>OY728156.1:1808948369-1818948369 GCA_963277665.1 Viscum album
GGGTGGAGGTCAGGATAGGAGTCTATGGGGTATCGGGGAGGTGGGAGGGATTGGTGGGTATTGCGTCGGCAAGTCGGGGTCGATCTCTCTCACACCCCCACCCCCGGAGGCGGCGGCACCGCGCGAGCTCTCCCCCTCCTCTCCACCCCCCCCCCCACCCACCCCCCCCCTCCCCCCCCCCCCCCCCACCCTCCCCACCCACCCTCCCACCCCCCCCCCCCCTCCTCACCCACCCACCTACTCTCCTACCCCCCCCCCCCCCCTCTCCTACCCCTCCCCTCTACTCCCTACCCTACCTCCTCTCCTACCCCACACCCCCCCCCATCCTACCCACCCCCTACTCTCCTACCCCACACCCCCACCCAACCCCCAACCCTAACCCTAACCATCACCCACCCCCCCCCCCCTAACCCTACCATCCTACTCCTACCCACCCCCCCCCCCATCCTAACCCTACCATCCTACTAACCTACCCTCCCCCCCCTACCATCCTAACCCTCCCCACCCCCCCCCCTCATCCTTACCCTACCATCCTACTATCCTATCCCCTATTCTCCTACTATCCACCCCTACTATCCTACCCACCCCCCCCCCCCATCCTTACCCTACCATCCTACCATCCTAACCCTACCCCTACTATCCTACCCAACCCCCCCCCCCCATCCTAACCCAACCCCTACTATCCTACCCAAACCCCCACCCAACCCCCAACCCTAACCCTACCAACCTCCACCCCCCCCCATCCTAACCCTACCATCCTACTATCCTACCCACCCCCCCCCCCATCCTAACCCTACCATCCTACTATCCTACCCACCCCCCCATCCTTACCCTACCATCCTACCATCCTAACCCTACCCACCCCCCCCCCCTCATCCTTACCCTACCATCCTACTATCCTACCCCTATTATCCTACTATCCTACCCTACTATCCTACCCACCCCCCCCCATCCTTACCCTACCATCCTACCATCCTAACCCTAAACCCCCCCCCTCATCTTACCCTACCATCCTACTATCCTACCCTATTATCCTACTATCCTACCTCCTACTATCCCCTACTATCACCCCCCCCACCTAACCCTACCCCTACTATCCTACCCAACCCCCAACCATAACCCTACCATCCTACCCAACCCCCCCCCCATCCTAACCTACCATCCTTACCCTACCATCCTACTATCCTACCCCTATTATCCTACTATCCTACCCCTACTATCCCCTACTATCACCCTCCCCCCCACCTAACCCTACCCCTACTATCCTACCCAACCCCCAACCCTAACCCTACCATCCTACCCAACCCCCCCCCCATCCTAACCCTACCATCCTACTATCCTACCCAACCCCCCCCCCCCCATCCTTACCCTACCATCCTACCATCCTAACCCTACCATCCTACTATCCTACCCACCCCCCCCCTCATCCTTACCCTACCATCCTACTATCCTACCCCTATTAGCCTACTATCCTACCCCTACTATCCTACCCACCCCCCCAACCTAACCCTACCCCTACTATCCTACCCAAACCCCCAACCCTAACCCTACCATCCTACCCAACCCCCCCCCCCCATCCTAACCCTACCATCCTACTATCCTACCCAACCCCCCCCCCCCATCCTAACCCTACCATCCTACCCAACCCCCAACCCTAACCCTACCATCCTACCCAACCCCCCCCCCATCCTAACCCTACCATCCTTACCCTACCATCCTACTATCCTACCCCTATTATCCTACTATCCTACCCCTACTATCCCCTACTATCACCCCCCCCACCTAACCCTACCCCTACTATCCTACCCAACCCCCAACCCTAACCCTACCATCCTACCCAACCCCCCCCCCCCATCCTAACCCTACCATCCTACTATCCTACCCAACCCCCCCCCCATCCTTACCCTACCATCCTACCATCCTAACCCTACCATCCTACTATCCTACCCACCCCCCCCCCTCATCCTTACCCTACCATCCTACTATCCTACCCCTATTATCCTACTATCCTACCCCTACTATCCTACCCACCCCCCCAACCTAACCCTACCCCTACTATCCTACCCAAACCCCCAACCCTAACCCTACCATCCTACCCAACCCCCCCCCCCCCATCCTAACCCTACCATCCTACTATCCTACCCAACCCCCCCCCCCCCCCCATCCTTACCCTACCATCCTACCATCCTAACCCTACCATCCTACTATCCTACCCACCCCCCCCATCCTTACCCTACCATCCTACCATCCTAACCCTACCATCCTACTATCCTACCCACCCCCCCCCCTCATCCTTACCCTACCATCCTACTATCCTACCCCTATTATCCTACTATCCTACCCCTACTATCCTACCCACCCCCCCAACCTAACCCTACCCCTACTATCCTACCCAAACCCCCAACCCTAACCCTACCATCCTACCCAACCCCCCCCCCATCCTAACCCTACCATCCTACTATCCTACCCAACCCCCCCCCATCCTTACCCTACCATCCTACCATCCTAACCCTACCATCCTACTATCCTACCCACCCCCCCCCCCTCATCCTTACCCTACCATCCTACTATCCTACCCCTATTATCCTACTATCCTACCCCTACTATCCTACCCACCCCCCCAACCTAACCCTACCCCTACTATCCTACCCAAACCCCCACACCCCACCCCACCCCCCCACCCCCATCCGTGAGCCAACAAGCTCCCATGAGAACACGATCATAGATTCCTTTTCGGCAAAAATTAGCCAATGGGGATTTTTTTTAATTTTTTATTTTGTTAAAGGGGTGTAGGCCAATTTGAATTAGGGGAATGAGGTTCATAAACGCCAATTGGCGCTTTGTGCTTTTCTTCCAAAATTTAGCCCATGGGGCTTTTTTGGGCATGCCCCATGCAAACCCCCCTCCTCCCCACTTTACTATTTTATATATATTTATATATTAACAAATAATAATAAATATAATATAATATATTTATATTTATATTTATAATTAAAATATTTATAATTAAATTTATAAATTAAATATATTCATATAATTATATATATTTATAATTATAATTATAAATATATTTATTTATATAAATATAGTTATGGTCATATAATTTATAATTCTATTTCTATAAATAAATATTTATAATTATATAATTATTAAAATATATTTATATTTTCTTTTAAATTGTATTTGTATTTAAATTACAAATATATTTGTAATTATATAATTATAAATGTATATTTATATATATATATATAGATATAAATTTATATTTATTTATGAATAAGTTGAAATTATTTGTAAACATATAATAAATTCAAAATATATATTTATAAATTTAATTATAAATATTTTAATTATAAATATAAATATAAATAAATTATATTATATTTATTATTATTTGTTAATATATTAATATATATATATATATAATAGTAAAGTGGGGAGGGGGTTTGGATGGGGCATGCCCAAAACGCCACTTGAAGTGGCGTTTTGAAAGAAAAGCACAAAGCGTCAATCTAATTGACGCTCATACCTACACCCCTTTAACTAAATAAAAAATTAAAAAAACCTCATGGGCTAATTTTGTCTTCCTTTTCACATTGTTCTCTTCCCATGTGTCAACATATTATAAACATAATATGGACCTTTTCCTAACAGATGAATAAGCAGATAAATAAGTAAAATATATTTATAGTCTATCACCTTAAAACAATGATGACAGATCACACAAGGGCATTTGCTACAAAGAAGATGGTGTCCATAAACAATTGATGGCGCTTCTACAGATAATCAAGTTTCTCCTAGAAGCAATTTATTAGAATATTACACTGTACATTTCACCAGCATTGCAAAAGGCAGCAAGTTTCCGTGATGAAAAATCAACAAAATCACTATAACATGGACCTTTTAATAATAGATGAATAAGCAGATAAATAAGTAAAATACATTTTTAGTCTTTCACCGAAAAGCAATGATGGCAGGTCGCACAAGGGCAGTCACTGCAAAGATCTATGGCCATTATATACAACAGTATTAATACCTAAAAGTTGTAGATATTTGATGCCCATGTTTATGGCTTGGCAGCTTCACTCGTCACCTTGCTTTTAGTATTCTTCCGAGCCCCCTCCTCAGAACCATCCTCCACATCTTTCTCCTGAATTTTCAAAGAAATAAATGCGAACAATCTAATGACATAGTTTAAGCGATCAATGCGGCATGGTCTTTAAAAAACTAAATGCTCATCCGTGAGACGAAAAGCTCCCATGAGAACACAATCATAAATTCCTTTTCACACTGTTCTCTTCTTGTGTCTCAACATATTATAAACAGAAAATGCTTTTGAAAGGTCACCGGTTTTGCCTAAGATTATAAATTAGGTAGGAACGCAAAAGGCAGAAAAATAGAATATGATACACTGCCCATTCACCAGCTCTGCCCACCGAAGAATATTTCTTGCTCCTAAATTTTCAAAGAGAAACAAACTAATATGAACAAACTAATGAAATAGTTTAGCAGCTTCCTTCATCACCTTCCGTTTTGAAAACTTCTTGATGGCAGGTTAAGTGATCAATGCGGCATGGTCTTCAACAAACTACATGCACATCCGTGAGACGGAAAGCTTCCATGGGATTCTTTCATAGATGTTTTTGCACATTGTTCTCTTCCCGTGTCTCAACATATTTTAAATAGAAAATTCTTTCGTTTTGCCTAGATCATAAATCGGGTAGGAACACCTGCAGAATTTTAATTATTTTCATAGGGTAAAGATGAATAAGCAGATAAAATTAGTAAAATACATTTCTAGTTTTTCACCATAAAAGAATGATGAGATCACACAAGGGCAGTCACTACCTGAAATGTGTATTGGAACTATTAGTGATTTAAGCTTCAGCACCTTTATCGTTTACCGACTTCGCTCAAAACCTTTCTTTTAGTATTCTTCCTAGCCACCTACTTAGAACCATCCTTCACATTTTGCTCCTGCATTTTCAAAGAAAAAGAAATAAATATGAACAATCTAATAAAATAGTTTAGCAGCTTCACTAGTCGCCTTCCGTTTTGAAAACTTCTTAATGGCAGGTTTCAATGCGGTATGGTCTTTAACCACATGCGCATCCGTGAGACGGCAAGATTCCATGAGAATGCGTATGATTCTTTCATAGATACCTTTGAACTATTCTCTTCCTGTGTCTCAACAAATTATAAACAGAAAATGCTTTCGAATGTGCACCGGTTTTCCCTAGATTATAAATCAGGTAGGAACAAAACTCCTTTAATGATAAGCAGGCTTCTCCTTGCAGAAGTACTTTATAAGGAATATGATGCCATGCCCATTTCACCGGCTCTACAAACGGCACCAAGATGAACATGGAGCTTTTCCTAACATCTAGTTGAGGCAAAATCAACAAAATCACTATAATGACATGGACCTTTTCCTAACAGATGAATAAGAAGATAAATGAGTAGAATACAATTTTAGTTTTTCACCTTAAAATAATGATGACAGGTCACACAGGGGCAGTCAGTACAAAGAACATTTCTAGTTTTTCACCATAAAACAATGATGACAGATCATGTAAGGGGAGTCATTGCAAAGAAACCTCTACATAGCAGTAGTAAGATGTTTCAGTAAAAGATCTATGACCATAATATACAACAAACTTAACAGGATTGGAGCATTTTGTGTTCTCATAGAATTCAAGCCTTGGGGTGGAGGAAATCAACAAGAACATCAAGGGAAAACAGCAGCATTAATACCTGAAAGTTTCACATATTTGATCCATGTTTCCTGTGAAAACCATCATCACTGATGAAACCTATTAAAGCGTGTATTTAAACTATTAGTGATTTAAGCTTCAGCACCTTTATCACCAGGCCTCGATACTTAAACAGAAGCAATGAACCCAAAACACTGACGGGGGAATTTAAATCCAGTTTCTGCAAAAGGAACATCATTTCAGATTTATGAAACAATATGTACAGAGTTAACCTTACTTACAGAAGATACCTACTCTCATAGAAGTGATGAATACCTACTTTCTAGCAACAAGGGCACCCAGTTTCAACTTTCTCCGGATGCAGAAGATACCTACTCTCATAGAAGAGATGCCCAATTGTTTATTGCAGTGATTATTGAGCGCCACTATTGTTAAAAAAAGAACAGGTAAGTTTCAACTTTCTCCGGATGCAGAAGATACCTACTCTCATAGAAGAGATGCCCAATTGTTTATTGCAGTGATTATTGAGCGCCACTATTGTTAAAAAAAGAACAGGTATCGTGGACATATCAAAGATCCAAGATTTCATCCTTTGCGAGAACAAATCTCTACAAACAAAACCCGATTTATCAACTCCCAATACATTAAGCCACAGCGCAAATGTAGGAGAAGAATAATTAAATATACATCTAAAACGTTTTAACTCAAAAAAAAAATCATACTCAGCAAAAAAATCAGTAAAGCAACTGTATATTATAGAAAAACGTGATACATTGTATTATATAACACTCAAAATCCTGGAGCAATAGAAATTCCTTCGAACAATTGAGCCCACAATCAATAACTAGACATTCCAATAACGAGAAACTTCAATCAACAGAAGGAATTGAATCATTCAAAAGAGAAACGGGACGTAGGTGACGAACCTGCTGATCATTTCAGAGTTTTCTTGAAGGTATGCTTATAGATGGCCGACGTAGGGATCGGGACGGAGAAGGATCTGCTTGAGCTGTGATTTCTTCTGATGAGTCGGCATTGTAGTTGGCCTACAACGAGAGGAAATTCCTCCGAACAATTGAGCCCAGAATCAATAACTAGACATTCCAATAACGAGAAACTTCAATCAACAGAAGGAATTGAAGCATTCAAAAGAGAAACGGGACGTAGGTGACGAACCTGCTGATCATTTCAGAGTTTTCTTGAAGGTATGCTTATAGATGGCCGACGTAGGGATCGGGACGGAGAAGGATCTGCTTGAGCTGTGATTTCTTCTGATGAGTTTCTTCGATGGTTTTCTTCGAGATGTCGGCATTGTAGTTGGCCTACAACGAGAGGAAATTCCTTCGAACAATTGAGCCCAGAATCAATAACTAGACATTCCAATAACGAGAAACTTCAATCAACAGAATGAATTGAAGCATTCAAAAGAGAAACGGGACGTAGGTGACGAACCTGCTGATCATTTCAGAGTTTTCTTGAAGGTATGCTTATAGATGACCGACGTAGGGATCGGGACGGAGAAGGATCTGCTTGAGCTGTGATTTCTTCTGATGAGTTTCTTCGATGGTTTTCTTCGATGGTTTTCTTCGAGATGTCGCCATTGTAGTTGGCCTACAACGAGAGTAAACTGATCTGGGGGGCAGCCATTGTGGATGAGAGAGACGCACAGAGTGTGTCTTCTAAAGCACGAAATAGAGGGAACCGGAGGAGTGGGGCCGAAACAGCGAGAAATCAACAATTATGAGAAAGAGTATCGGAGATGACGGTGATTTTAAAGAAGGGAAGCTAACGGTTAGTTTGGGTTCTTTGGAACGTTGGCATTTGTAATCACTGTAATAATAAATAATGATAATATCTTTTTTCTTATTAATTATAATTACTATTTCTATCAATTGTTATTAACGTCATTGATAAAGAATCATTAATTCAATACTGTTAAATAATTACATTTGAATAATTTAAAATAAATTATTTTATATATAATAAATTAACAATACTATATTGGAAAAGTAAGAAATTAAATAATTATATAAATAATATAAAATAAAAAAGTGAGCCTCAAGTTGGAAATCCATTCATGGAATAGTAATCACATGTAAAAGTGAGTTTGCCCATAAATTCTATATCATATTTTTAAAATATCAAGCAATATCAAATGTGATTGCAATTAAACACCCAAGGAATGTGTTGTTTAGAAATTTTTATCATGGGGTGGTGGTTTGAGAGAATGGATCATGCATCAATTTATTAAACAAAACAAAGAAATATATTTTTCCATTGTCGTTTGTTTGCCGCCTATCGCTTTAAACACACTACTCGTGATCATAGTCCTTCTAGTACTTAATGTCTGGGTTTTATTAAGGATGTCAATGGGTTAGATACCCACCCATTTAAAGCTACTTAACTTTTACTCTAACCCTAACTTGATTAATTAAATGTTGCCCATTTAATAACTCAAACCGGTTTAAATTTAATACAATTGTTTTTAACATTGCGTGTGACGTACGATATTCTCGCTGGCAACGGGATAGTCGGACGACGACAGGCGGTCGTGGAACACCATCGACTCGGGTGGAGTCATTTGAAGATGTTGAGGGATGTGGTTGCGGAAGGGGCAAGTTGTGCATGATAGTAGGACTATACCTGTCAAAAAATCTGCAAGTCCGCAGGACGATCCGTTAGCCCGTTGATTTATGTGGGCTAGGGATTTGAATATTTAGGCCTATAAATTTTCGGACCACATTTGATCTAACTCGCAAAACCCACAGTCTGTGGTCCCGCATGGATAAATTCAGGCTTTTGTTTTTTAAGCCCGCATTCTTTATGAATTGAGCCGAACCGGTTGATAAAATCCACAGCCCGTATGATCTGCCACATAGGCTGACCCGCCTCACCCCGTTAACACCTCTGAATAGGACATGAGGGCATGAAAGGAGAGAGGCTTTCAATGCAAATGTCAGGTCTACAACTACTTCATTGATATGCATATCAGGGTTGCGTGATATGTATATTATTAATATACAATAATACATGTGGTATTAATAAGGGTCATGTAGCACCATTTCCCCTCCCAGTTAGAATTAGGGTTGGCAACGAGGCTGGTACCCGCCCATTTAGGGCTACCCAATCCTGAACCCAAATGCATTTTATCTACCCGAACCCTACTCAAACTCGGTTATACCCATTTAACTTTTACCCTAACCCTAAATGGATTAATTAGATGGTGTTTTTTTAATACCCGGAATTCGCATAAATTTAATATATATATATATATTGAACATTGTGCATGACAAATAGCATTCTCGGCAACAGGGTGGCCAAACGGTGCCAGAAGATCATGCATCGAAGGCTCGAGTGGAGTCGTTTGAAGCTGTTGAGGGACGTGACTGCGTAAGGTGTGGGTTATATCAGGGTTGTGCTATATGTACATTATTAATATACAATAATATATGAAATATTAACAAGTTTTGTGTAGCAGTAGTTCCCTTACCATTTGAAATTTTATTTTTAAAAAATTAAAATTAAAATTAAACGGGTTAAGGTTTTTAGGTATCCTATTAATGATTCTCGAAACCCTACCCGATTAATAATCGGTTTGACAATGTGAAGCTCAAACCCTATCCGAACTTGGTTAAGGGGTACCTAAAATTGATTTAATCAGGTTGGGTAGTGTCGGGTACCCAGTAAATGGGTACCCATTGCCATCCCTGGGCATTATTCCGAGTTTAGAAACATCATGGATGTAAATATTGTGATATGTGGTTAGCATGAAGAATGCTTGTATACATCTAGATATACGACATGCTCACATAAGTTATATATAACACCCAAGAATGATGAAGGGTTAAATGACTAAATGATATGACTCATGTCAACAAGATGCACCTTTCTTTTTGGGAGCCTACATGATTAGAACTCCACATTTAAGTGTGCTTGTCCTAGAGTAGTGATGAGTGACTTTTTGAGAAGTTTCTTAGGGTGTGTGCGAGTGAGGACAAATCACACTAGAAATGACATGTGTTGGTAAGTGGGGAATGTCGTTAGTCAGATGACCTATTCAGGCACATGGGTGGGCCCCAGGGTGGGGACCACGTGTCTGCGGGGCAACTGGTGTTACCTGGCAGGCCAGGACCCGATGACCATGTTAAGGTGGGGTGTTTGTGCTATCAGCAGGGCCTAGTTGTCACAATTGGTATTAGAGGAGGAACCCGGCCTTAAGTGCAGTGCACTGCCTGGGTTGAGATGTAGGGCCCACAACGAGGACGTTGTGATCTAAAGGGGTGGTGAATGTAACACCCGAGAATGATGAAGGGTTAAATGACTAAATGATACAACTCACGTCAACAAGGTGCACATTTCTTTTTGAGAGTCTGCCTAATTAGAACTCCATAGTTAAGCGTGCTTGTCCTGGAATAGTGGCCAGGATGGGTGACCTTTTGGGAAGTTTCCCAAGGTGTGTGCGAGTGAGGACAAAACACACTAGAAAGAACAATTGGTATCAAAGGAGAAACACATCCTTAAGTGTGGTGCACTGCCTGGGTTGAGATATAGGGCTCACAATGTGGACATTGTGCTCTAAAGGGGTGGTGAATGTAACACCTGAAAATGATGAAGGGTTAAATGACTAAATGATATGACTCATGTCAACAAGGTGCACCTTTCTTTTTGAGAGCCTAACTGATTAGAACTCCATAGTAAAGTGTGCTTGTCATGGAGTAGTAACCAAGATGGGTGACCTTTTGGGAAGTTTCCCAGGGTGTATGCGAGTGAGGACAAAACACACTAGAAAGAACTTGGCCTTTTATCAGCGCTAAAAACTGACATTAACAGCGCTAGAAAAGCACTGTTAATGTCAGCGTAGATAAAGAGGGGTTCCACTTTATCATCGCTCTGAAAAGCGCTGATAAAGGCCACCTTTATCAGCGTTAAAAAAAGCATTGATAAAGGGGGTCCTTTATCAACGCTATCTTGAGCGCTGATAAAGGGGGTCCTTTATCAGCGCTTTTTTAGCGCTCATAAAGGGGAGACTTTATCAGCACTATATTGAGCACTGATAATGGGTCCCTTTATCCGCGCTCTTTTTTGCACTGTTAAAGGAATCCTTTATCAGCGCTCAAAAAAGTGCTGATAAAGGCACCTGCCCCTACACCTGCACAACCAGCACCTACACACCTGCACACCTACACAAAATAGCACCTGCACACGAACCAAGAACCAAAAGACGACACAACACACACAATATTTTGACAAACAATGCTATATACATTTACTTAACATCATGAATACATAAAAAACACTGCTATATACATTTCAAACAATGTTTTACATGGTTACAATTACAATTATCCAACAATAGTTATAAACATTAATGT
The DNA here is from genome assembly GCA_963277665.1 of Viscum album. Lineage (NCBI taxonomy): Eukaryota > Viridiplantae > Streptophyta > Magnoliopsida > Santalales > Viscaceae > Viscum > Viscum album. Next base: position 1,808,959,456 of record OY728156.1, read on the forward strand.
TTCATCCTTTGATATTCATGATCCCCTCTCAAAAATTGTCATCCACAGTATTTGTTGCCGAACAACGCATCTGAACTTAAGGAAAAAAATCACCTATATAAGAAAAAAAATATTATGTTAGTAATACAATAATGAAATAAATTAAAACATTAATATGGAAATGTGAAACTAAAATATGGAAATGATAAACTCAAATGTTTTCATTCTGATAACAATGAAAGGGAATAAAAATCAATATGTTTTGGATGATTTATCTCATTTAATAAATACTGATTCTTTATCTAATGAAAAGATTTATCGGTCACACTGTGTGTCGGATTGAGGTGAGGTTGATTTGTACATGTCACAAATGACTCATGGATCATTGTCCTAAAGTATCAAAACAATCCGAACGCATTTTCTCAGTTTTCCGTATGTCACTTGTGTTGTTTTCTAAAGTTAATGTCAATTTCAAACTGATATCAGACACTTTTAGCCATACCGATCACACCGTACATCAGATTGAGGTGAATTTGATTCGTACACGTCACAAATGACTCATGGATTGTTGTCCTAAAGTATCAAAACAATCCGAACACGTTTGCTCGGTTTTCCATATGTCACTTGTGTTGTTTTCTAAAGTTAATGTCAATTTGAAACTAATATCAGACACTTTTAGCCATATCGGTCACACCATGCATCAGATTAAGGTGTGTTTGATTCTTAAACGTCACAAATGACTCATGGATTGTTTTCCTAGAGTATCAAAACAATCCGAACACGTTTTCTCGGTTTGCCGTATGTGACTTGTATTGTTTTCTAAAGTTAATGTCAATTTGAAAATGATATCAGACACTTTTAGCCATACTGGTCACACTGTGCTTCGGATTGAGGTGTAATTGATTCGTGCATGTCACAAATGACTCATGGATCATTTTCCTAAAGTTTCAAAAAAATCCTAATGCATTTGCTCGGTTTGTCGTATGTCACTTGTGTTTTTTTCTAAAGTTAATGTCAATTTGAAAATGATATCAGACACTTTTAGCCATACCGGTCACACCATGCATCGGATTGAGATGCGGTTGATTATTACATGTCACAAATGACTCATGGATCATTTTACTAAAGTATTAAAACAATCCGAATGCATTTTCTCAGTTTGTTGTATGTCACTTGTGTTGTTTTCTAAAGTTAATGTCAATTTGAAACTGATATCAGACACTTTTAGCCATACCGGTCACAACATACGTCGGATTGAGGTGCGGTTGATTCATACACATCAAAAATGACTCATGGATCATTTTCCTAAAGTATCAAAACAATCCGAACACTTTTTATTGGTTTTCCGTATGTCACTTGTGTTGTTTTCTAAAGTTAATGTCAATTTGAAACTGATATCAAATACTTTTAGCCATACCGATCACACTGTGCATTGGATTGAGGTACGGTTGATTATTACATGTCAAAAATAACTCATGGATCATTTTACTAAAGTATCAAAATAATCTGAATGCATTTTCTCGATTTTCTGTATGTCACTTGTGTTGTTTTCTAAAGTTAATGTCAATTTGAAACTAATATCAGACACTTTTAGCCATATCGGTCACACCGTGCATCGGATTGAGGTGTGGTTGATTCTTACATGTCAAAAATGACTAATGGACCATTTTACTAAAGTATCAAAACAATACGAATGTGTTTTCTCAGTTTTTCGTATGTCACTTGTGTTGTTTTCTAAAGTTAATGTCAATTTGAAACTGATATCAGACACTTTTAGCCATGTCGGTCACACCGTATGTCGGATTGAGGTGATGTTGATTCATACATGTCAAAAATGACTCATGGATCATTGTACTAAAGTATCAAAACAATCTGAACGTGTTTTCTTAGTTTTCCGTATGTCACTTGTGTTTTTTTCTAAAGTTAATGTCTATTTCAAACTGATATCAGACACTTTTAGCCATACCAGTTACACCGTGTTTCGGATTGAGGTGCAGTTGATTCTTACACGTCCAAAATAACTCATTTATCATTTTCCTAAAGTATCAAAACAATACGAATGCTTTTGATCGGTTTTTCGTATGTCACTTATGTTGTTTTCTAAAGTTAATGTCAATTTCAAATTGATATCAGACACTTTTAGCTATACCGGTCACACCGTACATCGGATTGAAGTGTGGTTGATTCCAACACATCAAAAATGACTCATGGATCTTTTTACTAAAGTATCAAAACAATCTGAACACGTTTGCTCAGTTTTTCGTATGTCACTTGTGTTGTTTTCTAAAGTTAGTGTCAATTTCAAACTGATATCAGAAACTTTTAGCCATACCGGTCACACCGTGCATCGGATTGAGGTGCGTTTGATTCGTACATGTCACAAATGACTCATGGATCGTTTTACTAAAGTATCAAAACAATCCGAACGTATTTTCTTGGTTTTCCATATGTCCCTTGTGTTGTTTTCTAAAGTTAATGTCAATTTCAAACTGATATCAGACACTTTTATCCATACTGGTCACACCGTGCATCATATTGAGGTGCAGTTGATTCATAAACCTCAAAAATGACTCATGGATCTTTGTACTAAAGTATCAAAACAACCCGAACGCATTTTCTCGGTTTTCCGTATGTCACTTATGTTGTTTTCTAAAGTTAATGTCAATTTGAAACTGATATCAGCACTTTTAGCTATATCGGTCACACTGTGCATTGGATTGAGGTGTGTTTGATTTATACACGTCACAAATGACTCATGGATCATTGTACTAAAGTATCAAAACAATGAGAATGCGTTTTCTCGGTTTTCCGTATGTCACTTGTGTTGTTTTATAAAGTTAATGTCCATTTGAAACTGATATCAGACACTTTTAGCCATACCGGTCACATCGTGCATCGGATTGAGGTTCAGTTGATTTTTACACATCAAAAATGACTCATGGATCATTGTCCTAAATTATGAAAACAATCCAAACCTATTTGCTCAGTTTTCCGTATGTCACTTGTGTTGTTTTCTAAAGTTAATGTCAATTTGAAACTGATATCAGACACTTTTAGCCATACTGGTCACACCTTACATCAGATTGAGGTGCAGTTGATACATACACATCATAAATGACTCATTGATCATTTTCTTAAATTATCAAAACAATCCTGACACTTTTTCTTGGTTTTCCGTATGTCACTTGTGTTGTTTTCTAAAGTTAATGTCAATTTGAAACTGATATCAGAAACTTTTAGCCATAACGGTCACAACGTGTGTCATATTGAGGTGTGGTTGATTTGTACACATCAAAAATGACTCATAGATCATTTTCCTAAAGTATCAAAACAATCTGAACACATTTGATCAGTTTTTCGTATGTCACTTGTGTTGTTTTCTAAAGTTAATGTCAATTTGAAATTGATATCTGACACTTTTATCCATACCGGTCACACCGTGTGTCGGATTGAGGTGCGGTTGATTTGTACACGTCACAAATGACTCATGGATTGTTTTCCTAAAGTATCAAAACAATCCTAATGCGTTTTATCAGTTTTTTGTATGTCACTTGTGTTGTTTTCTAAAGTTAATGTCAATTTGAAACTGATATCAGACACTTTTAGCCATACCGGTCACACCGTGAATTGGATTGGGGAGAGATTGATTCGTACACATCACAAATGACTCATGGATCATTTTTCTAAAGTATCAAAACAATCTGAATACGTTTTCTCCATTTTTTGTATGTCACTTGTGTTGTTTTCTAAAGTTAATGTCAATTTGAAACTGATATCAGATGCTTTTATCCATACTGATCACACCGTGCGTTAGATTGAGGTGCAGTTGATTCATACATGTCAAAAATGACTCATGGATCATTGTCCTAAAGTATCAAAACAATCCTAACGCGTTTTCTCAGTTTTCCGTATGTCACTTGTGTTGTTTTCTAAAGTTAATGTCAATTTCAAACTGATATTAGATACTTTTAGTCATACCGGTCACACCGTGCATCAGATTGAGGTGCGGTTGATTCTTACATGTCAAAAATGACTCATGGATCGTTTCCCTAAAGTATCAAAACAATCTGAACATGTTTTCTCGATATTCTGTATGTCACTTGTGTTGTTTTCTAAAGTTAATGTCAATTTCAAATTGATATCAGACACTTTTAGCCATACCGGTCACACCGTGCATCAGATTGAGGTGCGGTTGATTCGTACACATCACAAATGACTCATGGATCGTTTTCCTAAAGTATCAAAACAATCCAAATGAATTTTCTCGGTATTCTGTATGTCAGTAGTTCATAAGAGTCTTTCATTAAGTTATTCTTTACTAGAAACTCAAATCATTTCTAAAACCATTCTTCATAATCTAAGGATATGAAACATAAGAAAGGGTGATCAGAAATGATCAAGAAGTGTAAAAAAGGGAGATTTCAATGATCATAGAAAGATAATATAAGTAGTAGGAATTCACCTTCATTTTCCTATTTGTTTACATTCTTCCATCAGGTACGCTGCCCATTCGTTTCTAAACACATCTATATCATCTTGTGAATATGAGTTTTTGCGACAGTCATAGTAGTACTGAAAAAATATAAATACACAAAATATTAATAATTATTTTAAATGAACTAGTAATTATTTTCAAAAATACCTCTTCAGAGATGCTATTTTTTTCATGAAATATGATCTCTTTCATAAATTTACAAACATAATAACTGCAATCCTTTCCATTTGTTTGTTTCGGACACTGTAGAAACATTGAGAAAAATAAGTAATCTGTTTTGATATGTATTTGGATAGTGCAATATAATCATATATACCCTGATACTTCTCCATTTTTAGATCTCATGCGCCTTGTCATCCTTAGGCCCTGGATTCATTCCAGCCTTTAGATGATATTCATACACCGCCCTATTATAACATAATCCTCATTAAAAGATAATATAAATTATATAAATATATATTTAGTTCTAAAATGTTGGATCTAGAATATTAAAAATTGACAATCGCCATCATGTGTGGTCGGTTTGTTGGATATCCATGCAGTGAATCCAGAAAGTAAATATTTGGAGTATCCAAATTGACTGCAATGAGCATCCAATGCTGCCTAAAAACACAAAAAGCAATAAGTAATGATAGAAATGAAAATATAATTGATATGATTAAAATTTATAGTTTTACCCCTGCAATGTTGGTATTAAAAAGAGCCTGTAAGTCGTAAATTTTCATTGAAATGTTCTTAGCATGTTTGACATTAATTCAGCCTGAAAATCGGAATCTATTTATTTTTGTTCTGTAGACATGGTGTGAGGACTAACGAGTCCAAATTTGTGTTCATGGGAAAATCCCTTCAATTGTTTTTCATATATACACCTGTGAAAAATATGAAATGTATTTGGCCATAATTATCATAGTATATCAGCTTCTTTAAAATAAAATCATGAAAACATACCTCATGTATACATTTATAACTGAGGCGCCTAGCCAATCGTATGTGATGATTTCAGCTACAACATCAACACTAACAAAATCTAATGTTTCCTCTCCGTACATATCTTTTTCACAAACAATTGTGTGATTATTTCCGCCTTTCATTTTCATATCCACATGAGCTTGCAATGATATTAAATATGGATATAGAATGGGCAGGGTGAAGGTGCTCTCAGTAGATCGTTTTGATCGGTTGATTGATCCTTTTGAGCTGCTCTTTTGTTTTAGCTCCTTCCTTTTGTCCTTCTGTAATAACATTCATCATTTAAACCCTTTTTTAATTAAATGTTAAAGTTTCTACTTGAAAAATGAATTGGAAATGAATACCTTCTAGTCGACATGTTTTTTTACAAGATTCGACGGCCATGCAATGAATGTTCCAACAACTTTTTCCACCGTATGAATGTTGTCATCATCATTTGGAACGGGTAGCTCGGCACTCGGCTCATGAGCTACATTAATCGACACTTTGACATGACCAGTTGGAAGTGGTCTGGAGTGTAGTGTGTCATTATGCATATTGAACACCGTAGCCTTCGCTACAAGGCGATGGGTGGGAGTTGACAGATATAAATCACAATCATTTTCACCTGGTAAAATATCATTACAAGAAAGGTATCAGTGTCTATGTGATTCACATTTCACAGAAAAAAATATTAGAACATTTATTACCTCAGTTAATTCAGGTCTTTGAGGGGAATGGCTCGCCTCAAAGCTGGTGGGGGGTGGGGCGGTATCTTCTCACGCGTGTTGTTCTTGAGTTATTTCTTTTCTTCGCCTCTCCCCCATCAAAGTTTCTAGCAAATCTCCTTAACTTTGGAATTTTTCTTCAAGGGTAGCTAGTCTATCTCTCATCATTTTCATTTCTTTAGTTTGTTCCTCCTCTTGTTTTTTTTCCTGAAAATATGTCCGAGGTGTCACCCCAAAACCCACACCTCTGACGCGGCCATACTGTTCTGGCTGTTTCAAGGCCGCTGAAAGTATGTCCGCATCCAGTGCGGGTGTTGTTGATTCTTGTGACTATGTCAAATAGAAAATATGGGAAAATAAGTAATCATCATTATGTAATAGTGATTTAAATCAAAACAAATTTATATTATGTCATACTTACACATGTTTCCCACACTTTTTGTGTGTTTTCATCTACCACTTTCCCCTCTTTATTAACACGAGCCTCCTTCCATAGCACATGGTATGGGATGGAAGTGTCTTGGGATTTTGATTCATCAATCTGCATATAAATAGAGAAACATGGTTACAGTGTTTTTTTATGTCACAGAAAAGTATTATAGTACTTTTAAAATATGTACCAATTGTTTTTCAATTGAATCATACCCCAGCCTTGCTTTACGGTAGGGTTACGCTGGTTTTCCTGCCCATTTTTTATTTTTAGCACTCAGTTTCTGTTTCATAAATAAAAAATTGTTAATCAAAGTGATGAATACAAGCAACGTTAAATAATGTGTTACCAAACACAATGTACCTGAAAAGTATGCTCCACATGACGGTTGAAAAACGCATCCCATGATCCTTGGGATATCAAGTGTGGATAAAGTGGATGTGGGTGCAGATTGATTTTCCCTTTAGCATATTTCAAATGACATTTCATTAAAATGGTGTGAAAGCCTCTATGAACCCTTCCTACCAGTCTTAATACATATTATTTGTGCGAGACATCTACTATAAATGCACTCTGCAAGAGATGATGAAGAGCTAGTCAATATTTCAGTATTTTTTTTAATAAATTAAATAAATGATATTATAATGTTACCATAATCTCTTCCCACATTAATGTTTTCATCCCACTGACAACATGGTTCCACGACTCTACATCAATCGGCACGCGTTGCCGAGTGACGATTCCAATGTAGCTACTAAACATGGCTTTGTTGAGGTTTACATGCTGGCCTCTCTTATTCCATCTCACCTCATATTTGATGACTTTTGCTTTTACCTTAAGGATTTTGGCTAAAACTATCAAACTATGGCGCACCTATTTTTTTGTGTCGTCGGGGTTTCATTGCCTACCATTTCCTCGGTTTCTACATCATCATTATGTTCCTCCGAAGCGCTAGCATCGACACTGGGACCAGCAACAATAGGTTGAGAAACCTATTTTACCTCAGCAGTGGGACCAGCAGAAATAGGTTGAGAAACCTATTGTACCTCAACAGTGGGACCAGCTGCAACAGGTTGAGAGACCTGTTGTACCTCAGTAGTGGGACCAGCTGCAACAGGACCTGTTGTGTCTCGGGATTGGGTGCATCAGCAGGTACAGAAGTCATTATCTACAGAAGTGGTTTAAAATTTAATTTAGATCACATAAAATCAGCAGCGAACTGATAATAACATCATGTAACACAATCTATATTACAATAAAAAATAACATGATTATTGAGCTCTTTTTTTAAAGGCTGAAGGAATTTGACTCCTCTATCGACTATCCACATCGCTCCATTGTGGTCTCCTCTGACATACAAAACGTCATCTACATTGGAACCACTGTGAAATTATTGCAAAGTCCCAATGAAAGGGTCATCCTCCATTGAATTTTTATCTGACCCTTCAGTTGTTTTGGTCGATAACAGAACAATTTACCAGTTTCGATTTGCGGGATTTGGAACATAAAATACTTGCAGTACCTATGATGCCATTATAAACGGTTCGTCTTTCTACCCTTTCTTACTGAAGTCAACTTTCATGAATCCCAATTCATCTATTTTAACAGTACTCCTGTTATCAACCCACTTGTATTAAAAAATCAGAACTTGGAATTCCATATAATCCAACTCCCATATTTGTTTAATGATGCCAAAGTATGACATATTCACATAAATTGGATTTCTGTCCTTAGCACCGAAAACATGCATCGCTTCAACCAGAAGTGTAACCCCACTATTCTTCATGGTATTTTCTTCATCATGTTCATTAATATAAAATGTATAACCATTAACTACATAAGAATTGTAAGATAATACATACACACTTGGTCCTCCGGCTATCCATCGAAGTCGTTCTGAAATTGACTCTGGATTTTCATCTGACTTCTTAAAAATATGGTCCTGAAACCATCCTATAAACTATCGATTATGTGTATCTGATATCCATTTTCATCCCTAGATGGATTAAAATGCCTAATAATTTCTTTGTGGGTTTCAACATATGAGTCAACATCGAAACTGTTATGCAAAACATAAAGGTGGGACTGCTCCCGATCTGTAATATTGATTATGACAACCTATCTTCCAGAAATTCCTTTACCCTCAAGCCGCCCAGTGTGATGATATTTTGATAGGCCAATGCTTTCCACACTAGATAGGTATTCGGTACATAATTCAACGGCTTCCTCAACAATATATCGCTCTGCAATACAACCCTCTGGCCGACTTCGATTTTTGACATACCCTTTCAAAATCTTCATATACCATTCAATGGGGTACATCCATTTATAATTTAAAGGACCACATAGTTGAATCTCTCTCACCAAGTGGACCATCAAATAAACCATCATATCAAAAAATGAAGGTGGGAAGAACATTTCTAATTCACATAATATGACGACAATTTCTCTTTCCATAGTTAGCAATTTCGCCGGGTCTATAACTTTGTTGCATATAGCTTTGAAGAAGAAACACAGTTTCGTTAATGTATGGCAGAAATTATTGGGAAAAATTCAATGTAAATCAATAGGAATGAGATCTTGCATCAAAACATGGAAGTCATGTGATTTCAGACCTTTTAACTTCAAGTTACTCATTGACACGAGGTTCTTGATATTTTATGAATACCCATTTGGATCCTTTATGTCATTCAAGAAGTTGAAAAATTGATATCTCTCCTGCCTGGAAAGAGTGTAAGCAGTAGGAGGAAGAAATGTTCATTTTTCACCCTTCACTGGTACCGACTCTTCTCGTATTCCCATCTCAACCATGTCCAACCTAGCCTTAATTCCATATTTTGTTTTGCCAGGTGTATTTAGCAATGTGCTGATGACACTATCAAATAATTTTTTTTCTACATGAATAACATCAATAAAATGTCTGACATACAGATAATTCCAGTATTTTAATTCAAAAAAAAACTGATCTCTTTTTTAAACTGATTTTCATAAGGTTTTTCAAAGTCAGTTTACAAAAAAGTAGTGTCCACATTTTTAACTTTCTCAAACAATTGACCGCCTGTTAGTGGAGACGGTGTTGTACATTCTTCTAAACTTCCATCGAATGATGTCGTCCAAGATCGGTACTTATGTCGTCGAGGTAGAAATATGCGATGTCTTCGAAACACGATTTAAGATGAATGTTTCCACCTAATTGATTGTGTACTTTGTTCGCAAACGGGACACCCTTGAGTTCCTTTAATTCTATATCCTGGAAAATTTCCATAAGTAGGGAAGACATTTATCGTCCTGTACAACATGGATCTCAAAGTGAAATCTTTCTTTTTGTAAGCATCATACAATGTAACACATGAATCCCACAATAATTTCAAATCTTCGATCCATGGAGATAAATAAACATCAATATCATTACCCGGTTGTTTTGGTCCTGATATAAGCATAAATAACATGATGTATTTTCATTTCATGCATAACCACGGTGGTAAGTTATAATTTACCAACATAACCGGCCATGTACTGTGACTGTTACTTTGAAAACCAAAAGGATTCACTCCATCTATAGATAACGCAAGACGAAGGTTTCTCGACTCGTTTCCAAATTCGGGATACTCATGATCAATTCTCTTCCATTGAGGAGAGTCTGTCAGGTGACGTATTATCCCATCTTTAATTATTGTATCTTCATGCCATGTCAATTTTCCTACAGTCTCCTCACTTCCATATAGGCGCCTAAACCTTGGAATGATTAGAAAGTACCATACAAATTTAGTAGGACTGGATTCATCTTTCTTGTATCGAGAAGCACCACACTTTGGGAATTATTTAAGTGATTTGTGGTCCTTGCGAAATAGTATATGGTCATTCGGGCAGGTGTGTATTCTTTCAGAGATCATACCCATCGAGCGTAGCATTAGTTTGGCGTCGTATTTTTTGGCTCGGGAGATCATTATCTTCTGGGAGCATGTCATTCAGGAGAGAAAGTAGTTCCATAAAACTGGCGTCACTCCACCTGTTGTCTACTTTCAAATTATACAGCTTTAGTATGGCTGACAGTGCTGTATATTTAGTGCAACCATCATACAATGGTGTCTTTTCACAACTTTTTAACTTCTCAAACAATTTTGGGTAATCACGAAGTTCATCTTCGATGGTCCTTATCATTTCCTCAATATGATCTTCATCATCATTCACATCTGTAATCACATCCTCTATATGGTCATCTTCATTGTTCATGCTTGTAATCATATCAGATGATCCATAAAACGCAGTGTTATCCCAGCCACTACCTACATTCATTGTTTCCCCATGTTTATTCCAACATGTATAACTCCGATATATTCCGTGATAGATCAAGTGTTCTTCCAACTCCTCTGGACTAATTTGTTTTGAATAAAAACAGCATAAACACGGACAAAGGATTTGAGAAGGGTCATATGCATGATCTTTTGCAAAATTGATAAACACTTTCATGCCTTCTTCATACTCTTTTGTCAACCAATTGGCATTCATCCATTCTTTATTTATATTCATCCTATTTGAAATCCAAGGGATGGGTATATAGGTTAGGGGAGAAGGAATATGAGTATAATTTAAATAAAAAACTAGATACTTCAAAAATGGTGGGGGCGTGCTCATTAATAGAAAATCTTGGGTGGTTCTTGGGATTCATCCATTCTCTTCCTCTCTTTGATCCCCCCTGATGAGGGGTGGTTCTTGGGAGTTTTTTATAGTGAATTAGTGAGTTATTCCCTCATACTTCCTCCATTACTATTATCCTTTATTTCCCTATGATTTGGGATGATTTTAACTAGGATTTGTGTGATGATTTCACTATATCATCTTCAAATCAATTCAGATGATGTAGATTTTGTTTGTATTGTCTAGTGGTTATCCTCGTATGATGAACGCACCATGTTTTGTGTGGTTTAGGTGGTGTTGTGTTTCCCAGTGAGTTTTTAGAAGATTATTCCTAATTATATTAAGGTGAATAATTAATTATAAGTTTCTATAATTAATTATTTTGGAATTATGCCTTGAGATTGGGTCTCAATCATTGGTACAAGATTAGATAAGGCATGTATAGTCTTGGTTGAGGATGAGTTGATCTTGGTGAATGGGTTACTCCATTTTTGAGGTAGGTGGACCCTATAATACAAAACCATGTTCCAATTTATGCATTATTGTGCATTCATGCATGAGTATATGTGTTCTAGTGAAAGGGATGGAAATCAAGAGCAACCTAGGTAAATAAATAGGGTGTTTTTGATCCACCAAGAGATAGACTAAGGGTTCTATTGAATGTTTGTGATTTTGTGATCATCCAGAGATTATGTCTCCATGGAGGTGAATTTTCTAGTTATGTTTATGAGAGGATAGGGTTTGGTTTGAGATTTTTATATCCTAGTTAGGTTTTCTAAGGCTATTTGAGTACGTATTAGAGTCTTAGGACTAAAGAAGATGGATAATATAGTTTTATATCTCACGTATGATGGGGAACACCCTCTTAAGGATATATAAGAGTCATGGTGTGTGTGATGAGTAGGATATTACATATAGGGATTGGTGAAGTGTGACATAGAGGATTTCCTCCTTATAATTGGATTAAGAGATCTCCAAGGGGAGATATGATATGGTACCTAAGTGAGGGTCATGGTAATAGTCTGGATGACTTAGCATAGGGTATCCAAGGATCTTAGTGTGAGTTTCTTAGGATGGTCATTATTTAGTTTTAATGAGTTTTAATGTGGGAATTAGAAGATGATATAGACTAGACTATCAAGGCCTAGATCAAGTATAACATGTGGGTTGTGACATTACCATGTAGATATGAGTGTGTGTTGGTATCAATGAGTATAGAAGGGTTAGGTTTGTAGAACCCAGTAGATTCCCTTATAGGAGGAATTAGAATATTGATAGGTTGGGAATAATTTTCATGTATAACCAAGATGGTTTTAAGGAGATTATTATGCAAGGTTAAATGGATGGTGGCTTTTATCATTTATGGTCAGATCGACTAAGAGATTGGGACTTCACATGACTTTCACCTAGTTGAAGTATGATCATCCATGGGTCCCACCTATTGATGATGTGGTTTAGCTAGTACGAGAGGTTGGATATCTAGATACCCTCATTAGATTACTATTTATATGTTTTGTGGCATGAGACAAGATGGATGGCCTTTATTTAAGTGATAAGGTGTTGGTAGGACCCTACTTTGAGTGAGAAGGTATTGGTCAAAGGGGATTGGTGTGTGACTTCCATGGGATCCACCTATTGATGGTGCATTTTGACTTGTGATAGAGGTTGGATATTGTGATTCCCTCCTTAGATCATTTTTTTGTATGATAATATGATGCGAGATATAGAAAATGGGATCACTTAGTATTGGTTTGGAGTAGTTTTGTGAGAGGTTGTCTATAGAGATTCCCTCCTCAAATTGTTTTTTATGTGATGTGATGGTGAGACCCACCGTAAGTGAGAGGGGAGCATCTACTATGTTGTGGAATTAGAGGATATATGAATCACACCCAATGTGAGAGGTTGGTGGCACTACTATGTTATAATAAAGGATGTGATATTTAAATTGGTATATGACCCAACCCAGAGAGAGTGGGTAGTGGGCAGAAATTGGTAGTATCCCTATTAAGGTTCGTTTTTTCGAACCCAAGGAGAATAGTGTACAATATAGTGTACAATATAGAACATACTAAACATATGTCTCATCTCGTTGGCATGCCTCACCTAATGACATGAATTCACCAACATGGACGGTTCAAACCCTACTTGTCCTAACTATGGGGTAGTATCCAAAATCAGAAAAAGATCCATACTAAGGGCCACTAGACGGAGTTAAATACTAATCTAGTGTAACAAACTTTCACAAAAATACTCTCTCTATTCATGTTTCTATCACAAGGCTATAGTGGGGAGAGATAATCAAGATCAAACAAGTAACCAACCACATATACATGTGTCACACACACAAGCATCACACACAAGAATCATGCCAAATCATAATTAATCTCAATATAGACAATAAATTAAAAAATAATTAATTCATGAAAATTCAATTTTACTCACCTTAAGGAGGAGGACCTGGTGGCGGAGGAGGATGAGGCATCAACAGTGGAGGCAGCGGAGGCAGCGAAGGCAGTGGAGGCAGCGGAGGCAGTAGAGGCAGCGAAGGCAGCGAAGGCTGCAGAGGCAGCGGAGGCAGTGGAGGCAGTGGAGGTAGCGGAGTAGGTGAAGGAGGAGGAGGAGGAGGAGGTAGAGGTGGAAGAGGAGGAGGAAGAGGTTGCTGTGGAGGAGGAGGAGGAGGAGGAGCCGCAACTAAGGAGGAGGAGGAGGAGGAGCCGTAGTGGAGGAGGAGGAAGAGGAGGAGCCACAACAAGAGGAGGAGGAGGAGAAGTATGCACCAGAGGAGGAGAATGAGGCGGTGGCCGTGACAGAGGAGGAGGAGAAGGAGGCAACGATGGAGAGGAGGCAGCGGCAGAGGCGCAGGGTATGGATTCCGCGAGAGCTTGACAGGGTGCGGGGAGGAGGAGCCACGACAAGAGGAGGAGGAGGAGAAGTAGGCGCCGGAGGAGGAGAATGAGGCGGTGTCCACAGAAGAGGAGGATGAGACGGAGGCTGCGGCGGAGAGGAGGCAGTGGTGGAGGCGCAGGGTAGGGCTTCCACGAGAGCTTGACAGGGTGCGGGGTGGAGGAAGAGGACCCAGTGGCATTTATAAATCTCGCGTGGACCTTTATTATCACTAGTAAAAAGCACTGATAAAGGGGGTCTTTATCAGTGCTAAAATGAAAAGCGCTGATAAAGACCCCCTTTATCAGCACTTTTTTAGCACTGATAAAGGTAAGACTTTATCAGCGCTTTTGTAGCACTAATAAAGGGTGTCTTTATTAGTGCTGATAAAGACCCACTTTATCAGCACTTTTGTAGCGCTGATAAATCCATACTTTATCAGCGCTAATAAAAGCATTGATAAATGTATAAATTTAATAATTTTTTTATATTATTATACACTTATTTAAAATGATATTTATGATAAATATATATTTATTTATTTATTAATAATTATAACTCTAAATAAATATATCTTTATTTATACTTATAAAATTATAAGAAATATAGTTATTATATTTATAATCATATAAATATATTAATTATATATAGTTAATTATAATTATAATTACAAATGTATTTGAAAGGTATATTTATATATATATCATTGAAAATATAATAAAATATATATATATTTTAAATATAATGTAATTTTAATTATAAGTGTTCATTTTTTAGAACATATATATTATATGTGTAACATAATGAATTATGAATCAATAACACATCAACGTGATATGTAATTATAATCTATAAATGAACATTATTCATGCACATATATGATCACATAACATATACACATGATATATTCATTGACCCCAATTCATTGGTAAACACCCATATATTCAATAATTTTAATTATACATATATATTAAAAAGTATTATATATTTATAAATAAAAAAATACATTAAATATAAACAAATATAACAAATATATATATTAAATATAATGAATTAATAAATCTAATAAATCTTATAAATCTAATAAATATATTTATTATTAATCTTATAATTATTTAATTATATATATATATTTAGTTATAACATGTGTTTTTTATTTAATGTTTACAATAAATATTATTTTTTAATATAAATATAATAATTTCATATGAATTAAAGAGATGATAAATGTAACCTTTATCAGCGCTACGAAAAACACTGATAAAGGGATAATTAAAGTGCTGATAAAGTCCTACCCCTTTATCAGCACTTTTCCGTTAGCGCTGATAAAGGCAGGCGTCTGCCTTTCCCGGTTTTGTGGTAGTGCATGTGTTGGCCTGTTATGAATGTCATTAGTCAGATGAACCATTCAGGAATGTGGGTGGGCCCCTAGGGTGGGGACCACATATCTGTGGGGCAACTGGTGTTACCTGGTAGGCCAGGACCTGATGGCCATGTTAAGGCGGGGTGTATGTGCTATCAACAAGGCCTAGTTGTCACATTATTGGCGAGACATGTTGAATCAGATGTAACTTGACTAGATAAACATCACATGGATTTCCCCATTTATAACTTTAGTGTAAATTCTATGAGATATTATTCACATCTCCTTTGACCAATGAGTTCAAGGTACACTTTTCATGAGAGATTTCATACTCATGCTTTTTTCCTATGTCGTTTCAGAATTCATGCTAAATAGGTGCATTGGGTTGGATAATGATAAGTGTTTTCTAGGTAAAGTAAGCATAATATTCTAGAAGGAATGATTCTAGAAGTTATGTTACAGAACCGGATGGTATCATATCAACAAAACCAAGAAAATATGAAAGATCATACTATGAAAATGATGATAAATGATTTCAAATGATGGAAGTGTGGAAGAAGTGATTGACTCATGTAGAAGTAACTCTATCAATGCGTAGAATACCCGAGAGTTTTCAAAGGATATATAAGATTATTTAGAGGGTTTCATAAGATTAAAACTATATTGCTTTTATTGTTCACCTAGGATCGAAAGTTGAGGCGGTGCATGAGTTGAGCTACTGCTGGTGGCCTTTCCTGAATAGAGGCTCGTTCGTAAATATCAGAAGGGGGTGACACCAGATCAATTGGCTAAACTTGCCTATTTATAGATGGGTGGGGTCACTTGTTCTATATGTCTTAAAATATCTTGTAGGATTTCATTTGTTTCCTCTTCTTTCATTTCTAATAAAAAAAATTTCCTATAGAGGGGGGCTAAGTCTGATCCATGTGAAAATCTCTTATTGTTGTATTGTGTGGGTGTGACTTTTGTTGTTCTTCTTGTGTGTGTGTTTTGAAATATCTACTGAGATCAATTCAATTTAGCATGAGATATTAAATCCAAGTCCTCTCATTTGAATGTTGACACCAGGAATCACTAGTTTCAAAACATTTAAACCATGTTTTCCAAGTGTGGTTCTAAATGGTGAGTTCCAAAACATGACAATTTTAACACAATAAGTGATATCAAAGATTATATTGGTAGCATAATTTTGGCGAGGTACTTGTGTTTTATGATTTTTATTTACAAGGATAGTTAATTATTTCGAAAAAAATGACATTGGAAGAAGGCATGGTCCAAATCAACAAATTTTATGAATCAAATTTAATATTATAGATGACACAGATGAAGATTATCTGTTTCAAATAGATCTAGAGGTTCCATTGAAGGGAATCAAACTAGAAGGAATTGACAATGGATAATTGGAAGGACTCGACTAAAAATAATTTGGGGTGTTCGGGTGATGTTATTCTGAAAATGGCCTTCAAAATCTGGGAGGAGAAAATAACTACAACACTAATGTCTATACTCACATACATTTATGATAAGCTTTACACAATGAATTTTTTTTTCTAATATAGAGACTCTTTAGCATGAAAATGGTGAAAGGTAATTCAGTGGTTTTTCATGTTAATGACTTAAACTACACCAAGAGCCAACTGGAATTAGTAGGTGTGATGTTCAGAGGGCCAGTATAGGCATTGATTCTGAAATGAATTGACCTACTCAGGATTGCCTAGCCTATGGAAGGCTGATCCATCACAACCCCAAGCCTTCCTCAAATAGGTTAGGGGCTAACATCCAGTGTCGAGTAGGCATATCACACACATGGGAATGGTACATTTATGCACACATACACATCTATATCCATGCAACAGTGAATAGATAATAGTACAAATAATACCAAAATGCATGCATAAATTTAACCCATACTCATAATATAATAAAAGTATGGAAATCATGTAAAGAGAAAAATACAAGACTATAAAAAACTAAAAAATAATCCAACCTGCTCAGATGGAGGGGACTGCTATCAGATGCAACCACCAGTACACACCTTGGTCTATTTATCTCTCTACGTTCTGCCTACTACAGGTCCTCCTAGGACTTCATCGAAAGGCTCATAGTTTGTATAAGACATGAAATGTGTGGGAAAATACTATGTAGGGGTGAGTACAACAATACCCAGTAGGTGATCCAAAAACCAAAAATAAAGGGATCAACTAAAAGGAAACAGTCTGCTCGACTCTAAGTCAGAGGAGAACCCAAGCGAGAGAGTACATGAAACTTCATCTCGACCATTTCTTGGCTATACATGACCAGTCAGCTCATCCCATATGGTGTGTCAAATAGATATCACCTAAAGGAATCCTAGAACAACCTAAATACACTTGTATCATACTCCAAGTCTCATGGTTGCAACCATACAACCTTACACAAGATTCTACTTAAGGCTCAAGGTATCACTCATCTAGGAGAACTCACTCCACAAGCCCTACCATTCTCAATGGCACACATTTTAGAGATCTCACTCATGAGGTAAATCTATACCATCCTAGACGAGACTCATCTGAGAGATCTCACTCATAGGGTATCACTAAGACGATGCAAAACCCCCACCACCCCTGATGCCGTACTTCCGAGATAACATTATCATTGGGACTCTCTATGAAGAAAGTCATGTAGGCATTGAGTGAATCATGATATTCAGATAGGGGATCCATCCCATCCCTAAAGGGGGACTCCACGAACCACACTTGAACCCATAATATCTCAACTCATAGATATGGGATCACACCGAAAACCACTGGGGGATGCCATGAACCCATTCAGGAACTTCAGAGATCACAACGTCAAATAGGGGATCACACCCAAGTTTGATTAGGGAAGACATAAAACTTATCAAGACTCTAAACCATGATACACATATAGGGGATAATGCTCAGGACCACTGGGAGATACCACAAACCCAAATCTATAACTATGTTCCATATAAGAGATTGTATAGATTATGATGCCGCAAACCCTACTGAAACCGCCTGCTAAGTAGGGGATTGTATGCATGACGATACCAAAAACCCTATTATCACTAAAAAAAGTGATGCTTAATGGAAGTTTATTAGCAGTGGTTATAATAACCATTGTGAATTAAATCTATTTAAAAAAATATAATATAGCAGCGTTTTGATCAAACCGTCGCTATATTTTTATTATTTTAATAATTAGCTGTAGTTTTATTTAAATCGTCGCTAAATATTTAAAGAAAAACCTAATTTTCCACCTACACCACTCCCTCTACATGACCCCAACCCCTTTCCACCCCTCCCTCCCCTGATCTCCACCTCTCCCTTCCCTGATGGTGACCCCGGCCCTACAAACCTCATTCCCCCCACCCCTTTGACATACCTCCTTCCTTCTCAGTGAATACCCCAACCCTCACAACACCCCCTTCAACCTCAACCCCCACGCCCCCTACAACCTCCCTCTCCCTGTCTTATGGTTCCCCTCCTCGCTGAAAATGCAGACCCCCCCTCAAACCTCCATCTCCCCATCTCAGATCTCCTCCCCAGTAGCAACGCAAACCCCCCTTAAATGTGGCATCATCATCACCCTAAATCTATTATTGAGTAGCATTAGATGGACAATCATGGGTGATAAAAATAGTATATAATTTGTTTTTAATTCATTAAATAGTAATTTATATATGTAATATTGGTTTATAATGAGTTATTTGGATTTTTTAGTTATAATCCAACATTCGGTGTGGTCATAATTACTCGGTATACACTTTTGAAATGTACAAAAGCCTTTAAAAACAAGTATCAGGGATTCAAAACAAGAAAAATGACATCAAATTGCCCTAAAATGATGAGACAATGACTGTAGATTTAATTGTGAAATGTAGGAACTGGTGACACATCATTCTGAATTACAGTTTTCCCGTTATGGCCGTAAACGTGTTTTAGTATTTTAAAACACTAAAATGTGCATGGAATAGTAAAAACCATATAAAACAACCTCTAATTTATGTGAAATCCTGAGAAAACCACCATTGAGTTATTTTTGATGTGTACACACAAACAACACATCAGTCCGACATGTGGTGTGGTCAAAATTACTCGGTATACATTTTAGAAAGGTACAAAAGCCTTTAAAAACAAGTGTCATGGGATAAAAACCAGATGAATGACATCATATTACACTAAAATCATGGGAAAAAAATCATATATTTAATTATGAAATTTAGTAACTGACAGGACATCATTCTGAATTACAGTTTTCTCGTTATGTCTGTAAATACAATTGTAGTGTTTTAAAACACTAAAACATGCATTTTATGTGTATGCGTAGAAAACACATCAATATAATGTGAAATTTTGTTATAATTTCTCCTTATACACTTTTAAAAGGTATAAAAGCCATTAAAAACAAGTGTTGGGGGGTTAAAACTAGGAAAATGAATCCATATTTCCCTAAAATCAGGGGATAACTACCGTATATTTAATTGTGAAATTTAGGAACTAACGACATGTCATTCTGAATTATGGTTTTTCTGTTATGCCCCTAAATACGTTTTTAGTGTTTTAAAATACTAAAACATGCATGGAACAGTCAAAACCATAGAAAATGACCTCATATTGATGAGTAATTAGGGAAAACCACTGATGAGTTGTTTTTGATATATAGGACATGTTGTGATATAAAAATCTTTAAAATTTGTTTATTAAGAACACCACACGTCGCTTTAAAAATAAATTAGAATATTTACTTATCCCTTTTCAGTGTCAACTGTTGAATATTATCTTAAGTAGATATGTTTATGTTTTCAAAGTGTTTTTCATTATATATTATTTGTTTTATGTTAAAATATATTCTATTTGATTAACAAAATAATAAATTTTATGTTCAACATTCTGAATATATTTTGTGAATTTTTTTTCATTTATTTTCTTAAATGTTTTGGTTTTCATTATAGGTGAAAGATGTTGGCAATAGGCCGAAGGTTGACCATTCTGATCCATGACATTTGTAGAGACCTGATTTTTTCCTTATAAGAGATTGAAATATTTCTAAATATATTTCTAGAGCTAGGAACCGAGACAACGTGCAATTATGAGGCCCGATGTGCTTGAGAATAATTTTATAAAAATATTAAATATATTTATATTTCATGCACACTGTTAATTAAATAAAATGGGATAACTCTTAAATGACTGGCCAGATCAGAAATCCGAGACCACAGTTGAGTTTGGAATGTGATGTTTGCCTTAGGAACGACATAAAATAAGTTGACACGAGATGACCATATGCCTCGCTCGTTGACACTTAATTTAATTTGAATAATTAATTAAATAATTATTTGACTTATCGGATTTTATCTAATTAAAATCTTGTAAATAGGTCATTAGAGGGTTTTATCCAAGGTTTTCTCACAATTCACCATTCGTTGTTGAAGCACTCCTCCCCACCTCCATTGGAGAATTCCTCTGAAGAATTCCTTCAAATAATGAAGAATCTCTGATAAAAGGTGGATCAAATCACAATGAATGTAAAATATATTCCTCCCTCATTTTCAAACATGTTCTTCACCAGTGATTGATCCAAATAAGAGGTAGGACTCATCTTTGGTGTTTTTTATGCCTTATATTAAAAGTTTGAGTAGATTGTTTATCATTAATCGATCTGTGCCCCTCCCTACACCCTTTTTTTATCCCAAATAACTGAAATTGGATCATCTCTTTTGCTTAATTAATTTTTTCTAACCCTAGAGCACGCTCTTTATCATTGTAAAAGAATACTTGGCTAACGATTGTTAAAACCATTTTTTGTTGTTTTTTCTTCCCAAATTCTTCGCGTTCTTCACCATTGGAACCCTACGGTTCCTAGATCAATAGTTTATAGGCATCCCAGGATAGATTGGGTGCCCAAATTTGTGGTGGATCAAAAAATCATCAATGGTTTTATGAGTTGAGCATAGATCTGGAATGCTTGCGAAGCGAGGACGACTGATTCGATGATTAACCCTGGAAATTGAGATGAATAGAGGTGTGGAGGTGTGTGGAATGTTCATCCAAACCCTCATTGAATAATGAGGCTGATTCATAGGGAGTGATGATGGGAATCCATGTTATTTTTCAAGATCCAAAGATTTCAGAATGACATCAGGCGATATTAGCGATGGTTGAAGCAGATTTGAAGTGGTGGATCGAATGTGATATTTTTGGAAAAATCACAAATACACGCTATGTACAATGGAGGAAACATAGTATGTATCCCCTTTTATAGTGGTGGTTCTAGGGTTTGAGAACCCATAAGGATGGAATGACATTTACTTCCTTGACACGTCGTGTAATGCCTTCTTGAGTGTATGAGCTATGTGATAGACTACATGGCCAGAGACACGCCATATATAAAGTACACATACATGGGTTGGACACATGGTCAGTATCCTATGTGAACCCACATGACATGTTCCAAAGTACATGAACAAGGGGTCCAAGTACACGGACACGACCACATGACTAGCCTCGGTCCCAGATAGTTGGGACACAGTGTGTAGTCCACATATACAACGTGTTCTACTACATGGGATGGGACCTATGTACTGACTAGAGACACAACCAGATAGTGAAGAGGGACCACACTTCATGTGGGTCCCCTCACACATCATGTACTACTTTAGATCTTACGATCAATCTTCAAACCTTTATAACTCATTCGTTTGAACTCATATTTTTGGCCCACAAGATGCCTATCCTGAGTGTTTTTCTATGTAGAATGCGTTGATTCCATCGATATTGTATTTTGTGATAGGATGTGAAATATTATAGTTTTGGAACATGCTGAGGAAATACTTGATGTTTGAAGTGATCATACAGAATCACCAAAGTAGTACCGGGCTTACCCTCCAGCTGGGTTGGGTGGTGGCATTCCCCGATGGCAGTTCCAGGCTTACCCTTCAATAGGAATGGGCAGTGACATTACCTAATGATCTTTCTGAGTTACCCTCTAGTAAGAATGTTCAGTGGAGTTCCTCGACGTTCTAGGATTACCCTCCAGCTGGGTTGGGTAGTCGATTTCCCCGATGACATCTTTCAGGCATAACCCTCCAGTTGATCTGGGTAGTGCGTTTACCTGAAGACTCACATGCTTACCCTCTAGTAAGACTGGGTGGTGGTGTTCCTTAATGACCTTCCCAAACAGTACCCTCTAGTAGGACTAGGCAGTGGCATTCCTCGATGACTACTAGATTAGGACCCTCCTATCGTACCGGGGCATGAGATCCTTTACTAAAACTAGTGACCCCTCGACTGTACTACACAGTGACGAGGCATAGTTTGATAAACCTTTAGACTCATGAGAAATAGGGATGATTTCCCCACCAAGAAACGTTATTGTGATGCAAATTAAAACCATGTGGGCGAGTCAGTGCTACCCAAAGTGGATAGTATCATGGTTTTGTGGTTAAATCCCTTAGACTCATTTATCCTAGGTAGACACATGAGATGATGGGTATTGCATATAGACTTTATTTTGGAACTATTGGCTACTCATCTTCTTGGGTTGAGCTACAAGATGGAGACCCCCTTACTCTCTCATTTTTACTTCTTTGACTAAGAATATATATATATATATATATCCTATTTCAGTACCCACTCCTTTGGTTTTGGTTACTCTCCTTCCAGGAGAGATGAATACGTGTAGTGTATGACACATGCCTTTCATGTCTAGATTCTCATGGTTAGACGAGTCTAATATCCTACTATAGGTAGTAAAGAATTGATAATAATTTCATCTTCTCACCATTTTGAGATCTTTCTGTTTGGATGAGTTTACTTTCCCTCTCTTATTTGGTTGAGTTGTACTCTCTTGCTGTACCTTGTTTTATTTACTGCTTCCATCTTCAGGTGTATCTCTTACTACTCCCCCTTCACCTTTTTAGGGAATTCTACTAGGTATGTATATACTCACCTCTGGATGGGCTTTTCCCAACAAGTGTTGTGTATTTTTCAGATAGAAGATAGGTTGATCATGACGTCAAAGGATCTTAGGGATACAAGGTACTTGGACTGAGTATGGTGGTCGTAGCCTGGGATTCAGGAGATGGTATCTCTCAACTGTTTACTATTTTCTAGTTCTATCAGGTTGGAACATGTTTCTAGTTTGGGTGTGTATTTTTTCCCTTTTACTTTTCATTATACACCACCATACTTCATCCTGTTTAGTGGTCCTTGTATATTTGGTTTATTTATAACAGTGTTACATCCTTTATTTATTTCCCTCTGAAATTTTGAAATGAGTTGGTTGTGTGTGTGCTTACAGGTTCTTAGGAAAAGGACTCCCCATGTTAGTAATGTATTAGGTTCTTCTCACCACCCCTGACCTATAGAGGTGGGATTGAGGTAGTTACAAATTGAGCCCCGACTTAGGTTGGGTCATGACAGATTGGTATTAGATGTTGTTTGATCCTTGGGACATTGTTCGGATGTTACCTAAAAAAGATCTAGTTGGCTTTAGGGAAATCGTGTCAAAGTGTCTCGAGTGTGGCTCTCAGGCCATGAAGTCTAGTGATGGTGTTGTGGCCGATATAACCATTCGCCAGGACCTTGACTACATGCTTATTGACTTTCTATGTTGAGACATTTATTTTAGGTCTTAATGGTACATGCATCTTTGACTGTCCTTTTTGAGTAAGCTCCCCATTGTTGTTGATATATATATATATATATATATGATCATCTAACTATGGTACTCCTTGATAAATTTTAGGATGCCTCCGCGATGCCAGCTATCCAGGATACCATCTCTGGTTCATGATGATGACCCTATAGGCAACAAGGCCTAAGTTCAAGGTCCATCATGAAATTAGCTTCCTCCAGGTGAATAGGTATAATTTTATCCACCTGTCGAGCAATAGATTATCCTAGCAGAGCAGGATGAGGATGTGTGTAGGTTGAGCTTACTCTGTGAGTTCTAGAATCAGATATCACTGAGGTTCCATGGCAATTCAAATCCCCAGGTGGTGAAGTATTGGCTATAGTCGGTGGCCCATATCTTCAGGATTATCCGGACACCAAAAAATAAGATGGTGACTTTGGCAGCCAGTATTTTTCATGGAGTAGTTGGGCATTGGTGGAGTCTAGTTACCCAGATGCACGATGAGTCAAAACTCTCATGTGATGAATTCACGTAGCTATTTCATGAGGAGTACCACCCCCTCTACTTACGTTTCATTCAAATTCAGGATCTTCTAAAGTTTCAATAGGGAGGGATGATAATGGATGAGTCTGTGGCTAGGTTCATAGACCTTATGCACTACTCTATCCACATGATCATAGATGGAAACTTTCGAGCATGGAAGTTTTATCAGGGACTCCATAAAGGGATCTAAGCCAACATAGTTCCCTTGTGCATCCCCACCTATGTCGGGGTGCTAGAGTGGGCACTTGTGATATAGATATTTCTGTCAGGAGGACGCCATATAGCTGGATATGGAAGTGGGTGCGACAGAGATGAGTCATCTACAATAGAAACAGGCACCATAGATCTCATAATGGTTGAACCTTTTGTGAGTAGGCTCAAGGACGTAGTCGTATAGTATAGGAGCAGTGTAGAGAACCAGGTCATCCTAGGGAGGGTTTGTTCTATACTTGTGATGGGTGAGGTCACATGGCATGAGACTTCCCAACTAGATATGATGATAATTCTAGGCAGATAATAGATGGACTACCATGATAGAGACAACATCATGATCAGGGATCTCCCTAGTGGGGATCGAGTGGTCCCTAGTGAGGTGGAGCTAGTAGAGGAGAAGGAGGATCAATAGGTTGGGGACGATAGTATGAGGTCCTTCTGCCACCACCACTAGGTGGCCCACGTCAGGTTCAGGGAGTTGGTGGTCGAGGCCACAGACAGTTGCAAGCTTTGGATGTCTACGATCCTATAGTACACGAGATGATTCGAGGTATGATCTATGCTTATTCTAATCATTCCTCAGTAGTAGTAGAAACATGTGCTAGCAATTACTTTATCTCTCAAATTCTAGTGCAAGAGTTAGATCTCCCAATAGAGACGCTAGCACAACATCTTTGTCTTGAGGTTATTACAATGAATGATTCTTCCGTGCCTTTCATCTGTCGGTGGTGCGAGCCATTTTTGGTGGAGAGAGGTTCATGTGGAACCTATTGATAATAAAGATGGAACCCTATGACATTATTCTGGACATGGGTTGTATTTACATGGTTTGAGCCCAAATTGATTGTCACCACAAACTAGTCAGATGCCTATCCACTGTTGGGACGAGGTTCTCCTTTTTCGGAGAGAAAGAGCTCATAACAGGACAAGAAGATGCTATGAGCAGGATAGTTCATCCCATCACCCATCAGTTAGAAAGCGTAACCCTAGGTGCAACAGACTCTTTTGGCATCTGGGTTCCTTCAGTTGTGGAGGACTATATGGATGTCTTCCCTGAAGATGTTTCAGGACTACCTACAAGGCGAGAGATGGATTTTTGCACAGACTTCCATCCTAGGACTACCCTGATATCTTCTAAGACATATAATATGGAACCTACCTAGATTAGAGAGATACATTTATAGTTGGAGGACCTTTTTGAGAAAGGATTCATTAGACCCAGTGTGTCCCCTTGGGCATCTCTAGTTCTATTCGTGAAGAAAGATGATAAGAGATTGTGACTTCTCATAGATTATCGTCTCCTGAACTAGACCATAATAAAGAGAAAGTACCCCTTTCCAAGGATTGACAACCTCTTTGATCTATTGGGATGTGGGAGATGGTTCTCCAAGATCGATCTTAGGTCTAGCTACCACCATTTTTGGGTTCGTGAGGTGGATATTCTGAAGTTGGATTTTTAATATCGCTATGGACACTAAGTTCCTAGTGATGCCATTTGGTGTTACAAATGTCCCTGCTATCTTTATGTATTTTATGAAACAGATCTTCTAGACATAATTGGATCAGTTTTTTGTTGTCTTGATCGATGAAATACTCATCTACTCTACAATAGAGTAGGATAATGCAGAGCACTTG
Source organism: Viscum album (assembly GCA_963277665.1). Taxonomy (NCBI): domain Eukaryota; kingdom Viridiplantae; phylum Streptophyta; class Magnoliopsida; order Santalales; family Viscaceae; genus Viscum; species Viscum album. Next base: position 1,808,985,948 of record OY728156.1, read on the forward strand.
AGGATGGTTCTTGATTTACTTTGAGAGAACCAGCTTTATGAAAATCTCTCTAAGTGCCAGTTCTAGATACATGAGGTTCACTTTCTAGGGAATTTTATTTATAAACAAGTTTTATCCATGTATCCAACCAATATTGAAGTAGTTCTTTCTTGGGATCTACTTAAGAATGTTTCAGAGGTGTATAGATTTCTTGGCATGGTAGGGTACTATAGGAGATTTTTGGCAGACTTCTCCAGAATTGCATCCCCTTTGACCACCTTGATGTGGAAGGGACATTAATTTACCTTTTATAATAAATTACATAAGGCCTTCGAGAATTTAAGGTAGAGGCTGACGAGCGGTCCAATGTTGAGGATATTAGAAGAAGATTTTGAGTTCGTGGTGTATTGTGATGCCTCAAGAACTAGGCTCAGTTTCATGTTAATGTAATGAAAGTTTGTCATACCATATAGGTTGAGTAATTTGAGACACCATGAGAAGAACTATGTGACTTGTGACCTAGATCTAGCAATGGTAGTCTTCACCTTGAGGATGTGGAGGCACTACCTTCTGGGAGAGTGATTTGTGTTTTATTAACACCACCAGAGCCTTAGGTATGTCTTCACTAAGAGAGACCTAAACCTGAGGCAACAACGCTGGTTGGAGTTCCTGTGAGACTTTGAATTTGAGATAGTCTATACTCTAGGGAAGGGAAATGTTATAATAGATGCCCTTAGTAGGAATTACCAGGCATGCCTAGTGCGGGAAGCTTCAGAGTAGTTAGCTTCTCTGCAACTGACCTGGGTGGAGAAAGAGGCTACAAATTTTCTATAGTAAATGGTGATGAATACTTCACTCCTTGAGCATGTGAAAGATTCCTAGCTAGGTGAAATCAACTACGAGGTTGTTCATTATCAGATATCTACACGCGATGCACCAGATTGGTATTCTGAAGGAGGGAATCACAAGATCTTATTCTAGGGGAGAACAATGGTTCCAGTCGCGATGCAGGAGGAGGTGACGTGGGAGTTCCAAACTTCTCTCTTATTTATACATATTGGTGTGGTAAATATATATAGATATATTCAACATAATTTTTGGTGGGCCCACATGGGATGAAATGTAGCTGAGTTCATCTCATGGCACCTCACCTGTTAGTAGGTGAAAGCTGATTACCAATTTTTGGTGGGTTTGTTGCAGCCTCTTGAGACCCCAGAGTGGAAATGGGATGACATATCCATAGACTTCATCATAGGGATTCCATGAACATCGAAGGTTCATGATTCCATATGGGTGATAGTAAACTGAATCAAGAAATCGACGCACTTCTTTGCTATCAGGGAATAGAGTTCGGTGGAGAGTTTGGAGAAGTTGTATGTGCGGGAGATCATCCTCATTCATTGGGTACCCTTGATGATTGTCTATAATCATGAAATGCAATTTATATTATTAGGACTCAATTATAAATGAGTACAACCTTTCACCTCTAGACTGATGGTGTCACGACCCGACCCTACCCGGGCTCGAGCCGCAACTACCCCAAGCCCGCCTCCATAGGCCAGGGGCTGGAGACTAGCACCGAAGGCACAACAACTCGGGGAGGCCTTTGCCTAAGTACCTGTACATGGACACACGTAGCACACTCAATGAAAAAGTGCAGAGTAAAAGAAAAGACAAGTAAATAAAAAGGGAAACTGCTATATATAAACCACAAAGTGCATCAACCTCTACAAGTACAAAGAAAGATGAAGGTACACTAAAAAGTAAAGGGGAAAAACACGCGCCCAATCAGAAAAGTGCCACAACCCAACAACAGGTAAACAAAAGAAAAAAACAGCTTGAAGGGTCCCCCCTAGAACCCGACTCCGACCACTGCACGTGGTCCAAGATCCCAAGCTCCTAAGCTCCTCTGACGTCACGACCAACCTGTTTGTCGTCTGCAAGGGCACACCAAGTGCAGGCAAATCCCAAGCAAGGGTGAGTATAAAAATACTTAGTAGGATACCCCGAAGGATCGAGGGAGCAACAAAGGAGGTACCGAAGGGTGAGCAGTAGAGAGAACAAGAAAAGTAAAGGATTACAACAAGGGGTGTAGTGGAGTAATAGTAAAGAGTCCAGCTCAACCCAACAAGAGGAAAGGAGGTAGACTCGTCCAGGCATAAGGATCTGGAAATGGTGAGAAGATGAACTTCCCATCAAGTCTTCTCTACCTATATCAGGAGAGTAGACTCATCCAACTACGAGAAGCTAGACATGGAAAGCACGCAGCATACCCCGCGCGTCTTCACCTCTCCTGGAGGGAGAGTAACCAAGCCCAAGAAATGGGTACTCGAACAAGGTATATACATATATATATGCTCTACAAGAATCCCGAACAATCTCGTAAGGGGATCTCCATCCCGTAGCTCAGCCCAAGAAAATAGTAGCCAACAGTCCCAGAAATAACACCATCGATGCCCAGCATCCCACACGTCTGCCCCGAACCGCAAGACAAGGGGCTCAATCACCACACCTCGACACTATCACTTTGGGCGGCACTGACTCGCCCGCACGATTTTAGGTCGCGTCTCAAGGACGTGTCTCGGTGGGGAAAGCACCCCTCGTACTTGAGAGTTTTGGGTTAAGTCAAACCACACCTCGTCACTGCCCTACAGTCGAGAGGTATTCTCAAAGTCAAAGCCATCACAACACTGACCCGTATAACCAAGGGCCCCGCTCCGGTAATCACGGAGGAAAGCCTCGGACTAGCCTAGAATGCCAACAGGTGTCCCACTGCCCAACCCTGCTGGAGGGTAATTCATAACCAGAAATTGGGTGACCCACTACCCATCCCTACTGGAGGGTAAACCCTAATACATCATCAGGCGACCCACTGCCCAGCCCCGCTGGAGGGTAGAACTTAATACATCATCAGGCGACCCACTGCCCAGCCCCGCTGGTGGGTAGACTTAGAATAAGTCGATAGACGACCCACTGCCCAGCCTCGCTGGAGGGTAGACCTGGAACTAGACAACGGGCGACCCACTGCCCAGCCCTATTGGAGGGTAGACCCTAAGAGGTCGTCGGGTGGCCCACTACCCAGTCTCTGCTGGAGGGTAGACCCTAAGTGCATCGGGTGACCCACTGCCCAGTCTCTGCTAGAGGGTAGACCCTAAGTGCTTCGGGTGACCCACTGCCCAGTCTCTGCTGGAGGGTAGACCCTAAGTGCATCGGGTGACCCACTGCCCAGTCTCTACTGAAGGGTAAACCCTAGAAGTCGATGAGTAACCCACTGCCCAGCCCTGCTGGAGGGTAAAACTCAAAACTGCCTTGGCCATCTCTACTGGAGGGTACAACACTGGCCAACCGAACACGGAGTGGGTATCGCACAATCACCCAACTCCAGAACAACTCCCCCAAAAGAGGTTCAGCGCTTGTTCCATCACTGGGTGTCACTAGAACCGCTACCGACCAATCCATCGAGAACGAAACTAGGGGGAGATCACTCAACCCTGCTGGTCAAATAAATGAGCACATAGCCAGGGGAAAAACTCCACCCTGCTGGTCGAGCAAACGAGCACAGAGGGACCCGCTACGTAGCGAGAGGTCAAAGTATGTAAAGCAGAGCTTGGCATGCACCTGGGGCCCACACGACGTGTGGCCCCAAGTTAACCCCAACCAAGCGCGCACACGTTTCAGGTACAAACTACACGTACCTCCAAGCGCTCCCGTATACTCCCAGAGTATACCTCACTTCCAGCCCAAGGGCTATCGTGCACCCAGCACCCAATGTCAACGTGAAGGCATGACGTAACATCTCCAACTTGCCTCCTCAACGATTGGGGCATGACCAACCACATCTATTCAAGAATTACTTCACTCACACGGGAGTGCACGCGATCACACGCCAAGGGTCCGCTATGAACATAGTATAAGAACCGCCCTCGGAGCACCTTCACATTTCCACATTTAATGAGATCGCGTAAAAGACTCCGCACAACCAAACGGATTATACCGTTGTAATCCTCGTGAAAAAAAAAACGCGAGATCGACTACTTACTCACCTCCAACAGATATCCGATGCAAAAGTCACCAACACCGCCTCACGCCCGAACGGCATCCCGTGAAGCCGAGACTTGGCCCCGAAAACAGTCGGTCACATCGCACCAATGCGATCCCCTTGGGAAAACACGTCAAAAGCACTACTCACATGAGTGAAACAGATATCTGGAGAAAAAGGTGCATTCCGATGCACCGCACACGAGTGGTGCTTCGTGGGACCCGCAACCCAGTCCCGAAACACAACAAATGGATCACACTATTGCGATCCTCTTGAAAAAGCATACAAGATGGACTATTCACTTGTCCAAAACAGTCACCCGGTGATAAAGATGAAAAAAACACCGTCGTCACCCAAACGACCCTCATGGGCCCCGCACCATCGTGCGGAATTATAGCGGGCAGACTTCGCCAACGTGATGCCCTCAGAAAAACACCCAACATCGACTGATCGCACACCCTGAACGGACATCCGATGAAAAAGTTGCTAAACGCTGCTCGTAGCTCAAAAGATGGGCCGTGGGGCCCATGCCTCAACTCCAGCTTCAACGCCCGAAACCACCTTGGAAAGCTTCGACCCGGAGCCAGTGTCCCAACGCCACTGACGGTGCTCAAAACGGACGTTGGAAGCATCCACGACGTCCAAAACAAGATCCCCCGAAAAACGCCAATGTGCTTAACGCACGTGACGCGCCTCCGAGTCCCCCGTTTTGGGAGTTAAAAACCCCCGAAACCATCTCAAAATATTCGTCGCAATTTAAGGAGCGTGTCGCCATAGACGACGCCCAAATATGACGCTCGGTCTATGATTTATAAATAATAAATTATTTCCCCTAATAATAATAATAATATTAATAATAATAATATTATTATTTTTAAACTTAAATTATATTTTTATCATATATATATATATATATATTTATCCAGACCGGCCATTCGGCCGGTCTCCATTTTCCAACAGGACCCACCTCGTGCGGGTCCTTGTCGGCCAGCCGGGGTCCGACGAACCCAGTCTTCCCCATGCGCACGGCCCTAGACCTCGCCTCGCCAGCGCCCCCGCACGCAGACGCTGTCATGCCTGCTGCCGACCGAGCTCCCGCGCTCCTGCTCGCCCGGAGGAGCCCTCGCGCCGACGCCCAGCAAACCCGCCAGCGCCGCACGCCCCCGGCCTCGCCTGGCTGCCTCGGCTGAAGACCCCCGCCGCCCGGCCTCTGCTGGTGAGGGATCTCGCCGCCTCGCGCCGATCACCAGCGTCGCCTGCTACCCGCTAGACCGCCATTGGAACCTTCAAAAACCAGCAAATTTCGGCGGATGTCTGCGGGGTCCTCGGAACTCAGTTTTACGAACCAAAACAAGCGATGGAAAGAGAATAAAATCTACTACGTGTTTATGGGCTTTGATTCGAAGATCGAACAACAATCAACACATATAATTGAGCTTGAAAGATGGTTCAGAAATTAAAATGCAAACCAAGACCTCTTACCTCTTGGGCGTTGCCCGGAGCTTCACGGAGGATCCGTCGCCGCGCCGCGCCTCGCCGGAGTTACCTCGCCAGAGGGGAGGAGGAGAGGAGGAGCTTCTCCTGTTTGGTTGAGCTCTTCTGCCAGGGGGTGCAAAGGGAGGAGGAGGGGTGATTAAGAGTTTAAAAAGAAAAAAAATAATTAAAACCCCCCAAATTTAACCAGTGTCTGAAACACCCGACGAGGTCGAGGTTAAGCCTTCCCTAGGGTAAAAACCACCTCCCAAGCACAACAGAGGTCTCATAATTTTAATCCGAGACCCCGTTCAAAAGTTATTAAACTCAACATCTGAGGCCTCCAAATTACGAAAAAGCCCCTGGGGCCATTTTTCACAGACCACCCGCGCCCGTGAAACTTACAACCTCATAGGGTAAACGGTACATTCCGAACTCAATGGTGCCCTCAGTTTTCCAATATGATCCACTGTTTAAAAGATACTAGAGTTTCAACATTAAATGAATAAATAAATAAATAAATTTATCCGTTTAACCTTCCGAAAGCGAGCGAGGGGTCCAAACATCCCGCGCCGACATGTTTTATGTCGTTCCTAGGGTAAACACCCCATTCCGAACCCATCTGTACACTCGGATCTCTGATCCAGATCACCGTTTAGGAGTTATCCCATTTATTTGGCGTTTCCAGTGTGAATGCACTGAAAATTTAATTCCGGCCACATCGGGGCTCGGAATCGCATGCCGTCTGAAGGCGCTGCTCTGGAATATCATCAAGAATATTCCAAATTCTTCCTCAGAAAAAAATGGGTTCTTACATCATTCTCTCCTTCAAGCTTTTCGTCCCTGAAAAGAAAAACTAGGGAGAAACACAGGGTACTAAGACCACACCCGGCTCTTCTGTACCTAGAAGAACTCTCGCACATCTCTGCACCACCGCACACAGACCAAAGGATTTATCTGTTCATGCGAGGTCGGCCCTTGCTGATGTCGTGCACCCACTCCAGACTTTGGGTTTAGGGAAAGGTGGTAGAGAACCTCTTCATCCCTCTACACGGTCTCAAACGGTCCGAAGGACCTTGGGGGTAGCTCTCGTCCCTGACTGTAACACCCCAAGCTTTCACGATAAACTTCTCTTTCAATAATGCAATAGCTTGCATTGTACGCAAGTTCGAGATTCTAACATACCGCGACCAATCAAAGTAGCAGTTATGAATAGTAATACCCACTTTTTGAAATTATATAAATTTTATATTTCAAAATGGACTTCATTTTTGTATTCGGAATATCGAAATTATCCAAATTTGAATTTTTTGTAATTTTCTGAGAACTTACAATTTTTTATGAATAGTGAAAAATACTTAAAAACAACTTTTTAAATCAAAATATTTTATAGTGATAAATTATACTATTGAGTGGTTTTAAAGTATAATTAGAAAATATTTTTACTATTTTATCCAATGGTGGTCATTAGAATTAATTTCACTTTGAAATTGGACATAAACAATTGTCAATATTTTGATATATATTGTTTCTTAAAAACACGCTATTTGTTGTGAAAACGGGAGTTAATTATAAAATTAATTAATGCAACTTATATGTTTGGAATTTTGTAAAATAGACATCATTTTTGAATTCGGAATATCAATTATATCTTAGGGTGAAATTTTGGCATTGTTTTGAAAAACTTCAATTTTTGATAAATAGTGAAACCACTAAGTGGTGGTTAAAAAACTGATTTTTCGTTTAAATGAAACATTACCACTTCTGTGATTTGATTTTAAAAAATCCTACATACATGGTTGTCATTAGGAAGTAAAATTTGGTTCAATGGGATTAAAATAATTTTTTGGTGAATAGTAACTTTTAAGTTTAATTAATCGTGATTAAAGGTAATTAGTGAAATTTAAGGTAAAAATGATATTATAAAAATATGAAAATACCTTTACACTTATCCTACCCCTATTGGATGAGTCATTTCCGACCAATAAAATCCATGGGTCAACTTGGGGACCCCATGGAGCCACTTTGGTAGGAAAATGACATTAAAAACTTTTTATTTAATGTTAAAATAAAAATGTCACAAACATGAGTTTTTTTACTAAAACAATTTGTAAATGAGGTTATACAAGTCATATTTTTGACTATAAATATTCATTATAAAGCTAAAAAGATTTCCTACATCATGATAATTTTTTTATAATTTTTAGACATTAAATAAATTAAATTATTTATGACACCATGATGATGCAGCGATTACCTCATTAATTAACGATTTAAATAAAATGAAAAGATAATGTAAAATCTAAGACTTACACATGTCAAAAACCTATTGGATGAGTAGATTTCGAACCATTATCACCTTATACTCGAATTATAGCATTTTGGAACCTTTATAATCCGAAAATAATTTCATAATAATGTAACATTTCAATCTTTCCAAGAGTGCCCCTCCTCTCCTCTTATAAAAGGCCCCCACCACTACCACCTTACTCACACCTTCAAGCCATTTGGCTTGGAAAAAATCTGCCCAAATACTCTCCAAACTTCCCTATCTTACTCCTAGAAGCCTCACTTTGTGCATAATGCTTACCAAGGAAGCCTTTGTCTCAAATCAAAAAGAGTTACCCGATTTTAAGGTAATGTCTTCTCTTATGTTATTTTTTTTATTTTGCTTCTACAACCCCCTAAACTCTTTTTATTAATTTATTTTGTAACAAAACCAGTATCCTAAATATACTAGGATGTTGTTATAAGAAGGATTCTAGCTACAATTACACACACCTACATCTAATGGTTAAAGAACATACTGTTTCTGTGGATGGCGAATTTCTGCCTCACAAAACGATGATTGTTCAACACTCATATAACACCTTCAAAGGTGGCCATTAAGATGTCACTATATTTATATATGATATATAATATGTTTATGTTTTACTTAAGCTACTGTATTTTTCATTTATTTCATACCTTTATGGTTTCCATTATGGGTAAACGCAATATTTTAATTTTAGGAAGTGCGGACTACCGCCCCCTCAAAGTGATTTGAATCGTTAATGCCATATGTGGGATGTATAAAGGATGGATTAAATGGTATTATAAATTATATTATACTTTAATTATAGTATAACTTTATATAATTATAATTTCATTCCATTAAATATGAAATAGAAATGAAAGTAGCGTTCATGCGTACGTACGGCTTACCGTCTCCATGAACGGTGCATTTCATTTTTTACCTCTAAATGTTATGTAATATTATAAATGAATGTATATACTGGATATATATTATATATATGATATCTACATCATGAATATAATTCTAGAGATAATGGATATTCTACCACATAAACAACTTGTAATTATAAGAAGTTTATTGTTGACTCAAGTACCAAAGATCGACAAAATGACAGTTATTAACTTAAATGACTACATAATTTTCATAGAATTGTAATAAGTGATATAAAAGGGATAATGAACTTGAAAAAGGCTATTAAGAAAGTAGATATTAACTCTAGTTTATTATTCAGGAGGTTAAAGAATGGTTGAGTCAAGTCGGACATAAGGTAAGGGAATTTCTTAACCCAATTTCCATTCTTTGGGTTAATCTCCTACTTTCAAATTATGTTATGATATTATTATGTCCTATCTTGTATTTGTACTTTATTTATGTGTAATTATATTGAATACACATAATAGATCTATTTTATTTAAAAAAATGATCTTGGTAAGGACTTCGTCTCAATCTCCTTTCATTGAGGCATATTTTGTTTTTACACAACTTTCTTTTATACAGTGTATAAACCACTTTGACTTTTACGTTTATTCAAAAGGAATCTTTTTTATAAGAAGAATTTTACTAAATGAAAAAAAGGAATGTTTTTCTTGTCGTACGTATGCGACAACAATGACTTCTCCACCTCCGTGAGCACTATTTGAGTTTCGGCTTCCTCTACAAGCCATAACTTTTTTTTAAAAGAAAAATAAATACCATGTTTTACTTTTCTTTTATTTTGGTATTGAAAATGGTTTTGAAAGTGTTTTTATTATATCAATGTGTTGTATTGATATCTTGTGATTGAAATGTGGACATTTTATGTTTCCTTTATGCATGTTTTATTTGATACGATTATGTTATGGTTTATGATATGTTTAAACCTGTTCATATGAGGAATGACTTGGACTTAATAAGTGATGGGTGGAGCCCGCTATAGCTTCTCAATGCATCGGCAGGTCTCATGAGACAAACTAGTGTCTTGGCACGAGGCCTTGACAAAATCTTATTTGTGGTCTTGGCACGAGGCCTTGGCTATGTGGTTATGATAGTCTGGCATTATGAATTCCATCATTATAAAAGTGGTTATTGATATTTCATGGGATTATTCGACCAGTATAATATCCATGTGAATAAGTAAATGGCATTATCTCAATTTTATTTTTTCCATATTATGCTGAAGTTCAAGTTGAAAAAGGCTTTGTTTTATTTATACATTGCCTTAAATTTTAATGTTTATTTATGAAAGCTCCTGCAATATTGTTATCCTTACTGAGCATCTGAGCTCACCCCTTTCAATATTTTAATATTTTCCAGGATGTGAAGAAGTATTTTATGAATGACCTGCAGGGATAGTCAGAAGAGGATAGAAGTGTGGACTATGGAGACTATGTTATTTTTATTTTTCACTTTATGTTGTAATGTAACATTTATAAATGTATCTAGTGTTTCCAAGGCTACTAAACTAATCGGTCTTTTGAGACTTGATCTTTTGTGATCATGCCAATGTTACGAAGTAATGCACCGACTCTGGGTAACTGGGGTCGGGGCGTTACAACGACCAAACCTCCACGTCGCATGCAGTGACTGGAATCACCGCCCGCACCTAGAACAAGGCCCGGTGATTTCCTCCTTCATAACATCCATATGGTGAAACACCCAAGGATATCTAGTCACGTAAGATTCACAGTCGATTTCTCACAACCAAGACTCTCTTACACGCTCAGAAAGCGATGGAGTTGACACCATCGACTAAAGAAGAAGGTCCCATGCCTTTCTTCATACCAACACAGGGTTACACCGACACCCCGCGCCACCCTGGTAACAACTCAAACAAGGATCCGGGAGAGAAGAATTCCACACAGAGAGTCTAAAAATTCTACTGCAAAAAGAAGAAGAGCTGTTGAGCATACCTCTTATCACCTCATGATCTGCAGGATCATAAACATCCAAAGCTCGTGGCTGTCCGTGGTCCCAACTGTCAGCTCCTGGAGCCTGACATGGACCACCTAGTGGTGATGGGAAGACCTTGTAAGGTCATCTACCACTACCAGATCCTCCCACTCCTCTGTTAGCACCACCTCTCTGGGCGCTACTCCGATCATGGCGCTGCCTCCGTCGTGGTGGTGCACCTACTGCCACCACCAACTCTAGAACGTGATAGGAATACCTCTGTCACCAGTGCCTACTCTAGCACCCCGGCATATGTGGAAATTCCCAAGGGTACTATGACAGAATGAATATCTCGGTGGAGACCCTGCTCAAACTTCTGTGCTCGGGTGTTGTCGTCATAGACCAAGTCCGGGTAAAAGTGTGCACGGTCTGCAAAACTAGCCACCTACTCAGACACCGTCATCACTCTCTGCTGAAATTGCAGGATATCCTAAATCCGAACGAAGTGTAAGAAGGTGGGGAAAAACTCCTCATGAAACAACAACTGAAATTCATCCCACTAAAGTGACGACTCGTCAAGAAACTGAGTCACCAGACTCCACCAACGCCGAGCTGCTCCACGAAAAAGGTTGGATGCCAAAGCCACTCTCTGATCTGTCAGTGTCTGCACAAGCCTGAAAAGGAGAACCACTGCCTCGAGCCAAAACTCTGCTACCTGAGGGTCTGGCTCACCACTGAACCTCAGCGGTCTCTGCCGCTGGAACTCACGGAGCACGCTCAACTTGTGCTCAAGCTCAGCCTGCTCTGCTAAAACTGTCTGCTGCTCAACAGGTGGGGGTGTTGCTACCGGCCCACCCGGAGAAAAGGGGCTCGCATGATGGGTCCTGGACTGTGGCCTCGTAGCTCACAGGGTCGTCATCACGAACCAAAGCTGTTATCCTAGCTGGATTTCTTCGTGGAGACATCCTGAATATTATCAAGGAGTTCCGCAGTCAGATAAGCATATATGTATATACCAATAACAACAACGATGGGGAGCTGACTCAAGAAGGACAGTCAAAGACTCAATCTTATGTGATGCACACACAAATTTACCTGCAACGAGTGTCTCAGCATGTAGAGTCAACAAGCGGGTTTTCAAGGTCCTGGTGAATGGATACGTCAGCTGCCGCACCATCACTGGACTCCCTGGGCTAAGAGCCGCTCTCGAGACACGTTAACACTGTTGCCCTAAATCCCAACCAATTCCTCTTTTAGGGATGTCCGAACAACATCCCAAGGAACAAACCACCTCTGATACCACTTTGTCACGACCCGACCCTACCCGGGCTCGAGCCGCAACTACCCCAAGCCCGCCTCCATAGGCCAGGGGCTGGAGACTAGCGCCGAAGGCACAAAAACTCGGGGAGGCCTTTGCCTATGTACCTGTACACGCACACACGCAGCACACTCAATGAAAAAGTGCATAGTAAAAGAAAATACAAGTAAAGAAAAAGGAAAACTGCTATATATAAACCACAAAGTGCATCGACCTCTACAAGTACAAAGAAAGCTGAAGGTACACTGAAAAGTAAAGGGAAAAAACACGCGCCCAATCAGAAAAGTGCCACAACCCGACAATAGGTAAACAAAAGAAAAAAACAGCTAGAAGGGTCCCCCCTGGAACCCGACTCCGACCACCACATGCAGTCTAAGCTCCCAAGCTCTTAAGCTCCTCTGACGTCACGACCAACCTGTCCATCGTCTGCAAGGGCACACCAAGTGCGAGCAAAGCCCAAGCAGGGGGGCGTATAAAAATACTCAGTAGGATACCCCAAAGGCTCGAGGGAGCAACAAAGGAGGTACCAAATATTGAGCAGTAGAGAGAATAGGAAAAGTGAAGGAGTACAACAAGGGGTGTAGTGGAGTAATTGTAAAGAGTCCAGCTCAACCCAACAAGAGGAAAGGAGGTAGACTCGTCCAGGCACAAGGAGCTGGAAACGGTGAGAAGATGAACTTCCCATCAAGTCTTCACTACCTATAGCAGGAGAGTAGACTCATCCAACCACGAGAAGCTAGACATGGAAAGCATGTGGCGTACCTCGCGCATCTTTGCCTCTCCTGGAGGGAGAGTAACCAAGACCAAGAAGTGGGTATTTGAACAAGGTATATACATATATATATGCTCTACAAGAAGCCCGAACAAGCTCGTAAGGGGATCTACATCCCGCAGCTCAGCCCAAGAAAAGAGTATCCAACAGTCCCAGAAATAACACCATCGATGCCCAGCATCCCGCACGTCTACCCTGAACTGCAAGCCAAGGGGCTCAATCACCGCACCTCGACACTATCCACTTTGGGCGGCACTGACTCACCTGCACGGTTTTAGGTCACGTCTCAAGGATGCGTCTCGGTGGGGAAAGCACCCCTCGTACTTGAGAGTTCCGGGTTAAGTCAAACCACACCTCGTCACTTCCCTGCAGTCGAGAGGTCTTCTCAAAGTCAAATCTGTCACAACACTAACCCGTATAACCAAGGGTCCTGCTTCGGTAATCACAGAGGAAAGCCTCAGACTAGCCTAGAATGCCAATAGGTGTCCCACTGCCCAGCCCTACTGGAGGGTAATTCATAACCAGATATCGGGTGACCCACTACCCAGCCCTGCCAGAGGGTAAACCCTAATACATCATCAGGAGACCCACTTCCCCACCCCACTAGAGGGTAGACCTTAATACATCATCGGGCAACCCACTGCCCAGCCCCGCTGAAGGGTAGACCTGGAATAAGTCGACAGAAGACCCACTGCCCAGCCCCACTGGAGGGTAGACCTGGAACTAGACGACGAGAAACCCACTGCCCAACCCTGCTGGAGGGTAGACCCTAAGAGGTTGTCGGGTGACCCACTACCCAGTCTCTGCTGGAGGGTAGACCCTAAGTGTGTCGGGTGACCCACTGCCCAGTCTCTACTGAAGGGTAGACCCTAAGTGCGTCAGGTGACCCACTGCACAATCTCTACTGGAGGGTAGACCCTAAGTGCGTCGGGTGACCCACTGCCCATTCTCTGCTGGAGGGTAGACCCTAAGTGCGTCGGGTGACCCACTGCCCAGTCTCTGCTGGAGGGTAAACCCTAGAAGTCGATGAGTAACCCACTGCCCAGCCCCGCTGGAGGGTAAAACTCAGAACTGCCTTGGCCATCTCTACTGGAGGGTACAACACTGGCCAACCGAACACGAATTGGGTATCACACAATCACCCAACTCCAGAACAACTCCCCCAAAAGAGGTTTAGAGCTTGTTCCATCACTGGGTGTCACTAGCACCGCTACCGGCCAATCCATCGAGAATGAAACCAGGGGGAGACCACTCAACCCTGCTGGTCAAATAAACGATCACAAAGCCAGGGGAAAAACTCCACCCTGCTGGTCGAGCAAACGAGCACAGAGGGACCCTCTACGTAGCGTGAGGTCAAAGTACGCAAAGCAGATCTCGACACGCACCTGGGTCCCACACGACGTGTGGCCCCAAGTTAACCCCAACTAAGCGCACGAACATCTCGAGTACAAACCACACATACCTCCAAGCGCTCCCGTATACTCCCAGAGTATACCTCACTTCCAGCCCAAGGGCTATTGTGCACCCGACACCCAACGTCAACGCAAAGGCATGACATAACATCTCTAAATTTCTGCCTCAAACGCTAGGGCATGGCCAACCACATCTATTCAAGCATTACTTCACTCACACGGGAGTGCACGCGATCACACGCCAAGGGTCCACTACGAACACAGTAGAAGAACCGCCCACGGGGCACCTTCACATTTCCACATTTAATGAGATCGCGTAAGAGTCTCTGCACAACCAAACAGATTGTACTGTTGTAATACTTGCGGATAAACATGCAAGGTCGACTACTTACTCGCCTCCAACAGATATCCGATGGAAAAGTCGCCAACACCGCCTCACGCCCGAACGACGTCCCGTGAAACCGAGACTCGGCCCCGAAAACAGTCAGGCGCATTGCACAAATGTGATCCCCTCAGGAAAACACGTCAAAAGCACTACTCATATGAGTGCAATGGATATCCGGTGAAAAAGGTGCATTCCGGTGCATCGCACACGAGCGGTGCTTCGTGGGACCCGCAACCCGGTCCCGAAACACAACGAACATATCGCACCGTTGCGATCCTCTCGAAAAAGCACACAAGATGGACTATTCATTTGTCCAAAATGGTCGCCCGGTGATAAAGATGAAAAAAACACCGTCGTCGCCCAAACTGCCCTCATGGGCCTCGCACCATCATGCAGAATTACAGCGGGCAGACTGCGCCAACGCGATGCCCTTGGAGAAACACCCAACATCGACTGCTCGCACGCCCCGAATGGACGTCCGAGGAAAAAGTCGCTAAACGCTGCTCGCAGCTCAAAAGATGGGCAATGGGGCCCACGCCTCAACTCCGGCTTCAACGCCCGACACCACCCTGGAAAGCTTTGCCCCGATGCCAGTGTCCCAACACCACTGACGGTGCTCAAAACGGACGTTGGACGCGTCCACGCCGTCCAAAACAGGATCCCCCGGAAAACACCAATATGCTTAATGCACGTGACGCGCCTCCGAGTCCCCTGTTTCGGGAGTTAAAAACCTCCGAAACCATCTCAAAATATTCGTCGCAATTTAAGGAGATCGTCGCTTTAGACGGTGCCCAAATCCGATGCCCGGTCTATGATTTATAAATAATAATTCATTTCCCCTAATAATAATAATATTATTATTATTATTTTTAAACTTAAATTATATTTTTATTATTATATATATATATATTAGCCAGACAGACCGAATGCCGGTCTCCATTTTCCAACAGGACCCGCCGTGTGCGGGTCCTTGTCGGCCAGCCGGGGTCCGACGACCTCGGTCTTCCCCATGCACACGGACCTGTACCTCGCCTCGCCGGCGCCCCCGCACGCAGACGCCGCCGTGCCTGCTGCCGACTGAGCTCCCGCGCTCCCGCGCTCCCGCTCGCTCGGAGGAGCCCTCGCGCCGACGCCCAGCAAACCCGCCAGCGCCGCACGCCCCCGGCCTCGCCTGGCTGCCCCGGCTGAAGACCCGTGCTGCCCGGCCTCCGCTGCCGAGGGATCCCGCCGCCTCGCGCCAATCACCCGCGCCGCCTGCTGCCCGCCGGACCGCCAGCGGAACCTTCAAAAACCCGCAAACTTCGGCGGACGTCTGCGGGGTCCTCGGAACTCGGTTTTACGAACCGAAACAAGCGATGGAAAGAGAATAAAATATACTACGTGTTTATGGGATTTGATTTGACGATCAAACAACAATAGACACATATAATTGAGCTTGAAAGATGGTTCAGAAATTAAAATGCAAACCAAGACCTCCTACCTCTTGGGCGTTGCCCGCAGCTTAACGGAGGATCCATCGTCGTGCCGCGCCTCGCCGGAGTTGCCTCGCCGGAGGGGAGGAGGAGAGGAGGAGCTTCTCCTCCTTGGTTGAGCTCTTCTACCAGGGGGTGCAAATGGAGGAGGAGGGGTGATTAAGGGTTTAAAAAGAAAAAACATAATTAAAACCCCCAAATTTAACTAGCGTCTGAAACACCCGACGAGGTCAAGGTTAAGCCTCCCCTAGGGTAAACACCACCTCCTGAGCACAATGGAGGTCTCAGAATTTTAATTCGAGACCCCGTTCAAAAGTTATTAAACTCAACGTCCGAGGCCGCCAAATTATGAAAACGCCCCTGGGGCCATTTTTCACAGACGACCCGCGCCCGCGAAACTTACACCCCTCCTAGGGTAAACGGTACATTTAGAACTCAACAGTGCCCTCAGTTTTCCAATCCGAGCCACTGTTTAAAAGATACTAGAGTTTCAACATTAAAGGAATAAATTAATTAATTAATTTATCCATTTAACCTTACGAAAGCGAGCGAGGGGTCCAAACATCCCGCGCCGACATGTTTTATGCCGTTCCTAGGGTAAACACCCCACTACAGACCCATCCATACACTCGGATCTCTGATCCGGATCACCGTTTAGGAGTTATCCCATTTATTTGGCGTTTCTAGTGTGAATGTACTGAAAATTTAATTCCGGACACACCGTGGCTCAGAATTGCATGCCGTCTGAAGGCGCTGCTCTGGAATATCATCAAGAATATTCCAAAGTCTTCTGCAAGAAAAAAATGGGTTCTTACAGATGGGCATAACGAGTGAACTATCCATGTGTTAGAGGATATGTTGAGGGCTTGTGTGTTGAACTTTAGCTGGAGTTGGGAGCATCACCTGCTTTTGGTAGAGTTTTCATACAAAAAAAACTATCACTCTACCATTTACATGGAAACTTTTTATGCCCTGTATGGGAGACCCTACAGGTCACCCTTTTGCTAGACAGATATTGGAGAGTCATATCTTGTGGTCCCTGAGTTGTTCACATGACAACAAAGAAAGTGTAGGTCATCTGTGAACAGATGAAGACGGACCAAAGAAGGTATAAATACTATTCAAATCACCATAATAGGCCCTTTAATTTAGAGTAGGGAGACCACGTCTTCTTGAGAGTCTTCCCATGATGAGGAATGTGGAGGTTCGACTAGGGAGGAAAGTTATCCTTGAGGTTCATTGGGCCGTTCAAGATCATACAGAGGGTTGGCAAGGTTTATTACCACCTCTCCCTACCCCCATAGCTAAAGTGGGTTCACAACATCTTATATGAATCATAGATAAAAAAATATGAGTATGAACCTATGAATTTCATTGACTGGGGTGAGCGGACATCAAGGATGAAACCACCTTTACAGAGCATCTAATGGATATCGAGGACTGATAGGAGTGAACCTTGTGAGGATAGACCGTCCATCTGGTTCATGTGTTGCAACAACAAGGAAATGTGTAGAAGAGTTCTTGGGAATGAGATATCTAGATGCAGGCTTAGTATCCCTAGTTTTTTCTTAGTTTTTCTTTTTTAAGATGAAAATATTGAAGGAGGGAATGATGTAGAGACCTGATTTTTATCTTATAAGACTTTGAAATATTTTTAAATATATTTTCAGAGCTAGGTTGTAAAGACCCGAAATTTCCGTGGAATTTTTTTTCTTAAATACATGGGAATTTTACGAGTCCACGAAAATTGACAACGCTTGATTCCGAGGCCCGGTGTGCCCGAAATAAATTTCTGAATTTTTTTTCGGGTACGTTTAGTAAACATATGAGCGGGTTTTTATAAATTTTGAAATGGTGCTTGGAATTGAAATCTGAGGGCACCGTTGAACTCGCAGCACCAGTATTCGCTTAAGAAGACTTTCACCTCGATGACAGTTGGTCGAGAATAAAAGTTTGTTTTTGAGTTTTTATGGAAAAAAATAATAAAATAAAGTGAGCGACACTTTATTTTATTTGATCTGCCATGTGAGTGTTTGGTGGTTAAAACCTCATCATGGAAGTTGGATGTGGGACCACCACAGCTTAACCTCCCATGAGAGGTTATGGTGGTGGGGCCCACCCGAACCCAACCTTCTCTTCATGTTAATTGTGGTGGGGACCACCCGGGCTTTTAACCCCTTGAAACTCCCCATTAAAGTGGAGAAACTCTCAAGATCCAAATTTATATAGGGGAGCCTCTTCAAATCCCCTTTTAATTAATTTGTGCCAACCTTCCCTAATCCTCCACATTAATTGGATGGGGCCAATTAATTAATATTCTATTTTGAATTTTAAATCCAACATTCTAAAATAATAGATAATCTATTATTTTTGGGGGACATATTTATTTTGGTTGGCATTTTTCATTTGGTGGAACTTGAGAAGAGGAGAGATAGGGATAAAATCTCCCAAATAAGAATGAAGAACGCTCCACTAATGATGAACGTCGATCCTCTTCGAACTTCTTCCTTAGATACCTACCGACGTGAAGCATCTTCCACGAGCTGACGCAGCTCGGGATTGGAAGCGTGCGGCGGACGCGACAAACTTCTTCGTCTACTTTCCGCAACTTAGTCAACGAACGACGAACGAAGAACAAAGGTAGGGGGTTTACTTTTGTGTTTTATTCCTTTTTCTATTTCTCTTCTTCGGATAGAAATAATTCTTTGCGTGGTTGTAAAATAATTGTTGTACATTGTACATCTTTGATGAACCAATTGATACCACCCTAAATACGGAGGGTGCGGGCCAAACCAACATGGCCCGACCCCTCTTCCGATCTTGTTTATATTGAAATTTCGGCATGGTGATGAGTATTGAGGCGACAAAGGCGATGAAGACAAAGGCCGCACTACCTGTGGCCTCTGCGAACCGTGCTTCCCCCACGACGCTCCGATGCTCTAGGCTGAACCTCTCTCCTCCAGTCGAGCCACCCTGGCCACACCGCCACCGGCCTGCACCACCCGACTCCTAGCCTCCACCAGCCTCTCGTCCTCCCGGCTACCCACCGGGCCGCTAATTCACGCTCAAATTTACCCAAGAGATGAAGTTAGAATGGTACTTGTAGTTTAGCTTGAGTTGTTGAATCCTCAGAGACCTAAGAAGAAACCTATAGACACGTACATTCTATGGAATATTTTTGGCTATGAAGTGTCCAACTTTAGTTGATTTTATATGGGTTTAAGTGAACTCTAAGACACTAAAGTTAATTCAATTTTAAAGTATGAGTTTATCCTAGGTTATCACTTGGGGTGGATTGGATGCATTCCCTTTTCAACTATTTCAATTTCTTATATTTGAGATGAGTTCATTTAAGAAGATCAAACAAAATCATCACTCACTATTTTAATGACTACACACCCTAATACTAATCACCTATACACTTGAAGAATCAAAGCTTTGAGCACTCCAAGGTAAAGGTTCGTATTAGCACTTGAAGTGTGTGGCCTTAAAATTCAATAAGGATGAAGAAGTTTTAAAATCATCAAATAAAAATCTCATTTTAAAGAAGTGATTAGAGATTAAGGTAGTGATAAATAAAATCCAATACAACCCCTTTATACTCCCTTGGATCAACCCATAAGTGGGTTATCCCTCCATTTATCCTATGGTTTCAATGGAAGTGGAAAGTAGACTCATAAGGGAGGAAAATGGAGAAATAAAAAAAACAACGAAATAACGATCACTCCACCGTTGTGTGATAATTTCACAAGGTTTGGTTTGAATAAATTAACACCTTGAACCAACAGTATCAAAGTTATATGAAGAAAAACATAATAAGAGGAAAATAAGAACTTTTATTAAGAAACTAAAGTGAATTGAACAACTTACATGTGAAAGACAAACTTGAGACAACAAAATCGCAGCATAACATTACAATTGAAAAAAGTATCAAAGATGATCAAATCCTTCACCAACCCTGCCTTAAATAGAAATATAAAGAGTCATGGGTATAACTAAAAACATTAAAAAACATCCCACATGATTACGGTAGGCCTAGAGTGGTGGAATGTAAGGGAGAGTGGACTTCTTTATCCTTGACCTGAGGTGGTAGCCATCTTTCATCCACCGAATAGACACGTCTGAATGGAATTCTAGATGGAAGAATTGGAGTGGTCCATAGAAGAAAAAAAGTTAATCTCAAGATGTTTTATATCTCTTTGTAAAATTTCAGCCCAAAAGGATATGTGGTTTCCGAGATATGATTAAATTAGTGGGCTGTTTTTCTGGGCCGTAGAATCTGGCCCAGAATTTTATCTCTAAATTGGGCCGCCTTAATAACCCCAATGGAGGCCTATTTAGCACTAGATACTTAAGAAGTATATGTTCATCTATATTTATTCTATCATCCCAAGAAATTTGGGATTTGGTGGGTCTGTATTGTGGGCGCCACATGCTCATCAGTGGGATGGTGTCCAATCTACCTTCTCCAGAATTGTTTGCATGAAATCCCATTTTGGTGGTCTTACAATGTGAATATTACAACACTCCAAAATTATGAATTGTTCCCAATATAATTAAAAACCTGAAAATTAAATATGAAAATAAAATGAAGATCATTGGGTACTTTAAATGATGTTAAAAAATGTACCACATAATAGTGCATTTTAAGAAGGAGTTACAATCATAATGTGAAATGATGTTCAAAGTGTAAAATGAACTAAAATGGTGTTTATGAATAATATATCACATGAATATTATATATATTAATAATGAATATTAGCCTCATTTAGTGGCTAATCACCCGCATGGCTGAGCCCTGCCCGAACCGTGCCGGCCCGCACAGGCCGCGCCCTGCCCAAACCGACCGCCCACCGGCCCGCATGGCCGCACCCTACCCAGATGAATCCCAGCTTCCCAACCTTCAAAACTGGTCCTTAGTCCCCCTTACGGTGCCCTAGATGAACCAGCATGGTTGCGCCCTCCGGGCCGAGCCGTGCCGAGCCGCGCCTTCGCGGCGATCCGGGCCGAACTGGCCTCGAGCCCGGGCCGAACTACCCTTGTGTTCTGCTAGGCTGGGCCTAGTGGGATGGGCCAAACCTAATAGGTTGGCCTTCCCAATTGGCCGGGCCAGACCCTGGGTCGGACCGGGTTGGACCGGACCCGGGCCCACTACCGACCCTTTACTTTCTTTGGCCATATCTTTGGCACTGGACGTCCATTTGACGTTCTGTCAGCGGTGCTGGTAATCTTGGAGCATAGTCTTCCCATTGAGTATACCCCACCGAAGTTCGGGGTTTAGTTGAGATATGGTCAGGTTGGATCTTACACAAATCTAACTGGGTCCTCGAGACTAAAAGGCTAATAACTTACAAACCGGGCATCCGATTGACGCGCCGTCTATTGTGTTGAGACCCCTATGACGTGGCATAACTTTGAGATACTTCTTCTTGGGACTTCGTGGTAGTTGATGTATCATAACTTGGCTTGAGGAGCGGACCCTCCCAGAATCAAGTATGCTTTGTACGGAACTCTATGGCTGGCTGTGCTCTGACGACTGTTTCTGGATCCCGTACGGGTTCGACAGCTCTGAATACTGTTCCTGGATCCCATGTGGGTTCGAAAGTTCTGAATTCTGTTCCTAGATCCTGTGTGGGTTCGATAGAATAACTGTTCCAGGATCTTGTGTGGGTTCGATAGTTCTGATTTCTGTTCCTGGATCCTGTGTGGGTTCGACAACTCCGACTACTGTTCCTGGATCCTGTGTGGGTTCGACAGTTCTGAATTATATTCCTGGATCCTGTGTGGGTTGAACAGAATAATTGTTCCTGGTTCTTGTGTGGGTTCAATAGTTCTGATTTCTATTCCTGGATCCTGTGTGGGTTCGACAGAATAGATGATTCAGTGTCTACATCTGATCATCTCTATCTCTCTACAAAGTTGTATACCTGTGTGAGCTGAGTTAGTAACTTTGTGATTTCCTCATGATTGAGATGGATTACTTGATAACTTAGGTATATATATGGGAATATACCTAAGTGGGGTTATCTATTGATTTCATACTCTGTGGATTATCCTTTGTGGATTTTGAGAGACCTTGAGGGTCTCGGGGTCCCTACTGAGTATCGTTATACTCACCCCCGCACAGGCTATGCCTGAACCTCATTGTGTTGGATGCAGACGACAGACAACGCTGACCGAGGATGAGTGTACGAGGACTGGACGGTACCCGTAGGTGGACCTCACGATGAGTCGGTACCCGGAGGAGACTGAAGGACGTGGAGTGCTGAGGAGGCTATCTGTACCAATCCTTCAAGTAAGATCCGTGGTGGACGATCTAGGAGTTTCTTTCCATCTTTCAACTATTTATCCCTTTTCAGTTGTACTTGTACTTTATAGTTGGTCTTGTATTTCCAGCCCCTTTTACTTTTCAACACACTTTTGTTATATAGTTTTACTTATTGTTTTGCTTCCAGCTTGTACTCTGTTGTGTGTGTTTACAGTTTTAAAGGCAATGAATTCCTAGATTTAGGGAATTACACCTTTGGTGCTAGTCTCCAGCCCCTGGCCTATGGAAGTCGGGCTTGGGGTAGTCACGACATGGGCCCCAGGGGACGGGTCGTGACAAATTGGTATCAAAGGAGTCGGTTCTACCGCAAAACTTAGGACTCCGATATTTTCTGTGAAGCAACAGTGTTAAGTGTAGTGAGTGTGGTTTTCAGTTCAGGGAGTCCTGTGATAGTGCGACGACTGACATATCCATACAACAGGACCCTAAATTATGATTTCTGACTTAGTGCATGAAAACATTAATTGTGTGTGTGTTTCAAGAGTTTTCTTAGTGATCTCTTTGAGTAAGCTCACCAGGTATAACTTATTAAATGTGGCTCACCTGTTTCTTTACAGGATTACTCCACTCATCCAGCCAGCCAGGGTTCCAGGCTTTATATAAAATAGCAGCCCACCGAGTGATGAGGCCTCAGTGTAGGGCCCTATCACAGCGGAGGCAGCAACGGTACCACTACCTGTTGGGCCACCAATTCCACCAGCCCCAGTAGTAGAGAGTGCACGCCGCCTGAGCGCATTACATGAGTTCCAGTGCTAGAGGATTCCCAGGTACAGGGGAGAGACGGACCTGCAGGTAGCTGAGGATTGGATGGAGTCTGTGGTGAGAGTCTTCAGACTAGTAGGGACACCAACAGACCTTATTGTGATCCTTGTTGTGAGTCTCCTTCAGGCAACAATAGGCAGATGGGGGAGCCTGATGCTCTAGGTGCATGAAAAGGTGACACTACTCTGGGAAGACTTCGAGATCCTCTTTTGGGTAGAGTTTGTCCCAGCCACCCTACATGCGGCATAGATACAGAAGATACTTCATCTACATCAGGGTATAATTATGGTGTCATAGTACTAAGCGAGGTTCAATGACCTCTCGCGCTACTCCAAATATATGGTATGAGACCTATTCTTTAGGGCCCGGACCTTCGAGTAGGGGCTCAGGAAAGAGATCAGGTCTTCGATGATCTCCCTCAGCATCCCGATGCAGGCAGGGGTGTTAGATCGAGCCCTCTTAGTGGATAGTTTCCTTGCTGATCAGTCACCAGTAGCGAGACCCACCACCGGGCGTCACATAGCAGAGTCTTCTGTAGCTGGCAGCAAGTAGATGTCATAGAGGTCCAAGAAGATCAGACCATCCAGTGGACGACCTTAGGACTCGGGTTCGGTTGTGTGAGGCACACGAGACAAATTCAGTCATTCGAGGAACAAGTAGTGTTTCACATGCGGCGGGCATGGTCACATGGATCGTGACTGTTCGACCCGCCATACGGATGATCATTAGACAGTTGAGGGTCCTCCCAGGCAGAGTCAGAGGTTCGATCGAGGTGATCCGCAGGGCGCAAGTGGATGTGGAAGAGGAGCTAGTCGTGCAGTTGGCAGTGGACGACGTTACGAGGTGTTACCACCACCACCACCAGGAGGTCCACCCCAACCATAGGGAGTAGGTGGATAGGGGAGAGCTCAGCTCTAGGCAGCTGAGTCTTATAATCACGGTGCTCTAGAGATGATTCGAGGTACGATATGTGTCTACTCCACCTTGGCTGCAGTTCTTATAGACATAGATTCCAGTCACTCTTTCATTTCCACCGCCCTCGTTCGGAGCTCGGAGATTCCAACGAAGCCATTGGCTCGATCCTTACAACTAGATATTTCTATGGGAGCATATTCGACGATTACGCACTAGTGCCGGTAGTGTGAGCTTACTGTAGGAGGTGAGATATTTGGCTGTGATCTCTTAGTAGTGGCATCGAGGCCTTATGACATCATCTTGGGTATGGACTAGTTATCTACAGTCCATGCTCAGATCGACTGTATTAGGCGCAAAGTGCGGTGTGTCCACACAGATGGGACTAGGTTCACCTTCAACGGCAAGAAGGGAGCCTTTGCAGCGCATGACAGACTTATTCGGAGGAGGGTGCATCCGATCATTCACCAGTTGGCCCACCTTACCCTCAGATCTATAGATGGGGAGAGTATGACTTATCCTGTAGTGGTGGACCAGTACGCAGATGTTTTCCCTGATGATGTTCCAGGTCTACCACTTCAAAAAGAGGTGGAATTTTACATTGTCCTGTACCCCAGGAAAACAACGATATCTACACCAGCATATCAGATGGATCCTGCTGAGCTTCGTGAGCTGTGGGTACAGCTGGAGGACTTGCAGGGGAAGAGATTCATCTGGCCTAGTGTTTCTCCCTGGGCAGCCCCGATACTGTTCGCCAAGAAGGCGGATGTAAGCTTGAGGCTTTGTGTCGACTACCGTCACCTGAACCAGGTGATCGTGAAGAACAAGTACCCACTCCCAAGGATTGACGACCTCTTTGACCAGCTAAAGGGATCACTGTGGTTCTCCAAGATAGACCTCAGGTCAGGCTATCACCAACTTAGAGTTCGAGACAAGGATGTATAGAAGATGACCTTTAGGTGTCGGTACGACCATTATGAGTTCTTTTTTATGCCATTCGGGGTAACCAATACTCCAGCAGTGTTCATGAGACTCATGAACATGATCTTCCAGCCATACCTCGATCGCTTTGTCATAGTCTTCATTGACGACATTCTGGTATACTCGACTACTGAGGAGGAGCATTCCTACCATTTTCAGGTAGTACTGGACACACTCTGAGAGCACCATCTTTATGGTAAGCTCTCAAAGTTCCAGTTCTAGTTCCGAGAGGTTCACTTTTTGGGACATGTCATCTCGGAGGCTGGAGTTGCAGTAGATGTAGCAAAGATTGAGGCGATACTTTCTTGGGAGCCACCCAGGAGTGTGACAAAGGTTTGAAGTTTCCTAAGTTTGGCTGGATATTATTGGAGGTTCATACCAGACTTCTCCAGAGTTGCGACACCACTATCATCCTTGACGAAGAAGGGGAAACCATTCGTGTGATGCCAGCAGAGCTTTCGGGAGATGAGGTAGAGGCTGACTAGTTCCCCCATCTTGAGGATTCCAGAGGAGGGCGTAGGGTACATAGTCTACTACGCTGTATCAGGGACCGGACTCGGGTGTGTCCTGATGCAGGAGCGAGCAGTGATCTCTTATGGTTCTCATCAGTTGAGACAATATGATCAGAACTATGCTACCCATGACCTGGAGTTAGTAGCAGTGGTCTTTGCCTTGAAGATGTGGCGGAACTATCTGATGGGTGAGTGTTTCACAGTCTAATCTAACCACCAGAGTCTCAGGTATATCTTATCTCAGAAGTAACTGAACTTGAGACAATGACATTGGCTTGAGTTCATCTAGGACTATGACTCTGAGATAGTCTATACTCCTGGGAAGGGGAATGTTGTAGCAGATGCACTCAGTAGGAGATATGGTATACAACTTCTAGGAGAGGCGATAGAGAAGCCGGCTACTTTACAAATATCCTTTGTGGACTAAGATAGAGCAGATTTTCTTCAGTATCTTATAGTCACTCCCCCACTTCTTCAGTGAGCCAGGGAGGCACGACATAGAGACACTGACTATGAGACACAATATGCTTAGATATCCACAGGGCAGACACCTGATGGATTTTCTAAAGGCGGGGAGCACTTAATCCTCTTCATAAGACGTACTATGGTGCTAGTTTCACTTCGGGAGGAAGTGTTGAGGGAGTTCCACACATCCCCTCTAGCGGTACATCTAGAAGTGGAGAAGATGTACCAGGACCTTCGACGATAGCACTGGTGGCCAGGTATGAAGAAGGCAGTAGCAGAGTTTGTCTCTCAATGCCTCACTTGTCAGCAAGTGAAGGCGGATCAATGGGTACCAGCAGGCTTGGTTCAGCCTTTAGAGGTCCTAGAGTGGAAGTGGGATGGTATATCCATGGACTTCGTGACAGAACTTCCACGTATATCCAGGGGTCACAACTCAATTTGGGCGATCATTGACCGACTCACCAAGTTGTCCCACTTCCTACCGATCAGAGAGTAGGGTTCAGTAGAGATCTTGGGACGCCTCTATGTGAAAGAGATTGTGCAGCTACATGGAGTAACTTCTTGTATTGTCTCCGATCATGATGAACGGTTTACTTACCGGCTATGGAAGGGGTTGTAGGAGGCTTTTGGGATGCAGCTTCATCTGAGCACCGCCTTCCATCCTCAGACGGATGGTTAGACTGGGTGGACCATACAGACCCTTAAGAATATGTTACATGCTTGTTTCCTCGACTTTGGTCACAGATGGGAGGATCACTTACCTTTGGTGGAGTTTTCATACAACAACAACTATCACTCCACCATTGGGATGACACCTTTTGAGGCGTTATACGAGCGACCTTTTAGATCAACCTTGTGCTGGATTGACCCAGGGGAGTCAGCACTAGTGAGACCAGAGATGGTATGGGCTACCATAGAGAAGGTGCAGATCATCCAGGAGTGAATGAAGACTGCACAGAGTAGATAGAAGTCGTATGCTGACAGGAGATAGAGACCTCTAGAGTTCGAGGATGGAGACTACATGTTTCTACAGGTCTCACCTCGAAGAGGTTTACGGAGATTTGGCCGAGGTGGTAAGTTATCTCCGAGATTCATCGGACCTTTCCAAGTCCTCAGAAGAGTAGGCGAGGTGGCTTACCGCTTGGCTCTTCCACCTCAATTGCACCAGGTGCATGACGTCTTCCATGTATCCCAACTGGGGAGATACATTCACGACCCTTCTCACGTCACCGAACATGGGGAGTTGGATGTCGATAATGGGGCAAATTTTACAGAGGTTTCAGTGGATATTGAGGATTGACAGGAGCAGGTCCTTTGTGGACGTTTGATACCTCTGGTGTGCATTCGTTGGCAGCACATGAACCTCTAGGAGAGCACATGGGAGCGAGAGGCTCAGTACCCCCATTTGTTCCATTAGGCAGAGTTGTAGCTTAAGGGGATATAAAGCCCTGAGGTTGGGAGAATTTAAAGACCAGAAATTTCCATGGAAATTTTTTTCTTAAATACATGGGAATTTTACGAGTCCGCAAAAATTAACGGTGCTTAATTCCAAGGCCCAGTGTGCCTGGAATCAATTTCTGAAGTTTTGTTTGGGTACGTTCAATAAATGTACGAGTGGGTTTTTATAACTTTTGAACCGGTGCTCGGAATTGAAATCTGAGGGCACCGTTGAACTCGCAGAGCTGGTATTCACTTAAGAATACTTTCACCTCGATGACAGTTGGTTGAGAATAAAAGTTTTTTTTTTTGAGTTTTCATGGAGAAAAAATAATAAAATAAAGTGAGCGACACTTTATTTTATTTGAGCCAGCATGTGAGTGTTTGGTGGTTAAAAGCTCCTCATAGAAGTTGGAGGTAGGACCACCACACCTTAACCTCCCCATGAGAGGTTATGGTGGTGGGGCCCAGCCGAACCCAACCTTCTCTTCATGTTAATTTTGGTGGGGACCACCCAAGATTTTAACCCCTTGAAACTCCCCATTAAAGTTGAGAAACTCTCAAGATCCAAATTAATATAGAGGAGCCTCTTCAACTCCCCTTTAATTAATTTGTGCCAACTTTCCCTAATCCTCCACATTAATTGGGTGTGGCCAGTTAATTAATACTCCATTTTGAATTTTAAATCCAACATTCTAAAATAATAGACAATCTATTATTTTTGGGGGATATATTTCTTTTGGTTGGAATTTTTCGATTGGTGGAACTTGGGAAGAGGAGAGCTAGGGAGAAAAGATCCCAATGAAGAACGAAGAATGCTCCACCAATGAAGAACGCTGATCCTCTTCGAACTTATTCCTCGGAAACCTACCGACGTGGAGCATCTTCCACTAGCTGACACAGCTTGGGATTGGAAGCATGCGGTGGACGTGATGAACTTCTTCGTGTACTTTCCGTGAGTCCGTCAACGAACAACGAACGACGAACAAAGGTAGGGGGTTTAATTTTGTGTTTTATTCCTTTTTCTCTTTCTCTTCTTCGGATAGAAAGAATTATTTGTGTGGTTGTAAAATAATTGTTGTACATCATACATCTTTGATGAACCAATTGATACCACCCTAAACGCGGAGGGTGTGGGCCAAACCAACATGGCCCAACCCCTCCGCCGATCTTGTTTATGTGGAACTTTTGGCATGGCGATGAGCAATGAGGCGACGAAGGCAGTGACGACAAAGGCTGTGCAACCCATGGCCTCCATGAGCCGTGACGCCCCCGTGGCGCTCCGGTGCTCCGGGCCGAACCGCGGTCCTCTGGCCGAGCCACCTCGGCCGCACCACCGCCGGCCTGCGCCACCCAGCTCCTGGCCACTGTCGGCCCGCCTCGCCTCCCGGCCGCCTGTCGGCCTGCCTGGCCGAGCCGCCGGCTCGCCTGGCCACACGCCTCTCCGCTGCCAAACCGCTTGACCGCACGCCACCCGGTTGCCGAACGGCCTGGCCGCACGCCTCTCGGTCGCCGATCGACCTGGCCCCACGCCTCCCGCCCCCTAGCCCACCTGGCCGCAAGCCTCCTGGTCGCTGAACCGCCTGGCCGCATGCCTCCCGGTCGCGAAACCGGCTAGACTCATGCCTCTCGGCCGCCGGCCGCTGGCACGCCTGGCCGCGCTCCTCCTGGCGGCCGACCCACCTGGACGTGCGCCTCCCGGCCACCAACCCGCCTGATCGCACACCTCCCAGCCACCCAAACTGGCCTGCCTGGCCACGCCCTGCCTGAACCGTGCCGGCCCACGTAGGCCGCACTTTGCTCGAACTGGCCGCCTGCCGGCCCGCCTAGATGCAACCT
This sequence comes from Viscum album, assembly GCA_963277665.1. Classification (NCBI taxonomy): domain Eukaryota; kingdom Viridiplantae; phylum Streptophyta; class Magnoliopsida; order Santalales; family Viscaceae; genus Viscum; species Viscum album. Next base: position 1,809,015,198 of record OY728156.1, read on the forward strand.
TCCCGGCCGCCTCCCAATCGCCTGACCTTCCAAACCAGTCCGCGATCCCCCTTGCAGTGGCCTGGCCGAACCAGCCCGGCCACGCCCTCCGGGCCGAGCTGCGCCGAACCACGCCTTCACGATTCTTCGGGCCGAAATGGACCCAAGCCCGGGCCGAACCAGCCTGGCCACGCCCTCCGAACCGAGCTGCGCCGAGCCCCGCCTTCGTGACACTTTGGGCCTAACTGGACCCGAGCCCGGGCCAAACCTGAAGATCCTTTGTGGTGTTTTGTTTAACAATGTTTTATATTTTTTGACAACTAATCTTTTTGTTGAAGAATGTTTTTGAGTTACAGAAAAGTTGAAGTTGCTGGTTGCTGAAGATTTCCTTAAAGAAGATTATGTTGAAGAATAAAAAGTTAGAAGTTAAGAAAGTGTCTCAAACTTTCTAAACTTAATTAGACGATTCTTTTCAGATCTTAAAGTTCTCACAAATCATGAAAATTTTATGATAAAAGATTTTTTGAATAAATGGTGAAGAAGATTAGTGTTTTTCTCTAAGAAAAATTATGAGAAAGTTCGGAGCCAGAAATTCGGAATGACAATCCTGAGCCAGAAATTCGGAATGACAATCCTGAGCCGGAAATTCAGAATGAAAATCCTGAGACAGAAATTCAGAATGAAAATCCTCAGCTATAAATTTGGAATGACAATACTAAGCCAAAAATTTGGAATGAAAATCCAGAGCCAGAAATTTAGAATGACAATTCTGAACAAGTTTTCCTGAACCAGTTTTCCTGAACCAGTTTTCCTAAACCAGTTTTCCTAAACCAGTTTTCCTGAACCTATTTCCTGAACTTAAAATTCAGAATCTATTTTATGAGCCAAAAATTTGGAGTCTACTTCTGAGCTAAGAATTCAGAGTCTACTTCCTGAACCTGAAATTTGGAGTCTGTTTCCCGAACCTAAAATTTGGAACCTGTTTCCTAAACTAGTTTTCCTGAACCAGTTTTCCTGAACCAGTTTTCCTGAACCAGTTTTCCTGAACCAATTTTCCTGAACCAGTTTTCCTAAACCTATTTCCTAAACCTAAAATTCGAAATCTGTTTCATGAGCCAAAAATTCGGAGTCTACTTTTGGGCCAAGAATTCGGAGTCTACTTCCTGATCCAGAAATTCAGAGTCTACTTCCTGAGCCAGAAATTCGAAGTCTACTCCCTAAACCTGAAATTCAGAGTCTATTTCCTGAACCTAAAATTCAGAACCTGTTTCCTGAACTAGTTTTCCTAAACCAGTTTTCCTGAACCAGTTTTCCTAAACCATTTTTCCTGAACCGATTTTCCTGAACCAGTTTTCCTAAACCAGTTTTCCTGAACCAGTTTTCCTGAATGAGTTTTCCTGAACCTAAAATCAGAACCAAGATCTAGCCTTATCATTATGAGGAAGATATGAAGAGTTCAAGAAAACCCATATTTCAAATTTGCATAAATCTTAGAGAAATTTAACGAGATTTTAAGAAGTCAAAGATTGAAGATTAAATGCGAGATATTTGTGGAGTTTTTGAGATTTGAGGAAGCATGAAAGTTTTTCAAGATTCCCACCTTTGTTTTCTAAGTTGCCTATAATTATTTGCTCAAATCATTCGCTCATTTACAACTTTTTACACATGCGGAAAAGGAAGAGTGCTGGATAATTCTTTGTGAAAAGTTACTACCATGTTGAAGAAGTTTCCTTGAGTGTTTGAGAAGAAGAAAATCTGGATTGAATATTCAGAGTGATCATTTGTACAGAACCATCATTATCTTGCTGAGAAGACCGATTTCAGAATATCAGATTCAAGGATACCGGATTGAGAATTCAGAGTGAGTGTTTGTGTGGAACCATCATTATCTTGCTGAGAAGATCAGTTTCAGAAAATCAGATTCAAGAAATCGGATTGAAGATTTGGAGTGATCATTCAGAGTGAGCATTTGTGGAGTAGCTTATCAAAGTTCTTATTCTTGTGTTTGGATCATTTTTTCTTTAAGGAAACATTGTAAACTGATGGGAGTCAGTATAATCTTTCCTATCGGGAGATAGAAGGTGTCCAATGGGAGTTAGCACAAGTTGTATTCACTTCTTCATTATAGTGGATTTCCATATACCAACAGGAGTGGCTATGGAAAGGATGTAGGTTCTCTTATTGAGACCGATCCTTATAAATCTTGTGTGCCTTTCTTGGTTTTCCTTTCTTGCATGCTTGAGTATCTTGCTAAAGGTTGATAATGAAATTAATCTTAACAGGTTTCAAGGGTTAAGTTTGTTAAAGTCTTGAAACTTATAAAAGTTAAACAACTGATTCAACACCCCCTTCCCAGTTTTCATTCTATCCTTTGAACTTCAAGTGGTATCAGAGGGAGGTTCCCTTGTTTAATCTTTATCATGGAGAATATCAATTCTTTTAATAGTAGAGGAATTCCTACGTTCGATGGGAATAATTATTATGGATGAAAAATAGGATGATTCCTTATCTCCTATCTCTTGGCCTTGAAGTTGTTGATGCTGCTACTATTGGCTTTCTACCTATTGAGAAAAATGCTCATATGACATTTGCTGACAAGAGAAACATAGAAGTTGATGGAAAGGCTAGAAATGATATTCTCATGTCCTTATCAGAAAATGTTTATCAGAAGGTGATAGGGATCAAAACATCAAAAATCATGTGGGACAAGTTGGAAAGTGTTTTTGAAGGAAACACAAAATTCAAGGAGTCCAAGCTGCAAATATGGCGTAGTAAGTTTGAAGACATCAGGATGAGAGATGATGAAACAATTGATGAATACCTCACCAGAGTTAATGAAATTTTATGCAACATCAAGGGATTCAGAGAAAACTTGGAAGATTCTACAATTGTGAAGAAACTTATGAGAAACTTTCCAGACAAGTTTGATTCTAAAATTTCAGCTTTAGAAGATAAGGATGATTTATCTCTTGATGAATTGCATAAATTTCTTGTTTCTTATGAAATGAGGAAATATCCAATCTTTAAGAATAAGATGAAATATGAAATGGATTTTGAAGCTATGAGAAAGATGAAAATCCAAGATGATTAAGAAGATGGCCCTTGTGAGTCTATTGATATGGAAGATGAAGAGTTTAATGAAAAAAATCATGTCTCTCGTATCCAAGAACTATTGAAGAGGAAGAGGAAAGTATGGAGGGAAACTTCCTATAAAATGTTTTGAGTGTGGTGGAATTGGACACTTTTCTATGAATTGCCCTAAGAAGAAAGTTAGAGAATATCAAGATGTTTCTAATGAGAATTCTCAGTGGAAGAAGTATAAAAAGAATGAAAAAGAAGAGAAGACTTCAAAATAATTCAAGAAGTTTTTAGGAAAGAAAAGATGTATTTTGAGCAAGAAGGTTGAATTGGAATCATCTGACAATGATTCCTCAGAAGACGAAAGTAAAGAAAGATTCAGAACCTTCATTGCAAAAGTTGAGAAAAAAAATATTTCCTTAGAAAGTGAAGAAGGTGGTGAAGAATCTTACAGAGAATATCAACTAAGATCCGAACTCCTTGAATGTCTTGAGAAAAACAAACCTCTCAAGAAAGAAATTCTTTTGATGAAGAAAAATCATGAATAAGTTCATGATGTAAGTAAAGATTTCACCAAGAAGGAAGATGAATACATTCATGAAATTTTAAGTTATAAACTTAGAATTGATGAACAAGGAAAGATGATTGAAGATCTTAGCAAGAAGCTAGAAGATAAGGAATAAGAAGCAAACAATGTGAAATCAAAACTCCTTGATTCTGAAAATACCCTGAGGAAGATGAATGAAATCTTCAAAAAAGATACAGAAGTAAAAGCTGAGACCTCTAAAAATGCTGTGAAGGCTCATTACGAGAATTAGGTGAAATCTTCTCTTACCAAAAATAATGTTTCATCTGATTCTTCTAACATTTTAGGTTTCAGAAGAAGTGTTATTAAATCTTGGGTGGAGAAAGGATGTAATAAATCTATCAATCCCATAAAAGTAGAAGACTCGCTCAAAAGAAGAGATGGCCTACATCCAGGGTTTTCTAGAGCTGAAAGAAGTTATCAACATCAACAAAGTTTCTATAATGAAAGACCATTCATCAATATAAAATCAAGATTTTAGGGATATTTCTAGTGTTTTGGAATATATGCGCATAGAGATTATAATTTTTGGCACAATTTATCTCTACCCAGAAGAAGGTTTTAGCAAAGTGGAAGAAATAGTAACTCTCTGTACTCACAGAAAGTTGAAAAGGTGAATTCTCAAGATGTTAGAAACATTCCAAAAAGGAATCAATTTGAATGTTTGGAAGAAGTTTGTGGAAGATGTGATCAGTTTGGTCATCATGCCAAATGATGTATGACACTCCTTCCAGAACAAGTTTCTTATGATAAGAAAGAAAAGAATGCTGAAAATAAGAAGGTTGATGAGAGAGCTTTTTTTGTTGATACAACTTTAAAATCAAGTAAGAGGAACAAACCATGGATTCTTGATAGTGGTTGTTATTCACACATGATAGGTGATATAAAAATCTTGGAACATGTTTAATGTCATGATGGAGGAGCAGTTACATTTGTCAATGATAGTTTCCTAAAAATTAAGGAAATTGGAACAACAGAGATTGAATTAGAGAAACTGAAATCTAAGGAAGTATTGCTTGTTGATGGGCTAAAACATAACTTACTTAGTGTAAGTCAACTTTGTGATGATGGAAAATAAGTTATCTTCAGAAAGGATTCTTTTATCATCAAAAGTGTGAAAAATGGAAAAGTGATTACAAAAGGAGAAAGAACTAGTGGAAATCTCTTTCAAATTGGAGAATCCAATAACTCTTGTTATTTGAGTGCTGAAGATGAAAATAAGTTGTGTCATCGAAGACTTATCCACCTTGGGCAGAAGAACATGAGTAAGCTTTCTAAAGTTGATGCTGTTCGGAATTTTCTAGAACTGAAAAGAAGAGATGAAGATGTTTGTATTACTTTCTAGAAAGGAAAGATGACTAACAAAGGCCATAAAAGAGTTGAGATTCAATCTAACAAACCACTTGAGATTATTCATTTCGATCTGTGTGGGCCAATGAGACATCAATCAACAAAAGGAGATTTATAATTTATCACTTTTATTGATGAATTCACTCGGATGACAAACATCATGTCCATGAAGCATAAGTCAGAGGCTATTGAAATGTTTAAATTCTTCAGAAGAGATGTCGAGAAAGAATTGGGGGCTTCTATAAAGAAATTAAGAACAGATAACGGTAACGAATTCACAAGCAATTCTTTTGAAACTTACCTAAGGAAGCATGGTATCAAACATCAGTATAGTGTTCCCTATACACCACAACAAAATGGAGTTGCATAAAGGAAAAATAGAAGCTTGGTGGAAATGGGAAGAATTATGTTATCAGAATACAAAATTTCAAAATTATTTTGGAGAGAAGCTGTTATCATTTCTGTACATGTTCAAAATAGATGCTTGTTGAGACCAGAAACCTACATGACTCCTTACGAGATGTGGTATAACAAAAAAACATTATTTTAATTACTTCAATGTTTTTGGAAGTCCATGCTTGCTCAAAATCAAAAATACAGACTTAGGAAAGTTTGATGAGAAAGATGAAGAATGAATATTTATGGGTTATCCACCAAATGGAAGAAGTTACAAATGCTGGAACAAACGTTTATAGAAGTTGGTGGATTTATATGATTTGAAGGTAATTGAAAATCCATGTTCCTTCACAAAATTTGTTAAGAATACTGAGGAAGATAAATCAGAGAATCCCCACTAGAGTGAGAGTGACTCAGATAAGTCACATGGGGAATAAAGTGATGCTGGGAAAGGAAATGTGAGTTTTCCTACATTACAAAAACATGTTGAACCTAAAAATATTATTGGGGATCAAAAGGCTCCAGTTCAGACAAGAAGGAAGTTGATATTAGAATATTAGACTTCCCTTATCTCAAAAGTTGAACCAGAATCAGTTTCAGAAGCTATTCAACATAAAGAATGGGTGGATGCTATGAATGAAGAATTGGATTAGATTGAGAAGAATGAAACATGGGAACTTATTCCAAGGCCATCAAATAAGAATGTTATCGAAACCAAGTGGGTTTATAGAAATAAATTGAATGAGCATGGAGAAGTTACAAGAAAAAAATCAAGGCTTGTGTGTAAAGGGTATGCACAAGTGGAAGGTGTGGATTTTGATGAAACCTTTTCCCCTATTACAAGGTTGGAAACTATTCGAATGTTTCTTGCAGTGGCTACTCATCGGAATTACAAGGTTTATCAGATAGATGTAAAGTCATCTTTCTTAAATGGTGAGATTGAGGAATAAGTTTAAATTGAACAAACTTGTGGGTTTTTTCTTGATGATGATGAAAACAAAGTTTTCAAATTGAAGAAGGCCTTGTATGGGTTGAAACAAGCTCCACAAGAATGGTATTCAAAGCTTGAAAATTCTCTGAGAAAGATGAACTTTTCTAAAGGAAAGTTTGATAGAAACTTGTATGTTAAGGATGTTGACTCTATAACTTTAATTGTAATCATTTATGTGGATGATATAATTTTTTCTGGATATGAAGAAAAGGTTTGTGAAGAGTTCGCTGAAGAGATGAAGGAAAATTTTGAAATGTCAATGTTGGGAGAATTAACTTTCTTCCTTGGCTTACAAGTTCAACAAAAAGAAAACTACATTTTCCTATCCCAAGAAAAGTATGCCAAATAATTGTTAAAGAATTTTGGGATGGAAGAATCAAAGGAAGTTTCAACCCCTATCTCAGTGAGTGAAAATTTGAGAAAAGATGAGTCAGGAAATAGTGTGAATTAGAAAGACTATCAAAAGTTGATATGAAGTCTTATTTATCTTACAGCTTCAAGTCCTGATATTGCTTATACAATGACTCTCTGTTCCTGATATCAAAGTAATCCAAAATAATCACATATGTTGGAAGTTAAGAGAATTATGAGATATGTTAAAGGAACAACTTCACATGGTTTGTTCTACAAGATAAACAATTAGGTGAAGTATCATGGTTATACTGATGCTGATTGGGCTGGTGATTGTAATGATAGAAAATCAACATCAGGAGGAACATTTTTCTTAGGGGAATGTTGTGTGAGTTGGAACAGTAAGAAACAAAGCTTAGTAACTTTAAGCACAGCTGAATCCGAATATGTTGTAGCTACTCAGGCTTGTACTCAAATGATGTGGATAAAGGTTCAACTGGAAGATTTGAAAGTGAATGTTTCTAAACCTTTGAAGATACTCTGTGATAATCAAAGTGCCATTGATCATTCCAAGAATCCTGTTCAACATTCAAGATCAAAGCATATTGATATAAAATATCATTTTTTAAAAGAGAAAGCTGCTGCTGGAGAAGTCTTTCTAGAATATATTTTAACAAAGTATCAGATTTCTGATATTTTCACAAAATCAATGTCAAAGGAGAGGTTTGTTGAACTGAGGCTACAAATCCATGTTCAGCCTCCCCACATGACTTCCTAAAACTCATAAGGAAGTTTCCCCCACCGTGCTTTGGATTATGTTGAAAAAGGGGGAGAGTAAGTTTTATTTGATTAATATAAAGCTGTGGTAATCATATAATGGGGGAGAGAGAAAGAAAAATGAGAGAGAAAGAAAAATGAGAGAAGAAAAGAAAAGTGAGAAAGAAAAAGATCAAAGTTGAGGGGGAGTTTGAGTAAGGTGAAGTTTATCTTTACATAGACGCAAATTTTTCTTATCACTGAGGGATGGAAATCATTCAAAAACATTACTTTATCTAGTAGTGTGGTGTCAGGACACTCTTTTTGAGAAAGTCTATGTTTTGGTAAAATTCAAGAACTTGAGATGTAATTTTTTTTAAGAGGTGAAAACTTGTTACCAAAGGTTGCCAACAAATCCAAAGGGGGAGATTGAAGAACCTTTGTGGTGTTTTGTTTAACAAAGTTTTTTATTTTTTGACAAGTAATCGTTTTGTTGAAGAATGTTTTTGAGTTATAGAAAAGTTGAAGTTGCTGGTTGCTGAATATTTTCTTAAAGAAGATTATGTTGAAGAATTAGAAGTCAGAAGATAAGAAAGTGTCTCAAATTTTTTAAACTAAATCAGAAGATTCTTTTCTAATCTTAAAGTTCTCAAAAATCATGAAAATTTCATGATAAAAGCTGGTTGAAGAAATGGTGAAGAAGATTGGTGTTTTTCTCTAAGAAAAATTCTAAGAAAGTTTGGATCCAGAAATTCGGAATGACAATCCTAAGCCAGAAATTCGGAATGACAATCCTGAGCCAAAAATTTGGAATGAAAATCCTGAGCCAAAAATTTGGAATGATAATCCTCAGCCAGAAATTCGGAATGACAATCCTGAGCCAGAAATTCGGAATGAAAATCCTGAGCCAGAAATTCAGAATGACAATTCTGAACCAGTTTTCCTAAACCAGTTTTCCTGAATCTATTTCCTGAACCTAAAATTCGGAATCTGTTTCATGAGCCAAAAATTTGGAGTCTACTTCTGAGCAAAGAATTCGGATTCTACTTCCTGAACCTGAAATTCAGAGTCTGTTTCCTGAACCTAAAATTTGGAACCTGTTTCCTGATCCAGTTTTCCTGAACCAGTTTTCCTGAACCAGTTTTCTTGAACCAGTTTTCCTGAACAAGTTTTCCTAAACCAGTTTTATTGAACCTATTTCCTGAACCTAAAATTCAGAATCTGTTTCATGAGCCAAAAATTCAGAGTCTACTTATGAGCAAAGAATTCAGAGTCTACATCCTGAGCCAGAAATTTGGAGTCTACTTTCTGAGCCAGAAATTCAGAGTCTACTTCCTGAACCTGAAATTTAGAGTCTGTTTCCTGAACATAAAATTCAGAACCTGTTTTCTGAACCAGTTTTCCTGAACCAGTTTTCCTGAACCAGTTTTCCTGAACCAGTTTTCCTGAACCAGTTTTCCTGAACCTAAAATCAGAACCAAGATCCAGCCTTATCATTCTGCGGAAGATATGAAGAGTTCAAGAAAACCCATATTTCAACTTTGCATAAATCTCGGAGAAATTTAAGGATATTTGAAGAAGTCAAATATTTAAGATTAAATATGAGAGATTTACGGAGTTTTTGAGATTTGAGGAAGAAGGAAAGTTTTTCAAGATTCCCACCTTTGTTTTCTGAGTTGCCTATAAATATGTTCTCAGATCATTCGCTCATTTAAATTTTTTTACACACGTGGAAAAGACAGAGAACTGAAGAATTCTTTGTGAAAAGTTCCTACCATCTTGAAGAAGTTTCCTTGAGTGTTTGAGAAAAAGAGAATGTGGATTGAATATTCAGAGTGAGCATTTGTGCGGAACCATCATTATCTTACTGAGAAGAATGATTTCAGAATATCAGATTCAAGGAAACCAGATTGAGAATTCAGAGTGAGCGTTTGTGCGGAACCATAATTATCTTATTGAGAAGATCGGTTTCATAAAATCAAATTCAAGAAATTGGATTGAAGATTCGGAGTGATCATTCTGATTGAGCATTTGTGGAGCAGCTTATCAAAGTTCTTATTCTTGTGATTGGATCATTTTTTCTTTAAGAAAACATTGTAAACTGATGGGAGTCAGTATAATCTTTCCTATCAGGAGATAGAAGGTGTCCAACGGGAGTTGGCACAAGTTGTATTCACTTCTTCATTATAGTGGATTTCCATAGACCCACGGGAGTGGATGTGGCAAGGACGTAGGTTCTATTATTGAGACCGAACCTTGTAAATATTGTGTGCCTTTCTTGGTTTTCCTTTCTTGAATTCTTGAGTATCTTGCTAAAGGTTGATAAGGAAATTAATCTTAACAAGTTCCAAGGGTTAAGTTTGTTAAAGTCTTGAAACTTATAAAAGTTAAACAACTGATTCAAACCCCCCTTCTCAGTTGTCATTCGATCCTTGGAACTTAAGAGCCGCCTTTGCGGCCTGCTGGGCTGGGCTAAACCTAACAGGCTGGCCAGAACAATGGGCCGGGCCAGACCCTAGGTTGGACTGGGTCGGTCCGACCGGGTTGGACCGGACCCGGGCCCACTACCGACTCTTTAATTTCTTTGGCCATATCTTTGGAATCAGACGTCTGTTTGACGTTCCGTCAGCAGCGATGGAAATATTTAGAGCATAGCCATCCCTTTGAGTATACCCCACTGGAGTTCGGAGTTTAGTTGAGATATAGCCAGGTTGGATTGTACACGAATCCAACCGGGCCCCTAGGACTAAAAGGCTAATAACTCATAGACCAGGCGTCCGATTGATGCGCCGTCTGTTGAGTTGAGACGCCTATGACATGGAAGACCTTTTGGGATAATTTTTCTTGGGACTTAGTGACAGTTTATGTATCTTAACTTGTATTGAGGAGCGAACCCTCCTAGAATCAAGCATACTTTGTACGGAACCCTGTGGATGGCTGTGCTCTGACGACTGTTTCTGGATCCCGTACTGGTTTGACAGCTCTGACTACTATTCCTGGATCCTGTGTGGGTTCGACAGTTCTGACTTCTATTCCTGGATCCTATATGGGTTCGACAGAATAACTATTCCTGGATCCTATGTGGGTTCGACAGTTCTAATTTCTGTTCCTGGATCCTGTGTGGGTTCGACAGCTCTGACTACTATTCCTGGATCATGTGTGGGTTCGACAGCACTGATTACTATTTTTGGATCCCGTATGAATTCGACAACTCTGACTACTATTCCTGGATCCTATGTGGGTTTGACAGTTCTGACTTCTGTTCCTGTATCCTGTGTGGGTTCGACAGAATAACTATTCCTAGATCCTGTGTGGGTTCGACAGTTCTGATTTTTGTTCCTCGATCCTGTGTGGGTTCGATAGAATAGATGATTTAGGGGCTACATCTGATCAACTCTATCTCTCTACAAAGTTGTATACCTGTGTGATCTGAGTCAGTAACTTTGTGATTTCTTAATGATTGAGATAGATTAATTGATAACTTAGGTATATGTATGGGTATATACCTAAGTGGGGTTATCTGTTGATTTCATACTCTATGGATTATCCTTTGCGGATTTTGAGAGACCGTGAGGGTCTCGGGGTCCCTATTGAGTATCGTTATACTCACCCCTGCACGAGCTATGCCCGCACCTCGTTGTATTGGATGTAGATGACGGACAACGCTGACCGAGGCTAAGTGTATGAGGATTGGATGGTACCCAGAGGTTGACCTCATGACGAGTCAGTACCCGAAGGATACTGACAGACGTGGAGTACTGAGGAGGCTATCTGTACCTACCCTTCAAGTAGGATCCGTGGTGGATGATCCAAGAGATGCTTTCCATCTTTCAGTTGTTTTTCCCTTTTCAGTTGTACTTACACTTTACAATTGGGATTGTATTTCCGGCCCCTTTTACTTTTCAGCACTCTTTTTTTATACAGTTTTACTTAGTGTTTTGATTCCATCTTGTACTCTGTTGTGTGTGTTTATAGTTATAAAGGAAATGCCTTCCCAGATTTAGGGAATTACACCTTTGGTGTTAGTCTCCAGCCCCTGGCCTATGGAAGGCGGGCTTGGGGTAGTCACATCATGAGCCCCAGGGGACAGGTCATGACATAGGTGATGGGATAGTGTGAAATTATGAGGCCCGATGTTCCTAGAATTATTTTCATAAAAATATTAAATAAATTTATATTGCATGCATGTGATTACTTAAAGAAAATGGGATAAATCTTAAATGGATGATCAGATAGAAAATATGAGACCATAGTTGAGTCTGAAACATGGTGTTTAACTTAGGCGCGACATAAAATGAGTTGACGCAGGATGAAAGAATACCTCACTCATTGTAAACGCATTTAAGTTGAATAATTAATCAATTAATTAATTGACTAATCAAATTTGACCTAATTAAAATCTTATAAATATGTTATTAGAGTGTTTTATCTAGGTTTGGCTCATAATTCACCGTTTTATGGTGAATCTCTTCTCCCCACCTCCATTGGTTAATTCCTCTGGAGAATTCCTTCAAAGAATAAAGAACCTCTAATTCAAGGTGGATCAATGTGTGACGAATGAAACAGATTCTCCTACCTCATTTTAAAACACGTTATTTACCAGTGATCGATCCAAACAAGAGGTATAAATCTTCTTTGGTGATTTCTATGCCTTAGATTAAAATTTTGAGTAGATTTTTAATCATTCATTGATCTTCGACCCTCCCTTCACCCTTTGTTTATCTAAAAAAATTGAAATTGGATCATATCTTTTGCTTAATAAATTATTTATAACCCAAGATAACATTCTTGATCATTGGAAAAGAACTCTTGGAAAATGATCATCAAAACCTTTATTCTTGGTTATTTTTCCACCCCCGTTCTTTGCATTATTTTCAATTGGAACCCTATAGTTCCCAATCCCAAATAGTTAGGATACAACATGTATTACACCTAAATGACATGTTCTACTACATGGAATAGGGATTTTGTACTGACTAGAGACACTATGTGGGTCCCCTCACATGTCATGTACTACTTGAGATCTTCTGAGAGATCTTCAAACCTCATCATTTCCTTCATATGAACTTGGATTTTGGCTCGCAAGATTCCTATCCTAAGTGTTTTTTTCACGTAGAATGTGATAGTGCCCTCAGTAGTAGCTTTTGAGATATGATGTGAAATATTACAGGTTTGGAACATGATGAGGCAACACCTAATGATGACAGCGATCATACAGAATCACCAAAGCTGTACCGGGATTACCCTCTAGTTGGGATGGGTAGTGGCGTTCCCAGATGGCATTTCTGGGCTTACCCTCTAGTAGGACTAGGTAGTGGTGTTCCCCAATAATATTTCTGAGTTACCCTCTAGTAGGATTGGGTAGTGGAGTTCCTCGACGTTCTAGGGTTATCCTCCAGCTGGCATGAGTGGTGGAGTTACCTAATGACATCTTCCAAGTGTAGTCCTCCTGCTGGGATGGGTAGTGGCATTTCCCTAACAACACATGGGCATACCCTCCAATAGGATTGGGTAGCAGCGTTCCCCGATGAACTTCCTAATAAGTACCCTCTAGTAGTACGGGGCAGTGTCATTCCTTAGTGACTACCAGAGTAGGACCCTCCTATCATACTAGGGAACAAGATCCTTTCCTAAAATTGGTGACCCCTCGACTATGTGACATAGTGACGAGACATGGTTTGAAGAACCTTTGGGATCACCAGAAGGAGGGACACTTTCCCCACTGAGATGCATTCTTGTGATGCAACTTAAAACCATGTGGGCAAGTTAGTGCCAACCAAAGCAGATAGTATCAAGGTAAAATGATTGATTACCTTAGACTTGTGGGTCCTGGGTAGATTCATGAGATACTCGACATCACATGTGGACTTTATTTTGGAACTGTTGGCTACTCATCTTCTTGCACTGAGCTACGAGATGGAGATCCCCTTACTCTCTTTTTTGGGATTATTTGACTGAGCATATATATATATATATATATATATTGTTTTAGTACTAGCTCCTTGGGTTTTGGTTACTTTCCTTCTAGGAGAGTCGAAGACGCATGGGGTATGCCATGTGCTTTTCGTGTCTAGCTTCTCATGGTTGGATGAGTCTACTCTCCTACTATAGGTAAAAAAACTTGAAAAGAAGTTCATATTCTCACCATTTTGATCTTATTATGTTTGGATGATTTAAATTTCCCTCTATTATTAGGTTGAACTATACTATCTTATTGTACCTTGTTCTATCTAATGCTTCCCTTTTCATTTGTATCTCTTAATGCTCCCCCTTAACCTTTTCAGGGAATTCTACTAGGTATGTATATACTTACCCCTGAATGGTATTTTCCCAAAATGTTTCGTGTATTTGGAAGATGACGGATATATATATCGTGACTACAGAGGAGATTAGGGATATAGGGTTCTTGGACCGCATATGGTGGTCATAGCTTGGGATATAGGAGCTGGGCTCTCTCAGTTGTTTACTCTTTTCCAATTCTGTCAGGTTGGGGCATATTTCTGGTTTGGGTGTGTATTTTCCCCTTATAATCTTTAGTATACACTACCTTACTTAATCCTATTTAGTGGTCTAGTAATATTTGGTTTATTTATAGTAGTATTGCACCCTTTATTTGTTTCCCCAAGCACTTTTTCATTAAGTTGGTTGTGTGTATGCATAAAAGTTCTTAGGCAAAGTCCTCCCTGAGTTAGTTATGCCTTCAGCGGTTGTCACCACCCATGGCCTATAGACGCGAGATTGGGGTAGTTACGGATTGATCTCTGGATTGGGTCGAGTCATGAAAACATTCTTTAGAAAGTGTTCATGATGGTTCTTAGTTTCCGTGGTATGTTAAAATTTTATTAATTATTCTATTGTAATTCTGATTTATTATGTGTAGTTTTAATTTTGGTTTTCTTTTTTGTTACAGTTTTTAAGATGATGTGGTCTATTTTAGTTGATGATATGATGTGGAGGTTTATATATGTAGTGAAGTTCATGACATGGATGTATATTAGGCATGAGTTGTTGTTGGACATATTTTATATGTATATTGACAGATGTATGGATTGAATGGAATTAAGGTTATGATGACTGTATGTTTGTATATGACTATAGATGTATGATATATGTATGATGAGTTTATCATATATTTATTTTTTAGTTTATTACATATCAGTTTTTTTGTATTTATTTATTTTTATTATTTAAAAAAAACTGATTTAGTGGCAGTTTTCAGTAACCGCCCCTAAAAGAAACCGCTGCTAAAATGTTCCGTGGTGGTTTATTTTACTTTATTTATATTTCTCCCAGATATTTTTTATAAAAGAAACACCTATAAATAAACAAGTAACCATCGCTAACTACTCCAAAAATGAAACTTAATAAAACCACCATGAAATTAAAAAAACCTCCGCTAAATGACTAGAGACCGTGAAATATGCGGCGATTTTAATAACCACCACTAAACTATTAGGTGACCTTTTAAACCATTGCTAGTTCATGAAAAAACCAACACTACTAACCTTTTTTTGGTAGAGTGTGTTAACCTACTAAGTAGGGGATCACCGCCCTGTATATGATGGTCATGGTGATACCACAAACCCCACCTAGGGAAGATTATATAATAGAGGATCCCACTCCAACCTCCCAGAGGGATACACAGACTATATACGAAATCATCATGTAGAGGGAATCACAATCATGCACTACAGACATAATACCACCCTTTACCCACATAATAATGGACCAAGGGAATCCACTCAACTGATACTAGTTCACACAATGTTGTATGAAGTGCCTCACTAGCGTCACCTCGCACTATATCTATAATGCCAAAACCATGGCCACCATCACATTCTATGTGGAAAACTACTTAGAAGGGGATACTTGAGAGCCTCCATTTGAGTCATAAAGTTGGAGATGTGTCTATGAGTGGATTACATGGTGTGTACCCATAGTACATGGAGTGTCTCTCGAAATTGGCCCCAGGTTGTACCCCCTATTAGTAATCCGTGTGTATACGGAGAATACATTGCGTGTACCCCACGTCACGTGGAATGTGACCTTGTCCAAACTAGGCATGTCCTCTCCCACACATATCCTGGATGAACATGTCACCACCCATGACATGTTCCGTCAGGAAACAGTGTATTCCTCTTAGCCTAACCCAAGTCTGTGTCCTTGGTTGTACCTGTGTATCTCAACTCGTGCCCATGTCATCATGTTGTGTGCTGCCACACGACCATATCTCTTGACATGACATATCTAGACATGTACTTCGCTATATGGTCTAGGCTTACTACATGAAATATACCCCCAATACATGGTGTGTGGTCCCCAAAAGACCATCTTCCTCGAATGGGAAGGACACACAACATGTGATCATGTACTAAATGTCGTGTGATCAGGATTTCCGAATGAGAAATCACTACGAGCCACCTGAAACCCCCTATTTCCAAATAAAACCCATAAATCTACCCCTAGGGATCACTAAAAGTATTAATAGGGCTATAAAACCAAAAAACAACACATAAATGGGGTTTGAGATGTGTAGATCATAAATTCACCTACCTCATGGTGAAACGTCGAAGTTTCAGGTTCAAAATGATGCCTGAAAGCTACTGCACCTCGATTCGGTGATGATCAACATCAAAAATAGGGTTCATCAATACCTCCTCTCCTTAGTTTGGCCTCAGGTCATCTGTCACGCAAAGGGGGATCCTCCCTCTCCTCTTCCATGCATGAGAACCCAAGGGGGAGGGGGTATATTAGTTTATTTATTTTTATCATCAACATGCCCGCCAATGCCCGACCTAAATCAGGCACCCAATGCCAATAAAATTTATGCCACGTCTGGGTTAAAACCCAAATTTTTAACTCAACCATGATATCAAATTATTGATCTAAAACTCTAAACGGGAGTTATTTCACATTTCTAGAAAAACTACACACGTGATATAAAATATTTTATATTTTTAATATCACCGCTCTGAGGATCTCCATGTCCTGAAATCCCATAATAACTCGGTTTCTGACTTTATAAATATTCCTAGAAATATTACAAAGAATTATAGGGAAAAAATAGATTTGATACACTCTCCCCAACTTCCGTATTTTCATTCCAAAAAGTGAAATCATATGTATAAGGGGGAAAATGAGCTCTCTAGAGGGTTTACATGCTATCTACAAACACTCACTCTTGGAAACCACAAGCCCAAGAAGGGACCTCTCTAGTCAGAAACCAAACACAACTGTGTACCTCAAAAGGACACTCCACACCTACCATCCAGCTCAAACCAGGTTAACATCATGCAACAAGAAGTGCACATGTATCCTCAGTTGTGACAGGTTGGAAAACACCAAACACCCAATCCAACTATGTTCATAGGGTTTATCTATACAACACCTTTCTAACCTAATACATATAATGATGTAACCTAGTAGTCCTCATCCATCCAGGATGAACTACACCCTCAACATCCATTGTTATCACCAACTCTGGGCCCATAAAAGCTATCGCATACTGGCTCTCACCAATACAACAGGGACTTGTAGGGATTCCCAATCACGAAATCAAATGGTGTTATACCAATGGTAGATCTACAAATACATCACACAAACATGAAACCCTGAATCATGTTCTCCTAAACTCAAATAGTTTGATCGATTTGGCACTACCAAACCTCCCCAGGGTGTACTTATGAGGTAAAAAACCTCTTAAGCACCTCATATCACAATGTGATTGGGGTAATCATCAATCCTTGTGAGGTCGATGTACTCCAAAACTTGAAAAAATATATCAAGAACACTTATATTGGATATCCATTCATGCAAGACCTCACAAAATAATCTTCTAGTTGTGCCTCCCTAACTTGATAAAAAAGAAGAGGGGTAAAAACTATCAAATGGAGATATGCTACAACAACCTCACCGATAAGGTTCAACGACAAAGAGGTCAACTACTCCATTACCTCTCTCAAAAATCAGATAGAAACCCTCATTATGAGCATCCACTATAGAAGCCATGCCCTTGGGTGGATTCCAAGATAGAATGACCCCAACCTTACCCGAGCCAACTATCACTCCCATGTATAAGCAGACATATCACAAGAAGTGGACTTCCCAAATCTAGACCTATCTCAATGAGATATCCCCATGAATTCATCCTAAAGTGTCTTGCATGCAACTCCGATGCCGATTACATGATGTGTCCAATGAACAAGACTCCCGTGAACCGATCCGTAAGGGTAAAGGACCCGATCCATGAGTCTCTCATCTGTATCTTAGGTAAACACATGACTTCCTAAGTACACAATAGGTCTTACCAAGCCCCTTGTCTGCAAACCTCTAACTTCACCAAATCTCATGAAGCTCCATGGGAGCCTACTAATATGTTGGTGAAACTATTGAGGCAGTCCTTGGGTTTCAGTCTATGCAGAAGTCTAACTCTCAGTGGTGAGGTAAACCCAACATGTCCTTGGTAATAATTCCTCAACACCACCTCCACTGTAGGGAACCAAAATCTCATAGAACCACTACTCTAAGGGTTACACAATCCATATAATAAAAGTTGGTTGTATCTACCCACACATGAGATTTTCCTACTTAGCCTGAGATCACCCCTCTATAAAGGAGGAAATTTTTTTCCCACAATCCGGAATCACTTCCACCTCCACTGTGGAAAAAATATGAGTATGAATTGTTGGAAACCTATCCATACTAAGGAAGAAGGTTCTGGGGTCTCTCCCTGCCTCTATGGGATGGTTCTATGTGAGGCTATCCCTCCACCATAGTTAGGTCACACTATAGTTAGGCATGCATAACCATTTATCCTCTATGTTGGAGCCTCTAAGCCTAATGGAAAAAATAAATGGATCCACTATAATATCTAGGCCTCGAATAGGGGATAAAATCAAGGAAAAGTGGATCATGAACTCATGCTACTAAAAATATGGAACTAAAGTAACATGTCGCACCCTGAGTCGCACTCAAGCCTCCAGGCCATGAGCTCCTTTTTCCTGAAGCTCATCCTTTCCCTAGACTACCTTTTTTCCACAACCAAGGCTAGCTCCGATACCACCACACCAACTACACTGAACACACAATCCAAATGAGGTCATTCAACAAACCTCAACACTATCCTCTTTGGACGAAACTGAATCACCTACACAGTTTTGTATCATTTCGTAAGAATAAATCTTAATGAGGAAAGTGTAACCCTTTCTTGCGTGTCTGAAGCTACATCAAACACCACCATAACAAGGCTCTACTGACGCCCCACGTCACCATGGACAATCCATGAGCAAGGAGTGAAAAGAAAAGATTATTTCACACCTGTATCTAAAAATACTACTATAAAAGTAATAAGGATATAGTTCATACCTCTAATAATCCTTGGAGACTCCATGTTATAGGCCTTTGTGGCTAGCCATCCTCACCCCCATTATCCATATCTTTGATCATAGTGAAGACCACCTAAGGGTGGTGGTGGAAACAGATCGAACCATATTCCACATCCTGATGCTCACCCTACTCCTCCCCCACATCCAATGTCGTGCAGAACCCCATGATCCCATCACTTTCTCTTTCAGGGTGGTCCTTCATCTGTCACTCTCTTAGTAGAATGGTGAGTCATACAATCTCAAGAAAGATGACCCCCTTTATCATAAGAGAAACACCTACTATCTCATGACTAACTAGAATTGGTTTGGGATCCCCGAGCCATAGACCCTCCATCCTAGAATCATCTACTTATGCATATCGCATGCCTAGACCCCTGATCCTATCATTAGCTACCAAATACCGAGGTCTCATCTCATGTGTGCCCAGCTCCAATAATTGGAGTATTCTCAGCCAAAACGATCTCTACTACCAAGGCCTGCTTGAGAACTCCAATATAAATGGGAATTGACAATCATATCACTAAATCCATGATATCCCAATGTAATTCATTCTTGAAGATCCATGCTTGAAAAAATAGATATCATACCATATCTAGGGAGTAATGTGAAAGGTCTATGAACCTCATCGAATATTGTACCATGGTCATGATAACCTATCAAAGCTACAAAATCTCTTGGATACACACTGATCTCAACATGTATAGACACAAATATTATCTGAAGATCCTATTAGACTATGTTTAAGTGAGAATAATTTCATCATGTGTATGAGTCACAAGACTCCACCATAACCCGATTGATCCCTACATAAGACTCGCATCAAGGACCGCCATTTGATTGAGAGATATCCTTATAAGGCAGAAAATGCATGTGAATACCTCAATATATTAATCAACTACCTGGGGGCCTAGCTCACCCTAATTCTTGGGAGGTATCTACCTATTAAAGTGATGAAATTAACTTATCCCACACACATCCTTGGTTGGTACCGCCATCACAACCTCCTTCTCAATGGATGGTGGATTGACTGTAAAACAACCCAGAGATACTACCTCCTATGTAGACCCATGCACCAAAGCCTCATTACTGGGTGAATCATCATCACAATCCTATAGTGGAATCCTAGATGGCTGTTGTCATGATAGAATCCTGAAATATAATCATACCACACCATAGTCAATGAGTATAATTGGGGATATGACTTAAGACAGACATAGAAACCATAACCTAATCCAATATGATGCATGTATCAAAGTTTCAGTGCAACCAATGTCTACATGTTCCAAGTCAACAAGTAGGTTATCAGAGTCCTAATGAATGGATATGTAAACCCCCTCATCAACACTAGAGTCCCTAGCCTAAAAATCAAACTCAAAACACCTTAACACTATTTCCATAAATCCAAACCATGCTCACAACTACACAATCTAAACACTATGGTCCCAAAGTAGAACCTGCTCAGATTCCACTCTATAACAAATCGACCCATTAGGGCCTACCTGGAATACGGAAGGATGAGATATCACAACCCAAATTCCACCTTCAATAGGCCAAAGTATAACATCCAGTTTTGAGTAGACATATCACACACATGGTAGGCCTTAGACTATAGTACATGTATGTAATGACCTAATGTTTTATCAATGGAAATTACCTTCTTATAATTATGTCATATAATCACATGAAATCACAACACAGTGAACTAATAAGTAATATGTGACCTTTAAGCACAATATTTTAACTTCTATGATTTGAATTTTTAAAATCTGACATACATAGTTGCGATCAGTAAGATGATTGGAGTCCAATAAGAAAAACTTATTTTTTGGTGAATAGTAACTAACCCTTATGAACAATAATGTTACCCTTATGAATAGTAATATGACCCTTATAAATAGTAAATTTTCTAAAAGAATAGTAACCACATCCATGAATGTATAAATAAAATTTAGGCATCTTATAAGTGATAATATGACCATAGTAAAAGTATTGGTAGTTTTATAAGTCCTAAATAATTAATTACGATTAATTAATTAATTTTAAAGAAAATTTATTTTCCTAAAATGTGTTCATAAATTAACAATTTTATTTCTTCTAGTTTTAAGATAATTTTATAAGACCTTATGTAATTTTTGAAAGCATTATAAAATCAACCATTGTTTAAAATCTGTATTTTTCAAGTAAATTATTATTTTAATTAAAACTTAAATTAATCATACTTATAAAATTATTTTTAAAAAATGGATTTCGTTTTTGGATTATACACATTGAAAAATGGTTAGGGTGAATTTTTTGGGATTTTTCTAAAATACTTGATTTTTTTATGAATAGTGAAATACAGTAATTTACCATATATATACATTATAAGCTAAATGGACTATTACTAGAATCATGGATGATGTAAGAAACCTTATTTAAAATTAAATTTCACTTATTACTATTTTTGGTAATGGATTCATTAGTATTTCTTGTCTTATGGAAAAATAATAAACTAATGATTAAAATATTAAGAAAACCCACCTCCCCTCCACTATAAAAACCACCCACACTTACCTCTTCTATTCACTCTTCTAAAGCCTTGTGACTTCCTTAAATTCTACCCAAATATCTCTTCAGGCTCCACACCCATGTTCATAATCCCTTGGTCTCCTCAAAAGACCAAATCCTCTCTCATTAAGAGGCTATCAAGGAAGATTAAAACAAGAGGTAAATTCTTCTTTTCTTTTCTTTAATTTTCTTTTCATGTTTATTCTGTATTTTCAATAATATAATAAAAATCCAATTCTGTAAAATCATCTTAATTTTACATGATTATCCGTTCATGTATATAAGTAAACCAAACATGAAACAAACGGACCAAACAATGAAATTGAACATCTTAACTCATCAAAAAGGAAATGAATGCACTTAATAAGGTTATAATAAATCAATGAAATATAGTGGAGGTTATGCAATTATTAATTAATAAAACTAATTTGATTATTCAGGTCATTAAGATAAAACAAAGAACACCAACGAGCTTAAGGTAAAGGATCCTTTCTTTCTCACATTTATTCAAGAATATCCTATATGTTATGTCCTTTTATGCGTAATTC
Organism: Viscum album; assembly: GCA_963277665.1. NCBI lineage: Eukaryota > Viridiplantae > Streptophyta > Magnoliopsida > Santalales > Viscaceae > Viscum > Viscum album. The sequence goes on from OY728156.1 coordinate 1,809,037,164, forward strand.
CTAATGTTGGAGTATGATTTCACACCTTCCCCGTACTTCTCTCATGATGTATAAAGGATTAGAAACCCTTTTTCTCTCTCAATAATCCCTCCTAAGTACACCTGATACCATGTCGATATTCTATAAGGGATTCTACCCGAACCTCCTTTATTCCTCCGGGTTGCTATATCTTTCTGTCTACCCAAATGAAGTTATCTATTCTGTTTATTTACAACTTATAAATGAAGTTTATACTCTACAAACTCATGTATCAAGATCCATTCATCATTATCTTTTAGAGATATATGTATTTTCAAATTATTCCCTCCTTAATACTTCCTAATAAGAAAACCTGTTTTAAGGGAACTTCCCGAATTCGTACCCAATTTCTAGTGCACTCTACCATATGTTTTAAGCCAGAATTGTTTTTATAAAACTAGTTTTTTTATTATGAAAAACTTCTTGGATTAATTCTGGTTTTTTACAAAATATTATTCCATTTTCTATTTTAAATTCTTGTTAGTGTTTTCTTTAAAACCGCACAAAAATGTTTTAATAATACAAATTCTTAAATACTCTTTTTACGCGTTGTAACTTCTATTTGACGTCACTTACCACGTTATATTCTTATTTTACCTTCTTAATGTCAATTTATTTTCTAATTCCTTTCTTTCATGGACACTTTTTTGATACACCCATTCGTTATGCTTTATGACATGATTATGATACCCATTTCTTTCCATGGGTTCCCTTATGTTTATGATTATTTATGTATGATTCTATATGTGGAAAGCATATTCATGAACATGTTAAGATGGGTGCAGCCAAATAACACTCCAATGCATTGGGTAAATTTTAGTCTCATGAGACGTTATGTGCAATGGTCTTGGTGGTTAGACTTGACTCGTGCTACCATGTGCAACGGTCTTGGTGGTTAACCTTGACTTGTGCTCCTTTATGTGCAATGAGCCTTGACTCATGCTAAATTCATGATTTATGTTGCTTCCACATTACCATGAATTCTTGTTTATATGATCACTTGTTTATGTGTTATTACTCATGTGTTCTATTCCTTTTATTTTCATTATTCCATGCCTTCTAACCCATGTGTTAAAGTTTTATTACTATGCTTTTTCCCTTACTGGGATTCTAGCTCATCCCTTCGTTCATGTGATCCATAGGGTACCCTTTGCAGATGTAAGGGCTCATAGGAAGTTAGGATCTCTTTATTAAGATTAAATAAAGAATTTTTTTAGTCCCATGTTTTTAGTTTAATGTACCTAGTCTTCCAAGACACTAGAATTCAAAATACTTTTTTTTCTTGATATATAATTATACTTAAAATCATGTAATGTTATGTGTAAAAGGAGAGGGTTGCTAAAGTTGGTATCATAGTATGGTCTACTTATTTTTAGAGATTAGGAATAGATCACTTTAGTAAGAACCTTAAGGATGAGACTATGTATAAGAAAACACCCCCAAATTTTGGTAAGTATAGAGTAAGTGGTTTATCAAGAAAATACATCCCTGTATGGATACAAATAGGAAGAGGTGGCTCTGGCATAGATGCATCTTAGGGTAAAACCCGAAAACACTATTTTGATCTAGACTCGAACGAGAATTGGTGCACAACAATGGGCCTTGCTTCACTCTTGGTTTGACACTCCTGGGGGATATGATTTGTTAAATTCATGAGCTTAGTACAAACCATTATTAAGGGAATGAAAAAATATCATAAGAATATATGTTAAGAAATAGATCAAGGATAACCTATATTGAAACTTAGGGAATCATAAGTTAGGATATACTTCTCCTTTATAAGTTTATCCTCTTATGTTCAAAGTTTTCTTTTTATGATCAATAGATAAGTATTGAATCCCTCTAATTTTAAGTTATTTTTCTCAGTTAATGGCAGGAAATAGAAGAACATTCAACAATAATCAATGTGATAGGGAATGTGAATATTTCCCTAATGATATGACTGATATGATGGGAACGGGTGCTCAAAACATCCTGAAAGTACTTTCCCAGCTGGCTCAAGTTATGAATAATAAATAGAATCATGTGGAACACCTTACTCCTCTAAGGAATGAGAAAGTTGTCATTGAATCCTTCATACAAAAAAGGCCTTCCATGTTTAGTGGATATTTTAATCCCCTCCTCACGAAATAGTGGATTAACTCCATTGAAAATATATTATCTATCCTCTAATGATTAGAATAAGAGAAAGTTGTACTGGAGGTCTATCATTTTGATGGGGAAGATGATCTGTGGTGTACAATGATCAAGAATGAGAATCCCCAAGAGGAAATTGATTCCATGGATTGAGAGGAATTAAAGATAATGTTTTTCAATAAATATTTTCTCTGAACCCTTCATCTCAAGATGGAAAGAGAGTTCCTCAGAATCAAACAGAAGGAATATGAGTCAATCGGGGCATATGAAGCAAACTTTTTAAGGTTTGAAAGGTACAACTATAGATTTTTCATGAACATTGAAAGTAAGGTGGATCACTTATTTAGCATACTGAAGCTAAGTCTATGAAAATAATTGGTGATTTGAGACTTCTACAGCTATGAGGAGATTGTCCATTGTGCCCTTAAGGTTGAAATAGAGATCAGAGACTCTCAGTGGTATCGTGGGCCCCATGAAAAAAAGAGGAAAATAGAATCTAATGTGGGTGGTTCTGAAAATAAATTCCATGATAGAAAGAAGCCCGATCATCCCACGTGTAAAAAATATGGGAAGAAGCATCCTGGGAACTGTCTAAAGGGAACCAGGAATTGCAGTGTTACAACTGCAAGGAGCATGGGCATTATGCAAAAAATTTCCCTAAGAGAGGGTTGTCAGAGGCAAGCAACAACAACCTCCAAGGAAACAAGAATGGGATTATCCTATCACTACTACTGAGGTGGATCCAGACAATGATGTGGTGATAGGTACTTTGGTTATTCATTCAAGAATAGCGAACATACTATTTGATTCTGGTTCTACACATTCTTTCATATCTTGCAAGTATAGTAGAAATATTCAAACACTACCTCAAAATTTGGAGGATAAGTTATCTATGAGAACAAAGAATAGGGAAATTATTGTGTCTATGGTTTATAACTCCTCCCCAGTTAACGTTTGTGGACTGAACCTACCAGAAAATATCTTCATACTTCCTTTAGTAGAGTTTGATGCTATCTTGAGCATGGATTGACTATCTTTATACAAATCCAACATCAATTTTAGGGAAAGGGAGATCACTCTTCATATCCCGAAGCATCCTCCAATTCTTTAAAAGTGTAATGAGGAAGATGAATCTTCTTTAGAATCATTGTATCAAGTGTGGATATTAATTCCTTATGAGCAAGCATATCTAGATTAATTGATTGAGGAAAAGGAGAGAATCATGCTTGAATACATGCCCATAGTGAGGGATTACATTGATGTATTCCCTGAAAAGTTCCTGGTATTCCTCCTGATCGATAGGTTGAGTTCTCAATTGAACTTATTCCTAGATCTCTACCTATATCAAAGACACCTTATAGAATATCCACCGTAGAGCTGGAGAAGCTGAAGAAGAATTTATAGGAGAATATAGAGAAGGTTTTTATACGCCTCAGTGATTCACCATGGGGTGCGCTAGTCCTCTTCATCAATAATAAATATGGATCAATGCATCTCTGCATTGATTATCATGAGCTCAATAAAATCACGATAAAAAATAGGTATCCCCTACCACAGATAGATAACTTGTTCAATCAGCTTTTTGGAGCCATTTATTTCTATAAGGCGGACCTATGGTTGGGATATCACCAATTAAAGGTGAGGAATGAAGAGTGTCCTAGGAAAACATCATTTTTGGGGAACATGAGAAGCATTTGAATACTATGTTAAAGACTTTTTGAAGGGAGAATTTGTATGAAAAGTACTGTAAATGTGAGTTCTTTATGGAGGAAGTATCATTCTTGGGGAATGTTATCACCAAAAAAGGGATATCTATAGACCCTTCCAAGATAAAGGTGATTGAAGAGTGGCTTAGGAAAACATCTGTAATGGAGATCCACAGATTTCTGGGTCTAGATGGGTATTATTGACAATTTGTGAAGAAATTTTCATGATTTTCAAACCCAATGACCAAGATGACTTCAAAGGGAGTAAAGTTTTTCTAGACTTAGGAATGTGAAGACTGTTTTAAGGAGTTGAAAAAGTGTTTAATCACTACGCCAGTACTCATACTCCCAATAAGTGGAGAACTCTTTGTGGTGTACAATGATACTTAAAAGAAGGTATTAGGCTGTGTGAAGATGAAAAATGATAAAGTGATAGACTACACCTCAAAGAAGCTTAAAATCCATGAGAAAAACTATCCTATGCATGATCTGAAGTTGGTGGTTATGATCTTTGCATTAAAAATCTCGCAGTATTATATCTATGGGGAGAAGTGTGAGATATATACTAATCACAAGAGTCTCAAATATATATTCACACAAAAATACATTAATATGTGCCAGTAAATATGGTTAGATCTCATCAAGGATTATGACTTCTTAATCCACTACCATCCTGGTAAGACAAACAAGGTGGAAAATGCTTTAAGTAGAAAGGATCCTACATCTTTATCAATAATGAGAATTGAAAAGGATTTGATCTTATTAGATTTGTAGAGGATGGAAATGGGAATAATTAATGTAGGAATATAATCAATCCTTTATCAAATGATTTCTCAACCATACCTCACCGATAAAATAAAGTATGCTCAAAGAAAATATGTGGAAATTCAGAAAAGGGTTGAAGCCATTAGAAATGGGGATTCTTCCATGTTTATGATTGATGAGTAAGGATTTTTAAGATTTGGATCATGATTATGTGTACCATATGATCTAGAGATAAAGAAGGATATTTTGAATGACACACATATCTCAAACTTCTCTATTCACCCAGGGATCACAGAGATGTATCTAGATCTCCGAGAGAACTTTTGGTGGGATAATATGAATAAGGATATTGTCGAGCATACATCAAAGTGCCTGGTATGTCAACAAGTGAAGGTTGAAAGACAAAAGTCTAAGTGGATGATGAAACCATTACCTATACCAACATGAAAGTGGGAGAACATCACCATGGACTTTTTAATAGACTTCCAAGGACATATGGAGGAAACAATGTTATATGGGTCATTGTGGATCATCTTACAAAGAAAACTCACTTTATCGAAATTTGAGAGTACTTCTCATTGGATAAAATTTTACAAATATATATCAAAGAGGTGGTAATTATGCATGGAGTACCACTATCTATTGTATCTAATTGAGATCTGCAATTCACCTCAATGTTTTTGAAAAGTCTTCAACATGCTCTAAGCACTAAATTGAACTTCAGTAAGGCCGATTATCCTCAAATTGATGGTCAATCTGAGCAAAATATTCAAACACTAAAAGACATATTGAGATAATGTTCTATAAACATTAAAGAAGTATGGGACCAAGATCTTCCACTGGTTGAATTATCCTCCAAAAATAATTTTCACTCGAGCATCCGAATGGCACCATATGAATCCCTTTATGGTAAAAGGTGTTAAACACCGACATGTTGGGATGAAGTCGGTGAGATTAAGCTGCAAGGACCTGAAATGGTTGATGAAATGGTGGATAAGGACATCAAGGCCTCCCAAATTCAAAAAAAGTGTTATGCAGACAATTGTCGATGAGACCTTGAGTTCAAAGTTGGAGACATGGTATTTATATGCATATCTCCATAAAAGAAGGTCATGAGGTTTGGGAAGAAAGGAAAGTTAAGTCCCAGGTACATCGGCCCCTTTGAGATTCTTGATCATGTCAAAGTTGTGGCCTATCAACTGGTACTTTCACCTATCATATCCAAAGTACACAATGTCTTTCATGTATCCCTCTTATGGAAGTACATACCAGACCCTTTACATGTACTCTCTTCAGAGGTGGTATAGTTGAAGAATGATCTTTCTTACGAGGGTCAACCAGTGAAGATCTTGAATCGTAGAGATAAAGATCTATGTAACAAGACTACTCACCTTTTCATAGTACTGTTGAGGAACCATAAGTATGAAGAAGAAACATGGTAACTGGAGGAGGTAATGAAGGAAAAGTACCCACACCTGTTTATGGCATAGAATGTAAAATGAAATTTCAAGGGTGAAATTTCATAAGGGGGAATAATGTAACGACCCAATGTTTTATAAATGGAAATTCACTTCTTATAATTATGTCATATAAACACATGAAATCAAAACACAATGAACTACTACATACCATGTGACCTTTAAACATAATATTGTCACTTCTATGATTTGAATTTCAAAAATCTGACATACACAGTTGCGATCAGTAAGATGTTTGGAGTCCGATAAGACAAACTTATTTTTTGGTGAATAATAAATGACCCTTATGAATAGTAATGTTACCCTTATGAATAGTAATATGACCCTTATGAATATCAAATCATCTAAAATAATATTAACCTCACCAATGAATGTATAAATAAAATTTAGGCATCTTATAAGTGATAATATGACCATAGTAAAAGTATTGGTATTTTTGTAATTCATAAATAATTAATTATAATTAATAAATTAATTTAAAATAAAATGTATTTTCCTAAAATTTATTAATAAATAAAATTTTTTATGTCTTTTTGTTTTAAGATAATTTTTTAAGACCTTATATAATTTTTTAAAGCATTATAAAATCAGTCATAGTTTTAAAATCTATATTTTTCAAGTAAATTATGATTTTAATTAAAAATTAAATTAATCATACATAGAAAATTATTTTTGAAAAACAGATTTCATTTTTGGATTCTATGCATCGAAAAATGGTCAAGGTATATTTTTGGTTTTTTTCTAAAATACTTGAATTTTTAATGATAGTGAAATATGATAATTTACTGTATATATACATTATAAGCTAAATGGACTATTACTAGCATCATGAATGATGTAAGAAACCTTATTTCGAATTCACATGAACTTATTACTATTTTTGGTCATGGAATCATCACTATTTCTTATCTTAATGGAAAAATAATAAACTAATGATTAAAATATTAAGAAAACCATCCTTCCCTCCACTATAAAAACCACCCACACTCCCCTTTTCTCTTAACTCCTCTCAAGCCTTGTTCCTTCCCTAAATTCTACCCAAATATCTCCCTAAGATCCTCCCCAATGTTCAACATCCCTTTTTCTCCACAAAATACCAAATCCTATACCCTTAAGAGGCTCTCAAGGAAGATTAAATCAAGAGGTAAATTTCTCTTTTCTTTTCTTTCATTTTCTTTTCATGTTCCTTTGTTCTCTTTTCTTTCCTAACCTCTCCTCATCAAAATGGTATGAAAACTCCAGTACACTAAATGTACTAGAATTTTGTTATTATAATGGGATAATTCATTATCATATCTTTTTCCCCTCTTTTTATATGAAAGAAATGAAAACATCATCTGAGATGTGTTAATTTATCACATTCAAGGACGACAGGTTATCAATTTCTATTACCATATTAAATTAGTGTCATGAAACCATTTTTATGGTTAAACAAGACTATTAAATATTTATTTTATCTTATGTGATTTTATGGAATCATTTTTTCACACATGATGTGAAATAATAATACAAAACAAGTTAATTGTGAGTACAATCGCCAAATTAATCTAAGCATTTATCATTAATGTTTTATATAATGATTCACCTCACTCAAAATATAAAAAAGAAATTTATAACCATGTAAAATTTTTTATGTTCAATAATAACATAAAAATATAGTTCTGGACAACCATCTTCATTTTACATGATAATCCATTCATGTATACAAGTAAACCAAACATGAAACAAATGGACTTGAACAATGAAATTGAACCTCTTAACTAATCAAAAAGGACATGAATGAACTTAATAAGGTTATACTAATTCAATGAAAAGTTATGGAGGTTATATAATTATTAATTAACGAACCTAATTTTATTATTCAGGTTATTAAGATCAAGCGAAGGACACCATTGAGCTTAAGGTAAGGGATCCTATCTTTCTCACATTTATTCAAGAATCCCATCTATGTTATGTCCTTTTATGCATAATTCATAATGTTGGGGTATGATTTTTCACCTTCCCCGTACTTCCCTCATGATTTATAAAGGATTAGAAACCCCTTTTCTCTCTCATTAATCCCTCCTAAGTTCACCACCATGCATATATTTTATTAGGGATTCTAACCGAACCTCCTTTATTTCTTCGGGTTGCTCTATATTTCTTTCTACCCAAATTAAGTTATCTATTATGTTTATGTACATATTATAAATTATGTTTATAGTCTCCAAAATCATGTATCAATATCTATTCATCATTCTCTTTCAGGTATATACATGTTTTTAAATGATTCCCTCCTCAAAAATTCCCAAAAAGAAACCTCATTTTAAGGGAACTTTCTGTATTTGTACCCAATTTAAAGTAAACTCTACTATATGTTTTAATAAACCATTGTTTTTAAAAAACCAATGTTTTTATTATTAAAACAGTCTTGTATTAATTCTGGTTTTGTACATAATATTATTCCCTTTTTTATTTTAAATGCTTCTTAGTGTTTTCCTTAAAACTGCACTAAATTGTTTTAATGCTAAAAATTATTAAATACTATTTTTACATGTTTTCACTTCTATTTGACATAACTTACCATGTTATATGACTATTTTACCTTATTAATTTACATTTATGTTCTAATTACTTTCTATAATGGAAACTTTTATGATACGCCCATTCGGTATACTTTATGACATGATTATGATACCCATTTATTTCCATGGGTGCCCTTATGTTTATGATTGTTTATGTATGATTTTATATGTGGAAATCATATTCCAGAAAATTTTAATATGGGAACACTCAGATAGTGCTCTAATTCATTGGGTAGAGTTTAGTCACATGAGACTTTATGTGCAACAGTCTTGGTGGTTAGCCTTGACTCGTGCTACCATGTGCAACGGTCTTGGTGGTTAACCTTGACTTGTGATCCTCTATGTGAAACGAGCGTTGACTCGTGATAAAGTCATGATTTATGTTTTTTCCACGTTACTATGAATTCATGTTTATATGATCCCATGTTTATGTGTTATGATTCATGTGTTCCATGCCTTTTATTTTCATTATGCAATGCCTCCTAACACATGTGTTAAAGTTTTATTGCTATGTCTTTTCCCTTATTGGGATTTTAGCTCATCCCTTCATTAATGTGATCCCTAGGGTACCCTTTGCAGATGTAAAGGCTCAAAGGAAGTTGGGAGATCTTTATGAAGATTAAATAAAGAAGTGTTTTTTCTATTCCCATGTTTTTAGTTTAATGTACCTAGTCTTCCAAGAAACTATAATTCACGATCCTTGGCTTGTTTTATGATGTATAATTATGCTTAAAATAATGTAATTGTTGGAATCCTCATGTATTAACAATGTTTTAATGATAACAAATCCTATTCAGTCTATAATTTTTTTAACTCTATATAATCTATCTCACATCAAATGCACAGTTGTTTAGTAAAATCCATCCAAAGATCTTAAGTACTATACACTCAGTTTGGTTACTATATACTATCTTTTTATTTACTTTATAATGATTTCTCTGAAAAATGATTGAGTTTAATCTGTTCCATCAATATCACTACATAAGTCTGAATACATATATTTTCCTAAGTCTGAGGCACCGTGAACAAGCAGACACCGTGACAACCAGACACCGTGAACATTCAGACACTGTGACATTCAGACACCGTGACTATGAGACACTATGAACAAGTAGACACTGTGATAACCATACACCATGAACATTCAGACACCATGAACATTTAGACACTATGACATCAAGATGCCGTGACATTAGGACATCGTAACCATGAGACACCATGAACAAGCAGACACCGTGATAACCAGACACCGTGAACATTCAGACACCGTGACATTCAGACGCCGTGACCATGAGACACCGTGAACAAGTAGACACGGTGACAACCAGACACTGTGAACATTCAGACACCATGAACATTCAGACACTGTGACCATGAGACACCATGAATAAGCAGACACCATGATCTCAAGACACCATGATCCAGACACTGTGTGGATAAGACACCGTTTCTATGACATATTGTGACACTGTTTCTTAATTTGTTTTGTCATATTTAAATTTAATCTCTAAATGTCATATTTGAAGATTTTAAATGCACTGATATAATTAATGTTTCTTTGTAGACATATCATCTGATAGTACGAGGTAAGAGGGGTAGAATACATGCAACCTATCAGCTCTAACACATGCACTCCAAGATAAAAGAGTAATACGGCCCAGAAACAAGAGAGCGTGGAAATATATTGAAAAGAAAACCAAGATGGTGGGCATAAGCACGAAAAATAAGAATACACTTATAGAATTATTGAAGAAAGAATTTTCACATGCAACTCGACACTGCTAAAGAATACATGAAGCATACTTAAACCCCAGAATCGAGAACATCTCTTCACTATCAAACATCATGAAGAACACAAGCCGAATCTGTCTGACTTGTGACACTCTGTTTTCCATACAAGGACTTGAATTATGCATTTTCTTCATATCAGAAGTCTAGAGTTGCAAACACTAACACTCAGATCATTTCTAAACCTATATTAATATTTCTGCTATGTTGTGTATCATTTTACTAGCTTTTGAGAAGTGTGTGTATATGTATAAAAACACACTCTGTCTCCTACATAAAACTTAAGGATACAAGATATCCTTACTCAAACATCCTTTTATATTTTTATACCCACTGATAAGTGTAGAAGAGGTCCATGTGTGGCTTGGTTGTTTGTTTCCCATGAAGAACTATGGAATAGGTCCCTGTGCGACCTAGACAGTCTTGTGTACTGTTGTTTAACCCCGATCGAGGGTGTGGATCAAGTTTATTTATATAAACTGCTTGGTGGTAGGTGATCACCAAGTGGAGTGGATTAGGTCTCATCTGGAGACTGAACCACTTGTTCCATATCCGCTATGCTGTTTAATTTAGTCTTCTCTATTTTACTACTTTACTGTATAACTCAGATATCACTAAATTCACTTTGATAGTTAATCTTGGAAAGAAGTTATAATTGTCTTGTCTTAGTAGAATAACTTCAAAAGTAATATTAATAACTGACATTAAGATTACTGAAAACTAATCAATCTTCTAAGAAGTTATTTAAATAGTCAAACTCTTATAACAGTATAATCTTGATTCACTGGGCTATATTTAACTTTATAGGGAAAATTTTTTAAGAAAAATTTTTAATCAGAAATTTTTATAGATACTCAATTCACCCCCCTATTGAGTAATCTACTCCAACCAACATTTGGTATCAGAGGTTTTTTATTAAGAATTTGTTTAATCTTATTCAACTATGATTGTAGTTGTACTTTGAAGATCTATAAATTTCTGTTAATTATAAATTTATAGCTCTCTCAAAGTATTTATGTATTATGGATAATAGATTGGAAGGTTCTGTAACCAATATACCACCATTATTCAATAAAACAAACTATGCTCAATAGAAAATTAAAATTAAAATGTATTTAGAGAGTATGGGTTTTGAAATTTGGTTTTCCATTGTAGATGAATATAAGATTCTTGCTACTGATAGAATCACAAAATTTCCTACAATAACAATTGCAAAGATATGAATGCTTTATACTTCTCCTTATAAGATGAATAATTCAATAGAATTTATACTTGTAAAACTGCCCATGAAATTTGGAATACCCTGTTTGTCTCACATGAAGAAACATCTAGTGTAAAATAAATGAGACTTAATGATTATAATATTAAATATGATAACTTTAAAATTAAACCTGATGAGACTATCATTGACATGTATCTTAGGTTCAATAATATTTTCAACACAATGATTTCTCTTGGAAGAGAAGTCACTGCCAAGGAACAGATCATGAGAATTCTCAGATGTCTGCCTGACAGATGGAGTGGAACCTCTGTCTCTATTAGAGAATCATGCGATATCAGCAAGATACCTATAAAGGAACTCATTGGGGAACTAATGATGTATGAAGAAGAGCTGAAAGTCAACAAGGAGGATGGGAATGAACCAAAAAGGAAATCTGTTGCATTCAAGACCACCACCTCTAAACACAAAGACCAAGGAAAATTGGAAGCTTCTGTAGAAGGTTCTAGTAGTGAAAAATCATCACCTGAAAGTGATGAGGAGATGTATCAATTATCCAGAAGATTAAAGATATTTTACAAGAAGAATAGATTTTTTCTGAAAGACTAACTTCAAGGGAAAATATGACAAAAAATGAAGTTGGTAGAAGGATTGGAAAATAAGTGACAAGACTGATGAGATTGTTTTCTAGGAATGTAAGCGCAAAGGACATATCAAGGATTACTGTCCAAAGATCAAGTACAAAAAGAGTTATGAGGACAAAGATAGGAAGTATAAAAAGTCCATGAAGGCAACCTTGAGTGCTTCTGAGGACAGTTCAAGAGAATCAAAAACATCACATGATGACCAAGCTAACAAAGACAATATGTGATTTATGAAAAACACATATGAGGTAACACTTGACTCTCCTGTACATAATTCATACTATTCTGAAAATGAGAGTGACTTTGAAAATATGACTAATGAATAAATGTTTGAATACAGTAACATGCTTGAAGAAACATGCAATGAACTAAAAGAAAAATATAAATCATTAAAGAAACAACATGCTCTTACTGTGACTGTTAAATTTGAACTCACAACTGAAAAAGAGGAAAATGCTCAACTTCTCAAAGAAAACAATGAATTAAGATTGTCTAATGAGAAATTGAAGAATGACCTAGAAAAGTATACCAATGGGAAAAATACCCTTACTCAAATTCTAAGTAAACAAATTGCCCCTAAAAACAACACTGGCATTGGTTATCAACCTGGAAAAAGAAACCTTGGTATAACAAATTTTGTTTCTAAATCTAGAACATATAGTTTTAATCCTAGTTCTGGACACAAATAATCTAGTTCAAGTTATGATACACATTATACTATTTCTAGTTTTTCTAGACCAAATAGAGTTTATTTTTCAAATACTTTACATAATGCTTAAGGAAACCTATGAGGCAGATATGGGTTCCTAAAGCACTTATTACTAATATTACTGGACCCAAACAAGTATGGGTACCAAAATATGTTTTTGATTGATAATTTTATAGGAAGGATGCTTAAAGAGTTCCTGTAAAAGTCTATAGTACTTAGATAGTGGGTGTCCAAGACACATGAAAAGAGACTACTCATGCTTCAAGAACCTAATAAAAATAGATGGAGGACATGTCACATTTGTTGACAATGCCAAAAGAAATATTATTGGCCTCGACCAAATTAGTAACTCTAACTCAGTTTTAATTTCTAAAGTACTGTTTTTTGATGGATTAAAATATAATCTGCTTAATATCTCACAATTATGTGATGATGTATTTCATGTTAGATTTGAAAATGAAGCTTGCAATGTATTTAATTGTAAATAAGAATTACTATTTTCTACATTAAGAAATAAAATTTTTTACTCTGTTAAATTAGATTCCTTAGCTTCTCAAAATGCTTCACGCTTAAGTGTATTTCATAAAGAGTCTTGGCTCTGGAATAGGAGACCAGGACACTGCAATATTCACTCCCTTAGAAATATAACTAGAAAAATATTAGTTAAAGACTTACCCAAACTTGAGTTTCCAAATGACAAAGTGTGTAATCCCTGTCAAAAGGGAAAACAACACAAAATTTCCTTCAAACCAAAGAAAGAAGTGTCAACTTTTCAACCTCTCGAACTAGTTCACATGGATTTGTTTGGACCATCTAGAGTTTCTAGTTTAAATGGGAAGCACTATGTTTATGTTCTTGTACATGAATTTTTATATATACTTGGACCTTCTTTCTGGATCAAAAAAGTGAAGCCTGCTCTTATTTTACTAAATATACCAAGCCTGTAGAAAATCTTAGTGGACTTAGAATTAAATACTTAAGAAGTGATCATGGCCGTGAGTTTGAAAATCAAGAGTTTGAATCCTTTTTCTCACAAAATGTTTATAGTCACAATTTCTCTACCCCTAGAACACCTCAACAAAATGGAGTTGTAGAAAGAATAAATAGAACCCTGTAAGAGATTTATAGAATAATTCTTAGTGAATATTACCTACCTATTTATTTTTGGGTTGAACCTGTCAATACAACATGCTGCATAATCAGTAGAGCGTTGATCATACCTATTCTTAAAAGAACTCCTTATGAGTTATGAAACAATTGAAAACCCAAAATTAACTACTTCAAAGTTTTTGGTTGCAAAGTCTATATTCTTAATACTAAAAAAAATCTTGAAAAAATTGCATCCAAGAGTGATGAAGGTATATTTTTAGGATATTCCATGTCAAGTAAATCCTATAGAGTGTTCAATAAAAGAACTAAATGTGTAAAAGAATCTATTCATTTCAAATTTTATGAAACAAATCCACATGAGCCTAAAGCCTTTCTAGAGAACCTGGAGGATGATGTATCAAATCTGAACATTAATCCAAAATCCTCAAACCATTCTGTGAAAGAATCTAGGAAAACTTCTAGGATTGAAAATTTCTTAAACTCAAGTCACAATGAACCTGAACCTATTGATGAACTTGAAATCACTAGTCCCTCCTTTTCTAGAGATATTATAACTCTTAAGAATCATTCCATGGATACTGTTTTAGGATACCTATACAAAGGAACTCAAACTAGAGATTCTTTTAGAAATCAGGTTGAACATCAAGTCATATTTTCACAACTTGAACCTAAAAACATTAATGATGCTATCAATGATGAATTTTGGGTGATGGTTATGAAAGAAGAACTTAATTAGTTTGAAAGGAAAAAAGTTTGGAAACTTGTTGATAGAACTAAGGACACATTCACCATAGGCACTAAATGGGTGTTTAAAAATAAGGTAGATGAAGCTGGTAATATAGTTAGAAACAATGCTAGATTGGTTGCACAAGGCTATAGTTAAGAAGAAGGAATTGAATATGAAGATACCTTTGCACCAATATATATACTTGAAGCCATAAGAATTCTGCTTGCTTATACTGCACATCTGAATTTCAAACTATATCAAATGGATGTTAAGAGTTCACTATTAAATGGATATATAGTTGAGGATGTCTTTTTTGAACAACCCCCAGGCATCACAAACCCCCATTTTCCAAATAATATTTTTAAATTAACAAAAGATTTATATGGTTTAAAACAAGCTCCATGAGCTTGGTATGATAGGTCGAGTACTTTTCTTATTTCCAAAGGTTTTACAAGAGGAATAACTGATCCTACCTTATTTATAAAACAAATTTATAATGATGTTTTTTCTGTTCAAATCTATGTAGATGAAATTATCTTTGGATCTTCAAGAAATTATTTATGTGTTGATTTTTATAAAATGATGCAAAATGAATTTGAAATGAGTTTAATGGGTAAACTGAAATTCTATCTCATATTTCAAATCTTTCAAAATAATGATGGCATTATTCTAACTCAAAGTAAACATACTAGAGATCTTCTAAAATGTTTTGGATTGGATAGAACTAAAAGTAGTGACACTCCCATGAGTACCACTTGTAAGTTGCATCTTGATGAAGATGGAAAATCTGTTGATCAAACCACTTATAGATGAATGATTGGATGTTTCCTCTACTTAACAGCTAGTTGACCTAACATTATGTTTAGTGTGTGTATGTGTGATATTTTTCAAGAAAATCCTAAGGAATCTCATTTAAATGATGTAAAGAGAATTTTTAAATACCTCAAGCATACACCCAATCTAGGATTGTTCTGTCCTAGAGGACAATCATTTGAATTAGTTAGTTGTTTTGATGCTAACTTCGGTGGCTATAAATTAGATAGAAAAAGAACCTCTGTAACATGTCACTTTTTAGGCAAGTCGCTAGTATCATGGTGTAGTAAGAAACAAAATTCTGTTTCATTATCTACTGCAGAAGATGAATATATAGCTACAGGTAGTTTTTGTGCACAGATCTTGTGGATGAAACACACATTACTAGATTATGGATATCAATTCAGGAATGCACCTATAAATTGTGACAACACAAGTGCTATTAAAATCTCAAAAAAATATTATTTCACATTCTAGGACAAAGCATATTGATGTAAAACATCACTTTTTTAGAGATCATTATCAAAAAGGTGATATCACTTTGGAATTCATTGGTACTGAATATCAACTTGCTGATATATTTACCGGAACATTAAATTCTGAAAGAATAGACTAAATCATACATGAACTAGGCATGATAAACCTTAAGTAAATGTCTTACTATTTTATATATCACTGTTTCATGTTTATGGTCTCACAGTTAGTATTTCGTGATTACTGTCTGACAGTTATTGTCTCACTGTAAGGTTTAGTCATTGTCTCACCATAAGGTTTAGTCACCGTCTCACTGTAAAATTTATTTACTGTCTCACCGTAAAATTTATTTACTGTCTCACTGTAAAGACCTGATATAGTCTCACTATAAAGATTCCTTATTATTTTTATTTATAAAGTAAAAACCGTATCACGGTAATTATTCATTTCACCTCTTTAATTTCCCGCGCTTTTATTTTTGTGATGTTTGGTATTCCAAAGTGATAAAATAAAGGAAGTGTCACCTGCCCTTCACTTGAGCCTTCTTCTATTCACTCAATTTGTAACCCTTCTTCAGCCCTTCAACTCTTATCTCTCTCAAAACTTTGGTGAATTCACAGGATGAAACGCTCTTCATCGTCGACTCCTGAGAAACGTAGCTCAAAGAAGACGGAGATCACACCTAAGCTGGAACCCGAGGGTACTCTAAATCCAAATCTAGTGAACCGAGTAGTAGTACCTGAGAAAGAGTTATTCCCTGAGTGTCTTCTATTGAGTAAGTATTTGGTTTTGAAAGTTTTAAAAGAGAATGGCTAGTTAGAATGGTTTTTGAAGAAAGATAGACCCATCTACCCTAAGCTTGAGGCTCAATTTTATCAGTATGTTCAGTTCTCCTTTGATTCTGAAGATGGTTATGCTGTGAGAAGCTAGATAAATGACCCGAAATTCTCATTATCTTCGAGGTTATGGGCTGCATGCCTTAGGATACCTCATGAAGGCATCTGTTAGAACTATTAGATATGACCTCCACCTTCCTGTGAATTATTTGATTTGGAATATGCTTTGAAAAGCTTAAACAGAAATGGCACCAAGAGGAGAGCCATTGTTGCTGAATTGGATAGAGAATACAGACTTCTGTTTAAGTTTATACAGAACTTGATTATCCCTAGAAAAGGTGATTTTTCTATACTAAAATATTAGTGTGTGTTTCTGATTCATCTTATGAAAAATGGGAATAAGATCAACCTTTGTAAGTATATCATACACCATATGTGTGAGCTGATAAAAACCACATCCAAGTCAACCTTTCTATTTTATTCTCAGCTTATCTCAACCATGCTTCATGCCAAAGGTATGGTTGGACCTAATGAAGAAGTTATCAAGTATTGTGAGTTCTTCCTTTCAAAAGTCTTTATTAAGAGGATGAAAATCAATGGGAATCCTTGGAAAAAGGTATGGGTGGAAGACAATGATAGGATTTATGAAAAGTTTAATCCTGTGGAACATACTTCAAGACCAAAAGATATTTCTGATCCTAGTTTGGAACCAGATAAAGTTGTTGAGTATTCTGAAGAAGAAGAAGAGTCTGTTGTGCCTCCCAGGGAAACTATTTCTAATAAATAAGACAGTACTCCATCTCTCATGTAGTAAGTGAAAGGAAGTACCTGCTTCTAATGATGTTGTTAATCTGGAAGATCAACCCGAAGTTGAAACAAAATCTTTTTCCAAAGGAACCTAAAAGAATACTATGGAAGATCTTATAGAAGAAGAATTACATGTTATGTAAGAAGCTGATCTTGAAGAACTTCCAGTGGAATAATCTGTTCCTGAAGTCATTCCTTCGGCCGAGGAAAGGCTGGAGATGGATTTTCAGTTGGCTAGATAGGAAATGAGACAGGAAATAAGAGATGAATTTGTGGAACTAGATCAATCCTCTCAGCCACTCAATCCTGAGAAAGATGCAACTGTTGAGGGGGAGCAACCCCCAAATCTAGAATCTATTGAAGTACCAAATCCGATTGATCCAATCCCTGTAACACTCGGTATAAATTCCCTAGCTTTTATGATGTAAATGACTCCTAGGAAGTCTCAGTAAAAGGCCTTAACCTTTCCACTATTTTCCAATTTAAATATTTCTCTAATATTGTCCTTGAAAAGAACCTGATCCCATATCAGTCCCTATCTATGAACCTTCACTAGAACAACCATCCTTGGTGAGTAAAGATGATCTGAAAGAATTTGGAGCTACCCTTTTGTATGGAGTTGAAAAAATCCTGAATACCCAACCAGCTCCTATAACAAATCTAAGTGAGAGAGATGCGTCACTGTTGTTGGAAAAAGTTATTTGGAAGATTCAACCCAAAATTCTTCATGAGATTCCGGAAGTCAGAGTTGAAAATAGATAGGTTAGTGATTAAGTGAATACTCTAAGAGGTATGACTGAAGACATGTATAAAGTGATGTATTCGAGATCAGAGCTTTCTTCTTATCCTATGGAACCTAATGTTCCTCAAACCCCACAGAATGTTATATCTCAGATTCAACCACATTTAGCTTCCTTAGCTGAAAAGGTCACAGAAAGAAACAAATAGATTGTGAAATAAATGTGAGATCTTGTTGTTAATCTTAACAAGCTCACTAATGAGTATACAAGGTGCCTTCAAAAAGTTCTAAATCAATTGAAATATCTCACCTCAACTATCACTGCTTATAAAGCATCTGGACAATCATCTCAATCTTCCTTAGACCATTTCCTACTTAGAACAGTGGTCAAAGATGAACTTCAGACTATTCTTAGTGGTTTTAATAAATATTCTCTATCTAAAGTTATTAAGAATAGTTACAGAGTTCTTGATCTAGTCTAAATCCATTCAAAATTTTATAATGATGATCAGCAAGAAATTTCCAAGAAAGTGGATTTCTAATTCAACCTAATCTTCTCAAAGGCTGACATGACCAATCATTTCAAATACCTTGTGGAAAATCTGAGGATTCCTCCTATTACTCAAGATTTCAAGACTCAAGTCCAAAAGCTCACAGAGTTCACTCATCTGTTGGATAAATTTATGGAAAACAAGGATGAATGTGAGAAATCTATGCAGTATGGTGGAGGGATCATTTCTGATTTTATTAAGCTTCTGAGGCCCTATCTTCATGTACAGAGTACAACCATTGTTTCTCCTGTGGATGCACCCATGAGACCCGGTTTTCCTACATTCACCTCTTCCTTAGCCTCCAATTCTATATTTTTCAGTCAGGCACTAAGTCAGATCAGGCCTGTGATCCTTGATCAACAACTGCCTCAGTATTCTACTATACCTACTCTGGCTCCCTCTGTTTTTGAAGGCCTTCCTTTACCTTCTCTATCAACCAGATCACTCCCTTCTTATACCTCAACCTGTGATCCTATAGATTCCTCCTCTTCTTCTGCTGCTAAGGGAAAAGAGAAGACCATCCAGTGAAGAAGGATAGTGATTACTTTCTCTTGATAGGAATCTTTCTACATTTGTGTTCCTCTTTGTAATGTTCTCTTTTATCTAATACATTATGCACTTTTCTTGTCTCTTTTATCTTTATTTTTCTTGGAACTTTTTGATAATCCCAAAAGGGGGAGAAATCTCTATAAGATAACACTCACTCTATATATGTTATATGCACATTCAAACTATGTTGTTAGAAAAAATATAAACTCTAAATATATATGATTTGTGATCATCAAAAAGGGGGAGATTGTTGGACTCCTCATGTATTAATCATGTTTTAATGATCACAAATCCTATTCAGTCTATAAACTTTGTTAACTCTATATAATCTATCTCACATCAAATTCACATTTGTTTAGTAAAAGCCATCCAAAGCTCTTAAGTTCTATCCACTCAGTTTGGTTACTATATACTATCTTTTTATTTACTTTATAATGATTTATCTTACAAATGATTGAGTTTAATTCATTCCATCAATATCAGTGCTTAAGTATGAATACAGATATTATCCTAAGTCTGAGACACTGTGAACAAGAAGACACCGTGACAACCAGACACCATGAACATTCAGACACCGTGACATTCAAACACCGTAACCATGAGACATTGTGAACAAGAAGATTCTGTGACAACCAGACACCATGAACATTCAGACACCATGAACATTCAGACACCGTGACATCAATACATCATGACATTCAGACATCGTGACCATGAGACAATGTGAACAAGCAGAAACCGTGACAACCAGACACTGTGAACATTCAGACACCATGACATTCAGACACCCTGACCATGAGACACCATGAACAAGCAGACACGGTGATAACCAGACATTGTGAACATTCAGACACCGTGACCATGAGACACCGTGAACAAGCAGACACCATAACCATAAGACACCGTGATCCAGACACCGTGTGGATGATACATCATTTTCATGACATACTGTAACACCGTTTCTTAATCTATTTTTTCGTCTTTAATTTTAATCTATAATGGTCATATTTGAAGATTTTGAATGCACTAACATAATTAATGTTTCTTTGTAGACATATCATCTGATAGTACAAGGTACGAGGTGTAGATTACATGCAACCTATCGGCTCCAACACATGAACTCCAAGATAAAAGAGTAGTGCGGCCTAGAAACAATAGAATGTGGAAATATACTGAAAACAAAACCAAGCTGGTGTGCATAAGCACGACAACAAATAATACACTTCGAGAATTCTTGAAGAAATAATTTTCACATGCAACTCAACGTTGCTGAATAATACACGAATTATACTTGAACCACAGAATTGATAACATCTCTGCACTGTCAAACATCACGAAGAACACAAGACAAATCTGTATGATTTGTGACACTTTTTTTCCATAAAAGGACTTGAATTATGAATATTCTTCATCTCATAAGTCCAGAGCTGCAAAGACTAACACTCAGAGCATTTTTAAACCTATCTTAATATTTCTGCTCTGTTGTGTATCATTTTACTATCTTTCGAGCAGTGTGTGTATCTGTATGACAACACAATCTGTCTCCTGCATAAAACTTAAGGATACAAGATATCCTTACTCAAACATCTTTTTATATTTGTATACCCACTGATAAGTGTAGAAGAGGTCCATATGTGGCCTGATTGTTTTTTTCCCATGAAGAACTATGGAATAGGTCCTTGTGTGACCTAGACAGTCCTGTGTACTATTGTTTAACCCCAATCCAGGGTGTGGATCAAGTTTATTTATATAAACTTCTTAGTGGCAGGTGATCACCAAGTGGAGTGGATTAGCTCTCGTCTTGAGACTGAACTACTTGTTTCATATCCGCTGTTCTACTTAATTTAGTCTTCTTTATTTTACTACTTTACTGTATAACTCAGATATCACTAAATTCACTTTGATAGTTAATATTGGAAAGAAGTTATAATTGTCTTGTCTTAGTATAATAACTTCAAAAGTAATATTAATAACTGACATTAATATTACTGAGAACTAATCAATCTTCTAATAAGTTATTTAAACAGTCAAACTCTTATAACAATATAACCTTGATTCACTGGGCAGTATTTAACCTTTTGGGGAGAACTTTTTAAGAATACTTTTTAATCAGAAATTTTTATAGATACTCAATTCATCCCCCCCTCTTGAGTAATCTACTCCGACTAATAGTAATTTTATGTGTACTGGGGTCGCTATAATTTTGGAATGAGAACACATCCATCTACATGAAATGGTGTAGTGATAATAGTACAACTGATACCAAAATTCAAGCATACATCTATCCCACAATTAAAGTACAAAAAAAGTATGGAAATTATGGAAAGGGAAAAATAAATTCCCATAAAAAACTGAAAAATCATTCACTCTATTCAGATGGAGGGGAATTCTATCAAATGAAGCCACTGGTACACACCTCGACCTATCTAGATCTTTATGCTCCACCCTCTCGGGATCCTCCTAGGACTCTGTCAAAAGGCATGTCGTCCACATAAGACATAACATATGAGGATAGATACCATGCTGGGGTGAGTATAACAATACCCAGTAGGCACCATAAAAACCCAAAATAAAGGTATAAAATGAAAGTAAATAGTTCTCTCAACCCCAATCTAGAGGAGAAGCTAAGAGAGAGAGTATAAGAAACTCCATATCAACTATTCCTCAGATATAATTGACTAGTCAGCTCATCCCACATGGTGTTTTAAATAGTCATCATTGTAAAGAATCCCAGAACAACCAATATATACTCATATTAGAGTCTAATTCTCATGGTATCAATCATATATTCGGCTAAATGATTTTACTTGAGGCTAAAGTTATCGCTTGTCTAGGAGAACTCTCTCCATGAGCCCTCCCATCCTTGATGGAACACATCTGAGAGATATTACTTATTAGGTATAGCTCTTCCATCCCAGATGAAACTCATCTGAGATATCTCACTCATCATGTATCACTATGAAAATGGCATATAACCTCCATCCCTAATGTTATACATCTGAGAGAATGCGTTCTTCAAGACTCATCATGAAGAAAGTCATGTTGGCACCTAGTGGATCACGATACTAAGATATGTGATCCCTCCCATATATGATGGGGGACTCCATGAACATTAATAGAACCCATAATATCTCAACTCACAGATGGGGGATCACACTTAGGACCATTGGGGGACACCATGAAATTAGTATGTAACTCCAAAGATCACAATGTTCATATAGGGGATCACACTGTAACATCCCAACCCAAACCATTGGGTCATATCCGTAATGACATGTGACCTCATGCGCACCTCCCCATATGCAAGAGGCTTCCTACTAACAGTAAGGGTCTAAATATGATAGTGGGGAGACTATACCCTATGTATCATGTAATAAATCATGATAATAATGAAAAATAATAAAATAATGAATAAATAATCAGAGTAAAATGAGGAAGCTGAATAAGTGAAATACATATAAAAATGTCCCCCAAAGTGGAAAGTATTTCTAGAGTATAAGTAGCAAGTACATATGAGACAAGTAAATAAACAAACATCTATCAGGTACTCTGTTATCTGTCTCGGTCTACTCTAGCTACATGCTCCATTGTTCAACCATCCACCATAGGGTCCTTGCCCTTCACCAAATCTCTGGTCATGAAATCTATAAGTGCACCAAAATTCCCAAGTAGGGTGTGGGTACAAGACTCAGTAGGATACCACCAATGTGTCCTTAACAAGTGTTCACTTGCATAAGAGTTTATATAATAATAATAAACAAAAGCACACATAAGCAAAAATCATGTCGAGCATTCATGCACTAACCAAGCTTCTGCAAACCTCAGTTATACCTGCTTCGCTACCATGTTGGAAAACATTGAAACAATCATGGAAACATCTCAATGTCAGAGCTAGCCTCAAGCTTCTAAATAACTATACAATCCCCAAGACTCTAGGTTAAACCACACTAGGTCATCATTCCCTGATATTATCTTCAGTTCAAGTCACATAAAACATCATGCTCCATTGTTTCCATGTAGTTCTGATCACTCATGATCTCCATGCCCCAAAATCTTCACATATGGGTCTGACCACTCATGATCATCATGCCCCAGGTCAGGCCACTCTAGGCCATCAATCCTCATTGTTCATCTTGGTCACGTCATCAAGTCACATGTAGCATTTGAACATGATCCCCCTCAAGGGATATCGAGCCACGACGAGCCAACATGTCACTTTGGTACCATGAATAACACACTAACATAGAATATACCAAGAATATCTCAAGGCAACAGTGGAATAAAACATAACATGTCATTCTTGTGAGAAAATCCATAAATACACAGATGTGAGAAACTCAACATGGTCTAAATCACATCAACATACATAATCATATTATGTAAATCATGAAATCCTCATAGATAAACAAGTTCCCACATGAATCATATAACAACCATGGGTTTGTTAATCATAAATGAAATATCATGTTGACATCATATAAATGGCCTAAACTGGTAAATAAATTCTTACCGCTAAAGTTGTAGTTGTCAATGACAAGGATAAACCATCCGTTTTGGTTCACCAACTGGAGTGGAAACCTCAAAAGTTAATAACACGTGCTCCTAAACCTTATTATCATAGTCATATTCATGTAAAAATTTGAGGTTGGCCTAGGGTTCCTAGAACCAAAACCATCTATTTCATTTCAAAAATAAATAAAATATAACAATTTATGATACTTTCTCGCTCCTAGATAATTTCTAAATTATCATTAAAATATCAAATGCAATGATATTTCCTCACTCCTATATAATTTCTAAATTATCATTTTAGGTCAATGCATGCATTCGTAATATTTTCCTCACAATAATTATCTTTTGATTATTTCTTATAAATTATCCTTTTATAATTATCTCTTGATAATTTATCATAAATTATCCTTTTATAATCTTCTTTTGATAATTTCTTATAAATTATCCTTCTATAATTGTCTTGATAATTTTTCTATAAATTATTATTTAATAATTTAGTGCAATTATATATTGATAATTCTTGATAATCATATTTCAATAATACACGTATTTTTCCTTTGATAATTCAAAATAATTATTGCTTGTAAATTTCAATTAACCATCCCTTGATAATTTCACACAATTATCTTTTGATAATTTTATGAAATTATTTTTTTGATAATTATTCATTATTATCCTTTGATAATTACTTATAATTATCCTTTGATAATTTTAATAATTTCTCCTTTGACAATATCTAATTATTGTTTGATAATTAGTTATAATTATCCCTAGCAATTCCATGTGATCATCCTTTAATAATTTATCTAATAATTATTTGGTAATCTTGCACAATTATCTTTTGATAATTTAGTACAGTTATGTTTTAGTAATTTCTTATAAATTACCCCTTTAATAATTTTAATCAATTATCCATGGTAATTAGATGAAAAATTTCCATTCAAAATTATTGATTTATCCTGTTGTTTAAAATCAACCATTTTTTTAAATTTGAGAATAAACTAAAAATGGAAGAAAATTAAATAAAAGAAAAAAAATTAAAAAACCCAGGAAGAAAACCCTTAGGAGATGCACATAGAACAAGGAAGAAGGAGTAGGAACACAACTATAGATAGATCTGAATCACATCAACCAAGATTTACCGATCATGTGCATAAGATATTTGGGCTCACTCAGATTCAATAGAATGAACCAAGAAAGAATGAAAACCATTAGGGTATTTGAGACAACGTACGTTCGACATTCCATAAAATTGAAAATTAAAACACCATATTTAATATGTCTTTCTACCGAATATTGATGGTGGAGATATTAATTTCACCCATTAAGGAATTATTAATTTTTAAACCATTCAAAAATGATTTTTCCAAGTTTTTAGATGGACCCGACATGAAAATGGTGAATTTTCATGTATGGAGGAGAAAATGAATAGTAACATCAAATTTTTAATAATTAAATTAATAATAAAGTAATAAAAGAAAATTAAATATCACAACCTTAAGTGAAATTTGACCAAACACCTGATGCACATAAATGTAATGTCCCATGTAGGATAAACCCTACATCCCGAAACTAGTGGTGGTTTCTTATTTCTCATACAACACAATATTTGAGATATTTTCAATTATTTTGAAAAAATATATAATAAAAATATTAAATAAGTTATCCTTGTTTGTGATCTGACCAAACATCCAATGAAAAAAAATGTTATATCACGCATAGCGTAATCCTCTCATCCCAAACCTAACAGTGATCTTGAGTTTTTCATACAAAACACCATTTATGGGAAATTCAATTATTTTCAGAAAGATACATAATATAAATATCAAATATGTTATCCCCACATGCAATCTGACCAAATACCCGATGCGCACAAATATTATATCACACCTAGGGTAAACCCTTTATCTTGAACCTAATGGTGGTATCAAATTT
This sequence comes from Viscum album, assembly GCA_963277665.1. NCBI lineage: Eukaryota > Viridiplantae > Streptophyta > Magnoliopsida > Santalales > Viscaceae > Viscum > Viscum album. Next base: position 1,809,063,244 of record OY728156.1, read on the forward strand.
CTCATACAAAACACCTTTTGAGAGATATAGATTTTTTTTGGAAAAATCATGTTCATATAATATAATATATTTAATATTTTTATTCTTTCAACACCAAATCTCTATGGGCCCAGGAATCCCATTATATCTCAGCACCTCACTTAGAAAATATTCCATAGAATATTTTAAGTTGTTAACTAGGGTTTCACCCTTATGAAATGTCTTTAAATAATTTATTAAGTAATTTTTATTGAAAAATAACATTTTTCACATAAAAATACTCATAAATTATTAAAAAATAGGTTTTTTATTATCATTAAAAATTGAGGATATTGCAATTCAACTCCTCTATCGACTTTTCATCCCCGAGAAGTAACTCTAGTGGTATTTCTTGAACAACTCAGGCCATTGATCTTGAACATCAAACTCGAACTCCCACATCTCTTCTTGGATTCATTTATGAAACCACTGAATCTGGACTAGTGGTACAATCTTTCCACACAAAACCTTATCACTTCAATATATTATCCACACTCGACGCTCCTCATAAGACGCATCGGCCTCTAGATCAATATCCTCATAATCAGCAACATGTGTAGAGTAGAGTATATACATATGAAGTTGTGATACATTGAACACGTCATGTATATCTAAATATCAATAAGTGAGGTCCAGATGGTATGCTACTACCCCTATTCGCTCGGTGATCTCAAAGGGTCCAACAAAAATAGGTCATGGCTTTTCCTAGTTCCCCAACATCTATACCCTAACCGTGGAACTACAAAAAAGTGTTATAGTAGTGATTTTTTCATGAACTAGAGGTGCTTGAAACCATAACCTAATATTTTTAGTGGCAATTATTAAAAATTTCATGTATTGCATGGTCACTAGTCATTTAGCGATGATTTGTTTTAATTTCATGGCAGTTTTGTTAAGTGTTGTTTTTGAAGTATTTAGTGATGGATACTTGTTTATTTAGCAGTGGTTACTTTATAAGAAAATATCTAGGAGAAATATAAATAAAATAAAAGAAACCGCCATGGAATATATTAGCGACGGTTATGCTTAACTGCCACTAAACATATTATATGTAATGTATTTAACGGAGGTCACTGGAAACCGTCGCTAAATCAGTTTTGTTTTTTAAAAAAAATTAATAAAATACTATAAATATAAAAAACTCACATGTAATAAACTAAAATGTAAATATATGATAAACCCATCATACATATATCATACATCCACAGTCATATACAAACATCCGGTCATCATAACCTTAATCCCAATCAACCCATACATCTGTCAATATACATATAAAATATGTCCAATAATGAACCATGCCCAATATACATCCATTTCATGACCTCCACTACATCTTTCTACCTCTACATCATCTCATGAACTAAAACTGACCACGTTATCTCACCAACTATAACAAAAAAACAAAAATTAAAACTACACATAATAAATCAAAATTAAAAAAGAATAATTGATAAAAATTTAACATACCAAAGAAACTAGGAACCATCATGACTACCTTCTGAAGAATGTAATGGATCAGAATAGAAAACCTATTTCCTACTACTAGCATCTGTCACCTATAATGAAAAATAGAACATTTAAGAAAATAAATGAAAAAGAGAAAAGACACAGAATATATTCAGAATGTTGCACATAAAATTTGTTATTTTTTAATAAAATAAAATACATTTTAAAATTAAAAAAATAATATATAATAGAAAACACATTTAAAACATAGAAAACCTATTTAAGATAACATTAAATAGTTGAAACTGAAAAGGGATAAGTAAATATTCTAATTTATTTTTAAAGAGATGTAAAATGTGCTTGAAATTTACTTAATAAACAAATTTTAAATATTTTGATATCAAAACATGTTCTATATTTAAAAAATAACTCAGTAGTGGGTTTCTTCTGATTTCACATCAATATGAGGTTGTTTTCTATGATTTTGACCGTTCCATGCATGTTTTAGTGTTTTAAAGCACAAAAAAAGTGTTTATGACCATAATAGACAAACCATAATTTGGAATGATATGTTGTCAGTTCCTACATTTAACAATTAAATATGTGGTTAGTGTCTAGTGATTTCAGGGCAATACGATGTTGTTTTCCTAGTTTTGACCCCTAACACTTGTTTTTAAAGGCCTTTATACCTTTCAGAAGTGTATACTGAGAAAATATGACCACACCGCAAATCAGATTGATGTGTTGTCTGTGTGTACATTTCAAAAAAAAAAAACTCAACAATGGTTTTTCCATGATTTCACATCAATATTAGGTTGTTTTCTCTGGTTTTGACCATTCCATGCATGTTTTAGTGTTTTAAAACACTAACAACACATTTACATAAATAATAGGAAAACCATAATTTGGAATGACATTCCATCAATTCTTATATTTCATAATTAAACATACAGTTTTTCCCATGATTTCAGGGCAACCTAATGTCATTTGACTAGTTTGACCCCCACAACACTTGTATTTAAAGGCTTTTGTACCTTTCAGAAGTGTATACCGAGTAATTATGAAAACAACACACATAGTATTGGCGTGTTTTCTATGCATACATGTCAAAACAACTCAATGGTGGTTGTACCATGATATCACATAAATATGAGATTTTTTTCTATGATTTTGACCGTTCCATGCACATTTTAGTGTTTTAAAACACTAAAAATTCATTTACATCCATAATGGGAAAACTGTAATTTAGAGTGATGTGAAGTCAATTATTAAAATTAAAAATTAAATCTAAGGTTGTTGTTCTGTAATTTTAGGGAAATTTGACATCTTTTTCCTGACTTTGACTATCCGACACTTGTTTTTAAAGGCTTTTATACCTTAAAAAATGTATACTGAGTAATTATGACCACACCACACATTGTATTGATGTGTTGTCTGTGGGTATACATAAAAAAACCTAGTGGTGGTTTTCTGATTATTTCACATCAATATGAGGTCATTTTCTATGGATTTGACTATTCCATGCATGTTTTAATGTTTTAAAACACTAAAAACGTGTTTACAGTCATTACAGGAAAACCTTAATTCCGAATTATTTTCCATACTATCATCCATTTCAAAATTAAATATATAGTCATTTTCACATGATTTTATTGCAATCCGACATTGTTTTCTTGGTTTTGAACCCTCAACACTTGTTTTTAAAAGGCTTTTGTAGCTTTTAAAAGTGTATAATGAGTAATTAAAACCACACCACACACTAGATTGAAAATTTTTATGTGTGTACACATCCAAAATAACTCAAAAATGGTTGTCCCATGATTTCACCTCAATCTGAGGTCATTTTCTATGGTTTTTACTATTTTACACATGTTTTAGTGTTTTAAAACACTAAAAACGCATTTAAAACCACAATAGGAAAACCATAATTCGGAATGATGTTCCATTGGTTTCTACATTTCACAATTAAATATATGGTCATTTCCCATGATTTTAGGGAAATTCGATCTCATTTTCTTAGTTTTTACCCCCTGACACTTATTTTTAAAGGCTTTTGTACATTTCAGAAATATATACCGAGTAATTCCGACCACACCCCATGTTATATTGACACTTTTTCTATGCGTACATTTCAAAAATAACTCATAGGTGGTTTTACATGATTGAACATCAATCTGAGGTCATTTTCTATGGTTTTGATCATTTCACACATGTTTTAGTGTTTTAAAACACTAAAAACATGTTTACAACCATAATAGGGAAACCATAATTCATAATGATGTGTCAATAGTTCTTAAATTTCACAACTAAATATATGGTTTTTGTCCCATGATTTTAGGGTTAAAGTCTTTTCTACCTTTCAAAAGTATATACCGAGTAATTTTGACCACACCACATGTTAGATTGACATGTTGTCTGCATGTACATGTCAAAAACAACTCAATTGTGGTTTTCCCATGATTTTACATCAATATGAGGTCATTTTCTAAGGTTTTGACCATTTCATGCATGTTTTAGTGTTTTAAAACACTAAAAGAACATTTATGATCATAATGGGAAAACCATAATTTGGAATGAAATTCCATCAGTTCCTATATTTTAGAATTAAGTTTATGGTTGTTTTCCCATGATTTCAAGGAAATCTGATGTCGTTTTGTTGGGTTTTTCCCATGACACTTGTTTTTAAAGGCTTTTGTACCTTTCAAAAGTGTATACCGAGTAATTACAACCATAGTGCACACCAGATTGATGCATTGTGTGTGCGTACATGTAAAAAAACCGATTGATGGTTGTACCATTATTTCACATCAATATAATGTCATTTTCTATGGTTTTCACCATTCCATGCACGTTTTAATTTTTTAAAACACTAAAAAAATATTTACAGCCATAATGGGAAAACCATAATTTGGAATGATGTGTCGTTGGTTCATACATTTAAAAATTAGATATACGGTCATTGTCCCCTGATTTCAGGGCAATATGATGTCATTTTCCTAGTTTTGACCCCCAACACTTATTTTTAAATGATTTTGTACCTTTCAAAAATGTACACAAAGTTTAATCTGAGTGAACAAGCTCAGATTGTTTTCAAGCTTATAGATAATGATCTATAATTCATTTTTGACGTATAGGAATCAACCGCACATCAATCTAGCATAAGATGTGGTTTATATGACTCAAAATTTATGTTTTCCATATAAAAGTGTCATTTTATTTTTATTTATGGATGTTTTATGTGTACTTTTCAAATGAGTGAATGATCTATGGAATTTATAATTTACCTCAGTGGGATAATCTATAAGGCTATAAATTTGATCAGGAATCGTGTCGGTTATCTGTTGAAATATAGAAACAAAATCATATTCTATTTTCGACTGCCACTGATCTTGTGTTTTCTTATAAGAGTATTGTTATTTCACTTTTTCTTTAAATATTGCAATTTCTGTTTGTGATTCTTGATCAATGACACTACTCGAACCCTCACTGGATGTATTAGTAGTGGATGATGCCACCCTACCAAAGATAGTTGATGGAGTAGGCCCTGAACCCATAACCCGTACATGTATGGGGTGCTCCTTCCCTAAAACTATTCTAACTGCATCATTTTGGAAAACCGATGATGATTTTGAAGGTTTCACATCCCAAACTTCTTGAATTTTAACCTATTAATACAAAAATATTAACAATGATTTTTTTAAAATATCTGAACTTATTAATGTTATCTAATTAATAAAATTTTCATTAGTATTTATTGCTATTTCAAAACTATAAAAACATAATAATGAAAATTATATTATAACAATAGAAAATCCTTAAACCCAATTAATTGGGGTCAACTAGATGTATCAAATGATGCCAAATTAGCATTGTTTGAACCTTGTAGCTGGCCCCATTTAATCGGGTTTAAGGATTTTTAGTTGTTATAATATATTTTCATTATTATGTTTTTATTGTAATTAAATAATATGAAAATGTATTGAAAAGAACTTACTCCAACATATTTGGTAGGGTCGTTTACAAAACTACCATCGGGTTTCCTATTAACTTTAAAACACATTTATGTTCGGGAAACGAAGTAACCTAATTCATTAGCCTTTATAAAAAAATGTAAACAAGTTAGAAAAAAACTTGATTTATAATAAAATGATATAAATAATAACGAATAAAATATAAACCAAAATTGTCATTTTTATCAAAAAACTATGAGACCCTACAATGTGAGGAATGAATTGGTTCTCAAGACTCATTGATTTTTTTAGATAACTCCTACAAAAAATAGTTGTATTAATAAAAATTATAATTTTATCATGTTTATGTTATTAATACACAGTAAAATATGTAATTAACTCATGAGATACATCTCTATTGATATCGAAAAAGATCTTCTATTGCTCACAAGAAATTCCTTTAGGCACTTTCTCATACATTTTTTGTGAGCTCAGATAATTTTCATTAAATTGATACCATAATCTCCATTTAAAATCTATCCATTTCTTGCCCATTTTTTTTCAATGTCCATGGTAGTGAAATGGAGTTAGGGACATAAAAATGAAAAAACATCTAAAAAACATAACAATGTATAAGAATACTATAAAATTATACTGATGTATTTTAAATTAGAATATTAAATTAATATAACCTTTAATTGATTATCATTGACCTCATATTTCCAAGATGTAGGAATATGACTCCAATATTTATAATTAATGGGAAAGCTCACCATCTCACAAGAAATATGCCTAAGAATCTCTCCATAGATTTCGACACCGTCACCGGTAGACACCCCAAAATCATCAAATGGAATAATAATATTAAATTACTTCAGGTCCCATACATCTTTTGTGTTCATATTTTTATACCATATATGGTTGTCTTTAGGTGTTTGAAAAATGCATTAAAAATTTAGTAAAATATAAAGTTTTTAAAAAAAATGACATACATACTAGTAATGGTAACTCACCAATATCCCCTAGATAGAGGGGTGATTAATTTCTCCATTATGGGAGGTAAATTAGGTGGTGTGATACCGACAAAATCTGGGGAAATGGATGGCCCACTAGTAGTCTTAGGTACAAATAAATCACTAAGATCCATAGAAGATGACAGAAGTGGTGGCTTTCTCTGAGATATTGATCGACTAGGATCCTGAATTTTTTTTTGTTCTCAGTATTCCTGAATTTCAAATGGTTAAGGAATATTAAATGTATAAAAAATGAAAAACTAAAAGATTTTTACCAAAAAAAAAGAAAAACTAGAAAAATGTATATATTTGAAAAACACTTATCAATGATAAATTGTAATATATTTTCATTACCAATTTATACATTCAATTATCTTTGTCTTCATTATCTTCATTGTTGTCAACCTCCATTGGGACGGGTCCTTCATTTTCACCCTATCTTGAAAGTTCTAATATTTTGATATTGTTAGAAAAAACTATTCAATGTTTTGTGGTTGATGAGGTTCACTACCACAAAGCACCAATTGATCTTAATCACCCATATCATATAAGCCTCTCTACTTTAAGTGTACAAAACACTCCAAACTCCACGTATTTCATCATCCACATAATAAACCATCTTGTATTTTGAAGCCAATATAAATGAATCATGAACTATATGTTCATCAGTATCTATTAAGTGAGATTAGTTGATAGAAGTAAAATGTAACGAATCATTCATTATACCTCTATCAATGTTGACCCACTTTCATTTGAATAAGACAACTAAAAACTACCAATTATATTTTAATTAAATTATATCATTTAGCTTCCAATATTATCCCACCTTTATAAATGTAAATAAACCACTATTATAATTGTTCAAGTCTTCTTCATGATAAATTGTATAAAACCTGAAGCCATGAATATTATAGGTATCAAATATCTTAGCCTGTTTTAGATGACCTCAAGCCAAAAACTTAAAATCATTAGATATTTTAGTTCAACTGTTAACATTCATTATCTAGACAAAAAGATATGAACTATTAGTGTTAAAATAGAAAAAATAAATACAAATCAATCATATGAATATGAGTATATACTTACATGATGGGTGAACCATTTGATAAGATCCTTATTAATATCTTTTGTTAATTCCATCACATTTTATGATTGACCCCTTAGTCACCTCTTTGTTTTTAGTCGCAATTCTTTAATAAATGGATATATAATAACACTATTGATTAGTACATATCTACATGCTTATAGAAACTCCAATTCAGATAGTTTAAAATTTGACCCCATTCTAATTGGTCTTACAATATTTGTAAATACCAGTGATTGATTTTTAGAATGAGAATTAGTGAAGATGTCATCAACACATTCATAATGATTGAATCTAGTCTCAATCCCATCCAAATACCTAGAATAGAAGGTCAATCACTCTTAGACCATGTAACCTTCAATTATAGAGCCTTCTAGTTGAGATTTATTCCCCACATATGATTTCAAATGACCTAAGTACCTAATGGAAAAAATAAGAAACATATTAAAAAAATTTACTCAATGTTTTGATAAAATATAATTCTCTAATGAAAATAAAAAATATATAAATGTACCTCTCAATTGGATACATCCATAGATAGTGTTCCAATCCACCAAGTTTAGTTTCTTCAACCAAATGAATAGTCAAATGAATCATGACTGTGAAGAATAAAGGGGGAAATAAAATCTCCAAACAAAATAGTGTCAAAACAATTCTTTCTCGAAGTTTATCAAGCTCAGTTGGATTTAGATTTTTTCTACAATGCTCTCTCAAAAAGGTAAAAAACTCAACTATTACCACAATTACTTTTTCAGGTAAAGTATTATAAAAATACAATGGAAACAATTACTCCATCAAATTATGTGAGTCCTGACTTTTCAATCCATGTAACTTTCAATATTTTAAGTCAAAAAACACTGATATGTTACTTGAATATCCATCTAGTACTTTTAAATTCTTTAAAGTTTTAAGGAATACATCTTTCTCATGACTATTCATTGTAAAAATAGCTGAATAATACTTGTCATTCTCATTTTCCCACAAACTATGATTTATATTCATTGACTACAAATCCTTACGAGTATTAAGGTGATCCTTCGATTTACCCTGCTCATTAAGTACCATAAAAATTACATTGTTATAGATGTTCTTATAAATATTCATTAAATCAATATTATGATGTATCAAATTAAACTGCCAATAAGGAATTTTAAAAAATATACTATTTTTCTTCCATTTTTGTGTTCTAGCTTCTTCAGATATGGTACCTCATACCCTTCTCCCTTCTTTAAACTGATGTCATTTTCCAAATTCTTCAGTGTAATTAATTAAATTTCCCAATATTTTTGAACCAGATAACACCTTTGGTGAATTTCTCATTTCAATGTCTCTATTGAATCATGTCTTGTTAAACCCGAATTTATGAGAATCATCAAGAAATCAACGGTTACACATAAAACACCATTTTATGCTATGAGGAAATCGTTGAGGATCAAAATCAAAATTAAAAACTAGACAAGACAAACCAGTATGAGTGTGCCAAATAGATAAATTTACTAGTCTAGTAAAGTCACTAATTTTTTACATTAAAGTAGTATGCATTTTGAATAGTTTTCTCGTTGAAACATCATATGTTTCCACACCATAATCCCATAATCCTCCCAATTATTTGATTATAGGTTGAAGGTATACATCAATTTCATTTCCAGGAATTTTATTTCCAAGAATAATCATTGAAATAATGAGAGAAGTATTCTTCATATAAAAACATGGAGGTAGATTATAGGGGATCAAACTAACTGAAAAAATGTGATAATTAGTACTTAAAGTACCAAAAGGGTTAAAACCATCAGAAACCAATCCAAAACGTACATTCCTAAGATACGAAGAAATAATTGGATATAGAAAATCAAACATCTTCCATGATATTGAATCTTTGATATGTCTCATCAATCTATCGTTACTATCCCAAGCATGACACTTCATATTGTATGCAGTCTTAAATGACATGAATAATCTTTTTAAGCATTGTTTTATAGGAAAGTAACACAATACCTTCGCATGAGTTTTATTCTTCTATTTCTTATTAGGGTTGCATTGATTTATACTATCATTGTTGTTCATTGACTTCCATATTCTTTTATGACATCTTGTGTATTCTTCTTCATCATACTCTTCTCCCTAGTAATGCATGCAATCATTAGGGCATGCATGTATCTTTTTATAATCAATTCTAAGTTTGTTGATGAATTTATTCATATCATAGAATGATGGAGGGATCTTAGCTTCACTAAATCCATCATGAATAAATTTTAAAATCATGGACATTTATTTTTCAATAATTCCATAGAGACACTTGATATGATAAAAATTAAGTAGAAAAGACAACTTCGAATACTTGGCACACCCTTCATATAGTTCTTGCTGTCCATCTTCAACTAATTCATAAAAATCATTTTTTGGTCACTGAAGTTCTGAGAAAGATTAACCTAACTAGGATCAACTAAAGGTTCTATTGATCTACTAAAATCTTGGACATTGTATTCTGTAAAACCAAATGCATAATTTAACAAATTTCAAAATGAATTCTCTTATATTGGGTCACTTTGTATTTCATTGATAGTATTTTCATTATTTTTACAGTCCATAACATTTTATTAACCATGAAAAATCCAACATACATATCGATTGTGAAACTATTTTAATATCAAATACTCATATACTTAGTTTCTATTCAACCATTTCTTGAATTTACAATCAGGACATGGACATTTTATTCTACCATCCACTAATCGGTTTGCAATTTCATAATATAAAAATTATTCCAAACCCTTGGCATATCAAGGTGTGTTTTCAGGTAAATTAATCCAACTTTTATCCATAGGTATTGGATTTTATTCTCCCTATACATTCATATATAAAGATATAAATGTTTAATCAAATAGGCATAATCAAAATTAAATATCACCCAACTTCTCTATTGACACTTTCATAACAACTATAAAGGAAAATGGGATGAATCAAATAATGAAAATTTTCTTACTAAACTTTTAAATAAAAACATGAATCAAATGAATTATTATTTCTCAAAAAAATATATGAATAATGACATAAATTAGATGACCACCATATTTTAGAACAAAGGAAACCTATGGGAGTTCTAAATGATATCAAATATGTCTTCCTAAATTGAGAGTTATAATATGATGTATCTTTCTCGGTAAAGATAAAATTAGTTTTTTTAGTTTAAATTAGGATCTATACAAGTTAGGATAAGAATCAATAGAATGGTATTTGAATTTAGATAGATTCTTGAAACAATTAATATTTAATGATGAAAGCATGGAAAACAACCTCTACATTAAAGATGATAAATATGTATCAATTTTTGATATTTTATATGTATATGATATTATTTTTATGGGAGAAAAGGATAATGTTGTATTCTACCCTAGTGTTGTGACTAAGTAGGGTTCATTCCATTGAAAAATTAGCTACCTTGAGTAATGTATGAACCATTTCGCATAATCTAACTATGACCAAGAACACCAATTTAAATATATGACTATAATGTATACTTTATCTGGATATCATGATATGTCATGAATACCCAAAATATTAAACTCTCTATATATATATATATTATGTTTAACTAGTTGAGTGTGACTTCATGTTATTCCATGAATTATATAAACCGACTCTATTCACACAACATCAAATTAGACACTTATTTAATTTGATATAAACATAAAAATCATGAAGTTAACATATATTTGAATATTTTGTATTGTTATTTTCAAATAAAATGATATAAAATTAGTCATTTGACTCAAAAAAAGAACAAAAAAACTACACTCTATAATTAGTTATCTTAAAAATTATGTTAGTTAAATAAAATCAATGAAACTATATTGGTTGTTCTAGTCACCATAACCAATAATTGATTATCATGAATGTAAAACTTAACCCTAACTACTCTATCATTATTCGATAGATTTTATTAAACTAAGTGATTCCAAAAATATGAATAAAACATGGGGCATTCTGATAAATTTAAAAAAATTTATAATATCTCATTTTCAAGGCCTTTATCCTTAGAGACCTTACCAGGGTTGGTGATGAAACCATGTGTGACCCAACCATACCAAAAATTGGCCATGAGTTGGAAAATAGTCTCAATTATGTATATGTAAAAAATTAAAGGCATTAAAATATATAGAACAAAGTATAATTCATTAATATCAAATAAAAACCATACAATTATGAATGATATAGATTCCATAAATGGTTTATATAATTTTTTTTAATTTTTAAATTTAATACAATATAACCAAAATTAATGATTATTATAACTCTAAAAAAATAACTAAAAAATACAAATAAAAAATTATAAACCAAAATTAAATATATACATTACTGTTGAATGAATGAAAAAAAATTCTATACTCTTTTTATCACCTATTATTGTCCATCTAATGCTACTAAATAATAGTTTTAGGGTGACGATGATGAAACCTTTAAGGGGGGCCTGCATTACCATTGAGGAGGGGATCCGAGTAGGGGAGAGGGAGGTCGGAGCGGGGGGGGGGGGGGGGGGGTCCGTGTCACCGAAGAAGAGGGGAAATGATCTAGGGAGAGGTTGGTTGGGGGGTATGCATCACTAAAGAGGAGGGGAAATGCGAACCGAAGAGAGGGAGTCCATAGGGGGTGGGTTATAGGGGTAGGGGTTGTAGGGGGGTGTCATGGGGGTCGGGGTATCTGAAAATAAGGGAGGAGATAGGTCAAAGGGGTGTGCAGAATGGGGGTCACGGGGTTGGGTTCTCCACTGATGAATGGAGAGGATGAGGTCACAGGAGGGAGGGGGTGGAAAGGGGTTGGGGTTGTGCATAGGGAGCAGAGAAAGGGGTGGAATTAGAAGTTTTTAAAACATTCATTGGAAGTTTAATTAAAACCACCACTAATTGTTAAAATAATAAAAATATAATGGTGGTTTGATCAAACCGCTGCTATATTATATATATATTTTTAATTGGATTTAATTTATGGAAGTTACTAGAACTGCCACTAATAAACCACCACCAAGTAGCACTTTTTGTAGTGTGGACTCACTCTCATGAAAACTTGATCTCCCATAGTGAACTCCAAGGGTCTCCTCCTATGGTTTACATTGGATCTCTATCTGCTCTGAGTGTTGATCAACCTATTCTATATGAGCTGCACTCTCTCAAAGGTCTCATGAACCATGATGGGTCCAAGAACCACTGCCTCACCTGCCGCATGAAAATAGAGCAATGAGTGACACGACATCCCATAAAGATCCTTATAAGGTTCCATCTGAATTGAATCCTGGTAACTATTATTGTAAGTGAACATAATCAAGGCTAGGTGATCATCCCACGATCCACCAAAGTTTTGCATACATAATCCAATCATATCCTATAATATTCATATTATCTTCTTGGACTGTCCATCAACTTGAGGATGGTTCACCATGCTCAATCTTAGCTCAGTCCCTATGGATTTCTGAAAGCCCTGCCAAAAGCACGATGTAAAACATGCATCTATATTTGAAACAATTTTCATGGGAACTCCATGTAGGTGTATGATCTCTTGGAAATATATCTTTCCTAGATCCTCTATTGAGTGAGTATCTCTAATTGGTAATAAGTAATAAGACTTCATTAGCTAATTGAAAATCACCCATACTGTGTCACGACTCTTTGGGGTCCTGGGTAACCCATCACAAGGTCCACCATGATGTACTCCCACCCAGTGATATGGAAATACCTCACACATCTATCACTAATGGAAGCACCAAATATCCCTCCCTTATATACTAGGGTTTCACATTATCATTCAATGATGTATCAAAAAAAAAGATAGGTTAGGGAAACATAACTCTACTGGTAAGTCAATTCAAGACATAGCTCACAGATATAAATGAATCAAAAGTATTAAACAAGGAAAAAGATAAAAAAATATGTGTTCAATACCATAGCTCATATATTAACAAGTTCCTCTTCGCCATCTATTGGGTTTTGATCCACTGTGTAGACTCAGTCTACCTCAACTCTATGAACCTATCTGTAACTCGCTTCAGTCCCTATCATTTGGGCTGACTACTAGGCCCATCCTATCCCTGATTTGGTGCCTAAATCTATATCGAACCCCTATGAGACCTTGAACATGATGCCTTTGAGAAGAAGCACTACATATGTCTTATATCACCATATTTGTGGCACTTATTCTTCAGTTTTGGGAATGAAGTGTGATAATGCCCCCACTACCCATAGTTTTAATACTGAGGGCCTCCCTCCTTCGTAGGAGGTGCTGGTGAGCCTCTTCTAAATTCTAATTGTCCTCCACTATAATGACATGAGTCATTTTCCTTCCTCTTCCTACTATCAATAGGATCCCCCGTAGTGAGATAAATCTCATTCATTAGACTATTGTGGGTTGAAAGCAAGCATGCTGCCCTGTCCTCCTCTAGTACCTTCTCAAAGGTTAGGGCCTTGTGAAGCACCTAAGAGTACATAATCAAATCAAAGATCATAACCAGATATCTGAGATCTGATCGTAATCCTATCTCAAAATTCTAATATTTTCATTCCACATTCCAAGATAATAAGGGAGTAAGGTGAAGCAACTCCATAAACCGAGCAGAGTATGTAATAAAAATATTAAACAAGTTAACCTCATGTGCAATCTGACCAATCATCCAATGTGCAAAAATTTTATATTATGCCTAGTGTAAACCAATCATTTAAGACCTAATTGAGGTCTTATATTTCTCATACAACACATTCTTTGGGATATATTCAACTATTTTCAGAAAAATATATAATACAAATATTAAAAAATTTATCCTCTCATGTGATCTGACCAAACTTCCAACACACACAAATGCTATGTCATGGCTAGGGTAAACCCCTCATTCCAGACCTAAGTAAGAACTCACATTTCTCATAAAAGAAACCATTTGGAATATATATCATTTTTTGGAAAAATTGTGTGCATTAATATAATATATTTAGTATTTTTATTCTTTTAGTGTCGAGGATCTATGGGCTCTATAATTCCATTCTATCTCAGTGCCTCACTACGAAAATATTTTATAGAATATTCCAAGGTGTTAAATAGGATTTTATCCTTATACAAAGCCTTAAATCATTTATTATATGATTTTTTATTGAAAATTTACATTTTTCACATAAAAAAATCATAAATTATTAACAAAGAGTGTTTTTATTATCATATAAACTTGATCATATTACACACACCAAGGTTTACTAGGGGACACCAAAAACCCTAATGAGACTTAGATTCATGATACATAGATAGGGGATCATACCCACGCCTGCTGGGAGATAATAAAAACCAATATATGGAAATAATCACCAAGTAGGGGATCATATAGATGACGATGCCACAAACCCTACTGAAAGCACTTGATAAGAAGGGGATCATGTGCACGAAGATACCAAAAACCATAATGGGGTAACCTACTACATATAAGATCACCATATTGTATATGATAGTCATGAAGATACCATAAACCCCACCTAGGGAAGAAGGTATGATAGAGGATCCCGCTCCGACCTCCCAGAGGGATACACAAACTATAATGAGGTTGTAATTCCACCCTATTCCCTCATAATAATGGACCAAGGGAATCCAATAAATTTATATTTGTGCACAAGATGCTGTAAGAAGTGTCTCTCTTGTGTCACCTCATGCCACATCTCTCATACCAAAACCATGAGCATGTTCTACATAGAAAACTACTTAGGAGAGGCTACTTGTGGGACTCTATCTGAGTCCTAAATTCAGAGATGCATCTTTAAGGGAAGTACATGGTGTGTACCTACAATACATAGTGTGTCTCTCAAAACTATCCCCAATACATGTCCCTTTTTAGTACTCAATGTGTATATGGAAAATACACAGTGCACACCCCAATTCACATAGCGTGTGACCTCATCCAAACCCTGGGTGTGTCCCCACACACACACACAGACTGGCTGTCCATGTCACTACATATGGAATATACCCTCAATATGTGGCATGTTCCTCATGGATTGGCGTAAGCCTGTGTCCTTGGTCATGCTCGTGTATCCCAGCCCATGACTGTATCATAATTACATGTACCGCCACACAACCATGTCCCTTATCATACTATATTTGACTATATCCTCAGTCACATGACCAAAGCTCACTACATATCATGTACCCCCAGTACACAACTTGTAGACCCCAAAAAGATTATCTTCCCCAAAAGGGAAGAACACATGGTGTTTTCTCTTTCACTACAAGCCATTTGATCAAAATTTACAAATGGTAAATCCGTACAAGACTTCTAAAACCCATGATTTCCACCTAAAATCCATATATCTACACCCATGGGATCTCTAGCAGTGTTAATAGGGATATAAAACCATAAAAAAAAATGCATAAATGGGGTTCAAGACATAAATATTGTAAATCCACCTACCTTGTAGAGAAATTCCAAATATTTGGTTTCAAAATGATGCTTTGAAGCTGCTGCACCTCGATCTGATGTGATCAACATTAAAAATAGGGTTCAAAGACGCCTTCTATCCTCGATTCAGCCTTGGGTCATCCTTCATGCAAAGGGGGATCCTCCCACTCCTTTTCCTTGTGTGATAACCCAATATGGAGAGGGTATATTAGTTTATTTATTTTTAAATAAACTAATATTTCATCAACACACCAGCCAATGCTCTCCCTCAACTGATCACCTGATGAAAACAAACTTTATGTCACACCTGAGGTAAAAACTACATTTTTAACTCAACCAAGATCTCAATTTAGGATCCAAACCTTCGCTTAGGGGTTATTCCACATTTAAAAAAATGTGTTCATGATATAAAATATTTAATATTTTTAATATCACCACTCCAAGGCTCTCTGAGCCTTGGAATCCTACACCAAATTAGTGTATGGCTTCAGAAATATTCCTAGAAATATTACAAAGTCTTACACAAAAAAACAAAAGTCACTATAGATTCTTATTTTATCACATCTAGAATAATGGGGTGCAATGGATACCACAATTAGAAATTAAAATAGTAGGACTGACTTAGAGTTCTAGGATATTCATGATATCATTCTAAATGATGATATTAGGTAGCAGGAGGTCTAGAAAACTATAATAAATTCCTTTAGTGTGGAATTTATAGGGCATTCCACTTAAAATAAAGGTTAGAAAAAAATTCATATAAAATTGAGAAGAGCTGAGAAAAATCAATTAAGCATAGATTTTTATGTTAGTATTGTTGAAAGAAGGGATGCTTGAAAAAGGACTACATTGAAAAGAGGCTAATTATAGAAATATTACTTCTAGAATTTCTTCCACAAATATAATAGGTGAGGAAAGGAATTTATTTCAATGTATCATCAGTCTATTGGCACCATCGATCATTGAATCCATGGATTCATTTCACTCAACATCTAAGGTTAGGCGGAGAATGAGGAACTATGTCTCCATAATATTCGACAAGGTTCATCTTACAAATAATGAAACCATTGAGATAGTTTTAAAGGGTGATAGTATATCCAAATCAAGAGTGAACACTAACTATAGTTTCAAGGGGTGAGGCACATAATAGGATTACAGAAGAATCTAATTTCAATAGTTTATATTTATGATGAAAGTTTCTATACATGTTTTATAAAAGGAGTGTGGAAGATAATATAGGGATCCATAGTGGTGGCCAAAGGTGTGAAAGATGGAATGTTTTACTATAATGAGAGTTGGAAAGGAACACAACTTTCTAGAAAAACAATGTTTGGAATGAAAAAGTTATGGCATGAACATCTAAGAATCATAGGTGAGAATGGGATGAATGCCCCAAATGATAAAGGAATACCAAAACTAAATCATGTGGAGTATGGAACCTGTGGAGAGTGTATACTTGAGAAGTAGTGGAAGGTGTCCTTCAATAAGGAAGGTAAGACACCAATGACTCGAAAGTTGGAGCTAGTGCATATGAATGTATGGGGGCCAACAACGGTTTTTTTCACAACGGGTTATTATACTATGTTAACTTCATTGATGATTGAACATGAAAGGTGTGGGTTTTCATTATCAAGTAAAAGTATGGAGTTTTTTGGAACCTTTATTCGATGGAGATCCATGGTAGAAAATAATGTCATATTAAAGCTTAAGTGCTTGAGGTCTTATAATGGAGGGGAATATGGAAGTAGAGAGTTCCAAAGGTTATGTTGGAAAAAAGAATTTATTTTTAGAATATAGTGCTTAGAACACTATAATAAAATGATGTGGCAGGGTGGATGAACCAGATGCTAAATTAGATATCCCAGCGAATGACACTACATTCTATTTTCCCAAATGAATTTTAGGATGGAATAGTGACTTGTGTGATATAACTCATGAATCAATGTACTTACACACCTTTATGGTTAGAGATTTTGAAATATTTTTGTATCAAAAGACCAGTCAATGTTTTCTACCTCAAAATATTTGGAAGTGTTTCCTATCTCCATGTTGATTCTAGGGAAAGAGACAAGTTATAAGAAAAGTCTTGATAAATCTTATTTGTAGGGTAAAGTGGTGAAGAATTTGGATTTCAGATTTAGGAAAATGATCTCTAGAAGATCTTAAGAATCCAGAATAATTTATTTAATGAGGGTATCCTATGGAAGAATTGGAACTTGGATGAAGATATAACTGAGAACAAAAAATTAGTGAAGAATTCCATAGTTTATATGAGAAGAAGTTAAGAAGATCAAGGTAGTTTGATAATCAATCAAGTTTTGGAAACATATGATTATCCAGAAGGATAAGTTTCAAATATATGTCATATTTTGGAGGTGTCTCTAAGATCATATGTACCAAAAAGATCAGTGACTATGGAATCTTGAGGAAGAGTTAGGGAAGATTCAATTTTGGAAGGATCACAACATCATGAGTTAAGGTGGTCTACCAGAGTCAAAATACCACTATAGAGGTTCATAACTAAGTTGTATTACCTACTCATTATGGGTGGTGGTGAGATAAAAATCTCAAAAGAAACCACATGTATTAGTGACTCAAGATAGTTGGAGTTATCTACAAAGGAAGGGAATGACTCTTTACATGTTTTCAGAACATGGGAGCTAATAAAAATACCTACTAGGAAAAAATCACTAAAGAATAAATGATTTTATAATTTAAAGGAATAAATGGATGGTAGAAAAATATACAAGGGAAGATTATTTATGGAATTATTTAAATAAAAAATTGAATTTCAATGAAATATTTTCTCAAGTTTTTAAGCACACAAAAATTTGGAAGGTTCTTGAAATGGTCACTGATGAAAGCCTATGTATTATAAAATTTAATGTGAATAAAACTTTATTTAATGAAGATTTTTAGGAGTAATTATACATATATAAAACATAAATATTTGAGGAATCTATAATGAATTTGGTGTGTAATCTTAAACTAGGTTTTAAGGGCTAAAACAAACACCCAGACAATGGAACTGAAAGGTTTAAGCCTTTATGTTAAAATGGAAGTTCTTCCGATGAAATGTATATAATTACCACTAAAAAAGGTGTTTGATGATGAAAGTATCATCATAATTCTCTTCTATGGGTATAACATTCTTCTAGTGGATCCGAACATGAAACAGATTGGAAAACTAAAGGTAGATTTGTTTGGAAGGATCAAGATGAAGGATCATGGGGAATATAATATAATTTTAGTGATGATAATTTAAAGGGATTAGAAGCATGAAAAATTGATTTTTTATCAATAATAATACATTTATAAGATAATTTAATGGTTTGGAATGTACAGATCTAAACTTTTCTCTACCCCATTGATCAGAAATTTCAAACCATCAAAAGAGAAATCACCATGAAAAGAAGATGAAGATATGACATTGAAAAGGATTTCTATGAATTATCAGTTTGATGTTTGATTTATGTCATATTTTTTCTAAGGATATAAATTTCTCATACAATGGGGGTTTTTAGTGGGTCTATAGTAAATATGAGAAAGGAGCACTGGGTAGTGGTAAAGTGGATACTCTGGTATCACAAAGGTTTAAAAGGGCTAGCCTTATGTTTCAAAATAGTTGATCCATTATAAGATTATGGTGATGTAGAATTTGGAGGGCATCTTGATACATATAAAATTACCATTGGATTTGTGTTAACCTATAGATGAACTTTGGTAAGTTGGATGTCTAGACTGCATCCAGTAGTTACACTATCTACCACTTGTTTAGAGTATATTGAAACAATGAAATATTAGAAGGATATGATATGGATAAAGAGATTATTAGAGGAAATAAGAAGGAAAAATGGTAATAAAATGTTATTATATGATAGTCATAGCGTGGTCAATCTTGAAAATAATATGTTTTTTCACTCAATAATAAAACACATTAAAATGAAATATCACTTCATTAGGAAGCTTGTGAAAGATAAAGTGTGGGAGATATAGAAGATAAATGGGTGTTAGAATATAAAAGATATAATTAAAAAGGTTATAGTCCATGAATTTCTAGGGAACCAATGCACCTCAGTAGGGATTGTATGATTATAAAGAATTTAAGGTAGATTCAATTGCTATTTTTATGATTGGAAGGATGTTTGGACTTTCCTAAGTGACCTAGATAATTTGGTGAAGATGAGAAAACAATTATCAAGTGAGATATTTCTGGGTTGGGATGCGATATTTGTTTTATTAATAAATTAAACATAAACTTATGGAAATATTTATTCTATAAGTTATGTTATGGAACTAGATGTAAGAAGTTTAGTGGAATTAGGGAAGTCTGAAAGTTTAGATTGAAGCGGTGATGATGAATTATTATGAATGATGGAAGTTTGGAAGAAGCGGTTAATATGTGTATGGGAAACAATATTTATGCATAATAATAAATCATATTTTTTTATAGGCTATATAATTATTCATAGGGACACATAAGAGTAAAATGGATTTACTACACTATTCATTGAGGATTAGAAGTTCTGGCAGTGTATGAGTTGAGCATCTTTCAGTGACCTTGACCCAGAAGAGGGTTTTCCATAAATATTGAAAGGTGGAAGCACCTGATCAACTGACTGGACTTATCGATTTATATACTAAACCTAAACCTTTTAAAACTTTCTTGTTGTTGTTTTGTGTGGGTGTGAGTTCTGTTCTTCCACTCCTGTGTGTGTTCCAGAAGATATGCTAAGATCAAAGTGATTCGACATGAGACATTGAAGCATAGTTTCCTCATTCAAATGTTGACATTGGGTGTCACCAGTTTTGTAACATCCAAACCTTGTTCCCTAAGTAAGGTTTTGGAAGGTGATTTCTAGAACATGGATGTTTCAAAACAACAATATGGTTGTTGGGTATGTTACTGATCATGGATGGGACATCAATTGAGATTGTATTGGTAATTGTCTGCTTATGGGATAGGTTTGACAATATGATCCTCATTTGATCTATACTAATAAAGTGCATAAACATGTCTAATACATTTCATACACTAATATTTTTAGTTAACTTATAAATATGAAATATATATTAAAGTTAAGTGATCTGACGGGTAACATAATCCATGTATCATACTCACACTTAATGTCATGGATAATAGAAATTTGATATAGAATACACATGAGTGATAAGATCATGACAAACCTTTTATTAAGTAGATTATAATTATGAATTAGATTAATAATTTATAATAATAATCTAAAATGATACCATGAGTCACACAAATAAATTTTCCAATTATAGAAATTTTTATCCAATTATTTTGGATATTTTAAAGATTTTATTTTGATTTAGATAATTAATTAAAATAATATAATATATTTTAAATAATTTATTATTCTTATTTAAAATATAGGGCACACACACACGAAGGGGGAGAGGGGTTAGAGGAGAGCTTAATTACGGTAAAATAGATAAAGTACAATTTTTTAATTTTTTAGTTTTTTAAGAATTTGGGTATGTCACATGGTTGCCACACAATTTACTCAAACTATGAACCAACAGTTCACCCTTAATTAGGCACACAAGGTCACTCATACAATTGAAAAAAATGTGCATCAATTGTGCAGAACAAATTTGTAATATTTAAGACCCCACTCAGATGACTGTCACCCAGTTTTTTCAACCTTTCAGTCAAACCATGTGATATTTAAAATTATTTAAAAATAAAAAAACCTCCAAAATAAAAAGTCCTGAGCCATTGTAATGATATATAAAATAAATAATTAAACACTAAGGGTCAGGGTGTGAAACTTTTTATTTCAAGACCATCCATTGTAGTGAGGACTAGGATATCACTAGCTATCAGTGTGAATGACCCAAAATGTCATTTTTTACATGTAACTGAATATCCATTAAACCAATAATAAATGTTTTTATTAAAAAATAAGTATTTTATAATTTATTAATATGTGTTTATTATTATAAGAATAATTTTAATGATTTATTTTATTTCATAATATTATTTATTTTAAAATAATAAATAATATTATTCTATAAAATAAATCAATAAAAATAATATTAAAATAATAATTATACAATAATAAATATATAATAAATATTTTATGTTAATAACATATATTTTTTGTAGTGGATATTTAATTACATAGAATAAAATAAATTTCGACATCCCAAACCTCCCCGACCACTTTAAAATGAATGTTCCCAAAATAATTAATAATTGAGATAGTAAAAAAAGGCCACGAGGGTTATCAACACTCGATGTTTGATCACCTAGAACTATACCTTCATGTACAAAATTAGGAGCAATAGGATGTTGGAGAGGATGATAATTTTTAATGTCATGGGAATGAACCTCGTAAAAAATATTGACGCCACTACCCCCATCCTAACCCTACTATCCTACACCAAACCTACCCCAACCCCCCTATTACCCCACCCCACCCCACCCCCAATACTACTATCCTACCCAAGCCCCCCCAATATGAACCCTACAAACCTACCCAAACACCCACCCCATAATCCTAATCCTACTACCCTACCAAAACCCCCACCCACCCCAAACTCCCTACTATCCTACCCTCCAATCCTAACCCTATTATCCTACCCAACCCCCCCCCCCCCAAATCCTAACCCTACTACCCTACCCAAACCCCCACCCCACCCCCAATCCTACTATACTCCACGACTATCCTACCCCAAACCTACCCCAACCCCCTACTATTCTACCCAACCCCCTCCTAACCCTACTGTCCTACCCAACCCCCCCATCCTAACCCTACTACCACAAACACCCCTCCCATCCTATCCCTACTATCCCACCCAACCTCCCCCTACCCCAAACCCCCTCCCCATGCTAACCATGTTATCCCCCCAACCCCCATCCTAACCCTCCCATCCTATCCCACCCTCCTCTCCTAACCTTACTATCCTACCCAACCCCCCATCCTATCCCAACTACCCTCAAACCCCCTTCCCCATCCTAACCCTACTATCCCACGCAACCCCCCATCCTAACCCTACTACCCCCATCCTACCACCCTCCAATCCTAACCCTACTATCCTACCCTCCCATCATAATCCTACTATCCTACACAACCCCCCCCCCACCCTCAAAACCCTCCCCATCGCAATCCTAACCCTACTATCCTACACCAAACCTACCCCAACCCCCCTACTATCCTACCCCACCCCACCCCAATCCTAATATCCTGCCCCTACCATTCCACCCCCCCCAATATGAACCCTACTAACCTACCCAAACACCAACCCCACAGTCCTAAACCTACTACCCTACCCAAACCCCCACCCCACCCCCAAAACCCTCCCCCAATCCTAACCCTATTATCCTACCCAAACCCCCACCCCACCCCCAATCCTACTATGCTCCCATACTATCCTACCCCAAACCTACCCCAACCCCCCTACTATTATATTATCCTACCCCCCATCCTAACCCTATTATCCTACCCAACCTTTCCCCTACCCCATCCCAACCCAACTACCCTAAACCCCCTCCCCATCCTAACCCTCCTATCCCACCAAACCCCCCATCCTAACCCTCCTATACTACCCCAACCCCCTCCTCTCCTAACCCTACTATCCTACCCAAACCCCATCCTATCCCTACTACCCAAAACCCCCTCCCCATCATAACCCTAATATCCAACACAACCCCCCATCCTAACCCTACTACCCCAACCCCCCATCCTAACCCTACTATCCTACCACCCTCCAATACTAACCCTACTATCCACCCCCATCCTAAGACTACTATCCTACCCACCCCCTCTATCCACCCCCATCCTAAGACTACTATCCTACCCACCCCCTCCACACCCTCAAAACCATCACTCACCCGCAATCCTAACCATACTATCCAACCACCCTACAAACTAACCCTACTATCCAACAAACCTCCAATCCTAACCCTCCAATCCTAACCCTACCCCAAACCTACCCCAACCCCCTACTATCCTACCCCAAACCTACCCCAACCCTGTAACACCCGAGATTTTTATGAGTAATATTTTGTTTTTATGTTATCAAAGGAATCTTTCACTACACACTAGATTGGCTTACTTTACACGCAATCGCGACCTTCCTTGATAGCTTGCGTCGTACGCAATACTGAGTTTCACTAAACAACGATATGCTATTAAAATATTATTAAAACTAGCCGTTATGAATAGTAATAACCACTTTTTGAAATTTTATAAATTTTATTTTTCAAAATGGACTTCATTTTTGGATTCGGAATACAGAAATTAGCCTAGGGGTGAAATTTTGGTATTTTTCTGAAAACTTTCAATTTTTGATGAATAGTGAAACCACTAAGTGGTAGGTTAAAAACTGAATTTTGCATAAAACATAATTTTACCGCTTCTGTGAATGGAATTACGAAAATCCGACAGACACGATTGATATCAGTAAGTAAAATTTGGTTCAATGAGATAAAAATAATTTTTTGGTGAATAGTAACTTTTTACTTTTTTTTACCGTGGTTAATAGTAAATAGGGTAAATAAGGGTAAATATGATATTACTATTACCCTAACACATGTCATAATTCTATTGGATAAGTTTAATTCGACCAAAAACAAACTTAGGAATAACATATGCCCATTTAGGCCCACTTGGATTAGATTAGGACATTTATTATTAATTTATTTAAAGAAGGGTTAAAATAGTTAAAATCAAAGTTTAATAAATAAATCATTTTTAATATGAAGTTATACATAAGATAAATTCGACTATAAATATTCATTAGAAATATAAAAAGATTTCCTACATAATGGTATTTTATTTATAATTTTTAGACATTAAATCATTTAATTTATTTATGATACAATGATGATGCAGTAATTATCTTATTAATGAAATATTGACATAATTGATGTTATAAACACCAAAATAAATGTAATTTGAGACTTTTTATGAATCCCACTAATTTTATAGATTACTATGATATATTATTGTTGATTTAATCAACTTTTTTCGAACATATAATTCTGTTATGACTTTCACAAAAATCATATATCAAATAGTGTCAAAATTGACACAAAATAGTTTTTAAATCAAATATTATATTATTAATTGTTATTTTATTCCTAAAAATCTAAGGTTCGGCCAAATGACTTAGATAAGGATATATATATTAATAATAAACAATTTGGGGTTCGTTTGGCATGTTATAGTAAGTGTATTAACCATATAGTGTAAGAAAACAAAAAGACACGGTAAAAGTTAAATTATTTAACTTAGAGTTAAATCTAATTGATAAGGTTAAAATAATAACCTAAACTTGTCTAAATCCTATTGGTTGATAGGATTTCGACCCATCCCCACTTTAGCTTCGAAATAAGACCCTTTGGAACCATTATAAACCTATTTTGACTTTAATATAAAATAATATTTTGAGATATTCCTAAGGTGCCCCTCTCCTCCCTTAAAAAAGGGCACCTCCTCCCCCTCCTCCTCACACCAATTTGAGCACTCAAGCTCGGCCAAACCCTGCCAAAATCACTTCTCCACTTCCCTAGAATAATAGTAGAGGTCTTGGTCTTCTTCAAAGACCAATCTTAGTTCCCTAAGTGGAGGATTCAAAGAGGCGTTCCAAAGAAGAGGTAATATCCATTACCGATCTTTTCAATTTCTTTCTTCTTCAACTTCTTCTTCTTTAGTTTTTTCATGATAAAGTAATAACATAAGTATTACTTACATACTGATATGTTATTATAAATATGAAACAACCCTAATTCAACTTCTATCCATCCTACGGAAAAATGAAATCACCGCGCGTACGTACGTACGGAATACCGTCTCCACGCCGTGGTGTAATATATTTTCCACCATCACCTTAAAAGGATGGGTATAATGGTGTAATGAGTAACTATTTATGATTATTATAAAGTAATATTGATACTGAAATAATATATATATACTCCAATACAATTCCATGATCATAGGAACGATATCATCACTCGTGCGTACATACGGAATACCGTCTCCACGATGTGATGCGACTCGTTCTACATGATCTTCATTTCATAATGATTATATAAATGAATTGAATGAATGAATATGATATATACTACACTAATACCATTCTGGAAATGAGGTATCTATAACCTAAAGATAAGAATAAGAATTTATTCGACAAAACACGCATAAGAACAAAAAGTTATAAACACCCGAATAACAAGTAACAATGAAATATTACTACTAAGAAGCTAAGAATATGACCATAAATTATATCATAGAAATAAGTATGATTCTGGAATAAGTCAATAACATTATTTAAATCATTATATAGGAGTTTTGGACACTTACAAAGCAAGTTGGACCTAAGGTAAGGGAAATATCACAATCTCATTTTTATCCGAGATTGTTTATACTTTGGAATTTACTGGGGTGTATTTTATCATCCACATCCATGTTTCCTCAATATGTAATATTATTTAAAATCACGTTAAATTGTTTAAATCCAATTTTACCCTTCGGTGAGTTTTTAGTAAAAGATATGAAAGAAATCTTTTGTCGTTTTTCGTACGAGGTACTTTTTGACTTTTCCGACAAAAGTACGAGAAGAATGTTTTTTACTTATACGACAAGAATGGATTTTTAAAACATTATTTCCAAGAATCTTCCTTTATAAGTTTTCAAGTTTATTTTTAATCACCTTCTTTTAGTTTATAATTGTATGACATGTTAAGAAAAGAAAAGTGTTTTTGAAGTAGAAAGGATATTTTCCTCAAGAATGGAGTTCAAATGTTTTATCAAAATTATTTTCCATCTAAGATAATACAGGGTTCTGTTTTTATCCCTATTATTACATTGATTTGATTATGTTGTGAGGGAATTATTTTTATGAAGTCATTTACCTTATATGATTTGTTTTATGATGTCATGATGTTTCAAGAATCCCATTTTTGTTACATGTGTTATGCGATGATGTATGATTTATGATTATGTGGAACACATAAGAAAGGATTCATTATAAGATGGGTGGGACCTATATCTCCCTCCAATGCATTGGGTAAAGATTTATATCTCATGAGATAGACATGGATGGAGCGGAAGGTTATTTCGGTTTAGTGATACAGGACTGAAACGAGGAGTGAACTCAGTTCAGAAATGGACTTTGTCCGCTAAGATAGTCTTGGCAATGAGTCATGACTAACAAGAAATGATTTTCCATGATTATGTGTACATGCCACAAAGTTTCAAGTTTTATGTTATGATTATGGGGATCTCATTTTCACTTCTATGATTTATTCCATGTTAAGATATTATGATCTCTTTTGCAGGTTATGATTTTCAAAAAGATATGATATGATTTTTATTTCCTTTATTTGCCCTTACTGAGCATTTGAGCTCAACCTTTTATGTTTTCTTTTCCCCAGGTCAGGAAGATGGATATTAAGTAGAATATGCTAAAAGGGACCCTAGATATGATGAAATAAATGGGAGACACTGTAGAAGATTTATGAACCAGTTGTTTATGTTTCCCAGTTTCTAAAGACACTATACCTATACGGTCCTTTGTGGTTTTGTCATATGTTGTAATAAGTGTGCTTCAATTTTGAAGTATTAACAATGTATGTAAAGTATGGGTCATTATAAACCCCCTACTATCCTACCCAACCACCCCCATCCTAACCCTACAATCCTACACCAAACCTACCCCCCCAATCCCAACCCTAATATCCTACCCAACCCCCAATCCTAACCCTACTATCCTACCCCTACTATCCTACCCACACCCCACCCCAATCCCAACCTTACTATCGTACCAAACCCTCCACCCCCACCCCCAATCATAACCCTACTATCCTACCCCCACCCCCCATATGAACCCTACTATCCTACCCAACCCCCTCCCCCAATCCGAACCCTACTATCCTACCCCACCCCCATCCGAACCCTATTATCCTACCCAACCCCCCATCCTAACCCTAAAATCCTACACCAAACCTACCCCACCCCTACCCCCAATCTGAAACCTACTATCCCACCCAAACCCCCACCCCCAATCCTAACCCTAATATCCTACCCCTACTATTGATTTACATGGATTTTTCATGAATTTTTATAATTTTCTAACTTAGTTTTAATTAATTAGTTTAACCATTTTTATATTTTTAGTTTATTTTTTTAGTTTTGTAGTAGTTTAGATATTTTGAAAATTTTTAGTTAATTTATATACTTATACTAGTAATTTAGTATTTTTATTAGTAATTTTATATATTATATTTACAATTATATTAATATTATTAGTTTAACCATTTTGATATTTTTAGTTTATTTTTGTAGTTTTGTAGTAGTTTAGATATTTTGATAATTTTTAGTTAATTTATATAATTATATTAGTAATTTAGTATTTTTATTAGATATATTAATTTTATATATTATATTTATGATTATATTAATATTATTAGTTTCATTAATGTTAGTTTATTTTATTTTATTAATTTTAATTAGTATGTATATTTTAATTCTCTATTTGTATTTTATTTTATTTCATTATTTTGTTGTATTAATAAAATAGTATTTGTTATTAGTTTATTATATTTAATAGTAGTATTATATTTAATTACATGTGAATTAATATTTGATTATTATTATTATTATTATTATTATTTAACTTTTAGATTAATAGATTATTTTAAATTTTGAATTTTAAACTTAGATTTAACTTTTTTTTAAATTTATTTCCCCCCTATCTAACCTACCCCTCCTCTTTTCCTTAACCTCCCCCTATCCACACACCACACCCCTCCCCATTCCCCATTTTCTCTCACCAATAACCCTCCCCCTTTGACCCATTCCCCTCTCCCATGTCACCCCTTCCCATTCTTTCTTTTCTCTCTCCAATCTCATGCCCCTTTTCCCTCATCCCATCTCCTATATACCTGCAGCCTCACTCCACTCAATCCGCCGCCTCTTCCCTCAGAGACCCTCCGCCCCATCCTCTCCCCCTACCCCCGCCGCCCCTCACCCCTCCTCTTCCATTCCCAGCACCACACCCCACCTCCCTAACCCGCTGGACCCACCATACCTCTCTACCCCAGGTCCCGCCTCCCTCTCCTTCCCCTCCACCTGCCTCCCACGCCCCTGTACCATTTCAGTGCACAACAAGAAGCTATGGACTCTCCTCGATCCGAATTAGTGGAAATCCACCCTCGACTATAAAATACCGCTGAATCGATGTTCACGGCGGTTCTCTTGGGATTCCAGAGATTGATGTCGCACGGTAAGAGCGAGTGCAGATCAGATCATATTTTCAGTGGTGCAGTGGTTTGATTCAGGTGTGGCGTCAGTGACTGCACAGAGCAGCATGATGATTATTATTTTGCGATCATTGACGACATCTCACGGTGACCAAAAAAATGACACAAGCATGATGATATCTTTTATTTATTATTTTATGTGTCATATCGTCGCGATGGTTGGATAATTTCATTTGTGTTGGAGTTTTGATGAAAGTGACTGTAATTGCATGTCTTTAATTTATTATCATGTTTGATTGTCTTTTGAATTAATTTTAATTGCATGTTTATTTAATTAATTATATTTTCATTTAAATTATTTGTTATTTGGGCTCTGCACACATGCTTTGGTGCTCATTCGTGTGATACCTAATAAGTAATCACAGGCGGGAATTCATTAGAGAATTTATTTATCCGGAAATCGATCAAGCGCGTGAGAAATTTCTGAATAAATAAATATATTAATTGAAAAAATTAATATTTTGTGTGTGCGCTTCTTCAAACTTGTGGGAGTGATACTAAATAAGTGATCTCATGTGAGCGAACCTGACACAGGTAGATACTTCGACTTTGTGAGAAACGGGTCATCGTATTTCACCAAGTGATCCAGTGATATAATGACGCACAAATTTTTCGTCGTGATAGAGAATGAAATGATAGATAATTTGTGTAAACATTAGAATACTATCTAACATCAGAGACCAAGACCAGATAGTATTTTGATTAAATTTGGAGTCGGTGATAATTGAATAAATAAATATTCAAATGTGGGAATTAAATAATTGATATTGCATGCACTTGAATAGATGTCATGACTCTGAAACTTCCATCACCACCAGTTTCTTTCATATCCTAGTTCACTTAGATAGTTTTAGTTAATTTAAATAGTAATTTTTTAAATAGTCCTTTCATTTTTAGAACTTAATTGTTAATCACACATGAAGAACTCATTTTCCTAAACATTTTCCAAGAGGATAATCCTAGTTTCTACTCACATTCTCTCTATGGTTTGACCCTTCTCACCGCTTCTACAGTAGTTATTAGGTAATTAAATATTGAAAATTTTCATGTGTTGCAATGCACGTGCCAATATCCTACCCACACCCCCACCCCAATCACAACTCTACTATCCTACCCACCCCCAACCCCACCCCCAATCATAACCCTACTATCTTACCCCCACCCCCATCCGAATACTATTATCCTACCCAACCCCCACCCCCCAATCCAAACACTGCTATCCTACCCAACCCCCTCCCCCAATCCAAACCCTACTATCCTACCCCCTACCCCCATGCGAACCCTACTATCCTACCCCCCCAATCCAAAACCTACTATCCTACCCAACCCCCCAATCCAAACCCTACTATCCTACCCCCAATCCTAACCCTACTATCCTACCCCCACCCCCAATATGAACCCTACTATCCTACCCAACCCCCTCCCCCACCCTCAAAACCCTCCCTCCCCTCACCCTCAAAACCCTCCCCCCAATCCTACTATCCTACCCCAACCCCCACCCCACCCCTAACCCTACTATCCTAACCCACCCCCAAAACCCTCTCCCCCACCCTCAAAACCCTCCCCCATCCTACTATCCTACCCCCAATCCTAACCCTACTATCCTACCACCCAATCCCAACCCTACTATCCTACCCAAACCCCACCCCCAAAACCCTCCCACCCCTAACCCTACTATCCTACCCCCACCCCAAAACCCCCCCCCCACCCTCAAAACCCTCCCCTCAATCCTACTATCCCACCCCCCAATCCTAACCCTACTATCCTACCCCCCAATCCTAACCCTACTATCCTACCCAAACCCCCACCCCCAAACCCCCACCCCACCCCCAATCTTACTATCCTACCTCTAACCCCTAACCCCTCCACCCCACCCCACACCCTAACCCTACTATCCTACCCCACTCCCAAAACCCTACCCCACCCCCAAAACCCTACCCCACCCCCAAAACCCTACCCCACCCCCTAACCCTACCCCCTACCCCCAACCCTAACCCCAATTCCTAACCCTACAATCCTACCCCTCCAATCCTAACCCTACTATCCTACCCAAACCCCCACCCCCAAAACCCTCCCCCACCCCCAATAATACTATCCTACCCCTCCAATCCTAACCCTGCAATCCTACCCCCCAATCCTAACCCTACTATCCTACCCAAACACCACCCCCAACCCTCCCCCCCAATCCTATTATCCTACCCCTACCCCTAACCCCACCCCACCCACCCCTAACCCTATTACCCTACCCCCACCCCCACCCCCAAAACCCTACCTCCACCCCCTAACCCTACTATCCTACCCAAACCCAAACCCCCACCCCCAGAACCCTCCACTAACCCCCCCAATTCTACTATCCTACCCCTAACCCCCACCCCACCCCACCCCCTAACCCTACTATCCTACCCCCACCCCAAACCCTACCACCCACCCCCAAAACCTCCCCCCACACTCAAACCCCACCACCCAAAAACCTTCCCCCACCCTCAAAACCCTCCCCCCAATCCTAATATCCTACCCTCCCAATCCTTACCCTACTATCCTACCCAAACCCCCAACCCACCCCCAAAACCCTCCCCCACCCCAAAACCCTCCCCCCACCCCAACCCCCCAACCCCCACCCCACCCCACCCCCTAACCCTAGTATCCTACCTCCCACCCCCAAAACCCTCCCCCACCCTCAAACCCCCCAATCCTACCCCCAATCCTAACCCTACTATCCTACCCAAACCCAAACCCCCACCCCCAAAACCCTCCCCCACCCTCAAAACCCTCCCTCCCCCAATCCTACTATCATATCCCCAAATCCTAACCCTACTATCCTACCCACCCAATCCTAACCCTACTATCCTACCCAAACCCCCACCCCCACCCCACCCCCACCCCCACCACCCTCAAGACCCTCCCTCCCCACCCAAATCCTACCATCCTACCCCCAACCCCAACCCTTATATCGTACCCCCAAATCCTCCCTAATATCCTACCCAAACCCCACCCCCACCCCTAAAACCCTCCCCAAATCCTACTATCCTACCCCCAATACTAACCCTACTATCCTACCTGAACCCCCACCCCCACCCCCCAAACCCTCCCCCACCCCCAAAACCTGCCCCCAATCATAACCCTACTATCCTACAAAAACCCCCACCCCGCCCCCAAAACCCTCCCCCACCCTCAAAACGCTCCCTCCCCCACCCCCAATCCTACAATCCTACCCCAACCCTAACCCTACAATCCTACCCATACTCCCATACACCCAAAACCCTCCCACCCAATCCTACTATCCTACCCCCCAATACTAACCCTACTATCCTAACCAAACCCCACCCCAATCCCAAAACCATCCCCCCACCCCAAAACCGCCCCCCAATCCTATTATCCTACCCCCCACACCCACGCCACCCCACCTCCCCCCACCCTCAACACCCCCAATCCTACTATCCTAACCCCTGAATCCTAACCCGACTATATTACCCAAACCCCCACCCCACCCCCAAAACCCTCCCCCCAATCCTACTATCCTACCCCCAATCCTAACCCTACTATCCTACCCACCCCCACCCCAAACCCCCCAAATCCTACTATCCTACCCCCAATCCCAACCCTACTATCCTATCCAAACCCCCACCCCACCCCCAAAACCCTAACCCTCCCCCACCCCAACCCCCCAAACCCCCCCAATCCTTCTATCCTACCCCCAATCCTAACCCTACTATCCTACCAAAACCCCCATCCCACCCACAAAACCCTCCCCCCCAATCCTAACCCAACTATCCTACCCCCAATCCCAATCCCACTATCCTATCCCACCCCCAAAAACCTCCCCCACCCTCAACCCCCCCAATACTACTATCATACCCCCCAATCCTAACCCTAATATCCCACCCAAACCCCCACCCCACCTCCAAACCCCCCTAAAAACCCTCCCCCAACCCTACTATCCTACCCCCCAATCCTAACCCTACTATCCTACCCCCCAATCCCAATCCTATTATCCTACCCACCCACCCCCACCACCCCACCCCCAAAACCCTCCCCCACCCTCAAAACCCTCCCCCAACCCTACTATCCTACCCCCAATCCTAACCCTACTATCCTACCCCCAATACCAATCCTATTATCCTACCCACCCACCCCCACCACCCCACCCCCCCCCACCCTCAAAACCATCCATCCCCCCAATCCTACCATCCTACCCCCAAATCCTAACCCTACGGGATCACATCCCATTAACTTTCCAACCATAATGTATTTCTTCAACTGAGGTGTGAAATAAAAATGTAATGTATCTATATAAATTAAAAACCATTTTAAAAATTCATTAAACATTTTCTATGAATGAACAATCCATCTTAAATGTGTTCATAATCTATTTATAATAGATATACCTCCAAGGGGGAGTGAATGTGGAAGATTTGAGCATCACAAAAAAAGTAACTTTTTTGGGTATCAAACAAAACATAATCATGCACCACCATGTTGTGGGGGTACCCATTTTAGTGCATATCCAACATTATCCCATTTTCTCAAAAATATCATAAGTATAATGCACTGAACATCACAACTCTTTGTGAATCCATCTAAACCATTTTGGATATGGTTCCACCACAGTATCATCATTTTGGAATTAAAAATTTCTTTATGAAACAATACTTATCCATAGTCCAAATAACGAGGCCATGTGGACCTTAATAGTGTTGATAAAAACATGTAGTACATATTTCATTGATGTAAGCAAAGATAGGTCTATAAAAAAGAACATGTGCTACACATGCTACTAAGGGGTCTGGTGTGATCTCCATAAAACATAGTCATATCTCTATAAAAACATTCCCAACACAAGAGGTATCATATGCATTATATGCATACCTATACAATCTTTTTTTTCATGTCCTTTCCCAAAGGGTCTATGTCGTGACAACCATGAGCTCACCTCCAATAGGCTAGGGGCTGGCGACCAGCACCAAGTAGGCATATCACACACATTGAAGGCCTTAGCCAAATGTATATGTACACACACATACACATGTCCATGAACATTCAATTATGAAACGTAAAATAACTAATAATCATGCATGCATATATCTAGAATACCACCTTCGTAGGATGACAACAAGTACTAGAAATCAAGAAAGTCTAAATACAATCCCACCATAATGAAATTGAAAACAAGTCCAACTTGTAAAGTGGGTGAGGACTACATTAAATGAAAATGTAAGAACACACCATGTTTTGTCATCTCACTAATCTCCACCTTGTCCGGGTCTCTCTAGGACTCCATCAAATGGTCATTCATCCACATAATACACAACACCTGTAATAAAAATCCCATGAAATGGTGAGTGTAACAATACCTAGTAGGACACCCTAAAAATAACTAGGAATATAGAAACAACAACAATAATAATCCAATCATAATTATTGGTCAACATAACATATAACAAGAATATATAGATATACTCAAAATAGAAACATAGTCTCAAGGTAACATCACAACTATGCTATTTTCCTAAGATTCCTTCTTGGAGGTTCTGCATATCACTTATCTAGGGGAACCCACACCACAAGTCAAATAGCACTGATGGAATCTATTCGAGATTTCATGATCACTGGGTCTCGACATAAGAATTACATGTTATAAGTTTTAATAGAATTATATAGAGACTAGGATCACACCCAAGGTCATGGGGTATACCTAAGACTCAATCTATATTAACCTAGAGAGTATGGGATTTATGCATTCATAGTTCTTGTCATAGTGATTCCAAAAACCCCACTTAGGGAAATGATGATGATAGTGGATCTCACTCCCAGACTCATGGAAGGATTCCTACAACTCTATACAATATAGATGTTCCTTAGCAGGGATCACCATTATATGCATATGACATGACTATACTAAACCCTTAGGGAAATGATCATGGGAATTTACCCTGAAAAAATGTGACCATGCTAAATAAGATAAGGGATCCAAGAAATATTTTAATAATTAAATGACATGTACTGGTAGTACATGGAATGTCCCTTCAGCATGAAATCCTACCCATGTATCACAATCCATTCCCATTTCAGTTTTGGTGCCTAAGTACATGTTCTGTCCGAGCCCATGTACTCCTAACTTTTTCTGTGTTTGGATAGATGAGTCTTTGTCCATCTAGCTATTATCATGTATGTTTTTCCATGTCTGTGTATGTATACCTCCCCATGTTTATTAAAATCCTACATGTAAGGGTCACATGGTGTGTGACACATGTCACATGGCATGTGATACTTTTTATCTTCGTGGAAACCCTAGTGCCACAAAGGGGGTCCCACATGGAGTGTGAGCTCATATTACACACTATGTAATGCATAATTAACAATAAACCATGGATATTAATCCCACTTTATCATTCATTCCTCCCTACTTTGATCAATCCATGAATCACATAAGAGGATATAGATCTAGTTCAGCTAATCCTTTTCGTCGCTTCTCACCAGTATTTGGCCACTAAAACGCACAAGAAATTCCTCCATCACATCTCTCTATAACCACACCTCAAAATATAAATGAATAACTCTAATATGGTCCCAATTATTAATCATATATTCATACTATCATTGATCCAAACTAGGATATTTTATGCTTATTCATTTCTCCATAATCAGTGTCAAATGATTTATTATCCACTATTTTTGAGAACCATTGGCCAAAACGAATGTAAGCAATGTTCACCTGAAGAATGGTGGAAGAAATCTAAGAAATTACAAAGTTGAATGAAACTTATCCATGTTTGTTTTGGACTTTATTTGATTCCATTAGAGTGGTTAATGAAGATCCATAATAAAATAAACAATTTCTCCCAATAATCCCTGAAGAATAAACCATCATCTATACTATGATCGAACCCAAAATCAATCCATTGGTTGATTGATTCATGTTCATAATAGGATATAAAAATGGGTATACATCCTCAATAATATGATGCCCTAACTTGATTTAGATCAATTATTGGTGAATAATAATCACACGCCGCTATCATTTGTGAGATCCAGATGTTTTTGTGGCACACCGCTCTCCTATCACAATCTATTTTCATATGCTAAAAACACCATAAATTATCTCTCTCTAAATATATATGGTTATGTGGATAAAACTTAAAATTGTCCATATAAACATATTTTATGAAAAATAATAATTCTATCCTTCACATTAAATAAAATATATAATTTAATTATTTATTTTATTAATTCTCCCCCAACGACACTTAATCTAAATGTCTGATGAACTCCAAGGCTAAGTTTCTACTAAGGTAAAACCCATTCTATAAACTCAATGGAAGCCTCATATTTCTGATCAGAGGGTCCATTTAGTACATATTCCACTATTTCAATAAAACTATGCATCCATGATATTAAATATATTTAATGTATTTCAAATATTAATTTAGAGCACACCAAACCTCAAAATCCCACGATGTCTCAACACCTAGATCCTTAAATATTCAATTTAATTTTCTAGTTAAATATATTGAAATAAATGAGTCATTACATTCTCCCCACCTTGAATAATTATGTATTTGAAATCCAAAACAAAAGTCTACATAAAGATATGTGGTTACTAAGACCGTATCTGGGTCTCCCACTCCCAAGAGATTTCCTGGAGATTCTTGTGAAGCCACAAAAAAGAAACTAGGAGAATTGATCTCTCATGAAGGATTATATACTTATGATCCTCAATCTCTATCAAGTACTCATAAAAGGAAGTTTTGTCCTCTATGTACATCTCACCACAGTCGATAACATGTGACAGGTCATGCTTGTAACTCCTCAACTATGATGTGTGGAAGATGCTGTGTACCCATTCTAACTACAGAATTAGTGATAATTGGTATTCCACCTCACTAACTCTCTGAAGTATCTTTAAATGTACAATTAATCTTGGAAACTACTTACCACTCCAACCAAATATCCACAACCCATGTTTTGGAGAGACCCTCAGGAAAACATGGTCTCCCTCCTCAAATTACAAAGGCCTTCAGTTTTTGTCGGTATAGAACCTATAATGGATTCGGGAAGTCCTCATACACTCACGGATGATCTTCCCCTTATCTATAATTTCTCTCACTTATTCTGGGCCCATATGTACTGACTCACCTAGTTTGTTCCAGTATAGGGGTGACATGTAGGGTCACCCATACATGGCCTCAATTAGTGTCATAGTTGGGGTGAAATTGTAGTATTTTTTGTGTGAAAACTCCACCAATGGTTGGTGATCCTCCCAAATATGTAAAATGTCTGACATTAAATCCCATAACATTTCATCCAAGAACTGAATGGTCTACTCAGTCTAACCCTCATTCTATGGGTGCAATGATATTCTCAAATGAAACTGGGTACCAAATACCACTTTAAATCCCTTCCAAAACTGAGATGTTATATGAAGAACATAGTCTAAAATGATCATTTAGGGAAATACCTGGAGTCAAACTATCCCTTACACATAGAGGCATCCCATTATCTCTATTGAACTCTTCTATTGAATAGATAAGAAGAGGTCAAACATGGTGATTCAATCTAATATCATCCATATGTAATCATTTACCATAAATGCATATGTTAACCCTCTAAATAAGTACATGGATATCCCATATCACATTCACATTGACACCTCAATGAGTTCATCCAAACCCACTGGAACTTGGTTCTTAGCCTTGACATGTTGAAAAGTACGGCATCTAGGGGCAAAATCTGAAAATCCATTCTTCATCTCTAGCCACCAAAATAGATTCTAGAGATCCTGTAATAGTTTTTCCGCAACTAGATATATGGATAAGAGAGATGTATGAAACTTCTTTAGAACCTCCTCCCTCAACATCACAGGTAAAATAATTCATCTTCTTAATAGAATTACATTCTCCCCACCTTTAGAAAATCCATTTGGAGAATGTTTAATTTATATCAGAGTATGTATGGTCCCACGTTTGGTATCCCCATGCTATTCCTTCCTGAATTTTTGTAAAATAATAGGGATGATAGTGATTAACTGGATGTAAGATGCCCCATCTATATCAATAAATGTTAACTCTAATGAGGGAAATTGCATCGATACCTCAACCAACAACTATGAACATGATATCATACTAAGGAAATATTTTAATATGTTCCCCTTATGAGGATTATAGACAATATCAAAGACATAGTCCTGGAGGAAGCCTAGTTGTCGCCTCAATAACAAGTTAGGATCATTCTAGGAGAAGACATTCTTGAGACTCTTGTGATAATAATAGATGATATACCACTTTACCTTTAGGTATTTTTTCCACATATTCAATGAAGAGACTCCAACTAATAACTCAATATCATGGTTGGTTTAGTTCTACACATGTGGTATCTACTGACATGATCCCTAGGAAATCACTGCCTACCTCTGAATCAGAACATAACAAAGCCCGATCCTCGATTCATTTCAAAACACCATGTACTTGATACCCTTATCACAAAATCTCAAGATGGGGGTTCTTGTTAATATCCACCCAAACTACTAGAAAGATAGATGTCACCTATATTTCTACATGATAGGCTTCCCCTTTCAGTTCAATGTTGTCAAGGGAGATGATATCCTAGATAAAAAAGGTAAAACATTTCAATAGTAACCTACCAACCCAAGGAATCCCCATGAAATTTTCGATCTCTTGAGTGGATCCCTTGTAGACAGTTCCTCGACCATTTACATGTCCACCACTACACCATCTACTAAGAAAACATTTCTTAGAAAATGGACCTTATAAATAATGAACTGGAACATTGAGAGCCTATAGTATAGATGGTTATCTCAGAGTACATCCAGAACCATCATAAAGTGTCTTGCGTGCTCCTCCTCAGACACCGAGTGCACTAGGATATCATTTGGGATGACTACCATAAAATGGTATAATAATGTATGTATTATTTTTTTATAATTCCCATGAAAACTAGTGGGGAATTCATTATGCTAAAGGGAATCACAATGTACCTATAGTGACTATAACTAAATTGAAAATCCATCTTTGTTATATCCAAATCTTGTACTTGAAGTAGGTGATATACTAATATATGATTAAACATTAAGAAACATCATTACCCTATCAAATTACTAAATATTTAATTGTTACTAAATCATTGAAACTTATTCTTTAAGATCCCCTAGTTTAGAAAACCATAATCCACACACAAACCTCATTCTCCCATCTGCCTTCTTAGTGAACAAGACTAGGACTGCCCAGGGCGAAACACTAATTCTGAATGATCCCTTCCCCTAAATTTCCTCCAACCACACCCTCATATCATGAAGATCCATTGGAGTAATCCAATATATTGTAATAGATATTGGGGTTATCCAATGGTGTAGGTTAATATATACATCTTTATCTTCACAAGGAGGTACACTTGGAACGTCCTTAGAAAAAACATCTTCATACAATATCACTACTTTAGGTAAATGAAAACTCATAGCATCCACTACACCAAGGGTCATGCTAGACAAATTATGAGTAATTTTATGCACCCACCTACAAATTATTCCATCTATATATTTCTAGGTTTTATTTTTACCCAAAAATAAAAAACCCATCCCATTGTTTTGGACACAGTGCATCCTCCAACTGAAATTGTTTATTTTTCCATAAAATGTAGATAATTATCCCCTACTGAAGATGAAAACATAAGGAATCAACCCTACAACAAAGATATCCCAAAAGAAACTATCACCTTTGAGATTTAGGTCACACCATCGACATAAGTGTATGATTATTGAGTCACATCTAGTTGGAGTCTCTAAGCGCAAGGATTGTGCTAAAGGGTCCACTAGAATATCTATGTCCCAAACCATATAAGTGGAAATAAATCAATGACTTACACATGTTTCTATTAGTAGTATATCTATGTTAGATAATACATAGATCATACCACGTATCATCCCAGGAGCCTATGGGTTATAATATTTGATTGCATGTAGATTTCTCTGCGACTGTCTTTTAGCTCCCTAAGCCTATCACAGACCTCTTGAGGGTGGTGGTCGTAAGAAGTCATAAAAACTACACCTAAAACTATTCCCTTATATTATATTATAAGTTACATACCATAAAAACCTACCTTCTCCTTCTGCTAACTATTACATGGAAGCACATCCACAATCTCACTATCACCTTTATGGTTGGTTAGACAATTCCATTCGATATGTCCCCTATCATCGTAAGTGTAGCACTGACTCTCTCTAGGATAAATAGACCCATCCTATGATCACTAAACTAAAGAGCCTATATCCTATGATCTTATCCTGAGACATCACACATTTCTAGGTCCTTATGTCTATCATCATCTACCAACTACCAATGACTCATCTCCTATGTGTGCTCTGCCGACACCAACGGTCTTCGTCTACTCAGCGAGGAAACTCTCAACCACCTAAGCATGCTCTAGCACCCCATCATAGATAGGAATTCAAAAAGGTATCATGCTGAATCAAATGTCTATAAATATTCCTTACTCAAAGGCGTGGTCTCAAAATAACTGATCACTTATCATATCCGTAAAGTACTGAGAGTGGTTGGTGAACCTTGATAAATACTCAACCATAGTCTTACTCCCTTGTTGAACCTATAGAAGATCACTTATTCACACATCCCTCAGTATATCTAGAGAGGACTCCTATTTTAAATGGTTCTCAAAATTTGACCATGAAAGAGTCTCCTCATCATATGACTGGTCCACTAATCCCCACCATCATCCTGCACAACCATGGAGACGGTCTGCTGCAAATGCCACAATATAATCTTCTGGTGTCTTGAAGAAAAGAAGGCCTCACAACATAGCCTCATTCCAATCCTCAGAAACATGTGGTTTGGGATTTCCACAAAATTTGATGGGTCACAATAAATAAAACTCATGATACAAACTCATCCTACACACATCATATGTTGGTACTTTCAGAACCATTTGTTTCTCAACAAGTGGTGGTATGACTGGTCACCACATAGAGGTAACACCTCCTAAACATGTCCCTATTTCAAATCATGATCGATATGGGTATCATCATCATGATCCTTTTGTTTAATCATAGCTACAAAATTTCATGGAGGCTTCCTGAAATAGATAATATGTACCATGATAAATTAGTATATTTGGAAAGCTTACTCAAGAAGGACATGTAAACCACAACCAATTATTACATGATACATGAACCAATTTTTCCAC
This sequence comes from Viscum album, assembly GCA_963277665.1. Lineage (NCBI taxonomy): Eukaryota > Viridiplantae > Streptophyta > Magnoliopsida > Santalales > Viscaceae > Viscum > Viscum album. Next base: position 1,809,104,681 of record OY728156.1, read on the forward strand.
TGTAATCAATTTATACATGTACTGATTCGACAAGAATATTATTAGAGTCTTGGTGTATGGATACATAGTACTCCATAATAACCCTGGAGCCCCTGTATAGAGAGACAAACATGAAAAACTTGACACTGTTTTCCCAAATCAATCTCACAGACCCTAGTCCTATGTTAAAACCGACTACCTTTCATACCACTATGTCATGACATGACCTAATGGAGTTTATTCCACGACCACACCTTGTCCACCTCTAATAGAAAAGGGACAGGAGACCAATATCAAGTAGTCATATCACACACATGGGAGGCCTTACCCTAATTTAACTATATAAATGCACAAATCTCCAAGACTATACTATTATGAAATGTAAAATAACTGATAATATTTCATGCATACATCAAGAATTCCACCTTAAAAGTATAAAAAAAGTGTTTTGGAAAGAAATAATCACCATATAAAATCCAAAAAAAAGGAAAAAAATCAACCTGTAATGTGTGTGAGTAATTATGTAACTAAAATCATGGGAACACACCTTGGCCTATCCAGCTCACTAAACACTGCATGGAATTGGCCCTTTTAGGACTTTATCATGTGGCTTGTTATCTGCGTAATACATGACACGTGTGGGAAAAGATCATGCATCGATGAGTATAAAAATGAACAAAAGGACAACACAAAAATTACTAATCAAATTGCATAAAGAATAATAATATTTTCATCACAAATATGTAACACCCCAATATTTCATAGTACGTTATTTTTTTCAAAGTAATTTAATAACTTGCACTACACGCAACACTAAGTTCAAGCGCACCACGACTTAAAAAACTAGCTGTTCAAAAGCGGTTATGAATATAATTAACTAAATTTTGAACTTTATATAATCTTTATAATTTTAGAAACCATATTATGAGTTTCTTAGACATAATGTAAGAACAGATTCATTTTTTTCAGGTAAAATAATTATTTTTCAAAAAAATGCAATTTTACCGCCTTTTAATGGAGAACCCTTTTTAAATACAATATTTGAAAATTTTATATATTAAATTTAACAAAATAAACTTCTTATTTAGAATCGGGAAATAAGAATTTTGTTTTAATAAATTTTTGGTGTTTTTCTGATAACTTTCGTATTTGGGTGAATAGTGAAAAATACTATATTTTAACTGAAAACAACTATTTTAATCAAAATAATTTTTAGTGTTGAATAATACATTTTAATGGTTTAGAAGTATAATTAGATTATATTTTTACCATTTAATCCAATGATGGTCATTGTAAGTAATTTCACTTTGAAATTGGTCATAAACAAGTGTCAATCTTTTGATAGTTATTATTTCTTAAAAATACGCCTTTTGGTTTGGACAACAGGAATTAATTTTAAATTAACTAATGAAACTTCTATGTTTTAAAATTGGTAAAATATAATTCATTTTTGAATTTGGAATTTAAAAGTTATATTAGGGTGAATGTTTGGTATTTTTCTGAAAACTTTCAATTTTTGATGAATAGTGAAAACATAGAGTTATAGTTTAAAACCAAATTTTTATTTAAATAATTATTTATTTTATTTAAATTTATTTTAGGTAAAAATAGATACATAATACCTATATAAGTTCAATGTAATTCATTGGAGTAAGTTTATAATAATTTTAGATATATAAAAATTTTATTGAACTTTTCACCGTCTTTTACCCACTTCCTAGGAGAATTTGTAAATTCACAAAAAATTTAATTTTACCGATTCTGTTAGTGGAATTTCAAAAATATGAGAGACATGGTTAACCTCAGTAATTAAAATTTGGTTCAATAATATAAAAATAATTTTTGGTGAATAGTAACTTTTGACTTTTATTTACTGCGGTTAAAGGTAAATAGGGAAATTTAAGGTAAAAAGAATATTATATTAATACAAAATTACCTTAACACTTATCCTAAACATATTGGATGAGTCATGGAAGACCATGATAATTCTTGGGTTGATTTTGGGACCCCATGGAGCCACTTATGAATGATAATGACACTTTATTTTAATTAACTTAAAGTAAAGGCAAAAATGACATAAACAAATATCTTTTAGTAAATAAAGTTTTACATGGGGTTATATAAGTAATATTTTAGAATATAAATATTAATTAGAAATATAAAACTATTTCCTACATAATGGTATTTTATTTATATTTTTTAGACATTAAATAATTTAATTTATTTATGACACAATGATGATGCGGTAATTACCTTATTAAGGAAATATTAAAATAATTGATATTATAAATATCCAAATTAATGTAATTTGAGACTTTTTATGAATTAAAATAATTTTATAGGTTAATAGTACATGTTAGGGTTGATTAAATGAATTTTTTTTAAGTAATAATTCTGTTATTAATTTAACAAAAACAAAATAGCAAATAGTGTCAAAATTGACATAAAATAGTTTTTAAAACAAATATTATATTATTAATTGATATAATAGTCCTAAAAATATAAGGTTCATCCAAAAGACTTATATAATAATATATATGAAATTAATGAACCAATTGGGGTTCTATTGGAGGTTTATAGTAAGTTTATTAACCATATAAAATAAAAATACAAAGAGACATGGTATATGTCAAACTATTTAACTAAGAGTTAAATCTAAAAGATAAGGTTAATATAGTGACCCAAACCTGTCTAAAACCTATTGGTTGAGTGGTTTTCGACCCATAAACACCTTATAATTTAAATAATTTATTTTTTAGCCATTATAAACCGAAAATTAATTTATTATAAAATAATATTTTAAGCTTTTCATAAGGTGCCCCTCACCCCTCTTATAAAAGGGCACACACCCTTCTCTCTAATTAACACATTAAAATCCATTTGGATCAGCCAAAACCTGCCAAAATACCCTCTCAACTATCCTCCCTTCATCCTAGAGGCCTTAATTTATTCATAAATCCAACCTAAGAATCCCTTTTGATCAAATCAAAAAGAAGAACCCGAAGAAGTGGTAAATATTTCATCACCTCTTTCAAGTTCCTTTCTTATTCAACTACCTATTTCTTTGTTGTTTCCATTATAAAATAATAACTCCAGTATATTCTATATAATGTTATGTTATTATAAATATGGTACAACCAAATTCATTATTCTATCCATCCTTTGAATTACATGTCACCATACGTGCGTACGTACGACTTACCGTCTCCACGTCATGGTGTAACTGTTATTCAATACATTATTATTTTGATGGTTATAATAATGATGTGTAATTGATTTAAATAATAAATATAGCATGATAATTATTATGTATATATGATATACCATAAAATTATATATTATTTTAATATCAAAAGAATGATATTGTCGCTCGTGCGTACGTACGGATTACCGTCTCCATGAACACGATGAGATTCATTCCCCATTGTATCCATTAAAGACTAATTTTTATTTTATGATTAAAAATAATGTTTAAAGTCTTGATATAATTCTGGATATGAATAAGATACATCCCATGCATAAAACATATGGCTCACATAACAAATAATATAAAGGAAAATGAATCCGTTAACTCCCGAAACGATGATAATACTAAGATATTATTAACAAAGCAATGTTAAAAGATCACATATGATATAATATTAATGTATATGATTCTTTTATAATTTAATAAAAATTATTTCACCATTATACAGGAGGTTAACCTACCCTCGACCAAGTAAAATTACAAGGTAAGGGTTAATTTCACAATCTCTTTATTATCCGAGGTTGTTTATACGTAATTATCTACTGGGACCTCTTTATCATCCACATCCATGTTTCCTAAAAATGAATTTCAAAACATTTTTACTATTTAATAGACAATGGGGTAAATTAATTTATACGCTTATTTAACCTTATATTTTTTGAAAGGAATCTTTTCATAATTTTCCAAACTAGGTACTTTATGACCTTTTCAATAAAATTAATGTAAGAATGTTTTTTAACGTATATGACAAATGCAGATATTTTCCGCTGTTATAACATCATCAAAGCTTCCCTTACAAGATTATAAGAATATTTTCAAAATAAATTTTTTCTTTATAATTATGTGACTCTTAAATGATTTTAAAATAGAAAGATACATTTCTCTAAAAAATGTTTTGATTTCATCTATGTCAATATCCTTTGATGGATTTTAAGTTTATTTGAAGTTGATTTATTATGATACAAAACTTCCATATTGTATTGAATGTTTTGTGATATGTTTGACTATGGATGTGCTAGTTTTATACCATTAATGGTTTATGGTTAAATTATTAACATTTCGTATGATAGTTTTAATATGAATGTTTATGTTATATTTTAACCTTTTCATATGAGGAATGTATTGGACTTAGTAAGTGATAGGTGGAGCCTGCTATATCTCCTCGATGCATTGGTAGGTCTCATGAGACAACTAGATGTGGAATTGGTTGAGGCCTTTCCCAATTTGATATATGGTTTTGGCCGATGCCTTAATCATTTTTAGACATCTTGGCCAAGGATTTGACAAAATGTTTCAGAATGTCCCACATTATACATTCCCTCATTATTAAAATAATATTGATGGTTCATGTGGTCATTCGACTAGTATAATACCCATGATTATGTTTTATTATGGAATTATTTACTCAGCTCATATTCATGACATAAAAGTATTCTTGTTTATTATTGGTAAAGGCATGTGGTTTCAATTATTCATCATGCTTAATATTTATGTTATCTTCCACTTTATTTTTTACCCTTACTGAGCATTTGAGTTCACCCCTTTCTATGTTTTATTTTTCCCAGGATGCGAAAAATTATATTATGACTGACCTGCAGGGATAGTCTATGGGATCTCAATGTCTTCTATAGAAACAATTTTGTTTTATTTTTCCATTTTATGATGTAATGTAAACCTTATGAATGTATCTAGTATTTCCAAGGCTACTAAACTAATCGGTCTTTTGAGACTTGATCTTTTGTGATTATTCCAATGTTATATAATAATTCACCAACTCTGGGTAACTGGGGTCGGGGTGTTATAGTTGGTATCAGAGGAAGTTTAGTACAAAACGTGGAAACTAGATTTAGATAAACTCTGATTAGAGCACATTACCCTAAGATAGACTTTGAATATTAGTATAGAAGAACTTCCTAGAATTTTGGTAATGTAGAGATTTTGTGAGTTTTCCAAGAAAATACATCCTTGTCTGGATATTAGAAGGTAGAGGCATCTCTGGAATAGATGTACCTAGGGGTAAAACCCTAAAACACCGCTTTGAGCTTGACTCGAATGGGAACTGGTGCACGACAACGGGCCTTGCTGTACTCTTGGTTACGACACTCCTAGGGGATATGCTTAGGATAATTCTCAATTTCATTACAAATCATTATGAAGGATTTATGAGTATATACCTCCTCAAATAAAATATTTTTATGATTATAGATTATATCCATAAATGGTTCAATTTACGTTATGTATTTTACAAGTTTGAAATTATGCATTGCGATTCTTAAACTGACCTAGTGTGTGACATTGTATAGAAATGGCACCCAATAGAAGGAATGAGAACTCCAACAATACATATGATGCAAAGAGTAAGAAGGATCATATCTTTCACGGTATTACGCTAACATTTAGAAGTGAAATAGTCTCCCATATATTCTCAACATATGAAGAAATAGTATCATGTGTTAATAAGATAAGTAAAGAATTATCTGAGTCCTATGGCTTTGAAGGGAAGTAAGAGAAGAAAAGGATGGAAGAGAGAAAGATGGATAATGGGAAGAGGGAAAATGAGGATTTTCCTATATGTGATAATTGTGGAAAGAATCACCTTGGTAAATGATTCAAGGGAATGAGAGTTTGTTATATGTTTGGAGAAAAAGGACACCAAGTACATGATTTCAAGGGTAAGGAAAAAGTTTCAAATGTACAATTCTTCATCTGCAAGGCGTTGGGACACTACACGAATCAATGTCCAAATCATCAGAGTATACCCCAAATGCTGATATTGGATAATAATCAAGTTATGATACTAAAAAAGTTGAAGAGGAATGATTAGATTTCTTATGTTGTTATTAAAGTATTGTGTCATTTTAGTATTGTATTAATGATGTACATGTTATAAGAATTATAGAGTATATAAGGATTGTACTACAGTACTATTTCATTAAGGACTTGAGATTGTGTGGAACCAAGAAAAGTGAGTCAATATCAGGTTAAATTTTTGGAAAATATTTGGTTAAGAGAAAGATAAACCATAATATTGTTCTAATACTGAGGTAGTGATTTAGGAATAATAAGTGATTGATTTGGATAAATTATATTGGATATTCATGACTACCTTGAAATTGATTAATGATTTGTACATTCCATCATTGTTGGAGTTTACAACATTTTTGGATAGAAGGAGTATATCTAGTATTCTATAAGGAATAAGGGAGCATGAATGTAATCAATAAGGTTTTAGGTAATTTAGGATGTTCGAGTGTTTTAAAAGAATACATGATGAAGGTGTTCATATGTTATTACATGGAAAAAAAGATCTTCATTATTTTTACCTTCCTTATAAGTTTTGGATTTTGAGTTTAGACAGAAGTATTTTGGATATGTCTAGTTTGAGATTATTTTTGGATTTCCATAAAAAGGATAACCTGGATGTCGGGCGGCAACCCGTCGTGTCCGGCAAGGCCGCGAGACTTGAACTCACAACCGAAGGGCGACAAGGGTGTATCACCTACCACTAGCCCATGTGATGTCCTGGATTGAATAATGTAGTTTTTTAAAGGTATGGTAGATGAATTATAAATTCATTTTTTGGAACCCTATACGAATAGGATAAATAGAATATTTTTTTTAAGTTCTGTCATCTTTTAGAGTGAAAGATGAGTTTGTGGTAGAAATTAGTTAATGGATGGAACTCTACTTGTCAAGTATATATTTTTTTCCCTATCTTATTATATGAAGAAATTAATTCTTATACTTTAGGTAAGGGATATTAAAACAAAAAATGTGTTATCCTAAAACCTTATGTTTTATTGAACCAATGATATTTTAAATCATTATATATTGATGGATTTGAGGCCCTCAATTCTACAATTGTTTGTGATTTATGACCTCAATAACTATTTATGTTTTCCCTCCAATTATGTGTCTCTAATTTCCATCAATGTTCTCCTAATCGAGATCATAATTTGGTGGTGACTTTTTCATTCCCCTTTTCCTCTTATTAAGACTAAATTTTATTAACCCAATTTCCGATGTGGGTTTTCCCACAAAGGTATTTTATATTTTCAACCTTTTATTTTTGAAGAACAATTTCAAATTGCGAGGACGCAATTTATTGAAGGAGGGAAGAATATAACACCCCAAGATTTCATAGTACATTATTTCTTCAAAATAATTCAATAACTTGCACTACATGCAACACTGAGTTCAAGCGCACCACGACTTAACAAACTAGTCGTTCAAAAGCGATTATGAATAGTATTAACTGAATTTTGAACTTTATATAATCCTAATAATTTTAGAATCCATATTATGAGTTTCTTAGACATAATGTAAGAACAAATTCATTTTTTCAGATAAAAGAATTATTTTTCAAAAAATGAAATTTTACCACCTTTTAATGGGAATTCTTTTTAAATCCAATATTTGAAACTTTTATATATTAAATTTTACAAAATAAACTTCTTCTTTAGAATTGGGACATAATAATTTAGTTTCATTAAATTTTTGGCGTTTTTCTGATAACTTTCATATTTGGGTGAATAGTGAAAAATACTATATTTTAACTGAAAACTACTTTTTTAATCAAAATAATTTTCAGTTTTGAGTTATAAATTTTAACGGTTTAGAAGTATAATTAGATTATATTTTTACCATTTAATCCAATGATGGTCATTTTAATTAATTTCACTTTGAAATTGGACATAAACAAGTGTCAATCTTTTGATATTTATTATTTCTTAAAAATACACTTTTTGGTTTTGACAACGGAAAATAATTTTAAATTAATTAATGAAACTTCTATGTTTTTAAATTGGTAAAATAGAATTCATTTTTGAATTCGGAATATCAAAATTATCTTCGGGTGAATTTTTGGTATTTTTCTGAAAACTTTCAATTTTTGATGAATAGTGAAAAACATTGAGTTATAGTTTAAAAACCATATTTTTATTTAAATAATTATTTATTTTATTTAAATTTATTTTAGGTCAAAATAGATATATAATACCTATATAAGTTCAATGTAATTAATTGGAGTCATTTTATAATAATTTTAGATATATAAAAATTTTATTGAACTTTTCACCGTCTTTTACCCACTTCCTAGGAGAATTTGCAAATTCACATAAAACTTAATTTTAATGATTCTGTGAGTGTAATTTCAAAAATCTGAGAGACATGGTTAACCTCAGTAATTAAAATATGGTTCAATTAGATGAAAATAATTTTTGGTGAATAGTAACTTTTGACTTTTATTTACCGCGGTTAAAGGTAAATAAGGTAATTTAAGGTAAAAAGAATATTATATTAATACTAAATTACTTTAAAACTTGTCCTAACCTTATTGGATGAGTCATGGCCTACCATGGACATCCTTGGGTAGATTTAGGGACCCCATGGAGCCACTTATGAATGATAATGACACTTTATTTTAGTTAACTTAAAGTAAAGACAAAAATGACATAAACAAATATCTTTTAGTAAAACAATTTTTACATGGGGTTTTATAAGTCATATTTTAGACTATAAATATTAATTGGAAAGATAAAACTACTTCCTACATAATGGTATTTTATTTATATTTTTTAGACATTAAATAATTTAATTTATTTATGACACAATGATGATGCAATAATTACCTTATTAATGAAATATTAAAATAATTGATATTATAAATATCCAAATTAAAGTAATTTGAGACTTTTTATGAATTAAAATAATTTTATAGGTTAATATGACATGTTAGGATTGATTAAAATAATTTTTTAAGTAATAATTCTGTTATGAATTTAACAAAAACAAGATAGAAAATAGTGTCAAAATTGACATAAAATAGTTTTTAAAACAAATATTATATTATTAATTGATATAATAGTCCTAAAAATATAAGGTTCAGAAAAAATACTTATATAATAATATATATTACATTAATGAACCAATTGGGGTTCTATTGACAATGTATAGTAAGTTTATTCACCATATAATATAAAAATACAAAGAGACAAGGTAAATGTCAAACTATTTAACTAAGAGTTAAATCTAAAAGATAAGGTTAATATAGTGAACCAAACCTATCTAAAACCTATTGGTTGAGTGGTTTTAGACCCATAACCACCTTATACTTAAAATAATTCATTTTTTAGACATTATAAACCTAAAATGAATTTATTATAAAATAATATTTTAATTTTTTCCTAAGGTGCCCCTCACCCCTCTTATAAAAGGGCACTCCCCCTTCTCTCTAATTCACACCTTCAAAGCCATTTGGATCGGCCAAACCCTACCAAAATAACCTCTCAACTGTCCTATATTCATCCTAGAGGCCTTACTTTGGTCATAAAAACAACCTAATGATCCCTTTTGATCAAATCAAAAGGAAGAACCCGAAAAAGAGGTAAATATTTCATCACCTCTTTCAAGTTCCTTTCTTCTTCCACTTCCTCTTTCTTTGTTGTTTCCATTATAAAATAAAAACTCAAGTATCTTCTATATACTGTGATGTTATTATAAATATGGCACAACAAAATTCATTATTCTATCCATCATTTGGATGACATGTCACAATACGTGTGTACGTACGGCTTACCGTCTCCACGTCGTGGTGTAATTGTTATTCAATAAATTATTATTTTGATGGGTATAATAATGATGTGTAATTGATGTAAATAATAAATATAACATGATAATTATTATTTATATTTGATATACCATCCAATTATATATTATTTTAATATCAAAAGAATGACATTGTCGCTCGTGCGTACGTACGGATTACCGTCTCCACGAACGCGATGAGATTCATTCCCCATCATATCCATTCAAGACTAATTTTTATTTGATGATTAAAAATAATGATTAAAGTCTTGATATAATTCCAGATATGAATAATATACATCCCATCCATAATAAATATGACTCACATAACAAATAATATAAAGGAAAATGAATCCGTTAACACCCGAAACGATGATAATACTAAGATATTATTAACAAAGAAATGTTAAAAGATCATATATGATATCATATTATTGTATATGATTATTGTATAATTTAATAACAATTATTTTACCAATATATATGAGGTTAACCTACCCTCTACCAAGGAAAAGTACAAGGTAAGAGTTAATTTCTTAATCTCTTTATTATTCGAGGTTGTTTATACGTAATTATCTACTGAGACCTCTTTATCATCCACATCCATGTTTCTTAAAAATGTATTTCAAAACATTTTTACTATTTACTAGACAATGGGTTAAATCCATTTATACCCTTATTTAACCTTATATGTTTTGAATGGAATCTTTTTTTCATTTTCCAAACTAGGTACTTTATGAACTTTTCGACAAAATTAAGGTAAGAATGTTTTTTAACTTATATGGAGGATGAGGCTATTTTCCGCTGTTATAACATCTTCGAAGCTTCCCTTACAAGATTATAAGAATATTTTCAAAACAAATGTTTTCTTTATAATTATGAAAATCTTAAATTATTTCAAAATAGAAAGATATATTTCTCTAAAAAATGTTTTGATTTCATCGCTGTCAACATCCTTTGATGGATTTTAAGTTTATTTGAAGTTGATTTATTATGATACAAAACTTCCATATTTTATTGATGGTTTTATGATATGTTTGACTGTGGATGTGCTATTTTTATACTATTCATGGTTTATGGTTAAAGTATTAAAATTTCATATGCTATTTTTAATACAAATGTTTATGTTATATTTCAACCTTTTTCATATGAGGAATGTATTGGACTTAGTAAGTGACGCGTGGAGCCCGCTATAGCTCCTCGATATATCGGTAGGTCTCATGAGACAACAAGACATGGATTTAGCCGAGGCATTAATCATTTTTAGATGTCTTAGACTAGGACTTGACAAAATGTTTCATAATGTATGGAATTATACATTCCCTCATTCTGAAAATAATATTGATGGTTCATGTGGTCATTCGACTAGTAGAATACCCATGATTATGTTTTATTATGAAATTATTTACTCAGCTCATATTCCTTCCATAGAAGTTTTCTGTTTTATTATTGGTAAAGGAATGTGGTTTCAATTATTCACCGTGCTTAATATTTATGTTATCTTCTACTGTATTGCTTACCCTTACTGAGCTTTTGAGCTCACCCCTTTTTATGTTTTATTTTTCCCAGGATGTGAGAAAGTATATTTTGAATGACCTACAGGGATAGTCTATGAGATATCAATGTTTTATATGGAAACAATTTTGTTGTAGTTTTTCATTTTATGATGTAATGTAAACCTTATGAATGTATCTAGTATTTACACGGCTACTAAACTAATTAGTCTTCCAAGACTTGATCTTTTTTGATCATGCCAATGTTATGAAATAATGCACCAACTCTGGGTAACTGGGGTTGGGGTGTTATAAATATATTTAAAAACAACTTATAATAATAATATACATATATACTAATAATAGAAACATTATATCAAGGTAATATCTCAAGGTTATTTCTAGACTAGGATCTTTTTTTGAAGGTTACACATGTCATTCGTCTGAGAGAACAGAAACCATAAGTCAAATTGCACCGATGGAATCCATCCAATCTTTCATTATCACTAGGTCTCTCCAAAATAAGTACACGCTAGAAGTATGAAGATAATAATGTATATATGAGGATCACACCCAATTCCATGGGGTATATCATCAACTATATATATTAACACACTAGGTAGGGGATTAAAGACCGCATAGTATTGGTCATGAAAATACCAAAATACCCATCTAGGGAAATGTTGATGATAGAGGATCTCACTACAGGCTTCAGGAAAGTATTCCAAAAACACTATCCAAGACTGTATTTCCTCAGAGTGGATCACCATCCTATGCATAGGATGTGACTCCATACTAATACCTTAGGGAAAGGTCTAGGGAACTTACCCTAACAAAAAATTCCCAAGATAAATAGGATAAGGGATTAAATATATATTTTAAGGAGTAAATGACCTGTATAGAAATTACATGGCATGTACCATCAACACAAGGTTATACACATGTATTAGGTCTTGTGCCCGTGTCCATGTTTGTTCCTGATTACACGGTGTTTCCAAGCTCATGTTCTCCTTGTTGTGTCTGTGTATGACTGACCATGTATTTGTCTAGCTAGATATGTCTATTTTAATGTACTTCCCCATATACATGAGAATCCTTAATGTAAGGGTCACATGGTGTGTGACATGTTTCAGACAACATGTGATACTTTTCTTCTCAACAAAAGCACTAGCATCACACCAGGGGTCCCACACGAAGTGTGATCCTCGATGACATGTCATGTAACATGGGATTTCAAATGACTTGTTGATCTTCCCCTGCATCATCATATTCTCATCCAACCTCTTATATAGTCATGAATCAGTCTAGGATATATAGACCGGGTCCGAAGAAGCCTTTTCCATCGCCTCTTGTAAGAATATGGAAACCAAAACCCATGGTAAATTCCTCTATCACATCTCCTAGTGGTCACACATCAAAATATGTGTGAAGAACTATGATCTAGTCCTAGACCATCATTATAGTTTCATCTCTTAATTGATAAAAAATCAAATCTGTGATATCAATATTGTACGCCAAGAAGCTGGTGCACATACATTGATTATTAGATATTTGTCAAACCAATGGACCGAATGAATACCAAGGATGATCGCATGTATAAAAATATGAGAAATAAAATAAATACCAAAGGGGAATAAGCCCCGAACATTTTTGGGTTCGTCTCAATTTATTTTCATTATAACAAAGAATGAATATACATAATAAAATAAATAATTTCTACCAATAATCCGAGAAGAATAAACGTTCACCCACAATACGATCAAACTATGAATCAATCCATTGGTCAATTGATTGGTGTTTGTTGTAGAATAAAAAACATGACAAAATACTTAAAAGAAAATTTTCCTACATCCATTCAGATCGATCACTAGAAAATAATGATCACATGTCACTATAATTGGTGAGATCCATAGGTCTCATTTGTACACCAACCACTAATCCAAATCCGGTGTCGTCTTCCAAGATTTCCATCATCTATTCCTCTATCAATCTATAAGGTTATGAATATAGCCCTGAAAATTAACCATATCAGCATAATTATATAGATATATTAGGTCTTTGAATCAAATTAATTAAAATAAATAATTTTATTTATTTATTTTATTATTTCTCCTGTAATGACACGCAATCCAAACATTTGATGTGCTACAAGGTTAAGTCGCACTGAGTGTAAAATCCAAGCTATGAATTAAACGATAGACTTAGATGTCTGATATGAGGATTTGTTTAGGATTTATTCCACTTATGCATGATAACTGGGCATGCATGATATTTAATATATTTCAAAAATTAATTTCAATCATATCAAACCTCAAATTATGACATCAACTTAGTGCCTAGATCTATAAATAATTCATATTCTATTATAAAGAAATTAACATAAAAATTGTAGTAATTATATAATTTCCCATAAATATGAATCAACACCATACATATAACATGTCAATATAATATAAGTGAACTCATATTTTACCAATAATTTGAAATATATTAACCATTTAGACGATAAATCACATTTCATTCATCTAATAGATGATAACATCAAATGTTTCTCATCTAATTAGTTAATAACATCATTTAGGGCCTAACTAATAATGGACATGAATTTCATCATTCTAATTCATTCAATTATCATATATCTTTATTCTTAATATAAATGTATAAATTTCATCTTGGTTACAACACAACTAATGATATGATCAACAAAATACCCAACCACCCTCATATTAGGTATGTTCATATTTTGACTTGTGTAAACAGAGTTTAAAAGTATAATGGTTATTATGCTAGGTATCTCTATAAAAATAGGTAAGAAGGATTGATAATAAGAACACACCCAATAGTATATTGATGACCATATACCATTCCTAGAATTATAATTTTAGTGATTATATCCAATAAATAATTATCCAATTATTACCTCTTGAATATGTGCATCATATCTCATATACAATCCTTTATAATGAGTAAAAAAATATATTCAATTGAACTTTAGCATATCATCACCACCCATAATAACCAGTGTTGATAATTGATTAGAGAAACTCAATGTTTGTTCATTGAGGGGATATTTTCATTCAACTATTCATGTAAAGTAAATTTCATCACACATGAATGAATGAAAAATGGATATTTCCATTATTATAAAAATATGAAAAATTATACAACCATTAGATCAATATATTATGTTATTAATAACTAGATACCTAACAAGACCCTCATGCTATTGTTGTGATAATATATTATTCAATGGATCTACAATATTTTTGTCTGTATCCACCCAATAGATATTTACATCACCCTTATCGAATATCTTCTATATGAGATGGAATTTGGGAAGGATTTTCATATTCCTTTTGTGATACCAGGGTTCCCTAGCTTAAGAAATAGCTCCATTATAGTCACATTAAATCTTGATTTCCCTCTTAATTTTATGAACTACTCAATGTTCAGAGGTAAAAATTATGATCCAAAAAACATCCTTCATAGCATATGATGCAGTAATGTACTCTAATTCTATTGTTTAGTATTCTATAGTGATTTTTTTTGAAACCTTCTAATTTATTTCTCCACTATTCAAAAAATCTGTTAATCCAGGTTGACATTAAAAATCATTACTTTTATATTGAAATCTAGAATCTATGTAACCTATTACATAAATCTCATCTTCTCACTTAAAGACCAGGATCATATACTTAGTCATTCTAAAGTACTTATGGATATTATTAACTAAAATCTTGTGGATATAACCTGGATTAGATTTGTATATACATTTAATTCTAAGAGAAAATGTGACATTAATTTGGTAACAAAACATGATGTACTTTATAGATCCCATGACGGATGTATAAGTAATTTTATCCATCGTTTCTAACTCTTTATAATGATATTGAATATTTCTAAGATTCATGCCATGTAATACAAGTAAAATCATCTTCTTGGAATTCTCCATACTAAAAAACATTAACCATTTATCAATGTATGTATCATGACTCATTTTAATATTTTTTTATGGAGAACAGCTGCATAAGGACTCATGGATGTTGGTGAATTAATTTGAGGAAATTTTCTTCACTTTAAACCGTAATCTTTTAAGGTATATCATAAAATGATATTTTCTTTTCATAAGAATGAAATATAAATACAAATAATAATAAAAACAAATAAAATAGAATATTTCTAGTAGTTTGGGAAAAAAATATCCCATAATCTACTCCACCAAAACTCTAATCCATGAGTTTGATGATTTATACTATAACAACCATTTCTTTGTAGGCTTCCCAGGTAAATTCAAGCATTTTTTACTTTTTACAAAGGATAAATAGATTTCAAAAAGGTTATCCCATTAAAATAAATATCTATGACCTTATAAAACTCAATCAAAAAAAGTTCCGGCATATACATTGATTAAAATGAATATTAAAGAAGGTGAAACACATAATTTCACACATAAACTAATAGACGTTGAAGAAACATCCAAATAAGATTAGTATATTCAAAGATAAACTTTAGATGTACTTATATTTCCAAAGATAAACTTGTAATCAAAAAAATAATAGATAAATATTCATGTTTTTTATATCATGAATCATATGAGGAAAGTATTAGGTCAGTGATACATGCACAAAAAACTATTATATATATATATATATCATTGTGTGTATTCTTTGAATTCAAAATAAGCACACTTGAGAGTCCAAATAGTAAAGAAGAAAATTATCCTAAAACAATTATGAAATCTTAATTAGAATGTTTACTTTTTTAATATGGAATTAGATATGATGGTAGTGGTAAAATAATTTATCTTTATCGATTTTCTTTCATTCCTGGGAAAGATAAAATTTTTCCAAGATAATCTTTCCTTATTTAAAAAACCCTTTCCCTAAAGAACATAAAATAAAATGTGGACTTAACAGAAATCCATTCCAATTAAAATAAGAATAATATTTATGATTAGTCAAATGGTAACTTCATCTTCATAAGATAAAATTATTGAATCACTATTCTCTCAAGATAGTTCTATAAAAAAGATTCCTAAGATAAAGTAATTCTTACTTCTATGAATTATTTAGAATGTACGATAAACATCCCAGATTCAATGTTTCTTTAGAGTAATTCCATCTTAAATAGTCTTTATAATATAAACTTTAACTATCATAACATGAAAAAAATATATAGTTTTCTTATCATACGTAATATAATTAATTTATAAAGGTATTTACTATAAAATAGAAGACCTATATGAAATTCCATCTGACGTAGATTACTGTTCTTGACATCAAAGAATGATAATTAAAGTACTCCATAAGGTAATATACTTACATATTAAGATAATATTTTATGATTAGACTCTATAAGATAACATAAATTAGCGTAACCAAATATTTTAGTGAAAGTACTGAGTTTTTGCAATAAGAGATCTATTTTGTTTATAAGATAATCCTTACACATCCAATAATGTTCGTTTAAAGAAATACAATTCTCATGTCTATAGAATTTATTTATTTATTGTTTTGGGATAAATGAGACTGAAAATTTTTCCACATAAGATAAATTCATTTATTAGTTATTCATAAAACAACTCATAACTTTTAAGTATTTTTAAATATATAATCCAAAAATGCATAAAATAAACTCTTTAGTAAAAAAATAGTTCTTATTTGAATCATCAGATCATATTAAGTAATGAGATATGCTGGAGAAAAATAAGTCTATCCAATATTACCCCTGTTTTAATGATCAAAAAACCCATAATCAGATAATTAAAAATGAATATTTTATCAAAAATTATTTTAAAGTAAACAATTTTAATTTATTGCTTCCATCACCCAAAAGTAATGTATTACCTTTCATCTATACCTTTTTGTGACATAAAAAAGAATGAGGGTAAGAAGGCGAATACATTAATTTTTTACCATAAACAAATGTAAATAATTAAAATAGTAGGTAGTGAATAGAAATATAATTTTTAATGATATTTTATTGAAAAAAACATATCCAAAAAAATAAAAAATATTATGGAACAATTAGAAATAAAAAAATAAAAATTAACGAAATATAATGAAATAGTAAAGATTAATTTGTTAAGAGTTCAAAAATTTAGTAAATGAGTCAGAAACCATTACAATTTAAAAAAAACCATGAAATATCATTAATCAATCATAACAAATATAGGAAATAAAATTAGTACTTTAGATTGGGACTAGAAAGATGCATATTGGGTGGGGATTCATTAAATGAATGAGAATCACATGATAGCTATGTTGAGGTAGGCATAAGGGTATAGAAACTTTCTCCACAAAAAAACTCACTATGGGATTCCAAGATAATGTGGTCTGAAAGGATATCTCATTCACAAAGAACTATCCTAATATTATTGGATTCAATACCACAAGAGGCCTATTGAGATTTTGATAAATTAAACTGATCATCAAGAATGAAAGGAATCATGGATGAGATTTTAGGTGCATTTTTTGACATTTTAGTCCAATATTATGATTATCCTTTGAATAAATATTTATATGATCAGAAATGTTTTTAATATTCTATGACATAGAAGGATTTTGATTGTTAATGGAAGGTCATAATGAATTTATACCTCACAAATTAAATAAATCATACGCACACATATCGATTCTTCTTACAATATCATTATTACAAAAATGTAGAAAATTTAGTGAAACAATGAGAATACCTTTAAGATAAAATGAAAAAATAGTTATTTATATTAGAATTTTTTAAACAGTTCAAAATAAAATTCTTCAAATCATCTGAGTAGGCATCAGAAAGACTAATGAAACTAGTTTTGGGGGAAAAATAATCGTCATTTCTTGAGGAGTACCAATTATAAAAACCTTTTTTTCTTTTTGGTAACACGGTTCTCATCAGTCCCATTAAAAATCATCATATTTTGAAGAATAATATGATAAAATATAATTAATAACTAATTACTAAAGCATTGAAATCTTGTATTCTAAAAATGTAAAGATATTTGATAATGACCCAACCGTTTCTCATGTCTAGTAATAATGAAGCTTTCATCATTTTGATCTTAAACTGATTCATCATTTATAAAAAAATATTTTCATGAAACAAATCACCACCTTTTTATGAGACTAGTCAATTCCATGGAGAATGCTTATGTAATTCTCATAGTATTACAAATCCTATCTATGAGGTTTATGTGAAGAGTCTAAAAAATATCAGGTGAAAGAAATTCACACTTTATTGATGCGATTCATGTAGTCAAGGTATCAAGTCTATGGGAAATGAATTACAACTTGGTTTTTAGATCATTTTAATCCAAATATTCTTTGTTCAATGATTCAATGATAGGTCCCCTTCAATACTTATCCAAAATAGATTTGATTATGATTTTGAGACCATAAAAATAATTCCTATAGATATGATATATTTTAATAGTATTTATTATTTTAATATACTAAAATTGGCTTATAACTAACATCTTGAGTGAATCCACATCCCCCTTTGATATTTAATTCTCTCTTAGGTTCTTAACTTCATCACAAGACTATATCAACTAATTCTTCAATAGATTGACTTATATCATAAAATTTTCATATTTGGGATGAACTCATCCAAATCAAAAATCAATTTCAATTATAGAAACTTCAGAAATACCAATTTCTTCTCCAACATGACTAGTTGAACATACTTCTTGGCATGTTTCTACTTCATGATTTTCATCCACTACATGACCTACCTTGACCTTTAGAATTTTTTCAAATCAGGGAAACTATTCAGCTTCAGAATGTTTAACCGATCCTCACTTCTATATTCTCTTGGTTACTAACAAATAAGCTTCATCAGATACATAGGTTTCTATATAATTAGATCCTAGAACATCATTTCTTAAAAAATGAATAGTTTCCCACTTGATTCTTGGATTGTTCTCAACTAGAGGAGATAATTAAAACAATGAAACATTTCTAGTAGAAAAGAAAATGGTCTTTTCTTTACAAATAATTACTATGTTCATGATGGTAGTATCTAAATTTTACCTAGTCATAGAAAAAGGTAAAAATAGAGGTGGGGAAATATCATGCATTGACACATGAACAACTACATGGTGTGCTTCATGCTTCATTTATAGTGCGACCTCATCAGTTCTTGCTTAACCTTCAAAATGAATCTCATACGAGATGACCAATCATACTCCTCATCTTTAGTTAGTATGAGTAGTAGTATCCAATGGATATTCTAGAACCACAATTTTATCATCATATGCTCTAGAAGTAATAATTTAATGATATTTCACTACCTCATCTTGAGTTGGGTACAATTCAATATTTTCTTCACTTCCAATAGAAAAAATCCACTTTTCTGAAAATCACTAAAAAATACACTTCGCATCAGCTCTATTGCACTAAGATCAGTTAAAATGTGACAATATGTAACCATAGTCTCATTGAGACATACATAGAATTTCACAAACACCAATGTCAAAACCCTACCAAAAGGATAGAAATGAAAAAATTAATCTGTATATGGAACATATATCTCATAATATATCATGCTAGATTGACACTCTTCTTTATCAAGAACATGTACATTAACGCAACATCTTGAAATATAATCTTTTCAAAATTACTATTTCTATGGGAAATCACCTACTAAATAAATTCAAAGATAACCTTTATTTTAGGATTGGAATCCTTCAAATCATTCTTCTCTATTTTAAGAATTCCAAAAAGAGATTTTGTAATCTCTAGAAAGGATAATTTTTCCATAGTAGAATGTGAGGTATTGAATTAAAATATTCCTTTATTAGGGTATTTAAAAAGACTAGTCATTTAAATCGAAGATAATTAATAGTTACTCTTATTTACCATCAATGTCATAAGATATTAATTTTCCCTAATGTGTAAATGGTGTTCTCATAGAACTCACGTACTTAATTTTCAAAGAAAAATTAAATCCTATTCTAATCACAAACATATTCCCAGATGTTATGATTAATGATTTTTTTTATAAATTTCATGTTTTATACAACCAATTGAAATTTACCACTAAACCTCAATGTATTTTTCACATTGACTTAGAACATTTTGAATTGTTGGTGACAACACTATCTGATCATTCTATATTTCTTGTTATCGATGGAAGAAAGGATTGAAGGTTTTATTGAAAAAGGGTTGGAAAATGAAGGCTGTGAGCTCTAAGGTCCATAACGGTTGGATAATTTCATGATTAAGACTAATTTAATCTCTCTATCTAAAGATTGAGAGATAAATGAATTGTCAAATAGAGTGGAAAAAAAGGTAATAATAACAAAAACCAGCAACATGTCACACTAGAACATTTCTAATACTATAAAATGAGGCTCTAAATATAATGAAAATAAGAATTAACTAAAAAAATTATCATGTGGGAAAAAAAATAAATAGATAAAATAAAAATTAATTAAGATTGATCAATCATAATTAATATTTGGTAAAATCAATTTGATCAGTGGGAAGTGGTTTAGTAATTTTTTTTACTAATTTATTATATAAATAGAAAAATTCTAATGATATATCAATTTTATGCATGATCACTTAAGAAATAATTCTTATGTCTATGTGATCTATTCTATAATGGCTTATTGGATTTTATTTAGATTTTGATATAACTTATGTTTTAATATTTTATTGGAACATTATTGAAATTGATTCCAAAATCCATCTTAGATCATTTCACCAACAACACTTGTACACAAAAACTACCAGAAGCTATATACTCAAATTCAACAGTAGATAATGAAACTGATTGATTTTCGTACACGAGTAGGAGACAAGATATTTACCTATAATGTGATAGGTTCTTGAGGTACATTTACTATCTATTCTACACCCACTAAAGTCATCATTAAAATATAAAGTCAAATTAAATTCATCATTTTTTTGTAAAAACTAATTAAATATTGATTATTCCTTAAAAAATACTTACAATTCTTCTAGAAAATTTCAAATTACATCCCTTGGTATTTTATTGGAAAATAGTATATATGAATATGAAAAAAATAATGTATTTTCTTACAGAACATAAATATAGTAGATTCCCAATTATTCCTCTATAAAAAAAAGTTTCAATCGATTCCCCAGCATAATCCAAATCAATATTTTTATTAGATGTCATAAGAGTTTCATGTACGTTAACATTTTCAATTATAATAATCTTAAGTAGGTAAATTATGTATTTTCATTGATTTACCACATTTAAAAAATCATATTGATAAACTCAAAAACATTGAATTAAATTTAACTCACCCATCATGCTCACTTCAATTTTTTTTCATTAATTTTGAAATTTCATTGAATAATTTTTCACTTTTAAAACCAATAATCACATCATTAACATATATTTCAACTAAAAATATATCTGAAGAGGAAATTTTCTTAAAAAGTGTAGGATTTTTCATTCTTACTGAAAATAAATATGATAAAAGAAAAGAACTTAAGTTCTCAGATCAAGCTCTAGGTGATATTTAAGGCTATAAAGAGATTTAGAATGTTTGAAAACAAAATTCGGAAAATGAGGATTTTAAAAACTAGAAGGTTGTTCAACATAAGCATCCTCCACAAAAATACCATTTTGAAATGATGATTTCCCATTAATATGATATAACTTTAACCAAATATGAAATGCATAGGCTATAATAATTTTAATGATTTCTAATATAATTATAAGTAAAAAAGGTTTCTTAACATAATATCCATTCCTCTTGATTGTATCATTTAGACACTAAACATACACTATTTCATGTGATCAGACCATACTCATCCTCTTTTTCTAAAAACCCACTTTTTTCCTATTTAATGTTAATCAAATTTTCTATAAACTTATTCTCATACCTCATTCATTTTAAATTGGTTAAAATCTTTTTGTATATATAAATCAAAACATCCACCAAGCTAAGTCTTATTCTATGGTTTTAGGTACTTGTAAAGATAAAAAGGAAGATAATTCTATAAGGTTTCCAATACTTTTCATCAACCTAATTATTTCATCTATACTTCCTATAAATTTTTTATTTGATGGTATTTCAGGATTCTAGGTCGTCTAGGAAGCACACTTTAATTTTCATTAATATCTATCCTCTTAGGATTGGTTTCCCCAAAATCATGTTCTAAATAATAATCATTTCTATTGTCAAATATAGTTTTATGGATAATTTTTTCAAAATAGTTCTTAACACATCAACTTGAGTCATTTTATGATCAAACATATAACATTCATAAAATTTCACATGAGTTGATTCTTCAATAATATTTTAACTTTTTTTGAAAACTATATGAGCCTTAATAGAAGCAGAGTAACCAAGATTGATTACTTTTCCATCCTTTGGATCAAACTCACCAAGATTGATTTTAGTGTTCAAAATGTAAACATTGAATCCAAACACTTTAAAGTATCCAAATTTTGGTTTTATATTTTCCAATATATCATAGGTATTTTTGATTATAATAGGAATAATTAGAAATCTATTAATGACGTAACATGTTTTATTTATATTATTAACCATTAAGTGAGTGGGTAGATTATATTTACATAACACATTAATATTAATTTCTTTCAAGGACCTAATCCTCCATTCAAAAAACTATTATGTTGAGGTGTTCTTGGGAAGAAAAATTCTGTTTGATTCCATGTTTTGATCAATGAGAATTGAATTCCTAATTTTCAAATTCTAACCCATGGTCACTTATTGAAGGAATAATTTTAGAATTATTCTATTTTAGAACCAATTTATAGAAACTTATAAAAATAAAATAATATTCACATTCAAGAATCAAAAATAAAACCCATATAAATCCATAGAAACCATCAATATACACATAAAAAAAATATTTTCCTTATAGACTTGTTATTCTAAATGGTCTAAACATATACTTGCAGATATTTTTCAAAGGACTTGATGAAACAACATCTTTAATAAATTTAAAATATGATATTTTTTCTTACCCAACTGACATGAATCATATTGTCTCTCTTTATTAAATTTATGTTGTTTTGAACCTGAAATTAAAATTTTCAGGGAAAATTTTAACAGAGTCATCATTATAGTGTCAAACCTCTTATTCTCAATCCAAGAATCATTTTTTCATCATTTAAATTATTAAATTTTTGTATACACAAATAATTAAGATCCAATGTATAGACATTATCAGTTCTTAGTGCCTTAGATATAGGAAGATTATCTTTAAAATCATAACATGAATTATTCGAAAAATCTATAGAGTATCCTTCATCATATATATGAGAAATACTTATCTTTTTTTTTTAAAAATTCTTCCATGTAAATAAATTTGTTGATTCAAATTGATCAGGGATATGAAACTGAACCAACATGGATAATTTTTCCTTTTTAAATATAAATAAATGTGGTATAACCTCCATAAACATTGGATAAAGAACATAAATTTTAGAAATATCCACTCATGTGCCTTGAGTAACCACAATCCATATAAAAAGTTTCATTGCTTATCCTCCAATGATTTTCATAAAAGAAAAAACAAACAAGGATTTATTTTGGTGCCCATACTCTTTTGGGTAATTAAATTTTAGTATGAATATATTTTTGAATCCAAATATGGTTGTGATGTCCAAAAATTCTAGCCCTAAATATTGATAATTTTCATGAAAGGAATGAATTATTTACTCCGAAAAACTAAGAGTTTATTATACAAAAACCATCATAATAATTTCAAGTTTATACAAAATTGGAATAAATATATTTATACAAGTTTTTATTTGTTGAACTATGAAAAAATAATTTACATATAACTTTGATTTTTCTCCTTGGCTTCCTACTCTAAACTTATCTCTCTGGAAATTATTTTTACTAAGGATTTGATATAGGTAATTTTAAAATTTTATAAGAAAACTATAAATATATTTAATTTAATGGTACTATTTCTTCATGATTTCAATTTTATTAACATGTTTATCACAAGATACTATATAATATTTTATTGTTGTTTTAAATTCTAAAATTTGTTTTCTGAAGTTCTGTTTTTCACATAAAAACACAATTTGAATTTTTGATGGATTTATTTTTATTTTTATGGAATTTATATTTATTTTATTAAATTTTACAATATTAATTTAGTTTTTCAAAGGATAAATTTTAAATTTTACAATTATATTGATGATGAAAATGGTAAAATGAAGGTGCCTCATCAGATTTTGAAAAAAACAACATGTTGGCCTTTTTATTTGAGATATCAGCTTCTCATTCAGATGACGTGTCATCACTAGAATCCGTATAATCAATCCATGTGAACTCCATATATATTTCTCTATCTTTTTTTAATTCCTACTACCATTTTTATTTCCTACTATTTTTCCATTTTTCTTGAAATTTTTGAAAAACTATTTTGATATATACAAGAATCTTAGCCTTATATCAGCTATAATTTTTAGAGCTTCCATAATATTATTTTTACATATTAAAGGATATCTTTAATCCTATTATATTATTTATATAACTTCTTAAACATCTTGGGAAATTGAGAAATCCCACTATCAAATGAAAACCGGTTTGAAGTATCTTCATCAGATGATTTAGAAATTCATATTTATTTTATTTTCTTATTGTCCTTCAAAGTAGAAAATTTCAAAAAACTTTCACCATTTTAATAATTTTGAGATCACAAACATTATCTTCCATTTATTCCTCATTAATAATGACTATTACAATGAGATTATTTATTTTGAAATCATTCACATCAGTGGATTTCCTAATGGCATCTAAAATTCCACTCCACTTGGATAGTATCACTCTAAGAATATTTAGAGCTTGATCCAATTCATGAATTATTTCTCTTAGTGAGGAAACATTAGTCATCATTTTTTATCCTTTTATATATATATTTATTCCTTCAACATAAAACATTCTAAATGTGTAAAATTTAAAAAAATGTTGTATATGTGTAATCTCTCAATATCAGTACCAGCATTAGCCACTGATATAGTTTTCAATATCTCATAAATTGTAGCACATTGAGAAACTCATTTGAACTCATCTAATCTTCTAATAAATATAATAACATTCATATCTTTGGATTTAAAATAATTCTCTACTTATATAAAATCATCCTATTTTTTCTTCTTTATCATGATTTTTTATTTCTTAATGGTATTCAATTAAAACATTATACTAAGGTTCTTCATGTAGATAATCATCCATTATTTATAACATCCATAATTTTCTCCATTAAAATATGGATTTCTATCCCTAAATTTACCTTTTCTATTATAATACATAATAGCCATTTCAAGATTAAATTTAATAATTCAATCATTGAGAGTAAAGAAATAAAAAGTTAATACTTTAATATTAATTACTAGCTGGAAAATAGCTACAAAATGACACAAGAGGTGGGGTTGAATTGAGTTCATGAAATTTTCTTCACTTAAAACCACTCTATTTTAAGGTATAATAAATTCTGATATTTTGGTATCATAAGAAATAAAGGGAGATTAAAATAGTCATAAAAATATTAAACACATAATTTATATTTTTTGGGTCGTAGACATCTCATTTTCCACTCCAAAACACTATACTCCATGAGTTTGGTAATTTATACTATACCATACCATTTTTGGGGGGATACCCCGCTGAGTGAAGGAATATACTATTATTACAAAGGACCATAAACTTTCAAATAGAATATCCATTTATAAGACCTTTCCAAAAACTTGGAAAACACGATCATAAAGAGACGATATAGATATAGATATTAACAATGAAGATTAAAGAATGCTCAATACAAAATTTCAAGATGTTACTAACAGATGTTGAAGAAATATCCAAAGAAGATGATAATCAATAAATATCATCTTTGGAGGATCTTTAATTGAAAGAGATAAAATTTTATGAACAATAATAGTAGTGAAATATTTGAGTTTTGTATATCATGTATCAAATGAATCAAGTATCATTCTCATGATACATGCACTTAAAAAAACACACACACACTCATGAAAAGTTCTAATTTGGAAGGAATATCAGATATAGTGTTTAAGAGGAATTCATTCAATGTCTCACTAGATTAATATAAATCATATGTATATTAAATTCATAACTATTATAGATCATTATATCTTTATCTTCTAATGTTTTTATTCCATTTTTTATTCTTGTTTTTAGTGATTTAATTTATGGAATCCATATTACAACCACGAACTTAATGTTTTCACACCAAATTAACATTAAACACTTTACACAACCCAAAATTTTTGTTCCTCACCAAAAAATAGAATCAAATAATATCATTAAATATCTGAATTCATCATATGAATAATGTAAATGAACTATTTATTTGAAGGATAAGAACTATATGAGATTGATAATCTCAACATGATTAATCTGATAGAGATAGATAAAGAAACCCTAACCTTTCAAGAATAGGGCATAATCATATAGGTCAGTTAGTATTCTTACCCCAAGTACCTCTCCAAGCAGAGACTATACTGAAGAGAGAACCAAATTCATAATAATTATAAAACATGACATACAAAAATAGTTCCAAGATACTAAAATCACGATCATAACTCTAATTACAAATCAATGTCATGTATATGAGAATTATATTTTATGAAGTCATACATAACACAAAAAGAAAGAATCTATCATCTAGAATTAATTTTATCACATAATAATTGCATTGAAATATTTATATCTTTTAGACAATTTATTGATTTATGGTATTGGTGTTACAAGTAATAGAATCACACACATGCACGCTCGGTGGACTAGAAAGTCTCAGACCTCTCACCTCCAATGATAAACCCAAAACCAATCTAACCCATTTAAATTTTCTCCCAAATGCCTATTAAGTTTAAAATCCCATTTCTTGTCCCTAAGGTCCTATTTTTCATTATCATAGAACTAGGTTTCCCCCCTTTCCTAAATCATCTTTCCTATGTCACAGTTCCTGTGCCACCCCAGGTCACCACCTTCTTGTAATACTTCCTATTCCACTCTCCATAAATCCCCCAATGGGATTCCAATAATCAAACCTTGGTCTCATTAACATAAAAAACATAATAATTTAATATTTAATATAGTCATTAAAATTCCCATTTTAAAAATTCAAGAATTTATCATTTATAAACATTTTAAAAACCTAAATTATATTTATCGACTTTTAATACCACTTAAGTAACACCATGAACTACACCACACTATTGTCTTTATGTTGTTGGTAATTTTGTAAAGAAACGACTCATCAAGGAGATGTTCATGATCAATGGTGAAATTACCAGCCACCATGTCAATATTCAACCATGGTAACTATTTTCAAGAAATGTATTGTGATCCCATAAAGGTGAACTACAGTTGATGTTATAGGGAAACCTCAGTGTGATGCATGTTATGGTTATTGTAACAATTGTATTGAAGAACCATCATACTGTGTACTAAGACATAGGCATAGGGATGTATTCATTTTTATGGTCACCATAATGACACCATAGGGACCCCCATGCCATGGTTATGGTATATTTTCACTGATAATATTGTTTTATAAATGCTTAGTCCTTGATGAAGAATTCTCTAATACTAACCATTGGTGTTAGATATTATTGTATGATCCTTTTTAGTGAAATAATACCCTTATTTATCTTGATCCATATTAAATTAATTAATGTTAAAATGTAATAAAAAAATATTATACCAAAAAATCATAAAGTGTATATTGAAATAGGTTTCAAAATACTTCATATTTCTTCTTCAATGGAGAAAATTAAATGAAAATCCCCAAGGTTTAAACAAAATCCACTTCCCTCTTATCTAATTATAATAGCCTATGAATCCTCATTAATAATGATAGGATCTTGTTCTTTCCAAAGGGGTGCTAGCACATTATTAGAAGATAAAAAGTGGTATGGGTGGAAGTGAGCTTAGCCAAGCTCGAAACAAAATTGGATTATAAATTGGATGGATCACATAAATTTAAATATAAAACCTTGATTTCTATCATTGAATGAGTTGAATTTTCCAAATGTAATGTATCAACATGCAATATATTTTTTTTGTAAAAATTAATTTAACTCATTTAATGAATATGCAAGCTATATAAAATCTATTCATAATGGATTTATAAAAGATATGAAACTAATAAGTATTTTATATGGTTGATAAATACATAACATTCATTATAAATAGTATAGTTTCATGTATTATATGTAAGAGAAATGAAAAATATATGGTTTTCAATCACATCTTCCTCGTGCACCACCACAAAATATTTGTTCCCATTTTAATTCACATCCATAAATTTGATTTTAGATTCCATAGATTATCTGGAAAGTATATATGAATTGAAATTACATGGGGGATTAATGAAATACATCATCCTAAACTTGGATTCCAAGGATGATAAGAATATGAGAGTTGGGGTTGTTTATGTGAGGGTTTGGTGTGTAACCTATAGGGGAAATATAATAATTTTTGTAATAGTGGGTTCCTTAGAACCAACATGAACAATAATTTTAGAATACCCTATCATGAATATAGTGATATATTCTTAATGTACACTTATCATTATAGTGTTGATATTTTTCTATCCACAATTTGTATGGTAAAGTCTAAAGATCATATATCATATAAAATGGTTATATAATTTCCTATGATTTAATGAGAACCTTGAGAGACTATGAAAATAATCCCAAAATAATTTCATGTGGTATAAAAAAATTTATACTAACTAGAAACAACTCATTTCTGACTATCTGGTGAAGAGAGCTCATAATAATTGAGACTTATTCTCATGATGTTCACACTTCTTGATCTTCAGTAGGAGAGATCATGAGGAAAAAATTTATACATGAATACCCTACTATTTATTACATAATAATTAAAGATTTATTAAATAAGATTATATATAATACAACCTGAAATATCAGTATGTCTTGTGTCATTGTGAATTAGGTACATTACATAACAAATTTAAATAGGGAATATGTCATCTTTATAAGAAACTTCTTTAACATGATCAAAATATTCCATAATAAGTAACATTTCATGGGATAACTTGGGGATATACATAAGAATGGGGGTGAACAATAAATCTCAATATGGGAATAAACATAGAATAAGATGAAATGAATAATACGTTTTGGACAATAGGAACGTCAATGGGGAATACAATTAGTAATAATCATAGAAATGAACAATGAGACATGATATAACATAATAATATTAAAGGGAATATGGAAAATGTGGAAAAAACCTAAAAAACATTATCAGAAACATAGGTCAAGGATAACCACCAAGACATCATCATGGAAAAAGTCACATAAAGGAATCAGTTTTACTCCTTATCCTAACATGATATCTCATGAGCCAAAACATTACCCAATGCATTGAAGTGTTGTATAATTCCTGGCATACCCTTCACTTTCATCTCATTCTCATTCTAATGTATGCCACATATATCATAAAACCTTGATTCATAAATCATCATAGCTTATTCCATGACCAAGGAGTGTAGAATAAATACATGAATATCCCAAATAAAATAATTATATGTGTATAAAGGTGAACACTATTGATAGTAAATGGGTATGGTATTCACTACATAATAATTTTGTTATGAAAGATCATAGTGAAATTTTAGCAACATAAGATAATCACATAAAATTTCATAAAATGGATTTATGAGAGAGAATGGGGTATATTTTCATTTGGAACACAAAATTACAGTAATAGGGAGATGAAAAAACCTATCACAACACTTTGAGTTTTAATTAAAAGGCATAAGATAAACTTTAATAAAGAGGAGAAAAAAGAACCTTTACTAAATTTCAACATGGTAATGGGTGTATATAAAGGTTCACTAGTGGAATTATTGAGAGTGAATAGAGTATCTCACAATTTAGACAAAAAATGTACATAAAGTAAGATATGGAATAACATATACCAACATGAAAAAAGGAAACTAACATGCATATCATAAAATAGGTTCTTGAATTGAAATGTGAAGAATGAAATCCCTTATTAAATTTCGGCATAGTAACGACTTAGGTAAAGGTTAAAATGAGAGAGGATAAATGGTATATCATTAAGATTACATCAATTTTATAGTAAGGGATTGTTAAATAAATAATTATTATATAAAAAACTAAAATTAAAATTAAAATTTTAAAGAAGGTTCATGAATAAAAAGTAGGAGAGGAAGGTCCCTTACCTTGATAGTGTGATTCCCAAATCATGGGAGGAGATTCTTGAGAGCTCGAGGAAAAATGGGAGAAATATAGAGAGGGGAGGTCAGATTAAGGAAATTATAAAATTATATTTAGTAAAGTGAAATGGTTGATTCAATGGGTTTATATAGTAAATGAGCAGGGAGTTCTTTATTATATCTCAAACATAGGTTTTGGACTCTATATAATAAAATAACAATAACTAAAATTCTTCCCATGATTTTTTTCCCATGGTTTCTAACAAAGGGGAGTGATATAAATTATTTTATAATCTCTAGGGCTGAAACTATTAAAATAGTACCACTTTTGATGTGAAATTCAGTCATACTCTTAAAGAAATGATTTTAAAAACATAAAATATATTAATAGTTTTGAAGGATTCATATAGGCTTTATAAAATTAATAAAAAAAAATAAATAAAAATTATATTAAATTTAAAACTGATATTTATTGTTAGACATAATTTATAGTATTTATTAATTCTTTTGTGGGCCATTATGATTTAATAATATACACCGTATATTTATATGGTTTTTAGTTTTCATTAGAAAATTCAACTATCTCAGAAAATTATGAAAAATTCACCATTGAATAATTTCAACATTTTGATTCCAAAAATAATATTTAGTTTCCACAAATAATTTTATAAATATTTTTATTTTCAATTTTTGAATAAGAATCCACATTTATTTAAAAATTCTAGGTTTTATTACAATAACAATTTTCAAACCATTATGAAAATTACCTTTGACCTTGCAAAAATTATATGATCATTTAAATTTAATAAAAATTATTTAATAATAATATTTTATTAAAAGAATATTTATAAAAAAATACCTTAATTCATCAACCAGAATCTCTTAATTGAAATTAAAAATTACTTTAAAAAACAATTTCTGTTTTATCGTATAAAATTATATTTGTTATCAAAATGATTACATAATCATTTATAATGAAAAAATTTACTCAATATATTTAGCCATAATTATAATTAAATGATACTATAAATATTCATAATATTATGGTTAATTTTATTCTTGTATTTGTTAAAAAAATTACCCTAAATTAATCTATTTTCCTTTTACCTTGGTAATTAGAATTTACTATAGTTACTATTCATATTGTTTAAAACTTATTTCCACCATATTAAATAATATTAATTAGTATTATTACTAATATGAAATCAATTTTTACAAATCAATTCATATATATTTAATAATTTAATTCAATATAAAACCCAAAAACATGATGGAAAACAATTTTTTTTAAAAAATGTATTTTTTGAAGGAAAATATAAGTTTACTTTAACTATTTAACTAGAAATATTCATTATATGAATATTAAATAAATATTATTGATAAATAAACTATAAATTTAATTTAATTAATTTCATATTATGTTTTATTTTTATTTATTTAATAAATGGGAAACATTATGCATTATAAAACTATTTCTAAAAAAATGCATGTTTAAGACTAAAAAAATTATACAAAAACAAGTATAAATATGATTTAAATGTAATTAAGTGAATTTTATATAGATAAACAATAATTATGTTACCTTAAAATAAAATTATTTGAATAATTTGACTTTTAAATTAATTTATTTCTTTAATGAAATGTCACATTTATATAAAAATGTTATTTTTTCACTATTTAATGAAAAATCTATATTTTCCAATCCTTACAAAAATACAACCTAAGTTAAGTTTAAAATGAAGAAATATAATATTGAATTTTTTTTATTAAATAAATTTTTTAATCATTTTATAAAATAATTATAATATTCTTTTCATAAAAATAAAAAAACATTTTTTGAGAAAACATATTATGCTGAACAAAAAGACATTTCCAAAAATTTATCGATTATTTACAAAGATTTTATCAATATATTTAATACACACACATATAATGAATTATTTAATCCTACTAATATCTGAAAATTTAATTTAAATAGATAAATATCCTTATTTAAATAATCAATTTTTTTTGAGTTTGGTGTTATGTATTCCATAAACCATCGAACATAGTTTTCTCTTTTAAAAACTCAGGGTATTACATTCTTCCACCATTTTATAAACTGAATCCTGGTAATTTAAAAATTAACTGAGTAAAAAAATAGATAAATGAAAATATATTTGTTGAAACCCATATCATAAAAAATGGTTCATAAAACATCCTCTTGAACAAATAGAAATGGAAGTACAAGGGTCATCGCATAAGTAGAATTACAATTAGGAGAACATTAGTTGGAATTTAAATCATAGACATAGAAGAGAAAACTTACACAAAACAACTAGTGTGATATAGAATATGGCCAGGAGAAGTTAAATGACCACAATATAATAAATAGTTGATGGATAAACAAACCATCATTTTATTGGAAATGATTTTAATAGAAAAATATTTTTTATTCATGATTATTTTCATAGATTTGGGGGATTCCATTAACATCTGGACTAGGAAAATATAGAAATATACTTTCTTGAAAATTATAATCAATTTCCACTACAATCACTTTCTGTTCTCCAAATGATTATAACTAAAGATAATGTTTTTATGCCTAAAGAACTAGAATGGAATTATAACAGATCACATAATAAACCAAATAATTATAATGTATTTTTACAATATTTTACTAAATCCAAAATGGATAGAAATATATAATATAATACCATAATATATTAATATCATCTCAAAATCTATATGAATATTCCCTATGGTTTAAAATAGACCATTTAGTAAACAAATAACAATATATAACACTAATATCCTCAAAATTATGGAGTGTTTTAACCACAATTTAGTCTCACAACCTTCAACTTACACCTCTAAAAAAATAATAGAATTCATCTCAAATAATCCTAATGGGTATGTATACCTTAAACAAATAAAACATCTCTCATATTATCGCTAATAACCTCAAAATTGTAAATATTTGATCTTTTAATATGTTTCCAAGAATATAATACTACACTTCATTCATATAAATATTCCAAAGTTATATCAATGATTTTAAAAATAATATTAGCCTTATCCATATAATAATAAGAATATTTTTATTTTTCCCAAAATGAATGACCTATTAAGGGTTATCAATACCTAAATCATGTGTTTTCTAAAATATCACTTTATCACTATATAAAATTATTAGGTTATTAGTACAATTCAATGTATATTTTAATTACATAATGAAATAAATATTATGGAACAATCCTTAGATGTTCCATGATTCTTATATCCAGAATGTCATTGATATACCACT
This sequence comes from Viscum album, assembly GCA_963277665.1. Lineage (NCBI taxonomy): Eukaryota > Viridiplantae > Streptophyta > Magnoliopsida > Santalales > Viscaceae > Viscum > Viscum album. The sequence continues at coordinate 1,809,138,461 of OY728156.1, forward strand.
TCTAATACATAACTCTCAAATACCCATACATAAACAAATTAATCTATTCACTTCAATGATTTCCATAGGATAAGTCCAACCTTAGTATCAAGATTTTTAGATAGACACATTTACATATAGTGAAATACTATCCATAATATAGAAGATTCATCCTTTTCCTTTCAGTTTTATAGAATCAATGGGTGATTCATGTTACAGAGGGTGAATTCCTTCTCCCATTAATTTATATTATCTTTCTAAAAGGGAAACCATTACATAACTATGATAACATCAAATTATACTACATAAATACTGAAAATATTTTAAATAAGAAAATTCTCATAAACATCATCATGTTATACATAATAATATATGTTTTTTAATTATTTTAAATCATTTCAGGTGGTGAATTTATGTTTTTAGAAAAACTACAAGAATTTTCGTAGGACATGAATTGAAATACAACATGACATAAAATACATTTACATCAGTCATCATGATCCAACTTAGGAAAAAAATCTTCTTGTTCCATTGATCCTGAATATTATTGATGCTCATCATGATTTCAGCCCTTGGAATAGAGCATTTCATTGGATAATTCTCATCTTCTCCACATTTATGACATAAAAGTGTATAATGTACCTTATATTGAACATTATTTACATCCATCACAATATCCATTTTTTCATGGAAATTAGATACTTTATACCATATCATTACACTCATAGAACCTCTCCTATATCCATTGTGGTATTTACCTTAGTGAATCATTCCACACTTGTTTCACAAAGGAAATTGGTTCTTCTTTCCCTTACAACCTTTATCAGTTACACTTCCTTAAGATTTCATCTTCATCTTCCTTGACATCTTTGGGAATTCAAAAAAGTGGAAATTGTTAATTGTTATTTTTTATAGATGTTTTTTCATAATCATACAATGACCTACTCTTTATCCCATCATAGTTGGCATCTCGTTTGGGAAGTCATCACATTGTATGTTTACTCATTTCAACCTATTTTTTCCATTTGATAGAATAAAGGTAAAATTAGGGATGAATAATTTTATAATTTTAGACAAATAAATGGTACAAAAATAATATTAATATTATAACATATAAATTACATTTATTCCATAGCTTATGAAATTTTATACTTCAATCTTTATTGTCCATGATCTATTTTCTAACATAGTCACTTATGGGAATTTTTGTTCCCTTAATAATGGATTTTAGTGATATTTTGAATTTAAAAAAGAAGATCCCCTTGGATTTTTAATATAGGTGTGTATCAAGGCCTGTTGTTGGGCCCCAATTCTCTATTGAGTTTAGATCAATACAGTGTTTTTTGTTTTTACACCTTGGTGAATTTGTGCATGAGCCACATCCACTTGTAGTATCCAGACATGGGTGTATTTTCATTGATAAACCACTTACTCTATACTTACCAAAATTTAAGGATGATTTATTATATGTAGTCTTATCTCTAAGGAATTCACTAGTTTTTTATGATTCTAATCCAAAAAATAACTAAACTTTTCATTTAATACCAACTATGATAACCCAACTCTTTATTACACAATAATTGATGACTCTTTACATAAGATTAATCATAATAAAACTCAGAACATCAAGAATTATAGTGTCATTATGAATTAGTTAAATTAAATAACAACTTATGATTGGGAATACATCATCCTTATTGAATGTTTCTTGAACATGATCAAAATAATCCTTCACACTTAACACTGCATGGGATAACCTCGGGATATATATCAGAAAGGGGTGAGTAATAAAGCCCAGTAAAGGAATAAAAATGGAATAAAATGAAGACAATAACACATTTTAGACAATATGAATATCAATGGGTTATAAAAGTTGTGACAATCATAAACATAAACAATGATACATGACATAAAATGATAATCATAAAGGAAACATGGGAAATGTGATAAAATCTTAAAACACAACATCATAAACATAAGTCAAGGCTAACTACCAAGATATCATCATAAGAAAATATAATAAAATAATTTTGTTTACTGTTTATCCCAAAATAAAATCTCATGACACTAAAAATTACCTAATGCATTGGATTGATATATAATTTCATTCTCCCCCATCACTTTCACTTCATTCTCATGCTTAATTGTGCCACCTAGATCACAAAACATTGATTCATTCATAATCATATTTAATTACATGATAATGAAGTGTAGAGTTAATAAATTTAAGTCATAATTAAAATAATTATAGTTTATAAAGGTGAACAACCTTTATAGGAAATTAGTATGGTATTCAATACACAATTTCATTGGCACGAAAAATAGAGATGAAATTTTCGGCAGGATAACATCATCTATTAAAGATACATAAAATTGGTTGATAAAAGAGAAAGGGATATCTCATAATTTTCACATAAAATGGAAATTAATATAGTCCTGTGAAACCATATCATAACATTAATAACTATAAATATATAGGCATAATATAATAAAGATTCTTGAATAAATAGTAGAAAGAAAAGAACCCTTACCAAATTTCTACATGGTAATGGGTATACGTAAAGATTCACTTATGGGATTAATTAGAGTGAAAGGGGTCTATAATAATTTATATATAAAATTTATAGTGTGGGGGATACATAAGAATATATCCCTAGATGATCAAATAGAAATTAAGAGGCATAAAATACAAGAGAGGCTTGAATTTAAATGAGAATACATAAATCTCTTATTAAAATTTGGCACAGTAACAGCTTAGGTAAGGGTAAAAATGAGGGATTATAAAAGATATAAAATTAAAATAAAATATATTGTAAAATAATTTAATTTTTTTAAATGAATTAAAAAAAATAACCAATTGAAATTAAAAATAGAGAAACAAAATAAGTTTCTTGAATTAAAATGAGGAGGGGAAAGTCCCTTACCATAATTCTGTGATTCCAAAAGATTTTGAGGAGCTTCTTGAGAGCATGGAGGAACCTTAGAATGAATCTAGAGAGAGGAGGGAAAAGTAAGTACGAGATAAAAGTATTTTTAGTGAATATTAATTGGATATTGGGTGAGTTTATATAGGAAATGAGTGGGGAGTTCTTTATTATTTCTCAAACATAGGTTTGGAACACTACAAAATAAAATAAGCAAGGCTGCAAACTTTGTATGAGGTTTCCCTATGGTTTCTACCAAATGGTATTGTTATTAATTATTTTATAAGGCCATGTTCCTAATTGATTAAAATAATACCTTTGCTTCTATAAAAATGAGTAATACTCTTAAAGAAATGATTTTAAAACCTTAAAATATATTAATGGTTTTGGAGGATTCATAAATTATTTATAAAAACAATAAATATAAAATAACATTATTCTAAATTTAAAACATTTATTTGGTATGTTATTTCATTTATAATATTTATTACATCACTTTTGGGTCATTATGATGTCCTAACACACAAAGTATATTTACAAGGTATTTATTTTTTACCCAAAAATTCAATTGTCTTAAATTTATATTAAAATTCACCATTGGATAATTTTGATGTTATGATTCCAAAAAATAATATATATTATATCCAAATAATTTTCTATATGTTTTTATTTTTAATTTTAAAATAATAATTCAGATTTATTGAGAAATGATGGGTTTTTCTATAATAACAGTTTTCAAACCCTTATAAAAATTACATTTCAACTCATAAAAAGTATATGATAATTTATATTTAAAAAAAATAATTTAAAAATAATATTTCATTAAAATATAATTTATTTAAAATATATATTAATTCCTAAAAATTAATTTCATAAATATAACTGGATATTACTTAAATATAGAATTTTTACTTTATCAAATAAAAATATATTTTTTATCAAACTCATTACATAATCATTTAAAATGTAGAAACAGTAAGGAAAAAATAAAATCATAATTTTAATCAAAATGAAATAAAAATATTAACACAATTAGGGTTACATTGTTTCTATTATTTGGTAAATTATTTTTAACCTTAATTAACCTATTTTACTTTTACCGTAATAATTTATATTTACTACAGTTACACTTAATATTATTTAAATATTAAGTAATATTATTATAAATATAAAATCTGCTTTATGAAATTAAATTCATAGAGCATGAATAATTTAATTTAATATAAAACAGGAAAGCATGATTGAAAGTGGTTTTTCTGAGAAATGTAATTTTTCAAGGAAAATATTATTTTACTCCAACTCTTTAACTAGTAATATTCATTATATGAATATAAAATAATAATTATGGATATATAACCTATAAATTTGATACAAACCATCCCCATTAAGTTTTATTTTTAATTAATTAAAAATTGAGAAACATTATTTATTTTAAAACAGTTTTTAGAGAAATGCATTATTTAGCCTAAAAATAAACTTATACTAAAATACTATATAATGATTATTTAAATGTAATTACATGAATTAAAAATATCTACCGAATAATTATATTAACTTTAAATAAAATTAAGATAATTAATATACTATTAAATTAATTAACTTTTCAAAATAAATGACAGTTTTACAAAAAATGGTATTTTTTACTATTGAATGGAAAAACTATATTTTCTGAAAATTCCAAAATTTTAAACCTAAGTTAATTTTGATACGATGACATAAAAAATAGAAATTATTTTATCAAATAAATTTTCTAAATATTCTAGTACATAACTATAATATTTTTTTCATAAAAAAAACTCTTTTTGAAGAATACAAGTTTTGATGAAAAAAATGTATTACCAAAAAATTAATAAATATTTACTAATAATTTGTAAATATATTTAAGAAACACACACACACACACACAGATATATATATATATATATTTATATATCATAAAGTGTTAAATATTACTCATATTTGAAAATTTAATAGAAATGTTAAAACTTCCATATTTATATAGTCAATGGTTTTTGGCTTCAATGTTACATATTTCATATGCTATCGAGATTAGTTTTTTATTTTATAAAATTGGGATGTTAAATGATAATAGGAACACTATATGTTTCGGTTGTCATTGGTTATTCCTATATAGAAAAATATATATTTTTCTCCTAACATGAGATCATTATCAATGTGTTCCCTTTGATCACATACTTTGATGAATGAAAAAATTATTATAATGACCAACCTTTTTGATGAAGGTACAGATAATTAAATTTTTATTTTGAATCTTTACTTTAATCATGGTAAAGATATACTATGGACTAAAGAAGGTCTGAGGGGAGTCTTGGGCTTTTTTGGAGCCCAGACTTCTGAAAATGTGGGATGTATGCTAGGTCGAAGGGTTAGTGAAAACTATGTGACCTAGGTTTTATGGTTCTTTTAAACTGTTCAGATGAAAACGAGATCACCTGGTCGTCCGCATGTGTTTTCTAGAACTATTTGGGCTTAGGAACATGGCTGTGTGGCCTGCTTCAGTTTTTAAATAAATAATTACCACATATTTTTCTCACAGTTTGTAAACCATGTGCCTAAAACTTAAGGCCCCAAATTTTTGGGGTAAGAAGACAATTTCACCCTTCTTATTTCTTAAACTCATCCCTACTTCCTCTTTGTTTCTAGAAGTCAAAAATAGTAAGTTCTTCCTCCCATGGGTTCCAAAATCCCTATATCCTCAATCTCTTATAACACCTCCATCTAGCAACTGATCATCAATCCTTCAAAAGAATGGGATAGCCCAAGGTAAGGCTAACCCCATGCACTCTTCATTCCTTGGTAAATCTCTACAACTATTGAGCTATTTAGATGAAGGCTCGTTCACCCTATTTTAAGGGATTTGAAAAAATACTCAGATCTCTTCCAATATTCTTTGAATCTATGGTCAATATCATTCAAGGCTTTGTCTACGGCTCTATGATAGGTGTTCTCCTAGTTTTCCATTTGATTTTGGTCGTTTCGTTTTTATTCTATCATTCCATACGTCGGCATTTTATGAGCTTCTAAATTGTGTTGGTTCCATCATGTCTAAATAAACTAGTGCCTTGATGTAGGTGAATTGATTTTTTTTACATTTATACATCAATTATACTCTTATGGACACCCATATGTGTGCCACCTTGAAAATAGTTATTTTGGGTCAAATGGTTGAAAATATTATAACCAAATTTAATTTCCGGATTAACTTTTGAATGATATATAATTTGTCTTATGTGTAATTTATGTAACCCAAAACAACCAATGATTGTTTCAACTTATTTGGTTTGGAATTTCCCATGTCATAGATTGAGTTTTTTCTATGCCACTTACCATGAGCTTTAAAATAGAAATTTCTTGGACTTAATTAGTGATATGATACGATTAAGGTAAATGGGTTTGTATATGATGAATTAAATGAGATAGTTCCATCCATTAAATTTTATGAAAATGACACTTGTACCTTGTCAATCAATTTTCTATGTTTATGAAAATTTAGTGAAATGACTTTGGTATGTTGAATTACCCTTGATTGCATGTTTTTCTTGGAAATGTATCAAATGGAAATTGAATGTGGTAAATGGAATGCATGAGAGGTTTTCCTTATGTTTGATTACTTATGTAACCGTGCCCTTATAGATGTTTAAATGGTGATTCTTAAGATTTTATGACTTTTTTATACTTGTGATTATGAATTTGCCTCTCACACGGGTATGGTTTTGACTAGGGGATGAGAGGATTATGCCTCAAAACCTATCTATTTCTAAATGTTACACCCTATTGGCAGTGTTGGAAGGAGACCATGAGAGCTCTAATGGGAAGAATGTGTGACCTTCTATCTAAGGATCCAAGGACCATGAGATCCTTGAAGTAGGAGAGACCTTGAATTCTCCCTTGTGTATCGTTAAGAGACTACGAGAGCTCTTGGAGTTGGGTCAATGGTTAGACCATTAGAGTTTCCCTAGTATCAGATGTCTATGGGTTACCTTCTTATCCACCGCAATGTATATCTATATATATAAATATCTAGTTCCATGATCAGACATAACTACTTTGGGATGAAGTGAGTATACTTGGAATGTTTCCCTTAAGAACCTGAGTGGGAGATTATTTATTTATTTAGTAGTATTTTGCTTTCATTTATATTACATCACACTAATTATGTTTGAGCGCCTACTCAGATTACACATAGACACCATTGGTGATGGACTACTGATATTTTTATCTCACACTATACTCAGGCGGCCCTTGGTACTTGAGAAGATTGTGTTTTTTTTTCCGGTAAATGTAAGGGTAAAGACCCTTATATAGGTATTCAACTTGTACTTATTAACAGGGGATTAGGAGCAGAGGATCAAGAATTGGCTTGACATGATTATAGATATGTTTCATCCTTTTGTTTCCTTTTGTATTATTATATAGAATCCATGTATATATTTTTTCTTTTCAGCATTATCATTATGCAATAAATCATTGAATTAAACACTATCATTGAGGAATTTTCTATATTATTTAGTTATGCAGTCTTCTACTATTATCTATTTATGCTTTTTTTATTTACTGTATATGTCCGTCATTTATTTATTTTTCTATTGTATAGTATTAATTGTATCCATTATGTACTCTGACATGGAGGTATAGTCTCCTATATGTATTACCTATACACCCCCTATGATATTCTACATCCCATGACATATGAGGATACGCGCTTAGGGTCATGTGGCCAACCAGGTTCAGGGCACAATTTAAGTTCCATGCAGTTCTGGGATTTCACAAAGTTGTATTATAGGGGTTCCTTTCTTTCTTAAATATTTGGAAATAATATAATAGGGTTGGGGAATTCTTTGGATTTAGTCACATAACATGCTTGGGCATCACAAACCCATGTATGGTGTAATATATAGGTTTCCCTAAATTATCATTATTATTCTGTTTATGATTATTACTATTGATATCATTTAACTATTGGGTGCTTAAAATGTTATGCGATGTTACTTATATTGATGATATTGGAATTATGATTTCATTACATTGAACCAATTAAATGAGGTTTATTCATTAGGTAATGTATAATATTTGGAAACGAATGACTTATAGGCCATGCATCTTTCAAATACATGTATAAATTTTTAGTGAGAATTGCTTGTTTCATGTTGGTTGTGCCTTGTTATCATTTAAAATTTTCTGAAATATCTTGTGGGACATAGATTGTACTATTATTTGATTTTAGTGGGTTAAACACTTTAATTAATAATATGTATAATCCCTTATAGAAAGGAATATTTAATTCAAGTCAGCTCAAAAATTGAAAGGCAATATAATTGTATATACAAGAACTATTGAAATGATAATTACATCAATGTGAATACCATCTTTGGTTTCACATGGTGTATGGGCCCATATGGATCGGTAAATGGAATATAATTTTATTTAGAATATTCAAATGTTTTATATGTTTAAATGAGAACACCTTAATGTGAGAAATTCTATTTAAATTGATAACATCAATATATCACATTCCTAATATAGAAACTTCACTTGAACCCATCCTTGGTAGTGAGTAGTGGGTGTTTCTTCATTCTTATGGACTATTATTTCTTATTCCATTTTCTAGACCTAGATTTAGAAGCAGGTCGTGTGGCGTGTTCATTATTATAGGAAGGATTTAGTACATGTCCTAGTTTCTTGAAATAAATATTATAAATTTCTGGAATCCATTATGATTCATTTGGCATTATAGAGTTATTCAGCCATGTTGTCTTCTAGTCGCACACCCTAAAGGAAGTGATGATCATGTTTCTGAGGTGGAAGGCCATGAGTTTCTAGTTTTCCCTTCTATTAAGCCACTTGTGGCTCCACATCCTATTCAAGATGTGGGTGTTGACTCCTAACTTCAATAAGGATTCTTGCACATGATGCATTCGATGCATGTCAAACTGCGAGCTACCTAGCGTATGGAAAATTTGACTCATGTTTTCCAACAGTTGCATCCGCCCACCTTCTCAGGGGGTGGTGGACCACATGTTGGGGATTATTTTCATGAGGAGATCATGTCTATATTATATAATCTAGAAATTACTCTAGAGAAGAGGGTCAAGAAATCTGCTTACAGGCTATGTGATTCATCTAATAAGTGGTGGGATGTCATCACCCAAGTAGATCAGCATAGAGAGATGGTTTGGGATAACATTCAGACCATCTTCTATGACTACTAGATTCCTTATACTCTGAGAGATTGATGATTGAGAGATTTTATAAATCGAAAGTAGGGGAACATTATAGATAAGGATTACTCGTCTTGTTTTACTATGCTATATCAGTTTTCTCCCTCTCTAGCTACTAATGATATGATAAATTCTAGGTGATTTGAGGAAAGGCGGAGTTACAACATCTAGATCCAAGTCAATGTGATCAGGATGATGAGAATCTCTAAAATATTCAACTAGTACCTAATTACAAAGTGAAATCTGTGGGATTCTAATGGTGAAATATAGGGAGGTTCATCACATAGGGATTCAAGTGGTTCTTCATCTAGCTGAAATATGTGCTTTTAGGTATCCTGTAGAGGAATCATTATTGGGATCCTACAGTTGATAGTTATCTTTTCTCTCACTAGTGCGAAATATTAGGTCTCCTAAAATCATAGTTTCCATGAGATCTAGTGGATTATAGAGGCTGTAGAAGGATGGGACATATTGAGCATTTTTGCATGACATTCTTGATAGTGCTTAGAGAACGGGGATCTTCACCTACTCCCCAGTTAGGATTGGGATGAATAGGATCATGAAAGATAGTTTTTTTGTAATATGACTATCCAATCAAGATGAGGTGGTGATCGAGGAAAATGTAACTATATATAAGATTCTCAAGGCTAGTGGAACAGGACTGCTCAGGGTAGTTAGGCAGTGACTCTAGGCTACAATACTGGCCAGTTGCATGCATTCCCACCAACACTGCATGATAAAAGCGATGAACCATCTACTATATGTGTTAATATTCTAGTATCATCCACATCATTGTCTTCTTTGTTTGATATAGGTGTGTCTCACTCATTTATACCTAAGTTAATCACTGAGAGTTTGGGCCTTGATATCGAGTACTATCATGGGGTAATGATGCTAAATACACCCTTAGGTATCCATTTAGAGTGAACTTTCCATTTTCATAATTTTCCCCTCAAGGTAGGCGGTTACCTCTTCATGCGGAATTTGAAAATTCTTGACATTTTAGGTTTTGATGTAATCATTGGGATGGACTGGTTAGTTACCTACATATCCTGTATGGACTTCTATCATTAGAGGGCGACGTTTACATCACCATAGAGCATTACACACATGTATAATGGAGAATGGTATGTTAGTGCGAAATGAGAGGGACCTAAGAAGACAAGGCATGGTAGTGTTATAGCCCAAGTTTCCAGTCTTTATCTTGATTACCAGGAGTTAAAACCCACTATTTTTTTCATGTAGTGGAGCATTTTAGAGATGTATTCCTGATGAATTATATGGTCTACCTATGATGAAAGAGGCAGAGTTTACTATTGATCTTGTTCTAGGAGAATCACTTGTTACCATTCCTCCTTATAGGATAGAAACTGAGGATATTCTAGAGTTCAAGAATTGATTGGAGTATCGAGAGGCAAAAGGCTTCATACTCCAAGTCACATCTCATTAGGTTGCACTGGGACTCTTTTCCAAGAAGGTGGATGGTACCCTTAGACATTGTGTGGATTACTGTTGGTTGAATCAGATAACAATAAAGAACTAGTATCCATTTCCTAGTGTTGATTACCTATTTATTAACTCTGATAAGTGAAGGTGTTTTCAAAGATATATATAAGGTTAGGCTATTTTCAGATGTGTGTCAAGACTTTATAAAAACCATACCCAATTTTTAAGAGCAGGTATAGTCTTTATGTGTACCGGGTTATGTCATTTATTCTCATGAATGCACCTATTGTCTTCATAGATATTATGAACCAGGTCTTTCACCCATATCTGGATTCATTTTTGGTTGTCTTTCTAGATGATATCTTAGTGTATTCACACTCCATATACGACCATCCAACCAATCTGGGTAATGTGTTGAGTACATTGAGAGAGAATTAGATCTATGATAATATCATTAAATTCCACTTTTGGATCGATAGAGTCCACTTCCTGTGTCATATCGTCTCAGAGTCAGGAGTTTCTTTTGACCCATAGAATGTGAGAGTTTTGGTTTTTTAAGAGAATACAAAGAACATATTTGATATTCAATGTTTTTTGTGGAAAGCATGATATTAAAAAACCTTCATCTAGGATTTCTCATGCCTTGCAGCACTATATATAGTCTTGAAAAAGAAGGGTTTAAAATTGGAATGGTCTGAAGCTTGTGAAGCAGCCTTTCATGAGTTGAATGGCAGACTAACTTTAGTGCCAATACTGATTCTTCCAAAGCTAGGAAGGGCTTATATAGTATGTTGGGAGATATCAGATTTTTTTCATGGAGATGTTATGATGTCAGATGAGCGAGTCATTGTGTATGGTTCTCATTAGTTGAGGTCTCACGAGCAAAATTACTCAACTCACAACCTCTAGATTACTTAATTTTTTTATTCCATACATTTTTGGAAACAATATCTATTAGTAGAGATTTTTTTTGGTGTACACTGATTACAAAATCCTCAAGTGTATCTTCACATAGTGTGATCTGAATCTCCAGCAGCGTAGGTAGGTTGAATAACTAAAATCATTTTATTTTGAGCTTTCTCACACTCCATGGAAAGGGGATTCAATATATGATTCTCCGAGATGGAAGATTCATACATATATGGTTCCTGAATCTAGCGATGAATGGAATATTATGGTCTTATTCTAGTAGATGAATGTTGAGGTTCATGAGGACTATGGTAGGACTATTCTCTCAACCATATCAGTGAAATCTACTATTTAGGAATTAGTAAAGTTTATACAACTATCTGATCATGAAGGTCTTGTCCTATGGGAATGTATCTCAAATGACAATACTACTTTTAGTTGGATGGTCGATGGGGTTGGTAATTTATTGTTCCATGGGTGTGTATGGGTCCTATCATACATTAGAGAAGAATTGATGAGTGATTTACATTATTTAATATTGGTAGTTCACCTCGGTGTCACAAAAATGTTTTGTGATCTCTAATGCTAATATTGGTGGACTGGTATGGAATGTGATATAACCATTTTCATCACTTGATGATCCACTTTTCAACAGTTTAAGGCATAAAATCATCATCCAACATGGATTTTCAACCATTTTCCATTCCTTGGTGGAAGTTGGATGAAATTTCAATGGACTTCATGAATGTTCTACCCATATTACCTCATAGAAATGACGCAATGTGGGTTTTCATTGATTTAATGATGAAGGTCACACACTTCTTACCTATGATATAGGCCTTCTTGGTAGATGATCTAGGAAGACTATATTTCAAATAGGTGGTAAGTATCCATGTAGCTCCTTGTTCTATCATTTATAATAGAGATGATCATTTCAAGTCATAGTTCTGATAGGTGTTACAGAAGGAATTGGGTACACAAGTGATTTTGACCAAGTCCTATCACCCATATACTGAGGGAAAGACAGAGCAGACAATACTGATGCTAGAGTACATGCTACATGTATGCATCCTCGACATTGGGGTTCATGGGAGAAACACATTCCTCTTGTATAATTTTTATATAATAACAACATTTAGTCAACCACTGAGATGGATCCTATAGAGACCCAAAGCTTGACGTACATGTACATTACATTACTTTTGTGAAATATTTAATACATGACAAAAATAGATTCCCAATTATCATATTAGTTTAGTGTCTTTGGAAACTCGGAACATAATCTTCAAATCATGGTGACCGATCTTCAACATCTCCCACAAAGATCTTACCCTTTTGTTTTTCTTACCTAAAACCTTTTTTTTACATCTTGGGGAAAAGAAAACATTAAAAGGGTGAGCTCAAATGCTCAGTAAGGGTAAATATAGATAACATAAAACAATCCATAAACATTTGAATGCAAAAACTTGAACATAAAATCTAAACATCAAAATCTTGAGCAAAGACATAAATCTTGGAGGTACGTAAGGCATATATCATAATGGACCATCAATCATGATAAAATAGCATGGGAATAAAGCATGTAATTGTGGAAACCATTAAGCACATGTTATTATTTCCATAGTATCCAAGGCATTACTTCCATGACCATCTTAGTGGACAAAGTCCCTTTCTGAATCGAGTTCACTCCTCATTTCAGTCCTGTAACACTGAATCGGATTAACTTACCATCCAGCCATGTATATCTCATGAGATATAAATCTTTACCCAATTTATTGGAGGGAGATATAGGTCCCACCCATCTCATAATGAAATCATTCTTACGTGTTCCATAAAATAAACATACATCATTCATAATAACCCAACAAATAAAATGGGCTTCATAAACATCATCCCATCATTACATAATCCATAAAAAAAAAGATATCATTTCATCATAAGAAAAGTGAAACCATGTAAATCATAGAGAAATTATACTTGAAACATACACATATGAAATAATTCCATCTTATATGGAAAATGGTTTTGATAAAACACTTGAAATGAATTCTTGAGGAAAATATCCTTTGTTCTTCAAAATCACTTTCTTTTCACAAAATGCCCTAAAATTTTAAAAGAAAAGGATTTTGTTGAAAATAGTCATTAAATATTTTAGAGTAAGATTCATGAAAATAAGGCGTTATGAAACCATAAAAATCTGTTCATGCTGTATAAGTTAAAAAAACATTCTTCCCGTACTTTTGTCGGAAAAGTAAAAAAGTACCTTGTACGGTTTTCAAAAGAAAGATTCCTTCCACACGATGTGGTAAAAGTAAAAAAAGGGTAAAAATGACTATAAACATACATGGAATAAAATTAAAAATTTTATGAAAACATTTTGAGAACATATGGACATAGATGATAAACATAACCCCAGTAAATACATACGAATAAACAATCTCAGATAAGAATGAGATTGGAATAATTATCCCTTACCTTATGTCCAATATGATTCATATGTATCCAAACCTCCTGTATAATGATTTAAATAATGTCATTGACTTATTGCTGAATCATATTCATTGTTATGATATCATGTATAGTTTACTTATGACTTTATATTACCCGTTCTTTTGTAAATTCGATGTAAAAACAGCGATTTGGGTAAAATCGTTTCATTTATTGTACGTGTTTTGACTTGTTGTTCTTGATATTATTACTTATATCTTGATTTAATTAATTCCAGAATGTAAAACATGATTTATATATAATATATATTCATCATATACATATATATATGATAGATCGATAAATAGAATGAAATACACCGTTCATGGAGACGGTAGGCCGTACGTATGCATGAACGTTGTTTTCGTTTCCTTATTGAATTGAATGGAATTAAGCAGATGAAATAAATATATATAAATAAATCCAGTATCATTATTATGTCATATATTTCATTATTATTCATTATATATACTTTATAATCATTCATGAACGGTTAACATGGAGAATGAATCTCATCGCGTCGTGGAGATGATAGTCCGTACGTACGCACGAGCGATGATATCATTCTCATGATTTTGGAATTGTATTTAAGTATACGTATAATATTTTAGAATCAATATCACTTTAAAATAATCATATATAGTTATTTATTTACACCATTATACCCATACAAGTAAGGTGGTGGTCAAAAACAGATTACACCACGGCGTGGAGACGGTATTTCGTATGTTTGCACGCGCGGTGATTTCGTTTTCTGTAGGATGGATAGAAGGTGAAATCTGGTTGTTTCATATTTATAATAACATATAAGTATATAATTAATACTTATGTTATTACTTTATAATGAGACAACTAAATAAGAAGAAGTAGAAGAAGAAAGAAACTTGAGAGAATCGAAAGAAGAGATTACCTCTTCTTCGACGCACCTCCTTTAAGCTTCCTCTTAAGGAAGTAGATTTGGTCTTTTGAGAAGACAAAAACCTCCAGAATGTTTCTAGGGAAGTGGAGAAGATAAATATGCAGAGGTTTCCTGAGATTGAAGGCTCAAAAGGGTGTAAAGAGAAGAGGGAAGGGGTGCCCTTTTTGTAAGGGAGGAGAGGGGCACCTTTGGAAAAAATTAAAATATTATTTAATAATAAAGTCATATTCGGTTTATAATAGCTCCAAATTGATTTATTTCGAATATGAAGTGAGGATGGGTAGAAATAATCTCAACCAATAGGTTTTAGATATGTTTAGGTTACTATTTTAACCTTATCGTTTAGATTTAACTCTAAATTAAATAATTTAACTTTTAACACATCTTCTTGTTTTCTTACACTATATGGTTAATAAACTTACTATAACCAAACAAATGAACCCCAAGTGGTTCATTATTAATATATATAACCTTATCTAAGTAATTTGGCTGAACCTTATATTTTTAGGAATATTATAACAATTAATAATATAATATTTGTTTTAAAAACTATTTTGTGTCAATTTTGACACTATTTGGTAATTTATTTTTTTGAAACTCATAAAAACATGATTAGTTCGAAAAAAGTTAATTAAATCAATAATAACATGTCATATTAACCTATAAAATTATTTTAATTCATAAAAAGTCTCAAATTACATTTATTTGGGTATTTATAATATCAATCATTTTAATATTTCATTATTTAGGTAATTACGGCATCACCATTATGTCATAAATAACTTAGATTATTTAATGTCTAAAATTTATAAATAAAATACCATTAGGTAGGAAATATTTTTATCTTTATAATGAATATTTATAGTCTAATTTATCTTATTTATAACCCTATATTAAAAATGTTTTAGTTTTTAAACTTTGATTTTAACTATTTTAACTCTTCTTTAAATAAAATAATATTAAATGACCTAATCTAATCCAAGTGGACCTAAATGGTCATATTTTATTCCTAAGGTTGTTTTTGGTCGAATTAAACTTATCCAATAGAATTAGGACATGTGTTAGGGTAATAATAATATCATTTTTACCCTTAATTACCCTATTTACTTTTAACAGTGGTAAATAAAAGTAAAAAGTTACTATTTACAAAAAATTATTTTTATCTTATTGAACCACATTTTACTCCTTGATATTAACCGTGTCTCTCGGATTTTCAAAATTTCACTCACAGAAGCGGTAAAATTAAGTTTTATGTAAATTTTCAAATTCTCCCAGGAGGTGGGTAAAAGACGGTGAAATGTTCAATAAAATTTTAATATATCTAAAATTATTATAAAATGACTCCAATGAATTACATTGAACTTATATAGGTATTATGTATCAATTTTGACCTAAAATAAATTTAAATAAAATAAATAATTATTTAAATAAAAAGTCAGTTTTTAAATAGGAACCCAGTGTTTTCACTATTCATCAAAAATTGAAAGTTTTCAGAAAAATACCAAAAATTCACCCTAGGCTAATTTCGATATTATGAATCCAAAAATGAAGTTCATTTTGAAAGATAAAATTTATAAAATTTCAAAAAGTGGGTATTACTATTCATAACGGCTAGTTCATAATAATATTATAATAATATCTCGTTTAGTGAAACTTGGAATTGTGTATAACACACGCTATCATGGACGGTCACAGTTACGTGTAATGAAAGCCAAGTCAAGGTTTCCTGTAGTGCAGGATTCATTTTTTGTTGCGTATAATAGAATCCAACCATATTTCATTTATACATTGAATATATATATATATACACACTCAATGTTGCGTAAAATAGCTTCTATCAAACGAACATGAAATTGTGTGTAACACGATCCAATATTAGTGTTGTGTATACTGCATGCTAATATGGTGTTGCGTATAGAACAAGCTAATTTTGGTGTCACATACAACATAATACATCAATGAAATTAAAAATAATAATTCTCATAAAATCTTGGGTTGTTACATTCTACCCCCCTTAAAATGAATTTTGCCCTCAAAATTCATCGGGGTTATAAATCATTTACTACTTGAAATTTATTTTAATAGAAACTGACATCGTAAAAAGGAATAGTAAAGATTAATTTTAAAAACTACTGTATGAAACGTAACGGTTACCCAAATTAACTTATCCCTGGGTTTCCACATAGGAGAACATAGGTGAAAATATGGATATGGAAGAGAAATATAACTGTCAAGTTCTGATGGAGAGTGGTAGAGAACATGGCTATGAAAAATCCAACAATCAAAAAGCCATAAATTTGTGATGATCTAAGGTACCATCTGATTCATCAGATATGAGAGTACTAGAACAACATTTTTAGTTTCCAAGATCATTTCCCTAACATCGATGAACTTTTACATGTGGAGAAATACTTACTTGATTTTAGTGTAATATCATTGTTGGTCATTCCATGAACAATTTCCACTTCATCTCTATTTAAATAAATGAAGCTGAATTTTTCAATCATGAAGTGTTAGCAGATCATGCGATAGAATGATAAGTCATCCCATCTGTTTAGCATAAGTTATTAAATATACATAAGTCCATATATGGTGAGATTAATCGTATATGACTCCAACAATGGACTTATACTTTATCTATCATACCGCTTAATAAAATAAAACTAGTTTCTACTAACCAGGGAATTCCTGTAGGCTAGTGGTATGCGATAAAGGCCTGTCGCACTTCAGTTGTGGGTTCGGTTCCCACATCCTTGTCCGACGCGACGGGTTGTCTCCCATCCTGTAGGTTGTCCTTTTTCTAAAACTACATTATTATAACATTCCATAAATAATATCGAAAACAGTTCTAGCCTTAAACAATTCTATCTGATGTCTAACTTAATCCATTCCAACCTTTAAGCTTATCGAAAATACTTATATCCAATCTTATATTATAAAAAAAACAATTACTAGAAATGTCATCAACCAAGCATGTGAATACCATCATTTATCCCCCATATAAGATATATCTTGTTGGTCACATTCCAAACATGTGAATACCTTAATCATGTATTCTCTTGAAAAATGAATACCCATTGAACCTTAGTGAAAACATGAATGCTGTCAAAAGTTAACTCTTTCCACATACCAAAATCCCAAAATTTTTATATACTCAAACCATGATATCACATTGTCCTTATATCAGCCATGAGCTCATAAATACTATAAAACATCTCATTATCTCCTAATCCCTTCATTATGCGCATATCATCTACTTTCCAAAAATATATGAATTAACCTTTCATGGTTACTGGTACCATTCAACATATACTTTCAAATACTTTAGGAAAAGAAATAGTGTAACAATCCTTAGATGTGTCTTTATTCCATAGTACCATTAAATTACCTATACAACATAAATCTTGATAAACATACAATCATTCCACTACCTTCTTAAAACACTGACTGAGCTTCGTCATTTCTTTCATCTCATATATCATTTGTAGTCTCTTCATCATCATCAACATAAATACTACCCATACGACCATGCTGATTCTCTTCATGAGATTTTCCCTTAGGGAATTGGTTTGCATAATGCCCATACATTCCACATTTAAAACATTTAACCATTGTTGATCTCTTAGAAATACCATTATCTTTGTCCATGGTGTTAACTAAACCATTTCCTTTACAATTACAAGATTTGTGTCCTTTTCCACAACCAAATCATCTTCCAGTTCCTTTGAAACATTCTCCCTGACGCCTCTTCCCACATGATTTACATGAGGGGAATTGAACTTTCTTTCCTCTATGATCATCATGAAACTCCATCTTTCTCTTATTAGCTGAGTCAGGATACTTACCAAAGTTGAGATTATTGATCATATTATGAGATTTCTAATTAGGCATAATAACGATGTTTGGAATGCCAGATCCAATTTCATTTGGTTGCACATGAATAATATCATTCCATTGTCCATCATATCCTCCATTATTGTGAATCTTCCTGTTTCCAGCCATTTCCTAAAACCCAAAAAGAATAGTGTGAGTAGAAAAAATCATGCTAGGAAAACAGCATAATAAATGGGGAGTACCTTCAATATATAACACCTTAGGTTTAATTCTAATATCATTACTGTAATTCTAGGACTATAACCTATACGTATACTTAACCTTAGAGACATCCCTATACATACCTTAGAAATATATCTAGGGATATCACTAAAGTTCTCGCATCCTAGTTTCCAAAGGTTAACTAAACCTTCGCACTGATACCAATTGTAGAGACCCAAAGCTTGACGTACATTGACATTACATTACTTTTTCGGAATATTTAATACATGACAAAAACAGACGCCCAAAGATTGTATTAGTTTAGTGTCTTTGGAAACTCAGAACGTAATCTTCTAATCATGGTGAAAGATCTTCAACATCTCCCATAAAGATCTTCCTCTTTTGGTTTTCTTACCTAAAACCTTTATTTATATCCTGGGGAAAAGAAAACATTAAAAGGGTGAGCTCAAATGCTCAGTAAGGGTAAACATAGAGAACATAAAACAATCCATAAACATTTGAATGCAAAAACATGAACATAAAATCTAAACATCAAAATCTTGAGCAAAGACATAAATCATGAAAGTACGTAAGGAAAATATCATAATAGATCATAAATCATGATAAAATATCATGGGAATAAAGCATGTAATTGTAGCAACTATTAATCACATGTTATGATTTCCATAGTAGCCAAGGCAATACTGTCATGACCATCTTAGTGGACAAAGTCCCTTTCTGAATCGAGTTCACTCCTCGTTTCAGTCCTGTAACACTGAACCAGATTAACTTACCATTCCAGCCAAGTCTATCTCATGAGATATAAATCTTTACCCAATTCATTGGAGGGAGATACAGGTCCCACCATTCTCATAATGAAATCATTCTTATGTGTGTCACAAAATAAACATACATCATTCATAATGACCCAACAAAAAAATGGGCTTCATAAACATCATCCCATCATTACATAATCCATATATAAAAAGATATCATTTAATCATAAGAAAAGTGAAACCATGTAAATCATATAGAAATTATACTTGAAACATACACATATGAAATAATTCCATCTTATATGGAAAATATTTTTGATAAAACACTTGAAATGAATTATTGAGGAAAATAACCTTTCTTCTTCAAAATCATTTTCTTTTCACAAAATGCCATGAAATTTTAAAAGAAAAGTATTTTGTTGAAAATAGTCATTAAATATTGTAGAGTAATCTTCATGAAAATAAGGTGTTATGAAACCGTACAAATCTGTTCATTCCGTATAAGTTAAAAAAACATTCTTCTCGTACTTTTGTCGGAAAAGTCAAAAAGTACCTTGTACGATTTTCAAAAGAAATATTCCTTCCACACGATATGGTAAAAGTAAAAAAAAAGGTAAAAATGACTTTAAACATACATGGAAGAAAATTAAACATTTTATGAAAACATTTTGAGAACATATGGACATGGATGATAAACATAACCCCAGTAAATACATACGAATAAACAATCTCGGATAAGAATGAGATTGGAATAATTATCCCTTACCTTATGTCCGATATGCTTCGTATGTATCCGAACCTCCTGTATAATGATTTAACTAATGTCATTGACTTATTATATAATCATATTCATTGTTAGGATATCATATATAGTTTACTTATGACTTTATATTACCCGTTCTTTTGTAAATTCGATGTAAAAGCAGCGATTTGGGTAAAATCGTTTCATTTATTGTACGTGTTTCAACTTATTGTTCTTGATATTATTACTTATATCCTGATTTAATTAATTCTAGAATTTAAAACATGATTTATATATAATATATATTCAGAATATACATATATATATGATAGATTGATAAATGGAATGAAATACACTGTTCATGGAGACGGTAGGTCGTACGTACGCATGAACACTGTTTTTGTTTCCTTATTGAATTGAATGGAATTAAGTAGATGACATACATATATATATACATAAATATAGTATCATTATTATGTCATATATTTCATTATTATTCATTATATATTCTTTATAATCATTCATGAATGGTTAACATGGAGAATGAATCCCATCGCGTCGTGGAGACGATAGTCCGTACGTACACACGAGCGATGATATCATTATAATGATCGTGGAATTGTATTTAAGTGTATGTATAATATTTCAGAATCAATATAAATTTACAATAATCATATATAGTTATTTATTTACACCATTATACCCATCCAAGTAAGGTGGTGGTTGAAAACAGATTACAGCACGGCGTGGAGACGGTATTCCGTACGTACGCACGCGTGGTGATTTCGTTTTCCGTAGGATGGATAGAAGGTGAAATAGAGTTGTTTCATATTTATAATAACATATTAGTATATAAGTAATACTGATGGTATTACTTTATAATTATACAACTAAAGAATAAGAAGTATAAGAAGAAAGAAACTTGAGAGAATCGGAAGAAGAGATTACCTCTTCTTCGACGCACCTCCTTTAATCTTCCTCTTAAGAAAGTAGAGTTGGTATTTTGAGAAGACCAGAACCTACAGAATGTTTCTAGGGAAGTGTAGAAGAGAAATGGTTAGGGAGTTTCCGAGATTAAAGGATCAAAAGGGTGTGAAGAGAAGAGGGAAGGGGTGCCCTTTTTATAAGGGAGGAGAGGGGCACCTTTGGAAAAAATTAAAATATTATTTAATAATAAAGTCATATTTGGTTTATAATAGCTCAAAATTGATTTATTTAGAAGCTAAAGCGAGTATGGGTTGAAATACTTTCAACCAATAGGTTTTAGATAAGTTTAGGTTACTATTTCAACCTTATCTTTTAGATTTAACTCTAAGTTAAATAATTTAACTTTTAACGTGTCTTTTTGTTTTCTTACACTATATGGTTAATAAACTTACTATAACCAGACAAACAAACCGCAAGTGGTTTATTATTAATATATATAACCTTATATAAGTCATTTGGCCAGACCTTATATTTTTAGGAATATAATAACAATTAATAATATAATATTTGTTTTAAAAACTTTTTTATGTTAATTTTGACACTATTTGGTAATTGATTTTTGTGAAAATCATAACAGCATGATTAGTTCAAAAAAAGTTAATTAAATAAATACTAACATGTCATATTAACCTAAAAAATTAGTTTAATTCATAAAAAGTCTCAAATTACATTTATTTGGGTATTTATAATATCAATTATTTTAATATTTCATTATTTAGGTAATTACTACATCACCATTGTGTCATAAATAACTTAAATTATTTAATGTATAAAAATTATAAATAAAATACCATTAGGTAGGAAATATTTTTATCTTTATAATGAATATTTATAGCCGAATTTATCTTATTTATAATCCTATATTAAAAATGTTTTAGTTATTAAACATTGATTTTAACTATTTTAACTCGTCTTTAAATAAAATAATATTAAATGTCCTAATCTAATCCAAGTGGACCTAAATGGTCATATTTTATTCCTAAGGTTGTTTTTTGTCAAATTAAACTTATAAAATAGAATTAGGACATGTGTTAGGGTAATAATAATATCATTTTTACCCTTAATTACCCTATTTACTTTTAACCGTGGTAAATAAAAGTAAAAAGTTACTATTCACCAAAAATTATTTTTATCTTATTGAACCACATTTTACTCCTTGAAATTAACCGTGTCTCTCAGATTTTCAAAATTCCACTCACAGAAGTGGTAAAATTATGTTTTATGTAAATTTTCAAATTCTCCTAGGAGGTGGGTAAAAGACAGTGAAATGTTCAATAAAATTTTAATATATCTAAAATTATTATAAAATGACTCAAATTAATTACATTGAACTTATATAGGTATTATTTATCAATTTTGACCTAAAATAAATTTAAATAAAATAAATAATTATTTAAATAAAAAGTCAGTTTTTAAATAGTAACCCAGTGTTTTCACTATTCATCAAAAATTGAAAGTTTTCAGAAAAATACCAAAAATTCACCATAGGCTAATTTCGATACCCTGAATCCAAAAATGAAGTCCATTTTGAAAGATAAAATTTATAAAATTTCAAAAATTGGGTATTACTATTCATAACGACTAGTTCATAATAATATTATAATAATATCTCGTTTAGTGAAACTTGGTATTGCGTATAACACATGCTATCATGGAAGGTCGTGGTTGCGTGTAATGAAAAACAAGTCAAGGTTGCATGTAGTGCAAGATTCATTTGTTGTTGCGTATAATAGAATCCAACCATATTTCATTTATACATTGAATATATATATATATATATACACTCAATGTTGCGTAAAATAACTTCTACCAAACGAACTTGAAATTGTGTGTAACACGATCCAAGATTAGTGATGTGTATAATGCAAGCTAATATGGTGTTGCATATAGAACAAGCTAATTTTGGTGTCGTGTACAACACAAGACATCAATGAAATTAAAAATAATAATTCTCATAAAATCTCGGGTTGTTACAGATCCTTATGAATCCTTGTATGGTACGCCTTATTGCTCACCTATGTGATTGATTGAAGTTGGGGAATCAGTTGTGATTAGAGCACATCATGTATAGGATGCTGCAGAGTAGGTCTAGCTAATCAGGATGAGTATGTTTTCATCTTAGTCTAGATAGTAGTCTTATTCCAAAATACCCTGGATACCTCTCAAGTTTGAGGTTGGATATCAGGTTTTCATGAAAGTCTCACCTAGGACAGGGTGTAGTCATATCCAGAAGTAGGGTAATCTGTCATCAAGGTTTGTTGGACCCTTTGAGGTTGTGAAAAAGATCAGTCCAATTGGTTACCAGTTAGCACTTCATTAGAGATACTAGTCTATGCATGACATATTTAATGTATCTCAGATTATCTAAAACAATATAGACCAATCACATGTATTTCATCCTGATGAGGTTGAGATTGAAATAGATACTTACTTTGAGGATTATATCAGGCATATTGTTGATCCGAGAGTGAAGACACTCTCAGGTAGGTCTATTCCTCTTGTATGGGTTCTATAGAAGCATGACCAAGTGCAAGATGAGACCTGGGAATGGGAAGCTGATATACAATCTCAATGAATAGAACCCTTTGACGTCGGTACCTCTTTACCATCATAATACCAACTTGAGGAAGAGTTGTTTTAAGAAGGGGAGGTTGTAATGACCCACATTTTTTATGAATTTACAGATTGTTAAATATTTATTTTGAATCATTCTGTTAATCATGGTAATGGTATACAATATCCTATAGAAGGTATGAGGAGTGTATGAGGTTTTTTCAGTGCCCAGAGTTATGGAAAAGTGGGTTGCAGGATAGCCCACATGGTTAGTCGAAACTATGTAACCCATTCCATACGGTTTGTTTAAACTATGTAAGTACAGATAGGGGCACCTGTGAGTCTGCACAATTTTTCTACAACCTTGTGGTCTTAGGAACACGGCTGTGCAGCCACTTATAGTTTTCTAATAGAGCCTTACCACAAGGTTTACACAATTTTTTTTAAACATTGCACCTAAATAGTACAGACCCAAATTTTTGGATTAAAAGATCTTTATTCCCCTCTTCAATTCTTAAACCTATCCCACCTCCCTCTTTGTTTCCAATGGTAAAAATAACAGGTTATTTCTACTATGGGTTCTAAAATACATAAAGAATCAATCTCTTCTAACTCCTCCATCCATAAATCGATCATCTATCCTTTAGAAGCATCAGATATCCCCAGGTAAGGCAAACCCCACACACCCTTCTTTCCTCAGTAAATATCTCCATCTATTTCACTATTTAGATGAAGGATCATTCACCCTATTTTTAGGGTTTTGGAATTAAACTCATATATATTCAAATATACTTAAAATATGAGGTTGATATCAAGCGAGGCTTCATCTACGACCCTAAGGTAGGTGGTCACATAGTTTTCCATTTGAGTTTTGGTTGTTTCTTATTTATTACATCGTTCCATAAGCCAGCCTTTTCCATGATTCTAAATTGTGTTGGTTCCTTCATGGATAAATGACCCTAATGCATTAATATAGGTGAATTGTATATTTTTTAGAGAGTTAGGCATCACTTGTACTCTTTAGGGACAGCCATTTGTGTGCCACATTGAAAATGGTCATTTTGGGCCAAATGGTTAAAAAATTTAGAACCTAGTTTGACATATAGAATGAATTTAAAATGAAATATCTTTTATATCATGTGTAATTTATTTAACCCAAAGAAACCCATGGGTTTTTGGACATATTAATCTTGGAATTTCCTAGATGGGCATTTGAGTTATTGTCCTGACACTTACCTCGAGCCTTAAAATGTAAATTTCAATGACTTAATGAGTAATATGAAATGTTTAAGGAAAATGGGTTTGTGTAGGATGTCTTAAATGAGATAATGCTATCCATTGAATGGAATAAACATGAATCTTGTACCTTTTCAATCAATTTTTCATGTTAAGGAAGATTGAGTGAAAAGACATGGGTAGGATGACTTACTCTTGATGGAAAGTTTTTCATAGAAATATATCAAATGTAAATTTAATGAGGTAAATGACATGAATGAGAGGTTTTATTAATGTTTCATTATATATGAAACCATGAACCTGTATATGTTTAACTGGTTATTCTTATGATTTTATTCCATAAGAATATTTTTGATAATTAGTTTTCCTCTTATATTGGTATGTATTTGATGAGGGCATGAGAGGTGTATGCCCATGCCCTATGTATTTATAAATGGTATGACCTATTGATGGTGGAGCTAAGAAACCATGAGAGGCCTAATAATAAGAATTTATGTGCTTATATATGATGATCCAAAGACTGTGAGAGCCTTGAGGTATGAGAGGCCATCAGATCTCCCTTTTGTATCTTCAAGATACCATGGGAGATCTTAGAGTTGGGTCAGTGGTTAGACTGTGAGATCTTCCCCTTGTATCAAATGTCTATGAGTTACATTTCAATCCATCCCAATTTATATCAATATATATATATATATCAATATATATATATATATATATATATACTATATATAAATATCTAGTCCCATGATTAGACATACCGGCCATGGGATGAGGTAGGTGTCCCTTAAGAACCTGAGCATGAGATTATTTATCTATTCAGTAGTGCATTACTTTCTTGTATATACCTATGCACTATTTATTTATGATCAAATACTAGGATTAAAAGTAGACACCATTGGTGGGGTCCTACTGAGATTTTTATCCCACACCCTACTCAGGTATCCCTTTCCACTAGAGAAGATTATGTTGTTGTAGGTACTTTTAAAGGAAGAGGCCCTTCTAGAGGTTGTTTAATTGTACTTCTTAGTAGGTACTCTGGAGAATATGGTTGGTGTTAGGATAAAGATTTTCAGGGATATGTTTCATCCTTTTTTATCCTTTTGTACTATTTTATAGATTCCTTGTATCTATTCATTATTTTTAGTATTATCACATTTCCAAGCATCTTTGTATCAAACACTTCCATTGAGGCTTTTTCTATGTTATTTAGTTATTACTTCTTCCACTGTTACCTTTTTATTCTTCTATTGTTTATTTATCTACCTATTGTATTGTAATTCCACTATTTTTTATTATATTTTTTATCTATTGTGTACTCTGACATGACAGTATATTATCCCTGTTGTACTACCTATACACCCCTTCAACTATTCGGTAGCCCCAGGCATATGGAGAGACACGCTAGGGGTCATGTGGCCAACTGGGTTCAGGTAACAGGTTAGGTGGCATCCAGGTTTGGGACATCCAAGCCATGACATTGAAGTCATGGTGAGGAAGCTTATGTTGGGGGAATCATTTGTGGTATTTCGTTGGTTTAATGATCAAGATAGATTTTTTTCACATCAAGATGAGGAAGTGATATCTTAGGCCCAGTTGATTAGGATGGTAGAAGCTTTATTAAATCCATGTCCATGATAAAATATGGTATATTCACCCAGAAAGGATAATATACAATAAATGAATAAATGATGATGACACAAGTGTGGATAATGCATTATGATTTATCATGGGAAAAAGAGATTATATTACATCATGTGAGTTTGTAATAAGGTTATCAATGATATGACTATTACTTATCTATTTAGAGACCTTCATGAGTTCCTAGAATCCACTCTTGGTATGAAAATATTATTCACTACTATGTAGATAAGGACCTAGAGGGTCACACACAATAACATATTCAAGATTCTTCCCTATTCTGGTCAAAATATATACAGGATATGCAGGTTCACACTATGATTCTGGAGATTTTTATAGGTATTAATGATCACCAATGAATAAATAAATTCATAATTAATCACATATAAAATAATTTGATTGAATTTATTTATTAATATTATTTACAAGTTCATAGGTGAAAACAAGTAAAAATATTATAGGAATAGATATTATTTTAATAATCAAGGATCATTTAATATTTTAAATAATTGAAACTAATGTTAATGGATTGCTTTTATCATGTGATAATTTTATTATACATTAAATGTATGTGATAAAAATATAAATGACATTATGACATAGTTAGTTCAACATAATGTGTTATTTAACACTTACATAGTGGGTGTTGGATATACAGGGGATGAAGAAACCATTCCAGATATTTTACTTCCCACTATATAAGAAAAAGAGAGACATTAATTCTATGACTATTCATTCATTCATAATTGATAGCAAGTCTCTCCTGCCACGTCCCTATGAGATTAAGTATTTATCTGATCGATTAATCCAATAATGAGTTCATGAATCAAAGGGATGGGATTGAGGTGATCATTGTGACACTAAAAAAATTACCAAGTCTCCATGTTGGCACCCAAGATTCAACTATCAGTGTATGCACATATTATTGAAGAATGTGTGGGTGATCAATAGGGGTTTAATCAGGAATTATTATACCATTGATTGTTGATGACAATATTTTGTCGAATGGGCCACTTATTTTAATGAGGTATTTTTTCATTAATTTTGTGATTAATTAATTCACTTGATATTATCAAACCTCTATCGATGCTCATATTGTTAGAGATGATGAAGTTATATCACTATAATGATGAAAAATATTAAATTCTCGGACCACTAGAATGCATTGTTCACCCTGTAATATGTAATTTGTAACAATGTGATTGTGGGAATTTTCTAAGCCAAAAAAATTAATTTTCTTTAAAACTAAGTAGAGGGTTTTTTTAGTCCCAG
The DNA here is from genome assembly GCA_963277665.1 of Viscum album. Lineage (NCBI taxonomy): Eukaryota > Viridiplantae > Streptophyta > Magnoliopsida > Santalales > Viscaceae > Viscum > Viscum album. The sequence continues at coordinate 1,809,166,603 of OY728156.1, forward strand.
TAGTTCCAACCTCACTTCAACGCAATTTCGAACGACCAAATTATGTCCATCTAAAAAAATTTATTCCGATAGAAATATTTTCATGAGGAGTATTAAAATTGAAGAAAATATTTTTAGATATATGTTAATTTTTATCTATATCAGTTATGGGTAGTGATTATAGTGATTTCCTATTTTCTGACCAGCTTCTGGCTGGATTTCGGTCACCGGAACAACACCAGGTGGGGGATTATTTTCCATAACTATTGTATGATCACCCAAATAATAAATCATATTTCGAAATTATTTAGTATTTATAATATGGGGGTGTCTAGAATCAGGGTCAAATAAAAAAATAAATTTTAAATTTTAGTTAAAGTGGAAAGGGGGAAATTGGCCCAGTTTAGGATAAAACAAACCACAAGAAAATTTTATATATGGTGGGGATCAATAGTGAGAGAAATAAAAAAGGTAAATAAATATAGGGGCATTTAATTTGTAAAATATTCTAGTCAAATCATGTCATCCACCCACAACGAACCCCTCCCTAGATATTACCCTTGATGTTGTCGTAGTCACCTTAGACCAGTGCTACCCCCTCCTGAGACCAAGGGTAGTTGTTGGTTCTGTACTCCACACAACCACTCATTTTTCTATCTTCGACTTCATCCAAGACTATGTGAGTGCCTCCTCTACCCATTGATGATTTTTTCTATCTTTTATATCCCCCACTGCCATGTCTTCTGCTGCCGATGACTCCCTCATCTAATATCCCACTGCCTGGCCATTGTTGTGGTTCCCCATACATGTGTTGTATACCAGTTTGGTGAACCCCCTAGTCAACGGTGGCTACTCCTCTCCCATGACCAACCACCTTTTCTTCACCATGGAAAAATTGTACCTTAAGTGAACTCCCGACCACAACCGTCAAACACTACGTGCGACCAATCGATGAAGCATCAGCACAAATTGGCCATCCTATGATCCAAATTAGGTATTCTTATCCCGAAGGGGTTAAAATCTAGTATTCGAGACCCTAAAAAGACCTAGATGGGATCTAACTGACTTGAATCATCCTTGTAAGGGTTCTTCCTATCCTAGAACGGCTCTGCGTTGGTTTGAACCAACCCGCAACGTTCCTGGATGGGGTTATAGGGATGGAAAAAAAATTATATAATCAGAAAATATTTTATTGTTTTTTGGTTTAAAATATTAATAATAATAATAATTTTATTATTTAAATAAATTATTTTGATATTGATATAAAATTAAATTAGTTGAGTAATTAATTTTTTGGAGAAAATTTATATTATTTCCGAGAATGAACGTATTAAATAATTTTAATTTTAATTAAACCATTGAATTTATTAAATGTCCTCAAACAAAAATTTATTGTATTTTTATTTTTGTTGTTGTTTTAATTTTTCCATTAAATTTTCCCGAGCAGTGATGGACCATTTATGTCTGGTTTTATTTTATTTAATTATTTATTACAACTACATGAGATGTTTGTAAAATTTAATTATATTTTTCAATAGTTTTCACATTTTCTTTTTCATTATTACATGTATAAGGGATCACACGTCCATCTGTTCTATTATTGTATGTATTTTCCAATTACTAAGACCCCACCACTAAGACCCTCTCACCAATGGTTGAATACATTTTTACTATTAATGATGATGATCAAAGGAATGGACCACACCATGACAAATTGGTACACCGAACGAGAAGTAAAACACTAGACTAGGGGTGAGTTACATCTTGAGTCAATTATTAACTATTTTATGATACCTTTAGGGAATGGTTAATCCATTGAGTTTAAATGGATCAACCATTATATAAAGTTCTCGACTAGTTGAGAAATTTAATTTATTTATGATTTTTTGGTAATTTTATGTGTGTTCATGTTTACTATGAAAAAACATAAAATAATAAATAGAAAAAATGCATAAAGACATAATGAACTATTTTATACTAATCCATGTTCATTTTTGAGTGCAAAAAACTTGTTTGAACATAATTATTATGAAATAATTTCAATCATATATAAGTATTAAGAACTATAAAAAATATTAAGTTTCAAATATGTTCTGATGTTTGAATTTGTACAAAACATGGTGTACGTGGTTCTTGTAATCCCTTATTGAGGATGCCTCATACTACTAAAGAGTTATTTGGAGATAAATTAGTTGACTTTAATAAAAATGGTAGAACAGAATTAGTCCTAGAATGTTTTTTTCATTTTAGAGATAATCATTGATTAAATCAAGTTTCTATGTTTAGAATATTGGTCTTGACTCATAATATGAAGGAACTACAAGTTGATTCAGATGGCCAATAAAACACATACCATTAAACTCTCTGAGTAGTGGTGTAGTCATATCTTGTAAACTTTGAGGATAGTTTTTAAGTATCCTTTCTTCTTGAATACTTAAGAAATAAAATATTGTGAGTCAAGTAGTGATGGATAATTGAGTTTTATAAAATAGTGGGAGACATTTAATAATTTAATTAGTTATTAAATAATTTATAATCTATAATCAGGATAAAAGTATTGATCTTCTAGTATTTATTTTTTAGTAAATGGAATCTAAAACCACAAATAATCTATGATACCTAATGGAAAAAATCAGGTCATCACCATCACAAAATTTCATTAGTGGTACAAGATCTTGTGTATAATACTAGAGTACGAAATGAAATTGTATGTTCTTGAGTCCGCACTACCTGATTAACTTCTACAGGGATATAATTAGGATGATAAAGATGATTACATGAGACATGGATGATAGAAATTATGTTTATAGCATAATCCTAATATAAATTTCAAAATATTTTCTAGGACAACATAGGTACATGGATGTATATGCAATGATTCCACATCTTTGAGATGTTTGCAGGGATAAAGTGAAACCCAAAATCAATGAGATAATGATCAAATTGTTCACATATCAACTAAAATATGGAACTCAAGATGGTCCTCATATACTCTGGATGACAATGTACATTGAACAACTACATGAATTGGGGTTCATTTAAAATCATGTCCTTTAACTTTATCTCATTCTCATCCTTACCACCAAGATATCACAATTTCATTTAGAACTAGGAAATAAATTGTTTTTATGAACTACTTCAATGTCATTAGGGAAACAATTTCCTGGAAGATGATAATTAAAAGAAAGTTGACTCTTTAATTTATTATTTGAACAATTATAAAGACCATGAAAAATGGTAAACTACTAATATACTACCAATGGTTCCTTCATAATGACTTTCTAGAATACAAAGATAAATATTAAGATCATTGAACAAGATGCTATTTTATTTTCATGTGGCAAGATAGGTCATTGAAACATGAACTATAATGAATTGAAGGAGAATCGAGCCTAATCATATAATTTAGGTATATTCATCATTTAATTTAATATCCCATTTATTCTCCATTGGTATTAGATACAATATGTTCTTTTACACAATTTTTTCTAAATATAGGAACCAAGGATGTAAAGAAACATTACTAATATTCATTGTGTGTTCTCAAAGAAATTGAATTAGTTGTGAGATGAAGATGATTTAATTTCAATGTTAATAGTTCTTGTAAAACAAAAATTTTGTGTTGAATTCTACCATAAAATTAGAAAATTAATGTTTTTTAGGATATATAAAACTCAACTAGTAGTTATTTAATACATGAATATTGGGAAATTCATGATGAATATAAATTGTAAGACTTTAATACCCAGTTCCGACAAGATAATACTTTGTCTATTTAAACTAAAAGTACTTGTCAAGCATATTCCTAGTATAGTCATAAAATATTCAGAGATAAAAACATTAAGTATTTTTGAAAAATTTACTATTTTAGTTTTCAACAAATAAACCATTATAAATAATTGTTGGCCACAAAGCTTTTAGAATTGGTTCACCTAGTGGCATTGAACCATTACAAGGTTATGCTAGTGGTAAATATACTTGACAAGAATTTAATAAATGTTTTTTATGGAATGTGAATACGATGTATGATCTATTCATGGTCATAAAATTATTGTATATTTGGGCCCCAATGCTAAATAATATCTTTACCAAGCATTCAATGATTATTAAAATTTAGCATGAATTAAATCTTAAACACACGTTACCTTAACACATAAAAGCTATTATGTTACTTAGGAGGATTGATGATGAGTCTTACATGTTAATATTGATCACTAAAGTGTATCATGGAGTATTTCATAAATGAAAATTTACATAAGTACATCAGAGTAGTGATGCATGTAAAATGAAAATAAATTTTATATCTCATATTCATTGCACATACATCCATTTTTCAAGTCATAATTCGCAAATAATAGTGTTATCACACAACCATATGCCATCCATAATGAGATATGGATATCATATGAGTTGTATTATGATATAAGTCCATTATGTAAAATTAATATGTGTTTATATGCAATGAGTATGTTAGGATATAAACAAACATGCATAAAAATCACAATGTTTCACTAAAGTAATTATCCCAAAGGTTTCTATATATATTATAAAAATCTATGAGATAAACAAAGTGACAACATATTTAAATACTATATGTATAGAAAAGGGTGAATATCTCTATTTTAGATAGTGGGAGAATGATTTACATGGATTTAGTCAATGCTGAAGACACACTAGTAGTTGGAATATGAATAAATTCCACAACTTCATGTGGAAAGGGAGTATTCCAAATGACACATACTATATAGGAAGGATGAAACCATTGTAGTGGTTTTATATTCAATATGTCCAGTGGTATAATTATACACGTAACCTATAAATTTAAATTATATATGATTAATAATATCAATTAAAAATTTATAATGGATTCCATTTATCAAAGAAAATAGGTATTTTATTATGATTATTGTGGTGGGTATTTGAGAGAGACTATACATGGGTTGTAAAAAAATGGTACCAATAAGGATCAATTGGTAATACTAAGTCGTTATGCCTAAATACATTAGAATTAAAATTATCAAAAAATATCATATGATCATTATGTTACTAATTGGATGTCAAGACCATCAATCATGGACGGTGTCTATATGAAACCAACTAAACGGGTTGTTGACACCATAGAATGCCAACAAGGGATGAAAGTTAGTAAATGAAAGTTTTTGATTGATGTAAGAAACGAGATCATAGAATATTCATTTGGAATGAATTTTTTATTTATTTCTACAAGAGTTTAGTGTAAGTGCCACTATTTTTTGAGTAAAATATGTTCCATAACATAGTGAAAACAATTATTTTTCCTATAGTTAGTTGAGAAAATAATGAAAGTAACTCTTGAGAGATTGAATTTATGTAGCATATTAATTTATATGGAACAATATCTATTGATGTATACAAGATAAGTTTCTTAGACCATGTCAAAATTACATATACTTACAAGGTATTGAAAAAATAAAAGTTGGACCAATTTGTGACAGAATTTTTACTAGTGTCACAGGGCATAAATCTCTCCAAGAAGACAAGCTTGGTCACAATAGATGATTAAAGAGGTTATTAGAATTCCATAAGTCCTAGCTCTGGGTTTATCACATATTATATCTTGTGTACCATATCTAATATTGAAAAAATACACGTAATGGTAGGAAAATATCGATTATATCTAGGATAACTACATGGGAAGCATCCAGAACAATCCAATTGTACTTGAGAATATACAAAAGATATGTGCATGGTATGGAGAAAAGAAGGGACACTATTAAAAAGAGGACTCAAACTAGTTTTCCTACGATTAATGTGATTTAATATCATAGTCAGGATGAGGTACTACATATGATAAACTACATTAATCCAATGGTCGATATATCTATAATTACTATGTGTGTCATGGATTTTAAGGAAGCTAAATCAGTAGTGTATAATAAACAATGATTTGTTCTAGTTCATTGAATCATTATGTAAAATATTAACATTTAAAAATTATGATAATTATACTAATATTACTATCCATTATGTCAAGTTTTGATAGTGGAAAATAGGTATATACTCAGGGATATCATCTTATGAGAATTCTTACTCAAGGTGGTAAAGTCACAAATATCAAAATTACCACATAGTGGAAATGTTACAGGCCCATGACTAAATCTATAAATCATAAAAAACATGATATATTCATGTGAGAGCTAACAAGGTTAGTTATCAAGTAGGATCTTGTGAAATGGAAGTGTTTTAATAGTGGGTTCTTTATAACCAACGTGAATAGTACTTTTATAGTACGATATCATGAATATAGTGTGTTATGCCAAATTTACTCTTACCATAATAGTGTTGATATCTATTTTATCCACAATTTATATTGTAATGTCCATATATTATATATCATATTGAAATATTATAGAATTTATTATGATATAATAATAACCTCAATATACAATGATAAAAATATTAAATATATGTCCTATGGTCTATGAAATACATATCAGAGGGAATTAAAAAAGCTAATTTATTTTCCCTAGTGCAGCATAGTGGCTGAGTAACGTCATATCACTTTAGGATCATCGCAACCAATCCATCAAAAATTTCTATTTCAAATAATAAAATTCATTTTGTTGTTTTGTTTATTTTATAAAAGAAATTACTTTTTAGGTTTTGGAAAATATAAAATTAAAATAATAAAATAAAGAATAAAAAACTAAATATAGATACACACGTAATGTAGGTTATAAAGAAATGTCTTGGTCCTTAGGGTTTGCTAACACATGTTCCATCATTATTTATTTTTTGTTTAAATTAAATATGATAATTCAATTTAGGAAACCCCAAAAATGAATTACATTCCATTTATTTATTGAGTGTTTAATTTTATCATTAATAGGAAAAATCAATTTTACACTAAATAATAGCTCCTCAAATATCCAAATAGGATAACACCTCAACTAAGTGTGAAATTCCAAAAAGACACAGATCCACCATATGTCGTTTCATCCATTTGGGTATCCTTAACTCCATCATATGAATATATTACCTATGATAAGGGATGGAAAGTGATTTAATCAATGAAGATGTCTGGATTTGAATATAACTTCATGGAGCACAACCACGACACTTGTTAAATACTATCACATCCACCCCAAATATAATTAAAACATTTATAATTTAATTTGAAATAATTTTAAACATCATGAGACCTCCGCCAGGGCCAGGTATATGGTTAGAAGCTTTCCATTGAAAGTTGAAAAGAGATCATGAATGAGATCTGAGAGAGTGAGAGAGACTGATAATAAAAATTAGGATTTGAAGAAGATAGGAAGGAGGAAACAATTTAATTAAAATATGGAATGTGTTACATTGGAAAAGAAAAGAAAATTAATGAAAAAACAAAAAATATTATTCAATACAGTGCACTGAAATTGAAGTGCCCACTAGTTACTAGTTGATCTCTTTCTCCTCTACCATCCACATCTATTTACAGGCTTAAATACATCCTCATGTTCCATTAATGGAAATTAAATTGGTAAAAAAGTCATCTCGGGCCATCAAGTGGTCATAAAAGGGGTATCATGCATTATTATATAAAATCTATCTGTTTTCAGGTTTTCTCATGTCTTTACGTCATATAATTGATTCACGATGTATAATGTACATGGAAAAAAATTTACAAGATATTTTTCATGCTCGAAATTATTTTATTAGCAATCCATGGAATTGACGTCACATGACCATACGGGTAACATGGTGAAACATGCTAACTTCATCTAGAACACATTGTTTTCTTCACATAATGGCTTCAAATCCTACAATCCTTCAATTTTCACATTATGAATGAAATTTATAATGTCTAATGTATTTTATAGCTATTTTCCGTCAATTCCACCATGGTTGTTCATATTTGAGCATCATGCTTTGCCTTTTACATATCCTTCATCACAATACCTCATCTTGATGAAAAATTTATCACTTTTTAGATCCTTTCTAGATATTTTTATATCCTATCATAAAAGAAAAATGATTAAACACCATCAATAATAATAAATTAAAATTTTAAAATAATTCATTTTATGTTAAAATAAATATGAAAAATATGACTCTGTGAATTCTCTCACACATAGAACATGGTTATGCTAGAGAATTTAATCTCAAAAAATTTTCAAAGGAACTTCACTATAAAAAATATTTAAATTTATATAGAAACAAAATTTAATGTTTGATTTTTTAAAGTAAACATTCAATTTCTGAAAAAAAAACATCCTCCCACTCCTCATTCCTAAAAGAAATAAATCTAATCATTCATTTTACATTCCTTTGGTCGAAATTAAAAAGCATCTCCTTCCATACACTTTTATCTCTTAATTAATCATTAATGTTCACCCAAATTTTATTCTACATATCATTGAATTATTTTTAATAATTTATCATGGAAATAAATGTAACTACAATTGTTCTCATACCAAAAGTACATGTCACATTACAAAGTCTTGCGATACATTTAACATATCCACTGTATAGAGGAACTCATAAAAATTAATCATGAGGAAAAATAATTTTGGTTCACATGTCTATGGGGATTCATGTAGGTGGTGAATGAATTAAAACAATCTAAAATAAGTTGTTTGAATCTTTATCATACCTCATGATTTTAAAGTATAAACCTAATACAATACTCCTACAAATTTCATCTCCCAATACCAATACTCAATATAGGCACATGATAAAAATATTCATAATGAATAAATCACCCTATCTTACTTCATTTTCTTATTTTCATAGAAATTTTCACTTTAGAAAATTATCACATCCACCACCTAACCCCATAGGTTAAAATCATCAGTCTGGAAATGGTCATTTTGGATCCTCAAAACACACAACCTGTTTTTATTTGATTAAATTTATTAGCAAGAGAGGTGAATAATAAAGTGCATTTTAAACATGGAATCACCTAAAATCTCATGAAAACCCCCTAAAAAATAAATCACATCAATATCTACCACGAGTAATTACTCCCCCACATATAGTTATTTTAATATCATGCAATTTTCTATGAGTTGAGTAGGATTGGATATAGTGGGATTGTAATATGGATCACTTTCTGATAAGGTAATTCATAGATTCATTATGAAAAAGTTGTATAGATGTCAAGGTGGGTCAAAGGATAAAGTTATCAATAATAAAAATGCCTCAATAATGTTATAAAATATTTTTTTCAATCATATATTTGATAATATGCGATGAAAGTTTTAGAAGAATACTCTCACCGGTATCTCAAAAAATGCATTATAAAATGAAATTAGAAGTATTGGTTCATAATTTTTTAATGGAGGAGATAATATTGTTTAGGAAAATTATGAAAATATATTCACAATAATAAAAATCCAATTGATATCGATTTCAAAAATTCATAACATCTCAAATATGAGTTTAATTTCATTTACAAAAATCAACTTACACATCACAATCATGATTTGTAAAATTCTTACACTCATCCATCCCCTTACCCATTCATTTTCAATTTATCTCATTTAATCATGTCAATAGTGAAAATTAAAACATATAATTCTAATTATCCTATGGAACATATGTCTTCTATATCGACCCTAGAGTTTAAGAGCTCAATTTTGGGAATGGGATTTTCATTAAATCACTAAAACAAATTAAGATAATGAGAGTAAGAATTAAATAAATAATTGAATCACTTACTCCCCTAAAAAATATGGCTCATGTTAGGTTATGAATTTTCTCATTTTACATTCTATTTTATACATCATTTTCTCTTCATGATTTCCTTTCACGATGGGAATTCAATTCACACAATGAACATTTTCCAGTTTCACTAGTTCTCTTCCTACCTTAGGCCATCATGGTCATAAAAAATAAAAAATAAAATTGATTATAAGGACCATGAAATCTAATTTAAAAATTATAGAGGGTTCATAGATATATTCTAATTTATTCCTATGTCTAATAATTGAAAATTAAATTGATATTTAATTTTCGTAAAGAAAATAGATAAAAGATAAAAATTATTCTTTTATTAATCTCTAAAGTGTGTCCTAGGTTTTTACTACCTCTAGATTGAAATTACTAGATAAAATACATAGTTTGTTGGTGGGTTGAGTTTCTTAGATTTAAACCAACACAATTTATTATTTGTAGATTTTAAATCTTTATTATTGTTGTTGAGGACTCCATGTAAATAGTATACTATATCTTCTCCCTTTTCAACTAAGTACAACATTCATGGTGGGGGTAGGATGATGTATGGGTTCTCCTATGTCATTGTTACTTATGAAACATCTTCATCACCATCCAATGGTAGTGAAAGATTTTCTACATTATTAAAATAATAAAAGGGTATTTATGAGGTAATTTTGTTTAAAAAAATTAATGAAAAATAATAATTATTAAAATCCCCCCTTTTAAGTAAGAATATTTTCGTTCTTTAGGCAGAGAAATATGGATCTATTCATTGGGTTCCTCCAAGGAATTAAATATGTTACCCTAATATGGAAATAAAAAACAATTAGAATTGATTCTCAAATGTAAATTAATAATATTTAATGGGATAAGATTTAGAAAATGATCAACTCCCCAAAATGGTATAAATTGAATATATTCTTTGGTGGAAAATGCCTCTTGTAGATTATTTGTAATAGGTGTAATAATGTAGTTACACTCCTCCAGGATTTCTTCAAATTCCAAAACTTTGGTGGTTTCTTATTCTTCAAATTAAAGCCATACGTAGTCAGGTGAAGATGCTAATACATTATATATAGAGAGACCTCATTGCATTTCATTATCTTCCCATTCACTCTGAAATTGATCTATATATTTTCCCATACTATTATCAACATGTGATTCATCATCTTCACTCTCTAGGTCTTCATGGTATTATGTAATTTAGATCCTTAGATAGTTATGTTGTTGGATGTCTTCATGTATGGACTCAAATTCTTGCATTTACTCAGAAGAATGTGGAATGACTAAGAGTTATACATTAGGTTTAAGTCTGGGTTTTTATATTAGTGGATGAAAATATTTGAAAACCCTTTAAACCATGATATTTAGTTGTTCTACACCTTTACTATGTTCTTTAACTTGATCTCTATTATACTATAGAGCTTCTTCTTCTTATTTTTATTTCACATGTGATTAATCTACCTATGCATAATGTGATGTCACAGAATCTCTTGGTCCTTTCCTTTGCCAAAAATCCAGATCCTAAAGGGGTAGAATCTCGGCACGACCGATAGGTGAGACTGATCGGGGAGACCGATCAGCGCGACCGATCGGTGAGACCGATCGGCGTCACCCGACTTTGTCGGGTTTTTTCTAGTGACGTGCGCAAATTGAGTTTTAAACCGTTCTTTGACCCCCCTTTTAAGCTTGTTTTAAATCCCGGTAATGCCCATTAATGTTATAATTAAATATTTAATAAATTAACCTGGTGCGTGCGTTGGTTTAAACCACCCGACCCCTTTAATAACGTGTGGGGCCGTGTGGTCAACCCACGACCCCCGCTCCCTACGCGGTTTGGCGTTTTTATCTCAACCATCTATAGCTCTTATAAACTAAGGGTTAGCCATGGTTTCTTCTTTTCTTGATCACCCTGTGCTAAGAGTACCCTTCGTCCAGATGAGCAGCTTTTCGTTCAGATGAGCCACATCGCTATGCATGAAGTTGCGCGCCCGGCCTAAGCATTGATAGACAAGGCAATTTTCGTTCAAGCGAAACGCATCGCTATCCATGAAGTTCTGCCCCCGGCCTTACCTTCAATCGTTGATCCATACGTAGGGAATTTCTTCATCTCTCACTTTTGTGTATCATGTAGGGTGGGTGTGCTTTTGATTCTGTAGAATTGGTTAAACCAGACCTAAATAAAGATAGTGAACTGATTATATGAAAAAAGAATGGGGGGTTGTGATCGTTGATGCTGTTTTATGTTATGATCATCTTTCTGAATTGTGCGGGCTTACCCCTACTGAAAATCATGGTCATTGGTGGTCTTTCTCTATGCACTAATGAACCCCTAGGGATGTTTTAAATGACTTGTTTGTGGTTGTGAACTCCTGCTTTGAAATGAGAAATTGGTTAATCACATACACCCAGCTAAATAAATTGAAAGCACCAGGATCAACCCTTCTGTGATAACCCCCGGTTAAAGTACACAAAATTGAAATCATGGAGTGTGTTAAATCTTATAAATATGAAAATACCGGCATGGCCCTTCTTTGTGTTGGTGGTAGTGGTTTGGTTGTTTTTCTTTTATGGGCTGATTGCTGGAGATGTGGGAGGGGATGGGATCCCCTGTTGATATGGATATGGTGGTTGGGAGTTTTAAGACTAGGTGGTTACCTTGTTTATATCACGAATTTGGGTAGGATCCTCTGTTTATGAGAAACCATTTTGGGGGACATAGGGTAGTGTCTTGAGGGTTTCTTTGGTTCCACTACTTCAAGGGATCTCACTTATCCTCTTGTTGTTGTAACATTACAAGAGAAACGGGTGTGAATGTTTAAATTGACGTTTGGATGGATTTTATCCTTGGTTATGCTTATGGATTTAGTTGCCCAAGTAGGTGCATGAACTTATTTAAACATTACTACTGAATATGAAAACAAGAATGAGGAAAATGAGTTTTGTTGGCGGGAGTCGTGACTCGGACATGAGTGCTGTTGTGATCTGTAGGCTGTTTGAAGAAAAACCTAACTTTGGGTGAGTTCTTGTTACCTATGTATATACTTGTAGTTTTGTGTTTCTTATTCGCGCCCCACCAAAGTTGAGAACTTAGTGCCGAACACCCCCATTTCATGGAAGAGGGTGTTTTTCCCAACACTATTCTTAGTGGCTAGTTATTATCTCATTTTCTTCTCCCTTTCCTGGATAGCCCAAGTACCTTCAGGAAGGCTGTGATGGCCTGAGGTCCATTATTAGCCCAAGAATCTTTGGGCAGGGTAATGTGGTGGTTGTCCCAGGTGTGTGCGGGCAGGTGGTTTCCCAAGTGTCTTCGGAATGAGGCCTAGGTGTCTTCAGGCGCGCCAGCGGATCTTTTATCCCAGGTGTCTTCGGGCATGGTGGTGGTTGTTCTGGCCTAGGTGTTTGCAGGCGTGGTTACGTGTGACAGTTGTGGCCCAGGTGTTTGCGGGTGGGATTCGACAGTGGGACTACATGCGGTTGTGGCCCAGGTGTGTGCGGGCGGGTGTGGCAGTGGGACTACAGTGAGAATGGAGGGATTGGTTCGATGCGTAGGATGTCTCAATAACCAGTGGGAAAGTGGCGCGAGGTACCCAAACATCAATGTGCTCTTATATATATTACTTGGTTTGCGTTACTTGGTGAGTGTAGCCGGTGAGTGGGATGGGTGAACTCCTTCATAGTAATGGTTGTCTGCTTCTCACGGGACTTTAGTACGTTTCCCCACTTGTGCACGATAGTCTTTGGTTTTCCCTACTGAGTGTACTTGTATGCTCACCCTACGTATATAAAAATGCTTTCAGGTTTCCAGGAGGACTTTGGGGATTGTGCAGGACCATACTAGCTCAGACCTTTTAGTAGTTGCAGTTTCTGTTTTCCTTTATTTGGTACTTACCCTTGTAGTCACTTTTTTACTTTGTGGCTTTTACTTTTGGAACATGCATGTGGGAATGGTTTACTTTTGGCTTTACTTTTCCTTTACTTTTGGTGTTGTTGGGTTTCATCATCTTATCTCCCAATCCTATAAAACAAAAAGGGTTATGCCTTCCACTTGTGTGTAATTTGCATACCCTTGGTGCTAGTCGCCACTCTAGGACCTATAAAAGGTGGGTTTCGGGGGTCATTATCTCTCCTTCAACTTAAAGAAGGAAGGGCTTGGCAACCTGCTGACCCTTCCCTCCTTTTGGTGAAGGCGGGTCATGACAGAATGGTATCAGAGGTAGGGGTTGAGAGGTAGGATGGAGTCTGGAGTTAGGAACAGTGAGGATTTCATGGGATGGTAAGGCAACAGTGTTGGGTGACCTTGGTGCGTGAATTAGGATAGGGAAGACCGGCTAGGACACGAGATTTTAGGGCCCCCCGTGATCCGATGCAAGGACTCTGGACCTACTGAACGACCAAGTGAGGCCACGCTGATTATAGAGTAGAGACCCTAGGAAATGTACATACATCATAATGACTTGTGTTCTCATGTTTTTGGGATGTCTTGGGAATTAAGAGTAAATGAAAAGTTTAAGAAATTTTAAGAACAATATTCTGCACTACTTTGGCTTAGGCATTCCTTTTTTACCTTGTAGCTATGGCACCTGGAAGGCAACCACGTGTGGTACAGGCGATCGAGGCCCCAGAAACTACTTTGGCTGATCGGCAGAGAGCTGATCGAGAGGAAGAGGATGACCAGTGGTAGAAGACTCTTCGGGCCTTCCAGTGACAGACCCTCGAGAAGTACGAGGGAAACACCTCTGACATGAATACGGAAGGCTAGCTAGAGGAGCTAGTGATAGCCTTCAACCTGATTCGGGCCCCGACCGAGTACTAGGTTCCTCTGGCTGTCATCCAGATGTGGGGAGAGGCGTGTCAGTGGTGGACGCTTTATCTGGGGGAGAGGAGAGAGGCTGAGGTGCCATGAACTGATTTCGAGAAGGAGTTCCGGGCAGAATTCCTCTCTTCGACGATGAAGGCGGAAAAGAGACAGGACATACTCTCCCACCAACAGGGGAGTATGTTAGTGAGGGAGCTAGGAATCAAGATCAAGGAACTCCTACGTTTTTCTCCAGACCTATTTCCTAACGAGGAGTATCGGGCAAGACGTCTAGAGGAGGTGCTCCGACCCTCCCTCCAGTATGCTGTTACCCCCTTTACCCTGCCGACGTACTTGGAGTTCCAGAAGAAAGCCGAAGTGGTGGAGAGGATGCACGCTCTAGGAGGTGTTTCAAGAGAGGGGATCCATCTGGGACCATCGAAGGGGAAGTCCATTAGCAACAGGCCTCTAGCGTTAGGACCCTCCAGGTTTCGACCCACAAGGAGCAGGCCGCAACAGTTTCAGTTTCGATCCCCTGGTACTCACGCTTTTCCTTCGGGCCCGGGACCGCGATGCTTCGTCTGTGGGAGCCATGGACATCTCCGGAGTCAGTTCCAAAACCGAGTACACTACGGAAGTGGCGGACTGCCCCATCACCCACCCCAGCAGTATCTTCCATCCAGGCCTTTAGAGGCAGCAGCATCAGGGACAATGAGCTCCCACTCCTCCGAGGACAGACACAGGGGAGGGGGCTGACCTCAGGGATCTCCTCTGGGACCTCGACCAGGGTGTGGTCGGGGAGGTGGTCGATAGCCGAGGGGCAGAGGATCCGGGCGTGGACAACTACACACCGCGGAGGCAGCAGTTCCAGCAGGGTCGGAGGTTGTTCGAGGTACAATCAGTTTGTTTAGCACTCTTTCTTATGCCTTGTTTGATACCAGAGCTTCACAATCATTTGTTTCACCCAGTCTAGCCCGTGCCTTAGGCCTAAATGACAAGAGACTTCCAGTGTCCCTGGTGTTGATCACACCAGTCAGGGGTCAGACCGACTTGTTATTTGTTTGTCGGGGATACAGACTGATGATAGTGCCACATCAGTCGATTAGGGATCTTCTTCTGCTACAGATACAGCCATATGATGTCATCCTAGACATCAACTGGCTATTTTTTGTGTGTGCCGTCATTGAATGTTTCTGAGGAAGGTTTGTGTTCTCAAAATTGGGCGGCCGACGTGTTACCTTCACCGGCGAGTGGAGCAGTCAGAAGGGCAGCAGGCGAGAGGAACCCCTCCTCTCCTTGTTGGTTGAGATGTCAGTGGAATCAGTAGATGCTGAGATAGTGGAGGTGCCAGAGGTTTTCCATGAGTTTATGGATGTCATTCCTGGGGAGGTAACGACTCTACCCCCTCAACGGGATATCGAGTTTGGGATAGACCTGCAGCCCGACGCTCGTCCGATCTCGATGTCTCCTTACCGGATGTCACCTTCAGAGCTACGAGAGTTGCGGATCCAGATTGATGATCTAATGAAGAGGGGTTATGTTCGGATGAGTGAATCACCGTGGGGTGCTCCAGTCTTGTTCGCAAAGAAGGAATATGGTGGTCTCAGGTTGTGCATAGACTGCAGGAGGCTGAATCAGGTGATGATCAAGAATCGCTGGCCTCTTCTGAGGATAGACGATCTTTTCGACCAGCTGAAAGGGGCAGGATGGTTCTCGAAGATCGACCTGCGGTCTGGGTACCACCAGCTGAGAGTGAAGGAGGGCGACATTCCCAAGATGACATTCAAGTGCAGATATGGACACTTCGAGTTCGTAGTCATGCCCTTCGGTGTTACGAACGCCCCTGCTGTGTTCATGGGGATTATGAACTCCATCTTCTGGGAGTACCTAGATCGGTTCGTAGTTGTGTTCATCAACGACATCCTGGTCTACTGAAGATCAGAGGAGGACCATGCAGAGCACCTGAGGACGGTTCTGGAGGTCCTCCGACATCATCAGCTCTATGGGAAGTTGTCAAAATGCAATTTCTGGACATGAGAAGTGCACTTCCTCAGGCACGTGGTGTCCGAGTAGGGGGTAGTGGTGGACCCATCAAAGGTTGAGGCAGTTGTTTCTTGGGAAGCACCCAAGAATGTGGCAGAGGTCCGTAGTTTCCTCGAGCTGGCGGGTTACTATCGGAGGTTCGTACCCAACTTATCCCGAGTTGCAGCCCCTTTGATAGCCCTGACCAAGAAAGACCAGATTTTCATGTGGAGTGAGCAGTGCGAGTTATCCTTCAGCTATCTGAGGGAGAAGTTGGTCAGTGCCCCAGTGCTGAGATTTCTAGAAGAAGGGGCGGCTTATGAGGTGTTCTTCAATGCTTCAGGATAGGGCCTGGGATGTGTGTTGATGCAACAATAAGGGGTGATCTCTTATGGGTCTAGGAAGCTACGCCCTCATGATCTTAATTACGCTACCCATAACCTGGAGCTTACAGCGGTCGTTTTTGCGCTAAAGTTATGGCAAAACTACCTCATTGGAGAATTATTTGTGGTCTTCAAAGATCACAAAATCTTGAGGTATATCTTCTCCCAGTGGGACCTGAACTTGCGACAACAGAGATGGGTGGAGTTCCTCCAGGATTATGACTTCGAGATCTCTTATACTAAGGGAAAGGGAAATGTAGTGGCTGATGCCTTGAGCAGGAGGACGCAGAAGGATGCGGTTCGAGAGTCAGCGGATTCCTGGAAGGCGATGGAGGAGTTGGCTTCCTTACACCTGGATGCGAGGATGGATGGTGGTAGAGGTTGCCTATATCAGATGGCAGTGCAGTCGTCTCTGTTGCAGAAAGTGGAGGAGTCTCAATGGGGAGACCCAGAGTGCAAAGTGATGCGTGACCGAGTTGACCAGGGAAATGCTCTGGAAGGATGGATAGAGGATGGTCAGAACCTGATGCTTTTCCAGGGAAGGTTGTTTGTTCCAGGAGTGATACGCGGAAAGGTTCTTAGTGAGTTCCACAACTCACCCCTAGCGGTACACCTAGGTGTTTCCAAGATGTACCAGGGATTGAAGAGATAGTTTTGGTGGCCCAGAGTGAAGTGAACAATGGTAGAGTTTGTGACCAAGTGCTTAGTGTGTCAGTAAGTGAAGGCTGAACACCGAGTTCCAGGCGGCCTACTGCAGTCTCTAGATGTCCCTGAGTGGAAGTGGGATGACATATCGATGGATTTCATCACAGGACTTCCCAAGGTCCAAGGGGCATATGACGCCATCTGGGTGGTAGTGGACCGATTGATAAAATCGGCCCACTTTCTGGTGATCAGGGAGTCAAGTACTGTGGATGCTTTGACACGAAAGTACGTGGATGATGTGGTGCGGTTTCATGGAGTTCCGAGGTCTATAGTCTTGGATAGGGATGCACGATTTACCTCGCGGGTCTGGAAAGTATTGCAGCATGCTTTTGGCACACAGTTACGCCTTAGCACTGCTTTCCATCCCCAGACAGATGGAAAAACAGAGCGCACCATCCAGATCTTGGAGGATATGCTCCGGGCATGTGTTCTGGACTCAAGAGGATCATGGGTGCGACACTTTCCCCTGGTGGAGTTCACCTAAAATAATAGCTATCACTCTACCATTGGTATGGCCCCATTTGAATCCTTGTACGGGAGGCTGTGCCGTTCACCTATGTGTTGGGCCGAAGTAGGAGAGGAAGACATCCTTGGACCGGAGGTGGTGTAGAGCATGATAGAGAAGGTTCAGCTCATATGGGAAAGGATGAAGGCGGCCCAGGACCGGCAGAAGTCGTATGCTGATACCAGGAGAAGGCCCTTGGAATTTGAGGTTGGAGACCACGTGTTCTTAAGGCTCTCCCCTTGGCAGGACAACGGAGGTTCGGCAAGGGGAGTAAGCTTTCTCCCAGGTTCATCGGGCCCTTCGAAGTGTTACGGCGGGTCGGCGAAGTGGCCTATCAGCTAGCATTACCACTGCCGCTACTAAGGATACATGATGTCTTCCACATGTACCATCTCCATCGGTATCTGCATGACGATTCACACGTCCTCAACTGGGGAGAGCTGGACATCGAGGACGATTGACTTTTGTGGAGAGACCAGTGATGATCGAGGATCGCAAAGAAAAGGTGCTTCGTGGGAGAACCATTACCTTGGTTCGTGTGTTGTGGAGACATGGTAGGCTTGAGGAGAGTACATGGGAGAGGGAAGCACATATGCGTGCCCAGTACCCAGAGTTGTTTTGAGTTTTGTTTTGTTTTTTATAGCTGTTGTGGAAGAACGTTTTACCTTGTTGGCCATGAAATGCCAGTTTTATTTTTCCTCTGAATGTGTGTGAAAAGTCCTGTCTATGAGGGAGGAGAGAACCAAACCCCTAATCAAGATGCATTAAGGTGGATGCGATTAAACCCGTGCGGGAGAGTTAGGGCCGCCCAAAGTGGATAATATCTTGACATGGGGAAGGAGACTCCCCAACCCCCACATGCCTGGGAAGTTTGACATGATATGTTGCTTTGTTCGTGATAGGAAAGTGTTCTTAGTTAACAATGAGGTTCACTATTGAGAGGTATCTTTTGAGGTGGTTGTTCGGACCCGCTCTTTCCTTCTGGGTTGTTTAAATTCTCGAGGGCGAGAATAGTTTGAGAGGTATTTGATGTGATGACCCAGACTCTCTTGGTCTTTTCCTTTGCCAAAAATCTGGATCCTAAAGGGGTAGTGTCTCGGCGCGACCGATCGGTGAGACCGATCGGGGAGACCGATCAGCGCGACCGATTGGCATCACCCGGCTTTTTTGGGGTTTTTCCAGTAATGTACGCAAATTGAGTTTTAAACCCTTCTTTGACCCCACTTTTAAGCTTGTTTTAAAGCCCAGTAATGCCCATAAATGTTATAATAAAATATTTAATAAATTAACCTAGTGTGTGCGTTGGTTTAAACCACCCAACCCCTTTAATAACGTGTGGGGGCGCGTGGTCAACCCACGACCCCCGCTCCTTACACGGTTTGGCGTTATTATCTCAATCGTCCGTGGATCTTATAAACTAAGGGTTAGTTGTGGTTTTTTCTTTTCTCGATCACCCTGTGCTAAGAGTACCCTTCATCAATATGAGCAACTTTTCGTTCAGAAAATCCACATCACTATGCATGAAGTTCCTCTCCCAGCCTAAGTGTTGATAGACGAGGCAATTTTTGTTCAGGTGAACCGCATCGCTATCCATGAAGTTCCACCCCCGGCCTTAGCGTCGATCATTGATGAACAAGTAGGGAATTTATTCGTCCCTCACTTTTGTGTATCATGTGGGGTGGGTGTGCTTTTGATTCTATAGAATTGTTTAAACCAAACCTAAATAAAGATAGTGAACTGATTATATGAAGAAATAATGGGGGGTTGTGATCGTTGATGCTGTTTTATGTTATGATCATCTTTCTGAATTGTGAGGGCTTACCCCTTCTGAAAATCTTTGTCGTTGGTGGTCTTTCTCTGTGCACTAATGAACCCCTGGGGATGTTTTAAATGACTTGTTTGTGGTTGTGAACTCCTGCTGTGAAAAGGGAAATTGGTTAATCATGTACACCCGACTAAATAAATTGAAACACCTGGATAAACCCTTCTGTGATAACCCCGGTTAAAGTACACAAAATTGAAATCATGGAGTGTGTTAAATCTTATAAATCTGAAAATACCGGCATGGCCCTGCTTTGTGTTGGTGGTAGTGGTTTGGTTGTTTTTCTTTTATAAGCTGATTGCTGGAGATGTGGGAGGGGATGGGATCCCCTATTGATATGGATTTGGTGGTTGTGAGTTTTAAGACCGGGTGGTTAACTTGTTTATATCACGAATTGGGGTGGGATCCTCTGTTTATTGGGGACATGGGGTAGTGTCTCGGGGGTTTCTTTGGTTCCACTACTTCAAGGGGTCTCACTTATCCTCTTGTTGTTGTAACATTACAAGAGCACTGGGTGTGAATGTTTAAATTGACGTTTGGATGGATTATTTCCTTGGTTATGCTTATGGTGTTAGTTTCCAAGTAGGTGCATGCACTTATTTAAACATTATTAATGAACATGAAAACAATAATGGGGCAAATGAGTTTTGTTGGCGGGAGTCGTGACTCGGACTTGAGTGCTGTTCTGATCTGTAGGCTGTCTGAAGAAAAACCTAACTTTGGGTGAGTGCTTGTTACCTATGTATATACTTGTAGTTTTTTGTTTCTTATTCGTGCCCCACCCAAGTTGATCACTTAGTTCCGAACACCCCGATTTCATGGGGGAGGGTGTTTTTCCCAAAACTATTCTTAGTGGCCGATTATTAGATCCTTTTCTGCTCCCTTTCCTGGATATCCCAAGTACCTTCGGGCAGGCTGTGATGGCCTGAGGGCCATTATTAGCCCAAGAATCTTCGTGCAGGGTAGTGTGGTGGTTGGCCCAGGTGTGTGCGGGCAGGTGGTTTCCCAAGTGTCTTCAGGATGAGGCCCAGGTGTCCTCGGGCGTGGTAGTGGATCTTCTATCCCAGGTGTCTTCTGGTGTGGTGGTGGTTGTTCTGTCCTAGGTGTTTACAGGCATGGTTACATGTGACAGTTGTGGCCCAGGTGTTTGCGGGCGGGATTCGGCAGTGGGAATGCGTGTGGTTGTGGCCCAAGTCTGTGCGGGTGGGTGTGGCAGTGGGACTGCATTGAGAATGACGGGATTGGTTTGATGCGTAGGATTTCTCAATAACAAGTGGGAAAGTGGCATGGGGTACCCAAACATTGATGTGCTCTTATATATATTACTTGGTTTGCGTTACTTGGTGAGAGTAGCTGGTGAGTGGGATGGGTGAACTCCTTCATAGTAATGGTTGTCTGCTTCTCACGGGACTTTAGTACGTTTCCCCACTTGTGTTCGAGAGTCTTTGGTTTTCCCTACTAAGTGTACTTTTATGCTCACCCTACATATATAAAACTGCTTTCAGGTTTCTAGGAGGACTTCGGGGATCGCGCAGAACCATACAAGCTCAGACCTTTGGGCAGTTGCGGTTGCAGTTTTCCTTTCTTTGGTACTTACCCTTGTAGTCACTTTTGTACTTTGTGGATTTTAGTTTTGGAACATGCATGTGGGAATGGTTTACTTTTGGCTTTACTTTTCCTTTACTTTTGGTGTTGTTGGGTTTCATCATCTTATCTCCTGATCCTATAAAACAAAAAGGGTAATTCCTTCCACTTGTGTGTAATTTCCATACCCTTGGTGATAGTCGCCACTCCAGGACCTATAGAATGCGGGTTTTGTGTGTCATTATCTCTCCTTCAACTTAAAGAAGGAAGGTCTTGGAAACCTGCTGACCCTTCCCTCCTTTTGGTGAAGGCGGGTCATGACAGAATGGTATCAGAGGGAGGGGTTGAGAGGTAGGATGGAGTCTGGAGTTAGGTACAGTGAGGATTTCATGGGATGGTAAGGAAATAGTGTTGGGTGACCTTGGTGCATGAATTAGGCCAGGGAAGACCGGCTAGGACACGGGATTTTAGGGCCCCCCGTGATCCGATGCAAGGACTCTGGACCTACCGAACAGCCAAGTGAGGCCACGCTGATTTCAGGGTAGAGACCCTAGAAAAGGCACATATATCATAATGACTTGTGCTCTCATGTTTCTGGGATGTCTTGGGAATTAAGAGTAAATGAAAAGTTTAATAAATTTTAAGAACAATATTCTGCACTACTTGGGCTTAGGCATTCCTTGTTTACCTTGCAGCTATGCCACCTGGAAGGTGACCACGTGTGGTACAGGCGATCGAGGCCCTGGAGACTACTTTGGCCGATCGACAGAGAGCTGATCGAGAGGAAGAGGATGACCAGTGGAAGAAGACTCTTCGGGCCTTCCAGTGATAGACCCTCGAGAAGTATGAGGGCAGCACCTCTGACATGAAGACAGAAGTCTGGATAGAGGAGCTAGTGATAGCCTTCGGCCTGATTCGGGCCCCGACCGAGTACTAGGTTTTTCTGGCCATCAGCCAAATGCGGGGAGCGGTGCGTCAGTGGTGGACGCTTTATCTGGGGGATAGGAGAGAGACTGAGGTTCCATGGGCTGATTTCGAGAAGGATTTCTGGGCAGAATTCCTCTCCTCGATGATGAAGGCGAAAAAGTGACAGGAGCTACTCTCCCTCCAAATGAGGAGTATGTCAGTTAGGGATCTAGGAATCAAGTTCAAGGACCTCCTACATTTTTCTCCAGACCTATTTCCTGATGAGGAGTCTCGGGAAAGACGTCTAGAGGAGGTGTCCCGACCCTCCCTCTAGTATGCTGTTACCCCCTTTACCCTGCCGACGTACTTGGAGGTCCAGAAGAAGGCCGAAGTGGTGGAGAGGATGCACGCTCTAGGAGGTGTTTCACGAGAGGGGATCCAGCTGGAACCATATAAGGGGAAGGCCATCAGCACCAGGCCTCCAACGTCAGGACTCTCTAGGTTCCGACCCGCAGGGAGCATGCCGCAGCAGTTTCAGTTTCGATCCCCCAGTCCTCGCCCTTTTCCTTCGGGCCCGGGACCGTGATGCTTCGTCTATGGGAGCCATGGACATCTCCAAAGTCAGTTCCCGGACCGGGTATAGTACGACGATGGCGGAAAACCCCAGCACCCACCCCAGTAGTAGCTTCCAGCTAGGCCTTTCCAACAGCAGCATCCGGGACAACGAGCTCCCAATCCTCCGAGGACAGACGTAGGAGGAGGGGGCTGACCTCAGGGCGCTCCTCAGGGACCTCGACTAGGGCGTGGTCGGGGAGGTGGCCGATAGCTGAGGGGCAGAGGATCCGGGCGTGGAAAACTACACACTACAGAGTCAGCAGTTCCAGCATGGCTAGAGGTTGTTCGAGGTATGATCAGTTTGTTTAGCACTCTTGCTTATGCCTTGTTCGATACCATAGCTTCACACTCCTTTGTTGCACCCAGTCTAGCCCATGACTTAGGCCTAGATGCCAACAGACTTCCAGTGCCCCTGGTTTTGAGCACACCAGTCGGGGGTCAGACCGACTTGTTGTTTGTTTGTCGGGGATGCAGAATGATGATAGGGCCACATCAGTCAATTAGGGATCTTCTTCTGCTATAGATACAGCCATACAATGTCATCCTAGGCATCGACTCACTATTTTTTGTGTGTGCCATCATCGAATGTTTCTGAGGAAGGGTTGTGTTCTCGGACTTGGGCGGCCGACGTGTTACCTTCACCGGCAAGCGGAGTAGTCAGAGGGTCAGCAGGTGAGAGGAACCCCTCCTCTCCTTATTGGCCGAGCTGTTAGTGGAATCAGTAGATGCTGAGATTTTGGAGGTGCCAGAGGTTGTCCGTGAGTTTATGGAAATCTTTCCTGAGGTGGTTACGACTCTACCCCCTCGACGGGATATCAAGTTCAGGATAGACCTGCAGCCCATCGCTCGTCCGATCTCGATGGATCTTTACCGGATGGCACCTTCAGAGCTACGGGAGTTGCAGATCCAGATTAATGATCTATTGAAGATGGGTTATGTTCAGCTGAGTGCGTCACCATGGGGTGCTCTAGTCTTGTTCGCAAAGAAGGCAGATGGTAGTCTCAGGTTGTGCATAGACTACAGGAGGCTGAATCAGGTGATGATCAAGAATCACTACCCTCTTCTGAGGATAGACAATCTTTTCCACCGGCTGAAAGGGGCAGGATGGTTCTCGAAGATTGAACTGCGGTCTGGGTACCACCAGCTGAGAGGGAAGGAGGGAGACATCCTGAAGACGACATTCAGGTGCCGATATAGACACTTTGAGTTCGTAGTCATTCCCTTCGGTGTTACAAACGCCCCGACTGTGTTCATGGGGCTTATGAACTCCATCTTCTGGGAGTACCTAGATCGGTTCATAGTTGTGTTCATTGATGACATCATGGTCTACTCAAGATCAGAGGAGGACAATTAAGAGCACCTGAGGATGGTTCTAAAGGTCCTCCGACATCATCATCTCTATGGGAAGTTGTCGAAATGCAAGTTCTGGACACGAGAAGTGCACTTACTAGGGCACATGGTGTCCAAGCAGGGGGTAACAATGGACCCATCAAAGGTCGAGGCAGTTGTTTCTTGGGCAACACCCAAGAATGTGGCAGAGGTCCATAGTTTCCTCGGGCTGGTGGGTTACTATCAGAGGTTCGTACCCAACTTCTCCCGAGTTGCAACCCCTTTGACAGCCCTGACCAAGAAAGACCAGGTTTTCATGTGGAGTGAGAAATGCGAGTTAGCCTTTAGCTATCTGAATGAGAAGTTGGTCAGTGCCCCAGTGCTGAGATTTCCAGAAGAAGGGGAGGCGTATGAGGTGTTCTTCGATGCTTCAAGACAGGGCATGGGATGTGTGTTGATGCAACACCAAGGGGTGATCTCTTATGGGTCCAGGCAGCTACGCCCTCATGAGCATAATTACGCCACCCACGACCTGGAGCTTGCAGCGGTCGTTTGTGCTCTAAAGTTATGGCGGCACTAACTCATTGGAGAATGCTTTCTGGTCTTCACAGATCACAAAATCTTGAGGTATATCTTCTCCCAGCGGGACCTAAACTTGCGACAGTGGAGATGGGTGGAGTTCCTCCAGGATTACTACTTCAAGATCTCTTATACTGAGGGCAAGGGAAATGTAGTGGCCGATGCCTTGAGCAGGAGGATGCAGAAGGATGAGGTTTGTGAGTCAGTGGATGCCTCGAAGGCGATGGAGGAGTTGGCTGCCTTACACCTGGATGCGAGGATGGATGGTGGTAGAGGTTGCCTATATCAGATGGCAGTGCAGTCGTCTCGGTTGCAGCAAGTGGAGGAGTCTCAGAGGGGAGACCCAGAGTGCG
Organism: Viscum album; assembly: GCA_963277665.1. Taxonomy (NCBI): domain Eukaryota; kingdom Viridiplantae; phylum Streptophyta; class Magnoliopsida; order Santalales; family Viscaceae; genus Viscum; species Viscum album. Next base: position 1,809,191,867 of record OY728156.1, read on the forward strand.
AAGTGATGCGTGACCGAGTTGACCAGGGCAATGCTTCGGAAGGATGGATAGAGGATGGTCAGAACCGGATGCTTTTCCAGGGAATGTTGTTTGTTCCAAGAGTTATGTGTGACAAGGTTCTCAGTGAGTTCCAAAACTCACCCCTGGAGGTACACCCAGAAGTTTCGAAGATGTACCAGGGACTGAAGAGACAGTTTTGGTGTCCCGGAGTGAAGCGAGCAGTGGAAGAGTTTGTGGCCAAGTGCTTAGTGTGTCAGCAAGTGAAGGCTGAACACCGAGTTCCAGGCGGCCTACTGCAGTCTCTAGTTGTCCCCGAGTGGAAGTGGGATGACATCTCGATGGATTTTGTCACGGGACTTCCCAAGGTCCAAGGGGCATACGACGCCATATGGGTGGTAGTGGACCGGTTGATGAAATCGGCCCACTTTCTGGCGATCAGGGAGTCTAGTACTATGGATGCTTTGGCACGAAAGTACGTGGATGAGGTGGTGCGGTTTCATGGAGTTCCAAGGTCTATAGTCTCAGATAGGGATGCACGGTTTACCTCACGGGTATGGAAAGGATTGCAACATTCTTTTGGCACACAGTTACGCCTTAGCACTGCTTTCCATCCCTAGACAGATGGAAAACAGAGCACACCATCCAGACCTTGGAGGATATGCTGCGGGCATGTGTTCTGGACTCAGGAGGATCATGGGTGCGACACTTTCCCCTGGTAGAGTTTGCCTACAATAATAGATATCACTCTACCATTGGTATGGCCCCATTTGAAGCCTTGTACGGGAGGCCATGCCATTCACCTATGTGTTGGGATGAAGTAGTAGAGGCAGGCATCCTTGGCTTGGAGGTGGTGCAGAGCATGACAGAGAAGGTTCAGATCATATGGGAAAGGATGAAAGCGGCCCAGGACCGGCAGAAGTCGTATGCTGATACCAGGAGGAGCCCCTTGGAATTTGAGGATGGAGACCACGTGTTCTTAAGGGTCTACCCTCGGCGTGGACAACAGAGGTTCGGTAAGGGGAGTAAGCTTTCTCCTAGGTTCATCAGGCCCTTCGAAGTGTTACGACAGGTCGGCGAAGTGGCCTATCAGCTAGCGTTACCACTGACGCTACTAATGATACATGATGTCTTCCACATGTCCCAGCTCCGTCGGTATCTGCATGATGATTCAAACATCCTCGGATGGGGAGAGCTGGACATCGAGGACGACGTGACTTTTGTGGAGAGACCAGTGATGATCAAGGATAACAAATAAAAGGTGCTCCGTGGGTGAACCATTCCCTTGGTTCGTGTGTTGTGGAGACATGGTAGGATGGAGGAGAGTACGTGGGAGAGGGAAGCACAGATGCGTGCCTAGTACCAGGAGTTTTTTTTGATTTTTGTTCTGTTTGTTATAGCTGTTGTGGTAGAACGTTTTACCTTGTTGGCTATGAAATACTAGTTTTATTTTTCCTCTGAATGTGTGTGAAAAGTCCTGGCTATGAGGGAGGAGAGAACCCAACCCCTAATCAAGACGCATTAAGGTGGATGCGATTAAACCCATGCGGGTGAGTCAGTGCCACCCAAAGAAGATAATATCTTGACATGGGGAAGGAGAATCCCCAACCCCCACATGCCTGGTCAGTTTGACATGATATGTTTCTTGGTTCGTGACAGGAAAGTGTTCTTAGTTAACAATGAGGTTCACTCTTGAGAGGTATCTTTCGAGGTGGTTGTTCGGACCCGCTCTTTCCTTCTGGGTTGTTTAAATTCTCAAGGGTGAGAATAGTTTGAGAGGTATCTAATGTGATGAAACAGACTCTCTTGGTCCTTTCCTTTTCCAAAAATCTGGATCCTAAAGGGGTAGCATCTCGGCACGACCGATCGGCGCCACCCGACTTTATCGGGGTTTTTCCAGTGACGTGCGCAAATTGAGTTTTAAACCCTTCTTTTAACCCCCTTTTAAGCTTTTTTTAAAGCCTGGTAATGCCCATAAATGTTATAATTAAATATTTAATAAATTAACCTGGTGAGTGCATCAGTTTAAACCACCCGACCCCTTTAATAACGTGTGGGGCCGCGTGGTCAACCCACGACACCCGCTCCTTACGGGGTTTGGCGTTCTTATCTCAACCATCTACGACACTTATAAACTTAGGGTTAGCTGTGGTTTCTTCTTTTCTCGATCACCCTGTGCTAAGAGTACCCTTCGTCTAGACGAGCAGCTTTTTGTTCAGATGAGCCACATCGCTATGTGTGAGGTTCCGCACCCAGCCTAAGCGTTGATAGATGAGGCGATTTTCATTCAGACGAACCACATCGCTATCCGTGAAGTTCTTCCCTCGGCCTTAGCATCGATCGTTGATCAACAAGTAAGGAATTTCTTCGTCTCTCACTTTTGTGTATCACGTGGGGTGGGCGTGCGTTTGATTCTATAGAATTGGTTAAACCAGACCTAAATAAAGATAATGAATTGATTATATGAAGAAATAATGGGGGGTTGTGATCGTTGATGCTGTTTTATGTTATGATCATCTTTATGAATTGTGAGGGCTTACCCCTAATGAAAATCTTGGCCATCGGTGGTCTTTCTATGTGCACTAATGAACCCCAGAGGATGTTTTAAATGACTTGTTTGTGGTTGTGAACTCCTACTATGAAAAGGAAAATTGGTTAATCACGTACACTCGGCTAAATAAATTGAAATCACCAGGATCAACCCTTCTATGATAACCCCTAGTTAAATTACGCGAAATTGAAATCATGGAGTGTGTTAAATCTTATAAATATGAAAATACCGGCATGTCCCTGCTTTGTGTTGGTGGTAGTGGTTTGGTTGTTTTTATTTAATGGGATGATTTTTGGAGATGGGGGAGGGGATGGGATCCCCTGTTGATATGGATTTGGTGGTTTTGAGTTTTTTGACCGGGTGGTTACCTTGTTTATATCACGGATTGGGGTGGGATCCTCTGTTGATGAGAAACCATTTTGGGGGACACGGGGTAGTGTCTCAAGGGTTTCTTTGGTTCTAGTACTTCAAGGGATCTCACTTATCCTCTTGTTGTTGTAACATTACAAGAGCACCGGGTGTGAATGTTTAAATTGACGTTTGGCTGGATTATTTCCTTGGTTATTATTATGGTGTTAGTTTCCAAAGTAGGTGCATGAACTTATTTAAACATTATTACTGAACATGAAAACAAGAATTGGGAAAATGAGTTTTATTGGCGGGATTTGTGACTCAGACTTGAGTGCTGTTGTGATCTATAGGCTGTCTGAAGAAAAACATAGCTTTGGGTGAGTGCTTGTTACCTATGTATATACTTGTAGTTTTTTGTTTCTTATTCGCGCCCCACCCAAGTTGAGCACTTAGTGCCGAACACCCCCATTCCATGGGGGATGGTGTTTTCCCCAAAACTATTCTTAGTGGATGGTTATTATCTCCTTTTCTTCTCCCTTTCCCGGATAGCCCAAGTACCTTCGGGCAGGCTGTGATGGCCTGAGGTCCATTATTAGCCCAAGAATCTTCGGGCAGGGTAGTGTGGTGTTTGGCCCAGGTGTGTGCGGGCAGCTGGTTTCCCAAGTGTCTTCAGGATGAGGCCCAGGTGTCTTCGGGCATGGCAGTAGATCTTCTAGCCCAGGTGTCTTCTGGCGTGGTGGTGGTTGTTCTGGCCTAGGTGTTTGCAGGCATGGTTACATGTGACAGTTGTGGCCCAGGTGTTTGCGGGCAGGATTCGGCAGTTGGACTACGTGCGGTTGTGGCCCAGGTGTGTGCGGGCGGGTGTGGCAGTGGGACTGCAGTGAGAATGGAGGGATTGGTTCGATGCGTAGGATGTCTCAATAACCAGTGGGAAAGTGGCACAGGGTTCCCAAACATCGATGTGCTCTTATATATATTACTTGGTTTGCATTACTTGGTGAGTGTATTCAGTGAGTGGGATGGGTGAACTCTTTCATAGTAATGGTTGTCTACTTCTCATGGGACTTTAGTACGTTTCCCCACTTGTGCATGAGAGTCTTTGGTTTTCCCTACTAAGTGTACTTGTATGCTCACCCTACGTATATAAAACTTCTTTCAAGTTTCCATGAGGACTTTGGGGATCGCACAGGACCATACTAGCTCGAACCTTTGGGTAATTGCAGTTGCTGTTTTCCTTTCTTGGGTACTTACCCTTGTAGTCACTTTTGTACTTTGTGGCTTTTACTTTTGGAACATGCATGTGGGAATGGTTTACTTTTGGCTTTACTTTTCCTTTACTTTTTGTGTTTTTGGGTTTCATCATCTTATCTCCCGATCCTATAAAACAAAAAGGGTAATGCCTTCAACTTTTGTGTAATTTCCATACCCTTGGTGCTAGTCTCCACTCCGGGACCTATAGAAGGCGGGTTTCAAGGGTCATTATCTCGCCTTAAACTTAAAGAAGGAAGGGATTGGAAACCTGCTGATCCTTCCCTCCTTTTGGTGAAGGCGGGTCGTGACACATAACAATCGTAGTTTGAATGAATCAAGGAAATATTTTATTAGTGATTTTGAAATTTTTATCAAACCAAAAGAAATTATTTACCAAGGTGTGAAAATAGAAAAAAATAAAATCTCATTGATTTATCTCCCTTGAAACAGGTACAACTTTAAAATATCTAGCATAGGGTAGTACAAAGGAAAATACATTTTTTCAAAAGCAGCACTACAGTTTTCTAGGGTAATGTCACTTGAGGATCATTATAGTCAATCAATAAAAAATGTCTAATTCACCTAAAATAATTATTTTCTACTTATTTTATTTATTTTATGAAATAAATAAATCATTGGGTTTCGGAAAATATTGAAGTAAAATAATGAAATGTATAATTAAAATGTAAATGCCTATGAAGAGAGAATGTAGGTGAGTATGAATGGTATTAGTCCTTATGTTTTGGTAGTATAGTTTCCTTCATTATTTATTGGTTGTTTAAATTAAATATAATATTTCAATTTAAAAATCCTCATAAATGAATTTCATTCCTTTTATTTATTGACTGCTGAATTTTATCATTCCTAGGAAACATCATTGGCACACCAAATCTCACATCCTCCAATAGCGAAATAGGATAACACCTTAACTAAGAGTGGAAATCCTAAAATACATAGCTCACCATATTCCATTTCATCCCTTCAAGTATCCTCAACTCCACTATATAAAGTTTTTACCTTAGAGAATGAATATAAAAGTAACGAGTCAAATTAAAAATGTATTTGAATATATTGTCATGTTGGATGACTGTTGTACCCATATAATACTCTTGAATCCCCCACAAATAGAATTAAAACAATTCTAATTTTATGTGAAATAATTAAGAATAACATTAATCCTCCCCCAAGGCCAAGCCTATGGTTATTCACTTTTCATTACGAAGTGGAAAGATATAATGAAAGAGAAATGGGAGAGGGAAAGAGAGGCTGTAACACCCTGATATTTTATGAGATATATTATTTTTAATTTCTTTGATATCTTTTGTTGTACGCTACACCAAGATTATATTTCTCTATATGCAACACCGTATTAGTTTTCAGTATACGCAACAATATTCTTGGCTCGTGTTACACACAATTTCAAGTTCTTTCGAATAAAATTCATTTTATGCAACACCAAGTATAGATCTCAATCTACGTATAAATAAACTATATTATGAGTATGTTATACACAACACCAAAGGAATCTTTCCCTATATGCAACCGTAACTTGCCTTGAATTATACGCAAAAGAAACCTTCCTCGATAGCTTGCATTGTACGCAATACCGAGTTTCACTAAACAACGATATGTTATTAAAATATTATATAAACTAGCTGTTATGAATAGTAATAACCACTTTTTGAAATTTTATAAATTTTATCTTTCAAAATGGACTTCAATTTTGTATTTGGAATATCAAAATTATCTAAGGGTGATTTTTTGGAATTTTTCTATAAACTTTCAATTTTTGATGAATAGTGAAAATACTGAGTTATTGGTTAAAACCAACCTTTTATGTAAATAATAATTTATTTCATTTAAATTTATTTTAGGTCAAAATAGTTACATAATACCTATATAAGTTCAATTTAATTCATTGGAGGCATTTTATAATAATTTTAGATATATAAAAATTTTATTGAACTTTTTACCGTCTTTTACCCACCTCCTAGGAGCATTTGCAAATTTACATAAAACTTAATTTTACCACTTCTGTGAGTTGAATTTCGAAAATCTGAGAGACACAGTTAATAGTAAGGATAAAATGTGGTTCAATAAGATAAAAATATTTTTTGGTGAATAGAAACTTTTAAATTTTATTTACCACGGTTAAAAGTAAATATGGTAATTAAGGGTAAAAATGATATTATCATTACCCTAACACATGTCCTAATTTTATTGGATAAGTTTAATTCTACCAATAAAAATTTTCAGAATAAAATATTACCCTTTAGGTCCACTGGGATTAGATTAGGACATTTATTATTATTTTATTTAAAGAAGAGTTAAAATAGTTAAAATCAAAGTTTTATAACTAAAACATTTTTAATATGGGGTTATACATAAGATAAATTCAACTATAAATATTCATTAGAAATATAAAAATATTTACTACATAATGGTTTTTTATTTATATTTTTTATACATTAAATAATTTAATTTATTTACAACACAATGATGATGCAGTAATAACCTTATTAACATAATTGATATTATAAATACCCAAATAAATGTAATTTGAGACTTTTTATGTATTTAACTAATTTTTATAGGTTAATATAACATGTTATGGTTGGTTAGATTAATTTGTGTTTGAGGTAATAATGTTGTTATGAATTTAGAAAAAAAATACCAAATAGTGTCAAAATTGACATAAAAGAGTTTTAAAAAAAAATAATATATTAATAATTGATATAATGGTCCTAAAAATATAAGGTTCGGAAAAAAGAATTATATAATAATATATATGACATTAATGAACCAATTAGGGTTTTATTGGCAGTTTATAGTACGTTTATTAACCATATAGTGTAAGAATACAAGAAGACACGGTAAAAGTTAAATTATTTAACTTAGAGTTAAATCTAAATGACAAGTTTAAAATGGTAACCTAAACTCGTCTAAAACATATTGTTTGAGAGTATTTCGACCCATCCCCACCCTATCCTCGAAATAAATCACTTTGGATCCATTATAAACCAAATATGAATTTATTATAAAATAATATTTTAAGTATTTACTATGGTTCCCCTCACCCCTCTTATAAAAGGGCACTCCCACTTATCTCTAATTCAAACTTCCAAATCCATTTGAATAATCCAAACCCTTCCCAAATACTCTCTCAACTATCATCCATTCATCCTAGAGTCCTTCCATTAGTCATAAAGTGAACCTAAGGAGCCCTTTTGATCAAATCAAAAGGAAGAACCCAAAGAAGAGGTAAATATCTCACCACCTATTTCAAGTTCCTTTCTTCTTCCACTTCCTCCTTCTTTGTTGTTTCCATTCTAAAATAATAAATCCAGTATATTCTATATACTGTGATGTTATTATAAAAATTGTACAACCATATTAGTTATTTTATCCATCCTATGAATGAAAAAGTCACCACACGTGCGTACGTACGGCTTACCGTCTCCACGTCGTGGTGTAGTTTGTTATTCAAACATTTCATCATTTGGATGGGTATAATAATGACTATAAATGATATAAATAATAAATATAACATTATTATGATTATTTATATATGATATACCATCCAATTATATATGATTTTAATATCAAAATAATGATATCATCGCTCGTGCGTACGTACGGACTATCGTCTCCACAAACGAGATGAGATTCATTTTCCATGATTAACCATTCAGGTATGATTATAAAGTATATATAATAAAAAATCATGAAAGATATTACATAATAATGATACATTATTTATGTACATATATATTTCATTTACTTAATTCCATTCAATTCAATAAGGAAATGAAAACAACGTTCATGCGTACGTACGGCTTACCGTCTCCATGAACGGTGTATTTCATTCCATTTATGGATATATCATATATATTATATATAAATCATGTTTTACATTTTGGAATTAAGTAAATTAGTATATAAGTAAGAACAAAAAGTCAAAACACGTACGATAAATGAAACGATTTTACCCAAAACGCTGCTTTAACATGGAATTTACAAAAGAACGGGTAATATAAAGTCATACAGGAATATATGATATCATAAATATTATGGTTATTTTAACATGGAGTTTACAAAATAACGGGTAATATATTATATCATAAATATTATTATGGTTACTTTACAAGTTAATAATATGTTTAAAACCACTATACAGGATTCTTGGACACATATGGAAGAAATTTGACATAAGGTAAGGGATAATTATTCCAATCTCGTTCTTATCCAAGATTGTTTATATGTAAGTATTTACCAGGGTTATATTTTTTATCCATGTACATAAAAATGTTTTTATTAAAGTGTTTAATATTATTCCATTTATTTTTAAAGTCAATTTTACCCCTATTTGACTTTTACTTTGTGTTATAGAAGGAATCTTTCTTTTGTTTACCATACGTGGTACTTTTTGACTTTTTCGTTAAAAGTACGAGGAGAATGTTTTTTAACTTATACAACATGAATGGATTTTTAAGGTTTCATGACACCTTATTTTCATTAAGCTAACTATATAAGATTTCATGACTATTTTCAAAAAAATCCTTTTCTTTTAAAATATGGCATTTTGTGAAAGGAAAATTATTTTGAAGAAGAAAAGATATTTTCATCAAGAATTTGTTTCAAGTGTTTTATCAAAACCATTTTTCCATATAAGATGACATTATTTCATATGTGTATGTTTCAAGTATAACATGTCTATGATTTACATGGTTTCACTTTTCTTATGATGAAATGATATCTATTTGTTTTATATGGATTATTTTATGAAGGAATGATAATTATGAATCCAATTTAATTCATTGGGTTATGATGAATGATTTATGTTTATGTTATGGAAAAAGTAAGAATAATTTCATTATGAGATGGGTAGTACCTATATCTCCCTCCATTGAATTGGGTAAAGATTTATATCTCATGAGATAGACATGGATGTAACGACAAGTAAATCCGGTATAGTAATATAGGGCTGAAACGGTGGGTAAACCCGATTCAGTAATGAACTTTGTCCACTATGATGGTCTTGGAAACAATGCCTTGGCTACTATGGAAATAATATCATGCGATTAATGGTCTTCCACAATTATATGTTTTATTCCCATGTTATTTTATCATGGTTAATGTTCCTTTATGATCTATGCCTTATGTACTACCAAGATTTATGTCATTGCTCAAGATTTTGATATTTTATGTTCATGTTTTTACATTCAAATGTTTATGGATTTTTTTTATGTTCTCCATGTTTACCCTTAATGAACATTTGAGCTCACCCTTTTTATGTTTTCTTTTCCCCAGGATATAAATAAAGGTTTTAGTTAAGAAAACAAAAAGGGAAGATATTTATGGGATATGTTGAAGATCTTTCACCATGATTAGAAGATTATGTTCTGAGTTTCCAAAGACACCAAACTAATACGGTCTTTGGGTGTCTGTTTTTTTCATGTATTAAGTATTATGCAAAATTAATGTAATTTCTATGTATGTCAAGTGTGGGTCTCTTTAGTTAGTATAAGTGCGAAGGTTTAGTCAACCTTTGGAAACTAGGAAGAGAAAAATTTAGTGAGATCCCTAGAGATATTTCTAAGGCATGTCTAGGGATATACCTAAGGATAAGTATAAGTATAGGTTATAGTCCTAGAATTATGATAATAATCATAAAATTAAACCTAAGATGTTAGAGATTGAAAGTACTCCCCCTTGATTATGTTGTTTTTCTAGTATGAGTTTTTCCTCTCATACTATTCTTTTTGGGTTTTAAGAGATGTCAGGAAATAGGAGGATTCATGTTAATGGATAATATGATGGAAAATGGAATGATATTATTCATGAGAAACCAAATTAAACAGGATTTGGATGTCCAAACATCATTATTATGTCTAATCAGCAATCTCATAACATGATCAATAATATCAACTTTGGTAAGTTTCCTGACTCGGATAATAAGAGAAATATGGAGTTTCATGATGATCATAGAGGAAAGAAAGTTCAATTTCCCTCATGTAAATCATGTGGGAAGAGTCATCAAGGTGAATGTTTCAAGGGTACTGGAAAATGCTTTGGGTGTGGAAAAGAAGGACACAAAGCTAGTAATTGCAAAGGAAAAGGTTAAGTTAACTCCATGGACAAGGATAATGGTATTTCTAAGATATCAACAACAATTAAATGTTTTAAATATGGAATGTATGGGCATTATGCAAACCAATTCCCTAAGGGAAAGTCACAAGAAGAGAATCAGCATGGTCGTATGGGTAGTATTTATGTTGATGATGATGAAGATATTACAAATGATATATGAGATGAAAGAAGTTTTGAAGCTCGATCAATGGTTTATAAAGGTAGTGGAATGATTACATGTTTATCAAGAATAATGTATGGTACTATAGAATAATGAAATATATAAGGATTGTTACACTATTTTTTTTCCTAAAGTATCTGAAAGTATATGTTTAATGGTATCGGTAACCATGAAAAGTGATTGAAATATTTTTGGAAAGTAGATGATATGTGCATAATAAAGGGGTAAGGAGAAAATAATATGTTTGATAGTATTAATGAGCTCATATTAGGACAAAGTGACATCATGGATTGAGTATATCGAAATTTTGTGATTTTGGTATGTGGAAAGAGTTGACATTTGACAGCATTCATGTTTTCACTAAAGTTCAATGGGTATTCATTTTTCAAGAGAATACATGATTAAGGTATTCACATATTTGGAATGTGACCAAAAATAGGATATATCTTATGATATATGGAGGAAAAATGAAGGAATTCACATGCTTTGTTGATGATATTTCTAGTAATCTTTTTCTTTATACTATGAGCTTGGATAGAAGTATTTTGGATAAGTTTAAAGATTTTAAAAGGATTATGTTGAACATAAGATAATATCGTTTAAGGATAAAACCTTTTTTAAATATTATTTCTGGAATGTTATAATATTGTAGTTTTAGAAAAAGAAAAACCTGTAGGATGGGAGACAACTCATCACGTTGGACAGGGTTGTAGGAATAGAACCCACAACCAAAGTGCGACATGCCTTTATCGCCTACCACTGGCCGATAGGAAGTCCCTGGTTAGTATAAATAAGATTTATTTTATTAAGTGGTATGATATATGAAGTATAAATCCATTTTTGGAACTATATAAGATGAATCTTACCATAGTTGGACTTATGTATATTTAATAACTTTTGCTAACCTTTTGTTTGAGACAGATGGAATGACCTATCATTCTATCGCATGATCTACTAACACTTCATGAATGACAAATTCAACTTCATTTCTTTAAGAGATGAAGTGGAAATTGTTCAAGGAATGACCAACGGTGAGATTGTACCAAAATAAATTAAGTATTTCTTCTAATTGAATTTTTTTCAACGTTAGGGAAATGATCTTGAAAACCAAAAATGTTGTCCTAGATGGTAACTTAGATCATCAGAAATTTATGGGCTTGTGATTGTTGGATTTTTCATAGCCATGTTCTCTACCAATGTCCATCAGAACATGATGGTTAGATTTCTCTTCCATAACCATATTTTCACCTATATTCTCCTATGTGGAAACCTAGTGATGAGTTACTTTGGGTATCCGTTATGTTTCTTTTTAAAATGATGTTTTAGTATTCCTTTTTACGATGTGAGTTTCTATGAAAGAAACTTTTAAGTAGAGAACCATTTATAACCCCAATGAATTTCGAGGGTGAAATCCATTTTAAGGGGGGTAGAAAGTAACACATCGAGATTTTATGAGATATATTCGTTTTAATTTCTTTGATATCTTATATGGTACGCTACACCAAGATTATCTTGCGCTATACACAACATCGTATTAGTTTACAGTATATGAAAAAATATTCTTGGCTCGTGTTACACAGAATTTCAAGTTATTTCGAATAAAATTCATTTTACACAACACCAAGTATAGATTTTGATCAATGTATAACTGAACTACATTTTTAGCATGTTATACGCAATACCAAAAGAAGCTTTCCCTACACGCAACCCTGACTTGCCCTGCATTACACGCAAGAGCAACCTTCCTCAATAGCTTGCGTTGTGCACAATACCGAGTTTCACTAAACAACGATATATTATTAAAATATTATATAAACTAGCCGTTATGAATAGTAATACCCACTTTTAAAATTCTATAAATTTTATCTTTCAAAATGGACTTCATTTTTGGATTTGTAATATCGAAATTTTCTTAGGGTGAATTTTTCGTATTTTTCTAAAAACTTTCAATTTTTGATGAATAGTGAAAACACTGAGTTATTGGTTATAACTGACTTTTTATTTAAATAATAATTTATTTTATTTAAATTTATTTTCGGTCAAAATATATACATAATACCTATATAAGTTCAATGTAATTCATTGGAGTCATTTTTTTAATAATTTTAGATATATAAAAATTCTATTGAACTTTTTACCGTCTTTTACCCGCCTCCTAGTAGCATTTGAAAATTTACATAAAACTTAATTTTACCAATTCTGTGAGTTGAATTTCAAAAATCTGAGAGACACAATTAATATAAAGGAGTAAAATGTGGTTCAATAAAATAAAAATATTTTTTGGTGAATAGTAACTTTTAACTTTTATTTACCATGGTTAAAAGTAAATAGGGTAATTAAGGGTAAAAATGATATTATTATTACCCTAACACATGTACTAATTTTATTGGATAAGTGTAATTCGACCAAAAACAACCTTAGGAATAAAATATTACCCTTTAGGTCTACTTGGATTAGATTAGGACATTTATTATTATTTTATTTAAAGAAGAGTTAAAATAGTTAAAATCAAAGTTTAATAACTAAAACATTTTTAATATAGAGTTATACATAAGATAAATTCAACTATAAATATTTATTAGAAAGATAAATATATTTCATAAATAATGGTATTTTATTTATATTTTTTATACATTAAATAATTTAATTTATTTATGACACAATGATGATGTAGTAATTACCTTATTAACATAATTGATATTATAAATACCCAAATAAATGTAATTTTAGACTTTTTATGTATTGAACTAATTTTATTGGTTAATATAAAATATTATGGTTGGTTAGATGAATTTTTTTGCAAAATAATAATGCTGTTATGAATTTATAAAAAACAAAATACCAAATAGTGTCAAAATTGACATAAAAGAGTTTTTAAAATAAATATTATATTATTAATTGATATAATGGTCCTAAAAATATAAGGTTTGTCTAAAAGACTTATATAATAATATATATGACATTAATGAACCAACTAGTGTTCGATTGATATTTTATAGTATATTTATTAACCATATAGTGTAAGAATACAAGAAGACACGGTAAAAGTTAAATTATTTAACTTAGCATTAAATCTAAATAATAAGGTTAAAATGGTGACCTAAACTTGTCTAAAACCTATTGTTTGAGAGGATTTCGACCCATACCCACCATATCCTTGAAATAAGTCACTTAGGATCCATTATAAACCGAATATGAATTTATTATAAAATAATGTTTTAAGTTTTTCCTAAGGTGCCCCTCACCCCTCTTATAAAAGGGCACTCCCCCTTCTCTCCAATTCACACTTCCAAAGCCATTTTTCTCGGCCAAAACCTTACCAAATACCCTCTAAACTGTCCTACCATTATCTTATAGGCCTTAATTTAGTCAAAAATCCATCCTAATGATCCCTTTTGATCAAATCAAAAGGAAGAACCCGAAGAAGAGGTAAATATCTCACCACCTATTTCAGGTTCCTTTCTTCTTCAACTTCATCCTTCATTGTTGTTTCATTTATAAAATAATAACTACAGTATCTTATATATACTATGATGTCATTATAAAAATTTTACAACCATATTAGTTATTTTATCCATCCTAGGAATGAAAAAGTCACCACACATGCGTACGTACGACTTACCGTCTCCATGTCGTGGGGTAGTTTGTTATTTAAAAATTTAATCATTTGGATGAGTATAATAATGAGTATAAATGATATAAATAATAAATATAACAATACTATGATTCTTTATATATTATATACCATCCAATTATATATGATTTTAATATCAGAATAATGATATCATCGCTCGTGCGTACGTCCGGACTACCGTCTCCACGAACGCGATGAGATTCATCTTCCATGATTAACCATTCAAGTATGATTATAAAGTATATATAATAAATGATCATGAAATATATTAAATAATAATAATACTGTATTTATGTACATATATGTTTAATTTACTTAATTCCATTCAATTCAATAAGGAAACGAAAATAGCGTTCATGCGTACGTACGACCTACCGTCTCCATGAACAGTGTATTTCATTCTATTTATCGATCTATCATATATATTTATATGATGAATATATTTTATATATAAATAATGTTTTACATTATGGAATTAAGTAAATCAGGATATAACTAAGAACAACAAGTCTAAACACGTACTATAAGTGAAACGATTTTACCCAAAACGCTGCTTTAACATGGAATTTACAAAAGCAAGGGTAATATAAAATCATAAGTGAATCATATATGATATCATGAATATTATTATGGTTATTTTATAAGTTAATAATATGTTTAAACCCACTATACAGGAGTCTCGGACACATATGGAAGAAATTGGACATAAGGTAAGGGATAATTATTCCAATCTCATTCTTATATGAGATTGTTTATACGTATGTATTTAATGGGGTTATATTTTTCATCCATGTCCATAAAAATGTTTTTCATAAAGTGTTTAATATTATTAAATTTATGTTTAAATTCATGATTACCCTTATTTTACTTTTACATTGTGTTATGGAATGAATCTTTCTTTTTTTACCATACGTGGTACTTTTTGACTTTTCTGTTAAAAGTACGAGGAGAATGTTTTTTAACTTATACGCCATGAACTGATTTTTACGGTTTCATAATGTCTTATTTTCATGAAGTTTACTCTACAATATTTCATGACTATTTTCAAAAAAATCCCTTTCTTTTAAAATTTCATGGCATTTTGTGAAAAGAAAATGATTTTGAAGAAGAATGGATATTTTCATCAATAATTCATTTCAAGTGTTTTATCAAAACCATTTTCCATCTAAGATGACATTATTTCATATGTTTATGTTTCAAGTATAATGTCTCTATTATTTACATGGTTTCACTTTCCTTATGATGAAATGATATCCATTTGTTTTATATGGATTATGTTATGATTGAATTATTTTTATTAATCCCATTTTATTCTTTGGGTTTTGATGAATGATTTATGTTTATGTTGTGGAACAATTAAGAATGATTTCATTATGAAATTGGTGGGACATATATCTCCCTACAATGCATTGGTTAAAGAATTATATCTCATGGGATAGACATGGATGTAACAGAATGTAAATTCGGTACAATAATACAGGGTTGGAATGGCGGGTAAACCCGATTCAGTAATGGACTTTGTCCCCTACGATGGTCTTGGCAGAAATTCCTTGGATACTATGGAAATAATATCATGGGCTTAATGGTTTTCCATAATTACATGTTTTATTACCATTATATTTTATCATGGTTAATGTTCCTTTATGATCTATGCCTTATGTACTTCCAAGATTTATGTCATTGCTCAAGATTTTGATGTTTTATGTTCATGTTTTTACATTCAAATGTTTTTGGATTGTTTTTATGTTATCCATGGTTACCCTTACTGAGCACTTAAGCTCACCCTTTTTATGTTTTATTTTCCCCAGGATTTAAATAAGGGATTTAGGTAAGAAAATAAAAGGGGAAGATATTTATGGGAGATGTTGAAAATATTTCACCATGATTAGTATATTATGTTCCGAGTTTTCAAAGACACTAAACTAATATGGTCTTTGGGAATCTGTTTTTGTCATGTATTAAGTATTCCAAAAAAGTAATGTAATGTCTATGTATGTCATGTGTGGGTCTCTAGAGAGGTATTGGGAAAGATATTCGGATTCGAAAAAGATTGAATGATACAAACACTATAATAAAAATATGGAATGAAATAAATTATACAATAAAAGAAAATAAATTAAAATGAAAGAAAAAAATACTAAAGGAGTCTAATACAAGAAAAACACAATGATAGAACCCTTTAATTGCTAATTTATCTCTTTATCCTTGGAACTCGACATATATTTATAGTCTTAAATCTAGTATTTGGATCCATTAATAGAAATGAAACGTGTCAAAAAGTTGTCATGGGTAATGTAGGGGTCAAAAAAGATGGTTTTGGACTTTATTAGGTCGAATATGTCTATTTTTATTCTTCCTAAGTGTCTCACATTGTGTAATAGACTCATGACATATAATGTGTGGGGAAATTTTTTTTCACTACATGTTTCACTCTCAAAATTCCATTCTTGGCCATCCATGGACATTTCTTGTTATGACCATATATGTCACACCGTGAAACATAATTAAATCACCTAGAATACATTTTTTTTCTTCATGTCATGGATTTATGGTCTATAATACATAAATTTTAATGTTATGAATGACTTTAAAGACATTTAATTTTTTTCTATATTTATTCACTATGTTTCACCCTCGATGTTCATCTTTGATCTCTATTCTTAGTCCTTTACATTTTCTTTATCATGGGATATCATCTTCACATCATGTTTATCAATTTTTATCTTGTTTCCAATTATTTATTTTATTCTACCATAAAATAGAAAAATGATTAAATATCAAAAAGTATAATAATTTAATTTCTAAAAAACATTTTATATTCAAATAGTCATGCCAAATATGACTCTATCATTCAAGATACATCCTTCCATCTAGACACAATTGATGTTTATCTATCAGTTGGTAAGGGATCAAAATCATTAAGAGTTATTATCATGATGTTTGCACTTGGTTATTTTAATTATGTGAGATCATGAAGACATACCCACAAATAGAAACATCACATGTTTCAGGTGTCATTTGTTGTTCCTATCTACAAATATTTTTATTAGTCTCTTGACAATAGATAATTATAAATATGTGTCATTTGATTACATATATTGATGCAAGGAATAAATAGTGACATTGAATTAGTGGTGAGTTAGAATATTTTGGATGAATCATTGGTGACATGGAATTGGTTGAATGATCAAGATATAATTTTCACCTTCTGAGTTGAGGAATTTATATACCTAACCCTTTTGATTAGAACAACAATACCTTCACTAAATCCATTCCAATGATATAATAATGAAGGTGTTTCTAAGAATTTAAATAAATAGTAAATCAAGAAAGGTTGAGTACACAAGTGTGTGTCATAATTTATGATATATTTCAAGAAACAAATATTATATTGCACAATTCTTGTTCATAGGAAGGTAGTCGTTGTTATGACTATTGATTATTTCTTTTGGAGACTTGATTGGTTTCTAGACATTGCTTTTGGTCTATGATTATAATTCACTGATATCAAGATAATGTCTTATATGGTCATATATAATAGCATATTCAAGAATCTTCCATATTTTGGAAAATAGATATATAGGAAATGGTGGGACACATGGTTTCTCTATGTTTCAATGTATTATAGACCACTAATGAATAAATAAATTCATTATTATTCAAGAATATAATAATTCGACTAAATTTACCTATTAATAATATACATAACTCATTATGTGAATTAATAGAAAAATATTTTCTGATCAAATGTTATTTTAATATTCATGGATCATTGAATATTTATGGGAATTATGATTCAAGTTAATGGTCCTCTTTTATCATGAAATATATTATTTATATATTACATGTATGTGATAAATTTAAAATGAAAATATGACGTATTTAGTTCATCATAACATTTCATTTATCTCTTATTCAGTGGTTGTTGGATATACAGTGGTTAGGGGATCCTTTTGGGTATTTTACCTCCAACTATACGAGAAGAATAGAGACATTCATTCTATTACTATTAATTCATTCAGAATGGAGATATTATATATCCTCCTGTATTCTAGAGAGATAAAGGATCTATCTATTCAATCGATCCAAAAATACATTCATCGATCTAGGAGAAGATATCATTTTGGTAATTGTTTGGTAAAATGAATCATCATATCTCCATGCTTGCACAAAAAATCTATTGATTAGTGAACATGAAGATTCTGTAAGAATGTGTAGATGATCTATAAGGGTTCAAGCTTAGATCCTTTAAAAAAAGATCACTGGTGGAAAGATATAGTCAAACATCCCATTAATTCAAACAAGGTATTATTTTTTGTAATTCTTAAATTAATTAATTCAAATAAGATCCTTAGACCTATATTTGGGATAATATCATTTGAGATGACAACATTATGTTGCTTCGGTGATGAAATTTTTAAATCCTCAACCCATGAGATTATTCTATGCTCCTAGTACCATAAATAATAACTATATATAGTCTTTGGTGTAGTTGGAAATAGGATGAGGTATTAAGTATGAGAATTAGTTGTGTAGAATGGAACTTGGATGTTTTTTATATTTCTTCATATGTGGTTGTTGAGGAGGTTGTGACCATGGCCTTATAGAGAATCTTCCCAAGAGTTTCTCTTCTTCTTCTACATTTTCTTCTTGTTTTTCATTTTCTTTTATATTGTTATGGTTTATTCAGTTATTTTTCTATTTCAATCTACATTCACTCAATATAATCCTCTATCATTATCACTTTATAACCATTAATCATATAATATAGGGATACCATTGATTGGAATTCCGATTATGTGAGAGAATCGTCATAAGAATAAGGAAAACCAAATATTCTCTTGAAGTTGTTAATAGTTTCTAAAAAATATTCAGTAAAAGAACAATTAGTGCAATCATAGATGAACATGTTGTAGAATCTTTGTATGTTAATTTATTTCTATGATAAGGAACAAATAGATTATCTATGGAATGTAATTGATTTCATGAAGTTCATATGGAAAAATTACTAGAACATGATGGTATTTCTATTCAACAAAATACTTTCAGTTTTTTAGAACATCTAGTTGTATGAGAAAAAAGAATTATAGTTCTTTCGAATGTATAGGTTTATCTAAGAAATAATAAAATCACCTCACCTTTTACTCGATATGTTAATGAAAATCAACATTCCTTCCATGGCTCAATTCATGAGAAATATTGTTATGATAAATATGACCTAGATCAGATTTATTGACTACTAGGAGTATATAGAGGGATTAGTACAAGGAGTGATTTTTATAACGTGTGTAAAGGGAGTTTAGAGAATTATATTGTTAGTGATATCATAAAAAATTTGGAGTCATGTGAGCTATCAAAACAAGAAATAATGATTTATTGATTCAAAGGATATTTTTATAGGCCATGTGACCACTGGATGAGAAACCATTGATAACAAATAAATTGGGGAAAGGCTTCAACCGGATCATTGATGAAGACAAGTTACCTAGGATGAAACAATTTGATGCCACACGATATGTTGGTAAACATAAGGGACACCTAGAGGATCAACAACCACTATATCGAAAGGAGAGTAAACATGTTGCAAATAATTTTGATATATTTGAAGTGTATGATAATATAGTTAAAGGAAGGTCACATATATTTTCACCATTTGAATTAGTTTTCAAGGACATTTATATTTATAATTAATGTAGCCATCATAAATTATAACTGTTTCTCACTTACAGAATTGATTCACCTCCTTTCTAAAAATAATCTTTCCTTTTTACATTCATGAGTTTCGCAAGAAGAATTTTCATGGTAGATATGATTCAAGTGGGTATGCTTGTTTTTTTGGCCTCACTACAATTTTAATGAATGATCCCACTTATTATGCTTGAGTGGGATATTCTTGGTTGTTACTGTAGGTTCTGAGCATAGTGGACGTGTTGTGGGGTAGGGCGATCTATTAATTTTTTTTAATAATCATTACATGAAACTAAGACCATGGATCTTATGTATCAAATTTATAATTATTTTTTGAATATCTGAAGATATAAATACTTGGGCTAAATATCATTCTTCATTTATGATTTTTGATCATCCAAAAAAGACCTTCCAGATTTCATTCATTGCGTTTGTGGGGATCCAAGGGTAGAATCACCCTAGTGGTGATCCACACATTCTTAAATGGTCTCTGAGAAACACCAATCATTCTATGGGTGCTAGCATGGTGAATCTAATGTTTTGAATATTTCATTCTTCATCACTCGTTCTTTGGTCTTGAAGAAATTATCTCTTGTGTTTCGTTTTCTTTATTGGGAGAGAGGAGGAGGAGTAAAGAAAGAATTCGTTGTGTGTAAAAATTATCTATTCCTAAGGATGGAATTGGTTTTGAATGAATTATACAATAGGAACAGTCATATATTTATAGATCTAGGTTTTCAGTTACAAAATTTAATTACATAACAACCATTAAATATAATTATAACCATAAATAAAATCCCATGCCACATAATAATAATAATATTAATATTTTGTGGTTCACCAACTTGCACAAAATGTATGAATAATATTTACCATATCGTAAATAATTATTTTATCACCAGTCACGGGCTTGGTTTGTTAGAACACCTCTGGAATTTATTGAACACTTGAGTACATATTTTATTCTCTTAAATAAAAATTTTATTCATAAACTAGTAAATAAATATTTATTGAATATTCAATAAAATAAATAAATATATTTCATTCACAATATGTTGAATAAATATTAATTTACTTTACTCAATCACTATAACATGAATAAAATTATTCCTCTATCATGAGAATAATATTTATTATATTAATTAAATTAAAATATAATTTAATCGAGACAAAAAAAACTTAGTGACTGACCCCCTAGGATTCATTCTCATTATCATTAGGGAAGCTTTCATAAATTCGAAAATTACTATCTAGAAATGGGTCAGGGAACCTAAAAGAAAGAACTTAAAGTCACAAATATGAAAACGAAATACGAATTCTCATTGTGTAATATAATCCCTTCATCACAATATCTCCTCAAGAAGGTCGATTGATAGTGTCAATACCCGTCCCCTAGGGCCCATGCCATGACTACCCCAAGCCCACCTTGCATAGGCTAGGGGCTAGCGACTAGCACCGAAGGTGTATTCCCTAAAACTGGGAAGGCATTTCTTTTATAACCTATAAGCTCACGCAACCAAGCACACAACAAGATACGAACTCAAGTCAAATAAATAGTAAAAAGAGTGAGTACAATAATTAAAAGGGCCAAAATACAAGCCCATCTTGAAAGTACAAGAAACCGAATGTACAAGTAAACTAGAACAACTCTTGTGAACACCCGCCAAGGATCCTACCTGAAGGGTAGGTAAAACACTCGATCGGTCATCCCTGCAGTACACCTCATCTAGGTCCACCTACAAGCCACCTCCAGTCCCAGTACTCTCATCCCCAGTCAGTGATGTCCATCGTCTTCACCAATCACAATGAGGTGAGGGCATAGCACGTGCAAGGGTGAGTATAACAAAACTCAGTAGGGACCCCGAGACCCTCAAGGTCTCACAACATCCAAAAAGGATAAACCAAAAATCATGTAAACTAGTGAAAACCTTACTTAGGTATATGCCCATACATATACCTAAGTTATCAAGTAAACCCATCTCAATCATGAGGAAATCACAGAGTGCAACTCCAAATCCTCAAGCTCAACTCTTACACAAAGGAAGAAATACCACGAAGGTAAGTACCACTCAGGTACGCCACACAGACGAATACCACCAAGGTATTACCATGAAGGAAAGTACCACACAAGTATGGACTCAGCTCACACCAGATATAACTTAAGTACAGTAGTAGAGATGATTAGATGTAACTACTGAATCATATTACTCTGTTAAGAGGCTCTGATGCTGACCCACATAGGATCGCTCGGTGCTAACCTACACAACATCGCTCGGTGCTATCCCACATAGGATATATTGGTGCTGACCCACACAGGATCACTCGGTGCTGACCCACATAGGATCGCTAGGTGCTGACCCACACAGGATCGTCGGGCACACCGGGCCATGGAATCACATGCCGTAAATTTTCATGGACTCGTAAAATTCCCATATATTTGAAAAAATTACATTAAAATTCTGGGTCTTTACATTCTCCCCACCTTAGGGCTTTGCATCCCCGTAAGCCACAACTCAAAACTAGGAAAAAAAGTTGGGGTACTGAGCACGTATCTGAGCCTCCTGCCCCCATATGCTCTCATAGAAGTTCCCATGCTGCCAATGAATGCACGACAGAGGTATCGGCTGCCCATAAAGGAACTACTCCAGTCGATCCTCAATCTCCAATGGAACCTCCAAAAATGTTTCCCCATCATCGATGTCCAGCTCTCTATGGTCGATGATGTGGGAAGGGTCATGCACGTATCTCCTCAGAAGGGATATGTGGAAGACGTCATGCACCCGGTGCAACTGATGTGGAAGAGTTAGGTGGTAAGCCACCTCACCAAATCTACTGAGGAACTGGAAATGTCTGATGAATCTCAGAGATAACTTTCTACCTCGACCAAATCTCCACAAACCTCATTGAGGTGAGACTTGTAGAAAGACTTGATCTCCATCCTAGAACTATAGAGGTCTCCATATCCTGTCAGAATAAGACTTATACCTGCTATGTGTAGTCTTCATCCGATCTTGGATGATCTGAACCTTCTCCATGGTAGACCGTACCATCTCTGGTCCCACAAGTGATGACTCCCCTGGGTCAGTCCAGCACAAAGGTGATCTGCAAGGTCACCCGTACAACCCCTCAAAAGTTTCTATCCCAATGGTGGAGTGATAGCTATTGTTTTATTCAAACTCCACCAAAGGCAAGTGATCCTCCCAAGTACGACCTAAATTGAGAACATAAGCACAAAGCATGTCCTCAGGGGTCTGAATGTTCCGTTCAGTCTGGCCATCCGTCTAAGGATAGAAGGCGGTGCTCAAACAAAGCTGCGTCCCGAAAGCCTCCTGAAATCCATTCCATAGCTGGGAAGTAAAATGTGCATGATGATCAGAGAAAATTGTCTAGGGTACTGTATTTATCTGCACAATCTCCTTCACATAGAGGCATCCCAAGATCTCTACTGAAACCTGCTCTCAGATCGGTAGGATGCGGGCCGACTTGGTGAGTCGATCGACGATCACCCAAATATAGTCATGAACCCTGGATGTATGTGGATGTTCTATTATGAAGTCCATGGATATACCATCCCCTTTCACTCTGGGACCTCTAATGTTTGAACCAAGCCTGCTCATACCTGATGCTCCACCTTCAATTGCTGACAAGTGAGGCACCTAGAAACAAACTCTGCTAATGCTTTCTTTATTCCTGGCCACCAGTGTTGTCGTCAGAGGTCCTGGTAAATCTTCACCACTCCTAGATGTACCACTAGAGGGGATGTGTGGAACTCCCTCAACACTTCCTCCTTAAGCGACACTAGTACCATGGTACGTCCTATGAAGAGAATGATATGCTCCCCACCTTCAGAAAATCCATCAGGTGCATGCCCTGTGGATAACTGAGCAAGTCGAGCCTCGTAGTTAGCGTCCCCATGCTATGCCTCTCTGACTCGCTGAAGAAGTGGGGGAGTGACTGTAAGATACTGAAGAAAAGATTATCCTTCTTGATCCACAAAGGATATCTGCAAAGCATCCAACTACTTCATCGCCTCGCCTAACAGCTGTATACTAGATCTCCTGCTAAGTGCATCTGCTACAACATTCCCCTTCCTAGGAGTATAGACTATCTCGATGTCATAGTCCTGGAATAACTCAATCCAATGTCTTTTTCTCAGGTTCAAATCCTTCTGAGAGATGATATACCTGAGACTCTTGTGATCTGAGTAGACTGTAAAGCATTCACCCATCAGATAGTGTCGCCACACCTTCAAGGCGAAGACCACTACTGCTAACTCCAGGTCATGGGTAGCATATTTCTGCTCATGTTGTCTCAGCTGTCAAGAACCATATGTGATCACTGCTTGCTCCTTCATTAGGTCACATTCGAGTCGGTACCTGATGCGTCGTAGTAGACTACGTACCCTAGGCCCTCCTCCGGTAGCCTCAAGATGGGGGCACTTGTAAGCCTCCACCTCAGCTCTTGAAAATTCTACTAGAATATATTTGACCACAAGATAGGTTTCACCTTCTTCTTCAATGCTGAAAGTGGTGTTGCAACTCTGGAGAAATATGGCACAAATCTCAGAGAGTATCTGGCCAAACCTAGGAAACTCTGTATCTCCGTCACACTCCTGGGTGGATCCCAAGCAAGTACCGCCTCAATCTTTTCTCGATCCACTGCAAATCCATCCTCCGATATGAAATTTCCCATAAAGTGAATCTTTTTTATCCAGAACTGACACTTAGAGAGCTTACCATAAAGCTGGTGCTCTCAGAGTGTGTCCAGTACTACCCGCAAATGATAGGCCTGCTCCTCCTCAGTATCTGAGTAGATCAGAATGTCATCAATGAAGACGAATACAAAGTGATCAGGGTATGGATGAAAGATCATGTTCATGAGTCCCATGAACACTTATGGAGTGTTGGTTACACTGAATGGCATAACCAATAACTTTTAGTGGTCGTACCAACATCTAAAAGCCTTATTATGCACATCTTCATCACATACTTTGAGATGGTGATACCCTGATCTCAAGTCTATATTCGAGAACCACCATGATCCCTTTAGCTGCTCGAAGAGGTCGTAAATCCTCGGGAGTGGGTACTTGTTCTTAATGGTCACCTGTTTCAGGCGCCCATAGCCAACACAAATTCTCAAGCTCCCATCTGCCTTCATGACGAACAAAATTGAGGCTGCCTAAGGAGAAACACTGGGCCAAATGAACCCTTTCCACTGTAAGTCCTCCATCTATACTCATGGCTCACGATGATCTATGGGAGCCATCCAATATGCTAGTGTAGATATCAATGTCATCCCAGGGTATAGGTCAATGTAAAAGTACACCTCTCTATGATGAGGTAGACCCGAAACATCATCAAGGAAAACATCTGCGTACTGGTCCACCACTACCAGATAGCTCAAAATATCTACATCAACTGCTCCGAGGGTAAGGATAGCCAAATCCTGAGTGATCAGCAGCACTCTCCTCTGGGTAAGTCCATCCTGTGCTACAAAGGCTCCCTTCTAGCTGGTGAAGGTAAACCTGGTCCCATCCATGCGGACACACCACACTTTGTTCCTAATACAGTCAATTTGAGCATGGACTGTAGATAACCAGTCCATACCCATGATGATGTCGTAAGGCCTCGACACTGTTACTAGGAGATCCCAGCCAAAGATCTCACCTCCTAGAGTATGTTCGAACTGCCGGCACCAGTGCGTAATCGTCAAATC
This sequence comes from Viscum album, assembly GCA_963277665.1. NCBI lineage: Eukaryota > Viridiplantae > Streptophyta > Magnoliopsida > Santalales > Viscaceae > Viscum > Viscum album. Next base: position 1,809,217,364 of record OY728156.1, read on the forward strand.
TGCTCCCGTAGGAGTCTCTAGCCATAAGGATTGAGCCAACGGCTCTGTCGGAATATTTGAGCTCCAAACGAGGGAAGTGGCAATAAAAGAATAACTAGAACCCATGTCTATAAGTACAACAAATAAGGTAGAGTAGACACAGATTGTACCTCGTATCATCTCCGGAGCACCGTGATCGTAAGTCTCAGCTGCCTGGCGATGAGCTCGCCCCTGTCCTCTTGCTTCTTGTGGCCGGGGTGGACCTCCTGGTGGTGGTGGCGATAACATCTCGAATCGTCTCCCACCACTGGCTGCACAGCCTGCTCCTCTTCCATGTCTGACTGCTCCCTGCGGACCTCCTTGGTCAAATCTCTATCTCTTCCTAGGCAGTCATTTGACCACCTTCTGATCATTCGTACGGCGGGTCGGACAGTCACAAGCCTTGTGACCCTACCCACCACATGCGTAACACTCTCACTCCTGGCATGACTAGCTATTCCTTAGGTTCCTCGCACAACTGAACCTGAATCCTGTGGTCGTCCACTTGTAGGTATGGTCCTCCTAGACCTCTATGTCATCTGTCTGCTTCCAGCTACAGAAGACTCCACTATGTGATGACTGGTAGTGGGTCTTGTTACTGGTGACTGCTCAGCAAGGAAAATCTTCACTAAAATGTCTATCTCTAACACCCCAGCCTACATAAGGATGGTGATTGAGATCATTGAAGCCATGATCACTTGCCTGAGCCCCTGCTCAAAGGTCCAGGCCCTAAAGAATGTGTTCCTCACCATATATATGGATTAGCATGAGAGGTAACTGAACCTCACTGAGTACTAAGCCACAATCATGTTGCCCTGATGTATATAAAGTAACTCATAAATGCACACTGCGCGAAGAGTCGCTGGGACAAACTCTGCCCCAAACAGGCTCTCGAAGTCTGCCCAGAGAAGTGTCATCTCGTCATGAGCCTGGAGCATCAAGCTCCACTATCTGTCTGCTGCTGCCTGTAGAAGACTGGCGGCAAGGATCACCATGAGATCGGCTGGTGTCCCGACCAGTCAAAAGACTCTCACCACAGCCTCCAGCCAATCCTCAGCCGCCTGTGGGTCCATATCTCCCCTAAACCTGGGTGGCCTCTAGCGCTAGAACTCGTGCAACACGCTCAAGAGACATGCACCCTCTACTGCTAGGGTTGGTGGCATCGGTGGACCAACAGGCAATGGTACTGCTGGAGCCTATGCTAGTGTCTCTACTAGAAAAGGGCCCTGTAGCGAGGCCTCATCGCTCCGTGGGATATTGGTGCGTACTACTCTCGAAACCCTAGCTGGTTTTATTCTTGGAGGCATCTAGAAAAGAAACAAGTGCGCCACAGTCAATAAGTTATACTTGGTGATATGACTCAAGAGATCACAAAAAAAACTCTTGAAAACACACATACAATCAGAGTTTACATGCACTGAGTCAGAAATCAGAAGTCAGGGTCCTGGTTTTTTGATACGTCGGCCGCCACAACAACACTGGATTCACTAAACCGATAACCACACTCACTAAACTTAACACTATTTCCATTCAAAAGAAAGATCATAGTCCTATGTTCTATGTTAGAACTGACTCCTCTGATACCAATTTGTCACTACCCATCCCCCGGGGCCCTTACTGTGACTACCCCAAGCCCGCCTTCCACAGGCTAGGGGCTGACGACTAGCACTGAAGGCATATTCCCTAAAACTAGGAAGGCATTGCCTTTATAACCTATAAGCACATGCATCCAAGCACACAACAAGATATCAACTCAAGTAAATTGAATAGTAAACAGAGTGAGTAAAGTAAGTAAAAGGGCCAGAATACAAGCCCAACTAGAATGTACAAGAAACTGAAAGTACTAGTAAACTGCAACAAATCATGTGAACACCCGCTAAGGTTCCTACCTAAAGGGTGTGTACAACTCTTGATCGGTTGTCCCTATGGTAATAATTCTCTAGTTCTACCTCAAATCCACCTCCATTCCTGGTTCTCTCGTCCCGAGTCAGTGTTGTCCTCCATCTGCTCCAAACACAATGAAGTTTGGGCATAGCCCGTGTAGTGGTGAGTATAACGACGCTCAGTTGGGACCTTGAGACCCTCATGATCTCACAAAATCCACAAAGGATAAACAAAAAATCATGTAAACTAGTGACGAACTAACTTAAGTATATTCCCATACATATACCTAAGTTATCAAGTAAACCCATCTCAATCATGAGGAAATCATAGAGTCCAACTCCAAATCCTCAAGCTCAACTCTTCTACAAAGGAAGAAATACCATGAAGGTAAGTACCACTTAGGTATGACACACAGAAGAATACCACCAAGGTATTACCAAAAATGAAAGTACCACATAGGTATGGACTCATCTCACACTAGATATAACTTAAGTACAATAGTAGAGATGATTAGATGTAACTACTGAATCATATTACTCTGTTAAGAGGCTCTGCTGCTAACCCACACAGGATCACTCGGTGCTAACCTACGCATAATTGCTCAGTGCTATCTCACATAGGATCTTTTGGTGATGACACACAGAGGATCTCTAGATGCTGACCCACATAGGATCTCTTGGTGCTGACCCATAGAGGATCGCTAGGTGCTGACCCACACAGGATCGCTCTTCATTCTTCATGTCACTGCCAACTACTGGGTTCCCGTACTACGCTCGATTGTCTCCAGAAGGGTCCACTCCACAATCCAATGTTTGATACTCAAAATATCAAGAAGTACCATGAAGAATTATCCCAATGTACCACCATGTCATAGGGGTCTCAACGCAACAGACGGTGTGTCAATCAGACGCCCGGTCTGTGAGTTATTAGCCTTTTAGTCCCAAGGTCCTGGTTGGATTAATGATTGATCCATCCCGAATGTTCCCACAACATTATTTAAATCTCCAGTGGGGTATACCAAAGGGACCGTCTCTCTCCAAGGTTTCTAGTTCCACTGACAGTTCATCAAAAGGACACCCGATGACAAAGTTATAGCCCAAGTAAAGTACAGGGTTGTATTAGGTCTGGGTCTGGTCCGACTCGGTCGGACCGACCCAGACCGGCAGGCCGTGAGGGCCACGAGGGGTCAGGGAGGGACATGGGTGTATGCGAGGCCACAGAGGGATGCAGTGGGCCTTGGGTGGCTTCAAGGCCATGGGGGTTCCGTGAGGGCGCAGGGCGGCTCAGCTGTGGGGGGTGCCGCGAGGGCGTGGGGTGGATCGGCCGCGGGGATGCCGCGAGGGTGCGGGGCGGCTCCACCGTAGGGGGTGCCATGAGAGAACGAGGTGGCTCGGATGTGGGGGTGCCACAAGGATGCAGGGTGGCTCGGTCGTAGGGGGTTCTGCAAGGGTGTGAGGTGGCCCGGCCGCGGGGGGTGTCGTGAGGCCGCGAGGATGAAGGGCGGCGCAGCCGGAGCGGCGTGGTGAGGCCTCGGGGTGGAACAATGAGGCCACAGGGAAGTGATGGCCATGGAAGGTGGAGTGATGTGGGGTGTGGAGTCCATGGGGTGGTGGGGAATTGTTCCTTCGTTGTTAGTTCTCAAGTTCCTCCGGTGCCAACATCCGGCACCGGTCGCCGTCACCAAAGTCGCCTTCTTTCATCATGAAGGATACACCATTCAAGAAGAATGTCGGAGGGGTCGGGCCATGTTTGTTTGGCCTGCACCCTCCGTGTTAGAGCGGTATCAAGCGGATCAACAAGAACAAGAATGAATAACATCAAAACCTAAACTCCCACAATTGGTTATTCCCAAACCTGCAAAAGAAATCATCCGTGGATCAACTAGATTGAGAGTTGATCAGCATTCTTTGTATTTGAAGGAAAGAACATGTGAATATAAAATCATGCAGAACTAAACCCCTACCTCGAAGGTTAGTTGACAGAGGCCACGAGGAAGAAGATGATGTCATTGGGGATAGACGGATGTCGGTGACATCGACATTTCCTCAATCGTTGGTTCATTCATCATTGTAGATGTTCCTCGTTGGTGTTCTTCATTGGAGAGCTTTCTCCCAATAGTTCTCACCCCAATTCCACCAAAATGAAAGGTAGACCACATAATAGAAAAATTTATCTATTATGTTTGTTGGCATAATTTCAAAATAGCTTAATTAATTAATTGATGTGTTGGGTTAAATAATTAGAGGGGAGAGTTGGCATAATTTAGTGGGGTGGGGGGGGGGGGCTCAAGAGGTTTCCCCCATTAAGAGGTAGTTCAAAGGGGTTCAAGGGGTTTTAAGTCAGGGGTGGTCCCCACCACCTTAACCCACATGGGAGGTTAGGCTTGATGGTACCCACCTCCATAACCTCTCATGGGAGGTTTTGGTTCATGTGGTCCCCACCTGTGAAATATCCACATGGGAGTTTTAAAAGAAAATAAAAATAAAATGTTACACCATTTTATTTTATTTTATTGTTTCACGAATAAGTGGAAACCTAACTTCCTCCCTCATCCTACTGCGATCGAGGTAAAGGTCTTCTTAAGCGAATATTGATGCTATGAGTTCAACTGTGCCCTCATATTTAAATTTCAAGCCCCGATTCAAAAGTTATAAAAACCTACTCATATATTTACTGAACGTACCCGAAGAAAAGTTCAGAAATTCATTCCAGGCACACCAGGCCTCAGAATCACGCTCCGTCAAATTTCACGAACTCATAAAATTTCCATATATTTGAAAACAAAATTACATGGAAATTATGGGTCTTTATAGATAGTTTCATCAACCTATATGCTTGATACATCTTTCTTTTACTATTAGAAATAAACTCGTTATTACACCATTGACATGGAATTTAGGGCAACAATTCTAGTTCAATAAAAGGGATGAGATATCTACTTCAATAAAGTTTGAAGGAAAAAATCCTTCCTTGACTTATCCATTAATAACATATCATTAATGATGCATCAAATGTACCCTACATATTTCCAACATATGGTGTGATAGTTTTCATCAGAAATTCTGTGTATGTGTATCATGAAATGCATTAATGAAAATGTTAATAAGTAAGGACCATTAGAGATGATCACAGATATAATTATTTTATGAAATTAAAACATACATAATTCTTACTGGTGATTATGTTCTCGTAATCTCTTATCATGTAGATTACCATGTGCGAACATCATGAGAAGAATTATCATCTACTTAAGAGTACTCTCACCTGATGGTCTATATACTATGTGTCCCATCATATTATGTTATCCAACTATAGAAATATATTAATAATATTTTCATAGAACTTCATGTTTCTCATCATATTAGGGAACTACTATGACCTTATTAATGAAAAAAATATTCTAGGACATTATTACATTAAAGTCCTGAAGAACAATGAACAATAAGTAATATGATGATTAATTTAATATTTAATACATCAAATATTCCAGTAATAAAACTAAAAATAGTTATTTATAGGAACCATCTATAACTAACTCCCACTTGGACTAGATACAACTGCCTATGAATTTCAGTTCACTAGACCTCACATGATAATCAAGTTTATGCTAAGTCAAGGCTTTAGTCAAGGGGTCATCCATGTTGTCTTCTATGGAAATACTACTCACTGAAACCACACATCTTTGTGAAAAATCACTCCAAATATTATACTTTTGAAGTATTTTCTTCATCCACTGAAGTTACATTGGATATTTTGCGAGATCCACCACTATAGTATTATCACAATAGAGTGTGATAGGATGTTTATTTCTATGAACCACAACAAGATCTTGAGGGAAATTTCAAATCCAAAATTCTTCTTTAGATACCTTACAACTTCAATATACTCAAACTCTACTATAGAATATGTGACTATAGCCATCTTTGAGCACTTCAAGCTCACAACACCTCTATTCAAAGTGAAGATGTATCCAGTTTGTGACTTCATGTCATCCTGATCTGTTTGGAAGCTATCATCTAAAAATACTTTGATAAGAAGTTCCTTATCTCTTCTATAAACTAGAAACGTATCATCAGTATGACTCATATACTTAATTATAGTCATGACAACCATCCAATAGAGGTCATCTGGATCAGCTTGATATATGAATAATGTACATAATATATACAAAAAATCTATCCAAGTACATTTTATGAAATACATGATTGACCCAATTGCTGATGTGTACGGAATACTTTACATTCTATTTCATTTCTCATGAGTAAGAGTAGACATTTTTTTAGAAATATTAGTGACATGTGATGCCAGAAACAATCCCCTATTGGATTGTTCCATACCAAATACCTTCTGTATCTTGTCAATGTATCTACTTTAACTTAGTTTGAGCAACCTCATGGATCTATAAAGATAGATCTTGATTCCAATAATATATGCTACCTCTCCCAAGTCTTTCATGGAAAATAATTTATTCAACCATTCCTTAGCAAACTATAAGACTAATACGTCATTTTCAATAAGTAATATGTCATAAACATATATTATAAAGAAAATGACTACACTCCCAAAAAACCTTTTGTAGACACAAGGATCACATTATTTATTTATAAAAACAAATTATATTTTGGATTTTTCAAATTGAATGTTCCATGACCCTGATTCTAGTTTTGATCCATAAATACATTTTTGCAACTTTCATATCTTTTTAGAATCATTTGGAGTCACAAAACCTTTAGTTTGGGTCTTGGAGACATCTTATTGAATGTTCCAGTTAAGGAAGTATGTTTTTAAATCCATTTTCTAAATCTCATAGTCATGGTATGCTGAAATGGAATGTTTAATTTTAATGGATTTCATAAATGAAACTGGTGAAAAATTTCATTATAGTCAACGAGTTGATGTTGTTTAACCCCTTTTTCAACCAGTCACATCTTATAAGTACTGACTTGTACTTCCATGTTCAGTTTCTTTTGGAATATTCATTTGAAACCAATTCCTATTACATCCACTGGAGGATCTACAAAAATATATACTTGGTTTTGGTACATGGAATACATTTCATAATTCATGGATTCTTTCCACTTAGAAACATATGTTCCACTTACTACTTTCTTATAGGTTAGAGGATCATTATTATCAACTAATAATGAGTCCCCATCATTGGTAACTAGAAACACATATTGTTATAGTTACCTAACCACTCTTGTACTCTTATTCCATACATGTGTCTTTGGAGATGTTTTTTCTTCTATAGGGTATTGTGGAATATGATCCAATACCAACTCATGTGTTCCTAAGCTTCGACTTCATTAAAGGTTATCTCACTCCCACAATCCCTTTTGGAGATTTTCTCCCTCTCAACGAATATGGCATGAATTTCCACTATACCATTTTTTTCTTAGGGGTAATATAGGTAATATCCTCTTGTTTCCTTGTGGTATCCTACAAGGTTACAATTTTTTACTCATGTTAACCATTTTTTATAGGAAGAGGCCCTAACAAATTCTTCACTACCCCACACATGTAAATTCGATAACATGGTACTTCTTCCACACCAAATTATTTTTGGAATATTATTAATCGATTTAGTTGGTACTTGGTATAGAATGTGTGCCACTATTTGTTACACATATCCTTAAAAGGATAATAGAAGACTCTCATGAATGATCATTGATCACAACATATCCAAAAAGGTGAGGATCCTCCACTTCCTTACACTGTTCCATTGAGGCATGTTAGGAGGAGTGGGTTGGGATAGGATCCCAAACACCCATAAGTAATCATTGAATACTTGATTAAGATATTCTTCACAATGTTATGAGTAGAGTTTCTTAGTATTTCTATCAATCTGTTTCTCAACTTCATTCTTGTATTCCTTGAATTTATCCAAAGAATATGACTTCTAAGTCATTATGTAAATATATCCATAACGACAAAAATCCTTAGTGAAATTTATCAGGTATGAGTAAACACCGCATTATTCAATAGTAAATGTTCCACACACATTGGTATGAACTAATTCAGGATTCCCTTTATCCCTTTCACCTTTCCCACTAAGTGGGGCATTGGAAATTATGCCTTGTAAACATGTGTGACATACACCATTTGGGTTTCGTTTGAATGAATATATATATTCATCTTGTTGTAATTCTTTCAAGAATTTTTCATTTACATGACCATATTAGTGATGCCTACATTGAGAGTGGAATGAGTCATTTTAAGTAACTTTTTTATTACTTTCCATTATTGGTTCGTGTCATCCAAAATGTAAATACCGTTATGTAAATGTGACTTACCATAAAAATGATGTCTTTATAAAAGAAACAAAATTTATTTCTAAATATGAAAATGAATCCATCTGTATGTAGTCTAGATATAGAAATAAATTTTTTGGTATCTTAAGGGACATAATGACAATCTTATAAACCCAAGATCATTTTGGTCAATAATGTGAGGGGGTAGTCCCCGATAGCTACAACAATAAGATTATCTTCTTCGGATGCTCGTATATCTACCTCCCCTTGGCCAGTTATTTGGAATCTACTTGGTTCCTATATTTGAATACATATGTGGCCACCACAAGATGTATCTAATTCCAAATTTTCATAGAAAGATAAATTCCACTCGATAAAAATTATACCTGAAGATTTCCCTAGCTTCTTTAGTTGGGAGCAATTATCCTTCAAGTGTACCTTCTTTCAACATCTAAAACAAACAACACCATGTTCCCTTGATTCCCCTTTGGTATTCTTCTTCATAGAATATCATGAAGAAGATTTGTGATTAAATCTCTTTTCTTTCCCATTACATTTTTTCACTAGAAGGACAGAAGGCTTATCTCACATCATATAATTATCAATATGAAAAAAGAGGATAAATAGATCTAGTAGAGACACATCAATGTTTTTCATATTAAAATTCACAATAAAATTGGATAATCTTTGAGGGAGTAATGCGAGAATGAGATTGGTGCCCATTTCTTCGAGGTGTTTATACCCTACAACCCCTAGGCTCTCAATGTACCTAATGAGCTTGACAAAATGAGGCCCAGCTGGGGAACCCTCTACAATCTTACTCTGAAAGAGAACCATAGAAATCTCAAACTATTCCTGCCCAACTCTCTCCTAGTAAAAACCATGGTGTTTCTCAAGAATTCTATAAGCATCCATGTTTTCATGAGACTTCATGAGTTCAATAGAAATAAATGAAAGCATCAAACATTAATAATTGACTACATCATTTATATGTTTTTTATATTTTAGGATCTCTTCATCAGTAACCTCTTGAGAAATTGGATAATTTATTGGGGAATCTAGAATGTAGGATTTCTGTTCATGGTGTAGAATAATCTGAAGGCATCTAAACCACTCCTAGAAGTTAATGTTTGTGATGGAATTTTCTTTATCCAACATTGATTGTAGGGATAGTGTGTATTATGAGATTCTTATTTAATTCTAAAATTAAATTATTATATTATTATTAAACTTATTTATTAAATCATTGATTTTATTAAATCTCCCACCATTTTATCATGTCCCAATAGCTCTCACCATTGAACATGGAATGTCTTGATTCTATAACATTCTAGTGGAATGATCCATATTCCACTTCGTATAATCCCAAAAAGTGTTTGTAAATATATTTTAAAGGTATTTTGGTAGTAAAGTCTTTTCCAACTACAGGCTTCTAGCTCCTTGATCCGTTGAGTGGACTCCCCAATCCATAAATCAAGACTTGGATTTTCTCAACACTTTGCCTCCAAATTAAACCATATCTCGAATGGGATACTCATATTGTTGTAAAATGGTTAAGTCAACCTAAAAAATTCATAGTAACTCCCCTTATAAAAGTAAGTTTCCCAACAAGGGTTGGTCATACACATAGTTTTATTGACTTTTTTCCCAATCAAGTAATGATTCCATAGTCCGACTTAATAATATATTGAGGTGTTTTATTTTATTATGAATAATTTTTTTCCTTGTTTTATCCTTTACATGTATTTTTAATATTTAAGTCAATTTTTACATAACTTATTAAGAATGTTTGGATAAATAAATTTAGGCATAATCAATTTTATTAAAATATCATCTTTTAATATTAATTATTTTACGTGGTCATAGTCTTGCAGCGATAAATATGATTTAAATTCATTAGATAAAAAATAAATAATTAATTAAATAACTTGATCATGATATTATCTAATGTTGGATTTAAAGAGAAAAAATTAAATCAACCTATGGACAGGGGGAAATATCTTCTCATGCTAGACTTGGTATGACCTGCAACATTCCATATATCCACCTATGTATAACCAAGTTCGTGCCATTATGGTTTCATCTTGAACCATCCCCATGCACCTTGGGATGCTACTTTAATTAAAAAAAATAATTATTCAAACACATGTGAGGGGAACAAAAGGATTGGTCAAAGGGAATTACTGAAATATGATTAGACATGAATGTCCTATATAATAAATGATGGAATGGAAGAATCACATGCCATATTTTAATTTAACATTAAATAATGGAAATCCCAGGAAATAAATTTATTAAATAATTTCAAACACATACATATGTGTGGTTCAAGCTCAGGATAGGTTGTACATTAAATGAATACGAAAAATGTAACTTGCTGGAATTAGTTTCTTTATTTATTCTTTATTATTAAGTTGAATGTGATTGTATTATTTAATTAAAAAGTAAATAAATTCTATTTTATCTTAATAATAATCTGAATTAATTGGAGATAACCATAAATTTGGAATCCATGGAAAATAAATAGATGAACCATTAATGAAATATTTATTATAGTAAATTAATTAAGAATTTAATATTATTTAAAACCATCATTAAATTGTAAAACACAAAATGATGACGATTATTGATCATCCGAAAAGGCCCTTCTAGATTTCATTCATTTAATTTTTTGAGGATACATGTATAGAATCCCTCTAGTGGTGATACAAAAGTTCTTCAATGATCTCTCAGTAATTCCACTCATTATCTAGGTGCTAGCATGGTGAATTGAATATCTTTTGTTATTCATTCATGATCACTCGTTCTTCGGCCTTGATGAAATTATCTCTTGGGTTTATCATTCTTGATATGGAGAGGGGAGGAGGAGTCTATAGAGAATTCATTATGCACAAAAATTCAATATTCCCAAACATGGAATTTGTTTCGAATGAATTACAAAATATTAATAGTCATCTATTTATAGAGCTAGGATTTCAGTTATAAAATTTAATTTCATAACATCCATCAAATATAATTATAATAATTAATGAAATCACCTTTCACAAAATAAAAATAATAATAATATTATTTTGTGATGTGTTAAATTTCAAAAAAATGGATAAATAATATTAACATGCTTGTAAATAACTGTTTTTCACCAAACACGGTCTTGGTCTGTTCAAACTCCTCTTGAATTTAATTAAACCCTGAATAAATATTTTATTCTGTTAAATGAATATTTTATTCACAAAATTTTAAATAAATATTTATTTAATATTCAGTAAAATAAAAAATATATTTTATTAAAAATTCGGTGGATAAATATTTATTTAATTTACACAATCAATATAACTTGAATAAAAATATTCTTCGATTCTAAGAATAATATTTATTACATTAATTAAATTCAAATTTAATTTAATCAAGACCAACTGAAACACTTATTGTGTGTCCCTCTTGGATTATTTCTCATTGACATTATGTGGGCTTGCCTAATGTCCAAGATTACTCTCTGGAAATGGGTCAAGAAACCCAATAGAAATAACACAAAGTCACAATAATGAAAACCACATACAAAAGCTCATAGTGTAATATAATCCCTTTATAATAATATCTCATCAAGAATGTTGTTTGATGATTTCATCAACCTCTATTCTCAATACATCATTATTTTACTATCTGAAATAAAATCTTTGTTACACCATGGCCATGGAATTAAGGATATAGATCTATTTCAATTAAAGGGTTGAGATAACAGCTTCCATAATGATAGAAGGGAAAAATCCTTCACGGAATTTTCCATTAATAAAATTCAATTCTTGATGCACTCAATATACCCCACTTTCCACTAACATATGGTGTGACAGTTTTCATCAGAAAATCCAGGTGTGCAATTCATGGAAAGAATAAATGATAATATTAAAGTATATGGACCATTACACATGATCAAAGAGATAAATATCTGATGAAACCAAAACATGTGGAATTCTTAATTGAGGGTATGTTCTCATAATCTCTCATCTTGGAGAATACTAAGTGCAAAATTTATGGGAAGAAGTCTCATATACTTACGAGTACTCACACCTGATATAAGGCCCCCGCCTTAAACATTTCTTAATCATGAATTAAATAAATAATTCACATAGAGGATATTTTCAGGTTTAGAGTTTTAGAGAATTAGGTCATAACTATTACATCTCAAAAGATTACATAGTAGACACTTCTACTAAGTTTCCATAAAATAAAAAAAAACTTAGAAAGAAACATGTCTAGTTCCATGTTTTAGATAGAATGTCTTTCCTTGATCCCATCCTTGACCCTATTCATCTTTAAGTCCTGTGGAAAACATTTTAAAAACTTGGGATGAGCATAAAAAGCCAAGTAAAGGATACAAAAAGAAGGAAAACTGTTATTTTTTCAAAACAAAAAGTAAACCATGATTACTTTACTAAAGTAATACTTTTCACCTTTATGAAGTAATAAAAACTCTTCACTGAATAAAAGACCATTACTTACCCTTTTATAACCAAAAGATTACCATAAAACCCATATAAATAACACATAAAATATAAAGGTAACTTGGGACATAAACATACTTAAATAGAATAACCATACGGTCGACTTCCACACATACTTAATGGAATAGCCATACGGCTGACTTCCACACATACTTAATGGAATAGCCATACAACTGACTTCTATACCCAATGCATTGGAGGTTATAACGTAACCACCCATCCTAGTATTCACAGCACCACCCGTCATATGGTTTATCACATAACCACCCGTCCAATGTCCAAGTACCATTATAAAATCAGAACAATTATAAAAGAAAGAAAACATTTCCACATTTCAATCACAATATATTACTTAAATATATTGACATGAAAAATCCATTATCAAAACCATTTTCAATACCAAAATACAGAAAAGAGTATATGGCATTTATTTACTTTTTTAAAAAAATTTAACAGCTTGTTGAGGAAGCCAAAGATCAAATAATACTTGCAGCGGCGGAAAGGTCGTTGTCACCACGTACGTTAAAAAAAACATACTTTTTATCATTTAGTAAAATGATTCATATATAAAATATTCCTTCTAAATAAAAGTATAAGTCAAAGGGGTTTATACACCGTATAAAATAAAGTTGTGTATAAAACAAAATATGCCTCACTGAAATGAGATTGAGACGAAGTCCCTAACAAAGTCGGTATCCTTAGATTAAGGATAAATCAATTACATGATTATGTGTGAAAAATATAAATACACCAAATATAAGTGAATATTAAGTGTAAAACAATCAGAGTTCATTCACACATACTCTTAAAAAAACAAAACCAATGACATAGATATTTAACTCAATGAAATGAGATTGAGTTATGATTTCCCATATAAGTTCGTATAAATGAAGTAAGAATTTATCAATGAGATGATTATATGTAGAAATAGTATATCCACAAAAAGTTTTGTGGAAATTACAACATAGAGATTCAACACATAATCTTGGCATAATAAAATCAAGAAGTAGAGGTTTAACCCAAAGAATTGAAAGTGGGTTAAGAAGTTCCCTTACAGAAGTCGGACAGCCTAACATCGTCACTTTAGAATTCATAAAATGAGATGATGAGAGATAAAAAGGGGTATCTCATCACTTTTACATAACATTTATAGAAATAAGGATATATAAGAACATATCCCAATATAATAGTATGTGAATTAAAAGACATAACAAAATAAGTCTTTTAAAAAGAGGAGGGTGAAAGGTTCCCTTACCGACTTGGGTAACTTTTGAAACATAGAACCCAAGGAAGAAGGGTCATACAATGAAGATGTAAATACCCATAATTGAAATTATACTACAAAAATAGTATAATAATGGGCAGTACATACACCACTCAAAGGAAATGGTGGCAAACGTAGCATAAATTTCATGGGAATAAAAGTGAGATGAAAAATCCCTTACAAAAACTCGGCAGCCTAACGACGCCACTTAAAACTTACAATCATGGTTTGATGAAATAAAATAGGGTATCTCATCATATGAAAATAAAAATTACAGTAAGATGAATATAAAAGAACATCCCCAAACATAATAAAGATGAGCTTAAAAGAAATGACATAAAAGAGAGTGCTTAAAAAGGAAAGAGAGAGGTAGGATCCCTTACCTCGTGTACGACTTGACTCGATTGTTCTTTAATCTCCTGAATAATAAACTTGAGTTAATTTGAACTTGATTAAGAACCTTTTTCAAGTTCATTATTCCTTTTATATCACTTATTACCATGTTATTCACATTATGTAATCATTTAAGTTAATAACGGTCTTTTTATCGATACTTGGTACTTGAGTCAAAAATAAACTCTTTATAATCACAAGTTTGTTCATGGGGTAAAATATCCATTATATACAGAATTATATTAATTATGTAGATATCATATATATAATATATATCCATTATATACATGCATTTATTATATTACATAATCATTTATAGGTAAGAAATGAAATGCATCGTTCATGGAGACGGTAAGCCGTACGTATGCATGAACGCTACTTCCATTTCTATTTCATATTTAATGGAATTAAAACATAATGATACATAATAGTATTATAATTATATTATGTTATCATATATAATATCATTAAATATATCCTTTATACATACCACATATGGTATTAACGAATCAAATCACTTTGAGGGGGCAGTAGTCCGCACTTCCTAAAATGAAGATATCACGTTTACCCATAATGGAAACCCTAAAGGTATACCATAAATGAAAAATACATAAGCTTAAGGAAAACATAAAAATATTATATTTCAATAATAAATATGGTGACATATTAATTTTCACCTTTGAAGGTGTTAAAAGAATATTGAACAATCATCGTTTTGTGAGGCAGAAATTCACCATCCACAGAAACAATATGTTCTTTAACCATTATATGTAGGTGTGTGTAAGTGTAGCTCGAATAATTCTTATAAAAACATCCTATTATATGGAATATACTTGTTTTGTTACAAAAGAAATGAATAAAAATAGTTTAGGGGTTTGGAGAAGCAAAATAAAACAAAAGAGCACAAGCCAAGACGTTACCTTAAAATCGGGTAACTCCCTTTGGTTTGAACCAAAATGGTTTCTTAAAGAGCTTAATGCCTACGGTAAGGATTATAGGATGAGTATAGGGATTTGGAGAGACAAAAAGATCAGATCTTGTCTGAGCCAAAGGCTTGAGAGGTGTGGGTAAGGAGGTAGAGGTGGGGGCCTTTTATAAGAGGAGAGGAGGGGCACTCTTGGAAAGTCAAGAAAGGTTACATTATTTTCAAATGAGTTTCGGATTTTAAAGGTCTCACATTGATATATTTAGAGGATAAGGTGATAAAGGTTAGAAATACACCCATACAATAGGTTTTGTACATGTTTATATCTTATATTTTACACTATATTTTCATTTTATTTAAATCGTTAAATAATGAGGTAATCACTGCATCATCATGATGTCATAAATAATTTAATTTATTTAATGTATAAAATTATAAAAAAATACTATGATTTAGTAAATCCTTTTATATTTCCAATTACTATTTATAGTAAAAAATCTGACTTGTATAACCCCATGTAAAAATTGTTTTATTAAAACAATACATGTTTGTGTCATTTTTACTTTTACTTCAAATAAAAGGCATTAATGTCATTATCTTACCCAAGTGGCTCCATGGGGTCCCAAAAATCGACCCATGGGTTGTATGGGTCGGACATGACTCATAAAATAGGGTTAGGACAAGTTTCAAGATATTTTAATTTTATTATAATATCATTTTTACCTTAAATCACACTAATTACCTTTAATCATGATTAATAAAACTTAAAAGTTACTTTTCATCAAAAATCATTTTCATCCCATTGAACCAAATTTTACTTAATAATGAAAATAATTTATATTGTATTTTTGAAATTCAAATCACAGAAGTGGTAAAGTTCTATTTAAACGAAAAATCAGTTTTTGTAACTACCACTTTGTGGTTTCACTATTCATCAAAAATAAAGATTTTTCAGAAAAATACCAAAAATTCACCCTAAGATATATTTGATATTCCGAATTCAAAAATTATGTCTATATTAAAAAATTCATAACATAGAAGTTGCAGTAATTAATTTTATAATTAAATCTCGTTGTCAAATCAAATAGCGTGTTTTTAAGAAGCAATATCTATCAAAAGATTGACACTCGTTTATGTCCAATCTCAAAATGATATTAATTACAATGACCACCATTGGATTAAATGGTAAAAATATATTCTAATTTCACTTTAAAACCAATTAAAAAGATAATCTAACTATATAAATAAATTATATTAAAAAGAGGTTTTGAATTAAAATACAACATTTTTCACTATTCATTAAAAAAATGAACATTATCAGAAAAATACCAAAAATTTACACAAAGTAAATTTTGATGTCCCAATTCTAAAGAAGAATTTTATTTTTTCAAATACAACATATAAAATTTTCAAAAGTATATTTAAAAAGGGTTTTCCATCAAAAGGTGGTTAATCGACCTTTTAAAGAATATTAGAAGATTTATGCTTAAAATTGGATTCATTTGCATTTTTAATCCTCTAACATTTATTGTAAAAAATAAAAATATTTTACAAACATATAATCATTTTGTAGTTAGTTCTGTTCATTCCCGTCATTACAACGGCTAGGTGTTAACTACCATTCAAAATAAAATTATTTTATTATTAGAGTGCAACGTAAGATTTCAAAGGAACTTGTTGTTGTGTATTTGGTAAGCCATCAAGCATAGCGTTCCCTTTAAAGTAATATTAATATTTTATTCACAAATATGGATAAATATAAAAAATTTCATATTATTTATTTACCTGGGGTGTTACATCCTTCCCCCCTTTTGGGAATTGCATCCTCACTATTTTAAAATTGGGCTCAAAAACTTCATTGAAAGCCCCACATCGAAAAAGGACTAATTGAACTATCACTTTAAAAGAAAGAAAGGGAAGTACAAAGGTCACCCGAGTAAACCCATACTAGGATTCCATGTATGAAAACATGGATATGGAAGAAAAAACAAAGGGTCATGTTCTGAGGGAGTGTGATAGAAAACATGTTTAGGAGAAAGTTAACCACCAGAAAATCACAAAATTGTGATGGGTTAAATGGTATTGGATTCCCCAGTAGGAAAAGTTAACGGAAAACATTTTTTAGTTACTTTTCATTGAGGAATTTATTTTTGAGCTTAACTAAAACATAAGGAAACAAACTTACTTTTCATGTGGACTTTCAACTTTTACTATATTTCTTACATGAACTCATATTTTCTCCAAAAGTAGAGTATTTAGGATGACTTGTTTACATTAAGAGAGCTATAATAAACTTCTAGAGAATCACCTAATCCACAAAAGATAACTGTATACTTCCCATGACTTTAGACCTTAACAAAAATTAAAACCAAAAAGGTTAGTATGAGATCAGATAATACCCAAAAGGATAATCCTTTATAAAAAAGGAAATATATTCTTAATCTCCAAAATTTGTCCAACAAGACCCAAAGTTCAACTAAGACCAAAAGTAAACCAAACTAAGATTAAAACTCAAATATTTAAAGGATTTAATCACATAGTCTTCCAAGTTAAATCGTAACATTTATCTCCAAACAACATCAGTTACTCTTAAAGTCTCGTATTGAAAAGTAATTAACCTAATCACATATCCTCTATGATAGGTTAATACTTTCCATAGATAACCCCAAATCAAATTAATATTAATTAATAAAATCATCTAACTAAAAAGAATTAGTCAAACTAACCAGGGACTTCATGTAGTCCAGTGGTAGGTGATAAATACCAGTCACACTTTGGTTGTGGGTTCAATTCCCGCAGTTTTGTCTGACGCGACGGGTTGTCACATGGTATGCGTGTTGTACTTTTTCCAAACTATATAATTATCAAATCATTCCCCAAAAAGATATAAAATCATCAAAAATAACCATAACAGAATTTAACCTCAATTTTATCTCATGCCTTTCACTTTCCATCATAACATATAGTAACCCATAATTACCTCAAAAGTAAGGATCATATAAACCCAAATGGTTCTTTATAACTATGTCCACAAAAGAATAGATAACTATTCCTTGAATAAAATTTTCATATATCAAACATCAGGGTTACACATACTATAAAAAGTCTTCTAATGTAACCCCATCATCAAAAGAGTCTTAATACTCTCAAGAATTTCACCATAACTCTTGAAGCCCTTATATGTTGACTTCTTACTCATTCAACATTCTTCATGATCCATTAACCATTCCTTTCCAACTTATTCTAAAATACTTATTTCCTACAAACAAAATCATGAATCATATCCTAAGATTCCAAAATAGGAAAACAAAAGTTAAGAAATAATCCATACCTTTGATTGGTCATTGTCAGTTTCTTCATCCTCAATCGGAATGGCATTAGTTATTGGTAAACGAATATTTGTACGACCTTGGTGATCCCACTCCCGAAACTTCTTCATAGGACATGTTTTTGCATAATGACCATGCAAACCACATTTTGAATATTCAATTGATCCCTCAGAAAGAACTTCTTTCCCTTTCCTTGAGTCAGCTGGATGCTTCCTTTTTTCCATGGTAGGTTCTTGCTTTATGACCTTCATTTCCACAACTATAGCATATTTCTTTCCCTTTGAAACATTTTCCTAGGTGTTTCTTTCCACATCTTTGACACATAGGTTTGTGAACACACTTACCTTTATGATTATTACCAGTAGTTCAGTAGGGATTTGTTTCTCTCATATATGATGCCTTATAGAAATCACCAAGGTTTAGGTGGTCAATCATGACTCCAGATAGTTGTTTGAGGATAAACACAAGAGTTCTCATTGCAACTCCCATATCATTTAGTTGCTCACTCAGAAAACTATCACAGTTTCCTTCACATCCACTGTTACTTTGGTGCCTGCTAGATCCAGCCATTTACTAAAACCAAAAAGATCAGTGTGAGTATATCAACAAAAGCATAATGTACTAATGAGGAAGATAAACACTAAGATATACTTACTCATTCACTTTATCTAAAACTAGGACTCTTTCTGAAATCCTAACCATTATGGCAATTTCACTTATGCTTAGAGAATAACCTAACCTCTAAAGTTATCTAAACCGACCTCTGATACCAACTATAATTCCCCAGCCTTAAACATTACTTAATCATGAATTAAATGAATAATTCACATAGAGGATCTTTTCAGGTTTAGAGTTTTATAGAATTAGGTCATAACTATTACATCTCAAAATATTACATAGTATACACTTCTACTATGTTTCCATAAAATAAAAAAAACACTTAAAAAGAAACATGTATAGTTCCATGTTTTAGATAGAATTTATTTCCTTTAACCCATCCTTGACCCTATTCATCTTTAAGTCATGTGGAAAACATTTCAAAAACTTGGGATGAGCATAAAAAGACCAGTAAAGGATACACAAAGAAGGAAAACTGTTAGTGTTTCAAAACAACAAGTAAACCATGATTACTTTACCAAAGTAATAATTTTCACCTTTATGAAGTAGTAAAAACTCTTCACTGAATAAAAGATCATTACTTACCCTTTTGTAAAAAAAAGATTACCATAAAACCCATATAAAGAACACATAACATATAACGGTAACTTGGGACATAAACATACTTAAATGGAATAACCATACGGTCGACTTCGACACATACTTAATGGAATAGCCATACGGACGAATTGCACACATACTTAATGGAATAGCCATACGGCCAACTTCCATACCCAATGCATTGGAGGTTATAACGTAACCACCCGTCCTGGTATTCACGGCACCACCTGTCATATGGTTTATCACATAACCACCCGTCAAATGTCCAAGTACCATTATAAAATCATAACAATTATAAAGGAAAGAAAACATTTCCACATTTCAATCACAATATATCACTTAAATATATTGACATAACAAATCCATTATCAAAACCATTTTCAATACCAAAATATAGAAAAGAGTATATGGTATTTATTTACTTTAAAAAAAAATAACGGCTTGTTGAGGAAGCCAAAGATAAATAATACTCGCATCAGCGGAAAGGTCGTTGTCACCGCGTACGTTAAAAAGAAAAATACTTTTTTTTAGTAAAACGCTTTGTATAGAAAATATTCCTTCCGAATAAAAGTAGAAGTCAAAGGGGTTTATACTCCGTATAAAAGAAAGTTGTGTATAAAACAAAATATGCCTCAATGAAATGAGATTGAGATGAAGTCCCTAACAAAGTCGGTATCCTTAGATTAAGGATAAATCAATTACATGATTATGTGTGAAAAATATAAATACACCAAATATAAGTGAATATTAAGTGTAAAACAATCAGAGTTCATTCACACATACTCTTAAAAAACAAAACCAATGACTTAGATATTTAACTCAATGAAATGATATTGAGTTATGATTTCCCATACAAGTTCGTATAAATGAAGTAAGAATTTATCAATGAGATGATTATGTGTAGAAATAGTATATCCACACAAAGGTTTGTGGAAATTACAACATAGAGATTCCACACATAATCTTGTAATAATAAAATCAATAAGTAGAGGTTTAACCCAAAGAATTGAAAGTGGGTTAAGAAGTTCCCTTACAGAAGTCCGACAGCCTAACAGCGTCACTTTAGAATTCATAAAATGAGATGATGAGAAATAAAAAGGGGTATCTCATCACTTGTAAATAAAATTTATATAAATAAGGATATAGAAGAACATATCCCAACATAATAGTATGTGAATTAATAGACATAACAAAAGAAATCTTTTAAAAAGAGGAGGGTGAAAGGTTCCCTTACCGACTTGGGTAACTTTAAAAACGTAGACCCCATGGAAGAAGGGTCATACAATGAAAATGTAAATACCCATAATTGAAATTATACTACAAAAAGAGTATAATAATGGGCATTACATACACCACTCAAAGGAAATGGTGGCAAACATATCATAAATGTCGCAGGAATAAAAGTGAGATGAGAAATCCCTTACGAAAACTCGGCAGCCTAACGACGCCACTTAAAACTTCCAATCATGGTTTGATGAGATCAAATAGGGTATATCATCATATGAAAATAAAAATTAAAGTAAGATGAATATAAAATAACATCCCCAAACATAAGAAAGATGAGCTTAAAAGAAATGACATAAAAGAGAGTGCTTAAAAAGGAAAGAGAGAGGTAAGATCCCTTACCTCGTGTCCGACTTGACTCGATCGTTCTTTAATCTCCTGAATAATAAACTTCAGTTAATTTATACTTGATTAATAAAATTTTTCAAGTTAATTATTCCTTTTATATTACTTATTACCATGTTATGCACATTATGTAATCATTTAAGTTAATAACGGTCGTTTTGTCGATACTTGATACTTGAGTCAAAAATAAACTCTTTATAATCACAAGTTTGTTAATGGGGTAAAATATCCATTATATCCCAAATTATATTCATTATGTAGATATCATATATATCATATATATCCATTATATACATGCATTTATAATATTACATAATCATTTAGAGATAAGAAATGAAATGCACCGTTCATGGAGACGGTAAGCTGTACGTACGCATGAACACTACTTCCATTTCTATTTCATATTTAATGGAATTAAAACATAAAGATACATAATAGTATTATAATTCCAGTATTTTATCATATATAATATCATTAAATCTATCCTTTATATGTACCACATATGTTATTAATGAATCAAATCACTTTGAGGGGGCGGTAGTATGCACTTCCTAAAATGAAGATATCACGTTTACCCATAATTGAAACCATAAAGGTATGCCATAAATGAAAAATACAGAAGCTTAAGGAAAACCTAAACATATTATATATCACATATAAATATGGTGACATCTTAATGGCCACCTTTGAAGGTGTTAAAAGAATATTGAACAATCATCGTTTCGTGAGGCAGAAATTCACCATCCACAGAAACGGTATGTTCTTTAACCATTAGATGTATGTGTGTGTAAGTGTAGCTCGAATCCTTCTTATAAAAACATCCTAGTATATGTAAGATACTGGTTTTGTTACAAAATAAATAAATAAAAAGATTTTAGGGGGTTGGAGAAGCAAAATAAAACAGAAGAGCACAAGCGAAGACGTTACCTTAAAATCGGGTAACTCTCTTTGGTTTGAACCAAAAGGGTTTCTTGAAGAGCTTCCTACCTAAGGTAAGGATTATAGGATAAGGATAGGGATGTGGAGATACAAAATTATCAGATCTTGGCTGAGCCAAAGGCTTGAGAGGTGTGGGTAAGGAGGTAGAGGTGGGGGCCTTTTATAAGAGGAGAGGAGGGGCACTCTTGCAAAGTCAAGAAAGGTTACATTATTTTCAAATGAGTTTCTAATTTTAAAGGTCTCACATTGATATATTTCAAGGATAAGGTGATAAGGGTTCTAAATACACCCATACAACAGGTCTTTGACATTTTTAGTTCTTATATTTTACATTATATTTTCATTTTATTTAAATCGTTAAATAATGAGGTAATCGCTGCATCATCATGATGTCATAAATAATTTAATTTATTTAATGTCTAAAAATTATAAAAAAAATACTATGATGTAGGAAATATTTTTATCTTTAAAATGAATATTTATATTCAAAAATATTACTTGTATAACCCCATGTAAAAATTGTTTTATTAAAACAATACATGTTTGTGTCATTTTTACTTTTACTTTAAATAAAAGGCATTAATGTCATTATCTTACCCAAGTGGCTTCATAGGGTCCCAAAAATCGACCCATGGGTTTTCTTGGTCGTCAATGACTCATCCAATAGGGTTAGGACAAGTTTCAAGATATTTTAATTTTATTATAATATCATTTTTACCTTAAATCACACTAATTACCTTTAACCACGATTAATAAAACTTAAAAGTTACTTTTCATCATAAATTATTTTCATCCCATTGAACCAAATTTTACTTAATAATGAAAATAATTTATATTGGATTTTTTAAATTCAAATCACATAAGTGGTAAAGTTCCATTTAAACAAAAAATGAGTTTTTGTAACTACCACTTTGTGGTTTCACTATTCATCAAAAATTAAGGTTTTTCAGAAAAATACCAAAAATTCACCCTAAGCTATATTTGATATTCCAAATTCAAAAATGATTTCTATTTTACCAAATTCATAACATATAAGTTTCATTAATTAATTTTATAATTAAATCCTGCCGTCAAATCAAATAGCGTGTTTTTAAGAAACAATATCTATCAAAAGATTGACACTCGTTTATGTCCAATCTAAAAGTGATATTAGTTCCAATGACCACCATTGGATTAAATGGTAAAAATATATTCTAATTTAACTTTAAAACCAATTAAAAAGATAATCTAACTATATAAATAAATTAGATTAAAAAGTGGTTTTGAATTAAAATACAACACTTTTCACTATTCATTAAAAAAATGAACATTATCAGAAAAATACCAAAAATATACACAAAGTAAATTTTGATGTCCAGATTCTAAAGAAGAATTTTATTTTGTCAAATAAAACATATAAAATTGTCAAAAGTATATTTAAAAAGGGGTTTCCATCAAAAGGCGGTTTATCGACCTTTTAAAGAATATTAGAAGATTTATGCTTAAAATTGGATTCATTTTCATTTTTAATCCTCTAACATTTATTGTAAAAAGTAAAAATATTTGACAAACATATATAATCATTTTTTAGTTAGTTCTGTTCATTCACTTCATTACAACGGCTAGGTGTTAACTACCATTTAGAATAAAATTATTTTATTATTAGAGTGAAACATAAGATTTCAAAGGAACTCGTTGTTACGTATTGGGTAAGCCATCAAGAATAGAGTTCCCTTTAAAGTAATATTAATATTTTATTCACAAATATGGATAAATATAAAAAATTACATATTGTTTATTTACCTTGGGTGTTACACCTGACGACCTATATACTATGTTTCCCAAAAAATTATACTATCCAACTACATAACTATATTATGAATAATATAATATAACTTCTAGGTTCTCAGCATAGTGGGTAATTACTATGACCTTATCAATGTAATAAATACTCTTGGACATTATTACATTAATGACATGTAGAACAATGAAAAATATGTAATATGGTAATTTATTTAATAATTAATATGTAAAATATTAATTTAATCAAAGTACAAACAGTATGTTCTAGGACATAAAATCTAACAATTACTGGAAAAACGTTCATATCTTCTTTGAAAAATTTCATGATCTTGTGAATTAAGTTGATTCACATTGTGAATTTAGGTTATCCATTCCTCCATATTTCAGTTCCAATTCCCCTTACAATTTTTTAAAAAACATGAGATTTGCTCAAAGAATTTAATTCAGTTTCATCCTTTCATAATTACATGAAAAGTGTTGGGAAGTAAATCATATTTAGTGGTGACCTCTCATATTCTGATAGATGTGAATATGATGATGATGATGCTAGAATTTTATGGTATTATGGAGATTTTTCAATTGATCCAAGTTCTACATTTCATCCATGGATATATATGGATAAGAATCATGAAATTTAGTACATTCTATAAATGGATTAATGTGTTCTATTTACATCATATACTCATAGATATACTTCTCATTACCTTACGTCAAAAAACAACATCCCCCTCTATTATATTTTTTGAATTTAATTAACTAATATTCTTATACAGTTAATTTATTATACCATTATGAAATATATACCCTAATGGGTTTTACTGTAAGGAGAGAATGGGAGAGTGGATAGAGAGGCCACCTTTGATAATTATACTAATGAATTCCCCAATGTACAACATCAATTTATTCTATTATATGAAGGGAAATGTATGCTCTTATGAAAGATCATACCACATCATAAATATTCACATCAATGTTACAAGTGGTGATTGCTATTAATTACTAGATAAATCTAGACCGGTTTATGCTACGGTTGGGGATGTAGCTTACTATAAAACCATTTCTCAAATAAACTTTTATCCATGACTGGGGTATTCACTACTTCAAGAAGCCACTTATGGTGAACATGTGGCTGAAACTTCTATAAAACATGTTCACAAGGACCCTCCACAATTTTTCTCCTGACCAAAACTCAAACATTGATCTAGGAATATATGGAATTAAAACATATGAAAAAAAATTTAAATGGAAGTAAATAAAAGACGGTTGTATCTTTTAATGTAAACAAATTTCACTTTCTTCTAATAAATGGATTTTCTAGGAAACACTATTGAGGAAAATTTCATTATTTCACCTTAAAGACAAGGTTTATTCTCAAAAATAAAAATTTGATATGAATGTGGGAGTTGGGGATATATGTGTTAAGGAAATTTCAAAAACTTCTAGGGGAATTATTTTAATTACTATATATATTTATTGTGGTAGTTGGTAGAGAGTTAGGGTATTAAAAATGGGGATTGGTTATAAGTAATGAACCTAATATATTGTTTTTCTTCAACTTTTCTATTCATAAGGTTTATACCTTGGCCTCGGGCGGTATCTTCCTAGGTGAGTCACTTTATCTTTTCATTTTTATTTATTTATGATCATCTAGTCTATTTTGTACTTTATTACATCTAGTTTATAGTCATTAAATATAATCCTATTTTTTCATCACTCTAAAAACTACGATCCTATCATGAGGGAGGTTTTAATGGGGAATACTAACCATTGGAGGGTTATGTCCATGCCAGATCCATATCTTTCCCCCTTTCATAAAGCATGGGATTTATCTAAAATTCAAATTAAGAAGGAAATTTGAAAGAATTTTCAGAAATTTCCTATTTGTGGAGTACTCCCACTTTATTATTCTTGCATTAAACTCACCAATTTTTTTCTTGGAAAATAGGTCTGTTTGTCCCATAGTGAAGATAGTAGAATAGTCATGGGTAAATTGACCTTTTAAAATAAATTTAAAATTTATATCATAGTTTTAATGTTAATGTAGTGGAAATAAAATAAATAGGCACAAGATATTTTTGAATTATTTGGGATAAAATTTATCCTACTCCACCGTTCACCCATCTAAAAAAACAGAGAGATGATAGTCACTAACTATAGAGTCTTACAACTAATTTTTCACACATGGAGTGAGAACCCAATTAGAAAACTGTTTCCCATGGTGGAATAAACCTAAGACCAAGCTGCGTTTTTATACCTAGAGGAAAAACCTAAAGATTCCCACCTTATCTTCAAGAGGCACTTCCAAATCTGTCTTTTTTTGGGAGTCACAACCCAAACACACATTCCTTTTAAAAGGGTATTATAACCCACACATTGTTTAGTACAAAATAATGGAAACAATTTTACCACTACTAAAAACAATAGAATAAATGAATCTTTTGAATGTCGTTGAAGTATGGATCACTCCATTAAATGAATATTGAAGAATTAAATCCAAAAATTTTATTTTTTCTTCAATGATCTCATAAATTTCCGTAAGGTTATAGTGCATTGCAATTCTTATATCCTCGATGATTCACCCCCCTTGAACTATTTATGTAAAATATAAATATAGATTTTCTTTATGTACATCATCTATAAAATTTGAAGAACATTTCATATTGATTTTAATAAATAAATATTTTCACATATTAAACTAATTAATTACTTTATATTTGTCCATTATTATTTTTTAGATAACGTTCTATGTGTAAATATTTTATAAATAAAAATTAATATTCATGTGGGTCCTTCCCTATAAAATATTAAAAAAGTAACATCTTGTACGATGGAATAAATTAGAAGAATTAATATAATAGTAAAAATATAATTAATCTCCTTAGAAAACATACTGATAATATATGAGGTTAAATATTTATATTTCAAATGGTTTGAATTTGAATATCATGAGTTCCAAATTGCAATGTGAATAGCCATACATGCTTAATCCCATGTGAATATCATTTAATTCATCATAAAAAAATATAGAACTTATTCACATAGATTATAGAAAATTAATGAGAAATTTTAGAACAACGAACAATAATAATTTTATTAATAACCTTACATTAATTGTAAATATTAAATAATATGAAAATAGACCATAATTCCATATTTATAATATCCTATAAAAATTCACATAACCAGGTATGATTTATCCGTGTGAGAGATTTTTCAATATTCACATATGTGAAAGTATCATGTATGAAAATTCACATATGATATTTTTGTAAATATATGAATTATTTTACGTAATTGAATCTATGTAGCTGAGTTCCACATAAGTGAATTTTACCACGTATGTGAATATGTTTACACATGGAAATCTATGTGACCAAATTTATCAAAATGATAAAATCACATATAAAAACCATTCACATGTCCCAATTGACATTATAATGGTTATCACATAGCTGAATTCTTGTAAGTGAATTTATCATGTCACCAAATTCACATATCCAAAATTATGATATTTGTAAACATCTTAACGTATCAAATTTCAGGCCTAAATAATCCTTATAAACAATATAATCAACATTTTTTCTAGTTTAAATATATTCATAAATTTCATTATCTTTACAAAAATTTATGAATCAGCTTAATCGGACTTGTATATCTGACATTATCATTATAATATAGTAGCAAAATAATTCTAAAAAGTTATAGAATTCATAATGAAAACTTATAGCAACTTCTAACATAAAATTGGAGATAATAATGGAAAATATATAATATTATCTTTTCAAATGAAATATAAATACTTTTTATCTCTCTAACTCAATAAGAATCACTCAATATAGAGTTATATAGACCTATTTGTGTCAAAAATACATAAAGTAACAAATTCAAAAAAATTTGATTCAAGGTTTGGCAATGTGAGATATTTTTCTATGTGGTTTTGGTGAATGTGATATTTGGATACATGATTTTGAAACATGGATGTATTAAAGAACATGTATAAATGATATTTAAAGCTCCTAAATGACATATACAACCAAAGAACTCAATATGAAACTTATAGAACATGATATGAACAATCAATTCATGAAATCTAACGATATTTTAAGCAAATAAATATAAGAATGAAATGTAATAATTATTTAATAAAAACATAAGATTGAAATTATTGTTGTATAATTCAAATAATTAATACTTTTAATGGAAATAAAATAATTAAATATTTATAATTATCAAAACATAAAGTGGTTAATGGAGTCACTCAACTATTCCCCCCTTTTTGATAATTATAAAACCATGTATAATTTTAGAAATTATCCCAAATTTTTAAAATTATCAATTAGAAAATGTTTCAATAGAAAAATTATCTCTTTGAAATAATATTTTTTATCCCCCTCTATATTTAACACAATATTACATTCTATTTGGTTGATAATCAAAAATTAACTCCCCCTAATTTTAAGAATTCTAGGAAAATGAAAATATAATATATTTTAGAATAAGTTTTTTCTTGTAAAAAAAATAAAAAGGAATATAAATATTGTATAAAATATACCTAAACAAGAATATTTCAATAAACGTGTTTAGGATCCACTACAAAAGCTTCAATTGTTAGAACATCAATTTTTCTACAGTGATCATGATTTAAAATATGTCTATGTAAAATAATGATAAACCCTTCATAAAATAACCTTTTTGAGAATTTTTTTTAAAATTAAGTGTACATAACATAATATATTTGAGAAAACATAAAATAATAATATAATAAACAAATGTGTACATAAATTAAAAATAGTAAACAGAAAAATGGTTCCAGATTACTATAGATTTTATGTAAATTTATATATTTCAACATTTAGACACACAATAACTCCACCTGAATTGAAAACAAAAAAAATTAAATTTCAATCAACTATGTTAAAAATGAATTCCTCATACTTATTAATGTCTAATAGATTGGAAAAGATATCATAAATATTATTTCCTATAGAAATAAATTACGAATTTAGATTTTATTTTTTAGAATTTTCTATAAAAAATAATTTTAATATCATTGCACTCAGACCTAGAGTTTTGTAAGGGATATTTAGAAATATAAATAGTATTATTATTTTCATGGGATATATGAATTTTTTCAAAATCCAAACTAATATTAGAAAGTGTTTTCTTAATACATAATTATTGAACAAAACAAGATATAGAAACTATGTTTTCTAATTCATTAGTTGAAATATAAACACAATTTCTTTCTTTAAAGCCAAAGAAAGTAAAGATTTACTGATTAAATGAAACATACATAAATTGTTTTTTCTATGTATATTACATCCACCAAAACTAGAATAAGAATATATAGTAAAATAAAAATTATTTTTATCATGGTAATATAATCTAAGATTAAAATATCCATTAACATATATATTAATTCTATTAATAGATTTAAAAGGAATTTTTCTAGGGTAAAATTTAAATATAGCACACATGAAAACTAAATAAATTAAATTAGGCATGTAAGTGATTAATAATAAAAAAAATATAATCATTCCTCTATAAGTTTTATCAAAAAAATATTTTCTATCATTATCTAAATATAATTTGAAAGTAGTACTCATGGGAGTATTATAAAATTTAAAATATTTTAAACCAAATATATTAACTATATATTTAGTATACTTGGAATGATTTAGAAAAAAACCCTCATTTTAATTTAAATATCTTCAAACTAAGAAAGAATTTAAATTCTCCCACCGCACTCGTTTAAAATTCTAATGTCATTAATTCTAAAAATTCATTTAAAATTTTCACATGATGATCCAAAAATAATGTCGTAAATATAAATTTTCACAACCATGATATCACTACAATTTTTCAAAATTAATAAATTAGGATCAACTATTCCATTATCAAATTTCTTTTTAAAATAAAACTACTTAAGGTTTCATACCAAGATCGAGGAGCTTGGTTCAAACCATATAAACCCTTAGACAATTTCAAAACATGATCAAGATTATTTTCATTTTAAAAAACCATAATAAATATAACTATTTAAAGGTTATTTTGAAATCCATTTGAAATAATTTAACTCTCTGAAATGCATCATAAGCTAATAATATTATAATTGCTTCTATTCATGGAACATGTGAAAATGTTTCAAAAAAAAAATACTATATTCTTAAGAATATTATTGATAAAAAATCTATATTTACTTATAAATATATTTATAGATTCATTATGTTTGTTTTTAATGATCCATTTTGTTCCAATAACATGGAAATACTTTGAAGTAACAACTAAAGTCTACACATTATTTTGAGTAAAATGATAAAAAACATCATTCATTGCCAAGATACAATTATAATCATTTAATGATATTTTAACATATTTAGGTACAAAATCAGAAATGAAAGGATGATAAGAACAAATATGCATAATAGATTTGCTATTTTGAGAAATTGACTCAACATTTACAATAAAATCATCTATAGGGTGATATCTAAGAGTTTTCCAAGATCTTTGATGAATAGGTTCATATTAAGGATAGATATCCTCCCCATAAACATGGGAATTATTATCTTGAGGTTCTTTCTCATCAAAATTAAAAACACTAAATTCATACAAAATTTGATAAATATCACCATCCCTTTTATTCAAATAATTCCCAATGATCTTAACATGAATTAGTTTTTCAACAACCATGGTTCTTTTATTGTAAACACTAAATGCCATACTAATGTTTCGATTTATGAAGAGTATGCTTTCATCATATTTTTTATCAAATTTATCTAAATAATAATTATTATATATAATGAAAACATTACACCCAAACACTCTAAAATAAGCAATTTTAGGGTTTCCCACCTCCAAAGAACATAAGGGATCATTTTAAACAAAGGTATTAAGATAATTACATTAGTAATATGAAAATATATATTCAAATATTATACCAAAAAATATTTAGGTAGATTAAGCTCCTTTAACGTGCTCCTAGAAATTTCTTTAAGAGTTATATTTTTTCTAAAAGATGATTTTCTTATTGTTTTTGAGGAGTAAAAAAGTTATGAAAGTATCCATTTTCATTAAAAAACTAGATAAACTATATATTTTATAATTTAACACCATAATCACTTCTAATTTAATTAATTAAGATTCTTTTCTCACCTTGAACCAATTAAAAAAGTGATAAACATAGAAAAAGTTTCATATTTGAGTGTATGAAAATAAAATCTTATGTATCTACTAAAATCATAAATAATGGAAAAAAATCTCTTTAAAAAAAATCCTTACTGTTTTACAAGGACCAAATAAATCCAAACAAATAACATCAAGTGGAATTATAGTTTTTTCTTCTTTAATTGACTTGAAACAACTTCAATGTTGTTTACCTTTCAAGAAGGATTCAAAAAAATGTGTTGTCCTCTTTAAGTTTTAGTTAACTGTAGAACTATTTGGTTCTTTTAAAACATGTGTATAAATATGAAATTACATGGTCCCAACCTTAAATGTCCCATTATTGTATTATATTTTATAGCATAATTTTTTTATATTTTTATTTGTTAATTTATCAAATTTATTTTAATAATTTTTTTCGTTTCAGTTTTCTTTAGACAAAAAAATATCCTTAAATATAATGCATTTAAAATTTTTAAATTTAAAAAATATTACCTCATCACATAGTAGTGAAGGAAATATTAAATTATTTTTTAATCCTTCAAAATATAATATTTTTCAGAATAATAATTAGAGTTGAAATTACAACTTCAGCGAAGCCATTTACCTTTCTTTTAGAATTATCACCAAAAGTAACTTTAATTGCACCAAATTTATTGTATAATAGAAAATTGATATATAACTATTCCTATGTTTTTTTAATTAAGTATCCACAGACCAAAAATAGTTTTTGATGCTTCTAAGACACATTTCCTACAAAAAATATTTAAGAAATTTTTGGAACCCATGAAATTTTGGATCTAATGGTATATGTAAATGAATTATTAGGATCCCAAATTGATTTCAATCACTTTTTTATAGATAATATAGATTATAAATATTTATAAATGAAATTATTTATATATCCAAATTACTTTTAAAATCACAAGGAACAATCATTTTCATAAAGATCTTTTATTTAACATATTAAACATGTTGTGGTATATGTAATTCCATTAGTAATATTAATAAATAATGTTTGATATATTTTGGGTAAATATTTGTAAAATTTTATACTTAGTCACTTTTTCTTCATTTTACTGAAACTCATAATTTTATCAAATTTTAATCCACCTTGAAAAAATGTGAATTAATTTGACATCGATGTTTCAATTTATTTTCTGAAGCGTTCATTCTCAACAATGGTATCATAATTATTTACTTTCTCTTCAGGTCATTTTGATGTGAAATAAATTTCACTCATTAATTTTTCATTTTTATATAGAGTGGTTTTTAGATTTTGTTTATTAGATTTCAAATATTTTAGTGTATTTTTAAATATTCTAGGATAGATTTATTAAATTATTCATTTTTCTTAAGAACGTCATTCTATTTAATATTTATATTCAAATATAAACCAATTATATTTTCAAGATTGTGATCAATTATTTTAACCACATCAAGAAGTTCTTCTAAGATGGTTTTTTATCAAATTCCGAGTAATAATAATAAGAAAAATCATTTAAATGATTTGATGAATTCATTAAGCACAAAATTTCCACACCTTTTCTAAACTAGATTCTTCATCAGAACTTTAATTCTCAATGTAACTCCATCTGGCTGTCATTTATTTCTTTTCATTATTTTATTACTTCCTAATATTTTTCCTTCTTTAATATTCTAAAATCAGGTTCTATGTTCCCCCTTTCTCTGCACTCATACAAAATTATAACTTGGGAATAATTAGAAATAAAATTACCTTTCTTCTTCCCCTTGAAATCATATTAAGGATATTCTATTCAAAATATTCTTGAAAATCCTTTATTTCTTTGATATCCTCTATTTGTGATATTTACAATATCATTCTTGTCATTTTTATATAATTCATAATCATAAGTTTAAGAAGAAACATTTGAAATAAAATTAATTCCCTTTATCTTTGTATTATCTTCTTCAAAAATATTTTTTAGCACTAACTCATATTATTATAATGTCACAACTAGATCATCAAGTTTATATTCCTTTAATTTTTTAAATTTATTTTATATTATCCCTTTTATTAAGAAACTTATTAGGAAGTTCACGGAACACTCTTTTAATAAGAATTTTATTTTCTATATTTTCTCTTGAAGAACTCAAACCACTTACAATACTAAAAAATATATAGAACATTTAATTAGCAGTTTATTATTTACCCAATTTATATTATTGATATTCATCTCTTACCATGATCAAAATTTTTCTAATGAGATTATGAAAGCCATGGTGTGTGACTTATATAAGTCTATACAGGCCATGTTCAGTTTTACATATAAATAAATGACTATCCAAATTTATATTTATGACATAATATAATATTTTCATCTCTTTTTAATTCAACACATACCTTACCGAATCATTAAAAACTAAGGATTTATGTTAACCTTCATGTTGTTTTTATGATTTTTCCATGATTTTTCATGATCAAGGACATATTGTTTTAAGAAGTCTTCCATATGATATTTACTCTATCTATAGTTAGTACAAACAAAATGAAGATATATTTGATATATCCATACAAAATTCAAACCTATTCCTACAATCTTAAATAAACTTTTTACTAATGATAATTAAGTCAAAAGTAGTTAGAGTAATTAAAAATTTATTTCAATATAGGGGTCAATCTCTAATACCAATTATTGGTCCCAGAGGGAAGATAACAGAATAACCAAGAGGGGTGATGGATGAATTGACCTTTTTAAATAAATATAAATATTATATCATAGTTTTAAAGTTAATTCATAATATATTAAATAAATAGGAATAATATATTTTTATATTTGTTTGAATAAAATTGATCATAATATACTCTTCACCAATCTAAAATGAAAATAGAAATTGTAGCCACTAACTATAGAATATTACACTAACTTTTTCAGTCATAGTGTCAAAACCCAATTAAAACTCTTTTCCCCCCAGAAGATTAAACCCAATACTGGACAAATTTTATATACCTGGAGGCACAATTTTAATAGTCATGCCATTTTCCATTGAAGATACTTCTTAAACTAATTTTTTTGGAGTTAAAAACCACAGACATGTGACTTTTAAATGGTTAGTATAACCCACACATGATTTTGAATAAAAGAATAGAAATAATTTTAGTACCTCTAAATCTAGTTTAAAAATTGATGCTTGTGAATATCAAGGTAGTAGATATCACTCCATTAAATGACTATTGAATGATAAATTCTGAAAAAGTGATTAGATCTTCAATGATTGCATAAAATGAAGGAAATTTGTAGTACTTTATAGTTCTTGTGTACTCAAAAATTTCTTCTGTTTCACTAGTTCATCCATATATATATAGGGAGTTTTTTCATGAAAATCATCTTTCAAATTTTAAGATCATTTCATATTTTTTCCCCAAGAAATATTTCCACTTGTGAAACTAATGAACTACTTCAGAGTTTTCCATTCTTATTTCATATATAATGTTCCTTTTATAAATCATTCATAAACAAATATTCATATTACCATTTTCTCTTCTAGATACTCTGTAAAACAATATGACATAATGTATAGTGCAATACATTATATAAATTATTATAGTTGTAAAAATAAATTTTAATATCCATACAAATATTCTTGATAAAATTAGAGAATGAATCTCTATATTTCAATGGGTTTGAATTTGTATATCCTGATTTTTAAAATTTTAATGTAAATATCCATATATTCATAATATCACATGGATGTAATTTAATTCATCATAAAACAATATAATAACTATTTTAAGGAATTCTAGATTATTAATGAATAATTTTAGAAAAAAATTAAACATTAAAGATATTCATAATAAACTTAAAAAAATGAAATTATATGAAAAAATAGTTTAAATCTAAATTTAGAACAACCTGTAGAAATTCACATAACCATGTAAATATTTATTCACATAACTGAATTTTCAATCTTATTGTATTAGAAAATATCACATAGGAAATTTTTTGTATGTTATTTCTATAAGGACCCGACCTTAAAACATCAAATAATCTCAAATTAAATGGTTAATTCAAATTGAGGATCTTTTCAGGTATATAGTTTTAGAGAATTAGGACATAACTATTACATTACGTCTTAAAAATTACATAGTAGACACTTATACTCAGTTTCCATTTTTTTTCACAAAATAAAAACTCTTGAGAAAAAGAGTCATGTCTAGTTCCATGTTTTAGATAGAATGACTTTTCCATGATCCCATCCTTGACCCTATTCATCTTTATGTCCTGTGAAAAACATTTCAAAACATGGGATGAGCATAAAAAGCTCAGTAAGGGTTATAAAACAAAGAAAGGAAACAATATTTCATCAATACATACATAACAAAATCTCTTTAACATACCTCATAAAATCATAATATTTATGAATAACATATAGATATCATAAATCAAAAAGGTAACGTGTGGAATCCATATCATACTTAAATTGTAGCTATCACAACTACGTATGGAGTTACATTAGGAATACCCATCACAGTATATTCCTTAAATTTCTTAGGAGAAACATTCACATTTACCTCCTGCATGTTACAAAATTCATTGGAGATCTATCTCAGGTGCAACCTCCCAAGGTTTATCACGGAACCACCCGTATATGTAAACAATGCCTAATAACCATAACATATTCATAACATTTGAAACAAACATAAATGAAATACAAAATTTCCACATTTGAATAACAATATATCATTTAAATTTAATGATATAATAAATTCATTAACAAAACCATTTTCAATACCAAAATGTGTAAAAAGAGTATATGGTATTTATATTTCTTTTAAAACATTACGGCTTGTTAAGGAAGCCAATATCAAATAATACTCATGACAGAGGAAAAGGCTGTTATCACCACTTACGTTCAAAAAAGAAAAATTCTTTTTTTGTCATTTATTAAAAGGACTAATAGAGAAAAGATTATATTTGAATGAAATTAAAAGTCAATGTGTATTATACACCATATAAAATAAATTCATGTATAAATGAAAATATGCCTCAATGAAAGGATATTGAGATGAAGTCCCTTACCTCGTATCCGACTTGACCTGTTCATTCCTTAATATATTGAATAATAAACTAGAGTTAATTTCTACTTTCTTAGGAAACTTTTTCAAGTTTATTATTCCTTTTATATCACTTATTACAATTTTATAAACATTATGTAATCATTTAAGTTAAAATGGTTATCTTGTCGATATTTGGTACTTGAGTCAAAAATGAACTTCTAATATTTAAAAGTTTTCCATGTTCACAAAATTTCATTATCTTTGGAATGATATTAATAATTTAGATATCATATATATCATATATATATCTAATATATATATATATATATTTATTTATAATAGTACATAACATTTGGCATTAATAAATAAAATGCACCGTTCGTGGAGATGGTAAGTCGTACGTACGCATGAACAATACTTTCATTTCTATTTTGTATTTAATGGAATTAAAACATAATGATTCATAGGTATATTATAATAAAAGTATAATATCATATATAATTTCATTAACTCCATCCTTTATACATCCCACATATGGCATAAACGAGTCATATCCCTTTGAGGGGGCGGTAGTCCGCACTTCCTTAAATGAAATTATCCTGTTTACCCATTATGGAAACTATAAAGTTATGCTATAAATGCAAAATAAAAAAACATAAATAATAACATAAAAATAATATATATCATATATAAATACATTTCCATCATAATGGACACCATGAGAGGCTGTAGGATATAATTGAACAATCATTGTTTCGTGAGGCAGTAGTTCGCTGTCCACTGAAATAGTATGCTCTTTACCCATTATATGAGGTTGTGTGGGTGTGGTGTTCTAATAATACTCATAAAAAACCTAGTATATTTAGGATAATGGTTCTATTATAAAATAAAATAATAAAAATAGTTTAGGGGGTTGGATAAGTAAAATAAAAGAAAATAACATAAGAGAATATGTTACCTTTAAATCAGGTAACTCCCTTTGGTTTGAACCCAAAGGTTTACTTGAAGTGCCTTTTGCCTAATTTAATGATTCTATGAAGAAGATAGGGATGTAGGGAGTTTATTTAGGCAGATTTTGGATGAGCCAAGGGGCTTGAGAGGTGTGAGTAATGGGTTAGAAGTGTGGGATTTTTATAAGGGGAAGGAGGGGCTCTTTAGGAAAGTGTGCGGATATTATTTTATTAAATTATGATTTCTGGTTTATAAAGGTCCAAAACTTATTAAAGTTGAATATAAGATGAGTCATGTATGAAATAAAATCATCCAATAAAAATTTGATAGGTTTTTGATATTATTTTAATCTTTATAATCTTATCTATTTAAATCATTTAATAATGAGGTAAACACTGCATCATTATTGTGTCATAAATAATTTAATTTATTTGATGTCTAATAATTATAAAAAATACCATAATGTATGAAATACTTGTATATTTCTAATGAATATTTATAGTCTAAGATATAACTTATATAACCCCATGTTAGAATTGATTTACTAAAAGATATATTTTTTTGTCATTTTTGCCTTTAGGTTACTTAAAATAAAGTGTCATTATCACTCCCAAGTGGATCCATGGGGTCCAAAAATCAACCCATGGATGCCCATGGTCGAATATGTATCAACCAATAGTATAAGAACACATGTTAGGGTAATTTAAGATTATTATAATATTATTTTTTACCCTTATTGACCAGATTTACCCTTTAACCATGGTAAATAAAATATTTATTGAAATAAAAAAGTCTAAAAATTAAAGTTTCCAACTTACACAATTTTGACCTCCTAATTCAAAATATTGAAACCATTTTTCGAAATTTAAAACACAAAAGTGGCATTAATTAATTTAAAATTAATTCTCATTGTCAAAACAAAAAAGCGTGTTTTTAAGAAATAATAACTATCAAAAGATTTACACTTGTTTATGTCAAATTTAAAAGTGAAATTACTTCTAATGCCCAAAATTGGATTAAATGGTAAACATATATTCTAATTACACTTTAAAACCAATTAAAAAACCAATTAAAAATATAATATAACCATATAAATAAATTATTTTTAAATTCATTTTCTACTTAAAATAAAATATTTTTCACTATTCATTAAAAATGAATTTTATCAGAAAAATACAAAAAATTTACCCAAAGTAAATTTTGATGTCCCGATTTTAAAGAAGAGTTTTATTTTGTCAAATAAAACATATAAAAGTTTGAAAAACTATATTTAATTAGGGTTCTCCATCAAAATGGAGTAAATCAACATTTTAATGAATATTAGAGTATTTATGCTTAAAATTATATTCATTCACATTTTAAGCCTCTAACTTTTATTGGATAAGTGTAAAAACATTTAACAAACATGTATAATTATATTATAGTTAGTTATATTCATTCCCGCCAATAAAACAACTATGCATTAACTACCATTTAAAATAATATTATTATATCATTAGTGTGCAACGTAAGATTTCAAAGAATCATGTTGTTGCGTATCGAGCAAACCATATAACATAGCATCCCCTTTAAAGTAACATTAATATTTGATTCAAAAATACTAATAAATATGAAAATGTCTTATTCTTTATTTACCTCGAATATTACATCCTTCCCCCTTTTTGGGAATTGTGTCCTCACAATTTTATTCACTTATCAAATAAGTGGGAGTATTTATCCCTTATAGCATTTTCAGATTCCCATGTTGCGTATTCAACCATATCATTTTTCCACAAAACCTTTAACTAATGAATTAAATTATTCCATAAAATTTTCTCTCTTCGGTCCAAAATATAGACTGGTTGTTCCTCATAAGAGAGATTCTCTTCCAACTGAACTTCCTCTGGGATCAAAACATTCGATTGATCTGGCATATACTTTCTCAACATTGAAACATAAAAAACATTGTGTACCTGTGATAAACTTGGAGGTAAATCCACTCTATATGAAACTTTTCCAACTTTCTCTAGAATTTCATAGGGTCTAATGAACCTAGGGATAATATTTCCCTTCTTTCCAAAATTCATCACACTTTACCATGGAGAAACTCTGAGAAAGACATGGTCACCTACCTCGAAAGATAGATTCTTCCTCGGGTTATTCGCATAACTTTTCTGCCTGCTCTGAGCTATTCTCATGTGTTTCTAAATCAACTAAATTTTTTTTCCATCTCTTCTACCAATTCTGGTCCCATCAACTTCCTTTCACCGACTTTATCCCCAAAATCTAGATTTTGACACCAATTTCCATATAATTCCTCAAATGGAGCCATCTGAATACTAGAATGAAAAATGTTATTATAAAAAAATTCAACCAAAGAAAGATTTTGGTCCCAAATTCCCAAGTAATCTAGTGTACAAACACATAAAATATCTTCCAAGGTCTGAATGGTTCATTCTAACTGCCCATCTGATTGAGGATGAAAAACCATGCTAAAATTTAATTCAATACCCAATGGAGTCTGAAGGAATTTCCAAAAGATAGAAGTAAACTTGAGATCATGATCAGATACAATAGAGAGGGGAACTCCATGCAACCTGAATATCTCTTTAACATACAACCGAGAAAGTTTTTTTAGAGACAATGTATCTCGAATTTGAAGGAATTGAACAGATTTAGTCAATCGATCAATAATAACCCAGATTTCATTGTTAACTCAAGATGTCTTTAGTAATCCCACAATGATGTCCATGGATATATTTTCCCATTTCCATGCTGGCACCGGTATAGACTGATGCATCCCATTCGGTAACTGCTGCTCTACTTTAACCTATTGACAAGTCAAACACATCACTATAAAGTCAGCAATATCTCTTTTCATTCCATCCCACCAGTTATACTCCAGATGATCTCTATACATCTTAGCACTGTCAGGATGAACTGAAAACAGAGAACTATGAGCTTCACATAACAACTCATTCTTCAAAATTTAATTACAAGGCACACATAATATCTTCCCAAATCTCAAAAAACAATAGTTATCAAAGTTAAAATCTGGCAACGTGCCCTTCTGAACCAACTCTACCTTTTTCTACAAATAATTGTCTTCCTTCTGCTCTTGCTTAATTCTGTCTGATAGAGATGATTCCACTGACAACTGAAACAAAACAGAGTAATTTCCTGCACCAACAACTTCTATTCCAATGTTCACCAAATCTTTAATCAAAGGATCTTATTCTAAGCTTAACAAGGTTAATGTATCATTACGTTTTCGACTCAAAGCATCATCTACTTTATTTTCCTTTCTTTAGTGATAATGAATTGTGAACTCATAATCCTTGATTAATTACATCAATATTCCCTATCTCATGTACAATTATTTTTGAGTGAATATATACTTTAAACTTTTGTGGTGAGTACATATTTCACATTTCACTCTATACAAATGTTGCCTCCAAATTTTTAATGCAAAAACCCACAGTGGTGAATTCCAATTCATTTGTAGGGTAATTTAAATCTTGAGGTCTCAACTAACGTAATGCATAAGTAATTACCTAATCATTTTGTATAAAGACACAACCAAGTCCTTTCAACGAAGCATCACTATAGATAACAAACTCACCATTTCTGGAAGGCCGGGCCAAAACTGGATCATTCACCAATCTTCTTTTCAATTATGGAAAAAAATCATTACATTATATTGTCTAGATGAACTCAACATCTTTTCAAGTTAACTTAGTCATTGGACTAGATAACATTAAAAAAATTTCAACAAACCTATAGTAATAACCTTCCTAACCCAGAAAATTACAAATCTCGGTTATATCTGTGGGTCTTGTCCATTCTTCCATAGCTTCTGTTTTAGAAGGATCAACAGTTATGCCATTTTTGAAACAATGTGACCAAGGAATGAAATTTTTTGTAACCAAAACTCACACTTGATGAATATCCCATATAGTTTCTTTTCTTTTATGGTTTGTAAGACAACCCTTAAATGACTTTCATGCTCCTCTTTACTTTTAGAATAAACCAAAATATCATCGATAAACACAACCACAAACTTATCCAAGAACTCACAGAAAATTATATTCATAAGATCCATAAATAATGTAGGGGCACTGGTTAACCCAAAATGCATAACTTCATATTCATAATGTCCATATTTAGTGAAAAACATGGTCTTCAGAATGTCTGCTTCTTTTACTTTCAACTGATGGTATCCCGACCTCAAATAAATTTTTGAAAAATACTGAGCTCCCAGGATCTGATCAAAAAAATCATTGATATGAGGCAAAGGATACTTTTTCTTAACATTTATATTATTTAATGCCCTATAATCAATGCAAAGTCTCATTTAACCATATTTATTTTAAACAAAAAAGATAGAAGAACCCTATAGTGATGTGCTAGGTTGAATGAAACCTTTATCTAATAACTTCAACAATTTACTATTTAACTCTAAAAGTTTAATTTGAGTCATTTAATAAGGGGGTTTTGAAATAGGATTAGCATCAGGAAATAAGGGAATAATAAATTCAACATCCTGGTCAGGTATAATACCAGACAATTCATCTGGAAAATATCCAGGTACTCATTTACCACTGGCACATCATTAATCTGGACAGTTCCTTTATTTTCAACAATAAGTGGAAGTTAACATTGATTTACATCTTTTACTAGTTTCTCATCTTCTTGATATGTTATCAAAAGTAAGGATTCATTCTTGTACACAAACTGAAAATAATTCTAAAAAGAAACCTCTTTACCTCTACAGTCAATCTTATCATAATAAACAGAAATCTAATCCATCCACAAAATAACATCAAACTCTACTAGAGGAAAAACTATAAAGTTTGCAGGTAGATTATTTCAACACACAAGGATAGAAAAGTTCTTCTGTTTTATTTTTTTCTCAAAATTTACTCCATGTGTTTTTACCAAAAGTTCATGATTCATATCTGGAGATGGAATTAAAATTTTACTATAAAACTTTTTAGAAATGAACAAATCTGTAGACCCTGAATCAAACAACACATTGGAATAATTTAAATAATCAAACATTGTACCTGATAATACTTCATTTGATGGCCCAACATCTACTGAAGTAGTTGAAAAGGATTTTTCCACCCCTTTATTCTTGTAGTATGGCTAATTTCCCTCAATTGAGTTCTTTGTTGGACACTCATTTTCATAATGACCCATTTAATTGCACTTAAAAAATTTTATTGACTGTAAATCATATTTTGTCTTATCATTACCTTGATCTCTTTCAGTGCAATTATGAGGCTTAGGTCCCATTTTACCACATTGGTAGCACTTAATAGAATTAAAAAGACATTCCCCATCATGGTTTTTACTACAATTTTCACAAACTGTAAACTTAAGTTTCTTACCATTAGACTTTTTTCAAGAGTTCTTCCCTTTTTTCTGCCACCTCGACCTCTTATTATTTTATTTTTCAAAGAACACCTGATCATCAACAAACTCCATTTCTACCTTCTCCACACATCAAATTTTTTTTTCATAACTTTTGAACTCACGAGAAGCTAAATCCCTTCAATATATTGGATTTAATCTTAAGTAAAAATGATCGATTTTACTATCAAGATCTTGTATGAAATTCTGAGCATACCTTTCCAGTCGAGTGAATTTGGAATCATAAGTAGCCACTAAGTCATCCTCCTGACTCAATCCCAATAATTTTTTTCCATACTAAGAAGAACCACCTTAGTAAAATATTTCTTAGGAAAAATTCCTTTGAATTCATCCCAATCTAGAGCATAAATCTCTTCACTATCCTTGATATTTGTCACCATCGACCACCACTGATTGGATTCAACTTTAAAATGGTAAATAAAAAAACTAACCTTTGATGTTATGAACACCGCATGACATCAAAAATCTTCTCCATCCCTTTAATCCACCCTTCAGCATGAACATGGTCATATGATCCTCTGAATGATGTGGGATGTTTCCTCATGTAATTATCCAATGCTGACATGTTCCTTTGTGGTTGATCTGGATGATCTCATGCATGTATACCAACACCATTTATAGCCTGAGTAAACTGTACCATCACTACAAAAAACTGTTCAGTTCTGATTCCAACCATCTTAGGTTATTGATTTGGAATTTTGTCTTCCCCTTGATGTCGTCCCATCATAGCTTCCATGTTTCCTCTGAAGAAAATCATTTTGAACACATAAATATCTTAGGAGAAGAAACATGGTAATCTGTTAATGCTATATCATTACAATCTTAACATAAATTAATTTATACACATTAATTTAACAATATGAAAACTCATAAAGTTTTTTAAACTGACCTATGATACCAACTATAAGGACCCGACCTTAAAACATTACATAATCTTTAATTAAATGTTTAATTCACATTGAGGATCTTTTCAGGTTTAGAGTTTCAGAAAATTAGGCCCTAACTATTACATAAAATCTTAAAAATTATAAAGTAGACACTTCTACTCAGTTTTAGTTTTTTTCAAAAAATAAAAACTCTTGAAAAAAAGGGTCATGTCTAGTTCCATGTTTTAGATAGCATGAATTTTCCTTGATCCCATCCTTGACCCTATTAATCTTTAAGTCATGTGAAAAACATTTCAAAACTTGGGATGAGAATAAAAAGTTCAGTAAGGGTTATAAAACAAATAATGAAAACATAAGTTCCTCAATACATACATAACATAAACTCTTTAACAAACCTCATGGAATCATAATATTTATGAATAACACATAGAAATCATAAATCATAAAGGAAAATTTTGTCATCCATATCATAATTACACTATAGCTATCATAGCTACGTAGGGAGTTAAATTTGGAATACCCATCACAGTATATTCTCTAAATCTCTTAGTAAAAACATTCATGTTTACCTCTATCATGTTACCCAATGAATTAGAGAGATATCTTGGGCTCACCCACCCTAGGTTTATCACGGAACCACCCATATATGTAAACAATGTCCAAGGATCATAACATATTCATAACACATAAAACAAACATAAATGAAAGAAAAATTTTTCACATTTCAATAACAATATATCACTTAAATATATTGACATAATCAATCCATTAAAAACCATTTTCAATACCAAAATACATAAAAGTGTATATGGTATTTATTTTTCTTTTAAAAACATTACGTCTTGTTAAGGAATCCAGGATCAATTAATACTCACAGTGGTGGAAAAGGTCATTGTTACCGCTTATGTTAAAAAAGAAACACTCTATTTTTTTTGTTTAGTAAAATGGTTAGTAGAGAAAATA
Organism: Viscum album; assembly: GCA_963277665.1. NCBI lineage: Eukaryota > Viridiplantae > Streptophyta > Magnoliopsida > Santalales > Viscaceae > Viscum > Viscum album. The sequence continues at coordinate 1,809,261,892 of OY728156.1, forward strand.
TTATATTTTAATTAAATTAAAAGTCAATTTTGTTTATACACCATATAAAATAAAGTCATGTATAAATCAAAATATTCCTCAATGAAAGGAGATTAAGATGAATTCCCTTACCTCGTATCTGACTTGAACCATTCATTATTTAATCTCCTGAATATTAAACTAGAGTTGATTTATTATTTCATAAGAACCTTTTTCTAGTTTATTATTACTTTTATATCACTTATTTCCATGTTATAAACATTATGTATTCATTTAAGATAAAACAGTCGTTTTGTCGAAATTTGGTACTTGAGTCAAAAACGAGCTTTTAATATTTACAAGTTGTCCATGTGGTCAAAAGTTCATTCTGTACACAATGATATTCATGATTTAGATATCATATATATCTAGTATATATATTTATTAATAATAGTATATAACATTTGGAGATAAGAAATGAAATGCACTATTCAGGGAGATGATAAGTCGTACGTACGCAAGAACACTACATTCATTTCTATATTGTATTTAATGGAATGAAAACATAATGATAGATTGGTATATTATAATTCCAGTATAATATCATATATAATTTCATTAAATCCATCCTTTATACATACCACTTATGGCATGAACGAGTCAAATCACTTTGAGGGGGCGGTAGTCCACACTTCCTTGAATGAAATTATCACATTTACCCATTATGGATATCAAAAAGGTATGATATAAATGAAAAATACAGAAGAATACTGAATAAAATAAACATAATACATATCATATATAAATACAGTGCCGTCATAATGGCCTCCATGAGAGGCGGTAGGAGATAATTGAACAATCATCATTTCGTGAGGCAGTAGTTTGTCATCCACAGAAACAGTATGTTCTTTACCCATTAGATGGAGGTGTGTGGATGTGTAGTTAGAATAATTCTCATAAAAACATCCTTATATATTTAGGAAACTTATTTTTTTATAAAATAAATGAATGTAAAGATTTTATGGGGTTGGTGAAGTAAAATAAATGAAAATAACATAAGAGAATACATTACCTTTAAATCGGGTAACTCCCTTTGGTTTGAACCAAAAGGTTTACTTAGAGTGCCTTTTTCCTAAGGTAAGACATATAATAAAAATAGAGGTATGTAGGGATATTATTTAGGCAGAGTTTGGATGAGCCAAGGGGCTTTAGAGGTGTGAGGAATGGGTTAGAAGTGAGGGATTTTTATAAGGTGGAGGAGGGTCTCTTTAGGAAAGTGTGAAAATATTATTTTATTATATAATTATTTTCAGTTTATAAAGGTCCAAACCTTATTAAATTCGAATATAAGATGACTCATGTGTGAAATAAAATCATCTAATAATAATTTGATTGGTTTGGGAAATTTTTTTAATCTTTATAATCTTATTTATATAAATCATTTAATAATGAGGTAAACACTACATCATTATTGTGTCATAAATAATTTAATTTTTTTGATGTCTAAAAATTATAAACAAAATACCATAATTTATGAAATATTTTTATCTTTATAAGTAATATTTATAGTCAAATATATATAGATAACCCCACGTAAAAATTGATTTACTAAAATATATTTGTTTATGTCATTTTTCCATTACTTTAAGTTAATTAAAATAAAGTGTCATTATCACTCCCAAGTGGCTCCACGGGGTCCCCAAATCAACCCAAGGATTCCCATGGTAGTATATGTATCAAAAAATAGTATTAGAACACATGTTAGGGTAATTTAATATTATTAAAATATTATTTGTTTACCCTTATTTACCAGATTTACCCTTTAACCATGGTAAATAATACATTTATTGAAGTAAAAATAGTCTTAAAATAATAGATACCTATTTAAAAAATTTGGACCTACTGATTACAAATATGTAATCCATTTTTACACATTAAAAACACATAATTGGAAGAAATTAATTTAAAATTAATTCCCATTGTCAAAACAAAAAGCGTGTTTTTAAGAAATAATAACCATCAAAAGATTGACACTTGTTTATGTCAAATTTCAAAGTGAAATTAATTATAATGTACAAAATTGGATTAAATAGTAAAAATATAATCTAATTAAACTTTAAAACCAATTAAAAAGATAATATAAACATATAAATAAATTATATTAAAAGGAAGTTTTGAATTAAAATACAGTATTTTTCAATATTCATTAAAAATGAATTTTTTCAGAAAAATACCAAAAATTTTCCAAAATTAAATTTTGAGGTCCCGAATCTAAATAAGAATTTTATTTTCTCAAGTAGAACAAATAAAAGTTACCAAATTATATTTAAATAGGGTTCACCATCAAAAGATGGTTAATCGACATTTTAATGAATATTAGAGTATTTATGCTTAAAATTAGATTCATTCACATTTTAAGCCTCTAACTTGTATTGGATAAATTTAAAAACATTTAAAAAACATGTATAATAATATTTTATTTATTTCTATTCATTATCTTCAATACAACGACTAGGATTTAACTTCCATTTAAAATAATAATATTATATTATTAGTGTGCAACATAAGAGTTCAAAGAAATCCGTTGTTGCGTATCGGGCACACCATCGAATAGTGTCCCCTTTAAAGTAAAATTAATATTTAATTCAAAAATATTAATAAATTTTAAAATGTATTATTCTCTATTTACCTGTGATGTTACAATTTCTATATGTATCTGAATTAGTTCACGTAATTGAATGTACGTAGCTGAGCTCTATGTATGTGAATTTCACCATGTAAGTGAATCAATCAATGTAGACGAATCTACATAACCAAATTTCTTTCATAACTAAATTCATGTATCCAAATCATTCACATATCCCAATTCATATCTGTGAATTGATCACATAGTTGGATCCATGTTAAAGAATTCATCACATAAATGAATTCACATATCCAAAATTATGAAATCTATAAACAATTGGACTTATCAGATTAAAACCTAAATAAAACATTATAAATGACATGATCATATTTCGTTTTAGTTGAATTACATTTATAAAATTTTCTTATATATACAAATAATTGAGAATTTATTTAATCTAACTTATATATCTCATGTTATCATTAAAATATAGTAGAAAAATAGTTTTGAAAATCTATTTGATTCAGATTGAAAACATGTAATGAATTATATCCTAATATCATGATTATGAAGATATATTCATAATTTTAAGTCCTCTAATGAAATTTTTATAATTTTAACATATTTATAATTTTTTAATAATTACTCAATTTGGGGTTCTATATACCATTTTTTGATATAAATACAAAAGGTAAAATATTTTGGAAAATTTTCTATGTCATCTGGCTACATAAGAATTGTAAAAACATGCAAAAATGATATTTAATCGACCCAAATAACATATTATAAATAGGAATTCAATATGAAATTTTTATCCAATTCTATGAACAACAAAAAACATGAAATATAATGATATTTTTATCAATTAAATATAATAATCAAAGTTATACTTACTTTAATAAATACATAAGATAGAAACTATATTTACATAATTAAAAATATTCATACATTTAATGGAATTTAAAAAAATATGGATTTTTAATTCTAAATAAATAAATTGGTTTAAGGATCATCTCAAGAAAGTTCACTAGTATCTTTTATTATTATGTCAAATAAGAAAAAAAATGAATAAAACATAATTTTCTTACCATGGTAGGGACACTACATGTGTCCATCATTTATTGATCCAAGGTGGAGAGTAAATGATCTATGAGTACAAGTATTCATAACAAACCCAATTTTACTATCTTTCCTATAGAGAACCACCCATGGATACTCAAATAAATAATTTTAAGTAAGAAAGAAAAGGGTTATATTCCACTGAATAGTAATACAAACAAAAGTACCATTGATTGAAATAATATGAAAAGAATGATGATACAAAAAAGGCCTCAATAATGGAATAAAGGGAAAAATAATAACAAATTTTATTCAATTTCTACAATGAATTAAAATATAAACATTTAAATGTGATGGATATAATAGTATTTTTTGTTATGTTCATACCCCTAGGAAACTATACCGACAATCCTTGAGGTGTCATTTTCCATTCCAATGTTTTTGGGATTATATATTACATGGATTCATGTTCCATTAAACCATAAAGTTAAATGAAATATAATTTCCCATGAATGTTACCCATATAAATCTATCTAATCTAGACCTATGATTGGTTATTTCACCTATTAGAATTACTATCTTTCATGTTAGTTCAATATTTCTTTTAATGGGTCAAATTTATATAACTTAGTAGTAATTTGATATAAAACTACAATATAATATAATGGAATTTCATTATTTAAATAAAAATAACTATTTAATTAGTTAATATTAAATATCAACTAAATACTCAAATCCCACCTTGGTATAATCATTGTATCAATAGAAATACACAATATTCTGTCACTAGAATGTTTTGGTGACTTATTTTTTTCTTTTAATGTTACATGTATTGGGTTTTTAGTGGATGAAATGTTTTTAGTAGGTATTTATTATGGATACCTTGAAATATATTTGTTGTATTTATATATTTTAGGGATTATTTTTAAATCTTTATCTTTGAAAGTGTGAAATAATGAATTAGATGATCATGAAAGTGAGTTATGAGGGAACTATAGAGTGTCAAATGAGGTGTTTATCTTATGGATGAAAGTTTTATAGAAATCCAGTTTGCAAATGGAAGTTGATAGAAGTTTTGGAAATAATTATGGTAAGTTTTATGGTTTCAAAACGATGAATTTTATAAATTTTGAGACATTGATAAACTATAAAAATCAAACCATGCATTTTGAAGTTTCTTTAATAAAGAGTAATGTGTAGTTATTTGCACAAATTGATAAAATAATGAACATGACTAATTGTTATGTGATTTTAAATTAAAAATTTCATAAAACCCCAATTTTACTCATATTTTCATCTTGTAAAATTAGGATGAACCATCAATTGATTTCTGAGTTAAGAGGGAATAAAACCTTTTTCTCACCATGGTTTCATCTTTCATGTCATTGAAAAAAGAAACCATGTACCATAAATTCAATATGATTTTATAGTAAGGTTGACCATGACCTTAAACATTGATGATAGTCCTATAAAAAATATGCATCTAGGAGATGAGGGGGATCAATGAATAGACGGTGTAAAGAACATATATGCATAAGACCCATTACATATAATTTTTGGCCCAATGACAGAAGTAAGAATAAATATAAATGAAATAGACTTTACATTTACTCATTTTCAAATTATAAGAGGATCCCCAACATGCATGAAAGGGAAGATAAAGTATTACTATAATGACTATTATTTGATCCCAAAAGTGAAACTAAATGGACCACACAAATGATCCTAATAACATCAACACATTTATAAAAAGGAATATTTTAATGTCAAATGTGTTGGGAAACTTGTCTCTAAAGGCATGGTAAAAATATTCAAAGTATTTTATGGTGGTGCCAAAAAGAAATATTGGTGGAAATATGATCCCCAAAATCCATGTACATGTGGAAAACAATTCATAATGTTTTTATTAGGATTTCAACCTTTGTCATCAATAAGTTTTACATGTATATATCTCATTTAGATATAAATTTTCAAACCTTATTTTACTCCATTCAGGTAATTACAAATTTTAGAGTTTTTATGAATTATTATACATGATTTTTTACTTTATTAAGAGAATGAAATAAATAATTACAAAAGGAAAAATTAATATTTATGACATAATTATAGTTTGGGTTTTAAGATACGTTTCCTCTTTGGGTCCTCATTGATTACACCCTTCCCCTCTAATTTCTATTATGATCTTATTATTTATATTTAATTTATTTCATGTCCCTTGATTGTGTTTCCAAATTATTCCAAAGAATACTTCACCCTATATGGTATCACATCATTTGTATCAGATCTTGGAAATGTAAATCCCAATCTCTTATATTCTATTTCCTTCCATAATCTTCTTCTTCCTTCGTGTTTAGTCAGCAAAAAAATTTATTCACATTTATTCTTCGATTTTGACCGATTATTATTCATGGGTCTGGGATTATTATATGCCAATTTCATATTTTAGGATCTCATATTTCTTATAAATTTGAAAACACTGAATTTGAGTTCTAAAATAAGAGATATAGACTATTCATATGGTACTATAAATTTTCTCATGAGAAGTGTATCAATATCCTTATCATATTTGTGCATCTTGATATGTTCATATATATATAATATACACACTAATAACTTCAACTATTTGTTCACTCTCTCTTTGTAGAATTATTTGATAAAAGGTCATCAATAAAAAAAGAAAATTATAAAATGATTTTTTTAAAATGTAATACAGAGTATATTTTCTCACAGAACAAAAATTTCAAAGATTTTTATTAAAAATTTGAATTCTAAATTAAATAAATTAACTAAATAAATTTATTTATTTCTATTTACCTCCCATATTTCTTATATTCCATCAATTTAATACACCTATAAAATTAATAATTTTTCATGTGTATCAAAAATTGATAGTTTCATATAAATTGTCTTGTTGATTCTCTTTATGATCTTTTTGGAACCATGTTTTTTTTTTAAAAGTGTTAGGAACCCTTTGTGATATTAAAATATAGTAAAATATAATGAGAGGATTTTGACACAAAAAAATTGACAGTGAGGGATAATGAAATGTTTTTGATGTCATTGTTTAAGAAATATTTTTATCTCTAACATATAGGGTTAAATGATTTGTTTCATGATTTTTAAAATTCCACACCTTTAAGGGTTAAAAAATGTAATTAATTTTATAAAGTCTATAATGGGTAACCTTATTTCAATTAATCATTCCATAAGCAAGGGTTAGAAGATTCTAGGAGAGAAAGTAACTTAGGAAGCATCAAAATGAATCATTTATCCTTTAAAAAGACGGGTGATCTAGAAATACACTTGGAGTGGGAGAGGAAGGTTGAACATGTGTTTTAAATTCATAACTTTTTATTGGAGGGGAATCTAGAATTTTTAGTACTTTAGTTCAATGACTATGCTAGTATTTGGAGGACCAATTCTAAGTAAGTTGATAATGGAATGGAAAAAATACTAATTCTAACTTGGAAAAAAAGAATATATTAATAAAAATATGTTTAATTTATAGTAATTACTAAATAAGTCTTCATTTTATATTTCAAATTATTTTTCAAGGTTCCATGTGTGTGAATGCGTATTATAGGGAATTGTAAATATTTATGATTAGATCCAATTTGGAGGAGGATTGAGAATCTAAAATGGAATATTTTGTCAATGTATAGAATATGTAATTTCTATATGTTGGGGAACATAAAACATATATTTACATTGAAAAGTTTCTGAATAACATTCTTATAGTAAAAAAAATACATTCTCAAAGGACTTAAGTATATTCCCGCATTTTTTAGAAGTATAACTAAAAAGATCTTAATTTAACCTCTCAGTGGAATGAAAAAAAACATGGGACAAGAAAAAAAATTTCAAAATAAAGAGAAGTGGCCAAAAAAATGTTTTCATGCTTTTTCCCAAAGTTAAAACTGACACAAATTTCCCTAATAAATATGTTGATATTTTGTGTTTTATGAATTAGGTACATGGGTACATTATATCTCAATTCCGAAACAAGTAGATGATGTTTAATTTTGATAACAATGAAATTATTTGTGAGAGCTCTTGTGATGAAGTTATGAAATATTTTTAGGGGTATTAAAAAGTGAATGTTTAAGAACCCATGCATGTATATGCGTTGGTGGGAATAATATCTCAAAACATTCAATCCAAATATGATCATGATAAGGAGCAGTGTGAGAACATTCTTTATATGTGATCCCATATCAAGGATAATATATGTAGCATGATAAATGGTAGTGGAAGTTGTAATAATGTGAGTAGTACCTTATTGGTGTAGAAATTGAGTTTAATTTCAATTATGAATCTTAAAACCAATAGGTTTGAATAGTTTAATTACGGTGGTGAAGTGTGGGTAAAAAATAAATCCATACATACCCTTTCCATTGATAAATGTCAAGATGAGGTGTCTTATGATGTTAATATGATATAGAAGGGGAATTTGATACTTATGAGGATATAAATGTTTGATAAGAAAGTTTTATATGATATTTTTCCTTATCATTTCTCCATTGTTTTCAATAGAAGATATATTTTATTTAATCTCTTAAGGTCCATTAAAGTAGATGAATATTAGGATACAATATAGAATGAACACCAAAAATACAAAGGAAACGAATGAAAATGATTATTGGAAAAGTAAAATTAGAGTAAGAGAAAAGAGTTTGATTAGTTTAAAAAAAAGACAAAAATATATATATAATGAAAATATTTGTAAAATTAAGAGTGATAAAGGAGAGATCGGTGGCCTAAAAATAAATGGGGTAAATAAAAGAGTTGGTAATTAGAGTTTTGTGGGAAATGTGAGTTTTTTTCATGAAAATAGTGGTAGAGAGAACATTATTTGGAGAGGAAACTCTCAAAATTATATACATGAGAGATTTTTTTTATCACTAACACTTTTAACCCACTAATGTATCCTAGTTATTTATCACTTTTTCTGTAATTTTTAGATGTATTTATGGATGAAATACTTGATGTATTTCCTTACTTGTTTTGTATTGGGAACCATATCAATTTCATACTTGATGATACACTTATTGTAGGATCGAAATAATGATGTAGATGCTCAATATATAAGAGGGGGGGGGGTGAATTGTACACTTTAAAAATTTCTTTAGACAAGGGAAAATCTAAGTTTAACAAAGTTAAACTAAACAAATTCACAACACCTCTAATCACCAACTGAAGAATTGGAACCAAGGTTTACAATATAAGATTCTACCATAAAGCGTATAGAATCTAAACTAATCAGAGTACAAGTGTAAGGAAATATAAGAAGGTTATACTTTCCTTACAATACAATATGCAGTGGGAAAACAAGTAGTAAAACTACAAGTAACAAGATATAAATCTTTTAACCCAAAGAGAAGGGTATCCAACAACCTTGGATAAAGGTCCCTTGATTTATACTTTCAAGAAAGTCTATCTTACCCACACCAGGGTAAGCCCTTGATATAAATATCGGAATCTCTGTCTTGCTATCCCCGCAAGCCCTCAACTTCAAGGTAGTTGGAACCTCTTTCTTCCTCAGCAAGGAAGAGCTCAAACTTCAAGGTAGTCGGCACCTCTGTCTTCCTATCCTCGGAAGTCCTCGAATGTAATCACCAACATTCAGAGTCGCACAAAGAAATCTGAACGAGTAGTTCAGTATGCACAAGGCATGAAAAGATTCTCTCTCTAGAAATCACCTTAACAACGTGTTGTCTCTAGATCGATCGACTTATTGTTGAGATCTTTTAAATGAGCTCCTATTTATAGGAAAATTTCTAACGGTCGGCTCCCTCCTCCAACGGTTATATTTTCCATGAAATTCGGAGGGACCTGTACACGTGTAAGTCAACCAACAGTTAATTAGAAACAGAATGAACGACATCATTTAATAATAAATCATGTATAACTGAATGCATGACATCGTTTTGAAATGGATCATATGTAAGTAAAATCTATACAAGATTTCGGAGTGTAAGAAAAATAAAAGTTTGGAGTCTAACCAAAATGAAATTCAGAGTCTATGTTAAGAAATGTTCGGATTCTGTTTTATAGGAATTTGGAGTCTGGTTTCACTAGAGATCAGAATCTGAACTTGCAGAGTTCGGAGTCGAACTAGTAAAAGTTCGGAGTCGAACTTCATAAGAGTTCGGAGTCGAACTCATGAAATTTAGGAGTCGAACTTCATAAGAGTTCGGAGTCAAACTTCATCAAAGTTCGGAGTCGAACTCATGAATGTTCAGAGTCGAACTTTATAAGAGTTCAGAGCCGAACTCATGAAATTTTGGAGTCGAACTTTATAAGATTTTGGAGTCGAACTCATGAATGTTCGGAGTCAAACTTTATAAGAGTTTAGAGTCAAAATCATGAAAGTTCGGAGTCGAACATCATCAGAATTCGGAGTCGAACTCTTGAAAGTTCGGAGTCGAACTTCATCAGAGTTCGGAGTCAAACTTCATGAAAGTTCGGAGTCCATAATTCTGATTAGAACTTCATTAAAGTTAACATCCAGAATTCAGATCCTAAAAACAGAATGCTTCAAATATTTACATTATATGACTTCTGGGATTTTGGGTATGAATCCAGTTTTTGTACTAAAGAAAAATATTGCTATTTATAAGAAAATCCAGGTTAGGGTAAAATTCCTTAAAGAAGTAAATTTTCCTTATGGAGGTAAAATTTATATTTGATTAATACAAGGTGTTTGTGATTTTCAAAACTAGAGGGAATAGAAAAGTCATAAGGAAAACCTTATTGACTCAAAAATCTCACCCTTTTTGGAAAGCACAAACATCCTTTCGAAAAAGAAAATAAGGATTTTGAAAATTTTCATTAGACTTTGAAATTAAAACTTATCTCCCTTTGTTCATGGATAAAAGTGAATACAACTAACTCCCCCTTAGGCATTGAAACACTAAGGATTGTATTCTACATTTCCAAAGTGGAGTTTTCATTATTGTAAGAATGAAAAACTTCGTAGTGGGAAACTCCCCATTTCTTTAAAGATATTTCACTTAGAAAATTTTCTTTTCTCCTCCTTAGGAGTAATTATTTTTCCTTCTCCCCCTTTGTGATTTCAAAAAGAATTGAAGGGAATGGAAAACAAAGTATGGTACCTGAAACATTAGTATATGAAAAGATACAACCAACCAAATAATCATTTCATTAGAGTTGGAAAATTTTACAAAGAAATAAAATTACAAAAAAATATTGGAGTGGGTTCATTTGTCTTCCTTTTCCTTCGGGATGAGATTCTTTAACAAGGTTTTGAGTTTCTTCAAGTCTCTTTGGTCTTCCTCAACTTGTATCTCCAAGGATTTTACCTTTTCTTCTTCAACTTTTAAAGCTTCTGCCTGAGCCTCCATGGATTCTTTCTACAACTTTATTATTTCATCTTGCTTTTCCAACTTCTGCTGAAACTCAATCCGGAAATATCTTTTAGTTTTCCAATTCTAAGATACTAAGTTAAGCTTCCCATTCAGGTCCCTGACCTGTTGATTCCGAGAATTTTTCTCCTGGGCCAGCTTTTCACAAATCTCGTTAACCTTTTTATCCTCCATTTCAAAAGCATTTTGAACATCATCCTGAAAACTCTCAAATTGAACTAAATCTTCATCAACTCTCTTAGACCACTTGGTTACCTTACTGCATGACTTTCTATGCACATCATAATCGATAAGAAATCTTTTCTGTTCAGCTTCCATATTCACAAACTTATCCATGACCATGGATAAAGAATCCGATTTCTGATTCATACTTTGTTGCAGCATATGGCATCTGGAATCTATTGTTGGAAAAATCAGAATGGTGTCCACCAACTTCTCCCGAGATTGAACCACAAAATCATGCCCATGAGATGATGATTCTGAATCAGAAACTTTGCATGGATACTGATCTTCTTCAGCTTGCACCAAATTTCTTCTAGAGGTGCCACTAACCTCTTTCTTCCTGATGACATCTTTTATAGGTGTCTCCATGAGAGCTTCCTTCCCCTTATCAGCTCTCGGAACTGGTTCCTTATTAAAGGATACTTCCTCGGATTTAGACACTTGAATGATCTGGTCTTCATCTAGTTTTTGTTTTTATTGTACTTCCTCAAGAAAATTCCTCTCATAAGATTCTTCCTCATCATACAAGAAATTTTCTTCTTCTTTTTCATGCTGTTTCTTATCATCATTCATACAAGATTCCTGATCTGCCTTTCCTAGAGTTACTAAAATTGCAGATTCAGTCTTATCTTTGTAGTCCTGTACTTGTTTGATCATGGTATCCAAATCTTCACTTTCTTCTTCTTCTTCTTCCTCAACTTCTTCCTCTACTTCTTCTGCAACTTCCTTCTTAGCTTCTTTAACTACTTCTTTACCCTTGGATTTATCCGGAGTGAAATAGTTCTTCGATGGATTTTCTGGTAAAGAAGGTTTAACACCAAACGTTTCTGGAACGGGAAGCATTCTGGAAGCTAACTCTGTAGCTCTCTGCAAAGATTGCACCACTTCATCTTTAGACAACTTCTTTTTCATCTTCTTATCTTTTGATTGTTTCTCTAGCTCTTCCGCAGCTTTTTCTTTTAAGGCCTTAGCCTCTCCAGGGTCCAATCCGAATTGTGGATCCCCTTCCTTCCTCTTCTCTTTGTCTCCCCTCCACTTGGCTACCACTTCATCTGTATATGTTTTCTGCTTCTTCAGATTGGGAGGAGCAGACTGAGTTTCCTTAGCCTGAGGATTTTCTTCATCAGCAATCACTTCCTTAACCTTTCTCTTCTTCCTTTACTTTTTGGATGGTTCTGAATTCTATTGTCCTTTCTGAGTTGCTTCAACCTCTTCCACAAACAGAGGGTAAAATTCTCCGGATTCACTGGAAAACCCCATCTTCATCCTCTTCAGGGTATCATCACTAACCCTCATAAGCTTGCAATTCCAAACTTTTGATTTGCATGCAACCTTGAAGGATTCTAAGCACCGAACTATCAGCCTCGATAGTAAAGCAGGGTACATAATTATCTGAGCTCTTAAATTCCCTTATTTGATGTTCTTGATCGTAATCAAGACATGCTTCATCAAATTAATTTTTCTTAGATTCACCAAGAAATCTAAAACTTAGATATCACTTTTCTTCAAATTATCTTTGTCGCCTCTTCTCGGAATGAGAAAACCTTGCACCAAAAGCTGAAGAATCTTATTGTTCGGAGTGAGATGAGAAATCTTAGCGGTCGTAGCATTCTTAAGTCCAAGTAATTTTAAATCCTTTACCTTGTTGAAACTTCCTTTCTCATCTGGAAACTTATGTGAGAAAAACTAAGCTTCCCCCTCATAGGAAAAACCAACCAAGCTCGCAAACATGCTGTAGGATAGCTTATAAGTATTTTCATCAGACTTGAAGGAAAACCATTCTCTGCCATCTTCCATATGGAAGGAAACAGACTCATAGAACTCTATCAACAAATCAGTGTACACCGGATCCTGCTTTTCTGACTTGAACAGGCATATATCTTCCCAACCATTCAACTTAATATTATTGGTTACAATAGAATCAAACTTTTAGAAATCTGGATGAACTAACCTTTCCCTGAAGACTAACCACTTAGAGATTGGTTTTGCAGTTGACATATCTTGAGATGTAGCTTCAAAAAACATTCGGAGTGAAGAAATCTGAAAGATTCAGAACGACTTTGCAAAGTTCGGAACCAGTCTTAAGAAGAGCAGTAGGGCTTCGAGACGTGAAGTCTTTCAAAACTGATGTAGGGTGAGTCTTAGGGTTCCCTTTATATAGGCGATGGATGTGACCTTTGGTCTTCCAAAAGCTATCTAATGGTTGAAGAAGTTTTGATCTAATCCGACGGTTGAAAACACTCCCACAAGGAAAACTTGACTTCGATCTTTTGAGGTTTTAAGGAAAACATCTGGATTTGAGGAAAAACTAGAATCAGAATTTAAAAAAAAACTCAGGAAAATACCAGCAAGCAAGAAAATATTATGAAACTATAAATAAGGAAATCATAGCTTTCTGATTGGCTAGAAAGATTATTCATAATTGGTAAAATTCTCCTTGAAGAAATAAATTTAAAACCAAACTCATTACGAAAGTTCCAGTACGAAAATATCGTTACAAAAATGCCAGTACGAAAATTTTGTTACGGAAACTCCAGTACAAAAATCTCAATTCCGAAAGTTCTTAGTATGAAAATCTCCATTCCGGAAGTTTTTAGTATAAAGATTTCCATTCCAGAAGTTCTCAGTATGAAAATTTCAATCCTGAAAATTTTAGTTCCGGAAATTTCCATTCTGGAAATTTTAGTTTCAGAAATTACCATTCCAGAAACTTTAGTTCTGAAAAGTTTGAAAAACTAACAATGAAAATTTTAGTTACACTCAGTTTTTAAAAATGAATTATGAAAATTTTAGTTACACTAACAATCAAGTGTACTCCCCCTATGAAAAAGAGTTTATTACTGTTAGAATAATTGTTCAACAAGAAGTTAATGAAGAATGATTACCTTACGGTTATCATTCATAAGTTTTGTTTAATGTATTCAAATCTATCAGAGGGTAATGATTTTGTGAAAACATCAGCAAGTTGATCTTGCATTCTGATAAACTGAAGAATGATATCTCCTTTTTGTGTGTGATCCCTAAGAAAGTGATGCCTAATATCTATGTGTTTTGCATGAGAGTAATGTGCATGGTTCTTACTTAGGGAAATGGAACTTGTGTTATCACACAAAATTTGAGTCTTAGTAAAACTCCGACCATAATCTGTGAGTGTGTGTTGAATCCATAACACTTGAGCACAACAACTTCCAGCTGCTATATATTCAGCTTCAGCAGTGGAAAGTGCTACAGAATGTTGCTTCTTTCAGGACCAAGAAACTAATGAATCTTCTAAGAAATGACAAGTTCCGGATGTACTCTTCCTATCTATTCTACATCCACCAAAGTCAGCATCCAAAAATATTTTTATAATAAAATCATTTCTAGAAGTATAAAATAATCCTAGATCCATGGTTCCCTTTAGATATCGAAAAATTCTTTTTACCACCTTTAGGTGAGATTCCTTAGGATTGGATTGATATCTTGCACATAAGAATACTGAAAACATCAAGTCTGGTCGACTAGATGTTAATTAAAGTAAGCTTCATATCATACCTCTAAAAGACATTTGATTTACTGGTTTCCCAGCTTCATCAAGATCTAAAGAGTTTGAGGTACCGATGGGAGTACTTATACTCTTAGTGTTGTCATAAACATACTTTTTGAGAAGATATTTAATATACTTATGTTGAGATATATAAGTTCCTTATGGTTTTTGAGAAATTTGAAAACCAAGGAAAAAGGTTAACTCACCCATCATACTCATTTCAAACTCAGATTTCATTAGAGTTTCAAATGAATCAGTTAAATATTGCTGAGTTGAACCAAATATGATGTCATCAACATAAATTTGAACAATCAAAACATTTTTCTTATCTTTATTTATAAAAAGGGTTGGATCTACATTTCCCTTAACATAGTTATTTTGAAGCAAAAATCTTGTGATTCTATCATACCAGGCTCGTGGGGCTTTTTTAAGACCATACAAAGCTTTGGTAAGTCTAAAAACATGATCAGGATGTTTCGTATCTTCAAAACCAGGAGGTTGTTCAACAAAAACTTCCTCTTGAACATAACCATTAAGAAAATCACATTTCACATCCATTTGAAAAAGTTTAAAATTGAATAATTCTGCAAAGGCAAGTAGAATATGAATAGATTCAAGTCTAGCTACTGGAGCATAGGTTTCTTCATAGTCTATTCCCTCTTTCTAGTTATATCCTTTAGCAACGAGTCTAGATTTATTTATTACTATGACTCCATTTTCATCACACTTGTTTCTGAAAACCCATTTTACCCCAATGACAGAAGTTTCCTTAGGTCTTTCAACCAAGGTCTAGACTTTATTACTATCAAATTCATTTAGTTTATCTTGCATGGCTTTAATCCAATCATCATCACCTAAAGCTTGATCAGTGCTTTTTGGTTCTAATTGGGAAAGAAATTCTAGATGTTCTATTTCATTTCTTAAGGAACTTCTAGTCCTTACATGTTGATTTACATCACCAATGATTCTATCACTGGGACGATTCTTAAGAAACACCTGATTTGGGTTTTGTAAAACCTGTTCATCAACATAGGGTAGAAAGTCTTCTAGGGTAAATGTTTCAGAAGTATCTTCTTGAACATTTTCCTTATCAGAAGGATCTTCTATCAAAGTTTGACAATCAGTTTTTGAAAACACATCCGAGGATGTAGGTTGGGATGGTTTGAAAACAAAAGGATCAGACTCATCAAATTTTACATGCACTGTTTCTTCAATAGTACAAGTATTTTTGTTGAAAACTCTATATGCCTTAGAAGTTGTGGAGTAGCCTAAAAAAATTCATTCATCGGATTTGGGTGTGAATTTATGTAGATTATCTTTAGTATTAAGAATGAATACTTTTCAACCAAAAACCTTGAAGTAGGTAAGTCTTGGTTTTCTACCATTCCATAACTCATAAGGAGTTTTATTAAGAAAAGGTCTAATCAAAACTCGATTTATAGTATAACAAGCAGTACTTACAGCTTCAGCCCAGAAATATCTAGCTATAGAATATTCACTCAACATGGTTCTAGTTATCTCTTGAATAATTCTATTTCTTCTGTCAACTACACCATTTTGTTGAGGATTTCTAGTTGCTTAAAAATTGTGAGTAATACCTTTTCTACTACAAAAAGTTTCAAAATCAGAATTTTGAAATTCTCCTCCATTATCACTATGAATAGTTTTCAGTGGAATATTTTTCTCATTTTTAACTTTTGATTTAAAACTTTTGAAATAAGAAAAAACTTCAGACTTCTTTTCTATAAAATAGACCCAAGTAAATCTGGTGTAATCATCAACTAGAACAAAATAATAGTATTTGAGTCCAATACTTCCAGTTTGTGTTGGACCAAAAAGATCCATGTGCACTAACTGTAATGCACCAGTCGATGAGACTTCACTGATTGATTTAAAACTAGATTTATGTTGGTTTCCATATTGACAAGGATCACAAACTTTAGAAGAATCAAATCTAAGATTCAGTAGATCCTTAATTAGTTTCTTCTTAGAAAGTTTACATAACTTTCTAAGATTACAGTGACCTAGTCTTCTATTCCATAACTAGGAATGATCTTCCATTGCACTTAGGTAAGGTAGGTTTTGACTCCTGAGGTCTTCTAAGTTCAAATTGTAAACATTATCTTGACTATTGTCTAAGAGAATAAATTCTTCCTTGGAATTGTGTACTAAGCACTTATCATTCCTAAAAGCCACAAGGTACCCTTCATCACATAACTGACTTATGCTAATGAGGTTGTTCTTAAGACCCTTAAAAATAAAACATTTGAAATCAATGTTTTACCAAGAAGAACAATATTACCTATACCAAAAATTTCTCCATTAGCATTATATCGGAAAGTTACCTTTCCTCCTTTCGTTTTTATAATCTTTTCAAAATAGATTTTGTTACCAGTCATGTACCAGGAACATCCACTATCCATGTACCATGTATTGTTGTTGTTACTCCCTTGATCTTCCTTAGCCATAAAGCAATGTTTGTTAATGGGTAATATGGCTATAAGACCAAGATTATTCTGTCCTGAAGATTCATAATCAGAAGATTCATCTGAGGAATCATGACCACTGGCACTCCAGGTGTCATTCGCTTTCAGAACTTTCTTAGCTTTGGTTTTGTAATACTTCTTTCTGTTCCTATCAAAATGCCTTTATTTCCTTTCTTTCTTTTTGAGAAAAGGGAAATCTGGTCTAATATGTCCATCTCTATTGCATTCATAACAAATAACTTCTCCATCTTTCCTATCTTTCCTTTCCTTTTTCTTATACTTGGATTGGAAATTCCTCTGGCCAGCTATCTTGTTCATCCTTCAAGAAAGATTTTCTAACTCATTTTATGAGACTTCACTTTCACTAGAATTTGATTGAATAACCACCTTCTTAGACTTGGATCTGGTTACTCTCTCAGGAGTCTTAGCTTTCATATGATTTGATGTTGTTGTAAAAGAAACAGTACCATTTCCATTCTTCTTTTTTATGCTATCAGCATCTCTTTTAATTCTTGTTTCATGTTGGAGAAGAGTTCCAAATAGCTCATCAAGAGAAATTTGAGTGACCTTCCTGTTCTCATCTATAGCTATTCTCTTTGATTCCCACTCATTGGGCATAATATCAATTATCTTATCTACAAGGGCTTCATCATATAACCGTTTTTCTCCCATAGACTGTAAGCTGTTGACTATAGTCATAAATCTCTGTTGAACTTTACAGATTGGTTCTCCATACGGAAAATTGAATCCATGGTATTCATCTATAAGCATACCTCTCCTAGTTTCAATCACTTTAGAAGTTCCAAAGTGTGTAACTTCTAACTTCTTCCAGATACAATTAGCTGCTTCACAAGAAGAAATTTGGCTATATATATTTCTAGTCATTGAACATAGTAGACTATTGCGTACCTTATAATTGAGTTAATACTCTTGCTTTTCCTGGTTAGTAAAAGTTCTAACTTCCTTATCAAGAATTTTATAATCACCAATAATAATATCGAAATTATCCACTCCAGTATTGATAAAAAAGGTCTTCATTCAATCTATCTAGTACTCATAGTCATTACCATCAAATATTGGTGGTCTTGTAGGGTTTAGACTATCAATAGAACTAACATTGACTCCTGCCATTCTTAAAACAACTTTGACAACCAAACTAGTCAGTAGAAAAAGTTCATAACCACAAAGTTTGGAATGACAATTCGAAATGATAATATGGAATGATAAAGTTCGGAATCACAATACGAAATGAAAAAGTTTGGAATGACAAAAAAACTTTCCAAGCAAGGACGAAGAACAATGGAAAAGAGCAAGAAAAACCTATACGTGAGTATAAGTATTTCAGAGAACTGATCTGATACCAATTGTAGGATCGAAATAATGATGTAGATGCTCAATATATAAGAAGGGGGGGGGGTGAATTGTACACTTTAAAAATTTCTTTAAACAAGGGAAAATCTAAGTTTAACAAAGTTAAACTAAGCAAATTCAAAACACCTCTAATCACCAACTGGAGAATTGGAACCAAGGTTTACAATATAAGATTCTACCTTAAAGCGTATAGAATCTAAACTAATCAGAGTACAAGTGTAAGGAAATATAATAGGGCTATAATTTCCTTACAATACAATATGCAGCGGAAAAAAAATTAGTAAAACTACAAGTAACAAGATATAAATCTTTTAACCCAAAGAGAAGGGTATCCAATGACCTTGGATAAAGGTCCCTTGATTTATACTTTGAAGCATGTCTGTCTTACCCACACCAGGGTAAGCCCTCGATACGAAGATCATAATCTCTATCTTGTTATCCCCGTAAGCCCTCAACTTCATGGTAGTTGGAACCTCTGTCTTCCTCAGCAAGGAAGCCCTCGAACTTCAAGGTAGTTGGCACCTCTGTCTTCCTATCCCCAAAAGTCCTCGAATGTAATCACCAACATTCGGAGTCACACGAAGCAATCTCAATGAGCAGTTCAGTACGCACAAGGAATTAAATATTCTCTCTCTATAAATCACCTTAACATCATGTGGTCTCTAGATCGATCGACTTGTTTTTGAGCTCTTTTAAATGAGCTCATATTTATAGGGAAATTTCCAACAGTCGACCCCTCCTCCAACGGTCATATTTTCCATGAAATTCAGAGAGACCTGTACACATGTAACTCAACCAATGGTTAATTAGAAACAGAATGAATGACATTGATTAATAATAAATCATGTATAACTTTATTCACGACAACGTTTTGAAATGAAGCATATGTAAGTAAAAGCTATACAAGATTTTGGAGTGTAAGAAAAATAAAAGTTTGGAGTCTAACCAAAATGAAATTCGGAGTCTATGTTAAGAAATGTTCGGATTCTATTTTATAAGAATTCGGAGTCTGGTTTCACCAGAGATCAGAATCTGAACATGCAGAGTTCGGAGTCGTACTAGTAAAAGTTTGGAGTCAAACTTCATAAGAGTTCGGAGTCGAAATCATGAACGTTCAGAGTCAAACTTCATAAGAGTTTAGAGTCGAACTTCATCAGATTTCAGAGTTGAACTCATGAAAGTTCGGAGTCGAACTCATGAAAGTTTGGAGTCAAACTTTATTAGAGCTTGGAGTCGAACTCATGAATGTTCGAAGTCGAATTTCATCAGAGTTCGGAGTCAAACTTCATGAAAGTTCGGAGTCTAGAATTTGGATTGGAACTTCATTACAGTTCACATCCAGAATTAGGATCCTAAAAAAATGAATGCTCCAAATCTTTACATTATATGACTTCTAGGATTTTGGGTATGAATTCGGTTTTTGTACTAAAGAAAAATATTTCTTTATATAAGAAAATCCAGGTTAGGGTAAATTTCCTTAAAGAAGTAAATTTTCCTTATGGAGGTAAAATTTATATTTGCTTAAGTATAAGGTGTTTGTGATTTTCAAAACAAGAAGGAATAGAAAAGTCATAAGGAAAACCTTATTGACTCAACACTTATAGATCAAACCACTAATCTATTAAATCCTAATAAAACCAAATAAATTCAGTATAAAGTGTAGTATTTTCCTAACAAATTATTTTTGAGAGAAATCTTGAGTCTATCAGTGGTTTCAATTATCCTGATTCCCAAAAAATATGGTAAGTAGATATTTTTTTATTGTAATGCTATCATAAAAATAACAGTAATGTATTGATATTATGTACCTCGTTTGGATGATAAGGAAGATGAACACCATGATGCATTATTTTTTACTAAAATTCACTTAAGTATTGGATACCATAAAATTATAATGAATGACATAGATTAATGAAAAACTACATTTAAATCTATGTTTGGATTGACTGAATGGATAGTTATTCCTTTTGGGATAAATAACACCCCTTGTACATTCATGATCTTGTTGAATCATGTTTTTCATCCATTAATTGAGATATGTTTAATTTTTTATTTTGATGAAATACTAGTTTATTATAAAATCCTTAATGAACATCATGAAAAATTGATAAATATTTTTTACTTACTAGGGAAATTCTGTTGTCTAAAAACATGGGAAAATGTATATATTTTTTATTTCGGTTGTATTTCGTAGTAATATGGTAGGATTTGATAACATTATATTCAATAAAGAGAAGTTGAAGGCGATTTATGATTTAAAAAAACTGAATAATGCTAATGAGGTGAGGAGCATACATGGATATTAGAACCTTAATCAAACATTAATGAGAGACTTTTTGAACATTGTTTCACCATTGAATGAATTAGTCAATAATGATTGTGCTTCAAGTTTGGAAACATGATTTTTATAAACATGATGGGTTTTATTTTTTGGAAAAATAAATTGTGTGACCCATGTTGTTCTATTCAAAAATTTCTTTTTAGAAAACTCTTAGTTGTGGATTAAAGCAGTGTATTTGGGTTGAGAAGAATTTGTATTTGTTTTGTGAAAATTTTTATTTCCCTCAAATGAATAGGGATTTTATTTATATTTTTATAAATTTTAATATATTTAAACATGAAAAATCTAATATTCTTCTACTTATATTATATAATCCTTTACCAGTTTCATGTAATTCTTGTATTGACATTTTTATGGATTTTGTGTTTGAATTTCTGAGATCACAATCAGGGAAGGATGACATTTTTTTGGTGGTGTAATATTTTAGTAAAAAGGATCATTTTATTTAATATTTTAAAACCAATTAATCCACTCATATTATTGATTGTTTTTAAAGAAATATTTAGGTTTCATGCATTACCAAATAATATTTTGAGTGACTAGGATGTCAAATTCCCCAGTCATTTTTGGAGAACATTATTAATAAATTGGTTACCAAATTCTTATTCTCAACCAACAAAAATATATAAAATTATTTCCAAACTAAGTTAAAAAATATAAAACATTAATCATTGTTTCATGTCATACTTATAAAAAAATTGAAACATTCGTAATGATGTTTACATCTCATTGAGTTTTATGTATAAAATACTCTGATTTTGAATTAGTATATGGTTCTAACCAATTGACCCCCATTTATATTTTTCCCTTACCAAATAGTGAGATTTATAATATTTAAGGTGAGTAAAAGGAAAATTTTGTGCTGAAATTAAATGCATTGGTAAAATCTAACATCAAGTGACTGAATGACCAATTTTCTCAAGCATGCCAACAACAGTCAATGAAAGGTGGTTTCTGATCTGGGAGAATGGGTGTGGGTGCACATAAGTAAGGATAAGTTTAAGGAGAAATGAAAATTAAAACACTAACCATGGTTATATGACCATTTCCATTTTTAAAGGATCTATTACAATGAATACAAGATTGAATTTCCCAATATGTATGGGAATGTGTGTGTTAACTTTTAATTTATTTGTATCTCTCCCTTTGAATATATAGATTCAAGTGAGATTCAATTTTAAGAGTAATGAAATGATTAGAATCATGAAAAACATATGAATTATGGACTTGAAGTTAAATAAGGAACAAAATATGGAAGGCACATAAATGCACAAGATCCAATACCTAGAATTGGTGGCCCAATGATAATAGGATGAATGAGAAGGAGGATGTATGAGGATTTTCAAGGCCTCATTTTGGAATTACAAGAGTAGACCCAACATGAATGATTTGGGGAATAAAATAAGCCTATAATCACTCTTATTAGATCATAAATGGGAATATAAAAGGATCACTCAAATGATCTGATTAATTTCAATCCACATTCATAATCAATCCTTTAAAATCAAAGTTAATGGGACAATTTTATAAAAATGCATAGTGGAAATATTAAAGGTATTTGGGGTGGGTTCACAAATTATTCTCAATGTAAATATCATCCACTAAATCAATAAATATGTGTAAAAAAGTCAAAAATAGTATTTTAGTGTTTCAGATTTGGTGAGCTAGGCATTTCACATGTATTTCTCACATTTAAATATAAATGGAAACCCACCTTGTACTCTATTTTGTCAATTATGAATTCGAGTGTTTTCTAGCATTATTATGACAGTGTTCCTTCTGTTCATTAGTGACTACTATTATGAATTACCAAAGGATTGATCAACCATTGTGGAATCTTTATAGTTAGGATTTTAAGGGATGGTCTCTATAGGGTCCTAATTTATCATCCCCTTCCCCTTGAATTTTCCCTTTTTACATATTAATTACATTTCATTTCCTTCACTTACCTCACTTGTGTTTTCGCATTACACTAATGAATAACTCTACTAATTTGAAATTTCTTAAAAAATTTCTAGTTTTGAGCTGCAACATGAACTTTGAAAAACATAGAGAAATCATGAATGTTGTGAAAGAAGGGGATTCTTGAGAATAGTCTATTGGGTTTATGTATTGGGACAAACTATCATAAACTAATTCCTCTATGTGAGCTCTATTATTGAAAACAACATTAACCATAGATTCAACGTGTATAACTATAATTTTTTTCCATTGTTATACAAGAAGATTTCCATGAAATAACTAGTACATTCCTAAATTTCCAAACCCTCTTATGA
Organism: Viscum album; assembly: GCA_963277665.1. Taxonomy (NCBI): domain Eukaryota; kingdom Viridiplantae; phylum Streptophyta; class Magnoliopsida; order Santalales; family Viscaceae; genus Viscum; species Viscum album. The sequence goes on from OY728156.1 coordinate 1,809,285,142, forward strand.
TATTCTTAAGGATATCATTATATCTCAACAAGTTCCTACTTCATTGTAACAATGAACTTATAATCTCGATATACTGTATTTGAAACATTCACATCCAATAGAGAGATGTATTTGAAAATGACAATATTGTTCTCCATAAAATTTCAATAAATGTTTAGCATATTGAACATGTAGATTAATCTAGTAATTCATGGTTAATTCAATGTAGATAAGAGGATACCATTTCATTAAGAATCATGGATATTAATATTTTATCATCCATTTACAATCTTTTGATTTTTTCCTTAGATCCCTGAAATCAAAGAAGGATCCCTAAGTACCCTTACTCTAATCAAACACGCCATCTTTGCCTTTAAAACCATGAAATCAAAATCATCCATGTATAGTGAGGTAATTCACAGATTATTATACTTTTTCTCATGGGGAAAGCTAATTTTTTAGTTCAAAACAAAATTCAATTCAACATGAAATGATAAAGGGTGATACATACCTCAATAAATATCAGCAATATAAATGAACAACCAAAATATTTTACCTTTCTATAGCTCTAATATTATTTTTCTATAGGTAAACTACACTAAAAAAGAAAATTAAACCCAAATAAATATGAGAGAAACTATTCTATGTATGGAAATCAGAAACCTAAACCTAAATCCTAGCCAAGATTCTATTTATGATCAATACCAGATTATTGATCGAGTTAGATTTGGGTACACCTTATAGGGTACTCGATACACACATATAATATAAATTATTAATTTTTAATAAAAAATATAAAAAATTATATATTTGGGTCATAAATGGACTTACCCCAAATAATATTATAGAAACTTAAAAAATAAATATAAATAAAAATAAATTAAAATGTATAGAGTGTTAAGTATAGTTTTTTTATACTTTCAAAAAAAAAATTTAAATTAATCCTTGATTAATTTTTTAAAAAAGTAATACGGAATGGTCAAAGGGATTTCATAAATTTGTTCATTTTTCACCCAGCCCAAAGATATCAATGCCCTTTCCACCTTTGACATAGAAAAATGGAAAAAAAGAGTTAATGTAAATAAGGTATTTATCCAAATACAAAAAAATCATTTAAAAAATTAAAAATATATATATTGGTATACTAGGAAAATATTTGTTTTTGGTTAAGATACATATATATACAAATATTTTTTTAATAATACCATTATTATTAATAATTAATTTTTTATACTACTAATTTAAATAAGATTTTTTTTAAAATTATATTTTCAACTACTTTATTAGTTAAATTAATAATTATTTTATTTCTGTCTTTGTTAAAAATTATTATTTCAATAATTGTAAATATTAATAATGTAATTAATTTTTATTAATAATGTAATTACTAAAATTTAATTATAATAACATAATACTTCATAGTAATGTAATTAATATTATAATACATTAGAATAATTATATAAATAAATATTTTAAATTATAAATGTTATTTTTTTTAATGAATAATGTTTTTGAAATGTAAATTTTAATTTTTTTTATATTTATAAATTTTTATTTTCAATTAATTTTATATATTGAGTTATTTTCCAAATTTCATTTTGATAATATTTAAACTTTATTATGTATATGCTTTCAAATTCATCAACATGAAACATAATAATGTTTGAAGTATATCACTTTGAATGTCTATAAATAATAATGTATAAATACAACCTAAATGATATTTGACACACAAATGAACACATAAAATGTAATTTAAAATAACAATCATTTCATAAAAACAATTAATGAAATGTAATTTTAATGGAATAATATATTATTATTTTAAAACATTACATTTGTATTTATAATTTTTTTTGACATTCCTTTTATTTTCAATTAGTTCTAGTATTTTTATTTAATATTGTTAATTTAATTTTGATTTTAGTTTTACTATAATTTATGTGAATATATTTTTTAATGGGTAAATATTACATTTTTATACAAATATGTTGGTTTCATGTAAATTAATTTTATTTTATTCGATTAATGAAATATATTTTATTATCAACATTTTTTTTAATTTTATGTTATGATTTATGTTTTAATTATATAATTTCATAGTTTATATTTTATAAGATTTTTATGTTAAATATTTAAAATTATAAATCTTTACCTAGTCGATTTTGAAATATTATAAAATTTAAACTATAATTAAAATGCTAATGAATATTAAAACAGTGTCTAACCACATAAAAAAGATTTAACAATAAAATAATTTTGATCAATTAAGTAGATAAACCATAATATAGATGATTTAATTTATTGTTTTTAAAATCCATTAAGTCAACTAAAAACATATAACAGAATTTATACAATCAATGCCTAGGATGAGGCCACATCACAAAATCTGGTGTGTGAACTGGGACTATCGTATCAAGATCATCGACCTATGTGCTGGGGTGGAGTATGATGAGCTGGAGGGGGCTCTTCCTCTTGCATTAGAAGCTCAAAAATCCAATGCTTTGACTATGAATCATCTGGAGGGGGTGTCATCTATATTTTATCACGTGTATCTGATCATTACCCCAATGCATAAATGAAAGGACATGTTGTCATCTACTAGGGGAACCATAAGGTTTGTGAAGTCTCAGTCATAAGAGGTGGAGGCATGATAAATTTTCACTGATACTAGCACATAATAGATATAACTGGTGAAAACTGTGGATATTATGAAAATAAAAATGTATCTCATTCTTCCTAGTGCACATCTGCAGTTGGATGAGTCGAGACTACTTGAGCCGTGAACTTTGTCTGTGGAATAAGTGAGGCCTCACGTGCTGCATACGTGGTCAATATCATCGCCATTGTGTCTCCTCAACATCAGCAACTGCTAGATGAGGTTATTCAGAAGGAACCTCTCCATCCTGAGTAGGAACATCATCTACCCAATTTTGATGATCAAAGATAATATTGTGTTTTATCCGACATGCTATCATCATATCTTTCATTGCAAATGGTATTTTTCCTCGATAAAAACTTCACCCTCCTCTAGATCAGACATGCAGAAAATATGTTGTAATTGACTATCCTATATAGAGGTTCAAAATGAATTAATTAAAGTAAAAAAAAAACAAAAAAATGTAAAATTATTGATTTACTAGAACCTGAAGCCCTCTTCCATTTGGAGTGAGATACATTATAAAATATTTTCAATACCAAGGCTCATACTCAAGCTTCTATGAAAGAAAGAATCACAAAGTACACATGCCCTCAATATGAAATGATATAAATATGTTACATAGGTAGAGATAATCAATATGTCATTAGCACTAATCAAAATCCTACCTCCCCATAAACATCATAAAATAAAGCATTTCTGATTTTCTGGATGGGACTAGAATATGTTGGGCAAATCAAACAGGTTAATGAATATATCAGGATGGTACCACTCAACAATATTAATGTGAATGAGAGGCACTAAATACATTTAATCATGAATCCCATAAGTACTATATGCAGGAAGATGGTTTAATAGATACCATAATAGAATCTATGAAATCTGAAATGACATGTGACATTTGTTAAAAATTCATGATACTAACATCTAAAAATGACAATATTATGAAATTTATTAGTCAACAGAATAATTATATACTAACATTGGTTGGTCATAGACTATAAAACCTGAGATGGTATGATCCCAAATTGTGTCTTAGAATACTAATGAAGTGGTGCTCTTAAATAAAATACTGACATACAAAAATGATTGTGGAAAATAATAATAAATAGATTATAATAACTAATATTTTTATATTTACAATAAATATGAGTGATCAAACCATTACCTATGTGAATCATCAAGAAATAAATCCTTATAAATCTCAAAACCAGTAAAATTATTGTATAGGGGAGGAAATTTCACTCAATCCCATATCTGAATGATGATGGAACATCCCCCGAGATCACTATGATCTAATCAACATGGTGTGAAAAATTCTCTATATGTTTTAGATATGAATGTAAAATCCCCAGTGTATCTCCCAACCTAATGAGTTCTCTATATTACCCCTAAATACATCATGTTGACATGCATACCAGAGTGATTGACAAAAAATGTTTCTCCAATGAGCTTCAATATTTCTGCAATGAAATGACACATGACATTATTCTTATCAGTATCAATTGGTAAATGAGTGATGTGTATGTCCTGCCAGCTCATAGACAGAGAACCTCTAGCTATGGAAGTATCATACCTCATAATTTTGAGACTAATTAATAATTGTACAACATCAGTATAGTCTCCATAGATGGGTCTTATAATTTCATCACCCTAGATAGGAAGACCGAATAAAATTGCCACATCCTAAAGGGTGATTGTCATATATCTCTCAGGAAAGTGGAATGTGTGAGTCCTGGGTCACAATTTATTGGTGAGTATACCAATTATATGATGATAAATGAAAATAAAATCATATGAAATGATTAAATACATGATAGAATAATTTTGGTATAGTAAAATTGCAGCTGGAGGTGAAATTTGATGATAATAGCGGGCCCTATGAACCCATATCTATCAAACATCACGACCAGCTAGAACACCATGTGAAACATTCTAATACTTATCAGTGAGTTTAGTATTATTCTCCATCTCTACATATAATAATAAAATATATTTTATGTAAGTGTAAAATATAAATATATCATTATGGCCAGTATAATTTCATGTTTAGTAAAATTTCGGATATAACATGCTTATTCCAATTATTTTATAAAATATTTCTTACCAAATAGAATGGGAATTTCATTCTCATTCTAAAATAAAATTTATTATTATTTTAGAAAATTATTTCATATCTATATCAACATCATTTTATTATTGTCATCTTCTACTAGGGATATGATCAAATGAAACGATCCACCTTCTTTCTCTATATGAATTTTAATTATATTTTATGAAAATTTTCATGGAACCAATTTCTTTCCCATGGGGAAGTTAAGATATAAAGGAATAAAATATGCTCTTATATTATTGTTTAATAAATCTTTATAGTTTATAAAACCATCCAATACATTGGTTAATGTTTTATATCTCATTGGTACACTTTAATTTGATTTTGGGCAGTAGATAACAGTTCTAAGGGGTTTGATGGAGGATTAATGTTGTTTATTATAGATATATGATCACAAGGACATGATATACTCTTTTATTTTCTCCATATTCAATCTTTATTGTTTTCTCATCTATTCATGTTGGAATATAGTCATAGTTTAAAGGGGTTTTACTTTTAAAAATAGTTGTTCACACATAGGTTATTTATTTTGGATCCACCATCTAGATTGAGAATTTATTTCATATCTAGAATGTATACAATTAGGTTAGATCCCAAATTATATTCCTTTCCATTTATGCATGATTTCTCATATGATGGTATATTTCATGGTTATTTTCTTACATGCTTTGTTTATGCTATATCCGTGTATATTTTTATTTTTCATTAATGTCATCTCATATATACTTGTATTAATCCTTGTAATATAAATATGAATGTATTATATTGAAAAACAATGGATGACTCAAAAAGTGGGTTTAACATGTGAACAATCATTATAAAGGGATGGTTATTTTTTAGAATAATGTTGTACTCATAGAAATGATAAAAATTTAGGATTTTTTTCTTGGGTGTGTTTTCTGTAAATAGTTGTATAATTTATTTATTATTTATTATTGTATAGTAAAAATATTCATAAAGAAAGTCAATTATAAAAGATGATGGATTTTATACTAAAACAATGTAATTGATAATATGAAATGTTCACATTGGAGGCAATACATCATCATGGATGATAGTGTGAGATCAATCCAGTAGTGATAGGTAATAATCTCATGTTATGAACTTCTTTATGAAAAATGTTGCATCTCTAAATTTTATTTTATTCTTGATTAAATTTTATCTCATTTAACATATTTCTGATCTCTAGTCTACCTCGTTGTCACAACTTTTTTATTCTAGGTATCAATATTGTATTGTCTTTGAGAATTGGGAAATTTTGAAACTCTCCAATATGCATCCTTGGTGAAACATTTTAGTTTGGAATGGTGTACAACCGATACATTGGATCAACATATTCTTACCATGATATGTCCATATATGGACATAATGTAATGACATGTGCGCATGGAAACAACAATGAATAGAGGTTTCAATATTAACAATGACTCACTTCCAATAATACCACCATGATGTGACCACTACTAGTTAATTAAAATATAATCATTCTGTAAGTAGTTATTTTATAGTTAATTAATAGTTAATGATTAATTTTTTATTGGTTAATAATTACTTCATCATATATAAATCATATGTTAACAATTTTGTAATCATTGATTAATCATTCAATAGTCATTCTTTAACAATTAGTTAATCATTTTTAATCATTAAATAACTAGTAGTTAATCACTACGTAATAATTAATTAAGCATTAGTTAATACTAAATTAATAATGTATTCATAATTATTTAATCACTCATTAATCATTACATAATTAATATATATTAATTAGTTAATTTTTTTTCATTATTATATAATTAATATCTAATCATTATTTAATTATTTTAAATCATTATTTAATTGTTAGTTACTCATTCGTTAGTTATTAGTTAATTATTAGTCATAATAAGTTAATTATTACTTACTTATTCTTTAATCACTCTTCAATCATTAATTAATTAATATTTTTATGTGATTAATTTATTGTTAGTTAATGGTTAATTAATTGTCCATCATTAATTTATTCTTATTTAATCATTAGTTTATCATTAGTTTATCATTAGTTAATTAGTATTTGATCCTAATTTTGTACTATGTTAATCCTAGGTTATTCATTATATAACAATTATTTAATCCTATATTAATACTTCTTTATTCGTTAGTTGATGAATACATAATCATTGCTTTATCATTCGTTAATCATTAGTTATTTAGCAGTTAATTATAAGTGAATTGTTATTTCACTAATATTTAATCATTATCTAGTTAATATTAATTACTAACTATGTCCCTAATATTTAAAATCTAATAAGTCATATTAAATAATATTTTCTTATAATAATAAATCCATTAATAAGACTAATTGTATATTATTTACTAATAACTAATAAATAAATAATAATAAAATTATTACTAGTATTAAATATTATTTATAAATTATATCTAACTATCTAAAAAAAAATATAAATATAATATTTAAAACTAACTATAAAATAAAAAACGTGATAAATAATTATCATTAATATAAATAAGAAAAATTACCTTTAAATGATTCTTTATAAATTCCACACTCTTTTAAGGCCGATAATAAATCCAGGCATAATAGAGAAAAATCGTGCAAAAAATAGAGAGAGAGGGAGTAAATTTTATATAGATATGGGATGAATTGGGTTAGGATAAGGGGGAGGGGATGATATATTTTTTTAGGGGATAAGATGAATAAGTAACCAATGGAAACACATTTTGCCTTAATTTTTTATGAAAGGCATTTTCACCCAAAACATATTTTTCTTAAATTAAGGAAAAATGAATATTCATGTTAACAACTTTGAGTAAGACTTACAATTCATTGATTTAGTTCAAATATAGGGAAATATGGTATTCACATAGATGTATTTCAGTTTAAACAGAATTGTGTTGATGTGGCTCACACCTTTCAATATTACATTTAATTTTTTTAACCTAGAATTATTTTAATTTTAAAAATATATATTAGAAAAACTCAAGAAAACTAATACACCTTATAACTTATTACATCCATCCTCTTACAATTATATTATTATATACATTCCTAAGAATTAAAAAACAACTTGTTTGACTTGGAATACATTCTTGTAAATTTATGTTTTATATTTATAAAATTAATCATGTGATGATGTATATGAAATAGTAATTTCCCATAGTATCCTTTCACCAGTAAATAAATAAATAAATATCTATATATATAAATAAATATTTTATATAGGTGAATGTATAATATCTATTGAGAGATATGTCTCTCTCTCAAACTAGGGATTTATGTTTTAGGTTTCCTGGTTTTTCAGTTTTCAATTTTTTGTGATATTGTAGATTTTGTGTTTCTTGTGAGTCTAGAATTATTATGTTTTTTGGTTTGTTTTTCATTATATTGTAGACCTATTTTTTGAGTTTTTTTTTGTTTTTTGGATTTTTGGATTTCTGGGTTTATTATGATTGATGGTGTCGCTTGATTTCTTCCCTTTTGGTGATGAGGGTTTTGTTTTCTTGGATGCATACTTTTTCTTGATTGTCATTTTTGATGCTGATGGTGTTTATGATTTAGAGTGATTTCATATTGATTTCATGGGGATCTATCATTCGTAGCCAATTTTTATTCTCTTTTGGATGATTTAAATTCATATTTATTGATTTTTATGGTGTTATATTGCTGTAATACCTTCTTTTTGAATTTATCTGTTGTTATGTGGTTTTTGTGTAAGTTTTTTCATATCTGGGGTTCAATGGTTGGTTTCTTGTATTGAGTTTATTTATTTATTTATATTAAAAATTTAATTATAATAATTTCCCACTAATATTTCTTATTATTTATTTATAACCATTTCATTCATGTTATATATTATTATTTCCCCTTTGATTATAAATAATAGATGTTTTTATATATGTATTTGGAATTTTTTTTATTAAAATGATCACAAATTTTTTTAAAAAAAACTAATACATAAAGGTATGAAAGCCCTCTAGACCTTTGGAATTTCATCTCCCGGTCCCAAGGAATGAATGCACTATCCCCAATTTCAATAAAATTAGGACAAGGTCATTAATACTCATAACTCCATTGTCCAAATAAAAATAAAATATAAAAAAAATATATATATAAGTTTTTACATTTTAAATATGTATTTTTATTCTTAGTTTCTTTGGTTTATAAGAATATATATACAAATAATTTTATAATAATAACATAATGAGTAATAAATAAATTTTTTTATATTATTAATTCAATTAATATTTACTTGAGAATTATATTGTTAACTAATTTATGAGTAACATTAATAATTATATCATTTATAGCATTATTAATAATAATTATTTTAATTACTAATTTTTTTAATAATACAATTTATATTTATTAATTATTTAATTACTAACATTTAATTATACCCACATAATTAAAAATACTTCATAGTAATGTAATTAATAATATAATACATAATAAAAATTATTACCATTAATATTTTAATGTTTAAATGTTATGTTTTTAAGGAATAACATTTGTAGCATGAAAATTATCTTTTATTTATTAAATTTAATTTTTTTATCTTCAATTATATTTTTTATTTCAATTTAGTTTTTAAAATTTCATTTAGCTAGTATTTAAACTTTATAATTTATATGATTTCAAATTCACCTTCATTAAACATTATAATGTTTCAAGTAGCTATATTTGAAAGTTTATAAATTATAAATTAGAAATACAATCACAATGAAATTTGAAAAATATTTCAAAAATATAAAAAATAATTGAAAATAATAACCATTTCATAAAATATCAATAAAAATAAATTTCAATGGAATAATGTATTGTTTTTTGAAAACATTAAATTTATGTTTATATTTTTTTGACATTCTTTTTATGATCAATTTATTTATATATTTTTTCAGTGTTCAAAATTTCATTTATATTATTGTTATAAAATAAATTTGGTGTAGATTTGTTTTAATTTTAAATTACTATTTCTTAATCAATAATGTCTATTTCATGTTTACAATTTTGGTTTTTTATATTGATGAAATTCATTTTATTTAAAAAAAAGATGTTTATGTTAGGGTTTGAATATGTATATTAATTATTTTATAGTATTATTTCTGATAAATTTGTATCTCCAATCATTTTTTAAATTTAAATTGTTTAATGATATAATCAATTCTTATCAATATGTTTTAATGTTTAATGTTTTTTTAAAACATTAATTCTCTATTATTTTTATATGTATCTCTTATAATATTTCATGGTGTTTTATAGAAAGTAATTAAGGGGAAACCCATGGTTAACCTAGGTCATCCATCAACCACATAAAGGACCCAAGGGGTCAATCTTATGGGAGAACCAGACCATATGCCAGCTATAACGGCGTTAGAGGGCCCGTGTATAATGCCTAGGGGAGGAAGCTTGTGGATTCATGAATAAGATAGGCTATGCTAAAAGGATGAAGCCCCATCGAGTGGATAGAGGTGTGCAGGTTTATATCCCCTTCTGTGGCCCAATAGTGCTATGAGAGTGGTTTGATGATAAACAGGAGGCTCAATTATGTATAAATCTGTTGTGGGACTACAACAGATACATTTTCCATCCTTTTTTAAATATATGGAAATTCCTTCTTCCACCTAATCATATATTCACAACCCTTTCAATTGACTCTAAGGGAACATATGCTTCCTCAAAAAAAATATTTCTCCACCCTTATCCACTAGCTGTGAGCTCCATGGAAGAAGATGAACTCGACTATTACAAATTTAGTGGAAGCATATGTTTGTCTTGGTTCCACTAGCCCGACTACACATCATCTATAATCAAAACTATCCATGACCAAATGGTCTCATGACTTTATGGTATTTTATACACACTTATTCTCTACATGCACCAAATATGAATTCTCTTGTGTTTTCATAGATCACACGTGATCATAAGTAGGTGAAAATGTTTTTCATTGTGGTGTGATGGGATCCATGTTGCGACAATACATCCGGTGTTTTTTCCATCCCAAAAATCTCCATACCGATAGAGGTATCCTTAAAAATCACCTCATCATTGTGTAAAAAACCCCAAAATACCGGTGTAAGGTAGTAGATTGTCTAATGATCGACCTGGTTCATTGACAATGAGTACCACCAATGCGCTTCCAACATGATAAGAAAACATTTTGTTAAGGTGGTATCGACCTAACCATGAGGAGTCCTTCCAACCTACGATGAAGTAGTAAGTTAACATATCTGGAATTTTCTTATCATACCCAATATGAATGAAACATACGACTTAACGTAAGGTGGTAAGTGTGCTTACTGTGAAATCATACCATGAATTAAGCGTACTGTGAATTAGTTGATTTTCAACCTATCTTGGTAAAGATAACATATCATGAGTATTTTTATTGATTTTTTACTTATTAAAGTGATCATAAATTTGTGGTTATTATACTGGTCATGAGGTGTATTGTTAGTATACTGACCATGAGGCATGTACGCATAGAGTCAGTTCAACTCTTAGTTTATTTTCTTGAATTTTTTTTACAACACTCTTTTTTGGTGTCATTTTTTTAAAATGTTTTACTGAAACATTATTATTTTTTAAAAACTATTTTATTAATTTAAAAAATAAAAATACATTATAATGACCTTGGTTTTGAACTATTGAATAAAAATTATGATTTAAATTCGTTTGAAAATTCTAATTCATAGGTTATTCATTTTAATCACTTTTTTCTATAAAATTTGAATTATTTTTTTTACTTAAAGTTAATGAATATTTTTCTATTGATTTAATTGTATAAAATTATCTCATTAACACTAAAAATATATAATAATTTTTTAATAAATCTATTATTGCATAAAAAAGAACACATTAACTCTTTATTAATATTACTTATAATGATAAAATTTTATTTTTTGTTATTCGTTGAAAACTGGAATGCTGTGATTGGATCACATGCGGCTCTGAGAAGATATTTAAATATGATGATTCTGGATTAATCTATTATCGATATTATTAAGTAAAATCAATAACATATATATTAAATTGAAATTAATTTTCATAGAATAGTGTTACACAAATTTAGCTTCTCTCATATGATCAAGAATCCTATGTGACTTCTATTTATTTTCTATGACCATAGAGTAAATTTAACATTTGACCATATTCTATTGAAGTGATCAAAGATCATCAAAATTCAAAATCTTACACATATTTTGATCATCCACTGGTTTTATTTGTATACTATTTTTCTTCATTTTATTCTTTTCTTTGTCATTTGGTAATATGTTCATGTCTGGTTTACGATTTTCCCTATCAAAAGATGATCTTGTTTGTTTTTGTTATTCCACCACCTAAAAGAAATTATGTTTTGTGAATCCCAATAAAAAGTTAGGTCTCGTACTAGGTTAAATACTTCTATAAAAATAGGTGGTCATTCATTAGGGGATTTGTACAAGTTAGAGTCTGTAACATGTTATCTCACATGTAAAATTGAGCTACTTAGTGGGTTCCAATATTATCGTGGAGTAGATAAGGATGAAGAGTGAACTAAAATCATGTTTATCTAAACCACCATAAATCTATATATTCTTTATTTTTCATTTCTATTTCATTTAATACCTTGAAAATATATATTAGTATAGAATCTTTAATTAAAAACACTGATTGTTTTGTCTTTAATTTTTGAAAATGATTGTTCACCCCCCAATCATATTAATTTACATCACTTACAATCCAAAAGTTAGTATCATATCTTGTTTAATTACATTATATATCTGAATGAGAGAATATGTTTCATTATAAACTTTTTATGTATAGTTTTTACTGATTATTTGTAATTAAATGATAAACCTATATCTTACACTTTCCAATCAAATAAATAAATAAAAATCTATTTTAATATGCAAGGTGTCAATGTGAATGATGGATGGATTCCAAAAAACCCATTTTTATAGAATTAACTATGGATATTGGAATGATATAATTGAAGTATTCTTGAAACAGTTAAGTGTGGATCACGGGGCTATCATGGATAAGAAATATGATCTACACAAGGTATATCTAGAGACAATACTCGGTAATGACATGATAATATATTTTTTAATTATAATGTTAAAAATATTTTGTAATGTAACATATATAGAAGTGTCTATATCCATGTCTCTTCTTGTAAGAAAAACCACAACATATGTAGAATACTTCAAGTGACTCACGGTGGGACTAAAAACCATATGAGAACCAAGATAGAACTACTCCAACCAGAATACCAAGACTTAAAGATGAGAGACAATGAATCAGTAAACCAGATGATTAATTGGATTAATAGTATTGAAAATGTTATTAGTTATCTTGGATAAGATATGGAAACAAAAAATCAAATTGACAAAGTCATGAGATCTCTTCCAAAATGATGTCATTCATTGAGGGTGTCCATTGATGAGAGTAATAATTTCGAATAGTATAAGTTAGATGAAATAATAGGATCTTTATTGTAGTACGAGTAAGTGTTGAATAAAATTACTGCTACGAAGTATACCAAGAGAAAAGTAATTAATTTTAATTATAATATAAATGAATTATCTAACACTTCTAAATTTTAGGTCTAGGAATGTGATAAAGAGATTGATCATTTTGGCATGAAGCTTTTCATTTTCAGGAAAAATAATGTTAGAAAGAGAATGTTCATAATAAAGTTCAACATGGACTAAAAAAAGGTAATTATAATAATATTAAGGATGTTTCATAATTAACGTGTTATGATTAATATAGGAAAAACACATTAGGATAGACTACCCTAGGAAAAAATATCCATGGAAGAAAAAAATTCAAAATTAGAAAAGAAAAGAAAGATTTTTTTTGTAGATTGGGACTAATCAAATAAGTCTAACTGAAGCAGTGATTCTAAAATTAAAGAGAAGATAAGGAACCTTACTATAATGTGTATACAATGTGAGGTAAATGATTCAATTTTCACTCAATTATTTTCTCTTTCTAATTTATATAATAATGCTTTATCTAAAAATAAAAATTTAATTGACTCTATTTAGTGTTCTGGTTCTGATTTTTTTTAATTTCAAAGTTAAACAACTACTTAAAGAATTTGAAACGGGCGGATTTCATAAAATTTAAAAGTATACTGACATAAAAATTAAAAATAAGATGTTATTTAATGATGTTGATAAAATTAAAATTTAATGTGATAATTTGAACATTTTATTTTCATATTTTGAAAAATATAAAAAGAATTTTGATTTTGAGTTGTTAAAACTAAAATAGGAAAATTAAAGAGTTTAAAACATCCAGATAAAGATTCATAAAGATCAAGAAAGAATATTTAATTTAGTTTTAGATGATTTAACAACGTCTAAAATTAGTTCAAAAAACAATAGAATGAAAACAATAAATTAAGAAATATAGCTTTTAGATCTAATGTGAATGTTTATATAGATCCAGTGACTATTCTAAGGAGAATATGAATTTGAAAAATGATTATGTCAATTTTAAAGATAATTTATATACCTTTATTTAAGCTAAATAATAATATGAAAAATTTATTTCATTTATTATACTAATCAATAATAATATTTTTTTTGGGTTATAACAGTTTATCTCTAAGGAAAAATACGACTAAATCTGTTAAAATGTAAAATGGAAATAATTCTAGTGTAACATATTTTAAATTTATAATGAAAGAGAATTATTCCAATTATCATTGAATCAAATTTAAAAAATCATTTGGGAATATTTATAGTTTCATTAAAAGTAATTTATTTTCCAAATAACCCATTAATAGATGCTTTAAATCTATTTGAGTTTGAAAATTTGAGGCTACTAATCTAGTGAGACCCAATATCGCATGGGTACAAAAACACTATGTTTCATTGTTTAATTTCATGAAATCATCCATAAAAGTCTCATAGACTCTGGGTATTTAGAATGTAGTTTCTCTATGAACATGACATGTGATATTATAAAATCTCCATCTTTCAATTCATGTGATAATGAACTTTTCACATTTGGAGAGAACCCTAAATGTCATAGTAAAGGTATTGGTGAAGTTGGTTCTTATAAAACAATTATTATTTCAAATTTATTATATGTACATGGTATAAAACATAAAATAATAACTATATCATAGTTGTGTGATTGTGGATTATTTTTTATTTTTCAAAATTATAAATATATTATTTTTTTTAAAATTTAATCTATTTTTTTCTACAAATATAAAATAAAATGTGTATTCTATTGATTTCTATGATCTAACCAATCAAAAGGTTAAGTTTTCAAATTATATATAAGCGGATTCCATTTTATGGCATATGAGGATTAGTAATGAAAAAATTATACTATTGCACAAACATCCATAGCATGGAAAACATAATGAATTCAAATATTAAATAGAAGTATTTAATATATATTTGATAACAATTTTAATGGTAAACAACACAATTAATGGTTTAAATCTATAAACAATGTTAGTGCTGCTAGTTGTTTAGAACTATAAAATATTTTCTTTTTGGACCTATAGAACCAATTAGTTTTATTGATAATAAGTATGTATTTATAATTGTATATGATTATAGTAATTTTATCTAGTTTTCTTTCTTATCACATATAATTTAAACATTAACTATGTTCTATGCTTTATGTAAACTTATTCAAAACATCATGAATTTTCAATAATTTATAAAAAAATGATAGACGTGTTGAATTTGGTAATTTATAATTTGATAAATTTTGTGAAGAAAATGGATAAAAACATTATTTTTTTCCACCAAGGACCCCACAAAAAAATTAAGTGATCAAAATAAAGAATAAATATATGTATGAAATGGCTAGATCAATGCTTATGGGAATTATTGTGCCCAGTTATTTTTTAAGAATAATATGTAAATAAAACATAACATGTTTTAAATAAATTACACATTCTACCATTTTTAAATAAATCCCGTTTTAAACTATTTAAAGGGTTTAAACCAAATTTTTTATATTTTAGGGTGTTTTCTTGTAAAGTATTTATCTTTAAATGAAAATATAGTTTAAAAAAATTTAATTTTAAATTGATCATCAAATATTTTTATGATATTCCTATTTTTGAAAAGAATACGGAGTTTCAAATAATATAGAATTTGTTTTTGAGGAGTCTATACAAATTAAGTTTAATGAAAATAGAAATAACAATAATATTTATAGTTTAAAAAAATGATAATGGTGATTTTAGAGAATTTATTTGTAGTTAATATAATGACCAAAATAATTAGAATTAATTAGTTAAGGGGGAGACTATCTTTTATCAAAATGACTACAAATAATGTAAAAAAAATTAAATATCAACCAATTGAATAAGTAATTAGTAATGTTGAAACTATTATAAAAACCATAAAATTTGTTTTACTTTACTACATAGATTTTCTTTTGTGGTGGATTATGTTACTTTTAAAATTGATTATGATTTAATTAATTCAATTTAGACAAATTATTTGCATGATGAATTAAACCACCTCAAATAGAAACTTTTTTGGAATTTGGATGAATTTCTAAATAATAATCCTATAATAGGAAATAAATGGATTTTTTTGTAATAAGAATGATGAAGCTAGAAATATACTTAAAACCAGAGAAATATTTGTCTTTCAAGGTTATTTATAGGAATATGTAATTAACTTTGATGGTTATCTTGGTCCTTTTTAGGATTAATGTAATTATAATTTAATCATCCTTTTAATGTTTTCAAAATATCAATTTTTTCAAATGGATGTAACAATTTCAATATTAATTGGAATAATTTATGAGGAAGTTTATAGTAAATATCCCACTATATTTGAAAAATAAAAAATCTCAAATTCATGTTTTTAGACTAAATGAATCCATATATTGTCTTAAAAAATATCCTCAAGTATGATATGACAGAAGAACTCTATTTTAAATTCAAAACATTTTTTAATGGAAAGGATGATCCAACCTCGCTTATAAAGAGTGTTTTAAATGACATACATATTATACTGATTTATGATGATGATATAATAATTGGATCAACAAATTATTTATTATTTAATTATTTTTTTAAGTTAATGAATATTTAATTTGAACTGATCTAAATGGGAGGATAAAAATTTTCTTGTTTAATAAATTAATGAAAGAAAATATGGTATTTTATTAAATCAATCTATGTTTTCTAATGTGATTATATTAATTTATGGGATTGATTATAGTTAATCTATGAAAAAACCCGTGAGTACTAATTCCAAATAGGAATTGGATAAATTTGGAAAGAAAAATGATATTAAACATTATAGAGGCATGACAGGTAGTTTATTTCTTCTCACTGCATCTAGACCAAATGTAATGTTTTTAGTATGTTTATCATCTATATTTTATTCCAGCCATAAAGAAATTCATCATAAATACATTAAAAGTGTAATTATATCTATAAAGGCTACTATAAGAACTGGTTTATTTTATTTAAATAATAATTGTCTTGATTTATTAACATATTTTGATTATGATTTTAGAGATTTTAGACTTGACCAAAAAATAACAACAAGTATGTGTCATTTTAAAGGTAAAAGTTCAATTTTATAGAGTTTTATAAAACAACTAGCAGTAGCACTATCTATAGCTGATGATGAATATGATTTTACTAATTTTTTTCACAATGTATGTGGATCAAACCAAATTTATTTTATTTTAATATTTTTGTTGATAAATTTCAATATTTTATGATAATTATAGTGAAATTTAAATCCCTAAAAACCCTCTGCAACACTTTATAAATAAACAAATAGATTCTTTAATTATTTTTCTAAGGGATGATGTAAATAAAATTAATATATGTTTATAATTTTTTAATACTAAAAAATAATTGGCTGAGATTTTCACTAAACCGATAAATTTTGTCAAATTTGATAAAATGAAGCTTGAACTGGGTATGCTTGAATATTAAAATATTTGTTTAGTATAATTACTTCTTTGATTATACAGTATTTTTTTCAAAATATTTTAACCTATGTTATGTTACTAAATATTAGTCTTCCTAAAATATTTAGTCAATGTAACTTCTATGCAGTTGTTACTATTTAAGTGGAATAATGATTTAAATATTTAACATTAATTTTATTTTAGATAAATTTAAAAATGGGGAAAGTGTTTTTGAAAATTTAATAAATGTTCATCTTTGTAATTTATGAAAAGTTAGTGATTTTTAGAGTTCAAAATTTTTTATTAATTATTTTATACTTTTTTTAACAAATTATTATCTCCTCTCATTTGTTAAAATCAAATTATTTATTGAAATAATCATTTACTATTTACCTATTTTAATGATTAATTTTATCTTAAAATATTAATTTTATATGAAATTCATCAATATATATCCTATAATTTCATTAGATATTATAGTAAAAATCATAATGGACAACCATGGATAACTCGAGCTAGCCCTCAACCATAGAGGGGCCCAATGGATAAAACCCATATGAGAGGTAGCCCAAGGGCCATCCACAATGACAGTAGAGGGCCTGTGTATATGGCCTACAGCGGGGCACCGATGAGTGCATGAATCAAGCATGCTTTTCCGATTGGCCGAATCCCATGTGACTGGATAGATGTGTGTGAGTGTGGATCCCCCATTGACAAATAAATGGTGTTATGGGGATATAATAATGATATACTAAAGGCTCTAATATGTTGTTTTTAAACTTGGAGACATTCATTAATATATCTGATCAGATCTTCATGAACTGTTCAATCACTTCTAAGTGGTTGTTTTCCTCATCCAAGTGGTGAAATCTTTTATCTTAGCCCTTGGTGGTCAGTTTCATAGAATACAACAAACTCAACTGGTTTGACTTCGATGGATGAAGCAATTTGACTCGATGCCACTAGTTTGACTACACTTCCTCTCTGCTCGAACCTATCAATGGAAAAATGGTCTCACAACATTTATGGAGTTTCTTCCACCCTTCTTCTCTCCAAGTGTCAACTGAGCATGCTATACTATCTTGATAGATCACATGTTAATTTAAGTAGTTAAAAATGTTGGTTAATATTATTTCACGAGATCCAAGTTGTGATGGTACATCAATTATTCTCCCTAGATCGTGAAGCTATATATTTGTAGTGAGAGGCACATACATCACCTCTTCATTTAATGAAATAGCACCATGATAAAAAATTATGGAAAAAATCATGTTATTCTTAACCTGGATCAAGGAAATCCAGCATAACCAAGAAGCAACAACACACATTCATCATGTTAAGTAAACTTACCGTGAAGGAGGTATCTGCCTTACGATGAGGAATTATTCCAACCTAATATGTGGTTTTATGTTACCTTTACTTGAATCTTATTACCATACCTACCATCATGGAAGTGTCTAAATATGAATTAGACAATAAGTGTGCTTAACATGAAATCTTACCATGAAATAATCTTACTACGAATTTGTATATTTTTTTACCCAAAGTGGGAATGAGAACATTCTGTTTTTTTATTAATTATATATATATTTTTTAAATTGACTATGATTTCATACTCATCATACTAACCATAATGTGCATGATCCATATACTGACCATGAGGCTTATTCCTCACTCAATGTGTTCAACTCATAGTATAATTTCTAGTAAATTTATATATTTATAACACTTTGTTTTAGTATTAGTTTTTCTAAAATATTTTAATTTTTTTATATTGTTTTAAATATTTTATTTATTAACAAAATAATTATATATCACAACATCCTTTGTTATACTATATTTAATTAAAATTATGATTGAAATTCATATCAAAATTATAATTTTTATGTTATTCATTTTATTCTCTATTTTATATAAAATTTGAATGACTCTTTTACAACATTATTATAAGAGAAATTTTATTTTTTAAAATTATATGAAATACTCCCATTTACATTAATGAATACCATATCATTTTTAATAATTATCTTGTATTAATAGAAGAACATTAAAAATCATCATTAATATTACAAGTAATAGTAATATTATATTTTTTTCTATTTTTTAAAAAGTGTCATGCAATGATTGGATAATTTGATCATCAGAGAAGATCCATAAATTTAATTATGATGAATTGATCTTCTAGAGATATCGTCAAGTAAAATCAACTCTATAGATATTATTTTGAAATTAATTTTCACACAATGGTGTAAAAAAATTCATGCTTCTTTTGTATCATCAATAAACATATGAGAGATTTGTTCCATTGCTGTGATCATAGATGGCCTTCAATTATAAAACTTATTATAATAAAGTGATCAATGATCATCCATCCATCCAATAGCCATAAGGCCTTAATTTTTTTATTATAAGCAGTCCCCCTTTTAAGGGAAGAAGGGGGAGAACCCAAATAGACATCATGGACTTAAAACAAATCACACCTGAAGGTCAAGAGAGACAAACCAAACAGACAACATGGAGCACCCCTCCCCAGCATAAAATCATAGTAAATCTCTCCATCATTTCATGGCTGAATGACAAGCAAGTGTCATGTGTCAAATCATAGGCCCGATCCGATGGCTGACACCATACCCTCTTAAACATCCAAATCATTAAAGCACTAAAATGATGAACAAATAGCTCTAGAACCACCTCTGAGTCCCGATCTGTGTTGTCAAGTCAAGATGTATCTCCATTCCAATAGATTTAAACCACATCAAAACATCACAAAACACAACTATAATGTCAAACCATTCAAACCATCACCATAATTTTCCACAGCCTGGAACCTACACCAGAAGAACAGTGCAACCCCTAATCCAACTGATATGAATAAGAAAAACCAGTAGATCACAAAAATCATAGCTAACCGAACCAAATAAGAACATCACCAAAAATTAGAACCTACAAAATCATCACAAAATATCTGGAAACCGTTACCTCCCCCCTCTGGCCTACTCAAATCTGTCACCGTCCATCACCAGAATCACGTCAAAGGTAGAGCCTGGCCACTCCGGAATGAACCAAAGCCCGATCCACTTTGCAATATCTACACAGACCGTCCGAACCACACACAAACCTAAGCCGGTGATCCATCAAGAAAGTCGCGGATTTCTGAGATGATCAGGAGGAATATGTCCAAGCCACGTCACGCCAGGACCGACCAAGTCACATCACACTGAGACAATCTGGAAGAAGCCGACCGGGCCATACCACGCCGAGACGATTCAGTGGAAGCCTTCTTGAGACTGATTCGTGTTGGAGAGGTAAGGAGAAGTGAGGCCAAAGGGGAAACCCTAGTCGCTGTAGATGGGAGAAGAGAATCCACTCAGATGCCTCTTAGTCTTCCTCTCACGGATCAACGATTATCAATATTCATTATCATACACATTTTTTATCATCTTATAATATTACTTTAATTCTTTTTTAATTTTTTCCTTTATCTAATTTTAATATATTCATTTCTTTTTTATTCATTCCCCATCAATAGTAGGTCTTTCTTGTTTTGGTACTTCCACAATAAAAATGAATGTCAGAGTTATGACTCATTACCAAAATTTTGGTCTCATAATTTGTTAAAGGATCAGGAATAAGTCTTAATTTTTCTTCTGGGTATTTGTAAAAGAAAGAGTCTGTAATATGTTCTCACACTTGTAAAAGTGAGTTACTTAGATTGTATTAATATTTTTATGGAGAATAGAAGGTTGAGAAGTGGAGTAATATCTCGGTGATCCAAAACACTATAAATATTTATGTTATTTATTTTTATTTGAACATAATTTAACATATTATACACAGATATAACTAAAAAATATTTAATTAAAAAACCTATGATTGTTTTGTCATAATTTTTTTAAAACTACTATTCAGCCCCTTCTTTCCATAATTTCCATCCATTATGATATAAAAATTAGTATCAGATCTTCATTGATAGATATATCACTCTGATATTTTGCATCATTGTCTATTATAACCCTTCTAGATATTTTTTATGTAGTTTGTTTTCAACTATGTTCAAACCTCATATCCTAGAAAGAAAATATATATTATAAAATAAAATTTTATTTTTTGAAGGATAGTGTCAATGAAAATGATCGATGGATTCCATGAAAACCCAATTTTTCAATGGAAGTGACTATATCTACTAAAAAATAGAATGGAATCCTACTTAAAATTTGTACGTGTGGATTATTGGACAATCATGGATAATACATATGAGATACTCAAAAATGATATGGAGACACTTGTAGGTAATTTCATCATAAAATATATTTTGAATTATAAAGTTAAAAATATTTTTTATTGTGGTATAAGTAGAAGTGTATATAGAATTTTTTGTCTTGTAAGATATCTCATTCTACATGGAAAATAATTCATTTTACTCACCATGAGACTAACATGATCAAGATATTCAAGCTAAGAATTATTTGAGTAGAAAACCAAGACATCGTGATGGGATATGATGAGTCAGTAAACTAGATGTTCCACCAGTTTACAAGTATTACAAATTATATGGGTGAACTTAGAGAAGTTTTGGATAACACAGATGATGTTAAAAATCTATTGAAATATATTCCAAAATGATGTCATGAAAATAAGTTTTCCATTGGTGAGAGTAATAATTTCAAAGAGTATACATTATATTGAATAATAGGCTCTTTGTTTTAGTATGTGTTATATTTGAAAAACAATGCTGATGAGGAGTCTACCAAGAGAAAATGTGTTTGTTTTAAGTATAATATAAACTAAATATATAACACATTCGAACATGAGTTCTAGGAAAGTGAAAAATAGATGGCTCATTTTAACAAATTTTTTTCCAATTCATGAAGAAAATGTGGAAAAATAAAATTCAGAAGAATGGTCCAGAAGGACTATTGAAAAACTATTTCTAAAAATATTATTAATGTTTTAGAATTAACATGTAATTAGTTATAGAATAAATTTAACATTATGAGAGGTGGAACCAACACACAATCATCCAAATATGGATGAAGACAAAAAGTGAAAATAAATGAAAGATTTGTCTGAAATCAAGGACTGAATAGAAAGATATGACAAATGAAGTGATTCTTTAAGTGAACAGGGGATGGGGAACCATTCTATGATGGGTATACAATGTGAGGTTACTAATTAAATTTTCACTTAATTAGTTTCCCCTACTAATGTAGATCATAATTCATTATATAATAATAAAAATTAAATTGATTCTAATGCATGTTCTGATTTTGAATATGTGAATTCCAAAAATAATCAACCTGTTAAAGAAAATAACGAATTAAAAAATGGTGGTGTTAGGGTAATTGAATAGTGTACTAACAAAAATAATTAAAAAATATAATCCTATTAAATACAACGAGAAAATGAATTGATAATGTGGTAATATGAGAATTTTTGTTTCCCATAATGATAAATCTAAAAATGATTTGTATTCTGATTTGTTGATACTAAAAGAAGATAATTAAAGAGTTAGATTATTTTTGGTAGTAAATGATAAAGTTCTAGAAGGAATATTTAATTTAGTTAGGGATTATCTAATAAAGATAAAAATTATTATAATAACCCTAATAAATAGAATAATAAATTATGAAACACAACTTTTAGATCTAATGTGAATTTTTATAAATATTTATATACTATTCAAAAAGAGAATATGAATTTCAAAAATGATGATTTCAATATTAAAGAGAATTAATCTGCAGTTGTTAATGGTAAATAAAAATATGATAAAACGATTCCATTTATGAAACTAAAAACAAATGAGAATGGTATTGGTTATAATAGTTTACCGCTAAGGATAAATAATACTAACATTGTTAGAAGTACAGAAGGAAGTAATTCTAGTGTAACCTGATGTAAATGTAGAATGAAAGGGAATTATACCAATTAGTGTTCACTAAGACTTATAAAATTATTTTATAATTCAATGGAATCCATCAACAGATATTTAATTTCTAAACAAACCACTAATAAATGCTTTAAATCTAGTTTGGTTCAAAAAATTATTGTGATAATCTAGTTAGACCCATGTTAGGATGGGAACCAAAAAGCTCTGTTTCACTGTTTAATTTTAGGAAATATACCTTAGATGTCCCAAAGTCTCATGATATTTAGATAGTTGCTACTCCAAGTGCGTAACAGGTGAAATCTAAAAATATTAATATTTAAATTCATGTGATGGTTTCCTTATCACATTTAGAGACTACTATAAAGGCCATATTAAAGGCATTGGTGAAGTAGGATTTTCTAAAACTATTATTATTTTAATAGTATTATATATAGATGTATTAGCACACAATATAATAAGAAAATCATAGCTGTGAGATGATGAATTATATTTTATTTTTTGAAAATTATAAATGTAATTTTTTAAAATTAAATATATTTTATTTTCTTCAAATAGGAAAGAGAATGTTTATACTATTTATTTCACTAATATAACCAATCAAAAAGATAAGTGGTTAAATTATATAAAATCAGATGAAATTTTGTGTCATAGGAGGCTTGGGTATGAAAATTTCAGAATATTCCACAAACATTCTTATCATGAACATGTTCTACAATTTCTAAAATTACATAAAAGTACATTATATGAGATTCTTGTTAAAAGGGTAAAAATAAAAAATAAAAGTTCAAATCTATAAATTATTTTATTATTGATTTTTTTTGAACTATTTCATCTTTAATTATTTGGACCTATATAAACTATCAGTTTTATTTGTAAGAATTATGTATTTTTAATTTTAGATGATTACATTATATTTTTATAGATTTATTTCTTATCACATAAAAAATGAGACTTTTACAATTTTTAGTGATTTCTGTAAACATATTAAATTCGAAAAGAATATTTCAATCATATATATTTGAAGTGATATAGGTGGTGATTTTTTTAATTTATAATTTTAAAAATTTTGTGATGAAAATGGATAAAAATATCACTTTTATCCCTTAGGACACAAATTAAATTTTTTGGTAGAATAAAAGAATAAAAATAAACAATAAATATATAGATCAATGCTTATGGAATTTATTGTGACTAGATACGTTTGGCAATAATATGTAAATAAAACTTGTTAGGTTTTATATATAATATATGATATACTGTTTCTAAATAAATACCCTTATGAACTATTTAGGTGGTTGAAACCTTAATTAGATATTTTAGGGTGTTTGGTTGTAATGTATTTATCTTAAACAGAAATGATAATTTAGAAAAGTTTGATTCTCAAATCAATGATGGACTTTTTTAGGATATTCAAATTATAGAAAATCATATCATGTTTTCAATAAGATAACATTTTTTTGAATATTTTATACGTGTTAAGTTTAATGAAAATATAAATAACAAGAAAAATTATGTTTTCTAAACTAATAACAAGATTAATTTAGAGAATTCAATTTTGGTCAAGATAAAGACCATGATAATGAGAATAAAACAGTTGAGGGGTAGTATATCTCTTATAAAACTAATCCTAATGAATGTAAAACACTTAAATATCATATAATTGAAAATTTAATTGGTAATGTAGAATGTGGTATACAAACTAGAAAATCAGTTTTACTTTTTTTTTGAAAATTCATGTTCTGGTGCAAATAATGTCCCCATAAACATTGATAATTCATTAATTGATTTTAATTGTATAAATTATATTCATTATGAATTAAAATATTTTAAAATGAATAAATATTGGAATTTGGATAAATTTTCAAAAGAAAAACCTATAATAGAAAATAAATGGATTTTTCATAATAATCTGGATGAATCCATAAATATAGTAAAAAATAGAATATATTCTCAATTTCATTTTGATTAAGAGGGAATTTAAATTTTATATTATTTTACTCATGTTGTTAGTTTGGAAGAAATAATAATTTTATTACTTTTTTATTATTTTTAAAATATCAAATAATTTCAAATGGATGTAAAAAGATCATTTTAATTAGAATAATTTTTGGGGATGTTTATGTTAAAAAACTAGAGAGATATGAAACTAAAAAATTTACAACTCATTTTTATAAAAATAATAAAGATCTATAGGGTCTTAAATTAGATCCTCAATCTGGGAATTAAAGAATAACTCCATTTTAAATTCAAAATGATTTTTCTAAATGAATGGTTGGTGCATACATATATATAAAGAGTGTTTAAAATGATATATTAATTGTAAAGATTTATGTAGATGATATAATATTTGGATCATACAATGATTTATTGTGTAATTATTTCTCTATGATAATGAAAAGTGAATTTGAAAATATCTTAATGAGAGAATTAAATTATTTTCTTGATTTTCAAATTTATCAATGAAAATATGGGATTTTATTAAATAATGATAAGTATGATGAAGAGCATGTAAAGAGGATTTGTATCTAATTATAGTAAAACTATGAAATCCCTAATGAGTACCATTCCCAAATTATACATTGATTAATTTGTAAAGATAGATGATATTAATATATATAGAGGCATGATAGGTAGTTTATTACATATCACTACATCTAGACTAAAAAAATTATTTTTAGTTTTATAATGATCAATAGTTCTCTCCTATACTAATAAAATTCATCTTAAAGAGGTTAAAAGAGTAATCAGATATATTTAATGTATTGTAATAACTTGTTTATTTTATTCAAATTAAAATTGTTTTGATTTGTTATCTTATTCGGATTATTATGTTCAGTTCTTATAATTGACTATAAAATCACAACATCTGTGTTTCAATTTCAATTTAAATGATTATTTTTATATAGTTATAAGAATAAAATATAAGTATCTTTATCTACAAATTAATCTTAATATGTGGTTGTTTAATGTTTTTGATCACTAATTATATGTAAAAAATGAACTTTATGTGATTTTAATGTTTTTATGATAAAATACCAATCTTTTGTGGTAATTCTTATGACATTTCCATTTCTAAAAACCCTCAGAAACAATATAGATCAAAACACAAATATTTTAGATTTATTTTTCTAAGGGATCATTTAAATAAAGATAATATATTTTCATAATTTATTCTCACTGAAAAACAATTGTCTATAATTTTCACAAAACCTTTATATTATATCAATCTTTAGAGAATAATGTTTGAAACATGTATTCTTGAAGAATATGATTTATGGTTACTATAATTACTTATTTTATTATACTTTAATTGTATTCAAAAACTATTTACCTATATATTATAACTAAATGCTACACCTACTTGAAGGTTTCATCTATATAAATTATAATTAGTTGATACTTTTTAAGGGGTATAATTCATTCAAGGTTTAACTTTAATGTATTTTTTTTAAATTCCCAGTATGAGGAGAATGTTTTTGAAAATTTAAGAATTTTTTGGTTCTATAATTTAAAAAATTAGGAGTTTTTTATAGTTTTAATATGTTTATTAAATGTTTTATTGTTTTGTTTTTGATAAATTAATATCTACTTTCATTAGTTAAATTCAAATTGTTTAAAGAAATAATCATTTCTTATTTACATGATATAATTTTCAATGTTTTCATTAAATCATAATTTTCTATGATATCAATTTATATATCTTCTCACATTTCGTGGTGGATTATAGTAAAACAATTAAGGCCAAACATGGATTACTAGGGAGATCCCTAAAAAACATAGGTGATCGAAGGTGTCAACCCTATGGGAGAGCTAGCCCTAGGGACAACCACAACTGGAGTAGAGGGACCATGTATAAGTCTTAGAGGGGAACACTTATGAGTGCATGAATCGGGCCAACTATATGGTTGGGTCGTATAATAGGTGTATGGATAGAGGTGTGTGGGTGTTGTCCCCCCACTTAAAGCATTATGGTGTCGTGGTAGTGGGTGAAGGATATACCGAAGGCTAAAATATGAAGTGATCTGATATAGGGTAATAGCATGCGATACATTTTTCAACCATTTTTAAAAATATAGCTATTCTTTTAGTTATCTGATCATATATTTGTGAGTCATTACATTTCTTATGTGTGATCATATTCTTCCTCCATATAATGTAATCTACTCCCTCAATCACCATTGGTGTGCTTCATGGTAGACAACGAACATGATTATTTTGACTTTAGTAGAAGCAACAGTTTGTCTCAGCACCAACAATTTTACTACACTTCTTCTCCTCTCAAAACAATATATGTTCGAATGGTTTCTCAAATTCATGGAAGTTCACCCATGATGTTACTCTTTTTTCACCAACCAACAATGCTCTGGGGTTTTTATAGATCACACGTGAATGAATTTAGCTAAAAATTCTAGTCAATATTATTTGATCAGATCCATCTTGTGATGGTAAATACAATGTCTTCCCTGACACACAAAGTTCCATACTTATAGTGTAGAGACCCGAAGCCTAACGTACATGGAAATTACATTACTTTTGCGTAATACTTAATACATAACAAAAACAGACACCAAAGGACTGTAATAGTTTAGTGCCTTTGGAAACATGGAACATAATCTGTTAATCTTGGTGAAATATCCTCAACATCTCCCATAAAGATCATCCATTTTTTTCTTACCTAAAACCTTTCCTTATATCCTGGGGAAAAGAAAACATAAAAAGGGTGAGCTCAAATGCTCATTAAGGGCAAAAATAGTGAACATAAAATAATCCATAAACATTTGAAAGCAAAAACTTGAACATGAAATTTAAACATGAAAATATTGAGAAAAGACATAAATCGTGGAAGTACGTAAGGAATATATCATAATGGAACATCAATCATGATAAAATATAATGGGAATAAAACATGTAATTTTGGAAACCATTCAGCACATGTCATGATTTCCATATTAGCCAAGGCATTGCACCCAAGACCATCTTAGTGGACAAAGTCCCTTTCTGAATTGAGTTCACTCCTCGTTTCAGTCCTGTAACACTGAACTGGATTAACTTACCGTTCCATCCATGTCTATATCATGAGATATAAATCTTTACCCAATGCATTGTAGGGAGATTTAAGTCCCACCCATCTCATAATGAAATCATTCTTACTTGTTCCACAAAATAAACAGACATCATTCATAATAACCCAACGAATAAAATGGGTTTCATAAACATAATCCCATCATCACATAATCCATATAAAAGAAATGGATATAATTTCATAATAAAAAAATTGAAACCATGTAAATCATAGAGACATTATACTTGAAACATACACATATGAAATAATGTCCTCTTAGATGGAAAATGGATTTGATAAAACACTTGAAATGAATTCTTGAGGTTAATATCCTTTCTTCTTCAAAATCATTTTTTTTTCACAAAACGTCATGCAATTTTAAAAGAATAGTATTTTGTTGAAAATAGTCATGAAATATTTTGGAGGAAGCTTCATGAAAATAAGGCTTTATAAAACCATAAAAATCCTTTCATGCCGTATAAGTTAAAAAACATTCTTCTCATACTTTGGTCAGAAAAGTCAAAAAGTACCTCGTAAAAGAAAGATTCCATACACACCATATAGTAAAAGTAAAAAATGGGAAAAAAGGACTTTAAAAATACATGAAACCATTTTTATAAAATAGGTACATGGATGAAAAATATAACCCCAGTGAATACTTACGAATAAGCAATCTCGGATAAGAGTGAGATTGGAATAGTTATCCCTTACCTTAGGTCCGATATGCTTCGTACGTATCTGAACCTCCTGTATAAAAATTTAAATAATGTCATTGACTTATTACAGAATAATATTCATTGTTATGATATCATATATGGTTCACTTATGACTTTATATTACCCGTTCTTTTGTAAATTCCATGTTAAAGAGCGTTTTGGGTAAAATCATTTCATTTGTCGTTTGTGTTTTGACTTGTAATTATTCATATGATTACTTAGATCATGATTACTTAATTCCAGAATATAAACATGATTTATATATAATATATATTCAGAATATACATATATATAATATATCGATAAATGGAAAGAAATACACCGTTCATAGAGATGGTAGGCCGTACGTATGCATGAATGTTGTTTTCGTTTCCTCATTGAATTGAATGGAATTAATTGTATGACATACATATATATATATATATATACATAAATACAGTATCATTATTATGTAATATATTTCATGATTACTTATTATATATACTTTATAATCATTCATGAATGGTTAATCATTGAGAATGAATCTCATCGCATCGTGGAGACGGTAGTCCGTATGTACGCACGAGCGATGATATCATTCCAATAATTATTGAATTGAATTGGAGTGGATGATACAATATATCAGAATCAATATGATATTATAATAACTATGTATAGTTATTATTCACACCATTATACCCATCCAAGTAAGGTGGCGTTGGAAAAACAGATTACACCACGGCGTGGAGACGATATTCCGTACGTACGCACGCACGGTGATTTTGATTTCCGTAGGATGGATAGAAGATGAAATGAGGTTGTTTCATATTTATAATAACATATTAGTAAATTATTGATAATTATGTTACTAATTTATAATTAAACAACTAAAGAAGAAGAAGTTGAAGAAGAAATAAGCTTGAAATAATCGGTAGAACAGATTATCTCTTCTTCGACGCACCTCCTTAAAACTTTTTCTTAGGGCACTAGGATTAGAATTTTGAGAAGACCAGTACCTCTATAAGGTTTCTAGGGAAGTGTGGAAGTGAAATGGTCAGAGTTTGGCCGAGCTTAAAGGCTCAAAATGGTGTGAGTAAGAGAGAGAGGAGGTGCCCTTTTATAAGGGAGGAGAGGGGCACCTTTGGAATCCTCAAAAATATTAGTTTAATATAAATTCAAACCCCACATAAAAACCTCCAAAAATGACTCAATTCTAAGATTAGATGATATAGGGTTGTAATATCATCAACAAATAAAATTTAGACATGTTTTGATCTTATTTTAAACCTTATCATTTTGATTTATCCTTATTTAATCTATTTATGTTTATTTGTGGTAATAAAATTCTAAATTTTAAATGGTTATAAATAATCATTTACGTGATGTTAATTTTCCATAATTGGATACTTTATGACATTTTCGACTATATAAATTTCAATTTAAATTTTTTAAATATTTTTGTGATTTTTAAACAATTTAATAATATGTTATTTTTATAAAATAACAATAGTGTCAATTTTGACACTATTTATTTATTTGAATTTAAATAAAATCTACACAGAGGATATATTCGAACTAAAATATTTAATAGATTCATAACATGTCAATGTTGTCTAGAAAATTCATGTATCACATTAAATAGTTCATATAATATTTATTTTAATATTTTTAATACCACTTATTTGGTATATCTCTTAATAAAATAATTAGTACAACATTTTTGTATAATTAATTAATATACATATTTGTTGCATAAAAATTAAAAATAAAATCCTTTGATGAAGATAAATATAAAATATTTTATAATAATAATTTTACTCGAATTTATCATCTTAAAATAACAACATGTAAATTGTTATCTTTATTAAATTATGAAGGTGATAACTTTGGAATCATTTAAAATAAACTATTATAAGTGTCGTAATCGCCATAATAAGGATCCAAATGGTCCACAATTCGGCTAGTGGATGATTAGGGTTTATATATACACTATTAATAAGTTTTGGACAGATTTTTGGGCTTTTTGATATGTATTACAATTTTAATAAAAACTATATTATTGATTTTTCACTAAATGGATAATTTCTGCATCATTAATGTATAAGAAAATAAGGTAATTAAATAACTCTTAAAAATTACACATAAATTACCATGATAAAGAAAAACATTTTATATTTCAAATGAGTATTTATAACCGAATTTATATTCTGTATAAAATTATATTAAAAATACTTTAATTATTGATGTTGAGTGAGACATATTTCACTTTCCTTTAAATAAAATAAATTAAAGGCCTTAATCACCTCCAAGTGGGTTATAATGGATTCCATTTCGACCCAAATATGAATTATGAAGAATTATAATCATCCAATTGTATTAATAAAATTATTAGGATAATTTTATAATATTAGATTTACCCTTAATTACCCAATTTACCTTTTACTATGGTAAATAAAATTTACCGTTGTTACTATTCATAAAGCCCAAAAATATAAATAGTCTATTAATATAATTTGGCCCCACTGATTCCAAATATGGAATCCATTTTTCCAAATTCAATACATAGGAGTTGCAGAAGTTAAATTAAAATTAATCTCGTTGTCGAAAGAAAACAGGTTTTTGTTTAAAACATTGCAAAAGATTGAATTTATTTAACCTACGAATTCAATGTAAAATCAATGCTAATGACATAAATTATATTAAATGAAAAAAATATATTCTATTTATAATTTAAAACCATTAAATATTATAACTTAACCACATAAGTTATTACGATGTAAAAAGCTATTTTTAATTAAAATATAGCGTGTTTTTACTATTCATTAAAATATGAAAGTTATCAGAATAATATGAAAAATTTATCCAAGGTAAAATTTTATATCCTTAATCCAAAGAATAATTTTATTTTGTAAAATTGAACTTATAAACATGTCAAAAACTATATTTATTGTGGGTGCGCCATCAAAAGGCGGCGAAACTGCATTTTTTGAAAAATATTTATTTTAATCAAAAAATTTTATTTTGTTCTTATACCATGTTATAGAAAATGTGTAAGATAAATAATAATGTTATAAAATTCAAAATTTAGTTAATAATATTTATAACGTCTAGTTCATAATAATATTATAATAATATATCGTTGCTTAGTAAAACCCGGTATTGCGTACAACACACACTTTCGAGGAAGGTCGCGATTGCGTGTAATGCAAGCCAAGTCAGGGTTGCGTGTAGTGCATAACTCCTTTGTTGTTGCGTATAAAAAAATCAAACAATATCTCATTAATACATTGAATATATATATATATATACTCAATGTTGCGTATAATAAATACTATCAAACAAACTTGAAATTGTGTGTAACATGATCCAAGATTAGTGTTGCATATACTTCCAGCTAATACGGTGTCACGTATAGTGAAAGATAATCTTAGTATAGCGTACAGTAGAAGATATGAAAGAGATTAAAAAGAATATATCTTATAAAATCTTGGGTTGTTACATTCTACCCCCTTTAAAATGAATTTCACTCTCAAAATTCGTTGGGGGTTATAAATCATTTACTATTCATAGAAACCCACATCGTAAAAGGGAATACTAAAACTTAATTTTAAAAACTAAAGTATGAAATGTAACGATTACCCAAAGTAACTAATCATTGGGTTTCCATATAGGAGAACATAAGTAAAAATATGGATATGGAAGAGAAATCTAAACATCAAGTTCTGATGGAGATTGATAGAGAACATGGCTATGAAAAATCCAATAATCACAAAGCCATAAATTTGTGATGATCTAAGGTACCATCTAATTCATCAGATATAAGGACACTAAGAAAACATTTTTTTCTATTCAAGATCATTTCCCTAAAGTTGAAGAAATTGGAATTATAAGAAATTTGTTCTTGATTTTGGTACAATCTCACCGTTGGTCGTTACTTGGACAATTTCCACTTCATCTCTTAAAGAAATGAAGTTGAATTTTTCATTCATGAAGTGTTAGCAGATCATATGATAGAATGAAAGGTCATTCCATCTATTTCAAACAAAAAGTTTTCAAAAGTTATCAAATATACATAAGTCCATCTATAGTGAGATTAATCGTATATGATTCTAAAAATGGACTTATATTTCATCTATCATACCGCTTAATAAAATAAAACTAGTTTCTACTAACCAGGGACTTCCTGTAGGCCAGTGGTAGGTGATAAAGGCCAGTCGCACTTTGGTTGTGGGTTCGATTCCCACAGCCTTGTCCGACACGATGGGCTATCGCCCGTCCTGCAGGTTGTCCTTTTTCTAAAACTATATTACTATAACATCCCATCAATAATATCAAAAATAGTTCTATCCTTAAACAATACTAACTTATGTACAACATAATCCATTCCAATCTTTAGGCTTATCTAAAATACTTTATTCCATGGTCATAGTATAAAGAAAACAATTACTAGAAAGGTTATCTACCAAGAATGTGAATATAAGCATTTATCCCACATATATCATAAGATATATCTTGTTGGTTGTATTCCAAACACATGAATACCTTAGTCATATAATCTCTCGAAAAATAAATTACCATAGAACCTTAGTGAAAACATGAATACTATCAAAAGGTAACTCTTTCCACATACCAAAATCAAAAAAAGAAATCTATATAATCAAACCATAATATCACTTAGTCCTTATATCAGTCATGATCTCATGAATACAATCAAACATCTCATTATCTTCTTATCCCTTCATTTTACGCATATCATCTACTTTCCAAAAATATCTGAATAACCTTCCATAATTACCGGTACCATTCAACATATACTTTCAAATACTTTAGGAAAAAAATAGTGTAACAATTATTTAGATGATTCTTTATTCCATAGTACCACACATTATTCTTTATAAACATAAAATCATTCCACTAACTTCTTAAACCACTGAATAAGCTTCATCATTTCTTTCATCTCATATTTCATTTGTAGTCTTTTCATCATCATCCACATAAATACTACTCATATGACCCTGCTGATTCTCTTCATGATATTTTCCCTTAGGGCATTGGTTTGCATAATGCCCATACATTCCACATTTAAAACATCTAATCATTGTTGATGTCATAGCAATACCATTATCCTTGTACATGGTGTTAACTGGACCTTTTCATTTGCACTTACTGGCTTTGTGTCCTTCTTTTCCACACCCAAATCATCTTCCAGTTCCTTAGAAACAATCTCCCCGATGCCTCTTCCCACATGATTTACATGAGGGAAATTGAACTTTATTTCCTCTATGATCATCGGGAAACTCCATCTTTCTCTTATTATCTGAGTCGGGAAACTTACCAAAGTAGGGATTATTGATCATATTATAAGATTGCTGATTAGGCATAATAACAATGTTTGGACTTCCAAATCCTGTTTCATTTGGTTGCTCATGAATAATATCATTCCATTGTCCATCATATCCTCCATTATCGTGAATCTTCCTGTTTCTAGCCATTTTTTAAAACACAAAAAGAATAGTGTGAGAGGAAAAAATCATGCTAGGGATAACAACATAGTAAAGGGGGAGTACCCTTAATATCTAACAACTTAGGTTAAATTCTAAGATCGTTACCATAGTTCTAGGACTATATCCTATACGTATACTTATCCTTAGGGACATCCCTCGACATACCTTAGAAATATCTCTAGGGATCTCACTAACGTTTTCACATCCTAGTTTCCAAAGGTTGACTAAACCTTTCCTATGATACCAACTATAGATACCCGAAGCCTGATGTACATGGAAATTACATTACTTTTTCGGAATACTTAATACATAACAAAAATAGACACCGAAGGACCGTAATAGTTTAGTGCCTTTGGAAACTTGGAACATAATCTTCAAATCTTGGTGAAATATCCTCAACATCTCCCATAAAGATCTTCCCTTTTTTTTCTTACCTAAAACCTTTCCTTATATCCTGGGAAAAGGAAAACATAAAAAGGGTGAGCTCAAATTCTCAGTAAGGGAAAACATAGTGAACGTAAAACAATCCATAAACATTTGAAAGAAAAAACATGAACATGAAATTTAAACATCAAAATGTTGAGCAAAGACATAAATCATGGAAGTATGTAAGGCATATATCATAATGGAACATCAATCATGATAAAATATAATGGGAATAAAACATGTAATTGTGGCAACCATTTAGAACATGTCATGATTTCCATAGTAGCCAAGGCATTGCTGCCAAGACCATCTTAGTGGACAAAGTCCCTTTCTGAATCGAGTTCACCCCTCATTTCAGTCCTGTAACACTGACCCAGATTAACTTACCATTCCATCCATGTCTATCTGATGAGATATAAATCTTTACCCAATGCATTGGAGGGAGATATAGGTCCCACCCATCTCATAATGAAATCATTCTTACTTGTTCCACAAAATAAACATACATCATTCATAAAAACCCAACGAATAAAATGGGTTTCATAAACATAATCTCATCATCACATAATCCATATAAAAGAAATGGATATCATTTCATAATAAGAAAATTGAAACCATGTAAATCATAGAGACATTATACTTGAAACATACACATATGAAATAATGTCATCTTAGATGGAAAATGGTTTTGATAAAACACTTGAAATGAATTCTTGAAAAAAATATCCTTTCTTCATCAAAATCATTTTCTTTTCACAAAATGTCATGAAATTTTAAAAGAAAAGTATTTTGTTGAAAATATTCAAGAAATATTTTGGAGGAAGCTTCATGAAAATAAGGCTTTATAAAACCGTAAAAATCCTTTCATGCCGTATAAATTAAAAAAACATTCTTCTCATACTTTGGTTGGAAAAGTCAAAAAGTACCTCATAAAAGAATGATTCCTTACACACCATATAGTAAAAGTCAAAAATGGGAAAAAAGGACTTTAAACATACATGAAACCATTTTTAGAAAATAGGGACATGGATGATAAATATAACCCCAGTGAATACATACGAATAAACAATCTCGGATAAGAGCGAGATTGGAATAGTTATCCCTTACCTTAGGTCCGATATGCTTCGTACGTATACGAACCTCCTGTATAATGATTTAAATAATTTCATTGACTTATTACAGAGTCATATTAATTTTTATGATATCATATATGGTTCACTTATTACTTTATATTACCTGTTCTTTTGTAAATTCCATGTTAAAGAGCATTTTTGGTAAAATCGTTTCATTTGTCGTCCGTGTTATGACTTGTAATTATTTATATGATTACTTAGATCATGATAAATTAATTTCAGAATATAAAACATGATTTATATATAATATATATTCAGAATATACATATATATAATAGATCGATAAATGGAAAGAAATACACCGTTCATGGAGACGGTAGGTCGTACGTACGCATGAATGTTGTTTTCGTTTACTCATTGAATTGAATGGAATTAATTTAATGAAATACATATATATATAAATAAATCAAGTATCGTTATTATGTCATATATTTCAGGATTACTTATTATATATACTTTATAATCATTCATGAATGGTTAATCATTGAGAAGGAATCTCATCGCGTCGTGGAGATGGTAGTCCGTACGTACGCACGAGCAATGATATCGTTCCCATAATTATTGAATTGAATTGGAGTGGATGATACAATATATCAGAATCAGTGTGATTTTATAATAACTATGTATAGATATTATTTACACCATTATACCCATCCAAGTAAGGTGGTGTTGGAAAAATAGATTACACCACGGCGTGGAGACAGTATTCCGTACGTATGCACGCACGGTGATTTCGTTTTCCGTAGGATGGATAGAAGGTGAAATGGGGTTGTTTCATATTTATAATAACATATCAGTATATTAGTGATACTGATGTTATTACTTTATAATGAAAAACTAAAGAATAAGAAGTTGAAGAAGAAGTAAGCTTGAAATAATCGGTAGAAGAGATTACCTCTTCTTCGATGCACCTCCTTTAAACTTTTACTTAGGGAACTAGAGTTGGTCTTTTGAGAAGACCAGTACCTCTATAAGGTTTCTAGGGAAGTGGGGAAGTGAAATGGGCAGAGGTTGGATGAGCTTCAGGGCTCAAAATGGTGTGAGGAAGAGAGGGAGGAGGTGCCCTTTTATAAGGGAGGAGAGGGGCACCTTTGGAATCCTCAAAAATATTAGTTTAATATAAATTCAAACCCCACATAAAAACCTCACAAAATGACTCAATTCGAAGATTAGATGATATAGGGTTGTAATATCATCAAAAAATAAAATTTAGACATGTTTTGATCTTATTTTAATCCTTATCATTTTGATTTATCCTTATTTAATCTATTTAAGTTTATTTGTGGTAATAAAATTCTAAATTTTAAATGGTTATATAAAATCACTTAAGTGTTGTTAATTTTCCATAATTGGATACTTTATGACATTTTCGACTATATAAATTTCAATTTATAATTTTTAAATATTTTTGTTATTTTTAAACAATTTAATAATATGTTATATTTATAAAATAACAATTGTGTCAATTTTGACACTATTCATTAATTTGAATTTAAATAAAATCTACACAGAGGATATATTCGAACTAAAATATTTACTAGATTCATAACATGTCAAATATTTCTAGAAAATTAGTGTAGAACATTAAATAGTTCATATAATATTTATTTTATAGTTTTTAAAACCATTTATTTGGTATATCTCTTAATAAAATAATTAGTACAACATTTTTGTATCATTATTTAATATACTTATTTGTTGCATAAAAATTAAAAATAAAATCCTCTGATAAAGATAAATATCAAATATTAAATAATAATAATTTTACTCGAATTTATCATCTTAAAATAACAACATTTAAATTGTTATCTTTATTAAATTATGAAGGTGACAACTTTGGAATCATTTAAAATAAAATATTATAAGTGTCATAATCGCCATAATAAGGATCCAAATGGTAAAAAATTTGGCCAGTGGATGATTAGGGTTTAGATATACACTACTAAAAGGTTTTGTGCAGATTTTTGGGCCGTTTGATATGTATTACTATTTCAATAAAAACTGTATTATTGATTTTTCAATAAATAAATAATTTATGCATCATTAATGTATAAGATTATAAGGTAATTAAAAAAAATCTTAAAAATTAAAAATAAATTACCATGATAAATAAAAACATTTTATATTTCAAATGAGTATTTATAACCGAATTTATATTCTGTATAAACTTATATTAAAAATACTTTAATTATTAAAGTAGAGTGAGACATATTTTACTTTCTTTAAATAAAATAAACTAAAGGTCTTAATCACCTCCAAGTGGGTTCTAATGGATTCAATTTTGACCAAAATATGACTTAGGACAAATTATAATCATCCAATTATATTAAGACAAGTATCAAGATAATTTTATAATATTATATTTTCCCTTAATTACCCAATTTACCTTTTACTATGGTAAATAAAATTTACCGTTGTTACTATTCATAAAGCCCAAAAATAAAAAGTAGTCTATTAATATAATTTGGACCCACTGATTCCAAATATGGAATCCATTTTTCTAAATTCAATACACAGAAGTTGCAGAAATTAAATTAAAATTAATCCCGTTGTCGAAAGAAAACGGGTTTTTGTTTAAAACATTGCAAAAGATTGAATTTATTTAACCAAAGAATTTAATATAAAATCAATGATAATGACATACATTATATTAAATGGTAAAAATATATTCTATTTATAATTTAATACCATTAAATATTATAATTTAACCACATAAGTTATTACGATGAAAAAAGTTGTTTTTAATTAAAATATAGCGTGTTTTTACTATTCATGAAAATATGAAAGTTATCAGAATAATATGAAAAATTTATCCAAGGTAAAATTTTATATCCTGATTCCAAAGAATAATTTTATTATGTAAAATTGAACTTATAAACATGTCAAAAAATATATTTAAAGTGGGTGCACCATCAGAAGGCGGCGAAACTGCATTTTTTAAAAAATACCTATTTTTCCCGAAAACTTTTATTTTGTTCTTATACCATGTTCTAGAAAATATGTAAGATGAATAATAATGTTATAAAATTAAAAATTTAGTTAATACTATTCATAACGGCTAGTTCATAATAATATTATAATAATATATTGTTGTTTAGTACAACCCGGTATTGCATACAACACACGCTATCGAGGAAGGTCGCGATTGCGTGTAATGCAATCCAAGTCAGGGTTGCGTGTAGTGCATGCCTCCTTTGTTGCTGCGTATAACAAAATCAAAAAATATTTCATTAATACATTGAATATATATATATATATATATATATATATATATTCAATGTTGCGTAGAATAAATAGTATCAGACAAACCTGAAATTGTGTGTAACACGATCCAAGATTACTGTTGCATATACTGCCAGCTAAATTAGTGTTGCATATAGCGTAATATAATCTTGGTGTAGCGTATAGTAGAAGATATGAAAGAGATTAAAAATAATATATCTTATAAAATCTCGGGTGATTAAATTCTACCCCCCTTAAAATGAATTTCGCTCTCGAAATTCGTCGGGGTTATAAATCATTTACTATTCATAAAAACCCACATCGTAAAAAGGAATAGTAAAACTTAATTTTAAAAACTAAAGTATTAAACTTAATGATTACCCAAAGTAACTCATCATTGGGTTTCCATATATGAGAGCATAGGTGAAAATATGGATATGGAAGAGAAATTTAAACATCAATTTCTGATGGAGAGTGGTAGAGAACATGGCTATGAAAAAAAAACAATCACAAAGCCATAAATTTGTGATGATATAAGGTACCATCTGATTCATCGGATATAAGGACACTAGAACAACATTTTTTTGTATTCAATATCATTTCCCTAAATTTGAAGAAATTGTAATTAGAAGAAATAGGTTCTTGATTTTGGTACAATCTCACCACTGGTCGTTCCTTGGAAAATTTCCACTTCATCTCTTAAAGAAATGAAGTTGAATTTTTCATTCGTGAAGTGTTAGTAGATCATATGATAGAATGACAGGTCATTCCATCTGTCTCAAACAAAAAGTTTGAAAAAGTTATCAAATATACATAAGTCCATCTATAGTGAGATTAATCATATATGATTCCAAAAATGGACTTATACTTCATCTATCATACCACTTAATAAAATAAAACTAGTTTCTACTAACCAGGGACTTCCTGTAGGCCAGTGGTAGGTGATAAAGGCCAGTCGCACTTCGGTTGTGGGTTTGATTCCCACAGCCTTGTCCGATGCGATGGGCTGTTGCCCATCCTGCAGGTTGTCCTTTTTCTAAAACTACATAACTATAACATCCCATTAATAATACAGAAAAAAGTTCTATCCTTAAACAATAATAACTTACGTCCAACATAATCCATTCCAATATTTAGGCTTATCTAAAATACTTCGGTCCAAGCTCATAGTATAAAGAATACAATTACTAGAAAGGTTAACTACCAAGAATGTAAATACAAGCATTTATCCCAGATATATCATAAGATATATCTTGATGGTTGTATTCCAAACACATGAATAACTTAGTCATATAATCTCTTGAAACATAAATTACCATAGAACCTTAGTGAAAACATGAATACTGTCAAAATGTAACTCTTTCCACATACAAAAATCCCCAAAAAAATCTATATAATCAAACCATAATATCACTTAGTCCTTATATCAGTCATGAGCTCATGAATACAATCAAACATCTCATTATCTTCTTATCCCTTCATTATGCTCATATCATCTACTTTCCAAAAATATCTGAATAACCTTCCATGGTTACCGGTACCATTCAACATATACTTTCAAATACTTTAGGAAAAACAATAGTGTAACAATTCTTAGATGATTCTTTATTCCATAGTACCATACATTATTCTTTATAAACATAAAATCATTCCACTAACTTCTTAAACCACTGACTAAGCTTCATCATTTATTTTATCTCATATTTAATTTTTAGTATTTTTATCATCATCCACATATATACTACTCATATGACCATGCTGATTCTCTTCATGATATTTTCCTTTAGGGCATTGGTTTGCATAATGCCCATACATTCCACATTTAAAACATCTAATCATTGTTGATGTAGTAGCAATACCATTATCCTTGTCCATGATGTTAACTGAACCCTTTCCTTTGCACTTACTGGCTTTGTGTCCTTCTTTTCCACACCCAAATCATCTTCCAGTTCCTTTGAAACAATCTCCCCGATGCCTCTTCCCACATGATTTACATGAGGGAAATTGAACTTTATTTCCTCTATGATCATCATGACACTCCATCTTTCTCTTATTATCTGAGTCGGGAAACATACCAAGGTTGAGATTATTGATCATATTATGAGATTGATGATTAGGAATAACAACGATTTTTGGACTTCCAAATACCATTTCATTTGGTTGCTCATGAAGAATATCATTCCATTGTCCGTTATATCCTCCATTATCGTGAATCTTCCTGTTTTCAGCCATTTTCTAAAACCCAAAAAAATAGTGTGAGAGGCAAAAATCATGCAAGGAAAAACAACATAGTAAAGGGGGAATACCCTCAATATCTAACATCATAGGTTAAATTCTAAGATCGTCACCGTAGTTCTAGGACTATATCCTATAAGTATACTTATCCTTAGGGACATCCCTAGACATACCTTAGAAATATCTCTAGGGATCTCACTAACGTTTTCGCATCCTAGTTTCCAAATGTTGACTAAAACTTTCCTCTGATACCAACTGTGGAGACCCGAAGCCTGACGTACATGGACATTACATTACTTTTGTGGAATAATTAATACATAACAAAAAAAGACACCAAAGGACCGTAATAGTTTAGTGCCTTTGGAAACATGGAACATAATCTTCTAATCTTGGTGAAATATCCTCAACATCTCCCATAAAGATCTTACCTTTTTTTTCTTACCTAAAACCTTTCTTTATATCTTGGGGAAGGGAAAACATAAAAACAGTGAGCTCAAATGCTCAGTATGGGTAGACATAGTGAACATAAAACAATCCATAAACATTTGAAAGAAAAAACCTGAACATGAAATTTAAACATCAAAATCGTGAGCAAAGAAATAAATCGTGGAAGT
Organism: Viscum album; assembly: GCA_963277665.1. Classification (NCBI taxonomy): domain Eukaryota; kingdom Viridiplantae; phylum Streptophyta; class Magnoliopsida; order Santalales; family Viscaceae; genus Viscum; species Viscum album. The sequence goes on from OY728156.1 coordinate 1,809,327,575, forward strand.
ACGTAAGGCATATATCATAATGGAACATCAATAATGATAAAAAATGATGGGAATAAAACATGTAATTGTGGAAACCATTCAGCACATGTCATGATTTCCATAGTAGCCAAGGCATTGCTGCCAAGACCATCTTAGTGGACAAAGTCCCTTTCTGAATCGAGTTCACTCCTCGTTTCAGTCCTGTAACACTGAACCAGATTAACTTACTACTCCATCCATGTCTATCTCATGAGATATAAATTTCTACCCAATGCATTGGAGGAAGATATAGGTCCCACCCATCTCATAATGAAATCATTCTTACTTGTGCTACAAAATAAACATACATCATTCATAATAACCCAACGAATAAAATGGGTTTCATAAACATAATCCCATCATCACATAATCCATATAAAAGAAATGGATATAATTTTATAATAAGAAAAGTGAAACCATGTAAATCATAGAGACATTATACTTGAAACATACACATATGAAATAATGTCATCTTAGATGGAAAATGGTTTTGATAAAACACTTGAAATGAATTTATGAGGAAAATATCCTTTCTTCTTCAAAATCATTTTCTTTTCACAAAATGTCATGAAATTTTAAAGGAAATGGATTTTGTTGAAAATATTCAAGAAATATTTTGCAGGAAGCTTAATGAAAATAAGGCTTTATAAAACCTTAAAAATCCTAATCATGCTGTATAAGTTAAAAAAACATTCTTCTCATACTTTGGTCGGAAAAGTCAAAAAGTACCTCGTAAAAGAGAGATTCCTTACACCCCATATAGTAAATGTAAAAAAATGGTAAAAAAGAACTTTAAACTTACATGAAACCATTTTTATAAAATAGGGGCATGGATGATAAATATAACCCCAGTGAATACTTACGAATAAACAATCTCGGATAAGAGCGAGATTGGAATAGTTATCCCTTACCTTAGGTCTGATATGCTTTGTACATATCCGAACCTCCTGTATAATGATTTAAATAATGTAATTGACTTATTATAGAATCATATTCATTGTTATGATATCATATATGGTTCACTTATTACTTTATATTACCTGTTCTTTTGTAAATTCCATGTTAAAGAGCGTTTTGGGTAAAATCGTTTCATTTGTTGTTCGTGTTTTGACTTGTAATTATTCATATGATTACTTAGATCATGATTACTTAATTACAGAATATAAAACATGATTTATATATAATATATATTCAGAATATACATATATATAATAGATTGATAAATGGAAATAAATACACCGTTCATGGAGACGGTAGGCCGTACGTACGCATGAACGTTGTTTTCGTTTTCTCATTGAATTGAATGGAATTAATTGGATGACATACATATATATATACATAAATACAGTAAAATTATTATGTCATATATTTCAGGATTACTTATTATATATAATTTATAATCATTCATGAATGGATAATCATTCAGAATGAATCTCATCGCGTCGTGGAGATGGTAGTCCGTACGTACGCACTGGAGATGATATCTTTCCCATAATTATTGAATTGAATTGAAGTGGATGATACAATATATCAGAATCAGTATGATTTTATATTAACTATGTATAGTTATTCTTTACACCATTATACCCATCCAAGTAAGGTGGTGTTGGAAAAATAGATTACACCACGGCGTGGAGACGGTATTCCATACGTACGCACGCGCTGTGATTTCATTTTTTGTAGGATGGATAGAAGGTGAAATGGGGATATTTCATATTTATAATAACATATCAGTATATTAGTGATACTGATGTTATTACTTTATAATGAAACAACTAAAGAAGAAGAAGTTGAAGAAGAAATAAGCTTGAAATAATCGGTAGAAGAGATTACCTCTTCTTCGACACACCTCCTTTAATCTTTTTCTATGGGCACTAGGGTTCGTCTTTTGAGAAGACCAGTACCTATATAAGGTTTCTAGGAAAGTGGGGAAGTGAAATGGTCAGAGGTTGTCTGAGATTCAATGCTCAAAAAGGTGTGAGGAAGAGATGGAGGAGATGCCCTTTTATAAGGGAGGAGAGGGGCACCTTTGGAATCCTCAAAAATATTAGTTTAATATAAATTCAAACCCCACATAAAAACCTCAAAAAATGACTCAATTCAAAGATTAGATGATATAGGGTTTTAATATCATCAACCAATAAAATTTAGACATGTTTTGATATTATTTTAAACCTTATAATTTTGATTTATCCTTATTTAATCTATTTAAGTTTATTTGTGGTAATAAAATTCTAAATTCTAAATAGTTATAAATAATCACTTAAGTGTTGTTAATTTTCCATAATTGGATACTTTATGACATTTTTTACTATATAAATTTCAATTTATAATTTTTAAATATATTTTTTTTATTTTTAAACAATTTAATAATATGTTATTTTTATAAAATAACAATAGTGTCAATTTTGAAACCATTCATTTATTTGAATTTAAATAAAATCTACACAGATGATATATTCTAACTAAAATATTCAATAGATTCATAACGTGTCAAATTTGTCTAGAAAATTCGTGTAGCACATTAAATAGTTCATATAATATTTATTTTAATATTTTTAAAACCATTTATTTTGTATATCTCTTAATAAAATAATTAGTACACCATTTTTGTATAATTATTTAATATACTTATTTGTTGCATAAAAATTAAAAATAAAAAACTTTGATGAAGATAAATATCCTATCTTATATAATAATAATTATAATAGAATTTATCATCTTAAAATAACAAAATTTAAATTGTTATCTTTATTAAATTATGAAGGTGACAACTTTGGAATCATTTAAAATAAAATATTATAAGTGTCATAATCTCCATAATAAGGATCCAAATGGTCACAAATTCGGCCAGCGGATGATTAGGGTTTATATATACACTACTAATAAGTTTTGTGCAGATTTTTGGGCATTTTGATATTTATTAATATTTCAATAAAAACTATATTATTTATTTTTCACTAAATAAATAATTTCTGCATCATTAATGTATAAAATAATAAGGTAATTAAATAACTCTTAAAAATTACAAATAAATTACCATGATAAAGAAAAAAATTTTATATTCCAATGAGTATTTATAACCTAATTTATATTCTGTATAAAATTATATTAAAAGTACTTAAATTATTAAAATTTAGTGAGACATATTTCACTTTTCTTTAAATAAAATAAACTAAAAGTCTTAATCACCTCCAAGTGGGTTCTAATGGATTCCATTTCGACCCAGATATGACTTAGGACAAATTATAATCATCCAATTGTATTAATACAAGTATTAGGATAATTTTATAATATTATATTTACCCTTAATTACACAATTTACCTTTTACTAAGGTAAATAAAATTTACCATTGTTACTATTCATAAAGCCCAAAAATAAAAAGCAGTCTATTAATATAATTTGGACCCCCTGATTCCAAATATGGAATAAATTTTTCCAAATTAAATACACAAAAGTTGCAGAAATTAAATTAAAATTAATCTCGTTGTTGAAAGAAAATGAGTTTTTGTTTAAAACGTTGCAAAAGATTGAATTTATTTAACCTATGAATTCAATGTAAAATCAATGATAATGACATAAATTATATTAAATGGTAAATATATATTATATTTATAATTTAAAACCATTCAATATTATAGTTTAACCACATAAGTTATTAGGATGAAAAAAGTTGTTTTTAATTAAAATATAGCGTGTTTTTACTATTCATTAAAATATGAAATTTATCAGAATAATATGAAAAATTTATCCAAGGTAAAATTTTATATCCTTATTCCAAAGAATAATTTTATTTTGTAAAATTGAACTTATATACATGTCATAAACTAGATTTAAAGTGGGTGCACCATCAAAAGGCCGCAAAAATGCATTTTTTCAAAAATACTTATTTTACCCAAAAAATTTTATTTTGTTCTTATACCATGTTCTAGAAAATGTTTAAGATGAATAATAATGTTATAAAATTCAAAATTTATTTAATACTACTCATAACGGCTATTTCTTTATAGTATTATAATAATATATCGTTGTTTAGTACAACCCGGTGTTGCGTACAACACACGCTATCGAGGAAGGTCGCGATTGCGTGTAATGCAATTCAAGTCAGGGTTGTGTGTAGTGCATGACTCCTTTGTTGTTGCGTATAAAAAAATGAAACAATATTTCATTAATACATTGAATATATATATATACTCAATGTTGCATAGAATAAATACTATCAAACAAACTTGAAATTGTGTGTAACACGATCCAAGATTAGTGTTGCATATACTGCCAGCTAATACGGTGTCGCGTATAGCGCAAGATAATCTTGTTGTAGCGTACAATAGAAGATATGTAAGAGATTAAAAAGAATATATCTTATAAAATCTTGGGTTGTTACATTCTACCCCCCTTAAAATGAATTTAGCCCCTTGAAATTCGTCGGGTTTATAAATCGTTTACTATTCATAGAAACCCACATCATAAAAAGGAATACTAAAACTTAATTTTAAAAACTAAAGTATGAAACATAACAATTACCCAAAGTAACTCATCATTGGGATTCCATATAGGAGAACATAGGTGAAAATATGGATAGGGAAGAGAAACCTAAACATCAAGTTCTGATGGAGATTGGTAGAGAACATGGCTATGAAAAAGCCAAAAATCACAAAGCCATAAATTTGTGATAATCTAAGGTACCATCTGATTCATCGGATATAAGGACACTAGGACAAAATTTTTTTGTATTCAAGATCATTTACCTAAAGTTGAATAAATTGGAATTAGAAGAAATACATTCTTGATTTTGGTACAATCTCACCGTTGGTCGTTCCTTGGACAATTTCCACTTCATCTCTTAAAGAAATGAAGTTGAATTTTTCATTCGTGAAGTGTTAGAAGATCATATAATAGAATGACAGGTCATTCCATCTGTCTCAAACAAAAAGTTTTCAAAAGTTATCAAATATACATAAGTCCATCTATAGTGAGATTAATCGTATATGATTCCAAAAATGGACTTATACTTCATCTATCATACCACTTAATAAAATAAAACTATTTTCTACTAACCAAGGACTTCTTGTAGGCCAGTGGTAGGTGATAAAGGCTAGTCACACTTTGGTTGTGGGTTCAATACCCACAGCCTTGTCCGACGCGATGGGCTATCGCCCATCCTACAGGTTGTCCTTTTTCTAAAACTACATTACTATAACATCCCATCAATAATATCGAAAAAAGTTCTATCCTTAAACAATACTAACTTATGTCCTACATAATCCATTCCAATCTTTAGGATTATCTAAAATACTTCAGTCCATGCTCATAGTATAAAGAAAACAATTACTAGAAAGTTTATCTACCAAGAATGTGAATACAAGCATTTATCCCACATATATCCTAAGATATATCTTGTCGGTTGTATTCCAAACACATGAATACCTTAGTCATATAATCTCTTGAATCATAAATTAACATAGAACCTTAGTGAAAACATGAATACTGTCAAAAGTTAACTCTTTCCACATTCCAAAATCCCAAAAAAAAATACAATCAAACCATAATATCACTTAGTCCTTATATCATTCCTGAGCACATGACTACAATCAAACATCTCATTATCTTCTTATCCCTTCATTATGCGCATATCATCTACTTTCCAAAAATATCTGAATAACCGTCCATGGTTACCAGTACCATTCAAGATATACTTTCAAATACTTTAGGAAAAATAATAGCGTAACAATTCTTAGATGATTCTTTATTCCATAGTACCATACATTATTCTTTATAAACATAAAATCATTACACTAACTTCTTAAACCACTAACTAAGATTCATCATTTCTTTCATATCATATTTCATTTGTATTCTCTTCATCATCATCCACATAAATACTACTCATATGACCATGCTGATTCTCTTCATGATATTTTCCCTTAGGGCATTGGTTTGCTTAATGCCCATACATTCCACATTTAAAACATCTAATCATTATTGATGTAGTAGAAATACCGTTATCCTTGTCCATGGGGTTAACTGAACATTTTCCTTTGCACTTACTGGCTTTGTGTCCTTCTTTTCCACACCCAAATAATCTTCCAGTTCCTTTGAAAGAATCTCCCGGATGCCTCTTCCCACATGATTTACATGAGGGAAACTGAACTTTCTTTCCTCTATGATAATCATGAAACTCTATCTTTCTCTTATTATCTATGTCGGGAAACTTACCAAAGTTGAGATTATTGATCATATTATGAGATTGCTGATTAGGCATAATAACGATGATTGGACTTCCAAATCCCGTTTCAGTTGGTTTCTCATGAAGAATATCATTCCATTGTCCTTCATATCCTCCATTATCGTGAATCTTCCTGTTTCCAGCCATTTTCTAAAACCCAAAAATTATAGTGTGAGAGGCAAAAATCATGCTTGGAAAAACAACATAGTAAAGGGGGAGTACCCTCAATATCTAACATCTTAGGTTAAATTATAAGATCGTTACCGTAGTTCTAGGACTATATCCTATACATATACTTATCCTTAGGGACATCCCTAGACATACCTTAGAAATATCTCTAGGGATCTCACTAACGTTTTCGCATCCTAGTTTCCAAAGGTTGACTAAACCTTTCCTTTAATACCAAATGTAGAGACCCGAAGCTTGATGTACATGGAAATTACATTACTTTTTCGGAATACATAATACATAACAAAAACAGACACCAAAGGACAGTAATAATTTAGTGCCTTTGGAAACTTAGAACATAATCTTCTAATCTTGCTGAAACATCCTCAACATTTCCCATAAAGATCTTCCCTTTTTTTTCTTACCTAAAACCTTTCTTTATATCTTGAGGAAAGGAAAACATAAAAAGGGTGAGCTCAAATTGTCAGTTTGGGCAAACATAGTGAACATAAAACAATCCATAAACATTTGAAAAAAAATTGAACATGAAATTTAAACATCAAAATCTTGAGCAACGACATAAATCATGGAAGTACGTAAGAAATATATCATAGTGAAACATCAATCATAATAAAATTTAATGGGAATAAAACATGTAATAATGCCAACCATTCAACACATGTCATGATTTCCATAGTAGCCAAGGCATTTCTGCCAAGACCATCTTAGTGGATAAAGTCCCTTTCTGAATCGAGTTCACTTCTCATTTCAGTCCTGTAACACTGAACCAGATTAACGTACCATTCCAGCCATGTCTATCTCATGAGATAGAAATCTTTACTCAATGCATTGGAGGGATATATAGGTCCCACCCATCTCATAATGAAATCATTCTTACTTCTGCCAAAAAATAAACATACATCATTCATAATAACCCAACGAATAAAATGGGTTTCATAAACATAATCCCATCATCACATAATCCATATAAATGAAATGGATATCATTTCATAATAAGAAAAGTGAAACCATGTAAATCATAGAGACTTTATACTTGAAACATACACATATGAAATAATGTCATCTTAGATGGAAAATGGTTTTGATAAAACACTTGAAATGAATTCTTGAGGAAAATATCCTTTCTTCTTCAAAATCATTTTCTTTTCACAAAATGTCATGAAATTTTAAAAGAAAAGATTTTTTTTGAAAATATTCAAGAAATATTTTGGAGGAATATTCATGGAAATAAGGTTTTATAAAACCGTAAAAGTCCTTTCATGCCGTATAAGTTAAAAAAAACATTCTTCTCATACTTTGGTCGGAAAAGTCAAAAAGTACCTCATAAAAGAAAGATTCCTTACACACCATATAGTAAAAGTAAAAATGGTCAAAAAGGACTTTAAAAATATATGAAACCATTTTTAGAAAATAGGTACATGGATGATAAATATAACCCCAGTGAATACTTACGAATAAATAATCTCAGATAAGAGCAAGATTGGAATAATTATCCCTTACCATAGGTCCGATATGCTTCGTACGTATCCGAACCTCCTGTATAATAATTTAAATAATGTCATTGACTTATTACATAATCATCTTCATTGTTATGATATCATATATGGTTCACTTATGACTTTATATTACCCATTCTTTTGTAAATTCCATGTTAAAGAGCATTTTGGGTAAAATCGTTTCATTTGTCGTCCGTGTTTTGACTTGTAATTATTCATATGATTACTTAGATAATGATTAATTAATTCCAGAATATAAAACATGATTTATATATAATATATATTCAGAATATACATATATCTAATAGATCGATAAATTAAAAGAAATACACCGTTCATGGAGACGGTAGGCCGTACGTACGCATGAACGTTGTTTTTGTTTCCTCATTGAATTGAATGGAATTAATTGGATGGAATAATATATATATAAATAAATCCAGTATCATTATTATGTCATATATTTCATGATTACTTATTATATATACTTTATAATCATCATGAATGGTTAATCATTGAGAATGAATCTTATCGCGTCGTGGAGACGGTAGTCCGTACGTACACACAAGTGATGATATCATTCCCATAATTATTTAATTGAATTGGAGTGGATGATACAATATATCAGAATCAGTATTATGTTATAATAACTATGTATATTTATTCTTTACACTATTTTACCCATCCATGTAAGGTGGTGTTGGAAAAACAAATTACACCACAACGTGGAGACGGTATTCCGTACGTACGCACACGCGGTGATTTCATTTTTTGCAGGATGGATAGAAGGTGAAATGGGGTAGTTTCATATTTATAATAACATATCAGTATATTGGTGATACTGATGTTATTACTTTATAATTAAACAACTAGAGAAGAATAAGTTGAAAAAGAAATAATCTTGAAATAATCGGTAGAAGAGATTACCTCTTCTTCGACGCACCTCCTTTAAACTTCTTCTTAGGGCACTAGGGTTGGTATTTTGAGAAGACCAATACCTCTATAAGGTTTCTAGGGAAGTGGGTAAGTGAAGTGGGCAGAGGTTGGCCGAGCTTCAAGGCTCAAAATGGTGTGAGGAAGAGAGGGAGGAGGTTCCCTTTTATAAGGGAGGAGAGGGGCACCTTTGGAATCCTCAAGAATATTTGTTTAATATAAATTCAAACCCCACATAAAAATTTCAAAAAATGACTCAATTCAAAGATTAGATGATATAAGGTTGTAATATCATCAACCAATAAAATTTAGACATGTTTTGATCTTATTTTAAACCTTATCATTTTGATTTATCCTTATTTAATCTATTTAAGTTTATTTGTGGTAATAAAATTCTAAATATTAAATGGTAATAAATAACCACATATGTGTTGTTAATTTTCCATAATTGGATACTTTATGACATTATAGACTATATAAATTTCAATTTATAATTTTTAAATATTTTTGTAATTTTTAAACAATTTAATAATATGTTATTTTTATAAAATAACAATAGTGTCAATTTTGACACTATTCATTTATTTTAATTCAAATAAAATCTACACAGAGGATATATTTGAACTAAAATATTTAATAGATTAATAACATGTCAAATTTGTCTAGAAAATTCCTGGAGCACATTAAATATTTTATATAATATTTATTTTAATATTTTTAATACCATTTATTTGGTATATCTCTTAATAAAATAATTAGTACAACATTATTGTATAATTATTTAATATACTTATTTTTGCATAAAAATTTAAAATAAAATCCTTTAATTAATATAAATATCAATTATTTTATAATAAAAATTTTACTTGAATTTATCATCTTAAAATAAAAACATGTAAATTTTTATCTTTATTAAATTATGAAGGTGACAAATTTGGAATCATTTAAAATAAAATATTATAAGTGTCATAATCACCATAATAAGGATCCAAATGGTTAGAAATTCGTCCAGTGGATGATTAGGGTTTATTTATACACTACTAATAAGTTTTGTGCAGATTTTGGGGCCTTTTTATATGTATTACTATTTCAATAAAAAGTATATTATTGATTTTTCACTAAATAAATAATTTATGCATCATTAATGTATAAGATAATAAGGTAATTAAATAACTCTTTAAAATTTAAAATAAATTACCATGATAAATAAAAAAAATTTATATTTAGAATGAGTATTTATAACTGAATTTATATTCTGTATAAACTTATATTAAAAATACTTTAATTATTAAAGTTGAGTGAGACATTTCATTTTCCTTTAAATGAAATAAACTAAAGGTCTTAATCACCTCCAAGTGGGTTCTAATGGATTCCATTTCGACCCAAATACGACTTAGGAAAAATTATAACCATCCAATTGTTTTAAGACAAGTATTAAGAAAATTTTATAATATTATATTTACCCTTAATTACCCAATTTACCTTTTACTATGGTAAATAAAATTTACCATTGTTACTATTCAAAAAGCCCAAAAATAAAAAGTAGTATATTGATATAATTTGGACCCACTTATTCCCAATATGGAATCCTTTTTTTCAAATTCAATACACAGAAGTTGCATAAATTAAATTAAAATTAATCCCGTTGTCGAAAGAAAACGGGTTTTTTTAAAACATTGTAAAAGATTGAATTTATTTAACCTATGAATTCATTGTAAAATCAATGCTAATGACATAAATTATATTAAATGGTAAAAATATATTCTATTTATAATTTTAAACAATTAAATATTATAACTTAACCACATAATTTATTACGATAAAAAAGTTGTTTTTAATTAAAATATAGTGTGTTTTTACTATTCATTAAAATATGAAAGTTATCAGAATAATATGAAAAATTTATACAAGGTAAAATTTTATATCCTGATTTCAATGAAAAATTTTATTTGGTAAAATTGAACTTATAAACATTTAAAAAACTAGATTTAAAGTGGGTGCACCATCAAAAGGCGGCAAAACTGCATTTTTTGAAAAATACTTATTTTACCCGAAATTTTTTATTTTATTCTTATACCATGTTCTAGAAAATGTGTAAGATGAATAATAATGTTATAAAATTCAAAATTTAGTTAATACTATTCATAACGGCTAGTTCATAATAACATTATAATAATATATCATTGTTTAGTAAAACCCAGTATTGCGTACAACACACGCTATCGAGGAAGGTCATGATTGCGTGTAATGCAAGCCAAGTCAGGGTTGCATGTAGTGCATGACTCCTTTGTTGTTGTGTATAAAAAAATCAAACAATATTTCATTAATACATTGAATATATATATATATATACACACTCAATGTTTTGTACAATAAATACTATCAAACAAACTTGAAATTGTGTGTAACACGATCCAATATTAGTGTTGCATATACTGAAAGCTAATACGGTGTTGCGTATAGCACAAGATAATCTTGGTGTATCATAGAGTAGATGATATGAAAGACATTAAAAAGAATATATCTTATAAAATATCATGTTTTTACATATAGTGACCTCTTTATAAAACAACACATCATCATTCGATATAATACCATGATATTAGTGTGAGGTAGTATATCGTCCAAATCTATAAAAACTAGTGACACCCAGCATCACCGAGCAATAGCATTGTGCTTTCATCATGGTAAGTAAACATATCATGAAGGTGGAATACAACATACCATGAGGAGGCATTCCAAACTACTCTAAAGTAATAATAAACCTTTCTATGAATTTTCTTAGTGTTCCTATTGTGAAGGCATCATACAACTTGATATTAGATAGTAAGTGTGCTTACCGTGAATGAAGCTTACTATGATTCAATATATTTTCAACATACTATAAAGAAAAAAACATTCTAGAATTTTTTTTATTTGACCAATAAATTTTTAAAAGTGAACGTGATTTTATGGTCATCATACCGTCCATGAGGCTCATGTTTAGTAAACTGACTGTGAGACTTATGCCTCACATGGTCAGTTCATCTCCTAGTTAATTTTTAAAAAATTGATATTTTTACATCAATTAATTTTATTGTCATCTTTAAAAAATGTTTTAATGAATCTTCGTTTATTTTTGTTACCTATTTTATTCATTTATAAAATAAATATATGATATAATGACCATTTTTACAATATGTTGATTTATATTTTTTACTAAAATTCATATGAAAATTATATTTTTTTTGTTATTCATTTTATTCTATGTTTTCTATAAAATATGAATTATTATTTTAGTAAATTATTGGGAGAAAAAATTTATTTCTGAAATTATATTAAACAGTATCATTAAATTTAATGAATATATTAGAAATGTTTTTAATAGTTTTCTTATAGAAACTGAAGAATGAATAATCTATTTATTAATATTACTGATAGATGTAATATTATGTTTTTTGTTATTTTATAAAAAATGTCTTGAGTTTATTGAATCACTTGATACATAGAGATGATATTTGAATTTAATGAAGACAGATTAATCTATTAGATATATCATCAAGAAACATAAACTACATATATATTTATTTTAAATTACTTTACACATAATGGTGTTAAACAATTCTTGTTTCTCTAATACGATCAAGAAACATCTATAAATTGTTTTTCTTTTCTATGATCCCAGAAGAGAATCAATGTTAAAAATTATTATATTGATGTGATCAAATATCATCAAGCATTATCTTTTTCCACATATTTTGATTATCTTTTTTATTTATTTTTATTCTGTATTTCATCATTTAATTAATTTTTTAAATTTTTTCTTAATATATTCATGTATGGTTTATGCTTCTCCCCCTAAATAGTGGGAATTTTTTATTTTGGTTATTCCACCACCAAAAAGGACGTATGGGGCTATGACTCCTGATCAAAATTTAGGTCTCATTATATATTAAATACTCCTATAAAAATTATGGGTTGTGCCTCCAGGTATTTGTAATTGGAAGAGTCTGTAAAAGGTTCTCACAACTCTAAATTTCAGTTTCATAGTGGGTACCAATTTACTCATGGAGTAGATAAGATTGAGGGGTGGACTAGTATCTTTGTGATCTGAACCACTATAAATCTATGTTTTATTTATTTTAATTTCAACCTCATTTAATATATTGAAAATATATCTCACTATAAAATCATTAATAAAAAACCCTTATTGTTTTTTATTTTATTTTTGAATATGACCATCCAACCACCCTTTGGTCTTAGTTTCCAACGCATATGATACAATAGTTTAGGATATTTATTTAGGTTTAATTGGATTAATTTTAATGTTTTTATATTATAAGATTTTAATTTTACCTAATTGAAATTTAATATTTCTTACTATGTTTCATGTAGTTGATTTTGAAATTATATAAAATTTAAACTATGAATAAAATATAAATAAAAATTTAAAAACTCACCAAATATTTAAAAAATAGCCGAAAGTAAAAATAAATTCATCAAATTTAGAAAAAAATATAGAGGGTAGAATACATTATTGTTTAAAATTATTTTATTCAATATAAAATATGTAAATAAAGGAGTACAATAATTTTCTCTGATAAGATCATGTGGCACATTCTAGTGTGAAAATGAGATGCTTGTATCAAGATCAACGACCTCTATTTAGGGGTGGAATATGATGATCTAGAGATGGGTCTTCCTCAGTTATTGAAAAAATGATTGTATGATTCCCTTTCGATGACTCATAGGAAGGAGGAATCATCTAGATGTCATGATGAGAACATGATCCTTCTCCCACTGTGTTAGTAGAAGGACCTTCCATCAGCTGCTGGGGGAACCATAAGGCCTATGAAGGCTCATTCATAAAAGGTGTAGGCCTGGGAAATGACCCCTGATACAATATCAGATTAAATATACCATACTAAAAATATGGATATCCTCACAACATAAATGGATCCCATTCCCGATGGTTCACATTAGAAATTGGATGTGGTTGTACTACTAGAGGTTAAACCTCTCCCTATAGAATAGGTGAGGCCTCATATACAAAAAGACATGGTCTAAATAATCATTGTCATGGATCCTCAACATCAACAACTAATGGAGAAGTTTACAAAGCCGGAACCTCATATACTTAGGTAGGAACATCATCTTAATAATGTGTAATATTAAAGATACAATCATGAATAACATGATACATTAGAATAATCTCCTCCACTACTTCATGGCACATTCTTTTTCTAAAAACCTCACCCTCCTCCAAATAAAAAATGTAGATATTATGTTGTAGCTGAGTATGATATAAAGAGATTTAAAATTAATTAAAAATATAAATCAAATAAACTAATTTAATGTTAATTACTAATAGATCATTTCCATGTGGAGTTGTATACAGTATAAACTTCATTCTATACCATGTCTCATAATCGAGATACTGGGATAGACAAAATCACATCATACACATGCACTCGATACGAAATGATGCATGTCTATCCCAGATATAAAGATATTTCATATATCATTTGTACTAGTCGACATCCTTCCACCCATTCATATTTATGAAATGAAGTGTTACTAATTTTTTGGGTGTAATTAGAATATGATGAAAAATAAAAACAAGAATGTTACTCTATCAGGTCAGTTCCACTCAATAATATGAAAGTGAATGAGAGTCACCACAATTGTGGCATTGTGATTCCCATTAGTGTAGTATGTGGGATTCTAGTCAAATATATACAAACATAGCAGCCATGATATCCAAAATAAAATGTATTTTTTTTTAAAAAATTGTTATTATTATAATAAAATTATAATATCATGAAATATATTAGTCATCAGAATAATGTATATACACACATTAGTGGGTAAAGAGATATACAACATGAGAATTTATGCACAAAAATTGTGTCATAGTGTCTTGGTGAATTGATGTTTCGGACACCACAAGCATCTTACAACTTTGAAAGTGTTAAATAATAAGAAATATATTATAATAACTCATATTAGAATAAAAAATAAGGATGATTGGTCATACCAGCATCCACCTAGATCATAATGAAACGCATCCATATGAAGCATTGGACCAACAAAAATAGGTGTAGGTCAGGGATTTAATCACATGAAAACATTATAATAAGGATGAAACATCTCCTAGATCATTGTGATATAATCATCATTCTATTCATGATTCCCATTACATGTATGCTAAGAATGCAGATTCCTAGTTGTATCTTCCATCCAGATCATAGTCCTCTAGTAACCCCAAATACATCATGTAGACATATATACTATAGTGATCAGCAAAAAATTTCCCTCTTTTGATCCATAAGATATATTCTTGGGCATTACATTTGATAATCTGTATTTCATTGTCAGCCGGAAAATGTGATAAGTTTTTGTCTAGGTAGGTCATAGGCAATGAACCTCCATCTATAATAGTATCATCCCCCATAGTATCGAGAACATGAAATAATTATAAAAGATAAGGAAAATATCTATGGGTGGGTCCTATAACTACATCACCCTTGATAGGAATACTATGAATAATTTCCACATCCTCAATGGTGATAGTCATCACTTCATTGGGCAAAATAAAATTTGTGATTCAGAGGAATACATCTCACATTGAGGGTAGTAAGGAGGATATGATCAATGAACGTATAATCCAATATGATAGAACCATAAAATACATCACATTATAGGTATGGTATAATATTCATTATAGGAGTAATTTTATGGTAATGGTGTTTTCTATATTCCTTAATCAATTTAACCCCGCATACTGCTAGTACCTCACGTGAAACGTACCTATATTGCTCAATGAGGATAGTAGTGTCCTCTATTTCTACATATTAAAATTAAATATATATTTATTAAGTTAAAAATATAAATATAAAAATATGGTAGAAATAATTTTATAGTTATTATAATTTATGATATGACATGATTATTCCCATTATTTTCCAATAGTAATTAAGCTATGACAGAATGATGGATACTCTTATATTCTACTGGAATACAAAAGTTTTGTCCACTATTATGTGATGGGTCGGGTCTTATATAACCATCCAATACATTGGTTAATTTATTATATCTCATAGGAAAAATTTCATATGATCATGGATTTTCATTGAGTTTATTCAAGGGGTTTCTGAGGATCTACCTCTGTTCTTGATGGATATCTAAAGGTATGTTCAGTTTTTGGTGTGGTTTCCTCATTTTTTCTTAGATACTCACTAGATATATTCTTATATTGTCTCATTGGAACCCAATAGGGAAGTGGATGATGGATATAAGGGCTTTTATGGAAGATTTATGTTGTTTATTATGGATCTAGGATCTTTAGTACATGATATATTCTTTCTAGATATCTATTTTCAAAGGTGACTAGTTTCCCCTCCATTATTACTAAAAGATTGTCATTTTTAAGGAGAATTTTCATTAAAAAATTATTTGTGCACACATAGGTTATATTAGTTTGATCCACCGTATGGATTGGGTATTTCACCCATGGATATCACATGTACTAATAGTTTAGATCCTAAATGGTTTGTTATCTAATTTATGTATGATTTATCACATAATGGAAAAGGTTAGGGTTATTTTTTGAAAAGCTAGAATTATGGTGTATCCATAGTCAAATTGATTTTTCATTCATGTAATCCTAGATGTTCTTTTTTATTCATTATTTTACGAATATGAATGGATTATTTTTAAAACCAAAGGTTGATTTAAAAAATTGTTTTATCATGTGAAAATTCATTTTAAAGGTAATTGATTTTTGTATCATGTCTATTTCTGTTGTTGGTGTTTCTTTTGATTCTAAATGGTTTGGTGAGGATATATGGTCTCATGTTGATTTATTTAGTATTCTATTATGATTTATTAATCTATTTAATGATTTTTTCTCCCATGCTCATGTGATCTCTTAGGATTATGATCTCACACTTTTTGAATCATTATTATGTTTTTTCTTATTTAGGTTTTGAGATTAGTTTTCCCCAATATTATAGGAAATTATGTGTAGTATTATGTGTAGAATAACATTCTATTTAATGAAATGATCTACCATTTAGGCATCATTATATTATGTGATATTTATTTAAATATTTTTATAATTTATGAACTATTTATTATTTTATTATAAAACTATTAGAATATAATCATAAAAATTGAAATAGATTATATTAAAACAATGTAATTGATAACATGAAACGTTCACATTGGAGTCAATACACCATCGTGGATGAGAGTGTAAACATGATATGGAAATATTAGGGCCTCATTTTCAATTATGACCTTCTCAATTACATATGTTGAATCTAAAATTCTTACCTTTTTCTTAGGGCCTATCCATATCATTTTTCATCAGGTTCGTCTTAGGTCATCCTCATTATAGAAACCTACTGATGTCAGGTATCAATGTTAACTAGTCTTCAAGAACTGGGGAATGTCAAAACTCCCCAATGGGCATCAAAGGTGAACCATAATAGCTAGAAATGGTGTCAAGACAACACACAAGATCAACTTATAGTTCCCATGATATGTTCATAGAGGAACATGCCACAATGGAGAGTGCACATGGAAAATAAAAAACCTGTATGTTTCCACATTGACACAACCTCACTTCTTGTAATTCCACTAGGACATGAAAACTACTAGTTTTTCTCCTAACACCTTACACTTCAAATTGAATATATTCTTAGTTTAAAATACCCAATCAATAAGTATAATATTATTCATGTTCTTGTAAATATCTCGTTGAATATGTAATCTATATCTTATCCCATTCTGAATCCAATTATCAGTGTTCTATAATATATCAATGAAGTACATTACACAATTATAAAATGTCTCCTAAACTAGGCTAGTTATAGGTAACTTGTGAATTCCATTGAATATTACATTAACTCACTCCACTATGTCTATGGTCGTCTATATGTACCTCTTCCCCTCATTATATTATGATGCCCATTTCTCTTTTGGAATCTGCATCATGTAATCATACATTCTCTGATTATCCCTATAGATTCCTTCTAATATGTACTCAAATAATCATTGATCTTTCTCATATTCTACATGAAAGTGATCATATTTCATATAAAATAATTTTATCGTATTTTTAAATTGTATAAAAAGAAGAATGGGATTTCATACCAAGCTTCATGATTTCCTTATTCATTGGTTCATGAAGAAAATTAATTTATACATTACTTGAAATGTTTATAATGTTGTATCAATGATGTTAATTTAGTAATTTCCATGTAATAAAAACTAAATTTATTACCCCATTTATTTCTTGATAATGATTAGAGTCTAAACATGTCACAAACCAAGTTGGGATGTCTTCAAATTTGGGACATGACCCAGCCAAAGACATGACCTAAAGGGAATTCTTGATCCCCATGGCCTAGAAACTAGCATATGGGTGTCAAGAATACACTTTTTGGAATTATTTCACTCATTATGACAATCATTAATAATTATAAATAAATAAAACATTAACAAACAATAGTAATAATACATCACACCAAGACCAATATTCACAACCAAAAGATATAAAATAGTTCCAATTTAATTATTTTAGAACCTTAACCCAAAACCAAAAATTCTAAAATGGTAGGGGTTACCAATTACAAAAAAAAAACAAAAAAAAAACCCATGAACCTGAGGTTTATCACCCTCAATATACATCCCAAAACACCTAAATATATGACCACTAAAAACTAGATACACCATCACCACCACAATGCATCTTTCCTTTACATGGTTAATATATAACAAAGGCATCAGTCATGCAAGGGTGTATTTAGGATGTATCCAAATCTAGGTAGAATTGTACTGACAATAATGATTCTATGTTATAACATTAGATGAAAAATCCCTATAAAAGTTTTAATAATGAACATAGAATCATTTTTATGGAAATGATTTTCTCAAAAACATTCTTTTTAATTTAACATAGGATTATAGTCTTCTGTATTCTGATGGTAAGCACAAAAACAAATGATCACCACATCACAAGAAATCCCTCTGGGCTCTATCTCTAGTGGGGCCCTAGAAACCCTGTATCACGGTGAAACATGGTATAAAAACCATAACCCATATCATCCTCATCAATGTGCTACTATAGGGGAACACTTCCTAAATTCTAGTGGCCTCTAGTCATCAATATTTAGTTTTTGTTGTAGTATAAATACTACTAGATGAAATAGGGCCTCAGCCCCTCCAGTCCAACTAGTGTACTAGTCCTAGTCATCCCACCTTGATACCTAAGACTAACATTGTTCTGAATTTTCTTTTGACATTTCACATATATCACTACATTCACATACACATGTCAAACATCATGAATAAAAAAAATAAAAACACAATTTATCATAAGATAACCCTTTTTTAAATTCATACACACACTAAATCCATTTTAAATCATGCTTCACACCACTTGCACAATTTATAGAACTAATTTATAAATCATAACATGAAAGAAAACATGAAACACAACCCATTTCCTTTGAAAACCCATATTTCCACATATAAACACCTACGATATTTTTGAGAACACATTCCACAAATTTTAAAAAATTCATAGATCAAATTAAAAAGAAAAGAAAGCATACCAAAATCATCTAATAATGATAAAACATAGAATCACCAACCTCAATCATGGAATATATAGGAATCTGGTGGAAAAACTCAACAAAAAAATAGTGGAAACTCTATAAAGGTAAATTTTGGCCAAAAAATCAAGATTTTTCATAAAAAGGTCAAGACAAAACCCTTATTTGGTCAAGAAACCCACTGGAAAAGATAAACCCAAATAAAGAGGGAGAGGAACACAAGAACAGAGAATAATCCAGGATAGAAAAGTCTTACATGCTTATTTCATGAAGATTCCACAAAAAAACTCCCAAAAAACAGAGTTCATGGGGGCCAAGAGGGAAATGAGGATGCTCCTAGGGCTAAAAACTATGTAGGTATAGAATTAGGGATGATTTAATGTTAAATTCAGGGTAGGGAAAGGGGTAAATTTTCAATTTAGATGACCAGGATTGGACGCATAGTTTTTAAACTCATGAGGAAACCATATGGTCTCCTATGTCGAAGAGGAAACATGCTACACGATTTTTTGGGGGAGGTTTTACACTCGTGTGACTAACTGTGTGGTCTAGAAAGAGCCACATTCTAGGGCGAATGGTTTCTCCTATATTGGATCATGATTTCCCCTTACCATACCCTAATCATGCACCAACTTCTACTGCACCCAAAAACTCTACTTTTTTTTAAAAAAAACTCATGGGAAAACCAAGGGATAAATACCAAACCAAAAAATAAAAAAAATAATACATCAAAATAAAATCAACGATTTGACAGTTCTTCAGACAATGAAAAATCTTTATTCCTTGAAATTAAACTAGAGGTTCAATCAGTTAACAGAAAAGGATACTACTCCTTAACCCATGACATATTCTCCTACATATCATGTTCATAATTACCATTCTACCAAAACACTCATTCCAACAATATGGATTTTCTCCGAAGCAATTTCTTTTGAAAATCCACAATCTGTATCGGCAGCTCAAAAACTGATTAATATTTTTCCTACTCTAATTCATCCCAATTAAACACATGACATGGGTCTGAATTATTATTCTTTAAAAAAGATACATGCAACACATAATGAATTAATGTCAAATGAGAATGAAAATATAAGCAATACTCCACCGTACCAACTCTCTCTAATCTCAAATGGTCTAACATAACTCGGAACTATCTTAACTTACTTACCCAGATGATGGTGACCTAAGAAAGGTTACACATTTAAAAACTCCCATTCACTCATGCATAATTCTATGTCTTGATTCCTCTAGTCATAATAAGACTTGTGGAAAATCTGATATTTCAACAGCCACTTTCTGGTCATCATAATATTTTTATATGTCTCCCACACAAGGAATGTTCCCAATAATGTGGTTTTACTCACCTCTACCCAAGATAAATTGGACTAATACTGCTAACATAAATCACATAAAAGGGTTCCATTTTTATTTAGGATTGGAAAATTTTATTGTAATAAAATTAAACCAAACCCAAATGTCTATCCCCCAATCCTACAAAATCTAAAACACATTCTTGGAGCATGTCTTCCAAGAACCGATTCCACCGCTCCATCTGAATTATTGTATGAGGATGGTATGTCATGCTCAAATTAATTTTTTACTTCATTGGCTTCAAAATACCTTCCCAAAATCATGATGTAAAATGGGGGTATTTTGCTAAAAATATAATCGACGGAAGACCATAAAGGCTTACTATTCCTTGAACATATAGCTTAACACAGTTTATCCACTCTCATTGAATCCCTAGTTGAAATGAAATGAGTTCATTTGGTTTGATGGTAAATCAATATGCACATTTCATTCCCTTCCTGATGTATACGTGGTACGACAGTAATAAAATCAATTAAAACCTCAAAACACTTCTAGGTAGGAATGTGTATGGGATGGAGAAAAGTTTTGGGTCTTTAATACTATTCTCTGACCTAGTAAGATATATAAAACTAGGACAAAAAGTTAGCTATGTCTCATATCATACCTGGTGGTTGAGCCCAAATTTACCCAAGTTTTATGGTGTGGGCATTCATTTTAGTACGACTTGGGTTATCGATCCTCAAAGACCTAAGAAGAAACCTATGAAATATACATTTTAAGAAGGTTATTTGATGATGTTGATTTGGATATGAAGTGGCCAAAATGTGTTCAAATTGATTGGATTACTTAATATTTTAAAGAAATAATTTAATTCAATTTAAAATCATGAGTTTATCCTTGGTTATCGCATGGGGTGAATTGGATGAATTTCTTTTTAAATTATTTCAATGTCTTAAATTTGAGCGTTTCTTTTAACAAAATAAAAACATCTCAAATCACTCACCAATTTCACATTTTAACTATCCAAAGGCTAATAAACTATAAACTTGGAGGATCATATTGATGAGCACTCCAAGGTAAAGGATCTTTTTAGCACTCGGGATGTGTATCCTTAAAATTGGTGAGTTTAAAGGAGAACGTAAATCGTTGAAAGAAAATATCAAAAATAGAATTGATTAGGAATTATTAAATTAATAAATAACATCCAATTAATCCCACTGATACTCCATTGGATCAACCCATTAGAGGATTATCCCTCCATTGATTCTATTCTATCAATGAAAGTAGGTAGTAGACTTACTATGGTAGAATTGGAGAAGAAGAAAAAAACAATCACTCCACCGTTGTGTGAAGAGTTTCATAAATGATTATGTGAATGACCTCACTCCCTAAGGAAACGGTATCAACATGATAAAAAAATAAATTAAGAATTATAAGATGATATTTTATTAATTAAATGAAGGTGAATGAAAAACTTACATCTAAGAAATTGACAAAGCGATTACAAAATGAAAGCATGACAATACAAATGAAAGAAAAAACTTTGATTGAAAGGAAAATATTAGATGCTAATTACCTTCACCACCATCTACTTATATAGACATATTTGGATCCTAGATAAACCCCAACAATAAATTCCATCCCTATTAATTGGGATATTGAAAATAGCGTGAGAAAATCAAGGGAATTTCGACGTTTCAAAGTAGTCCATAAATTTCGATCAGATTTGTCCCCCGTTTTTATGTGTAAATTTGTATCTGAAGGATGCCAGATCCGGAGGTGTTGTAGAATAGAAATTTTCTTGTACATATTTCCTCTATTAGATGTAAAGATTTCGGGTCATTTGGTACAACTGTTTGGATGTTATGATCAAAATTGTGGGACTACTTTACGCACATTCATATTGGGCCAACCATTTAAATATCAACTTCAGATATCTTTATCATCATGAAAGAATCATAATTATCTCTGATCACAGATTAATAAAATGATCCCCATATTTTTATCCTTCTTTGGTAAAAAGTTGAGCTTCATTGGGCTTGGTTTGTGGCCCCCACTTTTGTTTGATAGGCCTTAGGCCCATTATGCTTTCTCCAAAAAATTCTTCATTCATGCTGAAAAATCTCCATCTTCTCCTAGGATTCATCCATCAATCCTAAAAGATAAAATATTCTAAAAAAAGTGATCAATGATTTCAGCAAATAAAAAATTCAAAAAATGAATATAACGTTCTCCACAATAGATGATCGATTGGGCCCAAATTGGCATTTTAAACGTGAATTGCACTTAAGATGAGAAATGAAGTTCAATTTCTATAATGCACTAAAAATTATGTTTATTGACTTTGGAAAACATAAATATTAAGATATTACAAATGAATATTATCCAATTTCAATGGATAATCACACCCCCAACTTGAGTTTTTCTAGTCCTGAGCAAAATATATCTCAAATATGAAATTCGAATTCCCTTTTCCATAAACATTTTAATACACATTGATCACCGAAACACCTCATACCAAAACAATTATGAAACCCCTTCAAAATCATTTAAAACAATATAGGTAAATATTCTTATCCCAAGCCCAAGACCATTCCTTTGTTAAAATTTATTGTCATATTTCATCCAATTTCAATTAAGCATGATGAGGTGTTGTGTATTACAAAAGACAATGGGCCCATTTTTTTGTTTAAGGGGGGAAAATGGAAGTGCTAGCTGGGAATCACATTAAATATTAAGATGAGTATCCAATTTTTTTATTTGATTATTTTTTTTTGATTTTTTAAACCACAATATATATGAAAAACTAACTCTGGGCAAGGCAACTATGGAGTCAGGATCCCCAAGGGCCAGACACCACACATATTGTCTATTAAATGCTCTACAATAGAGATATAAAGCTTAACTATGGGAAATACAACAATGGAGTCACGATCCCCATGTGCCAGATGCCACACATTTGGAAAAAAACTTCTTCTATGTGAATATTATTTTTTTTAATTTTCTTTTGATTTTTTTGGATACTCAAATTAAACTAAAAGTGACCCCAGAACCCTATGATATAATGAAAGGGACCCAAGAACTCAAATTTACACCCAAGATCAAATAGACATGCATTGTGACATTTTGATTAAGAGGATGAAAATGTAAACTTTAAAAAATCACATCGGAAAACCTCACTTTCCAAAAACTATGCTCATGAATTTAAAATTGCATTAAAATCAGAATAAAGGAATGAAAAATTATTCAATATCCAATTTCGGAGTTTTCAATGTGTGTTATTTTGTTAAAGGTTAATGGAATTTTTCTTTCTACGCATGTTCTTATTAATAATTTTTTTATTTAATCTCCCCACAACATAGAATAACACTGTCCCCTGTGTTTAAAGAAAACTTATAAGGGGGTATGGGAGAGGTGTTCAAAGAGGAAATTTAAAACTATAATTATTGAATAAATTCACCTGGTGGTTGATGATGAAAGCGCATGCCACGGTCCCCCTTCAATCCTGGGTTCGAGTCTCAGCAGCTTGGACGGTTGTGATGGGCTTTTCCCCATGAACTACGACGTGTCCTTAATTGTTTTATATTTTTACTTATAAGAACATAAAAATAAAACAAATAAACTGATGATACATTGTCTTCTTTTTATATTTATGGGTAAGGTATTAGTCAGAGATCACGCCATGTGACATGGATGAATAAGACAATCCCCTTTCATACCCATCCATACTCATAATAGAATAATAGTTCAATAGCCTATGGTAATTTTTAAATGAAAAAAATGATTCAAAATGATTGGAAACAAGCAAACCAAGGTTTGCCTCCCATTCAGTGCTTTTTTTAACATCCTTAGCTTGAATTGAACCCCTAAAATTATCCAATTCCAACTTTCAACATTTCAGGACCCCATTTTTATCCTCCTCAACAAGATTTTGATTAATTATTTTTTAGATTTTTTTCCATGTGAAATCCCATGTTTAACAATGAGTGTTAATGTCCAAGGAATTTTGGTAATGGTTGATTGAGTTTCATCTAGAGTATTTACTAAGATTTCACGGTTCATTCCTACTTTGTGAGATTCTTGATGAAAAAGGATGATAATTGAATGGTCTTGGTTATTATAAATGGAGGGATTCTTGAGTGGGGAAGGAAGGATTATAATTTTGAGTTCAGTTTGATTGAATTTTCCCAAAGAAGAATAAAAATTTGAATCCAAATTTCTTTCTACTACAAAACATTTTTAAAGAATTGGTTCCTTTTGAAATAATGATTCATACCCAAAATTGTCCAGTTGAATATCAGGAATGGGTATGGACTCATTGTTTTTTGATCTCTCTAAATGTTTCAATTATTGGTACTTATGAAAATATATCAATGGAGTTATATTCAGGAAACTCAATCCATGATGTAAAATTTTCCTCTTTTGAGTCCAAAAAATAAATTTCCTCCTAATTTAAAGACCCTTTAACATTTCTTTGATCTTATTCAGTTATCCCATATCCGAAGGTTAGTTCTTTTTTAAATTCATGAGTGGTTTTTGGGATAAAAGATTCTTATATCGGTGATGAGGAAAGAACATCCTGAGTGGGAATGGGTTCCTTATAAGTCTCAATGATTTGTATTTCTACTTTTAGTGATGAAACATATGAATTCATTTTAACCATTTTTTCACACAAATGTTCAAGAATTTTTTCAGGATTAGGATTGATAGATTTATGGACATAATGAACTTCATAAAGTTTGATATCTTCAATCATCCTCAAGAGGGATGGAAATTTATCTTTTACACAATCTGCATCCCATTGATTGTACATCTCATATGGTGTGGTGTATTCAATCAAGTTTTGGTCAATGAAATTACTTATGTGAGGTGATTACAAATATTTATTTTCTATTTGATTATAGTCTTGGACTATCAATGGGTATTGGGGAAGATAATCCATTGGAGTTGATTGAAAATTGGTTTTAGGATTCATTGGACACACAGAAACAGAAAGGGGAATATAGAAGAGAAATTAGGGTGAGAATAAAGAATTTGGGGTGAGAAAAATAGATGAGTGTCTAAGATACTTACTTGGGTCCCTGAAAATGACACTAAAATTTGGTTGGCCAAAATTTACCCAATTTGTATGGTGTAAGTGGTCATTGTAGTACGGCTTGGGTTATCAATCCTTAGAGACCTAAGAAAAAACCTATGAAACATACATTCTAAGAAGGTGATTTGATGATTTTGATTTGGATATAAAGTGGCCAACTTGGGTTTTAATTGATTGGATTATTTTATATTTTAAAGGATTAAGTTAATTCAATTTAAAATTATGAGTTGATCCTTGGTTATCGGATGGGGTGAATGGGATGAATTTATTTTTAAATTATTTAAATGTCTTAAGTTTGAGCATTTCCTTTAAAAAAGTACAAACATCCCAAATCACTCACCAATTTATAGTTTTAACTATCCAAAGGATAATAAGCTATACACTTAGAGGATCATATTTATGGACACTTTAAGGTAGAGGATCTTTTTAGCACTCGAGATGTGTATCCTTAAAATTGGTGAGTTTAAAAGAGAACATAAATCATTGAATGAAAATCTCAAAAATAGAATTGATTAGAAATTATTAAATTAAGAAATAACATCCAATTCATCCCCTTGATACTCCCTTGGATCAACCCATTAAAGAATTTTCCATCCATTGATGCTATTCTATCAATGAAAGCGGGTAGCAGACTTACGATGGTATAATTGGAGAATAAGAAAAAAAAACAATCACTCCACCATTTTGTGAAGAGTTTCACAAAAAGATTATGCAAATAACCTCACTACCTAAGGAAATGGTATCAACATGATAAAAAAAAGAAAATAATAAGAAGAAGATATTTTATTAATTAAGTAAAGGTGAACAAAAAACTTACATGTGAGAAATTGACAAAGTGATTACAAAATGAAAACATCACAATAAAAATGAAAGAAAAACATTAGATTGAAAGGAAAATATTAGATTCTAATTCCCTTCACCACCATCCCATTATATAGTAATATTTGGAGCCTTAGATACACCCCCAACAATAAATTCTATCCCTATTAACTGGGAGAGTCAAAAGATCATGAGAAAATCTAGGGAATTTAGACGTTTCAATGTAGTCCATAAATTTCGTTCAGATTCGTCCCCTATTTTGATGTGTACATTTGCGTATGAAGGAAGCCAAATCTGGAGGGGTTATAGAAGAGAAATTTTCTCTTCCATTTGTCCTATATTAGCTGTAAACATTGAGGGCCATTTGGTGCAGCTGTTTGGAAGTTATTATCTAAATAGTGGGATGACTTTATGTGCATTCATATTGGGCCTACCATTTAAATCTCAACATCAAATCCCTTTATCATCCTGAAAACTTTAGAATTAGCTCTGGCCATAGTTGAATAAAATTATTCGAATATTTTTTTATTTCTTCAGTAAAAATTTGAGCTTCATTGGGATTTGTTTTTGGGCCCCACATTTGTTTGATGAGCCTTAGGCCCATTATGATTTCTCTAGAAAATTTCATCATTCATGATAAAAAATATCCATCTTCTTTTGTGATTCATCCATCAACCCTAAAAGATAAAATATTCCAAAGAAAGTGATCAATGATATCCCAACATATAAAATTCAAAAAATGAATATAACGTTCTCCAAAAATAGATGACTGATTGGGACCAAATTTTCATTTTAAACGTGAATTGCACTTAAGATGAGAAATGAAGTTCAATTTCTATAATGCACTAAAAATGATGTTTATTGACTTTTGGAAACATAAATTTTAAGATATTGACAATGAATATTATCCACTTTCAGTGGCTAATCACACCCCCAACTTGAGTTTTTCTAGTCCCAAGAAAAATATATCTCAAATATGAAATTATAATTCCCTTTTACATAAACATTTTAATACACATTTCTCACCCAAATACCTCATACCAAAAAAATTATGAAACCCATAAAAATAATTTAAAACAAGTTAGGTCCATAAGCACATCCCAAGCCCAAGCCCATTCCTTTGTTAAAATTCATTGTAACATTTCACCCAATTTCAATTAAGCATGATGATGTGTTGTGTATCATAAAAGACATGGGGCCCATTTTTTTGTTCAAGGGGGAAAATAGAAGCACTAGTTGGGAATCACATTAAAGCTTTAAATGAGTATCCAATTTTTTTATTTGATTTTTTTGTTGATTCTTTAAACAACAATAGATATGAAAAGACTAAATTTGGGCAAGAAAACTATGGAGTCATGATCCCCAAGTGTCAGACACCACACATATTGTAAATTCAATGCTCTACAACAGAGATAAAAAGCTTAACTCTAGGAAAGATAACTATGGAGTCACAATCCCCAAGTGCAGGATGCCACACATTTGGGAAAAACATTTCTCTATGTGGTCATTATTTCTTTTTTCAATTTTTTTTGTTTTTTTATACTAAAATTAAAATAAAAGTGACCCTAGAACCCTATGATATAATGAAAGGAACCCAAGAACTCAAATTTACACCCATGATCTAATAGACATGCATTGTGACATTTTGATTAAGAGGATGAAAATGTAAACTTTGAAAAATCACATCGGACAACCACACTTTCCAAAAACTATGCTCATGAACATAAAATTGCATTAAAATAACCACCATCTCCTTATAAAGGCATATTTGGAGCTTTAGATACTCCCCAAAAATAAATTCCATCCCTATTAACTGGGAGAGTCAAAAGAGCGTGATAAAATCAAGGGAATTTCAACGTTTCAAAGTAGTCCAGAAATTTTGTTCAGATTTATCCCCCGTTTTGATTGTAAATTTGTATCTGAAGGAGGCCAAATCCATAGGTTTTATAGAAGATAACTTTTCTTGTCTATTTTTCCTATATTATCTATAAACATTTCGGGTAATTTGGTGCATCCCTTTGGATGTTATGATCTAAATGGTAGGATGACTTTATGACCATTCATATTGGGCCCACCATTTTAATATCAACTTCATATCCCTTTATAATCATAAAAACTTCAGAATTAGCTCCATCGACAGTTGAATAAAATGATCCCCATATTTTTATATTTCTTCATTAAAAATTTGAGCTTCATTGGGTTTGGTTTGTGGGCCCCACTTTTGTTTGATGGGCCTTAGGCCCATTATGCTTTCTCTAGAAAATTTCTTCATTCATGCTGAAAAATATCCATCTTCTCCTAGGATTCATCCATCAATCCTAAAAGATAAAATATTCCAAACAAAGTGATCAATGTTATCCCAAAATATAAAATTCAAAAAATGAACATAACGTTCTCCATAAATAGATAATTGATTGGGACCAAATTTTCATTTTAAATGTGAATTTCACTTAAGATGAGAAATGAAGTTCAATTTCTATAATGCGCTAAAAATGATGTTTATTTACTTTAGAACACATAAATATTAAGATATTAACAATGAATATTATCCACTTTTATCAGCTAATCTCTTGGCCACAACAATTTATGATGTACATAACAAAACATTTTGGTTGTACCAAGATTAACTAACCAATGAGACTAGTGGATATCATGTATCACCAACTTCGAAAACAACAATATATTCATGAAGTGACCCTTTAATAATAGTACCCCCTCAAGAGACAATGACAACTCACTAGGCCCCTCCCCACCAATTAGAAACTCAATGAAATGTTGGCACAAATCATCATTCAGATTCTCTTTCCAGATAAACTCCAAAAGTGAAGGATTCAATTGATTTCTATATAATAACACACCTCCACTATTCTATATGGATTGTAGGTTCATCTAAGAAAAATGCCATAAAAGTCCACTAAAAACTGGACTCTCTCAAATATTTCACTGACGCTTTTCTGCCTAAATCATCTGCCACCACATTACCATTGCATGGAGTTTACACTAAATCAATAACAAACCCATGAAGTTACTCCAACCAATGACACTGCCTTAGATTCAAATATTTGAAGGAGAATATATAAGGTAAACTCTTATGATCTGAATAAACTACAAACTTCTCCCCGTAAAGAGAACGATGCCACATCTTCGAGGAATGCATCATAGCCACTAACTCCAGGTCATCAGATGGGTAATTCAATTCATATCATTGGAGTTGGAGAGAACTATATGAACCCACATGCTCATCCTACATTAGAACATACCCATGAACCATACCTGAAGAATCACAATGGAAAATTTATCCCTTTCCATATTGGGGAGAATTCATGATAGGGGTTATGGCCAACCACCACATAAGCTTCAAAAAATACTCTTAACACTCAAAACACCTTTAAATATTCACCCCCATTTTGGTGAGCATTGTCGTGGTGAAAAAAGATGAGGTAAATATATAATGAACCACCTATAATACCCTCTCTGTACCATAAAGCTTATGATCTCAAAATACTTCTTCAGCATTCCCATTACATCACTATACTGATGGTCTTAGGGTCCACTAAAACTCATCATTCTGAGATCACATGAGCTAGAAAAATCACCCACTTGATCCATAAGGTGCACTTGAAATGATTCGCATAGAGGTGATGTTTTTAAATAGTTCCAAACAAAAAATTCAAATATTGGTTATGCTCATCCTTGGTCCAAGAGTAGAATAGGATTTCATCCGAAAATAAAACAACAAAAGATTTAATAAACTGGTGGAACACTCAGTTCATAATATACATAAAGACCATTTTAGCATTAATCAACACAAAAAGCATGACCAAGCACTCAGAATTTCTATACCTACTTTGGAATGTTGTTTTTTGGAAAATCTGCCTCCATGATTCTGACATGGTGATAGCCATAATGAAAATAAATCTGGGAGAACCACATATGTAACCTCCCAGGTAAATAAAGAACATGACATTTTCATATTTATCCATATTTGTGAATAAAATATTAATATTAATTTAAAGGGGATGCTATGCTCGATGGCGTACCCAATACACAACAATGAGTTTCTTGGGAATCTTACGTTGCACACTAATAACAAAATAATATTATTTTAAATGGTAGTTAACGCCTAGCCGTTGTAATGGTGGGAATGAACAGAACTAACTAAAAAATGATTATATATGTTTTTCAAATATTTTTACTTTTTACAATAAATGTTAGAGGATTAAAAATGCGAATGAATCCAATTTTAATCATAAACATTCTAATATTATTTAAAAGGTCGATTAACCGCCTTTTGATGGAGAACCTATTTTAAATCCACTTTTTGACAATTTTATGTGTTATATTTGAAAAAATAAAATTCTTCTTTAGAATCGGGACATCAAAATTTACTTTGTGTAAATGTTTTGTATTTTTCTGATAAAGTTCATTTTTTAATGAATAGTGAAAAATGTTGTATTTTAATTCAAAAACTCTTTTTAATCTAATTTATTTATATGATTAGATTATCTTTTGAATTGTTTTTAATGTGAAATTAGAATATATTTTTACCATTTAATCTAATAATGGTCATTGGAATTAATTTCACTTTGAAATTGGACTTAAACTAGTGTTAATCTTTTAATATATATTGCTTCTTAAAAACACGCTATTTGTTTTGACAACAGGAATTAATTATTTAATTAATTAATGTAACTTATATGTTTTTAATTTTGTAAAATAGAAATCATTTTTTAATTCGGAATATCAAATATAGCTTAGGGTGATGTTTTGGTATTTTTCTGAAAAACTTCAATTTTTGATGAATAGTGAAACCACAAAGTGGTACTTTAAAAAACTGATTTTTCGTTTAAATGAAATTTTACCACCTCTGTGTTTTGAATTTCAAAAATCCAACATAAATTTTTGTCATAAAGAAGTAAAATGTGGTTCAATGGGATTAAAATAATTTTTTGGTGAATAGTAACTTTTACGTTTTTAATCACGATTAGAGGTAATTAGTGTAATTTAAGGTAAAAATAATGTTTTAATAATATAAAATGACCTAGACAAATGTCCTACCCTCATTGGATGTGTCATGGACGACCAAAACAATCCATGGGTCAACTTGGGGACCCCATGGAGCCACATTGCTTGGAAAATGACATAAATAACTTTTTATTTAATGTTAAAATAAAAATGTCACAAGCATGAGTTGTTTTACTAAAAAAAATTTTAAATGGGGTAATACAAGTCATAGTTTTTACTATAAATATTAATTAGAATGCTAAAAATATTTCCTACATCATGATATTTTTTTTATAATTTTTACACATTAAATAAATTAAATTATTTATGACATCAAGATGATGCAGCAATTACCACATTAATAAAGGATTTAAATAAAATGCAAACATAATGTTAAAACTATAAATTACACTTGTAAAAAACCTATTGTATGTGTATATTTCGAATTCTTACCACCTTATCCTCGAAATACATAAATTTGGGACCTTTAAAATCCTAAACTCATTTGAAAATTAAGTAACATTTTGTAACTTTCCAAGAGTTCCCCTCCTCTCCTCTTATAAAAGGCCTCCACCTCTACCACATTACCTACTCTTCCAAAGCCATTGGCTCGGAAAAACCCTGCCCATTTTGTCTCTCCACATCAATATCTAACTCTAAGAAGCCTCACATTGGGCAGAAGTCTTCCCAAGGAAGCCTTTGAGCTCAAATCAAAAAGAGTTACCCGATTTAAAGGTAGTGTCTTCTTTTGTGCTCTTATGTTTTATTTTGCTTCTCCAACCCCCTAAACTCTTTTTATTAATTTATTTTGTAACAACACCAGTATATTCCATATACTAGGACGTTGTTATAAGAATTATTAGAGCCACATTTACACACACCTACATCTAATGGTTAAAGAACATAATGTTTCTATGGATGACGAATTTCTGCCTCACGAAACGATGATTGTTCAACACTCATATAACACCTTAAAAGGTGGCCATTAAGATGTCACTATATTTATATATGATATATACTATATTTATTTTTTACTTAATCTTCTGTATTTTTAATTTATGGAATACCTTTATGGTTTCCATTATGGGTATAAGTGATATCTTCATTTTAGGAAGTGCGCACTACCGCCCCCTCAAAGTGATTTGATTCGTTAATACCATATGTGGTACATATAAATGATATATTTAATGATATTATATATGATACCATACTGGAATTAAAATACTATTATGTATCATTATTTTTTAATTCCATTAAATATGAAATAGAAATGGAAGTAGCGTTCATGCGTAGGTACGACTTGCCGTCTCCATGAACGGTGCATTTCATTTCTTACCTCTAAATGTTATGTAATATTATAAATGCATGAATATAATGGATATATATGATATATATGATATCTAAGTCATTAATATAATTCTGGATATAATGGATATATTACCACTTGAACAACTTGTAATTATAAAGAGTTTATTTTTGACTCAAGTACCAATGATCGTTAAAACGACCAGTATTAACTTAAATAATAACATAGTGTTCATGACATGGTAATAAGTGATATAAAAGGAATAATTAACTTGAAAAAGGTTATTAAGAAATTAGAAATTAACTCAAGTTTATTATTCATGAGATTAAAGAACGGTCGAGTCAAGTCGACCCGAGGTAATGGATCCTACCTCTCTCTTACTTTTTAAGTACTCTCTTTTATGTCATTTCTTTTAATCTCATCTTTCTTATGTTTGGGAATGTTATTTTATATTCTTCATTCTGTAATTTTTATGTTCATATTATTAGAGACCATATTTGATCTCATAAATCCATTTTTGGAAGTTTTAATTGGCGCCGTTAGGCTGCTGAAATTTTTTAAGGGGCTTTTTATCTCACTTTGTGTTTTCGTGAGATTCATGCTACATTTGCCAATATTTCCTTTTGAGTGGTGTATGTACTATCCATTATTATAATATTTGTGTAACATACTTTCATTTATGAGTATATAAATCAATTTTTTATAGTCCTTCTTTCATGGGGTGTACATTTCGAAAGTTACCCAAATCTTTAAGGGAACCTTTCACCCTCCTCTTTTTAAAAGACTTCTTTTGTTATGTCTTTTAATTTTCATCTTATTATGTGGGGATATGTTCTTATATATCCTTATTTCGATAAATTTTATTTCCAAGTGATGAGATACCCCTTATCTCTCTCATCAACTCTTTTTCTAAAATTTTATGTGATGCCGTTAGGCTGTCAAGGGAACTTCTTAACCCAATTTCAATTTCTTTGGGTTCAACATGTAGTTATTGAATATGTCATCCTTTGAATATGTGTGAATGACCTTTGATTATTTTACACTTAATATCCACTTATATTGGGTGTATTTATATTTGTCGCACATAATTATGAGATTGATTTATCCTTAATTTAAGGATACCATCTTTATAATGGATTTCATCTCAATTTACATTTCCATTGAGACTTTATTGTTGTTATGCACCAATTCACTCTTATATGGTGTATCTACTGTCATTTGGAATATTATATCATTAATCCCTTTATTCTCATGATATTATAAAGTTTTGATTAAATGTTATTGCTCAATTATTATATTCAAGTGTCACTCGTTTTTTTAGAAACCCTTTAACTAAAATATCGTTTTAAATGTTTTAATGATTTATTCTTATAAATATTTCTCATTAATATCCATGATTTCAAAATGGTTTTAAGGATTTATTTATATGGATATTAATGGTTTAAAATGTTAAAATCTTCAAAGTGGTATGGGATACTTTGATTCAAAAATCACTTTATTAAATGTTTTAAATGGTTTTGAAAGTGGTTTTTAGAATGGATTCATTATCTTAAAATGTTTTATTGTTATTGCAATGTGGGAATGTTATCTTTCCTTTATTCTTAAGTTATGTGCTATGATTATGTTATGGTTCTTGGGCATTGTTTATGAAGATGGGTGGTTCTGTGATAAACTAAGAGTGGGTGATCCCGATATAGCTCTCCAATACATTGGGTAACACGAAGGAGTTAAACGTTAAGGTTTATCCGAAGAGATTTAGGGAATATACTGTGATGGGTATTCCAAATGTAACTAAGAGGGTTACTCCCTACGTAAGAATGTTATGAATGCCTCAAGTTACCTTTATGTCTTATGATTTCTATGATTTATTCATGATTTGATGAGGTATGTTAAAATGCTTATGTTTTATGAGTAAAGTATGATTTAATACATGGACTAATGTTTTATTTTCATACTTTTATATCCCTTACTGAGCTTTTTAAGCTCATCCCAAGTTTTTGAAATGTTTTTCACAGGTTAAGGGAAATGTTCATGTTATGATGATAGTGTCAAGGATGTGTCAAGAAAGAATCCATGTTTTATTTTAAATATGTTTCCGTTGATGGGGAAAAATGAATACTATCTTTTATGTAATCACATTATTTAAATGTGGAATGTAATTCATGATTTATGATCTAATTCTCTAAAACTCTAAACCTAAAAAGATCCTCAATGTGAATTATTCATTTAATTCAATATTAAGTTAGGTTTAAGGCCGGGGCCTTATAACATATATCCCTTAAGCTAGTAAAATAGGTCATGAATACGAGGTAAAGGTTACTTATTATTTACTTTCATCTTATTCAACTTCCAGTAATCAATACACGGCAAGAGAGATCAATCTGCCTTCCTCTCAAAAAAGACTGGTGTGTCCTAATGTGAGATGCATAGGTGAATTAATCATTTGGATTCCAAATTGTCTTATTGTACCTTTAATTCCATCAACTTAGTGGGGTCCAAAAGGTATGAGGTAAGAGATATCAGTTCTATTTCCAACGCTAAATTTATTGACAACTCCACATCCTAATCTAGAGGGAACCCCAAAAAGTTGTCAAGAAATACCTCTATAAAATCATTTACCAAACGATGTAATCCACCCTCTAAAGCACCACCATTTTACTCTAACATAGATATGAAAATGTAAGTTTCCCAATTCTGAATGTAAATGCCCTGCATGTCTAGACTAAGAATCTCATTCACCCTAAAAAACCCAGGCACTGCCACCCAGTTCCATGAAACACACTAACTGGTGATAACAATCGATGTGCACCTGAAATCAAACCATACAATCAATATTGAAAATCCCTTCAAATATTCCCATCACAAAAAAATTGAAATCCCATTATAGATAAACCCCATACATGGTTAGAACAAAATATAGACACATGAAGCCCAACTCTCGCTTCTTACCAAGCGGCATCACCAAATCTATTGTATATAGAATAAGCTCGGTTTAAAATTTTAATACATATACAAGATTATAACAAATAAATGAAATAAAGGCACTAGAATCAAAAAAATAAATGAATATGAATGATGAAATATGAATGGTACCTTAATCTATCAAAGGTCCCTCATTAGATTTATCTAGTTCCTAATCAAGAGCATGAAGATCTGTGTTATATGCCTAAACTTGATAATGACCATTGACTTGTGGATCATCCTTGAACTGAATCTTCCCCGAAGTTGATCAAACCCTAATTCCACAACCCATGAAATAGGAACCCACTATCCCGGATGCATCTGACAAATATGATATCCATATTGAGGCTACAGAAGTTTCTCCACACTGATATGGATGTGCCACATTGGAAAACCGATGAAAGTTACCCATAGTTCCAAACCAATATAAGGGCCTGGGTTGGGTTAATTTTTTTACCACATATAACCTACCATCCTACACATATGGAAAACAATTGGTCCTGCACATGAATATACAGATGAAAAAGTCAGGATAGATAGCATGACCTACCACCACCCTTCTTCTGCTTCTTTCCTCACTTCCACTTCTTCTTAGATGAACTACATCTACGCAGGCGCATTGTAACACCCCAGGTAAATAAAGAGTATGAAATTTTCACATTTATCCATATTTATGAATAAAATATTTATATTACTTCAAAGGGTACGCTATGCTCGATGGCGTACCCAACACACAACAACGAGTTTCTTGGAAATCTTACGTTGCACTCTAATAATAAAATAATATTATTTTATATGGTAGTTAACATGTAGCCATTGTATTGGCGGGAATGGATAGAAATAACTAAAATATGATTATAAATGTTTTTAAATGTTTTTACATTTATCCAATAAAAGATAAAGGCTAAAAATATGGAAAGAATTCAATTTTAGGCGTATATGCCCTGATTTTCACTAAAGGGTCACTTATCGCCTTTTGATTGAGAACCATCATTAAATATAGTTTTGTTCACTCTTATACATTCAATTGGACCAAATAAAACTCTTCTTAAGAATTGGGAAATCAAAATTTACTTTGTGTAAATTTTTGCTATCTTTTCGATAAAGTTCATTTTTTTAAATGAATAGTGTAAAATGTTGTATTTTAATTCAAAACCACTTTTTAATCTAATTTATTTATATGATTAGATTATCTTTTGAATTGGTTTTAAAGTGAAATTAGAATATATTTTTACCGTTAAATTCAATAGTGGTCGTTGGAATTAATTTAACTTTGAAATCAAACTTAAACCAGTGTCAATCTTTTGATACTTATTGTTTCATAAAAACACGCTATTTGATCTGACATCAGGAATTAATTATTAAATTAATTAATGTGAATTATATGTTATAAATTTTATAAAATATAGATCATTTTTGAATTCAGAATATCAAATATAGATTAGGTTGAATTTTTGGTAATTTTCTGAAAAACTCCGATTTTTGATGAATAGTGAAACCACTAAGTGGTAATCAAGCAAACTGATTTTTCAGTTAAATGAAAGTTTACCACTAATGTGTATTGAATTTTGAAAATCCGACATACATGGTTGTCATTAGTATGTAAAATGTGGTTCAATGGGATGAAAATAATTTTTTTGGTGAATAGTAACTTTTTTTCATTAATCGCGATTAGAGGTAATTAGTGTAATTTAAGGTAAAAATGATATTATAAAAATATGAAAACACCATGACACTTGTCCTACCCCTATTGGATGAGTCATGGACGACCAAGACAACCCATGGGTCAACTTGGGGACCCCATGGAGCCACTTTGGTTGGAAAATGACATTAATATATATTTATTTAATGTTAAAATTAAATTGACACAAACATGAGTTGTTTTACTAAAACAGTTTTTAAGTGGGGTTAAACAAGTCCAAATTTTGACTATAAATATTAATTAGAAAGATAAAAAGCTTTATTACATCATAGTATTTGTTTTATAATTTTTATACATTAAATAAATTAAATTATTTATGACATCATAATGATGCATCGATGACCTCATTATTTAACGATTTAAATATAATGGAAAGATAATGTAATATCTAAGACCTACACATGTCCAAAACCTATTGGATGAGTGGATTTCGAACCCTTATCACATTATCCACGAATTATATCAATGTGGGACCTTTTAAAACCGAAACAAATTTTCAAATAAAGTAATATTTCTTACTTTCCAAAAGTGCCCCTCCTCTCCTCTTATAAAAGGCCCCCACCTCTACCTCATTTCAAACACTCCTCAAGCCTTTGGCTCGGCCATCCCCTGCCCATTTACTCTCTCCAAATCCCTCTCCTCATCCTAGAGGATTCCCTTTGGGAAGAATCCTTTCAAAGGAAGCCTTTAGGCTCAAATAAAAAGGAGTTACACTTTTAAAGGTAATTCATTCTCTCATGTTCATTTGTTTTATTTTGCTTCTCCAACCCCCTAAATATTTTTTATTTACTTATTTTGTAACAAAAAAAGTATCTTAAATATACTAGGATGTTGTTATAAGATTTATTCGAGCTACAATCTCACACAACTACATCAAATGGTTAAAGAACATACGGTTTCCGTGGATGGCGAAATTCTGCCTCCCGAAACGATGATTGTTCAATACTCATTTAACACCTTCAAAGGTGGCCATTATGATGTCACTATTTTTATATATGATATATAATATGTTAATTCTTTACTTAAGCTTCTGTATTTTTCATTTAGGTCATACCATTATTGTTTCCATTATGGGTAAACACGATATCTTCATTTTAGGAAGTGCGGACTACCGCCCCCTCAAAGTGACGTGATTCGTTAATGCCATACGTGGGACGTATAAAGGATGGATTTAATGTTATTATATATTATGTTATAATGGAATTATTATATACCTCCATATCATTATTATTTCTTTCCATTAAAGTATGAGATAGAAATGAAAGCAGCGTTCATGCGTATGTACGGCTTACCGTCTCCATGAACGCTGCATTTCCTTTCTTATCCCCAAAAGTAATGTACTATTATAAGTACATGTATATAATGGATATATATGATGAATGATACATATAAATTATTAATATAATCCTGGAATTAAAATATACATACCACTCATTTAGTTTTAATTCCATTAATATGACAAAGAAATGAAAGTAGCGTTCATGCGTACGTACGGCTTACCGTCTCCATGAACGGTGCATTTCATTTCTTACCTCTAAATGATTATGTAATATTATAAATACATGTATATTCTGGATATATATTATATATATGATATCCAAATCTTGAATATAATTCGGGATATAATGAACATTTGACCACACGAACAACATGTAATTGTAAGAAGTCCACTTTCGACTTAAGAACCAAATATCGACAAAACAAACATTATTAACTTAAATGATTAAATAATGTTTATAACATTGAAATAAGTGATCTAAAAGGAATAATTAACTATAAAAAGGTTCTTAATAAAGTTGAAATTAACTCAAGTTTATTATTCAGGACGTTAAAGAATGATCGAGTCAAGTCGGACCCGAGGTAAGGGATCCTACTCCTCTCTTTCTTTTTAAGTACACACTTTTATGTCATTCCTTTTAAAGCTCATCTTTCTTGTTATTGGGATGATGTTTTATATTAAACTTAATGTAATTTTTATGTTCATGTGATGAGAGACCCTATTCTCTCGCATCAATCCATTTTGGAAGTTTTGAGTGGCGCCGTTAGGCTGCAAAATTTTCTTAAGAGATCTAACCTCTCTCTTTCTTTTTAAGTACTCTCCTTTATGTCACTTCTTTTAAGCTCCTATTTGTTATGTTGGGGGATGTTCTTTTATATTCCTAATTCTATAAACTTTATCTTAATATGATGAGATACCCTGTTTGATCTCATCAATCCATTTTTGTAAGTTTTATGTGGCGCCGTTAGGCTGCCAAGTTTTCGTAAGGGATTTTTCATCTCACTTTTATTCCCGTGAGATTTATGATACATTTGCCACAAATTCCTTTGAGTGGTGTATTTACTTCCCATTATTCTAATCTTTGTGTAATATACTTTCGTTTATGAGTATTTACATCAATGATTTATTATCCTTCTTTCATGGGGTGTATGTTTTGAAAGATACCCAAGTCGGTAAGGGAACCTTTCACCCTCCTCTTTTTTAAAAGACTTCTTTTCTTGGGTCTTTTAATTTACATATTTTTATGTTGGGATATGTTATAATATATCCTTATTGATGTAAATTTTATGTCCAAGTGATGAGATACACTTTTTATCTCTCATCAACTCATTTTGAGGTGACGCCGTTAGGCTGTCAAGGGAACTTCTTAACCCAATTTCGATTTCTTTGGGTTCAACATGTAGTTATTGAATATGTCATACTTTGAATATGTGTGAATGACCTTTTATTGTTTTACACTTAATATAAACTTATATTGGGTGTATTTATATTTGTCACACATAATTTTGAGATTGATTTATCCTTAATTTAAGGATACCTTCTTTATAAGGGATTTCATCACATTTGACATTTCTATTGAGACTTATTTGTTGTTATGCACCAATTCACTCTTATATGGTGTATATACTGTCCTTTGGAGTATTATATCATGAATCAATTTATTGTCATGATATTATAAATTTCTGACTAAATGTTATTCCTCAATTATTGTATTCAAGTGTCTCTAATTTTGGTAAAACCCCTTTAACCAAAATATCACTTTAAATGTTTTAAATATTTATTCTTATTAATATCCATGTTTCAAAATGGTTTTAAGGATTTTCTTATATGGATATTAATGGTTTAAAATTTTAAAAGCTTCAAGGTGGTATGGGACACTTTGATTCCAAAATCTCTTTATTAAATGTTTTAAATGGTCTTGGAAATGGTTTCTTTTTGAATGGATTCATTATTTCAATATACTAAAATGTTATATTGTGATTGAAATGTGGAAATGTTATGTTTCCTTTATGCATGTTTTATGTGATACGTTTATGTTATGGTTCTTGGGCATTTTTATGAAAACGGGTGGTTCCGTGATAAACTAAGGGCGGGTGAGCCCGATATAGCTCTCCAATGCATTGGGTAACGCAAAGGAGTGAAACGTTAAGGTTTCTCCGAAGATATTTAGGGAATATACTGTGATGGGTATTCTAAACATAACCAAGAGGGTTACTCCCTACGTAAGAATGTTATGAATGCCTCAAGTTACCTTTATGTCTTGTGATTTATATGATTTATTCATGGTTTGATGAGGTATGTTAAAGTGCCTATGTTTTATGGGTAAAGTATGATTTCATTCTTATGTATATATGAAATCATGTTTCCTTTCCATATTTTTTTATAACCCTTACCGAGCTTTTTATGCTCATCCCAAGTTTTTGAAATGTTTTTCACAGGTCAAGGGAAAGGTACATGATGTGATGATAGTGTCAAAGATGTGTCAAAAAAGAATCCATGTTTTATTTTCAATATGTTTCCGTTGATGGGAAGAATGAATACTGTCTTTTATGTAACCACTTTGTTTAAATGTGGAATGTAATGCAAGTTTCATGATCTAATTCTCTAAAACTATAAACCTGAAAAGATCCTCAATGTGTAATCTTGTAATAACTCAAGATTAAGTAGGGTTTAAGGCTGGGGCCTTATAGTTGGTATCAAAGGTCGGTTTAGATAACTTTAGAGGTTAGGGTATTCTTTAAGCATAAGTGGCATTACCATAATGGTTAGGATTTAATAAAGAGTCCTAGTTTTAGATAAAGTGAATGAGTAAGTATATCTTAGTGTTTGCCTTCCTCATTAGTACATTATGGTTTTGTTGTTATACTCACACTTCCATTTCTATTTTTGGTGAATGGATGGATCTAGTAGGCACCAAAGAGACAAGAGGTTTGAAGGAAACTGTGGTGGTTCTCTGATTAAGATACTAGATAAAATGGGGGATTCAATGAGGAAACTCATGGTTGTTCTAAACCAACTATCAAGGATTCATGATCAACCACTTGAACCTTGGTATGATCTGTAATGCATCATGTACGAGATGACCAATCGATGTAGAAGTTCAGGTAATAATTATAAAGGTAACTATTAGAGTTTATATGATCCTTACTTTTGAGGTAATTATGGGTTACTATATGTTATGATGGAAGTGAAATACATGAGATAAAATTGAGGTTAAATTATGTTATGGTTATTTTGATGATTTTATCTCTTTTTGGGGAATGATTTGAGAATTATATAGTTTTGGTAAAAGGACAACACGCAGACTGTGTGACTACCCGTCGCGTCGGACAAAGCTACGGGAATCGAACCCACAACCAAAGTGCGACTGGTATTTATCGCCTACCATTGGACTACGTAAAGTCCCTGGTTAGTTTGACCGATTATTTTTAGTTATATAATTTTATGAATTAAGAGTAAGTTGATTTTGGGTTATTTATGAAAATGATTAACCTATCATGGAGGATATGTGATTAGGTTAATTACTTTTCAATACGAGACTTTAGGAGCAACTGATGTTGTTTGGAGATAAATGTTACGATTTAACTTGGAAGACTATGTGACTAAATCCTTCAAATATTTGGGTTTCAATCTTAGATTGGTTTACTTTGATGAATTTTATGGAAAAATTGTTTATCGGATGTTCCTCGTTGAATTTTGGGTTTTGTTGGACAAATTTTGGAGATTAAGCATAGATTTTATTTTTAAAGGGTTATCCTTTTATGGATTATCTGACCTTGTACTAACCTTTTGGGTTTTGGTTTTGGTTAAAGCCTAAAGACATGAGAAGTGTATAGTTTTTTTTGTGGATTAGGTGCTCCTCTAGAAGTTGTTTATAGTACTCTTAATGCGAACAAGTCTTCCTAAATACTCATCTTTTGGAGAAAGTATGAGTCTGAGTGAAAAATCTAGTAAAAGTTGAAAGTCAACATGACAAGTAAGTA
Organism: Viscum album; assembly: GCA_963277665.1. NCBI lineage: Eukaryota > Viridiplantae > Streptophyta > Magnoliopsida > Santalales > Viscaceae > Viscum > Viscum album. Next base: position 1,809,370,496 of record OY728156.1, read on the forward strand.
TGTTTCCTTATGTTTTATTTAAGCTCAAAAATAAATTCCTCAATAAAAAGTAACTTAAAACAAAAATGTTGTCTATTAACTTTTCCTACTGGGGAATCGAATACCGTTTAACCCATCACAAGTTTGTGATTTTCTTATTGTTAACTTTCTCCTAAACATGTTTTCTATCACTCTCCATCAGAACATGACCCTATGTTTTCTCCTCCATGTCCATGTTTTCCTACAAGAAATCCTAGTATGGGTTAACTCGGGTGACCTCTGTACTTATCTTTCTTTATTTTAAAGTGATTTTTTTACCGACTCTTGTTCCAATGTGGGATTTTCAATGATGTTTCCAAGCCCAGTTTTATAATTGCGAGGACGCAATTCCCAAAAGGGGGGAAGGATGTAACACCCCAGGTAAATAAAGAGTATGAAATTTTCACATTTATCCATATTTATGAATAAAATATTAATATGACTTTAAAGGGGACGCTATGCTCGATGGCGTACCCAACACACAACAACGAGTTTCTTAGAAATCTTACGTTGCACTCTAATAATAAAATAATATTATTTTATATGGTAGTTAACATGTAGCCGTTGTATTGGCGGGAATGGATAGAAATAACACAAATATGATTATAAATGTTTTTAAATGTTTTTACATTTATCCAATAAAATATAAAGGCTAAAAATATGGAAAGAATTCAATTTTAGGCGTATATGCCCTGGTTTTCACTAAAGGGTCACTTATCGCCTTTTGATGGCGAACCGTCATTAAATGTAGTTTTTTTACTCTTATACATTCAATTAGACCAAAAAAAACTTTTCTTAAGAATTGGGACATCAAAATTTACTTTGTGCAAATTTTTGGTATCTTTCCGATAAAGTTCATTTTTTTAAATGAATAGTGTAAAATGTTGTATTTTAATTCAAAACCTCCTTTTAATATAATTTATTTATATGATTATATTATCTTTTGAATTGGTTTTAAAGTGAAATTAGAATATATTTTTACCATTAAATCCAATAGTGGTCATTGGAATTAATTTCACTTTGAAATCAGACTTAAACCAGTGTCAATCTTTTGATACTTATTGTTTCATAAAAACACACTATTTGATCTGACAGCGGGAACTAATTATTAAATTAATTAATGTGACTTATATTTTATGAATTTTATAAAATCAAAATCATTTTTGAATTTGGAATATCAAATATAGCTTAGGTTGAATTTTTGGTAATTTTCTGAAAAACTCCGATTTTTGATGAATAGTGAAACCACTAAGTGGTAATCAAGCAAACTGATTTTTCAGTTAAATGAAAGTTTACCACTAATGTGTATTGAATTTTGAAAATCTGACATACATGGTTGTCATTATTATGTAAAATGTGGTTCAATGGGATGAAAATAATTTTTTGGTGAATAGTTTCTTTTTTTCATTAATCGCGATTAGAGGTAATTAGTGTAATTTAAGGTAAAAATGATATTATAAAAATATGAAAATACCATTACACTTATCCTACCCCTATTGTATGAGTCATGGACGACCAATAAAACCCATGGGTAAACTTGGGGACCCCATGGATCCACTTTGGTTGGAAAATGACATTAATATATATTTATTTAATGTTAAAATTAAATTGACACAAACATGAGTTGTTTTACTAAAACAGTTTTTAAGTGGGGTTAAACAAGTCCAAATTTTGACTATAAATATTCATTAGAAATAGAAAAATCTTTCCTACATCATAGTATTTTTTTTATAATTTTTCGACAATAAATAAATTAAATTATTTATGACATCATAATGATGCAGCGATGACCTCATTATTTAACGATTTAAATATAATGGAAAGATAATGTAATATCTAAGACCTACACATGTCCAAAAAATATTGGATGAGTGGATTTAGAACCCTTGTCACCTTATACACGAATTATATCAATGTGGGACCTTTTAAAACCGAAACAAATTTTCAAATAAAGTAATATTTCTTACTTTCCAAAAGTGCCCCTCCTCTCCTCTTATAAAAGGCCCCCACCTCTACCTAATTTCACACACTCCTCAAGACTTTGGCTAGGCCATCCCCTTCCCATTTACTCTATCCACATCCCTCTATTCATCCTAGAGGATTCCCTTTGGGCAGAATCCTTTCAAATGAAGCCTTTAGGCTCAAATCAATAGGAGTAACACTTTTAAAGGTAATTCATTCTCTCATGTTCATTTGTTTTATTTTGCTTCTCCAATCCCCTAAACTATTTTTATTTACTTATTTTGTAACAAAACCAGTATCTTCAATATATTAGGATGTTTTTACAAGATTTATTCAAGCTACACTCTCACACAACTACATCAAATGGTTAAAGAACATACGGTTTCCGTGGATGGAGAAATTCTGCCTCCCGAAACGATGATTGTTCAATACTCATTTAACACATTCAAAGGTGGCCATTATGATGTAAATATTTTTATATATGATATATAATATGTTTATTATTCCCTTAAGCTTCTGTATTTTTCATTTATGGCATACCATTATTGTTTCCATTATGGGTAAACACGATATCTGCATTTTAGGAAGTGCGGACTACCGCCCCCTCCAAGTGATGTGATTCGTTAATTCCCTACGTGGGACGTATAAAAGATGGATTTAATGTTATTATATATGATGTTATACTGGAATTATTATATACCTCCATATAATTATTATTTATTTCCATTTAAGTATGAGATAGAAATGAAAGTAGCGTTCATGCGTATGTACGGCTTATCGTCTCCATGAACAGTGCATTTCATTTCTTATCCCCAAAAGTAATGTACTATTATAAGTACATGTATATAATGGATATATATGATGAATGATACATATAAATGATTAATATAATCATGGAATTAAAATATACATACCTCTCATTTAGTTTTAATTCCATTAATATGACAAAGAAATGAAAGTAGCGTTCTTGCGTACGTACGGCTTACCGTCTCCATGAACGGTGCATTTAATTTCTTACCTCTAAATGATTATGTAATATTATAAATACATGTATATTCTGGATATATATGATATATATGATATCCAAATCTTGAATATAATTCTGGATATAATGAACATTTGACCACACGAACAACATGTAATTGTAAGAAGTCCACTTTCGACTTAAGAACCAAATATCGACAAAATAAACATTATTAACTTAAATGATTAAATAATGTTTATAAAATTAAAATAAGTGATCTAAAAGGAATAATGAACTATAAAAAGGTTATTAATAAAGTGGAAATGAACTCAAGTTTATTATTCAGGACGTTAAAGAACGATCGAGTCAAGTCGGACCCGAGGTAAGGGATCCTACTCCTCTCTTTCTTTTTAAGTACACACTTTTATGTCATTCCTTTTAAAGCTCATATTTCTTTTTATTGGGATGATATTTTATATTAAACTTACTGTAATTTATATGTTCATGTGATGAGATACCCTATTCTCTCTCATCAATCCATTTTGGATGTTTTGAGTGGCGCCGTTAGGCTGCCGAATTTTCGTAAGAGATCTAACCTCTCTCTTTCTTTTTAAGTACTCTCCTTTATGTCACTTATTTTAAGATACTCTTTGTTATGTTGGGGGATGTTATTTTATATTCCTCTTTCTATAAACATTATGTTAATATGATGAGATACCCTGTTTGATCTCATCAATCCATTTTTGTAAGTTTTATGTGGCGCCGTTAGGCTGCCGAGTTTTCGTAAGGGATTTTTCATCTCACTTTTATTCCCGTGAGATTTATGCTACATTTTCCACAAATTCCTTTGAGTGGTGTATGTGCTGCCCATTATTTTACTATTTGTGTAATATACTTTCGTTTATGAGTATTTACATCAATGATTTATTGTCCTTCTTTCATGGGGTGTATGTTTTGAAAGATACCCAAGTCGGAAGGGAACCTTTCACCCTCCTCTTTTTTAAAAGACTTCTTTTGTTGGGTATTTTAATTTACATATTTTTATGTTTGGATATGTTCTCATATATCCTTATTGATATAAATTTTATGTCCAAGTGATGAGATACACTTTTTATCTCTCATCAACTCATTTTGAGGTGACGCCGTTAGGCTGTCAAGGGAACTTCTTAACCCAATTTCGATTTCTTTGGGTTCAACATGTAGTTATTGAATATGTCATACTTTGAATATGTTTAAATGTCCTTTTATTGTTTTACACTTAATATGCACTTATATTGGGTGTATTTATATTTTTCACACATAATTTTGAGATTGATTTATCCTTAATTTAAGGATACCTTCTTTATAAGGGATTTCATCACATTTGACATTTCTATTGAACTTCTTTGTTGTTATGCACCAATTCACTCTTATATGGTGTATATACTGTCCTTTGGAGTATTATATCATGAATCCATTTACTCTCATGATATTATAAAGTTATGACTAAATGTTATTCCTCAATTATTGTATTCAAGTGTCTCTAATTTTGGTAAAACCCCTTTAACCAAAATACCGCTTTAAATGTTTTAAATATTTATTCTTATTAATATCCATGTTTCAAAATGGTTTTAAGGATTTTTTATATGGATATTAATGGTTTAAAATTTTAAAAGCTTCAAGGTGGTATGGGACACTTTGATTCCAAAATCTCTTTATTAAATGTTTTAAATGGTTTTGGAAATGGTTTCTTTTTGAATGGATTAATTATTTAAATATACTAAAATGTTATATTGTGATTGAAATGTGGAAATGTTATGTTTCCTTTATGCATGTTTTATGTGATACGTTTATGTTATGGTTCTTGGGCATTGTTATGAAAACGGGTGGTTCCGTGATAAACTAAGGGTGGGTGAGCCCGATATAGCTCTCCAATGCATTGGGTAACACGAAGGAGTGAAACGTTAAGGTTTCTCTGAAGAGATTTAGGGAATATACTGTGATGGGTATTCCAAACGTAACCAAGAGGGTTACTCCCTACGTAAGAATGTTATGAATGCCTCAAGTTACCTTTATGTCTTATGATTTCTATGATTTATTCATGGTTTGATGAGGTATGTTAAAGTGCCCATGTTTTGTGGGTAAAGTATGATTTCATTCTTATGTATATATGAACTCATGTTTCCTTTCCATATTTTTTTATAACCCTTACTGAGATTTTTATGCTCATCCCAAGTTTTTGAAATGTTTTTCACAGGTCAAGGGAAAGGTACATGATGTGATGATAGTGTCAAGGATGTGTCAAGAAAGAATCCACGTTTTATTTTCAATATGTTTCCGTTGATGGGAAGAATGAATACTGTCTTTTATGTAACCACTTTGTTTAAATGTGGAATGTAATGAAAGTTTCATGATCTAATTCTCTAAAACTCTAAACCTGAAAAGATCCTCAATGTGTAATCTTGTAATAACTCAAGATTATGTAAGGTTTAAGGATGGGGCCTTATACGCACTACTAACACTACCCCAAAGAAACTTGAATTTACAATCTGATCTATCTCCACCATCAATGAATGATCAACCATGTTAGTTTAGGTATTCATGTTAAATAGGAATACTTGAGATATGATATATATCCAAAACCCCATTTTAATCTTTTGATCCTTCATTTTCTCTTTATAAACTATATCCGGTGCGAAATAAACCAACTCTACAAAGAAGTTAGCATACTCCATCATATTTTGATACCCCTAGTGAAGATCCAAAAACTCTTAGGTCATGGAAAAGGCTAAATTATCATCTAAATACTTCTAGTTGAATATGAACTTGAAGTACCTACCACCCATTTTCTACTTCTTTGCAACTTGCACCAATAAATCCCACCACTTTAAATTGTGACCTTCTAATAAGAGAGAAGAACACTTCACTTTTATCACATCAAGAGTACTAAGAAACCCAAACATCCTCTCTTTTTTCTAATTAAAATCCTCTGATTCTTGGGGGTTCATGAAACCTCATATGGATGAATCCTTTCTTTAGTAACTCCTGAGATTTTTCCTTTACATGACCTATTTTGGCTTCCCTAACATGAGCAGGACCAGAGCCCCCTCCTTAAACAAAAGCTTGGATATCCCAAACCATGTATTACAATAATATTTTATAATTTGTGAGGAATAAATCACTTTATCCTCTTCCCACGGTTTCACATGAGGTCTATGGGGAGGCATAATGTTATATCAAAAAATAATTGGAGAGAAAACCCATTAATACACCATTATAAATTTTTTTCATCAACAATACAATTCCAAACACTTCCAAAAATAAAAACAAAACCACATTCATTACAATATCAAGACAAACCACTTTATCCCTCCCAATGTACATGAATATTCTACATCTTCTACATCACACCAAGAGGAGAAATAAAACTAGATTAAAAATATCCCATGGAAAGTGTAGTCCTGTCACGAGGTTTGTTGGATAGACACCCCACTCACAACCATAACCTCAAGCCCCATAGTCCTTTATCTATTCTATCTAGACTCTCCAAAATATCATGACCCAAATAAAATGTTTAAACCATTCTCTGATACTATTTCTTTCATGAAACAATACAGGATGCCATCCAATATGGCACTCGACCTGGCCGGTGACATGGCATGAACGGTGTTCCCAATCCTCCTCGGCTAGAAACTAGTGCCTAGGTATCAGAAATAAACTTATGGGAATGATTTCACCCATGAAAACAATAAGAAATAATTATCAAAAAATAAATTGCGAACAAACCACAATAATAAAACAACACACCAAGACCAATATCCACAATAAAAAGAGACACAATAGTTCCAAGTTGATAATTTTATAACATTAACGAACATCCAAAAACACCAGAATAGGAGGTGGTAACAACAACATATCAACACAAAAACCAACCTGAAAAATGAAATCCGTCACCCACAATCCACCTCCACACAAACTTGCAATATAGGAACACTAACAACAGGATCCACCATCACCACCATTATGCATCTTGCCTTTACCTGGGTCATAGATAACAAGGTTCAAATACACACAAGGATATATGCAGGGTGTGATCCAACTCCCAGTAGGATTCCACAAAAAATAATTATTCCATGTTATAAAATTAGAATAAAAATCACCATTAATATTTTAATAAAGAATATAGAAACATTTTTAATGCACCATTTTAAGGAAAACATTTTCACAAAAACAAGCTTTTCAATTTCACATTAGAGTAAAGTCCATTGTATGTCAACTATAAGATCAATAACACATGATCACCACATCATGAGATATAATTAAATGATTTAGATTTATTTGGAACCTAGGAGCCTTGAATATCAATGAAACATGGTATAGGAAACATTACTCACACTGTCCTTATGCCTGATCGACTAGAGGGGAACACATCACACAGTCTATTGGTCTCCAATCATCAATGTTTAGTTTTTTTGTAGCATCAATCCTTATAGCAGAAATCGATCCTTGACCCCTTATATCCAACATGCATCCTATTCCTAGTCCACCCTCCTAGATACCTATGACACCCGTTATGCAAAATTTCTGTTACACATTTCACATATATCACTAAATTCACATACACATGTCAAGAATCGTGAATACATATATAAGAAGCCCATTTCTTATAAGAAAAAACTCTCTTAAATTAACATGTACACTAATTTTATTTTCAAACATGTTACTCACCATTTGAATAATTTATAGAATCAATTTATAAAGAATAACACGAAATCACACATGAAACATAGACTATTTCCCTTAAAAACCCATCTTTTAACATGTATGCACATCAAATCCGTTTGAAAACACATTTCACACCTTTTAAACAAATCTTTTAATGCATTAAAGAAGAATAAAAAGAATACCAAAATAATATAATAATGATAAAACGTGGAATCACCTACCCCAATCTTGGAAACATCATGAATCTAGTGGAAAACCTCAACTGGACCACAAACGAACCCTATAGAGGAATGGTCAAACCAAAAAATTAAAAATTTTACCAAAAAAATCAATATGGAACCCTTATTATTATTTCAACTAACGTAGTGGATAAGAATAAGACAAGGAGGGAGTGAGTGGGACCCAAGAATTGAGAAGAAACCAAGAGATCAAAGACTTACAATGTGATTTATTGAATAATCTACACAAAAAAAACAGCCACTAATTGGAGTTTAATGGGACCAAGTGGTAGAGGAGGAATCTCATAAGGTGTAAAATCATATATGTTTCGATTGTGGGGTGATATGGGGTTGAAATTGGGGGCGGGATAAAGGGTAAATTTCTAATAATAATGACCATGACATACCATAGGGTTAACAGACACAGTTTTTCAACTCATGTCGTAACAGTGAAACCTCCCCTATACAAAAGGAAACTTGAAACATGATTTACTATAGGAGGGCACACCACCTTAAGTCTAACCATGTGGCCTGGATAGAGACATTGTCTAGGGTTTGTGGTTTCTCTTGGTCTAGAGCATGGTTTCGCCTAACTGTGCACCACCTACTTCTAAGCCAAAAAAACTCCATTTTTCTCCATAAACAAACTGTAAAACCAATTTATAAATACAAAAATAATATTTAAAAATGAAAACACAGATGTGAAAACACATACATTTCAAATATGAGTGCAATGGTTTATAATTCATGTTAAAATCAAACTCCATCATTCAATATTTTACGTTTTCATAATGGAAAATGAAAGCATAAGAGGGGAAAAGTTTCCATTATTTATTTCCACAATTAGCACTACACCAATGTATTTTCCATAAATAAATGATCTTTAAAATTTCATGAACTATTTTTTGAAACAAAATGTGAAAATATACAGAATGAAAGCCGAGGTCAACCAAGTCAAATTGACATGAGATGGATCAATTTAGTTATATTGAGGTGCATGTTAATTAGTAATGACATGGAAGAAAAATTGTTCATTGTGTCTTAGTATTGATAGAAATTATGATAAAACCATATACGAGTCATCCCAATCACCATACATGTTGACAACGACCTTATATTTTTTCATACATTCCTTTGTGTTTGAAATATTATAACCAAACTCTTGTTTTATACACTCCATAATAAGTGTTATAGACACATTTTGGGAGGTCCTAATCATTTAAATAATAATAAATGAAAAAAATTAGCATCTAATGATGTATGATCATATGTCAGGTTTGGTTGCATGAAATTCTGAGCTTACTCAATCATAGAAATTATGTAACCAAAAAATGAAATGTCAAGAATCATCCTCAAGTAGAATATATAATTATACTCATATTTTTTACATCATATGATGTATTTTTATGTATTGAATCCTAAACTAATTTTCTACAATTTCGGTCAATATGATATATTTTTTTTATAATTTTCATGGAATACTTATTTTGAAATTCTCTTCAAACGTATAATGTTTTGTCCAATACACCAAATCTATCTTCTATAACTCCAGTAAAATTAGTGTATGGTGTGATAACATTCCATTAGAATTTAGTAAATTGTTCCACTTCTTCTGACCAAGATGCAAAGATGGGTGGTAGATTCAATTTTCATTGAGGGTAATATACAAATACTGTATTTCTAAAAACATCCTCACTAACTTTGGAAGCTTCCTCCTCCTCCTCATTGTTGTTTATGTTTGTTCCATCATTAGAAGCTTCCTCACAATCAAAAATCTCTTCATGCATATTTGGTTCATCACATTGGTTGTCTTCTTCCAGATGATAGGGAATATCCTCATAATCCTATTATGGACCTTCTTTAACAAGCTTTTATTATTGTGTAATTGTATAGTTGGAGGTTATTGTTGTACACTAGATACATAAAAATATAACTCCATCATAGAACTATCTGACTATTGGTAAAATTAAGTTGTTGCTTGGACCTATTTCTCATTTGTAACCAATAGAAAAACTAGATACCATTATCCTATTATGGACTTGAATATATATATATATATATATATATATATATATAATATAATGGATCTTCTAACTAAGTACCAAATTTAATTGGCCATACATTCTTTCATGAAATTATCTCAGAGTTATTCTATCATATATTCTACCAATTTTAAAATATTTTATTATATAATCAATGATGACAGTAATGATTCATAAAAAAAATTAATATTTCTAAAGGTATGTTTAGTAGTTTATAAAGATAATGTGAATCATCAAAAGAATACACCCCAGGAGTGTCAAAATAGGTGTGTAGTAAGGCTCATTAGCATGCCCCAAATTAAACTCAAATAAAATCCCAACACAACCTTTCTAATGTTATTACCCCTTGGTACATCTATGCCAGATCCATATTCACTCATAGTATCCAAATATGGATTTCATTTCTAAGATAACCACACAATGTTTACATTACCAAAATTTTAGAATTCTTTTTTATATCCTCAAAGATGAAACTATTTTTTCATGGTAAAAGTTTTAATATTCTAGAAGGTATGTTTATATGTTTGTAAAGAGACTGTGAACCGTGTAATGCATCACATATAGAAGTTTCAAACTAGATGTCCAATAATTCCTATTGTTAGGCACCGGGTTTCACTCGAGTTAAATCCAAATATTCCCTTTTTCAGGGTGATTACCCCTAGGTATATCTATTTTAGAGCCACATCCACTTTTAGTATCTAGATATGGAGTTCTTTTCTTATATAACCACACAATTGTTATGTTATTAACATTTTTTCATATTTTATTCAATCCTAAAAGATGACAGTAATGTTCCATTGTACAATTTTTATTCTTGCTGAAGGAATGTTTTGTAGTTTATAAATATAATGTGAATAATCCAAATAAAATCCCTAGAGAGTGTCAAAATAGGTGTGCACCAAGGTAAGAATCATCTAAATCATAGGATTGAACAATTAGGTGTGAAATTAACCATCATTGTTATAAATTTATCCCTCTTTGACCCCAAGTTAATTTAATGTTAATCCAAAATTAATAAGTTAATCCTTAATCAATAATTACTTAGTCATTAGCTGATCATTCATTAATTAATATTCATAATTTCATTCATTAAAAGTTAAAATAATAATTAATCATAAGATTAGAAATACCAATTCCTAAGATAATCATTCTTTAATCATATTTTATTGAATCGTTAATCACTCCTTAATAATTTATGAATCATTTTTAAATTAATATTTATTCAGTAGTTAGCCTATAGTTAATTAATAATCATTCATTAAATAATTATTGTTTAATAATTATTTTATCATTAATTTTTTATATGTTAATCATTCATTTATCATTTAAAAAACATTCTATAATAATTGATTAATAATTAGTCAATCATTTTTTAATCTTTCATTAATAATTGGTTCATCATTAGTTAATCATTATTTAATCATTTTTAAGAATTTGTTAATCCGTTGTTAATTATAGATTAATCATTTATTAATCACTCATTAATCAATACATAATTAATAGTTATTAATTAGTTATGTTAAAATTAATAATTATTTAACTACTATTTAATCATTATTTAAGTTGTTAGTTTGTGGTTAGTTAAAATTTAATCATTAATTAATTCTTGTTTAATCACTAAATAATTATTGGTTAATCATTAATTCATCATTAATTAATCCTATTTTAATAATTCCTTAATCATTGACTAATCCCTAATTAATCATTATTCTATCATTTGATAATGATTCATTATCACTAGTTAGTCATTACATAATTATCTGTTAAGTTTTAGTTAATCCTAAATTAATTATGCTATAATAATTTTTTAATCACTCGTTAAAATGTAATTAATTAATAAATGTTAATTAGTTAAATTATAGTTAATTATTAGTTAATTAACAGTTTATCATTAAGTAATTATTGGTTAATCATTATTTAATCATTAGTTAATCATTCATTAATCATTAGTTAATTATTAGTTAATCATTAGTTAAATAGTAGTAAATCCTAAGTTAATAATGCCTTACTAATTTGTTAAATAATCATTACTCATTACATAATTAATAGTTATTAATTACATATATTATAGTTATTTATTAGTTAATTAATTATTCGCCATTATTTAATTATTAGTTAATCATTAGCTAATCATTATTTGATTCAAACCCATTCCTAATTTAATCATTGGTTATTCATTATCTAAACATTATATAATTCTAAATTAATCCATAGTTATACATTAGTTAATAAATAATTAAGCATTGCTTCATCATTAGTTATTCAGTAGTTAATCATTACCCATTTATTAGTTAATTAGTAGTGAATCATTATTTTAGTAATATTTATTCATCATCTTGTTATTATTAATTACTAATTTTGTCACTAATATTTAAAACCTACTATGTCATAAAAAATAATAGTCCACATATAATAATAAATACATTACTTATTCTAAGTATATATTTTTTAAAAAATATGATTAAATAATAATACTTTACATAATACTATTAATTATTATATATATATTATATTTAACTAACTAAACAATTAAGTAAATAACATAATTATAATTAACCAAAAACCAAAAAAATAAATAAATAATTGACTTTAAAATAATATAAGAAGAAATACCTCTCAATTATGATTCAAAAATCCCTCTGTCCTTTAAGGCCACCAAAAATTCCCTGAACAAGATATAAACAACAGAGAGAGTATTAGAGAGAGAGATGTGGTGACATTTAGAGAGTGGTGGTATGAATTTATTGAGAATAAGGGGAGGGTTGGTAGTTTATTTATAGGAATGGGGGTTAAAGAGTTACCAGTGGAAATTCCGATCACCCAAAATTAAGGTGACATTCATTTTTAACATTAACACATTTCACCACATTTTCTTTGTCATCAATCTAAGTAGATCATAGTAAAAGGTGGTATGTTCATTAATGTATTTTTATTAAAGACAAAATATGTTTATGTGGTTCACCCCTTTGGGTAAGTGTTAAAAAATGTAACCTAGGAATATATTTCTCATAAAACACACACACACACACATATATATCTCTTTATTATTAGAATATTGTTTTATATATTATTATTTACCATTTTAATCTTCTTACTCAATATTTTTTTATTAATAGAATATTTTTTTATTACATAATATTTTTAATTTTTCATATTCTATTATTTATTTTATTTTCATTAATTTAATTTTGACTACTAAAATATTAGAAAATTTATTTATTAATTTAGTGTGGAGTCCTATATAAAATATAAAATAGTTAAAAAGTTCTAACTCAACTTTTAAGAGAAGAATAAAGTGAATCCCACATTGAATGTTTTTCAAATTGGCATCTAGCCTGTCTCTTATAAAAGGTATGATTTAAGAAACATTTTATGATAATAATATATATATTATAAATAAGTTTTATATTACATAAATATTTATTTATAAAAAATACATACATACATACCTGAAAATATAAAAACCTAAAAAAACCTACCGAATAATATAAAATAAAAATATACAATAGAATAAAAAACATATTTTAAATAATAAAACTACAAATATATTTTCATTTAATAAACAAGAAACTAAGTATAAAAAATATTTTTTATTCAAATTGAATAATAAATAATAAATATATGTTTTTTATTTTATTCTAACAATATAATACACATTTAATTAAAAATGGTTTTATAGAAAACATACATATTACCCGCCTAAAAATAGAAATTCCCTTAAAATTTTAAAAAATTATTTTTTTAGAAACAAAATAATAACGTAGAATATATTTTGTCTCATCATAACATATTATTTGTAATGGAAAAATGTTATCTATGGTCACATGTGTTTTTTATTCACATTTATTATGTTTTTTTGTGATTTTTTCACAAGTGTTTTATGTTTTTTATCGTGTATTCTAAATTTTCATTTATTATATTTTCATACTTGTCTTATGTGTTCACATTTGTATTCGGTTTCATATTCACATGTTCAGTTGTATTATTTATTATATTTCAATTCTACATTCTTATTTTTTCTCAATAATCACATATGTTCAGTTTCATGTGTTTAATGTTTAATAATTAGTGTTTTGTGTTGTATGCTATGTGCTTTGTGTGGATGCTTATATTATGTGTTTTGTGAAAACAATTATATTAAATGTTCCATGTGATCAAATCTATACACACATGTTATATAATAAAAAATGTTCTTATTTTCTTGTTATGTTTTCTATGTTTTTTATTCCACATTCACATTTGTTATATGTTTTACACACGTGTTTTATGTTAAAGTGAAAAAAATTAAAAACATTATTGAATATTTTTGTGCATGGATCTCGTGAAGGAGATATATAATTTATATCCTTGTATATATATCTGTTATGATATTTATATATGTATATATATGTGTTATGATATATATATATATATGTTATGATATATATATATATATATTTAATGTTATTCATGTAAACTATGATTTTCATGCATAATGGGGTATGTAATTCTATACAATCTATGATGGCAGAATTGGCTATATAACTGATTGAATCACTTTCTAAAATATCATTATGATCTATTACAATAGTTGTAACATAAAGGAAGCTTCTATCATTCATGAATATGATGAATTAATACAAAATTCATTAAATAATTCATTATAAACACATGAGTTAATGCATGTATTTTTTAAGAGTAACCATGAGCGATTTACAAATCACATTTCCATGTGATGGAATGTGTGTGTGATTTCGTACTAGTTGGTTGAAACTCTTGGAGACCGATATCCCTCCTCTTATTCTTCTTTAATATACCATTATTCTAGAACACCATGGTATAAAGGATAATCCCACACATATGACTTGTGATTTAGTTGATCTGTGGATACATATGGATGGGGATTATTTTCTTTTCTACATTTCGATTTCCATCTAACTCATCAGATGAAGATCAACATATTTCAGAAGGTTCTTCAATTAATGGTTCATGGTTTTATAGTCTTTTTAATTATTTATTTTATATTAAATTTTCATTTATCTTGCATAGAGATCCTAATATAAGGGATATTGACCACTTCTACTTAAACTAATAATCATTATTTTACTTATTCAAATCCTAATAGTGGTATTAGAGAGACCCATGCATTTAAATTTACGAGATCATTCATGAAAAGAAGAGATTATAAATAATAATGAACTGTTTTTTATTAAGGATCATTTTTTAAAAGGTTTTCCTTTATAAAACCCATCTATGGATAGTTAATTGAGACATTCCCTAAACATTGGGTAATATGAATAATGGTTATCTGGATTTTACCTTTATGTATAACGCACCAATGTTGGGTGATCTTGATACAATCATGGTCAACCCTTACACTGTATTAAAAAAATTAATTATATCCTGATGTGAGAGACGAAATTTCCCTAATTCATTGACAGACGGGCTTACTCCCACACAAGATACCATAATGTGAGGAATCTACCACGACACAACATGAAGGTATTTTAGGCTACCCTTATATAAAGGAGGCTATATAATGGTAATATTTTAATTACCTTCACTCAGGTGGAAAAATTATTGCATTACAATTATATAGGTGGAATTTATGCAGGTAAAGGAATTTTCCTTCACATGGGTGGACCATGCTACCTATGGCTAGCATAAAATTTTCAAAAATTTATATTTAGTTAATTTTTCTTATAATTTATAAATTTTATATAAATTTTAATTAAAGGTATGTTTTGGATATTTATTTGTTAACAAAATAATGATTATTAAATTAATTATAAAAGTTTGATAAATAATTAATAAATTCTTATGAATCATTTATTATTAAATATACCATAAATATAAAATGATAATATTTAAAATACCTTTTTCAAAAATAATATGTAATTCCTTATGATCTAATAACAAAAGTGTTTATTTAAAAATAATAAGTGGTAATTTATAAAAGTCTATAAATTTAAAAAATAGGCTAAAATATTTATAGTTATGAAATGTTCATAAATAATAAATTTGAATTTAAATTAAATTATTGTATATTGTTCAAGATACATGGAAATGGATTTGATGATTCATTTGATCATGGTTTAAATAATGTTAAGAATATGATATTAGGGTTTTGTATGTTTTTTACAGATTTAAATTGGACTACGAACTGTTTTAATTCATAAAATATAATATATTTAAATAAAATTCCATATAATGTTTAATATAAAAAATTTCATATGGAAGTACATATAAAAATTTATATTCATCATTATGAAATGTACATAATGTAAAAAATTATTATATAATTATTTATATTTTTCTTATATTTATGAATCGATTATAAATGATTATATCTTGTTTAAATATTTTAAATTTTAATTTATTTAGTGATTATTCTCTAATTTAATCATAGTTATAAATTATTTATATGATGAATTATGTTTGTTTTAGTTTAAATTATAAACTATTCCATGGAATAGATCCTTATAGTACCTGATAGAAATGAAAATGAATTTAGTTTTTCACCAACCTTAACTTTGATCTATAATTTTTCATATGAACTTGAAATTAGTTTTTGAACATAGTCAATTAATATTATATGTTAGAGTTATGCTGAACTGAATTATCTATTGAGTAAATTCCCCCATGGTAGAGAGACTTGGGTTCGTACTACCTACCAGCAAGATAGATTATGACTTGTCTATAATGATGAATGAGGTTAGAAAAATAACATGGGACTGTGGGTTCTTATAAAATGATATATATGCATAAAAGTATATGTTAGGAGAAAGCAAGTCTTTAATGGTATGATGTTTTGAATGCTCATTTTTAGTGAAAGATGAGATTAATTACTTCAGTATCAACCCATTTAATCAATATGATTTGGTAGATAAATTATTTGGACAGTCTAGGAACATTGTTTAATCTTTAATTGGACATAATTTTCACTTTAAATCCGTTATAAAAAAGGTTTTTATTTTTTTTGTGAATTATAATATTAATGAACTTTATAATCCATTCACAGACATCCTCAATATGTTAAGGATTTCTGATCAGGACATGGGAGGTCTAAGATCATGTACCATGATGATTCTAAAAATGAAAAAAAATAATGTTTCTAGAAAAGCGGTAGAAAAGAGGCCATGCAGAGTCCACACAATCTGAAATTCTATGAAGGAATAATTAAGGTAGTTTTTTCATAATGCAATGTTTGAAATTATTAATTAAATTTTCTATATTACCTGATACTTTTAAAAAATTTCAGTGGAAGGTCCACAACAGTAATAAATATTAGATAATTTGTTTCATTACATTGAAGGGTATGTGATACCAACCTTATATTTTACATGTTTTTTAAATATATATAACAATATAACCATAGTAAAAAGGAAATAAATGAATGATAAAAAATGATGTTTCTTTCCAACTAATGGAAGAAAGTAGTTGTTACATAGGGATGTGGATACTTCACGTTTAAATAAGTATGCCATAATATAAGTTTTTTTTATCTATTTTCCCTAGTTTGGAGAATGTAAAAAATATTTATTTAAATTAAATTATAGAGGGTTTTACTATACATAGTTTTTGATTTATTCAATACTATAACATACTTCTAGGGAGACTAAAATGGTTGTTATAGTATGAAATTAATCCCATTTTCATTTATAGAAATGTTTTGAAAATATGATTGTGTCTAATAAAATTTTATTTGATATTCTCAAAGTGTTTAGAGTATATTAACTCGTAATATGTTGTATGGGTTCTATGTTTTTCATGATCATGACTTGTGGGTACAAGTTCAAATAGGAAGAAGGAAATTCTGATGAAAATTTCAACAATGTTTTCTCAAGAATCTCTTCAATGTCATTGAAACCGGGGGCTATTAGGTTGAGAGAATAATTATTTCATATGATGAATTACAAATATAATCAAAGGAGTTTTAGGAAACTCAGTGGAATATACCTATTGGGTATGCATGTTAAATAAATTTATTATTTAATTTTAGAAGGTATATCATACCAAAATTATATTTTATAAGTGTTTTAAATATAGAGGAGTTCAAAATATAAGGAAGAATTGATTGATCTTTTAATTTACATTCATGAAAAAAAGAGTTTCTAAATCATAAGTTTGAGTGTAAAGGAATTTAGCTAGATCAGATATATCTAATTAAAGGGTTTTTATATTTATCTCATTTGTCTTATATGATATGAGAAGTTCATAGGTAATAGATATTTGTTATGAAAAAAATAGATGATTAATTCTGTAAATATGGATTATGATTCATTATTATTGTATAACATGTTTTTGAAGCGAATATATGAATAAAATTGTTTATCCAAGATAATGTGTTTATTTAGTTGTTTCTTAAAATATGGTGCAATATGATTCTCAGCCACCAGTGGTGTATTTTAACGAATGGTATTCTTTTCAAGTATAATGCTCCAAACACAAATAATAAAATATATAACATGGAAATAATAGTTTAATAATGAAATATTCTTACTAGGATGAAATAAGTGTTATTTATTAAACAAAAAAATAGTTTGTTTTGTTACTTATCTTGATATTCTGAGATGAATATAGTGACTAAGAAGTTACTGGGAGTATTTTTGGACTTAGAAAAGTTCAAAGATAATAAATAGAGGACTACACCACTGTAAAAATAGAGTTATTTCTACTGAATATCCTAAATATTTTATGATTTGTATATTAAAGAAAAATTTAGTAACCATGAGAATCTGTATATATCTATTTCCATATGTTTTTAAAAAAATCTAATGACAAAATTTTCTTTAATTAATATCCTAATACAACTCCCCGACCCTAGTTACCCAGAGTCAGTGCATTATTTTAATACATTATCGTGATTACAAGGATTCAAGTATCGAAAGACCGATCATTTTAGTAGTCTCCGAAATAGATTACATATATGAACATAACATTATGATTTCAAACATAAAATAAATCATAGATAGTTCCTTGAGAACGCCATAATTCCCTTTAGCTTAACCCGACATATCGATCATAATACACTTCTTAGAAATCCTGGGAAAATAAAATATAAGGGGTGAGCTGAGATGATCTGTAAGGGTAAATAATTTAGCAAAAGCTATAAACATTTAAGGAAAGTTGTGTGATAAAAAAACATCCTTTTATAATCATAACATGAACATAATATCGAAAACATAAATCAAACATTACCATATAAACATGAACATGGATATTCTACTAGTCGAATAATCACATGTAATGACTAATTTCATAATGACTGAATGCCTAATGCCAGACATCGTTACCACATAGTCAAGGCCTCATGCCAATACTACAAATAAATATTTTTTCAAGGCCTTATTACAAGACCCTAGTTTGTCTTATGAGACCCACCTATGCATCGAAGAGCTATAGCGGGCTCCACCCGTCACTTACTAAGTCCACTACCTTCCTCATATGAAAATTTTGAAACATTACATAAACATCCATATTAAAAATAGCATACCAAATGCTAATACTTCAACCAAAAATAATGAAGGGTATAAAAATAGCACATCCAGAATCAAAAATATCATAACTCATTCAATACAATATGGAAGATTGTATTATAATAAATAAACCTTAATCAAGAATAAAATCTAGTAATGGTTGCTGACATATTTGAAAATTACCAGTAAAACTTTTTGAGAGAAATACCCCTTTCTTTGAAATCATTTAAAAGTAACACATTTATAAAGTAAGTCATTTTAAAATTGGTTTTTGAATAAAAGTGTCTCATACCACTTTTATTCTTTTTAAATGAATTAAAATTTTAAAACAATCATGTCCATATAAATCAATCTTTAAACCCATTTTAAAAACATGGATATTAATTAGAAATATTTAGAAGAATAAATATTTAATACATTTAGAATGATGATTTAGATAAATAGTACCTTAAAATAATCATTTTGAAATGTCTTTTATGAAACATGGACATGGATAATAAATATGTCCTAGAAAATACTTACACATAAACAATCTCGGATAATAATTAGATTGAGGAATTAACCCTTACCCTGCACTTTCCTTTCATCAAGGGTACGTTTAACCTCTTGTATGATGAATATAATATGTTATTAAATTATACCAGAACCATATTAATAATTATTATATCATAATTGATTCACTTAGGACTTTATACTACCCATTTAATAATTATTTCCATGTTAAATTAACATTTCGGGTAATAATCACTTTCTTTATCATACATGTTTCAACTTGTTATTCTTGATCGTATCATTTAGATCATGATTTAAATACTTATAGAATATAAAACTTGATTTATATATAATATATATTTATAATATAAATATGTATAATATATAGATATATGAAATGAAAAAACTATTTATGGAGACGGTAGGCCGTACACACGCATAAACGCCTTTTCTATTTTCATATTGTATTGAATGGAAGTAAGTGAATAAGATATATGTAAGTACACACACACACACAGATATATATATATATATATATCTTGTAGCATTATTATTTAATATATTTAATACTTATTAATAATATATATTTTTATAATCATCATTGAATGGTGAACATGGAAATAAATCTCATCGCGTCATGGAGACGATAATTTGTACGTACGCATGAGCAACAATATCATTTCATTAATGATTAAAATATGTGGAATTGGATGGTATATTAATTTTACAGATAAATTATCATGTTATTTTCATTATTTATATACATATTACTCATCATTATATCTATCCAAATAACATAGTTTTGAATTACAAATTACACCACGGTGTGGAGATGATAAGCTGTACGTACGCGCACATGGTGACATTATCATTCATAAGATGGATAGAATAATGATTATGGTTGTACCATATTTATAATAACATAAAAGTATGTATAAAGTACTAGATTTATTATTTTAGTATTGGAATAACAAACAAATAGGAAGTGGAAGAAGAAAAGAACTTTGAAAAAAGGTGGTGAAATTATTACCTCTTCTTCGGGTGCTTCCTTTTGAGTTGATAAAAAGGGATCCTTATGATAGATTTATGATCAAATTAAGGACTATATGTTGACTTGAGTGATTTTTTGGAGGATAATTGGGGAGGTGTTGACCGAGAAAAATGGCTTTGGAGGTGTGAATTTGAGAGAAGGGGAAGTGCATTTTTATAAGTGGGGTGAGGGGCACCTTAGAAAAAACATGAAATATTATTTTATTATATAATCATATTCGGTTTCTAATGGCTCCAAATGAATTTATTTAGATCCTTAGGTGGTTATGGGTCGAAATAAGCTCAACCAATATATTTTAGAAATGTTTAGGTAACCATATTAGCCTTATATTTTAGATTAAACTCTTGGTTAAATAGTTTAACATTTACCATGTCTCTTTGTATTTTTATATTATATGGTTAATAAACATACTATAAAATTAAAAGAGAACCCCAAGTGGTTCTTTAATAAAATATATATAATTATTTAAGTCCTTTGGATGAACCTTAGATTTTTATGACAATTATATCATTTAGTAATATAATATTTGTTTTGAAAATTCATTTATGTCAATGTTGACTCTATTTAGTAATTGATTTTTTTGGAAGTCATAACAGCATGATTACTTAGAAAAAAATTCATCTAATAAACCCTTAAATGTCATATTATCCTAGAAAATTAGTGTAATTCATGAAATGTCTCAAATTATATTTATTTTGATATTTATAATATCAATTATTTTAATCATTCTTTAATAAGGTAATTACTGCATCATTATTACGTCATAAATAAATTTAATTATTTAATGTATAAAAATTATAAATAAAATAACATTATGTATAAAATATTTTTAAATATCTAATGAATATTTATAGTCGAATTTATCTTATATATAACACTATATTAAAAATGTTTTAGTTATAAAAACATGAATTTAACACTTTTAACTCTTTTTTAAATTAAATAATAATAATTGTCCTAATCTAATCTAAGTGGACCAAAGAGGATCATATTTTATTCTTAAGGTATATTTTAGTCTAAATAAACTTATCCAATAGAATTTAAACATGTGTTAGCGTAATTATAATATCATTTTTATCTTTAATTATCCTATTAACTTCTAACCGTGGTAAATAAGTCAAAAGTTACTATTCACCAAAAATTATTTTCATCTTATTGAACAAAATTTTACATACTAATATCGACCGTATCTCTTAGATTTTTGAAATTAAATTCACATAAAGGTAAAAATATGATTTATGCAAATTTGTAAATGCTCCTAGAAGGTGGTTAAAAGATAGTAAAACGTTAACTAAAATTTTATACATCAAATTTTATTATAAAAATGAATCTAATGAATTAAATTGAATTAATATAGGTATTATGTATATATATTGACTTCAGATAAATAAAATAAATAAATATTTAAATAAAAAGTTAGTTTTTAAACAATAACGCAATGTTTTTCACTATTCATCAAAAAATAGAAATTTTCAGAAAAATACTAAAATTCACACTAATATAATATTGATATTCTGAATTCAAAAATGAATTATATTTTAAGAAATTAAAAACATAAAAGTAGAATTAATTAATTTAAAATTAATTCCTATTTTCAAAACCAAAAAGCAGGTTTTTAAGAAGTAATAACTATCAAAATATTGAAATGTGTTTAGGTCAAATTTAAATGTGAAATTACATATAATGACCTAAATTGTATTAAATGATAAAAATAAAATCTGATTATACTTCCAAACAATTCAAATGCATAATTTAACAGTATAAATTATTTCGATTAAAAAAGTTGTTTTCAATTAAAATTTAGTATTTTCACTATTCATTAAAGTATGAAAGTTATCAGAAAAGTACCAAAAATTTATCAAAAATAAAATTTTATGTCCCGATTCTAAAGAAAAATTTGATTTCATTAAATTATATATATAAATGTGTCAAATATTGGTTTTAAAAAGGGTTCTATAATAAAAGGTGGTAAAATTTCAATTTTTGAAAAATACTTCTTTTTTCTAAAAAAAACGAATTTGTTTATATATTATGTCACATAATATGGATTCTAAAATTATAAGGAGTATATAAAATTCAAAATTCAGTTAATATTATATATAATCGCTTTTTGAATAGTTAATTTGGTAAGTTCTGGTGCGCTTGAACTCAGTGTTGCGTGTAGCGCAAGTTATTGAATTATTTTGAAGAAATAAAATAATATGAAATATTGGGGTGTTACATTATACCCTCATTCAAAAAAATTGTGTCCTCAAAATTTTAAATTTTTCTTCGAAAATAAAATGTTAAAAATAGAAAAACAACTTTGTGGAAAACCCACATCGGAAATTGAGTTAATGAAATTTTGTCTTAATAGGTGGTAAAGGGAAATGAAAAAGACACCACCAAATTATCATCTTGATTAAGAGAACATTGGTGGAAATTAGAGGCACATAATTGGTGTAAAATGTAAATATTAATCTGGAGTGATTGAGGTCATCAATGACAAACAAATGTAAAATTGAGGGACTAAAATCCATCAATCTATGATGATTTAAAATATCATCAGTTCAACAAAACACAATTTATTAGGATAACACTTTTTTGGTTTTAAGATCCATTCCTTAAAGTTTAAGAATTAATTTATTCATAGAATAAGAGGTAAAAATATACTTAATAAGTATATTTTCATCCTTCAACTAATTTCTACCTCAAACCCATCTTTCACTCCAAAACATAATATAATTCAAAAATGTTCTATTTATCTGAATCGTATAGGGTTCAAAAAATTATGAATTTAAAATTAGTTTTTCAGAATATTAAAAAAAACTACATTATAAAATCTCAGAAATCACTTAGGACAGTGGTATGTGATGCACCCTTGTCACCCTTCGATTGTGGGTTCAAGTCTCACGGCCTAGCCTGATGCGACGGGTTGCCGCCCGATGTCCGAGTTGTCCTTTTTATAACAATCTAAAAATAATCTTAAGAAATGATTTAAACTTAACAATAATACTAATATTATTATTCCAAATCCACCATATCTTATTCCAAAATCACTACCTCAGTATCAATACTATATTTTGGTTTATCTTCCCTTCAACCATGTATTTTCAAAAAAATTTAACTTGCTATTGAGTCACTTTTCTTAGTGACATATAATATCTAATCCTCATTGAAATAGTATTGTAGTAAAATCCTTATTTATCTCCACAATTCATATAACCAGCACATCATCAATACATAACACAAACAAAATAATTCTTTAATAACAACATGAGAACACTATTCATCCCTCTTCATCTGCGGTAGTCTCATAACTTGATTATTATCCAATAGCATCATTTGGGAATACTATGATGATTGGGAAATTGATTCATGTAGTGTACCAACTCCTTACAAATGAAGCATTTTACATTTGAATCATTTTCTCTTACCCTTGAAATCATGCACATGGTGTCCTTTTTCTCTACACTTAGAACACACTCCCATTACCTTCAAGTAAGTACCGGGGTATTTCTTCCCACATTTACCGCATATGGGAAAATATTTCTTTACCTTATTCCCTTTTTCCATCTTTCTCCCTACCATCCTTTTCTTCTCTGTCTTCCCTTCAAACCCATAGGACTCGTATAATTCTTTACTTATCTTATTAAGACATGATGTTACTTCTTTGCATGATGAGAATATATGGAAGACAATTTTTCTTCTAAATGTTGCCTTAAGACCAAGAAAGATATGATACTTCTTACTCTTTGGATCATGGTATTTCTAGAGTTCTCATTACTTATATTGGGAACCATTTCTAAACAATGACATACACTATGTTAGTGTATGAATCATAATTCATAATTCTAATATTTTAAAATACCTAACGTAAATTGAAAATATTATGCATAAAATCTATAATCATAAAAAAATGTTTTCTTTGAGGAAGTATTTACTCCTAAATCCTTCATAATGGTTTGTAAAATAAATGAGAATTATCCTAAGCATATACCTTGGGAGTGTTGTAACCAAGAGTGCAGCAAGGCTCGTTGTCATGTACCAGGATACCTCAGGTCAACTTGAAACTCCTTATCAGAGTTTTCACTTCTATGAACATCTATGCCAGAGTCACTTCTACCTGCTCGTATCCAGAAAGGGATGTATTTCTTATAAAACCCATATAATATATACATTACCAAAAATTTTGGATGTTCGTCTATACTAATCCTCAAAGTAAATCTTAGGGTAATGTGCTCTAGTCAGAGTTTATCTAAAACTAGTTTTCAAGGTTTGTACTAAAATTCCTCTGATACCAACTGTAATGCCCCGACCCTAGTTACCCAGAGTCGGTGCATTATTTTAATACTTTGGGATGATTACAAGGATTTAAGTCCTGAAGGACTGATCAGTTCAGCAGTCTTGGAAATAGATTAAATACATGAACTTCACATTACAATTTTAAACATAAAATACAACATAGATAGTTCTTTGAGAATTCCATTATTCCCTTTATCTTAACCATGTATATCAATCATAATACACTTCTGGGAAATCCTACTAAAATAAAACATAGGAAAAGGGTGAGCTCAGATGCTCAGTAAGGGTAAATAATTTAGTGGAAGCCATAATATTTAAACACAAGATTCATGATAAAAACACAATCCTTTTTAAACATAACATGAACATAATATGGGAAAAATAAATCAAAAACTACCATATAAACATGCACATGGATATTATACAAGTCGAATAATCCCATGAAATAACTAATTTCATAATGAGGGAATGCCTAACGCTGAACATCATTACCACATAGTCAAAGCCTCATACCAAGACTAAAAATACAATTTTTTGTCTATGTCTTGTGCCAAGACACTATTTTGTCTCATGAGACATACCAATACATAGAGGAGCTATAGTAGGATCCACCTATCACTTACTAAGTCCACTGCATTCCACATATGAAAATGTTGAAACATAAAATAAACATTCATATTAAAGCTGACATACGAAATAAAAATACTTCAACCATAAACCATGAAAGTTATAAAAATATCACATCCATATTAAAACATATCATAACTCATTAAATACAATATGGAATATTATATTATAATAAATCAACCTTAATCATGAATAATATCCAGTAAAGGATGCTGACATATTTGAAAATGATCAGTAAAACTTTTTGAGAGGAATAACCCTTTTTGTGAAACAATTTAAAAGTCACACATTTATAAAGAAAGTCCTTTTAAAAGAGGTTTTTGAATCAATGTTTACCATACCACTTTTAAACTTTTTAAAGGAATAAACATTTTAAAATAATCATGTCCATATAAATGAATCCTTAAAACCATTTTTAAAACATGTACATTAATGAGAAAGATTTAGAGGAATAAATATTTAAAACATTTAAAATGATGTTTTAGTTAAATAGAACCTTAAATGAACCATTTTTAAATGAGTTTTATGAAATATGGAAATGGATAATAAATATGTCCCAGAAAATACTTACATATAAACAATCTTGGATAATAATGAGATTGAGAAATTAACCCTTACCTTGCACTTTCCTTTGGTCGAGGGTACATCTAACCTTCTGTATAATGGCCATAGTATGTTATTAAATTATAGAAGATCCATATTCATATTTATTATATCGTACCTTATTCACTTTTGACTTTATACTACCCATTTAATAAAGATTTCCATGTTAAATTAACATTTTGTTTAATAATTGGTTTCTTTATCGTACCCTTTTTAACTTGTTATTCTCAATTATATCATTTAGATCGTGATTTAAATACTTCCTGAATATAAAAAATGATTTATATAAAATATATATATAGAATATAAATATGTTTAATATACCGTAGGCTGTACGTATGCAGAAACGTTGTTTCTGTTTTCATATCATATTGAACCGAAGTATGTGAATAAGATATATGTAAGTACATACATATAAATATACATATACATATATATATATATATATATATCTAGTATAATTATTATTTCTAATATTACATACTTATTTATAATATACATTTTTATAATCATCGTTGAATGGTGAATGTGGAAATGAATCTCATCGCGTCGTGGAGACGGTAATCCGTACATAGACACGAGCGAAAATATCATTTACATAATGATTAAAATGTGTGGAATTGGATGGTATATTAATTTTAAAGAGACATTATAATGTTATTTTCATTATTTATAAACATATTAATCATCATTATATCCATCCAAATAACGTAGTGTTGAACAAAAAATTACACCACTACATGGAGACTGTAAGCCGTACCAACGCACACATTGTGACACTATCATTCATAGGATGGATAGAATAATGAATATGGTCATACCATATTTATAATAAAATCACAGTATGTATAAGGTAATGGAGTTATTATTTAGGTATCGGAATAAAAAATAAAAAGGAAGTGGAAGAAGAAAAGAACTTTGAAAAAGGGTGGTGAAATTATTACCTCTTCTTCGAGTGTTTCCTTTTGAGTTGATCAAAAGGGCTCCATAGGTTGGATTTATGATCCATGTAACGAATATAGGTTTAATTTAAGGAATTTTGGTGGATATTTGGGTAGGGTTTGGCTGATCCAAATGGATTTGGAGGTTTGAATTTGAGAGAATGTGAAGTGCCTTTTTATAAGAAGGGTGAGGGGCACCTTAGAAAAAACATGAAATATTATTTTATTATACAATCATATTCGGTTTCTAATGGCTCCAAATGAATTTATTTCTATCCTTAGGTGGTTATGGGTCGAAATATATTCAACAAATAGGTTTTAGAAAAATTAATGTTACCAGATGAACCTTATCTTTTAGAATTAAATCTTGGTTAAATAGTTTAACATTTACCATGTATCCTTGTATTTTTATATTATATGGTTAATAAACATACAATAAAATTCCAAGATAACCCTTAGTGGTTAATTAATGACATATATATCATAATTTAATTCATTTGGAAGAAACATATATTTTTTGGACTATTATATCATTTAATAATATAATATTTGTTTTATAAATTCATTTTTGTCAATTTTGACACTATTTAGTAATTGATTTTTGTGGAAGTCATAACAACATGATTACTTAGAAAAAAAATCATTTAATCAACCCTTACATGAAATAACTACCTAGAAAATTCGTGTAATTTATCAAAAGCCTCAAATTACATTTATTTTGATATTTATGATATCAATTATTTTAATCTTTCATTAATAAGGGATTTACTGCATCATCATTGTTCCATAAATAAATTTAATGATTTAATGTATAAAAATTATAAATAAAAATAAAATTATGTAGGAAATATTTTTATATTTCTAATTAATATTTTTAGTCGAATTTATCTTATTTATAACCCTATATTAAAAATGTTTTAGTTATGAAAACATCAATTTAACACTATTAACTCTTCTTTAAATTAAATAATAATAAATGTCATAATCAAATCCAAGTGGACCAAAGATGATTATATTTTATTCATAAGGTTGATTTTAGTCTAAATTCACTTATCTAATAGAATTAGGATATGTGTTATTGTAATTATAATATCAGTTTTAACTTTAATTACCGTATTTACTTTTAACCGTCGTAAATAAAAGTCAAAAGCTACAATTCACAAAAAATTATTTTCATCTTATTAAACAACATTTTACTTAATAATTTCAATCGTGTATATTTCATTTTTTATATTAAATTCAAAAAATGTGGTAAAATTACTTTTTATTCAAATTTGCAAATGCTCCTAGAAAGTGGGTAAAGGATGATAAAAATTTTAATAAAATTTTACACATCTAATTTAACTATAAAAATGACTCCAATGAATTAAATTGAACTAATATTGGTATTATGTATCAATATTTACTTAAAATAAATTAAATAAATAATTATTTAAATAAAAAGTCTGTTTTGAAACAGTAACACAATGTTTTTTATTATTCATTAAAAATTGAAAGTTTTAAGAAAAATACCAAAAATTCACCCTAAGAAAATTTTGATATTACAAATTAAAAAAATGAATTCTATTTTAACAATTTAAAAACAAAAAATAATAATTAATTAATTTAAAATTAATCCCCATTGTCAAAACCAAAAATTGAGTTTTTAAGAAGTAAAAACTACCAAAAGATTGACATGTGTTTATGTTAAATTTAAATGTGAAATTACTTATAATGACCTGAATTGTATTAAATGATAAAAATATAATATTATTATACTTCCAATCCATTAAAATTAATAATTTAACACTATAAATTATTTTGATTAAAAAAGTTGTTTTCAATTAAAATTTAGCATTTTCACTATTCATCAAAATATGAAAGTTATTAGAAAAGTACCGAAAAATTATCCAAAATAAATTATTATGTCCCGATTATAAATGAGAATTTAATTTTATTAAATTGAATATTTAAAAGTGTCAAATATTGTTTTTAAAAATGTTTCTCCATTAATATGTCGTAAAATTGCATTTTTTGAAAAATACTTCTTTTATCTGAAAAAAATGAATTTGTTCTTATATAATGTCAGATAATATGGATTCTAAAATTATATGGAATATATAAAATATAAATTTCAGTTAATTCTATTCATAACTACTTTTTTAACGGCCATTTTGGTAAGTTGTGGTGCACTCGAACTCACTGTGGCGTGTAGCGCAAGTTATTGAATTACATTGAAGAAATAAGGTACTATGAAATCATGGGGTGTTACACCTAATAAGTTTAGAATTTGGGATGATAAATTGAAATGTAAATAGTTATCTTTATTTATCATGAATAAAAAAACATATCTATTTTATATAGGATTGAACTAAATTATAAAGTGAATTAATATTTACATATTAAAAGAGTTTAAGGTATATCGATAAAGAGATATGTAGATTGTTACATTTGTTACCAAAATATAGTAAATATCACTTTATTCTAAAAGGTTTCCTGATTTATTGTTATATTTTTAATTTAAAACTTTCAATATTTGAAATTTTTTAAGAAAATGTTTGTTGGAAAGAGTTTGAAATATGATGATGATTCACATAGAAAGAGTTTGAAGTAGATAATATAAGTAGACAATGTACGATTTAATATGATGAATTTTATAAGCTTGAATATATTTAAATAGTTGAACAATGATGAATAAGATTCTGGAATCTCATCATTATTCAAATTTACTCGCTTCATAGATGTTTCTCACTAAATATTTTGTGATAGGGTTTTATTAGATAGTCACATATATATGTGATAACAATGAAATGTGATGTAATTACTTAGCGAAACCCCTAAAAGAGTATCAGGTATAAGGCTCATTTATCATTTTTTCATATACAATATGATAGAAAGGATTCTATTATGGGGTTTTTCAAATATTCTTAAAATATTTTCGAGGAAATTAAAAGTATAACATGAGAGGAAATCCTCACTTTATCAGTCTATCACATTGGATACATAATTGTAAATATAGATATACATTTCATGATATGTAATGATAATTGACCTCTAAAAGTTAACATTTCTGTTATATCTATCCAATGTTCATCATGGAGTATTATAGGTTATGAATAAATGTTATGGTTAGAATGGGTCTGATGATTTTATAAAGATACAAACTGTTCTCATAAGGACAAAAAAGAATAAGATTCTTTTTGTGCACTGGATAACCTGAAATATATTCCACACAGAGTATCATACAGATGCATTAGTTATACTATGGGTGCATGGATCATATTTTAGTCCCCATTATGTAAAATTTATGATATACCTATATTGATAACCATCATACATGGATACCCTAGATACACATTCCTGTATATTTATTTATATAATACGAGGATGGTTAATTTCATGTTGTTAATCATTTCCCCAGTTGGATCTCAACCAATATGGAAAATTACCTCCCATTTGATGGGTATGACATATGGTTCTTTGATTTAGAAAGAATATAGAGTGTGTGGTCACAAAATAATATTATATAGGTTGTTTATATCAATTCATACATGGGTAATGTGGTGACCTTATTCAAAAGGGTGAATGACATGTGAAGTATTTATCAACTGATTTAGTTTATTGTCCTAGAATCCAGAACATATGAGTTGGATATATGGGATTTACATGATCTATGCCCCATTATAACATAACATATTAGACGAAGGGAAAATATGATAATTCGAATTTTCATGTGATGTAGATTGGTGGACACCGGTATTGAGATGCATGTGTTTGATAGAGATCATGTGATGTTCCTTTGTATCTTGAGAATCTTTGTTCCTTCAATAAAGGCATGTATTATATTATATTTATTAATCTATAGATTCTTATTCTTTAGAAATGTTATAGAGGCTCTAGGGGTCACATTTTGTGGTTAACTAAATGGGGAGTGAGTTTGACTAAGAGGGAAATTCTAATAGTGTTTTAGAGTTAATCCAAAAGTGTTTTTATGTGTATTATATATGATGTGATATAGGTTGAAGTTAATCTAGTATTCTAATTTTTTTAGAAGATATCCAAAAGTACTTTTAGATATATTTTCATATGTTATTATATACAATACAATATACATTGAAATGACATAAAGACATTAAATATTTATTATATGTTGGAGACTAAAAGAGGTATATGACTTAATTCCTTGTATATATATATATATATATTATGTATTTTATGAAAATTGTGATTTTCATGCATAATAGGGTATATTATTCTACGCTACCTATGATGGCAGTATTGGTTAGGCAGCTGATCGACTTACCACTTAAGCTATCTTTAATATCTGTTACAATAATTCAGATGTGAAGGGAGTTTTTAAAATTTATAAAATTTATGCTTGAATGTTTCATGAATTAATCCATTAATTATAAATACATGAGTTAATATGTGCGTTGTTGAGGAGTGTCCTTATAACACCATGATATTTTGTGAATTATTTATTTTCAAATTAATTTAATTATTTTTATATTTTTCACTTCACATAATTCTAAATATACAATTTTTTATTATATAAAATCACTATGTTTGGATTATGTTATATGAATCACCATGTTAAGCTTGCCCTATACACAACACCGACATGGCTTGTGTTACATGCAATACTGAGTTTCTACGAAACATCACTTTTCAATTATAAATATATAAATGAGATAGTTATAACCAATACATTAAAAATATTAATATTAATTTTAATAACTAATTTCAAATTATTTTACATAAATAAAACATATTTTTTTGGAATATCTTTTTTCATATTTAGAAATACTTTTTTCTTAAATGAACTTATCATTATGACATTCTTTGAACAATAATACAGTTAAATTTATACACTATTAGAAATTTAATTTGATAAAATGAACATCATTTTTTTAATTTTTAATGTCAAAATTAGCTTATGTTGGATTTTCTGAATTTTTTTGAAAAGGTTTTTTTAATTTTTTAAAGGTTAGGGCCAAAGGCTCATTATTATTTAATGAAAAGACTAATTTGGACTAGGTATAGGGAGACCCATTATATATCCTAAAGGCCCAAGGCCAAGTGGCCTTAATAAAAGGCTTGAAATCCTAATTTAGGCCCAAAGATTCCCTCAGTGAACAATACTGCTACATTACCTGGGCTGCTATAGAACCTACTACAGTACTACCGCTGATGCAGTTCCCGCTACAATTTCAATACTACTACATTTCTTCCACTGTTATTGTACTACTATAGTTTCCCTCTACAATGATACTACAGTATCCCAAAAATTTTTCCCTTCCCGGATTCGATCCTAGGACTTCTGGATTCCAAGTAGGTGAAGATTCATTTTTCGATGAATCGTGAAAAATATTGCATTGTCGTTAAAAAAAACTTTTTCATTTAAAGAATTACTATACATTTAATTTATTTATAAATTCATAATAGATCAATTGTATATATATATTAAACCAATGCAGGTCATTGGAATAATTTGTTTATTGAAATTAGATATAAAAAACTTATTGTTCTTCTGAACATTCTGTTTAACCACCTTATCGCCATGTCTGTGGGATTAACATTAAACTACAATTTTCAGTATCTATGAATTTAATTTCTTAAAATATAAATACATGGTTGTAATAAGTATGATATTTATAGTCTAATGGGATCAGCTTAATATTTTTGATATTATGAATAGTAACTTTAGTAAATTATTATTTACCACGGTTAATAGTAAATTTCATGATTAAAGGTAAAAATAAAATTATCATATATTAAAATTATCCTTACACTTTTACTAATTTAATTTGAGAAGTGGATTTTTACTAAAAAACCATATTCCAAAATTCTAAACATTTTAAGCCACTTGGGTAAGAATATGACATTTATTATATTTTATTCAAAGATAAGTTAAAAATGTCATACTAAGGTTTTAATAAATATAACATTTTTAATATAGGGTTATATAGAAGATAATTTCAAATATGAATATTCATTTTAAATATAAATTTTTTATAAAAATAATGATAATTTATTTTTAATTTTTAGTGGTAAAATAATTAAATTAAATTGTGACACAATGATGATTCAATAATTCATTAATTAATAAAAGGATCAAATACATGGTATTAAAAATATAGAAATTAATATAATTTTAAATAATTAAGGCACTATAAGTATTTTTTAGGTTATTATGACATGTTAGGAGTGTTTTAAATGATTTGGTTAGAAATTATATGGATCTTTCAATTTCATTTAAAGAAAAAGATTTTAGTAGTGTTAAAATTAACAAAAATGATATTTTATAAAAACTTTATTTTATTAAATTAATTACAAATTATAAAAATATATAAAAAATAAAAACTAGGTAATTATAAGGTCTAAAATTTTGTAAATTTTCCATTTAGGTACAATTTAACTAATATATGTAATAATTTATAACCTCTTAATATTTAAAATATTTTTACCTTAATTAAAATTACAATAGATTAATTAAGGGTAAATTATAATGACGGGGTTTAAAATAAAAACAAAACATGTCCCAAAAAATATTGGATTAAAAATATTATCTCTTTATCACCTTATTATTTAATTTTAGTTGTTTAATGAATACTAGTTCTTGAATTTAATTATATATTATTTAAAGTCAAGGGTAGTTACAAAATATCACTCTCTTGTATTTAATATATTTTATGCATCCATATAGGGACAAAATCAACACATAAACGAATATAATTATCTTTTTCATAACAATGATATTAATTTAACTATAGAATTATATTTTTAATTTTTAGAAATTAAATAATTACCTTATATGATTCTTCATTATTAAAACAATATTTATTTAATTTACATAATAATAAAATAATTGATTTTAATAATATTAATTTGGAAATATTTTTGGATGAATTAAAGTTTCTGAAAATTTTTATAGATCTATAAGATATGTTATAGATGTTTGAAACCATTATTTTCTAACTCCCACTTTGTCTTGATGTGTTTAATTCCAAATTAAATTAATAGTATCAAATTTAAAAATAATGATATTTTATTAAATTAATATATTTATGAATTATTTAAACATAAAAAATGATAAATAATCATTAATGAGATATTATAGGGTCACAAATACCACACCCCATTCATTTATATCTCATTTTTAATGTTTTTGGCTTTTGAATAGCCATATTATAGTTTAACATTTTTAGGATTTCTAAAAGTTCCCCCACCTCAATTATAAAAGGGCACATCCTCCCTCACTTAGTCACACCACATTGATCCTTATATCTTGACCAACTGCTACCCATATCCATTATCAACTTTCATATAAGCTTTCTTGTTGTTTTGGTCTTATCAAGACAAACTCTAATGTCCCTTAGAAGAGATCTAGAGGGAGATCGTTGAAGAAGTTGTAATCCCTTTACCGACTATTTTAAAATTGTTTTTTATTCTACATCACATTCATGTGTTGATTCCAATATAAAGTAATATATCCAATATAAAATATAATATGATATTATATTATTATTTTGTAATAACAATAATTTACCTTTTATTCATCCTACTAAAAACGGATGTGTCACACGTGTGTACGTACAACTTACTGTCTCCACATCGGGGTGTAATATGTTTTTCATAAACACTATACTTGGATGATTATAATGATGGAAATAATAATTATATACAATTATTAAAACATGAAATTTATTCTAGAACAAAATATATTCCATATTCAACCTTACTGTTTTCTCCGTTAAGGGACCGATTATGTCACTCTTGCATATGCATGTCCAACTCTATTCACGACACAATGAGATTAATCTTCCATGTTAACCATTTCCAAAATGATTATTCAAAATAAATAAAATGAATAAATATAAAATAAATAACATAATAATTTTAATGTAATTATATATATATATATATTTCATTTACCTTTTTCCATTCAGTATGATAAGAAAATGGAAACAACATTCATGTGTACATACGGCTTATCATATCCATGAATGTTATATTCCATTTAATATATAAATCTTTTATACATGTTTATATAATAAATATATATGATATATTAATCATTTTTTATATTAGTGAAGTATTTAAATTGTGATCTATGACATAGGATACAGAATAACAAGTCAAAAAATGTATGATAAAAAGTAGTCATTACCTGAAACATTGCATTAACTTTGAATTTTTAATAAATAGGTAATATAAAGTCATAAATGAATCATATATGAAATCATAAATGTTATTATAATTCTATTATAAGTTAATAATTTTTTTAAAACCACTATACAAGAGTTCTAGACACATATATAGGGAATTATACATAAGGCAAGGGTTAATTTC
The DNA here is from genome assembly GCA_963277665.1 of Viscum album. Lineage (NCBI taxonomy): Eukaryota > Viridiplantae > Streptophyta > Magnoliopsida > Santalales > Viscaceae > Viscum > Viscum album. The sequence goes on from OY728156.1 coordinate 1,809,406,191, forward strand.
ACAATATCATTATTTTTGGGGATTGTTTACACATAAGTATTTACTGGGGAACATTTATCTTCCCTGAACATGTTTCTTAGAATTTTTTTATATAATATTTTTACTATTATTAGAAAATATGTTAAATTCACTTTTACCAATGTATTACTTTTTATTAAATGTTTTGAAAGGAATATTTTGTTTTTCTCCTAACGAGCTACTTTTTGTCTTTTTTGGAGAAAGTACAAGATTAATGTTTTTTTAACTTATACAGCATGAATGGATTTGGTCACTTTCATGCTTACTTATTTAATTGGAGTTTCCCTTAAAATATGACACGTTTATCTTCAAATAAAATTTTTTATTTTAAAATATCTCAACATTTCAAGTAAAGAAAATGTTTTCATAGGAGAAATTATATTTTTCTCAATAAATATTTTCAAGAGTTCTGTCAAAATTACTTTCCATAAGAGATAACATTGTTTGATGTTACTTATGTTTTTTGGGGTATATAGTTCGATGTCTACATTATTATTATTTCTATGAGTGGTTATGTTTTTTATGGAATGATATATATGAAACCTATTTCTTTGGTGGATGTTATCTTATGATTGATTGATGTTTATGAAACCCATTTTATTCCATGGGTTCTGATATAATAAATGACTTTTGTTCTTGAGGAATATATATGTATAATTTCATTAAGAGATGGTTGGGGCCTACAACTACCACCAATGTATTGGTTAATGATTTATATCTCATGAGATAGATATAAATTACCTTTTTCACTAAGATGGTTATCAGAGTGAACCATTACAACCAATATGGTTATCACAGTTAATCATGACTACCAAGATGGTTATGGGAGTGAACCATGACTACCAGGATGGTTATGGGAGTTAACCAGGACTACCAAGATGGTTATGGGAGAGAACCATGACTACCAAGATGGTATGGGAAGTGAACCCATAATACTAACATGGCCTTAGAAGTGATGCCTTGACTACTATAAAAATAATTTTATATACTTATGTGTCTGCCTCAAATTCCATGTCTTATTCTTATGTTATGATTTTAGGTATTATGTTCCTTATTTCCTTATGATTCATGTATTATGAACATCCAATGTTTATTCCATTATTCATGTTTATGATCTTTGACATACATGGTATGATATTATATTTTCATGATCTTTTTCTCATACCTATATGCTCGTGTTTATGCTTACATGACTCCATTATTTACCCTTACTGATCATCTGAGATCAACCATTTTAAGTTTTCTTTCCATATGTTATGAATATATTAATTAAGTATGATTCTTCATAGAAGGTTACATGTCATAAATAACATATTTGGAGATAATGTACCTCACTTAAGTACTATTGATTTTGGTTCCATGTTTCCAAATACACTAAACTAATATGGTCCTTTGGTGTGTATTGGTGTAATGTATTAATTATTCCACAAAATTAATGTAATATCTATGCCTGAAAATTTTGGGTCATTATAGTTGGTATCAGAGAAAAGTTTTAGTCAACCTTTGGAAACTAGGATATGGAAACATTAGTGAAATCACTAGAGATATTTATAAGGATATGTAATGGGATGTACCTAAGGATACGTCTAACTATAATTTGAAATCATAGAATATTGGTAACGCTAGATATTAACCTTGTATTAAACCTAATGTGTCATAGATTAAAATATTATAAATAAATTCCCTTGGTTATTTAATTTTCAGTTATGATTATTGTTTCTCACATTTTTCATTCTAGTCTTAGTCAATAGTTGAAAAAAGATAGTACATGGTTAACATTAAATGTTTTAGATATAGAAAGTATGGGAACTATGAAACTAGATTTCTTATGGGTAAATCTCATGAAGAGAATCCGGATGGTGGTATGAATATTGGTTATACTACTATGGATATAGTGATCTCAAATGACATGTAAAAGTTATGCGATGATCTAACCATATTATTTACATTAAACATAAGAATAATGATTATATTGATGTTTAGGAATGTTAATACATTATTCATATATCTTATTATTGGAATGAATAAGATTATTAATCCTATGTAAAGGGTTAAGAATAAATTTTGATGATTGAGGTGTATATGTTCTATAATTCAAAGATTATGTAATACGGATCATGAAATATATAAGTAATTTCAATATATGTTTTTCATTAAGGATAAATAATGATATGTTGAATGGTGATGAATACATAAAAAATTATTTTAAGGGAAAGGTAATATTTTAACTAAGGGAAGGTAACCCCTAATGTGATCAAGATGTTGAGAAAATTGTATTTATCTTGGATAACGATTTTATCCATTTGGATAATGTAAAGTGGATAGTGTTGAGTATGATGAAATGGATTTTTGATTTGTTGAAAAATGTGGGTTATGCTATCATGGTAAAATTTTTATACTTTTTAGAACCTAAGGAATATATCCAATAAACTTTAGAATAAGCGAACATGCATGTTTTCAATAAGGATTTATGGCAATTCTGGTTATTACCATGTTTCAAAAGAATACATGATTAAGGTATTCACATGTTTGGAATGTGACAACCAAGAAATTATTTATGATATGAGAGATAAATGTTAAGAAAATTTTGTGAAACACTTTCTGATGTTTTTGGATTTTTAGCCTTAAGACTGATTATAAGGTTAACCATTTATGCAAAGTTTATGTTAAACTGTGGATAATGTCTATTATATTAAATTATTATCTCACTAAATATGGACATATGCTTTTTTATAACCTTTTCTATCCTTTTTATTGTGATAATGAACAGCAGAATGAAATTTCATTATATTTATGGTTCTCATGATCTTCTAACGCTTTTAGAGTAATATATTCAACTTCATTTCTTCAAATAAGAGATGAATTATAAATTAATAAAGGAACACATAAAGGGTGATATTTTTATGAAATCAGGTAAGTATAACATCTCATGAAAATTATTCAACCTTAGTACTAGGGATCACGATGTAAAAGGTTTTTATGATATCATTATTTTTATGATATAAATGACCTATTTCATGCTTCATTATTATATGGTTTTCTAATTTTTAACTTTCTCTGATCACTGAGTTTTTTGTGACCAGTGATCTTTATCAATAACGACGTTTATTTAGGTTTTTACTCCAATCCCAAATCTTCAACCATGTTCTCCAATATATATATATCTAGTTTTGATTTACTTCAGGTAACATTAGTTTTTTAAATATTCCTTTTTAAACATATATTTTAGAATTATTTTTTATGATGTGGGTTTCTATGAAAAATAGATTTAAGTAATAAACTGCTGATAACACAAACAAATTTTTAGGGATAAATTCATTTTAATGGGGGTAGAATGCAACACCATGGTATTTTTTGAATTATTTTTTTTTTCAAATTAATTTAATATTTTTGAAATTTTTTCCTTCATGTGACACTGAATATATATTTTTATTATTACAAAAATTATCTAATATTTAGATTACATTATACTCAACAACTATTTAATCTTTCCTCACATGAAACATCGACCTATCTTGTGTTACACACAACAATTCGTTTCTACAAAACAACACTTTACTATTATAATTAATTAAATGAGATTGTTATAACGTAGACATTACCAATACTAATATGAATATTAATTACTAGTTTTTAAATTTTTTCAAAAAAATAAAACAATTTTTTGGTAATGTCTCTATATGTTTTGAAATACTATGTTCTTAAAGGAACCACTTTTTATGTCCTTTTGTAAATAATAATTAAATTAATTTTATACCATATTAAAAATTCTATTTTATAAAATCACCATAAATATTTAATTTTTAATGTAAAAATTAAATTATGGTGAATTATTGTAATTTTCATGATAATATTTATTAATATGTGAATAGTGAAAAAACACCACATTGTAGTAAAAAACTAAATTTTACATATAAAGAATTACTATACATTAAACTAAATTTTAAGGACACAAAAGATAAATTATATATATATATATATATATATAAATCCAATTTTAGACATTGGAATCCTTTTTATATTGAAACTAGATATAAAATAACTTATTGAACTTTTGATGATTCTTTTTGCCGCCTTCTCACCATGTCTATGGGATAAGCGTTAAACTGAATTTCTCCACTTCTATGAACTAAATTTGAAAAAATAGACACAAATGGTTGTAATAAATATGATATTTGGAGTCTAATATGATCAAATTAATATTTTATTATTATGAAAAGTAACTACAATAAATTTTTATTTACCGTAGTTAAGGGTAAATTGGATAATTAAACGTCAAAATAATACTATAATATCACAAAATTATACTAGAACATGTGATAATTTTATTAGATAAGTGAGGTTATGCTAAAATCAATATTAGGAATAAATTTTTACCTTTTTAATCCACTTGGGTATGAATATTACATATATTATATTTTATTTAATGATAAGTTGAAAATGTCATAGTCATATATTAATAAATAATTTTTTTAATATTCGATTATACAGAAGATAAATTCTACAAAAAATAGTCTTTTTAAATATAAAATGTTTATATACATCATGAGAGTTTATTTATAATTATTTGTGATAAAATAATAAAATTAAATAGAGATACAATAATGATGAGGTAACTATTTAATTTATAAAATGATCAAATAAATGATTTTAAAAGTATTAAAATAAATATAATTTGAGTTAATTAATGTGATAAAAATAATTTTATAGGAGAATATGAAATTTCATGAGTGTATTAAATGTTTTGGTTTGAAATTATCATGTTTTTTGGAATTTTATTAAAGACTAAGTTTTGAATAGTGTCAAAATTACCAATAATGATATTCTTAAAAAATATTATATTATTAAATAAATTAAAAATCGTAAAAATAAATTTAAAAAATGAATAGAGATTTTAATAAGGTCTAAAATTTAATAATTCTTCCATTTATGGACAATTTTCTCTAAATATGTAAAAATTTAAAATCCTTTAATTTTTAAAATGTTGTTTTGACAATTAACATTACAATAGATTAATTAAGGGGAAATAAAAATGATAAGGATTAAAATAAAATCAAAACCTGCCCAATAATTATTGGATTGATATTATTAGACCCTTATCACCTTAATATTTAATTTTATTTTTTTAATGGACACTAGATCATCAAAATAGCTTATATATTATTTAAATTCAAAGGTAGTTAAAAAATATCACTCTCTTATATTTAATATATTTTATGTTCCCACATAGGGACGAAATAACGATATGAACTAATATAAATAACTATTTAGATAATAATGAAATTAATATCATTATTGAATTTTACTTTTAATTTTTATGAATTATTTAATTACCTTTTATGCTTACTCAATGATAAAAAAGTATTTATTTAATTAATAGAAAAATAAAATAATTGATTTTAATATAATTAATTTTGATATATTTTGGATTTATTGAAGTATATAATAAATTTTATAGATCTATAAGATATATTATTTATGTTTTAAACTATTATATTCGAATTACCACTTTTTCTTGAAGTAGTTAAATCCAAATTAAATAAAGGGTTTCAAATTTGAAAATGATGATATTTTATTGAATTAATATATTATTAAATTCGTTAAAAAATAAAAATATGATAAATAATCACAAAATATATATTATATGGTCTGAAATGTCACACCCAATTCATTTATATTTCATTTAGATGTTTTTACCTCCAAAATATCCTTAATAAATTTTAATATTTTCCAGATTTCCAAAAGTGTCGATCACCTCAATTATAAAAGGGCACCACCTCCCTTACTTCCTCACACCACATTGAGCCTTATATAAAGACCCAAACCAGACCATTCAGCTTATAAACATTCATATTAACATTATAGATGTTTTGTTATTCTCAAAACACAAACTCTAGTTCCCCTAAGAAGAGATCTAGAGGGAGATCGATGAAGAAGTGGTAATCTCCTTTCCAACTCATTCGAAATTACATTTTATTACACTCCCTTTTAATTTATTGATTATATTATAAATTAATAACTTAATTATAAAATATATACTAATGTTTTATTATTATTATGGTACAAACACATTTCACCTTTTATTCAACCTATAAAAAATTAAAGTACCATGCAAGCATGTGAACGCCTTACCGTCTCTACACTATGATGTACTTTGTTTTTACTCACCAATTTACTTGGATGAGTATAATGATTTAAATATTAATTATATATGATTTTTATAACATGTTATTAAATATATAACAAAATATATACAATCCAATTATTTACTATTTAATAATTAATTGAATGATATTGTCCCTCGTACGTACGTACGACCTACTATCCCTACGACATGATGAGATTCATCTTACACATTAACAATATAATGAATGATTATAAAAAATATATATAATTTTTAAATATTAAATATATTACCTAATAATTATAATTTAATAATATATATATATATTTAATTTACCTTCTCCCATTCAGTACGATAAAAAACAGAAAAAACGTTCATGCGTACGTATGGCTTACCATTTCCATGAATTGTGTGTTCTATTTCATATATATATATATATATTACATATTTATAAACTAAATATATATTATATATAAATAATATTTTAAATTATTGAAATATTTAAATCAGGATATATTTAATAGAATCTTGAATGACATGTCAAAACATGTATGATAAACAATGCAGTTATTACCCGAAACGTTACATTAACTTGGAATTGTTAATGAATATGTGATATAAAGTCAAAAATTAATAATATATGATATAAAACATATTATTAATATTCTTTTATAAGTTAATAATATGTTTAAAACCATTATACATGAGTTTAAGACACGTATGGAGGGAATTACTCCTAATGTAAGGGGTTATTTCGCAATCTCTTTATTTTCCTAGATTATTTATCTGTAAGTATTTACTTGGTAAAATTTAACATCTATGTCCATGTTTCATAATATTGTTTTCCAGAATATTTTTACTATTCTTCTATATTTTCATAAATTCATTTTTTCTCATGTATTATTTTTTATTAAACATTTTGGAAGGAATATTTTGTCATTTTCTTAACAAGGAACATTTTTAGTTTTCCGAAAAATGTATGAGAATATTGTTTTTAACTTATTCATAATAAATGTATATTTATGGTTACATGATTCCCTATTTCCTTTAGTCGTTCCCCACATGGTTAAAAGATTATTTTCAAATAAATTTTTTTTCTTTTAAAATTGTGTGGAATTTCACTAAAATAAAATGATTTCAAAGTAGAAAGGATGTATTCCCTAAGAATTGTTTTCAGGAGTTATCTCAAAATTATTTTCCGCATAAGTTAAATTTTTTTATATTACTTATGTTTTGATGGGGATATGCTTAAGGTTTAAATTCTTATTATTTTTATGAATGTTTATGTTTATGAATGAATGGTATTTATAAAACCAATTTATTTTGTGTAGGTTTTGTTTTGATTTCATTATGTTTATGAACCCTATTTGATTCCATGGGTTCTGATGTGATAAATGATTTCTGTTCGGGTGGAATAAAAAAATATTATTTAATTATGAGATGGGTGGTACCTATATCTATCTCCAATGAACTAGGTAAATATTATATCTAGTGAGATATACAAAAAGGACCTTATACTCCAAGATGGTTATAGTTGTGAACCATGACTACCAAGATGGTTATGGGAGTGAACCATGACTACCATGATAGTTATGGGAGGGAAACATGGCTACCATATGGTTATGGGAGTGAACCATGACTACCAATATGGTGATGGGAGTGAACCATAACTACGAAGAAGGTATGGGGAGTGAACCAATACTACTAAGATGACATTTGCAGTGATTCTATGACTACTCTGGAAATTATTTTATATGCATACGTGTCTTCCACAATTTCAATGTTATATTTGTATATTACAATTTCATGGATTATGTAATTTTTTTACTTATTATTTGTGTCTTATGAATTTCAAATATTTATTTCATTATTCATGTTTGTGATATTTCATATACATGGTATGATATTCAATTTTCATGATCTTGTTCTCATGCCCTTATGCTCAGGTTTATTCTTACATATCTAACTTTTTTACCCTTTATGGTAATCATAGATCACCCCTTTTTATGTTTCCTTCCACAGGATAATAATATATGTACTAAGTATGATTTTTTAGATGGTTTCTAAACATGAATAACCTAGTGGGAGATAATGTATCTCACTTATCAACCAGTGTTTATGATTCCATGTTTCCAAAGATACTAAACTAATATGGTTTTGGGCTTGTGTTTTTGTAATATAAGAAGTATTCCAAAAAAGTAATTTAATATCCATGTATGAAATGTTTGGTTCTTTGTATTACATGATGAATTTTTAAATCCCACCACCCTGTGACTATAGGTGTGTTTGATTTCCTAATGTTTGGTTGAAACTTCAAAATACCTATATTCATCTTCATCTTCTTCATTATCACACCAAGTTTCTAGAACACCATGAGCGACTAGGATAATAAAACACATATGACTTATGATTTATTTGATCTATGTATACATCCATAGGTGGGAAAATTATGTTTATCACTATATAATTTCCATTAAACTAACTTGATAAGTATCAACACATTTTAATTTATTCATTAGTTAATAGTACAAAATTTTAAAATATTACTACTTTATTTTTATATATAAAGTTATCTATTAACATGAATTTAAATCCAAAATTAAGTGATTTTTAATGTTTTAGCTTCATCTAATAATAATTATTTTTCTCTTTTAAATACAAACATCTCATACCCACTATTTAATTTTAATATTCACAAATTATTTACTTTTATTACTAAATTATAGTCATGTGTTAATATGAAATATATATGTTAATCTTAAAAAAGGTAGTATTGGTTATTTTGAAGTAAATAGTCTTTTTATAAGAAAAAAATATTTTTGTTTTTATATCATTCCATCGTAAGGTTAGTGTAAGTCCACTAGATGTTTATTGGAATAGGAGTTGACTACCGACTTAACCAATATAAATCTATTGATCTATATCAAAACTCTGATAGATTCCATACATAACACATTCACCTAGGTGATTCTTTATATAATCTATTCGACCCAACTGTACTTTGATATACATTTTATAGAAAGGTAAAACCCACGATTTTTTAACAATAACCCTATATTTTCCAAGAGTGGATCTCTTCGACTTCCAAAGACTCAAATGGCCTAAAAGAAGACATAAAAGATATAATAAAACTCCTTGAATTTGTTTTATGTTTTTTTACCAAATATTGATGCTTTACACTAATATTTTATACATTTGAGGCTTTTTATTATTCGTTGTATATATTCTCCCACACAAACATTTCTCTCTTACTTTTCTATTACAATTCAAATCCATGATATAAATTAGATATTGTAATTCTAAGGTATTATGTTAAAAAAATAAAAAATATTTCATTGAATTTTCTTGGCTGATCACTACCATTAAAGTAAGGGATTGGTGTTATTGCTACAAATATTAAAAATAAAGTGAATTAATTATTATTATTTACTTTCAAATAAGGTCAATAGATTAAATTAATTTTTAATACATTTTTGATATGAGATTTTGGAACCCATAAATTTCATATTTTGGGAGAAATTTTATAAAAAAAATATGTTATCCTTTAATTTTCGTTGCATACTTTATTTTTATATTAGATTACACTATTTAATTCCTTTTTTGTTTAAATTGTTAGGTTTAAATTTTTTTAATTTAAGTTCACCATCCCTCTCTCCATCCACCTTAACAAAATATTATTATTAGATCTTAAAACAAAAACACATTCATGGAACTAATTATAAAGGATAGCCTCCATCCCTAACAACCATGGCTCTCCCAGGGGACACTCAATGGGTGGTGCTCCACTCATTGTTAGAATAGCCTTCATATTTTTTAAAAATCATATGTCTATATCTATTTTAATCCATGAATATTTTGTTTGGATTATTTTTATGCATGGTCACACACCTACAATGAAATAATGGAAAAAATGGACACTTGATTACATAATTGATTTTGACATTGATGAAAACCATGGATTTACTTAAATTTCGTTTATATAGAAAATTAAGCATGTTTAAACATATAAAAGTATTCATGGAATAGGTAAAATTCTCAATGTGATAGGTTACATCCCAAAAAGTTAAGGAAACTATAATTGACTTGTTAAGAAAGGTATTTATATGTTCAAGCATGCATTCTAACAAATATATTACTAATTGTTTTTCTTGAATCACTGATATTAAAAACCTAAAAAATGTATTGGTGATGATATTTATATTTAGACTCCTATAAAGTAAATCCTTTAGGTATTTGAAAGATTTTTTTTCACCCAAGGTCACAAAAATTCAATTAAACAAGGACACTAAGAACATTCCCATTAAAGAACTGGTAGGGTCTCTCATACCCTATAAGATCATAATGAAAAACCATGATTAAAAGTAATACAAAAAATTAAAGAAATATATTTACATTTCATTCGATGAAATTGAGTAATTTTTTTCCACGAGTGACATTGAAACTTCTCACTTGAAAAAGAGGATGAAAAAATTCATGAGAACAAATATAAATAATTTCATGAGACAAAATAGAGTATCCAAAAGGAGAATACAAAGTAACTTTATATAAATTCAACAATAAGTTTCACATATTGTTATATTATCTCATTTTAAATATAAAGATGAAATATAATATTTAATTAAATATATTATTCAATGTTTTCACATGGACTGTAAGTGACGAATCTTTTTCCTCAATATTATCATGTGAAGACAACACCAAATGTATTGTGTCTAAAATAAAGGTAATAGATTATCTAAATTATATTAGTTATTTATATTATTTATTTAATTAAAATTATGAAGATTCGAAAATTGTTATAGATGAACTCTAGAAATTATTTTATGAAACTAATATAAAATTTAAAGAACATAAATAAGAATATAGTCATGTTTTCAATGTAAAGGATCACATATTTAACAAAAAAAAAGGATTTGACCATGAATAAAAAATATCAAAAAAATGTTTAATAAATTATTTTCCAAAATTAATTTAATTATATAAGATCATTCGAAATTCAACCAAGTTGAAAAAAATTATATTAAAATTCTAGGTTCATAATGTAATTGTAAGAAAAATTTTGGTATTGGTTATAATAATTAAACTAGTTCATAAAAAATAATTAATAAGTGGGAAATATTAATATAAAGTGTGTAATAAATAACCTAAAATCAAAATTTTAATTTATTGATTAAATTCTATAAAGTCTTGATATGATGGACCAAAAAGGGTTCACTTATTCGCTTAATTTTATAAAAAATACCACAAACCAAGAAATATGGATTCCTAAATCACATTTAGATAAAACTAATGGACCCAAATTCATTCCGGTATGAAAATATTTAGTATATTGATATTTTTATGGGACGAGTTTCTCAAGAAAGTACCCAAAGGTAGTACATGGTAAATATACATGGATTCTCGAGGAATATGTGCATTTACTACTTCGAGTTCAATGAACTAGAAGTGATTAATGGTAGAATTGATACTCTTGGTGATAATTCAAGTAGAAAGACCATTTTTATATGTACCCATGGTTTTATTAATTCCATATTTATTATGTTTTTTATATATTTATGGACTTATGAATAGTTTTCTTAGTATTATTAAATTATATGATATGGGATTTAGATGTTATTCTAATAATGAAATATAAAAAGTATTTTATTCATAGGGAGAACTATTTTTTTATAAATATAGTTTTCAAAATGTAAATTTTATTAATAAAAAATAACTAGCTAGAGAACATGTAAAATTATTGATTTTATATGATAGTTTGTATTGTCTAAGGAATATATACCTTGGTCATTGTGGAACATACACATTTTTTAATATCATCCAAAATAGTATTTTCATGATTTAACTAAATTATTATTTCTAAAGGACGTTATGTATGGGTCGTGACAACATAGTAATAAACAAAAATATCCCTTTGAATCTAAAAACAATGTATCCAATTCTAATTCCCTGGAGCTTGTTTACTGTGATCATTTAAATCCAAGCCATTTTTTGGTATTTGGGGTAAATCTTACACTTTATTAATCATCAGTGATAATAAAATATTTACAAGTGTTTTTTCTTATCAAAAAATGTGGCTCATAAAGGTTTTATTAAATTTTATAAGAATTATTAGAAAGTGAAATGTTATTAGACCATATCCATAAATAATGATAACATGGGGGAGTTTTAAATATATTTTTTTGATGAACTATTTCATAATCACACTATTTACAAACTTATAACTCTTCAAATAAATGGGTTTTCTGAAATATAAATTCAAACTTTATAATAAATCACAAGAAATCTATTGAATAAATTAAATCTACATAAATAATTTTAAGATAAGGTGACCAATACCACTTTTGATAATATTAACTATTCCCTTATAATACACTTTCTTATGAAGAACCCCTATACACTTTTGAAATTTAAGAAATACAATGTTAGTTATTTAAAGGTATTTGGTTATAAATGTTATATGCTTAACATCTAGGATAATTTATACCAGTTCGACCCCAAATAAAATGAAGGTAATTTTCATGGGTACTTTAACTCATGTAGAACATATAATATCTTAAACTAGAGTAATAATTCCATATAGGAATCAATTAATGTCAACGTTGATGATAATTTTCCTTATCCTGTACAAATTTTAATGATGTTGATTAAGATCTAAAAATGATGGACATTTTCATTTTGGATTCTTCTATAGAATATAAATATGATGAAAAATCAACCTCAAGTTCATTTCTGAAGGAATGGATTAAATTTAGAAAACAATCCCTTAGATAATTATATGTATGATTTATATGTAGATAATAAAATTAGAAGACCAGTCTTAAATATCCTTGAGAATAAATCCTTATTTCAATCCTAAAGCACTAAAATGATGATGATTCCATTAATGTTGAATATTAGGTAATTTATATCCAAACAAATCTAAATAAATTCATTATATTTTATGTTTGTAATCTTTTTAAAAGACCCAATTATCACCCCATTATTGCTAGAAATTGTGTTTTAAAGAATAAACTATATGGGTAAGTAAGAACAATTAAAAATAAAATTAGGCTTGTCGTAAAAGAATATAATTAAGAAAAAATATTTGATTATGGTGAAACTATTTCACATGTTTCTTAGATTGAATCCATTTGAATCTTGTTTACATTTTCCTCTTATCTGAATTTTAATATTTTTCAAAAAACCCATAAAAAGTGCCTTTTAAATTATTTTTTTTCAAAAAGGTATATTTTATGAAACCTCTTGGTTTTTAGAATTATAAATTTTCAACTCATGTGTTTAATTTAACAATAATTATATATGTATTAATGAAATATTCTCATAATTTTTATGATTTTTTGACTAAATAACTCTTGGATAATGAATTCAAAGTGGGAAAATCAGATTGTACACTATTTTAATGAATTTTGTTTTATAATTTTTAAGTTTTCAAAATTTATAATGATGATGTTATATTTAGTTAACTATGAAATCTATTTGTTTTTAATTTACGAATTAAATGAGAAAATATTTTGAAATGATTTATATGGGTGAGTTATAGTTTTTTATAAATTTTCAAATTAATAAAAAAGGATGAAAATTTTCTCATCCAAATAAAATAAAAAATGTACTTCTTAGGAATTTTAGTATGGATCTCATTATGGAAAAAAGTTCATCTATTAGTAATTTTTATAAACAATCATTGGATTATGTTGGTAAAATTATGGAAAATAAGGGTTATTGAGGTATGATTGGGATCTTTTTTACCTTACTATGACCTAACTATACATTTTATTCAGTTTTTACTATTTTATATTTTTTAAGATATTCCCATATAATCTCACATTATATATATTAATATGATCATTAAATACCTTAAATAAATAAATATTTTTATATTATTCTATCTAAAATAAACATTTATTTAATGAAAAATTATCTATATATCATATTGGATGATACTAATTAGATAGGAAAAGTACAAGTGGGACTTATAAGTTGTTTGGGATGTCCTTAGTCTCATGGATTAACATGAAGACAAATGTGGTTTCTCTTTCTACTATCAAATAAGAATACATATCCTTGGGTAATTATTATGATAAAATTAATTGTATAAAGATTAAACTCTCAAAATATGGTCTATATAATTACCAACGACTCATATATATATATATATATATAATAATATACCATTTTAAAAATAAATATTTCTAAAAAAATATCTATGAAATTTAGTGGTCAAACATCTTTTTGAAATTAAGTATAATTTAAAATACATTTTAAATGAAAAAATTAATATTTTATTCATCTCCATAAATGACTCCTATTGTAAAATATAATCCTATCACTCGATTATAGGTAATGATACACATCTTTATGGGTTATAAAATTTAAATAGAATTTGAAATTTTGGCCCATTGAAGGGTAGTTTTTAAAATTATATTTGAATTTTATTTTTGAGAGTTATAGATTATTTTTTTTGTTTTTAGGATTTGGATTGATTCTCAAGGGGTGTATTGGGTGATCAAAATAATCATGGGTTCTTTGGGTGTGATTTATATTTTTCAGGTTTTTTTTCCTCACACACAGTTTTGAACAGGTTAGTGTCATCTGTGAAAACCTTTTAAGCTTGGGTAATTTTTAGTTCATTTTATTCTTCCATTGTTTGGTTAGTACTTATTTATTATGTTTATGTTTAAACAATTTAGATTCTAGATAAAAAATTCCAGTTATATTTTTCAAGTTTTTAGGATGTATAAAAAACAATATGGCCAGACCATATATGTAGGGTTCATCTAGGATTTTTCTTTTCACACATGGACCACTTTTTGGAAAACAATTCTGTTGCCCATATTTTCATTAAAAATGGGAAATAATTATTTTGTTCCTTATTATTTTTTTACCCCTCCATTTTCCATCCCCTCGCATTCATGGAATAGAGGTGGTATCCTCCCTCTATAATTATTCAAACCTGTTAAATATTTGGTAGTTTCTAGGTTTATTATTCAACGTTTTTAAATGAGGATCTTCCTCTTCTCCCTCCATTCCCTTTTCACTTTTATTCTATCTAATTTTAGTGATTCCCATCTAGGGTTTTGGTGAGGATTCTACTAGACAATGGTAGAATAGACCTAAAATTATGGGGATTCCATTTGTCTTGGTAGGTGTATACCCCAAAATAGTGTATTAGTATAATAATTTATAGTTTACATAGAGGTATGATGATCATTGTTATTTCTTTGATTTCAAAATAAATTGAATGTAATTTTTTTATACTGGGAATCATGTGTTAGAGATTATCTCTATCTTGATGTTGGGAGTACATTGTGGTCCTTCAATGGGTTTCTGGTTGGGTTTTTATAAGGAATAATCCCATCAGGTTGTTTTAAATATTTATGAAACCTTATAATCAAAATGATTATTTCATTTTATATTTTTAATTAATATAATTTCCACGTATAGTGTGTGTTAGGTTCCCCAGTGTTTGGTGGATCGTGGATTCGAGTCTAAATCTGTAACGGTTATACCACGAGGTAGGTTTGGGGGTTTAGTTTTTTGTTTTTTACATTATATATTCATTTTATTTAATTTAAAATATTACCTAGTATTTTTATAGAACCCTTTGAGGGTATTTCAGTTTTTATTTGGGAAAGGCCTGAGGTTTTGAATGTCTTAAAGAGGGGACTTATTTCAATGTATACTTATTCATGGATTATCCTTTCATGGAACAAATCATGTATTCTTTGGTGATGTTTTGGGGTAGTAAAAGGGAAAACCATAGATTCACTCCTCATCCCTAGATCATTAATAGGATCAGGTATTTCCCCTTATTATAGTAACATCCTTAGTAAGACATGACAGTGGGATATGGGTGTGATTAGTAGTCATGGTGTGATGCTTTAGGATGCTTGGGTTGGACTGGAGTTTCCCCATTTATTATTTTGATTAGGTATCCTATAAGTGATAGGTTTTTTATGGGACTTAGGTGAGGGTTTTCTGCCCAATGGTTTCCTTGGATTGTAAATACCAAGGGGTTTTCTTTAGGGTTATTTATACGATTCCCAGGTGGTGTGATAGAGAAACAGATTAGCATCAGAGTACTAGGAGGTTTGGATTGAGGTTTATTAGGATGGTCCTTGGATAGTGGTACCAATTTCTCAATCTTTGATAAATTTATGATTTACACCTATTTTCATAGGGTCCTGTTCTGTTTGAGCCTTTAGGATAGGTTGGCATCATGGGACATCAAGCACAAAAGGGTACTGTTGAACTATTTTTTGAGACGGGTCTGAGGGAAACTCAAGGTTATACTTATGGGTAGGATAGTGATTCCATTTGAGGTTTGGATCTAGAAAAAAATATTTGGGATTATATGACTCTATGGGGTGTCGAGCATGGTTGGGTGTCATTGGTCTGGTTTTGCAAGTGGGTTATAGAGGCCCCCTTGTATTCCTTTGTGGGTACATTGTTGATCAAGGATCAGTAGGATTCCATTGATGGACTCTTAGAGTTCTACCAAATAATGGTATTCTACCAAGGAGTGGGATGAGATCGAGGTTCCCCTTAAAATGATTTCTATTGTTTATCTATAATTACATTCATTTTAGGATTGTTTGACAGGTGGGGCATGAGAGTTTGGGTGTGATTTGAGATCCTCTTATAGGATGTCCTATTGTTATATTAACATGGGGATAATGGGATCCTCTGACCTTGGCTAACGAAGAGTTGACCAGTGCTATTGGTTCAACAGTTTGGATCACTGATTCACATGTTGATTGAACTATTCATTAATAGCCTATAATTGAGTATGTTTAAGTTAGTTATTTCTTGTGTTTTTGTTTTGATAGGAGACATCATGGATGTTTCTTTGATTGTTCAATGACCCAATGTTTGATCAACTACTCTCATTTGTACTCTAGTTATTATTATTATATGGTTCCAATGGAGCTAATGGGAAATCTAGATGATTGAACCGCTCTATTTGAGAGTAATTTACTATCAAGAGGCTAGTGGTTGTGGATGTTGAGTGATCTTAGATGCATATTGGGGCCCATTGGATAATATTTTTGTCATCCCCACAGACCCATGCAGTAGTGTATTATAATAGGTTCACTTATATCCTGATGAGATCTGTAGGACTATTGGGACTTTAATAGGTTATTCCATGTTGACTGGAGGTCATGTCACTAGTTTAGATCATTCTATTGGAGTCCTAGTTACCTGGTGGGGATACATGTGTCCTTTTGGATGCCTATATTGATACCCTATGTTCATAAATTCATACATATTTAATTTTTAAACATATTTTATATTCTTTTTAAGTCTATTTAATTCACATTATGTTGTATACCTGGGTGAGATTCATATTATAAATCTTCTAGAATGGTCCAGATTGTGGTAGATTTACCTTATCCTTCCAACTATATCCTAGGAATGGCTATTTTTATCCCCATTTTTTATTGTAATTATTTATTTTACAGTACATTTTATGGTTTTACGCCATATACTATTAGGATTTTACATGGTTGTACATATCATGTGGGCATGCACTTATTATGATAGTAGATAATAGGTTCACCATTGGGGGTTCCCAACTGAGATTTTTCTGTCACCACTATATGTACACCTCAGTGTGCATGAAAACACTTATTTCATGCCTTTAGGATGGATAATAGATTACATTGTGGATGGGTCTAAGGCCCATTTTTCTTGATCTATTGGGACTGGTCTTGTGGACTTTTACTATTATGGATCATATCGACATTTGGATATTGGGTATGTGGTAAGTCTCAGAGTTGGAAGTAGAGCCATTATATTTTGATTACATATTTACCATTGGTATATCTGGTCAGGTTGGGGGGAATTAGTTGTATTTTATAATTTTTTTGAGTATATATAATCATATGATACATTCCATTTATTATAGCATGATTATATTTTGGTAATTTATATTAAATATTCAAATGACCATGTAATGGTCATGTTTTGGATATTTCAAATATTATTTCACTCTACATAAGGGTATAATATCCCCATTATATCTTTAAAACTTATCCACTAGTTGATAGTCTTTCAAATATGGGGAGTTTCACTTAAGGCCTCATGGAGACCTATATCGGGTGAAATGTGATGTTGAAGCAAGTCTATTCCTCACAAAATGGTATTATAGCATGTTTTATTACTGATTTTGGGAGTTGGTAGAAAAGTTGTTAGAGACATTTTGAGTCATGTGATGTACCTCAGAATACTGCACCATGAGAACCATTTTTGATGAAATGTTAGGTTAACTAGTGTGATTGGATTGATATTGTCAGCTTTCATTTTTATAGTTGTATGATTTCACCTCATGAAATAATCTTGTGTATATTGATTTATGGATATATTGGTTTTTGGATATTCACTAATTAGCAAGAGTCTAGTGTTCATGATTCATTCTTGGAATATATGATTCAATCAATATATGCCTTTATATGTGTAATTTTACTAATGATGGAAGTTCAGATTCTTAAAAGTGTCTATAATAACCTCTATTCAGTTGTTATATATTACTACTTAGTAGAATTCTACTCAATAGAGGCACATGCATTTTTCTTTTGATGATAGTTCATGTGGATATTTCTATGATTTCATCACTTGAAATGAAAATTCAATCCCTTCATTGAGGGGTTCATCAAAACCCTAGTGGGTCAGTGTGGTCTATGGAGGCCATTATTGTGGTTTGATAGTAGAAAATATTACTAAGATGTTTACATATTGGGTTTTAGTTTCCCTAATTTTAAGTTTGATTATTGTAATTTCTTGGTGGTTTCAAGGCTTATTGAGAGGGTAAGTTTGCATTGAATCACATCCCTTCTTTTTTAGGTTGTGTTTCAGTGGCCTGGTGATAACATGGTTAGGTTCTCTTGGTTTGAATGATGCTCTATTGGTGGGTGGTTTTGTGTTTCTCTTGGGATGTTGTATGAGATGCCTTGTTTTTTGGATGAGGATATCTAAGGGTACATTGGTTTTTTGGATCTAACCATCATGTGGATAATTTTAACTGGTTTAGGAATGTAACCTTAGGTTCTTCAAGACAAGGATCATGTGATTTTGAGTTCATTTTTGTGATTGGGTTTCACAGGAATGTGAAACCATCCTGTTTGAATAAGCTCAAGATGTTTAGAGTGTTATGGCACATGAAGATGTGTTTTTATGGTGTTTTTTTTGTTTTTGGTCCATGTGGGGGTCTTTTTATAAGAGTTGATGTCTTGAAAAATCATGAGTTGTGTTTCCACTATGTACATGTTGAGGTCGTATATCAAGGAGTAAAGTAGGGGAAGCGTTATGGTGGGGATCCCACTATATGCCATTAGAGGACCTTGTCATTGGTGAATTAGGAATTATATGGTTGTTTTTTTGGTTCTCAGGTGTGAGAGGATCAACCTCATCTAATCGTCATGTTTAGTGGTGGATAATGTGTGGGCCATGGAGTTTGGTGTTTTTTTCATGGTGAAGATGAGGGTACTCTTATGGTGGGGAGCATCCACCTAATCAAAGGTTTTCCATTATGGTGGTAGAGTTCCAGAATGTGGTTGGATCAAGATAGATATAGTTTCATTGTAATTATGATATTAGAATTTGGAGGCATAATTGAATGGAGTTTGGATATTTCATCTATCTCAGGTCAGTGTTGGAGTGACCCTCCAGTTGATCAGGGTTGGTGGTGTCTCTATTGTTGTGGATGAGTATTCTGAGAGGAGTTGGCATAAATTGGTTCGATTAGTGATATATATAAATCATTTTACACGAAGGGTTGCAAATAAAATTAGTAATAACATTAAATACATGGTCATAGTAGTTTTCGGATTGAACCGATGCATTTTATAGAAGGGACAATGTGCCTTTTCTTAGAATATTGATCTATATAGTGAAAGAATGTTGAGAATTTGGAGTATGAATGTAGAAAATTTTCAATGATCTAGTGATAAAATTAGATTGATCATATCATTTTTCTAACCACCATGTTTTCTTATGGGAGATAAGTTTTTAGGGTGTAGTTTTTTTTGATGATACACATTATTACTGGTTATTAAATTTAAAAGAAAATTTAAATTTTTGGCTCATCGAGGGGTCATTTAGTTTATTCATATTAATATTAAAATTATAATATCTAGACACTCTGTTTTAAAATTTCTCATGTCTTATTTGAGTCCCAAAAGGATTCTCAATTACTTAATAGAGTCATGGGAGATTTGGTTGTGAGTTGCTGTTTTCAAACTGTTTTTATCCTCATGCATAGTTTGATGTTCACGACTTATTGAAAAGTGTACAAACATTTAAATCTCTAGTAATTTTCTATTTATTTTAATCATTCATGGTTTTTTCATTGCTTGAACATGTTTATGGTCAAAATATGTGGATTTCGGAGATAACCATGTGGGGTGAGTGGATCTCAGGTCCAAGGTGCACGACTTTAGCATTGTTGTAGAAAAGCAATGTGAGATGTTGTAGAGGGGTTTATGTGTTGTTTTCATGGTTGGTGTATGGTTATCAAACCATGTAGGGATGTTTTTTATAGTAAATTCCTTGTGCATGGTTGTCAAATGGTTTGGAAAACTATGCGGCCAAATTGTGTTGACGACTATATTTTTTTTAAAAGTGGGAAATATGCATTTTCCTATGAATATTTTTAGTTCCCCACCTATTTCCTTCCTATAATACACATGGACCAGATGAACACTTTAATATCCCATGCTTCCACAATACGCTTCCTTTTTAAATAATTCAACAACGTGCGATGTAAGAAACACCATGTTGAATCGCACACGACTAATCAAACTAGCCAATTAAAAAGCGGGTTTGAATAGTATTAACAAAATTTTGAATTTTATGTATCCTATATAATATTAACATTCATATATTGTGTTTTTTATACATAATATAAGGAAAAATTCTGTTTTTTTGATAAAATAATTATTTTTTAAAAAATGCAGTTTTTCCACCTTTAAATGGAGAACTTCTTTAAATATAATATTTTACACTTTTATATATTCAATTTGGTTTAAATAAATTATTTTTTAGAATAATCACATAAAAATTTTGTTTAGATAATTTTTTTGTACTTTTCTAATGACTTTCATATTTTGATGAATAGTGAAAAATACTAAATTTTAATTGAAAACATCTTTTTTCATTGAAATGATTTATAATGTTATATTATAAATGTTAGTGGTTTTAAAGTATAATTATATTATATTTTTATCGTGTAATATAATTTAGGCCAGTTGAAATAATTTCACATTTAAATTAGACACAAACACATTTCAATCTTTTGATAGTTTTTATTTCTTAAAAACCCGCTTTCTAATTTTGACAACGGGAATTAATTTTAATTTAATTTCTGCTAACTCTGTGTTTTGAATTTGGAAAAATTGATTCCATATTCAGAATCATAATTTCCAAAATTTTAAAATGTTTACCTATTATTTTTGATATTATGAATAGTAACTACAATAAATATTTTTATTTTCCATGGTTAAAGGGTAAATCAGATAAATAAGGGTAAAAAATAATATTATAATAATATCAAACTACCCTAACACATGTCCTACTCAAATTGGATGATATATTTTAGACCATGTTCATCCTTAGGACGATTTTAGGACCCAATGGGACCACTTGGGTGTGATAATGACATGTTATAAGAATTAATTTAAAGTAAAGATAATTATAACATAAACTTATACATTTTACTAAATAAATATTAATATAGGATTATATTATTGATATCATTGTCTATAAATAATAATTAGAAAGATAATAAAATTTTCTGCATTAGTATTTGTTATTTATAATTTGTAGACATAAAATAAATAAATTTATTTATGACACAATGATGATGCAATGATTATCTTATCAATCAAATATTCAAATAAATGAATTTATAAATATTAAAAAAATGTAATATGAAAATTTGTTTCCAAACACTACTATTATATATGAAATTTACATATTAGGGATGATGTAATACCTTTTATTCAAAGGAATCATGTTTTTATGACTTTAACGAAAATCAATTACTAAATGTTGTCAAAATTGACATATATGAGTTTTAAAAAAACTACTAATTTATTAAATGATATAAAAATCATAATAATACAAATATTTTCCAAATAACTTTTATTTTGATTCAAATGACATAACTTATCCACTTTAGGTTATCTTGAGATTTTATAGTAATCATCTTAACCATGTAGTATAAAAATACAAAAGGACATGGTAAGAGTTAACTTATTTTACAAAGGGTTAAATCTAAGAGATAAGGTTAATTTTATTAACTAAGAATGTCTAAAACCAATTGGTTTAGAGTATTTAGAAAAATAATCATATTATCCTAGAAATAAATCGATTTTTAACTATTAGAAACTGAAAATATTTTTATAATAAATTAATATTTCATGATTTTTTCTAAAGTTCCCCTCACCTCTCTTATAAAAGGGAACCTACTATTCTCTTTAAATCACACCTCTAAATACATTTATTTAGAGAAAAAACTTCTCATTTATCCTCCCAACCTATATAACTTCATCCTAGAGGACATACTTTGTGTATAGAGCCATCCTAAGGATCCCTTTTTATTAAAAGGAAACACTTGAAGAAGAGGTAATCATTTTATCCCTTCTTTCAAAGTTATTTTCTTATTCTACTTCATCATTCTATATTTATTCCATAACAAAGTACCAAATACAGTATAATACATATAAATAGATTTTAAAATAATCATGGGACAATTATATTCTTCATTTTATCCATCCTACAAATAATATTATCAGCATGCGTGCATGCGTACGACTTACCGTGTCCACGTCGCGGTGTAATTTGTAAATACACATTACAATATTTTTATGGGTATACTTTTGAGTATAATAGAAATAAATAATTAATATTAAAATATTATGATTCTTTATAACTAATATACCATCCATTTACATATTATTTAACCATTAATGGAACGATATCATTGCTCGCATGTACGTACGACCTACTGTCTCTATCAGGCGATGAGATTCATTCCCCACTATATAAATTCTTGAATGACTATGAAAAATGTATTATCAATAATTATGAAATATATGACATAATAAATCTACTGTAATGATATATATGTATGTACCTATATTTTATTCACTTACTTCCATTCAATAAGATAATAAAATGGTAATAGTGTCCATACCTACGTACGACCTACCGTCTCCATGAACGATGTATTAAACTCAATATATATATCTATTATATATTCATATTGTGAATATATTTGATTTATAAATCATATTATACAATCTGGAAGTAATTAAATAAAGATATATGTAATTTGATCAAGAATAATAAGTCAAAACACGTACGATAAACAAAGCGATGTTACCTGAAATATTGCATTAACTTGGGATTGTTAATAAATGGTTAATATAATTTCATATATGAATTATACATGATATAATAACTATTATTATGATTCTTATATAAGTTAATAGTTTGTTTATAAACATTATACAAGACTTTTGGACTCGTACAGAGAGTTTCAGACTTAAGGTAATCGTTAATTCTTCAATCTCATTATTGTCCAAGATTATATGTATGTAAGTATTTTCTGGGATATATTTATCATCCACATCCATGTTTCATAAAATTTTTTTTAGAAGGAAACTTTTAAGGATTTATGGAAGGGATTATATAACTTGATCATCATTTTAAATATTTTTAAGATTTATTTTTCTAAAACAATTTAATTAATATTCATGTTTTCAAAATGATTTTAAGGATTTATTTATATGGACATGATTTTTTTAAAAAGTTAATTTATTTCAAAAGTTTCAAAGTGGTATGGGACACTTTTTTTCAAAAATATCATTTAAAAAAAGTCCTTTATAAATTTCATGAAATTTAAATGATTTCTTGAAAAGGGGATATTTCTCTCAAAGTGTTTTATTGATTATTTTCAACTTTATCAACATCCTTTATTGGATATTATTCATGATTGAGGTTGATTTATTATAATAAAATCATACATGTTTTATTGAATGAGTTATGATATGTTTTATTTTGGATGTTCTATTTTTATACCATTAATGGTTTATGGATAATGTTTTGATAGTTTTTATGCTATTTTTAATACAAACGTTTTTGTTATGTTTCATCCTTTTCATATGAGGAATGTGTTGGACTTAGTAAGTGATGGGCATGGCCCAATATAGACCCTTGATGAATCGGTAGGTACCATGAGAAAAATAGTGTCTTGGTATAAGGCCTTGACAGAATATTTGTGAATGGTCTTGGCAAAAGGCATTGACGTAGTAGTAGTTTTGTCCAGAATTATGTATTCCCTCGTTATGAAAGTAGTTATTAAATGTGATTATTAGACTAGTAGAATATCCATGTGCATGTTTATATGGTAATTTTTGATTTATTTCTTCAATCTTATCTTTAAGTTTATGTTTAAAATGCTAATTCTTTTATTAACCATCATGCCTTAATATTTTATAGATTCTACGAAATTATTTACCCTTACTGAGCATCTGATCTCCCCCATTATTATGTTTTATTTTCCCAAGATGCTATGTAGTGTATGATGCTTTGTATTATGGGTTAACCTTGGGGAATAATGGAATTATCAATGCATTATCTATGCTGTATTTTGTTTTGGAAATTATAATGTAAAGTTCATATATGTAATATTTTTTACAAGACTTCAAAGCTGATTGGTCCATCAGGACTAGATTCCATATAATTATGACAATGTATTAAAATAATTCACTAGATCCAGGCTCTAGAGTTGGGGCATTATAGTTGGTATCAGAGGAAGTTTAGAAAAAACTTGAAAATTGATTTCGAAAAATTAGATTTGGGATCATAACCCTATGATTGACTTTGAGGATAAGTATAGAATAACCCCTTAGAATTTCGGTAATGATCATGTATAACCAGGAATTAAACCTAAGATGTTATATATTGAAAGTACCTTCCATTGATTATGGGGTTCTCTTAAATGATATTTTTTTCTCACCCTATGCTCTCTGGTCTATGTTAATGGAGGAAACCAGAAGGAATTGGATTAACATTGATTTTTATGGAGAATCTTTTGATTTTGAGCAAAAAAGTTGGATAAAGACTTGAGAGAAATATATTGTGATTATGCGGAATAATTTATCATGACATATGATTAATAATGTGATCTTTGATTACTTTCTTAACACATTGTGTTAGAGAAAGATGAACATTTATAAATGTTCATGTTTTAAAATTCATAGAGGAAAGAAGATTCAGCATCCTATATTTTTAGAGGAAGGGAAGAAGAACCTTGAGGAATACCTAAAATGGGGGGGGGGGAATATGTCATATCTATGGGAAAAATAGAGATAGAGTGACCAATCGATATGGAGTTCCATGTCTCATCTATAGATATCATGGGAATTACACAACTCAATGCTCATACATAAGAATCTACCTCTAAACGACGGAAGGACCTATTCCATACCAACCATTAAATTAAAAGGATTTATTTATTTATGTATTTGGATCCCAAAATTATGAATAGTTAATTATATATGAAGTATTCAATTTATATTTTTAGGTCAGGATTTTCAGGAATACAGTGAATAGTTATATTGGACAAGAATTTTTTTAAGGGTAAGATTATATTTGGAGAACATATGATTAATGTAAAGGTAACCCTTTTAATGTTCCTTATGTTATGATAATAATTATTGGATAAAGATATGTTGGATAAGAATAAGTAAATTGGATGATGATAGTTTCTTGAGAACTAATTGTAGATTTTTTGTCATGAGGGTTATTCTTTCATGGATGAAGTATACAAATGTTTGGGACTTGAGGAATAATTCACTATGTTTTGGAACAAAGAACCATGCACGTTTTTAATGAGTATATCTGATAATTTAGGTTGTTACTGTGAATCAAGAGAATACATGATGAAGGTGTTCACATGTTTGGAATTTACATCCAAGAACTGGCCTATGGGATATGGGAAATAAATGCTAGTCCAATTTGGTTCACCTCTTTCAACAGTTGTAGAATTTTTGTTTTTCAGAGGATGGTAAGGTTATCCATTTATGGATTGTATAATTTATAAACCTGTTGAATTTGGTTAAATTAATGTATTATCTTTAAAAAGGTGGACTCATATGTGATAACCTATTCTAGAACTTTTTATGAGATAGATGGAATGAACCATCATTCTATTTATAGATCACGTGATCTTCCAACACATCAGAAATGATAAATTTAACTTCATTTCCTTGAATAAGAGATGAAGTGGAAATTTTTCAAGGAATAAATAATGGTGAGATTGTTCTGAAATCAAGTAAGTATTTCTTCTCATCTTCTTTGACTTTAGGGAAAGTATATTGAAAATGGAAAATGTTTTCCTAGTACTTTCTTTTCCGATGAATCAAATGGTCCCTTGGATCATCAAAAATTTATGTCTTTCAGATTGTTAACCTTATCCTAATAATATTCTCTCTCACTCTATATTAGTACTTGATGGTCAGATTTTTATTCATGTCCATGTTTCCCAATAATGAACCCTATTATGTGTAATTTCTTGCAAACTTCATACGTACCTTTATTTATTTCAAAATAATGGTCTCATTAATATATTATTCAATGTGGGATTTCAACTAAGATATTTTGAAATTTCAAACCCCTAGTTTAATATCCTATATTTAAATATAGAAGAAAAAATTTATTTATGTTGGGGATAATGTAACGCCTCAAGCTTTTATAGAACACTTTCTTTTTAAATAATGCAAAAGCGTGTGATGTATGAAACACCAAGTTCAAGTGCACCACGACCTATCAAAGTAGCCATTTAAAAATTAGTTATGAATATTATTAACAAAATTTTGAATTTTATTTTCCTCATATAATTTTAACATTCATAGTTGTGTTTATTAGGCAGAATATAAAGGCAAATTCAATTTTATAGATTAAAGAAGTATTTTTAAAAAAATGTTTTTTTCCCGCTATTTAACGGAGATCAATTTTTAAATCCAATATTTTAAAATTTTATAAATTATATTTGATGAAATTAAATTCTTATTTAGAAGTGGGAGATAAAAATTTAGTTTAGATAAATTTTGTATACTTTCCTGATAACTTTTGTATTTTGATGAATAATGAAAAATACAAAATTCTAATTGAAGAAAACTTTTCTTAATTGAAATAATTTGTAGTGTTAATTTATAAATTTTAGTGGATTTAAAGTATAATTAGATTTTATTTTTATCATTTAATATAATTTAGGTAATTTGATAAATTTAACATTTAAATTGGACATAAACAAATGTTAATCTTTCGATAGTTTTTACTTCTTAAAAACTAGCTTTCTAGTTTTGACAATGGGAATTAATTTTAAATTATTTTTACCAAATATTTTTTTTGAATTTGGAAAACTATATTCCATATTTGGAATCATAATGTCCAAATTGTTGTACCTTGTATTTTTTAACATTATTAATAATAACTTTGGTAATTATTTTTATTTAACATGGTTAACATGTAAATCAGGTAAATAAGGGTAAAAAATAATATTATAATAATATTAAACTATCCTAAAACATGCCATAATCCAATTTTATGAGTTATTTATGACCATGGTCATTCATAGGACGATTTTTGGACCTCATGGGACCACATGGGTGTGATAATGTCATTTTATAAGAATTAATTTAAAGTAAAGATAATTATAATATAAACATATATCTTTTACATAGTTAATTTTAATATAGGGTTATATAACTGATATATATATCTATAAATATTCATTATAAATCAAAAAATATTTCCTACATCATGGTATTTATTTATAATTTTTAGACATTACATAAATAAATTTATTTGTGATGTAACGACCCAGACCCGACCAACCACCCGAACAGTGCCGAATGAGTCAGGTGTTACTACCTTAGGCGCACCTCCCCTGAATTCCAAAGGCTACCAACTAGCAGCGAGGGTCTGAATAAGTATAGTGGGGAGGATATACCGTCTCAGAGGATAATAGTAATGGTACTGGTCCAATTATAACAGTAGAGATGTAGCAGAAATAAATGACTCCACAGACTCAAACTAGACCCGCATAGCGGAAGCACATTCAATAACAATGAACAACAGAAGCAATGTAGAAAAAACAGCAACAGAAAGTAAATACAACACCATGCCAGCAATAAACTATAATAACTGCTAAAACAACCAAGAATTCATCCAAGCAAGTCATACACATCAAAATATATATAATGGCGCCAATGGCTAACCAATAGTAGTTACAAGATAAATTAAACATGATAATGAAAGAAAAAGAATACTAGACAAGTAACTCCAGTACGACAAAACCTCAAGGTCCATGCCAGTATCCCTGTCAATAGCACTAAAGTCCCGCTCCTGAGGCTGATCCTCTACCTGCACGCAATTTCATGAAGTCTACACGCGTCCCGAAGGTCCCGTGTAGGGTGTGAGACAAGTATTAGTAGGATACCACCCAGAGGTGCGTACCTAATATAAGCGTTTAGGCAGAAATGATTATATAAGAAAAATAGTAAACAGTGCAATGCCCAAAAGTAAACAAATACTTCACTGGTTCTCAGCAGCCACCAGGAAGTGTCACCTGCATCGGACAATGCCAAAAAGTCTGATCTGCAGTCCGACACCTCGTGCCACATGACACCATGTGTCTCAAGTACCGATGTCCCAAAGTAACGCCCAACCATTGTAACCCTGCTTGAAAGCTCAACCTGCCCATGGAACAACATCTGGAAGAACAGTGATACCTGTCCTCAAAAGATCACCGGAGGGAAAATGATGTCTTCCCTCAAATCACGGCGAGCCTCTGCCCCCAACCTGACCACCTCAAAGCTATCTCTCGAAGGCTCCTCACCTTCCACGTGGCTTCCTATGGCAAGCACCCCCAAACCAAAAATACCTAACCGCAACTCTCGCGGGCATCTACCCAGCCAGTGGTCGTACCACCTCATCTAGGAGTCTATCTGTGTGCACACTACTCAAGAGTACCCAGTGAGCGGTAATCCCCTCAAAATGTTCCCAAGCCACAACATCAACGACACCTCATGTACCTGCAAACCTATCGCTCCAGTCTGATGGTCTCGCCATCCAGTAACCCGGGCCAAGCCCAACCTGATAGTCCAACTTCCTCAACCGACGTCCATGACACCCAATCCTGTGGTAGCAACAACCCAATGTAAACTGAGAAAAAATCCCCAACCTGTGATCCTCATCACTCAAAAACATATATCCGAGCCATGTTCAACAATCAAGCAGTCCAACACAAGCAAACCACACATTTCAAAAATATACTTGGAAGCATAATGTTTAACAGAAAATTACTAAACAGTCAAATTGCACTAACTTGTGCTAACCCCAAACCATCACCTAAGGTCTTAACACCTTACAAAAACTAACACCATGCTTTAACAAATCAAACTCAGCAGTTTAATTCAACAGAAACAAAAGCAGTCTAAAATCAGCAGTTAAATACTGGTCCAAAACATATGCATTTCGGCACACTCGGCCGAATTGCCCCAAACGAGCCATGACCTCTCACCCGGCCTTTCTCTAGCACAACAAGGGTTTGGGAATACCCAAAGGAATCCCACAATGCAAATAATTAATTAACAACAAATAAACAGGGTTTCTCTCAACACCCGATGTCACGCCCAGAGGTCGCAACCCCAAATTGTCTACGAAAACACTAAAAAAAGGTATGCACCACCTACCTCATATTCGTATGATGACACTTCTTTGATTTCAGCCTCTAAATCTGAAGGAATCACGGTAGATCTTCATTTCATTCAAATCCGAAAATTCTGTTCGGAAGGAATCTGTGGAGGAATAGGTGAAGAATCAAGGATGAAGAAGGGTGCATGGGGTTAGCCTCTCCGATGCAGTTCCGCCGCCACCGAAGGATTGAAGAACGGAGGTCGTATGGCGGATCTAGAAGGATTTGTGTTCGTGGAGGTCTTTTGGATGGACTGTTCATCCAAAGAGGAAGAAGAAGGTCATTCTGGAAATAAGACGCGACGACGCCTCGATTGATCAAATAAAAAAAGTACACGGTGTGTATTTCCAAAGTACACGCCGTGTAGACGTATTTCCGTACTCCGACTTAAGCGGAGTCCGGCACACGGTCTGGACCTCTTACACGGTCAACACACATTCAGGGTCTCGGCCACTACACGGGACAAAGGTACACGACGTGTCAAGGAAGGATACACGCCGTGTAGATGGAAATTTATACACAGGCATCACATGACATGTACATGGCCTTGCACGAGTAAGGGATACACGACATGTCTATAAATACACGCCGTGTAGTAAGAAACTTCTACACAGTCTTCCCATGACATGTACTCGGCGAGCACATGGCCGGTCACTCGGTTAACTCATACACGGCGTGTAGTCAAGAAATTTCCAGAAATTGCCCAAATTTTCCAGACTTCTGAAAAACCAGTCAAAGGTTTAAACAGGGTCGGAATTTGACCCGTTTCAAAAAATCTGAGTTCTTAAAAACTCCCCACCTTAACATAACTCATCCCTGAGCTACCAAACGAGACCAGGAGATGGAACCGAACACGCCCATCCCGGTTAAACAACCAAGAATACCCCAGTCTCAAGGTTCTGGCTAAATTCCTAAAATGGGATCCCCACCTTTGGAATCGCCTACTCGGTCTCAACTCGAACAAATATCAAAGAAAACAAACAAACAAAAAAGGCCCAATGACCTATTTCCTAGACCCATGGTCCTCCCGTGACGCATCGTCACCCCTGCACCTCCTCAGTGCTCACGTGTCGCTTCCGACACCCAACGTAACTCTCACCGCATCGGCATCCGCCTCCCTGAGGTCTTGCATCTAATAGATGCTCAATTCAAACCTGGTGCCATGCACCTCAAGTAACCTGCA
The DNA here is from genome assembly GCA_963277665.1 of Viscum album. NCBI lineage: Eukaryota > Viridiplantae > Streptophyta > Magnoliopsida > Santalales > Viscaceae > Viscum > Viscum album. The sequence goes on from OY728156.1 coordinate 1,809,437,277, forward strand.
TCCATGATGCCCCAATGCCCACGACACCTCAAGTAACCTGCATCCTTGATGCTCCTGATTCCACGCATCTCAAATATATAAATAAAACATAAAAAACATCTGATATGATACCAATCCAACTAACTAGCATCTAGTCAGTCCACAAGTATCCTGTGAAGCCTGTGCACTCAAACAGACATTCCTCAAGAGGCCATGCCAAAAGAAAGTAAAGAAACTCACGACCACACCCACGGTGTACCTTCCACCGTCGTCGACTCTCCAGCCTGCTCAATCCCTGGTATCTCCACAGCATGCACCTAGCCTGAAGCCTGACTGCCTGATGCCTGACCTCCCTTCGGTGCTGCTCCAGTCACCAGCCATAGGCCCCTCAACTGAATCCCACTATCCCGGTCACGTCCTCCGTGTGCAGCTGAACCTCGACTACCCTCTCCTGGTACTGAACCTAAACTAGCTCCGGACGCCACAGTCGGTCCTGGTCCCTGCCTGCCGACTGTCTGAGAAGGCTTCCTGTAAAACCTCTCCAGATTCCCGACCTGTCCACACGCCTGACACTCCTTCGGGGGCTTATCACACTGATCCCAAACATGTCTCGGTTGTCCGCACTGAATGCAAACCACCACTAAATTGCCACAAGGTGGTCTAGCTGAGTCCTTGGCCTGCCCTCCCTACTGGAACTCATCTCTCCCTCGCTTCCTGCTATCTGAACCATCACTTGGGGTTGTCACCCAGCTAAAAAGAGATTTCTCTCTCTTCTTTCCCTCGGCTATGAGCGCCTGATTCACTGCCTTGGAGAAAGAATCTAGCCAGAAGACGTTGACCTGGACCCAAATGGCGTGTCATAAGCCATCCTCAATGTGCCTCACCCTAGCTGCATCATCTCTCACCATACCAGGTGCAAAACGATACAACTCTGTGAAGGTAGCTGCGTAATCCACGACGGACATATCTCCCTTATGAAGACTCAAGAACTCCCAAGCTCTCTCTGCCCTCAGTGTCTTTGGATAAAAGTGCTCAAAGAACCTGTCCTCAAAGTCCTTCCAAGCGAGTCCCTCATGCCTAAGAGCCTACACCTGTACATCCGACAAACGCTTTGCCGGTCCTCTCATCATGTACGTAACCAACTTGAGCCTCCACCATGGAGGTGTATCCAGCTACTCGAAGATCATCTACATTCTCTCTATCCAGTTCTCTGCCGCCTAAGTACCACCCTCACCCTGAAAAAGTTGCGGGTGCAGCGACAGGAACTCCCGCGTTAGATATTTCATAGAAGGCTCTGTACCCTGCGCGACTCTGTCAATCCCCTATAAGACACGTATCATGCTAGCTCAGAGTTGCTTGTCAAGCCATGGTCCGAACCCCTCAAATCCCGGCTGCTGCCCTGCCGGCACTGGATCCTGAACCTGATCCTTTCCCTGAGCCTATACCTGCGGCTCATGCTCTGCCTGCATCGGATTCTGAACCTGATCCTGCGGTACCATATCCTCTCCATCATGTCGCTCCATTGTGTCATGAATAAGTAACCCGCTGAATACCATAAATGGTCAAACAACCCACATATATCTATATAAAAATATATTCTACGCAGATAAGGAAGCAATAAAAGACAGTGCATAACAACTAACCTTACTCCCCCTCACCGCAACCCATGCCCCACGACATTCCGACCTCATGGACACCTTACCCGACCTCAACAGGGCCAAGCATCATTAGTACCTCAGGCCATGCCCGTCCTGACAACCAACATTGCCTTAATCCAGATGACTGAGTCCCCCAATCCTGATAGTTACACTACCTCAACCATAGTACATGTCTGCTCTCATAAGAGCCAGACCCAAATATCCATCAATATTAAATTCTACAAAAATATAAATTATGGCACATCACATTGTAACTAACAAGAAAATCTATCAGGAATCTCACCCATTCAAGTTTTATAAGAACACAAAGCATGGAAATTGATTTTTTTTCACATGGTATTTTCACTTCAAAAGGCATACGTGTAGTTAAGAAATTGAAATACCCTAAAATGTGACTATCAAAAGCCAACAATTAAGCCTTGTGATACCATCCATGGTTACATATCCTAACCAATAACATCACACAACAAGTGAGCCACCGAGGTGGAAATCATATCAACTGTAATCTAAGAAAAAGGAAAACAACAATTCCCTCCCCCGGAAACTCAATCCATCCCTCATACATGGGGCAGCAGGCACCCAAGCACAAGTTCAAAAATCAAGTTCCAACAACAACCTATCTCCGGTCAACCATATCCCAAATAGTAAAACTAGCAGAATTAGAAAGAGAAGTCTCAATCTCATAACACTGCTACTAAATCCTTGTCAAGAACCTGCCTTTGATACCACTTTGTAATGACCTAGACCCATCCAGCCACCCGAACAGTGCCGAACGAGTCGGGTGTTACTACCTTAGGCGCACCTCCCCTGAACGCCAAAGGCTGCCGACTAGTAGCGAGGGTCTGAATAGGTATAGTGGGGAGGCTATACCCTCTCGTAGGATAATTGTAATGGTACTGGTCTGATTATAACATTAGAGATGTAGTAGAAATAAATGACTCAACAGACTTGAACTAGACCCGTATAGTGGAAGCACATTCAATAACAATAAACAACGGAAGCAATATAGAAACAATAGCAACAGAAAGTAAACAGAACATCATGCCAACAATCAACTACAATAACTGCTAAAACAACCAAGCATGCATCCAAGAAAGTCATACAAATAAAAATATATATAGCGGTGCCAATGACTAACCAACAGTAGCTACAAGATAAAGTAAACATTCTGATGCAAGAAAAAGAATACTAGACAAGTAACTCCAGTATGGCACGAACTCAAGGTCCATGCCAGTCTCTCTGTCAACAGCACTAATGTCCATCTCCTGAGGCTGATCCTCTACCTGCACGCAATTTCATGAAGTCTACACATGACCCGAAGGGCCCGTGTAGGGTGTGAGACAAGTCTCAGTAGGATGGCACCCAGAGGTGCATACCTAATATAAGTGTTTAGGCAGACATGCTTATATATGAAAAATAGTAAACAGTGCAATACCCAAAAGTAAACAAAGACTTCATTGGTGCTCAGCAGCCACCAGGAAGTGTCACCTGCTTCCGCCAACACTAGAAAGTCTGATTTGCAGCCCGACACCTCATGCCACCTGACACCATGTGTCCCAAGTACCGACGTCCCAAAACCACACCCAACCATTGTAACCCAGATCGAAAGCTCAACCTGCCCATGGCACAACATCTGGAGGAACAACGATACCTGTCCTTAAAAGATCACCGGAGGGACAACGATGTCTGCACTCAAATCACGACAAGCCTCTGCCCCCAACCTGATCGCCTCAAAGATGTCTCCCGAAGGCTCCTCACCTTCCACATGTCTTCTTATGGAAAGCAACCCCAAACCAAAAATACATAACCGCAACTATCAGGGGCCTCTACCCAGCGAGTGTCCATAACACCTCATCTCAGAGTCTATCTGTGTGAACACTACTCAAGAGTACCCGGTGAGCGGTAATCACCTCAAAATGTTCCCAAGCCACAACATCTTCGACACCTCGTGTCCCTGCGAACCTTTCGCTCTATTCTGATGGTCTCGCCATCCAGTAACCCGGGCCAAGCCCAACCTGACAGTCCAACTGCCTCAACCGACGTCCATGATGCCCAATCCTGTGGTAGTAACCACCCAACGTTACCCGAGAAAAAATCCCCAACCTTTGATCCTCATCACTCAACAACATATATCCAGACCATGCCCAACAATCAAGCAGTCCAACACAAGAAATCCACACATTTAAAAAACATACTTGGAAGCATAACTTTTAACAGAAAATTACTAAACAGTCAAATTGCACTAACTTGTGCTAACCCCAAACTAGTACCTAAGGTCTTAACACCTTACACAAATTAACACCATGCTTTAACAAATCAAACTCAGCAGTTTAATTCAACATCAACAAAAGCAGTCTAAAATCAGCAGTTAAATACTTGTACAAAACATACGCATTTCGGCACCCCCGGCCGAATTGCCCCAAACGAGCGATGACCTCTCACCCGGCCTTGATCTAGCACAACAAGGGTCAGGAAATACCCAGAGGCATCCTATAATGCAGATAATTAATTAACAACAAATAAAAAGGGTTTCGCTCAACCCCCGACGTCACGCCCGGAGGTCGCAACCCCATATTGTCTATGAAAACACGAAAGAAGGTATGCACCACCTACCTCGTATTCATACGATGACACTCCTTTGATTTCAGCCTCTGAATCGGACGGAATTGTGGTAGATTTTTCGTTTCCATCAAATCTGGAAATTTCGTTCGGATGGAATCTTTGGAGGAATAGGTGAAGAATCAAGGATGAAGAAGGTTGTGCGGGGTTAGCCTCTCTGATACGGTTCCTCTGCCACTGACGGATCGAAGAATGGAGGTCGTATGGCAGATCTAGAAGGATTTGTGTTCGTGGAGGTCTTTCGGACGGACTGTTCATCCAAAGGGGAAGAAGAAGGTCATTCTGGAAATAAGATGCGACGACGCCTCGATCGATCAAATAAAAAAAGTACACGGAGTGTATTTACAAAGTACATGCCGTGTAGACATGTTTTTGTACTCCGACTTAAGTGGAGTCCGACACACATTCTAGACCTCTTACATGGTCAACACAAGGTCAGGGTCTCGGACACTACACGGGACAGAGGTGCACGACATGTCAAGGAAGGATACACGCCGTGTAGATAGAAATTTATAGATTGGCACCACACGACATGTACTTGACCTCACATGGGTAAGGGATACACAATGTTTTTATAAATACACGCTGTGTAGTAAGAAACTTCTACACGGTCTTCACACGGCATGTACTGGCAAGCACACGACCGATCACTCGGGTAACTCATACACGACGTGTACTCAAAGTACACAGTGTGTAGTTTGGAAATTTCCAGAAACTGCCCAGATTTTCCAGACTTCTCAAAAACCAGACAAAAGTTTAAACAAGGTTGGAATTTGACCCATTTCTAAAAACTTGGGTTCTTACATATGACATAATGATTATGTAGTGATTACCTTATTAATGAAATATTCTAATAAATGAATTCATAAATACTAAATTAAATATATTTTGAATGTTTTGATGCCATCCACAGATTTTCTGGATATACTTGACATATTAGTGATGCAGTAATAAACTTTTTATTACTAAAAAAACAATTACTAAATAGTGTCAAAAAAGACACAAATGAGTTTTTAAAAAAAATACTAATTTTTTAAATGATATAAAAATACTAAAAATATAATTATTTTCCAAATATCATTTATAGTGATTAAAATGTGATTAATTATCCACTTTATGTTCTATTTTAATTATACAGTAATGATCTTAACCATGTAGTATAAAAATACAAAAGAACATGGTAAGAGTTAACTTATTTTACAAAGGGTTAAATCTAAAAGACAAGGTTCATTTTATTTCCTAAACATGCCTAAAACCAAATGGATGAGAGGATTTCAAACCATCGTTATCTTATTCTATAAATAATTCCAGTTGGAGCTATTATAAACCCAAAATCATTTTATAATAAATTAGTATTTCATGATTTTTACTAAAATGCCCCTCACCTCTCTTATAAAAAGAAACTTACCATTATCTTTAAATCACTCCTCTAAAGAATTTTTATTCGACCAAACCCTTCCCATTTATCCTCAACCCCCCTCACTTTACCCTAGAGTACATACTTTTTTCATAGAGTCGTCCTAAGGGTCACTTTTTATTAAAAGGAAACACCCAGTGAAGAGGTAATCGTTTTATCCCTTTTTTCAAAGTTATTTTCTTCTTATACATCTTCTTTCTATATTATTTCAATACCAAAGTAATAAATACAGTATAATACATATCCATATATTTCAATATAACCATGGAAAAATTATATTCATCATTTTATCCATCCTATGAATAATAATACCACCATGCGTGCATGTGTATGGATTACTATCTCCACGTTGGGGTGTAATATGTTATTCAACATTACATTATTTTGATGGGTATAATTTTGAGTATAGTAGACATAAATAATAAATATTACATGATTATTATTCATTATAATTAATATACCATCAATATTCATATCATATAATCATTAATGGAACGATATCGTTGCTCATGCATACGTACGGCCTACTGTCCCCATTACGTAATGAGGTTCCTTCTCCACATTAACCATCCAAGAATGACTATGAAAAAATATATTATTTGTATTTAACAAATATTTGACTTAATAATTCTACTGTAATGATATATATATGTATGTACATATATTTTGTTCACTTACTTCCATTCAATATTACAAGAAAACGGAAGTAGTGTCCATACATACGTATGACCTACCATCTCCATGAACGATGTATTATATATATATATATATATTATATTAATATAATGAATATATTATAAATATAAATTATATTATAGATTCTGGAACTATTTAGATCATGATCCAAGTAATATGATAAAAAATAATAAGTCAAAACTTGTATAATAAACAAAGCCATATTACCCAAAATGTTGCATTAACATGGGATTGTTAATAAACGGGTAATATAAAGTCATAAAAGAAATATATATGATATCATAAATGTTATTATTATTCTGATATAAATTAATAATAAGTTTAAAAACATTATACAGGAGTTTCAGACTCGTACAGAGAGTATCAGACCTAAGGTAAGGTTTAATTCATCAATCTCATTATTATCCAAGATTGTTTATGTGTAAGTATTTTCTGGGACAAATTTATCATCCATGTCCATGTATCATGAACCTTTTATGGTTTTATGTATTGGATTATTTAACTAGATCATCATTTTAAATGTTTTAAAGAATTATTTTTCAAAATCTATTTAAATAATGTCCATGTTTTCAAAATGATTTTAAGGATTTATTAATATGGACATGATTGCTTTAAAATGTCAATTTATTTCAAAAGTTTCGAAGTGGTATGGAACAATTTGATTCAAAAATATCTCTTAAATGACATCCTTTATAAATTTTGTGACATTTAAAAGATTTTATGAAAAATGGATATTTCTCTCAAAGAGTTTTAATTATTATTTTCAACTATATAAACATCCTTTATTGGTTATTATTCTTGATTGAGGTTGATTTATTATAATAGAGTCTTCCATATTGTATTGAATGAGTTATGATTTATTTTTTTGTGGATGTGCTATTTTTATACCATTCATGGTTTATAGATAAAGTTTTGATAGTTTGTGTACTAGTTTTAATAAAAAATTTTATGTTTTGTTTCATGATTTTCATATGAGGAATGCATTGGAATTAGTAAGTGATGGGTAGGGTCCGGTATAGACCCTTGATGAATTGGTAGGTACCATGAGAAAAACTAGTGTCTTGGTTCAAGGTCTTGACAGAATATTTGTGAATGGTCTTGGCACAAGGCCTTGAGATAGTAGTTGTTATTCCAGAATTATGTATTCCCTTATTATGAAATTAGTTATTAAATGTGATTATTCGACTAGTAGAATGCCTATGTCCATATTTATATGGTAATGTTTGATTTAATTTTTCCATATTATATTCATGTTTATTTTTAAAAGGATGCTTCTTTAATTAAACATCATTCTTTAAAAGTTTATAGATTCTGCTGAATTATTTACCCTTACTAAGAATCTGAGCTCCCCCATTTCTTATGTTTCATTTTACGAGGATGCCAAGTAGTGTATTATGATTGATATATTGGGTTAATCTTGGGGAATAATGAAATTATCAAAGGACTATATATGATTTATTTTATTTTGGAAAGTATAATGTAATGTTCATTTATGTAATCTTTTATCCAAGACATCAAAACAGATTAGTCCTTCAGGACGTGATTCCTTTTAATCATTAAAATTTATTTAAATAATGCACCATATTTGGGCTTCTAGGGTCGGGGCATTATAGTTGGTATTAGAGGAATATTATAAACACACTTGGAAATTGATTTTGAAAACATAGATTAGGGATCATAACCCTATGGTTGACTTTGATGATAAGTATAGAAGAACCCTCTAGAATTTTGGTAATGATCATGTATAACCTAGGCTTAAACCTAAGATGTTATATATTGAAAGTACCTTCTGTTTATTATGTGGTTTTATTTAATGAGATCAATTACTCACCCTCTGATTTCTGGTCTTAGTTAATAGAAGAAACTAGAAGTAATTGGATTGACATTGATTTTGATGGAAAATCTTGTGATTTTGAGAAACAAAATCGGATAATGACTGAAGAGAACCATATTTTGATTATTCCAAATCATTTATCATGATATAAGATTAAAAATTTGATATTTGATGATTTTTATAACAAATTGTGTTAGAGGAAAATAAAAATTTATAAATGTTCATGTTTTAAGAATCATAGAGTAAATAAGATTCTGCTTCGTACATGTTAAGAGGAAGGGAAGAAGAACCTTGAGGAATACCTCAAATGGAGGGGGAGATGTCATCACTGTCGGAAAAAGGTATATAGAGTGAACAATTGATATGGAGTTCAATGTATTATTTGTGGAAATCATGGGCATTACCCAACTCCATGCCCAGACATAAGAATCTACCTCTAAACCAAGGAAGGATCTGTTCCATATAAACAATTAAATTAAAAGTATTGATCTATTTATGTATTTGGATATAAGAATTATGAATACTAAATTATATAAGTAGATTTCAATTTATGTTTTTAGGTATATATTTTCATGAATATGTTGAATAGTTAGATTGGACAAGAAAATTGAATTAATATTAAGATTATATTCGGAGAACATATGATTAATGTAAAGGTGACCCTTGATATGTTCCTTATGTTAAGATAATGATGTTTGGATAATGATATGTTGGATTCAAATAAGTAAAATGTATGATTCTAGTTTCTTGAGAACTAGTTATAGATTTTTCAACACAAGGGTTACAATATCATGGATGAAGTATAGCACTTTTTGGGAATTATGGGATAATTCACTGTGTTTTGGAATAAAGAAAAATTTCTGTATTAAATGATGATATATGATAATTCAGGTTGTTACTATGAGTAAAGATAATACAGAATTAATGTGTTCACATGTTTGGAATGTGACATCTATGAACTTCCCTATGGGATATGGGAGAGAAATTCTATTCCAATATTGTTCAGCTCTTTTAAAAGTTGGCGATTTTTTAGTTTTTGGAAGGATGGTAAAATTATCCATTTATGGATAGTATAAGTTATAATCCAATTTATTTTTATTTATATTAATGTATTATCTAGAAAAAAAGTGGACTTATTCATATCTGAAAATCTATTCTAAAACTTTTCTTGAGACAGATGGAATGACCCATCATTCAATTTATAGATCACATGATCTTACAACACATCAGAAATGATAAATTCAACTTCATTTCCTTGAATAAAAGATTAAGTGGAAATTTTTCAAGGCATTATAAATGGTGAGATTGTACTGAAATCAAGTTAGTATTTCTTCTCATGTTCTTCATATCTAAGGAAATTATATTGAAAACAAAAAATTTTTCCCATTTACTTTCTTTTGTTATGAATCAAATGGTCCCTTGGATCATCACAGATTTATGTCTTTCAGATTGATAAACTTGTCCTAATAATATTCTCTCTCACTCTCCATAAAAACACAATGGTAATATTTTTACTTCATGTCCATGTTTCATTATAATGAACCCTATTATGTGTTATTTCTGTCAACCTTCAAATTTACCTTTCTTAATTTTAAATTAGAGTTTTCATTAATTCATTTTTCAAAGTGGGATTTAAAAGAAGATATTTTGAAATTTCAAAAACCTAATTTTCAATCCTTTTTTTTAATTTCAATGGCACAATTTCTTAAAGGTGGGGACAAAGTAACACCCCATGCTTCCTTTTTAAATAATTCAATAGCATGTGATGTACGCAACACCAAGTTCAAGAGGAACATGATGTATAAAACTATCCATTTAAAAAGTGATTAGGAATAGTATTTACAACATTTTTAATTTTATTTATCCCATATAATATTAAAATTCATAGTTTGGGTTTATTAGACACAATATAATGAAAAATTCATTTGTCAGAAAAATAATGTATTTTAAAAAAAAATGTTTCTTTCCCGCTATTTAATAGAAATAAATATTTAAATAAAATATTTGACACTTTTATATATTAAATTTGAAGAAATTAAATTCTTTTATAGATGTGGGGCATAAAACTTTAGTTTAGATAATTTTTTTTTACTTTTCAAAAAACTTTCATATTTTGATTAATAGTGAAAAATACAAACTTTTAATTGAAAACAATGTTTTGAATAGAAATAATATATAGTGTTAAATTATAAATTTGAGTGGTTTTAAATTATAATTAGATTATATTTTTATCAATTAATATAATTTAGGTCATTGGATAATTTCCACATTTAATTTTTTTGTAAACATATATCAATCTTTTGATAGTTTTTACTTCTTAAAATCCAGATTTCTAGTTTTGACAACATGAATTAATTTTAAATTAATTTCTACCAACTCATTGTTTTGAATTTGGAAAAATTGATTCCATATTTCTAATTATAAGGTATTTTTTTAAATAGTAAAATTTTTTCATTATTAATAGAAAATTATGTAATTATTTTCATTTCCATGGTTAAAGGGTAAATCATGTAAATAAGGGTAAAAAATAATATTATAATAATATTAAAATACTCCAACACAAGTCCTAATCCAATTTTATGAGATATTTCTTACCATGGGAATACATGGAAGATTGTTGGACATCATGGGACTACTTGAGTGTGATAATGTCATGTTATAATAATTATTTTAAAGTAAAGATAATTATAACATAAACATATATCTTTTACTAAATCAATTTTAATATAGTGTTATATAACTAATATCTACATATATAAATAGTAATTATAAATCTAAAAATATTTACTATATCATGGTATTTTATTTATAACTTTTAGACATTATATAAATAAATTTATTTATGACACAATGATGAGGCAGTGATTACCTTATTAAAGAAAGATTCAAATAAATGAATTTATAAATGTTAAAAAAAATATTTTGAGTAATTTGATGCTATAAAAGCATTTTATGTCTGAAATTGGCATATTAGCGATGATTTAATTCCTTTTTCTAAAATAATAAAGGTGTAATGACTTTAAAAAAATCAATTACTAAATAGTGGAACAATTGATATAAATGAGTTTTTAAAATGAACACTGTTTTATTAAACGATATAAAAATCCTAAAAAACTAAATATTTTCCAATTATATTTTATAGTGATTAAAATTTCATGACTTATCCACTTTATGTTCTCTTGTAATTTTATATTGAAGAGCTTAACCATGTAGTATAAAAATACAAAAGGTTACGGTAAGAGTTAACTTATTTTACAAAGGGTTAAATCTATAAGATAAGGATATTTTTATTACCTAAACATGTATAATTTTTTTTGGGATTATATCAAACTGTACTAATATTAACCTAGAAATAAATCAATTTAGAGCTATTAGAAACTGAGAATAGTTTTATAATAAATTAATAATTCATGATTTTTCCTAAATTGCCTCTCAACACTCTTATAAAAGGGAACCCACCATTCTGTTTAAATCACACCTATAAAGAATTTTGGTTAGACCAAAAACTTATCATTTATCCTAAAAAACTCCTTAAATTCATTCTATAGGACTTAATTTGTACATAGATTCATCCTAGGGAGCCCTTTTTATTAAAAGGAAACACCTGAAGAAGAGGTAATCGTTTTATCCCTTCATTCAATGTTCTTTTCTTCTTCTAATTATTCATTTTATATTTTTTCCACACCAAATTAATAAATACAGTATAATACATATACTTATATGTTAATATAATAATGGGACAATTATATTTTTCATTTTATCCATCCTATGAATAATAATATCACCATACGTGCGTGCGTACGGCTTACCGTCGCTACATCGAGGTGTAATTTTTTATTCCACTTTACATTATTTTTATGGGTTTAATGATGAATATAATAGACATAAATAATGAATATGACATGATTATTATTATTTATAATTAATATACCATCTATTTCCATATCATTTAATCATTAAAATATCGATATCGTCACTCATGCGTACGTATGACCTACTTTCTCCATAATGCGACGATATTCATTCTCCACATTAACCACCAAAGAATGACTATAAAAAAATATATTAAGAATAATTATGAAATATATTACATAGTAATTCAACTATAAGTATATATATCTGTGTGTGTGTGTGTGTGTGTGTATGTACAAATATTTTATTCACATACATCCATTCAATACGATAAGAAAACAGAAATAGTGTCCATACGTACGTATGACCTACCATTTTCATGAACAATGTATTCCATTATATATATATTATATATTAATATTATGAATATATTTGATATATAAATCATATTATACATTATATAAGTAAGTAAATCATGATCTCAGTAAAATGATCAAGAATAATAAGTCATAACACGTACGATAAACCAAACGACATTACCTGAAATGATGCATTAACATGAGATTATTAATAAATGGGTAATTTAAAGTAATAAAATAATTATATATGATGTCATAAATATTATTATTATTCAGATATAAGTTAATAATATGTTTAAATACATTATAAAAAAGTTTCAGACTCGTACAAAGAGTATCAGACCTAAGGTAAGTGTTAATTCCTCAATCTCATTATTATCTAAGATTATTTATGTGTAAGTATTTTCATGGACATATTTATCATCCATGTCCATGTTTCATAAAATTGTTTTAAAAATAAAATTTTTTAGGTTTTATGGAGGGTATTATTTAACTAGATCATCATTTTAAATGTTTTAAATATTTATTTTTCAAAATCTATTTAATTAATGTCCATGTTTTCGAAATGATTTTAAGGATTTATTTATATGGACATGATTGTTTTAAAATGTTAATTTTTTCAAAAAGTTTAAAAGTGGTATGGGACACTTTGATTCAAAAATAGATTTTAAATTACATCATTTATAATTTTTTTGACCTTTAAATGATTTCATGAAAAATGAATATTTCTCTCAAAGAGTTATATTGATTGTTTTGAACTATATCAACATCCTTTATTGGGTATTATTCTTGATTGAGGTGGATTTATTATATTGAAATCTAACATATTGTATTAAATGAGTTATGATATGTTTGATTATGGATGTTCTATTTTTATACAATTCATGGTTTATGGTCAAAGTTTTGATAGTTCGTATGCTAGTTTTAAAACAAATATTTATGTTATGTTTAACCATTTTCATATGAGGAATGAATTAGACTTAGTAAGTGATGGGATGGGCTAGATAAAACCCCTCGATGCATCAGTAAGTATCATTAGAAAAACTAGTGTCTTGGTACAAGGCATTTATATAATATTTGTGATTGGTCTTGGGACAAGGCCTTGATGTAGTTGTTGTTATATCTGGAATTATATATTCCATCGTTATGAAATTAGTTATTACATTTGATTATTCAACTAGTAGAATATCCATGTGCATGTTTTTATGGTAATATTTGATTTATTTTTTCAATATTAGGTTTAATTTTATGATTAAAAGGCTGATTCTTTTATTATAAATCATTTTTTAAAAGTTTATATATTCCACTGAATTATTTACCCTTACTGAGAATCTGAGCTCCCCCCTTATGTTTTATTTTCCCAGGATCCCAAGAAGTGTATTATGATTGATATATTGGGTTAAGATAGGGGAATAATGTAATAATAAAAGTATTAACTTTGCTATATTTTATTTGGGAAATTATACTTTAAAATTCGTATATGTAATATTTTTTCCAAGACTTAAAAATTGATTTGTCCTTTGGTACTTGATTGCTTCTAATCATTCCAATGTATTAAAATAATGCACCAGCTCTGGGCTTCTGGGTTGGTGCATTACAGTTGGTATTAGAGGAAGTATAGGAACAAACTTGGAAATAGATTTTGAAAACATAGATCAGGGATCTTAAACCTATTATTGAATTTGAGGATATTTATAGAAGAACTCCCTAGAATTTTGGGACCGATCATGTATAACCTAGCATTAAACATAATATGTTATATATTGAAAGTACCTTATGTTGATTATGTGGTTTTATTCTATGATATATGTTTCTCACCCTATGATATTTGGTGTTAGTTAATGTAGGAAACTAGAATGAATTGGATTCACATTCAGTTTGATGGGAAATTTGGTGATTCTGAGCAACAAAATCAGATAATGGATGGAGAGAAAGATAGTGTGATTATGCCTAATCATTTATCATGATATATGATTAATTATTTGATCTCTGATGACTTTTATGGCACATTTTTTAGAGGAATATGAACATTTATAAATGTTTAAGGTTTAGGAAGCATAAAGGAAAGAAGATTCATCTTTCTACATGTCAAGAAAAAGGGAAGAAGAACCTTGAGGAATACCTCAATGGGGGGGGGATGATGTCATCTTTGTGGAAAAAAGGGACATAGAGTGACCAATTGATATGGAGCTCAATGTCTCATTTGGGGAAGTCATGGGAATTACCCAACTCAATGCCCAGACATAAGAATCTACCTCTAAACCATGGAAGGATATTCCATACCAACCATTAAATTGAAAGGATTGATGTATTTATGTATTTGGATCCAAGAATTAGGAATAATGAATTATATAATGAGTATTAAATATATGTTTTTAGGTAAGTATTTTCAAGAATATGTTGAATAGTTATATTAGACAAGAAAAATGATTTAAGGGTAAGATTATATTTGGAGAACATATTATTAATGTAAAGGTAACCCTTGATATGTTACTTACGTTAACATAATGATGTTTGGATAAAGATATGTTGGATTGGAATAAGTAAATTGGATGATGGTAGTTCCTTGAGAAATAATTATGCATTTTTTGAGATGAGTGTTATGTTATCATGGATGAAGTATACAAATTTTTGGGACTTATGGAATAATTCACTATGTTTTGTAATAAGGAAACATTCATGTTTTCAATAAGGATATCTAATAATTCAGGTTGTTACAATGAATGAAGAGAATACATGATTAATGTGTTCACATTTTTGGAATGTGACATCCAAGAACTTCCCTATGAGATATGGGAGATAAATTCTCAACCAATTTGGTTCACCTCTTTCCAAAGTTGTATGTTTTTAGTTTTTTGAAAGATGGTAAAGTTATACATTTATGGATAGTATAATTTTTACTCCTGTTGAAGTTTGTTTAGTTAATGTATTATCTTGAAAAATATGGAATTATGCATATGTGATAACCTATGCTAGTAATTTTCTTGATAGAGATGAAATGACCCATTGTTCTACTTATGGATCACATGATCTTCTAACACATCAGAAATGATAAATTTAACTTCATTTCATTGAATAAGAGATGAAGTGGAATTTTTTCAAGGCATGACCAATGGTGACATTGTACTAAAATCAAGTAAGTATTTCTCCTCATGTTCTTCAACATTAAGGAAAGTATCTTGAAAACGAAAGATGTTTTCCTCGTGCATTCTTTTGCGATGAATCAAATGGTCCCTTGGATCGTTACAGATTTATGTCTTTTAGATTGCTAACCTTCTCCTAATAATATTTTCTCTCACTATACATCATATTTTGATGGTTAGATTTTTATTTCATGTCCATGTTTCCCTATAATGAACCCTAGTATGTGTTCTTTTCGGCAACCATCATACATACCTTTCTTTATTTTAAAATAGAGATCTCATTAATACATTTTTTAAAGTGGGATTTCTACTAGGAGATTTCGAAATTTCAAATCCTAGTTTTCAATCCTAAGATTCAATTTATAGGACACAATTTATTGAATTTGGGGATAATTTAACACCCCATTCTTCCACTGTACGCTTCCTTTTTAAATAATTCAACAGCATGTGTTGTACGCAACATCAAGTTCATGCGCACCACGATCTATCAAACTGGCCATTTAAAAAGATGTTATGAATAGTATTAACCACATTTTGAATTTTATATATCCGATATAAATTTAACATTCATAGTTTTTGTTTGTTAGACGTAAATGAAATACAAATTCAATTTTTTCGATAAAAGAAGTATTTTTCAAAAAAATGTCATTTTCCTGCAATTTAATGGTCGATTTTTTTAAATCCAATATTTGAAACTTGTATATATTCAATTTGACGAAATTAAATTATTATTTATAATAGGGACATAAAATTTTAGTTTAGATAAAAAAATTAATTTTATGATAACATTCATATTTTGATTAATTGTGAAAAATACAAAATTTTATTTGAAAATAACTTTTTAAATCGAAATAATTTATAGTGATAAATTATAAATTTTAGTGGTTTTAAAATATAATTAGATTATATTTTTATCATTTAATATAATTTATGTAATTGGATAAATTTAAAATTTAAAATGGACATAAACAGATGTCAATATTTTGATTGTTTTTACTTCTTAAAAACTCACTTTCTAGTTTTGACGGGGGGAATTAAATTTAAATTAATTTCTACCAACTCTTGGTGTTGAATTTAAGAAAAATAATTAAATATTTGTAATCATATGGTCCAGATTTTGTAAATACATACCTTTTATTTTTTGACAATATGAATAGAAACTTTTGTAATTATTTTTATATACCATTGTTATAGGCTAAATCAGGTGAATAAGTGTAAAAAATAATATTATAATAATATTAAACTACCCTAAAACATGTATTAATCCTATTTTATGAGATATTTCTAACCATGGGAATACATATGACGATTTTTGGACCTCGTGTGACCACTTGGTTGTGATAATGACTTCTTATAAGAAATAATTTAATGTAAAGATAATTATAACATAAACATATATCTTTTATTAAATCAATTTTAATATACGGTTATATAACTGATATCTATATCTACAAATAGTCATTAGAAATATAATTTTTTTCCTATATAATTGTATTTTATTTATAATATTTATATGTTAAAAAAAATTTATTTATTTTTGACAAAATGATGTTACAGTGTGTACCTTATTAATGAATGATTCAAATAAATGAATTTTAAAATATTAAAATAAATATAATTTGAACATTTTGATGCCATCCATGAATTTTTTTGATGAACTCCACATATTAGTTATGATCTAATTCCTTTTTTTCTAAAGAACCATGTTTTTATGACTTAAAAAAATCAATTACTAAATAGTGTCAAAAATGACATAAATGGGGTTTTCAAACAAATACTATTTTATTAAATGATATAAAAATCCTAAAAATCTAAAGTTTTGACAAATAACTTTGATATTGATAAAAACTTCATAAATTATTTACATTGGGTTCTCTTGAAATTTTATAGTAAAGATATAAACCATGTAGTATAAAAATACATGAAGACATGGTAAGAGTTAACTTGTTTTACAGAGGGTTAAATCTAAAAGATATGGTTTATTTTATGACCTAAACATGTCTAAAACAGATTTTTTGAGAGGATTACAACCCATCCTCATTATATATTTTAAATAAATAAGTGTTTAGCTATTAGAAAATGAAAATCCTTTTATAATAAATTAATATTTCATGATTTTTCCTAATGTGCCGCTCACCTCTCTTATAAAAGAGAACATCTCTTTCTATTTAACTCGTACCTCTAAAGCCTTTTTATCCCAAACCCTGCCAATTTCTACAGCAAACCTCCCCCACTTCATCCTCGAGGCATAAATTTGGTATGAGATCCATATTAAAGATCCCTTTTGATCAAAAGGAAACACCAAAAAAAGAGGTAATTGTTTTATCCCTTCTTTCAATGTTTTCTTCTTCTTATACTTCTTTTTCAATATTGTTTCAAGAACAAAGTAATAAATATAGTATAGTCCATATACTGAGATGTTAATATAATCATGGGACAATTATATTCATCATTTTATGCAACACCCTGAGATTTTATGAAAAATATTCTTTCATTGATGTCTTGTGTTATACGCTACACCAAAAAGAGCTTGCACTATACGCATCCCTGACTTGGCTTGAATTACACGCAATCGCGACCTTCCACGATAGCGTGTGTTGTACGCAATACCGAGTTTTGCTAAACAACGATATGTTATATAAACTAGCCATTATGAATAATAATATCCACTTTTTGAAATTTTTTAAATTTTATCTTTCAAAATGGAATTCATTTTTGGATTCAGAATATCAAAATTATCCTAGGGTGAATTTTTGGTATTTTTCTGAAAACCATCAATTTTTGATGAATAGTGAAAACACTGGGTTACTATTTAAAAACCAAATTTTTATTTAAATAATTATTTATTATATTTAATTATTTTAGGTCAAAATTGATACATAATACCTATATAATTTCAATGAAATTCATTGGAGTAATTTTATAATAATTTTAGATATATAAAAATTTTATTGAACTTTTAATTGTCTTTTACCCATCTCCTAGGAGAATTTGAAAATTTACATAAATATTAATTTTACCACTTATGTGAG
Organism: Viscum album; assembly: GCA_963277665.1. Lineage (NCBI taxonomy): Eukaryota > Viridiplantae > Streptophyta > Magnoliopsida > Santalales > Viscaceae > Viscum > Viscum album. The sequence goes on from OY728156.1 coordinate 1,809,455,866, forward strand.
TGGAATTTAAAAAATCCGAGAGACACGGTTAATATTAAAGAGTAAAATGTGGTTCAATAAGATAAAAATAATTTTTTGTGAACAGTAACTTTTTACTTTTATTTACCATAGTTAAAAGTAAATAGGGTAATTAAGGGTAAAAATGATATTACTATTACCCTAACACGTGTAATAATTCTAATGGATAAGTGTAATTCGACAAAAAACAACCTTAGGAATTAAATATTACCCTTTAGGTCCACTTGGATTAGATTAGGACATTTATTATTATTTTATTTAAAGAAGAGTTAAAATGGTTAAACTCAATGTTTAATAACTCAAAATTTTTTAATATAGGGTTATAAATAAGATAAATTTGACTATAAGTATTAATTAGAAATATAAAAATATTTCCTACCTAATGGTATTTTATTTATAATTTTTATACATTAAATAATTTAATTTATTTATGACCCAATGGTGAGGCAGTAATTACCTAAATAATGAAATATTAAAATAATTGATATTATAAATACCCAAATAAATGCAATTTGAGACTTTTTATAAATTCAAATAATTTTATAGGTTAATATGGAATGTCAGTATTGATGTGACTAACTTTTTTCGAACTAATCACTCTGTTATGATTTTCACAAAAATCAATTACCAAATAGAGTCAAAACTGACATAAAATAGTTTTTAAAACAAATATTATATTATTAATTGTTATTATATTCCTAAAAATATATGTTTTGGAAAAATGACTTATAAAAGGTTATATATATGAATAATGAACCACCTGGGGTTTGTTTGTCTTGTTATAGTAAGTTTATTTACCATATAGTGTAAGAAAACAAGGAGACACAGTAAAAGTTAAATTATTTAACTTAGAGTTAAATCTAAATGATAAGGTTAAAATATTAACCTAAACATGTCTAAAACCTATTGGTTGAGAGGAATTCTACCCATACCCAATTTATCTTTTAAATAAATCAATTTTGAGCTATTATAAACCGAATATGACTTTATTATAAAATAATATTTTAAGTTTTTCCTAAAGTGCCCCTCTCCTCCCTTATAAAACGGGCACCCCTTCCCTCTTCTCTTCACACCCTTTTGAGCCTTGAAGATTGGAAAAACCCTGCCAATTTCCCTTATCATCTTTCCTATAAACATTATAGAGGATATTTTCTCCTCAAAAGACCAACCCTAGTTCCATAAGAGGAGGTTAAGAAGAGGCGCGTTAAAGAAGAGGTAATATTCTTTACCGATTCATTCCAATTAATTTCTTCTTATATTTATTCTTCTTCTTTATTTGTTACATCATAAATTAATAAAATCAGTATCAATAACATACTGATATGTTATTATAAATATGAAACAACCCAATTTCATCTTCTATCCATCCTACGGAAAACGAAATCACCGCGCGTGCGTACTTACGGAATACAGTCTCCACGCCGTGGTGTAATATGTTTTCCACCACCACCTTACTTGGATGGGTATAATGGTGTAAATAAATAACAATATATGATTATTGTAAAATGATATTGATTCCAAAATACTATACATACACTTCAATACAATTCCACGATCATGGGAATGATATCATTGCTCGTGCGTACGTACGGACTACCGTCTCCACGAACGCGATGAGATTATTTTTCCATGATTAACCATTAAAGTATGATTTTAAAGTATATATAATAAATAATCATGAAAGATATTACATAATAATTATACTGGATTTATTTACATATATGTTTCGTTTACTTAATTCCATTTAATTCAATAAGGAAATGAAAACAGCATTCATGCATACGCACAGCCTACAGTCTCCATGAACAGTGTATTTCATTCCATTTATATAATGAATATATTATATATATATATATCATGTTTTAAATTCCCTAATTAATTAAATCAGGATATATTTAATAATATCAAGAACAACATGTCGAAACACGTACGATAAATGAAACGATTTTACCCAAAACACTTCTTTACCATAGAATTTACAAAAGAACCGGTAATATAAAGTCATAAGTGAACCATATATGATATCATAACGATGAATATGATTCTTTAATAAGTCAATGACATTATTTAAATAATTATAAAGGAGGTTCGGATACGTACGAAGCATATCAGACCTAAGGTAAGGGATAATTATTCCAATCTCATTCTTATCCGGGATTGTTTATTCGTAAGTATTTACTAGGGTTATTATTATCATCCATGTACATGTTTTCTAAAAATGTTTTCATGTATGTTTAAAGACCTTTTTACCCATTTTTGACTTTTACCACATGTTATGGAAGGAATCTTTATTGTGTTTACCATACGAGGAACTTTTTGACTTTTCCGACAAAAGTACATGGAGAATGTTTTTTTAACTTATATGGAATGAATGGATTTCTACGGTTTTATAATCCCTTATTTTCATGAAGTTTAATCTACAATATTTTCATGACTATTTTCAACAAAATACTTTTCTTTTAAAATTTCATGTCATTTTGTGAAAATAAAATGATTTGGAAGAAGAAAGGACATTTTCTTCAAGAACTCCTTTCAAGTGTTTTATCAAAACCATTTTCCATCTAAGATGACTTTATTTCATTTGTTTATATTTCTAGTATAATATCTCTATGATTTACATGGTTTCACTTTTCTTATGATGAAATGATATCCATTTGTTTTATATGTATTATGTTATGATGGGATGATTTTTATGAAACCTATTTTTATTTGTTGGGTTATGATGAATGATTTATGTTTATGTTGTGGCACACGTAAGAATGATTTCATTATGAGATGGTTGGGACCTATATCTACCTCTAATTCATTAGGTAAAGATTTATATCTCATGAGATATACATGGCTGAAATGATAAGTTAATCTGGTTCAGTGATACAGGACTGGAATGAGGAGTGAACTCGATTCAGAAAGGGAATTTGTCCACTATGATGGTCTTGGCAGCAATGCCTTGGCTACTATGGAAATCATATCATGTGCTTAATGGTTTTACACAATTACATGTTTTATTCCAATGCTCTTTTATCATGATTGATGTTCCTTTATGATATATGCCTTACGTACTTCCAAGATTTATGTCATTGTTCAAGATTTTGATGTTTAGATTTTATGTTCATGTTTTTGCATTCAAATGTTTATGGATTGTTTTATGTTCTCTATGCTTTCCCTTAATAAGCATTTGAGCTAACCCTTTTTATGTTTTCTTTTCCCCAGGATATAAAGAAAGGTTTTAGGTAAGAAAATCAAAGGGGAGATGTTGAAAATCTTTTACAATGATTAGAATATTACGTTCTTATTTTCCAAAGTCACTAAACTAATACGGTCTTTGGGCGTATTTTTTTGTCATGTATTAAGTATTGTGCAAAAGTAATGTAATGTCCATGTACTTTAGGTTTGGGGTCTCTATAGTTGGTATCAGAGCGAAGGTTTAGTTAACCTTTGGAAAATAGGATGTGAAAAATTTAGTGAAATCCCTTGAGATATTTCTAAGGTATGTCTAGGGATGTCCCTAAGGATAATTATATGTATAGGTTATAGTTCTAGAATTATGGTAACAATCCTAGAATTTAACCTAAGATGTTAGATTTTGATGGTACTCCCCCTTTATTATGTTGTTTTCCCTAGCATGATTTTTTCCTCTCACACTATTCTTTTTGGGTTTTAGAAAATGGCTGGAAACAGGAAGATTCACGATAATGGAGGATATGATGGATAATGGAATGATATTCTTCATGAGAAACCAAATGAAACGGGATTTGGAAGTCCAAACATCATTATTATGCCTAATCAGAAATCTCATAATATGATCAATAATCTCAACTTTGGTAAGTTTCCTGACTCAGCTAATAAGAGAAAGATAGAGTTTAATGATGATCATAGAGGAAATAAAGTTCAATTTATCTCATGTAAATCATGTGGGAAGAGGCATCAAGGAGAATGTATCAAAGGAACTAGAAGATGCTTTGGGTGCAGAAAAGAAGGACACAAATCCAGTAAGTGCAAAGGAAAAGGTTCAAGTAACACCATGAAGAAGGATAACGGTATTTCTATGACATCAACAATGATTAGATGTTTTAAATGTAGAATTTATGGGAATTATGCAAACCAATTACCTAAGGGAAAATCTCATGAAGAGAATCAAAATGGTCATATGGGTAGTATTTATGTGGATGATGATGAGGAGACTACAAATGATATATTAGATGAAAGAAGTGTTGAATCTTGGTAAATGATTTAAGAAGGTAGTGTAATGATTGTATGTTTATCAAGAGTTATGTTGTATAGGAAATTTAATGGTATTATAGAATAAAGAAACATCTAAGGATTGTTACACTATTGTTTTTTCAAAAGTATTTGAAAGTATATGTTGAATGGTACTGGTAACCATGAAAGGTTATTAAGATATTTTTTGAAAGAAGATGATATCCACATAATAAAGGGATAAAAAGAAAATGAAATTTTGATAGTATTAATGAGCTCATGACTGATATGAGGACAAAGTGATATCATGGTTTGAGTATATAGAAATTTTGGGATTTTGGTATGTGGAATGAGTTATCTTTTTACAGCATTCATGTTTTCTCTAAGGTTCTATGGTAATTCATGTTTCAAAATAATACATGATTAAGGTATTCACATGTTTGTAATATGACCAAAAAGATATATCTTATGATATATGGGAGATAAATGATGATATTCACATGCTTGGTATATGATCTCTCTATTAATCATTTTCTTTATACTATGAGATTGGACCGACGTATTTTGGATAATCCTAAAGATTGGAATGAATTATTTTAGACATAAGATAGTATTGTTTAAGGATAGAACTTTTATCGATAATATTGATGTAATGTTATAATAGTGTATTTTAAGAAAAGGGACAACATGCAGAACATGGGACAACCCGTCGTGTCAGACAAGGCTGTGGGAATCGAACCCACAACCAAAGTGTGACATGACTTTATCGCCTACCACTGACATACAGGAAGTCCCTAGTTAGTATAAACTAGTTTTAATTTATTAATTGGTATGATATATGAAGTATACGCCCATTTTAGGAACCATATACGATTAATCTCACCATAGATGGACTTATGTATATAACTTTTGCTAACCTTATGTTTGAGACAGATGGAATGACCTATCATTCTATCACATGATCTGCTAACACTTCACGGAAGACAAATTGAACTTCATTTCTTTAAGAGATGAAGTGGAAATTGTTCAAGGCGCAAACAATGGTGATATTGTACCAAAATCAAGTAAGTATTTCTTCTAAGTCAAAATTTTCAACTTTAGGGAAATGATACTGAAAACCAAAAATGTTGTCCTAGTGCTCTTATATCTGTTGAATCAGATGGTACCTTAGATCATCACAAATATATGGCTTTATGATTGTTGGTTTTTTATAGCCATGTTCTCTACCACTCTCTATCAAAACTTAATGGTTATATTTCTCTTCCATATCCATATTTTCACATATGTTCTCCTATGTGGAAACCCATTAAAGAGTTAATTTGGTAATCATTATGTTTCATAATTCAATTTTTAAAATTATGTTTTAGTATTCCTTTTTACAATATGGGTTTCTATGAATGAAACTTTCAAGTAGTAAATCATTTATAACCCCGACGAATTTTGCGGGCGAAATTCATTTTAAGGGGGGTAGAATGTAACACCCTGAGATTTTAGGAAAAATATTCTTTCATTGATGTCTTGTATTATATGCTACACCAAAAGGAGCTTTCACTACATGAATCACTGACTTGTCTTGAATTACATGCAATCACGACCTTCCATGATAGCGTGTGTTGTACGCAATACTGAGGTTCGCTAAACAACAATATGTTATATAAACCAGCAGTTATGAATAGTAATACCCACTTTTTGAAAGTTTATAAATTATATCTTTTGAAATAGACTTTATTTTTGGATTCGGAATATTGAAATTATCCTTGGGTGAATTTTTGGTTTTTTCTGAAAACTTTCAATTTTTGATGAATAGTGAAAACACTCGGTTACTATTTAAAAAACCGACTTTTTATTTAAATAATTATTTATTCTATTTAAATTTATTTTAGGTCAAAATTGATACATAATACCAATATAAGTTAAATTTAATTCATTGGAGTCATTTTATAATAATTTTAGATATATAAAAATTTTGTTGAACTTTTCACCCTCTTTTACCCACCTCCTAGGAGAATTTGAAAATTTACATAAATATTAATTTTACTACTTTTGTGAGTGGAATTTAGAAACTCCAAAAGACACGGTTAATATCAAAGAGTAAAATGTGGTTCAATAAGATAAAAACAATTTTTGGGGAATAGTATCTTTTTACTTTTATTTACCACGATTTAAAGTAAATAGGGCAATTAAGGGTAAAAATGATATTACTATTACCCTAACACATATCTTAATTCTATTGGATAACAGTAATTCGACCAAAAACAACCTTAGAAATAAAATATTACCCTTTAGGTCCACATGGATTGGATTAGGACATTTATTATTATTTTATTTAAAGAAGAGTTAAAATGGTTAAAATCAATGTTTAATAACTAAAACATTTTTAATATAGGGTTATACATAAGATAAATTCGACTATAAGTATTAATTAGAAAGATAAAAATATTTCCTACTTAATGGTATTTTTTTAAATAATTTTTAGACATTATATAATTTAATTTATTTATGACACAATGGTGATGCAGTAATTACCTAAATAATGAAATATTAAAATAATTGGTATTATAAATACCCAAATAAATGTAATTTGAGACTTCTTATGAATTAAAAAAAATTATAGGTTAATATGACATGTTAGTATTTATTTAAGTAACATTTTTTGATCTAATAATTCTGTTATTATTTTTAGAAAAATCAATTACCAAATAGTGTCAAAATTGACATAAAATAGTTATTTTTTAAAACCTATTATATTATTAATTGTTATTATATTCTTAATAATATAATTTTCGGAAACATGACATAGATAACGTTATATATATTAATAATCAACCACTTGGGGTTCGTTTGTCTTGTTATAGTAAGTTTAATAACCATATAGTGTAAGAAAACAAAAAGACACCGTAAAAGTTAAATTATTTAACTTAGAGTTAAATCTGAAATATAAGGTTAAAATAGTAACCTAAACATGTCTAAAACCTATTGGTTGAGAGTATTTTGATCCATACCCACTTTATCTTCTAAATAAATCAACTTAGAGCTATTATAAACCGAATATGACTTTATTATAAAACAATATTTTAAGTTTTTCCTAAAGTGCCCCTCTCCTCCCTTATAAAAAGGGCACCCCTTCCCTCTTATATTCACACCCTTTGGAGCCTTTAATCTTGGACAAACCCTTCCAATTTCCCTTTTCATATTCCCTAGAAAAATTATAGAGGTTCTGGTCTCCTAAAAAGACCAACCCTAGTGCCTTAAGAGGAGGTTAAGAAGAGGCGAGTCAAAGAAGAGGTAATATCCTTTACCAATTCTTTCCAATGTATTTATTCTTCTACTTCTTCTTATTTATTTGTTTCATCATAAATTAATAACATAAGTATCAATAATATACTGATATTTTATTATAAATATGAAAAAACCCAATTTCATCTTCTATCCATCCTATAGAAAATGAAATCACCGTGCGTGCGTACGTACAGAATACTGTCTCCACACCATGGTGTAATCTATTTTCCACCACCACCTTACTTGGATGGGTATAATGGTGTAAATATATAAGTATATATGATTATTGTAAATTGATATTGAATCTGAAATATTATACATACACTTAAATACAATTCCACGATCATGGGAATGATATCATCGGTCGTGCGTTCGTACCGACTACCGTCTCCACGAACGCGATGAGATTCATTTTTCATGATTAACCATTAAAGTATGATTATAAATTATATATAATAAATAATTATGAAAGATATTACATAATAATGATATTTTATTTATGTACATATATGTTTCATTTACTTAATTCCATTTAATTCAATAAGGAAACGAAAACAGCGTTCATGCGTTCGCACGACCTACCGTCTCCATGAATGGTGTATTTCATTCCATTTATATAATGAATATATATTATATATAAATCATGTTTTACATTATGGAATTAAGTAAATCAGGATATATGTAATAATATTATGAACAACATGTCGAAACACATACGATAAATGAAACGATTTTACCCAAAACGCAGCTTTAACATGGAATTTACAAAAGAACGGGTAATATAAAGTCATAAGTGAACACTATATGATATCATAACAATGAATATGTTTCTTTAATAAGTCAAGGAAATTATTCAAATAATTATACAAGAGTTTTGGATACGTACGAATCATATCAGACCTAAGGTAAGGGATAAATATTCCAATCTCATTCTTATCAGGGATTGCTTATTCGTAAGTATTTACTGGGGTTATTATTATCATCCATGTCTATGTTTTCTAAAAATGTTTTCATGTATGTTTAAAGTCATTTTTACCCATTTTTTACTTTTACCACATGTTATGGAAGGAATCTTTGTTGTGTTTACCATACGAGTAACTTTTTGACTTTTTTGACAAAAGTACGTGGGTAATGTTTTTTTAAATTATACGGCATGAATGGATTTCTATGGATTTATAATGCCTTATTTTCATGAAGTTTACTCTACAATATTTTGATGACTATTTTCAACAAAATCCTTTTCTTTTAAAATTGCATGGAATTTTGTGAAAAGAAAATGATTTTGAAGAAGAATGGATATTTTCCTCAAGAACTCGTTTCAAGTGTTTTATCAAAACCATTTTCCATCTAAGATGAATTTATTTCATATATGTATGTTTCAAGTATAATATCTCTATGATTTACATAGTTTCACTTTTCTTATGATGAAATGATATCCATTTGTTTTATATGGATTTTGTTATGATGGGATGATGTTTATGAAACCCATTTTTATTCTTTGGGTTATGATGAATGATTTATGTTTATGTTGTGGAACACGTAAGAATGATTTCATTATGAGATGGTTGGGACCTATATCTCCCTCCAATGCATTGGGAAAAGATTTATATCTCATGAGATATACATGGATGAAATGGTAAGTTAATCCGGTTCAGTGATATAGGACTGGAACGAGGAGTAAACTCGATTCAGAAAGGGACTTTGTCCACTAAGATGGTTTTGGCAGCAATGCCTTAGATACTATGGAAATAATATCATGTACATAATTGTTTGACACAATTACATGTTTTATTCAAATGCTGTTTTATCATGATTGATGTTTCTTTATGATATATGCCTTATCTACTTCCAAGATTTATGTCTTTGTTCAAGATTTTGATGTTTAGATTTTATGTTCAAGTTTTTGCATTCAAATGTTTATAGATTGTTTTATGTTATCTATGATTTCCCTTAATAAGCATTTGAGACCACCCTTTTTATGTTTTATTTTCCCTAGGATATAAAGAAATTTTTTAGGTAAGAAAACCAAAAGGGATATGTTAAAGATGTTTCACCATGATTAGAAGATTATGTTTCGAGTTTCCAAAGACACTAAACTAATACGGTCATTGGGAGTCTGTTTTTTTCATGTATTAAGTATTCCGAAAAAGTAATGTAATGTCCATGTATGTCAGGTTTGGGGTCTCTACATTTTATCCATCCCACGAATAATAATATCACTATGTGTGCGTACGTACAACTTACCGTTTCCACACTGTGGTGTAATTTGTTATTCCACATTATATTGTTTAGATGGGTATAAATATGAGTATAATATACCTAAATAATGAATATGAAATGATTATTATTATTTATAATTAATATACCATCTAGTTCCATATCATTTAATCAATAAAAGAACGATATCGTCTGTCGTGCGTACGTACGACCTACCGTCTCCACGAAACGATGAGATTCATTCTCGACATTAACCATCCAAGAATAACTATGAAAAAATATATTATTCATGATTATAAAATATATGAAATAATTATTCTAGTATAATTATATATATATATGTAATTACATATATTTCATTCACTTACTTCCATTCAATAAGATAAGAAAATGGAAATAGTGGTCATGCATACATATGACCTACCATCTCCATGAACATTGTATTCCATTATATATATATATTATGAATAAATATGATATATAAATCATATTATACATTATTTAATTATGTAAATAATTATATAAGTAATATGATCATGAATAACAAGTCAAAACGCATATGATAAACAAAGAAATATTACCCGAAATGTTGCATTAACATGGAGTTGTTAATAAACAACTAATATAAAGTAATAAAAGAATCATATATGATATCAAAAACATTATTTTGATTATTATATAATTAATAATGTGTTTAAAATCATTATATAGAAGTTTTGGACTCATAAATATAGTATCATACCTAAGGTAAGTGTGAATTTCTCAATCTCATTATTATCTGAGATTGTTTATGTGTAAGTATTTTATGGAAAATATTTGTCATCCATGTCTTTGTTTCATAAAAATGTTTTAAAAAGAAATATTTTATGATTTTATTGAAGGTAAACTTTAAATATATCATCATTTTAAATGTTTTAAAATTTTATTTTTCTAAATCTACTTAATTAATGTCATTGATTTCAAAATGACATTAAGGATTTATTTATATAGACATGATTGTTTTAAAATGTTAATTTATTTCCAATGTTTCAAATTGTTATGGGACAATTTTATTCAAAAATATCATTTAAATGAATTCCTATATAAATTGTGTGACTTTTAAATGATTTCATAAAAAAGGAATATTTCTCTCAAAGAATTTTATTGATTATTCTCAACTATATCAAAATCCATTATTGGATATTATTCTTGATTGAGGTTGATTTATTATAATAAAATCTTAAATATTATATTTAATGAGTTATGATATGTTTGAATCTGGATATGATATTTTTATACCATTTATTGTTTATGGTTAAAGTATTGACATTTCTTATGCTGTTTTTAATACAAATGTTTATGTTATGTTTCACCTTTTCATATGATGAATACATTGGACTTAGTAAGTGATAGGAGGGGCCTTCTATAGCCCCTCAATGCATCGGTAGGTCTCATGAGACAAACTAGTATCTTGGCACAAGGCCTTGATAGAATATTTGTGAATTTTCTTGGCACAAGGCCTTGAAAAACTAGTTATTATGTCCGGCATAATGCATTCCCTCGTTAGGAAATTAGTTATTAAATTTTATTATTTGACAAGTATAATATCCATGTGATTGTTTATATGGTAATTTTGGATTTATTTTTTCCCTATTATGTTCATTTTTATGTTTAAAAGGACGCTACATTTATTTTACATCATGCCTTAATATTTTATAGCTTCCGCTAAATTATTTACCCTTACTAAGAATCTGAGATCACCCCTTTATTATGTTTAATTTTCCAAGGATTAAAATAATTGTATTAATATATATATGAAGTTTTAAGCTAGGGGAATAATAGAATTATCAAATGATTATCTATGATGTTTTTTATTTTGGAAATTATAATGTAATGTTCATGTATGAAATCTATTTTCTAAGTATTCAAAACTAATCGTTTCTTCAGGACTATATTCTATGTAATCATGAAAATGTATTAAAATAATGCACTAGATCCGGGCTTCTGGGGTAGGGGTGTTACAAGCTCCTCTCCCCTTTTACTCATCATACCTCTTTATTTGAGGGTGGTTTTTAAGTTTGTTATTTTTTGTTCTGAGATGAGTATCCACGACTTCTCCCACTATTATTCTTCCACATTAAATCCCAATAAATTTACTAATTCATGTTTAGTGTTTTGGTTTCGATTAAACCATATCATCGTATAGTCAAAATTGGATGATTTGGATTCCATTTGGCTTAGTGATACGATTTCTTGAGCTGGTGTTTTCATGTCATCGTTCATTACATTGGTGGAGGAATGATGCATTGTGTATTTTTATTTTATTTTATTTTAAATGGAAATAAGTTTCATTTAATTTGGAATCATGTGTTAAGGTTATTTCTTTGGTTAATATCAAGGGTGTATTGTGGTATTTCTCTAGGTGGATAGTTGATGTTTCTAATGGTGGTGTCCCATTGGTGAGTTTTAAATATTTATGCGTCCTTGGAATTAAATTGATTAATCCATTTTTATTTTTTAAATTTACTTAATTTCCTTCTATGGAATGATTTAGGTGCCCATTTGTTGTATGGGCATGGTTTTAGGTCAAAACTATTTGCGTTTATTCCATTAGGTGGGTTTAATGTTAATTTGGGTATTGTTTTCTTTTTTATAGTCATTTAATTTAATTTAAATTATTTCCTTGAATTTATTTTGAGAACCCTTTGAGGGTTTTTTATTGGGTGTGGGAAAGGGCATATGATTCAAATTCCTCAAGGATGGGTCTTTGTTTGAAGGACCCTATTTCTTGGCTTGTCCTTTAATGGAACACCTCATGTGTCCTCTTGATATGCTTCAAGGTAGTGATGTGGAAGATATTAGGTGAAATAATCATCCTTGGATTATGAGTTTGATAATTTATAACCCACTTTTAGAATTTCCTCCTGACTAGGACATGGTGGTGGGAGTTGCGGGATATTAGGGGTCATGGTGTGATGTTATCGGTTGTTTGAGGTTGGACATGAGGTTATCCTTCAAGGTTTTGGATTTTGAATCCCTTATGTAGGAGGTGTGGGATGAGACCTAGTTGGGGGTCATGTGCTCAATAGTTTTTCATGGATTAGTAATGCTAAGGGTTTTCCTTGGGGTTCTTTGTATAGTTTTAAGAAGGCGGGATCAATCAAGGGTTTTATAATGGAATTATAAGGGTTTTGGTTTTTGGTTTATCTGGATAGTTCATAGATGGAAGGAATAGTTTTATTATCCTTTGATAAATTCAATTTCTAGACCTATTTTCATGGGGAATAGTTCAGTTTGAGTCTTTGGTCTATGTTGGCATCATGGGACATTAGTCATGATATAGATCCATTGAGGTGTGTTTTGAGACAGGTTTTATAGACCCTAGAGGTTTCCCTTATAGGTGGGTTTTTTATGTTGTTTTTGGAATGGATCTTAAGGAATCCTATATGAAATGATATGAAATTATGTGGTGTTTACTACAATTGTGAGCCATTGGTCTATTTCTAGAAGTGTGTTGTAGAGGTCCATGTGAGAACGTTGTTGATCGATGGCCGGTTAAAGGTTATTTAGGGCCACATGCAGTTATCCATCCTAAATGGATTATCCCTAGGAGTTGGATGAGTTTAAGGTTTCCCTTATAGAAATTACCATTCTTTCTATGTCTTAATATCCATTTGATTATCATTTTATTGGTGTGGCCTAAGATATTGGGTGAAACTATAGAGACCCTTATATGTCATCCCATTGTGATTTGACCTGAGGACCATGGGATCCCTAAACCTTCATTAAATTAGAGTTCATCAGTGTTTTTAGAGTAACATTTTTTATGATGGGTTTTTGATTTAATTGATCCATTCTATAATGTCATATTAATAATGATTTTTTAGGTTGTTTCTTATCATGTTTTGGTTTTGAGTGGATAAATTGTGAATATCTTTTATATAGGTTGTTGGATTTGAGTTTGATCTAGTTATATCCTTTTTTTCAGGACCATGAACCCATGGGCTACTGTGTGATAATGGGAGAACTTATAGACCAATGAGTTCTTACAGTCTATCAGGACTTTGATATGTTCTTCAATGTCCAATTCAGTTCCTATCTCCAGATCTGATTATTTTTATTACATTCCTAAGTACCTAGTAGAGTTTTGTGTGACATTTTGGACTTATATATGATGTTATTATGTCTATAATTCACTCCTATATTATTTTTATACATCATGGAGTTAATTTATATTTTTGGTGGACACTTATAATGTATTCTGGTTATGTGATCCACATGTTATAAATCATGATTCATATTCTAGAGTGAGGATATATTTTCCTTGGGTGATATACTAGATCCTAAGTTTGGATAGATAATTATTTAGACCACTTTATTTCCAACTGTTTATTATTTTACTATCCTAGTTATGGTTTTATGCCAGTTATTATTATTTTCCAACTAGGATGATAATATCAATAGCGAATTCACCTACAATGACTACAGATTATTGGTTCACCATTGGGGGTGGCCTACTAAGATTTATTTTTCAAATCGTGTATTTTAACGTTGGTGTACATTCTTACCCTTATGTCTACTTTAATGTTGGAGAACATGCTGTTTTTTGGATGGGGTTGAGGACTAGTTTTTCTTGATCGAGTGGGACCACTCATGTGGATTATTATGATCATGTGGGAGTATCTCAATAGTTGGAGACTGGGTATGATTTATGACACAAAGTTGGAAGTATAACCTTGGAATTTTATTTTCCTTATTTATAACTTATATATATGATCAGATCCATGGGAATTCAGTTTTATTTTACATCATGATTTGAGTTTGAATGAATATATGGTGTATTCTAATTTATTATATAATTCCTCAATTTTAGTCATTTAAATTTCATAATCTGATTCTCATACTATGGTCATGTTTTGGTTATTTCTATTATTATTTCACTTTGACCAAGGATATGGTATCCATACTACATATTTAAATCCACTTTTCTAGTCAATAGAATCTAGAATATAGGGAGTCACACTTTAGGAGTTATGGTGATCAAGATCTCGTGAAGTGTCAAGCCAACCTATGTCGATTACTCGCATTAGATATCATGGGGACATACATAAAATATATAGTGATCTATAAATCCTATTAAGGGTGTAAATTAGAGAAAACATAGATTTAGAAATTAGAAGATTTAATAAATCATTTCATAGAATATTAAAATAAATTCATAATAAACTATCACATGGAAACATTGTGTAAGTGAAAAAATACCAGAGGAGCACATAAATAATGAGAAACATATGAATTAAGAAAAAACATATATAATTCCATAATTGACAAATTAAAATACTTAATTCAAATATATTCTAATCATAGGTCAAGCCTCGTCAAAAATACATCATAAATATAGGGAAATTATCACCAATAATATGTTATAACATAATATACAAAACAAACTGTATCATACCCATTCCTAATGATCTCATGAGATATAGTAAATTATCTAATAGATTGGACGGAACTATAACTCTAGGTATTCCCATAATCTTAATATGTCATTAATATGTGTTACACATAGAAAAAAATAATTCATAAAACATAATAATGAAATGAAACCATGAAAATTAAATGGGTTACATAGTGATGTAAAATTGATTAATCAAATGGAGAATCATATATATACCTAAAATATTAATAAATTAAATCATTTTCGATGCATAATATAAGAACCTAATCTTATTACATAAATAATCTTGAATTTAGTTAAGAAAACACTTACTTTTACATGGAGGATCTTTTCAAGTTTAGATATTTAGAGAATTAGGACAAAACATTCATAACATTACACATTGTTACATAGTGGATACCATAAAAACAGTTTCCATTTTTCTCAAAATATAAAACATAAAAACGTAAAACAAGACTCCGTGACAATTCTTCAACATTTAACGTGTCTTCCTTATTTGTGTTACACATCCATTAACCTGTAAAAAATCATTTAAAAACCTAGGATGAGCACAAAATCTCAGTAAGGGATGGAAAAGAAGGAAAAATCACATTAGTCCATGAATACTCATAACATATGAAAACATTTTCAAAAGACATGATTTTCACCCACACATACTTACTTCGTGTAACATGAGATTTACAAAAGATCCACACAAACATGAGAGCATAAATATAATCCTAAAGTTATATTGGGGTATTACTTACATGATCTTGTAACCATCTTGGCTACCTTAAAATTTGTAACCCTCACGACTACCTTACATTGTGTAACAATCGCAGTTACACATGGAGTAACCATACAGCCGACCTACATCTTAATCATACACAATGCATTGGAGGTAAATATAGTACCCACCCTTCATCATAAATAATTCCGAATAACCAAAACATAATCATACATCATTAATAATTCCATAAAAACATTGCTTTGTAATTTCGTATAACCAAATTTAAAAAGAGGATTTTTAAAGAAAGCCCCCTTATAAATAACATAAAATTGAATAGAGACTTTATAGAGTGGATGGAGTATGTATATATACTGTAAATACACATAATTAAACATAATATAGAAATAACCCATCACACGAACAATTTAAATAGCACATAAATAATGAAGTAGAAGGTTAACCCAAAGAATGGAAATCGGGTTAAGAATTCCCTTACCTCGGGTTTGTATTACTTAAAACTTGTTTAAAACTCCTTTATAATGGTTAAAAGAGTGTTATTAATATTTTATAGAAACATTTTCATGTTTATAACATCTTATATGATCATTTCATAACATCATTTCACCCATAATTGTTAGTATTTTCCCCTTTGCATTGTTTTTGGGTGAGTTCATAACATGATTTCCATGATTGGTTCATGAGGGACATTCTAGTCGATTGGAAGTGAAACTCTAGAATTGAAATGGAGTAGTATTTTCATATAACCAGTAACATAAATTATTCAATTTTTAATTTTTAATTCTTACATGAGGATGATTCATAAGTTTGAACAGTAATGATGTTCGTTTAGATCCTTTTAATGGTTCTTTGATAATAACAACCTCGTTTTGAATTATAAATTAGAACCATGAGTAAAAAATAATTCTAGAACCATGTGTGAGTCATAAAACATATATTATAACCTGGTTAAACCATATAAATGGTTTCATGACCAGACTTGAAAGAATTAATGGAAATTGAAATCACATCGTCCATGATGTCGATAATTCGTCACAAACAGACAACGTTTTTATTCTCTAAATTAGTGGAAGATGAGAAGAATAATGTTGAGTATTTTTTAATACAAATGATAAAATATATAATATACATGATTTATGGAGATTTAATGCCTATTGGTTAAGGGGATATGAAGAATGAATAAGGAAGGAACTCAAAATAAAATAAAAAGTGAGAAACTTCTTACAAAAATTCGGCAGCCTAACGGCTACACAACATGGTTTTAGAAAATATTAAAAAGATAGGGGACAAGGGTCACCCATAAATAAATGAATCATAATATAGGGAAGATAAATAATAATAATGAAATAAGAACATGGTATGGAAACTTGAAAATTATACCACATAAAAGAGAACTTGAATAGAAAAAGAAGAAAATTGATAATTTTCTTACCTTGTAGAGTAACCCTTAGAACATGAAGGTTGGTACCTTGGGTGCTTGAGGAAGCCTTGGGAGGACTACTATAAAGGTAAGGAGGAAAGAACTTCGTTGAGGAGGAATTGATAATGGAGTTATTGGAGGAATGGGTTGGTATTTATAGGGAAAGTAAGGGAATATTTTAATAATTTTCAAGGGACACCTCATGAGTGGTAATTGAAAAACCATGGGCTTGACCATTGTATTTTCCTATGTTATAAGACACTTGATACACCTCACACCCTATTTAACTATACACAAGTCGACCATATTTATGACATCATTATTATATCATTAATGATATCATTAACACACTGAAACTAAAAACTTTATTTTTTACTATTCACCAAAAACTCAATTGTTTCAGAAAAATTCCAAAAATTCACCCTAAACATTTATCGACGTTTAGATTTCAAAAATGAAGTCCATTTTTTGAAAAAAAATTTCTAAATGTAATTAATTTAATTTTTAAATGAAATCATACTTAATTAAAAAATTAATAGTTCTAATTCTATAACTACTTCTTTATCACAATGAAAAATTAACCAAGATGTTATTATATTAAAGCCTTAATAAAATAAAATAATAATAAAATTTACTATTCACTATGGTCATATCAATATTCATATTACTATTCATAAGGGTATGTTACTATTCACCAAAAAACAAGTTGGTTCCAATAGACTCCAAATAACATACTGAACACAAATGTAGATGACAATTTCTTGAAATTCAGAACAAAGAAGTAAAAAAAGATATGTTTTAAAGGCTAATTAAAAATATCTACTTAAAGAAAAGTTCCAATCATTTATATTTATTTTTAGAAAAACTTGGGTTGTTACATTATCCCCACCTTCTTGAAATTGTGTCCTCGCAATTTTATTTAATTTTTAAACAACTGAGGGTATTTTTCTCTCATAGAATTTTTAGACTCCCATGTCGCTTCTTCAACCATGTGGTTTCTCCACAAAACCTTTACCTAGTGGATTAACTTATTCCGTAATAGCTGTTCCCTTCAATCAAGAATCTGAATAGGTTTTTCTTCATAAGAAATGTTCTCTTTCAGCTGAACTGCTTCTGGGATCAAGACATTTGATGAATCTGGCACATACTATCTCAACATCGAAACATTAAAAACATTGTGTACCTGAAAAAACACGGAGGCAAAGCTACATGGTATGAAACTGTTACAACATTCTCCAATATTTCAAAATCATCGATGAACTGTGGACTTATCTTTCCTTTCTTACCGAAATGCATCACACTTTTCTAAGGAGAGACATTAAGGAAAACATGTTCACCTACCTCGAAAGAGAAGTCTTTCCTTCTATTATCTGCATAACTTTTCTGCCTGCTCTAAGCTGTCCTCATGTGTTGTTGGATCATCCTCACTTTCTCAGCCACTTCTTCAACTAATTCTGACCCATTAACTTTCTTTCACCGACTTCATCCCAAAATTCTGGAGTCCGAAACTGCTTTCAGTACAAGGCCTCAAAAGGTGCCATCTGAATACTAGAATGAAAACTATTATTATAAGAAAACTCAACTAATGAAAGATGTTGATCCCAACTTCCCTGATAGTCCGTTGAACAAGATCAAAGCATATCCTCCAAAGTTTGAATCGTTCATTCTGACTGCCCATATAATTGAGGATGAAAAGTTATACTGAAATTTAACTCTATTCCCAACGACTTTTTAAGTCCCTTCCAAAAGTTAGAAGTGAACCTGGGATCTCGGTTAGATACAATGGAAAGAGGAACTCCATGTAACTTGACAATATCCTTTAGGTAAAATCGAGAAATCTAATCCAAAGTCATTGTATCTCGAATATAAAGAAAATGTGTAGACTTTGTTATCCGATCAACAATAACCCCAATTTTATTGTTACCACGAGAAGTCTTTGGTAGTCCCACCATAGAGTCCATGGATATATTCTCCCATTTCAACTCTGGAATAGGAAAAGGCTGAAGAAAACCCTTCAGTATCTGTCACTTTTCTTTAACCAGTTGACACGTCAAACATTTCACAGTAAAATCAGCAATATCTCTTTTCATTCCATTCCACCAATAATACTCCCGAAGGTCTCTGTACATCTTAGTACTGCCAGGATGAACAGAAAATGGAGAACTATGAGTTTCAAGAAACATTTATTTCTTCAACTGGGAATCACAAGGAACACACAACCTTTTTCCAAATCTTAAAAGACAATCTTTATCAAGATTAAATTCTGGAAACTTACCCATTTTAACCAATTATACATTCTTCTATAGCTCACAGTCTTCCTTCTATGCTTGCTTAATTCTATTTGACAATGAAGACTGCACTGAAACCTAAAACAAAACATATGTATTCCCTACACCAACAACTTCTAAGCCAAAATTCATCAAATCATTAATCAAGGGATCATGTTCCAATTGTAGCATGGTTAATGATGCATGATGTTTCTGACTTAAGGCATCCTCTACTTTTTTTGCTTTTCCAGGATGGTAATTGATCGTGCAGTGAAAATACTTTATCAGTTCTAGCCATCTTCTCTGCCTCATGTTTAATTCCTTCTGATTGAATATATACTTTAGAATTTTATGGTCAGTATATATTTGGCATTTGGTTTCGTATAGATGATGCATCCATATTTTCAAAGAAAAAACTGCAGCTGCCATTTCCAAATCATATGTGGGATAATTTACCTCATGAGGTTTAAGTTGTCTCAAAGCATAGGCAATTACCTGATCATTTTGCATCAAAACACAACCAAGTCCCTTCAAATAAGCATCACTGTATATGAAAAACTCACCATTATAGGAAGGTAAGTCCAAAACTAGAGCATTCACCAATACCTTCTTCAGTTCCTAAAAACAAAAATCACATTTCTCTGTCCAAACAAATTTAACCCCTTTCCATGTTAACTTAGTTATCGGGCTAGATAACCGTGCAAAGTTCTTAACAAACCATCGGTAATAGCTTGCTAATCCCAGAAAACTACGAATCTCTGTAACATTTCTGGGTCTTGGCTAGTCATCAACTACTTTTGTTTTGGTCGGATCAACTGTTATTCCATCATTATTTACAATGTTCCCAAGAAAAGAAATCTTTTGCAACCAAAAATCACACTTGCTGAATTTTCCATATAGTTTCTTTTATTTCAATGTTTGTAAAACATCCCATAGATGTTTTTTATGCTCCTCTTTATTTTTAGAAAATACCAGAATGTCATCAATAAATACAACCACAAACTTATCCATGAACTAATTAAATACTCTATTAATAAGATTCATGAATATAACATGTGAATTAGTTAATACGAACAACATAACAACAAATTCATAATGCCCATATGTAGTACGAAAGGCTGTTTTCGAGATTTCATCCTTTTTTACCTTCAGCTGATGGTATCCGGATCTCAAGTCAATCTTGGAAAAGTACTGAGCTCCCTGGAGCTGATCAAACAAGACATTTATATGAGGCAAAGGATACTTGTTTTTAACAGTGATGTTATTCAAATCTGTATAATCAATGCAAAGTCTCATGAAACCATCTTTCTTTTTAACAAACAAAATTGGGGCTCCCTATGGTGAAGTGCTAGGACGAATTAAGCCTTTGTCAAGAAAATCCTGTAATTGATTTTTCAATTGAATAAGTTCTATTAAAGCCATACGATAAGGGGGTTTTGAAATTAGATTAGCATCAGGAACTAAGTCAATTGTGAATTCAACATCTCAATCATGTACGAAACTGGGTAACTCATCAGGAAAAACATCAAAGTTTTCATTTACCACTGGCACATCAATAATTTGAATAGTTCCATTGTTTTCAACAATATGAGCAAGATAAATTTCATTTCGATCTTTCAATAGTTTCTCAACTTCCTGACATGTCATCAATTGTATGGGTTCATTCTTGTATACAAACTGAAACTCTTTCTTAAAAAAACTTCTTTAGATCTACAGTCAATCTTAGCATGATAATTAGAAATCCAGTCCATCCCCAAAATAACATCAAACTTGACTAAGGTAAAAACAATGAGGTTTGCAGGTAAGGTCTTTCCACAGACCGCAAGAGAAAGATTCTTATAATTCCTCTTTGCTATAACTTTTCCCCCTGGTATTTTAACAACAAGTTCGGGTCTCAATTATGGAGGTGATATTTCCAATTTAATAGAAAATTTCTCAGAGATGAAGGAATGTGTAGACGTATCAAACAAAACTTTAGAAAAATATGAGTGAAAAAACAATGTACCTGATACAACTTCATTGGATGGCCCGACATCTGCTGACGTAGTCGCAAAGGATCTCACTACACCTTTCTTCTTGTAGTCTAGCTTCTTTGAATCATTCAGATCTCTCTTTGGGCAGGAATTTGCATAATGACCCATTTCACCACATTTAAAACACTTTAGAGTCTACTTATCAGGATTAGTTTTTGGATGATTTTCATTACAATATCGGGCCATATGTCCAAACATACCACATTTAAAACACTTCCCAATTCTAATAAGACATTACCCAGGGTGATTCTTTCCACACTTTTCACAAACTGGAAATTGGATTTTCTTACCATCAGATTTCATTGGTTGATTCTTACCCATTGCTTTCCAACTGGACCTCTTCTTCTCTTTGTTTCCAAAATGAACATGATCATCAACAAACTCCATCTCTACCCTCTCATCACATCAAACAAGTTTCTCATAACTTTTGAATTCATGGGAGGCCAATGCCCTTCGATACCTTGGCTTCAATCCTAAGTAAAAGCGGTTGATTTTTCTTATCAAGATCCAGAATAATATTTGGAGCAAACCTCACCAGTCAGGTGAAGTTAGCTTCATACACAGCCACTGAATCTTCCTCCTTCTATTTCCATTCAAGTAATTGCTTCTCCATTCTTAGTCGCACCACCTTAAGAAAATATTTTTCAAGGAAAAGACTTTTAAATTAATCCCACTCTAAGGAATGAAAATCTTCTATACCCCTGATATTCCTTACCACTGACCACCATTGATCAGCTTCCCCTTCAAAAATATAATTGGAAAGACTTACCATTTGATTATCTGAACATCCCATAACACCAAATATCTTTTCAAGGGCTTTGATCCATCCTTTAGCTACTATTGGGTCAAAATATCCATTGAATGTAAGAGGATGTTGTCTCATAAAATGTTCCACCACTGTCATGTTCTGTTGTGTTACCTCTATTAGTTCTCTTTCATGGATTCCACCACCATTTATTGCCTAGGTTAGCAGAGCCATTACTGTCACAAACTGCTCTGTTCCAATCCCTACCATTCAGGGCTGTAGTTTCGGAAGGATGTCATTCTGTCGGTGCCTCTCATCTTCAGCATCCATGTTCCTTCTACGAACAACCATTCTGAACAAACATGTCTTAGATAAAGTAAAATGGAAATCTTTAAATGCTATAACATCTCAAATTAAACATAGAGTGAAAATAATTTATGGTATTCTATTAACATCGCCCTATCCCCTAAAGTTATCTAAACCATCCTCCGATACCAACTATAAGAACCAGACCTTATTACATACATAATCTTGAATTTAGTCAAGAAAAAACTTCATTTTACGTTGAGGATATTTTAAAGTTTATATCTTTAGAGAATTCGGACAAAACATTCATAACATTACACATTGTTACATAGTGGATACCATAAAAACACTTTCCATTTTTCTCAAAATATAAAACATTAAAACTTAAAACAAGACTCCTTGACAATTTTTCAACATGTGACGTGTCTTTCTTCCTTGTATTACACATACATTAACATGTGAAAAGTAATTTAAAAACTTTTTATGAGCACAAAAGCTCATTAAGGTATGGAAAAGAAAGAAAAATCACATTAGTCCATGAATACTCATAAGGTATGAAAACATTTTCAAAAGACATGCTTTTCACCCATATATAATTACTTCATGTAACATGATATTTACAAAAGATCCATAAAAATATTAGAACATAAATATAATCATAAAGGTATCTTGGGGCATTACTTACATAATCATGTAACCATCTTGGCTACCTTAAAATTTGTAACCCTCACGACTACCTTACATTGTGTAACCATCACAGTTACACTTGGAGTAACCATATGACCGACCTCCAATTTAATCATACCCAATGCATTGGAGGGAAATATAGGTCCCACACTTAATAATAATTATTCCCAAGAACAAAAACATAATCATACAACATGAATAATACCATAAAAACATTGCTTTGGAATTTTGTAAAATCGAATTTAAAAAGAATATTTTTAAAGAAAAGCCCCTTATAAATATCACACAATTGAATAGAGACTTTATAGAGTGGATGAAGTTTGTATATATACTGTAAATACACATAATTAAACATAATATAAATAGAAACCATCACACAAATAATTTAAATATCACATAAATAATGAAGTAGAAGGTTAATCAAAAGAATGGAAATCGGGTTAAGAATTTCCTTACCTCGGGTTTGTCTTACTTAAAACTTGTTTAAAACTCTTTATAATGGTTAAAATAGTGTTATTAATATTTTACAGAAACATTTTCATGTTTATAACATCTTATATGATCATTTCATAACATCATTGCACTCTTAATTGTTAGTATTTTTCCCTTCGCACTGTTTTTGGGTGAGTTCTTAACATGATTTCCATGATTGGTTCATGACGGACATTCTTGTCGATTGGAAGTGAAACTACAGAATTATAATGTAGTAGTATTTTCATATAACTAGTAACATAAATTATTCCATTTATCATTTTTAATTCTGACATGAGGATGATTCATATGTTAGAACAATAATGATGTTCGTTTAGATCCTTTTAATAGTTCTTTGTTAATAACAACCTCGTTTTGTCTTATAAATTAGAACCATGAGTAAAAAAGAATTCCAGAACCATGGGTGAGTAATAAAACATATATTAAAACCTGTTTCAACAATATTAATTGTTTCATGACCATACTTGAAATAATTAATGGAAATTAAAATCACATCGTCCACGATGTCGATAATTCTGCACAAACGGATAGTGTTTTTATTCTTTAAATAAATGGGAGAGGAGAAGAATAATGTTGATTATTGTTTCATAAACATAATAAAATAAATAATATACATGATTTATAGAGATTTAATTCCTCTTGGGTAAATATATGTGAAGAAATAATAAGGAAGGAACTCAAAATAAAATAAAAAGTGAGAAATTTCTTACAAAAATTCGGCAGCCTAACAGCTACACAACATGGTTTTAGAAAATATTAAAAAGAGAGGGGACAAGGGTAACCCATCCAGAAATGAATCGTAATATATATAAGATCATTAATAAAAAGTAAATAAGAACATGGTATGGAAACTTGAAAATTATCCCACATAAAAGAGAACTTTAATAGAAAAAGTAGAAAATTGATAATTTTCTTACCTTGTAGAGTAACCCTTAGAACTTGAAGGTTGGGACCATGGGGGCTTGAGGAATCCTTGGGAGGACTAATATAAAGGTAATTATGCCAGAGCTTCATTAAGGATGAATTGGAAATGAAGTTAATGGAGGAATGGGTTGGTATTTATAGGTAAAGTAAGGGAATATTTTAATAATTTTCAAGGGACACCTCATGAGTGGTTTTTGAAAAACCATGGGCTTGCCCATGGTATTTGCCCATGGTATAAGCCACTTGGGACACCTCAAAACTTATGTAAATATAAAAAAGTCGATCATATTTATGAAATCATTATTAGATCATTAATGATGTCATTAACACACCGAAACTAAAAACTGTATTTTTTTTCTATTCACCGAAAACTCAATTGTTTCAGAAAAATTCCCAAAATTCACCCAAACCATTTATCAACGTGTAGATTTCAAAAATGAAGTCCATTTTTTGAAAAGAATTTTAAAAGTATTATTAATTTAAAATTTAAATAAAAGCAGACTTAATTCAAAAATTAACTGTTCTAATTCTACAACTACTTCTTTATCACAATGAAAAATTAACCAAGATGTTACTATCTTAAAGCCTTAATAAAATAAAATAATAATAAAATTTACTATTCATATTACTATTAATAAGGGTATGTTACTATTTACCAAAAAAACAAGTTGGTTCCAATATACTCTAAATAATAATCTAACCACAAATATAGATGACAGTTTCTTGAAATTCAGAACATAGAAGTAAAAAAAGTGATGTTTTAAAGGATAATTAAAAATATCTACTTAAAATAAAGCTCCAATCATTTCTATTTATTTTTAGAAGAACTTGGGGTGTTACACATAAATTTTGGAATCAATATATAATAAAATATTTTATACAAATTAATAAATAATATTGGGGGAGGTATAACATAATAATAATTTTGGAAAAATATTGAAATTGGAAAATCTACCATTATAATATTCACAGGGTTTATCTTAAAGAAATAATAGAAACTAAAACAAAAATTCATGTATATACTGTTTATAAGGATTTAAAATTAAAAATAAATAACATACAATATACATAAAAGAAAGTTATAAATAAGAATAGAGTGAGATATATGGTGATAGAGAACTAAACCTTGAAAATGAGAATGAATAGAAAAGAATACTTACCTCAAGTACATTTTTTCCTTAGATACTCCACTTTCCTTCAAAATAGTTAAGAAAAATTAATTAATAACATTATATATAAACATTTTTATTTTTATTTTTACCTTTATAGTCTATTTTTATCATATTTTGTTCACTTATTAAATCAATATTTTCAATGATGACCATTTTGAGGTTATTCAATTCATTGTTTGAAAATTTCTTTATTGTATTAGTAACAGTTGAAGGAGATTTTATAATGGTTACATAATATTAACAATTTTAAATTTATATGGTTTATTTCCATCAATAAGTTTACGAGTAAAATGTTTTAATAAATTGTTAATAATTCATAGAATTTTCCTCGGTAAACTTTTTTATGGTTAAAAATAACCATCTCTATTTACTTATTATGAATTGAAGAAGTAAACTAATAAGTATTTACGATTTGTAAAAACATAAAGGTATATTAAAACTTATTTTTTAATGTTCTTTTTTATTGATTACTTATTTTAAAGAATGTGTAATAGGATAATTGAAATTGAAATATGTGTTTCGAAACTCTTACCTCCCACCTTGAGTTGCCTCATTTAGATTTAACCTAAAGCATTTAGGTGGTAGATATTTCATCAAAACAAGGGATTAAGGATGTTTTTAGGATATTTTATCGTGGTATTTGGGTATATATTTGACGTAGGAAAATTTTTTGGATCTAAAGAGAAAGAGGAGGACAAGGGGCGCTTAAACATCAAAGGGGGAGATGTTTCTTAAAATATTATATTGAATGTTTCATTATTTAGGAAAATGATTATAAATAATGTTGATTCCTATGAATTTTATTACTGTGGGATTAAAAATAGAGGTTCATTGGCATTTAAACACACTCAAAACATAAATACATCTTGAAAATATTATATATATATATATAATAACTAAAAATGGGGTTTTATATGATAAAATATCTATCATTAATTTTAAAAATTTATTTATAGGATTGTAATTTATTTTTATTATTTTTTAAATACATTTTTAAATCAATATAAATATTTTAATTTGTTAAAATTATTTTTAAAATATTAAATTTATATTTATGTCATGATGATTCCATAAAACATATGAGGTTCACATAAAACATATTTTTTTATTCACCAAAAAATTAACCTTTTTTGAAAAATACAAAAAAACAACCCTATGATATTCTGAACATGAAGGTTTCAAAAATTAATTCCACCTATTCAGATTAAAATTCTATATATTACAACTCTAACTTTTAAATAAATTCCTATAATAATTTGTAAAATAAACTTTTTCTTGAATAAATACCATTTATTGTTTCCATGAGTGATTAATAATCTATTTGTTATTATTTCAAATTTTTATATAATTTATAATTTATTATATATATATATATTAGAAAAAATAAATTTATTAATTAGATAATAATGTTTCAATAGAAAAAATAAAATTTAAACAAATAAATTACATTAATATTATTAAAATTAAAATTTATATTTATTTTAAGTCATTTTATTTGAAAAACAATTTTATTGAATTATAACATTTGTATTTATTTATTTTACTCATTATAAATATTAATTTTTATAAATTTTTGTACCATAATAACTTATGTTACCATTTTAATGACAAATTATTATTCCATATGGTCATTTATTATTTGAACTATCATATAATTACTATTTGTAGGAGTAGGAAATTGAAGAGGGGGGTGAATTGAGTTCCTATAAAAATTTCTATTAAAAATATTATTTAAATGACTCCCCGAATTTAAAATAAAATAGGTGAGTTAATCATGTTAATAATATTATAATAGTTTAAATGTTCAAATAACTTCTTAGAATATTGATTAATTCCTAATAATATCAATATGAGATATTGATACAATTTTTTAAAACTATTTTAAGAAGGAAAATAGTTATAACTACTATCTAAGACTAACTATCAAAGTAAAATTTAGTTCTCTAAAATATATGTTAAAAATATAGAAATACTGAATTGAAAGACACAATGGATAAAACAAGTTGTTTAGTCTCATGTTGAGACCTAATCAACTCCTCTTGGTGATAAACTACCTCCATGAAATATATATATATATATATTTGATCCACACCCTAGATCAGGGTTAATAACAGTACCCAGGATTGTCTAGGTCACAAGACATCTTCCACTATTCTTCGTGAGGAAACAATCAACCAGGTCACACATGTTCTCTCCCACAATTATATATGGGCCAAACAAGATGTAGAAATATTTTTGAGTGAGGATATCTTGTATCCTTCAGTTTAAAGTAGTAGACAATGTGTGTTTTAATACAACTACACACAATACTCAAAAAGTAATAAAATCAGTACATGGTAAAGAAAAGATAATGAGAAAGAAATAGAAATGCTTTGTGTGCTATTCCTTGAAATTATAGACTTATAGGATGTCACATATGTGATTTTAGATTCCTCTTGTGGAAAAAGAGTATTGTGAGTCTCGTATTCTGATTTCTAGTTCGATGAGAGGTTCTTTGTATCCCTTTTTCTTCTTAGAGTTACTATTGCGATACTGTTTGAAATTCTGAAGTACAATAGTTTAGAAATTAATAATCAAGAGTTCATTATGTGTTCTTTAGTATAAGTGTTCTTTTATTTTTTTTCATGCATTCAAATTCTTGAACTCTGATGCTCCAGTGCCACACTTTTCATTTTATTTTTGGTGTATGTGTTGGAGCTGACAAGAAGCATGATTTCTATTCCTCATAACTCATATTTTCTGGTGAAATGTTTCCAAAAACTCATTAATTAAGTCAGTGTCTATAAATGTCTTGAATATAGCTGTTAGAAATTAAATTTAAATTAAATAGAAATGGTCAAAAAATGTTTAAGTATGGAATGGTGTCACATATTTTGTCTTGAAAAAGTATCACTTGGAACGGTGACTTATCCTTTGCCTTTGAGTGGTGAGACAATCATGGTACCAAATTTGGGTTGAGATCTGAAACTGGTAGCACATTTATGGTGTCTGGTCCTTTGAAAATTCTAGAATCAGTAGTGAGACTACAGTTTCAGATGAGTGTTGTCTCGGGTAATGATGGCAAGTCCATTGTCAAAATTCTAAGTGGTGTCATGTTACAGTTTCTTGTAAACAGAAGCAATGAAATGGTGTTTCTTCCTTAGTGAAAATATGAAAATGGTAGCAAAAAACTCGTTTCATAGACTTTGTGAAAATATTGAACCTGTAGCAAACTTACAGTGTCCCAGGCTTTGTGAAAATTTGGAATCGGTAGCAAACTTACAGTGTCACAAACATATCCAAATATTTGTAAACTTTCTTAGGAAGTAATACTCACATAATGGATTAAGATGAACCATAATAATACTAAAACATAATATAACAAGATTAAATGTAGTTTAAAATATTCAAACATGATTTGTGAGTTTCTCAATTATGATATTGTGAGAGTTTAAACCTTTAGTAGTAATCATTAAAACATCAGGAAACCAAAAATCTCCAAAAATGGTTTGTGATAGGCTAAACTTGATTTTTGAGCATTAAAACATGAGGATTCCAAATATCATCCCCTTTTTGATGATCGAAACTCATAGAATTTATAATCTATATATATTATATATTTGAGAATATATGTGATAGGTTGTATAAAAACTATTCTTCTCCCCTGAAGACCCTTTTCCATTAATTCCTTGTCTTATTCCCCCCCCCCCCTTTTGGAATATCAAAAAAATAAGAAAAATAAAAATTGAATGAAGGACAAAAAGAGAAAATGAATAGTTCAAACTGTATTAAACAAATAGAGATATTTAAATACAAGCATAAAGAAAAATACAAAACAACCCTATCAAAATACATCATTCACTTCCATTGAGAGCCATCAGTATTTTCTCTTGGTAGAGACATATAAAGGAGCTAAAGGAGAAGATGTAGAAGTGGTTGAAGGGATTGTTCAAAGGGTGAAACAAGGAAAAGGAACTCTATAAAACATAGATGGTGCAAGAGTTGGTCTGGTGGAAGAATGAGGTAAGAGTTTCTCAATAATAATTGGTCGAATCTAGCTTAGTGCTAGTGATACAGACCTGGTAGTAGGCGAAAAAGTTTTGGATTAGGAAGGGGGTGAACCAATTCTCAAAGGGGAAGCTGCAATATACATAGTGTTAGTACGTTGCACATATAGATAGGGCTTCAAGAACTTAATGAAAGCAGTGATGATATGACATTCATACTTCATATCCCTCTCAAAGTCATGTTTGCTTTCCAAAAACATGTCCAACAGAGGAGTTATGTATTTCAGCATCTGAACATGAGTTTTGAAGGCTTGAGTGACAGGTTGAATTTCCAAATTATCTAAAATATACTTGATGTGATTATTCATATCATGCTTAGAATAAATTCTATTAAAGTACAATTGCACATTATTATAAATTTCTTCTTGAGAATCATTGAAAATATTTGAATGCATTCTTACCAAATCAAGCACATGGTTGCTATTCTTTATGACAACATATAAACTTTTCTTATCAATACAACTTGACATTGACTGAAGCACTTCTTTAATAACTATTTTGATCAGTTCACTATCTATAGGTTGAGATGACTGGCTAGAGGCAGTTGAAGCTATAATTGCTGATGTGGGAGACTTAAGTAAATTTAGAAATTTTTTAGACTACCCTTATACTCTTCATTCAGCTTATTAAGTCTAACAACAAGTGAATGCATCTCATTGACTTTATTAGTGTTTCTCTTAGCTACTTTTTCATAACCCATAACCAGGTTTGGTAGAATTAGAGATACAACCTTTTATGGGATCTGATCACCAACATCCTCAACAGGATGAGCTATAGGAGCTTTTTTAGTTCGAAAAAATTTATACATATCATCAACCATAGATCATAGAGATTTCACCACAGCACTCAACTTTTTCTTCTCAATTCATACTTATTGAATTTCATGAAGTATATTTGGTTGAATCTGTCATATGATTTTCTATAACAATAGGGTAGTGTCTCGCTCAGTGAGATTAGCAATATGAGCAAGTTGAAACTATAACAGCTTCCCAAATCCAGACAACATGTTGTCTCTAAAGACTTTTAGATCACTAGCACTCACAAAATCAGAAGATTCTTGAGTAGGTTTAGGTAAAATAACTGAAACAGGTTCATATTTCTAAGCATGAGATATATCTTTGGTAGAAATTGGTTTCAATTGAAACATAGTGGAATGATATATTCCATTTATTAAGTCCTATAGTGTATTATCCACATCAAAATAACTGGTAAACCTATACTAGGTATCAACAGAACAATAGACAATATGATTTCGAAGTTGAACACTTTCTAATCTAGGGTGAAGCTCCCCCTCTATAAGTGCATCTCTTCTGGGACTAAGAGACTCAATCTCTTGACCCATTCCCAAAACCTCATCACTATTAGGCTCACCCATGTCTTTACTAGCTATTTAAAAATCATGTTTTATTATTTCCTCAGTAGATAAAGTTATTTCATTTTCAAAGTATTTTATTACTATTACATAGTAGCAGGTCCTTCCTCAACAAAAATATCTTCTTCAATAGTAGTATCTTTTTTTTAAATAAGGATATATTTCTATATTAACACTTATTTTAGCAGTATCTAAATATTTTTCTATAACATCATGTGGAATAGGTACACCACTGTCTACTTTGTCTAAGATAGTTTCTTCCTCTAGTGAAACTTCTGCATCTTCTACCTCTTCACATGAGTATTCAATGACTTCATCAGTTTCTATACTGGGGTTAGATACTTTCTTAGGTATTGAAGGGTTGTTAACCAGGTATAAATTTTCATAAATTAATTAATTACCTTCTACACAAGATTTTTTCCATGGGTTCCAGTTAATTTTCATTTTACTAAGTGTAACCTTTGAGATCCAAAATTCATAAAATTCAATTACCTATTCATTCGTACCAACTAATCCCTTGGAAAAAAATATTGCATAAATTAACCTAGAATAAAACAAATAAGTTGATTTTGAAGTTGTCTTGATCATTTCACACATATGAAGTATAATATACTTATATAGATTTAACTTTTTCCCATTTTTTATAAGATATACTAGGAACACATATTGATACTTATGTGTACATAAATCCACTTTCTTTAGACAAATAAAATGTTTAATTAACATAAAAAATAGCCTTGTCTCATCATCTATCTTAGAAGAAACTATCCTTATTGTCTTCTAATTTCCAGTCAAACTTCATATGGCCTCTTCTAAGATAACCACATCACTAAGAGGAGGAGGTCCTCTTTTTAAATCCACAAAAATTTTTGTTATGAGGTATTCCTAGGTAGCCATCCCATAACCTCGAAGAAAAAGTACACCTTAGACCATTTACCCAGCTTCTTTCTATAAGATCATCTTCAGTATTGAACGAAAACTGAACATACCGATAGAACACAAAAACTAGATTTGGATAAATGGGCCTTTCTTCTTTTGTGAACCAGTACAACTATCTTTCTTATTAAAAAAATTTCAAAATAAGCGACTTACTTGCCCATAGCCACTTCAGACAAACTTCCCTTTTTGGCACTATTGTTTGATCAGCAAGGCATGGATTCAATGGTTTCTCAGAAATTATTTTTAGAGTAGTTTTTACATTCATTGAAGACCGATTCTTCATAGGAGTTAATAAAGACATATTCTTCATTATAGGCATTCAAAGAGTTTCAATAAATATTAAAGGTTGAAAAAAGGATAATGGTTTGAGATTGGAGGGTTTTAGTTTCAAGAGAAGAGAGATCGAGTGAATAAAGGAGTGAATGATATCGTGTTTATATTATTTTAGGATTTCAAACATCACCAACATAAATACACGACATAAAATCAATAAAATAATTGATATAGAGATATAGGAAAGGAAATTCTAAAAATAGAAGTCTGAGTCAATATGGTGATACTGGAATAGTTAATCACGATATCAATATTATAGTGTGACTCCAAATTGTGTGATCGTATCATTGAGAAAAAAAGTATGAGACCATAACTGAGAGACTATAACTACGAGACTGTAAGTGTGAGATAGTCACTGAAACACATTAACTTGTGAAACTGTGAATTCTGAAACCATAAATTCTGAAACTGAAACTACTCACATAAGAGATATCATCCATAACTCATTTATGATGTAACTAATCCTTTCAGAATTTAATGTCTTAGATGATGCTTAGTTCCAATGAATTCGAAAGTGATATCACCTTTTTGATAATGATCTCTCCAGAAGTGATTTCTTACATCAATATGTTTATTCCTCGAATGTAAATAAGGTATTATTTGAAATTTTAATATCACTTGTATTGTCTCAATTTATAGGTACATGTTCTACTTGATATACATATCTAGTAATGTGTGTTTCATCCACAAAATTTGTTCACAATAACTACTAGCAGTTATGTATTCATCCTTGATGGTAGATAATTCAACAAAATTTTTCTTTTTTACTACACCATGATACTAGAGACTTCCCTAAAAAGTGACATGTTCCAGAGGTGATTTTTCTATCTATCTTAAAACTAAAAAAATAATAATCTGAATATCTAACCATACCAATTTATTTTTCTCTAGGATAGAACAATCCTAAGTTGGTAGTTTGTTTGAGGTATTTGAAAATACTTTTAACAGCAAAATATGTTACTCTTTGGGGTTTGTTTGAAAACGTTCACACATGAAAACACTAAACATATTATTATGAAAACTAGTAGTTAAGTAGAGTAAACATAAAATCATTCCTCTATAAGTGGTTTGATCAACAGATTTTCTATTTTCATCATGATCGAACTTATAGGTAGTACTCATTGAAGTATCACTACTTTTAGTGCTATCCAAACCAAAATGTTTTATAAGATAATTAGTATATTTTCTTTGATTTAAAATAATCACTTCTTTGATTTGAAAATTTTTAAATCCAAGAAAGAATTTGAGTTCACCCATTAAACTCATTTCGAATTCATTTTGTATCCTTTTTCAAAAATCAGTACAAAAATAATTTTTTGAAGATCCAAAAAAATGTCATCTTAATAGATTTGACCAACTAAAACATATTTATAAATTATTTTTATAAAAGTAGTAAGATAAGATATACATTTTCTAAAACCTTTTGAAATTAGAAAACTACTTAATTGATCATACCAACCTGTTGGAGTTTTATTTAAACCATAAAAGCCTTAGTTAATTTAAATACATGATTTGGAAAGTGAGGGTTTGTAAAACTAGGGGTTGTTCAACAAAATAATCCTCATATATATACCCATTTAGGAATACATTCTTGACATCTATTTTATAAAGTTTAAAATTGTGATGTGCAACATATAGAGATATATTCTAATGGATTCAAGTCATGAAACTAGAGAAAATGTTTCCTCATAGTCAATTCCTTCGACATTACTATAACCATGTGAAACTAATCTTTATTTACTTATCACTATGATACCAACTTCATCTACTTTGTTCCTAAACACCCATTTTTCTCCTATGGTCAAGGTGTCTTTGGTTCAATCCACAAGTTTTCAAACCTTATTCCATTCAAAGTGATTTAGATCCTCTTCCATAGACTTCACCCAAAATTAATCATTGATAGAATCATTGATGTTTTGAGGTTCAAGTTATTACAATAGATCTTGATGTTCAACCTGATTTCTTAGAGAAGATCTAGTCTGTGTTCCTTTATTTAAGTCTCCAAAAACAGTATATAAAGGATGATTCTTAAGGTTTCTGACAAATCTAGAAAAATAAGGACTTGTAATTTTAGGTTCCTTAATAAGTTCGAGTTCATTTTGGCTCGAATCTGGAGAATTTCTAGAAATGGATGTTTTAAATGTTTACTTTATAAGATGGTTTGAGGATTTAGCATTAATGAACAGATTGGACATATCATCCTCAGGATTAACTAGGGAGGTCTTTGGTTCATGGGATCTATTTTATCAAATTTGAAAGGTACATATTCTTCCACACATTTGGTTCTCTTTTTAATGGATCTATAGGCTTTAATAGAGATTAAATATCCTAGAAAAATTCTTCCATCACTCTTGGATGAAAGATTTTCAATATTATCCTTAGTATTAATTATAAATACTTTTCAACAAAAAAATTAAGTAATTAACCTTGGGTTTTCTATTGTTCCACAACTCAAAAGGAGTTCTTTTAAGAATTGGTCTGATTAAAACTTTGTTGATAATATAGCATATTTTATTAACATCTTTAGACCTAAAATAGATAGGATGGTCATAATCACAAAGCATTATTCTATAAATTTAATGAAAGGTTCTATTTGTTTTTTCTACAACACCATTTTGTTGACGTGTCATGGGGTAGAGGAGTTATGACTATAGACATTTTTGGTACAAAAGGATTGAAACTCTTGGTTTTCAATCTCACAGAAATGGTCACTTATTAGAGATTTAATTCTATAACCACTATGATTTTATAAAGTCCTAGTATACTTGGTAAATTAGTAACATGATTCACTTTTGAGAGCCAAAAAGAAAGTCCAATTATAACTAAAATAGTCATCTACAATAACATATGCATAGTTCTTCCCATTAAGACTTGATACTCTAGAAGGTCCCAATAAATCCATGTGAACTAACTCAAGATGTTGAAAAGTTGAAGCTTCTTTCTTTGGTTTCAAAGATATTTTTTGTTGTTTACCCTTTTTACAATGATTATATACTTTATCATTTAGAAACTAGAGTTTAGGACGATCCATAACTAAAAATTTTGTACTAAGCTTTCTATGGGAGTGTATATTGTAGTGTCATAGTCTTCTATGTCAAATCCAAGAATCAATGTGGAACAAAACTCAAGCATGCAAAATTTTGAGAAACTAAAGAATCTAATTTGACAGCATAAATATTTTCCTTTCTAAACACAAAAATTATTAGTTAATTTTAGAGTTAAATACATTAAAAGAATCAATTTAAAATTTAAAATAAATCTATCATATCTTAGTCGTGAAATAATAAGCAGATTATATTTTAAGCCATTAAAAATGTACTTTAGAAATAAAAAAAAAAGTTAGAGTTACCAATCTGGCTGAGGCAAATTATTTTTCCTTTAGCATTATCACCAAAGGTAACATTCCCACCATCAGTATTTATTAAATTCTTGAAGAATGAGTAATATCCTATCATGTGTCTTTAACATCCATTATCCAAGTTCCATAATCTCTTGTAGGATATATTAAAATAGCTTTCTCACAATATAATGAAGAAAAAACAGATTTTGGTACCCATACTTGATGTGTATAATACCATTAGTTATCATTTCTTTATGTACTCACATCTTCTTCATGGATTTCCTATAAGAATTATTTAACATATTTTAAAAATAAACACTATTTGGTCTAGAAAAACAATAGGTAGTGAAATAATTTCTAGAACATGAACTAGTAGCATAATTTTCATTTCGGGTTGAAAAATTAAATTTCCAGATTTAGTTACAAACTTGTTTTTGGTGAGATTTATTTTCCCATGTTGGTACTCTATAGCAGTAGTGTATCTAGGGTAAATTTGTTCACAAAGAATTTTTGTAAGATTATTTGTTCAATTTTTAAATTTTTCTAGGTCATTCTTCAATTTCTCACAAGAAAACATAAGTTCGTTGTTCTCCTTGAGTAATTGTATGTTTTTATTTTTCTCAAAAACAAGTTTGGATTTAGAAGTACTGGTTAAGGCATGCTCTTTCTTTAAAGATTTGTACTTATCTTTTATCTCATTAAAGGTATCTTCAAGAATATTATAGTATTAAAATAATTATTCACTGGTCATATTTTTAGAATCACTTTAATATCTAGAATAAAAGGAATTTTTATAGGATACTCTAGGGTTAACTCATATGTGTTTTTCATAAGACACATATTTCCCTTGTCATCCTTTTAATCATGTGAAGACTCTGAGTCACTTGAAATGTCCTCAGAAGCACTATATATTGCCTTCATGGCATTTTTAAATAGTTTATATTTATCCTTATTTCTATTCTCATATTTATTCATGAGATGTTCAGCTATTACATATCCTTTTCTCTTTAATTCATAGAAAAATATTTAATCATATGTTTCACTTAATTTCCAATCCCGCTTCCAGTTTTTATTGTTATCATATCTTCCTTGGAAGTTGGTATTTCTAAAAAATATCTTTATTTTATAAAACTTTTTAAATATTCTTACTAATTGAGCCATTTATCATCATTTCCAGGTGGTGAATGTTCACTACTAGAACATTCTTTTGGAACATGTAATTTCTCCTTTTCATTTTCTTCAGTTTTGGAAGTAGTGGTTTTTAGGGACACTGACATTCTCATTAGTTCATTTTCCTCCTCCTTATTGACTTTTAATTTTTCCTCATACATCATCAAATTGTATATCAGCTCTTTGAATAGAATATTGTTAATATCACATGATTCTATAATTGAGATAGAGGTTCCTCTCCATCTATCTAGTAAGAATATAAGTATTCTCATGATTTTCTCCTTGGCTGTAACATCTCATCCTAGTGAGATCTTAGTATTCAAAATTTCATTAACAAAGAGATACATGTAAGAAATATGAAAATCAGGATTCATTTTAAACATATCATATTTAATATTATATGTGTTAAGTCTCATTTTTTTAACACTAGAGGATCCTTCAAGTGAAAGAGATGATGTATCCCATATTTCATGTGTTGTTTTACATAAAGAAATTATGTTAAACTCATAATCTTCTAAATAATAGTACAAGGAATTTATTTTATTACAATTATTGCAATAATTATCCTTATCTGGGTCATCCCATGTATCCTTATCATTAATAGGAATCTTATATTCATCTGTAATGGTAGACCAAATCTCGAAACCCATACTTTCTAAGTACATTTTCATTTTAATTTTCCATTGTACAGAATTTGTTCCATTAAAGAATGAAGATCTATTAGTAGCAACACCTAGAAATATATTATTCATGATAAATAAAAAAAATTTAAAAGAAATATAAATTTATAACTAACATAAATTTAAATATTTTTAAAACACAACTAAAATCACAGTTTTAAAATATTTTAAATATATTAAAAATTTTGAAAATAGGGATTGTGAAAACACCATTGATACCACATTTTTGTTGGAGTATGACACTCAAGAGGGGGTTGAATTCAGTTTCTATAAAAATTTCTATTAAAAATTTTATTTAAAATATTCTCCTAATTTAAAATAAACCAGGCCAGTTAAACAAGGTAATAAAAATATAATAGTTTGACTGTTAAAATAGCTTATGAGAAGATTGATTAATTCTCAATAATATCAGTATGAGATATTGATAAACATTTTGAAACTATTCTAATAAGTAAAAACATTTATAACTAATATCCAAGACTAACAATCAAAGTTAAAAAAATTCTCTAAAATATGAGTTAAAAACAGATAAGGACTAAATTGAAGGACACAACGGATAAAATAAGTGGTTAGTCTCAAGACGAGACCTAATCCACTCCACTTGGTGATCACCTACCACCACAGTATATATATATATATATGAAGCTTTCATCCACACCCTGGATTAGGGTTAACAATAGTATACAAGACTGTATAAGTCACAATACCTCTTCCACTATTCTTCATGGAAAAAAACAACCAGGTCACACATGACCTCTTCTATATTTATATGTCGGTGAAATAAGATTTAGAATGATTTTTTAGTGCGGATATCTCGAATCCTCCAGTTTAAAGTAGGATAAGGTGTATTTTTTAATATAAATACACACAAATCTGAAAAAGTAATAATATTAGTGCACATAATAGAAGATATAATTAGAAAGGATTAGAAATGCTCTAAGTGATGTTCTATGGTGATCTAGACTTTTAGGATGTGGCGCATGTATTTTTTGATTCCTCTTATGGAAACATAGTATCGTGAGTCTTGTGATATGGTTTCTAGTGTGATGATATGTTCTTTGTATAACTTTTTCTTCTTAGAGTTACATATGTGATAATGTTGGTCATTCTAAATTGGAGTAGTTTAGCCACCAGGAATTGAGAGTTCATCATGTGTTATTCAGTATATGTGTTCTGCTCTTTTTTCATATATTAAACTTCTTTAACTCTAATGCTCTAGTGCCAAACGTTTCTTTTTATTTCTCTTTACTATGTTAGAGATGATAGGAAGCATAATTTCTATTCCTCATAACTTGTATTGTAATGTGACATGTCTACAAAAAAAATAATTATGTCAGTGTCATTAAATGACTCAAATATATCCGTTAGAAATAAATTTTAAATTAACTTTAAAAAGAAAGAAAAATGGTTAAGTTTGTAATGTTGTCATAGCTTGTGTCTAGAAACATTGTCTTCTAATTCTCCTTTGAGTGGTGAGACTTCCAAGATGCCTTAGTTAGGTTGAGATCAGAAACTCGTAGCAGAGTTATGGTGTCTTGTCCCTTACAAATTCTATAATCAGTATTGAGACTATGGTTTTAGATGAGCGATGTATCGTGTAAAAACGCCTAGTCCTTTTTCAAAATTCTAAGTGGTGTCATTTTACTTTGTCTTGGAAATGGTAGAAAGGAATTGGTGTCATGTCCTTTGAGAAAATCTGGAACTAGTATTAAACTTACGGTGTCACATACTTTCTGAAAATCTGGAACTGGTAGCAAACTAACAGTGTCACAGACCTATACAAATACCTGTAAACTTTATTAAGATGTAATACTCACAGAATGAATTAATATTAACCATATTCATTCTGAAACATAATATAACAATATTAAACATAGTATATAAGATTCAAACATGATTTGTGAGATTCTAAATCCGGATCTTGTGAGTATTTAAACCATGAGTTTAAAGAATTAAAATAGAAGGAAACTAACAATCTACAAACCATATTATTGATATGTTAAACATGATTTGTTAGTATTAAAAAATTATGAGACCAATAATTACTGTAATTAATATAAATATATCTTTTTTCCTTTATTATTCAGACACATGGTTTTCTATAATAGTTATTTATATTTCATTTAAGAAATTTAAATCTTGTTTCAAATAGTTTATTTAATATTTATATTGTCTTTAATGGTTGTGATAATTTTTTGGAGATCAAAAAACACAAAAATTTTAAATTATAATTATATTGTATTTATCTGTATATTTCCCCATTAAACCTTTTTAATTTTTATGGAGTAATTTTATACTTAACATATTATTTTTTATATTTATGAAGTAAAATTATGTTTGTTTTATTACATTGTGTGTCTCATTTTTACTATAAATTATACCACACAATAATTTATGAATGGAAATTTATTATATATAAAAACATTGGATCACCACATTTTCCCCCACATCAGAAAAATAAACCTTGAAATCTCATATAAAAAACTAAGAACAAAATATACGAGGATGATTTTTCTTTATTCTATACTCATGTTACCATGATTCATATTTATAATTATAAATTTTTATAGTACTTTGATAATATGAGTTTTCTTGTTTTTTTACCACTATATAACTACAATACAATATTTCCATAGGGTAATCCTCCTAAGATAGATCAGGCACCAGATATAAAATCTATTGATTCATTTTATATGATGTATCTAGACTGTATTTAATAAATAAGGATAAATTGATGAAATCATTCACATGAAAAAAATTAGTTAAAGGTAATGTTGATAGGATACAACTTCAACATGGTAAAAAATATCTTAGAGGTCTATGTAACTAGTATTAGCATTCTTGTCTTCCCAAACATCATAACTCCCTTCCATGAAAGTATTATAAGGAATAATTTATCCCTAATATCATACTCAATATACTAAACATGATTTTAACATTTCTACCATTTCAACTCTAGGATTTTTTTTATTTTATATCAAATGGATTGGATCTTCTATATTATCTCTTAAACTAGTTCTGGTCGAAATAGATTTATTCCTAGAACGTAATCCAAGAAAGTTATAGTTATGTATTTCACCCTCTAGAGATATTCAAATGTATCCATATTAATGCTTTATTGGAATATATTATTTTATTTTAAATCTTCAAGAGGATGATGTTGGTTCCAGTATCCTTTAAAGTTCATTGATCAATATCAGATAATTTCCTATAGAGTTTGAATAGTCTTTTCAAATTAACTATCTAGGGGAGGATGATATACAATACTCAAGATAAATTATGAAATCAATTAGTTCTGAGAGATCCTTTATGATTTTTAGGTGAACCTTATCTCTTTATTATATACAATTGATAGTGGTGTTATATGAATCCACACCACTTCTTTGATATCTACTTT
The DNA here is from genome assembly GCA_963277665.1 of Viscum album. Taxonomy (NCBI): domain Eukaryota; kingdom Viridiplantae; phylum Streptophyta; class Magnoliopsida; order Santalales; family Viscaceae; genus Viscum; species Viscum album. The sequence goes on from OY728156.1 coordinate 1,809,497,064, forward strand.
GATAATCATGTTGAGTTAGAGGTTTTATTGAATGGTGATAAAGTGGAAATATTTACAATATTTTTCACCACACCCATGTAAATTTTCCCCCTTATGTTTATTTGTAATACCTATGAAATATTACATGGGAATGTTTTCCAATTTCCATGTTAGTATGGGTAATGTTTCATCATCCCATTGGATTTTTTCAATATTCCACAACTTTTTTGGAATACCATGAACTTGGATATATATTCGACAATATCCTTTTTCATATTATCCCTTAAAAAAAATATATTGATGATCTTTATACATCCTTGTGATTTTAGATTATATAGGGAATGTTGATATATAAGCATCATCAAATAGTTACTTCTTTATCTCAAGTTCTAATGGTATACATTATTTTATCTGAAATCTTAAGATTTTATCCTTATCAATGTTAAAAAATGGTATTTCCCTTTCATTTTTCTTCATCCTTAGTCTTTATCTCTACATCATCCATATTTTAACCTTACTCTTCTCTAAGATAGATGGTTGAGATATCATTTGAGCAAGGTCTAATTCATTACCTTTCTTAATGGTTTTGATTTTCATCCTTTTCTTTTCAAATAAGATTGGGTTATTTTCAATCCTCATCATTGATATAGTTTTAAGAACTTTTATTATTAGATTATTTTCCACTTTTTTTACTTTTATTGGATGATAATGGATTAAATAGTCAAATCCATTGATAATAATAAACCATATTCTTTGGCACATGTTGGGATATTTTTATTTGAATATATAATTTAGAATTTTATGATTAGTATATATTTCATACTTTTACTTATAGAGATAATGCCTCCAAATCATCAAGGTAATTATTACTATTTCTATCTCTAGATAATGAGTTTTTTATTTCTAAAAATATACCTTCAATTTTCTTGGGGAATAGGACATAAAAAAATTGTGTATAGAACTGAAGCCTATATTTGATTCATCCATGTATACAAATTCATTATCCTATTGAGGGTAGTGTAAGTGTAGGTGTTGTGAACTCCTTGATTCATTAACCTCGTTTTTCTATCCAAAAAATCAATACTCCTTTTTTTATTAATATTTATTAATGGGATTGAAAATCATGAGAGATTACTCAAAAATCATAAATACTACCCAAATAATCTGAGGATTCTATGGATCTTAGTCCCAGATGATGGTCAGGGCCATTAATCAACAACCTTAGTCTTTGAATTATCTAAAAATATCCCTTATCTTATGATAAAATTCAATAATAATGTGACTTCCCCCATCCAGGATTCAAATTTACTATAGTTTTTATAAAACTTATACTTTTACAATGTAAATAAAACAATACTAATTTATTCTTCATATTTTTTTATCCCTTTTAGAATATATAAGAATATATTTAATAAATTCTACCAAATACTTGTCAAGGTAATATAAATTACTTGAATATTTCTGGATCATTAAGGAGCCTAAATAGAATCTCAATAAACTCTAAGTGTCTTTTTCTTTTGTGAAATGTAGTGTTTGGAATATCTTTCTTTTAATATTAAGTTTATGATTAACTGACTAAAGATCGAGCTTAGATAATTATTTATCCCCATATAGTTGGTCAAACACATCACCAATTAATTTCAAGTTATAATTATTTTTTCACATGATCAGGTTAATCTCACAATAGTCTATATAACATTGAACCATCCTTACTCTTAATAATGAGGTCTAGAGAAGCCCATGTAGAAGTACAGGGCCACCAAAAACCATTATTGATATTCTATTTTAGTTTCTTATTAAACCAATACAATTTTATAGGGGTCATTTTATAAAGAATCTTTAATATTGGTAGAGTGTTAGGTAAAATTTTTATATAGAAATAATGTTTTCAATCATGTATGATATAGGGAATCTGTTAGAAGAGTACACTAAAAAAACTTCCTCACAACGGGGACATCTTAAAGGATGATCCTTTTCTTCATTTAAATAATTTCATAGAGATAATATTTCTCATAAAGAAATAACATTCATATTTGATAAATAGTTTACAAAAGAAATTCATAATTATCCTTATAATTGTACAGGATCAGAGGATGGTTTTTGGATATAGAAAGATATTTCTATCTCCAGATGGTTGATGTTGTCTTCATATGGGAAAAATTAGTCCATCCGTAATATGGAATTTAATTATAATAGATAGAGGATAACTATATTTGTAGGGATATTCTTCCCACAACTATTAATTTGGGAAGAGTAAAATACTTGAGATTCAATGACTTCATTACATGATTTTTTAAAAATACACAGACCACTATGTCTTAAGGTGGTTTTTGTACATTTCTAGATAACCTTCATGATATTAACGAATATTTAGAACCATTATCAAATAAGAAATTTACTATTATTGAATGAATAAAAATAATACTTATCACCGCTTATTTTTCACATTCGACATCGATTGTAAAGAAAATAGAATCTCTCACTTTATCCTTTGGATTTGGAGATAATGTTTTTTGATTAACCTTTATGACCATTGGATTTTTGAAATTATTTTAATAGTGTCCATGTTCCTTGCAGTTTAAACATTTGACTACCATAATATTAATGAATATAAATTTTTATTATTTCATCATATTGATTCTCTTTTTCATACCCCTTAATTATTTTTAGTATGATTACCTTATTTCTCATATTTAAATCATATCCACATTCCTTTGAGATATTTTATGCGATTCTTCTTTTGACACTTTTAATACGTGGGAAACTGAATCTTCTTCCCTCCATGAGGTTTATCAGTTATGCCCCCAGAGTTAAACTCTATTTTTATTTTCATATCAATAATCACACTAGACCATTAATATTCCCAATTTTATCTATATCTTAATGGAACACCATATAATTTCATATAGGTATAAAATTCATGAATTTCAAAAAAACTCATAGATTTGGTAGAATCTTCTATATAAGATATGAACTTTAATTTTAGGGTCAATCTCAAACCCATATGCATACCTTTAAAGCCTCATTAAATTTTCCTCCCATGACCCAATAGAGTAATCCTCCCTATTCTTGAGTCCAATAAATTTAGACTCTATTTTAATTCAGAGAGCCTAAAGAAAATATTTATTAAAAATATTTTCTTGAACTATCCCCATTCCATTGAGATAATGTCTTTATTGGGATTGGTATTTTTAATTATTTTATACGATTAATAAAATTCTTCCACTATGGTATAAATATACATGATCAATTTATATTTCTTATATGAATGATTCATGAAATTATTCTCTTAATGGAATCTATCAACTTTTACATGATTAAGAGTTCAAAAAGACTGACCAAAAGTGAAGGTTTTTTTCATATAAGGGAATATACCTCAATTTGATCCTTATTTGGAAGAGTCAGGCACTCTACATAGTTCATGTTATTATTCATAACGTGGTTCAGTCGAGAAAGAACCAACATAAGGTTTTTAACTATTATTTCCATCATATTAGGCATCTCATTTGGGAAATAATCACATTTTCTACAACATTGGTTGTTGAAATGATGCCTCCTATTTGCAAACATGTACTAAAAAAAGACATTCATGGATGATAAAAATTTAATTAGTAGGAATAAATGAGATAAATTACCAATGTAGAAATAAAAACTCATAAATAATATATATATATATATATATGAACTTATACCTTCAAAGTATCTATCACAGTTGTTTAGGGTGTATTTCATATTAGTTTATCCAACGCAATACCCCAAAATAACTAAAGATTATTCTAATACCAACTATAATGTTCCAAATCTCATTCACATAATATTTTATCATTTCTAATGTATATTTTCATAAAAAACCATTGAAATGTTGGGGTCCAATTCCATTGGAAAATTTGGTGCACAATATAACACTTTTCTAATAAAATATATAATACATTTATTCCATATACATAAATTTATCCTAGAGATCATTGTCCTCTTTCAACTGCATTGGATATCTTGAATATATATATATATATATATATCAACAAATGGGTAATCCATAAATCACAGTAAGGGTGTAAGACATGACAAACATGGGGTGAGATATAATAATATTCAATAAATCATAGAATGGAACAATTATGAAATCTACCTAAAAGCACTATTCCATATCCATTTTCAGTATAACCATGGTTTTAGGTTTTCATAGGGGCATGGGAAAATAATTTCCATTCCCGTAGGGATACTTTGAAGTATCTACATCCATGATGCATGTGGATTTTGATGATAGTCAAATATATGAAAGTCCTATCACCATAGTCAATGTGGCCATTTTCTTATATTATAATGTTCTTCTAGGAATTGGAAGGTCTTATAGACATGGTCCAGAACATCTATAATGAAAATTCATTCCCACATTGGTCTGTCTCCATAGCGAAGGTTTCTCATGGCTATAGGGCCTTGTGGGATGGTATTACCACCATAAGCAATGTTAATAATAATTATAAGCCAACATGGTTAGGACCTATAACCTAAATACACCATTCCCTTGGTGATAATCCATGTCTATGATCATCTAAAATGTTGTCCATGGTTGTATGATGATACCGGGGGCCAACAATCATGATCCACATGACCGGTGGTGATAATTTTGGTCTACTGCCACAACCAAGGTGTACCATTTCCATAAGTCCTCACCACAGAGACTGATAATTTCTATAATAATTATTATTTAATAATTTATATTCATTTTTTCATGTGTAACACCCTAAAAATTTAGTATAAAAGAATAATAAGGTTGATAGCTTTCCTAACATGCAATATCAAGCTTTAATTGAATTATGATGTATTATATAAATATAATTATTAAAATGTGACCTAAAAATTGAATTGGGGTGAACAAATATGATTTTTAGTCATAATAAATATAGATTTATGCAATAGTTCTTAATAAATAAACACTCACTTTTATGTGAAGTAATTTTATCCTTCAAACCTGCATTTCCTTCAAAAAAATTATTTCATTTTAAGTGTGGAAATTATATTTTTTTTTCACTTTTAGGAATTTAATGTTACAAAATAGAATTACTTTTTTAAATAATCATGTCAAAATTACAAAATATTGAATTTTTAATAACATTATGAAAAGATTGATTTTTTAAGAATAATGAAAAATACTTATTTTTTAAAACTATCTTTTCATTTAAAAAATTTTAAAAGATCAATTTTATTTTAAATTTTTTTAAAAATTGAAATTAGATAAATTATTTTCTTAATAATCCAATCATGGTAATAGGAATTAATTTTATATTGTAAATTTCTAGAAATATATTTTATACTTTAGAAAACATTTTTCTGGAAAACTGCTTTTCATCAATTTTTTAGGGTTTATTTTTCCATTAAACTCTACCAATTATGCAAATTGAATAATGAAAAATGTATGATATTTTTAGAATTATGAGGATAAAATTTGGAAAATATTTCCCAATTATTTTTGTCATTTTGAATTGTAACCTGGGTAAATATATTTAATCGCGATAAGGGTAAAATATAAAAAATAGGGTTAAAACTTCAGGATAAGGATTTGTAAATGTTCTAACACTTAATTTTATCATATTGGATGAGTATATTTTTTCCACATTCATCCATGTTTCAAAAATATAACTACTTGGTTCCATTTTAATTTGATTATAACTACTATATTATTTTAATAAAATAATAAACACAAAATATCTTTCTATTGAATTTAATATCTATAAAATATTTACATAAGGATAAAATGAGGATAATTTTTTTAATAATTTTTTTAATAAAATTTAATTTTTTCATGGAAATTTCTTTTAAATTTTTATTGATTGAATAATTATCTTAAATTCTCACATAACACCGAAACTATATTTATTCAATTAACAGAAAAATATAATAATTTACTTTTAAAATATTAAAATTAAAAATATTTTGGTAAATTATTATGTTCGAATATTTTTTAGATTTAAAAAACATGTTAACATTATTTGAAAGGTTTATATTTTAATTACATAAATACCTTAATGAATTTTATTTCAATTTAAATGAATAGTTCCAAAAATGACATTCATGATACTTTATAATACATTAAATTTTATTAGATAATTTTTAATTAAAAAACACATTATTTTATCAAGTTAATGTTATATGATTTAAAATATAAACCATGTTCCATTTATGGGTTTCTTTTATATTTATGGTAACATTCATGACCAAAAAATATTAAAAACTTTGATATTATGATAATAATCAAAAGGGGTAATGGGGGTTAAAACTAAGAGATATGGGTGAAGGAATCACTCTAACTTGTTAAAATTTTTCAATATGAGAGGATATTAACTCATCCTAACTATATCTTATTAGTATATGAATTTGGTTCCACTTTAATATGAAAATCAATTTATATTACGTTAATACAATAAGTAACTCAAATTGTCCCCCTCTCTTCACTTATAAAATGGAACATATGATCCTTTATTACTGAATATTTTTGAGCCATCTAGATAGACCACTAACTGACCAATCAAATTCTAAATTTTCATATTCATGAATTAGATGTTATTGTGTCCTTATAATACCATTCCAATGGTCTCTAATAAATGATCTAAAGTCGGTCTATCGAAGAAGAGGAAACCATCTTACCCGCCATCTTTCAATTTATTTCTTCTTCCACCCCTATAAATATATTTTATTCATCATAAAATATTAAATTATTTATACTTAATATAATGAAATACTATTATGATTATGGAACAACTAATATCCACCCTATATTCCATCAAATGGGATGTAAAAGTATCACTCATTTCTACAGGTGGACTGCCACCTCCACATAGTGATACAATTAGTTTTCCATCACCATATTTCATGTATGGTTATTATCATGGATTTAATATTTATAAATGATATTTATTACATAATTATTCTTCTATAATTACTATATAATATCTACTTTATTACCTTTGAATCCGTTAGAAAATGATAATTTCACTCATGCGTATGTGTGGACTACCCCCTCCATGAAGCGATGTGATTTGTTGTTTATTTTGTGTCACAAGTATGGTGAAAATGATATATTAAATGATTATATACGATATAAATAATATTTTAATTTTTACAGACAGTTGAATTATTATTTATATTTATTTTTTTCCAATCTATCAATAATCAAAAATGGTGTTAATGTGTGCATACGACCTACCATCTCCTTGAATGATGTAATTCATTTTTCAACATATGCCTTTTATAGAGGAATATATATGTATATATATAATTTATATATAATATATATGTATAATTATTAATATTTAATATATTATAGAATCGTTACCAATGTATGTGGTCCAGAACAACCAAACCAAAATTCTAATAAAAATCCGAATTTTAACACCCAGAAATGACGATTTCAAAAATAAATTATTAAAAGACGGATGTAAAAATGTTATAAGTGGACCATATATGATATTATAATTATTTAAATGGTTTTTTATTGATCTCAAATAAAAATAAATTTATTATATTGGAGCTTTGGGGGCTTTTGAAGGAATTCAGACTTGAGGTAAGTGTGATTTTTGTATCCCTTTTATTTCTATGAGACATATGTTATATTCACCCCTTGTTTCTGTTGTGTGGTGTATATTTTGAAAATAAATTCATTTTTTTATTATAATTTTAGATTTTCTTTTAAATTTTACAAATGTTTTTCAGTTTCATAATAGTTTTACTTAGAGGATACCCAAGCGGTAAGGGATTTATCCTTCAATTCCAATTGAATTTGAACTATTTATTTATGAATTTGAATTGGAGAAATAATGTAATCATTATATGATAAAACCATTTATTTATTATTATAATCTATTTATTTATGATATTTTTATTTTTTAGTAAAAATATTCACTCCTTTTCACATTAAAGGTTTGATTTTTCATTTTAAGAAAATTTGACCTTATTTCTCCCCTTTTGGTTGGAAAAACATTGTATTGCATATCTTTTTTTCTAAATTTTTTTTCGAGAAGATATTTGAATATTAGTAAATTATTGTTTAAATAAATTTTTAACCTGTTTTAATTTTTATAAAAGGATTAAAAAATGTGCTTTCTATTTTCTGAGGAATGTTCTTTTTTCCAAATGAGTGAATAAATATTTGTTATAATGATTATAGAACGAAAAAAATTTCCTTCCATCATAACTAATCTATGTTTTGATAATTCATTTATAATTTTCAATTAATATTTTAAATTTAACTATTTTAAAATGTGTTTTGAGAATATTTGTTTTTAAATAATTTATTTCAAACTAAATTTAGTTATTCTCCTATTGAATTATTCTAACATCATCTTAAAGAAAATTTTCATATATGATGACATCCTTCGGCTATAATTATTATTTACAAGGTATATGATCCAATGATATGATCCTTGTTTTTTTCAATGTGTTTTATTCTTATGATGATTATATATTAACAAAACACATTCATTTTTCACATGTTATGTTCAAACACCCTGAGAGTTTGTGATTTCCTTTTCAAATTAACTTAACATTTGTGATGTTTTTCATTTCATGTATCCCAAGAAATTTTTTAAATTTATATTAAATTACTATGTTTTTATTGAGTTTTATTCAATAACATGTTAATCATGGAATGAACACATCCTAAATATTATTATTCTCTACATATAATAATGATTTGTTATACGCAATACGCAACACCAACATGACATACATGACTTGCAATACTAAGTTTCTACAAAATATATTTTTATTATTTTAATTATTTAAATGATATAATTATAATATAGGCATTAAAAATGGAATATAAACAGTGATAAATACTTTTCAAATATTTTTATAATTATTTTTTATAAATAAAACATATTGATTGTGAAATATATAATTTTTGGAACAATCCTTATATGATTAAAAATATTATTTTCTCTAAAGAACAACTTTTAAGGTCTTTTTGTAAAAAATAATATAATAAAATTTAGAAATTTTTTAAATTTAAATTGATAATATAAACTTAATTTTTTAATTTATAATGTTTAAAGTTTCTTAGGATGAATTATTGGGATAGTTCTATGATACTTATTTTTTGGATGAAATGTGAAAAATACCAGAGTTTAATTCAAAACTTCTTTTTCATCTAATTTATTGTTAAGGATAAATTATATTTGAATTGTTTTTTTCAATGTTTAATTGGATTATGTTTTTATCAATTAATCCAATTTATGTCATTGTATTCAATTTCATTGTGTAATTAAGTATAAAAATATAGAAAAAGTTTGGATGTTTTCACTTTAAAACCCGTAGAGTCATCCCGTCAGCGGGATTAATGTTAACTTAATTCCTTCTACTTATGTGATTATAATTTATAATAATGGAATCCATATTTTTAATCATTATATTATATAATTTCTAATAATGTAAAATTTTTTATCCAAAAATATTACTGAAAGTGATTAAAACTAATTATAATGGTAAAGAGAAAAATTCGGTTAATACAGTACTAAACCTTAAATATAACAACAAAAATGACCTATAAACTTGTAAAAAAACCATTTTTTATCCATTATTATTCCATTAAATTTCCATTCTTGAGGTTTACTTGTATGGTATAACTTTTTTAGGTTAAATTGTGGGTACACCTAACTTGTTTTAAAAAATTCCAATTATGTCATTCCCCAACCCTGTAAAATAACACCACCTCTCCCTCATTTTCACACCTCTCAACCCAAGTATGTTTTTACATTCTCTGACCAATACACTTACCACCTCTCCATCAATTTTATGTGTACTTCAAACTACTGCCTCATGAAATGAAGATTGTTCATTTTTCCATTACAGCCTTCCATAGTTGACATTACGATGGAAACTCTATTTATATATGTTATATATTAAATTTATTATGTCATTAATATTTTTTAATTCTTTTTCAAAACATGTATTTACACATTTCATTAAGTTATTACAATAATTCCATTTGAGTAAGTGTGGAAAATCACCCACTCAAAGTGATGTGATTCGTTAATAAACTACATGGAATGTATTAAAGATGGGTTTAGAGAACATATATGATATATCTAAGATATAATTAAGCTAAATTAATAATGATATATATATATATATTTATTTTAATTTATTTCATTCAACACGGCAATTAAAAGGAAACAACATTCATGTGTACATAAAACTTACCATCCCCATGAATGGTGTATTCTGTTTCATGCTTATATTTGATATGGACTATTATAATACACAAATACTAAATATAAATTATATTAACATCTTGTTTTATACTCTATAAATAATTATATGAGTATAATTACCAAATATATAACAAATTAAGACACCTGTGAAAAATAATTCTTATATTACCCAAAGTGAAACCTTAACATTGAATTGTTAAAAAGCAGTTAATATAAATCCATAATAAAAACCTATATAGTATTATAGGTAATAATATGGTTATTTGATAGATATTTAATAAATTTATATTTAATTTACATGATTTTTTAGTGAGTACGATGAGAGTCAAGAAACTAGGTAAGGGGATTTCATGTCACTTTTAATTTCTATGAGATACATGATTTCTTCACCACAGATTCATTTTATGTGGTGTGTATACTAACCATATATATATTCAATTATTATTATACTTAAATTTTTTGGTATTTTAATAACCATTTTATGATCTATCTTTCATGTTGTTTAGGTTTCAAAATTTACCAAATTGGTAAAATACTTTGTCTCAATTTACCTTCTTTGAGACGCAAGCCATGTTATGAACCTATATATTTCCATGAGGTGTATATAATTCCTTTGATATGTTATGTGATTAATAACATTATATTCATTAAATTTTAATCGTATTTAATTCCATTTTATTACATGTAGATTATGGTTAAAATTTATCATGTGGTAAGTGTTTGTTGAACCAATCTCATCGCTTTTCAAGATTGTTTATGTATATGCTTCCCTTGATGAAATATTATGATCTATACCTTAAAAAATATCATGCATTTTATGATCATATGTTTATTCATGACATATTCATGTATTTTTTCATTTTTTTTGTATGTCATATTGTTAATAAAGTGTTTTTAGGAAAACCATAGTTTACCCTCTCTTTGGTTAGAAACATGTGTTCCTAAAAAACCAATATTTCTAAAAAGGGTTCCCAATAATAATCTACTAATATCTCAGGATAATTAAAAGAAATTATTACCCTTTAGTTAATTTACCGATGCTTTAAAATGAATATTATTATCTCTTTCTGAATGACATATTTTTCAAACCTTTTTACCATGCAAAAAAAGTTAATTTTACCTTGTACAAAATGTATAGATTTTCCTATCATCAATTATTTGAAGTTTTTTTTTCATTTTAATAAGATTAATTATAAATAATTTTTTTTTTAAAATTATTTTCAAAGAAATATTTATAAACAGTTTTTCAATCTTATTTTATATGTTTTCAAGAAAAAAAATTTCAAACAATTTTCAAGATTTCATTATAATATTTCAAAATGTGTTTAAAATAAGTGTTTTTAAAATGATTTGAGGCTTATTTTATATGTTTTAAAAGAATTTTTTTAATAATTTTTTCAAGATGATAGTCTATGTTTTCAACGAAAAAGTTTTTCAAATTGATTTCATGTATTATATATAAGTCTTCAAGGTATTTTCTAAGAAAATGATTTTCAAATGGTTTTATGTATTAAAAATCATTTTTCAAATAAAAAAGTGTATTTTAATAAAGAATTATTTTTAAAGATATTTCAAAATTATTTTCCATCTAAGATGACATCAGTCAATGTTACTCGGGCCTTTATAAGAAATTATCTTAAGGATCCATTCATATTATTTCTCTTAATGGGTTATTTTAGATATCGTGTCTTTTTGAAACCTATTTATTATTCACAGGTTATATGTTTATAAAACATGTTTCTCTTTCACGAGTAGTATGTTTATGAAATAATCTTCTCTTTCATGAGTTATATTTTTATGAAATGTTTTTCTATTTCATGTATTATTATTTTGATAAAATTTTTATGTAACTTGTATCTTCTTCAACATGTTGTGATATTATTACATGCTTAGGATAATGATGTCATTTCATAGTGTTTGATGTTATTGTTTATAAATTTTTGGAACATTTATATATTATTCCATTATGAGATGGGTGGGGACTATTTACCACCTAAATAATTGGTATTGATTTTTATCTCATGATATAGACATGATTGGAATGAGAAATAAACTCATATCAGTACTATAGGTATGAAACAAGAAATGAAATCATCTTAGTAATATAATGCCGGAATGAGGTATGAACTCAGTTTAACCCTATATTGATAGAATGAGGATAGAAATTGGTTCTGTAATACTTGGGATGGAGTAGTGTGTGAACACAATTCAATAAAGGACTTTTATCACCAAGATTGCCTTGGTAGTAATGCCTTAACTACTATGGAAATAATTATAAATGATTATGCGTCTATTGTAATTCCATGTTTAATTTCTTTATTATTCTTTCACGGATTATGTTATTTGTTTTCTTATGATTCATTTCTAATGAACATCCATGATTTATTTCGTGATTCATGTATATGGTATTTGATATAAAGGGTATGATCTTCTATTTTCGTGATCATGTTCTCATACCCTTATCCTCGTAATTATTCTTATATATAATCCTTATTTACCCTTAATGAAATATTAAGATCACCACTTTTTATATTTCCTTCTTATGATACAATGATATTTATTATGTTTTATTTATATAAGAAGGGTGTTAGTCAAGAAGAACCTAGTGGGGATAATTTAGCACATTTATATACCAGTGTTTATGTTTCCATGTTTTTAAAGGCACTAGACTAGTAAGGTTTTGGGTATCTATTTGATTAATGTTTTAAGTATTCCATAAAAGTTATGTAATTTATATGTATTAAAATCAAAGTTCTCTATATATTTTTATGAGTAAATGATGAATGTTTTATGATATTATGACATTTATATGAATTAATGATGACTATATGGGGATTGGGTCTGTTTTAGCCCTCAGATGTATTTGTTAAAGTGATTATAATTGATCATGTGATGATGATGATAGAAATGGACATGATTTTTAATAACTCTATTCAAATATTGATTCCTGAGTGTGATTAGTTCTAGCTATGCTTATAAGAATATGCATGAACATGATTGTGAATAATTTTTTTTACATTTTGATGCCTGAGTTTGATTTCTTTCTAGACCTACTCAAAATATTCTGTGTGGGCATGATTTCATTTATCTATGTCCAAAAGATTATAAATTATTATTCTTATGACACCACTTTCCTATATTATGTCTCTTGGATGTTTATTATTATTTTAAAACATTCTTGATCATACTTGAGGATATGAATTGATTTTAGAGCTTATTATCTATGATTTATTGGGTATATATATTTCATGTTGTGAATATTATATTTAATATGTTATCAAACCCTTATGATCATATTATCCTCTAATGATTGATATATATATTGTTGAGATTTATTAGAATTTGATATCTCACTTTATTATGTTTTCCTTGTACATGTTTTGATAGAATTGTCTATGTGTGGCCAGTTTAGAATGGTATATTATATAAAGATATAATTTTGAGATGATTAAAACTATACTTAAATATTATATATATATATATATTCCAAAGACACTAATCATTTACATTCCATAAGCATGTATTTTAATTAAATTAATTTAATATTCATATAAAGTATTATAATATTGTAATATGTTGGTATTGGGACATTTTATTTGGTATCAGAGTAGTGTCTAGTTAATATGTGTTGATTAGGGGTTAAAATATTTGGTGAAAACCATGGGTATTAGTCTATGTATAAAATAACATCATATTGTTTTGGTAAGGAATAAATTTTGTGGTTTTCATTTTATTACATCCATTTCTATATACTATAAGTGGATTTGGTTTTTGAAATGATTAATTTATGGGTAATAACACTAAAAATAGACGGTCAATTAGATTTCAACTATAATTATGGTTCATGGTCTGAAACACATGGGGGATATTATAGGGTCAAATAAAAATCTTATGTACCATTATGATAGATATAAATAGATGAATAAAGTGGATGACCTAGGTTAAGCCTAAGGTTAATATCATGAAAATAAGGTGTCAATATTTAGACATCCTGTGAATAATATTTCACAATTCTTTAATATGTATATTATTTCCCAAAATTTTATTTTTTCGTATTAGTAGATGGATGGAAATACTATGAATTATGTCAATGAGGATTGTGGATGATGATGTATTGACTGTTATTAGAAGAAACCAAGTGAAACATGTGATATAATGTGAAAAAATGTGATTATTACTAATCATATATCTCATTATATGATTAATAATTTTAATTTTAGTGAGATTTATTGCACACTTAATAATATTAATGTGGAATTTTATGGATGTTCAATTGGAAATGATCATGGTGGAAAGGAAGTTCAATATCCATCATGTCAATAATGTGGGAAGAAGCACCCAATAGTATGTGTAAAAATGAAGGGGGTGATTTTTCTATGTATAAATGAAGGGAATATAGAAATGAATTTCAAATCAATTTTATATATTATATGTGAATAACTTGAGAATTGTTTGATTCAACTCCATAATCCAATAGCTAACTATTTGAAAAAGGATGTGCTATTGTTATATCAGTCATTGAAGGGGAATTATTTAAGTGTTTATCTATTGGGATTCAATTATTATCTTATAAAAGTGTTTTATTAATGAAATTATGGTTATAAGAATCATGAAACATTTAATGATAGTTCTGTAAAAGTTTTTTATTTAAGGATTTTAAAGAATATGTTTTATGACTCCGATAACCAAGAAAATTGATTTAGTGGTAAGGTTATATTTTTTTGAGAATACATGATTATGGAAAATATAAACCATAATATTTGCATGCTGTTGAGATAATATTGTTTAGTTAGTATAAAGAGATGAATGATGTTGATAAAGTAAATTGGATAGCATTGGTGATCTTGAAATAGGTTAGAGATTTGAAGAAAATTTGATTTATGTCATTTGTGATGATGTTTAATATATTTTTATATTTTTGGAATATATTGGATAGAGTTAATTTCAATAAAAATATATGTTTTTAGGGGTATTTTATATTAATCTAGGTTATTATATTGTTTTAAGAGAATATTTGATCAACATATTCATATGTTTGGTATGAGAAATTGGGAGTACATCATGTTTTCTATAGAATATTTTTAAAATTTATCTAAAAAAAATGCCGTCAAATCTTTTAAATTTTTGGGTTTTCAACTTTTTCATACATTTTTTCAAGGAGTCTTAATGTCAACTATTTAGGGAATTTATTATATTGAACCTTCTGGGTTAATTTTGAGGATTTATTGATTAATATATTATATTTATTAATATTAGATAACATGTTTTAACCATTTTGATTTTTTAAGAATATAGAGAAATAATGAATAAATATTCATTAATTTACAGACCTTATGACTCGTTAAAATATTCTTTTAATAAATTAGGCCTGAAAATATTTTCTTGAATATTAATTTATTTAAATAAGATATTAAGTGGGAATCAATTGAAGGGAAACCAAAGGATGAAATTGTGATTATGAAATGAAAATAAATAATGTATATTTTCTCATGTTCCATATATTGATAGTAAAATAATTCTTCAGCTTTATGAAAATGATCCTAAAATAAAAAAATTATCCTTTTACCATTATTTAGAATGAATTGATGGCCTTTTCACCCCTCACGTATTTATAGTCTTTTGGTTGTTATATTTCTCATGGTCATGTTCTATGTTACTATTTATTAGCCCTTGGATGGTAGTTTTATAATAAATGTATATATTTTACCTTTCCACCAATATTATTATTTTTTGGGAACCCAGTTATATATTAATACTGGTTACCTTTATCCTTCCCACGTACACTTTTTAAAATAATTTTTATTATCACTCTCTGTGATGTGGATTTTTAATAATGGTATTTTAATATATTTAACCTTTTATATCCAAGAAAAAATTTCTAGGGTTAATTTAATTAATGGGGTTGAATTTATAACAATGAAATGTTATTCAAAAATAATAATAATATTGACAGATTTCTTAAGACACACATAGAGCTTTAAAGCGAATTAGATGTATTATAAAATTTTTACTATTAAAATGTGATATAAATATTGAATTTTTGGGTATGAATATGATTATTAGTGTCATGTAATACAAATTTATTAATTAATCCATAATAAAGAAGTACTAAATTTTTAGTGAAGTTATTTTATTCATTAAAAATGAATTTTCTTAAAAAACTTATTCCATTTTGTGTGGGGAAATTATAATTAATTTCTACCACTATTAGAAATTTAATTTAAAAATTTAATTAATTTATAAAATAATAGTATAAAATTTATTTTATAGTTAATTTTTGATAATTTCCTAAAAAGATTGTTTTTCGATGAATAGTGAAAAATACTAATTTTTATTGAAAATTTTCTTTTTTTTATATCATTTACAATGATACATTTTTTTTAAAAAAAATTTCAACTAAAATTATATAATTTATAATAATTTTAGTCAAATTGAGGTAATTTTAATTAATTTTATGTTTTATTTTGGGATAAAGTGTTTTTATACATTAGAAAACTTTTTTCTGGACAACTGCTTTTTGTAATATTTTTAGGGTTTTAATTTCAAATTATATTATACAAATTATATGAAATGAATCTTAAAAATTGGATTCCATTTTTGAAATTAGGGGGACTAAATTTGGTAAATATGTGATTTTCCATTATAAATATCATCCTTGGTAAATATTTTTCATCATGGTAAGGGTAAAATGGGTAAAATAGGATTAAACAGGGTAAAAACCTTGGGATAAGGCATTAAATATTTTCTAAAACTTTCCTTTATCATATTTTATTATTATAGTTTTGACATAACTATCAAATTTTTTAAAAAATTGAAATTTTTTTCCATTTTTCTTTGATCGTGAACTTCTATTTTTCTTTAATTATGAGCTTTATATTATTTTAATAAAAAGAAAAAATACCACATATCACTCTCTCAAATTTAATATATCTAAATTTTTTAAATATGGATAAAAATATGATAACTTCGATTATAAATTTTTATTTGAAATATCAATTAATGTTTTCTCAAAACTATTTTTTTTATTTTCTATTAATTGAATAATTAATATAAACTCTTAAGCAATACTGATAAAATATTTATTCAACTAAAATAAAATTAAGTAAATAACATTAAAAATATTCAAATTTATAATATTAGGATGAATTATTACATTAATTTTTTTTTATAAATATAACATATTTGGTATTTTTTTAATTCTTTACATTATAATTAAATATAAATAGTTGTGACTTTATAGTTAATGTAAATGAATAGTTCGAAAAATGAGATTGAATATATTTTATAATAAATAATATTTATTAAATTATTTAATCTTAATAAAAATAATATATTCAGCCATGTGAATGGAAAATGGTTGAAAATATCATCCATTTTATATTTATGGGTCACTTTTTTATTTATGGTAACATTATTAACCCTTAAGCAGTAATAAACGATGATATTGTTGCAATTTTAAAAAGTGGTAATGGGGGATAAAACAAATATATAAGGGTGATAATGTCACATAAACATGTCCAAATTTTATTATATGATTGTATTTAGACTCATAATCAACATATATTTTTACTATTTCAAATTATATTGACTTTAACATGGAACTTAATTTATATTATATTAATTATTTAAGTAATTCCAAGAGTTCTCCAATCATTCCTTATAAAAGAGAACATATTCTCCACTCTTAATCACACCTTTTGAGCTGTATAGATTGAAAAAAATAAAAAATTATCTTTTAAAATTACCTAAAAATGAATTATATGTTTTTGGTATCCAGATAAGACCATTCTAATGGTCCTTAAGAAATGATCTAAATTAGGCCTACCGAAGAAGAGGAAACCATATTACCCGACCTCATTCAATTTTTTCTGGTTATACCTCTTCTAAATATGTGGTATAAATTATAAAATAATTTCTTAAGTGTTTTAAATATACTGAAATTTTATTATGATTATATAAACAATAATATACACCCTCTATTACATCGAATAATAACTGAACGTATTTCTCATGTGATCATGTTGACTACCACCTCCACATAGCGATACAATTAATTTCCCATCACCATATTTCATGATGGGTTATTATGATAGGTTTAAAGTCTATAAATAATATTTAGGAAATTATTACTCCTATGAAATTATAATATCATATCAGATTTCTTACTTTCAAATCCCTTCGAAAACGATAATGCCCCTCATGGATATGTGTGGACTACAACCTCCACAGAGAGATGTGAATATTTTTTCGATTCTAATTTACATGTACGATAAAAATTAGGGATTTAATGAATATATATTATATATATGATATAATAATGATTATTTTAAGGTGAAATATTATTTAACATTTCTCTTTCTATCCATTAAAGTGTAAAAATAGTGTTCATTCGTATGTATGACCTACTATCTTCATGAACACAAAAATTCTTTTTTATATATTCCTTTTATAGATGAATATAAAATATATATAGTTATTATTGATGATATTTATATCATTATTAACATTATTTATATTATGAAACCATTATCTAATCACAAGGACCAACACTACTGAAACAAAATTCTGATGAAAAACAAAATAGCTAACACCCAAAAATGATGATTTAAATAAGGAATTATTAATAAATGGGAATTTAAATGGTAGAAGTGGAACATATATGATAATTTTAGAAATTACATAGTATTTAATAGAATTTTATTAGAAATAAATTCATTTTATAGGAGGTTAAATTACTTACGAATCAATTCAAACTTGTGGTTAGTGTAATTATCTTATCACTTTTAATGACTTGATGCATATATTATATTCACCACTTGGTTATTTTGTTAGTTTTATATAATGAAAATGATTTTGTTTTATTATTTTTATATAAATAAATTTGATATTAAAATTCATATTAGATTTTATTTTTTATAACATTTTGATTAAAATATTACTAAAGAGATAAGGGATTTATGTTTCAATCCCATTTTAATCAGGATTGTTTATGTTTGAATTTTCATTGAGGAAATTATATAATCATTATCTAATGAAATTATTTTAATATTCTTATTATCTAGTTATTTTTATATACTTTTATGTTTTATTATATTTTTCCTCTCTTTAGTAAACAAAAAGTTTAAGAAATTTTTTTAAAAAAAATCAGCCATATGTCTCTTCTTTGTCTCAGAAAAATATTTTCTTATATATTTATGTTTTCTAAAATTATTTTTTTATGTTATTTAATGATTTTTGAAATTAATTTTTATAATTTTTTATGTTTTTTAAAAAATAACATACAAATATTATTGTTGATTTAGAACACAACCTCTAAACCAAGAATATATCCTTATGGAATGTCTATTCTGGTTTTCGATACTCCAATAACCTTAAGAATGGTGATGTTAAATTCAATAATTACTTGATTTAGAATTTTTTAATATTTTTTCCCAATATAGTTAATCTTGTATTATGTTTTTTCCATTTATTAAATTATCCTGTCTTCTATCTATCTTTTTTATATTTTTATATTCATATTTTGAAATATTATTTAATATAGTTATAACGATTGAAGACCAATATAAAATGGTTCCATAAGCTCAATATGTGTAAATATAGACACATAATTAAATGATTTTTAACACTTTTTTATGTTCTAAAATTTATAGGATCTTTTAGGTTTATATTTTTAGGTAATTAGTAAAATCATTAAATTAAAACATGGATATATCCACATTGGGTATTTTTTTTTCACAAAAAAAGTTCATATTTTTACACTCATGTTTATTTCATGAAATGTTTTCTTCATTCAAGACATATCACCATTTTTCTTATTATCTTTCCTATAAATTCATAATCCCTATGAAAAACAATTGAAAATTTTTGGATGGGAAAACAAAATCTATATAAGGGGTATAAAAAAAGAACGTAAAATCCTTAGTCTCTTTAAAAAACATAAAAAACATAAGGATATTATCCTTTTAAAAAATAAAACATGAACTAGAATAACCATTTACTGAAAAAATAAAATCTAATTTAATACCTAAATTATTTTATAAAATATTTTGTAACAATCATAGAGTAAAAATCAGAACCATGACAATTTCTTAAAAAATATAAGAATTTATGAAAGTCCTTTTTCCTAGAGAAACAGAACATTAAACATCATGAAAAAATATGTATATATATTATGAAATAAATATATTTTCATTTAAAAGTCATATCAATTATATAAATACCATGTAGGAATCTTGGACCATTATTTAGACAATAACACTTACCAAGGAATAACCTTCACGGTTATTTCCAACATGTATCTTATTGAAAAAATACCATTAATCATTTAATTTGATATATATATTTGACCAAATTATCTTAAATAAAATTTAAAAGAACCATTTCATGATAAAAACATGGTAAAACATGCAGTTAAATTATAAAACATATAATATTATCATTTCATACCATAAGAAAAACCACTTTTAGTTATCACATAAAATGATAAGAAATATCATTTTGTTTTAAAATAATTTTAAAATAATAACACCATGAATATTAAAAAAATTATATTCATTTAAAAAAACATAGAAACATATATATGAAGCTTGATAATGAATACAAACTATGATATAGAAAAAAGGTGGTCATGCAGTAAATGTTAAAAATACATTATTTCTTCACTTTTAAAAAGAACTTCAAAAATAATAATATGGAAAACATTGAAAAGATTAATTTTTTTAAAAATTAATAAAACTAATAAGTATTGGACAATTTCCTTTATCAATATTTAAATTATAAATATAATTAATTTTTAAATATTTAAATGAATATTGATATAACAAAACAAGCCTTAAATGCATAATATTTAGTTATTATTAACAATATTTTCCTACAAAAATAAATAGTAATGATAAAGAGTTATACTGTCTATGGATGATTATATACATAACTAAAATATCATTAAAAATAATAATTGTCTTTATTTAAAACCAAAATGGTTCTCTAACTCCCATATGTCATGAAACACTACATAACATATCATGGGAAAAGATATATAAAGGAAAGGGTGAGATAAAAATCACAGTAAGGGAATAAACATGGACATAAAAAATAAAATGAGGGTAAAAAGGAATAAAATGATATCATACATTTAATGATCATAAACAAGAAAATATTATATAGGGAAATTAAATAATAAGATCATGGAATCATATGTATGTAGAAACATCATAAATAATGAAATTACAAGCATATGTCTATAATAACCCCCAAGATAACTTAATATTGGATAGAATCCATCATAATAATTGTATGATCTAGATAACATCCATCATACCATAGTGTGCTTATGTTAACCACCCATGCACCAGACATAGTGTGCTTAGGCTAATTTCTTTTCAACCATACATTCCATCTCAGGTGATATTAACATTATCCAATACATTAGTGGTATATAATGAACCCAACCATCACAAAATCAGTTAACCAACATAATTATATATATAATAATATTTTTTCTATAAATGGAAAAAATAAACCATACATAAATCAGTATCATCAAAAAAACCCATGTAAAGAAAGTGGGCTTCACAATATTTTCTTCATGCATAGCTGAAGGCTATATCATCTTAAATCCAAGGAGTTGATGGAATTAAATCACTTAATATAGTCATTATTTATTAAAAATAAACATTCATCTTTATCATGTTTATTCATTTTATTATATAATTCTAAATGAAACTTGAAGAAGAAAGAATAAAATGAACCTTTTTTGTGATGGTTTTATATATAAGCAAAGGAACTTTTAAATAAAAAATGGAAAAATGATTATTTTAAAAACTATTATTTTTCTAATAATAGTTATATTTAATAAATATATTTTCTAGAAATAAATTAAAGGTTAAAACATTTTATGGGATGATAATTTAAATTATTATAGATAATGAGATATTCCTTAGAAATTAAGCTCACTCAAAGGAGAAAAATTCAAACGAAACATAAAAATATACTTTCCCCAACAAATAAATGTCAAATAAAATAGTTATATGTTTAAATATAACACACACACACACACACACACACACACATATATATATATATATATAATATTTATGATATAATTAATAAGATGGTAAAATGAAAATGGTGGAAAATAAAGATAACGTGTAATGAAATGTTAACGAGGGTGGCTCATAAGATCCCTTACCTCATGACTGAAATTGATCTTCACATGCACATAAATTATCAAATAAATAAATTAATTTCATTAAATATATACCCAATAAAATTATTCACTTATATTTAATTTTATTTGGTCAATTTATTATTATTTTTATTATTTTTTAATTTAGTTTCTGGTTACATTGGCTACTTAGGGCTGTTTGGTTAATTTAATTATAACACTTTTATTTTTTTGAACATGGTGAAATGTTTTGTAAAATAAATTCATGATATTCATAACTATGGATTCATATGTAATTCATTTCCACATTATGATAATACCTAAATATTTTCAATGGTCATCTAAATAATATCCAATTTGAGAAAAGAGCCTTGATTAGTATATTTAAGGTGGTTAATGATACTTTAACCTTTTATTATTTCTATTACTTATGGATTTGCATATATTATCATTATATTATATTAATATTGTCATGAATATATTTTTTATATACTAAATAATTTTTTATTCCATCCTTATTAGGTGTTTAGGGAAAATAGAACATGTCATTTATGGAGGCACTAGTCCTCCCGCACGCATGACATCATTTTCAGTTTTTCTCACTTATTTTTGAGGAACATATAGAAATGATATTTTATTAGTATAATAAAATTTCAGCATATAAAAAATTCATATTCTTTCATAACATAATATAAATAGGTTACTTTATGTGTGTATAAGGAGACAACAACTTAGAATAGTTGGGTTGATACTATTACCTTTACCATGGAAACTCTCCCATGTGTAACTCCTTAAGAATCATTAGCTTGGTTATTTAGAGAGTATTAGGATTAAAAATAATAAGCAGGGTGTATATAATAAAATATATAATATTTTATTTTAAAATAAGTTGTTTTAATTTGTTTAGAAATGGGGAGGATGTTGTCGCCTCTTACAAGTGAAGAAAATGGAACTGTTGTAAAAGCTCATCATTTATCAATGATATAAACGTATTATTAAAGGAAAAAAGTAACAAAAAATGGACACTAATGGTGTAGGGATTGATTAAAGGATTTAATACCTCCATAATCCAATTTAAAATATTTTTTATTATGTATTATCCTATTTTATTATGTCAAATTGATTTTAATCAAATTTATCCTTACCGTGGTAACTCAACATTAACCCTTGGGAAATAATTATAATATCAAAAATTTTATTTATTATATTTTAATAATTGGATAATAAATATTTTTATAATGTAAATAATTTTATAAAATAATTTTTAATGGGTTTATAAGAACTAAATATAATACTACTAAAAAAACATTCAAAACCCAGTTTCTTAAAAAATGATTATTTTAAGTAGAGGATTTATATTTAGGATAAAATTATCAGTTTTATGGATTATATTGACATTATATTTTGTTTTATTATTATAAAAATATTTAATTAATATAAAATTAAGTCTAAAAACTAATCTTAATATGTTGAAATTTTATTAAAAGAAACAAATAAAAAATGGTTTTTGTTAAAACATGTTTAAAATTTTCTAAAATGTTAAGCATGATTTTTATATCTCAATATAGTATTTTAAAATAAACATTTAATCATTATAAAAAAAATTTCTTATAGTAAATTTTTTTCCAAAAGCATTCATATCATGGTTTCACAATATTTATAGTATTACTAAAATTAGTATTTTTCACCATTTACCTAAAAATTATTTATTTCAGAAAAATACCAAAAATTAATCCTAAGATTATTTTCATTTATAGATTCCAAAAATGAATTTTTTTTTATTATATTCAACTTATATTAGTGATATAAAACAATTTTAGATATGATTTCTTAAAATTCATCAATTTTTTTTAAAAAATGTATTTTAAATCATGATATATATCTATATTAATACTTTAAAAAAGTAATATTTTTATCCCAAATGCACTATTATAAAAATATAATATTATAAATTAATGATAATATAACGTTAGTTATTATCATCTATATTACCTTATTGGATACATCTATATATTCAGAAGGGAAATTTCTATATATAACATCAGGATCCTTACTTTATTCCCCCTTAATAAATGGAACCCTCTAAATTTCATTACATACATCAAGGTGAAGACATTTGAGGGAAATGTTTCTATTTTATCTTAATTTTACTATGTTGAATAAACAAAATTATGGTTTATCCAATAAATTTTTTCAAGGTTAGTTTTTTTCTATAGAACTTTGTCTCTATAATCTAAGATCATCATTGGCTACTTCTTATTAGATTTCTCATTATAAAACTATATTGTGTTTGGATTTAGTTTATGTGATATATTTGGTATGTAATTACTCAATAGGGATATGTGTAATATATTATGTACTTTATAAAGTTTTGCTGGGTACTCTAGGAAGTAAGCCATAGATCAGATGCAATCAAAAGGTCCAATATACCTAGGAAATAGCTTACCCTTATTCTAAAACCATATAAATATCTTCAAGGGTTATATAAAAAGGAACACTTTTTCACCAATTTCATACTACACGTCACAAAATGGTTATAAATAAATCACCTCGGTTGATGTTGATCTATTTTTATTTGTTGCTAAGTAATCATAACCTTTTATACCATTTCTTTTACCATTTTAGGTCCTAGAAAATATCATTCACCAACTTCACCCCAATAGATAGGTTTTCTACATCTCTTTATGTATTTGTATTCATATAGGTCCATTTGATTTCTTGAGTGGAAGATATTATTGTAAGAGAACTCAACCAATGGAATATATTGATCTCATCATCCCTTGAAGTCCAAAGATAAAACTCTCAACACATTCTCAAGCATCTAGATAATTTATTCAGATAGGAAATTAGTATGGGGATTATATGACATACAAAAGTTAAACTATATGTTAACATAATGTGAATAATTATCCATAACTTTGATGTGAAACTCATATCTCAATCAAATATGATCGATAGTGGTGATCCATAAATACTTACCACTTCCCTAATGTATATCATTGTGAGCTTATCAGGTTATAAGTATTTTCAAATTGTAATAAAGTGAGAAGTCATTGTAAGATGTTCTAACACAAACCACATGTATTTATTCCCTTTCAATGTCTTTGGAAACCCATGACAAATTCTATAGTGATGTCTTTCCATTTTCATATAGTCATGGGAAATGGTTGCATTATCCATTTTTAATTTTGCCTCTCAGCCTTTACCTACTGACACACCAAAAAAATTGATGTATATTCCTCAATATCCTTCTTCATAATTTCCCACTACTTTATTGTAAAAGTTATCTACACATTTTAATGTTTTTTGTGTGTATCGAGAATATATATCTATGAGAATCATTCAAAAACTACTTATTTATCTCTATATCAGATGAAAAACATAATCGTTTCACAAATCTTACCACTACTTCATCATATATGTTGAACTCTAAGTATTTTACAATTCTAAATGAATCCACCTTCTATGAATATCCCCATTATTCCTTTTTGGATTTCATAATTATCTATTGATGATATGGATGATCAGTCATTCTAAAAGGTAGGATGATGATCCCTCTATTATTACTCACATGTTCATCCTTTTCATGTCTAGGATTATTGGATCCATCTCAATTAATATCATGGATAAGGTTACAATATCCTTTCCACTTAGAACATATTTCCCTTTATTTTCCTTCCTAGGATAGTATTGGACTTAGTAATAATATTCTTAGATCAGTTCTAACCATATTCATTAATTCATCCTAGGAACATTTTTTGTGAGTATATATTTTAGTATTTTGTGATCTATATATATCCCACACTTCTTCCCATATAGAAAATGAATCTAAAAAATCATCATGATGATTATTGCAACTAACTCTATATAATGTGTTTGATAGTTATATTTATACACTTTCAACTATCTCGAGTTGTATGCTATTGCATTATCATTTTTCATGAGTACATAGACTAATAACTACTTTGATTCATCACTATAAATCACTAATACTCCCACAATTGATGGTAGTGTGAGTTTGGATGCATTTATTAGATTCATTTTCAACTAATTGATTCTATCCTTGAATTCACCATTTCAATTAAACTCCACTCTCTATCAATTTATCCTTGTAAACATGTTTGAAAATAATGGAAAATTCCACACAAATCTGTTAAATACTCAACTAATCTTGGAAAACTATGGATTTATGTTATATATGTTGTTTTGAATCATTCCTCGATGAACTTTGTATTTTATGGATCTACATATATCAATTAATTTGTGATAACATGTCTCGCGAATTATACTTCTTTCATCCAAAACGCAAATTTAATATATTTTTTTTATAAATTATATTTCTTTAATGTCTTTAGTTCAATATTAAAATTCTCCTCATGTTCCTCATTTTTCTATAGTATATAAGAATATCATCTATCAATACTGAAAAAATTTTATCATGGTAATATACATTGACTCTATTCATTATGTTCATGAATATTTCTACAGAATTTTTTAGTTTGAATTGAATTAATATGAAATGATATTGCCCTCTCCTTAAAAGAAATGAAATCTTAGGAATATCCTTATTCATGACCTTTAATTGTTGATTCTCTAACTAATGGTAAAATTTTGGGATGTATTGAGATCCTCATAACTGATTGAGAATGTCACTCAAAAATGTAAAAGTATACTCATTATTGATCATGATTTTTTTGAGCTTATGATATTTAATGTAGAGACAAATCACCCCATCCTTCTTCTCGACGTGGAGAACCAATGCACCCCATGATGAAGCGCTTGGGAATATGAATCCCTTTTCATATTCTCTTATATTTTATTCTTTAAATTTTCTAGGTCAATGAGGTCCATTATATAAATATTCCTTTTTAGTAGAGAGGATCCATTTATAATTTCAACTAAGAACTCATCCTATTAGTTGGGAGGAATTATAGGAAACTCTTCGGGAAATACATCATCATATTTCCTTACAATAATCATTTCATCCTGGCTCATCCTATCCTTTGACTTAATCATATGAGTTTTATATGTTTGATCATATAGAAATATTATACATGTTTGTGATGAAAAATTCATACTAGATATGTTTTTATCCTCCTTACACATTTATAGAATCAGATGATAATTCAAAACAATGAAAGTGTTTTCCTTACATAAGAAGATGATAAAGGATATTTATAAAGATATCTAATCCATACCTAGTATAGAATCAAATTTCACTATAGGGCGTAAGAACATGCTTTCTAGGAGATTCATACCACATATATTCACTAGTGAATACTTGTGTAATTGGTATGTAATAATTACTCTATTATTAGTTTTAAAAAATAAAATACATTCCATGTTTTGAGATGGATTTTAAGTAGTTTTACTAAACTTTAATGACATAAAAGATTATGTAGATCCATAATCAAATAATATGCTCACTATTCTTGAATAAATAACTATAATACGTATCTACAAACCTTCATCCTCATCCAACTTAGTGATAATGATAGAATAAGCCTACACTTTCTCTATCAACCTTAGAGGATTTTATCAGTGGTATCCTTCAAAAACACTTTGATTAGGTTAGTGGTTCAAAAATATTGCATTTTTATTATTATTTAAACATTTTACATCATCTAAGGATTGAATAAAACCGTATTTTTATTTGTTTAATTATAGGGAATCATCATTTGGATTTTGCATTTATTGGATCGATGTCTTTCTTTTCCACTCTTAAAATACTTTCTCTTCCACTTGAGGTAGTTTATTGAATTTTTCTTCTTATTGTTATGATAAGCGGGAAGTTGTATTTTCTTTCCATCATGAGATATATCTGAAGATCCTTTGAAGTTAAACTCCATTTTTTTTAATTCTTATCATCTGTATCCATCTCAAATTCAAGGAAACATATGACAACATCCTCATAACTACAAAATTTTAGAATTTCCAAATATTTTAATCTATCTGGATTCTAACCCTTAAATAAGAGATCAATTTTAATTATAGTTTTAATGAAATATCTAGAGGCATACCTAGCTATCATTTACATGTTTCCTTATATGAATCCAGAGATTCTATCTCATTTTTTTGACTTCAAGGAATTTTTGTTCAAATTTTTTACTTAATTGTGTGAGGAAAATCATTATTGATAAATATACCTTCTAAATTCTATTAATTAAATAGATTAAATTTATTCTATGTTCTTTGTGTTATTGATAAATGTTCAACATTGATCAGCTTGTCCCTCATGTAGTTTGGCTTCTGATGTAAAATTATCCCTCTTGGAGCATTAGAGGAAAATTAATATCATATTAATGGATTTAATCCATTGATATGTAAAAAATTAATCATAAGATCCAATAAACATATGAGACCTTTGATGAATAATGGAATCCACTACAACATGTTCTCTCCTATGAGTAGGAGGGACCTCTACATGATTTACGTTATTATCCATAACGTGAGTAATTTTTTTCCATTTTAAAAATGATGATATTGACTCTACATATAAGAATGTTTGGAATTTCATTATGAAAATAATAACACCTTCAACCATAAATACTATTGAAAAATTCCTTTTATTGAAGAAATAATTTATAATTAATATAAAAACATTAACTTATAAATTTCTAAGATTCAATACATTATCCAAGGTGACATTAATACTAGATAATCAAAAATCAATTTCATTAATATTAAGTTTAAATACATCATAATGGTTAATAAATAACATATTAATTATCCAAATCATATCCACTAGGAGTTTCAATAAAAGTGTATAGTTAGGAATCCTTATTATGAACCAGGTAACAGTTTAATTATTAGCCAGGAAACTCTCTTCAAGGTTATTACCCCTAGGTTCAACTATTCTATTTGCTACATCAAAATTCCAGTATATATAAATGGATTTATTTTCAAAGAAAACAAAATAACCTATACTTTACCAAAACCTCAGTATCTTATCATATTATTATGATTTTCCTTTAGGTTTTCTCAAATAATTTTTATCCCTAATCTCAAAAAATAACTAGACCTTAATTTGATACCAACTACAATTACCCAATACATAGAAACATGATATTTCATTATTAATAATATTATTTTTTAATAAATTCACACCGAGGATTGATATTCCTAGTGTCAATCGAATATTAGAAAAATAATTGCAAAATATTTAACATAAATGTAATATCATTATTTAAAATTCCAAATAGTTCTCTTACTCCCATAAGCCCTTTAAAATTGCATGGTCTTTATTAAAGAAATATATATAAAGGAAAGGGTGTGATAAGTATCCAAGTAATGTAATAAACATATTATTAAATAATAACATGATGGTTAAAAGGTATAACATGATATAATAAGGATAATAATCATAAACATGAAAACCTGTAATATGGAAATGAAATCATAAGATATTGGAATCATAATAATGTAGAAGCATCATAAAACATGAAATCATAAGAATATTTCAATTATAATGTCCATCATAATCCTATTATGATCTGGCTAACTATCATCGTAACATAGTGTTATTATGTTAATCACTCTTCACCATACAAGATATCTCACAAGACACTATACCTATCCAATTAATTATATTATTTTAATGGATCAAAAAATCACATATTATGATAAAATAAATCATAATGTTTAGAAGAATATTTAATCCATAAATTGAAAAAGAAATCATAAAGAAATCATAAGCATGATTAAACCCATGAAAAAAGTGGGTTTCCCAATTGTTTCTTAAAGTATAAAGGAAGGTTATATTATATGGAATCCAATGAGTTTTTGGAATTAAATTCCTTTTGATATTAGTTTTTGATTAAAAATAATCATATTTCTTGATCATGGGTTGTCATTTTAGAAAACAATTCTAAAAAGAATCAAATAAGTAAGAATTAAACAAACCTTTTAGGCGATTCTTTTAAAAAAGAGTGAATGGACTTTTAAATAAGAAAATAGGAAAATTTATTTTAAAACCATAATTAAAATAATTAGGGTTTTAATGAAATAAACCTGTTATTTTATAAAAAATTAAATGTTAAAATTTTTAATGGGGTTATTTTTGACATGATTTTATACAAATGGATATTCCCATAAAAATAGGGTTCACTTAAAATAAAAAACATCAAAGGGGACTTCAAAATAAACATTACCCAACCAAGAAAGGTGAATTAAAAAAATTATACATGTAAAAATCACATTAATATAGAATATTTATGATATTATTGTTAATAAGATAATGTAAAATGGGTGAAAATAAAGAGAACGTGTAAACAATATGTAATGCGGGTGATTTGGATGATATCTTACCCTATGTTATAAAGTTCTCTTTACTTGAAATTAACTTACTAAATAATAAAATTATGTTAATTTAATATATATCCAAAAATATGATACCCCTTTATTTAATTTTCTAATCCCCATTTATTATCTTTTGATATTTAATTTTAATATATTTTCCATTTATGTTAGTGACTTTTAGTTGTTTAGTTAATTTATTCGTAACAAGATTAGTTTTTTGACTATTTTCAAGGGTTTTGTAAAATAACTTCATGATATTTAGAAATATATAGGTTTATATAAATTATTATTCCATTAGTAAAATACCTATATAGTTTGAAAGGTCATCAGAAGAAGTTCCAATTTCAGAAAGGTTCCTAGATAAGTTAATTTAAGGTGGTTAAAGTTATTATAGCTATTTATTTTTTTATTACTTATTTATTATCATATATTATAATTACATAATATTAATAGTTTTAAAAATATAATTTTTTCCTAATAATTAAAATTTTAGGTTTTTCATGTTTGGTGTTACAGGGAAATAGAACATGTCATTCATGGAGGTGGTAGTCTGCAGAAAATCTTGACTATGTTTTCGTTTGTCTCAATGATTTGGTAAGAAAGTATAAAAATAATTCAATATTATAATAAAATTTAATAGAATTTATAATTATTATGATGTCATACCTTCATGAATAGAGGGTTATTAAGGGATGAATAAGAATAAAATAACATAAAAAATATGGGTGGACAGTTTTATTATTCCCATGGAAGTACTCCATTGGGTAACTCATCAAGGATCCTTAGATTGGAATTTTGGAATGATCAATGCTTCAATTGCATGGTTACAGTTTTGATAAGAGACTGATATATAGTTTTATGTGATATATTATTTTGAAATGTGTGGATAAATGGGGAGGATGTGGTATCCTTTTAAAAGTGAAGACATTGTTACTTTTGTAAAAACTCATTATTTCTTAATGACATCACTTCATTAATCAAGGTCATATGCTCCAGAAATAGAAAATAATGGTGTAAATAAAGAGTTACGACCAATAATCCTCCCATAATTCAATATAAAACATTTTTTACATGTTTCAACCTTTTTCACTACTTTAAATCACTTTTACCATATTTAACATGTTCCATGGTAACTCCTATTTCACCCTTGGAAAATAATTTTAATGGGAAAATTTTAAAATTAGAAGTTTTTAATAATATAAAAATTATTGTTTTGAAAACATTAATAATTTTATTAAATAAAATACCCATGATTTTATAGAAATTAATTTTATTATTAGTGCATATAACCTATAAATACTTGTTTTTAGAAAAAGAATTATTCTATTAATAAACATTTTTTGGATAAATTTATCAATTTTATTGATTATATTGAAGTTAAAATGTTTATAATTATTCAAATAATATTTAATTAATATTAAATTAAATCTAAAACCTAATCCCACCATGTGAAAGGTTTATTAAAATAAATGGATGAAAAATTGTTTTCATTAAAACATTACGAGAATTTTCAAAAATGTTAAGCGTGGTTTTTATATATCATAATAATATTATAAATAATTATTTTGAATTTATAAAATAAATTTTTATATAAAAAATGGCTTCAAAAAGTTTCATGTAATAATGTTCTAAAAGTTACAGTATTACTAAAATCATTATTTTTCTCTATTTACCTAAAAATTAATTATTTCCAAAGAATCCCAAAAATTAATCATATAAATATTTTAAAAAAGTGAATAAAAAATGATATTCAATTTATTTTATTCAACCTATATAATTTTTATAAATTAATTATATATATAATTTTTTAAAATTCAATATTTTTATTTTTTGAAAATGAATTTTAAAACATGAAATATATCTCTAGTATTATTGTAGAAAAATTTATTTTTATCCCAAATGTAATATCATATACATATTATGTTCTAAAATAATGATACATTGATTATAGATCTTATAATATATATAAACTTATGAGATATAAATATATTTTTACAGGGGAAATTTTTATATACTTATCTTCAGGTTGGTTATAATGGACATGGAAGGGAATGATTTTAAAACATCTAAAACAATGTTTTAAAGAAAAATCCCTTAATTAGAGTCCCAAATCACCACATACATATTTTAAGTTCATGAATAATAAGATTATATTATTTATTTAAATTCTTAATAAAATGTTTCATATTCATTCCATTATCATTATTCTTTTTATTTTATTCATTATTATGTTCTATTTTGTTACCAAGTCTATTAAGTTTACATCATACGTTTCAAGGTCGTTCGATCCAAAACACCTTCGTTATGTTGAATATGGTCAAATATTACATGTTTCCATATTCATTATAATCTTAATAATGTGAAAATTATCATTTTATTACATTAAATATATGTTTAATACCATCTATTTAAGGCTATAAGGCAAAAAAATGTGATATGTCATTCATGGAGGTGGTAGTCTGCACGTTCTGATAAGTGATGTTTTCATTTTTCTAATAGATGAAAATAAAAAAATATAGGTAATGGATTAACATTATAGAATTATATTAATATAATAAATATAATATTTTTTCATTAAATTCATTCTTATGACTATCCATGTGTGGTGGTGATGAAAAAATGAATTACAACACTTTATGGAGGCAATATTTCATACATACACATGACCAATATTTCTATTTCACAATGGCTAAAAGGGTTGCAAACTAGATAATATTATTTAATAAAACTATAATTATTATTATGTAATTAATATAATATATATCAATTAAATATGTCTTTATAACCATCCATGTGAGGTAGGGACCAAAAACAAGTTACATCGCTTTGTATAGGCGATATTCCGTACGTACCCATGAGAAAAGTTTTCATTTTAAAAAAGATCAAAAAAGACTAAAAATATTCATTACATCATCATAATGAAATTTAATTTCTTAAAATATAGTGAATTCATAATATTATGATAGTTAAAGCATGTTTTTTGGAGGTATAAAGAAAAAATAAACTTAGAATAATTTAGTTAAACATATACCCCATGCTTGGATATTATCCATTAGATTACACCTTAAGAATTCTATGAATGGTACTTTGGTGAGATAAATACCTATATGACTTATTAAGAAGATTTTGGGTGGTATTTGGATAGTTCTTAGTCAATTTAGGGTACTCTAAGTGTTTTTATAAGTGATGAAAGAAGGTTCCTTTTAAAAGTGAGATGAGTGGAAACCTTGTATATATTAAAAAAGATTAAACTAATATAATTTCCTTTATCATGATAAATGGAACAATTTTTTTTTAATTTATACTATATAATAATTTATGTTCTATAATCATTCATAGAATCATATTTATACATGTTTTTACAAATATTTAAGCCTTAAATCTTAGATTACATCCCCTCTAAAATCCAGTTAACTCTTATCATGGTGAAAACCTATTACTATGGTAACTATTCGTTTTTCTTAAAAATGAAATTGAAAAAATTAATGAATTTAAATTTTTTTATTGAAAAATTTGAATTGATTTTGTCACAATAAATTTATATAAGTGATAAAAATCAAATTTAATATAATTTCTCAAAATTCATTGAAACCCCGTTTTATGATAAATGCATTTTTAAGCACCAAAATGATTTTATACCAAAATAAAGTATAATATAGATTCCCATATAATTATTTGGATTATTTTAAAAAAATTAGGAATATATTAATTTATAAACAAGAAAAATATGAAATTAACCCTGTGAAACATCAATTAATTGAGAAAAACCAGAAATAGTATTTAGTTTAATAAAAAAATTATTATATTTCCATAATGTCAAACAAAGATTTATAAGTTTAATATTATATTATTAGATGAATTATATTGATTTTTAAATATATAATTTTTATATAAAAAGTTTCATAAACTTTCAATATGGAATCCAGTCTTTTTATTACATTACTTTTCATTACATTTTCCAAACAAAGGATCTTTAAAGTATAGTGTCTTGGTAATCAAGAACTATATAAAAGAAAACAACATAAAAAATTATTCTAATACACTAGTAATGATTAATCATAAGTTCATCCTATGTACAATTATGAAATCTCATAACCTGGAGACATACATCAATGGAAAGGGTGAGCATAAGGCCTAGTAAGGGTAAACAAGGGTAACATTTTACTTGTGATATAAATAAGAACTTGATGAAAAATATAAAGACCTGAGTAATGGAATAATAAGAATATAATAATAAAATGAAAATGTCTCATAAATTTAATATGTGTCTACTAAATATAATTTATACATTCATGAACATAACACCAAGGTTCATCCTCAAGGTGTCATAAAAATTACCAGGGTTATTCACCAAGGTATTGTGAAATTTTTCATCTCTATAGATTAAATTCATTACCCAATGCATTGGATATTTATCAGGGAGAACCCTTAATATGTCTTTATTTTCATGTGATCCACATATATCATAATCAAACATTTCACAAATAACCCATATAGAATAAATTAAATGGCTTTTATTTTAAAATTGTGACATTTCATAAGTGCTTAAAAACATGATCATTATATCATTTATAAACCATGGAAATATATGAGGTTTTTATGTATTTAAAAACCAGAACCAAATATACCATTTTTTTCATGATGAATACCCCCAGAAACGAAATGTGTTTGGTTATTCACATAAAGAAAATATAAGAATTTCTTGAGAGAAAGAGAGAGAAATTTGGATACAAATTTTCTGCAGCATAACGGCTATAAAACATGGATTTAGTAAACAATAAAAAGAGAGGGGAAAAGTGTATCCCGTCCATAAATGATTCATTATACAGTATAGGGATATAATAAAATATAAATAAGATCATGGTATATATATTTTAATGACATACCACATGAAAAGGAAACTTGAAAGAAAAGAGAAGATGTGTTTTTTTTACAAACGTTTGGTAGCCTAACAATGTCACTTAAAAATTCAGAAAATAAGTTCTTGAGAGTGGAAAGGGTCTATCATAAATTGGAAATGAAATGGACAGTATTAAAGATATATACGAACAAGCCCCCACATAATAAAATGTAAATTATAAGACATAACATAAAGGAAGTCATGACTAAAATAGAAGGGTGAAAGGTTCCCTTACCTTGAATAGTAACTTTGAATGCTCAGAGGTTTGGACCTTTAGGGGATTGAGGGCACCGTGGGAGGACTCCTTGGGAGTTACAAATACTAGAGCTTCGTTTACAAGGATTTTGGAGTGAAAGGAATTAGGTAATGTCTTGGTTTTGATAGAAAATGAGAGGGAATATTTTTATTAATTTCAAAGGGACACCTCATCGGTGGTATTTGAAAAACAATGGGATTTTTTCATGGTATTTGCCCATGGTATTGGCCACTTGGGACACCACATAAAATATCTTACTATTCAAAAATCTACCAAAATTATTACATCATTATAATATCCTTAATGATGCCATTAATCACACTAAAACTCAAAACTTTATTTTCATTATTCACCGATAAACAAAACATTTTATAAAAATATCATAAATTCATTGTAACCTAATAACGATGCTCAGAATTCAAAATTAATTCCATTTTATAAAAATATGATTATAAATAATTTTAATTTCATTTTTAAATAAAATCATTATTTATTAAAAAAACAACTCTAAAATAATAACTTGTTTTGTATCACCTTGAACAAGTAATCAAGGTCCCATAAAATTATCATATAACCATAAGAAAATAAAGTAACAATTTATGATTAAATTTTTTGAATACACATTCTCATTTTAAATTTTTATATTAATTATGAAATTTTAAATAAAATATTTATGACATACAAAAATACAAAAAATTATACTATGATCATTTTTTCACTTTTAAGATGTCTAAATTGTATTTATACATTCGTGGGTGAAGTTTCTATTTTTTTGGGTGAATTACTCTTCATTACTACTCATAAGGGTAATATTACTATTCATAATATACTATTCACAAAAAATTATGTTGATCTTATTATAATATAATTTTATTACTGATCACAACTGTAGAAGACCATTTTTTACAAAATCATTTCACATTATTTATTATTTAAAGTATAAAAAAAATATTTTAAAAATCCTTTTTTCAAAAATTCACCAATAATATGGAACTTATATAAATTCATCCTATATTTATTTAAACATTTGAAATCCAAAAATTTAATATAATAAGAATTAACAATTTTACTTATACAATAGCATTAAAAAACTTAACTAAGGACTTTTTTCATAACCCCTTATCACACCTATATAGGACCTAAGAGTAAGTTGTGTTATGGTGAAATAATATTGGGGTGGATCGGAAAACAATGCCTGAGTGGTAATTTCTATCATCTTGAACTACTCTGATAGGTGATTTTGGTCAAGCTTCAAAAGTTGGAGTTTTTCTTGGGCTTGGTCCAAAGAAAATCCCAGTGATGTTACCGCCTTTCCAAGATCTAACAGATGAGATTCGTACGGCCCGAGTCTACTGGATGAGGATATCAACTCCTCTTTCTGTATTAATTAACAAATATATCTTGTATTTATAAACAAAATCGTATCGTTAAGAGTTTAGTTTCCTACGATCATATTGACCAATAGTCGTATAAAAGTTGAAACCCAACAGTGTCATTTTAATTATACTCTCTTCATTAATAAAAGGATATAGTTTTGTTGAGTATAAAATTAAATAACACACAAATTTTAAAAAATAATATTATTAAAAATTTTGGGTCATTACATTCTTCACCCTTAAAAAATTTCATCCCAAAAATTTAAACTTGTACCCTCAAAGGAGAAAATGTGGGGGTACTTATGCCTCATAGACTCCTCTGGTTCCCATGTGACTTCTTCGTATTTTTTGTTTATCTACAACACCTTAACAAGGCAGGTTTTCTTGTTTTGTAGAACCTTGTCTCTATGATCTAAGATCTCCACTGGATTCTCCTCATAAGAGAGGTCATGTTCCAATTATACCACCTCTGGGTTTAGTACATGTAAAGAGTTAGGTATTTAATTCCTTAATAGGGATACGTGGAAGACATCATGAACTTTTTTTATATTTGAAGGAAGTTCATGTCGATAGGCCACTACTCCTATGCGATCAAGAAATTCATAGGGGCCAATGTACCTAGGGATGATATTACATTTATTCCCAAACCTCTTGGATCTCTTCCAAGGTGAAATTAAAAGAAGGAAATTTTCACCAACATCAAACTCGAAGTCCATTCAATGGTTGTAGGAATTGCTCTTTTGCCGACTATGAGCAGTCTTAATGTGTTGCTGGATGGCATGGACCATTTCATTCATCTCTTGCACAATATTAGGACCATGAAGCTTTCTCTCATCGACTTCATCCCAAAAAGTAGTATTTATACATTATTTCCCATATAGATCTTCATTGGGTTCCATTTGAATACTCAAGTAGAGGTTGTTGTTGCAAGAGAACTCAACTAAAGGGAGATGTGGATCCCATCTACCTTTAAATTCCATTGATAATGTTCTTAGCATGTCCTCGAGTGTTTAAATTGTCCTTTCATATTGGACATTAGTTTGGGGATGATAGGTTGTACTAAAATTCAATTAGGTACTTAGAGATTGTTGAAGACTTCCCCAGAATTTTGATGTGAACCTTGGATCACGATCAGATACAATAGAAAGTGGAACTCCATGTAACCTTACCACTTCCTTCACATAATTCCTGGAAAGTTGATCAAGAGAGAAATATTCTGGAATGGAGATAAAATGGGCAGTCTAGGTGAGATGGTCCACAATAACCCATATTGTATTGTTTTCTTTGGAAGTTCTCAGGAGACCAGTAACAGAGTCCATTGGGATATTGTCCCACTTCCATGCTGGTATGATTAGTGTTTGCAATACCCCTTTAGTAATTTTTTTCCCTACCTTCACTTTCTAACATACCAGAAACCTTGAAGTGTTCTCATCAATCTCCCATTTCATATTATCCCACAAATAATGATTACGAAGGTCCATATACATTTTTGTGAGTGCAGGATGTATAGAGAAGGTAGATATATGAGCGTCATCCGCAATCTCCTTCTTTATTTCCGGACAAGATGGAACACATAGTCTTGTATGAAATATCATTACACCTACTTGATCAATATTGAACTCATGAAACTTCCCATCCTTCACATCCTCAAACATTTTCTATAACAAAGTATCTTCTTCCTGATCTTTCTTGATCTTCTCTAGTAATGACAGTTGAGAAATAAGTTGGGATAGGGTTGATGATGTCCCTTAATATATAATTCCCATGTCTAGCTTTACTAGGTCATTTATCAAAAGATCTCTTTGAATCCTTATCATGGAAAGAAAATCTAGGTCTCTCCAAATTAATGCATCAACAACATTGTCTTATTTTCTTGGATGATAATGAATTAAACAATCATAGTCTTTAGGAAGTTCCAACCATCTCATTTGACTCATTTTCAATTCCTTTTGTTTGAAAATATAATTAAAAATTATGGTCTTTGTATTTATAAAATTTCTCCCCATGAAGATAGTTCCTCCATATATTTAGTGTAAAAACGACAGTAGCAAGCTCTAGATCATGTATAGGATAGTTCTGCTCAAGAGTCTTCAATTGTCGAGATTCATAAGCAATGGATTTTTCTTTTTGAATGAGGATTCACCCAAGAATTTTCAGAGACACATCACTAAAAATAAGGAATCCTTCTCCACTTGAGGGAAGACTCAACATGGGTCCAGTAACCAATATCTTCTTCATCTCGTAGAAAAATTCCTCACACTCATTTATCCAGATGAACTTGATCCCCTTTCGAGTTAACTTGGTTAATGTATTATAAAGTTGTGAAAAGTTTTTTACAAACCTCATATAATATCCCAGTAATCCAAGGAAACTATGAAAACAATTTATTTTTGTAGGCTGAGGCCACTCCTCTACAACCTTTTTTTGTAGGGTCAAATGTGATTCCTTCATTGGTTACAATGTTCCCCAAGAAAGAAACTTTTTGTAGCTATAATTCACATTTTTTAAACTTTGAAAATATCATCTCCTTTCATAGAGTTTTTAAAATAACCCTTATATGATCCTTATTCTCTTCGTGACTTTTGTAATATATCAGAATATCATCAATAAAAAGTATCAAAAATTTATCATGGTTGTCCTTAAATAATCTATTCATCAAATCCATAAAAATAGAAGGTGCATTAGTCAGTCCGAAGTGCATAATAACAAA
Organism: Viscum album; assembly: GCA_963277665.1. NCBI lineage: Eukaryota > Viridiplantae > Streptophyta > Magnoliopsida > Santalales > Viscaceae > Viscum > Viscum album. The sequence goes on from OY728156.1 coordinate 1,809,536,954, forward strand.
CATGTAATTCCTATATCTTGATCAGAGGGAATTTTTTGAAATATCTTCTGTCTTCACCTTCAATTGATGATAACCAGACCGATGATCAATATTAGAGAAGAATTGAGCCCCATGATGTTGGTCAAGCAAGTCAACAATTCTTGGAAGAGGGTATTTGTTCTTTATTGTGACCCCATTCATTCTCTATAGTCAATGCATAGCCACATCGATTTATACTTCTTCTCCACAAAAAGAACATGTAATTCCCAAGGAGACACACTTGGTCGGATAAACCCTTTATCCAAAATATCCTGGAGTTGCTTCATTAATTACTCCAGCTATACATTTTCCATCCTATATGGGGTCTTTGATAACGGATGAGATCCAAGTATGAGTTCAATGGAGAACTCTACTTCTCTTTCTGGCAGAGGTCCGGGTAACTCCTAAGGAAATACGTCAACGTATTACTAGATGATGGGGACATTTTATATCCTTATACTCTAATTTCCTTCATCTTCTTCACCGATCAACCACATAAATAAAGATATATGTGGTTCTTCTAGACATAGATCTCGTTGAGATATCTCACCTTGGAAGATGACCGTAGGTTTTCCATTCAAGACTACTGAGATTTCATTTCTTCTACATTTGATCTTATTATTAAACTTTGAGAGACAATCCATCCCTAGTATAATGTATAATTCTAGCATGGGAATGACTACTAGATTTGGGATAAGATTGTTCTCAATAAATTAACTACTAGAGTTTCTAAATACTGACGATGCTTGGATAATCCCACTAGGAGTCTTGACATATAAATATACTTTTGGAAATTTAGTGGTGGGTCTAAATTCTTTGAAAACTTAGAGGAAATAAATGAATGTGTCGACCTAGAATCAAAACAGTACATGCTAGCTTTGAGAGAACACCAAGAGTATATGCCACCACATCATTTAGAGCTTCAACATCAGCTATCATGATAGAAAAATCATGACCTTGCTACCTAAGGCTTTTCTGAGGCTGATGGTGGTTCTCCTCTACTGCCCTTGAATTTGGACAGTGATTTTCGAAGTTCCAATGTTGTCCAAACTTATATAATTAGACATCAGGTAGGTCATGAACCATCTTCCCCATGTCATTAGTGTTGGGAAGTTGAGGCTTCACCTCACTACGATAATTCAGTGCAATATAGCCAACTCTTCCACACTTTTAGAACTTCCCTCTCCTAATGAAGAAGTTCCCCAAATACTTCTTCTCACATTTATTACACGTGGGAGATTGCACTTGCTTTCCTCCTCTCCCCAGATCAAACGTCATCCCTAAGCTGGGATCCATAAATCTCTTCTTGTCATTGGATTTATGAGCCCACTATGTCTCACCAAACACTAGTTTGAATTTCATTGCACTATGTATGATCTCCTCATAGCGGTCATAGTCTCAGTTGGCTATATTCTTCTATATATGAGGTCTTAATCCACCAAAGAATCTATCAACCTTCCCATCTGGATCCATAACAAATCTAGAGGTGTTACGTGAAAGCCTTGTAATGGTCATCTCTTAGCTTCCTACAAATTAATTCTCCTTATACTTTAGTTCAAGAAACTCTTTCCCTATTATTGTTCTCATAGAACGATGGAAATACTAATCCTAGAAGATACCTTTGAACTATTCCCACACTATAGCTTCAACCTCCACTCTTGGCCCCATGTTTTTAATCAATTCCCAACACTGATTATCTTCTCCCTCTAAGAGATAGACAACCAGGGTGACCTTATCTTTCTCTAAACAGTAGAGCACAAAAATTATCATTTCTATAGAGTGGATCCACTATTCAAAAAATCAACGGGTCGATAGATCCACTGAAGGATGGTGGTCATTGACGCATAAAAGACTCAACAGAATGTTGTTCCCTTCACAGTGAGATCAGTCTCTTAGCTTGATTCAAGTTATTTACCATAACCTAAGTTAGTGGGTTTATCATTCTCATGAAAGTTTCCATTCTGGCTTCCATTGGAGGGCTATCAATTGATGGTCCATTTTGGTCACCATTTTCACGATTCCTCCTATTTCCCTCCATTTTCTAAAGGAATGAAATTTTAGTTAGAAGCTTATTTCATTTATGAATCTTTTAACTATAAAGGATATTATGTCTTAAAACCTCATTCTTAAATAATTACATTTCTCTATAAATCATTCACATTGATTCATAAAAATCATGTGATTAACCAAACATATCCCCCTTAGTGTCAAACGAGGAGTGCAGTAAGGCCTGTTATCATGTACTAGGATACCCTGTGTCAAGATCGAAACTCCTTGTCAGAATTATCACCCTTATGTACATCTGTACCAGAACCACATCAACTTTTTCATATCTTGAAAGGGATTTATTTTTTTCATAAACCACATACTTAATATTTCCCCAAAATTCTAGGAAGTTTTCCTATATTTAAACTTTTCTATAGGGTTCTTCAAAAAGTATTAATAGCCTAATTTCCATAAATAACTAAACTATCATTTGATACCAACTATGTAATCCCACCATTTTATTATATAACTTTTCAATGAATTTTACAAACAGAGGATCTTTAATGTCTAGTGTCTTGGAAATCAGGAACTATACACATGAAAACAACATAAATCATTCTACTAAAATGACCCTCACCTCAATTATAAAAGGCCCCTCTTTCCTCACATATGTACACCACATTAATCCTTATATATAAACCATAAATGAAAAAATATCTCCAAAACATCCTTAGTCACATTTTTTAGCTGTTGTTAATTCCAAAAGACCAAACCTAGAGCCCTTTATGGAAAATCTAAAGAAGTAATTTCGAATAAGGGGTAATCACCCTGACAAGTCAATTTCATTTTCTGTGATTATTTAACTCTTAAAAGTCTATTATAATTATCATAAAATAATAATTTTGGTATATTAAATATGAATAAATTTTATTATGATTATGAAAATACCACTATGCACCCACTTTCTCATCAAATAAGAAGTGAAAGTATCGCTCATGTGTATGTACATCTTACCGTTTCCCCACAATGAAACAATTCATTTTTTATCACTGTATTTTATGTATTGGTATTATAAAGTGATTAATATTTATTTATGTTATTTATAGAATAATTATAAATCTTAAATTATAATATCACATCTACCTTCTTACCTTTCACCCCATTGTAAAACGATAATTTCACTCATGTGTACGTGTGGAATACCACCTCCACAAAGTGATCTGATTCATTTTTCATTTTAATTTTGCATGGATGGTAACGTGGATTGATATGATGAATATAAATGATATAAATGTTATAATTGTTATTATTTTAAGGTTTATTATTATTTACCTTTCTTTATTTCCATCATTTAAAAAGTGAATACATTTTTCATGCGTAGGTACGACCTACCATCTTCGTGAACGGTGTAATTAATTTTATATCTCTATCATTTTTGATAAATTTAAATAAATAAATATAATTAATTAATATATATGATATAATAATAATTTAATTAATTCTTTAATATATTTATAATAAATTTAAATTTATTATATAGGAGGTTAAAGGACATGCAATGGAATTTGGACCTAATGTAAGGGATTTGCGTCTCACTTTTATTCCTATGGGACACATGACTTATAATGTACTTGTTTATTTTATGTGTTGTATATACTACCCATAAATTTATTTTATGATTATTCTCATGAAAATTAAGGTACATATAGATCCATATGAATTTATTTCTTCCATTGGGATAATTATTCAAAAGTTACCAAAGTTGTAATGATTTATTTCACAATCTCATCATTATACGGGACTGTTTATTTTTAGATCTCCATTAAGGATTATTTCTATTATATTTTCTTATTTTCTAAAAACTAATTCAAAAATTATTTTTCTATTATCCTATGATTATTTAAAGGCATTTTTACCCATGTTTTAATTTTTAGAAAATGGTGTGAAAGGAATCATCTTGTAGTTTTTTGAACAAGGTACTCTTCAACCATTCCAAAAAAAATATTAAAGGAATTTTTTTAACATATATGTATTGAGAGTATATTTTATATTTCCATGAAACCTCAATTATTTTATTCTCCCTTTTATTTTTTACAAGTTTATCTTCAAATAAAATGCATCAATTTATAAGTGCACATGTTTTTTTAAAAAAAAATATGTGATTTCAAAATGGGAATGTTATTTTCAATAAAATTATTCCAAGTAATCTTTCAAACTCATTTTCCATATAAGATTACATAATTGGATGATAATTAAGATTTACTAGGGACATGTTCTAAGTATACCATCCATTTTTCATATGGTGTATGGTTATGAAAAAAATATGTTTATGATACTTGTTCCTTTTTCTATGGGTCACACTTTGATGAAATGTTTATAAAATTAATTTCATTTCATGAGATATGAGAAGATGTATTTTCTGTGATCTTGTGTCACACATATGTATGAATTTGTTTATATGACTGTTGGGACCTATATCTCCCAGCAATTTAATTGTTAAAGATTGATAACTCATGAGGTAAAAATTGTATACATGAACCAGATTTCATGTTCATAAATCTAATCATGGATATAGTTTTCATGTCTATGTGTTTATGCATTCTCCTAGATTTCTTGTCCATAAGTTTATGCATAGACCCATATTTCAAATACATAAGTTTATGTGAAGGACGGGCTTTCATTTCTATAAGATCAAGAGTGGACATGGATTTATTTCTATAAATTTATGGGAGGTCCTGATTTAATGTCCTTATCTCGATGAGTAAACTTGTTACTATTATATATATTCAAAAAGATACAATATCATTCCAAAGTTATGTGTCATATGTAACTATTATGCTCTAATAGTTTATATTCTTTAATTCCGACATGATTAATGTATTATGAAATGCTAATATTTTTTCCATGACTCGATTTTATGATCCACGATAGATTTGGTATCAAATTTGAAAGTTATGATTTCATACCCTTATGCTTAAATTATTCTTGTATATGACTATCTATTGATATATCTCATGTTTAACCTTAATGAGAATCCAATATCAAGATTTCTTGTGTTTCCATTCCCTAAGCTATAATTAATCTTTTATATAAGGTAAGTCTATGAAGAGTAAAAAAGTGGGAGATCATAATATGATTTGTTTAATATCTTTCATAAAATAAGAGTATTTTGTATCTAATCACCAAATAGAATAATATTTTAAAATCATTGGGAATTTATTTTTATAATTTTTTTTAATATTCATCAATTAATATATAATATTTAGGTTTTAAAATACTTGGTTGTTATAGTTGGAATTAGAGAAATATTTATTCATCCTTTAGAGATTAGGGTTAGAAAACACCAGGGATATGTCTAATTCTAGTATAATAACGTAATGTTTTGGTAAGGAATATATTATGTTTCTTTCATGAAATTAATACCTAGATAATACTACATACAGATGTGTATTTAAAATAGTTGTATATATGGGTAATATCCCCCAAAGAGATACATTGATCTAGAAGATATATTCACATGGTACACAACAATTGGTATTTATGCACACATAGTTTGACACTCCCAAAGGATATTATTTGGTTCAACTATATTTTTTTAACAACATTTATGATTAATTTGAATATATTATAATTATGGATGACACCTATGTTTACATAGATTTGAAATAAGGTTTCATAATTTTGAAATCCATAAATGATCACACAATTTCCCACTATAATTACAATTTATAACTATATTATTTTGGTTTTAGATTTTGGCTATAACATGGAGAATATAAGTTAATGGTGAATGTAATGGAAAATAAATTGATTTTCCTCTTGAGACACCAAATGAAATAGGAGATGGATCGAAAAACATGTTCATTATTCTTAATTAGAAATATCAAATTATGATCAATAATCTCAAAATAGTAATGTTTCCAGCCACACATAATAAGATTAAATGTGAGTTTCATAATTATCATAGAGGAAATAATGTTAAAATTTCACCATGAAAGAATGTGAGAAGAAGAATGGATTATAATTCCTTAAAGGAACGTGAAGATGTTTTTGGTGTGGAAAACAAGGGAATAGAGAAATAAATTTCCAAGGAAAAGTGAGTTGATTGGTTAACTCAATTTAGTAGAATAATGGTTTAAATAAGTTAACATCGATGGATGAACTCATTAAATGTGGAAATTTTGGGAATTATTCGAATCGATGTCCTAGAGGAGAATCTCAAGAAAAGAATATGTATGGTTGTCTGAGTAATGGTTTTTCAATTGATGATGAAGAGAATACGGATGAAATATGAAAGTAAAATAGTGTTATGAAGTAATATGGCTAAGATTGGTTAATTAATGAATACGTTGAATGATATAAATGCTTATGTGTTGGAATTTGATAATATGTTGTCAAAGTGTTTTATGAATAATATTATTGAATATAGGAATTGCGAAAAATATATAGATAGATCCTTAGTTATTTTGATTTAAAGAATTGAAATTATATGTTGAATGGTACCAGTAACCAAGAAAATTGATTTTGTAGAAATATGATATTTTTTGAAAGAACATTATTGAGGTAATATAGCCCTTAATATATCTCTAACGTGGATATTATAATTTTTAATTGGGATAAAGAGATGATTGAAACTAATGGGATAATATTTGGAATGTTGAAATTAGTTCTTAAATTAATTCATCATTGATAAATATTATTTAATTTTGAATTTATGTAATATATTCAATATCCTATGGTTTTATTTTAGGAAAAAGGATAATGTTAATTATTTGAAACATGCATGTTTTCATTTAGTTTTTATGGTAATTTATGGTATTACCAAGCTTCAAGAGAATATATGGAAAATGTGTTCACATATTAGGTTCTTGAAATTAAGAGATACTTTTGGGGATTAATGTTATGTTGATATTGGAAACCTAGTGAATTTATATAAAAAAATAGATCTTGAGTTTTGTGAGAAATACTTTTTAGGAATTTTATGATTTACTACTAATGAATTTGATTAAGCAGAACCGTGGAAATTATTATTGATGTTTTAGAAATTAATGTATTTATCCATATTGGAAAATTTATGATTACAATTTTGGTTTTGGATAATATCTGAATAAATAATGAGTATATTGTTTTCCTTTTTCAGATTATAGGATTTTTTAGACTTTTATCTCAATTCCAGAGGCATGAAATATTTATCTTGAATATTCATAATTTTGAAAAAATATGGGATTATGGTGAAAATTTCTTAAAGTATGAAATTATATATGCAAAGTAATATATCCATAAGTTATTATTATAGATGGTAATGGAATACCTCAACTCCAAAAATATTATCTTATGGAAAAATGTTTTCCTCTAACATTCAATTACAATGGAATGATTGTCTTTTCCATATCTATGTTTTACAATCTTTTTATTGTTAACTTTTTCAAGATCACTCACATTCTTATGATCAATGATCTATGAACATTACTCTTCTTCCATTAAAATATCTTCACTTAACACTAATTTTATTCCATTTGGAAACCACTTATTTGTAATCTCAAATGACCTTCATACTTTCCTTTCTCACATTAAGCGAAAGTTTAATTAACCCTTTTTGGGATGTGGATTCCCATAAAAGAATTTCCAAATGTAAAAACATTGATTATGGAGAAAATTTTCAAATTTATATGTAAATTTGGGGGGGGGGATAGAATGTAACGCGACTATATTTTAAAAAATATTTTACTTTAAATATTCTTATTTCTTTAATTGCTTGTGTTACAAGAAACATTGAGTCTAAATTAACCTTGATACACAATTAAAATGTTATTATAACCTAGTAGTTAATTTGTCTTGTATGAATATGACTATAAACATTAATAAATATATAAATATATATTTCCAACTCAATATAAATGTGTCAATAAATTCTTAGTAAATAATCATTTTATTTTTATTAAATTCATTTTATTCTTGAGAAATTCGTTTTCTCCAAAAAGGTTTTTCACACGTTTAAATATTATAATTAATTATTGAAAGTTTTAGAACATTTATTTGAAAAAATTATTTTCATTTTTGAATTCATCATGTCAAAAATATCTCAATATTAATTTTAGAGATTTTTTTGAAAAAAATTGATTTTTGGATTAATGGTGAAAATATTTATTTTATTAAACATTTTAGTTTTCTTTTGAGGTGATTACATAGAAAAATTATATTTTCTATAAATTAAATTAATTTTTCTCCTATTTATTTAAATTCATTATGTTATGGTTTTTGAAATATATTTTATACTTGAATTTACGATAAAATTTTTATATTTAAAAATGGAAATTTTCCAAAAAAATGTTTCCTTGATATTTTTATTTTTTAGTTTTAAATTATATTATTACCATTTATTGTGTTGAATTTTTTAAAATTGGTTCAATATTTGGAATAATTGAATCCAAATTTATTAAATAGGTTTATTTTCTTTTTTTTTCAATATTAATAGTAAACGTAATAATTTTTTTTACCATTGTAAGGAGTAAAATGAGTAAATAAAGGTTAAAAATAAAATTAGGATTATTATAAAATTACCTTAAAACATACCTAAATATTATTATATTCTTATATATCATCCTTAATAATATTAAGGTATAATTTAGTACATTTTTGGGTCACTTGGATTAGATTATATATTTTATAATATTTTTATTAAAAGAAATGACAAACATGTCACCGTCTTATTTTTAATAACTAATATATTTTTAACATTGTGTGATATAGAGTAAATTATATAATATGAAAATAATTTTGATATATAAAGGATTTATATTCATAATAGAAATTTATATTTAATTTTTAGGAAATAATTAATTACACTTAATGCTTATACAATGTCGAAACAATAATTATTCAATTAATGGAATAATAAAATAAATTATATCACAAATATTATAATTATTTTAATATGAGGTAATTTATGTGATACAATAATTTTATGTATAGAAATATCATGTTAGAAATTTATTAAATTATTTAGTTCAAATTTCTATCATTTTATTGATGTTATTAATTTCAAAGTAATAAATAGTGTTAAAATTGAAAAAATGACATTTTATGAAAATAATAATTCTTATATTATTTAAAAATTATAAAAAAAATTAAATTAGGAAAAATGGGATAATATATGTCCTAAAATGACATAAAATGTGAATTTACTGTCTATTTGGTTGCATTTATCTCTATAATCGTCATATTATAATTTAATATTTTTAAAAATTCCAAAAGTGACACTCACCTCAATTATAAAATGTCCCCAGATCCCAAAATTCATTCGACAACATTGAACCATATAGAAAAAACACACCCTGAATAATATTCTTATTAAATTAATTAGTCACATTATATAGCTTCTAGTTTTTTCAAAAGACCAAAACTAAAGCTCTTTAGAGGAGAATTAAAGGAGTCATTTCTAAGATGAGGTAATCAAGCTAGACAATCACTTTTTTTATACTCTTATTTACCTCCTAAAAATTTCTATAATATACCTATTAGAATAATAAATTCTCTTAACTATACATTTAAAAATGTTATTGTTATAATTAAAACACCTTTATATACCCTCTTTCCAATAAAACAATAATAGAAAGTATCGCTCATGCATAAATACGGCTTATCGTCTCCACGTAGTGACACAATTCATTTTCATAACCATATTTTATGGAAAATTCTTATTAGGTGTTTAATAATTATATATGATTTTTATTAAAAATATTATACTTCTTAAATTACAATATAATATCTACCTTCCGTCTTTCAATACTATTGTAAACTTATAACATCTCTCGTGCGTATGTGTGGACTACCACCTCAATTAATCGATGAGATTAATTTTTCATTTTTATATTACATTAATGGTAAGGAGGATGAATATGATCAGTTTATATTATATAAATGTTATAATAAGGATTATATGAAGGTTAATAGTAATTTACATTCATTTCATTCCACCATTCAAAAAGTTAATACAATAATCAAGCATACGTACAACCTATCATCTCCGTGAATGGTGTAATTAATTTTCTATCTCTATCATTATGGTTGAATTTAAATATATATATATAATGATGTTTTATGATATAATATTCATGTAAATGATTTTGGTATATATTTATAATAAATTAAAATGTGTTATATAGGAGGATAAAGAACATTCAAAGGAAGTCATACCTAAGGTAAGATATTTTCATCTCACATTTATTTATATGGGACACATGCCATATACGATACTTTTTTCTTTTTTATGGTGTATATACATACCATGAATTTATCTTATAATTATTATCAAAAAAATTATAGGATATACATATCCATCTAATGCTTTTTTTCATGAGTCTTATGATTCAAAAGTTAACAAATTTGTAAGTATTTATTTCATGATCTCATCTTTATTAAAGATTATTTATGTTTATGTCTCCACTGTAGAATATTTATTTTCCAAATAAATGTTTTCAAAAAATATTTTCATAAATATTTTAACTATTATGCTATGAATTTTTAATGTAATTTTTACATATGTTTTACTTTTTATAAAATCGATTAAAAGTAATCTTCTATTCATTTTTGGAATGAGATATTTTTAAACCATTATGTCAAAAATATAAAAGGAATATTTTAACTTATAAGACATGATAAAATTTTACCTTCCTCATGATGATGAAATTATTTTATTCATCATTTACTTATTTATAAGTTTATTTTCAAGGGAAATTTTTTTATTTATAATTGGGAAACTTTTTTTAAAAAAGGACTGATTTAATAATGGAAAAATTATTATCCTTAAGAATTATTCCAAGTGATGTGTCAAAATAATTTTTCCATATAAGATGGATTCCATTGATGAAACTTAAGATTTACTGGGGATATTACCCAAGTATACTATACTTATTTTTTTCTAAATGGTTTAGGTTGATAATGACATGATGCCGATGAGACTCATTCCCTTCTCTATGGCTTATACTATGATTAAATGTTTAAGAAATTTTTTTCATTTCATGAGTTATGAGATGATGAATGTTTTGTGATCTTATTGCACACATATATAAGATTTTATTTAAGTTATGGGTGGGACCTATATATCTCTACAATACATTGGTTATGGATTTATATCTCTTTTGGTAAAAATTTTATTCGTGAACCTGATTTCATGTTCATAGTTCTATTCATGGATTCGGTTTTCATGTCCATGTGATTATGAGTAGAAATATATTTCATGTACATAAGTTTAATCATGGACCTGTGTGTCATTACCATATGTTTATGCATGGAGAAGACTTTCATGTCTATAAGATCATGATCAGACCTAGTATCATTTCTATAAATTTATGTGACTGCCTGATTTTTTTCGATAACATAATGAGTGAACATTTTATATTTATACATGTTCACAATGTTATATGTTTATTCTAAAATACCATGTTGTTTTTCAATGTTATGCACTCATGAATTAAATTTATTTAGTTTTTCATGATTCATGTCTTATAAACTGATAATATTTATTTCATCACTCATTTTTATAATTGATGATAGATTAGGTATGTAACTTTTATGTTATTATATCATAACCTTAAGCTTATATTATGATTTCATTTGATCATAAATTGATATATCTCATATTTACCTTTAGTGATCATCTATTCTCACCATTTCTTAATTTTCCATTCCCAATGTTATGAAGAAATGTTTTTTATAGGGTATTTATATGAAGAGTAATGTGAGGGGATATATTTTGGATATATTTTTATGATATTTCATGAAATAAGGGGATTATTTTATTAATTATTTAATTCCCTATACTTATATTTCCATTAGTCAAGATTTTTTACAATATATTGAATATTCAACAATTAAGATATAATATTTATATATAAAAATCATAGGTCATTATAAATTTTTACCACTATATAATCATATTAATATATTAAATATAATATTTATTCGTTAAATTCACCCTTATTACTATCAATGTTATGAGGTGATGAAAAAAGAGTGGCACCCCATTATGGAGGCGGTATTCTGCATATACATAAGAGCGACATTTCCATTTTCCATCAAATGGGAGGGTAAGAATATAAAAAAAATTATATTTATATAATCATAATTATTTCATAAATATAATATATATCATTTAAATAAATATTTATAACCATCCATGTGAGGTGGTGACGAAAAATGAATTACATCACATCATGGAGGTGGTTTTCTATATGTACGCACGAGCGACGTTTTCATCATCCAAAAGATAGAAAGGATGTATAAAATAGTCATTTGATAAACATAATAACATTTACATATATTAAATATAACTATTTAATTATATTAATATGGTTATAGTTTATTTTAAAGAATTTGAAGAAGAAATAAACTTGAAAGAATTCAGTTAGGACATATATATAATCCTTAGATAACATATTATGGATTAACCCTTAAATCTTATAGTATGGGTATTTTGGTAGTACAATGACCTATAGGACTTGGGGAGGAGTGTTTTAGAGTAATTGAGATATATATTTGTCAATATAGGTTTCTCAATGTATGTGAAGGAGTGAGGATGGGATATTCCCTTTTATATGTGAGAGGAGTGGAACCCTTGTAAATGTTAAGAACTTTAAAATATAAGATATGTATTTTCTTTAGAAATTGGATAAAATTTACTCTAGTTTAAAATATAGGATAATTTTTGGACAATATTAACTCATTCAGTATTATTTATACAATTTATATATATATATATATATAAATTATTCATTATCTTTTAGTTTAACTCCCCTCTTTATCATGTTTAACTCTTATTGTAGTCACAGCCTTTTACCATGGTAAATATTAATTATTAGTAAAAATTAAATTAAAGTAATAATTATATTTGAAAATAATTATTCTAAATATAGAATCCATTTTCTAAGATTCAATTTCCATAAGTAGTAAAAATAAATTTTAATATAAGTTTGCAAAAGCCAATGATAAAATCATATTTAGATAAATGACTCTTTTAAAAATACAAAATATTTGACACCAAAATCAGGTATAATTTTTATTACTATGTAATTAATTTTATTGGGATAAAATAAATTATAATTATTTGACTTTAAATCCAAACAAAATTATAATATAACCTTTTGAAAACTTGATTACAAAATAAAAATTAAAAATATTTTTTTTTAAAATATCATTAATTATATTTCCATAATGTAAAACATGGATTTATAAGTTAAAATTATATTTATAATTAGTTATATAACATATTAAATGTATATTGGGTCTTTAAAAAAGTATTCATAAAATTTCAAGTCATTATTATATCATGATAATATCATAAAAATTACAGTATTTATAAAATAATTATTTCTAATTATTTACCAAAAAAATAATCTATTTTTCAAAGAGAACATAAAATTATCATAAAATTATTTTTTAGATGTTTAGGTGAACTAAATTTAATAAATTTTAATTCATATAATTATGAAATTTTTGTTTTAAATAACAAAATTTCATACATGAAAAAGTAATTTAGTTAAATACAACTATTAATTCTTCGATAAAAAAATTATATAAAATTATTTATTAAAGTATGATATATATGAATCAATAAAATGAATAAATATTAATAATAAAAATGATTTATTTATACGATTAAATAGGTTTTAATATTATAATAATGGGTTTTATGTCATTTTAGAAGGAGAGGAGTTAAATATTTTTGTAAATAGTTACAACTTTCATGAATTTTCCCTAGAAGATTGTTTTTAAAAATTAAAATTGACTATGAATGTTTAAATAGTGTGTCTTTATTAACATTAATCTTTTATCATTCAAAAAAAATAAAAAATGTCATTATTTTATTATTATGTTATATTAAATAATGAAATAAATTTTTAATAATATCTGTGAATGGTGTAAGTAAAAAAATGAAACACTATAATTCACTTAGGTTACGTAAAGCTACCATGGGTGAAACTATGGTTTTAAGATATTTTTGAAAATAAGATACAACTATGAAATGTTATTGTTCTATTTAAACAAATATACATAATAAAATTTAAATTTTAAAGTTACTTTTTATTGATTACATATATTATAGAATGGATAGGGGAGATCTAAAATGGAAACCTTGGTTTTAGAACCCTTACCTCACACCTCAAGTCACCTCATTTGGATTGAAACTAATGCCTTTGGAGGACATACTTTTGGTCACATCATGGGATTAAGACATAGATAAGATAGTAATTTGGAATCATCTTTGAAAAAAAATATTTTGGATGGGAAGAGAAAGGGGTGGAAATGGAGTGTTTATATAGTCAAGGGGAAGGGGTATTTTAGAATAAATTATTGATAATTTTATTATTAGAAAAATAAATATGAATACCATTGTTTCATATTGATTTCATTAGTTTAGTAATAAAAAATAGATGTTTATTTGACTTTTTAAAACACCCAACATGAATGAATCATTGAAATAATTTTAAAAAAGTAAAGAATCAAATTTTTTTTTTATTTGAATAAAATAAAACTTAGCTTTTGAAAATTTATATATAGGATTGCAAATTTAGTTTATTATTTTTAAATGTATTAAATTTTAAATAGAACATTAAAAAATGAAAAAAATTATAAATGATTATTTTATATTTATATCATGATGATGTCATAAAATATATTGTATTTGTAAAAACTATATTTTTTCGATTCATTAACAAATAATATTTTTCCAAAAAAAGAATAAATATTAACCATAAGTTAATTTTCATATATAAAATTTAAAAAGGATTTCTGTTTTATAAAACTAATATTATAAATATTATAAATATTATAAATTAAATTTTGAATCAAATCATTTAATACGTGAAAATTTTTATTTATCACAAAAAAATACAAATTATTTTTTAAAAAGTGATTATATTTATTTTTTATCATTATTAATATTTATATTACTGATAATTTATTATTAGATATATTTTTTAAATAATATTTTTAATATTTTATATTTAAACTATTATATAAAAATTATTAATTTAATAAATAATTTAAACATACATTATTTAAATTTATACTTAAAATTATTTTAAGTAGTGTGATTCGAGTAATAATTTTATAAAAATATACCTTTTAAATTTAATTATTTTAATCATTGTAAATATAATTTTTAAATATTTTATTAATATCATCTATTAGGTGACTATTTCAATGGTCAGTTATTATTCTAAATTTTCAACTACTATTCCAACGGTAATATTATTATTATTATACATCCTATAAATATATATTATTTCCTTCATTAGTCATGAAATCAATTTAATAAAAAATATTTTACATTTTATTTATAATATTACAAAATTATTTCTAGTATTTTTTTAATTTTTAAACTATAGTTTGAGTAAGTTATAATTTTTAGAGATAATGATCCAAAAAAATTCAAATTTTAGTTATGTTGTTTTTATTTAATAATTATCACATTAAATTAATTTTTATATTGTGGATTATATTTATATTTCAAATGTATTGTTTTGTGTTGATAAAATTAAATTATATCTATTTTTTTATGTAATGTTCATGATTTATACTATACTTTTTACAACACGTATTATAGAGATTATAATTTTTCAAATCTGAAAATTTCAGGTCATCATAATCTATTTTATGATTATGTTCTAATAATGTGTATAAACACTAATGTGATTAATATATCTAGGAATATTATTCAACATGAACATAACAAAAACATTAATCTCGCACACTACTAGAGAAATAACTTTAAAATGTGACATCTTGTTTGACTTTATAAGCACTGATCACCAAGTAGTATACATCTTCATAAAACCCATATCTTGAAAAAGTTTTGATTTTATTAATGGGATATTTGAATGGATATAATGTTGATATCACATTTATATAAAAATAATTTAATAATAAATCAATACATTTTTATTTTGAAAATTTTGATTTTTTTAATCCGGATTATGTGTAAGAAGTATTTTCTCTTATATTTAACCTAGTACTGTATATTTTTAATCATTTTGACTCTTAGGTGATTAAATATATTTCTTTATGATTTAAATATAAATTGAAATTATTATCCTCCAGTTAAAAATAAAAAATTGATATCCTTCAAGTTATATTAATGGAGGTTTAATATGTCATTCCTTTTGATTTATTTAAATGTGATTAGATTGTTTCATATGAGAAAGAAAAAAACACCAGACTTGTGATAAAGGTATAACAATGTTTCGATAGTGGAGACAATGTAAATTTTATTTATCACTATACCTCTAGTATGATACACTAGATTTCCAATATCTAGCTCAATAGTTCATTAAAGAGTTGTTAGACCTATTTTTATTTGAAATCTCTCACATTCCCTCACTCAACCAAACACCCTCTCAACTCCTTCCAAGTATATAGAGAATCTAATATCTATTTATTTTTCTTGATCCATATTATTATATTAATTATATTCCTTATTAATGATAATTAATTCTAAAATTTTTTATATATCATATGTTTCTTCATTGGAACCCATGGAGAAAAAAATTGCAATTTAACAAAAAAATCATATTAAGAGAATTTCCATGCTATAATCACCAAGAATTTCATGATGAGGGAATTCCTCCATCCATTTCTACTAACATTAAAAATTTTATATATCATGAAAATTTTTCTTTTAAAGGAAAAAAGAATATAATTCAAAATATGATAATGATAAAGTGATAATTTATTAAGAACCACCTAATAATGAATCTATTACAAGAGAAAACATTAAATCATTTTAACTACCACCATAGCAGGAAAAACAATATACATATTCGAGTATCTATCCTCAAAGACATGGTGAATAAATAAATTTTAATCTTGGGGTCCCTTTCTAAAGTCACCCAAGTAATTCTTCATTCCCTACAATGATACATGTCTCATGGATTCTACCAACTTTCATGATGCACCAAACCCATATAATGTCATTTTGAAACTCTTTGTATATTATAGGGTTCATATAATTTATTAAACATTATATGTTATCTATTTTATTATGATTATATTTATCTCTAATATTATAATATTATATATCTATTCTTTATCAAGTGATTTATTCTATATTTTGTAATCACAAATGGGGAGAAAAATCACAAGATGATATTAAAAGGCTCGTAATGGTAAATCATAAATCTCCCATCTTATTAGCCAATCTTAATTTCTTATTTGTCCTTTTAGTTTCAATTGGTTTATTTTATGTTTAATCATTACATTCTATTTTTATCTAAAATAAGTAGATAATTATTCATCATTATCTATTTTTATTATTTAAATATTAAATACTAAGTATTGAATTTAAATGATCTCATGGATTTTTTTTAACTCGTGTATTTTTTTTTCATAATGCTTCAATCATTTGTGATCATCAAAAAGGGTAATATATTTTTCTTGGATCTCATACACACCATCTCATTTTAATAATCACAAAGGATTACATTAACTACTAAATGGTTCTCTTATTTATATTGTTCTAATATATATATATATATATATATATATTAATATTAGAAAAGGTGATCACTATATATTTTGAAGGTAACTAAGTCTTCTTAGAAGAAAAACATAATTTTTATTTTAATATTTTTTTTCTTCAAAAGTTTTATAGAAAGACATTATAATATTGAAGGAAGAGAAATTGGATATTTCCACTACCAATGGGATTCCAAAGTTCTACATCAGAACAATAGAGAAGTCCAGACTGAACCCATATACCCAGGTGATACTAACCATCCTCTAATGGTTTCTAAATATGCTCCTATCAACATTTTATAGAAATAAAACCCAAAAAAATTATTAACCCCAATGGCTATTTTTCCCCAAATATTCTCTATTTAATATCAAATGACTCAAATGGCCTAAAAGAAAATTGTGAGTCTATAAATACACTACCCTAAATCAATTCCATGCACTTTTTACTCAAAAACATTTTTTCCACCAAGACTTTACCCTTTTGAGGGTTTTTGTTATTTATTTCTCATATTTTCACTCCATCACCATTTATCACTTACTATATTATTGTAATTCATATACTTGAGAGATATTTTAGAGTGTACTTTTATGGAATTTTATTAAACAATCTGGATCATTTATATTGAATTTTATTGGGTTCTCACTACCCTTAAAGTGAGGGGTTGAGTTTCATGATAAAACCATTAAAAAGTAAGTTTATTTCTTAATTTTGTGGTTCTTAGACATTAATAAATATAATATATTAGAATAACCCTCAATAAATTAAGGATATCAGATATAGGTACTCATAAAAAATTTAGTTTTGGTAAAAATTCTACAATAAGTATGTGTTTTATTTTTAGGTTTCTAGTGTTCTCTACATTTTTTAGAGTACATTATTTTAATTTGGTTTTTTCTAAAACTTTTATATTTAAATTTGTTTACAGACAACTCACCCCTCTATACCAATAATATATCTAGTCTTAAAAATTAATAATGTGACTTACAAGTTACTCTAAAAGGTATTTTCACTAAAAAAGTGAATAAAATATAATTGTATTATAAAATAAATAAATGAATGAATTTTTTTAACCTATCCACATTACTCATGAAAAAAATTTATTTATCGATAATAATTATAGTAATAACAATAATAAAAATAATAAAATTAAAATTAATTTATTATTTTCTACCTTTATTGATTTTTTCATATGAATTTTGTTATTATTTATTAGAAATTAATTTATAGTTATAATTTATTTTGAAAAATAAGTGATTTTTCCCTTTTTAAATAAATAAATGACATATGAATTTATAAAAACTCATTTAATAAGGAAGTGGAACTTATTTTCCATTAATTAATATTTAAAATTTTATATTAAATAATTTAGTATAATTTATATGTATTGTAATTATATTTATATTAGTGTTTGTGTCACTACCTAATTTTTTGGATCTTCATATTCGATCAGTGAAAAAACTGATTATAATATCTTAAACCTGTCTTTGATAATTTAGGGGTTGATTTCCCACTCTAAGAGCATAAGATTTCAATTATGTAAAGTAATCACCTTTAAAAAACATTGTTTAAAAAATTATGTTTTTTAAGATCCTAAAAAATATGATGATAAATACAACCTGAATATACCAAAATATAATTCCATGAATCTGAAACCATACCACCATCTGAGTCAAGGTGTCACATGTCATCAGGTCTGGATCCAGATATGAAAAATCCTACCAACTAGCCATGAGAGTTTATATCCATTGTGGATATACTATACTTTGTACAATAATATACAATATTATTATATAATAGAATCATTATGTAAATCATCAGAGTAAACATATGAAATTAAATTTATAAGCCAGTCGTTGATGATATACAACAACAACATTCTATAACCATAATATAACATGATGAACATATAATATAATAAAAGATCATCCATAAGAATAATCAATTATGGGATAAAAAAATGAGTTTATGTCATAACCACAAACCTCAAATTCCACCACTGGCTTGTCTCCAAAAACCCTATCTTCAACTCTATCTAGATTCCTTAAACAACCAATTATCTAAATGTCTAACACAATTTCTAAACATGTAATAGGGATCCCATATAGGGTTTGTTCATATAACTTAGTGGATAACCACTTATTCATCCCTTATATATTCCATGTTATAAAATGTATTCTTGTATGTGGGAATAAATTAATTGGAAACATATAACCTACAAGTAATCATGTCAGATCATCATGTGATAACTAGGACACCATGATATCTAACCCTTAATGCCTTAGATATTTCTAGTAAATAATGTTTTTTAAAGTATAATATATAGGAAAACAATTGGTTAAATTCAAAATGTATTTTTATCTTGACTATAGGGTAAGAGAGGATCCTCTCATTTGATAGATACCCTCCCAACACCTGAGAATAACAAACACATAGGTGGTGAAACCTCCAGACCGTGATTCCATGGCCCTATGTAAAACCCTATAATTTAGTACTAAATCATTATTAACATGAAATATATGATTAAAATCTCAAAAATATATAACATAGAAACACTCTTTTATCATAAAAACAAGGGGCCATATCACTACTAAATGATACACATGGCACTAGAGAAGGAATATATATGAATCATGTATCTCCACACCTTGATCCCAGAATCCCATGTCAACCCCATATCTTAAATTCCTCTTCTTTACATGAAAAATATATAGGAAAAACATCATGTAAATCTATAATATAGACAAACCCACATAATAATGAAATTTGAGATCATCTTATAAAGTAGTGATTTTCCCAGAACTCTAGAAGCATATACAATTTAGTGGTGTAACATGACACCCTAATCCCTAGGTCTCTATTCTAAAAAATCATAAACTGTTTCATAAAAACACATTTGGGATATACAAGAAACAAATAATGCAAGATAATACCTTACCATATCTCCCATCTAGTCACTAATCTATACCCAGTACATAGCTATAGGATAACACATAATAACATAAAAAATCTTTCCCTGACCAGCATAACAAACACATATATAAAATCATTATTTATAGATTATAAAAAAACCATAATGATTGATAAGATTTATCCCATACTAAACCATTAATTCAACCCATAGGTCACACTAGACCACACCATAATACTATGACCCTATCAAGTGATACACTATCCCACGGGGACTTGAAGAAACATATATCATCCTATATACCTATTATAGGCATGATAATATTATCCAAAAATACCTAAGTTTCCTCTATAGATACTCAACCACCATTTTAACATGTTTCACACACTATCCAAAAGATATATGAATGTATATCCCAACTAATATGCCATTTGTAAACACACTAGTAGAAAAATACATGTTAACATCATTTATTTTTTATTTTTAATATCAGTTTTTATTTGACATAAATGACCCCAATGTTATATGATTTACTTTTAATTTTGGTTAATATAAATTAATGTTGAAAACTAATATAGATGTTTTCTATTATTTTAACTGAAATTAAAGGTTCAAAAAACCAATTTTGATGTTCGTTGTGATGACAACTAATTTCGAACACTGCCCAAATGATATATGAAAGTATATCCCAACTAATACGCAATTTGTAAACACACTAGTAGAAAAATACATGTTAACGTTAGTTATTTTTTATTTTTAATGTTAGTTTTTCTGACATAAATGTCTCCAATGTTATATGATTTACTCCTAAAGTTGGTTAATATAAATTGATGTCAAAAACTAATATCGATGTAGTTTATTATTATAACAGATGTCAAAGGTTCAACAAACCAATTTTTATATTGGTTATGGTGATAACTGAAGTCGAACACTACTTTCCCTATCACACACTACTCATGATATATAAGAAATTATATCCCAACTAATATTCCATTTGTAAACACACTAGTAGAAAAATACATATTAACATCATTTATTTTTTATTTTTTATGTTATTTTTTATCGGACATAAATTCCCCCAATGTTATATGATTTACTTTTAATGTTGGTTAATATAAAATGATGTTAAAAACTATTATCGATGTTGTTTATTATTATAACTAACCTAAAAGGTTCAACAAACCAATTTTCATGTTGGTTGTGATGATAAATGATGTCAAACACTGCTTTCCCTATCAGTTATCATAATAATAAATACAATGTGGTTTATTTTTTTTTACTATTTCTAACTAAATTGATCCATCGGAAGAATCTGAACCCAGTGAAAAACAAAATAATAAAATGAAAATTTTAACATAAAAATAAACCTAAAATTTTGACTGAATTTTATTTCCAATTATCATTCCCTTTGAATTTATATTTTGTTTTTCGATATTCAATTATTTTTAAGAGATAACTCGTGTGGAAATATTAAGTGGGTCTGGGAAGGAATTCTACCCTCCATATGGAAAATATCACGTGGTATCTCCATCTTAACTACTTTAATAGAGTAAGCCTTCATTGATAACAAAAAAACTCATTAAAACTTATAATAATAGATATAATGAATCAAAAATAAAATAAATGATGAAATTATAATGAGAAATACCTTGTTGAAATCATTAAATGAAAAACAAGTAGAATGATTCTGCAAATCGAAGAGGATGTATATAATAAATGTTAAAAGAAAAAGCCTCAAATGTTTTATAGTGTACATAAAACTATTTTCTCGAAATATGAAAAAATATGTGATATTTTGATATTTAGAGGTGTGATCTAAATTATTTATATCACCACTATACAAGAAGGTCATTGACATTAGTTTTTTTAAAACCTCATTAAAAAAATTTCACATCAGTTTATTACAAAACCAATGTGAGATAATTTCCCAAATGGGGCTCTATATTGGTTTCTAAATATACCAATAAGTAAAATAATTATAGAGTGGTTTTTATTTTATTTTTTTAAGACACGTGTGTGAAAAAAATTAATGATTATTTTAATAAATCCAAAGTTAAATATCTTTTGCGAATGATTTTTTTTCTACTAGTGGAACTCTAAAACCCACCAAGATTTTTGAAGACTCCTCGTTCTCAATAAAATAAGGGAAATTAAAAATTATCTTATGACCATTATACCCTTATACATCAACTTTATCATATTATATAATTCTCACATGGCTCCCCTCTATCAGTTCATACTCATTCTATGACCCAATCTTACCATCAAGTGAAATTCATGCACTATGATTCTTATTCCCCAACAACACCATCACCAAGTGCCACTAGATACACTTAATGAGGGTAACCACTCTCCCAAAACCTGAAAACACCCAATGAATCAAGACCAATGTTTCACTATTCTTTACTAAATCCTTTCCCAATATGTTCATCCTCTCACTCAAAAAGTTCCATGGATCATAGGTTATTTACATATCCCTGTTGACTCAATTCCCATCAAAAAATACTAATCAAGACATTCACCTATGTTTAACCCCTCCATATCCCTTCATCCCACTAACCATAACCTATTAAAATACATTACATAAATACTGCACAATCAAATCCCACATAAGAATTTTTTAATACATTATAGACATTAGGTCCCTTGGCAGTATAACTGTTATGTGTCACTAAAATATTTAACCCATGTATGGAGCACTCAATTCACTACTAAAATAATTTATCTGAGGCTATCTCATAATTTTTTAGTCACTAACCCCTTCATAAAAACCCCAAATATGAAACCCATGGCTCACACATGTAATGTATAGGTATTCATTTGCATATGGTTAATTATTAATGTGACCAAATACCTCGATAATGGGGTTAAAATCCATTATCTACGCTTTCCCAAGATTTGACCAAGAATTTCCACACTCCCGAGATCAAATCTCATACCATAAGGCACAAAAAAGTAATTATAAACATTTATAATTAATTATCCAATATAATTCAATGAGTCACATAAGTCAAAAAAACACTATTCCCCATTCCAACAATAAAACCATAAATGATGGTGTGTTGAAGTCTTAGAACATGCATTCGTAACTCTAACAAAAAATTACATTTCAATAATGCCTGAAAAATTACCAATATATAAATAGTTTTCGATAGATTCCTTATGAAAATTAACTAAGTGACATATTTTTATCAAAACAATGATAAATAGGTGACCTTTAACCTCTTTATACATTCTAATGTCATAACACCATTAATCTCCAATATTAGATGATGATTCCACCACACATTAGTGGAATATTCATTAAAACCATACATACAGATACCACAAACTAGTGGGATATAAAGGGAAAGAAAAAGAGAAGAGATATAGAATTTCTTAAATCTAGTGTGATGAAATTACTCCTGATTGAATCCTCAATAATGGAAAAAAAGGGGATTGAAGGTGAAATATTGATGTAGAGAGATAGGAAAGTAGACTCTTTTAGGTTCACTGTTGAATAAGGAAGAAGTGGGTGATGACCTCAAAATTATAGGTATTATATTGATGAAAAAATACCCCAAAATCCCACCAGGTACCTGGTACCCAAAGAATATGTCACCCAAAAACATCATCAGGTATTTGGTGTACTATGAATAGATACTTTATTGATTAATAACTAGCTTGTACAAATCTATTGATCTATAAATGGTTCATATAGGGTATATAGAACCCTAGAATTGATATTAGGTACTTCGTATATGACTATTGAGTTTCCAATGGATTAATTCTACTGAAATAGTAATAGGAACAACCCATCCTTACTATGACTCATCCACTATCATAAAAAAACCCAAACTTGTGAATAAACATCTTTTCAATATTTCCTAACACTATGAACTCTAATATGAATTTAAATTATCAAAATACCCAACTCTGGATCCCAAAATTCAAATTCTATTTGAATTTTCCAATATATAATGACATGGAAAGTTAAAAACTTCATACTATTGGTGTTATAATTACTAATAATCATCCAATATGATCCATGAATAATTAACCCCACCATAAGAATCTAATTTCACCTATCATTCACAATTTCAACTAGTCATAAATCCACCATGTACACACATGATCTAGTATAACTAACATTCCATTGAAATATATTATTCCAATATTCCATATGAATTAATAATTACTTAATATAGGTATCTAGTGTTAAAATCTCATTCTTATACCCTGTTAAGATTGAAATTGTCAGCCAGATTTCCAAGACATCAACTTCCTCAAATCAAAAATAGCCATCTTTGAAATCAATGCATGAATGAGACTAGATTGACTCCATCTAGTCAAAATTATAGAAAATAAAAAGATATAACCAACAAGTACACAATAACATAATCATCTCAAACTATATAACAAACTGTAGGTAACACCTACAAAGATGAATAGACAAATATAGAATAGTAGCAAAACTATATATCAATATTAAAAAAACTACCAGTTATGCTCACATCTCTAAAAATTCAGATATCAAACACCACCTACATGATGGAAATGTGCATACATGGATATCATTAGAAAATTCCCCACCATGTTATTTTCTATACCATCACTCTATTGATATTATCTCACATAAATAATAATATTCTTCCTAGATCTCACTAAAGAGAGTCTTGTACACCCAAACCCGCCAACATTCACCTATATGTTCATTTTTTGGGTCTCTCGATGTCATGTTTCCCAAATATCTCATGACTAACTCGGTCGACCCTGGGTCATCAAATCCAACCACCAAAAGTCTCATGTTCCAAAGGAGATGTAAAATCTACCCATGAAACCAATTAAGTTTAATTTCAATGATCCAAAACCTCAATCTAATATGTTCCCTATAAACCCCACAATAGATCCCACAACCTCATATACTATCCTTTCCATACCACACAAACAACCCATCTCACTCTAGATGATTCAGTCTCCACATCCATCTATAACTGGTGGTATTTCACCACAACAGATTATTTCCTCTCTTTTTCAAAATAGCCAATGAAATATCTATCTCCTCTACAAAACTAGATATTCCCAACTCTATTCTAATACATTTATCCAATATGAAACTTCCACAATCCTCAAAGGGCCTTTTATGATTTCTATGAAAATCTATAGCAACAAATCTCTCTCTGTGTCCCTTTATGATCTTTTAGATTGGTCTCATAATATTCACAACACACCAAGTCCTAGGGTAGTTCCACTATGGTAATACCCACTAGATATGTTTCCTAACCACACTAATTATTCTAAGAGTAACATTCCATTAAATATTACCCATCTATTATAAGTTTACCACATAATGGTTTTTTAATAACCTATACATTCTTATTAAAACCATCAACTACCCAACATCTCAAACTTCCTTGAACTCTTGAAAAAAACATTATTTTCATTCCAAAATGTGCCTTTTCTAAGAATGTTACTTCCCTCACTCATCAATCCATGATGTCCCATATATATTTCCATAGTTTTGAGTTATAACCATAGGTTCCAACACAATATATGACTCAACCCAAATTTCCAAACTAAAACAACAATCTAACACATATCTCCTAAAGCAACCAAAGTGTTTTCACATCCAACATACCCAAGGAAATCCATAATGAATTACATTGGGTTATTAAATAATAATAAATAAAAATATTTAAATATTTAAATATTGTTCCTCATACTAACCCATGAAAACCATACAACATAATATAATTTTTAATTTAATGAAATTTTTTTGAAATATGATTGAAATTTTGATTAATAAATTAATAATTTTTTGAGAATTTTGTAAAGTTATATATAGCTTTTAAATGATAATATGGATATTGGGGGTAACTATTATATGATTATTGGGGTTTCTATTATATTACCAATGACAGAGAAGGTAATATACAAATTATATACTGAATTAGGTAAATGCATTATCATCAATTGGATACTCATTTTATTAAAAATATAATTATATTTATTTCACGTCAAAAAATACGTTTTATTTAATGATTAAGTATATTAATTTAACATGATTTCATATTTTGAAATATTTATTAAATTAGTAAATATTTTACAAATAGATATTTATAGAAATTTCAAATATTTATAATGATATTTATTATTATAATAACCTTATAAATAATCCTTTCATGTTATGGAAGAAGAACACAATTTATTATATGAAATGAGATATCTATTATTCTAAAAAATACTATTTTAAATATATTATGTGTTTTTACTTAAAAATTTAATCTTATATAATTATATATTTATTTTATGAAAATTAATTTCATATTTTGAATTTTTATTTCAAAACTATATCAAAAAATATTTTAAAAAAATAATATAAAAAATCTATAATAGTATATATTAAATGTGATGTATAATAATTTTTTTACCAAAAAACTGGGTAAATGATTTTAAATGATATTATTATTTCAATTAATTTTTTAAAATATTTTAAGGATTCATTTTTGAATTCATAATTTGATTTCAATTTAATTATTAGTTGATTAATATAATTAATTTATTTTCTAAAAAAATATAATGTGGGTTTGTGATCCAAACTACATTTTACTATAAATTATTTTTTAATTATGTATATTTTTTAAAAATAATTAATAAAAATATGAAATGTGTTATAAAATTTAAGGTAAACTAATTTTATTTTAAAAATTTGAATATGTATATCCTATTATTAGAGTTTGAGTAAAAGATATGTATTTATTTTCACCAAAAGTGATCAAATTGAAATTGGACTTTCAAAATAATTATTATATGTGTTTATAGAATATTGTAAATCACTTAAGAAGAGTGTATATATTTTTATAATAGTTAATATATATAAATAATTTATTTTGAAGTCAATTGATGATTTTAAATTAGTTTAAGGTTGATTAATTTGTTCTAACTTCTTTTTAATAGATGTGTTTGAGTTTAAATGGAATTATACAACTTATTATCAAATTATTATATACAATGGTATGAAATAATTTAGAAACATATAAAACATGTATTATAATATATTATACATAAAATTTCATATAAATATTATCGAATCAAAATAAATAAATTCATATTTCAAGATAATTATCCAAAGGATTATGTAATGCCAACACAGTTCTTGTATAACATTGGTAATGTAAAAATTGAAGGATTATGAGATAAAATTTTATTTTTGATAAAGAAAAATATTGTTTTAAAAGAAATATATGACTAATAATAATTTTTTAATATTTATTTAATTTATTTTTTAAATTATATGACATGATAATTACACAAATGATTACTTAGCATTAGTGTAGTAAAAAATGGAGATTTTTAAATGGTGTATCGATAATGATGGGAATAAATAATGTTTTTAATGGTTTAAAAGGATAAAAATTATGAATAATAAATTATATTTTCTTTCATTATTTAATTTTAAACTTTTATAATAGGATATTTATCCAAAACTCTTATGTAATGTTGATGTAGTGATTATGAAGGAGGTGAAAAGTCTAAATGGAAGGATTTAAATATATAAAGTGATAAATATTAGTCTAATTAGAAAATTTTGTTATTTTAAAGGTTAATTTTGATATATAATAAATTATTTAAATGTCTAAGATTAAATTCTAGAATTATCAAGCTATTTTTAAACATGAATTGTAACATTAACCCTAAAAATCTATATATATTTGACTTTATGAATAAATAGAAAAGCATAATACATTTTATAAAAACATATTTGAATTATTTATGAGTGGATAAATGTTTTATTTTTCATTTATGATAATATATACACTCAAAATTACATTCCATAACCCTTGAGGAATGTGTATTTTAAAAAATTGCAAAAAATATTTTCTATAATAGTTGTCTCACTCTTCAATTCCAAAATACACATAAAGTTTTGTTTTATCACTATAATATTCTAAATATATTTACCCAAAAGTAATATCATATTTTCTAAGCCTTTTTCACAATAAGAAGTCCCAATACATTTATTATAAAGAATCCCCATAAGGAAAGAACTTACTTTCATACAGAAGCACCATCCTCTTCTTTATTTATTTTATTTAAATTATTTCTGTGCCTCTTATTGAATATTATTTAAATATTTAATAATAAGGAATTAACAACAATATACTTCTATAATATTAGTACAATAATTAAATATGTATGGGTATATATCACCCTTCTGGTAGAACATTCATTTTTGGTCGGTTTAACCACCTACAAAACAATGACACTCTAATTTATAAATTATAATTATAGTGGTTTAAAACAACATGTGTAATAATTATGTTTTGATATATAATATTAATTAAAGTTATTTTTATAATTTACTAAAATTAACACAAAAATGAATGATTTTTATAAAGAAACTCTTTGTTATAGGTAATTTTACCTTAAAGGGGCGTGATATGAATTTCTCCATTTCAAACCCTACTTATAATTACAATTTAATAAATAATTAAATTTTTCTATAAATATATAATTGTTACTCTATTGACATTACCATTACACAAATTATGATAGTATGAAAAATGTACTAGAATTAATACTGCCATACTGAAACAAACATAGAACTGTGAAAACTATCGAAATTTGATGATTGGTATAAAATATATTTAACAAATAAATAAATAATTTTTTTTTAAAATATTATAAATACACAAAAATAATGTTATAAATTTATTATTAATAATATTAATTTGATTATATAGGGACTTGGAGCTCATTCATACAATTTAAAGGTTATAGTAAGTGGTCTTCCTTTGATCTATCTCATTATTTTAGATAATCTCTCTCTTAAATTGGATTTTTTTTCTACTAATTTCAATTTATTCATGTTATATGATGTTTTTAATGTATAATTTCATCTATTAAAGTTACTTATAATGTTATGAAGATAATATTTCCCTTTCCCTTCTTTTATACTTCTCACTTGGTCTCTTTCTCTTACCACTTTCTTCTATTTTCTTTAGATGTCTTCTTATAGATGTATTATTATTCCATGTTCTGTAAATATTTTTCATTTCCTTTTATCATACATTGTTTGATATTTATTCATACTGTCTATAATGAGATGAACTTTTATAACCAATATTCCAATTTTGAATTAATAAATTCATTAATAAGTAGTGTGGTTATAGAAAGTGTATGCACAAATTTGGTTATTTTAGAAAATTATAAGTTTCATACTCTTAGATTTAAAATATAGTTACTAATCAAAAACATAGATATTATATCAATTTGATTTTGAAAATTAATATTTTTATATTAAGTGTTATGATAACGTCCAATTGACATGGAAAAAGGAAGTGATAACGTAAACTAGTTGGAGCATACCCTATGAATCCCATTTATCAGAAATTTTTAGGGAGACAACATCAGTGGGATATGCACTTTATAAATAAAAAACCATTATTTAAAAAATAATTAAAAATAAAAATCCTTAATGGTATATGTTCAAGCTCTTCGAGATAATGACCCATGCAATGTTCACTGAACCACCCCAAGAAAATATCACCACCGAACACATTACCATTAGGGATTTCTCTATTATAATAAAGGGATATGTATCTAAACCCAAAGAGTATGAATTATATATTTTATTTTTCATAAAAAATGATTATATTTACCTCTTTTTATTATTACATTATAAATTATTAAATAATGAGTTTGACAAAATAAGATTTTAGTATGATAAAACTCAAATTTTATTTTTGGGAAATACATAGTTTCAATAAAGAAACTCCTTTTGATGAATTACATATTGTTTTATATATATTTATTGTTAATAAAATATTAATAATAAATTATATTTATTAAATATAAATTTCAATATAAATTTTTTAATTCAAATGTAATTTTTATAAGGGTTGGAAAATTATTATCATAAAAACCCCATTATTTTAAATAGATTGGTATTTTTTATTTATATGTTTAAATTATCATATTTATATGATTATTTTGATAAAATATACACTATTTTTTAAATTTACTTGTCAAAATTATCCAATGGTAATTTTTTTCATAATTTTCTAAGACAGTCAAATTTTTAGGTAAAAAATAAATACGGTATAATTATATTTTACGTATTATGACATCATAAAATACAAAAAGTTATTTAATAAATAACATAAATAGTATACACAACATAAATTATGTTTCCAATTTTAAATAATTTGTTCTTAAGTTATTTTATTAATTTTATAAACCCTTAATAAATCCTCCAATAGATATATTATATTTTTAGTTTTAAAAATCAATTATTCATAAACATGAATCACTTATACATCACCAAGGGTATTATTTTAATTATTTTGGTTATTATAATTATAAAATAATTAAAACCCATCCTATTAGGAAGAAAAAATGGGAAAATTATGGGATGGTGTTTTGTTTTTATTAATTCATCATATAGAGTCCAAAACATAGGTTTGTAAATTAATGAATATTTCTACTCTATTTTTCAATATAAACCCACCCAACCTCCCATTACTCTTCACTAAAAAATCATTTATCATTATTTTACTCTTTTATTATTCCTTTATATCCTTCCCATAGACCCTCTATTCTCTTAATTAGATCATCCCGAGAATTTAGAAGCATTGTCTCAAGGTAAGGGATCCTCTTGTTCTCCTATTTATTCATGCACCAACTTTAATGTCATGCCTTTTGATTTCTAATTCTTAAATTTGGGATATTTTTTTAAAAGTATATATTATTATAATTATGATTCAGATGTAATTAGGGACCCCTTTATCCCTCATTCACCCCTTCTATAAAACTTTATGTACACTTGTTATTATTCTGAAAATATCTTGTAATTTTACATGGAAAACATTTGAGAAGTGCATACTCATCTCCATTTCAGATAAAAGAAAATTTACCTAGTTTTAAAAATAATTCGTTGATTTTGGATTTACATGTATGTAAACCACACTCCTTAATCATGGGATTAAAATTTATAAAATACATGATTTTGTTTTATGATTCATCTGGTACACTTCTATATGTACATGATATGAAAATTAATGGTAGGCCATAAATTATATAGTCCAATAATTCATTGAGTAGTGTTTTTATCACATGATATTCTATATATGGTGCATGGGAGGATATCTTAAGAAAACTATGTTTTTGTTTTCCTGGAATTTAATAGTGTGTTTTGTATATGAGGTCATGTTTTGTATTTTTTCAATATTCATATGTTGCCTTTATGTTATCCTGTTAGACCATGCCTCATGTCTCAAGATTATTATACCCACCCCTCTTCTGTTTCCACAACGTGCCTCTTGAATCACATATACTATTTCACCTTATTTTATGATTTTTTACTTCCCTTAATGGTCTTTATAGCTCACTCATTTCTTATGTATTTCCACTACTTATCCCATACAGTTGGAGAAGTTCTATAGTGACCCTATTTTTTCATTGTAAAAATTTGAAATGTATTATGATATAATTTTGGTGCCAGAAACTAAGATGATGCACGATTCTGAGACCCAGTTATCTTAGAATTATTATTATAAAGAATATATATTAATATCATGCACATGTAGTTTATCATAAATAAGAGGTTATCCTATGATCGAACCCTCGTATCAAAAATACAAGACCAAGGTTGAATCTGGAATGTATGGTTTACCTAGAAGAGATTTAATGATAGTCAACAATGAACATTTCGATTTGGTAGTCGTCAGTGGGTATGTTAAGTGGATTATTTAATTAAATTATATAATTAATTCAGTTAAAAACCTCAACCTGATTTTCCTCCAAATAATTTCTACAATATCAATTCTCTTCAGCTAGAAGCATAAAAATGGGTGCCTTAATAGGGTGATTGAGAGTGTTCTTCGTTGGAGAATCAGAATTAGATGATAAATGATGATTAGATTGAGGCAGATCGAGGGGCATCGAATGTATATGGTCTTCTTCATCACTATTTAATGTGTTCTTCAACAAAATGATCCATTTTCAAGGTATAGATATAAGGCCCCAGCCTTAATCCTTACTTAATCTTGAGTTATTACAAGATTACACATTGAGGATCTTTTCAGGTTTAGAGTTTTAGAGAATTAGATCATGAAACTTGCATTACATTCCACATTTAAACAAAGTGGTTACATAAAAGACAGTATTCATTCTTCCCATCAATGGAAACATATTGAAAATAAAACATGGATTCTTTCTTGACACATCCTTGACACTATCATCATATCATGTACCTTTCACTTGACCTGTGAAAAACATTTCAAAAACATGGGATGAGCATAAAAAGCTCAGTAAGGGTTATAAAAATATGGAAAGGAAACATGAGTTCATATATACATAAGAATGAAAACATACTTTACCCATAAAACATAGGCACTTTAACATACCTCATCAAACCATGAATAAATCATAGAAAACATAAGACATAAATGTAACTTGAGGCATTCATAACATTCTTACGTAGGGAGTAACCCTCTTGGTTACGTTTGGAATAACCATCACAGTATATTCCCTAAATATCTTCGGAGGAACCTTAATGTTTCACTCCTTCGCATTACCCAATGCATTGTAGAGCTATATCGGGCTCACCCGCCCTTAGTTTATCATGGAACTCCCCATCTTCATAATAATTTCCAAGAACCTTAACATAATTGTATCACATAAAACATGCATAAATGAAACATAACATTCCCACATTTCAATCACAAGATATCAATACAAAAAATTTATATAAAAACATTATGAAAACCATTTTCAATACCATGATAAAAGAAAAGTAAAATATGACATTTATTTTTCTTTTAAAAATAAGGTATGGCTTGTATAGGAAGTCGAAACTCAAATAATGGTCACGGCGGCGGATAAGTCGTTGTCGCCGCATACGTATGACAAAAACATTCCCTTTTGTCGTTTAGTAAACGCTTCGTATAAAAAATATTTCTTTTGAATAAACGTAAAATTCAAAGGGGTTTATACACCATATAAAAGAAGGTTGTGTATAAAACAGAATATGCCTCAATGAAAGGAGATTGAGACGAAGTCCCTTACAAAGACGGTATCCTTGGTTTAAGGATAAATCAATTACATAATTATGTGTGACAAACGAATAAACCAAATATAAGTGGATATTAAGTGTAAAATAATCAAAGGCCATTCACACATATTCAAAGGATGACATATTCAATAACTACATGTTGAACCCAAAGAAATCGGAATTGGGTTAAGAAGTTTCCTTGACAGCCTAACGACGTCACATCAAAATAAGTTGATGAGAGATAAAAAGTGTATCTCATCACTTGGACATAAAATTTACATCAATAAGTATCTATGATAACATATCCCAACATAACAATATGTAAATTAAAAGACCCAATAAAATAAGTCTTTTAAAAAAGAGGAGGTTGAAAGGTTCCCTTACCGACTTGGGTATCTTTCAAAACATACACCCCATGAAAGAAGGACAATAAATCATTGATGTAAATACTCATAAATGAAATTATATTACACAAAGAGTATAATAATGGGCAGTACATACACAACTCAAAATAAATTTTGGCAAATATAGCATAAATCTCACGGGAATAAAAGTGAGATGAAAAATCCCTTACGAAAACTCGGCAGCCTAACGGCGCCACATAAAACTAACAAAAATGGGTTGATGAAATCAAATAGGGTATATCATCATATTAAAATAAAGTTTATATAAATAGGAATATAAAAGAAAATCCCCCAACATAACAAAGAGGAGCTTAAAAGAAGTGACATAAAGGAGAGTACTTAAAAAGAAAGAGAGAGGTTAGATCTCTTACGAAAATTCGGCAGCCTAACGGCGCCACTCAAAACTTCCAAAATGGATTGATGAGATAGAATAGTGTCTCTAATCACATGAACATAAAAATTACAGTAATATTAATATAAAATAACATCCCAATAACAAGAATGATGAGATTTAAAAGGAATGACATAAAAGAGTGTACTTAAAAAGAAAGAGTGGAGTAGGATCCCTTACCTCAAGTCCAACTTGTCTTGTTCATTTCTTTATATTCCTCAATAATAAACATTGGTCAATTAAAAATTTCCTAAGTACCTCCTTTAGAGATTATTATTCAGTTCATATCACATATTATAATGTTATAATAATTGTTTAATAATGTTAGTTCATATCAGATGTTTTTGCCGATGTTTGGTACATGAGTCAAAAATGAACTTGTTTGAAAAAAGATTGCCCATGTAGTTATAAGTAAATAATTTCCAGAATAGTATTAATGATTAAATTATCATATATATCCAGTAAATATTCATTTAATACTATTCCATATCATTTGGAGATAAAAAACGAAAAGCACCGTTCATGGAGACGGTAGGTCGTACGTACGCATGAACGCTACTTTCATTTTTTTGTCATATTAATGGAATTAAAAAAAATGAGAGAGATATATATATGTTATAATTACAGAATGATATCCATAATTTTGATGTAATATATTACATATATATCCATTATATATATGTACTTATAATATTACATTACATTTTGAGATAAGAAATGAAATGTACCGTTCATGGAGACGGTAAGCCGTACGTACGCATGAACTCTACTTCCATTTATATTTCATATTTAATGGAATTAAAACATAATGATACATAATAGAATTTTAATTCCAGTATGGTATCTTATATAATATTATTAAATATATCCTTTATACGTACCACATATGGTATTAACGAATCAAATCACTTTGAGGGGGCGGTAGTCTGCACTTCCTTAAATGAAGATATCGCGTTTACTCATAATGGAAACCATAAAGGTATGCCCAAAATGAAAAATACAGAAGCTTAAGGAAAACATAAAAATATTATATATCACATATAAATATAGTGTCATCTTAATGGCCACCTTTGAAGGTGTTAAAAGAATGTTGAACAATCATCGTTTCGGGAGGCCGAAATTTTCCATCCACAGAAATAGTATGTTCTTTAACCATTAGATGTTGGTGTGTGAAAGTGTAGCTAGAATACTTATTATAACAAAATCCTAGTATATTTATTATACTGTATTTGTTACAAAAGAAATGAACAAAAAGAGTTTAGGGGGTTGGAGAAGCAAAATAAAACAAAAGGACTCAAGTGAAGACATTACCTCAAATTCAGGTAACTCCCTTTGGTTTGAGCTCAAAGGATTCCTTGGGAAGACTTCTGCCCAAAGTGAAGCTTCACGGAGTAAGAGAGGGAAGTGGAGAGATAAAATGGGCAGAGTTTGGCCGAGCCAAAAGCTTTGGGAGTGTGGGTAAGGAGGTAGAGGTGGGGGCCTTTTAAAAGAGGAGAGGAGGGGCACTCTTGGAAGGTAAAGAAAAGTCACTTTATTTTAAAATGGTATTCGGATTTAAGAGGTCCCACATTGATTTTTTTCTAGGGTAAGGTGATAAGGGTTAGAAATCCACTCATACAATAGGTTTTGGACATGTGTAGGTCTTAGATATTACATTATCTTTTCATTTTATTTAAATCTTTAAATAATGAGGTCATCGCTGCATCATTATGATGTCATAAATAATTTAATTTATTTAATGTATAAAAATTATAAAAACATACTATGATGTAGGAAATCTTTTTAGATTTCCAATGAATGTTTATAGTCAAAAATCTGATTTGTATAACCCCATGTAAAAATTGTATTAGTAAAAAATTTCATGTTTGTCTCATTTTTACTTTAACTTTAAATAAAAAGATATTAATGTCATTTTCCAACCAAAGTGGCTTCATGGGGTCCCAAAGTTGACCCATGGGTTGTATTGATCGGCCATGACACTTCCAATGAGGTTAGGACATGTTTCAAGTTCATTTCATATTATTAAAACATTATTTTTACCTTAAACTCCACTAATTACCTCTAATCGCGATTAAAAACTTAATAAGTTGATATTCACCAAAAAATTATGTTTATCCCATTGAACCACATTTTAATTCTTAATGAAAACCATGTATGTCGGATTTTTGAAATTAAAAATACAAAGTTGGCGAAATTTCATTTAAACGGAAAAATCAGTTTTTATAAGTACCACTTAGTGGTTTCACTATTCATCAAAAATTGATGTTTTTCAGAAAAATCCCAAAAATTCACCCTAAGCTATATTTGATATTACGAATTCAAAAATGAAGTCCATTTTACAAAATTCAAATCATATAAGTCACATTAATTAATTTAATAATTAATTCCGGCTGTCAGAGAAAAAAGTGTGTTTTTATGAAACAACAAGTATCAAAAGATTGACACTAGTTTAAGTCTGATTTCAAAGTGAAATTAATTCCAACGACCACTATTGGATTAAATGGTAAAAATATATTCTAATTTCACTTTAAAACCAATTCAAAAGATAATCTAATCATATAAATAAATTATATTAAAAAGAGGTTTTGAATTAAAATACAACATTTTACACTATTCATTAAAAAATGAACTTTATCGGAAAGATACGAAAAATTTACACAAAGTAAATTTTGATGTCCCAATTATTAAGAAGAGTTTTATTTGGTCCAAAAGGATGTATAAGAGTGAACAAAACTATATTTAATGATGGTTCTCAATCAAAAGGCGATAAGTGAACCTTTAATGAAAACTAGGGCATGTACGCCTAAAATCGAATTATTTCCGTATTTTATGCCTTTATCTTTTATTGTATAAATGTAAAAACATTAAAAACATATATAATCATATTTTAGTTATTTATATCCATTCCCGCCAATACAACGGCTACATGTTAACTACCATTTAAAATAATATTATTTTATTATTAGAGTGCAACATAGGATTCCCAAGAAACTCGTTGTTGCGTGTTGGGTACGCCATCGAGCATAGCGTCCCCTTTAAAGTCATATTAATACTTTATTCACAAATATGGATAAATATGAAAATTTAATATTATTTATTTACCTGGGGTGTTACATCCTTCCCCCCTCTTGGGAATTGCGTTCTCGCAATTTTTAAAATTGAGCTGGGAAACATCCTTGAAAGTCCCACATCGGAACAAGAGTCTGTAAAACAATCACTTTAAAATAAAGGAAGATAAGTACAGAGGTCACCCGAGTTAAACCATACTAGGATTCCATGTAGAAAAATATGGACATGGAAGAGAAAACATAGGGTCATGTTCTGATGGAGAGTGATAGAAAACATGTCTAGGAGAAAGTTAACCATAAGAAAATCACAAACTTGTGATGGGTTAAACGGTATTCGATTCCCCAGTAAGAAAAGTTAATAGACAACATTTTTGTTTTAAGTTACTTTTTATTGAGTAATTTATTCATAGGGAAACATAATCACTTATCATTTTGACTTTCAACTTTTACACAAACTCATATTTTCTCCAAAAGACGAGTATTTAGGAAGACTTGTTCACATTAAGAGTACTATAATCAACTTCTAGAGAATCACCTAATCCACCAAAGAGAACTATATACTTCCCATTTCTTTAGGCTTTAACCAAAACCAAAACCAAAAGGTTAGTACAAGGTCAGATATTCCAGAAAAGGATAACCCTTTTAAAAGAAAATCTATGCTTAATCTCCAAAATTTGTCCAACAAAACCCAAAGTTCAACGAGGACCATCTGATAAAAAATTTGTCCATAAAATTCTTCAAAGTAAACCAGTCTAAGATTGAAACCCAAATATTTGAAGGATTTAGTCACATAGTCTTCCAAGTTAAATCGTAACATTTATCTCCAAACAATATCAGTTGCTCCTAAAGTCTCATATTGAAAAGTAATTAACCTAATCACATATCCTCCATGATAGGTTAATCATTTTCATAAATAACCCAAAATCAACTTACTCATAATTCATAAAATCATATAACTAAAAAAAGAATCAGTCAAACTAACCAGGGACTTCATGTAGTCTAGTGGTAGGCGATAAATACCAGTCGCAATTTGGTTGTGGGTTCGATTCCCGCAGCTTTGTTCGACGCGACGGGTAGTCACACAGTCTGCATGTTGTCCTTTTTACAAAACTATATAATTCTCAAATCATTCCCCAAAAAGGGATAAAATCATCAAAAATAACCATAACATAATTTAACCCCAATTTTATCTCATGCCTTTCACTTCAATCATAACATATAGTAACCCATAATTACCTCAAAAGTAAGGATCATATAAACCCAAATGGTTCTTTATAACTATTTCCACAAAAGAAAAGATAACTATTCCTTGAATAAAACATGCATATATTAAACATCAGGGTTACACATAATATAAAAAGTCTTCTAATGTAACCCATCATCAAAAGAGACTTAATACTCTTAAGAATTTCACCATAACTCTTGAAGCCCTTATATGTTGACATCTTACTCATTCAACATTCTTCATGATCCATTAACCATTCCTTTCCAACTTATTCCGAAATACCTCTTTCCTACAAACAAAATCATGAATCATATCCTAAGATTCCAAAATAGGAAAACAATAGTCATGAAATAATACATACCTTTGATTGGTCATTGTCAGTTTCTTCATCCTCAATCGGAATGGCATTTGGTATTGGTAAACGAACATTTGTACGCTCTTGGTAACCCCATTCACGAAACTTCTTCATAGGACATGTGTTTGCATAATGAACATGCACACCACATTTAAAACATTCAATTGATCCCTCAGAAAGAACTTTATTCCCATTCCTCGAGTCAACTAGATGCTTCCTTTTTCCATGGCAGGTTCCTGCTTTATGACCTTCATTTCCACATCTATAGCATATTTCTATCCCTTTGAAACATTTTCCTAGGTGTTTCTTTCCACACCTTTGACAACTAGGTTTTTGAACACACTTACCTTTATGATTATTACCTTTACTTCCGTAGGGATTTGTTTCTTGCATATATGATGCCTTAGATAAATCACCAAGGTTTAGGTGGTCAATCATGACTCCAGATAGTTGGTTGAGGATAATCACAAGAGTTCTCATTGCAGCTCCCATATCATTTAGTTGCTTGCTCAAAAACAGCCACGGTTTCCTTCACATCCACTGTTACTTTGGTGCCTGCTAGATCTAGCCATTTACTAAAACCAAAAAGGTCAGTGTGATTATATCCAAAAAAACCATCATGTACTAATGAGGAAGATAAACACTAAGATATACTTACTCATTCACTTTATCTAAAACTAGGACTCTTTATGAAATCCTAACCATTTTGGTAATTCCACTTATGCTTAATGAATACCCTAACCTCTAAAGTTATCTAAACCGACCTTTGATACCAACTATAAGGCCCCAGCCTTAAATCTTACTTAATCTTGAGTTATTACAAGATTACACATTGAGGATCTTTTCAGGTTTAGAGTTTTAGAGAATTAGATCATGAAACTTGCATTACATTCCACATTTAAACAAAGTGGTTACATAAAAGACACTATTCATTCTTCCCATCAACGGAAACATATTGAAAATAAAACATGGATTCTTTCTTGACACATCCTTGACACTATCATCACATCATGTATCGTTCCCTTGACCTGTGAAAAACATTTCAAAAACTTGGGATGAGCATAAAAAGCTCAGTAAGGGTTATAAAAATATGGAAAGGAAACATGAGTTCATATATACATAAGAATGAAAACATACTTTACCCATAAAACATAGGCACTTTAACATACTTCATCAAACCATGAATAAATCATAGAAAACATAAGACATAAAGGTAACTTGAGGCATTCATAACATTCTTACGTAGGGAGTAACCCTCTTGGTTATGTTTGGAATACCCATCACAGTATATTCCCTAAATCTCTTCGGAGAAACCTTAACATTTCACTCCTTCGCGTTACCCAATGCATTGGAGAGCTATATCGGGCTCACCCGCCCTTAGTTTATCACGGAACCACCCATCTTCATAATAATGTCCAAGAACCTTAACATAATTGTATCACATAAAACATGCATAAAGTAAACATAACATTCCCACCTTTAAATCACAAGATATCAATACAACACATTGATATAAAAACATTATGAAAACCATTTTCAATACCAAGATAAAAGAAAAGTAAAACATGGCATTTATTTTTCTTTTAAAAAGAAGGTATGGCTTGTAGAGGAAGCCGAAACTCAAATAATGGTCACGGCGGCGGAGAAGTCGTTGTCGCCGCATACGTATGACAAAAACATTCCCTTTTGTCGTTTAGTAAACGCTTCGTATAAAAAAGATTCCTTTTGAATAAACATAAAAGTCAAAGGGGTTTATACACCATATAAAAGAAGGTTGTGTATAAAACAGAATATGCCTCAATGAAAGGAGATTGAGACGAAGTCCCTTACAAAGATGGTATCCTTGGTTTAAGGATAAATAAATTACATAATTATGTGTGACAAATGAATACACCAAATATAAGTTTATATTAAGTTTAAAATAATCAAAGGTCATTCAAACATATTCAAAGGATGACATATTCAATAACTACATGTTGAACCCAAAGAAATCGAAATTGGGTTAAGAAGTTCCCTTGACAGCCTAACGGCGTCACATCAAAATGAGTTGATGAGAGATAAAAAGTGTATCTCATCACTTGGACATAAAGTTTACATCAATAATGATATATGAGAACATATCCCAACATAACAATATGTAAATTAAAAGACCCAATAAAATAAGTCTTTTAAAAAAGAGGAGGGTGAAAGGTTCCCTTACCGACTTGGGTATCTTTCAAAACATACACCCCATGAAAGAAGGACAATAAATCATTGATGTAAATACTCATAAATGAAAGTATATTACACAAAGAGTAGAATAATGGGCAGTACATACACCACTAAAAGGAAATTGTGGCAAATATAGCATAAATCTCACAGGAATAAAAGTGAGATGAAAAATCCCTTACGAAAACTCGGCAGCCTAACGGCGCCACATAAAACTTACAAAAATGGGTTGATGAGATCAAATAGGGTATACCATCATATTAAAATAAAGTTTATAGAAAGAGGAATATGAAATAACATCCCATAACATAACAAAGAGGAGCTTAAAAGAAGTGACATAAAGGAGAGTACTTAAAAAGAAAGAGAGAGGTTAGATCTCTTATGAAAATTCGGCAGCCTAACGGCGCCACTCAAAACTTCCAAAATGGATTGATGAGAGAGAATAGGGTCTATCATCAAATGAACATAAAAATTATAGTAATATTAATATAAAAGAAAATCCCAATAACAAGAATGATGAGCTTTAAAAGGAATGACATAAAAGAGTGTACTTAAAAAGAAAGAGTGGAGTAGGATCCCTTACCTCAAGTCCAACATGTCTTGTTCGTTTCTTTATATTCCTAAATAATAAACTTTGGTAAATTAATAATTGCCTAAGTACCTCCTTTAGAGATTATTATTCAGTTCATATCACATATTATAATGTTATAATAATTGTTTAATAATGTTAGTTCATATCAGACGTTTTTGCCGATGTTTGGTACATGAGTCAAAAATGAACTTGTTTGAAAAAAGATTTCCCATGTAGTTATAAGTAAATAATTTCCAGAATAGTATTAATGATTAAAATATCATATATATCCATTAAATATTCATTTCATACTATTCCATATCATTTGGAGATAAAAAAACAAAAAGCACCGTTCATGGAGACGGTAGGCCGTACGTACGCATGAACGCTACTTTCATTTTTTTGTCATATTAATGGAATTAAAAAAAATGAGAGAGATATATATATGTTATAATTCCAGAATGATATCCATAATTTTGATGTAATATATTACATATATATCCATTATATATATGTACTTATAATATTATATAACATTTTGAGATAAGAAATGAAATGTACCGTTCATGGAGACGGTAAGTCGTACGTACGCATGAACGCTATTTCCATTTCAATTTCATATTTAATGGAATTAAAACATAATGATATATAATAGTATTTAAATTATAGTATGGTATCATATATAATATTATTAAATATATCCTTTATACGTACTACATATGGTATTAACGAATCAAATCACTTTGAGGGGGCGGTAGTCCGCACTTCCTTAAATGAAGATATCGCGTTTACCCATAATGGAAACCGTAAAGGTATGACCAAAATAAAAAATACAGAAGCTTAAGGAAAACATAAACATATTATATATCACATATAAATATAGTGTCATCTTAATGGCCACCTTT
The DNA here is from genome assembly GCA_963277665.1 of Viscum album. Taxonomy (NCBI): domain Eukaryota; kingdom Viridiplantae; phylum Streptophyta; class Magnoliopsida; order Santalales; family Viscaceae; genus Viscum; species Viscum album. The sequence goes on from OY728156.1 coordinate 1,809,579,540, forward strand.
TAATGTGTTAAAAGAATGTTGAACAATCATCGTTTCGGGAGGCCGAAATTCACCATCCACGGAAACAGTATGTTCTTTAACCATTAGATGTAGGTGTGTGAATGTGTAGCTAGAATCCTTATTATAACAACATACTAGTATATTGATGATACTGGATTTGTTACAAAAGAAATGAACAAAAAGAGTTTAGGGGGTTGGAGAAGCAAAATAAAACAAAAGGACTCAAGTGAAGACATTACCTCAAAATCAGGTAACTCCCTTTGGTTTGAGTTTAAAGGATTCCTTGGGAAGACTTCTGCCCAAAGTGAGGCTTCAAGAAGTAAGATACAGAAGTGGAGAGACAAAATGGGCAGAGGTTGGCCGAGACAAAGGCTTTGGGAGTGTGGGTAAGGAGGTAGAGGTGAGGGCCTTTTATAAGAGGAGAGGGGGGGCACTCTTAGAAGGTAAAGAAAAGTCACTTTATTTTAAAATGGTACTTGGATTTAAGAGGTCCCGCATTGATGTGTTTCTAGGATAAGGTGATAAGGGTTCTAAATCCACTAATCCAATAGGTTTTTGACATGTGTAGGTATTATATATTACATTATATTTCCATTTTATTTAAATCGTTAAATAATGAGGTCATCACTGCATCATCACGATGTCATAAATAATTTAATTTATTTAATGTCTGAAAATTATAAAAAAAATACTATGATGTAGGAAAGTGTTTTAGATTTCTAATGAATATTTATAGTCAAAAATCGGATTTGTATAACCCCATGTAAAAATTGTTTTAGTAAAAAATTTCATGTTTTTCTCATTTTTACTTTAACTTTAAATAAAAAAATATTAATGTCATTTTCCAACCAAAGTGGCTTCATGGGGTCCCCAAGTTGACGCATGGGTTGTCTTGGTCGGCCATGACACATCCAATGAGGTTAGGACATGTTTCATGTTCATTTAATATTATTAAAACATTATTTTTACCTTAAACTACACTAATTACCTCTAATCGCGATTAAAAACTTAATAAGTTACTATTCACCAAAAAATTATTTTTATCCCATTGAACCACATTTTACTTCTTAATGACAACCATGTATGTCGGATTTTTGAAATTTCAAACACAAAGATGGAAAATTTTCATTTAAACGGAAAAATCATTTTTTATAAGTACCACTTAGTGGTTTCACTGTTCATCAAAAATTGTAGTTTTTCAGAAAAATCCCAAAAATTCACCCTAAGCTATATTTGATATTCCGAATTCAAAAATGAAGTACATTTTACAAAATTCAAAACATATAAGTCACATTAATTAATTTAATAATTAATTCCCGTTGTCAGAGCAAAAAGCGTGTTTTTATGAAACAAGAAGTGTCAAAAGATTGACACTAGTTTAAGTCTGATTTCAAAGTAAAATTAATTCCAATGAACACTATTGGATTAAATGGTAAAAATATATTCTAATTTCACTTTGAAACAAATTCAAAACATAATCTAATCATATAAATAAATTAGATTAAAAAGTGGTTTTGAATTAAAATACAACATTTTACACTATTCATTAAAAAATGAACTTTATCAGAAAGATACCAAAAATTTACACAAAGTAAATTTTGATGTCCGAATTCTTAAGAAGAGTTTTATTTGGTCCAAAAGGATTTATAAGAGTGAAAAAAGCTATATTTAATGATGGTTCTCCATCAAAAGGCGATAAGTGAACCTTTAGTGAAAACTAGGGCATATACGCCCAAAATCGAATTATTTCCGTATTTTATGCCTTTATCTTTTATTGGATAAATGTAAAAACATTAAAAAACATATATAATAATATTTTAGTTATTTCTATCCATTCCCACCAATAAAATGGATACATGTTAACTACCATTTAAAATAATATTATTTTATTATTAGAGTGCAACGTAAGATTCCCAAGAAACTCGTTGTTGCGTGTTGGGTACGCCATCGAGCATAGCGTCCCCTTTAAAGTCATATTAATACTTTATTCAAAAATATGGATAAATATGAAAATGTCATATTCTTTATTTACCTGGGGTGTTACAATAGATCATCAATTTTAGTTTCTTCCCTAGATTAGATGTTTGATCATGGATTTTATTAGCTATTATTTTATCATTGATTTTTTGATCATCACATGATCTTGTTCCAAAAACATAAATTGTTTGAAGCAGTTTAGGTTTGATATGAAATTATATATCCTATAGACATCCCCATTATGTAATCATTGGTTAATAATTCTTACCCAACAAAGGATTGAATTAATCTGTTTTAATTTCTCCCAATTATTCATTCCATTATTCACTATTGACCCATGGGGTTGTGGTTCGACATTACCTGAAACACCCCGAGATTTTATGAAAAATATTCATTTTAATTTCATTGATGTCTTATGTTTTACACTACACAAAAAGGAGATTTCACTACACGCATCCCTGACTTGTCTTGTTTTACACGCAATCACGACCTTCCATGATAGCGTGTGTTGTACGCAATATCGAGTTTCACTAAACAACGATATGTTATTAAAATATTATATAAACTAGCCGTTATGAATAGTAATACCCTCTTTTTGAAATTTTATAAATTTTATCTTTCAAAATGGACTACTTTTTTGGATTCGGAATATCAAAATTATCCTAGGGTGAATTTTTGGTATTTTTCTGAAAACTTTCATTTTTGATGAATAGTGAAAACACTCGGTTACTATTTAAAAACTGACTTTTGATTTAAATAATTATTTATTTTATTTAAATTTATTTTAGGTAAAAATTAATACATAATACCTATATAAGTTCAATATAATTCATCAGATTCATTTTATAATAATTTTAGATATACAAAAATTTTATTGAACTTTTTACCGTCTTTTACCCACCTCTTAGAGGAATTTTGAAATTCACATAAAACATAATTTTACCGCTTCTGTGAGTGGAATTTCAAAAATCCGAGTGACACGGTTAATATCAAGGACTAAAATTTAGTTTAATGAGATGAAAATAATTTTTGGTGAATAGTAACTTTTTACTTTTATTTACCACGGTTAAAAGTAAATAGGGTAATTAAGGGTAAAAATGATATTATTATTATCCTAACACATATCCTAATTTTATTGTATAAGTGTAATTCGACCAAAAACAACCTTAGGAATAACATATGACCATTTAGGTCCACTTGGATTAGATTAGGATATTTAATATTATTTTATTTAAAAAATAGTTAAAATAGTTAAAATCAAAGTTTAATAACTAAACAATTTTTAATATAGGGTCATACATAAGATAAATTCGACTATAAATATTCATTAGAAAGATAAATGTATTTCCTACATAATGGTATTTTATTTATAATTTTTAGAAATTAAATAATTTAATTTATTTATGACACAATGATGATGCAGTAGTTATCTTATTAATGAAATATTGACATAATTGATGTTATAAATACCCAAATAAAAGTAATTTCCGACTTTTTATTATTCCACTAATTTTCTAGGTTAATATGACATGTTAGTATTGAATTAATTAACTTTTTTCGAACTAATCATGTTGTTATTATTTTCTCAAAAACCCATTACCATATAGTGTCAAAATTGACATAAAATAGTTTTTAAAACAAATATTATATTATTAATTGTTATTATATTCCTAAAAATCTAAGGTTCGGCCAAGATACGTATATCATGATATTTGTATCATTAATTGATAACTTTGGGGTCTTTTGAATGTATATGGTACGTTTATTAATTATATAATTTAAAAATACAAAGTGACATGGTAAATTTCAATCTAATTAACTAAGAGTTAAAACTAAAAGATAAGGTTAATATAATGACCCAAACCTGTATAATATCTATTGGTTGAGATGAATTCGACCCATCCCCACATTATCTTCTAAATAAATCAATTTTGAGATATTAAAAACTGAATATTACTTTATTATAAAATAATATTTTATGTTTTTCCAAAGGTACCCCTCTCCTCCCTTATAAAAGGGCACCCCTTCTCTCTTCTCTTCACACCCTTTTGATCCATTAAACTCGGACAAACCCAGACCATTTCTCTTCTCCACTTCCCTAGAAACATTCTGGAGGTTATGGTCTTCTCACAATACCAACTCTACTTCCATAAGAGGAAGCATAAAGGAGGTGCGTCGAAGAAGAGGTAATCTCTTCTTCCGATTCTCTCATGTTTCTTTCTTCTTCTACATCTTATTTTTTAGTTGTATCATTATAAAGTAATAAAATCAGTATTACTTATATAATGATATATTATTATAAATATGAAAAAACCTTATTTCACCTTCTATCCATCCTACAAAAAACAAAATCACCACCCGTGTGTACGTACGGAATACCGTCTCCACGCTGTTGTGTAATCTGTTTTCGACCACCACCTTACATGGATGGGTATAATGGTGTAAATAAATAACTACATATGATTATTGTAAAGTGATATTGATTCTTAAATATTATACATACACTTCAATAAAATTCCACTATCATGGGAATGATATCATCGCTCTTGCGTACGTATGGACTACTGTCTCCACGACGCGATGAGATTCATTCTCCATGTTAACCATTCATAAATGATTATAAAGTATATATAATGAATAATAATGAAATATATAACATAATAATGATACTGGATTTATGTATATATATATATATATGTAATATACTTAATTCCATTCAATTCAATAAGGAAACAAAAACAGCGTTCATGCGTACGTACGTCATACCGTCTCCATGAACGGTGTATTTCATTCCATTTATAGATATATCATATATATATTTATATGATGAATATATATTATATATAAATCATGTTTTACATTATGTAATTAAGTAAATCATGATATAAGTAATAATATCAAGAACAACCAGTCGAAACACGTACGATAGATGAAACGATTTTACCCAAAACGATGCTTTAACATGGAATTTACAAAAGAACGGGTAATATAAAGTCATAAGTGAACCATATATGATATCATAACAATAAATATGATTCTTGAATAAGTAAATGACATTATTTAAATCATTATATAGGAGTTTTGGATACATATGAAGCATATCAGACATAAGGTAAGGGATAATGTTGCAATCTCAATTGTTTTCAACCCGAGATTGCTTATACATAAGTATTTACTGGGGTTATATTTATCATCTAGGTCCAAGTTTTATAAAAAAAATCATTTATGTTTAATGTCCTTTTTACCCATTTTTGACCTTTACTACATGGTATGTAAGGAATCGTTTTTTTGTTTACCATACGAGGTACTTTTTGACTTTTTCGACAAAAGTACGAGAAGAATGTTATTTTTAACTTATACGGCGTGAACAGATTTTTATGGTTTCATAACGCCTCATTTTCATTAAGCTTACTCTACAATATTTTATAACTATTTTCAACAAAATACTTTTATTTTTAAATTTCATGGAATTTTGTGAAAAGAAAATGATTTTGAAGGAGAAAGGATATTTTCCTCAAGAATTCATTTCAAATGTTTTATCAAAACCATTTTCCATCTAAGATGACATTATTTCATATGTGTATGTTTCAAGTTTAATGTCTCTATGATTTAAATGGTTTCACTTTTCTTATGATGAAATATAAATTTTTTTCATATGGATTAATAGATGATGGGATGATGTTTATGAAACCCATTTTATTCTTTGGGTTATGAAGAATGTTTTAAGTTTATTTTGAGGCACATGTAAGAATTATTTCATTATGAGATGGGTGGGACATATATCTTCCTACAATGCACTGGGTAAAGATTTATATCTCATGAGGTTGACATGGATGGAACGGTAAGTTAATCCAGTTCAGTAATACAGGATTGGAACAAGGAGTGAACTCGATTCATAAAGGGACTTTGTCCACAAAGATGGTCTTGGTAGCAATGCCTTGGCTACTATGGAAATCATATCATGTGCTTAATGGTTACCACAATCACATGTTTTATACCCATTATATTTTATCATGATTGATGTTCCTTTATGATATATGCCTTACGTACTTCAAAGATTTATGTCTTTTCTCAATATTTTGATGTTTAGATTTTATGTTCACATTTTTGCATTAAAATGTTTATGGATTGTTTTATGTTCTCTATGTTTACCCTTACTGAGCATTTGAGCTCACCCTTTTTATGTTTTCTTTTCCCCAGGATTTAAAGAAAGGTTTTAGGTAAGAAAAAAATGGGGAAGATCTTTATGGGAGATGTTGAAGATCTTTCACCATGATTAGAAGATTATATTCAGAGTTTCCAAAGACACTAAACTATTACGATCCTTATGTGTCTGTTTTTGTTATGTATTAAGTATTCCGCAAAAGTAATGTAACATCCATGTACGTTAAGCTTTGGGCCTCTACAGTTGGTATCAGATGAAAGGTTTAGTCAACCTTTGGAAACTAGGATGCGAAAACTTTAGTGATATCCCTAGAGATATTTCTAAGGTATGTCTAGGGATGTCCCTAAGGTTATGTATAAGTATAGGTTATAGTCCTAGAATTATGGTAATGATATTAGAATTAAACCTAATATGTTAGATGTCGAAGGTAATCCGCCTTGATTATGTTATTTTCCCTGTATGATTTTTTCCTCTCACATAATTCTTTTTGTGTTTTAGTTAATGGAGGGAACCAGAAGGAATTTGATTAACATTGAATCCAACGGAAAAATTGGTGACTATGAGCAATGAAATTTCATAATCCTATAGAGAAAGATGTTGTGATTATGCCAAATCAGTCATCGCGATATATGATTAACAAGGTGAAATTTAGTGGTATTCCTAATTCATAAAATAAGATAAAGATAGACTTTTATGCATGTTCTCATGTTAAGGAGTATAAAGAAAGGAATATTGAGATTTCTAAAGAAGGGAAGAAGAACCTTGATGAATACATCAAATGGAGGGGAAGATGTTATATGTGTGGAGAGAAGGGTCATAGAGTGACTGATTGTTATGGAGTTCAATGTATTATCTGTGGAGAACATGGGAGTTACCCAACTCAAAGCCCTGGCCTAAGAGGTTACTTCTAAATAAAGGATGGACTTATTCCATGACAATCATTGAAGAGGATGGATTGAAGTGTTTATGTATTTTTATTAAATAATAATGTTTTTTAGGTACTTTAATGGTATATTGGAATATCTATGTATTGGTCAATTGTGGTTTTCAATAAGAATATGGTACTGGTAACCATGAAAAGTTACAGAAATATTTTTGGAAAGCAGATGATATGCGCATAATGAATGGATAAGGAGAAAATATTATGTTTGATAGTATTCATGAGCTCATGACTGATATAAGGAAAAAGTGATACCATGGTTTGAGTATATCGAAATTTTGGGATTTTGGTATGTAGAAAGAGTTAATTTTTTACAACATCCATGTTTTCAGTATGGTTTAATGGGTATTCATTTTTCCTGAGAATACAAGATTAAGTTATTAACATGTTTGGAATGCGATCAAAAAGATATATCTTGTGATATATGAGGGATAAATTATGGTATTCACATACTTATTATATGACCTTTTTAGTAATCATTATCTTTATACTATAAGATTAATTAGAAGTATTTTCAAAAAGCCTAAAGGATGGAATGGATTAAGTTGGAGATCAGATAGTATTGTTTAAGTATAGAGATTTTTGATATTATGATAGTATAGTTTTAGAAGAAAAGGACAACCTATAGGACGGGTGATAACCCATCGCGTTGGACAAGATTGCGGGAATCGAACCCACAACTGAAGTGTGACAGGCCTTCATCTCCTACCAATGGCCTACAAGAAGTCCCTGGTTTGTAGAAATTAGTTTTATTTTATTACGTGGTATGATAGATAAAGTATAAGTCCATTTTTGGAACAATGTACAATTAACCTCACCATAGATGGACTTATGTATATTTAATATCTTATACTCATCTTTTATTGTGATAGAGACAGATGGAATGACCTATCATTCTATCGCGTGATCTTATAATACTTCAAGAATTTCAAATTCAACTTCATATCTTTAAATAAGAGATAAAGCAGAAATTGTTCATGGAATGACCAATGATGATTTTACACTAAAATCAAGTAAGTATTTATCCTTATACAAAAGAATCATCAACATTGGGGAAATAATCTTGAAAACCAAAAAAGTTTTCGTAGTACTCTCATATCCGATGAATCCGATGGTACCTTAGATCATCACAAATTTATGGCTTTGTGATTGTTGGATTTTTCATAGCCATGTTCTCTACCACTCTCCATCAGAACATGATGGTTAGATTTCTCTTCCATATCCATATTTTTCACCTATGTTCTCCTATGTGGAAACCCAGTGATTAGTTAATTTGGGTAACCATTACGTTTCATAATTTAGTTTTTAAAGTTAAGTTTTGGTATTCCTTTTTATGATGTGGGTGTCTATTAAAGAAACTTTCAAGTAGTAAACCATTTATAACCCCAATGAATTTTGAGGGCGAAATTCATTTTAAGGGGGGTAGAATGTAACGCCCCGAGATTTTATGAAAAATTTTCATTTTAATTTCATTGATGTCTTGTGTTGTACACTACACCAAAAGGAGCTTGCACTACACGCATCCTTGACTTGTCCTGCTTTACATGCAAGCGTGACCTTCCACGATAGTGTGTGTTGAACACAATATTGAGTTTCACTAAACAATGATATGTTATTAAAATATTATATAAACTAGCCATTATGAATAGTAATACCCACTTTTTGAAATTTTATTAATTTTATCTTTCAAAATACACCTCATTTTTGGATTCGGAATATCTAAATTATCCTAGGGTAATTTTTTGGTTTTTTTTTTGAAAAATTTCAATTTTTGATGAATAGTAAAAACACTTGGTTACTATTTAAAAACCGACATTTTATTTAAATAATTATTTATTATATTTATATTTATTTTAGGTAAAAATTGATACATAATACCTATATAAGTTCAATATAATTCATTGGAGTCATTTTATAATAATTTTAGATATATAAAAATTTTATTGAACTTTTCACCGTCTTTTACCCACCTCCTAGGAGAATTTGGAAATTCACATAAAACTTAATTTTACCGCTTCTGTGAGTGGAATTTCGAAAATCTGAGACACACGGTTAATATAAAGGACTAAAATGTGGTTCAATGAGATGAGAATAATTTTTGGTGAATAGTAACTTTTTACTTTTATTTACCACGGTTAAAATTAAATAGGGTAATTAAGGGTAAAATGATATTATTATTACCCTAAAACATGTCCTAATCCTATTGGATAAGTGTAATTCGACCAAAAACAACCTTAGGAATAAAATATGACCATTTAGGTTGACTTGGATTAGATTAGGACATTTAATATTATTTTATTTAAAGAATAGTTAAAATAGTTAAAATCAAAGTTTATTAGCTAAAACATTTTTCATATAGGGTTATACATAAGATAAATTCGACTATAAAAATTCATTAGAAATATAAAAATATTTAATAAATAATTGTATTTTATTTATAATTTTTAGACATTAAATAATTTAATTTATTTATGACACAATGATGATGCAGTAATTATCTTATTAATGAAATATTGACATAATTGATGTTATAAATACTCAAATAAATGTAATTTGAAGCTTTTTATGAATTAAAATAATTTTCTAGGTTAATATTACATGTTAGTATTGTATTAATTAACTTTTTCCGAACTAATCATGCTTTTATGATTTTCACAAAAATCCATTACCAAATAGTGTCAAAATTGACATAAATAGTTTTTAAAACAAATATTATATTATTAACTGTTATTAAATTCCTAAAAATCTAAGGTTCGGCCAAGATACTTATATCATGACAGATGTATCATTAATGGACAACTTGGGGGTCGCATGGATGTATATTTTATGTTTATTAACTATATAATATAAAAATAAAAAGTGACATGGTAAATGACAATCTAATTAACTAAGAGTTAAAACTAAAAGATAAGGTTAATATAATGACCCAAACCTGTCTAAAATCTATTGGTTGAAAGTATTTCGACCCATACCCACCTTATCTTCGAAATAAATAAATTTGGAGATATTAATAACTGAATATGACTTTATTATAAAATAATATTTAATGTTTTTCCAAAGGTGCCCCTCTCCTCCCTTATAAAAGGGCACCCCTTTCCTCTTCTCTTCACACCCTTTTGAGCCTTTATGATTGTCCAAACCCTAACCATTTCTCTTCTCCACTTCCCTAGAAACATTCTGGAGGTTTTGGTCTTCTCAAAAGACAATCTATACTTCCATAAGAGGAATCTTAAAGGAGGTGCGTCGAAAAAGAGGTAATCTCTTCTTCCGATTCTCTCAAGTTTCTTTCTTCTTACAATTCTTCTTATTTAGTTGTATAATTATAAAGCAATAACATTAGTATTAATTATATACTGATATGTTATTATAAATATTAAACAACCTTATTTCAACTTCTATCCATCCTATAGAAAATTAAATCACCACGCGTTCGTACGTACGGAATTCCGTCTCCACGCCGTGGTGTAATCTATTTTTGACCACCACCTTACTTGGATCGGTATAATGGTGTAAATAAATAACTATATATGATTATTTTAAAGTGATATTGATTCTTAAATATTATACATACACTTCAATACAATTCCATGATCATGGGAATGATATCATCGCTCGTGCGTACGTACGGACTACCGTCTCCACGACGCGATGAGACTCATTCTCCATGTTAACCATTCATTAATGATTATGAAGTATATATAATGAATAATAATGAAATATAAAACATAAAAATGATACTGGATATATATATATATATATATATGTCATATACTTAATACCATTCAATTCAATAAGGAAATGAAAACAGCGTTCATGCGTACGTACGACCTACCGTCTCCATAAACGGTGTATTTCATTCCATTTATCGATATATCATATATATATGTATATGCTGAATATATATTATATATAAATCATGTTTTACATTCTGTAATTAATTAAATCAGTATATAAGTAATAATATCAAGAACAACAAGTCGAAACACGTACGATAAATGAAACGATTTTACCCAAAACGCTGCTTTAACATGGAATTTACAAAATAACGGGTAATATAAAGTCATAAGTGAACCAGAAATGATATCATAACAATGAATATGATTCTGGAATAATTAAATGAAATTATTTAAATCATTATACAGGACGTTCAGATACATACGAAGCATATCGGACATAAGGTAAGGGATAATGTTGCAATCTCAATTGTTTTCTATCCGAGATTGATTATACGTAAGTATTTACTGGGGTTATATTTATTGTCCATGTCGAACTTTTATAAAAATGTTTTCATGTATTTTTAAATTCCTTTTTACCCATTTTTGACTTTTACTACATGGTATGTAAGTAATCTTTTTTTGTTCACCATACGAGGTACTTTTTGACTTTTCTAACAAAAGTACGAGAAGAATGTTATTTTTAACTTATACGGCGTGAACAGATTTTTACGGTTTCATAACACCTCATTTTAATGAAGCTTACTCTATAATATTTTATGACTATTCTCAACAAAATACTTATATTTTAAAATTGCATGGAATTTTGTGAAAAGAAAATGATTTTGAAGAAGAAAACATATTTTCCTCAAGAATTCATTTCAAATGTTTTATCAAAATAATTTTCCATCTAAGATGACATTATTTCATATGTGTATGTTTCAAGATTAATGTCTCTATAATTTACAAGGTTTCACTTTTCTTATGATGAAATGTCTATTTGTTTTATCTGGTTTAAGAGATGATGGGATGATGTTTATGAAACCCATTTTATTCTTTGGGTTATGATGAATGTTTTAAGTTTATTTTGTTGCACAAGTAAGAATGATTTCATTATGATATGGGTGGGACCTATATCTTCCTCCAATTCATTGGGTAAATATTTATATCTCATGCGATAGACATGGCTAGAACGGTAAGTTAATTCGGTTCAGTAATACAGGACAGGAATAAGGAGTGAACTCGATTCAGAAAGGGACTTTGTCCACTAAGACGGTCTTGGAAGCAATGCCTTGGCTACTATGGAAATCATATCATGTGCTTAATGGTTTCCACAATCACATGTTTTATAACCATGCTATTTTATCATGATTGGTGTTCTTTTATGATATATGCCTTACGTACTTCCAAGAATTATGTCTTTGCTCAAGATTTTGATGTTTAGATTTTATGTTCAAGTTTTGAATTCAAATGTTTATGGATTGTTTTATGTTCTCTATGTTTACCCTTATTGAGTATTTGAGGTCACCTTTTTTATGTTTTCTTTTCCCCATGATTTAAAGAAAGGTTTTAGGTAAGAAAAAAGGGGAAGATCATTATGGGAGATGTTGAAGATCTTTCACCATGATTAGAAGATTATATTCCGAGTTTCCAAAGGCACTAAACTATTATGGTCCTTGTGTGTCTGTTTTTGTTATGTATTAAGTATTCCGCAAAAGTAATGTAACATCCATGTACATCAAGATTTGGGCCTCTATATTACCAGGGTGGGTTTGAGCATGATGGAACCCCCCAAATTCATGATGGTATTGTAGAAGATGATTTTGGTGATTATTTTCCTATGGATCATGGTAGGTTGCAGGATTTGGGTGACACCTCTGTGGATCTGAGATCTAGATAAGTAATTTAAATTGATGGGAGGTATATTGGGTGGTCTTATAGGAATCATCTGGGTGATTGAATTTTGATTTATAGCTACAGGAATCTGGGAAATTGGTAGATGATGACGTTACCTTTGATTATAATTGATTAGTGGTCAATAGTCATAAATCATAATGGAAGTGGCAGATTTAGGATCCACGTGAAGAACTAGAATTTCTGTGAAAAATTAGACTACACTGAATGTAATAAAATAACACACACCATATAACCCCACTTAGCATTGAGTTCTAGGGTTTTAGGGAAGATAAGGTTCATATGATGTATTTAAAGTCCCACACATCATGTGATCATCCCTAGGTATCTATGACATGCACCAACTGCACATGGCTAGGACCCCATGTAAGAGGACACTTTGTGTACTCTCAGAGTATATGGGCATGGGTTGATAACTGAGCACATCCTAGTATACAGAGAATTAAACAGGAATGCCCTGATGAAAAATGGAATAAGAAGGATCACATTGGAAGACATTGGGTGGAAAAGACATATTGTGTGGGACCAATACATGCAGTGTATGGTGGCATGGCCTATGAGCCCTGTCTATAGTAACAAAGTGGTCAGGCAGCTGAGTGGGACTAGATTCCATGTTGACCCAATAAAAATCATGTAACCCCTTTGTGAAACCTCTAGATTTCGTATCTCCCTCATATGGAATCATATTTTGGCCTATGAGTAGCCTATCCTGAGCATTGTTTTCATTTAGAATGTGATGTTAAACTTCTTAGTTGATTTTGCGATATGTCGTTGAATGATTTGAGTTCCACACTTTTTCAGGTAATGCTTGATGACGGTAGTGATCAGGTGGGATCATCATAAAGAGGTTGGGGTTAGAAATCCCCTATTGTGTTAGGGTGTGGGTACCCCATACTCCTTCAACTAGTTTGAGTGGAACCCCACCCACCCCCTGATAAACTAGGGTTTGGGTCCTCTACCTAATGAGTGGAACACCCAGATGCACTAGGGAATGTATCCTCTATTTAATATTATTCCCCCTATTCTATTTAGAATAGTGGAGAGGTGTGGGTACTCCACACCATTACATCGACAGATACATGAGATGCTACGCATCAGATGATGGAACCTTTGGAGATATTCGTAGACTCATTAACCTGGGTTGGGCTTTGAGATGGAGACCCCCTTTCTTATTCATATGGGATTATTTTATGAGAATATTTATGTTTTTGGGTAATGTTTCCATATTTATTTAGGTTGATGTTGGTCCATCAACCGGCTCCCTCCCAGTATCTTAACTGGTAGGACAATCTCAAGAAAGATTTCCCCATTTTTTTTCAGGGTAAGACTATCTCTTCTGCAGCTTACCAGGTCCCCAGTGCAACTCCTATGCTACAAACCGACATGCCTAAGTCTGGAAATGGGGGTACCTCTAATGCCACAACCCTATTGACTACTTTCTTCCAACTGTTGCAGATGACTCAACCCCACGATCACCATTACTATCCATATCCACCCGACCCTCTGCAAATAATCTCTCTATTACAAAATCTTTCTCTAACACTATCCAATAAGAGGGAAGGAAGAATGGGACCACACACTATCATATGTATCTTCATAGGCCCTATTCTAAGGTTCTTACACTGAAAAACGGATCCAAAACCATACCCATGGTGTAACAAAAAAGGACTATGAACCTTTCTAAGTACTCTACCATGGATATTCTACCCTGGATAAGTTGTAGAATCTCCTAGATATCAACTAATCCCGACCATTATAGATCAAACTCTTCTATGAAGATCCACTCAAACAACACCCAAGTGTGCATCACCTTGTTGTGGGTCTATGTCCCCAGACACTACCATCACCCATTTAAGCCCTGTAAAAGTCTCTCTACATAGACTACCATAAGATTGGGAGGTGTCCTCACAATGAAGAAAATTCACATGTCTTCCTCAAGATGGTCATGACCTGCATAGGGGTCTGGATTGCCCCGATTCCTCAGAGGATATTCCTTATAGAACTCATGCAGCTTACTCAAACTTCACAAATCCATGTCCTAAATTGCGGGTGAAACCTGTTACTCGATGGGTGGTGTATTAAGAAGAGGATCACCTGAAGGTACGACAACAAAACCGTAGCCCGTCACTTAAGCCTCATCTTGGGGAATATCTTCATCACAATCCCACCATGGAAACCTATTTGGATATTTTCATGGTGGAATAATGAAATAGAATCAAGACATACCATAGTCAATGATTATTTTTTGGATGCAAATTCAAGAAGGACACGGAACCCACAACCCATTCATATATGATGCATGTACCAAAATTTTCCGTCGACCAGTTCCCTAATTTACTAATTCAACAAGCAGGTTATTGGAGTCTTGGTGAATGTATATGTCAACTGCCACACCAACACTAGAGTCTCTAGCCAAAAATATGAACTCGAAACAGCTTAACACTATCTCTATACAACCCAAACTAATCTCATGACACTACGGTCCCAATGTGAAACCTTCTTTGATACCACTCCATCACGGCTTGGCCTAATGATGCTTGAGTTGTGACCATCCCAATCCCACCTCTAATAGGCCAAGGGATGACATAGAGTGATGAGTAGAAATATCACACAAATGGGAGGCCTTAGCCTATGCTACCTATACACATTCACTGAAAAACATCTTCATGAAACTGTGTGGAGATAATATTAAAATGAAAATAAATGCATGCAAACATATATCCCACAACCAAATTAAAATAGAAGTACTGAAAGCATGAGAGGGAATAATACAATCTCACCAAAACTATAAAAGTTTCCAACCAACTCAGAAGGAGGGGATCAGTATTAAATGAAATTGTTGGAAAGCTTATCTACCAAGATCTGGTAAGCACCTCATTCGGTATGGTCAACTAAGCTCTGCATGCTTTGGGTTCTCAAAAGACTCCATTAAAAGGTATTATGTATGCACAGGACAAAACATGTACATGAAAATACTACGAATGAGCAAGTATAACAACACAAAATGGGAACCCCAAAATCTATAAGAAAATGTAGTATCTAAAATTCAAAAGTCTATTCGGCCCAGCAAGAGGGAAACCAAATGAGGGAGAAACTCCATCTCATACCCATCCTCAGTTATACATGACTTGTCAGCTCAGTCCACATAGGGTGTCAACCAAGATGTGAAACCACTATAAGAACTCCTACAATCACCTAGATATACTCATCTCAAGCTCCATGTCTCATAAGGTACTGACCTCATAATTAGCTATAGGATTCTACTCAAGGCTCGAATGTGGCACACACCCAGGAGAACACATTTGATGAGATCTTCCAACCGAGATGGAACTCATCCAAGAGATATACTCCATCGAGAAAAACTATAACATTTTTTGATGGTACACATGAAAGAACACTCTGTATTAGGAATATCTCTCTAGTTTTAACTCTAGTTTCGAGTACCAGATGTCATATCCCGACTATCTTGAGACATGTTTAAGATCATAAGAACCCAAGTGGAGAGGCCCACCTCTCAACATTTAATACCATCAAGGGAGAACTTCTATAGACCATGCACCATGTTCATCCTCTCTAAATAGAGAGATTACAGGGACCTGCACCTCACCATTTCCCTACAACCATGGGATTACTTTTTCATAACCATCCCATTAAACCACTAAAGTTCCTTTATGTAGAGGCTCGTACTTCACTACATCGATGGAGAACTATATCTTAAATAGGATCACACATGACAAGTAGATGGGCCCTCTCCTTATAACTATTCTCCACAACCAAGGGATCTATGACTCTAGTGGATTACCCTCTCCCCACAACTTCTTGAATACATGGGAGTATCACATTATAGATGAGGAATCACACCCTATTATGATAGGTGGGTACCACTCAATAGATAGAGGATGTTCGCCCTGGCACAACAGGAGAGTACAACTCTATCACTACCAGTATAACCATTTTGGGGGACCCACACCCTAACTCTCTAGGAGAGAACCAACCCCAGGCTAGAGAATTCACACCCTGGAATCACTAATACCAAACCCACCAATAACAGCGTTGGCATATATCAGTGCTCGAAACATTCACTAATAATGTTCTTTGTTATCAACACTAAAATAAGTGTGGATAAAATAATACCTTTATTAGCACTATAAAATCACTAATAAAATGAAACATTTATTTGTGCTTCTTTTTTAGCACCGAATTTTTTTACCTTTATCAGTGAATTATTTTATAATAGATAATGGAAACCATTATCAGTGCTTCATTTATATCTTGGATAAAAGGTTTCATTTATCAGCATGTTTTTAACGCTGATAAATTTTTTCCCTCATCAGCACTTTTTTAGCAATGATAAAGGACCATAATGAAACGAAAAAAATAATGAGTAAATTAAGAAAATTATAAAACATTTTACTAATTAAATAAATATTGATAAAAATGTATAAATTTAATATAAATATTGTCACGACTTGTCCCCCATGTCTCGTTCCCTGACTACCCCAAGCCCACCTTCCATAGGCCTGGGGTGGTGACTGGCACCAGAAAGGAAAAACCCAAAAAGGTATGGTATTTCCCTTAAACACGTACACACACATATAGGTCACATTGCATACAAGTAAAACACGTTGGTAGAGAAGTAGTACAACCACTACTAAGAACCACCACTGAGAGTAAAAGTATGTACTGAAAGTAAAATGGGGCTAGTATAAAAGCCCAAATGAAATAGTAGTACAAATAAAACAAAAAGCAATCTCCAGAGATCATCCTCCAAGGATCCTACATGAAGGGTAGGTACAAATCGTCACTACGGCTCACCATGTTAATCAATCACCTCCATGTACCGTCTAGACTTGGCTCTCCAAAGTCTCTATCAAGCTGTATGTCGTCTACAAAAGACACAACAAAGTGTGGGTGAGGCCAGTGCAGGGGTGAGTATAGAAATACTTAGTAGGGACCCCCAAGACCCCTGAAAGGATCTTATAATTCCAAAATGAAAAAACAAAAAATCATGTTCTCAATCATAGAGCACAATGTAAAAGACAACTCACACTAGGTATACAACTTAATGAATAGCAATAAAGATGACTAGTCATAAGCTAGATCATCTTATTCTGTTGAGGGGCTCAGCTGTTAATCCAATAAGGGTTGCTCCGCTATTGATCCAAAAAGGGTCTGTCTATCGCTGATTTATGATGGGTCACTCTAAGGCTGGTCCATGATTGGTTGTATTAATACTGATCCATAAAGGGTCTCTCTCATGTTGATCCACAGAAGATCGCACTATTTTTGATACATGGAGGGTCATTATCTTTCTGATCCACAAAGGGTTTCACTATTTCCAATCCATATAGGATATCTCTCTTGCTAATCCATGGAGGGTTGTGCCATTGCTGATCTATGGAGGGTCACTCTCTTCTCGATCCACAGAGGGTCTCTCTTTACATAACAGTCAACGACTAGATTCCCGCACATTGTATGTATGAGTTTTGGGGCTTATTCTCCTCAATAAATTTGTCATATTTCAGAAAAAAAATAATTCTCACTTATAGGTAGCCCAATTAACCGTATTGTCATAAGGGTTCCGTTCAGACAGACGGCTCATCAATCGGACACCCGGTCTGTAAGATATAGGCATACAGGTAAATAGGGCTCAGATGGATTTGAGTCTGATCCAACCCACACATACTCCAACATCTTCCAAAACTCATTTTTAGTATCTCAAAAGAACCACCTCATCATAAGGGTCCTTATGCAACATATAAAATGTCAATCGGACGCCTGATCTGCGAGTTACACCAGTTTTAGTGAAACAGGGCTAGTTGGGTCAGGGTCTGGTGGGGGTCCGGCCAGGATGGCCTATTGGGCCCAAGGGTCTAGCCCAACCGATGGGGTCTCACCCGCCAAAAGGTTCAGGCCCAGATGGTGGGTCCATCCCACCTGGAGAACTCGGATCACGCGGTGTGGGCTGGTTGAGCTGGACCAGACACGAGGCATCCGGTTCTCCAAGCTGGCAGTTCTAACGGGGTGTCGCCCTGTCTCTCGAAATGGTCAACATGAGCCGACTGTTGTGCATCCAACCAAGCAGGTTGCTTCTCTTCCATACAGCATGTCGGTGCCACTTCCTCCACCTACCTTAGAAAACCGGCCATGACACTTGTCACTGTTGTGCCTAAGGGCACTGGCTTCTCCTTACATCTAACACGGGCTGGCAACACCTTCTGCGGGCCACCGGAGATGCTATGGTGGTCTGTCTTCCATCCTGTATGCACCTACAGGCATCTCGTATCACCATCTTCACTATGAAGCCCACATAATCTTCTTTTCACTACATTTCATGGTCACCCATGAAGAACGCTCAACATCCAAGATCAGAGGAGGGTCCGGGCCTTGTATGGATTGGCTCACACCCTCCATGTTTTAATTTTATCAAGGGGTGATAACAACCATCATAAAGATTATGTAAAACCCCAAATTAAAATCCCACAAGAATTAATGAGTCACGAATCAACCCGTTTGTCGATTGATCCATGTTCATTGTATTTTTTCATGAAGGTGAAAAAGAGTAATCATTAAACACTCAGAACAATTAAATCCCTTACCTAGATTCAGTGGAATCCAATGTGGAATAAGGAAAGAACTTTGTGTTCGTTGTGGTTCAATGTTTGTCGCCGCTCTTCGATCTCCAGATCGGTTCCTCCTATGGTAAATTTTTTTTCTCCATTATTCATTCAATGGCGATGCCATTGGCGCACTTCGTTAGAGGTTTTCCAGGATTGATAAATCCTTTTTCCAATAGATTGATTAAATAGAAAGAAACAAACACCACATTTTGTTCATTAATATGTTTCTTTAGTGAACCATAATTAATAAAACATTAAATAAAATACTATTACCATTTCATAACAAAATTAAAAGGACATTGAATGACTCTCATTTAATGTTATTCATTACAACATGGTACCCTCGAATTTTTAATCTGATCAATGGTTCAAAAGATAGAAAATCCCACTCGAACATTTATCAAATGTACATTAAAATAGTTAAAAAATATGTTTTGGGCTCTCTGGGCCTCCGAATCATGTTCTGTCAAATTTTTTAGTCTCTTAATAATTCCATATAATTTCAACAAAAATATACAGAATTTCGGTGAAATTAAATTCTCCCCACCTTAGGGCTTTACATCCCGAAATCCACCACAAAATCGAAGAAAAAAATGGGGGTAGTCAGAAATAATCTGAGCCTCCCGCTCATATGCCCTCTCCTGGAGGTTACCATAGTACCACCAAACTCACACTAGATGGATCAACCATCCATGATGGACCCACATCTATTGATCCTCTATTTCCACTGGGAACTCCATAAAAGTCTCCCCATCGTCAATATCCATCTCTTCCAAGTCGATGACGTGCGATGGATCGTGCACATATCTCCTCACCTGTGACACCTGTAAAACATTATGCACCTAGTGCATTTGTGGGGGAAGATCTAGTTGGTACACCACCTTTCCAACTTTTTTGAGAGTCTAGAAAGGTCCAATGAACCTCGAAGATAGATTGCCTCCCCAGTCAAATATCCCCAATCATCATCGTGGTGACCCTTGTTAGAAGACATGGTCTCCCTCCTTAAACTCCAAGGGTCTTTGTCTCATATCAACATAAGACTTATTCCAACTCTGTGAAGTCTTAATCTGCTCCTGTATGATCTTGATATTCTTAGTGGTAGCCTATACCAACTCTGGACCCATAAATTCTGACTCCCTTAGGTATGTCCAGCATAGAGTTGATCTACAAGATCACCCATGGAAGGCCTCAAATGGTGCCATGCTGATGGTTGAGTGATAGATATTGTTGTATTCAAACTCCAAAAATAGAATAACATCCTCCCAACTATGGCCAAAATCTAGGATGCAATCATGAATAATTTCCTCAAGTGTTTGTATGGTCCACTCTATCTGACCATCTATCTGAGAACGAAAGGTAGTTCTTAGGAATAGCAGAGTCCCGAACACTGCATGTAATCCCTTCCACATCTGGGATGTAAAACGAGCATCACAATTTGAAATGATCATTGATGGTACCCCATGAATCCATACTATATATTGGATATGGAGGCGTATCAAGCCCTCTAATGATCCCAGTACTCGGAATGGTATAAAATGGGCTGACTTGGTGAGTCAGTCTATGATAACCCATATAGAGTCTTGGAACTTGGATGTGCATGGTAACCTAGTAATGAATTCCATGGAGATACCATTACACATCCATTTTGGTACCTCTAGTGGTCGTGCTAAGTTTGTTGGAACATGATGCTCGGTCTTCAATTGCTGAAAAGTGAGGCATCATGAAACAAACTCCACCACTGCTTTATTCATCCCTGGTCACTAGTACTGATTTTGAAAGTCCTAGTATATATTTTCCACACCCGGATTTACTGCCAAAGCGGATGTGAGGAACTCCCTCAACACCTCCGCCCGAAATTTCATGGGTACCATGATTCGTCCTCTAAAAAGATGATGTGCTCCACACCTATCAAAAATCCATCAGAAGACTCTCCTGAGGATATCTCATCACATCAGACCTCGTAGTCAACGTCCCCAAGTTGTGCCTCCTAAAATCGCTAAAGGAGTGGGGTGAGTGACAGTAATAGACTGGATGTATGCTGCTCTGAAACTTTCCAGAAGGATATCTACAATGTGGCTAGATTCTAAGTCGCCTCACTCAGCAGTTGTAGACCCGACCTCCTGCTAAGTGCATCTAATACTGCGTTTCACTTCCCAAGAGTGTAGACTATCTCAAAGTCATAGTACTTGAGGAACTCCAATCATCACCACAATCTCATGTTTTGGTCCTTATGTGAGAAGATATACCTGAGACTCTTGTTATTGGAGAAGATATTAATCCATTCACCAATCAAGTAGTGATGAAACATCTTAAAAACAAAGTCCACTACTATTAACTCTAGGTCATGGGTCGGATAGTTATTCTCATGCTGCCTCAGCTGTTGTGAGTCATAGGTGTTCACCAATCACTCCTACATCAGGACACATCCCAGTCTGGTCCCTAATGTGTCGTAGTAGACTACATACCCAATGACCACTTCCAGTAGCCTCAAGATGGAGGAACTCATCAGTTTGTACCTCAGATCCTAGAAACCCTGATGGAATCTCTTCATCTATACGATGGGTTTTCCTTTCTTTGTAAAAGATGACAAGGGTGATACTACTCTGGAAAAGTCAGGTACAAATATCTGGTATTACCCATCCAACCCCAGGTTACTTTTCACTTCAGTCATTATCCTATGTGGCTCCCAAGTAAGGAATGTACCTATCATCGTCGGATCCACTACAACTCCAGCCTCCGAGAAAGCATGTCCCAGAAAGAGGACTTCCCATATCTAGAACTAGCACTTCGAGAGCCTTCCATAAATCTAGTTCTCCCAGATTGTATCATGGACTATCTGCAGATGTCTGGCGTGCTCCTCCTCTAATGTTGAGTACACCAAGATGTCATCAGTGAAGACCACCATGAAGTAATCGAGGTAAGGCTGGAATATCCTGTTCATGAGTCCCATGAACCCTGATAGGGAGTTTGTCATGCCAAAAGGCATCACCAGGAACACATAGTGTCCATAACGGAATATGAAGGATGTTTTTAGTATGTCCTCATCCTATACCCTGAGCTAATGATAGCCTAATATGAGCTCTATCTTTAAGAACCGATGTGACCCCTTCAGCTGATCGTAGAGATCATCAATCCTTGGTAGAGGAGATTTTTTCTATATGTAAAACTATTTTAGGTGCTGATAGTCCATGAAAAGACTCATTCTCCCGTTTTCTATCTTGGAAAACAAAATCAGGGCTGCCCGTGGAGAAACACTATGCCTTATGAACCCCATCCTCTTCAAGTCCTCCAATTGTACCCTCAACTCACAAAGCTCCACGAGAGCCATCCGATATTATAGTGTAGATTTAAGTGTTTTATTGAGGTATAGGTTGATGTATAATTCTACCTCTCTGTGAGGAGGTAGTCCAATAACATCCTCTAGAAAGATATCTATATACCAATCCACCATAATAAAATAGCTTTGACTCCTCTCATATACTACACTAAAGGTGAGTCAATCCAACTAATGAGTGATCAGCTGCAACCTCCTCTGATAAATTCCATCTTGTGCTGCAATGGTTCCCTTCTCATCAGTGATGGAAATCCAGGTCCCATCTTCACAGATAGATAACTCTTTGGGCCTAAAACAATTGATCTAATCATGGAATGTGGATAGCTAGTCCATATCCAAGATGATGTCGTAAGGCCTCGAGGCTGCTACTGAGAGATCCCAGCCGAAGCTCTCTCCTCCTAGAGTAATCTCACACTGTCGGCACTAGTGCATAATCCTCGAGTCCTCTCCCATAAAAGTCTCTAATCACAAGGATCGATCCAACGACTCTATCACAATATCTGAGCTCTGAACGAGAGTCATGGAAATGAAAGAGTAACTGGAACCTGTGTCTATAAGAACTACATCTTGGGTGGAGAATTCAAATATCATACCTCAAATACTCTCTAGAGTGTCATGTTCATAGGCCTCTGACACCTGATGTTGAGCTCATCCATGTCCACTATCTCCCTAAGGTTTGGGCGGTCCACTTGGTGGTGGTGGTGGTAGTACCCTAAACCGTCACCCACCGCCTGATGCAAGTCCTGATCCTATGCCACATCTTCCGCCCTGTATACCTCCTCGTTCAAACATATGTCATTGTCTTGGTGGTCCCTCGACCATCTATTAATCATCAGTATGGTGGGTCAGGCAGTCGCGAACCATGTGACCCTGCCCGCCACACAAGTAGCAAAGTCTGCTCCTCTGCTAACCTCATCTGCCTTCCAAGCTCCGCACCATGGACCCTACATCCTGGGGTCGTCCTCTAGAAGGTTTATCTTACTTGGGCCTTTATATCATCTTCCTACTTCCTACTATAGAGTACCCGGATTCTTGTCATCCGGTGGTGGCTCTCACCATTAGGGACTACTCAACTAGAAATCTCTCCACCAATAGTGCTCTCTCTAGCACTCCAGCTTACATCAGGATGTTGAGTGATATCATCGATGCTTTGATCTCACATTGGAGTCCCATATCAAAGGTCCAAGAACATAAAAAGGATCTTTTACCATATTGGTGGAGTAGTGGGAGTGGTCAGTGAATCTCGTCGAGTACTAGGCCACTGTTAGGCTTCCTTATTGTAGGTGTTGTAGCACATGAATACACATAGAGCATAGATCCCTTGGTATGAACACCGCCCGGAAGAGGCTC
Source organism: Viscum album (assembly GCA_963277665.1). Lineage (NCBI taxonomy): Eukaryota > Viridiplantae > Streptophyta > Magnoliopsida > Santalales > Viscaceae > Viscum > Viscum album. The sequence goes on from OY728156.1 coordinate 1,809,603,553, forward strand.
TAGAAGTCCAACCAGGAAAGATTCATCTCTTCGTGTGTCTATGGTGTTAGGCTCCACCATCTCCCAACTATTATATGGAAGAGCATGGAAACTAAGATCACCATCCTTTTTGCTGGTGTCACAACCAAGTGGAAGACTCATGCCACAAACTCCATACAGTCCTCATCTTCATGTGGATCTGTCTCATCTCGAAACCTCATATGCCTCTATATATGGAACTCATGAAATGTGCTTAGATGGAATGCACTATCCACTGGTTGGGCTGGTGGCAACTACTGGCCTATGAGTGGTGGTGTTTCTGGTACACCACCTGAAGGTTCTATCATTGTAAGAGGGTCCTACACTGATGCCTCATCACTCGGTATGACGTCATCGTGATCTCTCACTGGAATCCTAGATGCCTCTTTACGTAGAGACATCCTATAATGAAACAAATGTGTCATGATCAATAAGTTATACCAGGTAAGCAGACTCATAAGAGATCAAAATAAAATCATTTTCAAGACACATGAAACTAGTGTTTTTGTGTACCGAGTCAAAAAACAGAGTTCAAGATTATAGTTTATGTATACATCGGTCTCTACACCAAAAATGGACTCCCCTTACTGAAATCCAAACTCAAGACAGTAACACTATTACTACAACGAAAATTAAAAACTCTAAGTCCTTCTGTTAGAACCGATTGGCCTCTGATACCACTTTGTCAGGACCCGTCCCTCGGGGACCGTTCCATGACTACCCCATGCCCGCCTTCCATAGGTTTGGGGTTGGTGACTAGCACTGGAAAGAGAAAACCCAAAATGGGAAGGCATTTGTTTTACACCTGTACACACACAGACGGGGCACACTACATATAAGTAAAACGCAATAGAAGATAAATAGAAAAACCACCACTAAGGGTAAAATTAAGTACCAAAACTAAAAAGGGGCCAGTATACAAGCCCAACTAAAATAGTAGTACAAAAAAATGAAAAAACAATCTCTAGAGATCCTCTATCAAGGATCCTACCTGATGGGAATGTACAGATCATCACTGGGGTTGACCACGTCAATCGGTCACCACTATGTACCATCTAGCACTGACTCTCCAAAGTCTCAGTCAAGCTGTCTGTCATCTGCACAGGACACAACAAGGTGCAGGAGAAGAAAATACTAGGGTGAGAATAAAAATACTTGGTAGGGACCCTAATACCCCCAATGGTCTCTTAGAATTCCACAATGGAAAAAATACAAAGTGTGATCTCAATCACAAAGCACAAATTAAAAGATAGTTCACAACAGACATAAAACTTAAAGAATTAGAATAAATATGATTAGTCCTAATATATATAATCTTATTCTATTAAGGGGATCAGCTGATAATATAATAAAGGTTTCATTGCTATCGATCCACAAAGGGTCACTCGGATGCTGATCTACAATGGGTCATTCTATGGCTTGTCCAATACCGGTCACGTTACTGCGAATCCACAGAGGGTCCCTCTCATGATGATCCACAAAGGTTCTCACTATTTATGATCCATGGAAGGTTTCTCCCTTATCGATCCATGATGGGTCGAACCATTTTTAATCCACATAGGGTTTATCACTTTGATATCCTTGGAGTGTCTTACCATTGGTAATCCATGGAGGGTCACTCTCTTACCGATCCACGGAGGGATGCTGTTTACTTGATAGCCAACCACTGGAATCTCGCACCTTGGACATATGAGTTCTGAGAGTTATGATCCTTAATCCATCAGTCTCATTTAAATGGCCACAAATTCTCCCTTAGAAGTTACCCAAAGTACCATCTTGTCGTAAGGGTTCCAATACGATAGACGGCGCGTCAATCGGAAGCTCGATCTATAAGATATAGGTAAAATGGTAAATAGGGACCAGTTGGATTCATGTCAGATAAAACCCATCCATATGCCAAAAATTTTTTATACTCAATTAGAGGATCTCAAAAGGACCTCCTATTCACAAGGGTCCTCATACTGCAGACATCACGTCAATCAGACACCCGGTCTGTGAGTTACGCCAGTTTTAGTGAAACGAGGTTGGTCGGTTTTGAGTCTGGTAGGGGTCTGGCCCGGTTGGCATGGGTCCCACTCGGTTGGTGGTTCTTGCCCAGCCGGTGGGGTCTAGCCCTCCTAGAGAACCCACCACCCGTGGTGCGGGCTGGTTTAGCAGGACCAGATGCGAGGCATCAGGTTCTCCGAGTTGGCGGCACCAGTGGGGTGCCGCCCCATCACCCGAAACGGCAGGCACGAGTCAGCCGTTGCGCATCCATCCAAGTGGGCCGCTCCTCTTCCACACAGAACGTCAATGCTGTGTCCTCCACCCATCGTGGTTCCTAAGGGTGTCTCCTTCTCCTCACAGCCCGCACGGGCTGGCCTCCGTCTTCGGTCATCAACGACAGCTTCCACCTGCCACTGGAGATAATCTGGTGGTCTGTTTTCCTTCCCTGTATGTGCTTACGGGCCTCTAGGGTCATCACCTAGACTGTGAATCCCACAAAATTTCCTTTCTACCACTTTTCTCAATCTTCCATGAATATCGGTCAACATCCATGATCGGTGGAGGGTTCGGGCCTTGTTCGGATTTCCCTGTTCCCTCTGTGTTAGTGTTTTATCAAGGGGTGATAACAATCGTCATAAAGATTAATTAAAACCCCTAATTAAGATCCCAAAACAACCACCCTCAAGAATGAATGAGTTGCGGGTCAACCCATTTTTCAGTTGTTTCACGTTTATTGTATTTTTCAAGAACAAGAAAAAGAGTAATCATTTAACACTTAGAAAATTTAAATCCCTTAACTAGATTTGGTAGAATTTGATACGGAAGAAGGAAATTATTCCGTGTTAATTGTGCTTCGACATTTGTCACTGATTGTCGATCTGTGGATCGGTTCCCCCCACGGTCATCATTCTTTCTCCATTCATCAATGGAGGGTGATATCAACGACGCTTCGTTAGAGGTTTCCAATGATTTACAAATCTATTTTCCAACAAAATGATTAAATAAAAGAAGAAATATCCATGCTGTGTTCATTAATATGGTTCTTTAATGAACCATCAAATAAATGAGTGTTGGGGTTTCACAATAAAAGTAAAATGTCATTGGATGACTCTCATTTAATGACTGTCATTACACAACGGTTTTGCCAACCATCGCTCAATGGTTGATGAATAATAGAATAACTAAAGAGATATTTTATTTTTATTATTCATAAAGTCCAAAATTTAACTTTTTCGTCCGACCCTCACTGGACGAAGTTAAGCTTCACCTCAAAGAATCTTGGCGATGCAAATCCAATGGTGCCCTCAGATTTTCAATCCAAGAAACGGTTCAAAAGATAGAGAATCTCACTCGCACATTTACTGAACGTACCTTAAAAAAGTTCAAAAATACGTTCTGAGGTCTCCGGGCTTGGGGATCACGTGTCTTCAAATTTTGTAGTCTCGTAGTAATTCCATATAATTTTAAAAAAATATGGAATTTATCAGTATTTACATGTATATGTAGATTATAAATATTAATAAATAGTATATATTAAATATAGATATATAAAATGAATAAGTAGAATATATATAATGTTAATCAAAAACATATTAATGTCTTATTCTTTTTTAATGTTTTCTACTTTTTCAATTTTATCTATATTAAATGTCTTATGATGAATTAATTTCACGTACACACACACACACAGATATATATATATAATAATGCATTTGTATACACAAATGCACACACAAATATATCAACACAATATATATAAACATATACACTTAATGTTTATTTAATTTATTCAAATGTTTGTATATTTATAATTTCATTATAACATGATACATTTAATATATATTATGTTTTTAAATGGTTAATTTTATTTATTTTTTTAATACTAGAGTTAGGGTATTCATTTTTAATGTTTTATTTTATTTCATTTTTGAATTTATCATTTTTTATTATTTATTTTTATTTATTTATTTATTATGTTTTAATATTTTCAATATATATCCATGCACTTTAATATATATATATATATCCATATTATTTAATAACCTGTATTTAATTAATAAAACTTATCCATTTTTCAATATTTTTAAAGTATACTCATTTTGAATTATTCAACTTCACTCATTTTTAAAATACATGCATTTAATATTATATTTCTAATAATAATGTTAAAAATATACTTGTATATAAATTTTTAGAAAAAAATAATAAATGTATTTTTAATATTTTTTAATGGAAACCACATCACCCTCATTACATTTATTAAGCTTTCAATTGAGTAATCAACCCCCAGTATAGTGATTAAAGAGCCCCAGGCTCTCCCTTTGCTGCGCAGTTGATACTACATAAAACTACCCCACCCCACACTGCCCAGCACCGAAGAGGCGATTAAGTCAATGGTGGTGAAATTATTATGTCGAAACACAACCAGTGGGAATTGAACCCCCATCTCCGAGGAACCAAGGGAATGACCCAACTATTAGGCCACCCTCATTGGGGCAATGTATACTTACTATATTAATAATTATTATAAATAAATTATTATTATTACTTAAATAAGTATTTATATAATTATTTATAAATAATTATAAATTATAAAAAATTTATTTAAATCATTATAATAAGTTTTGAAATTTTATTTAGATAATTATTATTACAAATCTTTTAGCAGTTCTTTTGTAGTGCTGATAAAGATCAATCATTTTTATAGTCAATTGATCACTATTAAATCATATATTTATTAGTGCTAAAATAGTAGAGCTAATAAATATGTATTTAATTAGTGATTTTTTAGCACCGATAAATCTAGATATTTATCGTCTCTTATAAATTTAGCACTGATAAAAGGGATCTTTGTTAGTGATTTTTTGAAATCTCTATTAAAAGTGTACCCATTCTATTTAAAAAATCATAACCATGACCCAACCACTCTCATTTATCAAGCTCTCATGGAACTTCTATGCTTCCAGCATGAATCCTCTACATTATCTCAGATTAATCATGAATAGAATCCAATGTATGTTATTTTAAACTCTTCCTCTATCATTGTCTACTGTTTTGGGTTCCTATTTTTTATTTTTTGCAATGTTCTTAAACATGATGAACCCTGCATATCAACTCGTTTCTTTTGAAATACAATGATTATGGTTCTATTTCATTATTTTTCTCTATTCATATGTATTTGACTATCGTGCCCATTTTTCCCTAGACACACGCATAGATTGTCTACTCTCTTCTCAACATTAACAAGGAGATCTCTCACCCCCCATGGTTTTCTCTTCATTTGAATAATATATGGGTTCCAAAATCATGGTAGATTCTCAAATTTAATTCATCCTATATACTAGATTATAATTCTAAAGGCTTGATTGTGATGGTTTTTAATGATTAGGGGATACCAAGTTGTGGCACTCATTTATGGGTGATGAATATATAGAGACCAAGGTAAGTGTAAAAATCATTAAATTTTTTTATGTATTTTTGTGATTCATGTAAATTGTTAAATAATGAAATGTGTTATTTAGATTTATGGTTTTGATGAATAATTTTTTATTGAATTTAAAAAAATGTTGACATAATTAGTCACATTACAGAAATTATTTTAGTGATGAATGTTGTGAGAGTCTTGTATTTTTAGTTAATTAAAAATTATTAGTATACTTTAATCATAGGTTACAAAGAGTGAATGGGAATTTATTTGGCGAGAAATGTATTCTCAACAAATTTTTTTAAAATTTTCATGATTGGATACAGTTGAGAAATCACAGGGTAAATGGAATTAGAAATACTCAACAACATATAAAGAGTGTATTTACCAAAATTAAGTGAGCTATACATGGTTGGATAGTTGATCAAGAAAACTATGATATGTGATTTAGTAATAGATTTACTAATCAAAATAGAGAGATAATTATTTTGTTGGATATTTTTTTTTGAAAATCCATCAAACAATGTGAATAACAGTAGAGAGATAAAAATTTATTAAAATATACTTTTGATGGTTTAGATCTTTATATACTCTAAGTAATGATAATTTGTTATCCATGTCCAAAATTCACAAAATAGAGATATTAAACCCCTATTTTAATTAACACTTTTCTTTATTCCATTTCCAAACCTCTCTTCTTCTTTTATCATAGTTTATCACTAGGTTAAGTTGTTATAACTCCTTCTATGATCGTGGGTCCTCAATAATATTTCTACGATTGATGGATAGTGAAATCTCCTAAAAGGATAGAAATCTTTGTTTGCTACTTATGTGTTATAAATCAAACATATTCCATTGATGCTTAAAGATGGATTCCACTAATACTATATTACAAGTATTCCATAAGTGTTTTTTCTTTTATTCCATTCACTTTTACCTTTGAGATAAATCAAACATTTTTAGATTTTTATCCCTCTAATGATCATAGGATGATACCCTAAAACTCGTAAGTGGTATCAGAGACTGGTTCCTCAATGACACAATGTATTAATCTTTTAGTTTTTTGAATAAGTAAATTTCATACTGTATTATTTCAATATCATATATTATGATATGAATGATTTATTTTTTTATTCATATCAATATGGATATTATATATAAATTGAGAAAACATTTTGAGTGATTCCATTATTGTATATTCCTATAAAACTTTAATCCTTAGACACTTGATTGTCTTACATCTCATGGTGGTGGATTGGACTCCCTCTTTCAAACTAGCCTTCCTCCCATCATCATGATATGGAAGGAAATCAAGCATCTGAAGATTGATTAAATAAATTTAGTGAATGTTAGTTTTACTATAGTATTAAAGTATTACATATATATTCAGTATTACACACAATATTCATGCAATAGTGGACTTGCATGCATGGAGTGTAATGCATTGTTGTTGTTCAAGAAAAATTAAATGTCTGAATACTCATACAGAAAATGTCTTCTGAATATAATGATGTTTCCAATCCTGATTAGGAACAGACTACTAATGATGATATCGTAGAATTATTATGAGATCAACAACATGTTGATGTAAAAAATAAAAATAACAAAAATTATGTAACATCATAGTTTTGAATATAATTATCAAGGGAAGATGTTAGGGTATAAAATTTGAGGTTGGTTGAAATCAACGTGGAAAACCAATTAACCCCAAGAAGTCAGTGTTCATTAGTTATATTGGGGTCACAATTAGGATGAATTTATTTATTGATATTAACTCATGGCGTTGCGTCTAACATATAACAAAGGAAATCCAATGGAAAGATATAACTGTAATGTTACAATATAATTTCTCTGTTTTACTGAAAGATTATACAATGAAACATGGATTTAGATTCTATTTTTCCTTGAAGACTTCAATTATTTTATAATATTTCCAAAATTAATTTGTCATAATGGCCGTTGGAAAATACAATAGAGTCTTCCAGACTTTTCTAACAAAGACACATATTAGGGATGCTGAGGAGATAATAAATCCCCACCCACCACATTGTTATGCAACCATTATAAAGAAGGAAACATGGAATTCTTTCATCAATCGTTATAATAAGAAATCTTTTCAGGTGCATTAAAATCGATAATAAATTATTTGACATTATTTATTTTATCCAACTTGATTCAAAATTGTAAATTTATGGAACTGAAAAAGAGTGCTGAAAATAAAGGACATGCATCAAAACAAGTGCACCCCAATTGCAACGAAAGGATGAGGTAGGATTCATTATGGAAGAAATTGGTATGTATTTTAAATAAATAAGACATGTTTAATTATGTTATTTCAGACAACATATGTTCATTTTTTTATATGCAGATTGATGAATCAAAATTTTAAGCTACTTTCATCCCACATCATGTGCCATAAAAGGAGGCTCGTGTAAATAAGGATGGTATATTAGTTAATGAAAACAAAAAAAGTGATATGTAAAGCATGTGTAAGTATGAAATAATTTTAATTCATTATTATTTATACCAAAATTACATAAAATAAATATGTTCATATTTTTTTATATTTTTTTTTGACACAAGAATCAACAATGACCATATGAGAAGAAAAGAAACTTTCAGTAGCTTTGAAGTAGATTGAAGAATATAGTCATGTTAGAGGTTTAGTTTTTGAAGTCTATCCTAGAAAATATTTCTAGAATATAAAAAAACATGACGATACATATTATATGATGTGAATAATATATACACAAATAGAAACACTACAAGATATTATTTTTTGGTCTAGTTTGGAAGACCAATGTATAAGAAAACAACAAAGTGTATGAGAGGTGGATAAAATATAAGTACATGATCAAAATGACCCCAATAGATTTGATGCTATTCATTCCCCCCAAAATATACCTGGGGAAATCAATTTTTTCATTACTATTTCTTCTAAATTTGAATCAAATAACTTCTGGTAACTTTATATTACTGAAATTTTATGGGGTGTAATTGTATGTGATTTTTTTCTATCAACACCCACATACCACCATGTTGTGAGGGGTACAATATATAATATACCAGGAGACTAACTACAAAATCAACCCCTCCCAAAATATAACATAAGAGTGGGGATTGAGGTAACTTATGAACAGACTATTGATTTTCATGTTCCACTTGATTAACTAGGTATTACGACGGTCAAAGCTGTTATTAGAGATTTCATAGCATGGATGTATAATATTATAAATATAAATGAGGTATATCTTAAACAATTTTTTTCATATGAAAAACATGTAATAGTTTGTGATAAAAGGTCTGAAGTGAGTTATGATATTACCGATGGATAAAACGGCGAAGAAAAAAAAGGTCGAATAAAAAATGACTAGTGAATCATCAAAGAAAAGAAAACAAACATCTAAGAGTACCTTCTCTCTTCCAGTTCTAGAGAAACATTTATTAGTATTACAAAATATTATAGATATAAAATTTAAAGTTATTTTTATGTCCTACATTCACTATAAAGAAGAAATATTTGGGGCTTCCATTACAGATGGAATTGTTCTCAAGACTCTAAAAGAGATTATATAGCATGAATGGTTGGGTGTCTCAATTGTAAATAAATACATAAGATATATTTTAATAATATGTCTATCCAAATAGTGAGCTAAATATGTTTATTAAATTTAATAACTATTCATATTTTTTATAGGAATTTATATTACAACTATATAAAGGGATGATCATGTGAAGCATGATTTGGATTCATTAATCACATTATCATTTATATAATAGAAACTAATTTGGAAAAGAATGAATTAAAGATGAAAATAAGATGAGTTACTCAAATAATTTTAATAAAAACATCAAATGACAAACTCTTTTTGTTGCAACAATGCAAGGGTAAAACTCTACAATCTAATCCCATAAAATATATTTTAAATTTTCATTACTGAATTGTTTTTTTCTTTTTAGGAAACACTGGATGTTGATAGCAGTCAACATAGACAACAAAAATATTTATTTTTTGAATTTAATGAATGGATTTCGAACCAACTGACCACACATGATGGGTATTGTGAATATGTAATACACTAAATTAAACATTTTATAGATAATCATTGAATTTTATTTTCGGTCTGTGTTTTAATGTGATTTTTTTATGATAGGGTGGTTGTTAGATACGAGCTAAACATGGAATGATGTCAGTTTCTAATAAGATAAATCCTATGGATTACTAAAAATTGAAACTAATTGTGGTGTATATATATAAATATTCAGTTATTAAAACATTTGAAAAAAAAATACTTATTTTGGTCAATGATTTTATAGTGTATGAAACATGATGATGCAATCGATTGTGGAAATTATTTTTTCAATTTTATGAGATAAATCGTAAAACATGAAAAGACCAACATCCCCCAACAGGTAATTTCTGAAGTTAATTAAAATTTCAATAAATATATTTCATAATAACTTGTTTTTTTATAATTTCTCAGTACTATAAAGATATTATTGACGAAAGAGTTACTCAAAAGAGGAAATCAATTTGTTTAGAGATGAGTGGGAAGCATAATTTTTTTCAGAATGTATTTTAACAAAAAACAATTTGGTGATTAATTATATTTTTTTTATCTACAATGATTTATGACCTTCAAAAGTTATTTTGGGTCTGAAGCATTAGTGTCAGAATGCTTATATATTATTTCTGATCTCTTTCTCAAGGAGAATATTAAGAGAGGAAATCAATTTGTTTAGAAGCACTAACGTAGAAACAATATAATGTTTGGGAAAATGTTTATGTGTAGGAAGAGGTGGGGGAAAAGGTGAAGGTATAAGCATAGGTATAAGCGAAGGTGGTGCAAAAGTCAGAGTCGAAGACTGATGTGGGAGAGGAGGTAAAGGCAAAGACCGAGGTGGAGACTAAGGCGGAGGAGGATAAGAAGTGCTAACTTGAAAACAATAAAATTGTTGGGTAATGAAATATAATAAGGATCATACCATTATTTTGATTGAGAAAAATTATTTAAAAGTGCACACAACACTTTTCACTTAAGATAAGATCCATTGTACATCTTTCTAGTTTACAATGTCATTTTAGTAAAAAACACATGTGGTGTACTCAAAACTAAGAAAACACATTCATATTGGTTTGGTAGTTTAATAAAATGATCCATACATTATTGGTGATGGGTATGGATCATCCACACATCAATTCTACTCACAGTGTGACTAGTATGGCTCTATGTGCATCTTTTTTATTAAAAATAGATATTAATTTAAGTAATATCACAACAGATATATTCAAAATTGAGAAAAAACATTCATATTATTTTGGTACTTTAGTAAAATGATTCATCCATAATTTTTGACATTTAAGGATCTTCCTAACCACAATCTAATGCATGGTGTGACCTGTATGACTCCAAGTGTGTGCGTTTATTCAAAACTACCATTAATTTTAAGTAAAAAAATTAATTGAGATACTCAAAAATGAGAAAACACATTTTTTATATTCTGATACTTTAGTAAAATGATCCATGAGTCATTTGGGATTTGTAACATTCATCTATGCCTCAATATGACACACAGTGCGACTCCAAGTCTGTCTTTTTTATTCAAAATTGACATTAATTTTAGTAAAAAAATATCCAACATACTCAAAACTAAGAAAATGCATTCAATTGTTTTCATACATTAGGAAAATGGTCCATAAATCCTTTTGGATTTGTAGATATTATCCAAACCTCTAAAAGATTCATAGTGTACTAGTATGACTCCAAATGCATCTTTTTTATTCAAAAGTGACATTAATTTTAGTAAAAAATAACTAACATACTCAAAACTAATCAAATGCATTCATATAATTTTGATGGTTCAGGAAAACTATCCATACGTCATTTGTGACATGTAGGTATCAGCCACACCTCAATCTAATGCACTTTGTGACCGGTACGACTCCATGTACTTCTTTTTATTCAAAACATGAATTATTTTCAATAAAAAACAACTTACATACTAAAAACTGAGAAAACACTTTCTAATTTTTTTAATACATTAAGAAAAAGATCCTTCAGTCATTAGTGATGTGCATAACTCAATAAAGACTCAATCCGATGCATAATTTGACTTCTAGTTCTTCTTTTTTATTCGAAATTGACATTATGTTTAGTAAAATTACAACTAACAAACTCAAAATTCAGAAAATGCATTCATATTGTTTTGAATCTTTAGTAAAACTATTCATATGTCATTTGTGACATGTAGGGGTCAAATTCACCTCTACCTAGCATAATGTGTGATCTTTATGACTCCAATTATATCTTTTTATATTCAAAAATGACATTAATTTTAGTAAAAAACAACTAAAATACTGAAAAGTGAAAACCCGCATTCAAATTGTTTTGGTACTTTAGGAAAACAATCCATACATAATTTTTTACATGTAGGGATCAGTCACTCCTCAATCTGACACAGGGTGAGACTGATAAGACTCCAAGTGAATATTTTAATTTAAAACTGACATTAATTTTAATCATAAGAAAACAATAGACATGCTCAAAACTTAGCAAACACATTCCGATTTTTTTGATACTTTATGAAAATGATCCATGAGTCATTTGAGACATGTATTATTTAGACGTGCCTCAAACTGATGCACAGTGTGACTCCAAGTTCATCTTCTTTATTCAAAAATTAAATTAATTTTAGTAAAAAAAATATACATACTCAAAACTGAAAAAATGAATTTGTGTTGTTTTGGAACATTATTAAAATTATCCATACATAATTGGTGACATGTAGGGATTAGATATACCTCAATACAATGCGTGGTACGACCAGTATGACTCCAACTACAACTTTTTTATTCAAAAGTGACATTAATGTTAATCAAAAAAAATAATTGACATACTCAAAATAGAGATAAACACACTCTAATTATTTTGATACTTTAGGGAAATGATAAATGAGTCCTTTAGGTTGTGTATCATTCTTCCCCGCCTCAATTTGACGTACAATGTGATCGGTATGACTCCAAGTGAATCTTTTTTTATTCAAAATTGACATTAATTTTAATCACAAAAACAAATGACATGCTCTAATAAAAGGGATCTTTTATCAGTTATTTAAAAAGGACTGATAAAATTACGACTTATCATTTCATTTTTTTCTCTGATGAATATAACCTTTATCAGCTATTTTTCAGAACTGGTAAAAGTGCTAGAATTTTAACCATGTTATGTTTATCAGTTCTTTTATGGCACTGATAAAGGCTGATTTCAGCACTATTAAAATGTGATTTTTAGTTTTTTATGATAGGGGAGTAAATAAATTGTTTGAACATAGTGTATGGAGGACCCACACCCTGGAATGATAGGGGAGTTCCAACTCCAAGGATAGAGGATCCACACACTGGTTGGACAGGGGAGTACCCACTCTATCAATACATCACATATGGATGACCCATGCCTAGATGAGATAGGCCCGCACCGGCTCTATGGATATAAGACTCAATCCCAGGTATGATAGGGGAGAACTGACTCTATCTATCTAATGAGTATGGAGTGCTCACACCCTATTATGATAGGGGAGATCTCTCTCCAACTACATGAACAACACAGGGGACCTGCACCCTGGTCTGACAGGGTAGTTCCAACCTTGGGATAGAAACATTGTGGGTAGAAGACCCACCCCTACAAAAATAGGATTCCCATATCTACCAATCTAAGATGTAAGGGAAACCCACACCCTAGTCCAATTGGGGAGTATTAGTCCCTGCATCTCTCTGGTAAACCCAATCGGAATCTTGCATCTTTTAAGGGTCTCTTAGAGTATTGTCACACCATTTATACCTAAAGTTTCAACACGGTCATGGTTAGGGGACTAGTGACCTGAAGTAGGGGATCACCACGCTGCCGAACTAAATTTTCTCATAGACACACATCTAAAGATGATAGGGAAGGGTACCAACTCCAACTTCAACATAGTGATCCACCTTGATCACTACCCAAGTTCTAGAATCTCTATTATAGAATCATTCTTTAATCACACCTCGATATATCTCATAGACCAAAAAAAGTCATACATTTATTTATATGCATGAAACTACTCATGAAATGCTACTTGCAGGCCCAAATCCAAGTCCCAAAAATGTTACACTATTAGGAAGTCTCCAAGAAAATTACACGATGTGTACAGTGGTCCACACAGTATGTGACCCATCCTAAACACTTGGTTGTGTCCTCTAATGGATGTACATTCTATCAAGGTGATCTTTCACATCATGTACATGTAGTACACGACATGTCTAACCTCACCCGGGCCTCCATCCATGTTCTTTCCCACATGGATCGGTCATCCGTGTCTCCAAGATTGTGTATACCCCCAGGTACATGGCATATTATAGATATCCAGCCTCTTGGACATGTCATCTTCCCATGCCCATGTCCATCACCCCATGTCCATGTACTCTAGTTGTGTGCTTCCAAATAGACATTTATCATCACATGGATTCCCTATCAATATCCCTTAGCCACATGACCTAGGGTCACTACACAACATATAACCCCGGTACATGGTATTTAGTCCCAAAAATTAATATTTACTATATGATAAGAACACATGGAGTGTGAACCTGAACTACACACCATGTGAACATGAATTCTGAATGGGAAATCCCTATGAGCTGCCTAAATCACCACAGTTCCCCCAGAAACAACATATTGAATCATAAGGGATATCTAGTTGTTATATAAGGGATATAAACACTAATAAAAACATAACAAGCAATATTGGGACTTAAAAATCAAATACACATACCTTGTGGTGAAATGTTGATGCTTCGGGTGCAGATCCACACTTTGAAGCTGTTCCACCACGATCCAGGAGTGATAGCCCTCAGGATCGTAGATTCGTGGTGCCTCTTCACCATGGATCTATCTCAGTTCTTACATCACTCAAAAGGGGGATAGGTTCTCCTCTTTTATTACCTTTTCTTAGAAAAGTGGTTGGGGTTTTATTTGATTTAATTTTTATATAATTAATTAAAATCTCTTTTAACACCCCACTAACTCACCTCTGATCTGGCACCAAGCTCTAACAAATTTTGTGTCATGCATAGGGTAAACATGATGTTATGAACTCAATCGCGGAATCATATTTCTGTTATGAGACTCCACATGGGTTTCATTTCAAGTTTCCCAAAAAAACTGCATGCATGTGATTAATTATATTTAATATTTTTAATATCACCACACTAATGCTTTCCTGGCCTCATAATTTTGTGCTAACTCAATGACTAGATTTAGAAATATTCTTAGAAATATTCCAAATTCATATAGGTCAAAACCTGAGTCACTACATGCACAATGATTCTATTCTATTTTTATTGTGTTGTGAGTCATTATTTTTATATATGTATTTTAATAGTGGACCAAGTGTGTTTGGTAATATACGAAACCCAACATGATAAAAGTAATTAATTTATTACCATTGAATTAGATTATTATTCTACTTTTGAAATTAAAACATATTGTTTCATGGTATTTTAATTCATCTATCTATGATGAATTAGGTTTTTATTGTATAATTATATGGATTGGACATTTTATATATCAATAAAATTAGTTTATTGTGCATCAAATGAGTATTATTATTTTGCAAGTGCAGTTAGGAATTCATTTTAGAACAACCACCCATTGAAACTGATTTATCTCCATTATGAATTTTCTATATTTATTTATAAATTTTTATTATTATTTTATGTTATTTAATTAATAATGTTAATTGAAATCAAGATGACCCATCCTTTGGTTGAGAGTAGTCATCATTGTAATCCCCACTATTTATGGGTTCAAACCTATAATTCAGCTGTGTTGCCCCTTTATAACTAGTTTATTTTTATAAAAACATAAATATCTATATTGATCATTACCAAAGTATTACACACCATAATTTGGACACATTACATCATTAAATTCCCCAAGCATGATCAAATTAGATATTTATATTTTTTCTAAACTACACTAGGTACAAAGTCATACCATAAGGGTAGTACATAGTCAAACCCATAGAGAGTGACGAATGTAGTGATGAAATATCCTAAAAAATGTTTGGGTAACCCAATTTAAATTAATTTTTATAATTAATTTAATTAACTTAAATAATAAAAATTTATAGAAAAATAAAAGAAATACAGAAGAGAGATAAATCCGTTTTTGTTGGTGCTTGTGATAAAATGAAATCCTGACTGCACTTTCAAAATAGAGATACTCATTGGTTTTAAAATCATTCAATTTTATTGATGGATGAAATGTTCAATCGCTATTAATCTATCCTTAAACTATAATTCTATATGGATTGATGAATTAAAGTATCATGATGTATTAGAATCAGATTCCAAAAGCAGATGAATATCTAATTTAGTGTTCATGAATTAATTACCTTTATCATCTTGGGTTTCATCTACTACAATATAAACTTGGTCTTTGTTTTAATAATAGATATGAAAATATTGAGTTGTAACATAATACAAATTGAATAGAGTCATTGATTATTTGAATAAATAAATAGATCAATTTAGTATGCATCCATTTCAATTGATTCCACTCTCCCCAATGAATTTATCCAATCATCATACTATAATCTCCAACAATGACTAAATGAAAACCCATAGAATAGATATTTTATGAATTATAATTATGAGAATAGAGTGGAATTAAACTATCAATAATCCAATATTTACAGTAAAATAGAAAAATGGAAATCATTATAAAAACATAACTTTGGTGGGTCAGAACCCTAGTGGTACCCTCTTAATTGTCGAACCTCTACTCCTATAATGAATCCAATTTTAATTAGTCAAAAACCATAATTTGTAATCCCATTTGTCTTCCTAAAATTACCTTTGGTCAAAATGGTGTTAAATAACCGTTTCGGGTCAAACATGTAGGGTCCCAATACATGATATATAATTGCCTCTCATATCTTGGTTTATCTCAAATGTTTCACGGTGTGAAACATGTTCAAACCATGAAATTTGTCGGAACTAAATTTTCTTTTCTTTTCTTCATTCACACATTGTACTTGGATTACACCCGATAAAACATTCACATCATGAACTACATTCACAACGTGAATTCTTATTCTCCAGCCTCAAAAGATCTGTTTCATTCGTTATCTTCAATTTCAAGACTCCAGAACAACCCATATGCATCCTATATTGTCATGATTATCATTATTATGAAAGAATTGATATTTTTTAATCCTTTTAGAGCACAGATTCATCTTTATTTTTGGTTTCATTCTATGACACATGGAAAACAATAAAATCAGACATGAATATCAAAATAAATCACTTATTATTTTTTAATAAAAAACATTTAAAAACACAAGGAAATATAGATATAAAAATGGATATCAAGTGAATCGATCCTATGTCTACCAATATTGTATTAATTCTAGAATAAACACATATCATGCCTTATATCATCTTTTGAGTTGTTGGGCCATAAGACTTCATGGCCTATAGCTGCCTATGGCCCCCTCTTCCAGCTCCCTAAGCTTGGAGTGGGCCACCTAGTGGAAGTGTTGCAAGTAGATCATATCATCGGCCTCCACTAGTAGCTCCACCTCTTGGATACCCTCCTACAAACACTTCCATCACTACCTCCCTCGGGCATTCCATGTCCATTCTAGGAGAACCCTGATCATGATGCTACCTCTACGATGGAAGTAAATCAACTTCCTTTATTCCCCCCTCAGCATGTCAAGTCATGAAATCATGTTCCATGTGACCCTGACTAATGCCTGAAAATAATCTCCCCTTTTTAGGCTTAGGTATTGCTCTACAAAAACTATTTATTGTATTCTCATGTGATTGAGGATGACCATGGGAATATCTCCTACACCGAGATCATAATGACCAAGGCATGCTAGCTGTTACAGATGACTCATCCCCACGACACACATATCAAGCTCTATCTGCATGGGGTACCTCGAATAAGAATATCTCTATCACCAGCTCCTTCTCTAGAACACCAACATGGGTGGGAAGGAATAGGTCACCACAATGGCATAGTTTCCTCTGTGGAGACCCTTCTTGAACCTTACCACCTGAAAGTAACCATCATGCACTATGTTGAGGGAGTACTGTGTAAGGTCAGTGAACCTCACATCAAACTCATAATTTACCAGACTACCCTATTGTAGCTCTAGAAGATCTTGAATATGAACTAAGTGCTAGAATGAGGGGTAATACTCCTCATGAAATAGTACTTGGAAGTTGGTCCATGAGAATACCAACTCATTCTGCATCTACATGACTAGACTTCACCAGTGCCCTGTTGCACCTTAAAAAATTATGGTAGTCTTCACAACCATATGATCAGACAGTTTTCACATGAGCCTTAGGACATGTATCACCGACTCAATACAATCCACCAATTACAGGATATTGGGATCACAATAGAACCTCAACGTCCTCTGCTACTGTAACTTGCATAGTTTTATAAGCCTACAAACATCCTCATTCTACCATGCTAGTACAATCTACTAGTCAATAGGTGGGAGTATTTCTGCCTTCCAACCTAGATGAAAGATCTCATGAGAAATACCATTAAATAAGGAATCATCACTCATAAGATCTTTTTCATGATCCTAAATTAGTAACATGTTTGGCTATCTTCAGAGAGGCATCCTAAAAGTGAGAAAGATGTTTCATGGTAAGATGATTGTGGGGATATGACACAAGAATAAAGGTAAAAGGACTCAATCCTATATTATTCATGTACAATTGTTCCATGAAATAAATTTATTTGTATTTTGAGTCAATAAGTAGGTAGTTAGAGTCCTAGTGCATGGATACACCAGACTCATCACAAACTCTATCTTCCCTAGCCTGAAATACACACATAATAAACATTGAAATGGTTTCCCCAAGTTCCCAATGAATCCTCACTATTGTTCAGTCGCTACACTGGCCTGAGGATGAATCACCCCTGATACCACTGTATAATGACCCAACCAACCGAGGCCTTGTAAGAACCCGGTTTTTGCTATAAAATACTTTGTAATATTATTGATATTATTTCAGAGTAGCGCCTTTAGAAGGTGTGCGATTCTGAGCCCCGGTGTGGCCGGAATTAAATTTTCAGTGTGTTCACACTGGGCACTCCAAATAAATGGGATAACTCTTAAACGGTGCTTTAGATCATAGATCCGAGTGTACGGTTGGGTCCGAAATGGGGTGTTTACCCTAGTAACGACATAAAGAATGTCAGTGTGGGACGTTTGGACCCCTCTCCCACTATCAGAACGTTAAACGGATAAATTAATTAATTAATTTCTTCCATTAATGGTTAAACTCAAGTATCTATTAAACGGTTGTTCAGATTGGGAAACCAAGGACACTGTTGACTTTGGATCATGCCGTTTACCCTAGGAGGGGTGTAAGTTTTGCGGGCGTGGGCCTGCTGTGAGAGATGTCACCCAGGGGCAAAATGGTCATTTCAAAATGTCCACTTAGTTATTTTTATCACAGGCTTTCTTTTTGAATAAATTTAGAACGAAGTCTCGGAATTGAATTTCGAGACTTCCGTTGAGTTCGGAGTGGTGTTTTTTTCCTAGGCGTGAGATAAAATAGGCGGGCGCGAGGGTTTCATAATATGCGCCCGTTAGGAGAGTTTTAGTAAATTTTTATAAATTCAATGCTCCGGGAATACCCATTCCCTCCCTCTCTCTCTCTCTCCCTCCCTCCCCATATCTCTCTCATATTCTTCGGCATTCTTCGCCGTTCTTCGGTGGATCGAGGAGCCAGCTCCATCAGAGCCTTGGTGGATCAGAGCGGGAGCGTCGTGGATGCGTCGCCAACGAGGACGAGCGATCCGAGGTAGGATTCTTGTTGAATTTCACACCCTCGTCGATTTTCTCAATTTCTTCATCATTTTCTCATTTGAATTTCTTTTATTTGTAGTTTTTAGAATTTGGGACGTCGGCCGAACGAACATGACCAACACCTGATGTAACGCCCCGACCCCAGTTACCCAGAGTCGGTGCATTATTACATAACATTGGCATGATCACAAGAAAGATCAAATCTCGAAAGACCGATTGGTTTAGTAGCCTTGGAAACACTAGATATATTCATAAGTTTTACATTACATCATAAAATGAAAAACTACTACAACAACATAATGTTTCCACAGTCCACACTATAAACCCCTCATAATATCCCTGCAGGTCATTCATAACTTACATCTTCACATCCTGGGAAAAATAAAACATAGAAAAGGGGTGACCTCAAACGCACAGTAAGGATAACAATATAGCAGAACATTAAAAAATAAGCATAAACATTTAAGGCAATGAATTACTAAAACAAAAGCCTTTTAAACTTGAACATCAACATAGTATAGAAAAAGTAAAATGAAATAATGTCATTTACTTATTCACATGGATATTCTACTAATCGAATAATCACATGCAAAAATCAATAACCACTTTCATAATGTTGGAATGCATAATGCCAGACTATCATAACCATATAGTCAAGGCCTCGTGCCAAGACTACAAATAAGATTTTGTCAAGGCCTTGTGCCAAGACACTAGTTTGTCTCATGAGACCTACCGATGCATCGAGGAGCTATAGCGGGCCCCACCCGTCACATATTAAGTCCAATGCATTCCCATATGAAAAGGTTTAAACATAACATAAACATTCGTATTAAAACTAGCATAAGAAATGTCAATACTTTCAGCATAAACTATGAATGGTATAAAAATAGCACATCCACAGTCAAACATATCACAAAACCTTCAATACAATATAGAAGTTTTGTATCATAATAAATCAACTTCAAATAATCTTAAAATCCATCAAAGGATGTTGACATAGATGAAATCAAAATTCTTTTAAAAGAAATATCTCTTTTTATTTTGAAATCATTTAAGATCCATATAAAATAAAACATTTTCTTTGAAAATATTCTTATAAGCTTGTAAGGGAAGCTTTGAAGATTTTATAACGGCGGAAAATAGCCGCACCCGCCGTATAAGTTAAAAAAAACATTCTTACCTTAATTCTGTCGAAAAGGTTAAAAAGGACCTTGTTTTGAAAACGACCGAAAGATTCCTTTATAAACCTCTTATAAAAGTCAAAAAGGGTATAAATGACTTTAACTCATATTCTAGTAAATAGTAAAAATGTTTTGAAATACATTTTTAAGAAACATGGATGTGGATGATAAAGAGATCCCACTAGATTATTACGTATAAACAACCTTGGATAATGAAGAGGTTGTAAAGTAAACCCTTACCAATTTGGTAACTTATGAAACATACAACCCATGAAAGAGGTATCATACAATGAATATGTAAATACAAATAAATTAGATTGTATTACACAAAGAATATAATTATGGGCAGTACATACACCACACAAAAGGTGATGGTGGCAATATGGCATGAATCTCACGGGAATAAGGAGTGAGATGAAAACCCCTTACCTTGTACTTTTCCTTTGTTGGGGTAGGTTAACCTCCTGTATAATGGTGAAATAATTGTTGCTAAATTATAAAAGAATCATATACATTAATATGATATCATATATGATCTTTTAATATCGATTTATAATAATATCTTAGTATTATCGTTGTTTCGGGTGTTAACTTACTTGTTTTCTTTTATATGATTTGTTACGTAAGACATTTTTGTAAAGGATAGGTTGTATATTATTCATATCCAGAATGATATCAAGTCCTTAACATCATTTTTAAATCATCAAATGATAATTATACTTGAATGGATACGATGGAGAATGAATCTCATCGCGTTCGTGGAGACGGTAGTCCGTACGTACGCACGAGCGACAATATCATTCTTTTGATATTAAGATAATATATAAATGGATGGTATATCATATATACATAATCCTTAACATGTTATATTTATTATTTATATGAGTTACACATCATTATTATACTCATCCAAATAATATTATATTGAATAACAATTACACCACGACGTGGAGACGGTAAGTCGTACGTACGCACGTATGGTGACATGTTATTCAAAGGGTGGATAGAATACTGAATAAGGTTGTACCATATTTATAATAACATCACAGTATATGTGAGATACTGGAGTTATTATTTTAGAATGGTAAGAACAAAGGAAGAAGAAGTGGAAGAAGAAATGAACTTGGAAAAGGGTGGTGAAATCATTACCTCTTCTTCGGGTTCTTCCTTTTGATTTGATTAAAAGGGCTCCTTAGGTTGGCTTTCTGATCAAACTAAGGCCCCTAGGTTGTAGTGAAAGAAGTTGGGAGAATATTTGGGTTGGGTTTGGCCGAACCAAAGGGCTTTGAAGGTGTGAAGAAATGAGAAGGAGGAGTGCCCTTTTATAAGAGGGGTGAGGGGAACCTTTGGAAAAGCTAGAGATATTAGTTTATAATAAATTCATATTCGGTTTCAAATCGCTCAAAAGTTGACTATTCAAAGGTTAAGGTGGGGATAGGTCGAAAACCACTCAACCAATAGAATTTAGACAGGTTTGGGTACTTATATTAACCTTATCTTTAAGTATTAACTCTAAGTTAATTAGTTTCACTTTTACAATATCTCTTTGTATTTTTATATAATATTGTTAATAAACTTACTATACACATCCAAACGACCCCAAAGTGGTCCTTTAATGATGAACCTATCATGATATAAGTCTCTTGGCCGAACCTTAGATTTTTAGGAATTTAATATCAATTAATAATATAATATTTGTTTTAAGAACTCTTTTATGTCAATTTTGACACTATTCAATAGTTGATTTTTGTGAAACTCATAACAGATTGATTACTTCTAATAAAGTCAATTAAATAAATCCTAATATATCCTATTATCCTATAAAATTAGTTTAATTCATTAAAAGTTTCATATTATATTTATTTGGGTATTTATAATATCAATTATTTAATTTTTCACTATTATAGTAATTACTGCATCATCATTGTTACATAAATAAAATAAATTATTTAATGTCTAAAAATTATAAATAAAATATAATTATGTAGGAAATCTTTTTATCTTTCTAATGAATATTTATAATATAAAATCCAACATATATAACTCAATGTAACAATTTTTTTGCTAAAAGATATATGCTTGTGTCATTTTTGTATTCATTTTGACTTAATTAAAATAAAGTGTCATTATCACTTACAAGTGGATCCATGGGGTCCCAAAATAGACCCAAAGATGCCCATGGTCGACCATGTATCAACCAATAGAGTTAAGACACGTTTTAGGGTAATTTAGTATTATTATAATATTATTTGTTAACCCTTATTTACCGGATTTACCCTTAACCATGGTAAATAAAATATTTACCGCAGTAATTATTCAAAATGTCTAAAAATAAAAGTTACCTATTTACAAAATTTGAACATCCTGATTCCAAATATGGAATCCATTTTCATAAATTCAAAACACATAAGTGGCAGAAATTAATTTAAAATTAATTCCCGCTGTCAAAACAAAAAGCGTGTTTTTAAGAGATAATAACTATCAAAAGATTGACACTTGTTTATGTTCGGTTTAATTGTAAAATTATGTCCAATGACCAATATTATATTAAATGGTAAAAATATATTCTAAATATACTTTAAAACCACTCAAATTCACAATTTATCACTATTAATTATTTTGATTAAAAAAGTTGTTTTTAATTAAAATTTAGTAATTTTCACTATTCATCAAAATATGAAAGTTATCCGAAATGTACCAAAATTTAACCTTAGGATAAATTCGATATTCCGAATCCAAAAATGAAGTCCATATTAAAATATAAAATATATATAATTTCAAAAAGTAGGTATTACTATTCATAACGGCTAGTTTGATTGGTTACGGTGTGTTAGAACTCGGTGTTGCGTACAACACACGCTAGCGTACCGTGGAAGCTTGGGATGTTTCATTTTAAATTTTTGATGTCCCCATTTAGTCAAAAAGTTTAAAATATAGTATCTAAAAAGGGTTCACTATTAAAATTTGGTAAAAGTGCAATACTGAAAATGAATTTGTTCTTACATTATGTCTAAGAAACTCATAATATGGATTCTAAAATTATAATGATTATATAAAGTTTAAAATTTAGTTAACACTATTCATAACCTCTTTTTAACAGCTTGTTTGGTAATTCATGGTGCGATTGAACTTGGTGTTGCGTGTAGTGAAAGTTATTGAATTATTTTGAAGAAATAACACACTATAAAATCTTGGGGTGTTACATTCTCCCCTCCTTCAATAAATTGCGTCCTCGCAATTTGAAATTGTTCTTCGAAAATTAAAGGTGGAAAATAGAAAATATCTTTGTGGGAAAACCCACATCGAAAATTGGGTTACTAAAATTTAATCTTAATATGAGGAAAAGAGAAATGAAAGGATCACCACCAAATTATGATCTCTATTAGGAGAATATTGGTGGAAATTAGAGACATATAATTGGAGGAAAAACGTAAATATTTATAGGTAGTGATTGAGGTCATAAATCACAAACAAGTATAAAATTGAGGTCCTTAAATTCATAAATCTATGATGATTTGAAATACCATCGGTTCAACAAAACATAGGGTATTAGGATAACACATTTTTGACGTTTCAAAATTTCTTAGTTGAAATCCCACATCGAAAAATGAATTAATGAGGCCTCTATTTAAAATAAAGAGTCGAAAGTATGAAGATTACCGAAAATAACACATACTAGGGTTCCATGTAGGAAAATATGGATATGGAAGAAAAATGTAACCATCAATTATCTGATGGAGAGTGGTAGAGAACATGGCTATGAAAAGGCCAACAATCCCAAAGCCATAAATTAGTGATGATTTAAGGTACCATCCAGGAAAACATTTTTGTTCTAATTTGCTTTTCTTAATATTGAGGATTTTTTTATGAGATTGGCTAAGATAATATGGAGATATACTTACTTTATAATTATAGTTTTATCCATTAATAAATTTCTACCACAAACTCATCTTTCACTCTAAAAGATAATAGAATGTAAAAAAAATTCTATTTACACTATTCGTATAGGGTTCCAAAATAAACGAATTTATAATTCATCTAAAAGATCTTTTAATAAAACCTACATTATTTAATCCAGGACATCTCGTGGGCCAGTGGTAGGTGATACACCCTTGTCGCCCTTCGGTTGCGGGTTCAAGTCTCGCAGCCTTGCCGGACGCGACGGGTTGCCGCCCAACCTCCGGGTTGTCCTTTTATGGTAATCCAAAATAATCCAAACTAGAACTATCCAAAATACTTCTGTCCAAACTCACAGTCCAACATTTATAGGGAAGTTAAACATAATATAGATCCTTTTTACCCCGTAATAGCATATGAATACCTTCATCATGTATTCTTTTAAAACACTGAAACATCCTAAATTACCATAATACTTATTGGTTACATTCATGCTCCCATATTCCATATAGAATGCTGGATATACTTCATCAATCCAAAAATGTTTTAAACCCCAATAATGATGGAATATACAAATCATTAATCAGCTTCAAGGTAGTCAAGAATATCCAATATAATTTATCCAAATAAATCATGTATTATTCTAAAATCACTACCTCGGTATCAGAACCATATTATGGTTTATCTTTCTCTCAACCATATATTTTCTAAAAATTTATCCTGCTATTGAGTCACATTTCTTTGTTCCACACAATCTCAAGTCCTTAATGAAATAGTACTGCAGTAAAATCCTTATATACTCCATAATTATTATAACAAGTACATTGTTGATACAACACTCAATTGACATAATCAACATAAGAACTCTAATCATTCCTCTTCATCTATGTTAGTATCATAACTTGATTATTATCCAATAGCATCATTTGCGGCATAGTCTGATGACTGGGACATAGGTTCGCGTAGTGTCCAAACTCCTTGCAAATGAAGCATTGTACATTTGAAACCATTTTCTTACCCTTGCAGTCATGTACTTTGTGCCCTTTTCCTCCACACTTATAACAAACTCCCATTCCTTTCAGGAAAGTTCCAGGGTGTTTCTTTCCACAGTTACCACATATGGGAAAATTCTTCTTTTCCCTCTTCCCTTTATCTATCTTTCTCTCTTCCATCCTTTTCTTCTCTTGCTTCCCTTCAAAGCCATAGGACTCAGTAAACTCTTTACTTATCTTATCAACACATGATATTATTTCTTCATATGATGATAATACATGGGAGACTATTTCTCTTATAAATTCTAGCTTAAGACCATGAAAGATATGATCCTTCCTTCTCTTTGGATCATGTACATTTCTGGAGTTCTCATTCCTTCTACTGGGCGCCATTTCTAAACAATGGCATACACTAGATCAGTTTATGAATCAAAATACATAATCCCATACTTATAAAACACTTAACATAAATTTAACTATTTATGGATATAATCCATAATCATAAAAATTTCTCCTTTGAGGATGTATATACTCATAAACCCTTCATAATGATTTGTAAAGAAAATGAGAGTTATCCTAAGCATATCCGCCGGGAGTGTCGTAACCAAGAGTGCATCAAGGCCCGTTGTCGTGCACCAGTTCCCGTTCGAGTCTAGCTCAAAGCGGTGTTTTCGGGTTTTACCCCTAGGTACATCTGTGCCAGAGCCGCCTCTACCTGCTCGTATCCAGACAGGGATGTATTGCTCGGAAAACTCACAAAATCTCTACAATACCAAAATTCTAGGAAGTTCTTCTATACTAATCCTCAAAGTTCATCTTAGGTCTACGTGATCTAATCAGAGTTTATCTAAATCTAGCTTCCAAGGTTTGTACTAAACTTCCTCTGATACCAAATGTAACGCCTCGACCCCAGTTACCCAGAGTCGGTGCATTATTACATAACATTGGCATGATCACAAGAAAGATCAAATCTCGAAAGACCGATTGGTTTAGTAGCCTTGGAAACACTAGATATATTCATAAGTTTTACATTACATCATAAAATGAAAAACTACTACAACAACATAATGTTTCCACAGTCCACACTATAAAACCCTCATAATATCCATGCAGGTCATTCATAACTTACATCTTCACATCCTGGGAAAAATAAAACATAGAAAAGGGGTGAGCTCAAACGCCCAGTAAGGATAACAATATAGCGGAACATTCAAAAATAAGCATAAACATTTAAGGCAATGAATTACTAAAACAAAAGCCTTTTAAACTTGAACATCAACATAGTATGGAAAAAGTAAAATGAAATAATGTCATTTACTTATTCACATGGATATTCTACTAATCGAATAATCACATGCAAAAATCAATAACCACTTTCATAATGTTGGAATGCATAATGCCAGACTATCATAACCACATAGTCAAGGCCTCGTGCCAAGACTACAAATAAGATTTTGTCAAGGCCTTGTGCCAAGACACTAGTTTGTCTCATGAGACCTACCGATGCATCGACGAGCTATAGCGGGCCCCACCCGTCACATATTAAGTCCAATGCATCCCCATATGAAAACGTTTAAACATAACATAAACATTCGTATTAAAACTAGCATACGAAATGTCAATACTTTCACCATAAACTATGAATGGTATAAAAATAGCACATCCACAGTCAAACATATCACAAAACCTTCAATACAATATAGAAGTTTTGTATCATAATAAATCAACTTCAAATAATCTTAAAATCCATCAAAGGATGTTGACATAGATGAAATCAAAATTCTTTTAAAAGAAATATCTCTTTTTATTTTGAAATCATTTAAGATCCATATAAAATAAAACATTTTCTTTGAAAATATTCTTATAAGCTTGTAAGGGAAGCTTTGAAGATTTTATAACGGCGGAAAATAGCCGCACCCGCCGTATAAGTTAAAAAAAACATTCTTACCTTAATTCTGTCGAAAAGGTTAAAAAGGACCTTGTTTTGAAAACGACCGAAAGATTCCTTTATAAACCTCTTATAAAAGTCAAAAAGGGTATAAATTACTTTAACTCATATTCTAGTAAATAGTAAAAATGTTTTGAAATACATTTTTAAGAAACATGGATGTTGATGATAAAGAGATCCCAGTAGATTATTACGTATAAACAACCTTGGATAATGAAGAGGTTGTAAAGTAAACCCTTACCAATTTGGTAACTTATGAAAAATACAACCCATGAAAGGGGTATCATACAATGAATATGTAAATACACATAAATTAGAGTGTATTACACAAAGAATATAATTATGGGCAGTACATACACTACACAAAAGGTGATGGTGGCAATATGGCATGAATCTCACGGGAATAAGGAGTGAGATGAAAACCCCTTACCTTGTACTTTTCCTTTTTTGGGGTAGGTTAACCTCCTGTATAATGGTGAAATAATTGTTACTAAATTATACAAGAATCATATACATTAATATGATATCATATATGATCTTTTAATATCGATTTATAATAATATCTTAGTATTATCGTTGTTTCGGGTGTTAACTTACTTGTTTTCTTTTATATGTTTTGTTACGTAAGACATTTTTGTAAAGGATAGGTTGTATATTATTCATATCCAGAATGATATCAAGTCCTTAACATCATTTTTAAATCATCAAATGATAATTATACTTGAATGGATACGATGGAGAATGAATCTCATCGCGTTCGTGGAGACGGTAGTCCGTACGTACGCACGAGCGACAATATCATTCTTTTGATATTAAGATAATATATAAATGGATGGTATATCATATATACATAATCCTTAACATGTTATATTTATTATTTACATGAGTTACACATCATTATTATACCCATCCAAATAATATTATATTGAATAACAATTACACCACGACGTGGAGACGGTAAGCCGTACGTACGCACGTATGGTGACATGTTATTCAAAGGGTGGATAGAATACTGAATAAGTTTGTACCATATTTATAATAACATCACAGTATATGTGAGATACTGGAGTTATTATTTTAGAATGGTAAGAACAAAGGAAGAAGAAGTGGAAGAAGAAATGAACTTGGAAAAGGGTGGTGAAATCATTACCTCTTCTTCGGGTTCTTTCTTTTGATTTTATCAAAAGGGCTCCTTAGGTTGGCTTTCTGATCAAACTAAGGCCCCTAGGTTGTAGTGAGGGAAGTTGGGAGAGTATTTGGGTAGGGTTTGGGCGAACCAAAGGGCTTTTAAGGTGTGAAGAAATGAGAAGGAGGAGTTCCCTTTTATAAGAGGGGTGAGGGGCACCTTTGGAAAAGCTAGAGATATTAGTTTTTAATAAATTCATATTCGGTTTCCAATGGCTCCAAAGTTGACTATTCAAAGGTTAAGGTGGGTATAGGTCGAAAACCACTCAACCAATAGAATTTAGACAGGTTTGGGTACTTATATTAACCTTATCTTTAAGTATTAACTCTAAGTTAATTAGTTTCACTTTTACAATATCTCTTTGTATTTTTATATAATATGGTTAATAAACTTACTATATACATCCAAACGACCCCCAAGTGGTCCATTAATGATGAACCTATAATGATATAAGTCTCTTGGCCGAACCTTAGATTTTTAGGAATTTAATATCAATTAATAATATAATATTTGTTTTAAGAACTCTTTTATGTCAATTTTGACACTATTCAATAGTTGATTTTTGTGAAACTCATAAAAGATTGATTACTTCAAATAAATTCAATTAAATCAATCCTAATATATCATATTATCCTAGAAAATTAGTTTAATTCATTAAAAGTTTCATATTATATTTATTTGGGTATTTATAATATCAATTATTTAATTTTTCACTATTATAGTAATTACTGCATCATCATTATGTCATAAATAAAATAAATTATTTAATGTCTAAAAATTATAAATAAAATATAATTATGTAGTAAATCTTGTTATCTTTCTAATGAATATTTATAATAAAAAATACAACATATAAAACCCTATGTAACAATTGTTTTTCTAAAAGATATATGCTTGTGTCATTTTTGTATTCATTTTGACTTAATTAAAATAAAGTGTCATTATCACTTACAAGTGGATCCATGGGGTCCCAAAGTAGACCCAAATATGCCCATGGTCGACCATGTATCAACCAATAGGGTTAAGACACGTTTTAGGGTAATTTAGTATTATTATAATATTATTTTGTTTAACCCTTATTTACCGGATTTACCCTTAACCATGGTAAATAAAATATTTACCACAGTAATTATTCAAAATGTCTAAAAATAAAAGTTACCTATTTACACAATTTGAACATCCTGATTCCAAATATGTAATCCATTTTCCTAAATTCAAAACACATAAGTGGTAGAAATTAATTTAAAATTAATTCCCGCTGTCAAAACAAAAAGCGTGTTTTTAAGAGATAATAACTATCAAAAGATTGACACTTGTTTATGTTCGGTTTAATTGTAAAATTATGTCCAATGACCAATATTATATTAAATGGTAAAAATATATTCTAAATATACTTTAAAACCACTCAAATTCACAATTTATCACTATTAATTATTTTTATTAAAAAAGTTGTTTTTAATTAAAATTTAGTAATTTTCACTATTCATCAAAATATGAAAGTTATCCGAAAAGTACCAAAATTTCACCTTAGGCTAAATTCGATATTCCGAATCCAAAAATGAAGTCCATATTAAAATATAAAATATATATAATTTCAAAAAGTAGGTATTACTATTCATAACGGCTAGTTTGATTGGTTACGGTGTGTTAGAACTCGGTGTTGCGTACAACACACGCTAGCGTACCGTGGAAGCTTGGGATGTTTCATTTTAAATTTTTGATGTCCCCATTTAGTCAAAAAGTTTAAAATATAGTATCTAAAAAGGGTTCACTATTAAAATTTGGTAAAAGTGCAATACTGAAAATGAATTTGTTCTTAAATTATGTCTAAGAAACTCATAATATGGATTCTAAAATTATAAGGATTATATAAAGTTTAAAATTTAGTTAACACTATTCATAACCTCTTTTGAACAGCTTGTTTGGTAAGTCATGTTGCGATTGAACTTGGTGTTGTGTGTAGTGAAAGTTATTGAATTATTTTGAAGAAATAACACACTATAAAATCTTGGGGTGTTACATTCTACCCTCCTTCAATAAATTGCGTCCTCACAATTTGAAATTTTTCTTCGAAAATTAAAGGTTGAAAATAGAAAATATCTTTGTGGGAAAACCCACATCAAAAATTGGGTTACTAAAATTTAATCTTAATATGAGAAAAAGAGAAATGAAAGGATCACCACCAAATTATGATCTCTATTAGGAGAATATTGGTGGCAATTAGAGACATATAATTGGAGGAAAAACGTAAATATTTATAGGTAGTGATTGAGGTCATAAATCACAAAAAAGTATAAAATTGAGGTCCTTAAATTCATCAATCTTTGATGATTTGAAATACCATCGGTTCAACAAAACATAGGGTATTAGGATAACACATTTTTGACGTTTCAAAATATCTTAGTTGAAATCCCACATCGAAAAATGAATTAATGAGGCCTCTATTTAAAATAAAGAGTCGAAAGTATGAAGATTACCGAAAATAACACATACTAGGGTTCCATGTAGGAAAATATGGATATGGAAGAAAAATCTAACCATCAATTATCTGATGGAGAGTGGTAGAGAACATGGCTATGAAAAGGCCAACAATCCCAAAGCCATAAATTAGTGATGATTTAAGGTACCATCCAGGAAAACATTTTTGTTCTAATTTGCTTTTCTTAATATTGAGGAATTTTTTATGAGATTGGCTAAGATCATATGGAGATATACTTACTTTATAATTATAGTTTTATCCATTAATAAATTTCTACCACAAACTCATCTTTCACTCTAAAAGATAATAGAATGTAAAAAAAATTCTATTTACACTATTCGTATAGGGTTCCAAAATAAACGAATTTATAATTCATCTAAAAGATCTTTTAATAAAAACTACATTATTTAATCCAGGACATCTCGTGGGCCAGTGGTAGGTGATACACCCTTGTCACCCTTCGGTTGCGGGTTCAAGTCTCGCAGCCTTGCCGGACGCGACGGGTTGCCGCCCAACCTCCGGGTTGTCCTTTTATGGTAATCCAAAATAATCCAAACTAGAACTATCCAAAATACTTCTGTCCAAACTCACAGTCCAACATTTATAAGGAAGTTAAACATAATATAGATCCTTTTTACCCCGTAATAGCATATGAATACCTTCATCATGTATTCTTTTAAAACACTGAAACATCCTAAATTACCATAATACTTATTGGTTACATTCATGCTCCCTTATTCCATATAGAATGCTGGATATACTTCATCAATCCAAAAATGTTTTAAACCCCAATAATGATGGAATATACAAATCATTAATCAGCTTCAAGGTAGTCAAGAATATCCAATATAATTTATCCAAATCAATCATGTATTATTCTAAAATCACTACCTCGGTATCAGAACTATATTATGGTTTATCTTTCTCTCAACCATATATTTTCTAAAAATTTATCCTGCTATTGAGTCACATTTCTTTGTTCCACACAATCTCAAGTCCTTAATGAAATAGTACTGCAGTACAATCCTTATATACTCCATAATTATTATAACAAGTACATTGTTGATACAACACTCAATTGACATAATCAACATAAGAACTCTAATCATTCCTCTTCATCTGTGGTAGTATCATAACTTGATTATTATCCAATAGCATCATTTGCGGCATAGTCTGATGACTGGGACATAGGTTCGCGTAGTGTCCAAACTCCTTGCAAATGAAGCATTGTACATTTGAAACCATTTTCTTACCCTTCCAGTCATGTACTTTGTGCCCTTTTCCTCCACACTTATAACAAACTCCCATTCCTTTCAGGCAAGTTCCAGGGTGTTTCTTTCCACAGTTACCACATATGGGAAAATTCTTCTTTTCCCTCTTCCCTTTATCTATCTTTCTCTCTTCCATCCTTTTCTTCTCTTGCTTCCCTTCAAAGCCATAGGACTCGGTAAACTCTTTACTTATCTTATCAACACATGATATTATTTCTTCATATGATGATAATACATGGGAGACTATTTCTCTTATAAATTCTAGCTTAAGACCATGAAATATATGATCCTTCCTTCTCTTTGGATCATGTACATTTCTGGAGTTCTCATTCCTTCTACTGGGCACCATTTCTAAACAATGGCATACACTAGATCAGTTTATGAATCAAAATACATAATCCATTACTTATAAAACACTTAACATAAATTGAACTATTTATGGATATAATCCATAATCATAAAAATTTCTCCTTTGAGGATGTATATACTCATAAACCCTTCATAATGATTTGTAAAGAAAATGAGAGTTATCCTAAGCATATCCCCCGAGAGTGTCGTAACAAAGAGTGCAGCAAGGCCCGTTGTCGTGCACCAGTTCCCGTTCGAGTCTAGCTCAAAGCGGTGTTTTCGGGTTTTACCCCTAGGTACATCTGTGCCAGAGCCGCCTCTACCTGCTCGTATCCAGACAGGGATGTATTGCTCGGAAAACTCACAAAATCTCTACAATACCAAAATTCTAGGAAGTTCTTCTATACAAATCCTCAAAGTTCATCTTAGGTCTACGTGCTCTAATCAGAGTTTATCTAAATCTAGCTTCCAAGGTTTGTACTAAACTTCCTCTGATACCAACTGTAACGCCCCGACCCCAGTTACCTAGAGTCGGTGCATTATTACATAACATTGGCATGATCACAAGAAAGATCAAATCTCGAAAGACCGATTGGTTTAGTAGCCTTGGAAACACTAGATATATTCATAAGTTTTACATTACATCATAAAATGAAAAACTACTACAACAACATAATGTTTCCACAGTCCACACTATAAACCCCTCATAATATCCCTGCAGGTCATTCATAACTTAGATCTTCACATCCTGGGAAAAATAAAACATAGAAAAGGGGTGAGCTCAAACGCCCAGTAAGGATAACAATATAGCGGAACATTCAAAAATAAGCATAAACATTTATGGCAATGAATTACTAAAACAAAAGCCTTTTAAACTTGAACATCAACATAGTATGGAAAAAGTAAAATGAAATAATGTCATTTACTTATACACATGGATATTCTACTAATCGAATAATCACATGCAAAAATCAATAACCACTTTCATAATGTTGGAATGCATAATGCCAGACTATCATAACCACATAGTCAAGGCCTCGTGCCAAGACTACAAATAAGATTTTGTCAATGCCTTGTGCCCAGACACTAGTTTGTCTCATGAGACCTACCGATGCAACGAGGAGCTATAGCGGGCCCCACCCGTCACATATTAATTCCAATGCATTCCCATATGAAAAGGTTTAAACATAACATAAACATTCGTATTAAAACTAGCATACGAAATGTCAATACTTTCACCATAAACTATGAATGGTATAAAAATAGCACATCCACAGTCAAACATATCACAAAACCTTCAATACAATATAGAAGTTTTGTATCATAATAAATCAACTTCAAATAATCTTAAAATCCATCAAAGGATGTTGACATAGATGAAATCAAAATTCTTTTAAAAGAAATATCTCTTTTTATTTTGAAATCATTTAAGATCCATATAAAATAAAACATTTTCTTTGAAAATATTCTTATAAGCTTGTAAGGGAAGCTTTGAAGATTTTATAACGGCGGAAAATAGCCGCACCCGCCGTATAAGTTAAAAAAACATTCTTACCTTAATTCTGTCGAAAAGGTTAAAAAGGACCTTGTTTTGAAAACGACCGAAAGATTCCTTTATAAACCTCTTATAAAAGTCAAAAAGGGTATAAATGACTTTAACTCATATTCTAGTAAATAGTAAAAATGTTTTGAAATACATTTTTAAGAAACATGGATGTGGATGATAAAGAGATCCCAGTAGATTATTACGTATAAACAACCTTGGATAATGAAGAGGTTGTAAAGTAAACCCTTACCAATTTGGTAACTTATGAAAAATACAACCCATGAAAGAGGTATCATACAATGAATATGTAAATACACATAAATTAGAGTGTATTACACAAAGAATATAATTATGGGCAGTACATACACCACACAAAAGGTGATGGTGGCAATATGGCATGAATCTCACGGGAATAAGGAGTGAGATGAAAACCCCTTACCTTGTACTTTCCCTTTTTTGGGGTAGGTTAACCTCCTGTATAATGGTGAAATAATTGTTACTAAATTATACAATAATCATATACATTAATATGATATCATATATGATCTTTTAATATCGATTTATAATAATATCTTAGTATTATCGTTGTTTCGGGTGTTAACTTACTTGTTTTCTTTTATATGTTTTGTTACGTAAGACATTTTTGTAAAGGATAGGTTGTATATTATTCATATCCAGAATGATATCAAGTCCTTAACATCATTTTTAAATCATCAAATGATAATTATACTTGAATGGATACGATGGAGAATGAATCTCATCGCGTTTGTGGAGACGGTAGTCTGTACGTACGCACGAGCGACAATATCATTCTTTTGATATTAAGATAATATATAAATGGATGGTATATCATATATACAAAATCCTTAACATGTTATATTTATTATTTACATGTGTTACACATCATTATTATACCCATCCAAATAATATTATATTGAATAACAATTACACCACGACGTGGAGACGGTAAGCCGTACGTACGCACGTATGGTGACATGTTATTCAAAGGGTGGATAGAATACTGAATAAGGTTGTACCATATTTATAATAACATCACAGTATATGTGAGATACTGGAGTTATTATTTTAGAATGGTAAGAACAAAGGAAGAAGAAGTGGAAGAAGAAATGAACTTGGAAAAGGGTGGTGAAATCATTACCTCTTCTTCGGGTTCTTCCTTTTGATTTGATTAAAAGGGCTCCTTAGGTTGGCTTTCTGATCAAACTAAGGCCCCTAGGTTGTAGTGAGGGAAGTTTGGAGAGTATTTGGGTAGGGTTTGGCCGAACCAAAGGGCTTTGAAGGTGTGAAGACATGAGAAGGAGGAGTTCCCTTTTATAAGAGGGGTGAGGGGCACCTTTGGAAAAGCTAGAGATATTAGTTTATTATAAATTCATATTCGGTTTCCAATGGCTCAAAAGATGAATATTAAAAGTTTAAGGTGGGGATAGGTCGAAAACCACTCAACCAATAGAATTTAGACAGGTTTGGGTACTTATATTAACCTTATCTTTAAGTATTAACTCTAAGTTAATTAGTTTCACTTTTACAATATCTCTTTGTATTTTTATATAATATGGTTAATAAACTTACTATATACATCCAAACGACCCCCAAGTGGTCCATTAATAATGAACCTATCATTATATAAGTCTCTTGGCCGAACCTTAGATTTTTAGGAATTTAATATCAATTAATAATATAATATTTGTTTTAAGAACTCTTTTATGTCAATTTTGACACTATTCAATAGTTGATTTTTGTGAAACTCATAACAGATTGATTACTTCGAATAAAGTCAATTAAATCAATACTAATATGTCATATTATCCTAGAAAATTAGTTTAATTCATTAAAAGTTTCATATTATATTTATTTGGGTATTTATAATATCAATTATTTAATTTTTCACTATTATAGTAATTACTGCATCATCATTGTGTCATAAATAAAATAAATTATTTAATGTCTAAAAATGATAAATAAAATATAATTATGTAGGAAATCTTTTTATCTTTATAATGAATACTTATAATCAAAAATACAACATATATAACCCTATGTAACAATTGTTTTGCTAAAAGATATATGCTTGTGTCATTTTTGTATTCATTTTGACTTAATTAAAATAAAGTGTCATTATCACTTACAAGTGGATCCATGGGGTCCCAAAATAGACCCAAAGATGCCCATGGTCGACCATGTATCAACCAATAGGTTTAAGACACGTTTTAGGGTAATTTAGTATTATTATAATATTATTTTTTTAACCCTTATTTACCGGATTTACCCTTAACCATGGTAAATAAAATATTTACCACAGTAATTATTCAAAATGTCTAAAAATAAAAGTTACCTATTTACACAATTTGAACATCCTGATTCCAAATATGGAATCCATTTTCCTAAATTCAAAACACATAAGTGGCAGAAATTAATTTAAAATTAATTCCCGCTGTCAAAACAAAAAGCGTGTTTTTAAGAGATAATAACTATCAAAAGATTGACACTTGTTTATGTTCGGTTTAATTGTAAAATTATGTCCAATGACCAATATTATATTAAATGGTAAAAATATATTCTAAATATACTTTAAAACCACTCAAATTCACAATTTATCACTATTAATTATTTTTATTAAAAAAGTTGTTTTTAATTAAAATTTAGTAATTTTCACTATTCATCAAAATATGAAAGTTATCCGAAAAGTACCAAAATTTCACCTTAGGCTAAATTCGATATTCCGAATCCAAAAATGAAGTCCATATTAAAATATAAAATATATATAATTTCAAAAAGTAGGTATTACTATTCATAACGGCTAGTTTGATTGGTTACGGTGTGTTAGAACTCGGTGTTGCGTACAACACACGCTAGCGTACCGTGGAAGCTTGGGATGTTTCATTTTAAATTTTTGATGTCCCCATTTAGTCAAAAAGTTTAAAATATAGTATCTAAAAAGGGTTCACTATTAAAATTTGGTAAAAGTGCAATACTGAAAATGAATTTGTTCTTACATTATGTCTAAGAAACTCATAATATGGATTCTAAAATTATAAGGATTATATAAAGTTTAAAATTTAGTTAACACTATTCATAACCTCTTTTGAACAGCTTGTTTGGTAAGTCATGGTGCGATTGAACTTGGTGTTGCGTGTAGTGAAAGTTATTGAATTATTTTGAAGAAATAACACACTATAAAATCTTGGGGTGTTACACCTGAGCCCCATTCAATTCCTCATTCTTTAATGTTCTTCATACGAAATTTTCGGGCACGCGCGAACCTCGATGGATCGGTGAGCCGGGGAAGGCGTTGTGACGATCCGGTCCCAGGGATCCCGAAACCGGTGTCAGATAATTTTTCCGATCACCGGAATGGTCGGAGGGACCGGTCAAAGGCTCGACTCCGATGAGGGGCGGCGGCCGGAGACCGACCCGGTGGCGGAGCGGGGTGACCGCCTCTTCGAACGCAGCAGAGCTCGGATGGTTCGGCTCAGCGGCGAGGTCGCGAGTGTTGGCCGGGAAAGTGCGAGCCGAGGCCGGCAGAGGCATTCGGTCGAGTGGGGTATGGCGTGCGGTGAGCACGGCGTCGAGCAGTGGAGCCGGTGACGGGCGACGACGGATCGCGGTCGAGCGGAGGAGCCGACGTGGCAGGGGAGTGGCGCGGGCGGAGAGCGGCAGGCGGCGTCGGTCGGGCGTGCAACGTAAAGAGGAGGGGTCGGCGGAGGTCGAGTCAGCGGAGGAGGCGCTGGGGCGTGAAGGCCTCGGGGTAGCCCGACGGTGTGGTTGCGGAAGGCGGAAGTGCTAGGGGAGTCGGGCCGGTCGGTCGTGGTCAGCGGGGGAGGGCAGTACCTAGGCAGCGACCTCGGGGCTGCAGAAGGAAGCAAAGACCCGCTGTTTGCGGGTCTTACTGCGGTGACGAAGACGACATACCACATGGCCGGTCGGTTGGGAAGAACCGGAACCGCTCGGGTCCGGTGGCTTGAGGCGGGCCATGACATGTTGGACCGGACCCGCGGCTGGGCCACGGACCGGCAGTCCAGGATCGGGTCGGCCTATCCGGACCGGCCCGGTTGGCCCCCCTATATTGGGTGGGCCGTAATTTCCAAACGGCGCGATCGTTTGACGCGCCGTCTGCGGCTGCAGAATCATATCGGTAAGGCACCCTTTTTTAAGATGAGTCCAGAGTTTTTTTAGGTTTTTTTCCCAAAGGCGATTGATCCGAAACACGTTAAGTTAATAATAATAAATTATTATTAAAGTTGTGACAGACGTGGCTCGCGAGCCGGACGTCCGTTTGACGTGCCGTCAGAGGTGCGGTGGCTCTGGAGCTGTGACGGTCCTTCTAAAGTTGGTTTGGAACCTTTGAGGATTGGTTTCATTGCTCGGGGGCACGAAACGCTAAATGTGAGTAATTAATTAATTAATTGTTGCGACGGACCTAACTCCTATTTGGGATGTTCGAATGATGCGCCGTCAGCTACAGCATGATTCCAGTCCTCGTGCGGACTTTTTGAGATGCTTTCTGTAGCGTTCAGGTTGGAGACAAGGTGCGGGCCCCATAGGGCCTAGTTCACAAGTTTTACGGTGAAACATCACTTTTTCACCCGACATCTGTTTAGGGTGAATGAGCACTCATTTCTGAGTGTTTTTCTGAGGGGATTGAAATGATGCAATCTGCCCGCCTAAATTCGGGCTTGAGGTGTGGGCCCTACAGGGCCCCATTTACGTATAACGCGGGGAATTGAAAATTTTGCATCCGGAGTGTGTTTTAGGCATCGTCAACGGCGTTCTGACCCTGACATCAAGACGAGGTTGACCAAGGTGGTTTAAGGAGATGATGCCGGAGTTGAGGCGTGGGCCCCATGGGCTGTCTTTTGAGTTGTGTGTAGCGTATTGTCATTTTTTCATCAGACGTCCGTTCGGGGAGAATGAATAGTGGTTTTGCTGTGTTTTTCCAAGAACTTTGTGATGGCACAGTTCGCCCGACCTTTTTCGGGATCGTGGTGTGGGTGCCACCCGAGCTGGCCACGGTGAATAGTACGCTTTTCACCAGGTGTCTGTTTTGGGCTATTGAGTAGCCAATCCCATGTGTTTTTTCGTGAGGATCACAATGGTGTGATCTGTTTGTTCAGTTTCGAGACCTTGGTGTGGGCCCCACCCGGGTTGGCTATGGTGAATAGTGCCATATTCACCGGTTGACCGTTTCAGGTGAGTGAATGGTCTATCTCGTGTGTTTTTCTGTGAGGATTGCAATAGTGTGTTCCGTTCGGGCATGTGGAGCCTCTTTTGAGGTCTTATTAAATGTGAAAACATGAAAGGATGTGGGATGGAGGTCCCTTTGACGCACTCTGAACCAACGCACGGTAGCGATGTTGGTAACACCTGGTGATGTCAGTTGCAGTGTTGAGTTATCGGACCTATTTCCGGGTCAACCATTCAGCAGGGCTGGGCAGTGGGTCGCCTGTCGACTTCTTTCAGGTCTAACCTTCAGTAGAGACTGGGAAGTGGGTCGCCCGTCGATGTGTTCTGAGTCTACCCTCGAGCAGGGCTGGGCAGTGGGTCACCCATCGACATATTTCAGGTCTACCCTCTAGTAGGTATGGGTAGTGGGTCACCTGTCGACTTTCTTCAGGTCTACCCTCCAGCAGGGCTGGGCAGTGGGTCACATATCAACTACTTCTAGGTTTACCCTTCAGTAGGTCAGGTCAGTGGTTTCCTGATGATGTATTAGGGTTTACCCTCCAGCAGGGCTAGGCAGTGGGTCACCCATTGGCATTTCAGACTCCGGCCTTCTTATGAGGCTAGTCAGTGGCTTTTTCTCTGTGACTACCAGAGTAGGATCATTGATTGTACGGATCGGTGATGTGATAGCTTTGACGTGACCTTAGGACATACAAGAATGAGGGGAGATTTTACCACCAAGATGCATCCTTGAAACGTGACCTAAAAGCCATGCGGGCGAGACAGTGCTGCCCAAAGCGGATAGTATCGGGGTCTAGTGACTGAGCCCCTTTGATTTGTACCTCCTAGGTTGACGTACAGAATGTTAGGGTTCAGTGAGGGATGCCCTTTGAACTATTGGTGACTCTTCTTGGGCTGAGCTTGGAGATAGAGATCCCCTTATATACTCATTTGGGTTTCTCGTTGAGTATATATATATACACATCCTATTGTTGTTTCCACTCCTTGGGTTCCGTTACTCTCCTTCTAGGAGGGGCGAAGACTCGCGGGGTATGCCACGTGCTTTTCGTGTCTAGCTCCTCTTGGTCAGACGAGTCTACTCTCCTGCTATAGGTAGCGAAGACTCGACGAGAAGTTCGTCTTCTCACCATCTCTAGCTCCTTGAATCTAGACGAGTCAGCTTCCTTTCTCTTGTTAGGTTGAGCTACACTCTCTTTCCCTCTTTTTCACTCTTACACTGTTCTTTGCTCAGTCTACTACTGCCCATTTTAGTACCTCCCTTGTTTCTCCCTCGAGCTTTCAGGGCATCCTACTGAGTATTTTTATACTCACCCCTTCTTGGGCTTTTCCCGCACATGGTGTGGCCTTGCAGATGACTGACAGGTCGGTCGAGACTACGGAGGAGAGTAGAGGACACAGGAGCTTGGGCTGCGTTCGGTGGTCGTAGTAGGACTTACTCGGTGTGAGACTCAACAACAGTTTACCTTGTTTTACCTGTTGCCGGGTTGTGGCACCTTTTTGGATGGGCACATGATTTTCCCCTTTTACTGTTCAGTTTACTTGTCAGCACTTTACTTGTACTGGTTATAAGTCGATGCATGTATGTTGGTTCCCCTTTTTGTAGTAGTTTTTTTATCTTTCTTTCTTTTCATTGCACTTTTGGATTGATTTGGATGTGTGTGTGTTTATTTTCTTAGGTAAAGGTCTCCCCTAGTTTATTGTGCCTTCGGCGCTAGTCGCCATCCCCTAGCCTATGGAGGCGGGCTTGTGGTAGTTGCGGCTCGAGCCTCGGTATGGGTCGGGTTGTGACAAAGTGGTATCAGAGGTAGGTTCGTTCCTTGGGGCGATGTTCGGGCATCCCTAAATAAGAATTGGTTTACTTTTTGGGTAATAGTGCCAACGTGTCTCGAGAGCATCTCTTAGGCCAAGGAGTCCATTGATGGTGCGGCGGTCGACGTATCCATTCACGAGGACCCTGATAACCCACTTGTCGACTCAGCACACTGAGACACTTGTTGCAGGGAATTTGATTCATGCATCATATAGGATTGAGTCCTTGACTGTACTTATTGTGTCATCTTCCAATCATTGTAGATATATATATATGCTCATTTAACTACGGTGCTCCTTGATCGGGTTCAGGATGTCTCCGCAATGATAGCAAGACAGGATACTAGCTCCGGTTCGTGACGATGATTCCATGAGCGAGGAGGCCTCAGTTCAAGATCCATTATACGATTACCCTTTCTCCAGGAGGACAGACAGTAGCAGGTCCACCTATGGAGTAGCGGATAGTACTGGTAGTGAGGGCCGATGACGAGCGTAGTTTGGGCGAGCAACATGAGTTCCAGCGACAGAGACCACTGAGGATCCATAGTCAGACATACCCTCAGGCAGTGAAGGGTTGACTAGAGTTGGTGGTCCGCCTCTTCAAGCTTGTTCGGACACTAACAGGTTAGATGGTGGATTTGACAACCAGTCTTTTTCCACCACGTAGTTTGGCATAGTAGAGCCAGGGTTACTTAGATACATGATGAGTTGGTACTCTCATGGGATGACTTCTAGAAGCTGTTTCGTGAGGAGTAATATCCCTCCTACTTACGCTCTTTTCGGTTTTGGGAGATGCTGGAGCTTCAGCGAGGGGTGATGGTAGTGGCTAGGTACGCGACTGGGTTTGCAAACCTTACCCGGTACTCTTTGGACGTGGTCCATGACGACAACTTCTGAGCACATAAGTTTGAACTAGGTCTCTTTAGAGGAGATTCATGCTAGTGTAGTTCCCTTGTGCATCCTCACCCATCTCAGGGTACTGGAGCAGGCACTTGTGATAGAGGAATTTATGGTAGAGGGACGTTGATTGGCGGGGCCTCGACGCTGGAGTTTTCCCCTAGATGAGACTCAGGCACATGGTCGGGGTCAGCGTAGAGCACCAAGATAGCCTATGGAGGACTAGTGCTATGTTTACAATGTGTGAGATCATGTGGCGTGAGACAACTCGCCAAATGTGCTGGGTCTTCCAGATATTTGGTAGATGCACCGCCATGACAGAGGTTGTGCCATGATAAAAGAACTCCCAGGTGAGGATAGGGTGGTCCATATGGAGGAAATTTTGGTAGAAAGCAGGAAGAAATGTGGTTGGGGGATGACGTTTTGAGGTCCTTACACCACCACTAGGCGGCCCCTATCAGGCTCAGGGAGTTGATGGACGGGCCGCGGGCAGCTGTGTGATGTGGTTGTTTACAATCCTGCAGCACAAGAGATGATGAGAGGTACGCTCTGCGTGTTTTTCTACTTTTCTCAGTAGAACTTGTTAGACATTGTGTGAGGTACTCTTTCCTCTAACTCCTTGCTCAAGGGGTTACCGAGGGTGACTCAGGGCATCGGTGTAACCCTGTGTTGGTAAGGTAAAAGGCGTAGTACTTTTTTCTTTAGTCGATGATGTGGACTCATTCGCTCTCCGAGCGTGTAAGAGAGTCTTGGTTGTAATACATCGACTATGTAACCTTGCATGACCAGATATCCTTGAGTGTTTCACCATATGGATATTCTTAAGGAGGGAATCATCGGGCCTTGTCCTAGGTGCGGGTAGTGATTCCAGTCATGGCATGCAACGTGGAGGTTCGATCAGGGAGGTGATATACCCTTGAGGTCATTCGGACCGTTTGAGACCGTGCGATGGGATGGAAAGGTTGTCTACCACCTTGCCCTGACCCCCAAAGTCGGGAGTGGGTGCACGACATCTCCCATAAGGCTTACATGAGAATATGTGTGTGTGCTCCTGTGCGCGTCATCAACAAGAGCAGACCTAACTTGAACAGATAAAATCCTTTGGTCTGTGTGTGGTGACACAGAACTGTGCAAGAGTACTTCTGGGTACGGGAGATCCAGGTGTGGGCTTGGTACCCTGAGTTGTTCCCTGATTTTGTTTTTCGGGGAAAAAAATCTTGAAGGATGGAATGATGTAAGAACTCGGTTTTTTATATAAAAGACTTTGTAATATTCTTGATATTATTCCAGAGCAGCACCTTCAGACGTCGTGCGATTCTGAGCCCCGGTGTGGACGGAATTAAATTTTCAGCGCGTTCACACTGGGCACGCCAAATAAATGGGATAACTTCTAAACAGTGCTTTAGATCAGAGATACGAGTGTATGGTTGGGTCCAAAATTGGGTGTTTACCACAAGAACGACATAAAGCATGTCTGCGCGGGACGTTTGGACCCCTCTCCCACTACCGGAACGTTAAACTGATAAATTAATTAATTTATTTATTCTTTTATTGGTTAAACTCAAGTATCTCTTAAACGGTTGCTCAGATTGGGAAACCAAGGGCACCGTTGACTTCGGAGCATGCCTTTTACCCTAGGAGGGGTGTAAGTTTTACGGGCACGAGCCTGATGTGAGAGATGTCACCCAGGGGCAAAATGGTCATTTTGAAATGTCCACTTAGTGATTTTTATCACTGGCTTTCTTTTTGAATAACATTCGAACGAAGTCTTGGAATTGAAATACGAGAATTATGTTGAGTTTGGAGTGGGGGTTTTTGCTTAGGCGTGGATAAAATATGTGGGTGCGAGGGTTTCAGAATCTACACCCATTGGGAGAGTTTTAGTGAATTTTTATAAATTCACTATTGAGGGAAGACCCATCCCCTCCCTCTCTCTCTCTCTCCCCCTCCCCCTCTCCCTCTCATGTTCTTCAGTGTTCTGCACCGTTCTTCTGCGGATCGAGGAGCCATCTCCGTTGGAGCCTTGGCGGATCGAAGCGGGAGAATCGTGGACGCGTTGCCAATGACGGATGAGCGATCCGAGGTAGGATTCTTGTTGAATTTCAGGCCCTCGTCAATTTTCTCAATTTCTTCACAATTTTCACATTTGAATTTCATTTATTTATAGTTTTTAGAATTTGGGGCGTTGGCCGAACGAACACGGCCAACGCCCGAGCCCCGTTCAATTCCTCGTTCTTGAATGTTCTTCGTACCAAATTTTCGGGCGCGCGCGAACCTCGACAGATCAGTGAACCGGGGAAGGGGTTGTGAAGATCCGGTCCCAGGGATCTTGAAACCAGTGTCAGATAATTTTTCCAATCACCGGAATGGTCCGAGGGACCGGTCGAAGGCTCGACTTTGGTGAGAGGTGGCGACCGGAGACCGAACTAGCGGCGGAGCGGGGCGACCGTGTCTTGGAACGCGGTGGAGCTCGGGGGGTTCAGCTTAGTGGCGGGGTCGCAGGGGTCGGCCGGGTGACTGCGAGCGGAGGCCGGCGGAGGCGTTCAGTCGAGCAGGGTCTAGCATGGGGTGGGCGCGGCGTCGAGCAGTGGAGCCGGTGAGGGGCGACAGCGGCTCGCGGTCGAGCGGAAGAGCCGACGCGGCAGG
The DNA here is from genome assembly GCA_963277665.1 of Viscum album. Classification (NCBI taxonomy): domain Eukaryota; kingdom Viridiplantae; phylum Streptophyta; class Magnoliopsida; order Santalales; family Viscaceae; genus Viscum; species Viscum album. Next base: position 1,809,648,261 of record OY728156.1, read on the forward strand.
GGAGTGGCGCGAGCAGAGAGCGGTAGGCGGCGTCGGTCAGGCATGAGGCGTAGAGAGGAGGAGCCGGTAGAGGTCGAGCCGGTGGAGGAGGCACTAGGGCGCGGCGGCCCTGGAGTAGCCCGATGGTGTGGCTGCGGAAGGCGGAGGAGTGAGGGGAGTCGGGCCGGTCGGTCGCTGTCAGTGGGGGAGGGCATTACAGAGGCAGCGACCTCGGGGCTGTAGAAGGAAGCAAGGACCCGCTGTTTGTGGGTCCTGCTGCGGCGATGAAGACGACCGACCACATGGTTGGTCGGTAGGGAAGAATCAGACCCACTCGGGTCCGGTGGCTTGAGGCGGCCGCGACATGTTGGACCGGACCCACGGCTGGGCCGCGGACCGACAGTCCAGGACCGGGCCGGCCGGTCCGGACCGGCCCGGTTGGCCCGCCTCTATTCGAGGGGCCGTAATTTCCAAACGGCACATCCGTTTGATGCGTCATCTGCGGCTGCGGAATCGTATTAGTAAGGCGCCCTTTTTAAGATGAGTCCCGGGTTTTTATAGGTTCTGTTCCCAAAGGTGAGTGATCCGAAACGCGTTAAGTTAATAATAATAAATTATTATTAAAGTTGCTATGTACGTGGTTCGCGAGCCGGACGTCCGTTTGACATGCCGTTAGAGGCACGGTGGTTCCGGAGCTATGACGGTCCTTCTAAAGTTGGTTCGGAACCTTTTTGGGTTGGTTTCATTGCTCGGTGGCACGAAACGCCAAATGTGAGTAATTAATTAATTAATTAATTAATTAATTAATTAATTGTTGCGGCGGACCTAACTCCTGTTTGGGATATCCGATTGATGCGCCGTCAACAAAAGCATGATTTCAGTCCTCATGCGGACTTTTTGAGATGCTTTCCAAAGCGTTCGGGTTGGAGACATTGTGTGGGCCCCACAGGTCCTTGTTCGGACATTTTATGATGAAACGTCACCTTTTCACCCGACACCCATTTGGGGTGAATGAGAAATAATTTCTGAATGTTTTTGCTGAGGGGATTGCAACGGCGCAATCCACCCGCTTAATTTCAGGCTCGAGGTGTGGGCCCCAACAGGGTCCCCATTATATATAATGCGGGGAATTGAAACTTTTTCATCCGGAGTCTGATTTAGGCACTGTCAGCGGCGTTGTGACCCAGACATCGGGACTAGGTTGACCAAGGTGGTTTCAGGCGATGATGTCGGAGTTGAGGTGTGGGCCCCACGGGCCGTCTTTTGAGCTGTGTGCAGCATATTGCGACTTTTTTCATCAGACGTCCGTTCGGGGTGAATGAATAGTCGTTTTGATGTGCTTTTCCATGAGCTTCACGATGGCACAATTTGCCCGAGCTTTTTCAGGATCGTGGTGTGGGTGCCACCCAGGCTGGCCATGGTAAATAGTACCCTTTTCACCAAGTGTCCATTTTGGGCGATTGAGTATCCAATCCCATGTGTTTTTCTGAGGGGATCACAATGGTGTGATCTATTTGTTCAGTTATGGGACCTTGGTGTGGCCCCCACCCAGGCTGGCTATGATGAATAGTGTCATATTCACCGATTGACCGTTTCGGGCGAGTGAATGGTCTATCTCACGTGTTTTTCTGTGAGGATTGCAACAGTGTGATCCATTCGGGCACATGGATCCTCGTTTGAGATCTTATTAAATGTGGAAAAATGAAAGGTTTTTGGATGGAGGTCCCTTTGACGCACTCCGAACCAACGCACGGTAGCGATGTTGGTAACACCCGGTGATGTCAGTTGCAATGTTGAGTTATCAGACCTATTTCCAGGTCTACCCTCCAGTAGGGCTGGGTAGTGGGTTGTCTGACGATTTATTCTGGGTCTACCCTCCAATAGGGCTAGGCAGTGGGTCACCTGTCGACTTCTTTCAGGTATACCCTCCAGCAGAGACTGGGCAGTGGGTCGCCTGTCGACGTGTTCCGGGTCTACCCTCCAGTAGGGTTGGGCAGTGGGTCACCTGTTGAATTATTTTAGGTCTACCCTCCAGCAGGGCTAGGCAGTGGGTCACCTGTTAACTTCATTTAGGTCTACCCTCTAGCTGGGCTGGGCAGTGGGTCACCTGTTGACTACTTCCGGGTTTACCCTCCAGCAGGGCTGGGCAGTGGGTCATCAGATGATGTATTAGGGTTTACCCTCCAACAGGGCTGGGCAGTGGGTCACCCATTGGCATTTCAGACTCAGGACTTATTATGAGGGTAGTCGGCGACTTCTTCTTCGTGACTACAGGAGCAGGATCTTTGGTTGTACGGATCGGTGATGTGACAGATTTGACGTGACCTTAGGACATACGAGAACGAGGGGCACTTTTCCCACCGAGATGCGTCTTTGCGACGCGACCTAAAAGTCCTGTGGGCGAGATAGTGCCGCCCAAATTGGATAGTGTCGAGGTGTGGTGATTGATCCCCTTTGACTTGAACCTCATATGTTGATGTACGGGACGTTAAGGTTCAGTGATGGATGCCCTTTGAACTGTTGGTGACTCTTCTTGGGCTGAGATTGGAGATATAGATCCCCTTATATACTCATTTGGGTTTCTCATTGAGCATATATATATACACATCCTATTATTGTTTCCACTCCTTGGGTTCGGTTACTCTCTTTCTAGGAGGGGTGAAGACGTGTGGGGTATGCCACGTGCTTTCCGTGGCTATCTCCTCTTGGTCAGAAGAGTCTAATCTCCTGCTATAGGTAGCGAAGACTCGATGAGATGTTCGTCTTATCACCATCGCTAGCTCCTTGCATCTGGACGATTCAGCTTCCTTTCTCTTGTTGGGTTGAGCTACACTCTCTTTCCCTCTTTTTCACTGTTACACTATTCTTTGCTCAGTCTACTACTCCCCATTTTAGTACCTCCCTTGTTGCTCCCTTGATCTTTCGGGGCATCCTATATAGTATTTTTATACTCACCCCTGCTTGGGATTTTCCCGCACTTGGTGTGCCCTTGCATACAAATGACAGGTCGGTCGAGACTACGGAGGAGCATATAGGACACAGGACCTTGGGCTGCATTTGGTGGCCATAGCAGGACTTCCTAGTTGTGAGACTTCACAACAATTTACCTTTGTTTTATCTGTTTCTGGGTTGTGGCACCTTTCTGGATGGGCGCATGTTTTGCCCCTTTTACTGTTCAGTTTACTTGTCATCACTTTACTTGTACTGGTTATAGGTCGATGCATGTATGTTGGTTCCCATTTTTGTAGTAGTGTTTAATCTTGCTTTCTTTTCTCTGCACTTTTGCATTGAGTTGGTTTTTTGTGTGTGTACAATTTCTTAGGCAAAGGCCTCCCCTAGTTTATTGTGCCTTCGGCGCTAGTCGCCAGCCCCTAGCCTATGGAGGCGGGCCTGGGGTAGTTGCGGCTCGAGCCTCGGTACGGGTCGGGTCATGACAGGCCTTCCTGGTCAGCGTAAGGCTAGGCCACCACTACCACAAGCCCACCTCTAATAGGACAGGGGCTCATGAAAATAACTGAGAAGGCATAATGAAAATTTTATGCCTTTTTATAGAGTACCTCTACGCACACACAGAAACATCTTCATGAAATAGTGTAGAGGAATAATAAAATAGGCTATAACATCAAGAGTAATACCATACATGCACTAACCACTAGGAAATAAATCAGGGTATGATAGAATAAAACCAAATCATAAAGGAAAAAATACATGCCCAACTAGAAATGAAGTCATATCCTAACAAAAAATATAATAAATAATGTTGAGAGATTCATCTCTTGAAATCAAATATCAATCACTGTACATAGTCTATGGACCCAGTTATCCCTATGATCCACCAAAAGCACTGCCAATTTTTTCGTCATCTTCATAAGACATGACCTTATGGGAAAATTCCATGTTGGGGTGAGTATATACATTCCCAGTAGGACGCCTCAAAATTAGAAGGGGGAAATAGAATATACGATGGAAGTATTTATCTCAAAATAATGAAAAAAGTGAATTGAAACTAGGAAACACATATATATTATCATAAAATAATCCCATAAAAGTGATAAGGGGAATATCCATCTCACAAATCATCATAGGTCGATGAGTCTTCCATCAACTCTAAAGGGTCCTTCTTAGATTCCTAGCATCTCGTGTATCCATCAAGGTAACTATGTGGAGGACCCACACCTCTCCATTGTGTCACATAGTTCAGGGGGAACAATCTCCAATGGAGAACCCATGCTCTAGTGCGTCAGGTAGTGACACTAAGTAGGTAGAGGATGCATACCCTAGTTCATCAAGGGGGTTCCACTTAGTAGGAAGAGGAACCATGCCCTAGTTTATTAGGGGGTTTCCACTCAGTAGGTAGGGGACTAATTCCCTATTCCATTGGGGCTTCCACTCATTAGTTAGAAGACCTAATCCCTATTTTATCATGGTGGTTACACTTAGTATTTATAAACCTTCTACCCTATTGTTTTAGGGGTGTCCCTCAGTAGGTAGAGGACCAACACCCTAGCTTGTTAGGGGGTTCCACATAGTAGGTAGAGGAATCATTCCCTACACTTCCATGGGGTTCCACAAAGCAAGTAGAGGACCCATTCCATAGTTTATTAGGGGTTTCTACTAAAAATAGTGTAAGGAGTATGGGGGACTCATGCCTAAATGCAACAGTAGAGTTTCCAACCCTATACTCTCTCTAATGTTCATACCTTCTCACTACCACTATAAAGCATCACCTAAAGAAGCTTCATGCTCAAAATAATACATTTCATATATCTAAATCCACCATGAAGGATACCATCACCTTTTACATGAAAAAATAAACATTATAGGCTACTCATATATCAAAATCCATGTCCAAAGGAAGGAGATATGCAAGGTGGAAGTTTCTAAAATGGGGAGCATGGTGTGTATGGGGTCCAAAAGGAATGTGGTCCAACTCCACTACTAGGTCGTGTTATCCTATGGAAATGGATTGAATTAAATATCACTATGTATGTTGTGTAGGTGGGAAACATGAAATGTCTATGCCACCCATATATTTTCTATGTTCTTCAGGTCATGCATGTGTTTGTCAAGTCATGCCCATATACCTGGTCATGTAATTTGTCATGCCAAGGTACTGACCCATTCCCATGTACTCCTACAGTACACAGAGTATCCTCACGTATGAGGACCTAGCTGTGTGAAACTAGAACACATATTATCCACCAGGGGGTCACATAGTGTGTAGGCCCAATCACATGGTGTGTGATCCTTATCTTCCCCAAATCCCGAGCCACCATAGTTTGGTGGGGCTACAGGGAATGTATTCTTCAACTACACATTATGTAGTAAACCTCCCCACATAAATTCTAGATTCATCGCATATTCACTAAAGTCATCTTTCCCACAGTGAATCGCACCTGTTGACCACTCGAAATTGGAGGAAACTGCCGCCGACCATTGATTCCGACCCTTGGATGGCAGGAAATTGGAAACTGCTCATTTATACGAATTTATACATCACTAGACGTTCCTATAATTTCCTACCTCTCATCCTTGATCCAAAATACAAGTAAAAATCACCAACATCCCACAAAAAAATGGATCCATCCGAAAATCACCGTCCCAATCATCATTTTCACAACCACCATGAATATGGGTTTCAATCATGCTCGAACCCACCCTGGAAATGTTCTTATGTGATCCCATAGGCCAATAGTGATGAATGAAATGTTTGGTGGGGGAAATCATAATAAAAAAGGGTGATAAAAATATTTGTCCAAGCATTCATGGACTAGAGTTTCAAAGTAGAGAATTTTGGGTGAGATCATGGAATAAAAAATTTTAAATCCATCCAAACATTTTAATTCATCAACATGATCAGGTGAAGGGTATGAAAACTCATATCAAAAGAAAATAAATATACATCCTTGATCATTTTTTAATAAAGGGTGTAAACCCAAATTTGGCAGACCTACCTCATTTGTAGATCAATAATTGGTGAATAATGTGTTCTCCAGTGATGGAGAAGATCTATTGTATTCACATCCTCTCTATCTACCTTGATTCTTTCATCATTCTTTATCTAATTCCTATTCACCAATGATGAATGCTCTAAACCTCCTCTCAAATCTCCCAGGATTATGTTGCTAACCATGGTGGATTTCTATAACAACAATTATATATAGGAAATCAGGTTAAGGGTATTAAATGAATTAATTTATTAATCTATTTAACGTACCCACTAATATCTAATTAATCTGAATGTTCCATGTCAACCAACATTCATCCACACCTAGGGTAAACCCCATGTTCGAGATTCAACTTTGGTCTTGGAATTTCGATCTATGGGTCCACTCTAAAGATATTTTTTTATTTCTGAAAAAATTCATGCACCTGATATTAATATATTTAATATTTTCATAATATCAATTTTTGGATCACCAAGCCTCAGAATCTCATGTTATCTCACAGCTGGCTCTGAAAATAATTCTAAATATATTTTAAAGTTTATAATGAAAAAACATGTTCACTACATGAGTGCCTCAAAAACCCAATTTTTATGTCATTCAATCTCTACATTCAACATCCATATATCTGAGTATAATTGTGTTGAATTAGTCATTTGTAGAAAGCCCTGAAACCAATGAAGGTGTTTATATGTTGAAAATGAACTACCCTTGTAATTGAGCATTGCTTCCACCATCCACCAAGCCAAAAAGATGTGTAATGGGTTAGCAAGACCCTATTCATGTAATGATTTAGGTTTTATGGGGAGGGAAGGACCTCAATACTTACGCAAAATGAAAATAATTTACACACTATGTAAATTACCATGCATGTTTTTAAAAAAAGAGGGAAATGGATCTTTTTTATAGAGGCCCCTCCCTTTTTTCATGGGAGAACTGGCACATGAGAGCTTCATCTAATGCCCATCCTAGGTTCTGTGAGATCTCCTCTATCTGGACTTCATTATATTTAATGTCTATCATGTTTGATCAGCAATTTTATGCTCCCTAATCATATTTATTTCTTAATATATTTATCTTTTTATCTCTTCTTCTATTTTGATGAGAGCTAATTTTCCCTATTTTCAGGTTTATGGCCTATTTTTATATTTCCAACAATTCTAGATCAAATAAAAGGCTATAAATGGACGAGTGGTCATCTATGAATCTAATGTAGATAGTCCAGCTTCTTTTCCTCAAGTTTTGTTGTGTTAAAATTATGCATCATTTTTTTGTGTGTCGTCCTTCTCTGATGATTCCTATAAAGGGTTTAATAAATTTAGTTGAAAGATTTTCCATGCCATTATGGTCTTAGATAGTGGGTAATCAACCATTTGGTTGATCACCCATACACTAGACACCCATTTGGGTGTGTCGCTTCTTAAAGGCCTTCTTACCATTTACCTGATATTGTTAAAACACATTTTAGGTGTGTTTCCCTAGTAATAAATATAACAGGATGTGAATTGAATTGAGAATGATATTGGAAACAAGTTAGGCCCTATGATTTATATCATATCTTGCCTTAAATTCATTAAATGATTTATCCAACTTAAATTAATGTGTTGTGAGTGCAATCCAATTCTAAATGGATGAATTGTGGAAACTAAACTATACATCATATCTTAGCTGAGAGAGAAACATGGATCCCAATCAAATTCGTTAGATGAGATCTTTGATCTCCATAATTTATTATTTATGTGGATTATATACATGCTAGGAGATATACCAGTTATTCCTAGGAAAGGCTCACCTTGTGTTTATCATACCTCTATATGAGTAATACTGGTTCCCTAGGGGATACACTTTTGGTAGAATCAGTGGATAGATGGTTATACCAGTTCATGAGTGATACTCTATCCCCTACATGAGATTATATGGATGTGATCATAGGTTTTATTTCATGAATTCATAAGTGTGATACTTGGGATTCCACATATGGATAACCTTGGATAGATTCTTATGGTATAGGAAATTTATAGTTCCCTTTGAGAGATACCTAGGATTTCATTAGGATTTACTTGGATGAGATTAGGGTTTCCCTTATTAAATTATATATATGGCTTTAAATTAATGATTAAGAATTTTTAACTGAAACTATAGGGATGCATCTACAAAGACAAATCACATTCTTGGGAATAGTCCATATCTTGGAACTTTATTTATTATGACCCATTATTCATTATATCATAATTGTGTAGGTTCACCATGATTCAAAGACATCCAACGTAAGACAAAGTAGGTATATTCATTCAGGTATCCCATGAGGAACCATGTTTGATGTATTTAATTTTTTATTTATGCCTTTCATTTATTATTACTGGAACATTTCTCATTTTATATGAACAAATTCTATTGATCTAGACACCATTGGTGGTGGCCTACTAGGAATATCTCACACTTTAATTGGGATTCCCTTGATACCTAAGAATATTTCATTATAGAAGGTGTGGATAAATGGAATAAGCTAGATTCTAAAACATTATTTTCAATTCTAGGATGGAGTGTGAGATTATAGGACAGGGCCTGTGCTCATGATGCTAGTTATAGATTCTTTTGGTCTTTTTGGTATTCCATTAGCATGTGGTATATACTTGTAACCCAGTTTTTTATGTGCTCATTTTTTATAACTACATGATTATCATCATAATTTTTAATATTTTTTATTCATATTCTACCATTACTTATCTAGATGATTTATCATTATTATTCCACTTATGCATGTTCTTATCTATTTTAGTAGCTTACCAATTTTGATTACCATTGTGCTCTACTCTGACTTGTGATGGAATAGTCTACCAAAAAACACACCATTGTCCCTCACTTCTAGTCGGAGGCCTAAGGAATATGAGGAGGCACGTTTAAGGTCATATAGATAACCATATGAGGGTACTGCTAAGTTCATTTTGAGGTGGGATTCTATAAAGTGGTATCAAATATTATTCTTCCATATTTATTAATGTTTGGGTATTAAAAAGATACTGGGATGTGTGGTAATTTGGTAATGATATTGTGTTTAGGATTAGCTCAACCATGTAGAGGGGAAACCCAAATTACCTAGGATGGGTTATTGTTTTATTGGTTGTGCTTGTTATAGATATTTTGATTTCACCGTTTGGTGACACACCTATTTTGTATTGTTATCATTATTGATGTTATTATGATGAAATTTATTTATCTTGGATCGATCAAATGAGGAAATATAAAATTTATATATCATATTAGGAACCATAGGACTTAAATTTCATTCATTATGTCATGCCATATTTATATTTTTTCATGAATTTGATATATTTCATGTGCATGTTGTGTGTTCCTTGATTAATATGTATTGAAATGTACTATAATTTATTGTAGTAATAACATAATTGAATTAATTAATGTGCCTACATCAATATAAAAATAATTTTTCCACATAGATTGTTGATGACACCTTAATTAGTCAATTATTCCACTTTTGAACTATGAACAACTAGTTCTATGGGCTCAAATACTACTCTCTATGATTGATTTATTCCAATGGAAATTTTGGAAGGGAGTACTTCTATAAATTGGGAATGGTAGTTCATTCCCTCAATTCACTTTAAATGACTTGTTACATCTATATACCTGATGAAAAAGTCTGGTTGTAGTTACTTGATGTGCCAATTTTAATTTATAAAGACTATGGGCTTATATAATTTGAATTGGTGATGCAATTAACTGGATTCAGATATATATATATATAAACAAATATTAATGAATTTTAATAAATTAAAGATTTAAAATGAAAATTTTACCACTAGATAGGGATTCCAATTGAAATGTAATGGGTGTTTTCCTCTATATGTTGCAATTGACATTCTATATAACAAAACCTATACAGTGTCCTCTAAGACCTTGAACCTCCCCCAACCTTGTAGGGGGAAGTAGGATGTGTCTCTTATGGTCTATCATAATATCATTTATCACATTGATTGGATTCCAGAGTAGGAAGAGAGGTGTGACCTGTTTATAGGGAGGCTTATACCTGCCCGTCCTTGTTTTCCTTGTTTACTATCTTCTGTATATATTATTAGAGGTGTGAACATTGGAATTTTAGACCTATACCACCTTGAAGTCCTCATATCATATTTTAGGAGGGTGTCTATGACCACGCTCTGGAGGTGGTGGGCCGTAAGACACTGGTTGTACCTCCTATAGTGCCACCTGAGGCACATCTTGTAGATATTACACTTGTTTCAATGCTTAGTTTAGGGATAGTTTATTATATTTCATGCATTCTATATAGGGGGATCTGTGGCCTTCCCCTACTATGGAAATGTGGATACATGAATTCCAGTAGCAGAATCCTCCCACCTTCTTAGGGGAGGGGGGAACTCAAGCTATTGAATCTTGGATGGAAGCCATGATTTCAATATTTGATCATATAGAGACCCCTCTATAGTGAATATTTAATCTCGATACCTACATGTTCCATGATTATGCTAAATTTCGGTGGGATTTCATTACCTAGGTTAGACATCGTCCTGGTATGGTCTGATCAAGCTTTTATACATCCTTCTATGACTACTTCTTCCCCCAAAAGTTGTGAGTAGAATATACTACATAGTTTATGCACCTTCAACAGGGTGTCATGTTTGTGATGGAACATTTAGATCATTTCACTGAGATTTAGTATTTTTCATCAACTATTATTGGTGATGAGATTACCACTGTTAGAAGATTTAAGGATGGGCTTTCCAGTCCCCTATGATCATAGTTGAATGTTATCCATATGATTATTATTTTTGTTATTATGAACTATTACCTCATCACAATGAAGAACCTAGGGGAAGTTCTCAATGAGATTCAGGGTGGTTTATCTTCTAGGTAGGGAGATGGTTTATCTATAGGAAAGAAGAAACGTTTAGAGGGTTCATGTGGGGGATGTTCCAGATCTATGACACACACTGACAACTATGTGGTGTTTCACTAGTGTGGTGGGACCAGGAACAAGAATCTCCAGTGTACGAGGAACCCAAACAAGTTCCCAGAATTTGGTTGGATGGGTCTCTTATAGAATTTATGCTGGACATTCCCTCCTATATCTACTGAGAATGGATCTATACCAACACTTCTTTTAGGCATGGTATCAGTAGCTTCACTTAAGTCTGGAATATGTTCTACTACCAACTGATTATGTCATGAAGGTGGTTGTGGATGAGGAACTTAAACCTCAGAGGTTCAGCACCAGTAAATTAGACCTACCCAGGATAGTCGGGGTTTATATCAGGGTCACGGTTCAGGTCATATCTATTCCATAAGCTTACACCTATGAGGTAGAGTCCATTAATTTATACTATACAATGTATTATTATAGTATCCTTTACTTTAGTTTCTTCCCCATTTGATAAAGTCAAATCACAATCCATTATATCTGCTACAATAATGGAAAGTCTGATCCTAAATATAGAGTTTTTTAGTGGTATTATAACTCTCGATACATCGTTCGGGGTCTGATCAGAATGTATATGATAGTGTAAGGAGTTCCCTTTTGAAATAGGAGGGTACCATATCTTATAGAATTTCATTGTCCTTGAGATGACTAGCTTCGAATTATTTCTTGGTATTGATTGGCTAGTGTCTTATCATGTCCATGTTAATTGATATCACTGGAGGGTGTCATTTACATCCCCTGGGGGAAACACATATATACATAAGTGAGAATGAGATATACATTCAAGTAAATAAGGAACCAAGCGTACTAGGCTAGGCAGTGTGACATCCCAGATAGTGAGTCTCTTTATGATAAATTAGGGAATACAAATTATGGAATTCCCTCCCGTGGTGGATCTCATCATGGATGTATTCTCTATGGACTTCTCTAGTTTACCACTAAAGAGAGAGGTGGATTTCACTATCAAGACAGGACTAGGTGTGGCACCACCTGAATCCATTCCTCCCTATAGGATGACACATACAAAACATCAAGAACTCAATAATTAGTTGTAAGATGTAAAGGAAATGGGTTTTATCTGATCTAGCACTTCATAGTGGGGTCCACATATCCCTTTCTCCAAGAAGTATAATGGTACCCTCAGGGTTTACCTAGATTACAGATGGTTTAACTGGCTTACAGTGAAGAACTAGTATCTGTTTCCTCATATAGACAACCTCTTTGACCAAATCTAAGGAGCAATAGTTTTCTCTATGTTCAATTTTTGTTTTGGCTACTATTAGGTACGTGCAATACCCTCTGACTTTCAACATACAATTATCTAAATAAATAAAAATTTATAAGAGTATATGGTTATGTTATTTGGACTTATGAATGTTCCAGTAGTCTTTATGGCCCTAATGAATCAGGTTTTCCACCCATACATGGATTCTTTTTTTGAAGTATTCATTAATGACATCTTGGTGTATTATTGGACTAGACACACCCATGATACCCATCTTGAGATTTTTTTGAATAAAGTGAGAGAGAATTATATATATGTTAAGATAAAAATATTTTACTTTTGGATAAATAAGGTTCATATATTAGGTCATACCATTTTCGAGGAAGGTGTATCTGTTGACCCTGAGAAGGTGACCGTTGTTGTTTCTTGGGAGCATCCCAAGCATGCCTTTTACATGAACAATTTATTGGGAATGTATGGCTATTAAAGAAAATTAATTTAATATTTATCATGTCTAGAATCTCCTATTATAATATTGAATTAGAAGGGTGTGAATTTATTCTTGTTCAAAGATTATGAATCATCATATCTGGAGTTTAAATGAAAAATGTCTTGAGTGTCAATATTGATCCTTCTAGAGTTGAGCAAAAGCTATACTGTTAACTTTAATTCTTTAGGAATCAGTCTAAGAGTAGTTATAATTTAGGTTGACTAGGTTTTAGTAGACATGTCCCACCATTTGAGACCTCATGAGCCGAATTACGCTACACATGACCTTAGAGATAGAAGTTTTGTTTCAATCCTTACATTTTTGGAGTCATTAACTTTTGGTTGAGTGATTTTTTATTTACAAATATCTGAAAAGATTAAAATAAATATCCAAATGGTGAGACTTAAATTTGAGGCAATGCAACCACATAGAGTACATGTAGTCATTTGAATTTGTTCTTTCTTATACACCTATGAAGGGTAATGAAATGGTTGACACCCTGAGCCAGAAGACTAAGAAAAGGGATTTCCTATAGGCTACCATTGAGTGTAAATTGATGGCCTTATATTATAAGATGAACCTAGAGGTTCAAGAATATCATGGGAAGTCTGTTTTAGTAGCTCTGGCAGTAAAATTCTATCTTCTAGAGAACCTTATAATAATAAATTTATCATATCTAGAATGAATCATCTTGAGGTAGTGTGTGTCAGGTGAGAACCCACCCCCAGGTTGGGTTGTTGATAACAATGAGATCCTACACTTCTTTGATTGTGTTTGGGTTCCTTCTAACATACACGTAGAGTTAATGAATGAATCTCATGCCTCTTTTTAGAAATTTCACCCATGTTTTACCAAGAAGTTCCAAGACATACATAATCAGTATTGGTGCCCTGATAAGGAGAGGAAAATTATAGGTTTCATCACAAGGTGTTCCACCTATTAGTAGGTGAAGGTGGAGAACTAGTGACCTGATGGACATCTACAACATCTATCCATCCTAAGTGGTAATGGGATGACGAAACCATGTATTTTATTATGCACCTACCAAGAGTCCCTCGAGGAAGTGACATAGTATGGGTGACTGTTGATAGGTTGAATAAGTTTTCAGACATCCTACCTATATAAGAGACCATATCATTTGATAATCATAGTAAGGTCTATATCTGGGATATTTTTCACCTTCATGGTGTTCTTATTCCTATCATATTGGATCGATATGCATTGTTTACATCATGGTTTTAGAAATGGCTATAGAAGGAACTAGATTCATAGATTCTCTTGAGTTAATTTTATTACCCTCAAACTGAAGAGAAACCCATGTGGATGATATGGTTGTTAGAAGATATAATCTAGTCATTTATCCTTGAATTTAGAGGATCATGGGAGTAATATATACCTCTGGTAGAGTTTTCCTACAACAACTGTTTTATGGAAACGATTAAGATGGATCCATATAAGGACCATTATAGTATGTAATTTTATCCCCCTCTATTGTAGTTGGTGATAGGTGAGGTAGAAATACTATGTACTCATCTCATTTAGGAGGCTTCATAGCAAGTACAAATAATTTAGAAACCTATGGCTAATGCTCAGTCCAGGCATCAGACTTATACCGATCGTCATCATAGAGATCTAGAGTTCAAGGTCAGACATCAAGTATTTCTATGAGTTTTTTCTATATTTTTTCATATAAAACTTTGGAGATAGGTCAATATATCACCTCATCACACTGAACATTTTGAGATCATTTAGAGAATCAGGTTGGTAGACTATCAGTTGTAGTTACCTCAAAGGTATTGTGCGATAAACGTCATCTTCCACATATCATAGATTTTTAATTATCATGCTGACATGTATCATTCATTTAACCCCTAAGGATATTGATCTATAGGAGTATTCATCTGTTGAGGATCATATGATATGTATCGCTGATCATATAGTGAGGTCTCTCTAAGGCAGGTTAGTTTCTCTAGTCTGGATGTTATGGAAGCACGAATATGTGTAGGATGGTACCTAAGAGGGAGAGAGCAGGAGGATGATTTACATTCTCATTGGTTGGATATTTTCTCAAAAGATGATTTACCACCCTTGTAATGGAAACTTAATCATGGTTTTTGTTAAGTATGGGAGGTTGTAATGTCTCCTCTTTTCAATGAGGCACATTTTTTTCAGTTTGGTTAAACATGGAAACCATGTCTAAGGGAGGGTTTGTATTTAATTTGGAAGGAAAGGATGCATGGATCTAGAGGATGTCTATATACCAAGAACATGGTGTGTACAAAATAGATATAATTTATTTAGAATACATGATGTGTATTGAGTATACAATGTATAATGGGTTGGATAGATCTTTTTCACATCGTGAGATGGGTTTCCCTAGGAGGGAAGGATCCGATGATTTAAATGATATGTAAAACATATACATGAAATGTAAATTCCTCGGAATGTTTTTTTAAAAAAAGGGTAGGAGATATTTTTGACAGATGCACCCTCACTTCTCATAGAGGAGAAGTAGCACATGAGAGCTCCCCTCCAACACCCATCCTAGGTTCCATAAGATCTCCTCTATTCAGGATCTATTCTCTTCATCTCTAGTCACATTGGATCCAAAACAATGGGATCCCTAATCCTATTTATTATTTACTTCATTTTTCTTATTATCTATTTCACTACTTTTTTGAAAGCTTAATTTCCCTATTTTTAGGGTTTTTTTGTCCATATTTTCATTTTCTCCCATTATAGATCGAATTAAAGGCCAGAAACAGACAAATGGTCATCTATGAACCTAAGGTATGTGGTCTATATTATTTCCCTAATGTTTCATTTCATTTATATTATTCATCACCTTTCTACAATCTGTACCTCACTGGTGACACCTATAAATGGTTTAATAAATTTAATTGAATGGGTTTCTATGATTTTGCAATCCTATCTAGCAGTTAATCAACCCTTTGGTTGATCACCCTAACAAAAGACTCCCCTTTTGGAGTTCCACTTATTAAATGCCTAACAACCTTTTACATGAGATTGTTAAAACACCTTTTGTGGTGTTTTTCCCTGGTAATAAATATAATTTGATGTGAATTTAATTGAGAATGATGTTGGTCACGAGTTAGGCCCTATGATTTATGCCATAGATTTCATTAAATTTATTAAATGATTTTTAAAACTTAATTTAATTTTTCATGAGTGAAATTACTTGTTAAAAAGAAGAATTGTGATAACTAATCCATACATAATATCCAAGCTAAGAGTGATACTTGGATCCTTATTAGATTCCTTGGATGGGCTTGTCGAGGATTATAATTTATTTTTCATGTGGATAGTATACACATTGAGATTTATGCCATTTATGTATGGGGTAGGCTCACCAAGAATTTACCATAACTCTCTGTGATTGATAATAATTCCCCAAGGGAGACACTATGGACAGATTCTGTGGATAACTGGTTAGTCAAGGTCATGATTGATACTCTGTCTCCTATGTGTGATACCAGGGAAATGTTCAGAGGGTGGATTTCATTCCATTCTAAGAGTGATACTTGGTATTCCACTTATATATCTCATTGGACACAATCATATTGTATTGGGAATTTACAGTTCCTCTAGTGAGATACTTTGGATTCCTTCTAGATCAACTTGGTTTGGCTCAGAGTTCCACTTATTAAATTCTAAATATGAATTCAAATTAAATATTAAGAATGTTTAATTGAAATTATGGGGATGCGTCTACCAAGTAAAATCACATTCTTTGGAAAAGTCCATATCATGATACTTTATTTATTGTGACCCATTCTACATTGTATCATACCTGTAAAGGTTCAAATTTATTTAGAGACATTTTACTTAGTTATAAGCAAGTACAGTTAGTCGGTATCCCATGATGAACTCATTCATATGTATTTATTTATTTATTTATGCCTTAAATTTATTATTACTAGCACAATAATAATTATATATACATAAACTGGATTGATCTAGACAACATTGGTGGTGGCCTACTGATTATATATCACTCCCTTTATGGTCTACCCTTTGTACCCAAGCATACTTCATTATTTTAGGTATGGATAAAGGGAAGCATCTATCTTTTTATGCTTGATTTTCAGTTAAATGATGGGAGTATAGGAGTAGAGGACTGAACCTATGCTCATGGTGCTTGAATTTCAACTTTTTTTTTGTAATTTTTTTAGAATGTGGTATATGTCTGTAAACCTTATTCACTAAGTGATAATTTTTTTATAGAAACATGATTATCATCATCATTTTGTATATTTTTTGTATTCATATTTTTTTATTGTTTATCATGGATGATTTTTCATTATTATTCTACAGTTGCATGTTATTATCTATATCCATTGCTTAAATATTTTTATTAACAATATCCTATGCTCTGACCAATTAGGGAAAAGTCTCCCCATGTATATATTCTACACCCTCACTACAATTCAGAAGCCTATGGTTTGTAGGGAGGCGTGTTTGAGGTCATGTGGCCAATCATCTCAGGGAACCGTTAAGTGGATTCTGGGGAAGGGTGTTACACAAAGGATATCCATTTTCATGGTTCTAAGGCGAGTTTTTATTTTTTAATACTTCTCAACATTTTTAATATATATTATTTTTGTATTATTCTTCATACCACCTTTCTTTCATATTTATTTTTTTGTGTTCTCCCACAGTATTTCCCTTATCAAGTCCACAAAAAATGGAAAACTAACCTGGGAATTTATTTGAGGGAGGGAATGGTGGTTTGATTGAGTTTATTATGCTTCAATTATTTCTATTTATTCAATTATGGGATTTGAAGAGGTGGTTAAATATATTACGGTGAGTTTTCACCCCATTTTCTCTACCATCAGGTTCTTCTTCTCATTTATAAATTATATATCCCTTCACTATTTGTGTCATGTATGTAGTAGATCATGTAATAGATAGTGATGATAAAAAAATAGGTATCCTAGATAATATTTGGGAGATAATTTCCTCATATACATAGGTCTTATTATAAGCTGATGAAATTTAAAATGATAAGGTTATGTGTGATTGGTCTTGATCACCTCATTGAATCAAATATTGGGATCCATTTGGAATAATGATATCAATCCCCATGACCTCCCAAAAAAAATTTGCTAACTTATTTCTTTTTAACCCCATTATATATTTAATTAAATATATATATATATAGATATATATTATATTATATTTCATTAATTTTTAAAACTCTACATTTTATTTGGGTAGTTTAATATTAGTTAGAATACAATAGTGACAATAGAATTGCAGTGTGTGTGAGTGGCCTCCTCGAGGATTTGTGAATACAATATTGCATAATTAAGTAATTAAAATATTTAATGAGATAAAATTAATAAACCGACATCATCAATTTGGAACTATTATTGGGGAGGAAAATCACTTATGCACACAGTTTTTCATACAAAATAAAAAAATTCAAAAACTAAAAAAAGAGTTTATTGCACAACTTTTATTCCAATGGTCAAGATGGATTATTATGGTAATTATTTTAATTATTTACCTATTGAAACATTGATTCTGATCCTATAAATAAAGATACATTGAAGATTCAAATGGAACAGAATTCATAAATGATTCATGAGAATTTCAAAATTCTCAAAAAATAAAGAAAGATGGTAGCATCGATGGCTTCCGAAGTTAAAGAAGTTAAAGTTATATAGATGGAAGGGAAACAAAAACAAGCTAGAGATAATGAAATGATTTTTCCACCTATATTTAAATAATAAATTTATGAGGTTTAATAAATAATTTAAGATCCACTACCCTCTAAAATAAATTAATTATCAACAGTCATGCTTAAAGAAAAGGAGTATAAAGCTGAAATTTATTTGGGAGATTCCCAATATGATCATTATTTTTATTCAAATGTTATTAATTTTTAATTGAAAATAGCTATCACATACGATGATTTTGTATATTCATTACCACTTTTTTAGTCCCTAGATGAAGAAGTAGAATAAGTTTCATGTGTTGAGAGAGAATAGAGGAATCAGTCGAGCTGTACACTAGTGGATATTATGATGATGTCACAAAACAATAAATCAATAAGGAATAAATTGTGGAACCTAAACCATAAAATAATTCTCATCCTATTTTACTACATTCACCACTAGTGGATAACACACCACCATCTAAGGAAAATAAATATCACCCCAAAATTATTTTCCCTCCAAGTCTATCTCTCAAATTTTCTCATTTATCTATGTTGGGGGTTGGTGATATTTTTATTTTATTTACGGGTTCTCACTCATGGAATCTACTCATGGATTCTAGGAGAAATACTTTCTATTATTTCATGATCAAGAAACCATATCCACCTCAGATTGGAGTTAAACCACTACAACTCCCTGACAAGGTGTAGTAAAAACCTATCACCCTTATAGGGGTCTAAACCATGATCTATCCTCTTTTCCCTTTATCAATTTTTATATATTTTTATTATAATTTTATTTATTTATTTATTTATAGGTATATTTAAATTATCTAGGTGCTTAACTCATACTTACCACTAGAAAATAAAGACAAGTTTTATTTTTCCTTCTCTTTGGTTTTTTGCCCTTATATTGTTTTTCTAAAGAACTAAAATGAGGGGTAGTGATATCTATGTGTGGGGGTGTCTACGTTCTTAGTTGTTTTTTGTTACTTTTCTTTTTCTAATTTTTAGGGACCTGATGATTTTATGAATATTATTATAATTATTCACAATTGAATTGATTTTGTGATAATTTGACATGATTTTTAAAAGAATTAATTTTAAATTATTTTTGATGTAAATTTTTTTCCTTGAATTATATTTTCAATAATTTTTATGAATCTGAAAAATTATTAAAATCCATGTCCATGAAACACTGACTCAAAATATTTTTAATGTCATTTATGGTATTCTAAACCATTTTGACATATTTGATTCAATATCCCCACAATCTTGAGAGAAACATGTATTTTGTTTGAGAACCGGAGATTTTGATTTTTCACTTTCAAAAATTTTGACTTCATGGAATGTTTTTGATATGATTGAAGAATTTTATTGGCTATCCATAAATTAACCTAATAAATACCTTTACATATATCCTTCATTATCCCTTAGATTAGAAGAATTTATAAAATAGTTTTAACCCACATTACACATGGATTTTTACTTACCAACCCACACTCCTAGTATTGTTTCATAGATATTTATTGTTTGGGTGTGGGGGAAGGGTTTTTTGTGTGTGTTATTTGGGATGTGTTTAATTTGTGGGTCTTTAAAGGTGTTTGAAAACATTTTTGTTCGTATAGAATGATATAATTGGGCATGATTCATCATTATATTGTGTTTTATTTGTTTAATATGGTTCTCCTTCAGAAAAAACGAAGAAAAGTTAAAAAATAGAAAAAGAAAAAATTAGATATGATCTTAAATTTATCTTTATAATTTCATTTATGAATCATTTCCCTCTAAAAAATCAAGGCCATGTATTTTTATTCATTCATTGTATTTAGTTTTCATCTAATAATCCATGAAAAAATAATGAAAAAGAAAAAAAGAAAAAAATTCTTTTCTGGAGCTTTAAAAAAACAAAATAAAACAAAAAAGGATAACATTGAAGATATCATCCATTATAATCGTTTCTTAGATCCTTGCAACTTAATAATAATGGTGTGTTCTTTTGTATTGCATTTTCAAGGGGACATTAGTGAGGTTTATCCTAGGATTTCACTTGAATATTCATGTTATTGTACTTAAAAGTCCGACCTCATCTTTTATGCCTTAGTTTTTTAACTGATTTTTTACCCACTAACCCAAAGCTGAATAATTCACCTGAAATAAATGTTTGATATAAATATTTGATGATTTCATGGGAGTGAAAAGGTTATGTGTGGGGGAGTGATGAAGTTATTGTTTTTATACATTTTATATTATAACTAAATCTTTATAATCACACCATAGTGTTATTTTATTGGAAATTATCACATTTTTATGTTTTAATGGTATTTTGAGATTAATTCCAAAAATGGTCGAATTTTGGTTTTTAACTGTTTTATTTTCATTCTGTATTTCAGACATAAATTTTTTTACACTGATTTAAATTTTGAAATTACTTTTTTTAGGCTTCCATAAATTTTGTTATTCATTTCAGTCTCTAAGAACCAAATCTCAATCGATCATTTCGAGGCCCAAAACTAGCTCACAAGATGGGCCTCAAATACTGTGCACAGATTTGAACCATTTTAATGATGGGACCATATATCTAAAATGACAAGCCCAAAGAATCTGAAAGTCAACATGGAGATATAGAGGGTCGTAATTAAAACTTTTATGACTATGTCACTAAAATATTATATCGTTTTCAGGGTAATAATGGCATGGTATGTTTAGGTTTCGGAATGAGAACAATCACCTAGACAAAATAAATTTCTTAGAGTAAAATAGACATAACTCCTACATTTAATATCTAATAAATATCCAATTTTGTGGGTGAACATTGATAACATATAAGAACATGAATAAAAACCTTATCTATTAGGCCATTTGATGGGTCATACACGCCCAATATTTTAAAGTCAAATTTTGTAGAAAAACATTCCTCACCCCTTTTGTCTATAAATTCTCACCTCTTATTCATTTACAAAGGATATCCATTTTCAGAGGAATAAGTTGGATTTATTTTTAATATTTCTTCAAATTTTAATATATATTATCTTGTTAATCTTCTTTATGCCTTCATTATTTTATTTATTTTTGTGTGTTATCCCACTGTATTTTCCTTTTTAACTCCACCAAAAATGGAGAGCTAACATTAGAATTTATTAAAGGGATATAATGGTGGTTTGATTTAGTTTATTGTGAATAAATAATTTATGTTTATCTAATTTTTGGAATTTTGGTGGTGATTAAATTTATTAAAGTGATCATTCTACCTGTTTTCATTGCCATTAGATACTTCTTCTCATTTATCAAGTATTCTTCCCTTCACTATTTGTGCCATGCATATGGTAGAGAATGGAATAGATATTGATGGTCTTAAATTAGGTCTCATAGCTGATGTTTAGAAGATCATTACACTATATTCATAGGTCTCAATGTGGGGTGGTGACATTACAAATGAGATGGTGAGGTGTGCCATTTCTTGATCACCTCATTGAATCTAATATTAAGATCCATTTTGAGTAATGATATCAATCCATGTGACCTTCAAAGAACTATTATATTCCTTATTTATGTTTAACTTCATTATATATTGCACTATATATATATAATATTATATTTCAAGAATCTTTTCAAACCCCCCCCCCCCATTTTAGTATAGTAGTTCTATATTAGTTAAAATAAAATAATGACAATATAATTGTAGTGTTTGTGAATGGGATAGTCTTGAGATAAACCATAGGTGTGCACACTATATTGTATACTTATGTAATTAAAATATTGAAAATGGTAAAACTAATAAACCCTAATCATCAGGGTAACAGATAAAATAATCACACATGCACCACAAAAGTTTAGGCCATAAGTGCACTGTGTTTAATCTCTAAGTGGGAGGCAATGTTAAGTCAGTTTTGATCTCCAGTTCCCTTAATCTGATTGGGTTTCCTCCCATAATTATCATCACTCTCACTAGGTAATTTGGAATATGATTAAAATTATTATCAATGTAATAAAAATTAATTAAATAATTCAAAACTAAAAACAATTAAAATAGTTTAGTACTCATTCACATCCATTAACTCTACCCTCCCCAACAACACCTATGAACCCATAGTTGATCTATCAATAAATGATAAAGATATTAGAAGTTATATAATATGAAATTAAAAAATAAAATTATCATGAAAAAATGAAATCTTACTTTAATTGATAGAAAAAATTCACATATAAAATCTACTATTACATAATGAAATGATAAAAAACAAAACAAATCCTAACTATACATATTGACGTTCAATGAGGATCATACCCCTCCAATATTTCATGAAATGTTTGATTTTGATCTCCTGTTTGTTTGGAGAACCTCCCCCTCTATATGAGAAAGTCTCCATATGCAAAAAATCTCCCTTATCTATTTATAGATAGTATTATCTTGAGATATATCTTTATATATAACTATAAATACTTTATATATTGAATTTATCATTCATATATTTTCAAAATATCAAAATTCCATGAATTTTTCACTTCATCCACATGTGATTCTTCATTTTCCCCAAAAATATATATCATTATTATTTATAAGAAGGAGTTGGTTGACCTCCTCATATATTTTTATCTTTTTTTATATCTCTCCACTTAAATCTCATATCCCAACCATATCTCTTTTTTTGTATCTTTAAAACTCGATTTTGTGGGCATGATCCACATGGGCATTTGTCTTCTTTAAACTCCCCCAAAGCTAGTTTATATCACATGTATGGAGATAAAACTTTATTCTTTTGAATTTGTAGTAGATATAAAATATGTGGCATGGACCTATGATTTACAGCGCGGTTTATTTCCATTGTGACTTCTCCTTGCATGGACATTTCTTACTACGGTTAAATATGTTACCCATGGTGAACCTGTAATGCCCCGACCCCAGTTAGCCAGAGCCGGTGCATTATTTTAATATATTGGCATGATTACAAAGAATCAAGTCCCGAAGGACCGATCGGTTTAGCAGTCTTGGAAAAATATATCACATACCTGAATGTTACATTTCCACTTTAAGACGTACAAAACAACATAAATAATCATTATTAACGCCATTATTCCCTTGGCTTAACCCTGCATATCAATCACATTACACTTCTTGGAATCATGGGAAAAATAAAACATAGAAAGGGGTGAGCTCAAATGCTCAGTAAGGGTAAGCAATACAGCGGAAACATTCAAAAATAAGCATAAACATTTTAGGCAATGTATAAAACTAAAACAAAATCCTTTTAAACTTTAACTTCATCATAATATAGCGGAAATAAAATGAAATAATGCCATTTACTTATTCACATGGATATTCTACTAATTTAATAATCACATGAAATATCACTAACCACTTTCATAATGATGGAATGAATAATGTTGAACTTTAATTTCTTTATCAAGGCCTCGTGCCAAGGCCTAGGGGCTAACTATAACTGAAACCCAACCTGGAGTGCCTCTAATAACCGGACACTAACCCGGAGTGCCTCTAATAACCGGACACCAACCCTGAGTGCCTCTAATAACCGGACACCAACCCGGAGTGCCTCTAATAACTGGACACCAACCCTGAGTGCCTCTAATAACCAGACACCAACCCGGAGGGCTTACTTTTACCGGTCCCCAACTCGAAACATACTAGTCCAACAAATTCATCTTAAGAAGAGGATGAAATATAACATAAAAATTTGTATTTAAACTAGCATGAGAAATGTCAATACATTACCCATGAACCATGAATGGTATAAAAATAACACATCTACAGTCAAATATATCACAAAACCTTCAACACAATATGGAAGATTTGTATCATGATAAATCAACTTCAAAACTAGTTTAAAATCCATTAAACAATTTTGACATAGATGAGATTGATTTGTAAAACTCTATGAGAGAAATATCCCTTTTCATGAAAACATTTAAAAGTCAAACAATTTAGAAAAGAACTCATTTAAATACATTTTTGAATCAAAGTGTCCCATACCACTTTGAAACTTTTGAAAGGAATTAACATTTTAAAAACATTCATGTCCATATAAATAAATCCTTAAACCCCATTTTGAAGACATAGACATTAATGAGAAAGATTTAGATGAATAAATATTTAAAACATTTGAAATGATGTTTTAGTAAAAATTCCATTAAAATAATCCCTTTGAAAACTCTTTCATAAAACATGTACATGGATAATAAATATGTCCCAGTAGATACTAACGTAAAAACAACATCCTCGGATAATAAAGAGATTCTGAAA
Organism: Viscum album; assembly: GCA_963277665.1. Taxonomy (NCBI): domain Eukaryota; kingdom Viridiplantae; phylum Streptophyta; class Magnoliopsida; order Santalales; family Viscaceae; genus Viscum; species Viscum album. The sequence goes on from OY728156.1 coordinate 1,809,672,799, forward strand.
TTAACCCTTACCAATTTGATAAGTTACGAAACATACACCCCTTGAAAGAGTTATCATACAATTAATATGTAAATACACATAAATTAAAGTGTATTACATAAATAATATAATTATGGGTAGTACATACACCACATAAAAGGTAATAGTGGAAATATGGCATGAATCTCACGGGAATAAGGAGTGAGATGAAAACCCCTTACCTTGTACTTTTCCTTGGTTGAGGGTAGGTTAACCTCCTGTATAATGGTGAAATAATTGTTATTAAATTATACAATATTCATATAAATTAATATGATATCATATATGATCTTTTAACATTGATTTGTTAATAATATCTTAGTATTATCGTTGTTTTGGGTGTTAACTTACTCGATTTCTTGTATATATTTTGTTACGTAAGTCATGTTTGTCATGGATAGGTTGTATCTTAATCATATCCAGAATGATATAAAGTCCTTAAACCTTATTTTTAAATCATCAAATGATAATTATACTTGAATGGATATGATGGAGAATGAATCTCATCGCGTTCGTGGAGACGGTAGTTTGTACGTACGCACGAGCGACAATATCATTCTTTTGATATTAAAATAATATATAATTGGATGTTATATCATATATAAAGAATAATTATCATGTTATATTTATTATTTAACAGAATTACATATAATTATTATACCCATCAAAATAATAATTTATTGAATAACAATTACACCACGACCTGGAGATGGTAAGCCGTACGTACGTACGTATGGTGACATGTTATTCAAAGGATAAATAGAATACTGAAATATGGTCATAAAATGTTTATAATATCATAAAATTATATATAATATACTAGAGTTATTATTTTATAATGGTAATAACAAATAAAGAAGAAGTGGAAGAAGAAAGGAACTTGAAAAAGGGTGGTGAAATCATTACCTCTTCTTTGGGTTCTTCCTTTTGATTTGATCAAAAGGGATCCTTAAGTTGGATTTCTGACTAAAGTAAGGCCTCTAAAATGAAGTGAGGTAATTTGAGAGAGTATTTTGGTAGAGTTTGGCCGAGCCAAAAGGCTTTGAAGGTGTGAGTTAATGAGAAGGGAGAGTGCCCTTTTATAAGAGGGGTGAGGGGCACCTTTGGAAAAGCTAGAAATATTATTTTATAATAAATTTATATTCGGTTTATAATGGCTCAAATATGGATTATTTAAAGTTTAATGTGGGTATGGGTCTAAAAACACTCAACCAATAGACTTTATATAGGTTTGGGTCATTCTATTAACAATATCTTTATGTTTTAACTCTTAGTTAATTAGTTTGACACATAGCATGTCACTTTGTATTTTTATATTATATAGTTAATAAACATAATGTATACCTCCAAGAGACCCCCAAGTGGTCCATTAATGATACAAATATCATGATATAAGTCTCTTTTCCGAACCTTAGATTTTTAGGAATTTAATATCAATTAATAATATAATATTAGTTTTAAAAACTCTTTTATGTCAATTTTGACACTATTCAATAGTGGATTTTTTGTAAAACTCATAACAGAATTATTACTTCTAACAAAGTAAATTAAAACAATCCTAATATGTAATATTATCCTAGAAAATTAGTTTAATTCATTAAAAGTCTCAAATTATATTTATTTGGGTATTTATAATATCAATTATTTTAATTTTTCACTATTATGGTAATTACTGCATCATCATTGTGTCATAAATAAATTATATTATTTAATGTCTAAAAATTATAAATAAAATATCATTATGTAGGAAATCGTTTTATCTTTCCAATGAATATTTACAATCGAATTTATCTTATGTATAACCTTATATTAAAAATAGTTTAGTAAATAAACTTTGATTTTAACTATTTTAACTCTTCTTTGAATTAAATAATAATAAATGTCCTAATATAATCCAAGTGGACCTAAATGATAATATTTTATTCCAAAGTTTGTTTTTGGTCGAGATAAACTTGTCCAATAGAATTAGGACATGTGTTAGGGTAATATTAATATCATTTTAACTCTTAATTACCCTATTTACTTTTAACCGTGGTAAATAAAAGTAAAAAGTTACTATTCACAAAAAATTATTTTCATCTCATTGAAACACATTTTACTCCTTGATATTAACCGTGTGTCTTGGATTTTTGAAATTCCAATCCCAGAAGCGGTAAAATTAAGTTTTATGAAAAATTCAGTATTTTAACTACCACTTAGTAGTTTCACTATTCATAAAAATTGGAAGTTCTCAAAAAAATACCAATAATTAAACTTAAGATAATTTTGATATTTTAAATCCAAAAATGAAGTCCATTTTGAAATATAAAATATATATAATTGCAAAAAGTAGGTATTACTATTCATAACGGCTAGTTTGATTGGTTGTGGTGTGTTAGAACTTGATGTTGCGTACAACACACGCTATCACATTATTCAAAGAGAAGTGTACCGTAGAAGCTTGGGGTGTTACATTCTCCCCTCCTTCAATAAATTGCGTCCTCGCAATTTGATATTTTTCTTTGAAAATAGAGGTTGAAAATAGAAAATATCTTTGTGGAAAAACCCACATCATAAATTTGGTTAATAAAATTTAGTCTTAACATGATGAAAAGAGAAATGAAAGGGTCACCACAAAATTATGATCTCGATTAGGAGGACATTAGTGTCAATTATAGACATATAATTGGAGAAAAACGTAAATATTTATTGGTAGTGATTGAGGTCATCAATCACAAAAAAGTTTAAAATTAAGGTCCTTAAATTAATCAATCAATGATGATTTAAAATACCATAGGTTCAACAAAACATAAGGTATTAGGATAACACATTTTTGACGTTTCAAAATATCTTAGTTGAAATCCCACATCTAAAAATGAATTAATGAGGCCTCTATTTAAATAAATAGTGGAAAGTATGAAGATTACCGAAAATAACACTTTCTAGGGTTCCATGTAGGAAAATATGGATATGGAAGAGAAATCTAACCATCAATTATATGACGAAGAGTGGTAGGGAACATGGCTATGAAAAGGCCAAAAATCCCAAAGCCATAAATCAGTGATGATCTAAGGTACCATCTTGGACAACATTTTTGTTCTAAGTTCCTTTTCTTAATGTTGAGGAATTTATTTATGAGATTGTCTAAGATCATAAGGAGATATACTTACTTTATAATTAGAGTTTTATCCATTAATAAATTTCTACCACAAACTCATATTTCACCCCAAAACATAATAAAACTCAAAAATACTCTATTTATCCTAATCGTATAGGGTTCCAAATATAATGAATTTATAGTTCACATATCAGACCCTTTATGTAAAGAAACTACATTATACCATCTAGGAACTTCATGTAGCACAATGGTAGGCGATAAATCCCAATTGCACTATGGTTGTGGGTTTGATTCCCGCAGATTTATCCGACACGATGGGTCGTCACACGGTCTGCGTGTTGTCCTATTATAAAAATCCAAAATAAATAACCTTTCAAACTTAATCCATTCCAACCATTATCCAAAATACTATTCTCCAAACTCACAGTCCAAAATATACAAGGAAGTTAAACACAATGAGGATCCTTTTTTTCAGGTAATAACATGTGAACGCCTTCCTCATGTATTCTTTTACAACACTGCAACATCCTGAATTACCAAAATCAACCATCTCTTATTCCAAAATCACTACCTCAATATTAGGACCATATTAAGGTTTATCTTTCCTTCAACCATGTAATTTCCAAAAAAATTTAACTCACTGTAGGTCACTTTTCATAGTACCATAAAATCTCAAATCCTTAATTATATAGTACTACAGTACAATCCTTATTTATTTCCAGACTATCATTGATACAACACTTAAATGAAATAATTCTAAAATAACAACATAAGAACACTAGTCATTCCTCTTCATCTGTGGTAGTATCATAACATGATTTCTATCCAATAGCATCATTTGTGGCATAGTCTGATGACTGGGACATTGGTTCACGTAGTGTCCAAACTCCTTGCAAATGAATCATTGTACATTTGAAACCATTTTCTTACCCTTACAGTCACGTACTTTGTGCCCTTTTCCTCCACACTTATAACAAACTCCCATTCCTTTCAGGAAAGTTCTAGGGTGTTTCTTTCTACAGTTATCATATATGGGAAAATTCTTCTTTTCCATCTTCCCTTTATCCATCGTTCTCTCTTCCATCCTTTTCTTCTCTTTCTTCCCTTAAAAGCCATAGGACTCTAAGAATTCTTTAATCATCTTATCAACACATGATACTATTTATTCATATGATGATAATACATGGGAAACTATTTCCCTTCTAAATTCTAGCTTAAGACCAAGAAAGATATGATCCTTCTTACTCTTTGGATCATACGTATTACGGGAGTTCACATTCCTTCTACTGGGCGCCATTTCTATACAATAACATAAACTAGTTCAGTTTATGAATTGCAATGAATAATTACCAAACTTGTAAAATACCTTACACAAATTGAACAGTTTATGGATATAATCCATAATCATAAAAATGTTTTCATTGAGTAAGTATATACTCATAATCCGTTCATAATGGTTTGTAATGAAAATGAGAATTATCCTAAGCATATCCCCCGGGAGTGTCGTAACCAAGAGTGCAGCAAGGCCCACTGTCGTGCACCAGTTCCCGTTCGAGTCTAGCTCAAAGCGGTGTTTTTGGGATTTACCCCTAGGTGCATCTATACCAGAGCCACCTATACCTGCTCGTATCCAGACAGGGATGTATTCCTCGGAAAAATCACAAAATCTCTACAACACCAAAATTCAAAGAAGTTCTTCTATACTAATCCTCAAAGTCTATCTTAGGGATATGTTCTCTAATCAGAGCTTATCTAAATCTAGTTTCCACGGTTATTGCTAAAATTCCTCTGATACCAACTGTAACGCCCTGACCCCAGTTATCCAGAGCTAGTACATTATTTTAATACATTGGAATGATTACAAAGAATCAAGTCCTGAAGGACCGATCAGTTTAGAATTCTTGGAAAAATAGATCACATACATGAATGTTACATTTTCACTTTAAGACATACAAAAAAAACATAAATAACCTTTATGAACTCCATTATTCCCTTGGCTTAACCCAGCATATCAATCACATTACACTTATTGGAATCCTGGGAAAAATAAAACATAGAAAGGGGTGAGCTCAAATGCTCAGTAAGGGTAAGCAATACAACAGAAACTTTCAAAAAATAAGCATAAACATTTTAGGCAATGTATAAAACTAAAACAAAATCCTTTTAAACTTGAACTTAATCATAATAAGGCAAAAATAAAATGAAATAATGCGATTTACTTATTCACATGGATATTCTAATAATCAAATAATCACATGAAATATCACTAACCACTTTCATAATGATAGAATGCATAATGCTAAACTTTAATTTCTTTATCAAGGCCTCTTTCCAAGGCCTAGGGGATAACTATAACTGGAACCCAACCCAGAGTGCCTATAATAACCAGACACCAACCCGGAGGGCCTCTAATAACCGGACACCAACCTGGAGTGCCTCTAATAACCGAACACCAACCCAGAGGTCTTACTTTTACCGGTCCCCAACCCGGAACATACTAGTCCAACACATTCATCTTAAGAAGAGGATGAAATATAACATAAAAATTTGTTTTAAAACTAGCATGAGAAATGTCAATACATTACCCATGAACCATGAATGGTATAAAAATAACACATCCGCAGTAAAATATATCACAAAACCTTCAACACAATATGGAAGATTTGTATCATGACAAATCAACTTCAAAACGAGTTTAAAATCCATTAAAGAATTTTGATATAGATGAGAATGATTTGTAAAACTCTTTGAGAGAAATACCCCTTTTCATGAAAACATTTAAAAGTCACACAATTTAGAAAATAAGTCATTTAAATACATTTTTAATCAAAGTGTCCCATACCACTTTGAAACTTTTGAAAGGAATTAACATTTTAAAAACATTCATGTCCATATAAATAAATCCTTAAAACCCATTTTGAAGACATAGACATTAATGAGAAAGATTTAGATGAATAAATATTTAAAAAATTTCAAATGATGTTTTAGTAAAAAGTCCCTTAAAATAATCCATTTTAAAACTCTTTCATAAAACATGTACATGGATAATAAATATGTCCCAGTAGATACTAACGTAAAAACAACAACCTCAGATTATAAAGAGATTCTGAAATTAACCCTTACCAATTTTGTAAATTACAAAACATACACCCCGTGAAAGATGTATCATACAATGAATATGTAAATACATATAAATTAAAGTGTATTACATAAATAATAAAATTATGGGTAGTACATACACCACATAAAAAGTAATAGTGGAAATATTGCATGAATCTCACGGGAATAAGGAGTGAGATGAAAACCCCTTACCTTGTAATTTTACTTGGTTGAGGGTAGGTTAACCTCAATTATAATGGTGAAATAATAGTTATTAAATTATACATGAATCATATCCATTAATATTATATCATATATGATCTTTTAACATTGATTTGTTAATAATATCTTAGTATTATCGTTGTTTTGGGTGTTAACTTACTTGTTTTCTTGTATATGTTTTGTTACGTAAGTCGTGTTTATTATGGATAGGTTGTATCTTAATCATATCCAGAATGATATCATGTCCTTAAAAATTATTTTTAAATCATAAAATGATAATTATACTTGAATGGATACGATGGAGAATGAATTTCATCGCGTTCGTGGAGACGGTAGTTCATATGTACGCACGAGCGACAATATCATTATTTTGATATTAAAATAATATATAATTGGATGGTATATCATATATAAAGAATCATTATAATGTTATATATATTATTTACATGAATTACATATCATTATTATACCCATCCAAATAATAATTTATTTAATAACAATTACACCATGACGTGGAGACGGTAAGCCGTACGTACGCACGTATGGTGACATGTTATTCAAAGGATAGATAGAATACTAAAATATGGTTGTAAAATGTTTATAAAAACATCAAAGTATATATAATATACTGGAGTTATTATTTTAGAATGGTAATAACAAATAAAGAAGAGGTGGAAGAAGAAAGGAACTTGAAAAAGGGTGGTGAAATCATTACCTCTTATTTAGGTTATTCCTTTTGATTTGATCAAAAGGGCTCCTAAAGTTGGCTTTATAACTAAAGTAAGGCCTCTAGGATTAAGTGAGAGAAGTTTAGAGAGTATTTGGGTAGAGGTTTTCTGAGCCAAAAGGCTTTGAAGGTGTGAGTTAATGAGAAGGGAGAGTGCCCTTTTATAAGAGGGGTGAGGGGCACCTTTGGAAAAGCTAGAAATATTATTTTATAATAAATTTATATTCAGTTTCTAATGGCTCCAAAGTGGATTATTTAAAGATTAAGGTGGTTATGGGTCGAAAACCACTCAACCAATATACTTTAGATAGGTTTGGGTAATTATGTTAACCTTATCTTTAAGTTTTAACTCTTAGTTAATTAGTTTGACACTTACCATGTCACTTTGTATTTTTATATTATATAGTTAATAAACTTACTATATACCTACAAGAGACCCCCAAGTGGTACATTAATGATACAAATATCATGATATAAGTATCTTGGCCTAAACTTAGATTTTTAGGAATTTAATATCAATTAATAATATAATATTTTTTTTAAAAATTCAATAGTTGATTTTTGTAAAAATCATAACATGATGATTACTTTGAATAAAGTAAATTAAATCAATCCTAATATTTCATATTATCCTTGAAAATTATTTTAATTCATTAAAAGTCTCAAAATATATTTATTTGGGTATTTATAATATCAATTATTTTAATTTTTCACTATTATGGTAATTACTGCATCATCATTGTATCATAAATAAATTAAATTATTTAATGTCTAAAAATTATAAATAAAATATCATTATGTAGGATATCGTTTTAGATTTCTAATTAATATTTACAATCGAATTTATCTTATGTATAACCCTATATTATAAATGTTTTAGTAAATATACTTTGATTTTAACTCTTTTAACTCTTCTTTGAATTAAATAATAATAAATGTCCTAATCTAATCCAAGTGGAGATAAATGATAATATTTTATTCCTAAGGTTGTTTTCGGTTGAGATACATTTTTTCAATAGAATTAGGAAATGTGTTAGGGTAATATTAATATAATTTTAACCCTTAATTACCCTATTTACTTTTAACCGTGGTAAATAAAAGTAAAAAGTTACTATTCACAAAAAATTATTGTCATCTCATTGAACCACATATTACTCTTTGATATTAACTGTGTCTCTCATATTTTCGAAATTCCAATCACAGAAGCAGTAAAATTAAGTTTTATGAAAAATTCAGTTTTTTAACTACCACTTAGTAGTTTCACTATTCATAAAAATTGGAAGTTCTTAGAAAAATACCAAAAATTTAACTTAGGATAATTTCGATATTCTGAATCAAAAAATTAAGTCCATTTTGAAATATAAAATATATATAATTTCAAAAAGTAGGTATTACTATTTATAACATCTAGTTTGATTGGTTGTGGTGTGTTAGAACTTGATGTTGCGTACAACACACGCTATAACATTATTCAAAGAGAAGCGTACCATAGAAGCTTGGGGTGTTACAGAACCCTCCTTCTATAATGACCTGAACTTTTATAAATGAAATTCTCTTTTTAAATGAGTAAATTCATCATTAAGTAATGTAGTTTTAAAAAACACATACACTACTTTGGTAATTTTATATCATTATAAGTTACATCTTGTCAGATTTAAAATACGATTATTCATTTGGACCATTGATAGTATAGTTGTTATATAGTGATCTTATGATTAGTATATATTAATGGTTTTAATAAATTCTAATTGGCATGGATAGAGGAAGTGATGGCCTTAACCAGTAGAACCATACCCTATGAAGTCCATATATCAGATTTTTTTATGGGGATTGCATCACTAGGATTTTATTTTGATCAATACTAAGCAAGTATTCAATAACTAAAGCATGAATGAAATAATTTATGGAATAATTCCAAACTCATCAAGATCACGGCCCGAACCACATACTATGAACCACCCTAATAAAATCTCATCGTTTCACAGCTTACCCTTAGGGCATTAACAGGTGTAATAATGGGTTGTGGTTTTGACCCTAACATTATGAATTTTTATATATTCTTTTAATTAAAAAATGATTAAATTTATCCATTTTTAATGTTAATTTTTAGATGATTTAAATGAAGTTTGATAATAATTATATTTTAATATGATAGAACTCAAATTTCATTTTTTGGTGATATATAGTTTCAATCAAGACACTCCATTTGATGAATTAATGATTTTTTGAAACAAATGGTATTTCTAATAAAATATTATTGTTAAATATAATTTAAAGTATTATTTTATTAATTCAAAAATTATTTTTATTAGGGTTATAAAACGATTATTGTCAATGGAATATGATATTCCTATAAATAGGGATTTTTTATTTAAAAATATAAATTCTCATATTTAGAGATTTATTTTTTAAAAAATAAATATTATTTTTTAAATCAAAACATCAAAATTATTCAACGGTGGATTTTTCATAATTTTCGAAGATAAAAATTTTTTTTGGTAAAAATTAAATAAGGTATAAATATATGGTGTGTATTATAACATCACAATTACCAAAAAGAAATTTAATATATTCCATAAAAAGTATCCATGACCAAATATATATTTTCCTTTTAAAATAATGTTTTTCAAGTTATTTTATTAGTTTTATAAACCCCTAATGAATCCTCCAAAACCTATATTATATAGGTTTTAAAATCAATTCTTTGTAAACATGACTCACTTCCACATCACTATGGGCACTGTTTTAATGATACTGGTTCTTAAACAAGTTAAATAATGACAAATACTTCAATTTGGAAGAAATAATATGAAAAATTAATGGGAAGTTTTGTGGTTTTTATTACATTATCATGTAGAGTCCAAAACCTATGTTTGGAAATTAACAAATAATTGTCCTCTATTTTATATATAAACCCACTCAAAATATCATTAAACTTAACCCAAACCCTTGGATTAGGAAATTAATCTACCCTTCCCTCTCAGGAATCCAACCAAGGTTCCCCAGAGATCTTCAAAATCTACTCCCATGCTTTTAGTAGCACCCTCTCAGGGTAAGGGATCCTCTCCTACTCCTCTTAATTTAATCACCTTCTTTGTACTATAGCGTTATTTTAATATTTTTCATGTTGGGTTATATTCATACATATCCCTCTTACTTTAATTTTTATGTACAATTTATGATGGACCTATTTCACTCTCATTAATTACTTCTCTAAGCCTTTATGTACCATTGTTATTATTCCAAAATTTTCCTGAGATTTTTCATACCAAACAATTGTGCAGTGAATACCCATCCTCATTTCCACTCAATGGTATTCACCTGGATGTACCTATACATAATTTATTAGGGAATCCCATTTATTTTTCCCACATTCCTTAATCATGGGATTAAATGTGATGAAATGTGATCCAATGTTGAATGATCTATATGGAACACATGTAGGTACATGTTATGATGGATGCACTCAGATAACACTCCAATGAAATAGTTTATGTTTTAATCTCATGAGATATCATGTATGATGCATGGGAGGTTGTTATAATCACACTGTGTTATGTCGTATTATCAGTTATCCTTGGTTTATGTTTAAGATGTCATGTTTTATATTGTTTCCACATTCTTGTGTTGCTTTTGTATTATCATGTTATGTCATGTCTCATTGTTCAAGATAATGATTTTCACCCCTCTTAGGTTACATTGATATTCCTCTTGGCTAACAATTACTAATTTACCTTATTCTATAATTTTTTTATTCCCTTAATGGGATTTGTATCTTAAACCTTTCTTATGTACATCCAAAGATTATCCCATGAAATTTTATAAGAACGATAGAATTTTAGAATCATGTTAAGGATGTTTTAAATAATATCATTAATTTCCTCTTACAGGTTTTTATGATATGTATGTAATTTCACAAAGATACTAGGATTTACGGTTTTTTGGGATTGTATTATGTGTGCCTTTATATAATAAACCATGAAATTAGGTGGATTAAAATAAGGGTTTTTATAGTTTGTATCAGAGAAAAGTCTAGTTAATTTTTTGATTATGATTAGAAAACTCTAATAAAATCCTTAAGGATAAGAATAAATACAGGAAAATACCTTAATTTTGGTAAAGTATAGAGTAAGTGGTTTCCATGTAAATACATCTTTTTCTAGATAATACAAGTTTCTGTGACTCTGGAATAGATATACATAGGGGTAATAAGTCTGAAAAGGGTGTATTGATCTAGACTCGATCATTACTTAGTACATTACAATGGTCCTTGTTTCACACCTAGTTTAACTCTCCCGGGTGATATTATTTGGTAAACTTACAAGTTTCTTATGAACCATTGTTAAGGGAAAAAAATACAAATAATATTTTATACTAGGAAATAGATCATAAAAGGCTTATATTGAAACCTATAAGTTCATAGGTTAAATAATAGATATCATTTATGAGTTATGCCTTTAATGTTATTAGTTTCCCATTTTACTGTTTAATAGCTTAAAAATAATCATGTATAATTTTTCTTTTTTTCAAGTCAAATGTCTAGAAATAGGAGAAACCATGTCAACGAACAATGTTATGAGTACTCTAATGGTTTCCCATGTGAGATTCTCAACCCAATGGGACCGGGGTTTAGGAACTGCAAGACAATACTTTCTTAATTAAATCAAATTTTGAACAAGAACTAGAATCATGATGATCTCTAGAATCCCCCCAAGAAAGAAAAAGTTGAAATTGTGACCATTATGTGAAAAAGGAAAAAAAAACTTAGTGTATTTACCAATCCATTAATCATGGAACAATGGATCAAATATATTGAAAATATATTCTCTCTCCTTCAACACTCTAAGAAAGAGAAGGTCATTTTATTTATTTATCGCATGGAAGGAGATGCTGTTCAATGGTGTATGTTTGTAAAAAAATATGAACCAAGTTGAGTATATGAAGTTATGAAGTGGAATTAATTTGATAATATGTTCAAAAGGATGAATAATCCATAAATTTGTATGAGGTAAACTTCACAAGACTTGAAATTTACATCTCTACCTTTGTCATTTCTCACAAAATTAATGTTCACCACTTATTTGGTAAGATAAATTAGAATCTATTAAAAGTGTTGGATTTTTGAGACTTCTACAACAATGGGGAAATTATTTTATGTTCCATAAATGTCAAAATGGTTATCTTAGGATCTCAAGGGTCTGTTGAGATTAGAGACAAGAAGCTGAGAATGTATTTTAATTCTGGCAGTGTGATGGAAACATCTCAAGGATATATGAAATTTCATCATCCCACTTATCAAAAGTATGGTAATAATAATCCAATAAATTTTCTAAAGGGGGTATGGAAATTATTTAGGTGTAGGAAGGAAGTCCACCTAGCTAGCAATTGTCGATGAGATAAACTCAAGAATGTGATGGAAGAAAGGGATTTCATGGTACAACCAAAACATATTTTCCATTGTTTCAACTACAAGGAATAAGGACACTATGTGAATCAATTCCCTAACCCAAGTGTTGTTGATGAAAACCAATGGAAAAAACCTCCATGGTCGAGAGAGTAGGGTTGAACTTATACAATTACAACTATTGAGCTAAATCTCGATAGTGAAGTGGTGATAGGTAAACTATGTATCCATTCAAGAACAGTGAACATACTTTTTGATTTTGGTTCTATGCATTCTTTCATATCTTGAAATATTAGTAGAACAATTCAAATTCCACCTCAAATCATGTAAGTTAAGTTATCATTGAAGATAGAGAATGGGTCAATTATTTAATCCCAAGCATATCACTCATCCCATATCAATATATAGGGGTTTAATTTCCTAGAGAACTTTATGATACTCCCTTTGGTTTAATTTTATTGAAATATAGGCATGGTTTGGATTTTCTTATATATATTAAAAATAAATTATTGAGATAAGTAAATCACCATTTGTATTGTGATTCACCCTCTGATTCTATATGAGTGAAATTAGAAGAATCAATCTTCTTTCCTACCAAAATCTCTAGAATGGATAGTATTTTCTTGAAACTAATTGTACATAGATCAAAATATTGATACTAAATAAAATATCATCCTTGATGACATTACCATTTTAATAGAATTTTCTTATGTGTTTCCTAAATAATTGTCAGGTTTTCCCCTAGATGTGATATTTACTTCTCAATAGAGCTCATACTCATATATTTTCCAATATCCAAGACTCTATATATAACATTATTTATTAAAATTTAGGATTTAAAGATACAATTATTTGATAATCTTGATAAAGGGTTTATACTCCCATGTGCTTCTTCATTGGGTTCACTGGTCCTCTTCATTAAGAAGAAGGCTGAGTTAATACACCTCTAGATTGATTATCATGAGCTCAACAAGAAATTTATAAATAAAATCTATGTTATACCACATATTGATGACTTGTTCTATTAGATACATGCATCTATTTACTTATCTAAGGTAGATATTCGATTGGGATATAATAAATTAAAGGTGAAGAAGGAGGATATTCCCAAAACTACTTCTCATACAATGTACAGGAATTATGAGTTCATAGTGAGGCCATTTGGACTCACTAATTCTCTAAAAATATTCATGTACATGATGAATAGAGTATTTATGGATTTCCTTAATAAAATTGGTATTCTTTGTAGATGATATTCTCATCTACTCCAAAAGCAAGCGAGGACATGAGGAGAATTTAAATGTCTTACTGAACACTCTGTGAAAGGAAACGTTATTTTAGAAGTATAGTAAATGTTAATTTTTATAGATAAATTAACCTTATGAGGTCATTTTATCACCATCAAATGGATATTTGTAAATCATTCAAAAATTTATGTAATTGATGGATTGGAAAGACCAAAATCTATTTTGAAAATATGATGTTTCCATCGATTTACATGGTACTATAATCGATTTTGGAGAGGTATATCATGATATTAAATCCCACTAACCAAGATTTCATAGAATGGATTGATGTTTTACTGGATTGATGAAAGTAAAGAAAGATTTAATGATCTAAACAAGAGGTTAATCAATGCACCTGTGCTCACATTACCCATCAATGAGGAAGGATTTTTTATCTATAGTGATGAACCAAAAATGGGATTGGGTTATGTACTCATGTTATATGATAATTTTATAGCCTATTAATTCCTCCAATTAAATATCCATGAGAATAACTATCCAACTCATGATCTATAATTGGATGTAGTGATCTTCACATTGAAGATATAGAGAAACAACCTCTATAAGGAAAAGTGTGGCATATGTATAGACCATAAAGGCCACAAGTGTGTATTAAAAAAAGGATCATAATATGAGCTAAATATGGTGGTTATACCTGATCAAGGATTATAGTTTTTCAATCCATTACCATCCTGGGAAGGAAAAAAGTGGCATATGCTCTGAGTAGAAAGGATCCCACAACTCTATCTATGATGAGGATTGTAATGGATCAAATTTTATTGGACATGAAAAGTATGGACATGGGAATAATAAGAGGTTTTTAATCATACCATAGTCAAATAAATTCCCAACCATCCATTCTTGAATAGATCAAGGAGGCTCGGAAGGATAATGAGTTACTATAGAAGAAGGTAGTGAATATCTCAAAGTTCCACTTTTCTAAATATAGGGTTATAATTTTTGGAACCCAAATATGTGTCCCATCAATACTTTAACTAAATAGGAAACCTATGGATGATTCTCAAAGCTCATCCTTCTCTATTTATCTAGGAATCACTTAGATGTATATATATTTGAAGCAAAAAATCTGGTGGGATAATATGAAGAGGGAGATTCTTGAGTTTTTATCTCGGTGTTTGGTATACCAAAATGTCAAGGCATAATAACAAAATTATAAGGGTATGATGAAACCATTTTTCATACCAATATGGAAATGAGAAAACATAAACATGGATTTCTTTTTAGGACTCCCTAGGACACCTAAATGAAATAATGCCATCTTTGTGGTAGTCGATCCCCTTACTGATTCAATGAATTTTATTACTATCAAGGAAGATTTGTATCATGACAAACTAACCAATATATATATAAGTTAAGATGTAATACTTTATAGAGATACATGCTCTATTTTTTCTAATAACTATTTGTGGTTTGGCTCTAGTATTTGGGGAATCCTTCAGCAAGCATTAGATACTGAAATATGTTTCAACGGTGCTTATCACCCTTAGAAATATGGTATATCTAAAAGGACTATTAAAACTATAGAGGATATGCTGAAATCATGTTTAATGGAATTAAATGGTTTTTTGGACAAACAACTTCCACTAGTATTGTTCTCATATAACTGTATTTTTCATTCCAGCATTCAAATGGCACCTTATTATGCTATTTATGGGAAGAGGTATCATACTTTGTAATGTTAGGATAATGTTTCTAAGCGGAAGATAATAGGACCAGGTCTTCTCTAATAAATACTAGAGATGTTTCAAACCATTCAATTTCATCTGAAATTCAAAAAAAGTTGACAAAAAATATATTTATACAATCATCGATGTGATCTAGAGTTTGAGGTTAGAGATAAAGTGTTCCATCTTATATCACCATAGACTTAATTCATGTTCTTTAGAAAGAAGGAGAAGTTTGGTCCTACATTCATCTCCCAATTTGATATCCTTAATCGCATTATAATGGTGACCTATCGACTAATAATCTCATCTAACCAATCTCAAGTACATGATGTGTTCCATGTATCCCTATTGAGGAAGTACATATCAGACCCATCATGTACTGAATCCCGAGGTTGTACTATTGAAGAATGATCTTTCATATGAGGAGAAATCATTGAAGATATTTTATCATAAAAATATAGTACTACAGAACAAGACAACTCACCTGATCAAAGTATTTTGGAGGAACACAATTTGGATAAAGCTATATGGGAACTAGAATAGGTGATGAAATTGATGTAACCTCATTCATTTTAGTGTGTTAAATAAAAATTTTGAGGGTGAAACTTTGTAATGATGAAAAATGTAATGACCCAAACTTTTATCAATTAATTTTTTTTAAATGAGTAAATTAATTATTAAATAATGTATAATAGAGTTAACTACTTCGGTTATTTTCGGTCGCTATAAGTTACACCAAATAAAATTTATATGAAAATTAATCATTAGAACCATTGATAGTATAGAAATTATAATTTGATCTTATGATTATTATATATTAATGGTTATGATAAAGTCTAGTTGATGGAGACAAAAGAAATGATGGTCTCAAACAGTACAATCGTACCCTATGAAGCTCATTTATGAGAGATTCCAAGGGAGATAACATAATTGGGTTTTTTACATGATCAATCCCAAGATGATATTCAACAAATAAATCATGAACGAAACCATTTATGGGAGAAGTTCAAAATCATTGAGATCATGGCCCAAACCATGTATGCTGAACCACCCCAAGAAAATCTCACCATCGCACAATTTTTTGGTGTAATAAATGTTGAGTCAATAAGGTTTTCCTTATGACTTTTCCATTCCTTCTTGTTTTGAAAATCACAAACACCTTATCTTAAGGAAAATTGCTTTCTTAAGTAAAATCGCTTTTATAAGGAAAATTGATTTCTTAAGGAAAATCGATTTTATAAGGAAAATTGCTTTCTTAAGGAAAATCGCTTTTATAAGGAAAATTGCTTTCTTAAGGAAAATCGCTTTTATAAGGAAAATTGCTTTCTTAAGGAAAATCTCTTTTATAAGAAAAATTATCCTTATCATATTTTCATCCATATTTTTCTTAAGTATGAGATTCAGATTCATTTTCTCAGAATCATTGAAACTTTGATATAAAGTATTCTGTTTTAGGATTCGGATTCTGGACAAGAACTATAAGGAAGTTTCATTCCGAATTCCGGATATGAATTCTGACTAAGATCTATTCCAGATTTAGGTTACGAATTCTGATGATGAATTCCCATTACGAATTCTAATGAAGAATTCTCATTACAAATTCTAGTGATGAAATCTCATTACGAATTCTGATATTGAAATCTCATTACGAATTCTGATAATGAATTCTCATTACGGATTCTAATGATGAAATCTCATTACGAATTCTAATAATGAAATACCATTACGAATCTTGATGATGAATTATCATTAAGAATTCAGATGACGAATTCTCATTCCGAATTCTCATTCCGAATTCACCTATTAAACAGAATCTGATTATCTTTGTTTTATACACTCTGAATTTATTCACTCTGAATCTTCACTCTGAAGTTTTCATTCCGAACCTTTTGAGTTAGAATTAAAATGATGTCGTACATTCTGTTACACTTGTTTTGTTATAAAACGATGTCGTCTGTTTTTTTATAAACTAACCGTTGTCTAAGTGACACGTGTACAGGTCCCTCCGATATTTAAGGAAAATATGACCGTTAGAGAAGGAGATGACCTTACCTATAAATAGGATCTCATTTGAAAAAGCTCACAACGGATGGATGAACAATTTGACTTTGTGCATACATGCTGTTGAAGTGATTCTAGAGAGAGAGACTCTTATCAACTCTCAATGCTTCGTGCAACTCCGAATGTTGGTGATTACATTCGAGGGCTTCCGGGGATAGGAAGACAGAGGTTGCCGACTACCTTAAAGTTCGAGGGCTTCCTTGCTGAGGAAGACAGAGGTTTCCAACTACCTTGAAGTTGAGGGCTTGCGGGGATAGCAAGACAGAGACTCCGATCTTAGTATCGAGGGCTTACCCTGGTCTGGGTAAGACAGACTTTCTTGAAAGTATAAATCAAGGGACCTTTATCCAAGGTTGTTGGATACCCTTCTCTTTGGGTTAAAAGACTTATATCTTGTTACTAAGTAGTTCTACTACTTGTTCTTATTTCTGCTGCATTTTGTATTATAAGGAAAGTATAACTTTCTTATACTTTCTTCTTTGTACTCTGATTAATTTAGATTCTATACGCTTTAAGGTAGAATCTCATATAGTGTTCATTTGGTTAAGTTTGAATTTCCAGAACCATATTTCCGGAACCCTCATTCAGAATCTCTTTCCTAGTTTGAATTCGGTGTTAAGAGGTGTTGTGAATTTGTTTAGTTTAACTTTGTTAAACATAGCCTTTTCCTTTGCTTAAGGAAAACATAGTTATTCTTAACTAACTTTAAAGATTCCAAAGTAATTTTTAAAGTATACAATTCACCCCCCCTCTTGTATATTGAGCATCTCATATTATATTTCGATCTTACAATTGGTATCAGAGGAGGTTACTGAAATACTTATACTCACGAATAAGTCTTTCTTGCTCACTTTATCTTTTCAAACTTTGTCATTCTGAACTTTCCATTCCGAACTTTCCCATTCCGAACTTTTTGATTACGAACTTTTGCTACTAACAAGTTTGTGTGTTCAAAAGTTATACTAAGTATGACAGGAATTAGTGTTGGCCCGATTGACAATCTGAATCCTACAAGGCCACCTATCTTTGATGGTAATGATTATGAGTACTGGAGAGATCGTATGAAGACTTTTGTTATCAATACTGGAGTAGACAACTTTGTTATGCTTACTGGTGATTATAAAATTCTTGACAAGGAAGTCAGATCTTTTACTAATCAGGAAAAGCAAGAATATCAACTCAACTATAAGGTACTCAATACATCACTATGTTCAATGACTAGAAATATATATAGCCAAATTTCTTCTTGTGAAGCAGCTAACTGTTTATGGAAGAAGTTAGAAGTTACACACTTTGGGACTTCTAAAGTGATTGAGACTAGAAGAGCTATGCTTAGAGCTGAATATCATGGCTTCAACTTTCCTTATGGAGAACCTATCTTTAAAGTTCAACAGAGATTTATGACCATCGTCAACAGTCTACAATCTATGGGAGAAAAAGGTTTAGATTATGAAGCTCTTGTGGACAAGATAATTGATATTATGCCAAATGAGTGGGAGTCCAAGAGAACAGCTATAGATGAGAACAGGAAGGTCACTCAAATTACTCTTGATGAATTATTTGGAACTCTTCTACAACATGAAACAAGAATGAAGAGAGATGCTGACAACATCAAAAAGAAGAATGGAAATGGTACTGTTGCTTTTACTACTACATCAAATTAGATGAAAGCCAAGACTCCTGAGAGAGTAACCAGATCCAAGTCTAAGAAAGTCATTTTCCAATCTGAATCTAGTGAAAGTGAAGTCTCTGAAAATGAATTAGCCAATCTTGCTCGAAGGATGAACAAGATAGCTGGACAGAGAAACTTTCAATCCAAGTATAAGAAAAAGGAAAGGAAAGATAAGAAAGATGGATAAGTTACTTGTTATGAATATAAAAGAGCCGGACATATTAGACCAGATTGCCCTTTGCTTAGAAAGAAAGAAAGGAAATACATTCAGACAGGAACAGAAAGAAATATTATAAAGCCAAAGCTAAGAAAGTTCTGAAAGCTAATGACACCTAGAGTGCCAGTGGTGGTGACTCTTCAGATGAATCTTCTGAATATGAATCTTAAGGACAGAAGAATTTTGGTCTTATAGCTAGATTACCTATTGATAATCATTGTCTTATGGCTAAGGTACGAAATGTTGAATCTTTGACCAATGTTTCTTTAAATTCTAATAATAATAAGTATTATAACTCTTCTGATGAAGAATCATCTTCTGATGAGGAAAATATTTTACCTACTTTTGAAGAAGTCTCTAGGTTTGCTGAACTTCTTGAGATTGAGAATTCGAAACTCAATAAGAAACTTGATAAGGCAAACTCTAGGAATTCTATTCTTACCAAAGAAATATCAGATCTTTCTAAAGATCTTGATAAGAAAAATGCTGATTTTGAAAATATTTCAAAAAATCTTGAGGAAGTAAGTTCTGAGAAGAATAAACTTTCTAAAGAATTAGAAAAAGTAATTTCTAAGAAAAATGTTTTCGAGCCTAACTCTAGTTCAAAAACTAATGATTTTGAGGATAAAAACTTGGTAGTAAAACTCAAGTCCGAAATTTTTTCCTTAAAGAAGTGTTTATCAAACTTTACCCATGGTAAGGAAAATTTTGATAAGATTTATTCCCAAATACGACCTTTAAGAAATAAATCCGGATTTGGTTATACCCATGCAAAACCTATTTTCAGTAACAATTATTTTGTTCCTCAAAGTTCCCCATTTTGTACTAAATGTCAATGTGGTGGTCACTGGGCAAAGAATTGTTCCTTAAACAAAACCCAATCCCTAGGATTTCACAAAGCTTACTTTTCTAAGAAGATGTGGGTACCTAAAATTTTATTGTCTAGAAATCTCGGATCCAAACAAGTTTGGATTCCGAAAGTCTAATTTTCTTCTTAATTTCAGAAAAATAAAGAAAGTACCAGCAACAATACATGGTACATGGATAGTGGATATTCCCGGCACATGACTGGTAACAAAATATTTTTTGAAAAGATTATCAAAACGAAAGGAGGAAAGGTAACTTTCGGAGACAATGTTAAGGGAGAGATTGTTGGTATTGGTAATATTGTTCTTTTAGGTAAAACCTTGATTTCAAATGTTCTTTTTGTTAACGGTCTTAAGCACAACCTCATTAGCATAATTCAATTATGTGATGAAGGTTACCTTGTAAATTTTAGGAATGATAAGTGATTAGTTCACAATTCCAAGGAAGAATTTATTCTCTCAGCCAATAGGCAAGAGAATGTTTACACCTTAAACTTAGAAGATCTAAGAAGCCAAGATTTACCTTGCCTAAGTGCAATGGAAGATCATTCTTGGTTATGGCATCGAAGACTAGGACACTGTAATCTTAGGAACCTATGTAAACTCTCTAAGAAGAAACTAGTTAAGGATCTACCGGAGCTTAGATTTGATTCTTATAAAGTTTGTGATCCTTGTCAATATGGCAAGCAACATAAATCTAGTTTTAAGTCAATCGGTGAAGTCTCAACAACTGATGCATTACAGTTAGTGCACATGGATCTTTTTGGTCCAACACAAACTGGAAGTATTGGAGGCAAATACTATGTGTTTGTTCTAGTTGATGATTACACTAGATTTACTTGGGTCTATTTTCTAGCAAAGAAATCTGAAGCTTTTTCTGATTTCAAAAGTTTTAGAGCTCAAGTTAAAAATGAGAAAAACCTTCCATCGAAAACTATTCATAGTGATCATGGAGGAGAATTTCAAAATTCTGATTTTGAAACTTTTTGTAGTAAGAAAGGTATTACTCACAATTTTTCAGAACCTAGAACTCCTCAACAGAATGGTGTAGTTGAAAGAAGAAATAGAATTCTTCAAGAGATAACTAGAACCATGTTGAGTGAATATTCTATTGCTAGACATTTCTGGGCTGAAGCTGTAAGTACTGCTTGTTATACTATAAATCGAGTTTTGATTAGACCTTTTCTTAATAAAACTCCTTATGAGTTATAGAATGGTAGAAAACCAAGACTTTCCTACTTCAAGGTTTTTGGTTGCAAAGTATTCATTTTGAATACTAAAGATAACTTACACAAATTAGCACCAAAATCTGATGAAGGAATTTTCTTAGGTTATTCCACAACATCTAAGGCTTATAGAGTTTTTAATAAAAATACTTGCACTGTTGAGGAAACAATACATGTAAAATTTGATGAATCAGATCCTTTTGTTTTTAAACCATCTCAACTTACATCTTCGGATGTGTTTTCAAAAACTGATTGTCAACCTTTGATAGAAGAACCTTCTGATAAGGAAATTATTCTAGAAGATACTTCTGAAACATTTACCCCAGAATACTTTCTACCTTATGTTGATGAACAGGTTTTACAAAACCCAAATCAAGTGTTTCTTAAGAATCATCCCAGTGATAGTATCATTGGTGATGTAAACCAACCTGTAAGGACTAGAAGTTCCTTAAGAAATGATGTAGAACATCTAGCATTTCTTTCCCAATTAGAACCTAAAAGCACTGATGAAGCTTTAGGTGATAATGATTGGATTAAAGCCATGCAAGATGAACTAAATGAATTCGAAAGGAATAAAGTCTGGACCTTGGTTGAAAGACCTAAGGAAACTTCTGTTATTGGAGTAAAATGGGTCTTCAGAAATAAATGTGATAAAATGGATTCATAGTTAGAAATAAAGCTAGACTTGTTGCTAAAGGCTATAATCAGCAAGAAGGAATAGACTATGAAGAAACCTATGCTCTAATAGCTAGACTTGAATCTATCCGTATTCTACTTGCCTTTGCAGCATTATTTAATTTCAAACTTTACCAAATGGATGTGAAATGTGCTTTTCTTAACGGTTATGTTCAAGAGGAAGTTTTCATTGAACAACCTCCTGGCTTTGAAGATACAAAACATCCTGATCATGTTTTTAGACTTACCAAAGCTTTGTATGGCCTTAAACAAGCCCCACGAGCATGGTATGATAGACTCACTGGATTTTTGCTTCAAAATAACTATGTTAAGGGAAATGCAGATCCAACCTTGTTTATAAAGAAAGATAAGAAAAATGTTTTAATTGTACAAATTTATGTTGATGACATTATATTCGGTTCAACTCAGCAATCTTTGACTGACTCTTTTGCTAATCTAATGAAATCTGAGTTTGAAATGAGTATGATGGGTGAGTTAACATTTTTCCTTGGTTTTCAAATTTCTCAAAAACCAGAAGGAACCTACATATCTCAACATAAGTATATTAAAGATCTTCTTAAAAAGTATGGTTATGACAACACTAAAAGTATAAGTACTCCCATTGGTACCTCAAACTCTTTAGATCTTG
This sequence comes from Viscum album, assembly GCA_963277665.1. Lineage (NCBI taxonomy): Eukaryota > Viridiplantae > Streptophyta > Magnoliopsida > Santalales > Viscaceae > Viscum > Viscum album. The sequence continues at coordinate 1,809,695,706 of OY728156.1, forward strand.
ACGAAGCTGGGAAACCAGTAGATCAAACATCTTTTAGAGGTATGATAGGAACTCTACTTTACTTAATAGCTAGTCGACAAGACTTAATGTTTTCAGTATGATTATGTGCAAGATATCAACCAAATCCTAAGGAATCTCACTTAAAGGCAGTAAAAAGAATTTTTCGCTACCTTAAGGGAACCACGGATCTAGGATTATTTTATACTTCTGGAAATGGTTTTGTTCTAAAAATCTTTTCTGATGCTGCCTTTGTTGGATGTAGAATGGATAGAAAAAGTACATCCGGAACTTGTCATTTCTTAGGAGATTCTTTAGTTTCTTGGTCCTGCAAGAAGCAACATTTTGTAGCACTTTCCACTGCTGAAGCTGAATATGTAGCAGCTGGAAGTTGTTGTGCTCAAGTGTTGTGGATGCAACACACACTCACAGACTATGGCTTGAGTTTTACTAAAACTCAAATTTTGTGTGATAACACAAGTGCCATTGCCCTCAGTAAGAACCCTGCACATCACTCTCGTGAAAAACATATAGATATTAGGCATCACTTTCTTAGGGATCACACACTCAAAGGAGATATTATTCTTCAATTTATCGGAACGCAAGATCAACTTGCTGATATTTTCACAAAATCCATGCCTTCTGATAGATTTGAATATATTAAACAGAAGTTAGGAATGATAACCATAAGGTAATCTTTCTTAATTAACTTTCTGTTAAAAAAATATCCTTACAGTAATAAACTCTTTTTCATAGGGGGGTACATTTGATTGTTTGTTTAACAAAGTTTTTCAAAATTTGTTTTCAAACTTTTCGGAACGAAGATTTACGGAATGAAACCTCCGGAACTACAATTTTCTAGAATGAATATTTTCGTACAGAATACTTCTGGAATGGAAGTATTCATATTGAAAACATCCGGAATGGAAAATTTCGTACTGGTATTTTCATAGCCATATTTTCGTACCGAACCTTCATAGTTTCGTTTTTCATACTAAGTTTTTCGTACTAAGTTTTTCGTACTATGTTTTTCGTACTAAGTTTTCCGTACTGAGTTTTCCGTACTGAGTTTTCCATACTGAGTTTTTCTTAATGAGTTTTTCACAGTAAGTTTGTTTTCCGTAGTAAAATTTTGTGAACTTTATAGTCATTTTTTCCCATTACGAATAATCCTCCTAAGCCAATCTGAAAGGTATGATTTCATTACTCATGTTTTCGTAGTCATATTTTACTTGCTGTAAGTTTCTTTTATTTTGTTTCTGGATTATAGTTTTCTTAATTCTTTGCTTTAATAAAAACCTCAAAAAGATAGGATTCAACTTTTCAACCGCCAGATCTGATTTCATCTTATTTAAACCGTTAGATCAACCGAGGAAGTTGAACTGTCGTTTCATTGCCTATATAAAGGGGACCCAATTCCTCGTACCACATCTGTTTCAAGCTCTCGCGTCCCGAATCTCTGCCTCTCTGATTTAAGGCTGTTCCGAACTTCAGTCTTCTCTGCTCCGAACTTCAGTCTTATCTGTTCCGAACTTCCCAGAGGACCTCAAATCCGAATGTCTGCGGAGTTAGCATCTCAAGAAATGTCTTCAACTAAGCCTATTTCTCAGTGGTTAGTTTACAGAGAAAGGTTAGTTCATCCGGCTTTCTTCAGCAACTACGATTCTATCATTTCAAAGAATATTAAGTTGAATGGCTGGGAAGATGTTGCGGTGTCAATAACCGGGAACCAAGATGAAGTATATTCGGACTTACCTGTCGAGTTTTATGAGTCAGTTTCTTTCCTCAAGGAAGATAATAGGGAGAAGTTCTCTTTTAAGTCTTATGGCAAGACTTACAAGCTTTCTCACACCAAGGCTGTAAGCTTGGTAGGGCTATCTTATGAAGCATAATCCGAGTTTATTTCACATGTGTTTCCAGACTCTAAGGGTAGTTTCGACAAGGAAAAAGTTTTAGAAACTCTCGGACTGGCTGATGACAAGGCTCCGAAGATTGCCAGTCTATCTACAAACTTCCGGATTCTAGAGTTATGGGTGAAAGGACTTATCGTACCAAGGAAAGGTGATAAATATAGCTTGAAGAAAAGTGAGATCTATATCTTAGATTTTCTGATAAATATAAGGAAGTTCAACTTTATGAAGCATATTCTTCTTACTATTGAAAATTTGAAGAAGGGGAATCTGAGAGCTCAGATTATTATGTATCCAGCAATTCTCTCCAAGTTGATTGTTCGGTGCCTTGAATCTTTCAGGGAGGCTTGAAAATCTAAGCCAAGAGTTTGCAAGATCATACTGATCAGAGATGGTACTCTGAAAAGGATGGATGTGGCTTTCAACAAGGAAACTGGTGAATTCTTTGATCTACCTGCTCAAGAAGAAGTGGCTCCGAAATTTGCTGATCTGGAATCCTCTAAGACGGTAAGGAAGAGAAAGATAAAAGAAGTGATAGTAGAAGCCGAGAATCCTAAGTCTAAGTAAGTCCATTCCGCACCTCCAAAGCCTAAGAAGAAGAAAACCTATCCTGATGAGGTTGTTACAAAGTGGAGAGCTGACAAAGAGAAGAGGAAAGAAGGGGATCCACAGTTCGGACTGGACCCTGCGGAGGCTAAAGCTTTGAAGGAGAAAACTGCTGATGAGCTTGAAAAACAAGCTATGGAAAAGAATCTTAAGAAGAAGATGTCAGAAGCCGAGGCAGTCCAAGCGTTGTTGAAGTTCAATGAAATGGTTTCAGCAACTATTCCTGTTCCGAGATCTTTCTCCTTGGAATCTCTACCTGAGACTCCAGGAAGAAATCTTGTTGCTCCGGAAGAAGCTGTTGCTACTAATACTGAGGAATTAGAGCAAGTGGAACAAGTAGAATAGAGTGCTGAAGGAAGTGGTGAAACCGTAGATGTGCTAAAACAAGTAGATGATTACAAGGTAACACCTTCGGAACACTTATCACTCCAAACTTCTGAAGCAGAATCTTCGAAGCTAGTTACTCCAGCGATGGAAGAAGAGAAAGGAGAAGAAAAAGTTTCTTATCATGGAGATGAAGAACATCTTTTATTTTATGTTGCTCAGAAGGAAATAGTAGGGGTTCAGGAAGTTTCTGATGAAGATAATATCGTTCAAGTTTCTGATAGTGAGAAGAGAACTCTGGAACAGGACTCTATTCCGAAAAAAGATAAGGGGAAGCAAATTCTTGCTGATACTCCGAGTTTAGAAGAAAGGAAGAAAAAGGAAGCTGGTAGTTCTTCAAAAAGAAAGTTGGAGCTTATTGTGGAAGAAAACTCACCAAGAAAGATTTCATATTCTGAGTCATCTTCGTTGGGGCATGATTTTGTTGTTCAGTCTTTGAAGAAGTTAGTGGGAACCATTCCGACCTTCTCCAGTATCGACTCAAGATGCCAGATGCTCCAACATGTGTTGAATCAGAAAACAGACTCCGTATCTATGGTTATGGATAAGTGCGTTGAGATTGAGGCTCAGTTCAAAACCTTCTTTGTTGGTTACGAAGCTCATAAAAGATCTTGCAAGAGGATGACAAGCTGGTATAAGAAGACTATGGAAGAGATGAGGCTATTCGATGAATTTCAAGATAATGTTAAAGATGCTTTTGAGACCGAGGACAAGAAGATTAATGAGTTAATTGCATCCTTTGAAGAAAAGCTGACAGAGGAAAAGAACTTTCAGATTCAAGAAGTTAGAGATCTGAATGGGAAGCTCAATTCTGTTTCTCAAAATTGTAAATTTGAAAGGGATAATCGGATCGATTTTGAAGAAAGGATGAAGGCTCAGGAAGAGAAGATCAAAGATCAAGAAGAAAAGCTGAAAGCTCAGGAAGAAAAAATTGAAGCTCAATCTGAAAGAATAGTTGCCTTAGAGAAGCAAGCTGAAGAAGATCATAAAGACCTAAAGAAGATCAAGACTATTCTAAAAGGGCTCATGTCAAAGGAAAAAGATCCGAAATAGCCTAATCCGATCTTTTTGTTGTAATTCTTTCTTAGTTGTCGAGATTTCAAATTTAATGAAAGTTGTACTTCTTGTTTCGTTTGTTGTCATTACTAATATCTCAGGTACTTTGTTAAGTTTTTCCATTCCATCCAATTATTTTTGAAAATCACAAAGGGGGAGAAGGAAAAGATCCTTAAGAAAAAGAAGAACTCTAATAAGATTTTATCAAAGGGGGAGAAAGAAAAAAATACCCAAGGAAAAAGAACTCTAATAAGAGTTTGTTTAAGGGGGAGTTTTTCTTAAAGAAGACCTTCTTATGAAATATCACTCCGGAAATATGAATACGATCCTTAGAGTTTCAAAGCCTAAGGGGGAGTTAGTCGTATTCACCTATATCCTAAAAGCAAGGGAGATAAGCATTAATATGTTTCTTTCTTCTTAGATTTTTTTTCGTAAGGATGTTTGTGCTTTCCAAAAAGGGGGAGATTGTTGAGTGAATAAGGTTTTCCTTATGACTTTTCCATTCCTTCTTGTTTTGAAAATCACAAACACCTTATCTTAAGGAAAATTGCTTTCTTAAGGAAAATCGCTTTTATAAGGAAAATTTCTTTCTTAAGGAAAATCGCTTTTATAAGGAAAATTGCTTTCTTAAGGAAAATCGCTTTTATAAGGAAAATTGCTTTCTTAAGGAAAATCTCTTTTATAAGAAAAATTATCCTTATCATATTTTCATCCATATTTTTCTTAAGTATGAGATTCAGATTCATTTTCTCAGAATCATTGAAACTTTGATATAAATTATTCTATTTTAGGATTCGGATTCTGGACAAGAACTATAAGGAAGATTCATTCCAAATTCCGGATATGAATTCTGACTAAGATCTATTCCAGATTCAGGTTACGAATTCTGATGATGAATTCCCATTACGAATTCTAATGAAGAATTCTCATTACAAATTCTAGTGATGAAATCTCATTACGAATTCTGATAATGAAATCTCATTACGAATTCTGATAATGAATTCTCATTACGGATTCTAATGATGAAATCTCATTACGAATTCTAATAATGAAATATCATTACGAATCTTGATGATTAATTCTCATTACGAATTTAGATGACGAATTCTAATTCCGAATTCTCATTCCGAATTCACCTATTAAACAGAATCTGATTATCTTTGTTTTATACACTCTGAATTTATTCACTCCGAATCTTCACTCCGAAGTTTTCATTCCGAACCTTTTGAGTTAGAATTAAAACGATGTCGTACATTCTGTTACACTTGTTTTGTTATAAAACGATGTCGTCTGTTTTGTTATAAACTAACCGTTGTCTAAGTGACACGTGTACAGGTCCCTCTGATCTTTAAGGAAAATATGACCGTTAGAGAAGGAGCCGACCTTACCTATAAATAAGAGCTCATTTGAAAAAGCTCACAACAGATGGATGAACAATTTGACTTTGTGCATACATGCTGTTGAAGTGATTCTAGAGAGAGAGACTCTTATCAACTCTCAAAGCTTCGTGCAACTCCGAATGTTGGTGATTACATTCGAGGGCTTCCGGGGATAGGAAGACAGAGGTTTCCGACTACCTTAAAGTTCGAGGGCTTCTTTGTTGAGAAAGACAGAGGTTGCCAACTACCTTGAAGTTGAGGGCTTGCGGGGATAGCAAGACAGAGACTCCGATCTTAGTATCGAGGGCTTACCCTGGTGTGGGTAAGATAGACTTGCTTGAAAGTATAAATCAAGGGACCATTATCCAAGGTTGTTGGATACCCTTCTCTTTGGGTTAAAAGACTTATATCTTGTTACTAAGTAGTTCTACTACTTGTTCTTATTTCTGCTGCATTTTGTATTATAAGGAAAGTATAACTTTCTTATAATTTCTTATTTGTACTCTGATTAATTTAGATTCTATACACTTTAAGTTAGAATCTCATATAGTGTTCTTTTGGTTAAGTTTGAATTTCCGGAACCATATTTCTGGAACCCTCATTCGGAATCTCTTTCCTAGTTTGAATTCGGTGTTAAGAGGTGTTGTGAATTTGCTTAGTTTAACTTTGTTAAACTTAGCCTTTTCCTTTGCTTAAGGAAAAAATAGTTATTCTTAACTAACTTTAAAGATTCCAAAGGAATTTTTAAAGTATACAATTCACCCCCCCTCTTGTATATTGAGAATCTCATATTATATTTCGATCTTACAATAAAGGTTTATGTATCTAGACCCTAACAGTATGTATTTTTATATTTTCTTTTAATTAAAAAATATTATATTTTTCCCTTTTTTATATTACTTCTTAAATTATTATATATTGAGTTTTATAAAAATTATATTTTAATATGACAATAATCAAATTATATTTTTGATATATATATATATATATTCAATCAAGGCAATCCTTTTGATGAATTCTTGATTTATTAAAATAAATTATATTTAAATAAAATAATATTATTAAATAATATTTATTAAATAAAATCAATAATGTAATTTTATGAAGTCAATAATAATTTATATAAGTGTTGAAAAACTATTATTTTCAAAAAATAGGATTTTACTATAAATGGGGATTTTTTATTTAAAAATATATATTTTCATAACTTTATTTTTTTATAAAATAAATATTATTTTTTAAATCATCACATTGAAGTTATCCAACTTCAAATTTTTTTTAATTTTCAGAGACTGTCAAATTTTTGGGTAAAAATTTAATTCAGTATACATATACAGTGTGTATTATGACATCATAATGATCCAAAAATGATGTAATATATGACATAAAAGGTATAAATAACAAATAATATATATCCCCTTTAAAATATTGTTTTTTAGAAAGTATTTGATCAATTTTATAAACCCTTAATGAGTACTTCAAAACCTATATTATATTTTAATGTTTTCAAATCAATTATTTTGTAAACATGATTCATTTCCACATCACCAAGAGTATTATTTTCATGATATTATTTCTTAAAATTTAAAAATAATTAAACCTTATTAAAATTTTCAGAACCCATGGGAAAATCATGGGAAGGTTTCAGTTTTTCATTACTATATCATATAGAGTCCAAAACCTAATATTGGAAATTAATTAATAATTCTCCTCCGTTTTCTATATAAATCCACTAAAACTATCATTACTCCTCATTAAAAACCCTTTGAGCAATAAATTACTCTTCATTTCCCTCTCTGGAGTCCTCACATGGTTCTCTGAATCTCCTAAGAAGCTCCTCCCAAAATTGTAGAAGTTCCCTCTCAAGGTAAGGGGTCCTCTCTTACTTCTCTTAATTCAAGAACATTCTATATACCATGCCTTTAATTTCCAATTGTTCATGTTGAGTTATGTTATTTTATATCCCTATTAATTTTATTACGATTTTCATGTGATTATAGACCCCTTTCACTCACATTTATCCCTTTTATGAACCTTTATATACTGTCATAATGCTTCTGAAATCATCTTGCGATATTTCATGCCAAACAATTGTGTAGTGAATACCCATCCTCATTTCCAATCAGGGTTATTTTACGAGATGTAACTATCTATCATTGATTAGGGACTACAATTTATGTATCATACACTTCATAATAATGGTATTAGATGTGAATACATATGATCATATGTGGAATGATCTATATGACACACATATGCATGTGCATGTTATGATAGGTGTGCCAGATAATGCTCTATTGTATTGGGTAATGTTTTAATCTCATGAGATGAAATGTATGGTGAATGGGAGGTTATCCTAATATCAATATGTTATGTTTCCTTTATGGTTATCCTTGACTTATTTTTATTATGTCATGTTTTATATTGTTATTATGTTCTAATGTTGTCATTATGTTATCATGTTATATCATATCTTGTTGTTAATGATTATGATTCCCAGCCCTATAATGTTAACTTGATATGACCCTGGTCTCAAATGTGAATTTTTACTCTATGTTATGATTTTTTTATTTTATTACTAGGATTTATATATCACCTATTACTTATGTATGTCCCCATATTATCATAGGCAATTTAAGAGGAATGATGGGATTTTAGGAGCATGTTAAGGAAGATTTCAATAATATCATTTTTTCCCTATTGTAAGTTGTTAGGTTATTCATAGAGATAATATTTTCATTATTTTTTATATGTGTTTCAATGATTTAACCCATTACAATTAATCAATTTGAGCTTATTTGTATCATTTTAGTGTTTTGGTGAATTATGGGCTTACTTGTGGAAATTGGTTAATTTTGGAAATTTAATAGTTTTGTGGAGCTTTTGTATTTCGGGCATATTGTTTACATTTTTTATCCAAATTTCTTGATTATTTTTTTAGGCTTTAATAGCTCATGGGATTCAACCTTTTCTTCTAGACCACGTTCGAATTCGGAAAACAATGGCCCATAAAAATTCATCAAATGGAAAACGTTTTCTGGCTGACAGAATGGACCCCACATTAATTAATGTAGCATATCTCGGCCTAAATATATCCAAATGATGTGATTCCAATTGTAGGAGAACTAGTACTAAGAGAACCATTTTTATATGAAAATTAAGGAAGAAATTAGGTCATTAAAGAACCCATATAATGAAGTCAAAAAGAGGAAGTTAAAGAGTCCCCTCAAGATGAAAAAGTTATAATTAGTAATTCAAGGATATATTTTGCTACACTTGTCCAAATTTTATGAGATTTTGAGGAATAATGAAAAAGAAACGTAGGAACAACATTTTGGAAGACACATTCCCTAGATTATACAATTTAATATACTAACTGAACTAAATCTCTCAGTGGATTAATTTTGGATGGAAATTTTCTACTCTACAATCTTATAAATAAGAGTGTTCACATCCCTTCAAAGGGGTGGAAGAAGGTGCAAGAGGGGATGTTCTTGCGAATTGAGTTCTTTATGTTCTTTGTATTTTCTATTTTCCTTATTCTTTTTTATCATGCTCTCTTAATCCCCTTTCAACTCTATGACCTTTCACATGGAGGGGTTAAACCATTGAGTGATCAGGGAAGGGGGAGTTTCACTTTTGTAATGTTGGAGTTTGGTGCTTAAATGTAAAACCCTGTTTTTCTTTTGAATGGATTCTATTATAATTTTTTACAATTATCTTAATGAGATCATGTTTTGGGTTTAGTGTATTCTTTATTAATAGCTTCGGTTAAAGACTATTAATCTCCCTCTTCCTAGTACAATTTTTCTCGATCGAGCAGATTGTGTTAGGTGGTGAGTATCTAGCGATCGTTGGAATGTGTGCGGAACTAGTGAACTTTTTATAGAGTTACATGGAGAAAAAATTCCCGATATAGACTTTCCTTAGTTTTTTAGGGATTTTTTATGAACATCCATGCATGTATGAGTGAGTTCCATTTGTTTCTTTAACCAAGGGTGATTGAAAAATCGATCGAGGAGTCTTTTATTAGTCATTAAAAAGGAGGAGAGGGAAGATGATATTTATTACTATAATTAAATTTAAAAATGTGATCTTACCATGGCCCCATCAATCTATTCATCCATTACTGTCCAACCTTTATTTTTTATTAATTTCTTTATTTTTCAACTCAAACAATTTCAAAAACAACCTTTTCTTCATTCTTAAACTTAAGTGACACAAAAATTGTTATAGACTCCTCTCTGTAGACAACATTGGTTTACCACCTTAATACATTTTAACTTAGTTATTAATTGTTTTTGTCAGACCCTGCAATAAGAACGTGTCAAAATATTGAGTCATTGTCAGGAAGGTTGTGCCAACAATCCAATTGTAAATACTTATCGCTTTTCAAATTAAAAAAAACATAAAAAAATCTTTTTCTATTATTTTATCCAATGATTTTTTCTTTAATTCATGGAAAAATTATCCATGAGTGAAATAACCAATTATTGACTCACCTTTTTGTACAGTGTATATTGTTTCTCTCTTTTCAAAACAGATCAGTGGAGCTCAAATCCAAATCACGAAGGATGATGAATTCAAGGATCTCATTAAATACCTTAAAGAAAACATTGAATACTCAATATTTGAGGGATTGGATAGAGAATCAGTTGAACTCCAGGAGTATTTTCAAGAATTCTATCATGATATGGTCTAGGTGAAACAAGAAGAGGAAATTCGAACAAAAGATCAATTGAAAGTTCTTTTAGAAGAAATACAGGACCTAGAGAGAAAAATGGAATGGCTAACTGAATATGTTCACTCATCCCAAGAGGAAAGTAAACCTAAACTTGATCCATTAGTGGAATTGGATTCCCCACTCATCTTTGATGTTAAAGAACAAGATGAGACATTTATGGAATTAAAAGAAGATCCATTTGGATCTTCTCAACCATTACTAAAGAAGATTGATGAAGAAGATATGCCTTATGAAGTAAGTATGGGAGATCAACAAGATTTGGATGTGTTCTGGAAGGAGTGTGAGCAATTAATTGATCCCCATGTTCCTCATAATGTAGAACATATAACATCATTGAAGGAAGACACCACCAACAAGGTTGAATTTGAAGAGAATATTGAGGTGTTTGACTGCCTACCTCAAGTGAAATTCAAGTCCAAGAGGAACTTTCCACTAAAGAATAAATTGAAGCCAAATAAACTCAGGTAGATGATCTTTTCATAAATGAATTATCTTCTAATTTTTTTGAAACCTAATTGATTATTATATCCAATTTCTTAAAATTTTTAGATTCATCCAACACTCATATTGCCTTGGTTGATGAGGAGGAAAAAATGATGCACCCAAAGAGGAATAGTTGGATCTCCCAAAACATGATGATTATTTATGGGAGGGAGTTCAAGAGGATATCCACATGAATTTTCCTGATGAAAAAGAGTCACACGATTCTTAATTTGAAAGGGTAGAATTTTATATTGAAACTTCAGGCTTTTTCTTTGTTCAAATAGAATTTTACTCTCACTTTCCCTTTGATTTTTCCAATGATGCAGCACAGCTTCAACAACCATTAGAGAATAAAGGGGAGGCATTGAAATTGGAAACCATGAAATATGAGGACTCATTTTTTATCCTACCCCCACCAAGAAAGTTATATTTTATTGTCCTAGGGGTATAATTATTGTACTATACCCATAGTGTCCTCAAAAAAAGGATGAAGTGCATGATGTAAAGAAGAAGTTTTGTTTTTTGATGAAAAAGAAACTTCACCCACCATCAGATTGCGGATAACTGTTTAGAACTACCCATATAGAGGTATTCGAAACCCAGGGCCCACTTGGGGGATTAAACTAAGATATATATTTCTTTTCTCATCCTATTTCCTTTTTTTCATTCAATAAATTTCTTATGTTTTATTTTATTCTTTTTCTTGTAGTTTTTTAGTTTTCAACACTTTGGAGATTAATTCAATATTGCACTACCAATAAGTGAGGTTGCACCTCTCCCTTACACATACTTGATTGTTGTGATTCAATTTAAAATTTTCTTACATGTTAAATATATTTGAATTCATTGAGGACACAACATCATTTAAGTATAGAGGAGGGAACCATTGTAGTTTAGGATTTTCATTTGTTGTTTGTTTTTCAAAATAAAAAAAATGTGTTTTCAAATTTTTTGTGTTTATTTTCCAGTTTTTTGCGTGTTTTTTAATCTCTTAAGATTAAATGATTGTCATTTCCATTTTTTAAACCCATGTCATATATTGAACCAATTTATACCATCAAACTGAGCTTAAATGAATGCTGAAAATGAATTTGTTTCAAGTTTAATTATAGGTGAATTTCATGAAAAGTACTCATATTTTTTCCCATGCCACATCTCACTGTCTTTATATTTGAAATCAATTTTCTGTCTGAACTATTATTGTTATATTATTTTCATTCACCTCACTTATTGAGATAACCATACCATTACTGTTTTAACAATAATTTGATTTATTCCTTTCAAAATTTTAGGGTTTGGGGAACTTGTGTTTTAAATGATTGAGTAATTTCTTTAGTTTTAAAGTATCGTTATCAAGATAATCCATTTCATTCTGGCCTACCTTTTACATTTAATCCCTGTAGCCCTTAGAATACATGAACAACTTGTTAGGTTAGCCACATTACAAGCCAATTTTTCCTATCCAACCTTCTCTTGAAGTGAAATATCATGATCTAGTCGAACTTAAGTGTGGGGGAAGAAATCTTGTGTAGTGTTACCCCATTTGGTGAAAGTTTAGGGGAAAATTAAAATCCTAAAGAGATGTGTGTGCTGATGAAAAATAATTCTGTTGAAGGAAATTCCTTTTCTGTAGCTTTCATGATAAGAGAAGTTTTGCCTTTCTGGAGCTTCTATTGGAGAAGAAAGTTATTCCTTTTCTAGAGCTTTCAAGAAAAATCATGTTTGAGAAGATTGAAATTTTTTCTACTGAAATCTTAATCTGTTTGAACATTACTAGAGTTTTTATAATGATGTATCTGAATTTATACTAATGAGAGTGAGGAGTATACCATACTTGAGTTAAAATTGGAATTGTGCAATTTTACTTTAAAAAGAGCCAAGTCCTCCTCATTCGGCCTCAGAATCTTTTTACATAAAAATACTACCATACAAAAGACACAGAACAAACCTACAAAGTCCTCATGATAAACAAAGGTCATTAACACACATTGGGTGGAGAATTTTGAGTTTTTTAAACTATATGATGACCCTTGCATTGGTATTCTTGAGAAAAACTTTGTTGAAAATTGATATTTGTCAGATAAGAGAAAATTCATGCGAGGTAGGTGTTTTGTGTGCATGGTAGGAGAAATGAAGAGGAAAAATATTGAATGATCTGATTTTAGAACTTGGAATAATGGTTATGGATGAGGCATGATATCTTTTATTTCTTGGTGTGGAATTGGTGGATCTCATTGGAATATGTTTTGAATTTGCATTGATTTTATTTTGATTTTGACATGTCGGGAGTCCAAGTGCTAAGTGTGGGGGAATTGATATATATGTTATTTCCATTATTTTTATATTTTTTTAAATGATTTAACCCATTCCAATTAATAAAGTTGAGCATATTTTTATCATTTTAGTGTTTTGGTGAATTATGGGCTTACATGTGGAAATTGGTTAATTCTGGAAAATTAACTGTTTTGTGGAGCTTCTTTATTTCGGGCATATGTTTTTAAATTTTTATCCAAATTTATTAATTGTTTTTAGGCTTTCCAAGCTCGTGGGATTAAACTTTTTATTCGAGATGAAGGTTCAATTCGGAAAAAATGGCCCAGAAAAATTCATCAAATTTGAAACATTTTCTGCCAAACAAAATAGACCTCACATTAATTAATGAATCATATCTTGGTATAAATATGTCCAAATGATGTTATTCTAGTGGGAAGAAAGAGAGGACTAGGAGAATAATTTTTATATTAAAATTAAGGAAGAAATTTGATCATTAAGAACCCATTGAATGCAGTCAAAAAGTGGAAGTTGAAGACTCACCTCGGGAAAAAAGAGTTATCATTAGTAATTTGAGGATAGCTTTTGTTACACTTGTCCAGATTTTCTGAAATTTTGAGGAATCATGCAACATAAATAGAGGAACAAAATTTATGAAGACACCTTCTCGATATTCTTCCATTAATATCCTAACCGAACTCAAACATTAGGTGGAGTAATTTTGGTGGGAAATTTTCTAATCCACAAGCCTATATGTAAGAGTGGTCACTTCCATCCAAAGGGGTGGAAGAAGGTGCAAGAGGGGTTGTGCTATAGGATTGAGTTATTAAACTTCTTTGGATTTTTTAATTTCTCTTTTTTTTTCAAGCTCTCTTCTTCCCCTTTAAACTCTATTAAACTTCACATGGATGTTTAAAACCTTTGACTGATCGAGGAAGGAGGAATTTCACATTTGTAATGTCGGAGTTTTGTGCTCAAATTTAAAACCCCATTTTTATTTTGAATGAATTATATTATAATTGTTTCCAAATTCTCTTAAGGTGACCTTGTTTTGGATTTGATGTATTCATTGTTAATATCTTTGGTTAATGAATTTTAATCTTCCTTTGCCTAATACTATTTTTCTTGATCGATCAAATTGTGTTAGGTGGTGAGTGTTCAGCGATCGATGGCGCGTGTGTGGAACTAGTGAAATTTTTCAATAGTTATAAGGAGAAACAATTCCCAATCGGTACTTTCCTTAGTTTTTTAGGGATTTTTTATGAACTTCCATGCACATAGGAGTGAGTTACATTTGTTTCTTTAACCACAAGTGATTGATAACTCGATCGTGGATTATACCATTTGTCATTCAAAAGGGAGAGAGGGAAGATGATCTTTGTTACTATGATGACATTGAAAAAGGTGATCATACCCTAACCCCATAAATCTCTTCATCCATTTGTGTTCAATATTTCTTTATTATTTCTTTCTTTATTTTTCAACTCAAACAATTTCAAAAACAACCTTTTCTTATTTCTTAAATTTAAGTGAAAAACATAATTGTTGTGCACTCCTCTCTAGAGAAAACATAGGTTAACCACTTTACTACATTTTATCTTAGGTATTAATTGTTTTTGTCACACCCCAAAATAGGCACATTTCAAAACATGGCGTTGTTTCCAGGGAGGCTATGCCAATAATCAAATTGTAAATACTTGTATCTTTTCAAATTAAAAAAAGAATAAAAAATTCTTTTTACATGATGTTAGCAAATGATTTTTTCTTTAATTCATGTAAAAATTATCCATGAGTGAAAGAACCAATTATTGACTCACCATGGTCTACATAGGTTAGTTTTTCTCTCTTTTCTAAATAGATCAGGGGAGCTTGAATCTAAATCACCATGGAGGATGAATTCAAGGATATCATTCAAGACTTTAAATAAGACCTTGAATACTAAGTATTGGTGGGATTTTACAGAGAATTAGTTGAACTCTAAGATTATTTTCCATAATTATGTTAGGAAATGGTCGAGTTGCAAGAAAAAGTGGAAATTCAAACAAAAGATCAATTGTAAGTTCTTCGGGAAGAAATACAGGACCTGGAGTGAAAAAATGGAATAGCTAATTGAATATGTCCACACATCCCAAGAGTAACCTGAACTTAAACATGATACATTATTAGAAGTGGATTCCCAACTCATCCTTCATGTTGAATAACTAGGTGAGACATTGATATAATTCAAAGAAGATCTATTTGGATTTTCTCAACCATTTCTGAAGAAGATTGATGAAGAATATATGCCTTATGGAGTAAGTACGGGAGATCAAGAAGATTGGAATGAGTTATATAAGGAGTGTGAGGAACAACTTGATCTCCCTGTTCCTCATAATGTAGAAGATATAATATCATTGAGAAAAGACACCACCAAAAAGGTGGAATTTGAAGAGAATATTGAGGTGTTTGACTACCTACCTCAAGATCATGAAATTCAACTCCAAGAGGAACCTTCCACTGAAGAAGAAATTGAAGCCTAACAAACTCAAGGAGATGATATTTTCTTAAAATCATTGTCTTATAATTTTATTTAAACAGAATTGAGTATTATATTCCCTTGTTGAAATTTTCAGATTCGGCCAACACATGTATTGTGTTGGTTGATGGGGATGAAGAAGATGATGCACCCGAAGAGATACAGTTGGATCTTCCCAAACATGTTGACTGTTTATTAGTGGGATTTCAAGAGGAGATACATATGGATTTTATTAAGTAAAATGAGAAAGAAGATGATTACTTTGAAAGGGAAGAATTTTATATTGACACTTCATTATTCAAAAAGAATTATACTCTCACTTTCCTTTTGATTTTTCCAATGATGCATCATATCATCAGCAACCACTGGAGAATAAAGGGGAGGCTGTGAAATTGGAAACCAAGAAAGACGAGGACCCATTCTTTGTCCTACCCCTACCAAAAAAGTTTTATTTTATTGTCCTAGGGGTGTATTTGGTGTACTATACCCATGGTGTTCTAAAAAAGGATGAAGTTCATGATGTAAAGAAGAAAATTTGTTGGTTCATGAGAAAGAAACTTCACCCACCAGCAGATTGGGGATAACTGATTAGAAATTCCCATCTGGAGGCAGTCAAAACCTAAGGCCCACTTGGGAGATTAAACAAATATCTATCATTATTTTCTCATTATATTTATTTTTTTGTTTCTTTCAATAAATTTATTATGTTTTATTTTTTTCCTTTTTCTTGTAGGTTTTTAGTGTGAAACACTTAAGAGATTAACTCAATATTTCACTACTAATAAGTCAGGTTGTACCTATACTTTACACTTACTTGATTATTGTCATTCAATTTAAAATTTTCTTACATTTTAAATACATTTGAATTCATTGAGGAATATTTATAATTTATGTGTGGGAGAGGGAACCTTTTTAGTTTTGGATTTTTGTTTGTTAGTTTTCCAAATTAAAAAAATTGAGTGTTTTCAAATTTTTGCTCATGATGACTTTCAATTAAAATTATTATTAATGGACTACCCAATCACAAGTGCATCAAGAAGTTCAATATAATCATGATTACCAAATTAAATAACTTATTGAAGAAATATAAAACTGAAGGGAAAATCTGAACTGGTTGAAGAATATATTTGTTCCCTGGTGCAGCAACCCGAGCCGAAACCTGAGCCAGAACGAGTGGTGAAAGAGATTTCACCAGTTATTTTCTATGTTAAAGAAACATAGGAGGGTGAGAATGAGATTCTAAAGGAATTAATCATATCATCCCATACTTATCCATTGCTCTAGGAGGTCCCTGATGTACACATTCCAACTAAGGAAATTATGGGATATCAACATTTTTTGTAAGAATCTTGGAATATCTTTGTTGGAGATAACCTAAAACATGATCTTCTCATCATTGATATGGAACAATCAAATTTTTTTGACCTCTATATTATTTTGGAAGACAATTAATAATATTCACCTTTTAAGATGGAGTTTCCAATGGTATTTCCTAAAGAGATCAATTTCCAAGATGGCTTACTTGAAATAGAATATTTCTTTATTGATTCCTCATGTTGTAATCTTATTCAAACTAAATTTTTTTCTGACTTCTCCATTCCTAAAATATATAATACATCACATTTGGATCAGGCCATGTATGCTATAAAATAGACCACCCAAGTGGCGATGTTTGAGGAAGAAGAGATGAAGAAGCTGGTGGTTGTGAGACTACCTCCTCTACAAAAAATTGGATACTATATGGAGGAGGACACCACTGAAGTTAATAGGGAACACCCCAATATTCTATTCCCTACCAATCTGGATCTCAAATTCTATATTTCTTCTTTCTTGGGGGTTGGAAACTTTCTTATTTTCTTTGGGGATATCTATTCTTGGTGTTTACTCATGGACACTGGGAAAAGTCACATGTGGTGGTTTATCTCAAAGAAACCACATCCACCATCTGATTGGGGATAATCCCCTACAATTTCTTGACTAGAGGTAGTAAAAACCTAACACCCACTTTGGGGGGGGGGGGTCAAACCTGGCATTATCCATTTTTCTACCCCCTTCCACTTTATTTTTATTTATTTTTTTCTTTTTTCTTATCATTTCATTATTGTAGTTCTAAAGTGGTAGCAGCTAGGAGCTTAACTCAAGGGTGCTTCTGAAAAATAAATCTGGTTGTATCATTCCTTTTCTTTCTATTGTTTGCCGCCCAATTTATATTCTATGTGAAAATATTTATTTATCATATTTGAGCTAAAATGGGGGTAGTAAATGGAATAATTTTTGGGTAGGGATTTCAACTTTATTTTGGTAATTTTGTGTTTTCTTTTATTTAATTTTTCATGTTGTTTTTTTGAAATTTTCATTTTTTTGATTTTTTATTTTTTGGGTGCATTTTTAGGATTTTTGAGCTGAATTGAATACTTAGGAAAATTCAAATGATCTTTTTGTTTTTGGAACATTGCATGATTTTATTATTTGAGGTTTTAAATTATTTTTGAATGTAATTTTTTTCTTTATTTCCGATCTTTTCATTTGAAGATGTTTGGTTGATTGTGAAACTGATATGCACTAGTGCTATCCAAATTGAAAATCTTGCCCAAATTGGGAGGTTTCTATGCCTGTTTGACATATTATTTACATTTTTGTTTCTCTTGATAGTCTTGATACATGTTGTGTGATCCAGAACTTGTTGTTTTTCACTTTTTCAAATCTGTTAGAGTTCATGAAATGTGTTAAATATGATTAAGGCATAACTTTGAAATCCCCATTTGCATTAAATTATTATTTTTTCCTACTATTACATCTGACCTTATTTAATTCCCTAGTAGCCATGAAATACCTTGTTAGGCAGACACATTAAAATCCATTTATCCCTTTCCAACTTGTTCTAGAAGTCAAATGCTTGATTATTGTTGAACTCAAATGTGGGGGAGGGAGAAGATGGGTTGTATTTTTCTTTCCTGAAGAATCTTTTTGAAGTGAATTGAAAGTGTTTCCATATTTTTTTTGATTGGGTGGAAAAAATGTCATGATGGGAAGATGGATGGGTGGACCAAATTATCATTACAAATATGGGTTGGGTGTTAACAAATTTATGAAGATCAAAAGCTTCCTCTATTTTCCACAAAAACATGATTCTGAAGATAAATCCAGATATAAATTCAAGTTGAAACAATGCAATTGGGGAAAAGAGTGAAGAAATTCATTGATTTTGAAATTACAAGGGTTAAATTCCAAAAACAAGTGTTTTTTGGTGGTGATTAATTTTCAAGCTGATTGGGGAGCACACCATTCTTGGGAAAAAACTATTTTCATGAATTTACTTTACTTTAGAGCTTAACCCTCCACATTCTGCCTCAGATGTTTTTACATTTTAAACCTACCAACCCTCAGCCTCAAAAGAACCCGTGAATAATACCACATGATTGATACCTTTGTGACTCTTTTAAGTGGAGATATTTGGAGGATAACAAGCCTATGGAGATCACACATATTCTTAGGAATGAGAAAAAATCCAAATTGAAAATCCTAGAGTGAAGAGGGAAATATTTTTTCAGGGAGGTAGGTATGCCATTCATATAAGGATTAACATGAAATTTCATGGATTCATATTATTTTTGAGGATTTATGAAATTTGGATCCATGTACAAGGCATGGTATTTTCACTGAATTGATAATTGAGTTGTGTTGTCATTTATGCTTTGGAAAGTTTGTTTTGACCTTGGTATAAGATGATTGCCCAGGAGTGCGATGTCTAAGTGTGGGAGAATTTATATAACATATATTTTCAATTATTTTATTCTGAATTTCAATGTTTTTTATACCATAATTTATTTATATCAGGGTAAATTGTCTCATTTTATGTTTTAGGGGCATGTTTTAGCTTAATTGCTAAAATGGATTATTTTGGATTTAAACAGTTTTAATGTATTTTAATGTTTCAGCAATAATATTTCCCTCACTAATCAAAATAGAAAAATTATCCTTTTATAGGTTCCTATTTTATATGGGATTAATTTTATCCTATTGGACCCAAAGCTCAATCCATCATTTGGAAGCTCAAATACAGCTCACACATTAGGCCTCGAACAATGTGCAGAGAGTTGGAGAATTTTATTGCTGGGCCCATATCTCATAAATGGAAAAACCATTTGAGATAAAAAATTTACATGGAGAAATAATACATCTGGAGGAACAACATTCATTAAGATGGTCATGCCTTATTCTTTCATTATCCAGGTCATTAATGCGTTGGAAATCGCTACATTGGTATACGAACAGTGAGCCAGGCTAGATTAAATGTCATGAGTAAATTGACAATAGCTCTCTACATACTTGGAACATTATGATTAAATTTCATGGGTATATATAGGAGATATAAGGGAACAACTCGCAAGAATGACTCATTCCAAAATTATGTCATTAAGGAGGACATCCATGCACAGGCTTTTGGAGGAGGATTTTTGGAGCCAAATTTCTACCCCCTCTCCCTATAAAAGATTGTTTCTTCTTCATTCCAAATGGATGGAAGCTTAGGGGTAGCCTTTTTTTGACATTTTATGTAGTTTAGTGTTTTATTTTAATTTACTTTAATTCTTTAAATGCATTTCATGTTTTAATTTAAGTTTTATCCTTTCACTCTTTTTCTTTCTCTCTTTTGTTTTCTGCATCCATTTTCCTTCCACTGTGAACTCTTATACTCGTGATCATGAGTAGCTAACTTGAGGAAGTTCCAGGGAGAGTAATCTAGTGATGAAACCAACCCTTTTAATATTCATTGTTAATTTTTACTGAGGGGGATCTTAGTGGGTAGGGCGCCTTTGTGTCTCCACTTTCCACCCGAGGTTTAGCTTTCACTTCTACAATATTTTCCCTTGATTAAGGAGGTGGATGTGTGGTCTCTCGGCGATCATTGAGAGTATCATATATTCACAACAATATTAATAGGAGTATTTTCATCCATACAATGGATCATGTTCATTATTTAAATTCAAAACAAATTATTAGATGATTAAGGTTCACATGGGGTGGTGTTCTCAGGAAAGTCTTCTTTCTGTCTAACATCATTCTGTTTGCATTCATTCTATTCGCATTGCATTGCATGATGAATTTTTGTTTTTAATTCCCATTTTCTAAAATATCAATTTATGGTAATTTTATTTCATATATATATAAATTGAATTATAAATAGTGAGTTTCTGATCATAAAATATCCTAAAGAGATCAACCAAGGTCATCCATTGCTCTCCACTTTGTATAAATATTTTTGAGAGTGTGCACGACAACGCTTCATCAGTTATGTACTTAATTTCCCAAGTACATTAGGTTTAATAATACTTGGGGATTATATTATGTTTAAAATTATGTAATACATCATGAAATATGGTGTATTAAACACATGGGATTTCATAACATCCCAGCTCATCCCAGGACCCTGCCATATGAGGGTTCTCCATGACATAGTTGAAGCTCTAGGGCGTGGATTATTTCATCATGAAAAAAAAATTAATTCTTCTATAGATATGTAGATATTTAACTAATCATGTTGCAAGAATATACAGGTAAAATTCATTGAACGACTCACTATGGATCAATCTCATTTTTTCCAACCACATGTTATAAGGAACTGCAACGCAATGGAAGGACCACGGTGTAGCCTTCTATCATTGTTTCAAACTATATAGTGGGATACAATTCAAAGGTGGAAAAAATACAATATTATATTAAAAATTATAGTGTTCCATGATCATACCATCAACGTACATGGTAGTTCAACAACATAGGAGCCACGTCAATGGTGCATTGGGTGTGTGAAAAGATGATGCGCTAATGGATTGAAATTACACTATTTCCTTTTAAGTGCACAATACTTGGGAAACTCTACAACTTACATCAAACATTCTTTTGTTCTTATTATTCTTAATAAGTGATCCCTCTCTAGACATACCTCATAATAAGCTGGACAGGATCTCAGGGACTACTATCTCCCATTATTTGTCACCCTGCACCAGTGAGACTCTCCCCCAGCTGCTATATAGACCCGAATCCCATTAACTTGTGTACGTATTCTCATATGTGCTCCATGCACAAACTATTAACTCCTCTATCATGAATATCACATGTCTTATTAGTTCTTGGTCAGCCACCCCACAGGGCAGTAATGTGTATTGCGGCCTAGTTGATGATTATAGTAGGTGAATGCTATATTTTTTTCTAAGTCTTTGTTGTTTCTTTTTTCATTCCAGCACACATGCATGACAAAAAATCCATTATACAAGTGATATAAATTTATTTTATTTTCCCCTTATTTTTTTAAAAATAAATCGTTAAATATTTATTATCAAAATATAAATTAAAACAACCAAAATTTCGGAAAAATTAATCAATTAAAGTTTGAATTAAATGAAAATAAATTCCAAAATCATATGCATAAAACAAGTTATCAAATCCCTCACACATAATCAATGTTTTCCATCAATAAAATTTATAAATGTTAATTATAATGGAAACCTCTTGTTACCAATATTTAAAAATCATAAAAATAATAAAACCAAACAATTTTCAATAGGGAAGATTAAAACATTCAAATATAACATAGTAAAATTTCATCAAATACTCACTTTCGAAAGAAACATATCAGGTATTAATTTTACTTTCTCCCATTGAAATTTATGGGGTTATTCTCACTTCTATTAAAGAATCATAATTCACTATTACATAACTAGTTAATTAGGATAAACCTTATAATTTCTCTTTCCTCTCATCACTCAAGGTAACAACAAATATGTGGTTTTCCTATACCTTGAATACATTCACAAAACAATAAAATTGGAAAGGACCTCAAATATCCAATTTTAAAAGACAAAAATCACTAAAAATCAGAAGGGATTTTAAATTAGGATCAACTAACTTTGAGGATAATGTGTAACATACTGTTTCCCTTTTCAGGTATTCCTACACACCTATTTTTGAATTTTCTTTGGTAGGGTTTTTTTTGGGTTGTTTCGAGTGATCTTTTATTTTTTTTGGAAGTCTTTGGAAAAGTGAACAGTTGGTGCACGGTTCGAGAACGTCTTTCTAAACCATGCACCCTCTCAAGCCAGAAAGATGAATCATGGACAGTGGGCTCCGAACCGCTTTCACATAGTCTAAAAAACTATGGAAACTCTTAAGGAGATCTATTCAACCCATTTAACACTCAAACATGGTATACAGGGGCCAATAACTCTTCTTGGGAGATCCATGGAGGTGATAAATTACTTTGGGTTGAGGAACATTGATCAATCCTCTTCTGGTTAGTTCCCTTCTCTCGTTCACGATCTCTCGGGATCTCTCTCTTTCTTCTTAGGGTTATTTGGATCCTTGTGATGATTTATGAATTTAATAAACTATGTCTTGAATCTATAAACCTATGTTTTATCCATGTATCCTAGAATCTATTATTTTCATTTTTAAATGATTAATACCGGCAAGGGTTTAGTGATCTAAGATCCATTGATCCTGAGGTAGGTGGTTCTGTTATGATGTACAATTTTTATTAACACTAAATTGTTTTATTTAATTTTCAAAAAATTTAATTAAATGAAATTAATTTATTTTGATTAAATTTATTTCAACTATTTTTTTGGATAAAAACCCAATTCCATTGAATTGGGTTTCTTACGAAAAATTGTTTTTTGGCCTGAAATTGGAAAACCCATAATTCCATTGAATTGGGGATTGTTTGTGGAAATTAGTAGAATTTAAATTGATTAATTTAAATTGAGGATTTGATGGAAATTATTTCAGTTAAATTGTTCAATTTAATTGTGGAAATGGATTTGGTAGAAAATTGTGAAAATCCCCAATTCCATTGAATTGGGGGTTTGATATGAAATTGATGGAATTTGTTTGAAAATAAAATTATTGAACAAAATTTATAAATTTGGATTGTGAAATTTAATTAATTGGTTTCAAATCCTTGTGTTTGAAAAATGGATTAAAATTGTTTTTGATTGAAACCTAGTCTTTTTATCTTTGTAAAGAAGGCAGGATTTTTTATTAAAACCCTATTATGGTTTTAAAAAGAGAAAATGTAATATTTTAAATGGGGAATGGTATTTAATTGTATTTTAAGTAGACTTAAAATAAATTTTACACCATTTATTTCTTACTAGAGAGCATGCATTCCTTTGGTAGTTAGTGAATTATTTTATACAACACTTTACGAATCTTTAATGTTCTAAAACATCATATAAAAACATATCTTCTGTTCGGTGGTGGTGATAATTCCACTTGGCCTTGGTTCAAGGGAAATATATACATACTTTTTCATTTTAACAGTCTTGGGTCACAATATACAAGAACTATCGTACATATTTTCCACATGACCATGTTGCTCACATGTTTATTATTTTAAATGTATATATTCCATTGTTGTAAACTGTTTTATATGCATTTTTAATTTTTATAAACTATTTTATATAAATTCATTCATTTAAGACATTTTTTTAAATGTACCATTTGTGTGAATAACCCTTTGATTAAAGGTAAATTCCATCTTTCGAAATATATTTCCATCATTTGAAATGTGAAGCCTGAATTTCTAAATTTATTTCCATTTTTTAAATAGTAAATCATGATTTTTTTAAACATGCTTTTGTAAATTACAAATCTATTTGTTTTTAAATTAAAATCACATTATTAGTTAATTTGATATTTTAATATTATTATGGAATATTTTGTGAAATCCTAATGGTATTTTTCACACACCCTACTTGTTCCTTCCGGTGTTTGTAGATTATCTCCTTCCAGGTTCAAGCATGGGAATGTGATCTATTGAAGGTGGATTCAACTGTTGAACCTTGGACATGGTGTGTTGTGTCCTTAGGGATTTGGGATATTTTCCCCATTTTGGTACTTTGGTTGAATTAATTTGGGATTTATTTTCCGTTAGAATTCTGGTACATTACTCGTCGTGAAGTTTCTTCTAATATGCAATCTGTCTTGTTTCTTTTACTTCCACTTTTTTAGTTGAAAATATATTCCCACTTTTATTTTGTATGATATTAGGTTCTAGTCACTAACTCATGGGGACCATGAATACCCTTCGTTCTATGTAAGGATCATCTTGGTTATTAGGTTACTAGGGTACCCAGGCTAGTTCGTGACATAATGGGTAGGTATGTAATGTTGTGTAAAAAAATAGGCTCAAATTATGGTTAAAAATATAAAGCATAATACATGATAAATAAAATCCAAATAAAATGGAATTATCCTCTTTAAAATTAAATCTTATCCACATCCCATGCTCCATGTATGGTTATGAACAATGAATATAATTAATGAATACACCCACATAAATTTTTTATACTTTTTATTTTTTTCATCCTTTTTTCAAACTAATTTTCTCTAAATGTTGATAAGGGAAAATCTCACATCCCTCACTCAACCTCAAATGGTAAAAATCATGGGTTAATAACTAGTGATTTTTAACCTTCCAATAAAATAAATCCATTTTTTCTTAAATTTTTCATCTTTTTCATCGAGGGGTAAATAATAAAGTACAATGAAATCAGAATCATGAACCTTGCAAAAAAATCCTTTGAAAATAAACCTTACATTTTATCTTTAATGAATAACATCCCCTTTACGCCATATAAAACCACTCCCCTTCACTTAAACTTTTGATAATCATGAAAAACACTAGAGTAAGGGTAGGAATGGAAAAAAATTTCTTGTAATATGGATCATTCCTATCAAAGTTCAATCTACCCCATCATATTACTCATTCAATCTCCTAAACATGAAAATTAAAACATGGTATCATTAGATTCTTAATGAATTTACATATCATAGATCAAAATAAAAATAGAAACCTAAGTGTGGGGTATGCATCTTCTCATTGAAATCCAAAGGAAATTTTAAAAATAGGGGAGTGCAAGTAATAATGAATTTAAAATTATACCCCCCCATAACATGAAGCTATTATTCATTTTTTAAGCCACTATGATTTATAGAACTACAAAAGAAATCAAAATTGTGAAAGAACAATGATTATATAAAATTCAAGCTCAATAATTTTGGAGGGTAATATTGAAACTATATCCAAGAATAAGATTCCTAAAACCAAGTCCTAAAAACTATTACCTAAGAAAGAAAATAACTAAAAACTCAGGTTGCCTCCCACAAAGTGATTTTATTAAGGTCATTAATCTCGTACTTACCTCTTTGAACAAATAATAGGAGTAGGATATAGATCCAACTTTCTTTTATTGAACCAATTATGTATTTGATGTGTGTATGGTGTACCTTATCTACTTTTACTCCTCTTTCAAAGATCATTCTCTCATTGAATGAAGTGCCAGGTAGTGGAAAACCCCTTGGTTTGTAGTAGAAGCTCATAAGTTTTCCATACCTTGTATTATTCTTTGTTTCCCTCCTCTAGTGGTTGTGATTCTTTAAATTCTTTAACTACCTCCTCCAATTCAACACCTATCAAGTCCTCTTTTTCTTCTTTGAAACATTTGGGGGTAAACAAAATCTGAAGAGTAGTACGGTTGCAAGGAACAACCCATGGTTTTTACAAAACTTATCACCCTTTTTCTCTTACTTATTATTATTCTTTGGGATTCTATATTTCAAATTATAAAATGTGTGATTCAGCAGTCTCTTCATGTCATGTTCCATTTTTACTTTCAAATTTCCCTTAAAAAATATGTATCATCTCATTCCAATGGTTTTTATTTGGAATCCATTCTTCTACTATGTTTTCTTCAACAATTGAGGGTTCATCTTCTTCTTCATAGTATCTCATGTAGGATTCATATATGGAAAATTCAAAATAAGAATCATAATATGAACATACCCCAAATTCATCCTCTAATTCAACTGTGCTTCCAAATAGATCTACAACTTCTTATTCCATGTGGTCCTCATCATTGGATTATTCCTTCAGAATCCTCAGTTTCTTTATCCATGTTCTCTAGAAGTATCAGTCCATTCTTGAACTTTGATTACATGACATTAAATAATTATTATAGACTCAAGTGTGGTTGTGGTACCCGTGGTTGGACTTTATTCTCCCATCCATGGACTTGGATTTAAATTTTTTATGATAACTTTAAATGTTAGATTTCTAAATGGATATGTGCATTAATTCTTTCTTATACCTATTATCACTAACCAAAAACACCCAACGTGTAAAATGGAACAAAAAAGGACCTAAACTAAAAAAAATAGAAAAGTGGGAGAGTAAAGTTTTTTATTATTATTGAATTAATAAGAACAAGATTCCCCGACAACGATTTCAAAAACATGATAGGATTCATCGATTTTGTTATTCTAATGTACTATCAATGTTTATAATTTATTTTCACCTGACCTATACTAACTACAAACACATATAATAGAGATAAGTGAGGGGTAAATCCCATAGGGAAAAGTTTTATAAGTTTCAATAGTTTCGACTTGTCATAATTTATAATAACTAAAATTAATCTATATAAACTAGAGGTTTGAATGGGCTTACTCAAAAACAAAACAATGATGAAGGGAGAAGATTAGATATTAAAGGATAGTTTTCATTATTAAAGACAAATAAATCATCACTTGTGAGATTACATAAAATCAATAGTCACAAGACTTATCAAAGTATATGGTTCCACCCCTCAGCATAAACTAGAACAACCTACTCAAGATAATTCCATTGGTATAGGTAATATATAACCATATTATGGGCATTATTTTCAATCTATAAGTGAATGGTGAAGTTAAGTCGGATCTCACTCTCTACTTCCCATAATCGCATTGGGTTTCCTTCCATAATCACCAA
Organism: Viscum album; assembly: GCA_963277665.1. Taxonomy (NCBI): domain Eukaryota; kingdom Viridiplantae; phylum Streptophyta; class Magnoliopsida; order Santalales; family Viscaceae; genus Viscum; species Viscum album. Next base: position 1,809,722,857 of record OY728156.1, read on the forward strand.
CACTCTCTATATGTAATTAGGGATATGATTAAAATTATTCTCAATGTAATACAAATTAATAAGAAAACTTTTCATGGTAGAACTAATCAAATAGTTGAGTACTTGTCATCATCCATTAACTCTACCTACCCCCATAGCACCTAGCCCCCAAAAGTTGATATCTCAATCAATAATGAATATATTACAGGTTTTTGAAGGGGGGTAGAAATGGAAAACATCATACAAAAATTAATACATACCTGATTTGATAAAAAAAACACACATAGGAAATCTACTTTTACATAATGAAAAGGTAAAAAAGAAAACAAATCATAACTCTACAGATCCACATTTGATGTAGATCCTCCCCCTCCACTCCCACATCATTGGATGTCGATCTCTAACTTGGCTGGAGAACCACCCCCTCAGGATGGGAAAGTCTCTATGTGCACAACAACCTCCTGCTCTATTTTTATAGAGAATTATCTTGAGATGCAAATTTTTATCTATCGTTAAATATTATATATCTCTCCTTTATCTTTATTAAACTTTATAAACATTAAAATTCCATGAATTGGATACTTTTTCAAATTTTATTCTCCATCTATCTCCCAAAAGATATATCATGAATATTTGAGAGATGGTAGTGGTTGAGCTCCTCATATCTGTATATCTTCTTCTTTATACCTCTCTATTTAAATATAATCTCCCAACCATATCTACTTTTTTGTATCATCAAAACCCCTTGTTGTAGGTGAGGTCCCCATGTGAATATATTTTCTTTAAACTCCCCTAGAGACATCCTGTAGCACATGCATGGAGAGAAAAGTTTTGGCTTTTATTTTTTTATTACATTAGTCAAGGGTGGGGAATAAACAAATTAAAACTATATCTAATTGTATGAAGAGAGGATCAAAAACAAGAACTCCGGAAACACCACTACAAGCCATAACCCTAGGCTATGGCCATGTGTCTAGAGAAGTGTTCAAGCTTTTGAATTTGTAGTAAATAAGAAATATGCAACGCAGAATTACAATTTATGGGGCACCTTAATTCTATTATAACTTCTCCTTGAATGGTCATTTGTGGTTAAAATATAGCATGTTTACCCATGATGCAGCATCCTTTCCTGGTCATCCCTCATCCCTGGAATATTCAGGTGATCCACAACATATTTATTGCTCTACGACATAGGTTATTTCATCATGAAAAAACCCTTTTCATTCTTCCTTGTCTACAGTGTAGTTGAACACATTGTGTCATAAGAATTTGCATGTTTATATCATGGAACTAATCATTACAACACACACTCCTTTTCATCAACCTTGGGTTCCAAGAGAATGTGTCAAAATGGAAGAACTGTCGTGCAACCTTCCAATATCGTTTCAAGCTCCATAGTAAACTATGACACAAAGGTGGACCTGCATCATGGATACCTTCGAAATTCCAATGTTGTTTAAAATTCCCATCGATGATAATAATGATTCTACAGTGTATGAGTGACTTCTATGGTGAAACGTGTGTGTGAGGAAGAAGACGCATCGAAGGATCGAAATGACACTTTTTCCATTTAGGTGCACATTACTCAAGAAACTTTGCATCCCATATCGAACATTTTAGTTTTTTATCGATGCTTAATAAGTGATATCACTCCATCCACATCTCAAACTAAGTTAGTCTAGAGTTTAGGGACTCTTATATGTCTTCATATGTCACCCCATGTCAATGAGACTCTCCCCTCATTGCCACACAAACCCGAACCATATGTCCCTATGTAGCTTTGCTTTTGTACATGTCTTATGTGGCATATTTTCTTTTTTTTTGTGCCTATTGTAGGCCTTCTCAATTACTTGGTGAGTTTCCACACAGGGTAACAGTGACTTGAAGCCTAGTTAAGGCCCATTCATGGTTCTTGCCATATTTTTTTCCAAGTATTTGTTGTCTTCTTTTTCTTATTTTTTTAAAATCAATAATAAAAAGATTATTTCAAAAGTATGAATTAAAATAATAATATTTTGAGAAAAATTTATCAGTCAAATTATAAATTAAATGATAATAAATTCAAAAATTATGTGCATAAAATAGGCTATCACAACCTATTAAAATTTCATCTTTCCATTAAACAACTCAAAACTACATTCATGCAAGGAGGGGGTCTTGTATATGGATAATAAAACTATTTAAAATAATTAAATTTCAATGAAATAATATTATAAATATAAAAGAATATGATTTATTATTATTTCTAAAATTCTAAATTTTCTTCAAATATAAATGAACTCCTTCAAAATTACATCCATAAACAATAAAACCACGTTAAAACAACTTATAAAATATGAAAACAACATCAATCCACTAAACACTCAAGAATAAAAAAGGAAATGATCGTTGAAGATTTGATCCATTACACCAATATTTAATGAATTTATCATACATGTATATCATTTTTTCCATCTATTTTATAGTGATTTGAAGTGTAACACCCCAGACTTTGGTCACATAGAGAAGGTGGATCTTTATTGCATGGAAATTGAATACATAATATCAAAACACAATATCTAAAGCTTAAAAATCCTTGGAAGGCTAGGTATATAAACATTACAATTACATTACAGAACATTACATGATACATAAAAAATTATATAATACATAATTACTTCTTTCTCCTGCTATTATTAAATCTTCATGCATAGTATTCATTTTCATTACCTAGATAAATTAGAAAGCATAAGAAATGGATGAGAAAAAACACTCAGTGAGAGATAACATATCAAAGAAGATACATACATCATAAAAATGGAATGAATAATATTACAAAAATGGATAATCAACATAGGTCTACATCCAATAATATATGATCATAACATGATGAATACATAATTATGGATAACAATAATGATTATAATTCATAATTTCAAACATAGCATTTCATCAAGACCATGTACAAGACATTATACATAGAGTAAGTATGCTCTCATTATTTTATTTTTGTTGTCACATGGATTTAGAATGAACTAATGGGTTATATGATTTCAATATTTTCTTTTTAGATATATCGTTCAATTAATTACATCATAAAAAAATGATATATATAATACTTGACATAATGTTTGATGGTGGACAATTTACAAATACAGTTGATTTTAAATTAAAATATAATGTATATTTACAATATATATATATATACAAGCATTAAAAGGTATATAAATATGCACCTAAACACATATATACATGTATATACTAATATAAATATATGCATATTGGTTTCACTCAAATTTACAAAATATTTTAGGGTTAAACGGTCGCTTGTAGTTTAGCTTGTGTTGTCAAATCCTCAGACACATAAGAAGTAACCTACAGACACATAAATTCTATGGATTGTTTTTGGATATGATGTGGCCTACTTGGGTTGGTTTTATATTGTTTTAAGTGATATCTAACAGACTTAAGTGAATTCAAATTAAGATAATGAGTTGATCCTAGGTTATCACTTGGGGTAGATTTGATGCATTCCTTTTTCAACTATTTCAATTTATTATATTTGAGATGGGTTATTTTAATAAAATCAATAAACATCATAACTTTATGGATTAATACCTAAAAACCCTAATACTAATCACTTATACACTTGGAGGATCAAATATTTGAGCACTTCAAGGTAATGGTTTGTATTATCTCCTGAAGTGTGTGGCCTTAAAATGAAAAAAGGATGAAGAAGTTTTAAAAACATCAAATGAAATTATAAATTAAAATAATTGATTATAAATTAATAGAGTGAGAAATAAAATCCAATCCATCCCCTTTATACTCCATTGGATCAACCCATAATAGGGTTATCCCTCCATTGATGCTATGGTTTCAATGGTAGCGGGAAGTAGACTCATGAGGGAGGTATTGAAGATGTAAAAAAACAATAAAAGAAAACAATAACTCCACCGTTGTGTGTATAATTTCACTAGGTTTGGTGTGAATAAATTCACACCATGAATAAAAGGTATCAATATGATAATAGTAAGAACATAATAAGATAATATAAAGAATTTTTATTGAAAAATAAGGCGATTCGAACAACTTACAAATGAATAAGAACAATACAACATCAAATGGGAAGCATAACATTTAAATTAAACTTAGCACTAAATATGATAAACTCCCCCACCAAAACATCCTTAAATAGTAATTTCAATAGTATTGGGTTGATCACCCAATATTCCAAGTCTTCCCATTTGAGTATGGTAGGCCTAGGGTGGTGGAATGTTTGTGGAATTTATACTTTTCCACCCTTGACACGAAATGACATTCATCTTGCATCCACAAAATAGAGGAACCTAAATAGGATTATAGATGGCCTAATTGGAGTGATATATAGATGAAGAAACTGAGTCTAAGGATTTCCCCTAACATTATGTAAATTTTCATCCCAAATGAATAATTGAATTTTTATATGTGGTTGAAATGGTTCGCTGTTTTTTTGGGCCGCAGAATCTTTCCCAGAATTTTATCTCAAACATGGGTCACATGTAACGCTATTAAAACGTTCAAATTATCTCATGTTACTATTGTATGAAATATTCCGAATGATGTCCTATAAATTAATATAAAATTTGAGAATCATTGGGAATGGATCCTAGCCGCTACTATCCATTTATTGGGCTGTTGTCTAGTTTACTTTTCCCAGAATGTGTTTCCATGAAAGCCCATTTTGGTGGTTTTCCAATGTGAATCTTCAAGTACACTAAAATTATTAATTTCTCCCAATGTAATTAGTAACCTGAAAACTAAATATTAAAATAAAATAAATATCATTGGTTATTTTATATGGTGTTAAAAAATGTACCATTTAATATTATATTTTAAGAAGGAATTACAATTAGAATATGAAATAATGTCTAAAGTGTAAATTTCACTAAAAATGGTGTTTATGATTAATAAGGATCATGAATATTATAAAACAAATAAATAATATTATCCTATTTTAGTGGCTAATCACACCCCCCAACTTGAGTATTGCTAGTCCCGAGCAAAATATATCTCAACAATAAGAAATTTGAATTTGATTTCCCAAAAACATTTTAATACACAATGATCACCAAAAAAACCATATACCAAACAATCATGAAACCCATAAAAATATTTTAATACAGGATATTTTCATAAGAATATCAAAATACCACGCCCATTATTTTGTTCAAATTTATCACCATATTTCATCCAAAATCAATTAAGTGTGATGATATTTTGTGCATCATAATAGACATGGGGGTTCATCTTTATTAAAGGAGAGAATGATTGAAGTGCTAGATGGAATCACATCTCAATATTAAGATGTACATTAAATTTTTTTTTCAATTTTTCCATTTTAATTGAAATTTCACTCAATAGATTCAACCCATGTAGTGAGACTTTGCCGATGACTCCTAGGCTCGAAGACCTTAGGGTACCAAGTAAAGCCCACACTCTCAGACATCATATTGAGTTAAATCAGTAAAAAGGTCAAATTACCACCAAAAGAGATAAAATTACTAACTTTGGTCCATAAAACTATGGAGTCATAGTCCCCAAGTTCCGAAATTCACGCATTAGGTCATTTCATTCATGTACGTGAAAATATATGTTGTTTATTTATTTGTTTGTTGAATACTCATATTAAAACTAAAATGATCACCAAACCTATACTATTTATTTGGGGGATCCCATGAACTCAAACTAATATCCCACTATCCAAAGGATGTGCGATGTGATCTTTTTTTATTTGGATGAAAATATAAATGATGAAATATCACACTAGACAATAACACTTTCCAAATACTTTTCTCAGTAAATTATACATTAATTAAAATAATATTCAGGGCATGCTAAATTATTTGATATTCATTTTCAAAGTTTTTAATGTGTATTATTGTGTTGAATGTTAAAGTAATTTTTCCTTCCACAGATTTTTTTATGCAGACAAAATTAATTCTTATTATTACTTTTAATTCTTTTCACTCCCTAAATAACACTATACCAAGTGTTTGAAGAAAAAAATTATAAGGGGGTAGACGATAAGAGTTCAATGAGGACATTGAAAATAAGACTCATGAAATGAATTCACCTGGTGGTTAAAGTTGACGTTCATATTGATTCAATTTAGTCTTTTCATATCAATGTCACTTGGAGAGTTCCATAGTGGAACAATGAAAAAAACAATAAAACAATAAAAAACAATAAAAAATTTAAAATATAACTATATATAATAAAATTATTGAAGAAGGAATCACTATAAGTGGTATTTCAGTGGAAAGAGTGTGCCCTTGTCTCCCTTCAGTCCCAGGTTAGAGTCCCCATAGCTTCACTAGTTGGGACAGGGTTTTACCCACGACCTATGATGTGTCCTTTAAATTTATTATTATTATTATTTTTATTTTTATTTTTATTTTAACCTTCAAAACAAATAAAATAAACTAATGATAAATTTCCTTCTTCTTAAATTTATAGGTAAAGAATTACTCAAGGATCACACCACGTGACAGAGATGAATATGAAGCTCCCCTTTCATACCCATACATACTCACAATAGAAGAACAAGTCAAAAGTCTAAGGTACTATCATATTAAAAGTTGTTTAATTAATTAATTTTTTTAAATATCAAAATTATTCATTAATCCTATTTAAAAAATAAAAATGATTCACAAAGATTGAAAATAGGAAAACCATGGGTTGCCTCCTGTGCAATGCTTTTTTTTAACGTCATCAGCCCAACATGGATCCTAAATCTATCAATTTTTTTCACGGTTCATAGGTGGGCTCTGCTAACTCAACCACCTTTTCCTATTTATTGAATGATTCGATGAACGGTTTTAACCTATGACCATTGAATTTAAAAATGCTACCACTTGTGGGATCCTGGATCTTTACTTCCCCATGGGGTTACACATGATGCACTATGAATAGACTTGACCATCCAGACCTTAACTTTCCTGAGTGTAAAGGAAGTTTTGAACTATACAAGAGCAAGAATTTTCCTAGTTCAATGTTTTTAACATTGAAATTCCTAGATTTATAGTCTTGAGATCTAGCTTTATTTATCCTTGAATTTTAATAAGCCTCCATCCTAAGTTCCTCAAGTTCATTAAGATCTAATTTCCTCTTTACTTCGGACAAAGAAATGTAAAAATTCATTTTTTTGATTGCCCAAAACATCTTATGATCAATTTCAACTAGAAATGGAATGTTTTTTCATAAACAAAAATATATGGTTGCATTCCTAGTATGGTCTTTAATGTTTCACTATATTCCCAAAGAGAAACCAATAGTTTCTCAGATAATTCTTTAAAGGGGGGATTGATAGTTTTTCAAGAATTTGTTTAATCTCCCTATTTTCTAACTCATCTTGACCATTGGGTTGAAGATTGTACATAGTGGAAAATTTATGAGAAATACCTTACTTAGACATGATTGAAGAGAATGAGAAGTTTCAGAAATGGGTTCCTCGATCATTGATTATATCCCTATGAATTCCAAATCGAGAAAATATGTGCTCTTTCAGAAATCGGATGACAACATAATGGTCATTGGACTTGGTGGGAATGGAATCAACCTATTTTGAGACATAATAAATAGCTAATAGGATGTATAGGTATCCCTTAGAGTTTGGGAAGGGTCTTATGAAATCAATTCCCCAACAATCAATGATTTCGACGAACAGAATGGGAGTGAGGGGAATTTGATTCCTTTTGGCAATGGATCCAAATTGTTGACATTGAGGAAAACTTTGGAAGAATTGGAAGGAATCATTAATGAGTTTAGGCCAGTCGAAACCACTTTGGAAAACCTTTGTAGTGGTTTTATTTGTTGAAAAGTGTCCTTCACATGCCTCTCCGTGACAAAATTTTAGAATGGACTCCTTCTCAGACTCGGGAACACATCTCTTAATGATTAGATTAGGACAGAACATGAAGAGGTAAGGATCATCAAACATATAGTGTTTCAGATCAGAATGGAATTTCATCTTAGCTTGGGTCCCTAGTAATTTTGGAATGTCACCTGTCACCAAATCGTTTGCTATGTTATCATACCATAGGAAATTACTCACAGAATAGAGGTTCTCTTCAGGAAATGAATCAGACACACAAAGGTGATGTGAGTTTTCTTTGAATTCCATCCAAGATAGGTGATCAGCTACAAAATTCTCCACACCCTTTTTATCCTTAATGGTTTAATCAATCTCTTGAAGATGAAGGACCCTCCTAATCAATATAGCCTTGGAATCTTTTTCTTTGGAAAAGGTATTAGAGGGATGATTGGTTGGTGAAGAAAATGAAGGGTGATCCTAATAGATATGACCTTAATTTCTTTAAGTCAAAGACAAAATAAAGAAACTCTTTCTCAGTGGTGGTGTAGTTTATTTGTGCATCATTTAAAGATTTTATTTCATAAGCAATAGAACATAGAGTTTTCTTATACCGTTTTCTAAAGACTGATCCTATAGAGAAGTCACTAATATCACACATGAGATCAAATGAAAGTTTCCAATTTGGATATTTCATGATAGGTGGAGAGATAAGAGCTGACTTGAGTATAGAGAATGATTCCACACAACTTTATGTCCATGAAAATATAGCATCTTTCACCAATCGATCACAAAGTGGTTGAGAAATAGAGCTGAAATTCCTAATGAACCTTCTATAGAAACCAACATGTCCTAAGAAGGACCTCACTTCCTTATCATTTTTAGTAGAGGGAAGTTTATGAATGATGTCGACCTTAGCTTTATCAACATAAATCCCTCTACCAGAGACCATATGGCCTAAAACAAGTCCTCCCATTTCCATGAAATAGAATTTTTCTTAATTTAGGATGAGATTTCTATCCTCTCATCTTGACAAAACCCTTTCAACATTATGAAGGACTCCCTAAAAATTATCTCCAAATATGGACAAGTCATCCATGATGACATCTAAAAATCCCCCACCCCCCACATCTGAGAAGATTCCCATCATGCCCCGTTGGAAGGTACCGGGGGCATTACATAACCCAAATGGCATACCCATGAAGGAAAAAGTGCTGAATGGACAAGTGAAGGTTGTTTTTCCTTGATCCTCTAAGGAGTCCTCGATTTGATTATACGCCGAGAATCCATCTAGGAAGCAATAAAATTGATGTTTTTCCACTCACTAGAGGACATGATCAATATAGGGAAAGGGGAAATGGTCTTTCTTGGTACAAGAGTTGAGCTTAATGTAGTCAATACAAACTCTCTATCCACTACTGAACCATGTGGGGAGAAGGTAACCATCCTCATTGGTGATCACAGTTATTCCAATGTTCTTTGGGACAACATGAATTTGGATTACCCACTCAATCTCAGTAATGAGGTATATGATACCCACATTCAACAACATAATAAGGTTTTACCTTACCTCATACATATGATTTTTATTGAGTCTCCACTAAGGTTGAAAACATGGTTTGGATTCAGATTGAAGAAAAATCCTATGAGTTCCAATGAGTGGTCTAATCTGAGGAATATCTGAAAGGGTCCATCCAATTGCTTTTTTATGATTTCTTAGGACATCCAGAATCTTTATCTCTTGATTAGCATCAATAGAAGAAGAAATGAGAATAATAAAGGCATGATTGGACCTTAAGAATTCATACTTCAGTGATGAAGGTAGGACCTTAAATTAGAGATCAGATTGATTATCAATTTCCAAGAAAGGATGGGACTTTGTATTAAACTATGTTTCTTTGTTCAAGTTTCATGATAGAATTGGTTCCTTATTAAAATAATTTGCATCCACTATGTTAGCCAGATCAGTGTCATGATTGGGTATGGATTCAATTTTATTGATTTCATCAATGGAATCATTGATTGGCGATTCAATAAAATCACCAATAGATCTATTTGTATGAGATTCAATCCAAGGATAAAAATTTCCCTCGTGTGAACACATAAAATCAATATCTTATAGACGTAAACATCCTTCAGTAATTTCTTGATGTTCCTCGATTTCACTATCAACACTACAAATCCAATTAACCTAATTTATCTCTTCATCATCCCCAATTTGATATTTTTCATTGATGATTTTCATGTCTATACTCATGTTTCCAAAGGTGATGGTCATGTTCCCATTTCAGACACTGATAAAAAAGTAGATTGTTGCACAGAAGTGAAGACCATGAATGGTGGGGTTTTTATCCCTATGACCTAATATTGGGTGATTTTAGAAGACAATGAAGTCAAATGGGTAAATAAAATTTTAAACTTTCACCAAAACATCCTTGAAGATACCCTTAGAAACTCGAACACTACGATCAACAAGTTAAAGAGTAAAAGATGTGGGTGGAGTTATTTAAGCTATAACTGAAAATATATGGCATAAATAATGAGGGTCACACTATCTCTAAGATCACAAAGGTCTTTGAAAATTTTGTTCCTTCTTAAATCAATATTTATTCATGAAAATCTTGGATCATTCAACTTTGGAGTAATGGTACCTTGAATGGTGGTACTTACATTAGAAGGCAAATATACTTGGTTTTTATGTGAAAAAATCCTTTTAAAATTAAAAATGTCATTAAGGTACTTTGATTTGATAGGAATGGTTTGGATTGCATCCAGATGTGGAATGCTCAACTTAACCTAAGATAATATTTCCCTCAAAGTTTCATTCAGTTATGATTTATATTTTCCTCTTATGTGTTGAGGGAAGGGATCAAGTTGTTTGATTGATTAGTGTGGTTTTAGTTCCTTAAAATCATCATTGGGGGTTTTCAGAATCCTTGAGAGGTTCTTCATCATTTTCATGTCTTTTTGAAGATTTTAATGGTTTTGGAATGGCTTGTTCTGGTTTCTCAATGGATTTCTCACTTCTTAAAATAGTCATTTCTTTTAGTTGTTCATGAGAGATTTGTGTGTAATTGGATTCTCCCCTCAAATATGTGGATGGTAATGCATGAGTAGGCATGGGTTTCTACTCAGTTTTAATGTTTTATAGTTCATGTTTAAGGGATGAGACTTCTATGTTCATTTTTTCCATTTTTTTACACAAATGTTTAAGGATTAGTAAAGGTAAATATTGGGAAGGGGCTTGTGCTGGTTGGTTTATCCCAGGAGGATACTTTGGTTGTTGGATTGGTTGTTGAATGGGTTGTGGGATAGGTTGTTGGTATTAGATAGAAGGGTGTTGGTATTGGACTGGTTGTCGTTGTAACTGGTTATGGTTTTGAAAAAAAATTGGAGGGTAGGGTTATGGGCCTTGTGGCTGACTAGCTTGTTGGTTGGATTTTTGGTTATCTTTCCAAAGGAATCCTGGATGGCCATTGTACCTTGGATTGGAAGTGTTTTGGTATTGTGGACTATGAACATTCAGAGTGTTGAACTCCACTGGTGGTCCTCCTAGAAGAACATATTTAATTAACGGTATGGTTGGGCAGTTGTCAATCTTGTGGTCATGTTTATCAAAAATTGTGCAATCATGGTCAACAGTTTGAATTTCTTTCACCTTCCTAAGATCTATCTCCTTGACCTTCCTAGTGAGTGAAGAAAGTTTCTCCCTAAGGATTTCCTCCTCCATAAATGTGTGAATTACACCATATTTGTGTGGCTTCTCATAGTAAGTTGATGTTCCCCATTTTTGGTTTTGTTCGTCCAGTCCTTCTTGGTACTCGTAACCATCATTTGGGGATTTGTTTTTAAAGGTTCTCTTAGACATCATGTTAATGAATTGTTATTTCCCTGGATGAAACCCTTCCTAGAAGATTCAATTTTTTTTGGGATTGAGAATCCATGGTGTGGAACCATGTTTAGGGTGTCTTTGAAACTCTATAATGTTTCATAGAATGACTCTCCCTCTTTTTTCAAAAACGTTTTGTATGCTCTTTTTATGTGCAATTGTTTTGTGGTATAGAATTTATTTTTTTTAGAATTTTCTTTGTAATTTATCCCAAGTGCTTATGAATGATGATATCAAATTGTTTAGCCAATTTTTAGCTTGAACCTTTAATGAAAAAAAATAAATAACCTCATATTAGTTGATTCTAGTTGATGTGGGTGGGGCACATGGTTTCTTCAATCTCATTGAAATCCTTAAGGTGAAGGTAGGGCATCTCAGACTCCATTCCATGGAATGAGGGAAGGTGGTTTAATACATGTGGATTAATTATGTAGTTATCATATCCTTGGTAATTTTTTCTAATTCATGATGGGGAATTGGTCCAAGCAGGTGTGAGGTAGTCATTCATGGTTTGATCGAATGCATTCCCCAAGTTTGGGGCTACCTCATTTGGATTTCCATTTTGGTTCCCAACCGGGTTTATGAATAACTTTCATTGAATACCTTCCATTAAAATTTGATATTTTTTTTAATCCAGAGTATTAGTAATATTTGGATCTAATTTAAGTATCCCCATTGGTTTACATGACACCACAACCCCAAAACTATCCACCCTAACTAATCTTTTTGAGTTATTTCGGGTGTAAGCGGACATGTGCCAAAAGAAAAAAAAGAGAAAGTGAAAAGATAATAGAATTTCGGATGAGAAAAGAGAAATGGTGGAGAATATAATTGTAGATACCCAAATCTTGACGTACATGGACAATACTTTACTTTTTCGGAATACTTAATACATAACAAAAATAGACACCAAAGGACCGTAATAGTTTAGTGTCTTTGGAAACTTGGAATATAATCCTCTAATCATGTTAAAAGATCTTCATCATCTCCCATAACAATCTTTCTCTTTTTGTTTCCATACCTAAAACCTTTCTTTATATCCGGGGGAAAGGAAAAAATAAAAAGGGTGAGCTAAAATGCTTAGTAAGGGAAAATATAGAGAACATAAAACAATCCATAAACATTTGAATGCAAAAACATGAACATAAAATCTAAACATCAAAATCATGAGCAACGAAATAAATCTTGGAAGTACACAAGGAATAAATCATAAAGGAACATTAGTCATGATAAAATATCATGGTAATAAAACATGTAATTGTGGCATCCATTAAGCACATGTTATGATTTCCATAGTATCCAATTAATTGCTGCTAAGACCATCTTAGTTGACAAAGTCCCACTCTGAATCGAGTTCACTCCTCGTTCTAGTCCTGTATCACTGAACCAGATTAACTTAAAATTACATCCATGTCTATATCATGAGATATAAATCTTTACCCAATGCATTGGAAGGAGATATAGGTCCTACCCATCTCATAATGAAATCATTCTTACTTGTGCCACAAAATAAACTTAAAACATTCATCATAACCCAAAGAATAAAATGGGTTTCATAAACATCATCCCATCATCACATAATCCATCCAAAACAAATGGATATCATTTCATCATAAGAAAAGTGAAACCATGTAAATCATAGAGAAATTATACTTGAAACATACACATATGAAATAATGCCATTTTATATGGGAAATCGCTTTGATAAAACACTTTAAATGAATTCTTGAGGAAGATATCCTTTCTTCTTCAAAATAATTTTTATTTCACAAAATTTCATGCAATTTTAAAAGAAAAATATTTTGTTGAAAATATTCATAAAATCATGTAGATTAATCATCATAAAAATTAGGCATTATGAAACCATAAAAATCTTTTCATGCCGTATAAGTTAAAAATAACATTCTTCTCGTACTTTTGTCGGAAAAGTCAAAAAGTTCCCAGTGTGGTAAAAAAAAGTTAGATTCCTTTCATATAATGTGGTAAATTTCAAAAATGGGTAAAAAGGACATTAAAATAAAAGAATTTTTTTTAGAAAACATGGTCATGGATGATAACAATAACCCCAGTAAATACTTACGAAATAACAATCTCAGATAAGAATGAGATTGGAATAGTTATCCCTTACCTTATGTCTGATATGATTTGTATGTATCCGAACATCCTGTATAATGATTTAAATAGTTTCATTGACTTATTACATAATCATATTTATTGTTATGATATCATATATAGTTTACTTAGGACTTTATATTACCCGTTCTTTTTTAAATTTGATGTAAAAGCAGCGATTTGGGTAAAATCGTTTCATTTATTGTATGTGTTTCGACTTGTTGTTCTTGATATTATTACTTATATCCTGATTTAAATAATTCCAGAATTTAAAACATGATTTATATATAATATCTATTCATTATATACATATATATATGATAGATCGATAAATGGAAAGAAATACACCGTTCATGGAGACAGTAGGCCGTACGTTCGCATGAACGCTATTTTCGATTACTTATTGAATTGAATGGAATTAAGTAGATTACATACATATATATATACATAAATCCAGTATTATTATCTCATATATTTCATGATTAATTGTTATATATACTTTATAATCATTCATGAATGGTTAACATGGAGAATGAATCTCATCGCATCGTGGAGACGGTAGTCCGTACGTACGCACGAGTGATGATACCATTCCCATGATCGTGGAGTTGTATTGAAGAGTATTTATAATATTTCAGAATCAATATAACATTACAATAATCATATATAGTTATATATTTACACCATTATACCCATCCAATTAAGGTGGTGGTCAAAAACAGATTACACCACGGCGGGGAGATGGTATTCCGTACGTACGCATGCGCGGTGATTTTATTTTCCGTAGGATGGATATAAGGTGAAATAGGGTTGTTTAATATTTATAATAACATATCAGTATATAAGTAATACTGATTTTATTACTTTATAATGAGACAACTAAATAATAATAAGTTGAAGAAGAAAGAAACTTGAGAGAATCGGAAGAAGAGATTAACTCTTCTTCGACGCACCTCCTTTAAGCCTTCTCTTAAGGAAGTAGAGTTGATCTTTTGAGAAGACCAGAACCTCCAGAATTTTTCTAGTGAAGTGGATAATAGAAATAGGTAGGGTTTTTTGAGATTAAAGGCTCAAAAGGGTGTAAAGAGAAGAGGGAAGGGGTTCCCTTTTTATAAGGGAGGAGAGTGGCACCTTTGGAAAAAATTAAAATATTATTTTATAATAATGTCATATTTAGTTTATAATAGCTCCAAAATGATTTATTTAGTTTCTAAAGTTGATATGGGTAGAAATCCTCTCAACCAATAGATTTTAGATATATTTGGGTCATTATATTAACCTTATCTTTTTTCTTTAACTCTTAGTTAATTAGATTGACATTTACCATGTCACTTTGTATTTTTATATTATATAGTTAATAAACATACCATATACATACAAGAGACCCCCAAGTGGTCCATTAATGATACACCTATCATGATATAATTATCTTGGCCGAAACGTATATTTTTAGGAATATAATAACCATTAATAATATAATATTTGTTTTAAAAACTATTTTATGTCAATTTTGACACCATTTGGTAATGGATTTTTGTGAAAATAATAACAGCATGATTAGTTCAAAAAAAGTTAATTACATCAATAATAACATGTCTTATTAACCTATAAAATTAGTGTAATTCATAAAAAGTCTCAAATTTATTTTATTTGGGTATTTATAACATCAATTATTTTAATATTTCATTATTTAGGAAATTACTTCATCACCATTGTGTCATAAATAAATTAAAATATTTAATGTATAAAAATTAAAAATAAAATAAAATTAGCTAGAAAATATTTTTATCTTTCTAATAAATATTTATAGTCGAATTTATCTTATGTATAACCCTATATTAAAAATGATTTATTTATTAAACTTTGATTTTAACTATTTTAACCCTTCTTTAAATAAATTAATAATAAATGTTCTAATCTAATCCAAGTGGGCATAAATAGTCATATTTTATTAATAAGGTTGTTTTTTGTCGAATTACACTTATCCAATAGAATTAGAACATGTTTTAGGGTAATAATAATATCATTTTTACCCTTAATTACCCTATTTACTTTTAACCGTGGTAAATAAAAGTAAAAAGTTTCTATTGACCAAAAATTATTTTCTTCTCATTGAACCACATTTTAGTCCTTGATATTAACTATGTCTCTAGTATTTTCACAATTTCACTCCCAGAACCGGTAAAAATTGTGTTTTATGTGAATTTCCAAATTCTCTTAGGATGCGGGTAAAAGACGGTGAAAAGTTCAATAAAATTTTATATGTCTAAAATTATTATAAAATGACTCCAAGGAATTACATTGAACTCATATAGGTATTATGTGTCAATTTTTAACTAAAATAAATTTAAATAAACTAAATATTTATTTAAATAAAAAGTTGGTTTTTAAATAGTAACCTAGTGTTTTCACTATTCATCAAAAATTGAAAGTTTTCAGAAAAATACCAAAAATTCACCCTAGGCTAATTTCGATATTCCGAATACAAAAATGAAGTCCATTTTGAAGGATAAAATTTATAAAATTTCAAAAAGTGGGTATTACTATTCGTAATGGCTAGTTCATAATAATATTATAATAATATCTCGTTTAGTGAAACTCGGTATTTCATACTACACATGTTATCGAGGAAGGTTGTGATTGCGTGTAATGTAAGACAAGTTAGGGTTACATGTAGTGAAAGACTCCTTTCTTGTTGCGTATAACCTAATCCAACCATATTTCATTTATCCATTGATTATATATATATATATATATACACTCAATGTTGCATATACCATAATCAAAACTTATTTCATTTATACATTAAAAAAATCTATACTTAATGTTGTGTAAAATAATTTCCACAAAAAGAACTTGAAATTGTGTGTAAAACAAGCCAAGAATAGTTTTGTGTAAACTGCATGATAATACGGTGTTGCGTATAGCGCAAGATAATCTTGGTGTAGCGTACAAAAAAAGACATCAAAGAAATTAAAAAGAATAATTCTCATAAAATATCAGGTTGTTACATTCTACCCCCTTCAAAATGAATTTCTCCCTCGAAATTCATCTGGGTTGTAAATGGTTTTCTACTTGAATGTTCTTTTAATATAAACCCACATCATAAAAGGGAATACCAAAACTTATCTTTAAAAACTAAAGTATGAAACGTAACGGTTACCCAAATTAACTAATCACTGGGTTTCCATGTATAAGAACATAGGTGAAAATATGGATATGGAAGAGAAATCTAACCATCATGTTCTGATAGATAGTGGTAGAGAACATGGCTATGAAAAATCCAACAATCACAAATCCATAAATTTTTGATGATCTTGGGTACCATCTGATTCATCAGATATAAGGGCACTAGGACAACATTTTTGGTTTTCAAGATCATTTCCCTAAAGTTGAAGAATTTGAATTAGAAAAAAAATACTTACTTTATTTTGGTATAATCTCACCGTTGTTCATGCCTTGAACAATTTCCACTTCATCTCTTTATGAAATGAAGTTGAATTTTTCTTTTGAGAAGTTGTAGCAGATCATGCGATAGAATTATAGGTCATTCCATCTATCTCAAACATTAGTTAGAAAAAGTTATATACATAAGTCCATTTATGGTGAGATTAATCAGATATGGTTCCAAAATAGACTTATACTTCATCTATCATCCTGCATAATAAAATAAAACTAGTTTCTACTAACCAGGGACTTCATGTAGGCCAGTGGTAGGAAATAAAGGCATGTCGCACTTCGGTTGTGGGTTTGATTCCCATAGCCTTGTCCGACGTGACGAGTTGTTGCCCGTCCCACAGGTTGTCCTTTTCCTAAAACTATATTATTATAACTTTCCATCAATAATATTGAAAAAGTTCAAGCCTTAAGCAATACTAAATTAGGTACAACATAATCCATTCCAATCTTTAAGATTATCCAAAATCATTTTGTCCAGTCTCATATTATAGTGAAAATGATTACCAGAGAGTTCATATAACAAGCATGTTAATACCATCGTTAATCCCCATATATCATAAGATATGTCTTGTTGGTCACATTCCAAACATTCTAAGGCTTTAATCATGTATTCTCTTGAAAAATGAATACCCATTGAACCTTAGTGAAAACATGATTTCTATCAAAAGTTAACTCTTTCCACATACCAAAATCCCAAAATTCTGTATACTCAAACCTTGATATCACTCAGTCCTTATAACAATCATGAGCTCATTAATATTATCATACATATTATTTCCTTTTTATCCATTAATTATGTTCATATCATATTCTTTCCAAAAATATCTAAATAACCGTTCATGCTTACCAATACCATTCAAAATATACTTTCAAATACTTTAGGAAAAACAATAGTGTAACAATCCTTATATGTTTCTTTATTCAATAGTACAATTAAAGTACCTATACAACATAACTCTTGATAAACATATAGTCATTCCACTACCTTCTTAAACCATTGACCAAGCTTCAACACTTCTTTCATCTCATATATCATTTGTAGTCTCCTCATCATCATCCACATAAATACTACCCATATGACCATACTGATTCTCTTCATAAGATTTTCCCTTAGGGAATTGGTTTGAATAATTCCCATACATTCCACATTTAAAACATCTAATCATTGTTGATGTCATAGAAATACCATTATCCTTATCCATGGTGTTAACTGAACCTTTTCATTTGCACTTACTGGATTTGTGTCCGTCTTTTTTGCACCCAAAACATCTTCCAGTTCCTTTGAAACATTCTCCTTGATGCCTCATCCCACATGATTTACATGATAGAAATTGAACTTTCTTTCCTCTATGGACATCATGAAACTCTATCTTTCTCTTATTAGCTAAATCGGGAAACATACCAAAGTTGAGAATATTGATCATATTATGAGATTGATGATTAGGCATAATAATGATATGTGGACCTCCAGATCCAATTTCATTCAGTTGATCAGGAAGAATATCATTCCATTGTCCATCATATCCTCCATTATCATGTATCTTTCCGTTCCCAACCATTTTCTAAAAACCCAAAAAGAATAGTGTGAGAGGCCAAATTTTTAATCAAGGGTGATTACCTTCAATATCTAATATCTTAGGTTAAATTCTATGATCATTACCCTAATTCTAGGACTATAAACTATACTTGTACTTGACCTTAGGGACATCCCTAGACATACCTTAGAAATATCTCTAGGGATCTCACTAAAGTTCTCACATTCTAGTTTCCAAAGGTTGACTAAACCATTCCACTGATACCAACTGTAGAGACCCAAAGCTTGACGTATATGGACATTACATTAATTTTTCAGAATACTTAATAAATAACAAAAATAGACACCAAAGGACCGTAATAGTTTAGTGTCCTTGGAAACTTGGAATATAAACTTCTAATCATGTTGAAAGATCTTCAACATCTCCCATAACAATCTTCCCCTTTTTGTTTCCATACCTAAAACCTTTCTTTATATCCTGGGAAAAGGAAAACATAAAAAAGGTGAGCTCAAATTCTCAGTAAGGGAAAACTTAGAGAACATAAAACAATCCATAAACATTGGAATACAAAAACTTGAACATAAAATCTAAACATCAAAATCATGAGCAATGACATAAATCTTGGAAGTACACAAGGCATAGATCATAAATAAACATTAGTCCTGATAAACTTTCATGGTAATAAAACATGTAATTTTTTCATCCATTAAGAACATGTTATTATTTCCATAGTATCCAAGGCATTGCTGCCAAGACCATCTTATTGGACAAAGTCCCATTCTGAATTGAGTTCACTCCTCATTCCAGTATTGTAACACTGAACCGGATTAACATACCATTCCAGCCATGTCTATCTCATGAGATATAAATCTTTATCCAATGAATTGGTGGGAGATATTGGTCCCACCCATCTCATAATGAAATCATTCTTACTTGTGACACAAAATAAACTTAAAACATTCATCATAACCCAAAGAATAAAATGGGTTTCATAAACATCATCCCATCATCACATAATCCATATAAAACAAATGGATATAATTTCATCATAAGAAAAGTGAAACCATGTAAATCATAGAGAAATTATACTTGAAACATACACATATGAAATAATGCCATTTTATATAGAAAATGGTTTTGATAAAACACTTGAAATGAATTCTTGAGGAAAATATCCTTTCTTCTTCAAAATAATTTTCTTTTCACAAAATTCCATCCAATTTTAAAAGAGAAGTATTTTGTTGAAAATAGTCATAAAATCTTGTAGAGTAATCTTCATGAAAATGAGGCGTTATGAAACCATAAAAATCCATTCACGCCGTATAAGTTTAAAATAACATTCTTCTCGTACTTTTGTCAGAAAAGTCAAAAAGTTCCCTGTGTGGTAAAAAAATTTAGATTCCTTTCATATCATGTGGTAAATTTCAAAAATGGGTAAAAAGGACGTTAAAATACATGATTTTTTTTAGAAAACATGGGCATGGATGTTAACAATAACCCCAGTAAATACATACGAATAACAATCTCAGATAAGAATGAGGTTGGAATAGTTATCCCTTACCTTATGTCTGATATGCTTCGTATGTATCCGAACCTCCTGTATAATGATTTAAATAATGTCATTGACTTATTACATAATCATATTCATTTTTATGATATCATATATAGTTTAATTATGACTTTATATTACCCGTTCTTTTGTAAATTCAATGTTAAAGTAGCGATTTGGGTAAAATCGTTTCATTTACTGTACGTGTTTCGACTTGTTGTTCTTGATATTATTACTTATATCCTAATTTACTTAATTCTATAATGTAAAACATTATTTATATATAATATATATTCAGTATATACATATATATATATATATATATGATAGATCGATAAATGTAATGAAATACACCGTTCATGGGGACGGTAGGACATACGTACGCATGAACGCTGTTTTCGTTTCATATTTTTATTGAATTGAATTAAGTAGATTACATACATATAAATATACATAAATACAGTATTATTATTTCATATATTTCATGATTACTTATTATATATACTTTATAATCATTCATTAATGTTTAACATGGAGAATGAATCTCATCACATCGTGGAGATAGTGGTCCGTACGTACGCACGAGCGATGATACCATTCCCATGATCGTAGAGTTGTATTGAAGTGTATGTATAACATTTCAGAATCAACATCACATTACAATAATAATATATAGTTATCTATTTACACCATTATACCCATCCAAGTAAGGTGGTGGTCGAAAACATATTTTACCACGGCGTGGAGACGGTTTTCCGTACGTATGCACGCGCGGTGATTTCGTTTTCCGTTGGATGGATAGAAGGTGAAATAGGGTTGTTTTATATTTATAATAACATATCAGTATATAAGTAATACTGATTTTATAACTTTATAATGAGACAACTAAATAAGAATAAGTTGAATAAGAAAGAAACTTGTGAGAATCGGAAGAAGGGATTACCTCTTCTTCGACGCACCTCCTTTAAGCCTTCTCTTAAGAAAGAATAGTTGATCTTTTGAGAAGAACAGAACCTCCAAAATGTTTCTAGGGAAGTGGATAAGATAAATGGGAAGGGGTTGGCCGAATTTCAAGGATCAAAAGGGTGTGAAGAGAAGAGGGAAGGGGTGCCCTTTTTATAAGGGAGGAGAGGGGCACCTTTGGATAAACTTAAAATATTATTTTATAATAAAGTCATATTCGGTTTATAATAGCTCCAAAATGGTTTATTTCGAAGCTAAAGTAGGGATGGGTCAAAATCCTCTCAACCAATATATTTTAGACAGAGTTGGGTCATTATATTAACCTTATCGTTTAGTTTTAACTCATAGTTAATTAGATTGATATTTACCATGTCGCTTTGTATTTTTATATTATATAGTTAATAAACATAGCATATACATCCAATCGACCCCCAAGTAGTCCATTAATGATACACCTATCATGATATAAGTATCTTGGACAAACCTTAGATTTTTAGGAATATAATAACAATTAATAATATAATATTATTTTTTAAAAACTATTTTATGTCAATTTTGACACTTTTTGGTAATGGACTTTTGTGAAAATTATAACAGCATGATTAGTTCAAAAAAGGTTAATTAATTCAGTAATAACATATCATATTAACCTATAAAATTAGAGGAATTCATAAAAAGTCTCAAATTTATTTTATTTGGGTATTTATAACATCAATTATTTTAATATTTCATTATTTAGGTAATTACTGTGTCACCATTGTGTCATAAATAAATTAAAATATTTAATGTCTAATTTTTTTAAATAAAATACCTTTAGGTAGGAAATAATTTTATATTTCTAATAAATATTTATAGTCTAATTTTTCTTATGTATAACCCTATATTAAAAAAGATTTAGTTATTAAACATTGATTTTAACTATTTTAACCCATCTTTGAATAAATTAATAATAATGGTCCTAATCTAATCCAAGTTGACCTAAATGGTCATATTTTATTCCTAAGTTTTTTTTGGTCAAATTAAACCTATCCAATAGAATTTGGACAAGTGTTAGGGTAATAATAATATCATTTTTACCCTTAATTACCCTATTTACTTTTAACCATGGTAAATAAAAGTAAAAAGTTACTATTCACCAAAAATTATTTTCATCTCATTGAACCAAATTTTAGTCCTTTATATTAACCGTGTCTCTCGGATTTTCTAAATTCCACTCACAGAAGCGGTAAAAATTAAGTTTTATGTGAATTTCCAAATTCTCTTATGAGGTCGGTAAAAGACGGTGAAAAGTTCAATAAAATTTTTATATGTCTAAAATTATTATAAAATGACTCCAATGAATTACATTGAACTCATATAGGTATTATTTATCAATTTTGACCTAAAATAAATTTAAATAAACTAAATATTTCTTTAAATAAAAAGTTGGTTTTTAAATAGTAACCTCGTGTTTTCACTATTCATCAAAAATTGAAAGTTTTCAAAAAAATACCAAAAATTCACCCTAGGATAATTTCAATATTCCGAATCCAAAAATGAAGTCCATTTTGAAAGATAATATTTATAAAATTTCAAAAAGTGGGTATTACTATTCATAACGGCTAGTTCATAATAATATATTAAATAATATCTCGTTTAGTAAAACTCGATATTGTGTACTAAACACGCTATCGAGGAAGGTCATGATTGTGTGTAATGTAAGCCATGTTAGGGTTGCTTGTAGTGAAAGACTCCTTTGTTGTTGCGTATAATAGAATCCAACCATATTTCATTTATACATTGAATATATATATATATACACTCAATGTTGCATATAACATAATCACAACTTATTTCATTTATACATTAAACAAAATCTATTCTTAATGTGGCGTAAAATAATTTCCACAAAACGAACTTGAAATTTTGTGTAACACGAGCCAAGAATAGTGTTGCGTATACTACAAGCTAATACGGTGTTGCGTATAGTGCAAGATAATCTTGGTGTAGCGTACTACAAAAGACGTCAAAGAAATTAAAAAGAATAATTATCATAAAATCTCGGGTTTTTACAATAATGGGTGTTGATATGACTTACTTGGGACCCATAAACGGTTCCAAAACTTGGTCTCATCCAAATTTACCATTGATTTTAGGGTTAAGCGTTCTCTTGTAGTTTAGTTTGGGTTGTCGAATCCTCAGAGACCTAAGAAGTAACCTACAAACACATAAATTCTATAGTTTTTTTTGCCTATGAAGTATCCAACATGGGTTGATTTTAGTTGGTTTTAATTTAATGATAATATAATTATGTTAATTCAATTAAAGAGAATGATTTTATCATAGGTTATCATTTGGGGTGGATTTTATGCATTCCTTTTTCAACTATTTCAATTTCATATATTTGAGATGGGTTTATTTAATAATATAAAACAAGATCATACATTCCTAGTTGAATACCTAAACACCATAATACTAATCACCTATACACTTGGAGGATAAATGTTTTGATCACTCCAAGGTAATGTTTTATATTATCACTCGAAGTGTGCGAACTTAAAACTCAAAAAGGACAAAGGGGTTTTCAAATTTTCAAATGAAATTCTCAAATAAATGAATTGATTAAAAATTAATAGAGTGAGAAATAACATCGAATCCAGACCCTTTATACTCCCTTGGATCAACCCATAATATGGTTGTCCTTCCATTGATGCTATGTTTCAATGGAAGCGGGAAGTAGACTCATGAGGGGGGAATTGAAGATGTAAAAAACAATAAAATAAAATAATCACTCCAATGTTGTGTGAATAATTTCAGATGGTTTGGTGTGAATAAATTTACACCATGAAACAATGGTATCAATGTGATAATAAGAAGAACATAATAAGAAAAGATGAATAATTTTTATTGAAAACTAAGGTGATTCGAACAACTTACAAATGAAGAAGAACAATACAACATCAAATGGGTAGCGTAACATTTAATTGAAACAAAGCACTAAAGATGATAAAATCCTCCAACACCAATACCTTAAAGAGGAATTTAAATAATGTTGGGTTGAAACCCCAATATTCCAAGTCTTCTCACTTGATTATGGTAGTCCTAGGGTGGTGGAAATTATGTGGAATTTAGACTTTTCCACACTTGACCCGAAATGAAATCCATCTTGCATCCACAAAACAGAGGTGCCTAAATCAGCTTATAGATGGGCTACTAAGAGTAGGAAATAGAAGAAGAAAATTATAATAAGGATTTCCCCTAAATGTATGTAAATTTTCAGCCCAAATGAATATTTGAATTTTGATATATGGTTGAAATGATGGGATGTTTTTCTAGGCCGCAGAATCTGGCCTAGAATTTCATCTCAAACTTGGCTTGCATGGAAATCCATTAAAACATCTGCATTATCTTTTGATACTGATGGAAGAAATGTTCCCCAGGATTTCC
The DNA here is from genome assembly GCA_963277665.1 of Viscum album. Classification (NCBI taxonomy): domain Eukaryota; kingdom Viridiplantae; phylum Streptophyta; class Magnoliopsida; order Santalales; family Viscaceae; genus Viscum; species Viscum album. The sequence continues at coordinate 1,809,747,600 of OY728156.1, forward strand.
TATATCTTCAGATAAATTTTTAGAATCATTGGGATTGTATCTTGGCCGATACATCTTTTTATTAGGTTGTTGTCTAGTTTACTTTTACCAGAATGTGTTTCCATGAATGCCCATTTGGAGGTCTTCCAATGTGAATCTTCAAGTACTCCAGAAGTATTAATTTTTTTCTAATGTAATGAGGAACCTGAAAATTAAATATTACAAAAAAATTAAGATCATTACTAATTTTATATGGTTTTAAAAAATGTACCATTTAATAGTACATTTTAATAAGGAATTTAAATTATAATATGAAATAATGTTCAAAGTGTAAAATGCACTAAAAATTGTGTTTATGATTAATAAAGAACATGAATATTATCCTATTTCAGTGGATAATCAAATACATACTCACATACAAATATATATATATATATATATATATATATATATAAGTATATACATACATATATAGAACTATATTAAGAGGGGGGAGAGATGTGGATGCTAGCATAGAACTTTACCATTAGGAGGAATGAGTCCTTGGGTATTACTAACCAAACGTGGCCTACAACAATCACAATGTTGCGGAATCATGGTGTGTGTTGCAGGGTGGAGGAATTTTTAGGGCTGACACAGCCCTAACCATGGAAAAGAAGAGACAATTCGTTAGGGCCTATGTGTGTCATGCTAAGAACTTACATTATTAAAGGTGATAAATTACATCCTTATAACTTATATAGATCAAAAATATTATGGTTTTGGATAATGAATAATTGAAAACAATGAAACATAAATGATTAATACTTTGATGAAAATATAGAAATTAATGAATTTGTTTCTCAAAGAGTAGTGGAGTAAGACTACGTTAAGTCAGTTGCACTGGCATTTCTGGAGGCAATGTCTAACGGGGAACAAAACTGCCAACGTGATTAATTTCAAAGAAACCAATACAACTACACCATAGGAAAAAATAATGTGAGCCTTCAAATCATGGATCCAAGATGACCACTAAAACAAATACGGTCCATGGAATAGACAAATAGTCTGAGAAAGTGTTGATTGACAAGCCAAGGAATATTAGACTCAATCGAGCAGAACTTTCTATGTGACATTCTCCCACTTCATAAATTAGAAAATGATATATTTACACCCATCAACACACTACCACAAATTTTGCCATTAACAGCTCCAATATAGGCTACTAACATTTCTAAAAAAGCACAGTTGATATTAGAGAAGATAAAGGGGATCCCTTTTATCAGCACTATTCTTAGCACTGATAAATGTATACCTGTGCTATTTATATTACATCACACCAAGAAACATTAAAAAAATATAAAAATAGCAAGCAAAAAAATATCAAAAAACCAAAAAACCTACAAAAAATAACCACACATAGTATATACAAAATAACCACATAAATGATGCAAAGGATGAAAAAACAAGAAGCGCACACAAGGGAATGGAAAACAATGCTCTATGCATTTAATTGACATCATGAATACAAAAATATAAACTCTTTGTATAAATAAAAACTTCTATATACATTTTGAATAGTGTTTTATATAATTACATTTACAATTATCCAATAAACAGTTAAAAACATTAATGTTTTCTCTTTTGATGTTTGTGGTCCCCTCTAAAAAAGGGCCTTCGATGGTATTAGTTTCCAAAAAAATTATCCTGACTCAAGAAAAATATTCCACCTATATAAGAAAACAAATATTATGTTATTAATTCTATAAAGAAATAAGTTAAACATTAATATGAATAATACATTAATAAAATGTAAATTTTTAATAAAAATGAACTTTTTGAGTTATATCGATCACACCGTGTGTCATATTGAGGTAGGGTTTATTCCTACATCCCAAATAGAAAAAAAAATTCCACCTATATATGAAAAAAATATTACATTAGTAATATTATAATTAAATAAATTAAACATTAATATGAATAATACATTATCAAAATGTCAGTTCTTAAGAAATAATACACATTTGATTTATACTGGTCACACAATGTATCATATTGAGGTGAGGTTAATTCCTACATCATAACCTGAGAAATAGATTCGACCTATATAAGAAAACAAATATTACATTTGTAATACTATGAAGAAATAAATGAAAGATTAATTTGAAGAATCGAAACAATCCTAATACATTTAGAAACTTATTGTTTGTCTTCCCTATGAGTAGCATTATGTTGAAAAACATGTTGTTCCTAGGGATTATGAGAATAATCATGTTTAGAAGAAATTATCTACATAAGTATTTTTAACATTTAATTTAGATAACATAAATTTTGCAGTGAATAGATATTAACATAATGTAAAACGATGTATTTTATTAAAAAATATAACCTGATTATTGAAATCTATTTTTTAAGGTTTAATGGATTAGAACCCTCTATAGACTATCAAAATCCCTTAATTTTGGTATCCTATGACATAAAAATCCATCTACATTGGGACCACTGTAAAATTGTTGTGACATCCCAATGAAAGGGTCAACATCCATTGAATTTTCATCTATATCTTCAGTGGATTTAGTCGATAATAAAACGATTGACCAGTTTTGGTTTGCAGGATCTGAAACATAAAATAATTGTACTTCCTGTGATTCCATTATAAATGGTTCATCATTGTTCCATTCCTCACTAAAATAAACTTTCACAAATCCTGACACATCTATTTTTAACAACACTCTTATTATCAACCCACTTGCATGGAAAAATCGGCACTCAAAATTTCGTATAATCTTAATACAACATTTTTTTGATGATTCCAAAGTATGACATATTCACGTAAATTGTATTTCTATACCTATTATTAGAAACATTCATTGCTTTATCCCCAAGTGTAAATACACTATTCTATCTGGTAAATTCTTCATCATGTTCATTAGTATATAATATATAAACATTAATTACATAAGAATTATAAGATAATACGTACACACTTGGTCCTCCGACTAGCCATCAAAGTTGTTCTAAAACTGAGTCTAGATTTTCATCTGACACCTTTAAAACATGGTCCTAAAACCATACTATAAAATATTTATTATTTTTATTTTATATCCATTTTCCTACCCTTGATGGATTTGAATGCCTAGGAATTTCTTTGAGGGTTTCAACATATGGGTCAACGTCCAAACTATTAGGAAAAATGTAAAGCTGGTTCGGCTCCCAATCTATAATATTGATTTTTACAAACTCTTTTCCTGAAATTCCTTCATTCTTAATTCACCCTGTGGGACGAGATCTCATTAGACCAATGCATTGAACACCAGATAGGTATTATGTACAGAATTAAATGTCTTCCTCAACAAAATATCACTTTGAAATACAACCCTCTGGACGAGTTTGATTTTTAACATACCCTTTCAAAATCTTGATATACCGTTCAATGGAGTACATCCATGTATAGTTCATAGGACCACATAGTTGAATCTCATTCACCAATTGAACCGTAAAATGAACCATTATATCAAATAATGTCGTCATGAAGAACATTTCCAATTCAAATAATATGATGAAAATTTCTCATTCCATGGTCAGAAATTTATCTGGGTTTATAAGTTTTCTACATATAGCACTGAATAAGAAAAATATATTTATTAATGTATGATGGACATTCATGGGAAAAATTCAATGTAAAGCTACAAGAATTTTATCTTGCATCAAAACATGGCATTCAAGTGATTTCAGACCTTTTAACATTAAATCACGTATTGAAACGATGTTCTTGATATACAATGGATATCCCTATTGAACCTTTACATCATTCAAGAAGTTTTAAAACCTATATCTCTCATAACTTGAAAGAGTGTAAGTAGTAGGAGGAAGAAATGTTCATTTTTTCACCCTTCATTGTTGCCAAATCTTCTTGTATTCATATCACAACCCATACTCTACATACATTGTTATTACTTCATAATTGAAGAATACTTATTACAACATATAACAGAACCATGAAAGGACCGTATAGGTATAGTTTCTTTAGAAACTAGGAAACATAAACAACTGGTTCATAAATCATCTACATTGTCTCCCATTTATTTAATCATATCTAGAGTCCCTTTTGGAATATCCTACTTAATAACCTTCTTCCTAACCCGGGTAAAAGAAAACATACAAAAGGGTGAGCTCAAATGCTCAGTAAGGGTAAACAAAAGAAATATCAATCATATCATATTCATAAGAACATAACATTTTGAATATCTTAACCTGCAAAAGAGATCATAATATCATAACATCGGATAAATCATAGTGGTGAAATGTAATCCCAATAATCATAACATAAAACATGAAACTTTGTGTCATACAAACATAATCAGAGAAAATCATTTCAAATTATTCAAGTCTAATTTCCAAGACAATCATAGTGGACAAAGTCCATTACTGAACCGAGTTCACTCCTCATTCCAGTCCTGTATCACTAAACCGGATTAACTTGTCGTTCCAACCATGTCTATCTCATGAGATATAAATATTTCCCCAATGCATTGGAGGTAGATATAGGTCCCACCCATCTCATAATGAAACCATTGTTATGTGTGACACAAAATTATAATTCATACATCATAGCATAACCCATGTAATAAAAATGGTATTCTTAAACATCGTGACATCATAAAAAAATTCATATAAGATAAACAACATCATATAAATAATTCCATAACAACATAATCAAATCAATTTAATAATATGTATAGAAACAAAACCCTATATTATCTTATATGGAAAATAATTTTGATAAAATACTTGAACTCCATTCCCTGAAGAAAATATCATTTCTACTTCAAAATTTTTTTTCCCTTTCCTAACATGTCATAAAATTTTAAACTAAAAGTAGTTGATTAAAAATAAACATGAAAAATTGTAAATTAAGCTTCATCTAAATCATGTTCTATGAAATCATAAAAATTCATTCATGTTGTATAAGTTAAAAAAACATTCTTCTCGTACTTTGGCCGGAAAAGTCAAAAAGTACCTTGTACGAAAAATGACAAAAGATTCCTTTAATATCTTTTAAAAAAACTCAAAAATGAGTAATATTGGATTTAAAAAATTGTATGAGGATATAAATAATAATAAATATTTAGGAAGCATGGATGTTGATGATAAATATTCCCCAGTAAATTCTGAAGTATAAACAATCTCGGATAAAAATGAGATTGCGAGATTTTCACTTACCTTAGGTCTGATATGCTTTGTACATGACTGAACCTCCTGTATAAGGATTTAAATAGTGTCATTGACTTATTATAGAATCATACTTATTGTTATGATATCATATATGGTCATATTCTTAGCTTCTTATTAGCAATATTTCATTGCTACTTGTTATTCATGTGTTTATTGCTTTATGTTCTTATGCGTGTTTTTTCGAAAAAATTCATATTATTATTTTTAGGTTATAGATACCTCATTTCCAAAATGGTATTAGTGTAATATATATATCATATTTACTCATTCAATTTATTTATATAATAATTATTCAATGAATATCATGTAGAACGAGTCGCATCACATTGTGGAGACGGTAGGCTGTACGTACGCACGAGCGATGACATCATTCCCATGATCGTGGAATTGTATTAAAGTGTATGTATACTATTTAAGAATCAATATAACTTTACAATAATCATATATAGTTATTCTTTACACCATTATACCCATCCAATTAAGGTGGTGGTGGAAAACAGATTACACCACGGCGTGGAGACTGTATTCCGTACGTACGCACGCGTGGTGATTTAAATTTCTCTAGGACGGATAGAAGGTGAAATAGGGTTGTTTCATGTATATAATAAAATATCAGTATATGATTGATACTGATTTTATTACTTCAAAATTAAACAATTAACGAAGAATAAGTAGAAGAAGAAATAAAATGGAAAGAATCGGTAAAGGATATTACCTCTTCTTTGATGCGCCTCTTCTTAACCTCCTCTTAGGGCACTAAAGTTGGCCTTATAAGAAGAACAAGACTTTTAGTATGTTTCTTGGGAAGTGGAGAAAAGAAATTTTCAGGTTTTGGCCGAGCAGGAAGGCTCAAAATGGTGTGAGGAGGAGAGGGAGGAGGTGCCCTTTTATAAGGGAGGAGAGGGGCACCTTTGGAATTATAAGAAATATTAATTTATAATAAATTCCAACCCCACATACAAACCTCCAAAAATGACTCAAATCAGAATATTAGATGCTATAGGTTTGTAATCTCATCAACCAATAAAATTTAGACAAGTTGAGAATTTATTTTAAACATTATCAACTTGATTTATCCTTATATAATCTATTTAATTTTATTTGTGGTAATAATATTATAAATTTTATATCATTATAAATAATTACATATATGTTTCTAATTGTCAATAATTGTATAATTTATTAAATTTTCAACCATATAAATTTTAATTTATAAATTTTAAATATTTTTGTGATTTTTAAACAATTTTATAATATGTAATTTTTATAAAATAATAATAATGTTAATTGTGACACTATTTGTTTATTTGAATTTAAATAAAATATAAACAAAAGATATGTTATAACTAAAAGATTTAATCGATTCATAACATGTCATATTTATCTAGAAAATTAGTGGTGCGCATTAAATAGTTCATATAATATTTATTTTAATACTTTTAAAATCATTTATTTGATAATTCAATCAATAAAATAATTTCAACATCACTATTGGGTCATTATTAATGATAATTATTTAATCCCTAAAAATTATAAATAAGTTAACTTGATGTGGATAATTGTATTATCTTTTTAGAGACTATTCATGTTTGAAGTTTCATGAAGTTTATCTCTAAATTAAAATTATTATACTTATAAGATTTAAGAGAGTGACATGTTGTCACTTTCTTTGGTTTTAATAATAAATAAATTATTTTAATGGGCAAAATTCCATAAAATTAATTTATTCCGACCCTTAGGTGATAAGGGTCGTCTTTTAGTCCTCAAATAGAATTTTGGCAGGTGTTAGGGTAATTTTATAATCTTATATTTACAGTTAATTACCCGATTTACCTTTAACTGTAGTAAATAAAAATTACCATAGTTACTATTCATAATATCAAAAAAAAGTAACCTATTAACATAATTTTTATCCACTTAATTCAAATATGGAATCCATTTTTAAAAATTCACAATACATAAGTTGTAGTAATTAATTTAAAATTAATCCTGTTAAGAAAACGGGTTTTAAAAGGTAAAACATTGCCAAAGATTGAAATGTTTTGACCTATGAATTCAACGTAAAATTAATGGTAATGACATAAATTATATTAAATGGTAAAAATATATTCTATTTATACTTTAAAACCATTAAATATTATAATTTAACCATATAAATGTTTGCGATGAAAATAGTTTTTTTAATTAAAATATAGCGTGTTTTTACTATTCATTAAAATATGAAAGTTATCGGAATAATATGAAAACTTTATCCAAAGTATATTTTTATATCCTGATTCCAAAGAAGAATTTTATTTTTTCAAATTGAACTTATAAACTTATCAAAAACTAGATTTAAAGTTGGTGCGCTATCAAAAGGCGGCAAAACGGTGTTTTTTGAAAAATACTTATTTTACCTGAAAATTTTATTTTGTTCTCATACCATGTTCAAGAAAATATGTAAGATGAAAAATAATGTTATAAAAATCAAAATTTAGTTAGTACTATTCATAATGGCTAGTTCATAATAATATTATAACAATATATCGTTGTTTAGTGAAACCCGGTATTGCGCACTACATACGCTATCGAGGAAGGTCGCGATTGCGTGTAATGAAAGCCAAGATAGTGTTGTGTGTAGTGAAAGATTCCTTTTATGTTGCGTATAACATAAGACATAAAAAAATATACTTCCCATAAAATATCAGGGTGTTACATTCTACCCCCCTTAAAATGAATTTCATCCTTGAAATTCGTCACTTCGTAACAAACAGATGAGGATACCTCTCCCTCATCATATCCTCATGCTCCCATGTAGCTTTTTCTAATTGGTGGTTCCTCCATAAAACATTCACCAGGTGAGTGGTATTGTTCCATAGAACTTTTTCACTACGACCCAGAATCTCTATCGGTTGTTCTTCATAAGAAAGATCTTGCTCCAACGGTACAACTTCTGAGCTTAGTACATGTGAAGGATCAGGTATGTACTTTCTTAGGAGAGATGCATGGAACACATCATGAACTTAAGAGATATTTGGTGGAAGTGCCAATTGGTAATCTACCTTCCCAACACGATCCAGTATTTCAAAAGGACCGATATACCTAGGGCTCAGATTTCCCTTCTTTCCAAATCTCATTACTCTCTTCCAATCAGATATTCGCAAGAACACTTTAACACCCACTTCAAACTCTAGGTCTTTTCTTTGGTTGTCTTCATAACTTTTTTGTCAACTATGAGCTTCTCTTATGTGTTGTTGAATAGATCTGACCTTTTTTCCATATCATCAACAAGATCAGGTCCTAATAGCTTTCTTTCCCCAACTTCATCCCAGCAAGTTGGAGTCCTGCATTTCATTCCATTGAGAGCTTCATAAGGAGCCATATTAATACTGGAGTGAAATCTATTATAATAAGAAAATTCCACCAAAGGGAAGTGTTGATCCCAACCACCTTTTAAATTTATAGAGATAGTTCTTAACATATCTTCTAGAGTTTGAATTTTTCTCTCAGACTGAACATTTGTCTGAGGATGATAAGCAGTGCTGAAACTCAACTTTGTATCTAAAGTATGCTGTAGACTTTTCTAGAACTTTCAGGTAAACCTTGGATCCCAATTATATAGAATGGAAAGTGGAACTCCATGAAATCTTACCAATTCCTTCACATATATCCTGGCAAGATGATCTAGAGAGAAATCTTCTCTAATAGTAATGAAGTGTGCCGACTTCGTAAGACGATAAACTATGACCCATATAGCATTATTGCCATTGGATGTTTTAGGAAGTCCAGTGACAAAATCCATAGTGATGTTTTCCCATTTCCATTATGGTATGGGTAATGGTTGTAACATCCCTTTAGACTTTTGTCTCTCAGCTTTAACTTGATGAAAAACCAAGCATCGAGAGGCATATTCAGCAACATCTCTTTTCATGACATCCCTCCAGAAGTACTCTTTCAGGTCCCTATACATCTTCATGCTTCTAGGATGAATAGAGAATGAAGACATATGAGCCTCATCTAGTAGATCCTTTTTTAATTCTGGGATGGGAGGAATACAAACCCAATTCCTGAACCTTATTATCTCATTACAATCAAGGTTGAATTCAGGAACATTTTCACCTTCTTTTGTAACTCTACAACTTCTTTTTGTGACTCTCTAATATTCACATGTATAGATGGTTTAACATTCATTTGGGAAAGATAAGATTTTTCCTCTTCCATTATAATTCCAAGATCCATCCTTTGTAAATCCATAAATATTAGATCTTTTGTGATCCTCATCATGGATAGGCTAGCATGGTCTTGTCAACTTAATGTGTCTCCCACCTTGTTTTCTTTCCCAGGGTGGTAATGAATTGAGCAATTGTAATACTTAATCCGCTCCAACCATCTTCTTTGGCACATATTCAGCTCCTTTTGTGTGAAAATATACTTTAAACATTTATGATCAGTATAAATATCACACCTTTCACCATAAAGATAATGCCTCCAAATCTTTAATGAAAAGATTACCACAGCTAACTCCAAATCATGAGTTGGGTACTTTTTCTCATGTATTTTCAACTATCATGGGGCATAAGCTATCACTATATAGTTTTCCATGAGAGCACACCCCAATACCTTCTAGGATGCATTACTATAGATCACAAACCTTTCTCCACGGAAGGTAGTGTGAGCACAGATGCACTAGATAACCTTTATTTTAACTCCTTGAAATTTTCTTCACACTCCTCCGTCCAAACAAACTTAACTCCTTTTCGAGTCAACCTGGTGAGTATATTAGATAATCGTGAAAAAGATTTCACAAAACGTCGATAATATTCAACCAAACCAAGAAAACTTCAGATCTTAGTTACTGTTGTTGGTCTTGACCATCGTTCGATAACCTCTGTCTTTGCTGGATCCACAGATATCCCCTCTTTTGACATTATGTGACCCAAAAATGAAACTTTTTGAAGCCAAAATTCATACTTGGTAAATTTGGAATAAAGATTCTCCTTTCTTAAGGTCTGTAATACAATTCTCAAGTGATCTTCATTTTCTTCCTTGCTCTTTGAATATACAAGAATATCGTCTATAAAGACTACAACAAACTGATCAAGATAGTCTTGAAAGACTCTATTCATCAAATCCATGAAGATAGTAGGGGAATTAGTAAGAACAAATGGCATCACTATAAATTCATAGTTTCCATACCTTGTACGAAAATACGTCTTTGGTATATCCACTTTTTTGACCCTTAATTGATGATACACTGAACGAAGATCAATCTTGGAAAAGTATTGATCACCATGTAGTTGGTCAAATAAGTCATCAATGCGTGGGAGAGGATATCTGTTCTTGATAGTGATCTTTTTAAGTTCTTGATAATCAATGCAGAGTCTCATTGATCCATCTTTCTTCTTAACAAATAGAACAAGTGTCCCCAAGGTGACGCACTAGGGCATATTAATCCTTTATCAAGATTCTCTTGGAGTTTATTCTTTAATTCCTACAAATCAATTGGGTCCATTATATAAGGTGTCTTTGAAATGGGCATAACACCCGGTATGAGTTCTATTTAAAATTCAACTTCACAATTTGGTGGAAGACCTAGAAATTCCTCTGGAAAGACATCATCAAAATCCCGCACAATGGGTGTATTCTTAATAGTGAGTTTCTCTCCAACCATTTGAGATAAATAACCTTCATTTATTGGAATCAAGACCCATAAGATGGAATAAATTTCCACTGGAAGGTTATATTTATCCTTGCATCGATATATGATAGTAGATTGATCGGGAATATTAAATGTGATTTCCCTTCTTTGGAAATTGATATGAGCTCCATATAAAGAAATTTAATCCATGCCAAGAATCACATCAAATTACACAATAGGAAGGATCAAAAGATTCGCAGCAAGCACTTTCCCACAAACTACAACTGGAGAAGAATTGTAAACTTTTCATGTGACTGTTGTGCCATTAGGAGTTGTCAAAGCTAAATCAACATCTAATTATTGAGGTAGTATGGCGATACCCTTAGAAAATTCTTCAGAAATAAAAGAGTGGGTGGATCCAGAATCAAATAAAACATTTTCTACTTTAGAGTGGATGGTAAGTGTACCTTTAACTACTTCGTTATCCTACTCCACATCGCTGATAGTAATTGCATGTGACATTCTTTTGTCTTTGGCCTTAAGAGTTTGTTGACATTGATCATAATCAACAACCCTTGGATTAGGGCATTGATTGGTATAGTGACCCATCTCCTTGCACTTGAAACATTGAAGTGTTGGAGGTGCATTCTGTGTATACCTTTCTTTTTTCGCATCAGTAGACATCTTCTTCCCATTATTTTGACATTCAATTGCCCGTGGACCTTCTTTTTCACACTTAAAAAATTTTCTTATCCCTTTAAGAAAATTCTCTCCATGTTTCTTTCCACAATTTGACCATAAGGGAAAACTCGTCTTCTTTTCATTATGGTCTTTAGATTTCCCTTTAAATTCCATTTTCCTCTTCTTATCAAACCCATATGACTGATGGCTTACTCCAATATCCATATCATCCATGAGAGCACATCGAACAATTTCCTCATATCTATTGAAGTCTCTTATGTCTAACTCCCTTCGAAGACTTGGTTTTAAGACACTAAAGAATCGATCGATCTTACACTCAGGTTGGATAATAATTCCGGAAGAGTACATTGCAGGTCTTGTAAAATTTTCTTCGTAGGTACCAACTGATTCATCATCCTTTTGCTTCAGTTCAAGAAACTCCTTATCCATCTTTGTTTGAATAATACGAGGGAAGTACTTATTGAAAAATAAGTTCTTGAACTCGTCCCATTACATGGACTCAATTTCATCTCTTTGGCTCGTATTCTTGATAATATTCCACCATTGATCAGTATCACCTTACAAACGATACACTACTAAGATGACTTTTTCATGTTCAGAACATTGTAGAACTGAAAATATCTTTTTAGTGGTACTAATCCATTGTTCAGCCACTAATGGATCATAAGACCCGCTGAATGAAGGTGGACGCTGCGTCATGAAGGATTCAACGGAATGTTGCTCCTTCCTTTGCTCGTTTGGAAGTCCTGCATGGTTCATAGCTTGAGAAAGTTGTGTGAGCACGGATACAAGATTTTTCATTCCATCTCCCATAACATTTGGTTTCTTAGGGGGACAATCATTGCATTTCCCATCACATTCAGCATTAACACAGTTCCTTAGGGTTACAACCATTGACTAAAACCAAGAAGCATAGTGTGAGAAACACTAATCATAATAGGAAAACCAAATAATCAAGAATAAAATTTTACACATATGGTCTTATCTTAGGTTATTCATGGCCATTTCTAAAACACTAATATTGTGTTCTATGCTTAGACTTATCCTTAGGGTTCTTACTAAGGCTTTGACATCCTCTTTTCCAAAGGTTGACTATACATTTCCTATGATACCAACTATAACAACCCATATTCTACATAAATTGTTATTACTTCATAATTGAATCATACTTATAAAAACATATAACAAAACCATGAAAGGACTGTATAGGTATAGTGTCTTTAGAAACTGGGAAACATAAACAACTGGTTCATAAATCATCTATGTTGTCTCCCATTTATTTCATCATATCTAGAGTCCCTTTGGGAATATCCTACTTAATACCCTTCTTCCTGACCTGGGGAAAATAAAACATACAAAAGGGTGAGCTCAAATGCTTAGTAAGGGTAAACAAAAAAATATCAATCATATCATATTCATAAGAACATAACATTTTGAAAATCTTAACCTACAAAATAGATCATAATATCATAACATGGGATAAATAATAGTGGTGAAATGTAATCCCAAATAATCATAACATAAAACATGAAACTTTGTGGAATACACACATAATAATATAAAATCTTTTCATATTAGTCAAGGCTCATTGCCAAGACCATCATAGCTGAAAAATTCCATTACTGAACCGAGTTCACTCCTCGTTCCAGTCATGTATCACTGAACCAGATTAACATTCCGTTCCAGCTATTTCTATCAAATGAGATATAAATATTTACCCAATGCATTGGAGGGAGATATAGGTCCCACACATCTTATAATGAAACCATTCTTATGTTTTCCACAAAATCATAATTCATACATCATAGCATAACCCATGTAATAAAAATGGGATTCTTAAACATCGTGACATCATAAACAATTCATATAAGATAAAGTACTTCATAAAAATAATTCCATCACAACATAATCAAATAAATGTAATAATAGGGATAGAAACAGAAACCTATATTATCTTATATGGAAAATAATTTTTATAAAACACTTGAAATCCATTGCTGAGGAAAATATCCTTTCTACTTCAAAAAACATTTTTTATTTCTTAACATGTCATACAATTTTAAACTAAAAGAAGTTGATTAAAAATAAACTTGAAAACATGTAAATTAAGCTTCATGGAAATAATGTTCTATGAAATCCTAAAAATCCATTCATGTCGTATAATTTAAAAAAACATTCTTCTCATACTTTGGCCGGAAACGTCAAAAAGTACCTTGTACGAAAAATGAAAAAAGATTCCTTTCATATATTTTACTAAAACTCACCAATGAGTAATATTGGATTTAAAAAAATTTAGTAGGATAGAAATAATATTACATATTGAGGAAATATGGATGTGAATGATAAATATTCCCTAGTAAATTCTGAAGTATAAACAATCTCGGATAAAAATGAGATTGCGAGATTTTCCCTCACCTTAGGTCCGATATGCTTTGTACGTGTCTGAACCTCTTGTATAATGATTTAAATAGTGTCATTGACTTATTAAATAATCAAAATAATTGTTATGATATCATATATGTTCATATTATTAGCTTCTTATTAGCAATATTTCATTGCTATTTGTTATTCTGGTGTTTATTGCTTTATGTTCTTATGCGTGTTTTGTCAAATAAATTCTTATTATTATTTTTAGGTTATGGATACCTCTTTTACAGAATGGTATTAGTGTAATATATATCATTTTTACTCATTCAATTCATTTATATAATAATTATTCAATGAAGATCATGTAGAACGAGTCGCATCACATCGTGGAGACGGTAGGTTGTACGTATGCACGAGCGATGATATCATTCCCATGATCATGGAATTGTATTGAAGTGTATGTATACTATTTCAGAATCAATATAATTTTACAATAATCATATATAGTTATTATTTATACCATTATACCCATCCATGTAAGGTGGTGGTGGAAAATAGATTACACTACGGCGTGGAGACGGTATTCCGTACGTACGCACGTGCGGTGCTTTCATTTTCCGTAGGATGGATAGAAGGTGAAATAGGGTTTTCTCATATTTATAATAAAATATCATTATATGAGTGATACTGATGTTATTACTTAAAAATTAAACAACTAAAGAAGAAGAAGTAGAAGAATAAATAAAATGGAAATAATCGGTAAAGGATATTACCTCTTCTTTGACGCGCCTCTTCTTAACCTCTTCTTAGGGCACTAAAGTTGGTCTTTGAAGAATACCAGGGCTTCTAGTATGGTTTTAAGGGAAGTTGAGAAGAGATATTTTAATGGGTTTTCAGATCTTGAAGGCTCAAAATGGTGTGAGGAGGAGAGGGAGGATGTGCCCTTTTATAAGGGAGGATAAGGGCACCTTTGGAATTATAAGAAATATTAATTTATAATCAATTACAACCACACTTAAAAACCTCCAAAAATGACTCAAATATAAATATTAGATGTTATAGGGTTGTAATCTCATCAACAAATAAAATTTATGAAAGTTGTGATTTTATTTTAAACATTATCAACTAGATTTATCCTTATATAATCTATTTTATTTTATTGGTTGAAATAATATTCTAAATTTTAAATCATTATAAATAATTACTTATATGTTGTGAATTTTCCATAATTGTATACATTATTAAATTTTAGACCATATAAATTTTAATTTATAAAATTTAAATATTTTTTTGATTTTTAAACAATTTTATAATATGTAATTTTTATAAAATAACAATAGTGTTAATTTTGACACTATTCATTTATTTGAATTTAAATAAAATATAAAAAGAATATATGTTCGAACTAAAAGATTTAATATATTAATAACATGTCATATTTGTCTAGAAAATTCGTGGACCACATTAAATAGTTAATATAAGATTATTTTAATACTTTTAAAATCATTTATTTGATAATTCAATCAATAAAATAATTTCAACATCACTATTGTGTCATAAATAATGATAATTATTTAATCCCTAAAAATTATAAATAAATTCACATGATGTAGATAATTTAATTATATTTTTGTAGAATATTAATGTTTTAAGTTTCATGAAGTTTATCTCCAAATTAAAATTATTATACTTATAAGATTTAAGAGAGTGACATGTTGTCAGTTTCTTTGGTTTTAATAATAAGTAAATTATTTTAAAGGTCCAAAGTCCATAAAATGAATTTATTCCGACCCTTAGGTGATAAGGGTAGACTTTTAGTCATCAAATAGAATTTTCTCAGGTGTTAGGGTAATTTTATAATATTATATTTACCCTTAATTACACAATTTACCATTAACTGCAGTAAATAAAAATTACCGTAGTTACTATTCATAATATGAAAAAATAAATAAAAGTAACCTATTAACATAATTTGGACCCAATGAATTCAAATATGGAATCCATTTTTCAAAATTCAAAATACAGAAGTTTCAGTAATAAATTTAAAATTAATTTCGTTGTTAAGAAAAAGGGGTTTAAAAGTTAAAACATTGCCAAAGATTGAAATGTTTTTACCTATGAATTCAATGTAAAATTAATGGTAATGATATAAATTATATTAAATGGTAAAAATATATTCTATTTATACTTTAAAACCATTCAATATTATAATTTAACCATATAAATTATGGAGATGAAAAATGTTGTTTTTAATTAAAATATAGCGTGTTTTTACTATTCATTAAAATATGAATGTTATTAGAATAATATGAAAAATTCATCCAAAGTAAATTTTTATATCCTAATTCCAAAGAAGAATTTTATTTTGGAAAATTGAACTTATAAACTTGTCAAAAACTAGATTTAAAGTTGGTGCACCATCAAAAGGAGGCAAAACTGTATTTTTTTAAAAATACTTATTTTACCCGAAAAATTTATTTTGTTCTCATACCATGTTCTATAAAATATGTAAGATGAATAATAATTTTATAAAATTAAAAACTTAGTTAATACTATTCAAAACATCTAGTATATAATAATATTATAACAATATATCGTTGTTTAGTGAAACCCGGTATTGTGTACTACATACGCTATCGAGGAAGGTCGTGATTGCGTGTAATGCAAGCCAAGATAGTGTTGTGTGCAGTGAAAGATTCCTTTGATGTTGCGTATAACATCAGACATAAAAAAATATACTTCTCATAAAATATCTGTGTGTTACAATTCACATGTCAACCATGTATATCCTATCCTTAATTCCATCCTTCATTTTTTAGGTGCACTTAGAAATGTGACAATGACA
Organism: Viscum album; assembly: GCA_963277665.1. NCBI lineage: Eukaryota > Viridiplantae > Streptophyta > Magnoliopsida > Santalales > Viscaceae > Viscum > Viscum album. The sequence goes on from OY728156.1 coordinate 1,809,764,324, forward strand.
CTATCACGTACATTTTTTTCAACTTGCATAACATCAAGAAAATTCCTGATGTACAGAAAATTCTAGTATGGTAATTCAAAAAAACGTATTTCTTTTTCCAATAGGTTTTCATAAGGTTTTTCAAAAACTTTTTACCAAAAAAAATTCCACCTCTTCATCTTTCTCAAATAGTTGATCACCTATTAGTGGAGTGGGTTATTTTCATTTTTCGGAATATCCATCGAATGATGAAATCCAAGATCGGTACTTATATCATTTAGTTAGAGATCTGGGATGTCCTAAAAACATAGTTTTCAATGAATTTTTCAACCTAATTGATTGTGTACCTTGTTCGCAGATGGGACACCCAAGAGTTCCTATAATTCTATATCCAGAAAAATTTCCCTAAGAAAAATAGTCATTTATCGTCTCGTACAACATATATCTCAATGTGAAATCATTATTTTTGTAAGCATCGTACATCATATCATTGGAATCCCACAATAATTTCAAATCCTTGATCAATGGAGCCGAATAAACATCAATATCATTACCTAGTTATTTTGGTCCTGATATAGGCATAGATAACATGATGTGTTTTCATTTCATGCATAACCACGATTTGAAGTTATAATTTACCAACATAACCAGCCATGTAATGTGATTGTTTCTTTGAAAACCAAAAGGATTCACTCCATATGTAGATAATTCAAGACAAAGTTTTAGCAGCTCTTTTCTAAAGTCATGATACCCATTATCAATTATCTTCTATTGAGGAGAGTCTGTAGGGTGTCATAGTTTTCTATAATTCATTATTCTATCTATGTACCACTTCAATTTCCTTTTAGTCTCTTCACTTCTATATAGGCGCATAAACCTTGGAATAATTTGAAATTACCATGAAATTTTCATAGAAACAGATTCATCTTTATTGTATTAAGAATCACCACACTTTGGGAATTCTATAAGGGATTTGTGGTCCTTCATAAATAGTATACAATCATTCATGAATGCATGTATTCTTTAAACGATCATACCCATCGAGCGTATCATTATTTTGTGTTGTATGTTTGGCTCAGTTTATCATTATCTTCTAAGATAATGTCATTCAAGAGAGAAAGTAATTACATAAAACTGGTGTCACTCCATCTGTTGCCTGCTTTCAGATTATACAGCATCAGTATGGCTGAAAATTTTGTATATTTAGTTAAAAAACCATATTATGGAATCCTTGCACAACTCTTTAACTGCTCCAACAATTTTGGGAAATCATGAAGTTCATCTTAAACTGTCCTTGTCATTTACTCAATACAATCTTCATCTTTATTGACATATGTAATCACATCCTCAATACGGTCTTCTTCATTGCCCACACTTATAAACATATCAGATGATCCATAAAACTCAGTGTTATCCTAGCCACTAGATATATTCTCTTTCTCTCCATTTTTATTACAAAATTTATAACTTCGATATATTCCATGACAGATCAAGTGTTCTTCCCACTCCTTTAGACTAACTTATCTTGAATAAAAATAGCATAAACACATACAAAGGATTTGAGAAGGGTTATATGAATAATCCTTTGAAAACTTAATAAACTCTTTCACTCCATCAGCATACTCTTTTTTCATCTGATCGACATCCATCCATTCATTATTCATGTCCATCTTATTTGATTCGGTGATATTAATATTTAACAAAATAAATACACAGAATGTTTATATAAAAATTAATCAAGGCTAAAATAACTAACTCTTTTTAAAACTATTTATAAAATAACAAAGAGATGATTTAGACAAACCGTTTACATAGTTTAAATACCATTACAAAACTATTTATAAAAAATCACTCATTTTGAAAATAATAGTTTAAATCGATTTAAAATATCCCAGTTTAAATCTTATTAAAAAACCAACCATTTTCAGAAATTAACCTTTAAAATAACACTTTTTAAAGTAAACCAATTAGTTCCAAACATCCTTTCTCAAAACACCAATTCCTTTTTTAAGCCATTCTAAATCTATTTAAAACCAAAAAAGGTTATGATGAACGCATATATTTTCTTAAGTATCTTTTCAAAACACTTGAATCATTTTAACAGAGCCACTTAGGCATTTTCACAAACATAAATCCAAATAGAGAAACTTTATACATTATGTTAAACTATAGAAACTATAGTCCAAACTACACAACCATACATGATACATTATGTTAGACCCCCCTTTATTGGGTTCCCTCCCCATGCTTAACACTAGCACAGTGATCCTCTCGAATGGTTTAACCCTCACTTATACTGACATTCCACTTGAAGTTTCTAATTCATGGTGGTGTAATTTTTCCACTCTCATTTCTTCTACTAGAATTCATATTCCATCATCCTTACCCCTTCATGTAACTATAAATACCAGTAAATCTAGTTATTCAAATAGGGTCTTTCTCTAACCAACCTCTCAATTTTTGGGGATTCCTCTAACAGTCAATATGTCATTCCAACCCCAACACATTTGATCCTTTTGTGTGATATTGTATAACATAGGAAATATTCATATAATACATATTTCCCACAACGAGCATGGATAATGTGGGCTAAAATTTCTTTAGTGGATTATTTTCCCACAAAATTGAGGCATTCTGTATTTATGAGATGGTTTCTTCTACAGATCCTTCTAATCCATTTATAGACCCTAGGTTTCCTTACAATGTCAATTAGGGTAAACAATGATGTCCCAATTAGGACGTGAGTATGACTCAATAGACTGCCATGACCAGTATTCTCACCAGAGTGTCGACCACATAGACAAACAATAATATTCATTTCCTCAATAAAAAAATTTTCAGTGTTTAACAGACGTGAACCTTTTTAAAAAATTAATATGTCAAGGGGATAACATATTTAATTTATCATTATTAACCTCATCCAAAACATTCATTACAATTAACCCCAATCAGTAACTATCCCATTATTCCATTTACTCATAATAAAAATCATTAAACATACTTCATAACAATTTTATAACATGAACATTCCCCTGTTAAACCATTTACAACTTTTACTAACATTCAATCCCTAAATAATTTAACATATTAAAGGTATTACAAAAACCACATTATAACATATTATAATTCTTACAAAATTACAACGGATCTAATTTTGCAACCCCTTAAATTTGTCATTTAATAATTCAATTATGATGTTCAGGGGAGTGGATCTTCCATTGGGTGACCATAGCCCCAGTCTATCCATCAATATCAGATCCCACAAGGCCTGTGAAAGGTTTAATAGATCATTTAGAAACCATATTTATCATTTTCTACCATGATATTAAATGTTAAGAACATCGATATAATTAAATGATCACATCCACAATAATAAACATCAATACTATGAGATATAAATTTTACAGAACCTACCTCATGTTTGTAGAGAAGTAATCATCTATGAAATTACACTTGATTTATGACCAAACAACCCTCAACACTCAATATAAAAATATTTTAAAAAATAAGGGTTTAAAGGCTTCTAAAAGATATGAAAAAACACATACTGGAAGTCGCAACGATGACTGTGGAAGCCGTCGCAGCGGTATAAGAGGAGGAGAAGGAGGCATAAGCGGTAGTGGAAGCAGCGGCAGAGAAGCAAGAGGCAGAAGCGGTGGTGGAGGAGCAGGATGGTGAGTTTGCAATAGTAATGGTGGAGTAGGACAAGGAGGAGGACTCGACAACAGAGGAGGAGGAAGAGGGGGAGGATTTAGCGGTCATGGCGGCTGCGGATGAGGAGGAGAAGGAGGAGGAGGTAGCAGAGTAGGAGGAGGGGTGGCACATGGTTAGCCTTCTGTGAGAGCTTGAGGGGTGCAAATGGAAGTGGAGGTAGTTGAGGTTAATTTATAAAATCATGGGAAGAATTTATCTGTGCTAGTAAAATGTGCTAATAAAAGCATGTTTTATCAACGCTATATTCAAAAACACAGATAAAACATTTTTTTATCAGTGTTTTTTTAGGGCTAATAATGATGGGCATTTATCAGCACAAAAAAATAATGTTGATAAAATCCCTCTCTATCGGCACTAAAATTTTAGCACTGATAAAGGCACTTCTTTATCAATGCTAAAAAAACGCTGATAAAGGCATGTTTTATCATCACTTTTCAATATAATGCTGATAAAACATGACATTATTCTTTTATTTATTTAATTAATTAATTAATTATTTATTTATTTATTCATTTGTTCATTTAGTCATTTATTCATTTATTTATTTATTTATTTATTTTTTTATTTGTTTATTTATTCATTTATTCATTTATTCATTTATTCATTATTTCATTTATTCATTGATTGATTTATTTCAATAATTATAAAATTATAACAAATATATTTATTACATTTATAATTTAATAAATATATATAATTAATATATTTATTATAATTTAATAATTATTTAGATATATCTATATTAATTATATATTTTTTTATAATTTCATGATATATTTAAATAAAAATATATTTATTTTGAAATATTTATAAAATTAAAATAAATTTGTTAATAATAAATATATTTATTATATTTAGAATTTAAATTATAATTCATTATATATTTGTATATATATTTAAAAACTACTGACATTAAAATAAATTAATATATTATTTATATAATATTAATTCAATATATATTTAAATATATATATGTGTGTGTTTGTATATATATTCACTAAAGATATATATTTATAAATAAATATATTCAAAATTTATTCACAAATATAATAAAAATATATATCATTTAAAAAAATATTCTATAATTTTATAACTATTTAAACATATATAGATTTAATTAGATATATATAATTATAATTATAAATATTTTCTCAAAAGTATATATTTATATAAAATTAAATATGTATATTTTTTAATTTAATAAATACACTAATTTTTTTTAAATATATTTATCGTGATTTTAAGTATTTATGAGAACATAATGCTTCATATATATAGGAACGTGAATGAATACATAGAGTATAGTATAAATGGGTCTTTATATATATATATATGGCCAACATTAGGGTATAACATATAATTGAACATTCATGATGAATATGAACGTCCATTATGCATAAATTAATTGATAATATTCATTGGAAACATTTTTATAATAAATAAATAAATAAATAATTAATTATTTAATAATTATTTATATATATATATTAAATTATTATATATAAACATATGGTATAATTAATATAATAAACTAATAAACATAATAAACATAAATAAAACATAAACATAAAAATCATATGAAACATAATAAACATAAATACACACACACACACATACTTAAAAAACATAATAAACAAAATAAAACATAATAAACATAGTAAACATAATAAACATAATAAACATAATAAACATAATAAACATAATATACATAATATACATAATATACATAATAAAAATAACAACCCTAATAATTATAATGAATATAAGAAATATATTTATTATTTAATTAAATTTATATATGTATTTGAATTATTTAAAAATATATAATAATTATAAACAAGTTTTTTTTATTTAATGTATACAAATAAACATTATTTTTTAATATAATTAAAATACTTTTATATAAATTAATAATATTTTCTATTAAAAACTTTTATCAGTGCTACTGTTACCGATGATAAAGTGTCCTTTTTATCAGTGCTTTCTGTTAGCACAGATAAATGGGAACCTTTAGCTGTGCTAATGGTAAAACTAATAAACTGTAGATTTATTAGTGATTTTCTCTAACACTGATAAAATCTACCCTTTTATCAGTGCTTTATGATTCGTGCTACTAAAACTCAAGCACATCCCTTACACACATTTGTGGTAGTGCAATTGACCCATTGATATACCGAACACGATGATTAAAAGCCATAAGAGTCGAATACCAGTTGATCTCGATTGCCCGAAAATTTGGTTTCCCTGCTAGAAAGCCACACAGACTAGAATAAAACTCCATTGTCAACAATGAGGGGAGAATGGTAAAAGAGTCATACCATACGTGCAAGATCTGTATATGCATCTGTGGATATTAACCCTCAAGGTGGTGGGTGTCATTGATACAAAAAGTCTAACTAAGAAATGAAAGGGTGGTGGGACGTCCGTCCCAACTGGTTCGGTCAGCACATTTGATGTTATTCCATACAACAGATAAAAGAGTGGCACCCCTATTGAGTCAGTTCAAATAATGGATAGCAGGGATGAAAATCGATATAGAAAATAATTTTAATTCTATATTTTTAATTAATGGAAAATACAATATATATATATATATTTAATTTATGATGAGTTGATAAATGAATTTCTAAATTTGGAAATTAATTTTATGTATTAAAATAGGTCCTTAGATTTAAATTAACATAATGTATTTATAAAATCAGACTATTAATGGATTCCGGTTTTGAAATTTTCAAAATGGTTTGGATAATAGATTGACTATCATGTTTGGTTCACATGGTCCTTTAGAAAATTAAGTAATAAACAGGGTTCGATGTATCAAATGGGAATTTAAAAACCTATTAAGATGTGATTAGGATAATGTATTTAAAAAATATTCAATTTATAAATGGATTCAGGTTTCTTAATTTCCAAATAGGTCCAGATTCAGGTGCCTGAAATTTATCCTGTGTACCTTGTCCTATTGACATAAAATACCCCACACAAAAATAATAGTAACAGTTTGTGAATTGCTAGAACAATGCGGTATGCACACCCCATATCATGATAGAATTATATGCAGGAGGAAGGACATCATGATAGAATTATTTGCTGGAGGAAGGAGATTGATGGATGAAGAGAGTATAATGCTCGAGGGGCATCTTCAAAATCTCTCCCAAAACTTGTGGTCATAGTCCTAAGCCAAAGGGCCAACTCACCAACAAAGAAATCCACCCCACACACCCCACAAACACACTATTTTTATAACAAACCCACCCTACTCAATTAACAAACACATGGAAATAGGTGGTCCCCCACGAAACCTTAAAAAAACCTTCCCCCAAAAAGACAATATTGCCCCTAGCAGTTCATAACCACCAGTATACAGTCCCACCCCATGTACCTACCAATGAATAGTAAATTTTCATTATGCTCGAATCTTCATCCTCTATTAGAATTTACTAAACCAACTCTTATCTTAATAAAATTCAATTTAAAAATAATGTCCACCACATTTGGATGCTACATGTACTTAGAATATGGAAAATAACAACGATGTGAAATATTTGCATCACCCGAATGGAGCATTAAATTATTATTATGGTTGATGGATGTCTATAAAACTCATTCTATAACTAGTTCCTCTGTGAAATCCCAGGAATAGTTCCATAACTTGACACCAGGTCTCTGTGGAATCTGGTATCTATGAGAATAACCTAACAAGAAGGCATACCAATCTTGTAGTTAGTGAATTGTTATAAAATACTAAATGGAAGATAATGATGAGAAATCAGTTCAAATATTAAGGATCCATTTGATGACACATTCTGAAATATCTTCTGAAATTTATTACAGATGATAAATTCTTTTGTATAAGGGGACATTTCGTATGGAGAACTGAATCACATTGCAGTGTTATTTAATAAACTACATGTTAGTGTTTAGTTCGATCAATATAGAGTGATAGAATTGCTTTTTGTTTGCTTTGAATATCAAAAATACCTCATATTATAAATACCTCACTTTGTTTAGAAATAACTCACATGTTTAAACTAGACTATATTCATGCTTAAAAAATATGTAGATTCAATCTTACTCGGGTGTAGTTCATGGTTACGCAGAACATAAAAATCATGGTTACGTATAACATTATCATTTTATGTGAATTTTGATATTTTTTTCTCAGTTTTTTTTATTTTGAATTACTACAAATTTATATGATTTGTTTCAACTGTTTCATTAATTTTTAAAATTCACTTAAAAGCTAAATATTCTCAGAAAAGTATTTTTGAATAGCTAAAAAGGGATTAAGTGTGGGATATTTGTTAGAATTTCAAACCAAAACCACGAGTCAAAGCTACATGCAACGTCATTTATTACATGCACATGTTTTTTCATGGGTCCACCTCCATTTATTTTCTTTGAATGAATTTAATATTCCGTATTTAATTTTTGGTATCTTTTGTATCGTCATAAAGGCTCTACATTTAATATTTTGGTCTTTCCTTGTACCGTCATAGATTCTCTGTATTTAATTTTTGGTCTTTCTTTATACCAACATAAATTCTATGCATTTAATGTTTTGGTTCTACAAATTGATGTAAATGTAGTCTGAAATTACAATAGTGAAAAACCTTGAAATATCCTTTGTGTTGTGTGCCAATTTTCTTCTTCTTCAATTTTTCTTCTCATATTTCTCAGCTTGTATAGCCAACAAACTGGTATTAGAGGCTAGTTCCCAAGACTCCAATTTTAAAAAGATGGCCGCAATCTAGCTGCAAGTTCCGAAGCTGTCCAAGTACAAGTACGAAAGATGGTGCATCCAGATGAAGGCGTCATTCGGGTCGCAAGAATTATGTGAGATCATTACCGATGGGTATGTTGTACCCACCACGATGGAAGAAGCTTCCTTCATGGATGAAAAATAGACGGCCCTCAAAAATAAAAGAAAGAAAGACAACAAGGCGTTGTTCCTCCTCTATCAAGGGTTGGATGAATCAACGTTCGAAAAGATTTCCGAAGCAACATCAAGCAAGAAAGCTTGGGATACCCTTTCCACCATCTTCAAAGGTGTTGATCGAGTGAAGAGGGTATGTCTTCAAACATTATGAGCGTAATTTGAAGTGGCGCACATGAAAGAAGGTGAGAGCATCTCCGATTATTTCTCAAGATTAATTGTTATTTTTAAAAATTTGAAAAGTAATGGTGAAAAAGTTGAGGACATTTGAGTTATCAAAAAATCACTTCGATATCTCACAACCAATTTTGAGCATGTGGTTGTGGAAATCGAAGAATCAAAGGATTTGGATAAACTGTCCATTGAATAACTGACGGGGTCATTGCAAGTGCATGAGCAATTGATGCAAAAGAATATCGGTTAAACAATAGAGCATGCCTTGGAATTTAATGAACTTTTGGCCTGTATTGGATTTCCTTATATATATCCAATATAAATTGATGTGGGAGGGAAATCACTCTCCATGTGGCAAATCGCCCATCGATTCTATACAAGTGCAAGGAGGAGGATGCATCTTCTTTAGAACCATCATGTAAATCACGGATATTACTGCCCTATGAGCATGCACATCATTCATTGACGATTGATTCTATGGAAGAGGCCTTCCTTTAATACATCCCTATAAAGAGGGAATTCATTGAAGTGTTTCCTGAGAAATTTCTTGGTATTCCTTCTAGAAGAGATGTTTATTATTGATTGATCTTATAACTGGGGTGTTTCTAATATCAAAGACTCTGTATATAATGGCTATTGTGGAGCTTGTGGAGGTAAAGAAACAACTATAGTAGCATATGGATAAAGGGTTTATACACCCAAGTGCTTCACCATGGGGTGCACTAGTCCTCTTTGTCAAGAAGAAGGATGGGTCAATGCACCTTTGAATTGTTTATCATGAGCTCAAAAAATATTGATAAAGAACATGTATCCTCTTTCATGAATTGATGACTTGTTTGATCAGATACATGGAGCATAATACTTCTCTAAGGTTGATCGGCAGTCGGGATATTACCATGTAAGGGTAAAGAAGGAGAATATCCCCAAGACTTCTTTTCATACAAGATACGGGGACTATGAATTAATAGTAATTCTTTTCGGACTCACTAATTCTCCATAAAGCTTCTTGGACATAATGAATAGTGTATATAGAGATTAACTTGAACATTTTGTGGTATTCTTTATAGAAAATATTTTAATATACTCCAAAACCAAGTGGGTCATAAGGAGTATCTAAAAACTGTACTAGAGACCATGCGAAATGATGAGATCTATGAAAAGTACACCAAGTGTAAGTTCTGATTGAAGGAAGTCTCATTCTTGGGTAATATCATCACAAGAAATTGGATATCTGTCGATCCCTCCAAAGTAGCTTCAATTGAGGGATGGACAAGGCCAACATCATTGAAGAATATTCATAGCTTGATGGGGTTATCTGGATATTATCACTGATTTGTGAGAAATTTCTCACAATTGTACAACCCTCTTACCTAGCTAACTCGGAAGGGAGTAAAGTTTTCTTGGAGTGATGAATGAAAAGAGAGATTTCAAGTGTTGAAAAGGGGGATTATCATTGTGCCCATGCTCATGCTACCCACAAGTGGAGAACTTTTTGTGGTATCTAGTGATGCTTTGAAGAATGGCATGGGCTGTGTGTTGATGAAAAATAACAAATTCAATGCATATACTTATTGGAAATCAAAAGTTCAAAAGTAAAACTATCCAACACATGATCTGGTGTTGGCATTAGTAATATTATCTTTAAAAATTTGTCAACATTTCCTTTTTGGAGAGAAGTGTGAAATATACACGGATCAGAAAAACCTCAAGTATATATTCACACAGAAAGATTTGAATATTCTCCAACAAATATGGTTAGAGCTGATCAAAGACTATGACTACTCAATCCATTACCACCCTGGGAAACAAAAAAAGGTGGAGGATGTTCTAATTATAAAGTACCTGACAATTCTATCATTGATGATAATTGAAAAGGATCTAATATTCATAGGTTTGATGAAGATGTACTTGTGAATCATAAAGAAGGGAACATAATCAATAATTTCACAAATGATTTCTCAACCATCTCATTTGGAAAGGTTAAAGAATGATCAAAATAATGATGTGGGAATTCAGAAGAATGTGGAAACTATCATAAATGTGAAATCCTCAGAGTTCAATGTTAAGGAAGAAGAAATTATAAGATTTGCGAAAAGACTATGTGTTCCATCAAGTCTAGATTTGAATAAATAAATTTTAGATAATGCACATAGTTCAAATTTCTCCATTCACTGAGGAAACAGACAGATGTATCGAGATCTCCAAGAGAATTATTGGTGGGATAACATAAAGAAGGATATCACAGAGTATACATCAATGTTAATGGTATGTCAGCAAGTGAAGTATGTGAGGTAAAAGTCTAATAGGATGGTGCAACCAATACCCGTACTAATATGGGAATGGGAAAACATCACCATGGGCATTGTCACTAGGCTTATGAATACATCCAAAAGAAACAATTCAACATGGGTTGTTGTGGATCGTCTTACAAAGACTGAACACTTCATTTCAATTCTGGAGGCTTTCTCATTGGATCAACTGGAAAAGATGTATATCATAGAAGTGTTAAGGTTTCATGGAGTACCACTCTCAATTGTATCTGATCAATATCCAATAGTTACCTATATTGTTTGGAAGAGTCTTCAACATTTTCTAAATCCTAAGATAAAAATCAGTACAACTTATCATCCTCAAACTGATGGACAATCTGAGTGGACTATTCAAACACATTAGGACATGTTGAGAGAATCCTCAATGGTCTTCAAAGGAGTTTGGGATCAACATCTTCCTCTAGTTGAGTTCTCTTACAAAAATAGTTTCCACTCAAGCATCCAAATGGCTCCTTATGAATCCCTTTATGGGAAGAGGTGATGTAACTGGAATGTTCGGATGAAGTTGGGGGGAGAAAACTCCTAGGTCTAAAAATGGTTGAAGAAAAGGTGGAGAAGGTTAATACCATCCAACAAAACATTAAAGATTCTCCATGTTGACAAAAAATATTTACTAATAATCATTGATGAAACCTAGAGATTGATGTTGGAGATATGGTATTTCTCTGCATATCACCATGGAAGAGAGTTATGAGATTTGGAATGAATGGAAAGCTTAGTCCAAGGTATATTGGGACTTTTGAGATCCTGGATCACATTGGAGTAGTTGCCTATTGACTAGCACTCCCACCCAATCTATCTCAAGTACATTATGTATTCCATGTATCACTCTTGAGTAAGTACATACCTAACCCATCGCATGTACACAATCTAGAAGTGGTACTATTAGAGAATGACCTCTCCTATGAAGAGAATTCGATGAGGATTTTAAATCATAGAGAAAATTTTCTACAAATTAAGTCAATGCCCCTCATCAAGGTGTTGTGGTGAAACCCAAATTTTGAAGAAGCAACATGGGAATAAGAGGAAGTGATAAAGTAGAGTTACCATCATTTATTTTATAGTATGAAATAGAAATTTAGAGGGTGAAATTTCTTAAGAGTGGAAGATTGTAACGACCCAAAATTTTATTAACAAAAATTCCTATTTATCTAATTAAATGTATTATTATGTAAAATGGTTATATAAAACATATGAACTTCATTTTTTTATGTTTTTGGATTTCAATATACTGTTAATAATTTTGACCATTAATAATATAGTCATTGAATAATGATCACATGATTTTTATAAATATAGGGCCTTAACAGATCCAATTTACTCAAACAAAGGAAGCGATGGTCTCATCCAATAGAATTTCTCCATATGAAGCCCATTTGTTAGAGCTCAGAAAGGAGGTGATGTCACTAGGATTCTCTCATGATGAAGTCCAATCTGATCATCAACACATTAATCTTTAACGGAACTGCCTACAGGAGAAGTGTATGTTAATAGAGATTACCACCCAAGTGATATTATCCAAGCCACCCCAAGAGTCTATCACCATCGCGCACCTTTCCCTTAGGTATTATGTGGGTGTTTTAAAGGGTTATGTAATAATACCCTAGCACTATTATTATGTGCATTATTTTTTTTATATAGAATATACATTCATTTTATTATTGTTACTTTGTAAATATTTTTTAAAGTACAAATAATATTTTTAGTTAATATTCAATTAAGAAATATATTTTTATGAATTAATGGATATATGGATTAAATAATATTTTAATAAAATAAAATTAATCAATTAATTTTTATTAAATATAAATGATCGTATAATTTTTATGAATACAATTGTACTTTTTATTAAGGTTTGAATGTCGTTTTTGTCAAAACCCATGAATTTTCGATAAATGTGAGTTATTATTTTAAAAATAAAAGTAAACATATTTAAAAAATTATTTCGATAAAATTAATATTATTTCAGAAATCATGACGTTGAAATTATCTAACAGTAAATTTTTTCATAATTTTCTAAGATAGTCGAATTTTTGGGTAAAAAATAAATACCGTTAAATATATAATGTGTTTTATGACATAATAATGACCCAATAGTGATGTAATAAAATACTATATATGGTATTTTATTCTAATATATTTTTTTTACCTTTTATATAATGTGATTTTTATTTTTTTTTTGATTTATTTTACAAATCCTTAGTGCACCCTCCACGACCTATAAAGCATTTTTACATTTTAACATGATTTCCTTGAGAGTGTGACTCACCTCCACATAATAAAGACTAATATTTTAAGAAGATAGTCCATTGTACATATAAAATAGTGTTTTACCCTCAAATTTGGAAAAAACTATGGGAAAACCCCAAGGTTTGGTTTTTGGTTTTGATTAGTTTAATGTGTGGTATCCAAAACCAAAATAATACAGAATTCTCTATACTTTCCAATATAAACCCACACAATCTCCCATTATTCTTCAATAAAACCATTCTGATCATGACTAACCTCTTCCCTTCTCTATCTATAATCCTCCCAAGGTTCCCCAGGCTCCCAATAATCTTCTCTTAAGCCTCTCCCAAGCCATTGGATCACACATCCAAGTAAGGGATTTCTTCTTCTCTCATTTTTGTCCATGTTTTTTTATGTTTTTATACCCTTGTATTTTCAATTAAAAAAGTTGGAATATGATTCCACACCTACCCTATACTTATATCCTTATTTTTTAATGATGATATATTTTGTTTCTCTCCCATTAATGCCTCCCATTTACACCCATTACCGTACTGAAATTCTGTATGGGATTTCTCTCTCATCATTTACATTTAACAATGCTTTTGTATTATGAATATAAATTCTATGAAATATGTTGGAAAATGTATCTATATAACCCCATGACTGAAAATTTCATGTAAATATGATAAGACACCCCTTTCAATCTCATCAACCATTTTTATGAATTCTTATGTCACGTCGTTATTCTCCCGAAATTGCCCTGCGATTTTCCAAGTCAAAGTCATTTTGTAGTGAATACCATGCACATTTCTCTATCAAGGGTATTCACCTTTATTAATGTTTACTTATTGATTATATAGTTTCATATATGAATTCCATATTCATTTATCATAGAATAAATGACGATGTTTAATGAATCCATGTTATATGATCCATGTGGCACACTTAAGCATGAAATGAAATGATTAAGAAGGGTGCGCCCTAATAGTGCTTCAATGTATTAGGTAAAGACTAGTATCATCATATGTCAAGTACAGTGAGGTTTTACTCATTCTAATTCAAGTGAAATGAGGTTTTACTCATGCTCCATGTGAAATGATCCTTGGATCATGCTAATATCATGTTAAATGTTGCTTCCACATTTCCATGTTATGATAATCATGTTATATCATGGTTTTATGTTAGTGTTTATCTTATGCTCCATTAATATTCATATTGAATAGAATGTACTATATTCTTCATTTTATGATTTTTTTACTCCCTTTTTGGGATTTATAGCTCACCCTTTTCTTATGCATGTCCTCAGGTTATCCCATGCAATGATATATATGAAGGAATGTTGTGATCATGTAAAATAAGTATTCAATAAAGATGTTTTCTTTTATGTACTATGTTGTTATATAATGTTACTAATCCAAAAATACACTATACCACTTAATCTTATATATTGTATAATGTGAAAATTTTATGTTATAAATCATGTTTAAGTGTGAAATAAAGAGCAGGGTTGTTATAATTGATGTCTCATCAACCCACCTAAACCAGGATGAATTAATTTAAGTGTCTTAGTGAACTAAATTTCCACCTTATTGTGACTTCCTTACACCATTTTCCCTTCTTGAAATGCATAAAAAATAGTTCCTCTTTATTTTTTTAGTTGGGTTAAGTCTCTAACCACATCTCCCTTTGATATTTTTCTCATACTAAGTTGGCCAAGATGTCCAATCCTTTGTTTTATTAAGGTATACCAATTCATTATAGATGATGATATGACCAAATTCTATAGATCCATACTATATACCAGGCCAAAAATATAGTAGTGTTGACCTTTGGAATGACCACTATAGCTCCATGGACTTCCAGCCACCAGTAATTTCATCACTTTAGACTTGGGTTGCTACGACACTGTAGCAATTTTTGAATTCCGGTTGTCATTCAATGTATCATAGTGGACTTCGTGACAGTTGGTGGAACATTGGTTCATCTCTTTTATTGGACAATTTTAGGCTAGTGTTCTATGTTCTTGTGAAACCTAAAACTCCCTATAACTGTGCTTCAAAATCATAGTGAATTTTTTTATTTAAATGGATGTGGGGATCATTTTCAAAACCACATAAATCCTTATTCCCAACGTGATCTACTACTTTTTTTATTTTCCCTTTTAATCTTATGGAGATCATTTTTTGATTCATTACTCCTGAAGTTTCCACAACAACTGGTGTTAAAGGTTGAGTTCAGAATTATTGAATTGAACAATGACTATAAAAGAAGGTAATGTGATGATTGACCACTTCGATGGAACTGACTTCAGCTACTAGAGGATGAAGATCGAAGACTATCTCTACCAAAAGTAGATGCATTTTCTGCTTCTGGGTTTCAATCCAATGGACATGGAGCAGTCGGAGTGGGAGTTGTTGAATCAATAGGTTCTGGTAGTTGTATGCCTTATGTAGGAAAATAATGTGGCATTCGACATTGTAGAGTAGAATATGATGATTTGGTTGATGAATTCTCTCGCGAATATGTACGAGAAGCCTTCTGCGGGAAACAAAGTATACTTGAAGAGACAATTTTTCAACTTAAAAATCGTTTAATGGGGAATTTTTGAAAATAAAATCAATGAATTCAACACCATCATAATTAAATTGACATTGGTGGACATTGCCTTTGGTGATGAGGTATGTGTACTAGTTTTATTTTCCTCATAAATTGATAGTTGGGAAGAAATTTTAACAGTTATGAGCAGTTCTTCTGGAAATATCATGCTGGTTCTGAAGGATGTGTTGGACCTAATCTTCAGTAAGGATATTCTAAGAATAGAATCAGGTATATTCCCTTATTCTGCTCTGAATATAGAAGGATGGGAATGATATGTGTAGTGATACAATCATAGATGATAATAAAAGTCAAGAGGAAAGAGTCGGGATAAGGAATAAGGGGTCGGTCCTACCTGTTGGATTTGTGAGAAAAAAGGACATGTCAAGATGGAGTGAAGAGATAAATTGAAGGTTCCTGAGACCAACAGAGAAAACACAGCGGCTGAAGGAATTGATGATGTGATGCTTTTGAGTGTGGATAGCCTAATAAAGATTTGGATTTTAGAATATAGGGTGTATTTCAATTCTATATCGGATAAGGGTTTAATGAACAATTATGTTTCTAGAAATATCAATGAGGTATATCTTGTGGATGACGAACCTTTGTAGATTGTGGGTAAAGTTGATGCATGGATCAATACCAATAGTGTGAGTTTGCTGATTCTAGAAAACATGAGGAATATCCTTGGTTTTAGAAGAAATATCATTTCTATTGGGAAACTTTATAATTTAGGATTCATTACCATGTTTACGGGTGGTTCCTGAATGATTACCAAGGGATCTATGGTCATATATTAGGGAGAATTTTTTTTTACTTTGTATAACATGACATAGACTTGCCTGAACATGGTGGTGTCAGTAAATTCTATCATGGATTCTCAACTGTGGCACTACATGCTATGCCACATGAGTGAGAATGGGATAAGGTGCTGATAGAAAAATGAATTCTACCAGAGCTGAAGTCGTTGAATGTATGATTATGTAATGATTGTAGCCTTGGAATTTTGAATAAGGTATCTGTATGTGGGAGGGGCATCATTGGGGAGAGTCATCAAGGGAGGAGGATCTGTGGGTAGGAGGGGCATCATTAGGAAGAATCATCCAAATCGAGAGACGTGGGTGTCCAGGCGATGGTGTTGGGATCAGGAGGTGCGGTGTGTTCCGTGCACATAGAGGTGATGGTGGGTGGTAGCCATAATAGGAGGTGGGCCAGGAATCATGAGGGATGGCTGGCCGACTGGATGCTACGAGAGGAGGCAGAGCGAAGGAGTCTGTGTGAGGGAATGAGGGCAGTAGGGAGCCGAAGGATGCAAAGA
This sequence comes from Viscum album, assembly GCA_963277665.1. Taxonomy (NCBI): domain Eukaryota; kingdom Viridiplantae; phylum Streptophyta; class Magnoliopsida; order Santalales; family Viscaceae; genus Viscum; species Viscum album. Next base: position 1,809,781,602 of record OY728156.1, read on the forward strand.
AGATGTGGGTAAGGTCGTGCTAGATGACTTAGAGGAATCCTCATGGAGGGGTGAAGTCGGACCAAATCGGGAGTCCGTAGGTAGTAGAAAAAAATAAATTAATAGAATTTTACTTTTGATACCCTGTAAGTGGAGAATTTCACTTACCTCAATGTGAGGCGGAGACATTCTATTATATATGAGTGAAAATGAATACAAGGTGGATTATTCCGATGTGGTATTCAAAAATACACAATATTATAAAAGTGATTTTAATAGTATCATTTGCAAAAGCAGGCATAACATTGAAGGATGGGAAGCTGGACCTAGTGCACACTGATGTTTGGGGTCCTACACTAGTAAATTCCCTTGGAGGGTCACAATATTATGTTAAATTTATTTATGACTCAATAAGGAAGGTATGAATTTACTTTTTGAAATTAAAATAATTTTTTTAATATGTTTTAGAAGTGGAAAGTCATGGGGTAAAGTGAGTCGGGTGAAAAGATTGAATGCTTGAGGTCTGAAAATGGTGGAGAGTACGACAAAATTTAGTTCATAGAATTTTGGGAAAATAATAAAATTTAGTGGGAGAAGACTATCCTATGAACACTACAGGGGAATGGTGCAGCTGAAAGGATGAATATGACACTAAATGAACATGTATGGAGCATGAGGCTTCATTTAGGATTACCCAATACCTTCTGAGCCAATGGAGTAAACATGGAAGTATATTTCATTAAAAAGATTCCATTTGTAATAATGGGAGAATATATAATTGATGAGATGTAGTCTGATATGGAGGTAAGACTATCACATTTAAGAGTTTTTTATATTTTTTATGTACATATTGATGCTAACTCAAGGTACAAGCTTGGTGATAAAGAGTTTGGTTACCGCTTTTCAAATGATATCAACAAGATGGTCATTAGGTGACATAACGTGGTATGCAATGAAGGTGTAATGTAAAAGGATCTCCATACAGTTGAAGATTAAAATGGTAAAAAAGAATAGGTGTTCAAAGAGAAAGTGGATCTTGAAGGTGTACCTGAGCATGAGCCATCGGAACCAGTGGAGCCAAGTAATTAAGTGGAGTTAAGGAGATCAACAAGGGTGATAAGGCCTCTGTAGAGGTATTAACTATCATTACACTATTTTTTATTGATTTATGGTGGATAACCAAAAGTTTTTGAATAGTTAATGTGGTTGAAGGATTCAAGAAAGTGGGAGTTGGCCATGAAGTAGTAGATTTCTTCAATATAAGAAAACAAAACTTGGGAGTTAACACCTCTACCACTTGTAAAAAGAGAATTGCTGAACAAATGGGTATACCGGGTCAAAGAATTACATGATGTAAAGAAGAGGTACCTAGCATGGATGGTGGTGAATGGATTTCAACATAAGGAAGGTGTGGACTTCACTAATGTATTTTTTCCAACAGTTAAGATTACCACCATCCGGGTGGTTCTTAGAATTATTGCATTATAAGATTTATACCTTGAGAAACATTATTTCAATACATCTATTATTCATGGATATAGAGATGAAGACATAAATTTTATATGGATTTGTTGATTTTGAGAATGAATACCTGGTGTGAAAACTCCAGAATAGCTTGTATGGGTTGAAGCAGGCATCGAGGCAGTGAAATAAAAAGTTTGATGCATTCATGACTAAAAATGCATAAAGATGATGAGGCATGGATAAATTTTTCTACATAAAATATTTTGGTGATGAATGTATTATACTAATTCTATATACGTATGACATGCTTTATTGAAGGATCGTGTATTTTGAGAATTTATGCGTTTAATGAATAGTTTTCTATGGAGTTCGAAATGAAAGATCCTAGAGAAGCTGGAATGATTTTGGGGATGAAGATCAAGAGAGACCATGAAGATAGAACCTTGTTATTATCATAGGTTGACTACATCATAAAGGTTATGAGAATATTTAGTATACAGGAAGAAAATATAGTCTCTATTCCCCTAGAGGACCATTTCAAACTACCAAAGGAGAAATCACCAAAGACAACTAAAGAAGTTGAGTACATGGAAAAGGTTCCATACACATAAGATATGGGAAGTCTAATATATTTCATGGTATTCCCTCGACATAACATTTTTCATGCAGTAAGAGTTGTGAGAAGGTACAGGTACATCCATTGAATGAAATATTGGGAAGCTTTAAATTGGATACTGAGGTATTTAAATGACAACAAGTAGGTATCTCTGTGTTTTGGGGAAGGAAATTCATTGCAGGGGTATGTGGATGCTGGACATGGATGTGATGTTGATTTCATAAAGAGTATTATAGGTTATGTATTTACATATGGATGAATTGAAGAAAGATGGATATAACAATTATAGAATGTGGTGGCTTTATCCCCCATAGATACAGAATAAATTATTGTAACAGATGCTGGGAAGGAGATGGTTTGGATGAATAAATTCTTGGATGATTTGGGATGAAAGAGAGAGGAGAATGTATTACATTGTGACAGTCAGAGTACTATATATCTTGAAATGAACCTAGTATTTCATGCCTAGACAAAACACATTTCGTTGAAGTATCATTTCATCGGAGGCTTGATACAGGATGGGTTTCTGATATTGCATAAAATTTTTGGAACCAATAATCTGGTAGACATGTAGATGAAACTGATGGTAATATAGATTTTTAGGCACTATTGTGACTCTGTTGTTCTCCCCCGATGAATAGTGGATGAGAGGCGTAATATGGGGGACACCATGGGATTAAAAAAGGAAACAACTAGTATTTCATGAATCATCAACTTAAATTTGATGATATGAATGGAAAAAACACGTACTGTTGAGTGATGAAGAGGATGAGGTCAAATTAAGTAAGTTGTCTTAGTTAGTGGCATTGAAACAAGTCATTATAGCAGATCAGGCTCCAAGTGGGAGATTGTTGGATTAGTGTAGCCCAATCCTAGATGATGATTCATCTAAATGTGTATTACCCATATTGTGCATTAGGATAAAAATTTAGTGGGTTGAGATCCCATGGTGAGCTCTTTGGGGGATTCAAGGGACAACACGCCCCTACTTTGGGGTTCCGGGGGCTTTTGTTTCTCGGTCAAAATTTCTTGGCGTTGTAGAAACTATGACCACTATAGAAGAGATGATTGACTGACACCGACAGGTCACTATAGCAGTTTGGACCTTTGGAACAAATAATATAACTCCATGGAATTCTTGCTACCATAAACTATAAAACTTTAGACCTAGGTGGTCGCAACACTGTAGCGATGCAGAATACCATTCATCTTTCATTATAGCACAACAGAATTTATGATAGTTGGTGGAATAGTGTTCCATCCCTTTTATTAGCATGTTTTGGGCTAGAGTTTTATGTGCTTGTGTACCATGAAAATCTCTTTATTTTTTCTCCCTAATCATAGTGAGATATCTACCTCTCTGTGGATGTTGGGATCATTTTCCAAATCATGTAAATATATGTGTAATTTTATTCTCTTTCTTCTTTTGTTTTTTCCCTTTTACTCATCTATGGATTGTTTTACGCTTTGTTGATCCTGATGTTTCCACAACAAAATTTTATGCCAGAGGTTGTTCTCATCCCTTATACTCAAATAGTGTGTCACTTGAATTGCCAATCAGGAATAGGTTATCACTAGTTCTTTCTCCCATAGTATAACTCTTACATATTTTAGAATCTAGATGATCCGCGGATTTATTCTGAACATAACCTCATTTATTTCATCTAAAAGTTTTCTAACACTCAACAAATTGTTTTTGATCACATCCACAAGTAGAACATCCTGGGATTTCAATTTTTAGGCTTTAATGTCAGCTATAGAAAATATAATTTTTTATCAGTTCTCATTGCCAAAAGTAATTAATCCTCCTTCGTGATCTTCAATGTTCTTGAAGATCTTATTGTCGCCAGTCATGTGGGATGAACAACCACCATCTTGAATCCATGCCTTCTACATCTTCCTTTCATTCAAATCCACCACAAGAAGAAGTGTCTACGCTGCATTACCTTTTTTATAAACTTGTTTATCTTCAACATGAGATAATTTTTCAGGATGATTAGTCATTCATTTATCGCCACAATGAATTTGTTGTTCATATCTCCCATATATTTATTCTAGATGATCAAATTTGTTTTGAGAGCACAGATTTTGTAGATATCTTCCCGCAACATACCTTTTCTTGGAATTATTTCTCATATTCTCATGATTGCTCCCCCATAACTCTTTCCTCCTTTGAATCCAATGAAAAAATATGTTGTACCATCAAAAAACATTTTATATCCATAGACTCCACAACACCAACAATAGTCTTTAAATCTAGACCTTCCTTTATAGAATAAATTATATCTAGAAAAATATTCTTATTTTCCTCATGACTCTTGAGCCTTTTTATGCACTTGTCTTGGGGGGTATGTCTTCTCGCTTCATTCTAAACTGCCTTTTATATAGGATTAGATTTATTAGGATTTTTCTCAACCCATACTATGTCAAGTTTTAACATTAAATCCTACACTGTTAGTAAAATGTGATTTTAATTTTTTAGAATTAATTGTACATATTTTAACTACATTTTTGGGCTCAAAATTTTAAAATATTTAAATGATTCATACTTTATATCAACAACCAGAATGTTATTCTTATTGAGTTTGGTGTTTAACTATAAACAGGCTTCAATCTTTGATTTTAACATGTGATTAGTATCGATCTCTTCACCTTCTTCATCACTGCTTGATCATTCTTTTTATTTTTCAACATGATCCCTAAAATTTCTAATCAATTCGATAGTATCTTTATCTGATTGACTACTATTGGTGGAGAAAGAATCTAGTTTTTTTCTCAACATTCTTCTTCTTTTTCATCTTGTGAGCCACTTCTTCCTCTCAATAGGTTTCTTGTTTTATTTGGAGTTCTTACTTCATATATTCTTCTATGAACTGTCTTCTTTCTCATCACCGCCATTCTTCTTTGGAAAATTTATTACATAGTGTTCAATTCCACAAAATTTAAATCATTTCAATGGGACTTTACCTTTGTACATTCTCTTTCCTTTTCTAAAGTTTCGTTAAATGAGAAACATTATTCTCTAAGACTCTTTGTCCTTATCTTTATATTCTTTTAACTCATGACACTGTTCTTTTATTTTAATCTTTTTCTTGGATTTAAATTTCATCTCTTTCTTCTAGATCTTTTTTCTTGAAAACGGATTATTTCTCATTTCATAAGCAACAATAATGTTGTGCAATAAGAATATTGTGCAATAATAATATTGTGAAACAATAATATTGTTCGAATTGTCTAGTGAAAACACATATCTATATTTAAAAGTATAAATCTTATCATCAAATCTATCAGGAAAGTTTCTCATTAATTCTTTAATATTGATATAATCTTCAAATGTATCTCCAAAACCTCTGATATCGTTGAAAATCTCGATCAGTCTTATTAATTGGTTATCTACAGTCACATTATTAGACATTCTAACACATTAAAACATTACTCACCAAATCTGTAGCATCTCTTCATTCAATTTAACATTAACTTAAGAAATATTTTCAATTTTATCCCATATTTCATTTGCAGTATTGAGTCTCATCACCTTTGTATAATGTTTATCAAATAGGGACATTAAGATTATAGTTCTTGTCTTGCTATTAACTTCTAGATTTTTCCTTCTCAATATGTTTCATGAGAGAACCTTTTTACATTGATTTAAACCCCAAAAATAGAGGAATAAACCTTCAGGCTAAGAGAGATAAGATAATTAATCATCATATTATTCCATCTTTGAGATTTTTTTCCATCAAATAAAGGTATATCTATACTATTGAAGAATTGAGATTCTCAATCTATTATTCAATGAAAATAGAATCTTTCAAAGATAACCTAGGTTGCTATGACACCAATTGAAGTTACAAAGTGAATGATTTGTTGACACAGAGAAGGGGATTTGAATCAGTGTCAAAAATGTTTTACAATTTTCTTCAAATTAACTTTTTTGACTTGTTATGGTTAAGATCCACTCATTATTTAAAACTCATTCTCATCATCATGCAATGAATATAAATAGAAATGATAGAGAATATAAGGTTTTTAAATGCTTTGATCCCAATGTGAGTATCTACATCCTTATTGTCACGACCCATCCTCAGGGCCCATGCCATGACTACCCCAAGCCCGCCTTCCATAGGCCAGGGGCTGGCGACTATCACCAAAGGCGTAAATCCTGATATTTGGGAAGGAATTGCCTATATAAGACATAAACACATCCAACCAGAGTACAAGCGGAAGTAAAACACTAAGTACAAAAGAAAGTGCTGAAAAGTAAATGGTCCAGAATACAAACCCAACTGAGAAGTACAACTACAACTGAACGGTAGTACAACAGAAAAGAAAAACAACTGGAAGATAGAGGCAGCTCCTGGGTCATCCACCTCGAATCCTACCTGAAGGGTATGTACAGATAGCCTCCTCAATGCTCTCACCTGCCAACCTCCACCGTGTACCGCCTCATCATGAAGTCCACCTCCGGGTACTGACTCGTAGTGGGGTCCACCTCCGGGTACATACTCATCGTGAGGTCCACCTCTGGGTACCGTCCAGTCCTCGTACACTCGGTCTCGGTCAGCACTGTCCATCATTTGCATCCAACACAACGAGGTGCGGGCATAGACCATGTAGGGGTGAGTATAACGATACTCATTAGGGACCCCGAGACCCTCAAGGTCTCACTAAACCAACAAGTATCACCACAAAGAAGGATCTCAACAGATAACGCTTACTTAGGTATAAGCCCATACTTATACCTAAGTTATCAAGTAACCCATCTCAATCATGAGGTGTCACATAGATATGAAATCAATGGATAACTATTATGTAGGTATATTCCCATACATACACCTAAGTTATCAAGTAACCTATCTCAATCATGAGGTAAACACAAAGGTCATTAACTCAGCTCAAACCAGGATTTCATTATCGAAACCACAACTGCTGGAGAACTCCTCCTCTATCAAGAACAGGGGCCCTATCACGACTCCAAGGAGCTACTCACTAACCTTATACTGCTGATGTACTCCTCTGGTCAAGTACTACGGGTCTGATGCCAAAATATCGGGCTCTCCATCCGTTGTGGGTCCGCCGCCAAATATCGGGTGCTCCCCCAAATAGCCATCAGAGGTACTCCACCTGCCGAGTACCGTGGGTCTGCTGCCAACTACCAGGTGCTCAGTCCGTCGTGGGTCTATCGTCAAATACCAGGCGCTCCATCCACTGGGCTAATCGAATCACTCTGACTCAAATTGTTCAAGTAGTCATCAGGTCTACAACTACTAGGTCTCTACACTCCGTACGCTCATCTCCGAGAGTTTCCACTCCACGAGGCACTGATTGATACTCCATGTATCACAAAGTCCCACGTAGTAGTATAAAAAAGGTCCGCCTCATCACAGGGGTCTCAACTCAACAGACGATGCGTCATTCGGATGCCCGGTCTGTGAGTTATTAGCCATTTCATCCCGGGGGCCCTGTTGGTTTCGTGTACGAACCAACCCAACCGTATCTCAACTGTACCATGAACTCTCACAAGGTATACTCAAAGGGACCGTTTCTCAACGAGTTTACCAACACCACTGACGGTTCGTCAAACAGACGTCCTGACTGAGAGATATTGGCTTTTCCGTTCCTGGGGCCCGTTTGGATTTCAGGTACAATCCAACCCAGCCATATCCCAACTGCGTCCAAACCTCAAATGAAGTATACCAAAAGAAACATCTCACTAAAATTAAACCAAAAAAGTCGACGACACGTCAATCCGACGTCCGGAACTCAAGTTATAACTGTTTCTGCTCTGAGGGCCCGGTTGGTTTCAGGTTCGAACCAACCCGGCCATATGAAAAATTTACCGAAAGCTTGAGTGTAATATACCTAGACGACCTTCCCGATCCAAGGATACCTACGCAACTGATGGTGCATCGATCGGAGGTCTGTAGCCCAAGTTAAGGGCGTTTGAACAAACCTGGTCCGAAAGTAGGGGGTTTGGGCCCGATCCGACCCGGCCCGATACCCCCCGGGTCGACCCGACCTGGGTCTGGGTCCGGACCAATTGGGCGCAGCCCGGGCCGGTGTGGGTGGCCCGGCCTGGCGCGGGTTGCCCGGCCCAGCGCAGCCTGCGGCCCGGCTCGGAAGCTGGCCGCGGCTCGGCTCACGGCCGAGCGGGGTGCGAAGGGTGGGGGGGCCTTTTTGCGGAACGGCGGACCCTGTGGGGTCCACCCTAATTGATTGTCAAGGGGTTACGACCCCCCCCCCCCCCCGGGTTCTTCGAACGGCCGGCCAAAGGCCGACCGTCTGTGTAACCGCGGGACCCGAGGGTCCCACCTTCAGGTGGCGCCGGCTGCCAGCTTAGCCGGCCGCCCCTTTGAAGACAGCTGCGGCTCCTGTCCGACCGACGCGGCGCGACGGCGCCGCGGCCCGCTCCTGGCTGTGGCCTCCGTCAGCCTCACTGGCGCGGTGTGACGGCGCTGTTCCCCACCGCCGCGGTCCTCTTCGTTTCCTGCGTGGTGCAATGGCACCGGGCCACCTTCACCACAAACATTATTGAAATTAACATAGTGGATAAGAGGAGAATCGGTCGTGTTCATGTGGTCTGATCTCCTCCAGTTACGATGATAATATTCAGCCAATCTTAACAACGAAATTCAATGATAAACTTGAACAAAGAAATACCCCCTACCTCGAAAAGACGTCGCACGTCATCGAACCGTGGAAAGAGGCAAGCGTCGGGATGGTCTGGCATCGTGGAAGAACGGTGCTCCTCATGGCGTCACCTCACGTTCTTGCCTCGGTTGAAGGATATTCCCTTCGCCGAGAGGAAGATTGCGTTCTTCGTGAAAAGAAATATGTTCCTTCAAATCCTTCAAAGCTTCTCCACAGATTATTTTTCCCAACAATAAAATGAAAGGTTTTCTATTAATTTAATAATGCCAAGCAATTCAAAACTAAGAGGAGCCAATTCATTAATTGAAAGCAAGTTGGAAAAACTTATGGGAGAGAGAGAAGGAGGTGAGGAGTTCACATAATTAAAGAGAAGTTTACTAATTAAATTAAGGGGTGATAAAGGGGAATTCAAATGTGTTATGGGGAGGTGAGGAGTTAGGGTCTCATGTGGGCCCCACCACACTAAACCCTCCTTTGGGAGGTTAGGTGGATGTGGTCCCCACCTCTATCTCCCCCTTTGTAGGATAAAACTACCTTCCTTAAATAAAATTTATATACAACAAATTGTATTTAAATTATTCAAAATCCCCATTTATAAAACCTCAACCAGCTCAAAACGCAACCACGGGAAAGGTCCCCCTAAGCAATTACTGGCGCTACGAGTTAATCGGTGCTCTCAGATTTCAATTCTGAGCACCGGTTCAAAAGATATAAAAACTCGTTCGTTCCTTCAATGAAGGTACCCAAGCTAAGATTCAGAAATTGATTCCGGGCACAACGGGCCTCGGAATCAGGTGCCGTAAGAAACTACGCACTTGTAAAATTACAAAGAAATTAAGAAAAAAATTTCCTTGAAATTTTCAGGTCTTTACATTACTCCCACCTTAGGGCTTTATATCCCCATAAAGCTACAACACAAACTATGGAAACAAAAGAGGTACCGAGCACCCATCTGAGCCTCCTTCTCCCATGTGCTCTCCTGGTGGTTCTCATGCTGCCAATGAAAGTGTGCAAGAGGAATCAACAGTCCCCATAGGACCCGCTCATGTCGATCCTCAACCTCTACTGGAACCCTGTGTAAGTATGCCCATCATCGATATCTATCTCTTTGTGGTCGATGATAACGGAAAAGGTCTTGTACACATCTCCTCAGCTGAGATCTGTGAATGACGTCGTGCACCCAGTGCATCTGAGGTGGAAAGGCTACGCGGTAAGCCACTTTGCCTACTCTATTGGGTACCCGCAAAGGTCCGTTGAACCCCGGAGATTACTTGCCACCTTGGCCAAATCTCCATAGACCTTGTCACGGTGAGACCTGTATAAAACGTGGTCATCACCCTCGAACTCCAGTGGTCTTGTCTCCTATCAGCATATGAATTTTGTCTACTCCGTGCAGTCTTCATCCGCTCTTGGATGATCTACACCTTTTCCGTCGTAACCTGAACCATATCTAGTTTTACACATGCTGACTCCATCACTATCTACAAAGGATATCTGAAATACGACCAGCTGTTGTCTCGCTACTCCTAACAGCAGAATGTCTGATCTCCTAATTAAGAGCATCTACTACAACGTCCCCCTCTCCAGGATTATAAACTATCTCAAAGTCATAGTCCTGGAGGAATTCAAGCTATCACCGCTGTCTCTAGTTCATGTCCTTCCGAGAGAAGACACACCTGAGACTATTGAGTTAGAGAGAGCCGCAATCCATTCACTCTATGATCAATGGGTGAGACTAGCCAATTGTAAGAACTCATTCCCACCCTTCATTGTTTATGTTATTCCCAAAAAGAGAAATCTGGTCTCATCCTCTGGAGAACCATGTTCTTCACCTAATACAGTCAATCTTGACATGAACGATACTATTTCATGCCATGGACGATGTCGTAAGGCCTCGACGCTACTACCAAGAGATCCAACCATTACTCTCGCCTCCAAGGGTCGAGTCACACTATCGGAAGCAGTGTGTGGTCACTAGGTCTCCTCCATTAGGTATCTTGAAAGTGAGGGTCAATTCAATGGTTTTAAACTAGAACCTTTTAGTAACAACCATATAGGGAGGACAGGAAAGTAAACGCCACAAAGGAAGGTGTCTTTTATTACTACAGCTCAAAGTACAAAGACACATACAACCACAAAAACAACAAAAAGGAATCTAGAAGCACCAATAACAAAGGCCTCCATGCCTGGAACTAGTCCCTCTCCTGTCCACTTGCTTCCAGAGCTCCACTTCCTTGTAAACCGCTCGGCTGCTGCTCAAGATTTCACCGTTGTTTCTGTCTCTGTGGCTCCTCCAATGCATGCAGATCAATGGTGCGGGGAGTCGAATAGTCATGTGCCATGTGAACCTGCTTGCCGCATGAATAACACTTCCTTCTCCTCATATGGCTGGCTCTGTTTCGTTTGCCTCGTACAACCGAACCTAAAACCCGAGGTCGCCCACCTGTTGGCCTGGTCCTCTTGGACCTCCGCATCATCAGTCTCCTGCCTACAGATGACTCAGCTACTGATGAAAAACCCTATGGAAAGGGCAGCAGCTCCTGAGCATGCTCAGAGTGTAGAGTCGCTAGTATAAACTCCACCCTGAAGAAGGTCTCGAGGTCTCCCCAGGTGAATGTCATCCCATCGCAAAACTGGAACATGTGGCTCCACCACCTCTCAACTAATCCCTGTAAGAGGCTAACATCTAGGTACATCATCAAGTCTGCGTGTGTCCCAGCTGTGTGGAAAGCTCATGCTACAAAATCATGCCAATGACCAGCTGTTTGAAAATCCGACTCGCCTAGAAACGTCGGAGGACTCTGACACTAGAACCCGTGCATCGCACTCAAGCGGCGGGCACTCTCTGCTGGTGTCTGATCTAGAAGAGGTCCTTGTACTAAGGCCTCATCGCTCAATGGCCTATCAGCATGTACAACTTTCGGGGCTCTAGCTGATCATCTGTGGGGAGGTATCCTGAATGAATATATGCGACATGGTCAAAAGACTATACTTGGTGAGCTGACTTGGTTTGATCTATTTAAAAAAAACTTTTTGAAAACACACACACAATCAGTGTTTTCAGGCCCCGAGTCGGAAATCAAAAGTCAGGGTCTTGGTGTATGGATATGTCGGCCGCCCGCACCAACACTAGACTCCCTGAACTGAAAACCAAACTTGGTACCCTTAACACTATTGCTTTATAGAAAAGAAATATCAGAGTCCGAACTTATACGGTAGAACCGACTCCTCTGATACCAATTTGTCACGACCCGTCCTTAGGGCCTGTGTCGTGATTACCCCAAGCCCACCTTCCATAGTCCAGGGGCTAGAAACTATCACCAAAGGCGTAAATCCCAATATCTAGGAAAGAATTTCCTTTATAAAACATAAACACATCCAACCAGAGTACAAGAGGAATTAAAACACTAAGTACAAAAGAATGTGCTGAAAAGTAAATGCGCCAGAATACAAACTGAACTGAGAAGTACAGCTACAACTGAATGGTAGTACTATAGAAAAGACAAATAGCTGGAAGATAGAAGCAGCTCCTAGGTCATCCACCTCAGATCCTACCTAAAGGGTAGGTACAAATATCCTCCTCAACTCTCTAGCCCGCCAACCTCCACTGTGTACCGTCTCGTCGTGAAGTCCACCTCCAGGTACTGACTCGTAGTGGGTTCCACCTCCGGGTACTGACTCGTCGTGAGGTCCACCTCCGAGTACCGTCCAGTCCTCATACACTTGGTCTCTGTCAGCGCTGTCTGTCATCTGCATCCAACACAACAAGGTGCGGGCATAGCCCATGCAGGGGTGAGTATAATGATACTCAATAGGGACCCTGAGACCCTCAAGGTCTCACTAAACCAACAAGGATAACCACAAAGAAGGATCTCAACTAATAACCCTTACATAGGTATAAGCCCATACTTATACCTAAGTTATCAAGTAACCCATCTCAATCATGAGGTGGCACACAGATATGAAATCAATGGATAACTATTACGTAGGTATATGCCTATACATACACCTAAGTTATCAAGTAATCCATCTCAATCATGAAGTAAACACAAAGGTCATTAACTCAGCTCAAACCAGTATTTCATTATCGAAACCAAAACTGCTGGAGAAATCATCCTCTATCGAGAACAGTGGCCCTGTCACGACTCTGAGGCACTACTCAATAACCTTAGACTGCTGATGTACTCATCTCATCGAGTACCGCGGGTCTGCTGCCAAATATCGGGCGCTCCGTCTGCTGTGGGTCTGCCGCCAAATACCAGGCGCTCCCCCTAATAGCCGTCAGAGGTACTCCACCTACTGAGTACAGCAGGTCAGCTACCAACTAACTAGCGCTCTGTCTTCCGTGGGTCTGCCGTAAAATACCAGGTGCTCCGTCCACTGGGCTAATCGAATCACTCTGACTCGAATCGTTCAAGCAATCATTATGTCTACAGCTACTGGGTCTCTGAACTCTGTACGCTCGTCTCCAGGAGGGTCCACTCCACGAGCCACTAATCAATACTCCAAGTATCACAAAGTACCATGTAGTAGTATCAAAAAGGTCTGCCTCTTCATAGGGGTCTCAACGCAACAGACGACGCGTCATTCAGATGCCCGGTCTGTGAGTTATTAGCCTTTTCGTCCCGGGGGCCTCGTTGGTTTTGTTTACAAACCAACATGATTGTATCTCAAATGTACCCCGAACTCTCATAGGTTATACTCAAAGGGACCGTTTCTAAACGAGTTTACCAATGCTGCTGATGGTTCGTCAAACGGACGTCCGAACTGAGAGATATTGGCTTTTCCGTTCCTGGGGCCCGGTTGGATTTCGGGTACAATCCAACCCATCCATATCCCAATTGCATCCAAACCTCAACTATATTATAACAAAATATCCATCTCACTAAAAGGAAACCAAAAAATTTAACGGCAGGTCAACCGCACGTCCGGAACTCAAGTTATAACTGTTTCCGCTCCAATGGCCCAATTGATTTCGGGTTCGAACCAACCCTGTCATACCCAAACTTTACATAAATCTTGAGTGTAATATACTGAAACTATACTCTCTATCCAAGGATCCCTACGCAACTGACGGTGTGTCGATCGGAGGTCTGTAGCCTAACATATGGGCGTTTGAACGAACCTGGTCTGAAATTAGGGGGTTTGGGGCCCGGTCCGACCCAGCCCAATACCCCCTGGGTCGGCCCGAACCGCGTCGACCCGACCCGGGTCCGGGTCTGGCCCAATTGGTCACATCCCGGCCCGGATGGCGTGGCCCGGCCCGGTGCAGGCGTCCCGACACGGCGTGGGTGGCTCGGCCCAGCACGGCCTGCGGCCCGGCTCGGAAGTCGGTCGCGGCTCGGCTCGCGGCCGAGCGGGGTGCGAGGGGGGGGGGGGGGCGCCCCTTTTTTTGGAATGGCGGACCCTGTGGGGTCCACACTAATTGATTTTTTGGGGGGTTACGACCCCCATGGGTTCTTCGAACGGCCGGCCAAAGGCCGGACAACTGTGTAACTACGGGACCCAAGGGTCCCCCCTCCAGGTGGCGCCGGTGACCAGCTCAGCCGGCCACCCCTTTGAAGATCGTCGCGCCCCTCCGCCGCGGCCCTCTCCGGTCGTGCTTCTCTTTGTTTCCCACGCGGTTCAATGGCACCGCTCCACCTTTGCCACAAACATCATTGAAATTAACAAAGTGGAGGGGAGGGGAATCGGCCGTGTTCGTGCGGTCCGATCGCCTCCCATTACGACGATAACCTTCGGCCAATCTTAACAACGAAAGTCGATGATAAACATGAACAAAAAAATAACCCCTACCTCAAAAAGATGTTGCAAATCGTCGAACCATGGAAAGAGGCAAGTGTCACGGTGGTCGGGCATTGTGGAAGAACGGTGATCCTTGTGGCGTCACCTCATGTTCTTGCCTCGGTTGAAGGAGATTCCCTTCATCGAGAGGAAGATTGCATTCTTCGTGAAAAGAATGCTTTTCCTTCAAATCCTTCAAATCTTCTCCACAAATTATTTTTCCCAACAATAAAATTAAAGGTTTCCTCTTAATTTAATAATGCCAAGAAATTCAAAACTAAGAGGTTCCAATTCATTAATTGAAATCAAGTTGGAAAAACTTATGGGAGAGAGAGAAAGAGGTGAGGAGTTCACATAATTAAAGGGAAGTTTACTAATTAAATTAAGGGGTGATAAAGGGGAATTCAAAGGGGTTATTTGGAGGTGAGGAGTTAGGGTCTCGTTTAGGCCCCACCACACTAAACCCTCATTTGGGAGGTTAGGTGGTTGTGGGCCCCACCTCTAACTCCCCCTTTGTAGGATAAAACTACCTTCCTTAAATAAAATTTATATACAACAAATTTGATTTAAATTATTCTAAATCCCCATTTATAAAACCTTAACCCGCTCAGAACGCAACCACGAGAAAGGTCCCCCTAAGCAATTATCGGTGCTACGAGTTCATTGGTGCCCTCAGATTTCAATTCCAAGAACCAGTTTAAAAGATAGAAAAACCTGCTAGTTCGTTCATTGAACGTACCCGAGCTAAAAATTGGAAATTGATTCCGTGCACACCGGGCCTCGGAATCAGGTGCCGTCAAAAACTGCTTACTCATAAAATTCCAAAGAAATTAAGAAAAACAATTCCTTGAAATTTTCAGGTCTTTACAATTATTGTCTTTGAATTGATTTTGAGACAAAAATGTATCACTAATTTCATGAAGTGATTACAAAAAGGGAAGGTATCATCTTTAAACCTTGAAGTTGTTTCCTAATAGTTAAGTCTCCCAACATTTATTTATATTGGATCCCTCCAATTTTATATGATGGTGTCAAAACTAGAGATGAAAATATTGTTTTCTCTGGGATTTTTCTTCATCAAATGAAACATCTTGGATTAGGTGACATCCTGCATGGAATCATTAATTCCTCTGGGTAATCATGTTCAAAAAAAATTCATCATGGCACAAAATCACTAAAACTACTAAGGTGTTATAGGATATTCGAGTACCAAAGTCAAAACCATAAAGAACGAGACATACTAGTAATGCATTAAAAAATGCACTCTTTCATTCACAAGTAAAGGGTTGTGATTAAGAGAATGAATAATATATAAGAAAGAAATAATGAATGCCAAAACCTGACACAAAATACCATGAAAAATAATAACATTTCAATAAATCAATCTCATCTCATTACAAAAACCACATCACAAGAACTACCCCTTCAAGCTAGCCATGAGAGGATGAAGATAAAACCTAAACTGACCAAATAACAATAGGAGACGATTTGATGCACCCCAACAATGAACCTATATGGAAAATGTTAATTCATGTGTCTAGCATTGACCTTTATTTATAGGAAAACATCTCCCACATGTACTGTTATATCTCTACTTGTATCTTGAAATATTTATCCTCACCCATTTCCAACTCTATTTCCCAATAGATAGGTGCTAAAAACAATGTACAACATTGCCTCACACTCCCAAGACATAGTTTAAGCATATCACTAATAAGATAATACCTAATGGAGACCAGGTAACCAACAAACTCCCTTAGTATATTAAGACTAATTCTATGAAAAATTATAGAGAAAGAAGGGAAATGATGTGGGAGAAGATAAACTATAGGAAGAGGGAACTCCCTCACACCTGCCCAAGCCCTAGGCCTTTCCAACCATAATCCTCTATGTCTCTCCGGTACCCCCTATAACAACCCATTGGACAATCATCTATCAATAACTTGGGGAGAACCACAAGTAGGTTAGGTTTTTTCCTCATGTTGGGACAATATCTAGCTAGTTGTCCCAAGAGGATTATTCATATCCTTGTCACCCTCCCAAAAAACCACCTTTTCCTCATAATGGTGGTCATGTCTCATGGTGTGAAGAATTAGCGGCACCCTCCGATGATCTACTTTCCATAATTTAGACGTAAACCAAAACAAAAAGCCACTATAGATGTGGGGTCTAGTGTGAATGCAGTGGAATCACTCAAATATGATATGCTATTTCAATACTCCTTCCATTGGAGGGTGTCAGCCTAAACTTGTTTCTATAAAAGTTTCATTTTTGCTATCATAAACACTATGTTGGGCATATCTTCCCCTTCAAAACCTTTCTCAATAAAATTGTGTAAATTTAGAATGATGAGACTGAATTAATTTTAAAAACTAAAGATGTTGTTTTCAATACATCTGAAGCATCAGTTGTAGAACACGTGGATCACTTGCACCACTTTTTATCCAATAGTCAATAGTTTGGAAGGATCCCCCCCTGATGTACAAAAAGTTTTTCTATTGCTAACCCATCCACAATCAAGTAAAAACATGACAACATTTATACTATAGGACCTTGTTGTTATCATCTATTATAATGTGTCCCTTTAACACCAGCACCACAAGAAATCTCCCATATGCTTCTCCTTACTTCATGACGCATTTATGATAGCAAAAGTATTTTTTCGGTGCATGTGTTGCTTCCACTGAAAGAAGGTGGTGCACAACACCTTGGAATGTGAACCCATCGAGCGTGCTAAGGGATAAAGAATGGTAGAACGCCATTTAAAATTGTGCATGACTCATGAATGATCACCTCTAAAGTGAGAGAATCCATTAGGGCTCCCCTGTGCACTAAGAGAAGTCTGATAGTGGTCACTTGTGTGACTGATGCAGCGATTTTTCGGCAGCAACAAATTTCCCAGCAATTGTCTCCTCCCTCATAAGGTAATTATTGGGAAGGTCACACCAATTGGTAGAGAACAGAAAAACAAAGAACTCCCTTAGTATATTAAGACTACATCTAGGCAGAATTATATAGAAAGGGAAATGATGTGGTAGAAGATACACTACAGGAATAGGGAACTCCCTCACACCTGCTCAATCCACAGGATGTTCCAATCATAATCCTTTGTGCCTCTCTCATACCCCCCTCTCAACCTTATAACAACCCATGAGAGAATATTCTAAAAAATTGGGGATACCATCACAGGGAGTTCAGTTACCTATTGGGACATATTTTCCCCTCCTGTTGGGACATACTCTAGCCAAATTTCAAGCCTTTTTTCTTGCCAATTTTCCCTAGAAAATTATTTATATCAATAGATCAATCATTATATATTGTATATATCAAAGATGTAGCCGAAGGTGAGCATTTCCATCACAAAACAGTACTCTCGAACTACCTTCAATGAATTTTTATGGTCACGACATAGCCCATGAAAGCACTCCATGAGTCATCTACATTATCAATCATAAAAAACTTCCTCATCAAAAATTACAAATAATTCAATACACATCACAATAGAAACCACTCACATCCCTAACCACTTCTTCCACTGAGCTCCCTTCACTAATTTCTTCAGGATCATGGCACAATCCTCTGAAACTTTCTTTTGGTCAGCTGGGAGAACTGAGTTGGTATCATTTAATGGTGATGTTGAACCACATTTATTATATTTCTAGGTAAAGGGTATTTATGAGTCCCACATTGGATTACACCACCTTGTAATCCTTTTAAACTATCTATAAAATAATGTCTTAACCTCACTTTGAGGTAAGCCGAATTTACCTACTACATGGTTTCAGAAGAAAATTTTCAATCAACTTTTTCCCACTACCCTCACCCTCCCCCCAAGGATCCCCCCCAGGAGGAACCCTCCCGGCCTCCCTATGGTGCTTCCTACCCCACCATCTCAGCAGCGTCCCAGCTTCGCCCAACCATTCCCATCATTTCCCGGCTCTACCCCTCTAGGGCACGTCCCAGCCTACCTCTGACGTGGAAGCATTGGCCCCACCTTCCCTCGGCCTCCCTGCTTCACGATCAACCCCCACCTTCTTGGCCATTTTCTTGGAACATGCCTCCGTTACAACATCCCAGACCCGCCATTATTAATGCCTCTCCGCCCAGCCCTCATCGGCGAGTCCCAAACCCACCTCCATTACAGCCTCTCGGTCCTACCCTATTAGGCAATTCCCAACACTTCCTCCCAGTCCAACCCTCCTCGATGAGTCCTTGTCCCACCTCTATTGGCACCTTTCGATCTATCCCACCTGGGTGAGTCTTGGACCCACCTCCGTCATGGCATCTAAGTCACGCCATCCTCAGAAATTTCTAGCACCATCTCTGATGCGGCATCACATCCCCTCCCTCCTAAACAACTCCTGACCCCATATCCTTGTGGCTTCTTGGGCTCACCTCTCATCATGCTTCCCCACCCTGCCTCTCTCAGTAACTCCTAGTATTTCCTTTGGAAAGTGCCCCCTAACTGGATATCACATTGACTCCTGGTAGGATCTAAGCCCTCCCGGCACATTTTTGATCATTCCCTTGTCTATAGATTTCAACCTATCTAATGGCCAAGACTTCTATCCTACCTCCACTGATCATGGCCTCCACTCAACTGGTTGATGAGAGGCTTTAATCAACCAATTTTTCCGTCTGATGGAAGATAGTACTGATGTAACTCATTGACATGGACCTCATCTCACACCTCATGGATCCTCCGCCACTAAAATAAAATCCCAAATATAGTCTATAAAATCTTACATACAACAATATTTTTTCATTACTTGTCAATTCCACAGACCGCTCAGTCACGGATATCCATCAGATAGAAAATATAGTTAAGAAACTATGGGATTCCTTAAACCTTAAGTATTCAGAGTCAAATAATTTGAATCCGGAGTCAAAAAGTTTTCTAGTGCCTGTCATTCATCCGCCAGCAAAACTGACCATTTCTGACAAACTTCATTGAGTGGAAACCTCTCCGGGATGAATTACATGAGTTCTGGCCCATTCCTCAGACACTGGAGGCATCCTTGACCAGGAGGGACCAATTATGCCTCTTCATCCTTCTTGATGTCCTCCATCCTGAATATGTGACAACGACCATATAGATGCTTTCCATCCCCTACTCGCTAGAGATTGTAATGATTTATCATCACCTTAAAAAGGCTCATTGGGAACTTCCCCCACCCACTCCAAGCATCAATCCTACTACCCTTGTGGATGGTGGCAATGTCCTCTCTTCTAAAACTCACGGATGTAGTCATAGGGAGGGTCTTCCCCATCCCCTCTATCAGCACTATGGTAAGCTCAGCCACCCCATCGACTAATGTTGGGTTATTCATGGACACCCATCTCAACAACCTCAACAAGGTCAGACTACGGTCCAAGATGGGTTCCCATCTGCCGTTTCTATTCCTACCACCCTTGACCTATCCATGGCTGAGCTTCAACTAATTCATGATCATCAGACCACCTTTCTTCTGGGTTCTTCTTCGGCATCTATTTCCCACACTAGTGGTTCAAATTCTTGTGTCACTCATCACCAGCCTGCCTGGATACATGACTCAGGTTCATCCAATCATCTCACTGGTGATGCAGGTATCTTATCAACCTACCATATGTATATTGGATCCTCATCCATCACTGTTGCTGATGGATCTACTATTCCATTTTCGAGGTTAGGCACATGCTCCTTGAATTCATATATTCGTCTATCATTTATAGAACAAGTTCCAATAATTCCTTTTAACCTTCTCTCTATCAGTAATCTTACAATGTAATTCAAATATAGTTTCATCTTTACATATTCTATTGTTTTGTTTCAGGAGCGGACGATGAACCAAGAACTTGGTAAGGGATAGCTTCAGGATGGTGTGTACATGTTCGATGGACTGACATTAGTCAACCGCATGAATCTCTCTACTCATTCATTAGACCATCATTCTCGGTTGGGAAATCCACCTACCCACACCCTTCATCAGCTCTTCCCAATATTAGTCCACATGTTTATTTTCATTGTGAGTCATGTAAATTTGTGAAACATCATCGCACATCATATATTCCACAAGTGGTTCCACAAGCCTCCAAACCTATTGATTTGATTCATTATGATTTATGGGGTACTTGTGGCATCTCGAGTCATTTAGGATATCACTATTATTTATCCTTCATTGATGATTTCTCATGTATGACATGGTTATACCTTCTTTGTGATTGGTCTAAGGTTTTTACTATTTTCTATACCTTTTATCATGAAATTAAGACTCAGTTATCCACCACCATCAAATGTCTCCACTCAGACATTGGATGATAATATTTTCCACTTTTTTTAGTAGTTTCTCAATGCTAAAATCATAATTCTTCAGAAATTCTACCCTGATACACCTCATAAGAAAGGACTGGATAAGCAGAAGCATTTCCATATTCTGTAGACTTTTTTTTCCCTCCTATTATACATGAAGGTGCCTCTCTTTTCTTTGGGTGATGCCATCCTAACTACTACCTACCTATTTAACTGAATCCCATATTTTATCCTTTATGGGAGACTCCTTTTCATACTCTTTTCTCCTCTCTCCCTCCTCACTCACTTCCACTCCATCGGTTTGGGTGTCTTTCTTATGTTTTTAAAAATCATCCCAACCTCTCTAAGCTATCTTCCAAATCCCTCAGTTGCATATTCCTCGGATATTCCCACACTCGGTGTAGATACCAGTGCTTCTCTCCACACATACGATGATATATCATCTCTTATGATGTATCAGTTGTTGAGAGATATCCTTTCACTCTTCCCTCTCCCCATCAAGACACCACCATCGATAATTGTGTTCCTCTCATCATCCACCCACCTCTGGTGCCCTACATTGTTGGTCACCAATTTGGCACTATCTACTCCCATCACCTATCGACTATATCCATCGTCCAGGCCAAAGACACCAACATACTAGATTCATATGATTCTCTTGCTTCGGCTACAAATGACATGCTCATTTAACTATGGAAATCTACTTGTTCTTTCTATAATACTCCCCTGTACACATCCTTATATAAGTGTCTTTCCACTATAGAGATGATATTTCTTCCCCACATAGTCAATGATGCCAAATCTCACCCATGGTGGCTTAAAGAAATATGGGATGAATTGTAGGCTCTGGACAACAATCATAATTGGGATTTGGTCCCCCTTCTAACAGGAAAACATGCGGTTGACAACAAATGGATTTATACGGACTGCCTCAATGCATATGGAACTCTTCATCGCCTCAAATACAGAATTTTGGGGAATGGATTTTCCAAGACATGTGCTATCACTATTTTGATACCTTATATTCGATTATAAAGATGTCATCTGTTTTATTATCTATCTCTGAATGCTCATCTTCATTGGCCCCTTCATCAACATGATTTAAAAAATGCATTTCTCCATGGATTTCCTGAATAAGAGGTGTTTCTACAGAATCCTCCTGGTTATTTTGCCTCAAGAGCTGAATCCAATGCTTTTCAACTTCTTCACTATCTATTTGGACTCAAGTATTCTCTTCGTTCTTGGTTTGCACAATTCAGCACCATCGTCACTACATTTGGGCTATCTCAGATTATGAAGGACCACACCGTCTGCTACCATAAAATGTCCTCCTGCTGCATCCTGTTGGTGGTATATGTTGATGATATCATCCTCACTGGAAGATACTTAACTAGAATCACCCAACTAAAAGGAATATACACCACTACTTTCACATCAAATATCTCTGTTCGCTAACATATTTCCTTGGCATTGATCTCTCCCATTCTGCGGACACCATCATTCTCTACCAATGCAAATACGCATTGGATATCTTGAAGAATGTTGGTGTGACTGAGGAAACTTCCATTGAAACTCCTATTGAGTCTGGAAAAGAGTCTCTCTATGAAAACAAGGAACTATACTCTCACCTAGATAGCTACCGTTGTCTTGTGGGGAAACTCAATTATCTCACTCCGGCACGTCCAAACAATTTCTGCACTGTTGGAAAAGTGACCAATTCATGGAGCATCTGACCAACTTTCAGTGGAATATTGTCCTCTACATTGTCAAATACATCATGGAATATCTCTCTCGTGGTATTCACTACTCATATCATGATCATTTGAATGTTGATGAATTCTGTGATGAAAGCTATGTTTCTTATCTTGCTACCTAAAAGTCTACATATGAGTTTTTCATTTTCCTAATAGGTAACCTCATCTCTTGGCGCATCAAGAAATTGAATGTCATCTCCATATCTAGTGTGGATTCTGAATATCATGTGACGACCATAGTCACTACTGATATTATTTCTCTTTGTCATATCGTACACTATCTTGGCTTCCCACTTCACATGTCTGCTCATATTTTGTGTGATAATGAGGAAGCTATGAAGATTTATTCTAATCATATAATCCTTGAACAAATGAAACATATCGATGTATACTGCCACTTTATTCTTCATCTCCTTGAGCATCACCATATCAGCTTCGGTCACATACTGATGGCAGATTAGCTTGCCAACATCTTCACCAAAGACCTCCCGGGAGCTTGTTTAGAGTCTCTCAATACCAAGATAGGTATCCACAGAATTAGCGACCAAACTTTAAGGGGTGTGTGTATTGTCTTTTTCAATTTCAGATATCATTTTTGTGGGACTCTTGGTCTAAACTGGGCATGTTGAGCCTAAGGGGGAGTGTTGAACTCAGTTTATTATGTTTTCAGGAAAAGGTTATTTCCATGACCAATATCTGATTACTTCACCTCGCAATCCTTTAAATATATCTATAAAATAATGTCTTCACCTCACTTTGAGGTAAGGGAAATTCACCTACTACAGGTTCTATAACCAATGTGTGATACATATAACAGAGACTTTATAGTATAGGCAACTCCAGTACAAAAAAAAACAAAATAAAGAAACTACTATAAGGTGAAAATGAGGTGTTGGCATAGAATAGTGATATTCACCCCATGATGAAATTGAACTATGTATCTTGGGGGAGCCAAGAGTTCCTCAAAAAATAATTTTAAACAATACAACACTTGAACTTTAGCATCGAATAATGAAATCATGTATTTATGTTCATGCAACGACCCAAAATTTTATTAATATTTGTTTCCTAAATCTTGTGTGTTATTTTATTTTTATACTCAACAAAACTCTATTATTTAATTAATTAAGTGAGTATAATTAAATGATACCATTGGGTTTCGACTGTTATATAACTGTTGGTCAATATGACCGTTGGAAGCTAAACTCTTAACGTTACAATTTTTTGTTTACAAATACAAGTGATCAGGGTTTATTAATACATAAAGAATATTTGATGGCCCCATCCAGTAGTCTCAGCCCGATCAAATCCCATCTGACTGAACTCAGGAAGGAGGTAGCACCATTGGCCTTTTCTCTCGACCAAACCCAAGCCGAACTTCATCGTGTGAAGCTGGAACAGAATTGCCTTCGTGAGAAGTTCAAGCTGATTGAAATCACCACTCAGGAAATGTTGGCCAAGCTGCCCCAAGATTCTATCACCTTAGCACACCTTACACTTAGGTCCTATTTTGGTGTTATAAGGGGATATGTAATGAGACCTTAGCCGCCTTATGTAATCCTTTGATATAAATACAAATTGTGATTTCTTCTTATGGTGAAGTTTATGAATTTTCAAATGTCCGGATAAATATAAGATGTATATTATTGATGTTTAAAAAAAAAGGGATATTTTAAAATAATTATTTAAACTTTAAATAATTAATAATCTGTAATGATTTTCAAAAAATGGTCTTCTATAGTTATGTCCAGAAAGAAATTTAGAGTCTAATAAGATCAACTTATTTTTTTTGGTGAATAGTAAATTATGAATAGTGATTTTACACTTATGATTAGTAATGTGACCAAATGGATTAACTAACCTCACTTAATAAAGTATTGATATAATTTAGGCACCTTGATTAAGTAATATGATTAAATAAAATAGGTAAATAACTATTTCAGAAATTATTAGTCAAGTATTAGTTTTCTAGAGTTAATAGTGTTTTTTAATTAAAAATTAAATTAAAAATATTTGGAAAATTATTTTTATAATATGGAGTTCATTTTTAATTCAGAGAATTTATATTAGGTTAAAGTTATTTTTGGGGATTTTTCTAAAAAAATGAATTTTCGGGTGAATAGTGAAAATACAGTTGTTAGTTTCAGGTCTTTAATGAAATCATTAAGGATATAATAATTATGTAATCATTCTGGTCGACTTATTAATAGTAAGATAAGGTATGAGGTGTCCCATGTGGCCAATACCATGGTCAAATACAATGGGCAAGCCCATGGTTTTTCCAATACCACCAATGAGGTGTCCCTTGGCCATTAATGCCTTGTCCCCTCACTACTCCTATAAATACCAAGCCATTCCCCCATTAATTTCATTTCCAAATCCTCCTCAATGAATTTATGGCCTCATTACCTCCAAAGTAGTCCTCCCATGGTTCCCTAAATCCTCCCAAGGTCCCAAACATCATGCTTTCGAAGTTACTCTTCAAGGTAAGGGATCCTCTCACCCTTCTCTTTTAACCCATGACTTCCTTTATGTTGTGTCTTCTAGTTTCCATCTCTTTTTGTTTAGGGTATGTTATTATATGTTCTCAATACAATCCATTTCATGTATAATTATTGAGAGACCATTTTTTATCTCATCAATTTGTTTTATGAATTTTTAAGTGACACCGTTAGGCTGTCGAATTTTTTTTAAAAGGAATCACATCTTCTCTTTTCTTTCATGTTTCCTTTTCATGTGGTATGTCATTAAAATTACAATACCGTACTCTTATCTCCATGTAATTCTGTATTTATACTGTATTATAAGTTATTTATTATTGGGTTACTCTTGTATCCTCTCTGTTTATTATTTTCTAAAACCAAGTTACATAGTCATTATGCTACAGAACTTTTGTGTCAAAATTTCTATCTCTTTCTCTCAAGAAATTATATTTTTTATTTATCTAAATACTCAAACTTATTTAGTTTATATGGTTGTTAATAAATATATAAAAATGATATATTTGATTCTGTAATTGACATACATATAACCCTCACTCCCTTTCCATGGGTTATAAATGACATAATGATCTTATTTTCAAGAACTTTTAAAACGTCACAATTATGAGATGAAACCCATTTATTTCATTCTATATGGGTTATTTAGGAAATGTTTTATTATGATATATGTCGCTCACATGAAATTAAATACATATTAAGGGTTCTCTTTAGTAGTGCTCAAATTTATTGGGTGAAGAATTAATCTCTAGAGATGACAAGTTTCACGATACCTTGGTGAATAACCTTGGTAATTTTTATGACGCCTTGGGGATGGACCATGGTGATATGTTTATGAATGTCTAAATGAAATGTTGAAGTCACATATTCATGTTATGTTCCAAGTTCTTTTCATTATGACATGTCTATACTTCCATTGCTCATGTCATTATGTTTTCATTCAAGTTCTTATTGTTAACACAAGTAAACGGATTCTGTTGTTTACCCTTACTGGGCCTTCTGCTCACCCTTTACTTTGATGTATGTCTCCAAGATATGAGATGCAGTAGTTGTACATTGGATGAACCTATGATGAAGCCCTAAAAGTGGTTTATAAGAATGTTTTATGTTGTATTCAAGTTTTATTGTTCCTGATTTCCAAGACACTAGACATTAAAGATCCTTTTGTATGTAAAATGTAATGAAAATTTATGTATTAAAAAGGTAGGATTCCATAGTTGGTAACAAAGTATAGTTTTTTATTTAGGGAAATTAGGATATGAAAACTGTAAGGAAGAACCCTATAGAAAATATTAAATATAGGAAAACTTCCTCGTATTTTGGTGAGTATTGAGTAAGTGGTTTATCAAGAAAATACATCTCTGTCTTGATACGAGTAGGTAGAGGTGGCTCTGGCACAGATGTACATAGGCGTAAAAACAGAAAACACCACTTTGATCTAGACTTTAATGGGAAATGGTACATGACAACAGGCCTTTCTGCACTCTTGGTTACGACACTCCCGGGGGATATGTTTGGTTAATCGAAAGATTTTTATGAATAATTATGAAGAAATTATAGATAAATGTAATTATTTAAGCATGAAGTTTTAACACATAGAATCCTTTATATTTAAAAGATTCATAAATGATATAAGTTTCTCACTAATATTTTATTATTTTAGAAAATGGCGGGAAATATGAGGAACCGTGCAAATGGTGACTGCAATGGACCATGCACTGACGACCCTCCGATAGAAGACGGAATGGAAACATTCATGCGAATGATGAAACAACTAACTCAAGTTATGGGAAATAACTTGAATCATGCTAATTGACTGATCTCACTATGAAGGGACCAACATTATGTTGTGTAATTTATGTGTCAAAGACCACCAACCTTCAGTGGATCAACTGTCCCATTGATTTTTGAGGAGTGGATCAGCTCTATCGAGAAGATCTTTTCTATGATCTGCTATTAAGAGAAAGAGAAGGTCACCCTAGCTATCTATTGCTTATAAGGAAAAGTTAATCAGTAGTAGGAACTGATAAAAAACACGATGCCAAGATTGGAGGTTGAAGTTATGGAGTGGGAAGAGTTCAGAGGGATATTTTTCAGTAAGTATTCCCTCGTTCCATGAGAACAAGGATAGAGAAGGAGTTTCTTGAACTAAAGAAGAAGGAGAACAAATCTGTTGGAAGCTATGATATGAACTCCACCTGACATTCATGATATACCTATAGATTTTTCATGGATCCAAATGGTAAGGCTGATAGATTCTTAGGTGGACTAAGACCTCATCTACGAAAGAATCTAGCCAACCGAGACTGTGACAGCTATGAGGAGATCGTGCGGAGTGCGATGAAAGTCGAGCTAGAGTTTGGTGAGACACAGTGGCCTCATAAATCAAACGACAGGAAGAGATCGATGGAGCCCAGCTTAGGGAGGACCTTATATTAGGGAATAGGTGGCAAGAAAGTGCAATATCCCACGTTTAATAAATGTTTAAAGAAACATTCGGGGAACTACCTGACCGGGAGTGGGAAATGATACAAGTGTGGAAGAGACAACCATATTGCAAGGAATTGTCATAGTGATGTGAAACCTCAACTTCTAAACACAAATGACAAGGGTAAGATGGTGTAGGCCCGACCTGATGTCCAGTGCTTTATGTGTGGACAACATGGGCACTTTTCCAGTCACTGTCCAAATCTGTGGGCAGTAGAGGGGAACCACCATCATCCTCATCAAAGGCCAAGGGATCAAGGCCTTGATTTTTCTATCACGACAGCTGAAGTTGAAGCTCTGAATGGTGTGGTAGCAAGTACTCTTGTTGTTCTCTCAAAGCTATAAATTACTTTGTTTGGTTCTTTTTCTACGCATTCCTTTATTTCCTATATATTTGCAAAGAATTTAGAATCAAACCCCAATTTTCTAAAAGTGGAGTTATCATTCAAGACTCCTGGTGGGATTATCCCAGCATCATCAGTGTTTAGAAACTCTAGTATTTACTTTAGTGAGAAAAATCTTATCTCAAATCTAGCAGTCATTCCCATGCTGGAATTTGACATTATACAAGGGATGGACATGCTCTCAAAGTATAATGCTAAGATCAAATGCAGAATCATGGAAATCTCAATAGTCTTAAATGGAAAACCCACAGTTATCTTCCAAGGAGATGTATTTCAACCAGATCTTTGTCCAGAGAAACCCCCTATATCCTTCTTTATGGAGTTGATTGGTGAAGAAGAAGAAGGAGATGAGAGTTTGAGGATAGAAACAGTTCCCATCATCCGAAAAAATGTTGACAAATTTTCTAAGGAGTTGTCTGGACCTCCCCTATAAAGTGAGGTAGAGTTCTCAATTGAACTCATACCTGGATCTAATCAGATATCAAAGACCTCGTATAGGATGGAAAATTTGGAGATGGAAGAATTAAAGAAACAACTCCAAGATCTTTTGGAGAAGGGGTTTATCCGACCAAGTGTGTCTCCTTGGGAGCACCTATTTTATTTATAAAGAAGAAGGATGGATCGATGCGACTATGCATTGATTATAGAGAACTGAATGGGATCATAGTAAAGAACAAATACCCACTTCCAATAACTGATGACTTATTTGACCAACATCGTGGGGCTCAATTCTTCTATAAGATTGATCTTCGATCTGGTTATCATCAATTGAGGGTGAAGAACGAATATATTCTAAAAACTGATTTCCGATCAAGATATGGGCATTATGAGTTTGTTGTTATGCCCTTCAGACTAACTAATGCACCTGCAATTTTTATGGATCTGATGAATAGAGTCTTTAAGGACTACCTTGAAATTTTTTTGGTAGTTTTTATTGATTGTATTCTGATATATTCCAAAAGTTGCGAGGAGCATGAGGATCATCTAAGGGATATTTTGCAAAATCTTCTGAAGTAGAGGCTTTTTGTGAAGTTTGTAAAATGTGAATTTTGTTTACTACAATTGGATTTCTTAGGGAACATTGTAACCAATAAAGGAATCACAGTTGACCCTACAAAGGAAAAATTTGAAGAGGAGTAGACTCAACCTACCACAATAACTGAGATTCGTAGTTTTCTTGGATTAGAAGGATATTATAGGAGGGTTGTGAAAAACATTTCATGACTTTCTAATCCATTAACCAAGTTAACTCAAAAGGGGTCAAGTTCATCTAGACAAAAGAGTGTGAGGAAAGTTTCCAAGTGTTGAAGAAGATATTGGTTACTGTACCCATGTAAAATCTACCCTCATGTGGAGAAGGATCCATTATTTTTAGTGATGCATCTCTAAAAGAGATTGGGTGCGTCCTCGTGCAAAATGAAAAGGTCATTGCTTATGCATCTAAACAGTTGAAGACTCATGATCAGAATTATCATACGCATGATCTGGAACTGGATGCGGTCGTTTTTACTCTGAAGATATGGAGGCACTATCTTTATGGGGAGAAATGTGATATATACACAGACCATCAAAGTTTGAAGTATATTTTCACACAAAAGGAATTGAACATGAGACAAAGGAGATGGTTAGAACATCTTAGAGACTATGATTGTTGAATTCATTATCATCCTGGAAGAGAAAACAAAGTCCATGATGTATTAAGTAGGAAAGACCCAGTTGTTCTTTCCATGATGCAGATTCAAAGTGATCCATCGATCAATGAACTAGTAATGTTGGAAATAGGAATTATAAGGGAAGGGACATCATCAAACCTAACCCAAATTATTTCTCAACCATCATTACTAGAGATGATCAATAAATCACATAAAGAAGAGCCTTTATTACAGAAGAAGTTTGAGGCTATAAAGGATGGAAAGTTTTATGAGTTAAAAATTGATCAAGAAGCTGTACAGAAATTTCGTACAAGACTATGCATTCCATCTATTACAAGAATAAAGAAGGAGATGATGGATGAATCTCATAGATCTACTTTTCCTATACATCCTGGAAGCACAAAAATGCATAGGGACCTTCGTGATCATTATTGGTGGGATAATATGAAAAGGAAGATTGCTGACTACACTTCAAGGTTCCTAGTATGCCAGCAAGTGAAGGCAAAGCAACAACTTCGTAAAGGGGTATTGCAACCACTACCCATACCAGCATGGAAGTGGGACAATATCACTATGGACTTTTTCACTGGTATTTGGAGAACATCCTAAGGAAACAATGTGATATGGGTTATTATGGACCGTCTCACCAAGACTTCCCATTTTATGTCCATTTGGGAATATTTCTCTCTGGATCAACATTCCAGGATTTACATGAAGGAATTGGTAAGGCTGCATGTAGTTCCACTTTCTATCATATCTGATCATGATCCAAGGTTTATATCAAAATTCTGGAGAAGTCTTCAATATGATCTGAGCACTGAATTCAATTTTAGTACGACCTATCACCCCCAACCTGATGGCCAATTTGAAAGGACTATTCAAACACTTGAGGACATGCTGAGAATGTGCACAGTAGAATTTAAGGGTGGATGGGATCAACATCTCTCTTTAGTCGAGTTCTCTTACAACAACAGCTTCCACTCGAGCATTCAAATGACACCCTATGAATCTCTATATGAGAAGCGATGTAGAACTCATACGTGTTGGGAAGAAGATGGTGAGAGAAAGCTTCTTGGGCCTAATCTTTTACAAGAGATGATAGAAAAATTCCATGCCATCCAACAAAACATTAAGGCTGGTCAGATTCGGCAAAATAGATATGCCAACAATTGTCTAAGGTGTCACGACCCGTCCTCAGGGCCCATGTCGTGACTACCCCAAGCCCACCTTCCATAGGCCAGGGGCTAGAGACTAGCACTAAGGCATAAATCCCGGTAAAAAGGGAAGACATTGCCTTTGAAAAGTAAACAAACACCACAGAGTAAACAAGCTGTAGAAGTAAACACTAAGTAAAAGCTGGTACAAGAGTAAGTGCGGAAAAAGTAAATGGGCCAGTATACAAACCCAAACTGAAAGTAAAGTACAGCTCGAAAGGGAAAACAAAAACTCTAAAGTAAAGCCACAACACCGAGTTGTCCACTGGAAATCCCACCTGAAGGGTTGGTACAGATAGCTCCACTGCTCCTCGGGTCCCGTCGTCTCCTCTGAGTATGTCCCGCCCAGTGGTCCACCTCCAGGTACCGTCCTGTTCTGCAAGCCTCATCCACGATCAACGTTGTCCGTCGTCTGCAACCAACACAACGTAGTGCGGGCATAACCCGTGCAGGGGTGAGTATAAGCTACTCAGTAGGGACCCCCGAGACCCCCGAAGGTCTCCCAAAATCCACATAGGATAAACCACAAAGGAAAGATACAATCACGAAGTAACAACTGATATTGCTTAGATATATGCCCATACATATACCTAAGTCATCAATTCCAATACGCTCTAACCTCCGAGCCCAAGTACAACCCAGTCCACACAGAAAAGTATACGTATTCCACACAGGAAAGCAAAACGTAATCCACACAGGATAGCACAACACAATCCACACAGGAAAGCAAACAGGTTTCATCTCACACAGGTATACTTCTTCGAAGATGATAGAGATGATCACTGATCCATCTAAGTCGTCGGACCCACAAAGGATTGATAAGTACTAACCCTCGCAAAGACCCACACATGATCGGTAGGAAACTAACCCCTGCAAAGCCCCACACAGGATCGGACCCACACAGGATCTGTAGGCGCTGGCTCACATAGAACCATTGAGTGCTGACCCACACAGGATCAGACCCACACAGGATTGGTAGCACTGATCCACATAGGATCGTTGAGTTTTGTAGTCGTCGCCGTCGAATCCACTAAGAATCTCTGTACAGTCGTCGTCGTCGTCACAGTAGCAGTCACAGCCAGCTCTAGGGTTCCCGTACACAGCAAGCTCGTTCGGGAGGGTCCGCTCCAAGAGCTGAGAGGCTGATACATCAACTGACACATAGTCCAGAGTTGATGTATCCAAGGGTTCTATATCGTCAACAGGAACTCAACGTCGTAGACGGCACATCGATCGGACGCCCGGTCTGAGAGTTGTTGGCTTTTTCGTCCCAGGGGTCCGGTTGGTTTTTAAGGCAATACCAACCCGACCGTACTCCACCTGCGTCCAAACCTCGGGCGGAGTAAGCCAAAATATCCGTCTCACTTAGAGGAATCCAATTAAGTCGACGACATGTCAAACAGACGTCCGAAACTCAAGATATGAGCGTTTCCGCTCCGAGGGCCCGGTTGGTTTCGTGTACGAACCAACCCGGCCGAACTCAAAGTAAATTGAAACCTTGAGTGCGATATACCGAAATGACCGTCTCGTTCCAAGGATCATGTCGCCGCTGACAGCGCATCGATCAGAGGTCTGTAGCCTGAGTTATGGGCAATTGAACCCAAACGGTCAGAAAACAGGGGTTTCGGGCCCGGACCGACCCGGCCCGAGACCCCCCCGGTACGGGTCGGCCCAAACAGGGTCGACCCGCCCCGGTCCGGGTCGGCCCGGCCCGGCTGAGCATAGCGCACCCAGCGTGCTGCCAGCTCGGCCAAAGGCCGAGCTGTTGGCAAGGGGGGGGGGGGGCTGCCCCCATGTGTAACCGCGACCCCCCATTTATGGGGGCCGTTTGAAGTCCGGCCTGGGGAATTTAATTCCCCCGGCTCCTCCCTGTCCGGCCAGCTGACCTGGCCAGCCAGTTCCTGCTCAACGGGATCGGCGATGGCCGGTCCCCTTCCAGCTCCGACGTCGGCGGCCCGGTCCGGCCGCCGGTCACCTTGCTCCGTCGTGGCCCAGAACCGGACGCGACCCTTGTCGTCCGGTGCGGCGCGACGACGCCGCGCCCCTCCACCGCGGCCCCGGAACTGGCTGCAGTATTTTCGGGTGTCTCCGACGCGGCGCGATGGCGTCGCGTCCTTGATCTTCTTTCCACGGTGCGGCGCGACGGCGCCACACATTTCCTCTCGCTTGATTCCGCGTGGTGCGACAGCACCACGCCTTCCCGTACCAAACCACAAAGGAATAAACATGAAAAATGAGTAGGGTCGGCCGTGTTTGTGCGGTCCGGCCCCCTCGCGTTATTAGATAACAATTGGTTTTAATCCACAAAGATTGTCAAGTTGGTATTCACGAACAAATAAATAAATAAAACCCCTACATCGGTTTCAAGAACGATACACGTCAATGAGCCGTGGAAGACGAGCGTCGCAGAGGTCAGGCGTCGTGGAAAACGAACGTCGATTCCATTTTCGTCAAGGTGAATCCAAAGAGGAAACATCACGGAAGAAGAACGTCGTGGAAGAAGTTCTCCGCGTTCCTCGGCGGAGATGTTCTTCATTGAAGAACGGTGTTCTTCGTCGGAGTCCGAGGTGTTCTTCACGTTCTTTGTTGAAGAAGAAGATGTTCTTCCCAAAACCTCTCAACGATAAACTCTAACAACAAAATAAAATAAGTTCCTTTATTATTTTATTAACACAACAAGCCTTATGAAAATTTAAGGATTTTAATTTTAAAAACTTACATTCAACTCACCACATTAAAACCATAAGTTTAATAAACTTAAGTTATCAACATTTAAGTGAGAGTTGAGAGGGGTTAAAGGATATGAAGGGGTGGGGTTCATGTAGGGCCCACCACCCTCATAACCTCCCAAGGGAGGTTGGGTGGTTACCCAACTTCCATTAAGAACTAAACACTTAGAGTAAAAATAATAAAAATTGTAGATTAATTATAAAATAAACTTCCATAATTTTTTTATCATCAACACTCGTGAAAACGCAACTCCGGAACAAGAGTTACTAGGCAATTACCGGCGTTGTGGTTCCATCGGTGCCCTCAGAATTTGATTCCGGGCACCGGTTCAAAAGATAGGAATTCCCGCTTGTTAGTTCACTGAACGTACCCGAGCTAAACTTCGGATAGAAATTCCGGGCACTCCGGGCCTCAGAATCAAGTGCCGTCTGAAACCGCGATCATGTAAAATTCCAAAGAAAATTAAGAAAAAAATTCCCTTGAATTTTACGGGTCTTTACATAAGGGACTTGGAGTTTGATGTCGGTGACAACGTATTACTTTGAATTTCACCTTGGAAGAGAGTCATGAAGTTTGGGAATAAAGGGAAGCTCATCCCTATGTATATTGGCCCCTATGAAATCCTTGATCACGTGGGAGAAGTGGCTTATCGGCTTGCACTTCCTCCAAATCTAGCACAAGTTCATGATGTCTTCCACATATCCCTCTCGAGGAAGTACATACCTGACCCTTCACATGTACTAAACCCAGAGGTGGTAAAACTAGAACATGACCTCTCTTTTGAGGAGCAGCCGGTGGAGATCTTGGATCGTAGAGAGAAGGTTCTACGCAAGAAGACTACCCACCTTGTTAAGGTGTTGTAGAGGAACCAAAAATATGAAGAAGCCATGTGGGAACCAGAGGAGTCTATGAGGCAGAAGTACCCACACCTTTTCTCCTATGAGGGTACAAGTTAAAAATTTTGGGGACCAAATTTCTTAAGGGGGAGAATGTAACGACCTGAAATTTTATTAAAATTTGTTTCCTAAATTTTGTGTGTTATTTTATTTTTATACTCAACAAAAATATATTCTTTAATTAATGAAGTGAATATAATAAAATGATAATGTTGGGCTTCGACTATTATATAACTGTTGGTTAATATGACCGTTGGCAACTAAACTCTTAAGTTAAATTTTTTTTGTTTATAAATACAAGTGATCTTGGGTAATTAATACAGAAAGAAGATTCCATGGCCCCATCCAGTAGTCTCGGGCCGATCGAAGTCCATCTGACTAAACTCGGGAAGGAGGTAGCACCATTGGGCTTTACTCTAGACCGATACCAAGCCGAACTTCATTGTGTGAAGCTGGAATGGAATCGCCTTCACGAGAAGTTCAAGCTGATAGAAATCACCACTCAGGCAATGTTGGCCGAGCCGCCCCAAGATTCTATCACTTTATCACACCATACACTTAGGTCCTATGCTGGTGGTATAAGGGGCTATGTAACGAGACCTCAACTGTCTTATGTAATCCTTTGATATAAATAAAAATTATGATTTCTTCTTATGGTGATGTTTGTGAATTTTCAAATGTCCGGATAAATATAAGATGTATATTATGGATTTTTAGAAAAAAAAGGTTATTTTAAAATATTTATGTAAATTTTAAATAATTAATAATGTGTAATGATTTTCAAAAAATGGTCTTTAACAGTTATGTTCAGTAAAAAATTTAGAGTCTAATAAGATCAACCTAATTTTTGGTGAATAGTAAATTATGAATAGTGATTTTATGCTTATGATTAGTAATGTGACCAAATGGATAAAGTAACCTCACTTAATAAAGTATTTATATAATTTAGGAACCCTGATTAAGTAATGTGATTCAATAAAATAGGTAAATAATTGTTTCAGAAATTATTATTCAAGTATTAGTTTTTTCATGTGAATAGTGTTTTTAATTAAAAAATAAATAAAAATTAATTAGAAAGTTATTTTTATAAAATGAAGTTCATTTTTGAATTTAGAGCATCAATATTAGGTTAAGGTGATTTTTGGAGATTTTTCTGAAAAAATGAATTTTCGGTGAATAGTGAAAATAAAGTTTTTAGTTTCGGGTGTTTAATGACATCATTAAGGATGAAATAATTGTGTAATAATTCTAGTCGACTTATAAATTGTAATATAAGGTATGAGGTGTCCGAAGTGTCCAATAACATGGTCAAATACCATGGGCAAGCCCATGGTTTTTCCAATACCACCAATGAGGTGTCCCTTGGCCATTAATGATGTGTCCCATCACTTCTCTTATAAATACCAAGCCATTACCTCATTAATTTCATTTCCAAATCCTCCTCAACATAGTTATGGTATCCTTACCTTCCAAGGAGTCCTCCCAAGGTGCCCTCATGCCTCCAAAGGTCCCAAACATCAAGCTTTCTAAGTTACTCTTCAAGGTAAGGGATCCTTTCACTCCTCTTTAAAGCCATGACTTCCTAAATGTTGTGTCTTCTAGTTTCCATCTCTTTTTGTTGAGGGTATGTTCGTATATTTTATAATTACTGTACATTTCATGTATAATTTTTGAGAGACCCTTTCCACTCTCATAAATTTGTTTTCTGAATTTTTAAGTTACACTGTTAGGCTGCTGAATATTTCATAAAAGGAATCACATCTTCTCTTTTCTTTCATGTTTCCTTTTCATGTGTTATGTGATTATAATTCCCATAAAATGTTCTTATCACCATGTTATTATTTATTTATAATTTCTTATAAGTTATTTATGAGTGGGTTACTCTTGTACCCTCTCTTTTTATTATTTTCTAAAACCAAGTTACATAGTCGTTATGCTGCTGAAATTTTGCCTCAAAATTTCTATCTCTTTCTCTCATGAAATTATATTGTTTATTTATGTGAATACCCAGATGTATTTATTTTTTATGGGTGTTCATAAATATATAAAAATGATATATTTGATTCTGGAATTGAAATACATATAACCCTCACTCCCTTTCCATGGGTTATAAATGACATAATGATCTTATTTTCAAGAACTTTTTAAATGTCATGATTATAAGATGAAACGCATTTCTTTATTTATATATGGTTTATTTATGAAATGTTTTATTATGATATATGTGGCTCACATAAAAGTAAATACATATTAAGGGTGAAACCTGATAGTGTTTCAATGCATTGGGTAAGGAATTAATCTCTAGAGATGACAAGTTCCACGATACCTTGGTGAATAACCTTAGTAATTTTTATGACACCTTGGGGATGGACCTTAGTGATATGTTCATGAATTTATAAATGAAATGTTGACTCCACATATTCAAGTTATGTTACAATTTATTTTCGTTATGATATCCATATACTTCTATTTCTCATATCTTTATGTTGTTATTCATGTTCTTATTGTTACCACAAGTAAATTGATTCCCTTGTTTACCCTTACTAGGAATTCTTCTCACCATTTCCTATGATGTATGTCTCCAGGATATGAGATTAAGTAGTTGTACCTATGATGAACCTATTATGAAGACCTAAAAGTTTTTTAGAAAAATGTTTTATGTTGTATTCATGTTTTATTGTTCCTGATTTCCAAGACACTAGACTTTAAAGATCCTCTGTATGTAAAATGTAATGAAAAGTTATGTATTAAAAAGGCGGGATTCCATAGTTCTCCGGCCTAATTACTTCATCCCTTGATATAGAAAAACACCAACAACTATAATCACCATTATCTTCCTCCTTAATTATCAATGATAAAATTCAATGGCCTTTCCTTAATCCTAACATCCTATAACGAACAAGGTAAGAATAATTCAAATAAAAAATCAAAAAAATCATTAAATACTCCCATAATAATCATCAGTATTCAATTTGACTAATCCTAAAAATAACGCAATTTGTATTTTTTCAAAAATACAAACATTTTAACATCGAATATTGTAATCCCAAAATATTTTTAATAAGATATAATAGATATTCCAATCATAATCAGAAATAAATAATTATCTGGTGGTTACAAGAAAAATCAATATCCTAAACTTCTGAAATTTTAACTTCCAATTAATATTTAAGAGTTGATTTTCTCAGTGTGAAGTGTATGTAAAATTTAACTTTCCAAATAACCATTACTGTGAAATATAAGATTCCAACACTTATCGAAATTTCCCAACTCTGATACATATGTAAGAGTCAATTTCTGGCAACATTATAATGCGTAAGAGTCATTTCCTTAGTGAAAATCCTAACAGGGCTCATTCATAAGAGTCAAAACTATATTTCACTAGAATACATACAAGTCGGCCACTTGGCCAAATTCCAGAGTGCTCTAATACGTGGGATTCGATTCTAAATACATTAAATTCACGTACTTAATAAAAATATTCAACAATGAAATATGAGAATAATAATATATAATAATCACAAATAAATACAAGATGGGATAGTTATGTAATTATCAAAACCAAAAAATTAAATTTGAAAAAAGTAATTCAACATTATATCTCTTTTTAATAATTAAAAAAAACTTGAACACCTCAAACTAAAACATTTCTATACCTTTTTGTAAAGATAAAAAAGATAATACAAATAAAAATATCAGTCAGTTCATAAAAAATAAAAATAAACAGACTTAATAACAATCCCACTCCTAAAAATCAAACATCTCTCCCAAAATTAAAACAATGATGAAAATAACCAATAATAATTCGAGAATAAATAGGCATGTTTAAGAAATATAAATCACTAAAAATATATCCTACTTAACATAAATATACCAATAGTTAAAAATAATAACTCCCCCTAAACACATGCATAATAAATTATATACCAACTAATTTAATAAATAAATATAATAAAAACAGTAAAATCTCCCCCTAAACCTAAGATGGATATGAAAAGAGATAAAAGTGTGCAATTTTCAAACATAAAATAATCAAATTAATTAAAACGAAAATGTGTAATTTATTGGATAATAAGAATAATCAATTAAAGCATAAATAATAAAGCAATTATGTGAAGAGTGTATGAAAAATAATAAAGAACATGAGAAAAAACAAATATTTTTATTATAGTTCAGATCACAAAGATCACATGCCTACTTTTCACACTCCTTTACTATCTTTGATGTATTTTAAACACTAAATAACATCACTTTTAAATGAGAGTGAAAACTCTTTACAACATGTCTTTCTCACTCTTGAGACACAAACCCAAAATCCTGACTTTTTCACACTTAGATGTGGAAACCCAGAACCTTCCTTTTTAAGGGGTGGAAGAACCAAATTTTCATTTATCCGAACCTAGGAACAACCAAAACCTATTTATTTTACTATAAACAATGCACAAATAGTTTTTCTGCTTTTGGTTTATGTAAAAATAACTAACACACATACCTTTTAATGGAAGTATAACCAGTGAATGTGACCAAAAAAATATTTACTGTGAATAAAATTAAATAAATATAATGAATAAACAATTAAACCAATTAATGATTATGAAAGAGGTTATGGGTGGTAAAATAGAGAAATTCAACCTTTCACATATGTTATAGTATGATAAATCTCATGTAATCCAGTATGGCAGTGTGTAAACAATTTGGTTTCGAAACTTTCCAGCACTTATGTATCTGGAAACATATAGTTATCCATACTATTCAAACATATATATAACATATTAATATATGAATATTCATTACATACATAATGGAATAACCATACGGTTGACTTCCACACATATCACTAAATAGAATAGCCATACAACATAATTTCATACTCAATGCATTGGAGGTTATGACATAACCACCCATCCTAGTATTCAAGGCACCACCTGTCATTTGGTTTATCATGTAACCACCCATCAAATGTCTAAGTACCATTATAAAATCATAAGACATAAAAAAAATATAAAGGAAAGATAACATTTCCACATTTTAATCAAAATATATCACTTAAATATATTGACATAAAAATCCATTTTCAAAACCATTTTCAGTACCAAAATACATAAAGGAGTATATGGTATTTATTTTCTTTTAAAAACATTAGGGATTTTTAAGGAATCCAAAGATCAAATAGTACTCGTGACGGTGGAAAAGGTCGTTGTCACCACATACGTTAAAAGAAACATTCCTTTTTGTCATTTAGTAAAACGATTAGTTTATAAAGATTCCCTTTGAATAAAATGAAAAGTCAAAGGTTTTTATACAGCGTATAAAAGGAAGTATTGTATTAACACAAAATATGCCTCAATGAAAGGATATTGAGACAACGTCCCTTACAAAGACAGTATCCTTTGATTAATGATAAATCAACTACATAATTATGTGTGACAAAATAATACACCAAATATAAGTGGATATTAAGTGTAAAACAATCACAGGTCATTCACACATATTCATATAATGACATATTCAAGGAGTACAAGTTTAACCCAAAGAATCGAAATTGGGTTAAGAAGTCCCCTTATAGAAATTTGACAGCCTAACGACGTCACTTTAAAATTCATAAAATGAGTTGATAAGAGATAAAAAGGGTATCTCATCACTTTGAAATAGAATTTACAGAAATAATATAATAACATATCCCAACATAAGAAGATGTAAATTAAAAGACCTATAAAGAATAAGTCTTTTAAAAAGAGGTGGGTGAAAGGTTCCCTTACCGATTTGGGTAACTTTTGAAACGTACACCCCATGAAAGAAGGGTCACACAATAAAGATATAAATACCCATAAATTTAAGTATATTACACAAATAATACAATCATGGTCAGTACATACACCACACAAAAGGAAAAAGTGGCAAATGTAGCATTAATACTACCGGAACAAAAGGTGAGATAAAAACCCCTTACCCCGTTGTGATCAATCGAGTCGTATGACCAAAAGATAACAAAAAAATGAATCACATAACAACATTAATATAAATAGAATCATGATAATTTATATGAAATGGAAGTACACAATACACCACATGCAATAAATAAGTGTCGAACAATTGAAATCTCATGGAATTAAAAGTGAGATAAGAAATCCCCTTGCGAAAATTTGTCAACCTAACGACGCCACTTATAAATTATTAAAATAAATTAATGAGAGTAAGAGGGGGTATCTCATAATATTAAAATACAAATTACAGTATGGTGAATATAAAATAACATCCTCCAACATAAGAAAATGGAGCATAAAACAAATGACATAAAAGAGAGTACTTGAAATGAAAGAGAGAGGTCGGATCCCTTACCTTGTGTCGGAATTGACTCAGTCATTCTTTAATCTCCTGAATAATAACCTAGAATTAATTTCTACTTGCTTAAAAACATTTTCAAGTTAATTATTCCTTTTATATCACTTATTACCATGTAATGAACATTATGTAATCATTTAAGTTAATAACGGTCGTTCTATCGATCTTTGGTACTTGAGTCAAAAATAAACTTCTTATAACTACAATTTGTTCATGTGGTAAAATATCCATTATCTACAGAATTATATTCATGATTTAGATATCATAAATATCATATGTATCCATTATATAAATTAATTTACAATATTACATAACATTTATAGGTAAGAAATGAAATGCACCGTTCATGGAGACGGTAAGCCGTACGTACGCATGAACGCTACTTTCATTTATATTTCGTATTTAATATAATTAAAACATAATGATACATAGTTATATCTCAATTCCAGTATATAATCATATATAATATCATTAACTCCATCCTTTATACGTACCACATATGGTATTAACAAGTCATATCACTTTGAGGGGGAGGTAATCTTCACTTCCTCTAATGAAATTATCATGTTTACCAATAATGGAAACCATAAAGGTATGATATAAAAGAAAAATAAATAAGCATAAAGTAAAAATAAACATAATATATATCATATATAAAAATAGTGTCATATTAATGGCCACCATGATAGGTGTTAAAAGAATATTGAACAATCATCGTTTTGTGAGGCAGTAATTCAACATCCACAGAAACAGTATGTTCTTTAACCAATAGACGAAGGTGTGTGTAAGTGTAGATAGAATAATTATTATAACAACATACTAGTATATTTTAGATACTTTTATTGTTACAAAATAAAGGAATAAAAAGAGTTTTGGGGGTTGGAGAGTCAAAATAATACAAAATAACGTAAGTGAAGACATTACCCTTAAATCGGGTAACTCATCTTGGTTTGAATCAAAAGGGTTTCTTGAAGAGATTTCTGCCTAATTTAAGGCTTATAAGATTAATATAGGGATATTGGGAGATTATTTTAGTAGAGTTTGGATGAGCCAAAGGGCTTGAGAAGTGTGAGAGTTGGGTAGGAAGTGGGGTCTTTTTATAAGGGTGTGGAGGGTCTCTTTTGGAAATCTTGAAACTATTATTTATTTATAAAATGACATTCGGTTTCTAAATCTCCAAAAATAATTTAAGTGAAGCTGAGGTTTCTCATGTTCAAAATAAAATCATCCAATAATATTTGGAAAAGTTTTGGATATTATTTTAAACTTTATCTTCTAATTTATTTAATTTATTCATTAATGACATAAACACTGCATCACCATTGTGTCATAAATAATTTTATTTATTGAATGTCTAAAAATTATAAAAAAATTACCATGATGTAAGAAATATTTTTATCTTTCTAAGGAATATTTATAGTCAAAAATATAACTTATATAACCCCATGTAAAAGTTTTTTTTGTAAAACAATACATGTTTTTGACATTTTTATTTTTACTTTAAATAAAAGGTATTAATGTCATTATCTTACCCAAGTGGCTCCATGGGGTCCCCAAAATCTACCCATGGATTGTAATGGTCTGACATTACTCATACAATAGGTGTAGGACAAGTTTAAAGGTAATTTCATATTATTATAACATTATATTTAACTTAAATTACACTAATTACCTTTAATTGCGATTAATAAAACCTAAAAGTTACTATTCACCAAAAATTGAAGTTTTTCAGAAAAATAACAAAAACTAACCCTAAGCTATATTTGATATTCAGAATTAAAAAATGATGTCAATTTTACAAAATTCAAAACAAATAAGTAACATTAATTAAATTAATAATTATTTCCTGTCGTCAAAACAAATTGCGTGTTTTTAAGAAACAATATATATTAAAAGATTGACACTTGTTTATGTCCAATTTCAACTATTAGATTAAACGGTAAAAATAAATTTAAACTACACTTTAAACCCAATTAAAAATATAATCAAACCATATAAATAAATTATATTAAAAGGAGGTTTTGAATTAAAATAACGCATTTTTCGCTATTTATTAAAAAATGAACTTTATCGGAAAAATAACAGAACTTTACACCAAGTAAATTTTGATGTCTTGACTCTAAAGAAGGATTTTATTTTGTAAAATATAACATATAAAATTGTCAAAAGGTATATTTAAAAAGGTTTCTCCATCAAAAGTCGGTTAATTGACCTTTTAAATAACATTAGAATATTTATGCTTAAAATCGAATTCTTTTCTTATTTTAAGCCTCTAACGTTTATTGGATAAATGTAAAAAAATATTTAACCAGCATATATAATCATTTTGTAGTTAGTTATATTCATTCGCTCCATTACAACAGCTAGGTGTTAACTACCATTTAAAATAATATTATTATATTATTAGTGTGCAACGTAAGATTTCAAAGAAACTCGTTGTTGTGTGTTGGTTACGCCATCAAACATATCATTCCCTTTAAA
Organism: Viscum album; assembly: GCA_963277665.1. Classification (NCBI taxonomy): domain Eukaryota; kingdom Viridiplantae; phylum Streptophyta; class Magnoliopsida; order Santalales; family Viscaceae; genus Viscum; species Viscum album. Next base: position 1,809,824,843 of record OY728156.1, read on the forward strand.
GTAATATTAAAATTTTATTCACAAATATTAATAAACATGAAAATGTCATATTCTTTATTTACCTAGGATGTTACAAGAAAAATGTGTTCTTATGTCGAATAATGGACTTATAAACAATCAGGTGTAATGATAATAAAAAATTAATTATATTATATTATTTATAAATATAAAAGTCTTATGGTAATTTCGGATTGAATTAATGGAATTATGAGGCTTTTTAAATGAAATGAAATGATATTTTATAAAAATTAATCTCTTCAAAAAAATCCCAAAATTCCAACCTAAGTTAATATTTGAAAGATGAGTTCATAAATGATATAATTTTCACATAATATTATTTCAATATTTTTTTATGGTCTATTTAAACATAGTTTTTCATTTAAATAAATATATCAGATAAATTTACTTAAAGATATATATATCTAAACATTTGGTTTGTTACATGAAATTATAGGGTTCTCTATAAAATAATTAGTTTTTTAAAAGATATACATGGTATAAAACATTTAATAGGGTTATTTATTTACAATATATAATAAATTAGAAACAAACCTGAAATTAGATTTAATATAAAAATGAAATTTCAAATAAAAAAACATAAATTACCCCAACAATGAAAATGATATTTTGATATTTATATATTTATATATATAAGGTATATATATATATAATAAGTTTATGAGAATAATATTACATAAAATGGATAATTATGTGTAGCTAAAAAATAAGAAAGGTGGTATAAAAGACCCCTTAACTCATTTCCGAATTCACTCTTCACTTTTTATTAACATTCTGAATTATTATACTAACTTCATTAAATTAATACCCAAGAACCTAGTTTGTCTATATTTAATTTTATATGGAACATTTATTCTCTTTTTTATTTATATTTAATATAGTTTCCACTTATGTCTATAACTCCTGGTTCTTCGGTTAATTTCTTTGTAACACTTTTAGTTTTCGGACTATGGTCAAAGTTGTTGTAAAATTAATTCATAATCTCTATAATCATGTAATTTTATGTGCATTATTATACCATTATAAAAATACTTATATTGTTTTCACATTTATCCCAAATAGACCCAAATTAATTAACGTGCATTGAAAATTTCATTTTAGGATTTTAAGGTTACTGTAATCGATTCTTGTAAATCAAACATTTAGCATTCCCAATGTTATTATTCCATAGAGCTTATAGTGTCAATTATATCAATTTTACATACTTTATACATTTTTAATTTAAATCATGTTAGGTGTGTAGAAAACTGACCCCAAAAATGCTAGATTCGATGCCATGTTACCATGACATTGGCATAACATACAAGTAAATCACATCCTAAAGGACCAAATAGTTTAGTAGTCTTGGAAAACTAGATACATAAATGAGTATTGTATTATAAATGAATACACTAACTGCAACATAATATTTTTATTTCAAGGATAACATTATTCCATTAGGTTCATCATTAAATATATTTCTTAGTACACTTCATGGAATCCTGGGGAAGAGAAATAAAATAAGTGTGATCTCAAATGATCACTAAGGGTAAAGTGTAGCATAATAAACAATGACTCAATGAGTATAAACAATATTGAAAGGTAAATAATTGAACACGCTTTCCATTTAAAAAACTAGATAAGGAATAATCAATATGGCATGGTAAATATTTGAGAAAAAATTATATTTATTCAATAACTAGGAATGAAGTGAGTACATAATAATTAAATGTTAATAACTAAATTTACATGCCATTTAATAAATAAGCAGAGAATAAAATTCATCCATAGATAATGTAAAAGAAAAAAATCTCACGGATAATAATAAATGAATCAAAATTAATGAAATTGTTAATTATTATATGACATGTTTCCCAAGTACATGTTACATTTAATGCCAATAGAATTTACAAGATCTCTTAGCATAATACTGTCATATCCTTTCAAAAGATGTTTAAAACTACTCTGATTTGGAAATAAACTAAAAGGGGTTTTCATGAACTAATTTCATCCCATGAAACAAAGGATTCATTGAGATGATTGCATTAAATGGTCCCCAACCAATGTCATACATGTCCAAATAATTATTTAAATATAGGATAATCTATTTAATTCATATATAATGTGCTCTATAAAATATTCATGTTGAATAATGGATAAGGATTTATTAATATTTCCCTAAATAATCAAATAACATTCAATGTAAAAACCATATGAAAAAAAGGTATAAATTTTAGGACATAATAATATCCATGAATAATTATATGGATATTTAGGGGAAATTTAATGTTTAATGACCATGGGAGCGTCAATATTTTAAGGGGAAACAAAAATAAATCACAGAAGTGAATTTCAATACTATATTTGAAAAAATAAATTGAAAACTATTCAAGGGAAGAATAAAAATTTTATCAATAAAAAATATACCAAGTGGAGTAGGAAAAATGGATGTTGTCATTAATGAATGTAAATATTATAAAAATATCATTTAAACACATTCTTGAGGAAAATATCCTTTTTTATTTTGATTTTTTTTTGAAAATCCATTTCATTGAAAATACTATTAATAAAATTTTCATAAAAAATTTACCTTTTAAAATTTCAAATAATGTTTCAAATAAATGACATTGGGAAATTTCGTACATGTTATAAATTGAAAAAACCATTCCTTTTCATGGTAAAAATGATTGAAAAGTGCCTAGTTCAGAAAGTGACAAGAATATTCCTTTGAAAACATTTAAAAAATGATAAAAATTAATTTAACATATTATTTTATAAAATTTAAAATCATATTGGAAACCCATTTTATAAAATTAGGTTCTTATAAGAAAATAGGTTCTCTAACAAAAGAGAGAAATAAAGTTATGTTTTATTAAAAACATTTTTTATACATATTGAGTACCAAAGAGTGGAAAACTGTTATTTTTATTTGAAAAATATCCTGAATAACTAGAGTATAATAATATCAAATGGTTTATTTAATAATTATAAAATAATTTTCTTTAATGTAAATTCAAGTGTAAACAATCTCAAATAAAATTAGATTATGAAGTAAACCTTTGAAAGGACCATAACATAGAAGGGAGACTGAAATATTTATTTAATTGTATCTCTAAAATATAAATACAAATAAGGGTATTTGAAATAATTCAATATGTTGTAAAAATAATTTTATACATAACCATATAATATTAATTACAATGAGGATGTAATATAACCCAATGAAAAGGAAATGGGTTATAAAATTTCTTTATCGTTGGTAACATTAAGTGTAAATCCACTTAGATTAAATAATTAAAATTAAAACTAAAAATATCATGGATATTTAATTAATAATTATATTACAAGTCAAAGTGGTAGTATTTACACCATAAATAAGAAATTTTTTTCACAACAATAATTTATGCATCAAAGAAAAGAAATTGAGATGAAATCAATTATTACTTAGTTACTTTTGAATAATAACCCCCATGATAGAGATAACATAAATTTAATCTCTAAATAGCATGAATATAAAATATTTAATGATATAATATCTCAAAACTAGATGTAGATAAACCATCCAAAATAAGTAAGTGTAGAATATGTCATTTATCTCACAGATGTAAAATTGGAAATGAAAATCTCTTACCATGTAATTACTTTCAAGAGAATGTACATTAGACTCATGTATAATGGTTTAAAACAAGTAAATTAATTTTACCATATCCATAATCATATTTCTAATATCATACATAATAGTTTTCTATTATCTTATTACTCATTTGATGACAATATTTCATCATTTTCAATATTTCAGGTGTTAATGGAATAGTTTATGAGTATTTGTTCACTTGTTTTATAAGGCCCCATCCTTAAAACTTACTTAATCTTGAGTTATTACAAGATTACACATTGAGGATATTTTCAGGTTTAGAGTTTTAGATAATTAGATCATGAAACTTGCATTACATTCCACATTTAAACAAAGTGGTTACATAAAATACAATATTCATTCTTCCCATCAAGGGAAAGAAATTTAAAACAAAACACAGATTCTTTCTTGACACATCCTTGACACTATCATCACATCATGTACCTTTCCCTTGACCTGTGAAAAACATTTCAAAAACTTGGGATGAGCTTAAAAAGCTCAGTAAGGGTTATAAAAATATGGAAAGGAAACATGAGTTCATATATACATAAGAATGAAATCATACTTTACCCATAAAACATAGGCACTTTAACATACCTCATCAAACCATGAATAAATCATAGAAATCATAAGACATAAAGTTAACTTGAAGCATTCATAACATTCTTACTTAGGGAGTAACCCTCTTGGTTACGTTTGGAATACCCATCACAGTATATTCCCTAAATCTTTTCGGAGAAACCTTAAGGTTTCACTCCTTCGCGTTACCCAATGCATTGGAGAGCTATAACGGGCTCACCCGCCCTTAGTTTATCACGGAACCACCCGTTTTCATAAAAATTCCCAAGAACCATAACATAAACGTATCACATAAAACATAGATAAAGGAAACATAACATTTCCACATTTCAATCACAATATAACATTTTAGTATATTGAAATAATGAATCCATTCAAAAAGAAACCATTTCCAAAACCATTTAAAACATTTAATAAAGATATTTTGGAATCAAAGTGTCCCATACCACCTTGATGATTTTAAAATTTTAAACCATTAATATCCATATAAACAAATCATTAAAACCATTTTGAAACATGGATATTAATAAGAATAAATATTTAAAACATTTAAAGCGATATTTTGGTTAAAGGGGTTTTACCAAAATTAGAGACACATGAATACAATAATTGAGGAATAACAATTAGTCAGAACTTTATAATATCATGAGAATAAATATATTCATGATATAATACTCCAAAGGACAGTATATACACCATATAAGAGTGAATTGTTTCATAACAACAAAGAAGTCTCAACAGAAATGTCAAATGTGATGAAATCCCTTATAAAGAAGGTATCCTTAAATTAAGGATAAATCAATATCAAAATTATGTTTGAAAAATATAAATACACCCAATATAAGTGTATATTAAGTTTAAAACAATAAAAGTTAATTCACACATATTCATAGGATGACATATTCAATAACTACATGTTGAACCCAAAGAAATCGAAATTGGGTTAAGAAGTTCCCTTGACAGCCTAACGGCATCACATCAAAATGAGTTGATGAGAGATAAAAAGTGTATCTCATCACTTTGACATAAAATTTATATCAATAAGGATATATGAGAACATATCCCAACATAACAATATGTATATTAAAAGACCCAACCAAAGAAGTCTTTTAAAAAGAGGTGGGTGAAAGGTTCCCTTACCGACTTGGGTAACTTTCGAAAAGTACACCCCATTGAAGAAGTGTCATACAATGAATATGTAAATACCCATAAATGGAATTATATTAAAAAAGAAGTTTAATAATGGGCAGTACATAAACCACTCAAATGAAATTGTGGCAAATGTAGCATAAATCTCACAGGAATAAAAGTGAGATGAAAAATCCCTTACGAAAACTCGGCAGCCAAACGACGCCACTTAAAACTTCCAAAATGGATTGATGAGAGGAAATAGGGTCTCTCATCATATGAAAATAATAAGTACATTGGTATTAATATAATATAACATCACAATCATAAGAAATATGAGCTTAAAAGGAATGACATAAAAGAGTGTACTTAAAAAGAAAGAGAGGTGTAGGATCCCTTACCTCAAGTCCAACTTGTCTTGTTCGTTTCTTTATATTCATGAATAATAAACTTTGGTCAATTTATAATTGCCTAATTACCTCCTTTAGAGATTATTATTCAGTTCATTTCACATATTATAATGTTATAATAATTATTTAATAATGTTAGTTCATATCAGACGTTTTTGTCGATGTTTGGTACATGAGTCAAAAATGAACTTGTTTGAAAAAAGATTGCCCTTGTAGTTATAAGTAAATATTTTCCAGAATATTATTAATGATTAAAATATCATATATATCCAGTAAATATTCATTTCATACTATTCCATATCATTTGGAGATAAAAAAACGAAAAGCAGCGTTCATGGATACGGTAGGCCGTACGTACGCATGAACGCTACTTTCATTTTTTTGTCATATTAATGGAATTAAAACAAAATGAGAGAGATATATATATGTTATAATTCCAGAATGATATCCATAATTCTGATGTAATATATTACATATATATTCATTATATATATGTACTTATAATATTACATAACATTTTGAGATAAGAAATTAAATGTATCGTTCATTGAGACGGTAGGCCGTACGTACGCATGAACGCTACTTCCATTTCTATTTCATATTTAATAGAATTTAAACATAATAATTTATAATAGTATTTTAATTCCATTATGGTATCATATATAATATCATTAAATATACCCTTTATACGTACCACATATGGAAATAACGAATCAAATCACTTTGAGGGGGCGGTAGTCCGCGCTTCCTTAAATGAAGATATCGCATTTACCCATAATGGAAACCATAAAGGTATGAAATAAATGAAAAAAAAGAAGCTTAAGTAAAACATAAACATATTATATATCATATATAAAAATAGTGACATCATAATGGCCACCTTTTATGGTGTTAAATGGGTATTGAACAATCATCGTTTTGGGAGGCAGAATTTCGCCATCCACGGAAACCGTATTTTTTTTAACCATTTGATGTAGTTTTGTGGGAGTGTAGCTTGAATAAATCTTATAACAACATCCTAGTATATTTAAGATACTGTTTTTGTTACAAAATAAGTAAATAAAAGGAGTTTAGGGGGTTGGAGAAGCAAAATAAAACAAATGAACATGAGAGAATGGATTACCTTTAAAAGTGTAACTCCTTTTGATTTGAGCCTAAAGGCTTCCTTTGAAAGGATTCTGCCCAAATGGAATCCTCTAAAATGAGGAGAGGGATGTGGAGAGAGTAAATGGGCAGGGTATGGCCGAGCCAAAGGCTTGAGGAGTGTGTGAAATGAGGTAGAGGTGGGGGCCTTTTATAAGAGGAGAGGAGGGGCACTTTTGGAAATCATGAAACTATTATTTTATTTTCAAAAGTGTTTCGAATTTCAAAGGTCCCACATTGATATATTTCGAAGATAAGATGATAAGGCTTAGAAATATTCCCATCCAATAGTTTTTAGACAAGTTTCGGTCTTAGATTTTATATTATCGTTTCATTTTATTTAAACTGTTCATTAATGAGGTTATCATTGCATCATCATGATGTCGTAATTAAATTTATTTATTTAATATCTAAAAATTATACAAAAAATACTATGATGTAGGAAATCTTTTTATATTTCTATGGAATATTTATAGTCAAAATTTGGACTTCTGTAACCCCACTTAAAAACTGTTTTAGTAAAACAACTCATGTTTGTGTCAATTTAATTTTAACATTAAATAAATATATATTATTGTCATTTTCCAACCAAAGTGGCTCCATGGGGTCCCCAAGTTGACCCATGGGTTGTATTGGTCGGCCATGACTCATCCAATAGGGGTAGGACAAGTTTCATGGTGTTTTCATATTTTTATAATATCATTTTTACCTTATATTACACTAATTACCTCTAATCGCGATTAATGAAAAAAATTACTATTCACCAAAAAATTATTTCCATCCCATTGAACCACATTTTACATACTAATGACAACGATGTATGTCGGATTTTCAAAATTCAATACACATTAGTGGTAAACATTCATTTAACTGAAAAATCAGTTTGCTTGATTACCACTTAGTGGTTTCACTATTCATCAAAAATTGGAGTTTTTCAGAAAATTACCAAAAATTCAACCTAAGCTATATTTGATATTCCGAATTCAAAAATGATGTCTATTTTATAAAATTCATAACATATAAGTCACATTAATTAATTTAATAATTAATTCCCGCTATCAGATCAAATAGTGTGTTTTTATGAAACAATAAGTATCAAAAGATTGACACTGGTTTAAGTCTGATTTCAAAGTGAAATTAATTCCAACAACCACTATTGGATATAACGGTAAACATATATTCTAATTTCACTTTAAAACCAATTCAAAAGATAATCTAATAATATAAACAAATTAGATTAAAAAGTGGTTTTGAATTAAAATACAACATTTTACACTATTCATTTAAAAAAATGAACTTTATCGGAAAGATACCAAAAATTTACACAAAGTAAATTTTGATGTCCCAATTCTTAAGAAGAGTTTTATTTGGTCCAATTGAATTTATAAGAGTGAAAAAAACTATATTTAATGATGGTTCTCCATCAAAAGGCGATAAGTGACCCTTTAGTGAAAACCAGGGCATATACGCCTAAAATTGAATTCTTTCCATATTTTTAGCCTTTATATTTTATTGGATAAATGTAAAAACCTTTAAAAACATTAATAATCATATTTTAGTTATTCTATCCATTCCCACCAATACAATGACTACATGTTAACTACCATTTAAAATAATATTATTTTATTATTAGAGTGCAACGTAAGATTCCCAAGAAACTCATTATTGCGTGTTGGATACGCCATCGAGCATAGCATCCCCTTTAAAGTCATATTAATATTTCATTCACAAATATGTATAAATATGAAAATGTCATATTCTTTATTTACCTAGGGTGTTACATCCTTCCCCCCTTTTGGGAATTGCGTCCTCGTAATTTTAAAATTGCGCTTGGAAACATCCTTGAAAGTCCCATATCAGAACAAGAGTCGGTAAAACAATCACTTTAAAATAAATAAAGATAAGTAAATAGGTCACCTGAGTTAACCCATACTAGGACTCCATGTAGGATAACATGGACATGGAGGAGAAAACATAGGGTCATGTTCTGATGGAGAGTGATAGAAGACATGTTTAGGAGAAAGTTAATAATATGAAAATCACAAACTTGTGATGGGTTAAACGGTGTTGAGTTCCCTAGTAGGAAAAGATAATAGACAACATTTATGTTTTAAGTTACTTTTTATGGAGAAATTTATTCATAAGGAAACATAATCACTTATCATTTTGACATTCAACTTTTACAAGATTCCTTAATCAAACTCATATTTTTTCCAAAAGACGAGTATTTAAGGAGACTTGTTCGCATTAAGAGTACTATAATCAACTTCTAGAGAATCACCTAATCCAAAAAAGAGAACTATATACTTCCCCTATATATAGACTTTAACCAAAACCAAAACCAAAAAGGCTAGTACAAGATCAGATAATCTAGAAAAGGCTAACCCTTTATAAAAAGAAAATTTATTCTTAACCTCCAAAATTTGTCCAACAAAACCCAAAGTTCAACGAGGACCATTAGATAAACAATTTGTACATAAAATTCTTCAAAGTAAACCAATATAATATTGAAACCCAAATATTTTAAGGATTTAGTCACATAGTCTTCCAAGTTAAATCGTAACATTTATCTCCAAACAACATCGGTTGCTCTTAAACTCTTGTATTGAAAAGTAATTAACCTAATCACATATCCTCCATGATAGGTTAATCATTTTTATAAATAACCCAAAATCAACTTAATCTTAATTCATAAAATCATATAACTAGAAATAATTAGTCAAACTAACCAGGGACTTCACATAGTCCAGGGTAGGCGATAAATACCAGTCGCACTTTGGTTGTGGGTTTGATTCCCGCAGCATTGTCTGACGCGGCGGGTTGTCACACGGTCTGCGTGTTGTCCTTTTTCCAAAACTATATAATTCTCAAAACATTTCCCAAAATGAGATAAAATCTTCAAAAATAAACATAGCATACTTTAACCTCATGTTTATCTCATGCCTTTCGTTTTCCATCATAACATATAATAACCCATAATTACCTCAAAAGTAAGGATCATATAAACCCAAATGGTTACCTTTTTAATTATTACCTGAACTTCCACATCGATTGGTTATCTCGTACATGAGGCATTATAGAACATACCAAGGTTCACGTGGTTGATCATGACTCCTTGATAGTTGGTTTAGAACAACCACGAGTTTCCTAATTGAATACCCCATTTCATCGAGTCTCTTAATCAGAGAACCACCACAGTTTCCTTCAAACCAATTGTCACTTTGGTGCCTGCGAGATCCATCCATTCACTAAAAACAGAAATTTCAGTGTGAGTATATCAACAAAACCATCATGTATCAATGAAGATGTTAAACACTAAGATATACTTACTCATTCACTTTATCTAAAACTAGGAATCTTTCTGAAATCCTAACCATTATGGTAATGTCACTTATGCTTAGAGAATACCCTAACCTCTAAAGTTATCTAAACCGACCTCTGATACCAACTATAAGTCCCCAGCCTTAAACCTTACTTAATCTTGAGTTATTACAAGATTACACATTGAGCATCTTTTCAGGTTTAGAGTTTTAGAGAATTAGATCATGAAACTTGCATTACATTCCACATTTAAACAAAGTGGTTACATAAAAGACAATATTCATTCTTCCCATTAATGGAAAAAAATTTAAAATAAAACACGGATTCTTTCTTGACACATCCTTGACACTATCATCACATCATGTACCTTTCCCTTGACCTGTGAAAAACATTTCAAAAACTTGGGATGATCATAAAAAACTCAATAAGGGTTATAAAAATATGGAAAGGAAACATGAGTTCATATATACATAAGAATGAAATCATACTTTACCCATAAAACATAGGCACTTTAACATACATCATCAAACCATGAATAAATCATAGAAATCATAAGACATAAAGGTAACTTGAGTCATTCATAACATTCTTACATAGGGAGTAACCCTCTTGGTTACGTTTGGAATACCCATAACAGTATATTCCCTAAATCTCTTCGGAGAAACCTTAACGTTTCACTCCTCCGCGTTACCCAATGCATTGGAGAGCTATAATGGGCTCACCCGCCCTTAGTTTATCACAGAACCACCCGTTTTCATAACAATTCCCAAGAACCATAAAATAAACGTATCACATAAAACATGCATAAAGGAAACATAACATTTCCACATTTCAATCACAATATAACATTTTAGTATATTGAAATAATGAATCCATTCAAAAAGAAACCATTTCCAAAACCATTTAAAACATTTAATAAAGAGATTTTGGAATCAAAGTTTCCCATACCACCTTGAAGCTTTTAAAATTTTAAACCATTAATATCCATATAAACAAATCCTTAAAACCATTTTGAAACATGGATATTAATAAGAATAAATATTTAAAACATTTAAAGCGATATTTTGGTTAAAGGGGTTTTACCAAAATTAGAGACCCTTGAATACAATAATTGAGGAATAACATTTAGTCAGAACTTTATAATATCATGAGAATAAATGGATTCATGATATAATACTCCAAAGGATAGTATATACACCATATAAGAGTGAATTGGTGCATAACAATAAAGAAGTCTCAACAGAAATGTCAAATGTGATGAAATCCCTTATAAAGAAGGTATCCTTAAATTAAGGATAAATTAATCTCAAAATTATGTGTGAAAAATATAAATACACCAAATATAAGTTTATATTAAGTGTAAAACAATAAAAGGTCATTCACACATATTCAAAGGATGACATATTCAATAACTACATGTTGAACCCAAAGAAATCGAAATTGGGTTAAGAAGTTCCCTTGACAGCCTAACGACATCACATCAAAATGAGTTGATAAGAGATAAAAAGTGTATCTCATCACTTCGACATAAAATTTACATCAATAAGGATATATGAGAACATATCCCAACATAAAAATATGTAAATTAAAACACCCAACAAAAGAAGTCTTTTAAAAAGAGGTGGGTGAAAGGTTCCCTTACCGACTTGGGTAACTTTCGAAAAGTACACCCCATTGAAGAAGTGTAATACAATGAATATGTAAATACACATAAATGGAATTATATTAAAAAAGGAGTGTAATAATGGTCAGTACATAAACCACTCAAATGAAATTGCGGCAAATGTAGCATAAATCTCACAGGAATAAAAGTGAGATGAAAAATCCCTTACGAAAACTCGGCAGCCTAACGGCGCCACTTAAAACTTCCAAAATGGATTGATGAGATGAAATAGGGTATCTCATCATATGAACATAATAAGTACAGTGGGAGTAATATAAAATAACATCCCAATCATAAGAAAGATGAGCTTAAAAGGAATGACATAAAAGAGTGTACTTAAAAAGAAAGAGAGGTGTAGGATCCCTTACCTCAAGTCCAACTTGTCTTGTTCGTTTCTTTATATTCCTGAATAATAAACATTGGTCAATTTATAATTGCCTAAGTACCTCCTTTAGAGATTATTATTCAGTTCATATCACATATTATAATGTTATAATAATTGTTTAATAATGTTAGTTCATATCAGACGTTTTTTCCGATGTTTGGTACATGAGTCAAAAATGAACTTGTTTGAAAAAAGATTGCCATTGTAGTTATAAGTAAATATTTTCCAGAATAGTATTAATGATTAAAATATCATATATATCCAGTAAATATTCATTTCATTCTATTCCATATCATTTGGAGATAAAAAACGAAAATCACCGTTCATGGATACGGTAGGCCGTACGTACGCATGAACGCTACTTTCATTTTTTTGTCATATTAATGGAATTAAAACAAAATGAGAGAGATAAATATATGTTATAATTCCAGAATTATATCCATAATTTTGATGTAATATATTACATATATATCCATTATATATATGTACTTATAATATTACATAACATTTTGAGATAAGAAATGAAATGTACCGTTCATGGAGACGGTAGGTCGTACGTACGCATGAACGCTACTTCCATTTCTATTTCATATTTAATAGAATTAAAACATAATGATTCATAATAGTATTTTAATTCCAGTATGGTATCATATATGATATCATTAAATATACCCTTTATACCTACCACATATGGTAATAACGAATCCAATCACTTTGAGGGGGCGGTAGTCCGCGCTTCCTTAAATGAAGATATCACATTTACCCATAATGGAAACCATAAAGGTATGAAATAAATGAAAAATACAGAAGATTAAGTAAAACATAAACATATTATATATCATATATAAAAATGGTGACATCATAATGGCCACCTTTGAAGGTGTTAAATGAGTATTGAACAATCATCATTTCGGGAGGCAGAATTTCGCCATCCACGGAAACCGTATGTTCTTTAACCATTTGATGTAGTTTTGTGAAAGTGTAGCTCGAATAAATCTTATAACAACATCCTAGTATATTGAAGATACTGGTGTTGTTACAAAAGAAGTAAATAAAAAGAGTTTAGGGTGTTGGAGAAGCAAAATAAAACAAATGAACATGAGAGAATGAATTACCTTTAAAAGTGTAACTCCTTTTGATTAGAGCCTAAAGGATTCCTTTGAAAAGATTCTTCCCAAAGGTAATCCTCTAGGATGAGGAGAGGGATGTGGAGAGAGTAAATGGGCAGGGTATGGCCGAGTCAAAGGCTTGAAGACTGTGTGAAATGAGGTAGAGGTGTAGGACTTTTATAAGAGGAGAGGAGGGGCACTTTTGGAAATCATGAAACTATTATTTTATTTTCAAAAGTGTTTCGAATTTCAAAGGTCCCAAATTGATATATTTCAAATATAAGATGATAAGGCTTATAAATATTCCCATCCAATAGTTTTTGGACAAGTTTAGGTCCTAGATTTTATATTATCGTTTCATTTTATTTAAACTGTTCATTAATGAGGTCATCGTTGCATCATCATGATGTCGTAATTAAATTAATTTATTTAAAATCTAAAAATTATACAAAAAATACTATGATGTATGAAATCTTTTTAGATTTCTAATTAATATTTATAGTCAAAATTTGGACTTTTGTAACCCCACTTAATTACTGTTTTAGTAAAACAACTCATGTTTGTGTCAATTTAATTTTAACATTAAATAAATATATATTAACGTCATTTTCCAACCAAAGTGGCTCCATGGGGTCCCCGAGTTGACCCATGGGTTGTCTTGGTCGGCCATGACTCATACAATAGGTTTAAGACAAGTGTCATGGTGTTTTCATATTTTTATAATATCATTTTTACATTAAATTACACTAATTACCTCTAATCGCGATTAATGAAAAAAATTACTATTCACCAAAAAATTATTTTCATCCCATTGAACCACATTTTACATACTAATGACAACCATATATGTCGGATTTTCAAAATTGAATAAACATTAGTGGTAAACTTTCATTTAACTGAAAAATCAGTTTGTTTGATTACCACTTAGTGGTTTCACTATTCATCAAAAATTGGAGTTTTTCAGAAAATTACCAAAAATTCAACCTAAGCTATGTTTGATATTCCAAATTCAAAAATTATGTCTATTTTATAAAATTCATAACATATAAGTCACATTAATTAATTTAATAATTAATTCCCGCTGTCAGATCAAATAGCGTGTTTTTATGAAACAATAAGTATCAAAAGATTGACACTGGTTTAAGTCTGATTTCAACGTGAAATTAATTCCAACAACCACTATTGGATTTAACGGTAAAAATATATTCTAATTTCACTTTAAAACCAATTCAAAAGATAATCTAATCATATAAAAAAATTAGATTAAAAATAGGTTTTGAATTAAAATACAACATTATACACTATTCATTTAAAAAAATGAACTTTATCGGAAAGATACCAAAAATTTACACAAAGTAAATTTTGATATCCCAATTCTTAAGAAGAGTTTTATTTGGTCCAATTGAATTTATAAGAGTGAAAAAAACTATATTTAATGATGGTTCGCCATCAAAAGGCGATAAGTGACCCTTTAGTGAAAACCAGGGCATATACGCCTAAAATTGAATTCTTTCCATATTTTTAGCCTTTATATTTTATTGGATAAATGTAAATACATTTAAAAACATTCATAATCGTATTTTGGTTATTTCTATCCATTCCCTCCAATACAATGACTACATGTTAACTACCATTTAAAATAATATTATTTTATTATTAGAGTGCAGCGTAAGATTTCCAAGAAACTCATTGTTGCGTGTTGGGTACGCCATCGAGCATAGCATCCCCTTTAAAGTCATATTAATATTTTATTCACAAATATGGATAAATATGAAAATGTCATATTCTTTATTTACCTGGGGTGTTACATGTTTTTTGTGTTCTTTTTACATAAATCATGATCTAATAATATTGAGGATCTAAAAAATGATATACATTATCATATATCTTCAGAATATATGTATTTATAATAATACAAAAGGATTGGATATAGGAAATGAAATTCATCATTCAAGGAGACATTAGGTCGTACATACACATTAATGCTACTTCCATTACTTTTTCCTATTAAAAATAATGAAAAATAAATTATATATATTTATTTGTAAATTGTTATTCAATTATGACATTTATTTCCTATATTTCACATATTTTTGTTAAAACTATATTTTATACATTACATGTATAGCGTAAAGGAATCACATCGCTTTGAAGAGGTGGTAGTCTACACGTCAAAAAACGATGTTATCGTAATACCATAATATATATCATATATAAAATATAAATATATAATTATTTTCAATACTGAAATGTGGTAAATGGAATAGTGAGAGACATCAGTTTGTGAGGTGGTAGTATGTCGTTCACAGGAATGATGATTGTGTATCCCATTTTGATGGATTTGTGTTAAAGTGAAGGTAAAAACAATATATTAACAACATATTATTATATTTAGATACTTATGTTATTATATAATAATTAAATGAAAATAATTTTAGGGTTGGAGATGTAAATGAATGAAAAGTGATCATTGATGAACGTTACCTCTTATTCAGGTAACTCTTTTTGGTTTAAAACAAAACGACTTCCTTGGTTTTATTTCTTCTAAATTTGAGGCTTATAGGATGAGTAGTGGAATTTTGGATGATTATTTTGTAATATTTTGGGTGATACAATTCACATGATAGGTGTGAATAAGTGGCAGGGATGAGTTCTTTTTATATTGGAGGAGGAGTAGCATTCTTGTATATTTATTAAATGAAAATTCCACCCATACATTTTCCAAACTCAAGTTGATCTAATACTGTTAAAAATTATGTAAAATGGATTATATGATCTAAATGTGTCAATTAAATTCTTTTTGGATAAGTCTATAGGTCATCTTGGCCCTTAAGATTAAGGTTTTGTCCCTTATTATGCTAATTTTTCTCTTAATCGCTATAATTAATTTTATTTACTTTCACTGATATTTTTTGTAAAAAAAATAGTTTAACTTATTAGATATTATAAATTATTTTTATTAAAAATATGGAATCAATTTTTCTGAATTAGAATCACATAATTGGTATATATTAATTTAAATTTAATCCTACATATGGAACAACAATGCGGATTTTTAATGTAAAAATAGTCAAAAGTATGCTAAGTTTTTATATCCAATTTCAAAGTGAAATTGATTAAAATGACCTATATTGGATTATTTTTTTATAATGGATATTGTTTTACATTAAAACAAACTTATAAAATAATTTAACCCTATAAATAAATTAAATGCAAAAGCACTCTTGAATTAAAATTCAGTATTTGTATTATTCATCAAAAAATGAAACATCACAGAAAAGTACTAGAAATTCACCATAACCAAATTTCTAAGTTTCTATTTAAAAAATTATGATTATTTCGACATATAAAATTTATAAAATACCCAATAATTTTATTACAAATAGGTTATCCACTAAAAGGTGGTAAAATTATCTTTAGAAAGATAGGTTTGTAGAATATAAGGTTTTCTATTGTATTGTGACTATAAAATATATTTCATGACTATAAAAACATATGAATATATATATAATATATATTCCTATAATTTAGATAATAATATTCATAATCAATAATTTTAACTTCTAGGTTATGTATTATTATATTAAATAAAAATATTTTAATAATATATTTTAGTTGAGAAAAAATCGATCTTGTATGCAATTCAAGCTATCAAAGAATGTATTATTTTCTTGTAATGAAATATAACTCTGAATTTCATGCATTAAATTTTATATAATATATTAAATATATTTAAAATATTTCTTCTATCATAATTTTCTGAGAGTATGTCTTCCTTTCTAGGTTTGGTGTTGTGTTTCATACAAATTATCAAATAAATGTTTCTCTTTTTGAGTTTTTGGCATGTTACATTTTCCCCACGTTAAATAAATTTAATCCATAAAATTTAAAATCAATCTAGGTATTATATTTTTTGATATTTATTATATTTAAATACCACATAAGGTGCCAAGGAAAGTGGATTTGGATATCTTGAAAATCCTCAATAGGGACAAGTCTCAATCTGAGTGGGAGACTGCTGGTGATTCTGATTATGGAAATGACATGTCTTTTTATGATCTCTAGACTTGCTCTTGGTGGATGAGGGCATGTCCGTTGTTTGACCCCATCCGCCGCTCTGTTGTCCTTTTTCTTTCTCTTAATAAATGGTCAGTGTTTGCATTTCCAAAAAAAATACCACATCATGTGAGGGTTTCCAAAGTCATCCTCTAGAAAATAGATAATGGGAGGTACAAAGGTTGCATGGACTAACATATAACTAGGTCTCTAAGTATGAGAACATCGGTGGAATGAGAAGATATGGACTTAGAATAAAAACATAAATATTTATAGGGAGTGATTGAGGTCATTAATCACAAACAATTAAATGTTTAATGGAATGTTTAGGGCCTCAAATACATAAATCTATGATGATTTTAAAGACCATTGGTTCAACAAAAATTCTTGTATTAGGATAACATTTTATTTCAAGATAAATTTCATATTATTAAGAAATTATTTTATTAACCAAGAATATAGGGATATATAATTACTTGATAGGTTAAAATTTCATATAAACAATTTCATCATTTGGTTATGCTTTAGTTAAACCCTAATTCAACTCTTTCTCCATGAAATGGATATCCCAAAATGATTTTCTAAGCCTATGGATCTGAAAAACAATTTTAACATATTATCAGGCCCAAAAAAGAGTGAAACATATTTCCATTATTCCCTAAATATTCTATAAAGATAATAATTTTAACAAATTAATCTATAAAACTAAAAAGTAACACTAAATGTTAATCATTAAAATTTATTCATAAAATTTCTTTTAACAGAAAATAATTACACCTTAAACAAGACATCACATCGGCTAGTGGAAGGTACCAAACTCTTATTTTCTTTATATTAGGGGTTCAAGTCTCACTAAATTTCTCTAAAAGATGGGTTATTACCTGGAATATAGGTTTTCCTTTTCTAAAACCATATTAAAATAATTTCAAAAATAAATAGAATGGAAATCCCTAAAATTTAATCACCAAATATCCTTTTAACTAAGAATTTCAATACAACCTCAATACATAAATACTTCATTAATTTATTTACACTTTGGTACTTCAGTTGTATAGAGTTTATCCTATATTGGATGGAATTTCCTAAAAGATAACACCATATATTTGGCATTTATTATCATATTAGAAAACCTCATATAATCATTTTTAGTATGTCTAAGTATTGAAACATTATTTTCAACCTAAGACACCTTAAATATGACCTACGATTTTCATATTAATCATATATCAAATCCTTCATAATGGTTTGTAAACAATATTTGAATTATCCTAATAATATCCCACAAGAGTGTCAAACCAATTGTGTTGTAAATACCATTGTCAAGTACCAGGTTACACTCAAGTGAGGAATGATGCACCTTTTTAGAGTTGTTACCCCTAGGTACGTCTATGATAGAACCAAATCCACTTGTAGTATCCAAATAGAGATTTATTGGTAGGAAAACCTTATAATCTATGTCTAACCAAAACTCTAGGATGTTATATATAGTTATCCTCAAATTATACCTTAGGTTTATGTAATTTATTCTTTGTTTCCCAAACTCTAGTTCCCAAGGTTGATACTAAACTTTCTTCGATACCAACTATAATGACCCAACCCCAAAAAGTATGGATCCACTTTCGTTTTACCAATACATTTTCATGAGATAAAATTTAATTTCATCCTAAATAACCAAACTATTTAGTATTCTTGGTAAACTAGATATATTCACAAGTCTTTTCTAACAAATGAATACAGTAATTATAACATAATTTTTTTTTGTTGAACATAAATTTATTCCATCTAGTTCACAATTGCATATCTTTCTTAGTACACTTCATTGAATCTTGGGGAAAGCTAAAAAATAATGGTGAGCTCAAATGATCAGTAAGGGTAAACTACAATGGAAGTAATAATTAATCTATGAAAGTAAAAAATATGGAAAGGTAAATAAATGAAAACACTTTCCATTCGATCAAACTATATAAGAGATAATAAATATGTAAAGTTAAATTAATAATATCAAATTACATGTATTCAATAACTGAGAATGGAGTGTGGAAATACTATGGAAAGGTAAATAACTAAAATCACATTAAATTTAATCAATGATTTAATAATTAAATGTATCCATTGATAATTTCAACATAAATAAATCATGGATAAATACAACTTAATCTAAAATAAGGAAATAATTAATTATTTAACATCATATATCCTAGGTACCTAGTACCTTTACCTTAAATACCTTTAAAAGGGTAGTCTAGTATATTACTTCCAATACATTTAACAAGATAGTTTAAAAAAAGTCTAATTTATAAATAAACTCAAAGGGTTTATCTCCAACCAAATTCATCCCATAATACTGCATATGCATCGAGGGGACTACTATAAATGGTGCCTAACCGAGGTCTTACATGTTCAATGAATTCATTAAATATTTAATAATTGATTTAATTCACATATAATGTGACTTATCAAATATTCATTTTGAATAAAGGATGTGGATTTATATATTTTTCCCACAAATACTTAAATAACTATCAGTGTAAACACCATATGAAAAAATTGTATATTATTTAGGAAATAAACATATCCATTAAAAATGATATGGATGTTTAGGGGAAATTTAATGATCAATGATCAATAGAGTGTGAATATTTTAAGGGGACTACAAAAATTAATTATGGAATAGAATTTTAATACTACCCTTATAAAAATCAATCAAAAACCATCCATAGGAAGAGTAAGTATGGTATCAATACAACATATCCCAAGTGGATTAGAATAAAAGGTTTCTATCATTATTGAATGAAAATACTATAAAAATATCTTTTAAAAACATCCATCAAGAAAATTTCGTTTTCATTTTGAGAAACATTTTGAGAATAAATTTGTTTTAAAATAGATTTTAAAAACACTTTCCCCAAAAATTAACCTTTTAAAAATGAAAAGGAAGCTTCAAATAAATAATGCAAGGTAATTCCATACATTACATACATGATATAAAAAATTTCTTTTTCAAGTTAAAAGGGTTAGAAAAGTTCCTTATTTTTAATGAGACAAGAATTTTCCTTTGAAAAAATTTATAAAAGAAAAAAAGTGTAAAAATTTATTTAAAAAGACCATTTTTAATGGTCAAAAAAATTTTGAAAATATTTTTATAAAATAAGTCTTTATAAGAAAATAGCTTCTACAGCTAAAGAGATAATTGAAGTCGTTCTTTCTTAAAAAAATCTATAACATTTTGAGTACCAAACCATGGAAAATTTTTACTAATACATGAAAAAATTCAGGAATAAGAAAATCATAATGGAAAGAAAGGTTTAACATAATGATTATCAACAGAATTACTCAAATGTAAATTTAGGTAAAAAAATCCTGAATAAAATATGATTATAAAGTAAACCCTTGAATAGACCACAATATGAAATTAAGACTCAACTAAATATTTTATATTGTGTATAAACTATAAATCCACATAAGGGAAGTGTAATTACTTCAATATATGTTAAATATAATTGTATAACTAATCATAGAATACTAATGACAATGAGGAAGTAATATAACCCAATAAAAAGGAATTGGGATATGAAATTTATTTACCACTTTGTAAAATTAAGTGTAAATCCCCTTATTACCCTTTTGTAAACAATAATTCAACATTTTCACTATTTCAGGTGTTAATTACTTAGTTTCTTTAGTATGTTATGACCTGTGGTTTTTTTTCTTACAAAGATCATGATTTAATAATATATATGATATAAAAATAATTTCATTATCATATATATTTAGTATATATTTATTAATATTAATCCATAATTTTTGGATATAGCTAATGAAATGCACTGTTCCTGGAGACGTTTGGTCGTACATATGCATGAACGATTCATCCATTTTTTGTCTTATTTAAAATTATTACTACTAAATGATATATATGTATCTATAAATTATTATTCCACTATAATATTTATTTTATATAGGTTTCATAGGTTTATTAAAATAAACATGGATACAATACATTTATAGCATTAGCGAATCAGATCGCTGTGAAGAGACGGTACTCTACACGTTCCGAAATGATGTTATTGCATTACCATAAAATAGGAATCATTAAGGTATGATATATATAAGAACTAAATAATAATAAATAAATTATAAATATAATATATATATATATATTAAAAATACATCATTATTCCCAGTCATCAATGGTGGTAAATGGAATAATGAGTGACATTGGTTCGCGAGGTGGTAGTCTGCCTACACGTGAACGATTATTTTGTATTACTTTTTGGTGGTAGTGTGTGAAAGTGTAGGGAAAAATATTATAAAAAAAACATATAAGAATATTTATTATAATAGGCTATTATATAGTCATTATATGAAAATAATTCAGTGGGTTTATATGTAATTGAATGAAAAGTGATTGTTGAATAATGATACCTCTTATTCAGCTAACTATTTTTGGTTTAAACCAGAAGACTTCCTAAGTTATATTTATGACCAATGTGAAGATTTTGGGATGAGGGTATGGATGTTGGGAGACTATTTGTGATAATTTTAGGCTAGAAAAAGGGCTTTAGAGGTGTGAATAAGTGGTAGGTTTTAGTGCCTTTTCATAGTGGATGAGGTGTGGAATTCTTATAAATTTTTGAAAGGGGAATTCTACCAAAATTTTTACTAGGTCAATTGGCTCCAATAATGGTAAAAGTTATATTAAAAATTGTATACTGACTAAATATATCCATAAAATGGATTTTGAAAAAGTTTCTAGATCATATTGTCCTTTATGTTTAAGGTTTAGTCTCTTTTTAAGATAATTTTTCTCTTAATCATTCTAATTAATTTTAATTCATTTCACTAATATTTTTTGTCAAAAATAAATTTGAAATTATTAATCATTATAAATTTTTATGATTAAAAATATGGAATAAATTTTTTCAAATTAAAATTAAATAACACACATAAATAAATTTAAACTTAATCCTACTAATGGGACGACAAGGCTAGTTTTTAATGTAAAAATGTTCAAAAGTTTGTTATGATTTTAAATCCAATTTCAGGGTTAAATTGATTCCAACGACATTAATTGGATTATTTTTTGTATAATTTTTATAATTTTACTTTAAAAACTATTAAAATATAATTTAACTTTATAAATAAGGCAGAACACAAATCATTTTTTGAATTAAAATTCAGTAATTTTCATTATTCATCAAAAATGTAAACTTCTAAGAAAAATACCAAAAATTATTACGAACAAAATTTTGATATTTGAATTTCAAAAATGAAGTTTTTTTTGACATATAAAATTTATAAACATGCTTAAAATTGGATTTAAATAGGTTCTCTATTAAAAGGCGGTAAGATTTTCTTTTGAAAAATATGGGTTTTTATGCATAACATTGGGTTTTCTCTTATCTTTTGACTATAAAATATATTTTATTAAAGAAAAAAAAATTCATTGGATATATATATATATATATATATTCCTATAAGTTAGTTAACACTATTCAAAATCTCTAATTTTATTTTTTAGTTTTATTATTATATTAAATAATAATATTTTGATAATATATTATTGTTCGTTAAAAATTATTCTTACGTGTAACACAAGCTATCGAAGAAATTCATTATTGCCTATAACAAAAGATAATTCATTATTTTTTGATTAAAAGATATTGAATATATTGGATTAATTTAAAATATTATATGTAAAATAAATTCTCATGTGGTTATATTCATTTATGTGTATGGTGTTGTGTGTCATAAATGCTAAAGAATAAAAGTTTGTATTTTATATTTTCCTAGGTGTTATAATGTGTTAATGGAAAATGAAACATGTCATTCCATGGAGGCTATAGTCTACACATACACCATCCTGATACATTTATTTTCCACGAAATGGGAGGCGATAATAAATTAAATAATTATAATTTATGAATTATAATCATAATATAAATATAATATTAGTAAACTGAAAAACCTTTTTTAACTGTCCATTTTAGGGGGTGAAGAAAAATTGAACACATCATTCATGGAGGTGGTACTATGCAGACACAGACGACGATGTTTAATTTTCACAATGATCTTAAAGTAATCTAAAATAGATTTTACATTAGTATAATAATGATTAACCATAGAAAAAATGATGGTTTTATCATACCATCATGGATATATGGGACTCTATGTGTATAGAATAAGAAAATAACTATAAAAGTTTGGTTTATAGTATTACCTCTGCCTTGGAATTTCTCCCATTGGTAACTTCTTAAGGATCTTTATCTTGTACTTTTAGTGAAACTGTGGCTTCATGGTCTTGGAAAGGGTGTTATGGAGTGGCAGGGTCAATGTTTGGGTAGATCCAAAGCATTTTAATTGGTGTTAAAATGTGTAGGGTTTGAGTTCCTTTTATAAGTAATGAGTTTGTCTTTTCTATAAAATAATTTTAGTTTTCAATAATTTTATTCCATTATTCCAGGAAAAAAGGTCCAAAAATGGACAATAATGGTTTGAGGAAAGTGATAAGTTCAATCCTCTATCTTTCATCCATTATAATACTTATTTTTACATGTTTTAACCTTTCTCACTATTACCCTAATTTACCCTTACCAGGGTAACTCCACATTCACCCCAAGTAACTAATTTTAATAGGAAAATTAAAAATTAATGTTATTTAATAATATAAAAATGTTTACTTGAAATTTAGGAATAATTTTCTCAAATACAATTTCAAATATTTAGAGAAACTAATTTTATTATTTGAGAAATTAAATTAAAAAAACTATTTCTTAAAAAAAGTTCATTTTAAGCTTAAAATTAATGTATCGGATAAGATTATTAGTATATTTTTTTTCAAGGAGATTTTTTTTAAAACAAATAATTATTTTTTCATTCAATAAAATATAAAACTATATTTTACAAAAAAATATATTTAATTAAATTAATTACAAAGAATAATTTTTTAGGACTGAATATCACTTAAGTCAAAATATGATAAGCATAGGATTTAAAATTTTAAACTAAAATTTTAGAATGAAAATTGTTTTCAATAAATAAATCACCATTTTTTTAAATTTACAAGTCAATCATATCTAAAAAATATATATTCTTTGGTAAAAATTGTATTTTTCACTATTCACCCTAAAAATAAACTATTTTAGAAAAATCCCAAAAATTAATCCTTTTTTAATATTCACATGATAGACCCAAAATGGAAATAATTTTATTATATTAAACTTTTATAAGTAATAAAAATAATTTTCATATATAACTTATTAAATTTTATAATTTTGTTAAGTTCATAATAAATATTGAAATTTATTTTTAAAAATTATTGTTTTGAATTTATGATAATTTGATAATAGATATTGTCATATATATATTTATAAGATAAATTTTTATATATAATTTCACAATTTTTATAGTGTTGATTCTAGTAAACCTGTTTTAAATTTTAAAATGGTTGTAATGAAGGTGTGGGGGTGTTTTTATCCTCACTTAAATTGAATATTTCACCTATAATAGATGGTGAAGTGGGTAACACCATATCCATGGTCATGGTTGACCATTGTGAAGCTATATAAAAATGGGATAGACCTCACCATATTGGTACCCATGATGAGTTTCTAGAGAACCTATTAAAATAGTGAATCCCAGAACTAGTCATTTTGGTTGTTGAAGCCATTTTAATGGGTGTAGTGGTCTTGTAATGTCACAACGTAGTGACCTAAATATGGGTGTTTCATTTGTAATTTTTAAATGAAGTTATGTCTATGAGAATAGTTGATACAAAAACATAAATAATTGAAATTATCTATTATGAATCTACATGTAAATTCAATATGACCAAAAGCCCATAGAGATGTGAATTTAAAAGGGAGTTTCACCTATAGATTCCACATTCCACAATGAGATTCCAGGGATAAATCAATTTTGAAGGATGTTCTGGGTGAAAATTTTAAAATATATAATTTTAATACAATTATGATACTTTGATACTCCATAAATTATTTAGTATTTATGACTCAAATTTATAACAACCTTATTCAAATCCAATGGATATGATTTGAAAGTATATGATCATAATGTTTATTTCATAGAAGGATAAGTTAGGTAATAATTAATATCTTAATTTCAATTTATAAATTTAACTATTCTAGAGAAGAACATACTTACTATAAAAATATAAATACACAAAAATACAATAGATAATAGATACTTCTTAATGATTAGGATTTAGGGGAGTGTGATCAAATTTAATGTAGGTTGAGGAAAATATTTTAAAACAATAATTATTTCTAAATATTCGTGGGGAAATATATTTTAAGAACTGAAGATTTATGGAATAACATTTTTATTGATCTATCTAAGATATCTTTTATAAAAAAATTAATATCATTCTATGTATAATCTTTATATTTTTACCTCATAAAAAATAGTGTGTGGAAGAGAGGAAGTGGTCATGGACCATGGATGATAATTGATCTCCACTTAATGTAGTAATATTATACTATTGAAGAAGTTATTACTTGACATCTCAAAATATCCTTGATATATGATCCTTGATGTATTCTTTTATTGGTGAAACAAGTAAAATCAACATGTTTTTTGTATTTACATATTTCCATTTGGTTTTGTTAAATATTAAGATTCAAGGTGTATTTTCATAGGAGAAGAAATGATCCAATTTGTTCTATAGAAGGTAAGGAGTTTTTTATCCTAATTAACCCCTATATTTTTAGATGTATAGTGGGACTAGGGTTTCATAAGCTGTGTCAAATTTATGTTACTTATTGAATCTATTTAAAGAAAAAAGTTTTTAATGATGATATTGATAACTCTAGAGGAATCGTAATATTTAATAGATTTTACTATTAGATCTGAAAAAATAATATGTGATCTCATCTCATATCTATTATTTAGGTTGTATCATTTTCTAAAGTATATATGATATAATTAAGTGACTCATCAGGAATTTAAATGATGAAATATGATAAAATATTGATGATTTATGATGATAAGACTCATAATTCACTTTTTCGATCACTTTTAAATCATATTTTTTTGAAGGTGATGGATTTATAGATGGAACAACTCTTTTGGGATACACATTATAATATCTATGATGGTGATACCAAAGTGAATGAATAAATTTTAATGGTCTTAAAAATTTGGTTTTATGGTAAAAAGATAATTTCCAATAAAAATAGATGGTTTCATTGACTATCTTACAAATTTGTTGATTATCATTTAAAGGAACATCTAGGAAATAAAATACTCTTAATTGTTCAAAAAATTATCCAAATATTTCCTCCTATATATAACTCAAAGGTTTCAACCCTTGATTAGATTAATCCTAGTGAATAACGCATTGATTAATTTCATAGAAAAATGATTTATTATAAAATTAGGGTGAATATATAAATATATTTTGAATATTAATCCAAAAAAATAACATTAAAATATATTGAGAAGAAGGAATTAAATGTTAATAAAATTTAAGATAACATGATTTTTGATTTACTATCACTCTTTACAAAGATGTTTAAAAGTCGAAAAGGTATATTAGAATCCAATATAACTATATATTATTTTCATTATGAGAATTTTTGACACATTATATCTAGATGTCTAAATAATTTCAATTAAAAGTGATTAGCATGAGTCTTCACTAAAATAGAAGAAGAAGTTTTCATCTAGATGAAAATTTAGTTATAGATATTTTAGTTTTAATAAGTTTTTAAGGAAATTCCACGTAAGAAATAAAGAAGTTGATACTAAGGAATATCTATTAGATGAAATAAAAAGGTAATTAATTTAATATATTGAAGACATTTTGATATAATCTATGGAAAAATTAAAACCCGAGGTTTAGAAAAGTACATATAGTGGGAATGTTTTTATCTCCAAGTGGAAATATAAGTAGCACTTAAAGAGAATGTTGTAAAAATATATAAGAATAAGATAATTATGGGTTTAATAAATGATTATTCATGTTATTTTATTGGTATTGAAGTAAAAAAATTCAAGTATAAATTGATTTAATTTGGGATTTTTGAGGAATAATATGAATAAAATCATCTAAAATCTGATGAATAAGTTAATTGTTGATTAATGTATGAAGAACATTCAATGATCATAGATGATGTTAACTTATCTATCCAGATTAAATTTAAGAAGATAAAAACCCATGAAGAATAATTTACCTCTTTAAGAGATTATATTATACTATAAATAAAATAATATGTCTCAAATAATAAGACCCAATTTGGAATGTTTTTTATGGTGGTTTTTAAATAAAGTGTTAAACAAGGTACATATATTTTTCATGAAATGTTGATTTTTATATGGAAAAATATTATTGTATTGGTTGTGATAGTGAAACATCAAATCAAAATTCTAAAATAATTAAGAATATAGGAAGTAATATAAAGTGAAAACTATCTCAATCAATTGGTACTTATCAACAATTGAGAGACTATGAAATTTTTTGAGATATGTTGAGAGAAGATGAAAACATGAATTTTACAATGATAAAATGTAAATTCTGTGGTTTTCTTGGCCATACAATATCCTATTGTGGTGAATTTTAAATATATATAAGTGGAGGATATATTAGATTCTAACAAAGAAGAGTGGGAATGCACTCTTCATATTAGGGAAGAAATTATTTCTATGGTTTCATTTTTTATTACTCAAACGTTGTAAATGAAGAAGTAAATTATAGTAAAAGAAGATAATTGTGTTCATATATAAGGAAAAGGAAGTGGATACAAGGAAATATAATCAAGTTTCCTTGAATAATATACTTTATCCTTTGGATTGAGAATAATTAACTTAATGGAATATATTGAAAATGATGAGAACAGAACAACTTTGGAATAAACATTTTTAATAATTTCATGGAAGTAAAATAGAAATATTAAAAAGGAATCTATGGATAAATTCAATTTGAAAACAAATTATATATTCAATATTTTGGATAGTGTATGTTCAACCAATATGATAGGAAATTTTAATTTTTTGATGAATCTCAATTTGGGGTTTACAAAACTATTTATTTTTTAAATTATTTGGAATGAAATTTAATGGGAAGAAGAAAGAATCATTTGCATAAAGATGATTTTAAAAACACTAATGTACATTATTTCAATATCTTAAAACATAACCTATTATGTTTTATTAAACATTGTTTATTTGTTTTGGTGGTAACTTAAGGTAATAATAACTACTATATTAAAGGAAAATCATAAAATTATTTGATGAAAGTTAATATATAACATGGGAATTTTTTTCAACTTGATCGCAAGTAAAACACTTACCTATTAATAATGGTAGATGCAAAAAAATTGTAGAATGTAATATTTTTCAATGTAAATAAAAAAATAATGGAGAAAATATTCATGTTTTCATTGTTATTGGATATATCTAAATTGAATAGTCATTGTGAATATATTTTTGACTCATTCATATGATAAATAAAGGTCCATAATCAAGGTCTTATAAATAATAAGATAGCATGAAGTTATCAAAATTTCATTCAAACTGGTATGTGTGGTCTAATTAGTTTGTAAGGAATATATGGTGAGAGTTATTCATATTATTTTTATATTATTATATAAGTATTGGGTGGGATATTTTCACATGTTAAAAAAATTCTAGATTGTATTATCAGTAATAAAATAATATCTGAAAATGAAATATGAAGAACAATGAAAACTAAGATATCAAATAATGGAATGGTATACAAATATTTTAACAAAAATACTTATTTTAAAAACACAGTATAAAACATTACGTTTCATCATTGATAACCCCTAAACAAAATGGGGTTATGGAAATAATAAATTTCATTTTCTGCAATGTGAAAAAAAAATGTTGTTAATCTATAGTAATGTATCAAGTCACTACTAGAAAGAACTGGTTCAAATAACTATCGATCCTCTAAATTGATTTTAGCTTATTGTGGGAGTATTGAAGATGATATATTATGGGTGGAATGAAATTAAACTTTAGTTTAAAAATCTTATAGTATTTCTATGAAATTCTTTCATCTAAAATAAGGAATGCAATCAAGGTATTGATGGTGGTGTAGTGTATAAAGGTATCTTAATAGGATAATCAACCAAGATTACAACCTAAAAATATTCAATAAAATGAACAATATAATTTTCAAGATAAATGATGTAATAGTTTTTGAGACTGAAGAAAAATCAAATTTTTAAATTGTATTTCTATGGAATTATTTAATGAAAGTTAAGAAATAAATAAATATTTCAGATAAACTCAAGATGTTTAAGATGATGAATATAAATATATTTATTATTTTAAAGATAAAAGTGAAGAGTCCATCCAAAAAATGAATAATTAAATAATGAAAATGGCTGAATTTGATCTAATAAACGTCACAAAATACAAATCCCCTATGAATTATACATGAATAACCAAAATAATTGAACAAACTTCTCTTTTATTTGAGAATATACCTACATCATTTGAAGAAGTAGAAAAGATGGATTCATGGGAGAAAGGATAAATAAATAAATAAATCAGATTGATAAAATTTATACATGGTAACTTCTATAAAAACATGAAAATCAGAAGTTAATTTATATTAAGTGTTTGTTAAATAAAAATATGGATGAAAATGGAAATCTTATCCAGGATAAGTAAATATTGGTTTGTAAAGGGTATGCTCTAGTTGACAACATTGACGTTGAGGATAAATTTTCTCTAATGGAAAAAATAGAGGATATTAAAATATTATTATCAAAGAATATTAAAAAAATCAAGTTATTTTAGATGGATGTGAATATTTCATTGCTGAATTGAGTCTTTAATAAAGAGGCATATATCAAATAATTGGTTAGAGTTTTTATTGGAAATTTTGATTCTAAATTTTTTAGGTTGAGAAAATATTTAATAGTATAATTAATGAATTTAATTATTATTAATTATGGTTGGATACATTCTTGAGGTAGAGAGAGCTCAAAGGATGTGGGTTTGGTCACAAAATCTATGTGAAGGTTACAAAATATGATAAGATTATAGTGTCGGTATATGTTGAAAATATATTTTTTGGTTGTATGAATA
The DNA here is from genome assembly GCA_963277665.1 of Viscum album. Taxonomy (NCBI): domain Eukaryota; kingdom Viridiplantae; phylum Streptophyta; class Magnoliopsida; order Santalales; family Viscaceae; genus Viscum; species Viscum album. Next base: position 1,809,855,345 of record OY728156.1, read on the forward strand.
ATAAATTTATTTATAAATTTTAAAAATCTATGAGTTATGAAATTGAAATATTGATTATTATAGAATTGAAATATTTTATGGGGTTACGTGTTCATAAAAATGAAGGAAATACATTCCCTTCACAAATTAAGTATGTAGAATAAGTTGTGATGAAATTAAACCTGGAATAATTATAGTCCTGTTCAGCTCTAATTATAGTTGTAAAAAAATTGGGTCTGTATGATGGTAGTGATGTGTTAAAATAACATTTATATTTAAAATCATTGGTAATTTTATATTTCTCATTACATCCTATCCAAATATTTTTGATGTGACATATTCTGTAGCAATATTTCAGAGTTATCATAAGAATGAATATCACATGGAAGTGAAATGAATAATGAAGTATGTTTACGGAAATATTCATTTTTTATTGCTTATGTATTTAATGATCATAGATTTGTTTTCATACTTATAAGTGGACTGGGATAGTGACATTTTTTATAGAAAATTTCTAATTGATGGTGTTTTATATATTGTAAATAATTATATTTATTGGCTAAGAAGGGAAAATTATTGTGTTTCATTAATTATAGAATAGGTTGAATATTTTTTTCACAAAATATTATACAAACCTTAAATAAATGAATAAATATGAGGAAGAAATTTGTGATATTTTTGTACAACCAATGACATTTCAATGTGATAAAAAAGTGAAATTAATTTGTCTAAAAATATAGTTCAACATTCTCAAAAGAATAACATTGAAATCCAAAATCATTTCATAATGGGTAAAGTGAATAACAATATTGTGATGTCAGAATTCATAGGAACTCAAGATCAAGTCGTATATATCTTTCCAAATCCATTAGAAAATCAAATAATAGAATGAAAAAAGTTGAGAGTTAGAGTTAAAACAATTCTCTCAAACTGAGAAGGTTTGGAGTCCCACCTCCCCATTAATTATTTTGTTATATCAGGTTTTTATGTGTTATTTCATGTTCCTATTTTTATTTTCATGTAAAATATAGGGGGTGTTACTTTTCAGGTGGATTTTGTAAAGAGAAGATCTTGTTTTAAATATCATTAACCACATTGTAATTTTTGATACATTATTTTGTTTCTAGTATCAATCTATGTATCACATATGTTTATAGAATTTATTAATGTCTAATTTATTGGGTTTTAAAGTAAATTATGTATTATTACCTTTTAATTTTATAGTAAAATGGAATGTGTGACAAAGAATATAGTTGGATGTTTGGGAAATATTTGTTAAGACATGATAATTTCCAATAAAATCCAATGGGGGGATATTGGAACCTAAGGTATTTGTTTCATGTATTTATTGTACATGTCTATTATTTTATTTAATATCCATTATGAAATTATTTAAAAGGACCATTATAATTTTATAGGTGGATTACCCTTTGGTAAATAATATCCTCACTAAGGAATTGGATACACCATGGTGGTTCCGGTGAAGTGCTTTTAAATGTGTAAATGTTTGGTATGAAGATTAAATAGAAATTTTGATCTATATTTGAATAAAAAATTTCATCTATATGAATTTGTAAAGATAGATACATTATAAAAATGGTCATGGTGGACTCATGTGATGAAAAAAATGGGACTATGGAATAGACCATGTCTTAGTCATACCCTTAGTGGTTTTATAAAACACCTATGATAAATAGTGATTCCCAGTACTAGGAATTTTGGAAGTGTAATGAATTCTTATTGGTGTAGTGTAATTTTGATCAAATCCTATAGTGACATGAAATTTTTTATTCTATTGAGTGTTTTTATATTAACTTACATATATGAGAAACTTTAATCCCTAAATGAGTATAGTGGTATCTTTGGTGTAAGTTTTTTTTGTGAATAATGGAAACAATATATAGGATTTCTAAAGATAAATTCAAAATAGTCAATAGTTAATGGATATGGGAGTTTCAAATGTAGTTTCTCCTATAGATTAAATAATCCACAGCATTATTTTAGGGATAAAGCCTTTTGAAGGGTGTTTCAACATGAATATTTTAAAATCTATATGCTTTATATAGTAATTCTATTTTTTTATCTAACAACTATTTATCTATTGTGGATTTAATATATAAAGACTTTTTATAATCTTGTTCTCATGGTTTGAAGTTATAAGATCTTAAGGTGAGTTTAAAATAAGGACGAGTTGAGTATAAATTATTGTTTTAATTTCAAATTCCAAATTCTGACTATTCTGGATATGAATATTCATATTTTACAAAATTAAAATACAGACACAAAGAAAAGAGAAGGTATACTTCTTGAAGATCCTGATTTAGAGGAGTGTGACCATATTGAATTTTTATTGAAAAAAAGTTTTAAAAAATGATGTTTTTCTAGTATTCTTGGATAGATGGATTTGAAGAATTAAAGAAACATAGAATAACACCATCAATTATTGGTCTATATTCTATTTTAAAATATCTTTTAAATATTTACCTATGTTTCATCTCTATATTTTTTCACATAATGAAAAATTGTGTGTAGATTAGAATAATATTTAATGGATCTTGGTTGATAAGTGAGATCCTAGAAATTGTTTAAAAAAATACTAGTGAAGTATTGATTATTCAACATGTTAACACATTGATGATATATGCTCCATAGTATAGAATTTTATAGATTAACCACGTAAAATCTAAAATATTTTTGATCTTTACATATTTTCATTAGGTTTTTTTAAAATTATAATTATATTTTATTTTCAAATGAGATAATAAAATAAAATTTTAGCTAAATAGAGTAAAAAAGCTGTTCACCAAAATCCCCCTCTAATGGTGTATAGTTGGACTAGGGTTCAATATGTATTCACAAGTTATTTCAAATGATTTGATTCAAGGTGACGTTAGTGATATATTTCCAAAAATGTTTTGGATGATTTCAAAATGAATATTTGGATATGATTTCCCATTTTACTGTATATGATACAATATAAGGTGAAATAATTCTAAGTCTAGGAGGATTTAGTGCAAGTGGTAGATTGAAGGAAATATTCCTTGAATCTTATATCACATGAGATGATATATGAATATCATTGGGTTTGATATGAATAGATAAAAGGCATATTTTATTCCTTGGTCTAGGTATATTATAATTATTGATATAAGATACCAATTCAATAGCTTTTTTGATTTTATATTTATAACAATGATGAATCATAATGTATGATTTTGAGATCATATTAAAACTATGCATTGAATACTAAATGTTAAATATTTACGCTCAATAATAAAATCCATGTTAGTTATTATTTCAATAAAAATTTCATATTATAAAATGTATGGGAGTTCATATTTTTAAGTGGTAACAAAGTGTTTGTGACCATTGGTATTTACTCATATATTTTATAGTGTATGATTTGATCCAAGCGTACTCAATGATGTCTCTAAGGTGTATAATAAGAGGTTTTATTCCAAGGGATTATTTTTTGATAAAAACTTTTATACGACCATCCAAAACTCCCTTTCTCATATCTCTATTTTTTATACCATCCTTAACCTCAAGTGAAATAGTAATCTCATGAGTGGAAGAAAAATCCTTCCTAAATATTGGGTGATTCAATCTAACCTCTGTAAACACCATGGTGAAGGTATTTTTTAGCTTCTTATTTATAATCTTTATCAAGATTTTATGAATATAATATAGAATTAGTATATCATCTACATACGGTATATAATACACATTATTAATTTTATTTATAAAATGGTTTTAGGTATCTCACATGGTTATTCTAGTTTTACAGTTTCTTATTACCTTTTGGTGCTTATTTAAATTGTGAAATTACCCTTTGAGACCTTGAAATATATACTAAGCATCAAGTATCATTAATTTATTAGATATAAGGTAAGTGGATATGGTGTTTCTATATTTTTCCTCCAAATTCATGATGTCGGATGGGTTTATACCAAAGATATCGATTAGTGTATCTATGATGTTCTAGAGGTGTGAGTCAGAATTATGGGATGATATATACTTGATATTATTGATTTTTTCCATTCCATTATATATTGAGATGGTAAAAACGTCATGGTCAATGAAAGTGAAATTTTTGGAAATCCATTATGGGGGATAGAGTTCACTCCATTTACTTGGAGTTGTGGATCAAGAAGTTAAAAAATGAGATGATGAGATAAATCTTCTTACAGATTCGGACCATAGTATGATATGGATACATATATAACTTCCTATATAGGATAAAGGGATACACTAAAGAGATTATTTCAATTAAGTTTTCCAAAAAACTTGAAGATGAATTGTTTTATATAGCTTTATACCTATTTTAAGTGTAAGAAGTTGGTAAACCTTAAATACTATTATAAGATCTCACCTAGTGAATCTATGGTGTAGGTATTGAACGAAAAGTATTTATATCAATCCCATATGAGTAGGTATCACTAGTATTTTTCATGAAATTAGTTTCACCCATTGAGGACTAATTTTATGATGACTTGAGGACCTCATTAACCATATTAGGGTGGATGATCATAGTCAGATAAAACTCAACGTCACTTATTTACAGTGAATTCTAAAACATGATAGGTATATTTAATACTATCTATGGTGATTGATACCTAGTTTATTTATTTTACACTCATGTTTTCATTATTTTAAATTGGTGATTCACATTCATTTATTTAAACGTGAGTAATATAATATCTAATCATACATGTAAAGATAATGCTACATGTCATTCACATCCAAAAACCTCAAGGGGAGTAGTATATACATGGATTTAATTTTTAATCATGTATTATTATGATAGGAAATGTGAAATTCTCATTAAACATAATAGGGTGGATGACCACAGTAAGATAAAACTTAGGGTCACTTATTTACAGTTAATTCTGAGCCATCATAGGCATATTTAAGACTGTCTATGGTTATTGATACCTTGTTTATTTATTTTACACTTATTTATTCATTATTTGAAATTGGTGATAAACCTTCATTTATTGAAACATGAGTATCAGAATATCTAGTCATACAAGTAAAGATGATTCTAAATATCCTTCACATCTAGAAACCTCTAGGGGAGCAGTATAGACATGGATTTAGTTTTTAATGATGCATTATTTTGATAGGAAATGTGAAATTCTCATAGGACCTCACCATCATAAACACACACATTTTTTATATCATAATGGGTATGGATTGGTTGGTTTTTAATATTACTCAGATTGATTTCTACATCCTAAAGGTGGGTTTTCCACTTCTAATGGGAAAATTCATACAATCAAGGTTTAATTGGATATAAATTACAGAAGCTCTAGTCTTGATAAAGAATTTATGGGTATTATTTCCTTTTAGTTAGCATCATTGATGTTGGGTGAAAAAAAATCAATAGCCCAATTATAATTACAATATATAGTTAGTCACTATCCAAACATGGTCTTGGAGGTCTTTTTTTGGACAACCTCTAGAGTGTGAGGTAAATTTCTTAATTTAGTTTTTCTATATATGAATCATATATAACTTAATTCATATAGGATGGTTCCAACTAATCCAAGTGATCTCAAAATATAGTTATAATATTTATAAATTTTATCGAGATGAGGACCTCACCTTGGGAAGCTCTAGTACTCATTGTGAGAAAGTAGAACAGCACATTATAGTTTTACATCGATTATTGGAATTTATACCATGTTACTATCAAGAATAAATATCTTATTCTTAGAACATATGATTTAATCAATTATCTTAAGGATGATTAATTTTTTTCTAATAAATACTTGACATCAGGATACCATCATATCAGGGTAAATAAATAGGATATATATAAGACAAATTTTCATATATTGTATTATCATTATGAGTATTTTGTTATGTAATTTGATCTTAATAACACTAAATCTATTTTTCTAACACTGATGAATCATAGATTTCATTGATATCTCAAATATTTTTTCAAGGTGCTTATCAATGACACATTACTATATTCATGATCCATGATTTATCATGAATGATATTTTCGGATTGTTTTTGGAATATTTTTAGATAAATGTCATTATTAAAACTTATTCAAATGTTTTATTTGGATATGGATACTAAAATTACCAAGACATGTTATCTATAAAATGGGGATAATCAGTTTAACATAGAAGATTGAGGAAATGGTTTCCAAAAAAGAGACCAAAATTTTATTTGAGGTGTGTAATATTAAAGGTATATATGGTTATTACAGATTATTTATTTTTGATTTCTCATTATTAGTCACAATGATAATGGATGTGATTAGAAAAGACGTACCTTTTTTTAGGAACCTTGAATGTTAAATTTATTTTGAGCAGTTGTAGTGTGGGTTAAAAACAGATCCAGCCAAGTCAATAATGGATCTAGGTTATGGGTATGATTTTTAATATAATGTATTGGTTTCTGGATTATCTATATGGTTCTCATAACCATGAATTGGCTTCTAGAATATATATTTTTCTCACCACACGATTAGGTCACACTATTTCCCTAACCATTCATTAACCTTGAAACCTTACAATTACTTAAAATTTTAAAATTCAAATATTTTATCCATTAAAACATGAGTAAATAAATAATTGAGTAAGATAAATACACAAAAGTGATATCAGGATGTCACAATGATATAGTAGAATGAAAATATAGATAAAATGATATAATAGGACAATTAATGGTAGTATTTTCTTTCTTAACATATTATAAATTATTACTACGTGGGATTTTGAATTGAAATTGATATAGTATATAGTTATACATTAATGTAGTGATGATAAATGGTTATATTATGATGTGATTTAATGAAGAATACAAACATGTAAATTATGATATGTTGCGGTAATAGATGTTCTAACATTCCTATCTCTTTGTTTTTTATTTATATGAGGGTAGTATTTGTATAGTATGGATCTATGATGGGCTAAAAGATTGTCCAATGGTTACTATATAACATTTAATGGTTTATTAGATTTTATCAGAACTAGTTTGATATTTCATTGGAAAAATAATTTTACTATAGAGTATTTAACTAAATACATGTACCCTCAAGATGACATTGTGATAATAGTGTGGACTAAGTTTCTTGGTGAATTATATATTGTTATCTTGTGAGGTTACTTACATAGTGAATGAGAGTTTCATGATAATTATCATGAGTAACTTTACCTTATGATAGGATCATTTTTATTGAGTATTATGATATTAATTTTCATAAGGACCAGGTGAAAAGTCTATAGGGAAGTCATATGAACTGGTTTTTTTGGTCGATTGGATAGTCACATGCACTAGTCAGCCTAGATAATTGAAAATTCAGGAGGACTAGTGTGAGATATATTGCATAAAATGTTTTTATATTATTTTAACTATCATATTATCATTCATGAGGATACCTACGACATTATTTAGTCATCTAAGGTGTGTCCCACTATTAATTGTTTCATAAAAACTGTATCCACAACATAATAGAAACTATGTCTCCCACACTGAATCTTTTCAATTGGATATTTATTTAGTTCATGTAAGGATACTATATGTGATGTGATTATAGATCTATTTAAAATGTATAAATTTGATATTGTGTGATTATATGAGTTATCTAGTCAGAGGTTGTGAGTCATTAGGGTAATTCAGGTCACTAGTTATGGAAGTATATTTATAGAATCCCTTATATATATTTTTGACATGAATATTAATATACATACCATTTTATTTGGTACGTTATGATTATGGTGTGTTTGGGGATGAACTTATTTAATGAATTATATATATTGATTATGGAATGTAGACTTTTCTCCATGGTCATAGCCTAGTGGATACTCTTTTGAGGGGTCTTGCAAAACGTCTCAGGTTTGAGTATCCCTGAGTACTTGTAGGTGTCATAAATTTCCTTTTTTAGTTGAATCCCCATCCCCAAACTATTTTACTATTAGTGTTTATAGAATTTTTTAATGAAATAGATTCATGTATAGAATTTGATGATACATGATGATAAGGTAATTCACTTGTTGATGTATGATTTAGTTTATCCTCATATATATTATTATAAGGATACCACTATGTATTATTATTTTCATATTTATTTTTATTATATGTGAATGATATTGGAAATTTTGTTAACCCTTATTGGATGGCCTACTAATTATATGGATATACATACCCCTAATTATATTAATAGGTTTTCAAGATTTTGTGATAGTGTTATTGGGTGTAATTAACCCAATAAATAGGTTGATAATATGAGCTCAGTATTGGGGGACTATTTTATTTACCACTAAAGCATATAGGTTTTTTGGAATTATTATAGTGTTGGTATTTAGTAGTTTCTTTATCACAATTACTACTTTATTAAATTTTTAAAATTTGTATTACATTCACGAATTATATATTATTGTGATATTTTTTTATGTTGGATTACATATTAACCATTATTTGGTGGTTTAAATATTATTTTTTAGTATTCTATATCATTTATCATATCATAATGATTTTCAATTTGTGTGATTTATACCCTCATAACTACTCTCCAACACATGTCATATTAAAGGTGGTCATCATGAGGTAGCACTTGGTTCCATTACTAATAATTAAGAAGTTCTAGTAGAATCAGGTTATGAAATTATCATATTTAATCCAAATAGGATAATTTACCTCAATACTAATTTCTTCAGGCTATTTATATATTTGTTGAAATTGTCTACAATATTTATAAGTTTCTATATATTCATCATCTATAGTAGTTAATGGTATTAAATCATTATTCTTATTTAACTGAGAAAAATTTAATCTTTTAAGATAAACTACGTCACCTAATGTAGATTTCCTATAATCCTTCAAACTAGACAAATGATATCCATAAATCCCATAATTGTTACTTTTTGTTCCTTTATAACTGACTAAAAATTAATTTTTTTATTTGTTAGTCACTTTTGAGGAAAAAGTGAGAAACCATACATGACTTCAAATACTTACAAACATTAAAAGCACCACAATATAAAAATTTAAGAGAAAACAATGTATGGTATTGATATTTTTAGGTATAATATTCTCATAATGATTTTCTTATAATTCATAATGTTGATAATTCATCCTTTATCAACCCATAACAACTTTATCTGGGTAGTTAGAATTATTGTAACCAAATTTATTTATTCCATGGAAAAATATTTCAATGACTCCTTAATATATTTTGATTTTGAAATAAAAGTTTTATGGTTTCTTTGTATCACCTATAATCCATGGATGACTATGAACTCATTGTTTATATGAATTATGAATTATCTCAACCTAATTTTTAAAAACACCTTTAATTAGGCTACATTTGATTCTCCAGAAATTATGCCATCCATATAAATCATCATCATCATTAATTTTTAGTATTTCTTCATTAATTAGTGATTATGATCAAATTTTCTATATTGGAATCCAATATTTTTTAGGTATTTATCAATCCTTAAATACTATACTATAGTTTCATACACTTTATCATTAAGTTCATTATTAAAATAACACACTTAATTCCCACCTTCATGTATAAGAAAACCATATGGTTGTTCCCAATACTCTTTTTGTTCAATAAATCCATTCAGAAAATATTATATTATATACATCCGGAATACCATAAACCTAATTTTTATTGTTTTGGATAATAATAATATAATAATTTGAAATATATATATGAAAAAATTATTTCATATACAAAAATCCATTTAAATTAATAGTATACATTCCACCAAAGTCATCTTTCTTTCAAATCATCATGCCTTCTTCATTTAATTTGATCTAGAAAATCCACTTGGTTTTGATAATATTTTTATATTTTTTCCAAGAAACAATCTACAATTTCAAATTATTTTCAATTATATCATGATATTCATTCATATATTTTATCCAAATATCATACTTTGAATCCTCATATAAACTTTTAGGCTCAATCTAAGATAAAAACATTATTTTTTAAGAGTCTTCATCCATCTTGTATTCAATGGGGCTATCATATTACAAATAATATTTAATTCATAAATTTCTAATAAACTCATTTATTTACTTATATTTGATATTATTAATAAATTATCCTCATCAATAATTCATTCATCTAAATAAACATCTTTTTCTCACATTAATCAGTTTAAATAGAAACTCGTTCTTCTAGAATTTGTTCACTATTTTGTTAAAAAGATATACTCATTCCCCATAACAAATACATCATGTATTTTAATGATTTCTTGAGTATTTTTATTGAAATTGTTATATTAATTACACTTTTGATGAGTATCTAAGAATAATTCCTCTATACCATAAGTATTTTTTCATTTATATTCCTCTTTTTGATAATAAAACATTTTCTTACAAATATTTGAAATAATTTCAATGTAGGTTAATTACCTTAACAAATCTCATATGTTGTGTTATCTCAATCCATATATAGTAGCAATATTTTGATGATATAAATTGGTTTCAAAACTGATTCCTTTCAAAACATCATTGGTATGTATTTCTCTTTTTTCAATTAATATTGTATTTCTCTTGAGTGTGTTTTCTGATATTAAATAAAAATCACATTCTCTTCACAATCCTAATTAATTATTTTAACTTCCAATTCTTTTATATTATCTTTTTTTAATAAGTATTCATATTCCTTTATCTTCTTGTATTTTACATAAAATTGATAATCCTTGACATTAGATAAATTTTTCATCTTCCTTCATCTTCATGGATCTTTTCTATCAGATTCTTCTTGACTCCATAATTTTCATAAAATTATTTTATCCACTTGTATTTTATATATGATGAACTTATTTCAAGACAAACCATTCATGTTGTAAAAAATATGTCCTTTTTGGAGTGGATTATACATTCTTAAACTTTTCCTTGTAAATCCTTCCCTATATTATCATTTTGTTCTTCCAACTAGATGAACTCATCCAATTTACTTAGAAAGACTCAAAAAACAATGGATACTATTTCTTTGGGGATAAAATATAGAATATATCTTAAAATATCAACTTATATATCTTTATATGTGGTAGATTAACCATTATCAAGAATTATTTTTTGTTCTTCTTCTCATAGAAAATTTTCAAATAAGAATAAAAACCTCATGATCACTAGATCAGGATATAGTAATTGTAGATATTTTTCCTTCACCTTGGTGGAAAGATGGACCATATGTTCTTCACCTTCAAATCCCAATCTATATTCTTTGTTCGTAAGTCCTGGAGAAACTGATACTTACTCCTCTAAATATTAGAGGGATTTCTTCTTCATATTTCATTTATATTTCTTTCTCTTATTCGTTGTACCTTTTATGTGTGACACTCCTTCTAGTATTATTATACTTATTATCAGAATTACACTTTTTTTACATCTTAAAAAAATTTTAGGTGGATTATTCTTATTTATTTACAAACATCTATGATATTATATGATTATTCAAATTTAATATATGTTAAGATGAGCATGCACTAATTTTTGGACCACTAATACTTCCAAAATTATAGAAATCTTTTAGAGAAACAAAATTTTTTGATTTAGAAATCTTCTTGTTGTTCAGTGAATGCTTCTTCTTCTTCTATGGATTTATACCCATTGATATATGATTACTTTTTTATTTTTTATTTAGTTTATTATACCAACAATTCAATTCAAAATTTATGTATCTATTGTTGTGCTAATATTTTCCCACAAAACAAGATCTTCTTTTACATATACAAGCTATCCAAAATTTTAATTAGAATCAGCATACAATTTTTTGGTTCTTTCTCACTGCCTATTGGGATATTCTTGGAGAACCATATTCCTCAATTTTTCTTTTATCCAGCTTAGACAAGGTTTTTGGATGTTATTTTGTTTTTCCTTATCCAAATTTAGAGATATTTGTTTTGGTAAATATTCACTTTATGTATAAATAGAGTCAGATTGATTATTATGTTGAGATATGGATGGTTCCTATTTCTCCACAGGTTCTTAAGATATGACATTTAATTAATTGATGATATTATTATCCCCCATTGTATGCCTTTAACCCTTGAAAACTCTAATTTTCACTGAGTAGTATAAAAAATTAACTTTCTTTCTAATGTATCAATATCTATCTTCTCATGATTGTCCTACATAACTTTCCACTCTAGACATCTAATATAGAGTGTGTTTTCTGATATTAAATCAAAATCACATTCTCTTCACAATCCTTATTAATAATTTTAAAATTATATTCTTTTATATTAACTTTTTTTTGAATAAATATTCATGTTCCTTTATCTTCTTGTATTTTACTTCAAATTCATAATCCTTGATATTAGTTAAAATTTTCATCTTTCTTCATCTTTATGGATCGTTTCTATCAGATTTTTATTGACTCCTTAATTCTCTTAAAATTATTTTATCCATTTGTATTTTATATATGAGAAAATTATTTCAATAAAAACCTTTCACATTGTAAATGATCCGTCCTTTTTAGAGAGGATTATACATTCTTAAACTTTTCCTTGTAAATCCTTCCCTATATTATCATTTTGTTCTTCCAACTAGATGACCTCATCTTATTTACTTAGAAAGACTCCACAAATAATGGATACTATTTTTCTGGGGATACAATATATAATATCTCTTAAAATATCAACTTATATATCTTTATAAGTGGTAGATTAACCATTATGACGATTTATTTTATGTTCTTCTTCTCAAGGAAAATTTTCATAGAAGAATAAAAACCTCATGATCACTAGATCATGATCCACTAATGGTAGAAATTTTTTCCTTCTCATGGTGGAAACATGGACCACATGTTCTTCGCCTTCAAATCCAAATATATATTCTTTGTTAGTAAGTCATGGAAAAATTGATACTTACTCTTCTAAATATTAGAGGGATTTATTCTTCATATTTCATTTATATTTCTTTCTCTTATTCATCATGGTCTTGGTAGAAATTGAATTCTAATCATAATGAACTGGATATTCACCAAAACTACCTTTATTATAATATATGAATGATACTCAATTCTTTAAAAGATAAAAAATTCAGTTATAATAATCCAAACAATGGTGACATTCTTTGATACAACATGTCATATCCAAGGAGTGATATAACTAATACCAAGATGGGTTGAATCCATATTGGTCCATTTACAATAACCAATCTAGATATTAATCCTTCTATCCCTTTTATTTCACACATTTCACTTTTTAAGGTTAATTTATTATCTATTTATCTCTCTCATAACTTCTATTTCTTTCTTACATCAAAACCAAACACACGAACATAAGAGGAATAATTATTTTCAAGATTACTATCTAAGTATGAGATGGCTAATCCTTTGTGTGATCAGATAAAACCCATGATATTAGAACAAAATAGTAAAACCATATTAGTGTTACATTGTTTTCTCTACAATGTGTAGAGTATTCATCCCACATGTTTTTTAGTGCATCCCAATCTCATATATGTCCCATACCATTAAAATTTAATGTAGTAAAAAATAAGATATTCTGACAAAAATATAGAATGTTTCCTTATTTTGGTGTGATTATCCTTATTCTTATACCATGTTTAGTAGCATATCTCTTCTTCTCTTTGCTTTCAAAGAACTAAAAAAACCTATTTTTATTATATTCACATTAGCAAACAGATATGATACCACTTCTTCTTCTACTTATCTATTCTTATTTTCTACTTCTTCTCTTATGAAACAAAGAGTGAAAAAGACTCTTATTATCTCTATGAAAATCATGGCTTACTCATCCATTTCTTTTCTTACTTATTATATCAGTGAAAACTGATATTCATAGATATCTTCTTCTCTTATATATTCTTCTCTATTTCTTTTCTTCACCTAATAGACTACAATGGATCCCCTTTTAATTCTTCCACTCTTTTGAATGTATGTGAATGACCAGAGTTAGATATATCCATTATTTTTCAATAAAAGTTGATATTTCCTTGAGAATTTTTATTGAATCCTCAATTACATCCCTCAACATAATTCTTTGGAAACATAAAAATATATTTGTTTATGATAAAAATAATAACAATGAAAACATTAGTTTCTCCTTTACACAATATTCTATTTTCTCTTTATTTTTATCCAAATTTTTATGATACAATGTGAATATATTTTCATTTAACCTCCTAGAAATATTAGATCTGATCATCCAAAAACTTCCCTAGGATAAAGCTTCCATATTTTCCTCTTTGTCTTCCTATTCATAACTAAATGTATCCAAAAGCATCTATTCTCATTTTAATCTGGTAAAATTGAAACTGGAATTATGTTATCATTAATTTTTTATTTTTTTTATAATATCCAAGAATTTTTTTTTCCTAACTAATTCCTTAATCACAATCTATATATCATGGTTATATTTATTTTAGGTTCATCTTAGTTCCATCATCATTGTTATTTCTTCCATTACTTCTTAATTTAAATACCCCAAGGAATCAGGTATTCTACATCCAGTTTCATCATGTGGTTTATAATAACAAAAACATTTCCATATCTATTATATTTCAATGAGAAACATATATCCCCCATCAGAATGTGTATAGTAGTTAAACAATTGAATAATTTGAGTCACCTGTGTTTCAAGAATCACCTACGTGGTGCAATCCTCCTCATCACTAAAATGGCCTTGTGAAATAATCAACTACGTCATTGAAAATGGTTAAATTAATCAATCACCTATGTCACTAAAAATGGATAGCTAAATTTGTTTTCTACGTCAATAAAAATGGATTTATGACTCAATCGGCTATGTCACTTAAAATAACTATGTGAATTAATCATCTACATCATTAAAAACAACTATATAAATCAATCAGAAAGATCACTAAAAATGGAAACATGATAGTTTAGCCAGGTGAATCAGTTTCATGGATGAATCAGCTATGTGAATGGTCTGTGTGAACATTAGGCTACAAGAATTGGTTACATCGCTGAATCAGCTATGTAAATAATCCACATGACCATTCAGCTATGTAGATCTTCTATGTGACCATTATCCACTTAATAAAACTTACACCACACTTCCCAGACATCTTATTCCTCATTTATATGCCTTATTCATTTTTTAACATTCCATTAATGAAATATTTTATAGAATCATGGTTAATTTTTTCATGATATTTCCACACTAGAAGAGAACT
The DNA here is from genome assembly GCA_963277665.1 of Viscum album. Lineage (NCBI taxonomy): Eukaryota > Viridiplantae > Streptophyta > Magnoliopsida > Santalales > Viscaceae > Viscum > Viscum album. The sequence continues at coordinate 1,809,870,474 of OY728156.1, forward strand.
TCACTTTTCATCAATTAATTTGATCATCAACATCATATTTGTTTATTTATTAGAGGGAAAGGGGAGAGTGCAAGGCTAGAGGACAAACTGAAGAGGTCCTAGGGGGGAGAAAGTAGTGCAATATGAGGGAATCCCCTATCATGATGTTGACCCCTTTGCGTTTAAGTTGAGTAACTTTGAAAAAACAAGAGGTACCAAGGCCTTGGGCCGCAATGGATTCCATATGATCTGCCACCTTATTTCCTTCGCGCCACGTACGCTTCACCTGGGTGTTGGATAGAAAGATTCTGCTTTTACTGATGTAGTATGTGATAGACCAAGGGGCAGGTCAGGTGCCTTGCAGGGAGTTGAGGAGGACGAGGGAATCTATTTCAGCTTCAGCAATAATTAGTCCCCCCTTCCAGAAAAGGGAAAGGCCTAAAATAAGGGCAAGAGATTCTGCTTGGATGGAGGTACCCTTTCCCAGGAAAGCCGAGAAGGAAAACACGAATGAGCCCCTAACATCGCAAACAAACCCACCTCCCTTCATGTATCCCTCCATGTAAGATCCGTTTGTGTTGAACTTCAATGCAAAGAAGGGAGGATGTCACCGGACCCAATTTCCCTGAGGAACTGCATCTCGAAGACCATGAATGCGCGGATGCAGAAACTGGAGCGATGGGGCTTCATTCCATCCCTTGATAAATCTGGTCAGGTCGAGAAGGAGGCATCGTGTTTGGTCAATGATGGTCCGCCCAGAGGAGATGATCTCTTCAATGCATTCTTTGTTCCTCACTTTCCAGATACACCAAGTTCCTGCATGCATAATGACGGCCCTGGTAGTCTGTTCCACACCACTTTCACCCAATCCCTGAAACCATCAAGAGATGAACGGCGCCTCACATGGATCATAGTTGTGCACAGCAAGGAATGTCCCAAAGGCGTACCAGACCTCTTGGGCACATTCCCCCTCATAGAAGAGATGCTCCATACTTTCCTCTTTATGGGCGTTGCAGCACGAGCAGCAGTAAGTGGTTGGGATACCGCATTTTTTGATATTATCATCCATGGAAAGGTCACCATTTCTCAACCTCCACGTGAGAATGTTAATTTTTTACAGGATGCGCTTGAGCCAAAGGAGCTTGTTCCATGGATCTTGGTGGGTTGAGGGAATGGCGATACTGTGACTGGCTTTGGAAGAGAAAGCTCTTGATTGAGAGGGAGTGAAAATGCATCTGTCCGCTTCCATGTTGATGACAATGTGATGAAACATTTCTTGTTGTTTCGGGTCCAGTACTACCTTAGTAAAGGATGGGTAGTTGCAAATCTCTTCAAACGAAATGTTGTAAGCAGGGCACATTGGAAAGCCAAGAGCTGATCCTGCCCAGTTGGAATGCCAGAAGGACACTTTCCCCAGGCCAATTATCCACCGGACGTGGGGAAGGAGAGCAGAAAAGAGAGGCAGGAGGGTCTGCATAAAAGAGGACTGGTGCCCTGCTTCCATCAGCGAGGCATCAACAAAATTATTGCCCATGGTTTCCCCCCATAAATTTATGCTCTCATGAAGCTCCCAGGACAGTTTGGCCTGCATGTAGAGCAAGGTATCAATGAGACTATGAACATCAATGCCGTTTTCATAAACATGTCTCTCCATCCTCCTCCATGAGACCCAGGAGCGTTTTCCTTTAGCCCTTGCATCCCATATGATCCACGCCAAGATCTTGTCAATATTCTTGATAACTGATTTGGTAACTTTGAGGGATGAGAGGGCATGGACTAGGGTGGCTGCAAGAACACTATTAACCAGAGCAAGGAGGCCTCCGAATGACAAGTATATATTTTTCTAGTTGATAATCCTGTCAGAGAAGCGGCACACTATGTGATCAAAATCCTTGATACGGAGGCCTCTCGGGGAGATGGGGGCCCCGGGGTAGTTCATCAGCCAACACCCTCTCTCAATGCCGAGAAGGTTGAAGATGGAGCTAGCCCAGTTAGGGGGGGGGAAATTGTTAGATATGTACATGTTGCTCTTGAGCTTGTCGATAACTTGACCGCTCCAATGGCAATAGTCCTCAAGAACCTTAATGATGCCATGAATGGACCGTCTATTTCCATTCAAGAAGATCATTGTATCATCGGCGAACATTAGGTGGTAGATTGTAGAGACCCAAATCTTGATGTACATGGACATTACATTACTTTTGCAGAATACTTATTACATAACAAAAAACAGACACCAAAGGACTGTAATAGTTTAGTGTCCTTGGAAACTTAGAATATAAACTTCTAATAATGTCGAAAGATCTTCAACATCTCCCATAATGATCTACCCCTTTTTGTTTCCTTACCTAAAACCTTTCTTTTAATCCTGGGGAAAAATTTAACATACAAAAGGGTGATCTCAAATGCTCAGTAAGGGTAAGCATGGAGAAAATAAAACAAACCGTATATATTTTAACTTAAAAAACATGAACATAATGTTTAAATATCAAGATCTGGAGAAATGACATAAAACATGGCAATACATAAGGAATAGATCATAATGGAAGATTAATCATGATAAATACCATGGGAATAAAACTTTTAATTGTGGAAAAATATTAAGCACATGATATGATTTCCATAGTAGCCAAGGCATTGCTGCCAAGACCATCTTAGTGGACAAAGTCCCTTACTGAACTGGGTTGACTTGCCGTTCCAGCCTTGTATTACTGAACCGGATTTACTTGTCGTTTCAACCATATCTATCTGATGAGATATAAATCTTTACCCAATGCATTGGAGGGAGATATAGGTTCCACCCATCTCATAATGAAATCATTCTTACGTGTGCCACAACATAAACATAAATCATTCATCATAACCCAAGGAATAAAATGGGTTTCATAAACATCAGTCCATCATAACATAATCCATATAAAACAAATGGATATCATTTCATCATAAGAGAAGTGAAACCATGTAAATCATAGAGACATTATACTTGAAACATACACATATGAAGTAATGTCATCTTAGATGGAAAATGGTTTTGATAAAACACTTGAAATAAATTCTTGAGGAAAATATCCTTTCTTATTCGAAATCATTTTCTTTTCACAAAATTCCATGAAATTTTAAAAGAAAAGGATTTTTTTAAAAATAGTCATTAAATTTTGTAGAGGAAACTTCATTGAAATAAGTCGTTATGAAACCGTAAAAACCCATTCACGCCATATAAGTTAAAAAAACATTCTTCTCGTACTTTTGCCAGAAAAGTCAAAAAGTACCTCGTATAGTAAACAAAAGAAGATTCCTTACATACGATGTAGTAAAAGTGAAAAATGGGTAAAAAGGACATTAATCATACATTAAACCATTTTTATAAAACAGGTACATGGATGATAAATATAACCCCATTAAATACTTACGTATAAACAATCTCGGATAAAAATGAGATTGTGAGATTTTCCCTTACCTTAGGTCTGATATGCCTTCTACGTATCCAAACCTCCTGTATAATTATTTAAATAATGTCATTGAATTGTTACAGAATCATATTAATTGTTATGATATCATATATGGTTCACTTATGACTTTATATTACCCGTTCTTTTGTGAATCCATATTAAAGTAGTGTTTTGGGTAAAATCGTTTCATTCATCGTACGCGTTTCGACTTGTTGTTCTTGATATTATTAATTATATCCTGATTTCCATAATTTCAGAATATAAAACATGATTTATATATAATAAATATTCATCATATACATATATATGATAGATTGATAAATGGAATGAAATACACCGTTCATGGAGACGGTAGGCCGTACGTACGCATGAACGTTGTTTTCGTTTCCTTATTGAATTTAATGGAATTAAATAGATGATATACATATATATATACATAAATCCAGTAGAATTATTATGTCATATATTTTATTATTATTCATTATATATACTTTATAATCATTCATGAACGGTTAACACGAAGAATGAATCTTATCGCGTTCGTGGAGACGGTAGTCCGTACGTACGCACGAGCGATGATATCATTCTCATGATTGTGGAATTGTATTGAAGTGTATGTATACTATTTCAGAATCAATATCAGTTTAAAATAACCACATATAGTTATTATTTACTCCATTATACCCATCAAAGTAAGGTGGTGGTGGAAAACAGATTACACCACGGCGTGGAGACGGTATTCCGTACGTACGCACACGCGGTGATTTCATTTTCCGTAGGATGGATAGAAGGTGTAATAGGGATGTTTCATATTTATAATAAAATATCAGTATATTAGTGAAACTGATGTTATTACTTCATAATGAAACAACTAAATAAGAGGAATTAGAAGAACAAATAAATTTGAAAGAATCAGTAATGGATATTACCTCTTCTTCGACACACCTCTTTGAAACCTCTTCTTAGGGATATAAAATTGGTTTTTTAAGAAGACAAGGACCTATAGAATATTTCTAGGGAAGTTGAGAAGGGAAATGGGAAGGGTTTGGAGGATCATGAAGGCTCAAAGTTGTGTAAAGATGATATGGAGGAGGTGCCCTTTTATAAGGGAGGGAGGGGCAATTTTAGAATCCTCAAAAATATTAGTTTAATATAAATTAAAACCCCGCATAAATACCTCCAAAAATGACTCAATTAGAATATTAGATGATATAGGGTTGTAATCTAATCAACCAATCAAATTTAGGCATGTTTTGTTCTTATTTTAAACCTTATCATTTTGATTTATCTTTATTTAATCTATTTAATTTTATTTGTGGTAATAAAATTCTAAATTTTAAATCGTTATTAATAATCACTTATGTGTTGTTAATTCTCCATAATTAGATACTTTATGACATTTTAGACTATATAAATTTCAATTTATAATTTTTAAATATCTTTGTGATTTTTAAACAATTTAATAATATGTTATTTTTATAAAATAACAATAGTGTCAATTTTGACACTATTCATTTATTTGAATTTAAATAAAATACACACAGAAGATATATTCAAAGTAAAATATTTAATAGGTTCCTGACATGTCATATGAATCTATAAAATTTGTGGAGCACATTAAATAGTTAATATAATATTTATTTTACTATTTGTAAAACCATTTATTTGATACTTATCCTAATAAAATAATTTCTACAACATTTTTGTATAATTATTAAATATACTTATTTTTTTCATAAAAATTAAATAAAAATACTAGGATGAATATAAATATTATATATTTCATAAGAATACTTTAATTCAGATTTATATTCTAAAACACCCAACTTTTAAAATGTTATATTTATTAAATTATGAAGGTGACAACTTTGGCATCATTTAAAATAAAATAATATAAGTGTCATAATAACTTTTACAAGACTCCAAACGGTAATATATTCAGTCATTGGATTCTTATGGTATATATATAAACTACCAATAATTTTTGGTCAGGTTTGTAAGCCTTTTAATGGGTATTATTATTTCAATAAAAACTATATAACTTATTTTTCACTAAATAAATAATTTCTCCATCATTAATGTATAAGCTATTAATGTAATAAAATATCTCTTAAAAATTATAAATAAATTACCATGATAAAGAAAAAAATGGTGTCTTTCAAATGAGTATTTATAAATGAATTTATATTCTGTATAAACTTATATTAAAAATAATTTAATTATTAAAGTTTAGTGAGACATATTTCACTTTCCTTTAAATAAAATAAACTAAAGGTCTAAATCACCCACAAGTGGGTTCCAATGGATTCCATTTCGACCCAAATATGACTTAGAATGAAATATAAGCATCCAATTATATTAAGACAAATGTTAGGGTAATTTTATAATATTATATTTACCCTTAATTACCCGATTTACCTTTTACTATGGTAAATAAAATTTACCGTAGTTACTATTCATAATGCCAAAAAATAAAAAGGAGCCTATTAACATAATTTGGACCCACTGATTCCAAAATTCAATCCATTTTTATAAATTAAAAACACAAAAGTTTCAGAAATTAATTTAAAATTAATCACGTTGTTAAGAAAATGAGTTTTAAAAAGTTAAGACATTGCAAAAGATTGAAATGATTTTTTCTATGAATTCATTATAAAATAAATGATAATGACATAAATTTTATTAAATGGTAAAAAAATATTCTATTTATACTTTAAAACCATTAAATATTATAATTTAACCATGTAAATTATTATGATGAAAAAAGTTGTTTTTAATTAAAATATAGCGTGTTTTTACTATTCATTAAAATATGAAAGTTATCAGAAAAATATCAAAACTTTATCCAATGTAAATTTTTATATCCTGATTCAAAAGAAGAAGTTTATTTTTTAAACATTAACTTATAAACTTCTTCAAAAATTATTTTTAAAATGGGTGCGCCATCAAAAGGCGGCAAAACTGCATTTTTTGAAAAATAGTTATTTTACCTGAAACATTTATTTTGTTCTCATACCATGTTCTATAAAATGTGTAAGATGAATTATAATGTCATATAATTCAAAATCTATTTACTACTATTCATAACAGCTAGTTTATAATAATATTATAACCATATATCGTTGTTTAGTGAAACCCGGTATTGCGTACAACACACGCTATCGAGGAAGGTTGTGATTGCGTGTAATGCAAGCCAAGTCAGGGTTTCATGTAGTGTAAGACTCCTTTGTTGTTGCGTATAACAAAATCCAACCATATTTCATTTAGAAATTGAATATATATATATATATGCACTCAAGGTTGCATAGAATAACTACTATAAAAAAAACTTGAAATTATGTGTAACACGATCCAATATTAGTGTTGCGTATACTACAAGCTAATACAGTGTTGCGTATAGTGCAAGATAATCTTGGTGTATTGTACAATAGAAGATATGAAATAAATTAAAAAGAATATATCTTATAAAATCTCGGGTTGTTACATAGATGGAGGGGGAGTTCCCTCTTCTATTGTAGGGGGGATCCTACCATTGATCATGTTTTTGAGGATGAGATGGCTGAGGATTTACTACGAGAGGATAAAGAGGCTTGAGGAGAGGGTCCTTGCCTTAGGCCCCAACAGCCTTGAAGAAACCGTAAGATTTCCCCATAAAATGCACTACCAACCTTGAAGAGATATAGCACTGAAAGATGAGATCCGTCGACCAAGGAGAGAGGCCCATACCTGAGAGGAGCATGTTGATAATGCCCCATTGGATTCGATCATAGGATTTGTTCATGTCCAATTTAATGATCAGATTAGAGCCGTGGGACTTAGAGTTGATATCTCTGGCCATCTCCTAGGCCATCGCAATTGCCCCTTGGATTGAATGATCATTTAAAAAACCGTGTTGCTCTAAAGGTATCCATTGAGGGAGGTGAGTGGCCAATATAGTGTTAATGATGGTTGCAAGGATTTTATAGGGGAAGTTACACATACTAACTGGGCGATACTGGAGGATTGAGGATGGGTTCTTGGTTTTGGGGATAAGAACCAGATCCATTGATGCCGCCACACGAGGGAGAGGCCTGCCCTTGAAAAAGTCTTGGATCATCTCAGTGAGGTCGCCTTTGACCACCTCCCATGCATCTCTATAGAAGGATCCAGGAAATCCATCTGGGCCTGGAGCACTTTCCGGTTTGAGGTGCTTAATCGCCTCATGAATATTCATCTCCGACGGAAGGGCCTCGATCATCTCATTGACCTCGGGAGTCACATGATTAGAAATCACTACAATGAACTCCACTTCATCCCCGGGGTAACCTTCGGGCATGCAGGGGTTGGGACCTGTGAGGAGGTCTCTAAAGAAAGAGTGGGCAAGATTCCCCACCACCTCCCTATCATTCGAGTATGACCTACCCTCCATAAGTATGTTAGGTTGGATCATTCGCTTCCTTTCCTTAATTCATGCATGGAATAAGGCGGTGTTCCTGTCACCCTCCTCAATCCATCTAACCCTCGACGACTCCCTCGCCATCCGTTCATAATGAAGCAACATATCTGTAAATATGTATTTCTTCCTAGATAATTCATCAAAAAATGTTTCTGCCCAATTTCCTTCAAGGATCACTTCAAGACGTTCAATATCCTGCATTGCGTCCTCTATGTCCCCATCGCTCAGAGGGAAGGATTTGGCTCAGTTCCCAAGCCATCTTCTGAGCCTTCTGAGTATGTTGTGAAAGGAAGTCCCCAAACTCCCTTGAACAGGTGCACACCAGAAATCTCTAACCATATCCTGAAAGTCGGGAAGTTTTTCCCACTGGTGAGAGAATCTAGTTGACTTAGGTGACTGATGCCTTGTTGAGGTAAAAACAAGGAGTGTGGAGCGGTCGGAGAGGCCGCTCACCATGTGGCTGACTTTAATGTGGGGGTACACTGAAATGGCCTGCATGTTTCCCAAGCACCGGTCCAAATGGCTCCAGGAGCGTCGTAGACCACGTTGGTTGTTGCACCAGGTGAAGCGGTCTCCAGTGAATCTGAGGTCCAAGAGGTCGTTGGCCGCCATGAAATGGGAAAAGGACTGACTCGCTTTCCTAGGGAAGGGACCCCTTCCCTTCCTTTCATCGAGGTCCAAAATAATATTCCAACCCCCTCCAAATATCCATGGACAGTTTCCCAGATCGAATCTGGAGAGATCCTTCCAAAGGGTCTCGCGTTGCTGATAGTCACAATTACCATAAATGAAGGATACGAATAGGGATACATTATCATAGGAGATCTTAGAAGTTATATGCTGTTCACCTACCCGAACGAGATCAGAAGAGATATGCCAATTCCAAAAAATCCAGATATGTTTGTTGGAAGGATCTGTGTGCATAAACTCTTGCATGGATAGCCTTCTATAGAAATCATCAATTTTGGAGAGGTTTTTCTATGCTCCATGATGGCGATGAGACTGACCTTGTTCTTACGAACCTCTGTTGCAAGAAATTCCATTTTAGCCCGAGCACCAATTCCTCAGGCATTCCATAAAACCATTGGATACATTAGACAAGAAAAATCCCAGATCTAGATCTAGGACTCCTAGCCTGCGGGGAGCATGTGGGATAGAGTTCCCACATCTTCTTATCATGAGCTCGAGTGCACCAACCTATGCTGTTGGGTGGGGACGTAGGCACAGTGGAGGGATCCTTTACAGAGCGGGCGGAACCCATGTTCTGTCCCTTTCTAGAGGACTGGGGGGAAGCATGCCATTCCTGAGCTCAAGCGGGGGATGAGACCTCATGAAGAGGGGAGAGGGTGGGGGAGGGAGGCTGGGGAGGCAACAGAGGGGGCGGTAGAAGAAGGGAGGAGAGGGAGGAGACAGGGGGTAAGAGGAACAAGGTATAATGGACAAGGGAAAGGGAGAGAGGCTAGAGGGACGGGACAGATGTACCCTATGTGACAAATCCTTCAGAAAGGACCGCATATCGGGAAGGTGTAAGAGCACCTGGATGGAGGGACTGGGTCTGGGGGGGGAGGAGGAGGAAGCTATTACACTAGCCTGAAAGTGGAAGGGAAGGGGAATTAACGGGAGATGGAGAAGCTCCTGGGGAGTTCTTAAATGGGACCAAGGCCCCCAGTAGAGTAGGGGAAGTTGTTGGGGGATTGAACCAGGGGCCACCAGAAGGGACTGCCTGGGGAGAGGAGTTGGGGCAACCACCGAAGGAGTGACCTATGGGATTTCAAGGCCAGTAGATGAGGACACCTGGGCTGGACTGGTAGGTACGAGATGCCGAGGACGGTTGCTACCGCCATGTTGGATTTTCTTACAAACCTGTAGGGAGTGCCCTTGAAGGTAACACAAAGAACAGAACAATGGGTAGGCGAGGAAGACAATAGCTTGCGACCAACTGAAGGATTCCTTGACTCTAAGAGAGATTCAGCCAGGAGGGGGCCTTGAGATGTCCATTTCAACACAGATCTTGGCCTCTGAAGCATCTAAGAAGCTCCAAGTATGTTCAACAGAGCAGAAAAAACCCCCTAGTGAGTCGCCTACGACCTTGAGGATGCCAGTGTTCTAGAAGGGAAGCGGGATCCCAGGAAGGCTGAGCCACACCACAGCTTGGGGACTTTCCTTCCCCTTGTGTGCATCCATCAACCAACGAGCTAGGCTGAAGCGCCATCTACCCAAGGACCTCGAGGCCTAACACCACGCCTGGAAAAAGTCAGCTTCTGAACCAAGAACCACAAGGAAGGCAATGCAGTGGATGGATGAGATCTTCGGCAGGGAAGACAGGGACCATGAACCTACCATGTGCTGGAAAACTGAGATCGGAGGTTTTGGCGCCCCAAACCAGGCCACAAGCATCCAGTGGAGGCATGTCGCCGCCTCTTCAAAGACCGACATTGGGACATCAACCGTCAGACACGAGCCATCACATGAGACCACTGGTGGGGGGAGGGACACTACTGGGAAGTAGGGTTGAGGGGGAATGTGATCCGGGGGGAAAAGGGAATCTCAAAAAGAGGCACCGAGGTAAGGGGAAATGTGAGACGAGCCGGGAACCAGGGGCAGCTACAGTGCCATGGGAAAGCCGCCAGACGAGCCAGGAGCTAGGGTGGCTAGAGCCGGCGGAGGCGCATCCACATCGCCTGGATCTAGGATAACGGGTGGGAGATTTTGAAAAATGGGAGGCACGTGAGGCGCGTACTCCTGAGGTGCTGCGCAAGCGGCCATCCCAGTCAGTTCAATTATTAGCCATTGATTAATTTGATGACTACCTTCTTCTTCTTTATACCAAGGGAGTCCATGATAACTTCACATATCATGCATCTCAACACTCCGTTATGTTTTCACTTTTCTAAATTCACTTTATCTATTGTGTGTGTCCATATATCTTCATTTTGTATCTTTCTCATGGTGTATTTTCCTACCATGTGTTTCAACATTTCTTCTTGTTGTCGCTTTCTCATGGTTACTTGACATACCATGTGTGTCCAAATTTATTCTTGAAATAACTTAAACATTGTCACTTCAAACCACATATGTTGATTAGAATTTTTCTATATATTCTAAGGAACTTTTCAAATTTATTAAATGTTCTTTTACCTTCAATAATAATTGTCTCTATAGTTCCAAAAGTAAGATCACTAACTATTCAGAACTTCAAACCACTCCTCGAATACATGTTTCATATAAAAATCATGAATCCAATAATGTGACATAATACATAGGATAATATTCTATTGAAAAACTTCTTCTTTATCAAAATATAAACATAATTCTTCTAAAAGAACATGGATCTAACTCTTCCAAACATAATCTTCCAAGTATATTTTGTAGTAATGAAAAAACTTCTTGGGTTCCCTTATTCAATGGGTATATTATTAAAATTATATTTTAATTCCTTACAAATAAATCATTTATTGACCAAAAATACAATTTAACCTTAATAGAATCAACAGATGAGCCAAACTAGAGTTCTAGAAAAAAACAATTAAAGAGAGGAGAGGAGGTTCCCTTTTATGAGTGATGGGAGGGGAATTCTTGGAATTATGTGATGTACTAAATTAATATAAATTAATTTTCCAAATTTAGTGGCTAAAAATTGATATAATTCAAATATAATACAAGGATTAGTAAATATCATATCATCCAATAAAATTTGGACTTGTTTAGGTGATTTTCACCCATATCACTTTTTTTAACACTCATTAAATATTTTGATGATTATTGTATCATATATTTTTTATTTTTAGGGGTTAAGAAAGTTACTATAAAGGGAAAATTAACCCATAAATTGACCACAATTCATATTTACCAACATATCCCATTAAAATATATAAAAATTATATTTTTATAAATTTTAAATCATTCAATAAAATATTATTTATTATAAAATATCATTAATTTCGTTTTTTAACTACTCATTTTCGTTAAATTTAAAGTTATCATGATTTAAATGGAATTCAAATATAGACAAATAAAACATACTTAATATTTTAAACTCTTATATAAAATTCATGAAAAACTGTAAATCACCTAAAAAATTACTTTTAGAGTTTTTAAAATCATTTTTTTTATTTTTCTACTACTTGTAAAAGAACTATGTCACTTTTATGTAATCATTTAAGGTTATTATTACAGTGATGAAATTAAAAATAAATTACCTCTATAAATATAATTTCATTTTTATCAAAATAAAAACTATGTTTCGTTCACAATTTATTTTTATACCAATGTGATCATATAAGACAATTTTAATATCAAAAGAGTGATATTTTTTATTTTTCATTACATAAAATAATATATAAATCATTTTCAATGAAAAGGGAATAGAGTTACCGTGACATCAAATATTGGATAAGTAAGTCTTTCATACTCTCATAAAATATATTTAAGGAAATTTTTATGATATTATTAGGTCTTATGAAATTATTTTTAACCTCAGTTACATGATTTATACTTACTTAGGTGAAAAATATTTTCTATAGTTATTATTCATAATGAAAAAAATAAAAGAGGATTATTTACCAAATTTCGACTATTAATTCCAAATAATGGATAAATATTTTAATATACAATTACTAGAAATTTAAATGACCAATTTTAATATAAATTCATAAAAATAAAAATAAACCATATTTAGAAAAAAATTATTTTTTATCCCAAAAATGAACTTATACAAAAAGTTGGTATAATGTTGATTCAAATTTAATTAATTATGTTATATATAACTAAATATTAATTATGTTTAGAAGTTAAATTAAAATCATAATTGTGCTTTTTAATTAAAATAAATGACAATTTTACAAAAAATGATATTTTTTACCATTCATTGAAAAATCAATATTTTCGAGAAAAATCCAAACAATTCACCATAAGATATTTTTGATATTATGATTTCAAAAATGAAATCATTTTTATAAAATAAAATTTATAATAGTTCCATAAATTAATAATAATATTCTCTCACAAAAATCAATATAATATATTTTTTTATGAAAATGTATTTTTTTAGAATAAAATGACTCGACTTAAAATTGAGTCCTTATTTCCTAAAAATTAAACAATATATTTTTATAATGTATGAACTTTTTATATATTTATATTTATTAATGTATATAATCCTATTAATACCTACAAATTTAGTGTATTGTTTATAATTTTAGATTTTGAGTGATAATATTTTTTGGATCATTTAAGTTTGATGTTGTGTGGTTTATATGTTATTGAACATTGCATTATTAAAAAATTTCAAATAATTATATTATTTTCCATTAATAAATTGTATCCTCGCATCTTAAACATGATCTCAGTAGTATATGGTTTCATAATTTAAAATTTATTTATTGAAAACCCCCAATCATAAAAATGTTTAATAAAACTTACTTTTCAAAATAGGGAAAGGTAAATATGAAGATCATCAGGAATAAAAAATAACTAGGTTTTCAAATATGAGAACATTAGTGAGAAGAAAAAATATAGACTTAGAGGGAGAATTAATATCTAAACAATGATGGGGAGTGACAGTGAATATTTATCTTATGAAATTTAATGATCATGATAAAGTCAATAATTACAAAACCATAAATCAATGAGGTGTGAAAAGTCCATCGATTAATCAGAAATTAATAAAATAGAATAATATTTTTATTTCAAGATCATTTCCAAAATGTTTAATATTTATTTTCACATTTAGATGACTAATTTAACAAAATTTAATTACATGATTTTATTAAAATCCATAAATGAAATTTCATCCTTTAGTTTCAAGTTTCTATCATTTTCCATCCATATGTCATCTTTTAGTTAAAATAATGATTGTGAATATTAAATACTTGAATCATTATAATAAAATTTTGATTGGATATAAGGTATATAAAAATATGAAAAGTTATTCTTCTTATCTTAACTAAAACAAAAATGGTTATCACATAATAAGATGATAACCAAAATTAAAAAGCCTTCATATGATGAAGCAATACATTAATATACAATATTCAATAATAACACAAAAGGTTCAACTTAGATAATTCCATATATAAATAAACAAATATTACATTTAACCAAAATGAACTCAACATTAAAGAATGTTTTAACCTCAACGTTGCTCTAATAACTTTCAGGTTACATACCCAAAAATGTAATCATATACTTATGAAATAATCCTTCATGTTAAACCTAAGGGTCACATATACCTCAAAACAGTAAAACATCTCCCAAAACATCATTAATCACCTCAAAATACCATCACTTAAAACCTAAAAAAAGGGAATCTATGCCTCTGAACTTATGAAAAAACTTAATCTTATAAACTCATGATGTTATTTATAACCCTAAATTTTAACTCACAAGAAAACAAAATAATCTCTAATGTTATCTAAACCCTTCTATGATGCCAACTATAATACCCCCAAACTCTCACTCCCAGATTTAGTGTTAAAACAAAATATTTACATTTTTTGATTGGATATTGATAAATGTGACCAAATTCTAGTCATCCAAAACAAACAAAATCATAAATAACAATTGGATAGCTTACATAATCATTGCCCATTTTGATTTATAATTTTAAATAATTAGTAAAAACTCTTACATTGAAACTTGGATAGATAAATAACTAGTTCAAAAAACCTATATCATCTCCCACTAAGTTCTTCACATCTAGTAAACTTATTAGGAATAAAATAATTAAAACCTTTATTTATAATCTGTGGAAAATTAAAAATAACAAGGGTGACCTAAACTTATTAGTAAGGGTAAACATATGCATTAAAAATTGAATGTCATCAATGAGCATAAAATGAACATAAGTGTATGATGACATAATAAAAGTGAATGATTATAACATAATAGAATTTATACCCATAAAAACATATATCATGGAATAAATATTTCACATAAGACAAGAGTCATATAAGTCAACAATCATGAGCCATGTGAAAACAATCCTTTAGAAAAGGAACCATTATAAACTCAAAAATACATAGATAAAAATTGTTGGTATGTTGGTACATTATCACCAAAGAACCCTTACAAGAACCCTTATAGATGGGATAAGATTACCAAAAAAATACCCATAATCTCTTAGGAGTAACATATTGATCAGTTCACTATATAATCTCTTATGAGTTACTTATATTCACTCAACTATTTCATTAATACCTAATGCATTAGATATCTGTAATGGGTATATGTTTTATCAGGATCACCTGTTCCTACAATCAATATCAGGATCACCAATTCATATAATATTTATAATTTGAACCCACTAGTATAATATTTATCAGGATCACATGCCATCATCTATATTTCTCAATTACCATATCATGAATAAAACATTATAAAATCATTGAAATTTTATCAAAACAATAACCAACATTCCTTCATAGAATGATTTACCCATTAAAAAGAAATGCTTTCCATGATAGTATCATTGTAAAAAACATAATCCATCTAGATAAAGAATAAATATGGAATCATTTACATATATCCCAAGTGGAACATAATTAAAATCAAGTGTTCCTATCATTGACGAACATAAATAACATTAAAATATCATTAAAAACATTATTGAGTAATATTACCATTTCACTTTGAAAATTTATTTAATGATAAAAAATTTATAGTATACTTAAAAAAATCATAGAAACTATACCATGGAAACTAATAAAGGAATATTAAATAAAAATAATGGTCATTGTGGAGTTTAAATCCCTTCATATCATGAACATTAAATAATTTAAATTCATTTCAAACTTTTTTGATGAGAGTAAAAATTTACCCATGAAGAAATCATTATGAAATTTCCTTTTAAAAAAATTTAAAATAAGGTAAATAAACATGTAAAATGACATAACTAAATCATTTATATTAATAAAATAACATTATTTAAAATATTTTAGAAAAATGGATATGGAATTGATTCATTCACAATCTAAAAAAAGATATATGATTTATATTAGTAACAAAAAACATTCTTGAGGTTTCATTAATAAATAAGGCAGGAAATAGAAAATAAACACACAAACAAAATTCCTAATGATAGTGTAAGAAAATATATGTTATTAAATAAAATAATATTATATGACTTTTCCAAAGGATCCTTAAACATCAATAATCTAAAAAATAATGGAGATTGATACATAATGAAATTACCTCTTTGGTAACTTTTGAATCAAAAATCATTGAAAGATAGAGTATTAATTAGCTCTATAAATCCCATTAACTTAATGAATTAATAATTTCAAATTCATTAGTAAATCATTAATTACACAATACGATTAAATCATGGTGCACGACATGAAACATGTATCAATAAAATGATATTGAGATAAGAAACCTGTGTAATGATCAAAACTTTTCAAGTGATAATTAATCCATGAAGTGATTATATGAACATATTTAAATCCACATAATTTATCTTTAAATTCGTAATAAAAAAATTATAAATTAATTCATACATACTAATTTCATAAGAAATTAAAAAAATTATAAGTATAACTCAATGAGTGGAAATTGAGTTAAGGAACCCCTTACCGTATTATAACTTTCATGAAAATATCCTTAGCTGAAATAGTTTTAAATTTTAAAATAGAGTATTGTGAAGCATTAAGTATTCATGATATGAAGTTTCAAATTTTAATTATATACATCATATACATTAAATTAGTTTCATAACATTATAATATGCCTTAAGGTAAATTAAGACAAAATATCGTACCTCGAGTATAGAAATTCGGTAAATTTCCTTTAACACTTTAATAATAAACTTATATAAATTATTTTATTTCCTAAAAACAATATATATTATTTATACCTTATAATTAAACCATTTACTTAATTTATGACATATTTAATTACATAATTAGTTATTTCTATGTTGAGTGTTTTGAGGATGTTTGGTTCAAAAAATCAAAATGACTTTGGTATATTGATTGTATTTGAAATGGTAAGTGTTCCATCATATCCAGAATAATAATAATGAGAAAATAATAATTTCTACATATTAAAATAATTCTAAACATCCATTAATGGAATGTATGAGAAATGAATCATATCACTTCGTGGAGGTGGTAATCCACACGTAGGCACAAGCGACGTTATCATTTTCCCACATATGGAAAGGTAATAAAATAGAAGATATATTATATTTAAAGAATTATTATTTTGTAATTAATATAATATATATATATATTAAATCTATCATTATATCTAAACATGAGATTTGTTGATGGAAAATGAATGACATTGGTCTGTGAGGTAGAAGTCTATCGTACACATGAACGATGGTTTAATTTCATATTTTATGGAAGAGGAGACGGAAAATGGTTACTTCATAAACAAAAAGATCATATTAGTATATGTTATTTAATTATTTTATTATATAAAAGTGGAAATAATATTTTTTATAGAAAAATAATAATAAATTAAACAAAAACCTCCGGTTCAATGTTTTGCCTCATTTTCAGATAACTTCCACTTCTGTATACCTTAATCCATATAAGGTTGGTATTATACCCAAAATAAGACCTCTAAGATGTTTTTAGGTATTAATGAAAGGTATTTAGGAAGGTATTTTATGAAATAGGCTACTATAAATGTCATAGGAAGAGAGTATAGTGGGTTCCCTTTTATAAGTAAGAGGAGGGGCACTATTGTAATTACCTAAATTATTAAATTAATATAAATCAATTTCCATGTTTAAGTGCCTCTAAATCGATATAATTCCAATATAATATAATTTTGAATCTAAATACTCCCATAAAATAATCTTTGGACAAGTTTCGGAGATTTTTTTTCACCATTATCACTTTTTTTAACACCCTATTTACCCTTTTAATGATTATCATGATTTCAAAGATTCTTACTCTTTATAGGTAAATAAAGTTAATATAAAAGAAAAATTGAAACATAAATAGAACATGGTTGATATTTTAAACCATATACCTTTATATTTCTAGGATATAGGTATTTTATGAATATTAATTCATTTATTCATATATTTTTTATTATAAAATATCAATATTTTCATTTTTTGAACTATTCATTTACTTTGGAATTAAAGTTATCAAGATAAAAATAGAATTTGTATATAAATTTACAAAATAAGTAGTATTTTATATATATCGATAAAATTCATTGTACACTATAAATCTCCCATAAAAAAAATACTTTTAGAGTTTTTTAAAATCATTTACTTAATTTTTCTACCACTTTCACAAGTATTATGTTGGCATTTTGTATTCATTTAAGCTAATTATTTCATAATTAACAATTAAAAATAAATTACAATCATAAAAATAATTTCATTATTTTAAAAATAACCATTAATATTTGATGAATATGGTGTAACCAAACACATCCAATTGATTAAATTCATGTTTTATGTACACTTTTAGGCCTTATAACATTTTTTTAACCTTAATTACCCTATTTACCCTTATAAAAGTGATAAATATTTTCTAGTGTTACTATTCATAATGACCAAAAAATAGTTATTTAAAAAAAATGAACCTAATAATTAAAAATATGGCATCCATTTTATTGGATTCAATTCCAAGAAGTGTAAAAAATTAATTTAAAAATAAATTTGTAAAACACAATAAAAAATTATTTTTAGAAAAATTCATTTTTAAGCCAAAAAATGAGCTTATAAAAAAATATGATATAATATTTATTAGAATGTAATTAATTATTTATATATAATTATATAATACTTATGTTACTTTGATATCAAATTCAAAAAAAATTTAATTTTTTATAGAAATAAATGATAATTTTTTAAAAACAATATTTTTACTATTCACTGAATAATCAATCTTTTCATAACAACAAAAAATAACCCTAATATAATTTGGATATGATGATTTAAAATTTTTTATTATTTTTATAAAATACATTCTCTAAAATTTATATAAATTAATTATAATATCTTTGCACAAAATGCAATAAAAACTATTTTTGAAGAAAAAATATTTAAAAAAATATAATTAAATTAATGAAAGATGAGTCATTATTTCCAAATATTTAATCAAAAAAATTTTATTGCGTAAGAAAATTATATATATATATATATATATATCTAAATTTGGTTAATCTTGTTCATAACAAACAATTTAACATCATGGTTAAAACTGTAACATTTAAAAAAACAATATTTCATTGGATTTTTAAGCTTGATGTTGGGTGTTGTATATGTTGTTAAACATTGTATTTATTTAAAAAATCATGGTGTTACATTTTTATATTGAAATTAAATAAGTTAAATAATTCCACATATTTTATATGGAATATAAATCCATAAAATCTGGTTCTGAGCAACACAGAGTTGAATCCATTACTTTTTGATTTAAAGTCCATTCATGAATCCCAATAGGAAACATGTCCAAGCCTTTTGGAATAAAATACCTTTTATAGTTATTTTGAAATAATTTTCCAATTAAAAGTCAAACTGGCTAAGTAATATATTATATGGTACTATTTATCATAGAATAATATATCGATGGAATTTACAAGGGGAAGGAAAGTACCACATAATTAAAAAGAAGATATAATAAAGTAATTTTAACATTGAAACACTAGTGTTGAGTAATTATTAAGTGAAAAGAGTCATAAATAAAGTATAAATTCCATGTTTTTATGTTATATGTCAAGGTTAATTCATATATATATTATTCATTCCTCCAAATATTGGCTAATAAATCTCATGACCAACTTTTTGTACAAATTGAATCTACAAAGTGCACAAGCTTACCAACTCCGTGCACACCCACCTTCTCTGAGCATGTATATATACTAAATCTTAATTCTCTGGGGAGATTCTTGTTATGGTGTGAGTCTCCAAGATCCTCTAATAAATATATATTCTCTTATCTAGCTATCTCGGTTTCCTATGACTAATATATTTGGGTGAGTACCATGAAAAGTAACAAGGATCACAACACAAATCCACAACACCACCAACATTTACAATCAATAGAATACAAAGTACACATCTCACCCTCATCCCTATTATATCTCATAGAGTACATCCCCTTTTTCAACAACCATCATAAATTTTACCATGTAAAATCCATCATCGAAAATTCATACATAAGGTATCCATTTAGAATTTTCACAATGTAAAATCCAACATTTAAAATCAATGCATAAGGTGTCCATTTATATTTTTTACAATAATGTCATTTACAATGTAAATTCCCAGAAAGTAACCTTAAGGAGAATCAAATTGATGAACTAAACATTTATCAATCAATTAGCCTATCACCTTTGAATCTTCAGTTAAAATGTTCCATACATACCCACTTCCTTCAAAACCATTTTGAAGTGAAAAACGGGCCTTTAATCGAAGAATAAATAATAAATATCAATCCCTTTAACTAATTTTGAAATATCATTACAATCAAAATTTCTAAAAAAATATATGTAATTTTTATGAGTATCATGACCCTCAGGTCTAGAAGGATCCATGAATAATGAATATTAACTGAACATAAAAATATATCTTTCCTTTAGAACTTGATCGAGGTAAAAAATAATAGTTGTTGTAAATTAGAATAAATAGAGAGGTTGAATAAAAAATTTCTCTAATATCAAATTTATTCCAACTGGAATTCTAAAGACATTAACAATAATTTGTAAACACTTCTATTGTTAAATTATTATTTTTTGTTTTAAATAAATTATATATGAATGTTTATATGTTGAATAAAATTATTGGTAATAATGATTAATAATAGAAAAATATTTTTTGGAAAAAAATCATTGGTATTATTATTTAAAGTTAAAAACATAATTATTGGTAAAGTCTATGTTAGTATTAAAAAATTAATATCAATACAAATTCCTTCTAATTACTTTGATGCCAAAGTTTCATCTTCAGATGATATATATACAAAAAATCTATCCACATTAAATATTCTATATCCAATGAATAATTTTCGTAAAATATCTGCTAGGAAGGATGAATTAAGAGGATGAATAGAGATAAGAATTCCAAAAGGAGATGTACTTGCCAAAATATGGACATCACTTTGATCAAGACATTAATCAGCCATGAGTTGAGGTTGGGAGAACTGAAATAGCCATGATAGGATCCCATGGTTTGTATGGGTCAATATAGGGTCGAGGGAGAAGGGATAAATAATAATATGGGGGTTCTGGGTAAAAGACACAATAATAATTTACTAGAAATCATGTCTAGCAGCATCACCAGCGAGCCGATGGAGACCCACCGACTAACTAGTGGGTAATACCAAAAATTGGCTTCGGGATCTCAAAGGTTTGTTATTGGACCACGTGTAGCTCCTATAGTTTTTGGTGTAGGTTCAGACATACTTCGAACTCCTAGAAGGACTTTTTACCCATAAATCAACTTGAAAACAAATATAAAGAGATTTCTATAGTTAGAGACAATACTAGGATTTGAAATTTCTCTCCACAATATTGGTTTTATCCCCATAAGGACTCCAATCCCAATGGATATAAATTTATGAATAAAAATAACTTTATTTTGGAATTGTGCATCTCGATCCGCTCCATAAATTTGGGCAGATTGATAGAGGCACATACTATACACCAGACTGAAAATCTAAATCACAATAGAAGAGCTGATAGGGGACACTGATAGGTCACTATTGAATTTCATAATTTCTATAGAATCATGTGATATCACACTATAGAATCATGTGACTGGAAACACCAATAATAAATTTTAGCTTCATGGACTTACAGTCACTAGTTACTATTGCAATGTGGAATTTCTTTATGGTTAGTGGAATAGTCTCATCATCTTCTTAATGAGCTCATTCAAGCCACAATTTCTGTGTGTGTGTCTGAAACACTAAATTTTCCCTGTAAGTATTCTCTTAGTCATAGTTATATTTCATCCTCACTATGGATGTAAGGATCATTTCCTAAACTAGGTAAATCATTGTGTCTCATGTTCATATTATTCTTGTTATTTTGTTCATTCATTTCTTCAGCTGCAAATGATTATATCATTGAGACTCTTGAAATTTATGCAACACTTCCACACAAATATTGAAAATTTTATGGTTCATGAAACAAAGGAAGACTTTCTAAAGAATAATCCACTATAAACAAACCCAAAAAAGGGTTGATAATAAATTTTCCCAAAAAACCTTAAATTATATCCTCAATGATCATTACACCTCTCAAAAAACACCAACATCACTAAAATGAGAGAAAGACTAAGAACTACCAGAGATATAGCATAGGTCTCCCCACCATTAAAGAACATAGAAAATTGTTAGAACAAGATAAGAACATTTTAAAATAAATCATCCCATAAACCAAAACAAGAGAGATCAATTACTCATTATAGGGAACTAATTAAAAGAAAAAAATGAGATCTTCGAATGAAAGACATACTTAAAACATCCTGATGATTCTCAAAGAGGAAAAATTCTCAAGATCCATCAATGATCCAATTTACCAAAACAAAGTCACAAAACTGATAAGGATTTCTACTTTGGGTATTTTGTCAATGGAAATCTATAAATTTGAAATCAGAGCCTCACCCCTCCATGAGCTCTCTGAATCAAATGATAAAACTTCTAAGTGTCATCCCAACAAGAATCCACAATGTCCTAGTATTCAAACACATACCTAATGAATATCCAAGTATAACTATATAGATCACAAACAACCAGTTTAGTTTACAAAAAATTACCAAAGGCTTCAAAAATGGAGACCACCAAAAACATTAAGATTGAGATCCAAAAAAACAAAAAAAACAATAGGATACCACAAGAACAAAAACCGACCCAAATTATTTCAAAACAAACTATAAAGTGATAGCCATGAAAGGGAACAAATAGATATTTTAAAAGAAAATAACACATAAAATGAAGATGTTCCAAACATAAGATTCAATTCCATAACAAAGAGTACAACAAACCTCAAGGTATTAAAACCAT
Source organism: Viscum album (assembly GCA_963277665.1). NCBI lineage: Eukaryota > Viridiplantae > Streptophyta > Magnoliopsida > Santalales > Viscaceae > Viscum > Viscum album. The sequence continues at coordinate 1,809,893,312 of OY728156.1, forward strand.
TTAATATGATGACTTACATTATTCATGTGAGCACATACACAAGGAGAAGTAAAAGATATATAAACAATAAAACCATCAATATGTAAATATATCACAAATTACACTAACCAAAGTCTAAATGAGAGCATCCACAAGGATAAAAAACAATCCAAAAGAGATCCCCAAGAAAATAAGGTCACCAAAAAAATGTCACACCTAAAACTTTCACTTTCGGTAAACTATATTAGAAAACTTTTAAATATGACCCAAGTAGCCACAATGTCATAAAACTCCCTTATATTTTTCTAAATGTGTTTCTAATTCCTAGGTACATCACACTTGAAGAACACTAGATTCCTATTTATACTTTGATAAGGTTGGCCGAATTTTATGACTCACCTAGTTGCCTATCATTAACAAATCCGACCATGAATGATGCATTATCCACTTATTGTAGTTTTTCTAGATCTGCTTTAATTCTCATGGATCTTTCAAGAACCATCATGTAAAATTTCTGATATATATATGATATGATAGATCCAAGGACTAGACAAATACCTCCTTTAAAATAGAGATCCTTAAGGTAATCATCACCAACAACCACAAGTAATAAATATACCAAACATTAAAATTTTATTGCATACTCCTAAAATTATGTCTCACCATGATTAAGACCCATGTTATTATAAACATTCTCCATATTTACTTCCTCTGGATACATCTATTGAATTAATACATGTCTGAATAATTATCAAGATATACTTTCCTACAGGTGAAAAGGAACAAAAACTCTTCACAACTCCCATCTAGGTCATACAAATAATTAATTGATGGACTTGACTTTTAAGGAATTAGGAGTATTGGTAGAATCAAAGATTCATTATATTTTCTTTTTCCAAACTATTTCTTTATATGAACTCTGACCACCTATATAAAAAGGTGTATAGTGATCAAATAAGACTTGGACATGATACCATGATAGAAATGATTCTAACTCCACCATTCAAGTATGAGTTGGGGAAGAGTTGTGAACATGAAATTACACCTATGGAGGATGCAATGGGAAACATTTAAGATCATACCAATGAAATAAATTTCTACCTTTACATGAAATATTTTAGGGAGGCATTTTTGTACATCATGAAACAAAACCTCATCAAATCACGCATCACTAAACAATCCAAGCACATCTTAATAGAATAATACCTAAGAAATAATACACACACCAATCATATATTTTCAAAATAAATTTCAAATCACATTCAGTAAAACACTACCACATCAAAATTCATAGGTATTGCAATTTTTTAGACATTACACTTCAATTTCAAAATGTGAATGGTCTATAAAAACCTATCACATTTTTTAATATTTTATATGCTCATGGAATTCATTATATGGTTTCAAAACATTATTCCCAAGTTATAATTTCAAGACTATTTCCATTTTAAATTGAACCACAAAACAATTTCCTTACTAAAATTTCTTCTAAAAACATTATACAAAATCCTTTTAAAATAATTTACAAACCAAACAACACATAAGACACACCATCTAGTAATTCAAAGAAATAATTTATTGAACTCAAATGAAACTAGATTTAAATATCAAATCTGGATTTCTAAAGGATTCAAAAATAAAAATTCCAAAACTAATCATGGATGGTAAAATATGACCATGAATAAAACTAGGCCCATTATCATCCATTAAAAATAAAAAACTATCCAAACTAACCACACAAAAGTGAAGTGAACATGGAAAAAAAGGAACAATGAATCAATTTCATGGTTAAATAGAATTATTCATGTATTTTTTCAAGGGATTTTATACCATGAACCAAATATATAACATTTCTTGGATTTCTTTCCAAATTAACCACCATGATGTTTCAGTGTTAACCTAACCATGAGGGAACTGTGAAGTTTTGGTCAACTCTTTAATCAAACCCAAAAATGATAACTGATTCCCAAAATCCTGGACAGTCTCATAGGGAATTTAAATATAATAAATAATAGAAAAAAACAATAAATCAATAGAATGAATCAAGTCCCCACATTCCCTGATTACTAAAGTTTCATTACAAAAGTACGGTGATCGAGAACCCTTTTTGAACATCCTCATAAGTCCCAACACATTACTAATCTATTTTATAACATGACTCACCCCAAATAACCTGATTTATTTCATTGAAAACCCTTTTCAATATAAATTTTAATGTACCAACCCATAATACCTTATAAACCAGTAGTTGAACTAATTAGCCACTAGCATGAAGGGCATTCCTGATCCCCAGGGGTTGGCGACAAGAACCTAAGAATCGTGTAATATCATTAGGGAATAATTCTTATTAACACACAATAATATAAATCCCATATCATGGAAGAAAAATCAATTTTAGAATAAAATTATATAATCAAATCTAAAAATAATGAGATGAAACATAGATATCCATGAACATAAAGTAAATACAAAGACTACCACATCCTGTTTCCAGGTGGTCCATAAAAATCAATTATTTTCCAAGACACCTAGCATCATCCAATGAAGAACAGACCAAAAAAGCAGTATGAGGATAACCTAATAAACTATTAAAAAACATGACGGTTGTATACATCGAGCGATGTATAGAGTGTGTGATAAAAATAAATCATAATAGGATCCCACAAAGTGATTTATGCAATTTCTCTACCAAGAAATTCTGATATTCTAGTTTGAAATTCAGAAATGATAAATAATTTTTTACCATACAAATAAAAAGGTAAATCATGAAAACAATTTAATAGGGAATAGAAATCTATAAAAAATTTATAAGTAAAAATGAATTAAAACCGTTAATTTTTCACATTAATGTCCATTTAGGAATCTCAAGAAGAAAAAATTCAAAACCTTTTGAAAGAAATTAACCTTTTTAAAATCTTTGAAAACAATTTCATATTACAAATTAAATAATTCATAATGAATCTATGATCTATTACCACATATCCAAAAACAATACAACATTTAAAGGGAAGAAGAATGAGTAAATAATGTACCTCATAGCAATAAAGAAGATATAATAAAAGAAGTAAAATGGGTAAAAACCATTCTTTAGTAATGATCGTGCGATCGGAGTTATATATCATGTATAAAAATTATGTTTCAAAGATATATTTTTGGTGTATATCCAAGATACATTAGTGAGTCCACTGAATATAGGATAATAAATACCTTAATTTACTGTAATTAAATTCCAAATATACCAATTACACAAGCTTACTGACTCGACACACACTAACTTCCTTTGAGAATGTCCCTATCCAGAATCCGCATTATCTAGGGAGACACCGTTCAATGTGTGATTATGTAACAGCATAGAATAAATCAATGCACTCTCATCTAGAAATCAATGGTTCCCATAAATAATCAACAATGCTAATAGAGATATCAAGTAGTAAGGATCACGATGCAGATCCCAAAAATTATCAATGATCATAATCAATCGTATTAAAAACCCACATCACACCCTTAACCCCATGCTCCCTCATATAGTAAAACCCATTTTTCAACTCCCATCATCATTTTCCCCAAGTAACAATCATCAAGGAAAATTATACATAAGGTTTTCATCAAGTATTTTCATAATAAGAGAATTTACATTGAAAAGTTCCAAATGGACCTTTATGGGAAAAAATTGTTAAGCCAAAAAATATCAATTAAACAAAAAATCACTTTAAACCATCCAATAAAATGCACAATACATACTCGATTCCTTCAAAAACAATTAAAAAATCAACCTTTAATCGAATATCATGAAATACCAATCAATCTCTTTAAATATTTTTAAATATTATTTCAATCTTCCTTTCTAAAATAAACCATTTTAATTACTCTATAATTGAATCCAAAATACATTTCCATGAAACACGCACATTAAAATATTTGTAATTAACTTTTAAAAATCAAAACATTCTCATTAAAATGAGGTTTTTCATTTTAAAACCCAAATCCACTATGAATATAAAGCAAGACAATTAATTTCAAAGCAAAGGATAAATTCTCTAGATGAAACCATTCATTCCAAATACTATTTTCATTAAAAAAATATTATTTATGCTTTAAAAATGAATAAAACATGCTATAATTATTTTTTTAGAATATATCATAAATATAAAAACACATGAATCATAAGAAGAATAAATTATAGGAAACACTTACCTTGGAATATATAGGATCAAAACATAATGAATCTGAGAAGTTTTTTCTCTAATGAAAAACTCCAAGTAAACAAAGTTAAATCTTAAGAGAGGTGAGAAATAATTTTAAAATCATAAATCAATAGTATAAATTATATATCTAGTGAATACTTGGATAAAATAGCCTTTGGGAATGATGAATCCTGAGGAAGAAGTGAGATTGATGAACAAAATGAGTTAGACTTACCAAAAGAGAAGTACCACTCTGATCAACACTTCAAACTTCCAATAATTGACTTTGGGATATCCAAAATATCCAAATAAGGATAATAATGTTTGTGTGGGTTAATATATGGTTTATGGAGAATAATTAAATAATAAAACTGGGGTTTTATAGTAAAAACATACAACAACACCTATTAAAAATCGGGTCCAATGACACCACTAGCTAGATGATGGTTACCACATTCTACTATATCCATTACCTATTACACCGGCTAACTGGTGGATCTCCAAAGCGATCCAATGGACCACTTATATCTATTGTAGATAAAATTTAAAATACACAACTTATCTAGACTCCTAAACCACACTCTAACCCCATGAGAAACCTGAAACTAAACATAAATTGTTGTCTATAGTCAAAGTCAATACTGGGTTGTGAAACTATTGTTCATAGATATTTGATGTTAGATAAGTTATATATGTTCAATCGAGGTTTTCTCTATAGAACTTGGTCATATATAATTTTTTTTATTTATTTATTAGGATTATTTGGTTATATATATATATATGAAACATTATCAAGAACTTACTTAGATTGGATATGTTTATAGACATTGTTGGAGGTAACCCACTAAGTCATAGTCACAACCCACTAAGTATTTCATTTAGCACCCAAGAATACTTAATGTTTACAAGACAATAAAAGGTAAAGATATTTATGAATGATGCATGATTGGATAGCTAGTATGGTGTATGGGGGATTGGGAACGAGCTTGTAATAAGGATTATTTTTTGAGAGCCTTCCTATTTTATTTATTTTTTTATTCTGAGGTGTTGATATATATGATGTTCCCATAGGGGATCAGTTGTATGTATGGAATGTTTGAAAATTAAATCATTCACATATTGATAAATCAAGTGATGTTTATGTTATTTATTATTTATCTCTCTTCTCTTTGTTGTTTACTAGGATTATTATTTGCTAATATCATTTTTTTATTTCTTTTTCTACTCTAATGAGAGTGTATATTATTCACAAGGTACTTCCATAGACCCTAACTACTATTCAGTAGACTCTTGGATAATAGTAGGTATTACTAGGTCACATAGTGATTTTCAATCTAGGAACTATTAAGTGGTCTCGGTGGAGGTATGTTAAAAGGTAGTATCATAGAATCTTTTCTCTCATATTAGGGTTTTTGAAAGGTAGACACAAGATTCCACATCATCTAGACATCATATATAACATGTTCATATGAGTATCTAAAATGTTTATATGGGAATGATATGTTTCCAAGGGTTTTATCATTTTTCATGATTTTCACTTTTATCTATAAGTTAATTCACCTAACTGACACACTTGATTTGTGATTTATGATTAATCAGTTTTTTACTCTTGTGATATAATGGAAAGTGGATGTGTGTTCATCAATCATACTAGGATTTTATAATTCATAGCTCATTCACATTATTACCCATTATTGGAAACCTTTTCTTTTATGTGAAGTAAGTTATTCAAAGTGTAAAAATCAATTTATATGGTGTTTTCCCAAAAAAAATAATATAATTATATTAATTAATTGATTATTAAGTTTATTAAAATATAAATATATGATTATTTATCTTGATTATTTTATTTTTTTTAATTAAATAAATTACCAATTACAATTTATAAAAAAAAAATTCCTCTAATCCATGTAATCAATATTTCATTTAATTGATCCTCATATTTGAAAACTCTTGTTAATTTAAAATGGAAATGTGTAACAATGTGGTTTTATATGCCCAATGTAAACCATGTGTATACATGGAAATGACCCTTCATATGGTTAAATCATTATAGTAAGATTATTAGAGTTATAATAATTCATGTGATAAGAGTTATAATGGATATTGGGGAATTATACCAATATTTTATTTCCCTAAACTAAGATATAATGAATTTTGTTTAGTAATGTGTTCCATGGTGTGTGTTTGGGATTATAGATATGTATTTCCATAAAGAAACTTTGTATATTTCTATGAGGGTGAGGGTGAGAATTAACTTTCAACAATAGGTAAAGATCATCCTTTGGTGGAAGTTCTAGATATGAATGTTCATATTTGTTAAAACTTTTATGAGTTGTGACTTCGATAGATAGAGAGTCTTAGAAAGTATCACCCACAATTTCTACATTGTACAAGGAGTTTCAAATGAAACACCCACCATTATCCACTAGTGGGTGTGGTCCCCAAGTAGCTGATTTCTAGATTAAGTCTATCTATATGATCGTTTATCATTTGGAGACATCCCCTAAGAGGAGGGTGAAGCTTGTAGTGTATATTATTTTAGGACTAATGAAGAACTGGTGGGACATATTAATCTAGGTAGACCATAATGTGGGGTGGTCTAGAAGTATTTATATATGAATTTATTTGATCAATTTTATCCATAAAATTTGATGGTTGACATGGAATGAGAATTTATTCATCTGACATAGAAATGGATATCTATTTTAGACTATGATTTAAATTTTCTTAATTTTTAGTGTTTTATCCCAATGTTGGTGAATGATGAGATAACTAGATCGATGAATTTTGAGGATATCCTAAAAAATTGGATATGGGTCCAGGTTAATTCATTTAACCTTTCAACATTTACAGAAGTTGTGAATCATGACTTGATAATATATTCAAATATGGGGAAGGTAAAAAAGTCTAATGGTAGTTTACTTCTTCTAGTGGATTTAGTAGCAAAACCTTCATGAAAAAAGAAGATACATTTTTTGGATTCTGGCTAGGGTGGTGGGGATTAATGAACTAAGGGTAGTGGTATGTGGTATCCTATAATGGGATACCATTCTATAGAGTGTTATTTGTGTAGAAGATAATGTCATATCTAACCTTAGTTCCCCTAACCACCTCTTGAGTATTTATTTTATGGAAATATGGGACACCAAAATTTGTTTTATAGGATAGATTAGGTGTCATTGAGTGATCAAAAAACAAGTAGATAACAAGGATCAGGAGTTGGATCATCAATGCCATGTCAAGAGGGTAGCTGGAGTCCCATTGGCTTCATAAGATGGGAAGTAGGATGTTGTGTTATAGGGAAGGAGCAGCAGCACCAGCAGAGTGGTTCTTTATAGGTGATGTGGTTAAGGTCTTATGGATGAGTAGAAGTCTAGTTACATAGAACATTTCTTACTTCCTCTAGTAAATATATGATAGTTATAGGTACGATGCAAGTTAATTCTACTATTTTTGTAACTCATTTGACATTATAGAATTGCATTCGTTCATATCATATTATTTTTTAATGTCATGGGCATGGGATAGAATATTTATATGGATTAATGTCCATCGGAAAAACCACTAGGAGTGTGATCAGAGATAATTCATTAATGTTGGGATTATTACCTAGTGATTGGTGGTTATATATTTCTGTATAGTCTCTTTGTGTACTTGATTTATTATATTTATTTGATTCTTATAATGGGCTAGATAGTCCCATATCAAGACCATATCGACTGCAGCCATATTTAGGTTTCTTTGACCACCAATAAGGGTAATATCTATGTTCACATTTTCAAATAGGATTTATTGAAAGATCATATGGGGCTTGACCACTTATGAGAGTGTAGGATTTAATTTTAGTCCCCTAGCCTTATATTTGATGATGGGGAGGCATAGCGAGGTATTTTTAATCCTACAATTGATCTATTTTCAGAACATTTTTTCTAAGGGTTTTCATGGTTTTATACATGAGAGAGAGGTCATAATAACTATAAATATCATGCCTAGTGCAGAGTCTATTCTCATTATTTATTATAGGATTTCTCATTCAAAGAGTCTTGAGAATAAGGATTTTTTAGAGGTCCAGTAGGTCAAGATATTTATAAGGGTGGGTATATCTCCCGGGGGTTCTATAGGGAATTTCTCCAAAAAAAAGGCAGATAAATCCTTAAGGTTATGCATGGAGTATCAAAGGATGAACAAAGTGAAGGTTAAGAACCAATATCTCCCTCTATATATTGATGAAATTTTTGATTATATAATATTTTTTGAGTCCTCTAAAATATCTACATAAGATCAGGTTATCAATAACTGATAATGGAACCTTCAAATATACCCCACACTATCTTTTGATGTAATGTGGTTTATAGAAGTATTTTATGATTTTGTTTTTCCTGAATAACACACTGAATGTATTTATGTACCTGATAAATTGGTTTTTCCATCCTTATTTTTACACCTTTATAGTTTTTTAATGATATTCTTGTATACTCCGAGACGAGAGAGGTTATATGCAGCACTTTGATACTCCATTAGCTATATTTAGTGAACATAATTTTTATTCCATGTAAATTAATTTTCACTTATGGGTTAATCAACTGGAATTACTGGTTCATATTAAATATAAGGACTGAACCATAATTTTTTTTGTTTCCTGGATTTTTGAAATTTTCCAGTTATTATAGAAGGTTTTAATAAGACTTACCTCATTTGGAAGTATCAATGACTATCTTGAAAAATAAGAGGTTAAAGTTTGATTATCATGATTCTTATGAGAATTCATTTTAAGAGTGAAATTTGATATTGAATAAAATTTCAAACCTAACCTTGATAGATTCTTGTAGGGAATACACCTTGTATTGTGATTCATTTAAGAGTCAGGCTAAGAACTGTGTTGACATAGGATGGGAATCTGGTTGTGTATGGTTCAAGTAATTTGAGGCCTTATGAATGAAATTAACTGACCCTTGACTTGGAATTGGTATTATTGGTTCATTCCTTATGTTGTTAAAATAATTACATTTTTTGGAATGAATTTTAAAGTGTGTATTAACCACAAGAGCCAAAAATACATCTTCTCACACAGATACAAGGAACTTTTGTAGTAAAGTTGGTTCAAGTATTTTTAATCATTCTATTTTGAGATGGTATATACCCTTGGGATGTGTAACATGGTTTAAGGTTCATTGAGATGGTGGATTAAGACTCGGGTGGTTCAGAAGACCAATAGTGAGTGGTAGTTGATGGCCCTCTTTATTGATATGCATTTGGACATTCAGTAGTACCGAGGTCTAGTTCCCCATATCTCTTTATCCATTTCTTATTTATTTTCATGTAGGATGAAGGGGAGAAAATTTTTTGATCCTGAGTAATTATCCTTGAGGGCCAGCATATATGGTGGGCATCCATCACCAAAATAGATCATTAATGTTGACAATATTCTTCATATCCAAGGTTGTTTCTTGGTTACCATAAGCATGAATGAAGATCAAATAAGGTGATCACATGAATTGAACTGGGTCATTCAACTAGGAATAACTACTATGTGTCATGAAATAGGTTGTAATTACTAGTAACCAATGACAAAGAGGGGTATAATAGGTATTGTCACATGATTCTTTGCCTATAAATAAGAGAAATCTGAGCACCAATGTCTTGTGGGTCTACTCTAGAAACTTCCCATTCTTGATTGGATGTTGGATTATGTCACTATGGATTTTTAGTTGAGTTTACCAAGGATGACCTATGGTAGTGATGTGGTATGGGTGATTTTGTATCTGTTGACTAAATTAGTTCTATTTTTTCAAATCTAGGGGGACCCTTTCAATGTATGAGTTAAAAACTATATGTTTAGGATATATTTCGCTTAAAAATAATTGCACTGAGTATTTTTTTTGGATGGTGGTGCCCAATTCATGTGACATTTTCTACAGGGATTCCAAAAACCACATTGTATGTAGGTTCATCATAGAACTAGCTATCATCAATAGAAATGAGGATAGTTCAGTCATGCTATTTAAATCATATAGGACATGATGAGGGCATATATTATATTTTTTTGGTTAATGGTATAAATACTTGGATCTAGAAATTTTCAGTGACAATAATATCTTTTCATATTAGATTTATATCAATCCATTTGAATCCATATATTTTAAGATGTATTTTTCACCTTTGAGTTGGTTGGATGTTGGGGAGTCAATGATAATGAGGATGAGCTTTGTGAAGGTGGATTGAGAGCATATCCACTTTATCCTAAAGTGAATAGTGAAAATTTAGATTAAGAAGACATATTATTCTCTCTAGTTGTGTCATCCTCTCTAGTTAGGGTGGGTGATCGTGTCTTCCTATGTGGGTCTCCATGATTGCGACATCATCGGGTTTTAAGGTATGGGAAATTGTCACCTAGGTATTCCAAACCATTGAACATTGTGGACAGGATCAATACAATTGAATAATGATTGTATCTTCTTTATAATTCCATTTTCATTAAGGATATATTCCACATGTCATATTATTTATGGTGTTTTAATAATAATTTTGATATGATTGATAATAATTATAATTTTTTATATTATAACATGTATTTTGAGTATTTTTAATTTTTTATAGTGGACTAGAGTAAAATATCCTATGTGGAAAGATAGTTCCTTTGGTGTGGGTATAGGGGAAGCATTTGTGCATCTAGGAGGAAACATAGGAGTGAGAGTATGAAATGTGGGATTAATGGAAAATGTTATTTTATGAGGATCCTCAATAATTTTTTGGATTAATTGTCAATGAAATTTTATTATATATTAGGGAGGTTCTAAAAACAAGTTCTTTCTTAGGGTTCATTTTCATTTAAATTTCTCCCTAATATCATATATTTTCATAGATAATGGGTGATGGATGTGATTCCATAGAGTTATGGAGGCCACAAGATAATTTAAGATCTTAGAGGCTTGAAATTGTGAAAATTTGGAGTTATAATGGTTCATGGTTAGTGCACAGTTGGTGATAACTATGTGGAAGGTAAAGGTCAGCACATAGTTCCATTATTAATGTGAGTTTTCAGAGGAAAATATGAAAAACCTTTAGTAAATTATGGAGGGGTTTCTTATGGTTTACGAATTCTTTACATAAATATGTGATCTAACCATGTGAAATATGGTTCGAAAAATAGTGAGGAACCACATGGTCGGAACACTATTGATACACAGTTTAGCAAACTATGTGGAAAAACCATTTGAGGTATATTTCCTTAGACTGTGTGAACTACACAGTTAGTGCATAGTATGACGAGCCCTATGTCCAATTTCTGAAAAAAAAAGAAAAGTGGAAATTTACCATCTTAACCTTCTTTATTTCAGGTTTTAAACCCTATTTTATGACTAGTAGCTCCCCCATACACACTCTTTCTATTTTCCTCACTCTGGTATTGGTGATTCTATATTATTTATCCCTGGATTTGAGTTCCATTCATTCTTATAGAATGCTAGAGTGGAGTATATCCTTATATCTCCATTTATTGTTTTTTCATTTTACTATCATGTGGTCTCACACCATTTATTCCTGTTTATTCATTATTTCATAGTTTTCATCTAATTTAATTTTTGTGACCATTTAAACCCATTCCAGTACTTGATTTAGGATGAGTGGATGATTGTGAACATAAGGTAGGTGGCCCTTAAATTGTCCCTCATGTCTCATTTCATTTATAAGTGTGTGGGTTTTTTTATCACACTGACCTACCATGTTTTTAACCTATATATTATTTAAATTATTTTTTATGGAATCGACATTTATAGTTTCCCTATTTAAGTGATAATGGTTTCACAAAATATGGTAATCATAGATAATTACTTATTTATAGGGAGGACCCCTGATTTACTAACTAAGATATCACATCCCACCTCAACTCTCACTCTAAAGACTAGATTGACTAGATAGATACAGGGCCTCCAGAATGCTTCCCCATATGCTATAGCCCACCAAAAAGAAGTGAAGACCTAGGGTGTGTTAGTGGGGAGACTATTCTAATGTATTAGAATAAGAATACAGTGGAAATAACCAAAAATAATCCATAGTAATAAATAACCAGAGTGAAAAAACAATACATATATAAAGGGATATAATAAAATGAAATGTAGTAAAGGCTTTAATATACATGTTATACACACAACATTGGTCTCCCACTAGGACAATCACATATTAATGAATAAAATAGATATAAAAAATTACAGGGCTCCTTTTCTCCTCTGATTATAACCACATACCTAATCAACAAAGACTCTATTAAACTACACCATCCTTATCAAAAGAATACACATAAGTGGCTCCACTCAATCCTGAAACCCTCATCCTTTCCCAATAAATCATGTATCTATGCTTATCTTGAAATTAAGCTTATGGTGTGCATGAAAATTGAGGTTCCCATACATGGAGGAGAAATAATAATATTCCACACCCATGGTGAACCTATAACCTACTATCATTAGTGCATACTCATTTAAAATGTTCATGCTAGATAATAAAAAACTTTGATAACAAAGACAACAAATAACATTAATGAAATACAATAAATATACAATTTATACTTGAACTCAAGATCCTATTCAATAGAATATCATGTGGAATAGAATATCATGTGGATATGAAATTGAGTTGGATGTCTTACCACTCAAGTCATGTGTAATACTATCAATCCTAGGGTTCAAGATCCCAATCGACCATACCTTCTTTTTCTTGTGTCAAAATGTCACTTGGAAATATATTTCACTAGAGGTGGACATAAGTCTTAGCCCTGGGATCACCCATACTCACCTCAAATATATATATGTGTGTATTCTAGGTATCCCTATGGATCCTATAAATATGGAATGGCGATGGATTTGATACCCCTCAATCCATGTAAATCCAGACTGATGTTTGAGTTATTGGCCTTGTTCTATAGGTAGTCATGACATTGGAACTCAAATAATAATAAAGAGTGATAACATGGATAACCCATAATAATTTTGTAAGTAATTATTTCCAAACCAATGATAATAACTCAGAATCAATTCATTAAATGGATCAAAAACCTCAATCCTATATAAGTTTCAAAAATATAGTAACAGTACATCCACCAAATCCTAGAGAGCATGTTAAGCCTCATATCGAGGAGATCGTCATCAATCCTCAAATATTTCATCATCCTATGCTTGGAGAAATGTTTCCACCTATAAAACTTTGGCCTCACTTAGATCCTGATATGTTTTTTTCCTAGGAATAACATATGTACAAGGGGATATGATATTCACTTATTAACTGACCTTTATAATCCATAAATAATGTGGAATATTAGAGACAAATAGGACATTCAATAACATTAACAATTATTCAGGTAAGGATCATAAGCTAGGTCATCATAAGTACCTTTAGGAATCCCAACCATAGCATCACTTCTCATCTTCCCCATAGGTTGATTACTAAGAATTACATTTAGAAATCATAGTTTCATAAATAATAACTAAGTGAAATCATAAATAAAAAAGTGGGGGTGGTGGAATTCCTAAACCCATCACCTCTAATCAAGTCCCTCATTTGAGTTCTACGAAGAAAGTCTAGAATATGTAGATACACCAATAGTAACCATGTGAGTTCATAAGTTGATGGTGTGGTTGTATAAATGTCTAAACCCACTACTACTACCATATCCCCTAGATCTTACATGTTCGATGAGGGTTCCATGGTGACACCCACTACCATATCAACCACAACCAATAGCACACTTTCTTAGGGTCATTCAAACATCAAGGCACCACCTAGGGTCCCCTAAGTCAAAACATAAGAGAGGTATCCCCCATGTGATCCTTGAGTTCCAAACATTCGTGAAGTTATCCCTATTAGGATCCAATAAGTTAGCATATAAGAAAAGGAATCCATCTTATAATCATAAGGGTAAACATATAGGTGTATTTATTTCTCATGGGAGCTTCAAGTTCATATCACAAATAGAGTCATTCCTTAGAGAACCCTCAGTCACATAATGGGCCCTAGAGACAAGACCATCTATCAGGGGTAACACACAAACTGACACCTTACCTCAAGGGAAATTTCATTTAACGTTGGTCTAGGGAGATGGATCATGAACCAAATCAATTCATTGTCCCACTCTAGGTTGTTCCAAACACCCAAACTATTCATCTCTTTAAGACACAGCCCTATCCCACTAACCAAGTGATGTGCCCACGTAAACTAGATGAAGATATTGATGATCCCATTCCATTTACACCATCCTTTATCATGATCCTCAATTATGTCTCATCCCATGTCTCACTCTCATGAGACTATTGTATTCAATTTCTAGAGGGAGAAACTCCCTTTTAAGATAATTTCCCTAAAACGCCTCTTATAAGTCCTAAAAACATCCCAAGGGTTTTAAAACTGATATGTATGTAGAAAAATACTCAATAAGAACTAATAGTATGCCCAATTATGACTTTGGTGTGTAAAATTGGTAAAAAATCCTATAAACGGTAACACAAGGGAAGTACATTGTGTGCACCCCGACTAAATGGTCTGTACTCCAAAACCTTCTACCTATCTATGTACTTCTACATAGACTAGATCCCATGGGTTCTGGTCATGTACACATATCTTGGACACACCTGGGGTATATTATTATACTTTAATACATCCATCTCCCCCTTACATTGAGAATCCTCCCAAGTGCCTAGACACATTTCCATGTGTGACTACATTGAATGTAGTTTGAGTACATTTTATGTAACCCAAAAAAACCACTTCTTCCATTATACTTATCTACATACCCAAGTACATGGATAAGTAATAGTACATTATGTGCACTCCAATTACACAACATGTACCCCAAGTACACCGCATGTACTCTAAGTACGCGGTATCTAAATTCCAAAACTCAACATCCCCAAGAATCCTTGGTTTTCAACCTTCATCCATGATCTCACCCTCAGCATCTGCACCACTATGCTATCTTGATAGTCCAAAGACTAGTTTCAGAGGATCCAAAAATCTATCCCAACATGTGATACATTAAACTATTATTGATATGATTCTCCCCATCATATGATTATCCTTATAATTGCCTCACAATTGAGCTCCATGTTCCACGAACTGCACTCTATCCACCACCAAAAGAAATGAAAAACATGGCCAAAAACACTCATTTCTGAATTCCAACCAACAACATAAAAACATATCACATTCTCTCTTACTCTGAAAGGTTATATGGAAACCATAAAATTCTAACTCATAACGAGGTTCACCAACCTTAAATGGAAAATGGTGTACTCCCCCTCATATTTTTTTATATTATACCACTCCTGGAGTGCGACCTTAAAAATTTTTATCCCCAAATGCATGACACTTCAAAAAATTCATGATCACCTTCCAATAAACACCTAATAAAGATTCATCCATAGAGTTCATTCCATTGCTCCAAATTTATTCATGATGTATCCTATACCGTGGAGATACATTTCTAATTTCATCATAACTCTTAGGAATCCATGCTAACAACATTTCTTGAAACCATCAGTCCTTATAAAAAATATGAACACTAACAAATTGATTATTTAAAAATATACCACACACAACTAGCACACACTATTCACATCTTTCCTTTCATAGGAGGTGTACAATCTCATACCACATGGTTACACCACTCTACTCATGCTTCCATGAGTATCACATTCCTAAGTTCAATATGACTATGTGGCATGGAACATCGGTCTTAACATGCAAAAAAATCCCATATAAATCCCCTTAAAAATAAAAAAAACTTTCACATTCCTTGATTATTCTAATAGACGCCACCACATGATTTCATTTTAGAATTATATCTATGCATCCTTAGTATGAATGTGTATACCTCATCCACACACTTATCTGCCACTCAGAACTATTCAAGTCATGACTTCCTATCAATGATCTAACCATCATGCTAATAGTATAACCATTAGTCAATAGGGTAAGGCACCCAAATAGTCATTCCATTCGAATCTAGCCTTAATACCAGACCATGTTATGAGCTTCCTTAGAAACCAAAGTCATCAACATTCCTATATCACAAAACCTAAGGACCTACTATTTATTAGTTTCTATAAGTTTTTACAACCAATATCAAGGCCTAAAAAAGGCATCCATAAGCCCAATTCAAACACTCTCAAGGGTTTCTATCAACCAAACCAAATGTAGACTCACTAGAGACTTACTCCAAACTAAGGGCTTCTAGGTCTCCCACCAAGCCCTTCCATTCAATTATAAAGATGGGTCACTGGATCTAACCACATAGGATAAAGGTAAAACCTTTTTAAGGGGAGTAAAGATAACTTCAACCCATGAGGGACAAAAAACTATCTACACGGGTTTAATTATGTAGGTTTTAAATTCCAAATTTATAGAGAATCACACCATTTAAGTTTTAATTGGAAACCCATTTAAGTTAAACCCAATGGTAAACTAACTTAAGGAAGGATTTTAATGGCGTCACCTGTAACGCCCCGACCCTAGTTACCTAGAGTCGGTGCATTATTACATAACATTGGCATGATCACGAGAAAGATCATGTCTCGAAAGACCGATTAGTTTAGTACCCTTGGAATAACTAGATACATCCATAAATTTTTACATTACATCATAAAAAAAACATCTTGTCTTCATATCCCCTCATACTATCCCTGCAGGTCATTCATAAATTACTTCTTCATAATCCTGGGAAAAATTAAACATTGAAAGGGGTGAGCTCAGATGCTCAGTAAGGACAACATTATAGCAGAAGCTTTCATAAATAAGCATAAACACTTAAGGAAATTTATAACTAAAACAAAATCCTTTTAAACTTGAACATCAGCATAAAATGGCAAAGGTAAAATGAAATAATGCCATTTACTTACTCACATGGATATTCTAATAGTCGAATGATCACATGCAATATCAATAACCACTTTAATAATGTTGGAATGCATAATTCCAGACTATCATAACCACATAGCCAAGGCCTCGTGCAAAGACTACAAATAAGATTTTGTCAAGGCCTTGTGCCAAGACACTAGTTTGTCTCACGAGACCTACCGATGCATCGAGGAGCTATAGCGGGCTCCACCCGTCACATATTAAGTCCAATGCATTCCCATATGAAAAGGATTAAACATAACATAAACATTCGTATTAAAACTAGCATACGAAATGTCAATACTTCTACCACAAACCATGAATGGTATAAAAATAACACATCCACAGTAAAACATAACTCATTCGATACAATATGGAAGATTGTATTGTATCACATTAACCTCAATCAAGAATAATGAAGGATGTTGACATAGATGAAAATAATCATCAAAATAATTTGAGAGAAATATCCCCCTTTTCTTGAAATCATTTAAAAGTAACACTATTTGTCAAGAATCCATTTAAAATAGATTTTTGAATCAAAGTGTCCCATACCACTTTGAAACTTTTTAAAAGGATTTTTAATTTTAAAACTTTAATGTCCATATAAATAAATCCTTAAAACCATTTTTAAAACATGGACATTAATGAGCAAGATTTAGAAGAATAAGTCTTTAAAACATTTAAAAATGGTATTTTAGTTAGAGTTTCTAA
This sequence comes from Viscum album, assembly GCA_963277665.1. Classification (NCBI taxonomy): domain Eukaryota; kingdom Viridiplantae; phylum Streptophyta; class Magnoliopsida; order Santalales; family Viscaceae; genus Viscum; species Viscum album. The sequence goes on from OY728156.1 coordinate 1,809,911,074, forward strand.
CCAAAAGAGAGACACTTGAATACAAATAATTAAGGTAATAAAAACATTGTAATATCATGAGAATAAATGGATTCATGATATACTTTGTCAAAGTACATTATATACACCACATAAAAGTGATTTGGTGTATATCAACAAAGAAGTCTCAATGGAATGTAAATTGAGATGAAATCTCTCATAAAGGCCGTATCCTTAGGTTCAGGATAAATCAACGACATAGTTATGTGTGAAAAATATAAATACACTAAATCTGATTGGATATTCAGTGTAAAACAATCAAAGGATATTCACACATAATCTTGTAAAAACAAAACCAACGAATTGGATGTTTAACTCAACAAATGGTGAATGAGTTAAAATTACTCATATCAAATTCATATCAATGACTTGAGAATTATAAATGGAGTGATTATGTGTATCAAAAGTATATCCACAGGGAGGGGAGTGGAAATTATGACATAATCTAATGAATAGTGATTCCACATATAATCTTGGGGTAATATAATCAATGAAATATGCCTAAAGCCAAATGACTGGAAATTGAAATCTCAAATTCCCTTATCGATTAGGTAACTTTTGAAACATGCACCCATGAAAGAAGTATCAAACCATGATGATATAAATACACATAAATTAAAGTATATTACACAATTAATATGATCATGGGCAGTACACATACACCACATGAAATAATTAAGTGGTGATCAATGGAATTCTCACGGAATTAAAAGTGAGATAAGAAACCCCTTACCACGTTAATCAACTGAGTAGTATGGCCAAAAGTTAATAACCACCAAATTATTTACAGAATAAAATGAATATAAAGATAATCATGATAATATATATCAAATGGCAGTACACAATACACCACTTTCAATAATTTAGTGGCGAACAATGGAAATCTCACGGAATTGAAAGTGAGATAAGAAAATCCCTTACTTTGTACTTTTTCCTTGGTCGATGGTAGGTTTACCTCTTGTATAATGGTGAAATAATTGTTATTGAATTATACAAGAATTATTTACTTTAATATGATATCATATATGATCTTTTAACATTGATTTGTTAATAATATCTTAGAATTATTGTCATTTAGGGTGTTAACGGGTTCATTTTACTTTATATTATTTGTTATGTGAGCCATATTTGTTATTAATGGGATGTATATTATTCATATCCAGAATGATATCAAGTCCTTAGATACTATTTTTAAATCATCAAATGATAATTATACTTGAATGGATATGATGGAGAATGAATCTCATCGCGTTCGTGGAGACGGTAGTCCGTACGTACGCACGAGCGACAATATCATTATTTTGATATTAAAATAATATATAAATGGATGCTATATCATATATACTGAATCATTAACATGTTATATTTATTATTTATATGAGTTAAACATAATTATTATACTCATCCAAATAATATTATATTGAATAACAATTACACCACGACGTGGAGACGGTAAGCCGTACGTACGCACGTATGGTGACATGTTATTCAAAGGGTGGATAGAATACTGAATATGGTTGTACCATATTTATAATAACATCACAGTATATATATGATACTGGAGTTATTATTTTAGAATGGTAACAACAAAGTAAGAAGAAGTGGAAGAAGAAAGGAACTTGAAAAGGGGTGGTGAAAACATTACCTCTTCTTCGGGTTCTTCCTTTTGATGTGATCAAAAGGGCTCCTTAGGTTGGATTTCTGATCAAACTAAGGCCTCTAGGTTTTAGTGAGGGATGTTGGGAGAGTATTTGGGTAGAGTTTGGCCGAACAAAAAGTCTTGGAAGGTGTGAAGAAATGAGAAGGAGGAGTGCCCTTTTCTAAGAGGGGTGAGGGGCACCTTTGGAAAAGCTAGAAATATTAATTTATAATAAATTCATATTCGGTTTCTAATGGCTAAAAAGTTGATTATGTAAATGTTAATGTGGGGATAGGTCGAAAACAACTCAACCAATATAATTTAGAAAGGTTTGGGTACTTATATTAACCTTATCTTTAAGTATTAACTCTAAGTTAATTAGTTTCACTTTTACAATGTCTCTTTGTATTTTTATATAATATGGTTAATAAACTTACTATATACATCCAAGCGACTCCCAAGTGGTCCATTAATGATTAACCCATCAAGATATAAGTCTCTTGGCCGAACCTTAGATTTTTAGGAATTTAATATCAATTAATAATATAATATTTGTTTTAAGAACTCTTTTATGTCAATTTTGACACTATTCAATAGTGGATTTTTTTGAAACTCATAAAAGATTTATTACTTCGAAAAAAGTTAATTATATCACTCCTAATATATCATATTATCCTAGAAAATTATTTTAATTCATTAAAAGTTTCATATTATATTTATTTGGGTATTTATAATATCAATTAATTTAATTTTTCACTATTTTAGTAATTACTGTATCATCATTGAGTCATAAATAAAATAAATTATTTAATGTATAAAAATTATAAATAAACTATAATTATGTATTAAATCTTTTTATCTTTCTAATGAATATTTATAATCTGAAATCGAACATATATAACCCTCTGTAACAATTGTTTTGTTAAAAGATATATGCTTGTGTCATTTTTGTATTTATTTTAACTTAATTAAAATAATGTGTCATTATCACTTACAAGTGGATCCATGGGGTCCCAAAATAGACCCAAAGATGCCAATGGTTGATCATGTATCAACCAATAGGGTTAAGACACGTTTTAGGGTAATTTAGTACTATTATAATATTATTTTTTAACCCTTCTTTACCGGATTTACCCTTTAACCATGGTAAATAAAATATGTACCGAAGTAATTATCCAAAATGTTTAAAAATAAAAGTTGCCTATTTAGACAATTTGAACATCCTGATTCCAAATATGGAATCCATTTTTCCAAATTCAAAACAGAGAAGTGGCAGAAATTAATTTAAAATTAATTCCCGTTGTTAAAACAAAAAGCGTATTTTTTAGAGATAATAACTATCAAAAAATTGTCACTTGTTTATGACTGGTTTAAATGTGAAATTTTGTTCAATGACCCAAATTGTATTACATGGTAAAAATATATTCTAAATATACTTTAAAACCACTCAAATTCATAATTTATCACTATTAATTATTTTGATTAAAAAAGTTATTTTTAATTAAAATTTAGTAATTTTCACTATTCATCAAAATATGAAAGTTATCCGAAAAGTACCAAAATTTCACCCTAGGCTAATTTCAATATTCTGAATCCAAAAGTGAAGTCCATTTTGAGAGATAGAATTTATAAAATTTCAAAAAGTAGGTATTACTATTCATGAAGGCTAGTTTGATTGGTTATGGTGTGTTGAAATCTCGAAGTTGCATACAATGCACGTCATTGCATTATTCGAAAGGAAACATACTGAGGAATCTTGGGGTGTTACATTCTCCCCTCCTTCAATAAATTGTGTCCTCGCAATTTTTAAAATTTTTCTTGGGAATATAATGGAAAGTCCCACATCAGAAAAAGAGTCAATAAAACTATCACTTTAAAAGAAAGAAAGAGAGGTATAAGGGTCATCCAAGATAACCCATACTAGGATTCCATGTAAGAAAACATGGATATGGATGATAAACTAAGTGTCAAGTTCTGATGGAGAGGGATAGAAATCATGATCACGAGAAAGTTAACAATAAGAAAACCACAAACTTGTGTTAGGACAAACGACCATTAGTCTCCTAGTAGGAAAGTAAACGGACAACATTTTTTTTAAAGTTACATTACATAAGGACGAGTAATTCATTTATGATATTGACTAAGAACATTATGAGATATACTTACATTTTAAGTAGAGTTTCATTCTTTAATAAATTTCCACCACTAACTCAATTTTTTTTAAACGATGAGTATTCAAGAAGACTTGGTCACACTGGAAGAGCTAGAATAAACTTCTATAGAATCACATGATCCATGCAGGATAAACCATGTATTTACATTGTCTTTGAAGATTAATCAAAACCAAAATGGTTAGTGAATGATCTAATGATCCCCCAAAAGGATATTCATTGAGATAAATATGCACTAATCTTAATTTCTAAAATTAAACCAACAATACCCCAAAGTTATATAGATACCATTCAATAACCAATTGTCCTTAAAATCCTTTAATATAATCCAAACTAATATTGAAACCCAAAACATAGAAGAATTTGATTATGTAGTCTCCCATGTTACATTGTATCTCCAAATTACATCAAATACTCTTAAAGTCACATACTTAAAAGTAATTAACATCATCACATATTCTCTGTTATAGGTTAATCATTTCCATAAATAACCCAAATCACTATAAATCAACAATAAAAACGTAGATAAAAATCCACCATTACTCTACAAATGAAACCCCATTGTATTCTATTTTCCTTGGGCATATAGTGTTCCCAACAAAGTGAACATCTTCCAAAATAACATTTATCACTTAATCACCAAATAATTTTCCTATACCAAGGGTATTCATTTGATAAGACATAAGAACCCAAATCATCTTATTATTGATCAATAAAATCATTTAACAAAAAAATAGTCACACTAACCAGGGACTTCACGTAGTCCAGTGGTAGGCGATAGATCCCAATCGCACTTTGGTTGTGGGTTCGATTCCCACAGCTTTGTCCGACGCGACGGGTTGTCACACGGTCTACGTGTTGTCCTTTTTCAAAAACTATATTTTATAATATTACCAAAATGAGATAAATTCCTCAAAATAACATAATTTAACCACAAATGTTATATCATACATTGCATTTTCATCCCAAATTATAATAACTTATAATTTTCTCAAACCCCAATGATCATATAAAACCAAATGGTTATTTATACCTATATCCACAAGAGAAGAGACAATTCTTCCTCAAATATCATTCTCACATGGAAAACTGCGGGGTTACAAATACAAGAGAAAATTATTCCAATGTAAACCCATCAACAAGGAGTGCTAATAATTTTTAAGTTTTTCTCCAACCATTTATTTCCACATATCTTCTTCTTTGACCAAGAAAATATCCTATAGAATAGGAAATTCACTTGGGTAATGGCCAGGTCCCCTTCATTTACGACAAATGACTGTAAATGGACTCTTGGGACCATTTTTATCTTCTTCCATAGTACTCTTCATTTTTCTTCGGAAATTCTTCACTTTATGTCCTTCCTTCCCACACGTAAAACATTTCGTTGTCCCATTGAGACACTTTCCTGGGTGTCTCTTTCCACATTTCCTGCATGATGAAAATTGAGATTTCTTTTCTCCATGGTCTCCATTGCTGGAGATCTTATCATTTATCACCTTTCTCTTCCTTGTTGAGTCTGGGAGTTGGTTAATATATATGTTGTTGATCATATTTTTGGAAAACTGATTTGGCATAAAGACGATATCTTTTACGCCTATCAACATTCCATTTTGTTTCTCATTTCCACCACCGTTCCCACCTTGTACATAATTCTCAAAGTCACTATGACTTCCTTGGAATCCAGCCATTGACTAAAACCAGAAATCATAGTGTGAGTAATAGTAGTCGTAAAATCATTTAGAGATTAAAATGTCACCATATTCTCAATTTGAAACATATTAGGATTAACCAAGGTCATTTACTCTCATCTTATGTATATATTACCTAAATCGGTTTGTAAAGAAAATGTAAATTATCCTAAGAATATCCCCCGGGAGTGTCGTAACCAGGAGTGCAGAAATGCCCGTTGTCGTGCACCAGTTCCCGTTCGAGTCTAGCTCAAAGCGGTGTTTTCGGGTTTTACCCCTAGGTACATCTGTGCCAGAGCCTCCTCTACCTGCTCGTATCCAGGCAGGGATGTATTGCTCGGAAAACTCACAAAATCTCTACAATACCAAAATTCTAGGAAGTTCTTTTATACTAATCCTCAAAGTTCATCTTAGGTCTACGTGCTCTAATCAGAGTTTATCTAAATCTAGTTTCCAAGGTTTGTACTAAACTTCCTAGGATACCAACTGTAACGCCCCGACCCTAGTAACCTAGAGTTGGTGCATTATTACATAACATTGGCATAATCACGAGAAAGATCATATCTCGAAAGACCGATTAGTTTAGTAGCCTTGGAATAACTAGATACATCCATAAATTTTTACATTACATCATAAAAAAAACATCTTGTCTTCATATCCCCTCATACTATCCCTGCAGGTCATTCATAAATTACTTCTTCATAATCCTGGGAAAAATTAAACATTGAAAGGGGTGAGCTCAGATGCTTAGTAAGGATAACATTATAGCAGAAGCTTTCATAAATAAGCATAAACACTTAAGGCAATTTATAACTAAAACAAAATCATTTTAAACTTGAACTTCATCATAAAATGGAAAAGGTAAAATGAAATAATTCCATTTACTTACACACATGGATATTCTACTAGTCGAATGATCACATGCAATATCAATAACCACTTTCATAATGTTGGAATGCATAATGCAAGACTATCATAACCACATAGCCAAGGCCTCGTGCCAAGACTACAAATAAGATTTTGTCAAGGCCTTGTGCCAAGACACTAGTTTGTCTCATGAGACCTACCGATGCATCGAAGAGCTATAGTGGGCTCCACCCGTCACATATTAAGTCCAATGCATTCCCATATGAAAGGGATTAAACATAACATAAACATTCGTATTAAAACTAGCATACGAAATGTCAATACTTCTACCACAAACCATGAATGGTATAAAAATAACACATCCACAATCAAAAATAACTCATTCGATACAATATGGAAGATTGTATTGTATCACATTAACCTCAATCAAGAATAATGAAGGATGTTGACATAGATGAAAATAATCATCAAAACAATTTGAGAGAAATATCCCCCTTTTCTTGAAATCATTTAAAAGTCACACTATTTGTCAAGAATCCATTTAAAATAGATTTTTGAATCAAAGTGTCCCATACCACTTTGAAACTTTTTAAAAGGATTTTTAATTTTAAAACTTTAATTTCCATATAAATAAATCCTTAAAACCATTTTTAAAACATGGACATTAATGATCAAGATTTAGAAGAATAAGTCTTTAAAACATTTAAAAATGGTATTTTAGTTAGAGTTTCTAACCAAAAGAGAGACACTTGAATAAAAATAATTAAGGTAATAAAAACATTTTAATATCATGAGAATAAAGGGATTCATGATATACTTTGTCAAAGTACATTATATACACCACATAAAAGTGATTTGGTGTATATCAACAAAGAAGTATCAATGGAATATAAATTGAGATGAAATCTATCATAAAGGCCGTATCCTTAGGTTCAGGATAAATCAACGACATAGTTATGTGTGAAAAATATAAATACACTAAATCTTGTTGGATATTCAGTGTAAAACAATCAAAGGATATTCACACATAATCTTGTAAAAACAACACCAACGAATTGGATGTTTAACTCAACAAATGGTGAATGAGTTAAAATTACTCATATCAAATTCATATCAATGACTTGAGAATTATCAATGGAGTGATTATGTGTATCAAAAGTATATCCACAGGGAGGGGAGTGGAAATTATGACATAATATAATGAATAGTGATTCCACATATAATCTTGGGGTAATATAATCAATGAAATATGCCTAAAGCCAAATGAGTGGAAATTGAAATCTCAAATTCCCTTATCGATTAGGTAACTTTCGAAACATGCACCCATGAAAGAAGTATCAAACCATGATGATTTAAATGCCCATAAATTAAATTATATTACACAATGAATACGATCATGGGCAGTACACATACACCACATGCAATAATTAAGTGGTGATCAATGGAATTCTCACGGAATTAAAAGTGAGATAAGAAACCCCTTACCACATTAATCAACTGAGTAGTATGGCCAAAAGTTAATAACCACCAAATTATTTAAAGAATAAAATGAATATAAAGATAATCATGATAATATATATCAAATGGCAGTACACAATACACCACTTTCAATAATTTAGTGGCGAACAATGGAAATCTCATGGAATTGAAAGTGAGATAAGAAAATCCCTTACTTTGTAATTTTTCCTTGGTCGATGGTAGGTTTACCTCCTATATAATGGTGAAATAATTGTTATTGAATTATACAAGAATCCTTTACTTTAATATGATATCATATATGATCTTTTAACATTGATTTGTTAATAATATCTTATAATTATCGTCATTTCGGGTGTTAACGAGTTCATTTTACTTTATATTCTTTGTTATGTGAGCCATATTCGTTATTAATGGAATGTATATTATTCATATCCAGAATAATATCAAGTCCTTATATACTATTTTTAAATCATCAAATGATAATTATAATTGAATGGATACGATGGAGAATGAATCTCATCGCGTTTGTGGAGACGGTAGTCCGTACGTACGCACGAGCGACAATATCATTATTTTGATATTAAACTAATATATAAATGGATGATATATCATATATACTGAATAATTAACATGTTATATTTATTATTTACATGAGTTACACATCATTATTATACCCATCCAAATAATATTATATTGAATAACAATTACACCACGACGTGGAGACGGTAAGCCGTACGTACGCACGTATGGTGACATGTTATTCAAAGGGTGGATAGAATACTGAATATGGTTGTACCATATTTATAATAACATCACAGTATATATATTATACTGGAGTTATTATTTTATAATGGTAACAACAAAGGAAGAAGAAGTGGAAGAAGAAAGGAACTTGAAAAGGGGTGGTGAAAACATTACCTCTTCTTCGGGTTCTTCCTTTTGATGTGATCAAAAGGGATCCTTAGTTTGGCTTTCTGATCAAAATAAGGCCTCTAGGTTGTAGTGAGGGAAGTTGGGAGAGTATTTGGGCAGAGTTTGGCCGAACCAAAAGGCTTGGAAGGTGTGAAGAAATGAGAAGGAGGAGTGCCCTTTTATAAGAGGGGTGAGGGGCACCTTTGGAAAAGCTAGAAATATTAATTTATAATAAATGCATATTCGGTTTCTAATGGCTACAAAGTTGATTATTTAAATGGTAATGTGGTGATAGGTCTAAAAAAACTCAACCAATATAATTTAGACAGGTTTGGGTACTTATATTAACCTTATCTTTAAGTATTAACTCTAAGTTAATTAGTTTCACTTTTACAATGTCTCTTTGTATTTTTATATAATATGGTTAATAAACTTACTATATACATCCAAGAGACTCCCAAGTGGTCCATTAATGATTAACCTATCATGATATAAGTCTCTTGGCCGAAACTTAGATTTTTAGTAATTTAATATCAATTAATAATATAATATTTGTTTTAAGAACTCTTTTATGTCAATTTTGACACTATTCAATAGTGGATTTTTTTGAAACTCATAAAAGCTTGATTACTTCGAAAAAAGTTAATTATATCACTCCTAATATATCATATTATCCTAGAAAATTAGTTTAATTCATTAAAAGTTTCATATTATATTTATTTGGGTATTTATAATATCAATTAATTTAATTTTTCACTATTTTAGTAATTACTGCATCATCATTGAGTCATAGATAAAATAAATTATTTAATGTCTAAAAATTATAAATAAGATATAATTATGTAGTAAATTTTTTTATCTTTCTAATGAATATTTATAATCTGAAATCCAACATATATAACCCTCTGTAACAATTGTTTTGTTAAAAGATATATGCTTGTGTCATTTTTGTATTTATTTTAACTTAATTAAAATAATGTGTCATTATCACTTACAAGTGGATCCATGGGGTCCCAAAATAGACCCAAATATGCCCATGGTCGACCATGTATCAACCAATAGAGTTAAGACATGTTTTAGGGTAATTTAGTATTATTATAATATTATTTTTTAACCCTTGTTTACCAGATTTACCCTTTAACCATGGTAAATAAAATATTTACCGGAGTAATTATCCAAAATGTTTAAAAATAAAAGTTGCCTATTTACACAATTTGAACATCCTGATTCCAAATATGGAATCCATTTTTCCAAATTCAAAACACAAAATTGGCATCAATTAATTTAAAATTAATTCCCGTTGTTAAAACAAAAAGCGTATTTTTTAGAGATAATAACTATCAAAAGATTGTCACTTGTTTATGACTGGTTTAAATGTGAAATTTTGTTCAATGACCCACATTGTATTACATGGTAAAAATATATTCTAAATATACTTTAAAACCACTCAAATTCATAATTTATCACTATTAATTATTTTGATTAAAAAAGGTGTTTTTAATTAAAATTTAGTAATTTTCACTATTCATCAAAATATGAAAGTTATCCGAAAAGTACCAAAATTTCACCCTAGGATAATTTCAATATTCCGAATCCAAAAGTGAAGTCCATTTTGAGAGATAGAATTTATAAAATTTCAAAAAGTAGGTATTACTATTCATGACGACTAGTTTGATTGGTTATGGTGTGTTAAAATCTCGAAGTTGCGTACAATGCACGTCCTTGCATTATTCGAAAGGAAACATACTGAGGAAGCTTGGGGTGTTACATCACCTACCAAGCATCAACCTACCAGGTCTTAACTATCTCCAAACATAGTTATAAGTGATTGATTCCGGGAGGGTCACGATACCAACATAAAAAAGATAATGAACTGACACTCATAGAGAATCTATATATTATAATACCCCTAAGACTTCTTATTCAATATAAAATTTTATTTAGCTATCCTAATTTCACTTAATAGTACAACTAGTTAACCATAAAATAATGTGTATTGAGTAAACAAATGTAGCAATATAGACATGTAAACTCCATGTAGGTTGTTAACAAAATTTAGTTAACTTCACCCAAAGAACATATTTTTATAATGGGACTACTAGAAGGGAATTTCCTATTGTTATTGACCAATAAGTTTCAAAAATACACTCATAGAATCATCTCAGATAATTTGTCTTGAACCACACTCACACAATACAGTTTAGTAGACCTCTATTCCAATCTATGTTGGAAAACACCATATAGGTTGTTACTAAAAATTTAAATAATAAAAACTATTCCCCATGAGGTGTCCAAAAGTTGGGAATCATTTTCCTTATAAACCTACTAGGATCAATACAACTCTTGTGTAGGAGGAATAAATCATTAGCCTCTTTATCGAACATCTCACCATGGATCAACAGGACCTATCATCAGAAAGATATACATATTTATAGGTTGAATAAATTGAATATAATAACTCCAAGGAGATATATGGTAAAACATTATTTAGTTTACTTTTGACACTTTAAACAAATGGCCTCTTTCATTAGGAATTTTTTTCACTTAATGGCCTCTTACATGTTGACCCTACATGCCAAATATGATTCATAATCAAATAAATATTTCCTATGATGGCCAGGAGTCAAATAAATCACTAGAATCTTGCCAAAGTTACAAGATATATAAACACATAACAAAGCATAAAATTCACACCGCATTTTCATTACTAAAAGTGAAACCCATATAAATTTATTACATCGAAAATCAAGAAATTTGTTTTCATATCAATAATAACCCAACTTTTTATCAGAATGAGTGTTATTGATGCACCAATATAATATCCATCCTAGGTCCTAAAAAATTCCTAATTCTCTTACCTACCATGTTGAAAATATTAAAACAACATGAAAGGAACTACTTTGATACCACTTTTTGAGGTCACAACCCGGCTCTCTCTGTGAAAATTGGACTGAACATTTGGTGAAAAGGCCTCAAGAATTCCTCCCCACATTCTATAGGATTCCAAATAGTAGTGAGGGCATAGTTTGTGTCTATGGGGATAAAATGACCTCATATGAGATTAATAAAATAGTGGAAATAACCAAACTTCATCCGTAGTAGTAAATAATCAGAGTGTGAATGCAATAAATATAGGCAATCCTATAATAAAATGAAATGTATTAAAGGGATAAAAAGGAATTTAATACATAAGAAAATGATCTGCCACAGGGTAGATCAAATATACAAGAATAAAAGTAATAGAAATAAAATTACAAGGCTCTCATGCTCCTCCAAGAAAAACCACATACCCAATCTCCAAAGACTCTTTCAAGCTACACTATCCCGATCATAAGAACCAACATGAGTGGATCTACTTGATCATGCAACAATGGGCCTTACCCTATTCAACATGCATTCATACTCAACATAAAAAGAAGATATAAGATCTATATGAACAACATGACTCACATATAATGGGTGATAAAAAATATGATTAGCCACCACCAATGGGGAACCTATAACCTATTTTCATAAGGGAAAGCTCGTGAAATTTGTTAAGCCTAGCTGATATGGAACTAAAATTAAAAAGAAAACATATAACATAAATTAACTACAATAAATACACTATTTGTTTTTGAATTAAAGATCCCGATTGACCATACATCTTTTCAGTAAGGTATTTATCTAGATGTCATACCAGTCATGTTTTGTGTAATCTTTTTTATCCCTAGGTATATGATACCAATTGACTATATCTGCTTCATCCAGAGATTTAATGTCTTATAGAAAACTATGTAACAACAAGTGGATACAATTCATGGCCATGGGATTACCCATACTCACCTACAATATATTTATGGAATGATTCAAGGTATCATTGGACATCTTATAAATATAGAATATAGATATATTTCATACCACTCAAGCCATTTAAATCCAATCTGATTTCATATTTCTTATTCTTGGTCTCTAGGAATTCATGATAATGGAACATGGATAATTCTTATGGGTATGACCCATATTTTATCTATAAGAAATGACCTCTAGACCCAAGATGATAACTACGAATCCGTTAAATAACTAGAGTAATAGCACGATTCCCAAAAAAAAGTCTGGTCAATTTGTAATGGTGCATCCACCCAATCCTAGAGAGAATATTTGAAATTGTATGAATGAGAAAAACATCAATCCTTGGGGATGTCAGCATATTTCTCTCAGGGAAAATTCACCCACCCAACAGAATTTGGAACCAAAAGGATCCTACCAAGCTATCCATCTAGGGACATACCCTATATAAGAGGATCTCTGAGATTTTATTAGAAACATACCTCTATAATCCATATGTATGGATGAATCATAGTAACAAATGGAACTTATTATAATAGTAAAAATAAATGATCTAAGGATAAAGAAGTTAGATCCTAAGAATTTCCTTTGGGAATACCTACCATAGCATCACATATCATACAGCCTCATAGCCTGAGTACCAGGAAGAACATCAGGAAATCACAACTTCAAAAATAGTAACTATGTGAAAGAATAAATAAGATAGTTTGGGTGGTCAAATGCCAAAATGCATCACTTTTCATCATGGTCATCGATTGAGTTCTAATATGCATGTCTAAAATCTATAGATACTCCAATAGTAACCATGTGAAGGCATAAGTAGGGATTGAGGTTTTCTAAATGAATAAATACATCATTACTACCATAGACCCTTTGAACTACATGTCTAGTATTGGTTCTAATTTGTTAGTATCTACAATCTCTAACCAAACCCCAAAATCACTTCCCCATGATTGATCAAAAATTAAGGCACCCCCAAGGGTCCCCTATGTAAAAACTCACAATAAGTATCCCACGTGGGATCCTATAAGTGAGCATGTAAGAAAAGGAATCCCTCTAGGGATCCAAAAAATAAAAAAATAAGAAAGGGCATCCTTTATGGGAACCTCATGGTTATATCAAAAATGGAGGAATACCTCATGGGATCCCTGGTTATAGACTTGGCCCTTAGGAAAATCCTATCTCCCAAGGGTAACACACAAATGGAAACTTCACCTCAAGGTAAAGGTCATTTTACATCATTATATGGGGATGGATCATATACCATATCAGTTCAAGGTCCATCACAATGTTATCTCAGACACCTAACATTTCCTTTTACTCAAGTCGCAACCCAATCCCACTAACTAGGTACATTCCAAAGCTACACCGGATAAGGACATTTCCAATTCTATGCCATGTCCAAAAACTATTCCAATGATCCTCAATCGGGTGTGATCCCATGTCAAACTCTCAAGAGATAGTTGGATTCAATTGCTGGAAGGCAAACCTCTCTATTATAATATTATTTCCCTAAAAAACATTTATAAGTCTTCAAACCACCCAAGGGGTTCCACCATTGAGATCTATGTAGAAAGATACTCAAAATGGACTACTATTATGTCTAATTCTGACTCTGGGGATGTAAAATCACTAAAACCCCTGAAATGGGTAACATAGGTTCAGTACATAGCATATACTCAAATTAAACGATGTGTATTCTAAAAAATCCTTCTCATCCATTTTATTCTCTATGTTTGGGCTCATATAGGTTTTCATCTTGTAATACTACATGGGCTAGACACACTTGGGGATATTTATGTACTTCTACATAGACATGACCCCCTTACAAGGGGTCTCTTCCAAATTACTCGTCCTAATGGCCATGAATGACTACATAGTATGTCCTTTGATTATATGGTGCGTAGTCATAGAATTGGTACCATCCCATGTACTTGAATGCAAGGATTGGTACATGGCCACGCACCACAACACAGTGTGTACTCTAAGTACATGGTTTTTACTTTCCAAAACTCATATTCCCTGAACATGATGAATTCATAGTGTGTGTTCATAGAACCACAAGACATGTGATTGGGATTTCTCGAATGGAAATCCATAAAATTGGCCAGAAACCCACACTTTTTGTTGATTAATCATAGATCAACACCCAAGCAATTTAATACTTGAAATTTGGACATTTATAGGGATTTATGAAAAGAAAATTATAAAATACCTACCTTTGGGTGGAATCTACTGAATCTTCACCTATATCGACATTCCGCATTTGTTGTATAATGATTCAGATCCTCCCATGCTCTACGGAGGTACTTCCCTTCTTCCATCTACAAGTCTATGTATCAATATCACTTTACACTCTTAGTCATTGTAACACACCAAGGTTTTCTAAAAATAAATGTAAATTCATGAAACTTTTTTTCAAGTAAATACTTATAACTATCCTTTAAAAATAATTTTTCCACCTCTATGTTTTGAATTTTGAAAAATGGTTATCTACAATTGTGTTCAATATGTTATTTGGAGTCTAATGGAACCAACTTGATTTTTGGTGAATAGTAACATACCCTTATGAATAGTAATATGAACATAATGAATAGTCAATTGTATTAATATTTTATTTTATTAAGGCTTTAAGATAATGACATCATGGTTAATTTTTCGATGTTATATAAAAGTAGTTATAGAATTAAAATTATTAGTTTTTGAATTAAGTATGATTTTATTAAAAATTAATTAATAATATTTAGAAAATTATTTTAAAAAAATGGAGTTCATTTTTTTAATTCTACACATCAAAAAATGGTAAGGGTGAATTTACGGGAATTATCTGAAATTTTAGAATATTTTGTGAATAGTAAAATACAATAAAATACGATTAATGATAAATACTTGATTTACCGCATCATAGGTTATGCAAGGATGATGTAAGACCACTTTTTTTGAAGTCACATTCTATTATTAATATTTTGGGTCACATTAATTAAGACTATTCATAGTCTTGAGCAAAAATGTTATAATAATTATTAAATTAATGAAAAATACCCCCTCTACTCCACTATAAATACCACCCTCATTTCTCTCTTCCACCCACACCTCTCAAGACTTTATACTTATCTAAGTTCTTCCCAATACTCCTCTAAAGGCCCTTCCCCACGTCCTAGAGCTTTTGGTCTCACCAAAAGTCCAAAACCAAAGGCCTTAAGAAGGATCTCAAGGGGAAGATATCAAGAGGTAAACATGCTCATTTATTTTCATTATTTTCTTTCATTTTATGTTATTATTTTTCATTAAATTTGGTTTATGTTGGGATATTAAATTCCATATTCCCCTTAATTTCTGTATTGTAAAATAATTATGGGATACCCCTTTTCTCTCATCAAAATATTTTATGAAATTTTAAGTGGCGTCGTTAGGCTGCCGAAATTTCATAAGGGATTTCTCAACTCTACTTTTATTTTGAGTTCCTTTATTGTCTTCTTCTTCCTCAACTACTATTATAAAAGAGGCATGAAAGCTCTAGAATCATTTTTATTCTGTATTTTATCATGTTCATAGAAAATTCATCATCAATATTCTCCCCTCTCCCACTTATACAAGGAATTAAAAACATATTTTGTGATGTGTCTAATTACCGACATCGTGGATGATGTGATTTCAATTTTCATTAATTCCATAAAGGCTGGTAATGAAACTATTTTTATGGTTGAACCAGGTTATAATATATTTATTATGTCTCATACATGGTTCTAGAATTCTATTTTACAAATGGTTTTAATTTCTAATAAAAAATGAGGTCGTTATTATCAAAGAACCACTAAAATGATCTAAATGAACATCATTAATTTTTTAACTTATGAATCATCTTAA
Source organism: Viscum album (assembly GCA_963277665.1). NCBI lineage: Eukaryota > Viridiplantae > Streptophyta > Magnoliopsida > Santalales > Viscaceae > Viscum > Viscum album. The sequence continues at coordinate 1,809,927,543 of OY728156.1, forward strand.
TTTCAGGATTAAAATATATAAATGGTATAATTTATGGAATTTTTTAATATTTAAATACCACTTCATTTAATTTTTTGAGTTTCACTTCCAATGGACAAGAACATCCATCATGAACCAATCATGGAAATCATTTAAAGAACTCACTCAAAACAGTGCAAGGAACAAAATACTAACAATTAAAGGGTGAAATGATGTTATAAAATGATCATATAAGATGCTAAAAAGATTAATATATTTCTTTAAGATAAAAATAACACTATTTTAACCATTAAACTAGAGGTTTAAATGAGTTGTAAGTAAGACAAACTTGAGGTAAGGGAATTCTTAACCCGATTTCCATTCTTTAGGTTAACCTTCAATTTCATTATTTATGTGGTATTAAAATTTATTGTGTGATGTTTTTTGTTTATAATATGTTGAATTATGTATATTTATAGTTTATATACATATTAAATCTACCCTATTAAGTCTCTCTTCAATTATATGATTTATGTAATGGGATTTTATTTTTAAATCCTCTTTTAAAATTCTGTTTTATGAAATTTAAATGGAAATGTTTTTATGCAATTCTTATTGTTGTATGGTTGTGTTCTGCTTATTGTGAACTGTTTATGATGAAGGTTTTCACCTATATTTTCCCCCAATTCATTGGGTATGTGTAAGTTGGAGGTCGGTCGTATGGTTACTCCAAGTGTAACTGCGATGGTTACACAAATTGTAAGGTAGCCGTGAGGGTTACAAATTATAAGGTAGTCGGGGGGGGGGGTTACATGATTATGTAAGTAATTCCCCAAGATAAATTTATGGTTATATTTATGTTCTTATGTTTTTTGTGGATCTTTTGTAAATATCACGTTTCACAAATTAAGTATATATGGGAGACAAGTATGTATTTTGAAAATGATTTCATGTGTTACAAGTGTCCATGGACTAATGTTCTATTTCCTTATTTTTATATCCTTCACTGAGATTTTTTTTCTCATACGAAGTTTTTAAAATATTTTCATAGGTTATAAGGATGTGTAATGAAAATAAGGAATTCAAGTTAAATTTTATAAGATTAATCAAAGAAATCATGTTTTATGTGAAAAGTTTTATATTTTGGAAGAAATGAGTACTATTTTTTTAGTATCCACTCTATATTAATGATTAATTTTATGAATTTATTATGTTCCAATTATCTAAATATCTAAACATGAAAAGATCCTTAATGTAAAAAGAAGTTTTTTCTTGAATAAATTCATGATTATGTAATGTAATAAGGTCGAGTCCTTATAATTGGTATCAGAAGATGGTTTAGATAACTTTAGGGCTTAGGATGATGTTAAAAGAATACCATAAATGATTTTTACTCTATTATTAATTTTAAGTGTTATATAATTTAAAGACTACCATGTTTCTTCATCTAAAATATGTTTGTTCAGAATGGTTGTCCACAGAAGAAACAGGGAAGCAGAAGAGGAGAGGCCCCGAAAGAACGACATCCTTCCGAATCTGCTGCCCGGAATGGTAGAGATTGAAAATGAGTAGTTTGGAACATTAATAGATCAGATAATGCAAGAATGAAATTGTGGTGGCATCCATGAAATATAACAACTATAGGTACTATAATAGAATATGACAATAGTGGAACATTTTATCAACACCCTCCTTCTTTCAATGGATTTTTTGAACCCAGTAGCGGCTAAAGGATGGATTAAAGCCCTTGAAAAGATATTTGATGTTATGAGATGTTCAGAAAATCAAAAATTAAGTCTTTCCATTTATCATTTTGAAGTTAAAGCTAATCAGTGGTGGTAAATGGTAATGAATATCAAGGATAGAGAGGGTTTTTATGGCTTACGATGTGATGAATTTAAAAGTATTTTCCATGAAAAATATTTTCCTAAGGTGGTGTGACTTAGGATGGAGAAGAAATTCCTTGAATTGAAGAAAAATAAAGAAGATTCAGTGGTTTTGTATGAAGATAAATTCACCTGATTGGCGAGGTATGCTCCAAATCTTATTCTGGATCTTGATAGCAAAATCAACCACTTTTACTCAGGATTAAAGACAAGGTATCTAAGGGTGTTGTCCTCCCATGAATTCAAAATTTATGAGAAACATTTTGATGTGATGAGATGTTAGAGATGGAGTTTGCTGATGATCATGTGAATTTAGTAAACAAGGAGAAGAAGAGGTCTAGATGGAAAGTGATGGGTAATAATCAACCAAAGAAATATGATGGTGAGAAAATCCAGTTTCCTATTTGTGAAAAGTGTGGAAAGAAGCACCCTGGGGAATGTCTTACTAAAACTAGGAAGTGTTTTCGATGTGGTAATAATGGACATATGGCCCAAGATTGTAATGAAAATGATCCTAATACTAATCCTGATAAGAAAACTATACAGTGTTTTTAATTTGGAGAGATAGCCCATTTTGAAAATGCCTACTGAAAGAGAGATCCAAATGATACAAGGAATCCAAAAAATAAGAAGAACGGTATAGTGAGATCTTTTATGACTATTTTAGTAGATTTAGTGCCATACAATGAAGTTGTATCAGGTAATTTGTTTGTTTAATCATATTTTTCTAAAGTTTTTTTGATACGGTGTCTACACATTCCTTCATATCTGAGAAATTTTCAGGTAAATTCAAAATATTAAATCAAAAAATGAGACCATAACTAGTTGTTAAAATACTAGGGGAAATATTATAGAAAAGAGGAATTATAAGAATATTTCTATTGTGGTATGTGGAAAGACTTTACATACAAACCTTATTGTTTAACCCTTAGCCGAGTTTGATGTTATTCTAGTAATGGATTGGATTTATGTTTATCATGCTAAGATTGACTGTAGAGATAAAGAATTTGTTTTTTAGAAATAGTTTCAATTTGTATATAATAATGAACCCATACACTTTATAACATATAATTAAGTTAAGAAACTGTTGAAAGATAGAAATGAAATTAATCTTTCTCATATTTTTGAAAATAAGGGAACTATTCAGATTAATGATGTTTCAGTGGTAAATGAATACCTTTATGTTTTTTCAGATGAGTTACTTGGTTGTCATACCTGATTAGGAATTAAAATTCAGAATTGAATTAGTTCTTGATTCTAAGACAATTACAAAACCCCCATATCTTATGGATCAAATAGAACATCTTGAATTGAAAAATCAATTACAGGATTTGCTTGATAAAGGATCCATTCTTCCTAGCACTTCACCATGGGGTGCTCTTGTTTTGTTCATTAAAAAGAAAGATGGTTCCATGAGACTTTTTGTTTCTTATAGAGATTTTAATAACATCACTATTAATAACAAGTATCCTTTTTCCTTATATCGATGACTTGTTTGGTTAGCTTCAGGGAGCTCAGTACTTTTCCAAGATTGACTTGAGATTCGGATACCATCAGCTGAAGGTGAAGGAGAATGACATCCCTAAAACAGCCTTTCATACGAGATATAGGCATTATAAATATGTTTTTATGTTATTTGGGTTAACTAATTCACCTACTGTATTCATGAATATTATTAATAGAATATTTCATGAGTTCCTGGATAAGTTTGTGGTTGTGTTTATTGATGATGTTTTGGTATTTTCTAAAAATAAAGTGGAGCAGGAAAAACGTATAAGGGTTGTTTTAAAAACCTTAAAACAAAAGAAACTATATGAAAAATTAAGAAAGTGTGGTTTTTGGTTCCAACAAATTTTTTTTCTTGGGAACGTTGTAAATAAGGATGGAATAATAGTTGATCCTCCCAAAACAAGAGTGGTTGATGAATGGCCAAGACCTAAAAATGTTATAGAGATTCATAGTTCTCTTGGATTAGCAGGTTATTTGTCACGACCCGCCCTCGGGGTCCGTGTCGTGACTACCCCAAGCCCGCCTTCCATAGGCCAGCGGCTGGCGACTAGCACCAAGGCGTAAATTCCGGTAAAAAGGGAAGGCATTGCCTTTGTAAAGAAAACAAACACACAGAGTAAGAAAGCGGAAAGTAAACACTAAGCAAAAGCAGAGTACAACTGAAAGTGCGGAAAAGTAAATGGGCCAGTATACAAACCCAAACTGAAAGTAAAGTACAACTCGAAAGGGAAAACAACAACTGAAAAGTAAAAGCCGCTACACCGAGCTGTCCACTGGAAATCCCACCTGAAGGGTGGGTACAGATAGCTCCACTGCTCCACGGGTCCCGCCGTCCGCTCCGAGCACGTCCCGCCCAGTGGTCCACCTCCGGGTACCGTCCCGCTCTGCAAGCCTCAGCTAAGATCAACACTGTCCGTCGTCTGCAACCAACACAACGTAGTGTGGGCAAAGCCCGTGCTGGGGTGAGTATAAGCTACTCAGTAGGGACCCCGAGACCCCTGAAGGTCTCTCAAATCCACAAAGGATAAACCACGAAGAAAGGTACAATCACGAAGTAACAACCAACACTACTTAGGTATATGCCCATACATATACCTAAGTCATCAATTTCAAATACGCTCCAACCTCCGAGCCCAAGTACAACTCAGTCCACACAGGAAAGTAAACGTATTCCACATAGGAAAGCAAAACGTAATCCACACAGGATAGCACAACACAATCCACACAGGAAAGCAACAGGATTCAGCTCACACAGATATACTTCTTCAAAAGACGATAAAGATGATCACTGATCCATCTAAGTCGTCGGACCCACGAAAGATCGATAGGTAACTAACCCCCGCAATGACCCACACAGGATCGGGCCCACACAGGACCTGTAGGCGCTGGCTCACACAGAACCGCTGAGCGCGGACCCACACAGGATCGGACCCACACAGGATCGGGCCCACACAGGACCTGTAGCACTGATCCACGTAGGATCGCTGAGTGCTATAGTCGTCGTCGTCGAAGTAGCAGTAGTAGCAGTAGTAGTCACAGTAATAGTCGCAGCTAGCACTAAGGTTCCCGCACACAGCAAGCTCGTTCGGAGGGTCCGCTCCACGAGCCGAGAGGCTGATACATCAACTATCACACAGACCAGAGTTGATGTATCCAAAAGTTCCATATCGTCAACAGGAACTCAACGCAACAGACGGCGCGTCGATCGGACGCCCGGTCTGAGAGTTATTGGCATTTTCGTCCCCGGGGCCCGGTTGGTTTTTAAGGCAAAACCGACCCGACCGTACTCCACCTACGTCCAAACCTCGGGCGGAGTATGCCAAAAGATCCGTCTCACTAAGAGGAACACAACACAGCTGACAGCACGTCAATCGGACGTCCGTAGTTCAAGATATGAGCGTTTCCGCTCCGAAGGCCCGGTTGGTTTTTGTGTACGAACCAACCCGGCCGAACTCAAAGTGTTCCGAAACCCTGAGTGCAATACACCGAAACGACCGTCTCGATCCAAGGATCGCGTTGCCGTAGACGGTTCGTCAACCCGGCCGAACTCAAAGTGTTCCGATTGACGAACCGTCTACGGAAACGCGATCCTTGGATCGAGACGGTCGTTTCGGTGTATTGCACTCAGGGTTTCAGAACACTTTGAGTTCGGCCAGGTTGGTTCGTACACAAAAACCAACCGGGCCTTCGGAGCGAAAACGCTCATATCTTGAACTACGGACGTCCGATTGACGTGCCGTCAGCTGTGTTGTGTTCCTCTTAGTGAGACGGATCTTTTGGCATACTCCGCCCGAGGTTTGGACGCAGGTGGAGTACGGTCGGGTTGGTTTTGCCTTAAAAACCAACCGGGCCCCGGGGACGAAAATGCCAATAACTCTCAGACCGGGCGTCCGATCGACGCGCCGTCTGTTGCGTTGAGTTCCTGTTGACGATATGGAACTTTTGGATACATCAACTCTGGTCTGCGTGACAGTTGATGTATCAGCCTCTCGGCTCGTGGAGCGGACCCTCCGAACGAGCTTGCTGTGTGCAGGAACCTTAGTGCTGGCTGCGACTGTTACTGTGACTACTACTGCTACAACTGCTACTTCGACGACGACGACTACAGCAATCAGCGATCCTACGTGGATCAGTGCTACAGGTCCTGTGTGGGCCCGATCCTGTGTGGGTCCGATCCTGTGTGGGTCCGCGCTCAGCGGTTCTGTGTGAGCCAGCGCCTACAGGTCCTGTGTGGGCCCGATCCTGTGTGGGTCATTGCGGGGGTTAGTTACCTATCGATCCTTCGTGGGTCCGACGACTTAGATGGATCAGTGATCATCTTTATCGTCTTTTGAAGAAGTATATCTGTGTGAGCTGAATCCTGTTGCTTTCCTGTGTGGATTGTGTTGTGCTATCCTGTGTGGATTACGTTTTTCTTTCCTGTGTGGAATACGTTTACTTTCCTGTGTGGACTGAGTTGTACTTGGGCTCGGAGGTTGGAGCGTATTTGAAATTGATGACTTAGGTATATGTATGGGCATATACCTAAGCAGTGTTGGTTGTTACTTTGTGATTGTACCTTTCTTCGTGGTTTATCCTTTGTGGATTTGAGAGACCTTCAGGGGTCTCGGGGTCCCTACTGATTAGCTTATACTCACCCCTGCACGGGCTTTGCCCGCACTACGTTGTGTTGGTTGCAGACGACGGACAGTGTTGATCTTAGCTGAGGCTTGCAGAGCGGGACGGTACCCGGAGGTGGACCACTGGGCGGGACGTGCTCGGAGCGGACGGCGGGACCCGTGGAGCAGTGGAGCTATCTGTACCCACCCTTCAGGTGGGATTTCCAGTGGACAGCTCGGTGTAGCGGCTTTTACTTTTCAGTTGCTGTTTTCCCTTTCGAGTTGTACTTTACTTTTAGTTTGGGTTTGTATACTGGCCCATTTACTTTTCCGCACTTTCAGTTGTACTCTGCTTTTGCTTAGTGTTTACTTTCCGCTTGCTTACTCTGTGTGTTTGTTTTCTTTACAAAGGCAATGCCTTCCCTTTTTACCGGAATTTACGCCTTGGTGCTAGTCGCCAGCCCCTGGCCTATGGAAGGCGGGCTTGGGGTAGTCACGGCACGGACCCCGAGGGCGGGTCGTGACAAATTGGTATCAGAGGAGTTCGGTTCTACCGCGAACTCTGATCTTTTCTATGTGAAGCAATAATGTTTAGCGTATTGAGTGTGGTTATCAGTCCAGGGAGTCCAGTGTTGGTGCGGCGGCCGACGTATCCGTACGCCAGGACCCTGACTTCTGATTTCCGACTTAATGCACGAAAACATTGATTGTGTGTGTGTTTCAAAGTTTTCTTTGTGATTTCTTTGTGTCAGCTCACCAGGTATACTGTTTGATCGTGGCGCACCTGTTTTCTATTCAGGATGGCCCCACGACGGCAGCCAGCTAGGGTTCCGAGAGTCGAGCGTGACGACAGCCCACCAAGCGACGAGGCCTCGGTGCAGGGCCCTTTGTCAGCAGTGGCACCGGCGGTAGCTCTACCCGTCGAGCCACCGATACTTCCAGCGCCAGCCGCTGATGATGCACGTCGCCTCAGCGCACTGCATGAGTTTCAGCGCCAGCGACCACCCAGGTTTCGCGGGGAGACGGATCCCCAGGCAGCAGAGGACTGGCTGGAGGCAGTGGTACGTGTGTTTAGGCTAGTGAGGACACCAGCAGACCTCGTGGTGATCCTCGCTGCGAGCCTACTACACGCAGCAGCAGGACGATGGTGGAGCTTGATGCTCCAGGTGCACGATGAGGCATCTCTTCTTTGGACGGACTTTGAGAGCCTCTTCCGCTCGGAGTTCGTCCCAGCCACCCTTCGTGCGGTGCGTATCCAGGAGCTTCTACAGCTGCGGCAGGGCAGCATGACGGTCGCTTAGTACTCGGCGATATTTACCGATCTCTCGTGCTACTCGACCGACATGGTACGGGACCCATTCTTCCGGGCCCGGACCTTCGAGCAGGGTTTGAGACACGAAATCAGGGCATCGCTGATCTCCCTCAGCATACCGACTCAGACAGGAGTACTGGAGCGGGCCCTTCTGATCAAGAGCTTCCTTTCTGAGTCTACACCAGCACAGAGACCCACCGCAGGGCGGCACGTGGCAGAGTCATCTGCAGCAGGCAGTCGGCGGATGACTCAGGGGTCCAGGCAGACCAGACCTTCAGGCAGACAACCTCAGGGCACTAGCTCAGCAGTGCAGGGCACACAGTGCGGAGCCAGTCTTTCGAGTGGAAGACAGTGTTATGCATGCGGCGGGCAAGGCCACATGGCTCGTGACTGCCCGACCCGCCATGCAGAGGAGCAGCAGACGGTTGAGGAACCACCTAGGCAGAGGCCGAGGTTCGACCGTGGCGGTCCGCAGGGAGGAGGCGGACGAGGCAGAGGAGCTGGATGAGCAGCCGGTGGTGGGCGACGCTTTGAGGCTCTTCCACCACCACCTCCAGGAGGTCCACCCCGACCACAGGGAGTAGGTGAACATGCGAGAGCTCAACTTCAGGCAACCGAGGCCTTTGATCATGGAGCTCTGGGAGCCGATGGACAGGAGCAAAACTACTGGATACATCCTTTGTACTTCTGGTTCCTTGTTGCTTTTGTGTAACGTCTTGTTTTATGAGCTGCAATAATAAAAGACGCATACCTTTGTGATATTTTCGTTCCTATCCTCTTTCGTGATGTTACTAAGAGGTTCCAGATTTGGTTGTTGACTTGACCCTCACTTGTGAGACATCTACTGGAGGAGACCCAGTTACCACACACTGATGCCGACAGTGTGACTCAACCCTTGGAGGCGAGAGTAACGGTTGAATATCTTAGTAGTAGCGTCGAGGCCTTACGACGTCATCCTTGGTATGGATTAGTATCATCCATGTTAGGATTGACTGTTTTAGGCGAAGAATGTGGTTCATCCAGGGGATGAGACCAGATTTCTCTTATCGGCAAAGAAGAAATCTTGCAGGTCTTGTGGGACCTGAGATGGTCCAGGTCATCCAGGGGCGGATGAGTACAACTCAGAGCCGGCAGAAGCCTTATGCTAACAGGAAGGAGAGGCCACTGGAGTTCGAGGGTGGCGACCACGTCTTCTTGCGGGTCTCACCTCGACGTGGTATTCGGAGATTTGGCCGAGGCGGCAAGTTATCTCCGCGCTTCATCGGACCCTTCCAGGTCCTCAGCAGGGTTGGCGAGGTGGCTTATCGCCTGGATCTCCCACCACAGTTGCACCGGGTGCACGACGTCTTCCACGTGTCTCAGCTGAGGAGATACGTGCACGACCCGACGCACATCATTGACCATGGGGAGATTGACGTTGACGATGGGGCGAATTTTACGGAGGTTCCAGTGGAGATAGAGGATCGACAGGAGCGGGTCCTGCGTGGGCGATCAATTCCTCTTGTGCGCATCAGATGGCAGCACGGGAATCTCCAGGAGAGCACATGGGAGCGGGAGGCTCAGATGCGTGCTCAGTACCCTCATTTGTTTCCCTAGTTTTTGATGTATCTTTACGGGGACGTAAAGCCCTTAGGTGGTAGTAATGTAAAGACCCATAAAATTCAAGGGAAATTTTTTCTTAATTTTATTTAGAATTTTACAAGAGCGCGGTTTCAGACGGCACCTGATTCCGAGGCCCGGAGTGCCCGGAATCAATTTTCCGAAGTTTGGCTCGGGTACGTTCAGTGAACGAACGAGCGGGAATTTCTAACTTTTGATCCGGTGCTCGGAATTGAAATCCGAGGGCACCGATGAACTCGCAGCGCCGATATTCTCTTAAAGAGACCTTTTTGGGAGTTGCGTTTGTAGCGGGTTGAGAGTTAGTTTTTGGGAGATTGGAATAAGTTAAATAAAAATTGTGTTTACATATTTTTATTTAAACTTATTAGTTAACTTCTCTCAAAGGAAGTTAGGGGTGGGACCCACACCCACTTAACCTCCCTTGAGAGGATTAAGTGTGGTGGGGCCCACACGAACCCCTAACTTTACATCTTCCCTCAAACTTCCTTAACCCCTCATTAAATGACATGGGTTATTTAATTTTGGAGTTAATCTTTTTTTGAATTTCAAACCTTTGAAATTATTGTGTTAAGTTTTTGATTAAATTAAGCTCTTCTCTCTTTTTGTTGGGTTAGAACTCTTAGCCAACTTGAGAGCTTTTGAAAGCTTCTTCTTCTTCTTCAAGCTCTGACGAAGAACACGAAGAACGCTCAAGCTCCGACGAAGAACGCTCAAGCTCCGACGAAGAACGCCGCCTCTCTTCTTCGTCTTCCGTGTCAACGAGAGGGAACGCCGCTTCCTCCTTGGACCTTCTTCGTCGGCATACGAAGATTCTCCAACGACGTATCTCTTCGGGCGTATCTCTTCTTCAACGGATTTGACGAACGACGACCGCGACGCCCGACCTCCGCGACGTTGTCTTCCGCGGACGTTGTCAAATCTTCGAACCTATACCCGAGGTAGGGGTTGTTGATTATTGTTAATTTATTTTTATTCTTGCTCGTGGTTCTCATGACTAACGTGAGGATTGAATATTTAAGTTGTGTTTTAACGTGAGGGGGCCGGACCGCATGAACACGGCCGAACCCCCTCCTTCGTTCTTTGTGTTTATTTTTGCGGATGAATCAAGATGGCGTGGTGCAGTCGCACCACGCGGATATTCGCCCAATTCTTATTACGCGACGCCGTCGCGCCGCGCCATGGAAGAAACATCAAGAACGCGACGCCGTCGCGCCGCGTTGAAGAAATCAAGGTGTGGCGGAGGGGCGCGGTGCCGTCGCACCGCGCCGGACAACGAACACTGCGGCCGGTTCCGGGCCGCAGCGGAACGAGGAGACCGGCGGCCGGGCCGCCGGTGTCGGAAGCCGAAGAGGGGACCGGATTTTCCGGTCCCGTTGGAGAAAACCGGCCGGCCAGCTGGCCGGCCGGATGGCAATAAACCGGGGGAAATTAATCCCCCGGCCAGCTCACAAAACCCCCCCTCATTTATGAGGGGGGCGGTTTCCTTGAGGGGGGGCAGGAGGCCCCCCGGTTTTTCTCCAAGACGGCCCCCACGTGGGGGCCGTTTTTTTATACAAAGGGCGCAGCTATGCCGCGCCGCCCCTCTCAATCAAGCGGGGGGCTTTCCCCCCCGTTTCCTGCCAATCAAGCCCCCCACGTGAGGGGGGGCGGTTTTGCAAAAAGGGGCGCGGCATATAGTCGCGCCGTCATTCCAATCAGCGGGGGATTGATTCCCCCCGCGCTGCCTCCGTGCGGCGCCAGGCCGCCGCGCCGGCCGGCCGGGCCGGGTCGGGTCGACCCGGTTCGGGCCGACCCGGGGGGGGGGGGGGGGTCGGGCCGGGTCGGCCCGGACCCGGACCCCCCGTTTCGGATCAGATTCGGTCTTTTGGCCATAACATGAGCCACGAACCTCCGATTGACGAACCGTCTACGGCAACGCGATCCTTGGATCGAGGCGGTCGTTTAGGTGTATCGCACTCAGGGTTTCAGAACACTTTGAGTTCGGCCGGGTTGGTTCGTACACAAAAACCAACCGGGCCTTCGGAGCGGAAACACTCATATCTTGAACTACGGACGTCCGATTGACGTGTCGTCAGCTGTGTTGTGTTCCTCTTAGTGAGACGGATCTTTTGGCATACTCCGCCCGAGGTTTGGACGCAGGTGGAGTACGGTCGGGTTGGTTTTGCCTTAAAAACCAACCGGGCCCCGGGGACGAAAATGCCAATAACTCTCAGACCGGGCGTCCGATCGACGCGCCGTCTGTTGCGTTGAGTTCCTGTTGACGATACAGAACTTTTGGATACATCAACTCTGGTCTGTGTGACAGTTGATGTATCAGCCTCTCAGCTCGTGGAGCGGACCCTCCGAACGAGCTTGCTGTGTGCGGGAACCTTAGCTGAGGCTTGCAGAGCGGGACGGTACCCGGAGGTGGACCACTGGGCGGGACGTGCTCGGAGCGGACGGCGGAACCCATGGAGCAGAGGAGCTATCTGTACCCACCCTTCAGGTGGGATTTCCAGTGGACATCTCGGCGTAGCAGCTTTACTTTTCAGTTGCTGTTTTCCCTTTCGAGTTGTACTTTACAGTTGGGCTTGTATTTCCGGCCCCTTTTTACTTTCCGCACTTACTGTTGTACTCAGTTTTTACTTAGTGTTTACTTCTTCCGCTTGTACTCTGTGGTGCTTGTTTCCTTTTATAAAGGCAATACCTTCCCAGTTATCGGGATTTTATGCCTTTGGTGCTAGTCGCCAGCCCCTGGCCTCTGGAAGGCGGGCTTGGGGTAGTCACGGCACGGGCCCCGAGGACGGGTCGTGACATTATTACCAATGGTTTGTTAAGAAATTTGAATGGTTATCTATCCTGATAACCAATTTAATTCAGAAAGGGGTTAAATTTATTTTGATAGAAGAATGTGATGTTTGTTTTCGGGAATTGAATAAGATATTGGTGAATGCTCCAGTTTTGGACCTGCCTTCCTGAAATGGTGAGTTTGTCATCTATAGTGATGCATCTTTGAAGGGAATTTGTTGTGTTTTGATACAGAATGATCAGGTAATTTCTTATGCATCAAGACAACTTAAAACTCATGAGTTAAATTATCCCACAAATGATTTGGAATTTGCAGTTGTAGTTTTTTCTTTGAAAATTTGGGGACATCATTTATACAGAGCCAAATGTCAAATATATACTGACCATAAAAGTCTGAAGTATATATTAACTTAGAAGAAATTAAACATGAGGAAGAGAAGATGGATTAAACCGATAAAAGATTATGATTTTGCGATCAATTGCCATCTGGGAAAATAAAATAGAGTGGTGGATGCCTTAAGATGAAAACATCATGCATCATTAACCATGTTACATTTATAACATTATCCCTTGATTAGTGATTTGATGAATTTTTGCTTAAAATTTTTTGGTATAGGAAATACCTCTGTTTTTATCTCAGGTTTTAGTGCATTCATCATTATCAGACATAATTAAGAAAGAACATAAGGAATACCATGAGCTACTGAAAAATGATGAATTGGTTAAAATGGGTATGTTTTCAGAATTTAACATTGATAAAGATTGTGTTTTAAGATTTGGAAAAAGGTTGTGTCTGCCTTGTGATTCTCAGTTGAAGAAATATTTGTTGTGTGAGGCTCATAATTCTCTATTTTTAGTTCTTCCTAGCAGTACTAAGATGTATAAGGACCTTCGAGAGTATTACTGGTGGATAGAATGAAAAGGTATATTTCTAATTTTACTATGAAATACTTGACTTGTCAATAGGTTAAAGTAGAAAAGGTGTGACTTAAGGGGATACTTTATCCTTTTCCAATGCCAGAGTGGAAATGGGATAATGTATCAATTGAATTTGTGGTGGGACTACCAAATACTTCCCGAGGTAACAATATTATTTGAGTTATTATTCATCGACTAATAAAATCTACACATTTTATTTCTATTCGATATACATTATCTTTGGATCAGCTTCCTCGACTGTACCGTAGAGATATTTTCAAGATTCATGGAGTTCCTCTCCCCATTGTATCTGACCAGGATCCCATGTTCACTTCTAATTTTTGGAAGGGACTTCAGAAGTACTTGGGCATAGAGTTAAATTTCAGTACATCTTTTTATCCTCAATCAGATGGGCATCCAAAATGAACAATTCAAACTTTGGAGGATATGCTTTGAGCTTATTCAATGGACCATCAGGGAAGTTAGTATCATCATCTTTCTTTAGTTGATCTTTCATATAATAACATTTTTCATTCTATTATTTAGATGGTACCATTTGAGGCATTGTATGGGAAGCGGTGTATGACTCCAGTGTTTTGGTACGAAGTCGGTGCAAGAAAGTTAATGGGGCTAGAATTAGTAGAGGAAGTGGTTAAGAAAGTGAAGATGATCCAGTAGAACATGAGGATAGCTTATACCATGTACAAATGTTATGCAGATAATAGAAGTAAATACTTCTCTTTTGAGGTATGTGACCATGTTTTCCTTAAAATATCTCCTTGAAAAAGTGTGTTGCGTTTTGTTAAGAAAGGGGAGCTAAGTCCGCAGTTCATCGGTCCTTTTGAAATACTAAAGAAAGTTATACTAGTTGCACACCAAGTAGCATTGCCTTTGTGTTTGTATCATGTACACAATGTTTTTCATGTTTTGATGTTGATAAGGTATGTGCTAGATTCATCACATATCTTTATCCCAAAAGAAGTTCAGTTGGAAGAGAACCTTTCTTATGATGAGAAACCAGTTTAGATTCTTGATCAATGGAAACAGGTATTGAGGAATAAAGTAACCCATCAGGTAAAGGTTTTTTGGAGAAACCATATGGTTGAATAAGAAACATGGGAATCTGAAAATGCTATGAGAGAAAGGTACCCTCACTTGTTTAATAATTAAATAAAATTACGAGGACGGAATTTTTAGAAGGTGGGGATAATGTAACACCCCGAAGTTTTCTAAAAATAAATAGAAATGCATGAAACTTTTTTTTAGGTAGATATTTATAACTATCCATTAAAAATAATTTTTCCACTTCTAAGTTATGAATTTCGAAAAACGGTAATCTAAAATTGTGTTTAGTATGTTATTTGGAGTCTAATAGATCAAACTTGGTTTTTGGTGAATAGTAACATTCCCTTATGAATATTAATATGACCCTAATGAATATTAAATTCTATTAATATTTTATTTTCCAAAGGCTTTAAGATAATGACATCTTGGTTAATTTTTCAATGTTATATAAAAGTAGTTATATAACAAAAATTGTTAATTTTTAAATTAAGTATGATTTTATTTAAAAAATAAATTAATAATATTTAGAAATTTATTTTCAAAAAAGTGAGTTCATTTTTGAATTCTACAAGTCAAAAAATGGTACAGGTGAATTTATGGGAACTTTATGAAATTCTAGAATTTTTTATGTATAGTAAAATACGATAAAATACGATAAATGCTAAATACTTGATTTACTGCATCATAGGTGATTCATGGATGGTGTAACACCGCGTTTTTTGAACTCACATGACATTATTACTACTTGGGGTCATATCAATTAAGACCATTCATAGTCTTGAGAAAAAATACTATAATAATGATTAAAATAATGAAAAATACCACCTCTCCTCCACTCTAAATATCACCCTCATTTCCCTCTTCCTCCCACACCTCTCAAGACTTTATCCTTACCTAAGTTATTCCAAATACTTATCCCAAGGCCCTTAATCATGTACTAGAGATACTTTCCTCACAAAAAGTCCAAAACCCAAGTCCATAAGAAGGATCTCATGGAGAAGAGATCAAGAGGTAAACATCCTCTGTTATTTTCATTCTTTTCTTTCAATTTATGTTATTATTTTTCATTCCCATTATATTATGTTGTGATACACCATTATATATTTCCCTTAATTACCATATTATGTATTAATTTTGAGATACCTATTTTCTCTAATCAAAATATTTTACGCAATTTTAAGCGATGTTGTTTGGCTGGTGAAATTTCATAAGGGATTTCTGAACCGTTCTTTTATTTTGAGTTCCTTTATTTTCTTCTTCTTTCCTCAAATCCTCTTATCCAAGAGGCATGAAGCTACAGAATCATGTGTATTCTGGATGTTCTAATGTTCATGTAAAATTCATCATCAATCTTCCCCCCCCCCACCACTTATTCAAGGAATTAAAAACATTTTACTTGATGTGTTGAATTACTGACATCGTGGACGATGTGATTTCAATTTGCTTTAATTCCTTCAAGACTGGTCATGAAACTATTTTTATAGTTGAAATAGGTTATAATATATGTATTATTTCTCATCCATGGTTCTGGAATATTTTTGTACACATGGTTTTAATTTATAAGACAAAATGAGGTCGTTATTATCAAAGAACCACAAAAATGATCTAAACGATCACCATTAATGTTTTAACTTATGAATCATTTTAATTTTAGAATTCAAATTGATAAATGGTATAATTTATGGATTCTATAAATATTTAAATACCATTCCATTCTAATTTTTTAGTTTCACTTCCAGTGGACAAGAACATCAATCATGAACCAATCATGGAAATCATGTAAAGAACTCACCCAAAACAGTGCAAGGAATAAAATAATAACAATTAAAGGGTGAAATGATGTTATAAAATGATCGTATAAGATGTTATAAAGATAAATATTTTTCTTTAAGATAATAATAACACTCTTATAACCATTATACAAGAGTTTTAAATTATTTTTAAGTTATAAAACCCCGAGGTAATAGAATTCTTAACCCGAATTCAATTCTTTGGGATAACCTTCTACTTCGTTATTTATGTGGTATTAAAATTAATTGTGTGATGTTTTATATTTATAATATGTTGAATAATGTCTATTTATAGTGTATATAGATATTACATCCACCCTATTAATTCTCTCTTCAATTATATGATTTATTTGAGGGGATTGTCTTTTACAATCATCTTTTAAAATTCTATTTTACAAAATTTCTAAGGCAATGTTTTTATGATATTATTCATGTTGTATGATTGTGTTATAGTTCCCAGGAATTTTTTATGATGAAGGTTAAGAGAAATATTTCCCTCCAATGTATTGGGTATGTGTATGTTGATGGTCGGTCATATGGTTACTCCAAGTGTAACTACGATGGTTACACAAATTGTTAGGTAGCCGTGAGGGTTACAAATTATAAGGTAGCTGGCAGGGTTACAAGATTATATAAGTAATGCCCCAAGATACCATTATGGTTATATTTATGTTATTATGTTTCTTTTGGATCTTTTTTAAATATCATGTTTTACAAATTAAGTATATATGGTTGACAATTATGTCTTTTGAAAATGATTTCATACGTTACAAGTGTTCATTGACTAATGTGCTTTTTCCTTCTTTTTATATCCCTTACTGAGATTTTATGCTCATCCAAATTTTTTAAATGATTTTCACAGGTTATAAGGATGTGTAAGACAAAGAACGAATCCGAGTTAAATGTTTGAAGATTATTCAAATAAATAATGTCCTGTGTAAAAAGTTTTATATTTTAGAATAAATGAGTACTATTTTTTTAGTATCCATTCTGTATTAATTTGTAATTTTATGAATGTATTATGTCCCAAATCACTAAATCTACAAAATTGAAAATATCCTTAATGTAAGAGGAAGTGTTTTCTTGACTAAATTCAAGAATATGTAACTTAATAATGTTGGGTCCTTATAGTCATGGTGGAGGATAATCCCTAAAGTGTAATATTTAAGAATAAATCAATAAGAATAATGAAAAGAAAGGGGAAAGGGAAGAAAAAAAGAATAAAAAGGAAAAAAGAAAAGAAAATGGAAAACCCGATGTTAGTTTATTCCTCAACATAGAAAACCCCATGTTCTAGACTCGACCATAATGATAGAATCTCAATATGACACTCCATTAAAAAATTATGGTTGAAGGAACATTCATGAAAAAAAAAATTATTTAATTAATTACATATTAAATATTAATTATTCTTTAAATATTATAATGGATTTAAATTCCACCAAACTCATATTATAGGGTAAATACCTTATTCTAGTATCAAAATATGGTCAAATAAATTATTTTAGATCATATTATATGGGAAAATTCCATTTTACCCCTCATGAGATTCTGGAAAAAATTTAAAATTTATACTAAATTTCACATTCTGAAAAAACATGAGCCTTTAAATGAGATGTTAAAAACTAAATGGTTTTCCATGATTCAAAATTAAAAATAATGACCTAGAAAATTAAGATTGATAAAATGGTAAATGATTATGGTTAATAAATTGAAATTTATGAGATTGTAAAAAAGGTAAATGATGGAAACTTAAGAAATAGTAAACTATGATATTAATGTTGTGATAAATGATTTATTAACAGAATGGTAAATAGAATTTTAGTGAAATGATAAAGGAATAATGAAATTCTAAATGAATAAATTTGGGAAGCTTAACAGAATAGTTTAGGGGTTGTTGTTTTCATTTGGTGGTTCTCTTGTTTTTTAGAGATGGATTCACTCCATGTGGATTCTTAGGTATTGGTATGAATATATTTACATGGGATATATTTAGGTTTTTGGATGACTATATTTCCTTAGTAGATATTCATTTTCTAGATATGGGTATATTTTTTCTGGGTAGTCACTATTGTTTAGAGTTATCTCGCGCTGGTTGAGGTAGGTATTGTTGATCATTGGTGTCACTATATAACCCAAGTATCGATGAAGTTATGTATTTATTTATTAGTATTTAATAGTTATATTTATACATGTAAATTCTTCATTCACTTACTCTGATTGGATATATTTATATATAATTCTAGTGGTATCCTATTCAGTCATAATCGCACTCTGCTAAGGCTATCATTGGGTACCCTAGTAGATTGTAGGATAGGATAAGGGAAATGACCCTATGATAGATGAATTATCTGAAACATAAGGATATATCATAATATATTGATAGTGGTCTCGGAAATGAGACTATTTTTATAGTATTATAATATATTTTATTCTTTTCATTTGACTATTTGATGTATATGATCCTCCCTTGAGGGATCACTTGTATGTATGACATGACTGACATTTATATTATTCTCATTATTTTTCAATATATGATTTTGATACTATTTTGTTAGTGCTTTCTATTTCTTTTGTTGTTTACTTTGATGGTTATATGATATTGTAACTATTTCTATTATTATTTATACTCATATGAGAGGGTAATGTCACATCGGGTATTTCTATAGGCCCCCACTACTAGTTAAAAATATTTGGTGTATGGGGAGGTGTACCAGAGGTTACATATATATTTTTGGTAAAGGAACTATCATGTGGACCATGGTGGGGGTATGTTACATGCACCTTACTCAACCAATGAATTACAATATATAGAATCATCGACATTCATTTTTAACAACAAATAAGAAGGTCGGCATTGGACCCAACTCCCGGTGACCACTTTTATCCACATTTATCTCAATAAAAGGTTATCCTACCATATTGAATGAATAAATCTCTTCATAGATACTTATTTGATGCTAAAATCCATGTATTGAATGATTTTAGGTCTCTAGGGGGGAATAAAATTATAATACATAGAAACAAAAAAAATGCACATCATCAGTCCACCCACACCATAGAATCCCACACGCATCTCTAATATTATAAAGATGGAAGATCCTTACATGTTTTCTCACCTTTCACACAAACCAATAGTGTATAAGAGTTTCAAATTTTTTTGATCTTGGGTGATAGATCCATGAAATTTCCAATGTAATTCAATATCCCAAAATCCTATAGTGAAGAGACGATTTGTGGCCTCAATATGGTGAAAGGTTTAGTACCTACATTTAGATTCCAGTAAATTACTCTTATTTAAATTAATGTGTCAGTAGGAAATTTATATCTTTCAATTATCCAAATAAGGAATCTCATTTTAATAAATATTTCCATATCCCAATTGATTACCCCAAGAGAATATTTATATTTTGACTTATGTTGTAATAAAAAAATTACATGGGGGGAATTTTTTATTAGAACTATGTAAAATAAACTAACTATTCCTTATTAGATGATAGAAAAATTATCTAGAAATATAATTATGGTTATGATCTTGCACTATATATAGTGGTGTTGAGTAAGAAAAATTCTCCCTAACTATTATGTTTGGAGCTAAAAATGGATAAAATATCTCTGGGAATTATCCCATTGATCCTTCTAAAATAAAAAATAAAAAATACCTAAAATCCAATGAGTGTAATCAATAATATAATGACTAGTTGACAAAATATAGTTCTATAATTTAAAGTTCCATCCGCCATTAATCCTTACCACCACATACCAAATATTCCAAATCCATGTTATAGATTATCCAGTTTCTCCTCTCTACTAAATTATTTCTTTTAGGAGTTATCGTATCAAAAATATTATTCCTAATACTGTATATTTTATCGTAATTATTAATTCGAATAGTTCTGAACTTTATACCACTATTGATTTAATATTGTAAGTTCTTCAGAAAAATATTTTTTACCATTCATTAATATCATATAATACAATTAAAATCCTTAAATTTTTGTATAAAAACAATCATCCACGACATCATATTATAATAAACAATCAATATTAAATAGAATTACTTTCCATTAATATTCTATGATGATATTGGCCCAAAAATATCAAAATTAACCTATTCAATCATTCTCATCAATATTTTATCTTTTGACTTATAAAACATCTAAATGATTTTTCCCTTTTATAAAATTTCACATGTGTGTGTGAAATAGTTTCTTTTATGGATTTGAAATGTACAATCATGTTTTACCAAATATTTTAAGAAGTTTTGGATCTAGTTTCTAAGAATTTATTGAACTTTATATATTCATTTTCCTTGGATAAAAGACATTTTCCTTTTTCTCATCTAATAAGATAGATATTTACCTTTATAAAATTATTTTACAAAATTATTGCACCAAATTATCATTTTATAGTAAAATTATTCTTAGAATCTATTATACCATGTCCTAAGCCACATATTTGAATAACACTTATGATACTAGTACCAAAACATTCAATAATAAATATTTCCATCCTCACATTTTATTTTCCTTCAATTTTTATTTTTTAGAGGGAAATTTAATTAAGACTTCATGGTTACTAAATCTTTTAATGCCTTTATTGTATTATTTAATTCTTATCACTAGATTCTTGTGTCTCATATTTTGGGAATTATAACCTATATCAATTATCCAATATTTTATTCGTTAATATTTTCTATAATATAAATTTCATACCGTTTTTTATTAACTATAGCTTCCTAATTCACATACTTTATTGGTTCATATTCTTGTTCCTCCTCCAAAAATGAATACGCTTATAAATAGTGTATATCTAGAAATATTTCTTTTCTTTCTTGATAACTCCTTGGGTTGTTGTATTACTCCACTTAGATTCCCCCTTATCACAATCTTATTCAACCTTGATGAGTAATACATTATTTTTCCCCTAACCTTAAAACCATAAATAATATCTGATACACCCAACCAGTTCAATTATGAATATATATTATTAAAATGTTATTGTAGATATAAAAATTATGATTTTGTTTTAGAAAAATTATTTATAAGTGTCTTGGGTACCATTCAATTCAACCATTCAATGAAAAATGTTAATGTACTTGGAGTTACATGGTATTGTACATGATATAGAGACCATGAATATAAGGCCCCAGCCTTAAACCTTACTTAATCTTGAGTTATTACAAGATTACACATTGAGGATCTTTTCGGGTTTAGAGTTTTAGAGAATTAGATCATAAAACTTTCATTACATTCCACATATAAACAAATTGGTTACATAAAGATAGTATTCTTCATTCCCATCAATGGAAACATATTTAAAATAAAACATGGATTCTTTCTTGAAACTTCCTTGACACTATCATCATATCACGTACCTTTCCCTTGACCTGTGAAAAAAATTTCAAAAAAACTTGGGATGAGCATAAAAAGCTCAGTATGGGTTATAAAAACATGGAAAGGAAATAAGGGTAAATAAGGGTACATATATATATAAGAATGAAATCATACTTTACCCATAAAACATAAGCACTTTAACATACCTCATCAAATCATGAATAAATCATAGAAATCATAAGACATAAAGGTAACTTGAGGCATTCATAACATTCTTACGTAGGGAGTAACCCTCTTGGTTACGTTTGGAATACCCATCACAGTATATTCCCTAAATCTCTTCGGAGAAACCTTAACGTTTCACTCCTTCGCGTTACCCAATGCATTGGAAAGCTATATCGGGATCACCTACCCTTAGTCTATCACGGAACCACCCATCTTCATAATAATGCCCAAGAACCACAACATAATCATATCACATAAAACATGCATAAAGGAAACATAACATTTCCACCTTTCAATCACAAGATATCAATACAAAACATTGATATAAAAACATCATGAAAACCATTTTCAATACCAAAATAAAAGAAAAGTAAAACATGGCATTTATTTTTCTTTTAAAAACAAGGTATGGCTTGTAGAGGAAGCCGAAACCCAAATAATGGTCACGGCGACGGAGAAGTCGTTGTCGCCGCATACGTACGACAAAAATATTCCCTTTTTTCGTTTTGTAAAACAATTCATATAAAAAAAATTCTTTTTGGAAAAACGTAAAAGTCAAAGGGGTTTATACACCGTATAAAAGAATGTTGTGTATAAAATAAAATATACCTCAATGAAAGGAGATTGAGACGAAGTCTCGTACCTCGGGTCCGACATGAATCGATCGTTCTTTAATGTCCTGAATAATAAACTTGAGTTAATTTATACTTTCTTAAGAACCTTTTTCAAGTTCATTATTCCTTTTATATCACTTATTTCCATGTTATGAACACTATGTAATTATTTAAGTTAATAAAGGTCGTTTTAACGATCATTGGTACTTGAGTCAAAAATAAGCCCTTTATAATTACAAGTTGTTCTTGTATCCATCATATACAGAATTATAATCATGATGTATATATCATATATATCATATATATCCAGTATATACGTGAATTTATAATATTACATAATCATTTAGAGGTAAGAAATGAAATGCACCGTTCATGGAGACGGTAAGACGTACGTACGCATGAACGCTACTTTCATTTCTATTTCGTATTTTATAGAATGTAATCATAATTATATAAAGATATATTATAATTCCAGTATAATATCATATATAATATCATAGTTCCATCCTTTATACGTCCCACATTTGGTATTTAATGAATCAAATCACTTTGAGGGGGCGGTAGTCCGCACTTCCTTAAATGAAGATATCACATTTACCCATAATGGAAACCATAAAGGTATGCCCAAAATGAAAAATACAGAAGCTTAAGAAAAACATAAACATATTATATATTATATATAATTATAGTTTCATCTTAATGGCCACCTTTAAAGGTGTTAAAGGAATGTTGAACAATCATCGTTTCGAGAGGCATAAATTCACCATCCACGGAAACAGTATGTTCGTTAACCATTAGATGTTGGTGTGTGTAAGTGTAGCCTGAACCCTTATTATAAAAACAGCCTAGTATATTGAAGAATCTGGATTTGTTACAAAATAAATAAATAAAAAGAGTTTAGGGGGTTGGAGAAGCAAAATAAAACAAAAGGACTCAAGTGAAGACATTACCTTAAAATCGGGTAACTCCCTTTGGTTTGAGCTCAAAGGCTTCCTTGGGAAGACTTCTTCCCAAAGTGAGGCTTCAAGGAGTAAGAGAGGGAAGTTGAGAGACAAAATGGGCAGGGTTTGTCCGAGCCAAAGGCTTTGGGAGTGTGGGTATGGAGGTAGAGGTGGGGGCCTTTTATAAGAGGAGAGGAGGGGCACTCTTGGAAAGTAAAGATAAGTTACTTTATTTTAAAATGAGTTTCGGATTAAAAAGGTCCCACATTGATATAATTAGAGTATAAGGTGATAAGGGTTCGAAATACACTCATACAATAGGTTTTGGACATGTTTAGGTCTTAGATTTTACATTATCATTCCATTTTATTTAAATCGTTAAATAATGAGGTCATCGCTGCATCATCATGATGTCATAAATAATTTAGTTTATTTAATGTCTAAAAATTCTAAAAAAAATACTATGACGTAGGAAATATTTGTAGATTTCCAATGACTATTTATAGTCAAAAATCGGACTTGTATAACCCCATGTAAAAATTGTTTTAGTAAAACATTTTATGTGTGTGTCATTTTTACTTTAACATTAAATAAAAAGTTATTTATGTCATTTCCCAACAAAAGTGGCTCCATGGGGTCCCTAAGTTGGGTAATGGATTTTATTGGTTGGCCATGACACATCCAATAAGGTTAGGACATGTGTCTAGGTCATTTCATATTATTAAAGCATTATTTTTAACTTAAACTACACTAATTACCACTAATCGCGATTAAAAACTTAATAAGTTACTATTCACAAAAAAATTATTATAATCCCATTGAACCACATTTTACTTCTTAATGAAAACCATTTTTGTCGGATTTTTTTAAATTCAAAACACAAAAGTGACAAAGTTTCATTTAAACGAAAAATCAGTTTCTTTAACTACCACTTAGTGACTTCACTATTCATCAAAAATTGAAGTTTTTCAGAAAAATACCAAAACTTCAGCCTAAGCTATATTTGATATTCTGAATTCAAAAATGAAATCTATTTTACAAAATTCCAAACATATAAGTCACATTAATTAATTTAATAATTAATTCCCGCTGTCAGAGCAAATAGCGTGTTTTTATGAAACAATAAGTATCAAAAGATTGACACTAGTTTAAGTCTGATTTCAAATTGAAATTAATTCCAATGTCCACCATTGGATTAAATGGTAAAAATATATTCAGATTACACTTTAATACCAATTCAAAAGATAATCTAATCATATAAATAAATTATATTAAAAAGTAATTTTGTTGTAAAATGCAGTATTTTTCACTATTCATTAAAAATAAACATTGTCAGAAAAATACCAAAAATTCACACAAAGTAAATTTTGATGTCCCAATCATAAAGAATAAGTTTATTTTGACAAAAATAGTTTATAAAATTTCAAAAGATATATTCAAAAATGGTTTGCCATCAAAAGGCAGTAAAACAATCTTTTAAAAATATTATTGTATTCCATGCTTAAGATTGGATTTATTTTCATTTTAAGCCTCTAAAACACTATCTAGTTCATTAATAGACATAGATAAGAATATATATTATTCATTACTTACTTGGGATGTTACATCCTTCCCCCCTTTAGAAAATTGCGTCCCCACAATTTATTTACTTATCGAATAAATGGGGGTACTTATCCCTCATTGCATTTTCAGATTCCTATGTTGCCTCTTCAATCATGTGGTTTTTTCACAAAACCTTTACCTGGTGAATCACCTTATTCTGTAACACTTGCTCCCTGTGGTCAAGAATCTGGACCGGTTGTTCCTCATAAGATAGGTTCTCTTCCAGCTGAACTACCTCTGGACTCAAAACATGAGATGGATCTGGCATGTACTTCCTTAACATTGAAACATGAAAAACATTGTGTACCTGAGATAAACTCGGAGGTAAAGCCACTCGGTAAGCAACTGATCCAACTCTCTCCAGAATTTCATATGGTCCAATGAACCTTGGACTCAGCTTTCCTTTCTTACCAAACCGCATCACACTTTTCCATGGTGATACTTTGAGAAAAACATGATCACCTACCTCAAAAGAGAGATCCTTCCTCATGTTGTCCGCATAACTATTCTGCCTGCTCTGAGCTGTTCTCATGTGTTTCTGAATCAGCTGAACTTTTTCTGCCAACTCTTCTACCAATTCTGGTCCCATCAACTTCTTTTCACCCACTTCATCCCAGAAAGCTGGAGTTCGACACCGCTTCCCATATAATGCCTAAAATGGTGCCATCTATATACTGGAATGAAAACTGTTATTATATGAAAATTCAACCAAAGAAAGATGTTGGTCCCAACTTCCCTGATAATCCATCGAACAAGCTCGTAGCATATCCTCCAAGGTCTGAATTGTTCATTCTGACTGCCCATCTGATTGAGGATGAAAAGCTGTACTAAAATTTAATTCAGTACCCAAGGACTTCTGAAGGCCTTTCCAAAAGTTATAAGTAAACCTGGGATCACGGTCAGATACAATGGAGAAAGGAACTCCATGTAACCTGACTATCTCTTTATGATACAAATGGGAAAGTTGATCTAGGGAAAAAGTATCTCATATAGCAAGGAAGTGAGCAGACATGGTCAAGCGATCAACAGTAACCCAGATTGCATTATTACCTTGAGATGTCTTAGGTAATACCACAACAAAGTCCATGGATATATTCTCCCATTTCCACTCTGGCACTGGTAAAGGCTGAAGCATCCCTTTCGGTAACTGCTGCTCTGCTTTAACCTGCTGACAAGTCAAACACTTCAAAGTAAAATCAGAAATATCTCTTTTCATTCCATCCCACCAGTAATACTCCCGCAGATCTCTGTACATCTTAGTACTTCCAGGATGAACTGAAAACAGACAACTATGAGATTCAATAACAACTCTCTCTTCAACTGTGAATCACAAGGCACACACAATCTCTTCCCAAATCCCAAAACAAAATCATTATCAATGTTGAATTCAGGCAACTTACCTTTCTGAACCAGCTCTACCTTTCTCTGCAACTCACTGTCTTGCTTCTGTTCTTGCTTGATTCTATCTGATAGAGATGATCTCACTGATACCTGAAACAAAACAGAAGAACTTCATGCACCAATAACTTCTATGCCAAAGTTCATCAAATCCTTAACCAAAGGATCACGTTCCAAACGCAACATTGCTAATGAAGCATTACTTTTTCGACTCAAAGCATCAGCCACTTTATTTGCTTTTCCCGGATGGTAATGAATTGTACAATCATAATCCTTGATTAATTCTAGCCATCTCCTTTGTCTCATGTTCAATTATTTCTGAGTGAATATATACTTTAAACTTTTTTGATCGGTATATATTTCACACTTTACTCCATACAAATGATGCCTCCAAATTTTTAAAGCAAAAACAACAGCAGCTAATTCCAAATCATGTGTAGGGTAATTTACCTCATGAGTTTTCAACTGTCGTGAAGCATAAGCAATTACCTGATCATTCTGCATTAGGACGCAACCAAGTCCTTTCAATGAAGCATCACTGTATATAACAAACTCACCATTCCTGGAAGGTAGTGCCAAAACTGGAGCATTCACCAATCTTCTTTTCAATTCCTGAAAACAATCATCACATTCTTTTGTCTAGATAAACTTAACACCCTTCTGAGTTAGCTTATTCATTGGACTAGATAATCGTGAAAAATTTCTAACAAACCTTCGGTAATAGCCTGCCAAAACAAGGAAGCTACGAATCTCGATTACATTTGTGGGTCTTGGCCATTCTTCCATAACTTTTGTTTTTGCAGGATCAACAGTTATTCCATCTTTAGAAACAATATGACCAAGGAAAGAAATTTGTTGCAACCAAAACTCACACTTGCTGAATTTTCCATAAAATTTCTTTTCTTTTAAGGTTTGCAAGATAACCCTTAAATGTCTTTCATGCTCTTCTTTACTTTTAGAAAACACCAAAATATCATCAATGAAAACCACCACAAACTTATCCAAGAACTCATGGAAAATTCTATTCATTAAGTCCATGAATACAGCAGGTGCATTGGTTAGCCCAAAAGGCATTACTACAAATTCATAATGGCCATATCTTGTACATAACTCGGTCTTCGGAATATCTACCTCCTTTACCTTCAGCTGATGGTACCCCGATCTCAAGTCAATCTTTGAAAAAAACTGAGCTCCCTGGAGCTGATCAAACAAATCATCGATATGAGGCAAAGGATATTTGTTCTTAACAGTGATGTTATTCAAGGCTCTATAATCAATGCAAAGTCTCATAGAACCATCTTTCTTTTTAATAAATAAAACAGGAGCACCCCATGGTGTTGTACTAGGTCGAATGAAACCTTTCTCTAATAAATCTTGCAATTGCTCCTTCAACTCTAAAAGTTCAATTTGAGCCATTTGATAAGGGGGTTTTGAAATTGGATTAGCATCAGGAACTAAGTCAGCAGTAAACTCAACTTCCCGATCTGGTATTATTCTAGGAAACGCATCAGGATACTCATTTACCACTGGCACATCATTAATCTGAACAGTTCCTTTATTTTCAACGATGTGTGCAAGGTAACATTCATTTCCATCTTTTAAAAGTTTCTGGGCCTCTTGATAAGTTATCAATAGTAAGGGTTCATTCTTGTACACAAAATGAAAGTATTTCTGAAAAGAAACTTCTTTAGCTCTATAGTCAATCTTAGCATGGTAAATAGAGAGCCAATCCATACCCAAGATAACATCAAACTCTACTAGAGGTAGAACAATAAGGTTTTCAAGTAGGTTCTTTCCACAGATAAGGGTAGGAAGATTCTTATAAATTCTTTTTGCCTCAACATTTCCCCCAGGTGGTTTTACCACAAGTTCTGGAGTCATTTATTGAGATGGTATTCCCATTTTACTAGAAAAGGTTTCAGAGATGAAAGAATGTGTAGACCCCGAATCAAACAACACACTGGCATAATATGAAAAAACAAACAAAGTACCTAATACAACTTCATTTGATGGCCCGACGTCTGCTGAAGTACTTTCAAAGGATTTCACCACCCCTTTCTACTTGTAGTCCAACTGCTTCCCATCACTCAAGCTCTTTGTAGGACACTCGTTTGCATAGTGACCCATCTCATTGCACTTATAACATTTCACTAACTGTAAATCAAATTTGGTCTTACCATCACCCTGATCGTTTTCAGTGAAATCACGAGCCATATGTTCCATCTTACCACATCAGTAGCACTTTCCAGAATTCAGAAGACATTCCCCAGCATGCCCTTTGCCACATTTATCACAAACTGGAAACTTAGTTTTCTTACCATCAGACTTTTTTGGAGAATTATTACCTTTCTCATGCCACCTCGGTCTCTTCTTCTGCTGGTTGTTATAGAACACTTGGTCATCAGAAAACTCCATTTCCACCTTCTCAGCACATCTAACAAGATTTTCATAACTTTTAAACTCATGAGAAGCTAATGACCTTCGATATTTTGGCTTTAATCCTGAGTAAAAACGATTGATTTTACTATCAAGGTCTCGGATAAAATTTGGAGCATACCTTGCCAATCGAGTGAGCCTTTCTTCATAGGTATCCACTGAGTCTTCCTCTTGCCTCAATTCCAAGAATTTCTTTTCCATCCTAAGTCGAACAGCCTTAGGAAAATACTTCTCAAGAAACATACCTTTGAATTCCTCCCAATAGAGAGCATCAATCTCATCAGCGTCCCTGATATTTTTAACCATCGACCACCACTGATCTGCCTCACCCTCCAAACGGTAAATAGCAAGACTAACCTTTTGATTGTCTGAACACCCCATGACATCAAAAATCTTCTCCAGTGATTTAATCCACCCTTCAGATAACACAGGGTCAGATGATCCTCTGAATGATGGGGGATGTTGCCTCATGAAATGTTCCACCACTGACATGTTCCTCTGCGGTTGATCTGGCTAATCTCGTGCATGGATATCACCACCATTTATAGCCTGAGTCAACTGTGCCATCACTACAACAAACTGTTCAGTTCCAATTCCGACCATCTCGGGATGTGGATTCAGAAGGTTATTTCCTTCTGTATGCCTTCCTAGCACTACTTCCTTGTTTCCTCTACGGAAAACCATTCTGAACAAACATGGCTTAGATGAAGCAACATGGTAATCTTCAAATGCTATATCATTTCAAAAAAAAAATTGGATAATCATTTAATAGAATTCTAACTCCAAAATTTATCTAAACCGACCTTTGATACCAACTATAAGGCCCCAACCTTAAACCTTACTTAATCATGAGTTATTAAAAGATTACACATTGAGGATCTTTTCAGGATTAGAGTTTTAGAGTATTAGATCATAAAACATTCATTACATTCTACATATAAACAAAGTGGTTACATAAAGATAGTATTCTTCATTCCCATCAATGGAAACATATTTAAAATAAAACATGGATTCTTTCTTGACACTTCCTTGACACTATCATCATATCATGTACCTTTCCCTTGACCTGTGAAAAACATTTCAAAAAAACTTGGGATGAGCATAAAAAGCTCAGTATGGGTTATAAAAACATTGAAAGGAAGTAAGGGTAAATAAGGGTATATATATACATAAGAATGAAACCATACTTTACCCATAAAAGATAAGCACTTTAACATACCTCATCAAATCATGAATAAATCATAGAAATCATAAGACATAAAGGTAACTTGAGGCATTCATAACATTCTTACGTAGGGAGTAACCCTCTTGGTTACGTTTGGAATAACCATCACAGTATATTCCCCAAATCTCTTCGGAGAAACCTTAACGTTTCACTCCTTCGCGTTACCCAATGCATTGGAGAGCTATATCGGGCTCACCCGCCCTTAGGCTATCACGGAACCACCCATCTTAATAATAATTCCCAAGAACCTCAACATAATCATTTCACATAAAACATGCATAAAGGAAACATAACATTTCCACCTTTCAATCACAAGATATCAATACAACACATTGATATAAAAACATCATGAAAACCATTTTCAATACCAAAATAAAAGAAAAGTAAAACATGGTATTTATTTTTCTTTTAAAAACAAGGTATGACTTGTAGAGGAAGCCGAAACCCAAATAATGGTCACGGCGGCGGAGAAGTCGTTGTCGCCGCATACATACGACAAAAACATTCCCTTTTGTCATTTTTTAAAACACTTCATATAAAAAATATTTCTTTTGGATAAAGGTAAAAGTAAAAGGGGTTTATACACCGTATAAAAGAACGTTGTGTATAAAATAAAATATGCCTCAATGAAAGAAGATTGAGATGAAGTCCCATACCTCGGGTCCGACTTGACTCGATCGTTCTTTAATGTCCTGAATAATAAACTTGAGTTAATTTATACTTTCTTAAGAACCTTTTTCAAGTTCATTATTTCTTTTATATCACTTATTTCCATGTTATGAACGCTATGTAATTATTTAAGTTAATAAAGGTCGTTTTAACGATCATTGGTACTTGAGTCAAAAATAAGCCCTTTATAATTACATGTTGTTCATGTATCCATCATATCCAGAATTATAATCATGATGTATATATCATATGTATCATATATATCCAGTATATACGTGAATTTATAATATTACATAATCATTTAGAGGTAAGAAATGAAATGCACCGTTTATGGAGATGGTAAGTCGTACGTACGCATGAACGCTACTTTCATTTGTATTTTGTA
Organism: Viscum album; assembly: GCA_963277665.1. Lineage (NCBI taxonomy): Eukaryota > Viridiplantae > Streptophyta > Magnoliopsida > Santalales > Viscaceae > Viscum > Viscum album. The sequence goes on from OY728156.1 coordinate 1,809,958,317, forward strand.
TTTTATAGAATGGAATCATAATTATATAAAGTTATATTATAATTCCATTATAATATCATATATAATATCATAGTTCCATCCTTTATAAGTTCCACATATGGTATTTAACGAATCAAATCACTTTGAGGGGGCGGTAGTCCGCACTTCCTTAAATGAAGATATCGCATTTACCCATAATGGAAAACCATAAAGGTATGCCCAAAATGACAAATACATAAGCTTAAGGAAAACATAAACATATTATATATCATATATAAATATAGTTTCATCTTAATGGCCACCTTTAAAGGTGTTAAAGGAATGTTGAACAATCATCGTTTCGGGAGGCATAAATTCACCATCCACGGAAACAGTATGTTCGTTAACCATTAGATGTAGGTGTGTGTAAGTGTAGATTGAATAATTCTTATAACAACATCCTAGTATATTGAATATAATGTATTTGTTACAAAATAAATAAATAAAAAGAGTTTAGGGGGTTGGAGAAGCAAAATAAAACAAAAGGACTCAAGTGAAGACATTACCTTAAAATCGGGTAACTCCCTTTGGTTTGAGCTCAAAGGCTTCCTTGGGAAGCCTTCTTCCCAAAGTGAGGCTTCAAGGAGTAATAAAGGGAAGTGGAGAGACAAAATGGGCAGGGTTTGGCCGAGCCAAAGGTTTTGGGAGTGTGGGTAAGGAGGTAGAGGTGGGGGCCTTTTATAAGAGGAGAGGAGGGGCACTCTTGGAAAGTAAAGATAAGTTACTTTATTTTAAAATGAGTTTCGGATTCAAAAGGTCCCACATTGATATAATTCGAGGATAAGGTGATAAGGGTTCTAAATCCACTCATCCAATAGGTTTTGGACATGTGTAGGTCTTAGATTTTACATTATCATTCCATTTTATTTAAATCGTTAAATAATGAGGTCATCGCTGCATCATCATGATGTCATAAATAATTTAGTTTATTTAATTTCTAAAAATTCTAAAAAAAAATACTATGATGTATGAAATCTTTTTAGATTTCCAATGACTCTTTATAGTCAAAAATCTGACTTGTATAACCCCATGTAAAAATTGTTTTAGTAAAACATTTCATGTGTGTGTCATTTTTACTTTAACATTAAATAAAAAGTTATTTATGTCATTTCCCAACAAAAGTGGATCCATGGGGTCCCCAAGTTTACCCATGGATTTTCATGGTCGGCCATGACAAATCCAATAAGGTTAGGACATGTTTATAGGTCATTTCATATTATTAAAGCATTATTTTTACCTTAAACTACATTAATTACCACTAATCGCGATTAAAAACTTAATAAGTTACTATTCACCAAAAAATTATTATAATTCCATTGAACCAAATTTTACTTTTAATGACAACCATGTATGTCGGATTTTTTGAAATTAAAAACACAAAAGTGACAAAGCTTCATTTAAACGAAAAATCAGTTTCTTTAACTACCACTTAGTGATTTCACTATTCATCAAAAATTGAACTTTTTCAAAAAAATACCAAAACTTCACCCTAAGATATATTTGATATTCTGAATTCAAAAATTAAATCTATTTTACAAAATTCAAAACATATAATTCAAATTAATTAATTTAATAATTAATTCCCGCTATCAGAGCAAATAGCATGTTTTTATGAAACAATAAGTATCAAAAGATTGACACTACTTTAAGTCCGATTTCAAATTGAAATTAATTCCAAATGTCCACCATTAGATTAAATGGTAAAAATATATTCAGATTACACTTTAAGACAAATTCAAAATATAATCAAATCATATAAATAAATTAGATTAAAAAGCAATTTTGATGTAAAATGCAGTATTTTTCACTATTCATTAAAAAATGAACATTGTCAGAAAAATACCAAAAATTCACACAAAGTAAATTTTGATGTACCAATCATAAAGAATAAGTTTATTTTGACAAACATAGTTTATAAAATTGTCAAAAGATGGATTCAAAAATGGTTTTCCATCAAAAGGTAGTAAAACAATCTTTTAAAAATATTACTGTATTCCATGCTTAAGATTGGATTTATTTTCATTTTAAGCCTCTAAAACACTATCTAGTTCATTAATAGACATAGATAAAAATATCTATTATTCATTACTTACTTGGGATGTTACAATGAATTCCTGAATATTTTCCTAAAAATTTATTTTTAATTCATAGGCTTCTCATACTCTCCATAATCAACTCATATATTATTATAAAGTTATTATTGAGCCATTTTTAATAATTTAATTTATGATTTATGTTAAAACTAATATACTATATGTTTTTATATAATATATTTATTCGAACTATTTTTTTTTTAATTTTATATAATTTTTTATGAGGATTTAACACATAAATAAACTGATTATGGTATTACCATTATCATTGATTATACATTAGTTGTATATTTAATGAAATGTGATTATTATTATTGTGTGTTTCTATAATAGATATTGTTTTGTTATTTTTTGTTATTTTTCTTATTATTATTAGTGGATTCTTATGTTATGCTTAAAATCAAAATTTATTCTCCATGGGGAACCTATTCAGGAATAAGAGGGGGAGTTCTTCTACCTTCTCCAATATTTTAGTATCTTTTTATTATTTCCATTCCGGTTCATGGTGTGTCATTATCTCAACTTTATCCTATAATCTTCCTCAATATCTCATTTCCCACTTTCCCAATCCACGAATAAAGAGTTTATTTCTTGATTATGGTTTTTCAAAAAGTAGGTATTTCGATTTTATTGTAGTCCGAACTCTTTTTCTAGCCTCAAAATTTCATTATTTATTAAAGGAACCATGTTTTCACTAATATTTTGTATGTGATTATTTACATTTACATTTATTTGACATATCCAAGGGTGTTTTTTCAGTTAAATTGATTTCTTACTGATAAATGATTTTATAAATTATTTATGATAGTTCAATGAAATTGTGTTTATTTTTACATGAAATTTAATAGGATGTAAAGGGATTATTTCATGGAATATATATATATATATATTATTTATTCTAAAATACTATGTATTTGATAAAATACCAAATGACATTTTATTATTAAATAATGTAACTTTTTATGGAATATTTTATTATGAATTCAAAAAGGATAATTTCAGAGTTTTAATATGATTTTCAAAGAATAGTAAAATTTTTCATAGGATTATGATGTTATTCATTATTTTACACCCCCTTTTTTATACACATATTCATTATAGATTTGATAAATTTTTTATTTTATTATGAAAAATAATGGATGCCCTTAAATAATAGTATATATCTTTTTATGGTTTATAAAGGTGATATCTAATTTTATAAATATTATATTTTATGGATAGAGGAATTTATTTAGAAAACATCATTTGAATTATTTCGTATATTTTTGGTAATTCATGGGATTAATGTTAAACTATAGATATTATATTCCACTAGTGTATGTAGTTTAGTATTCCACTTTTTCTTGGTATTTCCTTCCTGATGAGGCCAAGTGAGGGTATGTTGGGTGTGTGTATGTGGATTCCAATTGCATCACAATAGAGATGGTTTCATATTAGTTTTTCCTAAGACTTTCTCCATAGGTCATTGTGTACTTATCACATGATTCTTAAGATTATCATTTCTTGTTTCAATGAATTATAATACTGATTATTGAATTGGATTTTCTTTTGGTAATTAATTTTCATTTGTAAATTATAGATCTAAAAAAATAATTGGTTTTTAAAGTTGTGAAATATTTTATAAGAAAAGTAATTTTTTAAAACCTTGATGTTTATTTGTTATTCACTATTATAAAAAAATACATTACTTGTTCATTTTTTAACTTGAATGTATGGTTTTTCTTATAAAAGTAATGTTGTAAAATAATTGGAGATATCCAATTTGGATTTATGATCATTCCCTACATGAATGCATTTAGTGTGCATGTGGATTATATTTCTTGGTGTATCTCAAGTAAAAATATCGGTTTATTTCTTATTTGAATTATAACATTGTATTAGTAATGTAATTATAGATAAGTTTGCATACAAAAATGGTCTTGTGATACATGGATTTTTTTGTGTATTGTATTCTAACTCTGTCATATTTTTTATATTATCCATTAATGATGTATCCATATGTTTTCATTAATATGTTTTATTTTTGTAAGGATTATACAAGTAATATTGTGTGATTCATTGTTGGTTCAATTATTTATGTTATCTTAGGTTTCTCATGTTTTCAAATATTTTTTTTCATTTGGCACAATACAATAAACATAAGGATATTTGATATTAGATTTCCAGAAAAAATCTTTTATTTATTCTCTATTATTAATAATGGATATATTGTTCCCATACTTAAATCAATACCATTTGAACTCATGTCAGCCTATGTAAATAGATAATTCACCTTAGGTCTAGGAAATTCTATTTTGAAAATTATGGATAGATATCTAGGTTGGAATATTGAAATAGACAATGAAAATAAAGGGCAGGGAATTCGAATCAACTATCTCTATTTAATGTGTGTATTGAAGTACCTATTTTATATGTAACACGTGTTTTGTGTATGCCCAATATTTATATAATGATAAAACATAATTTCATTTATACTATTTTGTGTATTAATTGGTTATTTGGTGGTAGTTTGATCTCTTTTAAAACAATCTTCATCTTAGGGTTGGAAGGTTTTCTTGACAAATCAATAAAGATAAACTTTTTATTATGAAAAAACCTCACATATAATTTTAATTTACAATCAAAATGTTCAGTTTTGGGGAAAATATAATTCTTATATTAATGAACTCCATTTCTCTCCATTAAATTCTCAACAACCCATAAGATCCAACTTTATGAAATTATTTTAGGAGTTAAATCTCTATCCTGATCTTACAACCTTGTCTCATTTTAATGACTTCCCCATTAACATCCTTTATCTTATTAACTATTTATTTCAATATATTAGCTAATATTTCAATGAAGATTTTTTAATATTAATTGTTAATTTAAATTATCCAACTTCATAGATTTTATATTTTCAATTTAATTCTCTAACTCATTGTTAAACTATTGTTTTTAAAGTATATAGATCTTAATGTTGGATACCATAGCATTGGAATTATTTTTTTAACTACCCAAAAATTTATTTCTTTATGTGTATCCTCCTATTACACTTTTACTTCAATGACACCCAAAGTTTCTACTTCTCCAACTACACTTATCTCTTCAAATTAAGGGTTTTTAATGACATCAACAAGTATTTTTTTACATGTGTCTTTCCAACACTTGATTTTATCTACCACTAATTACACCAAGATATTAATCCTTACAAAAGAATTATCTTCTTATTAGATAATTTTTCTTGACTCATTTCTCTTCTCCATTTATGTAGAAATTTTTTATGGGGTAATTATTTTCTTATTTATCTTAAAACATCTTGGGATAGTTTTCGGTAAGGTGATAAACCTTCGTATATAAAAAGAAAGTGATTCAATGATTTCATTTTAATTTTACTTATCCCCATTTTATATTTGACTAAATTAAAGATATCACCCCATAAACTACTTTATCATTCCTAACATATTCATAAATGAAATTCTCAATCACCCTGGATGAAAAATATCATGATACGTACACTCCCATATAATCTTCTTCATTATTAATCATCACATACGCAATAATGATACTATGAAAATAATCCAGTTTGTTGATCTTTAAATTATTTTCACATGTCACTAAATCCTTTATATTGGATTTTGGTGGAAATAATCCAAAATAATCTTCCCTATATTGACATATATAAGTGTTACACTATTACCATGAATGTCCTCCACAATCACATTCACCTTATCAAATAATTCATAAATGGATTCATTTGAATGCACCCATAAGTAATCAAATGTTTTCGAAATAACCTGAAATTTTTTTTCTCACACTTTTGAGTCACCATCATTAATATGTGGAAACATTTCACTCATGGAGTTTAAGGACATAAAAAACCTCACACTCATATAGAATTCATTCCAAAAGGATCCCCCTGTAGCATTTATTGCATTTTCATTGACATCCAATTCCTTGTGATACCCATAAAGGAGAACTTGACATTCCATGTTTATATAAATTACATGAATTATAGTTCAATACACATAAATACATAGTGATATAAATTTTTTTTCAACCTATTCTTCAATTGTTGGAAATTATTTCCAATAAGGATTAAAATTCCCTTATTACTAACAACTTCTTACATAACCTCTAAAAATATGAAAACGTTTTCAATATATAATGTAAGATATAAAATCATTTCGAAACTAGAACCATCCACTCCCATACCAATTTTTAATTTGACCAATGTATGATACCCTGAGAGTGGGTAAATAAAGGTTTGTTAATTAAAATTATACCCATATAAGTATCTTTTTATGTGATTAGTTAATAAACATATAACTTCCTCAACAAATATGAAAGTGATAAAGTGAAAAAAGAAATAAATTTTAGATTGTCCACCCACAACACGATGCATCCAACAAGCATACACTTGGTGATGTATCTATGTACCCAAATCTAATAAAGAAGGATAATTGTATAATTTTTCGAGAAAACACATTTCCCCTATTTGTTAACAATCATTCTAAATATGTAATGTTTATTGATCACTTATTCAAAAAAGGCCCACTTCCCCTCAATAGTTATATTTTGATCTCCCAAGTTAAAAAATGCACCTCTATTGGTATATAAATACACTATATATTCATCATGATTTATTTTATCCTATTCTTGATCTTCTAATATTACTTGATATTCCAATGATAGCCAGTATATTCTCTAATTTTTTCAATAATATCTCTCTATAATTATAAATTTATTTCTTTATCTCCACATTCAATCTTCCTTATCAAATTCAATAGAATTTTAAAATCCTTCACATGAGTCAAGCCTCTACTACTAAAATTTATCATTTTAAAAAATTATATTTGGGTCTTCAAAATCTATGTCCACATCAACCTATAGAGTCTCAAAACGTTCTTCTTTTAAAAATATCATTAAAAACTGAAATCATATAGATTTTCATCAAGCCATGACATGGAAATTATTTTTGGATTGGCTCTTCTCCCTATTATTCATTTTATTTTGGTAATTTCAAGACTTATTTATTTTATATATTATAATTGATTTATTTTATGATTATTGATTTTCTTTGTTTTTTTGTCTACTTTTGGTGATTCTATTGTGCTTTAGTTTTGAGTTTGATATTGTATAGATTTTTTTTCATGTTGAAAAACATATTTGCAGACCATAAGGATACATACACAAATATATAGATGACTCTTATGAAAATTTTATAATTTAAAATTATTTAGTTTTTAAAGATATCATAATTCATGTTTAAAATGGTCTTGAAAAACATTAAAAATGATTCTTACATATAATGAAAATCACATTTATGAATAGAATTGATAATTATAAAAAAAATATTATTTTGGAAAATCATCCTTATATGGTTTTTAAATGATGTTAATGTATCTTTATAGTTTACCTTACATTGAATTTAACACTTTTTATCCTTATGATTTATATATTTATTATAATACTCTATTTGATGATGGTTTTGATATTTTGATTTACTACAATTGATACTGGTTTATTTTATTTAATCCATTACTTTCTAAATCAATTATAAATGTTTTTGAGGATGTTATAAGTAGTCATAAAATGTTTGATGAAGTAATAAAATGTGGGAATTATTTTCAAAATGAGTTCTATATTTCTATACATAGGTAACGGGTATATTTCCAAATTTATTTAATTTAATTATTGTGGTCTATGATGATTTATTAAGAAACTTTTTTGGAAGGAAATTTACATATTTTTCTATAAATTAGTGTCTAGATCATTTATGTAGTGTCATATGATTATATTATGAGCTATTAAGGTGTTGAAATATGTTCTTAGTTCACTAAAATCTACAATGTTATATTATTTTTCTATAGGTTCATGTATTATTTTCATATAAACCAATATTCTATTCTACTTATCTCAACTATTCCATTGATTTAAATTGTTCATTATATTGTTTTGTTTTGTTTTGTAATGTTTTGATTGAGTTGAAATACAACTGAAATAATTTTGTACAATGTCAAAGACAATAATGGTTATACCACCAATAAGAAGTTAGTTCGTAGGTTCTTCTAACATAATCAAATAGAAGTATTTTATCACAGTTTGTGTGTAATGCTTCATCCTAAGTACACTCATTAGTTACAAGAATGGAGTTCCAAATGGACTCATGTGCACTTCCTAATATACAAGAGGTTTCCGACTCGTGTAAAGGGCCTATGTGGGAACATGGGGAGACTATTGCCTGGGTAACAGATAGACAAATCAGAGTTCAAACTAACAAGAGTAGAAATCATAGTAAATAGTGGAAATAAATACATAATAATTAATAATAATATCAACCCATGATATTGAATATTCTATGAATTATGTGATATATAAGTCAAAGGAGATCCTCACATGTGGAAGATCAATAACTAGTAATTAGAGTCAAAAATAAATTAAAAAGGAATATCCTCAACTAATTAGAGAGTCTAACATGGAATCACTGAATCATGTATCTTCCTCTAGTACTTCCACCCTAATCAGGCCCCACATTTAAAATCCCTAACAAAAATATTCTACACAAACTGATATGCATGTGCAGGTTTTGAGTATAAAACTTGTAGGACACCACAAATACATCATTATCATAAATGAATTCGATCACTTAAAATTTAATGTGATGATAAAAAATAAATACCTAATAACATTAAACGTGTTCATTTATTGTTTTCTACCCAAACTACCACAACACCCAAACCAACCTACTTCATCTCATTTCCAAAAGAAATTTCTGCCAATACCATAGGAACACATATCCCACAACACACACATATCCCAAAGGTTTTGACCATGTCAGTTACCTTGATCCATCCCATATACTCATAAGGTCATCATGTCATACTGACCCAACATCCTCGATAGGGCATGGCCATCAATCATACCAAACCATCCTTATAGAAAATATTAAGGTAAGAAGTCACCCCATTTAATGATCACTGAATCTAGGAGGCCAATCATCATACTTACCCACCACCATAGTCTCTGGGGAGGTTATATACAAACTAACCATTCACAACATGCTCTCGGTAGGCCAATCACAATCAAGTACAATCGTTGATATACACAATGGTCATGCAATAAACGGGTGCAACCCGGTCACATCTCAGATTTATTCCCCACTTGTGAAGAAAAATAATACAAATGAACCTAGGCCTAATTTTTTACCCATGATGTCCACCCACAGAACCATATTGAACCATCTTTCTCATGGTCAGTTATATGTCACACGTAAAGATAGTTCATTCTAGTCATATACAACCCATTCCATTTTAGGAACCCAACAATAAATCACATGAAACCTCCTTGATAGAAAGGTAAAACAACACCCAATCCCCAATTTTACTTACCCAAGTCATCATATCCCTTCCTAAACCCAAATTAAACTTTACAGGAAAACACCTAAGAAAATTTCCCAAACTCTATCACCTATCCAAGGATCTCATTTTTCAATCTTGATGCATGAAAGAAAGAGGATTCACAACCCAAAACCCTATGTCACTTATCCTAGATATGTTATCCTAAATTGATACTGAATGGATAATTTCAAGTCCATTTAAGTTGGTGAACATCCCTATAAACATGCCCATTATGTAACCCACTTTCAACATTTCAAAGGAATACAAGTCTTACTCGCCATTTTTTCTCAAAAAAAAGGCTTACTCGCCATTTTGGGAGAAAAAAAACTCTAATAGGTACCTGAACTAATTAATTTTCTATATATTAATAGTTTTCATAGGTTTACAGATGATAGTGGATAAAAATTAAGGGATTCCATTTTATACAAAATCTATAAATTGATAAAGACTTCCTAACTCAGATCTGAAGGATCTAACTTTCTAAGATCCACAATCTAAATTTATCCGAACAATCTAAATCTCTATAATAAATACAAAATTAATTGGATTAGGGTTATAGAAATAAAAAAAATGTGAAATTGAGATTTTGAGTCATTGATGATTTAAGACATACCAGTATGGACCCATCACAACCGACAATGATTCAAATGATAAAGAAAAAATGGAGATTAGACTAAATAACCAAGGTAGGAAAACCTCCTATCATATGGTTTGAATGGGGGTCATTGGAGTGTAAATGGGAATAATTAAGGGGTTTAACAAGTGAAAAATACTTCCTTATCCATTAAAACCATCTAACATCCCTTCATTTCATGAAAAATGCTTTCACACTATAAAAGAACAAGATAGAACACCCCCATTTCCATAGCCCAATATTTCATGGTGTTCTTCCACATATCACATCATAAATTTCTTCCTATGGCACCTGATTAGATGTAGGCCTCTATAGATCCTCCCAAACATGCTCCCACACCACCCCAACACCCCGAATTGTTAAAAAACACTAGTTTTCACATTTTTGGAACAAAAACAGGACACATGAACCACCTTGAAATTTGAGGGGTGGTATATTGTGAATGTATATGATAAAATAAAGTGATATGGGTTTAGTTTATTTTTTATATAATCTTAGTTAAATCTAAACCCATAGTAAAACATTGGGTTTGGTATACAACTTTTTAAATGGTAATATTATTGTGGATCTAACACATCTCAACAAGTTATAGATTTTTTGAAGAGTATAAGTAGGATCACTTCGGTGAGAACTAATATAAAAATAATAATTATTTATCATTTACGGATTTTTATTACATTATTCACTCACACACTAAAATTTTGGATTTATTTTGAATTATTTTATTCCAATTCTATCAAATTATGAAAAATTATTTTATACAAGAAAACCTTTTTAAATAAATTCAATTCATACCCTCCCCTTATATCTTTCCATATACATTATGAGACCTAATAAATGGTACTAAAATGTGTCCCTCTTATATTTTTTCTCTACTGTTTTTATTCTTATTACTCATATTTTCATTAAAATCCTTTCTGACCAAACTTATATCCAATACTTAATAGTCTAAGAGATGATCTATTTTTCTGTAATGGAATATTAGGAAGTTTAAACATTTAATCTACTTAAACCATTTCATTTTAGTAGAAGTGACTATGGATATTGGGGGAAATGATATAGGTATTTTAAAATAATATAGTTATAGAATAAATTTCTATCTTATAGAGTTCATATAAGTTATCTAAGGATGATATTGAAACTCTAGTCTGTGATGATGACACTAAAGTTTTTTAAATTATAATTTAATGAATTATAGTTATTACACTTTATGTAGAAGTTTTTATAGCCATATTTCATATTTTAAAAATGTTGTTGACACTTTAAAAGTCACTCATCAAAGAATTTATAAACTAAAAATAAAAAATATAGGTATTTATATAAATAAGTATAAAGATTTCAGAATGTTTTTTTAAGAAAACATTAATAAAAAGTAAAAAATGTTTACTGAAACTTATAATGGAATTGTTATTCTTTGAGAAATTGTGATGAATTATTTCATGATATAAGTAATAATTTGAGACTTACCTGATAGGTGTAACTCCAAGATGATGGAAATTGAATAAATTAAATATTTTACTAATTATTCCATTGAGGAATTTATAATGTCTATACATCAATATTAATTAGTGATAAAGAATAATGAATGTAATGGAATTGAAAAAAGGAATGGAGATTCTTTTAAATAATCTAAGAATATATCTCTTGATTATTAGAATTATATTATAGGTTCATCGAGTTATAAAAAGGTTATGTAAATCAAATCATAAAATAAATTCAATGATGGATGAAGAAGAAACAAGCTTCCATGGAATTATGGAAAAAATAACTGCAAGATAATTTTCAAAATAAAATGTTGAAAAGTTAATAAAAATTATGATATTATATGTTAATAATATAGGAAAAGGCATCATATAAAATATGAATGTCTAAAGTTATGAAATGAAAGAGAGTAAATAAAAAAGGAAAGTACAAAATAATAAACAAATTGATAAAGGTTATAGTTTCACTTATGAATATGTTTGTCATAAAGAGTATATAAGTGAGAAAGAGGTTAGTAACATTTAATTAATTGGAAAGTATTATATTATAACATATTCAAATTTTAGGGATTCTAGAAATTCTACTAATATTTTTTAAGGGGAATAAATTTTATTATGCTTGTGATTATTATAACTCTACTTTTTATAAATTTTATAATTTTGATTTTCTTAAATCCATAATTAAAGAGTCAAATAAAATCTGTAATAAATACCATGAAAAAATTAAAAAAAAATTATGAAAATTATTAGAATTTGAGTAAGGATATTAATGAATTTACAAAAATAAATAAGAATCTAGTTCTAATAAATGAAAAGATGAACATTTTCCATTCTAAGGATGAATTATTCATAAGTGATAAAATAAAATATTAAATGGATACTATTTATAAACTAAAAATTTAGAATAATATATTGAAAAATATTTCTTCATGTACTAAAGACCAAATCTATGATGACTTCAAGGGATAAAAAAATGGAAAACATAATGTTGATGTTATAAGTTTGAAAGAAGCTTTATTTAAATTCACTCTTTGGTGCTAATTTCTAGATTAATTTATGAGATTACAAAAGATTATTATAAATAATGAAAATAGTAACATTAATGTTTTTTATGATATATTAACTCCATTTAACAATAATAAATTTATTAATGGAAAATTACTAGTATTTTATCTATTACTTGTTCTAGTTTTAGTTTATTTATCTATTATGCATCATTTTTTACACTATGGTCTACCTCATGGTTATAAAAATGTTTTCCTATATAAATCTTTTTTCAGTGTTAAAATGGATAATTATTTTGAATCATGGGTTCCCAAATCATCTTATTCACATCCAATTATGCCAAAACTAGAATAATATCCAAAGTAAGTATATATCATTTGGTCAGAATGTGTGCCCTTCTATCTTTTTCATAGTATTTTAGCTTAATCCTTATTTGGTAAATTTTTCATTTTCTATAGTGAGCATGAATTCAAGTATTTTAAAACTATTTTTCTATCATGTGAATTAAATTTTATCATTTAAATAATTTAAAAAAATTTATATCATTCTATAGAAATTATTTTCATAGATCCTTGTGTTTTATTTTGTTGAGGAGTTCCCACTATTTTATGTAATAACATTTTTAAATCCAAAAAATATTCTTTGTTTAAATTTAAGAAGAAAATTTTTGGTTTATAGGGTAGTTGTTTTCATTAATATTTTACTTTTATTTCTACTCAAAGTTTGAGGTATTTATAGATTTAAAAACATGCTCAGCATGAAATGTTTGATTATTTTTGTTTTATGTTGAGAATGTTTTTTCTGTCTTTATATCATTATTTTCACTTCAGGGGAGTGTTAATAATTTTATTTAATAATTAATGTATATTTTTTATAAATAATAAATTTATGGGAAGTTATTCATTATTTATTTTATCTATTAAACATGCAATGATTTATTTTTTAAATATACTATTTGGATATTTATCAAGTGTAGTTTTCATTTTTTAACATTTTTCTTAATCATTATTTTATATTTGGTGGACATAAGTGATTTTCACGTTGTTTAGGAATTTTCAAAAAGTGAATAAATTTTTTTGTTGATTTATATTCCTTTAAGTGGAGATTTTCTATGTCTTTAATCTATTTAATAATACTGAATATTATTCTATTACAATTTCATTTTTAGTATTATGGTTTAATTTCAGGGGATAATGGTATCATTATTTAATTTAATGTGTGTTCAACATATATTTTAAATTTTTATTATAGTATTTATTTTATCAGTCATAGAAAGCTATATTACATACATTTTACCCATAATACATTGAGAAAACAAAATAAAACATGCTATATAATAAACTAAAATAAACCACATCCTTGAAATCTTATTTAAAGTTATCTTCTTCAAAACCTAGTGAAAGAAACATAATAATGATGAGATAATATGATTAGTAAGGGTAAATAAAATAGAATAAATAATTAATCAATCTATATGGAAAGGTAAATAATTGAGCACAATTTCTATTTATACAACTAGATAAGGCATAATTAATATGGAAAGGTGAGAAACTAAAATTCATTCCATAAATCAATAAATTTTGAACGAATTACACCCATAGATATTTCATCAAAAAATATCATAGATAAATAATAACTAAAACTAAATAAGGGAAATTATTTCTTAATGGAAATCATGTATAAGGAACATTAAAAGCTATACCATCAAGGATTTTCAAAAAACAGTTTGAAACTATGAATAGAAACCAGTTTAATTTGTGTGACTTATTTGTCTCATGAGATCCTATCAATGCATTGAGGATCTATATGAAGTCTAGGCTCTACCTGTCATTTCAAGTCCAAATCATTCCTCATATTTAATAATAAAAACAAATAATATTCATTATCATATAACTATATTGAATGATAAATATATATTTATTATTTATTCCTCAGTTAATCAAATAACTATCAAAGTAAACACCGTATGTAAAATATTATATTGTTTAGGAAATAATAATATCAATTGTTTGAGAATATGTATATTCAAGTAAATTTAAATGGAAAAATGATTAAAATAAAGTTATTTTTTCAATATAATTTTATCAATAAAAAATTTAAGTAATATTGCAGAGATAATCTTTAATAACATTCTTGAAGATAGTAATTTAAAACATTCCAAGGTGTCACATATCACATTGAAGCATTTATATAATAATACCCATTAATGTATGACATTAATGAAATTTATAATATCATGATAATAAGTGGATTCATTACATAACATAAAAGAGATGGTATATAGACCAAAAAAATTGAATTGGAACATAATGACAAATAATTCTTAATGGAATGTAAATTCAGATGCAATTCCTTTATCTTTAACTTCCTTTTAGTTGTTTAGTATTTTGATTTTATTAAATATATAATTGAAGAGTCAAATAAAATTTATAATAAATACCTTGAAAAAATTAATAAAATTTATGAAAATTATTAGAATTTGAGTAAGGATATTAATAAAGTTACAAAAATAAATAAGAATCTACTTCTAATAAAGGAAAATTTAAACATTTTTGATTCTAAGGGTGAATTAGTCATAAATAATAAAATAAAATATTAAATGGATACTATTTATAAACTAAAAATTTAGAATAATATATTTAAAAATATTTCTTCATGTACTAAAGACAAAATATATGATGACTTCAAGGAATAAAAAATGGAAAACATAATGTTGATGTCATAAGCTTGAAAGAAGATTTATTTAAATTAACTCTTGGGTGCTAATTTCTAGATGAATTTATGAGATTACAAAAGATTATTATACATAATGAAAATAGGAACATTAATGTTTTTTATGATATATTACCTCCATTTAAAAATAATAAATTTATTAATGGAAAATTACTATTATTGCATCTATTACTTGTTTTAGTTTTAGTTTATTTACCCATTATGCATCATTTTTTACACTATGGTCTATCTCATGTTTATAAAAAGGTTTTCCTATATAAATCTATTTTCAATATTAAAATGGATAATTATTTTGAAGCATGGGTTCCCAAATCATATTATTCACATCCAATTATGCCTAAACTAGTATAATATCCAAAGTAAGTATATATCATTTGGTCAGAATATGTGCCCTTCTATCTTTTTTTATAGTATTCTAGCTTAATCCTTATTTTGTAAATTTTTTATTTTCAATAGTGAGCATGAATTCAAGTATTTTAAAACTATTTTTCTATCATGTGAATTAAATTTTTTCATTTTAATAATTTAAAAATATTTATATCATTCTATAAAAATTATTTTCATGGATCCATGTGTTTTATTTTGTTGAGTAGTTCCCACTATTTTATGTAATAACATTTTTAAATCTATAATACATTCTTTGTTTAAATTTAAGAAGAAAAATTTTGGTTTAGAGGGTAGTTGTTTTCATTAATATTTTACTCTTATTTCTACTCAATGTTTGAGGTATTTATAGATTTAAAAATATGATCACCATGAAATGTTTGATTATTATTCTTATGTTGAGAATGGTTTTTCAGTCTTTATATCATTATTTTCACTTCGGGGGAGTGTTAATATTTTTATTTAATAATTAATGTATATTTTTTATAAATAGTTAATTTATGGGAAGTTAATCATTATTTATTTTAACTATTAAACATGCAATGATTTGTTTTTTAAATATACTATTTAGATGTTTATCAAGTGTAGTTTTCATTTTTTTAACATGTTTCTTAATCATAGTTTTTATATTTGGTGGACATAAGTTATTTTCATGTTTTTTAGTTATTTTCAAAAATTGAAGAGAATTTTTTGTTGATTTATATTCATTTAAGAGGGATATTTTCTATGTCTTTAATCTATTTAATAATATTGAATATTATTCTAGTACGACTTCATTTTTAGTATTATGGTTTAATTTCAGGGGATAATGGTATCATTATTTAATTTAACGTGTGTTCAACATATATTTTAAATTTATATTATAGTGTTTAGTTTATCAGTCATAAAAATCTATATTACATAAATTATACCCATAATACATTGAGAAAACAAAATAAAACATGCTATATAATGAACTGAAATAAACCACATCCTTGAAATCTTATTCAAAGTTATCTTCTTCAAAACCTAGTGAAAGAAACATAATAATGGTGAGATCAAATGCTTAGTAAGGGTAAATATAATAGAATAAATAATTAGTCAATCTATATGGAAAGGTAAATAATTGAGAAAAATTTCTATTTATACAACTAGATAAGGCATAATTAATATGGAAAGGTAAGAAACTAAAATTCATTCCATAAATCAATAAATTTTGAACGAATTTCACCCATAGATATTTCGTCAAAAAATATCATAAATAAATAATAACTGAAACTAAATAAGGGAAATTATTTCTTAATGGACATCATGTATAAGGAACATGAAAACCTATACCATCAAGTATTTTCAAAAAATATTTTAAAAATATGAATAGAAACCATTTTAATTTGTGTGACTTATTTGTCTCATGAGATCCTGTCGATGCATTAAGGATCTATATGAAGTCTGGGATCTACCCATCATTTCTAGTCCAAATCATTCCTCATATTTAACAATAAAAACAAATAATATTAATTACCATATAACTATATTGAATGATAAAAACATATTTATTATTTATTCCTCAGTTAATCAAATAACTATCAAAGTAAACACTGTATGTAAAATATTATATTGTTTAGGAAATAATAATATCTATTGTATGATAATATGTATATTCAAGTAAATTTACAACTAAAAATGATTAAAATAAAGTTATTTTTCAATATAATGTTGTCAATAACAAATTTAAGTAAGATTGCAGAGATAATCTTTAATAACATTCTTGAAAATAATAATTTTAAACATTCCAAAGTGTCCCATATCACATTGAAACATTTACATAATAATACCCATTATTGTATGACATTAATGAAATTTATAATATCATGATAATAAGTGGATTCATTACATAACATGAAAGACATGGTATGTACACCAAAAAAATTGAATTGGAACATAATGACAAATAATTCTTAATGGAATGTAAATTGAGATGCAATTCCATTATCTTAAACTTCCATTTAGTTGTTTAGTATTTATCCTCCTATATAGTGGTTTTAAATATGTTAATAAATAATAACATAACCATAATAATGTTTATAGAATCATATATCATCTTCTTATAATGTATTATTACCCATTTGTAAAAATATTTCATTACTTTGACTATTTCGTGTGTTAATTCCCTAGTTTTCTAAAGTATGATTTAGACTTATCAATTTTTTTCCTATTAATTAGATAATTATTTCATCATATTCATAATTTAAACCATGAATTAATTATTAAATATATTAATTATTTATGTATTCATATTAATCTATAAATTTTGGAGATAAGAAATGAAATTCACCATTCATGGAGGTGGTAGGTCGTACATACGCATGAATGCTTCTTTCATTTCTTTATCATAATAAAATTATTAAGAGTTAATGATACATATGTATATTATAATTCCAAAATCATATCCATTTCATATATGTTACATAGGTATTTTAAAATTATCTTTAATATATTCCATGTATAGTGTGAATGAATCACATCGCTTGAGGGGGCAGTAGTCCACACTTCCACAAATGATGTTATTGTTTCTTCACGAAATGGAAGGTATAAAGATATGAATTGTAAAAGAATTAAATAATATTAAATACATAATAAATTTTATATATAACATATATAAATAGATTTTCCATCATAATTCCCACCATGAGAGGTGGTAAATTAAAAATGAACAATCATCATTATGTGTGGCTGTAGTTCGTTGTATACGTAAACATTGTGTTCATTATCCATTAGATTGAGGTTTGTGTAAGTGTATGTAAAAACCTTAGTATGAAAATATAATATTTTATTTAGTTTCTTGGAGTTTTTATATAAAAATGAAATAATAAGAGTTGAGTGAGTGGATAATGGAAATAAAATTAAAGACCTTTTGGAAAGAAGTTACCAATTAATCGGGTAACTCCTTTTAGTTTGCACCAAAAGGCTTCCTGGGATTGATTTCTAACAAAATTTCGGATTAAACGAAGAATTTATAGATTTTGGGGAGTTAATTGGACCAATATTATCCAAAAATATGTGGTTTTAGTGGTGTGAAGTAGTGGGGGAAAGGAGACCTTTTATAATGGCGGAAGAGTGGCACTCTTGTAATATTTTAAATGAATGGAACCCCACCGAATATTTTTATTTAAATTGGATAAATAATGGAACAAATTTATCTAAGGTAGGATATGGTTTAAATATTTCCATACAATGGATTTTTGACCAGTTTATAGGTCATTTTGGCCTTTAAGGTTACGATTTAGTTCCTTATTAAGCATAATTTAACCTAAATATTTGTAATTAATTTTAATTACTTTCACTAATAATGTTGGAAGAAAACTAAGTGTAAATTATTATATATTATAAATTTTTCTTATAAAAAATATGGAATAAATTTTTTTAATCCTAATAATAGAATTTTAAGAAATTAATTTAAATATAAACCTGTAGACGGGACGATAATGCTGGTTTTCAATGTAATAACTTCTAAATGTTTCCTATGTATTTATAGTCAATTTAAAATTTAAATTGATTATAATGAACATAATTGGATTTATTGATAAAAATATTATCTAGTTAAACATTAAAAACAATTTAAATTATATTTTTACCATATAAATAAATTTGATGAAAAAGCAGTTTTGAATTAAATTTCAGTTTTTTTCACTTTTCATTAAAAAATGAAACTTCATTGAAAATACTAAAATAATAAAAATAATCTAATTTCTATGTTCATATTAAAAATATTAAGTTTATTTTTAAAAATTAAATTTATAAATGGGTCATAAATTTTATTTAAAAAGGGCTCTCCATCAAAAGATGGAAAACTACCTATAAAATATATCATATGAGTTTAAAAATACTTTAGTGGATATATAATAAATAAATTAACTCTATTCACTCTCTAAAATTGAAAGTATTTTATTGATTGTGCAAAAAGTAACTAAATAGTGTTTTGATTAAATTATGTGTTGTGTTTATTGCAAGACTATCAACAAAATTAAATTTATTTAAAAATGGAAAATATGGTAAAGTCTTGTAAATCCATATTACATACATGATACCCATAATACATTGGGAAGACAAAATAAAACATGCTAAAAAAACTGAAATAAAAAGAATCAATGAAAGCTTATTCAAAGTTATCTTCTTCATAACATGGGGAAAGAAACATAATATGGGTGAGCTCAAATGCTCAGAAAGGGTAAAAAAAATAAAATAAATAATGAATAAATATATATGAAATGGTAAATAACTTATCAAAAATTCCATTTACACAACTATATATGTAATAATTAATATGGAAAGGTAATAAACTGAAACGCATGCCATTAATCAATAAACTGGGAATGAAATAAAACTATAGATATTTCGACACAAAATATCATGGAAAAATAAAAATAGAAACTAAATGAGGGAAATTATTTCTTAATTTAATTCATTTATAAGTCATGTGAAAACCTATATTTTCAAGACCTTTCATATGAAAATTTAAAAATATGGATAGAAATCCATTTAATTAGAAAAACTTATTTGTCTCAGGAGGACCTGTCGATACATTGAGGAGCTATATAATGTTCTCGCTCCACCAATCATTTCTAGTAAAAATTATTCCTCATATTGAATAATTAAAATAAATGATGTGACTTATAAAATAACCATATTTATTGAGAAATATATATTTATTATTTATTCCACAATTAATCAAATAACCTTCAAATTAAACAGCGTTTGTGAAATGCTATATGGTTTAGGCAATACTAAAATCCATTGAATGAGAATATGAATATTCAAGTAAATTTCCAATGAAAAATTATTACAATAAATTTTTTGTTTCAAGATAAAGATAAAGATAATAAAAGTAAGTTATATTGAAAATATAATCTTTAAGATCATTCTTGAGGAGAATAATTTTAAACATTACAAAGTATCCCATACCACATTAAAACATTTAAATTATAATAACCATGAAGGTATGACATTAAATGAAAACTATAATATCAAGATAATAATTTTATTAATGATACAACATGAAAATTTTAGTATATACACCAAGTGATATTGAATTGGTGCATAATAACAAATAGGTCTCAATGGAACATAAATTGACACAAAATTCCCTTACCTTAAACTTTATTTTTATTTGTGGTTTTTATCCTCTTTTATAGTTGTTTAAAATATGTTAATAATAAATAAAATGACCATACTCATGTTTATGAAACCATATATCATCTTCTAATAATATCTTATTACCTATTTGTTGACAATATTTCATTATTTTCACTATTTTGGGTGTTAATTTCCTTGTTTTCTCAAGGTTGTGTCTGACATGTCAATTGTTGTTCCTATTAATCAGATAAAGATTTAATAATATAAATAATTTAAACCATGAATTAATTATCATAAATATTAATTACATATTTATTTATAATAATCTATAAATTTTGTAGATATGAAATGAAATGCATCGTTCATGGAGGCGGTAGGTCGTACGTTCGCATGAACGCTACATTTATTTCTTCATCGTATTAAAAGAATGAAAATTAAATGATACATATGAATATTATAATTAAATAATAATATAAATTTCATATTTGTTTCATAGTTTTATTAAAATTATCCTTAATATGTTCCATGTATAGCGTGAACGAATCACATCACTTGATGGGCGGTAGTCAACACTTCCACAAATGAAGTTATCATTTTTACAAAAAATGGAAAGTTTAAGGATATGTGTTTTAAAATAATTAAAGAAGCTTTAAGAAAGAAAAATTTTTATATATAACATATATTAACATATTTTCAATAATAATGGCCACCATGAGAGGTGGTAAATTAAAAATAAACAATCATCATTTCGTGATGTGGTAGTTCATTTTAAAAATAAACAGTATGTTTGTTATCCATTTGATGGATGTGTGTGTAAGTGTAGGTATAACCCTTATAATTAAAACATAATAATATATTGAGGATAATGGATTTTCTATATAAAAATGGAATAATAATATTTTATGGAGTGGAGAATGGAAATAAAATTACTGATCTTTAAGAAAGACTTTACCTCTTAATCGTGTAACTACGTTTGGTTTTCACCAAAAGGATTCATTGGATTGATTTATTCCAAAATAGAGGATTCAAGGAGTAATTAAAGTATTTTTGGGAGTTAATTGGTTATATCTTTTCATAACCTAAGTGGCCTAAGATGTGTGCGGAAGTGGGAGGAAAGGAGGCCTTTTATAATGGAGGAGGACTCGTACTCTTGTAATATTTTAAAAGAAAGGATCTCCACCTAGGTTTTTTTTAAGTGGATAAATAATGGGAAAAGGTAGATAAAAGGGAGAATATTTTAGAAATATGGACATAAAAAATATTTTTTATAAGTGTATAGGTCATTTTGGGCCTTAAGGATAAGGTTTAGTTCTTTATTTAGCATAATTTAACCTTAATTGTTTTAATTAATTTAAATTAATTTCACTAATATTTTTAGTAAAATACTAAGTTGACATTATTAAAAATTATAAATTCTTCTCATTACAATATATATAATCCATTTTTTTAAAATCTAATCATATAATTGTTATAAATTAATTTAAATTTAATCTCATAGATGGGACAACAATTTGGGTTTTTCAAGTAAAAATGTCCAAAAGTTTGTTAGGTGTTTATAGTCAATTTCAAACTTAAATTGATTATAATGAAATTAATTAGATTAATTAAAGAAAAATTTATTTAATTAAACTTTAAAACAAATTGAAATATATTTTAACCTTATAAATAAATTATATGAAAAAAATTGAATTAAATTTCAGTATTTTTTCACTTCTCATTAAAAATGAAACTTCACCGAAAAATACCAAAACATCATGCTAAGCTAATTTTTATATTCCCCTTCCAAATATTAAGTTTATTTTTATATATTTAAATTATTAAGGGGTTATAAATTTTATTTAAAAATGGTTCTCCATCAAGAGGTGGAAAAACTATATTTATAAAAAAAAATAGTATTCTATGTGTTTTATCTGGTTTGTTCTTATCATATTCCTATTAAATATAATATAGGAGTGTCAAAATATTAGAGTGTATATATAATATATATATTTACTATATAAAATCTCTAAAACTATTATTATTTGATTAATTTTAAAAAATATAACTAAATGGTTTTTTGTTTAAATTGGGAGTTAGGTGTATTTAAAGGCTATCAAAAAAATTAAATCTATTCTAAAAGGAAAATTTGATAAAGACTCCAGGTGATGAAAACACCCCTATATATTTCAATTACATGAATTAGGTGACCTATCACTAGATATATGGATGAAAATCTCTTAAAAATTCCCCTCCCTGGCCACCAAATATGGCAATAGGACTGAATCAAATGAGAGAAGGTTTTTGAAATGGATTATAGACGCTTGTTTGATAGAAATCCCATGTCGATGGGTAAGAATCTCATGAATATTGGGTTACATTGTATCCACTAAAAGAAAAATTATATATAAATGGTCTCAAAACTTCTCCCAAAATACTTCCAACTCCTTTACATTTCAAGGAATAAGATTCACCACTACCTAATCACTCCACAAAGCATCGTCATAGCCAATAAAACTCAGTACTCCTTATGAGCATGGATTTAATTAAAAGTAATATAAAAATACTTTAAAAAGTCCTCTATGACTGATTCCAAAATTAATCCCTCATATTTATGAAGACTTTTGAAATCAAACTCTCATATTTTTCTCCTCCAAGTGTTATTGGCATCGACCTCTACTTCGTGGCTATCTGTTGGTGCATCTTGCAAAACATATTTCTTATGAACCTGAAGAAGATATATTCATATATCTATAAAAATAAAATAATAAATTTTTAGATATCATGAAATTGTAATATTGAATTATTAAAATTAATTATTTATTTATTTCATTTTATTCTTTTAAATATTAACATGTTCCAAGGTCTACCCTTTTCTAACATTGGCTAAAGAAGAATGATGCATGATTCTTTACTATGTATCAATCCTTGAACCATTATCACATAGCATAAAAGGATAAGTAAACAAAAATTTATGTACATCATATCACAAGTGGGCCTAAATACTATTTCCTCTTCTATTCTTCTGTGTTTACATCACTTGATAAATTTAGCTAAAATAGTTTCCAAAAAAACCATGAAATCCTCACCTATTCCTAACTCCAAACTCCATTATATCCATAAACATAAACCTTTCATAACACTCATTCTTTTACCTCAACCCTAATCAACCAAAAGAGTACCCCTCCTAGGCTTGAAATTAGAGAATTAGAATAGTGACCTCCCGATTCCCACCCCCAAGAGGCTCTAGGATGGGGAATAACACTGAGGGTACACATATATAAGGCATATCCCTCTAACAGAACATATAGAATAGAGAGGTAATATAGATACACCAATAAAATCATACTCATAAATATAAAATAAATTCCAATTACATACATAAAATTACATACATGACTGAAACAACTGAAAATGAAACTACAAGTACCCAGATATAAAGATGGTAGTGAAAACGAAGATAAAATAGAACCTAAAAACCCACTAGATAGTAATATCCATCCCAATCTCCACCTACTCCTATTAACCTAAAAACAGTTTATATATTTATAGGTTGATCATAATAGGTATAATCAATAGGATCCTACCTAGAATGTCTCATGAAAAAGAAAAATAAATCATATTAGATCATGGGTAACAACAAGTAAAACTAACTCATCACCCAAATAGGTATACTAAGTTCAAAAACTCACCATGGATACCTCCCACCAAGTATCTCGTAAAATAGAAAATATATTATATTAATAAAATAGGGGTACCCCACTATCGATTCCCCACTTTTTTGTCGCTCTTCCCCAACATCATACTCCCTGATCCATCTCCCTCCAAAAGTAAGTAGACCCAAAGTCACTTGAGAAAAAGTATCATTACATGGCTATCGTGTATCAAATTAAATCATGATCCTGTATCACATCTCTATAAAGTAACTGATTAGTTTTAGGATCCACAATTTCATCTATGATGTGTATCATGAATTTAGTATTATACCTTTATCCATCATTTCACATATAATAAGTAAGGTTTCTCAATAAATCACAGAATATGCATACCATACCTATAATAATCCTTAGGTTACTATATCTTGAGATACATGTCTATGAAATAACCATAAGAAATTACATCCCTCTACACACATATATGATAAACTAACCACCACGCATACCATCAAACAATACTACCAAGATAATAGAGTGGTTCTTGATGGGGTAGTCATCCATTCAACCTCACCACCAGGATGTTGAGGAAAAAACCATCCCATAGTTAACTAGGTATCAGTCACCCTACCAAAATGGGTGGTGTAGCATATGAAGTTACAAAACATATAGGATATAATATATCTCACAACCACACTATAATAATAAACTAACCTATAATCAACTATAGCTATCACCACTCAGACATGAAACTGCCACTACTAGTGACTAGATATCCTATAAGCACACAATTATTTAAGAAGAATTGCAATAAATTAATTTTACCCTTTTAAATATTCCACATTAAATCAATTAATTCATTATTCTTTAATTAGTCATTAACGTTATTCAAATATATATTTAATTATCCAACAACATGACGTCCATACCCTATAGGCATAATCCAATCGAGTCAATGATTTCTTAGGATTTAACATCATTATATTCTAGTAAGAACAAACCCCATGGGTTAAATTATTTATTATTATTTTACAATTCCATAATTCTCATTTCTCTAGGAAATTTCCTAAGATACCATCATGAGATTCAGAACCAATCACATACAGCTACCTCAAGCAGTGAGGAAAGGAAAGCAGATAAATAAGAGACCTGACCATATGGACTTTAAATAGATTCATTAACAACAATCATCTAACTTAAGAGAGGAAATTGATAATCCCATATTCAACTTGTCCCATCATCATGGTCCCATTCTTGTCACCACCATACATATCCCCATGAATCTCACCATCATAGGGGTCAATTAATACTACAACATTGGGCCTCCCTACCCCTATTTCATCAGTAATCCTTGGATGACATCACATCTCTTAGAAAGTTTCATATCTCGACCACAAAAAAGAATAAAGCAAAAAACATTGTCAATAGGGAAACATGGACTTAAACAAAGACATCCATCCTTCACATGTAAACAGACTCTCATGGCCCCGAACACAATCCATCAAGACTTTATAAATAGTAAACACTCTCAACCCAAATAATTTATATCAAAAAAATAACTGGTTATTATTCTATCTTGAATTAACCAACCAGTTTAATAGATTTCGATACTATGGGTAACCTAAGGCATCATCCAAAACAAGCTATTAAAGTATTTTAACATGATTTCACGAAGTTTATATATTTAAAAAGTCTTTAAGAAAATAATTCTCATTATCATGATTTTAATCATTAATCTCATCAACAAGAATTCTATTTTCATGTTCATTACTCAATTCCATTAACACCTAGATTTTCATATTCAATTAAAAATGAAATTTTCAACTATTTTATTTTCATAAAATTATATGAAACACTAGATTTATTTTACATTTCACTTCTTTATTCTTTATGAAACCAACAAATTATTGTTATATTTATTCATTTTATCTGATTTCATCAATTTTAACATTCTAAACCAAGAATGAACTCATGTTTAACAAATAATGACATAGATATCATGTTATCTAGCGAAACAAGAGGAAAAATGTTATCAAGGTGGAAATCAACAAAATGTGATCACTAACATAAACCAATTCCATTATTTAATAAGTTTTAATCTTTATTAGTTTAATTATACTACAATCCAAATGAATAAACAATAGACCATTTATGATTGCATGTATCTAAATAGGAGAAGAAATGAATCCCCAACATGAAACTTCTAATGTTCTTGAAATGTAAATGAAATACTAATGTGGATCTCTGATCACCTATTCTATGAGAAAACCATGATCTCCTAGGGTAATTTCATAATGAAAATATAAAAAAACGGAAAATTAAACTCTATTTGAATAATAGATATCAAATGTAAAATCATGGGAGGAATAATAGGTACAAAATAATATTGAATAGAGGATAAATCATAAGAAAGGAGTAAGAAAATTACTTTGAATTATATGGATTGATCTCTATAATCTAGGGCTTGAATTTGATAAAAATAGATTTTAAAGTCATTTGGAAATCACTTTGGGGAGCCATCAGTTTGAGATAGTTTGGATAGAAAAGTTGGTTTGAAAATGATTTGGGGTATTTGCAGGCAAAATGAAATTTATAAGACCTTGGTGTAGCCCTAGGACCACAACATAGAACTTCATAACACGGGGTATACTATGACATATACCAATGGTCCATGCCACATCCCCCTTTTTCAAAGAACCTTTTTGAGGAATATGTTATAGATCTATCTGGATTATATTTCTTGGGGGAGAGGGACTATAATGTCGCCTATATCTCATATCGTAGCCACCCCTGATTTGGAAGAACTTCCCAAACCCCCTATACCACAGTATCCTTGATCTATTCTATAGTGCTCAGAACTAGGGAAGGGCCTACACTGCATCTAACTTCTATGGTTTAGCCACCTACAAAAAGGTAGTAGCCTCAGAACTCCTCCCCAAGCTCTCCTATGTCATGACGTGAGACTCTCGGGGTGTCCCGATCTTCACGGTGTAGGGAGGCGGTTGAAGGATGTGGTTCGGGGCTAAGTGGTGGATGATGGGTATGGATAGTGGATAAATGTAGTCAATAAACGCTATAAGGAGTGAGACCTACTACTTAGACAGCACACTCAAGGGAGGGATGCGATAGCCAATCCACACAACAACACACTTGGTTTGAGGCACGAAATTGGGGTCTTTGTGATCTAGGATCACTAATCTAACTTGTAGATTGACAAGGAAAAAATGCACAAGAGCAAGGGGAAATTCAGAACAATTCTCACACATTGAAGGGAAACTAAGCATAAGCTCTCAATTAATTCTTGGATAAAAATACAATGCCATGGGGTGGCTATTTATAGCCAAGGGGTGATATAATATTCAAGGGTTTAATACCTTAAAGCCATGAAGGTTAATCCTACCTTGTCCCCTTAAAGTCAAAAAGATAAAGTCTAAAAATGACTTTTAGGAAATTTAGCCCATGCCTTTCCACCCATAGCCCACTAGATTTGACTTTGGTGTCCAAAGATTCCATTCAAGAATCTCCAAGTGGGAAAGACTTCCAAAATTCGTGAAAATGTGTTTTGGGCTTTATGCATCTCATTTGGGCTTAAATAAGAGTGATAATAAGCCCATTTTCCACTTTCATGCATGCAACTTAGGTTTGTGCCTCTTAATGCAGCGAGATGGTCTTTTGTTGACACTTGTAGTCTCTTTAATCTTCCTCGCATCATTTGGACAAGAAACTCCAACTTTGCACATTCCATCAAGTCAATGTCATAAGCTGGTTTCATATCATGTCGCAGTCAGAGCACCACATCATTATAACCGAGCTTACAGTGTATCCTAAGGATCCACAGTGCATATCCACCAAAAATGGAAGTGTCACCCCCCATTTCCCAATTTTCCCTCTAAACTCCTCTAAACCTCCTCTAGTTGCCTCTAACACCCTAAAAATAGAATGTAAATGGATTACAGGCTCCGAGAACATATAATATCCTAGAAATACATTGGTTCTTTAATTCAACTACATAGAAATTCTTTATATGTTATCATATGACTTTATTAAAATTGTTATATCTTAATGTCATAAATGGGTATTTATTCATATACGATGATAATCCCTACTTGTTTCTTATGATATCCAAATTCTAGAGAATATGAATTATTTGTTCTTATGACTTAATTTTTTAACCATGTTTAAAAGATATTATTCCCATTCCTATAACATCCCATTTACATTGTTTCACACCTTATGAAATCAGTTTTCAACTTCAAAAAACTCAAAATTTATCAGTCATGACCTCTTAAAATATTTTTCTATCATCTACAACATCTGTAAAACCCACAAAAATCCACCTCTAGCGATTACCTATTATATATAAAACATTCATTTTTTTAAATATGATTTCATAATTTCCACCTATTATTTATTTTGATAATCACCTATAATAATTAACGTTATATAATTGAGGGTTCTATTTAATTAATTCCATGATCTTCATATTTAAGATGAATTTTTTTTAAACTATAAAATTGATTTAAATTCATAAATTTGATTAATTTCCATTAAAATTAATAATAAGATAATAACTATGAAATGAAATAGTGGAGATTATAATGGGGTATTTTGTTATATTAGTATGTTATGAAAATGATAAGAATAAATTTAAATATTTTAAACTAAATCCTAAAATAATTCATGACATAGACATTTTATATTCCTTAATATTTTAAAAATAAGGAGTGAATGAATGAAAGAAAAAAATTAAAGTTTTTAGATATGATATATACATATATATATTCATAAATATATATTAAACACCTCATAAATTAAAATAATGACAAACAATTTATAATTTCAAACTAACATTTATATATTTTCTATAACATCTAAATATGATCACTTTATATTAATATAAGAAATATAAACAATTCATATTTAATATTTTTATGTAATTTATAAATTAACTCATAATTATTAAAATATAAAATTAACTATGAAATATGAAATTTTTATCTTCCTTTATATATGAACATTTCATATTTTGAATGTAAACATTATACATCTAATTATATATCTTTATACAGTGTAAAACCAATTTAAAACTAGGTATCATCCACTAAAATAAATCATGGTATGATCTAAATTCCCTTTTAGATTATAAATGATATTTAGAAATAAGGATTTAATATTCAGAATTAATATTTATCATATATTTCAAAAATATTTAATAATTAAATTATGAACAATTCACGATTTTAAATAAAGAATAACTATATTCCCATGTTTTTCAATTTTGAAATACATTATAAAATATCAAAACATTTAATTAATTAAATATTAAAAAATTAAAACATATTACATGGTGAAATGGAATATGTCACTACCCTTTCTATAGGGTAATTTTATAGAATTGTACATTAGGGTAATGTTATCCTATTATGTGGTCTAGTGAGATGTAGGAATTAATATCTCGTATCATTATTCATGTTCTAGTCATGGTGAGAAATATTTTTATAATATTGTCTAATGAAAAGTAAAATATTATATTTCAATTGTTACATGTAAAACATTATCTCTATAAAATATAAATGTTATAATTTCCTTTTTTGGATTTGTGACA
This sequence comes from Viscum album, assembly GCA_963277665.1. Taxonomy (NCBI): domain Eukaryota; kingdom Viridiplantae; phylum Streptophyta; class Magnoliopsida; order Santalales; family Viscaceae; genus Viscum; species Viscum album. The sequence goes on from OY728156.1 coordinate 1,809,988,390, forward strand.
TGGGATGATCACAGTCAATGTTGTCTCATGATTTTTTTTACAATATAGTAATTAATGGATAGAATTTTTCACACCAGACAACCACTTTAAATATCTAGTGATATCCATAAATGTATTTCCATGAAATGTTGTTTTATATAAATTATAGAATAAAATTTAATAAGAATTTCATAGAAGTGTGTAAAATACCATTGAAGGGTTTTGGTGGGGATAATATTTATACATTAAAAGGGGAAACATCATACAAAACCACTTCCACATGATCTAACCATGATGTATTTGAATTCAATTCAAATAATATAAAAAGTGTATTGTACTATTTAAAAGAAGATTAAACTTTTCTTTATATATAGATTACATATGTATCTATGCAGTGTCCTACATACTCCATCCTTCAAAGGTATTTAGGTGAATATGAATCACAAAAAACACTTCTAACTAAAATTCTTTTCAATCTTCACATCCTACTAAAACCTTTATCAAAGGAGTGAGAAGAAAATTGAAGCTTTGACTTCAAATATATTGATTATTTGAATAACATACCTTACATACATGGTTTAAGACTATTTTTAAAAGGCCTTTAGGATACTCCCAAAAGGATCCACAATAATTTTGAACATTTCAAATATTTTTGTATAGTGATTTACATTACAGACACTTTATAACATTCAAATTATCCTTGAATGGATTTTTTTAAAACTTAAATTTTCATTGAAAAATTTACAAACTCCTTTATGGTTGTTGACGCTCCTTTCATCATAGAGTATAATGATTGGAAAATGGGAATATCTTAGTTCAAAGTGATTCAACCTTTGGACAAATATAAAAAATTGAAAAAGGAAGGAATAAGAAGAACATTGTGCAAGGGTCGCGCAAGTTCTACAATGGTCGTGCAAGTACACTTGCACGCTGAAGTTGGTCACGCACGTACACTTGCGTGCCGAAGTTGGTCGAGAAAGTCACTTGTGCACCCTAGGTGATAACCGCTTGGGGCTTCTCCAACCTATAAATACCATCGGTGGGCCCCCTATTTCAAAAAGAATTTTTCCAGAATTCAGATACAGAGTTCTGAATTTCCCAAGTCTCTTCTTCAGGTCTTCCAAAAACATCTAAGGTAATTCTTTACCTAGAATGGAAGGTCTAAACAAGAGGGGTAAGGTCTAAGTGTTATAATTCACTAACACTTGCATGCCTAAGGTGTTTTACCCTTAAGGGAAATGAACATTCTTGTGCGCATCCTTACCTACTCATTAAAACATGTGTGCCCCTATTCTAGAAGTACCTCAGGATTATTCTAAAGGCTTTGGTCAAGGATTGCCCAAGTGTTACCCTGCTGGTTAACAATCATGCAAGTACCCATGTTCCGCGCAGGTATACCTGCGTGACCAGGACTTGCGTGCCCATGTAGTACATGCGCGCCTGCCAGGACTTGCGCGCCCCTGCCTTTTTGGGTGCCCTTATTGCCCATTTAACCCCTCTTATACCATTCCACCTCTCCTATTCAAGATTCAGTCTTCAAGACATTCTTCAAAGCCATTTATGGCATGTTTTCTTGATTAACTTCCTTATCTGAAAGTAATTATGTGGAATATCTCTCAAAACCTAGTGATTTACACATCTTTATGTCACCAAAGATTGAGATTTCATTCATTCAACCTCATCCTTTAAGATGAGAGAACCCCTTAACCTGGGCCTCCTTTTCAGAAATAAGCCCCAGTCATAATTCTCAAATCTGGGCATCCTCATTAGGAGTAAGCCCCAAGGCCTCTTTAACCTGTGCCTCCTTTTAAGAATAAGCCGAAGTCATAATTCTCAAATATGGGCATCCTCTTAGAAGTAAGCCCCAAGTCCTCTTTAACCTGGGCCTCCTTTTCAGGAGTAAGCCCCAATCTTAAAATTCCCAAATATGGACATCCTCTTTAAGAGTAATCCCCAACCATAATTCTCTTAACCTGGGCTTCCTTTTCAAGAGTAATCCCCAGTCTCAAATATAGGCATCCTCTTCAGGAGTAAGCCCCAAGTCCCTTAATTTTTCAAGTCCCTTAACCCGAGCCTTCTTCTCAGGAGTAAGCACCAGCCTTAATCTCTCTCAATCAGTCCTAATTTACTTTTTGATCTAGGTCCCCTTCTCAGAAGTAAAACCCAATCATAATTCCCCTCCTAATTTGGGCTTCCTTTTCAGGAGTAATCCCCAAATTAGAGTATCCAAATCTCCATAAAGTATATATACCTTTATGGACCCTGTTCCTGGATTTCTTCCTTGAAGTAAATCCTAATATTCATTTATTTGGGCAGTCATACATACATACGTCACACATCATTTCTTATGATTGCATCTTTCATGGCACAAACTGTCTAGTTTTACCAATACCACTTATTTCTCACACTAAGCATGACTCACGTGAGCGTAGAGTATAAAAGTAATTATGACATCTTTCTTTGATCCATCAATCATAACCATCATATTCCCATACTCGAACTACGTGGGTTTTGATTCCTTTTCCAAAAACAAAGGATACGTAGGTAGCCCATCTACGAGTAGATCCCAACTCTAAAATAATCAATGTCCTTATGAATGACAATAAACTTTAAGTGCCCCACTGAGTGGCTTTAAAACCAGTATGGTCATCATAATGACCAAGAGACATTTATGTATCAAAGGATACCATTGACTAAGAATCTCTAACAAATACAGATGATTCTCTATCAATGAAGAACCTCAAATACATATAAAAGATTCTCTAAATTTCCTACATATCAATCAATGATTATTAGATCTAAAGGAAAACTCATTTTATACTTGGTAATATAATAAGGATTCATGAACATAAAATAAATATATAAAGAGTGTCCCAGATTAGACAATAATTCCCCTCAAAAAGGTGTGATGAGTCTGACCTCTCATCCTCTCGACCAATGAAAATTCCTAAGCCTCATCAGTCCACAACTAATGAGCGCCTACCTTTGGAAATTAGGTTCAAATGGATATTGAATCATTGGATGTTTCTGGTTCTACGAACAAACCCGTTAGAAACTGCTTGGAATGTTTGAACCTTAAATCAATGAGGTTATCCCCAATTCCATAGGGAAACAAAAAATGGTGAACCCGACGTGAATCCTTAATCAAGTTAAAATTATGATTTGCTTATTTGTTAGGACCCTATTTAAAACTCAATGAAAGGGCTAACAAAAACAATCATTGACATATGTGTTCATCCAAAAGATGTAGTGGCTAGACTTATCTTGATTATGTCTGTTATATGAAACAGGCACTCTTTTCCAAGATCTTCTGCATTTACAGAATGGCTTCTCTTAAGTTCACATCCGTGAATACGTCTGCTGTGAAAACTTCTGCTGTAAATGCCACTGCTGCAACTCATGATGGATCATCATCCGCTCTGAGGAATATATCACCTACTTAGCATCTTCAACGCTAGGTATCAAATGCACTGGTTAAGGAGCACTGTCAACACGGTACCATTCCAACTCTAGAGGCTGCCCGACAAGCCCTCCACGTGAACAACTAACACCGGTCGTCCGGATAACGACGACCAGTGATAAAGAAGCAGGCGGTTCTAACCACCATCTCCAACCGTTTCGGGTCGTTATCCCAGGAACGCAATCACCATTCGCTCCCTTATTCTGGGGAGTTGAATGATCAGGTCCCTCAGGGCCATAATTCAAGCAGATAGGAGTTCTTCCCAAGGGATCCTATCAATAATCGCCGCCAGACTCATGTGGTAGTGCGCCCTCAACATGATGAGGGTGCCGAATCCAAGTGTTCGTCTAAGGTTCCTCAAACCAGAGCAGGCAAGACGAATCGCCAGAGGCGATAGCCGGTTAACAGTGAGCAGGTTATCATCTCTGCCATTTCCGGAGAAGTCCACCAACCTAACTTGGTGGCAAGAAACAAGAGGGCACACACACCTGACCATTTTAATTCCGCTGTCCAGCAGACTCATCTGGCAGCATCATGCCAATCCCGCCAGGCAATTCCGGTGGAGTACTATTGGCAGGAACATATACCTATTTATACATCATCAGCTAGTCAGCAGGCTCATCTGAATACATATGATGGAGCTCATCAACCACGTTCAGCAAAGTGCAATTGGCAGGCACATACACCTTCTAGTATTGATCAAGCCTACCAAAATTCTCACTTAGTAGCACACAGAGAAGTCAGTCAGAAAGGTCCGGCGACAAACAGGAGGAAGACTCAACTTTATGCCCCCACACTTGAGTAATTTCAGGATTCACTGACAGGAAAAGGAGGACAGGAGCATGCACATACACTTACTCCATGTATGGAATGGACGTATATCCCTGTTCTGGCAGCTGAAGTCACCAAGCATATTCTATCAACGGTGAAAGAGTAGAAGCAAATCCCTGCTCATATTCTGGATGCTTGCCAGGATATTATAACAGCTTCAGCAACATCTCAGGGAAAGACACATAAATCTATCCCTACCAGTGGAGTGACACATCAACAGTTCACTCCAGAACAGACACACACATCTGTTTCAGTCCAAGAGGGTTGTGGGGCGTACTCCCCCATATCATACGGACAACCAAGTCAGGCACATACACCTGGTTTGAGCGGAGATAATCAGCCTAACCTGATCATTTCTCCTAAGCAGGCACACACACCAGCAAAATTGAGTAAGAAGGCATCTAAAAAGAAGACCCACCTAGCACATTCAAGAAATCATGATCCAATCTATAACAAGGCCTTTCTCGATGCTGGAGTTCTTGAAGCCCTCAGATAGTTATTTGTTGGAATTCAAGATTCTACTCCCTTATTTCCCAATAGTGGGAACATTAATTCCGAAGGTCTTCAATAGACACTTCCTCATGAAGGCTTGCTTCATGACAATTCAGTCGATCTCAAAGTTTCATCTTCATATGAGAGCCACAGGAACTCTCTTGTGGTCAAAAGACCAAGGACAAAGAGATATCATATTTTGTTGTAACCCACCATGGTGTTCCTCCCCATGATGATGAATTTCACTGCGAAAGTCCTCTATACAATAGTGATGCACATTGCCTAGAAAATGATCTAGTGGACAATGTAGTGCCGAGAAATCCCTCTTATTTTTAGGCACTTGCAAATGAGAAACTAGTCATGTCTGATGCTTCATCGCTAGCAGGTGAAATACTTTCTCAATCGGAAGATAGCCCAGTGTGTAGGTCATTCTCCAAACCACCCCTAAGTCATGCATCTTCTAGTTTGATCAGTGATTTCTCTACCAATCTTGTTGAATCCGATGAAGCAACAAGGAAGAACCAGCTCTGGTCAAATCAGGTAGAAGAATCTTCATTGAATGATAAAGAGGAAATGCTGAATATGAGAAAACAACTGGCGAAAGGTGAAGTGACAGTCATGTTTTGGCCTCTGGCTGACTCTCAGTATGACATTCCAGAGATGTTGACGGAAGATGGAATTCATGATATTCATCTCAACATATGGAAAACTCTTTGTCAGTTGAAAAAGAAAGTATGATCTTATGATGAATATGAAAATCATGTTAAGATAATAGAAGGGTTACAATGTCGGATTGATTTGGCATCTCTATCAGTCTCTCAATATATGAAGGCTGAAAAGCAGCAGAAAGCCCTTCAGCGTTCATGCCTTGGCGCACTAAGAAGATTGTGCCAGTTAATTGCCAATGCCCCATCTGGTATTCATGTCAGAGGATGGGGTGTTCATGGAGTACTACATTTCGCTGTTCTCTCCAGTCAGAAAAGCCCTCCAAAAATGGTCTCATGCAATGTTATTGCCTGTGGCTGGCCACAGTCAATTGGTTTTGTTTGTAATCAAAATCTTTCCCAATAACATGCCTCAACTAGTTCTTCTCAAAATCAAGAATACAGAGAACAAGTTGTCAAATTTCTCTTGTATCAAGTGAACGATAATATTGAACAGGCCTCTCGTTTGTAGGAAGCACATCACGAAGTGATAGAAGTGTCAGAAATCACCCAACGGTCTTTTAAACCGGGTGATAAAAGTGGATGAAGGTTGATGCATCCAGCTAATTTCAGGACTAAGGTCCACAAGATCAGGAGAGATTTTAAGAAAGTCTCAGACATAGCATGTAAAGAGCCACCCCAGCTTGGCAGACTGGGGACTCTTTTAACCCAACCCTCAGAATCAACAAATAGGATTCGAGGAGTTGAGAAAAGATAGGAGGAACAGCCCCAGTCCACCGGACTGGGGACTATTTCAAATCATCAATCCCCTCCTCAGCGAAAGTCAGTCTTCTCTCGATTGGGGAAGAAGCCATAGGAGAAATGAAGAGCCAAATTATCAGGAGATTCCCTCCAAATTACGGTTGGTCAAGAAGTTCCTGAGGTATCGAATCAACAAAAGGCAATGTCTCATGAAAGACATGGAAGAAGAAAATATCACAGAAATGTTGATAGAAGGGATGTGATGCATTATGCATCAATCAATGTCATCAATGGCGTTGTTGCTGATCCACTAGATGAGTCTCACTTAGGGGACTCAGATGAAGAGGTTCCTACTCAGGAAGTTGTACACACAGACACAAATAAAGAAGGTGTGCGTACACGAAATCAAAGATTTACCCTAAATATGGGTGTTCATTCATATAACCCACTTCCCCCTCTACGAAAGGGATCAAACAAGGGGAAGGGAAAGAATCAGGTTACATATCCTTCCTCTGGAGAAGGCCAATCACTCTCACTAGAGAAAATATTTGTGCAACAAGAAGAAGAAATGGAGGAATTTAGGAGGTTAAATGCAGAACTACTTCAAGGTAGTCTTCCTCTTAAGTGTGCTGGAGTCCGTCAGCGAAGGGAATTTGTTGCAGCTACTGAGATGGATCAAGAATATCCTCCTCTATTAGTACACCGCCACAGGTCTAATCCTACAGGTCAAGTGCAAAAAAAATTGGCAGTGCTTCCATTGGTTGTAGTACCAGCTGCCATACCTGTCCAAACTCCAGTCATTGCACCTGCCCAAGTCCAAGTACAACCGGATGTTTCTCAAAATTTTATAACTACCATTGAGTCATTAACAAATTGGTTAGAGACTATGGAAGGGAAGCGTGTCCAGGTTCAACCAGAAAAGAAAGCTTACCTTGAATGGGTAGATTCAATCTCTCCCCCGTCAAGTTTTGGAAACCCTGTATTCCCTATTTTCAATGGATCAGGCAATCCTGAACAGCATTTGACGCATTATGTGTCTTGTTGCGATCCTATGATGGGAACTCCAGAGCAGAAAGAAGCAGTGAAACTCAGATGCTTCGTGCGAAACTTTCAAGGACCATCTTTTGTCTGGTATACAAGCTTGCAATCCCGGTCAATTACCCGATGGGAGGATCTTCGCCAAAGATTCCTTCTCCAATTCAGATCAACTTTTCCAAAGACAATAGTTTTCTATCTTACAAACTGTAAGAAAAGGGAGAGTGAAAGAGTCTCTGATTTCATTGCTCGTTGGAAGGGATTAACATATTCTTTGAGCTTAGCACTTCCTCAAAAGGAACCGTTGCCAATCTGTGTGGAAAATTTGCGTGACGAATTATGTAAGCCGTTGATTCCTTTGAAATATGCAGGAGGGTTTCGAGACCTTACTTCAATCGCTCAACAGATTGAAGATTATCTTATACAGACTAAGGCTAAATCTTGTGTAATTCCATCAGCTCCAGGAAATATAATGGGTAAAGCAGAGACTGCTACAGTTATGCTTAAACAAGCACCTGTACCTGCTTCTACTTCAAAACCTTCATCTTCTCGAAGGGCTCCACCTCCTGAGCACCAACAACAGAGACCGTTTCTTCAAGATGATCAAAGAGATCAAATACAAAAACAATTTGAGGATCTGAAGAGAAAAGTTTAATCTTTCTGAAGTGAACAAGTTCCTGACTACTTCATTTCGGCTCTGGAAAATAATCTAGTTCAATTTCCAAGGCCCAAGAGGCCAAACAAGGAAGGAGATGAAGACCGTCCCAATTATTTCCCCTTTAATAAAATGTTGGGGCATCCCATCCAAGAGTGTTTTGTCTTAAAAGACCTCCTGCAAAAAATGGTTGACTTGGGACAAGTCAAACTAAAAGGTTCTTCAGCTCAGGTAGCATGTGTTACTGCTACAGTTCGAGAGGAGGAAGGAGAATGGCAAGAAGTCAAAAGAAAAAATGCACAAAAATATGACTATTGGATGGTCAGAAAGACGATCAATCGAACTCATGCTATTTTTCTAACACAATTGAAGAAACCAATTGTGCCTTATTCCATAAATTCCGCAGCAAAACCCTTTTCATCAGAGAGAAATCCTTAAAGAAATGGCATAATTCCAAGAAATTTGAACAATCAGAAGAAGGTGAGTATGTGTCAAAGCCTAAGTTGTCTTTGACTCTAGAAGATTCCATTCCATCTACTTCGAAGCCACGGGCACCGTCCCACCAAACGATATAGCCTAAACAGGCTAATCAGGCAGAGTTTTCCTTAGATGAAGAGCTGATCTTTGGTTCTGTTAATAAGATTCACTTAACAGATCATTATGCCAGTCGCGGTTTCGATTTTTATAACCCCGAATTCCCTATATCAAATAGAGGAATCAAAGGGAGTTCCAGGGGTCTGGGATACAGAGGAAGACATGGATATCCCAAAAGCCACTATCCAATTCTACCCCTGCTAGAACTGTGTATGCGGTAGAAAATCATGGTAGAGCCCTTTAGCGAGCTCAACAAGAACAAGCAAGTTCTTCCAACAATAGCAAACTTAGTCCTAGCACAATTATACTGGAAGATCGGTTGAAGGTTCCACTTTCTTCTTCTCAGCAAGTAAATAGACCTAATTTGTCTAATCTTCCAAAACCAGGAGTATTACCAACTCCTACCCCGATACAAGATGCATCAACTTCCAAAACATCAACTTCCAAGGCACCTGCTAAACCACATGTTCCTGTTGGGAAACACCGAACTTTGAATCAAAAGTATGATATATTGAAACACCTAGCACAAGTACCGGCCATGTTATCAATTTTTGATGCTTTGAATCTGTCAAAGGATCTTCGGGAAGCACTTGTTGAGGTTGTGTCAAGTCCTCGGGAGTTTGAAACTAAAATTGCTACAGCTGAAGTCTATCACATAGAGAATAATTCTGCAGAATTCCATGCAGTAATATCTTTTACTGATGAAAATGAAGATGATGTTGTGCATGGGCATATTAGACCTTTGTACTTATCTGGAAAGGTCAATGGTGTATACGTCCGAAGAGCTTTCATTGACAATGGTTCAGGAGTCAACATCATGCCTATTCGTATAGTTCTTCAATTGGGCCTCACAGAATCTGATTTATCTTCTTCTACCATGATGTTACAAGGATATGATAAAAATGAACAAGAACCACTGGGAGAGGTTACACTCAAAACTCAGTTTGGAGATCTTGTATCCAATTCAGATTTCATGGTTGTTGATCAAGACTCTGCCTTCAACATCTTGCTTGGAAGACCCTGGCTACATCAACATCCGGTTATCCCTTCATCATACCATCAATGTCTCAAATATTGTTTCGATGGTCAAGTTGGGACATTGTATGGTGATAAGGCCCCATTCAAGACATGTGAATCTCAATACATTGAGGCATAATTCTATCACATGAAAGGAAAGGAGAAATCCACAACAAGGGAGCTTACCAAAGTTAATGCTCGATATGGTTTGAAGAAGATTCCAGTAAATCCATTTACACATGTGAGTACAGATTATGTGTTGCCTATCAGTCAAATTGACAAGATAGACCCAAATCAAAATACTCTTATGGAAAGATCCATAATGTCAATTATGGTAATCGATCCAGACAACATGGAAGAAATTGGTGAGCCACCAAGTAGTGATGAAAGCCCAAATGGAGATGTCTTCATTTCATCTTTTGAAATCTAGCAAGTCTATACTTCGCCAATCAGTCTAGAAGAAGTTATAGCAATGTCAGAGGTGAATCATGATGTTGATTCTCAATCCATCATCTCCTCTTTATTACCCACTGAAGACCCTTCATCATCAATTAGGTCAGAAATGGAAGTTTCTTCTTCAGGATGATCAAATTTTAACATTTCTTATGATCATGGAAATTCTGCTTAATCATTCACTATGTAAGTAGAAACTAAAGAAATAACACATGTTGAAGAAGAAGAGGAAGATCTCATAGATACCCCTCTAGCATTTGAAGATGGTATCTCTACCACTGTGGATGAACTTAGAGAAATAAATTTGGGTACAAAAGAAGATCCATGCCCCACTTTAATCAGTGCGTCCATGACTCTTAAAGAATAAGAGATGTATATTTCCTTTTTAAAGAAAAATTGAGACATATTTTCTTGGAACTATACAGAGATTCCCAGACTTGATCCTGATGTTGCTACTCATCATTTGGGTTTACCAGAAGAACATAGAGGGTTTAAGCAAGCCGCGAGAAGAACACACCCAACTTATGCTTCAAAAATTTAAGCTGAAGCGGATATGCTTATTAAATCTAACTTCATCAGAGAATTTCAATATCCCAAGTGTTTGGCTAATATTGTCCCTGTGAAGAAGAAGAACATACAAATTAGAGTTTGCATCGATTTCAGAGATCTTAATTGGCATTGTCCTAAATATGATTTCCCAATTCCAATTACAAAACTTTTAAATAATTTAATAGCTGGCTATGAAGCACTTTCTTTAATGGATGGATATTCTGGATATAATCAAATACAAATGGCTCCATAAGATGAGGAATCTACAGCCTTCAGAGCCCCTCAAGGTGTGTTTTGCTACCGGGTAATGCCCTTTGGCTTAAAGAATGCAGGTGCAACATATCAGCATGCCATGCATCGTATCTTCAAACCCTTTTTAGGGAAGTTTGTTGAATGTTATTTGGACTATTTGGTGGTCAAATCCAAACAATGTTCTAATCACTTGGCTGATATGGAAGTCATATTCTGCAAACATCAGCAACATAATTTGAAGATGAAGCCCTTAAAATGTGTTTTTGGGGTAACCTCAGGAAACTTTCTCGGCTTTGTCGTATGCCATCATGGTATTGAATTCGATCCTGAGAAGACAAAGTCAATCCTTGGTATGTGACCTCCTAGAAATTTGAATGAATTGAGAGTACTTCCAAGACATTTAGCCTATATTCGGTGTTCCATCGCCAATTTGGCAGGCAAAAGTTTACCCTTCACCAAATTGATGAAGAAGGGAGTCACTTACCAGTGGACTGAATAATGTCAAGAAGAATTTGATATTCTCAAGAAACACCTCTTGAGTCCACTGGTACTCATGTCACCTGTTGAAGGAAGACCACTTATCCTCTACGTGACAGCTCTAGAGTGATCATTGGGTGCCTTTCTTGCTCAAAAGAATGATGCTGGGAATGAAAACAGCCTCTACTACCCTAGTCGGACATTTCTTGAAGCATAAACCCGGTATTCAAGTATTGAGAAGTGCTGCCTGGCATTAATATTTGCAGTTCAGAAGTTGAGACACTACCTGAAACATCACGAGGTCCAATTGGTATCTCACAATAACCCGCTCATATTCATCCTTAGTCATCCAATGCTTACAGGATGCCTAACAAGGTGGGCAGTTTTTTTGCAGCAATTCGACATTCAGTATGTTTCTCAAAAGGCAATAAAGGGCCAAGCTTTGGCTGATTTCCTGGCTAAACACCCTTTAGGGGAAGACACATCTTCAGATATTGAACTCCCTGATGAGGAAGTCTTTTCTATTCAGGATAGTCCTTAGACATGGGAAATGTACTTTGATGGTGCTTCCAGAAGTCCAATAGGGAAGAAAATAGAGAATCCTAAGTTCAACAATGTTGGCTTAGGAATTGTGCTCATTTCTCCAGAAAAGGAAGTGTTACCTTATTCTTTCTTATTGTGGGAAGGTGGTACCAATAATGAAGTAGAATACCAATCTCTCATTGTAGGCTTGGAGTTTGCGCTTCAAGCACAAGTGAATCACTTAAAGGTGAAAGGTGATTCAGACCTGGTAATCAAACAAGTCAATGGGGATTATTCCATCACAAAAGAAGAACTAATCCCTTTTTATGATTACGTCAGAGAGTTAATGTCAGAATTCCCTTTGGAACCGACATTTTCTTTTGTCCCGCGATCACAAAATGCTCAAGATGATGCACTGGATAATATAGCCACAGCTCTGGCAGATCCAAATCGGGACGAGACAACCATCATTATTGCCCACCGTTGTTCAATTTCACCATATGTTCGAATCAGAATAGAGGAAATTAATGAAATTAGTCCCATTCCTGAACCGTATGGTCATACTACAGGATGGATGTCACCTAACAAATAATACCTTCAAAATAGAACACTTCTACCTGATAGAGCCGAGAAAGAACAAATCTGGCGACATGTGGTCAATTTTACTCTTTATGATATCCCAGATCACCTAGAGAAAATTCTCTACAAACGTGGTTTTGATGAAGTTCTATTCAGATGCATTGATGGTGAAGAGACAATGGCTGTCATGAAAGAAGTGCATGTAGGAGTCTGTGGTGCCCACCAGTCTGGCCATAGACTGTCTGATCAGATTTGAAGGCTTGGATACTTTTGTCCTTCAATGATACAAGATTGATTTTATTTCACAATGAAGTTCCATTCAGGCCAAGTACATGCTAACTTCATTCATCAACCTCTAGATTTTCTTCATACAGCTTAATACTCATGGCCATTTTCCACATGGGGAATGGATGTGGTGGACCTTACCCTTTCGCTACAGCCAAGCAGTTTAAGTATATTCTTACTGCTACTGATTTTTTTTCCAAATGGGCTGAGGCAATACCTCTTAAGGAAGGAAGTTTTAAATGCATTGTAAGCTTTATCAAGTTTAACATCATTACCAGATTTGGTGTCCCTCATACCATATTGATGGACAAAGGAACCAACTTCTTTTCATCCGAGGTGAAGAAGTTGTATCAAGAATACAACATCAAATCCAACCATTCATCTCGGTATCATGCAGTGGCCAATGGCCAGATAGAGGCCTTCAATAAGACTCCTTCAAATATACTTCAACATATGGTGGGTAAAGATAAGAAGTCATGTCCTGATAAACTCTTTCATGCTTTATGGGCTTATCGGACCACCACCAGCACTACAACGCGGTCAACTCCATATTCACTGGTATATAGAACGGAAGCCATCTTAACCATTGAAGTTCAACTACCCTCACTCAGAGTAGCCATTTCTGATTAGTCATCTACAGATGAGAAATCTCAAAAGCGATTGAATGAATTGGAATGGTTAGATGAGAAAAGATTGTGCACACTGCACCACTTGGAATTCTATCAGAATCAAATAGCACAAGCTTTCAACAAAAAAGTTTGTCTTCATTCATTCATTCAGGGAGAATTGGTATTAGTTCTCAGAACTCCAATGATACCAGGAATGAAACCTCCCAAGCTTGAGCCAAAATGGGAAGTACCTTACTCAATACATAAGGTCTACTCCAATGGAGCTTATTCATTAATCTTGATGGATGGAGAACTCATCACTACTCCAACCAATGCCAGATTTCTGAAGAAGTATTTTGTATAAACACAAAATATATCATCATTGGTCCGGTATGACCCTAAACTACACCACCGTCTAGCAAGACGTTAAACTGCATAACCAATGGTCCATGCATATGACCTTAAACTATTCGCATTTTCCGTCCAACATGACGTAAAACTGTGAAAAAGTTCCCTAATTCATCCAACATGACGTTAAACTGTGTCCCCTTCATCGTCCTTACTATATGACGTTAAAATATACAGCAATGGTCCATGCATACGACCTTAAACTATTTTCACATCCCTTACGTTCAGCATGACGTTAAACTGCACCATCTAGGGTCAATGCATATGACCTTAAACTATTCGCACTTTTGTCCAACATGACGTTAAACTGTGTCCCCTTCATCATCCTTGCTATATGACGTTAAACTATATAGATGTCCCTTATGTTCATAAAGACGTTAAACTGCATAACCAACAGTCCATGCATACGACCTTAAACTATTGGCACTTACGTCCAACATGACGCTAAACTGTATCATCCCTTTTTCGTCCAACATGATTTTAAACTGTGAAAAAGTTCCTAATACATCCAACATGATGTTAAATGTTGTACTCTTTTGTCCTCACTGCATGACATTAAACTGCACAGTCCTCTTTTTTTCCAACATGACATTAAACTGTATTGTCCCCATCATCCAAACTACATGACACTAAACTGTACATAAAGTCTTTTAATACGTCCTACATGACATTAAACTGTACTTTTTCCCCGCTACATGACATTAAACTATGCAGCACCAATAGTCTTAACTGCAAGACTTTAAACTACATAGTCTCTTTATATTTCCTACATGACATTAAACTGTGCATCGTTAGGGTTGTTGCTACCTCTTGTTTCTCACACCCAGTATGACTCATGTGATCTTAGAGAAAACTTCAACCATAACTCTCTCTTTGGGCTACTAACCATGTGTAAGTCCCAACACTATTTTTTTAGGTCGTTGTCCCCAAGGAAAACTTAATCACTAATTCATTCTTTAATTTAACTATGCGGACTTTAATCCTTGCCTTCCAGGCTGGGTACGTAGGCAGCCTCCCAAGGTTCAAGCCCAAAACCAATCTCTTCGCATCGGTTCACCTCCATCTCATATGATGTTGATTTGTGAAACCGCCCCTAGAATCAATATCTTTACATTGGTTCACTTTCGTCCTTTCTATACGAAGTTAAATTATACAATGCTTTTGTCCAGTATGACAATAAACTACAATATTATTTGATACCCTCACCTGAGAGGGAATCATTATTTACATTGATTTTCAATCATGTTTCATTTTAAAGACTACGTGCATACATGGCAATGCCCGAACCTTTTATCTTGGGTTAAACCATAATTGCACTAAAGTCCCCTTTCACCCTTAATATGTATGAACCAAATCTGTACATAGGGTATTTATAGAACTACATGGTCTTGATTACCATCCTTATGGGATACATAGGAACGTTCGAGTGTCCCTTGAATCCAGCCCCAATTCTTTGGGCCTAACCCCAAATTCCACTTTCAGTCCCTTGGCTAAAAAGTCCCCATGAAAACACACACTGTGTATTTCTTATAATGGTCCAAGCTCTATGACCCTAAACTAAGATCTAAAATCCTTTTGTCCCACATGACGTTAAACTTTAGTTCAAGAACTACGTATGGCTTTATTCCCATCCTTATGGGATATGTAGTGAAGTCCAACATTTCCATTCAAGACCTAGTCACAACATGATTATAGTTAGCATTGATTTTTGTATCTATGCATACATTGGACAATACCCATCTTTATGTATCATAATCCTTAAATATTTTCAGATCTTCATAACCCTTTTCTTGACTTCTAGTCACAAAAATGTCAAACTTCTGAGAGTTATTTTGCCTGACTATGCAGTACGTGCCCTTAGGCGGCCTTGAATAAACAGTCTCCATAACAGATTTTTCAGCCAAAAGATGCTATTATTTGACTATGCAGCCAATGCCCTTAGGTGGCCCTACATAATTAAGCCCCCTAATGGGTTTGTCGGATACTGGTAACTTCATTATTTGGAAGAAATCCTCTATTTTCCTTATTTGTCTTAAATGGAAATATGTAGGGATCCGCAAAAATATTCATCCTTAACATACTTGTCCCATATCCTTTTTCATGATCTGAAAGTATTCAAGTCTATGGTTTATATTCTCCTTCCCTGCATTTGGGTCAGACCTTCGTAGGAGTGATATCCATCCAGTTCTTCAATAATCTTGTTTGAAAATATCTTTTCCATATTCAAGTACCTCTTTTCATACAGAAAACTCTATACTTTGGAAAATTTTAATCTCTATAAACTTTCACTGGATTTTTAGCACTAGGGAAAGTAAATTTCTGAGAGTTCTTTTTCCTGACTATGCAGCACATTCCCTTAGGTGGCCTTGCATAAGTAGTCTATATAACGGACCTGTCAGGCAAAAGATGCTATTTATTTGACTATGCATCCAATTCCCTTAGGTGGCCCTGCATAATTCAACCCCCTAACGGGTTTGTTAAATAATGGTAACTTCATTCTTGGGAATTACTTCTTCTAATTCCTTTTATCTCTTTTTCATATCATTACTCAGATTCAAATATTCTTAAGTCATAGTTTATATATTTTCCCTCATACTTGAGTATGGTAATATATTTTCAGATAAATTTTCAAGGAATTAAGTCAATTTTAGTCCATTCGGTCAATGCTATTTCGACCTTAAACTTTAGCCTTTTTATAGTCCAACATGCATGAATTTAAACTGCCAAATCCCTTTGGTTTTTTTCTTTTCCTCAGAGTCACATCCATATTCTTTTGGATCCAACTCTGAGGGGGGACTTTTGTTGACGCTCCTTTCGTCACAGAGTCTATAGATTGGAAAAGGGGAATATCTTAGTTAAAAGTGATTCAACCTTTGGAAAAATATCAAAAATTGACAAAGGAAGGAATAAAAAGAACATTGTGCAAGGGTTGCGCGAGTTCTACAATGGTCGTGCAAGTACACTTACGCTCCAATGTTGGTCGCGCAAGTACACTTGCGCACCGAAGTTGGTCGCGCAAGTCACTTGCGCGCCCTAGGTGATAACCGCTCGGGGTCTTCTCCAGCCTATATATACCCTCGGTGGGCCCCCCATTTCGAAAAGAATTTTTCCAGAATTCAAATACAAATATCTGAATGCCCAAGTCTCTTCTTCAGGTCTTCTAAACAATTCTAACGTAATTATTTACCTAGAATGGAAGGTCTAAACAAGAGGGGTAAGGTCTAAGTGTTAGAATTCACTAACACTTGCGCACCTAAGGTGTTTTACACTTAAAGGAAATGAACATACTTGCGCGACTCCTTACCTACTCATTAAAACTTGTGCGCCCCTCTTCTGGAAGTACCTCAGGACAATTGTAAAGGCTTTGGTCAAGGATCACCCAAGTGTTACCCTACTGGTTAACAATCGCGCAAGTACCCATGTGTCGCGCAGGTATACCTACGCGACCAGAACTTACGCACCCACGCAGTACCTGCGCGCCTTCCAGGACTTGCGCGCCCCTGCCTTTTTGGGTGACCTTCTTGTCCATTTAACCCCTCTTTTACCATTCCACCTCTCCTATTCAAGATTCAATCTTCAAGACATTCTTCAAAGCCATTTATGGCATGTTTTCTTGATTAACTTCCTTATATGAAAGGAATTATGTGGAATATCTCTCAAAACCTAGTGATTTACACATCTTTATGTCACTAATGATTGAGATTTCATTCATTCAACCTCATCCATTAAGATGAGAGAACCCCTTAACCTGGGCCTCCTTTTCAGGAATAAGCCCCAGTCATAATTCTCAAATCTGGGCATCCTCCTTAGGAGTAAGCCCCAAGTCCTCTTTAACCCGGGCCTCCTTTTCAGGAATAATCCCCAGTCATAATTCTCAAATCTAGGCATCCTCCTTAGGAGTAAGCCCCAAGTCCTCTTTAACCTGGGCCTCCTTTTCAGGAGTAAGCCCCAATCTTAAAATTCCCAAATATGGGCATCCTCCTTAAGAGTAAGCCCCAATCATAATTCTCTTAACCTGGGCTTCCTTTTCAGGAGTAATCCCCAGTCTCAAATATCGGCATCCTCTTCAGGAGTAAGCCCCAAGTCCCTTAATTTTTCAAGTCCCTTAATCTGGGCCTTCTTCTCAGGAGTAAGCCCCAGCCTTAATATATCTTAATCAGTCCTCATTTACTTTTTGATCTTGGTCTCCTTCTCAAGAGTAAAACCCAATCATAAGTCCCCTCTTAATTTGGGCTTCCTTTTCCGGAGTAAGCCCCAAATTAGAGTATCCAAATATCCATAAAGTACATATACCTTTATGGACCATGTTCCTGGATTTATTCCCTGAAGTAAATCTTAATCTTCATTTATTTGGGTAGTAATACATACATAAGCCCCACATTATTTCTTATGATTGCATCTTTCATGGCACAAACTGTCTGGTTTTACCAATACCTCTTGTTTCTCACACCGAGCATGACTCACGTGAGTTTAGAGTGTAAAAGTAATTATGAAATCTTTCTTTGATCCATCAATCATAAACCTCATATTCCCTTACTCGAACTACGTGGGTTCTTATTCCTTTTCCAAAAACAAAGGATATTTAGGTATCCCATCTGTGGGTACGATCCCAACTCTGAAATAATCAATGTCCTTCTGAATGACAATAAACTTCAAGTGCCCACTGAGTGGCTTTAAAACCAGTATGGTCATCATAATGACCAAGAGACTTTTATGTATCAAAGGATACCATTGACTAGGAATATCTAACAAATACAGATGATTCTATATCGATGAATAACCTTGAATACATATAAAAGATTCTCTAAATTTCCTACATATCAATCATTTATTTTCAGATCTAAAGGAAAGCTCATTTTATACTTGGTAATATAATAAGGATTCAAGAACATAACTTAAATCTATAAAGACAGTCCCGGAGTAGACAATAATTCCCCTCAAAAAGGTGTGATGAGTCCGACCTCCCATCCTCTCGACCAATGAAAATTCATAAGCCTCATCAGTCCACAACTACTGAGTGCCTACCTTTGGAAAGTAGGTTCAAATGGATATAGAATCATTGGATGTTTTTGGTTCTACGAACAAAACTGTTAGAAACTTCTTGGAATGTTTGAACCTTAAATCGACGAGGTCATCCCCAATTTCAGAGGGAAAGAATGGTTACACCATATAATGGTGCAATGGTAAGATATTATATATATTATATTGAATAAATATAGTAAGATCTTGATATAAAATTTTCTAAACTTACTAATATCTTAAATTTTTTAGGCACTACCATTATTATGGTGAAATGAAATATGTCATATTGAAACATAATATGGTATGAGATATTATCATATAATTTTCTATGTTATAGGATTCAAGAGAACTCATATATTTCACTATGTTTACGGGGTGTTATGAATATTAGAGTAGAACATTATATGAAGTTGATGAGATAATGTTGGAAATGTGATGAGTTGAAGTTATTGATTAGGGGATGTTTTTTATGAGGTGGTGTTGTTAATGAGTTTTTATTGATTATAATATTTAATGATAGGGTAATATTATTTATATAGATATAATATTCTATTTATCATATTTTTGGGATTTGAGGTACTTTTTTGAGGATTTACTTATTTTGGATTTTACACTTCTGGTTTCATTATTATGAAATATTCACATTAGATGCAATGTTATTTTATCCAAGGAATATACTTAGTCTAGTTATAATCAATTTTGTTATTTTTTTCTCTTGTTTTCCATTTAAATTTATGAAAGTGTATTGGTAGTAGGTATGAGGTGACATTTGATGGGATATTATAAAGACTCATCCTCAAAACAATACATAATGTAGTGTCTTTAGAATAGAATTCAATTTCTTAAATTCCCTAGGATATTTCCGATTTAATTTTTTATAAAATGAATTCATAACACAAACATTAAAAATTCATATATTAAAAAGTGTACATTTCTACTCAGTATTAACTTTTCCCATAATATAATGATTTTAAAATAAAACATGTATTCATTTCATAACAATTCATCATGACTTTTAACTTGACTTCTTATTTATCCTTACCCATAATTAAACACTATGAAAAACATTTTCAAACACGGGATAATAAAATAAATCATAGTAAGGTAAATAAAAAAAAATATATATTACTCCAGTGAAAAAATGAAAACCCATAAAATATTTACCTTTATTACAATATTCGTTGGGAATATGAAATAAATCATCTCCACATGAAAACCACATAATTTTTTTAAATAAAAAATTTAAAACCCATAAAAAGAAAATAAAACCCTCATAAGAATATTAAAGCATAATATTCATATCCCATGTTAAATTTATATCAGAAGTAATTTTATCCCAATTAAATCTATATGAGAAACCTCCCCAGTTAACTCCCTCCTTATTTCCTTTTAAGACATTGGACATTACTCAATACATTACAAAGATTTATTGGGGCTCACACATCATATAAGGTATATCGAGCTCACTTGTTCGACATATAAAATTCTCAATTACCATATCATGAATAAATAATTTTATTCATGCTTATTTTCATCATAAAACCCTTGAAAAATATTTTAAACCCATATGAAAAACACTTTCTGATATCAAAATATACATTATATTTAAATTCACTAGTATTAATATAATATTTTTATAAATTTTATATAATTTAATAAAATATTATTAAATATAATATTTCATTAATTTCATTTTTTGAATTATATAATTAATTTGACTTTAGAAACAATATGACAGAAAATATATTAGAAAATAATACTTTATAACATCCCTAATATGTTATATTTATCTAAAATAATTTTTTAACCCAAAAATTCCTTCAAATATTTTCACTTTTAATATTTTTAATATCATTTGTTTTATTTTTCTATTAATTGAAAAAATGTTGTGTCGGTATTAAGTGAGAATTTAAAATAATTATTTCATCACTAAAAATTATAAAAAAATTATCATGATAAAAAAATTATTCAAATAACCATTTAGAACCAAACATGAGTTTTTTTACTTCTATCACAAAATATTATAGTTATTAGTACAAAGAGAGTGGAATTTTTTACTTTAAATTAACTTAAAATAATATAAATTTTATAATCAAAGGAAAACATCAAGAAGTTTCCAAATTTTAGTATCTCTAATGTTAAATATTGAAAAAACACTTATCCAATAATATAAATTCACATTTTAGGAAGAGTTTTATGCCATTAGTTTAAACTTTAATTACCCAATTTACCCATACTGATGTGACAAATATTAATTACACTTACTATTCATAATGACAAAAAAAAGGTAAATATATACCAAAATTAGACCCTATGATTACAAATATCAAATCAATTTTAGAATATTCAATTCTAAATAGTGGAAGAAATTTATTTAATATTAAACTCATAAAACGTGATAAAAATGGTTTTTAATAAAAATTACTTTTTAAGTATAAAAATTTTTTTAGAGTAAATTAATGTATAATGATCATTATAATAATATATATTGGATTATTTTTAATCAAAATTATCTAATTAAATTTTAAAACTAACCCATAATATGATGTATCTTTTTAAATATAATTAAATAAATGATAACTTTAATAAAAATCAATATTTTAACAATTTACTGAATAAATAAAAAATTTCAAAAAAATACCAAAATTTTCACCCTAAACTAATTTTTATATTATAATATCAAAATATTAATTCATTATATGAAATTAAAATTATATAATTTTTAAATCCTCTTTTTAATGAAAACATATAATTCCAAAAATCCCAATTTTTTTAGAATTTTTTTTCCTTTAGACTAAAAAATTGTCTAATACTTTTATAATTAATATAATTATATAAAATATAATAAATAAATAGTTGAAACATATTTATCTTAAAATTACCTAGTTTTTAAAAAACTTTTCCCCTTTTTGAAATTGTGTCCTCATAATTGTTTTCTTTACTTCATCAACTGAGGAAATATTTTCCTCTTGGAATTTTCATATTCTCATGTTGCTTCTTCAACCATATGGTTTTCCCAAAAACCCTAACTTGATAAATTACCCTATTATACAACAATTTATCTCTACAATAAATAATATGTACTGGTTTTTCCTCATAATAATGGTTATCTTCCAACTAAGCTACTTCAGGGATCAAAACATTAGATACATCCAAAAAATATTTTCATTACAAATATACATGAAAATCATCATGTAACATAAATAAACTCAAAGGAAGATCCACTTGTTATTAAAATAATCCAACTATATCTAGGATTTCATACACTCTATTGAACTAAATAATTATTCTCCCTTATTTACCAAAATGTATAACACGTTTCCATATATTTTCTTTAAGAAAAACATGATCACCTGCCAGGAAAGAAAGATCATTCCCCTAGTTATCTGAATAACTTTTCTACCTTCTCTAAGATGTTATATTATATTAATGGATCATATTCACCTTTTCAACCACTTATTTTTCCGACTCTATTCCCAATCAATTTACTTTTCCTACTTTATCTGAAAAAGTAGGATTCCGACACCACTTTCCATATAATGCCTCAAAATGTACCATTTGTATACTAAAATGAAAAATACTTTTATAAGAAAATTCAACTAAAGAAATATATTGATCCCAAATTCCTTTATAATTTATTTAACAAACATGAATCATATCTTCCAATGTCTAAATTTCTTGATCATATTGTTCATCAGATTGGGATGAAAAACTATACTGAAATTTAATTCACTATTAAATGACTTCCAAAGTCATTTTTATAAATCAGATGCGAATATGGGATCATGATCATATAAAATACAGATATAAACTCCATGTAACCTAACTTTATCCTTCATATATAGTAGATAAATCTAATATCAAGGCCTAGTATCTCTAATGGGAATGAAATTCAAAAAAATTAGTTATTAAATTAATAATAACACAAATTTCATTATTACCTCAAGATGTCTTTTGTAACACACCATGAAATTGGTGGATATATTTTCCAATTTACACACTAGCACTGGGAAAGGATAAAGTGTACCTTTTATTAATTTTATTTATTCTTTAACCTATTTACATGTAACACATTTCCTAGTAAACTCATCAATATATCTTTTCATTCCATCCCACCAGTAATAGTTTTCAAAGTATCTATGCATCTTAGTACTTCCAGGATGAATGAAAAAATGGGATCTATGAGCCTCATTAAACAATTATATATTTAAATGGGATTCACAATTCATGCATAATCTCTATATAAATATGATAAAAACTTCTTCATTAATATTAAAATCTATAAAATCACCATTCAAAACAAATTCTACCTTTTCCTGTAAAACATGAACTTTCTCTAGTCTTTCTTAATCCTTTTAGACTGAGATGATTATACTGTCACCTAAAAAATAGAATATGTTACTTAATGAACAATTTAGAGACCAAGATTCATAAAATCATTAACCAAAGGGTTAGGTTATAAATATGGCATTGTTAATGTATAATTATTTTCTAACTCAAAGAATTGGTTACTTTTTTTTCTTTTCTCAAATGGTAATGAATCAGGTAGTCATATTCCTTAGTTAGTTCTATCCATCTTCTCTGCATCATGTTCAATTAAATTTGAGTGAATATATCATTCAATGTTTTATGATAAGTATACATTTCACATTATCCAATATATAAATGATGACTCAAATTTTTAAATAAAAACCCACAGAAGCAAGTTCTAGATAATGTATAGGATAATTTAGCTCATGTGGTTTTATTTAATGTGAAGCATTAGTTATTACCTAATTATTATATATTAAGAAACAACAAAGTCCCTTCAATGATGAATTTTTGTAGATTAAAAATTAACCCTTTATATAGGTAATAAATAAAACTGAATCATTAATCATTATTCTTTTTAGATCTCAGAAATAATCATTACATGTTTTTATCCAGAATAATTTTTCTCCTCTTCGAGTTAACGTAGTCAGTGGGGTAAACGACTAAGAAAATTTTTCAAATAATTGGTGGTAGTAACTTTATAATCCAAGAAAAATATAAATCTCTATAACATTTTTATGACTTTTCCATTATTTAGTAACTTTTTTTAGAAGGGGTAATATTTATTCCATCATTAGAAACAATGTTCCAGAGGAAAGAAATTTACTACAACCAAAATTCACACTTACTAAATTTTCCATATTGTTTCTTTTCTTATAAGGTTTTCAAAACAATCATTAAGTGTCTTTCATGATCCTCGTTACATTTAGAATATACTAATATATCATTAATAAACACGCCACAAACTTATGTAAATAGCAATAGAAAACTCTATTCATAAGATCCACAAATACATTTGATGCATTAGACAACCCAAAGGGTATAGCTAAAAACTCATAATTCATGTATCTAGTCTAAAACACTATATTTGGGATATCATAATCCTTTACCTTAAACTAATGTAACCCTGACATGAGATCAATATTTAAAAAATATTATTCTCCTTAGTGATGATCTAACAAATCATCGATATGACGAAAAGCATACTTGTTCTTAATAGAAATGTTATCCAATGATGTTTAAAAAAATAAAAGTCTCATTGAACCATATTTATTTTTAAAAAAACTATAGTATCATTCCATGGTAAAGTTATAGGATGAATAAAACCTTTATCTAGTAACTCTTGAAACCAATTTTTCAATTCCAAAAGTTCTAATTTAACCAATAAATTTGGTGGTTTTTAAATAGTATTACCATCTAGCACTAATTCAATAGTAAAAACAACCTCAAGATTATAAAAATAACCATAAAAATTATCAGAAAATACATCCATAAATTTATTCATTACTAGGAAATCACTAATATGAACAATTTATTTCCTTTCAACAAAATGATCTATGTAACATTCATATCCATCTCTAATAAATTTCTTAACATCTTGGTAGGTAATCAAAGGTATGAAATCATTGAATAAAACATTATTAGCTCTTTAATTTATCTTATCATGATAAACTAATATCCAATCCATACCCAAAATAATATCTAACTATATTATGGTTAGTTTGACATGATTTTCAGGAAAGACCATCCCACTAACAATAATAAAGATATTCCTATAAATATTGGTAGCTTTAATATTTCTACTCATTGTTTTCACCAAAAGTTATATCTTTTTTTCATGAAGGTATATTCCCATTTTATATGAAAATTTATCAAAAATTAATGAATGTGGCTATCTGGAGTAAAATGAGGAATTTCAATAATTTTAATAAACAAGTAACATACCATTCACCACTTCATTAGAGAGCCCAACATCAACAATAGTAATAGAAAATTATTTTTCCACACTTTTTTGTTTTTAAATTGATGGTTTCCACCCTAAGTAATAAACTTCATAAAAAAATTATCACAATACCCCATCTCATTACAATTAAAACATATCCCCATTAATTATCTATTTTTCACACCATTTTTTCTTATTCGGTACTCTCTTCTTTGAAGTCATGAACCCTATGACCAAATTTATAACTTCTATAATAATTTCCATATTCTTAAAAACATTCCATGAAATTTATTTAACCACACTCAAAACATCTTTAAGTCTTACCATTATAATTCTTAGTAGGATGATTCTTGATTTCATTCCACCTTGACTATTTCTTACTTTGGTCATCCTGAGAAACATATGTGTAGGAAAACTTCACATCAATTTTCTCTGCACAATGAATAATTTTCTCATATATTTTAAATTCTCATTAGGATAAATATCTCTATAAAATTGGTTTTAATCCTGAGTAAAATCTATTAATTTTACTATCATGGTACCAAATAAAATCGAGTACACACATAGACAATCTTGTAAAATTTGTTTTATACATAACTACATAATCTTCATCTTTTTTCTCAATTATATGAATTTTTTCTCCATTATAAGTAGAAATATTGGAGAAACATTTCTATATAAAAATATTCATAAATGTTTCAAAGTTTAAAATAGTAATCTTATCTATCTCTTTGGTATTCTTAACCAATTAGCATCGTTGTTCAACTTAACATTCAAAATGATAAATATAAAGAGTTACATTTTAACATTAGGAATATCCCACAACTTCATATATCATTTCTGGAATGATTATCCATTTTTTTCTACCAATGGATCCTATGTTCTCTGAAAATATGGAGGGTGTTGTTTCATAAAATGCTCAACAGTCAACATGTTCCACTATGGTAAATCTAGTTTCTCTCTAACATGAATGATAATACTATTTATATCCTGCCTCAACTGAGACATCACTCTAAATAATTTCAAAGTTAAAATTAAAAAAAATACATTATGAAAATTTGAAATGATATTTTCTTCTAGATAACATCCCACTATAGCTTCCATGTTTCCTCTATGGAAAATCATTCTGAACAGACATGCATTAGACAAAACAATATGGAAACCTTCAAATGATATATCATTTAAAATTAATTATAAATTAGAGTCCTTCAAGATTATTATTTTGACATTATCTTGACCTCTAAATTTTTATAAACTTTTCCTCTAATACTAACTATATGGACCTATCCTTAAAATATTATACAATCTATTATCTTTATACTAGAATTCACTTTCTTGCATCCATAAGGATATTTATAGTTTAGTGTTATAGAGAATTAGTCATAACTCTTACTTAACAAACCCATATATTGAAAATTGATTATTTCTACTTAGAATTCCCTTTTCCCACAATGTAAAACATTAAAAAAATTATATTTATGAAAAATCTTCAGGAATTTTAACTTGACTTCTTCTTTCTCCTTACCCATCTTTAAAAAAATGTGAAAAAAAATTAAAATCTGGGATGATCACAAAAATATCAGTTAGGGACATAAAAATATAAAATCAATTAGTCTAGTAAAAACCATAAAAACCCATAAAAGGTTTACCTTTATCACAATATTATTTTAGTGTATTAAAAATGAACTACGTTATAATCATAGTGATGGTGGGTCATATTTATACATGAGTAATGTTTCTATTTTTCAAGGATCATTATGAAAGAAAGTGATATTTTTTATTCAAAATAATGATAATTCTATGATAAATACCATATTCTTTCAATAAATAGACTTATATATACCATCCATTCTTGTGGTAGGTGAAACTGAATCGCATCGCTTCATAGAAGGGGTACTCTACACGTGCGCATGAATGATGTTATCATTTTACAATGAATGGAAAGGTAAGAAAATATTTGACACTATTTATTTTATATAATTATTCAAATTTAATTAATATTATATATATATATATTCTATATCCACCAATACAAATATCCATGAGGGGCAGTGATGGAGAATGAATTACATTAGTTCGTATGGTGGTAGCCAGTCGTACACATGGATGATAGTTTTATTTCCCATTTGATGCCAGTGGAGTTTGATATAGGTTATGATATTAGCATAACAGCATATAATTATATTAAAGATACTATTTTTATTATTTCACCATGGTTGAATAAAAATTTATTGAGATACAAGAGGAGATAAAATTAATACACTCAGTAAATAACCATTCCTCTTTTTTTTTAAACCTCGTAATGTTTACACCAAAGGTCCTTCTGTATTGGTCTTATGATCAAATAAATGCCTCTAAGAAGTGGATAATAATTTAAGGAAGTTATTTGTATTATTATTGGTGGAATTATAGTTCTCAGAAGGTGTGAGTGAGAGAGGATAGGAGTCTCCCATTTAAAAGAGGGGGAATCTAGGAATTACTTATAATATTAAATTAATATAAATTAATTTTCATTGATAAATGAATTAAAATTTATATAATTCTAAGAAAATATAATTATTATTCAAAATAATCTCATCCAATAAAATTTGGACATGTTTATTTTATTTTTTAATCACTATCTTTTCGTTTTAACCCTCGTTAATCCTTTTGAAACTTATCATGGTATCAATGTTTTGTATAGAATAGGAGTCGATAAAGTTACTATAAAAGGAATAGTGACCCATAAATAGACCATGGTAGATATTCTCAACCATACCATATTCAATTTGATGAATATAATTTTTTTAATAATTTTAAATTACGTAATTAAACATTATTTATTATAAAATATCATCAATGTCATTTCTGGAACTATTCATTTAATTTGAAACAAAAAACATTATGAAGGAAAATGAATTAGAAACTAATCCAATCAAACATCCCTAATATATTATATTATCTTAAAAAAATTAACACAATTATTCATTAAAATTATATTAATATAATTATTTTCAAAATCATATATCTTATTTTTTTTATTAATTGAATAAATGTTGTGTTGGTGTTGTGTAAGTATTTAAGGTAATTAATTCACCACTATAAATTAAAAATAAATTACCATGATAAAAAAATTATTATAAATAACCATTTATATTTATATATATTATATTTCTTTTCCGGTCACAAAATATTTTGGATATTTGTAGAAAGGGAGTGACATTTTTGACTTTATATTTACTTAAAATAAAATTAATGTTATAATCAAAGAGAAGTGGTAATATAATTCCATATTTTCAAAATTTGGATGTTAAAGGTTGAAAATACTTATCCAATAAAATTAATACATGTTATTGGGGATTTTTTAGGTCTTATCACATTATTTTTAACATTAATTCCCAAATTTACCCTTACTGAGGTGAAAAATATTCACTACGGTTACTATTCATAAATTCCCAAAATAAAAGGGACATGATAAAAAATAGAAAATATCGGTTAAAAATATGAAATCTATTTTTCAATATTCAAATCAATGAAATGTTATAATATAATTTAATATTAAATATACAAAACAGGATTAAAATTGTTTTTAAGAATAATCACTTGTTAAGTATACAAAATTTTATACTAAATTCATGTATGGAGTTGGTTATAGTAATATATATTAGGGTTCTGTTTAATAAAAAGTAACAAATAAAATTTTATTAATAATAAAAAATATAATGTTAATTTTTAAATAATTAAAAATTAGAGATAGTTTCAATACAAATCAGTAATTTTCACTATTCATAGAAAAATCAATCATTTTAGAAAAATAGAAAAATTTCACCCTAAGATGATTTTTATATACTGATCTCAGAAATGAAGTTAATTATATAAAATTAGAATCCTATAATTTCTAAATAATTTTTTAAAAAATATATACGTAATGCGTGAAAACCCAATTTTTTTAGAAATAATTCTTTTTCTTTTTAATAGATAAATTAGATAATATTTTTATAATGAATATAACTGTATAAAATGTAATTAATAATTATATGAAAAATCTTTATATTAACATTACATGGGTTTTTATAGTTTTTATATTAATAGTTGTGGAAATAAAAAATATTAAAAGGTGGTAGAATGTTTTTTATGAGTGATTATATTTAGAAATTAATATTTCTTTTATTATAAATTTTAATTCCAATTAAGCATGTTGTTTCCTTTTTATTTTATTGATGATTTTATATTAAAAAAAATTTGAATTTAATTTTTATGATTGTATATAGTTTTTATATGATATTTCATATTATATTGATAGGGTAATGTATACCATATGAAATATTTATACCACCAGTGTGAGTCACGAGATATTGTTCTACTAGAGGTAGAGTAGAGATGTCACCCTCTATTTGATCATTTTCCTAAAGAGGGTTGTTGGTGGGGTTAGTTTGAGATAATTAAACTGCTCTAAAACCACTTTTTAATTTCCTTACCAAGAGAAATCCTTATTGTTGAGTTATACTAGCATAAGGACTCAAGAATATTCTATAGTTAATGGAATCAAGAGAGAAATGTCAAGGGTTAAAATAAGTTTTACGGTAATGATTTTCATATAAATTTCCCAAATTCCTAACGAATATAAAGTGTTAGTAGACTTATATATCCAATATCAGTAGGTTAAACTATCCCAATCCAAATTGGTGAATTAAATAATTCTTTAACAAAAATATTCATAATCTATAAGGTAAAAAATAGGAACAATACTATATGAAAAGTTATAAATTACCTATAAAACACAACCCCACCTCCAAAATGATAACTATCTAAACAAATATATACATAGAAATAAATAAAATCATGAAAATTATTTCACCAATATCAAAATTCTATATAACAACACCCAACATGCCTAAATCCCAATCCACTAGAAAAACATATGTCATAAACCCTCTATAAACTACCCCAAGTAAAAAATTAATTTTAAATAAAACAACTACAAGCATCAGTCTAAGAAAATCCACACTTTCATATATGCATGGATCAGTATAAAAACTCATTATGGTTTTCTAAACAAAATATTTCATACTCATGGATCAGAATAATTTGTATGCATATACTCAGTTTAAACAATAATATATCATAATCCAATAATTTAATTAAAAAATCATCTATAAACAACCCCATATGCTCTCACCAATCCACAAAAAAACAATATACTATTGTATCTAACATAAAAAATGTTTAATATAGTTCAAGTTTCTATTAAGTAAATACCTCAAGGGACGCAATTAATATAAATTATAGTAATGTTCTATGATCAAGATCTATCATCCCAACAATAGGAATATAAGTAAAATCATAATATATATCAAAGATTTCAAATCAATTGACTACAAATATAGTTTTTAAATGTAAAAAATAGTTAGAAATAATTATTTGTAATAAAACTTACAAATTATTCTAAATTCTGAATTTAAAATAACTTACCTATTTCCATACACGAGTCGCAGAAAATATAACTAAGATGTGGTGTCACACACACTTACCAATCTTAATGGTCAAAATCAAATAACTAAATACATTCATGCATCATGCCTTTGAAGAAATATCATGAACACAGTAAAACTAAATCATCTATTGAGTATAAGAAAAGTTTAATTGTATCACATGCCCTCTAAAACATCACCTTGATGTATTAAAAATTTAAAGTTCCTTATGTTCCATTTATTGGGGTAAAAATAACATGTTCATACCACATTATACTTCGAGTTAGTATAAAAAATGACCCAGATCCACCTCCAAATAATTTTATCAAAGTATAAGATATGATTGATCCTAAATATTATTTTAAATATGGTAATAATTCTAGAGAAATATAAGAAATTAAACTACTAGTTTTTCTAAAAAGTATAATAAATTTTCTATCCTAAAGGTCACCACCCGGTGATAAAATATCTCTATTATCTTATGTGATTCTTTATTTAGAGTTATCGATGGAGGTGTCCCTTATAGTTAAACACTCAAAGTAAAACCTCAAAAAATGGTCATATATCCCATGGTACTTTGCTTAAATATATTCCAATAACCCTTTAAAGGGACCTTGAGGACCACATAACATAGAGAGTGAGGTTGAATCATTGTTACAATTATTTTCCTAAATGATTCTATGCCCCTCGGTCAATATGAGGAGGAATTTATATAATTTAAAAAAATGAAAAAAACAAATAAAAGAACTTTTAGATTTTTATTTTAGTTCAAATCAAACAATCCTATGTTTACACTTCATTTTAGGTCAAAAAGGGTCATAGATACCCTAAGAGGGGGTGAATCATGGTATGGATATTCTTTTCGAAATTATTATTTCCCCACTAGATCATGAGCTATGTATTATAATGGATGGTTTTTTTTCTTTTTAGAGTTTATATTACTCTTATCCTTTTCAAATTTATTTGATAATTATGCATGGAAAGAAAGTAAAGAAAGAAAATACCATGACATAATGATTTCTACTTGGTTCACCCTCACTGAAAACAGCCAAAGAGCATATAATGACAACGTTCTGATTTATTGAATTTAGTAAGTTTGGATTCAAATTTAAGGTTTGGTCTAGATCACTTCTATTATAATGATCACTACCTTTATATGGTTAAGGTATATCTCACTTCCTTCCCAAGGGGCACTCCCTAACTCTCTTTCGATGGATCATTGTTGGTGTAAAGGATCACCTACTTCAACTTTCTTTGATCACTTCTCTAAAAAGGGATCATGCATAGTTTATGGATATATAGGTTACATCATTATCAATTATTAATTCATCCTTGACTTTATGTATATACTTTTTTTAAGTTATTTCTAGGTTTTTATTTCACTTCTTTGAAAACACCTGGATGCCACACTTCCACTTTCTAGAAAACAGGAACATATTTCTCTTCACTACAAAAATAGAAATTACTTATACTTTAGAAAGATATTAAATATATTATAATTCTTCCCATTACTTCCTATAATTTATTAGTGAATAAGTTCCCTATTCAAGTGTTGTCAAATGGGTCAGATTCTCTATATTATTCTTCACCTTTATAATTCATATATTATAATGATATTACACACAGGGTAATGTAGGTGTGTATCTCCTTGATCAAGAATACAGTGGGATACCCCTACATGAGACCCAAGCTTGTAAAACCTTGTGTGAGATCCTGTAATGTACCATGGTTTGAGATCCTAACATGTACCCTTACACAAGATCCCAATGTGTACCCATGTGTGAGATCCTTGTGAGTACCATGTTTGTAATTTTTGTGACTTCCTGGAGTGAGACCTTATTCACGATTTACACAACATCATTTTGCATAAACTTTTCATTCTTTCTGTAAGATAATCTTGCATATCCTATTTGTTCTTTGCATGAGATCTGGGAACATTTCCCCTTTTTTACTTTGCACGAAATCGTGGTTCAAGTCCCCTTTCATGCTTTGCGCAAGATCATGGCATGAGACCCCTTTCACACTTTGTTCAAGACTTTGTTCAGATCATGTAAAAAACTTACGTGATAAAAATCATCTATATTACTTCATGATATCTCTCCATGAACCTCTTTTGTGAGATCTCTCTGCGAACCTCCTTCTCAGACGTTGCTTCAGGTATATCTTAGAAGAAAAACTTCACCAGTATTTAAGGATGAGTTAGGGGTATTTACAGGCATAAATACACCACCTTAGATCTAGAAATTGTGGTCAACCATCTATTCCATCATAATCATGGGCTTCAAAAATCATGAGATCCATTCAGTGATTTGTGATCCAAGAGATCATTTCAACATTCACCCTCTACAAGATCAGTTTAACATTCAAACTCTTTGAGATTATGCATCTCAACCTCATTCAAGATTATACATTCTCACTTTCATGAGATCAAAAATTTATCTCTTGTGTGAGATTAGATAACTATCACTAATATGAGATCAAGAAATAGATATTTCACGATATCAGGTTGTTCTCAATTGGGTGATATCAGGAAGTTATCACTTTCATGAGATTAGTCAGTTTTCACTTGTAAGAGATCAAGTATTCATGCTTGTGTGAGATCAGGTAGTTTGTGCTTTCATGAGATCAAGAATTTCACGATTTCATGATATTAGGTAGTTATAACTTGATTTAGATCATACATTCATGTGTACAATTTATGCCTTCTCTGAAAACCATCCTTCGTCAACAATATCAAACCTTTTCAAAAAACAGAAGCAGTCCTAATGCACCATCATGAGGGATTTTTGCTAAAAATATCCCCATTTGGGTTTGTCAATAACTACTAAAATTTTTATACCACATTAAAGATTATTCTATATTCTACCAAAAATTCAATTATTTTGATTATGATAGTGATCTGATATTTACTCAACAAATACTCTAAGCCCATATGATCAATGTTCACCATGATAAAGAAGAGTAGCATGAAATTTTTATCAGTTAATCAATTTATTCGAAAACCAGTCAACTGCTTTCATCACGAACCTCATCTATCATTATATATAACCTTTGAATTATCATATTTAGCATCGTCATATT
This sequence comes from Viscum album, assembly GCA_963277665.1. NCBI lineage: Eukaryota > Viridiplantae > Streptophyta > Magnoliopsida > Santalales > Viscaceae > Viscum > Viscum album. Next base: position 1,810,021,798 of record OY728156.1, read on the forward strand.
TAAAACTTCCCCTACATTACTAATCCCCTTATCATCTTCTCCGCCTATCTTGATTAATACATTTTATACCCTTTTATAGCAATAATTTCTCCCCCATTGTCAGTTAACCTGATGGTCACTCCGTTGTGGTTTAAAATTGGTTAAAGAACACATATTAGCACTTCGGGGAAAAACACATCATACATCAAGGAGGGGGTCCCACATTCACACTTTTTTAAGTGTGTGGAGTTGACTAAACTCCAAGATCCCATTAATACCTTTCAATTCCACTTTGGGTAATAACTTCATCAAAATTTCTACAATTTTTAATTATATAAGAACATACTAAAAATTCATGAGGACATGATCCACCTTCTACTTTATAAAATGATACTTGATTTCAATGTGCATTTTCCTAGAGTGATGGACTAGATTTTTTAAAATTCTTATAGAATTTAAATTATCATAATGAATACCAATCATATACTTCACTTCAATCAATCCCTTTATCATATAATTCAATAATTGATTCCTTCAATTAAAAATTTACTCCCCCTTAGTCAATGATCTTTATTCATTAGATTTTTGATAATCTAAAAAATCATGAGGGGCATGCATTATTATTCTATATCCTAAAATCTAGATAAAGACAAATTACTCTCCCTCTTTGTTCATTAACTTCTTCATAGCTCATGGGGCAGTAAAAGTTGAAATTTTAACACCACCAGGATATTTCAACTATATAAAATTTCACCTTTGACTCTTCTTATCAACTTAGAATTGAATCATTGATTATTTTAGAAATTTGTAATATCTGATCCATATTCTTATTTTATAGATGCACATTGTAGTAATATTTTCAAAAAATAAAATTGTCACTCATAATTGATTCATTGATAGATCCTCTAATCCTACTGAGTAAGAACTATTTTTAGGAAACAAGTGTTTAATCCAATAAACATCGGTATTTTCAATGTAACTAAATTACTTCCATAGATTCTATCTATATAACTTTACTCGATTCTTCATAGGACTCTCTTATCATATGGGGCTATATCACCCAGTTTTCTGGCCACCATATCTCTGAAAAAACCTTCTTTCTTCCAAAATCAGTCTACTCTTGGTGGAAAAATAACACTTTGAACTAAGGAATTATACCAATGACATAATATTCAATTAATATTAAACAAAACGATTATTAAAGTTTAGCTTTGATATCACTTCAATTTCGTATTAGGCTCTTCATCACATAATATTCTTTTTCCATAGGACACAACCTTCATATACATATTTGAAAAGAAGAGTTGTTGTGTAACACAACTTTTTGAATCTAATATCATATGTGAATTTCAAGAGTTCATAATCTTCTATTTTCTTGTATAACATTCAACTAATGAACTTGTTCCCTTTCAGCATACACACGCCCCTTGGATATTATATCCCCCTTAGTCCTACATAAATTCCATCAGTGATGAGAAAAAAATTTAATTTATAGGGAGATGGGTACCTTTGGAATCCTCAAAAAGAGATTTTGGTTGATCTTGATGGATCAGCCCTTTGATACATTATTTCAAATCACTGTACTGTTTTTGTGATTGTTTCAACTTCCCATCCAAATTAAACTATTCTGACCATTTAACTAAACATTATTCACCCACATGATTATTATTTCTCTAATATTTGTATTTTTTAGGCTTGACCATTTTCACATTTCTAGGTTTAAACCCATTATTCAAAATTTCCTTCCTTGATGCTCTACATATATTCCATTTTTCATGACACTTTTTATGAGTAGGAATATTTTCATTTGTCATCTACACTTGATTATTCCTCCATTAGATGTCCCTTTCTCTTTCCTTCAATTCTTTCCATGTGGAAGGAAATTTTAATTTTTCAAGTCATTCTTTATTCATTTTTCTTTAATTAGATATTCAAGTCACACCACACTTTATTGTTGGGTTTGAGTTTTCCGCTGAATTTACATTCTTCTTAATCACAACTATAGCATATCCTCCCATTATCTTATAGGATTGTTCGCATTTTTCTAATGGGTTAGTTTTTACTGTAATAAATGAGGTGATTGATACATGTTTCATTGATATCCTTGTGATTCCCCTAAATTTGCAAACCTATTTTTAAACATATCGTTATTTCTTTCAATATAGGATTTTTCGTTATACACTGGCAAATTTGGGGATCTTCTTATGGTTTCCTTTTCCTTACCTTCATTATTTATACTTCAATGTATTTCATATTTCACAAGATTAGTACATATAAAACAACTTACTTTAAATACATAACTTGTTTCATCATTTCTTGTATGATATTTTGATCCAACTAGAGTTATTATTCTGACCTTGACTCCTCAAGAATCTTAACTTTTACTTAGGTTGTGTCCATTCATTCCATAAAAATCACGTTTATGACTAATTGCTTCTAAGATACTTTTATTTCATACTTTTCAAGAATCTTCTAGTTACTCCAAGATTTAGAAATACTTATTTCTTTATAATATGAAATATATTCCAATTATTCAAAACAAAAACATGTAATATGAGTATACATCCTACATAAATAGTACATGTTTTCATTACTTCCTATGAAATTCTTTTTATGTATGTTTCTAGTATATGAATTATTTTTCCTATGTATTGAACTATTCATGGTTATATTCCTCTCATGAATGGGAGAGGGTTCTTCATATAGAATACCAAATTTTCAAAAACTATATGGAATTTAGGTTGGTACAATCATTACATGATTTTCCTCTAAAGCAGCATATTTTCGTTTCATTTCATTATCACCTTCCAAAGGATAATAAAATAGTATGTGAAAAGCATTCCTCTATTTTACATTTTCTTTGGCATTAGATTTCTCCACTTCTTTCTTGACAGATTCTATCTCCTTCCTAAATTTTTTAATCTTATTATCCCTTGATTCAAGTTGATTATTAAGTTTTTCAATGAGATTCTTTCATGTAGTCATCTCATCATCCAATTCTTGGGAGATATTATCTATCATGTTATATTTCTCCTTTATTTTATAATTTAACTAAGTAACAGAATCATTATAGCATGCATTCTCTTATTGTATTCTTTTCTTCTCATGAACTAGTTTAAATAGGTGTGTAGAAAGATCATCATTTCTGTATTTCAAATTATGAATTTTATCTGAGTCCATATTCTTTCTCATTTCATTACCTTTAATTTTTTCGGTTCTTTATCTTAGGAATAATTCTTCCCTATTAGATCTATATCCACTTAAACAAGTCTATTTTTTAATCCTTTTAGCTTGTTGACTTTTATTTCCTACACTTGGATCCAGATATATTTATATTTAATTTCTTCATCTGGTTTCTAATCCCATTTCTTTTTACATGGAAAAATTATATGTTTTTACTTTATTGAAGTTTCTTTATCATCAGTAGTTTTATAATTAATTGTAATATCAGGTTCTTCACTCATTTCTACATTATCATTTAATGTGTGTATATTTTCACAGTCCAATTCATCCAAACATTTCTTCATTACACTATTAGTTTCCTTTAACCGAATCACATGTTTTTCATAGACACTTCCACACTGAGGAATAATGTTTGACTTCTGCTTATCTTTTTTAGTTATTCACATTTCCTTGGCACACCATGATAAGAGAAAACTAAAACATAAATTCCAATAATAGATTAAACCTTTTCAGAGAAAAAAAATCAAAAAAAGTAATGTATTCTCTAATACCTATTCTTAGGTCCAAAAGGTTCCTAGATACCATAAGAGGGGGTGAATCAAGGTCTAGATATTCTTTTCTAAATTATTTTTTCCCACTTGATATTCACCTCTTTATTATAAGGGTAACTTTGTTTTCTATTTAGTGTTTATATTGCTCTTATCCTTTCTAAATTTATCTGATTATGATTATTGGAATTAAAAGTAGGAAACAAAACATGAGGACATAATTATTTTTACTTGGTTCACCCTAACTGGAATGTTTCCAAGTAGAATACAATTGAAATGTCCCAATGTACCAAATTTACTAACACTCACTACTAATTCAAAGTCAGGGATAGATCACTTTTATCCCCAGGCATATAATGGACCCTACTTTACATACATAGATATTACTCTAAAATTCAATAAAATTTATTACAAACCATAAAAAAATCCACACCGTCACCATATAGGTTTTGTGTCTTTAGAAACTGGGAGACATAAAAAAATTGTTAATAAGACATCAATATTGTAACCCGTTTATTTCTTCATAACTAGACCCCTTTTTAAATGTCATACTTAGTACCCTTGTTTATGACCTGGAGAAAAGAAACATAAGAAAGGGTGATCTCAGATGCTCAGTAAGGGTAAACAATGGAGATATCAATCATTTCATAATCCTAAGACATAATAACATGATATTTTAAAATATTATCCTACATATGAAAGATAGTGATATCATTCCATGGGATAAATCATAAAAGTTCATAAATAACAATGAATATATTACCAAAAGTCAAAACATAAGACATGTAATTTTGTGTCATACACATAAGAGTATAAAATCATTCAATATTAGTTAAGGATCATTTTCAAGACCATCATAGTAGACAAAGTCCATTACTGAACCATGTTTACTTCCTATTCCATCCCTATATTACTAAACCGAGATCATTTCTCATTCCGTCTATGTCTATATAATGAGATATAAATATTTACCCAATGCATTGGAGGTAGATATAGGTCCCACACATCTCATAATGAAATCATTCTTATGTTTTCCACAAAAACATAAATCATTCATCATAGCATAACCCAATAAAAAATGGGTTTCTTGAACATCATTCCATCATAACATAATCCATATAAAACAAATAGATTTCACAAATAAAATTACATTATAAAAATAATAAATAATATTAATAATGGGGATAGTATACTTGAAGCATAATGCTATTAAATAATACCATCTTATATGGAAAATAATTTTGATAAAACAATTGAAATTAAATCTTGAGGAAAATATCCTTTCTTCTTCAAAAACATTTTCTTTTCACAATATTCCACACAATTTAAAAAGAAAATAATTTCTTGGAAAATATACTTGAAATATTCTAAATAGAGATTCATGGAAAAACAATGTAATGAAAACATAAAAACCCTTCATGTCGTATAAGTTAAAAGAAAAAAATCATCTTGTACTTTTATCGAATAATTCAAAAAAGTACCTCGTACCAAAAACTAAAAAAGATTAATTTAATAATATTTAATAAAATAAAACAATGGGTAAAATTTACTTTGAAAAATTGTAGAATAATAGAATGAAAATTTTTGAATACATATTTAGAAAACATGGAGATGGTTGATAAATGTACCTGTTTAGACAATCTTAGATATAAACGAGATTATGAAATCATCTCCTACCTTTGGCCCAATATCATTTTTATGTATCCAAACCTCATGTATAATGATTTAATTAATTTTATTGAATTATTATAGAATCATAGTCATTTTTAGGATTTAATATATGATCATATTGTCATCTATTTTTCAATAACATTTCATTATTATTCATTATTCATGTATAAATGGATTCATTTTCTTATGCATGTTTTGTCGAATAAGTTACAATTATTATTCTTTGGTTCTAGTTATATATTTACAATAATGATATTAATATAATATATATCATATTTATTAATTCTATAAATTTATATAATCATTCTTTAGTTGATATCCTATAGAATAAATTGCATCGCATCATGTTGATGGTAGGTTGTAAGTATATCATTCCTTTAATTTTGAAATAGTATGTAAGTGGATGGTATATATATTGTTCCAGGATAAATATCTTGATATAATAATAATATATAGGTATTATATTCATAATTATACCCATACAATTAAAGTGGTGATGAAAAACAGATTATACCACAACGTGGATACGATAAGTCGTACGTACGCACATGTGGTGATTTCATTTTTCGTAGGATGGATAGAAGGTGGAATAAGGTTTCTCTATAACCATAATTAACATCAAAGTATATAGGTTATACTAGAGTTATTAATTAATAAGTTAAAAAACAAATTAAAATAAATTAGAAGAATAAATGATCTTGAGAGAGTCGGTAAAGGAGATTACCTCTTCTTCAACGAACTCCCTCTAGATCTCTTCTTAAAGGCATTAAAGATGGTATTTTGAGAATACCATCACCTATATAATGTGAATAGGAGGGTATATAAGGGAAATGGGTAGGGTTTGGATGAACCTAAAGGATAAATAAGTTATGAAGAAATGAGGGAGGAGGTTCCCTTCTATAATTGAGGTTGGGGTCACCATTGGAATTTCCAAAAATATTAATTTATAATAAATTAAAACAACATCCTAAAACCACTAAAATGTCTTATTTTAGAATATAAGATGATATAATGATGTAATATAATTAACCAAAAAGATTTAGTTAAGTGTTTCTCTCAATTTGGACCTTATCGTTTTAATTAACACTTAATTATTCTATTTTATTTTTAACCAACATAACAAATATTTCAATATTAAAAGGGTGAAATGTTTACTTATTTGATGTTAATTAGACCATAAATGAATAATTATAACATTTTATAACATATCATAATTATTATAAATTTTTTATAAATGTTTTATGATATTTAAATTATTTAATAATACATTATTTTGATAAAAAACAATAGTGTCATTGTTGACACTATTCAATTCATTGATTTTTTATAAATATAAAGATAATAATTTAACTTTGAATAAAATATTTTATTATATTCCTAAGATATTAAAGTCATATATAAAATTCATTTTTTATATTAATTATCATAATTTATATTTATTTTAATGTTTTTAATTTCATTTATTTTTTATCTTCATTTTAAAATAATAACAAATAAATTTCATGTAATTATTCAATATACTTATTTGTTGAATAAAAATTAAAAATAAAATACTATGATGAATATAAATCTAATATATTTAAGAATAATACTTATAGCCTAATATATCTTATAGAAAATCCAACATTAAAAATGTTATATTTATTAAAACATGAATGTAACAACTTCCACATCACTTAAAATAAACAATTATAAGTTTCATAATCCTTACCATATGGCTCCAAAAGCTCAATAACTCGATCCTTGGATGATTATGGTCCATATATACTATATAAATAATATTTATTCCAATTTCAGTGTCTTTTAATGGTTATTATCATTTTAATTATTTTAAAGATTTTTCATTAATTAAATAATTTTTCATCATCAATATATAAGCCTTTATGGTAATTATTTATTTCATAAAAATTTAAAATAAATAACCATGATTATGAAAAAAATAGAATTAAAATGATTATTTATAATATAATTTATCTTCTATATAACCTTATATTAAAAATTATATAGTTATTAAATTTTGATTGAGATGTATTTAACTTTTCTTTAAATAAAATAAATTAAATGTCCTAATCTCATCTATGTGGCTTCCAAAGTTTACCATTTTGACCCAATGATGATTTAGATCAAAACAATATCCAACAATATTAATACAAGTTTTTGGATAATTTTATAATACTATTTTTACCCTTAATTACCTGATTTACCCTTTTACCGTATTAACAAAAAAATACCGAACTTACAATTCATACTTCCCAAAAATAAAATAAATTTATTTACATAATATTGATATAATGAATCCAAATATGGAATAAATTTTTTCAAATTCAAAATACATGTTTTTTAGTATTTTCTTTAAAATAAATCTCATTGTTGGAATGAGAAAACGGGTTTTAAAAGTTAAATCGTTTTAAAAGATTGAATATTTTTATATATAAATTCAATGTAAAATTAATGTCAATAACCTAAATTATATTAAATGATAAAAATATAGTCTATTTATATTTTTAAACCTTTCAATAAAATAATTTAACCATATAAATTATTTCAATGAAAAAATTTGTTTTTAAATAAAATTTAGTATATTTTTACTATTCATAAAAACATGGATGTTATTAGGAAAATATAAAAAAGTCATCCAAAGTTAATTTTTATATCCTGCTTCCAAATAAGTGGTTTATGTTTTCATATAAAAATTATTTATGTGTCAACATGTTAATTTTAAAAAGGTTCTCTATTAAAAGGTGGTCAAATTACCCTTTTGAAAAATATAGGTTTTTATACATAAAATAGGGCTTCTTCATACCCTATGTCTAAAATATCTATTGGATGAATATAGAAAATAATTTATTAAATATCTAACATATATATTTCCTTACTTTAATTTACTAATTCTAATTCACTTAATTTATTAATATAAAAATAAAAATATTTCATTTACATTTAATTTATGTATATTTTTCATAAATAAATGGTAGCCAAAGAATTTCCATACATTTTCATATGTTAATTATTTTTATTCTTGCTAACTTAATGTCTATGTTATATTGGTAATTTTATACCAAGAGAATCTCGTGGTTTTTTAAAACTCACGATAGTGTACAATGCAAGCTATTGAAGAATTAAAATTATTTAAAGAAAATATTTTATAAAAACATTCAACTGTTACATTCTTCCCCCCTTAAACTGAATTTCACCCTCAAAATTCGTCACTAGGATAAAAATAGAGGAGGATCCCTCTACCTCATCACATCCTAAAGATCCTATATAGCTTCCTCAAATTAGGTATTCCTCCATTAAACTTTAACCAAGCGAGTGGTCTTGTTTCATTGAACTTTTTTGCTAAAATCCAGAATCTCTATAGGTTGTTCTTCATAAGAAAGATCTTTCTCCATCGGAATTACTTCTATGTCTAGTTCATGTGAAGGATCAGGTATGTAATGTCTTAGAAGAGATACATGGAACACATCGTGAACTTGAGATGTATTCAGTGGTATCACTAATCAATAATCTACCTTCCCAACACGATCTAGAATTTAAAAAGGATCAATATACCTAGGGTCCAACATGCCATTCTTTTCAAATCTCATTACTCTCTTCCAGTGAGATATTAATAGAAACCCCTTATCACCCATTTTAGACTCTAGGTCTTTTCTTTGGTTGTCAACAAAACGTTTTTTCTATCTATGAGCTTCTCATATGTGTTGTTGAATGGATCCAACCTTATATACCATTTCATCAACAAGATTATATCCTCATAGATTTCATTACCAAACTTAATCCCATCAAGTTGGATTTATTCACCTCTTTCCATAGATGGATTTATAAGGAGCCACCTGAATACTAGATTCAAAGCTATTATTGTAAGAAATGTTTACCAAAGGTAGGTGTCGATCCCAACCACCTTTGAAAACCATAGAGAAATCTCTCAACATGACTTCTAGAGATTGATTTTTCCTCTCATACTAACCATATGTATGAGGATGATAAGTAGTGATGAAACTTAAGTCTGTATCTAGATCTTGCTGAATACTTCATGAGAACTTCAATGTGAACCTCAAATCCCGATCAGATATAATGGAAAGTTGTACTCCATGCACTCGTACCAATTTATTTACATATAACCTGGAAAGATGACCAAGACAAAAATCCTCTCTAATAGAAATTAATTGTACCAAATTCACTATAACATCAACTATAACCCATATATAATATCACCTTTAGATATTTGGGTTATTCTAATGAAAAATTCCATTGTGATGTTTTCCCATTTCCATTCTTGTATGGATAACGGTTGTAACATCCCCTTAGACTTCTATCTATCATTTGTAACATGCTAACAAACCATGACCCAAGAAACATATTCAGAAACATATCTTTTCATTCCATCCCACTAGAAATACTATTTTATGTCCTTGTACATATTTGTGCTTCTGGGATGAATAGATAATGAAGAACAATGAGCCTTATCCAATAGGTCCTTCTTTAATTATGGTATGGGAGGAATAAAAACACAGTTCTTGACCCTTATTATTTCATCACAATAAAAGTTAAAGTTAGGAACATTTCTCACCTTCTTTTGTAGCTCCACGTCTTCCTTCTACACCTCCTTAATCTTCAGTTGTATAGATTGATGAATATTTATCTAAGAAACAAAACATTTCTCCCCTTCCATTAAAATTATAATATCCATCCATCTTAAATCCATAAATATTGGATCATTTGTGATTCTCATCATGAATAGGCTAGAATATTCCTTTTGACTCAAATCATCTTTCACATTTTTCCCTTTCCTAGGGTGGTAATGTATTGAGAAGTCGTAATCTTTAATCAAATCCAACCATCTTCTTTGGCACATATTCATCTCCTATTATATTAAAATATACATTAAAATTGTATGATCAGTATAAATATCACACCTTTCACCATAAAGACAATTCCTTTGTATCTTTAATGAAAATATTACCAAAGCTAACTCTAAATCATGTGTTGGGTAATTTTTCTCATCTATTTTCAATTCTTGTGAGGCATAATCTATCACCATATAATTTTGCATGACAACACATACCATCCTCTTCTTGGATGCATCACTATAGATCAAAACCCTTTCTCTACAACAAGTAATTGTGAGCACATGTGCACTTTGATAACCATCTTTTCAGCTCTGTGAAATTCTCTTCACATTCCTCTGTCCACATGAACATAACTACTTTATGAGTTAACATGGGTATTGGATTATATGTTCATGAAAAATCTTTCAAAAAACATTGATAATATCTAGACAAACCAGGAAAATTTTAGATCTCAATTACTATTATTGGTCTGGGACAACTTTCAATAAATTATGTTTTTCCTAGATCCACAGATATACCCTATCTTGAGATTATGTGACCCAAAAAATGAGACTTTCTAAAGATAAAATTCACACTTGGTAAATTTTTCATAAATCTACTCCTTTCTAAATGTCTTTAGTACAATTATCAAGTGATCTTTATGCTCTTCCTTTATCTTCGAATAAACTAGAATATCATCTATTAAAACTAAAAAAACTGATCAAGATAGTCTCTAGAGACTTTTTTCATTATATCCATAGAGATAGTGGGGACATTAGTAAGACCAAAAGGAATCATAATAAATTCATTGTGTTCATACCTTGTACAAAATGTCATCTATGGTATATCCTCATTATTGACCTTTAATTAATGATATCCTAAATGAATATAAATCTTGAAAAATTATTGATCTCTATTTAGTTGGACGAACAAGCCATCAATGTGAGGAAGATGATATTTTTTCTTCATAGTGATCTTTTTAATTTTCAGATAATCAATGTGGAGTCTCATTGATACATCTTTCTTCTTATAAAAAAGAATAGGTTCACCCTAAGGTGATACACTAGAGCATATGAATCCCTTTTCAAGATACTCTTGGAGTGGCTTCTACAATTCCTATAACTCAATTGAGGCCATTCTATAAGGTGTCTTTAAAATAGGCATATCACCTAGTATAAGATCTATTGATAACTCAACTTCACGATTTAGTGGAGGAAATTGAAATTATTCTAGAAAGAAATCATCAAACTCCCATAAAATAGAAGTACCCTTAATGGTGAGTTTCTCCCAAACCATTTTAGATATATTACCTTCATTTATAAGAACCAAGAACCATAACATTGAATAAATTTTCACTCGAAGTTCATACTCATCCTTACATAGATAGATGGTCATAGATTGATCTAGAATATGAAATGTGGCTTCTTTTACCTAGAAATTGAAATGATATCCATATATAGATATCCAATCCATGCCAAGAATTAAATCAAATTTCACTGAAGGAAATATCACAAGATTTACAAGAAGTACTTTCTCACAAACTTCAACAAGAGAAGAATTATAAACTTTTGATGTGATAGTTGTACCATTAGGAGGTGTCACAGCTATCTCAAAATCTAATTATTGAGGTTATACTATGATATCCATATAAAATTCTTCAAAAATAAAAGAGTGGGTGGATCCAGAATCAGATAAAACATTTTCTAATTTATAGTGGATGGTAATTGTACCATTAACCACTTTATTATCGTATTCCACATCACCGATAGTGATTTCATGTGACTTACCTTTGTCTTTTTCCTTAAGAGTTTTCTAACATCAATAATCATTTATAACACTTGATTTATGGAATTAGTTAGCATAATTCCCCATTTTCTTTCACTTGTAATATTGATGTGTATGAGGTGCATTCTTTGTAGACTTTACTCTAGTTGCATCATCAAACACCTTTTTTCCATCACTTTTTCATTCAACTGCTTTATGGACTTATCTCCCATACTTAAAACATTTTATAGTCACTTTAAGACAATTTACTATATGTTTCTTTCCACACTTTGAGAATAAGTGAAAACTCATTTTTTTAGTGTGGTCTTCAGATTTTCCCTAGAATTCCATTGTTCTATTCTTATCAAACCAATAGGACTGATGGGTTACCCCAATCTTCATCTCAACCTTGAGATCATATCAAACAATTTCCTTGTAGATATTGATTTCCCTTATTGATAATTCACTCTAGATATTTTGTTCTAAGCCACTAAATAATTGATCAATTTTACTCTCAGGTTGGATAATAATTCCAAAAGCATACCTTGAAATTCTTATAAAATGTGTTTCATAGGTTACAACAGATTCATCATCCTTTGGATTAAGTATAAAGAAATCATTATCCATATTTTTTCTAAGAATACAAAGAATGTACTTATTGAAAAATAAGTTCTTGAACTCATCCCATTCCATGGATTCAATTTCATATCTTTGCCTTATATTATTTATAAGGTTCCACCATGGATCATCTTCACCTTCCAAATGAAAAACTAGTAATATGAATTTATCTTGTTCTATTAATTATAGAAATAAAACTATATTTGAATTGGTACTGATCCATTATTCATCCATTAGTGTATTAGATGAGCCACTGAAATAAAGTGCACACTGCCTCATGAAGGACATAGAAAAATGGTGTTCCCTTATTTTCTCATTTGGAAGTCTTTCAGTATTCATATCTTGAGAATGTGTTTTGAGCATAGCTACAATATTTTTCATCCCACCACACATAACATTTGGTTGGTCAGGAAGACAATAATTTCATTTCCCCTCACATTCATCATTAGTTTGGTTCCTACAAGTTCCTACCATGGACTAAGATCAAGAAGCATAGTGTGAGAAATACTAATCATAATGGTAAGAACACATAATTAAGAATAAAATTTCAATTTAAGACACTTTAGGTTTTATCCTAGGTTATTCATAATCATTTATAAAACACTAGGATTATAACCTATACTTTGACATATCCTTAGAGTTTTTTACTAAGGTTTTATTATCCTAGTTTCCAAAGGTTAATGATATATTTCACTCTGATACCAACTATAAAGGAACCTACATTATAAACAAATATATTACTTCAAAAATGAATAATATTAATTACAAAACATAACGAACCCATTCTAGTATTGTATAGGTTTAGTGTATTTAGAAACTATAAAACATACAAAACTAGTTCATAAGACATCTATATTGTCTCACACATATTTCTTCATAACTAGACCCATTTTTGACATATCTTACTTAATATCCTTCTTCATGACCTAGGGAAAAGAAATATAATAAAATGTGATCTTAGATACTCAGTAAGGGTAATTAAGGGATATGTAAATCATATCGTAATCATAATATATAACAACATAACATTTTAAAATCTTATCCTGCATATGAAATATCATGATATCATGTCATGGGATAAATCATAAAAGTTAATAAAGAAATAATTAAAATATTACAAAAAAACATAATATAATACATGGAATTTTTTGGCATATGCATAAGCATATAAAATCATTTCATGTTCATCAAGGATAATTTCCAAGACTATCATAGTGGAAAAATTAGATGACTAAATTGATTTAACTTCCCATTCTATCCCTATATTACTAAAATAAGAACATTTACCATTCAAGACCTATATATATCATGAGATATAAATATTTTCCAAATTCATTGAAGGGAGATATACATCACACCAATATCTTAATTAAATAATTCTTCTGTGATCCACAAAAACATAAATCATTAATCATAGCATAACCCAAAAAACAAAATGTGTTTCTTAAACATCATTCCATCAAAACATAATCCATATAAAACAAATGGATTTCTTAAATATAATCCCATTATAAACATAATAAACATTTGGAATAATAGGGATGGTATACTTGAAACATAACCCTATTAAATAATTCCATCATAGATGGAAAATAATTTTGATAAAATGATTGAAATTAATTCTTGAGGAAAATATTCTTTCTTCTTTAAAAACATTTTATTTTCTCAAAATGCCACAAAATTTTAAAAGAAAATAATTTCATTGAAATTAAACTTGAAATATTATAAAAGAATATTTATTGAAATATGATTTTATGAAAATTTAAAACCCCATCATACCTTATAAGTTAAAAGAAAACATTCTTATCATACTTTTGTTGAATAAGTCAAAAAGTACCTCATATCGAAAACAAAAAAGGATTCATTTCATACCATTTAATAAAATTCACCAATTGGTAAAATTGACTTTCAAAAATTTCAGAAAAATAGAAATAATATTTTGTAATACATGTTTAGGAAACATGGACATAAATGATAAATGTGTTTGTATAAACCATCTCAGATGATAATGAGATTGTGAAATTATCCCTTACCTTAGGTCTAATATCCTTTGTATGTATCGAAACACTTGTATAATGATTTAAATAATTTTTTTTAATTATTAAAAAATCAAATTCATTTTTATTATATCATATATGGTCATATTATCATCTATTTGTTAATAACATTTCATTATTACTCATTTTTTGGGTATAAACAGCTTCATTTTCTTATGCATGTTTTTTTGAATAAGTTCTGATTATTCTCCATAGGTTATAGTTATATAATTTCTATAATGATATTAATATAATATATATCATATTTATTCATTATATACATTTATATGATCATGATTTAATGGATATCATGTAGAATTAATTTCATCACATTGTGGATATGGTAGGTCGTACGAACACACGATCAATGATATCATTCCTTTAATTATGAAATGGTATGGAAGTGGATGGTATATATATTTTTATAAGACAAATATCTTGTTATAATAATCATATATAGTTATTATTTCTATAATTATATCAATCCAAGTAAAGTGGTGGTGAAAAAATATTACACCACAGTGTGGTGACAGTAATTCATATGTACGCATGCATGGTGATTTTGTTTTTTGTAAGATGGATATAAGGTGGAATAAGGTTGTTCCACAACCATAATAACATATCAGTATATAGTTTATACTACAGTTATTTAATAATAATGTAAATAACAAAGGAAGTGGTAGTAGAATAATAAATGATCTTGAGAGAGTCTGTAAATAAGATTACCTCTTCTTCAGTGAGCTCCCTATAGATCTCCTCTTAAAGGCACTAAAGTTGGTTTTTTGACAAGACCAAAACCTCTAGAATGGTATTAGGAAAGTTTATAAGGGAAATGGGTAGGTTATGGAAGATATTTAAGGATAAATGAGTTATAAATAAACAAGGGAGGAGTTTCTCGTTTATAATTGAGGTTGGGGGCACCTTTGGAATTTCATAAATTATTAATTTATAAGAAATTAAAACCACTTTCAAAAACTATAAAAATGTATTAGTTTTGAATATTACATGATTTAAGGTTGTAATATCATTAACCAATAAATTTTAGACAATTTTTATAATCAATTTAGACTTTATCAATTTAATTAACACTAAGTTATTCTATTTAATTTTTAACCAAGGTAACAAATATTTTAATATTAAAAGGGTGAAATATTTATTTTTTGATTTCAATTAGATAATATATAAATACGTTATAAAATTTTAGAGCATATCATAATTATTATATATTTTTTATAAATGTTTCATGATTTTTAAATAATTTAATAATACATTATTTTGATGAACAATCAATATTTTCAATTTTGACACTATTCAATTCATAGATTTTTTAAAAATATGAAGATAACAAGTTAATTTCAAAAAAAAATTAATATATTACTATTATTTCATGGTCATATAGAAAATATATTTTACATATTAATTATTCCAAATTATATTTATTTTAATATTTTTAATAACATTTATTTGTTATCACTATTAAAAAAATAATTACAAATAAATTTTCAGAAATTATTTAATATACTTATTTTTTGAATAAAATTTAAAAATAAAATGCTATGATGAAGAAAAATCCTATATATTTAAGAATAATACTTACATATTAATATATATTATGGAAAATCCAACATTAAAAATTTTATATTTATTAAAACATGAATGTCACAATGTTAACGCCACTTTAAATAGAAAATTATAAGTGTCATAATATTTTTCATATAGATAAAAATGGTAAATAACTCAAATATTTGATGATTATGGTCTAGATATACTTGACCAATAAGATTTGGTCAAAAAAATTGTATTTTAATGGTTATTATCATTTAAATTAGTTTATTGATTTTTCATCAATTAAATAATTTTTGCATCAGCAATGTATAAGCCTTTAAGTAATTATTTATTTCCTAAAAATTAAAAATAAATTACCATGATAAAGAAGAAAAAAATATATTTTAAATGAGTATTTATAATAAAATTTATATTATATGTATCTTTATATTAAAAATGATATAGTTATTAAAATTTGATGGAGACAAATTTAACTTTTCTTGAAATAAAATAGAATAAATGTCCTAAACTCATCCAAGTGGCTTCCAAAGGATACCATTTCAACCCAAGGATTATTTAGGTCTAAACACTCTCATCCAATGATATTAATACAAGTTTTATAGTAATTTTATAATAATATTTTAACTCTTAATTACATGATTTACCCTTTTACCATATTAATAAACAAATTTGCTGAAGTTACTATTCATAATGCCCAAAAATAAAATAAAGAAATTTAAATAATTTAGACCTAATGATTCCAAATATGGATAAATTTTTTCAAAATTCAAAATTCAAAATTTTTAGTAATTAATTTAAAATTATTCTCATTGACAAAATGAGAAAACGGTTTTTAAAAGTTCCAATATTGTAAAAGATTGAAATATTGTTACATCTAAATTCAATGTAAAATTAATGCCAATGACCTAAATTATATTAAATGATAAAAATATAATCTATTTATAAATTTAAACCACTCAATAATATAATTTATCCATATAAACTATTTCCATGATAAAATTTAGTTTTAAATTAAAATTGAGTATATTTTTACTATTCATCAAAACATGAAAGTTATCAGAAAAATATCAAAAAATCATCAAAGTAAATTTTTATATCCCACATAAAATTAAGTGGTTTCTTTTTTCATATAAAATTTATTAATGTGTCCAAATTTTAATTTAAAAATAGATTTCCATTAAAAGGCTGTAAAATTACCCTTTTGAAAAATATAGGTTTTTACATAAAATAGGGTTTATTCATACCCTATTACTAAATTATATATTGGATGAATATAGAATTTTTTTTATTAAATATATAACATATATATTTCATTAATTTCATTTACTAATTATAATTCACTTAATTTATTATTATAAAAATAAAAATATTTCCTTAAAATTTAATTGGTTTATATTTTTTTATAAATAATTAGTAGTCAAAGAATCAACCATAAATTTTTATATTTTAGTTGTATTTATTCCTACGAACTTAATGGCTAGTTTATAATGGTCATTTTATACCAATGATGTCTCACATTTTGTTTAAACTCACGATTGTGTGCAATGCAAGCTGTTGAAGAATTAAAATTATTTAAAGAAAATATTTCATAAAAATATCTAGGTGTTACAAGGATTTCTGAATTTAAAAGGTTTAGGGATAACTAACTACCTTCATAAGGGTTACTCGACAAATCTATTTTGTTGGTTTACTGCCTATGGAAAGGATCACCTTCTTCTTATTCTTACACTCACTTCTCTAGAAAGGATTCTCACACATATTATGGACATTTAGGTACTTTAATTATCAATAATGAATGCATCCTAAACTGTATATAGATGCTATGTTGAAGTTTTTTTTGGGTTGCTCCATCACTTGTGAAAACACCTAGATGCAACAATTTACAATTTTCAAAAAACTAGAACATACTTCTATTTACTGTATATACAATAATTACCTATCTTTGGAAATATCTTCAAAATATTTCAAGTCTTCCTTTAACTAAATTGGGTTTAGTATTGAATAATATTCTTCTACAAGTATTTTAAAATGATACAGATCCAATTTATTCCTCTTATCCTTTAGAATTCATATATTACAGTGATACTACTCACAGTGTGACGCCCCAGGTTTTATGAACTAGTCCAAATAAACAACGTTATGCTTTTAGTAATGTATCTTGTTTTATTTGTTGTGCCTTTAATGATGTCGCTTGTTTTATTTATTGAGTTTTGTTGTGCTAATAAGGAATTTTAAATAAAATAAAACATGTAGAATAAGTTAAACTGATATATATTAAAATCTTACATTGCAACAAGAGCCAACTAATTGAAAATACCATGCGCAAGACCTAACACAGCCACAACAAGACTACTAAGAACCACAACGCGAGTAATCAGATAGTCCTCATCTTCAGAGTCCATCAGCGTGAAAAATATAACAGCCAGGGCCATGACACACATGCTCAACACCAATGGTATGAGGAGAACCATCCTTCCTAGCTCAAGTGTTCCGATTTTAAGAAACCCCCTACACCCCTCCTTTTATAATGATCCTGTGAATTATGATCGTTGGAAAAAATATAGTCTTTGGGTTTTCAAAACAAGCTTTGGGTTTCCGTTGATAAATTTATACTTATATTAAAACTTGTTTTTAATGCTCTTATAATTTTATAATAATATGTATAAAGTATGTTTCACAAAAGAATCATAGTTTTAAAATTTAAAGAGTATTCTCGGAAAAAAATCATATTTTTTTCACAAAATTATAATTCGTACTTATATATTAAAAACTTAGTATTTTTTTTTATAAAAGACATGTTTAAAGGGTATCAATAATAATATCTTTTGAGCTCTAAAATTATGAATTTTTGAATTAACTAGTGTTCTTTTAGAATTTCTTTAAAGATCCAAATAATTATAACGGTTTTGTATGTAAAATAAGAAATGTATATCTTTTAAAATATTTATATATAAATTGGTAGAGGGATTTAAATTTTAAGTTAAAACTATTTGTTGTTATAGTATATTGACTCATTTTGTGCAACTATTTATATTTCGAACTAAGCCTACTTAAACTAGTTATTTTGAAAGTCTAAATAAATTTTCTTTTAAAAATTTGTGTTGTTACGAAATATTTTGCATAAGCTAGTAAAAGGATTTTGATTTTTAGTTAAATAAACTAATTGTTTTTATTGTATTAACTCTCTTTTTTATAAATATTATACTACACTTTATTTTGAAATAAGTATACTTATACTGGTTATGTTATAAATTTAAATAAGTTTTAAATAAAAAAATGGGTTGGGGCCCAGGCAAGCCGAGGGCATCCCTTAAGGGACAAGCCCTCTAGGCCAAGACCAAGCCCCAAGGGACCTGAGGTGCCGACCATCGGGGTCCCCAAGCATCTAGTGGGTGTCCAAGCTATGTCTCGAGCTGTGCATAGGTGTTCTAGGTCGCGCGTAGGCCCGTGTATAAGGCCCACGGTGTGCGGTGCGTAGGGGTGGGCCGAAGCCCGCATGGGGCTCGTGTATAAGGCCCCGGTGTGTGTGTGTTTGTGTTATCGAACCGAATCTGGTGCGCTTTGTATTATAAGTCGCGCCTCAAGCATAGATCGTTTCGATGTGGGACGCGTTCCACGTAATCAGGACCGTCCGATCGAATCACGCTTGGATCTCGACCGTCCGAACCTGTTAGCCGCTCAATCGCCCCGCGTATCACCGCGACCGCCCGATCTCACCCGAGATCTAATCCCGGCCGTCCTTTCCCTTACCGTGTTGACCCCCATCATCTTCTTCCTCGCAGCAGCAACCGACCAGTAGGCCTGCACAAGGACGCCTCAGCCTCTCCCCCGCACTGGTCCCCTTGACTTCCGAACACCCCCTCCTAGGTCTCTGCTTTCCCGTCTTCCCCACGTCAGCCTAGCCTCTTGGGTCGAGTCACCTTTGGATACCGAGGCCTATATAAATGCCTATGGCCACTTGAAACTATGGCGGTTCTTCTTCCTCCTCCTTCCTCTCCCTCAAACTCCCAGCAACCCAGCGAGTTACACCCGGTCTGAGATTTCTCCTCAAGCACTGTAAGGGTTCTTGCATGCTTTCCTTCTTTTGAAGAAACCTTCAGTATATATATACAACATATATCTATTTATATATACTTAATATATAGACCCCTTGGATGGAATCACCTTCAAAGAATCTGTTTTGTGTTCTCTGTAGGGTGCATACATAAAAGTGTTTACATGTTTTGATCTCCTTTTAAGAAACCCATACCTTTATATTCTCGGTGTATATATACAATTTATATATATATATATATACTTAAATATAAACCCTTCGGGTTGTGATGTTTTCAAAAGGGGCTTGCAGTCGTGTTTCCAGTAGGGTGCAAGTGTGGTGGTTTTTATGTTTTTACCTCATAATACTACTCTCCTATGTTTTAGTATATACAATTTATACGTGTACATAGTTATGTATAATGAAATCTATCCAGTCTTAAAACGGGTTTTCTTAAAGTTTTTTTACAAAAGCTACAAAGGGAAAAGAGTTATCTTACCTTATTCTAAAACAACCTTTAATAATATGGTTCATATATATACCGGTTACCCCCTTTTTATATATGTATATATATACATATAGGTTATATTTTATTTTTGGGAGGACCTATGTTGGACAGGGATTTGGGGTGTTAAGTTTTGATTGTTTTCTTTTGGTTTTATTTCATTAAACCTTTACAGATATAAATATACAGTTTTCTATATGTATATAAAAATATTTATAACCAAAACTCTATCTATTTTTCGAATTTTAAATGATCCAACATGTTATACTATGCATTAATGAGGGTTGTTTGAAATTGTTTTACCATGAAAACCCCTCGTTGTAAACTTGGTATCTACATATCTCTATGTACTCATAAATATGTAAACCAATACAAATCAAATTTATAATTTCAAGGGGTGGGTACCAACCTTTAAGTAAATCCTTATTTTATGCGAACTATGTTTTATTAAAGAGGCATACTGGTCATCACTCATGATGCGTTTTACCATAAAGGGTGTATTTTGGTTTGAATTAAGATGTATTAGAGGATTTGAGATTTAATGGGTCATGATATCATGATGTGTTCACGTATTATCTTAAGACATAATGAACCTACTTTGGTGAATGTATTTATTAGTCAAGTTCAAGGGAATATTTATCACCACAACTGATTTCAAGTGTTTTTCCTTAAGTGCTCCTTTTTCCATGGATTTATAATGAAAAAGATTCATCATTTAGTATATCTTTATTTTATATGCTTTAGTGAAAAGGATGTTTTACTAAGCTATGTATGCCTTTGATTAGTTATTGAAACATTTTGCAAAGTTAACTATTATACCTTGTATTAGAAAAAATTTGTGGTGGTTCATTATTTATTATTGTACATAATGAATTCTTATGACACATCACTAAATGAACTAAGAAATTGGATTACCCTAAGTGGTATGGGACACCTTGGGCAAAAATGAAAATGAATGGGGTATTCAAGGTGTTATGGGACATCTTGAATATACAAACCGTTTAAGTAAAGCATGAACGATATGTGGCTCGCATGATAATAAAGGAAAATTTAAGGGTGCGCCCTGATAGCGCTCCAATGCATTGGGTAATGATGTAACCACTAGAGATTACAATTTTTAACGATACATTGGGGTTTACCTTGGTAATTTAAAATTACACCTTGGGTATGGACCTTGGTGATATGTTCATGACTGTCTAAGTTAAATGTTGATGCCACATAATTCGAGTTATGTAACAAGTTCTTTCCAAGATAATGTTCTTTTTGACTGATGCCTTTAAGTTTTCATAAAGTTCATATTTCCCTAGTATAAAGCTTGGAGCATGACTGGTGTTATCACTTAATAGTATAGTAACCAGCATGTGAAAATTTAGTTGTTTCCTTTATGCGCAACTCTGATTATGCATTACTTTTAACTGTTTAATTTATGCTTAAGTGAGACACATGTCATACTTGTTTATGATAACCATTGTTATTCCTTTGAGAATTAACATAATTGTATCATGTTCTTCCTGAAAACCTTGATTGAGAATTTTTATGTTATAATTATCCTTTAATGAGTGTTAAATATATTTTAAAAGAATGTTTTCAAATGTTACAATGTTTTAATTTCTTTTTAAAACCCCTTACTGAGTATTTCAATGCTCACCCTACGTTTTGATTTAAAATTTTCAGGTATCAGCTTTTAAAAGATGAATTGTTTCAGAAGTTGCCGGTTTCCCAGAACCTGAACCGCACACGATCCTCTGTATGGGACATGATGTGTTGTTAACAAAGTGTGTTTTATTTTAAGATAACACATCATGTTCAAAAGGCACCGAATCCTGGGTTTCTGGGGTCAGGGTCTCTATAGTTGGTATCAGAGGTTCGGTTTGGATAACTCTGGAAAGACAGAAACTGAAACAAAAATATATATATATGTATATGTACTTCAACTTTATTTAAAATTGGGTTTTCTTAAATTTCAGATGGAAAACGAAGGCACAAATCTCTTATCTCTCCCCACAGAGGCCCTAGAGACCATTGTGTATTTAGTTAGCCGTGAGGATTTTCTAAACAATGCCCATATCCACATGACATGCAAACACATTTACGACATTTCCAATTCACCACGGGTGCTTCAGTTACACCAAGGGGTAGGAATAGATTACCTCCTTATGATGATAACCCAGTTTCCCTCCTATGTGTGTCGGGGAAGGTATCATGAGGGAATTTTCCAGATTTTCACGGTGGGTGAGAGCTTTGGCACTATGATTGATAACCCTTTTCAAGAAGCTGATGCTGACAGAGACCTCCGAGCGGGCTACCTTTGTCAGATTTTAAACTATGGTTTCTGGGGTCAGTTGTTAGACATCGGAAGATTAGAAGACGAGTCCACCCAACTGTCTTGCAGACGACAAGTGTATGAGGATTTCTCTCAACTTCATACCCCTCATTCTATACTCATAAGACGGCATAGGTTCCCCCCTGAGTTTTCCCCTGAATGATCGGCCTGTGTTTGGTTCGAGGAGTTAGGGAGTTTTGCTTCTCTGTGTGGAGTTAGTTTAGTCAGTGGATAAGGGAAACTCAATAACTAATAATAATAAACTTATGTTTATCGAAATTTTTTCTTTCCCCTTCCTTGTCGTTACCTTGTTTTTGTCCTTGAATTATTTTCAAGTGTTTGAATTTCCGTCTTAAAACTTTCAGATGGAAGGACAAACCCACCTGTTATCTCTTCCCACCGAGATTTTGGAAATCATTGAAATCAAAACGTGTGAGGATGAGCATGACCCATTTGAAAATTTGCAAAGAACGTGCAAGCAGTGGTTTGAGGTAACAAACGGTCCGGAGATTCTCCACACCTTCCAGGGGAATGCCTCCATCTATTATCGCATTGGCTCTGCACAGCTATCTAGACGTGAACGATGAGGAAGTTACCACGAAGGGCTCTTTCTATGTTTCACCCTAGGTCGAAACTACATGGCCAAAGTGAAATTTCAGGAGGCTACGTTAGAGGGAAATCTTTATGTGGCTTATATGCTCCAACTTCTCAGCTTTAGCCTGTTTGACCATATCTACGGCTTCGATTTCTTCGACTGACACCTGATTCGGCAAGTCCTTCGTACTTTGGTTTGCAAAGACATTTCAGAACTTTGTATTGTTCGAGCTTCCCTCTAGAGGCCTGAAGGCCCGAAACATAAGTGCAACCCCTCCTATCTTAGGTGTGTTTGGATTAGGGAGCTGGAGGAGTTGATCATCGCTACGAGGATTCCGTTGAATGCACCTGTTGACCCTATACGTTGGTGGAGGTGGTAAGAACGTTACTGGACCTCGTATTTTTGTGAAATAAATTGTGAGGATGCCATTTTAAAAAGGGAAAATAATGTGACGCCCCAGGTTTAATGAACTGGTCCAAATGAACAACGTTATGCTTTTAGTAATGTATCTTGTTTTATTTGTTATGCCTTTAATGATGTCTATTGTTTTATTTGTTGAGTTTTGTTGTGCTAATAAGGAATTTGAAATAAAATAAAACATGGAGAATAAGGTAAACTGATATATATTAAAATATTACATTGCAACAAGACCCAACTAATTGAAAATACCATGCATAAGACCTAACACAACCACAGCAAGACTACTAAGAACCACAACGCGAGTAATCGGATAGTCCTCATCTTCAGAGTCCATCAGCGTGAAAAATATAACAGCCAGGGCCACGACACACATGCTCAACACCAAAGGTATGAGGAGAACCATCCTTCCTAGCTCAAGTGTTCCGATTTTAAGAAACCCCCTACACCCATGCTTTTATAATGATCCTGTGAATTATGACCATTGGAAAATATATCCATTGGGTTTTAAAAACAAACTTTGGGTTTCTGTTGATAAATTTATCCTTATATTAAAACTTTTTTTTAATTCTCTTATAATTTTATAATAATATGTCTAAAGTATGTTTCACAAAAGAATCATAGTTTTAAAATTTAAAGACTATTCTCAGAAATAAATCCTATTATTTTCACAAAATTCCGATTGGTACTTATATATTAAAAACTTAGTATTGTTTTTATAAAAGATATGTTTAAAGGGTATCAATAATAATATCTTTTGAGCTCTAAAATTATAAATTTTTGAATTAACTAGTGGTCTTTTAGAATTTCTTTAAAGATCCAAATAATTATAACGGTTTTGTATGTAAAATAAGAAAGGTATATCTTTTAAAAGTTTTATATATAAATTGGTAAAGGGATTTAAATTTTAAGTTAAAACTATTTGTTGATATAGTATATTGACTCATTTTGTCAAATATTTATATTTCGAACTAATCCTACTTAAACTAGTTATTTTGAAAGTCTAAATAAATTTTCTTTTAAAAATTTGTGTTGGTATGAAATATTTTGCATAAGCTAGTAAAAGGATTTAGATTTTTAGTTAAAAAAACTAATTGTTTTTATTGTATTAACTCTCTTTTGTATCAATATTGTACTACACTTTATTTTGAAATAAGTATACTTATACTGGTTATGTTATAAATTTAAATAAGTTTTAAATAAAAAAATGGGTTGGGACCCGGCCAAGCCGAGGGCATCCCTTAAGGGACAAGCCCTCTAGGCCAAGACCAAGCCCCAAGGGACCCGAGGTGCCGACCATCAGGGTCCCCAAGAATCCAGTGGGTGTCCAAGCCGTGTCCCGAGCCGTACATAGGTGTTCTAGGTCCCGCGCAGGCCCATGTATAAGGCCCGCAGTGCGCGGTGCGTAGGGGTGGGCCGAAGCCTGCATGGGGCTCCTTTATAAGGCCCCAGTGTGTGTGTGTGTTTGTGTTATCGAACCGAAGTCAGCGCGCTTTGTATTATAAGTCGTGCCTCAACTGTAGATCGTTTCGATGTGGGACGTGTTCCATGTAATCAGGACCGTCTAATCGAATCACGCTTCGATCTCGATCATCCGAACATGTTAGCCGCTCGATCACCCCACGTATCACCGAGACCATCTGATCTCACCCGAGATCTAATCCTGGCTATCCTTTCCCTTACCGCGTCGACCCCCATCATCTTCTTCCTCGCAGCAGCAACCGACCAGTAGGCCTGCGCAAGGATGCCTCGGCCTCTCCCCTGCACTGCTCCCCTTGACTTCCAAACACCCCCTCCTGGGTCTCTATTTTCCCGTCTTCCCCACGTCGGCCTAGCCTCTTGGGTCGAGTCACCTTTGGATACCGAGGACTATAAAAACGCCTCTGCCCTCTTGAAACTGTAGCGGTTCTTCTTCCTCCTTCTTACTCTCCCTCGAACTCCCAGCAACCCAGCGAGTTACACCCGGTCCGAGCTTTCTCCTCAAGCACTGTAAGGGTTCTTGCATGCTTTCCTTCTTTTGAATAAACCTTCGGTATATATATACAGCATATATTTGTTTATATATACTTAATATATAGACCCCTCGGATGGTATCACCTTCAAAGAATCTGTTTTGTGTTCTCTGTAGGGTGCATACATAAGAGTGTTTACATGTTTTGATCTCCTTTGAAGAAACCCATACCTTTATATTCTTGGTGTATATATACAGTTTATATATATATATATACTTAAATATAAACCCTTCAGGTTGTGATGTTTTCAAAAGGGGCTTGCAGCCGTGTTTCTAGTAGGGTGCAAGTGTGGTGGTTTTTATGTTTTTACCTCATAATACTACTCTCCTATGTTTTAGTATATACAGTGTATACATGTACATAGTTATGTATAATGAAATCTATCCGGTATTAAAACGGGTTTTCATAAAGTTTTTTTACAAAAGTTACAAAGGGAAAAGAGTTATCTTACCTTATTCTAAAACAACCCTTAATAATATTGTTCATATATATATGGGTTAACCCTTTTTTATATATGTATATATATACATATAGGTTATATTTTCTTTTTGGGAGGACCTATGTTGGACAGGGCTTTGGGGTGTTAAGTTTTGATTGTTTTCTTTTGGTTTTATTTCATAAAACCTTTTCAGATATAAATATACAGTTTTCTATATGTATATACAAATATTTATTACCAAAACGCTATCTATTTTTCGGATTTCAAAATGATCCAACATGTTATACTATGAATTAATGAGGGTTGTTTGAAATTGTTTTACCATGAAAACCCCTCGTTGTAAACTTGGTATCTACATATCTCTATGTACTCATAAATATGTAAACCAATACAACTAAAATTTATAATTTCAAGGGGTGGGTACCAACCTTTAAGTAAATCCTTATTTTATGCGAACTTTGTTTTATTAAAGAGGCATACTGGGCATCACTCATGATACGTTTTACCATAAAGGGTGTATTTTGTTTTGAATTAAGATGTATTAGAGGATTTAAGATTTAATGGGTCATGATATCATGATGTGTTCACGTATTATCTTAATACATAATGAACCTACTTTGGTGAATGTATTAATTAATCAAGTTCAAGGGCCTATTTATCACCACAACTGATTTCAAGTGTTTTTCCTTAAGCACTCCTTTTTCCATGGATTTATAATGACAAATATTCATCATTTAGTATATCTTTATTTTATATGCTTTAGTGAAAAGGATGTTTTTCTAAGCTGTGTATGCCTTTGATTAGTTATTGACACATTTTGCAAAGTTAACTATTAAACCTTGTATTAGAAAAATTTGTGGTGGTTCATTATTTATTATTGTACATAGTGCATGCTTTTGAAACATCACTAAATGAACTAAGAAATTAGATTACCCAAAGTGGTATGGGACACCTTGGGTAAAAATGAAAATGAATGAGATATTCAAGGTGGTATGGGACATCTTAAATATACAAAATGTTTAAGTAAAGCATGAACGATATGTGTCTCACGTGATAATAATGGAAAATTTAAGGGTGTTCCCTAATAGCGCTCCAATGCATTGGGTAATGATGTAACCACTAGAGATTACAATTTTTAACGATACCTTGGGGTTTACCTTGGTAATTTCAAATGACACCTTGGGGATAGACCTTGGTGATATGTTCATGATTGTCTAAGTTAAATGTCGATGCCACATAATTCGAGTTATGTAACAAGTTCTTTCCAAGATAAAGTTCTTTTCGACTGATGCCTTTAAGTTTTCATAAAGTTCTTATTTCCCTAGTATAAAGCTTAGAGCAATGTATAAGCCTTTAAGTTTTCATAAAGTTCTTATTCCCAATGGTCTTCCTTCCGTGAGGTAATGGAACAAGATCCCAAGTCTTGTTCTTGTGCAGGGCTTCGAGTTCCTCCTGCATCGCCGCCATTCATGATGATACATCCGGACTCTGGGTCACTTCCAAAAGATATGATGGCTCTCCATCCTCTTTTAGTAAGCAATACACAACATTTCTCTCAGTGACATAATCTGAGTGCCATATCGGCGCTCTTTTCTCTCGATTTGACCGTCGTAGTCCAGGATCTTCTGGTGGTTGATCATCATGTTCTGGTAATGTAACACCCCAGGTAAATAAAGAATATGAAATTTTCACATTTATCCATATTTGTGAATAAAATATTAATATTACTTTAAAGGGAACGCTATGCTCGATGGCATACCCAATACGCAACAACGTGTTTCTAGGGAATCTTATGTTGCACTCTAATAAAAAATAATATTATTTTAAATGGTAGTTAATGCCTAACTGTTGTAATGGAGAGAATGAACATAACTAACTACAAAATGATTATATATGTTTGTAAAATATTTTTACTTTTTACAATAAATGTTAGAGGATTAAAAATGCAAATGAATCCAATTTTAAGCGTAAACATTCTAATATTCTTTAAAAGGCCGATTAACCGCCTTTTGATGGCGAACCTCTTTTAAATCCACGTTTTGAAAATTTTATGTGTTATATTTGAAAAAAAAATTCTTCTTTAGAATCGGGACATCAAAATTTAATTTGTGTAAATTTTTGGTATTTTTCCGATAAAGTTCATTTTTTAATGAATAGTGAAAAATGTTGTATTTTAATTCAAAACCTCTTTTTAATCTAATTTATTTATATAATTATATTATCTTTTGAATTGGTTTCAAATTGAAATTTGAATATATTTTTACCATTTAATCCAATAGTGGTCGTTGGAATTAATTTCATCTTGAAATTGGACTTAAACTAGTGTCAATCTTTTGATACTTATTGTTTCATAAAAACACGCTATTTGCTCTTACAGCAGGAATTAATTTTTAAATTAATTAATGTAACTTATATGTTTTTAATTTTTTAAAATATACATCATTTTTGAATTCGGAATATCAAATATATCTTAGGGTGAATTTTTGGTATTTTTCTGGAAAACTTCAATTTTTGATGAATAGTGAAACCACTAAGTGGTACTTAAAAAACTGATTTCTTCGTTTAAATGAAATTTTACCACCTCTGTGTATTGAATTTCAAAAATCCTACATACATGGTTTTCATTAAGAAGTAAAATTTTGTTCAATGGGATTAAAATAATTTTTTGGTGAATAGTAACTTTTAAGTTTTAATCGCGATTAGAGGTAATTAGTGTAGTTTAAGGTAAAAATAATGTTTTAATGATATGAAATGACCTAGACACATATCCTACCCTCATTGGATGATTCATGGACGACCAAGAAAATCCATGGGTCAACTTGGGGACCCCATGGAGCCACTTTGGTTGGAAAATGACATAAATACCTTTTTATTTAAAGTTAAAATTAAAATGTCACAAACATGTGTTGTTTTACTAAAACAATTTTTACATGGGGTTATATAAGTCATATATTTGACTATAAATATTCATTATAAAGATAAAAAGATTTCATACATCATGATATTTTCTTTATAATTTTTAGACATTATATACAATAATTTATTTATGACACCGTGATGATGCAATGATTACCTCATAAATGAACGATTTAAATAAAATGAGAAGATAGGGTGAAATATAAGTCTTACACTTGTCAGAAACTTATTGGATGGGTGTATTTCGAAACATTATCACCTTATACTCGAAATATATCCTTTTGGGTCCTTTTAAATTCGAAAATCATTTTATAATAAAGTAGTATTTTATAACATTCCAAGAGTTCCCCTCCTCTCCTCTTATAAAAGCCCCCACCTATACCACCTTACACACACCTCTCAAGCCTTTGGATCGAAAAAACCCTGCCCATTTCATCTCTCCACATCCCTCTCTTCATCATTGAAGCCTCACTTTGGGCAGAATCATTTCCAAGGAAGCCTTTGAGTGCAAATCAAAGAGAGTTACCCGATTTAAAGGTAATGTCTTCCCTTGTGTTCTTTTGTTTTATTTTTCTTCTCCAAACCCCTAAACTCTTTTTATTACTTTTTTTGTAACAAAAAAAAGTATCTTAAAATTACTAGGATTTTTTTATAAGAATTATTTGAGCTAGACTTTCACACACCTTCATCTAATGGTTAAAGAACATACTGTTTCTGTGGATGGTGAATTACTGCCTCACGAAACGATGATTGTTCAATATTATTTTAACACCTTAAAAGGTGTCCATTAAGATGTCACTATATATATATATATGATATATAATATGTTTATTTTTTCTTTAAGCTTCTTTATTTTTCATTTATGGCATACCTTTATGGTTTCCATTATGGGTAAACGCGATATCTTCATTTTAGGAAGTGCGGACTACCGCCCACTCAAAGTAATTTGATTTGTTAATGCCATATGTGGGACATATAAAGGATGGAATTAATGGTATTACATATGATATCCTACTGGTATTATAATATACCTTTATATCATTATTATTTAATTCCATTGAATAAAAAATAAAGAAATGAAAGTAGCGTTCATGCGTACGTACGGCTTACCGTTTCCATGAACGGTACATTTCATTTCTTATCTCCAAATGTTATGTACTATTATAAGTACATATATATAATGAATATATATATGTAATATATTATATCTAAATGATGGATATCATTTTGGAATTATAATATATATCTCTCATTTTTTTTAATTCCATTAATATGACAAAAAATGAAAGTAGAGTTCATGCGTACGTACGGCTTACCGTCTCCATGAACGGTGCTTTTAATATTTTATATCCAAATTCTATGGAATAGTATAAAATGAATATATACTGGATATATATGATATTTAAAACATAAATACTATTCTTTATATGATGTACCTATAACTACATGGAAAATTCTTTTCCAACAAGTTCGATTTTTACTCATGTACCGAACATCGACAAAAACGTATGATATGAAATCACTTTATTAAACAATTATTATAACCTTATAATATGTGATATTAACAGAATAATAATATTTAATGTATGTCCTTAAGAAATTATAAATTTACCAAATTTTATTATTCAGAAGATTAAAGAACGATCGAGTCATATCGGACACGAGGTAAGGGAACCTACCCCTCTTTTCCTTTTTAAGTACACTCTTTTATGTCATTCCATTTAAGCTCATCATTATTATGATTGGGATGTTCTTTTATATTACTCTTACTATAAGTTTTATGTTCATATGATGAGAGACCCTATTTTCTCTCATCAATACATTTTGGAAGATTTGATTGGCGTCGTT
Organism: Viscum album; assembly: GCA_963277665.1. Classification (NCBI taxonomy): domain Eukaryota; kingdom Viridiplantae; phylum Streptophyta; class Magnoliopsida; order Santalales; family Viscaceae; genus Viscum; species Viscum album. The sequence goes on from OY728156.1 coordinate 1,810,053,080, forward strand.
AGGATGCCGAATTTTCGTAAGAGATCCAACCTCTATCTTTCTTTTTAAGTGCGGTTCTTTATGTCACTTATTTTAAGCTCCTCTTTGTTATGTTGGGGGATGTTATTTTATATTCCTCTTGCTGTAAATTTTATGTTAATATGATTATAGACCCTATTTGATCTCATCAATCCATTTTTGGAAGTTTTAAGTGGCGTCGTTAGGCTGCCTAGTTTTCGTAAGGGATTTTTCATCTCACTTTTATTCCTGTGAGATTTATGCTACATTTGAAACCATTTCATTTGAGTGGTATATGTACTGTCCATTATTATAATCTTTGTGTAATATAATTTTGTTTATGAGTATTTACATCAATTTTGTATTGTCCTTCTTTCATGGGGTGTATGTTTCGAAAGATACCCAAGTCGGTAAGGGAACTTTTCACCCTCCTCTTTTTAAAAGACTTATTTTGTTGGGTATTTTAATTTACATATTTTAATGTTGGAATATGTTCTTATATATCATTATTGATGTAAATTTTATGTCCAAGTGATGATATCCCCTTTTATCTCTCATCAACTCTTTTTCTGAATTTTGAAGTGACGATGTTAGGCTGTCGAATTTTTGAAAGGGAACTTCTTAACCCAATTTTGATTCTTTGGGATAAACTTGTACTCCTTGAATATGTCATTCTATGAATATGTGTGAATGTCCTATAATTTTTTCACACTTAATATCCACTAATATTTGGTGTATTCGTTTGTCACACATAATTATTTAATTGATTTATCCTTAATCCAAGGATACCGTCTTTGTAAGGGACATCGTCTCAATCACCTTTCATTGAGGCATATTTTGTTTTATGCACCAATTTCTTTTATACGGTGCACAAACCCCTTTGAATTTTTGTTTATTAAAAAAGAATCTTTTTATATGAATCGTTTTACTAAATGACAAAAAGGAATGTTTTTCTTGTCATACGTATGCGGTGACAACGACTTCTCTGCCGCCATTACCATTATTTGAGTTTTGTCTTCCTCTACAAGACATAACATTTTTTGAATGAAAAATAAATACCATATTTTACTCTTCTTTTATTTTGGTATTGAAAATGGTTTTCATAATGTTTTTATATCAATGTGTTTTATTGATATCTTGTGATTGAAAAGTGGAAATGTTATGTTTCCTTTATACATGTTTTATGTGATACGATTATGTTATGGTTCTTGGGAATTATTATGAAGATGGGTGGTTCCGTGATAAAATAAGGGTAGGTGAGCCTGATATAGCTCTCCAATGCATTGGGTAATGTGAAGGGATTAAACATTAAGGTTTCTCCGAAGAGATTTAGGGAATATACTGTGATGGGTATTCCAAATGTAACCAAGAGGGTTACTCCCTACATAAGAATGTTATGAATGCCTCAAGTTACCTTTATGCATTATTATTTCTATAATTTATTCATGATTTGATGTCGTATGTTAAAATTCTTATGTTTTATGAGTAAAGTATGATTTCATACATGGACTAATGTTTTCTTTTTATACTTTTATATCCCTTACTGAGCTTTTTATGCTCATCCCATGTTTTTGAAATGTTTTTCACAGGTCAAGGGAATGGTGCATGATGTGATTATAGTGTCAAGGAAGTGTCTAGAAATAATCCATGTTTTATTTTAAATATATTTCTATTGATGGGAAAAAAACTAATACAATCTTTTATGTAACCACTTTGTTTAAATGTGGAATATAATTCATGATTTATGATCTAATTCTCTGAAACTCTAAACCTGAAAAGATCCTCAATGTGAATTATTCATTTAATTCAATATTAAGTAAGGTTTAAGGACAGGGCCTTATAGTTGGTATCAGAGGTCGGTTTAGATAACTTTAGAGGTCCGGGTATTCTCTAGGCATAAGTGACATTACCATAATGGTTAGGATTTCAGAAAGGGTCCTTGTTTTAGATAAAGTGAATGAGTAATTATATCTTAGTGTTTATCTTTATTATTAGTACATGATGGTTTTTTTGATATACTCACACTGACATTTCTGTTTTTAGTGAATGGATGGATCTAGCATGCACCAAAGTGACAATAGGTTTGAAGGAAATTGTGGTGGTTCTCTAATTAAGAGACTGAATGAAATGAGGGATTCAATGAGGAAACTCATGGTTGTTCTAAACCAACTATCAAGGAGTCATGATCAACCACTTGGACCTTGGTATGTTCTGTAATGCATCATGTACGAGATGACCAATCGATGTGGAAGTTCAGGTAATAATTATAAATGTAACCATTAGGGTTTATATGATCCTTACTTTTGAGGTAATTATGGGTTATTATATATTATGATGGAAAATGAAAGGCATGAGATAAAATTGAGGTTAAAATATGTTATGATCATTTTTGAAGATTTTACCTCGTTTTGAGTAATGTTTTAAGAATTATGTAGTTTTGGAAAAAGGACAACACACAGACCGTGTGACAACCCGTCGCGTCGGACAAAGCTGCGAGAATCGAACCCACAACCAAAGTGCGACTGGTATTTATCACCTACCACTGCACTACGTGAAGTCCCTAGTTAGTTTGACTAATTCTTTTTAGTTAGATGATTTTAGAAATCAAGAGTAAGTTTATTTTGGGTTATCTATGGAAATGATTATCCTATCATGGAGGATATGTGATTAGGTTAATTACTTTTCAATGTGAGAATTGAAGAGAAACTGATGTTATTTGGAGATAAAAGTTAATTTGTACCTTGGAAGACTATGTGATTAAATCCTTCAAATATTTGGGTTTCAATCATAGTTTGGTTTACTTTGAATAATTTTACGGACAATTGTTTATCGAATGGTCTTCGTTGAACTTTGCGTTTTTTTGGACAAATTTTGGAGATTAAGAATAGATTTTCTTATTATAAAGGATTATAATTTTGTGGATTATCTGATCTCATACAAACAATTTTGGTTTTGGATTTTGTCTAAAGACATGGTAAATATATAGTTCTCTTTTGTGGATTAGGTGATTCTCAAGAAGTTGATTATAGTACTCTTAATGCGAACAAGTCTTCCTAAATACTTGTCTTTTGGAGAAAATATGAGTTTGATTAAGGAATCTAGTAAAAGTTGAAAGTCTACGTGACAAGTAAGTATGTTTCATTATGATTTAGTTAAGCTCAAAAATAAATTCCTCAATGAAGAGTAACTTAAAACAAAAATGTTGTCTGTTAACTTTTCCTACTGGGGAATCGAATACCGTTTAACCCATCACAAGTTTGTGATTTTCTAAGGGTTAACTTTCTCCTAGACATGTTTATTGTCACTCTCCATCAGAATATGACCCTTTTTTTTCCTCTATGTCCATATTTTCATACTTGGAATCCTATTATGGGTTAACTCGGGTGACCTTTGTACTTCTCTTTCTTTATTTTAAAGTGATTGTTTTACTAACTCTTGTTTCGATTTGGGATTTTCAATGAAGTTTCCAAGCCCAATTTTAAAATTGCGAGGACGCAATTCCCCAAAGGGGGGAAGGATGTAGCACCCCAGGAAAATAATGAATATGACATTTTCACATTTATCCATATTTGTGAATAAAATATTAATATTACATTGAAGGGGACGCTATGCTCGATGGCGTACCCAATACGCAACAACGAGTTTCTTGGGAATCTTACGTTGCACTCTAATAAAAAAATAATATTATTTTAAATGGTAGTTAACGCCTAGCTGTTGTAATGGCGGGAATGAACAGAACTAACTAAAAAATGATTATATATGTTTTTCAAATATTTTTACTTTTTACAATAAATGTAAGAGGATTAAAAATGAGAATGAATCTAATTTTAATCGTAAACATTCTAATATTCTTTAAAAGGTCAATTAATCGCCTTTTGATGGCGAACCTCTTTTAAACCCACTTTTTGAAAATTTTATGTGTTATATTTGACAAAACAAAATTCTTCTTTAGAATCGGGACATCAAAATTTACTTTGTGTATATTTTTGGTATATTTTCGATAAAGTTCATTTTTTAATGAATAGTGGAAAATGTTTTATTTTAATTCAAAACCTCTTTTTAATCTAATTTATTTATATGATTAGATTATCTTTTGAATTGGTTTTAAAGTGAAATTAGAAAATATTTTTACCATTTAATCCAATAGTGGTCGTTGGAATTAATTTCATCTTGAAATCGGACTTAAACTAGTGTCAATCTTTTGATAATTATTGTTTCATAAAAACACGTTATTTGCTCTGACATCGGGAATTAATTATTAAATTAATTAATGTAACTTATATGTTTTGAATTTTTGAAAATATAAATCATTTTTGAATTCAGAATATCAAATATAGCTTAGGGTGAATTTTTGGTATTTTTTTGGAAAACTTCAATTTTGATGAATAGTGAAACCACTAAGTGGTACTTAAAAAACTGATTTTTTCGTTTAAATGAAATGTTACCACCTATGTGTTTTGAATTTCAAAAATCCGAAATACATGGTTTTCATTAAGAAGTAAAATTTGGTTCAATGGGATTAAAATAATTTTTTGTTGAAAAGTAACTTTTAAGTTTTAATCGTGATTAGAGGTAATTAGTGTAGTTTAAGGTAAAAATAATGTTTTAATAATATGAAATGACCTAGAAACATGTCCTAACCTCATTGTACGAGTCATGGACGACCATGAAAATCCATGGGTCATGTTGGGGACCCCATGGAGCCACTTTGGTTGGAAAATGACATACATACCTTTTTATTTAAAGTTAAAATTAAATTGTCACAAACATGTGTTGTTTTACTAAAACAATTTTTACATGGGGTTATATAAGTCATATCTTTGACAATAAATATTCATTAGAAATATAAAAAGATTTCCTACATCATGATATTTGTTTTATAATTTTTAGACATTATATAAATTAATTTATTTATGACACCGTGATGATGCAATGATTACCTCATAAATGAACGATTTAAATAAAATGAGAAGATAGGGTAAAATATAAGTCTTAAACTTGTCAAAAACCTATTGGATGGGTGGATTTAGAAACCTTATAACCTTATTCTCGAAATATATCCTTTTGGTTCCTTTTAAATCCTAAAATCATTTTATAACAAAGTAATATTTTATAACATTTCAAGAGTGCCCCTCCTCTCCTCTTATAAAAGGCCCCCACCTCTACCACCTTGCACACACCTCTCAAGCCTTTGTCTCGGAAAACCCCTGCCCATTTCATCTCTCCACCTCCCTATCTTCATCATTGAATCCTCACTTTGGTAATAATCCTTTCCAAGGAAGCCTTTGAGCGTAAATCAAAGAGAGTTACCTCATTTAAAGGTAATGTCTTCCCTTGTGTTCTTTTGTTCTATTTTTCTTCTCCGAATCCCTAAACTCTTTTTATTACTTTTTTTGTAAAAAAAAACCAGTACCTTAAATATACTAGGATTTTTTTATAATAAGGATTCGAGCTACACTTTCACACACCTCCGTCTAATGGTTAAAGAACATACTGTTTCTGTGGATGGCGAATTACTTCCTCATGAAACGATGATTGTTCAATATTATTTTAAAAACTTCAAAGGTGTCCATTAAGATGTCACTATATTTATATATGATATATAATATGTTTATGTTTTCCTTAAGCTTCTGTATTTTTCATTTATTTCATACCTTTATGGTTTCCATTATGGGTAAACGCAATATCTTCGTTTTAGGAAGTGCGGACTACCGCCCCCTCAAAGTGATTTGATTTGTTAATGTCATATGTGGGACGTATAAAGGATGTAATTAATGGTATTACATATGATATCCTATTGGTATTATAATATACCTTTATATAATTATTATTTAATTCCATTTAATACAAAAAAAACAATGAAATGAAAGTAGTGTTCATGCGTACGTACGGCTTACCGTCTCCATGAACGGTACATTTCATTTATTATCTCCAAATGTTATGTACTATTATAAGTACATATATATAATGGATATATATGTAATATATTACATATAAATTATGGATATAATTCTGGAATTATAATATATATATCTCTCATTTTTTTTAATTCCATTAATATGACAAAAAATGAAAGTAGCGTTCATGCGTACGTACGGCTTACCGTCTCCATGAACGGTGCTTTTAATCTTTTATCTCCAAATGTTATGGAATCGTATAAAATAAATATATACTAGATATATATGATATTTAAAACATAAATACTATTCTGGATATGATGTACCTATAACTACATGGAAAATTATTTTCCAACAAGTTCAATTTTTACTCATGTACCGAACATCGACAGAAATGTCTGATATGAACTCACTTTATTAACCAATTATTATAAACTTATAATATGTGATATTAACTGAATAATAATATTTAAAGTAGGTCCTTAAGAAATTATAAATTGACCAAATTTTATTATTCAGGAGATTAAAGAACGATCGAGTCATGTCGGACACGAGGTAAGGGAACCTACCCCTCTCTTCCTTTTTAAGTACACTCTTTTATGTCATTCCTTTTAAGATCAACATTATTATGATTGAGATGTTATTTTATATTACTCTTACTATAAGTTTTATGTTCATATGATTAGAGACCCTATTTTCTCTCATCAATCCATTTTGGAAGATTTGATTGGCGTCATTAGGATGCCGAATTTTCGAAAGAGATCCGACCTCTCTCTTTCTTGTTAAGTATTGTCCTATATGTCACTTCTTTTAAGCTCCTATTTGTTATGTTGGGGGATGTTATTTTATATTCCTCTTTCTGTACATTTTATGTTAATATGATGAGAGACCCTATTTGATCTCATCAATCCATTTTTGGAAGTTTTAAGTGGCGTCGTTTGGCTTCCGAGTTTTCGTAAGGGATTTTTCATCTCACTTTTATTCCCGTGAGATTTATGCTACATTTGAAACCATTTCCTTTTAGTGTTATATGTACTGCCCATTATTCTAATCTTTGTGTAATATAATTTTGTTTATGAGTATTTACATCAATTTTGTGTTGTCCTTCTTTCATGGGGTGTATGTTTCGAAAGATACCCAAGTCGGTAAGGGAACTTTTCACCCTCCTCTTTTTAAAAGACTTATTTTGTTGGGTCTTTTAATTTACATATTGTAATGTTGGGATATGTTCTTATATATAATTATTGATTTAAATTTTATTTCCAAGTGATGAGATCCCCTTTTTATCTCTCATCAACTCTTTTTCTGAATTTTGAAGTGACGCCGTTAGGCTGTCAAATTTTTGCAAGGAAACTTCTTAACCCAATTTTGATTCTTTGGGATAAACTTGTACTCCTTGAATATGTAGTTATATGAATATGTGTGAATGTCCTATGATTGTTTTACACTTAATATCCACTTATATTTGGTGTATTCGTTTGTCACACATAATTATGTAATTGATTTATCCTTAATCCAAGGATATCTTCTTTGTAAGGGACATCGTCTAAATCTCCTTTCATTGAGGCATATTTTGTTTTATGCACCAATTTCTTTTATATGGTGTAAAAACCCCTTTTACTTTTTCTTTATTCAAAAAGAATCTTTTTATACGAAGCGTTTTACTAAATGACAAAAAGGAATGTTTTTCTTTTCGTACGTATGCAGCGACAACGACTTCTCCGCCGCCGTGACCACTATTTGAGTTTCGGCTTCCTCTACAATCTATAACTTTTTTTGAATGAAAAATAAATACCATTTTTTACTCTTATTTTATTTTGGTATTGAAAATGGTTTTCATAATGTTTTTATATCAATGTGTTTTATTGATATCTTGTGATTGAAAAGTGGAAATGTTATTTTTCCTTTATACATGTTTTATGTGATACGATTATGTTATGGTTCTTGGGAATTATTATGAAGATGGGTGGTTCTGTGATAAACTAATGGCGGGTGAGCCCGATATAGCTCTCCAATGCATTGGGTAATGTGAAGGGGTTAAACGTTAAGGTTTCTCCAAAGAGATTTAGGGAATATACTATGATGGGTATTCCAAACGTAACCAAGAGGGTTACTCCCTACGTAAGAATGTTATGAATGCCTCAAGTTACCTTTCTGGCTTATGATTTCTATAATTTATTCATGATTTGATGAGGTATGTTAAAATGCTTATGTTTTATGAGTAAAGTATGATTTCATACATGGACTAATGTTTTTTTCATACTTTTATATCTCTTACTGAGCTTTTTATGCTCATCCCAAGTTTTTGAAATGTTTTTCAGAGGTCAAGGGAAAGGTGAATGATGTGATGATAGTTCAAGGAAGTTTCCAGAAATAATCCATGTTTTATTTTAAATATGTTTCTGTTGATGGGAAAAAATGAATTCAATATTTTATGTAACCACTTTGTTGAAATGTGGAATGTAATTCATGATTTATGATCTAATTCTCGAAAACTATAAACCTGAAAAGATCCTCAATGTGAGTTATTCATTTAATTAAATATTAAGTAAGGTTTAAGGTCGGGGCCTTATAGGTAATGTCTCATAGGAAACTGGTTCTTCCTTTGTTTCTTCCTTCACCTTGACTGTTGTAGTTTATGTGCTTTCTTTCTCTGTGTCCTTGTCAATCATCATTTTCACCTTGTCTTCTGCAAAATTAAAATCTTTGCTGATGATAAATTTTTGGGCAGTGGGATCCCACAAACGATACCCCTTCACACCATCAGCGTATCCCAAGAAGATACATTCTCTGGATTTCGAGTCCAACTTTGATCTTTCCTGGTCATGAAGTAGTGCATATACAGGACTTCCAAAAGTATACAAATTAGAATAATCATCAGGTTTACCAGTCCACATTTCCATCGGTGTCTTGAGATCAATTTCCACCAAAGGGGATCGATTGATCACAAAGCAGGTGGTATTTACTGCTTCCGCCCAGAATGTCTTATTGTCTTCAGCATCGCCCTTGTTCTATCCAACAGGGTTCTATTTATCCGCTCTACCACTCTATTCTGCTGAGGAGTGTACGCCACCGTGAACTGTCTCTTGATGCCTTCATGTTCACAAAAATAATCAAACTCCTCACTTGTATATTGTCCACCATTGTCAGTCCTCAAACACTTGATCTTCTTTTCCGATTCAATCTCCTTTTGCGCTTTGAATATTTTGAAGACTTCAAAAACATCTGATTTCCTTTTGATTGGAAACATCCAACATCTCCGGGAATAATCATCAATGAAAGATACAAATTACCTTGATCCTCCTAGGGATATAACTGGTGCTTTCCAAACATCAGAATGGATCAACTCCAAGATCTCATGACTTCTTTCTATTGACGTCCTGAACTTTAACATGTGTTGCTTGCTCAAAACACAATGCTCACCAAATGGTAAGGATACCTTTTTCATCCCAGGCAGCAACTTCTGATCCGAAAGAATCTTCATGCCTCATTCTAACATATGGCCAAGCTTCCAATGCCATAACATCATCAACGCTTCCGTCGAGGTAGTTGATGCAACAACTATCTCCGCCTCTTTGTACGTTTCAGCCATAAGCACGTATAGGTTATTTGAGATCTTCTCTGCCTTCATTACCACAAGCGCGCCCTTCACAATTATCATCACTCCATTCTCGGTGAGAGTCTTGCATCTGATGTCATCAAATTGTCCCAAAGACAATATGTTCTTCTTCAGGCCCTCCACATGGCGTACTCCTTGGACGGTCCGAATAATACCAGCATGCATCTTCAGTTTGATGGTACTGACTCCAACGATCTTCAGATTGTGATTGTTCCCCATGTACACAAGTCCTTCCGGGATGGTTTCATATTGGTCAAACCATTCCCATCGAGACATCATGTTCCATGTTGCTCCTGAGTCAATAATCCATGCATCATCGAGGTGATGTCTTCCTTCAATAGTCGTTGCCGCATCGCTGACTAGTACGTTGCCATTTCCCAATGTACTCGCCACATTTCCTTGAGAGTTCTTCTCACCACTCTTCTTATTCCATCAGTCTTTGCTCACATGCCCCCTCTTAACGCAATTTTAGCATTTGACGTTTTTCTTCTTTCTCCTTGATTTAGACCTGCCATGATTCTGGCTCCCACCGGATCCACGCTCCATCATTCTTCCTCTTTCCATCGATAGAGCTTCCACTTGGTGTGAAGTCGTTTGTCTGTCCTCCTTGTTCTTGCGCCGACTTTCTTCTTCGAGAACCGCAACTGCAACATCATTGAATGACAACATATCCTTCAGGATATTATTGGTGAGGTTGATGATGAGTTGGTCATATGAATCTGGAAAACTCTGGAGCAGGATCTCCACACGTTCAGTATCCACAATTTTATATCCCAAAGTTTTAAGTTGAGAAAAAAGGGTATTGAGGGTGTTGATGTGGTCAGTCACTAATAATGACTCTTCCATTCAAAGAGTGTATAATCTTCTCTTCATGAAATTTTTTTTGTGGAGTGATTTTTCCTCGTACAGTTTTGTTAGAGTATCCCAAATTTCATTCACCGTTTTTTCTCTGCAATGCTTGACATGATCCCATCTGCTAAAGCCAAATGAAGGTTGGAAATAGAATTCCTATCCATGTCACTCCATTTCTCTTCTATCACACCTATTGGTTTCTCTCCAATCACATGTAGGCAATTATCCTTCCGCAGCACTGCTTGCATCTTCATTTTCCATAATGAAAAATTATTTCCATTGAATTTTTCAATCTCGTATTTCGCCGCCATTTGCACACATCATTGGTCCAGAATTTTCTTGGGCCACGAACCTCCCTCTGATACCACTTGTTAGGATTATAAATGGCAGGTCCTTTTATAGAACGATAATTGAGAGATTAAAAATAGATTGTAAAAGTGCGGAATTAAAGTGAACACAACATGTAACGTGGAAAACCCCCCAAATGAAAGGGGTAAAAAACCACGGGCAAATAGAAGGATTTCACTATGGTAAAATGTGGGTACAAATTCTCTCTCAATTACAAGGAGAAATCACTCAAGGAAATCTCTCTTGTAAAATATGGAAAAATGCCTCAGAAAATACTGCACTCTGGGATGAAGATGTGTTGCTTCTAAATCTGATGATGAAAAGTCCAGGAGGAGATCCCTTTTTATAGCCTTCCTTCACACCCTTTGGTCTTCCCTCAATTAAATTACTTTTACCAAATTAATTGGGGAAATAATTTTAGGGTGTCAAATTCATTAAATTTAATGAATGTGGTGACCATCATTAATCTCTCTCCACGTCTTCCAACATATCTTGAGGCCATCTTTGACAACCAACCTTCGTCAACAATATCAAACCTTGTCAACAAACATAATAAACCCAAAAGTGACATCATGAAGGATTTTTTCCTAACACTTCATAGCTTCCTCATGAAGTGGATCATTTAAATTACTCTTTATTCATTCTTTGAAAATTAATTTAACCCTCTCAATTTTATATTTATTATTTACTATTATAATTTAATATTATTTTCAATTTATAATTCCTCTATTAATCAAATTTTATGTTTTTGATAAATTTAGTATATGATACATTATTTTAAATTTAGAAAGGGTCTATAAACTAGAAATTCCATTGAAGACTAGATATTTTCAATTTTTAGAAGTTACATTGATTTCGAAATTTGGTAGTGTATTTTACCTTTACACATACAACGAAAGTGAATATTGAAACTTACATACTTGGTATTTGGATAATTATATGATTCTGATGCATTACTGTTTTGGTAAGATATTATATGTATTCATGAAGAATTTACCTTTACATTTATAATTTTTCTTAAAGGTAAGTACCTGTATGCTTGAAGGTTTGCCTCATACACATGTTGAGAGTAAAAAATCATTTCAGTCATTTCAATGGTGAGAATTAACTCTTAAAATTAAATATATTACTTTAATTTATAAGGATATTTAATTTTACATATATAGGTTGATGTATGATTTAATATAATATTTTAAGGATTTTTTTAAATACAGTAAATTCTTAATAGAAATTTGAATTTAATTTTACATGCTCAATATATTACTTTTTAATATATAAGGGTTAAAATAAAGAGAATTTGAAAATATATTTTACTCTTACTTTTGGATTTTTTACAAATGATAATACTTATACATATTCAATATTATATTACAAAATTTAATAAATAAACTTTTATAAATAAAGAGAATAAATTTTGGAAGTTATCAAAATTAAAAATTGTTAAAGTTTAGTATGCCTTTTATGTAAGGAGAAAAAAAATTATCCTTTAAATAATTATTCAATCATGTCCTTGATTAAATCCACATAGTGATTATATTTTAAGAAATAGATCATGATATATCGATAGATCAAAAAATCAGAACTAAGAAATTTTAATTCATGTTTTGGTTCCCATGGTTGGTTTTAAATGAAGATATAATGAGTTTCATGTGACCATGAAGACCACATTGGTATTAAATGATATTTTTGAAAATTTGGGAAATTGTAAATGGTTATTTTTAAGAAATAACTACTCAGGGTGAAAGGATGGCCATAAACATGAAGGTGTTTGATACACCATGAAGAACTGAAAGAATTATAATATTTGAAATAAGTTTATATTTCATGCTATGATATAATATCTATCATGAGATACAACAAGAATTAGAACATTTAGAATTCAAATGTTTTGATTTTCTGAGGATGTTTTTATAAGATTTCATGGAGATTAAAGCTGATTAACTTGAAGAAAATATTGTAACTTATTTTTGATATGGTACTAAAAGTTATGAATATATTTAAGAAGAGGTATAAAACTCTAAATTAGTTTATTATCAAAAATGAAAGTTTAAAATGACTTTGAACTATATTCAAATATTTATATTTTAGGAAATAAATGTTCAACAACTCTGCTTAAATAATGGATGAATTTGTGGATGAATTTTAATTTATATGTTTTCTATTATTAATGAGAAATAATATTGAAATTTTTAATCTTCTTATTATATATATACTTTTCTGGTAGGGTTGATACGTTTTCTATGAAAATATAAAACACAAATACTCTCATTGAACAAATGGAATTGAAATACTTTGTATATTAAATTACTTATCTTATTGTTTCTATCACTCATTTTAGATGAAAATATGAAAAATGAAAAGTTGTAAAAACTTGAAATAATATATTTCTACTGATTCTTGATACAATCTATATACCAAGAAGAAAATAATAATATTTTTTTCATTCACTATTCTCTAACTTTTTTTATTTGATTTGAAGAATAAAGGAATGAGGAGAAGAAGAATGAATCTTATGTTATCTTATTGATCACTTGTAATTATTTTGTATTATTGAATATATTTTCAAATTATTTTCCATGATATACAGCTTGAAATATCATTCATTCTATAGAATAATACTTTATTATTAGTTGCTGGAAGCTGGGGGTAACTTTGTGTTTAAATTTTTTTCATTACTACAACTCGTTTATTTCTTCTAAGAATCTACTTCTAGTAATTATTTTTGAATTAATTTTCATCTATAGGTATATAGATCAAGAGTGTAATTACAACTAATTTTTATTTGTTTTGATGTCCCATGTTAAAATAATCTAAAGGTTTTATAAAATATTTGTACTAATTTTAAACTACTTTCACTCAGTTGAGTGATACCTAGGAAAAGGATCAGAATAAAATCACTAAGATTTAATTGGGTATTGGTGGATTAGATTAGGGTAAGTTCATTATAGCCTAAAACCATTGCCAAAATAGTATGTATCCTACATTTTACTTTAATTTAATTTCAATTTCATTGTCTTCATAAAATAGAGAGGAATTATTTGATATAAAAAACTTTAAAATCATAAGTTTAAATTAGAGAAATTATTTAAAGGACTATATTAATCTCCCATATTAAGTATTTTTTATTACTTTACTAGGATGACATTTGGTATCAAAGAAATTTTCTTTAATAATATTATCCCTTTTTCAGTTTCTATCAAGGTTATCTTATAAAAAAGATTATCTTTTTTACCTTGATGATATATAGATAATGATTTATAACACAAAGACATATTACGATGGTTGATCTAAGGTAATTTATGTCAATAATTAGATACCCTTATTTTTATTGTGATAATTATGGTTATTAAAAATCATGAATGATTATATATTGGAATAATCTTGGATAGAAATATTGGGTGAAGTTTGTGATAACCTATAAGATTCCTACTGGTGAACCTAAATTATATAGCGTTGATGAAGAATTTGAGTATGATTTATATTCAATGGATATTAATGCTATATTTTTTGGACTAGGATTGGATGAATTCAATAGAGTTACTCATTGTTCTATTTCTCAATACTTGTTTAAAATTATTGATATTTCTTATAAAGGAATATACAATATAAGAGAATTAATTCATAATACTACAAAGTTAAAGATTGTAACATTCAGGATGGTTGATGAAGAAATAATTACTCAAATAAATTGAAGACACGTTGAGACATGGAATGATATTACTAACATGGAAATAACTATACAACAATCTAATCAAGCTTTAAATGTTCTTTGGGTTCTACCAATTTAATGGAGTGGAATTACTTCCACCATTGAACAGTTCTCACCTGTTAAAGATCTAAAAATAATAATATAATTATAATAATCTTGACATATGAAGTTGATATGTATGTAGAATTTGATAATAATAAGTTATCCCATAAATAAAAATTTCCTATTAAGGTTACATATTCGGAATCATCTGATTAAGATTCTAGTAGTTCATATTGTACTGATAAACTTTCATAAATTTCTATAAGATTCAGTAAGTTTTAAAAAATTATAAATTTATTCTATAAAAACTCTATGAATGGTAATAAGAATATTAAAGAAGTTAATTTTTATGAATTAAGAAATATGAACATCTTAAACCTAATTCCCCTTAACTCAAATATGAAATATATATATATAATTATAATTATATTATAATAAGAAATGTGGAATAGATTTTAAGGATACATGGAGGGATTATTAGTATTAAAGTTATGAATCTTATTCTAAAACTAAAGATGATAATTTAAATCAAAACGTAAATCTATGTATTATGGATTAAACTTAAAAAGTCACAACCATTCTTCTCACATAATTCAAAACATAAAATTTATTCTTTTAATGTGTTTAATTAATAATATTCTATACTTGAAGATAAATATGATACATCATGGGAAAAGAATAAATCATTAAATAAATCTTAGTATTCTATTATTTTTTAAACAATTATTTCGCTACATAGCTATTAGAATAAAAGCTAAAATTTGATGAAGTTATATCTTCTAATGCCATTAATTTTAGTATAAATAATTATTTATTAGCTTATGTTCACTAATTAAAATTGGATACTGGTGTTTTGAGTGAGGATAATATTATGTTATTAAAATCCTTATAAATTTCGAATAAAATAATATCAAACAAGGAATTGGAAGTAACGGTGAAATTAAAAACTATAACAAACTTTATTTCATGTAATTTAAACTTTTATTGTTTTTTATGAGTTGTATAGTACTTAGAATGAGTTTTATGGTTTTTATAATGGTTTTAGAGTGTTTTGGAAGGGTTTTTTAATGCTTTATTATTTGAGAATAATTAGGTGAAACAATGCACTTCCTACTAAAATCCGTGCAAGAGATTCTAGAAGTAACTGAGTAAGAATATGGTTGGTGATGGGTTTTCCATATATTATGAGTTTCTTGGAGAAAACTTTTGTAATGGGATGGTTTTTAAAATATCATGCTCATGGTTTTCCAAACCATGTGGTAACTCTCTGAACTATTGGTGGATGTACAGTTTCATGTGCATGGTTAGTGCATGATTTCCTAAAACCGTTATCCAGAACTATGTGGCTCTTATTTTGGTGATAGTAGCATGATCATGGTTGGTGGATGGTTTTTTAAACTATGTTACATGTATTAAATTCTCTAACAATTATACTTTAACATATATTTCACTCCCAAAACTCTCATTTTTATTCTATTATCTTAGGCTATCAAAATTCTCTCATTAAATATGCATTCCTAGTGATTACTTTTTTTCCAAAAGAAATTTATTTCGAATAAATGTGTGTTGGATCTCAAGAATTAATAGAAAGTCTATATTTTTTCTCTGTATTCTTATATCTCCTCATATTTAATCACTTGAAATGTTAGATCTATTTTTTATGGGTGTATCATTCATACATGAAGTCTTTTTATGAGGACATATTTGGATCTAATAAAATTAAAAAGTTTTAATGCTGGGTATAGAGTTATCATGTATAGTTGTTCATTTTATTAAACCATTTTTAGGTAAGTGGGTTTTCTCCCATTATACTCATTCTAGAACATAATGTTTTTATGTTTTAATCACCACAATTTTTCTTTTTTAGAAAAATTATTTTGTTTTAGTACCTAAATCATTGGTTTTGAAATGATGAACATAAGGTTTTTAATAAATTTATTAAAATAAAATGGGTTTTAAAAGAAATGGTTTTATTTGATAACTTGGAATGTGTGGTTGGTGTGATTTCATGAAATTTTAATTGGTGATGCTTTATTGGTTCAGACTTGGTGTCACTGTCAAAGTGTTTCATGGGATTCCCTAATTTGATGACTTAATGATTGGATCGATCAATGCTCAAGAGTTTTGGTACTATCAATGGGTATGAATGTGTATTTGGATGTGTAACATGGATGGGTATGGAAATTGGAAAGAATGAATAACAACTTATTTAGTTCAAAAAAAATTCTTTAATTGATTTATTATGGTAAATTGTTTTGATATTCTCACTCCCTATTTTATATAAATGAGAGCTAACTTTTTATTTTTTCTAGTGGTGTGCATTGAAAATTCCTGGGGATTACCTATTGAGTTTTTACTCACCCCCTAATTATTCACTTTGGTGAATTTTTAAATATTGTGTACTAAGATTCAGGTAACAAAAATGTGTCATAATTCTCAAGTTAGGCATCATGATATAGTGGTATTAAGACTTTGAGTTGGATCTTGGAGCTTGTTTTGGGTGATGCTTCAGTTGATGCCACTTCAGTGTCATTTAGTTTGGTTTTTCCTGTTTTGTGTCAGTGTTGTACCTTTTTATATTGTTTTCTACTCTAATATGAATTTATAATTTCAATTTTATAATATTTCATTACATACATCATATATTTTTTTTCTTATTTTTTTTCTTCATCGAGTTATTAATGTCTCCAGAAAAATCATCCCACAATGATCTTCTATTCCCTTGTAACTTATTTCCAACCATTGGTGTCTTGGGGACATCATATAAGGTCTGTAGCACCTTTGTATATTCCCAAGACAATAGGTGAGGGGTGGGATATTACAAATGGTATTAGTCTTGTTATATATTTCAAAATACAAAAGTATTAAAAATATAGGAATTTTAAAATTTAATTTTATATTGTAATAATGAATATCTAACCTATTTATTTTCAAATTAAAGTTACTAGGGTAGTTTGGGTACAAAAGTGGACTAAGACATGGATGATTCTTGTCATGCATGTTATCCAAACCTTCCAAATAAATAAAATATTCTTTAAATGTAGTTTTTTATGGTTAGGGTTTGAAATTATAAAAAGGCCACATGCAAAATCCCACCTCCAAAATTTACTATATATTGAGACACCCATTCGACTAAGCTACCCTGTGAACTAGATTTTACATCAGTTTAATTAAACACTTTTAATTTAATTATTTAACATCTTGAAATAATTTATCCCATTCCATTAAAGGATAAAATAATTGTGGCCCAAATAGTGAAGTATGGTCTGATCTGTCAAATCTAACCCATCTCTTCAATAAATCACATTTTTAGCCCTCCAAATGTACAATCCTTCATCCATGGTCTCAAAAAATATATATAAGAATTATTTTATAATAATTCATTACAATTTAAAATAAAAAATTATTCCCATATAAAATTTTATTCCAAAATTTCTATGGTGATTTTAAATTAAAAAAACAAAATTTTTATAAAATTTCCAAAATCATGATTAAGACCCATTTTTTCCTTTAAATATTTATATAAATATAAATTTGGGGAAATTATAGAAATTATTATAAAAAATTATTCAAAAAATAAATTTCTTATAAAATCCCCCTCACTTACCATATTTCACTCCCAGGAAAAACCCCATGTCATGTAATCTAGAAAATAATGCATGTTCAAATTTCAAAATCCATGATGGAAATATAAGCATCAAAATAATCACCAAAAATAAGTCAATATAACCAAATTAGGATTCCAATGTCTTTAAAATTGTATTAAAACAAGACATGAATCATGTGAAAACATCTTATGTGTCAATTATGCCACAAATTCCTCATGTTTTTGTGTACCATCCATTTCAAGCTTCTCTCTCTACTATTTTTCCATCATATTCCAGTGAAGTGAAACTTTCATTTTACCTAATTCTATTTAACCAGACTTGTTCAAAATCCTTTAAAATCAAATTACAAAACCCAATAATTTAATCATTCTCAAAAGTTAAACCTTAATCTCCCAACCAAGATATCCCCACAAGTTTTACATTTCATCACTCCCATCTTTATTTTTTTTTGTTTTTTTTTTTGATGATTTTTTTAAGGATTACAATAATAGAATATCAAGTTCACATATAAGGTTCAATATAGAATAGTAATGCGACTAATAATAGGAAAAAAGAATGTATTTAAAGATAATGTTATGATATTGAAAAAGATTTTCTAACTTAGACCTTTAATAGGGTAAGATAAACTCAAAAGTCATAATTGTGTGCAAAGTTTTTTGAAAGATTAAATGACATAATTTTACCATAAAACTATGACCATGAATGATGTAAAAAAATCTCATAAGCTTCATAATTTCATAATAAAACCTATCATCAACCAACTTCCAGTTTCACAAAAATTGACCACCAATGATGATTACTTTCCCATGTTTAGCATACTTCACACTAATTTAGAAAAATAAAACATGCACTTTCAATATGTTCTATGGAATTAATATTAATGGTAAATGATGTTTTTAACCTCTATTTTAATATTGAAAACCACAAAAAATAAAAGAAGAAACAAACAAAAAATAAAAAACCAAATGAATCGACCCAAAATTGCATCCTCTCTCCCACACAAAAAATGTTACAATTTTCATAATGTGATTCTAGGAAATTATAATAAGAACATGAATTGTAGAATTAAAATTAGGCCTAATAATATTAATGTGAGAGGGAAATGGATAGCCTGATGTTTTCAAGTAATGATGGGGACATGCAGTGTGATGGAATCAACTGTATGTGTGGGGTTCCCTAAATTTACTACATATACTGCTTACCATTTATTATAAAGATCCTTCATTTAGCCTATATTTTGACTGCCACTTCACCATAAGTAAACAAATATGGGATACTAAAACTCCCAACCATCAAGAATATAACTTATGGGAATCATATTCGGTCATGAATTATAGTGAAGTACTTTATCCCATTCTTGAAACTCTCTTTGATCTCAATCTTGGGTTAAATCCATGTTGCATTTATTTATTGACCAATATTCTTGATGCTCGACCTCCACGGGGTTCTAACAAGGTTTCCCAAAAATGATCCAGTAAGGGGACATACCAATGGGAGTTTTTAGTGTCATATTATAATCCCATAGTACATCATCCAAGTGATTTCTACAGTCATTCTTATTCAGCTACATTGTTTTCTCCAATATCTACTTTAACTCATTGTTTAAAACTTTGGGTTGATCCTTTTTTGGGGTAGGTATAGTGTTTATGTTTTATATTTCACCTCATACTTATGAAGGATGGAATCCAAATTTTGGTTTCAAAAGTTTCTCCCTTGGACACTAATGATAGTTGTTGGTACTCTAAACTTGTTAAAATCTTGAACCTTAACAAAATCCACTACAACATGAGAATAATAAATCCTAGTGTCCTTGGACTCAACCCATTTTATATCATAATATATAGTGATAAGATTCTACCTGAAACTAAATAATTTTATAAATAGACCCATAAATTCAATTACACATACATAAAAAATCTCCTATAATGATATGGGTTATTGGAGCATCTCATTTCTTCTATAAATGTTTCCAGTGTCTTCGAAATAAGTGCATGACTTAAAAAATACATGTTCAAGATAAAAAAGGGTAGAATAATTTAATATATAGTCTAAGACCTTCCTATCCATCCTTTGGGGTTCAAAATGACCGCAAAAAAATTGTATCACAAAAATGAAAAACATACTCAAACCCATGATCAGGAACACAAATCCTAATGACTTGGTCCCTAGAAATACCCCACATATAAGGATCATCCCACACATTAAACCTATATTACCTCTTCAATTTTTCAATATGTTTTTTATTTAGGTTTATAATAATTTCAAAAGAAACCAATTATTTTACTAAATCATCATACCAAGGATGTGTAGCTGAGATGGAATTAAGATTCTTGTTCGGGAAAGTATCTCAAATTGGTACCTAGTTTCGGGTAACATATTATAATATGTGAGTGATCCTAACAATTTAGTCAGCCACCAAGTTCTCTGTCACCTTAATATCCAATATATCAATGTCAAACTCTTGAAAGAGTATCCAATGAATATTTTATGGCTTTGTATCTGGCATCTTTATGAGGTTCCTCAATGTTGCATGATCCAAGAAAAAAAATCCACTTTTGATCCCAATAAATAAGAGAAAAATTATTATAAGGAATATATTATAGAAATAAACTCATTTTCCTTTGTGTTTTAGTTTTATTAGGATGAATCTAATGTCCCCAAAATATATGTAATCACATGGGCACACCCTTCCCCCCTCTAAGACAAGACTACTCCATCTATGAATTTTGAATCATCACACATAAGAACAAATGGGAGATCACGCCATAGAGGTTTTATATTCAAGTTTTTTGATATAATTTTCTTAATTTCATCAAAATAATCCTAGGATAATCATCAAAAACAAAATTAGAATCATTTTGAATCAACTGTGATAAGGGAAAGTAATATTACTAAAATATTTGATGAAGCATTGATAAAAGAATGAATTACTTTGGATATATCTAACATCACACACAAAATAAGGAAATGTAATGGATAAAATAATATCTATCTTAGATCTATCATCCTCTATTCATGTTTTGACATGACATCCCTGGATACAATGCCACAATCTACCATAAAATGAAATTTCTCAAAGTTCAAAAAATAGATTCATATTAATAAAATGATGAAAAATCATTCACAAACTAAAAATAAATTAATTAGATGAACTACCATACATAGTAAAATCATCCATAAATACCTCCATTCAAGTCACCATAGGATTAGAGAAAATACCCACCATGCATATCTTGAATGTAGCTGGGGCATTGACAAATGTCATCCTTCGGTAGGAAAATTTACCAAATAGTCAGGTTAATATTTTCTTCTCTTAGTCCTTTTGAGAAATATAAACCTGAAAAAAATAGGAAAAACATCCATGAAATAATATTTTATCATCCTAAAAATTCAATCACGAAACTTATCAATGAATGGTAAGGTGAACTGGTCTTTGTGAGTGGATTTATTTGGTTTACTATAATCAATACACACACCCCAACTATTGTACACCCTCATTGGAACTAACTCTTCTATCTCAATTATACCAAAAGTAACACATCATTTCATAGGAATAACCTTAACTAGAATAACCCACTTGGAATCTAAAATGGAGTAAATGATACCTTCAGCAACTTTTCAACTTATTTTTTAACAAATTCCAATATATTTGTATTAAATCACCTCTATGGATTCCTGACCATTTTATCCCCATACTCCAAAAGAATACTATGAATGGAACTATAGGGGATAATAGTAGATATTGCATCCAAGTTTTACTTAATTTTCCTAATTTTCTCCCTCAAAATATTCAAATGTTTTTCTTCATGTTCAATAGGGATATTTTTAGTAATTATAAAAGGTAATCTCTCAACACTCAAAAGGTACTAGTATTTAAGATTTGGTGTCTATGGGATGAGTTAAAATGTGGGAGGGTGATTTATGGATGGATAAATAAAAATAGATAAAATATTTTCAAAAAAAAATTAATATTATAATATACATCATCAAAATTATAGAATAGTGCATCAAATCCATCAACGTACTCAATATCCATGTCATAATTAGAAAGAAAAAGCTCAAAATCAGAATATGAATCCACAAAAAATTAAATCAAAGGGAGGTATGTTAATTAGAAACAAGTGTATAAATTATCTTATAAATATAACTATAACCAATGCTCGCAATCCCTCTAATCATAGAAAAATCAAAATACAAGGGGTTTTCACATGGTGGAATGAAATAGTATATAAAAATCATAATGATCCTCTGAGGGGTACTTTGTGAAGTCCATAACATTTAATCTCACAACTTCATATATAAATTCCATTGAAATTGTACCCTCATGCACATTTATAATCATTTTGGTATTTTTATGGAAGGTCCTACCTATGATAATGGGAGAATGATAATTCACCTGATATTCCTCCATGTTAAGAATGTATAAATATATGGAAATTACTATGTCTCTTACTTGAACAAGTACATCCTTAAGGTATCCTTATAGATATGATATAGATCTATTTTCCAATTACACCACCACTCTCATTAGCTTCATCTAACCAATTTGTATGAAAGATAAAATAGAGTAAGGTATCAAATATATGGAAGCTCCCAAATCATATAAAGTATCAGAAAAGTGTAACTCCTCTATACTACATGGGATGATAAATATCATACAATCTTTTAACTTTGTTGACATTACTTGTGTTAGTGTAATGAGTTCTGACACATTTCATCCAAGATTGATCCTCTCATTTTCCATGATCCCTCTTGACTTGGTGAAAAGTTCTCTTAAGAATTTGGAATTCCTATGGATCTTCTTAGTGGCCTCATGAAGGGTATGTTTATCTCAAAATGCTTCAATGTTTCCCAAAACTCTTTCTTCAATTTATATTCAACCATATTTTTTGTTTTTATAAATTGATTTTGGAATGGACTGTGTTTAGGAGAAATATCATCAATTTTCTTATTACATATGTCTTTCACTTTTTGTTTCTCAACATCCAGTGGTGATAGTGGAATATCCTCAGTTTTGGTGATTCTTGGTGGACTGCAAGGAACACTTTGCTCAAATTTTTTATTCCCACTCATCAATTTGATATAACTTACATTCCCCTTGGTATTTTTATTAGTTATGGAGAGAAGGTTTCTAGAGTTATTATTTACGAGTTCATGGAGGGTGGTAAAAATCTAGCTCATCTACATCTTCAACTCCCTCAACTATATACCTTGACTCTTCAAATCATTCTGTTGATTAATAAAAATTTGTTTCAAAATATTATCATAGTTAGAATATAATTTTTTTGTGGATTACTTGGTTGTTTAATTTTTTATGCTTAGGTTTAAAATATTTTTTTTTGTTGCTAAAATCCTTACTAGTAAACTGGAGGTTTTGGAAAGTTTTATTGAAATGGATCCATATGTCATTATCCATATCCATACCTCATATCAAAGTGATCCTTATATCCTTGATTATATATTGGTGTAGGGGAATCATTCTTATTTTTTTGTCATTTTTATTTTTTAAATGGTATCCCAGGTAATACTGCTACACAGTCCTCTATCTCTTATATTTGGGGTAAATAATATTTTGGATGGTCCATTGTAGTAAAAATGCTACAAAGATTCATTGGAGTGGGTGGAAATACATTTTGAGACAATGTTATATATATCACCATAGTTTTTAATTGATCTAAATTAGTATCAATTAAATCATCTTCATGAGAATGGGGACTTACCTAGTGTACTCCCTCATAGTAATTATACCTTGATCACCACATTATTGGGAGTTTTTTTCATCATTCCAATCAATGCTCAAGAAGCCATGGGGTTTTTTTCAACCATTTATCCCCCTTATATAGCATCCACCATGCTCCTCTCCATGATACTGATATCTTTGTATAAGTATTCTATATGTATTCTCTCGCTAATTCAGTGATGTGGGAAACTTTCACATAACTTCTTCAACCACTCAAAGTACTCATACATTGACTCTCCTTATCCTTTCTTGACTCTAGAGATCTCATTTCAAATTTTTAAGCTCTTTGATACTAGAAAAATTATCTTTAATAAAATACATTTCAATTCATTCAAAAATATAGAATATTCATGTTTTAGGTAATGCATACAATCACATTCAGTTCAATCATGTGATAATGGGAATTATATTAATTTAATTTTTCCTTTATAAACATTCCTTAGTATAAAATATTTACAAACTGTATTGAATTATTTTAGATGTCTATTTGAATCCTCACTAGATATTCCATGAAATTTAGAGATATGGTGAATAAAACAAGATCTTACCTAAATATATGATTTGAATGTTGTATATGCAATGAATGTTGGTTGAAAATTATAAAATGGTGTATCAAACTCTTGAATTTTTCTTTCATGTTCATTGTTATTTGCATCCATTTTTTTAAAATTGTATTTTTTTGAGATGATTGTCCAGGATCACTACTATCATAATGATTTAAATAATGAAATGGGGGAATTTTTACACTTCCTAAATTTTTAGATTTTATAATTTGATCACTAAAGATTCATTCAACCTTGGGTTCTAGTTCAAAATGAATATCAGGGTTGGATTGTGTTATAAATTATAAAAATACAAGTTTACCATAATTCCATAAAATGGGGTTTAAATTACTGGTATGAAAAATAATATGTGGGGAATGAAGAAGCAAGAAGAAGTGGGAGAAAATAAAAAATAAAAATAAAAATAAAAAATGAAGAACTTACCTAAAATATTTTGAAGAAAACCGTTTTCCCCCAGAAACAGTGCCAATTTGATGAGAATTGTCACACACACACTCGAATTATTTGTGATTTTTTTACTAATTTAAGCATAGTAGATGACCAATTTCATCTATATTTTTCAATAAGTTAATTTAAAACCTCTTAAAAGGTAAAAATAAAAAAATAAAAGAGATAAAAAATGGGACAAAAGTTTTTGGGTCTTGGTTGTGTGATTTCCAAAAAAAAATCAAACAAATAATAATACACTTGATTTAAAAATTCCAATAAAAATGATTGTGGTTGATCTTACCTTAACCTTAATTAATAATTAATATTTTTTCAATAAAAATAAATTAATTCAATTATGTTTCCTTAATTTTTTAACCCCAAACCCTATGAATGAAAATATGGCCACAAACCCTAAGATGAATTTGAGACTTCCATTCGAGGCGCCAAGATTTTATTGTGGTCCAAAAGATAAATTAGGATCAATGGAAAGTTATGATATAATATAAAATATATAAATTATAATTTCTTGAGTTTGAGGATTGTATTTTTACCCTATAAATTGATCCCTTGTTGGTTATATGTGAAATTAAGGTGTCACTCTCATGATTCAAAAAATAATAGCCTCATAGTCAATGTATAAATCATTTGAGTGATCTTAACATTATAGAATAAGAATATTAAAAATAATTGTTTAATTTAAATTGGTTATACAAATTCAAAATAACTAATTAATGAGGTAAGTATTAGATTAACCACAAAAAGAACTACTCTCCCATGGGTGGAATTTTCATTATGGATAAGTTTTTCATAAGAAACAGTTGGAAAGGGAATAACCCAATATCATCTCCACTACTATATTACATGTAAAAAGAGTAAAATGAAACTATTAAAATATAATAATATGTAATTCATGTTTGATAAAAATAAAAGATACAGGAACAAATGAAAAGAAACCCGAAATAGAAGTAAGGAATGAGTGATTTCTTGAAATAGATCTTTTCACAAAGCCTTGCTTCTTCCAAGAGGTTATACATACATATATATATATATATATTAGTACCACCCATTTATAAAAACATTCAAAAAAATTTGACCATCCCTCCTGATGAGTGAAAATATTCTTTAAATTGATTTTGAGAGGGTTATAATTTGAAATGAAAAAAAGGCATATGGGGAATTTTACCTCCAAATTTTACATCATCTTGATCCACCCATTCAACCAAGTTCCTTTGTAAACTAGATTTTACTTCAACTGAATGAAACATGTGCAATTTAATTCTCTAATATCCTCCAAATATTCACCCCATTATATGTACTGATGAAAAAAATTATGGCCAAAATATTGAAAAAATGTCCAATATATCAAATCTATCTCATATTTTCATTAATTCCCATGTTCATCCCTTCAAATGTGTGATCCATAATGTATTTCCTCAATAAAAAAATATATAAAAATTAGTGGTTAATATATCCATTAATGTTTAATGAAAAATTTGGCCCCCATAAAATGTTATACCAAAACTATTAAGGTGATTTTAAAATAGAAAAAATATAACTTTAATGAAACTTCCAAATTCAAGATAAAAACAAATATTTCCATTAAATCATTAAATAAATATCAATATGTGGAAATTATATCGATTACTATCAAATTAATATTTAGTAAAAAATGTATTATCAGGAACTACTCGGTTTGTAGTCACCTCATCATCTTGGGTTTAGTTGATGAGTGTTGCATATCATGAATTAGTAATAAGAATTCCCACTAGGAATGCATTGATCATAATATTTTTTATGATTTTTGTAAATCAGTCATGATTATTTATTCATATATCTATTTAGAAAAAACATGCCTTGTTTTTTGAAAAAGTTCTAGGTTTTTTATATGTTTTATTATGAACATTAATGAAATGAACCAGTTTGAAAAATGGGGATGCCTCATGAGTATGAAGTTGAGAAAATGGTTAAACCTAATCCATAAATTATTCATAAACTAATCCATATCATAGTCTAATCATTTCAATCCATGGATATGGGAAATAATAATCTATATTAATGCCATGAAAATTCATCAACAGACATTTAGAAACAGAATCCACTGATCATTCTGGGAGATTAGGTTCCAGAATAAGATGAGGAATTGTAAGGGAAGATAAATCAAATTTTTTTATTTCTTTATAACCCTGGTGGATGATAATGAAAAGATATCAATTTATATACTTGAGTAATATTCTACGTAATGGTGGGATATTATTTTTCAGATGAAAAATGATAAAGACCTGACCTGGTTAGTCTTTGAGGATTAATTTAATAAAACATTATATCCCCACACATTTAAGATCATAAGTATGACATAATTATTTACTTTGAAGTAGTAAAATCAGTATTTTATAGAGTATATAGCTCAATTCATGATGTTAAAGTGCTTTTCTCCTGAAGCTTCTATTGGTGAGAACTTCAAGGAGAGTATCATTGAGGCAAGGCAGTTACCTAACATACACTCCTAGTTGGTTGTCTTCTATATTGAAAAATATATTAAGATTGTGAATAGGGTGATAGAAGATGATAGGATATCTTGGGAAACTACATTTGGGGAAACACTTTTACCTGTATAAATAAAAGTGGGAACTCTAACATAGGGAATAATTTTCCACTAATTAGAAACAGTTACTTTGGAAAATATTGATTCAATCAAACCAAGGTAGTTTCCAACCATTGTGTATCACTTTCTAGATGTCTTCACTAACAATTTATCTGGGTTTCCAGTCAAAATAGAAGTTTAATTTACTATTTATATCTTAATATAACTAGTTCTTTTTTAGAATAAATTGGATATAACTCTTCTTCTTTGTGTGGATTATCATATGTTAAACCAAGTTACAAAAAATAATTGATATCATATTCAATTAAATGATGATATATATGATAAATAAAGGGGATCCAAATGGTTCTATAAAATTTATTTACAATCAAGGTATCTCTGATTTCTATTTCAAAAGGAGGATATTTTGAAGAAAACTCTTCAAAGCCATTATGTTCATTATGAATATATGGTAATACCCTTTGGTATCATGACTACAGTAGTAGTGTTTATAGAATTGATGAATCTGATCTTTTATAGGTATCTTGACTCATTTGTATTGGTATTAATTAGTGATATTCTTGTATATTATATAACTATTTCCAACGATAAATAATACTTAGGCATAGTATGGGGTATCCTACAGGAACATCACATTTATACTAATCTTTTCAAGTGTTATTTCTAGATACAATATGTATGATTATTTGGTCACATCATATCTAAAAGAAGGGTATTGTTGGATCCTAAAAAAGTAGAAGTTGTTACTTCTTAGAAACCATGTAAGAATGTCTCTATGATACACAATTTCCTCATATTATGAGGGTATTGCCGATGAATTTTTCATGATTTTTAATAATATTCCTCTCTCATAAAAACATTTATAAGGAAATTAATTCAATGAGTTCTATAATTCATTTAAATAGATTAAGTCTCAGCTTACATAAACATGTGTCCTTACTTTTCTAGAGTTAGAACGAGTATATGTGGTCCATTGTGATACATTCGGATCTAGTTGGGGATATGTTCTCATGAAAAGAGATCATGTTATAGATTATGGCTCATGAAATTTATGATTTTAGGTGAATATTTACCTATCAAGTTATTTGGATTTAACTATTGTAGTTAATTACTCAAAAAATAGTCTAATTATCTATTTGGTGATAATTTCACTATGTTCACAAATCATAAAATATTGAAACTCATATTCTTAGAGAGATATTTAAACCTAAGAAATGAATACAAATAGAATAAATTTATATGTTTTCCTTTGACTTTATGTATACATTAGGTAAATTAAATTAAATAGATGATTCATTGAGTACAAATTCATGTATTCATTTCACTATAGATCCTTCATATTAGAGGTAGTTGATGGCGGTCATAGCTTATATACATCTAAATTATGATGATCAAGGTGATGTAATGGTTTTTTCATATTTCTACTATTATTGATTTGATTGAGAATCTTAAAGATTCTCAGAAAACTAATCAGTAATGTCTAACCATGAGATCAATAGTCAATGGTGGGGTGACCATTGAGGGATGGATGCAATGTGGGAGATTTTAGTTGTGTTTTAGAGATCATATTGAGGTTCCTCAAACTTATCCAGAATATCCTCTTCCTTATACATGGATATTAAAAATATTTAGATGAATATCCATTACATTACACAAACACACACCTAAGGATCGTTATAGGTTAGTTCCTTTTGAATCTTGGAACACAATTTTATTAATTCATGAAGGGTCTTCAATGTCCCCCATAAAGATATTACCCTTTAGTAATCTTTATAGCATACCATACATAAAACATTTCTTCATAACTTGGGGAAAAGGAATATAATAAATTCTTAGCTCAAATTCTTAGTAAGGGTAAAAAGGGGGATTATAAAGAATGATATGAACATAAGGGTGGGATAACATGAGAATAAAATTTGAAAACCAAACCCTATATCAAATATCATAATATTGAGTCATGGCATAAATATTGGTACTTTTGATAAGTGGATCATAATTGAATCAAAGAACATGATCTATAAGAGAATAGAATTTGCATAAAACATAGAACTAGGGAATATAAATAATCATATAAATCCTTATATCAAGTATACCCACCAAGTAATTCATAACATGTTAGGATTGTGTTGACCACCTATGTACCTACTTCAGGCTTGGGCTAACCACCCATGTACCCTTTTTTTGGTCTTCGTCTAACCACTTGTATACCCTCTGATCTCATAGAACATTTATCATTCCTAAATTAATTGGAGGGAGATATAGGTCCCACCCATCACATAATGAAAATCATGTATAAGTGTTCCACAATATCATATAACATTAATAATATCACAACCCATGAAAATAAATTGGTTACATAAAAATTTTATCATATCATCACCTGTGTAAAAGTTACAGGTTTCATAATCATTTAATCATTTCATAACAACATAACCTATAAAAATTACAGGGTTTAATAATAGTTCTATTGTGCTATAACATGTGGTTGTGAAATGGGTTTGATAAATATCATGTCATTATAAACATAACCCATTCATAAAAAGAATAAGAATGGTATCCTTGGATCATATCCCTGGTAAAGAATAAGTAACCTAAAAGGATGTCATCTTAGACAGAGAATTATTTTTATATAAAAATAACTTGGAACGATTATTTTGAAAAATAAAAAATCTTTTAAAATATCCTTATAGAACTAAACATTATAAAATATATTTTAAATCCTTTTCTATGAAAATAAACTTCAATACTTATAAAGGAATCTTTAAAAATCATTTAAAACTTTTCTTCAGTAAAATAACCTATCTGCTTAGAAAAAAACTTTTTAAAACATACAACATTTTGAAAATCCTTTTATTTTAAAATAAACTTGAAAACCTATAAATTAAGATTCAAATAAATTAATGTTCTTGATGATGTAAAATTATATTCATGTTGTATATGTTATCAAAAATATTCCTTTCTCATTTTTGGTAAAATCCAAAAACTAGTATTGTTTTTTGAAATTATGTGAAGATTAATTTAAAAAAACTAAAAAGGTAAAACATGGGTAAATTTTTATTTAATAAATAATTTTAAAAAAATTAAAAACATTTAAAAAAATAGAATATAGGGTTTTGGAAGAAAAAGGGTTTTTGACCGAAAGCATTATTTTCCTTAAAAAACCTTTTTGAACTCTTGAATACATGATGTGGGAAAAATTAAGTTAAAACATTTATTTTCATTAAATATCTATTTTTTAATAAAATTTGTGAGTTTCTTGAAAGATGTATCATAATATATGATCATTGGAAAGATATTCATAAACAATAGTGATAAACGATGAGATTGTAACATAAAATATTTAAAACTTTGGTAACTTTTAAATATAATCCCTATGAAGGAATATCATTAAAATAAAATTAATATGTTATGATGGTAAAAAATCATTATATTACATTTCAAAATTGATTTATATACATCTCTCAATGGAATATAGGTTTATAACATAACATATGTCTCAAGGAATAAACATTGATGAAAATACCTTACCACTTTAGTAACTTTTGAACCATAGATCCCATGAAAGAGGGTTTCTAAAACTAATATGTAAATAAAAATAATTTCAATGATAATAATCATAAAATATATTCATGTTTAGTATATACAACACATCAAATAATTAGGTGGTGAATATGACATGTGTCTCATAGTAGTAAAAAGTGTAATAAAAATCCCTTACCGCCCTAGTAATCTATTGAATCGTAAGCCCCAATAAAGAATAAAATCAAATGAAACTTTTAATATCATTAAATTGAGGATATTAATGATATAAAATTTCAAATATGAAGTATATACACCAAAAAAAATAAGTGATGTATTTTAATTTTTCTCTTGAAAATAAAACAGAGACTAGAAATCCCTTACCTTAAGTCTTTAATTCCTTCGTACACATTAGAACCTACTATATACTAAATATATGTGTGTTATATATATATTAAATAACTATAAATATATATATCACACCATATATAATTTAGTTATGTCCTTTTATTACCCGTTTATTAATAATTATATGTCAAAGTCATGTTTTGAGAAATAACTGCTTTTTTCATATATGTTTTGATTTATTATTTTTAGTCATCCTAATTTGATAATGGTTCCATAATCTAAAAATAATATAAATATAATATATATTTATTATATATTTATTTCTAGTAATCCGAAAATATTATATATAGAAAATGAAAAACACCATCCATAGAGATGGTAGGTCGTACATACGCATGAATGTTGTTTCCTTTTTCTCAGGGGATTGAAAGAAAGAAAAGTAAATAAAATGTTACTATTATAGAATAAGTTTTATTTTTTATATATAAATTAATTTCATTAAACTCATACTTATTACTTTCCATTTAAATTGTGAATGAATCTCATCGCTTCGTGAGGTGGTAGTCTGTCGTACACACGAGCGATGTTATCATATTCCCACAAAATGGAGAATATGAAAAATATATGTGATATAAAAATTAAAAAGGCATAAAAATATCATAAAAACATATATAAACAATATATCTTTCATTATTATCATAATTGAGTGGTGGTAATGGAAAAATGAATAGCATCGGTTCACGAGGTGGTTGTTTGTCGTACACATGAACGATGGTTTCATAACCCATTTGATGGAAATGGGGATGGTTATAATAAATTACCTTAAATTAACGACATATAATTATATTTAATATATTATGTTATTATGTCATCATGATATAATAATAATTTAAGGATTTGGAGAAAAAAATAAAGAACAAATACTCACTGATGAATGTTGTCTCTTCTTCATGTATCCTCCTTAGGTTTTCACCAAAATCCTTCCTTGGTTGGATTTATGTCCAAAATAATTATTATAGTATTATAGGAGGGAATTTGAGGAGTTTTTTTTTTTTTATTGTCCAAAAATTGTTTGAATTTTTTAAAAGGATAAGATAAGGTGTGGCCTTTTATAAGTGAGGTGAGGTGCATGCTTGTAATTGTTTCAAAAGAAATAATTTCACCCACGTTTTATTCATGTAAAAAGGCCCTAATAATGGAAAATTTTCAATAATAGAAGTTATATGGTTGAAATATTTCCATAAAATGGGTTTTTACTTGTTTTTTGGTTATTTTTATCCCTTATCTATTTTGTTTAGCCCCTCGTAAACTCATTCTTACCTTAACCACAGTAAATAGTCTTTTACTGCTTTTAATATTCATCATGGTCAAAAAATAAATTATTATGATTCCAATTAATGAATAAATTTTGGAATATTCCATTCAAATAAGTGGTAAATTTTAATTTATAATTAATCCCAGAAATGTGATAAAAAAGCGGGTTCTCAAACAGAAAATGTTCAAAAAATTACAAAGTTTTTATATAAAAAATTAATATCAAATTGAATAAATTGAAACAAAATTGGATTAATATATATAAATTAAAAAAATACATTAAAAAATTAAAATATAGTCTAAAATGATAAATAATTTAAATAAAAATGCAGTTTTCAATTAAAATCCAATATTTTTCATTATTCATTAAAAAAATTAGTCTTTCCAGAAAATTATAAAATTCACCATAATATAATTTTGAAATTTTTATTTCAAAAATGAATTTGTTTTTTCAAATAAATTTTCCAAAAATATCAAAAATTAAATTTTAAATAAAACCCGCGAATAAGATAAAAACGAGAGTTTTCAAGAAGTGTGTTTCTCAAGAAAATAATAATTTTATATTAATTATATATCTAATAAAAATCATTGTAGGAATGTAAATTAAAATTTATTGATATATAATCTATAAATTTAATTTAAAACATACCTCATTATATATTATTTTAATTCATTAAAATGGAGACATATTATGCACTTTAAAAAAAATTTAGAAAACCTCTTTTTTAAACCCAAAAAAATTATACTAAAATCAAATATATCTTTGATTCAAAAGTAATTAAGTGGGTTAAAAAACATAAATAACACTATATTAATTTGAAACAAATTTGTTAATTTAAATTAATTAATTTATTGAAAATAAATTAAAGTTTTAAAAAAATGATATTTTACACTATTTACAGAAAAATCAATATTTTCTAAAAATACCAAAATTTGAAAATAAGTTAATTTCAATATGATTATTTAAAAAATGAAGCTAAATTAATAAAATAAATTTTCTAAATTCCTTATAATATTTTCTCTTAAGAATTAATAAAAATCATTATTGAATAAAATATATTGTTTATGAATATAATCACTTTACTAAAAAATGAATGATCATTTTTTGAGTATTTATAAATAAATTTATATTGAGTGGGAAATTTATATATATATTTTAAGAACTAATTAATACTATTCCTACTCTCCTACTTAATATCTATTTTATAATAATATTTTTTCATGGTTTACTGAAGCTTAGTGTCGCATGTTATGCATGCTATCGAAGAAACTCATTATTGTGTCTAATGCAAACTATCTAAAATTTTAAATTAGTATGAAAAAATAAATAATAAAATATTTCATAAAATATTGTAATGTTATAGGAATAAATTATTATATCCTTTTTTATGTATTTTAGTGGCTCAATGGATGATCGTATACCATTAGTGGAGTTCTCATACAATAATAGTTATCATGCAACAATACATATATCTCATTTCCAAGCATTGTGTGGATGTTGATTCCATTATCCACATTATTAGCTAGAAATTGGTGAGACATCACTTATCCGACCTATCCTTATACAATAGATAATAAAGAAGATTCATATAATTAGAGAGAGAATGGCGTTAGATCAAATCCAGCATAAATCATATTAAAGTCATCATCATCGATTCTTATCATTTGATAAGTGTGATCGTTCCTTTTTGAATGATTCTATAAGGATAAGGCATTTTCATTTAGGTAACCAAGTAAAATGGTCACATTAGTATAATATAACTTTATAGATACTAGAAAAAATTTATAATGTGTCATATCAGTTGGATTTTCTACCCGGATTTAGCTCTGTTCACAATGTATATTCTGTATCTCAATTAAAAAAAGTGTTATCCTAATCTTGACCAAGTTATATGAGGTACCATGTTGATATTCTTCCATATGCTACATTGATTCATGTTTTGATATATATTTTTTATAGATAATAAAAGTTGTTATGTGGAAATTGTATCGGTTTGGTATGGGTGTTATAGAAGCATGATCAAATTCATAGAGAGACATGGGAATGTTAGAAGGAAATATTTGGGAAGTGGTCCAAACTTTTCCAAGGAATCAAAAATATCCAAAAAATGTGATGGAAATACCAATTATAGGGAGAATATAACACCATTATTTTTTATTAATTTAACATTTTATTATTTATTTTGAATTTATATAATACATGGGTTGAGATTTAGAAGTTTCTTGATGGTTTTGGAGTGTTTTTGAAGGGTTTTAAAGGGTATATGATTTAAGAATGGTCAGGGAAAATTGTCCACTTTCTCTAGGAAACCATATAATATGTTTTTGGAGTCACTGAGTAGGTGCGTAGTTAGCACATGGTTCATCCAAACCACATGGGTACCCAAGAGAAATCGAGTAGAATGGGGAGTTCTTGGATAGTAGCTTGCACATGGTTTTCCAAACCATTCAGCACAACCATGTAACTTCTTGGTGGGTGTTTGGTATAATTTTTATATTTTTCACATAGTTTTTTAGATGTGTGACACAATAGTACTAATATCCAGTTTGGAGATAATAACAGGTGAATGGTTGGCACACTTTTTATTAATCTATGTAGCCTAATCATGCGATGTGTCTTAAATCCATTGAAATTTAGATTTTAACTCATATTTCGCCCAATAAAAATCCCATTTATCTTCTATTCTCCTAGGATCTTGAAATTATTTTTACTCTTAACATCTTAAGTGATTCATTTTTATTTGGAAGTAATTTTTTTGAATCAAAGTGTGTTAGATCTCTATAATCAATGGTAAGTCTATGTTTTCTCTCTTTCTTCTAAGATATCCTCATCTTCTCTCTTTTGAAATGTTTGATATATTTTGTTGAGGATATATCTATCATATATAATGTTTTTAGATGTTTTCTTATTTGTATTTAATAAAGGGAATAATTTTTAAGGCCAAATATAGAAGTTTAATGTGTTGTTCTTCATTTTCTTTGACTGTTGTATGATAGGTGGGATCATTCTCACATATTTATTCTAGTAATTAAAGGTTTAATGTTTTAATCACTATATTTTACTTTATCCAAAAAAATTCCCTTTTTGTACCGAAATATTTGGTTTCGAAATGATTCACATGAGGTGTTTGATAAATACTTGAAAGAAAATGGGTTTAAAACTAAATGAATTTATTTTATAATTTTTCAAGTGTGGTCGGTATGAGTTCATAAAATTTTCATTGAAAGTGCCTTATAAATTCAGAATTGGGGTCAGTCTCAAAGTGTCACATGGGATTTAATTAGGTAATGACTTGGTGATAGTATTGGTCACCACCCATGGGTATTTGGATTTTCATTCGGAATTCATGGGTTTCTGAGTGTGGAATGTGGATGGGTATTCCAAGTAGAAATAAATATTAAACAAAATGATTTATCTCAAAAACATTTTATAAACAATATTTTTATGGTAAAATATTTTGATATTCTCACTCATTTTTTTATATAAACATGAGATAACTTTTTCTCATTGTTAATGGTGTGTTTTTTAGAAGTATTGGGGTTTATATAATGAGTTTTATACTCACCCCATTCATGGAAACATTGTTGTATTAGTATATGTTCTGTATAAAGATATAGTTAAAGTAAAGGTGTTATGCTTTTTTAGTGATGCATCGTGATGCAGTGGGATTGAGAGTTGGATTTGGAGCTTCAAGCTTGTTTTGGGTGATCCTTGGGTTGATTCTACATCGCTCTTGTTTAGTTTTTTTCCCTTTTTGTGGTAGTGTTGTGCCTTTTTATTATATAAAATACTCTAGTATTACTTTCTAGTTTTAGTTATATTGTATTAATTTATATGTATCATATATTGTTGTTTTTATTATTTCAACTTTAGTGTGGATCTTTTTTTCTTAGGGTAAACCATCTCTTAATGATTTTCTATTCCCCTGGAACTTGTTACTAGATTTTGGTATCCTAGGGATGTAACCTAAGGTCCATAGTAGCTCATATTCTTACCAATCTAATGGGTGTGGGGTGGGATATTACACTAATAATTATAGAAATTATATAGTTATTATTTCAAGTAGAAATATCATATAAATTATTACTTCTTTTCAATGTGTAATTGTTAGAAATTATGTGGATGATTATTGTTTTAAAATTACAAAATTCTATTGTAAAAAATATTTTTGTCTGATATTTTATAGTAAATGAGTCCTTAGAACAACAATGTTAAATAATATGTTGATAGTGGCAAGCCAATATATGTGTACATCATAAATTATTAATTCACACCAAAGTTGATGAAAGTCTTGGAGATAATGATAAAGGAATTTCCATTGGATATATGGTTTCATCATTCTATGGAGTATTTATTTCACTTTTTATAGTTATAATTGTTTGATGTGAATTATCTATTTTATATAGGGGGATTATTTCATAAATGTTTATATCAATTTCCTTTATACATTATAAGTTACTATTTTTTTATTTTTTATTTTATAAACTATTTCAAAAAATGTATTATTCCATTAACTTCTGGCCACTATGCTTATTATTTATAGTTCTATTTACCTGTATGTTGGGATGATTTAATTTTCATGTTTTTAATTTTTCTAGTAAATAATATATTTATTATATTATCATTTGGTTTACTTGCATATACTACAATACTTTATTATTTAATTTTCATGAATGTTAGTTTAAATTAATCTATTATTTTTTGGTCATGTGTTATACATTATTTTCTATTTTAATATACATGAAATGTGTCTAAACTATTTATATATAATTATTTAAATAAATTTTAACATGTTTTATAGCTTCTTACAATGAAATTGTTTTGTACAGGATGGGTTCACTTTAATGAATATTCACTGTCCTATTTTTCAAGGAAGGAAGTTTTCATTATCCTATCCTTTCAAGTGCAAGAATTTATATTGAGGGGGAGATATTCTTACTTTATCTTTTAATTATTATTTTACTATTGATATTTTTTTTAATATAAAAGAGTTTAATGATGAGTTATTATTTTTGTATATCTATTGATCATAATATATAAATTATCTTTATTTATGCATGAGTATGATGAGAATTATGTTATAATTATTTCTCAAGATTTATCACAAGATTTTTTACATCATGTTTTGTATTTTAAATCATTATTTTTTACTGTTTTTTCATGATAGAATATTTATAAAGGGGAATAATTCTAGTTTTATTGAGCATATTTATTTTATTTATTGTTAAATATTGAAATCATGTTACTTTTATTATTCATTAAATAATTTTATGTTTTATATTATTTAAGATTAATTGAAATTGTGGGAGCATTTTCACACATCCATATTACTTATGTTTTATTATGTTTAGGTGTGAATGTGAATTATTATTTTTTACCTAGTGGAGATTGCTTTGCTTTTTTATTTTTACTTGATCAACTCTTCTATTTCTTACCTTATTAATCCTTAAAAAATGTGTGATATTATGTTTTATGTGTCTAAGTGTTTGGGTTTTTTAATTATCAAAAATGGTGATATTATTAAGTAAATATTTTCCATTCCTCTAAATTTATGTTTTGAAAATAACATTAACCCTACCTGTTTATTTTATTTATTATTCAATTTTATTTTTTATTTTTAGTTTGAATTTATTATTTTTTACTACTTAAATTTTATTATATTGAAATATATCATAAGATATGATCTTCCAAATGGAGAAGGAATATGGATTGGAAATTATATAAAATACTTGATATTTTTTATTTTATGAAGTTATAATTATTTAGAACTATAGTTTATTAGTTTACTTTTATTCTTGAAAAGTTAGTGAAGAATGATAATTATGTTTTTGATATATAGACAATTATATGAATTTACCTAATATAGTGTTTTCTTGATATTAATTTTGTACATGTATAAGTTACCTATATG
The DNA here is from genome assembly GCA_963277665.1 of Viscum album. Classification (NCBI taxonomy): domain Eukaryota; kingdom Viridiplantae; phylum Streptophyta; class Magnoliopsida; order Santalales; family Viscaceae; genus Viscum; species Viscum album. The sequence continues at coordinate 1,810,091,579 of OY728156.1, forward strand.
ATAAGAAAATTTCACAAAGGGAAGTACCTTTAGGCTTTAAGGATGACTCATACATATAATTAGTCTTAGAATTTGGTTAATTCATATCAAGGGAAGTCAAAATTGACTCTTATATTTTTATATATTAATTTCACATATGCGGAAAATTATTTTCAAGTATATGGGATGAATGAAGATTTATTCTTATGTTTGATGGATTTTTGTAGATTTAGTAAAGTACTTATCAGAAGTCCAAGTTACATGTACATAGTCTATATATTACATATATATATATATACAAGGGAGATAGAAGACAGAGAATTTCAAAAACTATTTTACTCTAAATTTTGGAATTTCATGAAGAAGAATACTTATATGTATCAAAGAGAATATTTTAGAAGTTAAGAAAGGTAATTTTACATACATAGAGAATATGTTTTTGATGTTTGTAAAATCAATAATTTTTTTTATTTTAATATGATTTTTGTGTATAAAATTGTAATGTTTTTATTAATTGATCAATTATTCAGTCATGGATGTGATGAAAAGACACACTTTGAAGAGCTTTTAAGAAAATAATCATGATATATTTGTATAACATCTTATAGGATGCAATACATTTCACTAAAAATTTATATGATTGTGGTAGGTTTGAAATAATGAGATAGTGAGTTCCACATCATGAAAAATACCATGTTCGGATTACAGTGTATCTATGTAAAATAAATATATTGGAAATATTCATTTTGAATAAATTCTTATTTGAGATAAAATGAACATCGTGACTATGAAGGTATTTGAAAAAAATGAATAACTGAGTGATTTAGAAGATTTGTAAGAATTATTTATCATACACTATGATAGAATATCTATTGGAAGATAAGATCTGAATGCTGATTTTCAAAATTTAGTCATTTTAATTTTCATAGGAAGTTTTCCTGAGATGTGATTAATATTAAATCTAATTGACTTGGATGATATTATAGAATTATTTTTCAACTCTATACCAACAACTATGAAGATATTTAAGAATAAGTATCCAAATTTTTAGTAGTAACTTTTTATAAGGAAAAGTGATCAACGGTAACAGAAAACATTCAAAGGCTGGTATTTTATAAATGAAATGTTTAAACATTATACTTAAATTATGGAGAAATTTATGGATGACTTTAACTATATCAATTTTGAATTATGAAAGAGAGAGAATATATAATTGGTTATTCTCTGTATTATATATAAGTTTCTGGTAGGATTGATTTGTAATAAATCTCACTGAAAAAAGAGGATTAAAATACTTTATATATTCAATTAATTAATAAGAGAAAAATAATATGTTCATCCATTGTTCTATTAATATTTATTTTATTCAACTAAAATAAAAATAGTAGAAATGAATGAGGATAAGGTTAAGGAATCACATTCTATCCTGAAGATCATTTTTTGTTGTTGTGTTGTGTTGAATATCTTGTCAAATTATTTTCCAATATTTTAACCATAAATTTTCATTCATTATCTAGATAAAGACTCTACTATTAGCTACTGGAATCTAGAGTAAAATGTATTCATTAACTATTTTCATTTCTTCACCACATCTATTTCTTCTAAGTGTAAACTTTTTTTACTCAGTTTTTGATTAAGTGTAATATAATTGTACATAACTATGGATTGAAGATTCTACTACTTGTAATCATTTTTGAGGTCCCAAATAAAATGATCTAAAGACCTAGAAAAATCCGCACACAAAGTGTTAAATACTTAAAGTTATTTGGGATATCCCTGAAAAAATATCTCAATAAAATCATCAACCCTGCATTGGGTTTTGATGGGGTGAACTAGGGGGTGTTCATTTTAGAACCAAATCACTATAAAAATATTTTTTCTCACTCACATTAATTTAATTTTATCTATATTATATACTTAAAATATAGTAGATATATTCAATTTCAGGAACTTTAAATGGTGAATTTTATATTTTTGAAATTATTTAAAGGACTCAATTCACCCCCTCTTGGGTATTTTTCTATTACTTAAATTAGAAAACATTTAATATCAAAGTAGTTACCTTTAAGTATACTATTTATTTTTCAATCTCTATAAAATCTTATTTTTAAAAATATTTTTTTTTTGTCTTAATAAGATAGAGAGAAATATTCACAAGATAGAGATGGATTGCACTGGCTAATCTAAGGGAAGGTAAGAAAATAATTAGGGATCTTTTTTTTAATGGTGATAATTATGGTTTCTATAAATATATAATGATTAGATATTTAAAAAATCATAGATATAATATCAATATATAGGTTATAAAACCCTATAATATTCTTACTAGTGTACCTAGGTTATGGATTACTCATGAAGAAACTGAGTAGGATTTAAATTAAAAGTCTACAAATGTTATTATTTATTTATTATGACCAAATGAAGTCAACATAGTTTCTAAATATGTTATTTATCATGACGTGTTAGAAAAAAAATTATTTCCTAAGAGGGAACTAACAATGTAAGACAATTTAGGTATAATGATTCAAAGTTTATGCTTGATACTATTCAAATATTTGATGAAGAAATAATTTCACAAATAAATCAAAGACTCATTAAAATAGTTAATTATGTTACTTACTTTGTAATTTTTGTACCAAAACATAATTAATAATTAAAATTTCTTATAGTTATACAGGTTAAATAGATTGGAATATCTACTAACATTATAAATCATATACTTATTAAAGATTTTGAAATGAATAATCTAATTTAAAAACTCATGATTTATAAATTTGAAATGAAATTGGAATGTGGTGATCATAATTTAATCAAGAAAGAAAATTATTTTATTAATACTTTATACTATAACTCATTTGATAAATATTATAGTACTTTGTATCCTATTGAAGAACTTTCAAATATTTTTATAATATTTTTTATGTTGTATGAAAGGACAAATTAGTTCTCTAAAAACATTAATAAGGATGATGGAAACATGAAATAGGTTAAACATTATGAATGAAAAAGACATATACATATTAGACCTAACATCCCGTAACTGAAATCTAATATACTCTAAAAACATATTACAAGAAGAAAGTTAAAAGTGTTATATAGGATACTTGGAGTGCTTTTGAGGATTCATGTGACGAATATCAGTATAAATATAAATAATATAATTTAAATAAAAAGTTAAATCTATGTATTCTAGAGAAAAATGAAGAGATAAAGTCATTCTTCTCACTAAATTATAAATATGAAAATTATTCTTTTGATGATCATAATAAGTATTTTTATATAACTAAAGATAATTATGAAACATTATTAAAAATAATAAATCTTTAATGAAATCTTATAATCCTGTTATTTTTTAACAATATTCTTTTTCTAAAATTATTTTATATATAAATCCTAAATTTGATTATTTAAATCATTTTTTTTCTCAAATGATAGTAGAATTAATAATTTATTAGTTATGGTAGATTCTTTAAAATTGGAATCCTATTTTTTTACTAATAGAGAGGATTTTTGTAATAAAATCAATGGAAATACCAATTTAAATAACGAAAAACATAGAATTGGAAGAAATGTTGAAAATAATAATGTTTATCATAATTATTTTGTGACTTTTTCAAATATAAAGAGCTTGTATACTATTACTAGATTTCATTTTGGAATTGAAGGACATTATGTAGTTGAATTTTTTTTTAAATTATTTAATTTTTTGGTATTAAGAATGCCTATATTTCAAAATATTTATCTAAATTTAAGAATGGAATGTATATTCTTAATTAGAAGGCATAAACTCCTAAATATATTATTTCTAACATTGTTGGCCATAAAATCATAAGGGTGCCAAAAAAATTGTTTTCTATTTTTTAGGAAATAAGATGCTAGAACAATAATGTCAAATAATATATGGAAAGTCTCTAATCAATATATGGAGACATATTATATTTATATTTATTAACAAAGTTGATAAAAGTCTTAGAGATAATTTTAATGAAATTTTCCTTTTATATATAGTTACATATTTATAGGGAGAATTTCATTCAATGTAATTATAGTTAAAATTTCTCAATTTACATTAACTATTTTCTATAGGGAGATTTGCTTTCATAAATTATTTTATCAACGTCCCATATATATTATGTGTTACTAATTTAGTATTTATTTATTTTATACACCAATTTGATAACTTGTATTATTATATATTTTTTCCTAGATGAATACTCTTTATAGTTCTATTTGCTTATATATTAGAATAAACTGATTTTTGTTTTGTTATTTTTTTGAGTGAGAATATGTTTATTATATTATTATTTGGTTTACTAACCTTTTTTATACTACTTTATTATTTCATGAGCTAGAATTTATGTTTAAATTGATCTGTTTTTTTTTCATGTATTATGTAATATTATCAATTTTAATATACATGACATGTGCCTGAAATATTTATATTTAATTATTTGAATTCTTTTTAACATGTTTTTGGGATCCTTGTAATTAAAAATTTTAAAAATATAGTTTACTATAATAAATATTCACTACCCTATCTTTTCAAGAAAGGAATTTTTCATTATCCAATCATTTCAAGTGGAAAAATATTATATTAAGGAAGATTTTATGGATTTATCTATTGATTATTTATTTAGAGTAAATGTATATTTTGAATATGCACGGATTTAATGATGAGTTATTCATTTTGGATATTTATTTATCATGTTTTATAAATTATTTTTATTTATGCATGATTATATTGAGAATTCTATTTTAATTATTTATCACTATTTTAAGTATGAGTTTTTATCTAGTGTTTAGTATTTTTAAGTATGATTGTTTATTATTATTATAATTATTACATGAAAGTTGGTATCTAAAATGTTATAATGATTGTTTTGTAGATCAAGTTTATTCTATTTATTCTTAATTACTAAAATCATTATAATTTTATTATTCATGTAAGCCTGTTATATTTGGATTCATTTATTATTTACTGAACGAGGGAAAATGTGCCCACACATCCCGGATGATTTTGTGTTATTATATTTATGGGAGAATGTGTTTTGTTGTTTTATTTCTAGGGGAGTGGATGTTTCTTGTTTACTTTTACTTGACATATTCTTCCTTGTATTACCTTTTTCAACCTCTAAAAAAGGGTGCAATCATGTTTGATGTGTTTAAGTGTTTGGGTTTTTTAATTATCAAAAAGGGAGAGAATATTGAATAGATCATTGTTATTCCTATTTATTTATGTTTTGATACATACATTATCTCTCTCAATTTATTTTATTAATTATTCACTATTATTTTTTATTATTAGTATAATTTTTCTATTTCTATATTACTTGAATTTTATATTGGATAAATGATTCCTAGGATATGTTCTTTCGAATAGAGAAAATGACTAGAAATTGGAATTATAATGAATATTGGATTTTTTGTATTTTCATAAATTACAGTGATTTGAAAATTTATTTAATTACTTTACCTTTATACATATGGTGGAATAAATGGTTATCTTTTTCATATTTCATATCTGATAAATTTTGTGACTCCTATTCATTACAATGTTGGGTAGATTTTAATTTTACATAGGGAGAAGTTTCCTTTACATTTTGAAAATTTTACAAAGGTAATTACCTTTACTATTAAATGATTCAATCATAAGTATATTTTGATCTAAAATTAAATTAATTCATTTTATAAGAATATGGGATTAAATCTAACTTTTTGAAATAAGATTTTTCACACATCAGGATATATATTTTTACGTATGTGGGATGAAGGTAGATTTACTATTTTGTTTCATGGATGTTTTCTAATTCAATAATGCTCTTCTTCGAAGTCAAAGTTACTTTTATCTACTCAGTACGATACTTATACATATACATAGGATTTATTGTACATCGAATTTGGTGAAATATTTTACTCTTGAATATAGAATTTTCACAAAGGAGATTACTTATATGTATTCTAGAGGTTATTTAGAAATTTAAAAAATCTATGTTTATATTCACAATGGGGATGGTTTAAATGTTAAATAAATTTTAAAAGTGTTTAGTTCATTAGGAATTTTATATATAAAGCTATAATTTTTTTAAAATTTTAAGAAATATTCAATCATGATTATGATGAAGGTGCATATCGCTAAGAGATTTAAGGAAATAGATCTTGATATATCTGGAGGTCAGGAAACATGATGTAAAAAAATTCCAAGATGTTTTAGTGACCATGGTAGGTTTGAAATGAAAAGTTAGAGAGCCCCATGTCTTGATAGAGATTATTTCAGGATTACTATACTTATGTGAAAAATGTGGAGACTATAAAATTATTTTTTTAATAAAAAAATGTTTGAGATAAAAGTAAGTCCATGAGTTGAAAGGTGTATGACACTGTAATGAACTGGCTTGAATCGCCCAAACGATGCCCAAGTGGGGGTCATCACATTACCTTAATCATTATTTCACATACACTAGATCCTTCAAACTAGCATTGATGGCCTAATATAGTCATGGGGAGATTGTTCCCTCAAAAATATACCCCAAGGGTTATTCTTGAATTCACATCTGTCTATATAATGGAAATCCCAAAACTAGTGTACAAATAAACAAGGAGACAAGTGGCACCCCATAATGAAGAATATAAATAAATAAACTATATATTTTATTTTTCAAAACATAATAGAGTATATGTGGTTAATAAACATATAACATGCATTATATAAATAGACAATGGTATGAAATCCAGTACACATGTTGAACAAAAATTGAAAAGTAACTAAATTAGCCTCTGACCAAACTCAAAAAATCATCTTATAATATAGAAGGCCCCTGTAACCTACTAAACCTATAACACATGTATAAATCCACATATTTATTTTTCCCCGAGAGAATACATGGAATGTATATCCACATACAGAAAATCCATGTTGTGTATAAGGGTAGGGGTGAGTTCAAAGACCAATTAGGAATCCCTGATGCCTTAAAATTTCTATATGATACAATGATCAAGTGGATTTTTATGAAGCATGTATAAGTTGTATAATAATTCTCATTCAACACAACCACCTAGAAAAAAACAAAAAACACACATAGAAGCATAAAATTCAGTTCATCATGTGATAACCAGGCTACTATGACACCATACCCTACCTACTTTAACTCGATTCGCTAAGAAAGAAGGATCTACCGCATGCCAAACATACAAAACCATACCCAAATTATCTGGGTAGGGTATTATACAAAACCTTACACATTTCCAATTTTGTAGCGTTATGATTAATTTCAAATCCCAAACCCTACCCAAATAAGCTACGTTGGGTGTCCCCAAGTCCCAAACCATCCCTTCTCTGTCAAGGGAGGCTACACGCTAAGAATCATGGTTATCCCTTCAAACTCAATGGATATAGAAAGTACCATAGCCATATTTCTCACTCAATTGAGGTTTCATATCTCATATTAAGACACACTTTATCACTAAAAGTTTCCCTAGGCTTCACACACATCTTGGACCTTCATCTCACTCATAGTAGTATAACCAGTGCCTTCCCACTAAAGGTGGGTTCAGGCCTCAGGATCTTTATTATAAACACTGGTATCTATTTCCAATCACAACCAAATAGTTTCCAAATATATTAAAATTAAACTATGGAACATGGCTCATCTCATTATATCATTGAATCATCACCATGGAAAAAATCCCTTAAGACCTTGGCCTACACATCACATCATCCTTCTATCACATCAGGCTAAAATCCCAAACCACCTTGGTCTCACACATATAACTTTTCGATCCCCTCTAGATTCTCATATTTATCATAAGGTAATAAACTAGGGTCCTTTAACCCTATATATTCCCTCTAAAATGTCAAGTGAATCACAAATATAAAACCCCAAACCGAATCATTGGATCTGAGATGAAGTGACACATGACCTCATGTGTGCCTCCCTATAACTGACCAAATAGATCTTAAATATTGGGTGAAGGTTACCTTCTCTTCATAATTACCTTATTTATCTTCCTTTAGTCTAAACATATCCTTACACTACTATTATCCTTATTTTCAAAAAAACATTAGAGTACCCCAAGGATATGTGCTTGGTCTCATAAATCCATTCACATCCAAATCCTCTAATTTCACCTTTAACTCTCTCCAATCAACTAGTTACATATTATAATGATAAATCTATATAATTTTTGAAACATGTATATTATCAATCTCAAATGAAATTCTTGTATAAATAGTGAAACCTAATAAGTCATCTAGGAAAACATCGTGATAATGATCCACCACTAGATTGAAAATAAAGGAAGTTACTATTGATTATACTATAATATATAAGCATTACACTTGCACCGTGATATCTCCAATATACCTTAGTTATAGTCCCAACCTGGTTGCATTGAGATCCCACTCTTTGGTTATCATGAACCTCTCTCCTTTAGGAATAATGAAAGATACTTGTTCTCAATAGCAGTTGATATGAGCTCGATAATTGGTCAACCAATCCATTCTGAATATCACATCAATACTAGTAATTTATAAGATCGTGATTTATCATAGATGGCTATAGCCATCAAGAACTAAAATACACTCACAACATGTATATATATGGTATACTCTATGTCCCAAGGTCCTGTCAAGATATAGCTACTTAGAAGATAACTTAACAGATAAAACTAGGCTAGTAATGACTCAAGATGATATAAAAGAATGGTAATATCCTATATCAAATAAGAAGTAGACACCATAGAGGTAATAAAAATTGTACCTCTAACTATATAAGGTCCCTATTCTCCTATGTCTAGAACCTCATCCATCACATACATTCTTCCAACCTCTAGAGCACGAATTTTCCTCTATGGTGGATAACTTGCCTAAGTCACAATGATTTTTGGTGCCTAGTTGTGCTATTGAGGACCCATGTATGAACCCTAACCTAAGATTCTCGAACCTAAACGTGAAAAATTAGAAAAAAAATCATTGTAGATGACACACCTTCCAAAAATAATGACATTTACTAATTGGATTCAATCATGATGTAATAAAATTTCCTTTCCATCCATAATTATAGCACCTGGTGGAACCTCCTCCCACATAGGGAGTAGAAGAAACCCTACTCAAATACACTTGATTACTACCTTGATTTACCTCTTTATCCTCCCTCTTACTACTACAAAAAGATGCAATCTCTTAAATTCAAGGAATTTTAGTCATAAATATATTGAATTCTGGAAGAAAAATTGCAAGTTTGTCCCACTCTAGCCCTTTCTCAAAAATTAGGTCCTTTCAAAACACTTATGCATACATCATCAACTCAAAGCCCCTAACCTGATGTCTAATTTCTGGAATAAGTAAAATCAAAAAAATTCTATAATTATAAACCTATTCCCCGTCAAAAATATAATAAAAACACAGTAACTCCATAAAATTAGTAGAGTAATAAGAGACTGACATCGTCCCCTACTGAAGATTAAAAAACTTCTATGCTTGGAAAACCTTCAGAGTGTCCAAAAAAAACTCCTCAATGAACATATCTTTTAAGGACTCTCAAGTAAGACCCTTATTCTTTCCTTATAGAACCATAACTCCCCACCATATCCTAATAGGTCCCTGGATCATTAAAGAAGACATATTCACCCTCCTTTCCTCTATAGTCTCTAATAGATCAATGATTCCCTCGATAATTTCAATCCATTACTTAGTATATTGAGGACCAACATTTACCTATAAGTCTAAAGGATTATAGAGTAGGGAATATCATGTATATTCAACCATATTCCTTAATTCCCCTACACCCTGAGTAGGCATAGTCTGGAGGACACCATGTTGGGACGGGTGTTTCACCTGAACCACTGGAGTGGGTGTGTGAGCATTCTTGTGTTCTTCGCTCTGTATAGCCTGTGGTGGAATTGGAGCTTCCTCTATTATAGGATAATTCTATAATACTTCATCAAGAATCCCCATCAAGTATCTTTAAGGAATAAGTTTTCTAAAATTTCAAAGGAACTTTTACCACACACAAGTTATAACACTCCTAGTTCTATACAAGTCACAGTCCTAGACATTCATAATTTCACATTAGACACAATCATTTATATATATATAATAAGAGCATGAAAAGTTTTAACTAACTAATTCTATAATACAAATATCATTGAACAGATTTCACAAATCATATAATTTAATTAATGAACAATTATACATCAAGAAAAAAATTATATAAATGATGTGTGATCCTTTGTACCTATTCATGATACATGAACACAGAAAATCTCGTAAACTATAACATACATTTCAATATGGTAACTCAAAGTTCTTCTGTACATGAGCTAGTCAGGAACTTGGAAACTCTACTACTTGAGTTCCACATAGCCTATCTTCTTTCTACTAGGTCCCAGAATATACCATAAGATAAGAAAGGTAACTCAAGTCCCTATATCATTTTTTGACACCATGACCTGAATCATCGAGCCTAATACAGAGTTCTAGATGACCTAATATACACCTCTTTATATTCAAGAGACTTCCAACTAGTGGTGAGGATATAGAGATTTCATGGGGACATTATACCCTCATTAATCATATATATAAAAAAATATAACAACATTTACATAAACCAACTAAATATCACAATATAAAATAACATAAATGAGATACTATAATATATGAAATGTTAGGTCATATGATAATAATAAATGGACCCCAATGTGTCAGGTCAACAAAGTATATATAGTAAAACTAGAAATAAATTATAATAGAAGTTGTGGTAGCTATTAGAAGCTCATCCCAATACTGCATCCATCTCTTAACTCCAATCTCCTCAGCCACCTACTGTTGGTCCCTTTCCCTTCTCTAGATCCCAGGTCATGAAGTCTACATTCACACAGAGATTCCCACACAGGGTATGAGTATATACCAAATTAGACACAACTAGTGTGCCTTTAATAATGGATCACATGTATATAGAGGTTTATTTCATGATGGAAGGTAAATTCACATGAAATAATATAACCAAATCATATATTAAGTGATCATTCACTAACCAGGATACCACAAACTCTAGTTCTACAAGCTTGAAAACTATTCCCAAATAATGTCATAAGTGGTCATCCATGACTTAATTCATGATAAGAGACTTGATATTTCATTAAGTAAAATAAATGTTCTACCTTTAAGGAAAAACTCCACTCCATTATTTAAGTGTAAGTTTCTCCCATGACTCATGGATATCATATTTACTCTGATTTAATGTGATATAAGCATGCCTGAATCAATGGAACTCTACACATAAGAAAGGAAATTCCCCATCATTACATCATGCCAAACTATGGACCCTCTTCCAATGGCATATGGAATTATCCTCCCATGGGATAATCACATGCCAAGATCCAGAACTATCCATCCTGTATCCATATCCACAATCTAAGATTGGTGTCATCCAAGTTCTCTCACTAAAGGGTTAGATAAGCCTGTTAGGGTCATCAATCAATATGAACACTAAAACAGAGGTATCATAGGCAATGCACAACTCCACATATAAGGAATGACATATAAAGGAAAAATATATCATAATAAATACTTCATAAACTATAAAATAGTACATAATAAATATAAAACATATTAAGTAACAATCATTTCATATTAGATAATACATATCAATTAAATAACAACATATAAGGTACGATATAGGTAAGAACACACAAACCAAGCCAAAAAAAGTCTTACAAGCTACCCACACATGCCAATATATCATATCATGAAATGATCTCTACAATAGGGATATACAAACAATCTAATCATGTCAAGTAACTCCATACAAAGGCCCAATATGGCAAGGAAATTCCCCCTTTAGTGTATTGATTCCAATTTCCATGATCTACTTAGGGATGACACCCAAATCACACTTGTACACAAATTTTAACTAGAACAAGACCTAATCCATAAAATAGAGTCTATAGAATTGGGATTAAATAAATATATCATTTCAACATATAGAATCTACATCATCTTATGAGAATATATTCGTCGCAAAAGGTAGATCTAGGATAAATCAAGGAGTGGCCACAAATTCTCAGGATCCAACATCGATCTATCAATAAAGAATGATTCATTCATTAGATATTGGTGTAGATTCATATATATAGAAAATATGGATTGGATATATGATCAATATTAGATAAAATGTATAATTAAGATTATAACAGATATATCTTACCTTGATGGATGCCAACCTATAGATCTAGTCTTCAATCACCCAAATAATAAACACCAATTCTATAGATCCAACATCAATCCAAAAATAACAAAGAATTATCCATTAAATAATCATATAACCCACAGATCAATCCAATATATTGATCTATTATTCATATAAACATATAATTAAGATATCTAGATTATACATGAATATTATAGTATTAAACATCCTCTTACCTAGAATCTATACATCAATTATCTAGATCCTATATATTTCGAATGTGAAGGGAGAGGAACCACAAAGAATCACCAATGGAGTCCCTATTTTTGATATCCCTAGGTGTAGGAGGAAGAATGTGGTTCTTAAGAGATGTCTTGTGTATAAAATATAGTTTTCAATTTAATTAAAACAATATAAATGGTTTGGTCATATGGTTTTATAAACCATTTTCCAACCATGTGTGGATTTCTACCTCTTCTAGGAACCTACATGGTTTATCCATACAATTTGGTAAATAATATTCCAATTGTTATTTTCACCTATGTTTTTATCCACATGGTTTATAGGTAATTTCACGTGGTTATATCTAACAATAAACAAATCATATGCCCCACATTGTCCTTCTCTAAATAAGAAACCTAATTTCTTGGGGAGAACTACACCGTGTACCCTAACCAATCACCAATTTTCACCCTATTAAAGGTATATAAAAGCCTCCAAAACCAAATATAATCAACCTAAGGCTTCAACCAAGAAATTATATCTCAAAAACAATTAAATGAGGGCTAAAAGTAATTTATATTTCTGAATAGATATAGCAGGGTGGAAGAAAGGTGGAGTAGAGTGGGGGTTCATCTTATCCCTCTAAGGACCCTTCCATGCAACCTTCCCTAAGATCCTAAAATCTATACATGAAATCTTTTAAAAATATCACTATATTTTACCCACACTATAGCATAAATTACATTTTTTTGGTAGCATCATTCATGATGTACTCAAATGTCCATTTCATCCATAGTTATAACACCTTGTGAAACCTCTTCTCATCAAGGGAGTAGATGAATCTATACTCTATTCCATTTGCCTATCAATATGTTGTACCACTTCAAACTTCCTCATAATACTACTAGAATAGGTACTCATTACATCACTAGTATTTTTGGTCATCAAAATAATAAAATATATATCAAAACCTATAATTTAATTATTCTCTATCACTTTATCAAAATTCTTTACCTTATGAAGTACCTCTGTGTATGTCATTATGTCAAAGACCCTAACCTAACATATAATATGTAGATGAAGGAAAATCTCAAACTTACTTGATTTCTATGACACATTCTAATCCAAAAGAGTAGAAAATCATAAAAACTATATAAAATGAGAAAATTAAGAAGAGACCGACATCATCCCTTGATGATGCTCTATAAATTTTTGTTCTTGGTCTAGATTTAGATTTTTGGGAAAGAACACCTTAAATAAAAAATATTTATAAAACCCCCAAGTAATACCCTCATGATTTCTTTTCTGAAAAATAAAACCCCACCAACTCTTGGTAAGTCCCCAAAAAATAACGGTAGCCAACTTCACACACCTTTCATCAAGAATCACTACCAGATGGAAGATTCCATCAATAATGCCAATCTAGTCCTCAATATCCTGACGATCACTGATGCCTTGGAATTCTAGTGGATTGTGGAGCTTAAAATATTGGGTATAATCAACTATTGTCCTCTACGTCCTTCCTCCCTGAGCAGGCATAGTCTGGAAGCCTCCAACTGGGTATGGTTTAGCGCCTGATCCACTAGAGAGAGTGTTGGAGCATGTACATGTACATTCTCTTGTATAGAATTTAGTGGAACTAACATGTCCTCCCTCATAGGATAATTCTAGCATGATTCACCCAGTGGCCCCACAAAGAATCTTTGATGTGTAATTTTTTTAAATGACAAAAATATATTTATAATTCCTATAATAATTTTCTTATGAGTACATCTTAAATAGTTATAAGGAACATGTATGGGATTTCAATGGGAAGTTCTATCCTGGGAGATTCTCATACATAAGTTACAACTCTTCTAGTCCTACCCAAGGCTCAAGACTTTACCTCTATACCTACACATTATCCAAAATATTATATACACAAGACAAAATAGCATGAATAAGTTCAACTAACTAATACTAGTACATATATGCTACAATAGTAGAAAAACACATATATATCGTCGAATAGGTAGCACAAATCAAGGAATTTAATTAAAGAACTACTATGTAGAAAAAAATAGGTATATATATGACATGTGATCCTACATACCTATTCATGATGCATGAATGATCCAAAATCCCATAAATTTGAATACTAATTCCACTTTTCTAACTCAGAGTTCTGTTACACATGAGCTAGTTAGGAACATAGAATCTCCCCTACCCAAGTTCCACACTACCTATATTCTTTTTCCAATATCCCATAATAGCCAATAAAATAAAAAAGGAACCTTGGGCTCTAATACAATTTCATAACACCGTAACATGAATCACTAGGTCTAATAGTAAGTGTCACATGACCTCAAGTGTGCATCCCCCTATGCAAGAGGTTTACAACTAATGGTAGGGGTCTAGATTTGTTTTTGAGAGACTATACTCATAGTAATAATTTCTATACATAAGAATATAACAACATATATATAACCAAAATAACATCATAGTGGAAAAATAATATAAACATTATTTTTTAATAGATTTCATGTCAATCTATACTATAATAAACTAACAGACCCACAATGTGGAAAGTTAAAAACTATAGGAAGTACAACTAAAATAAAGAAAATATATATATGTTTTGGTAGCTGTCTAAAGTACATACTAGTACCATGTCCATCCCCAAACTCCATGATCCTCTGGAATCCTTCACTACACCCCTTCCCTTCTCTAGATCTCTAACCTTGATGATTTCACATTCACTAATATGCATGCGCTGGGTGAGATTATAAACTCAGAAGGACACCACCAATGAATCCTTTACATAAGTGCACATGTATATAAAGGTATATGATATGATGGAAAGTTAAATGTATATATAATCATAAAACCAATCATGTATCGAGAAATCGTAAGCCAACCAAGATTCCATGAACAGCTGTTATACCTGTTTCGGTGCCATGTTGAATGAATTTTATAAGAAATTTTCATATAAGTTGGATCAGTCTATAAACATCCATGACCTCATCTAATGGAAATTCACACATGACCCAGGGATACCTTCTCTATCCTAATGGTATTAACACTTAACACATTTGAACCAATGGAACTTTACATATTCGTAAGTATTTTCCCCATCAAGACATCAAGCCAGCCAAGGGACCCTCTTCTAATAGAATATGGCATTCTCCTACATGGGATAATCACATAACAACTTATGGTGTTATCCATCCTATTTCAAGATCCATAATACCTTATTCATGTCATCCAAGATCCCCCCTAGGGGATTGATTAAATCCTTCGGGGCCACCTATCTTATTAAACACCAAAACAAAAGTTCCACCGTCTATTCAAAAATCCACATGTAAGGGATAACATAGCAAGGAAAAATATTTCACATTTAATATTCCAAAAAACATGAAACAATCCATACAAATGTACAATAAATTAAAGAATAATAATGAAATATCAAGTACTTCACAACTATGAGATAACCACATATGTGGTGTGACATACAAAGGAACACACAAGTCATACCAAACAAAAGTCTCAAAGGATACCCACTCACACCGAAATACCATATCATGAAACGATATCTAAACTAGGAATATACACACAATACAAGAATTTCAAAAAACTCCCTACAAATACCCAAGATGGTAATTAATTCCAACCTTTAGGATATTGATTCCAATTCCCAAGATCCGTTGAGGGATGATGCTCGAACCACGCATGTGAACCAACATTCATTATAACAAAAAATAATAAATCAAAGCATAGTCTCTAAAATTAGGATTCAAGAAATATATCATTATAAGAGGTGGAATCCACATCAACTTACCAAAAATAAATTCATCACCAAAAGAATATCTAGGATCCATCATGGTGAACCCACAAATTCTAGTAATCCAACATTAATATATGAATCAAGCTTGAGTCATCCATTATATCCAGGTATATATTAATAGATATAGCCAATATATCTTGGATATAAGAAAAATTCTATATAAATAAGGATAATTAGGTTTATATCAGATATATCTTACCTCAATGGATTCCAACGGGTCAATATAGACTTCAGGTGGCCAATAAAGAGACACCAATTCTCTAAATATGGCATTTATTTATCAAAAAATTAATAATTCTCTATTATATAATGGTATAATTTATATATTTGGAAAACATATCTTGGATATATGATTCATATAGAAATATAAGGAGGAGATATGTAATAGATGTGAAGAAAAGCAGAAGAAACAACCTATTATATTGATTCCACACAAATCAACACTCTAGATCATTCATATTTAGACTACATAGGGAGATAAACCACTAATAATCACAACTAGAGTCACTAGTTTCCAAATCCATTTGATTTAGGGGAACAATAAAGAGTTTTGAGGAAGTTTAGGGTTTAAAATATAATTTTTAGATTAATTAAAACCGCATGAATGGTTTTCTAATGTGGTTTTCTAAACCATGAGATTACAATGTAAGGATTTATACCATTTTTAGGCACTATCATGGTTTTTCTGCATGGGTTTCTAAATAATGTGATAATTTTCCTCTTTTAATTTTTCTTGATCCATACAAATTATAGGAAATGTCACATGGTTATCTCTCATTGTGCGCCAACCATGAACCACCCACTGTTCTTCTCCAAACAAGCTACATGGTTTCCCTTAACCATGTTCCAACCATGAACCCCATTAAAGGCCTGTAAACCCCTCCAAAACGAATCATAATCTATCTGAGACTTCACCCAAGAAAACCATAACTAATAAAAAACTAATAAAAGGGTATAAATTAAGGTGTAAGGAACCTGAAAAACTCTAGGTCGTCACCTCTATCATGGCCTGACCCACCGGGGCCTTCCTAGCTAGTAGTAAGTCGATTTTGACACCCAAATCCTACATCCCATAGGATAGGGCCTAATTACTAGAATCAATTAGTCATATCACACACATTTTTTCCTTATCCTAATGTACTAGTACATACACACACATTTTAGAACCACTAAGTGATGTAGAAAAGTAAACTACTAGTAGAAACATTATGCATTCATGAACTACTAATATCACATATCAGATTACAATATAAGGTAAACAATGTATAATGGAGAATATACATTCCCAGAAACTAAATATAGGTTCCAAACTTATACAAATGATTCTATCTCCAAATGAAAACTCGCCCATCAGTTATCTCCACTACACATCATCCCTAAGATCCAGCTGATTATGGTCCTCCTAGGACTCTAAAAAAGGGAATATCATCTATATAAGATAGGAAACATGTGGGAATAGCCCATACAGGGTTGATTATATCCATACCCATTAGGACTCCCCAAAATCACAAAACATAAAATAATTTATAGATATTGATTCAAATCATATCACTATACTGAGGGTGTATAAGGAAAAATAACAAGTAATATAACCTTGATATGCTCATCGGAGGTACTCAAGCCTTATGGTATGATCTATCTCAACAGTAAAAACACTTATTATTATCTGAGTTCTCACTTTTTACAGTCTCAAGAATTATTTGTGTTCACTTCCCTATGATAATGCCAGAGGATCCCTTCCCTATAATAGTGGGGGAAATACAGAACTCTAGTGTAGGATACCTATCCCATGTGATCTCTATAGATGGGGAAATTTATACTCTATAGATATAGGATCCTTATCTTGATAATTTTGGATAAATACCTAACTCTATCATAATCCCATATATATGGGATCCCTACCTTGATCATATACACATGGGAAATATTATACTCTTTAGGAGGATCCTTATCCCATCGAGTGAGATACCTAAATATTCCTAGGGATTGAGAGGGGAAAACCCATTCCTAGATGAACATTTTTAAGTTCTATAAAATAATATGGAATGTCCAATAGAACACATAGTATGTCTCACAAATTCCATTTCTATTGTCTCACATAAAATTTTCTTCTCTGTATACACTATGTATTGGTGTCACATATGGTGTGCATATATTTCTACTGGTACACAAGAACTTCCTCTTCTTGTATATGTGTACAATACCCATATATGTATACTATTCCAATATCTATGTTTATGTCTAACATGTTACTACTGGTATCTTGAATGAAGATCAATCTTGGAAGACCATTGGGCTCCAGTGGTGTTTTAAGTGACCTATAATTGTTGATAGCTATGGAAATATGTGGGAAATCATGGTCTTGTAAGTTGTTAGTTTTTATATAATATTAAAAATGGATAGGTTGACCAGTTATCAAGATCATATTGACTACTACCATAGATGTGTTTCTTTCAACACCCCTATAAAGGAGAGGTTCTTGTAAACTAGTGAGTGGGGTCTTAGAGCCAAAGCGATGGTAATAGACCAAAGACATATTTGAGATCTAATTCTATAATTAATAGGATTATCTCATGAAATATAACTAGAAGTATATCCCTCTATTTTCTCTCTAGTTTTAGATTGTTATCAGGATATTTTCCCAGATAAATTATCATGTCTTCCTCCAGATAGAGAAAATGGTTTTTAGATTGTGATTATACCTAGGGTATATCTGATATTGATTCCTCTTTATCATATGGAACTAGTTGATTTGAGTGAGTTGAATGTGTAGTTAGAGTATTTAGAGGTTAAGTACTTTATTAGATCGGGACCATCTACTTGGGGGGTCCAATATTGTTTTCCAAGAAGGAAAATGGTATACTACAACTATGTATGGACTAAAGGAATCAAAATATGGTAATGGTGAAGAATAGGTACCCTTTGACGAGGATTTATGATCTATTTGATCAATTATATGGGGTTTTATAAGATTTTATGTGGAACTATATCTTAGACACAATGATTCTTATAAGGACCCAACCTTAAACATTACTTATTATTGAATTAAATGAATAATTCACATTGAGGATCTTTTCAGGTTTAGAATTTTAGAGAATTAAGACATAACTATTACATCTCAAAGATTACAAAGTACACACATCTACTCAGCTTCCATTTTTTTCCCAAAATAAAAACTCTTGAACACAAGAGTCATGTCTATTTCCTTATTTTAGATAGCCTGACATTTCCTTGATCCCATCCTTGACCCTATTCATCTTAATGTTCTGTGAAAAACTTTTCAAAAAAAACTTGGGATGAGCATAAAAAGCTCAGTAAGGGTTATAACAATACGAAAATAAAACATTAGTCCATGTATACATAAGAATCAATGAAATCATACTTTACTCATAAAACATAAGCAATTTAACATACCTCATGAAATCATGAATAAATCATAGAAATCACAATACAAAAAGGTAACTTGAGCCATTCATAACATTCTTACATAGGGAGTAACCCTCATGGTTACGTTTGGAATACCCATCACAGTATATTCCCTAAATCTCTTCGGAGAAACCTTAACTTTTAACCCCTTTGTGTTACCCAATGCATTGGAGAGCTATCACGGGCTCACCCGCCCTTAGTTTATCACGGAACCACCCGTCTTCATAAACAATTCCCAAGAACCATAACATAATCATAGCACATAACATACGCATAAAGGAAAGATAAAATTACCACATTGCAATAACAATATAACATTTTAAGATATTGAAATAATGAATCCATTCTAAAAACCATTTTCAAAACCATTTAAAACATTTAATAAAGAGATTTTTTAATCAAAGTGTCCCATACCACTTTGAAGCTTTTAACATTTTAAACCATTAATATCCATATAAGTAAATCCTTAAAACCATTTTGAAAACATAAATATTAATGAGAAATATTTATAATAATAAATCATTAAAACATTTAAAATGATATTTTAGTTAAAGGGTTTTTAACAAAATGAGTGATACTTGAATACAATAATTGAGGAATTACATTTAATCAGAACTTTATAATATCATTATAATAAAGGGATTCATGATATAATATTCAAAAGGATAGTATATACACCATATAAGAGTGAATTGGTGCATAACAACAATGAAGTCTCAATAGAAATGTAAAATGAGATGAAATCCCTTATAAAAAAGGTATCCTTAAATTAAGGATAAATCAATCTAATAATTATGTGTGACAAATATAAATACACCCAATATAAATATATATTAAGTGTAAAACAATAAAATTTCATTCACACATATTCAAAGTATGACATATTCAATAACTACATGTTGAACCCAAAGAAATCGAAATGGGGCAAAGAAGTTACCTTGGTAAAATTCAACAGCCTAACGGTGTCACGTTAAACTTCATAAAATTAGTTGATGAGAGAGAAAATGGTATCTCATAACTTGGACATAAAATTTACATCAATAAGGATATAGAATAACATATCCCAACATAAAAATATGTAAATTAAAAACATAACAAAATAAGTCTTTTAAAAAGAGGAGGGTGAAAGGTTCCCTTACAGATTTGGGTAACTTTCGAAACGTACACCCCATGAAAGAAGGACTATAAAACATTGATGTAAATACTCATAAAAAAGTATATTAAACAAAGATTATAATAATGGGTAGTACATACACCACTCAAAGTAAATGGTGTAAAATGTAGCATAAATCTCACGGGAATAAAAGTGAGATGAAAAACCCCTTACGAAAACTCGGCAGCCTAACGGCACCACTTAAAACCTCCAAAAAATGGATTTATGAAATAAAATAGGGTATCTCATCATATTAACATATAAAGTACAGTAATATGAATACAAAATAACATCCCCCAACTAAGAAAGAGGATCTTAAAAGAAACGACATAAAAGAGAGTACTTAAAAAGAAAGAGGGAGGTAGGATCTCTTACCTCAAGTCTGACTTGTCTTGTTTATTTCTTTATATTCCTGAATAATAAACTTTGGACAATTTATAATTGCTTAAGGTACTCCTTTAAATATTATTATTCAGTTCATATCACATATTATAATGTTATAATAATTGGTTAATAATGTGAGTTCATATCAGACGTTTTTGTCGATGTTTGGTACATTAGTCAAAAATGAACTTTTTTGAAAATGATTGTCCATGTAGTTATAAGTAAATCATCTCCAGAATAGTATTAATGATTTATATATTATATATATCTAGTAAATATTCATTTTATACTATTACATAACTTTTGGAGATAAAAATAAATGAAATGCACCGTTCATGGAGACGGTAGGTCATGCGTACGCATGAACGCTACTTTCATTTCTTTGTCATATTAATGGAATTAAAAATAATTGAGGGATATATATATTATAATTACAGTATAATATATATGTTTTATAGGTAAAATAAGTTCATTAATTTAATTCTATATACATTCCATGTATTGCATGAACGAGTCACATCACTTGAGGGGGTGGTAGTCCACACTTCCTCGTATGAAATTGTCGCATTTGCACAACATGCAAAGCATAAAGGTATTTTTTAAATATAAAATACAGAAGCATATGGAAAACATAAATAACATATATATAAAATTCAGTGACATCATAATGGCCACCATGAAAGGTGTTAAGAGAAGATTGAACAATCATCGTTTCGTGAGGCAGTAATTCGCCATCCACAGGAACAGTATGTTCTTTAACCATTAGACGGAGGTGTGTGTATGTTTAGCTCGAATAATTCACATAAAAACATACTAGTATATTGAAGATACTTTTTTTTTACAAAATAAAGGAATAAAAAGAGTTTAGGGGTTTTGAGAAGCAAAATAAAACAAAAGAACACAAGTGAAGACATTACCTTTAAATCAGGTAACTCCTCTTGGTTTGAACCAAAAGGGTTTCTTGAAGAGCATTCTGCCAAAGGTGAGGATTAAATGATGAAGATAGGGATGTGGAGAGATGAAATGGGCATGGTTTGGCTGAGAAAAAGTCTTGAGAGGTGTGGTTAAGGTGGTAGAGGTGGGGGCCTTTTATAAGAGAAGAGGAGGGGCACTCTTGGAAAGTTATAAAATATTACTTTATTATAAAATGATTTTCGGATTTTAAAGGTCCCAAAAGGATATATTTCGAGGCTAGGGTGATAAGGTTTTTAAATCCACCCATACAATAAGTTTTTAACAAGTGTAAGACTTATATTTTACCTTATCTTCTCATTTTATTTAAATCGTTCATTTATGAGGTAATCACTGCATTATCACAGTGTCATAAATAAATTAATTTATTTAATGTCTACAAATTATAAAAAAATATCATGATATAGTAAATATTTTTGTATTTATAATGAATATTTATAGTCAAAAATAGTACTTGTATAACCCCATGTAAAAATTGTTTTAGTAAAACAATACATGTTTGTAACATTTTAATTTTAACTTTAAATAAAAAGTTATTAATGTCATTTTCCAAACAAAGTGGCTCCATGGGGTCCCCAAGTTCACCCATGGATTGTATTGGTCGTCCATCACTCATCCAATAATGGTAGGACATGTGTCAAGGTCATTTCAAATTATTATAACATTATCTTTATCTTAAATTACACTAATTACCTTTAATCGCGATTAATAAAACTTAAAAGTTACTATTCACAAAAAAATTATTTTACTCTCATTGAACCAAATTTTACTTCCTGATGACAACCATGTTTGTTGGATTTTTGAAAATCAAATAATAGAAGTGGCAAAGTTTCATTTAAACGAAAAATCAGTTTCTTTAACTACCACTTAGTGATTTCACTATTCATCAAAAATTGAAGTTTTTCAAAAAAATACCAAAAATTCACCCTAAGCTATATTTGATATTCTGAATTCAAAAATGATGTCTATTTTAAAAAATTCAAAACATATAAGTTTCATTAATTAGTTGAATAATTAATTCCCGCTGTCAAAACAAATAGCATATTTTTAAGAAATAATATCTATTAAAAGATTGACACTAGATTAAGTCCAATTTCAAAGTGAAATTAATTACAATGAACACCATTGGATTAAATTGTAAAAATATATTCTAAATACACTTTAATATCAATTAAAAATATAATATTTCCATATAAATAAATCAGATTAAAAGGAGGTTTTGAATTAAAATGCAACATTTTCACTAAAAATGATCTTTATCGGAAAAATAACAAAAAATTACACAAAGTAAATTTTGATTTCCAGATTCTAAAGAAGGATTTTATTTTGTCAAATACAACATATAAAATTTTCAAAAGTATATTTAAAAAGGGTTCTCCATCAAAAGGCAGTTAATCGACCTTTTAAAGAATATTAGAAGATTTATGCTTAAAATTCGATTCATTTTCATTTTAAGCCTCTAACATTTATTGGATAAAAGTAAAAATATTTGAAAAACATAGATAATCATTTTGTATTTAGTTCCGTTCATTCCCTCCATTACAATTTCTAGGCATTAATTACCACTTAAAATAATATTATTTTATTATTAGAGTGCAA
Source organism: Viscum album (assembly GCA_963277665.1). Lineage (NCBI taxonomy): Eukaryota > Viridiplantae > Streptophyta > Magnoliopsida > Santalales > Viscaceae > Viscum > Viscum album. The sequence goes on from OY728156.1 coordinate 1,810,115,322, forward strand.
CGTAAGATTTCAAAGAAACTCATTGTTGCGTATTGGGTACGCCATCGATCATAGCATTCCCTTTCAAGTAATATTAATATTTTATTAAAAAATATGGATAAATATGAAATTTTCATATTCTTTATTTACCTGGGGTGTTACATCCTTCCCCCCTTTTGGGAATTGCGTCCTCGCAATTTTAAAAAATGGGCTTGGAAACTTCATTGAAAATCCCAAATCGGAACAAGAGTCAGTAAAACTATCACTTTAAAATAAACAAAGAGAAGTACAAAGGTCACCTGAGTTAACCAATACTAGGATTCCATGTAGGAAAACATGGAAATGGAGGAGAAAACAAAGGGTCATGTTCTGATGGACAGAGATAGAAAACATGTTTAGGAGAAAGTTAACCGCAAGAAAATCACAAACTTGTGATGGGTTAAATGGTATTTGATTCCCCAGTAAGAAAAATTAACAGAATTTTTTTTTGTTTTAAGTTACTTTTCATTGAGGAATTTATTTATGAGCTTAACTAAAACATAAAGAGGCATACTTACTTGTCATGTTGACTTTCAAATTTTACTATATTTCTTACACGAACTCATATTTTCTCCAAAATACGAGTATTTAGGATGACTTGTTCACATTAAGAGAGTTATAATCAACTTCTAGAGAATCACCTAATCCACAAAAGAGAACTATATACTTCCCATGTATTTAGACCTTAACGAAAACTAAAACCAAAAAGGTTATTATGATATCAGATAATACCCAAAAAGGATAATCCTTTATAAAAAAATCTATTCTTAATCTCCAAAATTTTTCAAACAATACCCAAAGTTCAACGAAGACCATTAAATAAACATCTATCTATAAAATTCTTCAAAGTAATCAAAACTAATACTGAAACCCAAATCTCTGAAGGATTTAATCACATAGTCTTCCAAGATAAACCTTAACATTTATCTCCAAATAACATCAGTTACTCTTAAAGTCTCATACTGAAAAGTAATTAACCTAATCACATATCCTCCGTGATAGGTTAATAATTTCCATAGATAACCCAAAATCAACTTATTCTAGATTCATAAGATCATATAACTAAAAATAATTAGTCAAAATAACCTGGGACTTCACGTAGTCCTGTGGTAGGCGATAAATACCAGTCGCACTTTGGTTGTGGGTTCGATTCCCGTAGCTTCGTCAGACGCGACAGTTTGTTACACGGTCTACGTGTTATCCTTTTTCCAAAACTACATAATTCTTATAACATTCCCCAAAAGCGATAAAATCTTCAAAGATAACCATTAAATAATTTAACCTCAAGTTTATCTCATGTTATTCATATTCTATCATAACATATAGTAACCCATAATTACCTCAAAAGTAAGGATCATATAAACCCTAATGGTTACCTTTATAATTATTACCTGAACTTCCACATCGAGTTGGTTCTCTCGTACATGATGCATTAGAGAACTCACCAAGGTTCAAGTGGTTGATCATGACTCCTGATAGTTGGTTTAGAATAACCACAATATTTCTCATTGAATCCCCCATTTCATCCAGTCTCTTAATCAGAGAACCACCACAGTTTCCTTTAAACCCATTGTGACTTTGGTGCCTACTAGATCCATCCATTTACTAAAACCAAAAATGTCAGTGTGAGTATATAAACAAAATCATCATGTACTAATGGGGAAGATAAACACTAAGATATACTTACTCATTCACTTTATCCAAAAACTATTACTCTTTCTGAAATCCAAGCCATTATGGTAATGTCACTTATGCTTAAAGAATACCCTAACCTCTAAAGTTATCTAAACCGACCTTTGATACCAACTATAAGGACATGGCCTTAAACATTACTTATTATTGAATTAAATGAATAATTCACATTGAGGATATTTTCAGGTTTAGAGTTTTAGGGAATTAGGAAATAACTATTACATCTCAAAGATTACAAAGTAGACACATCTACTCAGCTTCCATTTTTTTCACAAAATAAAAACTCTTGAACACAAGAGTCATGTCTAGTTTCTTATTTTAGACAACCTGACATTTCCTTGATCCCATCCTTGACCCTATTCATCTTTATGTCCTGTGAAAAATATTTCAAAAAAACTTGGGATGAGCATAAAAGGCTCAGTAAGGGTTATAAAAATACGGAAAGAAAACATTAGTCCATGTATAAATAAGAATCAATGAAATCATACTTTACTCATAAAACATAATCAATTTAACATACCTCATGAAATCATGAATAAATCATAGAAATCATAAGACATAAAGGTAACTTGAGGCATTCATAACATTCTTACGTAGGGAGTAACCCTCATGGCTACATTTGGAATACCCTTCACAGTATATTCCCTAAATATCTTTGGAGAAACCATAACGTTTAACCCCTTCGCGTTACCCAATGCATTGGAGAGCTATCACGGGATCACCCGCCCTTAGTTTATCTCGGAACCACCCGTCTTCATAAACAATTCCCCAGAACCATAACATAATCATAGAACATAACTTAAGCATAAAGGAAAGATAACATTACCACATTGAAATAACAATATAACATTTTAAGATATTTAAATAATGAATCCATTCTAAAAACCATTTTCAAAACCATTTAAAACATTTAATAAAGAGATTTTTTAATCAAAGTGTCACATACCACTTTGAAGCTTTAAATATTTTAAAACATTAATATCCATATAATTAAATCCTTAAAACCTTTTTGAAAACATGGATATTAATGAGAAATATTTATAAGAATAAATCATTAAAACATTTAAAACGATATTTTAGTTAAAGGGTTTTTAACAAAATGAGAGACACTTGAATACAATAATTGAGGAATAACATTTAATCAGAACATTATAATATCATGAAAATAAAGGGATTCATGATATAATATTCCAAAGGATAGTGTATACACCATATAAAAGTTAATTGGTGCATAACAACAATGAATTCTCAATAGAAATGTAAAATGAGATGAAATCCCCTATAAAGAAGGTATCCTTAAATTAAGGATAAATCAATCTAATAATTATGTGTGAAAAATATAAATACACCCAATATAAGTAGATATTAAGTGTAAAAAAATCAAAGTTCATTCACACATATTCAAAGTATGACATATTCAATAACTACATGTTGAACCCAAAGAAATCGAAATTGGGTTAAGAAGTTCTCTTGGTAAAATTCGACAGCCTAACGGCGTCACGTTAAAATTCATAAAATTATTTGATGAGAGAGAAAATGGTATATCATCACTTGGACATAAAATTTACATAAATAAGGATATAGAATAACAAACCCCAACATAAAAATATGTAAATTAAAATACATAACAAAATAATTCTTTTAAAAAGAGGAGGGTGAAAGGTTCCCTTACCGATTTGGGTAACTTTCAAAATGTACACCCCATGAAAGAAGGACTATAAAAAAATTGATGTAAATACTAATAAATAATTATATTACAAAAATAGTAGAATAATGGGCAGTACATATACCACTCAAAGGAAATGGTGGCAAATGTAGCATAAATCTCACAGAAGTAAAAGTGAGATGAAAACCCCCTTACAAAAACTTGGCAGCCTAATGGCACCACTTCAAACTTCTAAAAAATGGATTTATGAAATCAAATAGGGTCTCCCATCATATAAACATAGAAATTACAGAAATAGTATTATAAAAGAACATCCCCCAACTAATAAATAGGATCTTAAAAGAAACAACATAAAAGATAGTACTTAAAAACAAAGAGAGAGGTAGGATCCCTAACCTCAAGTACGACTTGTCTTGTTCGTTTCTTTATATTCCTGAATAATAAAATTTGGTCAATTTATAATTTCTTCAGGTCCTCCTTTAAATATTATTATTAAGTTCATATAACATATTATAATGTCATAATAATTGGTTAATAATGTGAGTTCATATCAGACGTTTTTGTCGATGTTTGGTACATGAGTCAAAAATGAACTTGTTTGAAAATGATTGTCCATGTAGTTATTAGTAAATCATCTCCATAATAGTATTAATGATTTAAATATCATATATATCATTACATATTCATTTTATACTATTCCATAACATTTGGAGATAAAAATAATTGAAATGCACCGTTCATGGAGACGGTAGGCCGTACGTACGCATGAACGCTACTTTCATTTATTTGTCATATTAATGGAATTAAAAATAATTGAGATATATATATATTATAATTAAAGTATAATATATATGTTTTATAGGTCACTTAAGTTCATTAATTTCATTCTTTATACATTCCATGTATTTCATGAATGAGTCATATCACTTGAGGGGGCGGTAGTCCACACTTCCTCGTATGAAATTATCGCATTTTCACAACATGCAAAGCATAAAGGTATTTTTTAAATATAAAATACAGAAGAATATGGAAAACATAAATACCATGTATATAAAATAAAGTGACATCATAATGGCCACCATGAAAGGTGTTAAGAGAATATTGAACAATCATCATTTTGTGAGGCAGTAATTCGCCATCCACAGAAACAGTATGTTCTTTAACCATTAGACGAAGGTGTGTGTAAGTGTAGCTCGAATCATTAACAAAAAAACATCCTATTATATTTAAGATACTGGTTTTGTTACAAAATAAAGGAATAAAAAGAGTTTAGGGTTTTGGAGAAGCAAAATAAAACAAAGGAACATAAGTGAAGACATTACCTTTAAATCGGGTAACTCCTCTTGGTTTGAACCAAAAGGGTTTCTTGAAGAAAATTATGCCAAAGGTGAGGATTTAATGATAAATATAAGGATGTGGAGAGATGAAATGGGTAGTGGTTGTCTGAGCCAGAGTCTTGAGAGGTGTGGGTAATGTGGTAGAGGTGGGGGCCTTTTATAAGAGAAGAGGAGGGGCACTCTTGGAAAGTTATAAAATATTACTTTATTATAATTTTTTTTCGGATTTTAAAGGTCCCAAAAGGATATATTTTAAGGATAAGGTGATAATGTTTCGAAATCCACCCATACAATAGGTTTTTTACAATTTTAAGACTTATATTTTAACTTATCTTCTCATTTTATTTAAATCGTTCATTTATGAGGTAATCATTGCATCATCACGGTGTCATAAATAAATTAATTTATTTAATGTCTAAAAATTAAAAAAAATATCATGATGTATTAAATCTTTTTATATTTCTAATGAATATTTATAGTCAAAAATATGACTTGTATATCCCCATGTAAAAATTGTTTTAGTAAAATAATACATGTTTGTGACATTTTAATTTTAACTTTAAATAAAAAGTTATTAATGTCATTTTCCAACCAAAGTGGCTCCATGGGGTCCCCAAGTTGACCCATGGATTTTATTGGTCATCCATTACTCATCCAATAAGGTTAGGACATGTGTCAAGGTCATTTAATATTATTATAATATTATCTTTACCTTAAATTACACTAATTACCTTTAATCGCGATTAATAAAACTTAGAAGTTACTATTCACCAAATAATTATTTTACTCTCATTGAACCACATTTTACTTCTTAATGACAACCATGTATGTTTGATTTTTGAAAATCAAATCATAGAAGTGGTAAAGTTTCATTTAAACAAAAAATCAGTTTCTTTAACTACCACTTAGTGGTTTTACTATTCATCAAAAATTGAAGTCTTTTAGAAAAATACCAAAAATTCACCCTAAGCTATATTTGATATTCTGAATTCAAAAATGATGTCTATTTTAAAAAATTAAAAACATATAAGTTGCATTAATTAATTGAATAATTAATTCTCGCTGTCAAAACAAATAGTGTGTTTTTAAGAAACAATATCTATTAAAATATTGACACTAGTTTAAGTCCAATTTCAAAGTGAAATCAATTACAATGACCACCATTGGATTAAATGGTAAAAATATATTCTAAATACACTTTAATATCAATTAAAAATATAATCTATCCATATAAATAAATCATATTAAAGGAGGTTTTGAATTAAAATGCAACATTTTCACTAAAAATGATCTTTATCGGAAAAATAACAAAAATTTACACAAAGTAAATTTTGATGTCCAGATTCTAAAGAAGGATTTTATTTTGTCAAATACAACATATAAAATTTTCAAAATTAAATTTAAAATGGGTTCTCCATCAAAAGGTGGTTAATCAACCTTTTAAAAATATTAGAAGATTTTTGCTTAAAATTGGATTCATTTGCATTTTAAGCCTCTAACATTTATTGGATAAAAGTAAAAATATTTGAAAAACATATATAATCATTTTTTAGTTAGTTCCATTCATTCCCGCCATTACAATAGCTAGGCGTTAACTACCATTTAAAATAATATTATTTTATTATTAGAGTGCAACGTAAGATTTCAAAGAAACTCGTTGTTGCGTATTGGGTACGCCATCGAGCATAGCGTTCCCTTTAAAGTAATATTAATATTTTATTCAAAAATATGGATAAATATGAAAATTTAAAATTCTTTATTTACCTGGGGTGTTACAATTCTAGTCAAGGTGTTACAGTGTTGATTCAGCCTAGTCTTTGATATGAAAACGAACATCATCATCCAACAAATTAATCACCCACCAACACCATCCATGGGGAGTTAGATACAAGGATTATATAATGTAATCACAATTGGTAAATAAGGCATCAACCATAAGAGGAAAAATGAACCAAAACCACCTTAATCTATACCTTCAGCATTCATCTAAATTTTCCAAATCCTCTTTTAAAACAATTTCAAAAGAATAAAATGTCATCTTACTCACATTATTCCCTTTTTAAAAACCCTATAAAATGTTCCTAGGAACCCACAAAATCATTTTAAAAAACCATTTCAAACCATGGTTGAAATCCCCATTTTCACATTGAAGTTATTGTTTAAATCTGACCCCTTTCTAAAAGAGTATTTTAATAGGGAAACCTATTTTTCATTGAAATAAAAAGAATGCCACAAAAAAATTATAAATAGGTCCACCAACACTCATTCAACCAGGGGGCCAAAATGTAACACCTGAGATTTTTATGAGTAATATTTTTTTTTTATATATCATCAAAGGAATCTTTCACTACACACTTTCTTGGATTACTTTATACGCAATCACGACCTTCCTCGATAGCTTGTGTCGTACGCAATACCGAGTTTCACTAAACAACGATATGCTATTAAAATATTATTAAAACTAGCCGTTATGAATAGTAATAACCACTTTTTGAAATTTTATAAATTTTATTTTTCAAAATGGACTTCATTTTTTGATTTGGAATACCGAAATTAGCCTAGGGTGAAATTTTGGTATTTTTCTGAAAACTTTCAATTTTTGATGAATAGTGAAACCACTAAGTGGTAGGTTAAAAACTGAATTTTTGCATAAAACTTAATTTTACCGCTTCTGTGAATGGAATTTCGAAAATCCGACAGACACGGTTGATATCAGTAAGTAAATTGTGGTTTAATGAGACAAAAATAATTTTTTGGTGAATAGTAACTTTTTACTTTTTTTTACCGCGGTTAATAGTAAATAGGGTAACTAAGGGTAAAAATGATATTACTATTACCCTAACACATGTCCTAATTCTATTTCATAAGTGTAATTAGACCAAAAACAACCTTATGAATAAAAGATGACCATTTAGGCCCACTTGAGTTAGATTAGGACATTTATTATTAATTTATTTAAAGAAGGGTTAAAATAGTTAAAATCAAAGTTTAATAAGTAAATAATTTTTAATATGGGGTTATACATAAGATAAATTCGACTATAAATATTCATTAGAAATCTAAAACTATTTCCTACATAATGGTATTTTATTTATAATTTTTAGACATTAAATAATTAAATTTATTTATGACACAATGATGATGCAGTAATTATCTTATTAATGAAATATTGACATAATTGATGTTATAAACACCAAAATAAATGTAATTTGAGACTTTTTATGAATACCACTAATTTTATAGGTTACTTTTAAATATTATTGTGTATTTAAGAAACTTGGTTCGAACATATAATTCAGTTATGACTTTCACAAAAATCATATATCAAATAGTGTCAAAATTGACACAAAATAGTTTTTAAAACAAATATTATATTATTAATTGTTAATTTATTCATAAAAATCTAAGGTTCGGTCAAATGACATAGATAAGGATATATATATTAATAATAAACAATTTTCGGTTCGTTTGGCATGTTATAGTATGTGTATTAACCATATAGTGTAAGAAAACAAAAAGACACGGTAACAGTTAAATTATTTAACTTAGAGTTAAATCTAATTGATAAGGTTATAATAATACCCTAAACTTGTATAAATCCTATTGGTTGATAGGATTTCGACCCATCCCCACTTTAGATTCGAAATAAGACCCTTTGGAACCATTATAAACCGATTTTGACTTTAATATAAAATAATATTTTGAGATATTCCTAAGGTGCCCCTCTCCTCCCTTATAAAAGGGCACCTCCTCCCCCTCCTCCTCACACCAATTTGAGCACTCAAGCTCGGACAAACCCTGCCATTGTCTCCTCTAAACTTCCCTAGAATAATCCTAGAGGTCCTGGTCTTCTTCAAAGACCAATCTTAGTTCCCTAAGTGGAGGATTCAAAGAGGCGTTCCAAAGAAGAGGTAATATCCATTACCGATCTTTTCAATTTCTTTCTTCTTCAACTTCTTCTTCTTTAGTTGTTTCATGATAAAGTAATAACATCAGTATTAATTACATACTAATATGTTATTATAAATATTAAACAACCCTAATTCACCTTCTATCAATCCTACGAAAAAATGAAATCATCGCGCGTGCGTACGTACGGAATACCGTCTCCACGCCGTGGTGTAATCTATTTTCCACCATCACCTTACAAGGATGGGTATAATGGTGTAATGAGTAACTATTTATGATTATTATAAAGTAATATTGATACTGAAATAATATATATATACTCCAATACAATTCCACGATCATAGGAATGATATCATCACTCGTGCGTACGTACGGAATACCGTCTCCACGATGTGATGCGACTCGTTCTACATGATTTTCATTTCATAATGATTATATAAATGAATTGAATGAATGAATATGTTATATAATACACTAATACCATTCTGGATATAAGGTATCTATAACCTTAAAAGAAGAATAAGAATTTATTCGGCAAAACACGCATAAGAACAAAAGGCAATAAGGACCCGAGTAACAAGTAACAATGAAATATTACTAACAAGAAGCTAAGAATATGACCATATATAATATCATATCAATATGTATGATTCTGTAATAAGTCAATAACATTATTTAAACCATTATACAGAAGCTTCGGACACTTACAAAGCAAATCGGACCTAAGGTAAGGGAAATATCACAATCTCACTTTTATCCGAGATTGTTTTTACTTTGGTAATTACTGGGGTGTATTTTATTATCCACATCCATGTTCCCTCAATGTGTAATATTATTTCCATCCTTCTAAAATAGTTTATATCCAATTTTACCCTTCGGTAAGTTTTTTTTGTAAAAGATATGAAAGGAATCTTTTGTCGTTTTTCGTACGAGGTACTTTTTGACTTTTCCGACAAAAGTACGAAGAATGTTTTTTTTAACTTATACGGCATGAATGGATTTTTAAAACATTATTTCCAAGAAGATTCCTTTACAAGTTTTCATGTTTATTTTTAATCAACCACTTTTAGTTTAAATTTTTATGACATGTTAAGAAAGGAAAAATGTTTTTGAATAAGAAATGATATTTTCTTCAAGAATGGAGTTCTAGTGTTTTATCAAAATTATTTTCCATCTAAGATAATAAAGGGTTCTGTTTTTATCCCTATTATTACAATGATTTGATTATGTTTTGAGGGAATTATTTTTATGAAGTCATATACCTTATATGATTTGTTTTATGATGTCATGATGTTTCAAGAATCCCATTTTTGTTACATGTGTTATGCGATGATGTATGATTTATGATTATGTGGCACACATAAGAAAGGATTCATTATAAGATGGGTGGGACCTATATCTCTCTCCAATGCATTGGGTAATGATTTTATATCTCATGAGATAGATATGGCTGGAACGGTAGGTTATACCGGTTCAGTGAAACGGGACTGGAACGAGGGTGACTCGGTTCAGAAAGGGACTTTGTCCACTAAGATAGTCTTGGCAATGAGTCATGACTAACAAGACATGATTTTCCATGATTATGTGTGCATGCCACAAAGTTTCAAGTTTCATGTTATGATTATGGGGATCTCATTTTCACTTCTATGATTTATTCCATGTTAAGATATTATGATCTCTTTTGTAGGTTATGATTTTCAAAAAGATATGATATGATTTTTATTTCCTTTATTTGCCCTTGCTGAGCATTTGAGCTCACCCTTTTATGTTTTCTTTTCCCCAGGTCAGGAAGATGGATATTAAGTAGAATATGCTAAAAGGGACCCTAGATATGATGAAATAAATGGGAGACACTTTAGAAGATTTATGAACCAGTTGTTTATGTTTCCCAGTTTCTAAAGACACTATACCTATACGGTCCTTTGTGGTTTTGTTATATTTTGTAATAAGTGTGCTTCAATTTTGAAGTATTAACAATGTATGTAAAGTATGGGTCGTTATAGTTGGTATCAGAGGAAAGGTATAGTCAACCTTTGGAAACTAGGATTTGAAAGACTTAGTAAGAACCCTAAGGATAAGTCTAAGCATAGAACACAATCTTAGTGTTTTAGAAATGGCCATGAATAACCTAGGATAAGACCTTAAGCATGAAAATTTTATTCTTGAATTATGTGGTTTTCCTATTATAATTAGTGTTTCTCACACTATTCTTCTTGGTTTTAGTCAATGGCTGGAACCCGAAGGAACCGTGTTAATGCGGAATGCGATGGGCAATGCAATGATTGTCCCCCTGAGCAACCAAATGATATGGGAGCTGGAATGAAAAATCTTGTATCCATGATCACACAACTTTCTCAAGCTATGAATCATGCAGGACTTCCAAATGAGCAAAGGAAGGAGCAACATTCTGTTAAATCCTTCATGAGGCAGCGTCCACCTTCTTTCAGTGGGTCTACTGATCCATTAGTTGCTGAACAATGGATTAGTACTACTGAAAAGATATTTTCAGTTCTTCAATGTTCTAAACATGATAAAGTCATCCTAGCAGTGTATCGTTTGGAAGGAGATGCTGATCAATGGTGGAATCTTATTAAGAATACGAGGTAAAGGGATGAAATTGAGTCTATGTAATGGGACGAGTTAAAGAACTTATTTTTCAATAAGTACTTCCCTCGTATTCTACGAACAAAGATGGAGAAAGAGTTTCTTGAACTGGAGCAAAGGGACGATGAATCTGTTGGTACCTATGAAGCAAATTTTACAAGACTTGCAAGGTACGCTTCTGGTATTATTATCCAACCTGAGAGTAAGATCGATCGATTCTTTAGTGGCTTAAAACCAAGTCTTTGAAGGGCGTTAGCCATAAGGGACTTCAATAGCTACGAGGAAATCGTTCGATGTGCTCTCAAAGTCGAGATGGAGATTGGAGTAACCCATCAGTCACATGGGTTTGATAAGAAGAGGAAGATGGAATTCAAAGGAAAATCTAAAGAGCACACTGAAAAGAAGATGAGCTTTCCCTTATACTCAAAGTGTGGAAAGAAACATGGAGGGAGTTGTCTTAAAGGGACAAGTAAATGTTTCAAATTTGGAAAGGAAGGTCATCGGGCATTTGAATGCCGTAATAATGGGAAGAAGATGTCTAATGATGCAAACAAAGGAAGGGATACACAGAATGAACCTACTACACTTCAATGTTTCAAGTGCAAGGAGATGGGGCATTATGCCAATCAATGCCCAAATCCAAGGGTTGATGATGATGGTCGACGTCAACAAAATCTTAAGGCTAAAGACAAAGGAAAGTCACATGCAATTTCTATCAGCGATGTGGAGTACGATAACGAAGTGGTGAAAGGTACACTTACCATCTACGCTAAAGTAGCAAATGTTTTATTTGATTCTGGATCCACCCACTCTTTTATTTCTAAAGAATTTTCTAAGGGTATCACCGTATTATCTCAACAATTAGATGTTGAGTTAGCTGTGACAACACCTAATGGCACAACAGTCGCATCAAAAGTTTATAATTCTTCTCCGATCGAAGTTTGTGGGAAAGTGCTTCCTGCAAATCTTGTGATCCTTCCTTTAGTGGAATTTGATGTGATTATTGGCATGGATTGGCTTTCTCTACATGGAGCTCATATCAATTGCCAAATAAGGGAAGTCACATTTCATATTCCAGATCAATCTACGATCGTCTATCGATGCAAGGATGAATATAACCTTCCAGTGGAAATTCCTTCCATCTTATGGGTGTTGATTCCACTAAATGAAGGTTATTTATCTCAAATGGTTGGTGAGAAATTTACGATTAAGAATATTCCCATCGTACGGGAGTTTGATGATGTCTTTCCGGAGGAATTACTAGGTCTTCCACCAAATCGTGAAGTTGAGTTTTCAATAGAACTCGTACCGGGCGCTTTGCCAATTTCAAAGACACCTTATAGAATGGCCACAATTGAGTTTCAGGAATTGAAGAAGAAACTCCAAGAGAATCTTGATAAGGGATTCATACGCCCTAGTGCGTCACCTTGGGGAGCACCTGTTCTATTTGTTAAGAAGAAAGATGGATCAATGAGACTCTGCATTGATTATCGAGAACTTAACAAGATCACTATCAAGAACAAATATCCTCTCCCACGCATTGATGACTTATTTGACCAACTACGCGGAGATCAATACTTTTCCAAGATTGATCTTCGTTCAGGGTATCATCAATTAAGGGTAAAAAGGGAGGATATACCAAAGACGGCTTTCCGTACAAGGTATGGACACTATGAATTTATAGTGATGTCGTTTGGTCTTACTAATGCCCCTTCTATCTTCATGGATCTAATGAATAGAGTCTTTAGAGACTATCTTGATCAATTTGTGGTAGTCTTTATAGACGATATTCTTGTCTATTCAAAGAGCAAGTAAGAGCATGAAGATCACTTGAGAATTATATTGAAGACCCTGAGAAAGGAGAAGCTTTATGCCAAATTTACCAAGTGTGAATTTTGGCTTCAAAAAGTTGCATTTTTGGGTCACATAATCTCAAAAGAGGGGATATCTGTGGATCCAGCAAAAACAGAGGTTATCGAAAGATGGTCAAGACCAACAACAGTAACTGAGATCCGAAGTTTTCTTGGTTTGGCTGGATATTATCGACGTTTTGTAAAAGATTTTTCATGATTATCTAATCCACTCACCAAGTTGACTCGGAAAGGAGTTAAGTTTGTTTGGACAGAGGAATGTGAAGAGAATTTCAAGGAGTTGAAAAGAAGGTTATCCAGTGCACCTGTGCTCACACTGCCTTGTAGTGGAGAAAGGTTTGTGATCTATAGTGATGCATCCAAGAAGGGATTGGGGTGTGTTCTTATGAAAAATGATATGGTGATAGCTTATGCCTCACGACAGTTGAAAATCCATGAGTAAAATTACCCAACACATGATTTGGAGTTGGCTGCGGTAATATTTGCATTAAAGATTTGGAGGCATTACCTTTATGGTGAAAGGTGTGATATTTATACTGATCATAAAAGTTTAAAGTATATTTTCACACAAAAGGAGTTGAATATGCGTCAAAGAAGATGGTTGGAGCTGATTAAGGATTATGACTGCTCAATCCATTACCACCCTGGGAAAGCAAACAAGGTGGCAGATGCATTAAGTCGGCAAGAACATGCTAGTTTATCCATGATGAGGATCACAAAAGATCCAATATTTATGGATTTACAAAGGATGGATCTTGGAATTATAATGGAAGGGGAAAATCTTATCTTTCTCAAATGAATGTTCAACCATATATACATTTGAAGATTAAAGAGGCACAGAAAGAAGATGTAGAGTTACAAAAGAAGGTGAGAAATGTTCCTGAATTCAACCTTGATTGTGATGGGATAATAAAGTTCAGGAATCGGGTTTGTGTTCCTCCCATCCCTGAATTAAAGAAGGAGCTGCTGGATGAGGCTCATAGTTCTTCATTCTCTATTCATCCTGGAAGCACGAAGATGTATAGGGACCTGAAAGAGTACTTCTGGTGGGATGGCATGAAAAGAGATTTTGCTGAATATGTCTCTCGATGCTTGGTTTGTCAACAAGTTAAAGAGAGAGACAAAAGTCTAAGGGGATGTTACAACCATTACCCATACCCGAATGGAAATGGGAAAACATCACTATGGAATTTGTCACAGGAATTCCTAAAACATCCAAAGGCAATAATGCTATCTGGGTCATAGTTGATCGTCTTACAAAGTCTGCACACTTCATTGCTATTAGAGAGGATTTCTCTCTAGATCAGCTTGCCAGGATATATGTAAAGGAAGTGGTAAGATTGCATGGAGTACCACTTTCTATTATATCTGATCGGGATCCGAGATTCACCTCGAAGTTCTGGCGAAGTCTTCAGCATACTCTGGATACAGAGTTGAGTTTCAGCACTGCTTATCATCCCCAGACAGACGGTCAGTCTGAGAGAACAATTAAAACCCTAGAAGATATGTTGAGAGCTTGCTCTATGGATTTCAAAGGAGGTTGGTATTAACACCTACCTTTGGTGGAATTTTCTTATAATAATAGCTTTCACTCCAGTATTCATATGGCTCCTTATGAAGCTCTCTATGGAAAGAAATGCAGGACTCCAACTTGCTGGGATGAAGTTGGGGAAAGAAAGCTATTAAGACCTGATCTTGTTGATGAAATGACAGAAAATGTCAGATCTATTCAACAACACATAAGAGCAGCTCAGAGTCGACAGAAAAGTTATTCCGACAACCGAAGAAAAGACCTAGAGTTTGAAGTGGGTGATAAAGTGTTCTTACGAATATCTCCCTGGAAGAGGGTTATGAGATTTGGAAAGAAGGGGAAGTTGAGCCCAAGATATATCGGTCCTTTAGAAATACTGGATCGTGTTGGGAAGGTAGCTTACCGATTGGTGCTTCCACCGAATCTCTCTCAAGTTCACGATGTGTTCCATGTATCTCTCCTGAGAAAGTACATACCAGATCCTTCACATGTACTCAGCTCAGAAGTTGTACCGCTGGAGCAAGATCATTCTTATGAAGAACAACCGATAGAGATTCTGGATCGTAGCGAAAAAGTCCTACGAAACAAGACCACTCGATTGGTGAAAGTTTTATGGAGGAACCACCAACTTGAAGAAGCTACATGGGAGCTTGAGGATATGATGAGGGAGAAGTATCCTCATCTGTTTGTTACAAAGTGACGAATTTCGAGGGTGAAATTCTTTTTAAGGGGGGTAGAATGTAACACCCGAGATTTTTATGAGTAATATTTTGTTTTTATATATCATCAAAGGAATCTTTCATTACACACTCGCTTGGCTTACTTTACACGCAATCACGACCTTCTTCGATAGCTTGCGTCGTACGAAATACCGAGTTTCACTAAACAACGATATGCTATTAAAATATTATTAAAACTAGCCGTTATGAATAGTAATAACCACTTTTTGAAATTTTATAAATTTTATTTTTCAAAATGGACTTCATTTTTTGATTCGGAATACCGAAATTATCCTAGAGTGAAATTTTGGTATTTTTCTGAAAACTTTCAATTTTTGATGAATAGTGAAACCACTAAGTGGTAGGTTAAAAACTGAATTTTTGCATAAAACTTAATTTTACCGCTTCTGTGAATGGAATTTCGAAAATCTGACAGACACAGTTGATATCAGTAAGTAAAATGTGGTTCAATGAGATAAAAATAATTTTTTGGTGAATAGTAACTTTTTACTTTTTTTTACCGCGGTTAATAGTAAATAGGGTAACTAAGGGTAAAAATGATATTACTATTACCCTAACACATGTCTTAATTCTATTGGATAAGTTTAATTCGACCAAAAACAACCTTATGAATAAAATATGACCATTTAGGCCCACTTGAGTTAGATTAGGACATTTATTATTAATTTATTTAAAGAAGGGTTAAAATAGTTAAAATCAAAGTTTAATAAGTAAATCATTTTTAATATGGGGTTATACATAAGATAAATTCGACTATAAATATTCATTAGAAAGATAAAAAGCTTTCCTACATAATGGTATTTTATTTATAATTTTTAGACATTAAATAATTAAATTTATTTATGACACAATGATGATGCAGTAATTATCTTATTAATGAAATATTGACATAATTGATGTTATAAACACCAAAATAAATGTAATTTGAGACTTTTTATGAATACCACTAATTTTCTAGGTTACTATGAAATATTATTGTGGATTTAATCAACTTTGTTCGAACATATAATTCTGTTATGACTTTCACAAAAATCATATATCAAATAGTGTCAAAATTGACACAAAATAGTTTTTAAATAAATTATTATATTATTAATTGTTATTTTATTCCTAAAAATCTAAGGTTCGGCCAAATGACTTAGATAATGATATATATATTAATAATAAACAATTTGGGGTTCGTTTGGCATGTTATAGTATGTGTATTAACCATATAGTGTAAGAAAACAAAAAGACACGGTAAAAGTTAAATTATTTAACTTAGAGTTAAATCTAATTGATAAGGTTATAATAATACCCTAAACTTGTCTAGATCCTATTGGATGATAGTATTTCGACCCATCCCCACTTTAGCTTCGAAATAAGACCCTTTAGAACCATTATAAACCGATTTTGACTTTAATATAAAATAATATTTTGAGATATTCCTAAGGTGCCCCTCTCCTCCCTTATAAAAGGGCACCTCCTCCCCCTCCTCCTCACACCAATTTGAGCACTCAAGCTCGGCCAACCCCTGCCATTTTCTCCTCTACACTTCCCTAAAATAATCCTATAGGTCCTGGTCTTCTTCAAAAACCAATCTTAGTTCCCTAAGTGGAGGATTCAAAGAGGCGTTCCAAAGAAGAGGTAATATCCATTACCGATATTTTCAATTTCTTTCTTCTTCAACTTATTCTTCTTTAGTTGTTTCATGATAAAGTAATAACATCAGTATTAATTACATACTGATATGTTATTATAAATATGAAACAACCCTAATTCACCTTCTATCCATCTACGGAAAAATGAAATCACTGCGCGTGCGTACGTACGGAATATCGTCTCCACGCCGTGGTGTAATCTATTTTCCACCATCACCTTACAAGGATGGGTATAATGGTGTAATGAGTAACTATTTATGATTATTATAAAGTAATATTGATACTGAAATAATATATATATACTCCAATACAATTCCACGATCATAGGAACGATATCATCACTCGTGCGTACGTACGGAATACCGTCTCCACGATGTGATGTGACTCGTTCTACATGATTTTCATTTCATAATGATTATATAAATGGATTGAATGAATGAATATGTTATATACTACAATAATACCATTCTGGGTATAAGGTATCTATAACCTTAAAAGAAGAATAAGAATTTATTCGGCAAAACACGCATAAGAACAAAAGGCAATAAGGACCCGAGTAACAAGTAACAATGAAATATTACTAACAAGAAGATAAGAATATGACCATATATGATATCATATCAATATTTATGATTCTGTAATAAGTCAATAACATTATTTAAACCATTATACAGGAGCTTCGGACACCTACAAAGCAAATCGGACCTAAGGTAAGGGAAATATCACAATCTCACTTTTATCCGAGATTGTTTTTACTTTGGTAATTACTGGGGTGTATTTTATTATCCACATCCATGTTCCCTCAATGTGTAATATTATTTCCATCCTTCTACAATAGTTTATATCCAATTTTACCCTTCGGTAAGTTTTTTTTGTAAAAGATATGAAAGGAATCTTTTGTCGTTTTTCGTACGAGGTACTTTTTGACTTTTCCGACAAAAGTACGAAGAATGTTTTTTTTAACTTATACGGCATGAATGGATTTTTAAAACATTATTTCCAATAATATTCCTTTACAAGTTTTCATGTTTATTTTTAATCAACCACTGTTAGTTTAAAGTTGTATGACATGTTAAGAAAGGAAAAATGTTTTTGAAGAAGAAAGGATATTTTCCTCAAGAATGGAGTTCTAGTGTTTTATCAAAATTATTTTCCATCTAAGATAATAAAGGGTTCTGTTTTTATCCATATTATTACAATGATTTGATTATGTTTTGAGGGAATTATTTTTATGAAGTCATTTACCTTATATGATTTGTTTTATGATGTCATGATGTTTCAAGAATCCCATTTTTGTTACATGTGTTATGCGATGATGTATGATTTATGATTATGTGGCACACATAAGAAAGGATTCATTATAAGATGGGTGGGACCTATATCTCCCTCCAATGCATTGGGTAAAGATTTTATATCTCATGAGATAGACATGGCTGGAACGGTAGGTTATACCGGTTCAGTGAAACAGGACTGGAACGAGGGTGACTCGGTTCAGAAAGGAACTTTGTCCACTAAGATAGTCTTGGCAATGAGTCATGACTAACAAGAAATGATTTTCCATGATTATGTGTGCATGCCACAAAGTTTCAAGTTTCATGTTATGATTATGGGGATCTCATTTTCACTTCTATGATTTATTCCATGTTAAGATATTATGATCTCTTTTGCAGGTTATGATTTTCAAAAAGATATGATATGATTTTTATTTCCTTTATTTTCCCTTGCTGAGAATTTGAGCTCACCCTTTTATGTTTTCTTTTCCCCAGGTCAGGAAGATGGATATTAAGTAGAATATGCTAAAAGGGACCCTAGATATGATGAAATAAATGGGAGACACTGTAGAAGATTTATGAACCAGTTGTTTATGTTTCCCAGTTTCTAAAGACACTATACCTATACGGTCCTTTGTGGTTTTGTCATATGTTGTAATAAGTGTGCTTCAATTTTGAAGTATTAACAATGTATGTAAAGTATGGGTCGTTATACAAAATCTATATTTTTAGCAATATATGTTTCCCAAATCAAATACTAGGTTGATGAAATCTCAACCTGATTTATAGGTAAATTGAAAAAAATCTTTAAATATATAGAAAACAATAATGATGATGGAATACTAAAATAAAAACAATAAAAGAACAAGTCTTAGTAAATGCTAGTCCACCTACCTCAACTGGTGATATATAATCCATCTTCAATCTTGTGTCAACCTCCTCTGAGTCCATGAGCACCAATCTCATCAATAAACCCCGAAAATTGAATAAACCAATAATTTTAATCCAAAAACACAAAACCATAATAATAAATGTTAAACACACCAAGAGGCCTCATGGAATGAAATTAATTAGTAATGGGCTCTGGCCCACTGCCAACGTGCACCTAGAAAAATGAAACACAAAATCCCCAAGTTAAAAACCCAAATAAATGAATAATTTCCACAAAAAATCTAAAAAACCTAAATAAATATGTGGTATGACATAACTCATTGTAAACAATGAAAGTTTTCTTGAATACCTCATATTGGGGCCTTCTCTACCAGCTAAAAAGGAAATCCCTATAAATTGAGACAATTTCACCATTATCTAATGAAACCTTCTCTCCAAAAACCAAAAAAAAATAAAATCATAGGAAAATAGAGGAAGAATAACACATGAGATAAAGGGAGTGATCTTACCTTGATTATTCATGACAAACCACTCCCAAACTAACTGGATCAACGATGAAACAAAGGAAGAGATGGGGGAGCCAAATAGGGATCTCCTATTTCCAATAAAATATCTATAAAGAAGACGCCTGATAATTTTTTCATGTAGGACCCCCCAACACACACACACAAAATTACTTAAATGACCCTAAAAACACCAAGTGTGGGGTTATAGAGAGACCATGGGGGATGTGGAGTGGTCTCACTCTAGGTAGAGGGGACCCCCCCCCCCAATTAGAACTTATCATTATGTGGATCCTATTGATTTTATAATAACCCGCCCCTAGTAAGAACTTAAATTTGAGTCACATTATTTCTGGGAGTATAATCTTTACATTAATGGAATGAAACACCTAAGAAGAACTACCATTGGAAACCCAGACTTTCATGGAGTATCCTCGTCACCATCCTAAAATGACACCTCCTATGAAAAACTACCATATGAGACACAACTCTTCCTGGAGTGGCCTCTAAACCGTAATGTAATGATGCTCCACACTTTTTCCCTCATGGTGTGGAACTATGCTCCCTTTCTATGATTCCCCTCACTACAGCCTTTTTTCATCATGACATTAGGGTTATGGAGTAACATGTGCCTACAATCCAAACCAACAATGCATCAGGAGCATCCTGGCCCAGCTCCAATGCACACATACGCACCCAAAAATTCTACTCGATCATTGATCCTCATATAAAAAAGTCTTTATGGGATGTTTTATTTCTCAATAAATCAATAGGAGACCCAATACATTAAATGAACCTTACCCTGGGATAAAAATTTAAACTCATATTCAATTTTACAACTCATAATGATGTGGGTCATTAAAAACTTCCCACCATAATACTTATCATACTAAAGAATCAATGGTGGTCTAACAACCTTATATCATGAACCCCTGGTAATTAATTAAATAGGAACACACCTTAACCCATCTTAAAATACACAATGCACTTATGTTTTTCGACTCTAACTGTCAATGAGAAGTATTCAATGAACGTCAATGGACCCACTCACTGATCTTCCCAAAAACCTTTCCATGACCTCTATCATATATATGGAATTATTATGCTTAAATCTATCCATAAAAATTTTTGATGCAGCTTCATGTTCATTAATAATACTTCCACACAGTAACACTTGTTTGTAATAATTTGGAAGACTTCCCCAAAAACAAAAAATTCATTCCCATTGATGCTTCACCGCATCACTTGATCATTATAACTTAATTCCTAGAGGAATTTCATAATCAACCAAACACTAAAATTATATTTAAACCTATCACTCTATGTATTTATATGGTTTGATCCTTAACCAATAAAATATTTTTTCATACTACCCTCATGAGTACAAACTCATCTTCAATATAACTCACTCTCATATTCCACAACTTTCCTTAATCACAACTAACATGATGGTTATACATATATGGTTGATTAGATGATCCCCATCATAATATTATTCTTATCATCACCTTATAAGACTCAAAAACCTGATATACACCACCCAAATCCAATCCATTACTGAATGTAATGAATGGACAAGATCATCATACTCATACATGATCACCAACATGAAACACTAATCACTAAATAAGAATAATATGCTTAACCACCCCCATCAATCCCAAACATTGAAGTTTAAAAAACCAACTCAACTCGAGGAGTATGGTTCTCCCCACCATAAGACTCTACTCTATATGGATGATTTCATCTAATGATGCTCCCCACCAGGGGAATCAATTCATGAAAACATTCCTCAAGTACTTAAAACCCTGAAACAAAGAAAAAACATATTCAAATACATAATACCAACATCAAAAATCTATCACATAATCCAAAAATTAATTTTTCTTTCAAAATAAAATTGGAATACCTATCAAATACATAATTAAAAGGCTAGGTATCTTGAATTATACCACTAAAATAAAAGAAACCCTAGTCTATAAAAGAACTAGTTTATTTTTCTCACCATCAGATAAAATCATATCCAACCCTCTCATCATCATGTCGCAGTTTCCAAGAAAATATTTCACACAATCCAAAAACATAATTCAAGTATTTTATTGACTCTTGGTAAAATTAAAAAATCCAAGAATCCTAATCTAAAAAAGTCTCATTAATTTATTTAAAACCCATCTAAAAACATTTTTCACGCAACCAAATCAATCATAATATAAAAACACCCCTTTTCATCAAATATTTTTTATTAAAAACCAAAATCTCTAAAATCAATGACCTAGCCAGTTCCTTCCCTAAAATTTAATCATGTTTCCAAAAAAAATATTTTAAAATCCAATTCAAAATCATTTTGGAATCAAATTTTCAAGATATTTTCCAATGATTTCCTCAAAACTAGAAAATCAAAAGCATTTTATAATAAATGGCTCCCTAATCCATTATAATTAAAACAAACTTATAAAATTATTTCATAGAAATCTCATGCCACACCCAATTTCAATTTATAAAAGTGTTTTTTTCTCTTATAGTATGTTTTTCTTCTAAAAAACAACCATCCCAAAAATTCATTACACTATCGAGGATAAACAAGTAAAAACACAATCAGAAAAATACTCTACTCAAGAACAAATTAATCTAATCAAACCTTATAATATAATTAAGAAAACGTCGATTATAATATAATTTTCCTCAATTAATAGTAGAATTTGACAATGAAACGAGTCAACCAACACTGTTTGCTAGCATGTATACCATTCACTAATCATGGCATTACCATGATGCGTGAACAGCCCACTGGCTTACAATTGAGCCATATAACTCTTCCCATCTCTCATCTAACACATATAGGGAATTTTGATTGAATAAAACAATACATTCATCCTAGAGTTCCATGTTCTAATAGTAAAAAATCCCTAAAAACATGAGTTTAAGCTATTTTCATGATATATATGAATTTTTTTGATCAACCTCCCAAGTTTTGAAAACCTAACACCACCTATATCTAAAAAATTATCATCTCAAAACATTCTTTGATACCTATCTATAATTCCCCAACCCATAACTCCATAAAATGGAACCTGGGTAGGGGTCATCAAATGACATCAAGCATTCCTCCCAACACACTAGAGGTTTAGAAATAATGTTAAGGGTTTAAAATAGTCATGGGGATACTAAAACTTAAAAAATAAGTCCCAAGGGTTATGTTAGAATATATAAAAATCCAATCATGACTAATCCATATAATAGACATCCCAAAACCTATAGAAAAAAAGGATCCAAGAGGGCCCTCATAGTATAAAATGGAAAGAATTAAACTATCCACATGATGCATCAAAACATAACAGAGTAGTAGTAATATATGGACATATAACATGGATTATATAAAGAGATCATGGAACACTTACTAGAAAAAATGATGAATAAAAACTAAAATGTAACTTCAATATCCTACAACATAACTCACAAAATCATTTTATCATATATGTAACCTTGTTAAACTATGATAACTTTAACACATTTCCATATTCAAGTAGTACATATTCCTTATTAGAATAAAATAAAGGTTTTCCCTTGTACATAAAAACCCATGCTGATTACATAGGTAGGGGTGAGTCTAGGGACCGAGTAAAAATACCCAATGCGTCAACAATATTGAGTGTTGTTGTAATCAATTGGATTTGAATGAAAAATATATAAGGTATAAAATAATTCTCACAAAAAACCCACCCCAAATCATAACACATAACACACACACAAGAATATATTTCATGTCATTATGTACTAACCAGGCCACCAAGAAACCTGACCCCACCTACATTAACTCTATAATGCAAGGAAGAAATAGTTACCACACACTATATATCTTTATCTATACCCATGGACTTTGGGAAGGTTTTTTTACCAAAACAAATATATACCCTAATATTTTGATTAGTATTCCTTTCCAAATACTAACCACTACTAGAAGATATGGTAGGGTGTACTTAATTCCCAAAAAACCACTTATTAATTATGGGAGGCCACATACCATGAATCTTGGTTATCAATTCTAACTCAAGGGATGTCACACAAGAAGTTCCATGTAAAATACTTCTCACTCAAGGGAGGTCGTATATCCCATCTCAAGAACCACTTTATTAATCAATGTTATCCTAGACTTCACACACATCTAGGACCTTATCTCTCCCATAGAAGACTTATTAATTCTTTCTCACTAAAGGTGGTTCTAGGACTTGGGATTTACATTACCCACAATAACATCCATCACCAATCACATGAACATAGTTGGAAGTTTAATTTAGCACAACACTGGGAACACCACCGATTTCATGATCTCACTAACTCATCATGAGGGTGTTGGGACCTCAATACCTAGGCCCACACATCACATTGTTCTTCTATACCTTAATACTAAACTCCCAAAACAACCCGGTTTCACACACATAACATGTTATTCCCCTATTAGTTCACGTAATGTTCATAATGGAATATTTTTGTGTTATTTAGACCTGTGACTACTCTCTAAGGGTTCAAGAACATCACCTTATCCCAACTTTGGATTTTATACAAAATCCAAAATCATCATCCAACACATACATCACACACAAAAATTATCCAAAGGTGTATAATAATGCATCACCAACACAAATCCAATCATACCAAAACTAGCTAAATTGAATTATTTTAACTTCATTTAGAAACCAAATTAAAATCCTCTTTTAAAAACATTTCAAAATGCATCACATGTCTTATTAATCATGCTACTCCTTTGGATAAAACCGCATAAAATATTTTTAGTAACCCCCATAATTATTTTAAAATACCATTTAAAAACTATCATGAAATCCTAATTTTTATTTTGAGGTTCCCATCCAAATCTATCCCATTATAAAAAAATTAAAAGTGAAACCACTTGTTCTTTCAAATCCAAATCACATCACTAACAACCCAAACATAGGGAAACTAGCACTCGTTCAACAAAGGATCCACCATTTAACTATTTATAAAACTATTTGGTCCATGTTGACTATTAGGTCAATGTAAGTATAATACTCCACATTTTTAGAAAGCATATTGTTTTCATAAAATATATGTTTATAATTCTAAATATTTTGACATATTTTTTAAAAAAAATTTAAATTGGTTAGGAAATAATTCATACAGGGTATGAATTAAACTAAAATTGCATTATTCATTCATAAGTGGAATGTTACAAAAAAATCGAATAAAACAATTATTTTCACACCATGGATTATTACTCACCATGGATGAATTACATCCATGAAAAGTGAATAAGTCAATAGGGGAAAATAGATATAAAATGATAAAATATTTATAACTATGAAATATCTTATATCATACACATCCATGAGGATCACCAATAGCCAAACAAAAACTATAATAAGTAATATCACCATTAAAGGATAAATAAATATTGAAAATCTATAATATGATATAAGAATTATTCATTTCAAAGTATGAGTAGAGTGAAAATTAATTCAGTAAGTATATATATGAATGAAATATTCCCATTGAAAATATGGTCATTTGGAATTTGGTTAATGCAAATATGGTTATTTAAAATAGGGTCATTGGTCATATATCTAATGGGTATATTGAAGTCATGTATTGTTAATATAATATAACTCCTAATGAAATGAAAATATTATATTAAAATATTATATATATATATATATATATATCTGTGTGTGTGTGTGTGTGAATTATGTATAAATATTAATATCATTATTATTAAAGTATGATATTACATATATATATATATAATTTAAATAAATATTTTAAAATCAATATAGTGGTAAAATTAAATTTTAGAATATAAATAATTAATGGTATTTTTTAAGACATATTTAACATAAAATTAATATTTCATTTTTCAAAGAACTTTTTTGTTAAGTTTTGAATATTTTAGAATAATAGATTAAATTGAAAAATTTTAAAATATGATTATAATCAACTTATTTTAAATTATAAATTAATATGAAATAATATAAAGAATGCTTAATGTTTAAAAACATCATTTTTTTCAATAAAATAAGTTTTTATTTATGTTTTCTATTTTTATTTTAAAAGGTAAATATAAAAACATTAGAATATGAATTAGATAAAAAAATCTATTCTGGATTTATAATTTTAGAATTGTCACATCATAAATTTTTTATATTTCTTTAAAATTTTGATTTTTTTTACACTAAAAAATGCAATTTTTAAAAATAACAAGACTTTTATGTCAATATTAGTATATAAGAATGAATTAAAATTTAATAAAAACATTATCTAAGACCAAATATTTATTTTATAAGTGTCTTTATAACTATTTTACCATGGTAAAAATACATAATTTTGGGCATAATGATTAGGTTACATTATACAAAAACTAGTTATCATGGCAAAATAGTTATTTTTCCAATGAATGATACCTTCCTAAATATTGAGTATTAAATAGAAATATTTTAAATTGAGATTATAAAATTAATTATCAACATATGTATAAATAAATTTACACTCTTTTAACTGCAAATTAATAATTAATAAGATTAAGAACACTTAACAATTAAAAAGGAATTTTTCTACAAAACGGTTTTCTACACTATATATTTTGATTCAAAATAAAAAGTTCTACTATTTAGAAATTTAATTACATTAAATGGATCCCAAATTTGGATTCATAATAGAAAAATTGGTTAATAATTTTCTTCTTATATTTTTATTAATAAAATAACTACCATGATTAATTTTTAATCCAGATTAATAAGGGTAGAATGGGGTAAATAATGTATCTCATATTCATAATAATTAAAAGGCCACTTACAAATTATGTAGATCCTAGTTAGGTATTTTAACATCCCATTACCGATCTGACAGGTATGTCTTTAAACTTTTCATTGGTTTTCCTTTTAGTTAACTACATTGGGTTGAGAAGGAATAGGTAGGATACCTATAATGGTGAAGTCAGAGATTTGTTGGACTATCAACTTTAAATGGGTGCTTCTTAGGCTGCAAGAGAGTTACACATTGTGTAACTAGGTTACACGTGGTGTAACTAGGTTTCACGCTGTGTAACTAGGTTACACGCTGTGTAACTAGGTTTTTATGGGAATACCATGAAAGGTTAACACCATGAAAGTTAAACTATGTGATTAGTCATTACGCATAGTGAGTTAATTAATGATTGGTTTTTAATTTGAAGTGACGCATTTTTCAGTGGTTTCAGAAATTAACTATTTCACGATGTGTAAAGGGTTTACACATTGTGTAATACACTAACTATAGTTTTTAAACATGAATCACAGCTAAGATCCTCTTTTCTCCTCCACTATAATTTCACTTCTCCTGACCAAAATCCTCCCCTATGAGATCATGGATCTATCCAATGCTTCAGGATCCTTTCATTCAGCATTTGATCATCATTGCGCTTGCGGTGTGATTCCCGGATAATCTTTATCCCTTATTCTCCATCTTTCCATCTTTATTCTCTATTTTTATTTCAAAATATAATTGTGAAATTTATGGATCTATTCTCTTTGATGTTGTATATTATTTATATGTTGAGTTTCGATGTCATCTACACCTTATTTCTTATTGGTGGGTTTCGTTGCGAGTGTGAGTTTTGGGAAAAAGGTATGTGGTTCCATCCTGTTTATACAAACAGATTAACCTTGAATTTCATGATTTATTTAAATTTTTGGTTTAAAATAAATTTCTCAAACTTTATTTATTTTAATTGATTTAATAAAACCCAATTCCAATGAATTGGGTATTTGGGAATGGTTTCGACATAGAAATTGGGGAAAAAATCCCAATTCCATCAAATTAGGGTATGATTATGTAAATTGGTTGATTTAAATTTATTAATTTAAATTTTAGATTTTATGGATACTATTTTTATTAAATTTTAGAATTTAATTGTAGAAATGAACTCTGAAATTGATGTCATTGATTTTGAATTGATTTCAAACTATTGAAAATGGATTAAAAAAATTAATAGAGACCTAGTGGGTTGGAAAGGAATGTTTTTTATTTAAACTTGTTTTTGTTTAAATAGAAATTTTTTATTTGAAATGGGGGAATATGATTTAATTATATTTTAAGTATTCTAAATATAAATTTCCCATCATTGATTGGGTAAGAGAAAATGAAATCCTTATGCAGTTTTTGAGATATTTGGACACACTCTACAATTATACAATGTTCTAAAACATAAATGTAGCAGGTAATACCCCCAATGGGATGGTGATGATTCACCTTTTTCCATTGTTATAGGTACATGTGTATGCACATTTTATCACGATCACTTAGAGAGTGTGTGGTCCTATAGCCTAGAACTTTCATACCTACTTGTCATATGACCATATTGCTCACTTGTTTTATATTTGAGATATAAATGTATTCCAGTATTGTTAAAACTTATTTACATTACTTATATATTTATATAAACTATTTTATATAAAATAATTATATAAGACATTGTTTTAGAAATATTTCATCATTATAAAGCCTTTTATTGAAGTATTTTTTCTTCATTCGAATTGTATAACATGATTTGTTTAACTATAATTTAAAATTCCAAACCTATTTATCTTTAAAATTGAAATAATTTCTTTGGTTAATATATTATTGTCATATATTATGGAATCTGTGGTGACACCCTACTGGGATTTTTATATCACACCCTACTTGGTCCTTCAGGTGTTTGTAGATTATCTCCTTCCAAGTTCGAGCAAGGAGAAAGGATCTCTTTGAGGTGGATCTAGCTATTGAACCTTGAACTTGCTAAGTTTTGTCCTTAGGTACTAGAGATGTTCTTACATGTTTTGGTACTTGGGTTATAGTAACTTTGGATTTAATTCCTTCTCGTATTTTGGTACATCACTCCCAGTGGAGTTTCTTTTGTTTTCATATGGACTTTCTTATCTTGATTCATCTATGTTTTGTAGAAAATTCAATACAAATTTCATGTTGTATAATGCCAGGTGCTAGTCGTAAACCCATGGGGATCAGTAATTCCCTTCTGGATATGTTAGGACCAGCTTAGTTATTAGGTTACTAGGGTACCCGGGTTGGTTCCTGACAAAGTGGTATTAGAGAGAGGTTGTTGTTTTTGTTGTTGTTGAGCATCTTTTCTTGAAGTTAGTATGCATTGTGAAATCTTGTCGGGGCTTAAAAGGTACTTATGATTTAGTGTCTAACCATCTCTCACTGTAATGAACATTATGTCTCTAGGGTTGGTTAGGGAAAGAAGTCTTGTGGATTAGTTATAGTATTTTACCTATTTTGATTTATATAGTGTGAAATGCAAATATTTTTTTCTATTTTTTGGGATATATTCTCCCTTTTTCTCTATTTGACCATTATTTGATGTCTTACTTATTGTCTTCTAATGTTTTATAGCATCATGCCTCCAAGAAGATGTGAGAAATGGATCCAAGAGAAAGATGTTGTTGAACCGTAAGGAGAAAATCCTCCAGTGGAACCAAATATTATTGAGGTGATTGTCTGCAACATCCAAGCTCTGGTACAGGAACCACCTTCAACCCATGTTCAAGCTATAGTTATGGAACCTTAGGGAGTGTTCTTAAAAATCATTCTCAAGATTTCCTTCATCAAAATCCCCTAGTTTTCATAGTATCCACTAATCCTTAGCATGCTGATGAATGTTTGGGCAGGATAAAACATATGTTTGAGATCTTGGAGACATCAGATGAGGTCAAGGTGAAGTGTTGCACCTTCGTGATGGAGGGACTAAATTGGAGATGGTGAGACATGATTGTGATAAAAAAGAAATAATAGGGCTAAGAGTGGAAAGACTTCAAGGTTATTTTCACTGATCAGTTCTATCCAGATTCAATAGTGTTTGCCAAGGCTATGGATTTTTTCATACTTGAGTAGGTTGATAGAACCATGACTGAGTATTCAAATCACTTTTCAAAACTCAAGAATTTTTCACATGAGATTGTATCTAATGAGAGGATGAAGGATCAATAGTTGGAGTTAGGAATTTGATCACAAATCCATTTTTAGGTTTTCTTGTCGAATCTATCCACATATGCTAATGTGATGGATAGGGAGATGATGGTTGAGATGGACCTATCTAGAAAGTCAGGGTTGAAGGGATTCCCTTTTTCTCCTAGTTTTAGCATGATTTCCTTCAAGGTAAAGTAGAATCATGATGATTCTCATGGAAGTAATTGACGAAAGGTTCATTCTAGACCTCCTACAGTTCTAGGAGGAAGTATATTGATTTTATATCAATTTGTAAATCCAGGACATTCTAAGAGTGTTTTCATTGAGGCACCAAGTAATTATATCCCCTACAGATGTTTAGGACACTTGTAGATATTCTACCATATATTTTCTACTCCATGTGGTGGAACAGGATCATCAGCTCCTCTTAAAATTGTGGGGAAATCATATGTGTCACGTATAAAATGGTTTCAGTCATAGGAATCCAGAATAAAGATACTTCATATAGTGGAAGAGTCTCTAGAGGAAGCAGACACAGGTCCAACAACTGTGAGAGGTACCATTACTATATCTTTTTCATTAGTGACTGGTCTATTTGATATTGGGGAATCTCATTCATTTATTTAAACTCTTACTATTAATCTTCTAAACCTTCCTATGGATATTTTATCTTATGCAATGGATATTACAACATCCGCTGGTACAAAGAGAGATCAGGGTCTCTATAGTCCCTCTTGTGTCTTTTCTCTATCAGATATCAAGATGGCTTGGAGTTTTCCATTTCTCAACATGAAAACTCTGAAAGTAATTTTCAAAATGGATTGGATAATTGATAATAAATCATGGATTTATTATTATCTATGATGGTTCTATCTTAATACACCCAGTGTTGTGTATCTTGTCTTTCAAGAATAATGGGACCCAAGGTCGAATAGAGTCATACCTTCTTAACCAAAGTTGGGGAAGGTAATATCGGTGTCTTATTTTTATCTAGAGATTTAATCTTTGAGTAGTGATATCCCTCAAGTTTTTGTCAAGTTTCTTGATATGTTTGCTTCAAATTATATAGGTTTTCACCTGTAAGGGAGGTTAAGTTTTCTATTGAATTAATGCCTGGTACCCAACCACATTCAATTCCCTCTTACCACATGGAACTAGCTGAATTGAGAGATATGAAGTCATGGTTGGAATAACTTTTAGTGAAAGTCTTTATAAGCCCAAGCGTGTCTCCTTGGGCGGCACATGTTCTCTTTAACAATAAGGATAATGGTTTACTCCGCCTTTGCGTTGACTATTGAAAACTCAATCGAGATATGGTAAAGAACAAGTAAGTATTTCCATGGATTGATGATATGTTTTATTAGTTGAAAGTAAAAAAGTTGTTATTAAATATCAAAATTTGAACTTCTAACCATTAGTTGAGGATAGAAGAATCTGAAATTTAGAAAACCACCTTTCAGAGTAGGTACGTCCAATATGATTTTCTTGTTATGCCCTATGTTTTAACAAATTCTCCTTTAGTTTTCATGGATTCGATTAACAGAATTTTCCATGAGTATCTAGATACCTTTTTGGTATTCTTTGTAGATGAAATCATTGGTTACTCCAGGTGCATGGAGGATCATGTGCATCATCTAAGAAAAGTTCTGAATCTAATGAGAAATCACCGACTTTATTTCATGCTTTTGAAGTGTGATTTCTGGATTTGAGAAGTGAAATTCTTGGGAAACATGGTGTATGAAAAAGTAATATCATTTGATTCAGAGAAGGTTAATGTCGTTATGACCTAGGAGAAACCACAAAATGTTTTTATGATTCCGATTTTCTTAGGTTTAGCCTGTTATTATTTTCTGTTTGTGAGGGACTTATCAAATTTTTCCTCTACGATGATTGATCTAACTTGAAAGGGAGTAAATTTTTCTTATAATGATAAATTAAATAGTTATTTTTATGATCTGAAACATGTTTTGACTACTAATCTAGTTTTAAATATTCCAAAGTTTGGGCAAGGCTATGTGGTCTTATGTGATACATCGGTTTCATGCTTAGGATATGTTTTTATGCAAGGTAGTCATGTCGTTACCTATAGATCTCTTCATATTATGCCACATGAGAAGAATTTTCCTACCCAAGACCTTGAACTTTCATTTATAATTCACACACTTAAGAGTTGGTGGCATTACCTCTATGGATAAAAGTTTATTGTGTATTCAGACCACAAGAGCTTCAGTTATATCTTCTCTCAAAAAGATTTCAACCAATTCCAGAAGCATTGGGTGTAATAGATATAGTCTTTTGATTTGAACATCACATATACCTCAGGAAAAGAAAATTTCACTGTAGATACATTTAGTAGGAAACATCCAACCCATGTAGTGAAAGAATCTTCAGAAGAGTAGAATTTGATGGCTCTCTTTGCACAGATGCATCTTGGAATCTAGGAATCATGAGATGAGGTTTCTTTATCCGATATTCAATTATCATAAACCTTTCTAGAGATTATCCTTCAGGATAAATAGCTTGATGATTAATTTTTTAGCATTAGAGACTCTATTTGTGGTGGGTAGACAATTTCCTAGTGGTCATTCTCCAAAGAGGGTGTTCTATGTTATCAGAATCAAAATGTTGTTCTATTAGTGTAAAGGAAGGCTGTGATGGGTGATTTCCATAATTCCCAATGAGCTATGCACCCATAAACCACTAATATATTCTATGACATGAGGCGACAGTTCTGGTGTCCAGATATAATACAGGGAATTTCTGAGTTTGTTTCCCATTTCTATATATTCTAATAGATGAAAGTCAAGCACTAGAAACCTTCGGGTTTGCTTCAACCACTTCCAGTACCCACTTGGAAGTGGGATTAAATCTCTATGGACTTTGTGGTTGGGTTTACTCATACCCAGAGAAATAATAATGAAATATGGATTATAATCAATAGACTAACCAAGTTGGATCACTTCATACCCATTTTTGATACAGCCAAAGTTGAGGAGTTGGGAAATATCTACACGAAAGGGATTTCCCATTTACATGAAGTTTTGTATTCTATAGTTTCTGAAAGGGATCCTAAGTTCACTTATCCCTTTTGGAGAGTCCTTCTAGAGGCACTAGAATCTCATGTCAATTTGATTATGTCCTACCATCTATAGTTTGATGTCCAGACTAAGAGAGATATATGGATTCTTGAGGATATGCTTCACACTTGTGTTCTCAACTTTGATGGATCTTGGGATGATCATTTGGGGATGTTTGAGTTTTCTTATAACAATAGTTACTAGTTTTCAATCAAAATGAAACCTTTTTAGGCCTTTTTATGGCCAGCCTTTTAAATCTCTGTTGTGTTGGTTAGAGATTGGTGAAAGGTCCTTGGGTGGACCTAGTTTGATCCATGAAATGACATAAAAGATTCAGTTAATTTGTTAGATAATTTTGACCACACATATACAATATAAGTCTTATATTTATCATTACTGGAGACCTTTTGAATTCTAAATTGGTGACGAGGTGTTCTTGAAAGTTTCACCCCAGTTGTTTCATCGATGGTTTAGAAGGCAAGGGAAGCTTTCTTCTTGTTTTGTGGGACATTTCAAGATTTTTTAGAACGTGGGGAAAGTTGTATACCATTTATGTAGAGACCCGAAGCCTGACGTACATTGACATTACATTACTTTTGCGGAATACTTAGTACATAACAAAAACACACACACAAGGACCGTAATAGTTTAGTGTCTTTGGAAACTCGGAACGTAATCTTCTAATCGTGGTGAAAGATCTTCAATATCTCCCATAAAGATCTTCCCTTTTTTTTACCTAAAACCTTTCTTTATATCCTGGGGAAAAGAAAACATAAAAGGGTGAGCTCAAATGCTCAGTAAGGGTAAATAAAAGAAAAATCAATCACATCATATTCATAAGAACATAACTTTTGGAAATCTTAACCTGAAAAAGAGGGCATAATTTCATAACATGGGATAAATCATAGTAGTGAAATGAAATCCCAATAATCATAACCTAAAACATGAAACTTTGTGGCATTCACACATAATCATAGAGAATCATTTCTTGTTAGTCAAGACTCATTTCCAAGACTATCTTAGTGGACAAAGTCCCTTTCTGAACCGAGTCACCCTCGTTTCAGTCCTGTTTCACTGAACCGGTATAACCTACCATTCCAGCCATGTCTATCTCATGAGATATAAAATCTTTACCCAATACATTGGAGGGAGATATAGGTCACACCCATCTTATAATGAATCCTTTCTTATGTGTGCCACATAATCATAAAACATACATCATCGCATAACACATGTAACAAAAATGGGATTCTTGATACATCATGACATCATAAATCAATTCATATAAGATAAAGGAATTCATAAAAATAATTCCATCACAACATGATCAAATCAATTAAATAATAGGGATAAAAACAGAACCCTTTATTATCTTAGATGGAAAATAATTTTGATAAAACACTTGAACTCCATTCTTGAGGAAAATATCCTTTCTTCTTCAAAAACATTTTTCCTTTCATAACATGTCATACAACTTTAAAATTAAAGAAGTTGATTAAAAATAAACTTGAAAACTTGTAAAGGAAGCTTCTTGGAAATAATGTTTTAAAAATCCATTCATGCCGT
Source organism: Viscum album (assembly GCA_963277665.1). Lineage (NCBI taxonomy): Eukaryota > Viridiplantae > Streptophyta > Magnoliopsida > Santalales > Viscaceae > Viscum > Viscum album. The sequence continues at coordinate 1,810,149,613 of OY728156.1, forward strand.
ATAAGTTAAAAAAACATTCTTCATACTTTTGTCGGAAAAGTCAAAGAGTACCTCGTACGAAAAACGACAAAAGATTCCTTTCATATCTTTTACTAAAAACTCACCGAAGGGTAAAATAGGATTTAAAAAATTTTAGGTGAATGGAAATAATATTACATATTGAGGAAACATGCATGTGGATGATAAAATACACCCCAGTAAATGCCAAAGTATAAACAATCTCGGATAAAAATGAGATTGTGATATTTCCCCTTACCTTAAGTCCGATTTGCTTCGTAAGTGTCTGAACCTCCTGTATAATGATTTAAATAATGTCATTAACTTATTAAAGAATCATATTAATTGTTATGATATCATATATGGTTCACTTATGACTTTATATTATCCGTTCTTTTGTAAATTCCATGTTAAAGAAGCGTTTTGGGAAAATCGTTTCATTTATCGTAGGTGTTTGGACTTGTTGTTCTTGACATTATTATTACTTATAACATGATTTAATTACTTCAAGAATATAAAACATGATTTATATATCATATATATTCAGTATATATATATATATATATAATAAATAAATGAAATGAAACACACCGTTCATGGAGGCGGTAGTCCGTACGTACGCATGAATGCTGTTTTCCTTTCCTTATTGTCTTGAATGGAAGTAAGTAGATGACATACATATATACATAAATCCCGTAGCTTTATAATGTCATGTATTTAATTATTATTGCTTATATATACTTTATAATCATTCTTAAATGGTTAACATGGAGAATGAATCTCATCGCGCCGTGGAGACGGTAGTCCGTACGTACGCACGAGCGATGATATCGTTCCCATGGTCGTGGAATTGTGTTGAAGTGTATGTATACTATTTCAGTATCAATATCACTCTAAAATAATCATATATAGTTACTCCTTACACCATTATACCCATCCAATTAAGGTGGTGGTGAAAAATAGATTACACCACGGCGTGGAGACGGTATTCCGTATGTACGCACGCGTGGTGATTTCCTTTTTCCGTAGGATGGATAAAAGGTTAATTATAGTTGTTTAATATTTATAATAACATATAAGTATATAATAAATACTTATGTTATTACTTTATCATGAAACAACTAAATAAGAAGAAGTTTAATAAGAAAGAAATTGAAAAAGATCGGTAATGGATATTACCTCTTCTTTGAAACGCCTCTTTGAATCCTCCACTTAAGGAACTATGATTTGTCTTTGAAGAAGACCAGGACCTCTAGGATTATTCAAGGGAAGTGTAGAGGAGAAAATGGTAGGGGTTGGCCGAGCTTGAGTTCTCAAATTGGTGTGAGGAGGAGGGGGAGGAGGTGCCCTTTTATAAGGGGGGAGAGGGGCACCTTAGGAATATCTCAAAATATTATTTTATATTAAAGTCAAAATCCGTTTATAATGGTTCCAAAGGGTCTTATTTCGAATCTAAAGTGGGGATGGGTCGAAATCCTATCATCCAATAGGATTTAGACAAGTTTAGGGTATTATTTTAACCTTATCAATTAGATTTAACTCTAAGTTAAATAATTTAACTTTTACCGTGTCTTTTTGTTTTCTTTCACTATATGGTTAATACACTTACTATAACATGCCAAAAGAACCTCAAATTGTATATTATTAATACATATATCCTTATATAAGTTATTTGGACGAACCTTAGATTTTTAGGAATAAAATAACAATTAATAATATAATATTTGATTTAAAAACTATTTTGTGTCAATTTTGAAACTATTTGATATATGATTTTTTTGAAAGTCATAACAGAATTATATGTTCGAACCAAGTTGATTAAATCAACAATAATATATCATAGTAACCTATAAAATTAGTGGAATTCATAAAAAGTCTTAAATTACATTTATTTTGGTATTTATAATATCAATTATGTCAATATTTCATTAATAAGATAATTACTGCATCATCTTTGTGTCATAAATAAATTAAATTATTTGATGTCTAAAAATTACAAATAAAATACAATTATTTATTAAATCTTTTTATCTTTCTAATTAATATTTAAAATCGAATTTATCTTATGTACAACCCTATATTAAAAATGTTTTAGTAAATATACTTTGATTTTAACTCTTTTAACTCTTCTTTGAATTAAATAATAATAAATGTCCTAATCTAATCCAAGTGGGCCTAAATGATAATATTTTACACTTAAGGTTGTTTTTGGTCAAGATACACTTGTCCAATAGAATTATGACATGTGTTAGGGTAATATTAATATCATTCTTACCCATAATTACCCTATTTACTTTTAACTGTGGTAAATAAAAGTAAAAAGTTACTATTCACCAAAAATTATTTTCATCTCATTGAACCACATTTTACTTACTGACATCAACCGTGTCTCTCGGATTTTTGAAATTCCATTCACAGAAGCGGTAAAATTAAGTTTTATGAAAAATTCAGTTTTTTAACTACCACTTAGTAGTTTCACTATTCATCAAAAATTGATGTTTTTCATAACAATGCCAAAATTTCATCCTAAGCTATATTTCATATTCCGAATTCAAAAATTAAGTCTATTTTACCAAATTCATAACATATAAGTTGCATCAATTAATTTTATAATTAAATCCCGCTGTTAAAACAAATAGCGTGTTTTTAAGAAACAATATCTATCAAAAGATTGACACTTGATTATGTCTGGTTTAAATGTGAAATTACATTCAATGACCAACATTGTATTAAATTGTAAAAATATATTCTAAATATACTTTAAAACCACTCAAATTAATAATTTATCACTATTAATTATTTCGATTAAAAAAATTGTTTTTAATTATAATTTAGTAATTTTCACTATTCATCAGAATATGAAAGTTATCCGAAAAGTACCAGAATTTCACCTTAGGCTAAATTCGATACTCCGAATCCAAAAATGAAGTCCATTTTGAAAAATAAGATTTACAGAATTTCAAAAAGTGGTTATTACTATTCATAACGGCTAGTTTTAATAATATTTTAATAGCATATCGTTGTTTAGTGAAACTCGGTATTGCGTATTACACACGCTATCGAGGAAGGTCGCGATTGTGTGTAATGCAAGGCAAGTCAAGGATGTGTGTTGTGAAAGCTCCTTTTGTTGTAGCATACAACACAAGACATTAAAAAAATTAAAAAGAATATTTTTCATAAAATCTCGGGTTGTTACATTCTACCCCCCTTAAAATGAATTTCGCCCTCGAAATTCGTCGGGGTTATAAATGGTTTACTATTCGAAAGTTTCTTTAATATAAACCCACATCGTAAAAAAAGAATACCAAAACTTGGCTTTAAAAACTAAAGTATGAAATTTAACGATTACCCAAATATACTAATCACTGGGTTTCCACATAAGTGAAAATATGGATATGGAAGAGAAATCTAACCATCATGTTCTGATGGAGAGTGGTAGAGAACATGGCTATGGAAAATCTAGTAATCACAAATCCATAGATTTGTGATGATATAAGGTACCATCTGATTCATCAGGTATAAGATCACTAGGATAACATTTTTGGTTTTCAAGATCATTTCCCTAAAGTTTAAAATTTGCATTAGAATAAATACTTACTTTATTTTGGTACAATATCACTGTTGTTCATGCCTTGAACAATTTCCACTTCATCTCTTAAATATATGAAGTTGAATTTGTTATTCGTGAAGTGTTATCAGATCATGTGATAGAATGACAGGTCATTCCATCTGTCTCAAACAAAAGGTTAGAAAAAATTATATACATAAGTCGATCTATAGTGAGATTAATCATATATGGTTCCTAAAGTGGACTTTATACTTCATATATCATACTTATTAATATAATAAAACTAGTTTCTACTAAACAAAGACTTCCTGTAGGCCAGTGGTAGGCGATAAAGGCCAGTCGCACTTCGGTTGTGGGTTCGATTCCCACAGCCTTGTCCGAAGTGATAGGATGTCGCCCATCCTGCAGGTTGTCCTTTTTCTAAAACTACATTACTATAAAATCCCATCAGTAATATCGAAAAAAAACTTCTATCCTTAAACAATACTCACTTATGTCTAACATAATCCATTACAATCTTTAGGCTTATCCATAATACTGCAGTCCACTCTCATAACATAGTGAAGACGATTACCAGAGATTTAATACCATCGTTTATCCCCATATATCACAAGATATGTTTTGTTGGTCACATTACAAAAATTCAAAGGCCTTAATCATGTATTCTCTTGAATACCCATCGAACCTTAGTGAAAACATGAATGCAGTTAAAATTTAACACTTTCCACATACCAAAATCCTCAGAATTCTATATACTCAAACCATGATATCACTTAGTCCTTATATCAATCATGAGCTCATGAATACTGTTAAAAATTTCGTTTTCTCATTTTCCCTTCATTATTCTCATATCATCATATTTCCAAAAATATCTCAATCACTTTGAATACCACATTAGACCAATACATAAATATTCCAATACTTTATGATACAACATTATTTTGGAATCCCATTACATAAACACTTAATCATTCCACCACATCGTTATCATATTTAACATCGCCAATGGTGATCGCATGTGACTTCCCTTTGTCCTTTTCCTTAAGTGGTTGCTCATGTCGATCATCACTAACCCTTGGATTAGGGCATTTATTAGCATAATGCCCCATTTCCTTGCACTTGAAGCATTGAAGTGTTGGTGGTGCGTTCTCTACAGTGTTTGCTTTATTCACATCATTAGAATCCCTTTTTCCATTACTTTGACACTCAGCTGCTCGATGACCTTCTTTTCCACACTTAAAACATTTTCTAGTCCCTTAAAGACAATCTCCTCCATGCTTCTTTCCACACTTTGAGCATAAGGAAACATTCATTTTCTTTTCACCATTATTCTGAGATTTCTTCTTGAACTCCATCTTTCGTTTCTTTTCAAAACCATGGGATGGATATGTAACACCAACTTCCATTTCTACCTTCATAGCACAACGCACAATTTCTTCATAGCTACTGAAGTCTCGTATAGCTAATGCCTTTCGAAGACTTGGTTTTAAGCCACTGAAAAATCGATCAACTTTACTTTCAGGTTGGATGATAATGCCAGATGCATACCTTGCAAGTCCTGTAAAATTCGCTTCGTATATACCAACAAGTTCATCATCCTTCTGTTTCAGCTCAAGAAACTCCTTTTCCATCTTCGTTCGAAGAATACGAGGGAAGTACTTACTGAAAAACATGTTCTTGAACTCGTCCCATTCCATGGAATCAATTTCATCTCTTTGACTCGTATTCTTGATAAGATTCCACCATTGATCAGCTTCACCTTCCAAACGATATAATGCTAAGATGACTTTATCATGTTCAGAACATTGAAGAACTGAAAATATCTTTTCAGTGGTACTGATCCATTGTTCAACAACAAGTGGATCGGAAGACCCATTAAAAGAAGGTGGATGTTGCCTCATGAAGGACTCAATAGAATATTGTTCCCTTCTCTGCTCATTTGGAAGTCCAGAATGATTCATAGCTTGTGTAAGTATAGCAATAAGATTTTTCACTCCATCTCCCATAACATTTGTTTGTTCGGGAGGACAATCATTGCATTGTCCATTGCATTGATCAACACGGTTCCTTCGGGTTCCAGCCATCGTCTAAAACCCAAAAAGAATAGTGTGAGAGGCAAAAATCATGCTAGGGAAAACAACATTATAAAGGGGGAGTATCCTCAATATCTAACTTCTTAGGTTAAATTCTATGATCGTTACCATAGTTCTAGGACTGTATCTTATACGTATACTTATCCTTAGGGACATCCCTAGACATACCTTAGAAATATCTCTAGGGATCTCACTAACGTTTTCGCATCCTAGTTTCCAAAGGATGACTAAACCTTTCCTCTGATACCAACTGTAGAGACCCGAAGCCTGACGTACATTAACATTACATTACTTTTTCGGAATACTTAGTACATAACAAAAACACACACACAAGGACCGTAATAGTTTAGTGTCTTTGGAAACTCGGAACGTAATCTTCTAATCGTGGTGAAAGATCTTCAATATCTCCCATAAAGATCTTCCCTTTTTTTACCTAAAACCTTTCTTTATATCCTGGGGAAAAGAAAACATAAAAGGGTGAGCTCAAATGCTCAGTAAGGGTAAATAAAAGAAAAATCAATCACATCATATTCATAAGAACATAACTTTTGGAAATCTTAACCTACAAAAGAGGGCATAATTTCATAACATGGGATAAATCATAGTAGTGAAATGAAATCCCAATAATCATAACTTAAAACATGAAACTTTGTGGCATTCACACATAATCATAGAGAATCATTTCTTGTTAGTCAAGACTCATTGCCAAGACTATCTTAGTGGACAAAGTCCCTTTCTGAACCGAGTCACCCTCGTTTCAGTCCTGTTTCACTGAACCGGTATAACCTACCGTTCCAGCCATGTCTATCTCATGAGATATAAAATCTTTACCCAATGCATTGGAGGGAGATATAGGTGCCACCCATCTTATAATGAATCCTTTCTTATGTGTGCCACATAATCATAAAACATACATCATCGCATAACATATGTAACAAAAATGGGATTCTTGAAACATCATGACATCATAAATCAATTCATATAAGATAAAGGAATTCATAAAAATAATTCCATCACAACATGATCAAATCTATGTAATAATAGGGATAAAAACAGAACCCTTTATTATCTTAGATGGAAAATAATTTTGATAAAACACTTGAACTCCATTCTTGAGGAAAATATCCTTTCTTCTTCAAAAACATTTTTCCTTTCATAACATGTCATACAACTTTAAAATAAAAGAAGTTGATTAAAAATAAACTTGAAAACTTGTAAAGGAAGCTTCTTGGAAATAATGTTTTAAAAATCCATTCATGCCGTATAAGTTAAAAAAAACATTCTTCGTACTTTTGTCGGAAAAGTCAAAAAGTACCTCGTACGAAAAACGACAAAAGATTCCTTTCATATCTTTTGCTAAAAACTCACCGAAGGGTAAAATAGGATTTAAAAAATTTTATCTGAATGGAAATAATATTACATATTGAGGAAACATGCATGTGGATGATAAAATACACCCCAGTAAATTCCAAAGTATAAACAATCTCGGATAAAAATGAGATTGTGATATTTCCCCTTACCTTAAGTCCGATTTGCTTCGTAAGTATCCGAACCTCCTGTATAATGATTTAAATAATGTCATTAACTTATTACAGAATCATATTAATTAAAATGATATCATATATGGTTCACTTATGACTTTATATTATCCGTTCTTTTGTAAATTCCATGTTAAAGAAGCGTTTTGGGAAAAATCGTTTCATTTATCGTAGGTGTTTGGACTTGTTGTTCTTGACATTATTATTACTTATAACATGATTTAATTACTTCAAGAATATAAAACATGATTTATATATCATATATATTCAGGATATATATATATATATAATAAATAAATGAAATTAAACACACCGTTCATGGAGGCGGTAGTCCGTACGTACGCATGAACGCTGTTTTCCTTTCCTTATTGTCTTGAATGGAAGTAAGTAGATGACATACATATATACATAAATCCAGTAGCTTTATAATTTCATGTATTTCATTATTATTGCTTATATATACTTTATAATCATTCTTAAATGGTTAACATGGAGAATGAATCTCATCGCGTCGTGGAGACGGTAGTCCGTACGTACGCACGAGCGATGATATCGTTCCCATGGTCGTGGAATTGTGTTGAAGTGTATGTATACTATTTCAGTATCAATATCACTCTATAATAATCATATATATTTACTCCTTACACCATTATACCCATCCAATTAAGGTGGTGGCGAAAAATAGATTACACCATGGCGTGGAGACGGTATTCCGTACGTACGCACGCGCGGTGATTTCCTTTTTCCATAGGATGTATAGAAGGTTAATTATAGTTGTTTCATATTTATAATAACATATCAGTATATAAGAAATACTGATGTTATTACTTTATCATGAAACAACTAAAGAAGAAGAAGTTTAAGAAGAAAGAAATTGAAAAAGATCGGTAATGGATATTACCTCTTCTTTGAAACGCCTCTTTGAATCCTCCACTTAGGGAACTAAGATTTGTCTTTGAAGAAGACCAGGACCTCTAGGATTATTCTAGGGAAGTGGAGAGGGGAAAATTTCATGGGTTGGCCGAGCTTGAGTGCTCAAATTGGTGTGAGGAGGAGGGGGAGGAGGTGCCCTTTTATAAGGGAGGAGAGGGGCACCTTAGGAATATCTCAAAATATTATTTTATATTAAAGTCAAAATCGGTTTATAATGGTTCCAAAGGGTCTTATTTCGAAGCTAAAGTGGGTATGGGTCTAAATACTATCATACAATAGGATTTAGACAAGTTTAGGGTATTATTTTAACCTTATCAATTAGATTTAACTCTAAGTTAAATAATTTAACTTTTACCGTGTCTTTTTGTTTTCTTTCACTATATGGTTAATACACTTACTATAACATGCCAAACAAACCCCAAATTGTATATTATTAATACATATATCCTTATATAAGTTATTTGGACGAACCTTAGATTTTTAGGAATAAAATAACAATTAATAATATAATATTTGATTTAAAAACTATTTTGTGTCAATTTTGACACTATTTGATATATGATTTTTTTGAAAGTCATAACAGAATTATATGTTTGAACCAAGTTGATTAAATCAACACTAATATATCATAGTAACCTAGAAAATTAGTGGAATTCATAAAAAGACTTAAATTACATTTATTTTGGTATTTATAATATCAATTATGTCAATATTTCATTAATAAGATAATTACTGCATCATCTTTGTGTCATAAATAAATTAAATTATTTGATGTCTAAAAATTACAAATAAAATACCATTATTTAGGAAATCTTTTTAGCTTTATAATTAATATTTACAATCGAATTTATCTTATGTAAAACCCTATATTAAAAATGTTTTAGTAAATATACGTTGATTTTAACTCTTTTAACTCTTCTTTGAATTAAATAATAATAAATGTCCTAATCTAATCCAAGTGGGCCTAAATGATAATATTTTACACTTAAGGTTGTTTTTGGTCTAGATACACTTTTCCAATAGAATAAGGACATGTTTTAGGGTAATATTAATATCATTCTTACCCTTAATTACCCTATTTACTTTTAACCGTGGTAAATAAAAGTAAAAAGTTACTATTCACCAAAAATTATTTTCATCTCATTGAACCAAATTTTACTTACTGACATCAACCGTGTCTCTCGGATTTTTTAAATTCCATTCACAGAAGCGGTAAAATTAAGTTATATGAAAAATTCAGTTTTTTAACTACCACTTAGTAGTTTCACTATTCATCAAAAATTGATGTTTTTCAGAACAGTGCCAAAATTTCATCCTAAGCTATATTTCATATTCCGAATTCAAAAATGAAGTCTATTTTACCAAATTCATAACATAGAAGTTGCATCAATTAATTTTATAATTAAATCCCACTGTTAAAACAAATAGCGTGTTTTTAAGAAACAATATCTATCAAAAGATTGACACTTGATTATGTCTGGTTTAAATGTGAAATTACATTCAATGACCAACATTGTATTAAATTGTAAAAATATATTCTAAATATACTTTAAAACCACTCAAATTAATAATTTATCACTATTAATTATTTCGATTAAAAAAGTTGTTTTTAATTATAATTTAGTAATTTTCACTATTCATCGGAATATGAAAGTTATCCGAAAAGTACCAAAATTTCACCTTAGGCTAAATTCGATACTCCGAATCCAAAAATGAAGTCCGTTTTGAAAAATAATATTTACAGAATTTCAAAAAGTGGTTATTACTATTCATAACGGCTAGTTTTAATAATATTTTAATAGCATATCGTTGTTTAGTGAAACTCGGTATTGCGTATTACACACGCTATCGAGGAAGGTCGTGATTGTGTGTAATGCAAGGCAAGTCAAGGATGTGTGTTGTGCAAGCTCCTTTTGGTGTAGCGTACAACACAAGACATTAAAAAAATTAAAAAGAATATTTTTCATAAAATCTCGGGCTGTTACAATTTAGCACTTCAATCATGGATGGTTTTGATAAATAACATATTCCATGTGTCACATATTAGAAATTATCTCTCTGATACATCTCATAATTTTAGCTAGAGTGATATTAAGATTGAATCATATTTATCTTTGATTGAGTGACCAGTCAGGGTAGTTGATCCTGAAATCAAGGCACTTTATGGGAGGAATATACCTTTAGTTTGTGTGTTATGGAAGCATGGTTCTGATAATCATGAGACATAGTAACATGAGGTACTAACGAGAGAGCAGTGGACTCATATTTTTGGCATGGAAGATTCTTTATAGGCTTTCTAGGGATAGAATGTTTTTATGGTGGGGAGTTTTTAACATTCCATTATCGTTCTAATATGTACGTCTTTAAACTTTTCATCGGTTTTCCATTTCTTTAACTGAGTAGGTTGATAAATAATTGAGAGTATACCTATAATTGTGAAGTTATATATTTTTTGGACTCACAGCTATAATTGGGTGTTTCTTAGGCTACGGGAGAGTTACATGTCATGTAAAGGTTGTTGGGTTCAAGCCATGAAAATTTCACACCATGAAAGTTACATATTTTGATGATTCAATAAACATCGTGAGTTAATTAAATATCTGTTTTTAATTTGAAGCGACACATTTTTCGACGGTCATAGAAAATAACTATTTCATGATGTGTAAAGTGGTTACATGTCATGTAATACCTTGACTGTAGTTTTTAAACAGGAATTACATTTGAGATCCTCTTTTCTATTCCACTCCAATTTCACTTTTATTGACCCAAATCCTTCCCTAGGTGATCTTGGATCTCTCTAGACCTGTTGGATCCTTTCATTCAGTGTTCTGTCATCATTATGATTGTGGTGTGATTTCTGGGTAATCTTTATCCCTCATTCTTCATCTTTCTCTCTTTCTTCTTCTTTAGGATTTTAATAGACCATCCAAAAATTTATGGATCTATGCTCTATGATGTTTTATCTCATTTCTAGTTTGAGTTTTGAGGTTTTCTACACCTTCATTCTCATTGGTATGTGTCATTACGAGTGTGAGTTTTTGGAAAAAGGTTGGTGGTTCCATCCTGTTTGGAAAAACTGATTAACCTTGAATTTATTGATTTATTTCAATTGTTGGTTTAAATTAAATTATTCAAAATTTATTTCAATTGATTTAATAAAACCCAATTCTTGTGGATTCGGAGATTTGGAATGGTTTTTTTATTAAAATTGGGAAAACCCCCAATTCCATTGAATTGGGGTATATTTATGAAAATTGGTTGATTTAAATTGTTTAATTTAAATTCTATATTTGATGGAAATTTTTTTTATTAAAATTTTTAATTTAATTGTGGAAATTAATTTTTAAATTGATGGAATTGGTTTTGAATTGAGTTCTAACTTGTAAAAATCTGTTAAAAAGTTTTGATAGAAACCCAGTGGTTTTATCTTGTTGGAAAGGCAAGTTTTTTATTAAAACTTGTTTTGGTTTTAAATAAAAAATTGTAATTTTAAATGTGGTACTGAGATTTAATTGTATTTTAAGAAGACTTAAAATAAATTTCCCATCATTTATTGTGTAAGAACACATTAAATACTTAGGTAGTTTGTGTGAATTTTGTACACACTCCACGATTATACAATGTTCCAAAACATAAATGCAGCTGGTCACATCCTCGATGGGATGGTGACAAGTCAACTTTGGATAGTGTCATAAGGAAGTGTGTATACACATATTTTCATGATCACTTAGAGATTGTGTAGTCCTATAGCCTGGAAATTTCATACCAATTTAGTAAATGACCATGCTTCTCACTTGTTTTAAATTTGAGATATAAATGTATTCCAATGTTGTTAAAACTACTTTACATGCCTTCTGAATTTATATAACCTATTTTATATAAAAAAAATTATTTAAACCATTATTTTAGAAATATTCCATCATTATAAATCCTTTTATTGAAGTATTTTTCCATCTTTTTAATTGTATAGCATGATTTGATTAAATATTATTTAAAATTACAAACCTGTTTATCTTTAAAATTGAAATAAATTCTTTGTTTAATCTATTATTGGAATATGTTATGGAATATGCCGTGAGACCCTATTGGGATTTTTATCTCACACCCTACTTGTAACTTTGGGTGTTTATATATTATCTCTTTCTAGGTTTGAGCAAGGTGAAAGGATCACTTGGAGGTGAATCCAACTATTGAGCCTTGGACTTAGTGAGTTGTGTCCTTATATACTTTATTTGTTCTTATATGTTTTCATACATATGTTTTAGTACTTTGGGATCTAATGACTTGTTGACTTCTGGTACATTACTCCCAGTGGAATTTCTTTTTTATTCATATTGACTTACTTGTCTTTCTTTTACTATTTTGGTGGAAACTTCATTCTCACTTGCATGTTGTATAATGTCAAGAGCAATTCAATGAACCATGGGGGTCGGGAATACCCTTCGAGCTATTTCAGGACCAAATTAGTTATCAAGTTTCCAGGTTACCCAGGTTGGTTTTTGAAATTTATTAAAGTCATACCCACATTTATCACCTACCATTTCATCATCTAATTTACCTAACTCACAAACTCTCCTAAAACCCATGTGATTTCATTATTACCCCTTTCATAACTTTATTTTCCATTGAAATGTACCTGTTTTTTCTATAAAATAATCTCACCCCCACCCATTATATCATCTTTCTCCACCATAAATTCATTAATCATGAATTTACCTTACCTATCCATCTCTAATTCCCTCCCAATTATTTCTTATGTTTTAGAGGAGTCCTATAAGATTTAAGATGATACATAGAAAGGTAAGGGTTCTCTTCCTCCTCCTTCTGATTCAAGTAATTATTTTACGATAAAACCTTTTGATTTCCATGTTATTTTTCTTAATTGTATTTATAATGAATAATTTACTATCCAAATTATTCCTTAATGATAATATATTACCCTTATTTATCATTAAATCCATTCCATAGTCTCTTTTTTATAGTCATCATTTTGTTGAAATAACTCATTAATTTTCTCCCTCCTATTTTCAATTCAATCACTCCTTTGTTATAAGACTTGTTTATTTCCTTATGATTGTTATTAAACATGTTCATAATCAATACTTTATTATACAATTTATATCATATTAATTAGATAATACCCTTATCTCTCATTAAACACATTTCATAATCCCTTTGGTATTGTAATTATGTTTCCAAAATCATTCGTTGATTTTACAGCTTCATATTCTAAATACCAAACTCTAATATAATTCATCAATATCCATTTAAATGATGATTATAAAATTTTAATAATATTAAAAAGGTTTTAAAATATGTTATTAATATACTTACGGAGTATAGGTTATATTTTCTTTTGTGAGGAAACAAGGTAAGGGTTTCATCATAAAATTTCCTTCTTTAAGATGCATTTTATTTTATGAACCTAATTTAATTTAAATAGTTCTTATGCTGAATATTGAATAAAATAAAACATGGATTAAATTTATTATTGGTATATGAAATTTAATTTCAATAGATCTCATTGAAGTGGTTTTTATTATAACATTTCTTAAGTCATGAGGGGTTTTTCATGAATCAAATATTTTCCTTATGTTATAACCACTCCTATTTGACAATTGTATTACATTATTTAGCTATTCTAACACATTATGATGTTACATTTTATTTTCACCTTATTTTCTAGTGAAATAATAACTCATACCAAAGTATTCTTCCTTGATGAAACTCAAATTCTGTCAAAATTAAGTTTTGTTAATAATAGTTATCATTTATTATAGTGGATTTTTCTTCCACATCCATTTTTTTACTTCCCACCAATGCTCTCCTTTCCTTGGTGGAAACTAAATTTTGTTATCTCCAATGATCTTATATTCTACTTTATTCATTTTAAAAAATAATAATTTTCTTTTTAATGATGTGGGTTTTCAATAAATATGTTTTAAGATATTTAAAATGCTTCCCTTTATCATGATCTTCTATTTTTCCCTTAAACATCACTTTTTTCATAACCTATATATCATTTCAAGGATATATTATTAATGTCCCTTTTTAAAAAATTAAAATTTTTCCAATTTTTCCATAATACATTTTTGAAAACTTTTTTCCTTTCTCAATGCACTCTTTAAATATTTAATTTCAAAAGGTAAATATTTTTAAAATGATTTCCCATAAAAAAAATAAAATATTGATTTCATTTTTAGGGTTCCATTTCTTAAGATTCATTTTAGGAGTAAAGTTTTTTTTAAAAATCACTTTAAATTTTTGAAAATTACTTTTGAATGTGAGTTGTAACTTCATATTTTATTATAATGATAAAAATGTTTTCTAAAAACTTCTTAATGGTTTGTCATAAATTTTCCTATTTAACTCTAAAAGTATTATTTACTCATAAGTTATTTTTCATGAATAATTTTCCAAATGTTCTTACAAAATCTATTGGTTTTTCAGAATTAATTGTGAATATGCTTGAGGTCGGCTTTGGTGATACTATCTTGAAGTATTCTAAAACCAATTTTTCTTTCCATGCGTTCTTTATGATGTAATGAATGAAACTAATTTTATTTCCCATTATATTTCATCATATATTCAATTATTTAAATATTATGGAACTCATATTTATATATGATGATGGTTGGGGTCCTATATCACCCTATAATATATTAGTTGAGGATTTATATCTGATGAGACTAGGAGGTTCAGTGTAAAATTTTTGTTTGTTCAAAACATTAAGTTTGGCCATTTTATCATTAAAAACATGAATAATGGTAATTTTTTTATTCACAACATGAATCATGGAAATTTTTTTGTTTATAAAAACAAGCATGGTATTTTTGCACAATAGGGAGAGTATGAATTTTTTTATTCACAACATGAAGTGTGGGCATTTTTTTGTTCACGACATGAATAATGTTCATTTTTTCTCAAAACATGAAGAATGGACATTTTATTTTATTAAAATGTTATAATTTCAATATAATAATGTTTGTTCCATATTTGAAAGATGGAAAAACATTATGCTTACATTCATTCTTATGTTATCCTCTCATAGATCATGTCTATTGACTTGTTCATCCTTCATGTCATGCCAAACATTATTACATGATTTATGATCTATGATTTTTTAGGTATAGTTTTCTTATGTTCCCTGAATATACCATGTTAGATCAATCTAGATATTCCTTATTTTAATCCTCACAAATCATGATTACTTTACCACTAAATATTTATGTGTTAAATAGTATAACTTTATAATTCTAGTATTTAAATGAATTTATCTAAGTACAAGTTCCTACTATAATATCCTAATATTTTAAATTATATAAAATTTAATTGATAACCTTTGTTGCATGCAACACCGAGCTTAAACGAACCGTGATATACTATTAAATATTATTATTATTTCATGATCATTAAACTTATCTGTTAAATTGGTGGGTGTGAATAGGATTAACTATATTATTGAATATATATATATATATAAAGGAATTATTAAATAAAAATTAATTTATTAATTATTATGAAATAAAATGACAAATTTTAGTAAAGTCATTATATTCTTCTAATATATGTTTTCTTCAAAAAGTGATTTTTATTGCTTTCTATGAGAAAATAAATAAAATTTATTTTTTCACTTTTATAAAATGTATTTTATAAAATTAAATTCATTTTTTAAATTATTATATCATAATTATCTTATGTTGAATTTTGTTTACTTTTCTAAAAAGATTGATTTTCCAGTAAATAGTGAAAAATACTATTTTTTATTGAACATTGTATCTTTATTTCAAGTACTTAAAAGTCATATTTTTTGAAAATGGTTCCAAATTAAAATTAGTTATATTATATTATTAAAGATCCACTTAAGTTTTTTGGAATAAATTTTATTGTTTAATTCAGTTTAGAATAATTTTTATACATAAAAATACATTTTTCCTCAAAAAACTATTTTCATTGTGTTTTATTTTTTAATAATAAATTATTTTCTAAAACTTATTGAAACAGAATCTTGAAAATATTATTTTATATTAGGATTCATTATTTCCAAATTTATTAAAAAGGACCCCTTTATTTTTCATCAAAATTAATAGTAACAGTGGTGAAAATTATCACCTTAGTAAAAGGATAAATTGGGTTAATTTATGTTAAATCTAACTGATAAGGCTATAATTATTCAATTTAATTATTATTTGATTAATATTATTTGACCCTTATCACCTTAGGCATAACTGTAGTTTTTTAATATATACTTTTCCATGAAAATTACCTATATATTCTCTAAATCCAAGATAGTTACAAAATGTCACTCTCTTTGTATTTAATAACATTTATGTATCTACATAGGGAAAAAACAAGATAAGAATGAAAAAAATGTCTATTTTTATCTTAATGAAATTATTTTAATATATAAATTTATTTTAAATTTTAATAAATTATATAATTACCTTAAATTCTTTTATAATACTAATACTATATATTTATTAAGTAATATCAAAATAAAATAAATATTTATAAAAATATTAATTTTGATATAATTTTAATTAGTTAATGTTTGAAAAAAAATTATATATATATATGACATATTAAAGTGGTTTTAAAGGATTTTTTTCTAATGCCCCATTGTTTTTATGTATTTGAATTAAAATTAAATGAATAATGTCAAAATTGACATTATTGATAATTTATAAAAATAATTATTTATTAGATTATTTAAAATTAATAAAAATATTTCCTTAATCCATGTGAGTATTTTATTATTAAAAACATCATGCATGTTCCATATATAAGATATTTTTTCATTTATAGTAACATTATTAACCCTTTATGATTAAAATTGTGATTACCATGGTTAAGGTCAAAAATAACTAACCAAGGGGTTAATCAAAATGATGAGGTTTAAAATTGCCCTAAAACTTTGTATAAATTATATTGGTTTATTCAATTATTACCATATCATATATTTTCTTAAAATATCTTTCCATTTGGAGGCATTTGGTATGATAAATAAATTTATTATAATTTAATTTTTTGATAAATTCCAAAAGTGCTGCTCCTCAATTATAAATGGGAACCTTCTCCCCCAATTATTCACACCACTTTGATCCTTATATCTTAACAAAACCCTAACCATTTCTCTTTCCAACATAATTTTTTATGTTCTATAGGTCCTATACTTTCAAAAAGACCAACCCTAGAAGATATCTAAAGGAATCCCACTAAAGAAGTGGTAATCATTTTTACCAACTCATCCAAGTTCATTTATTCTTCTACTTCCTCTTCATATGTTGTTTCTATCATAAATTAATAAATATAGTGTCATAAATATATTGATATTTTATTATTATTATGGTAAAACCAAATTCCATTTCATTTATATCTTAAAAAATGTGAAAACATCGCTCGTGAGAAATCATAACATATTTCATAGTTAACTACCTATTTATTTCCCATATCACTATTTATTTCCCATATGTTAATCAAAAAATGTGAACACATATGTTGATCAAAAATCACTATCTATTTCCCATCACATAGTGGATTGTAAATAACTACCTATTTCTCATAATTGATATAGAATTATTAATTATTTACTATTATTATATAATGAGATATAAATATTTAACTATTTCATTAGGGGGTTATATAGGACCTACCCATCACAAAATGATAATCCATACATATGTGTTCCCCATGAGTATATTCAAACATCATATCACAAGGAAAGAAAATGGGTTGCATATCACTTTTAAAATGGTATTGTATAAAATTAAAACAAGAGTTAAATTTCCTATAGCACCCTGAAATTATAAACTAAGAGAATTATATTCAATATTGTGTAAGACATGAAACACTAAGCATAGAAAGGAATGTAACATCCCAAGAATTTATGATATATTAACTTTTTAAAATAAGTTCAATCTATCCTATAGCTTTAATTACATGTAAAAATTACTTTATTATATGGATTGTGTTACATTAAATTCATATTTTATCTTTCCTTATATGAAACACCAATTTAATCTTGTGTTTCACATAACATCAAGTTTCTTCAATAGCTTGTGTTACATGCAAGAATGAGTTTTACAGAATACTATTAATTTTTTATCTAAAATGATAATTATATCATGGTCGTTAAATTATAGTTTATAAATAGTATTAAATAACTTATAAAAATATGGTTTAATTCATTTGTTACCAATTAATTAGAAATGAAAATTAAAACCAATTGAATATAATGGATGTGTTTTTATGAAAAATTATTTTTCTTCCCACGAAGTCCTTTTATGATAATAAATTAAATTAAATACTATTAGTTAATTAATTTAAATAAAATTTATATATTATATTTTCAATAAAAAAATTACATTAATAAAATAGATTTTATGGGAATAATATAAGAATAAATTCAATTTTGTACATAAAAAGATGTATTTTTTAAGGTAGTTTTGCTGCCTTTTAATGGAGAACTTGTTTCAAAAATTAATTTTGACAATTTTATAAATGATATTTTACAAAATAAACATCATTTATGAAATTTTAATTTCAAAACTATATTAGGGTGACTTTTTTATTTTTCTAAGAAATCTCATTTTTGATGAATATTTAAAATACTGAATTTTATTAGAAAAGATTTTAGTATAAATAATTTATATTTTTAATTGGTTTTAAAGTCATTATAGATAAATTATAAATCTATTAATCCAATTTATGTTATTTAAATCATTTTCATCTTTAATTTATATTTAAAAACTTAGAAAACTTTTTAACATTTTCACTTTAAAAATCTTTATTCTCATCCCGTATACTGGATTATTATTAAATTAATTCCTGCCACTTCTATGATTTGATTTTTTAAAAATTGATTAAATATTTGTAATAAAAATAATTTATAATTTATATTAAATTAAACTTAGTTTTTTATCAAAAATATTAGTGAAATAAATTAAAATTAATTTTAGAAATTAAGGTGAAAATGAGTTTACTGAATGGTTAAACTTTAATCATAAGGGGCCAAATGACCTAGACACTTGTAAAAATCCTATTTTTTCCATATTTATACAATATCCCCTATTTTATCAAAAATGGTTCATTATTGGAGGCACATGATGTCATAGATACCTCTCAATAGTGTTTACCTTTTGGTATTTACAAGAATGCCACTCCTCCACTGTAAAAAAGGCACTCACTCTCCTCACTTATTCACACCTTTCAAGGAATTTTTCTCATCAAAACCCTAACCAAATAATTTATAAACATATCTCTCCTTATCCTAGAATATTATTGTTTTACATAAATCAAACCAAATAAATTATTTTGTTATAAACCAAAAGGAGTTACCTGAAGAATATGTAACATTCCCCAATGAGAACTTTTGTTTTCTTATCCTTGTCCACCTCCTTAAAATATTATTATATATTGATTATATAATAACCAAATTATATTAAATATATTTATATTTTTTCATGTTAATGGTACAACCTAAAATTACACACACTTCCATCAAATGGGATACGTAACCATCATTCGTGTGTGCGACGGACTACTGTTTCGCGAACCGATTTTTTCAGTCTTCCATTACTACCTTTCAAGGTCTAGAATAATGATGTATTTATGGTTTATCTATAATTTATATGATATTTATAATGTATTTATTATCTTTAAATTATTATATAACACATAACATCATGGATTCCATTTTGTGGGAATATGATAACATCTTTTGTGTATATGGTGGACTACTGCCTCGTGAAGCGATGTGATTCGTTCACATGTTATGTAATGTATTAAGGGTGGGTTTAATAGAAATATGTGACATATATGAACTAAAAAACTATAATATAATTATAATATACATATATATAATTTTTTTTCTTGCAATACAACAAGAACAATAAGGCAATTAACACCCAAAATGATAAAAATAATGAAAGATTATTAATGAATGGGTTATGATATGTTATAAAAGAATCATATATGATATTATAAATATTAATATGGTTATTTTATAATTTAATAACATGATAAAAACCATAATAAAGTAGGTTAAAGGGTGTTCATCCAAAAGGGAGCTTAAGGTAAGGGATTTCATCTTAATTTAATTTCTATTGATAAATATTTGTTATTATGATCCAAAACACTTTTATTTGGTGCATACACTAGTCCTTTAACATGTAATATCATGAGTAATTCATTATTCATTGTATGTTAAGTTTAAAAATTTATTACTTCATCCAAGGAAATTTTATTTGAAAATTACCAAGTGATGAAGGTTATTGTTAAATATCACTTTATTTTTTGATTATTATCTTTCACTAGAAAAATCGCTTTATTGTAATCATTATTCATTGGAAATTTAAATTATATTAAATATATAAATTATTGGATGATGGATATGATTATTGATTAAATCATATAACATTTTTATATATAGTTTTTAATTTGATATATATTTGATTAACTGGGAAAATATTGATAAATATGTATCCTTTAATCAATACAGATATTTTATAAGGAATGTTATTCATGAATTAAATTGATTATTTGATATATTAGGAATTATTTAGACTATCAGTGATGGTTGGGAAAAGGAATTTATATATCCCCTCTATGAATCAACAAGTTCTCATGAGACAAATCAGTTGCGCAAATTAAAATGGTTTCTACCTATAGTTTTAAACCATCGTATGAATGGTCTTGACAGTATAGGTGTTCATGTGCCTCAGAAATGATGTATGATATTTAATCATTTCTTTCATTGAGAATTTAGTTATTATTATTATTTATCCATCATATTTTGATAGTGAAAAACTATTTAGATGCAGTTCATTTTCAGTCTATTTATTAAATTACATGAGTTTTCACTTATTTACCTTACCATATTATTTATGCCTTATCCAATTATTTAAATTGATTGTGTTTTGAGTTATTTACCTTGTACATTGATTATAATTATTTATTCATCATATATTCCTCTATACCTAATCCTTACTGATCATTTTAGCTCACCCTTATTTTAACGTCCCCCAATATAACACTCTCCCACATTATCAGAATGGGTTAGTTATGAGACCTCATGAACGCCTTCCTATATGCCAGAGGCTACTAACTAGAAGCAGGGGTGTGAAAATTATATTGGGGAGACTATAACCCCAGGTATAAATCATCATATCAGTATAAATATTAATAATAAAATAAAAGTAATCAAAGTAAAGATATAGAGGAAGAAAAAAATAAAATCCAACTGAATAATCCAATAAATAAATTAGGAGTAATTTAATGATGTACTAGAATACAACTAAAATTAATGTTATGACTATACAATAAAATATTTGAAGACTAAAATAAAAGACTCAAATTCCCGAGTTTTGAGCCCTAGGTCGGTACCATCTCCAAGATTTATCCCATCTGCAAAAAAAACAATCAATGACAAGGTCCTTTTCCATTATCCAAAACTATATCCATGAAATCTATTTAGGTACCAAATAGAAACCTGAATAGTGTGAGAGTATAACTCAGTAGGTCCACACCATCATGTTTAAAAAACTAGTCTAATAAGAAGTGTATGAAATAAATTGATAACCAGGTGTATTAATTAATTTAACAAAAAATAAAATAAAACAAAAACCTACTTTGGGTCTGTGACTGAATATCTCTAAGCATTTCTTATGACCATGTCAACCACAACCATATAACCAAGGTAAAATAACCCTCTTCGACGCCATGATGAATATCTCTGAACATGACTTATGACTATGCAAAAAATAACCATATAACCATAGTAAAATAACCTACTTTGGAACCATGTTGGAATATCTCTAAGAATTTCTTATGACCATTCCAACCATAACCATATAACCATGGTAAAATAACAACAAACAAACCAGTTCAAATCCTTGTAATCATTACAAAATTATGGGTCAAATCCCTATAATAATTATAACATGGGACTGGGCAAAGCCTACTCTCTATAATCATTAAATCGTGGTAGTGGTATGATCCCACTCAATATCATAATTACATCATATAAGTCTGCGTGTTCCTGGGAAAAGCCTGATATTTAAGCATTACAACTTGGAACACAATTCTTGTAATACAGCATGGATATCACAATATCACATCACAATTCCCTATGGTAAATTATGATAATTACCATTATTTTTTCATGTTCCACATTCAATTTAATTCAAAATAGA
Organism: Viscum album; assembly: GCA_963277665.1. Lineage (NCBI taxonomy): Eukaryota > Viridiplantae > Streptophyta > Magnoliopsida > Santalales > Viscaceae > Viscum > Viscum album. The sequence continues at coordinate 1,810,171,934 of OY728156.1, forward strand.
ATAAAAATTATATAAATAAGAAATAAGCCATAATTTAGGGATTCTATAACAAAAAATAACCCTATGTCACATTTCATGCTAAACATACTTTAATCCATTTTTTGATTCAATTATAATCATGATTTTCTCACCCATTGGGTATCCATAATCTAGTAAAAAGTAAAATTATAAACAAAGGACTTCATGGAATAATTCCAATGTTTATTTAATTAATTTGGGTGCACACAACGATGGTCCAATCACAATTTTGTATAAACTTGGAAATTATCAAACCATAGGGTTAAGATTTAGACCCCTACCTTTAACTGAAGCTCTAATAATTATTCAAATGGCCAATTACCATGGGGAATAAGGTGTGGATGATTGAAAATAGGTTCCTAGATCAAAACCAATCAATTTTAAGACCAAAAACATAATCAGACAAGGGATTTCACCAAAACAGTTTGAGAAGAATGAAGAGAAGGAAGAAACCCAACCAAAAAGACTTATTATGGATTTTTCACACAAACGAGACATCTAGAAGAGAATTTGGAACCCCAAAATAGCCTAAATAAATCCCTAGGTTTGAGAGGAGAAGAGATTCAGCCAAAAATAGGTGAATTCAGCTGTAAAACATGTTTAAAATAGTAGGTCAAGAATTTACATGGCATGTAATGTGATTACATGTTGTGTAAATGTTTTTAATGGAATATGCTGAAAAATTCATCACCTAAGATTTATTTTATTAAAAACCTCAAATAATTACACATTTTTTAATCCATTTAAATGGAATTTTAATGTTCTGTAGTTTATTTTTCAGTCCATTTTCCTTTTAAACAACCCAAACCCCCTTTAAAGCTTCTCAACTTACCATGAACCCATGAAACACATAAGCCATTTATACTCTGACTCCATTAATTAAAAAAAGAATAAATACATAAAATTTCGGTCATTTTCTCCAACAAAGGATATATATCTCTAAACAAGACTCAACCACCATGTTTCAAATGAAAATAATTCAAAGAGAGGCATACCAAGAAAAAGAAGGGATCTTACAACCTTCCCACCTTATAACAGATCATCCCTGAGATGCTCCAAGACTAACTATGAGGTATTAGTGAACAAGTCTATTCACATTGTTCATGTATCAGACTCCATATCCCAGGTCTCTACTTGAATTAGACCATGCTTTCACTACACCTGAACTAATGGTATAGTCCTACCCTGAAGATATTTCTCACTACGATACACAACCTGTGTCGGATTCCCCTCAAAGGACACATCAACACAAATATATATTTATTCAATGTCTACCACATTGGAAGGAATGATATGATATCTTTGTAGTTGAAACACATGGAACAATCCTTGCATGTCTTTGTATCATTTTGGAAGGGATAAACGGTATTCCACTAGACCAACCCTTGACACTATTTCAAACATCCCTAAAAACCTAGGTGCTAGCTTCCCCTATTTCCCAACACGGTGTTGCCCCAACCTAGGTGAAAACCAAAGGAAAACATTTTGACCAACATTTAATTCTATAGGTTTTCTCTAATGTTCATCATATCATTTCTACCTATTATGTATGGTCATCAACCATTTTTTGATCAACTGAACCTGTTCAGATGTCTCATGTACAATACTAGGCCCAATAAGTGTTGAATTGCATAACTCCAGCCAATAAAGAGGTGAATGTCATGGTCTTCCAAAAAAAGCATCAAAATTGTCTATTAGGGTTGATTCTTGGAAGATATTATTATATTAAAACTCCATGAGTTCTATATGTTTCTCCCATGAACCACCAAAATCCAAAACACAAGCTCATAACATATCCTCCATAACCTGAATAGCCAGATAAGATTGGGCATTAGTCTATGGATGATAGGTTGTGCTTAAAATAACATGAAATCCTAGGTATTTCTAAATACCCTACCAAAAACATTATGTGAAATAGGGATCCATATCTGTAACAATACTCCTCAAAACACTGTGCAACTGACCCACCATATGCGCGTAAAGATTTTCCATATCATCAACTATGAAGGTTTACCTAATAGGTAAGAAATGGGATAACTTCATCATTAGATCCACAAAAACCCATAAAACATCATTATTTTGGGTCATTTTGGGTAGAACTGTCATAAAATACATTATTTTATCATCCCATTTCCACTCAAGAATGGTTAAAGACTAAAAAATTCCAATTTGACTCTAATTCTTGTCTTTCACCTACTATCAAGTGAAGCATCTGGCCATGAATCTTTCCACATCCTTCTTCATTCCTAGAAACTATTACTATCTAGGAGATCATGGTACATATTTCTTAAATAAGGATACACCACCCATATAGTAACATGAAACTCTATCATAAGCTCCTTGTGAAAGCCCATAAAAACCCATACTCAACAACAGAAAAGAAGATAATTTCTAAAAGTTATAGACCATCTTGATGGAATATCCCCACAATAAATCTTTCTCTTAGAACTGACACCTCTAGACCAGACAACTGATCGGTCTTAATATGATCTAAAATCACATGTATAATAGATTCTAAGACAGATCTACTCTCCCCTGAGATTACTAAACATCTATACGCATGTCTACAAAGAGGGCCAATATCTTCCACTCATCACAATAATCCCACACTACCTATTTTTATATCATTTGGCTCAAATATTTTGAAACGATGTTTACCTTACCTGGTTTGTAATCCAATTAAAAGTAAAAATATTGAAGATACTTGACCAGCATCCTCTTTCGAAGGTTTTAGGCTCACTGAGAAAATATTTACTTAAGGATTTTAGGATCCGTATATACCACAAAACTATCACCCATGAGATAGTGTCTCCAACATCTCAAGGCATGTACCACTACCGCTAAATCTAGAATGTGAGTAGGGTAATTCTCCTTATACAGTCTTAGATACCTAGATCCATAAGAAACCATACGATCCTCCTATATTATAACTACTTCAAGTCCAACTGCAGATGCATCATAGTACCTGGTATATGACTTTCCCAGCATACATAAAGTGGGGATACATGTTGAGGTCATCCTACCTTTTAGATCCTAAAAAACTCTCTCGCAAGCATCATACCAAACAAAATTCACCCTTTTCTTGGTCATCACAGACATTAGTGCTACCAAATGGGATAAATCATGCATAAATATCAATAATAACATGATAAACCTAGAAATATCTAAATTTTGAATTCATTCTTGGTCTGTTCTCAAGATATCATGGATGAAAATTTCTCAAGGTCTACTAACACTCTTACCTCTGAGATGTCATGGCCTAATAAGTGCACTTTATTAATCCAGAATCTAAATTTGGGTAGATTGGTGTAAATCCAATGCTCTATCAATGTACTCAATATGATGTCAAGATATTTGTCCTAATCATCTATTGAATAGGAGTACACTAAGATATCATTTATGAAAACTACAACAAACTAATCTATAAAATAATGAAATATCCTATTCATTAAGGTAATGAATACCACAGGTGCATAATTAACCCAAACTACATCACTATGAATTCATACAATCCATACCTTCTCCAAAGCATATTCTGAGGTATGTCTGGTGGTCTCACCCTTAACTAGTGGTATATTGGTCTCAATTCAATCTTGTAGAATATCTTACCACCACTAAAATAATTGAAAATATTGTCAATTCAAGGAAGAAGATATTGGTTTCTAATCATCATATGGTTTAACCAATGATAATCCACAGATAAGTGCAAAGATCCATCATGATTTCTAGAAAAGAGAACTAGAGAACACCAAGGAGATGTACTAGGTCATATGAAGCCTTTTGATTCTAAATATTCCAAATGAACCTTTAGATCCTGAAGCTCTATTAGTTCCATTATATAAGGTGGGATAGAAACTATCTCTACTCCCAACACTAACTTGATCATGAATTCAATCTCTCACTCGGGCGGTAAACCATAGAACTCATCTGTAAATACAACTTGAAAACGGTTTACTACTGGATAAAATAATCATAATTCATTACACCATTATCTATAGAAAGAATGGTGATTTGATCCATGATACAATCCAATTTTCACTGAATTGGTCTCGTGTGACCATCCTGGAGATCCCACTCACCTTGGTGAGAATAGCTGCTTTATTTTAGAGATAGGAAAGTAACTCTAATCCTGTAATATTCGATATGAGCCTGGTATAGAACTAACTAATCCATGCCCATGATCAATTCAAATCCTATCATTTTCCATAATGAATGGCTCCCAAAATAAATGGTAACAATCAATCATTAGATAACACTCCTTGCAACGTTTGATATTCTTAGACTACACTCTAAATGGTGTGTCAATGGTTAAAACACCATATAGTCCTTACATATCCCAGCCCAAACATTTTAAAAAATATAATATATAAAATAATGGGATGCTTATATATCAGAAAAACACAAGATATGGTAGCTGATATAAGGATCATACCTATGATGGTAGATAGTCATGTCTTTATGTTAGTTGGACTATTCTTCATAACATGAAACTAACTTTTCCCTCCACCATGGGTTCTAGTCTGACTAACCTAACTATTTCTCTTTATTGGTGCTTTTTTCATGAACTGGGGTACAATGTCCCCTTCCTTGGCCTGAACGGCCTATGGTACTTCAACTACCATTCCTCTGAGTGGTTATGGTGCCTTTCCTGGTCCCATGCCATTGACCTGTTGTATAAAGTTCTCAAAAGCATCTGAATATTACCCAGTAATCCATAGATATGACACTCAAATTTAGTGTTTGGACATTGTGGCCGCTTATATCCAAACATTCCACATTGATATAACAGGAACAGAACATAATCTTGAGGTGGTTTTCCACCACCCAGATTGTTCTTCCTACTAGTGATTTGGTAGAAACTATCATAACAGTATTTCTTACCACTCGAAGAAGAACTCTCATATTTCCTTACTGAAATAACATGGCCACTACTTGGGGCCTATCTTAGATTCCCTTCTGTGATGAGTACCTAATTCATCGTGTCTTCAAAGCTGCTTAAATGAAAAATGCTTACCTGTGACCGAATCTCATAATGAATACCACCCTAGAAAAGTCTCACCCTAGAGATATCATCAGCGACCAATGATGTCACAAAACATTATGGTTCATTAAAATGTTTGTTCTAATCTAGAACTAACAAACCCTCCTTCATTAGATGCTTGAACTTTCAATAATTTTCATACCTCAATGTCTCGTGATAGAAATGGTTCGCAAACATCATCTCATGTCCTTCTAATATAGTTCATCATTCTCCCTAGGTTCTTCAAGAATATCCAACCAACGCATGGAAGGTCCATGTAATTGTATAATAATAATGATTCACCCTCCTATTTTCAAGTGTCTTGAGATGATTAAATATTTTTTGTCATGTCTCAATCTAGAACCTGACTTCCTGGGGGCCCCTTACTAAGTAAACACAGGTGGATGCTGAAAAAAAAACTCTCTCTTCTGCTCAAACATCAAAGGAATGGTACAAACAGTCTCCCTTTACATGGATCGCGTGACCCTCAGGAAGTTTTCGTGAAGATGAACATTCATCAGGTCCCTATGAGCTATAGGATGTTCCAATTTAACTATGTTAGGAGTATTCTTATTTCCACTCTCATGATGCTCAAGTCGAATATGATGAGGAGGTATTTTCATACTAACATCTCTTTATTCCACTAAACTCTTCATGTGAGGTATTCCAATGATTTAAAACAAAAAAAGGCATAAAATGATGGCTTACCTCAAACTGATGGTGCTACATTCTCCCCACCATTTGGATTTCTGTCCTTGGGAAGCTATATATCAACATTTATTTTGAACAAGTTAGGTAATTACTCCCATACAAACTTTTATCATTCCCATGTTTCCTTGTGAACCTAACCATGCTTCCATAAAACTCATATAAATTAAATAGATCTCCCATGTATGTTAATTTCTTATATGTCCATAACAAAAACTATTTCATGGATAAATGTCAAATGAGGATAAATAGTAACATGATCACAACTGATCACATGGTAAGGATCTGATTGGTACTTATTCAATTGAGAAACATGGAACACGTTATAAATAGAACTAATTCTTGCCAATAATTCTAACTAAAACGAAAAATATCAATACATTCAACAACTTTGAAAGGTCCCACAAACCATGGATAAATCCTCCCCTATATCCCAAATCGTTTATGACCAAGTATGTTTGACACTTTCAAGAAGACGTTGTCACTCACATTGAAGGATAAGGGTCATCAACAATTATCTTCAAATTATTTCTATCATATCTAAGATATATCCATACACTTTTGGATCATCTAAATTTTCTTCATAGTATTATGAATAATACTCGATCCAATTAATTATGTCTCTCATTTTTCCACCCAACGCATTGGATAAGGATAAGGATGACCATATAGATCTTCAAATGGGACCATCTATATCATTTCCCAATAACTTTTATTATAGTAGAATTAATCCAAAGAAATATGATCCTTCCATGAGTCTTCAAGTCCATTACACATGCTCTAATCATATCATCCAATGTTTGAATTGTATACTCCAACTTCTCATCCATCTATGGATGATATGTCATGATCATGGTTAAATGAGTCTTGAGAGGCTATTATAATGACCTCAAGGATCTTAAAGTGAATCTAGGATATATGTCAGATAAAATCTAAATAGTAACTCCATATAACCTAACAAATTCTCAGATATAAAAAATTTACAAGTCCTATACCATGTTGGAATATTTGATAGGGAGAAAGTGTTTTGACTTAGTGAGTCAAACCACAATCACACAAATTTTATCATGTTTCTGCAACATTCTCAGTAGACCTATGAAAAAATCTATTGCAATATATTATCACTTTCATAAAATTATAGGCATATATTATAACATACTATCCATATATTATGTTCAATGTTTACTTTCTAAAAATTTAGGAATTTCATCGCATAATCTAAAATATTTAATTTCATAAATTCCCACTAGAAATGAGTTTTCATTACCTTGTATATTTTCTAAATACCTGGATGAATATCCCATTATAAATGGTGATACACCAAAATAAATTATTCTTGTAAATACTGAGGAACCAAAATTTGATTCCAAAATCATAATAAAGACTTTTCATCCTCTGTATAGTCATCAAAAGCCTCCCTGATATTTAGGTTTGACCTAATGGTGATACAATTATAATGGTATGTTTGATCCTCTATTACCAAATCCATTAAGTCCAGAACAACATTAGTTGGAAATAAAATTACATGATCACTCTATGTTACATAATCCAGGTTCATATCAGTAATAATTCTCATAATCATCCATTAGTCATGATCTTTTTAACCACTTATCTATATAATTTTAAACTCAATGCATTTTCCACAAAATTCTCTTTATCGGGTGTGTATACCAAGTCGAAATAAAACATCTGGAGGTACTCTATCCATATCCATTTCCTTAGGCTCATGTATCACTGAAAAAATATATATTTCAAACTCTTATTGTCATTGAAAATTATAAAATGTTCCCTGAAGAGTTAATATCACCTATACTTTAAGTAATGGACAACAACAGCTAATTCCAAGTCATGTATAAGATAGTTTTTATCATGTATTTGAAACTTCCTAGAACTACATTCCACAACATAGTGTCCCTACAAGAGAACAAAATCAATACTAGATCTATATGAATCACAATATACCACATATTCCTTATTCAGTTTGGGAAATATTAGGATGGGATCTAAGATGAGATGATAATTATGTTCTATAAAGTGTTTTTGATAGTTATCATTCTATACTGGAACACCCTTTCTGGTTAAAGTTGTCATGGGAGAAGCAAGTCTAGATAAATATTAAAAAAATTTATGATAATAGCCTAATAATAATATAAAATTATGTATCTAAAAGCATTATTTGGTTGTTTTCAAGAGATAACATCTTTTATCTTTTTAGCATCAACTGATATACCTTCCTCATAAATGACATGCCTGAGGAAAAGGACACATTATATCTAGAAGTTTTACTAATAAAAATTATCATATAAAGGATGTTCCTAAAATTTTCCTAATAAAATGACTAAGTGATCCTTGGGGTCATTACTACATTGATAGTAAACCAAAATACAATTAAAAAATACCAAAACAAAGTAATTGAGGTATTTGTTAAAGATACAGTTCATCAAGGCCATGAAAACTATTAGTGAATTCATCAAACCAAATGTCATGATGACATACTCATAATGACCATATATACTTTGGAATGAATCCTTTGAAATATCCTCCTTTCTGACTCTAAACTACTGATATCCATATCATAGATAAATCTTGGAGAACCACCTAGATACCTTTAATTGATCAAACATATCATAGATTCAATGAAGAGGGTGTCTATTTTTTATCATAACATGATTCAATATATGATAATAAACACATAACCATAGAGTAAATCTACCTTCTTTATGAATAAAATTGGTACCTACAAAGGTGTTTTACTAGGTATGATTAAACCTTTACATTATAACTCCTCTAAATGAACCATTATTTCTTGCAACTCTATTAGATATATTCTGTAAGATTTTAATGAAATTGGGATTTTTGGGGTATAGTTCAATAGAAAATTTGATTTCCCTTTTAGATGGTAAGCTAGAGAAATCATTTAGAAAAACATTCGGGTATCGATCCCCTATAACAAGAAGAGACCCATTTCCTATTCCATCAGTATTATCCAAGTTCATTAATACTAATTGTCTTGATATTTTTTGTTCTACTCTAACTAGAGGTCTATCTCTCACCACATTCATATCCTAATCTCTCATGAATACATGAATAGGTTCATCTGGAGATTTAAATGTTACCAGTAAGTTATAGCAGTCTATATGGGATTTAAATCCCACCAGCTAATCCATACTAAAGATCAAATCCAACTCTTCCATATATAGGATGGTAAACTCCTAGAGTAATTTTAGTACATTTATGGTTGAAAATGTTGGGAATTTTGAATCCTTGGCACTCATTTTCTCTAAGGGGTGGATTAATACTCATGATACGAGGAATCATTTCTAGTTGAAATCCCAATTTATTAACCACAGAAGATACAAGGAATGAATGTGACACACTTTTATCAACCAATACATTCATAATATTTGAGTTCATAAGAATTGTACCTCACATCATGGAGGGACCTAGTTTCATTCTCGTAATATCTTATTCTACTCCATATAACTATTTATCAACTATCATAGGATAACTCTTACTTCCCTACTAAAGTGCTTCCTGAAAAACTGAATTATTCCTAAAAGTATCATGGTTTAATTGAGTTTGTAGACAGGAACTATTCTGATAAGATTTTTTTCATCCTAACATATTAATCCTGAGACTAAGTCAAGCATGTTACACCTACTAATCTTAGAAGTTTATGACAATACTTCTTAAGATACCATTTTTTCATAGTGGTGGAGATTTCTCGATGGTTTCATGCATTATTTCATCCTATGTGAGAGTGTGCCACACTAGAAACATCCTGGATCACTTTTATGACATGGTGGATAAGAGATTGGTTCTATGGATTAATTCTATATTTCCCTATTACCTTGTGAGTAACTCTCCCTCTTTCATGTATTCCCCATGCTAAGACACCCACAAGCACTCAGATGAATAATAGAGTCCCCTTAATTGGGATTTCATTCCAGATATCTTTCTTTTTTCCATTTCCTTATTCACAATTTATTTATATTCTTTAATACATAACATTATAACCATTGAGAAAACCTTGGGTTAGAGACCTACCTCAAATATATAAGCTTTAATTTATTCTCTAGCCACTATCTCTATTTCACAGTGAATAAGGTGAGATAATTTAGCAGCATATTCAGTAATTCACAAACCTCCCTATTCTAATTGGAATAATTATATCATATTCTCTATCTGAATGGTTTTCTGGAAATAATTTTTGATTGATTAATTCAATAAATCCCATCAAAGTGATGTCTTGATTCAACTTAGCCTAAATAGTTAAGTCCCACCATGTTAGAACCAATTCATCAAGGATATATGTTTCTATCTTAACTTTCATATCATTTGGAGTACCCAAAAATTCAAAAAACATAGTTATCCTACACATTTGTACCTTTGCTTTCTTAGGTTCATAATCACCAAGAAATGTTAGTGGATTCTTTTTTATAAAGTCTATTGAGTGATTTATCTGATGAATTTTCTCCATCCTAGGATCCTTATCAACATCCTAAAATTATTTCACTATACTCTAAACTAAATTTTGGTTCACTTGTGGTCCTAGTGCAACCATGTTCTCAACTTCTCCCTCTCTCTGGTTTATTTCTCTCCTTACTGGTTGAATTTTTTTTATAAAAACCATATCTATAGTCAATAATTAATAAATTTTTACAATTCATATTTTCATTGTATGTTCTATATATCATCATAATAATTGTAATATCACAATATCAATATCCAATATCCATGTAAAAATGGATTACTTATTGGAAAAATCTCTTTACTAATACATGATATGTTACACTCATAGGTTAAACCCATGATGAGTTAAAAAAATTCCTAGAAGAATATTATTAAAATCTTATACCGAAACCACCTTGGTAACATGAAGTTTATCATATAAAGGTTATCTATATCTTCTTACTCTATACATTTCAAGTTAAAAAATTATTATCTCCTTACTACCATCCCAAATCAAGGACCAAACAATACTAATAACATTTACAGCTAAAGGACTGAACTTCTCTAATACCATTTATAACATCCCTCCCCAACTCGTTGGCTTGAGAAGAGGAAGAGTTTCACTAACCAAAGGTGACATTCCCTAGACACCAAAGGCTATCAATAAATGTCAAAGGTTTGAATATAATATTCATGGTGGAATGGTTTACCCTTTTATAAACTCACACGCACAATGCGGTAAAATAAAAAAAAATAGAGACAAATGTCATAGTAAAAGAGGAAAAATAATAGATAGAAACAAAAACTCTGAAGAAGAAATTGACCTGGAACCAAGGTGGCATCACACCAGAAATGACATGAATTGACTCTAAGATCCCTCTCCACTAACCATGACTAAAATATCAAGTAATGCTTCAAGAGAATTAAGAAATTGGTCCCTTTCCTATATCCTAGAAAATAGAAACTTTATATGCACCAATTTTCATATATTAGGGTGAGTAATCATACCCAGTAGAAAACTACCAATATTTTTCCCACATGCCACTAAGACTAGAAATAGGTTTTCTAATAGGATGTAAAATAAGAAAGAATAATATTAAAGTAATAAAAAAATAAATATAAAACATAATAAATTTATAGGTTTTCCAAAAGCAGTTACCAAAAAATATCTCTTTCAAAATGTATAAGCAGTTCAAAAATTCCAATTCTTTATGATAATATATGTTCTTAAACATGCACACATGTATGCTAAATGAAACCACTTTATGCTCAACAGTGAAGATACATACTCCCCCAAGCCATCTCTTGGTGTCAATTTCATCCTAATGCCTTTCCAGTCAGCACCAAACACCAAGTCTATTTCAACAAGGCCTCATACAATTAAATCATTAACCTGTACCAACCTATTCCTTTCTATATAGAACTTATAGCACATTATTCCAATAACATGTGTCAAAACATCATTCATTAAAGAAAGATATTTTTATCAATTTAACATGTCCATTGTGTTGATACTCATAATACAATTTTTTATCCACCCAATAAGATAATTATAAATAATGTTTTAATTTGGAGAAACCATTAAAAATAATGGATAAATTCTTTTAAAACTTAAAATTATTCAAGTTCCAATAAAAGTGGAAAGAGTTAAAAACCACCTACCTTAAGTCAATTGGCATGAGATATCAAATATGATTCCAATGTTCATACCTATTCCATTTTTTCCTCAATCAATACCCCATAATATCTCATCAAAACAAATAAGAACCCATAGATATAAATATTAAAACACTAGTCTAAATTTCTATATGAGACTAACAGAGGAGATCTAATCCAAGAAGAAAAAATGATACCCTGATCTTTGATATATGTAATCACATGCCCAAGGATTCATCTGAATCATACTCTAGATGTTGAAGGTCTCTAGAAATAACCTAGGGAATTCTTGGAATTTGAGATGAGGAAAAATACAACAACTACCTCAGATGAACACCTATTTAAACCAATTTATGCACTGAAAAAAAATATACGACATCTACCTTTCAACCTTTACATCGTAAACCCACTATTTACAATGTAAAATTTTCCTATATATTTCTAGAATATTATTTCGAAACTAACTTTATTTATTCCATTGAACTCTTACAACAAGGTATTCCAATTATTTCAAACATAAAAATGATTAAAATGATGATGTATCTCAGATTGTGGGTGCTACGTGGACTCTCTAACGAGATTATTGCAACCCTTCAGGTATTCTAGGTAATTCCTCCTCTAGTGACCAAGTTCTCCATAATGTAATGGTTGAATATCCTCATAAACGCATCTATTCAATTTATAAGTTGGTGTGGACTATATATGACCTAGGTTATTATTTTTCTATTCATAATATTTATGGTTTCCTTTTTGTACCATCATCATAGAACTTGATTTTAGACCTCCCCAGACCTACTCAGCAATCCTCAACATATTGTAGTGATCAGGTAAATATTTATTGAATTTATTCATATTTTAATTCACAATTAACTAATGGAACATTTCCATCATTGTCTATATAATGAAACCATGTACAAATAAAACATGACAGGTGACCCGAGTCTCTCTAATTCATTTACATACCCAATCATATTGAGTACATGAGTAAAGAGAAGTACCTTCAGACATATTACACAAAAATAGATCTTTTGAAACTTTGTATCTTTCATGTTTTTCTTTCTCTTGATATAACCATTTTAGCTTATCTATCATTCCATAATCATCCCCAGTTTCATGTTGCATCTGGTGTTTACACACTATAAATACAAAATTAATGTAGATACATCAAGATAGATGAAATAATTTAATCATATAGGCTACTCGGTCAAATCCTTCTCAAAAAATAAGGTCTAATTAATTTTTTTGGATTGATTTTTTTTCATGGTAATTCATCAAACCTAGACCATCATTGTATTTTTTTAAGGAAATATCTCAAATCTATTGGGTTTATTATATTATATATCAGTTTATTGAACTCTTCCAATATCCTTTTTTTATTCTCATATGAAAATTATTATTATAGACTCTAGGTGAGGTTATCATTGGTTTTTGGGGGTTTCGCTATTAAATTTTTGAAATGGACCATGGATTTTTATCTAGAAACTAAATCTTATATTGTTCTTGTCTTTCTCAACTTCCCTGGATTATTTCTTTACCTATTTAAACAGACATCAATGTTTCTAATTGTTATCCTTACTGGTCATTTGTAAAAATTGTCTTTTTCAATGAATAATATTTTAAGACCATTAGTCACTTGGGTTGATGTTGAGAGATTGATATTTTTCAACCACTTCCACCTCATATCTATATTTAAAATGGAAACTCTAGATTCTATCAACAAATGGAATATGAAAAATGTCTTCTTACTATAGTGATTGTCTTAAAATTGGTCATTATTCTCAAGATAGTGTAAAGAGATTAATGTAACCTCTTACTTGTAAATTGAAATGGGATGAAAAGGGAAATTAGAATATGGACCCAGTATAATGTAAAGATGATGACACCAAATATTTTCAAAAACCAACAAACTCTACTAGACTTTCTGAAGTCTAGGATTTTCTTGGAGAATAAAATAAAGCTAATGATATTCTTGATGAATATAAGACTCAACATGAGTCCAATGACAATATTATTTATCAGTATATGAGACACACACTTAATACTAAATACTTTTTTGGGTTTTTTGGATGTTTTTTACAATGCATTGGGTTACCCCACTGATTTAAGAGTTGGTTCACCCACCCTGATGCGGGATCAAGAGAACCCCAGTGACTTGTTGGAGTTAGATCCCTTGAACCTACTTCTAATTAATAGATGATTAAATGTATTCATTTTATTCATTTTATTAATTTTATTAAATGATAATTAATTTTTTTATCACATCATGATTTTTCATCTTCATAATATAGTATGTGATAATGTCCTAAGAATTTCTGTCTCACTAAAAGGTCATATCAATTCCTCGCAATGATCATAACCTGGAGGTTCCATTATAATATTCTTGAGTATATGTTCTATATCTAGATTATTTTTTCATTTTATGGGGCACAAATGATATAGGCTATGAGGTTTTAAGGCTCATAACACTTTAAGACTCTCAAGGTATACACCCTAGGTAATTTTCAGATTACTAGATTACGATAATGAGACCCGAAAATAGGAAATACACATTTATGTGTGTCATTAGATGTTAATATATGTTGATGTGTATACTTATACTTAGACATTAATATTATCTTTAATGAATACCATAATTCTATTACTTTATTATATTGATGAAAACTATGATGATGTATTTTTATGATGAAGAAGAATGTTTTGAATAGGTCATGAGTGATACTAAATTAATGGATAATGTGAGAAAGGATTTATCCCCTCTATCCATTTAAGGAAGTTAATATCTAAGTCCCTTTTATGGAAATTAAACTTCTTGGATAAATCCATGGCCAAAATGTTCTATGGGTAAGTTCATTTCTAAAAATTTAAAGAAATATACATCAACCATATTGTTTGATGACACCAACATAAAACCTGATTTATTGAAGAAATCATGATAAAGGTATTATATTAAAAATATAACATTTTTAGAATGTTGAATTTCATTGTAGCATTAACTTATTTATCTTTGGGTTCCTTGGAATTTTTCTAGATTCTAACCTTAGAATTTAAGAATCTCCACCTATTTCAACTTAGAAAAAGTCTTAGATGGTCACACACTAAATGTATATGGAATCTCAGTTAAATTTAATATTGAATTTAACAAGTTAAAATAAATATTATTCTTTATTTTTTTATTTAATAATTATTCGATTTTGGTTGATCATCAATATCTAATCATGAATTATTCAAAACAACATGTGATTTAAACAATAATAAACATTTATTTTCATGTTTGGGAGAATATAATATATATTATATTGATATATTAATAATGTAGTGATATTTATTTGTTAAATAAATAGTCATTATCCAAGGTTTGATAAATTTCAAGGAGGATTAGTGGACTAAGTTTATAGTCCAGTCAAAAATGATATAAATTATATTTATTTATTCTTGTGTGATGAACATGCAAAGTGAGTAATATTTATTGTGTTATTATAAAAACATGACTTTCACTAAGGATTAATGAAAGGGTAAGGGATATATTAAAAGTTTTAACCCTAAATCTACTATAACAGATATTTAGTTATATCACTTTTTGGAGACAAAACTCATTGTGCACAACAGACAGAAAAAGGTTCTATCAAGCCCTAAGTGATCAAGAGAGAGAAAATAGTTCCTCATTCATGGTGAACATCCGAATTAAATAAATAAATAAAAATTCAATAAATTAGTATAAACCATCTTATCACCTGTATATTCTACATAGGTGTTCTGATATTTCGGTGCACATGTAAATCGCTATTAGATGGATTCTACTCTTGGATCCCATGAAGCAATTAATGTGGGATGGGAATAAGTAAACGATTTCATCAATTAAAGGAGTTTCATGTTGAGGTAATTATAGATCTACTTATATATTAATTATATATTTCCTATGATGATCCACCTTTATTTATAATGTTTAAACAATTCATGTAATATAGAATTTAATTTTTTGGTCATGCCATCTTTCATCATGTACAACTCAGATCATTTGTAAATTAAGACTAAAAGATGAGTTAGTTAGGCCAAACCAGTTGATTTAACTACTATTAAAACCTATAAAAGGAATTATAGAGGTTTCATGATTAATTAATAATTATTTATTATTAATTTATTAAATGTTATGAGTTTTAAATAACTTCTACTTCAGGTCTATTTTTTCTTGGAATCCAAACATTTTTTATCTTCTCTTTCTTTTTTCTCACACGCATAACTAATAAATGGGTTAAATTAAAATGAAAAAACATCTAAATACATCATGTAGATATGTTAATCATTCTGGTTTAGTAGCACAAGACTGCATGTCATGTACTCAACTATATGTCATGTAAATGTGTATCTAGTGTCTATCGTTCATGGTTATTGGATCAGTCTAATGATATAATATCATATCTGATAAAAGTGAGTCTAGGAATATTTGGACTAGAAGACATGTGGTTTGATTAAATACATGTTTTTTAAATCACATACATGATTTTTAGTCCTCGTGTTATTTTTATGAAGAACACAAGGGTCCTAGTGTTTCATATATATGCTACATGAAATGGGGACTAACGAACCGTGAAACTTCGAGCTCACACATTATGTTGGAATATTAAACATTTTGAACCTCATACATATTGGTAGAATACAAATACTGAGTCCCTAGCTATGTTTCATGGACATAGGCAAAAGATATCACATGTTGTGTAACCTATCACACATTGTGTAGTCTGCTACATCTAATGGGATTAATTTAAAAAGGGGAGAAGAATTAATTTCATAATTAAACCTACTCACATTTGTTTCATATATCATTTATATGATACTATACACAATTTCATTGGATTTTTTATTATATATTAAATTAATTTTTATCTTAAATTCTAAATAAACAAGTTGTGTAGGGTCCTTGCTTATATTTTACTCCTTGAGCATCAATAACATCACATGTAGTGTAATTAAGATGTGGAACATGTGTCGTTTTATTGAAAATACACACCATGTAATGTATGTTGGATGTCAAGGGAATGCATAAGAACAAAGATCATGTCGGGTAATTTGGATGAGTCAATTCCATTACCTAAAAGTAAATTTATGTACTTTAATAATTTTAAATAAAAATAATTTGTTTGAAATTATAGATGACATAATTTTAGGATGCTCAATTAGTATTAAAACAAAAATATTTTATTTTATTAATTCATGAATTTTTTTCTTAATTAAAGAACAAATAAGAGTGAATGATTGATATAATGAAAATATTTGTTCATATTATGCAGTGTGAATGATCATGATATTAGACCGTACATATGTATATGATTGGTTTCCTTTTCATTTATTATAATTAAATTAAAATTATGGTTTTTGAGACATCTCCTCCACATTATTATGTAACATCTTGCGTGCCCATAATTTATTTTATATTAATCCCCTTATGAAATCAATTGGATCCTCGTACCTACGTGTGAGTAAAATATTATCAAGGATAGGGATCTCTGGTGAGAGGAGGCAATCTTATCCCTAGAGACAATGAAAACCCAATCAAGGCAATAAATAGGAGCTGAGGGTGGAATGATGTAATACGAACCAAGCTATTATTCAAGGTGTTTACTCTATGGTCAAGCATTAGTTTACCATCCACTATATAAAATTACCATTATATAATCTCATAATTATGCCACTTATGTTTTATTTCCATTAGTTTCATGGTTGGTTATTTATGTTTGTAGATGCTACATGATCACTTAATAAATGAATTAACAATAATTAAATATGAAATAAAATAAAACAATGTTATATATAAATTATATCAGAGATGGTTAATCATTTAAATAAAACCCACTTAATATTAATAAATAAAGTGATAATATAAAATTGGTCTCTTGTGCATATGGATAAAAATCCTTCAACTAAAATATTAAGTCAATATAGTCTTCCACTACTTAGGTTACAATCAGTCTCATAGTTCAAAGTGATTGATCAACCCAAGTCATGGTGCTTTCAATTATTTAATAAATTTTATCTTGAATTTTTGGGGTGAATTAACTTGGTTCACATGAAGGTTTGACTTCCCAAATAGGACTTTGTGTAACTGAGAGGAAAGGGTTAAGGAGATATTTATCTAAGATTTTAGGATTGGGGAATCCACTCAACATAGTAAGGAATTGTGATTTAATTCATTTGGAAAGTTACACTAAACTAAAACCCTTCAAATAACATATCAGGACAAATTCTTGGTGTTGATAAGGGGAATATGAATTCTTTCCACTTGAATATCTATACAATAGGATAATCTAAAACTATTCGTAAGGAATATTAGTTTTCGACAAAATAATGGGTGATTATTCATATTTAAAATTTAAAAAAAAATATTAATCTAATTTTCAATCAAGGAAGTACTAATAATCTTCTTTTAAATCTTTTAGAAATAGAAAACCATATAACTTTGACCATATCACTATGATTCGTACTAGAGAATGAAAACCTTCTAACTAGATCAATATTCTAGGAATGTTATTGTAACTTATGTATTATACTACATTATGAATATAAACTATACAAGCTAGAAACATCACTTCATGACTTACTTTCTAAACAGGCTAATGAGGACGAAATATATCTATGCCTAGTACTTGTGGATGATGTAATGGATGTCCAATGTTTCATGTTATCCTCCACGTCTAGTGAAACTCAAAAGAAATGTGGGGATATGTGTAACATAATTACTTGAGGTATGTTATATTTTTATGTTTTAGGATGTTTTATTCTAGGTTTAGGATTTTTTGGTGAGTCTCGATATCTTAAAATGGAGGTTCTTGGACTTCTAGTACAACTTGGGGATCACTACGGCCATGGTGTAGACCGTGGTGCACCTTGGTGTTTCTTGTGTTCCAAAACTATAGCCACCATGCCTAGAGGAAGTCATGGTCTAAGTATTTTATCAATGGTGGTCTATATACACACCATGATCAACAAAGACACACCACAATATAGGGGTTATTATATCCAATAAAAATAGTCAGAGTTTTCAAGATTATGCCATTTTGGTTGGGGGTTTTGGGCCTCATGGTATGGTGTTGATGAGACTACCA
Source organism: Viscum album (assembly GCA_963277665.1). NCBI lineage: Eukaryota > Viridiplantae > Streptophyta > Magnoliopsida > Santalales > Viscaceae > Viscum > Viscum album. The sequence goes on from OY728156.1 coordinate 1,810,190,885, forward strand.
CGGTCATGATAAATATCCATCACATTGTGGTCCCATATTTTTCAGAATATAAAATGGCTTATTTTGCCACCCAATTTCAAGGGATCTATTTTCTTTATTTATAGAAACTTTGGTTATCTTTATGATGAAGGTTTAAATGCATTTTTACTCGATTTTATCCTTTATTTATCCCTCCTTCCTCTATTCTAGTTCTAGGGTTTGAATTAGAAGTTTTTAAGGGGCTTTGGGACATATATTTGGGGTACTATTATTCCATTTTTGGTCTCTTTTTGTCATTCAATCTTAGGTTTTTTTGTTATTAAAAGGTTTGATCTTTTTATGTGTTGGTTCCTATAGAATGAATCGTTCTTGGTTGGGTGCGAATATTTTATTATACAAAGGTATGTGATCTCTTTCCTTCTCTTCTAACCATGTTCTTTTGGAAAAACAATTCTAAGAGATGATAATAAATATTTAGGGCATCCTTTTTCTTCTTGGGAAAATTCTAATTCCTTCTAGGGTGTGGATCCCATTGTTGTTATCGTGTGAACCCAAGTTGAGGTGGGTTGTTTGGTCTCTAGCCTATGTTCTATATACCCTAAATGATCTTGGTTTTATAAATTGTTTTTTAAATGAATTGGAATGATCCTAGAATTATTTTATCTATAATTGTAAAAGGTTTTTTGAGAAAACATGGTTTTACCCTAATATCGGAAAAAGAAATGTTTTTTTCAAAGCTTTATAAAATGTATTGTGAATAGGTTTTCAAAGTATGTTTTGGATGAAATGGTTTGTTTGGAATTTTTTATAAAATGTGATAATACCTTTAAAATTTATTTTATATATTTCATGCATGGGAGCCTTGGTTTCCTTGGTGGAGGATTTAGTATTGCGAATTACCCAATGAAATTGTAAGGGGGTTCACTTTTTGGGGTTCTAATTTGTTTCTAGATAGTAGATATGTTGGATCTAAGAACCTGATCTTGATATTTTAAGGTTGTTCACTTTTTGGGGTGTTCCTCGGTCCCTATATTATGGATGCATTTACTATAGGGACTCAAGGGTGCGCTAGTCAGTGTTTTTTATTTGGGTATGAGTGACTAAGATAGCTAGACCTTTTTTATATTAGGGGTGTTTTCCATTGTTATTTGTCTTTGTATAGTTTTTATTTCATATGATATGTTATATTCTTTGATAAATGTAAATGGTTTATTGAAATTGTGCATTGAGATAATATTACCTATTTTTTATAACTGTAAAGTAGAGAAATTGTTGTCGTGATTTAATATAAAACTACACAACTGCTTATCATGTCATGTTTTCCTTATATTGAGCCTGTTGGGATTATGGTGAAAAGACTTTATATAAAACACATGGGTGAGAGCCTATTGAGTCTTTTTAGATCACACCATTAATACTCCATTGGGGGTGTTTATACCTTATTTTATCTAATTCAAGATAGGGAAAGACATCGTAGTGAGGTAGTGAGGTTTTTGGTTAGTTGGTCATGGTGAGATCATGGGATATTGTCCATGTATCACATGGAGTAGCTGTGTATAGTTTGAGTGTCCTATATTTTGGTTTTTTTGTGTACATGTACTTTGGGTTTTATCATGATACCTTTGGTTGCATCTCTACCATTGATAATCATATTTTATGGAATATTTATCTTATGGTTTATCTCTATATATTTTTCATGTATCTTGTTTCATGTTGGGAGAATCATTCCCTATGGTTGTTATTGGAATTTAGAGTTCTATTAATTATCTAGAGGGGAAAAGGAATTCCCTATAGTACTTTTCATGGTCATGTTTAGATCCTTAATGGATGGGTTTTATGGTCCAGGTCATGATAATTTGGTATTAGTTCATGGTCATGATCAATCTTGGGAAGTTTATAGATAAGAGATATGATTGTTGGGACTTGAGAGGTAGGTTGTAGTGAGTTTCTAGCCATCTCTTTCCATGGTGAGCCTAAAGTGACCTTGGGATGTTGGGTTCTGACCATGATCTAAGTTTTTGCTTATATTCTTCTAGTTAAAACTAAAATTGTTTCATTGTCTAATCATTCAATCAGTTTTTTCTATATATTAACATGCCTATAAGATGTCATCAGAGGGTTCCTATAATGAATCATACTATAAATACATTGATATTAATTCAAAATTGAATTATATTAATTATAATATATAATAAATCCATCATAGGACCGTATAGGTATAGTGTCTTTAGAAACTGGTAAACAAAAACAACTGGTCCATAAAACATCTACATTGTCTCCCACTTAATTCTTCATAACTAGATGTTTATTTTCATATCTTTCTTAATGACCTTATTTATGACTTGGGGAAAGGAAACATATGAAAGTTTGAGCTAAAATTATCAATAAGGGTAAACAAGGTAAATATCAATCATAACATTGTCATAGGACATAAGAACACAACATTTGAAAGTCTTATCTTGCATATGAAAGATCATGATATCATGTCATGGTATAAAAGTTCATAAGAATTAATGGTCATAATCCAAAAAGTAATAACATAATACATGAAGTTTTTTGGCATACACATAAGAATATAAAATCATTTCATATTATTCAAGCCTCATTTCCAAGACCATCATAGTGGAAAAATTCCATTACTGAACCAGATCTACTTTTCGTTCTAGAATTGTATTACTGAACCAGATTTACTTTATGTTCCAGTCATGTCTATATCATGAGATATAAATATTTAACCAATTAATTGGATTGATATATAGGTCCCAACCATATCATAATTAAATAATTCTTATGTGTTCCACATAAACATAAATCATTCATCATAGCATAACCCAGGTAATAAAATGGGTTTCTTAAACATCATTCCATCATAACATAATCCATGTAAGACAAATGAATTTCGTAAATATAATACCATAATAAGCACAATAAAATAATAGTATTAATAGGAATATATACATAACCCTATTTAAATAATCTCATCTTATATGGAAAGTAATTTTGATATAACACGTGAAATTAATTCTTGAGAAAAATATCCTTTATTTTTCAAATACATTTTATTTTCTCAAAATCCCATGCAATTTTATAAGAAAAGAATTTATTTTAAAATAACCATGAAAACATGTAAGGGAAAATTCATGGAAATAATGCATCACGAAACCATAAAAATTCATTTATGTCGTATAAGTTAAAAAACATTCTTCTCATACTTTTTCTGGAAAAGTCCAAAAAGTACATAGTACCAAAAATGACAAAAGATTCTTGTCATATCATTTAATAAAAATTCACCAATGGGTGGAATTGACTATAAAAGGATGTATAAGAATATAAATAAAATTACATATTTATGAAACATGTACATGGATGACAAATATACCCTAGTAAATACTTAAGTATAAACAATTTTAGATAATAATGAGATTGTGAAATTATCCCCTACCTGAGGTATGATATCCTTTGTATGTATTTGAACATCATGTATAATGATTTCAATGATTTAATTTACTTATTATAGAATCATAGTCATTTTTATGATATCATATATGCTTATATTATCATTTGTTTATTAGTAACATTTCATTGTCACTCATTATTTGGAAATTAACTACTTTATGTTCTTATGAAATATTTGTCGTATAAGTTCATATTCCACTTATTAGGTTATAGTTATATCATTTAGAGAGTTATATAAGTATAATATATATCATATTTATTCATTAAATTAATTTATATAGTCATTATTTAAGGAAGATAATGTAGAATGAATCGCATCGCATTGTAGAGACAGTTGGTCGTACGTACGCACGAGCGACGATATCATTCTCATAATTGTTGAATGGTATGAAGTGAATAGTGTATAATATTTCAAAATTAGTATCATTTTATAATAATCATATATAGTTATTATTTCCATAATTATACCCAACCAATTATGGTGGTGGTTAAAAACAGATTACACCACGGCAAGGAGATGGAAAGCCATACGTACGCACGCATGGTGATTCCATTTTTCGTAGGATTGATAGAAGGTGGAATATAGTTGTTTCATAATTATAATAACATATCAGTATATTATTGATAATGATTTTATTAATTTATAATGAAATAACTAATTAATTTGAAGTAGAAGAACAAATAAGTTTAAAAGAATCTGTAGAAGATATTACCACTTTCTCAGTGTGCTTCCTCTAAATCTCTTCTTAGAGCACTAGAGTTGGTCTTTGAAGATTAAAAGAACCTATATAATTTAAATAGGGAAGTTTATAAGAAAAAATGTTAGGGTATTTCCGAGATTGAAGGATCAAAGTTAAGTTAAGAGGTGAGGGAGGAGGTTCTCTTTTATAATTGAGGTGAGGGGCACTTTTGGAAACTCCATAAATAATAATTTATAATAAAATCAAACCCTACCCAAAAACAACCAAATTTTTCTAATTTAGGAGGTTAGATGATATATGGTTTTAATATCATCAACTAATAAATTTTGGACATGTATTTATATCAATTTAAACCTTATTTTTTAATTAACACTTAGTTATTCTATTTAATTTTTAACTATGGAAAGAAATAATTTAATTTTAAAAGTGTGAAATATTTACTTATTTGGTGTAAAATAGACAATAAATAAATATATTAGATAATTTTATACCATATATTAATTATTTTATATTTTTTTTAAAAAAATTAATTATTTTTAAATAATTTAATAAAACATTATTTTGATAAACAATCAATAGTATCAATTTTGACACTATTCAATTCATTTATTTTTAAAAAAATTAGTATAAGAAAATAACTTCAAAAAGACTATTTTATTATATTAATAGAAGGTAATGTTAATATATAAAATTCATTATACATGTTAAGTATCCCAAATTATGTTTAATTTAATATTTTTAATAATGTTTATTTGATATTTATCTTAATAAAATAATTACTACAAGAGTTTTGTGTAACTATTTAATATGATTTTTTGTTGAACAAAAATTAAAAATAAAATACTATGATTAAGATAAATCTAATATATTTCATAATAATACTTTTAGTCTAATTTATATTCTATAAAATCCAATATTTAAAATGTTATATTTATTAAATTATGAAGGTGACAACTTTAACATCACTTTAAAAAAATAATATAAGCATCATAATCTCTTATATAAGGTTCCAAATGGTCCATAACTAGACCCTTGGATGATTATGGTCTATATATACTCTAAAAATAATATTTGCTAAAGTTTTTGGATATTTTAATAGGTATTATTATTTCAATAAAAACTCTATTATTGATTTTTCATTAATTAAATAATTTATGCATCATTAATGTATAAGCTATTAAGGTAATTATTTATTTACTAAAAATTAAAAATAAATTACCATGATAAAGTAAAAAAATTTATATTTAAAATTTATATTTATAATCTAAATTATCTTTAGTATAATCTTATATTAAAAATGATTTAGTTATTAAACTTTGAGTGAGTCATATTTAACTTTTTTTTAAATAAAATAAATTAAATGTCCTAATCTCATCCAAGTAGATTAAAATGAATTCCATTTTTACACAATGATGATTTAGGTCGAAAAAACTCATAAAATTATATTAATACAAGTTTTTGGGTAATTTTATAATAGTAATCTTACCCTTAATTACCCGGTTTACCCTTTTACCATATTAATAAAAATTACCGAAGTTCCTATTCATAATGCTCAACAATAAAATCAATATATTTACATAATTTGAACCTAATGATTCGAAATATGGAGTTAATTTTTCAAAATTAAAAATACATAATTTTTGGTAATTAATTTAAAATTAATCTTGCTGTCATAAAGAGAGGACGAGTTTTAAAAACAGAAACATTGCAAAAGATTGAAATGTTTTTACATCTGAATTTAATGTAAAATTAATGCTAATGACATAAATTATATTGAATGACAAAAATATATTATATTTATAGTTTAAAAACATTAAATATTATAATTTAACCATATAAATTATTTCAATGAAAAATGTTTTTTCATAAAATTTAGTGTATTTTTACTATTCATCAAAACTTGAAAGTTATCAGAAAAATATCAGAAACTCATCCAAAGTAAATTTTTATATCCCACTTAAAAAGAAAATATTTATGTTGTCATATAAAAATTATTAATGTGTCAAAATATTAATTCAAAATGGGTTCGCCATTCAAAGGTATAAAATTACCCTTTTAAAAAAATATAGGTTTTTATACATCCAATAGGGTTTATTCATACCCTATGACTAAAGTATACATTGAATGAATATCAAAAATATTTTATTAAGTATATAACAAATATATATCATTATTTTAATTACCAATATTAATTCACTCAAAAATAAAAAAAAAAATTGATTTATATTTTTCATTAAATTTTGATAGCCAGTAAATTCACAATGTATTTTCATAAGTTAGTTATAATTATTCCCTCTAACCTAATGGATAGGATATAATGGTAATTTTATAATAAAGTCGTCTCATGGTTTGTTTAAACTCACTATTGTGTGAAATGAAATAAACTGAAGAATTAAAATTATTTAAAGAAAATATATCATAAAAACCTTCAGGTGTTACATTCTACCCCCCCCCCCCCCTCAACTGAATTTTACCCTTGAAATTCATTACTTGGAAACAAAAAGATGAGAATACCTCCCCCTCATCATATCCCCAATTTCCCATGATACTTACTCAAATTTTTGGTTCCTCCATAAAACATTAACCAAGCGAGTGGTCTTGTTTTGTAGAACATTTTCGCTATGATCCAGAATCTCTATCAGTTGTTCTTCATAAGAGAGATCTTTTTATAATGGTACAAATTTTGAGTTTAGTACATGTTAAGGATTGGGAATGTACTTTATCAAGAGAGATACATGGAACACATCATGAACTTGAGAGAGATTTGGTGGAATCGCCAATCAGTAAGCTACCTTACCAACACGATCCAGAATTTAAAAAGGACCAATATACCTAGGGCTTAGTTTGACCTTCTTTCCAAATCTCATTACTCTCTTCCATGGAGATATTTATAGAAACACCTTATCACCCACTTGAAACTCTAGGTCTTTTCTTTGGTTGTCAGCATAAATTTTTTGTCTACTCTGAGCTGCTCTTATGTGTTGTTGAATAGATCTGACCTTCTCTGCCATTTCATCAACAAGGTCAGGTCCAAATAGCTTTATTTCCCCAACTTCATCCCAGCAAGTTAGAGTTATGCACTTCATTTCATAGAGGGCTTCATAAGGATCCATCTCAATACTGGAGTGAAATATATTGTTTTAATAAAATTACACCAAAGGTAAATATTGATCCCAACCACCTTGGAAATCCATATAGAAACCTCTCAACATGTCTTCTAGAGTTTGAATTGTCCTCTCAGACTGACCTTCTATCTAAAGATGATAAAAAGTGATGAAATATAAATTTGTATCCATATCCTATTGAATACTTTACCAGAACATTGAGGTAAACCTCAGATCCTGATTAGATATAATATAAAGCGGTACTCCATGTAATATTACCACTTCCTTTACATATATCATGGAAATAATATAAAGAGATAAATCCTCTCTAATAGCAATGAATTATGCTGAATTGATAAGGTGATCAAACATAAACCAGATATCATTATTACCATTGGATGTTTTGGGAATTCCAATGACAATGTTTATAATGATGTTTTCCCATTTCCATTCTGTTATGGGTAATGGTTGTAACATCACCTTAGACTTCTATCTCTCAGCTTTAACTTGCTGACAAACCAAGCATCAAGAGGCATATTTGGAATCATCTCTTTTCATTCCATCCCACTAGAAATACTATTTCTATTCCCTATACATATTTTTGTTTCCAGGGTGAATAGATAATGATGAACTATGAACCTCACCCAATAGATCCTTCTTTAATTCTAATATGGGAGGAATACAAACCTAATTATTAAACCTTATTATTCCATCACCATCAAGGTTGAATTCAATAAAATTTATCACCTTCTTTTATAGATCTACATATTTCTTTTGTGCCTCTGTAATCTTCACTTGTATAGATAGTGGAACCTTCATTTGAGAAAGATAATATTTCTCCCCTTCCTTTAAAATTTCAATATTAACCCTTTGAAAATATATAAATATTGGATCATTTGTAATCCTCATCACAGATAGGCTATCATGGCCTTGTCGACTCAAAACATTTTCCACCTTGTTCACTTTCCTAGGATGGTAATGTATTGAGAAATTGTAATCTTTAATAAACTCCAACCATATTCTTTGGTGCATATTCAGATCCTTTTGTGTGAAAATATACTTTAAACTTTAATGATTAGTATAAATATCACACATTTCACCACAAAGATAATGCCTCCATATCTTTAATGAAAATATTACCATAGATAACTACAAATCATGATTTGGGTAATTTTTATCATGGATTTTAAACTACCGTGAGGCATAATCTATCACCATATCATTTTTCATGAGAACAAATATCAACCCCTTCTTGGATTCAACACTATAGATCACAATCCTTTTTATACTACAAGGCAGTGTGAGCATAGGTGTACTGGATAACCTTCTTTTTAGCTCTTTGAAATTCTCTTCACATTCCTCTATCTATATGAACTTAACTCCTTTTTAAGTCAACTTGGTGAGTGGATTATATAATCATGAAAAAAAACACAAAATGTTGATAATATCCATCCAAACCAAGAAAACTTTATATCTCAGTTACGATTTTTGGTCTCAGCCAACTTTTCACATCTTTTATTTTTGATGGATCCATATATATCCCATCTCTTGAGATTATGTGACCCAAAAAAGAAATTTTCTGAATCCAAAATTCACACTTGGTAAATTTTTCATAAAGATTTTACTTTATTAGGGTATTCAGTACAATTATCAAGTGTTCTTCATGTTACTCCTTACTCTTTGAATAGACAAGAATATCATCTATAAATAATACCATAAACTGAAAAAGATAGTCTCTAATGACTATATTAATTAGATCCATGAAGATAGATGGAGAATTAGTAAGACCAAAAGGCATCACTATAAATTCATATTGTCCATACTTTGTACAAAATGTCCTCTTTGGTATATCATTCTTCTTGACCCTTAATTGATGATATCTTGAACAAAGATCAATATTGGAAAAGAATCGAGCTCCGCATAGTTGGTTGAATAAGTCATCAATGCAGGGAAGAGAATATTTGTTCTTGATAGTGATCTTTTTAAGTTCTCGATAATCAATGTAGAGTCTCATTGATTCATCATTCTTCTTAACCAATAGAATAGGTGCTCCCAAAGGTGACTCACTAGGGTGTATGAATCCCTTATCAATATTCTCTTGGAGTTTATTCTTCAATTCCTACAACTCAATTGGGACCATTCTATAAGGTGCCTTTGAAATTGTCATAGCACTCGGTATAAAATCTATTGAAAACACAACTTCATGATTTGGTGGAAGACTTGGAAATTACTCCAAAAAGACATCATAAAACTCTCGTACAATGGGTGTATTATTAATCATAATTTTCTCTTAAATATTTTGAGATAAATAACCTTCATTTATAGGAATCAAGACCCATAATATAGAAGAAAATTCTATTGTGAGGTTATATTCATCCTTGCATCGACATATGATCATAGATTGATCTGATATATGAAATGTGACTTCCCTTCCTTGGAAATTGATATAAACTTCATATAGAAAAGGTCAATCCATGCCAAGAATCACATAAAATTACACTATAGGAAGGATAACAAGATTGTTAGGAATCTTTTTCCCAAAAACTTAAATCTTAGAAGAATTGTAACTTTTTATATGACCATTGTGCCATTATGAGTCATCACATATAATACAATATCTATTTGTTGAGGTAATTTGGTGATACCCTTAAAAAATTATTCATAAATAAAAGAGTGGGTGGATCCAAAATCAAATAAAACATTTTCTACTTTAGATTTGATAGTAAGTGTACCTTTCACCACTTCATTATCATACTCCACATCGATGATAGTGATTTCATGTGACATTCCTTTGTCTTTGGCCTTAAGAGTTTGTTGACATTGATCATCATCAATAACCCTTGTATTAGTGCATTGATTGGAAAAATTCCCCATTTCCTTACACTTGTAGAATTGAAGTGTAAGAAGTGAATTATGTGTATCATTTTCTCTATTCACATCATTAGACCTTTTTTTCTCATCACTTCAGCATTCAACTACCCAATGAACAACTCTTTCACACTTAAAACATTTAATAGTCCCTTTAAGAAAATTTCATCCATGTTTCTTTCCAAAATTTGAGCATAAGTGAAAACTCACCTTCTTTTTAGAGTGGTATTTATATTTTCCTTTAAATTCCATTTTTAGCTTCTTATTAAATTCATAAGGATGATGGGATACTCTAATCTCCATCTCAACCTTCAGGTCACATGAAATGATTCCCTCATAGATATTAATGTCCCTTATGGCTAATTTCCTTTTGAGAATTGGTTTTAAGCCACCAAAGAATTGATCAATTTTACTCTTAAGTTGGATAATAATTCCAAAATCCTACCTTTAAAGTATTGTAAAATTTTCTTTAAAGGTACCAATCGATTCATTATACTTTTTCATAATTTCAAGGAACTCCTTCTCCATCTTTGTTCAAAAAATATAAGGAAATTACTTATTGGAAAATATGTTTTTGAACACATCCCATTATATGGACTCAATTTTGTCTCTTTTCCTTGTATTATTAATAAGATCCCACCATTGATTAAATTCACCTTCCAAATGATAGACTATAAATATCACTTTATCATGTTTAGAACATTGTAGAACTGAAAATATATTTTTAGGGGTACTGATCCATGATTTTACCACTAATGGATCAGAAGACCTGCTAAAAGAAGGTGGATGATTCCTCATGATAGACTCCATAGTATATTGTTCCCAAATTTTCTCATTTGGAAGTCCTACATGATTCATAGATTGAGAAAGCTGTGTAATCATAGATACAAGGTTTTTCAATATAGCTCCCATAACATTTGGTTTCTCAGGAGGAAAATAATTTCATTTCTGATTTCATTAATCATTAACATGGTTCCTTCAGGTTCTATTCATTGAAAAAAACCACGAATAATAGTGTGAGAAACACTAATCATAACAGGAAAATCACATAATCAAGAATAAAATTTTAATTTAGAAAACTTTTTGTTTAATCCTAGGTTATTTATTGTCATTTATAAAAAAATAGGATTTTAACCTACACATAGACATATCCTTAGGGTTATTACTAAGGATTTCACATCTTAGTTTCCAAAGGTTAATTATACCTTTACTCTAATACCAACTATAATGACCCATACTTTACATACATTGATATTACTTAAAAATTTAATTATATTCATTACAGCATATAATAGATCCATGATAGGACCGTATAGTTATAGTGTCCTTAGAAACTAGGAAACATAAAAAAATTGGTTCATAAAACATTTACATTATCTCCCGCTTATTTCTTCATAACTAGACTCCTTTTTTACATATCTTACTTAATACCCTTCTTCATGACCTAGGGAAAAGAAACATATGAAAAGGTGAGCTCAAATTATCAGTAAGGTTAACTAATGTAAAAATAAATCATATCATAATCATAATACATAAGAACATAACATTTTAAAGTCTTATCCTGGATATGAAAGATCGTGATATCATGTCATGGGAGAAAAGTTCATAAGAATTAATGGTCATAATCCAAAAAGTCATAACATAAGACATGAAGTTTTCTGGTATAAAAATAGTCATATAAAATCATTTCAGATTAGTCATGGCTCATTGCCAATACCATCATAGTAGACAAATTCCATTACTGAACTGGGTTTACTTGTCATTCCAGCTCTTTATTATTGAACTGGATTTACTTTTCATTACAGTCATGTCTATCTCGTGAGATATAAATATTTACCCAATTCAGTAGAGGTAGTTACAGGTCCCTCTCATCTCGTAATTAAATTATTCTTATGTGTTCCACAGAAACATAAATCATTCATCATAGCATAACCCAATGAATAAAATGAGTTTCTTCAACATCATTCCATCATAAAATAATCCTTGTAAAAAAATGGATTTCAAAAATATAATACCGTCACAAAAAAATCATAGTATTAATAGGAATAAAAACATAACCATATTTAAAGAATGTCAACTTAGATGGAAATTAATTTTGATATAACACCAGAAATTAATTATTGAGGAAAGTATACTTCTTCCAAAACATTTTCTTTTCTCAAAAACACCATGCAATTTTAAAAGAAAATAATTTATTTGAAAATAACCTTGAAAACTTGTAAATGAATATTCATGGAAATAAGGTGTCATGAAACCATAAAAATCCATTCATATCATATAAGTAAAAAACATTCTTCTTGTACATTTTCTAGAAAAGTCAAAAAGTACATCGTACCAAAAATGACAAATGATTCCTTTCATACCATTTAATAAAAATTCACCAATTGGTAAAATTGAATTTAAAAAATTGTATAATAATATAAATAATATTAAATATTTATGAAACATGGATGTGGATGATAAATATACTCCAGTAAATACTTTTGTATAAACAATCTCAAATAATAATGAGATTGCGAAATTATCCCTTACCTTAGGTCTGATATCCTTTGTATGTATTTGAACCTCTTGTATAATTATTTAAATGATTCTATTAACTTATTCCAGAATCATATCCATTTTTATTCTATCATATATGATTATATTATCATATGTTTGTTGGTAACATTTCATTTTCACTTGTTATTTTGATATTAACTACTTTATGTTCTTATGCAAGTATTATCAGATAAGTTCATGTTCAACTTCTTAGGTTATAGTTATATAATTTAAAAAATGATATTAGTATAATATATATCATTTTTTTCATTCCATTCATGTATATAATCGTGGATTAATGAAGATCATGTATAATGAATCGCATCACATCGTGGAGATGGTAGGTCGTATATACGCACGAGTGACAATATCCTTCCCATAATTGTTGAATGATATTGAAGTGGATGGAGTATAATATTTCAGAATCAGTATAATGTTATAATAATCATATATAGGTATTATTTACATCATTATACCCATCCATGTAAGGTGGTGGTGAAAAATAGATTACACCACAGCGTGGAGACGGTAAAACGTACGTACACACATATGGTGATTTCGTTTTTCATAGGATGGATAAAATGTTTAATATGGTTGTTTAATAATTATAATAACATATCAATATATGGTTGATACTGATGTTATTACTTTATAATGAAACAACTAATGAAGAGGGAGAAGAAGAAGAAATAAGTTTGGAATAATCGGTAGAAGAGATTACCTCTTCCTCAGCAAGCTTCCGCTAAATATCTTCTTAGAGGACTAGATTAGGTCTTTGAAGATGACCAGAACCTATAGAATTTAAATAGGGAAGTTTATAAGGAAAAGGGGTAGGTTATTTCTGAGATTAAAGGATCAAAGTGAAGTAAATAAGTGATAGAGGAGGTTCCCTTTTATAATTGAGTTGAGGGTCACTTTTTGAAACTCCATAAATAATAATTTATAATAAAATAAAAACCTACAAAAAAACCTTCAAAATGTCCAAATTTTAGAGATGAGATGAGATAGGGTTTTAATATCATCAAAAAATAAATTTTTTATAAGTATTTATGTCAATTTAAACCTTATCTTTTTAACTAACACTTAGTTTTTCTATTTTATTTTTAACTAGGGTAACAAATAATTTAATATTAAAAGGGTAAAATATTAACTTATTTGATGTAAAATAGACCATAAATATATATATTAGATAATTTTATACAATATAATGATTATTATATATTTTAAAAAAATGTTTAATTATTTTTAAATAATTTAATAAAACATTATTTTGATAAACAATCAATAGTATCAATTTTAACACTATTCAATTCATTTATTTTTAAAAATATTAATATTATAAGATAAATTCAAGAAAAATATTTTATTATATTCCTAGGAGGTCAAGGTCATCTATAAAATTCATTAGGCATATTACCTTAATACTTTTAATATCATTTATTTGATATTTCTCTTAATAATATAATTACTACAACAGTTTTGTGTAATTAGTTAATATGATTATTGTGGAATAAAAATTAAAAATAAATTACTATGATGAATATAAATCTACTATATTTCAGAAGAATAATTTTAGTCGAATTTATCTTCTGTAAAATACAATATTTTAAATGTTATACTTATTAAATTATAAAGGTGACAAGTTTAACATCAGTTTAAATAAAATAATATAAGTGTCATAATCACTTCTATAATGCTAAAAATAGTCCATAACTAGGTCCTTCGATGATTCTGGTAGATATATACTTGAAAGATAATATTTGGTCAAGTTTTTTGATCTTTTAATGGGTATTATTATTTTAATAAAAACTATATTATTGATTTTTCATTAATTGAATAATTTCTGCTTCATTAATGTATAAGATATTATGGTAATTATTTATTTCCTAAAAATTAAAAATATATTTCCATGATAAAGGGAAAGAATTTATATTTTAAATGAGTATTTATAATCGAAATTGTCTTTAGTATAACCTTATATTAAAAAGTTTTTAGTAAATAAAATTTTAGTGAGACATATTTAACTTTTCTTTAAATAAAATAAATTAAATATACTAATCTCATCCAAGTGGATTAAAATGGATACAATTTCTACCCAAGGATGATTTAGGCGGAAACACACTCATCCAATGACATTAATATAAGTGTTAGGGTAATTTTATAATAGTATTCTTACCCTTAATTACTTGATTTACCCTTTCACCATATTAATAAAAATTACAGAAGTTGCAATTCATAATGACCAAAAATAAAATAAATCTATTTACATAATTTAGTACTACTGATTCCAAATATGAAGTTAATTTTTCAAAATTCAAAATACAAAATTTTTATTAATTAATTTAAAATTAATCACATTGCCAGAAAGACGGAATGAGTTTTAAAAGCTAAAACATTGTAAAAGATTAAAATGCTTTTATATCTGAATTCAATGTAAAATTAATTATAATGACATAAATAATATTTAATGATAAAAATATACTCCATTCATACTTTAAAATCATTCAATATTATAATTTAACCATATAAATTATTTTGATGAAAAAAGATGTTTTCATAAAATTTAGTGTATTTTTACTCTTCATCAAAACTTGAAAGTTATCATAAAAATTTCAGAAATTCATCCAATGAATTTTTTTATATCCCTATTTTAAATAATATATTTAATTTTTCATATAAAAAATTTTAATGTGTTAAAATATTAATTTAAAATGGGCCCTCCATTCAAAGGCGTAAAATTACCTTTTTAAAAAATATAGGTTTTTATATATCAAATAGGGTTTATTCATACTCTATAAATAAAATATTCATTATATGAATATTAAAAATATTTTATTGAGTATATAACATATATATATCCTTAATTTCATTACCAATAGTAATTCTCTCGAAAATAAAAAAAATCTAATTGATTTATATTTTTCCTAAATAATTGTTAGCCAATGAATTTACAATTCATTTTCATAAGTTACTTATACTTATTCCCACTAACCTAAATTCTAATATATAATGGTAATTTTATACTAAGGGATTCTCATGGTTCATTTAAACTCGCGATTTCATGTAATGCAAGCTACTGAAGAATTAAAATTATTTAAAGAAAATATTTCATAAAAACATTCGGGTGTTACAGTTCCACACGAGGGTGTAGAGTGATATTATTTGTAATATAATCTTACTCTAGATCAGAATCTCTTAGAGGATATTATACATGTAGTTCTTATCATGGACTTGAATTTACTATGTGTTCAAAACCAAGTTTTTGAGGCACAACCAAGAGCTAGATGTGATGGGAATCGAGTATGTGAGTTCCTATGTGAGAATCCCTCATCTATTAATGGTATGAATGAACCCTAAGAGGTAGAGGACTTGTTGGTCTAGATCATTCAGTTCATTGACTTCTTTGAGATGCTTGAGTCTGTTGTGTTTAAGTGTGAAACATTCAAGCGTGAGGGTCCTAGAAAGTAGTGGTGGGATTCAATGGTTTAGAAAAACTAGTACACAGGCTTGGAGTATAAGGGATTCAATACCCTTTTCATTCAATAGTTATTCCCAAAATATATGATGATAGAAAAGTCTTTGGAGTTCCTCTCTTTGTTTTAGGTAGGTCATTTGGGGTTGGAGTACACCAATAGTTTTGTAGAGTTGGTTTTCTTTTCTCATGAGATTGTGATGAATGATCAATTAAGGGTGCAGAAATACCTATAGGGATTGAGAACAGTCATATGATCATAGGTATATATGTTGAATCTCACCACCTATGCTGACATGATCAATAGTTATATGATGAAAAAATAGATATGGAAGGAATTATTGGTTTGTTTGGATCTTCTCTTCCACCCTATGGTTGTTTCAGTGGCATGAAAGGAAAGAAGAGAAAGTGGAACAATAATTTTAAGGGTGGTGGAGTTGGTTATCAGTAAAGGTCCTTGTCACAAACCAAATAGGGTCGCCATCAAATTGATGCCCGACCCGATACACGGTAAGGCCTGAAGGGTGTTTCTGATCTCCACGGGCTGGCACCAGTGCCCAAGAATCAAAACAATACATGTTACTGATTTACCCAAAACAATAAACATAAAACAACTAACTATGTTAATAGAAAGAGACTAAATTTATACAACCAAATAGGCCCTTAACATGTTTCAAATTTAAAGTTTTATAATTTGAATTGACAACCCAAAATAAATGACAACAAAAGAAAATCTAAAACTCTAACTCATACCTCCAAGAAACATGAGGTGAAACACTCTCAAACCACGTTCACCAAACCAAAACAAGGATGACACTAACAACCCGAACCACCAATGCTATGCATGATGCCTCAACCTCGAATACAAAAGAAACTAGATCTACATGCACCCAAAGGTGTATATAGGGTGTGATCCAAGATCCCAGTATAATTCCACCAAGAGAAGGTTCCACGCATAATTATTAAATGAAAAATATTGTTTCAAGTTTAGCAAAAGGAAAGAAATAAATTCTCGAAAAATTTTAATTAAAATGAGTTTTTTAATAAAAACAGTTTTAATAGAAAAAACTTAAATTAAAAACACGCACACTTACGTTAAAGATAACCTAAATGTTACACCATATGCCGATGGTGAGCATAAAGTAAAGGATGATCACAATACATGGGATAGGCCCTAAAGATACTAGTGAGAAGTGGGACCCTAGAACATCATGTCTCGGTGAAAACGTGGCATAAGAGCCACAACGGTCTACATTCTCATTCACAGTCCACTAGTAGGGGACACTCCCATAACCTAGTGGTCTTTGATATTCACCAAAAAGTTTAGTTAGTGTTGTAGTATTCAATCCAGCTAAGTGAAATTGGGTTGATTCCACTTCCATTTCACTAGAACACTAGTCCTAGTCCTCCCACCTATTACCCAGGCTTCCCATTTATTCTCAAATGGTTCAAAGTTCATGTCACATGTCAAACACAAACAAAAAAACAAATTAGGTCATGCCTCTAACCAACACCACACTTTCACACACAAAACCCATTTAAAAATATTACGCACACTAAAAATCTTTCTAAACTAAATCTTCATCACTTACACAACCAATTTAAAACAACTGCACAGTTAAAGAAAGCACATTCAAATTCAAACAAATCATTAATATAATTTATTAAAATCTTTCATCATCCTTCACATGACTTTAAACACCAAACACCTTTACAAAACTCAATCAAAACAATTTTTCATCCTTAATAATTATTTAATAAAACATTTAAAATTTTAATAAATAAATTTTAAAGAGAATAACACCACTTTACACACCAAACCAACCCAAACCCCTTTCATGACCGCACACACACAACTCCACCTCATGAACAAAAAATTCATCACACACGCAACTAAAGAAACCAACCTCACAGTTAAATAAAGACCATCCCTATGGTTAAACAAACTGCCAGAAAAATTTTCCAAACCATTTCAAATAATGTTATATGACTTTAAACACCAAAAACTCACTCAAATATTCCTTTATGAAAAAACGCATATAGACGCTATACCAAAACACCAATTTTACCCTTTTCACATCCTAACAAATTTACTGAACAATTTATAAAACACTAATAAACATTTTAACATAGTTTTTTAAATAATTAAATGAATTTATCAATTAATACTCATACGTGGAACCACCTACCTCGGTGTAGACCAACTTCACAAAATTGGTGCGTAAAGTCCACTGCACTTCAACAACACCTCAAACAACACAACTAAACCATTAAATAAAATAATAGAATCAATTAAACTGTAATCAAATCAAACACCACACCAAACCATAACCCAAAAATCCCCAAAGGAAGAAATCAACTCTTCGAAGGGAAACACACCTACTGTGAAGGTGCAGATAGCCAACTAGGCAAGGGGGATGAATACTAGAGGTGTGCCACATCGGAAAACCATTCGGATAAGGGAGGAAGTGTGGGTTTGGGCGGAGCTTGGCTGTCCGAGAGCGGGAGGTGGCAGCGTGGATCGTTGGTCGGTGTAGTCGGAAGGGGGGTGCGGTCGCTGGATAGAGCATCGTCCAGAGAAAAGGGTGACGTCAATAGGGAGAGCAGCCAGAGGAGGGAGGGTGAATAGGAGGTGTACGTAGGTAGGGTTTTGGGAAGGGGGTAGCGCGATGGTAGATAGGTGAGGAAGAGAGTAAAAAAATGAAAAGAGAAGAAAAAGAATAATAATAATAATAATAATAATAAAAGAAATAAAACCAAAATAAAAGGCTTGTACCAACTTAAAAATTATAAATAATAATAATAATAATACTATTGATTTTTAATAAAAGAGTCACTTAAAATATTAATGAAAATAACAATAATAATATTATTATTATTAAATGATATTACCATTATTATTATTAAAACAAATTTTTTACTCATTTAACTCCTTTATCATTTTGTTTTATGCTAAAAATATTATTCAACTTTTCTAATTAACTACACATGAACTGGGTAGGACACATGTTGACCTAGTGAATCCACACGGCTTCGACTATGCCATACCCACACGCCAGACTCTAGAAATCCAAATGAATATTTATCAACAAAAGCGCAAAAATAAAGTCAGGTCCTGCCCATACATCAAAAAATCAATTTTAAAGGCAGAAAAATAATAAGATAAAAATTTAAAACTAAAATCAATACCAAATTGCGAAGTCTGGGTGTGAATTTTCTCTCCACCAAGACACTTTCTACCTCTAGAAATTCCAAAAGACTTGACAAACCAAAGATTTCAATCAAGACCAAGAATGTACCTAAAAAAACTCAATCACCCAAATATTGAGCATTCAAAACACCCATAACCTAAAACACCATAGATCTCAAAACTAGAATCACCAAGAAAAACAACCAACATTAAGGAATTCACCTCCCAACACAACTACAACATAGAATACCCTAACCCCTAACTTAGGAATCACCTAGGCCCTCTTGAGACCTTCAATAACACATGTAAAGTGGCCCATTACTTGATCTAACCAATTACCATGTTCAGGGTCGGTTGGAGTAGAAGCAAGGGATTTCCCCACCATGAACACTTTTAAGATAGAGTTTTCCACAAGTTCGTCCTATGGTGGTCTCCCTGCTATATTAAGATTCTTGTTAAACATTGTTTCTCCAAACTAAAATGACTCAAAAACCCAGAAAACCTCTAACACTGTCTTGACCCTACAATCTCACTAAGTTAAACCAAACCAACATACAAGGAGATGTTGGCAAGACATGTAGAAGGTTCCATACTATTTTAGAATTTTCCTAACACCACGACACTCACACAGGAATTCCCAGTTTACTTTGAGTGATATGGATTGAATCCTTCATCATGAACCCACCAACACAGGCCGACCTACACAAAAGATTCCCACATCGGCTGATACTCCAACATATGGGAGGGTTTTGATAGCAGAAACCCCTAATCAGGCAGTAACAAGACAGGCATGCATCAATTTCACAAGAAATGAGTATCTCCAAAATGAGTACAATTTTGATCCCTAACTGACCCACAAGAAGGTAAACTATTTCAGAATCCGCATTTATAGAGTGCACTCACTGGATTTACAAGAATCAAGGTTCTCCAAAACTCTTAAAAGTACATGAGGAACTTCCATAAATTAAGACCACAATAAGGAGACAAGGACTTCATGCCCCTCACAACAAAAATGAAGCCTTCACAGATGATATCGCAATAAGGAAATTTAAGTTGTCCCCATCCATTCACTGTAAACTTAAATCATACCAAGATCATCCCACATCCAATGAGTTTTGACTAAACACAAGCTTCACCCAAGGACCTATGGATAAGGCCCTGATGTCTGAAGCATCTACCACCTCGAATTCATAAGCTGACCATCTATGAATGGAACTTCTTCCATTGGGAAAGCAACCTACAGACTTCTCCTCATGTCCCAAGTGTCCATTCCATCAAATTACCAACTAAGAGTTGCATAGAATGACTTAGAGTTCTCGACTAACCACACTAGATATAGGAAATTGAGTGGTTTTTCAGACACACAACACGAACTGATCGAAGGATCACTCAAAGAACAGGCCCCTTCAGTTCACACTCCCCATTGAACAAGGATCCTTCACTTACCAAAATATGAACAAGACCAAAAACTATTACAATCTTTTAATCTATTTTCTCCAAACCACCTCTGGGGAACATGAAACTAGGATCATCGAAGGGTCAACACACCTCCTTCACCATCTATTTATTGGTTGAGCACCTACGAGCTCCACCACTTTCCCTCGCCTTCACTTCCTTAGGTACACCCATATGATGAATCTATTCTTGAGGATCACTCAGGACAGCCCCATTCACAATGAAAATGGAACAATCACCATTTACCAGTCTAGTACCACTCCACCAAATGTAATTGAGACAACTTACACACACACAAATTTTGGAGTTCCTCAAAAACCAGAGACACTTCCAACTTTCCCAAAGTACTCAAAAATATTCAATTAACCTCAATGTCTACAAACAGTCCACACAACTAGGAAGAAACCAACTCCATCACTCACCTGAGAGTCTGGGCTGATCCAAGAACTGAGAGAAACTTGCTAGAAACCCATGGGACCTTGAAAAGGGGCATATCCTAAATAAGAAACACAAAACCAACCTTCTACAAAATCAAACACCTCACAAAAAAATATCCACACCCCATATTCAAATCCAAAAAATCCAACTTAAGACATAAATTCATTCTCAATGAATGAAACCCACTTGAAAAACTAAGCATTGTATATCAAAGCTTAAAATATCTTTTGAAACCATAGCTTTCACTCTGAACTTAAAACCATTTTCCAATTCCAAATTCATTTAATCACAAAAAAAACATTTTAAAGAAAAACCAATTTTTCTTCTCAGGTCCTCTTTGAAAAAATCATCCCAACACTCCCAACATAACCAAAAAACATAGAAAAACATCATGAAATTTTTTATCAATTTACCCAAATAAACTTTTTAGGAAACAAGAAGGTGCCTTCAGAACTAACCACCCACTGCTTATATTCTCGGATGCCTCACATATATTCATTTCCATTCTAATCAAGTACCCATCCTCACGATCCACCAATTTTCCATTAATTTTATCCACATACACATACAAGAACCCATAGTAATACCACTGGACAATCAAGTCTCTTCCTCTTTCAAAACAAAACATTCCTGATATTCTAAAAATACCATTTTCCAAAATACATTTCAAAAAATCAAGACAAGTTTTCAAAATGATTTCCATTTCCAAAATAAATCACTTCAATTTCAAATAACCTAAGACGTTCCTTTAGAAATCAGATTTCACAAATCAATTGCCAAAATTCCATAAATAAGGTCCAAGGAAAACATACCCCAAAAATCATGTCAAACTCACACCAAGAGAAAATAAGAGCAACCCCAAGGTACGCTTTCCTTCCAAAAACCCCTTGGCACCAACCCAAAACTGGACCAAAACATAACCAATGAAAAAGAACCTAGATGGAGAACTAGTGGTCATGCCTAAACCAGTAACATGGTTTAGCATACCATGCCCTAGGCAAGCTCCAAAAACTAGTAATTTAGAACCATACTCTCGGGCATCACATGGGTCGCTACTCCATGTGAGACGACATGCAGTACCAGTTTACTCCTATTGTAATCCACCATCCATACAGACCAAAGTGAAAAACCTAAATCCCATACTACCCCTAGTTACTTGAGGATCAGAATGAGCATGAGTTTGCGATGCTCTTCCTTTACCTACCACTTGAGTATCGAAAATCCTATCTCTGATCTACCTGACACCCCAAATAAAAAGAACAAAACCCCATTTGATGCCATTTTTTCATGAACCAAATCAGTCTGTCATCAAACCGACACCCGACCTGGTCCATGGCAAGGCTTAAAGGGATTTTCCAATCCCCATGGGCTAGCATAAGTGTCTGAGTATCAAAACAATATATGGGAATGATTTACCAAAAACAATAAACATTAAACAACTACATTAATGGAAAGAGACTTAATTTATACAACCAAACATGCCCTTAACACATTTAATATTTAAAGGTTTATAATTTGGACCAAAAACCCAAAAGAAACTACAAAAAAGGAAAATCTAAAACTCCAACTCAACCCTCCAAGAAACATGAGGTGCAACACTCTCAAGACACATTCACAAAACCAGCACGAGGATGCCACTAACAACCCAAAACACCAATTCTATTCATGATTCCTCAACCTAGAATAAAAAAGAAATAGGATATACATACACCAAAAGGTATATGTAGGGTGTGATCCAAGATCCCAGTAGGATTATATCGAGAAAAGGTTTCATGCATAATTATTAAATGACAAATACAGTTGCAAGTTTTACAAAAGGAAAGAAATAAATGCTTGAACAATTTTAATGAAAATGATTTTTTTTAATAAAAATTGTTTAAATAGAAACAACTTTAAAGGAAACAAATTAAATTAAAACACACACACTTAATTTAAAGATAACCCAGATGTTACATTGTATGTCGACGGTGAGCATAAAGTAAAGGAGGAGCACAATACATGGGAGAGGACCTGAAGATACTAGTGAGAAGTGGGACCCTAGAACATCATGTCTCGGTGAAAACATGGCATAAGATTCATAACTGTCTATGTTATCATGCATGATACACTAGTAGGGAACACTCCCATAACCTAGTAGTCTCCGATCATCATCCAAAAGTTTAGTTAGTGTTGTAGTCATCAATCCAGCTAAGTGAAACCAGGCCGATGCCACTTTTCTGTCACAAGCGCACTAGTCCTAGTCCACCAACCTAGTACTTAGGCTTCCCATCTGTGCTCAAGTGGTTCAGAGTTCATGTCACATGTCAAAAATAAATAAAAAAACAAATGAGGCACTACCTCTACCCAACACCACACTTGCACACACAAAAACCATTTAAAAATTTTATGCAAACTAAAAATATTTCTAAACTAAATATTCATCACTTACACAACCAATTTAAAATGACTACACAGTCAAATAAAGCACATTCATATTCAAACAAACCATTAAAATAATTTATTAAACACTTTCAACATATTTCGCATGACTTTGAGCACCAAACACCTTTACACAACTCAATGAAAACAATTTTTTCATCCTTAATAATTATTCAATAAAACATTTAAAATTTTCATAAATAAATTTTAAAGGGAATAACACCACTTTACACACCAAAACAACCCAACCCCCTTTCATGACCACACGCACACAATTCCACCTCAATAACAAAAACTGCATCACATACGCAACTAAAGAAACCAACCACATAGTTAAAAAAGACAATTCCTATGGTTAAACAAACCGCCATAAAAAAAATTCCAAACCATTTCAAAATATGAATTATGACTTTAAACACCAGAAACTCACTCAAATATTCCTTTATAACAATAATGAATATAAACTCTATATCAAAACTCTAATTTCACCCTTTTCACATCCTAACAAATTTACTGCATGATTTATAAAACACTAATAAACCATTCAACATGGGTTTTCACAACAAAAACATACTCATATCATATTAACACACTATTAAACACAGAAAAACATACCAAACATCAATTAAAATCAAATTCATACCAAACAAACTAATTAATGAACATGCTAAATTAATTATATAAGAAAATGAATTTATCAATTAATATTAATACACGGAACCACTAACCTCAGTGTAGACCAACTTCACAAAATTGGTGTCCAAAGTCCACCACACTTCAATAACACCACAAACAACACAACTAAACCCTAAAATCAAATAATTTAATCAATTACACCGTAATCAAATTAAACACCACACCAAACCATAATCCAAAAATCCCCAAAGGAAGAAACCAACCCCTTGAAGGGAAACTCACCTACGGTGAAGGTGCAGATGGCCAACTGGGCAAGGGGGAGGAATACCGAAGGTGCGTCATGCCAAAAACCACTCGTATAAGGGAGGAAGCGTAGCTTTGGGCGGTGTGTGGTTGTCCAGGAGACTAAGGAGGCGGTGCGGGTCGCTGGTAATTGGTCGGTGTA
Source organism: Viscum album (assembly GCA_963277665.1). Lineage (NCBI taxonomy): Eukaryota > Viridiplantae > Streptophyta > Magnoliopsida > Santalales > Viscaceae > Viscum > Viscum album. The sequence goes on from OY728156.1 coordinate 1,810,215,585, forward strand.
GCTAGAAGGGGGGGTGGTCGCCTGATGGAGCACCAGCCAGAAAGAAGGGTGACGTCAGCTGGGAGAGCGGTTGAAGGAGGGAGGGTACACAAGAGGTGCTCGTATGTATGGTTTTGGGAAGGGGGTAGCGCGATGGGAGAGATGTGAGGAAGAGAGTAAAAAAAGAAAAGAGAAAAAAAAGAGAAAATATAATAAAGATAAAAAAATAAATGAATAAAACCAACAGAAAAGGTATAGACCAACTTAAAAATTATAAATAATATTATTATTATTATTGATTTTTAATAAAATACTCACTTAAAATATTAATAAAAAAATAACATTATTAAACAATATTACCATTATTGTTATTAAATCTAATTTTTGACTCCATTTAACTCCTTTCTTGTTTTATTTTGTGCACAAAATCTTATTCAAATTTGTTAATTAACTACCTGTGCACTGGACAGGCCGTACGTTGACCCAGAAAAGCCACACGACTTCGTTCTTACCCTACCCGCGCACCAGACATTGGCAAGACAAATGCATATTTATCAATAAAAGCACAAAAAACAAGTCGGTTCCTGCCTGTACCTCAACAAAAAAAAATTAAATGCAGATAAAATTATAAGATAAAATTTAAAAATAAAATAATTACCAAATTATTAATTCTGTGTGTGATAGTCCTCCTCTATATCATTAGAATATTTCGGTAGTGTTTGTATAACTTTCTCTCAATGTGGAAATATAGGGCACACCCACCTATCTTATCCTACTCCTGAGAATAATTGCAGTGCTTGTGTCCACCAAGGTTATCTATAGAGGTTCTTCTAGGATTTTAAAACACCTTGTCATGGTTAGGGATCTTTAGCTCCAAAGTCCACTATCGCATAATTATAAGATTTAAAGCCTACAGATATCTATCCATAAGACTCAATAGTGGATCATTTTCATGAAATGGATGAGTTTTTTGTTTCAGTTGAGGCAGGTCCACCTAAATTTGGAGCTACCATATTTGGTGCATATTTTATAACAACTACTTTGTTTGATACAGGTGTCTCACACTATTTTGTATTTCCCAAATTTTGGATGTGTTAAACCTTATAAGTGATATCATGTCCTCTATCAAGGATCTAGAAAAGCCTTGGTAAAAGGAAATATCTTGTGTTTCATTTACCTTTGTGATCCTTTTTGATAGATGATATGGATTTTATCTAGGACTTACTAGTTATTGATCTAGATCTTTTCAACATCAGTAATGGAATGGATTGGTTGTCTAGTATCCAATATAATATTGATTTTTATCATCATCTTGTTTCATTACCTTCTATTGATGGGGGCTCTCAGGTGTCCTAGGGAAAGTGGGATCTGAGGTCAAGTTGTGTGGGACCTCCTCACACAAATCTCATGAGTTTTTGTCTAACATTTTAGTTGATCCCAATGATATTTCTCTTTTGATGATCTTCCTTTGATATTTTAGGGTTTCCCTAAGGTTTTATTAGATGAATTCTCTATTATTCCTCCAGATAGTAAGTTGGAGTTCTTGATCAATCTGGTTTCAGGTATGCTACTAATTTATATACTATCTTAGTATATAGCACCCACTGATATGAAAGAGATCAACATTCAGTCATATGATCTCCTTGAGAAATAATTTATTCATGTCATTGTTTCATCATGGGTGGGCCCCATGATCTTTACCATGAAGGTTGATGTTACTCTTCATCTTTTCATAGAATATCTAAATATGAATCAAAAAACACTAAATAATAAGAATCATCTTCCCCATGTGGATGAACTATTTGATTAGTTAAAGGGGGAAATTAGTTTTCAAAAATTTATCCTCAGTTAGAATATAACCATTTTAGAGTTAGGGGGTCAGATATCTCGATGATATCTTTTAGAATCGTGTATATCTATTATGAATATCAGGTATTTACTTTTATCCCAATTAATACACCTATAGTTTTTATGGATTTTATTAATCGGATATCTAATCAATATATTGAAAAAAATTTAATGGAATTTTTTGACAACATCCTGGTTTATTCAAGATCTAATCATGATCATGAGCACCCTCTAAATTTGGTTCTAGAAATCTAGAGGGTTCACCACCTTTTTGGGAAGATATCATAATTTAATTTCTAGATATAAGAGTTGAATTTATTAGGGAACATAATTTCATCACATGATCTCTCAGTTAGCCTTGAGAAGGTGAATGCTGTTTTTTCATGGGAAGAACCAAGAAATGTCTTTGAGATATGGAGTTTCTGATTTCTGGATATATATTATCAGTCATCCATCAAGGATTTATCAAAGCTAGCAGCACCTTTCACTACTCCTACCAAGAAAGGGGTAAAATTTTCCTAGGATACTAAAGGTGAGGTTTATTTTTAATGATATGAATTGGAATCTGACATCAACTCATGTACTGGTCTTTTTGGAACTCAGTAATCGCTATATTGTATATTGTGGTTCTTCTGATGTTTTTCTTGGTGTGTTCTTATATAGGATGATCATGTGGAGGCCAACAAGTATTTTCATCTTTTTCCACATGAGAATAATTAATTCACTCATGAATTTAAGATCACCATTGTTATGAATGTTCTTAATTGTTGAAGACACTATCTCTTTTGGGAGTGGATCATGGTATTTTCTAATCATAAGATCTTGAGGTACATTTTTCACATAAGAACCAAAACCTTGGATAGAGACAATGGGTGGAATACCTCCAGACATTGTCCCTTGACATTTTCAATGCCTCGGGGAAGGTTAATGTCATTATAGACTATCTAAGTAGGAATTACTCATCATAAGTAGTCTTAAAACCGAAGGAGGATTGGAATATTATTGGGATTTTAGCTCAGTTACATCTGGATGCACAAGAAGATGATTCAAGTACAGTTCTGACCAGTGTTTGGTTTTCATCATATCTCCATGATTCTATTATATAGGACCAGTAGGATGATGAGGAGTTAAGAGGAGTTAGAGAGTCCTTAAATAGTGGGGAGACCATTCTTGGTTGGTCTATCCCATCTGATGGGATTATTTTCTATGGGAATTGGTTTTTCTTCCCACCATCAATCAAGAAATTCGTGTTACATTATTTTCATATTATTCATGTATATTTCATCTTGGAACAAAAAATATGTATTATGGAATGATTGGGTATTTCTTGTAGCCAAGTATGAAGTGAAACATCACCAATTATATGTCCCACTATTACACTTTCTAGCAGATAAAGATAGATAACCTGAAGAATTTCGGTCTATTACAGACTTTTTGATGAAGGTATAGAAATGGTATAAGGTTCCCATAGATTTCATTGTTAGATTATCATGAACTACATAAGGAAATAATTTTATCTGGGTGGTGATTAATCAGTTGATGAAATTATATCATTTTATTATGATCAGGCTAGTTATCTGGGTAAGCTCTGTATGCAAGATATTCTAAGGTTTCATGGGGTCAGCTCTTCTGCTTTTTATGATATGGGGCCTTGATTTACCTCTTGTTTTGAGAAGATTATCCAAGACGCAATGAGTACTCGATTCAGAATGAGTACATATCACCATTCATATATATATTCCTAGATGGAGCATGCAATACATATTCTGGAGGGTCTTCTTTGTGATATAATCTTGTATTTCAATGGATTTCAGTGGATTACAATATAATAATTTGGGATAGGTCAAGTTCTCTTTTAATAACAGTTACCAATCATTGATCAAAATGGATCCCTTCGAGGTTTTTTATGGCTTCCCATCCAAATCACCACTTTTTTGGTCTAAGGTGGGAAAGGCCTCTCTTAGGGTACTGAGTTTCATTTAAGAGATTTCGGGGAGGATTTAGGATATACATCAATATCTAGTTACATCTCAGAGTTGAAAAAAATTGTATTTGGATCATCAACATCATCCTTTGGAGTTTTCAATTGGTGATCAAGTATTCTTTAATGTTTTTACTCAATTATGTCACTGTTTACTTGGGAAATAAGGGAAGGTAGCTCTGAGGTATGTTGTACTATTTCAGATCTCTGAGTGGATTGGATTATTTTCTTATCGGTTGGTACTAAATGATCATTTTATAGGTATTCATGATGTCTTCCACATATCCCAACTCAAAAAGAACCACATCGGTCCTTCCCATGTTCTGAGTGGGTAGAATATTGAGTTAGATCCATATTTTTCTATTTTGGAGAAACTAATCAAGATCATTGATTCTAAAATGAAAATATTGTTTGGGAAGTCTATTATGCTGATCAAATTGTAATGGTAGAATTAATAAGATTTTTATTAGACTTGGGAGTGGGAATCATCGGTGAGGGAATAGTTGACCCACCTCTTTCCAAAGTATACCTCCTTCATCTGAATTTCTTGTGATAGAAAGAGCTATTGAGGGGAGGTTGTAACATCTCAACTTGATATGTGTTTCCTATTTAAGCTTTTTTATGTTTTAAACTGGTTTCTATATGTTTTGGAGTTTCATGGGGGCCTAAAAAGGAGGTTTTTGGGCTTATAGTTAAACACTTTGAGAACCACAACCACGGTAGAAGATACGGTGTACCTTATAATTTCATGTGTTCCATGGGAATAGATTGTATTTCCAAATTATGTAGTGGTCCAAGATGTGGCTCAATGGAGGTTTATCTATACATCATAGATAACAAGGACACACCATGGTGTAGGGGTGGTCATGGACTTCCCTAAATGAATAGGATTTATGCACTATGCCATTTTGGTTGGGCATGCCAGGCATCATGGTCGGGTGCCTCTAAGACCATCATAAGCATGCTGAATAGCCACCATGACATGGTGTTCTCTTCTTAATAATTTCAAATGGCCAATTTGGTCACCTAATTTTATTATATCTGTTTTTTTTCTATTGAAACTTAAGGGATCTTAATGGGAGTATTTTAATGTATTTTCTTCTTAGTTTCCTCTTCAATTTATCCATCCTTCCTATTTCCCAAATCTAGGATTTGAATCAGATGATTTTGAAAAAAACATTGGGCATAATTTCTGGAGACCATTCTTTCTTTGTTGATCTCTTTTTGGGGTTCAATCTGGTATTTTTTTTGTGTTATTATTAAGAATGATCTTTCTATGTGTTGGTTCCTAGATGTTGAATCTCTATTGGTTGGGTGTGAATCTTCTATTCAATGAATGTATGTGGTTTACTTCCTTCTATGTCAACCATTTTATATTGTAAAATTGATTCTAAGATATGAGAATAAATTTTTAATTCCCCTTATTACTTTTTTAGTGTATTCCCCTTCATTCAAGTGTGTGGATCCCATTTCTTTTATAGTGAAACCCTATGTTGAGGTGGTTGACTCATTCTTTAGCCTATATTTTATGAATAATGAATTATCTTGGTTTCATAAATGGTTTTATAAATAAATTGGAATTGTCCTTGAATTTTTTGATTTGTGTGTATAAAATAGGTTTTGATAAAAAATGGGTTTTCCCCTCACTTTGGTAAAATAAAGGTTTTTTTAAAGCATTATGAAATGGATTGTAAAATAGGTTTTCAAATTATGTTTTTAATGAAAATGGTTGTTTGAAATTTTTATAAAATGTGATAAATCCTTTTTAAATTTATTTGTTATATTCTACATATGGGGACTATGGGTACCTTGGTTGAGGGTTTAGTATTGGGACATGTATATTGAAACTATAAGGGGGGTTCACTTTCTAAGGTTCTTCTCCATTCCAAGATCATAGATGCATTGGATACATTAAATTGATCTTAATATTGTAAGTGGTTTCACATTTTTTGGTGTTCCTTTATCCCTAGTTTATGGATGCATTGACTCTAGGGTCATGAGTGCGCACCAGTCATTGTTTTTTATTTGGGTTTGAGTGACCTAGTTAGCATGACCTTTATTTCTAGAAGTGTTACCATTTTTGTTTTGGATTTATAAAGTTTTATATATGATATCTTATGGTGCATTCTTTGAATAATGAAAATGGTTTATTGAAATTATTCTTTGAAATTGCATTACGGGGATTTTTTTAAAACTATGAGAATAAGAATTATTTACCATCATTTGATATAAAATTAAGTAACTAATTATCATGCAATTTTTTTATTTAAATTGATCATATTAGTATTATTGTATAGATTCTTGATATGGAACACCTGGTTGGTACTCTATTGATCCATTTTATCTCACACCATGCACACTCCCTTAGGGTGTGTAGATCATTTTTTATCTGATCCAAGAAAATAAAATGTGTCATGGTGAGGCAATGAGGTATTTCATCAACTAGGCATGGGTAGTTGAAAGTGAGACAAGTGGACTTTTTCCACGTATCACATGAAGTAGTAGTGGATGGTTTGAGTGTCCTTTCTTTTGGTTGTTTTGTGGACATGTACTTTGGTTTTTATCTTTCTACATTTTGTTGTATCACTACCATTGGAACTCTTTTGGTTATGACATATTTCTCTTATGGTTTTATCTCTATATATTTTTCATGTATCTTGATTCATATTGGTAAAATCATTCCCTATGGTTGTTGTTTAATTCTAGGATTTTATTATCTCTAGATTTTTTTATATAATGATAAACATAGGATTTTTTTACCAAAATATATAATGTGAACTTAATTAATTAAGTAATTAAATATAACTTGGTAATAGATAAAATTAAAAAAAAATAAAGTTGAAAAGTTTTATTAAGAAATTAAATAAATAAAATTAGTTTATTATTAAGGAATATAAATAACATACATGATAAGTCAGAATTGGGGTAAGGGTTTATTGTCTCAAATTGTCTTTTTTGGAGAATATGTTATGTTACGCACCTATCTTATTTTATGAGGGGTATATGATACCCATTTGATATGTTATATCATGATTAACATTATGCTCATGATATTTAAAGTTTTATTTGATGTTATTCTTTCATGGGGCATATTATTCATTCATGGGACATACAATTCAAAAGTTAACAAAATGGTAAGGGTTTTATGTTACAATCTCATTATTTATCGGGATTGTTTGTAATTAATTTTTTGATGAGGAAATTTCATGATATAACTCTAAATAATATAATATGTTTTCTTATACTTTAGTTATTTCTAGAGATTATATGTTTTCCTTTCATTTTCCTCTATTTAATTACTCAAAATATTGAAATAATGTTTTTAAGGAAAACATAATTTATTTCTCTCCTCAGTTGAAATTCCTTTTTCTTACATGTTTTTGTTTTATAAATTTTTTTTCAAGAATGTTTTTAATATTCTCCTATGTTTATTTTAAATTAATTTTTACCCATGTTTTACTTTTTACATAATGGTTTAAAATGAAACATCTTGTCATTTTCGGAATAAGGTACTTTGACTTTTTTTACCAAAAATATAAAACTAATATTTGTTTTAATTTATATGGCATGAACCAAATTTTCCACCATAATGAATACTAAATTATTTGAATCTTAATTTAAAATTTTCTATATTTATTATCAAATAAAATTTTTCCATAATATTTTTGATATTTTTATATTTTAAATAAGTAATTTCAAAATAGAAAGGGTATTTTCCTCAAGAATGTTTCTAATATATTTATAGTACTTATATTAATAATTGAAAACAACCTTTGATGTTGTGAATTTATTTTAAATTCTATATATATGTTTATTACCTATATTTCTAGCTCATTTTTCCTTCCATTAGTGGGATAATACATGCCTTAAGTTCATTTATCAAATGTATTCTTATTAAAATATCTTGGATAATGATATGAGGCAACATTATGAAACTCATTTCTTTCCATGTTTAATTTTATTTTTATTCCTTATGATTGATTACCTTTTACAGAACACATAATCATGAACATGATATAATGGGTGAACTTATATTATTCCCCAATGCATTAGGGAAGGCTTTTGTCTCATGAGATATTATGTAAGGGATTAGAAAGTAAATCTAATCCAGAATAGGACTATGTCCAACATGTAATGTTATCTTTGAAGTTATCCTTGACTTATTTTTATATAATGTTTTGTGTTGTTCCCACATTTAATATGTTCCCATGATCATATTATACCATGTTATTTATGTTATTCTCTAATGTGATTACTCATAATCATTCTCTTTTATAATATCATGTTATAACTTTGAATTGCATGTTCTGCAACCTTATAATGTTTATTCCCTTACTGAGAATTTGAGTACAACCTTTATTATGTTTTCCTTTCCCAATGATATAAAGGAATATTTTAATTATAATGTGTCTAAGAAAGTTTCTATCTATAAATAACTATTTAGGAGATGATTTTGATTTTTTATGAACCAATTATTTATGTTTCCATGTTTCCAAAGACACTAAACCTTTATAGTTATATCATGGACCATATTGTTTTCTAATTAATTTTCATATAATTATATGTAATATCTATGTATATAAATTATAGTTCATTATATCAAGTTCCACTGAGACCACCACAGGCATGGTTAATAGACACCATATCATGGTGTTATCTGTTTTGGAATTTCAAACAGCCAATTTAGACACCTGATTTTGAGGGGTCTATTTCCTTTGATTATGTAATCATTAGGGATCCTTATGAGGATGGTTTTAATATTTTTTTAACTTAATTTTATCCTTTATTAATCCCTCTATACAATTTTTCAGATCTAGTTTTTCAATCGAGTTTTTAGCGATAATCATTGGGATTAACTATGGGAGACCATTCTTACATTGTTGATCAATTTTTGTTGTTTGATATCATATTGTTTGGTTTTTATCAGGTTCTATTTTTCTTTTTATTGGTACTTGGAGGGAGAATATTACTTTTTTGGGTGCATATATTATGTTCTATGAAGGTATGTGGTCTCTTTCCTTCTCTTCCCACCATGTGGTTTTGGAAAACTGATTCTAAGATATGAGAATCAATGTTTAGGGCCTCTAATTGATTCTTGGATGAATTTACCTTCCTCTCGGTGTGTATGTCCAATTGTTTTTATCATGTGAACCCAATTTTAAGTAGGTGGTTCAGTCTCTAGTCTATGTTCTATGAACCATGAATAATCTTGGTTTTATAAATGGTTTTCTAAATGAATTTCCATGATCCTTGAAGTGTTTCATTTGTGTGTGTAAAATAGGTTTTGAGAAAATATAGTTTTTTCCCTTATTTTGGTAAACAAAATCTTTTTTATATTAATTATGAAATATATTGTGAAATGGGTTTTCAATGCATGTTTGTTTAATTAAAATGGTTGTTTTGGATTTTTTATCAAATGTGATAATCTATTTGAAATTTATTTGATATATGTCATACATGGGAGCCCTAGGTACCGAGGTGGAGGGATTAGTATTGGTACTTTCTACATTGAAATTTTAAGGGGTTCACTTTATAGGGTTTTTCTCCATTCATATATTGTAGATACATTTGCTCTAGGAACTTTATCTTGACATTGTAAGGGGGTTCACCTTCTAGGTTGTTCCTTCTTCCCAAGATTATAGATGTACTAAATCTAGGGGATCAAATTTTCACTAGTCATTATTTTTTATTTAGGTATGACTAACCTAGTTATATTTTACTTTGTTATCCTAGGGTTGTTTATCATTATACTTTGTCTTCATATAGTCTTATATTTTATATGATATGGTACATTATTTGATAAATGAAACCTGTTTATTGAATTTATTCTTTGAAATTGTATTACTTGGATTTTGTTTTAGAACTATAAAAATGAGAAATTATTTATCATGATTTGATATAAAACTATGAAACTTCTTATCATTCCATGTTTTTATTTAAATTGAGAATATTGGGATTATTATAGAAAGACTTTATATAGAACACCTAGGTGGGGTATTACTGAGCTTGTTTATCTCACACTATGAATACTCTGTTGGGGGTGTGTAGAACTTATTTTATATGATACAGGAAAGGAGAAGGTTACTCGATAAGGAATTGAGGTTTTTTTTAGTTGGGAATGGGAATCCTATGGCTATACCATGGCTCATTTTCACATTTCTCATGGAGTAGAAATGGATAGTTTGAGTGTCCTTTCTTTTGGTTGTTTTATAGACATGTACTTTGGGTTTTATCTTACAACCTTTGGTTATATTGATACCATTGGAACTCTGTTGTTTATGGAATATTTATATTATGCTTTTCTCTCTATATATTTTCCATGTATCTTATTTCAAGTTGGTAAATTTGTTCCCTTTACTTGTTGTCAGATGAACAGATGCTAGTCGTCAGCCTGTAGGGATTGGGAATGACCTTAATGTCCTCTCATAGTTTGTTTTGGAAACTTAATGGATGGTTTTTTCAATAAAGGTCATAAATATATGGATGAATATGTAATTATATCTCATCTTCATGATATTTACCAAGAGAAGAAAATATAAGAGAGATATGAGATCTCCAATGCATTGTTCACATATAATCTTGGTGAGTTGATTCCAGATGGTCCTTATATGGTCAAGATGATTGGCTACATAGAATTATTATAAATATGGTGGTTTAATATCTCTAATGTATTTCAAATAGATCTCATTATATATTATAAACCTAAATCCATCTCTAATTTCATTTTGAATTACAATATGAGAAATAGAGAGAAGACTATTTAAAACTTCTTACTCTTATTCTCCAAGTTGATAAATACATGGGGAATGAAAAACTAATGGTTATTATCATGAATAATAAATTTAATAATAAGGTAAATGGTTTGAAAACTCATTCCATGTCTAAAGATCCAGATCATAATCCTTTAAAGAATAAGAAGATCCAATGGGAAGAAAAATAGTATAATGTAGTGTGTTTTTCAAGGGGAAATCAAGGCCATTGGAAGAGGAGCTACACCAAGTAAAAGAATAAATGGAAAGATTTAGGTGAATTCATTATTGATTTTAATATTTCCATAACTATAAGTTTTATATTAGAAACTACATGTGGTACTCACATTTGTATCCAAATACATGAACCAAGTAGATTTTGGATGGTTTTTAGAGGTGAGGGGGTCTATGGGCTACCAATGGGGTGAGTATGGATACTCTATCCATTGGATACAACCACCTCACATATAAAAAAATGATTTTGGTTTTAAATAACTATTATTGTGTTCTTAATGTTACTAATAACATTATCTTTTTTTATTTTCAAGACATGGATAGATTTATTTTTCATTTTTTGGAAATAATTATTTATACTTTTATAAGGATAGAAAATGTTATAGTATAGAATAATTGAGTAAAATTATTTATGTATCAAATTATTAAAACCATGTGTTTGAAATTTATAGTGAATCAAATTCACACAACTCATTTCACACCCACTAGTAGCATCAATATCTTGGTCACATAAATGATGAGTGTTTGATGAAGTTCTATCAAGAAGGTTATTTAGAATATTTTGAACTCAAGACACTTGAAATATTTCATGGTTTTTTTAGAAAGAAATATGACCACACAACCACTTGGTGGTCAAGGTGAAATGGTCACAGAGCTTCTAGAATTAGAACATACTAGATGTGTGGGGACCTTTTCAAGTAGAATCTAGTGTTGTATTATCAAATAATATGACTTTTACCGAATACTTGAGTAGGTAAGGTTATATCAAATTGATGGGGAATAAGTTTTAATCCGTTTATAAGTTTAAGGTGTTTAATAATGAAGTTGATAATTTACTTGGTAAGAATATATAGAAACTTTGATAAAATCTAGATGGTAAATATATAAACTAAGATTTTATAAACTTTCTATGAGGTATGAGAATTTATCTCAACTCACTCCTCTATATATGTAACAATGCAATAGTTATATTGAAATGAGTAAATGTACCTTAATATAAATGTTTAGGTTTATGATGATTCATGAAAGTCTTCTATTATTCTTTTGGAGATACACATTTCACATGGCATCATACAAACTAAAAAGAGTACCAATTAATGTATAATGTGACACATATTCTTAAAAAGAATTATGATATAATGGGTACATCACAAGTGATATTACATTAATGTATAATTTGATAAAGTATTTATCCCTTCTTTCTATTAACAGGAGTTGATATATCAGGCCCTTTGATAGAAATGGAACTACCTGGATAAATCTATGGCCATGGTGTTCTGTGAGAAAGTTAATTTCTAGAAATTTAAAGAAAGATACGTTTGGAACTTAGGTTGAAGACATCATAATTTAGCCTTCTTTATTAGAGATATAGTGATAAATAGATCATATTATAGTAAAAACCTAAAATTTTATAAATAAAATTCCATTTTTGATTGAATTAAATTCCCTATTTTGTATTATGGTTATAGAATATGCACTTCTTTGGTTTTTGGGAATATTATATCCTAAAATATTTAAAGGAAAATTAATCATTATAGATATTGATAATATATCCATTTAACAGTGATCTTATGATTAGTATATATTAAGGGTTATGATAAATCCAATTGACATAGAAAAAGGAAGTGATGGCCTCAACTAACAGGTTTGTACCCTATGAAGTCCATTTATTAGAGATTTTAAGAGAGATAAAATCTCTGGGATTTTCCCCTTAACTAATCCAAATCCAATATTCAATAACTAAATCATGAGAAAAATTATTTATAGGATAATTTCAAACTCATTAAGATCACGACTCAAACCATGTTCACTGAACCACCCTAATAAAATCTCACTATCGCACACCTTACCCTTTGGTTGTTCTCTGGTGTAATAAAGGGATATGTATCTTGAAACAAATAGTAAAAATATTTATATTTATTTTCTATAAAATAATTATTATATTTATTCATTATTTATTTTACTTTAAAAATTAATAAATATTGAGTTTTATAAAAATTAGATTTCAATATGACAAAACTCGAATTGTATTTTTGGGTAATAATAAATTTAAATTAAGGAATTAATTTTTAAGAATTAATGAACTTAAAAAATAACTTATATTTTAATAAAATATTATTATTAAATAATATTTTTTAATTATATCTAATAATATAATTTTACAAAGTTAAAAAAATTATAAGGGTTAAAAAACTGTTATTGTCAAAAAAATAATATTTTTCAACAAACAAGGATTTTGATTAAAAAATATAAATTATAATATTTAGAGATATATTTGGATAAAATAAATATTATTTTTTTATTTATTATGTCAAAATTATCCAATGTTGAATTTTTCATACTTTTCTAGGACAGTCGAATCTTCGGGTAAAAATTAATTACGGAATAAATATATGATATGTAATATAAAATCATAATGAAATTATATTGATGTAATATATTCCATAAAAGTTATAATCAACCAAATATATATTTATCCTTTAAAATATTTTTTTAATGATATTTTATTAATTTTATAAATTCTTTATGAATCCTTCAAAACCTATACTACATATTAATGTTTCGAAATCAATTATTTATGAACATGACTCACTTCCAAATCATCGAGGGTAATATTTTAATGAGATCAGATCTTGGACTTATAAAATAATTAAAAACACTTATCTTTATCAGAAACCATGTGAAAAAACATGGTAAGATCTTTGGTTTTTATTAATTTAGTGTATAGAGTCCAAACCCTAATGTTAGGAAATAATAAAGAAATTCCCTCTATTTTCATATATAAACCCACCCAATCTCCATTTTATCTTAACTAGAAAAACCTTTTATATTGTAATTACACTGACATTCCCTCTCTAGATCCCTCCCAAGGTTCCCCAAGCTCTCAAGAATCTCCTTCCAGACTTTTGTAAACACCCTCTCAAGGTAAGGGGTCCTCTCCTTCTCTTCTTTATTCAAGTACCTTCATTATTTTATGCCTTTTGATTTAAAATTTATAATTTTGGGGCATGTTTATACACACCCATAATACATTCCTTTTTATTTACAAATGATAATATACCCCCATTAACTCTCATTAAACAATTTTATGATTCTTTCAGTACTGTCGTTATGTTGCTGAAATTTCACTTTGATTTTTCATGTCAAACGATTGGGATGTAAGTTCCCATACCCATTTCCACTCAAGTAAATTCACCTATATAAACCACTAGTTATTCTATTTGTTAATTTCATGTATTTAACCCAAAATCCTAAATATTAGGGTTAATAAAGTTTAAATACATTCTTATTTTATTTGATCTATATGGAACATTTATGTGTGTACATGATATGATTATGAGGGGTGAAACCAGATAGTGAACCAATGCATTAGTTAATGTTTTACTCTCATGATATTCCTTGTACTATGTATGAAAGTTTATCCTAAGAATAATATGTTATGATTTCTTTGTGGTAAACCTTAACTTATGCTTATGATTTCATATTTAATGTTATTGTTATTGTAATAGTGGGTTCCATAGAACCAACTATACAGTAATTTTTTATTTCCATTATATGTATATAGTTAGATATTTATGTTTTATACTTACCATTAAAGTATAGACATTTCAACATCCATTATTTAATGGTAATTTCAATATATTAATTATCATGTTAAAAGGTTATAGTAGATCTCAAGCTATAATTCGAACCTTGAGATACTATGATATTAATCATAAATATATGTCCTATAGTCTAGATACATCATACTAACTAGGCACAATTGATGTATGACTATCAAGTTTTGGTGGATCATAAGCACTGTGACTTCTTCTCATGAAGTTCACACTTGGTGATCTCTAGTAGTTGTGATCATGAGGAAAAACTCACCAATAGGAACACCACATGTTTTCAAGTGTTACTGGTTCTTTCTATCTAATGAAATGTGTATTGATCTCTTGACTTGAGATAATTATCAATTTGTGTCATTTTATCGCATACTTTGATGTTAGGAAAAAATCATGATAATAAAATCCTGGTTAGGTATCTTGTGTTGGGTGTGTCATTGGTGGTACGTCATTGTTTGAATGATCAAGACAAGATTTTTCACTTCTGAGTTGAGGAAGTAATATTTTGGGCCTCATTGATAAGGATGGTAGTGCATTGATAAGTCCTTGTAAAAGTAATTTAAGGGAAAATCGATCCATTTATATCAAAAAATAATAACTCAGGAAAGGATGATGACAAAACTGTTCAACCTGCTTTATGAGATAACTAAAGATAAAGAGATTATATTACATAGTATGTGTTCGTAGGTTGGTTTTCATTACTATGACCATTCCTTATCTCTTATGGGACTTGATGTGTTGCTAGAATCCACTCTTGGTCTATGAATACTATTCACTGCTGTCAATATAAGGGCCTAGAGGTTTACAAACAATAATGCATTCAAGAATCTTCCATATTCTGTTGAATAGGTAAATATGACATGGTGGGACCCACCCTATGGTTTGAGGGTTGTCCAAGTATTGATGATAACCGACGAATAAATAAATTAATTATTATTCAATTATAGAATAATTGGTTTGAATTTAATTATTAAAATTATTCACAAGGTATTAAGTGAATACAAGAAAAATATTATATGAATGAATATTATTTTAATATTATAGGTTCATTAAATATTAGTGGAAATTATGATTTGGGATAAATGACTCAGTTTTATCACCTAGTATATTATATATATATTACTAATATGTGATAAAATATAAATAATATTTATGATATAGTTTAGTTCATCATTAGTATTTATATATTACTTATATAGTGGGAGTTTTATTTCTAGGGTTCAGGGAACCCTTTTTGGGCATTTGACTCCCCACTATATAATCAGGAAGAGAGGCTCCTTGTATGTACTATTCATGAATTTAAAAATGAGCGCCTCTCTCTCATCCTAATTTCTAAATAGAGAGAGTCTCTCTCTGAGTGATCAATCCAAGGTGCCTTCGACGGATTGAAGGGATGATATCGATGTGATTGATGCGATGCTGAAGGATTCATCATAGATCCATGCTAGCACATATAATTTGATGAAAATAGAGTGTGTGGATTATTTAAGAATGTGTGGAAAATATAGAGGGGTTCATCTTTGTATCCTTTGAGCAATATTCATCAATGATGAGCTACAGTCATATGTGCTTCGATTTAGAACGAGGTAAGCATTCTATTTATTTTTCATGCCATGTTTAATTCATACGAGATCCACAGGACTATACTGAGGCTTGGATCACTAGAGATGACAAGTTTTGTCATCCTAGTGATGGAAATTTTTAAATCCCCAACCCACTAGATTCCGCTATGTGCCTTGAAACTACAATTGGTATCATAGAAATCGTGAAAATTATCTTAGAAAAGAAAAAATTAAGTTTCTTTAAATTTAAGTACAGGGTTTAATTCTAGTCCCAATTTCATAGAAGGTGAGTAAATATAATAACAGATGTCCAAGTTACGTTTATCTAAAGTTTTAAATATTGATTGATTTCATTGGTGCAGTTACTAAATTTTGAAAAATGTTTTTATATATTCATATATATATATATAATTAAATATTTTTTGGTTAACGGTCATGTTTCATCCATTCTAGTGGATAATTTTAACTTAGAACGTTGATCTATGAAAATTTATGATATAAACCATGGTTTTGATCATCTATCGATTGCCGGAACAGTTTTTTTGACCAACCATATTTTTCATTCCACGATTATGTAGAAAGATAAAATAATTAAATTATTGTAATTATTTTTTAAAAGGCCTAATTTATTAGGCGTATGAAAAAAACTCCAAATAAAACAAAAATTAGTGACTTCTTGACCTAGACTGGTTGTGTATTAAAAAGAGAGAGGCAATTTGAAATGGGTTTGGTGGTAGTGTGGATTTTATCAAAAAACTAAAAAAAAAATGGAGAGGGGCCCCACTTTCCCCCTCCCTCATCCAGATCCTTCTGGATGCTTCCCATCTCCTGAGTACCTCCTTAGTCAAGCCGCGCCATCATGGCCCCCCTCCTCCATAGGTACATCCTTATACGGTTGAGCCTCCCTCTGGATCACCCTCCTCCTCAAGCGGTAGTGACCACCTATGATTCCCCATCCTTCCCATGGTTGGGTGTTGCCTCCACCTCCCTCTACAGTAGTCGGCCGTGCCACTCCCTCCCTAGTCTCATATCCCATTATAACCCCCTACTTTTCCCCTTTTGCGCACCTGATCAGTGGATTTAGTAGTAGATCTGCACCTTAGGCCCTCATTGAGGTGTCACTTATGTCAAGAAGATCCCCACCCCCCGCTGAGTCGTTACCCATCTGGTCGTCCCATGTGGGCACTCCAGAGCTCACTAGACAACTTGAATCAAGATACCCTTACACCACCACCTAAATCTGGAGGCATTGCCCTCTATTTTCCTAGTTCCCCGTGGCTCTCAATCACGCCGACCACCACTGTGGGCAGCCTCCCTCATAGGACCATAACTCAAAAGATGAGTAGATCCTACTAAGGCCTCCTCGCTTCAATCGATCATTGGTGACCCGATCTAGAAACAACATGGCAGAGACCTCCCTCAACGATGTTCAGATGGCCATTTCTAGGTCTACTCATCCTTCTTGAGGTCTATATAGCCCTGTGAAGTCGGTCATCATGCCTTACCCCCTGTCATGTGAGGCAAACCCTTCCTCAGTCTCCCTCAGTCCGATTAGACCGAATCATCCCCAAAATGGGTCTAGGCAGGTCTACCTGACCTGGTATGGGTCTGGGAGGACCTTTATAGCCCAGAACACCCCTACATGAGGTTTTCCCAGCCCTAAATGTGCATGTGCGGGTTCTTCCTGACCCACATTGGCCTTATTAGGGGTTTTCAGGACCTGAGAATAATTTATGTAATCAAAATTAATTAAAACTTTTGTTTTTAGTTGAAAAATTATATTTTAATACTGGTAAAATTTAATTTAATTTTTTTTAAATTAAAATCTCTAATTAATTTAATTTTTGGAGTTAAAATTAAATTAATTATAGGACTGAATAGAATTAAATTATTTGAATTTCATAAATTCATTTAATTAAATTAAATACCATCATAATTTGATTTATTAAAATTTATTTTTTATAATGATTTATATTTTACACAAGGACCTATTTTGAGAATAAAAAATTTGTGTATGTTTGTCTGGTTTATTTTTAATTAGTTATTTATTATCTGTGTGTGATGATAGTAAATAATTAAATAGTTTTATTGGTGGTATGTGCATCATCATATTGTTTTTCAATATATATAAGTGCAAGCTAATCCAAATTTATCTATAATATTTTTCACCCCTATTCCCCCTCACTTGCACATAAGTATATTTTTACTTTTTGATAATGACGCTTAAAGACATGGACTTCACCAAGATGAGGTAGTTCCCCAGACGAGAAGCAGGTACACTGGATAGGGATGAGTTACATCATGATTCAAGTGATGACTCAGGTATGATACCCCTAGGTTGTGATTTATCTAATGAGTTTAAATGGATCAACCAATTTTAGATTCTCAGGACCATTCAGGTAATTTTTATTTCCTTTATGATTTTTTTTATTAATTTATGCATTTTCATGGTGCGGGAAACACAAAAAAATAATAAACCTAAAGAAATAAATAAAGAATTGATGCATGTTTTTATATTAATTTTTGGTTGTGAGCACGACAACATAATATGAAAATATTAATATAAATGTATTACAATCATCAAAAATACCAAAACCCTCCCTGAATTATTAATTCATTAAATGTCTTCCATCATTTGAACTTGAAAAAAACTGGGTGTTCGGGGTTGTTTTCAACAAATTTAGAGGGTGGACCTTACTACCAAGGAGTTATTATAATAGTGATGGTTTGACTTAATTCATGTTTTTATTAAAGAAATAGAAAATTTTAGCTTGATATAACTTTAGACGTAAGTGTTGAGTAAATAAATTTTATGATTTTAGAAGCTAGGACTTTACTCAATGGATAAAGCAGTCGTGAGTTAATGTTGTTGGCCAGTTAAACGCTTGTCTTAAACTCTCTGAGTAGTGGTGTAGTCAAGTATTATACACTATGAGGAGAGGTTTAAGGATACTTTAAACTAGAATACTCAAGGTATAGAGTATTCCAATTCTAGTATAAAGGGTTCCTAGAATTTGATAAAATAGTGATAGAAATTTAATGATTTAATTATACAATAATGTCTAAATTGGTGATGAGGATAAAAGTAAAAAAATTATAAATTTTATTTTGGTATGAAATGAAAAGTAATATCACAAAATACACTATGATAATCATGGAAAAAGTAAATGTCCAAACTAGAATGAATTTTCAATTATATTTGAGGTGCTTGAACACAATAATATGATATATGAAATTCAAAGTGTGGTGTTCCCATTACCTATTAAGACAAATCAAGAAGTGAGGGTGTAAAAATTCTTATAGGAGACTCATGTATGATGCATATGATTATCATTTAATAATTCTATCATCAACGTCTAATGTTAGTTGTAAATACAACATTGGGACATAGATGATTTAACATGTTTTCTCATCTCCAAGAAGCATCTAAGGAGAAATTGAAGTAAGATATGAATAAAGTGATGATTACACTGGACAATGGTAAATTTAAAGATGGATCATGATATTTCAATGCATACCTTTCATGTCTAATTTTCACCCATTTACTCTAGTTTTTTTTAAGATTACAAAATGAATAGTATAGAGAAAACTCTTTATTACCTTTTGGGTAAGGTTCACCCAGCAATAAGAACATTAAATAAAGATTAATCTTTAGTTCGTAAGGATAAAAATTTGAATGAAAATTCCTAAAGGAAAATGAAAAGTGTTATGTCAAAAGAACCTTCACAGATTATTTCATATAAAAAGTGGTATTAAATAGTAGGCTATTTTCTTCACATATCATAAAATAAATCAAAGTAAGGTAAATACAATGAACAAAATCAAATAGGTAAGTAATCTTTTCTTATTTAGGTGTATTCATCAATTTTATGTGATGTTTTCTATTTTAATTATTGGGTATTTAATACAATATTATTATCACATATTTTTATTGGAATATAGTAACCATGTAAGTATAAAAACATTACAATAAGTAAGGTGTGTTCTCCAAGAAAATTATAAAGGGTGGTTCCTAAGTCAGCTGTGAGAAGTACATGACTTTTATTTTTTCAAGTGAATGATTCAAGTAGAAATTCATTGAGTATAACCAAAATATTTATATTATGTTTCCATTGTACATTAGGTGAAATTATTCTATTTTAGGATTGAATGTTTTTATGGTGTTTTATACTCAACCAATAGTTCAGTGATACCTGAATCATAGGCAATACATGATGAGTATAAAATGTAATACTTATATACCCAGTTGTGGGAAGATAATTCTTTGTCTAGTAAAACTAAAAGTGGACGTAAAGGATATAACCAGTATGGTATTTATACTCATTTGAGCTAAACACCTTAAGTATTATCGATGTATATACTTATTCATTTTGGAAAAAGAACCCTTCAAAAATAAAGTTATTCCAAAAATATTTCATAATTATTTCAGCTTGAGAGCATGAACTTTTCCAAGGGTAAGTTAGAGGTAAATATACTTCATAAGATTCCTTTAAGTTCTTAAGGAATGTAAAAGTACAGTATAGTATATGAATGTTCAAAATATATGAGTTTCTTTAGGGTGGTATGCTAAAGAATATCTTGACCAAGCATTCACTGATCATTATAGTGTAGCATGGAGTAATTTCTAAACACATATTACTTTATCCACATCAAGTCTATGATGCTAATAATGAGGATAGATGAAAATTATTACATTTTAACATAAATCAACAAAAATGTATCATAGAGCAATTCCTAAATGCACATATCCTTATATACATTAGATTCATGATGTAAGTTAAAAGGAGGACCAGTGTTGCAACTCAGGCACTGCAGATACTTCCATTTTTCAAGACATGTATCACAAATAAAAGAAATATATCATAACCATATGCCAACTATAATGAAAAATGGATATTATCGGAGTCATAGTAAGATTTAAATCCTTTATGTTATAAGAATATATGTTCATATGTAAAGAGTTTTTTAGGTTATATACAAAAAAATCATCAAGTAAAACACAAAGTGAATCTAAAGTAATTATCCTAAAAGTTTCATTACATATTACAGAAATCCATAATATATAAAATTGGTAGTCAAGTGATAAACTAAATTTATATAAAAGGGTTAACATATCTACTTGAGATAATGGGAGAAAGATTAAATTTTGTTTAATCAATTCCAAAGACGCACAAGTAGTTTTCATAGGAACAAATTCCACAAGAGGTGTGGAAAAAGAATGGTCTTGTGACACATGCTACGTAGGATGGATAAAATGGTCATTTTATATTCACCATGGTTAGTGATAGTTTATTTATTAAGCCTAAAAACTCCTACATGTAAGAAGTATATGGTGATTAGATAATATTGAAAAGATCAGTTAAAAATTAAACAATATATTTCATGTATCATACAATAGGGGGATTGTTATTTTAAATATATCAGTGGGTATTCAATTGAGATTATACATGGATTTTACAAGATTTATACCAATAAAGATCGATTGGTAATACCAATTTTTTATTCCTAAATACATTGTAATTTTACTTATCATGCCAAATGTATATTATCTTATTATTGAGTATTGGATGTTAAGACCACAATCATGGAAGGTTTCTATACGATACAAATAGAAAGGGACAGTTACATCACAAAATTCCAATAAAGGGTTAAAGTTACTGAAATTTAGTTTAGTATTGAAGTAAGAAACAATATCCTAGAATATTTATTTAGAATTAATCAATTCCATGCGTCTACAATAGATTAGTGGGATAGACATGGTTTCCAAGTGGAATATGTTTGGAAACATATGGATAACAAATATTGGTCTTATAGTTAGTTAATATCATAATGAAATAATTTCTTCAGATATTGACTTAAAGTAGCGACCAAAATTCTAGGGAATAGGATCCAATAAGGAAGATATTATGGTTTCTTATACATGTTCAATCATACATATATTGACATGGTATTGAAAAATACAATATGGAATAATTTAAAAGAGAATTGTTACCAATGTCACATGGAATAAATCTCTCTAAGAAGATATATATGGATATAGAAGGAGATTAATGTAGTGAGTTGATTTCCATATTATTTAGTGATGGATCAATCACGTATTCCATTATATTTACAAGAAATTATATTGCCAACATATACTTAATGATAGGAAAATGTCAATTATATATAGAATAATTGAAAGGGAAGTATTTAGAACTATCCAATAGTACTAGAATAAGTATAAAGGATATATATTTGGCTTGAGGAGAATATGGGATACTAGTTTTGAGGGGAAAACTAGTATTCCTTGGATCAATGTGATCTAATATTTCATTCATGCTAAGGGAATGGGTGAGACAATCTCATGCAGGCCAGTGGTAGCCATACCTACAAATACCAAGTATGTTGTAGATTTTGAGGTAGCTAATAAGCAGTTATTAAATTAAATGATTTGTTCTAGTTATTGAAATCAAATCCAGTCAATAAATTTTTATCATTATGATAATTATATTACTGGTACTAGCCAATATGTTAAGTATGCATAGTGGTTAAAAGGTATATACTTAGGGTTATCATCTCTTGAGAAGCTTTACTCAAGTGAGGTAAGGTCACACATATCAGAATAGCCATGAAGTGGAGATGTGGAAGACCTAGAAACTAAATTCATGAATCAGTATAAACATCATATTAATCATGTGAGATCTAATAAGTATGGTTAGCTAGTTGTATCTAGTTCAAGTGTGAGTGTTGTAATAATTGGTTCTCTATACCCAACTGTAAAGTACCTTTCAATTATAATTTCATGTATACAGTTAGAAATTCATGATGTATACTTAACATTATAGTGTAGATATTTTTGCATCCACTATTTAATGATAATGTCTATAGATTAATTATCATATCAAAAGGTTATATAATATCTTAGGCTATAATGAAAACCTTGAGATACTATGACATTAATCTTAAATATATTTCTTATACTCAAGATACATCATACCGACTGGGCATAGTTGATGTCTGACTATCAGGTATTGGGGGATCATAATCATTGATACTTATTCCCATTAATTTTACACTTGGGTATCTATATTAGTTGAGATCATGAGGATGGACCTACCAATAGTAAAACCACATGTTTTTAGTTTTCATTGGTTGTTCTTTTCTACAGACATGTTTATAGATCTCGTCACTTGAGATCACTATCAATGTGGGCCATTTGATTGTGTACTTTTATTTAAATAAAAACCATGATAATGAAATCATGGTAAGGAATCTTATATTGGGTGAGTTATTGGTGGTATATCATTGGTTGAATGATCAAGATTGGATTTTTCTCTTTTGGGTTGAGGAAGTAATATCTCGGGCCTAGTTGATCAAGTTGGTAGTTTATAATTCCTTGGAAAAGTAAGTCAAAGGTAAATCTATCCATTTATATAAAAAATAATAAATAAATAAAGGATGGTGACATAAGTGTGCATTTATCTTTATGAGATATTTAAAGATAAAGATATTATATTACAAAGTATGTGTTTGTAGGTTGGTTGTCATTACTATGACTATTCCTTATCTCTTTAGGGGCTTTATGTGTTTCTAGACTCTTCTCTTGAACTATTAATACTATTAACTATTATAAATATAAGTTCCTAGAGGGTCACATACAATAACATATTCAATAATATGCCTTATTCTGTTGAATAGGTAAATATCACGTGGTGGGACCCAACATGGGGTTCAAGGGTTTTCCAAGTATTTATGATCACTGATGGATAAATAAATTCATTGTTATTAAAGTAAAAAATAATTGGGTTCAATTTATTTATTAAAAGTATTTGTAAGGTATTAAGTGAATACATGAAAAATATTATATAAACGAATTTTATTTTAATATTTAATGTTCATTTAATATTAGTGGGAATTAAAAGTAGAGATAAATGACTCAATTTTATTAGGTAATATATTTTATATATATTATAGGTATGGGATAAAATATAACTAATATTTATAACATGGTGTTGTTCATCATAAGTATTTATATATTGGTTTTTTCGTGGGCATTTTATTTTCGGGGGTCAGGGAACCCTTTATGTGTATTTGAATCTCCCACTATATAAGTAAGAAAAGTGGTTCCCCCCATATACTATTAATTCATTTTGAAATGAAAAACTCTCCATCCTCCCACTTTCTAGAGAGAGAGTCTCACTCTGAGAAATTGAACTAGGGAACCCTTGATGGATCGAAGGGATGGGATAAAGGTGATCAACGCGATGTCAAAGGATTCATCGGAGCTTTGCGCTAGCACATGGAATTCGAAAAATGGTGAGCACGCATATTATTGAAGAATGTGTGGATGTTAAAGATGGGTTTAGATTCATATAATTTGAGAAATATTTACTATAAAATATCTGTAGTCATCTGCACTTCAGTTCAAAATGAGGTACACGTTCTGTTTATTTTTCATGCTCTGCTTAATCCATGCGAGATCTTTAGGACTGTACTGGGACTCGGATCTCTATAGAAGACAAGTTCCCCCATCCTGGTGATGAAAAATTTTAAATCCCCATCCCACCATCTTCCATTGCATACCCTGGAACATATTTTTTCCACTTTCTCGTGTTTTCTTTATGCTATCATGTTATATCATGCCTCATTGTTCATGATTATGATTATCACCTATTATGTTACATTGTTGTGCCTCTTGTCTCACATGTATTTATTTACCCTATTCCATGTTTTTTATTCCCATATTGGAATTTATAGCTCACCAAATTCTTATATATGTCCTAGGTTATTCTGTGTAGTTTTAGAAGAGAGGTGAAAAATTAAGAGCATGTTAAGAAAGTTTTCAATAAAGTCATTGTATTCAAGTTTTATGATGTTATGTTATATAACTAATATCCCGAATACACTAGGCCTCTTGTTCTTATATTTTTTATTAAGTGAAACTTTATGTAATAAATCATGAATTAAATTGTATTAAATATATGGTTTATCATAGTTACGTAGTAAGTTTTCATATTAGGTTATATGTTGTTGTGACATTAACTTCTTTCTCTATGAGTGTCATGGAATGTTTCTAGATGTTAACCTTTAACTTTAGGTGTACCTTCTTATTACCATTGGAAAATAGACCTATAGGGTCACAAAATAAGTTTATTAGGAATCTGAGTTAAATTCAATGTTGAATTTAAAAATTTATAATAAATATTATTTCTTCTTTGTGGTTTAATAATTATTTTGGTTTGGTTGATCTCCAAGATTTAATCATAACTTATTCAAAATAATATGTGAGTTAAATAATAATAAAAATTAATTTTGAAGGTTTAGATAATGTAATATTTAGTATATTTATATAATAATAATGGATTGATATTTATTTTTTAAATAAATAATCATTATTAAAGGTTCGATAAATGGTGAGGAGGATTAGAAGACCATGTTTAAAGATTCGATCAAAATGATATAAATAATATTTATTTATTCTCAGGTGATGCACATCTCAAGTGAGTATTAATTATTATATTATTATTATACAAGGGTTTAACTAAGGATTAAATAAATGGTATGATATTTTTGTGTAAATATCCCTAAACTTTTCATAATAAATATCTAGTTATATCACCTTCTTGAGAAACAACTCGTTGTGCACAATGGATAGAAAATGGTTCTATCAAGCTCTAAAAGATCTCAAGAACACAATAAAGATCTAAAGTGTACATCCTCTTCACCTATAAAGTGATTTAGAGAGAGATCAAATAGTTCCTCTCTAATGACCCAGGTACTTATAAAATAATTTGTTTTCATTCAGGAATTAAATAGTTAAATTCATTATAAATGTATAATGAAATAATTGATATTTATAGAAATTAAGAAATATATACTAATATAATAGTAACCTCACATATGAAAGTATAAATTAAATTTATGTATCTTATAAGTGAAAATATGATATATTTATACCATGGAATAAGTAAATAAATGTTTTATAAATGATAAATTAAGTGTTGGAATTTTGGTGAAACGTAAATATTTATTCACAATTTTATAATTAATATAATTATTTAAAATAAAATTTATTCATAAATAAATATATTTTTTATCTTATGATTATAATATAATTTTATGAGACCTTAATTAATTTTTCAAAGTGTCATAAAATTAGTTATAATTTTAAAATCGGTATTTTTTTTATTAAATAAAGATTTTAATTAAAAATTAAATTTATCATATTTTGAAAATTATTTTCCTAAAATGGAGCTTATTTTTAAATTTTAAACATAAAAAATTATTATGGTCAATTTTTAGTATCTTTCTGAAATAGTTGATTTTTTGTGAATATTAAAATGCAGTAATTTATGGTATATATACATTATAGGCTAAAAACACTATTATCTGATTCATCACTGATTTAATCACCATAATATATAACTGAAATTAATTATTTTAATATATTTAGTGATAATTATCAAACTATTCATAGTCTTTATCCCAAATAATAAACTAATGAATAAAATAATGGGAAAACACATCTCTCCTCCACTATAAATATCACCCCCACCTCTTCTCCTCAAACCTAAAATACTTATAGATTGTTTAATTTCTACCCATTTCCCTTAATAATCCTATTCCCCATGTATAATACCTTTTGGTCTCTCCAAAATTCCAAAAACAAGGGCCTTAAGGAGGTTCTCAATGGGGAGAATTCAAGAGGAAAAATCTGCTTTCATTTTCTTTTATTTTCATTTTAATTTATTTTCTTTTATTATTATCTCTTCAAATACCCCTATCCAAGTAAAATTAAAACTAAATTATATTATAGATACTTTAATTTTATCATTTTTATTGAAAAATCATCATCAAACTCCTTCTTCGCTCCCTTTTATTCTAGAAATGAGAACATCATCCATGATGTGTCGATTTACCACCATTGTGGACGATACACTTTCATTTTACATTACCGACTTCAATTCTGTTCATAAAACCATTATTATGGTTAAATAAGATTTTATCATACATAATATAAGTCATATAAGGTTCGGGAACCAATTTATAAACATGATATTAAATAAAATGATATAAGTTCATGATGGTCGTAAAAACCACCAAAATAAATCAAATCATTTTCATTAATATTTTATCTAGTGAATCATCCTCATATCAAAAAAATGATATGTGGTATCATTTAAAATTATGGAAACATATTAATACCATTTAATTCCACATCTGTATTCTTTATTCTATTTAATAAGAAAATCCATAATGAACCAACCATGGAAACCATGAAATAAATGCACCCGAAACAATGAAAATAACAAAATATTATCAATAAATGGGTAGAAAGATGTTATAAAAAGATAATATAAGGTATTATAAATATGAATATAGTTCTTTAATATCTTAATAACACTATTTAAACCATTATACAGGAGATTTTAACATGTTTTAAGTAAGACAAACCTGAGGTAAGGGACTCTTTAACTAAAACATTGTTGTAAATGTTTTAATGATTTGTTCTTCTAAATATTTATATTTCAGGACCATGTATTCAAAAATGTTTTTATGAATTTATTTATATATATATGAATTTTATAAAAAAATATTTTAAAATTACTCTCAAATGTTTTCAAAAATGGATATTTTTCAGGTTTTATGTAGGGGACTTTTCTTTAAATATACACTTTTAAATTTCTATTTTTTACAAAATTAGAAAGGAATGTTTTTATGATGTTAGTGATCATGTTTTATAATTATTTTATGGTTATTTGAAATTTTTAATGATGAAGGGTGGGACCTATATCTCCCTCCAATGCATTGGGTAAGTTTATGTTGGAGATCAACTGTATGGTTACACCAAGTGTAACTATGATGGTTACACCATAAGGTAGTTATAAGGGTTACATAATAAGGTAGTCATGCGGGTTACATTGTAAGGTAGATGTGAGGGTTACAAATCATAAGTTATTTTCAAGCATTAAAATTCTAAGTAATTAATTCTGTAAGTTATCTTTATTGTTTCATTTATGTTTTCTATATTTTATGAAAATATATTATTTTCACAAAGTAAGTATATGATACTTTATGGATGAAAAGTATGTATTTATGAAAACGTTTACATAAGTTTATAAGTATTCATGGAATAATGGTTTCTTTCCTTCTTTTTATGTTCCTTACCGAACTTTATTCTCATCCTAAGTTTTAAAATGTTTTTTATAGAGTTTAAGTATGGGTAAGATAAAAGAAGAAGACAAATTGAATGTTGTGAAGCTTTTTCATGAAAATATTTCATGTTTTATTAAAAAAATTGTATTATGGAAGTAATGGACATTATTTTATTAGTAACCACTTTTTATTATTATGGGTTGATATGTACAAATTATGTCTTAATTCTTTAAATCACTAAACTAAAAAGATATTTGGGAATTTAATAATGTGAATTTTAAAATAATTTACTATGTTATGTAATGTATAAGGTCGAGTCCTTATAGTTGGTATCAGAGCATGGTTTAGATAATTTTAGGGGTTAGTTTGTTATTAATATAATACCATAAATTATTTTTATCTTATGGTTGTGTTGAAATTATATAGAAGTTGAATATTACCATGATGCTTCTTCTAAGATATGTTGGTTCATAATGGTTTTCCACATAAGAAATAGGGAAGCTAATATAGGAAGGCACCAAGAGGATGATATCTTTCTAAATCCATGACCTAGAATGATAGTAATTAGAACCGATTAGTTTTTTATGGAAATGTATCAGTTGAACCATGCTATAAATGGTAGTGCAATCCATAAAAGAGAGAAACCAGAACTACCACAAAGGAACATGATGGTAGTGAAAAATTTTATGAGGTAACACCCTTCTGATTTCAATGTATCTTCTAACCTAGTAATAGTTTAAGGGTGGATTAAATCCCTTGAAAATACATTTTATGTCATGGGGTGTTTAAATAATCAAAATTTTAGTCTTTATATTTACCATTGTGAAGGTGAATCTGACCAATGGTGGTCAATGGTCAAGAATATAAAAGATAGTGAGGAGATTAATGCCTGGGAATGGGAAAAATTTAAGAATATTTTACTTGAAAAATATTTTCCTAAGGTGGTTCGAATTAGGATGGAAAATAAATTCCTTGAATTGAACCAAAAGCGGAAGAATCAATGGCTATATATGAAGCAAGTTTCACCCAATTTGTAAGGTATTCTCCAAATATTATTCAAGATCTTGATAGTGAAATCAATCATTTTTACTCAAGATTGAATCCAAGATATAAAAGGAAATTGGCCTCACATGAATTCAAAAGTTATGAAAAACTTGTACAATGTGAAAAAAGGGTATAAATAGAGTTTTATAATGATCGCATGTACTTTAACAACAATCATAATATGAGTTACAATAGAAAGAAATGGGTAACAATTAATCTAAGAAATATGAAGGTAATAAAATTCAGTTTATAGTTTGTGGGAAGTGTGGTAAAAAGAACCATGGGGAATTCCTTAACAAATCTGGTAAGTGCTTTGGATATGTTAAGTTTGAACATATGGACTAAGATTGTAATGAAAATGATCTTAAGTTCAATTCTGATAAGAAAACTGTAAAGTGTTATAAATGTGGTGAGATGGGTAATTATGCAAATACCTATCCAAAGAAAGATATGAATGATGGAAAGTAGCCAGATATAATCAGAAAGGTGTAGTGAAATCCTTCATGACTAATTCATCAGATGTTGGTTCATCGAATGAAGTGGTATCAGGTACTTTTTTTGTTTACTCATATTTTTCTAATGTCTTGTTTGATGTGGGTTATATAAATTCCTTTATTTTTGAGAAATTTTCTAATAAATTGTAAATTTCACCTCAAGAAATGACATAAGATCTTATGGTTAAAACACTAGGGTAATTATTAAGGTGAAATGAAATTTTAATAATCTTCCTATTGTTTTTTGTGGAAAGAAATTACCTGTAAATCTTATTGTTTTTTCCTTAGTAGAGTTTGATGTTATTTGGAGTATGGATTGGATTTTTATTTATCATGCTAAGATTGATTGTAGAGATAAAGAAGTTGGTTTTCAGAAAGAGTTTTAGTTTGTATATAATAATGAACTCATACCATTGATAACATATTAAGAAGCTGATAAATTGTAAAAATATGGAAATGAAAGTTATTTTTCACATATTTTTGAAAATAAGGGAACTATTCAGATTAATAATGTTCCAGTGGTAAATGAATACCTAGATTTTTTTCTAATGATTTGTTCGGTGTTATACCTATTCGGGAAGTTAAATTTACTATTGACTTAGTTCCTGATACTAAGCCAATTTCTAAACACCTTTATCAAATGGCTTAAGTGGAACTTCTTGAATTGGAAAATTAGTTGTATGAGTTTCTTAATAAAGGTTTCATTAGTCCTAGAACTTCACCATGGGTGATCCTATTTTTTTGTTAAAAATAAATATGGTTCCATGATGATTTATATTGGTTATAGTGCATTTAATGACATTACTATTAAGAATAAGTATCAATTGCCTCATATCGATTACTTTTTTTATCATCTCAAGGGAGATTAGTATTTTTTCAAATTTGACTTGAGATATGGGTACCATCAGCTAAAGGTGAAGGAGGATTATATCCTGAAAATATATTTTTGTACTAGATATGGGAATTATGATTTGTTATTATCCTTTTGGTTGGAAAAATTCCCCTTTTATATTCATGGATATTATGAATATAATCTTCCATGATTATTTGGATAAGTTTTTTGTTATTTTTATTGATGAAATTTTGTTTTACTCAAAAATTTATGAGGATCATAAAAAAGTTTAAGTATTTTCCTAAAAACTCTCAAATAAAAAAAGTTATATGAGAAATTTAGAAAATTTGATTTTTTTTAAACATACTTCTTTTCTTGGGAACATTGTAAATAAGGATGTTATAATAGTTGATCCTTAAAAAAAAGTGGTCGATGAATGTCCAAGACCTTATAATTTTACTGAGAATTATATTTTTCTTATATTATAAGGCTATTAATGATGGTTTGTTAAAAACTATGCACATTTATCTATCCCAATAACTAAGTTAACATGAAAAGGGGTTAAATTTATTTGGATAGAATAATGTGATTTTTTTGAAGAATTGAAGAGGAGATTGATGAATTCTCTAGTTTTGGGCCTTCCTTCCATAAATTCTGTTTTTTTATCTACAGTGATACTTCATTGAAGGGAATTTGTTGTGTTCTGATGCAAAATGATCGGGTAATTTTTTATTATTCAAGACAACTAAAACCTTATAAATTAAAAACTAAAACCTCACAAATTATCCCACGCATGATTTTGAATTAGAATATGTGGTTTTCACTTTTAAAATTTGGAGGCATCATTTATATGTAGCCAAATGTGAAATATATACTAACCATAAAATTTTGAAGTATATATTCAATAAGAAGGAATTGAAAATGTGGTAGAGAATCTGGATTAAACTGATAAAGGATTATTATTGCAAGATCAATTACAATACTGGAAAAGAAAACAAAGTGTTGAATGCCTTGAGTCGAAAACATAATTCTAAATTAACCATGTTATGTTTGGAAAATGACCCCTTGATTATTGATTTGATCAATTTTGGCTTGGAAGTTTTTGGTGAAGAAAATTACTCTATTTTTTTAGGTGTTAGTACAGTTGCCTCAATCATATAGAATTAAGCAAGAGAAGAAGGAAGACCATGAGTTATAGAAATAGGTAGAATTGGTTAAAATGGGTAAGTTTCCATAATTTAACATTGATAAAGATTGACATTTGAGATTTTGTAAGAGATTATGTGTGCCTTGTGATTCCCAGATGAAGAAAGGATTATTGTGTAAAGCTCATAGTTATTTTTTATCAATTCATCCTAGAAGTACTAATATGTATAGAGACCTTATAGAGTATTACTAGTAGGATGGAATGAAAAGAGATATTGATAATTATATAATGAAATGTTTAAGTTCTAAATAGGTTAAAGTAGAGAGACAACTACCAAAGGGGATGCTTCAGCCTCTTCCAATTCCATAGTGAAAATGGTAAAATATATCCATGGAATTCATGGTGGGACTACCAAATACTCCTTGAGGTAACAATTTGATATGGGTTATTATTGACCGATTGATTAAATATGCTCATTTTCTTTCTATTAGATATACTCTTTCTCTAGATCATCTTTTTCAATTGTACCTCTAATATATTTTCAAGTTACATAGAGTTACTCTCTCCATTGGATCTGACTGTGATCCTAGGTTCACCTTCATCTTTTAGAAAGGCCTACAAAATTCATAGGGAATGGAATTAAATTTTAGTATAGCCTTTCATCCTTAATCAGATAGACATTCAGAATAAACAATTCATACATTTTAGAATATTATTTGATCTTGTTAAATGGATTACCATGTAATTTCAGATAAACATATTTATTTAGTTTAGTTTTCTTATAATAATAGTTTTCATTCCAGTATTCATATGGTACCCTTTGAGGAATTATATGAGAAGTGGTGTTGAACTCTAACATTTTGGTATGAAGTCATAGAAAGGAATTTGATGGGACTATAATTAGTATAAGAGGTTTTATAGAAAGTTAATATGATCTAGAATCACATGAGAACAGCTCAGAGAATCCAGAAAATTTATGCAGATAATAGGAGGAAAGACCTTTCTTTTGAGGTAGGTGATCATGTTTTTCTTAAAATATCTCCTTAGAAAAGTTTTATGCATTTTTTTAAGATAGGAAAGCTAATTCCATGGTTTATTAGACCTTTTTAAATTTTATATAATGTCAAATGAGTTTCTTACCGAGTAGCTGGTCCTCCAAGTTTATCTCAGGTACACAATGTTTTTTATGTTTTGATGTTGAGAAAGTATGTGCCATATTTATCTCACATTTTAGTCTAGAAGTATTTAAAATTGAATATAACCTTTCTTATAAGGAGAAACCTTTTTAGATTCTTGATCGTAGAGAGAAAGTTTTTGGAAATAAGGTAATTCACCAAGTTAAGGTTTTTAGAGAAACCACATGGTTGAAGAAGTAACATGGGAATATTAAAATTCCATGAGGGAAAGGTATCCAAAATTATTTAATAAGTAAATAAAAAATGTGAGGACAAAATTTCCAAAATTTTTGGAAAAAGTAACGTCCTAAGAACTTATAAAATAATTTTTTTCATTCTAGAATTAAATATTTAAATTCATTATAAATGTATAATGAAATAATTGATATGTATAGAAATTAATAAATCTATACTAATAGAATAGTAACCTCACCTATTTAAGTATAAATTAAATTTATGTATCTTATAAGTGAAAATATGATATATTTATATCATGGAATAAGTAAATAAATGTTATGTAAATGATAAATTAATTGTTGGATTTTTTGTGAAACGTAAATATTTATTCACAATTTTATATTTAATGTAATGATTTAAAATAAAATTTATGTTCATAAAATAGATTCATAAATTAATATGTTGTTTCTTATGATTATAAGATAATTTTTTGAGACCTTAATTAATTTTTCAAAGTGTCATAAAATCAGTTATAATTTTAAAATCAGTATTTTTCAATTAAATAATGATTTTAATTAAAAATTAAATTTCGCATATTTAGAAAATTATTTTTATAAAATGGAGTTCACTTTTCAATTATACATGTATAAAAATGGCTAGGGTGATTTTTTGGGACATCACTAATGTAATCACCACAATCTAGAACTAACCCTCATTATTTTAATATATTTAGTGATAATGATCAAACTATTCCTAATCTTGAGCCAAAATAATAATGTAATGACTAAAATAATGAGAAAACACCCTTCTCCTCCACTATAAATACCACCCCTTTCCTCATATTCTCCTCACACCAAAAATCCTTGTATCTTGTTTAATTTATACCCAATTTTATTCCCAAGACTCTTCCCCACATCCAATACCTTTTGTTTTCACCAAAAGTACAAAAACAAGGGCCTTAAAAAGGTTCTAGATGAGGAGAATTAAAGAGGTAAAATATGCTTTCATTTTCTTTTATTTTCCTTTTAATTTATTTTCTTTTCTTATTCTCTCTTCAACTCTCATTATCCAAGTGTAATTAAAAGTCCAGTATCATATATATATATATATATACATATATATATATATATATATATATTAATTTTATCATTTTTATGTAAAAATTCATCATCACACTCCTTCTTTTCTCCCTTTTATTCTAGAAATGAGAACATCGTCCTTGATGTATCGATTTACCACCATCATGGATGATACACTTTCATTTTCCATTACCAACTTCAAGGATGGTCAAAAAACCATTATAATGGTTAAATAAGATTTTATTATACATATTATACTTTATATAATGTTCTATAACCAATATATAAACATGATATTAAATAAAATAATATAAGTTCATGATGGTTGTAAAAAGCACCAAAATAAATCAAATCATTTTCATTAATGTTTTATCTAATGAATCATAATCATATCATAAAAAATGATATATGGTATCATTTAAAATTATATAAACATGTTAATACCATTTCATTACACTTATTCAATTTTTCTTCCATTCGATAAGAAAATCCATAATGAACCAACCATGGAAACCATTAAATAAATGCACCCAAAATAATTAAAATAACAAAATATTATCAATAAATGGATGGAAAGATGTTATAAAAAGATCATATAAGGTATTATAAATATTAATATAGTTCTTTAATATATTAATAGCACTCTTTAAGACATTATATAAGAGGTTTGGATGCATTTTAAGTAAGACAAACCCGAGGTAAGGGACTCTTTACGTAAAACATTTTTTTAAATGATTTAATGATTTATTCTTATAAATATTTATATTTTTGGTCCATGTATTATAAAAATTATGAATTTATTTATATCTACATTGATTTTATAAAATTTAAATTTTCAAATTCCTCTCAATTTTTTTAAAAATGGATATTTTTCAGGTTTTATGTAAGGTACTTTTCTTTAAATATCCTCTTTTAAATTTCTATTTTTTTACCAAATTTAAAAGGATTATTTTTATGATGGAAGTATTCATGTTTTATGATTATATTATGGTTCTTGGGAATGTTTTATGATTAATTTTGGGACATATATCTCCCTCTAATTCATTGGGTATGTTTATGTTGGAGGTCCACCTTATGGTTGCTCCAAGTATAACTATTATGGTTACACCATAAGGTAGCCATGAGGGTTACATCATGTGGTAGCCATGAGGGTTGCATTGTAAGGGAGGTTTCAGGGTTACAAATCATATGGTATCTACGAGGGTTACAATTCTAAGTAAAAAATTCCCCATTTTACCTTTATGTTTTTATTTATTTTTTCTCTGTTTTATGGAAATATCTTATTATATGATACTTTAGGGGTGAGAATTATGTCTTTGTGAAAAAAATAAAAATTTTATAAGTATTCATGGACTAATGGTTTATTTCTTACTTTTTAAGTTCCTTACTCAAATTTTATGCTCAACCAAATTTTTTAAAAAAAATCATAGGGTTTAAGGATGGGTAAGAGAAAAGAAGAAACCAAGCTAAATGTTGTGATGATTTTTCATGAAAATATTTCATGTTTTATTAAAAAAATTGTATTATGGAAGAAATGGATACTATTTTAGTAGTAACCACTTTTTATGTTTGTGGGTTTATATATATAAATTTTATCATAATTCTCTAAATCTATAAACTAAAAAGATCTTTGGGAATGTGATAAAGTTAATTTTAAAATAATTTACTAGATTATGTAATGTTTAAGGTCGGGTCCTTATATACTTTTCCAAAAAGAACATAAAATTATGATCAATGATGAATGGATCAAGCACTCGGGATCAGTCATTCTATCTCCCAGTGATATTATGGTGAAATTTCGAGATTTCAGTGCACGTGTAGGTCACTTCTAGAGGGATTCTACTATTGTCTCCTACGATGAAATGATTGTATAATGAGATCAATTCAACTGATTAATCAATGAAAGGAATTTCAAGTTGATGTAATTTTATATCTTCTTATATAATAATTATAAATTACAAGTGATGATCCGCCATTGGTTCTATAATTTAAACAATCCATGTATTTTATGATTTAAATCTATTGGTCATGATGTCATTCATCATGTATAACTTAGATAATTCATAAATTAAAACTAAAATAAGAGTTGTTCATGGACAATCAAGCATTTCCATTGTGTCCAGTTCCTACATGACTCTGATGAAGATATTCAAGATGTATATGAAAAATCATTCCAAGTTAAAGAAGAATTATTCAACTAAAATGCTCAAAAGTGTACTAAAATGGTGGTGGAATCAGATGGTTTTATCCCCCTCATCCTAATAAGATAATTAATCATAAGGATTATTAAAAATTGGTTTGAAACATTATTACTAGATCATTGGGGATATGTGTTGATGTTAAATTGTAACCTCCTCCAAAAATAGAGGTTGTTAAAGAACCTATAACGGTCTCTAATGAATATAATTTGGTTGATATTCATAAGCCTAAAAATCATACTAGGGATTTAAAGAAGGACCTTAAGGAATAAATATGTTCTGATGTGAAATCGGGCCCTCCTCCACAAATAGAGGTTGTCAAATAACCCACCATGGTCTCTGATGAATAAATTTTGGAAGATATTTGTAAGCTTAAAAATCATACTTGGGTTTTCAGGAAGGTTCTTAAGGAATAGATTTACACTTGTTTTGAAGAACATGACACTATATCCTTAAAATATAGATTAAAAATGGAACTTATAGATGATTTTATGATAGTGAACTCAATGTTAATGCCTCAAAAATCCTAATTATGAATTAGAAATATTTTTGTTTGAGCTTGTTTTTGGAAACTTTTAGGGTTAATTTATAACATGAGGGAAACAATCATATGAAATTATTTTCCTCTTTCATGATAATGTTCCACCCTGTATAAGAAATTTTTTTTTTGGAAACTTAAATGGTGTCTCATGCATACAGAGTCTTAAAATTCATGGGTTGTATTCATTAGTTTTTTCTTTTCTACTACCATGGAGGATGATCAAATTCATTAAAATTTTTGGTGATGAATTCTTGATCTACATGTGATGATTATTACCTAAGGATGTCAAATAATAAATAAAGTTGTGTAAAATTTTAATACTTGATCTGTAGTGTGGTTATGATTCTAGAATATAAAATTACCATTACTACTAATAGGAATTTTTAGAGGTGAATTGGATTTTTGGGTCATTTTAACTGATCTATATATTTGTCTCTTGATCTATAATATTTAAATTCTCAGTTGGTGAAAATTTATTGTGCCTCATGTTTTCACTTTATAACTTCATTTTCTTTTAATAAATTTTGGTATGTGGGTTGTGATACCAGCCCATTATCAGGCCTTTTCATATTTTTCTCTTCTTTACTAGCTTCATCAGAAAAAATTTCCTTAGGAAGTTTTTTCTCCAACACTTAGAAATTTTATTCATACTTAAGAACAATTCTCTAGTTCCTATACCAATATATAAAGTTTCTTCCATTAATATTTTCCTTCTCCAAAATTGATCTTATGGTCATGATCAATGATTATGATGTCATTATATCTTTAACAAGATCTCTAATCTAATGAATATCATGTTTTATATTCATTTAGTAAGGTTTTTTATTAAATACTCTCATAATAAAATTTTAAGACATTTAAAATTTAGATTCATATCCATCAATGGATCAAGATCCATATTTAGATAAATTTCAGTCCACTTTAGTGTTTATCCCAAAAATTAGTTATTTAGGTGGGTCATAATTCCAATAATATCATACATAACTCTTAGATGGTAGAGATAATAACTCCTTGACTTGTCCATCATATGGATAAACTCAACACTATTAATTTGGTATCCTTATTAATGGTTTCCTTGTAAATTTTAACCTCAATAATATATAAAAATGGATACCTAATCCTATTAGGGTCACTCATTACTTTCTTGTCTTACATAAGATAATCCAAGGTCATTTTACTTTGATAGAACCTACATGGTTGAATGATCAACATTTTGAAAAGTGTTTTCTTTGTAATTAATCTTAAACTTTGTATTTTTAAGGGGATTAAATATCTCACCATATTATCTCATGTATTTCCCTCACATGTAAGCATGATTATGATTATTTAATTTTGAATCTTTAATCCTTTTTCTAAATAAATATGTTCAGACCATATTTATGTGTAAATAATTACCCAAATCATGGAAAACCAAAGAAAAGGTATAAGAAAACTAAATTGATTATCATACCTAGCATGTAACTCCTTAAATCCATGTATGATAATTTTAAATAAGTGGTTAAAAAAATAAACTAAATCATAGATAAATTCATAATATAACAATTTATATATATTAACAAACTAGGGAATATATTTAATAAATGAACATTTCATGAATTTAAATATTAGATATAGAATTTATTAATAATTAGAAAATAAAATAATTATAAAAAAATTATAATTTTATCATGGATAAAAAAATCACTTTTATCTGATATAAAATTTTCATATTATCATTTACAAGGTTTTAATATGAACTAATTCATATTTTTATAAATGTGTGAAATTTGTGAATAATTCTATTACTAAATAATAAAATTTTCATAAATTATATAACCACCTACATAAATCACACATTTTTTCAAATAATGTTACTAATATAAATATTTTATATTTATATTTATGATTTAATCATAAATCAATATAAACACTTATGTTTCACCTTATTTAATCCATATAAATGAACATAAATCCAAAATCATATCCACAAAAATGTATTTAATTTGGTTTAAATCCCCCCTCATATTCTGCGCAGGCCCTTCAGACCAATGCTGGTGAAAGTATATTTATAATTTAAAAAAAACTAATTTTTAAAATTATCATCAAAATGGATTGTATCCACACTATGGTCTTTCCCATGGTGAAAATTATTTCCAAAGTAATACAATGACTATTTAGGGCTTTGAACAAAACTGTTTTGGGTTATAGCATGTCATTTTGGGATATCCATTTTGGCTCTTTAGTTTCTCATAGCCAATTCATTTCAAGTAAAACTTTAAAAGTTATAAAACATATTTTTAACCTTCACTACAGTTTATTACATCATTTTGGTTCCCACAACCATGATAAATAAACATATTGACCATATCATGGTGAAGTAGATTATGACACTCTATTTTCCATGATTTTATTACAATGCATGAAATAACCAAATATCTTTATATTACGGTGTGGTACCATAGAATTTTTGCGACTAATCCCATTTCTAAGAATATTATGTCATTTTCTTTTGAAATAAAGAACCAAAATTCTTATTAAAATGTAAGAATATACCATGGTTTTTAGGAAAACTCATTTTCTAGTTTTTTTTATTTATTTCAAAATTAAAATAATAAAATGATAGTCCTAATATGATGCAACTAAAGGGTTTTATATGTATGAATATCACCCAAAAAAATATAATATCACACCAAAATTCAAAAAAAAGATCTATCTATACATCTATAATGAATAATCAAACAAATAAAAAAGGTGTACCTCTTATCTTTTCCAATCCAGCTTATCTGCATGAGTTTGATATTGATCACTGATAAGAGATGGAAATTTTATTTTCTCCTACAGTATCTATGGGTAGAAAAATTCTTCTGATAATCATGGAGAATGGCCCTTATATCCCTAGTTTTATAGAACCTTTAGATTAAGGATAAAGTGTAAGATCCCGATTTTTGGAAGTGTATGTTTTCATTATATTTTGGTTTAATACCATGTTTTAGGCTTCAAGGGATGTATTCTGAAAGTATGAGAGGTCTTGGGGGTGTTCAGGGGCTCGGGGCACAAAAGAAAGGAATGTTGGGCAAGACAAGCCTGGGCGCACGGCATGCGCACGGCCAGGGCAAACCATGCGGCCTGCCCAGGTAAACCGTAAAACCCCTCCTTCTCTAGACAGTAGCATGCACACAGTTTGCGCACAGTTTTTCAAACCATGCGGCCAAACCATGCGGCTTCTTAAAGTTGAGAAAAATTACAAAATTCCCACCCTAGGATTTTAATAACCCACTCAGGATTTCCTCTCTATTTCTCCCTCTTCACCCTAGGAACGAACCAAATAACCCAAGAGCTCCATGATGTCGATCTCCCTTGTTTATAAGGTGTTTTTGGTGCCGTTGGATGTGGATCGAAGCTCCGGGTTGAATCTCCAAAGGCTGGTCAGATGGAGGTCTAAGGACTCGATTGAGTGTGCATTCAACCGTTGTTTCAAGGTAGGTGGTCTACAAAAGTTATCCCATAGTTTTATGGTGGATTTATGCATGTGAGGATTTTATCATGGTTTCATTTTGATGAGCTTTGATCAACCTGGATTTTTTTGGTATAAAGGATGCTTAAAACAGTAAATGGGAACCCTCATGATCCCCATGGGATGCGTTGATACTGACTTGACCTAATTGGGGCCATCCATGGGGTGTGCCGACT
Organism: Viscum album; assembly: GCA_963277665.1. Lineage (NCBI taxonomy): Eukaryota > Viridiplantae > Streptophyta > Magnoliopsida > Santalales > Viscaceae > Viscum > Viscum album. Next base: position 1,810,256,037 of record OY728156.1, read on the forward strand.
TTTCCTGGGCTTAGGGATTGTTATTAAACAAGTGAATTTGTTGTAATAAATGGTAGATCCCTTGACGAATATGTTGGCATGATTGGTTGAACTTGGAATAGAAGTTAGGTGATTCACCTAGACTTGGAAATAACCTAAAGGTTATTTGGAATGGGTTGAATGGTTGATTCATGGAAATGATGAACGGGTTAAATGGGTTAATGTGTAAACTGATTAAATAACATAATGGTATAGGTTATGGTTTTAGTGTTGAATGCTTAGTGAGATAGTCATAACACATGGGAATTGGGTAAATGGTTAAATGATGTGAAATGGTAATGTTTTAATGGGTTAAGGCATAATGTGAATTTCTGTGTGGTTTATTGTGAATGGTGTTTGTCAAAGGTGAATGGTATGGTGGGTTGATGGTTACGTGTGTATATATATAAGCATGTGCACATGGCTTGGTAGAGTGGGGTATGACTTAAGGATCTACGCCCACGGGTCGAGTGAAGACTGATGCTCTGAACTCCACCCTAAATGTACGGGTTAGGAATAGAGACTGAGGATCTATTCTCCTAATGGTTGAATCCACCTGGAATGAGGCTTCGAGGTGAGGATATGGGTGATATGGGGGGGTTATTTATAGTGAGATAGGATAACGATGTGTTTACCCTCTTGCATGTGATTATTGGCCTTAGACCCATGTAACATAATGTATGTGATCAATCCATGGAAATGTGATGAAATGGTATGTAATGATAATTGGTGTGAAATGAATGGTAATGGAAGTGGAAATGGCTTTGGCTCTGAACTGGTTAATGTCACCTTAAATAATTACTTGACAATTATCATTCATATTCCTTTTGTATGCACTACCTGTTCATACTGGATATTTTGTAGACACTGTTGGTGGTGGCCTACTGAGTTGTACTCACACCCTTCTCGGGCTGCCATTGAGTACCCGAGCAGACTTCATGTTTTCAGGACAGGAGAAGGGTAAGAGTCCATTATAGATAGTTGAGTGGACATGGGTAGCACTTGGTGAAGGATCCGGACTTGGATTCGGGACCATTTTGGGGATTTTGGCCATTGTCTTTATTTTGGGCTTTTGTTCACTTTTGCACTTGTAGTAGGACATGGCATATTTATTATGGGAAATGGTTGTTATACATGCTCCTTGTTTATTGATTATTTTTTCTACTATTGATTTATTTATAATGTGTCTTACTTTGATAGAAAGGGGGTATAGTCTCCCCACTTGACCACAAAGACCCCAGCTGCTAGTCGGTAGCATTTGGTGTATGGGGAGGCACGCTTAATGTTATGTAACTACCCGGCTTGGAGCACTGATTTTGTGGCTTCCGGGTCAGGAACGTTACAAAGTGGTATCAGAAGAGGTCTTTATTCTTCTTCTCTGAGGTCTTGTTATTTTTGGATAGGTTACTAAGGGTTAATATGTGTCAAGACTTAGTAAATGAGCTTGTTCTTGGGAGTACCTAACCCATGTACGAGGGAAAACCCAAGTTACCTTGGGTGGGAAATGTTGTTCTTGGTTGTGTGTTGTTACAGTTGATGATATTTCACCATTGGGTGATGCACATGTGGTTTGATGTGACTATTTATGATATTTGGCTCGTGGCCTTAATAGCATGAGGATTTGCATTCATGCATCATTGTAGGCACCTAGGGAGATAGGTGACATGCAATGTGTTATGCACACACATGGGGTGGGTGTGTGAGGCAGGAAAGTAGGGTGCATCATGCATTTCATGAAACCAAGAAATAATGAGAAGAATGAAATAAAACAAGTGGGTAAATGATGTTTAATGAAATATAACGGTTTGAAATGAAGTGGAAAATGTTTTTGTAAAATTTTTTGTGAGTTTGGTGGTAGTGTATGGTTGTTTACCCCATGTGGACCATGGACCACGGTAGGGATGGTCAGGGTGGTGAATTTGAGGTGTTAATTTCATTGAATTAGTATATGAAAATGGTTTGTTGTGTCTAATAAAGAGCTTTTGATGAAGTCATGAAAGCTTTATGGTATGCATGATAAATCTCGTGCATGGCAATGTAGAGAGATGCCACCATGATGTTGGTTACCAGTTGGGAAATGGGAGGATGTCGCTGAGAACACTCCTCCAGTAGAAGAGCATGAAAATTTGGTGATCAATGAAGGTAGAGAAGACCAGTTTTGGGAGAAATTGGCTCGCCTTATGCAGATGATGGATTGGGACCCAGGGCGGGTTGCACTGAGTATGTTTGAGCTGACCAGGGAGTTCCAACTGCAGCACCCACTGACCTTCACCGGAGAGGGCGGGCCAGAGGTAGTGGAGTTCTGGTTAGAGTCTCTCCAAACGATACTGGATCATCTATAGATCCCTGTTGAAAAGCGAGTAAAGATGGTCGTTTATATGTTGCGGGGCTAGGCAAGGTGTTGGTGGGACATTCAGGCTCAGACCGAGTAGGCTGAGGGGATGTTGTGGAAGTTTTCTAGGAGAAGTTTCTAGAGCATTTCTACCCAGAGACTTTGAGTCAGGAGAGGGCTGCAGAGTTTATGAGCTTGAATTAGGGATCGCTATCGGTGATGGATATGCTAGTCTCTTCACTGATTTTCAACGCTTTGTCCCAGTGTTAGCAGGGGATGAGGCAGTGGTAGCAAAGAATTTCTAGGATGGGTTGAGACATGAGATCAGGTCTCAGTTAAATATCTTCCACTTTAAGAGGTTTTTAGAGGTGATGGATCAGGCACTCATCTCTGAAGGAAACCTGAAGGGAGCTTCGGGTGGTGGGCTTGTCGTGCCAGGTGGGCGGACAAGTGGTGCATCTTCCGAAGTTCGGAAGCGCCATTTGGAAAGTTTCCAGCAAGGTGGTCGGAAGAGAGGTTCATCCTATTAGAGTGGGGACCAGGTGTTCTGTTATCAGTTCGGTAGGCCGGGGCATATGCGTGGTCATTGTCCTCGACCTCCAGTTGAGTGTCGTTCGTACGGCAGGATGGGGCATGTTCAGAGGTTCTGTAGGAACCCTTGGCAAACGGGTGAGCATGATGATGAAAATCAGGTACTGATTATGGGAAGGGGATCAGTTGCCTCATATCAGGCAGGCAGTTAGAGCTCCACAGGTCGTACTGGTAGGGGTGGTGGACGTGGAACTCCAAGGCAAGATCGTTCATGCCAGCAGGGCAGTGCGGCACAGGGTGCTCAGGATAGATCCCAGGGTAGAGGGATAGGTCAGCTTCAGGTAGTTCAATTTGCACCTGGTGATGGCTAGGCCGGACCGTTAATTGTTCGAGGTACGATCCTTGTAGCTTATACATTTTCTAGTGGGTTGTTTGACACGGGTGCCACACACTTTTTTGTTTCTGCTCAACTTGTGGTAGTGCTAGGTTTACCTGTGGAGGGGGTGTGTGGAGTTATGTCAATTGACACCCTATTGGGGGGTGAGGTTTGAGAATATCAAGTAGTGCAAGGGATGTGCCTTGGAATTTGGTGGGTATCGTTTTCTGTGGGACTTGTTCATTCTTGAGATGTCAGGGTTTGACCTAATCTTGGGAATGGATTGGTTAGTGTTGTATCGGGCACACATAGACTGTTATCTTCATAGGGTATCGTTTAGGTCATTTGAGGGTGACGCTTATGTCCACTGTGGCGAATGGGATGTTCGATCAGGGCGTGCGAGGTCATTTTGTCAACAGATGAGTGGACTCACGACTCAAGTGGAATGTCTCATGCTTGATGATGATGAGGGGGGAGAACAATCTAATTTTCCTCCCGTGGTGGATCGGTTTTAGGATGTGTTTCCTGAGTATTTCTCAAGGTTACCACTCTAGATATATGTCGAGCTCATGATCGAGTTGCTGCCGGGAGCAGAGCCGGTTTCTATTCCATCATACTGAATGCCACCGGCAGAACTCCTGGAACTGAAGGTTCAGCTTGAGGAGTTTGAGCGTAAGGGGTTTATCTGTCCTAGTACATCTCCTTGGGGATCTCCCATTCTTTTTTCAAAGAAGGCTGATGGTTCGTTGAGGTTGTGTGTTGACTATAGAAAGTTGAATCAAATGATAGTGAAAAATCGGTACCCTATTCCTAGAATTGATGACCTGTTTGATCAGTTGAAAGGTGCATCAGTGTTTTCTAAGATTGATCTGAGGTCAGGTTATCACCATATGAGGGTGAGGTCTTCTAACATACCGTGGACAACTTTCTGGAGTTGGTATGGGTTTTTTGAGTTCGTGTTAATGCCTTTCTTCTTGACCAATGCACTGGCAGTGTTTATGGCTTTGATGAACCAAATCTTTCATCCCTATCTAGATAATTTTTTGATTGTCTTTCTTGATGATATCTTAGTGTACTCGAAAACTCATGATGATCATGACCAACATCTTGACATCATCTTGGGTATGCTAAGAGATCATCAGATATACGCCAAGCTATCGAAGTGTCAATTCTGGATAGGTGAGGGTCACATCATCTTAGAGGAAGGTGTGTCAGTGGATCTAGATAAATTGCAGGCAGTTGTATCTTGGGAGAAGCCAAAGAGTGTTTCTGATGTTCGGAGTTATCTGGGTTTGGATGGGTATTACTAAAGGTTCATTCAGGATTTCTCTCTCCTAGCAGCACCACTCTCAGGCTTGACCAATAAAGGAATCAGGTTTGAGTGTTCTGATTCTTGTGAGAATTCCTTCCATGAGTTGAATAATTGGTTGAATACTACACCTATCTTGATCTTAACTGAGTCGGGTAAGAAGTACATCATGTTTTGTGATGCGTCTGGAGTCGGACTTGGGGCTGTGTTGATGCAGGATGAGCAGGTTGTGGCTTATGGGTCAAGGCAGCTGAGACCCCATGAGTGGAACTATCCCACTCATGAACTTGATTTAGATGCATTGTTGTACTCCTTGAAGTGCTGGAGGTACTATCTGTTGGGAGAATGGTTTACTGTGTTTACTGAACATAAGAGTTTAAATTACATCTTCTCACCACGGGATATGAACCTTCAGTAGTGAAGGTGGGTTGAATATCTCCAGTCTTTTGACTTTGAGTTGGTGTACTTGCTGAGAAAGGGAAATAGTGTTGTTGATGCTCTGACCAGGAAGGTTCAGAATCAGGTGGTTCAGGAGTCCAGCACCGAGTGGAAGGTGATGGCTTTGTTTTCATAGATGCACCTGGAGTTGCACGAAGAGAGTGGTAAGGTCACTCTTACTTCCTTAATGATGGAGTCGATGCTTTTGAGTCGAGTTAAGGAAGGTCATCTTGATGATCCTGACTGTTTGATCATGAAGTAAAATCTTAAAGGTGGGGAGCAACCTTCTGGTTGGGCCGTCGGCGTGGAAGATTTTGTTAGTGTTCATGATCGTGTGGTTGTGCCAAAGTGTGTGAGGGAAGAGTTGATGCGTGATTTCCATGCATTAAAGTGGTCAGTGCATCCTGGTTTGACCAAGATGTACAGTGATCTCCGAAGGCAGTTTTGGTGGCCTGGAATGAAGAAGGAAGTTGTGGGCTTTGTGGCACGGTGCCTTACCTGTCAGCAGGTTAAGGCTGAGCATCAATGCCCATGTGGTTTGTTGCATCCATTTTCCATTCCAGAATGGAAGTGGGATAATGTAATAATGGATTTTGTCGTGGGTCTTCTGAGGACGCCACGAAAGAATGATGCAATCTGGGTGGTTGTGGATCAGTTAACGAAGGTGGCTCATTTCTTACCGATTCAGTAGACCTTTACAGTCGACCAGTTGGGTGAGTTGTATGTTTGGGAAATAGTATGGTTGCATGGTGTTCCGTGGACCATAGTTTCGGACTGAGATATGTGTTTCACATTGCGTTTATGGAAAGGGTTGTAGAAGGTGCCTGGTACGCAGGTGTTTTTGAGTACGGCTTTCCACCCGCAAACGGACGGGCAGTCGGAGCATACAATCCAAGTGTTGGAAGACATGTTAAGAGCTTGTGTCTTGGACTTTGGTGGTTCTTGGGAGAGGCACCTATCATTAGTTGAGTTTTCCTACAACAACAGTTTTTAGGCTACGATTCAGATGGAACCGTTTGAGGCACTCTACGGGAGGCCATGTAGATCTCCATTGTGTTGGATAGAGGCCGTTGAATTTGAGTTGTTGGGGCCAAGTCTCATGCAGGAGACTTTCGAGAGAGTTAAGTTGATTAGGAATCAGATGGCTATGGCTCAGAGTAGGAATAAGTCGTATGCATATCGGAGGCGTAGACCTCTTGAGTTTGCGATGGTTGATAAAGTGTTCCTTCAGGTGTCACCAAGGTTGGGTCATTGTCAAATTCGAAAGCAGGGTAAGTTGGCACCCAGGTATGTGGGACCTTTTGAGATTGTGGAGAGTATAGGACTAGTGGCTTACCTATTGTCTCTCCCATAGAGGTATGGTGGGATGCATGATGTGTTTCTTGTGTCTCAGCTTTGACGGTATCACCCTGACCCATCTCACGTGGTTGATGTGGAGGATGTGGAGCTTGAGGATGATGCGTCCTTTGAGGAGCATCCGGTTCGTGTGGTGGATCATAGTGAAATGGACTTGCAAGTCAAGGATGTGCCATTAGTGTGAGTACTATGGAATCATGGTAAAGTTCAAGAAGAAACTTGGGAGTGGGAATCGGATATGCAGGCTCAGTGGCCCTAACTCTTCTCTTCGGTGGATCAATGAGGCTTGGAAACTCGGCTCGAGGACGAGCCATTATAAGGTGGGGAGGTTGTAAGATCATAGTTTTTTGAAGGGTATGTTTTTGTTATGTTTTGGTTGAATCCCTTGTTTTGGGATTCAAGGGATGTCTTCTGAAAGTATGAGAGGTCTTGGGGACGTTCGGGGGCTCGGGGAACGAAAGAAAGGAAAGCTGGGCAAGACAAGCTTGGGTGCACGGCATGCGCAAGGCCAAGGAAAACCATGCGGCCTACCCAGGTAAACCGTGAAACCCCTCCTTCTCTAGATGGTATCATGCGCACGGTTTGTACATGGTTTTTCAAACCATGTGGCCAAACCGTACGGCTTCTTAAAGTTGGAAAAAATTACAAAATTGCCACCCCGGGAATTTAAGAACCCACTCGGGATTTCCTCTCCATTCCTCCCTCTTCACCCTAGGAATGAACCATATCACCCAAGATCTCCAAGAGGTCGATGTCCCTCATTTATAAGGCATTTTTGGTGTCTTTGGATGTGGATCGAAGCTCTGGGTTGATGCTCCAAAGGCTGGTCGGATGGAGGTCTAAGGACTCGATTGAGTGTGTGTTCAACCACGGTTTCGAGGTAGGTGGTCTAAAAAAGTTATCCCATAGTTTTATGGTAGATTTATGCATGTTTGGATTTGATCAAGGTTTACCTTTGATGATATTTGATCAACCTGTATGTGTTTGGTATAAAGTATTCTTAAAAAATGGTAAATGGTAACCCTCACGATCCCCATGGGATGCGTTGAGAATTACTTGACCTAATTGGGGCATCCATGGGGTGTACCAGCTTTTCTCGAGCTTAGGGATTATTATTAAACAAGTGAATTTGTTGTAATAAATGGTAGATCCCTTGACGAATATGTTGGCATGATTGGTTGAACTTGGAATAGAAGTTAGGTGATGCACCTAGACTTGGAAATAACCTACAGGTTATTTGGAATGGGTTGAATGGTTGATTCATGGAAATGATGAACGGGTTAAATGGGTTAATGTGTAAACTGATTAAAGACCATAATGGGATATTTTATGGGTTTAGTGTTGAATTCTTAGTGATATAGTCATAACACACGGTAATTGGGTGAATGGTTAAATGATGTGAAATGGTAATGTGTTAATGGGTTAAGGTATAATGTGAATTCCCATGTGGTTTGTTGTGAATGGTGTTTGTCAAATGGAAATGATAAGGTGGGTTGATGGTTACGTATATATATAAGCATGTGAACATGGCTTGGTAGAGTGTGGTTTGACTTGAGGATCTACGCCAACGGGTCGAGTGAAGACTGATGCTCTGAACTCCACCCTAAATGCACGGGTTAGGAATGGGGACTGAGGATCTATTCTCTTAACAGTTGCATCCACCCGGACTGAGGCTTCAAGGTGAGGATATGGGTGATATGGGGGGGGATTAGTCATAGTGAGATAGGATAATGATGTCTTTACTCTCTTGCATGTGATTGTTGGCCTTAGACCCAGGTAACATAATGTATGTGATCAACCCATGGAAATGTGATAAAATGGTAAGTGGTGATAATTGGTGTGAAATGAATGGTAATGGAAGTGGCAATGGATTTGGCTCTGAGCTGGTTAATGGCACCTTAAATAATTACTTTACAATTATCATTCATATTCCTTTTTCATGCACTACCTGTTCATACTGGATATTTTGTGGACACCATTGGTGGTGGCCTACTGAGTTGCACTCACACCCTGATCGGGCCACCATTGGGTACTCGAGCAGACTTCATGTTTCCAGGACAAGAGAAGGGCAAGGGTCCTTGCTAGATAGTTCAGTGGACATGGGTAGCACTTGGTGGAGGATCCAGACTTGGAGTCGGGACCATTTTGGGGATTTTGGCCATTGTCTTTATTTTGGTCTTTTGTTCACTTTTTCACTTGTAGTAGGACATGAAATATTTATTGTGGGGAATGGTTGTTATACATGCTCCTTGTTTATTGATTATTGTTTCCTCTCTTGATTTATTTCTTTTGCGGCTTACTCTGATAGAAAGGGTGTATAGTCTCCCCACTTGACCACAAATACCCCCGCTGCTAATCGTCAGCCTTTGGCGTACGAGGAGGTGTGATTAAGGTTATGTAACTACCAGGATCGGAGCACCGGTTTTGTGGCTTCCAGGTCGATAACATTACATAAAGGTAACAATATCTTGGGATAATTTTAGTCAAGGAGATTCATATAATCACAACACAATTTAATGCACCAATTTAGCTAGTTCATTTAATCATCAAACATGTTTTAATGATAACATTTAAACAATCATTATTCACATCAAGACTACTAAAAACTATCATTAAACAAAAAATGGTTTATAATGATAACATGGAATGGAATAAGTAAGCTTATTCACATGTTATTACATAACACAGTTCACTACTATGCATCTCACCATAGCATTTTGACTCACCATATCATGGTGTATCTTTTAATTTGCATAACCGATGACACCCACTATATTTTTGATGAAAAAATCACATATATACACTCTTTGACTTTAAAAAATAGTTTCTTGTGTGCATGATTATACTCAAAATTTCTTGATTACTATCTGAAACTTTCTTTCAAGTCCTCAATGTTTTTTCTGGAAAAAAATACAATGCTCAAAGAGGTTGTCTTCTATAAAATAGAAATTCAAGTTCTATATAATACCAAGATTTATTCACTTTGGAGAGATTTCAATGATTACCAACCAAGGAGATGTTATCAATACCACACAACAGGTTAGAGAAGTTTTCTTTAGGAAGCCTAACTCTTTAGTGAAAAGTATTATCATGTTAATTTAATTTTTCAATGATCTTCATTGATTTTATAAATGGCCTCTTCACACACCCATGCTTGTTACCAATCCCATACCTCCTGCATTACCAACTTCTTCTAGTACTCATTCTTCTTCTATTAGGATGAATTCCTCTATACACTTTATTTAATTTTTGTCTCTTGGGAAGAACACTAACCCATAATCCCAATATATACTAGATCCCCAACCTAACCCATCACACCCTACATTCCCCACCTCTAAATATCTAGTCATAGTAATCATTTTATTTACCTAAAGTGCCTCTATGTGGGCCTCTATGCTCAATGGTCATGAATATATGAACCTTATAGGCCTACCATGTATTCTCACCCTATCCCTCATCACCCTTTATTCTCTTGGATCATGTAACTTTTATGATATCTCACAATTCCATACTCCATCGATGTCATAGAATTACATCCTCACTACTCCTTTTTTCAGAAAGAATCATACATAATGATAGTGTTTTTTTCCTATTTTTTGTGTTTTCATAATACTGATTATGATCATTTTATAAAGGATTTGTATTTTACCTTGTGGATTATTGATTTTTGAGAAGTAGTTGAGGTTTCATAAAGCCTAGTAAAAATAATATTTATAAAACTTCTTAAAACTATCAAGTGTTAAGTGGGATCAAACCTAAGAGAAGGAATTGTTTGGAATCTAATTAAAATAAATAACTAACAATAACAAAATAATGAACATAATAATTGATTTAATGTTGCAATTAAAATAAATATTAAAACAGATAAGAAATGGATGAAAATGGAGGGATGAGTGTGTGATGAGAAAAGCCAAGGGTATAAAAATGGATGAACTAGGGAAACTATACTGATCTGAATTGATAAATTATTTTTTACATTACATAAAATTTATGATAATGTGAAAAATAAGTGCAATAAATGAGTTGAATAACCTTGATGCCACTAAAATGTCAACATTGTTCTATAATCACTTGAAGAAAAAAATCAACCCAAAAATATGGAATGGGTGATTCTTACTTAGAAAAGATAAACATCAAGTTTTTTCAAGTTATTTACTTGAGTTGTTGCTTCTTAGACAAAGATTCCACTATTAATCACTTTTCAGTACTTAGAACAATGTAGAATAGTGCTTCAGAAGAATGATGGAATGAAAAACATAACAAAAGGTTCACACAATTATTTGTATAATTAAACACAGCTCAATCTATCAATCTATTGGTGAAGTATGAATAAATTTATCATTGAAAAAAGATAAACATCTCTAACTTAAAAAGAAAAATGGAAATTAAAGAAACCCAAGAAAAATAATAAACTATGAAAATTGAAAAAGAACAATAAAAATATTCAACTCATTTCAATCTGATTCCCTAAAGAAATTTAGGGTTAGTGGTATGCATTGATGGAAGCTTTAAGGATATAAATAATATGCTAATCACTGCACCTATACTCACACTACCCATAAGTGGATAAGGGTTAGAGATATACAATGATGAATCAAAGAAAGGATTGGGTTTTGTACCCATGAAAAATCATAATTTGATAGAATATGTATCAAAAAAATTGAAAACCCATGAACAGAAATACATGACACATTATTTTGAGTAGTCTCGGGTTTAATACCCATGAAAAATTATAAATTTATAGCTTATTCCTCATGAAAATTGAAGATCCATGAGAAGAACTACCTGACACATGATTTAGATTTATCCATTGTGGTCTTTGCATTGAAAACTTAGAGGAACTTCCTCTATGGAGAGAAATGTGAAATATACCCATTAGAAGATTATAAAGTATATAATCATATAGATATATTTGAACATGCATCAACAAATATGGTTAGAGTTAATCAAGGACTAGGATTTCTCAATTCATTGTCACATCGGAATGGTGAATAAGTTGGTTTATGCTCTTCATAGAAATGAATTTGTTACTCTATCCATGATGATAATTGAGAAAGACTTGGTCTTCAAAGATATGAAAAAGATTTATTTAAAAATCATAAAGGTGTGGAAGAAATCCTACATTTCCCAAATGATTGATCAACCATTGATTCAAGATAAAATCAAGGAGGCATAAAGGGATGATTTGGAGCTTTAAAAAAAGTGAGTGGAAAAAAGAGAGTATTTATGAATTCAATATTGAAAATGATAGAGTCATTTGTTTTGGAATAAGACTCTATGTACCATCAAAACCTATTATAAAGAAAAATATATTGGAAGATACACATAGCTCATTTTTTCCATCCACCCTAGAAGTACCAAAATGTACTGATATCTTCAAGAGAACTTCTAGTGGGAAAACCTGAAGAAAGATATTGTTGATTACACCAAAAAGTTCTTGTTAGGTAAAATATTTAAGGTAGATAATCAGAAGTCCAAATGGGTTATGAAACCATTACACATAACACCCTGGAAATGAGATAATATCCAAATGTAATTTTTCAAAAATTGAAAGAAAATAATGTCGAATGGGTTGTGGTGGATCAACTTACCAAGACTACTCAATTAATCATCATTTAGGAAGATATATCTCTTGATTGTATTATCAAGATTTATGCAAAAGAAGTTGTGAGGTTCTATGAAAGACCACTTTTTATTGTATCTGATCGAGATCCAAGATTTTCCTATAAGTTATAGAGGAGTCTTCAATAGTGTCACAGACCAACCTGAGTCAACCCATCACATTACTTGGGTCCGCTTGCCACAAGGCCCTAAGTGCATTCCCAATTTCCATGAGCTGGTGACCAGCACCAAGCATCACCAAGAAGACCTTTTTGATTGGTTATTCCCATGGTAAACCAATGTGACCCATCCATGGGATGCGATGGCCATGCCAATCTCAATAGGTTTAACCTAAAAAAAGAATCTAGATAAATATATAAATTATAATCAAATGCCATAGACCATAATAAACATAATAAAAAAACATCCCACAATGTCCATATATACATGTCATCTCAATTCAAAACCAAAACCCAAAAGAATGGGAACAATATCTAACAATATAATGACCCAGGATTAATATACATGGATATTACATCTTTTTAGATTAATATTCATTAAATAATATAAAAATATACTCAAGTATCATAATAGTTTAGTGCCTTTGGAAACTTTGAACACATTCCTCTAATTTTTTGAAAGACATTCAATATCTCTCATAAAGATCTTACCCTTTAGTACTCCTACTTAGAACCTCTCTTTATAACTTGGGGAAAGGAAACATAATAAATGGGTGAGATTAGATACTCATTAAGGGTAAATCAAGGGATATATCATAATAATTATGGAATAAGAACCTAAAAATAACTTTTGAAAATTATATCCTACATATCAAATATCATGATATCTTTTATTGTAATAAATCATAGAAATTTATAAAGAATCAAAGAACATATTCCATGAGAGCATAACATAATAAATTAAATTTTGGAATACACATAAGAATAAAAAATAATTTCCATATTAGTCAAGTCTCATTTACAAGACCATCGTAGTGGAAAAAGTCCCTTACTAAACCGGGTTCACTCTTATTCCATACATGAATTAATGAAGTGAGTTTACTCTTGTTCCAATCCTATATTACTAAACCAAGTTCACTTCTCATTCCAATCCATCTATATCGTGAGATATAAATATTTAACCAATGAATCGGATGGAGATATAGGTTCCACCCATAACATAATGAAAACCATACATATGTGCACCACAAGAACATAAATAATTCATCATATCAGAACTCATAAAAAGAAATGGGTTTCATAAACATCATTCAATCATAACATAACCCATGGAAAGAAATGGGTTTCATAAATATCATACCATCATAAAAATAAACCAAACATAGAAATAATAAGGATAGTACCCTTTAAAAATATCTAAACATAAGTAAAATCAAATAATTTTATCTTCGATGGAAAAGAATTTTGAGATATCACTTGAAAATAATTCTTGAGGAAAATATCCTTTAAACTCTTAACGTGTTTTCTTTTCTTAAAATTTTTCACAATTTTAAAAGAAAAAATTTTAGTTGAAAATAACCTTTTAATCTTGTAAGGGAAGATTCAGGTCATAAAGGTGTCATGAAATTGGAAAAATATATTCATTCTGTATAATTTTAAAAAAAATTACTTTTGTACTTTTTTGGGAAAAGTCACAAAGTACCTCATGAGAAAAATTAAAAAAAATATTACTTTCAAACCATGTAGTAAAATATAAAAATGGGTAAAACTGATATTAAGAATCCATATAAAAATAATAAAAATATTTTTTTTAAAACATTTTTAGAACACATGGATGTGAAAGATAAATATTCCCCAATGAAAACGTAAAATGAAACAATCCCAAATATTGATGAGATTATGAAATAAATACTCATCAATTTATAATAAGTAGAGTCCTATTCCCCATGAAATAAAGAAAATTGTATGGATATAAAAATAACATAATATTCTATATGATACTCATAAAATACATTCATGGGAAGTATATACACCACACAAAAGGAATATGTAGTGTATAAGCCATGTGTCCCACAAAAATAAAAGTGAGAAAAAAATCTATTACCTTATGTCTTGACTCTCATTGTACTCAAGAAAACCTCATTTATAATAAATATAAGTTTATTATGAATATATTATAGAATCTTTATCAATTATATCATACCATTTATTCTTTACTTATGTTCTTTCATTACCCGTTTATTAACAATTTTCATGTTAATGTTACGTTTTGGATAATAACCATTATGTTTCTCACATGTGTTGGATTTTTTATATTTTTTCCTATTAATTATATTATGATTTCATCATATCCAAAATTATAACCATGATATAAATATAATATATGTTTAGTACATAATTATTTATAATATTCTATAAAATATAGAAATTAAATACATCATTCATGGAGATGGTAGGTCATACGTACGCATGAATGTTGTTTTCATTTTATTATCATATTAAAAGAACAAAAAATATATGATATATTATCATTCCATAATAATTTTTATGTTATATATATAATATATATTCATAATATTTATCCTTATTACCATTTATGTGAAATATATATGAAAAATGAATCACATCGCATCGTGGAGATGGAAAGTCATACGTACTCATGAATGATGTTATCATTTCCCAAAATATTAGGTGGTAAAAATGTAGATATTATATTATAATTATAGAATAATAATTATTTCTTAAATATAATATATAAATAATAAACACATCATAATTACCACTCATAAAAAATATTGATATAAAATGAATTGTATCGCTACGTGGAGAATATAAGTCATACATATGCACGAGCGATACTTTCATTTCATGTTTGATGGGAAAGTGGATTTAAAATGGTTTTTTCATAGTCATAATAACATTTCATCATATTTAGTATGATTAATTTATTACTTTATGATATATTTTATAGATTTATAGGAGTTATAGAAGTATGTAAAAAGAGAGCGATTGGATAGAGCGATTATCTCTTCTTTAAAACAGCTCCTTTAGATCTCCTATAAAAGACTCTAGAGTTGGCCTTTTGATAATACAAGAACCTCTAGAATGTGTCTAGAGAAGTATAGAATAGAATTTGGAAGATTTTGTTTGATCTATATGGATCAAAATGATGTGTATAAGTTATAGATGATGTACCCTTTTATAATTGAGGTGATCGGTGTTGTAATAATGGGGTCCCTAGACCCAACTTGAATAGTACTTTTGATTACCTTGTCATGTATAAAGTTAGATATGCATGATTATTACATGATATTATAGTGTAGATATTTATACATCCACTAGTTAATGATAATTTTCATAGATTAAAAATTGCATCAAAAGTTTTTAGCAGATCCTTGGCTATAATGAGAATCTTAAGATACGATGACATTAATCTTAAACAAAGGACATATGGTCTAGATACATCTTACTGACTAGACACAGTAGATGATTGACTATTAGTTTCTAGGTTCTCATAATCATTGATACTTCTGATCATGAAGTTCGTACTCGGTGACCTCTAATAATGATATCCTAAAGATAGACTCTCCAATAGGAACACCACATGATTTATGTGTCATTGGTTGTTCCTATCTATGAAAATGTGTATTGGTCTCCTGAATTGAGATCATTAACAGTCTGTACCATTTGATTTTGTAATTTTATTCAAGAAAAAAACCATGATAATTAAATCATGGTGAGGTTTCTTGTGTTGGGTGCTTCATTGGTGGTATGACATTAGTTCAATGGTTAAGAAAGGATTTTTTGCTTTCAAGTTGAGTAAGTAATATATATTGGGGCTTGTTTATCAGGATGGTAGTACCTTCATAATACTTTCTCCAAGGAATCAAGGGTAAATATATATAGTTAGATCAACAAATAATAAATAAAAAAGGGTAATGACATGAGTGTGCTTCCTATTTTATGAGATATGAAAGGCAAAGAGATTATATTACACAGTGCATGTTTGTAGGTTGGTTTCCATAAGGGCCTTAATGGGTTGACAGACTCCACTCTTGGTCTCTGAATATTATTCACTACTATCGATATAAGGGCATAAAGGTTCACACACAATAGCATATTCAAGAATCTTCCCAATTCAGTTGAATATATATATTGGACATGGTAGGGCCCACCATAGGGTCTGAGTGTTGTCCAAGTTATCGATCACCAAAGAAATAAAAAAATTTATTATTATTCAATAAAATAATAATTGGTTTCAGTTTATTTATAGTATTTAAAATTTAAATAAATATGATAAATAACATTAATCGAACAAATATTATTAAACATTCCCGATTCTTTTAATATTAAACGAGAATGATGAGTCGAGTTAAATGACTCAGATTTATCAAGTAATATATTTACTATATATTATAGGTATGTGATAGAATATAAATAATATTTGTGATGTATTTTATTTTTTCATAAATTTTTTTATTTCTTTTTAATGGGTGACATATTTATGGGGGTTGGGGAACCCATCTGGGTATTTTGACTCCCACTATAAAAAAATGAGAGAGGCTCATTATCATTGTGGTGTTCATTTAAACAAAGTGAGAGCCTATCTCTATTTCATCCTTATATATAGATAATTAATCTCTCTGAGTGATGATCCAAGAAAGCCTTTGACAGATCAAAGGAAACAGATCATGGTGATCATCATGATACAAAATGACTCATCGGAACTCTATGCTACCACCCAGATTAAAATGAACAGGGAGTGTGTGGATTCTTGGAACATGTGTGGGAGATCTAGTGGGGTTTGTATTTTGGTCCTTCAAGCAACGATCACTGAAAATGAGTTTCTACCATGTGAACTTTGGTTTCGAACAAGTTATGTGCTCATTTTTATTTTTGGGATCTATCTAATTTATGTGAGATCCGCAGACCATACCGGGGCGCAGATCATCAGAGACGACAAGTTTTGTCACTCCAATGATGAAAAATTTTAAAATACTAGCCCATAAATTTCTATTGTGACCCCAATACCTATAATGGTATCAAAGTGATCGCTTAAAATTTTTGAGACCAATAAAAATTGAGTTGCTTTAAATTTCAGTAGAGGGTTTAATTTTGGTACCAATGGTTCATACCGTGCAATGATCAGATTTCAGATGGCCAAGTTGTGGTCATCTAAAATTTTTGATATGGATCATGTTTGTGGTTATGGGTATTAAAATTTAGAGTATAATTCTGATCATCCTAATAAATCTAGCAGTGATTTGACTGGAGTTCGATGACCAGAAATATCACCGGCCAGCAGGTGTACATTCCATTGGTTTTGTGGGTTTTTGATAATAATAATCATTATTATCATTTATTATTTTGTTATAATAATTATTATAATTTTATTATAATAATGATAATTATTTATTTATTATAATAATATTATATTTTAAATGTTATTAGTAGCCTTTGGAAAAAAATTGGTCGTGTGGAAATGGTGTGTGGTGTGTGTGGATTTTCTGCACACTAATAAACAAAATAAAAAAAGGGGTCCACTTGATAGTAAAAAAATTTAAAAAAGACATCTATAAGGTGCCCCCTTGTACACCGCCTTCCTCCCGAATGACAATCATGTTTGGTTTCCCCTTCCTTCAGTGCACCCAAGCAGCCCCTTGTCTGGCCATATCCCTCCCCAAGATCCATCGTGGTAAGCCCGACCACATCCCTGGCTTCCCATCTCCACCAGACTGGTCAACATTGTCAGTTCCCTTCATCACCCATAGTTCTCTTCGAGGGACCACCTAGTGAACTAGATCTAGGTGGATCTTAATTCATTACCCACCTCCGCAGGCCACCCCCCCCCCCAACCGTGTGGTCGGTATCCAGTGGAAGAATCCCTCATTGTTGTACCCAGCCACCCCTCAAACAAAGTGGCCTCTTGTGTGAGATACAGACACTAAGACACCCACCCCGGCCTACTCGAGCATCATTTCCACATCAGGTCCCCACCAGGAGTCATCTGATTCCACACTGAGCCATTGATGTGTTGCCTTCTGTCTCCAAGCCACAATTGGGATCTCGTCTTCCTCAGTTGTGGCTCACCAGGCTGTCATCCACCAGCTATCCATGTTTCCTAGAATCGGATTCACTAGTTCTACAACCTCTTTTTTCTAAATACCACCCAGTGTGCCCCCCTTTCCTACCTATTGAACCCCTCACGATGAACCCAGATCTGGATTTGGCTAGACATTGGCCTTACAACCTACTCATAGGATTTCCCCCCACATGAGGTAACCCCTATCAGACCAGAATCTCCCTAGAAGCATCCCAGACGGGTCTTTCCAACCCGCCACAAGTTTGGGCAGATCTGTCTATCCCAGAATAGCCCTACACAGGCTTTCCATGACTTGGAATGGGCCTACATGGGTTCGACCCATCCTGCACAGCCCCCGCATTGAGTCTGTGGGCCCGAATTAATTCAAATTAATATAATTAACTAATTTAATTTCAAAATTAAATTAAATTAATTAAAATATTTATTTTTTTTTAAAATAATAATAATTTTTTTACGCATGAAGAATTTATTTAATTTTGGTATTGATTTAATTTAAATTAATTAATTAATTTAATTTTTGGCATTAAAATTAATTAATTAAGGGACCAAATGTGAATTAAATGAATTATTTTAATTTTTAATTCATTAAATTTATTTAATTAACTCATACTTTATTTGTTGCAATTTAATTTTTTATCGTGATTCAATTTTACACATTGATTGGTCTCGAGAACCGACCTATTATATCTGTTGTTTATTTAATTAATTATTTAACTACATATGATGTTTGTAATTAATTAAGATGATATGAACATCATCACTTTTTGGTCAATTTTTATAATGGACTATGTGTCCATTTTATCTAATATATATTCCACCCTTAGTCCCCCTTGCCTGCGAGTGAGTACACTAGTACATTGACGAAGATGATGAACGGTGTGGACCCCACCAAGATAAGGTGGTATTCCCTAGCTAGGATGATTTAAGACACAGATAATGCCAAGATGATGTGGTACGCACGATGTGATGTGGACCCCGCCAAGATGAGGTGTTACTCCAAATATGACATGGACCCTTTCAGGATGTGGCGGCACTCTAGACGAGTAGTGGACATACTGGGTGGGAATGAGCTGCATCAAGAGTCAAGCTGTGACTTGGGTATGATACCCCTAGTTTATTTTAGATTCTCAAGACCAATTGGGTAGTTAGTTTCCTTTATTCATTTATTTATTATTTTATACATTTTATTGCAACAGGAAAATACATAAAATAATAAATAATAAAATTCATAAATAAGCAATGAATGTTTTTCCAATTAATGATCAATTGTGAGAGTGAAAACATAGTTGAAAAAGATTAATATAAAATTTATTACATTTATCAATATAAAAAAAATATCAATGAAATTTTAAGTCACAAACACATTTCGTTGTTTGAATTTGAAGGCAGCTAAGTGTTTGGGGTGCTCTGTCAGCCATAGCTGAGGTTTCCTCTTACTACTATGGAGTTCTTATGAGATTGATGAGTTTAATTAACTAAAATGGTAGTAAGGATTATCCATATCTAACTTTCTATAACTTTAGAGTAAAGAGTTGAGGGAATCAAGTTTATGATTCTGAGAAGCTGGGACTTCACTCAACTGATCAAGAAGTCATGAGTTAATGTGATTGACCAATCAAACACCTAACATAAACTCTTCAAGTAGTGGAATAGCCATATCTTGTGGACTATGAGGGGGGCTTAAGGATCCTTTCCACTAGAGTACTCAAGCGATAGAGTATTCCGATTCTAGTACCGAGGGATCCTATAATTCAATAAAATAGTGGTAAATATTTAATAATTTAATTATTTAATAAAAAATGTCTAATTTAGTAATCAATATAAAATTACTAATCTACTAAAGTTTATTTTTTGTAGAAAATGGTAAGTAATACAACAAAAAATACACTGTGATAATATTGGACAAAGTCATTGTCCTATCTGGCACGAATTTCCAAGTGTAGTATAGGCACTTGTGCACAATACTACTATATCAGAAATTCAAGGTGTTTGTGTCCCTAAACTAGTTAAGCCACCTTAGTAAGCGAGGGTATAGCATTTCTTACAGGAGACACATGTCTAATGCATATGATTGTTATGTAATAATACTATCATCAACATCCAATTTTAGTTGTGGTTACAACATCAGTACATGGATGATTACACATGTAATCTCTTCTCTAAGAAGTTTATGAGGAGAAAGTAAAGCGAGATACGAATGTGATTATTACACTGGTTATGTGTAAATTGGAAGGAAGATCATGATCTTTCAAAACATTTCATTCACATTTACACCTAATTACTCCAGTTTCGTTTAAGGTTACATAACGAATAGGATGGAGTAAAAACTTCATTACCTTTTAGGTATGGTTCTCCAAGTAATAAGAGTATTAAAGATAGGTTAATATTTAATTATTATGGTGAATAATTTGAAAGAAAAGGTGATAAGTCCAATGGAAAGACTTATGCCAAAGGATTCTTTATAAAGTCCTTAAAAGATAGAGGTTGGTTATTAAAAAGGAGGTTATTTCCATCGCATAACTTGAAATAAAATCCATGTAAGTTAATCGCAATGAACTGAATTAATTAAGCAATTTATCACTTCTTCTTCATTGAATATTCAACAAATAAAATGTAATGTTTCTTTATATTTTTGGGCATTAAATACAATATTTCATTCAAATATGTTTATTAAAATACAGTAACCAAGTAAGTAATAGAAACGATAAAATAATTAAGGTGTATTCTCTAAGTAGATATGAAAGGGTGATTCCTAAGTCAGCAGTGAGAAACACATAACTTCTAATTTCCAACCGAATGATTCTAGTAGAACAATTTGTTAATTATAACCAAAATATTTATCTCATGTATCCTTTAAACATAAGGAGACATTATTATAGTTTCAGGAATAAATTTTGTTTGTGGTGTTTCATACTCAATCAATAGTTCAATGGTACTTGAATCATATTCAATATGGTGAATATAAAAATGTAATACTTTTACCTAGTTTTGGAAAGATGATTATTTTTAAAGTAAAATTAAAATTGTACATCAAGGATATACTCAGTTTGTTATTTAGACTCAATATATATAAACACGATTAGTGTTATCAATGTATTTAATTTGGACAATGAAAACTTTAGAAATAAAGGTTTTCCACAAAGATTTCAGAATTATTTCAACAAAAAAAGCATGAACTATTACAAGGGTAAGATAGTGGTAAATATACTTCATATTTTTCCTTCAAGTTTTTTAAGGAATGTCAAAGTGAATTACATTTATGGTTAGAAGTAATAATATGATTTGGGTTATCATGTCAAATCATATCCTAACCAAGTATTCATCAATCAATATAATATAGAATGGAGTAATTCCAAAATTAACATTAATTTAACTACATCATGAAATCAATTCAAATTAGGAGGATTGATAATTGGTATTACATGCTAACATTTATCAACAAAATGTATCATGGATCAATTCCTAAATGAACATTTTATACTTCATAGTCATAATGTAAGTAGTATCAATGTTTCAACTTACAGAAAATTTTATTATATTTCAATATGTGCTTTCCAAATAATAGTGATATCCCATGACCATATACCAACTATAATGAAAAATGGATATAATATGACACATAGTATGATGGAAATCCATAACTTCATAAGAACATGTGTTTGGATACAAAAATTTTGTTAGGATATAAACAAACTTGCATCAATTTAAACACGTTGTGCATCAAAGTAATTATCTTAATGGTTATTTAGGATATTACATAAATCCCTAATATAGGAAAGTGGTATTCAAGTGAGAGACTACATTTATATAAAAGGGTGTACATCTCTGTTAGATATACTGGGAGCTAGATTGACTTGTGTTGAGTCATTTATAATGATGCACAAATAGTCATCATAAGAACAAGTTCCACAAGATCTCATAGAATAGGTATGTTCTAGAGACACGTACTATGTAGGAAGGTTCAAACCATAGAGATGGTTTTATATTCACTATGGTCAATGATACATTATTCAGTGAGGATAATAATTCCTACAAGTAATAAGTGTATAGAAATCAACTAATATTGACAGTATCAATTAAAATTAAATAATGGATTCCATGTATCCAAATGAAAAGGGACTTATTATTTAGAATATTACTGTGGGTGTTCAAGTGACATGATAGATTAATGGTACAAGTGAAGTACCAATAAGGTTTGGTTGGTAATACCAAATAGTATGCCTAAATCTACTATAATTTTACTTATCATATCTATTTTATAAGATTATTTAATTTTCCATTGGATGTCAAGACCAACTTTCTTGGATGGTGTCTATACGACGCAACCGTAAAGGGGATGAAGACACCATAGGATTATAATATAGGTTTCATGTTATTGAAATCCAATTTAGGATTAAAGTAAGCAACATGATCTTAGAGTATTCATTTGGAATGAATGTTTTCTATGTGTCTACCAAATTTTAGTGGGAGAACCATAGTTTTCCAATTGAAATATGTTCAGCAACATATGGAAAATAGATATTGGTCTTATAGTTAGATAAGACTAAGATAAAAGTAATTCTCCAGTGATTAACATTAAGTAGAAACCTATGTTATAGGGAACTGGGTCTACTGAGGTAGATCTAACGGTTTCTTGGACCTATTTAATCATACATATATTGACAAGATATTGAAAAATACCAGTTGGAACAATTTGAGAGAGAATTATTTCCGATTTCATATGGAAGAAATCCATCCGAGTTGATATACAATTGCATAGGAGGATATTAGGCGGTGATTTGAGTTCCATATGCTTTATCTATGGATCAATCATATATGCCATGATATGTACAAGAATTGATATTGCCATCATATAATTTATATTAGGAAAATATCAGTTATATCCAGGATAACTACAAGTATAGAAGTCAGAATTATTTGTACCTACTTGAGTAAGTACAAAAGATATGTACCTAGTAAGTGGAGAAAACATGATACTAGTTTTCAGGGTTACAAACTAGTCTTATTTGGATAAAATGGTCTAGTATCACGGTTGGATAAGTTGTTGAGTGATACAAGCTCATATAATACATTAGTATACATACCTACAAATATCAAGTATGTTGCGGCTTCTAAGTGAGCTAAAAAGTTGTTATTAAATGCAATGATTTGTTCCAGTTCTTATAATTGCATCTACTAAGTAATGTTTTTATCATAGTGATAATTCTATTACTGGTACTAACTAAGATTTCAAGTTTTTACAGTAGAAAAAATGATATACTCTAGGATACCATCTATTAAGAAGTTTTACTCAAGGAGGTGAAATTGCATATAGCTTAATAGCCATGCAGCGGAAACGTGGAAGACCCAGAAACTAAAGTGGTGACTCATTAGAAACATAATCATTATCACAAAGATCTAACAAGGTACATTATCAAGTTAACTCTAGTGTAAGTGGGAGTGTTGTAATAGTGGGTTCCCTATACCCAACATGAATAGTACTTGTGATTAACATAACATGTATACAGTTATATATGCATGATGAATAATTACCATTATAGTGTATATAATTTTTCATCCACTATTTAATGGAAATTTCCATAGATTAATTGTCATATAAAAAGGTTATATTAGATCCCAGACTATAATGAGAACCTCAAGATACTATAAAATTAATCATAAAAAAATGTCATATAGTCTAGATACATATTAATAATTGGATAGTATATGTTTTACTATCAGGTGATGGGGGATCATAAGTATTGAGAAATATTATCATCAATTTCATCCTTAATGACCTATAATAGTGAGATCATGAGTACAGACCAACCAATAGAAACACCACATGTTTTGGGTGTCATTGGTTGTTCCTACCTATGAACATGTGTATTGGTCTCCTTACTTGAGATCATTACCAGCGTGTACTATTTTATTACATACTTTGATGCAAGGAAAAAACCATGATAATGAAATCATGGTGAGTTAGAATGTTTTGGGTGCATTATTGGTGGTATGAAATTATTTGAATGGTCAAGAAAATATAATCCACTTTCGAGTTGAGGATGTAATGTATCTCTGGTCGTGTTGATTAGGATGGTAGTACCTTCATAAGGCCTTGGACAAGGCATTTGAGGGTAAATCCATCTAGTTAGATCAATAAATAATAAGTAAGAAAAGGGTGATGACATGAGTGTGCATCCTGCTTTATGATATATGAATGATAAAGAGATTATATTACACAGTGCATGTCCGTAGGTTGTTTGTTATTGTTATGAATTTACTTATCTCTTTTGGGGACTTAATGGGTTTCTATAATTTTCTCTTGGCCTATGAATATTATTCACTTCTATCGACATATGGTCCAAGAGGGTCATACATAATAGTGTATTCAAGAATTCACCCTATTCAGTTCAATAGGTATATTGGACATAGTGGGCCCCACAACAGGGTACGAGTATTTTCCAAGTTATCAATCACCAAAGAAATAAATAAATTAATTATTATTAAAATGAAAAATAATTGATTTGAATTTATTTATAGGATTTAAAAGTTAATTAAATATGAGAAATAATATTAATTGAACGAATAATATTTAATATTCCAGGTTCGTTTAATATTAAGTGGGAGTAACGAGTTGAGTTAAATGACTTAGTTTTATCACATTATATATTTAATATATATTACATGAATGTGATAAAATATAAATAAGATTTATTATGTAGTTTTGTTTGTCATAAATTTATTTATTACATTTCAGTGGGCGATATATATTTGGGGGCCAGGGGAACCCATCCGGGTATTTTGACTTCCATTATTTATGCAGGATATATGCTCATTATAGTTTTACTTTTCATTTTAATTAAGTGAGATAATATCTCTCCTCCTTCATTCTAGAGATAGAATGCTTCTCTATAAGAACTGATCCAAGAATTCCTTCGACGGATCAAAGGCAACGGACCATAGTGATCATCGTGACACTAAAGGACTCATCGGAACTGTGTGCTAGCACCCGAATTATATCGAATGGTGATAAATTGGATTCTTAGAGAATGTGTGGAGGATCTATAGGGTTTATACTTCAGATCCTTCAATTAATGATTGATGGTGACGAGCTGCTATCGTGGGTGCTTTGGTTTCAAATAAGGTTTGTGTTTTTTTTTATTTTTGTGCTCCATTTAATTTACGTGAGATCCTTGAACCATACCAGGGATTGGATAATCATATATGACAACACTACTAGAAAAATAGGTATTTGCGATGAGGCATTTGCGACGGGATCCCGTCGCAAATGGCTTTTTGCGACGGGGTCACGTCGCAAATAACCCGTTGCTGAAAACGGCGTCGCAACAACACTTATTTGCGACGGGCCCGTCGCTAAAGCCTTTTTTTGCGACAGTCATTCTCCCCGTCGCAAATAGTACTCCGTATATTTGTAAAAAACTTTTAAAATAGTTTTTGCGACGGGTCCCGTCGCAAAAACTATTTTTTAAAAAAAATAAAAAAACTATTAATAAATTATTTTAATGCATATAATAATACTAGTATTTGCGACAGGCATAGTATCCCGTCGCAAATACTATAAAAAAAATAAATTATTAATAAATTATTTTAATTAATATAATAATATAATTATAATTCACAAATAAAAATAATAAATTATTTTAATTAATATAATAATATTAGAATTATAATTCATAAATAAAAAAAATATTAATAAGTTATTTTAATTAATATAAAAATAATAGAATTATTTTACATTCAAATATTAAAATAATTCAAGTATTACAAAAAATATAATTAAATTATAATATTATAAAATTTTAATATATACATATAATTTAATACTATAAAATATAAATAATATTATTATTCATATTAGTATTGTTATTTAAAAATATAATATTATTAATATTTTATAATGAGACAAAAACTACGAATAGAAAAAAAAAATATTTTGATTTCACAAATTTTATAACATAAATACAAACTCTAATCTGAAGGAGGGGGGGAGGTGGGGGATCTTCAGATGGTGGTGGAGGAAACTTCATCCCTAAAGCATGAGTGAGTCGGCGCATGTACTCCATCTGCTCCTGATGATGCTGCTGCCACCGACTCGCCTGCTCCTTGTACAGCTGCTGCTGGCGTCGACGCTCCTCCTCATGCTGCTGATGCATCTGCTCCTGCTCCTGTCGAAGACTCTCTATCTGTGCAGTCTGAGATCGCAACTGATCCTCATACTGTGTAGTAGAAGAATATGTACGAGCTCCTCTCGAGCTGGACGCCGACATCGCAGCACTTCCATAATAATCTCCGGGAGTCAGTCGAGAGCTGATACCAACTACCCGGCCCTTCTCAAAGGCATACTGGGTGGCCTGCATCCATGCCGCCTCATCAAACTGACGGGCAGTGGTCTGATCTGATGACTCGGTCTGACTCTCAGGTCGGGCCTGTGACGCTGCGGCCTCATATGACTCCTATAGTTGCAATTTAAAATTAAAATTGTGAATATATTATATGCAGTTAATTTTTAAACTTGAAAACAAATAACACTGACCACGATGTGATGCTGACGATCACCTCTGAGCTCCCCAGTAGCAGGATCACTATACATCCTCTGATATACGTCGTACTCTGTAATATCGGGGTGCTCGACAGCCTATAATAATAAAAAATAAATTGTTAATATTTATAGTTATATAAAATATTTATAAATAATGTACGTACCAGATGCTGTCTATGAGTACTGAAAGAATGACTCCCAGCTCGATGAGTCACCTCCTGTCTCCCCCGATTCTACCTCCCCACCGATGATCTCCTCTGAAAGGCACCACTCAACCAGTGCGCACATAATCCATCCCATGCATGGGATGAAATATACTCTGGTCGGTGTGCTCTACATGACTCGTCAAAATCTGACACTCCTGCTTTCTTCATCGCAGCTTTTCTTAAATTGTGCAAAAACTGACGAAGGCGATCACGCATGGCCACCTCCCATGCCTCGTGGATGGCGTCACACATGGTATCCTCGATCGGATACCATAAACCCTACAAATAAATCAAAATATCAAGTTAGAAATGAAATAATTTTCAAAATAAAAATTATTTATTTACGTACGTACCAACCAATGGCCGAACATGGCCTGCTGCACATCAATGGGAATCTGCTCCCATGTGGTCCACGGCTGAGAGAAATAGTTGCGCAAAATAGCGCTTCCCTGTACGACTGCTATATGCGGAAAACTGAAAAAATAATAAACATTTATTATATGAATAGATTAATGAAATCTTAGTCAAATCCACAGGTTATCACACAGGTTATCACACCTCCGTGTGCGTGGATCAAACCCAAGACGTGGATGTCGCTCGGGGACGGGGTCAGGAATCATCAATCGTGCAAGACCACGCCACCTCCGCGTACTCCCTGGAGCGCCTGCAGGCTGAGGGTCATCTGTCAGCAACTCATCCGCATCGAAAGTCAGGTCAGCATCCGTCAACTCACAAAATGTGGCATCGTCCATCTGAAACAGAAAATGTTAATGTTAGCAAATAATTGATAATTAC
Organism: Viscum album; assembly: GCA_963277665.1. Lineage (NCBI taxonomy): Eukaryota > Viridiplantae > Streptophyta > Magnoliopsida > Santalales > Viscaceae > Viscum > Viscum album. The sequence continues at coordinate 1,810,283,601 of OY728156.1, forward strand.
TATTATATATACATATATACATATTATGATTGTATATAAATACCATGGAATGATATCAGTGTTCATCTTCATCATCATCTTCATATATGTCAATGTCATCTTCATATTCCTCCTCAACATCATCGATATCCATTCGAGTTACAGTTGCTTCATCTCTTACCATTTCAAATTCATATGTGACATCATTAACATCATCATCATCACCGACTCTTAAATGTGGGGTGTCGTCATCGATACTCATGTCTCTTTGTAAAAAAGATTTATTTTGAGTACTCTCTTGAAAAACTTCAATTCTTTACACATCAGTGAAAGCACATTCACTTTGACTAAACTGATTGTCTCGAATTTTGATTTTTATTACACTCCACCAATCAGTCAAGTCTCTTGATGTTGCACAGTACTTTGCGTAATAAACTTGATATGCCTGTTGAGCCAATAAGAATGGTTCATTTACTGCGAGAACACTTTTACATTTAATATCGATGATTCCATGAGTCGGATGAACACGCACGCCTCTCTCTGTATCCAACCACCGACATTTGAACATGGTTATATAATGTTGTCCAAGATAATAGAGTTCAATGATTTCATCAAGTATGCCATAAAAGTCAGCTTCATTTTCTCGATGATGAGATCCTCTCAAGCTAACTCCACTGTTCATTATTTTTTTCGATTCCCTATATGCATGTGTGTGGAATCGAAATCCATTCACCACATATGCATTATAAGTTTTAACAAGTTTGGAAGGTGGGTTACTCAATACACACAGCCATTTGTCAATTTTATCAGCATGTCAAGACACCTGAAAATTTGTGAAATAATTATCAATATGGTAAACTATACATTGAATGAGTTTCTAAAAGATAAAGAATTTATGTTACCAGTTTTTTAAACCACTGAGAGAAATTTTTTAGTCGATGTTCTTCGAGAGCAGCTGCTGTAATTTGTGGAATTTGTTTCTTGATATGATTATCATACAACCTATAAAAACCAAAGTTATTTACTGTAACATAAATGATAGAATAAGTGATATAAACACTTACAGTAAAACTGATGTCATCTCTTCACAGTTGAGCAGAACATACGTATGAGCTCTCTGATATTCATCATCTGAAAGCCAACGTTCATAAACTCCACCAAAACCAAGCTCTGACTGGTTGAAAATAGATAATTGATTGTCGATTTCATCAATATTCCTCTCATTCTGTCCCATTCGGTTGTGTTTTGAAGGATACTTAGATTCAAAATAATGGGAGCAGAAAAAAGATATTTCCTCTTGCAAATAAGCTTCTGCAATAGATCCTTCAACAGATGCTTTGTTACGTACTTTTCTTTTCAATTTTTGCATGCATCTTTCAAATGGGTACATCCATCGAAACTGTACCGGACCTCCACATTTGGCTTCATATGGAAAATGTAACATCAAATGATCCATTGAGTCGAAGAAAGACGGCGGAAATATTTTTTCCAGTTTACATATAATTACAACAACATCTTTTTCAAGTTTTCCTAGAGCATCATAATCTGCCGTAGCCGCACAAATTTCCCGAAAAAAATGAGACATGTCTGTTATGGAATCCCAAATCACAGAATTCAACAGACCTCTTAATACAATAGGTAGAATTCTATCCATTATAACATGACAATCATGACTTTTTAATCCAGTAATATGACCATTCTTTACAAATCTACCCAAATTGGAAGCACAGCCATCTGGAAGTCTCAAATCTGCAATCCACTGACAAAATAATAAACGGTTTTCTTTAGACAGTGTATAAGCTGCTTTTGGTTTCAGTAACCTTTCTTTTCTGACATTCTCAAATAGTTTCAATTCTGGACGCCTGCAAATTTGGGCAAGATCTAAACGTGCATTTACATTGTCTTTTCTCTTTCCTGGCGTATCCAAAACTGTATGAAACAAATTATCAAAACAGTTCTCCTCAATATGAATGACATCTAACATGTGTCGGACCAACAGATCAGACCAATATGGAAAATCCCAAAATATGCTACGTTTATTCCAATTGTGTTCTTTCCCAAAACCAGAAATTTTCTGTTGGTTTATTGTGGGACCAAAAGTGATGGGAGGTAATGAAAATAAAACTGATTTTAACTCCAAACCTGATAGAATTTTTGGAGGTCCATCCCTTTCAAATGTTCCTTTTCTGAAATGAGATCTGTTTCTGCGAAAAGGATGATCAGCTGGAAGAAATCTGTGATGACAGTCAAAATAACAAGGTTTCTTTCCATGAATGAGCATAAATGCTTTGTTCTCTCCCATACAGTAAGGAAATGATTTCTAACCATGTGTACTCCATCCAGATAACATCTCATAAGCCGGGAAGTCACTTATTATCCACATCAATGCTGCTCTCTGTATGAAATTCTGTTTCGTTGCAACATCATATGTACTGACACCAGTACTCCACAATAAATTTAATTCATCAATCAATGGCTTCAAATAAACATCAATACTTTTCTTCGGATGTCTTGGAATTAGTAAAGTCAAAAAGATATATGGCTCCTTCATCAACATCCATGGAGGTAAATTGTACGGAGTTAAAAAAATAGGCTAACATGAATATTGACTACCATAAGATCCAAACGGACAGAAACCATCAGTGGAAAGGCCCAGTCGAACATTTCTAGCTTCTAAAGCAAAGGATGGATGCACTCTATCAAAATGTTTCCATGAATCACCATCGGCTGGATGATTCAAGCTTTTATCGGTTTAAATATTCTCTTTATGCCATGAAATCATTGTCGTTGTATTCTTAGACATGAATAAACGCTGAAGTCTGGATGTAAGCGGAAAATATCTCAACTGTTTTACAGGAATCAAACCATACTTCCCGTGTTGTCCTTCTTTATATCTCAGTTGCCCATATGTGGGACAACTATCCAACGACTCATTTTCCCCAGAATATAAAATGCAGTCATTTGAAAATGCATGAATCTTCTGACAAGTAAGTCCCAAATTTCGAACCAGCCTCTTACTCTCATAGTAATTTGCAGGTAAAACATTTCCTTCGGGTAACAGTGTTTTCAGCAAAGAAAATATCTGGTCAAAACAGGTGTTTGACATTCTGTTATCTGATTTGATAGCCATAAATTTTGCAACTGCTTCTAATTTTCTCATCTTGCAGCCAGGATATAATGCATCCTCAGCAGACTTCAACAACTCATAAAATTCAGACGGTGCCAACTCAGGATTTGAAGTTATATCAGCCAGAGTTTCTGTATGTTGAACAGATGAACCTGCAACATCATGTACTAAATCTTGAAATCGGGATGGATCCGGAATCAAGTTAGTATCACCTGCTATGGAACTGCGTTCACCGTGTTGATAGCAAAAAACATAATCTGGTTGAAAACCAAAACGCAAGAGATGTTCTCCCACTTTGTCAAACGTGTCAAACGTTCTCAATGCACATTTTCTGCAAGGGCATTTTATTTTGCCTTCTGAAACAAATTCTGGATTTGATGCCGCAAATGATAAAAAAGTATCCACACCCTCTACATATACTGGATTTAAACCAGAACCGTTTGGATTTCTACGTTGATTTATCCATATGCGATCACCTAATAATGATTGTTGACGACCTCGTTGTTCCATATTTCTCTATAAAATATAAAAGCATTACTGGTTTTGAATAATTTGTTAGAAAAAACACTCAAGCTAGGATAATTATCGAGTTTAGATCATACACGACTGACGCAAACTTTTTATTGAGATAGACCTAAAAATTGACCCTTTAAGAATTAAATATGTTGAGAATAAAGCAAAACATGTTACAAATATTGATAATTTTAATATTATATATTTTTTTTATTATTTTCATAGTACTAATATTATTGGGAATTATTACTAATTATTGGTAATTATTGGTAATTATTGGTAATTATTGGTAATTATTACTAATTATTGGTAATTATTGATAATTATTGGTAATTATTACTAATTATTGTTAATTATTACTAATTATTGGTAATTATTAATAATCATTGGTAATTATTACTAATTATTGGTAATTATTACTAATTATTACTAATTATTGGTAATTATTACTAATTATTGGTAATTATTACTAATTATTGGTAATTAATACTAATTATTACTAATTATTGGTAATTATTACTAATTATTGGTAATTATTACTAATTATTGGTAATTAATACTAATTATTACTAATTATTACTAATTATTGGTAATTATTGTTAATTATTACTAATTATTGGTAATTATTACTAATTATTACTAATTATTGATAATTATTACTAATTATTGGTAATTATTCCTAATTATTACTAATTATTACTAATTATTACTAATTATTGGTAATTATTATTAATTATTACCAATTATTGGTAATTATTACTAATTATTGGTAATTATTACTAATTATTGGTAATTATTGGTAATTATTGGTAAGTATTGGTAATTATTACTAATTATTGGTAATTATTACTAATTATTACTAATTATTACTAATTATTGGTAATTATTACTAATTATTACTAATTATTGGTAATTACTACTAATTATTACTAATTATTGGTAATTATTACTAATTATTGGTAATTATTACTAATTATTGGTAATTAATACTAATTATTGGTAATTAATACCAATTATTGGTAATTATTGGTAATTATTACTAATTATTGGTAATTATTACTAATTATTGGTAATTATTACTAATTATTGGTAAGTATTGTTAATTATTACTAATTATTGGTAATTATTACTAATTATTGGTAATTAATACTAATTATTGGTAACTAATACTAATTATTGGTAATTAATACTAATTATTACTAATTATTGGTAATTAATACTAATTATTACTAATTATTGCTAATTATTACTAATTATTGGTAATTATTACTAATTATTGGTAATTATTACTAATTATTGGTAATTATTACTAATTGTTGATAATTATTACTAATTATTGGTAATTAATACTAATTATTGGTAATTAATACTAATCATTACTAATTATTACTAATTATTACTAATTATTGTTAATTATTGTTAATTATTACTAATTATTAGTAATTATTACTAATTATTAGTAATTATTGATAATTATTACTAATTATTACTAATTATTACTAATTATTAGTAATTATTACTAATTATTGGTATTTATTACTAATTATTAATAATTACTACTAATTATTGGTATTTATTACTATTTATTACTAATTATTACTAATTATTGGTAATTATTAGTAATTATTACCAATTATTGGTAATTATTGGTAATTATTCCTAATTATTGGTAATTATTACTAATTATTGGTAATTATTACTAATTATTGGCAATTATTGGTAATTATTTGTAAGTATTGTTAATTATTACTAATTATTGGTAATTATTGGTAATTATTACTAATTATTGGTAATTATTACTAATTATTGGTAATTATTACTAATTATTGGTAATTATTACTAATTATTGGTAATTATTACTAATTATTGGTAATTATTACTAATTATTGGTAATTAATACTAATTATTGGTAATTAATACTAATTATTGGTAATTAATACTAATTATAGGTAATTATTACTAATTATTACTAATTATTACTAATTATTGGTAATTATTCCTAATTTTTCCTAATTTTTCCTAATTATTACTAATTATTACTAATTATTGGTATTTATTCCTAATTATTACGAATTATTACTAATTATTGGTAATTATTACTAATTATTGGTAATTATTACTAATTATTCCTAATTATTCCTAATTATTACTAATTATTACTAATTATTACTAATTATTCCTAATTATTCCTAATTATTACTAATTATTACTAATTATTCCTAATTATTCCTAATTATTACTAATTATTACTAATTATTACTAAGTATTCCTAATTATTCCTAATTATTCCTAATTATTACTAATTATTCCTAATTATTACTAATTATTGGTAATTATTGGTAATTATTGGTAATTATTGGTAATTATTGGTAATTATTCCAAATTATTGGTAATTATTCCAAATTATTGGTAAGTATTACTAATTATTGGTAAGTATTACTACTTATTGGTAATTATTACTACTTATTGGTAATTATTACTACTTATTGGTAATTATTACTACATATTGGTAATTATTACTAATTATTGGTAATTATTACTAATTATTGGTAATTATTACTAATTATTGGTAATTATTGGTAATTATTGGTAATTATTACTAATTATTACTAATTATTCTTAATTATTGATAATTATTGATAATTGTTCCTAATTATTAGTAATTAAATGAATAATTACCAATAATTAGGAATAATTACCAATAATTACAAATAATAACATTATTAGTATATTTTATTATTAATATTAAAATAATATAATTTTCTAATTTATATACAATTCTCCTTTCATCTGTGCGTTTTCTATCTCCACATACAAATAATACATGTGAAGACAGTAAACACATAGATGAAAAGAGAATTGTATATATATAAAAAATTATATTATTTTAATATTAATAATAAAATATACTAATAATGTAATAATGTTATTATTCCTAATTATTGGTATTTATTACTAATTATTAATATTTATTCTTAATTATTAAAAATTATTACTAATTATTCCTAATTACCATTAACTATGAACAATACTAATAATTTAAATTTATTAAGTAATAAAACAATGTAAACATAATTAAATTACAACTAATTAAGAATAATTAAAACTAATAAAAAATTAAAAATAAATATTAAATTAAAATGAACATAAATAACTTGAAAATTGATCTGCTCTGATCGTTCTTCAAAACTTTAATATCAGCTCCGGAGAAAAAAATTAAACTGGAGAAAAACTAAACTTTAGAAATACAAGTTTGAGAGAAGAAGAAGATGGACTTTGAGAATGATTTGAAAAAACGGATGGGGGTATTTATAGGTTAGATTATTTGCGACGGGTCCATTTGCGACAGGCATCCCGTCGCAAATAGTATTATTTGCGACGGTACCCGTCGCAAATACCTTAGCCAACATTTATTACGGTCAACGGTTAAATAGTTATTTGCGACGGGTCCTGTCGCAAATAACCACCTGCCGACATACTATTTGCGACGGGGAAATACTCTCGTCGCAAATACCTTTTACCGCCGCCGATTATTTGCGACGGGAATATTCCCTCGTCGCAAATAGTTTTCCCGCGATTTGGCGCGCATCGCGTGCCAGTTCTTTTGCGACGGGGAAATCAATCTCGTCGCAAAAGCCTACTTATTTGCGACGGGTAAATACCCCCGTCGCAAATAAGTTTTTATCGGGACTATTTGCGACGGGATTTATTCCCGTCGCAAATAACCCGTCGCAAATACCCATTTTTCCCGTAGTGCAAGTTACATTACTCTGATGATGAAAAATTTTAAAATCTCTAGCCCACCATATTCCACTGCGACCCTGATACCAACAAGGGGCACTTTTGGAATTTCAAAAAATATTAATTTATAGTAAATTCAATCTCAACCCAAATACCTCCAAAATAACATGTATTCAAAGATAAGATGATATAAGGTTTTAATATCATCAAAAAATATTTTTTTGAAAAATTTTGGTATTATTGTAAACCTTATCATTTTAATTTACACTTAGTTAACTCATTTTACTTTTAATTATGGTAACATATTATTTAATATTAAAAAATTGTAATTTTTACTTATATGGTGTAAATTTTCTATAAATAGTCATTTTATGAAATTTTAAAAAGTATCATAATAAATTTTTAGTTTTTAAATATTTTTAAGTTTTTTTAATAATTTAATAAAATATTATTTTAAAAAAATATCATTAGTGTCAATTTTGACACTATTCATTATATTGACATTAATAAAATCTAAATAGAAATATAAATTCAAAAAAACATTTAATACACCCCTAATATGTCATATTAACCTATATATTTTATGTATAACCTTAATTAATTCAAATTGTATTTATTTTAATATTTTTAATATCATTTATTTGATTTTTCCATTGGTTGAATAATTATTGTATCGTAGTTGTGTAATTATTTAAGTTCATTATTTATTCACTAAAAAATATAAATAAATTATTATGATGAATATAAATCATTTATATTTTCAAATAATATTTATAATTAAATTTAGATTATGGAAAACCCTATATTAAAAAATTTATAGTTATTAAAAACATGAATATGGAAACTTTGACTATACTTTAAATAAAATATAATAAATGTCATAATCTTTCCCATGTGGCTCCCAAAGGTCCTTAATTCGACCCGTGGATGATTATTCTCGAGACATACTAAACCAATAAGATTTATTCAAGTTTTTTTCTCTTTTAATGGTTCTTATCATTTTAATTAAAATCATTTTATTGATTTTTCATTTACTTTCTTAAGCACTGTATCAGTGTTTCATAAGCATTAAAGGTAATTATTTCACATATAAAATTTAAAAATAAATTAAAATTATAAAATTAAATAAATCATGGTTAATATAATCCTTTATTTTCGATCATAATCTAATTTTTTCCCTATGTGGACACATAAGATATACTTAAGACAAAGAAAGTGACATTTTGTGTCTTTCTTTGTTCTAAATATTATATAAGTCGTTTATATGGAAAAGTGTCCATTAAACTACTTAATTTAAATCCTTATGTGTTAAGGGTATAATTATATTCATCCAATAAAATTTTGGCATGTGTTAAAGTCATTTTATAGTCTTTATCATTTCATTTTTAACCTAAATTAATGAATTTACCCTTTACTGTTATATAAAATTTATCACAGTTACTATTCATATTTACTAAAAATAAAATGGGACTATTCACTAAATTTGGACCTTATGAATCAAAATTTTTAAATCCATTTTTCTAAATTCAAAACAAATAAGTTCTATAATTTAATTTAATATAAAACTAGTAAACATCCATGAAAACCAGTTTTTTGGAAAAATGCCCCTTTAAAACATAAAACGTTTTTATAATAAATCCATGTATGAAATAAATTTCAAAAACAATAATTGGATTATTTTTAAATAAAAATTAAATAATTAAAAATTAAAACCAATCCAAAACATAATTTCACCTTGTAAAGGCTTTAAAAGAAAATATATTTTTTAATAAAAATCTGTATTTTCATTATTCATCAAAAAGAGAAATTTCTCAGAAAAATACCAAAAGTTCACCCAAATTAAATTTTGATATCCCCATTATAAATAATAATTTTATATTGTCAAATATAATCTATAAAAGTTTCAAAAAAATTATTTTTGACAAGTGCGCCATCAAAAGGTGAAAAAATTGACTTTTTAGAAAAATACTTCTTTTATACGTAAAATTGGATTTATTCTTATACCATATCCAAAAAATAAATAAGATGATTGTTAAAATTTAGATTTTATATATTATATATATTTTTCATTAATATAATTCAAAAATATTTATTTGTTTATTTATTCGTATAAAACACACTTGTGCACATTTAAATAGTTTTTCAGAAAAACATTTCATTCTATTTTAAAAAAGGTTTTACATTCATTAATAAATAATTGATAAAAAAATTATATATACATGTGTAAATAATTTTTAATAATTCAATTAATATTTTTCATACCTTCCATTCTAATGGATAGGATATAATTTTCTTTTTAAAATAATTACAATAATAAAATGTGGTTTTATAGAAACTCAATGTTGCGTGTAACACAAGCTAAGATGGTGTTGTGTGTAACACAAGATTATCATGGTGTATCATGATATAAAATATATTAAATAAATAATATTATTTAAAAATATATTTCATAATATTCTAAAGGTGTTACATTTTACTCCCTTAAAATGAATTTTTCCCTCAAAATTTATCTGGGTTATCAAAGGTTTAATACTTGAAAGTTTCTTTTATAGAAACCCACATCATAAAATGAATACTAAAACTTCATTTTAAAAAGGTAAAGTAGGAAACATAATAGTTATCCAAAGTAATTCATAATAAGGTTTCCACATATGATAACATAGGTGGAAAGCGAAAACATAGACATGGAAGTGAAATATAACTATCAAGTTCTGATAGAAGTGATAAAGAACATGGTCAGGATAAAGTTAACAATCACAAATCCATAAATTTGTGGTGATCTAAGGGTCCATTTGATTAATCGGAAAAGAAGTTACTAGGATAACATTTTTTCAAGATATTTTCCATATAGTTGAAGAATTTTTTTCATGTGAATAAATATTTACTTGATTTCATTACATTTCATAAGCACAATCCCATCCTTTCATTGTGCCTTGATCAATTTCAAATTCAAATTTTATTCTAAAAAATGAAGGTGAATTTTTCATTCCTAAAGAATTAGCAGATCATGAGATCCATAAATGGAATGATATGTCATTTCATCTATCTTTATTTAACATCTCAACACAAGTTATCTAATATGCATAAATCCTTATATAGAGAGATAATACTTTAATCTCTAAAACCAAATCTAGTTTTCAAAGTCAAAAATTTTATAAATGGTTACCTTTATGATCCTCCCAAAATAACTAAAACTTTTGAAATAAGGTCACTAAATTTCCAAATCAACTTATCATTAATACCCAAACAACTTGACGTAGCTCTTAATTTTCACACACACCAAACATGTGAATATTATTATCATGTATTCTATTGAAACATGATAATAACCTAAATTACTATAAAACCTTAGTGAAAACATGCATGCTTTCAAAAATTAACTCTTTCCTCATACCATAAATCCAAAAATTCTATAAAATCTATCCATGATATCATAAACCACCTTGTCATCTTATCATCCCCAAAGTCATCAATGTTATCCCATTTATTTTATCACAATCAAACATCTACTTATTTCATTGTACTAACATCATGAACATATTAAGGGTTATCCTTCCCTTAATATTAGATTTTCTGAAAACATTTACATACCATCTTAATCACTTTTCATTGTTACTAGTACCATTCAATATATGTGTACCGACCCAAGTATTTATAGAATAATACTTTTTAATTTCTATTAATAATTATGAGTAAGATATTAATTTTATTTTAAAGGGGATTCTTTTTATAATAGCATACTTGACATGCAACAAGGGGTTTCTCTGAAATCTTACATTGCACACATGTAACGCCCTGACCCCAGTTACCTAGAGTCGGTGCATTATTACATAAGATTGGCATGATCACAAAAGATCAAGTCTCGAAAGACCGATTAGTTTAGTAGCCTTGGAAACACTAGATATATTCATAAAGTTTACATTACATCAATAAGTGAAAAACTACAACAATATATTGTCTTCATATCCCCTCATACTATCCCTGCAGGTCATTCATAAAATACTTCTTCACATCCTGGAAAAAATAAAACATAGAAAAAGGGGTGAGCTCAAATTCCCAGTAAGGATAACAATATAGCGGAAACATTCATAAATAAGAATAAACATTTAAGGCAATGTATAACTAAAACAAAAGCCTTTTAAACTTGAACTTCAACATAGTATGGCAAAAATAAAATGAAATAATTCCATTTACTTATTCACATGGATATTCTACTAATCAAATAATCACATGAAATATCAATAACCTCTTTCATAATGATGGAATGCATAATGCCAGACTATCATAACTACATAGCCAAGGCCTCGGGCCAAGACTACAAATAAGATTTTGCCAAGGCCTTGTGCCAAGACACTAGTTTGTCTCATGAGACCTACCGATGCATCTAGGAGCTATAGCGGGCTCCACCCGTCACATATTAAGTCCAATGCATTCCCATATGAAAAGGTTAAAAAATAACATAAACATTCATATTAAAACTAGCATACAAAATGTAAATACTTCATCCATAAACCACGAATGGTATAAGAATAACACATCCACAGTCAAACACATCACAAAAACTTTAAAACAATATAGAAGTGTTGTATCATAATAAATCATCTTCAAATAAACTTAAAATTCATAAAAGGATGTTGACATAGATGAAATCAAAACTATTTGAGAGAAATATCTCTTTTTTTTAAATCATTTAAAAGTCACACATTTATTAAGGAGGTAATTTAAAAGAGATTTTTGGATCAAAGTGTCCCATACCACTTCGAAACTTTTGAAAAGAAATATCATTTCAAAAAATTCATGTCCATATAAATAAATCATTAAAATCATTTTGAAAACATGGACATTAATTAAAAATATTTAGAAAGATAAATCTTTAAAACATTTAAAATTCTGATTTTGATAAAGAGTACCTTTCAGAAATTCTTAAAATATTCATTTTGAAATCATTTAAAAGTCACATAATTATAAAATAAAACATTTACATTGAAAATATCCTTATAATATTGTAAGGAAAGATTTGAAAATTTTATAATGGCGGAAAATAGCCGCACCCGCCGTATAAGTTAAAAAAACATTCTTACCTTAATTATGTCGAAAAGGTTAAAAAGGACCTTGTTTGGAAAACGACGAAAATATTCCTTTATAAACTTCTTATAAAAAGTAAAACAAGGGTATAAATGACTTTAACCCCTATTCTGTAAAATAGTAAGAATTTTTTGAAATACATTTTCAAGAAACATGGATGTGGATGATAAAGAGGTCCCAGTAGATAATTACGTATAAACAACCTCGGATAATGAAGATATTGTGAAATAACCCTTACCTTGTACTTTTACTTGGTTGGGGGTAGGTTAACCTCCTGTATAATGGTGAAATAATTTTTATTAAATTATAAAATAATTATATACATTATTATGTTATCATATATTATCTTTTAACATTACTTTATTAATAATATCTTAATATTATCGTCATTTTGGGTGTTAACATACTCATTTTCTTTTATATGTTTTGTTATGTAAGCCATGTTTGTCATGGATAGGTTGTATCTTATGCATATACAGAATGATATTAAGTCCTTAAACATTATTTTTAAATCATCAAATGATAATTATACTTTAATGGATACGATGGAGAATGAATCTCATCGCGTTCATGGAGACGGTAGTCCATATGTACGCACGAGCAACAATATCATTCTTATGATATTAAAATAAAATTTAATTGGATGGTATATCTTATATACAGAATCATTATCATGTTATATTTATTATTTACATGAATTACACATCATTATTATACCCATCCAAATAATAATATATTGAATAACAATTACACCACGACGTGGAGACGATAAGTCGTATGTACGCATGTATGGTGACATGTCATTCAAAGGATTGATAGAATACTGAATATTGTTGTACCATATTTATAATAATATTACAGTATATAGGAGATACTGGATTCATTATTTTAGAATGATAATAACAAAGAAATAATAAGTTGAAGAAGAAATGAATTTGAAAAAGGGTGGTGAAAACATTACCTCTTCTTCAGGTTATTCCTTTTGATTTGATCAAAAGGTCTCCATAGGTTGGATTTATGATCAATCTAATGCCTCTATGTTGTAGTTAGGGAAGTTTAGAGAGTATTTGGGCAGGGTTTGGCCGAATCAAAAGGCTTTTAATGTGTGAATTAATTAGAAGGTTGAGTGCCCTTTTATAAGAGGGGTGAGGGGCACCTTTAGAAAAGCTAGAAATATTATTTTATAATAAATTCATATTCGGTTTCTAATGGCTCCAAAGTGTATTATTTAAAGGTTAAGGTGGGGATGGGTCGAAAACCACTCAACCAATAGAATTTCGACAGGTTTGGGTTATTATATTAACCTTATCTTTAAGTATTAACTCTTAGTTAATTAGTTTCACTTTTACAATGTCTCTTTGTATTTTTATATTATATGGTTAATAAACTTACTATATACATATAAGAGACCCCCAAGTTGTCCATTAATGATACACCTATCATGATATAAGTCTCTTGGCCGAACCTTAAATTTTTATAAATTTAATATCAATTAATAATATAATATTTGTTTTAAAAACTCTTTTATGTCAATTTTGACACTATTCAATAGTCAATTTTTGTAAAAATCATAACAGAATTATTACTTCAAAAAAATTTAATTAAATTTATCCTAACATGTCATATTAACCTATAAAATTTCTGGTATTTATAAAAAGTCTCAAATTACATTTATTTGGGTATTTATAATATCAATTATTCTAATTTTTCATTAATTAGGTAATTACTGCATCACTATTGTGTCATAAATAAATTAAATTATTTAATGTCTTAAAATTATAAATAAAATACCATTATGTATGAAATATTTTTAGCTTTCTAATTAATATTTCCAATAGAATTTATCTTATGTATAACACTATATTAAAAATGTTTTAGAAAATAAACTTTGATTTTAACTCTTTTAACTTTTCTTTGAATTAAATAATAATAAATGTCCTAATCTAATACAAGTGGACCTAAATGATAATATTTTACTCCTAAGGTTTGTTTTGGTCGAGATATACTTGTCCAATAGAATTAGGACATGTGTTAGGGTAATATTAATATCATTTTTACCCTTAATTACCCTATTCACTTTTAACCGAGGTAAATAAAAGTAAAAAGTTACTATTCACAAAAAATTATTTTCATCTCATTGAACCACATTTTAATCCTTGATATTAACCATGTCTCTCAGATTTTCTAAATTCCACACACAGAATCCGTAAAATTAAGTTTTATGAAAAATTCAGTTTTTTAACTACCACTTAGTGGTTTTACTATTCATCAAAAAATGAAAGTTTCCAGAAAAATACCAAAAATTAGGCCTAAGATATATTTGATATTATGAATTCAAAAATGATGTATATTTTACAAAATTCAAAACATATAAGTTGCATTAATTAATTTAAAAATTAATTCTCGTCGTCAAAACAAATAGCGTGTTTTTAAGAGATAATAACTATCAAAAGATTGACACTTGTTTATGTCCAGTTTAATTGTGAAATTATGTACAATGACCAACATTGTATTAAATGGTAAAAATATATTCAAAATAAACTTTAAAACCACTCAAATTCATAATTTATCAATATAAATTATTTCAATTAAAAAAGTTGTTTTTAATTAAAATTTAGTAATTTTCACTATTCATCAAAATATAAATGTTATCCGAAAAGTTCCAAAATTTCACTTTAGACTAAATTAGATATTCCGAATACAAAAATTCAGTCCATTTTGAGAGATAAAATTTATAAAATTTCAAAAAGTATGTATTACTATTCATAACGGCTAGTTTGATTGGTTGTGATGTGTGTTAGAACTCGAAGTTGCGTACAACACACACTACTGTATTATTCAAAGGAATGTGTACCGTGGAATCTTGGGATGTTTCATTGTAAATTTTTTTTGATGTCCCCATTCTAAAAAGTAAATTTATTTAGTCAAATTGAATATATAAAAGTTTAAAATATTGGATTTAAAAAGGGTTCACTATTAAAAGTTGGTAAAAGTGCAATATTGAAAATGAATTTGTTCTTACATTATGTCTAAGAAACTCATAATATGGATTCTAAAATTATAAGTATTATATAAAGTTTAAAATTTAGTTAATACTATTCATAACCTCTTTTTAACAACTTGTTTGGTAAGTCATGGTGTGCTTGAACTCGGTGTTGCGTGTAGTGCAAGTTATTGAATTATTTTGAAGAAATAACATACTATGAAATCTTGGGGTGTTACATTCTCCCTTCCTTCAATAAATTGTGTCCTCGCAATTTGAAATTGTTCTTAGAAAATAAAAGGTTGAATATAGAAAATATCTTTGTGGTAAAACCCACATCAGAAATTGGGTTAATAAAATTTAGTCTTAATAAGAGGAAAAGAGAAATGAAAGGGTCACCACCAAATTATGATCTCTATTCGGAGAACATTGGTGGCAATTAGAGACATATAATTGGAGGGAAAACGTAAATATTTATAGGTAGTGATTGAAGTCATCAATCACAATCAAGTGTAAAATTGAGGGCCTTAAATTCATCAATCTATGATCATTTAAAATACCATCGGTTCAGAAAAACATATGGTATTCGGATAACACATTTTTTTTTGTTTTAAGATCCCTTCACTAAAGTATAAGAATTAATTTCTTCATTGAATAAGAGAAGAAGAAAAATATATACTTGACAAGTAGAGTCTCATCCTTTAACTAAGTTCTACCACAAACTCATCTTTCACTCTATAAGATAACAGAACTTAAAAATAATATTCTATTTATCCTATTCGTATAGGGTTAAAAAAATGAATTTATAAATCATCTAGAAGAACCATTAAAAATGACATTATTCAATCCAGGACATCACGTGGGTCAGTGGTAGGTGATACACCCTTGTCGCCCTTCGGTTGTGGGTTTAAGTCTCGCGGCCTTGCCGGACGCGACGGGTTGCCACCCGACCTCCGGGTTGTCCTTTTTATGGCAATCCAAAATAATCCAAACTAGAACTATCCAAAATACTTCAGTCCAAAATTTACAAGGAAGGTAAACACAATGAATATCCTTTTTTCCACATAATAACAAGTGAACACCTTCATCATATATTCTTTTAAAACACTACAACATCCTGAATTACCATAAAACCTTATTGATTACATTCATGATCCCTTATTCCTTAAAGAATAATAGATATACTCCTTCAATCCAAAAATTTTGTAAACCCCAACAATGATGGAATATAAAAATCATTAATCAGTTTTAAGGTAGTCAAGAATATCCAATATAATTTATCCAAATCAATCATGTATTATTATAAAATCACTACCTCAATATGAGAACCATATTAT
This sequence comes from Viscum album, assembly GCA_963277665.1. NCBI lineage: Eukaryota > Viridiplantae > Streptophyta > Magnoliopsida > Santalales > Viscaceae > Viscum > Viscum album. The sequence continues at coordinate 1,810,300,366 of OY728156.1, forward strand.
GGTTTATCTTTCTCTCAACCATATATTTTCCAAAAATTTAACCTGCTATTGAGTCACTTTTCTTTGTTCCACACAATCTCAAGTCCTTAATGAAACAGTAATGCAGTACAATCCTTATATACTCCATAATTATTATAACAAGTACATTGTTGATACAATACTCAAATGACATAATCAACATAAGAACTCTAATCATTCCACTTCATCTGTGGTAGTATCATAACTTGATTATTATCCAATAGCATCATTTGCGGCATAGTCTGATGACTGGGACATAGGTTCGCGTAGTGTCCAAACTACTTGAAAATGAAGCATTGTACATTTGAAACCATTTTCTTACCCTTTCAGTCACATACTTTGTGCCCTTTTCCTCCACACTTATAACAAACTCTCATTCCTTTCAGGCAAGTTCCATGGTGTTTCTTCCCACAGTTATCACATATGGGAAAATTCTTCTTTTCCCTCTTCCCTTTATCCATCTTTCTCTCTTCCATCCTTTTCTTCTCTTGCTTCCCTTCAAAGCCATAGGACTCAGTAAACACTTTACTTATCTTATCAACACATGATATTATTTGTTCATATGATGATAATACATGGGAGACTATTTCTCTTATAAATTCTGGCTTAAGACCATGAAAGATATGATCCTTCTTTCTCTTTGGATCATGTGCATTGCTGGAGTTCTCATTCCTTCTACTGGGCGCCATTTCTAAACAATGGCATACACTAGATTAGTTTATGAATAACAATACCTAATCCCAAACTTGTAAAACACATAACATAAATTAAATATTTTATGGATATAATCTATAATCATAAAAATGTCTCCTTTGAGGAAGTATATACTCATAAACCCATCATAATGGTTTGTAAATAAAATGAGAATTATCCTAAGCATATCCCCCCGGGAGTGTCGTAACCAAGAGTGCAGCAAGGTCCGTTGTCGTGCACCAGTTCTCGTTCGAGTCTAGCTCAAAGCAGTGTTTTCGGGTTTTACCCCTAGGTACATTTGTGCCAAAGCCACCTCTACCTTCTCGTATCCAGACAAGGATGTATTTCTCGGAAAACTCAAAAAATTTCTACAATACCAAAATTCTATGAAGTTCTTCTATACTAATCCTCAAAGTTCATCTTAGATCTATGTGCTCTAATCAGAGTTTATCTAAATCTAGCTTCCAAGGTTTGTACTAAACTTCCTCTGATACCAACTGTAACGCCCCGACCCCAGTTACCCAGAGTCGGTGCATTATTAGATAACATTGGCATGATCACAAAAGATCAAGTCTCGAAAGACCGATTAGTTTAGTAGCCTTGGAAACACTAGATATATTCATAAAGTTTTCATTACATAAATAAGTGAAAAACTACAACAATATATTGTCTTCATATCCCCTCATACTATCCCTGCAGGTCATTCATAAAATACTTCTTCACATCCTGGGAAAAATAGAACATAGAAAAAGGGGTGAGCTCAAATGCCTAGTAAGGATAACAATATAGTGGAAATATTCATAAATAAGAATAAACATTTAAGGCAATGTATAACTAAAACAAAATCCTTTTAAACTTGAACTTCAACATAATATGGAAAAAATAAAATGAAATAATGCCATTTACTTATTCAAATGAATATTCTACTAATCGAATAATCACATGCAATATCAATAACCCCTTTCATAATGATGGAATGCATAATGCCAGACTATCATAACCACATAGCCAAGGCCTCGTGCCAAGACTACAAATAAGATTTTTCCAAGTCCTTATTCCAAGACACTAGTTTGTCTCATGAGACCTACCGATGCATCGAGGAGCTATAGCGGGCTCCACCCATCACATATTAAGTTAAATGCATTCCAATATGAAAAGGATCAAACATAACATAAACATTCGTATTAAAACTAGCATACAAAATGTAAATACTTCATCCATAAACCACGAATGGTATAAGAATAACACATCCATAGTCAAACACATCAAAAAAACTTCAAAACAATCTGGAAGTTTTGTATCATAATAAATCAACTTCAAATAAACTTAAAATCCATAAAAGGATGTTGACATAGATGAAATCAAAACTATTTGAGAGAGATATCTCTTTTTTTGAAATCATTTAAAAGTCACACATTTATTAAGGAAGTAATTTAAAAGACATTTTTGGATCAAAGTGTCCCATACCACTTCGAAACTTTTGAAAATAAATATAATTTAAAAACATTCATGTCTATATAAATAAATCCTTAAAATCATTTTGAAAACATGGACATTAATTAAAAATATTTAGAAAGATAAATCTTTAAAACATTTAAAATTACGATTTTAATAAAGAGTACCTTTCAGAAATTCTTAAAATATTCATTTTGAAATCATTTAAAAGTCACATAATTATAAAATAAAACATTTACTTTGAAAATATCCTTATAATCTTGTAAGGGAAGCTTCAAAAATTTTATAATGGTGGAAAATAGCCGCACCCTCCGTATAAGTTAAAAAAAACATTCTTACCTTAATTCTGTCGAAAAGGTTAAAAAGGACCTTGTTTGGAAAACGACGGAAAGATTCCTTTATAAACTTCTTATAAAAAGTCAAAAAAGGGTATAAATGACTTTAACCCCTATTCTGTAAAATAGTAAGAATGTTTTGAAATACACTTTCAAGAAACATGGATGTGGATGATAAAGAGGTCCCAGTAGAGAATTACGTATAAATAACCTCGGATAATGAAGAGATTGTGAAATAAACCTTACCTTGTACTTTTCCTTAGTTGGGGGTAGGTTAAACTCCTGTATAATGGTGAAATAATTGTTATTAAATTATATGAGAATCATATACATTATTATGTTATCATATATGATCTTTTAACATTACTTTGTTAATAATATCTTAGTATTATCGTCGTTTCAGTTGTTAACTTACTCGTTTTATTTTATATGTTTTGTTATGTAAGCCATGTTTGTCATGGATAGGTTGTATCTTATTCATATACAGAATGATATTAAGTCCATAAACATTATTTTTAAATCATAAAATGATAATTATACTTGAATGGATACGATGGAGAATGAATCTCATCATGTTCGTGGAGACGGTAGTCCGTAGGTACGCACGAGCGACAATATCATTCTTCTGATATTAAAATAATATTTAATTGGATGGTATATCTTATATACAGAATAATTATCATGTTATATTTATTATTTACATGAATTACACATCATTATTATACCCATCCAAATAAGAATATATTTAATAACAATTACACCACGACGTGGAGACGGTAAGCCGTACGTACGCACGTATGGTGACATGTCATTCAAAGGATGGATAGAATACTAAATATTGTTGTACCATATTTATAATAGTATTACAGTATATAGGAGATACTGAATTCATTATTTTAGAATGATAATAACACAGAAAGAAGAAGTTGAAGAAGAAATGAATTTGAAAAAGGGTGGTGAAAACATTACCTCTTCTTCGGGTTCTTCCTTTTGATTTGATCAAAAGGTCTCCTTAGGTTGGATTTCTGATCAAACTAATGCCTCTATGTTGTAGTGATGGAAGTTTATAGAGTATGTTTTCAGGTTTTGTCTGAACCAAAAGGCTTTTAATGTGTGAATTAATGAGAAGGGGGAGTGCCCTTTTATAAGAGGGGTGAGGGGCACCTTTGGAAAAGCTAGAAATGTTATTTTATAATAAATTCATATTCGGTTTCTAATGGCTCCAAAGTGTATTATTTAAAGCTTAAGGTGGTTATGGGTTGAAAACCACTCAACCAATATAATTTAGACAGGTTTGGGTTATTATATTAACCTTATCTTTAAGTATTAACTCTTAGTTAATTAGTTTCACTTTTACAATGTCTCTTTGTATTTTTATATTATATGGTTAATAAACATACTATATACATCCAATATACCCCCAAGTGGTCCATTAATGATACACCTATCATGATATAAGTCTCTTGGCCGAACATTAGATTTTTAAGAATTTAAATATCTATTCATAATATAATATTTGTTTTAAAAACTCTTTTATGTCAATTTTGACACTATTCAATAATCAATTTTTGTAAAAATCATAACATAATTATTACTTATAAAAACGTTAATTAAATCAATCCTAACATGTTATATTAACCTATAAAATTATTTTTATTTATAAAAAGTCTCAAATTACATTTATTTGGGTATTTATAATATCAATTATTCTAATTTTTCATTAATTAGGTAATTACTGCATCACCATTGTGTCATAAATAAAATAAATTATTTAATTTATAAAAATTATAAATAAATGACCATTATGTAGTAAATCTTTTTATCTTTCTAATGAATATTTCCAATAGAATTTATCTTATTTATTACCATATATTATGAATGTTTTAGAAAATAAACTTTGATTTTAACTCTTTTAACTTTTCTTTGAATTAAATAATAATAAATGTCCTAATCTAATACAAGTGGACCTAAATGATACTATTTTACTCCTAAGGTTGTTTTTGGTCTAGATACACTTGTACAATAGAATTAGGATATGTGTTAGGGTAATATTAATATCATTTTTACCCTTAATTACCCTATTCACTTTTAACCGAGGTAAATAAAAGTAAAAAGTTAATATTCACCAAAAATTATTTTCATCTCATTGAACCACATTTTACTCCTTGATATTAACCATGTCTCTCGGATTTTCTAAATTCCACTCACAGAAGCGGTAAAATTAAGTTTTATGAAAAATTCAGTTTTTTAACTACCACTTAGTGGTTTTACTATTCATCAAAAAATGAAAGTTTCTAGAAAAATACCAAAAAATAGGCCTAAGATATATTTGATATTATGAATTCAAAAATGATGCCTATTTTACCAAATTCAAAACATATAATTTTCATTAATTAATTTAAAAATTAATTCCCGTCGTCAAAACAAATAGCGTGTTTTTAAGAGATAATAACTATCAAAAGATTGACACTTGTTTATGTCCGGTTTAATTGTGAAATTATGTACAATGACCAACATTGTATTAAATGGTAAAAATATATTCTAAATATACTTTAAAACCGCTCAAATTCATAATTTATCAATATAAATTATTTCGATTAAAAAAGTTGTTTTTAATTAAAATTTAGTAATTTTCACTATTCATCAAAATATAAATGTTATCCGAAAAGTTCCAAAATTTCACCTTAGGCTAAATTCAATATTCCAAATACAAAAATGAAGTCCATTTTGAGAGATAAAATTTATAAAATTTCAAAAAGTAGGTATTACTATTCATAACGGCTAGTTTGATTGGTTGTGGTGTGTGTTAGAACTCGAAGTTGCGTACAACACACACTACTGTATTATTCAAAGGAAAGCGTACCGTGGAATCTTGGGATGTTTCATTGTAATTTTTTTTGATGTCCCCATTCTAAAAAGTAAATTTATTTAGTCAAATTGAATATATAAAAGTTTAAAATATTGGATTTAAAAAGGGTTCACTATTAAAAGTTGGTAAAAGTGCAATACTGAAAATGAATTTGTTCATACATTATGTCTAAGAAACTCATAATATGAATTCTAAAATTATAAGGATTATGTAAAGTTTAAAATTTAGTTAATACTATTCATAACCTCTTTTGAATGACTTTTTTGGTAAGTCATGGTGTGCTTGAACTCGGTGTTGCGTGTAGTGCAAGTTATTTAATTATTTTGAAGAAATAACACACTATGAAATCTTGGGGTGTTACAACACAACATTGAGATATATTGAAAAATAATATAATAATATTATTATTTTAAATGGTAGTTAACGCATAATCATTGTATTGGAGGGAATGAATAGAGATAACTAAAATATGATTATACATGTTTTTTAAATTTCTTTAAATTTATCCTATAAATTTTAGAGGCTTAAAATAAGGATGAATCTGATTTTAGGCATTAAATACTATAATATTCTTTAAAAGGTCGAGTTACCGCCTTTTGATTGTGAACCCTTTTTAAATATAGTTTTTGTTACTTTTATATGTTCTATTTGAAAAAATAAAATTATTATTTAGGAATGGTACATCAAAATTTAATTTCAATGAAATTTTGGTATTTTTCTGATAAAGTTTATTTTTTTAATGAATAGTGAAAAATACTGCATTTTAATTCAAAAATTCCTTTTAATCTATTTTATTTATATAGATAGATTGTGATTTTAATTGGTTTTAAAGTGTAATTGGATTATATTTTTACCATTTAATCCAATTTTTGTCATTGTAAGTAATTTCACTATTAAATTGGATATAAACACATGTTAATCTTTTGGTAGTTTTTACTTCTTAAAAACACGCTTTTTGGTTTTTGACAACGGGAATTAATTTTAAATGAATTACTGAAACTTCTATGTTTTGAATTTGAAAAAATTTATTCCATATTTGAAATCAAGAGGTCCAAATTGTATAAATATGTACCATTTATTTTTGGACATTATGAATAGTAACTTCAGTAAATATTTTATTTACCATGGTTAAAGGGTAAATATGGTAAATAAGGGTAAAAAATAATATTATAATAATATTAAACTACCCTAAAACGTGTCCTAGCCCTATTTTATGAGATATTTCTGACCATGGAAATCCTTAGGTTGATTTTAGGACCCCATGGAGCCACTTGTGTGTGAAAATGAAATTTAATTACTTTTAATTTAAAGTTAAGGAAAATATACCCTAAACATGTATCTTTTACTAAAACAATTTTTATATGGGGTTATATAAGTGATATCTTGGTCTATAAATAATAATTATAAATCTAAAAAAATTTCCAACATCATGGTATTCTATTTATAATTTTAAGAAATCACATAGATAAATATATTTATGACACAATGATGGTGTAGTGATTACCTTATTAATGAATGGTTTAAATAAATAAGATTATAAATATTAAAATAAATTTATTTTGAAACTTTTTTATTCCATTAAAAAAATTTATGAATTTGTATGACTTGTTATCATTTAATTAATGAAGTTTTTTCGAAATAATCAAGTTGTTATGGATTTTTAAAAAGTCATGATATGAATAGTATAAAAATTGACATAAATGAGTTTTTAAAACAAATAATATTTTATTAAATTATATATTATTCCTAAAAATCTAATATTCGGCCAAATAACTCAAATAATTTTGAAAATATAATTAATGTACCACTTGAGGTTCTATTGTAATTTTATAGTAACTATATTAGCCATATATTATGAATACACAAGAAGACATGGTACAAGTTAAATTAGTTAACTAAGGGTTAAAGCTAAAAGATAAGGTTAAATTTGAGACCAAAACTTGTATAAAAAATATTTTTTGAGAGTATTTCAAAAAACCCTCACCTTATCTTCGAATTAAGTGTGTTCTGACCTTTTTAAATCGAAATTAATTTTATAATAAATTATTCTTTCAAGACATTCCAAAAGTGACATTCCTTCCTCTTATAAAAGGACATCACCTCTAACCCTTACTCACACCTCTCAAGCCCACTTGTCTTATCCGACCTCTAACCAAATAATCTCCCAAAATACCTCTATTCCTTCTAGAATCCTCACCTTGGGCATAAGGTAATTCAATAAATCCTTTTAGCTTAAATCAAAAGGAGTTAGCCGATTTGAGGTAATGTCTTCTCTCAAACTTCATTCATTTATTTTCTTTCTCCAACCCCCTAAACTTTCTTTATTAAATTATTTTATAAACAATCCAGTATATTAAATATTCTAGGATTTTTTTATGATAATCATTAGAACTACACTTACACACACCTCCATCTAATGGATACAAACATACTGTTTTTGTGTACGGAGAACTATTGCCTCACGAAATGATGATTGTTCGATTCTCCCCTACCACCTCTCATGGTGGCAATTATGATGTAATTTTATTTATATATGATATATATTATATTTATATTGTCTCTATTATTATGTAATTTTTTTTACAGCATACCTTTTTGCTTTCCATAATGTGTAAATACGATAATTTCATTTGAGGAAGCGCGGACTACTATATGATATATATGATATTTAAATCATTAATATTATAAATACATATATATTGGATATATATGATATATATGATATTTAAATCATTAATATAATTATAGAGATAATGTAAATTTTACCTCATGGACAATTTGTAATTATAATAAGTTCATTTTTGACTCAAGTGCCAAATATCGACAAAATGACCGATATTAACTTAAATAATTATGTAATTTTTATAACATGGTAATAAGTGATATAAATGGAATAATAAACTTGAAAAAATTTCTTAATAGAATGAAAAGAGAAAATGCGGTTTCTTTTATGAAAATTCGGCAGCCTAACGACGTAACTTAAAAATTCATAAAATCAATTGATGAGAGTGGAAAGGGTATCTAATAATTTGGAAATGAAATTAACAGAACTAAGGATATATAAGAACATACCCCAACATAATAAGATGGGAACTAGAAGCCATAACATAAATGAAGTCGTGACTTAAAAGAGGAGGGTGAAGGAATCCCTTACCATGAAGAGTAACTTTAAAAGCTTGAAGGTTGGGACCTTGGGGGGCTTGAGGGTGCCTTGAGAGGACTCCTTGGGAGGTAAAAAGACATTAACCTATTTTAGGAGGATTTTGGAGTGAAATTAATGAGGCAATGTCTTGGTATTTATATAAAAAGTGAGGGAATGTTTAATTAATTTCCAAGGGACACCTCATCGGTGGTATTTGTAAAACCATGGGCTTTCCCATGGTATTTTCTCATGGTATTGTCCACTTTGTACAACTCATAATGTATATTACTATTAAAAATTCTACCATATTCATTACATTATGATTACATCATCAATAATGTCATTAAACACCTGAAACCCAAAGCTATATTTTTACTATTCACTAAAAATTCAACTGTTTCAGAAAAATCCCAAAAATTCACCCTAACCTAATATCGATGCTATGAATTCAAAAATTATCTCCATTTTAGGAAAATAATTTTCTAAATATTTTTAATTTAATTTTTAAATAAAATCATTATTTATTCAAAAAAACAACTATAAAACTACAACTTGTTTTATAACACCTTGAAAAAGTAATCAAGGTCCCATAAAATTATCGTATAACCATAAGAAAATAAAGTAACAATTTATGATTACATTTAATGGAAATAAATTTTCATTTTAAATTATTAAATTAGTTATAAAATTTTAAATAAAATATTTATGACATACAAAAATACCAAAACTTATACTATGATCGTTTTTTCACTTTTAAGATTTCTAAATTGTATTTATACATTCATGGGTGAAGTTTCTATTTTTTGGACAATTTACTATTCATTACTATTCATAAGGGTATATTACTATTCATACTTTACTATTCATTAAAAAATAAGTTGATCTTATCAGACTCTAAATTTCTTACTGATCACAATTATATAAGACCATTTTTTGAAAATCATTTTACATTATTAATTATTTAAAGTTTACATAAATATTTTAAAATATACCTTTTTTCAAAATTCATCATTAATATGGAACTATAAATTCATCCTACATTTATCCGGATATTTGAAATTCACCAGCTTTTCTATAATAAGAAATAACAATTTTATTTATACAAAAGGTTTACACAAGTAACTAAGGTTGCGTTACATAGCCCCTTATAACACCGGCATAGGACCTAAGAGTAAGGTGTGCTATGGTGATAGAATATTGGGGCAGCTCAAACAACAATACCTGAGTGGGGATTTCTATCAGCTTGAACTTCTCCCACAGGTGATTTCGTTTAATCTTCACATGTTGGATTTCTGCTTGGGCTTGGTCCAGAGCAAAGCCCAGTGATGCAACCTCCTTCCCAAGCTCTGACAGATGGGCTTTGTATGGCCCGAGTCTACTGGATGAGGTCATCAACTCCTCTTTTTGTATTAATTAACCATGATCACTTGTATTTATAAACAATAATCATAACGTTAAGAATTTAGTTTCCAACTGTCATATTGACCAATAGTCATATAATAGTCAAAACTTAGTGATATTACTTTAATTATACCCACTTCATTAATTAAAGGATATAGTTTTCCTGAGTATAAAATAAAATAATACAAAAAATTATGAAACAAATATTATTCAAAAGTTTGAGTCGTTACATTCTTCCCCCATTAAGAAATTTCATCCCTGAAATTTTAACTTGTGCCCTTAGAAGAGAAAAGGTGTGGGTACTTTTTTCTCATAGACTCCTCTCGTTCCCATGTGGCTTCTTCACATTTTTGGTTCCTCCATAAAACCTTAATAAGGTGGGTAGTCTTGTTGCGTAGAACCTTATCTCTACGATCCAAGATCTCCATCGGCTGGTCTTCATAAGAGAGGTCATGTTCCAGTTGTACCACCTCTAAATTTAGTACATGGGAAGGGTCAGATATGTACTTACTCAAGAGGGATATGTGGAAGACATCATTAACTTGTGCTAGATTTGGAGGAAGTGCAAGACAATAGGCCACTTCTCCTATGCGGTCAAGGATTTCATAGGGGCCAATGTACCTAGGGCTGAGCTTCCCTTTCTTCCCAAACCTCATGATTCTCTTCCAATGTGAAATTCAAAGAAAGACCTTGTCTCCAACATCAAAATCCAAGTCCCTTCAATGGTTGTTAGCATAGCTCTTTTTCTGAATCTGACATGGACTTTTTATGTCATCTCTTGAACAAGATCAGGCCCAAGAAGATTTATCTCACCAGCTTCATCCCAACAAGTAGAAGTTTTACATCGCTTCCCATATAGCGATTCATAGGGTGCCATTTGAATGCTTGAGTGGAAGCTATTGTTGTAAGAGAAATCAAATAAAGGGATATGTTTATCCCATCCTCCATTAAATTCCATTGAGCATGTTCTCAACATTTACTAGAGTGTTTGAATAGTCTTTTCATATTGGCCATCAGTTTTTGGGGTGATAGGACGTACTAAATTTCAATTCAGTGCTCAAAGAATGTTGAATACTTCTTAAAAATTTTGATGTGAACCTTAGATCATGATCAGATACGATAGAAAGTGGAACTCCATGCATCCATACCACTTCCTTCACATAAATCTTAGCAAGTTGATTAAGATAGAAATCTTCCCGAAAGGAGATAAAATGGGAAGTCTTGGTGATACAGTCCACAATAACCCATATCTCATTATTTTCTTTGGAATTTCTCAGGAGACCAGTGAAAAATTACATAGTTATATTGTCCCACTTCCATGCTGGTATGGGTAGTTGTTGAAATACCCCTTTAGGAAGTTTTCGCTCTGCCTTCACTTGCTGACATGCCAGGCACCTTGAAGTGTATTCAATAATCTCCCTTTTCATATTATCCCACCAATAATGATCATGAAGGTCCTTATACATTTTTGTGCTTCTAGGATGTATAGAGAAAGTAGAGCTATGAGCTTGATCCATCATCTCCTTATTTATTTCTAGAATAGATGGAACACATAGTCTTGTACAAAATTTCAGTACACCTTATTGATCAATATTGAACTCAAGAAACTTCCCATCTTTCATAGCCTCAAACTTCTTCTGTAACAAAGGATCTTCTTTCTGAGCTTTCTGGATCTTCTCTAGTAATGAAGGTTAAGAAATCATTTGGGTTAGGGTTGATGATGTACCTTCCCTTATAATTCCCATGTCCAGATTTACTAGGTCATTGATCAAAGTATCTCTTTGAATCCTCATCATGGAAAGAACAATTGTGTCTTTACTACTTAATGCATCAGCAAATTTTTTTTCTCTTCCGGTTTGATAATGAATTGAACAATCATAGTCTTTAAGAAGTTCCAACCTTCTCCTTTGTCTCATGTTCAATTTCTTTTGTGTGAAAATATACTTCAAACTTTGATGGTCTGTGTATATATCACATTTCTCCCCATAAAGATAGTGCCTTCATATCTTTAGAGAAAAAATGACCGTAGCTAGCTCCAGATCATGCGTAGGATAGTTCTGCTCATGAGTCTTCAACTATCGAGATGCATAAGAAATGACCTTGTCATTTTTCATAAGGACACACCCAAGCCCTTTCAAATATGCATCGCTAAAAATAATTAATCCTTCTCCACTTGAGGGAAAAGTTAACATGGGTGCAGTAACCAATCTATTCTTCAGCTCTTGGAAACTTTCCTTACACTCTTTTTTCCAGATGAACTTGACCCCTTTTCAAGTTAACTTGGTTAATGGATTATAAAGTCCTGAAAATTTTTTCACAAACCTCCTATAATATCCTTCTAAACCAAGGAAACTATGAATATCAATTATTGTTATAGGCGGAGGCCACTCCTCTATAACTTTTTCCTTTGCAGGGTCAACTGTGATTCCTTCATTGGTTACAATGTGCCCCAAGAAAGAAACTTTTTGCAACCATAATTTAAATTTTTTGAACTTCCCAAAAATCCTCTCCTTCTATAGATTTTTCAAAATAACCCTTATATAATCCTCATGTTCCTTGTGAATTTTGGAATATATCATAATATCATCAATAAAAATAACCACAAAGTTATCAAGGTAGTTCTTAAAGACTCTATTCATCAAATCCATATAAATAGAAAGTGCATTAGTCAGTCCTAAGGGCATAAAAAAACTCATAATTCCCATATATTGATCAGAAGGTGGTTTTTGGAATATCTTCTTTCTTCACCCTCAATTTATGATAATCAGATCGAAGATCAATCTTAGAGAACAATTGATCCCCACAAAGTTGTTCAAATAAGTCATAAATTCTTGGAAGAGGGTATTTGTTCTTCATTGTGATCCCATTTAGTTCTCTATAATCAATTCATAGGCGCATTGATCCATCCTTCTTCTTCACAAAGAGAACAGGTGCTCCCCAAGGAGACACACTTTTTTGGATAAACCCCTTTTCTAAAAGATCATGGAGTTGTTTCTTTAATTCCTCCAGCTCCACATTTTTCATCCTATAGGGGGTCTATGATATTGGATGAAATCTATGTACGATTGCAATGGATAACTCTACCTCTCTTTCTGGGGGAGGTCTGGGTAACTCCTTAGGAAATACATCAATGTATTCTTAGACAATAGGGACATTTTCTATCCTCAAACTCTCATTTCCTTATTCTTATTCACCGATCAACTCCATAAAGAAAGATACAGGAGGTTCTTCTAGAAAAAGATCAAGTTGAGATATTTCTCCTTGGAAGATAACCGTAGGTTTTCCATTCAAGACTACTGAGATTTACTTAATTCTGCATTTAATATTAGCATTATACTTTGAGAGCTAGTCCTTACCTAGTATAATGTCAAATTCCAGCATGGGAAAGACTATAAGATTTGTAATAATATTGTGCTCACTAAAGTAAATACTAGAGTTTATAAACATTGAATATGCTTGGATAATCCCACCAAGAGTCTTGACTGATAACTCTACTTTTAGAAAATTAGGGGTTTATTCTAAATTCTTTGCAAACTTGGAGGAAATAAAAGAATGCGTAGAACCAGAATCAAACAAAGTACTTGATAGATTTGAGATAAAAACAAGAGTACCTTCCACCACATCATTTTGATATTCAACATCAGTTGTCATGATATCAAAATCACAACCTTTCTCCCTAGGCCTTTGATGAGGCTGATGGTGATTCTCCTCTACTGCCTTTGGATTTTGACAGTGATTGGCAAAGTGCCCAAGTTTTCCACACTTATACCATTGGGAATCAGGTAGGGACTGCACCATCTTCCCTTTTTCGTTAGTTTTTGGAAGTTATGGTTTCACCTCACTATGAAAAATCCACGCAATATGGCCATCTCTACCACAATTGTATCACTTCTCGCTCCTGAGCACGCAGTTCCTCGAATGCTTCTTCCCACGTTTATTTCACGTGGGACGTTGTACTTGTTTGACTCCTCTTCCCTAATCTAAGCTCCTCCATAAGCTTGGATCCATCAATCTTTTATTTTTATTGTATTTATGATACAATTTCATCTCACCAAACTCTAGTTCGACTTGCACCACACTTCACACGATCTTCTCATAGCTATCATAATCTCGGTTGGCTGGATTCGTCTGTAGATGAGTTATCAGTCCACTGAATAATCTATCAACCTTCACACTTGGATCTATGAAAAATCTTGAGTTATAACATGAAAGCCTTGTGAATTTCATCTCGTAGCTTCCCACAGATTCATTCTCCTTCTACTTCATCTTGAGAAACTCCTTCTCCATTCTTGTTATCATCGATCGAGGGAAATGCTTGTTGAATAATATCCCTCTGAACTCCTCCCACTCCATAGATTCAACTTACACTCTTGACTTATGTTTTTAATCATTTATCACCACTTATCATGTTCTCCCTCTAAGAGATAAATATCCAAGGTAACCTTCTCTTGTTCAAAACAGCGGAGCACAGAAAATATCTTATCGATAGAGTTGATCCACTGTTCAGCAATCAATGGGTTGGTAGATCCACTTAAGGTTGGTGGTCGTTGATGCATAAAGTATTCAATATAAATTTGTTCCCTTTGTGGCGATATTTGTCTCTCATCTTGATTCAAGTTATTTCACATAACTTGAGTCAATTGGTTCAGCATTCTCATGAAAGTTTCCATTCTGGCTTCCATTAGAGGGTCGTCAGTGCATGGTCCATTACGGTCACCATTTGCACGGTTCCTCCTATTGCCCACCATTTTCTAATAGAATAAAACTTTAGTGAGAAACTTATTTTATTTATGAATCTTTTAACCATAATGTATTTTATGTCTTAAAACTTCATGCTTTAAACAATTACATTTCTCTATAAATTTTTCATAATGATTCATAAAAAGATTATGATTAACCAAACATATCCCCTAAGAGTGTCATAACCAAGAGTTCAGGAAGGCTCGTTGTTGTGTACCAGGATACCCCGGGTCAATCCCGAAACTCCTTGTTGTAGTTTTCACTCCTAGGTACATCTGTACCAGAGACGCCTCTACCTACTTGTATCCAGACATGGATGTATTTTCTTGATAAATCACTTACTCAATACTAACCAAAATACCAAAAAAGTTTTTCCTATATTTAAAATTTTCTATATGGTTCTTACTAATGTTTTCATATCCTAATTTACATAAATAACTAAACTATAATTTGATACCAACTATGAAATCCCGCCTTTTTATTACATAAATTTTCATTACATTTTACAAAAAGAGGATCTTTAAAGTCTAGTGTCTTGGAAATCCGGAACAATAAAACTTGAAAACTTAAAACACCCTTTTAAATCCCCTAGAAAATCTTATTGAAAATTTCATCCTATGTACAATTATTGCATCTCATAACCAGGAGACATACATAAAAGGAAAGGGTGATCAGAAGACCCAGTAAGGGTAAACAAGGGAATCAGTTTACTTGTGATATCAAAAAGAACTTGATAAAAAAACATAAAGACATGAGCCATGGATAAAGAGGAATATAATAATAAAAATAAAATGAATCATAACTTGAATATGTGGATACAACATTTAATTTAGACATTCATGAACATATCACCAAGGTTCATCCCCAAGGTGTCATGAAAAATTTACCAAGGTTATTCACCAAGGTATTGTGAAACTTTTCATCTCTAGAGATTAATTTTTTACCCAATGCATTGGAGAGATATCAGGGAGCGCCCTTAATATATATTTATTTTTATTTTATCCACATATATCATAATAAAACATTTCATAAATAACCCATAAAGAATAAAATAAATGGGTTTCATTTTAAAACTGTGACATTTTAAAAATTCTTAAAAATAAGATCATTATGTCATTTATAACCCATGGAAAGGGAGTTAGGGTTATATGTATGTTAATTACAGAATAAAATATATCATTATTTTGTATTTATGAACACCCATATAAAGTAAATAGGTCTGGATATTCACATAAATAAAATAAGATAATTTCTTGAGAGAAAGAGAGAAAATTTTTGAGACGAAATTTCTGCAGCATAACGGCAATATAACATGGTTTTAGAAAATAATAAAAAGAGAGGAGACAAGGGTCTACCATCCATAAATGAATAATTTTACAGTATAGGGAAGTAATAAAATATAAATAATATCATGTTTTTTATATTTTAATAACATACCACATGAAAAGGATACTTGAATGAAAAGAGAAAATGTGATTCCTTTTACGAAAATTCGGCAGCCTATCGGCGTAACTTAAAAATTCAGAAAATCAATTGATGGGAGTGGAAAGGGTCTATCATAATTTAAAAATTAAATTGAAAGTAATAAGGATATATAAGAACATACCCCAAAATAATAATATGGAAACTAGAATTCATAACATAAATGAAGTCATGACTTAAAAGAGGAGGGTGAAAGAATCCCTTATCATGAAGAGTAACTTCGAAAGCATGAAGGTTGGGACCTTGGGGGGATTGAGGGAACCTTGGGAGGAATTATTGGGAGGTAAAAAGACTATAAATTATTTGAGAAGTATTTTGGAATGAAATGAATGAGGTAATGGATTGGTATTTATAGAAAAAGTGAGGGAATATTTAATTGATTTCCAAGGGACAGCTCATTGGTGATATTTGCAAAACCATTGGCTTGCCCATGGTATTTTCCCATGTTATTGTCCACTTAGGACACCTCATAACATATATTACTATTAAAAAGTCGACCATATTCATTACATCATGATTACATCATCAATGATGTCATTAAACACCCGAAACACAACGTTGTATTTTTACTATTCACCGAAAATTCCACTGTTTCAGAAAAATCCCAAAACTTAAAACTAAACTAATATTGATGCTCTGAATTAAAAAATAAACTCCATTTTATGAAAATAATTTACTAGATATTTTTAATTTAATTATTAAAAAAATCATTATTTATTCAAAAAAACAACTCTAAAACTATAACTTGTTTTGTAATTCCTTGAAAAAGTAATCAAGGTCCCATAAAATTATCGTATAACCATAAGAAAATAAAGTAACAATTTATGATTACATTTTATGAAAATACATTTTCATTTTAAATTATTAAATTAATTATAAAATTCTAAATAAAATATTTATGACATACAAAAATACCAAAACTTATACTATGATCATTTTTTCACTTTTGAGATGTCTAAATTATATTTATACAGGCATGGGTGAAGTTTTGATTTTTTTGGTTGATTTACTATTCATTACTATTTATAAGGGTATGTTACTATTCATACTTTACTGTTCACTAAAAAACAATTTGATCTTATCAGAATCTAAATTTCTTACTGATCACAACTATAGAAGACCATTTTTTGAAAATCATTTTACATTATTAATTATTTAAAGTTTACATAAATATTTTAAAATGCCCCTTTTTCGAAAATTCATCAATAATATGAAACTATAAATTCATCCTACATTTATCCGGATATTTGAAATTCACCAACTTTTCCATAATAAGAAATAACAATTTTATTTATACAAAAGGTTTACATAAGTAACTAAGGTCACATTGCATATCCCCTTATAACACCTTCATAGGACCTAAGTGTAAGGTGTGCTATGGTGATAGAATCTTGGGGTGGCTCAGACAGCATTGTCCGAGTGGTGATTTCTATCAGCTTGAACTTCTCCCATTGGTGATTCTGTTCAAGATTCACATGTTGGAGTTCGGCTTGGGATTGGTCTAGAGAAAAGCTTAGTGATGTAACCTCCTTCCCAAGCTCTGACAGATGGGCTTTGTATGGCTCGAGTCTACTGGATGAGGCCATCGACTCCTATTTATGTATTAATTAAACATGATCACTTGTATTTATAAAAAATAATCATAACGTTAAGAATTTAGTTTCCAACAGTCATATTGACCAATGGGAATATAACAGTCAAAAATCAGTGGTATTATATTAATTATACCCACTTCATTAATGAAATGATATAGTTTTGTTGAGTATAAAATAAAATAATACACAAAATTGTGAAAAAAAAATATTATTCAAAAGTTTGGATCATTACATTAACTTAATTCAATATTATATAATGTTTAAGGCTGGGGCCTTATAGTTGGTATCATAGATCATTTTAGATAACTTTAGAGGTTAGGGTGTTATCTGGGTGTAGGTAAAGGATATGATATAACCAAGAGGTTTATTATCATATGGAAACTTTTGGAGGGTTATGGTAAAATAGGTTGTTTGTATAAAAACCTGAACAATGGATATATAAGGAGGTTGATGGATTAGAGTAATATAAAAGTTTTTATGTTATCTTTAACCTATATAAGATTCTTTTTTTTAATTATAAAATTTCGTTTCATTTTTAAGTGTTGATTATTTTTAGAAAATTAAGGATCATTTTTCAAGATGGAAGGAAATAGATCTTGTACCACCTTCTTATCCCCCCCCCCCCGACAATTTGATCATCACTATTATAGAAAAATCCTATTCAAATGATTTTGATAGCGTCTTGAGTATTCAAATCACCTGCAAGAAATTGTTTGATCTATCCAACACCTACTCGTTTCTAAAACAATTTTATGGGTCATGGTATCTTTTTCATATGATTTCAAGATCTCAAATTTTTCAATTCTATCAAAAAGTGAAATTACATAAGTGGATCGAATGTTTAATTTTTGAAATTATGAAAACATGCCAAAAGAGAAAGGGAACATCCTGAATATCATGATATCTGGATTCAAGGTATGATTTATTTTCATATCCATAAATAATGAATCATCTTTGGACTGATATTTACAAATTATGAGGATATTCGATTTGCAGGAATGATGTATTAAGAAATAAGGTGGAAATTCATATTTAATGGATTATTCAGAGTACTAAATGAGTAATAAGTCTACATATAAGGGATTCAAGAGTTATGGTAGGTTGTAGAATGGTGAAATGTTTAAAATTATTAATGATATTTTGATGATGGGATTACTTTGGGAATAATTTTTCTAATATGTGTAACCGTGATGTTTGATATGTGAAAATTTTATTCAAGGATGAATTAACTTTTATTGTGTGGACATAATGGATAACCTTAGGGGTTCACAAGATCATTTTTTTTGTGGTGATTAATGGTTATTACATTTTGGGAAGAAAAATAAAAGGTATTAGATAACCTTTGAGGATAAAGCAGGTCCTGGTAATTTTTTAGGAAATTGTCTTATTTTTGAGAATGTTATAAAAATGATATGGTTTTAAAAAAAGGACAACCCGTAGGATGGGTGACAACCCGTCACATCTGGAAAGGCCACAAGAATCGAACCCATAACTAAAGTGCGACTATGATCTATCACCTACCCCTGGACTACGTGAATTCCTTGGTTAGTAGGACTAATTAATTTTAGTTAAATGGTTTTATGAATCAAGAATAATTTGATTTTGGAACTTATGTTTTATCAAATGGATATCCTTAGTATAGGAAAATGATTTGGTGATTAAGTGATAAATGTTATTTTGGAGGGCGTTCTCTCTTTTGGGAACACTGTATGACTAAGGAAGTAAAATATTATGGGATTTAATTTGTTGAGTAATGGTTGAAATATTATTTTGGAAGAATATATGTTTTATTGTGGACATATGGCTATTTGGGTTATTTATGGAAATTATTAACCTATCATAGAGAATATGTGATGAGGTTAATTACTTTTCAGTATAATACTTTAAGAGTAGTCGATGTTATTTAGAGATAAATTTTAATATTTATCATGGAATACTATGTGATCAAATACTACTGAATATTGGGTTTCAATCTTAGTTAGATTATTTTGAATAATTTTAAAGACAATTGTGCATTGAATGGTCTTTGTTGAACTTTGGTTATTATTTGATGAATTTTAGAGATTAAGAGTAGTATTTCTTTTTATAAAGAATTATCCTTTTTGGGGATTATCTGATCTTGTACTAACCATTTTTTGTTTTGGTTAATGTCTAAAGATAGGGGAAATATATAGTTCATATTTTATAGATTATGTGATTATATAGAAGTTGATTCTAGTGCTTTTGATGTGACCAAGTCATCTTGAATACTCATCATTTAGATAAAATATTATTTTGTGGTAGAAATTTAGTAAAGGATGAAAGTCTGCATGAAAATAAGTATGTTTCCTTATGTTCTTAGCCAAGCTCATAAATAAATTCCTAAACTTTATGAAAAGGATATTAAAACAAAAATTGTGTTCATTTATTTTCCTACTGTGAAATCAAATACCATTTAACCCATCACAAGTTTGTGATTTTCTGGTGGTTAACTTTATTCTGATCGTGTTTTCTATCACTCTCCATCAGAATTTGATGGTTAGTTTTCTCTTCCATATCAATGTTTTCCTATATGGAATCCTAGTATGGGTTATCACGGGTGACCTTTGTACTTATCTTTATTTCTTTTAAAGTGATATTTTTATTCACTCTTTTTTCGATGTGGGATTTTTAATGAAGTTTCCGAGCCCAATTTTAAAATTATGAGGATGCAATTTCCAAAAGGGGGGGAAGGATGTAACAAACCAGGTATTTATAGAATAATACTTTTTAATTTCTATTAATACTTATAAGTAAGATATTAATTTTACACTAAAGGGGATTCTTTTTATGATATCGTACATGACATGAAAAAAGGGGTTTCTCTGAAATCTTACATTGCACAAAACATTGAGATATACAGAAAAATAATATAATAATATTATTATTTTAAATGGTAGTTAACGCATAGTCATTGTATTATAAGGAATGAACAGAGCTAACTAAAATATGATTATAATTTTTTTTTAAATGTCTATACATTTATCCAATAAATTTTAGAGCCTTAAAATAAGGATGAATCCGATTTTAAGCATTAAATACTCTAATATTCTTTAAAAAGCCGATTTACCGCCTTTTGATGGCGAACCCTTTTTAAATCTATTTTGTGTAACTTTTATATGTTCTATTTGAGAAAATAAAATTATTCTTTAGAATCAGGACATCAAAATTTACTATGGATGAAATTTTGGTATTTTTATGATAAAGTTCATTTTTTTATTGAATAGTGAAAAATACTGCATTTTAATTCAAAAATTCCTTTTAATATAATTTATTTATATTTTTATATTGTACTTTTAATTAGTTTTAAGATTTAATTGGATTATATTTTTATCATTTAATACAATTTTCATCATTGGAAGTAATTTCACTATTAAATTGGACATAAACACATGTCAATCTTTTGGTAGTTTTTACTTCTTAAAAACACGCTTTTTTGTTTTTGACAATGGGAATTAATTTTAAATTAATTACTGAAAATTCTATATTTTGAATTTGTAAAAATGGATTTCATATTTGGAATCAGGAGGTCCAAATTTTGTAAATATGTACCTTTTATTTTTAGACATTAGGAATAGTGACTTCAGTAAATATTTTATTTACCATGGTTAAAGGGAAATCTGGTAAATAAGGGTAAAAATAATATTATAATAATATTAAACTACCCTAACAAATGTCCTAACCCTATTTTATGAGATATTTATAACCATGTTAATCCTTGTGTATATTTTAGGACCCCATGGAGCAACTTGTGTGTGACAATGACATTTAATTACTTTTAATTTAAAGTTAAGGAAAATATACCCTAAACATGTATCTTTTAATAAAACAATTTTTATATGGGGTTATATAAGTGATCTCTTCAACTATAAATTATAATTAGAAAGATAAAAAAATTTCTTACATCATGGTATTTTATTTATAATTTTTAGACATCAAATAAATAAATATATTTATGACACAATGATGATGTAGTGATTACCTTATTAATGAATGATTTAAATAAATAAGATTATAAATATTAAAATAAATTTATTTTAAAACTTTTTTATGCCATCCAAGAATTTTAGGGATTATTATGACTTTTTATCTTTTAATTAATGAAGGTTTTTCAAAATAATAAAGTTATTATGGATTTTTAAAAATTCATGATATGAATAGTATAAAAAATGACATAAATGAGTTTTTAAAACAGATAATATTTTATTAAATGATATAATAGTCATAAAAATATAATATTCGGAAAAATGAATTAAATAATGTTTAAAATGTCATTAATGGACCACTTGAGGTTCTATTGACATTTTATAGTAACTACATTAACCATATAGTATGAATACACAAGAAGACATGGTAATAGTTAAATTAGTTAACTAAGGGTTAAAGTTAAACGATAAGGTTAAATTTGAGACCAAAACTTGTCTAAAATATATTGGTTGAGAGGATTTAAAACAATAATCACCTTATATTTGAATTAAATGATTTTTTGACCTTTTTAAATCGAAATTCAGTTTATAATAAAATAATCTTTCAAGACATTCCTAAAGTGCCCCTCCTTCCTCTTATAAAAGGGCATCACCTATAACCCTTACTCACACCTCTCAAGCCCCCTTGGATCATCTAACCTCTGCCCAAATAATCTAAAAACATACTTATCTTCCTCCTAGAAGCCTCACCTTGGGCATAAGTCAATTCAAGTAATCCTTTTAGCTTAAATCAAAAGGAGTTACCCGATTTGAGGTAATGTCTTCTCTGAAGATTCTTTCATTTATTTTCTTTCTCCAACCCCCTAAAATCTATTTATTCCATTATTTTATATAAAAATAAATATATTAATTATACTAGTATATTTTTATGATAATAATTTGAAATAAAATTACACACACTTCCATCTAATGGATACGAACATGCTATTTCTGTGTATGGCGAACTACTGCCTCACGAAACAATGATTGTTTGATTTTCCCCTAGCACCTATCATCGTGGCCATGATGATGGCACTATATTTATATATGATATATATTATATTTATATTTTATCTATTCTTATTTAATTTTTTTTACATTAAACCTTTATGCTTTCCATATTGTGTAAATATTATAATTTCATTTGAGGAAGTGCGGACTACCGCCCCCTCAAAGTGAGATGACTCTTTCATTCCATACATGGAATGTATAAAAAATGGAGTTAATTAAATTATGTAAATTATATATCATATTATATTAAAATTTAATTATAATAAATCTATGTATCGTTTAGTTTTCATTCCTTTAAAAATGAAAAAAAAGAAATGAAAGTAGTGTTAATGCTTACGTACGGCTTACCGTCTCCATGAATGGTGCATTTTATTTCTTATCTCCAAATGTTGGGGAATATTATAAATACATATAAACTAGATATATATGATATATATTATATTTAAATCATTAATATCATTTTTAATATAATGGACTTTTGACCTCATGAAAAATTTGTAATTATAACAAGTTAATTTTTTACTCAAGTACCGAATATCGACAAAATGACCAATATTAAGTTAAATAATTATGAAATTTTTATAACTTGGTAATATGTAATGTCTTTTAATTTTCCATGTATTATTTTTAAATATTATATGGACTTATTTTGAGACCAATCACGGATACGGGACGTCATTCCGAGGATTGGTGAGCCCAGAATGGTGGTTTGAACTTTTTTAAGTTAAGTGAATTAGAATGTGTATGCGGTTGCGGCAGTTTCAAACAGATGCTCTGATTAAAAATCTGAGGTCACCATTGCATCTGGAATGATAAATTTACATAATAATAGGACTAACCTTGACTAGCGTGGTTCGACGGAAAAAGTTAATTTTCGTACATTTTTAGTAAAATAAAATAAAATAAAATAATTTGAAAAGTTTATTTTATTTTATTTGGAAACGTTTGTTGCAGTGCAATGATAGGATAGCTATTTTGATAATTAATGACACAACATAATGAATCTGAAATAGAAATGTTGACTCATTAATGTCGCAGCGTAATGGAATTCTGAAATTTATTCTGTCCTTTTAATGGGTTAATCAAATGTTGGTCATTGAAGGAAAATTGAGAGACACTCTGGAAAATTCTTAGAGCTTTGGAGAGAACTCTCGATAATGAACAACGACGAATCAAAAGTGTGAATTGCTGCGCCAACGGATTTGAAGTATCTCGGTGACGATGGCATCACAATCCCTTCATTAGTGATTGATCCCTTCTCGAGGTAGCAGTTGTTATTTTGATTCTTCTTTTCCCCATTCTTGGATTAAACGAAGAACGCGGATCAACCCACAAACAAGTTGATATGTGGATCATTCATTCTTGTGGGAGGGTGTTGTTTTCCATTTTTTTAGGATTCTTGATTTGGGGAATTAATACATGCTTGATAATTTTTTTTGTTTTGATTTTTATCTATTGATCCTACTAACGAGAGTGGATTAACACCGCAGCGAATGACGACATAGGTTCATTTCTCAAATTGATTTTGGATTCTGTCCCCCTTTTTTCTCACATTCTTCATGTTATTAATGGGGATATGAACAATGGATTTTTACAAACCCGTTTCTCAACACAATGATCCCAATTTAGAGATTCGACATTACAACGACCTAGTGGAGGTGCGATGACGATGGAAGATGACGAATCAACCCGGATCGAGAGAAACTGTTCTTCACACGGGTGGATCTAAATGGGGTTTTGGGGCTGGTCGTACACTTGAAACCTACCGAAATTTCAATAGCATGGCGGGCCAACCTGGGATCTTGACTCTCAGGGAAAACAGATCGCCAGAACGAGCATTGAGATATCGATGGAGGTGCAGCGGTAGAGGTTCGCATTTCTAGAAATTTCTGGAACACACGGAATTTATCCAAAAGAACACACAATGTGGGACCTAATTAGTGTTAGATAGGGTCTCATAGTGCAGGAAGCGATGACACAGTTTGTTCTCCAAATAACACGACGTGTGGGTCCTTACGCGGGACTCAGCGTGTAACTCGGGTGACACCAGGACATGAGGTTGAGTACACGGTCGTGTACTCCACCACACGGCCAGACGAGGCCGGTTACATAAGTTACCCCATGTACTGGTTACACAGGATGGCTCACACATGTTGAATCTATGTACGGTCACATGATCACATATATGGAGGGAACCCCAGTTACTAGGACATAGCATGTGGTCCATCCTACACGTTGTGTACTTACCTTTTCACATGGCATGTTCCCTTTGAAACGGGTCATTACACACGGGCAGTACCCGGAGTCGCGAGACATGGAATGTGACCCCTTCTACACATCGTGTATATCCTGTAACATGGATTGATCCTCTTTTCCACCGTTCCTTGGACAAGTTTTGTTTGGGTTAGTTCCCCAATTTCTCATTCCCCTAAAGGTCAAGTATCGTTTTCATCCACAGGATTATGATCCCTTCAGTAGGACTTTTCGAGATAGAGTCATGTATCCCTATAAGAGGCTCAGAGTGAGATCCTCTATCTATTCTTGATCCTAGGTAGAGTCAGGTATCGACATGACTAATCCTAAAGGACATAGATGCTCTACTTATCATGTGAATCTGGATGAGTTGCAGTATCCACCAAGGCCCTAGTGGTGATCATCATCTGGGTATCATGATCTTTCTCCACTCAATAGTGTGTTCTCCCAGAATGAGTGTATCTATATCTCATGGATTTTCTCGATGAACTGTACTTCTCGGACAGACGTCATTAGAGCTATCAGACTCGTGGCATGATTTCTTCCAGATGAGTGCTTCATAGAATCTTCAAACTAAACCCCTAGCATGGGTCTGCGGTCATGTGACTTGTCTCTAGACTACGAGTCTGGGTTTTGAGTATATCTGGATGTGTTTCTCTTGTTCAGTAGACATATATTGTGTATAGATGACTGCACCTTTACTTTTTGTTTTTCTTTGTGGTTTTTTGGGTCCTCTACTAAGTATTGTTATACTCACCACTGCACGGGCTTTGCTCACACATATCGTGTCTTGTGTAGATGAGCGGCCTTTTGATGGAGTCCAGGGCAGACAATGACCGGACTGAGCTTTCTAAGTTCTCTATAGGCTGAGGTGTTCCTACGGCTACGAGTAGTAGTCCCAGTACCTCTCCGTGCTTATAGATTGGACTTTGTAGTTTGTAGACTCTTATTTTTGGTGGGCTTGTATTCTGACCCATTTTACTTTATGTACTTTACCTTCTGTCGTACTCTATTGGTTGGGTTTTTTGTATGCATTCATTTTGTTCCGTAGAGGTTTTTTTTACATTTCATCATTTTTGGGATTGGATGTGTGTGTGTGTGTGTGTGTGTAGGTACTTAGGCAATGCCTCCCATATTATTGATATGACTACTCAGTTCTAGTCACCATCCCTTGGCATATTTGAGGCGGGCTTGGGGAGTCACGGCACAAGCCCCACTAGGACGGGTCGTGAAAAAGTGGTATCATAGGTGGTCAGTTATACCTTAAGACTGAGAGTCTATGAGATTTGGTTTGATCCAATAGTGTTAAGTGTTTCGATCTTGGATTTCAGGCTAGAAACTCTAGTGTTGGTGCGGGCGGTCGATGTATCCATACATTAGGACTCTGATAACCGTCTTTTCAACTTGGTATATAAAAACACTAGTTGCGGGGAAATAAAAAATGCTACATGCATCAAATAGGAATTTTTTGTGTTTTCCATGTCCTTTGTGTGAGCTATCCAGATGCACTCATTGACCATGGTACATCTTGTTTTCCTTACAGGATACCTCTGTGATGCATACTTGCTAGGAATTAGCATCTCGATCATGAGGATGACCCCCTTAGTGAAGAGGCTTCGATACAGGGACCAGTTCCCCAGGCGTTACCTCTAGGTGGTGCACCTGCTATACCACCACCAGCGAAGTAGCCCATGGTACCTATAGTACCAACAGATGAGGGTCACAGTCTAAGCGCACTCTCTAAGTTTCAGAGATAGAGACCCCTCATGTTTCGAGGAAAGCACGACCCTCAAATGGTTGAGGACTATCTTGAGGTAGTGACTAGAGTTTTCTGTCTAGTGAAGATGCTAGCGGACCAGATGGTGATCCTAGGAGTGAGCCTTCTTCAGGGTTTGGTGAGATGATGGTGGAGTTTGACCACGCAGACTCATGATGAGGAGGCTCTTTTGCGGACGGAGTTTGAGAGAATATTTAGGGAGTAGTTCTCTCCGATTACGCTGAGAGTAGTGTGTATCCAAGAGCTTCTTCATCTCCAGAAGAGCAGTTTGATGGTGGATGACTATTCATCGAGGTTCACCAACCTCACCATGTACTTGATGGATATGATCATGGATCATTACTTCAGATCTCAGACCTTCAAGTGAGCTCTACGATGGGTAATATGATCTAGTTTTGTGCCACTATTCATTTTGACTTATGCTGGAGTGCTCGAGTGGGCCTTGGTGATCGAGAGATTCTTAGTGGAGTACAAAAAACCAGCGAAAGTCAGCAGCAGGAAGACTGGTTTGGAGACCTTGGTAGCAGAGATCCAACGTCAAGCAAAGAGTTTGGGACGTGGGAGACATCATAGGAAGACCCAAGACAGGGGATCAATAGTCCAGGGCTCTCAAGCTAGATCCAGTCAGCCTTGGTAGAGGCGATGCTACTCGTGAAACGGTAGGGGACATATCGCTAGACAGTTTCTAACCTATCAAGCTGCTAATAGAGAAGAGGCAGATGGACCACTGAGGCAGAGGTAGAGAGTAGAGCAAACAGACCTTTCAAGCGGTGGACTTGGAAGAGGAGTAGGGAGAACTGCAGGTGGTGGCAGGCACTTTGATCTACTTCCACCACCACCCCCAGAAGATCCGCACCAAGCTCAGTGAGATGGGGGACAGGGGCGGGGACAGCTGCATGCGGTCCAGGTGTACGACCCAGGGACTCCAGGGATGATTCGAGGTACAATCTGTGTCTTCTCTACCTTAGATTCCATACATATAGGTTCCATTCATTCCTTCCTTGCCACATGTCTTGTAAAAAACTATGAGATTCCAGTAGAATCATTGACTCAACCCTTAAACTTGGAGACACCAATGGGAGGGGACTCGATGATCAGGAACCTTTGCAGACAGTGTGATCATACCCTTGGAGGTGAGTGTTTTGGTTGGAATCTCTTGGTGGAAACGTCAAGGCCTTACAACATCATTCTCAGGATGGATTGGTTATCTTCGGTCCATGCCCAAATTGACTACTTTAGGTGAAGAGTACGGTGTGTCCACAATTATGGGACGAGGTTTTCCTATTTTGGTGAAAAGGAGACCTAGGCAGCATAGGATGGTCTCATTCATAGGAGGGTGCAGCTGATCACTCATGAGTTGGGTAGCCTTACCCTCGGAGTAGTAGATGTTTTGAACTTCTAGTTCCCAGTAGTTGTGGTAGATTACAAGGATGTCTTTCCTGAAGATGTTCTAGGGATACCCCCCCCCCGGGAGATCTACTTTTTCATAGACTTGTAGCTAGGGATGGAATTGATATCCTTACCAGCATATCGAATGGATCCCATAGTGTTGCATGAGTTGAGGGTGCAGCTAGAGGATTTGTAGAGGAAGGGGTTTGTGAGACCCAGTGATTCACACTGGGCAGCCCGAGTTTTGTTTTCTAGAAAGGCATATGAGAGTTTGAGGTTGTGCATGGATTACCAGTGCCTGAACTAGGTGATGGTAAAGAACAAGTATCCACTACCAAGGGTCGACGACCTCTTTGATCATCTAAGAGGGGCATAGTGGTTCTGGAAGGTTGACCTTGAATCTGGTTACCACCAGTTATGAGTATGGGATGAGGATATATTGAAGATGGCATTCAGATGCCTCTACAGTCACTATGAGTACTTGGTGATGCATTTCAGTGTGGAAAATGCCACCACAATGTTCATGGGACTTATGAACTGGATCTTCCATCCATAGTTAGATTGGTTCGTAGTGGTATTCATTGAATACATCCTTGTGCACTCAGTGTTAGAGGAGGATCATGTGATACACCTATGGATGTTTCTAGACATACTCTGAGAGCACCAAATTTATGGGAAGCTCTCAAAGTGCCAGTTTTGGATACAAGAGGTCCACTTTCTTAGAAATGTTATCTCATTGGTTGGAGTAGCAGTGGACCCAACCAAGGTCAAGGAATTGTTAGCATGGGAGCCACCTCATAGCATGACAAAGTTGCAGAGATTCCTTAGGTTAGAAGGATATTACCAGAGATTCATTCTTGATTTCTCTCAAATATCATCATTGATGAAAGCCATGACTAGGAAGGGGCAACCCTTCATGTGTACGGAAAAGTTCTAGCAGGATTTCGAGCATTTTAGATAGAGTTTGACGAGCGCCCCGTTCTTGAGATTTCTAGAGGAGTGTGTCAAGTACATAGTTTTCTACGATGCATCAGGGACCAGGCTTGGTTGTGTCCTGATGTAGGGATAGGCGGTGATTGCTTATGGTTTGCGCCAGCTAAGACCACATGAGTAGAACTATGTGACCCATGATCTTGAGTTGGTAGTGGTAGTCTTCATGTTGAATATGTGGCCACACTACCTTATAGGTGAGAGGTTTATTATCTATTATGATGACAAGAGCCTCAAATATATCTTATTGTAGAAGGATTTGAATATGAGATAGAGGATTTGGCTAGAGTTAATATAGGACTATGATTTGGAGATCATCTATACTCCTAGTAAAGGGAATAAAGTGGAAGATTCTCTTCGCAGGAGATCGAGCTCATAGCTGTTGAGTGAGGCGACGGAGCAGTTAGCCTCGTTACAGTTATCCTTCATGGAAATATAGGATGCATCTTACCTTTAGTCGATGGTTGTCACCCCTCCACTCTTAAAGTGAGTTAGGGAGACACAGCTTGTGGATGTCTACTATGAGGTTTTATGTGCTCGGTTATCCACAGGACATGCTCATGATGGATATTCTCAAGGTGGGGAGAACATTGTACCTTTTAAAGGATGCACTGTTGTACCAGTAGAATTGCAAGAGGAGGTCCTAAGTGAGTTTTATACATCCCCCTTGGTAGTACACCCTAGTGTAGTAATGATGTACCAAGATCTCCAGTGGCAGTTTCGGTGGTCAGGCATGAAGAAAGAAGTAGTAGAGTTTGTTTCTCGATGCCTTACATGTCAGCAGGTGAAGGTTGAGCACCAGGTTTCAACAGGGTTAGCTCACCCCCTGGAAGTACCAGAGTGGAAGTGGGATGGAATATCAATGTAATTAGTGATATTATTTCCACGGAATTCCAAGGGTCATGATTCCATATGGGTTATTTTTGACCGACTCACCAAGTCGGCCCACTTCCTAGTTGTCAGGGAGTAGAGTTCTGTAGAGAGCTTGGGATTCCTCTATGTGCAGGAGATAGTTAGGCTTCATGGCGCCCCTTCGAAAATAGTCTTGGACCGATATGATCGCTTCACATTTTGGTTGTGGAATAGATTTTAGGTGGCTTTTAGGACTCATCTACACTTGAGCACAGCATTCTATCCCCAGATAGATGGTCAGATGGAGAGGAACATTCAGGTTCTGGAGGATATATTTCAAGCATGTATCTTGGACTTTGGTAGTAGTTGGGAGGACCACCTACCACTACTGGAGTTTGAGTACAATAATAGATACCACTCCACCATTGGTATGGAACCATTTGAGGATTTATATGGGAGACCCTACAGGTCACCGCTTTACTGGGCCAACCCTGAAAATTTAGCACTCATGGGTCCAGAGTTGGTGTGAGCTACCACCAAGAAGGTGAAAATATTCCAGGAGAGGATAACAACTGCACAGAGCCGGAAGAAGTCTTATGATGATAGGTGACAAAGACCTATGTACTTAGAGGAGGGAGACCATGTCTACCTTCAGGTCTCACCTCAATGAGGGTTGTGAAGATTTATACGGGGCAACAATAAATCTCTAAGATTCACTGGACCTTTCCAAATACTACATAGAGTTGGAAAGGTGTCGTACCTCCTAGATATACCACCGCAATTACACCGAGTACATGATGCCTTCCATGTGTCGCAATTGAGAAGTTACGTGCATGACTCATCGCACGTCATCGACTAGGGCGAGTTGGACATCAAGGATGAATCAACCTTTGCTGAGTACCCAGTGGATATAGAGGGTCAGCAGGAGAGGATCCTTCATGGGCAATCAATTCCCTTGGTGTGCATCTGGCGGTAGCATGAGAACCTTCAGGAGATCACATGGGAGTAGGAGGCTCAGATCCATGCCCAGTACCCACATCTTTTTGAGTAGCCCTTGTTTTGGATTTTTTGGGACGTAAATCTCCAAGGTGGGGAGAATGTAATGTCTCATAATTTTCAATGTATTATTTTTAAATATTATATGGAATTATTTAGAGACCAAGCATGGAGATGGTATGTAATTCTGAGGCTTGGTGAGCCCGGAATTATGGTTTGAACATTTTTAAGTTAAGTGAGTTGGTGTGTGTGCGCGGTTACGGAAGTTTCCAGATGGATTCCCAGATTAAAAATTTAAGGGAACTGTTAGGTCTGAAATGATGACTTTACCTAAGAACAACCCTAACCTAGACCGGTTCAAGTCAAGGTAAAAAGTTAATTTTAAAAAAAAATTAGTAAAATAAAATAAAATAAAATGATTTTAAAAGTTTATTTTATTTTATTTGGAAACATTTTATGCAGTGCAATGACAGGGTAGTTGTTTCGATAATTAATTACACAACATAATGACTCTGAAATAGTAACGTTGACTCATTAATGTCACAGTGTAATGGAACACTGAAATGTGTTCACTCCTTTTAATGGGTTAATTGAATGTTGGTCGTTGGCGTAAAATTGAGAGAAACTCTGGAGAATTCTTGGAGATTTGGAGAGAACTCTCGATAATGAATGACGATGAATAAAAAGTGTGAATCGCTACACCAAAAGAGTTGAAGGATCTTGGTGACAATGGAAGCATGATCCCTTCATCAGCAATAGAACCCTTCTCGAGGTAGGGGTTTTTATTTCGATTATTATTTTCCTCATTCTTGGATTAAATGACGAACATGGATCAACCAACAAATAAGTTGATCTGTGGATTGTTCCTTCTTTCGGGAGGGTGTTGTTTTCCATTTTCTTTTGGGATTCTTGATTTGGGGAATTAATCCATGCTAGATTATTTTTTTTCTTTAGATTTTTCTCCATTTATCCTACTAATGGGAGTGGATCAATGCTATGAAGAATGATGGTGGAGGTTCATTCCTCAAATTTCTTTTGGATTTCTCCCCCCTTTTTCCCACGTTCTTCGTGTTCTTTATAGGGAGATGAACAACGGATCATTACAAACCCATTTTGCAATGAAATGATCCCAAATTAAAGATCCTACATCACAACAACCTAGAAGAGGTGAGAAGATGATGGAAAATGATGAATTGGCCTAGATTGGGAGAAACCGTTCTTTGACCATTCTTCACGTAGGTGGATTGAAATGGGGATTAGGGGCTGATCGTATGCCTGAAACCTCCCAGAATGTCGATATCATGGTGGGGCGACCTGGGATCTTGATTATTGGGGAAAACAGATTGCTGAAATGAGCATCAGGAGATCAAATGAGGCGTAGCATTAGAGGTTCATGTTTCTGGAAATTTCTGGAACACACGACATGTATACTGAAGAACATGCCATGTGGGACTAGCTCAATGGTGGATAGGGTCACATGGTGTAGGAAGCGATGACATATTGTGTTCTCCAAAGAACATGTCATGTGGGTCCTTACATGGGACTCAGCATGTAACTCGGGTGACACACAGACACGGGGTGGAGTACATAGTCGTGTACTCTACCACACATCCAGACAAGGTCGGTTACGTGGGTTACCCCATGTACCGATTACATGGGATGGCCCACACGGGTTGAAGTCATGGATAGGTACATGGACACATACACGGAGGGAACCTTGGTTATTAGGACATGGTGTGTGGTCCATCCTACATGTCGTGTACTTACCTTTTCACACGCCATGTTCCCTCTAACTCGGGTCGTTACACACGGGCAGTACCTGGAGTTGTGAGATATGGCGTGTGACCCCTTCTAAATGCCATGTATATCCTAGAACATGGCTTGATCATATTTTCCACCATTTCTTGGACAAGTTTCATTTGGTTTAATTCCCCTTTTTCACATTCCCCTGAAGATCAGGTATCATTTTCATCCATGGGAGTATGATCCCTTCAGCAAGACTTTCTGAGATAGAGTCAGGTATCCCTATAAGAGGCCTAGAGTGTGATCCTCTATCCATTATTGAGCCTAGGTATAGTCAAGTATCGATGTGACTAATCCTACAGAATTTCGATCATCTACTTAGCAGGTGAATCCGGATGAGTCATAGTATCCGCCAAGGAGCTGGCATTGATCCTCATTAGTGTATCGTGATCTTTCCCCACTTAGGAGTGTGTTCTCTTGGAATGATTATATAAATCTCTCATGGATTTTCCAAAAGAACTATACTTCTCATATGGGCATCATCAGAGCTATCAGACTCATGGAGTGAGTTCTCCCAGACGAGTGCTTCATGGAATCTTTGAACTGAACCCTTAGCATGGGTATGTGGTCGTGTGACTTGTCTCTAGACTACGGGTCTGGGTTTTGAGTATATATGGATTTTTTTATACTGTTTATTATACATATACTATGTAGAGATAACTGTAACCTTACTTTTTGTTTTTCTTTGTGGATTTCGAGGTCCTCTACTGAGTATTGTTATACTCACCCATGAATGGGCTTTACCTGCACATATCATGTCTTGTGCAGACGATCGGCCTTTTGACAAAGTCTAGGGTGGACCAGAACCAGACTAAGATTTCTGAGTTCTCTACAAGCCAAGGTGTTCCTATGTCTATAATTAGTACTCCCAGTACCTATTTGTGCTTACAAGTTGGACTTTTTAGTTTGTAGAATCTTGTTTTTGGTGGGCTTTTATTCTGGACCAGTTTACTTTCTGTGCTTTACTTTTCATCATACTTTATTGTATGGGTTTAGTTTTATGCATGCATCTTTCTCCCTAGTGGTTTTTTTTTACATTTTATCATTTTTGGTCTTGGAGATGTGTGTGTGTGTACAGGTACTTAGGAAATTCCTCCCATGTTAGTGATATGTCTACTCGATGTTAGTCACCATCCCCAGGCCTATTGGAGGTGGGCTTGGGGAGTCACGGCGCGGGCCCCACTGGGATGGGTTGTGACATAATAAGTAATATAAAAGGAATAATAAACTTGAAAAAAGTTTTTAAGGAATTATAAATTAACTTAAGTTTATTATTCAAGAAGAACAAGGAACATACATGACGAATCAGGCGCAAGGTAAGGGAACCTTTCAGCCTCCTCTTTTAGTCAAAGATTTATTTTATGTTATGTATTTTAATTTCCATTTTATTATGTTGGGATATTTTCTTCTATATCCTTATTGATGTACATTTTATTTCCAAGTGTTGATAGACCCTTTTTACTCTCATTAGCTCATTTTATTAATTTTTAATTGACGTCGTTATGCTGCCGAATTTTCATAAGGGAACTTCTTAACCCAATTTTCATTCTTTGGGTTAATCTTCCACTTCTTGATTATGTCGTGAAATGAATATTTGTTAATGACCTATGATTTTTTTACACTTAATATCCACTTATATTGGGTGTATTTATATTTTTCACACATAATTATGTCATTGATTTATCCTTAATCTAATGATACGATCTTTGTAAGGGACTTCGTCTCAATATCCTTTAATTGGGGAATATTTTTATTTATACTATAATTTCTTTTATATGGTGTATAAACCCCTTTGACCTTTCATTTCATTCAAAGGGAATATTTTTCTACAAAGCGTTTTACTAAACGACAAAAGGAATGTTTCTTTTTAACATACACGGTGACAACGACCTTTCCCCCACTGTGAGTATTATTTGATATTTGGCTTCCTTAACAATTCATAGAGTTTTTAAAAGTAAAATAAATACCATATACACTTTTTATGTATTTTGGTATTGAAAATGGTTTTGAGAAAGTATTGATTATTTCAATATCTTGAAATGATATATTTTGATTGCAATGTGGAAATGTTATCTTTCCTTTATGCTTGTTTTATGTGTTATGGTTCTTGGGCATTGTTTATGTATATGGGTGGTTCCATGATAAACCTATGGTATCTAAGCCTGAGATAGCTCTCCAATGCATTGGGTAACATGACAGAGGTAAACATTAATGTTTCTCCTAAGATATTTAGGTAACATACTATTATGGGTATTCCAAACGTAACTCCCTATGTAGCTGTGAAAGATACAATGTAAGTATGTTATGGATGACACAAGTGACCTTTATGATTTATTATTTCTATATATTATTCACAAATATTATGATTTCATGAGGTATATTAAAGAGATTATGTTTTATGAGTGAAAAGTACGATTTCATTTATTTTCATGTATTGATGGACTAATGTTTTCTTTCATTATTTTATAACACTTACTAATCCTTTTATGCTCATCCCAAGTTTTTGAAATATTTTTCACAGGGTATAAAGAAGGTTAAGATAAAGGATGAATTCAATAAGATTTATATCAAGAAAATAATTCTTTTTTTATTTAAGTAGTTTTATTATTGTGAAAAAATTGGATAGAGTAGAAGTTCCTACTTTGTAATATTTTGAGATGTAATGTAATATTTACGGCCTAATTATCTAAAAATCTAAACCTGAAAAGATCCTCAGTGTGAATTATTAACTTAATTTAAGATTATGTAATGCTTAAGGATGGGGCCTTATAATATTCATTCAAATCCTTAAAGAAAAACTACAATAGACCAACCCTTATATGTTTCATTATTCTGTAATACCATAAACATTATTCTTGAATTCCATTACATAAAAACTTAATAATTACACTACTTCATTGTCGTACTTCACATCTCCAACAGTTATCACGTGCAATTTTCCTTTATCTTCACCCTTAAAAGGTTTCTAACATTGATCAGCATCAATAACCCTTAGATTAGAGCATTGATTAGCATAATTACTATTTTCCTTTCACTTGTAACATTGAAGTGTGGGAGGAGCATTCTTTATAGATTTTTTTCAATTTGCATCATTAGCTATCTTTTTTCCATCAATTTAGTAGTAAATTTTCTGATGACCATATTTCTGACACTTAAAACATTTACTAGTCCCATTACGATAGTTTCCTCTATGTTTCTTTCCATGCTTTGAGCATAAAGGAAATATCATCTTCTTTTCACTATGGTTTTTAGATATTCCTTTTAATTACATTTTTCTCTTATTACCAATCCCATAATATTTATTGATGAATATAATATCCATATCAACCTTGAGAGCGAATTGAACGATTTCCTCATAGCTACTAAAGTCCCTTATAGATAATTCCCTTAGGAGACTTGGTTTTAATCCACTAAAGAATTGATCAACTTTACTCTCAGGTTAAATGATAATTCTAGAAACTTACCTTGAAAGTCTTTTAAAATTTCCATCATAAGTACCAATGGATTCATCATCCTTTTTCTTAAACTAAAGGAAATCCTTATCCATCTTCATTCGAAGAATATGAGGAAAGTAATTATAGAAAAAGTAGTTCTTAAACTCCTCTCATTCCAAAGATTCAATTTCCTATTGTTGCCTCATATTTTTTATGAGGTTCCACCATTGATCCACTTAACCATCCAAATGATAGACTGATAAAATTACTTTATCATGTTATGGACATTAGAGAACTAAAAATATCTTTTTAGTTGTACTGGTCCATTGCTCAGCCACTAGTGTATCAGAAGACCCACTAAAATAAGGTAGACATTGCCTCATGAAGGACTCAATAGAATATTGTTCTCTACTTTTCTCATTTGATAATCCAGTAATATTCATAGCTTGAGAAAGTTATGTGATAATTGCAACAATATTTTTCATTCTTTCCCCCATAACATTCATCTCTTAAGAGGACAATAATTTCAATTCCCATATCATTCATCATTAACACAATTCCTTTGGGTTCTGATCATTGACTAAAACAATAAATCATAGTGTAAGAAACACTAATCATAGTTTAGAACCACATAATTAAGGTGAATTACTTATAATATTTAAATCTATGACACCTTAGGTTTAATCCTATTTTATTAATGATTATTAAAAAAACTCTAGGATTGTAACCTATACTTAGACTTATCCTTAGATACATACCTAGAAATATCCTTAGAAATATCTCTAGGGATCTCACTAAATTTTTCTCATCTTAATTTACAAAGGTTGACTAAACCTTTTCTCTGATACCAACTATAACGAACTAGGCTTAACTTACATGGATATTACATCTTTTTAGATAAATATTCATTACATTACATAAATACATTCATGAGGACCATAATAGTTTAGTGCATTTGGAAACTTGTAAAACATTCATCTAATTTGTTGAAAGACCTTCAACATCTCCCATAAAGATATTCCCCATTAGTACTCCTACTTAAAACCTTTATTTATAACCTAGGTAAAGTAAACATAAGAAATGGGTGAGATCATATGCTCGATAAGGGTAAATCAAGGGAGATAACATAATCATAGGGGCATAAGAACAAGAAAATGTCTTTTTAAAATTATATCCTGCATATCAAAGATCATGATATTATTTCATAGAATAAATCATAGAAGTTCATAAAGAATCAAATAAAATATTCCATGAGAGCATAAAAATAATACATGAAATTTTGGCATACATATAAGCATAGAAAATCATTTCCATATTAATAAAGGATCATTTCCATGACCATCATAGTGGATAAAGTCCCTTACTAAACCAAGTTCCCTTAATAAACCGAGTTCACTCCTCATTGCAACTATGAATTTCTAAATAGATTTTACTCCCATTCCATTCCTATATTACTTAACCGAGTTCACTTCCTATTTCATTCATGTCTATATCATGAGATATAAATCATTACCCAATGCATTGGAGGGATATATAGGTCAAATCAACCATATAATAAGAACCATAAATATGTGTGCCACAAGCCACAATCCATTTTTTTAGGAATCCACTTTTTGGTTAAGTGAGAACCATACATAAGCCTCCACATGTCACCTGCATATACCCCACTTAGACGATCAACATATGACATACTAAATTCAAAATCAAACTTCACTGTAGAAAAACCCTAATCCAAGTATCGCCACTACCACCTTTCAAAAATTCACAAAATTCAAATTTAAAATTTCAATACATCATCACTCCTTGAGTCTCACACTCACCTGCCACTAATAAGACACACCACATGAAACCACCTCATGGAATGTCTACAGGCGTTTGTCATCACTGTCTAAAGAAGCTTCATATTATCTTCCATACTCGAATCATGAAACACCATGCCATCATATACTGATTTAACTAATTCCCGACACCATTCATAGGCATCATGAGGTTCCAGTGGAGACATTTCCTACTTAACACCACCATCATCATCCTCTTCTGAACACCACACTTGATATAACATCATCGAGGCATGAATAAGACAAAACAAGACCATAATAGATGCATAAGATGAAAACATCACTGAACAAACCTCATACATATCAACTACCATAGAAGGAACATAGAAAAATTCTTCAAAACCAATAGAAACAATTCGTGTGAGAAGTATCAACCGCCACTATATCCCACCTCCCCAAACCTTTGAGGAATCACTACTCCAGCTCCAACTCGGAGAGGAGCAGGGGCCATTGGGTTAGGGAAGGGATAAGATCAGCTAGTTCCTCCAAGAAATGGAATCTCATATGAATTGAAATAGGAATCCAAAACCAAGATCATGCTAACACAGGA
This sequence comes from Viscum album, assembly GCA_963277665.1. Lineage (NCBI taxonomy): Eukaryota > Viridiplantae > Streptophyta > Magnoliopsida > Santalales > Viscaceae > Viscum > Viscum album. The sequence goes on from OY728156.1 coordinate 1,810,338,972, forward strand.
GTTATTGAATGTCCCTTGACTACCAATATGATTATCCCAAAATCACTGAGTAACCATCACTTCATATCCAACCTGGATAGGAGCGATGGAACGTGAGGTTATAGAGGGGATGAAGTGTTCGGGGGTTGTAGAATTCACCATTGTCAGGATCGAAAACCTACCTGGGAGAAAAGAACCAAAATCTACACCACTAGAGAGAATAAATCAGTGGAATAAATAAATAAATCTATAAGAGGCCATAGGATGTGAGAGGAATGAAGAAAGGGTAGAAATGGCACTCAGACATGCCACTAGCCCCAAAGATAAGGGTTTTGGGAGAACCCTAGTCGAAGCTGAGAGTGGGAGGGGGAGAACCAGGGGATAAGAGATACATCCATAGTTATGTTCCGAAAGAACATAAATCATTCATCATATCATAACCCATGAAGAGAAATGGGTTTCGTAAACATCATTCAATTATAACATAGCCCATAGAAATAAATGGGATTCATAAATATCATAACATAATAAATATAGACCAAGAATTGAAATAATAGGGATATTACCCTTGAAAAATATCCCCATTAAAAGATAATTAACATAAAATAATGTTATCTCATATAGAAAATGATTTTGAGATGTCACTTGAAAATAATTCTTGAGAAAAATATGCTTTCTACTTTGAAAATGTTTTCTTTTCTTAAAAATACGCACAATTTTAAAAGAAAACATTTTCATTGAAAATAACCTTGTAATATTGTAAGGGAATATTAAGTTCATAAAGGTATAATGAAAGATAAAAAATTTATTAATGTCGTATAATTTTTAAAAAACATTCATTTCATAATTTTCCATAAAAGTCATAAAGTACCATGTTAGGAAAATGAAAAAAAATTCCTTTCAAACCGTGTAGAAAAAATTCAAAATGGGTAAAAATAAATTTAAAAATCCATAAATATTAGTAAAAAAATTAAACATTTATAGATAACATGGATGTGGAAGATAAATATTCCTGAACAGATACTTAAAACGAAACAATCCCAAATATTGATGATATTGTGAAATAAATAATCATCACTTAATAATCAGTAGAGTTGTATACCCCGTGAAAAAAAGAAAATTATATGGATATAAAAATACCATAATATTCAAGATAAGATTAATAAAATACATTCATGGGAAGTATATAAACCACTTAGAATAAATAAGTAGTGTATAAGTCATGTGTCCCACAGAAATAAAAGTGAGAAAAAAATCACTTTCCTTATGTCTTGAATCTAATCATTCTCATGAAAACCTCATGTATAATAAATATAAGTTTATTATAAATATATTAAATAATAATATTAAATTATATAATACCATATATTATTTACTTATGTCCTTCTATAACCTTTTTATTAACAATTTTCATGTTAAAGTTAAGTTTTGGGTAATAACCACTTTATTTCTCACATGTGTTTGATTTGTTATATTTTTTGTCCTCTTACTTATATCATGATTTCATAATATACATAATTATAAATATTATATAAATATCATATATATTCAGTACATAATTATTTATAATAATCTATAAAATATTTAAATGAAATACATTGTTCAGGGAGACAGTAGGTCGTATGTACACAGGAACGTTATTTTAATTTTCTTTTTATATTAAAAGAAAGAAAATTATATGATGAATTATAATTATAGAATAATTTTTATGTTATATATATCATATATATTCATAAAATTAATCCTTAATACCATCTATATTAAATATTTATGAAAAACAAATCACATCGCATCGTGGACATTGTAAGTCATACGTACACATGAACGACGTTATCATTTCCCAATAGATTTAGTGGTAAAAAGGTAGATATGATATTATAATTATAGAAGTATAATTATGTCATAAATATAATATATATACATTAAACCCATCATAATTCAAACTCATAAAAAATAGTGATATAAAATTAATTGTATCATTATGTGGAGACGGTAAGTCGTACGTATGCACGAGCGATACTTTCATTTCTTGTTCAATTGGAAATGGGTTGTATAGTAGTGGTGTGTTAATAATCATGATAACATTTAAGAATATTTATTATGTTTTATTTATTATTTTATGATATATATAATAGATTTATAGTAGGTATAGAAGAGTTGAAAAACAGAGTGATCGGTTAGAGCGATTACCTATTCTTCGAAATGGCTCATTTAGATCTCCTCTAAAGGACCCTAGAGTTGGTATTTTGAGAATACCAGAACCTCTAGAATGTGTATAGGAAAGTTTATGATAGAATTTAGTAGATTTTTTTCGATTTATAAGGCAAAAATTTATGTGTATAAGTGATAAATGAGGTTCCCTTTTATAATTGAGGTGAGGGTCACTTTTGGAATTTCAAAAAATATTAATTTATAATAAATTCAATATCGATAAAAATATCTCCAAAATGACTTGTATTAAAAGATAATATTATATAAGTTTTTAATCTCATAAACCAATAGATTTATTTACAAGTTTTGGTATTATTGGAAACCTTATCTTTTTAATTAACACTTAGTTAACCCATTTTACTTTTAATTTCAATAAGATGTTATTTAATATTAAAACAATGAAATTTTTACTTATATGGTTTAAATTTTCCATAAATAGTCTATATATGACATTTTAGAACTTATCATAAAAAAATTGTATTTTCTAAATATTTTTATTATTTTTAAATAATTTAGTAAATTATTATTTTCATAAAATATCATTAATGTCAATTTTGACACTATTCATTACATTGACATTAAGAAAATATAAACATAGATATAACTTTGAAAAACACATTTAATTAGCCGATAATATGTCATATAAACCTATAAAATTCATGGAGAACTTTAATTAATTCAAATTAATTAATTTTAATATTTTTAATATCATTTATTTGATTTTTTTCATTGATTGAATAATTACTATATCATAATTGAGTAATTATTTAAGTTGATTCTTTATTCACTAAAATGTATAAATAAATTACTATGATTAATATAAATCATTTATATTTATAAATAATATTTATAATCGAATATAGATTCTAGAAAACCCTATATTAAAAATGGTATAGTTATTAAAAACATGAATGTGACAACTTTGACTATACATTAAATAAAATATTATAAATGTCATAATAATTTTCATGTGGCACCAAATGGTCCTTAATTCAAACCTTGGATGATTATGGTCGATATATAATAAACCAATAAGGTTTATTCAAGTTTTTTGATCTTTTAATGGTTCTTATCATTTTAATTAAAATCATTTTATTGATTTTTCATTTGCTTGCACAATCATTGCATCAGTTTTTCATAAGTGTTAAAGGTAATTATTTGACATATAAAAATGAAAAATAAATTAATATAATATAAATAAATAAATAAATCTTAATATAATACTTTATTTTCATTCATAACCAAATTTTTTCACTATGTGGACGCATAAGATATATTTAAGACAAAGAAAGTGACATTTTGTGTCTTTCTTTGTTTTAAATATTATAAGTCATTTTCATGGAAAATTGTCAATTGAAAAACTTAATTTAGATAATTATGTGTTAAGGGTCAAATTATATTCATCCAATAAAAAAAATTCATGTTTTAAAGTCATTTTATAGTCTTTATCATTTTTTTAACCTAAATTACCCAATTTACCATTTACTGTGGTAACAAAATTTACCATAGTTACTATTCAAATTAACCAAAAATAAAAGGGAACTATTAACCAAATTTGGACCTTCTGAATAAAAATTTTGAATCCAATTTTTAAAATTAAAAATTTAATGACCTAAAATTTTTGAATAATAATTTTTTTATGAAAATGTGATTTATGTTTTTTTTAATCAATAAAACTATATCCCTTTAATATTGAAGTGATTATAATTAAAATGTGACCATTGGGTTTCGACTGTTATATGACCATTAGTCAATTATGACTTTTGAAAAATATGACCATTGGAAATAATACTCTTAATAATAATTTTAATGTTATAATTAGTATTATAAATAAAAATCATAATGGTTAATTAATGAAAAAAATAAGATTCGATGGCCTCATCTAGTAGATTCATGTCGTATGAAGTCCATTTTTCAGAACTTGGGAGGGAGCTTGCATTACTGGGCTTCACTCTTGACCAATCCCAATCCCATATTCAACATGTTAAGCTTGAACAAAACCTCCTACATTAGAAGTTCAAGTTAATGGAAATTACCACTAAGGCGATGTTATCTATGTCACCCCAAGAATCTATCACCATCACACACCTCACCCTTAGGTCGTATCTGGGTGTTATAAGGGGTTATGTGTTGATTAATTAGTTACTTAATTTATAATCCATTTTTACAAATAAAATTTTTGTTCCATCATTTCTGTTTTGATTTTAGTTTTTCTTAAAATATGATGAATTTGATAAATTGATTTTTCAGACAGAAATTATACATTTTAAAAAAGATATAATTATTATAATAAACTAAGGTATTATTAAAAAATATTTATTTTAATGAAATATTATGATTAAAATACTCTTATTTAAATTTAAATTATAAAATAATTTTATTTTTTCAAGTGTTATAAATTTTACAATTCATTTTACTATGCATTTTTTATCCGCCATTATTTTTAATAAATAAGGTGTTTTATATTTAAAAGTTAAATTTCTCATACTTAGATAATTATTATGATAAAATAAACATCTTTTTTGAAATAATAACATCAAAATTAGGTTAGGTTGAATTTATAATAATTTTCTAAAATATTTTGTTTTTTGATGAATAATAAAAATACAGTTTTGAGTTTTCGGTATTTTTAATGACATCATAATGATTTATTATGTAATATAAAAATTTTGTAGACTTTTTTGGATTATAATAACATAATAGGTGTCCCAAGTGGCCAATACCATGGGTAAATACCATGGTCAAGCCTATGGTTTTACAAATACCACTAGCGAGGTGTCTAAGGAAATCAATAAAAAATCCCTCACCTATGCTATAAATACCCACCCATTTCTCCAGTATATTTCATTAAAATTTCATTATAAACGAATATATGATATATTTACCTCCAAATTAGTCCTCCCAATGTTTCCTAAATCCCCCAAGGTCCCAATCTTCAATTTTTAGGAGTTACTCTTCAAGGTAAGGGAAATATCAACTTCTCTTTTCCATTCAAGTTCACTTTTTATGTGGAATGTCTTTCAAATTTACATACTATATTCTTATGTAAATTTTTTTATATATCTTTATTTTATTAATATTATTTTATTAATGGGATACCCTTGTCCCCTATCTTTTTAATTTTTTCTAAAACCATGTTTCTTACCCATTATACTACTGAATTTTCTTTTCAAAATTTCTCTCTTTTTCTCAAGAAATTATTTTATTTTCTTTATGTGAGTACCAAAACTTATTTATTTTATAGGGTATTCACCAATATGTAAAAATTATTTATTTTATTATTTAATTTTCATACATAAAACCATCATTCCCTTTCTGTGGGTTATAAATGACATAATGGTCATGTTTTTAAGCACATTTTAAAATGACATGATTTTGATACGAAACCCATTTATTTTATTACCTGTGAGTTATTTATGATATGTTTAATTATTATCTATATGTATCACATGAATATTAATACATATTAAGGTTTTTCCCTGATATAGCTCCAATTTAGGTAATTTAGGGTATTGCTAAATCGAGTTTTTTATGATTGCGTTTTTAAACTTGGTTTCCCTAAATGAGGCAATGGTCATGCCTAATTTATGGTAAATAGTTGAAAATTTAAAATGATAATTTTAGATTTATCAATAAATGGTCATTATTAAACAAAAAAATATATTTTAACTTGATAAATAAATTGTATAAAACCAAATACATGAAAGAAAATAAAGAAATAAATCCAAAAGAACATTCCCCCTTCTGCTACATTACCCTAGCATAAGGCAGAAATTTACCATAATCCTAGTGATGAGTAAATAATGAAGAAATATAAATGAAAAATAAAATATAAATAAATTAAATAAGTCGATTGGTGAGGACCCATCACGGTGGAGCTTCTCACCCCAAGATTTGGTCTCCGCAATTATCCTTGGAAGCAGTTATTTGGTCCTTCATGTATAGAACTATAGGGGGCTTGAGTTACATTTAATTGGACATTAATATATACCATAATCAATTCTCAGGTCATTCTTGGTATTAAATGGCGATCTCAGGTTTTCAAAAGGTGTCTCTGTGGAAAGATATGTTGAAAACTGCTCATTTTGGGTCTTCCTGGAAGCTTTCATAGTTTAAAAGTGGGTTTCATGCCATGAAAGTTCCAACCCCAAATTTTTTGTGATTTTTTCACTTAACACTTTTAAATAACTTCACTACTTGTAATTATTTTAAATCATAAACTTGATTCACATCATAAATTATATGATTCCATCTCTAGAAGCTCTGTTTTTCCTTAGTTTGTCAGTTTCAACCCTCGGAAGAATCCAATGATCATCCTTCATCATAGGAAGCCTCCTTTTAGTGGAATTATTTTCCATTTTGGATTTTTTTTCTCATTTCTCATAAATTTTTTCATCCTTATAAATATGAAAAAAAACATTTAATATATAGGAAATAATTAAACATTTAAACCATAAAATTTATATATTTAATAATAAAAAGTATTCATGAAATGTATGTATCATCTTCTCACATGTTTGATAAAATAAAATGTCCAAATTTAATTTAATTGTAACACATTGTTATTCCCATGTATTAGTTCTTTATCATTAACCAGTTTCATGGAAATGGGTTAAGAATTGACATGGTTAATATGGGTGGGACTTTTAAGTTAGAATTTGTATATAACATTAAATGAAATTCAATTTGGTTTGTATAAATAATATTGTTGAATTATCCTTCTGGTAAAAAAATTATGGTTCCCAGTGGTCATTTAGGGACACTAAGAGGGGGATGAATCAATGAAACCAATTTTTAATAAGTTTTTATTTTCATTAAATTATCTTAACTTAAACTTGAACCTATGTCCCAGTTAAGAGTGAAGTGTTCAATAGATCATCCAGTCACACTAAGAGAATGGTGAATCAAATGTGGTTTTTTTTACTAAATTATTCTATTTTATTTTACCACCTTCAAAAATCTATCTCTTATGAGAATGAGTGTATCCTATATACACTGTAGAAAGTAAATGAAACATATAAAAAATTATTTTTACAAGGTTCATCATAAAGACTTACCCATTATTGCAATTGGTTATACCCACTGGTTACAGATTATTCACTCTATGCATGTGATTACAACCAGAGAAAGTCTCATTATCATCAACATTGAGTCCCACAATATTCCACTCTAGAGTCCCACTAGAGATCACAAGTCCCCACCTACACAATAAAATCCTGATTCCCACGGGATTATTTTTATAATTCATCTCACAGTGTTACCATCATCCCACTGACCTACACTAGATGCCCACTGGAGTCTTATTTTTCTTTAGAGTCCCACTGAAGACTTCCACTAATATTGAGTCACACAACATATGATCCTCTGATAGAAATAAATATTTCATCTTCTTATTGCTTCTACACTACCTTGAGATTTATTATTTCTCTAAAAACAAAATGGAACACCTAATATATTCATGTAAAATATTCAAGGACTTTGGAAACTAAATGATAAATTCCTAATCTTGATCATTGTCCACTGATCTTCAAATAATCTGGACCATCTCAATAAAATGAGTATTTGGGTATAAATGCCTTTTGAATTTCTACCCAACTTCATTCTCAAATCACTTCAAACTAATCATGCAATTTCTATTACATGTAGTTCACAATGTTTATGCATGTATGAAACAATGTATGGTCTTTTTCAAAGTAATTTTTTCATCAATAAAAATTCATAAGAGCTTTCATGTAACTATTTTTTATGTGCATGATTATGTTGAATAGTGCAAGCATATTACACTGGCTCAATTGCTTCTTCATTATCATGTTAATTTCACGCTACCATTATAAACATGAACTATTTTATTCCATTATTCATGAATGTTCATCAAGTAGAATATTCACTCTTTCATGCAAGTAAATCATGCAATTCCACTGCTAATTTATATAACCCACTCAACAAAAATCATGCATAACATCACATTTATAAAGCTCAATCATTCATGAAACCCTAGACAATCTATGTTTTGTTGTATCCGATATTTGTTTGTGTAATTTCAAGATCTTCATGAAGTTTTGAAGCTCACAGAATACTCACATTTTCTTTTTCAAGTAATAACTTCAAGTGTGGATACCACAGAGGAATGTTTGTGAAAATTAACCCATTATCATGTGATCATGAAATCAAATGTACATCATGAACACATAAAACACTGGCATGAATACAGAGTGATCCCTTTTCTCTGTTTCACTCTCAAGTTCTCTCTCAAATATGTATTGGATTCATGAATTCAAATGACCGAGTCTAGGGGTATTTATATAGAAAACCCATCGACTCAAATCCATCACCTTTCTCCTCATACATGCACCACCTTACATCTGTGTGCATGGTCTCAGCTTACACGGCTATGAAACCCCCCATCACTGTAAAACATATATATTTTTTTCTTCTTATTTTGGATCTCATTTTATCCAAGAAAGGCTTCATGATGTATTGATAGTATTCAAATCATTAAGTTGATAAAATTCCAATCGAATGCTTCGTCTTGATAATCAGACATTGTGACATAAAGAAACACGATGTATATATGGTAATAAGGCGGTTCTTCAATTCTCTTTAGTTAGACCAACATGGCTAAGGGTTGTTTCTCAACCTAGTTATCTTCTTAGATAAAGTTATCTTCTTAACACTTACTAGAAAATTAGTTTCATTTTTATGTGTTTTCTCTATCTTTTTATCATCTTCCATCTATTCTAGACATATGGTTAAGCATGTTTAGAAATATTCTCAGTCACTATTTTTCGTATTGACTCTTTTATCCCAATAATATTTTTAGTACAAGAAGTCATGAATTCCCTTTCTTCTTCAAGAATTTTTCTTGTCTAGGTAACCATATCAAGTATTTTTTAGCCAAATGACCAGACATATTATGCCTTTCATACACATCTTTAACATTCATCAAGTTTCCCTTTTTAGGAAACTTTTTAGATTCTTCATCAAAGATGTCATTCACAAAATCAATCATGTTATTTATTTTCTGGATTTATTCTTTCTTATATTCTGTAATGATTCATATTTTCCATGCATTGTTTTTTAATATTATATGGATTATTTTCAAGACCAGTCGATGAGACGGCGTTTGATTCTGATACCCGGTGTGCCCAAAATAAATGTTTGAAATATATTAAATATATTAAAAAACAATTAAATGTATTAAATAATAAGCATGAGAATTTTTCCTTAAAATGTAGAATAAATCCTAAACTGGGTCCCAAATCAAAAATTTGAGGGTACCATTGAGTTAAGAATTCATGCTTTACCCTAGGCATAAAAAAATATTTGTCGGTTCTGGGCATTTGTGAAAAAGTAATCATGAGAAAAAGTGAATAAAATTAATTAAATAATTAATTTTTATTTTTATTTTTTACGCAAGGACCAATTTATCTTATAAGTACATGGTTATGATACTTCCTTAGGGTTTTCTGCTCAAACCCTAAATATCTAGATGACCGTTGGAGAGAATTCTTGGCGAACAATAATGGATCTAGACTAGATCGAGGATCGTTGCGCCAATGAAATTTGTGGATCTCATCAACAACAGCAACACAGAACCGTTCTTCATCAATGATTGATCCAAACTCTAGGTAGGATATTTGATTTTTTTTCTATCCTATCCTTTAATCCTGGATAAACATGAATCAATTCCATGAATATAATTGATACGTGCATTGTCAGTAGAATTAATTTGATGGAATTATAATTTCTCATTGTGTTGATTTTCCTCTTCAATTGTCCCTTTTTTTATGAAAATGAATCAATCCCTAACAAAAAAGGATGAGTTTAATTCCTCATGTTTAATGGATTTGCATCCCCCCCCCCATTATTCATAAGTTCATCATGGGAATTTATTTTTGCCTCTGGTTCTATGAATACCTAGTATTTGATCATTGTGCAACCATTCTTCGATGCAACAGATTGATACTACAGGTGAAGTTCGTGATCAATGGTATGATCAAGGTTTGAAAAATGTGGTGGATAATCAGAGGCGGATCAGATGGATTTGTGTGTTCTGTTCTTTCCAATTTTTATGCATGAGGATGAACAGAAAGATACATGGTTTTTTAAAAAAAATCAAGGACCTGGATCCCAACTAGTGGCAATGGTAAGGATCATCTAACCCCCAATATACAAGTTCCAAAAAGTTTGGTGGATTTGGTGATGTAGTGGATGATGCAGAGGAAGATCCAATGGATTTGAAAAATCTTGATCAACATGGCATGTATTTCAGGATTACACGTCGTGTGGGATCCCTGGTTACGACGTTAGGGTTTCAACTGAAGTTAAGTATCACACACCATGTGATATGGTCACACACTGTGTGAACCCTCTGTGATGGATCGTTGTGTACTTCGGAAGGTACAAGTACACTGATATAAGTACATATCTAGTGGAACATAATGTAATTGGACATGGACATGGCTAGGTGTACATGGGTTGATACACAGGCATGACCAGAGATACACAGACATGGCCTGACGACATGGGTAGGTGTTAGGGGACCTCTACACACAATATTTTTACTCACATGCCATTTATGTTGATGTTTACATGTCATGTGATGTGTTACCACACTGTTAGACTTGGGGATAGCTAGATGCATCGTGTACCCCTAGTACACACCATGTACCTCCTTTAAGGGTGTTTTTAGTCCTTCATTTCTTTAGTCTGGACCAGTCTTGGTTGAGTATGTACCCATGGTCCATTCCCTCAAGGTTACAGTGTGTCATTACATCCACATCAGAAGATTGTGATCCCCTCTAGAGGATGAATCTCAGATAGAGTTTGTGGTGTCCCTCCATGAGACTGGAATGTGACCCTCTATCATCTTTGTGCACTAGGTGGGGATTGCAGAATCGATGTGTCCTCCTTGAGTAGGGTGTTGATCCTCCATCTAGAAGTTTTTATCGATAGGGTTATTTGTATCATTGGAATACAATCCCCTATGTAGTGGGTTGATCCAGATTGGGTTCATGGTGTCCCCCATTAGTTCTGGGTGTGACCCCCTATCTAAGTATAAGGGTCTTCTTAGACCAGTGAGATTTCTTAGTTGTGGTCCAATGATATTTACCTCTTGGATGAGTATCTTCATTTATAGCATCTCTTATGAAGTGGATTATCCCAAAAAAAGCATTTCTTATAGCATAATCCTGTGGATTTTAGTTGGTTATGATGACATGGTGGTTTGGTGTCTTTCCTGGGTATATCTAGGTGTTTATATTATATATTGATTGGTATATCCTTTTATTGAGATGTCTATACTTGATACTTCATGTTTAGTGTTTTTATGGTGTTCTAATGGGTGTTTTTATACTCACCCCTGCATGGGATCTACCCACACGTGTTTGTCTTATGCAGACAAAGTCCCTTTTGACAGTGTCTCTAGAGGATACAGAGCTGCTATAGTGGAGTTTGATCTTGTCATACCGAGGTGTTTTTGGGAGCTTACATTTGATCTTAGTCCTTGTAATTGGAGCGGGTTGGACTCTTTATAGTTTTTTTTATTTCATTTGGTCCCCTTTTACACTTTTAGTACTTTACTATCGTACTCTTTTTATAGAATTATAAAGGTATGCATGTATTTTTTCAGTTGTTTTAAATTTCACCATTGTGTAGGCTTGTAGATGTGTGTGTGTGTGTGTGTGTGTATAGGTACATTAGGCTAATATCACCCATTTTTTAGATATACCTACTCAGCATTGGTTTCCATCCCCTGGCCTATTTGATTTGAGCTTGGAGTAGTCATAGGTCAGAACTCAGTGGGTCTAGTCATGATAGATTCCATCTTGCTTCCTTTAGTATTGATGTTCATGGAGAATTCAAAATGGCCCATGATATGTCCTTTCTTTCCACAATAGAAAAATATTTTCTTTAGTGTGACACTCTTTACATAATTATTCACAAACTTATTGGGAATTGTTTTTTGAGAAGTCTTATTTTGTTCACCTCCCAAGGGTGAACTATCATCTTCTAGACCAGCTTCCCTTTTTGTTGTGGTCTTATTTTTACATCAACATATGATTTTTTTAATGATTGGTATATACCAACACTCATCATAATAATGGACAATTATAATTAAATACTCCCATAAATTTTCAAAATATCTATATCTTTTCTTGATAGATTGGTCCCCTTCCTACAAATTCTAATTTTGTGGTGTCGATTTCCTCTTTTCATTAGTTATTATCCCCCTAAATATAAGTATTATATGATAATCATAAAATTACATATTGTGTCAAAAATTTATTTCCTAATACCCAAACTTCCAAAAACACTAATAATAGACAAAAAATCTTGATTTCTTCTTATGTGATACATTCTGAATCTCTTTGACAACTTGTTATTTTTATAAAACACATATCTTCTTCCATTATTTCTTTAGGGAACAAGAATTCATACACTTCTTCATATCCTTTTGTATTGGTGTAGCCCCAATATGTTCTAAATGATGTTTGGGTCAAATATTTTTAGCCCATACTGTGCATTAGGGCAGACTTTTGGCATGATTACTATACCAAGTTGGACTTTGGAGTCAATGGTGTTGTAGCGAAGCAGACTTCCTGTAACGATCCAAACTTTCATTAATGGAAATCCCTCTTGATCTAATTAAATGTCTCTTTATGTAAAATTTTTATATAAAATGTCAACTTCTTTGGTTTTATGTTTTTGGATTTTTAAAATACTGTTAAGAATTGTGACTGTTGCTAATATAGTCATTGAATAGTGATCACATGATTAGTATATAAACATAGGGCTTTAACAAATCCAATTTACTCAGACAAAAAAAGTGATGGCCTCATCCAGTAAATGTGCCCCATACGAAGCCCATTTTTCAGAGATTAGAAATGAGGTGGCATCATTGGGCTTCTCTCTTAACCAAGCCCAAGACGATATTGAATATGTTAAGCTCGATCGGAACTGCCTACGAGAGAAGTGGAAGTTGATAGAGATTACCACCCAAGCAATGTTATCTGAGCCACCCCAAGAGTCGGTCACCATCGCACACCTTACCCTTCAGTCTTATGCATGTGTTATAAGGGGTTATGTAACAAGACATTATCACTATTAATATGTGTGTTATTTTTGTATATAATAATGAATATACTTTCATTTTATTATTGTTACCTTGTAAATACTTTTTAAATCACAAATAGTATTTTTAGTTAATGTTCAACTAAGAAATCTATTTTGATGAATTAATGGATTTTTTAATGAAATAATATTTTAATAAAATATTATTATTATTTTTAAATTAATTTTTATTAAATATAAATGATCGTATAATTTTAGGAATGCAATTGTAATTTTTATTAAGGTTTGAAAGCCATTTTTTTCAAAACCCGTGAATTTTTTATAAATGTCAGTTTTTATTTTAAAAGTGAAAATTAACATATTTAGAAAATTATTTAGATAAAATGAATATTATTTCTAGAATCAGGATGTCTAAATTATCCAACAGTAAATTTTTCATAATTTTCTGAGATAATCAAATTTTTGGGTAAAAATTAAATACCGTTTAAATATATAATGTGTTTGATGACATCATAATGACCCAATAGTGATGTAATAAAATATTATAAAATTTATTTTCAGCCAATATATGTTTTTCCATTAAAATAATGTGATTTTGGGTTTGTTTGATTTATTTTACAAAGCTTTAGTGGACCCTTCAAGACTTATTAAACATTTTGTCTTTTTTAAATTGTTTTCCTTGGGAGTGTGGCTCACCTCCACATAAGCAACCCCATTATTTTAAGAAGTTTGGACTTTAGCCTTATAAAATATTGTTTTCCACTTCCCTTTTTCAAAAACTATGGTCAAAAACCATAGGTTGGTTTGTGGTTTGGATTAGTTTAATGTGAGGTGTCCCAAACCAAAATAATAAATAATTCCCTCACCTTTCCTATATAAACCCACCCAAGATCTCACTTCCTCCTCACTCAAAGACTTTGGAGTTCGTCCAACATCTTCCCTCATCTCTCTAGAATCCTCCCAAGGTGCCCCAATCTCCCAAGAATCCTCTCTCAAGCCTCTCTCAAGCCTCTGGAATCACACTTCTAAGTAAGGGTTTTTCTTCCTTTCTCATTTTTGTCCAATTTTCTTAATGTTGTTATGCCCTTTTAATTTCAATTATAAATGTTGGGGTATGTTTTTTCACCTCACCCATAATTCTCTATTTATGTTTTAATTATTACATACCCCTTTCTATCTCAATAAATGTCTCCCATGTACACCCGTTACTATGCCAAAATTCCGAAAGGAATTTATCTCTCCTCACTTACATTCAAGAAATTATTTTGTATCATGAATCTAAATTCCATAAAAATTGTTGGGACATGTATCTATATGACCCTCTTACTATCCATTTCATGTTCATATTATGATACACCCCTTTCTATCTCATCAACCATTTTTATGAATTCTTACGTCACGTCGTTACGCTGCCGAAATTGCACCGATTTTCCAAGCCAATGTCATTGTGTAGTGAATACCATGACAATTTCTCTATCAAGGGTATTCACCTTTATTCACATTTTCTTATTTATAATAAAGTTTCATGTATTAATTCCAAATTACTTTATCATTTAATAAATGATGATGTTTTATGAATCCATGTTATATGATCCATGTGGCACACTTATGCATGAAATGAAATGTTTAAGAAGGGTGTGCCCTGATAGTGCTCCAATGCATTGGGTAAAGTATAGTATCATGATATTCCATGTGCAATGAATGTTTAATAATTCTTATTCAAGTGAAATTAGGGTTTACTCTTGATTCATGTGCAATTAGGTTTTACACATGATTCATGTGCAATGAGCCTTGGCTCATGCTAATTTCATGTTAAGTGTTGTTGCCACATTTGTATGTTATGATTATCATGCTTTATCATGCCTTTGTGTTTATGCTTCTCTTGTGCTATATTGATATGCCTATTTTATAACATTTATTGTATTCCTCATGTTATTCCATGATTATTCCCTTACTGGGCTTTATAGCTCACCCTTTTCTTATGCATGTCCTTAGGTTATCCCATGCAATGATAAGTATGAGGGAATGTAGTGGTCATGTAAAGGAAGTTTTCAATAAAGATGTTTTTTTTCATGTTTAAAGTTGTTATGTAATGATCCTAATCCCCAAAGTCACTAGACCTCTCAATCTTCTATGTTGTATCAAATGATGTTTATGTAATAAATTATGTTTAATTGTGTAATAAAAGATCAGGGTTGTCATACTTCCATCCACCGTTCACTATAGCACTTTGGACTTGGGTGGTCGTGGCACTATAACAATGTGGTATTCCATACACATTTCAATATATCACAATGGAATTGATATACAGTTGTTGTAATAGTGCTTTGTTCTCTTTATTATCCCATTTTGGGATAGAGTTTTTAGGTCATAAACTCTAAGTGATCTCCTTGAAATTGTGCTCCTAGATTTCATAGTGATATTTATCCCTCTCCATGCACATAGGGATCATTTCCTAAAATATGTAAATATATATTTCCAAGATATTATTATTATTCTCTTGTATTTTTCATTTTACTCTTCTATGAACCATTGTTTTTTCACTGAGACACCCAATTTTTCTACAATACATCCATCTTTGAAGATGTAGTGGATTCCTGTGAATTTTTATTCACCCTTGTTTTCCATATTTTAAAGTTGAATATGCACTAGTCATCAAAATAAAATTAGTATGCACAGATTTATCAGGACAAATGGTTTTCCTTTTCAATGATCCATTATAATATTTATCCTTATAAAATATCAAATTCTTCTTAGCAATTTGTTGAGTCATTTCAAAAATAAGACTCTTATGAGATACATTATTGGTTGAACTTATTTTCTCAAAAACTTGGGAATTATCCACATGTGTATCTTCTATATTTATTATTTTTACTTTTAATTCAAGACATTTTAATTTGATAGAAATATTCTCATCTTCAACTGATTTCATGCTTTCTTCCCACTGAATCTTAATATTTTAAATATCATCCTCATGCACCTGATTTTCCTTCAGTAACAGATTGTCAAGATTCTTAATTATTTTTCTTTAACCTTTAGTAGTGAATATTTAATATTCATAGATATATTATATATTTTTTCCAATGTATATAAAACTTCTGTAAAAACCATTTCTCCCACATCCTTCTCACATAGACTCCTTTAAAAATATTCTTCAATTAAAGAATTTTTTTTTGAAAATTGACATTGATTTTTCTTTTGATTCTTCAACCATGGAGACTCTTTCTTTATAAATAATCATATTATCTTCCTTGAATTTTTCATGTTTTAAAAGAGTGTTTCAATTTTGAACCTTATTAGCTAATTCTTCTTCCATTGCATCAGCTTCTTTGTCTAGCTGTAATTTTTCATCCTGGAGTTCCTTGAAAACCCTGATAATAAATATGACCACTTATTTTTGAACTTTCATCAAATACTCTCTAATATTAGAATTGAATATATCTTTATCACAGCTTGTACTTGATTCATTATAAATATAATCAACTAAATTCACTAAAAATTTATCACTATTAGTGCCTTAATCTATTAGTTGATCTTCTATCATCATTGAGTTCTTCAGCTTCTTTTCCAATATTTTCTTTCTTTTTTCCTGAGTCGTAACTGAAACATAAAAATTTCTAACACTAGGAGTAGAGGTAGGATTTTCCATATAAATATCTTCTTAATTTTCTCCAAACTCAAATATGAACTTAATATGATTATGATATAAACAAATGTGAAAGTAAAGTATATCCAACCAAATGGGGAACCCTTCCACTGATACCAATTGAAGTGTTCATTAGATCATCTAGTCACACTAAGAGGGGGTGAATTAGATGTGATTTATTTTACTAAATTATTTTCTTTTATTATACCCCCTTCAAAACAATATCACCAATTAGAATGATTGGATCCTTAATGTAATGCATAAAGTAAATGAAACATAGAATATGGTATTTTTAAAGGTTTGGTACTGATACATTCTCCTTACAGTAATTGTTATACCATTTGGTTATAGATTTATAATTATATACAGGTGATTACAACTAGGGAAAGCCTCATTCCTATCAACACTGAGTCCCATAGTTTTCCACTCTAGAGTCCCACTAGAGATTACAAGTACCCACCTAAACAAGTGAATTATGAGTCCCATAGGTTGATCTTTATACAATATCCCATGATTTTTTTTTAATAGTGGTTTCCCTAGACCCAAATAAATAGTACTTTTTGATTAGCATTTCATTTATTAAGTTAAAAGTGCATGATGAACTCTTACCATTGCAATGTAGATATTTTTTTGTCTACTATTTAATGGTAATTTATATAGATTAATTGTTATATAAAAAATTTATAACAAATCTCAATCTATAATGAGAACCTTGAGATACTATGACATTAATCTTAAATAAATTTTCTATGGTCAAAATACATCATACTGACTAGACACAGTTGATGTCTGGCTATTGAGTGTTGGGGGTATATAAGAATTGAGACTCTTTATCATGAATTTAACACTTGGTGATCTCTGGTAGTTGAGATCATGAGGACAAACCCGCCAATATAAACACCACAAGTTTCATGTTTCATTGGTTGTTTTTATCTACGAACATGTGTATTGGTATCCTAATCAGTGCGTTCCATTTTATCACATACATTGATGAAAGGAAAAAATCATGATAATGAAACCATGGTGAGGTATCTTGTGTTGGGTTCATAATTAGTGGTATGGAAATGGTTGAATGATCAAGATATAATTTTTCACTTCCTAGTTGAATAAGTAAAATATCTTGAGCCTGGTTGATCTGGTGGTAGTACCTTCATAAATCATTGGCCAAGGTAGTCATAGGTAAGCTTACTCAATTAGATCAACAAACAATAAATCAATAAGGGATGATGATATAATTGTGCATCCTACTTAATGAGATATGTAAATAAAAATAGATTATATTACACAGTGTGTGTTCGTAGGTTGGTTGTTGTTGCTATGACTATTCCTTATCTCTTTAGGGGCCTTGATGGCTAGACTCCACTCTTAGTCTGTGAATACTATTCACTGGTATTGAGATAAGGGCCTAAAGGGTCACACATAATAGTGTTTTCAAGAATCTTCACTATTATGGTGAATAGGTATATAGGACATTGTGGGCCCCACTTCAGGGTTTGAGAGGTGCACAAGTTATTGATCACTAATAAATAAATAAATTCATTGTTATTCGAGTATAAAATAATTGGGTTGTATTTATTTGTTAAAAGTATTCATGGGGTATTTAGTGAATACAATAAAAATATTATATGAACAAATATTAATTTAATATTCTAGGTTCATTTAATAATATTAGGAAATAAGAGTTGAGTTAAATGATTTGGTTTTATGACGTAATATGTTTAATATATATTATAGGTATGTGATAAAATATAAATAATATTTATTATGTGGTTTATTTTGTCATAATTATTTATTTATTTCTTATTTAGTGAGTCTTTATTTTCCAAGGGTCGAGAACCCGTCCAGGTATTTTGATCATCCCACTATATAAGCAGGAGAGATGCTCATTTATTATGTGTTGTTTATGCCAAAAAATGAGAGGCTCTGTAGAGACCCGAAGCTTAACGTACATAGATATTACATTACTTTTTCGGAATACTTAGTACATAACAAAACACACACACAAGGACTGTAATAGTTTAGTGTCTTTGGAAACTCGGAATAAAATATTCTAATCGTGGTGAAAGATCTTCAATATCTCCCATAAAGATCTTCTCTTTTTTTTCTAAAACCTTTCTTTATATCCTGGGGAAAAGAAAACATAAAAGGGTGAGCTCAAATGCTCAGTAAGGGTAAACAAAAGAAATATCAATCACATCATATACATAAGAATATAGCTTTTGGAAATCTTAACCTGCAAAAGAGATCATAATATCATAACATGGAATAAATCATAGAAGTGAAATATAATCCCAATAATCACAACTTAAAACATGAAACTTTGTGGCATACACACATAATCATCATTTCTTGTTAGTCAATACTCATTGCCAAGAATATCTTAGTGGACAAAGTCCCTTTCTGAACCGAGTTACCCTCGTTTCAGTCCTGCTTCACTGAACCGGTATAACCTACCGTTCCAGCCATGTCTATCTCATGAGATATAAAATCTTTACCCAATGCATTGGAGGGAGATATAGGTCCCACCCATCTCATAATGATACCATTCTTATGTGTGCCACAAAATCATAAACCATACATCATTGTATAACCCATGTAATAAAAATGGGAATCTTAAACATCATGACATCATAAAACAATTCATATACGATAAAGGAATAAAAATAATTCCATCACAACATAATCAAATCAATGTAATACTAGGGCTAAAAACAGAACCCTTTATTATCTTAGATTGAAAATAATTTTGATAAAACACTTGAACTCCATTCTTGAGGAAAATATCCTTTCTACTTCAAAAATACTTTTCCTTTTTTAACATGTCATACAATTATAAACTAAAAGAAGTTGATTAAAAATAATCTTGAAAACATGTAAAGGAAGCTTCTTGGAAATAATGTTTTAAAAATCCATTCATGCCGTATAAGTTAAAAAAAACATTCTTCATACTTTTGTCGGAAAAGTCAAAAACTACCTCATACGAAAAACGACAAAAGATTCCTTTATTATCTTTTACTAAAAATTCACCGAAGGGTAAAATTGGATTTAAAAAATTGTAGGTGGATGGAAATAATATTACATATTGAGGAAACATGGATGTGGATGATAAAATACACCCCAGTAAATGCCAAAGTAAAAACAATCTCGGATAAAAATGAGATTGTGATATTTTCCCTTACCTTAGGTCCAACTTGCTTTGTAAGTGTCCGAACCTCCTGTATAATGATTTAAATAATATTATTTAATTATTACAGAATCATATTCATTGTTATGATATCATATATGGTTCGCTTATGACTTTATATTACCCATTCTTTTGTAAATTCATGTTAAAGTAGCGTTTTGGGTAAAATCGTCTCATTTGTCGTTCGTGTTTTTAACTTGTAATTATTAATATGATTACTTGGATCATGATTACTTATATCCAGAATGTAAAACATGATTTATATATCATATATATTCAGAATATAAATATATATAATATATTGATAGATGGAATGAAATACACCGTTCATGGAGACGGTAGTCCGTACGTATGCATGAACGCTTCTTTCCTTTCCTTATTGTCTTGGAAGTAAGTAGATGACATATATATATATATATAAATCCAGTAGATTTACCATGTCATATATTCCATTATTATTCATTATATATACTTTATAATCATTCTGTAATGGTTAACATGGATAATGAATCTCATCGCGTCGTGGAGACGGTAGTCCGTACGTACGCACGAGTGATGATATCGTTCCCATGGTCGTGGAATTGTGTTGAAGTGTATGTATACTATTTCAGTATCAATATCACTTTATAATAATCATATATAGTTACTCATTACACCATTATACCCATCCAATTAAGGTGGTGGCGGAAAATAGATTACACCACGACGTGGAGACGGTATTCAGTACGTACGCACGCGCGGTGATTTCCTTTTTCCGTAGGATGGATAGAAGGTTAATTAGAGTTGTTTCATATTTATAATAACATATCAGTATATTATAAATACTGATGTTATTACTTTATCATGAAACAACTAAAGAAGAAGAAGTTTAAGAAGAAAGAAATTGAAAAAGATCGGTAGTGGATATTACCTCTTTTTGACGCGCCTTTTCTTAACCTCCACTTAAAGAACTAAGGATGGTCTTTGAAGAAGACCAGTACCTCTAGGATGATACTAGGGAAGTGGAGAAGAGATTTTGGCAGGGTTTGGCCGAGCTTGAAGGCTCAAAGTTGTGTGAGAAAGAGAGGGAGGAGGTGCCCTTTTATAAGGGAGGAGAGGGGCACCTTTGGAATAACTAAAAATATTATTTTATTATAAAGCCAAATTCGGTTTTAAATAGCTCCAAATTGATTTATTTCGAGGATAAGGTGGGGATGGGTCGAAATACTCTCATCCAATAGGATTTAGACAAGTTTAGGTTATTATTTTAACCTTATCAATTAGATTTAACTCTAAGTTAAATAATTTAACTTTTACCGTGTCTTTTTGTTTCCTTACACTATATGGTTAATAAAATTACCATAACAAGACAAACGAACCCCAAGTTGTTTATTATTAATATATATATCCTTATCTGAGTCATTTGGCCGAACATTAGATTTTTAGGAATTAAATAACAATTGATAATATAATATTTGTTTTAAAAACTAATTTATGTCAATTTTGACACTATTTGGTACATGATTTTTATGAAATTCATAACAGAATGATAAGTTCGAAACAAGTTACTTAAATCAACAATAACATGTCATATTAATATAGAAAATTATTTTAAGTCATAAAAAGTCTCAAATTACATTTATTTGGGCATTTATAACATCAATTATGTTAATTTTTCTTAAAAAGGTAATTACTGCATCATTGTTGTCTCATAAATAAATTAAATTATTTAAAGTCTAAAAATTAAAAATAAAATACCATTATGTAGGAAATCTTTTTATATTTCTAATTAATATTTATAGTCGAATTTATATTATGTATAACCCCATATTAAAAATGTATTAGTAAATAAACTTTGATTTTAACTCTTTTAACTCTTCTTTGAATTAAATAATAATAAATGTCCTAATCTAATCCAAGTGGGCCTAAATGATAATATTTTACACTTAAGGTTGTTTTTGGTCGAGATACACTTGTCCAATAGGATTAGGACATGTGTTAGGGTAATATTAATATCATTTTTACCCTTAATTACCCTATTTACTTTTAACCATGGTAAATAAAAGTAAACAATTACTATTCACCAAAAATTATTTTCATCTCATTGAACCAAATTTTACTTATTGACATCAACTGTGTCTCTTGGATTTTTGAAATTCCATTCACAGAAGCGGTAAAATTAAGATTTATGAAAAAAATAATTTTTTAACTTCCACTTAGTAGTTTCACTATTCATCAAAAATTGAAGTTTTTCAGAAAAATGCCAAAATTTCACCCTAAGCTATAATTGATATTCCGAATTCAAAAATGATTTCTATTTTAAAAAATTTCCAACATATAAGTTGAATTAATTAATTTTATAATTAATTTCCGCTGTCACAACAAATAGCGTGTTTTTAAGAGATAATAACTATCAAAAGATTAACACTTGTTTATGTCTGGTGCAAATGTGAAATTACATCCAATGACCAACATTGTATTGAATTGTAAAAATATATTCTAAATATACATTAAAACCACTCAAATTAATAATTTATCAATATTAATTATTTCGATTAAAAATTTGTTTTTAATTAAAATTTTGTAATTTTCACTATTCATCAAAATATGAAAGTTATCCGAAAAGTACCAAAATTTCACCTTAGGCTAAATTCGATACTCCGAATCCAAAAATGAAGTCCATTTTGAGAGCTAAAATTTCTAAAATTTTAAAAGGTGGTTATTACTATTCATAACAGCTAGTTATAATAATATTTTAATAACATATCGTTGTTTAGTGAAACTCGGTATTGCGTACTACACACGCTATCGAGGAAGGTCGCGATTGCGTGTAATACAAGGAAAGTCAAGGATGTGTGTTATGCAAGCTCCTTTTGGTGTAGCATACAACACAAGACATTAATTAAATTAAAAGAATATTTTTCATAAAATCTCGGGTTGTTACATTCTACCCCCCTTAAAATGAATTTCGCCCTCGAAATTCGTCGGGGTTATAAATGGTTTACTATTCGAAAGTTTCTTTAATAGAAACCCACATCATAAAAAGGAATACCAAAACTTGGCTTTAAAAACTAAAGTATGAAATGTAACGATTATCCAAATAAACTAATCACTGGGTTTCCACATAGGTGAAAATATGGATATAGAAGAGAAATCTAATCATCATGTTCTGATGGAGAGTGGTAGAGAACATGGCTATGGAAAAGCCAGTAATCACAAATCCATAGATTTGTGATAATATAAGGTACCATCTGATTCATCAGGTATAAGATCACTAGGACAACATTTTTGGTTTTCAAGATCATTTCCCCAAAGTTGAAAATTTGAATTAGAATAAATACTTACTTTATTTTGGTACAATCTCACTGTTGTTCGTGCCTTGAAAAAATTCCACTTCATCTTTTAAATAAATGAAGTTGAATTTGTTATTCGTGAAGTGTTAGCAGATCATGTGATATGATGGGTCATTCCATCTATTTCAAACAAAAGGTTAGCAAAAGTTATAAGTCCATCTTATAGTGAGATTAATCGTATATGGTTCCAAAAATGAACTTATACTTCATATATCATATCGCTTAATAAAATAAAACTAGTTTCTACTAAACAAGGACTTCCTGTAGGCCATTGGTAGGCGATAAAGGCCAGTCGCACTTCGGTTGTGGGTTCGATTCCCATAGCCTTGTCCGACGTGATGGGCTGTCACCCGTCCTGCAGGTTGTACTTTTTCTAAAACTACATTACTATAACATCCCATCAATAATATCAAAAAAAGAACTTATATCCTTAACCAATACTATTTTATGTCCAAAATAATCCATTCTAGTCTTTAGGCTTATCCATAATACTGCAGTCCATTGTCATAATATAGTGAAAATGATTACCAGAGATTTAATACCATCTTTGATCCCCATATATCATAAGATATGTCTTGTTGGTCACATTCCAAACATTCAAAGGCCTTAATCATGTATTCTCTTGAATACCCATTGAAACATAGTGAAAACATGAATGTAGTTAAAAGTTAACACTTTCCACATATCAAAATCCTCAAAATTCTATATACTCAAACCATGATATCACTTAGTCCTTATATCAATCATGAGCTCATGAATACTGTTAAACATTTCATTTTCTCGTTTTCCCTTCATTATGCGCATAATATCTCAATCACTTTGAATACCACATTAGACCAATACATAAATATTCCAATACTCCATGATATAATATTATTTTGGAATCCAATTACATAAACACTTAATCATTCCACCACATCGTTTCAACATTGCCAATAGTGATCGCATGTGACTTCCCTTTGTCCTTCGCCTTAAGCGGTTTCTCATGTCAATCATCACTAACCCTTGGATTAGGGAATTTATTAGCATAATGCCCCATTTCCTTGCACTTGAAGCATTGAAGTGTTGGTGGTGCGTTCTCTGCAGTGTTTGCTTTATTCACATCATTAGAAACCCTTTTTCCATTACTTCGACACTCAGCTGCTCGATGACCTTCTTTTCCACACTTAAAACATTTTCTAGTCCCTTTAAGACAATCTCCACCATGCTTCTTTCCACACTTTGTGCATAAGGAAACATTCATCTTCTTTTCACCATTATTCTGAGATTTTTCCTTGAACTCCATCTTTCTTTTCTTGTCGAAGCCATGAGATGGATATATAACACCAACTTTCATTTCTACCTTGATAGCACAACGCACAATTTCTTCATAGCTACTGAAGTCTCTTATAGCTAATTCCCTTCTAAGACTTGGTTTTAAGCCACTGAAAAATCGATCAACTTTACTTTCAGGTTGGATGATAATGCTAGATGCATACCTTGCAAGTCTTGTAAAATTTACTTCGTATATACCAACAGATTCATCATCCTTCTGCTTCAGCTCAAGAAACTCCTTTTCCATCTTTGTTCGAAGAATACGAGGGAAGCACTTACTGAAAAACAAGTTCTTGAACTCATCCCATTCCATGGACTCAATTTCATCTCTTGGCATCATATTCTTGATAAGATTCCACCATTGATCAGCTTCACCTTCCAAACGATATAATGCTAAGATGACTTTATCATGTTCAGAACATTGAAGAACTAAAAATATCTTTTTAGTAGTATTGATCCATTGTTTAGCAACAAGTGGATCAGAAGACCCACTGAAAGAAGGTGGACGTTGCCTTATAAAGGACTCAATAGAATATTGTTCCCTTCTCTGCTCATTTGGAAGTCCAGAATGATTCATAGCTTGTGTACGTATAGCAATAAGATTTTGCACTCCATCTCCCATAACATTTGTTTGTTTAGGAGTACAATCATTGCATTGTCCATTGCATTGATCAACACGGTTCCTTCGGGTTCCAGCCATCGTCTAAAACCCAAAAAGAATAGTGTGAGAGGCAAAAATCATGCTAGGGAAAACAACATAATAAAGGGGGAGTACCTTCAATATCTAACATCTTAGGTTTAATTCTATGATCGTTAGCGTAGTTCTAGTACTATAACCTATACGTATACTTAACCTTAGGGACATCCCTAGACATACCTTAGAAATATCTCTAGGGATCTCACTAGAGTTTTCGCATCCTAGTTTCCAAAGGTTGACTAAACCTTTCCTCTGATACCAACTGTAGAGACCCAAAGCTTAACGTACATAGATATTACATTACTTTTGCGGAATACTTAGTACATAAAAAAACACACACACAAGGACCGTAATAGTTTAGTGTCTTTGGAAACTCGGAATAAAATCTTCTAATCGTGGTGAAAGATCTTCAATATCTCCCATAAAGATCTTCTCTTTTTTTCTAAAACCTTTGTTTATATCCTGGGGAAAAAAACATAAAAGGGTGAGCTCAAATGCTCAGTAAGGGTAAACAAAAGAAATATCAATCACATCATATACATAAGAATATAGCTTTTGGAAATCTTAACCTGCAAAAGAGCTCATAATATCATAACATGGAATAAATAATAGAAGTGAAATGTAATCCCAATAATCACAACTTAAAACATGAAACTTTGTGGCATACACACATAATCATCATTTCTTGTTAGTCAAGACTCATTTCCAAGACTATCTTAGTAGACAAAGTCCCTTTCTTAACCGAGTTACCCTCATTTCAGTCCTGCTTCACTGAACCGGTATAACCTACCGTTCCATCCATGTATATCTCATGAGATATAAAATCTTTACCCAATGCATTGGAGGGAGATATAGGTCCCACCCATCTCATAATGATACCATTCTTATGTGTGCCACAAAATCATAAACCATACGTCATTGCATAACCCATGTAATAAAAATGGGAATCTTAAACATCATGACATCATAAAACAATTAATATACGATAAAGGAATAAAAATAATTCCATCACAACATAATCAAATCAATGTAATAATAGGGATAAAAACAGAACCCTTTATTATCTTAGATGGAAAATAATTTTGATAAAACACTTGAACTCTATTCTTGAGGAAAATATCCTTTCTACTTCAAAAATACTTTTCCTTTTTTAACATGTCATACAATTATAAACTAAAAGAAGTTGATTAAAAATAAACTTGAAAACATGTAAAGGAAGATTCTTGGAAATAATTTTTTAAAAATCCATTCATGCCATATAAGTTAAAAAAAACATTCTTCATACTTTTGTTGGAAAAGTCAAAAACTACCGCGTACGAAAAACGACAAAAGATTCCTTTCTTATCTTTTACTAAAAATTCACCAAAGGGTAAAATTGGATTTAAAAAATTGTAGGTGGATGGAAATAATATTACATATTGAGGAAACATGGATGTGGATGATAAAATACACCCCAGTAAATGCCAAAGTAAAAACAATCTCGGATAAAAATGAGATTGTGATATTTTCCCTTACCTTAGGTCCAACTTGCTTTGTAAGTGTCCGAACCTCCTGTATAATGATTTAAATAATGTTATTGACTTATTACAGAATCATATTCATTGTTATTATATCATATATGGTTCGCTTATGACTTTATATTACCCGTTCTTTTGTAAATTCATGTTAAAGTAGCGTTTTAGGTAAAATCGTCTCATTTTTCGTTCGTGTTTTTAACTTGTAATTATTAATATGATTACTTGGATCATGATTACTTATATCCAGAATTTAAAACATGATTTATATATCATATATATTCAGAATATACATATATATAATATATTGATAAATGGAATAAAATACACCGTTCATGGAGACGGTAGTCCGTACGTACGCATCAACGCTGCTTTCCTTTCCTTATTGTCTTGGAAGTAAGTAGATGACATATATATATATACATAAATCCAGTAGATTTACCATGTCATATATTCCATTATTATTCATTATATATACTTTATAATCATTCTGGAATGGTTAACATGGATAATGAATCTCATCGCGTCGTGGAGACGGTAGTCCGTACGTACGCACGAGCGATGATATCGTTCCCATGGTCGTGGAATTGTGTTGAAGTGTATGTATACTATTTCAGTATCAATATCACTTTATAATAATCATATATAGTTACTCATTACACCATTATACCCATGCAATTAAGGTGGTGGTGGAAAATAGATTACACCACGGCGTGGAGACGGTATTCCGTACGTACGCACGCGCGGTGATTTCCTTTTTCCGTAGGATGGATAGAAGGTTAATTAGAGTTGTTTCATATTTATAATAACATATCAGTATATAATAAATACTGATGTTATTACTTTATCATGAAACAACTAAAGAAGAAGAAGTTGAAGAAGAAAGAAATTGAAAAAGATCGGTAATGGATATTACCTCTTTTTGACGCGCCTTTTCTTAACCTCCACTTAAAGAACTAAGGATGGTCTTTGAAGAAGACCAGGACCTCTAGGATGATACTAGGGAAGTGGAGAAGAGATTTTGGCAGGGGTTGGCCGAGCTTGAAGGCTCAAAGTTGTGTGAGGAAGAGAGGGAGGAGGTGCCCTTTTATAAGGGAGGAGAGGGGCACCTTTGGAATAACTAAAAATATTATTTTATTATAAAGCCAAATTCGGTTTTAAATAGCTCCAAATTGATTTATTTCGAGGCTAAGGTGGGGATGGGTCTAAATAATCTCATCCAATAGGATTTAGACAAGTTTAGGTTATTATTTTAACCTTATCAATTAGATTTAACTCTAAGTTAAATAATTTAACTTTTACCATGTCTTTTTGTTTCCTTACACTATATGGTTAATAAACTTACCATAACAAGCCAAACGAACCCAAAGTTGTTTATTATTAATATATATATCCTTATCTAAGTCATTTGGATGAACATTAGATTTTTAGGAATTAAATAACAATTGATAATATAATATTTGTTTTAAAAACTAATTTATGTTAATTTTGACACTATTTGGTACATGATTTTTATGAAATTTATAACAGAATGATAAGTTCTAAAAAAGTTACTTAAATCAAGAATAACATGTCATATTAACCTAGAAAATTATTTTAAGTCATAAAAAGTCTCAAATTACATTTATTTGGGCATTTATAACATCAATTATGTTAATTTTTCTTAAAAAGGTAATTACTGCATCATTGTTGTCTCATAAATAAATTAAATTATTTAAAGTATAAAAATTACAAATAAAATACCATTATGTAGTAAATATTTTTAGATTTCTAATGAATATTTATAGTTGAATTTATCTTATTTATAACCCCATATTAAAAATGTTTTAGTAAATAAACTTTGATTTTAACTCTTTTAACTCTTCTTTGAATTAAATAATAATAAATGTCCTAATCTAATCCAAGTGGGCCTAAATGATAATATTTTACACTTAAGGTTGTTTTTGGTCGAGATACACTTTTCCAATAGGATTAGGACATGTGTTAGGGTAATATTAATATCATTTTTACCCTTAATTACCCTATTTACTTTTAACCGTGGTAAATAAAAGTAAAAAGTTACTATTCACCAAAAATTATTTTCATCTCATTGAACCACATTTTACTTACTGACATCAACCGTGTCTCTCGGATTTTTGAAATTCCATTCACAGAAGCGGTAAAATTAAGATTTATGAAAAAAATAATTTTTTAACTTCCACTTAGTAGTTTCACTATTCATCAAAAATTGAAGTTTTTCAGAAAAATGCCAAAATTTCACCCTAAGATATAATTGATATTCTGAATTCAAAAATGAATTCTATTTTACAAAATTCCCAACATATAAGTTTCATTAATTAATTTTATAATTAATTTCCACTGTCACAACAAATAGCGTGTTTTTAAGAGATAATAACTATCAAAAGATTAACACTTGTTTATGTCTGGTGTAAATGTGAAATTACCTCCAATGACCAACATTGTATTGAATTGTAAAAATATATTCTAAATATACATTAAAACCACTCAAATTAATAATTTATCACTATTAATTATTTCGATTAAAAAGTTTTTTTTAATTAAAATTTTGTAATTTTCACTATTCATCAAAATATGAAAGTTATCCAAAAAGTACCAAAATTTCACCTTAGGCTAAATTCGATACTCCGAATCCAAAAATGAAGTCCATTTTGAGAGCTAAAATTTCTAAAATTTTAAAAGGTGGTTATTACTATTCATAACGGCTAGTTATAATAATATTTTAATAACATATCGTTGTTTAGTGAAACTCGGTATTGCGTACTACACACACTATCGAGGAAGGTCACGATTGCGTGTAATGCAAGGAAAGTCAAGGATGTGTGTTATGCAAGCTCTTTTTAGTGTAGCGTACAACACAAGACATTAATTAAATTAAAAGAATATTTTTCATAAAATCTCGGGCTGTTACAGGCTCTCACTCCTCCTACCTTCTAGAGAGATAAAGTCTCTCTCCGAGTGCCGATCCAAGTATGCCTTCATGGATTTAAGGCAAAGGATTGTGGTTATCATCGTAACATTGAAGAGATCATCATAGCTCTATGTTAGCACCCTAAATTCAATGAACGACATGAGCATAGATTCTTAGAGCATGTGTGGACAATCTAGAGGGATTCAACTTTAGATCATTCGAGCAACGATTGCCAGTGACGAGTTGTATTCAAGTTCACTCCAAATCGAATGTGTTACACATCCATATTTTATTTTGGGATTATTAAATTAACATAAGATCCTCGGACCATATTGGGTCCAGGATCACTAGAGATGATAAGTTTTTTCACTTCAACAACTAAAAATTTTAAATCCCTAGCCCACAGACTTTTGTTGTATGTCTTGGTACCTTCAATTGGTATCATAGAAATCGTGTTAATTTTATGAGTGAAATAAAATTAATTTTCATTAAATTAAATAGATTGTTTAATTTCAGTCTCATCGGATTTGACCGCAGTTTGATCCAATCTCAAACGAACAAGTTATGGTCATCTGAAAAAAAATATGGATCATTTGCAGTTTGATTTTGGGTATTAAAATTTGACACATATATTTTATATTTGTTAATTTTTATTGGGTTTCAATTTTTGGTTACCCCAATTAATGGACAAAAAAAAGTCGTCAGAATAGTTTTTTTTATCGGGGAAATTATTTCACTGATGATGTGATTTTTTAATTAAAATAATTATAATTTTATTAAAAAAATAAACATGATTTGTCAAAAGTCTAGCTAGGATTTAGAAAAAAATTGAAAGATTCCAAATATTAGGTTGCACTTGTTGTGGGTCAATAAACAAAAAAATAGACTATAATAAGGGGGAGGGGTGTACTTTTTCAATAAAGTAGAAAAAACAAAAACAAAAAGTCAGAATCTTCCCACAGAATATGACACCGCAAGACCGCCTCTCCCCAAGACACCATCCCCTTGTCAATAAGAACCAAGGGCCAATCCTCCCTCCAAATCAAGTCGGAAACCCTTATCCTCCCTACTGACATCAGAGCTTCCTCCCTCCTTCATCAAGCTCCCGCTATCCCAGTTGT
This sequence comes from Viscum album, assembly GCA_963277665.1. Classification (NCBI taxonomy): domain Eukaryota; kingdom Viridiplantae; phylum Streptophyta; class Magnoliopsida; order Santalales; family Viscaceae; genus Viscum; species Viscum album. The sequence goes on from OY728156.1 coordinate 1,810,369,972, forward strand.
GTTGTGCTGCACTTTGGTACCCCACACTATCGTGTCACTAAAGGGAACCAGCAGGTCCTCCTACCTCCTCCAATGGTCAGTAAAACCACTACAACACCACCCACACATGCTTCCCTCTGGAGACCATCGTTCGCTAATGATGCCAGCCTCCCATGCCATTCCTCTGCCTTCTCTCAATGGCACTGCCACCTTAGTGAGGTCCCCCCCCCCCCCCCCACGTCATCTGGAAGAGTCTGAGATGTGAATCTGGTCGAAGCCCGCCAGCTAGACCTACTCCATGGCCATCCCTCCTAGCCAACAGCTAGACTCCCTATTACAGCCAATTTTTTCACCGCACCCCACTCATGAAGGAGCCTCACCAACTAACGTGGATTGATAATTGTATTTCATGCATATATTTTTGGGTGTTTTTATGTACTGATTGTGTATTTAAATGAATAATATTTCCAATTTTAGAATGGATTGACCTATTTCATGTTTAATGGAAGGATTCAATAAATATTTGGAAAAGGAATTAAAAGGGGTCAAATTATGATCTTAAAGAAACTTCACGCCACGAGTAAAGAGAATCAACATGACACCTGATTTTTAAGTAAGAACGAAGATAGAAAAATTACAGCAGAACAATAACATGTTGTATAATTAAATTACACATCATGAATTTTTCAATAAGAATTATCCATGTGGGAAAAGTTGTGATGATATTTCATGCTATGAATAGAAGTTACACGTCATGAGTCTATGTTACACATCATGAAAGGATTCAAAGTTTGTGTGAGATTTGGGTAGATTTAAAAATCACAGAGCGAACACAGATTAGGATTACATGGTGTGAAAGTACATTACATGTCATGTAAGTGTCGATGTGATGAAAAAAAAATACACCATGGTCAAGGATTTTGATGGGATTGTATATGAAAGGAGCCCTCAGATTCCCTTCCAACATACTATAGGAAGAGAGGAGCTAGAGAGACACCAATGGAGGCTAAAAACATGGAGTGACAATGTGGGGTACCGCTTCGCCACCGTTCTTCATCACCATTCTTCTTCGGGTACCCATACTGCTTATCTTCATCATTACTAGCATGAGTGAGTAGTTTATTTAGTATCGGGTGATGTGATTGTAGGGGGTGTGATGATAGGGATTATTTCTTTTCATTATTCATGTTTTTGATTGCTGCAAATAATTTATTCAATTATAATTCATCTTCTTTTCATATTGCATGACCATTGTTGCGTTCTGAAGGTTATCTTTTCATTACATCAATTAATCACCTTGGTTTTTTGTATGAATGATATGAAATATAGGTCGGTTATGTTTAATAAAGGTTTTGGGTCAACTATTTTTGTGTTTCCACCAAGTATATGACCATTCCAAAGGTTCAATCACATCATTAGGGTGGGATACCAAGACCCAGGATCCATGCTGACCCAATTCTGACACCAAACTGAATAAATTCATTATCAATTAAATCCCTAGCACACGAACCTGAAAATCACTAAACCTAGCATGCCTCATCTCCTGGTTCAAAACCCAATCCTTGCTGCTACTTGTTTCTTTTCTGAAAACAAACCAAACAATTACACTTTTGATTCCTTAATTAATTTAGAACATACAGATCGTCCCTGTGGGTTCGACACTCGGACTTTCTAATTACTACATTTTTACTGAGGTTTTCTGAGTTTAATAGATAATTAAATTTTTTTAGGCCCATAGGATTTAACGATGCATTGTAGGTTGTCATGACTCACTGACACCACCTTCCCCGAACCACCTCATTGCCTGGATAGTGCCCACTATCGATTTCGAGAACCCCAACCGTGAGGTAACCACTACCTATTTGGTTTCTGTTGGACCTGCTCTACCCTGTAGTGGGTCAAGTTGGATCTTTATAATCTATAATGGTTCTGTTTGGGCCCACCAAGACTAGAACAGCCCTACATGGGCTTTGTATGGCCTGAAACAGGCTTGTGTGGGGTGGCCCAACCAACAATATTCTTGGGAGATGATTCAGAGATCTGATTGTTTTTATATATTCATAAATAAATTTTATTTAGTTTGATTTTAGTATCAAATAAAATTAATTAAAAAATAATTTTGGGTTAAAAAAATTAATACCCTAAATAAATTAATTTAATTTTGGTATTAAATTAAATTTATTTATTTATTTATTTTTTGGAATTAAAATTAAATTAATATCAAGATCTAATATAATTAAATTATTTTAATTTAATTAATTCATTTAATTTAATTAAATACCCTCATACTTTAATTTTATTTCATTTTAATGTTTATCGTACTTTACTTTTACCCATTGACTGGAGTTGAGCAATGAACAAATATGTGTATGTCTATTTTATTTAATTAATTATTTAATTTTGTGTGATTATTGTAATTAAATAATATAGTTTGTGCATCATCATTTTTTCATCATTTAATATGTATAAAGGTCTATGTTCCTAAATAAAAGTGTGTTATCTGTAATTTGTACTCCCGAGACCCCATGCATGAGTGTAAGTATTTTTTTACCATGACAAGGATAGTGTAAGATGTGAACCATGCCAAGTCGAGGTGAAATCTAGAAGATAAATAGACATAGTGCATAGGGGATGTTGCATCATGAGTCAAGCTACGTCTCATGTATGATTCCTTTGGGTCATGGTTGATCTATTAAATTTAAATGGATCAACCAATATTAGTTTCCTAAGACCAGTAGGGTATTTATTTACTTTATTCATTTTTTTTATTTAATATGTTTTCATGACATTAGGAAACACATAAAATAATAAACAAGATGAAACTGAATAAAGAAGAGATGGATGTTTTTCTATTAATGTTCAGTTATGAGCGTGATAGCATAGAATATATAGATTGATAGAAATGGATTGCATTCATCAAAAAATATTAAAACCCCCATAGAAATATTAATTCATTAAAACATCTTCCATAATTTGAATTAAAACAAAACCGGGTGTCTAGGGTGATCGTTAGCCAAAGTTGAGGGTGTCTCCTACTATAGGGAAGTTATTATGAGTGTGATGGGTTGAATTAACGGAAGTTTATATAAAAAAGTATCCAAATAAAGTTTTCTTAAAATTTATAGGTAAGCATTGAGTAAATACATTTTATGATTTTAGAAGTTGAGACTTCACTCAACACATCAAGGAATGGTGTGTTAATGTGGTCGGCCAGTCAAAATTCTACCCTGAACTCTCCAATTAGTCGCATATCCAAATATTTTAGACTATGAGGATAGGTTTGAAGATCCTTTAAACTATAATACTTAAACTATGGAGTATTCTGATTCTTTTACATAGGGTTTCTAGAGTTCTATAAAATAGTGGGAGACAATTAATGATTTAATTAATCAAACAATAATGTATAAATCAATAATCAAGATAAAAGTACTAATCTTCTAGATTTAATCTTGTAGAAGATAGCATGTAATTTCATAAGTACACTATGATAATATTGGAAAAATTCAATGTCCTATCCAGTATGAGTTTCCAAAGATTAGTACATGTGCTTGCACATAATACTAAGATATAGGAAATTCATGTTGTTGGTGTCTCTAATACCTTTTAATCCAACTTAGGAAGTGAGATATTAAAAATTCTTATAGTAGACTCATCTATGATGCATATGATAATTAGGTAATAATGTTTTCATCAACGTTTGATGTTAGTTGTGGTTACAAAATCAGGAAATATATGATTTTATATATAGTCTTGTCTCCGAGAATCTTATGAGGAGAAAGTGAAGCAAGATATGAATATATAATAATACACTGGTTATGTGTAAATATGAAAGGCGGGTTATGATATTTTAATACATCCCATTAAAAAATATTTTTCACCCAGTTACTCTAGTTTCGTTTAAGATTACAAAAGGAATAGTATGGATTAAAGGCTTCGTTATCTTTTAGGTAAGGTTTACCAAGTAAATAGGAACATTAAATAAATATTAATCTTTAGTTTTTATGGCGAACAAGTTGAAAGACAAGGTGATAAGGCCAATGGAAAGAGTGAATCCAAAGGCACCTTTACAACATCCTTCATAGAAAGCGGTATTAAATAAGATTTTATTAGCTTTTCATATCATGAAATAAATATATGGAAGTTTAAATGTAATAAACTAAATTAAAGAAGCAAGTAATCACTTCTTCTTCAGGTATATTTGTCAATTGTATGAAATGTTTATATAATACTTTCTGGGTATTGAATAAAATATGTCTATCACATATGTGTATCTGAATATAGTAACCAAGTAAGTATAGAAATGATACTATAAGTAATTTGTGTTCTCCAAGTGGCTAAGAAAGGGTGGTTCCTAAGTCATTGGTGAGAATCACACAGCTTAACATTGCCAAGTAAATGATTCTAGTTGAACTTTTGTTAAGTATCACTAAAACATTAATCTCATGTGTCCTTTAGATACAAGGAGACATTATTTAAGCTAAGGAACGAATGTTTTTTGTGGTGTTTAATACTCAAAAAATATTTCAGTAATACATGAATCATAGGAAATATGAGATGAATATAAAATATAAGACTAATATATCCAATTGTGGAAAGATAATTATTCATCAAGTAAAACTAAAATTAATCATTGAGGATATAAATAGTATGGTATTTAGACTCAATGGATCTAAAAACCTTAGGTATTATCAATGTATATACTTATTTATTTATACAAAGAAACCTTTAGAAATAAAATTAATCCACAAAACATTAGGAATTAGTTTAGCTAGAGAGAATGAACTATTCTAAGGGTAATCTAGTAGTAATTATACTTTATTATATTCCTTTAAGTGTTTATTAAGGAATGTAGAAGTGAAGTATGATATATTCATGATCAAAATATATGAGTTTCTTTAGGATGGTGTGTCAAAGAATATCTTGACCAAACATTAATTGATCATCATAATATAGCATGGAATAATTCCTAAATGCACATTACCTTATCTACATTGAAGTTATGATGCTAATAAGGAGGATCGATGATGAGTCTTACATGTTAACATTGATCAAAAAAATGTAGCATGGAGTAATTCCTAAATGAACATTTCCTTATACACATCAGAGCTGTGATGTAAGTAAAAGGAGCATCAATATTGATACATATATGCATTGCAATGACTTCTATTATTTTCAAGACATGCATCACAAATAACAGCATTATCCCATAACCATATGATGATTATCATGGAAAATTGGTATCATATGAGTTATAGTGTGATGAAAATACATTATGTCATAAGAACATTTGTTTTGATGCAAAGTATTTTTTAAGGATATAAACAAACTTACATCAAGAAAAATACAATTTTCATTTAAAGAAATTATCCTTAATTTTATTAGGATATTATAGAGTTTCTGATAGTAGAAAGTTTATAATCAAGTTATAGACTATATTTATATATTAGGGTGTGCATCAATATTTGAGATAGTGGGAGCTAGATTGGTTTGGGTTTAGTTAATGTCAAAGATGAACAATTATTTGTCATAGAAACAAGTTCCACAAGAGCATGTGAAAGTGAATGTTCTAAAGACACATACTACGTAGGAATGATAAAACCATGGTGATGGTTTTATATTCACTGTGGTCGGTGATATATTATTCATTGAGATTAATAAATCCTACAAGTAATAAGTATATGAAAATTAGCTAAAATTTACTAGATCAATTAAAATTCAATAACGGATTCCATGTATCAAAGTATAGGGGGCTTATTATTTTGAATATTGTGGGAGTATTCAAGTGAGATGATACATGGGTGGTACAAGTGTGGTACCAATAATTCTTTATTGTTAATACCTAGTTGTTATTCCTAAATCCATTAGAATTATAGTTTTCATGGCTAATTTATATGATCATTTTATTGAGCATTGGATGAAAAGACCACCAATCATGGAAGGTGTCAATACGACGCAACTAGAAAGGTATTGTGACATCACAAAATTCCAATAAAGGGTGAAGGTTACTGAAATACAGTTTAGGATTAAAGTAAGAAACGATATCATAGAATAATCATTTGGAATTAGTTGATTCCATGTGTCTACTGATGGTTAGTGCGAGTTCCATAGTGTTCCAAGTAAAATATGTTTGAAAACATGTGGAAAATAATTTTTAGTCTTACGGTTAATTAAGAACAAAATAAATGTATCTCTCCAAATATTGACTTACAGAAGCAACCTAAGTTATAAGGAATATGATCTATTAAGGTATATCTAACGGTTCCTTATACCTAGTCAATTTTATATATACTAACATGGAATTGAAAAATATAAGTTGGAAAAATTTGAGAGAGAATTGTTACCAATGTCACATGGAATGTAATGCCCTGACCCCAGTTGCTTGAAGCCGATACATTATTTTATTACATTAGCATGATTACAAAAAAGTAAAATCCCAAAGGACTAGGTAGTTTAGTAGTTTTGGAAAACCAGATAGATACATAATTTCAACATTATAACTTGAAATGAAATACAATATAGTAGATCCATTAGTAACTCCCATAACTCATAGATTAGCCTGGAAAGTCATTCATAATACACTTATTAACATCCAAGGGAAATATAAAAGATAATAAAGGGTTTAGCTCAGATGCTTAGTAAGGATAAATAATACAGTATAATTAATCATAAACATAAACACTAGGCATGATGAATATCTAAAAACACATGCCTTTAAAAATAAACTTGAGCATAATGTGGCAGGAATAAAAACTGATTAAATAATGATATAAAACATAACCATGGATATTATACTAGTTTAATAATCACATGTACTATCAATATCTAGTTTCATAATGATTGAATTCATAATTTTGGATATCATAATCATTCTGTCAAGGCCTCATGCCAAGACCGTACATAAACGAGTAAAAACCAAAACTAGTTTGTCTCATAAAACCTACCAATACATCAAAGGGATATAGAGGGCCCCACCCATCACTTGCTAAGTCCAATACATTCCTCATATGAAAAGGGTGAAACATAAACAACATAAACATTTTTATTGAAAAACTAGCATATAAAATATGAATACATTAACTATAACCAATGAATGGTATCAAATTAGCACATCCATACTCAAACTAATCATCAAACCTTCAACAACATATGGTAGATTATATCATAATATATATACCTCAATTAATTACAATATTCAACAAATTATTTTTACATATATGAAGATACTTTTAAATTAGACCATTGAAAAGATCATGAGGAAATATTCCTTAAATATTCCAAAGTGTCCTATGCCACTTTGAAACATTCAAATCATAATACCTTAGAATATTTAGATAATAATAAGACTCTTGATATGATATATAAAAGGGAAATAAATACACACATATAAGGAATAATTTTTGAACAAGTCATATATCTCATAAAAGTTAAAGTGAGACGAGAAAAATCCTTTTTTACTTTGGAAAGAAGAGTTCTTTTGGAAAATCATTTGTATTTATCATAAAATCATATTTTAAACATGTATATCCCAAAAAAGAAAAGGTAATGAAATTGAAATTATAATTTAGACATAAATGATGTACCACTGAAGTGAAATCATGTAAAATGAGTTATTAAGAAACTTTAGAAATAAAATATTTTAGTGCACTTTAAGGGAAATATTAAAGAGATATTAAAGTGAAAAGGCGTGTTTGATTTTATAAAACCAGAAATGAACATAGTTAGTTTATTTAATAACAAAATTAGTTATTTTAGTAATATAATTATGGCTTAAAATATTTTATATAGTGAAATTGAAAATGGGTAATAATTCGATAAGTTTCCTTGAATTAGGCTTGTTTATTAGGAATAATTGAGAAGGGAACCATTTTAAAACATAAAATTCCCATAAAATAAATATGAAATTATATAAATATATGATTTTGGAACATATAAACATAATATATAATAATCACACAAAAATAAATAGACATTACATTGGGTTATGGATAGTGAAAGAATAACATGGTGGAAAAATGAAGGTTCAGGTGGAATCCCTCACTAGTTTGTAATCAATCGAAACATATGCCCCAAAATCAATAATCATAAAAAGGTAAATTTAATACATGAAAATAAATATATTCATGATATGTTAAATTTATGGTTCATATACACACACCATACACAAGAAATAGTGGTGAATAAGGAATATCTCACAAAAATGGAAGTGATATGAGAAAACCCTTACTACTTAGTAATCAATTGAATCATATGTCCAAAAATTAAAAATCATCCAATGAATCATTTAATACCATTAATATAAATATATTCATGATATTATATTTCATATGTCATTATACATACACGACATACAAGAAATAAGTGGCGAATAATGGAAATCTCATAGAAATAAAAGTGAGATGAGGAACCTCTTACCTTATACCCAAATGTGTTCTGCACTTGACCTTAATATCTTGGATAATAAAATTAAATCAATTAATTAATTAATTAATTACCTTATCTAAATTTATTTTATTTATTATAATTTTATTAAGTTAATTTATGGCCTTTTTATTAGTTATAATATACAAATTTATCGCTTGGGAGCGTTTGTTTCCTTGGTTTTCACTATCAGCATACATGAATATGAGTATAAAAGTTCAGGTGGAATGGATATAATTCTCCAAAATTAAATTTATATATTATTAATGAACATAAATAAGTGTAAAGGTTTATATATATCATTTTTTTACATGTTATGTGTATGAATCATTAGATAATTCATTTAGTGATAATCATTTAGATTATTACAGTGGTTATTGATCATAACGAACTCATTTTGTTTCATCATTTAGTATTATGTAAATATGTTACATACAGAACATAAAAATGGTTATATTATACATTTTAAAATCTGTATCAACCATTAAAATGGTTTCATTAACATATTTGAAGAATAATTTGAAGAATGAAACTTCATCGTCCACAAAGGTTGTAAATTGGCACCTCCTGAATGATGATTTTGTTTATAAAATAAAAGAGGGAGAGTAAGAATATTGATAATGGTTATTAAATTAACATTATATAATTCTAGTATATATATTATACTATAGTTATCATAATAAATTGTACAGAGGAGGTTAGGATATAATAAGAAAATAAGATAAATTGAAATGAAATTACATAAAAAAGGATGAGGATTTACCTCTTGAAATAACCTCCTTGAGAACCTCATTAAGGGAAAGGATTTTGGTCTTTTGGAAAGACCAAGGGATCTTGGAAGTGGGGGGGGACTAGAGAATATTATTTGGGTAGAAATTTGATAAGCTTAAAGTCTTAGAGGAGTGAATAGAAAAGGAAGTGATGGGTGGTTTTTATAGTGGAGAAGAGGAGGGTTTTTCCATTATTTTAATCATTATTTTATTATTTTGGTTGAAGACTATTCATAGTCTTGATTCATGTTACTAAAAACAGTAATAAGTGAATGTGAGTTCTAAAAAATGGCCATTTATATCATCCATGACTCAATCATGATGTAGAAATTCATTTATTTCGCATATTTCATAAATTATCAAATTTCACTATTCCCCAAAAATTCAAATATTTTAGAAAAATGACAAAAATTCACCCTAACCATTTTTTGATGTATAGAATTAAAAAATAGACTCCATTTTATCAAAATAATTTTCTAAATATATTAAATTTAATTTTTTAAATAAAATCATTATTTACTTGAAAAATACAGATTTTAAATTTAAAACTGATTTTATAATACATTCAAAAATTAACTTAGGTCTCATAAAATTATCCTTAAATAATAGGAAGATAAAATATTTATTTAGGAATACATTTTATGAAAATGAATTTTATTTTAAATAAAATTTATTAATTTAAAATTGTAATTAAATATTAATTACTCACAAAAATACCAACACTTAATTATTATTATTTTTTTAAAATCACTCGCATTTATAAGGTGCCTAGATTTTATTTATACGTTCATGGGTGAGGTTACTATTCATAAGATTCAAGTTAATATTCACCAAAAAATTAAGTTGTTCCTATTAGACTTTAAAAAACTTACTGATTGCAATGGTGTATGTCTGTTTTCAGAAATTCAAATAACAAAAGTGGAAAATTTTTGTTTCATGGATATTCTATAACTATCTTTTGTAAATAATTATAATAAAAAAGTGTTTTTTCATAGATAATCAGTGTTGTGTGCATTACAGGCTATATTTATTTTTAAATTTCTGGGGTGTTACATGGCATATATCTCTCCAAGAAGACATGCATGTGCATAGGAGGAGATTAATGAGGTTATTAGAGTTCTATATGCTTCTATGGTGGATCAATCATATATCCCATGATATTTACAATAAATGATATTGTCATATATATATTTTATAGTACACAAATATCATTTGTATCCAGAATAATTGCAATGTAAGCATTCAGGACTATTCAATTATACATGAAGAAGTACAAAGGATATATTCCTGGTATAAGGAGAGGAAAGGATACTAGTTTTTTAGGGGGGACAAGCTGGTCTTCATTTTGATCAATGTGATCCAATATATTAATAAGGATAAGGTAATGAGAAAAAAATCTCATTAAGCTAGTGGTATCCATATCTGAAAATATTGGGTTTGTTGCGACTTCTTAAGAAGCTAAGAATCAGTTATTAAACACAAAAATTTGTTCCGGCTCTTATAATCGCACATAGTATGTAAAGTTTTATCATTATGATGATTCTATTACTAGTATTATCTAATATGTAAAGTTTTGAAAGTGTAAAAATGGAATACTCTCAGGGTTTACATATCTTAAAGAGTTTTACTCAAGGAGATGAGGTTACATATAGCATAATATCCATGAAGAGAAAACATGGTAGACCTAGTAACTAAAGACATGACTTAACAGAAGCATGATCTTTATAATGTGAGAGATAACAAGGATGGTTATCAAGTTGGATCTACTGAAAATGAGAGTGTTGTAATAATGGGTACGCTAGACCAAACTAAATAGTACTTTTCGATTACCATTTCATGTATATAGTTAGATATGCATGATGTAATCTTACCATTATATTGTAGACATGTCTACATTCACTATTTAATGGTAATGTATATGGATAAATTTTTGTATAAAAAGGTTGTAGAATATATCAGGATCTAATGATAACCTTGAGATACTATGACATTAATCTTAAATAAATTTCATATAGGCAAGATACATCATACTGACTGGACACAGTTGATGTCTAACTATCAGATGTAGGGGGTTCATAAGCATTGAGACCTATTCTCATGAAGTTCTCACTTGATGATCTTTAGTAGGTGAGATCATGAGGATAGACCCACCAATATGAACACCACATGTTCCAGGTTTCATTAGTTGCTCTTATCTACGAACATGTGTATTTGACTCTAGACTTGAGATCATTATCAATGAGTTTCATTTGATCATGTACTTTGATGGAAGGAAAAAATCATGATAATGAAATCGTGCAAGGTGTCTTGTGTTGGGTGTGTCATTAGTGATATGACATCAGTTGAATGATCAAGACATAATTTGTCACTTCTAAGTTGAGGAAGTAAAATATCTCAAGCCTGGTTGATCAGGATGGTAGTACCTTCATAAATCTTTGGGAAAAGTCGTTATAGGTAAGTTCATCAAGTTATATCAAAAAATAATAAATTAAGAAAGGATGATGACATAAGTGTACGTCTATATTTATGATATATCTAAATACAAAGAGATTATATTACATGGTGCATGTTCATAGGTTTTTTGTCATTGCTATGATTATTCTTTAGCTCTTTATGAGAATTAATGGGTTACTAGACTCTACTCCTAGTATATAAATACTATTCATTACTATCGAGATAAGGGCCTATAGGGTCACACACAATAGCATATTCAAGAATATTCCCTATTCTAGTGAATATGTATATAGGACATGGTGGTCCCCACCACGGGGTCTGAGAGTTTTCCAAGTTATAAATCACTGATAAATAAATAAATTAGCTATTATTTGAGTATAGAATAATTTGGTTGAATTTACTTATTAAAATTATTCACAGGGTATTTAGTGAATACAAAAACAATATTATAAAAATGAATATTGTTTTAATATTCCATGTTCATTTAATATTATCAGGAATTATGAGTCAAGTTAAATGAAACAGTTTTATCACATCATATATTTAATATATATTACAGGTATGTGATAAAATATAAATAATATTTATGATGTAGTTTATTTTTTCATAATTATTTATTTATTGCTTATTTAGTGGGTGTTTATTTTCCAGGGTTCGGGGAACCCTTCCTAGTACTTTTATTGTCCCACTATATAAGCAGGAGAGAGGATCATTTCCTATGTGTTGTTCATTCCAACAAAATGAGAGCCTCCCTCTCCTCCCACCTTCTATAAATAGAGAGTATCTTTTTGAGTTCCAATCCAAGTACGTATTTGTAGATCGAAGGAAGGGGATTGTGGTGATCATCATGATGTTGAAAAGATCGTCAAAATTCAATAAATGACATGTGTGAAGATTCTTGGAGTCTGTTTGGATGATCTATAGGGGTTTGGCTATGGATCCTTTGAGTAACAATCTTTGACGATGAGATGCAGTCGAGTTTGTTCTTGATCGAATGAGGTACACATTCATATTTTATTTTGTGCTTATTAAATTCACATGAGAACCTCGAATCATACTGGGGTTAGGATCACTGAAGACAAAAAGTTTCATCCCTCCAATTACTAAAAATTTTAGATCCCCAACACACAGGCTTCCGCTACACACCTCGGTACCTTCAAATGTTACCAACATTCCACCAACTTTATCCAAAGTCCCACTGGAGACTTTTTCAACTTCAGAGTCTCATTGAGGTCTTACAATAATCTTTAATCACATAAGATATGATCCTATAATAGAAATATCTTTTTCTGCATCTACCTAATTCTGCATTTCCTCAGGATGTAGTATTTCTCTGAAACTGAATAACATGATATTCTCATGTACAATATTCAATAACTTCAGCAACTGAATTTCAAATTCCTGATCTTTCTCATTGTCTATTGATCTTTAAATAATCTTGACCTTCAAAATACATTGAGTACTCCCATATAAATTACTTCTTAATTACTTCCTAGTTTCAGTATCAAATTACTTCATACTAATCATGCATTGTATATTGTATGTAGTTCTAAATCTTTATACATGTATAAAACAATGCATGAACCCCTTAAAAGTTCTTTGTGAAACAATAAAAATGAAAAAGTTTTCATACATGAGTTGTTTTTATGTGCATGCATATGTTGAATAGTGAAATCACATTACCCTACCTCAATTAATTCTTTACTGCTAAATTAATTACACACTCCCTTTACAAAAACACATTTTTTCTTCTTTTGTGCATGCATGTGAATCATATAGAAAATTCACTCCTTCCTTCGCACAAGTAAATCGTGAAATTCCACTGCTACTTTGCATAACTCACTCAATAAAAAGAATGGATAAAATCACAGGCATATATCTCAGTCATTCAAGAAACCCTATATTCTTTTTTTACTATATACAGTATTTGTTTGTGTAACCTCAAGCTTATCATGAAGCTTTTAAGATCAAAAAATACTCATGGTTTCTTCTCCATGTAATAACTTCGAGTGTGGATACCACAGGTGAAGGTTCACATAACTCAACCCATAATCATGTGATTGCGAAGGAAAATATACTGCACAAATGCATGGAACCCTTGCACAAATATAGATCGATCCCTCTTCTTTGTTTCACTCTCTAGTTATATTTTATATATGCATTGGATTCATTCCCTCAAATGAGATATTTTGGGGTATTTATAGAGAAACCCCACTGACTCAAATCCACCATATTTCTTCTCATATGTGCACCACCTTATATATGTGCGCACAACCTCATCTTACGCAACTATGAAAATCAAATCACTATAAAACATATCCACTTCATTTTAATTTTTCTTCTTGGTTTGGACCTCATTTTATTTATGAAAATTAATTTTCATGATGTATAGATAATATTTGAAACAACAATTTGATTAAAGGTTTATAAAATGCTTCATCTTGATAATCGAACATTGTAGCATGAAGAACACCTAACATAATCTGGCGCATATAGCATAACCTCAACTGAAAGTAGAAGAAGAAGTCAGCTTAGAACAAATATCTTAGATCAAACTCATCAAGTGGTTGGCATTCTTTACATATCTTTTAAATGATGGATGAATAGTTACGTGTGCACTGAGTCCCACATCAATTTATTAATTCATCATTTTGCTCATTTATAAGATAATTATTGTTTCATGTAGCTCATGGCATGGTAGTGGGGGATTAGAACCCTCATATACATACACACACGGATCTCATGTGGTTGTGCCCACCTGCGCAATCCCACAAGACCACTCATGCACACATGCACTTGTGCTCCTATGGGCCCTTATAGCCCACTACATCCTCTTATCTCTACACCATTACTGGCTAGAGGTTGACTGCCTAGCTAAGCAGTGGTTGCATTCCCTTTGGCTGGCTAGGTGTGGTTGGCGTATTTTTCGATAAAATTCCATAAACTGTTAACAAAGTTAACTCCTAATAAACTTACAATGCCAAATCCAAAATACCAACTCCTCACCAAAACTTATAAACTCAAACTTTTTGAGACTAATGTTTCATCCTCAATCACAATTGACACATGTATTTTAGACTTAAGATTAGTTCCACAACTATCACATTTAAAAAAATTGAATTTTCATCATCACAACTTATTGAAAACAAATTCAACTTCTATAAAACACTCAGTTTCTTCAATGCTCCCCTTTAGATTTGTTGTCAATTCACATTTAATTTATAAATTCAATGTTATATTCTCCACCTTATTTATAATAAAACTAAAGATATTATTATGGGAAGTAATTCATATCTCCAAAATATATGCATCACCTTCAAATCCCAGCATGAAAAAACAAATACAATGTATAAATGGGAATGAGGTTGTTTTTAAATGCTATTTAGTTAGAGAAATAGGGCTGAGAGTTATTTATCAACCTGGATATCTTCTTAGATGAAGTAGGATTCTTCACACTTGCTAGAAAATAAGTTTCAATTTTCTATGTTTTCTTCATCTTTCTAGCCTCTTCCAAAATTTCTGGTCATATGATTAAGCATTGTTTAAGAACATGCTCGGTCTTCATTTTGTGTATTGAATCCTTTTTTCTAATAATATTTTTAGCACAAGAATTCATTGGTGTTTTACCTTTCATTTTAAATAATTTTTATTCTCTAGGGAACCATGTCAATCATTTTTTATCTGAATTCCCAGACATATTACACCTTTAATACACATATTTAACATTCCTCAAGTTACCCTTTTTAGGAAAAATTTAATATTCTTCATCAGATATGTCTTTCACTATATCAATCATGTTGTTTCCTTTTTAGATTGATTCTATCTTTCTTCATTTAGTATTGATGTTCATGGAAAATTCACAATGGTCCATGATATAGCCTTTCATGCCACAATAGAGGCATATTTTCTTTAGTGTGACAATATTCATATCATATGAAAAAAATTCTTGGAAATTTTGTTTAGCAGTATTCCTTTGTTTACATACCAATAATGACATGTCATCTTCTTTTATTACCCACTTCCCTTTTTTGGGTCTTCTTTATTACATGAAGAAAAGTACTTTTTTTTATTATTATTTGCCGAAGCACAGAAAAACAAAGAACCTCCCTTCAAGGAAGTCGAAAGTGGTGGAGTCCAAGGGAGTCACCTTGCACCACAGTAAATCACTCAAGGGGAAAGGAGTTCAAACTATCAAATATCAAAAGTGGCTCCTCCTGTCTTCCCAAGCGGGCGAGGGCATCAGCCGCAAAGTTAGACTCCCTCCAACTGTGGTGAATAACCTGGCCTTGATTAGTTTCTGTCTTGCACCTACGAATGAGATAAATCAAGTCCCACAGAATTAAATGGCCTCCCTGAAGCATCCTCACTAGAGACTCAGAATCAGACTCCACCTCTATCACTTGTATCCCTCTCTGCCTGCATACCAACAAGCCGGAAAGAAGTGCCCAAACCTCCGCACCCAATGAATTCCCCGGACCATAAAAGGCACTAAACGCCAGTAGCACTGAGCCCCAACAATCTCTGAGCATCCCACCACCCCTCATAACCCCCCCCCCTGAACAGGATCCATCAATGTTTGGCTTCAGACCCAGATTCGGTGGTATCCACCTCACCCATCTCTCCTTTCCTCTACGTTGGATGCATGTCCTATTGAGCAGGTTGCACACTGCCACTAAAGACATCCCTCCATTTATGATAGAAGATAGATCAACAATAAGCGACTTCAGTTGGACCTGCATGGACACCAATGACCTTTTTCTCCCCAGTCGAACCTGGTTCCTCACCTCCCAAAGCACCCAGCAGATGGCAACTAAGATGATAATTCTGACAACCCGCTCCATTGCTCCATTCTCACTACCTGGAAGCCAGACGGACAAGTAGTCCTGAATACAGCATGACCCACCAACCGGAAAAGTGGAATGGTTGAAGAGAGACCAGAGATAGGAGGCCCATTGTCCTTGAAAGAAAAGATGGGCCATCGTTTCTGAATTCAGTTTCTCACAATAGTAGCACCGGGAAACCATACATACCCCTCTTCTCTGTATGTTATCCTCCATTGGTATCGCTCTATTTAAGACCCTCCACACCAGGAAATTCATTCTCACCGGTATCTCCTTGCACCAAATAGCTGGCCACCTCTCCCCCGCAACACTTTCTCCCTGGAGGATTTCCCTGTAACCCCCGACGGTGTACCTACCATTGCTAGTTTTCATGAAACAACACCGGTCCGGCTCCTCGCTCATCACTATGCTTCCAAATAGTTCAAGTTGACTGGGATTAAGGGTTTCCTGTATAACAGTGACCACTTCTATTGCAATACTCACAAAAATTATCAAAATATTCATAACTTTTCTTGATATAATAATTCTCTTCTTGTGAATTATTCTTCTATTGTATAGGTTTCCTCCTTTATTAATCTATTTTACCACTAAATTTATGCATTATATGATTTTTATACAATGAAATATTGTGAAATAATTTATTGTTTGATGCCCAAACTTCCAACAACACCAACAGTAGCCAAAAAATATTGATTTCTTCTTATGTGACACATTTTAACTCTCTTTGACAACTTTTTTTTTTGGAAAAAACATTTCTTATTTTATTCTTTCTTAGGGTAATTATAATTATTATAGTTCTTCACATCCATCATTAAAGATATAGTGGATTCCTATAAATTTTTCCTCCACCATGTTTTTCTAGATTTTAAATTTGAATATTAACTAGTCATCAGAGCAACATTAGTATGCATAGATTTATCAATAAAAAGGGTTACCATTTCAATGATCTAGTAGAATATTTATCCTTAGAAAAAATAAAGTTCTTCTTGGAATTAGGTTGACTCTTTTCATAAATAAGACTCTTATGAGACACATTCTTGGAGAAACTTCTTTTCACATCAACTTGGGAAGTATCTTCTTATGTATCTTCCATATTTCTTAGTTTTTATTCTAATTAAATAAATTTTAAGTTGAGAGAAATCTTTACATCCTTAATTGATTTCATTATTTCTTCCCATATAATATTAGTCTTCTAAATCTCATCCTCATGCACCAGATTGGCCTTCAATAACAAATTGTCAAGATCCTTAATTATTTTTTGTTTAACCTCCAACTGATCATCTTTTAAATTCATAGTTATATTATGTATCTTTTTTTATGCATGGGAAAAAAATTAAAAACCATTTCTCCCACATCCTTCTCACACAAACTCCTTTGTAATTATTCTTCAATTACAGAAAGTTTTTTTTTTGAAAAGTGGCACTGATTTTTATTTGGATTCTTTAACCATGGAAACAATTTCTTTTTACATAATCAGATCCTATTCCTTGAAATTTTTATGTTTTAAGAGTGTGTTGTGGTTTTAAATCTTCTTAGCTAATTATTTTTTCCATTGCATCATCTTCTTCTTCCAGTTGTGATTTTTCATCCCGAAGTTCATTTAAAACCCTAATCAAACATGTGAACACTTCTTTGGGAATTTTCTTCAAATTCTCTCTAATTTCAAAATTAAACATATAATCATCACATATTGAACTTGATTCATCAGAATTATAATCAATTATCTTCACTTAACAATTGCCTCTCGAAGTGACTTCATCTAGTGGTTGATCTTCTATCATCTTTGAGTTATTCTTCAGGTTCTTTACCACTATTTTCTTCTTGTTTTTATGATTCTTGACTGAAACTTCATAATTTATAAAATTGGGAGTAGAGGTGGGAATTTACATCTAAATATCTTCTAAATTTTCTTCAAACTCAAAATTCACTTCATATACTTATGATATAAACAACTGGGAAAATAAAGTAGATCCAACTAGAGGTTGAACCTTTCCTATGATACCAATTGGTGTGCCTAATGAGGCTTACAATCACACTGAGAGGGGGTGAATCATATGTGACTTGTTTTAATAAATTCTTTCCTTTACCTTTACCCCTTAAAAACTTGTTCACCTTCTAGGATGAGTGGATCCTATATGCAATTCATAAAGTAAATGAAACACACCACACAGTATTTTTACAAGGTTTGGTAAAAATTCCTAATCCTTATTGCAATCGGTTATACCCCATAGTTACAGATTATTCACTATATGCAGGTGATTAAAACCAAGTATTGTATCATTCCCATCAACACTAAGTCCCACAGTGTTCCACTCTAGAGTCCCACTAGATATCACAAGTCCCCACCTACACAAGTGACTCATGAGTCTCATATGAGGATCTTTATATTGCATCCCATAGTGTTACCAACATCCCATTGGCCTTCTCTAGAGTCTCACTAGAGACTTCTTCTGCTTCATAGTCCCATTAAATACTTCCACTAATCTTGAGTCACACAATATATAATCCTCTAATAGAAAGATATTTTTCAGCTTCTGGATGCTTCTGCATTGCCCCAATATGTAGTCCTCAAAAAACAAACCAGATCACTTGATCTGCTCATGTAAAATATTTAAGATCTTCATAAAATAAATTACAATTGCCTGATCTTCGTCACTTTCAATTGATCTTCAAATAATCTAGACCTTCTCAATACATTGAGTACTCAGGTATAAATTCCTTCTAAATTCGTGTCTGGCTTCAGTCGCAAATCAATTCTCACTAATCAAGCAATGTATATTTCATGTAGTTCTCAATTTTTATGCATTTATGAAACAATGAATGGTCTTCTTCAAATTAATTTGTGAAATAATAAAAAATCACAATATTCTTGGAAACTATTTTTTTATGTGCATGCATATATTGAATAGTGAAATCACATTACACTGCCTCGATTACTTCTTCACTATCGTGTTAATTGCATACTTCCTTTACAAGAACACATTTTTTTCTTCCTTCATGCATGAATTTGTATCACATAGAATATTCTATCCTTATATTGTGCAAGTAAATCATGAAATGTCACCGCTAATTTGTGTAATTCTCTCAACAAAAATCATATATAACATCACAATCATATATCTCATTCATTCTCGAAACCCTAGGTAGTATCTTTTTATTATATCCAGTATTTTTTTATGTAGCCTCAATCTCATCACAAATCTTTGAATCCTATAGAATACTCACATTTTCTTCCTCACGTAATAATTTTAAGTGTGGATACCACGGGTCAAGGTTCGCGGAACTCAACCTATCATCATGCAATCACGAAGGAAAATGCATAGCATGAATGCATGGAACAATTGTGTGAATATAGAGTGATCCTTATTCTTTTTTTACTCTCAATTTCTCTCTCAGAAATGTGTTGAATTCGTGCCTTCAAATCAGTGAGTCTGGGGGTATTTATAGAGAAACCCCACCAACTCAAATCCACTTCCTTTCTCCTTCTACTTGGACCACCTTACATCAATTCACACAACATTATGCGACTATGAAAATAGTTGTCACCATAAAACTATAACATCCCAGCCTGACTGACCATTAAACTGATAGCCAGACTGACCATCACATGGCCTCAAGAAAGACTTCCCATACGCTAGAGGCTTCTGACTAGTAATGAGGATCTAATAGTGGTATAGTAGGGAGACTATACCCTCATGGTCAGAGTTGCACGGTAGTATATCAGGTGTAAATAAATAAATAATAGTGTAATTATTAACAGTAAAAAAAAGTGGAAGATAAATACAATGACTGAATAAAAATAAATGTTCAACACCAATATATATATAAATGATTGCATGTTTAGATGATGCTGCAAGATATAAGCAGAATATACAATAAGTATTACAACACAATAAAAGAAAAATAACCCAAAGGATAACTCCTTGAGAATCCTGAGTATTAGCTCAGTCCTATGCTCCCTATCCCCCAAGTATACAGCATAGCACAAGTAATAAATCAATGGACCTATAAACGTAAAGATCAGCTTGGGTACCCTTTTGAAATGGTGGCTCGAGCATGGTGTGAGATATAATCCCAGTATCCCACAACCAATGGTGTCTATATCAATCCAATTTGTGCACTATAAAATGAACAGTGTCCCAACATAGGTGAATACAAGGTGAAAAATAAATAAATAAATAACAATTCGATCTAGGTTCCTAAATAGATAATTGACCGATTCTACCTACTTCAACCTAAGATGGACGTCTAAACCATGGGAACTTGTAAAAGTAATATGGTATATACATGGAATTTTATATGAAGTAACATAAGTGGGATAAACCCAAGCTTGTTCTTCAGCTTGGAGGCCAAAACCTTGGGACATCATTCAAGCATTCTGATACTGTAACCATAATAATGATAATTTTAAGTCACTATAAGTAATCCATACAAAGAATCCATAAAATCTAGTAATGGAATCCTGAGCCCATCCAACGTCATCCATAATGGAATCCCAAGGGACTCTATAAGATCCCTTAATATAACCAATACCAAATAGTCCATCCAAGGTGATCTATAATGGAATCCCTCATATCACTCTTCACATGGTAAACTCTGAGTTCTTACTAGATATATCACATAGGGGAATGAGTATCACCCAAGGTATGATGTATCCATCTTTCCAATGATCTCATCCAAATTTGCTCCCCTAGGGAACCGGTGTCACCCATGAGTATAATAATCCACCTGGATATCTCATACAAGTCAATCCAAGTATCACTCTTGGTATGTCAAGTAGTTCCAAACCAAGCACAATGAGTCTATACTCGGCATCCTTAAGTTGGAACCCGAGTTCACTCCCAGCCCGCAAGTAGGTCAAGCATAGAAATCAAGACCACATATCATCACCAAGGCATATCATGTACATCAAGATAAGAAATCTAGCCAAGAATTTATTCCAAGCCAAATAACTATGGAATAAGGTAGTATGCATAAGACACTAAGCATAAACATAAGCACTAGGGTACATGGCAAGCACACATGGAAATAAGCATAAGACACAAAGAAACATGCATGAAGTGTAAGGAACATGGCACGTATCATGATAAAAGAAGTTTAGAACATAAGGCATATAGCATCCAGCCATTTTATAACAAAAACTTTCATTACATTACACAAATCTGAGGATCGTTAAGGTTTAGTGTCTTGGAAACAAGGATCATAATACATAAAAAAAACATAAAACATTCTTCTTAAACACTTGCAAGGCGTCTCCTTAAGTTCATTCTAGGTTCATTACTGCATCTCATAACCTGGGGACATACATCAAAAGAAAGGGTGAGCAGAAGGCCCAGTAAGGGAAACAAGAGGAACATTTTACATGTGAACATGTGATACTTCAATAAGGACATGAAAAGAGCTTTAAGGCATGAGAAAGAAATCATGAGGCATTTCATAATAAAAATAACATTTTTCATAACTTGAATATGTGGCTACATCATTTAACATAGACAATCATGAACATATCACCAAGGTTCATCCCCAAGGTGTCATTTGAAAATTACCAAGGTTATTCACCAAGGTATCGTGAAAATTGTAATCTCTAGTGGTTACATCATTACCCAATGCATTGGAGCGCTATCAGGGCGCACCCTTAAATTTGCATTTATTATCATGTGATCCACATATATCATCATCAAACATTTCATAAATAACCCATATAGCATAAAGGAAATGGGTTTCATTTCATAATCATAACTTTTTAAAAACTGCTTTAAAGACATGATCTTTATATCACTTTAAAACCCACAGAAAAGGAAGGTGGGTCTCATGTATGTAAATCCCAGAATTTAAAATATAGCATTTTGGTATATATGTGAATACCCTTGTATAAATAGGAGCTTTGAGTATTCACTTTATAACATAAAATAATTTTTGAGAAAAGAGAGAGGCATTTTGAGGGGAAAATTCTGCAGCATAACGGCTAAGTTTCGGGGTTTTAGAAAACATTGAAATGAGAGGGGACATGGGTCACTCACTCATAAATGATCCATAAAACAGTAGGGTGAAAGATTAAGAAGGACATGTGGACATGGTAATGAAATTTGAAGGACATACCATTTGAAATGAAAAACATGGAAGGAAAAAAAGATTAGATTTCTCTTATGAAAATTCGGTAGCCTTACGGCGTCACTTAACTTCAAAAGAAAATGATTTGACAAGATCAAATAGGGTCCCTCATCATATGATCATAAGAGATCAGTATGATAGATATAGAGATCATACCCCAACATAATAAAAAGGAACTTGAAAGACTTGACATGAAAATCGAACTTGAAAAATGAGAAGGGTGAAAGAATCCCTTAAAAATTCGGCAGCCTAACGGCGTCACTTAAACTTTCATAAAACGAAATGATGAGAGTAAGAGGGGATCTCTCATCATATAAACATGAAAGGGCAGTAAGAGAAATAAAAAAGAACATCCTCTCACATAAAAACATGGAGCATAATAGGAATGACATAAAAGAGATTACATGAAAAGAAAGAGAGGGGTCGGATCCCTTACCTTAAAATGTGACTCTTGAAACTCAAAGGATTGGACCTTGAGGGCTTGGGGGAACCTTGGGAGGACTCTTTGGAAGGTAAGAAGACCAGAACTTCGTTGGGGGAGAGTTGGGAGTGAAAACTAAGGGAGGAAAGGGTGGGTATTTATAGGGAAAGTGAGGGGACAAAGCATTAATGGTCAAGGGACACCTCACTAGTGGTTTTGGCAAAACCATGGGCTTGCCCATGGTATTTGCCCATGGTATTGGCCACTTGGGACACCTCACACCTTATCTTACTATTCATAATTCGACCATATTGAATATATACTTAATACATCATTTAATGATGTCATTAAACACCCGTAACTTAAAAACTATACTTTCACTATTCACCAAAAATTCAACTTTCTCAGAATAATCCCAAAATTTCACCTTAACCAAATATCAATGCTATGATTTCAAAAATGAACTCCATTTTACAAAAATAATTTTCTAAATATTTTTAATTTTATTTTTAAATAAATACACTATTCATCGAAAATTCATTTTTTCAGAAAAATCCCCAAAAATTACCATAACATAATATCGATGCTCTGAGTTCAAAAATAAAGTCATTTTTATAAAAATAATTTTATAATTATTTTTAATTAAATTTTTAATTAAAAAACACTATTCATTCGAAAAAACTAATACTTGAATAATAATTTATGAAACTGTTATTTACCCATTTTATTGAATCACATTACTTAATCAAGGTGCCTAGACTATTTTAAAACTTTCTTTAAGTGAGATTACTAATCCATTTGGTCACATTACTAATCCTAAGCGTAAAATCACTATTCATAATTTACTATTCATCAAAAATTAAGTTGATCTTATTAGACTCCAAATTCCTTAATGAACACTTTTGTAGAAGACCATTTTTTGAAAATCATTACACATCATTAGTTATTTAGGGTTTACATAAATATTTCAAAATATCCCTTTTTCAAAATTCATCAATAAAATACATTCTAAAATTATCTAGACATTTGAAATTTCACAAACATCACTAAAGGAAGAAATCTCAATTTATTCATCCGAAAGGATTACACAAGGAAACTAGGGTCTCATCACATAGCCCCTTATAACACTGGCATAAGACCTAAGTGTAAGGTGTGCTATGGTGATAGAATCTGAGGGAGTCTCAGATAACATTGCCCTAGTAGCAATCTCCACTAACTTGAACTTCTCCTGCAAGCGTTTTCGTTCAAGCTTGACACGCTGGAGCTCGGATTGGGCTTGGTCCAAAGCGAAGCCCACAGATGCTACCTCCTTCCCAAGCTCTGATAAGTGGGCTTCGTAAGGGTTGAGTCTACTGGATGAAGCCATCGACTCCTCTTTCTGCATTAACCATTAACATCTTATTAAATAAATAAGAGTAAGTTAATATACTACTCAAAAAGATTGGGTCGTTACATTCTTCCCCCCTTAAGAAATTTCGTCCCCGAAATTTATACTTGAGGCCTAGTCGAAAAGGTGAGGGTACTTTTGCTTCATCGTTTCCTCAGGCTCCCAAGTCGCTTCTTCGTACTTATGATTCCTCCACAACACTTTCACAAGGTGGGTAGTCTTGTTTCGTAGAACCTTGTCTCTACGGTCCAATATCTCCACTGGCTGCTCCTCATAAGAGAGGTCATGTTCAAGTTGTACCACCTCTGGGTTCAGTACATGCGAAGGGTCGGGTATGTACTTCCTCAAGACAGATACATGGAAGACATCATGAACTTGAGCTAGGTTCGGTGGAAGTGCTAGACGATAGGCCACTGCTCCTATGCGATCAAGGATTTCATAGGGGCCGATGTACCTAGGGTTGAGCTTCCCTTTCTTCCCAAACCGCATGACTCTCTTCCATGGAGAAATTCGAAGGAAGACTTTGTCACCAACACCAAACTCCAAGTCCCTTCGACGATTGTCAGCATAGCTCTTCTGCCGACTCTGATCAGCCTTTATGTGTTGTTGGATGGCATGAACCTGTTCTGTCATCTCTTGCACGAGATCAGGCCCAAGAAGCTTCCTCTCACCAGTTTCATCCCAACAAGTAGGAGTTCTACACCTCTTTCCATACAGAGCTTCATAGGGTGTCATCTGAATACTCGCATGGAAGCTGTTGTTATAGGAGAACTCCACTAATGGGAGGTGTTGATCCCATCCACCTTTAAATTCCATTGAGCATAATATCAACATGTCTTCAAGTGTCTGAATAGTCCTTTCAGATTGGCCATCAGTTTGAGGATGATAGGCCGTACTAAAATTCAATTCAGTATTCAGAGCATGCTGAAGACTTCTCCAGAATTTTGATGTGAATCTTGGGTCACGATCAGATACGATGGATAGTGGTACCCCATGCAGCCTTACCACTTCCTTCACGTATATCCTTGCAAGCTGATCCAGAGAGAAATCTTCCCGAATAGAGATAAAATGGGCTGTCTTGGTGAGACGGTCCACAATAACCCATATCGCATTGTTTCCTTTGGATGTTTTTGGGAGACCAGTTACAAAGTCCATGGTGATATTATCCCACTTCCATACTGGTATGGGTAGCGGTTGTAATACCCCCTTAGGAAGTTGTCTTTCTGCCTTTACTTGCTGACACACCAGGCACCTTGTAGTGTAATCGACAATCTCCCTCTTCATGTTATCCCACCAATAATGATCACGAAGGTCTCTATACATCTTAGTGCTTCCCGGATGTATAGAGAAAGTAGAGCTATGAGCTTCATCCATCAGTTCTTTCTTTATCTCCGGAATAGATGGAACACATAGTCTTGTACGAAATTTCAATACACCTTCTTGATCAATATTGAAATCAGGGAACTTCCCATCCTTTACAGCCTCGAACTTCTCCTACAGCAAAGGATCTTCTTTTTGAGCCTTCTTGATCTTCTCTAGTAATGAAGGTTGAGAAATCATTTGGGATAGGGTTGATGATGTCCCTTTCCTTATAATTCCCATGTCCAGTTTTACTAGATCTTTAATCAAGGGATCTCCCAGGATCCTCATTGTTGCCAGAACAACAGGATCTTTCCTGCTTAACGCATCCGCGACTTTGTTTGCTCTACCAGGGTGATAATGAATTGAACAATCATAGTCTTTAATAAGCTCCAACCATCTCCTTTGTCTCATGTTCAATTCTTTCTGTGTGAAAATATACTTTAGACTTTGGTGGTCAGTGTATATATCACATTTCTCCCCATAAAGATAGTGCCTCCATATCTTTAGAGAAAAAACAACTGCCGCCAGCTCTAGATCATGCGTAGGATAATTCTGCTCATGAATCTTCAACTGTCGAGATGCATAAGCAATTACTTTGTCATTTTGCATGAGGACGCACCCAAGCCCTTTCAGAGATGCATCGCTAAAAATAACGAATCCTTCTCCGATAGAGGGTAGTGTTAACACAGGTGCAGTAACCAATCTCTTCTTCAGCTCTTGGAAACTTTCCTCGCATTCCTTTGTCCAGATGAACTTAACCCCTTTTCGAGTCAACTTGGTTAGTGGATTAGAAAGCCATGAAAAGTTTTTCACAAACCTCCTATAATATCCCGCTAAACCAAGGAAACTACGAATCTCAGTTACTGTTGTGGGTTGAGGCCACTCCTCCACAACCATTGTCTTTGCAGGGTCAACCGAGATTCCTTCATTGGTTACGATGTGCCCCAAGAAAGCCACTTGTTGTAACCAAAACTCACACTTGCTGAACTTCCCAAAGAGCCTCTCCTTCCGTAGAGTTTTCAAAATAACCCTCAGATGATCTTCATGCTCCTCCCGACTTTTTGAATATATCAAAATATCATCAATAAAAACTACCACAAAGTTATCAAGGTAGTCCTTAAAGACTCTATTCATCAAATCCATGAAAATAGCAGGAGCATTAGTCAAGCCGAAGGGCATAACAGTAAACTCATAATGCCCATATCTTGATCGGAAGGCAGTCTTTGGAATATCTTCCTTCTTCACCCTCAGTTGATGATAACCAGATCGAAGGTCAATCTTAGAGAAGAATTGAGCCCCACGAAGTTGGTCAAATAAATCATCAATTCTTGGAAGAGGGTATCTGTTCTTCACTGTGATTCCGTTCAGTTCTCTATAATCAATGCATAGCCGCATTGATCCATCTTTCTTCTTCACAAAGAGAACTGGTGCTCTCCAAGGAGACACACTCGGTCGGATAAACCCCTTCTCCAACAAGTCTTGGAGTTGTTTCTTTAGCTCCTCTAGCTCCACATTTTCCATTCTATACGGAGTCTTTGATATCGGTTGAGACCCAGGTACGAGTTCAATGGAGAACTCTACCTCTCTTTCTGGGGGAGGTCCAGGTAACTCCTCAGGAAATACATCCATGTATTCTTGAACAATCGGAACATCTTCAATTTGTATGCTCCCTTTCCCTTCTTCCTCATCACCGATTAACTCCATAAAGAAAGCTATAGGAGGTGCTTCTAGATAGGGATCAGTTCGGGATATCTCTCCTCGGAAGATAACTGTAGGTCGTTCATTCAAGACTACTGAGATTTCCTTACTTCTGCATTTGATCTTAGCATTATACTTTGAGAGCCAGTCCATCCCTAGTATAATGTCAAATTCCATCATGGGAATGACTACTAGATTTGCGATAAGATTGTGCTCACCAAAGTAAACACTAGAGTCTCTAAACACTGTTGATGCATGGATAATCCCACTTGGAGTCTTGACTGACAACTCTACCTCAAGCAATTCGGGGATTGATTCTATATTCTTTGCAAACTTGGAAGAAATAAAGGAATGCGTAGAACTAGAATCAAATAAAGCACTTGCTAGTTTTGAGAGGACAACAAGAGTACCTGCTACCACATCGTTCGGAACTTCAACTTCAGTTGTTGTGATAGCGAAAGCACGACCTTGCTCCCTTGGCCTCTGCTGAGGTTGATGGTGATTCCCCTCCACCGCCCTCGGATTTGGACATTGATTAGCAAAGTGCCCAAGCTGTCCACACTTGAAGCATGTGACTTCGGGTAGGGCCAGAACCATCTTTCCTCTGTCGTTAGTGTTGGGAAGTTGAGGCTTCACATCACCACGACAATTCCGAGAAATATGGCCTTCTTTTCCACACCTATAGCACTTGCCACTTCCGATCAAGCAGTTCCCCGGATGCTTCTTCCCACATTTATTGCATGTGGCATGTTGCATATGCTTTCCACCTATTTCCTGATCAAAACTTCTTCCCAGGCTTGGTTCTAGAGTTCTCTTCTTCTCATTAGATTTGTGAGACCATTGTGTCTCTCCAAACTCTAGTTCAACTTTCATAGCACTTTGAACTATTTCTTCATAGCTATCGTAGTCCTTGTTGGCTAGATTCTTCCGCAGATGTGGTCGTAGTCCGCCAAAGAATCTATCAACCTTCCCATTAGGGTCCATGACAAAGCTTGAGGTATAACGGGAAAGCCTTGTGAAGTTCATCTCATAGCTTCCGACAGATTCGTTCTCCTTCTGCTTCAGCTCGAGAAACTCTTTCTCCATTTTCGTTCTCATGGAACGAGGGAAATACTTGTTAAAGAAAATTCCCCGAAATTCTTCCCACTCCATAGCTTCCATATCTCCTCGTGGCTTCGTGTTTTTGATCAGTGACCACCACTGATCAGCTTCTCCCTCTAGGCGGTAAACAGCAAGGGTGACTTTTTCTTGTTCCGAACAATGAAGTACAGAAAAGATCTTTTCAATGGAGCTTATCCATTGTTCCACAACCAATGGGTCAGTAGATCCACTGAATGTTGGTGGTCGTTGACGCATGAAGGACTCAACAGAAAGTTGTTCCCTTCGTGGTGAGTTCGGCCTCTCAGCTTGATTCAAGTTATTACTCATAACTTGAGTCAGTTGGTTCATCATCCGCATGAATGTTTCCATTCCGGCTTCCATCGGAGGGCCGTCAGCACATGGTGCATTGCGGTCACCATCGGCACGGTTTCTCCTATTGCCCGCCATTTTCTAAAAGAATAAAACCTTAGTGAGAAACTTATTTCATTTATGAATCTTTTAACTAAGACTTCATGCTTAGACAATTATACTTCTCTATAATTCCTTCATAATGATTCATAAAAAGCTTGTGATTAACCAAACATATCCCCCGGGAGTGTCGTAACCAAGAGTGCAGCAAGGCCCATTATCGTGCACCAGTTCCCGTTTGAGTCTAGCTCAAAGCGGTGTTTTCGGGTTTTACCCCTATGTACATCTGTGCCAGAGCCGCCTCTACCTGCTCGTATCCAGACAGGGATGTATTTGTTTGATAGACCACTTACTCAATACTTACCAAAATACCAGGAAGTTTTCCTATATTTAAAATTTTCTATAGGGTTCTTCCTAAAGTTTTTATATCCTAATTTCCACAAATAACTAAACCATCCTTTGATACCAACTATAGCATCCAGCCATTTTATAACATAAACTTTCATTACATTACACAAAACTGAGGATCGTTAAGGTTTAGTGTCTTGGAAACAAGGATCATAAAACATAAAAAAAACATAAAACATTCTTCTTAAACACTTGCAAGGCGTCTCCTTAAGTTCATTCTAGGTTCATTACTGCATCTCATAACCTGGGGACATACATCAAAAGAAAGGGTGAGCAGAAGGCCCAGTAAGGGAAATAAGAGGAACATTTTACATGTGAACATGAGATACTTCAATAAGGACATGAAAAGAGCTTTAAGGCATGAGAAAGAAATCATGAAGCATTTCATAATAAAAATAACATTTTTCATAACTTGAAGATGTGGCTACATCATTTAACATAGACAATCATGAACATATCACCAAGGTCCATCCCCAAGGTGTCATTTGAAAATTACCAAGGTTATTCACCAAGGTATCGTGAAAATTGTAATCTCTAGTGGTTACATCATTACCCAATGCATTGGAGCGCTATCAGGGCGCACCCTTAAATTTGCCTTTATTATAATGTGAGCCACATATATCATCATCAAACATTTCATAAATAACCCATATAGCATAAAGGAAATGGGTTTCATTTCATAATCATAACTTTTTAAAAACTGCTTTAAAGACATGATCTTTATATCACTTTAAAACCCACAGAAAAGGAAGGTGGGTCTCATGTATGTAAATCCCAGAATTTAAAATAGAGAATTTTGGTATATATGTGAATACCCTTGTATAAATAGGAGCTTTGAGTATTCACTTTATAACATAAAATAATTTTTGAGAAAAGAGAGAGGCATTTTGAGGGGAAAATTCTGCAGCATAACGGCTAAGTTTCGGGGTTTTAGAAAACATTGAAATGAGAGGGGACATGGGTCACTCACTCATAAATGATCCATAAAACAGTAGGGTGAAAGATTAAGAAGTACATGTGGACATGGTAATGAAATTTGAAGGACATACCATTTGAAATGAAAAACATGGAAGGAAAAAAAGATTAGATTTCTCTTATGAAAATTCGGCAGCCTTATGGCGTCACTTAACTTCAAAAGAAAATGATTTGACAAGATCAAATAGGGTCCCTCATCATATGATCATAAGATATCAGTATGATAGATATAGAGATCATACCCCAACATAATAAAAAGGAACTTGAAAGACTTGACATGAAAATCGAACTTGAAAAATGAGAAGGGTGAAAGAATCCCTTAAAAATTCGGCAGCCTAACGGCGTCACTTAAACTTTCATAAAACGAAATGATGAGAGTAAGAGGGGATATCTCATCATATAAACATGAAAGGTCAGTAAGAGAAATAAAAAAGAACATCCTCTCACATAAAAACATGGAGCATAATAGGAATGACATAAAAGAGATTACATGAAAAGAAAGAGAGGGGTCGGATCCCTTACCTTAAAATGTGACTCTTGAAACTCAAAGGATTGGACCTTGAGGGCTTGGGGGAACCTTGGGAGGACTCTTTGGAAGGTAAGAAGACCAGAACTTCGTTGGGGGAGAGTTGGGAGTGAAAACTAAGGGAGGAAAGGGTGGGTATTTATAGGGAAAGTGAGGGGACAACGCATTAATGGTCAAGGGACACCTCACTAGTGGTTTTGGCAAAACCATGGGCTTGCCCATGGTATTTGCCCATGGTATTGGCCACTTGGGACACCTCACACCTTATCTTACTATTCATAATTCGACCATATTGAATATATACTTAATACATCATTTAATGATGTCATTAAACACCCGTAACTTAAAAACTATACTTTCACTATTCACCAAAAATTCAACTTTCTCAGAATAATCCCAAAATTTCACCTTAACCAAATATCAATGCTATGATTTCAAAAATGAACTCCATTTTACAAAAATAATTTTCTAAATATTTTTAATTTTATTTTTAAATAAATACACTATTCATCGAAAATTCATTTTTTCAGAAAAATCCCCAAAAATTACCATAACATAATATCGATGCTCTGAGTTCAAAAATAAAGTCATTTTTATAAAAATAATTTTATAATTATTTTTAATTAAATTTTTAATTAAAAAACACTATTCATTAGAAAAAACTAATACTTGAATAATAATTTATGAAACTGTTATTTACCCATTTTATTGAATCACATTACTTAATCAAGGTGCCTAGACTATTTTAAAACTTTCTTTAAGTGAGATTACTAATCCATTTGGTCACATTACTAATCCTAAGCGTAAAATCACTATTCATAATTTACTATTCATCAAAAATTAAGTTGATCTTATTAGACTCCAAATTCCTTAATGAACACTTTTGTAGAAGACCTTTTTTTTGAAAATCATTACACATCATTAGTTATTTAGGGTTTACATAAATATTTCAAAATATCCCTTTTTCAAAATTCATCAATAAAATACATTCTAAAATTATCTAGACATTTGAAATTTCACAAACATCACTAAAGGAAGAAATCTCAATTTATTCATCCGAAAGGATTACACAAGGAAACTAGGGTCTCATCACATAGCCCCTTATAACACTGGAATAAGACCTAAGTGTAAGGTGTGCTATGGTGATAGAATCTGAGGGAGTCTCAGATAACATTGCCCTAGTAGCAATCTCCACTAACTTGAACTTCTCCTGCAAGCGTTTTCGTTCAAGCTTGACACGCTGGAGCTCGGATTGGGCTTGGTCCAAAGCGAAGCCCACAGATGCTACCTCCTTCCCAAGCTCTGATAAGTGGGCTTCGTAAGGGTTGAGTCTACTGGATGAAGCCATCGACTCCTCTTTCTGCATTAACCATTAACATCTTATTAAATAAATAAGAGTAAGTTAATATACTACTCAAAAAGATTGGGTCGTTACAAGGCATATTACATACATCAAACATCTTGCATAGAATTGGAGAAACATGACAAAGGCATAGGCATAAAGCATAATAATAAGGCATAATCACAATGCACAAGGATCATGACATAAGGCATGTGACATAAGACGCATGAAATTAGGTATAATGAACATGTTATGTGGTGTAAGCATAAATCATAAAGTATTTAACATAACCAATGGATCCTAACTCATGGTCTATGCCTCAAATTAATTCCAAATTATTAATTTAAGGCATTTATTACCTGTGCAACACACCTCAAAGGTGTTTATCAAAATTAGGTCAAGGGAAACAAGGCTATTAAGGGAGGCACATCCATGGGGTGGATCACACCATGGAAAACAACTATATTTGTTGATTCGCTACTAAATAAGGTCACATTAGACATAGAAGAACCATTTAACTAAATTAATTCATATTTAGGAGGCGTCGCTAGAAGGGTATGGCGCACGGCACAATGGTGTGCCATATAAACACAATGAAACTTCAAGAAAGAAGATATAAACCCTATATCATGTTTAGGATGACCCAAACATACAATATTAAGTCTTGATTCAATCCAGTTTGAGAGAAAATTATTAAAAGGATGAATGTCCTGAAAATAGGGTGAATTAGCTCACAGAAGATAGCGCAGATGAGTAGAATAGAAACTAATAAAGGATCTAAAGGAATGAAGATATTTTTTATAGGAATATATAGAGACTATGTAACATCCTATTAGTACTTTTAGGTATTCCTAAACCCCTATTTTTATCATGATTTGTTTGGTTTTCGTTTGAGGGTGAATCGGGTGAAATTGTAAAAAAATTGGAATTTTCTAGGCTGGTGCACATTTGGCACACGGTTTTCCAAAATCATGCACCCTCTCAGGGAAAATCATGCAAACCCAAGCAGTGGGGTTTTTCATGACTTTAACACAATTTGAAAAATAGTGTATCCTCTTATGAGGAACCATGTAACACATTTAAATGGGTGCGCAATTAGTCTGCATGGTTTGTCAAATCATGGGGCGCTTCCCTGAAAACTGTGAGTACAGATTTTTTTTAATCTGGTTTTAAGTTTTAAAATACTAAACTCTCCTTTTTAGGTCTTTGATAGACCAGTATAACCCCAAACTTATCTATCCTTTCTTGGTGTCTCCCAAGAGCAGTTCTTGGCCCTTCAGAACCCTCCCAAAAGTGATTCAAAGCTTGGAGAGCGGCGGTTGATCCTCTTTCGATTAGTTTCCTATTCTCATTCTCTATCTCTCAATCTCTCTATTTTCCTACCTAGAGTTTTTTATATTTTTGTGTTAGTTGGAGGATCCAGTACCCTCTTTTGGGATCTTAAAACTTGGTTTTATTCCCTATTTCTTTTTTCTTCATTCTCTATTGGAAAATCCTGATTAGGGTTTCTAGTTTCGTGAACTGGTGATCCAACGTAGGTGGTTCCATTGTAATGCCAAATTTTATTAACCCTAAATTGCTTGATTTAAATTCATTATTGATTTAAATTAAATTTCTATGATATATGAAATTTCTTTCTATTGGTTGATTAAAAACCCAATTCCATTGAATTGGGGTTTTGGAAATTTAGATTTTTTGGCATGAAATTGGGAAAACCCCCAATTACATTGAATTGGGGTGTGTTTGATAAATTGATAGAAGTTGTGGGAATTTAATATTTTGAATTTAAATTATGAAAATTGATGAAAATTATTTCAATTAAATTGATTAATTTAATTGTGGAAATTGAATTGTAAAATTGAATTATGAATTGATTTCAAATTATTATTTGGGAAAAATGGCTTGAAATGGTTTGGATAGAAACCTTAGGGGTTTATCTTAGAAAAATACATGTTTTTATTAAAAAACTATTTTGGTTTTTAAATGGAAAATTGGAATTTTTGAAAAGGGGGAATGGGATTTAATTGTATTTTAAGGTTTCTTAAAATAAATTGCCCATCATTGAATTTTACTAGAGAACATGCAATCATGGGTAGTTAGTGAGTTATTTAGGACAAAAACGCTAGGATTGGAATGTCTTAGAACCTAATTAATGATTTAGAACACTAACAAAACATCTTGTTTAGCACATCTTATGCCTTAATAGGACGTAGATGATTCCCCTCTTACCAGTGCCAGGGGAAATGTTTACACATTGTGGTTATGATCATATGAGTGTGTGAGGGTCCAATAACCTAGAACTACCATACCTCTTGAAAGATGACCATGTTGCTCGCTTTTTTATATATGAGATATTTTTTAAAAAAAATTGAAGAGTGAATTGGAAACCCAACTCACTCTTCAAATAAATTTATTAAAACAAAAGGAGCAGTGTTTACATGAGGTACAATGTACTTGTACCAACCAAAGTGACTGAAAGAAGGATAAAAAACAATGAACATACCAAAAAGAAAGCAACCTGCAAACCAAATTCAACACCATCCAAAGATCATCATCACCACAAGCAAGCAGTCCAAGATGAAACAAACGAGCAGAAAAATAGTGGAAATCCTCGAGGTTGGGAGGATTGAAAATCAAACATGCAGTAACAGGGTGAGCCAAGGAGGAAGAAGAAACGCCTGGGAAATATTTTGAGAAGAGGACTCCCTAGAGAATTTTCATGTATTGTCAGGTGAAGTAGAGATTCAAAGAGTCTGAGAACAATGAAAGTCATGCCAATGGAAATTGAATTCCAGGATGTCTGAATAGAGCTTGTTGACCAGGGCATGCCTTCAAATCTTCAAAACCAAAAAGAGAGAGCAAAAACAACATGCAGCAGGAAGACACGCATCAAAACCAACAAGCTTTGTTGTGAACAACATCTCGACGTTGAAACTATCAATTTTGATGTGATCCAAACAGATGTACTGAAAATATGAAACATACACCAAAGAAAAACACTTTCATTGACCAGACAAGAGCAACAAAAGCAGTTGTAGTGTGTAGTCCAAGAGACCAATAGGAAATCAGAACCGGATAGAGGCTTAACAGAAGTATTTGATCCAGACAAAAGAAGGAATGCCAACACCAAAAACCAGAAAATTATGATCCGAGATCAGAGATCAGTCCAACCACATTTGATGTGCCACAACCTTCATCTTCCAAGATGTGATAAGAAAAGAACTCTTGACATTCCAACAGAAAAGAAAAACCAGGGATGAAATCCATTTCCTGCGAAAACAGATTCACAACATCTTCATTTCTAGGGGATCTCCTTAAAATTGAAACTTGGATCCTTTTTAAATTCATCCACCACTTTGATGAACATCCTCTTTCTAATATTCAGATAGACATCCGATGACATCTCTCTATTTTTATATTGTCTATATACAATGTTGTCATTTTCTTCCATCCAGGCGTCCAGGTCATTAGGAAAATCAAGCTTTTCTGGAATTAAATAGGCATCCCTATATGTTGGGTCATTTTCATCATCCTCACTGGATGACCCATCCAAGTCAGAATAATTGGAGGAACTAGCATCTGACGAGACTGGTTCTTTTTCAGTAGGGATTGGTTATGGGGGTATTGGGTTTTGGTCCTTCATGTTGGCAGCTATGGAGCGTGTTATAATTGTTCTTTCAACATTGGAATTATCCCTAGGTTTCCAGGTGTTTCTAGCACTTGGAGTGATGAAGCCATCTAAGTCAACCAGTGTTTTCTTGCATTCCCTAGCTCTTGATTTTAGTAATTCTTCTTCAAATTGGATAGGTTTGTCTATCTCCACTTGAAAGGGATCTTCATGATCTGATTGCACCTCTTCATTATCTCCTTTTAAAGGTTTGATTGTTTCAGGACTAGGTGGGTCAGCATTTAAGGGTTATTGCTTTCCTTCTTTAGGAATCTCAAGGTTGTGCAAGGTCTCATCATCAAAATGGGTGGGTGACTAAATCTGAGAGAGGCCAGGGGGATTCCTGTTATGAGATCAGTCAGCAACTATTTGAGGAACAGGGGGAAAATTGGGAGTTTCATTTTCAACACAAACAGATTTATAGGAAGGGGGAGGTCGAGGGTCATTACCTTGAGTCTCACATTCATTCATAAAGTGTCCAATCTGGGAGCATTTTTTGCATAAATATAGGAAATTTTCAAAGATCACATCTTGAATAAAACCATTATCCCCATTTTGAATCCAGAATTGGGAAGGCAAGGGTTTAGAAATATCGATCTCGGTGAAAATCCTAGCGACCGAGGGACGAGTGAGGTTTAAAGTGGAAGTTTTGGTCTTAATAGGTTGTCCGAAGAGACCAACGATGGAAGTTATGACTCTCTGTTTGAAAAGGTGAAGGGGAAGGTTCGGGAAACCTAACCAGAGAGGCACAATGGGGGGTTCAGCATCTAAGCAAAAGTATGGAGACCATTTAAGAACCTTCATTCCGCAACCCCCAAAGGACCAAAATCCACGAGTCTAGAATCTATAATATTCATCCTCCAAAGAAAAATGAAATATAACATGCAGTGAATTCAATAAACCAATGTGCAACTGAACAAAACTGATGCTTTCTAGGGTCTTTCTAAGAAAAATGAGCGATTTTCGACGCTTGGAGAATTTACCAACCAGAGCAAATCATAGATCCGGGGATAAATTTCGTACCTCATCCTTTGAGAAGGAAATCACTGATAGACCTTAGTGGCGAAAGAGCTTGGGGTCAATGTGTTCAGAGGTCTTCGATTCAGCTAGAGGAGCTCGGCCCGCGACAACATCTGCGAAGGATCGAGCAGCATGGGGAGCGATATCAGCGTCGTTAGGGTTACTTCCATGAGTGCCTGAGGAAGTAATCTCTTGTGCGGAGTTCATTTTTTTCTCCTAAGTGTGTGTGTATCGTCTATATATGAGATATAAATGTATACCAATGTTTTAAATTGTTTTACATGACTTCTGAATTATATAAACTATTTTATATAAAAGTTTTGATAAGACATTTATTTAAAAGTATTTCCATAATTTTTAAATGTGAATCGTGATTTTCTAATGTATTTCCATCATTTTGAAATGTAAATCATGATTTTTTTAGATATTATTTTGAAATTCCAAAACTATTTATTTGAAAATTGAAATCTCTTTATTTGTTTAATTTAATTTTTGAATATTATTATGGAATCCTTGTTGAGACCCTAATAGACTTTTAGCTCACACCCTACATGTTCATTCAGTAGTTTGTAGATTATCTCCTTCCAGGTTCAAGTAGGGGTAAAGCACCACTTGGGGGTGGTTCTAGCTATTGATCAGTAGACTTAGAGAGTTGCATCCTTTGGGACTTGGGTTGTTTTCCTTTCTTGTTATCTGGTACTTTTTTTAGTAATTTGTGTTGTTATACATGTTTGACTTCTGGCATGCTTCTCCTAGTGGAGTTTCTTTTGTATTAATACTTATTTGTTATCTTACTTATACAATGTTTGGGTAAAAATTGTTCTCACTTTAATTTTGTATGATGTCAAGTGT
This sequence comes from Viscum album, assembly GCA_963277665.1. Classification (NCBI taxonomy): domain Eukaryota; kingdom Viridiplantae; phylum Streptophyta; class Magnoliopsida; order Santalales; family Viscaceae; genus Viscum; species Viscum album. The sequence goes on from OY728156.1 coordinate 1,810,407,712, forward strand.
TAGTGGAAAACCTGTGGGGATCAGGAATTCCCTTTAGGCCATGTCTGTGTGGGTTCAGTTATTGGGTTATCAAGGTACCCAGGCCGGTTTGTGACAAAGTGGTATCAGATCTCAAGGTTGAGCTTCTTGTCTTGAATTTAGTATGCATTGTGTAATATTATCAAGACTTAGAAGGTAGTTGCAATTGAGTTCCTAGCAAGATCTCACCACAATGAACCTTAAGTCACTAGTGGTGGTTTGGGAAATACGAATTGAGTATTATTTCTAGTCTTTTCCCTACTTTTTATTTGGATATATTGAAATCCAAATATTGTTTTTCTATTTGTTGGGATTAATTTCCCTTGTTGTTCTATTTGATTATTAAATCTAATATCTTCTTTGTTGTCTGTTATGTTGTGTAGAATCATGCCTCTGAGAAGATGTGAAAATCATATCCAATAGGAAGCTACTACTGAACCTCAATGAGAAAATCCCCTCGTGGACCCAAATCTGGTTGAGGTGATTGTGCTTAACGTCCAAGCTCTGGGACAAGTACCACCATCAGCTCTCATTCAGGCTCCAGATGTAGAAACTCAAATGGATGATCTTCAAATTTGTTCTCAATAGTTCCTTCACTAAAATTCAGAAGCATTCAAAGGATCAAATGATCCTCAAGAGGCTAAGGAATGTCTGAGCAGGATAGAGTGTTTTTTGGGTTCTTGGAGACACCTGACGAAATCAAGGTGAAGTTTCTCACCTTCTTTCTTGAAGGACTGAGTAGGATATGGTATGAAACGATGGTGATGGAGAAGAAGCATGATGACTTAGAGTTGAAATACTTCAAAGATCTTTTCCCCGACCAACACTATCCACAGTAGATGTTATTGGTCAAGGCTATGGAATTTTTTAAAATTGAGCAGGCTACAGGACCGTGACAGAGTATGAAAACCATTTTGCTAAGCTCTTGAATTTTTCACCTGATATAGTATTGAATGAGATGATAAAGGATCAAATATTAGAGTTGGGACTTTTATTTGATATTCATTCTCATTTTTTCTTACTGATTCCACCTTCTTATGTTTATGTGTTGGATAGAGCGTTGATGGTTGAAATGGACTTGAATGGAAAGTCAAGGTTATCGGGGGTTTCTTTCTCTCCCAGTGGTGGCGTGGGTTACTTTAAAGTAAAGTAGAAAATCGATGACTCTCGTGGTGGTTCTCGACAGTAGGGTCATTCTAGACCTCCTTCAATACCTGGAAGAGGCTCATTGATTTGATACCAGTGTGGCAATCTTGGGCATTCTAAGAGGTTTTACACTAAGGTACCCAAGGTATGTGGTTCTTATGGATACTCAGGACACTTGCATATATTTTTTCATGTTTATTCCACTCCATGTATTAGAACAAGATCATTATATCCTTATAAAACTGTGGGAAAATCATATTCTTTAAGGGTAAAAGGGTTCCATCCAAAAGCATCTAGAATGAAGCTTCTACACGTAGTGGAAGGGTCTCTAGAGGAAGTGGATACTAGTCCAGTGACCATGAGAGGTACCATCACTATAGATTTATCATTAGTGACTGCTTTATTTGATACTGGTGTATATTATTAATTTATTTCAACCCATCTTGTTGGTATGCTAAATCTTCCTATGGATATTTTATCTTATGTAATGGATATTACCACACCTCTTGGTATGAAGAGAGAGTAGGGTCTTTATAGTCATGCTTTTGTTTTCTCTCTGTCATATGTTGAGCTTGTTTATAGTTTTCTAGTTCTCGACATGAAACTAATTGACGTCATATTTAGGATGGATTGGCTCATTTTCAATAAATCCCAGATTGATTGTTATCTTTAATGGGTCTCCTTTACACACCCAATGATGTGTGTTGTGTCTTTCAAGGAGAATGGGACCCGATGTTGAGTAGAGTAGGACCTTTTTATCTAAATATGGTTAAAGTGATATTAATGTTTTATTTTGATATAGATTATGAATCCTTGGGCGGTTATCTCCCTCCAGTTTTCATTCAGTTTCCTGATGTGTTTCCTTTTGAATTCTTTGGTTTGTCACCGGTAAGGGAGTTTGGTTTCTCTATTGACTTAGTTCTTGGTAATCAACTTGTATTTATTCCCTCTTACAATATGGAACTAGCTAAAATGAAATATATGAAGACTTGTTTGGATGATCCTCTAGATAAAGGCTTTGTACGCCCGAGTGTGTCACCTTGGGAGGTACTGATTCTCTTTGCTAAGAAAGTTAATGGTTTGCTTCTCCTTTATGTGGATTACTAAAAACTCAATAGATTAATGGTAAAGAACAAGTATTTGTTACCATGGATTGATGATCTGTTTGATTAGTTGAAAATGGTTCTCAAAGATTGACCTTTGATCTAGTTACCATTAGTTGAGGATAAAAGAATATGATGTTCATAAAACTACCTTTTTAAGTAGGTATATCCATTATGAGTACCTTGTTATACCATTTTTTATAACCAATGATCCTTTATTATTTATAGATTTAATGAATAGGATTATCCATGAATATATTGATACCTTTTTGGTGGTCTTTGTGAATGAAATCCTTATTTACTCTAAGTCTTAGGAGGATCATGTGCATCATCTAAGTGCAATTTTGGAATTGTTGAGAAAACACTGACTTTATTACAAGCTTTTGAAATGTGATTTCTGGGTTTAGGGGTTGAATTTATTGGGACCTGTGGTGTTGGAAGATGGGATATCAGTTTATACTAAGAAGTTAAAGGCTTTTATGACATGGGAACAACCATGTAATGTTTGCAAGATTTGGAGCTTCTTGGGTTTAGCTAGTTATTATCACTGGTTCATTAAGGACTTCTCAAAGTTGGATTCTCTGATGACTACTCTAACTCGAAAGGGAGTAAAGTTTGCTTGTGATGAAAAATTTTAGAGTTCTTTTGAGGAGATGAAATTTATTTTTACTAATTCACAATTGTTGACTCTTCCGGAGGCCGGGTAGGGCTATATGGTCTTTTGTGATGCATCAGGTTCAAGTTTGGGCTACATTCTTATGGAAGATGATCATGTCGTTTCTTATGGCTCTCGTCAGCTTTGGATGCACATAGAATTATCTAAACAATGACCTTAAGCATGAATTTGTGATGCATGCACTTAAGAGTTGGCATTATTACCTTTATAGAGAAAGGTTTACCATGTTTTCAGAACACAATAGCTTAAGTTATATATTCTATCAAAAAGATTTAAATATCCTCCAGAGGTGTTGGTTAGAATACCTATAATCTTTTGAATTTAACATCACTTATAACCCGGGGAAAGGGAATGTCATCATAGATGATTTGATTAGAAATGTTCCAACCTAGTCTATGAAAGAATCTTTGGAAGAATGGAACTTGATGGATCTATTTGCACAGTTGTATATTAGAGTCTAGGAATCAGGGTTTGAGGTTTCCTTGTCCAGTGTTCAATTGAAATCTTCTCTTCTTAAGATTATTCTTCAAGAAAAAAATCTTGATGAAGATTTTTGTAGCATTAGAGACTATATTTATCATGGGGAGACTATTATTGAGTGATAATTATCCAAATAGGGAATTTTATGCTATCAGAAGCACTTTGTTGTGCCATTAGAGGTAAGAAAATATGTGACATGGGATTGTTATAATTCCTAGTGGGTAGTGCAACCAGGAACCATGAATATGTTCTATGACATGTGGCATAAATTCTGGTGGCTAGGTATGAGATGAGGCATTACTGATTTTGTCTCATTATTATACGTGCAACAGGTAAAGGCCAAGCACTATAAACCATTGGGTTTCCTTCATCCATTTACAGTGCCTACTTGGAAGTGGGATGAGATATCTATGGATTTTTTTGTTAGGTTTCCACACACCAAGAGAAAAAAAATGAAATATGGGTTGTGATCGATAGGCTGAAAAAATCAGATCACTTTATACCCATTCATGATACAACCAAAGTTGAGGAGTTGGGAAATATCTATGTGAAATAGATCATTCATTTTCATGGTGTTCCATATTCTACATTCTCTAATAGGGATCCTTGGTTCACTTATCATTTTTTTAGAGTCTATTAGGAGGCACTGGGATCTTATATCTATTTGAGTACATCATATCATCTGTAGTTGGATGGACAAACATAAAGAGCTATACAAATTCTTGAGGATATGATTCGTGCAAGTGTTCTCAACTTTGGTGGATATTGGGATGATCATTTGAGGCTGGTTGAGTTTTATTATAACAATAGTTAATATTCCATGATCAGAATGGATCCTTTTGAGGCCTTGTATAGTCGGCCTTATAGATCTTCGTTCTATTGGTTAGAGATTGGTGAAAGTTCCTTGGTTGGACCAATTTTGGTGCAAGAGATAGAAAAAAATATTTTTTTGATTCATCATATAATTTTGACTACATAGAGCTGATATAAGACTTATGTTAATCATCTTCACATACCGTTGGAGTTCTCAGTTGGTGACTAGGTGTTCTTGAAAGTTTCACCCCATTTGGGTCATCGATGGCTTGGGAGGCAAGGGAAAAGTGATCCTTGTCTCGTGGGACATTTTGAGGTCATTGAGTATGTGGGAAAATTTTCTTATCATTTAGTACTTCCACCGAATCTATTTTTGATAAATAATGTGTTCCATGTATCTCAAATCGGAAAGTATCTATCTGATCCATCTCATGTTCTGAGCTGGCGTGATCTTGAGGTTGAACCTAATTTATCTATGACTGAATGGCTTGTCAGGATAGTTGATTATAAAACTAAGTTACTTAATGGAAGGGCGGTGCCTTTGTTTTGAGTGTTATGGAATCACGGTTCTGATAATCATGAGACATGGGAGTGGGAGGCACTGATGAGAGAGCAATGGCCTCATCTTTTTGTCATGGAAGCTTCTAATAATGCTTTTTAGGGACATAATGTTTCTATGGTGGGGAGGTTGTAAAATCCTGTTACTATTTTTAGGTATTCCTAAACCCCAATTTTTACCATGCTTTGGTTGGGTTTCGTTTTGAGGGTGAATCACGTGAAATTTTAAAAAAAAATTGGAATTTTTTGGGTGAGTACATGGTTGGCACACAGTTTTTCCAAACAGTGTTCCCTCTCAGGGAAAACTATACAAACCCAGATAGTGGGGTTTTACATAGATTCCACACAATTTGAAAAAATTTGCACCCTCCTAGGATGAATTGTTCAACCCATTTAAAGGGGAGCACAGTTAGTCTACACGGTTTTCCAAACCGTGCGGCTCTGCCCAAGAAATCATGTGTATGGGTTTTTTTTAATCTAGTTTTAATATTTAAAATCCCAAACCCACCTTTTTAGGTCCCTGACAGACCGGTAAAACCCCAAATTTATTTCTCCTTCCTTGGTGTCTCTCAAGAATAGTTATTTTTCCCTCATAACCCTCCCAAAAGTGATTTGAATCTAGGAGAATGGTGTTCGATCCTCTTACGATTAGTTTTTTCCTACCATTCTCTATCTTTACCTCTCTCTTTTCCTCCCTAGGGTTTTGTAGATATCCATATAGGTTGGAGGATCTAATACCCTGTGTTTTGGGATCTTAAACCTAGGATAGATTATTGGTTTTCATTTTCTTTATTCTCCATTGGAAAATCTGATTAGGGTTTGGAGTTCCATGATCCGATGATCTGAGGTAGATAATTCTGTTGTGATGCCCGATTTGTATTAACCCTAAATTGCTTGATTTAAATTCATTATTGATTTAAATTAAATTTCTATTATATATGAAATTTCTTTCAATTGGTTGATTAAAAACCCAATTCCATTGAATTTTATTTTTTATAAACTTGTATTTTTTTTTGCATAAAATTGGGAAAACCCCCAATTCCAATGAATTGGGGTGTGTTTGAGAAATTGATGGAAATTGTGGAAATTTAAATTGTGAAAATTGATGGAAAATTTTTCAACTAAATTTTTGAATTTAATTTTCTAAATTGAATTATGAATTGATATCAAATTATTATTTGGTAAAAATGGATTGAAATGGTTTGGATATAAACCTTAGGATTTTGTCTTGGAAAAAGGCATGTTTTGATTAAAAACCCACTTTGGTTTTTAAATATAAAATTTACATTTTTGAAATGGGGGAATGGGATTTAATTTTATTTTAAGGTTTCTTAAAATAAATTTCCCATCATTGAATTGTACTAGAGAACATGAAATCCTAGGTAATTAGTGAGTTATTTGGGACAAACACGCTAGGATTGGAATGCCTTAACATCATATTAATGATTTACAATACTAAAAAACATCTTGTTTAGCACATCTTATGCCTCGGTAGGACACAGATGATTCCCCTCTTTCCAGTGTTGGGGGCTGTGTGTACACATTACGGTTATGATCATATGAGTGTGTGAGGATCCCATAACCTGGAAATATCGTACCTCTTGGTAGATGACCATTTTTCTCACTTGTTTATATATGAGATATAAATGTATGCCAATATTGTAAACTGTTTTACATGACTTCTGATTTATATAAACTATTTTATATAAAAAAATTATAATCCATGTTTTTAAAAGTATTATCAACATTTTGAAATGTGAAGCATGATTTGATAATGTATTTCCATCATTTTGAATTGTAAAGCATAATTTTTTTAAATATGATTTTGAAATTCCAAAACTATTTATTTAAAAATTGAAATATCTTTTTTTGGTTAATTATATGTCATCATATTATTATGGAATTCTTGGTGAGACCCTGCTGGGATTTTATCTTGCACCCTACCTATGTCTTTTGGTGTTTGTAAATTATCTCCTTCTAGGTTTGAACAGGGGTAAAGTACCACTTCAGGGTGGTTCTAGCTCTTGATCCGTGGACTTGGAGAGTTTCATTCATTGGGACTTGAGATTTTTTCCCTTCTTTTTCTATGGTACTTTATTATAGTACTTTGGGTTGTTATACCTATTTTACTTCTAGTACACTTATCCCAATGGAGTTTCTTTTGTATTCATACTAATTTTTTATCTTTATTCTACAATTTTTGTGGAAAAATCATCCCTGATTTCATTTTATATGATGCTAGGTGCTAGTGTCTAACCCATAGGGATCAGGAATGCAATTCGATCCATGTCAGTGCTAGCTCGATTATCGGGTTACCAAGGTACCCAGTCTAGTTCATGACTCACCAATGGAACTCGAATCCAATATTAGATGAAGGATATTTTTCCATACCTAGAAGAAGAGAGGAGAGGAGCACACAGAAGAAAAGGAGGATCCTCACACAGTTGGAAAATGGGGGAGGAAATAAATCGATTTAGAATTTAAGATCATTAAGGGAGAAATTGTAAATTCACCCACAAAATAGGGGTGCATGGTTTGGCCACATGGTTAGAAAAACCATGCACCAACCGCGCACTATGGAACTTCCCAAGAACCCCCTCACATGGTTTGGCCACACGGTTTGGATAACTATACACAGCCCATGAAAAATTCTATTGTCAAAATCCTACATTAAGTTGCACAACCATGTAGATCCTCCCATATGGTTAGACCAGATCATGCAGCACCTCCTACTCTACTAGACCAGGCTGCATGGTTTCCTTTAAGGGTCACACAATTTCAAAAAAATGGTGTACCCTGCCTAATTCTTCCTTAAAGTGGGATTCCATGCCCTAGAGCTCCTGAAACTTGAAAAAACACCCAAGGGAGACCTTGGTCCTTAAAAAAAGTCTAAAAACATATTTGGGTGTTCCAAATCTCATAAATTAATTTTAATTCTTGGTTCAAAGAATGGTCTATTCACCAAACACCAAAATTCAAAATTCTCTTGAAATTTCATCCAGTCAAAAAATACAAAATGCTACAATATCCCCCACCTTAATACTTCTCATCCATGATAAGCCTTTTTTAAATGAAGAGAACATCACTTGACCTACTCAGGTCATGAAGTCTTGTTCAAACAGCCACATTGTGTTTCCAAACATCCAACGCACCTTCGAGTGTCACCTTAACATACAGTACATAAGTTGTAGAATCTCAAGACAATGCTTATTTTTCTTAACTGAAACACTGAGATGGTGCCTACCCGAGACCATATTACCTGAGACACAATCACATTTTCATCTCCTTCACCACTGGGTTCTATAATTTATAAGTCCAAAACTGATTCACATTATTCCATTGATGGAACTACTAATTTAAGCATTCCCTTAGCGCTCCAATGGTGCTCTTGGAATGATTCACAACATAAATAGTCGGTTGAATCCTAATCAACCTCAGAGACCTGGTGGAGCCTAATTTTTTTAAAAATTATAAGATATCGTTCACTGTACTTGCCTCAACCTGACAACGTCATTAAGCAGTTCCTCACTAACCACATACGAAAAGAGAGAGAGGGATAACCAGTCGAACCATCTTAGATTGACTTCACTCAAAGAAATTGACTTAGATGGATGGTACATTTCAAAACCTCCACTTGATGCCTTTAGATGAAGGCACCTCAATATTTTCTCTAAGAATGCACACTGAGGCCTGTAACCAGTTTTCGGTGATGCCTCTAGCCAAGACGTCAATTTAAGTTGTTGTGGACCAGCACGAACATGGGTTGATGCCCAATCCAACACACATGGATCAATACCCTTTTTAAACATTCCTTCTAAGACCGATTAAAGATCGAGTAACCTTGGAATCATCAACATGAGTCCAAGGAGATCATCCAAGGAAAACCTTAAATAGTGTTTACAAGAGAAATGTCAGTACAAGGCTGAACATCCACATACCAAGAACATTGACTAAGTCTAAAGTGGCATCCTCATGGTGATAAATTCAAAGGGAAACAGCCGGTGTTTATGAATTTCTTTGTGAAGTTCTTACTTGGGAGCCTAGGTATCACTTAGGAGTAATCATGCCTCTAAGGACAACTAAAATTTCGGATTTCACTTTGATAGAGACCACTCAACAAGACTAACAGATTTTAAATATAGTGTGTCATATAATTGATGTTCTCTCAGTGCACCCAAATAATTTCAAGATAGGGGATGTGATCTTTGTTTAGCTAAGAGTACACTAAGAAAATTTTAATGCTTTCCAAAAACAACCTGATACACTCCCTCCCCCATAAGGGAGAAGTCCTTAATATAGTTTCAAACCGAACTTTCCAACTATATAAGGGAAGAACAGTCGAACAATCACCGGGATACTTCTTTTAGAGAAATATCATATTCACATGCTGATGCATCACCATTAACTGATCATAATGCCTTTACCACCTAAGGCATCCTGCAATCTCTCAAGAATAATCATTGAGTCTCATACCCAACCAACAGTGTCTTTAGAGTTTGCATGTATATCCTAGCATGGCATTGTTGTTCTCTCTTCTAAGCACTAACTTAAAATAAAATATTACCATCCACTGATCATTTTAAGCAATACCAATCATATCCAATTGGTCGGTTCATGGTTGGGCCCCCTCTACTTGGTGGAAACGCTATGACCCATCTTACATGATGCTCCCCACCTTAGTATTGTCCTAATCATCATCTATTGAGAAAGGTATCTCATCCCAAAGCACACACTCCATCGACCAATGACTGCAGCTTATAGATGTGGCCAACACACTTTAGAAAGTTTTAAACTAGATAGATAGATAACTAGCCACTTAAGAGTGCTATATTAGATTCACATGTAGACGTACACGTTACTCTCCTTCTGAGTTACACCCATGTGCACCATAGCATTGGGCGTAAAATTCAAAACAACTGATCAGTGTGTCAAATACCTAATCCTATTAGAACATCATCCTGAGCATTGGTAAGAGTTTGATTTTGTCAGAAGCTCAGTTCACTATACTCCATAGATGACCCATGAATGTAATATAATATCCCAAGGCTACATGAGTACCACCAAACACAAATGGTTAGTTGTCCCATTTTAGAAACTCGATGGGTATTGTGTGCACCAATGAATACTACCTGAGATTACATGAGAAATGACACATTCCTAATATTATCCATAGGCTTATCATCTCTATGCATTAAAGTATCAGATGTCTCATTCATAAGAACTAACCTAGAGTTTTATCACTCCATAGGATAGTAAAACTGGTTGACGACCTCCTGATTCATCCAACACTGAAAAGGAAAATAAGGGTCACGCGATCTACTAAGCAGATGACCATAACCTTATCATTTCTATCCCACTAGAAATTAGAATTTTGAAATTCTCACTCATAGAAAAGTTCAAACAACGTATGACCACCCATCAAAACAAGGGTATCGTTTTGGAAACTAAGAGTCTTATACAGACAACGGCATCCTAATAGTACCATACATCAGAAAGGGTCACTAGCGAATATAAAAGGATTTGAATATCTAACTATTCTACCTACAACTGGGTAGACCCTTATAAAAATAGGAAGCATCAACCCTACCAAGGGATCACGGTGGAAAATTTCATTAGGCTAAAGATTCTATCACCTAGTTTCAAGTTATATGAGAAGAGGCCTACAAGAAATTCTCATTATCCCATTCTATGGAAATCTCAAGGAACACTGAACTACCCTTACATGAGGTTTAGACGAACAACACCACTTAAGGTTCCATTTAAAGGCATTAAACCAAAACACATTTAATTCTTTAAACATTTCAAGGTTTAGTTTTAAATAAAAACTAATACCAATCATAAGGAAAAATCATCTGGATAAGACCGTAAGGAAAAATAGGCAAGTTATATTAAACTTCCTTTTTAAGCATTATTTATTTATGTAAATCCCATTATAATCAGTTAATTTCATCGCATAAACCCCATTTAAACACCATTAATTTATTTATAAGGCCTCATAGTTGGCTTAGTTAAAGAAAATGTCAATTTCAATCTATAGAGGAAAACACCCTTTAGGTTGTAATTGGAATTTTAATTAACCAAGGCCCAATACCATTATAGCATGAAGAATATTAAAGGTAATTTTATTAATTAAGGATGGTATTGGTCAAGTAATATGTCACTACTCATTTATATGTGAAATCATATAAATGGAAAATTTAAATTACCATCATCACATCGCATAATCATACCCCTATGGGTTTAAACTCTAAGGTATATAAAAGGAAAGGTGACCTTCTAGGGTACCATAGAGCCATTTTGGGTTCCAGTAAAAGTAACCCAAACATTTTTAAACATTAATTATTTAAAAAACACTTAGTTGTTCATTTATTAAGAAACATTCCCCAACTAGCCTACTTGGGTCCAGTTTTTCATTTAGAAGTTTAGTCTCACGATTCATTAGGCCCAAGAAATAGTGACGTATTCTTTAATAAGGAAACCAATTCATTTAAAGAGAAAAATATTTATATTACTCATTAGTCTCTAAGTATATAAGTATCATAAAATATGGTTTGGTTATATGGTTTATCACTTCTTAGTTTTTAAAGATCCCATACACTTTACATATTGTAGGTAGGTTCCCATTCAACCGAAACCAATTTATTTAGGATAAAGGAAAATTTAGTAGAGTTAATATTTATAAAATGGTCTATGAGTATATAAATTTCATCAATAATGATTTGATTTTATGGGTCACCATTCTCCAATTCATAAAGCACCCATACACTTTATAAATTGGAAATGGGCTCCCATTTAACCAAAACCAAAAACATTTCAGCCCATGATACACAAGTATAGAAGCATGGAAATTGGAAACAAATCCCCTTAATTAGTTACCTAAAATGGTAAGAAATTAGACATTCTAAATGAATCACTAGGAATTATAAATAATCATAAGCATGTAAAGTAAGCATGGAAAGATACTACGTAAGCAGGAAACACTCAAACATGTAATATAAGAAAAGAATGATAATTTAAATTACAGAATCATGCTAATCAAATACCTAATCAGGAGAAAATTGAACATGTTATTTAAATTTATAACATTCCATATAAAAGTGAATACTAATAACACACAAGGAACATCAAAATAACCTCAATATCCTAACAGTTCAATCTACATTGTATAGAATATGCATGGAATGTGAATGCCTATGTACCTATAATGATTCATGTAATGCCACCTCCTTGTCATACCAAGAAAATGGTAAAATACCATAAGTTCATAAGTAAGTTAATAGTAGAAAGTGAACAATTCTCTCAAGGTAAAATCATAATCAACTGTAATAACAAACAACATGAACAAAAATCCCAACCTTGGACACATGGTTTTTTACCCATGCATGGGTTGATCACTCCCAGGAAATGCTATTTACCAAGAACCAACACATTAGTATTCTCCTGTATACTAACCAAAAACATTAATACATAAGAAAAGAAGGCTATAATACCACTTTGTAACATATCAGCCTGAATGACCATTAAATTGGTAGCAGGATCGGGTGCCACATGGCTTCAAGTGTGCTTCCCCGTACGCTAGAGGCTTCCGACTAGAAATGAGGGTATAATGGTGGTGTGGTGGGGAGACTATACCCTCATGGTCAGAGCTGCACATCAGTATATCAGGTGTAAATAAATAGACAATAATATAAGTAGTAATATAAAATAACAAAACAATGAAAGATAAATACAATGACTGAATAAAAATAAATGGTTGATACCAATATGCATAAAAATGCACCCAAAGTCTAAATCCACAAGAATCTCGAGTACTATCTTAGTCTTATGCTCCCTATCTCCCAAGCACACAACATGGTACAAGAAATAAATCCATAGACTTGCAAACATGAAGATCTTCTCGGGTACCCTAGTGCAATGGAAACTCGAGCTGGGTGTGAGATATAATCTCAGAAGGACACTACCAATGGTGTCAAGATCAATCCATTTCATGCACTATAAAATGAATAGTGTTACAAAATAATTGAATACAAGGTGAAAAATAAATAACACTTCAGTCTGGATTCCTAAATGGATACTCGACCGATTCTACCTGCTTCAGCCTAAACCGGATGTCTGAACCATGGGAACTTGTATATGTAATGTGGTATATACATGGAATCATATATGAAGCAACATAAGTGGGTAGAACCCAAGATTGTGCTTTGGATTGGTAGACACACCCCTGGGACATCATTCAAGCATTCTCATACTGTAATCATAACAATGATAATATTAAGGCACCACAAGTAATCCATGAAAATCATTCATCAATTCTATTAATGGAATATTGGGCCCATCTAAGTTGATCCTTAATGGAATCCCAAGGGTAACTATAGAATCCCTCGATATAACCAATACCATAGATTCTATCCAATTTGATCCATAATGACATCCCTCATATCACTCTTATCATAGTAAACTCTGAGTCAGTACAAGGTATCTCACATAGGGGATCGAGTATCACCTGAGGCATGGTGTATCTGAGCCAGTCTACGGTTTCTCCCCTAGGGAACCAGTGTCACCCATGAGTATAATAATCCACCTGGAGATCCCATACAAGGAAATATAAGTATCACCCCCAGTGCGTCAAGTAGTTCCAAACCAGCACGGTGAGCCCATCCTTGGCATCCTTAATTCAAAACTCGAGTTCACTAATAGCCTGCAAGAAGGTTGGGCATAGGAACCAATTCCATATATCATCACCAAGACATAGCATGTACATCAAGATAAGAAATCTAGAAAATCATTTATTCCAATCCAAATTACTATGGCCTAAGGCAATAGGAACAAGGCACTAAGCATAAAAATAAGTACTAGGCTATAAGGCATGAACGCATGGAAATAAGCATAAGACACGAAGCAACATGCATGAAGCATAAGGCACATGTCACATATTATGAGAAAAGAATTTTAGAACATAAGGCATATAAAATACATCAAATATATTGAATAGAACATGAGACACGTGATAAAGGCATAGACATAAAGCATAATAATGAGGAATAAGTATAATTCACAAGGATCCAGACATAATGCATATGACATAAGGCACATGACATAAGGTATAACACACATGGTATGGGGTGTAAGCTTAAAGAATAAAGAAATGAACATAACCAATGGGGTCTAAATCATTGTCTACACCTCAACTTAATTACAATTTATTGTTTTAAGGCATTTATTACCTATGAAACACACCTCAATGGTTTTTATCAAAATTAGGTCAAGGGAAAAAGGCCTTTAAATGAGTAACACCCATGGGGTGGCTCACACCAAGGCGAAAAACCATCTGTGTTGATTCAATGCTAACTAAGGTTACATTAGACGTGGGAGGACAATTTAATTAAATTAATTCACATTTAGGAGATGTCAACGGAAGGGTCCAGTGCATGGCATGATGGAACACCATATAAATGATGAAAAACTTCAGGAAAGAAGCTATACCACATATCTCGTTTTTAGGATGACCCAAACATCCAATATCGATTCTTGATTCGATCCAGTTTGATAGAAGTCGAAAAAATGTTTAAACAATATAAAAATAGGGAGAATTAGATCGCACGAAGATAGCGCATATGAGGAGAAGAGAAACCAAAAAAGGATTTAGAGGAACAAATATCTTACCAAGAGGAATTCATAGAGACCAATAGATCTTGAATACGACATTGGACAAAGGAGATTTTTCCATACCTAGAAGAGGAGAGGATAGAATCTCATGAGAGAAAAGGAGGATCCTCATGAATTTATAAAAGGAAGGAGGAAAGAAAGAAATTTATAATTTAAGTTCATTAAGGGAGAAACTGTAAATTCACCCAACATATAGGGATGCACAGTTTGGACACATGGATGTCCAAACCGTGCACCATCCATGCGCTATAGAACGACATAAGAACCCCCTCACATGGGCTGGCCACACAGTTTGGCTAACTGTGCACAACCCATGAAAAATCCCACTATCAAAAATGTGCATCAAGTCGTATGAGCATGCAGCTCCTCCCTTATGGTTAGACTAGATTGTGTGGCACCTCCTGCTCCATTGGACCATGTCGTACGGTTTCCTCTAAGGCTCGCATGGTTTCAAACAAATAGTGTTTCATGCCTACTTCTTCCTTAAAGTGGGATTTTAGGCCCCGATGCTCCCAAAACTTGATGAAAAACCTGAGGGACCCATCGGTCCTTAAACCAAGTATAAAAACAACATATTTGATTTTTCTAACACTCATAATTTCATTCCAAATCTCAGTTCAAAGAATAGTCCAACCAACCAGTGCCAAAAATTTAAAATTCCCCTAGAATTTCATTCAGTCCAAAAACACAGGACACTACAATCTCCCTACCTTAAGACTTATCATGCCAAATAATCCTTAGGGAAATGAATAGAACATCACTTGACCTACTCGGGTCTTGAAGTCTTTTTCAAATGGTCATTTTGTGTTTCCAAACATCCAATGTACCTCCGAGAATCACCTTAACATATGGTACATGAGCCATAGAATCTCAATCCAATGCTTGTTTCTCTGAATTGAAACATCAAGAGGGCACCTAACTAAGCCCATTTTACCTAAGTCATGATCACGTAGTCATATCCTTCACCATTGGGTTCTAGTATTTGTAATTACAAAACCAATACATAGTATTCAACTGATGGAACTACTGATTTAAGCATGCCTTAGTGCTTCAATGGTGCTCTTAGCATGATTCACAACATAAATGGTTGATCGACTCATAATCAACCTTAGAGGCCTGGTCAAGTAAACTATTCATGAAAAGTCTTGGTCATAATTCACCACACTTGCCTCAAATCAAAAATGTGCCATTAAGTAGTTCCTCGCTAACCACATATGATAGGAGATAGGGATTTAGAATTTAAGTTCATTAATGGTAAAATCGTAAATTCACCCAACATACAGGGGGGGTGCACTGTTTGGATGCACAATTGGAAAAACCATGGGCCAGCCATGTTGGATTGGTGTAGTCTAATCCTCTTTGGATGTGTTGGGTCAAATTCTTGCAAACAATACTATGCACGAGGCATCAACTATACAGATCGAGATCTGTGGTGAGATCATTGGGGGTTGTAGGGGGGAAACACACTCCTACTTCGAGGATCTGAGGGTTGAAGGCGCATAGTCCAAATTTTTTGGGGGTATTGTAGCAACTCTGATCGAATATAGAAGATCTGACCAGTTGACACTGATAGGGAACTATATCAGTGTAGAATTTGGTGCAACCACTATAGCAACTTGGACTTGGGTGGTCGCAGCACTCTAGTGATGCGGACTTCCAACCACCTTTCACTGAAGCATGGAAGAATTTCTATGTGATTGGTGGAATAGTGATTCATCTTCTTTATTATCCCACTTTGGGATAGGGTTTCTATGTAGAAACTCTAAGATACTCCCTATAACTATTCTCCCAAAACTAGTGAAATTTATTCCACTCTGTGGACGTAGGGATTATTTCCCAAACCACATAAAAATTTATGTCGTATGTCATTATTTATTCTTTCTTTTCTTCATCTTTAAACCAAATATATCATTATAGCTCTCGATTTTTCCGAAACAAAACACCCACTATGGCACTGCCTAAGAACCCCCTCGCACGGGATGGACACACGGTTTGGCTAACCATGCACAGCCCATGAAAAATCCCACTTTCAAAAACCTATAGAAAGTCCCACATTTGTGAGGATCCTCACACATGATTAGACCAGACCATGAAACACCTCCTGCTCCACTGGACTAGGTTTCACGGTTTCCTCTAAGGGCCGCATGGTTTTAGACAAACTGATTATCCTTCCTACTTCTTCCTTAAAGTGGGATTTTAAGTCTCAGGGATCCTGAAATTGACCAAACACCTGAGGGATCCCTCAGGCCTTAAACCAAGTCTAGAAAAACACATCAGAGTGTTCCAACTCTCATAAATTCATTTTGAAGCTTAGCTCAAAGAATATCCCTCCCACCAAATGCCAAAATTAGAAATTCCCTTGGAATTTCATTAGGTCCAAAAACACAGGACGCTACAAAATCATATCATCTTCATTAACATATTTATTCTCAATTTGGACCTCATTTTATTCATGAAAATGGAGTTACATGATGTATTGATCATATTCAAATCATCAAATTGGTCAAATATTTTTTGGATACTTTGGATTAATAAACAAACATTGAGGCATGAAAAACACTTGACATACTCCAGCGCATGTAGAAAACCCCCAGTCAAAGGTAAAAGAAGATGTCGAATTTGATAAAATGTCTTGGAAAAAAATCATTGAGCTTATAGAATTATTTGAATATATTTTAAATGACATATGAACAATGATGCATGCATTGAGACCCACACTAGTTTCTTAATTCATTTGTGTGCTCCTTTATAAGATAACCTATGTCGCTTGCATCTCGTTCCATGGAAGAATGGGATCAACACCCACATACACATACACATAGAGGCCTCACATGGTTGTGACCACCTATGCATGCCCATTGGCCCACTCATTCACAAGTTCACCTGCACTCCTGTGGTCCCATGCATCCCAATACATCCTTATGTGTCTACAGTCTCTTTGGATGGCTAGGTGTGGTTGGGATTTTTTTAATAAACCCCCATAGAGAGTTTAAAAATTTAAATCCCAATAAACATCCAATGCCAGAGCCAAAATACCAAATCCTCATAAATTTATTCAATTTATAAACTCAAACATGTTAATACCGATGTGTAATCCTCAAACACAGTTGACACGCGTCTTTTAAACTTGAGATCAGTTCCACAGGCATCGCATTTAGACAACACATTGACTTTTCATCTTCACAAATTATTGAAAAAAAAATTAAACTTCAATAAACCACTCTACTTCTTCAAAGAGAAATGGATATAATAATATGATATTAATCCTCACCTTGATATGCAATGTTGAATAATCAAGCACAGTAGCAAAAATATATTTATAAGGTTCGGTCTCAACGAGATAATCTAATCCTTACTAGGTTTGGGTAAAGTTATGATACCTAGAGTATTCACTAAAATATGGGAGTGATTAAAATAGAATGAGTGAAGTTTTCATCCTCTATGGATCACTCTACATACCCAAAAATTCCTTTATTCTCACCATAATCTAGTATCTATTTCAAACTGGCCCTCTCAATAGAAGAGATTGAACTTATAAAATCTTATCAGGCTACTTTTCCACCTTCATCTTCTCCAGCCACCATTGCTCTGAATGGTGTCCCTACTTCATGTATATCTGATCAACTGAAAACTTAAATGCTTGACTATTATGTGTCTAAACATCTCACAGGAGATTCAGGTGTGCTTACTACCTATTATCCGTATATTGGTGCCTCTGCAATTACTATTGTTGATGGATCTACAATCCCTGTTGTGGGATTTGGCACATGCTCATTGAATCCGTCTATTCTCCTACCTTCAATAGCTCATGTTCCTCGTGGTCCTTTTAATCTTATCTCTATAAGTAAACTAACAAAAGACATAAATCGTGTTGCTACTTTTACATCTTCTTGTGTTGTTTTTCAAGAGCGGTCAATGAATTGGGAACTAGGTAGAGTTCGTCTTAATGATGGGGTGTACATGTTCGATACCCCACTATCCCTTGCTTTATCATCCACCTCTACTCATTCCCTCGACCTATATTTTCACCTTATTCATCCACCATATTTCATCTTACAGAATCTTTTCCCCAAATTATGTCTTCTTCTCAATCTCTTTATTCTTCATCAATACCAGCAAGACAGGTAGTGGTATCGGATTCTCCTCTATTCTTATTCAATAAATATGTTTTTTTTTTCTTGGTTGAAATTTCCAAAGACTCCTATTTTTCTTCCTCTCACTTTCTACTTCACAAAATATATATCCTCATCAGAGATAATATTCTCTCATTTTCTATTCAACTTTCAAAAAGCATATAAAAAATAATTGATTTGAACACGCTTTTTTCTAGTCTTTTTAATCTATTCAATGTTCACCGCACAGATGAATATTTTTTCTTTATTTGAATAAGAAAACTCTAATATTACTACATATTTAAACTCATTCAAAATCTATTCATGAATTAATTCAAATCTCCCTAGAGACTTGAAGTTATTCATCTTCATGCAATATGGAAATATTTCAAACTCAAATTCCACAAAATTCACTACTTTAAAACCTTACGCATCATCATTTAATCATTATGAATCACATTTTATGATTTTATTTCAATAAATTCTATCACATTATAATCATAAAAATATCCAGTATCATAGAGACTTTGGAAGTCTTACGAACATCCCCCCTTCAAAGGTGTGCGCTCCATCTTCAAAGAATTATGATACAAAACTTATGCTAAAATATATATGATTCAAATACATACGATCAATTCATACGAAGAAAATTCATACACTCGACATCACCATTCCAGTTTGTTCTTTGCTGCATGCATAATCTTTATTTTTTATCCATATACTGAGTTACAAATATTTTATTTGAAACTCGCAACTTCATCCCAATTCATATCCTTCTTCTATTGGATCCACAACCTTATAATCTTAGATTATATTCATATCAAGTGATCATGATGCTTAATCCCATAAAGATCAATCCAAAAATATCAAATGGATTTTTCATTCTTCAAAATATATAATATTTTGGAAACTCAACATTTCCCTTATGTAGATAACACATATCTCAGGAGATCTTTATGCAGGTACTAACGTGCTTATATATAGATCATTAAACGATGGTAATACCCTTAAACAAATTTCATAAACATTTAATGACCCTTATGTAGATGTAAATTACCTTTACCTAACTAACAGATTTTCAATGGTATCCTTATGTAGCATTCAGAAACTCGGTGTTACCTTTATGTGAGTTCACTTATTACCTTTATGCAACTCACTTCAGTTACCATTATGCAAATTACATCCATTCATAACTTCTGTTCATCAAATCCCATTTTATTCAAACACACTGATATTTTTTTATCATCTTTAATCTTTGAAACACTACTCGGTCACCATTAAAAATATGGAATGATTGTCTATGATCTCACATGGAAAAGCAGCATGAACAATGGCATGAGACCTCTTAGGATAAAATGAGGATGAAGAAAAATAGTATGGCGTCGTTGTGTGTGTCTATATTTATAAATGGATGAATAGTTCCCACTTCATTTAGTACCATATTGAATTTTATCTCTGAATAGAACCACTTAATAACAATTAATGCTTCCTTGGACAACCAGTGATGTCCCATTAGAGTCGGTGCTCTCTTATAACCCACCATTCCTAACCCCTAGTGGAGGCTAAGCACCCTTTCCCCTTCAAACCCGTGTCAACCCATTTGGTACTATACACTTCTCAAGCCTATCTTGGTTGGGTCCCTTCTTTAATATTGTTTGTCTACCACTGGTGACTAGTCTCCTTATCTGGTTGAGCTAGCCAAAGAGATGGCCAATTTTTTTGTATTTTCTTCTAATTACTTTTCCAAAATATAATAATAAATAGATGTTAGCTTTTAGAACACTTTAAACTCAACCTCCATCCCTTTATTTTAATCTCAAAATTCATCCAGACATTCACACAAAGTCTTCTATTTTTTAAAGCATATGTGTTGTAATAGTGAGTTCCCTAGACCCAACATGAATAGCACTTTTTGAGTACCATATCATGTATACAGTGAGGTATTCATGATTCACTCTTACCATAATAGTGTTGATAATTCTTCATCCACTATTTAAGTGGTAATTTCTATAGGATATTCACCCAATCAAAAGGTTATAGCAGTTCTCATTCTATAATGAAAACCTCTAGATACTATGAAATTAATTTTAAACAAATATCATATGTTCTAGATGCATCATTTTAACTAGACACAGATGATGTTTTACTATCAAATGATGGGGCTCATAATCATTGAGAATTCTTCTCATGAAGTTCACACTTGGTGATCTCAAGGTGAGATCATGAGGATAGGCCTGCCAATAGGACCACCATATGTTTTAGGTGTCATTGGTTTTTCTAATCTATGAACATGTGTATTGGTCTACTCACTTTAGATCATTATCAATGTGTGTCATTTGATAGCATACTTGGATGTAAGGTAAAAACCATGACAATGAATTCGTGGTGAGATAGCTTGTGTTGGATGTGTTATTGGTGGTATGACATTGATTGAATGGTCAAGATATAATTTTTCCCTTCTGAAAGGAAGAGATGTCTCGAGACTAGTTGATCAATATGGTAGTACCTTTATTAAACTCATGACCATGGTAGAAGAAGGTAAGTTCATCTAGTAAGGTCAGTGAATAATAAATAAAGGAAGATGACATAAGTGTGCCTCCTACTTTATGATATATCATGAGACAAAGAGATTATATTACACAGTGAGTGTTAGTTGTAAGGTTATCATTGCTATGACTAATCCTTATCTCTTTAGGGGACTTGACAAATTTTTAGACTCTGCTACCGGTCTATGAATAGTATTCACTCTTATCGAGATAAGGGTCTAGAGGGTCACACATAATAGCATATTCAAAAGTCTGCCCTATTCTAATGAATATGAGTTTAGGACATAGTGGGTCCCACCACTGGGTTCGGGATATGATTGATAATGAATAAATACATTCATATTATTCGAGTTTAGAATAAATAGTATTGAATTTATTTATTAAATGTATTTATAAGTATTAAAGTAAATACATGAGAATATTATTCAAATGAAAATTTTTCAAATATTTAAGGATTCATTTAATATTAGTAGGAATATCAAGTCAAGTTAATGAAACATTTTTATCATGTAATCTATTTATTATATTACAAGAAAGTGATAAAAATATTAATAACATTTATAACTCAATTAGTTGGTCATAACACATCGTCTATGGTTTAGTTAGTGAGAAATAAATATTCAGGTATTAGGGAGTTAATAGAAGGTATTTATTGATTCACTATAAAAGGAGGAAAGCGCTCTCATGAAATGTACTATTCACTACTCAAATGGTGATGGCTATCTCTCCTCTCTCTCTCTCTCTCTCGATTCTTAGAGAGTGTAGTAATGTGAAACGGTTGGATCGAGGTAGTGTGGTCAAAGCTTGTACGGGTTTGAGCCTGCATGGGTTTGTCCACAAAATCCTGTATATAATGCGAACAAAAATTTTCAAGCCTGTCCTACCCTGTATAAGCCTATAGGTATCCCGCAGGCATTCCCACATCTATAAAAAATATACTATTTATAATTTTAGAATGGTGAAGTCCCTAACTCAATGAGATGTGGGGAGATTGTTTTATAGATAAAGAAAAGAATTAAAAGTTGGAACAATCCGATGTGGGACTTAGAAATACCCTTTACCTGAAAATATAATTAATTGGGTTCAACACTCCCCCTCAAGCTAGTACATGATAGATTGGAACAATAGTCCCACAAAAAAATAAAGAAGACACAAAATGGACCATACATACTCCCCATCAAGCTAGGTTGTTGATGTTGTGGATGCCCAGATCGGTACTGATAGAGTCAAGTCAAACTCCTGGGAGGCCTTTGATGAAGATGTAGGCAAGCTGATATGTCGTCAGTATGTGGATGAAACTAACATGGTGTTTCTCAAGGTGATGGAGAAAAGGTGGCAGTCCACCTTGATATGCTTCATGCGTTCATGGAAGACTGGATTGGAAGCAATCTTTGTAGCTGCCTGGTTATCACACCAAATATGAGTAGAGATATGTGGTGGGAAACCAATCTCATGTAGGATATGAAAAAACCAAAGGATCTCATTAGTGATTGTTTCCATCACATGGTATTCTGATTCAGCACTGGACTAGGAGATGATAGTTTGTTTCTTGTTGTGCCATGAGATTAAGTTACCTACTAGGAAAATGGAAAAGCCAGATATAGATTTTTGGGTAGCTAAGCAACCAGTATAGTCAGCATCATAGAAAGCCTCAATATTTAGATGATTGTGATGTGAATACCGAAGACCACGGGCAGGGTCTTTCTTAATGTATTTGGAAATGTGAAGTACAACATCCTAGTGAGATTTTTTTGGATGTTCCATGAATTTTCTAACCCTACTGACAGTGCATGCAATGTCTGGACGAGTCATGGTGAGATAATTGATTTTTTCCCATAAGATGAAGGTTCCTCTCTGGGTGAGAATATGGTTTCGTATTGTCATAAAGAGACTGTTACCTGGGCTCAAGAGGAGTGTCAACGGTAGTTTCCTAAGTCAAACCAGCATCCTACAAGATATCCAAAGCATATTTTTGTTGGAAAAGAAATAATGTGTCTAGAGAATGGGAGACCTCAATGCCAAGGAAGTATGTCATAAAACCCAGATATTTGGTTTGAAATTGGTGTTGAAGATACACCTTTGGATGGGTGATTCCATTTGAGTCATTCCCAGTTATAATGATATCATCAACATAGAAAAATGGTAGGATATAACTAAAGGACGTCATGTGGTAGAAGATATTGTGGTCCTTCATACTCTGAGATAGGCCAAATGTAGTGACGACTATACATAATCTTCCAAACTATGCACGAGGAGACTGCTTGAGTCCATAAAGAGAGCGAAGAAGTTGACAGACATGAGAATTGGATCCTGAGGCACAAAATTCAAGAGGTTGTTGCAGATATACCTCTTCTTCAAGAAATCCATGTATAAATGAATTTTTGACATCAAGTTGATTAAGAAGACAATGATGATGATCATGAAGAGAGATGTATAATCAGAAATATGCCATCTTTGCAACCAGAGAGAAAGTATCAAAATAATCAACACCATATATCTAAGAAAAGCCTTTTTCCACAAGTCTAGATTTAAGGTGATGAAGAGTGCCATCTACATTTAGGAATACCATGTAAATTCTTTTGTTGTCAACCACCTGTTTACCTATTAGAAGGGGGACTAGATCTCAAGTATGATTGTTGTCTAGAGCCTGTAATTCATCTCGCATTGCTTGAAGCCACATAGTGTGTGATTTGGCATCTCCAACCATGTGAGGAATAAATATCATCTCCAAAACATAAAGACCTATATATTAGGATGTGTAAAGAGTATTATTTTAGAAATAATGAGTACCTTTTCACAATGCAATGGGAAAGTTGACTGTTTCCAAAGTAGGAGCAATGAACGAAGCTAGGGAAATGGCATCCTTAGCCTAGACGGGGGACACGTTCGATGGGTGAAGAGAGTAGAAAATGAAAAACCGATGATCAGTAGAGTGGGACACCTGAGGAAAAGTTGGGTGGATGGTGATAGGGATAAAATCATCGATGGTGGTGTCTGGATGGGGAGAGGGAAGAGATAAAGAAGAGATTTCAACAAAAGATACATTAGTAGAGATGATATCACATCATAAGTCAGGAGAGAAACATCGGTACCTGCACTGAGTGTGGGAATATCCAAGGAAGATGAAATGGAGGGATTTGGGGGGGAACTTTGAGAAGTTGGGACAAGTGTCATGGACATAATAAAGACACCCAAACACATAGAGTGGAAGCAGGTGAGGAGGGAGAGAGGAGAACAGAGCCCAAAAATAAGCCTACCCATAAAGGATAGAATAAAGAAGGTGATTTATGAGGTATGTAGCAGTAAGAATGGAATCCCCCAAAAAAATAAGAGGCACCTTCATGTGGAATAAGAGTACATGAGCAGTTTCTAGAATATGATGTTGTTTACGCTCAACCACTTCATTCTGCTGAGGTGTATCAGGGTAGGATGTTTTATGAATGATATCTTTATCCTTGAGAAATACTGAAGGGAATTGGATAAATATTTTCATCCATTATCTGAGTGGAGACATTTAATAGGTTTGGAGAACTGAGTGTGAATTTCATGGTAAATTTTTTTGAAAATATCACACACCTCAGAATGATCATGAAGGAGATATAACCATTTCATCCAAGAGTAGTCATCAATAAAGGATATATAATAATTTTACCCTAACTAGCTAGGAAACCTACAAGGACCCCCTATACATCAGAATGAACAAGTTCAAAAGGATTCTCTACACGCGTTTCCAATCGAGGAATATATGCCACCTGATGATGTTTAGAAAACTTGTAGGATTCACAATGGAAGGAAAGGTGTGGACTGAATTGGGGGAAAATCTTATGTAAGATGAAATATAGTGGATGACCAAGGAAAAAATATAGGTCAAGGGAACGAGCATAGGTGTATGAGAAATAAAGTGATATTGGGGTATCGAACATGTACACCCCATCACTAAGACAACCTCTGCCAAGTTCCTGATTCGCCGACCGCTCCTAAAAAACAACACTAGATGATGTAAAAGTAGCAACACAATTTAAGTATTTTGTGAGCTTACTTATGGAGATAAGATTAAAATGAATGTGAGGAACATGAGCTATTGAAGCCAGGTTAATAGATGGAGTCAATGAGTATGTGACAAATCCTGTAATAGGGATTGTAGATCCATTAGCAATAGTAATTGAAGAGGCACTAGTATACGGATGATAGGTAGTAAGCATACCTAAATCTTCTGTGAGATGTTCAGACACACTAGAGTCAAGCATCTAAGCTGTCAGTTGATGAGATATACATGTGGTAGGGCCACCAGTCTAAGTATTGGTGGCTAGAGAAGAGGAATGTGGAAAAGAAGCCTGATAAGACTGTATAAGTGCAATCTCCTCTTCCAAGAGGGCCAGTTTGTAATGGATACTGGATGATGGAAAGGATAAAGGCATGTCTAGGTATGTAGAGTTCCCCAGAGAGGGGGACTTCCATGTGGGATGACCGGTGATGGAGCATGGGACAGCTTCATAGGTGGGCGCATAGACGTGGTGATGGAGTGTGGGGCTACTGTGGAGGAAGGCTGGCAACTGAGGCAAGGGGGTGTCTCGTAGGAGAGTCGGGGACTAGAGACGCAGGGGGAGATGCATGGTCATGCTGGTGATAGGGGCAAGGGGGATCCATGTTGGAGGAGGGCCACCGAATGTCGGTCATTGCTTGGGGGGACACTGTGCCTGGTCTTTGGTGCTCCAAAAAAGCCCGAGAATCCAATAATGGCTGGCTAGGAGACGGGATGTCATGGAGGAGCTACAGGAATGTTGTGTTAGACTAGTGCAGGACTGCCAGTTGGGAGGGGAAAACAAGAAAGAGACCACGCTCAGGAGGGTCAACAGGAGGAGGAGCTTCTGCAGGAGGCCGGAAAAGGCGATATGTTTGCAGGAGGGCGCCAGCGGTGGGATTCTGCAGGTGTGGCATGCGTACAGGTGGGCCGTTAGGCATGAGATCGCCAGTAAATTGGCTGGAGATGGGGTGTCATGGGGAGCCGCATGATCAGGCTAGGGCACGAGGGGATGCCTCGCTGAAGGGAGAGCCATCAGGGACTGTCGTTGTGGAAGAGGCGATGGGAATGGGGCTGTTGTAGGGAGGAGGTGTGAAGGTAGATGGTGGGAGAGTGGACGCCGCTAGGGGTGGAGTCCACTCAGGAGGAGCGTTTCCCAAGAGGTTATTACACAGGAGTCGTCTGGGAGGAGATCTAGCACGAGGAGGTGCTGATGTGGGAGGGGCCGACGTAAAGGGGGGTTATCATGGCTATTGTTTAGGGAGAGGTCGACGACTAGAGGCGGGGATTCCATAGGAGGCTTTGGTGACGGGAGGCAGGGACCATAGGAGAGGGGTTGTGGGGGTTTCGTACGAGGCTTTGGTGATGGAAGGCGGGGACCATAGGAGAAGGGTGGCAGGATTCCGTTGAAGAGTTGCGTGGGAGGGGCGGCTGCTGGGCACCATGAAAAATTGTAGAGGAGCCATTGGGGCTGGGGCATAGAAGATGGAGGGGGAATGTTATTGGGAGTTTCCCTTTGATACCATGTAGAATGGTGAAGCCCCTACCTCAATGAGAGGTGGAGAGATTCTTTTATAGATAAAGAAAAGAATTAAAATTGGAATAATTCGATGTGGGACTCGAAAATACCATTTACCCAGAAATAAAATGAACCGGGTTCAATAATAATCATTTAAATATTGTATGTTTCTCTCATTCTTAATAGTAGTTGCATGGAGAAGTATGAATTGAAAATAGCTAGAGTTTTAAGGGATGTGATGGAACATTTTTCTATTGGTTAATGGTGGTATGCAGCGGCACCGATGTGGTGGAGAACTTTTTCGATGCAAATTAGGTGAGTGATCGATGAATGGTGATGAATGGTGATGTTGTTTGTGTGGTGATGTGAACGGATGAACTTGTGAATAAACAAAGACTCTCTAGGTAATGACCGGTTTCAAAGGATCCTATTAGGGTTTCCATGAGGTTCTATCCTATTTTCTTAATAAAAAAATTAAATTGACCTTAAAAATATTAATATTATAATAACTCTTAGAATTGAAACCATATGCAGGGGAGATGAGTTCCATTTTTTGAGAGATGGGATGACACCCCATGTGAATATGGTTAATAATTACTATATAAATATTATAATATCATATTAAAACAATAAATATAGTCATATTTAAAGTTTATATGTGAATGAATGGTGAATTAGTATGACCATTACGGTGAGAAATCATATGTCTTGGTACAATCATGATTTTTTATTAAAAAAACTAAAATGTTAAAGAAGCATATATTTTTTTAAATCGGGACTGTCGGTAAGCCTGCACCTGCACAAACTCAACCCGCATTGGCGATCACTTTAAATGGTTAAAATTTTTAGGCCTGCCCTACCCTGCATTTCCTCCATACCCACGACGCTTGCGGGCCACATGCCCATTTTTCATCACTAAGAGAGAGACACTCATTCCAAGCGCTTGATCGCAGTTCTTCATAGATCGATGGAATGGAGCAACGATGATCGTCGGGGCGACAAAGGCGTCATCGAAACTCCACACTATCAGCTAGTTTCCAAGGATCAACTCTCTCATGAGCTTTTGAAGCACGTGTGGATGATCTAGAGAGATTTGACTTCAGATCCTTCATCGATGGTGAGAAGATTTTGTCCATAGATTCATATTAAACCAGGTATTTTTCATTTTATGTTTTGTTTTTAAAATTCATCATGCGTGATCCTTGGGCTTTAATCGGGGCATTGATTCTCCCGTGATAACGTAGCAACATCGTTGTCGATGAAAATTTATAAATACTCGGCCCATCGGGTTCCGTTTCACGCCTAAGTACATTCAAATGGGCAGCCAGTCTACCTAATGACATCAAACTTGGTTTTTAGAGGTCAAAAAAAGTCCCACTGCAGATAGAGTTGTCATCCTCCGTAGACCACCCTTTCCACCTCCGACCCTTAACCTACCTAGCCTCCATGTGAGATAGCCCACTTAATAGAGCGACCGACCAGATCCAGCCGCTCAATTTCCTTCATTCAGCCAAGTCAGCACATCACTGCCATGGATTCGCATGCCACCGGCCCATACCCTCACCTCCCACCATGGTCGCCGTCCCCGACCATAGATCGGCCGCCAACCACCGAAGCCACTGCACGGTCACCGAATGTTGTCACCCCACCGTGGTCCGGCGACACCCATCGCTGACCCTGTGGCTTCCCGTCCACAGCCAGGTTGAATCCCACTTTCCACATCCCATAATCATCAACCCTTCCTTGGACGGCCCTGTCGTCAGCCGCGTTGGGATTCCCCCAACTCGATGCTCCCCTCCGTGCCCCCTGGCCGAGCAGCTGCCCATCCACGATCCCTGTGTTACGCCTCCCTCACACAAAGCATGCCCCACTGGACAGATCTGGGCCACCCCTATCTGATTTCGACTTCCCGCAGCTATTGCCCCATCCTAACAGGTCAGGGTGAGTTTTTCCGACCCAAAATCACCCTACACGGCTTCTTCCTACTCCACCAAGCCTCTTGCGGGTCAAGTTGAGATCTGCAACAGTTTATCTGGGCTACCAGGTTCCCCACGGAAAAATTTTAAATTTCAAAATTAATTAATTTTTTAAATTTTAAATTTAAACAAAAAAATAATAATTTAAAGGTAGATTTCAAAATTAAGTTAAAATTTTGAAATATAATTATATTAAATAGGGACCAAGGGATATTTTAATTGAACTAAAATAAAGGGAATTATTTTAATTCAATAAATGCCCTCGATATAAATGTATCGCATCTTTAATTATTATTACGCATTTAATAGTGTATCGAATGATCTTGACCAATGAATGGCCAATGCATATTTGGAATTTTATTTATATAATTAATTATTTCAATTGCTATTGATGCATGTAATTAATTAATTAATTAAAAGACGATATGTGCATCATTAGTTTTTATCATTTAATATTTACATGGGTATGTGTGTCCATGAGGGGTTTTTTTTATGTATTGTGCATTCTTGGGACATCCTCACCTGCGTATGAGTATTTTTGTACTATGATGAGGACGGTATGAGACGCAGACCGTGCCAAGACAAGTCGGTACCCCAAACGAGATGTTGAAACATTGGACTAAAAAGTGAGCTATAATACAAGTCAAGACCCAACTCGAGTATGATACCCCTAGTTCATGGTTGATCCATTGAGTTTAAATGGATCAACCAATAATATGTGATCAAGATCAATCGCATAATTTATTTAATTTATGCATTATTTATTATTTTTATGAATATGCAAGATTACACAATCACATAAAATAATAAACATACAAAATGCATAGATTAAATCAATTTATGACATGATGAATATTTTTCTATTTATTTCATATTCAGTTGTGAGTGCGGTCACACAAAACGTTCATATCAGATAGAAAATGATTTCAATCGTTGATAAATACTAAAAATCCCTAAAAGAAATATTAAGTCACAAACTCCTTCCATCGTTTGAATTTGAACACAACCAGGTGTACGGGGTACTCGTCAACCCTAGTTGAGGGTGTCTCCTACTACTGGGGATTTATTATGAGAGTTATAGGTTGACTTAGCTGAAGTTTACGGCAAATAAGTAGTCATAGCAAGATTGTTGAAACTTTAGAGAAGAGCATTGAACAATGCAAGGTTATCCTTTGCAAAAAGCTGAGACTTCACTCAATAGATCAAGGAGTAGCGAGTTAATGTGGTTGACCAACCTAGTGCCTACATTGGACTCTCCGAGTAGTGGTGTAACCATAACTTGTAGACTATGAGAATATGTTTCAAGGATCCTAGACACTAGAATACTCGAGCAACAAACTATTCGAAATCTAGTAGTGAGGGCTACTGGGGTTTGATAAAATAGTGGGATACATTTAACGATTTAAATAATCGGTAATGTCTAATTAGTAATCCAAACAAAAGTACTAATTTTCTAGTGTTTATCTTTGTAGAAAAAAAGAAAGTAATACCACAAAAATATTGCAGTTGATTACTAGACAAAATACATGTCTATATCGGCACGAGTTTCCAAAGAGTAGTATAGGTACTTGTGTAAAGTACTAAGATATCAAAAATTTAAGGTGTTTGTGTGACACCCCAAATTTTTCACGTGTAATAATAATAATTTTATGTTTTAATAATCATATTAAACAGTACGGTTTTCAAAGTAAATATTATCTCATCTTGTTTAAAGAATAATTTAAAAATAACTATTTTTGTCAAATATAATTTATTCTAATCAAATAAATATTTAATATAATATTTTAAATAATAATTATACTAATATACCAATACAACTAATTTGTTGCTTGTTTCCAAATATGATATATATATATTCATATGTAAACAAGATTTTAATTAAAATTATATAAAACTAATACTATAATTTTATATATGACATTGAGAATTATTGCTTTGAAATATTTTAACGTCATTACTTATGCGAACTAATATTGAATCTATTATATGAATAATTACATGGGTTTTATATATTTTCAAAAAAAATATGATGTATACTTGTTATAAATCTTGATTAGATTAAAGTTTTTAAAAACATTATTGACATTTTGAATCTTGTTTAATAAAATTATAAATATATAATCTAACTATTTTAAATAGAATTATTAAAATTGTACATATGAACATTCAACAAAAATTATAGTTAATTTGAATCATAACATATTAACATTTGTTTTAAAAGTTTCAAAATTACAAATATATAGTTCAAATTATGATAATTATTATTTTGATAATAAATTTTCAATTATCAATTTAATTTATAACATTATAATCATATAAAATAAAATATACAAATATATGTTTTATAAAAAAAATTCAATAATAATATCTTTTACTTTTTTTAAAGTATTGATAAAATAAATTTAATATATTATTAGTTTGTCTAACTTTTGACTTTTTTAAAAGTTAATGATAATATAATATATGATAATAATTGAGTAAGGATATAATGAAATAAGAATAATAATATAATAGTAATAATATTATAATAGTAATAAAGTAATAAATTAGATAGAAAAAAAAGGAGATTTCTGTAATAGGGTTTAGGGGGAGACTGCGTTTGAGGGTGTCGCGCCGCAATGAGGAGGAGAGGGGGATTCGGGCGGACGCCAGCTGTGGTCGGGATGCGTCGCGCATGGGGGTGGCTCCAAGCAGGTCTGGCGGCGTTCGCAGAGAGGAGTCGGTCGAAGTCCCCACGTCGTGCGACCAGGGTGCTCTATTTCGGACTGGAGGAGCTAGAGTCGAGGTTGCGCATCAGTCGGTGTCGCACTCGGAGGTTTGTTGTGGTCGTCGAGCAGGAGGCCGGGACTGGGTCGGGTTCAAATGGTGGGAGGTGCGGCCTTGTGGTGGAGTCCGGTCATAATGCTGAACTGGATCTAGGTTGCGTTTTTCTTCGTCAACGGTAGGATATTGTTGTCCGATTTTAGTTTCGGATATTGATTTTTCTAATAGGAAATTTTGTATGATCATTGAATTTATTTTTATTGTTTTGGTTCTTTTTAGTTTTGATCCGCAAATGTGGATTTTCTGTACTGTTATCGTGATTTTATATTAATTCTATATGTTCTAAGATCGCTTTATTTGGATTAATCAGATACATTATATGTGATTAAAGTTTTTTTTCTATTGTCCTCACCTCAAGTCCCAGCTTGTCCACCAAGCTGAGTCTTGCACATCTCTTTTTACACCATAGTTTTATGGGTATAAAAGCCGCATTTCGGTGTGCAAAGGAGATGAAGGGAAAACCCCAATTTGAGTCCACGTCCTAAGGTGTTGCAGATAGTCTTCTTGTAGTCTGCTCCTCAGGTAAGGGTTAAATATTTACTCAAACATTTATTAATTTTCTGATCATATATTTTTGTAAGGGTTATATTGCCTTGCATTGTGTTTTTGAAGATATACATATATAGTATGCTTACAACATTGCGGAATGGTTAAGATGATCTTCTATGCCGCTTCAAGGGATTTGGGTTTTCGAGTTCAGGGAGTATAATGGATAAAAGGGTTCGAACATTTTTTGTTTTCCTTGCGCAATAACATGTGTGTATACATTATATATTTAGTTTAAGAAAATATATATGTGTACACTTATAAGTATACATCCTTGAAGTTTGGTTGAAAACCCGCATATACCCAGTCCAAGGATTAATGGAAATGTGGTTATGAGGTAGTTTTTAAACTTGAAGGGTTATTACCTTCATGCAAAATATATTATATACCTTATGTACCCGAATTTATTTAGTATGAAAAACCCTAACTTTTACATATATATATACATACGATCACACATGTTATAAATCTAACATGGTTTGGTTTTTAAACAAGTGATAATGGTATATTAAATATATTTTAAAGTATTTATTACTTATGAGAGATTATTAAACCTAGTCTAATTATGAAAACTCGTATATACACTTTGTGTATATACGGTTATAGTTTCCAAAACCCTAATTTCATGTATGGATTATTAGAATTTAATTAATGTAATGATGTAATTAATACTTGTAAGACTTTAATGAATATCACTCTCTGTGTAAGCCAAACCAATAGGTATTTATGTAGATATGTATGTCCTAATCTATAAAGTATGTTAAACTTATTTTAGTTAAAGAACTTTTAATGATATTAGCCATGTTATAATTTCATGTTTCAAAGGTATTATATGATTGAACTTGTTGTGTTTGATGATTAAAAAGAATATATATTTTTGATTTGACCAAAATATATTAAAGGATAAAAGGGTGTGTTAAACCATGTGATCATGTTATGCTCACTTAATGTTTTATCAACCACGCTGACTGTTGTTAGTTAAGTCTTGATGTAATCTAATTGCCTGATCACTGACACTTTTATCAGCATATTAAATAACATGTATTTTCATTCATGGAATAAGGATTTTAAATTAAAGATTTTTCATTTTAACATCTCATATGGTAAACCCCTTCTCATCCATTATTTGATGTGCTTTAGTAATTGTCTCATGTGCAAAGAATGTGCAATAAACCATATATGCCTTCGATAAACTGTTACTGCCATATTTTCAATGTTATCTGTCATATTATGTATTTTTGGATTAAATGGTTTCATTTTCCATTTTATTTATAGTTGCACTCAATGATGCATGTATGTGGCATATCATAATAATGAGATAAGAAATTAAATTACTCAAAGTGGTATGGGACAGCTTGAGTAATATGAAGTAAAATTTAAATATTCATAGTGGTATGGGACACCTTTAATATCAGACTTTACTGGACATATGAGGAATGTATTATACTAGTATGTTTCGGGTTGGGGACCGGTAAAAGTAAGCCCTCCGGGTTGGGTTCTGGTTACAGCAGACCCTCTGGGTTGGAGTCCGATTACAGAGGCTCTCCGGATTGGAGTCCGGTTAAAGAGGCTCTCCGAGATAGTGTCTGGTTATAGAGGCTCTCCAGGTTGGGGTCTGGTTATAGTTAGCCCATAGGTCCTGGAACGAGGCCTTGAAAACAGAAATTAAAGTCTAGTATTATACATTCCCTCATTATGTGTATGATAATTAATTAACCAAATGGATATTCGACTAGTAGAATATCCATGGTTAAGAGCTAGTATTTATGAGTATCAGAAAAGTAAATGCTTATGGCAAGACATATGCACTCAGTGAAATAGTATTTAGTGTATGAAATGGAAGTTATTACCTTTATGCGCAACTCTGATTATTCATTACTCTTAGCTGTTTAATTTGTGATTACATATTCATATGTCATACATGTTTATAATGTCTTTTATTTATTACTCCAAATGAGCATGCCTATAATTTAATCATGTATCCTTGTAATTCTATTAGCATATTTTTAATTGAGCACTTTTATGACATGTACATGTGTTACAACTTTTCTTTAAGAGAAATGTATTATGGAAAGTTTTAAAGAATGTTTTCAAAAGTTATTTTTGGTATAGTATGTTATTTTAAAACCCATTACTAGGCATTCATATGCTCACCCTATGTTTTTGAAATAAATATTTCAGGTTTCATCTTTTAGCAGAAGAACATTTCAGAAGTAGTTTGTATCAGAAAAGTAAATGCTTATGGCAAGACATATGCACTCAGTGAAATAGTATTCAGTGTATGAAATGGAAGTTATTACCTTTACACGCAAATCTGATTATTCATTACTCTTAGCTGTTTAATTTGTGCTTACATATTCATATGTCATACATGTTTATAATGTATTTTATTTATTACTCCAAATGAGCATGTCTATAATTGAATCATGTATCCTTGTAATTATGTTAGCATATTTTTAATTGAGCATTTTTATGACATGTACATGTGTTACGACTTTTCTTTAAGAGAAATGTATTATGGAAAGTTATAAAGAATGTTTTCAAAAGTTATTTTTGGTATAGTATGTTATTTTAAAACACCTTACTGGGCATTCATATGCTCACCCTATGTTTTTGAAATAAATTTTTCAGGTATCAACTTTTAGCAGAAGAACATTTCAGAAGTAGTTGGTTTCCCAGAACCTGAACCGAATTTGATCCTCGGTATGGGATATGATGTGTAATTTATCAGTGCATGTTTTTGTTAGAAGTCACACATCGTGTTCTAAGGCACCAGCTCCGAGTATTCGGGATCTGGGGCGTGACAGTTGGTATCAGAGGATTCGGTTTAGATAACTCTAGAAAACCAGAACTGAACAATGAAAAATTTACTTAACCAATACTAAGAACGATGTTTTCTTAATTTTCATATGGAAAAAAAATGTTCTAGTCTTTTGTCTCTTCCAACAGAAGTATTAGAGACCGTAGTGGGAAAATCGTGTGTAGAAAACTACGAGACTTTTGAAAATATTCATGTATCATGCAAAACCCTCTACCTAGTATCCAACTCTCCTCATGTACTCCAACTTCACCAAGGAGCAGGTTTCGTCTATTACCTCATGATGAATGCTCAATTCTTGTTCTATGTACGACAAGGCAAATACTTTTAGGGTATCTTTAAATGTTTTTCCCTATCTAATAATTTCTTTTCTCTTGAGGAATTTGAGGAGGATGCACAAGGGGGCGACCTCCGGGCAGCATATCTATGTCAAATTTTGACATTCGGTCTCCATGGTCAAGTTATGGACTTTGAAGCCCTTGAGAATGAGACTACTCATTTGCATTATCGACATCAAGTTTATACCAATGTCTCTCAACTTGATACCCGACATGATTCTCTCAATCTGAATTCTAGATGTCCACACGTGATTGATCCTAGTTGCACACATTGCATCTGGACCAAGGAGATAGAAGAATTTAGAACTGCTTTGGGGATTCATTTGTCTGAAAACTGGGGAAATCCCCAACATCGGTGCAATCTATGAGGATTCATCTTAGAGGACGTCATAAAATCCATACTAGTGTTTTGTGAGAGGGGGTAAGAGATTACGTAATTTCTTGAGTTTTGTAAATCATGTCTAAATGAATGATGTTGTATTCTCTGTTTTGATATGATTTTATATAAAACAATGACTCTGCTTAAACTAGAATTGTCATACTGAAGGCTAACTTCTTAAAAATTTTCAGACAGAAGACATGAGTTCACCAACCAATATTTTATCTCTTCCTACCGAACTGTTAGGGACTATAATCATCAAGATGTGCTCCGAGGAGTACCATCCCTATGCCAACTTATGTCTAACTTGCAAACAAATCCATCGGGTATCGAACCACCCAAACCTTCTATATCTTTACCAAGGAAGCAATATTGTCTATTAACGTATAGAAATTGCACAATTTGTAACATATAGAAAAAGAGGGAAGTTTCATGAAGCTCTTTTTCTATATTTCACTTTGGCTGATAACTACCGAGATGTAGGTAAATTTCTAGAAGCTGCTTTGGATGGTGACCATCGAGCGGCCTACCTATTCCAGGTTCTGAGTTTTAGTATGTACGGGGAACTCTACGACATCAATATATTCAAGAACGGCATGGTGTGGGGGAATTATAGGGACTTAGTCCACCTTGAAATATCCGACCTCCACACTTCTCGTGTCTCTTTATGGAAGGCTGAGTGCTTTAGGAACAAGTTCAACCCTAGCTGTTCACAGTGTGTTTGGGCTAAGGAAATAGAGAAGCTGAATACTACCTTATAAATCCACCTGAGGTCGTCTGCACCCTACCATCATTGGTGTTCCCGATAAAGGAATCTCAGGAGTGATGTGTCTCTGGTGTTGTTGTGGTTTGTGTACAAATATTTTAGAACTGCGAGGATGTAATTCTTTGAAGGGGGAATAATGTGACACCCCA
Organism: Viscum album; assembly: GCA_963277665.1. Taxonomy (NCBI): domain Eukaryota; kingdom Viridiplantae; phylum Streptophyta; class Magnoliopsida; order Santalales; family Viscaceae; genus Viscum; species Viscum album. The sequence goes on from OY728156.1 coordinate 1,810,444,165, forward strand.
AAATTTTTCACGTGTAATAATAATAATTTTACATTTTAATAATCATATTAACCAGTACAGTTTTTGTAAAGACCCGTAAAATTCAAGGGAAATTTTTTTTCTTAATTTTCTTTCGGATTTTACAAGAACGCAGTTTCTGATGGCACATGATTCTGAGGCCCGGTGTGCCCGGAATCAATTTCCAAAGTTTAGCTCAAGTACGTTCAGTAAACGAACGAGCGGGTTTTCTTAAATTTTGGACCGGTGATTGGAATCGAAATCTGAGGGCACCGATGGAATCGCAGCGCCGGTAATTTCTTAGGAAGACCATTTTCGGAGTTGCGTTTTCTCGGGTGTGGTTATTAAAATAATGGGTTAAGTAATGAATAAAAATAAAATTTGTGCAACCAATTTTATTTTTTATATCTTTGTGGTTTAACTTCCTTGTGAGGGAGTTGGGGTGGGACCCACTAAAATCCTAACTCTCGGTAGGATATTAGTGAGGCGGGGCCCACACGAGTCCCCACCTATTCAAATTCTCTAACCCTCCAACTCCCCCCCCCCCATTAATTTTGTAACACACCTACACCCCCTATTAAATGCCGAGTCAACACTCACATTAATTGGATGGTTAAAACTCTTCAATTAATTCAATTAATTGAATGATTTTTTTTTTGATTTTCAAATTGAGGTGTTGGCTTGTGTGTTAATTAAATAAGACAAGTATTATTTAATTAAGGGTTGGTTCGTTGTGTGAGAGGGATTGGAGAGGAATTGCTCAAGCCTTGGAATCCTCTTCTTCCTCCTTGAAGAACGTGAAGAACGCACCGTCACCGACGAAGAACGCCGGCCTCTGACGAAGGACGATGAAGAACGCCGAATCCTCAGAGATCGACGACGCGACGTCGTGTACCGCGACACTGACGTTTCTCTTCTTTGTGACGCCGACGACGCTTACGGAACCTTGTTCCGCGACGTCGTTCTCCTCGACACCCGACGTGCGACGTCAAATATCCAAGTAGGGGTTTGGTTTTGTTCGTAAATAATTATTTGCGATCTTAGTTTAATATTCGGGCCGCCTTTTATCAATTTAACGGGAGGAGGTCAGACCGCCCGAACACGGCCGATCCTCCTCCCCCTTTTATGTTGTGTTCGTTGCGGCTCAAACAAAGGCGGTGTGGTGCAATGGCACCGTGCGAAAACAATAAAGAACGCGACGAAGAAGCGCGGCACCGTCGCGCCGCACCGTTGAGGCCGAACGAAACCATGGTCGGAATCGGGGTCGCAGAGGCGATTTGAAGACTCTGCAGTTTGTTTTTTTGACGTGAGGATTGACGGGTGATGACGAAACAGGCCGCATAGGCGATTTGAAGACTTCGTAGTGAAGAGTAGGTCCCAGGAGGACCGCTGGAGAAGGCGGCAGGCAAAACGGACCACCGGAGCGCGTTCGGTGGTCCGCGGAAGATCCTGTCGGCATGCCACACCGGCACAACGGCGCCAGAGGTGGCAGCAGGCAACCGGTCCCGCGGCCGCTTGCAGGAGCGGCCCCCCATGTGGGGGCCGTGGTTACTCAATCAGGGGGGGCAGAAGCAGGTCCCGGGAGGACATCTGGCGAAGGCGGCAGGCAAAACGGACCACCGGAGCACGTCCGGTGGTCCGAGCAAGATCCTGTCGGTGCGCCCCGCCGGCACGGCGGCGCCGGCGGCCGGAGGCGGCAGCCGGTACCGACCGGCCGCCAGGAGGCGGCGGCGCCCAGCGCGCCGCCAGAAGGGACCGTCGCGGCGGCAGGCGACCGATACCGCGACCGCGCGGGACCCGGGGGAGACGCGACGCCCAGTGCCACATCCACTGGCAGGAGCGGCCCCCCACATGGGGGCCGCGGTTACTCAATCAGGGGGGGGGGGCAGCTGCTCCCCCCCTTTGCGCGTCCGCTCGGCCAGCGCCGAGCCGCCCCGGGCCGGACCGGCCGCACCGTGTCGGGCCGCGCCCTATTGGGCCGGACCCGGACCCGGATTGGGTCGACCCAGTTCGGGCCGACCCAGGGGGGTATCGGGCCGGGTCGGACCGGGCCTGAACCCCCTATTCTCGGGTAGTTTCGTTCAAACGCTCATAACTTGGGCTACGAACCTCCGATCGACGCATCTTCAGTTGAGGTGCGATCCTTGGATTACGATGGTCGTTTTGGTATATTACACTCAAGGTTTCAGAGAACTTGGGGTATGACCGGGTTGGTTCGAGCACGAAACCAACCGGGGCCTCGGAGTGGAAATGCTTATAACATGAGCTCCAGACGTCCGATAGACGTGTCGTCGACTTTTTTGGATTCATCTTGATGAGAAGGAACTTTTGGCATACTTCGCCTGAGCACTGGACACATATGGATAGTGGCTGGGTTGGATTGAACCTGAAATCCAACTAGGCTCCTGGAACGGAAAAGCTAATAACTTTCAGACCGGGCGTCCGTTTGACGAACCGTCAGCGGCGTTGGTGATCACGTTGAGAAACGGTTCCTATGAGTATAACCTATGAGAGTTCGGGGTACATTTGAGATACGGCTGGGTTGGTTCGCACACGAAACCAACCGGGCCCCTGGGACGAAAAGGCTAATACCTCACAAACCGGGCATCCGATTGACGCGCTGTCTGTTGCGTTGAGACCCCTATGACGAGGCGTTCCTTTGAGATACTTCTTCGTGGAACATTGTGATACTTGGAGTATCGACCTGTAGCTCATGGAGCGGACCCTCCCAGAGACGAGCGTGCGGAGTACGAAGACCATGTAGCCGGCTGAGACCTGACGATTGCTTGACCGACTCGACTTGGAGTGAGTCGACTAACCTAGTGGACGGAGCGCCCGGTATTTGGCGACAGACCCACGACAGACGGAGCTCCCGGTAGTTGGCCGCAGACCCGCGGTACTCGACAGGAGGAGTACCTCTGTAGGCTATTAGGGAGAGCGCCCCGTATTTGGCGGCAGACCCTCAGCGGACGGAGCGCCCGGTAGTTGGCAGCAGACCCGCGATACTCGATAAGAGGAGTACCTCAGCAGTCTATGGTTAGTGAGCAGTACCTCAGAGTCGTGACAGGATCACTGTACTCGTCAAAGACGGAGCTCTTCAGTAGTTACAATTTCGATAATGAAAATCCTAGTTTGAGCTGAGTCTATGACCTTTGTGTTTACCTCATGATTGAGATGGATCACTTGATAACTTAGGCATATGTATGGGCATATACCTAGGTGGTGGTTATTCATTGATTTCATAACCTTTGTGTTTCCTCATGATTGAGATGAGTTACTTGAAACTTAGTTATAAGTATGGGCTTATACCTAAGTAAGGGTTATCTGTTGATTCTGCTTTGTGGTTATCCTTGTTGGATTTAGAGAGACCTTGAGGGTCTTGGGGTCCCTACTGAGTATCGTTATACTCACCCCTACACGGGCTATGCCTGCACTTCGTTGTGTTGGATGCAGACGACGGACAGTGCTGACGGAGGCCGAGCGTTCGAGGACTGGACGGTACCCGGAGGTGGACCTCACGACGAGACAGTATCCGGAGGTGGACTTCACAACGATAGCATTGTGGAGGTTATCTGTACCTACCCTTCAGGTAGGATCCGTGGTGAACAATCCATGAGGTGCGCTATCTGTACCTACCCTTCAGGTAGGATCCAAGGTGGACAACCTAGGAGCTGCTTCTATTCTTCCAGCTGCTTGTCTTTTCTATTGTACTTTCATTCAGTTGTAGCTGTACTTCCAGTTGGGTTTGTATTATGGCCCATTTACATTTCATCACTTTCTTTTGTACTTAGTGTATTACTTCCGCTTGTACTATGTGGTGTTTAGTTTACTTTTATAAAGGTAATGTATTCCCAGTTATCGGGATTTACGCCTTTGGTGCTAGTCGCTAGCCCCTGGCCTATGGAAGGCGGGCTTGGGGTAGTCACGACACAGGCCCCGAGGACGGGTCGTGACAAATTGGTATCAGAGGAGTCAGTTCTACCGCAGAACTTAGGACTCTGATATTTTCCTTTCTGTGAAGCAATAGTGTTTACGCGTACTAAGTGTGGTTTTCAGTTCATAGAGTCCAGTGTTGGTGCGGGCGGACGACGTATCCATACACCAGGACCTTGACTTCTGATTTCCGACTCAGTGCACGAAAACACTAATTGCGTGTGTGTTTTCAAAAGTTTCTTTTAAAACAGCTCAAACCAGGTCAGCTCACCAGGTATAAATCATTTGACCGTGTCATGTTTGTTTCTTTCAGGATGCCTCCCTGCGGACGACCAGCTAGAGCCCCGAGAGTTGTACGTACTGACAGCCCGCTGAGCGACGTGGCTTCAGTATAGGGCCCTATCCCAGTTGAGGAACCAGCGGAGGCACTAGTGGTACTACCACCCGTTGGGCCACCGATGCCACCAGCTCCAGCAGCAGAGAGTGCACGTCGCTTGAGCGCACTGCACGAGTTCCATATCCAGAGGCCACCCAGGTTCAGGGGAGAGACAGACCTGCAGGCGGCTGAGGATTGGCTGGAGGCTATGGTGAGAGTCTTCAGGCTAGTAGGGATGCCAGTAGACTTCATGGTGATCCTTGTTGCCAGCCTCCTACAGGCAGCAGCAGGCAGATGGTGGAGCCTGATGCTCCAGATGCATGACGAGGCGACACTTCTATGGACAGACTTCGAGAGCCTATTCCGAGCAGAGTTTGTACCATCCACCCTTCGAGCGGTGCGTATATAGGAGCTACTACATCTACAGCAGGGTAGCATGATGGTGGCGCAGTACTCTGTGGTGTTTAGTTTACTTTTATAAAGGCAATGCCTTCCTAGTTATCGGGATGTATGCCTTTGGTTCTAGTCTCCAGCCCCTGGCCTATGGAAGACGGTCTTGGGGTAGTCATGGCACGGGCCCCGTGGACGGGTCGTGAGATGACCAGCAGATAAATGAAGGACCTCCTAGGCAGAGGCATAGGTTCGATCAGGGTGGACCACAAGGAGCAGGCGGCCATGGCAGAGGAGCTGGCCGTGCAGCGGGTGGTGGACGATGCTTTGAGGCTCTACCACCACCAGGAGGACCACCCCGACCGTAGGGAACAGGTGGAAATGGGAGAGCTCAGCTTCAGGAAGTAGAAGCATACGACTATGGAGCTCCGAAAGCTGGCGAACAAGAGCAGAACTAGTTCCAGGCACGGGACCTTTGATCTTGGTGCTTCTAGTTTCCTTGTTGTTGATTGTCATTGTTGTGTGTCTTTGTACTTCGAGTTGCAGTAATAAAAGACACTTGTCCTTGTGACATTTTATTCCTTCCTTTTTGTGTACTAAGAGGTTTCGGTTTAAACTATTGACTTGACCCTCACTTTTGAGATTCCTACTGGAGGAGACCTAGTGACCTCACGATGATGCTGACAGTGTGACTCGACCCTTAGAGGCGAGAGTGACGGTTGGATATCTTGGTAGTAACGTTGAGGCCTTACGACGTCGTCCATGGCATGAATGCATCATTCATGTCCAGATTGATTGTATTAAGCAAAGAACGTGGTTCATCCAGGGGATGAGACCGGATTTCTCTTATCGGCAAAGAAGAAATCTTAGCAGCTCTTGTGGGACCAGAGATGGTCCAGGTCATGACAGAGAAGGTCCATGTCATTCAGGAGCGGATGAAGACTGCACAGTGTAGTAAGAAACAGGAAACTGGTGCCAGTCTTAGAGACTCAGGCTTGTTAAATTTTTCAAGAAGAGGAAGCATTAAGGAGAGATGAGTCTTGGAAGTAGCAGATGTGGAGGCAGAGCTAGGAGTGCAGCATGAGGTGGTGTACATTTCAACATGCTACAACCACCCGCCTTAGTTGTCCCCACCGGGCTCAGGGAGCTGGAGGGAAGGGGAAGAGTGTGGCTGCATACGATCAAGGAGTGTGACCCAATGGCCCTAAAAATGATTCAAGGGACAGTCTGTGTCCACTACTAGCTACCGTAGTAACAGACGTTGATATGAATCATTCCTTCCTTCCACGAATATTGTCCCAGACCTAGAGTTTCCGGTAAGCTGTAGACTTGAACCTCACGTCTGGAGATACCTTGGGAGGAGACTCGATAATCACACTTACGCCAACAGTGTGATCTAACCCTCGAGGCGAGAGTTTCGGTTGGAATCTCCTGGTGGCAGCGTCGAGGCCTTACGATGTTGGTCTCAGTATGGATTGGATTCATAGTTCATGCTCAGATTGACTGTATTAGGCAAAAAGGTTGTGGTCTAACTACAATGTCGGGATAGGTTTTCCTTGGTCGGCAAAAAGGAAACCCTAGGCAGCACCAGATAAACTCATGCATAGGAGGGTGCGTCCGATCACTCTTGAGTCAGCAGGAGTTTTGAGTTTTAGTTCTAAACAAGAATTAGAGACCTCTAGAGTTCGAGGATGACGATCGCGTCCTTATACGGGTCTCACCTTGACGAGATTTATGGATATGTGGCCAAGGCGGCAAGTTATCTCCAAGGTTCAGTGAACATTTTCAGGTCCTCAGCAGGGTAGGCGAGGTGGCTTACCGTTTGACCCATCCACCTCAGTTGCACCAGGTGCGCAACGAATTCTACGTATCTTAGTTGAGGAGATACGAGCACGACCCTACGCATATCATCGACCATGGGGAGCTGGACATTGGCGATGGGGTGACTTTTTTGGGGATCCAGTAGAGGTTTTGGATCGACAGGAGCGGGTCCTATGAGGACGGTCGATTCCTCTTGTGCACTTTCGTTGGCAGCATGGGAACCTCCAGAAGAGCACATGGGAGCGGAATGCTCAGATGTGTGCTCAGTACCACTTTTGTATCCATGGTTTGTGTTAAAGCTTTACGAGGACATAAATCCCTGAGGTGGGAGTAATGTAAAGACCTGTAAAATTCAAGGGAATTTTTTTTTCTTAATTTTCTTTGGGATTTTACAAGAACGCAGTTTCTGACGGCACCCGATTCCAAGGCCTGGTGTTCCTGGAATCAATTTCCGGAGTTTAGCTTGGGTACGTTCAGTAAACGAACGAGTGGGCTTTCTTAACTTTTGGACCAGTGCTCGGAATCGAAATCTGAGGGCACCGATGGAATTACAGCGCTGGTAATTGCTTAGGAAGACTATTTCCGAAGTTGCGTTTTCTCGGGTGTGGTTATTAAAATAATGGGTTAAGTAATGAATAAAAATAAAATTTGTGCAACCAATTTTATTTTTTATATCTTTGTGGTTTAACTTCCTTGTGAGGGAGTTGGGGTGGGACCCACTAAAATCCTAACTCTCGGTAAGATATTAGTGAGGTGAGGCCCACACGAGTCCCCGCCTATTCTGTCACGACCCGACCCTACCCGGGCTCGAGCCGCAACTACCCCAAGCCCGACTCCATAGGCCAGGGGCTGGCGACCAGTGCCGAAGGCACAACAACTCGGGGAGGACTTTGCCTAAGTAATTGTACACACCCACACGCAGCACACTCAATGAAAAAGTGCAGAGTAAAAAGGAAGAACAAGCAGAGTAAAAAGAACAACTGCTATAAATAAACCACAGAGTGCATCGACCACTACAAGTACAAAGTACAAACTGAAAAGAAAAGGGGCAAAACACACGCCCAACCGAAAAGTTCCACAACCCGGCAATAGGTAAACAAAAAGAAACAGCTGACGGGTCTCCTACCTGGATCCTGGCCACGACCATCGCACGCGGTCCAAGCTCCCAAGCTTCTACGCTCCACTGAGGTCACGACCAACCTGTCCGTCGTCTGCAAGGGCACACCAAGTGCGGGCAAAGCCCAAGCAGGGGTGAGTATAAAAATACTCAGTAGGATACCCCGAAGGCTCGAGGGAGCAACAAAAGGAGGTACCGAAGGGTGAGAAGTAGAGCGAATAGGAGAAAGCAAATGGAGTACAACAGAGAGTCCAGCTCAACCCAACAAGAGAAAGGAAGAAGACTCGTCCAAACACAAGGAGCTAGAAATGGTGAGAAGATGAACTTCTCATCGAGTCTTCGCTACCTATAGTAGGAGAGTAGACTCATCCAACCACGAGAAGCTAGACACGGAAAGCATGTGGCATACCCCGCGCGTCTTCACCTTCCCTGGAAGGAGAGTAACCAAACCCAAGAAGTGGGTACTAGAACTAGGTATATACATATCCTTATGCTCAATCAAGAAGCTCGAACAACGTCATAAGGGGATCTCCGTCCCATAGCTCAGCCCAAGAAAAGAGTAGCCAACAGTCCCAGACATAACACCATCGATGCCCAGCATCCCTTACATCTGCCCCGAACCGCAAGCCAAGGGGGCTCAATCACCACACCTCGACACTATCCGCTTTGGGGGGCACTGACTCGCCCACACGGTTTTAGGTCGCGTCACAAGGACGCGTCTCGGTGGGGGAAAGCGCTCCTCGTACTTGAGAGTTCTGGGGGAACGTCAACCACAACTCGTCACTGCCCCACAGTCGAGAGGTCTGCTCAAAGTCAAGGTCGTCACAACATTGACCCGTATAACCAAGGGTCCCACTCCGGTAAACACTGAGGAAAGCCACAGACTAGCCTAGTCGAGAGGACTGAGTCTGGAATACCGACAGGTGTCCCACTGCCCAGCCCTGCTGGAGGGTAATTCATAACCAGATATCGGGTGACCCACTACCCAGCCCCGCTGGAGGGTAAACCATAACACATCATCAGGCGACCCACTGCCCAACCCCACTGGAGGGTAAACCATAACACATCATCAGGCGACCCACTGCCCAGCCCCGCTGGAGGGTAAACCATAACACATCATCAGGCGACCCACTGCCCAGCCATGATGGAGGGTAGACCTAGAATAAGTCGATAGGAGACCCACTGCCCAGCCTTGCTGGAGGGTAGACCTGGAACTAGACGACGGGTGACCCACTGCCCAGCCCTGCTGGAGGGTAGACCCTAAGAGGTCGTCGGGTGACCCACTGCCCAGCCTCTGCTGGAGGGTAGACCCTACTAGCGTCGGGTGACCCACTGCCTAGTCTCTGCTGGAGGGTAGACCCTAATAGCATCGGGTGACCCACTGCTCAGTCTCTACTGGAGGGTAACCCTAGAAGTCAGTGAGCAACCCACTGCCCAGCCCTACTGGAGGGTAAACCCGAAGAGGTCGATGAGTAACCCACTGCCTAGCCCCGCTGGAGGGTAGAACTCAGAATTTCCCTGGCCATCTCCACTGGAGGGTACAACACTGGCCAACCGAACACGGAGTGGGCACCGCGCAACCACCCAACTCCAGCACAACTCACCCAAAGGGGTTCAGCGCCTGTCCCATCACTAGGTGTCACTAACACCGCTATCGGCCGATCCATCGAGAACAAAACCAGGGGGAGACCACTCAACCCTGCTGGTCAAACAAACGAGCACAGAGGGACCCTCTATGTCGTGAGAGGTTAAAGTACGCAAAGTAGAACACGACACGCACATGGGGAACACACGACATGTGGCCCCAAGTCAACCCCAACCAAGTGCACGAACGTCTTAGATACAAACCGCACGGACCTCCAAGCGCTCTCGTATACTCCCAGAGTATACCACGTCTCCAGCCCAAGGGCTATCGTGCACACGGAACCCGACGTCAACACAAAGGCGTGACATAACAACTCCACCTTAAAGGCCCAGGCACGGCCAACCACAACTTGTGAACCATTTACATCACTCTCCCAAGAGTGCGCGATCACATGCCAAGGGTCCGCTACGAACTCAGTAGAAGAACCGCCCCTGGGGCACCTTCACATTTCCACAAGATCGTGCAAGAAGCTCCGCACAACCAAACGGATCGTACCATTGTAATCCTCGCGGAAAAACACACGAGATTGACTACTTACTCACCTCCAACGGATATCCGACGAAAAAGGCACCAACACCGCCTCACGCCCGAACGGCGTCCCGTGATCCCGAGCCTCGGCTCCAAAAACATTCGGGCGCATTGCACCATTTCGATCCCCTCAGGAAAACACGTCAAAAACACTACTCACATGAGTGCAATGGATATCCGGAGAAAAAGAGTGCATTTCGGCGCACCGCATACGAGCGGTGATTCATGGGACCCACATCCCAGTCCCGAAACACAACGAACGGATTGCACCGTTGCGATCCTCTTGAAAAAGCGCACAAGATGGACTATCCACTTGTCCAAAACGGTTGCCCGGTGATAAAGCTGAAAATCACCGTCAACTCCCGAACGACCCTCGCGAGGCCCGCACCATCGTGCGGAATTACAGCGGGCAGACTGCGCCCACGCGATGCCCTCGAAAAAACACCCAACATCGACTGCTCACACGCCCTGAACGGACGTCCGAGGAAAAAGCCGCCGAAAGCTGCACGCAGCTCAAAAGACGGGTCGTGGGGCCCATGCCTCAACTTTGTCCTCAACGCCTGGAACCGCCCTAGAAAGCTCTGCCTCGATGCCAGGGTTCCAACGCCACTGACGGCGCTCAAAACGGACGTCGGATGCATCCGCGCCGCTCAAAACAAAATCCCGGAAGAAAAATGCTCGTCTACTTAAAGACACGTCGCGCCTCCGCGGCCCCTCGTTTCGAGAATTAAAAATTCCCGAAACCATCTCAAAACGTTCCCCTCAACGCGAGGACCACACTGCCGCTGACGGCGTGAAAAACGGATGCCCGTAATGAATGTTTCGGGCGTTGGAAATAAAAAGAAGGGGGGGGGCACTCCCTAGGCCCGGACCGGCCCGGTCCGGCCGGTCCGCCCTCAGCCGGCCCGCGGCCCGGCCGCGGGTCCAGTTCGGTCCGTCGCAGCCAGTTGGCCGCGGCCTGTCACCACCGACCGGCCTTGACATCCAGTCGCGTTTTCCTCCGCAGCGACCCGCCTTACGCGGGTCGCGGTCGCCGCACGCGGGGTTGCGCACCCCGCGACCCCTCCTCCCCTCCGCGCTATGTCGGCGCCGCCCGGGAGCCCTCCTGAAGCCGCCGTCCGCAGCCGCCTCCGTCGCGCTGCCCCGCTACCGAGACGCGCCACCGTCATCACCTGGAGCCGGAGCTCGCCGCCGCCAGCCGCCTGAAGCCGAACCACCACTGGGATGCCGCGCCGCCGCGCTGGTACGCCGGACCGCCGCGATACCTCGCCGAAACGCCCAAAAACCACCGGAAAACGTCCTTAAACCCGCAATCTTCGGCGGATGATTGCGGGGTCCCCAAAACTCGGATTTGCCAACCGAAACAAGTGATGGAAAAAGCAAAAACTGTACTACGCAATTATGTAGTTCGTTCAAAAATCCAACAACAATTCGACGCTAAACTTTGGATTCAAAGGAGGTTCGGGAATAAAAACGCAACAAATGAAACCTCCTAACTCGTTGGGCTTCGCCCGGAGCTTCGCGTCGATCCGCCGGCATCACCACAACTCGCCGGAGTCGCATCGCCAGAGCTGGAGGAGAGGGTAGGGTTTGAGGAAGAAGAAGGAGAAGAGGGGTGGGGATGCGTTTAAGTAGAAAATACTTAAACGCCGCCCGATAGCCCCGAACCCAAAATTTCGGCGGGGTCGGGATTAAGACTCCCCTAGGCTAAAAAGAACGCTCTGAGCGCAACCGCGGTCTCGGAATTTTATTCCGAGACCCTGTTCAAAAGTTAAAAAACTTAGTGCCTGAGGCCGCCAAATTACGAAAACGCCCCTGGGGCCATTTTTTACAAACGGCTCGTGCCCGCGAAACTTATACCCCTCCTAGGGTAAACGACACGCTCCGAACTCAACGGTGCCCTCGGTTTTCCAATCTGAGCCACCGTTTAAGATATACCAGCATTTCACCATTAAACGAATTAATTAATTAATTAATTAATCCGTTTAACGTTCCAGAAGCGGGCGAGGGGTCCAAACATCCCGCGCCGACAAGTTTTATGTCGTTCCTAGGGTAAAAAACCCATTCCAGAGCCATCCGTACACTCAGATATCTGATCTGAAGCTCCGTTTAGGAGTTATCCTATTTATTTGGCATTTCCAGTGTGAACGCACTGAAAATTTAATTCCGGCCACTATGGGGCTCAGAATCGCACGCCGTCTGATGGAGATGCTCTGGAATATCATCAAGAATATTACAAAGTCTTTCACAGAAAAAACCGGGTTCTTACATCATTCCCTCCTTCAAGCTTTTCGTCCTCGAAAAGCAAAACTAGGGAGGAACACGGGGTATGAAGCCCACACCTGGCTTCCCCATACCCAGAAGAACCCACGCACAACTCTGTGTCGCCGCACACATACCAAAGGATTGATCCGTTCATGTGAGGTCGGCCCTTGCCGACGTCGTGCACCCACTCCAAACTTTGGGGTTAGGGCAAGGTGGTAGACAACCTCGCCATCGCTTTGCACGGTCTCAAACGGCCCGAAGGCTCTCAGGGGTAGCTCACCTCCCCGAATGAACCTCTACGTCGCACACCGCGACTGGAATCACTGCCGACACCTGAAACAAGTCCCAGTGATTCCGTCCTTCAGAATATCCATATGGTGAAACACCCAAGGATATCTGGTCACGCAAGGTTCCACAGTCGATGCTCTCTTACACGCTCAAAAGGTGAAGGAGTCAACACCATCGACTAAAGGAAAAGGTCTCACGCCTTTTTCCTTACTAACACAGGGTTACACCCGACGCCCTGCGTCACCCTGGTAACACCTCAAAAAAAGAGCATGGAGAAAATAATTCCACACATAGAGTCTATCAATTCTACTGCAAGAAGTAGAAGAGTCGCAAGGGGTACCTCTCACCATCTCGTGCTCTGCAGGATCGTAGACATCCAAAGCTCACGACTACCCGCGGTCCCAACCGTCAGCTCCCAGAGCCTAACGTGGACCGCCTAGTGGTGATGGAGAGATCTTGTAAAGTCATCCCCCACTACCAGCTCCTCCCGCTCCTCTGCTAGCACCACCTCCCTGAGTATTACTCCGATCACGGCGCTGCCTCTGCCGTGGTGGTGCGCCTACTACCTGCCTGAAGCTCACAGCAACTCGGGTCAGGAAGTCTCATGCCAAGTGACCTCGCCCGTCACAAGCATAGCACCGGTGCTCTTTGGGCTTCCCTGGTGTCCTCCGGCGCCACTGTGGTGTACGACCACAGCCCGGGATCCACTCACGGAAGGGCATCCTCGGTTGAGGCCCTGCGCCTTTTCTCCATAGTGGTATACGACCACGTCTCCGGAACCAGCAGTGGGAAGGCCACCTGCATCGAGGTCCTATCCTCCGGTGCCTACTAACTACGGCAGACGTCCCGGCTCCGTCGCACCCACTGCCACTACCAACCGCAAAACATGACAGGAAGCCCCCTGTCACCAGCGCCTGCTCTAGCACCCCGGCATATGTGGAAATGCCCAAGGGTACTATGACAGCACGAATCTCTCGGCAGAGAACCTGCTCAAACTTCTGCGCTTGGAGGTTGTCGTCATGGACCAAGTCCGGGTAAAAGCGTGCACGGTCTGCAAAACTAGCCGCGTACTCGGCCACCGTCATCCCTCCCTGCTGAAACTGCAGGAGCTCCTGAATCCGAACGGAGCGCAAGTAGGAGGGGAAGAACTCCTCACGGAACAAAAACTGAAAGTTTCCACATGAAAGCGAAAACTCGTCAAGAAGCTGAGTCACCAGACTCCACCAATGCCAAGCTACTCCATGAAAAAAGGTTGGATACCAAAGCCACTCTCTGATCTATCGGCATATGCACAAGCCTGAAAAGGCGAACCACTGCCTCTAGACAACCCTCTACTACCTGAGGGTATGGCTCACCACTAAACCTCAGCGGTCTCTGCCGCTGGAACTCACAGAGCGCGCTCAACCTGCGCTCAAGCTCAGCCTGCTCTGCTGAAGTTATCTGCTTCTCAACAGGTGGGGGTGCTGCTACCGGCCCACCCAGAGAAAGGGGCTCGCATGATGGGTTCTGGACTGTGGCCTCGTAGCTCACAGGGTCTTCATCACGAACCAAAGCTGGTATCCTGGCTAGCTATATTCGCGGAGACATCCTGAATATTATCAAGGAGTGTCGCGGTTAGATGAGCATATATGTATATACCACTAACCCCGATGGGGAGCTGACTCAAGAAGGACAATCAAAGACTCAATCCTATGTGATGCACAAACAAATTTCCCTGCAAAAAGTGTCTTAGCATGCCGAGTCGACAAGTGGGTTATCAAGGTCCTGGTGAATGGATGTGTCGGTCGTCGCACCATCACTGGACTCCCTGGCCTGAGAGCCGCACTCGAGACACATTAACACTATTGCCCTATATCCCAACCAATTCCTCTTTTAGGGACGTCCGGACAACGTCCCAAGGAATGAACCACCTCTGATACCACTTTGTCACGACCCGACCCTACCCGGGCTCGAGCCGCAACTACCCCAAGCCCGCCTCCATAGGCCAAGGGCTGGCGACCAGCGCCGAAGGCACAACAACTCGGGGAGGCCTTTGCCTAAGTACCTGTACACAACCACACGCAGCACACTCAATGCAAAAGTGCAGAGTAAAAAGGAAGAACAAGCAGAGTAAAAAAGAACAACTGCTATAAATAAACCACAGAGTGCATCGACCACTACAAGTACAAAGTACAAACTGAAAAGAAAAGGGGAAAAACACGCGCCCAGCCGAAAAGTGCCATAACCCGGCAACAGGTAAACAAAAAGAAATAGCTGACGGGTCTCCCACCTGGATCTCGGCCACGACCACCACACGCGGTCCAAGCTCCCAAGCTCCTACGCTCCACTGAGGTCACGACCAACCTGTCTGTCGTCTGCAAGGTCACAACAAGTGCGGGCAAAGCCCAAGCAGGGGTGAGTATAAAAATACTCAGTAGGATACCCCAAAGGATCGAGGGAGAAACAAAAGGAGGTACCGAAGGGTGAGCAGTAGAGTGAACAGGAGAAAGCAAATGGAGTACAACAGAGAGTCCAGCTCAACCCAACAATAGAAAGGAAGAAGACTCGTCCAAACACAAGGAGCTAGAAACGGTGAGAAGATGAACTTCTCGTCAAGTCTTCGCTACCTATAGTAGGAGAGTAGACTCATCCAACCACGAGAAGCTAGACACGGAAAGCACGTGGCATACCCCACGCGTCTTCGCCTTCCCTGGAAGGAGAGTAACCAAATCCAAGAAGTGGGTACTAGAACTAGGTATATACATATCCTTATGCTCAATCAAGAAGCCCGAACAACGTCGTAAGGGGATCTTCGTCCCGTAGATCAGCCCAAGAAAAGAGTAGCCAACAGTCCTAGACATAACACCATCGATGCCCAGCATCCCTTACGTCTGCCCCGAACCGCAAGCCAAGGGGGCTCAATCACCACACCTCGACATTATCCGCTTTGGGCGGCACTGACTCACCTGCACGGTTTTAGGTCGCGTCACAAGGACGCGTCTCGGTGGGGGAAAGCGCTCCTCGTACTTGAGAGTTCTGGGGGAACGTCAACCACAACTCGTCACTGCCCCACAGTCGAAAGGTCTGCTCAAAGTCAAGGTCATCACAACACTGACCCATATAACCAAGGGTCCCGCTCCGGTAAACATGGAGGAAAGCCACAGACTAGCCTAGTCGAGAGGACTGAGTCTGGAATGCCGACAGGTGTCCCACTACCCAGCTCTGCTGGAGGGTAATTCATAACCAGATATCGGGTGACCCACTGCCTAGCCCCGCTAGAGGGTAAACCATAACACATCATCAGGAGACCCACTACCCAGCCTCGCTGGAGGGTAAACCATAACACATCATCAGGCGACCCACTTCCCAGCCCCGCTGGAGGGTAAACCATAACACATCATCAGGCGACCCACTGCCCAGCCATGCTGGAGGGTAGACCTGGAATAAGTCGACAGGCGACCCACTGCCCAGCCATGCTGGAGGGTAGACCTGGAACTAGACGACGAGCGACGCACTGCCCAGCCCTGCTGGAGGGTAGACCCTAAGAGGTCGTCGGGTGACCCACTGCCCAGCCTCTGCTGGAGGGTAGACCCTACTAGCGTTGGGTGACCCACTGCCCAGTCTCTGCTGGAGGGTAGACCCTAATAGCATCGGGTGACCCACTGCCCAGTCTCTGCTGGAGGGTAAACCCTAGAAGTCAGTGAGCAACCCATTTCCCAGCCCTGATGGAGGGTAAACCCGAAGAGGTCGATGAGTAACCCACTGTCCAGCCCCGCTGGAGGGTAGAACTCAGAATTGCCTTGGCCATCTCCACTGGAGGTTACAACACTGGCCAACTGAACACAGAGTGGGCACCGCACAACCACCAAACTCCAGCACAACTCACCCAAAGGGGTTCAACGCCTGTCTCATCACTAGGTGTCACTAACACCGCTATCGGCAGATCCATCAAGAACGAAACCAGGGGGAGACCACTCAACCCTGCTGGTCAAACAAACGAGCACAGAGGGACCCTCTATGTCGCGAGAGGTCAAAGTAAGCAAAGCAGAACACGAAATGCACATGGGGCACACACGACGTGTGGCCCCAAGTCAACCCCAACCAAGCGCACGAACGTCTCAGGTACAAACCGCGCGTACCTCCAAGCGCTCTCGTATACTCCTAGAGTATACCACGTCTCCAGCCCAAGGGATATCGTGCACACGGAACCCAACGTCAACGCAAAGGCGTGATGTAACAACTCTACCTTAAAGGCCCAGGCACGGCCAACCACAACTTGTGAACCATTTACATCACTCTCCCAAGAGTGCGCGATCACATGCCAAGGGTCCGCTACGAACTCAGTAGAAGAACCGCCCCCAGGGCACCTTCACATTTCCACAAGATCGTGAAAGAAGCTTCGCACAACCAAACGGATTCCACCGTTGTAATCCTCGCGAAAAAACACGCAATATTGACTACTTACTTGCCTCCAACAGATATCCGACGAAAAAGGCACCAACACCGCCTCACGCCCGAACGGCGTCCCGTGATCCCGAGCCTCGGCCCCAAAAACAGTCGGGCTCATCGCACCATTGCGATCCCCTCGAGAAAACACGTCAAAGGCACTACTCACGTGAGTGCAACGGATATCCCGAGAAAAAGAGTGCATTTCAGGGTACCGCATACGAGCGGTGCTCCGTGGGACCCACATCCCGGTCTCGAAACACAACGAACGGATCACACCGTTGCGATCCTCTCGAAAAAGTGCACAAGATGGACTATCCACTTGTCCAAAACGGTTGCCCGGTGATAAAGCTGGAAATCACCGTCAACTCCCGAACGGCCCTCGCGGGGCCCGCACGATCGTGCGGAATTAAAGCGGGCAGACTGGGCCAACGCGATGCCCTCGGAAAAACACATAACATTGACTGCTCGCACGCCCCGAACGGACGTCCGAGGAAAAAGCCGCTAAAAGCTGCACGCAGCTCAAAAGACGGGTCGTGGGGCCCACTCCTCAACTTCGGCCTTAACACCTGGAACTGCCCTGGAAAGCTCCGCCTTGGTACCAGGGTCCCAACGCCACTGACGGCGCTCAAAACGGATGTCGGATGCGTCTACGCCGCTCAAAACAAAATCCCAGAAGAAAAACGCTCGTCTACTTAAAGACACGTCGTGCCTCCGCGGCCCCTCGTTTCGGGAATTAAAAATTCCCAAAACCATCTCAAAACGTTCCCCTCGACGCGAGGACCACGCTTCCACTGACGTAGCGCAAAACGGATGCCCGTAACAAACGTTACGGGCGTCGGAAATTCAAAGAATGGGGGGGGGGCACTCCCTAGGCCCGGACCGGCCCGGTTCGGCCGGTCCGCCCTCAGCCGGCCCGCGGCCCGGCCGCGGGTTCGGTTCGGTCCGCCGCAGCCAGCTGGCCGTGGCCTGTCGCCACCGACCGGCCTTGATGGCCAGTCGCGTTTTCCTCCGCAGCGAACCGCCTTACGCAGGTCGCGGTCGCCGCACGCGGGGTCGCGCACCCCGCGACCCCTCCTCCCCTGCGCGCTACGCTGACGCCGCCCGGGAGCCCGCCTGAAGCCGCCGTCCGCAGCTGCCTCCGCCGCGCTGCCGCGCTGCTGAGATGCGCCACCGTCGCCGCCTGGAGCCGGAGCTCGCCGCCGCCAGCCGCCTGAAGCCGGAACCACCGCCGGGATGCCGCGCCGCCGCGCTGGTACGCCGGACCGCCGCGATACCTCGCCGGAACGCCCAAAAACCACCGGAAAACGTCCTTAAACCCACAATCTTTGGCGGATGATTGCGGGGTCCCCGAAACTCGGATTTGCCAATCGAAACAAGCGATGGAAGGAGCAAAAACTCTACTACGCAATTATGTAGTTCGTTCGAAAATCCAACAACAATTCGACGCTAAACTTTGGATTCAAAGGAGGTTCGGGAATAAAAACGCAACAAATGAAACCTCCTACCTCGTTGGGCTTCGTCCGGAGCTTCGCGTCGATCCGCTGACATCACCACAACTCGCCGGAGTCACCTCGCCGGAGATGCCTCGCCAGAGCTGGAAGAGAGGGTAGGGTTTGAGGAAGAAGAAGGAGAAGAGGGGAGGGGATGCGTTTAAGTAGAAAATACTTAAACGCCGCCCGATAGCCCCGAACCTGAAATTTCGGCCGGGTCGGGATTAAGACTCCTCTAGGCTAAAAACCACGCTCTGAGCGCAACGGCGATCTCGGAATTTTATTCCGAGACCCCGTTCAAAAGTTATAAAACTTAGCGCCTGAGGCCGCCAAATTACGAAAACGCCCCTGGGGCCATTTTTCACAAACGGCTCGCGCCCGCGAAAATTATACCCCTCCTAGGGTAAACGACACGCTCCGAACTCAACGGTGCCCTCCGTTTTCCAATCCGAGCCACAGTTTTAGAGATACTAGCGTTTCACCATTAAAAGAATTAATTAATTAATTAATTAATCCATTTAACGTTCCAGAAGCGGGCGAGGGGTCCAAACATCCTACACCAACAAGTTTTATGTCGTTCCTAGGGTAAAACCCCCATTCCGGACCCATCTGTACACTCAGATATCTGATCTGAAGCTCCTTTTAGGAGTTATCCCATTTATTTGGCGTTTCCAGTGTGAATGCACTGAAAATTTAATTTCGGCCACTCCGGGGCTCAGAATCGCACGCCGTCTGAGGGCGCTGCTCTGGAATATCATCAAGAATATTCCAAAGTCTTTCACAGCAAAAACCGGGTTCTTACATTTTCAAATTATCTAACCCTCCAAACCCCCTATTAATTTTGTAACACACCCGCACCCCCTATTGAATGCCGGGTCAACACTCACATTAATTGGACGGTTAAAACTCTTCAATTAATTCAATTAATTGAATGATTTTTTTTGATTTTCAAATTGAGGTGTTGGATTGTGTGTTAATTAAATAAGACAAGTCTTATTTAATTAAGGGTTGGTTCGTTGTGCGAGAGGGATTGGAGAGGAATTGCTCAAGCCTTGGAATCCTCTTCTTCCTCCTTGAAGAGCGTGAAGAACACACTGTCGCCGACGAAGAACACCGATCTCCGACGAAGGACGACGAAGAACGCCGACCTTCGACGAAGGACGACGAAGAACGCCGAATCCTTAGAGATTGACGACGCAACGCCGTGTACCGCGACACTGACGTTTCTCTTCTCTGTGACGCCGACGACGCTTACGGAACCTTGTTCCATGATGCCGTTCTCCGCGACACCCAACGTGCGACATCAAATATCCAGGTAGGGGTTTGGTTTTGTTCGTAAATAATTCTTTGCATTCTTAGTTTAATATTCGGGCCGCCTATTATCAATTTAACAGGAGGAGGTCGGACCGCCTGAACACGGTCGATCCTCCTCCCCCTTTTATGTTGTGTTCGTTGCAGCTCGAAAAAAGGTGGCGCGGTGCAACGGCACTGCGCGAAAACAAGAAAGAACGCGAAGAAGAAGCGTGGCGCCGCCGTGTCGCGCCGTTGAGGCCGAATGAAACCATGGTCGGAGTCGGGGCCGTAGAGGCGATTTGAAGGCTCTGCAATTTGTTTTATTGACGTGCGGATTGACGGGTGATGATGAAACAGGCCGTAGAGGTGATTTGAAGACTTCGCAGTGAAGAGCAGGTCCCGAGAGGACCGATGGTGAAGGCGGCAGGCAAAACGGACCGCCGGAGCGCGTCCGGTGGTCCGCAGAAGATCCTGCCAGAGCGCCACGCCGGCACGGCGGCCGGAGGTGGCGGCCGGCACCGGCCGGCCGCCAAGAGGCAGCAGCGCCCGGCGCGCCGCCAGGAGGGACTGTCGTAGCTAAAGCCGCGGCGGCAGGCGACCGGTCCCGCGGCCGCGCGGGACCCGGGGGACGCAGCGCCAAGCGCCGCGTCCGTTGGCAGGAGCGGCCCCCCACGTGGGGGTCGCGGTTACTCAATCAAGGGGGGCAGCTGCTCCCCCCCTTTGCGCGTTCGCTCGGCCAGCGCCGAGCCGCCCTGGGCCGGGCCACACTGTGCCCTATTGGGCCAGACCCAGACCCGGATCTGGTCGACCCGGTTCGGGCTGACCCAGGGGGTATCGGGCCGGGTCGGACCGGGCCCGAACCCCCTATTCTCGGGAAGTTTTGTTCAAACGCCTATAACTTGTGTTACATACCTCTGATGGACACACCGTCAGTTGAGTTGCGATCCTTGGATCGAGACGGTCGTTTTGATATATTACACTCAAGGTTTTGGAGAACTTGGGGTATGTGTGGGTTGCTTCGAGCACGAAACCAACCGGGCCCTCGGAGCAGAAACGCTTATAACATGAGCTCCGGACGTCCGATAGACGTGCCGTCGACTTTGTTGGATTTATCTTGATGAGAAGAAACTTTGGGAATACTTTTCCCGAGGATTGGACGTAGATGGATAGTGGCCGGGTTGGATTGAACCTGAAATCCAACTAGGCCCCTGGAACAGAAAAGCTGATAACTTTCAGACCGGGCGTCCGTTTGACGAACCGTCAGCGGCGTTGGTGATCACATTGAGAAACGGTCCCTATGAGTATATCATATGATAGTTCGGGGTACGATTGAGATACGGCCAGGTTGGTTCGCACACGAAACCAACCGGGCCCCTGGGACGAAAAGGCTAATACCTCACAAACCGGGTGTCCGATTGATGCGTCGTCTGTTGCGTTGAGACCCCTATGACGAAGCATTCCTTTGAGATACTTCTTCATGGAACATTGTGATACTTAGAGTATCGACCTGTAGCTAATGGAGCGGACCCTCTCGGAGACGAGCGTGCGGAGTACGGAGACCGTGTAGCCGGCTGAGACCTGACGACTGCTTGACCGACTCGACTTGGAGTGAGTCGACTAGTCTAGTGGACGGAGCGCCTGGTATTTGGAGACAGACCCACGGTGGACGGAGTGCCCGGTAGTTAGCCGCAGACCTGCGGTACTCGATAGGAGGAGTACCTCTGTAGGCTATTTGGGAGAGCGCCTGGTATTTTGTGGCAGACCCTCCGCGGACGGAGCACCCGGTAGTTGGCAGCAGACCCGCGGTACTCGACAGGAGGAGTACCTCAGTAGTCTATGGTTCAAAGTCGTGACATGATCATTGTACTCATCAGTGACGGAGCTCTTCAGCAGTTACAGTTTTGATAATGAAAATCATGGTTTGAGTTGAGTCTATGACCTTTGTGTTTACCTCGTGATTGAGATGGGTCACTTGATAACTTAGGCATATGTATGGGCATATACCTAGGTGGTGGTTATCCGTTGATTTCATAACCTTTGTGTTTCCTCATGATTGAGATGGGTTACTTGATAACTTAGGTATAAGTATGGGATTATACCTAAGTAAGGGTTATCTGTTGATTCTGCTTTGTGGTTATCCTTGTTGGATTTAGAGAGACCTTGAGGGTCTCGGGGTCCCTACTGAGTATCGTTATACTCACCCCTGCACGAGCTATGCCCGCACTTCATTGTGTTGGATGCAGATGATGGACAGCGCTGATGGAGGCCGAGCGTTCAAGGACTGGATGGTACCCGGAGGTGGACCTCACGACGAGATAGTATCCAGAGGTGGAATTTAAGACGAGAGCGTTGTGGAGGCTATCTGTACCTATCCTTCAGGTAGGATCCATGGTGGACGATCCAGGAGCTGCGCTATCTGTACCTACCCTTCAGGTAGGATCCAAGGTGGACAACCTAGGAGCTGCTTCTATTCTTCCAGCTGCTTGTCTTTTCTGTTGTACTTTCGTTCAGTTGTAGTTGTACTTCCAGTTGGGTTTGTATTCTGGTCCATTTACTTTTCAGCAGTTCTTTTGTACTTAGTGTATTAATTCCGCTTGTACTATGTGGTGTTTAGTTTACTTTTATAAGGGCAATGTTTTCCCAGTTATCGGGATTTACGCCTTTGGTGCTAGTCGCCAGCCCATGGCCTATGGAAGGCGGGCTTGGGGTAGTCACGGCCCGGGCCCCAAGGACGGGTCATGACAGTTTTCAAAGTAAATATTATTTTACCTTGTTTAAAGAATAATTTAAAAATAACTATTTATGTCAAATATAATTTATTTTAATTAAATAATTATTTAATATAATATTTTAAATAATAATTATACTAATATAGGAATACAACTAATTTTTTGCTTGTTTCCAAATATGATATATATATATTCATATATAAACAATATTTTAATAAAAATTATATAAAACTAATACTATAATTTTATATATGACCTTGAGAATTATTGATTTGAAATATTTTAACATAATTACTTATGCGAAATAATATTGAATATATTATATGAATAATTACATGGGTTTTATATATATTCAAAAAAATATGTTGTATACTTATTATAAATCTTGATTAGATTAAAGTTTTTAAAAATATTATTGAAATTTTGAATCTTGTTTAATAAAATTATAAATATATAATTTAACTATTTTAAATAGAATTATTAAAATTGTACATATGAACTTTCAACAAAAATTATAGTTAATTTGAATCATAACATATTAACATTTGTTTTAAATATTTCAAAATTACAAATATATGGTACAAATTATGATAATTATTATTTTGATAACACATTTTCAATTATCAATTTAATTTATAACATTATAATCATATAAAATAAAATATACAAATATATGTTTTATAAAAAAAATCAATAATAATACCTTTTACTTTTTTAAAGTATTAATAAAATAAATTTAATATATTATTAGTTTGTTTAACTTTTTGACTTTTTTTAAAGTTAATGATAATATAATAAATGATAATAATTGAGTAAGGATATAATGAAATAAGAATAATAATATAATAGTAACAATATTATAATAGTAATAAAGTAATAAATCGGATAGAAAAAAAGGGAGATTTCCGTAATAGGGTTTAGGGGGAGACCACGTTTCAGGGTGTCGCGCCACAATGAGGAAGAGAGGGGGAGTCGGGCGGACGCCAGCTATAGTTGGGATGCGTCGCGCATGGGGGTGGCTCCAAGCAGGTCTGGCGATGTTCGCGGAGAGGATTCGGTCAAAGTCCCCACGTCGTGCGGCCGGGGTGCTCCGTTTCGGACCGGAGGAGCTGGAGTCGAGGCCACACATCAGTCAGTGTCACACTCAGGGGTCTGTCGCGGTCGTCGAGCAGGAGGCTGGGACTAGGTCGGGTTTAAACAGCGGGAGGCACGGCCTTGCAGTGGAGTTCGGTCCTAATGTTGAACCAGATCTAGGTTTCATTTTTCTTCATCAACGGTAGGATATTGCTGTCTGATTTTGGTTTTGGATTTTGATTTGTCTAATAGGAAATTTTGTCCGATCATTGACTTTATTTTTACTATTTTGGTTCTTTTTAGTTTTGATCTGCTAATGTGGATTTTATGTACTGTTATCGTGATTTTATATTAATTTTGTCTATTCTAAGGTGGATTTATTTAGATCAATCAGATACATTATATGTGATTAAAGTTTTTTTTTCCGGTGTCCTCGCCTCAAGTCCCAGCTTGTCCACCAAGCTGTGTCTTGCACATCTCGTTTTACACAATAGTTTTATGGCTATAAAAGTCGTGTTTCGGTGTGCAAAGGAGATGAAGGGAAAAAACCCAATTTGAGTCTACGTCCTAAGCTGTTGCAGATGGTCTTCTTGTAGTTTACTCCTCAGGTAAGGGTTAAATATTTACTCAAACATTTATTAATTTTTTGATCATATATTTTTATAAGGGTTATATTTCCTTGCATTGTGTTTTTTGAAGATATACATATATATTATGCTTACTACCTTTTGGAATGGTTGAGATGATCTTCTATGCCGCTTCAAGGAATTCGGGTTTTCGGGTTCAGGGAGTATAATGGATGAAAGGGTTCGAACATATTTTGTTTTCCTTGCGCAATAACATGTGTGTATACTTTATATATTCAGTTTAAGAAAATATATGTGTGTACACTTATAAGTATACATCCTTGGATTTTGGTTGAAAACCCGCATATACCTGGTCCAAGTATTAATGGAAATGTGGTTATGGGGTGGTTTTAAAACTTGAAGGGTTATTACCTTCATGAAAAATATATTATATACTTTATGTACCTGAATTTATTTAGTATGAAAAACCCTAACTTTTACATATATATATATATATATACACATACGGTAACACATGTTATAAACCTAACATGGTTTGGTTTTTAAACAAGTGATAATGGTATATTAAATATATTTTAAAGTATTTATTACTTATGAGAAATTATTAAACCTAGTCTAATTATGAAAACTCGTAAATGTACTTTGTGTATATACGGTTATAGTTTCCAAAACCCTAATTTCATGTATGGATTATTATAATTCAATTAATTTATTGATGTAATTAATACTTATAAAACTTTATGAATATCAGTCTCTGTGTAAGCCAAACCAATAGGTATTTATGTAAATATGTATGTCCTAATCCATAAAGTATATCAAACTTGTTTTAGTTAAAGAACTTTTAATGATATTAGCCTTGTTATAATTTCATGTTTCAAAGGTATTATATGATTAACCTTGTTGTGTTTTATGATTAAAAAGAATATATGTTTGTGATTTGACCAAAATATATTGAAGGATAAAAGGGTGTGTTAAACCATGCGATCATGTTATTCTCACTTAATGTTTTATCAACCACGGTGACTGTTGTTAATTAAGTTGTGATGTAATCTAATTTCCTGATCACTGACACTTTTATCAGAATACTAAATAACATGTATTTTTGTTCATGGAATAAGGATTTTAAATTAAAGAGTTATCATTTTAACATCTCATATGGAAAACCCCTTCTCATCCATTATTTGATGTGCTTTAGTAACCGTCTCATGTGAAAAGAATGTGTAATAAACCATGTATGAATTCGATAAAATATTACTGCCATATTTTCAATGTTATCTGTCATATTATGTATTTTTGGATTAAATGGTTTCATTTTCCATTTTATTTATAGTTTTACTCAATTATTCATGCATGTGGAATATCATAATAATGAGATAAGAAATTAAATTACTCAAAGTGGTATGGGACACCTTGAGTAATATGAAGTAAAATTTAAATATTCATAGTGGTATGCGACACCTTTAATATCAGACTTTACTGGACATGTGAGGAATGTATTGGATTATTATGTTCCAGGTTGGGGACCGGTAACAGTAATCCCTCCATATTTTCAATGTTATCTATCATATTATGTATTTTTGGATTAAATGGTTTTATTTTTCATTTTATTTATAGTTTCACTCAATGATGCATGTATGTGGCATATCATAATAATGAGATAAGAAATTAAATTAATCAAAGTGGTATAAGACACCTTGAGTAATATGAAGTAAAATTTAAATATTCATAGTGGTAAGGGTTAAATATTTACTCAAACATTTATTAATTTTATGATCATATATTTTTTTTGTAGGGGTTATATTGCCTTGCATTGTATTTTTGAAGATATACATATATAGTATGCTTACAACCTTGAAGAATGGTTAAGATGATCTTCTATGCTGCTTCAAGGCATTCGGGTTTTCGGGTTCAGGGAGTATAATGGATGAAAGGGTTCGAACATATTTTGTTTTCCTTTCACTACAACATGTGTGTATACTTTATATATTTAGTTTAAGAAAATATATATTTGTACACTTATAAGTATAAATCCTTGAAGTTTGGTTTAAAACCTGCATATACCCGGTCCAAGGATTAATGGAAATGTGGTTATGACGTATTTTTTAAACTTGAAGGGTTATTACCTTCATGAAAAATATATTATATACCTTATGTACCCGAATTTATTTAGTATGAAAAACCCTAACTTTTACACACACACACACACATATATATATACACATATGGTCACACATGTTATAAACCTAACATGGTTTGATTTTTAAACAAGTGATAATGGTATATTAAATATATTTTAAAGTATTTATTAATTAAGAGAAATTATTAAACCTAGTCTAATTATGAAAACTCATATATACACTTTGTGTATATACGGTTATAGTTTCCAAAACCCTAATTTCATGTATGGATTATTATAATTTAATTAATGTATTGATGTAATTAATACTTGTAAGACTTTAATGAATATCATTATCTGTGTAATCCAAACCAATAGGTATTTATGTAAATATGTATGTCATAATCCATAAAGTATGTCAAACTTGTTTTAGTTAAAGAACTTTTAATGATATTAGCCTTGTTATAATTTCACGTTTCAAAGGTAGTATATGATTGACCTTGTTGTGTTTGATGATTAAAAAGAATATATGTTTTTTATTTGACCAAAATATATGAAAGGATAAAAGGGTGTGTTAAACCTTGGGATCATGTTATGCTCACTTAATGTTTTATCAACCGCGGTGACTATTGTTAGTTAAGTTGTGATGTAATATAATTTTTTGATCACTGACACTTTTATCAGCATATTAAATAACATGTATTTTCATTCATGGAATAAGGATTTTAAATTAAAGAGTTATCATTTTAACATCTCATATGGTAAACCCCTTCTCATCCATTATTTGATGTGCTTTAGTAATTATCTCATGTGAAAATAATGTGTGATAAACCATTTATGCCTTTGATAAACTGTTAGTGCCATATTTTCAATGTTATTTGTCATATTATGTATTTTTGGATTAAATGGTTTCATTTTCCATTTTATTTATAGTTGCACTCAATGATGCATGCATGTGGAATATCATAATAATGAGATAAGAAATTAAATTACTCAAAGTGGTATGGGACACCTTGAGTAATATGAAGTAAAATTTAAATATTCTTAGTGGTATAGGACACCTTTAATATCAAAATTTACTGAACATGTGAGGAATGTATTGGAATAGTGTGTTCTGGGTTGGGGACCAGTAAAAGTAAGCCCTCCGGGTTGGGGTTTGGTTACAGCAGATCCTATGGGTTGGAGTCCGATTACAGAGGCTCTCCGGGTTGGAGTCCAATTACAGAGGCTCTCTGAGATGGAGTCTAATTATAGAGGCTCTCTGGATTGGGGTCCGGTTATAGTTATCCCCTAGGTCCTGACCTGAGTCCTTGACAACATAAATTAAAGTCTGGTATTATACATTCCCTCATTATGTGTATGATAATTAATTAACCAAATGGATATTCGACTAGTAGAATATCCATGGTTAAGTGTCAGTACTTATGAGTATCAAAAAAGTAAATTCTTATGGCATGACATATGCACTCAGTGAAATAGTATTCAGTGTATGAAATGGAAGTTATTACCTTTACATGCAACTCTGATTATTCATTACTCTTAGCTATTTAATTTGTGCTTACATATTCATATGTCATACCTGTTTAGAATGTCTATTATTTATTACTCCAAATGGGCATGCCTATAATTAAATCGTGTATCCTTGTAATTCTGTTAGTATATTTTTAATTGAGCACTTTTATGACATGTACATGTGTTACAACTTTTCTTTAAGAGAAATGTATTATGGAAAGTTTTAAAGAATTTTTTCAAAACTTATTTTTAGTATAGTATGTTATTTTAAAACCCCTTACTGGGCATTCGTATGATCACCCTACGTTTGTGAAATAAATTTTTTTAGGTATCAGCTTTTAGGAGAAGAACATTTCAGAAGTAGTTGGTTTCCCAGAACCTGAACTGAATTCGATCCTCTGTATGGGACATGATGTGTAATTTATCAGTGCATGTTTTTGCTAAAAGTCAATCATCATGTTCTAAGGCACCGGCTCTGGGTATTCAGGAGCCAGGACGTGACTATTTGAGTCCCCGATACCTATTGAGCTACCTCAAGAAATGAGGGCGTGAAAGGTGTTTACAAGAGACTCATGTTTGACACATTTGATGGTTACATCATAATTCTATCATCAATTTCTAATGTGAGTTGTTAATACAAACATTGTAACATGATTGATTTTACATGTAGTCTCATCTCCAAGAAGTTTTGAGGAGAAAGTGAATAAAGATATGAATAAGGTGATGATTAAACTAGATATGTATAAATTGAAAGGTGGGTCATGATCATTTGATACATCCATTTCTTGCAAAATTTTCTCCCATTTACTCCAATTTCGCTTAAGATTACAAAATGACCAGTATGGAGAAAATGCTTTCATTACCTTTTGGGAAGGATTTTCCAAAGTGGAAAAGAACTTAAAGAAAGTATAACATTTAATTCTAATGGTGAATAAGTTAAAAGGAAATTTGAAAAGGCCAATGAAAAAGTGTAACGCCAAAGGCACCTTCACAGCTTCCTTCAAAGAAAAGTGGTAGTGCATTCGACAGAAGATTATTTTCTTTGCATATCACAAGATAAGACTATGTAAGTTTAAATGAAATAAATTTAATTAAAGAAGAAAGTAATCTCTTCTTCTTCTTCTTCTTATTTTCTTTTTTTTTATTTTTATCTCGTATGTTTTTTATTCAATTATATTCATCAATTTACATGTGATGTTTCCAATATACTTATGAGGTATTACATATGTGTATTGAAATATAGTAACCAAGTATGTATAGAAATATTATAATAATTTAGGTGTGTTCTTCAAGTAGTTGAGAGAAAGGGTGATTCTTAAGTCAGTGGTGAGAATCACCTGACTTATAATTGCCAAATTTATTGATTCTAGTTGAACTTTTGCTAAGTATCATCAAAACACTTATCTCTTGTGATGGGAATAAGGAGACATTATTCCATTTAGGAATGAGTGTTGTTTGTGATTTTTAATACTCATATATTAGTTTAGTGATTTTTTGAATCATGGGAAATAACTTATGAATATAAATGTAAGAATCTTATACCCATTTGTAGAAAGATAACACTTTGTTAAGAAAAACTAAAATTGGGCGTTAAGAATATACCCAGTATGATATTTATACTCTATGGAGCTAAACACCTAAGGTAGTATTGATGTATATACTTATTTAATTTAGATAAATAAACCTTAATAAATAAATATAGGTCACAAAGATTTTGAAATTAGTTCATCTAGAGAGTGTGAACTATTCCAAGGTTAATCTAGTAGTAAATATACTTCATAAGATTCCTAAGTGTTTATTAAGGAATGTAAAAGTGAAGTATGGTATTTTCATGGTTTGAAGATACGAGTTTCTTTGGGCTGGTGTTCTAAAGAATATCTTTACCAAGCATTCATCAATCATTATAATGTAGCATGGAGTAATTCTTAAACACACATTACCTTAAAAAACATAAAAGTTATGATGTTTGAAAGGAGGATTGATGATGAGTCTTACATGCAAACATTGATCATTCAAATGTAGCATGAAATAATTTTTAAATGCACATTTCCTTATACACATCAGAGTTATGATGTAAGTAAAAGGAGCATCAATGTTGACACTAATATGAATTATAGAAACTTATATTATATTTTGAGACATGATTCACAAATAAAAACATTATCCCAAAACCACATAACAACTATTTTGACAAATAGATATCATATGAGTAACAATATGGTATAAATCCATTATATCATAAGAACATGTGTTTGGATGCAAAGTGTGTTGGAGTTGGTGGCCTAGAACCAACTACTTTTTACTTTATTCATCACATCTTGATTTTTCTTCTACGTGACAATGCATGTGATAATGTCCTAAGGATAGCTATTGCATTAAAGGGTCATAGAGGATCCTTGCTATGATGAGAACTCGGAAGTGCCATAACATTGTTCTTGAATATATGTTCTATGGTCAGATGATTTTATTTGAGGGAAACAAATAATACAGGTCATTAGGGGTGATGACTCATAAAACTTTGAGGCACCTTCTCATGGTGTACTCCCTTGGTAATATTCAGGAGGATATTATGAGAATGAGACCTACTAGTAGGAAATCCACATTTCATAGTGTCATTGGATGTTCCTATCTACAGACGTGTGTATTGTTCTTTAGACTTTAAGATTATTATTAATGGGTATTACAACTCACGCACTTAGATGTATTGAAGAAAACTATGACAACACACTGTTCGCAGTGACGTAGGATATGTTGGTTGTGTCATGAGTAATACTGCATTAATAGATAATGCGAGAAAGGATTTGTCTCTTCTGTTACATAACAGAAGTAGATATCTCAATCCATTTGATGAAATTGATATAGCCTAAATAAATCCATGGACATGGTGAGGAATGGTCAAGTTCAATTTTGGAAAGTCAAAGAAAGAATAATCGAGCACATGGGTTGATGGCACTATCATACAACCCGATTGATTCGAGATATCGAGACAAAGAGATTATATTACACGGTAAGTGTTCGTAGGAGGTGACACGTCATTGCGGTGTTAAATTCTTTCTTTATGGGTGCCTTAGCATGTTTCTAGATTCTAAACTTGGACTTTAGGCAGGATCTGCCTAATGTCACTGAGAAAGAGGCCTAGAGGGTCACACACTAAGTGTGTCCAAGCATCTCAGTTAAATATTAATTTGACAAGTTGAATAAATATCATTCCCGACTATGGTTTAATAATTATTCAAGAATGCCTGATCGCATTTATTTCTACACTAGTTATTCGAGAGAATATATTGTGGGATAAATAATATATATTTATTAGTAAGTAATGCAGTCATATTTATTTTAGAAATAAATAGTCATTATTCAAGGTCAAATAAATGTGGTGGAGGAAATAAATAAAAATGGAAAATAAAATTACACGCTGTGTATATTAATATATACATGTCGTGTAGTTTTTTGGTAATTTATGAGAAATAATATTATTTATTTAATTAAATAATATTATATGTAATTCGCTGGGAGCATGTCGAGTAATAATAATAGTCAACTATTATTATTAGACATGGGGTATTACTAAGAATTAAATTAAATGAATAAATTCTTTTAGGTAATTAATTCATTGTATTATTCTATGTAATTAAAATCCCAATTATATAATTCTCATTATCCTAGCCATTTTTTTGTGGTTGTGAACAATGGATTTGGAAAATCTCTCAAGCCAAGAGATAATTATTTTTCCACCAAGAACACTCTCAAGCTACGAGAGAGAGATCCACTTCCACCGGATCAAGGCGATCGAAGGTGGACATCGCAAGTGAAGGCTCTTCCATCCTAGAACCCAGAGATCCCTTCGACAACATCCAAAAATACGTGGAGAATGTGTGGATCACCGCTAGAGGAATCCTACACTTGGATTCTATGACGCAATGATGGATCACATCAGATCATGACTGGAAACATCAACAGAGAGAGAATTCCATCAAGGTAATTCTTGTCAATTAATTAAATTAATTATAAACAACATATGATGATCCTATTTCTGGTTCCAGGACTCCCCTCTTTCTTTTTTGTTATTCATTCTATTTTGAAGATCTGGTGTTTTATTATCATGACATATCTTGGATTAATTTTCGTTAGCGCTAAAATTAAAATTGGGTACACCCACCAATGCGCTTCCGCTATGCCTATAACCTACAGGTGGTATCAGAGCGGTCATATTATTGATTATAATTATTTAGTTTTTCATTGGTAATTTACACATTTAATAATTTAGTTATTTCAATTCAAGTTAATCGTTCTTTAAATCTGAATATCAAGATCTGTTCCTCCTCTCTCGTTTCTCGTTCACATCATAGAACTATTTTTTCTTTTAATTTTTGATTAAAATAAAATAGAGGATCTCATCCGGAGGTGGAAAACGTTCCTGGTCGTACAACACTAGAATACATAGCGTGTATTTAGAAGTACATGCTATGTAGTCTAGGTTCAATGCATCGGACTGGTCTGCCAAATCAGGTCGTGTATTAGAGTATTTATAAGTCTTAAATAACATTGTGTGTTGACCAAGAATAGGTGGCACACGGTTTCCAGATTACATGCCGTGTGGTCCACTGAACACGGCGTGTAGTCTCTTCGGGTTAGGGTTGGACCGTGTACCCCGTACACGGCTTGCCCGGCTGGAAACCGTGTAACGCGGATACTACATGGCGTGTGTCCCACTTAACACGTTGTATACTCTAAATATTTCTGAAGTACATCTACATGCCATGTCCTCGGGCGTGTACTTTGGATGGACGGTGAACAAAAGTACACACCGTATAGTCGGAACTACACTCCGTGTACTCATCCAAATTACACAGATTTATTAAAATTTATTATCATATTATACAAACCCTTGAGACGTGTATCATAGTGTAGGCATAAAGCTGAGGCACAACACGTGATAGGTGTTTTATATATATGTATTTAATTTAACATTAGTGTAACGTTCATTTCTACTCATTGGGTAGTTATGAATGGGAATTCACCGGGTTGCCTCTAAGGTACAAGTTATGTACAAATATAATTTTAAATGAATTTATTTGTTTAAAATTATGATGGATGATAATTTCAATAAAATTTAGAAAAATGGTTTAAGATAAAAGGATTGATTAATTAAATATAATTAATTGATTCAAGCATGATTTATCTTAAACAATAATGATTAAATTGTTGAATGCTAGTTTTATTTATGTGTAAATATCGTTTCATGTATGGATGATCATGATCTAGACCAAGAACTTTTTTTGTGAATGGTTTATTTTAATTTATTTATTTAAATTAAATTTGTTGGCCAGTGAGCCCTCTCCTCATTAATATGTAGGGTCTGCACGCCCAATGTTTCTTTTATGTAAAACCTCATTTTACCCCTCACCTGCGTATGAGATAAAAGCATATGTAATGGATGGAGCTCCCAAGCTAGTGGAGGTGTCTCAAGTTAGGATCCAAGGTGAAACTGATCCAAGGAGATACAAAGGTGAATAGGTGGAAAGCTGTAAACACGAACCCAAAAGGTTCAAGGTGTTTCTCCCCTAAGTCTTGGGTTAGTTTATCAACCATTAGATAAACTAACCAATAGAACAAGCTCATGATCATACCATTTATTTTATTTTTGTCACTTTCATGGTCTATTTATTGTGGGTGTGTTGTCACGATCACACAATTAATGAATTAAACTAGCATGCAAGATGGAACTAAAATAAGACCGGCTTATGCGTAAAATATTATCTTAGACATGGTTAATCACTTAAGTATATCCCGCTTAATATTAACAAGCATGTGATCAAATATAATAAAATGGAAATTTACATATAAGAAAAAAATCCCTCAAATAAATATTAAGTCGGTATAGCCTTCCATAATCTTGGTCAGAATCGAACCATAGTTCAAAGTGCTTGATCAACCCTAGTTGGGATGCTTTCAATTATTGGGGAATTCTAATTTAAGGGTTTAGGTTGACTTGACTTGGTTCGTATCAAGAGTTGACTACCACAGCAGGACTTGGTGTGACCAAGAGGCAAAGGTTTAGGAAATCTAAAATAAAAGGGTTTCAGGATTGGGGAGTCCACTCAGCGGATCAAGGAGTTGCGAGTTAATGCGGTTGGCATTTTGAATGCCTACCTAAAAGCCTTCAAGTTTCTTGAAAAACCCTAGTTGGGGTAATGAGAAGGGCAATATGGATCCTTGCCACTATAATATTCAGAAAAACAAATATTCCGAATTCAATGGTGAGGGCTATTGGATTTTGATAAAATAGTGGGAGACTAATAAGTATTAATTTATTTATTTGTCTCAATTTTATGATGATAAAGTACTAAAACTTTGCTCATATTAAATTGTAGAAATGGAAATAAAAATTACTTCAAACATATCATTGTGAACCATAATTGAGAAGGAAAACCTTCTCACCAGCACCAATTTCCAAGAGTGGAAGAGGCGTTTACGCGTCATCCTTCGCCACGAGAGAAAATTGTATGTGCTGGAAGAGCATATTTCAGTTGCGCCTGGGAAAGAGGCCAGTGATGAGAAAATTTCTCTCTATATGAAACATATGCATGATGCCACATATTTCCAATGTTTCATGTTATCGGTCATGTCTAATGAGCTCCTGAAGCAACATGAAAACATGGAAGTGTATAGCATGATGTCTCACCTTAAGGATCTCTACCAAGAAAAGGCGAGATAGGAGAGATATGATATCTCCAACGCTTTGTTTACAACTAAATTTGGAGAGTTTGTGCCATGTGGGCCTCATGTAGTCAATCTTATTGGCTACATTGAACACCTAGATATCTTAGGGATTAAATTCTCGGATGAGTTGTGTACAGATCCCATCCTGTCATCACTTCCCAAGACCTTATCTAGCTTTATTGTCAATTATAACATGAAAAATAATGAGAAGAGTCTATTGGAACTTCTAACCTTAATTCTCCAGGTAGATAAGGACCCCAGGCATAACAAACCCACATTCCTTATGGTGAATAAGAAAATTAAGGACAAGGCAAAGGGGACAAGGACTTATAAATGGTCTGAAGCCCCTGAGAACCGTCCCTCCAAGAAGGGTAAGATCTAGAGACAAGGAAAAGAACAGAAGGTGGTATGTTTTTCATGTGGTAAACAAGGCCACTGGAAGAGGAACTGCATCCAGAAGCGTGGGGATGATAAAGGTGTGTTTGTTATCAAGTTTAATCTTTCCATTTCTACACATTAAGTATTAGATACAACTTATGGGGCTCACATCTATATTCAAATGTAGAAACCAATTAGATTTATAAATATTTCCAGAGGAGAGGTGGATCTTCGAGCTGCCAATGGCGCGAGGCTGGCTGTGTTAGCCATTGGAGATTACCACCTCTCATTGCCAACTGGGATGATTTTGGTTTTACATAACTGTTATTATGTGCCTAGTGTTACCAAAAACATAATTTATGTATCATGTTTGGATATGGATGGATTTATTTTCAATTTTGGAAATAAGGGTTGTCTCTTTTATAAGACAAAGTATGTTATAGTATGAAACATTTAAATAATGGTTTGTATGTATTAAATTATGAAAAAAAGTGTTGGAAATCGATAAAAAAACATACTCACATGACTCATATATCACCCAGTTGCGACATCACCGTTTCGGTCATGTGAACAAGAAGCACTTGAAAAAGCTCTGCCAAGATGGATATTTAGACTCTACTGAGCTAAAACCACTTGATATATTTCATGCTTGTTTACAAGGTAAAATGACCAAGACACATTTTTGTGGATAGGGTGAAAGGGCCACAGAGCTTCTAGGATTGGTGCATATGGATTTGTGTGGACCATTTCTAGTAGAAGCTAGAGGTGGATATTCCTACTTCATTACTTTTACTGATGATTTGAGTAGATATGACTATGTCTACTTAATGAGGTATAAGTCAGAAGCCTTAGAGAAATTTAAGGAATTCAATAATGAAGTATATAATCAGCTTGGTAAGAAGATAAAGAAGCTTTGATCGGATCGAGGTGGAGAATATCTGAACCAAGAGTTCATCGATATTCTACGAGAGTCGAGGATTCTATCTCAGCTCACTCTTCCTTATACACCACAGTGGAATGATGTTAGTGAAAGGAGGAACCTCACCATGTTGGACATGGTGAGGTCGATGATGAGTCATGCAGATCTTCCATTATCCTTTTAGGGATATGCATTAAAAACTACATCATACACATTAATTTGAGTACCAACTAAGGAGGCAAATGGAATTCCCTCTGAGTTATGGAATGTAAAGAAACCCATTTTGTCACACATGCGTGTATGGGGATGCGAGTTGTTTTTTAATGCCTTATCAGGCAACAAAATAGCACCTTGGGGCATGAGGTGTATCTTTATAGGATAATCCAAGGAAACTAAAGGATATTACCTATATAATCCTTTAGACAAGAAAGTGATTGCCGTCAGACAAGCCGTCTTTCTTGAGAGGGATCACATCCTCAAAAGGGATAGTGGGATCAATATTGACTTTGGCGTAGTTGATTCTCAAGATACACAGGAGTTGGTACAGGAACAAGTTCCACAGGTCCCCATGGAAGAGGTTCTAGAAACACAAGTACTACTTAGGAGCTCAAGAGAGGTAAGGGAACCAGAGAGATTTGGTTTCATAGTCACCGAGGATGGTGAATCATTATTGTTGGATAATGATGAACCTATCTCCTATAAGGAAGAAGTAGAAATCTCAAAAGCTGCAAGATGGATATAAGATATGAATTCTGAGATAAATTTCATGTATCAAAACCAAGTCTAAATTCTGGTTAATGAGCCAATTGATGTAAAGCCTGTTGGATGAAAATGGGTATTCAAGAGAAAGTTGGATATGGTAGGTCAAGTTAGCACCTATAAAGTAAGGCT
This sequence comes from Viscum album, assembly GCA_963277665.1. Lineage (NCBI taxonomy): Eukaryota > Viridiplantae > Streptophyta > Magnoliopsida > Santalales > Viscaceae > Viscum > Viscum album. The sequence goes on from OY728156.1 coordinate 1,810,480,665, forward strand.
AGTGGCTAAAGGATTCAGACAGTTTTAAGGAATTGACTATGATGAAACATTATTGTCAGTTTCCATGTTTAAATCCATAAGAATCATACTTGACATAACAACTTACCATGACTACGAGATTTGGAAAATGGATGTAAAAATAGAATTCCTTAACAGTAACCTTTAGGAAGATGTCTATATGACACAACCATAAGGGTTTGTGATACTAGGTGAATCCAAACAGGTTTGCAAGTTGCAGAAATCCATTTATGGATTAAAGCAAGCATCCAGGTCATGGAAAATTTGATTTGATGAATCCATAAAGGAATTTGGTTTCATTAAAAATGAATGTGATCCATGTGTTTATAAGTGGTTTAATGGGAATGATATCATTATCTTAGTAGTATATGTTGACAACATATTGCTTATTGGAACTGATGTACCAGTCTTATAGTCAGTTAAGTACTGGTTGAACAAGTGTTTCTCCATGAAGGACTTGGGTGAAGTAGCCTACATTCTAGGGATCAAGATCATTCTTGATAGATCCAAGAGGCTGCTTGGACTAAATCAGGGTACATACATTGACCAGATACTAAAGAGATTTAGTATGGAACAATCCAAGAGGGGATTGGTTCCAGTGTCACATGGCCTATATCTTTCTAAGAAAATGTGTCCTTAGACACAACAAGAGAAAGATAGAATGAGTAAGATCCCATATGATTAGACTATAGGATCCATCTTGTATGCGATGTTATGTACTAGTATTGATGTTTTCTATGCACTGAGCATGGTAGGAAGATATCAAGCAGATCTAGGAGAACAACATTGGACTGCTGTTAAGACTATCCTTAAGTATCTAAGAAGAACTAAGCATATGTTCCTAGTGTATGGAGGAGATGAGGAGATTTCCATCAGAGGGTATGCTGATGCTGGTTTTCAAACAGATCAAAACGATTTGAAGTCGCAATCTGGATATGTTTTCTGTCTCAATAGATGAGTTGTGAGTTGGAAGAGTTCAAAGCAGCTAGTTGTCACCGATTCTATAGTGGAGTCCGAATATATAGCGGCTTCTAATTTATACAAGGAAGCTGTATGGATTCGTAACTTTGTCCAGGAGCTTGATGTGGTGCCTATCAGTAAAGATCCTATCACGTTGTATTGTGATAATACTACAGCGGTGGCTCTTGCAAAAGAACCAAGGTCACATCAACGGATAAAGTACATACTCCAGAAGTATCACCTCTTGAGGGATTTCTATCAAAGGGGTGAAGTTGTTGTGAGAAGAGTTTTCATGGAAGAGAATGTGGTGTACCCCATGAAAAAAGTCATATCTTAGCAGAAGCATGAATATCATGTGAGAGCTGGCAGGTTAAAGGTTATTGACAGTTGGCTCTAGTCCAAGTGGGAGTCTGTTGAAGTTGGTGGCCTAAAACCAACTACTTTATACTTTATTCATTAATAAATACCTTATCACATCTTGATTGTTATTTTGTGTGACAATTCATGTGATAATGTCCTAAGGATAGCTATTGCATTAAAGGGTCATAGCAGATCCCTACTATGATGAGAACCCGGAAGTGCCATAACATTGTTCTTGAATATATGTTCTATGGCCAGATGATGTTATTTGAGGGACACAAATAATACAGGCCATTAGGGATGAGGAATCATAAAACTTTGAGGCACCTTCTCATGGTGTGTGCCCTTGGTAATATCCAGAAGGATGTTATGAGAATGAGACCCACCAGTAGGAAATCCACATTTCATAGTGTCATTGGATGTTACTTTCTACAGACATGTATATTGGTCCTTAGATTTTAAGATTATTATTAATGGGTATTACAACTCACGCACTTAGATGTATTGACAAAAACTGTGACGATGCACTGTTCACAACGAGGTAGGATATGCTGGGTGCGTCACGAGTAATACTTCATTAATAGATAATGCGAGAAAGGATTTGTCCCTTCTATTCCATAATAGAAGTAGATATCTCAGGCCCTTTTATAGAATTGATATGGCCTAAATAAATCCATGGACATAGTGAGGAATGGGAAAGTTCAATTTCATAAAGTCAAAGAAATAATAATCGAGCACATGGGTTGATGACACTAGCATGCAACTCGCTTGATTCGAGATATTGAGACAAAGGGAATATATTACACGGTAAGCGTTCATAGGAGGTGACATGTCATTGTGGTGTTAACTTCTTTCTCTATGGGTGCCTTGACGTGTTGCTAGACACTAACCTTGGAATTTAGGCAGGATCCACCTAATACCACTGAGAAACAGGCCTAGAGGGTCACACACTAAGTGTATCCAAGTATCTCAGTTAAATATTAATTTAACAAGTTGAATAAATATTATTCCCAACTATGGTTTAATAATTATTGAATAATTCCTAATCGCATTTATTTTGACACTAGTTATTCAAGAGAATATATTGTGGGAGAAATAATATATATTTATTATCAAGTAATGCAGTGATATTTATTTTAGAAATAAATATCCATTATTCAAGGTCTAATAAATGTGGTGGAAGAAATAAAGAAAAATGGAAAATAAAAGTACACACTGTGTATATTAATATATACATGCCATGTAGTTTTCTGGGAATTTATGAGAAATAATATTATTTATTTAATTAAATAATATTAGGTGTAATTCGTTGGGTGCATGTCAAGTAATAATAATATTCAAATGTTATTATTAGACATGGGGTATTACTCAGAATTAAATGAAATGAATAAATGCTTTTGGGTAATTAATTCATTTTATTATTCTATGTAATTAAAATCTCAATTATATAATTCTCATTAGCCTAACCATTTTTTGTGGTTGTGCACAATAGATTTGGAAAAACTCTCAAGCCAAGAGAGAATTCTCTTCCACCAAGAACTCTCTCAAGCTATAAGAGATAGATCCACCTCCACCAGATCAAGGCGGTCGAAGGCGGGCATCACAAGCAAAGGCTCTTCCATGCTAGCACCCAGAGATCATTTCGACAACATCCAGAGATATGTGGAGCACGTGTGGATCACCGCTAGAGGAATCCTACACTTGGATTATATGACGCAATGACAGATCACATCAGATCATGACCGGAAACATCAATGGAGAGAGAATTCCATCAAGGTAATTCTTGTCAATTAATTAAATTAATTATAACCAACATGTGATGATCCTATTTATGGTTCCAGGACTCCCCTCTTTCTTTTTCGTTCTTCTTTCTATTCTAGAGATCATGCGTTTTATTGTCGTGACAGATCTCGGATTGATCGTTGTTAACGCTAAAATTAAAGTTGGGTACACCCACCAACGCACTTCCGTTGCGCCCAGAACCTACAAAGTGTTTGTTAAGGATATAAAGAAACTTGCATCAAGGAAAATACAATATACATTTATAGTAATTATCCTAATTTTTTAAGGATATTATAGAAAACCCTAAGATAGAAAATAAATAATCGATTTATAGATTATATTTTTATAAAAGGTTCCATATCTCTATTTGAGATAGTGGGAGAAAGGTTGAATTGGATTTGGTCAATGCCGAAGATGCACAAATTGTTGGCATAGAAACAAGTTCTGCAAGAGAATGTGGAAAATAAATGTTTCAAAGACACATATTGCATAGGAATAATAAAACCATTGTAATGGATTTGTATTCACTGTGGATGGTGAGAAATTATTCATTGAGAATAATGAATCCTACAAGTAAGAAGTAAATGTAAATAATATAAGATTGACAAGATCAATTAAAATTAAATAATAGATTCCATGTATATAATTACATGGAGCTTATTATTTTCAATACTATAGTGCGTATTCCAGTGAGACTATACATTGATGGTACAAGCGTGGTACCAATGAGGCTTGATTGGTAATTCCAATTTTTTATTCCTAAATCCATTATAATTTTACTTGTCAAAGATGTTTTTTATCATTTTATTCAGCATTGGATGTAAAGACCACCAATCTTGGAAGACATCTATACGACGCAACTAGAAAGGGTTGGTACACCATAGAATGACAATAAGGGATGAAAGTTACTAAAATACAGTTTTGGATTAAAGTAATAAGATCATAGAATATTCATTTGGAATGAATATCTTCCTTATATCTACAAGGGGGTAGTAGGAGTGTCGTGGTTTTCCAAGTAAAATATGTTTGATAAAATATGGAAAATATCTATTGGTCTTACAGTTAGTTGAGATAAGAATGAAAGTAACTCTCTAGATATTGACTTAAAGTAGCAACCTGGGTTCTAGGGAACCATATATACTAAGGTAGATCTAACGATTGCTTGGACCTAGTCAATAGTATATATACATACAAGGTATGAAAAATAAAAGTTGGAATAATTCGAGAGAATTGTTTCCAATATCACATGGCATAAATCTCTCCAAGAATACATGTATGGGAATGGGAGTATATTGATGTATTAAATTAAATTCCATATGCATGCACGATGGATAAATCACATATGTCATGCTATTTACTAAATGTGATACTGCAAACATACATTCTATGGTAGGAAAATATCAATTGTATCCAAGAGAACTGCTAAGGAAGCAGTCAAACTATCTAATTGTACTTGATAAAGTACAAAAGATATATACCTAAAATATAGAAAGAAATGGATACTAGTTATAAGGGGTCACAAATGAGAGTTCATATAGATCAATAGGACCTTATATTGCAGTCAAACTAAGTTGATGAATAAGACAAACTCATTCAATCTAGTGGTATCCATATCTAAAAATACTGAGTGTGTTGCGGATTTTGAGGCATCTAAAGAAGTAGTGCATGATACACGAAAATTTGTTCCAATTCTTGAAATCTCACCTAGTAAGTAAAGTTTTATCATTATGATAATTATTTTACTGATACTAGCTATGATTTCAAGTTTATAAAGTGGATAAAAGGATACATACTTGGGGTTTACATCTCTTGAGGAGTCTTACTTAAGGAGTTGAGGTCACTGATAACATAATATCCATGTAGTGGATATGTGGAAGACCCATAAATAAAACCATAACTCAAAAAAAACATGATCCTATCATGTGATAACTAATAAGAATAGTTATCAATTTGGCTCCAGTGCAAGTGGGAGTGTTTTAATAGTGGGTTCCCTAGACCCAACTTGAACAGTACTTTTCAAGTACCATATCATGTATACAGTGAGTTATGAATGATGAAATCTCTCCAAAATAGTGTTGATATTTCTATGTCCACTATTTAAGTGGTAATATTCATAGGTTATTTTTCATATCAAAATGTTATAGCAGTTCATAGACTATATTAAGAACCTTGAGATACTATGACAATAATATTAAACAAATTTCTTATGGCCTAGATACATCATTCTGATTGTATATAGATGATGTTTGACTATCAGGTGCTAGGGGATCACAAGCATTAAAATTTCTTATTATGAAATTCACACTTAGTGATCTCGAGTAGAAGAGATCATGAAGACAGACCCACTAATAAGAACACCACATGTTTTAGGTGTCATTGGTTATTACTATCTATGAACATGTGTATTGGTCTCCTGACTTGAGATCATTATCAATATGTTCCATTTGATCGCGTACTTAGATGTAAGGAAAAAACCATGATAATAAAGTCATGGTGAGGTAGTTTGTGTTGGGTGTGTCATTTATAGAATGACATTGGTTGAATAGAAAATATATAATTTATCACTTCCAAAAGGAAAAGATGCATCGGGACCAGTTGATTAGGATGATAGTACCTTTATTAAACCATAGTCATGGTAAATTAAGGTAAGTCCATAAACTAAGGTCAATGAATAATAAATCAGGAAATGACGATGAAACATGTGTACATCCTGATTTATGATGTATTGTGAGACAAAGATATTATATTACACAGTGAGTGTTCATTGGAAGGTCTTCATTATTATGACTACTCCTTATCTCTTTAGGGGCCTTGATGGGTTACTAAACTTCGCTCTTGGTCTGTGAATAATATTCATTATTATCTAGATAAGGTTCTATAGGTTCACAGACAATAGAGAATTTGAATGTCTTCCATATTCTGATGAATAGGAGTTTAGGACATGGTGGGTCCCACCACAGGGTTCGGGATATGTCTGAGTATATATGATCTCCATGGAATAAATAAATTCATAGTATTTCAGTTTAGAATAATTAGTATTTAATTTATTTATTAAATTTATTTACAAGTATTAAAGTAAATTCATGGAGAATATTATTTGAATGAATATCCTTTTAATATTCAAGGATTCGTGTAATATTAGTGAGAATATCGAGTCGAGTTAATGAAATATTTTTATCATGTAATATATTTATTATATTAAAATAAAGTGATGAAAATATAAATAACATTTATAACCTAATTAGTTGGTCATAACATGCCATTTTTGGTTTATTTAGGGAGAAATAAATATTCAAGTATCAGGGAGTTAATATCAGGTATTTATTGATTTTCTATAAAAGGGGGAGAGAACTTTCATGAAAAGTACTATTCACTACTCAAATGGTGAGATCCTCTCTCTCCTCTCTCTCTCTCTCTCTCCTGATTCCTAGAGAGTGACTCTCATTCCAAGTGCTCAATTGTAGTTCTTCACAAATCGATGGAACGGAGTAGTGGTGATCGTCGGGATTATAAAGGCATCGTCGTAACTCCACACTAGTACCCATATTCTAATGATCAATGCTCCTGCAAGATTTCAAAGAATGTGTGGATGATATAGAGGGATTAGAATTCAAATCCTTCAATAAATAATCACCGACAATGAGAATATGTCGACCATGACTTCATATTAAACCAAGTATTTTTTTTGTTTAAATTTTATGCTTAAAATTCACCACGTGTGATCCTTGAGCTTTAACCAGGGTAGTGCTTCACTGGTGATGATGTAGTAACATCGATTATCAATGAACTTTTTTAAATATCTGGCCCACCGGATTCTATTGTACACCCCAATACCTTCAATATTGATGGAACTATTTTTCAAAATTTCATTATCATCAATTTTTCTTCATGTCAACCTTATAAATACTCAACATTGTTTCTCCAAACTCCCTATTTATTTTTATTTTCAATGTCCTCAAATTCATTTTAAGTCAATATGTGTAACACCCTTGGAAAATTGAAGCTTAAAAGAGTAAATGTTACTACTCATGTTAGAATGGTTCACCTTTATTTTTAAGAAACTACCATATTAGAACTCTACAGTTAAGCATTCATGGCATGGAGTATATTCAAGATGGGTGACCTCCTGGGAAGTTTATCGGGATGTGTGTGATTGGGGATAAAATGAATTGAATGAATATGTGTTAGCCTAAGGGTAAATTCATTAATATGATAAGTGACCCCAGTGGGTAATAGCATGTGTCATGTTGGAGAGGCAACCAAAGTATTATAGGAGATCCTTGAGTTCAGGTGATCAGGTTAATGGTCTGGGGGGTTGGGTCGTGAAAAATGGTATTAAATCCAATATAGTCGGAAGTGTAGTGGTGTTTTCTAAGTTTATAGTGTGCGGTATACAACAAGGATGTTGTGATTTAAAGAGGTGGTGAGTGTAACACCTCTGGAAAAGTGAAACTTAAAAAATTAAATAGAATTGCTCATGTCAATAATGTGCAACTTTATTTTTGAGAACCTATCAGATTAGAACTCCACAATTAATCATGTTTGACTTGAAGTAGTGTTGGGATGAGTGACCACTTGAGATGTTTCTTGGGGTGTGTGTGATTGAGAACAAAGCACATTGAAATAAAATGTGTTGGCATGTGGGGACAATTATTAGTCTAATAAGTGACCCAAGTGAAAAATAGTCTATGGTGTATTGGGAAGGAAACTGGGGTATTATAGAATACCCATGGGGTCAGATGATCAGGTTAATGACCTAGGGAGTTAGAGTGTGATAATATGTGTGTATGTTGGTCTTTTCATCTCCCCCTTATTGATAAAAAATATAGAGGTGTTTGAAAGAGTAAGAACTCACTTGTTCTCACTTGTCTTCAAAAAACTTCTCCTCCCAATTCTAATTTTCAATTCATCTTGAAACAATGGAAAGAGGGATTGTAATCACATGTTCACTTAGCTAAGAGGATCTAGTTAAACTCTAAGTCATCATGTGTTAACCCGAGGTAAAAAAAAAGAATGATTAACTAAGTAATTAAAATCTTTCCATAAATCATTATACATGTGATACTATTCTCTAATTATAGGGGGTTGTAATCACAAATTTATCAAGAAATGTATATATCTTTCAAAAATCAATAAAATCATTAAAACATTTAAAGTGGGAGTATATAAACTCCCCCCAATATTTACTTTTCTCATCACTCCCACTTTTTAATAGATTAAATATAATAAAGATAAGAGTATAAAGGTGTGAATGACTTGCCTCAACTTCCATTTTAAAAGGGGTTGTCTAGAAATTTCAAATTTTCATGGATATTACTTTTGGAAGCATCTCCTTAATATTTTCTCCCCCAAAAGGGATGTACTCACTTCTTCTTTATCATGTTGGATTACTTTTGAAAATAGTATTTAAGATACCCCATTTTGAAGATCTACCATAATGAAATAGTCAAAATTTCTCCAAATATAGGATAGTGATTCCAACTTGCTTCTTTCCATATTAATGTAAAATCATGATAGTATAATCACCTTACAACATCACCTTCAATTATATGTATTAAAAGCACACAGATACATCACAAATAATTAAGGAGATAAGGTGAAACTTCTTGTTTCTTAATGTAAATAGCAAGGTTGAGAGGATTTTCTCAACCAAGATGCTTCTTTTACTCTATACTTCATGATTTGATATTTTTTCTTCAATTCTATTTTTGATTTGGGCACCATGGAACACTTCATTATTGTAATTTCTTTGTGTCAGATATTCTCACATGTGTCACTTGGTGAAAACCCTATTTTATTTAAATATTATTCTTATGGTGACAACATTATTAAGAAATTTTTGGCACTATGCCTAGACATGATGCACCTCCCACACATATCTTTAAGTGAAATTACATGTTTTCCTTTATCTCCTACTTCCTTTTGGAATTATTCCAATTTTCTAGCAGTTTACAATTAATATAGACAAACTATCATACATTCATTTTTTAACATGCATAGATTTTTTGGACTTTTCACTTGGTGTCTTCAAAAGTTTTGGGTTTCCTTTCTTGGGTAACTCTTTTAATTATTCATCAGGGATTCCCTCAATTAAAACAATAATTCTCTACCTCACTAAGATTGATTCCATCTTTGAATTTAGATTACCTCTGTTAATATTGATTTCCATGGAATGTTTACAGTGGTCTATGGTGTGACCCATCTTGTCACGGTATAAGAATCTCTCTCCTGTTGATGAGAAACCCTTGGTAACCTTATTTTTGGACCTATTTGGAGCAGTGTGTTCAATTCTTTTATTCTCTATAACATGTTACTTTTCCTATTTTTCTCCCAAGAACCATCTCTCTCCTATTGATGAGATGCCCAAATGTGGGGGCGACATAGGAATGACTGCCTCTATCAATGTCTGTATATCCCCACCCATGGTGAGACCCACTAGGTAATGACCTAGGAACCCGCACAAGATAGCATGGTCCCCACATCCCTGCTGCAGTAGCAACCCCCCAACCCATCTCCACAAACAACAGGATGTTAAGGACAGGATTCGAACTTTGGACCTCTTTAAGTACCAAGCCCATGGAAGTTGGTACCGACCACTAAGATGCAGCTTACTATTTTGTACCAAGTGACATGGGCTTGGTACTTAAGGAGGTCCAGGGTTCGAAACCTAGCCTCAACAACCCACCTCTTGCGGAGATGGTTTGGGGGGATTATTGTTGCAGTAGGGTTGTGGGGACCATGGTTTCTAGTGTAGGTTACTAGGTCACTACCTAGTGGGTCCCACCATGGGTGCGGATAGACAAACAAAAATAGAGGAAATCAGTCCTATGCCACCCCTTATGATGTGGGGGTGGCATAGGACAGACTACCTCAATCAGCATTTTCCTATCCTCACCCACAGTGGGACCCACCAACAACCCGCTGCTTATAGAGATGGGTTGGGGGGATTTCTACTACTGTATAGTTGTGTGGACCATGGTGTCTGGTGCCAGTTCCTAGGGCACTACCTAGTGGGTCCCAACCATGGTGGGCCCCACTATGTATCCACCTAGGAACCTAAATCGGACACCATGGTCCCCAAAACCCTTATATAGCAGCAATCTCCCTAACCCATCTCTGTGATCAGTGGGTTGTTGAGGCCAGATTTCAAACCCTGGACCTCCTTAAGTACTAAGTCCATGGCACTTGGTACCAACCAATTTATAACAGTTTGTATCCTCTTCTAATGTTTACTCCCACTTAATGTAGGCTCCTCTTGAGTTATAAGTGTTAACCTATTGTGTCAACAATCCAATGACCTGTGTCTAAACCTTTAATAATACTTGTAATGACCAACAAACATTGGTTTTCTTATTTGGAGTTCATATTTTCCAGAATTTGTAGATCAGGAAGGTTGCTATTTTTGAATATTTTCATCAACTTTTTGGGCTTCTTTTGGGGAACTAGTCTTTGTACTCCTTTTATTCACCATTTAAATGTTGGTAATCTTCTCATCATTTTTCTATATCCATTTTTATAAAGAATTTTTTTTTAAACCTACAATGTATAAGTAAATAGATTTAGTATAATTATTTATTTTAGATATGGATGGTACATTTTTCTATGAGCTTGATGTGTGTTGATCAGAGGATGGGTAAAATCTCTTATTTCCACTAAAATGAGTCATATTAAAGTCATAACTCCTGATAGAAACTTGTGTGGACACATTCTTTTTCTCAACTATTTAGGAGGTTCTAGAATGTGTGGTTTCAAGATCCATCATTTTTACCCCAAGCTCAAAATACTTCATGGTGAGGGAATATTTTTATTCCTCAAATGATATCAACTAGACTTCTCAATATCTCTTTAGATTCTGAAAAAAAAAACTTTGAAAATCTGGATTGATTCTTATAGATAATTGTTAAGATGTTTTATTTCGCTTTCTTTAACATCCAATTGGGAATCTTCAACATTCATGGACATGTTGTGAAATCTTTTTAATTCATGAATTAATTCCTCAATAATAATCATTGTTACTTATTTCTTATAAAAATTATCTTAAAAAATTTCTTCAATTAAGGAAATCTTTTTATTGAAAACAGTCATAGATTCTTACTTAGCTTCAACTAGGTATATGATAGAATGGAAATTTTTGAGTTTTATACTTAATGCATCTTCCATTTAGTGAGTTTATTATACTAGGTGTGAATTTTAATAAATAATTCCATTGAAAAAACCAAGTATATATATGTGACTACTTCAATAAGAACATTCTTCACATACCTTTCAATTTGAGAGTAAAAGTATTCAATGTTTTTGATAGATTCATCCTCCTCATACTATTCACAACTTAAACTTTCTTCTTCAAAAGGATCATTGTCAAAAAAAATTGGAGATGAGAATTTATCACCTTGATTATCTTCAAATAGTGATTGATCCTTTTTTCCATCTTTGAGATTTTTCTCAATCTCTATCTCTTTCTTTTTCCAGTTCTTTAAGGTTTTAACTAAAACCTCTCCTTCAATTTTAACAAATATGTAATCTGAGTTCTCCATTTAAGGCCCTTCAATGTTTTATTCAAATATGCACTTCATGCAGAGCATGTAAAAAATGGTAATAATTAAGATCCAATCAAAGGTGAACCAATATTTTTTTAGATATCACTTGTATTATCTAGTGGTTGTGCAGGGACACTGAGAGGGGGGTGAATCAGTGTACCTAAACTTTACAAAGTTTTTCTTTCCTTTAAATTATCCCCTCCTAAACTTGAAACTCTATAATAGTTAAGAGAAATATATCTAATGATATTCTCTCAATCCACACCCCGATATGCAATTTATAATAAGAAAGAAAAATAACACACAAATATTTACAACATTTTTCCTCAATGAGACAGCTCAATCCTTATCAGGTTTGAGTCGAGTTCTAATACTTGGAGTTAACACTATTATGGAAGAGTGATTATAATATAATGGGGGCAGTGTGCATCCTCGAATCCTAAAAGGATACCAACACTATATTACACAAGATTCATGTAAGATAAGTTCGGTGTTATTCCTTGAGTTTTAAAGTGAAACTACATTCATGTAGTTCTTTAACCTTATATGAGATGATAGCATTATTTATACTTGTACCGCCAGTTCTTCCAAGTTTCTCCATGAACCAACAAAAAAGTCATCAACTACCAAATAATGATTAGAAAACACACATGTAGGTTGGCCTTGATCTCCACCCAAACTCATTCTAATATTTAATCACAATGGTTCTCAATCTTTAAGATTCTCGATGAAAAGTGTAGACAGAAATCACAGAATCAGTTTCTCCTCAATCTCTTTATTTATCTTTGATACCAACAAGGTGGGTAGTGGTATTAGATTCTCTACTTTTCTTCTTTGAAAAATATGGTTTTTTCCTTGGTTACAATAACTAAAGGCTCCTCTTCTTCCTATCACTTTTAGCTTCATGTAATATACAGCCTCATCATATCCAATATTCTCTCTCACTTATTATTGACTTGAAAAAAAAATATCAAAAATATCCAAATTAGACACACTTTTTTCAGTTTTCTACATCTCTTAAATGTTTATTTATACATGTGAATATCATTTCCTTATTTGAATAAGTAAACCCTAAGATTACTACATATTTAAACTCATTTAAAACTGAGACAATGAATTAATTCAAATATCCATGAAGACTCGAGGTTATTCTTTTTTATGTGATATGGAAATATCACAAACTCATATTATATAAAATTTGATTCTTTAAAACCTCCCACATCAACATATGACCATGCATAACTCTCACAATTTGATAATTTTTGTTTTTAAAAGTGGGTTGAATCCTTGAAACATAATTTTAGCTGGAATCACATTCTATGGTTTTCCTTTAATAATTTCAATCACATTAGTATCATCAGAACATCCAGTATCATAGGACTTTGGAAGTCTTATTAATAGACCATATTTAAAGTCACATGTTCAATCTTTAAAGACTTTCAATGAAAAGACTTACTATGAAATACATAAACTCAAATTCATACTCTATATATTCAAATAATTATGATGTAAATACTTACAATAAAAGATATACGGTCCAAAGACTTATGATCAAGTCATGAGAAGCTGTAACAAACCAACCCAGGATACCATCTAAACTGATACTAGGTCTGATTCACCACTAACCTGAAGGTGTTCCCAATCTCCACAGGCTAGCTAAAATCACCTGGTAATTAGAAAATAACTGTTGGGAATTATTTCTCCCACAAAATACAACAAAAATAGAGTACAATGTGGAAGCATCATTATATATATATATATATATATATATCAATAAATACATACATGTAAAGTACAAGGAGACACTAAGAAAACTTAAAGCAGAACATAACTACTAAAACCCCTCTCCTGGTGGTCCACAACCACACACCATGTCCCAATTCACCCACCCTTGGTCACCAAGAACATACCCACAAAGTAAGGCGAGTCACAAACACCTGCTATAAGATAATGAAGGGATGCCAACACCAAAAGGTATAAGCAGGGTGTGAGCTGAAGATCCCATTAAGATTCAACCAAATATTCTATGAAATTACTTCATAAGGTAATTTAAATATGCTAAAATAAGAGTAAAAATGGAATAGTATAAGAATTAGTTTAAAATTATAGTTTTAAACATTTAAAAAACATTTATTAAACTAAACCTATAAAACATGCCATTTCACCATTTAAAAACTAATAATTTTCTTGAAAATATTTGAAACCCATTTCACAAGCTAAAGTAAGGTAATCAAGAAAATATGAGAATATGCACCTGATTTGTAAAGATGAACAAGAATCAATTCAATATAGTCAAGGTTTATAATAATAATAAATGAATCAAGCAAGGAATCTCTGGTGCCAAATGGTTTAACAACCAAATAAAGAGATTTCCATTTTAAATAAATAGGGTTTGCATTTCAAAATCATATTTAAACAAATCATGCTTTACATTTCAAATGATGGAATATTTATAAACAAATGGTTTAATAAAAAAATTTATATAAAATAATTTATATAAATTCCCAAGGCATGAAAAATATTTTTACAACAATGTCATATATTCATTTTAAATACAAACAAGTGAGCAACATGGTCATGTGCCAAATAGGTATGATAGTTCCAGGCTATAGGGACCCAACATTGTGAATATGGAAAAGTATGTACATACACCCCTTGAACCAAGGCTAGGATAATTCATCACCATTTCCTAAGGGATGTGATGTTCTGATATGATGTTTTAGAATAGTGTAAGTCGTGAAGTGTTGTCCAATATAACACAATAACTACCTAAGGATTGCATGTTCTCTAGTATAAAACAACAGTGGGAAATTTCTTTTAAGACTGCTTAAAATACAATTAAATCTCATACCACATTTCAATATGCCAATTTTATCTTTAAAACCCATAATGGGTTTTTAATCAAAAACATGCCTTTTCAAAAATATGAAACCACTGGGTTTTCATCAAAACCATTTTAAGCCATTTTTCATAAAAAGGGATTTGAAATCAATTCACCATTCCATTTCACAATCCAATTTCATAATTAAATTCAATAATTTAAGTTTCATGTAATTCAATCAATTTTATCACAAACCCCCAATTCACTATAATTGAGGTTTTTCACAATTTTCCATCAGATACATTTCAAAATTAAATTAAACAATTTAATTTCCAATCAAATTCAATCATTTTCCTAACAAACACTCAATTCAATGGAATTAGGGTTTTTCGCAATTTTACTTCAAATTTCAATTCAAAAACTTTTATACAATTTCAGCATTCAAAAAGGGTAAACATACCCACTTCCTTTCACAATTAATCATTAAAATTCCAAACGGTCCATTAAAACATTCATAAATTCATTCCAAATCCTTTTAAACAATACAATATTCAAAAGGGTAATAATACCCACTTCCTTTCATAATTTATTGTTAAAATGCCAAATAGGCCATTAAAATAATTATCAATTCATTCAAAATTAGTTTAAACAATTCAATATTTAAAAGGGTAATAATACCCACTTCCTTTCACAAATCATCATTAAAATTCCAAACAACCCTTTATAAAAATCATTTATTTCAAAGCATCCCTAAAACATTTAAAGTAAGTATTACAATTTAAAAAGGATTGAATAAATTTCAAAACATGCGTTTACACCCCATTTCCATGAAGATGAATCATTTATTTCAAATAACCTAAAAAAATCCATTTAAAAACAATTCTTGGTCATTAAATAAATTTTTTCATTTAAAACTATTTTGAAAACATCAAATAGGTCAATTTATTTAATTCAAATCATGGAAGTTCATTTAATAAATAAAAACTCGGGACAAAGAGCATTTAATAAATCAAAACTCGGGAAAAATCCCTCAATTTCACCAAAATAACCTTTTAAAATCTCTTTGAAAATAAATCCAAGAAAATATGCTATCTAAACAATTCATAAAAAGGTTATAGATATCAAGATTATAGCCATTCAATTAATGCCATATTCAATTCCAAGGGGAATTGGTTAAAGAATAATTTGTGAGGAATTGAATAGATGAAATACATAGAACATGTTTAAGAAATTAGGAAACATGTATCTATAAATTTATCTAGAAATAATGAATCAAAAAATGAAGGAAAATCATAGAAACCCATACTTGGAAATTAAGGAATCCAACCGCAACAATTCGAGATGTGTCACCTTCAATGGTGATCATCAGATCTAAGATGTTATATCATGAAATAAGGGAGAGGATATCATAGATCTAAAATTCCATATCAATCAATCACGATCCAACAAAACTCAAGGATTTCACAACATTTAGGAATAAGAAATAAAGAGGAGAAGGGAGATCCATGAAAAGAAGAGAAGAACTCGCTGAAAGAGAAGATATCTGCTTCGATTGGAACTTCAATCCACCAAGAGATGGGGTCTGGGAGAGACAAAATGGCTCTAGAGAGCTCCCAAAAGTCTGAGAATCTATTTTGGTTTGAGCGGGAGAAGTTTAGGGTTATTTGGGGGGGGGTCATTAATTACAATTTTGTAACTTTAATTACCGCATGTACGATTTCTTGGGTTAAGTCACACAGTTTACAATAACCATGTGCAAACCATGCACCCAGAACAAAGCTACTAGAAGTGTTTCATGGTTTGGTTTCACACTTTATCAAATTGTATGCCAATCATGTTACCCCTTACTATCCAGGTTTCACACTTTGACAAATCTTGCTCAAACCATGCACAAATTGTGCGTAGGCCCAGAAACCTTCAAAAGAGTTTGGAAAAACTCTAGAAACAACCCATGAAGATACCCAATCACTAGGTAATCAGATCAATGGGCCAAAACACATAAAAAAGTAATGGTATATTACATCCTCCCCACCATAGGACATTCTATCCTTAGAAATCATTTATTCTGAAAGATAGAAAACGATGACACAACAAGAACTCCCTCACTTACCTTATGAGGTGAATGGTTCATAGTCCAGAAGTGAGGCTCACCCAAAGGTTAACAACACACACAATACCTAGATCAAAACACCAATATCATCACACATCTCCAAACAAGAGAAAGACTGGAGACCTAGCATAGGTCTCCCCACCATTTAAAGATTCACCAAAAATGTATAACATAAGAAATGCACATCCCCTAAACCCAAAGAAGATACTTCAACCACTCTCCAAGTAGAAACATCAATGATAAAATATCCAAAAGCAAGGTAAATTACTAAAAAGTATTTATACCATGGGTGAATACTCAACGATAACCTAGGATTTTTGAAACCGAGCCTCATACCCCGATGAGTTCATTAAAACAAATGATGGCACCAACATGTGTCTGGTCTATAAAAAATTCACATCATCCTAGTTACCCAAGTACATTCTCAAGGTCTATCCTAGTACAAAAGTAAAGAGCTTAAACATCAAATATAGTTCCCGATAGATCACTACACTCCCACATGGGAGATAATCCAACACATCAAAATTGGATTTAACCATCAATTCGAAACAAGAGGAACACCAAGGAAAAACAAACAAGATTACATGATAAGGAAACCATTATTACATCACCAATCCACAAATGATCCAACCAAGTTCCACAAGATATTATCCATGAAGATTCTCAAATAGAAGGTTTCTAAAAACAGACAAGACACAAGAAGTAAAAACTCAAATAGTTTTCACTTCCACATCAGAGACAAAAAGTTGAATCAAAATTAACCACATACAAAAACTAATAAATGAAAATAGAAGCTCCTCCACTGCATGAAAAGTTTCACTTTGAGGACTATGGTTGGAGCCCTATTATCATAAAGCATCTACTTCCCCATAGTAAGGAGCTAAATCCCCAACTGAAACATCCTTTTTCAGCCTAAAAACTTACATAACTTCTTATGGTGACCCAAATGGCCACACTAATTAAAAACTCCTAGATATTTTTATGAGAAGGTGGGAAAAATCCCTTAATTCAAGGATGGGGTTAAAAGGTTGGAAATTCTCTAGCTCCACCAATCGATATGAAGTTTGGGTATAGTCATTGACAAGGGATTCAACTTCTAGAAAACATGAAGAACTGACCTGAGGAATGAACCGTAGGACCAACATTCAATATTTCTTGAAGAAATTTTTGGGAGACATTTTTGAACACCACAAAGAAAAATCATACCAAATCAGGCATCAAAGAGAACTCAAAAAGAGCATATAAGCTTTTAAAAAAAATCACAAACCATTTTAATCAAAACATTATTAATTTCAAAATGCACAAGATTTCACCATTTATAAAATATTACTCTTTCCTTTAAAAATGATAAATCTTGTTATAAATCAATCACAGTTTCAAAAACCCTTTACCAATAGTTTTAAATTATTCTGTGGTTTCAAAAGAATTATCCCCTTTTTATAATTAACAAAATCACTTCCATTTAAATAAATTGAAAACCAAAATCTCTTCTTAAAACATTGTTTTACCACATCACATAAGAGTCTTTGATAATTATTTTTCTAAACCAAAGATTTTATAAAAATCACTTTTTTTCATTGAAAACATTTCTCAAAGAACTTAAAAAAACATGTTTTAATACACAATTTAGTTTTCACAAAGGATTTAAAATTATTAACAAGGGATTAAATTTGAAATACCCAGACAAGCGCATGAAACAACCAACATCCATAACCCACATAACCAACCTCACATAAATGAAGTCACTTGTAAGAAAATGGATAAGGTTTCAAGTTTAGAACCAACTTAGAATTGTAAAAGGATTGGTTTTATGGACTGTTAAACCAAAATCCAGCCTCAAAAATATTCATGGTTGGATTTCCAAATCAGCCACACTGATTCTCACAGTTTACCAGACCGTGAAAACATAGTTCCACTATGGTCATCCTTCCATTCTGGTTTAAAAAATCATAAGAGAGTCCCTAAATCAGTGATAGTCTCATTGGGAATCTAAATATAATTTATCAAAAGGAAACCAATAACTCAAAATAAAGACTCAATTCCAAACATCCCTAGTAACTCAAGTATCACCATGAAGGGGTGGTGATAAAGAACCCACTCACAGACTACCTCTTGAGTCCTGACACATTCTTAATCTCCTTTATACCATGAATCTACTCAAATAAAATATGATTTTAAAAGGAAAGTATTTCCTTTTAAAAAAATACCTCCTCTGATACTATTTGTAACAAACCAACATGGGATACCATCTAAACTGATACCCAAGCCAATTTGCCACTGGTTCGTTACAAACCCAAAGAGTGTTCTTGATCTCCACGGGTCGGTGACAAGCACATGGGCATTCACAAATAACTATTGGGAATGATTTCACCCACAAAATACAACAACAAAAATAGAGTATAATGCAGAAACATCATTATATATATACCAATAAATACATACATGTCAAGTACAAGGAGACACTAATAAAACTAAAAGCGGAACATAACCACTAAAACTTGTCTCCTCGTGGTCCACAACCAACCACCATGTCCCAAGTCACCCACTCTTGGTAACCAAGAAAAGACCCATAATGGAAGGAGAGAGCATGAAAACCTGTTATAAGATAATAAAGGGTTGCCAACACCAAAAGTTATAAGCAGGGTTTAAGCTAAAGAGCCTAGTAGTATTCCACAAAATATTCTATGCAATTACTTCATAAGGTAATTCAAATATGCTAAAATAGTAGTACAAATGGAAGAGTATAAGGATTAGTTTAAAATTAGAGTTTTAAACATTTAAATCTTATTTATTAAAATAAACCTCTAAAAAATGCCATTTGACCATTTAAAAACTAATCATTTTCTTGAAAAGCTTTGAAAACTATTTGACAATCTAAAGTAAGGTAATCAAGAAAAGATGAGAATATGCACCTGATTTTTGAAGATGAATAAGAATAAATTAAATAGATTCAAGATGCATAATAATAATAAATGAATCAAGAAAGAAAACTCTAGTTCCATATGATTTAACAACCAAGTAAATAGATTTCCATTTTAAATAAATAGGTTTTTCATTTCAAAAACATATTTAAACAAATCATGTTTTATATTTCAAATGATGAAATATTTCTAAACAAATGGATTAATAAAACATTTTATATAAAATAGTTTATATAAATTCCAAAGGCATATAAAACATTTTTACAACAATGGAATATATTCATTTAAAATACAAACATGTGAGCAACATGGACAAGTTCCAAATAGGTACGATAGTTCCAGGATATAGGGACTCAACACTGTGAATACGGAAAATTATGTACATACACCCCTTGAACCAAGGCCAAGAGAATTCATCACCATCGCCTAAAGGATGTGATGCACTGATATGATGTTTTAGAATGTTCTAAGTCATGAAGTGTTGTCCAATATAATACACTAAATACCTAAGGCTAGCACGTGCTCTGGTATAAAACAACGATGGGAAATTTATTTTAAGATTATTTAAAATAAAATTAAATCTCATACTTCATTTCAATATATCAATTTTCCTTTTAAAACCCATAACGGGTTTTAATCAAAAACATGACTTTTCAAAAATATGAAACCATCGGGTTTCCATCAAAACCATTTTTAAGCCATTTTTTATAAAAAGGGATTTGAAATCAATTCACCATTCTATTTCACAATCCAATGTCACAATTAAATTCAACAATTCAATTTTCATACAATTTAATCAATTTTATCAAAAAATCATAATTCTCAGGAATTGGGTTTTTTCATAATTTTCCATTAGATTCATTTCATAATTAAATTAAAAATTTTAATTTCCAATCAAATTAAATCATTTTCATAACAAACACCCGATTCAATGGAATTGGAGTTTTTCACAATTTTACATCAAATTTCAATTCAAAAGCTTTTATAAAATTTCAACATTCAAAAAGGATAACCATACCTGCTTCCTTTCACAATTCATAATTAAAATGATAAACGGTCCATTAAAACATTCATCAATTCATTCCAAATCCTTTTAAACAATACAATATTCAAAAGGGTAATAATATCCGCTTTCTTTCACAATTCATCATTAAAATGTCAAACACACCATTAAAACAATTATCAATTTATTCGAATTCCTTTTAAACAATTCAATATTTAAAAGGGTAATAATACCCACTTCCTTTCACAAATCATCGTTAAAATTCCAAACAGACCCTTAAAACAATCATTTATTTCAAATCATTCCTAAAGTATTTAAAGGAAGTATTACAATTTAAAAAGGATTGAAAAAATTTCAAAACATGGGTTCTCACCCCATTTCCATGAAGATAAATCATTTATTTCAAATAACCCAAGAAAACCCATTTAAAAACAAATTCAAAATCATTCAAAGGGGGTTCTTGATCATTAAATAAATTCATTTATTTAAAACTATTTTGAAAACATCAAATAGTTCAATTCATTTAATTCAAATCATGGAAGTTCATTTAATAAATTAAAACTCTGTCCAAAGCCCATTTAATAAATCAAAACCCCAGCCAAAGCCTTCAATTTCATCAAAACCACCTTTTAAAATATCTTTGAAAATAAATCCAAGAAAATATGGTATCTAAAAAAATCATAAAAAGGTTATAGATATTGAGATTATAGCCATTCAGTTAATTCCATATTCAATTCCAGTAAAAGAATCATTTATGAGGAATTTAATTGATGAATTCCATAGAACATGTGTAATAAATTAGGAAATATGTATCTATGAATTTATCAAGCAATAAATAATTGAAAAATGAAGGAAAGGTATAGAAACACCTACTTGTAAATTAAGGAATCCAACCGCAGCAATTCGAGATGTGTCTCCTTCGATGGAGATCACCAGATCTAAGATGGTAGATCATGAAAGAAGGGAGAGGAGATCATAGATCTAAAATTACACATCAATCAATCAATATCCAACAAAACTCAAGGCATTCACAACCTTTAGAAAGAAAAAATAAATAGGATAAGGGAGATCCATGAAAAGAAGAGAAGAACTCACCAAAATAGAAGATCTATGCTTCAATGGGCGCTTCGATCCACCAAGATATTGGGTTTGGGAGAGCTAAAATGGATCTAGAGGGCTCCCAAAAGTCTAAGAATCAATTTATGTTTGATTGGGAGAATTTTAGGGTTATTTAGGGGGGTTTTGGGTCATTAATTAAAATTTTTGTAACTTTAATTATCATGTGCACGGTTTCCTTGGTTAAGTCACATGACTTTCACTAACTATGCGCAAACTGTGCACCCAGAATAGAGCCACTGGAAGTGTTTCACAGTTTGGATGCACATTTTATCAAATTGTGCGCCAACTGTGCAAACCCCTACTTTCTAGGTTGCACACTTTGGAAAACCATGCTCAAACCGTGTGCAAAATATGTACATGCCCAGAAACTATCAAAAAGGTATGGAAAAACTCAAAAAAAATAACCCTTGAAGATACACAATCATTGGATGATCAAATCAATGGGTCAAAACAGATAAACAAAGTAACAGGATGTTACAAAAGAAAATTCGTACACTCAGAATCTCCATTCCAGTTTGTTCTCTACTGCATACATGATATTTATTTTTATCCATATATTGATTTTCAAATATTATATTTAAAATTAATAGATTTATCTTGATTAT
Source organism: Viscum album (assembly GCA_963277665.1). NCBI lineage: Eukaryota > Viridiplantae > Streptophyta > Magnoliopsida > Santalales > Viscaceae > Viscum > Viscum album. Next base: position 1,810,502,901 of record OY728156.1, read on the forward strand.
CCTTCTTCTACTATATCTATAACCTTATAAGATTGGATCACAATCACCACAAGTGATCGTGAAGCTTAATCCCAAGAAAATTAGTCCACAAGCATTGACTGAATGTTCATTCTTTCAAATATATAATATTTTGGAAACTCATCATTACCCTTACATAGATAACACATATCATAGATTACCTTTACACAGGTGATATAGATCAGATCCAACCCAAGGAGAATAATTTTGGGCTTGGAAAAAATTTTAAGCCCAATTATTATTTGAATTGGACTTGTCCACACTTTTTGACATCCAACACCACGGTGGGCCACAACACACTTATTTGGGGCCAAAAATGAATTATCCACATGGAAAAGGAAGAAAATTTGTAGAAGTACATTAAAGAGGAGAGAGAAGGTGGATAAAAGCATCATTAAGAAGAAAATTTTATACTTTATTTTATGGGTCATTAAATGGAATGGGAAAGTGTTATTTTATAATTTTTATGTGCCTTTTGAGTTCTCTATGCCTTGTAACTCATTTTGGGTCATTTTCCTCTCTTTATTGTATCTTTATAATGTATTTTCACACCTTTTTAATGGATACACTTGAATGTGATGAATTTTGGATGCTTATTGTGTGTCATTCTTATTTTATCATCTTCTCTTTGCTTGGAATTGGTGGTACAACTCTATTGCAGGTGTCTTTGTATTTAAGTGTAGAGAAACTGTGGTGGGTGGTGTTGCCTTTAAGTCTTTTTCAATCATCTATATTTCATTTCTCGTCTTCACTTACTCATTTTGATCTTCCAGTGACGCTTCAAATTGGTATTAGAGTATCAAGTTCCAGTGAGTAATTTTTATCACATTCTTCTTATTACTCTCCACCATGTCTTGAAAGATCGGATCTTCTACTCCTCCTGATCCATGGGAAATCACAAACACACAGCTACAATCGAAAATTACTCAAATCGGTGAGCAACTTGCTCAACTTTTTAGAGCACAATGATGTTATTACCCTCCACTACAGCGGTATCATCTCCATCCATCTCCACATAATATGCATAATACAACACCATTTTATGAATATTTTACAAATGGTGATGATTCCAGTGATTTGGAGGTGGGAATGAAAAGAAGAAGAAGTGATGAAGATATTGAAAGAGGGTTGAAGATTGACATTCCAGATTTTGATGGGAGTATGAATCCTAATGATTTTATATATTGGATGTGGGAAATCGAACAATACTTTGAATTTAAGAATTTTTTTTAAGAGAATAAGTGAAAGGTATACATTATAAAATTCAAAGATTATTCATCTCTTTGGTGGGAAAATCTAAAGAAATGATGATAATGTTATGGGAAAGACAAAATAAACTCATGGGAGAAGTTGAAAAATCTTTTGAGGAGATGATTTATGCTCGATAATTATAAGCAAGAGCTTTATTTGTGAATACATAGCCTGATACAATGAGGTAAATCTATTGAAGAGTACATTCGGGAGTTTGACTGTTTATTGATGTGAAGTGATGTTCCAGAGTACAAAGAGAAAATGATTTCAAGGTTTTTGGGTGGATTAAATGAATAAATTACACATTTGGTGGAGTTAAAACCATTCTCCTCACTTGATTATGTTTTCAAGCTAGATATCAAGGTTGAAAAGAAAAAGCAGGCCTCAAAGTCATCAATGCTCAAAAACTACAATAGAGGTACAAATTTTTATAAAGTTATTTCTTCTAATAAATCCAGTGTTAGTGAGAAGGAATTTGGAAGGAACAAGATTTTGGATAAAGGGAAAGATAAGGATATAAAACAACCAAAAGATAAATCCAACTCCATTGAACGTGGGAATCAAAAGTGTTTCTAATTTCATGGGTATGGTCATTTTCAGGCCAATTTCCTTAAAAATCAAATTATTACTATAAAGGATATTGAAGAGATTGAAGTGGAAATCAAAGAGGATGAACATGGATGTGAAGAATCTGAAAATGAGGAACATGTTATGGAAAAAGCTAATTTGTACAACATGCTTGTGCTACGAAGAGTTTTGCAAACTTAAATCTTCCTGGAAAAAGATCAAAGAGAAAACTTGTTACAAACTCATTTCACTATTAATCAATGATTATACATGGTGATTATTGATAGTGGGAACTGTAAAAATGTTTCTTCAAAAACACTAGTGGATAAATTGACGCTTCTAACTCAAAATTACCCTCACTCATACAAATTGAAATGGTTGAACAATGGTAGTAGACTCTAAGTCAACAAGAAGGTTCTGATTTCATTTTCCATTGGTAAGAACTATGTTGATGATGTATTGTGTGATGTTATTCCTATGGATTCTTGTCACTTATTTTTCAAAATACCTTGTAAATTTGATAAGGATGTGAAATATGACAGTAGGAAAAACACATATTCTTTCTGATCTGGGGAAAAGAATATTAAACTAGTTCCTTTGAAGTCATCAAAACGTTTCAAGAGAAATCTATTCCAAAAGTACCCAAAGATAGCCTATTTATTAATAAATCTCAAGTGGATAAATCAATAAATAAGCAAAAGTCACTTTTTTGCTTTATGGATGATGGAAAAGTCATGTCATGAGGATAAGATACGTCACCATCTATTAGCTCATTCCTTGATTGGTGAATATCATGGTGTTTATCCTAATGATATTTCTATAGGATTAACACCATTTAGAATCATTGAACACCAGATTGATCTTATACCAGGTGTGAAATTTCTTGATAAACTAGAATATCAGTGTAATCCTAAAGAATCAAAATAATTGAAAAATCAAGTGGATGAATTGATGGATCGAGGATTTATAAGTCCAACCATAAGTCCATGTTCAGTTATAGTATTATTGGTGCTGAAGAAAGATGTTATGTATCACATGTGAATTGATAGTAGAGTTATCAATAATATAAGCATCAAATATAGGTATCCCAGTCCACGACTTTATGATATGATTGATGAATTATATGGGTCATCAATATTTTTAAAGGCTGATCTTCATAGTGGATACCACCAGATTCGAATGAAGAAAGGGTACGAGTGGAACCAAGTGTAGATTGTTTGAGTGGTTGGTCATACCATTCATCCTCTCAAATGATCCTAGCACATTCATGTGACTCGTGAATGAAGTTCTAAAACCATTTATTTGTAAATTTTTTGTTGTTTATTTGGATGGTATTTTAATTTACAGTAAGGATGTGGAGAGCCATATGGATAATCTTCGGTTAGTATTTGACATTCTACAGAAACAAAATCCATATTAAAAGAAGAAAAAATGTGAGTTCTTTTCAACACAAGTGGTATTTTGGGATATGTGGTAACCAAAGAAGGAACCATGGTGGATCAATCAAAAGTATAAGTAATCAAGTCCTGGCCACAACCAGAATGCATCACTGAAGTAATAAGTTTCCATGGTTTGGCATCTTTTTATCATCACTTTGTTTCCAATTTCATCACTATCATGACACCCATCACTGAATGATTGAAAATGGTAAATTCAAGTGGTAAAATGTATCAAATGAATCATTTGAAATCATTAAGAAAAATTTGTGTGAAGCACTAGTTTTGGTGTTACCTGATTTTGATCAAGTCTTTGAAGTGGAATTTGATGCAAGTGGAGTTGGGATAAACGTTGTTCTCATTAAAATAAATCATATTATTTCATATTTCAGTGAGAAATTAATTGATTCAAGGAGTAATTACAACACTAATGATAAGGAATTTTATACGGTCGTGAGATCCCTAGATCATTGGTCTCATTATTTGAGACCAAAACAATTTGTTCTTCATTCTGACCATTAGGAATTGAGGTTTATCAATGGTCAACACAAGCTCATTTTGAGGCATGAAAAGTTGGTGGAATTATTACAATAATTCTCATTTGTTTAAAAATACAAAAAGGGTAAAGATAACTTGGTGGTGGGTGATTTATCTCAAATGTATGCATTATTTACCATTCTAGATGCTCGAATTCTTGGATTTCAGCTTATAAAAGAAGATTATCAACATTATATATAGTTTAATGCTATTTTAATCCAATGTAAAAATGGATTTGTGGAGGATTATTTTGTACATGATGGTTTTCTCTTTAAGATAAACAAGTTGTGTGTTCCAAAGGGTAATTATAGGGACTTTATCATTTGGGAAGCACATGAAGGGGGACTTTCTGGTCATTTTGGAATCCATAAAACCTTGGAGATACTAAAGGAGAATTTCTACTGGCCGAAGATGAAATCAATTATCCAAGAAATTATTTTGAGATGTGGAACATGACAAAGAGGAAAGAGTCATTTCAATCTTGGTTTATATATTCCATTACCTATTTCAGAGCAGCCATGGAAAGATCTCAGCATGGATTTCATTATTGATTTATCAAATACTTAACGAGGTAAAGATTCAATAATGGTTATTTTTGATCGATTTTCTAAAATGTCTCATTTCATACCTTTCCATAAGACTGAAGATGTGATAAAAGTGACAGAATTTTTTTTCAAGGAAATTTTTCGCCTTCATGGAATTCCTCATAGCATTGTTTCAGATAGAGACACTAAATTTATCAGACATTTTTAGAGGAAATTAAGGGGGGAATTCAGTACAAAACTTCTTTTCATCACATCTCATCACCCTCAAAATGATGTGTAAATAGAAGTTACCAATCATACATTGGGAAATATTATAAGAACATTTGTGAATAAGAGTATGAGAGATTAGGATTTATAGATTGCACAATCTGAATTTGCATACAATAGATCTCTCAGTTCTACCACTCGGCATTCTCCATTCAAAGTGGTTTATGGAATCAATCCAATCACTCTTATAGAATTGTGTTCTTTGCCTCTTTATTTTTAGGTGAATATTTGTCACGAACTAGCCCAGGTACCCTGGTAACCTAATAACCGATCTGGTCCTGACATATCCCGAAGGGCGTTCCCGATCCCCATGGGTCGGCGACTAACACCTGACATCACACAACAAGCAAGTGGGAACGATTTCTGCCACAAGAATGCGGAAGCAATAGATAACGAAACAGTATGCATTACAAAGGAAAACTCCACTGAGAGTGATGTACCAGAATACAATTTGGCATAAAAAAATCCCAAAGTACTACAACCCAAGTACTAGAATGGGAAAACAACCCCAAGGTCCCTAAGTACACAACTCACCAAGAAAAGATCAACAACTGGATCCACCTCCAAGAGATTATTTCCCTTTGCTCGAGCCTGGAAGAAGGAAGTATACAAACACCCGAAGGCAAAATTAGGGTGTGAGCCTAAGCCCAGTAGGATACCACCAATGATTCTGTAACAGATTCCAAATGTAGATTATCCAAAGAAAAGCTTTCAATTTTCAAATAAACTAGTTTGGCAACACAAAAGCATATTTCAACAAACATGCTATACATTTTCATATGATGGAAAAATTACTTTAAGCAAAGGCTTTACAATGATGGAATATTTCTAAAAAAATGGCTTAAATAAAACATTTATATAAAACATTTTATATAAATTCAGCAGGCATGTAAGTAGTTCAAAAGCATTGGCATATATTTATATCTCAAATATAAACAAACAAGCGAGCAACATGGTCATCTGCCAAAAGGTATGATAGTATTAACCAGTTATAAGATTTTGCACTCTCTATGTGAACTCAACAAAATGTTTATACACACGTCCCTATGACACTGGCCAAAGGAGACTCGTCACCAACCCGTCGGGGATGTGACCCGCTGCATGTATGTTATAGAACGTTGTCATAGCGTAGAGTGTATCCAAATAATTCACTAACTACCTAAGGCTTGCATGTGCTCTTACATGATAGGCGAACCATTTTAAGAATGCTTAAAATACAATCAATCCCATTCTTTCATTTCAAAGTGGAAATTCCATTCCATTTAAAACCACAATAGGTTTTATTCAAAAACATGCCTTTTTCGCAAGATAAAACCAATGGGTTTCTATCAAAACATTTTATGCCATTTTCATAAGTTTGAAATCCATTCAAAACCAATTCCATCATTACACATTTCTTTTCCACAATTAAATTCAACAATTCAATTGAAAACATTTCCATCAAATTCTCAATTTAAATTCAACAATTTAAATCGACCAATTTTCCATAAACACACCCAATTCAATGGAATTGGGGTTTTTCCCAAATTTCTATGCCAATACCATTTCAAATATCTCAATTCAATGGAATCGAGTTTTTATCAATTTAATTGAAATAAAACTTGATAAATTGGATTTAAATCAACAATTGAAATAAATTAAGCAAATAAAATGATAAAAAATTTGGCAAGTCGGGACGGAACCACCTTCCTCGAAGTTTTTGACCAAAAATACAAAGGTTGAGAACGTTCAAGAAAACCGGGTCTCTTATTCAAGAACCCACCTTAGATCTCTTCTACTATAAATATTAAGACCAAACCTCATCAAATTTGGTACCACACACTTAGATCTACCCATAACGGGCGTAGATCTAAGAAACCGAGAGAAGAGGAGAAGTATATCTAAGTAGATCTAAGAAATCAATCAAGAACGAAGAAGAACGATCACATACCTTGAGAATCCCGCTTCGATTCACCAAGAGGAGCCTTTGGATCGCCTCTAGAACAAAGGTAGAACCTTCTCTGACCCCAGGAGAAGACAAATCCCGAGTTAGGGCCACTTAGGATGAAAAACGAATCATTTAGAGGCAAAACGGCCAAGATCCACAATTTAAGGATATAATTTTAAGTGATCACACGGTTTTTCCACACGGTTTGTCAAACCGTGCGCACACTATACAGATCTCACTGTCCAGGGTTGCTGGTCTACATGGTTTAGTCACACGGTTTACCAAACCATGCACACACCGTGCGTACCCCACTGTCCAGTGCTGCTAGGTTGGCACGGTTTGATCACACGGTTTATCAAACCGTGTGCTAACCGTGCACAAGTCATTGCCTTTTTGCTTTACTTAAAAATTCACCCAAACGCACCCCCAAGTCACTACTCCAAAACAGAGGCACTTAGAGACATCAAAAGTACCTGAAAACGTAATGGGATGTTACAACCTCCCCACCATAAGACCTTTCTGTCCCCAGAAAGCCTATGAAGAAACCTCCATGCCAAAAAGATAAGGCCACTACTCTCATTAGTGCATCCCTTTCCCACGTCTCATGAGAATCTGAACCATGATGCCAAAGTACACGGACCAGAGGTATCGTTCTCCCACGAAGTACCTTGGTCTCAGAATCAACAACCCTGACTGGTCGTTCAGTAATAGATAAATCTGGTTCAATCTCAAGATCACTCCACCTCACAACATGATATGGATCGGAGAGATACTTTCGTAGATGCGATACATGGAACACGTTATGTATTGACGTCATCTGTGGTGGTAGATCTAAACGGTAAGCAAATTTCCCCATAAGACCAATAACCTCAAAAGGTCCCACAAAATGAGGAGCAAGCTTCCCTTGCCTCCCAATCCGTCGATGACCCAATCAGGGTGAAACTTTCAAGAACACCTGATCACCAACAAAGAACTCTAAAGGTTTACGGCGACGATTAGCAGAAGACTTGTACCGACTCTACGCTGTCAACATTCTCTGATGAATCAACTAGATCTTAGCTGTCGTCTCTTGGACCAAACTTGGTCCTACTAAAGAACTTTCACCAATCTATGTCCAACATAAAAGAGATTTACAAGGACGGCCATACAAAGCCTCAAAAGGAGCCATCTTGATCACAGATTGATAACTGTTGTTATAAGAAAACTCGACTAGCCCCAGATGATCATCCCAAGACCCACCAAAGTCGAGAACACAAGCGTGGAACATATCTTCAAGGATATGAATAGCTCTCTCTCTCTGACCATCTGACTATGGATGGTAGGCCGTGCTCAAACGGACCTAAGATCCCAGTGCCTCCTGAAGGCCTCTCCAAAAGCAAGAAATAAACCGATGATCCCTATCAGAGACTATTGTAGATGAAACTCCGTGTAAACGAACAATTTCATTCAGATAGATATTTCCCAACTTCTCAACTTTGGTTGTATATCAAATAGGTATAAAGTGATCCGACTTGGTCAGTCTGTCGATCACAACCCATATCGCGTTCTTCTTCCTCTGGGTTTGAGGTAACCCAACCACAAAGTCTATTGAGATTTCATCCCACTTCCATGTAGGGACTGGAAGTGGTTGAAGCAAACCTGAAGGTTTCTGGTGCTCGGCTTTCACCTACTGGCATATATAGAAATGAGATACAAACTCAGCAATGTCTCGTCTCATACCTGGCCACCAGAACTGCCGCCACATATCATAGAATATCTTCGTGGTTCCCGGGTGCACAGCCCACTGGGATTTATGGAAATCCACCATCACATCCTTCCTTGACAATAACGGTACAACGTAACGATTTCGATAACACAAAACACCCTCTTTGGAGAACGACCACAAGGTGTCGGTCTCCCCACCATAAATAGAGTCCCTATTTCCACAAAATTCATCATCCAGCTGCTGTTCCTGAAGAATTAACTCAAGGAGAGCAGAAGTTAACTGAGGCTAAAGAAACTTCATTCATCTTCCACTGAATTCCAATATGCAACTGAGCAAAAAGAGCCATCAAACTCCACTCTTCTGAAGATTCTTTCACAGCCTGAATTGGAAGTTTCCTGCTTAACGCATCTGCAATGACATTCCCTTTCCCCGGGGTATAGGAAATGTCAAATTCGAAGTACTGCAGGTACTCCACCCAATGCCTTTGGCGGATATTTAAATCTTTTTGAGAGAAGATATAACTCAAGCTCTTGTGGTCTGAATACACAGTAAACTTTTCTCCATGAAGGTAATGTCTCCAACACTTAAGTGCGTTCATTACAGCTGCAAGTTCAAGGTCATGGGTAGGATAGTTCTTCTCATGAGGCTTAAGCTGACGAGATCCATAGGCAACAACATGATTACCCTATATGAGTACACATACCAAACCTGAACCCAATGCATCACAGAAGACCACATAAGCTATCCCAGCCTCAGGAAGAGTTAACACCGATGCAGTAGTCAAAAGATGCTTTAGCTCAACAAAAGAACTCTGACATTTTTCATTCTAGGAAAACTTCACTCCCTTTCGATTCAGAGCAGTCATTGGAGAATCTAACATTGAGAAGTCTTTAACAAACTGGAGATAATATCCTTCTAAGCCCAAGAAGATCTGAATCTCAAAAACATTTCGTGGTTGTTCCCAAGTCATAATAGCCTTCACCTTCTTAGGATCAACTGATATTCCTTGTTCTGACACGACGTGTCCCAAGAATTTCACTTCCTGAATCCAGAAATCACACTTTGAAAGCTTGGCATAAATTCGGTGATTCCTTAGATGACTCAGAACTATTCTCAGATGATGCACATGTTCCTCCTCAGACTTGAAGTAGACAAGAATTTCATCCACAAAGACAACCAAAAAATTATCAAGATACTCACGGAAAACTTGATTCATCAAGGCCATGAAAACTGCAGGAGCATTTGTTAGGCCTAAGGGCATGACAAGGTACTCATAATGGCCATAACTACTTTGAAAAGCAGTCTTAGGAATGTCAGATTACTTTATCCTCAACTGATGGTAACCAGATTGAAGATCAATTTTTGAAAACCACTTTGCCCCTTTCAATTGATCAAACAAATCATCAATTCGTGGTAGCGGATATTTTTTATTTATCATAACTCGATTGAGCTTTCGATAATCAACACATAAGAAAAGTGAACCATCAGCCTTCTTGGTGAAGAGAACTGGTGCTGCCCAAGGTGACATGCTCGGGCATATAAAACCTTTCTCAAGAAGATCGTCTAACTGAGTCTTCAGTTCTTTTAGTTCAGCTGGAGCCATTCGGTAAGAGGGAATAGAAACTGGTTGAGTACCAGGCATTAATTCAATAGTAAAATCAACCTCTCTTATTGGTGGCAAACCAGAGAAGTCTGAAGGAAACACGTCGGGAAACTCAGCGACGATTGGAGGGAGATCACCACACAATGAATCTCTCTCTAGATTGAAAGAAAACACTGATATAACTTTCCCCAACTCTGGGAAAAAGGTTCTGGCTCTACTTGACCTTGGGTCCCATTCTCCTTGAAAAATGAGAGACACACCACTGGGTGTAGTAAGGTAGACCCGTCGAAGATAACAATCAATCTGGGCTTTATTGGAAATGAGCCAGTCCATCCCAAATATGACGTCAACATATTTCATATCTAGAACCAAGAAACTCCAAACATTATCAACATCTGATAGAGAGAAGACACAAGCAGGACTACGGAGACCCTTCTCTCTCATTACACCAAGGGGTGTAGTAATATCCATTGCACAAGATAAAAGTTCCATAGGTAGATTAAGCAGATTAACAAGATGGGTTGAAATAAAAGAGTGAGATGCACCGGTATCAAAAAGAGTTGTCACTAAAGATGAATCTATAGTAATGGTACCTCTCACAGTTGCAGGCATGTATCATCTACCTCTGGCGACTCTTCCACTATTTAAAGAAGCTTAGTTCCGGATGCCTATGGCTGGAACCCTTTTGTACATGAAGCATTTGATTGCCCCGCAGTATTTGGAGGTGCTGAAGATCCTGTTCCACTACGTGGAGTAGAGAAGTTATGGCAGAATCTCTGTAGGTTCCCTAAACATCCGTAGGAGCTACAGTTCTTGGGTGCCTCAGTGCAAACCCTCTTAGAATGTCCTGGCTTCCCACACTGATATCAAGTCAAGGAATCCCCTCCTGGTGCTACCGGAGGTCTGGGATGACTCTGCTGTCGAGAACTACTATGAGAAAATTCACGCTTCTGTTTTCCTTTAAAGGAACCAACACTGCCACTAGGAGGAAAAACGACCTCCTTCAACCCTGACTTTCCTGCCAAGTCTATCTCAACCATCATCACCCTATCCAGCATGTCAGAATAGGTGGGTAGCTTCAGTAGGAAACCCTGGTAACGGATATCTGCTCGAAGTCCCAACTCGAATCGTCGAGCTTTCATCCTCTCATTAGATACAATCTCAGGAGAAAACTATACCAGCTTAGAAAAACGATTTGAGTACTCAGTCATGGTTTTTTGGCCTGCTCAAGCTTGAAAAAATCCACATCCTTGGACAACACCATTGATTTTGGATAGAATTGGTTAGTGAAAAGAACCCTAAAGTCTTTCCACTCCAAAACCTCATGTTTCCCAGCCGTCACCATTGTGTCCCACCATCTCCTACTTGGTCCCTCCAGCACGAAGGTGGAATACTTCACCTTGATCACCTCAGGTGTCTCCAAGAATCCAAACAGTCATTCAATCTTACTCAACCATTCCTTAGCATGTTGAGGGTCAGTGGAGCCTTTGAAAACTGGTGGCTTCTGGCGTAGGAATTCTTGAGAATGACTTTGGAGAATATCACTATGAGGATCTGTAGCTGGAGTCTGAATAGGAACTAGAGGTGGTTCCTGTCCCAGAGTTTGGACAGTGCGAACAATCACCTCAACCAAACTCGGATCCACAATAAGACTCGCTTGTTGAGGTTCAACAGCAGCCTCTTTTTGGATCTGAGCTCCACGTCTTCTCAGAGGCATGATGCTACACAGCATAAAAAGACATAGATTAACACCCAAACCGAGTAACAAGGAAAAATATTCTTAATATAAGGGATTAACAAGATTTGGATTCCACTCTATCCAAATCAAAATAGGGAAAATACTAGAACTAATCCACAAGTCATATTTCCCTAACTACCCCTGGTGACTTAAGGTTCATTGCGGTGAGAGCTGGCCAGGCACTCAATCACAACTACCTCCTAAGTCCCGATAAGAATACTCAAATGCATACTGTCATCAAGGAAAGATTCTCAACCTGCCTCTGATACCAATTTGTCATGAACCATCCCGGGTACCCTGGTAACCCAATAACCGAGCCGGTCCTAACATAGCCCGAAGGGCGTTCCCGATCCCCACGGGTCGGTGAATAGAACCTGGCATCACACAACAAGCAAGTGGGAACGATTTCTGCCACAAGAATGCGGAAGCAATAGATAACGAAACAGTATGCATTACAAAGGAAAACTCCACCAGGAGTGATGTACCAGAATATAATTTGGCATTAAAAAATCTCAAAGTACTACAACCCAAGTACTAGAATGGGAAAACAACCCCAAGGTCCCTAAGGACACAACTCACCAAGAGAAGATCAACAACTGGATCCACCTTCAAGAGATTCCTTCCCTTTGCTCGATTCTGGAAGAAGGAAGTCTACAAACACACAAAGGCAAAATTATGGTGTGAGCCTAAGCCCAGTAGGATACCACCAAAGATTCCGTAACAGATTACAAATATAGATTATCCAAAGAAAAGATTTCAATTTTCAAATAAACAGGTTTGGCAACACAAAAGCATATTTCAACAAACATGCTATACATTTTCATATGATGGAAAAATTACTTTAAGAAAAGGCTTTACAATGATGGAATATTTCTAAAACAATGGCTTAAATAAAACATTTATATAAAACAGTTTATATAAATTCAGCAGGCATGTAAGCAGTTCAAAAGCATTGGCATACATTTATATCTCAAATATAAACAAACAAGCGAGCAGCATGGTCATCTTCCAAAAGTTACGATAGTATTAACCAGTTATAGGATTCTGCACTCTCTATGTGAACTCATCAAAATGTGTATACACACGTCCCTATGACACTGGTCAAAGGAGACTCGTCACCAACCTGTCAGGGATGTGACCCACTGCATGTATGTTATAGAATGTTGTCGTAGCGTAGAGTGTATCCAAATAACTCACTAACTATCTAAGGCTTGCATGCGCTCTTACATGATGGGCGAACCATTTTAAGAATTCTTAAAATACGATCAATCCCATTCTTCCATTTCAAAGTGGCAATTTCATTCCATTTAAAGACACGACAGGTTTTATTAAAAAACATGCCTTTTTCGCAAGATAAAACCAATGGTTTTCTATCAAAACATTTTATGCCATTTTCATAAGTTTTAAATCCATTCAAAATCAATTCCATCATTACACATTTATTTTCCACAATTAAATTCAACAATTTAATTGAAAACATTTCTATCAAATCCACAATTTAAATTCAACTATTTAAATCGACCAATTTTCCATAAACACACCCAATTCAATGGAATTGGGGTTTTTCCCAAATTTCTATGCCAATACCATTTCAGATATCTCAATTCAATGGAATCGGGTTTTTATCAATTTAATTGAAAGCAAACTTGATAAATTGGATTTAAATCAACAATTGAAATAAATCAAGAAAATACAATGATAAACAATTTGGCAAGTCGGGACGAAACCACCTACCTCAAAGTTTTTGACCAAAACCACAAAGGTTGAGAACGCTCAAGAAAACTGGGTCTCTTCTTCAAGAACCCACCTTAGATCTCTTCTCCTAGAAAGATTAAGACAAAACCTCATCAAATTTGGTACCACACACTTACATCTACCAATAACAGGTGTAGATATAAGAAACCGAGAGAAGAGGAGAAGTATATCTAAGTAGATCTAAGAAACCAATCAAGAACAAAGAAGAAAGATCACATACCTTGAGAATCCCACTTAGATTCACCAAGAGGAGCCTTTGGATCACCTTCAGAACAAAGGGAGAACCTTCTATGACCCCAGGAGAAGACAAATCCCGAGTTAGGGCCACTTAGAAGAAAAAAACGAAGCATTTAGAGGCAAAACGGCCGAGATCCACAATTTAAGGATCTAATTTTAAGTGACCGCACGGTTTGCCCGCATGGTTTGTCAAACCGTGTGGATATCACTGTCCAGGGTTGCTGGTCCACACGATTTAGTTGCACGGTTTACCAAACCGTTCGAACACCGTGCGTACCCCATTGTCCAGTGCTGCTATGTTGGCACGGTTTGATCGCATGGTTTATCAAACCGTGTGCTAACCGTGCACAGGCCATTGCATTTTTTTCTTTACTTAAAAATTCACCCAAATTCACCCCCAAGTCACTACTCCAAAATAGAGGCACTTAGAGACATCAAAAGTACCTGAAAACGTAACAGGATGTTACAATATTGATGAAAGCAGAAGACAAAGTCGATGAAGAAGCTTCATGAATCTATTATTACTCAAATAGATAATTCTAATGAAACATACAAGAGGTGAGATAACAAGCATCAGAAGTAGGCTATTTTTAAATCTGGATACAAAGTGTGGATTTACCTTCGTAAGGAGAGATTTCTATCCAAAAGGAAGAGCAAGCTGGCACCACGAGCTGAAGTTCCATTCAAGGTGCTTGATCGATTGGGAAACAATGCCAACAAAATCGATTTACCTGGTGATTTTGGAAGTGTTTCTGCAACGTAAAACATCAAGGAATTATCTCCATACATTGAAGAAGACGATGCCATGAATTTGAGGGAAAATACTCTCTAACCAGGGGGAATGGTATCAATCAAATCCAACCCAAAGAAAATAATTTTGTCCTTGACAAAAAATTTAAGCCCAATTGTTATTCAAATTCAACCAGCCCGCACTTTTTGGCATCCAACACTATGGTGGACCACTACACACTTGTTTGGGGGCCAAAATGAATTATCCACATGAAAAAGAAAGAAAATTAGTAGCATCACATTAAATAGAAGAGAGAAAGTGGAGAAAAGCATCATTAAGAAGGAAATTCTCTACTTTAGTTAGTGGAGTCATTAAATGACATGGGAAAGTGCTCTTTTATGCTTTTTATGTGACTTTTGAGTTCCTCGTACCTTGTAACTCGTTTTGGGGAATTTTTCTCTCTTTATTGTGTCTTTATAATGTATTTTAATGCCTTTGTAATGGTTATACTTGATTGTGAAGAATTTTAGAAGCTTGGTGTGCATCCTTCTTGCTTTAGCCTATTCCCTTTTCCTGAAATTGGTGGTGCAACTCCATTACTGGTGACTTTGTCTTTAAGCGTGGAGAAACCTTGGCAGGTGTTGTTTCCTTTAATACTTGGTCAATCGGCTAAATTTCACTTCTCATCTTTACTTAATCATTTCAAGCTTCCAGGAATGCATCAGCGGGTATTGACTTATCTATGCATGGTTCATTGAACATTGGTGGTACCCATTATGCAACACTCAAAAACTTGTATGACCCTTACATAGGTGTAAATTGCCTTTACATAACCAACAGTTATCTGGTGGTGCCCTTACATGATATTCAGAAACTCAATGTTACCTTTATGTGAGTTCACTACTTACCTTTACGCAACTCACTTTGGTTACATTTTTGCAAATGGTGTGTGTTCATAACATCTATTCATCGAACCTCATTTACTTCAAACACACTGAAATATTTTAATCATATTTAAGGTTTGAATCACTACTTGATCACCATTACAAATATGGAATGATCTTTTGTGATCTTGCATGGTAACGCAACACGAACAATAGTGGCATGAAACCTCTTTGGATGGAACAAGGTTAAAAACAAATAATATGTCAGTGTTGCATGTGTCCTTATTTTTAAACGGATGAAAAATTCGTGTTTCATTGATTCCCACATCGACCTCTATCTCAAAATGGCACCACTTAATAACCCCCAGTGCTTCCTTGGACAACCAATAAAGTCTGATTGGAGTTGGTGATCTCCTATGGCCCACAGTGCTTGACCCCCAACGGAGGCTAAGCACCCCCGTCCCTTCACACCTGAGCTGACCCATGCTGATGCTATGCACTTCTCATGCTTCTCTTAGTTGGATCATAACATTAAGCTTGGTCATCACCCACTGGTGGTAGAGGTCCCCAAACTCAATCAACCAAACCCAATCAGGTTGGATTGTGTTAGGTTACACACAGGATATGGTTGGGTTTGGGTTGGGACGATTCAGTTTGGGTTATGGGTTGGTAAAATCCTAACCCAACCCGACTTTACCAACCCAACCATATATATAAATAATAAACAATAAGTAACAATTAATATTGAATGATAAATAATTACTAAAAAATAACTAATAATTTATAATTAATTAGTATTAATTTATAATAATCGATAATAATTAATAATAATTTATACTAAATAATAAATATTAAAAATCAACAATTAATAATAATTAAAAAATAGTAATAAGATTATATAACGAAAATATAATATTATATTAACATTATAACATTATATAATGTTATATTACAGTTATATAACATTTGATTTATGGAAATATAATGTTATATAACATAAGGCTTGTGTTATATAATGTTAGGTTTACATTATATAACGTTAGGTTTAGGTTATATAATGTGTTATTTTCATTATACAATATTATATAACATTATACTTATGTTATATTTATGTTATATTTATTGATCAATATTATTTTTTTAGTTATTATTTATTACATATATATATATACACATTAATTCTTGGGTCCTCCGTGTGATCATCTAAATTTTTTTAGCTTTAATTTAAGAAATAGTTAAAAGGGTTTTTTGTTATTATTTAATTGATTGTTTACATTGTTATGTAATCAATAGTTATACAGTGTTTTTTTGTTATTATTTGTTTAGTTTTAATTTGTTTATTATTTAATCAATAGTTTGCGTTATAGAACATTTTATTTTGTAAGATAACCTGAATTAATATACATCTTTTGGATACATTTATTTAATGTTTAATCAAGATTTATTTGATATTACACTCGGTTTTGGTGTGTTTTTTTTAGGAATTAGGAACTCAAAACTTAAAGAATGAGATGTTGTAAAAATAGAAAATTCACCAATACACGTCATGAATCTGAAATACATGACGTGTACTCCTCGAGTAGAAAACTTTCCGGTCGAAGGCCAAGCTATGAATCCCAAATACAAGGCGTGAATAAAGTACATGATGTGAAACTTGATTACATGCCGTAAAAGACTCGAATTCCAAAATTGATGAATATACACGGTGTGAACTCAATACATGATGTGAAAAGTTCAAAACCCTAATTATTGCTGAAGATATAAGCCGTGAAATCCAAAGATCTAACATCTTCAGAGAAATTTTTGGATCTGAAGTACACATCATGAATATGAAATACACAACGTGTAATCCTCGAGCAGACAACCTACCAGGCAAAGGACAAGTCGTGAATCCCAAATAAAACATGTGAAGAAAGTACACAATGTGAAACATGATTACATGTCATGAAATAATCTAATTCCAAACCTGATGAAGATACACTATGTGAACTCAATACATGACGTGCAAAGTTTGAAAACCAGTTATAGCTGAAGATACAAGCTGTGAAATCCGAAGATCCAAGATCTTCAGAGAAATTTGTGGATCTAAAGTACACGGTGTGAAAGCCTATTACATGACATTAAAGTCTTGATACAAAAATAATTTAAATCTTGTTAACGATGTGAATTTGTTACATGTCGTGAACCAATTGGGGTCTATATATATACAGTGACCCCGACGTGCAAAAGGGTGTGTCGGACGCCCAACTCTCTCTTTTTCATTATTCGTTGTTTCTTTTGTGTTTTCCTTAATGTCTTTTTTTATTTATTTCTGTTATTATTTCAGGAAATCCTTTGTCCCTGCTTTAAATTTTGTTACTCATACATTTTTTGTTTATTATTCTGTCATTTTAATCCAATAGTAATAGTTTTTCAACATCAATTGTCACTACATTATTCATTACTTCTTTATTAAATTTAGTATTTAATTGATATTGCATGATTTCAATTGTGGATTTATTTTATTTAAGTTGTTTATTTATCATGTAAAGCATGTTACGAACTTGTTCTATGCTTTCATCCAATTCCGTCATGCATGGCTAATCTGCTTAAGGTTAGGGGCTGAGAGTAGGAATGTCTTGAACTTAATGAATATATGAATCAAAAATTAGCAACCATATGTCTAGTAATCAGGTTGAAAACAATTATCAATCTCGTTTATTTTGCAACTACCCTGTCCATCAGAGGTGCATCCAAAAGGATCATTGACCTAATTGAAGTTGATTAGGCTAGGACCAATAGCCTGTGATTCTTTCTGCCTATAATCCAATCTTTCTGCGCTTAGGTTGTCAAATATCTCTGGACCAAGGAGTAGTTTCCAACTTAGGTAGATCCAATTTTTTGGACCAAGATCACTTGGTATATTTTTCACAGCTTTGCATCCTATGTCATGCGTCTACCCCAAGCTAAATTTAGGATTAACCGTTTTTTAATACCCTAAAATTGACTCTAAACCCTTCCTTTAAATTTGAATTAATATAAAGCTACTTAGTTTAGTAAACCCAAACAAATTAGAGTGGTCGTGAGGATTCCCTTCCAAAAGGTTTTTACCACTGGGTTGTTTACCTGCATTTTTTTTCTGTGAGTTCGACCCCAGGCCTCCACTATGTTACACCTTTGTAGCCAAGTATAGTTTGGGAAATGTACATTTAATCTGATCAGCGCCCACCGTAATCAACAACGTCATGTTGGCCAGTCAAATTTTAACATTATTGTTGGGGAAGGATGTTTTTAGGCATAATGAACTATGGTACAAACCTAGGATTACCCCCCCCCCCCCCTTCTTCTTTTTCCATCCTCTTTTCTTTTTATAATTTTTTTCTCACATACTAGAACCTGCTTCCACCTTCTTTCGGTGTAGTTCATGTGCCAGGGTCCTCTGACTCGTTATAGGATCCTGGACGCACAAGAACTACTTCTTTTTTATCCTAAAATCGATAGAACTATATATGCACACTGATGCTTCACAATGGATGAACTCAATGATCTTACGCCACCACTCCCACATAATGCTCAATATGAACCACCGAAACTTTGTGCTGAGTGACTAACACTGCAAGAGAACACCATAATGGATTACAATTTGTCATCCATCAGTGGTGTTACACCCAACATTGTACACCCACCAATTCAAGCGCATTATTTTGAGATAAAACCTCGACTCATTTGTATGTTGATTCAGAACATGGGGTAGTTTAGTAGATTTCAAAGTAAAGACCCCCATGAACACATTTCAAATTTCCTAGAGGTTTGAAATACCATTCACAACCAAATTGTATCATCAGACTCAATCAGACTGAGAGTTTTTTCATTCTCCTTACATGACCAAGCCAAGGATTGGTTTAAAAGTCAATTTCCCAAGTCCAATATGACTTGGGAATAATTAGAAAAGAAATTTTTTGATAAATATTTCTTATTAATCAAAACCTAGAAACTAAGGAATGAAATTCAAAATTTCAATCAGGTCGATGGAGAATCATCCTAGGAAGAATAGGACCACTTCAAGGAGCTAACCCTCTAGTGCCCACATCACAAACTAGATGTATTTCTACAACTCTAAACATTTTATCAAGGACTCCAACCTATCACCCACACAATTGTGGATGTCGCTGTAGAAGTTTGACTCATGCTAAAGACACCTGAAGTTGAAAGAGCGCTGATGGATGAGATTTCACATAATTTCAACCTGTGGCAAAGTGAGAGAGGACCTCCCCAACACGAAATCCATAGGGTGGAGAAGAATACCCACCTAGTGGCCCAATTATAGGCCCTTACCAAGAAGCTGAAATTTTTTTAGTTGTCTGCTCCTCCATCACCCCCTCCTGCTCCTATTATAGAGATCCAATCTTGTGAAATTTACAGAGGCCCGCAACCATATTAGGACTATAGGGAATGAATAGAGGAACCTTAAATCCAATATTGTAATTACGTTAATTACAATCAAAATCAGTAGTATCAGTAGCCCCAACAGTATCAACAATAGTATTATCAGAAGAGATGATCTCGGCAGCCGTAGCAACAAAACCAAGGATATTATTAGAAGAGGAGTAGACAAGTACCACCAAGGAATCAGGGACCACCTGGGTGTAATTATTGGGCAGCAGTGGAAACTGGTGGGTCAGGAATTTTTAAAAATTTCATCATCGAGACGATGGGACTTGTCATCTCCGGTGATCCGACCCCCAAAACAGTCTGAGGATATCACGTAAATTAAAAAAAGCACACAAATAAAATCAAAAAAATATATTTTCTAATTTGAAGTCATGATCGACATCTACTTGTCATTTATGTTCTTCAAGAATCTTTAGGAGTGTCAATCATCGAATTTTGAGTGCTAGCGCAGAGATCCGATGACACATTTGATGTCCCAAGGATCACCGCATCGACATGTCTTTGATGCAAGGAGATGAAATCGATCTGAACACTTATATGGAGAGCTTATCTCTCTATAAATTGGGATAGAGATAGGCTATGAAAAATTCATAGTAAATATTCATTGTGTGAGAGTCTCTCTCCTCCTACTTATAGTGGATTCTCAAATGCTCGGAAAGGGTTCCCGACCCCTGTGTATTAAATATCCACTAAATAAATAATTATGAAGAACTAAATTGCGTCATAAATATTATTAATATTTTATCACATACCTGTAATATATATTAAATATATTACATGATAAACCCCGAGTCATAAACTCAACTTGTAGTTCCCACTTAATATTAAACGAACTAGGGATGTTAAAATAATATTCATTCGAATAATATTATTCCTCATATTTACTTAAATTTGTAAATACTTTTAATAAATAAATTCAACCCCATTATTCACAACTTTAATAATAATTAATTTATTTATTTATTAATGATTGATAACTTGGACAACACTCGGACCCATGGTGGGGCCCACCAAGTCCTATATACCTATTCACTAGAATATGACAGATTTTTGAATACACTATTATGTGTGACCCTATAGGCTCTTATCTCAATAACAGTGAATAATATTCACAGATCAAGAGAAGAATATAACAACTCATCAAGGCCCCTATAGAGATAATGAGTAATCATAGCGATGAAAACCAACCTACAAACATGTACCGTGTAATATAATCTATTTGTCTTTAGATGTCTCATAAAGCAGGATGCATATTTGTGTCATTGTCCTTTCTTTATCATTTTTTGATCTAACTGGAAGGATTTACCTCCGATTACCTTGGAAAAAATTTATAAAGGTACTACCATCCTAATCAACCAGACCTGAGATATATTACTTCCTCAACTCAGAAGATAAAAATCCTATCTTGGTCATTCAACCAATGGCATACCACTAATGACGCACCCAACACAAGCTACCTCTCCATGATTTCATTATCATGGGTTTTTCCTTGTATTAAAGTACGCAATCAAATGTAACACACTGGTAATGATCTCAATTCAAGAGACCAATACACATTTCCGTAAATAGGAATAACCAATGACAGCTGAAACATGTGGTGTTCCTATTAGCAGGTCAGTCCCCATGATCTCAACTACTAGAGATCACCAAGAGAAAACTTCATGATAAGAAGTCTCAATGCTTATGATCCCCCATCACCTAACAATCAATCATCGACTATGTCTAGTCAATATGATGTATCTAGACCATAGGAACTTTATTTAAGATTAATGTCATAGTATCTCGAGGTTCTCATTATAGTCTAGGATCTTCTATAACCTTTTGATATGAAAATTAATCTATAGACATTACCATTAAATAGTGGATTCAAAAAAGTTTACACTATAATGGTAAGTGTGCATCATGCATATCTAACTGTATACATGAAATGGTAATCTAAAAGTATTGTTTAATTAGGTCTAGGGCACCCACTATTACAATACTCCCACTTGCACTAGATCCAACTTGCTAACCATACTTGTTAGCTGTCACATGATTAAAATCATGTTTCTGCTGAGTCATGGCTTTAGTTATTGGGTCTACCACATCTCCACTATGTGTTTATTCTTCTATATGGGACCTCATCTCCTTGAGTAAAACTTCTGAAGAGATTTTATCCCTGATTATACCCCTTTTTTCCACTGTCAAAATTGGACATCTTAGCTAGTATTAGTAATATAATTATCAAAATGATAAAACTTTACATACTAGGTGTGATTCTAAGAACTGGAAAAAATCTTTTCATTTAATACCTTCTTCTTAGCTACCTCAGAAGCTGCAACATAATTAATATTTGTAGATATGGATACCACTATCTTATATGATCTTGTCTCACTCATTCCCTTAGCCTGACTGCGATATTAGACCATATTGATCTAAAGAAGACTAGTTTTTATCCCCTCAAAACTAGTATCCATTCTTCTCCACATAATTTACATATCCTTTATACTTTCTAAAGTACAATTAGAGAGTTCTGACTGCTTCCCTTGCAGTTCTCCTATATATAATAGATATTTTCCTACTGTAAAGTATATCTTAACAATATCAATTCTTATACATATCATGTCATGTGTGATTGATCCATCACTAAAGCATGTGGAATTCAACAAACAATGTTAATATCCTCTTATGTTCTAGACATGTATTATTTAAGGGATTTATGCCATGTGACATTAGTAACAATTCTATCTTGAATTGTTCAAGATTGTATTTTTTAATACCATATCAATATATGTACGATTGACTAAGTCCAAGAAATCATTAAATATACTTTAGTATATCTTGTTCCCTAAAACATAGGTTGCTAATTTAAGTCAATCACTGGAGTATTTATTTTATTCTAGTCTTAAGTAACTGTAATACCAATAGATGTTTTCCAAATGTTACCAAACATATTTCACTTGGAAAACAATGACACTCCCACTAACCTCTAGTAGACACGTGTCAAAAATTCATTCCAAATGAATAATCTATGATATTGTTGCTTACTTAAATCCTAAACAAGATTTTCAGTAAATTACATCCTTTATTAAAATTTTATGATGTCATCATCCCTTTTTGGTTGCATTGTATTGACACCTTCCACGATTGGTGGTCTTGACATCCAATGCTCAATAATATGATCATATACACTAGTTATCAAAAGTAAAATTCTAATGGATTTAGGCATAATGACTTGGTATCACCAATCGATCCATATTAGTATCACTCTTGTACCATCCATGTATCGTCTCATTTGAATACCCACCATAGTATCCAAAAAGATAAGCCTCATGTACTTTGATACATATAATCCATTGATGAATTTTAATTGATCTTGTCGATCTTAACTAATTTCCATATACTAATTACTTGTATAAATCATTATTATTATCAATGAATAATATATCACCATCCACGGTGAATATAAAACCATCACGGTGGTTTTACCTTCCTATACAGTATGTGTCTCTGGAACATTCCTCTTCAACGAGCTCTTCTGAAACTTGTACCTATGCCAACCATTTGTGCATTTTAGCATTGACTAAACCCAAGTCAATATTACTCTCACTATCACAAGTATAGATGTGCACCTGAATATAGAAATATAGTCTTTAACTTGACTATATCTTTTCTATTATAGGGATTTCTATAATATCCTAAGAAACTTTTAAGATGATTATTATATATGCACATTGTGTTTTTCTTGATGCAAGTTTGTTTATATCCTAACAAACTCTTTGCATCTAAACACATGTCTTATGAAATAATAGATTTCTATCATACTGATGACTTATATGATATCCATTTCTCATGATATTTGGCATATGGTTATGGGATATCACCGCTATTTTTGAAGCACGATATAATTAAAGTTTTTGTAATACATATATGTCTCAACATTGATTCTCCTTTAACTTACATCATAAATATAAGGAAATATGCATTTATAAATTGCTTCACGCTGCATTTTGTTGATCAGTGTTAACATATAAGACTCATCATCGATCCTCCTTATTAACATCAATGTAGTTATGTATATAAGGTAATGTGTGTTTAGGAATTAATTCACGATACATTATATCGATTCATAAATGCTTGGTCAAGATATTCTTCGACATGCCGGCTCGAAGCATCTTATATCTTTTGACCATGTATATTTCATAATTCACTTTATTATTCCTTAATTACTTAAAGGAATCTTATGGAGTATATTTACCATTATATTACCCCTAGAATAGTTCACATTCACTAGCTAAACTAATTCCGAAATCTTTGTAGCATACCTTTATTTCTAAAGTTTTTTTGTCCAAACTAAATAAACATATACGTCGATAATACTTACAATGTTTATCTCCACTGAGTCTAAATATCATACTGGGTATATCCATGACGCCCACTTTTAGTTTTTCTTGACAAAGAATCATCTTGTTACAACTAGGTATATAAGTCTTACATTTTATATTCATCACTTATTTTCTATGATTCAAGTATCACTGAACAAATGGTTGAGTATGAGACACCACAAAAAACATTCATTCCTGAACTTGGAATAATGTCTCCTAGTTTCTTCTAGACACATGAGATAAATATTTTGATTATACTCAATAACTTGTTCAACTAGAATCAATAACTTGGCAATTAGCCCGAATGGCCCGAAGGCCTTCTTTTTTATTTTATTAAGGATAATCCCCCTTTTTAGGGTTTAAGGGGAACTCGTACATGACCCGTAAGCCAAAGGCACAAGGCCCAACACAACCCGAAGGCCAATACATGACCCGAAAGCCCAGAGGCACACCATGCCCAATACATGACCTATAGGCCCAACCCACTAGAACTGCTCATCCCCAGCTTCTGCATCATTGATCGCCTAGCTCCCCACCTTGCATTGATGATAAGATAGAATTTCCCCATACAAAGCTGCATGGTGCCTGGTCCCGATGGCAGTTGTCATACCCTCTCATTCTTCCAATATGGTTAGCTCTTCTTCTGGTGACTGCTACTTTTGTTGCTCTGATCCTCTTCTGGGGCCTGCTCTATGTGAACTGGGCTACTCCATGGTCTCTTTTGGCCCAAAGGCCCTGAGGCCCGAAGGCTGTTGATGACCCGAAGGCCTTGGAGACCCATAGGCCCAAACCGGTGGCCCGAAGGCCCAAATCGAGTGAATAGTTATGACTAATATAGTACCGAACAGTACCTACTATAGTAATGCTACAATACTACTACAGTACCCCCCAGAAATTCAACTCCACCCGGTTTTGAACCTGGGTCTCTTGGATGTCAATAAGGATCCCTTACCACTCGGTTTCGGGCTCGTTGGAACTTGGCAATTATAAGTTGTGTACTTCTCACCGCTGACTTAGGTACCACCCGTTCTCAACCGCTTGGAGAACACACCTTACTTCTTGTAATTTTTTTATACTTACTTGTTTACTATATTTTGATACAAATATGTTATAAGAATATTGTATTTAATACCCAAGAAGTATGTCATAAACAATACTTATAATTGATGAATAATCCTAAAGAAGAAGTGATTTCTTGCTTCTTTGATTTAGTTCATTGTGATTAAACTTCCACGGATTTATTTCATGACATGCGAAGCAAATAACCTCCTATTTAATACCTATTTTATTTGAAGGAAGTTAAGTAGGTTCCTTTGGCGTCTCTCTTGTCATTGGTATTTTCTCCTTGTCTTTCAATTTGTTCGTCATAATAATTAAAAACTGTTCTTTCTTTAATGATCTTATTTACTTGGAAAGACTTACCCCAAAGGTAAAAAAGCATTTTACTCCATACTGTTTGTTTTGTATAACCTTAAACGATAATTTTTTGAAAGATTGTGATCTACCTTCTAATTTACACATATCCAATGTAATCATCACATTTATATCTTGCATCTTTTTTTCCTCTTAAGCTTCTCGAATATGAGACTGCATGCAATATCATCCATGTCCTGATGTAGTATCCACAACTCACATTAGATGTTGATGATAACATTATTACATAACCATCATATGTGTTATACATAAGAATCTTGTAATAATTGTTAACACTCTCGCTTCTTGAGGTGGCTTAATAGGTATTGGGGACACCAGCAACTTGAATTTATGATATAATAGTATTACGCACAAGTGTATGTACTACACTTAGAAACTCATGCTGTATGGGACATTGAATTTATTGAGAATTATCTTTGTGCATATTATGGTATTAATTTTAATTTTACAAAATAAAATTTAGCAGGTTTCACTTTTATGTTGATTACCGAATTTGACATTACCGATTAGTTTAATCATTAAATAATGCCCACTATTTTATCAAATTCTAGGAATCATCTATGCTATAATCGAAATACTTTGTCGCTTGAGTATTCTAGTAGCAAAGATCTTTGAACCTCCCCTCATAGTCTACAAGTTATGGTTATGCTACTACTTGGAGAGTTCAATGTAGGCTTTTGACTGGACAATCACATTAACTCGTAGCTCCTTGATCTATTGAGTGAAGTCTCAGCTTCTAAAATCAAAAACTCAATTTCCCTCAACATTTACCTCTAAAGTGATGGTAAGTTAGCTATAGTTAATCCTTAACTACCAAATTCAGTTAAGTCAACTCATCGTTCTCATAAGAACTCCCCAGTGGTAGGAGGCACCCTCAACTATGGCTGATTGAGCACCTCAAACACCTGGTTGTGTTCAAATTCAAATGACAGAAGGCGTTTGTGACTTAATATTTACTTAAGGGTTTTTATATTTTTCTCGAAGAATGTGATCCATTTCTATTAATCTTGTTCATACTATGTTATCGTGCTCACAACTAAACATTAATAAAAAAACATTTTTTGCTTCTTTATGCATTTTATTGTTTATTATTTTATGTATTTCTTGCTGTAATACAAATGTATAAAATAATAAACAGATACATAAAGAAAATAAACTACCCAACTGATCTTGAGCATCTAAAATGGATTGATCCATTTAAACTCAATGGACCAATCATGGCCTAGGGGTATCATATCTCAGTCATGGCTCAACTCATGATGCAGCTTGCCTCATCTAGTGTACCCACTTCTCATCTGAATTTCACTTCATCTTGGTGTTTTCAACATCTTACACTATCCTCTCCATGATGGGGTCTACATTATACATTAACTCCGTCAAAATTACAAGTGTACTCGCACACAAACGAAGGGAACTCAGGAGTACAATGTACATACAAATCATGATAGACACACATGCCCCTATACATATTAAATAAAAGGACGATGTGCAAACCATCATAAAATAATTAATTATTTACAATCATCACATGTGGTTAAATAATTAATTAAATAATTGAACCAAACATACATAGGTTGTTCAATTACTTAAGACTAGTCAGTGGGTAAAATAAATGCATGATAATAATTAAATTGCAATAAATTAAAGTAAGACTATATTTAATTAAATTAAATGATTTAATCAAATTAAAATAATTAAATTTTATTTGGTCCCCTAATTAATTTAATCTTAATACTAAAAATTAAATTAATTAATTAATTCAATTTAATACCTAAATTAAATTAATTTTACTTGGGTATTAAAATTATATTTTAAGCCAAAATTAATCTTAATTAATTTAATTTAAAACTAAAATTAAATTAATCTCATTAATGAATTTTTATTATATTAATTAACAAAGACCCTAAAACCTCTCACAGGCCCAATGCGGGTCACGCCGAACCCGCACAAACCCGTTTCAGTCCATGAAAAGTATATGTAAAGCTGTTCTAGGTCAGGCGAGTCTATCCAGACCTATTCCAGGTCGGGCCGCCCACCCTAAACATGTGCAGTGAAGATCCAGTTAGACAAAACCCAAAGAGGCAGGTAAGGGGGTTACCTCTCCACTAGGGTTCTCATACATGGGCTCGAAGCGCCCGGTTTCATGCGGTAGGGGTTGCAGGGTCCAGCGACGGCGGTCTACCTTATTCCAGCATCGGTGAAAGGGAATTCGGCGGTTGGCAACACAAGGGGGGTGACTGGAGACTTCTATAGGAAGTCTTCACCCTTTTTTATGCTTGATCTGCCAGCATCCAAATTTTTCAAAATGCCCTTTTAATTTTTTGTCTTAAGTGGCAAGAAAATCCAACATGCTATCAAGTTTCTTCCACAACCTCATAAAAATATTGCTTAATTAAAATAAAATAATATTTTGATTGTTTATTCAGCCGATAGAAAAACTGATTGGCCAAAATTCACTATTATGGCCTTCACTGGCTGGAACGCACGGGTTCATCGAAAAACAAAACTTGATTGTGTTAAATTTTAATACTCATTAAACAACCTATTTCAATCCATAAAAAAATAGATGGTCATAACTTGGTCATCCGACCTCGGATTGAATCACGGTCAGATCTGTCGGGACTAATTTCAAACCCTCTACTTAATTTTAACACAACTTAATTTTTTCTTGACTCGGATAATTTATGTGGTCACTCTGATACCAATTGCAGGTACCAAGGATTTTAAAAAAAAATCATCATCGGAACAACAGGACTTGTCGTCTCCGGCGATCAGAGCCCCGGTGCGATCCAAGGATCTCGCGTAAATTAAACAGAACACAAAAATAAAATAAAAAACATACCTTTTTCAATATGAAGTTTCATTCTACATCTTCTTTTCACCGACGATCATTGCTCGAAGGATCCAAAGCAGAATCCCTCTAGATTATCCACATGTACTTCAAAATTTTGTAGGATCATCAATCGTCGAATTTCGGGTGCTAGCACAGAGATATGATGACACCTTCAACATCCCGGCGATCATCACATTGATGTTCATTCGATGCAAGGAGATGAAATCGATACGAACACTTGGATCAAGAGCTTCTATCTCTAGAAATAGGGAGAGGAGAGAGAGGCTCTGATGAATTCATAGTAAATAGTCATTGTGCGAGAGCTTCTCTCATCTTATTTATAGTGGATGCTCAAATACCCAGAAAAGGTTCCTCATACCCCATGTATTAAACATCCATTAAATAAATAATTATGACAAACTAAACTACATCATAAATATTATTTATATTTTATCACATATCTATAATATATATTAAATATATTACATGATAAAACCCGAGTCATAAACTTGACTCATAATTCCCGCTTAATATTAAACGAACCTGAAATATTAAAATAATATTCGTTCAAATAATATTATTCCTCATATTTACTTAAACTTGTAAATAATTTTAATAAATAAATTCAACTCAATTATTCATACATTAAATAATAATGAATTTATTTATTTATCGTTGATCGATAACTTTGACAATACTCGGACCCCGTGGTGGGTCTACCATGTCCTATATACCTATTCACCAAAATGTGATAGATTCTTGAATACGCTATTGTGTGTGACCCTCTATACCCTTATCTCGATATCAGTGAATAATATTCACAGACCAAGAGCGGAGTCTAGCAACTCATCAAGGCCCCTAAAGAGATAAGGATTAGTCATAGCAATGACAAACAACCTATGAACATGTACTGTGTAATATAATATCTATCTTTAGATATCTCATAAAGCAGGATGCATACTTGTGTCATATTCCTTTCTTAATTTATCATTTGTTGATCTAATTGGATGGATTTACCTCCAACTACCTTAACCAAGGATTTATAAAGTTGCTACCATCCTGATCAACCAAGTCTGAGATATATTACTTCCTCGACTCGGAAGTGACAAATTATATCTTGATTATTCAATTAATGTCATACCACCAATCATGCACCCAACCGAAGCTATCTCACCATGATTTTATTATCATGGTTTTTATCTTGCATCAAAGTACATGATCAAATGGAACACACTAGTAATGATATCAAGTCAGGAGACCAATACACATGTTCATAGATAGGAACAACCAATGACACCTGAAACATGTGGTGTTCCTATTGGTAGGTCAATCCTCATGATCTCAACTACTAGAGATCACCAAGTGTGAACTTCATGGGAAGAATACTCAATGTTTATGAGCCCTCATCACTTGATAGTTAGACGTCAATTGTGTCCAATCAATATGATGTATTGAGACCACAACAAGTCCAACCTCTTTAGTGTCTAATCTTGAAAACCTGTTAACCAACTTCGTGTAGAAAGAAGATCAGATGATGACCACCCAGGATACTCAAATACAAAATCAAAGGGTTTCCCTACACAACCTTGGGCATCAAGTGGGTCAAATCTCCAAAACCCGCTTAGCCTGATTACTAGGTACATTTCCCAGTAATACTAAGACTCATCCAAGAGATGAGACTAAGGCTATAGTTCTTAGGAGTGAAAAGATGATGGACTTTCATCAAACATGATTAAGTGATAAAAAGTGATTAAAAGAATCTGATAAAGCTAGTCAGGAGAAAACTCAAGAGGTAGAATCGAGTGAAAAATATCCAGTTAAGGAGTAGCCTAAAAAGGATGATATTTGTGTGGAACCACCACCATATAATCCTTCTCACCCCTTTCTAGATAGTATGAGACAAGCTACAAGAGAGGGTAAATATGAAAAATTTCTAAAGTGTTTAAACAAATGCACATCAACATTCCATTTGCTGAAGCAATTGTTCAAGTGCCTGCTTGTGCAAGATTCTTTAAAGACTTGTTTTCTAGCAAAAAGAAAATGGAGGACTTATGATTCATCATCCTAAATGAAGAATGTTCCAAATTTGTTAAATGGAATCTAACCCCAAAGATGTGAGACCCTAGAATATTCTCAATTACTTTCACTATAGGTTCATGCAATTTTGAGAGTCTTGTGCGATCTCAGCACAAATATCAATCTCATTCCTATGAGTGTTTTCAAAAATATGAGTCTTGGATAATTAAAACCAACATGAGTGGAACTCCAAATAAAATATCACTCAATCAAACACCCTCAAGGACTGATCGAGAATGTCTTAATAAAAGTTGGAAAATTCATTTACCATGTTGATTTCCTCGTCCTTGATATGAAGGAAGAAGGAGATGTCACCATAATTCTAGGGCGATCATTTCTCACCAATGGGATGATGATGATCGATGTAAACCAATGAAGGATTATATTCAAAGTCAGCAAAGAAGTTGCTTTCGACTTAGTGAAGGTCACCAAGCAAAGCAACGAGTCATTGGATTGTCAAGTCATCTCTATTCTTGATAAGAAAGATCATAATATAACCAATAAGGATGGAAGAAAGACCCTACATCTTGTTGAAAATGGATACAGTATCACAAGAACGTGAATTACATTGCACCTCTGATGAGGGATGTTGTCACACCATTCGTACCCTCTGTTTTCAAGAACCATTCCACAAGGGGTGTGTCCTTACATGTAAAATCATCTAAATGGAAGCGTGTCTAGCTCAAGATAATAAATAAAGAATTGATTGTGAAGCAACCCAAGATAGGTTAGATTATATTTTTTGAAAATTAGAGAGGTTTAATAATGTTGCAGGTCGTTTAAAGGTATGTTTTCCCAAAAAAATCAAACTTTAAATTTTAAATTTTAAAATTTAAAATACCAAAAAAAATAATGACTTGTATGGAATATACACGACGTGAAAACATCGAGCTCAAAAAATAAAAACCTTGAGCTTTAGACATCGTGTATTCAATACACAACGTGAAAACTTCGTCACAACTTTAAAAAGTCGTGAACCCTAGGTTCACGGAACACCCCCCCCCAACCTGAACCACTCTCATGCGCTCTCCCCTCCCCCTCCACCAAACTCCGGTCTCCCTCCCTTACTCTTCGACCGCAACCTCAGCCTCCCTACTCCTATCCTCTCATATCTTCTTCTGTCCCTTTATCCCACTTTCACTACTAGAAAAATAACTTATAGCTATGGATATATAGCCATGGTTTAAATGATCTGTGGCTATATAGTAAAATATGGCTACGGGTTGTAAGGTGGGCGTGGCAATAGGTCGTCAAATTTTTTATCTCCATCGTGGCTTTCCTCTCTCACCCGCAAACCCTTCTCCCTCTCTCAGAGATTACTCCAATGCCATTCCTCCTCCCTTTCCATTCCTCCTCCCCTCCTCCCCATCCCCCCCTCATGATTCCTCCTCCCCCTTCGGCTCTGATGTAGTCAGCACACCTCCCCGCCGACGCGGCTCCGAAGCGGTTCTGATGCCTCCCAACCGACGCGTCTCCGATGCCCACCTCCTTGTGAACACGACCTCCCCACCTCCCTACCGACGCAGCTCCGATGCCCCCTACCTCACTACAACCCTCCTCCTCTGATGCAGCTCGCTATTGTTCGCCGCTGCTCTGACTCAGCCACACCAGCTTTGGTTGTCCTCCTCTGATGTAGCTACCCCACCACCACGAGATCGTCCTCCTCCGACGTGGCCACCCCACCTCCCTAATTTCTTACCCGAACCCAGCCTTACCCTTCAGATCCACTTCTTCATGCGATTTCTCACTAACCTAGACACTAGGTAAATCCTCCCTTCAGTGATTTTTCATGAAAAACTCCTACCGCATACCCTCTATTGAATTGCATCTACATAACAAGCTAGGGTTCCCATCACAGTTTGTTTTTACAAGATTATAGTTAACAAGGTGGTTATTTTTTATTTGTTCCCCTAATCTACCACTTCAAATGAATTATATTTATGAATTTCTATTTCCCCAATCCCATATCCCATATAAACTGATTTTTATGTTGCTAGAATATGTGTTTTGTTAGACAGTCAACAATATTTCTTCCATGAACATACAATTTTATGATTTTCTCCCTGCAATAATTACTTATTTGGATCCCTCTGTATTGTTGTTGCACAATATGAATGGAATACTTGGCATATTTTCTTTGACTTTGAGGTTGAAATTATTCCCATGGGTTAGAATTATTACCCTGGTGCTACTTTCTATCCCTAGGTGATCGAGAACACACTTTGAGCTATATAGCGAGATGAATTAAGTGACATGGAAGATTGACTAGGGTTGTTTTTTTTCAAAATATTATCTGAGCCCATCTAGTTATCAGGGGTAGTGTGGTAGTTTGGATTAATAATTTCAGGACTCTAGTGATGGTGAGGGGGATTTTCTGGCCAAATTTTATTTTTTCCAGACCTTGAGTTACTAGGGCGGTTGGGATTTTGTGTTGTTGCCTTTTATAATGAGTAATTTTAGGAAATTTGAGATTCTTTATTTCTATTATGTTTTTTTGGGGATGATTCCCTGGAATATTTTTATTAGAATCCATTTTAAATAAATTGTGTATTTATTGGAT
This sequence comes from Viscum album, assembly GCA_963277665.1. NCBI lineage: Eukaryota > Viridiplantae > Streptophyta > Magnoliopsida > Santalales > Viscaceae > Viscum > Viscum album. Next base: position 1,810,535,799 of record OY728156.1, read on the forward strand.
TCTTTTGTTTTATATATTTAGATCATGCCTTATGCAAGGAACTTTAAGAACCATAGGAGGAAGCTATAGAGAACACTCCACCAACCGATCCTCCTATAGACCCTTATCTCATAAAATTAGTGATCAGAACCATTTAGTCTCTTAAGAAAAGTTTTGAATCAGGGAAAGTCTAGTTGATAGATTTGTCCCAGGAGTTCACAAAGAAAAATTTTCCAGTGTTTAAGGGTGATCTGGGGCCTCAATAATCAGAAGAATAGATGGAAAATATTGAACATAACTTCTAATTTCTCAAGACCCCTATGATGTCAATGGTGTGATTTGAAACTTATATATTACAAGGGATGAGGAGAAGATAGTGGGACTTGGTAGTGATGGATAAACTTCATGAATATCTTACTTGAATTGGGTTAAAAAAATGTTTAAATAGAAATTTTACCTGGAGATATTAAGAGTGTAGAACGCCAAAGAGCTCATGATTTTGGAGAAGGGTGACTGATCCATCATGAAGTAGCCCAATAAATTTACCAAATCAGTACATCTTTAACCCAAGATCCTTTTAAATTAATACACGAAATAACATTATTTTAAAATGGGTTTGATGTTAGAAATTCAGTCCAGGATTATTCTATTGTGTTTTCCCACCTTGATAAAGTGGAAAAAAGGTGGTTATTGACATGGTAGATATTGTAGGGCTGATCAGTTTGAGCTATTATCTAACTATTATGGTTGTAATCTAGAGTTACTCTTTAGGTCAAAATAGGAAGTGAAAGTAATTGAATCAAGACAGTAGTGGGAGTGTATAATGTCCTGCAAACCTTATTCCAGTAGCTTCCTCAAGTAAAAAGAAAGTCGTGTGTTATCAGTGTGGGAGGGCCATACATACCAAACAATATTTCTAAGAAACTATGAGGAACTTACACCAGTGTATATTCTTGGTACATCTTCAGTGGTATTTCAAGTACTTTCATCAGGGTAGTAAAGTAGGGTCCACTAATGCCAAGGGTTCCCTTGTCTAGTCAAATGCATCAAAGGGAGCATGATCTCATTCTTAAGTGAAAGCGGCTGTCATTTTTTTAATAAATCTTAGAGTGGGCCTGGGTCTAGGAACTTGTATGTGGGAAAGAATAATCTATATGAGTTAGATTTGGGGCCATCAAATTTCAGAGGGATGATGTTCATTGTTTTATATATATCTTTAGATTTATTTGACATATGTGTATCCAATTAATTTATCTCATCTAAGTTGATTGATGCCTTGGGACTATGATCTATGTTGATGCCTTATGTGATGGACCTCTATAATTAATTGGGAAAGAGGATAGAGAAAGGTTTTAAGTGCTAAAAGTTCTATGTGATCATTGTTGACGCTGAAGTCATTTGGGATTTATTGGTTTTGGATTTATAAATATTTGGACCCCCCTGATGTTCACCAAAAGTGGGATTGTTGTGGAATATTCATCTTATCTGCATCTTTTACAAGTCAAAGAACCTATGGTAATCTTTGTACACCTCCATTTTTTCACCACATAAGGTAATGGGTGAAATTAGCCAAGTGGCAGGGATGGTGGGATTCAGGTTAGGTCTAATATCATGTTAACAAAGCAAAAAAAACACATGATGATGAAAACTGCCTTAATCTATCCTTTCTATGAACATACATGTGACCAATAAAAACTTTCGCAGACATTAAAGTTTTCTTGTAGAACACACATGAGTATTACCTGGAGGCCATGAAACAATATTGGATACCTTTTTATGTTTCCCTTAGCCATGTCCATGTTGCTGGTGCTCAAGATCCACTGTCTCCATCTAGCCAAGCGATAAGGTTTCCATTATCAAAACAGCACACTGATTATGTATCATAAGTGTTACTTTTTAATCCTTTATTCTCCCTTTCATTAAAAGTTAGTTTACAGGCCTACTAGTGTAATTTGAACTCATAATTATCATGCATGGTGATTTACAGTCACCCTCCTACTCATTTCCTTCAAAAGAACAAGGAAAAATGAATAATTTGACAGCTGATATTTTCCATCAGACTTGTACATGGTAAAAATCTATCTTCTGCTAGCCTTCTCCACATTGATAGAGGGTAATTTTACTAGATTAACACATTTAATCAGTAGGGACATAATCACTACTACATACTGTATAGGAATAGTAATTCATCAGAAGAAGTCATCAAATCCACCCTCTGTGATACTTGCATAGTTTTCAGAACCTGAAATTTCAGTCACTGACATGTCCTGAACTAGAATCTGTAGAGCATTAGGATTGAAGGGAGATCCATTCCCAGCTGCTAAAGATATGGTTAGAAAAGTGAACTCAGAGTTGGTTGATGAGTTTTTAGAGCTATAATAACTAACATCAACTTCATGGTCATCAGGAATAAATGCAGAAGTGGAGGATGAGGCGCATAAAATCATTTTTAACTCTTGAAATTGCCCAAACATGGAGTATATCATCCTAAAGCACGTTGTTGAGAGAATACTGGAGTTAATGGACTCTCTTTTCAGCTTCTTCTAATTTCTTTTTTCTATCTTCACTTGATTTCAATGCTTCTTTGCATTTCCTTTCAAAATCATCATTTCTCTATTTCTCTAAGAGTGAAAATTCCTGAATTAACATCATCTTATCAACTTTTGTTGCAAGTGTTTCCATTAGGATGGTGTTGTGTGCAATCGAATCATCTGTAAAAACATGGATTGGTTTTACAGCTGAAGTTTGTGTTTCTTCCTGTTTGCTGACAAATATTTCATATGTTTTATCCACTTTTTTCAGCATAATTTTCTAGGCATGCTGAAGGTTTGTAATCTCCTCATATTTTTCTTCTTCCAAATCACTCTTCAGCCATTTCTCTAATTCCAATTTCCAGGAAAGGTCCTCTACATATATTTATGTATGTTCTGTCTACTCTCTCTCTATATATATATTTATTTTATGTCTGTTTTCTCTTTCTCTTAACATGTTTTGTATACGTAAAAATTCTATTGTATATAATAGATTACTCAAAGATGGGCTAGAAAATTAAATAAAAATTTAGAAGAACAAGAATTATAATCCATAATATTATTAACTTTGAACTAGAATCTTGTGATTGTGTGAATTCACTGATTTTATAGCAGCCAAAAACTCAATTTCAATGTCTTAGATTCTAAATCAGGAAGTATAAGAACCACTAAAATCCACAAAATCCTGTTCTATTTACCATTTTCTGAAAATAATCCCCCATATTGGTTTAAAATCACAAATTTCTTCAGTAGAAAGATGATTAAAACAGCAAATTTCAAATGATCAGTGAATAAAAAAATGCAATTGTTTCTTTAATAACTATTCCAAATCAAGTAGGCATCTTAAAAACTTCAAGTTTCTACTCTCTCAAAATGAATACAAGGTTTCCATTAGATATCCTGAAGAAAATTTCACTTTCTTGATGATTTACATCCCTTAAAAATCACCCACGTTTGTCTAGAGATAATTTCAGTCCCAACCGAGCTTAACCACAGTTGATGGCCTTGGAAAACCTCAGAAGAATTGGATCCTCCAGCGACATTAACCATAAAATTTAATCAATTTCAATTATTTGGTTCCAGGAAAATCCAAAAAAATGTTCTCAATATTAAGAGTTGTACACTTTTGATGTTCTTATATATATGTTTTGTATATATTTATTATATAAATAAATTTTTTATACACATGGGTTCTCAACATTAAGATCTTTCCACTCTTCATATTCTATATGAATTTCTTTTATGCATATTTTTTATGCACTTTCATTTTCTATACATGTATAATGCACTTTCAGTTTATCAAAAATGAAATGTCTTATTAAATTTTTTTAATCTACATGATAAAATTGTATAACCTTTATTCATTAATATACTATGTTTCTGCTCACTTTTAATCTATAATGTCAATGACATGAAATCTTTGTTATTAACAGTATTTCCAATACTTGCATCCATAGCATCAGTCTTATAATTTTGGGAAAATGAAACAAATTATATTGTACCTTCTTTGTATTGGTCATTAATGGTGAATATCCATGATGTATTTTTTTGAGGAGTTTTCCTATACTTTATGATTACTAAGAAGGCTTTCATAAGTTCCTCAATGCAATGTTTTTTTGGGTGTTAATTTATATGGACTGAGAATTTTTAAAACATGTGTTTTTTTTCTTGTAGGATGTGAGAAAATATGGCACAATGAATAACATGTGATCATCAAATCACAGGTATTTAATTTTTTTATTATTTTTTGTCTTTCCATTTGTTGTAGTCATTTTTTGGAGCTATTACTTTTTTTAGAACTTCCCATTCCTGACCAAATAAGGTAAGCATTACTCACCCAATTTGATACTCATAAATTGAGATACTTAGGTGATTTTACAATATTGATGTGTTGGATTTGTGCATACATTTTCATACATTATATTGAGTATCAAAACATGTTTTCGCATGCATTGGGACTACTAGGTTTTTTCCCTACCTTATCTCTAGCATCTCTTCCATGATAAGGTCACCCAGCCACACCCGTATGTGTGCATCCCAAATCGATATCATCCACCTACAAATCATAATAGTAATACATACAGCTAACCTGACCATGGGATCCTTGAGCTTCATGTTTTATCCCCACAACTACCATCTGTTCTCCTCTAGTATTTTATAAAATGAGTTCTCCTTGCCTTATTAAATATCCTTTAGATAATGAAACAACTTCCCTTTATGTATGTCCATTGATTCATTCTGAAAATACCCAAAACATTGCATGAAATGGATGTCCATCATCCGTATTTTTTGGTCACTCTCCCCTAGGACAAGCGTTGTGATGCCCATGTGATCGTTGGCTTCTCCTCCTTGTCATCACAGATGTCCTTATCTAGTTGGAGCTCATCACACATCTCTCCCTAGATATAGATTCTCATGAAGTGGTAGAGGTCCCATATACCATTTCTGACCTCCCAATTATGTAAGAGAAATGTGTTGGTCCTTGGTGTCCAATTTCTCAGCAGCTCTGAAATAAAGTCCTAATTATTGTAGATGTGGAATTTTGATCACTATGTTGGCTCATATATCCCAACACACTATATATCCAACTAAAATTCATAACAGGACAAACATACCCAGTATACCCTAGCCCCTCTCTTTAATAAGTTTCTATAATGAAGCAGGTCCTAGTAATATGACAATAATACTTGAATTTAAAAGTGTAAATATATTAGTTTAGAAATGAGGGGTGGTGTAGGGTGGGGGTGTCTGTCCAGGAAGGAGGGGAGGGGTGCTAGGGGGTCTGTCTAGGAAGGGAGGGGTGGGGGTGTCCAGGAGTGGGGGTGCAAGGGGGTCTGATTATTTATTGTTATCTAATGAGGAATAGAGTTATGGGAATCTGATGTTGATTTTGTTTCTTTTTAGGTACTTCAATGAGAACATCTAGGTTGAGTGAAAAATATAAGAGGATGGAAGGCTGATTAAAAAGAAGAAAACTGCATCATATCATCACAGGGGAGTACTTAATTTGGTTTTTACTTGTTTAGAACAATTCATTCATTCTACCACTTATTGGAACTCTTACATGTGTGTTAAGGTGTGTATACCCAGTGGGGGAGCATCAACTTTTAGTTAGAAAGCTCCAAGAGCCGAAGTAAACGGTTTGGTTCCACCTTGAGGTAGGATCCCTCTTCTATCCTCTTTAATTCAAGAATTCTTTAAATTGAATTTAGCTTCTTTCTTAATTCTACTCAATTATATTGAATTGAATATCTTGAATAAGTGTTCTTTAATATAATTGTTTCATTTGATAAATAAAGTCATGTTTTTATAATAAAACTCCTCCAACAGAGGTGCGCTGTCTGTGAAAAATCACAGTGATAGTTATGTTGATCTAGTTGCTTAAATTATTGAATTTTATTTGTGCTGAATGAGTTTTAGAATAAATGTTAAATATAATTAAATGAATTGTGTGATAAAGCAATGCCATGATTTTATAATAAAACTCCTCCAACAGAGGTGCGCTGTCTTCTAAACCAAAGAGTAGTGATAGTTATTTGTATCATGTTTAGATTTGATTTGAGTCTTTCATATGCCTCTTGTTGGTGTTTGTTTTGTGGCTAGTTAGTTTTTGTTTTCTTTGAATAATATAAATTGTCTTATCATACTCGTTTAACTCAAATGACATTGCCCGAGTAGGCATATGCCTTGACCATGACACTTTCCTTTTCATGCTTTAAATATTATAAATAAAATTTCCATGTTTAGGCAAAGTGAATGAATTTGTAAATGGTTTGTGTAGGGTGTATGATTCTTTTCCGTCGTTTTGTTTCCCTTTAGATGTTGCATCATTGTGCCGCTCACTACAACCTTCTCTTGGGATCCCTTGTTATAGCATATTAAATAGTTGATCTGTTCTATCATCATACGGTGGGGCGACGGTCAGAATGTTTCCCCGCCTACTCCCGCTCCCTTCGTTCCTGGCCGGAAGATGCTACCCCGCGGATGTTGCTGGACCGGGTCAACACGCCGCGGTCACGCCGTGGTAATACCGTGATTTGGACCGGATCCAGGAAGACACCCCGCAATGGTTCATAGTGATAGTATTCCATGAGTCTTGTGATCAATTTTGAGAATGACTAATCACAGTTTATGTCAGCGGGGCAACGACTGGAATGTTGCCCCACCTCCTCCCACTCCCTTTCCTCTTGGCTGGAAGATGTTGCCCCACGGATGTCGCTGGACTGGGCCAACATGCCATGGTCACGCCGTGATTTTGCCCTCCTCCAGGATGACACCCTGTGGTAGTTCGCAGTGATAGTATTCCATGAGTCATGTGATCGATATTGAGACTAACTAATCACAATTTCTGCCAGCGGGACGACGACCGAAATGTTGCCCCACCTCCTCCCACTCCCTTTGATCATGGCTGGAAGATGTTGCCCCGCGGATGTCGCTGGATCGGGCCAACACGCCGCATTCATTCCGTGGTCACAGCGCGGTCACTCCGCGGTCACGCCGCGGTAATGCCGTGATTTGGCCCTGCTTCAGGACGACAACCCGCGGTGGTTTGCAGTGATAGCATTCCATGAGTCTTGTGATCAATTTTGAGACTGACTAATCACAATTTCTTTCAGTGGGGAAATGACCGGAAGGTTTCCCCACCTCCTCCCACTCCCTTCGCTCCTGACTGGAAGATGTTTCTCCACAGATGTCGCTGGACTGGGCTAACACGACACAGTCACGCCGCGGTCACGCAGCAGTCACACCGCGGTCACGCTGTGATTTGGCCCTATTCCATGACGACACCCCGCGGAAGTTCGTAGTTGTCACATTCATGACTTATTTTAAACTTAAATTTCATTTAATTTCCATTTATGCTTTGTTTTTGGGGTTTCTCAAGCTTTTATGGTGAAATGGATGAGTTTTCGTGAATTGGGCCAAACCGTGAGCCCAATTCCATATTTAAAAATAAATTTTGTTTCTTTTATAACTTTTTCATTTTCTAATACTTTTCACCCATTATAATTCCTAAATGGTCTCCCTTGTCATATTAACACCACCATTGTAGTTTTGAGCCTCTATAAATCCATAACTAAGGTGTATATGGGTTTTTATTTAAGGGATTAGGCATTCCCGAAAGCCCAATTATAGTTTTAAAAATAAAATTTTATTAATTAATAACCTATTAAATTTTAAGGATTTTTTTGTGATTCCAAGCCTCACACATGACCATTGAATCCATCCGCACTCCCAAACTCTCTCTCCTCTATTTGGAGCTCTTCTTCATCGCGATTGAGTGCTGAACTTCTTAGGGTTTCTAAAATAGGGAAGATTTGAGGAGGTAATTTCTTTACATCATAACTCTCTCAATTCTTACTCTTTTTCCTCCATTCCAGTTCTTAAATGACCTCATAATCCTTCTTCAAACCTCCATTGAAGTTTTTACTATTTTAAATTTCATCTACTGGTGTATTAGGGGAGATTATTCAAGATCCATCAAGTAAGTTAGTCCCTTCCATTCCTCTTTCAAATTGCTTAGGGTTTCATTCTATTTTTTTGGGGTTTCTTCCCTTTTCCTTAAAGTACCAAATGACCAGAAGGTAGGGTTTCTAACCTAGGGTTTAACCTTGGGTTTATATATATACAGTGACCCCGACGTGCAAAAGGGTGTGTCGGATGCCCAACTCTCTCTTTTTCTTTCTTCGTTGTTTCTTTTGTGTTTTCCTTCATGTCTTTTTTTATTGATTTCTGTTATTATTTCAGGAAATCCTTTGTCCCTACTTTAAATTTTGTTACTCATACATTGTTTGTTTATTATTCTGTCATTTTAATCCAATATTAATAGTTTTTCAACATCAATTGTCACTACATTATTCATTACTTCTTCATTAAAGTTAGTATTTAATTGATATTGCATGATTTCAATTGTGGATTTATTTTATTTAAGTTGTTTATTTATCATGTAAAGCATGCTACGAACTTGTTCTCTGCTTTCGTCCAATTCCTTCATGCATGGCTAATCTGCTTAAGGTTAGGGGTTGAGAGTAGGAATGTCTTGAACTTAATGAATATCTGAATCAAAAATTAGCAACCATATGTCTAGTAATCAGGTTGAAAACAATTATCAATCTCGTTTATTTTGCAACTACCCTGACCATCAGAGGTGCATCCAAAAGGATCATTGACCTAATTGAAGTTGATTAGGCTAGGACCAATAGCCTGTGATTCTTTCTGCCTATAATACAATCTTTCTGCGCTTAGGTTGTCAACTATCTCTGGACCAAGGAGTAGTTTCCAACTTAGGTAGATCCAATTTTTTGGACCAAGATCAATTGGTATATTTTTCACAGCTTTGCATCCTATGTCATGGGTCTATCCCAAGATAAATTTAGGATTAACCTTTTTTTAATACCCTGAAATTGACTCTAAACCCTTCCATTAAATTTGAATTAATATCAAGCTACTTAGTTTAGTAAACCCAAACAAATGAGAGTGGTCGTGAGGATTCCCTTCCAAAAGGTTTTTACCACTGGGTTGTTTACCTGCATTTTTTTTCTGTGAGTTCGACCCCAGGCCTCCACTATGTTACACCTTTGTAGCCAAGTATAGTTTGGGAAATGTACATTTAATCTGATCAGTTCCCACCGTAATCAACAACGTCATGTTGGCCAGTCAAATTTTAACATTGTTGTCGGGGAAGGATGTTTTTAGGCATAATGAACTATGGTACAAACCTAGGATTACCCCCCCCCCCCTTCTTCTTTTTCCTTCCTCTTTTCTTTTTACAATTTTTTTCTCACATAATAGAACCTGCTTCCACCTTCTTTCGGTGTAGTTCATGTGGCAGGGTCCTCTGACTCGTTATAGGATCCTGGATGCACAAGAACTACTTCTTTTCGATCCTAAAATCGATAGAACTATATATGCACACTGATGCTTCACAATGGATGAACTCAATGATCTTACGCCACCACTCCCACATAATGCTCAATATGAACCACTGAAACTTTGTACTGAGTGACTAACACTGCAAGAGCACACCATAATGGATTACAATTTGTCGTCCATCAGTGGTGTACACCCAACATTGTACACCCACCAATTCAAGCGCATTCTTTTGAGATAAAACCTCGAATCATTTGTATGATGATTCAGAACATGGGGTAGTTTAGTAGATTTCAAAGTAAAGACCCCCATGAACACATTTCAAATTTCCTAGAGGTTTGAAATACCATTCACAACCAAATTGTATCATCAGAATCAATCAGACTGAGAGTTTTCTCATTCTACTTACATGACCAAGCCAAGGATTGGTTTAAAAGTCAATTTCCCAAGTCCAATATGACTTGGGAATAATTAGAAAATAAATTTTTTGATAAATATTTCTTATTAATCAAAACCTAGAAACTAAGGAATGAAATTCAAAATTTCAATCAGGTCGACGGAGAATCATCCTAGGAAGAATAGGACCACTTCAAGGAGCTAACCCTCTAGTGCCCACATCACAAACTAGATGTATTTCTACAACTCTAAACATTTTATCAAGGACTCCAACCTATCACCCACACTATTGTGGATGTCGCTGCAGAAGTTTGACTCATGCTAAAGACACCTGAAGTTGAAAGAGCACTGATGGATGAGATTTCACATAATGTCAACCTGTGGCAAAGTGAGAGAGGACCTCCCCAACACGAAATCCATAGGGTGGAGAAGAATACCCACCTAGTGGCCCAATTATAGGCCCTTACCAAGAAGCTGAAATTTTTTTAGTTGTCTGCTCCTCCATCACCCCCTCCTACTCCTATTATAGAGATCCAATCTTGTGAAATTTACGGAGGCCCGCAACCATATTAGGACTATAGGGAATGAATAGAGGAACATTAAATCCAATATTGTAATTACGTTAATTACAATCAAAATCAGTAGTATCAGTAGCCCCAACAGTATCAACAATAGTATTATCAGAAGAGATGATCTCAGCAGCCGTAGCAACAAAATCAAGGATATTATTAGAAGAGGAGTAGACAAGTACCACCAAGGAATCAGGGACCACCAGGGTGTAAGTATTGGGCAGCAGTGAAAACTGGTGGGTCAGGAATTTTTAAAAATTTCATCATCGAGAAGATGGGACTTGTCATCTCCGGTGATCCGATCCCCAAAACGGTCTGAGGATATCACGTAAATTAAAAAAAGCACACAAATAAAATCAAAAACATATATTTTCTAATTTTAAGTCATGATCGACATCTAATTTCCATTTATGTTCTTCAAGAATCTTTAGGAGTGTCAATCATCGAATTTTGAGTGCTAGCGTAGAGATCCGATGACACATTTGATGTCCCAACGATCACCGCATCGACATGTCTTTGATGCAAGGAGATGAACTCGATCTGAACACTTATATGGAGAGCTTATCTCTATATAAATTGGGATAGAGAGAGGCTCTGACAAATTCATAGTAAATAGTCATTGTGCAAGAGTCTCTCTCCTCCTACTTATAGTGGATTCTCAAATGCTCGGAAAGGGTTCCCGACCCCTGTGTATTAAATATCCACTAAATAAATAATTATGAAGAAATAAATTGCATCATAAATATTATTAATATTTTATCACATACCTGTAATATATATTAAATATATTACATGATAAACCCTGAGTCATAAACTCAACTTGTAGTTCCCACTTAATATTAAACGAACTAGGGATGTTAAAATAATATTCATTCGAATAATATTATTCCTCATATTTACTTAAATTTGTAAATAATTTTAATAAATAAATTCAACCCCATTATTCAAAACTTTAATAATAATTAATTTATTTATTTATTAATGATTGATAACTTGGACAACACTCAGACCCATGGTGGGGCCCACCAAGTCCTATATACATATTCACTAGAATATGACAGATTTTTTAATACACTATTATGTGTGACCCTATAGGCTCTTATCTCAATAATAGTGAATAATATTCACAGATCAAGAGAAGAATATAGCAACTCATCAAGGCCCCTATAGAGATAATGAGTAATCATAGCGATGAAAACCAACCTACAAACATGTACCGTGTAATATAATCTATTTGTCTTTAGATGTCTCATAAAGCAGGACGCATATTTGTGTCATTGTCCTTTCTTTATCATTTTTTGATCCAACTGGACGGATTTACCTCCGATTACCTTGGAAAAAATTTATGAAGGTACTACCATCCTGATCAACCAGACCTGAGATATATTACTTCCTCAACTCAGAAGATAAAAATCCTATCTTGGTCATTCAACCAATGTCATACCACTAATGACGCACCCAACACAAGCTGCCTCTCCATGATTTCATTATCATGGGTTTTTCCTTGTATTAAAGTACGCAATCAAATGTAACACACTGGTAATGATCTCAAGTCAAGAGACCAATACACATTTTCGTAAATAGGAATAACCAATGACAGCTGAAACATGTGGTGTTCCTATTAGCAGGTCAGTCCCCATGATCTCAACTACTAGAGATCACCAAGAGAAAACTTCATGATAAGAAGTCTCAATGCTTATGATCCCCCATCACCTAACAATCAATCATAGACTATGTCTAGTCAATATGATGTATCTAGATCATAGGAACTTTATTTAAGATTAATTTCATAGTATCTCGAGGTTCTCATTATAGTCTAGGATCTTCTATAACCTTTTGATATGAAAATTAATCTATAGACATTACCATTAAATAGTGGATTCAAAAAAGTTTACACTATAATGGTAAGTGTGCATCATGCATATCTAACTGTATACATGAAATGGTAATCTAAAAGCATTGTTTAATTAGGTATAGGGCACCCACTATTACAATACTCCCACTTGCACTAGATCCAACTTTCTAACCATACTTGTTAGCTGTAACATGATTAAAATCATGTTTCTACTGAGTCACGACTTTAGTTATTGGGTCTACCACATCTCCACTATGTGTTTATTCTTCTATATGTGACCTCATCTCCTTGAGTAAAACTTCTGAAGAGATTTTATCCCTGATTATACCCCTTTTTTCCACTGTCAAAATTTGACATCTTAGCTGGTATTAGTAATATAATTATCATAATGATAAAACTTTACATACAAGGTGTGATTCTAAGAACTGGAACAAATCTTTTCATGTAATACCTTCTTCTTAGCTACCTCAGAAGCTGCAACATAATTAATATTTGTATATATGGATACCACTATCTTATATGATCTTGTCTCACTCATTCCCTTAGCCTGACTGCGATATTAGACCATATTGATCTAAGGAAGACTAGTTTTTATCCCCTCAAAACTAGTATCCATTATTCTCCACATACTTTACATATCCTTTATACTTTCTAAAGTACAATTAGAGAGTTCTGACTGCTTCCCTTGCAGTTCTCCTATATATAATAGATATTTTCCTACTGTAAAGTATATCTTAACAATATCAATTCTTATACATATCATGTCATGTGTGATTGATCCATCACTAAAGAATGTGGAATTCAACAAACAATGTCAATATCCTCTTATGTTCTGGACATGTATTATTTAAGGGATTTATGCCATGTGACATTAGTAACAATTCTATCTTGAATTGTTCAAGATTGTATTTTTTAATACCATATCAATATATGTACGATTGACTAAGTCCAAGAAATCATTAAATATACTTTAGTATATCTTGTTCCCTAAAAAATAGGTTGCTAATTTAAGTCAATCACTGGAGTATTTATTTTATTCTGGTCTTAAGTAACTGTAAGACCAATAGATGTTTTCCATATGTTACCAAACATATTTTACTTGGAAAACAATGACACTCCCACTAACCTCTAGTAGACACGTGTCAAAAATTCATTCCAAATGAATAATCTATGATCTTGTTGCTTACTTCAATCCTAAACAAGATTTTCAGTAAATTACATCCTTTATTAAAATTTTATGATGTCATCATCCCTTTTTGGTTGCATTGTATTGACACCTTCCACGATTGGTGGTCTTGACATCTAATGCTCAATAATATGATCATATACACTAGTTATCACAAGTAAAATTCTAATGGATTTAGGCATAATGACTTGGTATCACCAATAGATCCATATTAGTATCACTCTTGTACCATCCATGTATCGTCTCATTTGAATACCCACCGTAGTATCCAAAAAGATAAGCCTCATGTACTTTGATACATATAATCCATTGATGAATTTTAATCGATCTTGTTGATCTTAGCTAATTTCCATATACTGATTACTTGTATAAATCATTATTATTATCAATGAATAATATATCACCATCCACGGTGAATATAAAACCATCACGGTGGTTTTACCTTCCTATACAGTATGTGTCTCTGGAACATTCCTCTTCAACGAGATCTTCTGAAACTTGTACTTATGCCAACCATTTGTGCATCTTTAGCATTGACTAAACCCAAGTCAATATTACTCTCACTATCACAAGTATAGATGTGCACCTGAATATAGAAATATAGTCTTTAACTTGACTATATCTTTTCTATTATAGGGATTTCTATAATATCCTAAGAAACTTTTAAGATGATTATTATATATGCACATTGTGTTTTTCTTGATGCAAGTTTGTTTATATCCTAGCAAACTCTTTGCATCTAAACACATGTCTTATGAAATAATAGATTTCTATCATACTGATGACTTATATGATATCCATTTCTCATGATATTTGGCATATGGTAATGGGATATCACCGCTATTTTTGAAGCACGATATAATTAAAGTTTCTGTAATACATATATGTCTCAACATTGATTCTCCTTTAACTTACATCATAAATATAAGGAAATATGCATTTATAAATTGCTTCACGCTGCATTTTGTTGATCAGTGTTAACATATAAGACTCGTCATCGATCCTCCTTATTAACATCAATGTAGTTATGTATATAAGGTAATGTGTGTTTAGTAATTAATTCACGATACATTATATCGATTCATAAATGCTTGGTCAATATATTCTTCGACATGTCGGCTCGAAGCATCTTATATCTTTTGACCATGTATATTTCATAATTCACTTTATTATTCCTTAATTACTTAAAGGAATCTTATGGAGTATATTTACCATTATCTTACCCCTAGAATAGTTCACATTCACTAGCTAAACTAATTCCGAAATCTTTGTAGCATACCTTTATTTCTAAAGTTTTTTTGTCCAAACTAAATAAACATATACGTCGATAATACTTACAATGTTTATCTCCACTGAGTATAAATATCATACTGGGTATATCCATGACGCCCACTTTTAGTTTTTCTTGACAAAGAATCATCTTGTTACAACTAGGTATATAAGTCTTACATTTTATATTCATCACTTATTTTCTATGATTCAAGTATCACTGAACAAATGGTTGAGTATGAGACACCACAAAAAACATTCATTCCTGAACTTGGAATAATGTCTCCTAGTTTCTTCTAGACACATGAGATAAATATTTTGATTATACTCAACAACTTGTTCAACTAGAATCAATAACTTGGCAATTAGCCCGAATGGCCCAAAGGCCTTCTTTTTTATTTTATTAAGGATAATCCCCCTTTTGAGGGTTGAAGGGGAACTCGTACATGACTCGTAAGCCAAAGGCACAAGGCCCAACACAACCCGAAGGCCAATACATGACCCGAAGGCCCAGAGGCACACCATGCCCAATACATGACATGTAGGCCCAACCCACTAGAACTGCTCATCCCCAGCTTCTGCATCATTGATCGCCTAGCTCCCCACCTTGCATTGATGATAAGATAGAATTGCCCCATACAAAGCTGCATGGTGCCTGGTCCCGATGGCAGTTTTCATACCCTCTCATTCTTCCAATCCGGTTAGCTCTGCTTCTGGTGACTCCTACTCTTGTTGCTCTGATCCTCTTCTGGGGCCTGCTCTATGTGAAATGGGCTACTCCATGGTCTCTTTTGGCCCAAAGGCCCTGAGGCCCGAAGACTGTTGATGACCCGAAGGCCCTGGAGACCCATAGGCCCAAACCGGTGGCACGAAGGCCCAAATAGAGTGAATAATTATGACTAATATAGTACCGAACAGTACCTACTATAGTAATGCTACAATACTACTACAGTACCCCCCAGAAATTCACCTCCACCTGGTTTTGAACCTGGGTCTCTTGGATGTCAATAAGGATCCCTTACCACTCGGTTTCAGGCTCGTTGGAACTTGGAAATTATAAGTTGTGTGCTTCTCACCACTGACTTAGGTACCACCCGTTCTCAACCGCTTGTAGAACACACCTTACTTCTTGTAATGTTTTTATACTTACTTGGTTACTGTATTTTGATACAAATATGTTATAAGAATATTGTATTTAATACCCAAGAATTATGTCATAAACAATACTTATAATTGATGAATAATCCTAAAGAAGAAGTGATTTCTTGCTTCTTTGATTTAGTTCATTGTGATTAAACTTCCACGGATTTATTTCATGACATGCGAAGCAAATAACCTCCTATTTAATACCTCTTTTATTTGAAGGAAGTTAAGTAGGTTCCTTTGGCATCTCTCTTGTCATTGTCATTTTCTCCTTGTCTTTCATTTTGTTCGTCATAAGAATTAAAAATTGTTATTTCTTTAATGTTCTTATTTACTTGGAAAGACTTACCCCAAAGGTAAAAAAGCATTTTACTCCATACTGTTTGTTTTGTATAACCTTAAACGAGAATGTTTTGAAAGATTGTGATCTACCTTCTAATTTACACATATCCAATGTAATCATCACATTTATATCTTGCATCATTTTTTCCTCTTAAGCTTCTCGAATATGAGACTGTATGCAATATCATCCATGTCCTGAGGTAGTATCCACAACTCACATTAGATGTTGATGATAACATTATTACATAACCATCATATGTGTTATACATAAGAATCTTGTAATAATTTTTAACACTCTCGCTTCTTGAGGTGGCTTAATAGGTATTGGGGACACCAGCAACTTGAATTTATGATATAATAGTATTACGCACAAGTGTATGTACTACACTTAGAAACTCATGCTGTATAGGACATTGACTTTATTGAGAATTATCTTTGTGCATATTATGGTATTAATTTTAATTTTACAAAATAAAATTTAGCAGGTTTCACTTTTATGTTGATTACCGAATTTGACATTACCGATTAGTTTAATCATTAAATAATGCCCACCATTTTATCAAATTCTAGGAATCATCTGTGCTATAATCGAAATACTTTGTCGCTTGAGTATTCTAGTAGCAAAGATCTTTGAACCTCCCCTCATAGTCTACAAGTTATGGTTATGCTACTACTCGGAGAGTTCAATGTAGGCTTTTGACTGGACAATCACATTAACTCGTAGCTCCTTGATCTATTGAGTGAAGTCTCAGCTTCTAAAATCAAAAACTCAATTTCCCTCAACATTTACCTCTAAAGTGATGGTAAGGTAGCTATAGTTAATCTGTAACTACCAACTTCAGTTAAGTCAACTCATCGTTCTCATAAGAACTCCCCAGTAGTAGGAGGCACCCTCAACTATGGTTGATTGAGCACCTCAAACACCTGGTTGTGTTCAAATTCAAACGACAGAAGGCATTTGTGACTTAATATTTACTTAAGGGTTTTTATATTTTTCTCGAAGAATGTGATCCATTTCTATTAATCTTGTTCATACTATGTTGTCGTTCTCACAACTAAACATTAATAAAAAAACATTTTTTGCTTCTTTATGCATTTTATTGTTTATTATTTTATGTATTTCTCGCTGTAATACAAATGTATAAAATAATAAACAGATACATAAAGAAAATAAACTACCCAACTGATCTTGAGCATCTAAAACGGATTGATCCATTTAAACTCAATGGACCAACCATGTCCTAGGGGTATCATATCTGAGTCATGGCTCAACTCATGATGCAGCTTGCCTCATCTAGTGTGCCCACTTCTCATCTGAATTTCACTTCATCTTGGTGTTTTCTACATCTTACACTATCCTCTCCATGATGGTGTCTACATTATACATTAACTCCGTCAAAATTACAAGTGTACTCGCACACAAACGAAGGGAACTCAGGAGTAAAATGTACATACAAATCATGATAGACACACATGCCCCTATACATATTAAATAAAAGGACGATGTGCAAACCATCATAAAATAATTAATTATTTACAATCATCACATGTGGTTAAATAATTAATTAAATAATTGAACCAAACATACATAGGTTGTTCAATTACTTAAGACTAGTCAGTGGGTAAAATAAATGCACGATAATAATTAAATTGCAATAAATTAAAGTAAGACTATATTTAATTAAAATAAATTATTTAATCAAATTAAAATAATTAAATTTTATTTGGTCCCCTAATTAATTTAATCTTAATACTAAAAATTAAATTAATTAATTCATTCAATTTAATACCTAAATTAAATTAATTTTACTTGGGTATTAAAATTATATTTTAAGACAAAATTAATCTTAATTAATTTAATTTAAAACTAAAATTAAATTAATCACATTAATGAATTTTTATTATATTAATTAACCAAGACCCTGAAACCTCTCACAGGCCCAATGCGGGTCACGCCGAACCCGCGCAAACCCGTTTCAGTCCGTGAAAAGTATATGTAAAGCTGTTCTAGGTCAGGCGAGTCCATCCAGACCTATTCCAGGTTGGGCCGCCCACCCTAAACATGTGTAGTGAAGATCCAGTTAGACAAAACCCAAAGAGGCAGGTAAGGGGGTTACCTCTCCACTAGGGTTCTCATACATGGGCTCGGAGCGCCCGGTTTCATGCGGCAGGGGTTGCAAGGTCCAGTGGCGGCGGTCTACCTTAGTCCAGCATCGGTGAAAGGGAATTCGGCGGTTGGCTCCACAAGGGGGGTGACTGGAGACTTCTATAGGAAGTCTTCACCCTTTTTTATGCTTGATCTGCCAGCATCCAAATTTTTCAAAAGGCCCTTTTAATTTTTTGTCTTAAGTGGCAAGAAAATCCAACATGCTATCTAGTTTCTTCCACAACCTCATAAAAATATTGCTTAATTAAAATAAAATAATATTTTGATTGTTTATTCAGCCGATAGAAAAACTGATTGGCCAAAATTCACTATTATGGCCTTCACTGGCTGGAACGCATGGGTTCATCGAAAAACAAAACTTGATTGTGTTAAATTTTAATACTCATTAAGCAACCTATTTCAATCCATAAAAAAATGGATGGTCATAACTTGGTCATCCGACCTCGGATTGAATCACGGTCAGATCTGTTGGGACTAATTTCAAACCCTCTACTTAATTTTAACACAACTTAATTTTTTCTTGACTTGGATAATTTATGTGGTCACTCTGATACCAATTGCAGGTACCAAGGATTTTAAAAAAAAATCATCGTCGGAATAACAGGACTTTTCGTCTCTGGCGATCAGAGCCCCGGTGCGATCCAAGGATCTCGCGTAAATTAAACAGAACACAAAAATAAAATAAAAAACATACCTTTTTCAATATGAAGTTTCATTCTACATATTCTTTTCACCGACGATCATTCCTCGAAGGATCCAAAGCAGAATCCCTCTAGATTATCCACATGTACTTCAAAATTTTGTAGGATCATCAATCGTCGAATTTCGGGTGCTAGCACAGAGATATGATGACACCTTCAACATCTCGGCGATCATCACATTGATGTTCATTCGATGCAAGGAGATGAAATCGATACGAACACTTGAATCGAGAGCTTCTATCTCTAGAAAGAGGGATAGGAGAGAGAGGCTCTGATGAATTCATAGTAAATAGTCATTGTGCGAGAGCTTCTCTCCTCATATTTATAGTGGATGCTCAAATACCCAGAAAAGGTTCCTCATACCCCATGTATTAAACATCCATTAAATAAATAATTATGAAAAACTAAACTACATCATAAATATTATTTATATTTTATCACATGTCTATAATATATATTAAATATATTACATGATAAAACCTGAGTCATAAACTTGACTCATAATTCCCGCTTAATATTAAACGAACCTGAAATATTAAAATAATATTCGTTCGAATAATATTATTCCTCGTATTTACTTAAACTTGTAAATAATTTTAATAAATAAATTCAACTCAATTATTCATACATTAAATAATAATGAATTTATTTATTTATCGTTGATCGATAACTTTGACAATACTCGGACCCCGTGGTGGGGTCTACCATGTCCTATATACCTATTCACCAAAATGTGAAAGATTCTTGAATACGCTATTGTGTGTGACCCTCTAGACCCTTATCTCGATATCAGTGAATAATATTCACAGACCAAGAGCGGAGTCTAGCAACTCATCAAGGCCCCTAAAGAGATAAGGATTAGTCATAGCAATGACAAAAAACCTATGAACATGTATTGTGTAATATAATATTTGTCTTTAGATATCTCATAAAGCAGGATGCATACTTATGTCATATTCCTTTCTTAATTTATCATTTGTTGATCTAATTGGACGGATTTACCTCCAACTACCTTAACCAAGGATTTATGAACCTGCTACCATCCTGATCAACCAAGTCTAAGATATATTACTTCCTCGACTCTGAAGTGACAAATTATATCTTGATTATTCAATTAATGTCATACCACCAATCATGCACCCAACCGAAGCTATCTCACCATGATTTTATTATCATGGTTTTTATCTTGCATCAAAGTACATGATCAAATGGAACACACTAGTAATGATATCAAGTCAGGAGACCAATACACATGTTCATAGATAGGAACAACCAATGACACCTGAAACATGTGGTGTTCCTATTGGCGAGTCAATCCTCATGATCTCAACTACTAGAGATCACCAAGTGTGAACTTCATGGGAAGAATACTCAATGTTTATGAGCCCTCATCACTTGATAGTTAGACGTCAATTGTGTCCAATCAATATGATGTATTGAGACCACAACAAGTCCAACCTCTTTAGTGTCTAATCTTGAAAACCTGTTAACCAATTTCGTGTAGAAAGAAGATCAGATGATGACCACCCAGGATACTCAAATACAAAATCAAAGGGTTTCCCTATGCAACCTCGGGCATCAAGTGGGTCAAATCTCCAAAACCCTCTTAGCCTGATTACTAGGTACATTTCTCGGTAATACTAATAATCGTCCAAGAGATGAGACTAAGGCTATAGTTCTTAGGAGTGAAAAGAAGATGGACTTTCATCAAACATTCTTAAGTGATAAAAAGTGATTAAAAGAATCTGATAAAGCTAGTCAGGAGAAAACTCAAGAGGTAGAATCGAGTGAAAAAGATCCAGTTAAGGAGTAGCCTAAAAAGGATGATATTTGTGTGGAACCACCACCATATAAGACTTATCAACCCTTTCTAGATAGTATGAGACAAGCTACAAGAGAGGGTAAATATGAAAAATTTCTAAAGTGTTTAAACAAATGCACATCAACATTCCATTTGCTGAAGCAACTGTACAAGTGCCTGCTTATGAAAGATTCTTTAAAGACTTGTTTTCTAGAAAAAAGAAAATGGAGGACTTAGGATTCATCATACTAAATGAATAATGTTCCAAATTTGTTAAATGTAATCTAACCCCAAAGATGTGAGAACCTAGAATATTCTCAATTACTTGCACTATAGGTTCATGCAGTTTTGAGAGTCTTGCACAATCTCAGCACAAATATCAATCTCATTCCTATGAGTGTTTTCAAAAATATGAGTCTTGGATAATTAAAACCAACATGAGTGGAACTCCAAATAAAATATCACTCAATCAAACACCCTCAAGAACTGATCGAGAATGTCTTAATAAAAGTTGGGAAATTCATTTACCATGTTGATTTCCTCTTCCTTGATATGAAGGAAGAAGGAGATGTCACCATAATTCTAGGGCGATCATTTCTCACCAATGGGATGATGATGATCGATGTAAACCAATGAAGGATGATATTCAAAGTCAGCAAAGAAGTTGTTTTCGACTTAGTGAAGGTCACCAAGCAAAGCAACGAGTCATTGGATTGTCAAGTCATCTCTATTCTTGATAAGAAAGATCATAATATGACCAATAAGGATGGAAGAAAGACCCTAGATATTGTTGAAAATGGATACAGTGCTCACAAGAACGTGAATTACATTGCACCTCTAATGAGGGATGTTGTCACACCATTCGTACCCTCTGTTTTCAAGAACCATTCCACAAGGGGTGTGTCCTTACATGTAAAATCATCTAAATGGAAGCGTGTCTAGCTCAAGATAATAAATAAAGAATTGATTGTGAAGCAACCCAGGATAGGTTAGATTATATTTTTTGAAAATTAGAGAGGTTTAATAATGTTGCAGGTGGTTTAAAGGTCTGTTTTCCCAAAAAAATCAAACTTTAAATTTTAAAATTTAAAATTTAAAATACCAAAAAAAATAATGACTTGTATGGAATATACACGACGTGAAAACATCGAGCTCGAAAAATAAAAACCTTGAGCTTTACACATCGTGTATTCAATACACAATGTGAAAAGTTCGTCACAACTTTAAAAAGTCGTGAACCCTAGGTTCACGGAACCCCCCCCCCCAACCTGAACCACTCTCATGCGCTCTCCCCTCCCCCTCCACCAAACTCTGGTCTCCCTCCCTTACTCTTCGATCGCAACCTCAGCCTCCCTACTCCTATCCTCTCATATCTTCTTCTGTCCCTTTATCCCACTTTCACTACTAGAAAAATAACTTATAGCTACGGATATATAGCCATGGTTTAAATGATCTATGGCTATAAGGTGAAATATGGCTACGGGTTGTAAGGTGGGCGTGGCAATAGGTCGTCAAATTTTTTATCTCCATCGTGGCTTTCCTCTCCCACCCGGAAACCCTTCTCCCTCTCTCAGATATTACTCCAACGCCATTCCTCCTCCCTTTCCATTCCTCCTCCCCTCCTCCCCATCCTCCCCTCACGATTCCTCCTCCCCCTTCGGCTCTGATGTAGTCAGCACACCTCCCCGCCGATGCGGCTCCGAAGCGGTTCTGATACCTCCCAACCGACGAGTCTCCGACGCCCACCTCCTTGTGAACACAACCTCCCCACCTCCCTACCGACGCGGCTCTGATGCCCCCTACCTCACTACAACCCTCCTCCTCTGATGCAGCTCGTTGTTGTTCGCCACTGCTCTAACTCAGCCACACCAGCTTTGGTCGTCCTCCTCTGATGTAGCTACCCCACCACCATGAGATCGTCCTCCTCCGACGTGGCCACCCCACCTCCCTGATTTCTTACCTGAACCCAGCCTTACCCTTGAGATCCACTTCTTCGTGTGATTTCTCACTAACCTAGACACTAGGTAAATCCTCCCTTCAGTGATTTTTCATGAAAAACTCCTACCGCATACCCTCTATTGAATTGCATCTACATAACAAGCTAGGGTTCCCATCACAGTTTGTTTTTACAAGATTATAGTTAACAAGGTGGTTATTTTTTATTTGTTCCCCTAATCTACCACTTCAAATGAATTATATTTATGAATTTCTATTTCCCCAATCCCATATCCCATATAAACTGATTTTTATGTTGTTAGAATATGTGTTTAGTTAGACAGTCAACAATATTTCTTCCACGAACATACAATTTTATGATTTTCTCCCTGCAATAATTACTTATTTGGATCCCTCTGTATTGTTGTTGCACAATATGAATGGAATACTTGGCATATTTTCTTTGAATTTGAGGTTGAAATTATTCCCATGGGTTAGAATTATTACCCTGGTGTTACTTTCTATCCCTAGGTGATCGAGAACACATTTTGAGCTATATAGCGAGATGACTTAAGTGACATGGAAGATTGACTAGGGTTGTTTTTTTCAAAATATTATCTGAGCCCATCTAGTTATCATGGGTAGTGTGTTAGTTTGGATTAATAATTTCAGGACTCTAGTGATGGTGAGGGGGAGTTTCTGGCCAAATTTTATTTTTTCCAGACCTTGAGTTACTAGGGCGGTTGGGATTTTTTGTTGTTGCCTTTTATAATGAGTAATTTTAAGAAATTTGAGATTCTTTATTTCTATTATGTTTTTTTGGGGATGATTCCCTAGAATATTTTTATTAGAATCCATTTTAAATAAATTGTGTATTTATTGGATTCTTTTGTTTTATATATTTAGATCATGCCTTATGCAAGGAACTTTAAGAACCATAGGAGGAAGCTATAGAGAACACTCCACCAACCGATCCTCCTATAGACCCTTATCTCATAAAATTAGTGATCAGAACCATTTAGTCTCTTAAGAAAAGTTTTGAATTAGGGAAAGTCTAGTTGATAGATTTTTCCCAGGAGTTCACAAAGAAAAATTTTCCTGTGTTTAAGGGTGATCTGGGGCCTCAATAATCAGAAGAATAGATGGAAAATATTGAACATAACTTCTAATTTCTCAAGACCCCTATAATGTCAATGGTGTGATTTGAAACTTATATATTACAAGGGATGAGGAGAAGATAGTGGGACTTGGTAGTGATGGCTAAACTTCATGAATATCTTACTTGAATTGTGTTAAAAAAATGTTTGAATAGAAATTTTACCTGGAGATATTAAGAGTGGAGAATGCCAAAGAGCTCATGATTTTGGAGAAGGGTGACTGATCCATCATGAAGTAGCCCAATAAATTTACCAAATCAGTACATCTTTAACCCAAGATCCTTTTAAATTAATACATGAAATAACATTATTTTAAAATGGGTTTGATGTTAGAAATTCAGTCCAGGATTATTCTATTGTGTTTTCCCACCTTGATGAAGTGGAAAAAAGGTGGTTATTGACATGGTAGATATTGTAGGGCTGATCAGTTTGAGCTATTATCTAACTATTATGGTTGTAATATAGATTTACTCTTTAGGTCAAAATAGGAAGTGAAAGTAATTGAATCAAGACAGTAGTGGGAGTGTATAATGTCCTGCAAACCTTATTCCAGTAGCTTACTCAAGTAAAAAGAAAGTCGTGTGTTATCAGTGTGGGAGGGCCATACATACCAAACAATATTTCTAAGAAACTATGAGGAACTTACACCAGTGTATATTCTTGGTACATCTTCAGTGGTATTTCAAGTACTTTCCTCAGGGTAGTAAAGTAGGGTCCACTAATGCCAAGGGTTCCCTTGTATAGTCAAATGCATCAAAGGGAGCATGATCTCATTCTTAAGTGAAAGGGACTGTCATTTTTTTAATAAATCTTAGAGTGGGCCTGGGTCTAGGAACTTGTATGTGGGAAAGAATAATCTATATGAGTTAGATTTTGGGCCATCAAATTTCAGAAGGATGATGTTCATTGTTTTATATATATCTTTATATTTATTTGACATATGTGTATCCAATTAATTTATCTCATCTAAGTTGATTTATACCTTGGGACTATGATCTATGTTGATGCCTTATGTGATGGACCTCTATAATTCATTGGGAAAGAGGATAGAGAAAGGTTTTAAGTGCTAAAAGTTCTATGTGATCATTGTTGACGCTGAAGTCATTTGGGATTTATTGGTTTTGGATTTATAAATATTTGAACCCCCCTGATGTTCACCAAAAGTGGGATTGTTGTGGAATATTCATCTTATCTGCATCTTTTACAAGTCAAAGAACCTATGGTAATCTTTGTACACCTCCCTTTTTTTTGCACCACATAAGGTAATGGGTGAAATTAGCCAAGTGTCAGGGATGGTGGGATTCGGGTTAGGTATAATATCATGTTAACAAAGCAAAAAAAGAAACACATGATGATGAAAACTTCCTTAATCTATCCTTTCTATGAACATACATGTGACCAATAAAAACTTTCACAGGCATTAAAGTTTTCTTGTAGAACACACATGAGTATTACCTGGAGGCCATGAAACAATATTGGATACCTTTTTATGTTGCCCTTAGCCATGTCCATGTTGTTGGTGCTCAAGATCCACTGTCTCCATCTAGCCAAGCGATAAGGTTTCCATTATCAAAACAGCACACTGATTATGTATCATAAGTGTTACTTTTTAATCCTTTATTCTCCCTTTCATTAAAAGTTAGTTTACATGTCTACTAGTGTAATTTGAACTCATAATTATCATGCATGGTGATTTACAGTCACCCTCCTACTCATTTCCTTCAAAAGAACAAGGAAAAATGAATAATTTGACAGCTGATATTTTCCATCAGACTTGTACATAGTAAAAATCTATCTTCTGCTAGCCTTCTCCACATGGATAGAGGGTAATTTTACTAGATTAACACATTTAATCAGTAGGGACATAAACACTACTACATACTGTATAGGAATAGTAATTCATCAGAAGAAGTCATCAAATCCACCCTCTGTGATACTTGCATAGTTTTCAGAACCTGAAATTTCAGTCACTGACATGTCCTGAACTAGAATCTGTACAGCATTAGGATTGAAGGGAGATCCATTCCCAGCTGCTAAA
Organism: Viscum album; assembly: GCA_963277665.1. Taxonomy (NCBI): domain Eukaryota; kingdom Viridiplantae; phylum Streptophyta; class Magnoliopsida; order Santalales; family Viscaceae; genus Viscum; species Viscum album. The sequence continues at coordinate 1,810,561,735 of OY728156.1, forward strand.
GATATGGTTAGAAAAGTGAACTCAGAGTTGGTTGATGAGTTTTTAGAGCTATAATAACTAACATCAACTTCATGGTCATCAGGAATAAATGCAGAAGTGGAGGATGAGGTGCATAAAATCATTTTTAACTCTTGAAATTGCCCAAACATGGAGTATATCATCCTAAAGCACGTTGTTGAGAGAATACTAGAGTTAATGGACTCTCTTTTCAGCTTCTTCTAATTTCTTTTTTCTATCTTCACTTGATTTCAAGGCTTCTTTGTATTTCCTTTCAAAATCATCATTTCTCTATTTCTCTAAGAGTGAAAATTCCTGAATTAACATCATCTTATCAACTTTTGTTGCAAGTGTTTCCGTTAGGATGGTGTTGTGTGCAATCGAATCATCTGTAAAAACATGGATTGGTTTTACAGCTGAAGTTTGTGTTTCTTCCTGTTTGCTGACAAATATTTCATATGTTTCATCCACTTTTTTCAGCATAATTTTCTAGGCATGCTGAAGGTTTGTAATCTCCTCATCTTTTTCTTCTTCCAAATCACTCTTCAGCCATTTCTCTAATTCCAATTTCCAGGAAAGGTCCTCCACATATATTTATGCATGTTCTGTCTACTCTCTCTCTATATATATATTTATTTTATGTCTGTTTTCTCTTTCTCTTAACATGTTTTGTATACGTAAAAATTCTATTGTATATAATAGATTACTCAAAGATGGTCTAGAAAATTAAATAAAAATTTTGAAGAACAAGAATTATAATCCATAATATTATTAACTTTGAACTAGAATCTTGTGAATGTGTGAATTCACTGATTTTATAGCAGCCAAAAACTCAATGTCAATGTCTTAGATTCTAAATCAGGAAGTATAAGAACCACTAAAATCCACAAAATCCTGTTCTATTTACCCTTTTCTGAAAATAAGCCCCCATATTGGTTTAAAATCACAAATTTCTTCAGTAGAAAGATGATTAAAACAGCAAATTTCAAATGATCAGTGAATAAAAAAATGTAATTGTTTCTTTAATAACTATTCCAAATCAAGTAGGCATCTTAAAAACTTCAAGTTTCTACTCTCTCAAAATGAATACAAGGTTTCCATTAGAGATCCTGAAGAAAATTTCACTTTATTGATGATTTACATCCCTTAAAAATCACCCACGTTTGTCTAGAGATAATTTCAGTCCCAACCGAGCTTAACCACAGTTGATGGCCTTGAAAAACCTCAGAAGCAGCGGATCCTCCAGTGACATTAACCATAAAATTTAATCAATTTCAATTATTCGGTTCCAGTAAAATCCAAAAAATTGTTCTCAATATTAAGACTTGTACACTTTTGATGTTCTTATATATATGTTTTGTATATATTTATTATATAAATAAATTTTTTATACACATGGGTTCTCAACATTAAGATCTTTCCACTCTTCATATTCTGTATGAATTTCTTTTATGCATATTTTTTATGCACTTTCATTTTCGATATATGTATAATTCACTTTCAGTTTATCAAAAATGAAATGTCTTATTAAATATTTTTAATTTACATGATAAAATTGTATAACCTTTATTCATTAATATACTATGTTTCTGCTCACTTTTAATCTATAATGTCAATGACATGAAATCTTTGTTATTAACAGTATTTCCAATACTTGCATCCATAGCATCAGTCTTATAATTTTGGGAAAATGAAATAAATTATATTGTACCTTCTTTGTATTGGTCATTAATGGTGAATATCCATGAGGGATTTTTTTGAGGTGTTTTCCTATACTTTATGATTGCTAAGAAGGCTTTCATAAGTTCCTCAATGCAATGTTTTTTTGGGTGTTAATTTATATGGACTGAGAATTTTTAAAACATGTGTTTTTTTTCTTGTAGGATGTGAGAAAATATGGCACAATGAATAACATGTGATCATCAAATCACAGGTATTTAATTTTTTTATTATTTTTTGTCTTTCCATTTGTTGTAGTCATTTTTTGGAGCTATTACTTTTTATAGAACTTCCCATTCCTGACCAAATATGGTAAGAATTACTCACCCAATTTGATACTCAGAAATTGAGATACTTAGGTGATTTTACAATATTGATGTGCCGGATTTGTGCATACATTTTCATACATTTTATTGAGTATCAAAACATGTTTTCGCATGCATTGGGACTACTAGGTTTTTTCCCTACCTTATCTCTAGCATCTCTTCCATGATAAGGTCACCCAGCCACACCCGTATGTGTGCATCCCAAATCGATATCATCCACCTACAAATCATAATAGTAATACATACAGCTAACCTGACCATGGGATCCTTGAGCTTCATGTTTTATCCCCACAACTACCATCTGTTCTCCTTTAGTATTTTATAAAATGTGTTCTCCTTGCCTTATTAAATATCCTTTAGATAATGAAACAACTTCCCTTTATGTATGTCCATTGATTCATTCTGAAAATACCCAAAACATTGCGTGAAATGGATGTCCATCATCCGTATTTTTTGGTCACTCTCCCCTAGGACAAGCGTTGTGATGCCCATGTGATCGTTGGCTTCTCCTCCTTGTCATCGCAGATGTCCTTATCTAGTTGGAGCTCATCATACATCTCTCCCTAGATATAGATTCTCATGAAGTGGTAGAGGTCCCATATACCATTTCTGACCTCCCAATTATGTAAGATAAATTTGTTGGTCCCTGGTGTCCAATTTCTCAGCAGCTCTGAAATGAAGTCCTAATTATTGTAGATGTGGAATTTTGATCACTATGTTGGCTCATATATCCCAACACACTATATATCCAACTAAAATTCATGACAGGACAAACATACCCAGTATACCCTAGCCCCTCTCTTTAAGAAGTATCTATAATGAAGCAGGTCCTAGTAATATGTCAATAATCCTTGAATTTAAAAGTGTAAATAGATTAGTTTAGAAATGAGGGGTGGTGTAGGGTGGGGGTGTCTGTCCAGGAAGGAGGGGAGGGGTGCTAGGGGTCTCTCCAAGAAGGGAGGGGTGGGGGTGTCCAGGAGTGGGGGTGCAAGGGGGTCTGATTATTTAATTTTATCTAATGAGGAATAGAGTTATGGGAATCTGATGTTGATTTTGTTTCTTTTTAGGTACTTCAATGAGAACATCCAGGTTGAGTGAAAAATATAAGAGGATGGAAGGCTGATTAAAAAGAAGAAAACTGCATCATATCATCACAGGGGAGTACTTAATTTGGTTTTTACTTGTTTAGAACAATTCATTCATTCTACCACTTATTGGAACTCTTACATGTGTGTGAAGGTGCGTATACCCAGTGGGGGAGCATCAACTTTTAGTTAGAAAGCTCCAAGAGCCGAAGTGAACGGTTTGGTTCCACCTTGAGGTAGGATCCCTCTTCTATCCTCTTTAATTCAAGAATTATTTAAATTGAATTTAGCTTCTTTCTTAATTCTACTTAATTATATTGAATTGAATATCCTGAATAAGTGTTCTTTAATATAATTGTTTCATTTGATAAATAAAGTCATGTTTTTATAATAAAACTCCTCCAACAGAGGTGCGCTGTCTGCAAAAACTCTCAGTGATAGTTATGTTGATCTAGTTGCTTAAATTATTGAATTTTATTTGTGATGAATGAGTTTTAGAATAAATGTTAAATATAATTAAATGAATTTTGTGATAAAGAAATGCCATGATTTTATAATAAAACTCCTCCAACAGAGGTCCGCTGTCTTCTAAACCAAAGAGTAGTGATAGTTATTTGTATCATGTTTAGATTTGATTTGAGTCTTTCATATGCCTCTTGTTGGTGTTTGTTTTGTGGCTAGTTAGTTTTTGTTTTCTTTGAATAATATAAATTGTCTTATCATACTCGTTTAACTCAAATGACATTTCCCGAGTAGGCATATGCCTTGACCATGACACTTTCCTTTTCATGCTTTGAATATTATAAATAAAATTTCCATGTTTTGGCAAAGTGAATGAATTTGTAAATGGTTTGTGTAGGATGTATGATTCTTTTCCATAGTTTTGTTTCCCTTTAGATGTTGCATCATTATGCCGCTCACTACAACCTTCTCTAAGGATCCCTTGTTATAGCGTATTAAATAGTTGATCTGTTCTATCATCTTCCGGCGGGGCGATGGTCAGAATGTTTCCCCGCTTACTCCCGCTCCCTTCGTTCCTGGCCGGAAGATGCTACCCCGCGGATGTCGCTGGACCGGGTCAACACGCCGCGGTCACGCCTTGGTAATACCGTGATTTGGACCGGATCCAGGACGACACCCCGTAATGTTTCATAGTGATAGTATTCCATGAGTCTTGTGATCAATTTTGAGACTGACTAATCACAGTTTATGTCAGCGGGGCAACGACTGGAATGTTGCCCCGCCTCCTCCCACTCCCTTTGCTCCTGGCTGGAAGATGTTGCCCCACGGATGTCGCTGGAATGGGCCAAAACGCCACGGTCACGCTGTGATTTTTCCCTCCTCCAGGATGACACCCTGTGGTAGTTCGCAGTGATAGTATTCCATGAGTCATGTGATCGATATTGAGACTAACTAATCACAATTTCTGCCAGTGGGACGACGACCGAAATGTTGCCCCGCCTCCTCCCACTCCCTTCGATCATGGCCGGAAGATGTTGCCCCGCGGATGTCGCTGGATTGGGCCAACACACCGCGTTCATTCCGTGGTCACGGCGTGGTCACGCCGCGGTCACGCCGCGGTAATGCCGTGATTTGGCCCTGCTTCAGGATGACAACTCGCGGTGGTTCGCAGTGATAGCATTCCATGAGTCTTGTGATCAATGTTGAGACTGACTAATCATAATTTCTGTCAGCAGGGCGATGACCGGAAGGTTTCCCCACCTCCTCCCACTCCCTTCGCTCCTGACTAGAAGATGTTTCTCCACAGATGTCGCTGGACTGGGCTAACACGACACAGTCACGCCGCGGTCACGCAACGGTCACACCGCGGTCACGCTGTGATTTGGCCCTACTCCATGACGACACCCCGCGGAAGTTCGCAGTTGTCATATTCATGACTTATTTTAAACTTAAATTTCATTTAATTTCCATTTATGCTTTGTTTTTGGGGTTTCTCAAGCTTTTATGGTGAAATGGGTGAGTTTTCGTGAATTGGGCCAAACCGTGAGCCCAATTCCATATTTAAAAATAAATTTTGTTTCTTTTATAACTTTTTCATTTTCTAATACTTTTCACCCATTCTAATTCCTAAATGGTCTCCCTTGACATATTAACACCACCATTGTAGTTTTGAGCCTCTATAAATCCATAACTAAGGTGTATATGGGTTTTTATTTAAGGGATTAGGCATTCCTGAAAGCACAATTCCAGTTTTAAAAATCAAATTTTATTAATTAATAACCTATTAAATTTTAAGGATTTTTTGGTGATTCCAAGCCTCACACACGACCATTGAATCCAGCCGCACTCCCAAACTCTCTCTCCTCTATTTGGAGCTCTTCTTCATCGTGATTGAGTGCTGAACTTCTTAGGGTTTCTAAAATAGGGAAGATTTGAGGAGGTAATTTCTTTCCATCATAACTCTCTCAATTCTTACTCTTTTTCCTCCATTCAAGTTCTTAAATGACCTCATAATCCTTCTTCAAACCTCCATTGAAGTTTTTACTGTTTTAAATTTCATCTACTGGTGTATTAGGGGAGATTCTTCAAGATCCATCAAGTAAGTTAGTCCCTTCCATTCCTCTTTCAAATTGCTTAGGGTTTCATTCTATTTTCTTGGGGTTTCTTCCATTTTCCTTAAAGTACCAAATGACCAGAAGGTAGGGTTTCTAACCTAGGGTTTAACCTTGGGTTTTATTGGTCTAATTTTGTGGTTTTAGGTTTTTTCTAAGTTCCTCTTGGTGCGGTGGTGGTGCGACTTGATTTTCACACGTTGATTCAAGAGTTTTCATTACTTTGGTAGGTGATTCCCCTTTGTATGCAATCATTGTGACATATCTACTGTGTTTATTATATTTTCATGTTTAACCCATTGATTTGGTGCTGCAAAAATTGGTTTTATTAGTGTTTGTAATGCAAATAAATTTTAAGGGCCAATTTCATGTGAAATTTGAGCTTTTTTTATATAAATATTTTATTGGTTGATTAAGGGATTCCATTTAATTATTTAGTTGACCTTATTGAACTTTATTAGGTCTTAAAATGATGTTTTAAATGTTATTATTCTTTTTTTGTTGCTGCGAAATTGGTTTTGGGTGACGTTTGTTAAGAAAATGTTTTTTGAGTACCAATTTGGTGTTGAATTGGGTGTTTTACATGGGTATTCTATGCGATGCTTATTGGGATTGTTTTATAAATCATGTAATGAGTTTAAAGAAATTTTTAGGGTTTGTTGGATTCTGTTTTGATAAATATGAGTATGAATATGGTGTTCAAGTGGGGTTTTCAAAGAATTTTGGGTGCAAAACAAAGAAAGGTTTGGAGATGTTGTTTTATTGAAACTCAAAGTGTTTTGTTGTGTGTTTTAAATGGTAGAAAATGTGTGTAGCTACTGTATTGATTTAATGTGACCAGTAGTGGTGTTTTATATGAAAATGGATATATGTATAATTCTGAAATTCTTTGATCACAAATGGGGAAGCCCGGATACCTAGGTGGGGTGGATGTGTACTAGTACAGCTAGTGGACCTGATGAGTTTTGTCCATGTTTCACCTAGCATTTGGATAACAAAAACTCTAAATAAACTATGTGGATGATGATTTGGGACCACTAGGTTATTGGTATGTTCCCTACTAGTGTCTTGTGCACGAGAACGGATTTTACTATGGTTACTTTACACCGAGGTATGAGGTACATGGGGGCCGAGACTATCTAGTGCTAGGGGTGTTCCCGATTTTGTTGCTCATTGTGCTTGTGGTATTTTCCCATGTATTTGGGTGTTTTTAAAAGTACTTTAAAGTAGTTAACATGTCTATTTAAATGTGTGAACATTCTAAAAACATTATCTTGAAAAATTTTATCAATTGAAAGTTGCATTTCTTGGATTTTATCACTGTTTTTCTTTGCGTATTAAAACTGCTTGTTTTTTACATTGTATTGCATGCTCTTTGAAATAATTGGGTGGTATCCTATTGGGCTTAGGATCACACCCTAGTTACACCCCTTAGGTGTAATTAGACTTGGTTATGTTTGACTCAGGTAAAGGAAAGGCTAAGGGTAATGGCGGTTCAGGGTGTTAGTCCCCATCCTTGGGGCGGAGTTATGGAGATGGCTTGGGGGTGATGACCCCTTGTCATGTGGAGTCCATGGAGCTGTTTTGTTGCTGTTTAATTGTGTCTTTTCACCTTTTGTATTGCATTTGAACTTATGTATTCAGTTCTGGATTTTTTTATAAACCTTGTTGGTATGAATTTTTCAGATTCATTTTATCAAATATTTTTGGTGTTTTATGTATACATATTCGGGTAAATCGTTCCCAAACCAAGATAAATGATACTCGGGCACTTGTGTCAGCCCGTGGGGATAGGTAACGCCCTTCGGGCCTTGTCACGAGCTGGTTTTGGTGCCGGTTTTAGTGGAGACCAGATTCGGTTCGTGACAATATGGTATCAGAGTGGGTTCGCTCTCTTTGGGTCACGTTATTTGGGGAAAAGTCGAGATAGTCTGGAGTTAGGATTGTCGGGACTTGGCATTCTAGTTATGAGTAATGTGGCTGATCACCACACCTCATGATGGGATTCAAGTCGCCAGGGGATTTCGGAATTTATATGAGTCATTTGGATTTCTTGGATTGATGATGATTAGGGGAAATGAAAAGAGAGTTGGGTTACTGGTCTCGGTGAGCTCATAGGGTCTGGAAATCCATGTGGAGCTGGGGATATTTACCTAAAACACTCTCTGTGATGGTGAAGTGATTCGAATATGGTTGTCTACCATATGTCCAAGTCACCCACTGAAACTAGTTTCCTCTCGCATTGTCTTGTATTCTTTAGTTTTGAAATCTTGGATCTTTGGTTTTAAAGTGACTTGGTTTTAAGAAGTGAAAAGTTTTTGTGAAATGATTATATAATAAAGAGGGAATGGTTAGATTTTTGAAAATGGAGAACTAGATTTTTAGAATTGAATTGGAATGGAAAATAGTGTGTTTGCACCTCTTTTGAAGCATGAACTATGTCAATGTTGGTTTTGAAAAAGTGTTTCCAATAGAGTTTTTTAAACTATTGAAAGGTTTTATAATGGGATGAGATGTTTTGAAATTAATGTGTATTAATTGAAAGTGAGTTTTCATTTAAATGATTGTTCCTTTCTGAAAATCTTGGTAAGATGTAATTTGGGTTTGATTTTGTGGTAAAAGGTTTTGAGAAAAATGAGATATTGGTTGACTGTTTTGGTTTTGAAAAGTGGAAAGAATATTTTTTTTATTTTAACCTTTGGTATTTCCATGAGCGGCCACATGCATGGGATTATATGGGATGATGGCATGGCTGGATGAGTTCTGGGATGGATATGAGGAGGGTTCCCATTATGGCACAAAAACATGCATGTGCAAGGCACATGGGGTACCATTGGTGTATACGCTAACCGCTGAATCGTTTATTTTCAAAAAGATGATTTTAAATGAGAAACATGATGTAATTATGACTAGTTTGGGATGGTGTGTATTATGTGTTTTTTTTAAATTTTGATGTTGTGGGATGTTCTGAGTCCAATAACCCTCCTATTTGTATTAGGTCTTGGGTTTCTGTTTGTTGGTAAGTTGTGTTGAAGGGCCGGTTAGTGGTCTCTTCTGAGAAATGTTTTGGGATGTTTTTACGGTGTTTCCTTTCATGTGTTTGGATCTGGTTTGTGGTATATCTTGACCAATGGACCATCTTGGTTGGGTCCTTATGTTTAATCATTGGATAAGGTATGCCCCATTAAGGGTTACTGCACAACTGAAGTGCAACCCGGATTCTTTATGTATTCGAAGACCCTCAAGTTGATCAATATAAGGAATCATTTTTTGAGATTTTTAGATTGAGTCTACACCCTTTCCTTTCTTGGTTTTGTGTATCCTATTGAAGTGGGAGAGTGATCATGGAAGGTTGAAAGATACCTTAGCCTCTTAAGTTTTCTGATTTGTCGAAGGTGGAAGTGGTCTAGGGTTGTTATCATGGATGAGTATCTGGATGGTGTCTAAGAGGTCCTCTCGGTCCATCGTAGTCTCTTCGAAGAAGGAGTTCACAATAAACTACCAGTGTGGGAAATCTGGTCACGAGAGGATATTGTGGCAAATTTCTAGAATTGTGTGTTTTTTTGGGATGTTGTATAAGGTCCCACTCCATGCATTGTTTATATCAGTCGCAATGGTTATGTTTGGTGAAGCCTTGTGATTTCGTTCACTCTATTGACTTTAAAGGTGAATGTCGTGCAATCCTCTGAGAGTCTCTTTATGTTGGGAGAATTTCTCCCTTGGAAAAACTTCAAAATCATCCATTTTAGAGGAAGGTGATTATAGGTGTTATTTACTTGTATAGTTTCTCACTTGAAGAAACAAGGTGTGATGTGTGTTCATTTTCTAAGCCCTTGTTTCAGTGAAATATCGAGTTAGGGTAAAGTGAGTTTGGAATGTGTTATGTCTTGGCAATATTATTTGGGATTTCAATATATTTGTTGGTGGCACCGAAAGAAGATTTCTCATTAAGGGGGGTTTCTAAAGCCTAACTGCGAGGTCGAAGATGCTTCAATCATTTGAGCTCCAGCCATAGGTCTCGCAGAGAAGCTGACCCATAGTCAAGGGAAATCCTAGGGTTGTTTAAACCCATGTACAATGTCTTATCCTCAGTATGAAAGATAGTAAGAGTGTAAAACTCTAGTGTCATCATCTTTCTTCCGTTTTTCCCATTCAGTGGAAATAGATTGAGGGCCTTGTACTCATGTCATCACCTAATGTCATTCTCTTCCCCTTTGGTTTCCATCGAGTCATTAGAGAATGGTTGGAAATTTGGATAGATGTTCTGAGGACACAATTTGTGTATGATTAGTAGTGACCATCTTCAAGGAAGCCATGTGAAAAGAATGATCTGCACAGTTAGTTCAGAATTTCCCAAACTGTGCGGACTAACCCTGCGCCCTTCCCAAATCTTTAAAAAAAATTGGGTCTTTCTGTGTCGGCCCATGCTGGTTGGTTAAAATGGTTGGTTCTTATGGTGGGGATACCCACAATGATTCTTATATATGTTCCTTCATAAACTGTGAATGGAATTATACCCTTTGTACTAGGGAGTTCTTTCAGGCCTCCCCCTATTAGTGTCTTGATTCTATCTCAGAAAATAATATAGGTTACCTCTTATGGTAGGGTGCCTATTTGTGTCCCCCCATACCAATAGCTCAGATTTATCAATGGTCTTGGCTTGATGGTAGGTAGTCTCATTCGGAACTATCTAGATACCAACATCTTCCTTGAGTAAACGTTGGAATTGGAGAGCTCCCAATGGTTTAGTTAATGTAAGGTAAGTGTAACCTTGTTCGAAGTTGTTGTTCGTTTGGGTGAATTACTTGAGTCTTGTTCAGATAGTGTTCAAGGAGTTCTATTTTGGGATAAAGTATGAATGTGATTGATCATTTTAGGAAAGTTGTATAAGTTTGGGTTGTGAGATTAATCATTCCTTAATTGATCACTGGAGGTGTTTTGGCCCTTGGGGGTGAAGCTTGGCAAAGAAGTACATCTTGGTTTATCGGTTGGGTTTGGTTTTGGTATCTGGCCTTGTTGTAGATTTTAGGGGATAGAAAGTATTCATGATGGGGATAATTGTCACATTCATGACTTATTTTAAAGTTAAATTTCATTTAATTTCCATTTATTATTTGTTTTTGGTGTTTCTAAGCTTTTATGGTGGGAATGGGTGAGTTTTCGTGAATTGGGCCAAATCGTGAGCTCAATTCTAAATTTAAAAATAAATTTTTGTTTCTTTTATAACTTTTTTATTTTTTAATATTTTTTTCCCATTCTAATTCCTAAATGGTCTCCCCTAACTTATTAACACCACCATTATAGTTTTGAGCCTTTAGAAATCCATAACTAAGGTGTATAAGGGTTTTTATTTAAGGGATTGGGCCTTCCCGAAAGCCCAATTCTAGTTTTAAAAAATAAATTTGATTAATTAATAACTTATTCAATTTTAAGGTTTTTTTGGTGATTCCAAGCCTCACACACGACCATTGAACTCAGCCGTGCTCCCAACCTCTCTCTCCCCTCTTTGGATCTCTTCTTCATCACGATTGAGTGCTGAACTTCTTAGAATTTCTAAAATCGGGCATATTTGAGGAGGTAATTTCTTTCCATCATAACTCTCTCAATTATTACTCTTTTTCCTCCATTACAGTTCCTAAATGACATCCCCATCCTTCTTAGAACCTACCTTGAATTTTTTACTGTTTTAAATTTCAGCTACTGGTGTATTAGGGGAGATTCTTCAAGATCCATCAAGTAAGTGAGTCTCTTCCATTTCTCTTCCAAATTGCTTAGGGTTTCATTCTATTTTCTTGGGGTTTCTTCCCTTTTACTTGAAGTACCAAATGACCAGGAGGTAGAGTTTCAAACCTAGGGTTTAACATTGGGTTTTCTTGGTCCAATTTTGTGGTTTTAGGTTTGTTCTAAGTCCCTCTTGGTGCGGTGGTGGTGCGACTTGATTTTCCCACGTTGATTCAAGGGTTTTCATTACTTTGGTAGGTGATTCCACTTTGTATGAAATCCTTGTGACATATCTAATATGTTTATTATATTTTCATGTTTAACCCATTGATTTGGTTCTGCAAAATTTGGTTTTATTGGTGTTTGTAATGCAAGTGAATTTTGAGGGCCAATTTCATGTGAAATTTGATCTTTTTTTATATAAATCGTTTATTGGTTGATTAAAGGATGCCTTTTAATTATTTAGTTGACCTTATTGAACTTTATTAGGGCTGAAAATGATTTTTTAAATGTTATTATTCTTTTTTTGTTGCTGCAAAATTGGTTTTGGGTGACGTTTGTTAAGAAAATGGTTTTTGAGTACCAATTTGGTGTTGAATTGGGTGTTTTACATGGGTATTCTATGCGATGCTTATTGGTATTGTTTTATAAATCATGTAATGAGTTTAAAGAAATGTTTAGGGTGTTTTGGATTCTGTTTTGATAAATATGAGTATGAATATGGTGTTCTAGTGGGGTTTTCAAAGAGTTTTGTGTGCAAAACAAAGAAAGGTTTGGAGAAGTTGTTTTATTGAAACTCAAAGTGTTTTGTTGTGTGTTTTAAATGGTATAAAATGTGTATAGATACTGTACTGATTGTATGTGATCAGTAGTGGTGTTTTATATGATAATGGATATATGTATCATTCTGAAATTTTTTGAGCACAATGGGTGAAACCCGGATACCTAGGTGGGGCGGATGTGTACTAGTACGGCTAGTGAACCGGATGGGTTTTGTCCCTGTTTCACCTAGAATTTGGATAACGAAAACTCTAAATATATATATGGATGATGATTGGGGACCACTAGGTTATGGTTATGTTCCCTACTAGTGGCTCGTGCACGAGAATGTATTTTACTATGGTTAATTTACACCGAGGTATGGGATACATGGGGCCCGAGACTATCTAGTGCCTAGGGGTGTTCCCGATTTTGTTTCTCATTGTGTTTGTGGAATTTTACCATGTAATGGAGTGTTTTTGGAAGTAATTTAAAGTAGTTAAAATGTCTATTTAAATGTGTGAACATTCTGAAAAAATTATCTTGAAAAATGTTTTCAATTGAAAGTTTCATTTCTTGGATTTTATCACTGCTTTTCTTTGCATATTAAAACTGCTTGCTTTTTCACATTGTATTGCATGCTCTTTTGGAATCATTGGGTGGTATCCTATTGGGATTAGGCTCACACCCAAATTACACCCATTGGTTGTAAGTATACTTGGTTATGTTTGACTCAAGTAAAGGAAAGGCTAAGGGTGATGGCGGTTCAGGGTGTTAGTCCTCATCCTTGGGGCGGAGTTGTGGAGACGGTTTGGGGGTGATGACCCCTTGTCATGTGGAGTCCATGGGGCTATTGTGTTTTTGTTTCATTGTGTATTTGGACCTTTTGTATTGCATTTGAACTTATGTATTCAGTTCTGGATTTTTGTATAAACCTTGTTGGTATGAATTTTTCAGATTCATTTTATCAAATATTTTTTGTGTTTTATGTATACATATTCGGGTAAATCATTCCCAAAACAAGATAAATGATACCCGGGCACTTGTTCTAGCCCTTGGGGATAGGGAACGCCCTTCAGTTCTTTTCACAAGCTGGGTTTGGTTCCAGTTTTGGCGGCAACCAGATTCGGTTCGTGACAAAATGGTATCAGAGTGGGTTCGCTCTCTTTGGGTCACGTTATTTGGGGAACAGTTGGGATAGTATGGAGTTAGGATTGTCGGGACTTGGCATTCTAGTTATGAGTAATGTGGCTGATCACCACACCTCATGATGGGATTCAAGTCTCCAGGGGATGTCAGAATTTATATGAGTCCTTTGGATTTCTTGGATTGATGATGATTAGGGGAAATGAAAAGAGAGTTAGGTTACTGGTATCGGTGAGCTCGCAGGGTATGGCAAGCCATGTGGAGCTGGGGATATTTACCTAGAACACTCTTTGTGATGGTGAAGTGATTGGAATATGGTTTCCAACCATATGTCCAAGTCACCCATCGAAACTAGTTTCCTCTCGCATTGTCTTGTATTCTTTAGTTTTGAAATCTTGGATCTTTGGTTTTAAAGTGACTTGGTTTTAAGAAGCACAAAGTTTTTGTGAAATGATTATATAATAAAGAGGGAATGGTTAGATTTTTGAAAATGGAGAACTGAATTTTCAGAATTTAATTGGAATGGAAAATAGTGTGTTTGCACCTCTTTTGAAGCATGAACTATGTCAATGTTGGTTTTGAAAAAATGTTTCCAATGGAGTTTTTTAAACTATTGAAAGGTTTTGTAATGGGATGAGATGTTTTGAAATTAATGTGTATGAATTGAAAGTGAGTTTTCATTTAAATGATTGTTCCTTTCTAAAAATCTTGGTAAGATGTAATTTGGGTTTGATTTTGTGGTAAGAGGTTTTGAGAAAAAAGAGCTATTGGTTGACTTTTTTGGTTTTGAAAAGTGGAAAGAATATTTTTTTTATTTTAACCTTTGGTATTTCCATGAGCGACCACATGCATGGGATTATATGGGATGATGGCATGGATGGATGAGTTTTGGGGTGGATATGAGGAGGGTGCCCATTATGGCACAGAAACATGCATGTGTAACGCCCATGGGGTACCATTGGTGGATACACTAACCGTTGAATCGTTTATTTTCAAAAAGATGATTTTAAAGGAGAAACATGATGTATTTATGACTAGTTTGGGATGGTGTGTGTTATGTGTTTTTTTAAATTTTGATGTTGTGGGATGTTTTGAGTCTAAGAACCCTCCTGTTTGTATTGTGTTTTGGGTTTTTTTTGGTCGGTAAGCAGTGTTGAAGGGCCGGTTAGTGGTCCCTAATGAGAAATTTTTTGGGATGATTTTACGGCGTTTCCTTTCATGTGTTTGGAACTGGTTTGTGGTATATCTTAACCAATGGACCATCTTGGTTGGGTCCTTAGGTTTAATTGTTGGATAAGGTACGCCCCATTAAGGGTTACTGCACAATTGAAGTGCAACCCGGATTGTTTCTCCATTCGAAGACCCTCCAGTTGATCAATATAAGGAATCATTTTCTGGAGATTTTTAGATTGAGTCTACACCCTTTCCTTTCTTGGTTTTTTGTATCCTATTGTAGTGGGAGAGTGATCATGTAAGGTTGAAAGAGACCTTAGACTCTTAAGTTTCCTGATTTGCCGATGGTGGAAGTGTTCTGGGGTTGTTAGCATGGATGAGTATCTGGATGGTGTCTAAGAGGTCCTCTCGGTCCATCGTAGTCTCTTCAAAGAAGGAGTTCACAATAAACTACCAGTGTGGGAAATCTGGTCATGAGAGGATATTGTGGTCACTTTCTATAATTGTGTGTTTTTTGGGGATGTTGTATAAGGTCTCACTCCATGCATTGTTTATATCATTCGCAATGGTTATCTTCGGTGAAGCCTTGTGATTTCGTGCACTCGATTGACTTTAAAGGTGAAAGTCGTGCAATCCTCTGAGAGTCTCTTTATGTTGGGAGAATGTCTCCCTTGGAAAAACTTCAAAATCATCCATTTTAGAGGAAGGTGATTATAGGTTTTATTTACTTGTATAGTTTCTCACTCGAAGAAACAAGGTGTGATGTGTGTTCATTTTTTAAGCCCTTGTTTCAGTGAAATATCGAGTTAGCTTAAAGTGAGTTTGGAATGTGTTATGTCTTTGAAATCTTATTGGGGATTTCTGTATATTTTTTGGTGGTACCGAAAGAATAATTCTCATTCAGTGTGGTTTCCAAAGCCTAACTGCGAGGTCGAAGATGCTTCAATCATTTGAGCTTCAGCCATAGGTCTCAGAGTGAAGTTGACTCGTAGTCAAGGGAAATCCTAGGGTTGTTTAAACCCATGTACAATGTATTATCCTTAGTATGAAAGATAGTAAGAGTGTAAACCTCTAGTGTCATCATCTTTCTTATGTTGTTCCCATTCGGTGGAAATAGGTTGAGGGCCTTGTACCCATGTCATCACCTAATGTCATTCTCTTCCCCTTTGGTTACCATCGAGTCATTAGAGAATGGTTGGAAATTTGGATAGACGTGCTAAGGACACAATTTGTGTATGATTCGTAGTGACCATATTCCAGGAAGCCATGAGAAAAGAATGATCTGCCCAATTAGTTCAGAATTTCCCAAACCGTGCGGACTGACCCTGCGCCCTTCCCAAATCTTTAAAAAAAATTGGGTCTTTCTGTGTCGGATCATCCTGGTCGGTTAAGATGGTTGGTTCTTATGGTGGGGAGAGCCACAATGATTCTCATGTATGTTCCTTCATAAACTGTGAATGGAATTCTACCCTTTTTACTAGGGAGTTCGTTCAGGCCTCCCCTTGTTAGTGTCTTGATTCTGTCTCGGAAAATAATATAGGTTGCCTCTTATGGTGGGGTCCCTATTTGTGTCCCCTCATACCAATAGCTCAGATTTATCCATGGTCTTGGCTTGGTGGTAGGTAGTCTCATTCGGAACTATATAGATACCAACATCTTCCTTGAGTAAACGTTGGGATTGGAGAGCTCCCAATGGTTTAGTTAATTTAAGGTAAGTGTAACCTTGTTCGAAGTTGTTGTTCGTTTGGGTGAATTGCTTGAGTCTTGTTCGAATAGCGTTCAAGGAGTTTTATTTTGGGATAAAGTATGAATGTGATCGATCATTTCAGGAAAGTGGTGTAAGTTTGGGTTGTGAGATTAATCATTCCTTAATTGATCACTGGAGGTGTTTTGGCCCTTGGGGGCGAAGCTTGGCAAAGAAGTACATCTTGGTTTATCGGTTGGGATTGGTTTTGGTATCTGGCCTTGTTGTAGATTTTAGGGGACAGAAAGTATTCATGATGGGGAGAATTGTCACATTCATGACTTATTTTAAAGTTAAATTTCATTTAATTTCCATTTATTATTTGTTTTTGGGGTTTCTCAAGCTTTTATGGTGGGAATGGGTGAGTTTTCATGAATTGGGCCAAATAGTGAGCTCAATTCTAAATTTAAAAATAAATTTTTGTTTCTTTTATAAATTTTATTTTTTAATATTTTTTTCCCATTCTAATTCCTAAATGGTCTCCCCTAACTTATTAACACCACCATTGTAGTTTTTAGCCTTTAGAAATCCATAACTAAGGTGTATAAGGGTTTTTATTTAAGGGATTGGGCCTTCCCGAAAGTCCAATTCTAGTTTTAAAAAATAAATTTGATTAATTAATAACTTATTCAATTTTAAGGTTTTTTCGGTGATTCCAAGCCTCACACACGACCATTGAACTCAGACGTTCTCCCAACCTCTCTCTCCCCTCTTTGGATCTCTTCTTCATCACGATTGAGTGCTGAACTTCTTAGAATTTCTAAAATCAGGCATATTTGAGGAGGTAATTTCTTTCCATCATAACTCTCTCAATTATTACTCTTTTTCCACCATTACAGTTCCTAAATGGCATCCCCATCCTTCTTAGAACCTACCTTGAATTTTTGACTGTTTTAAATTTCAGCTACTGGTGTATCTTCAAGATCCATCAAGTAAGTGAGTCTCTTCCATTTCTCTTCCAAATTGCTTAGGGTTTCATTCTATTTTCTTGGGGTTTCTTCCCTTTTCCTTGAATTACCAAATGACCAGGAGGTAGGGCTTCAAACCTAGGGTTTAACCTTGGGTTTTCTGGTCCAATTTTGTGGTTTTAGGTTTGTTCTAAGTCCCTCTTGGTGCGGTGGTGGTGCGACTTGATTTTCTCACGTTGATTCAAGGGTTTTCATTACTTTGGTAGGTGATTCCACTTTGTATGAAATCCTTGTGACATATCTAATATGTTTATTATATTTTCATGTTTAACCCATTGATTTGGTTCTACAAAAATTGGTTTTATTGGTGTTTGTAATGCAAGTGAATTTTGAGGGCCAATTTCATGTGAAATTTGAGCTTTTTTTATATAAATCGTTTATTGGTTGATTAAGGGATGCCTTTTAATTATTTAGTTGACCTTATTGAACTGTATTAGGGATGAAAATGATGTTTTAAATGTTATTATTCTTTTTTTGTTGCTTCAAAATTGGTTTTGGGTGACGTTTGTTAAGAAAATGGTTTTTGAGTACCAATTTGGTGTTGAATTGGGTGTTTTACATGGGTATTCTATGCGATGCTTATTGGGATTGTTTTATAAATCATGTAATGAGTTTAAAGAAATGTTTAGGGTGTGTTGGATTCTGTTTTGATAAATATGAGTATGAATATGGTGTTCTAGTGGGGTTTTCAAAGAGTTTTGTGTGCAAAACAAAGAAAGGTTTGGAGAAGTTGTTTTATTGAAACTCAAAGTGTTTTGTTGTGTGTTTTAAATGGTATAAAATGTGTATAGATACTGTACTGATTGTATGTGATCAGTAGTGGTGTTTTATATGATAATGGATATATGTATCATTCTGAAATTTTTTGAGCACAATGGGTGAAACCCGGATACCTAGGTGGGGCGGATGTGTACTAGTACGGCTAGTGAACTGGATGGGTTTTGTCCCTGTTTCACCTAGAATTTGGATAACGAAAACTCTAACTAAATATGTGGATGATGATTGGGGACCACTAGGTTATGGTTATGTTCCCTACTAGTGGCTCGTGCACGAGAATGTATTTTACTATGGTTAATTTACACCGAGGTATGGGATACATGGGGCCCGAGACTATCTAGTGCCTAGGGGTGTTCCCGATTTTGTTTCTCATTGTGTTTGTGGAATTTTTCCATGTATTGGAGTGTTTTTGGAAGTAATTTAAAGAAGTTAAAATTTCTATTTAAATTTGTGAACATTCTGAAAAATTTATCTTGAAAAATGTTTTCAATTGAAAGTTTCATTTCTTGGATTTTATCACTGCTTTTCTTTGCATATTAAAACTGCTTGCTTTTTCACATTGTATTGCATGCTCTTTGGAATCATTGGGTGGTATCCTATTGGGATTAGGCTCACACCCAACTTACACCCATTGGTTGTAAGTATACTTGGTTATGTTTGACTCAAGTAAAGGAAAGGCTAAGGGTGATGGCGGTTCAGGGTGTTAGTCCTCATCCTTGGGGCGGAGTTGTGGAGACGGCTTGGGGGTGATGACCCCTTGTCATGTGGAGTCCATGGGGCTATTGTGTTTTTGTTTCATTGTGTATTTGGACCTTTTGTATTGCATTTGAACTTATGTATTCAGTTCTGGATTTTTGTATAAACCTTGTTGGTATGAATTTTTCAGATTCATTTTATCAAATATTTTTTGTGTTTTATGTATACATATTCGGTTAAATCATTCCCAAACCAAGATAAATGATACCCGGGCACTTGTTCTAGCCCTTGGGGATAGGGAACGCCCTTCAGTTCTTGTCACAAGCTGGGTTTGGTTCCGGTTTTGGCGGCGACCAGATTCGGTTCGTGACAAAATGGTATCAGAGTGGGTTCGCTCTCTTTGGGTCACGTTATTTGGGGAACAGTTGGGATAGTCTAGAGTTAGGATTGTCGGGACTTGGAATTCTAGTTATGAGTAATGTGGATGATCACCACACCTCATGATGGGATTCAAGTCTCCAGGGGATGTCGGAATTTATATGAGTCCTTTGGATTTCTTGGATTGATGATGATTAGGGGAAATGAAAAGAGAGTTAGGTTACTGGTATCGGTGAGCTCGCAGGGTATGGCAAGCCATGTGGAGCTGGGGATATTTACCTAGAACACTCTTTGTGATGGTGAAGTGATTGGAATATGGTTTCCAACCATATGTCCAAGTCACCCATCGAAACTAGTTTCCTCTCTCATTGTCTTGTATTCTTTAGTTTTGAAATCTTGGATCTTTGGTTTTAAAGTGACTTGGTTTTAAGAAGCACAAAGTTTTTGTGAAATGATTATATAATAAAGAGGGAATGGTTAGATTTTTGAAAATGGAGAACTGAATTTTCAGAATTTAATTGGAATGGAAAATAGTGTGTTTGCACCTATTTTGAAGCATGAACTATGTCAATGTTGGTTTTGAAAAAATGTTTCCAATGGAGTTTTTTAAACTATTGAAAGTTTTTGTAATGGGATGAGATGTTTTGAAATTAATGTGTATGAATTGAAAGTGAGTTTTCATTTAAATGATTGTTCCTTTCTAAAAATCTTGGTAAGATGTAATTTGGGTTTGATTTTGTGGTAAGAGGTTTTGAGAAAAAGGAGTTATTGGTTGACTATTTTGGTTTTGAAAAGTGTAAAGAATATTTTTTTTATTTTAACCTTTGGTATTTCCATGAGCGACCACATGCATGGGATTATATGGGATGATGGCATGGATGGATGAGTTTTGGGGTGGATATGAGGAGGGTGCCCATTATGGCACAGAAACATGCATGTGTAAGGCCCATGGGGTACCATTGGTGGATACGCTAACCGCTGAATCGTTTATTTTCAAAAAGATGATTTTAAAGGAGAAACATGATGTATTTATGACTAGTTTGGGATGGTGTGTATTATGTGTTTTTTTTAATTTTGATGTTGTGGGATGTTTTGAGTCCAAGAACCCTCCTGTTTGTATTGTGTTTTGGGTTTGTTTTTGGTCAGTAAGCTGTGTTGAAGGGCCGGTTAGTGGTCCCTAATGAGAAATTTTTTGGGATGATTTTACGGCGTTTCCTTTCATGTGTTTGGAACTGGTTTGTGGTATATCTTAACCAATAGACCATCTTGGTTGTGTCCTTAGGTTTAATTGTTGGATAAGGTACGCCCCATTAAGGGTTACTGCACAATTGAAGTGCAACCCGGATTGTTTCTCCATTCGAAGACCCTCCAGTTGATCAATATAAGGAATCATTTTCTGGAGATTTTTAGATTGAGTCTACACCCTTTCCTTTCTTGGTTTTTTGCATCCTATTGTAGTGGGAGAGTGATCATGGAAGGTTTAAAGAGACCTTAGACTCTTAAGTTTCCTGATTTGCTGAAGGTGGAAGTGGTCTGGGGTTGTTAGCATGGATGAGTATCTGGATGGTGTCTAAGAGGTCCTCTCGGTCCATCATAGTCTCTTCAAAGAAGGAGTTCACAATAAACTACCAGTGTGGGAAATCTGGTCATGAGAGGATATTGTGCTCACTTTCTAGAATTGTGTGTTGTTTGGGGATGTTGTATAAGGTCTCACTCCATGCATTGTTTATATCATTCCCAATGGTTATCTTCGGTGAAGCCTTGTGATTTCGTGCACTCGATTGACTTTAAAGGTGAAAGTCGTGCAATTCTATGAGAGTCTCTTTATGTTGGGAGAATTTCTCCCTTGGAAAAACTTCAAAATCATCCATTTTAGAGGAAGGTGATTATAGGTTTTATTTACTTGTATAGTTTCTCACTCGAAGAAACAAGGTGTGATGTGTGTTCATTTTTTAAGCGCTTGTTTCAGTGAAATATCGAGTTAGCGTAAAGTGAGTTTGGAATGTGTTATGTCTTTGCAATCTTATTGGGGATTTCTGTATATTTTTTGGTGGTACCGAAAGAAGAATTCTCATTCAGTATGGTTTCCAAAGCCTAACTGTGAGGTCGAAGATGCTTCAATCATTTGAGCTTCAGCCATAGGTCTCAGAGAGAAGCTGACTCGTAGTCAAGGGAAATCCCAGGGTTGTTTAAACCCATGTACAATGTATTATCCTTAGTATGAAAGATAGTAAGACTGTAAACCTCTAGTGTCATCATCTTTCTTATGTTGTTCCCATTCGGTGGAAATAGGTTGAGGGCCTTGTACCCATGTCATCACCTAATGTCATTCTCTTCCCCTTTGGTTACCATCGAGTCATTAGAGAATGGTTGGAAATTTGGATAAACGTGCTGAGGACACAATTTGTGTATGATTCGTAGTGACCATCTTCCAGGAATCCATGAGAAAAGAATGATCTGCACAATTAGTTCAGAATTTCCCAAACCGTGCGGACTGACCCTGCGCCCTTCCCAAATCTTTAAAAAAAATTGGTTTTTTCTGTGTCGGCCCATCCTGGTCGGTTAAGATGGTTGGTTCTTATGGTGGGGAGACCCACAATGATTCTCATGTATGTTCCTTCATAAACTGTGAATGGAATTCTACCATTTTTACTAGGGAGTTTGTTCAGGCCTCCCCTTATTAGTGTCTTGATTCTGTCTCGGAAAATAATATAGGTTGCCTCTTATGGTGGGGTGCCTATTTGTGTCCCCCCATACCAATAGCTCAGATTTATCCATGGTCTTGGCTTGGTGGTAGGTAGTCTCGTTCGGAACTATATAGATACCAACATCTTCCTTGAGTAAACGTTGGGATTGGAGAGCTCCCAATGGTTTAGTTAATTTAAGTTAAGTGTAACCTTGTTCGAAGTTGTTGTTCGTTTGGGTGAATTGCTTGAGTCTTGTTCGGATAGCGTTCAAGGAGTTTTATTTTGGGATAAAGTATGAATGTGATCGATCATTTCAGGAAAGTGGTGTAAGTTTGGGTTGTGAGATTAATCATTCCTTAATTGATCACTGGAGGTGTTTTGGCCCTTGGGGGCGAATCTTGGCAAAGAAGTACATCTTGGTTTATCGGTTGGGATTGGTTTTGGTATCTGGCCTTGTTGTAGCTATCTGGGGACGGAAAGTTTTCATGGTGGGGAGAATTTTCACATTCATGACTTATTTTAAAGTTAAATTTCATTCAATTTCCATTTATACTTTTTTTTGGGGTTTCTCAAGCTTTTATGGTGGAATGGGTGAGTTTTCGTGAATTGGGCCAAACCGTGAGCCCAATTCCATATTTAAAAATTAATTTTTTTTCTTTTATAACATTTTAATTTTTTGATATTTTTCACCCATTCTAATTCCTAAATGGTCTCTCCTGACATATTAACACCACCATTGTAGTTTGGAGCCTTTATAAATCCATAACTAAGGTGTATATGGGTTTTTATTTAAGGGATTGGGCCTTCCCGAAAGCTCAATTCCAGTTTTAAAAATCAAATTTGATTAATTAATAACTTATTCAATTTTAAGGTTTTTTCGGTGATTCCAAGCCTCACACATGACCATTGAACCTAAACACGCTCCCAACCTCTCTCTAACCTCTTTGGAGCTCTTCTTAATCGAGATTGAGTGCTTAACTTCTTAGGGTTTCTAAAATCGGGCAGATTTGAGGAGGTAATTTCTTTCCATCATAACTCTCTCAATTCTTACTCTTTTCCCTCCATTCCAGTTCCTAAATGACCTCCCCATCCTTCTTTTAACCTCCCTTGAAGTTTTTACTGTTTAAAATTTCAGATATTGGTGTATTAAGGGCGATTCTTCAAGATCCTTCAAGTAAGTGAGTCTCTTCCATTCCTCTTTCAAATTGCTTAGGGTTTCATTCTTTTTTTTTTGGGGTTTATTCCTTTTTTCTTGAAGTAAAAAATTACCAGGAGGTAGGGTTTCTAACCTAGGGTTTAACCTTGGGTTTTCTTGGTCCAATTTTGTGGTTTTAGGTTTGTTCTAAGTCCCTCTTGGTGCGGTGGTGGTGCGACTTGATTTTCGCACGTTGATTCGAGGGTTTTCATTACTTTGGTAAGTGATTCCACTTTGTATGCAATCCTTGTGAAATATATACTGTGTTTATTATATTTTCATGTTTAAACCATTTATTTGGTGCTTCAAAAATTGGTTTTAGTGGTGTTTGTTATGCAGGTGAATTTTAAGGTCCAATTTCATGTGAAATTTGAGCTTTTTTGTATAAATCTTTTATTGGTTGATTAAGGGATGTCTTTTAATTATTTAGTTGACCTTATTGAACTGTATTAGGGCTGAAAATGATTTTTTAAATGTTATTATTCTTTTTTTGTTTCTACGAAATTGGTTTTGGGTGACGTTTGTTGAGAAAATGGTTTTTGAGTACCAATTTGGTGTTGAATTGGGTGTTTTACATGGGTATTCTATGCGATGCTTATTGTGATTGTTTTATAAATCATGTAATGAGTTTAAAGAAATGTTTAGGGTGTGTTGGATTATGTTTTGATAAATATGAGTATGAATATGGTGTTCAAGTGGGGTTTTCAAAGAGTTTTGGGTACAAAACAAAGAAAGGTTTGGAGAAGTTGTTTTATTGAAACTCAAAGTGTTTTGTTGTGTGTTTTAAATGGTATAAATTGTGTGTAGCTACTATACTGATTTTATGTGACCATTGGTGTTGTTTTATATGATAATGGATATTTGTATCATTCTGAAATTGTTTGAGCACAAAGGGGGAAGCCTGGGTACCTAGGTGGGGCGGATGTGTACTAGTACGGCTAGTGGACCGGATGGGTTTTGTCCCTGTTTCACCTAGAATTTGGATAACGAAAACTCTAACTAAACTTTGTGGATGATGATTAGGGAACACTAGGTTATGGGTATGTTCCCTACTAGTGTCTCGTGTATGAGAACAGATTTTACTATGGTTACTTTACACTGAGGTATTAGGTACATGGGGCCTGAGACTATCTAGTGCCTAGGGGTGTTCCCGATTTTGTTGCTCATTGTGTTTGTGGTATTTTCCCATGTATTGGGGTGTTTTTAGAAGTACTTTACAGTAGTTAACATGTCTATTTAAATGTGTGAACATTCCGAAAACTTTATCTTGAAAAAGGTTTTCAATTGAAAGTTGCATTTCTTGGATTTTATCACTGCTTTTCTTTGCGTATTAAAACTGCTTGCTTTTTCACATTGTATTGCATGCTCTTTGGAATCATTGGGTGGTATACTATTGGGCTTAGGCTCACACCCTACTTACACCCCTTGAGTGTAAGTAGACTTGGTTATGTTTGACTCAGGTAAAGGAAAGGCTAAGGGTGATGGTGATTCAGGGTGTTAGTCCCCATCCTTGGGGCGGAGTTGTGGAGACGGGTTGGGGGTGATGACCCCTTGTCATGTGGAGTCCATGGGGCTGTTGTGTTTTTTTTTTCATTGTGTCTTTTGAACTTTTGTATTTCATTTGAACTTATGTATTCAGTTCTGGATTTTTGTATAAACCTTGTTGGTATGAATTTTTCAGATTCATTTTATCAAATATTTTTGGTGTTTTATGTATACATATTCGGGTAAATCGTTCTCAAACCAAGATAAATGATACCTGGGCACTTGTGCCAGCCCGTGGGGATAGGGAACGCCCTTTGGGCCTTATCAAGGGCTGGGTTTGGTGCTGGTTTTGGCGGCGACCAGATTCGGTTCGTGACAGCAGTGATAGTATTCCATGAGTCTTGTGATCAATGTTGAGACTGACTAATCACAATTTCTACCGGAGGGGCGACAGCCGAAATTTTTCCCCGCCTCCTCCCGCTCCCTTTGCTCCTGGCTGGAAGATGCTTCCCCGCGGATGTCACTGGACCGGGCCAACACGCCGCGGTAATGCTGTGATTTGGCCCTGCTCTAGGACGACACTCCACGGCGGTTCGCAATGATAGTATTCAATGAGTCTTGTGATCAATGTTGAGACTAAATAATCACAATTTTTGCCAGCAGGGGTGGTGCAAGGGGGTCCAGCAGGGGGGCTGCTATCCAGGGGGGTCCAGCAGGGGGTTGCTGCTGTCCAGGGGGGTCCAGCAGGGGGGGTGCTATCCAGGGGGGTCCAGCAGGGGGGTGGGGGGGTTGTTGTCCTATGGGGGGATGGTTTTTTTATGAAATGGGAAGAGGAATTTGTTTATGTTCATGGGTATTGGAAAAGCAAAGAACTTTGTCAGCATTGTCATAAATAATGCATGCACTGTCCTCCAGCGCTCGCTTTTTCCAGCCGCGATTGCGTCGCAGCTGTGCTACTGTTGTCCAACAGCAAACAAAGGTCTCACAGTTGTCTCTCTCCTTGATCGGGTACTCACAAACAGTTTCCAAAGTAGTCCACTAACTATATATGTATTCCTAAGATGTCTATATGGGTTGACAAAAGAAGATATAACAACCTTCCTTCCCAGATCATAACTAAAGATCCATCCTTTACTTATATGTGGCAAGCATAAGATTCCCTCACTTCCAGAAATGAGAAAGATATTTATGGGATTGTCTAAATATACAATGTAATTGAAATTCTATTCAACTTTGATCATTAGGTTGTCACCTTGATAAGGAATAAAGTGACATTATTAACTGATGTCCACATGGAGATGGAATCAAGAACAATATTCATGGGCATGTGTTTATTATATAAGAGAAATATGGAATGGGAAATGAAAACCATAAAGATATGTTTTAAACTCCCATCCTCCCATTTCAATGAAAGGTTCCATCATCATCACTCTTGTGGTGACATGCTGATTGCCTTAAAAAATTAGGCATGTGAGACAAGGATCATGACCATCCTAGTGTAGTCTAACACAATGGTCTTGAAGTAAACCTACAGAAAAAAATTGATGGAACTGAGATGAATTCATTCTCCTTCAACATATAGAGGATGAGTATCATTGGGCATCAACTTCGGGGATTGGTAAACCCGTTAAGAATTTTGTATCTTTAAAAAATGATATAATGAGTAACATAGGGGGGAGGGGGTTGCAATGTATTCTGTTTTAGTTTTTGTCTTTGATTTCAAATTGCATGGCCAACTATATTAGCATTCCAGGGGGTGTCTATCCGGGGGGGGTTGTAATGTGTTCTGTTTTAGTTTTTGTCTTTGATTTCAAATTGCATGGCCTACTGTATTAGCATTTTAGGGGGGGTGTCTGTCCAAGGGTGGGGGTGTCCAGGGCTTTGCAGAGGGAGGGGTGTCTAGGAGGGGGGGACTTTGTAATGTGTTCTGTTTTAGTTTTTGTCTTTGATTTCAAATTTCATGGTCAACTGTATTAGCATTCCAAGGGGGTGTCTGTCCAGGGGTGGGGGTGTCCAGGAGGAAGGGGGGGAGTGTCCAGGGGGTCCAGGTGGGGTGTTTGTCCAGGGGAGGGGGTGTGCAGGAGGGAGGGGGTGTCACCAGGGGGGGTGTTTGTCCAGGGGATGGGGTGGAAGGGGGGAGGGAGGGGTGTCCAGGAGGGGGGGGCTTTGAAATATCTTTTGCTTTAGTTTTTGTCTTTGATTTCAAATTGCATGGCCAACTGTATTAGCATTCCAGGGGGTGTCTGTCCAGGGGAGGGGGGTGTCTAGGAGGGAGGTGGGAGGGGAGTGTCCAGGGGGGTCCAAGGGGGGTGTCTGTCCAGGGGAGTGGGGGATGTCCAGGAGGGAGGGGGAGTCTCTAGGGGGTGTCTGTCCAGGGGAGGGGGGTTGTCTGTCAAGGGAGGGGGAGTGTTCTGTCCAGGGGGTGTCTGTCCGGGGAAGGGGGTGTCTGTCCGGGGGGGTGTCTAGGGGTATCTGTCCAGGGAGGGGGTGTCCAGGGAGGGAGGTGTTCTATCCAGGGGAGGGGGGTGTCTATCCGGGGGGTGTCCAAGGGTGTCTGTACGGGGGGGGGAGGGGGGTCTATCCAGAGGAGGGGGTGTCTGTCCAGGGTGGGGGTGTCTGTCCGAGGGGGGTCTGTCCAGGGGAGTGGGGGTGTCTGTCCAGGGGAGGGGGGTGTCCATGGTTGTATGTCTGTCCAGGGGGGGTGTCTGTCCTGGGTGGGGGTGTCTGTGCAAGGGAGGGGGTGGCGGTGTGTCCAGGGGGGGTGACAGACAGGGGGGACTGGCAGTGGGGTCTATCCAAGGGAGGGGGTGTCTGTCTGGGGGGGTCTATCCAGGGGAGGGGGTGTCTGTCTGGGGGGGTCTGTCCAAGGGAGGGGGTGTCTAGGGTTGTCTGTCTGTCCAGGGGGGTGTCTGTCCTGGGTGGGGGGTGTCTGTGCAGGGTAGGGGGTGGGGAACTAGGGGAAAACAGGTAGGAGGACTGGCAAGGGGCAGAGCTGGATAGAAAATAGTGGGGAGACATGCAGGGTGGGGGTGGTAGGGGGACTAGCAGGTGGGTGGAAGGTAGGGGGACTAGCAGGGGGAAGGGGTGGAAGGCAGGCCTGTAGGCCTGCTGTGTTTTTTTTTATTGAACTTTAATCTATAGCCACGGTTTCTAACCGTGGCTATAAAACCTGTTTTTGTTTTACCTTTTTCCACAGTTTCAAACCGTGGCTATAAGGTTTTAGCCACGGTTTAAAATTGTGGCTATAGGGCTTTAGCCACAGTTTGAACCGTGGCTATAAGGCTTTAGCCACGGTTTTAAATCATGGCTATAGGACTTGGCCTATAGCCACGCCAATACCAACCACGGTTTTTGGGCTTATAGCCACAGTTTCAAACCATGGCTATAGCCTAAATTTCCAGTAATGTTTGAACCGTCATGGATCCTACCAAATGCGCATCATAGGGAGATGATCCTATACCACCAAGCATCAGGCGGTTGCGCCGCCTCCACCACCTGTTGATCCGTCCACCTCATCCTTTACATCAATGACTGCCACCCCCATCGGCCTCCATCTAGTCTGAGGCCTCTTCCAGTTCATCCAAGGGTGTTGCCCTGCACTCGTGCCTCCACTTTTCTTCCCCTGAGCATCAGATTTGGTTGGTCCATCTTCAAGCCAAGAAGATACGCACCAACAAGACGTTTGACCTGGTCGTGCTCGAGCACATTCACGCGCACGAGGAGGTTCTTGAGATATTGGATCAAATTCACCACTCTACCATCACCTAGGTGCATGAGGAGAACTTCAGGGAGCTTTTCCTTGAGTTCTTGGGCATGTTGGAGTATGATGTGGTGCATGTCACCATTTGCATTGGTGGCAGGCCCTGGGAGCTCACCTTGGGTGACTTCGGCGTCAGACTTGGTATCTAGACCGAGGAGTTTGTCACCTCCCCTGCCTACTCGGCCATGAGACTAGACCCTACCAAGGAGTATGCGGCGGGGCATTGTCCATTGATCTCCCAGGACCCACAGAGCATTCACGATCTGCGCACGATGAAGAGTACCCAACTGCGGGGTGCCGCCTTACGGATTCTTCACTGAGTGCTCGCTTATTCCTGGTTGGCTAGAGGAGATTTACTTACAGCATCAGTCAGATTGAGGTGTTCATCCCCACCTCTTTCATGGGTGGCCCAGCCGTCAATATAGCCAGGTAGTTCGCCCGATACTAAGAGACTCAAGTACAGAGGGATTGTGCTACTCTCATGGGGGGCAGTTTCATCACGCATCTGGCCTGACGTCTCAATGTCTTTGACACCACTCAAACCCTCACTAAACTTGGGAAGATGGATTTTATCAATCTCATCATGCTCCACAAGATGGGGCTCATGAGGAGGATAAAGGGGCGATACCAGTGGGGCCCAAAGTACATTGACGATCTTGTTGTTGCCCCAGGCCCTATCCCCGATGATCTATCAGCTCTTGTTTCCACTTCTACCCCTGCTTCCACCTCTGCTCCAGCTGCATTATCCCCTACCACCACAACTTCACCACCTACTCTAACAACCCAGGTACTTATAAAATAATTTTTTTGCATTTTGGAATTAAATAGTTAAATTCATTATAAATGTATAATAAAATAAGTGGTATTTACAGAAATTAAGAAATTTATATTAATAGAATAGTAATATCACCTATGAAAGTATAAATAAAATTTATGTATCTTATAATTGAAAATATAATATATTTATATCATGGATTAAGTAAATATTTTTTTAAATGATATATTATGTGTTGATATTTTTGTGACACGTTAATTTTTTATTTACAATTTTATAGTTAATATAATGATTTAAAAGAAAATATATTTTCATAAAATAAATTCATAAATTAATATTTTTCTATCGTATGATTATAATATAATTTTATGAGACCTTATTTAATTTTTAAAAGATTCATAAAATCAGTTATAATATTAAAATCAATATGTTTCGAATAAATGATTATTTTAATTAAAAATTAAATTTCTCATATTTATAAAATTATTTTCATAAAATGGAGTTCATTTTTGAATTCTACACATCAAAAAATGGTTAGGATGAATTTTTTGAACTTTTCTAAAGTACATGAATTTTTTGTGAATAGTGAAATGCGGTCATTTACGGTATAAGATAAATACATGAATTTTTGAGCCATGGATGAGTCGTCGATGATGTGAGCACCATAATCTCGAACTATCCTTCTCTTTTTACTGAATTTATTCATGGAATCAAAACTATTCATAGTCTTGATCCAAAATAATAAACTAATAAATAAAATAATGAGAAAATACTACTCTCCTCCACTATAAATACAACCTCTTCTCCTCACACCTTAAAGCCTTGTAGATTATTTAATTTATACCCAATTCTCTTCTCAAGGCTCTTCCCCACGTCTAAGACCTGCTGGTCTCACCAAAAGACCAAAACCAAGGGATTTATGGAGGTTCTCAAGGAGAAAAAGTTCAAAAGGTAAAATCCTCTTTCGTTTTCTTTTATTTTCTTTTCAATTTCTTCTCTTTTCTTGTTCTATCCTCATCTCCTCTCATCCTAGTGATATGATAACTCCATTATCTTACATATACTGAAATTTTATTGTGTTCATATAATATTCATCATCAAACCTATCCTCTTCTCCTCTTATTCTAGAAAATGAAGGCAGTTGTGACGTGTCGATTCACCGCCTTCGTGGAGGTCGTATTTTTGTTTTCTTTTACCGCCTTCAAGGATGGTCACAAAACCATTATTATGATTAAAACATATTGTAATATTTATATTATAACTTGTTTAGTGTTCTAAAATCAATATATAAACATGAAATTAAATAAGATGATATATGTTCGTGATGGTCATAAAATCATCAAAATAAATTAAATCGTTTCTATTAATGTTTTATCTAATGAATCATACCCATATCAGAAAACAAAATAATATATGGTATCATTTAAAATTATGAAAACATATTAATACCATTTCATTCCACTTATGGAGTTTTTCTTTCATTTGACAAGAAAATCCATAATGAACCAACCATGAAAACTATGAAATAAATACACCTGAAACAATGAAAATAACAAAATATTATCAATATATGAGTGGAAAGATGTTATAAAAATATCATATAAGGTATTATAAATATGAATATAGTTCTGTAATATATTAATAACAATCTTTAAACCATTATACATGAGGTTTGAACACGGTTGAAATAAGACGAACCCAATGTAAGGGACTTTTCTCTCAAAATCCTCTTTTAATTTCTATTTTTATAAAATTCAAAAGGTATGTTTTTATGATGAAAGTATTCATGTTGTATTATTATGTTCTGGTTCTTGGACATTGTTTGTGATGAAGGGTGGGACCTATATCTCCTTCCAATGTATTGGTTATGTTTATGTTGGAGGTTGGTCGTATGGTTACTCCAAGTGTAACTACAATGGTTACATCATAAGGTAACTGTGAGGGTTACATTGTAAGATAGTCATGAGGGTTGCAAATTATATGGTATTTGCGAGGGTTTCAATCTTAAGTAAGTGATGCCCTAAGTTACCTTTATGGTATTATTTATGTTTTCTATGTATTATGGAAATCACTTGTTTTCACAAAATAAGTATAAGATACTTTATGGGCGAGAAGTATGTCTTTGTAAAAATGATTTCATATGGTTATAAGTATTCATGGAAAAACAATTTGTTTCCTTCTTTTTATGTCCCTTACTAATCTTTTTGTGCTCATCCCAAATTTTAAAATATTTTTCATGGGGTTTTAAGGATGGGTAAAAGAAAAGAAGAAACAAAAACTAAATGTTGTGAAGATTTTTTATAGAAGAATACATGTTTTATTAGAAACATCTATTTTATGAAAAAAAAATGGATACTATTTTAGTAGTACCATTTTGTATTCTTGTGGGCTGATATGTATAAATTATGTCACAATTCTCTAAAACTCTAAACTGAAAAGATCTTTGGAAATGTAATAAGTGTATTCTAGTTGAATTAACTAGATTATGTAATGTTAAGGTTGGGTCCTCATAGTTGGTATCAGAGCACAGTTTGGATAACTTTAGGGGTTAGGATAATGTAAATAGAATACCATAAATGATTTTTACATTGTGTTTAAGTTGAAATGATATAGAATTTAATGATTATCATGTTGTTTCATCAAAGATATGTCTATTTAGAATGGTTTTTCACAGAAGAAACATGAAAGCTGAAGTATGAAGGCACTGAGAGGATAATATCTTTCTGAATCTGCAACCTGGAATAGTGGGAGTTGGAACCAAGCTGTTTGTGACAGTAATGGATCAGTTGATGTGGACTATAAATGGTAGTGGCATCCATTCAAGAGAACAGTCAGATCTCCTACAAAGGAACTTGATGATAGTGAAACATTTTATGATGCAACACCCTCCTGCTTTCAGTGGATCTTCTGACCTAGTGGTGGATGAAGGGTGGATTAAAGACCTTGAAAAGATATTTTATTCCATGGGGTGTTCATATAATCAAATGGTTAGTCTTGTTATTTATCATTTTGAAGGTGAAGCTGACCAGTGGTGGTCAATGGTCAAGAATATCAAGGATAGTGAGGAGATTGATGCCTTAGAATGTGATGAATTTAATAATCTTTTCCTTAAAAAATATTTTCCTAAGGTGGTTCAACTTAGGATGGAAAAGAAATTCATTGAATTGAAACAAAAGGTGGAAGATTTAATGGTCATGTATGAAGAAAACTCCACATGATTGGCAAGGTATACTCCAAACTTTTTTTGAGATCTTGATTGTAAAATCAATCATTTTTACTCAAGATTGAAACCAAGATATCGAAGGGCATTAGCCTCATGTGAATTCAAAAGTTATAAAAAACTTGTTCGATGTACTGAGAGGGTAGAAATAGTGTTTGCTTACAATCATGTGTACTTTGACAACAAGCAGAAGAAAAGGTCCAGATGGCAGGAAATGGGTAAGAATCAATCAAACAATTTTGAAGGTAAGAAAGACTAGTTTCTGGTTTGTGGGAAGTGTGGTAAAAAGCACCATGAGGAATGTCTTAACAAATCTAGGTTGTGTTTCTAATGTGGTAAGTTTGGACATATTGCCCAAGATTGCAATGAAAAAGAACTTGGTGGTGATATGTTTAATTCTAATAAGAAAATTGTCAAGTGGTTTAAATGTGGTGAGATGGGACATTATGAAAATATCTGCCCAAAGAAGGATCTGAATGATATAAAGCAGCCAGATTAAAAGCAGAAAGGTGCAGTGAGATTCTTTGTGACTACGTCATCATATGTTGGGTCATCCAATAAAGTGGTATCAGGTACTTTGTTTATTTACTCAGATTTTGCTAATGTTTTGTTTGATACAGGGTCTACACATTCCTTTATTTTCAAGAAATTTTCTGATAAATTGGAAATTTCACCTCAAGAAATGAAACTCAAGCTTATGGTTAAAACACCAAGGGGAAATATTACAACAAAAAGCATTATAAGAATCTTCATGTTGTTGTCTGTGGAAAGACATTACCTGCAAACCTTGTTGTTTTTCCCTTAATAGAGTTTGATGTTATTCTGGGTATGGATTGGATTTTTGTTTATCATGTTAAGATTGATTGTAGAGATAAAGAAGTTATTTTTCAGAAAGAGTTTTAGTTAGTATACAAGAATGAACTAAAATCATTGATAACATATCAGGAAACTGAGAAATTGGTAAAAGATGGAAATGAAAGATATCTTGCATATATTATTGAAAATAAGGAAACTATTCAGATTAATGATGTGTTAGTGGTAAATAAATACCTAGATGTTTTTTCTGATGAATTTTCTGGTGTTATACCTAATTGGGAAGTTGAATTTATCATTGACTTAGTTCCTGATGCTAAGTCAATTTCAAAAATCCCTTATCGAATGGCACGAGTGGAACTTCAAAAATTGAAAAGGCAGTTGCAAGAGTTGCTTGATAAAGGTTCCATTCGTCATAACACTTCACCATGGGGTGATCCTATTTTGTTCGTTAAAAAGAAAGATGGATCCATGAGACTTTTCATTGATTATAGAGCTTTGAATAACATTATTGTTGAGATTAAGTATCTACTGCATCATATTCATGACTTGTTTGATCAGATCCAGGGAGCTCAGTATTTTTCTAAGATTGACTTGAGATCCGGATACCATCAACTGAAAGTGAAGGAGGATGACATCCTGTAAACAGCTTTCCATACTAGATATGGGCATTATGTGTTTGTTGTTATACCCTTTGGTTTGACAAATGCTCATATTGTATTTATGGATCTTTTGGATAAAATCTTCTGTGAATATTTGGATAGGTTTGTTGTTTTTATTGATGATATTTTGTTGTTTTCAAAAAGTTATGAAGATCATTAAAAAAATTTAAGGGTTGTCCTGCAAACTCTCAAAGAAATGAAGTTATATGGGAAATTTAGCAAATGTGATTTTTAATTGCAACAGATTTCTTTTATTGGGCACATTGTAAATAAGGATGACATAACAGTATTTTTCTAAGATTGACTTGAGATTCGGGTACCATCAGCTGAAAGTGAAGGAGGATGACATCCTGAAAATAGTTTTCCATACTAGATATGGGCATTATGAGTTTGTTGTTATACCCTTTGGTTTGACAAATGCCCATGTTGTATTTATGGATCTTATGGATAAAATATTTCATGAATATTTGGATGGGTTTGTTGTTTTTATTGATGATATTTTGTAGTTTTCAAAAAGTTATGAAGATCATGAAAAACATTTAAGGGTTGTCCTGCAAACTCTCAAAGAAATGAAGTTATATGGGAAATTTAGAAAATGTGAATTTTAATTGCAACAGATTTCTTTTATTGGGCACATTGTAAATAAGGATGACATAATAGTTGATCCTGTCAATACAAAAGTGGTTGATAAATCATCAAGACCTACAAATGTTACAGAGATTCGTAGTTTTCTTGGATTATCAAGTTATTACTGACAGTTTGTTAAAAACTTTGCACGATTATCTAACCCACTAACTAAGTTAACATGAAAATGGGTTAAATTTATTTGGACAGAAGAATGTGATGTTTGTTTTCAGGAACTAAAGAAGAGAGTGGTGAATGCTCCAATTTTGGCTCTGTCTTCTAGAAATAGGGATTTTGTCATCTACAATGATGCTTCATTGAAGGGATTTAGTTGTATTCGGATGCAGAATGATCAATTAATTGTTTATGCTTCAAGATAATTGAAACCTCATGAGTTAAATTATCCCACACATGATCTGGAATTAACATATATGGTTTTCGCTTTAAAAATTTGGAGACATCATTTATATGGAGCCAAATGCGAAATATATACTGACCATAAAAGTTTGAAGTATATATTTACTCAAAAGGAATTGAACATGAGGCAGAGAAGATGACTGTAACTGAGGATTATGATTGCATGATCAATTACCATCCTGGAAAAGCAAACAAAGTGGTGGATGTCTTGAGTCAAAAACATCATGCTACATTAATCATGTTACGTTTGGAACATGACCCCTTGGTTTATAATTTGATGAACTTTGGCTTGGAAGTTGTTGGTGCAGGAACTTCCACTGTTTTGTTTCAGGTGTCAGTGTAGTCATCACTTTCAGAAAGAATTAAGCAAGCACGGAAGGAAAACTGTGAGTTACAAAAAAAGGTAGAATTGGTTAAGAAGAGTAATTTCCTGAATTTAATGTCGATAAAGATTGTGTCTTAATATTTGGAAAGAGATTATGTGTGTCTTGTGATTCTCAGATGAAGAAAGAATTGTTAAGTGAAACTCATAGTTCTCCATTTTCATATCATCCTGGCAGCACTAAGATGTACAGAGATCTTTAGAAGTATTACTGGTGGGATGGAATGAAAAGAGATGTTGCTGATTTTACAATGAAATGTTTAACTTGTCAATAGGTTAAAATAGAGCGATAACTACCAAAGGGGATGCTTCAGTCTTTACTAGTGCCAGAGTAGAAATAAGAAAATATATTCATAGACTTCGTGGTGGGACTACCAAAGGCTTCTCGGGGCAACAATGAAATTTGGGTTATTATTGATCAACTGACTAAATTTGCAAATTTTCTTCATATTCAAGATATTATGCCTTTGGATCCGCTTTCTTGATTGTACCTCGAAGATATTGTCGAATTACATGGAGTTCATCTTTTCATTGCATCTAACTGTGATCTCAGGTTCACTTCTAACTTTTGGAAATGCCTTCAGAAGTCCTTGGGCACATAATTAAATTTCAGCACAACCTTTCATCCTAAATCTGATGGATAGACCGAGTGAACAATTCAGACATTGGAAGACATGTTACGTGTTTGTTCAATGGATTACCAGAGAAGTTGATATCAGCATCTTTCTTTAGTTGAGTTTTCTTATAATAAAAGTTTGTATTCCAGTATACAGATGACACCTTTTGAGGTGTTATATAGAAAGCGGTGTCGAACTCCAGTATTTTGGGAAGAAGTCGAGGAAAGGAAGTTGATGGAACCAGAATTAGTAGAGAAAGTGGCTGAGAAAGTAAAAATGATCGAGCAACATATGAGGATAGCTCAAAGCAGACAGAAAATTTATGCATATAATAGAAGGAAAGACTTTTCTTTCAAGGTAAGTGATCAGGTTTTTCTTAAAATATCTCCATGGAAAAGTGTTATGCGTTTTGGTAAGAAAGGAAAGTTAAGTCCACGGTTCATTGGACCTTATGAAATCCTAGAGAAAGTTAGACCAATTGCATATCGAGTAGCTTTGCCTCCGAGTTTATCTCAGGTACACAATGTTTTTCATGTTTCGATGTTAAGAAAGTATGTGTCAGATTCATCTCATGTTTTGAGCCCAAAAGTAGTTCAGCTGGAAGAGAACATTTCTTATGAAGAGAAGCTTGTTCAAATTCTTGATCATAGAGAACAAGTATTACGGAATAAGATAATAAGCTTTTGTGGAGAAACCACGTGGTTGAAGAAAATATGGGAATATAAAAATGTTATAAGAGAAATGTATCCTCACTTGTTTAATAAGTAAATAAAAATTGTGAGGACACAATTTCCATAAAGTGGGGAGAATATAACAACCCAAATACTTATAGAATAATTTGTTTTTGCTTTGGAATTAAATAATTAAATTCATTATAAATGTATAATGAAATAAGTGGTATTTACAAAAAATAAAGAATCTATACTAGTAACATCACCTATGAAATTATAAATAAAATTTATGTATCTTATAAGCGAAAATATTATATATTTATATCATGGATTAAGTAAAAAAAAATTAAAATGATAAATTAAGTGTTGATATTTTTGTGACATAAATTTTTTATTTACTATTTTATAATTAAAATAATGATTTAAAAAAATCTATTTTCATAAAATAAATTCATAAATTAATATTTTGTTATCTTATGATTATAAGATAATTTTATGAGTCCTTATTTAATTTTTCAATTGGTCGTAAAATCAGTTATAATATTAAAATCAATATTTTTCGAAAAAATGATAATTTTAATTAAAAATTAAATTTATCATATTTAGAAAATTATTTTCGTAAAATAGAATTCATTTTTGAATTCTCCAGGTCAAAAAATGATTAGAGTGAATTTTTGAGATTTTTCTAAAATACTTGAATTTTTGTGAATAGTGAAATATGATAATTTACTGTATAAGCTAAATATATGAATTTTTGAGTCATGGATGAATCATCGATGATGTAAACATCATAATCTCAAACTATCCTTCTCTATTTACTGTATTTATTCATGGAATCAAAACTATTCATAGTCTTGAGCCAAAATAATAAACTAATGAATAAAATAATAAAAAAAACTCTCTTACATCATAAATATCACATTTCACCACCTCTTCTCATCACTCCTCAAAGTCTTGTAGCTTGTTTAATTTCTACCCAATTATCTTCCTAAGCCTCTTCCCCACGTCCAAGACCTATTGGTCTCACCAAAAGTGTAACATACCTCTAATTCTCATTGGCTTGAGAAGGCAGAAGAGCGGTACTTGACCTTAAACGACATCCCCAAGACGTCAAAGGCTGGCAATAAATGTTGAAGGGATTCAATACACGTGGGGGTGATTTACCCTTTAAGAACAAAACAACTAACCAAACAAGTCATAACCAAACAAACCACTATATGATGCATGATAAGAATGAAAAACAACTCAACATTTCATTTATCAAAATCAATCTAAAACCAAGTACCACAACGGAAGACTACAATATCAAAGTAAACATCATAAGACTACAAGACCAACAAAACTCAAAGACAGCCAATGACAACTCCATGCTCTAAACATGTTCCATGCTCTGTCTCCACAAAACAGTCCAAGTATCACGAAATACTGCTAAAGATGTGTGATACTTTACCTTTGCTCATGTCTTGATAAACAACATCTGCAAAAACACCAAAGTCAAAGCATAGGTGAGTAATGAAACTCAGTAGATTTTCCCCCAATGACTTCTCAACTCATGTCGCCGGGATAGAACATGTTACCTCATTTATATAAAACAATTTATAAAACAATTTATATCAAAATATAAACAAGTGCCAATGTAAAACAGTTTTCTCAAATAACACCAATTTCCAAGGAAAGCAACCAAACAATGTTTCAAAACCATTTCATTGATTCCACTTTAGCATACCTCATTCCAATCCACAAATCCACACATCTACACATGCATGTTTCGTTATGACATTTTCAAACTCATGAGTGGTTTCTTGTAGATCTACCAAGTCGTCACAAGGTAATTAAATCATGTGTCATTACACCTTTGACACTGAGCACAATGTTATATTTCAACCAAACTTCGTAATGCAATATGAACACACATGCATGTTTCGTTATGACAGTTTCAAACTCATGAGTGGTTTCTCGTAGATCTACCAAGTCGTCACAAGCTAATTAAATCATGCGTCATTACACCTTTGACACTGAGCACAATGTTATATTTCAACCAAGCTTCGTAATGCAATATGAACACACACACCAAGTATGTCCAACAACAACGCTAATATAATCATGCCAAAAACATTTCAATAAAACAACCTTTTTATTGAAAACTTTTTTTCCATAAACCGAATCAAGCAACTATTTTAAAATCATCATTTTAAAATCATTTATCAAAGCACTGCACAATAATTTCACGATTTCATACAAACCCACAAATCATCACTAAACAATGTTTCTACCATGATTTGCACACAAATTTCACAATCAATTTCAATCAATTTAATCAATTTGAAACTAAATCTTCAAGTTCTAAATAGAGGAGTCAAGAGTGAAGCCACCCACCTCGGGTTTTATGAAGAAAACGAAGAACGGCATCAAAAACGTCCACGAAATTGGGGTTAAATCTCCACGAACTCACCTTAGATCTCTTCCCATATCAACAACAAGACCAAATCTAAACATATTTGGCATCCACAACCTTAGATCTACCCACAGTGGGTGTAGATCAAAGAAACCGAGAGACAGGGAGAAGTAGATCTAAGAAAAACTACCAAAAACCACCAAGAACGGTGACTTATCGTGAGAATCGAGCTTCAGCGCACCATGGAACGACTCTGGATCGCTTCAAATTCAATGGGGAGAGGTTCTCCAACCTTTGAGAGAGCAAAATCCCAAGTTAGGGCCGTTTAGGGGTAAAAACGAAGCATTTAGAGGTGAAAATGCGTTAAATCCACAATTTAAGGATCTAACTTTTGACCCGCACACGGTTAGGTAAAGCATCTGCAAATCGTGCTCCTGCCGCTGTCTTAAGGGAGACCTTGCACGGTTGGCTCGCACGGTTACCAAACTGTGCGCCCACCGTGCCAAAGCTCACTGTCCAACATATGCTCAACATAGCACGGTTTCTCCTAGGCTTTCGCACGGTTTGGGCACACATCACAGTGGTCGATCCCTACAACCCATGCAACCATAAATGAGATAGATTTGGAAAACCTGCTCCAGACCCCTACTGTTCGGGAGGGAACATCTGATACAGAGTCCAGCAAGCGTGCCCCTGCTGTTTAGTCTTATCCTTGTACCCCTCCCCATTTGTGCGCTGCTTGGGTGTCTATTTGTGTATCTCCATTGTATCTCATATTCACTGATGTATCATTTCTTATATATATGGATGGTATGCAGGTTCGGCTTCACTGTAAGGCTTTCTTATTTTCATTTTTACTTCTGCATTTTTTTAGTCATGTCTAGTTCCGTTGCATCCTTTATGGTCATTGACGAGACTGTCAGGCCACCATTTGCTCTCCTACATCAGATGTATCACCATCTAGCTGACAAACAGTGCCAGCTTGAGGAGCTCCACCTCCCGATCCGTCCTCAGCAGGAGCATCCTCCACGACAGGCACAACAGCTACTGCTTCCACACGAGTTTCACAGTAGACCTATTTCTAATGTGGTTAACCCCACCAAGTGCCCTCGTGAGCTCGATGACACCACAACCAGTTCCTGCAGAAGGCAGAGGACCTCTAAGTTGATGGACGACACAGAGTGATCTTTTTGTTCATTTGTCTGGCTAATGACATCATAATTAGCAATTTATGGGAGATAACCCATATTTTCTGTTTTCTTTATTTTAGTTGTGTGCTTAGGACTTTTGTTTTCCTTTTCTAGCATTTTCTATCTGTCGATCATCCCAAACTTCTTTGTAGTTCATTCATGCATCTATCTGAGTTGTTTTCTCCTGCCATTAACGGTGTGCACCTGCATCTATCTGAGCTCTCGATTCTCTATTTTCCATTAATAATTGTTGTTTCATTTTTTTCTATGTTATACTTGTTATTTCTCTCACGTCATTTTCCAGAATAGTGTGGACACTGTCTCATTTTAAGTGTGGGGGGTCTTTCTTAAGCTTAATTGATGATACACTTGGATTATTGTCAGTTATTTTTTATACTCTCATTCCCGAGAGAATTCAAGACTTACACTGTCATGTTCTTTTCTAAGCATATTTTTTAAGAAACACTTAAGGGCATGTAAACCTATCAAAACTTGCATTGAGATCTCATTGAGGATATGATTAAACAAATACATTGTTAAAATGACTAAGGCAATTTTGATGAGTCATTTTTCCTAAGACTCATATGTGCATTTTTCCTTCTTTAGCTCGTAGTAGCCATGAATAACCTTATTAGGATGGAAACATTTCAAGCCTATTATCCCTTCCTACCCTACTCTTAGTATGATGCATGATTGTCTTTTGAACAAATGTCGAGGATTTATCACTACTGATGGACACGACATGTTACTGAGAATTTTCACCAGATTTTTATGACTTGGTTCATCATTACTTTTGGCATTTTCTATGCTTACCATGTTCCTTTGAAAAAAGAAATATAATATATATATATATATATATTTGTGGGGGTTTGTGTATTAAAAATGTCAAAAATCACCATTACCAGACCGATGAATCCTATATGTGGTTACGAGATTGATGTAAGATCTACCTTAGACATGATTTTCAAAAAATAAATAAAATAAAATAAAAAGGAATATGAAACATTCTTTATGCTATATTGACATATTCATGGACCCACTTTGAGCTATTTGGAGCAAGGACGCATTTTGTATAGCAGAAGTTACTTCATTACACTGTTCACGATTATCATGTAGTATACTTTAGAGCTTACCCTCCTCTTTGAGCTTGATTTTTATCACTTTCTCACCTGCTCTCATCCTCAGAGACATTTGAACTTTATTGTTGAAGCTCTCATAATTAATTTTGTATTTATCTTTACGAAATGGAGATGATAGAACCAATGCAAGCTTATGGTTAGAAACATCTATTCAGGATATGAGCAAAACTCCAATTTTATTTTAACTTGAGTGATGAGAGAAAATTCATTGAGAGGTAAATTGCAAAATGAGTATAGCTTCTGAGGAACAGTTATAAAATTGTAATTAAAGAAAGAAAGAATCTGAATAAACATAACTATAAGGCATGACTTATTTTCTCTGCAAGACTGATTATGGACTTACTTTTTCTGCTTACACTTACACTTTGTTTTATTTGCCTGGTTGTAATGCATGTATTTTGTATAAAAATTGACTCTTTTGGAATCCCTATTAATATGATTTTTGCTTGAGGATAAGCAATTGTTTAAGTGTGGGAAAAATTGATAAACCAAATTCATATACATCTTTTGAATATATTTCTTTAATGTTTAATCATGCATTATTTGATATTACATTGGGTTTTGATGTGTTTTCACAAGAATTAGGAACTCAAGGAGATGTTGTAAAAACAGAAAATTCACCAACACACACTGTGAATCTGAAATACATGACGTGTACCCCTCGAGCAGACAAGTTGTTAATCCCAAATACAAGGCGTAAAAGAAGTACACGACGTAAAACCTGATTACATGTCGTGAAAGACTCGAATTCCAAACTTGATGAAGATATGCAGCGTGAACTAAATACAAGATGTGCAAAATTTGAAAACCTAATTGTAGTCGAAGATACTAGTAGTGAAATCTGGAGATCCAAGATCTTCGAAGAAATTTGTAGATCTAAAGTACACGACGTGAAAGTCAGTTACACATCATGAAAGCCACGATGTAGAAATCAGTTAAAGCTTGTTCACGGCGTGAATCAGTTACACGTCGTGAACGAGTCATGGTCTATATATATCCAGCAACCCCGACGCGCAAAAGGGTGTGTCGGACGCCCAACTCTATGTTTTTCTTTCTTCGTTTCTTTCTCGTTTTCCTTCTCGTCTGCTTC
Source organism: Viscum album (assembly GCA_963277665.1). Taxonomy (NCBI): domain Eukaryota; kingdom Viridiplantae; phylum Streptophyta; class Magnoliopsida; order Santalales; family Viscaceae; genus Viscum; species Viscum album. Next base: position 1,810,603,919 of record OY728156.1, read on the forward strand.
TATTGTTTACATTTATTATTTCAAGTAATCCTTTGTCCCTACTTTAAACGTATGAATCCAATACCAGTTGTCGTTTAACATCAATTATCATTGTGTTCTTCGTTGTTTCTTCGTTCAAGTTAGTATTTAATTGATATTGAATGATTTCAATTGTGGATTACTTCGATTTAAGTGGTCTATTTGTTATGCCAAGCATGTTGCAACCCATTTCTCTGCTTTCGTCCAATTTTGTCATGCGCGGCTAATCCGCTTAGGGTTAGGGGTCGAGAGTAGGGGTGGCTTGAACCTAATGAATATCTGAATCAAAACTCGGTAACCTTATGGCTAGTAATCAGGTTCAAAACAATTGTCAATCTCGTTTCTTTTGCAACTACCCTGACCATCGGAGGTGCGTCCGAAAAGATTTTTGACGTAATTGAAGTTCATTAGACTAGGAACAATAGCTTGTGATTCTTCCTACCAAGAAGTCAAGCTCTTTGCGCTCAAGTTGTCATCTATCTCATAACCAATGAGTAGTTGTCAGCTTAGGTAGATCTAATTGGTTCGACCAATATCAATCGGTGCCTTTTGCACCTCTTTGCGGTCTGTCATACGTCTATCCCAAGCTAGGTTTAGAATTAATCTTTTGTCAATGCCCTGAAATTGACCATGAACCCTTCCTTTCAATTTGAATTAATCCCAAGCTGCTTAGTTTAGTAAACTCAAGCAAAAGAGAGTGATCGTGAGGATTCCCTTCCAAAAGGTTCCAATCGTTGGGTTGCTTGCCTGCAAGCTGTCACAATGAGTTCGACCCCAGACTACCACTATGTCACGCCTTTGTAGCCAAGTGTAGTTTGTGAAATATAAACTCAATCGGATCAACGCCTGCGCATAATCAACAACATCGTGTGGGTCAGTCATTAGTTTTTTTACCTGACTCGTCCCGACCCACCGCGGGTCGTGTCATTGCAGAAAAAATGATTGCAACCCGACCCGACCACTTTTGATTTGGACAGGTGCAAAATCCCCTACGACCCAACCCAACCCATGAACACCCCTAACTAGTGGTCAGGTTGCTTGGTTAGTTGAGCTAGCCGATAGATGGCATTTTTTTCTCATTTCCCTTTTAATTCATTTGCCAAAACATAATAGTAAACACATATCAACTTGCAGTAAACTTAACAGTGAACACATATCAACTTGTAGTAAACTTCAAACTCAACCTCCAACCTTTTATTTCAAACTCAACCTTGGCGGTACTCAACCTCCTTTCTCCCAAACTTCCACACAACTTTCAACACATATTGACAAATTCGTGCACTTATCCTTATTGATAATAAATACAATCACCAAGCTTGACTCCTCAAAAAGTACAAGAAATATAAAGATCGCTATCTTCCATCTTACACATTTCTTCTAAATATAATATGAAAATAATCTACAACCTGCATACATTATCCAGATAAAGGATATGGCAATTTTAGTTTCATCCTGCATTACTTTCTTTGCGTGCATGATAAGAAACCTTTAAAAAAATCCATATCAATTAGTGGAGACCAAATACCTAGGGACTCTACTACACCTTTTCTTGATGGATTCGTGACAAGTTCCCATCATCGAGCTCCAGCATAATATTTCTATCAACAAATCTAAACATTAGAAAGCCAAAAGTTGTGGATCATCTATTAGATTTCATGTTGACATATATGACATGTCAAAAATGACCAGTTTTTTCAAGCCTATATAAAGATCCCTTCAGAGATTATATGTTATAGAGTGAGGTGGAGACTAAAGAGGAGCAAATCTTTGAAGAATATTCTCATGTCGTCAATCTTTTCACTGGTATAAGTGATATTTTCTTCCCCAGTGTTAGTTTAAGTGAACATTGATTATACTCAATGTTGGTTAAAATTTAGTCTTGGGAGGAGGACGAGTTACTGAAGATAAGAACTATGATATTCAATTTTGGGGATAGAATCACATTGTAGTAGGGCATGGGAATAAGGTCCAATGACAGCCATCTAGTAAACTAGTGGAGGTTGAGAATAATTCTATTTTTGCACAAATACGCCTAGCATTTAAGAAAAAAAAATCTTCAAACGTCAAACGGTTCATCATACACAAACGACAATATCACCTCCTTGTTTCATTTGTTTTCACACTAAACATTTTATTTCATTGCATATATATATATTCAACTTGGATTTATTTATTCATTGTCAACATTTTTAAAGAATTTCTCAACTAGCGAGATTTTATTTTTCAATTCATCCTCCTCCCTCATAAGGCATCATCGTACCAACAAGTCTGATTCACAACTTGGTAACTCAATCGAGCCCATGTTAAGCTCAAACTCAGAAAATATCACCCACTTCACCTCGAGAAGCTCAAGCACCGATTTCAATTACAGAACTCGGGCTGGAGCAGTGTGATGCATAAGCTTGACTCAGATCCATTACACCACTGTTACCATCCATCAAGTCACTTTCATTTGAAGATCCTCTAGAACCAATTACCAGCCCCAGCACAGAATTAAAATCTAGATTTAGATTTCTTATGTAACATAGGAGAGAACAAAATTCAAAGGAAAAGTAATTCTTAACTGTTATTTAGGAGTAAACAAATGTTATTAATACCTTTAAATTTCTTTAAAAATAGAATGTTAATAAAAAAAGGAGAATGACCACATTATATTCTCAATCGTGATTTTATATCAAGTTTGTGTTTGGCTAGAAATACTCTTACCCTTGGTTCTGATGTTCAAAAAACATTATTTTATAAAAGATAAATTTATTTCAATGTGTTTAAAAATTCATGATGAAAATTCACAAAGTCGGGTTTAAAAAAAGCTCTATGAGAAACTGTCCATGGATAACTGAGGACAAAAAGTTTATTTGTTTAAATAAAGTTGTTCTACTAACTGAGATTCAATATGAGCAACTCAAAAATCATGCTAGCATAAAGGTAAAGTAGAGCTCATTGGCTAGTGCAAGATGCATGATGACAATAAACAGTTAAAATAAAGGTAACTAGTGATGACGGCTCTACATTGAAGCTAAATGATAACAATTAAGCTAAATAAAGATGATTGATGAATGTCAGGGCCAACTGAAGACAAGATGGCTGCGATTAGAATAACTAATAAAATTATTTCTATTTTTAAGATAATTGTTGACTATAAGTGTAAAAGATAACTGACTGATAACTGGAAGCCACAAAATTATGACTCAACAGTCAAATCAACCAGCTTGAATTTTTTAATGATCTATAAGATGATCAAAATTAAAAAAGCAAATGTTTTGCTTGAGGAAGCCAAGACTAAGTTCAGAAACTCATAAATAGTTGAAGGATTAATATATAGTTGAAGGATTGATCTTAATAAAGAACTGTTAGTGAATAAAAAATTCCAAGACATTTATTTTGTTTCTTGCAGTCGAGTAATCTTAAATTCCTTTTCTGGTCATTGATAAATTTTCAGTAATTCTGTTTTTTACTGAGTTGCGTCTCAATCCTGACATATAATGTTTTTCATATTAATTTTTAATAATGAACACAATTTAATTGCAAATAATTTTTAATGAAATAAATACGACTCGTTTTAAAAATAATTATTATTATCAAAAGAGTGATTGCATAACGTCAAAAACAGTCCTACAGTCCAGCATACCAAAGTCAGGCAAAAGCAGGATGATTACCGATGACAGCGCTGAACACCAAAAGCTCAATGACCCTCCCACCATGTCAACTCCTGTCACATAGCCACATAAGCACATACACGCTTATTAGTTCCCATGTTTGGTACATTTCTCGACTACAACAATGTTTGCTTTGCTATATAAACAGAAATCAGAACACAAGAAATAAGCATTACAACACATACCTTCTCTTTCTCCGGTCAATCCCACCATTCCTAAAGTCATTTTTGGGAAACGTGGGTACACCAGCGATCCCATACTGCATGGGGGAAAGGGTTGGAGCAGGAGAAGGAACCGAAGGAGCTATGGCTGGGACTGGGGCTGCCACTGAAGCAGAAGCAGGGGAAGCACCGGCAACATTAGCTGAGGGAATTATGGGCGGTGGAAGAATGGCAGAAGATGGGGCTATGGAACCAGCCTCGGGCAAGGACCTCGGCAAAATATGCTTTAGCCGGTTGTTCCTATAGTTCTTCCACAGATAAAATTGTTGCCTATGCGCCAATTCCTAACAAGTTTAGAATTAGAATCATGATTCAGAACCTGATGAATGTTGCAAAAACTTGTATGAGAAATCATGAACAAAGTTTTATAGCTAAAATGCAAAAATGCAATGAATGCCCTTTCATGGTAAAACAATATAAAGCAAGCCATCTGCATGGTCATCATTTCCTTTGCTACTATTAGAATTGATTGAAGAGGTGTGAGGGTGTTGAAATTAACCTTGTTGGCAGGATGTGCCATTGCATTGCGGAAGTTTGCATTTTGCAGAAGCTCCAGAAAGAATAGGCAGTGTGGGTACCTGAATACCAGAATAGTTTAAATAATATGTCAGAAGGAACGCAGACAATAATTATGAAAAAGTTGTGAAAGCTGCACACATTATAAATTTAATGTACTCTGGCGATTGCCAATACTGAAGGTATTTCAAGTAGCCAATGAAAGCTTCATCCTCGAAATAACGATTCTGAGCCAAATCTGAACATTAAAATGAGAAAAAAAACCATGCTGATCATTAGCCACTGATGTAATGGACAAACAACTAATGCCCCCCCCCCCTCATTGTGAAATGTAAATAGAGTACATAGATAAAAAAAATTACAACACAAATAAAGCTACGAGCAATAAATTCACAGTAAGACCCAGCAACGAATGAACAACAATTCAAGCAAAAACCTTTGTCATCCACCATTAAGATCCATGTATACTGTGACCAGGGATAATGCAAAATTGCTTGACAGATTTATTCAACAGCCATGTGATATGTTTCCCCCAGAGACCTCGGATCCCTACTGTTAGACATGAGTTGGCTACTACTGTTGCTGCTGATGTTAGACCACCTATTATACAGACTTATTAAAGGCGTAGGGATTTGTAGTTAGTAGGTTAATTAGTGGCTTGGCAAGTGAGCTGGTGGCGTGGCTAGTGAGCTGGTAATTGCTGCCTTAAATACTCAGCGTTTTGGGCTAGGGCGGGATAACGAGGAAAACGGTATTCAGTCCAAATGGTTGCTGAATTCGGGGAGCTTCACTCCTGGAGACGGGGGTATCTAGAGGAGGTCTCTCTACGGTACCTGTTCTTTAATTGTTTTCTTCCGATCACGATGTTCTTCTGAGGAAGCAAGTGTAGCTGCTTGTGAATAGATTTGCCGCTTCAATCTTGTTCTTTTAATTCTGGTTGCAAAAGATATTGTTACGTAACAATTTGGAGGTTCCACTGAGAGCGTCGTGGTATCTAGCGAATCGCGTTTCTGCGGGCAGAGTTTCAGAGTGGATGCACACGAGAATGGAAAGTAGCGTATCTTCAATTGAAACTATCTTCGACGGCTTCTTGCGACGTTATGAGGTGCGAGAGCAGGAATGAGACCAGTTGAAGCCGACGATACAGGAGAGTTCACAAAAACATGATGAACAGGAAGAGGATCATGATCAGACCTTGATGTTGATTCAGGCAAGTTTAATTAAACTGATTCAAAGACAGAATGATGAACTTCGAAATGTCCAAGAGTTGGTGCAGCAGTCCGAGGAACGCATTTCACTTCAGGTGCGTGATGTGGAGCGGATTTTAGAGAAGTTCAAGGCGACGGAGTCGCACATAGAACTGGGAACAGGAGCGGGAAGGCCAAGTTTGGCGGCTTAGGGGCATCCAGGAAGTTGTAGTTCCGGAAAGAACGAAATCGACAATAGCGGACACGTAGAGGATGGTTTTCTGGAAGAGGCGTAGAGATTTCGAAGCAGTGATGCAGGGAAAAACAGACGAGGAACGGGTAGGAGAAACAGTGGAATTTCACAGCATGGATGGGTCAAAGGTTGATTCGTTATTGTTTACTGGACATGTTTATAGAGTGCCAATGGAGGTTCTCATTGACAGTAGAGCAAGCCACAATTTTATTTCCAAGGCACCCGCCAAAATGGCTAATGTGGTGATTAATCCTACTTGTCTGTCCGGTGTCACTTTGGGAAATGGATACCGAGTTACATCCAGTGGAATCTATCGAGAGGTCGTACTAAGTTTGGGAAAATTTACAGCTACAGTTCAAGCATATGTTTTTGACACCGGTGGACCAGATTTGGTGTTAAGCATGAAATTGTTAAAAGGACTGGGGTACGTACATACGAATTGGAAACATAAAACCATGGAGTTTCTTTGGAAGGGAAAAAAATCAAACTCCAAGGGGTTTCTGAGATGTCAATGACACTTCAGAGTTTACCGCGGTTTTCTCATGCATGGGCTATGCATTTAATAGGAAGTAATTGGTAGATTCAGTTGTCTTACCCAGAGGACCAATTCAGCCAGGAACTAGAGCATCAACAATTAAATATGAGAACTCTTTTACAGGTGTATCAAACGCTTTTCGAGGAACCCAAGGGTTTGGCACCAAGGCGGCAGACTGATCACTCGATTACCTTAGTGGAAGAGGCAGAACCTGTTGACATTAGGCTGCATAAATTGGCTTATTATCTAAAAGATGAGGTGGAAAAACAAATTACAGACATGTTGGAATCTAGTATCATACAGCACAACAATAGCCTTTATGCCAGTCCTATCATACTTGTTAAAAAAAATGGCAGTTGGCGTATGTGTGTTCATTTTCGCGCTAATGGCAGTTGGCGTATGTGTGTTCATTTCCGCGCTTTGAACAAGTTAACCATACCAGATAGGTTCCCCATTCCGGTTATCGAAGAGTTGCTTGATGAGTTACAAGGAGCAAAGTTTTTCTCAAACTCAATTTGAAGTCTGGATTCCATCAAGTTAGGATGAAAGATGAAGATGAAAAAAGCAGCTTTTAAAACTCACGAGGAGCACTATGAATTTTTTGCCTTTCGTGTTAGCAGTGCGGGTTCCAGTTCAGGGGGTGTTACCCCACAATACCCACGTCCCCCTACTTTGTTCCACACTCTCAGAACCCTTTTGGTTGGAGTTACCAGTAATCCGGACAGAATTGCAGCAGGACACAGCCCTTAGCAATTTGATTAATTCCCTCCAGAATTGCACAGATTCTATTACTGGATATTATAAGGACGAACTTTTATTCTTTAAAGGTAGAATGGTACTCTAAAAAACTTCCATATTGATACTGAAGTTTTTAGACTATTATCATTCTTCCACAACAGGAGATCATGCAGGCTTCCACAAGACTTAGAAGAGGTTGGCTTCACGGCTTTTTTGGAAGGGAATGGCACAGAGCATTTTGCAATTTGTAAGAGCATGTGCCATATGCCAGTGGCAAAAGTGCCAGGCTATGTCACCAGCAGGATTACTCCAGCCTTCACCAATTCCAGAATTGGTTTGGGACGAACTCGCTATGGACTTTATTTCCGGATTGCCTAAACCTCGGGTGTTTCAAGTGATTATGGTGGTCGTGGACAAGCTGTCCAAGTATTCCCACTTTGTGTTACTACGACTTCCCTATAAGGGTAAGGTGGTGGCGGAAATTTTTGTCCGGGACATAGTCTGGTACATGGTATTCCCCGTTTGGTCCTAGTGATTGAAACCCATTATTTGTCAGTAATTTTTGGAATGAGCTTTTCCGTCTGGAGGGCACTTAACTCAAGATGAGTTCAGCTTACCATCCTCAAACGGATGACCAAACAAAAAATGTGAAGAAACGTTTAGAGACATAAAACTTGGGCCCGATGGATACCTTGGGCGGAATATTGCTATAATACTGCATTTCATTCTTCGACTAAACTGACACCCTTTGAGGATGTCTATGGCCGCAAACCACCCACTCTCATTCGTTTTGTATAGAGGGAGACACAAGTGGAATCAGTCGCACAGGCGTTAGTTGAACGAGATGAAGTGTTAGATCAGCTACATCAAAATCTCCATCGTGCCCATAAGTGATGTCTCGTTTCTCTAATCGGCACCAATGGGAAGAGAGTTTTATTGTGAGGGATTTGGTTTTTGTCAAGCAATGTCCTCATGTGCAAACTTCAAAGTCAAAACAGTTGTGTCCTGAGCTTGCTCCTCGATATTATGGGTCATTCCAGGTGCTTTCACGTTTGGGGGCTACAACTTACAAGTTGCTGACTGCGGCTTCTCATTTGCATCTGGTGTTCCATGTTTCACAATTAAAGCGAGCAGTTAGAGACTTTCCAGTGTCGGCAACTCTACCGGTACTCTGGTAAAGCAGTTTAGATTATGCGGTTCGACTGGCTAAACTGTTGGAGATGCGTGTTGTTCCTGGCCGGCCTCATAGTGGGTGCCTTAATTAGTGGGAAGCTTTGCCTCCAGAGGAATCAACCTGGGAAGATGTCGAGTCCTTTTTCCAACAATTTTCAGATTTTCCCCTTTGGGACAAGGTGCCTTTTGGGAGGGGAGGAGTTGTTGGAGATGAGTTAGCTACTACTCTTGTTGCTGGTGTTAGACCACCTATTATACAAACCTATCAAAGGCGTCGGAATTTGTAGTTAGTTGTTGGTTAATTAGTGACTTGGACAGTGAGCTGGTGATGTGGCTAGTGAGCTGGTAATTGTTGCCTTAAATACTCAGCATTTTAGGCTTGGGCAGGATAATGAGGAAAACAGATTTCAGTCTAGCTGGTTGCTGAATTCGGGGAGCTTCACTCGAGATGAGATCGCTGAGAGAGTTGGGGGTATCTAGAGGAGGTCTCTCTGTGGTAGCTGTTCTTTAATTCTTTTCTTCCTATCACGAAGTTCTTTTGAGGAAGTGTAGCTGCTTGTGAATAGATTTGTGGCTTCATTTTTGTTCTTTTAATTCTGATTGCAAAAGATATTGTAAGGAGCTAATTCAGGTTCAACATGAGAACAATCTAAGCCTGCAATTATGGACCACTATGACAAGGTAAAAAGAGGGCAACCCGTTGCGTTTTTCGAAAACGCTCGGGCAATCTGGGACAGTAGAAGAGTACATCAAGGAGTTTGAACAGGTGGCTTTGAGGATTACAGAATTTCCTGAATCATGGTATATGAGTCTTTCTATGGGAGGATTGCAACCGGAGATCAAAAATCGAGTCTCGACACATGATCTGGTAAACAAGGATAAAATGCACACCATCGCCAAGAAAGTATAAGAGGGAAATCTTAGGGGAAGGCGTTCTCAAGTATTCGCGAGGAAGGCCAGTTGTCCCTTCCTTACCAGTAACATGGGGAGCAAGTGCAGTGGTGCCAAATTTCCTTTCTAACAGGCCGGTTTTCAATCACGACAGGAGGGGGGGATCCTATGAGAACATTGAAGGAGGAGCGTTGGCAAGGGACCAAGCCCATAAGTCAAGAGACGGAAGAGCGAAAACAAAAGGGGTTATGTTTTCCTTGTGGCCAACCTTATAGTCCCCTGCATAGGTATTCAGACAAACATTTGATACTGCAAGTCCAGCAGGACACCAGGCGTGGAAATTTCAGAGCAGTGATACAGGGAAAAACATATGAGGAATACGTAGGAGAAACAATGAAATTTCACGACATGGATAGGTCCAAGTCTGATTTGTTATTATTTATTGGACATGTTTCTGGAGTGCCAATGGAGGTTCTCGTCGATAGTGGAGCGAGCCACAATTTTATTTCCAAGGCGCTCGCCAAAATGGCGGATGTGGGGGTTAGTCCTACTTGTCTGTTTGGTGTCACTTTAGGAAATTGATACCGAGTTACATCCAGTGGAATCTATCTGGAGGTTGTACTAAGTGATATGGATCATATTCAACTCAACGAGAATAATTTTGGATTTGATAAAAATTTTAAGCCCAATTGCTATTTGAATTGGACCAACCCGCACTTTTTGACATCCAACACCATGGTGGGCCACAAAACACTTATTTGGGGCCCAAAATGATATATTCACATGGCAAAGGAAGTAAATTCGTAGCATTACATTAAAGAGGAGAGAGAAAGTGAAGAAATGCATCATTGAGAAGGAAATTTGCTACTTTAGATAGTGGGGTCATTAAATAGCATGGGAAAGTGGTTTTTGTGCTTTATATATGTCCTTTGAGTGCCCCCATGCATTGTAATTCGTTTGGATCACTTTCCTTTATTTTATCTTTATAATGTACTTCACCTCATTGCAATGGCTAGACTTGAATGTGACGAATTTTGGAAGCTTGTTGTGCATCTTTCTTGCTTTAGCCTCTTCCCTTTGTCCGGAATTGGTGGTGCAACTCCATTGCTGGTGACTTTGTCTTTAAGCGTAGAGAAACCTTGGCGGGTGGCATTGCCTTAAAGCCTTGGTCAATCGGCTAAATTTTGTTGCTCGACTTCACTTGCTCGTAGCGAGCTTTCAGCGACGCATCACTAAGTTTAGGAAAATTTACAATTATAGTGGAAGCTTATGTTTTTGACACCGATGGACCAGATTTGGTGTTAGGTATGAAATGGTTAAAAGGACAAGGGTATGTACTACTTACGAATTGGAAACATAAAACCATGGAGTTTCTTTGGGAGAGAAGAAATCAAACTTCAGGGGGTTTCCGAGATGCCAATGGTACCTCAGAGTTTACCGCAATTTTCTCACATGCGGGCTATGCGTTTAACAAGAAGTGATTGGCAGATTCAGTTGTCTTACCCAGAGGACCAAGTCACTCGGGAACTAGAGCATCAACAATTACAAATAAGAATGCTTTTACAGGCATATCAAACGCTTTTCGAGGAACCCAAGGGTTTGCCACCAAGGCGGAAGACCGATCACTCGATTACCTCAATGGAAGGTGCAGTACCTGTTCACATTAGGCCATATAAGTTGTCCTATTATTTAAAGATGAAGTGCAAAAACAAATTACAGACATATTGGAATCTGGTATCATACGGCACAGCAATAGCCCTTATGCCAGTCCTATCATACTTGTGAAAAAAAATGGTAGTTGCGTATGTGTTGATTTTCGCGCTTTGAACAAGTTAACCATATCGGATAGGTTCCACATTTCGGTTACCAAAGAGTTGCTTGACGAGTTGCACGGAGCAAAGTTTTTCTCTAAACTCGATTTGAAGTCTGGATTCCATCAAGTTAGAATTAAAGCCTAAGATGGAAAAAACAGCTTTTAAAACTCACGAGGGGCACTATGAATTTTCAGTAATGCCTTTCGGGCTTATGAATGCCCCGGCCACTTTCCCGTCGACAATGAATAGGATATTTCAGGGGCAAATTCAGAAGTTTGTATTGGATTTTTTTAAGATATTTTGGTTAATAGCAGAACCTGGTCTGCACATCTTGAGCACTTGACCACAATATTCAAGATTTTTCGTGCAGAGCGGCTCAAAGCTAACTTGAAAAAGTGTTCTTTGGCTCAGACCATCATAGAATATCTTGGCCGTGTAATAACCAGGGATGGAGTTTCCATGGAACCTAAAAAAATCTATTGTATCTTGAATTGGCCCACGCCACGGAATGTTAAAGGGGTCCGAGGTTTTTTGGGGCTCACCGGTTATTATAGGAAGTTTATAGAAAGGTATGGTAAGATCGGAAAACCTTTGACTGAACAGACAAAGAAAGATGGTTTTTGTTGGGATGAGCAGGCAGCACAATCTTTTGATGAATTAAAGACATGCATGACTATTGCACCATTGTTAGCCCTTCTAGATTTCACACAGTCCCTCGTGAGAGTGTGATGCTTTGGGGAGAGGGATTGGGGCAGTATTGATGCAGCGTGGTCGACCTATTGCTTACAAGGCTTTGGCAGATTTGAATCTTTCTAAGCCGACCTATGAAAAGGAAATAATGGCTCTTGTCATGGCGGCAAGTCATTGGCAGTAGTATTTGCTGGGAAAACATTTTGCGGTTTATACTGACCACGAGGCTTTAAAGCATATGCCAAACCAGCGCATTCCAACTATTAACCAACAGTGTCGGCAAGCAAAATTGTTGGGATTGGATTTTGAAGTCGTTTATAAGCCAAGAAAGGTTAATCAAGCCGCGGATTCATTGTCCAGGATGTATGAGGGTGAAAATCTGAATGCTTCAGAAGTGACATTACTTTGTTCCACACTTTCAAAACCCTTTTGGTTGGCGTTACCGGTAATCTGGACAGAATTGCAGCAGGACACAGCCCTTAGCAAGTTGATTAATTCCTTCCAGAGCTGCGCAGATTTTGTTCCTGGATATAGTTATAAGGACGCACTTTTATTCTTTAAAGGTGGAATGGTACTGTCAAAAACTTCTACATTGATAACAAAGTTTTTAGACTATTATCATTCTTCCACAGCAAGAGGTCATGCAAGCTTCCACAAGACTTACAAGCGGTTGGCTTTCAAGGCTTTTTTGGAAGGGAATGTGATAAGGACTGCCTCTTACTGTAACAATAGAGGCTCTGATTTTTAGAATCAAGTCTGCCAATTACAAAACTAAACAGAGGAGAAACAGAAAACAGAGAAGAAGTACAACGGGAATCCTTTTCCCCAGGGAATTCCCGCCCAAGCCCCTGCTGAGCTAACTGAAAGAGAGAAAAAAGGTGCTGCTGTCAGAAGTGGCCCCTCCTTTTATAAACCAAAAAAGATTCCCCTCCTCTAACCGCCCCTCCCTGCTAAATTCCTGTAGTACCCCTACGTGCCTCCTCCCCTAACTGCTCCACCTCAGCTCCTTGTGGCCCGCTTCCTCCCTCTCTAACCACCTGCTCCAGCTCAGCATCACGTGGGCCACTTGTGCCCTCACCTGCTACCCTGGGTTTCCTTTGCCTGGAGTAGACTATCCAGTCGGCTGGATGGTCCGGGCCTTTATCACTGTCATCCCCTAAAGAATCAGTCTTGTCCTCAAGACTGAAAGTAGGAAATTGGTTTTGGAGGGTGAATTTGTCTTCCCAAGTGGCCTCTTCAGGTGGTTTGCCGGCCCACTGGATTAAGAATTGAGGGAGCCAAAAGCCATCCTACAGCAACGTCCGGGTAGACAGAATTCGGTTCGGATGAGGCCAATTCACGGGGTCCCCGAGGAGGTCGGAGGGGAGCTGAACCTGCACAGGATGGTGGCCTACTGCTGGCTTCAACTGGGATACATGAAAGATGGAGTGTATTCGGGCTGTAGGAGGTAAATTGAGTTGGTAGGCGACGGGGCCGATTTGTTTGGTAATGGAGAAAGGTCTGTAATAACGGTGTGCCAATTTCTGATTGATTCGATGGCACACGGACTGCTGTTTATGTGGTTGGAGTTTGAAATAAACTGCATCACCCACTTTGAAAGTCACGGAACGGCGATGGGGATCAGCCTGGCGCCTCATGAGGTCTTGGGAGCGAAGTAACTGCCTGTGTAGTTGAGTCAAGGCCACCTAGCGGTCCAGAAGCGTTGTAGCGACAGCAGCAACTTTGAGATCAGATGGGGGGAAACTGAGGGATGGAGGCTTGCGGCCATAAACCACCTCGAAAGGTGTGGTGTTAATAGCACTATGCCACGCGGTATTGTAACAAAGTTCAGCCCACGGGATCCAGTAACTCCAAGTCTTGGGCTGATCTCCCGCAAAACAACGAAGGTATGTTTCCAAGCAACGGTTAACCACCTCCGTTTGACTGTCCGTTTGAGGGTGGTCGGCGGAACTAAATTTGAGAGTAGTGCCTTGAGGCAAAACAACTCGGCCCAAAAGTGACTGATAAAAAGAGGATCTCAGTCACTGACAATAGAATTGGGGATTCCATGTAAACGGATGACTTCCCGGGCAAAAACATCAGCCATTGTCTTAGTCGTAAAAGGGTGCTTGAGGAGGATGAAATGGGCGTACTTGGAGAGGCGATCCACAACCACCAAAATAACTTCATAGCCATGGGACTTAGGGAGTCCCGTAATGAAATCCATTGAAAGATCAGCCCAAACCATGGACGAAATGTCCAAAGGGTGAAGTAAACCGGCCGGGGAAAGTGTCGAGTATTTAAATCGTTGGCAAATATCACACTGTCGGACAAATTGTTGAACCCGTTTTTTCATGCCAACCCAATACACATTTTCAGCTAACCGGCAGTAGGTGCGATAATATCCCAGGTGGCCTCCGTGAGGGGTCGTATGGAACTCCGTAAGCAGCCTGGGTATCCAAGGGGAAGCCGCTTAAATGACTAGGCGACCCTTGAAGAGAAGGACCCCATGCGGAGAGGAAAAGCCAGCCATAGTAGGCTGTTGATTTTGCAAGGCTGAGATGATTTTGGTGAGATAAGGGTCAGTGAGAACGCCCTCAGTAAGCGTTGCGGCAGCTGGCCGCACCGGAGAAGAATGCAACAGAAAAAACTGGGCCGGATCCTGTTTTCTGGACAAAGCATCGGCAGCAGAATTCTGGCGACCAGGTTTGTATAAGATCTCAAACTGATAACCCAGAAGTTTGGCTATCCAGCATTTTTGGTCAGCCGTGGTAAAACGCTACTGGAGGAGGTATTTCAGGCTACGGTGGTCTGAATAAACTGTAAAGGAGCGGCCTAGAAGATAAGGGCGCCAGTGTTGGATGGTCAAAACCAAGGCCATGACCTCCTTTTCGTAAGTTGACTTGGTCAATGTTTGAGGGGATAAGGCCTTGCTGAAAAAGGCAACAGGCCGACTATGCTGGAGAAGAATGGCGCCCACCCCAGTACCGGAAGCATCACATTCGAGGGCAAATGGACTGGAAAAATCCGGAAGTGCCAGGACTGGTGCTGTGGTGATCAGATGCTTTAACTGTTGGAAGGCTTGCTGAGTTGCGGGTGTCCAATGGAACCCTTCTTTCTTTGTAAGGGCAGTGAGGGGTTAAGCCACTGACCCATAATTCTGAATGAATTTGCGGTAATAGCAAGTGAGGCCCAAAAAACCTCGGACGCCCCGAACAGAATGCGGTGCTGGCCAATCCAACACGGCATGTATTTTAGCTGGATCCATCGAAACGCCAGCGCGGGAGATGACATGGCCGAGGTATTCAATGGTCTCCTGGCCAAAGTGACATTTTTTGTGATTGACAAAGAAGTGGCCAGTAGCTAAGACTTGAAAAGCAGCCTGCAAATTTGTTATATGAGTGGGTCAGTCCGAGCTGTAAATAAGGATGTCATCAAAAAAAAAGAGGACAAAAGGACGCAAAAAGGGACGAAAGAGATCATTCATTGTCGCTTGGAAGGTTGAGGGGGTGTTGGTGAGGCCGAAAGGCATAACCAAGAATTCATAGTGGTCGTTGTGTGTTCGGAATGCTGTTTTCTCAATATCCTCCTCACGCATCCGGATTTGATGGTACCCCGACTTGAGATCCAGTTTGGAAAAATACATTGCTCCATGAAGCTCATCCAAGAGTTCCTCAACTACCAGAATAGGAAATTTATCGGGGACGGTGACTTTATTGAGAGCTCGATAATCAATACAAATCCGCCAGGAGCCATCCTTCTTTCGAACAAGGAGTACGGGGCTGGAAAAAGCACTTTTATTGTTTCTGATTAACCCTTGTTGTAGCAGTTGTTGAACTTGTCTTTCAATTTCATTTTTCTGGATGTGGGGGTAGCGGTAAGGGCGAACCGAAACCGGGCCTTGATGAGGCAGAAGGCGGATGGCATGGTCACGATGGCGGTGGGGAGGAAGGCCAGGGGTGTCGGTAAAGACGTGCTGAAAAGTGGTGAAAACATCTTGGAGAGCAGCATGTTGAGGGGGAGTTAAGGGTGAAGTAGTGCTACTGTATCGAGTGCCCAATATGAGTCATTTGGTGCCCGAACCAATGGCTATCAGACAGGGGGCAGGTTGGCCGCGGGGTAGAGCGAACCCCGTAAATAGTGTGCTGCTGGCCATCAGTAGAAAATTGCATGGTCAAAGTACGCCAATTAATATGCATATCCCCCAACGTACGAAGCCAAGTCATGCCCAGGATGAGGTCCAAACTGCCGATATCGAGAATATGGACCGTCAGGGAGGAGGTGAAAGCACCCATTGTGAGGGGAAGATTGTATGAAATGCCTTGAGACCAGAGCTTGTGGCCATCACCCAATTTGATACGTAACCGTGTTGAAGTATGGATGGGAATATTCAACAACTTGGCCAACTTGGGGGAGATGTAATTATGAGAAGAGCCGCTGTCGATTAAAACCAGAAATGGTATCCCCACAATTGTCGTTGCAACCTTCATAGAGGAGCAGTCCGCAGGCATGGGTACTGGGTCAGAGCAAGAGGCTAAACTATGATATGATAACACAGTACATTCTGCTTCAGTAGGCGGGTCTGGAGGACAGGAAGGGTCGGGAGGAGCTGGCAGAGAATCTTCATCATCGCCTAAGACAAGCACCCACAATTTAGGATCAGGACATTTATGCAGAGGGGAATACAAAAGACCACAACAAAAACAGAGGCCCTTTTTACGACGCTCCTCCCATTCCTGAGAGGACAACTGCTTAACATTGCGGTTAAGGGGTGGATTTAAAGATAGAGGGGGTGGACGGCCAGGGCGAGCAAGAGGACTGAATGTAGGGACAGGGGGTGGCCGAGAAGAAGACTGGAAAGACGTTGAAGGACAGGTAGGGGCAGGGGGGAAAACAACATTATGGCGAGGAGAAGCAGGACTGCCCTTTCGAAAAACAAGTTCAATGTGGCGCGCCACCCGCATGGCGTGGATGCGCGTCAAAGGGTTCTGGATGCGCACCCAATCGCGAATGTCTTCTTAGAGGCCGTTGAGAAAATAACCCACATATTGTTGCTCCGGTTGCCGAGGGAGAAGGGAAACCAAATATTCGAATTGCTCTATATAATCAGTCACCGAACCGGACTGCTGAAGAGCAGCGAGTTCTTCATATGGATTCTGAAGTTGAAGGCCACTAAAACGTTCCATAAGTTCTTCCTTAAAAAGTGACTAAGATAGTTGAGGATGAACTTCAATTAAAATAGAGAACCAATGAATTGCGCGACCTTCCATACTCAACTAAGTCAGCTGGATCTTCATGTGCTCTGGTGTATGATGGACTCGAAAATATAATTCAGCACGAGATAGCCAGCCCCGAGGATCGGCACCGTCAAACAGAGGGAGATCCAGGTGGCAAGGTATGGGCAACCCAACGGTGGGTAACAGGGGGTCCCCAAGCGGGGGCGGAAACTGAGGGTCGAGAGGAAGAGAATCAGTTGTTGGCGCCGAAGTTGCAGTCGAATCGGTGGTGAACAGAGCCGAGGGAGCGGCGTCCGGATCCGGATGTTTATCGAGTCGGCGTAGAATAGAAGTAAGATAAGAGCGGCATTCCTCTTGACCCATAGAGATATTGTTAACAGAAGCAGATAAAGAATTAAATTGCTCTGTTACCGATTCCAAGCGTTGTTCAACAATTTCCAGGCGAGCTTGCTGGCGCGTTTCCATGGAAGAAGACAACAGTGGTTGTGCAATTGGTGGAGAAGAACGGCAGGTCGGACCAAGTTGATAAGGATCACCTCTTACTGTAACAATAGAGGCTCTGATTTTTAGAATCAAATCTGTCAATTACAAAACTAAACAGAGGAGAAACAGAAAACAGAGAAGTACAACGGGAATCCTTTTCCCCCAGGGAATTCTCGCCCAAGCCCCCAGGGAATTCCCGCTCAAGCAAGAACTCAAAGGTTGCAAGCAAAACTCACCATAATAACATTACCTTCATTCATGATGTCCAAAGAGTACAAGGGGTGGCTATTTATAATAGTCTAATGCCTAGTTTCCACAAGTCAAAAAGCCTAAATGATGACTTTGACAACTTTGGCACTTGTCCATGACTTTAGAAGACAAGTAGCACACCCTTTTGAAAAAGTAAAGACAAGTAGCCCACCACCTTTTGACTTTGAAGATTCCATGGTGGGGTTGGCTTACAAATTCGTAGCACCACTTGGGTTGGATTTTTAAAAGCATGTTTGGGCCTTAATTAATGTAATTATAGGCCCGAATGCTTCCCCTAAGAAAGGGTGTTGAGCCTCCTCTTGAAATTTCATGATTAACTCATTTAAGGCCTCCTTCATTCTCTTGGTCCGCTCCCTTGTCATTGGGCCTCCAATTCCACGCAATGGGTCTTGTCCACTTGTATGCATTCCGCCCTCCTCATCAAGTCCACCTCCAACCCCACGATGCCCATGTGTGCCATGATCCTCATCATCTCCTCCCTCCTCAAAAGGATTCGTCCTCGAATCTGAAAATTCAAAGGGAGAAAGATCAGCAACATTAAAGGTGGCACTAACATTTCCATACATGTCGGGTAACTCAATCTTGTAGGCATTATCATTGATCTTCTCCAAGACTTGGAAAGGACCATCTCCTCGTGGATGAAGTTTTGAAGTTTTGATTTTCGTTACTCCGGGAACCTCTCCTTCCTCAAGTGTACCCACACCCAATCTCCAGGTTGAAACACCATTTTCCGCCGACCTTTGTTGGCGTGCTTCGCTACTTGTTCATTCTTCCGCTCAATGTTGGTCTTTACCTTCGCATGGAACTCCTGCACAAACTTTGCCTTCTTTTCACCTTCAAGATTAGAAAATTGATTAGTTGGCAAAGGTAAAATATCGAGTGGAGTTAATGGGTTAAAACCATACACAACTTCAAACGGTGAAGCATTAGTAGTGGAGTGAACCACTCGATTATAAGCAAACTCAATGTGAGGCAGGCATCTTTCCCAATGTTTCAAATTATTTCTAAGGATGGCACGCAACAATGTAGAAAGTGTCTTATTGACCACCTCCGTTTGACCGTCTGTTTGTGGGTGTGCAGTGGTTAGGAATAAAGGGGGTTGTCCAGGTGTTAGAGTTTGTTTTAACTGGAGGCTGTTGGTTTGTTATAGGAGAGAGGAGAATATACTTGGCTGGAGGTTGTTGGGCTGTTAGAGGAGAGAGGGGAATATTCTTGGCTGGAGGGGGACCACCTAAAAGCAGTTAGTTTGTTAGAGGGGGCTGGGTGGGCCTTTAAATAAAGGGGGGTTTGTGTTAAGGAAGGATAATCATCCTGAAGGTTTTCCAGCTGGCTGCTGCGGGGCTCAATTCTTGGGAGGATTCTGCCAGACTCTTGGAAGTGGTCTTCCTCGGGTTCTACTCTCTCTATTCTTCTCCCTCTTCTACCTCCCTACAGTATTTTCCTATATTTCTGTTATGTTTTCTGCTGTAATTCTGCTACTATGATCTGTTGCTACTTCAATATACAGAGTCCATTCCTCTTTCCTCCCTCTCTCAATTATTTTACATAACAATTTGGCGACTCCGCTGGGGAATGTCGTGCGAGAGGGAAGGTCGTGTCACTGGAGGAGGATCGCAGCAGGGGAGGGTCGCGCAACTTTATTCTCTGTTCGTTGCTGGATAAGAACTGGAAGCCAACGTTGGGGAGAATCGTGATCGCAGCTGAGCGTCGCCGGAGCGGGTTGAACTTTTGCTGGAGCCGCGTGAGTGCAGTGAAAGCTGCGCACGCTGCTGGTCGAAACCGAACGCAGCAGAAGTTTGCTGCTTGGGGAACGCACAACTGTTTTGAAGGAGAGACGCAAATGCTGGAAAATCGCAGTTGCGGTTGGAAAAAAAAAATTTGAGGTGAGGATGGAAAACAGATTGGCTTCCATCGAAACAGCTATGGAGAGTTTATATTGGGAGATGACTACTATGAATGAAAGTTTGAGAAACTTGGTTCAAGAGCAATCCAAATTCCAGCAGACGCATTTTCAAGTGCGTGATTTGGAAGAGCGAGTGATGGAGAAGCTCGAGGGGAATGAGTTGGAAGAGGAACACGGTACGGGTTCTGGAAAACAGAGTATGGCAGCTGCAGTGATTTCGTATGGAGTTAGAAGCAGAAATATGGTAGACAACAGCAGACAATGTGGAAGCCTGTATCCGAAAGATATTGGTCTTATTGTAGGTAAGAGTAAAACAAAGAGAGTGAAATTACCTATGTTTGTAGGAGAGAATCCCCTAGGCTGGATCACGAAAGCAGAGGCATATTTCCAGTTTTTTCAAACAGCAGAGACCATGAAAATACATTGGGCGCAGCTAAGTATGGAGTACACGGTTCTGCGCTGGTTCTTGTCTTGGCTGTCTGAAAACCCTGATGTGAGTTGGGAGCAGTTGAAGCCAGCATTGATGAAGGAATATGGGTATGACAAGCAGCAGCCCATACAGGCTTTGGAAGACGAAAAGGAGAAGTTTGCGTCCATTCCAGAACAACCAGAAGAGGTAATTGTTGATCTGAAGTTTACGGGCGGGCAGTTATTTCCCCAAGCCACTGACTCGCTCTGGCTTCTAGAAGAGGGAAATTATATTTTCTGGGTTTTTGCTATTAATATTTCTTTTCCAGATTCATATGTCTTCCCACAATATGAAGATGGACAACACTATTGTCTTCTGAAATTTAGTGGAAGTTTTGGCATCAACGCAAATCTTGGAGTTGGCACAATATTAATTTTTGAGAAGGATAAAGAATGACTTGAAGGAATTCAGAATGTAAGAATAGTTGGAATTACATCAACTTCAATTCATGAAAAGGCAATTAGGACTGTGGGACTTGTTCCTAGCATTGTTTTTTGCAATCCAGATCTAAAAGCTGCAGCCACTTGGGAAGTTAAAGAAACGAGCTTAACTATTGGGGTTCCTTGCTCTATGTACCACCTTATTGTTCTTGCTATTGTGCATCTAGTTTCTATTTTTGGAGCGAGTTACTTCCATAAGAAGAGACAACAAAGCTTTACCGAAATTAGGGCTGTCACGGAAGATTCAGCTCCTTCAGACAATCTTGGAGCAGGTAGATGCAGGTCTGTTTATATGTGCATTTTGGGAATATTCTTAGACGGAGCAGAATCAGGAGCTTGTGGTGTTAAAGGTTACAACGTTGTATTGTATTGGAAACATTATCCACCTATTTTGATTGGAGAGGCGCGGATCACGGTGATATTGGGCTTCAGTTGGGATACAATGGATCATTTTTTTGGCCTACTTACTTCTTATTCAACCGCAATTAAATGTGGTCAGCAGTTCTCCCTCTACCGTGATTGCTCTAATTTGCTCAATTGGCTGTTAACTTCTCCCTGAAAATCATGTCAAGGAAAGATTGAAGCCAGTTGGCATTCCATGGGATGATGGTGACAGAAAAAGGGGTAAAATGGTACAAGAACCACAGCACCGGACGGAGTTATATTATGTTTCAACTGTTGCTGCTAACTTCTCACTTCTGAAGGCCAAGGTATATAATTTAGCTGGTGATGCCTACGGGGGATCGGTTTCGGAGCCCATTAAAGTTTTTACACAAGTTGTGGGGACTGTTTTAGACTGCCAGCCACATGCAATTGGCACTGAATTTTGTGTATGGCAAAATGCAATAGCTGCCGGACAACCAAATCAGCCTAAAGAAGTGGACATTGTGCTTGAGGGGTTGGCTGAGATTTATGGTGACATGAAGACCTATTGTGCTGCACAACAATTAGAGTATCCCGTACTGGTTGTTGGGGACCGAAGGAAGGACGGAGAGGAATACGGACCACTTGCACTGGCTGCCTTAATTTTCTCAAGTGTGTTGCTGATTTCCAATGAAGATGCAATGATACTGAGACCTCCACCAAAGCCGCCACCAGGTGGTGCTGTCCCAATGCACAGCCGAGCAAAGGTTGAGTTTGTTCCACCTTGAGGACAATGTGGTTTTTAGGTGGGAGGGAATTGTTAGGAATAAAGGGGGTTGTCCAGGTGTTAGAGTTTGTTTTGGCTGGAGGTTGTTGGTTTGTTATAGGAGAGAGAAGAATATACTTGGCTGAGATTGTTGGGCTGTTAGAGGAGAGAGGGGAATATTCTTGGCTTGGAGGGGGACCACCTAAAAGCAGTTAGTTTGTTAGAGGGGGTTGGGTGGGCCTTTAAATAAAGGGGGGTTGTGTTAAGGAAGGATAATGATTAATCATCCTGAAGGTTTTCCAGCTGGCTGTTGCGGGGCTCAATCCTTGGGAAGATTCTGCCAGGCTCTTGGAAGTGGTCTTCCTCGGGTTCTACTCTCTCTATTCTTCTCCCTCTTCTACCTCCCTACTGTATTTTCCTATATTTCTGTTGTGTTTTCTGTTGTAATTATGCTACTGTGATCTGCTGCTACTTCAATATACAGAGTCCATTCCTCTTTCCTCCCTCTCTCAATTATTTTACATAACAGTGGTGGAGAACAAAAGTTTGGTTCCAAGTTTGTTCCACAATGTCCTCCAGAAGTGACTAAAGAATCTAACATCTCTGTCACTCACAATGCTCTTGGGTAAGCCATGCAAGCTAACAATTTCCCTGAAAAACAAATAAGCGATATGAGTTGCATCATTGGTTTTAGAACAAACAATAAAATGAACCATTTTACTAAACCTATCTACCACCACAAAGATGTTATCCTTACATGATTGTGATCTTGGCAAGCCGAGCACAAAATCCATTGAAATATCAACCCAAGGATGAGAAGCAACAGGCAAAGGGGTATATCAAGACTTACAAGAATATACCTCGTGGCATGTGCTCTTTTGATCTTCCCCTGTGATGTAACATATGAGCACCATGATTCTTGTTAGAACCACTGAGTTATTATGTGAGACCAAGGCATCCTAAGATAGGGGTGTTGATCAACTAGAACTTTCTCGGCTCGTCAGTGCATCTTGTTCCCGAGTTAGCAGGAGCTCATTTCAATCTATCACTCTCGATTATATCCGGTGAATACAAAACACATATGCAAAAATTAAAGCACGTTGATAGAAAACTGAGGACAACCTATTTGTATTTAGAGAATATAGAAACAACACCAGCAGAACTACATGTGGGAGAAGAAGAAGAAAAAGAAACTAGGAATGAGAGGAGAAGAGAGTAACTCGAGAGTCCCCAAGGAGCTCTCCCCAAGCCAGCGGTCGAAACTGCTAAGCAGCACACAGCAGAATAATCCTTCTTATCCCCCCCCCTCCAGCCTTGCCCTTCTAATAACAGCCCTCTCTAATAACCGTGCCCCGCCCATAATACTCCCCCCACCCATACTACTCCCCCAACATATTCCCTCGATCCCCAGCATATTCCCCTAGCAGGCCCAACAAATTCCCCCATGCCAATCACCACTCTGCCCCTATCAGATTCCCATACAACCCTACTCATCTCTATCACCGACACCCGCTTTGTCCTCAAGGTGATAAAGAACCAGAAAGGTGGTCTTGTAACGCAGACGAGCCAACAATCTCCCAAATACTCCTCCCTACCTTTGTGCATTGAGCAGATCCAAATGGAAATTTAAAATCGTGTTGTTTTGGTTCTTTAAATTGTGCCCCCTCAACATAGGCACGTCAAGCAACCTCCCATATGCTCCTCCCTCCATCGGGGACACTATGTAGAGAGATGAAGTTGGGGGTTCCTTCTTCAATATCATTGCCCCTTATTCCACCAAGAAGGCCCCTTGTGTGCTGCTGTGAACTGGGCCACGAGTGGTGTTGCCACAACCCCCATTCGCACTCGTAAAAATTGTCTAGTACACCTCCATAAACCCGATGACCAGCTCCTGTCATTTTAGCTGGAGCCACCTGCATGGCCAGGCGGATTGTCTGGAATTGGGTTGTGCCATTTAGTTGAACCCAACCGCATACCACCACTTGTAAATCAGCTTGTGGCTCGTTCTAGGCATTGAACTCTGCTCAAGTGAGTCATTCAATTGGATTTGTGGCGTCGAATGCTTGGACTCAATTCGACGGACGGCAAGCATGAGTTCAAATGTGCCGACTGTCGTCATCGCCATCCCAAGAGCACCTCTGGTCCGTTTCTCAATAACTTCAACTTCAGACGAGTGAGTGTCACTGTCCCCCTTGATTTCCAACTGTCATGCAAGGGTCTGCACTCCCTAGTCCTTTGCCTACGTGACTATATCCTCCATCAACGTCAAACCGGTCAATGTCGCTACGTCACGGCCTTGCTCCCCCATAGCGGCAAAC
Source organism: Viscum album (assembly GCA_963277665.1). Taxonomy (NCBI): domain Eukaryota; kingdom Viridiplantae; phylum Streptophyta; class Magnoliopsida; order Santalales; family Viscaceae; genus Viscum; species Viscum album. The sequence goes on from OY728156.1 coordinate 1,810,627,839, forward strand.
GTTGCAGAAGGCACAGCAAGCAATGTGGTCAATAGAGATGGTAGATATGCCTGTTGCGGCAGAAACTTCTTATCCAAGTGACGCAACACACTAGACAAGGTGTTCCGGAAATTTGTTTGCTCCTTTATAGATGAATGTATCGTGGACGTCAAACAAAAGCTAGTGTGGTTGACAGAGATGGCAAAGACGCCTGCTGCGGCGGGAACTTCTTATCCATGCTCCGCAACAGACTTGATAGGGTGTTCCGAAAGTCTACTTGCTCCTTTATAGATGAATGTATCATGGACGTCAAATGGAAGACAACTTGCTTTAAGGTTGTGCAAGCATTGCTCTAAGGGATCAAAATGGAGCTGGTGGCAAGCCTCCATGTCGTTGAACCCAGCGGCAGCAAGAGTTTTTGGAGGGTCGTCGGTGGTGCGCTGAGGTTCTGACGGAAATCGGCAATGCGTGCCTCCTCTAAACATGCTCCGGGTGGACGTGCCTCCTTCAGGCGGCGAGGCGACAGTGCACGCCTCCTCTGTTTCAGAAGAGTTCGACAACATAAATTGATGAAGAACGATAGCATTGGGGAATGAAGATCTGAGCGTCGTCCCGACGTGTGTAAGCAAGTGGTGTGCGTTGTATCTGAAGGTGATCTGGCAGCATGCATCCTCTGTGCGAGAAGATGAGTCGGCAATAGGTTGGAATGTAGTTCAGCGATGTGTGCCTCCGCTGACCTCGATGAAGCCGGCAAAAGAAGGGGAGGAAGAATGACAGTCGATCGTGTCATCCTTCGTTGCACACCCCTTCGTTGAAAACGAGACGGACAATGCACTGTCACCCACGGAAGTTACAGGCGGTTGTGTGTGTTGCGGAAGAAGCAAAGTGGTGGCGGTCAGTCCCTCTGAACACGATCTGGCTAGGCACGGCTCTTCCGAACAACGAGATGGGGCTAGCCGCAAGGAGTGAGGAAGACAGCAGGTTGGACCAATGATAGAGAACTGAGAACAACCTTCTTGTATTTAGAGAAATATAGGAACAACACCAGCAGAAATACATGCGGGAGAAGAAAAAAAACTATGAAGGAGAGGAGAAGAGAGTAACTCGAAAGTCCCTAAGGAGCTCTCGCCCAAGCCAGCGGCCGAAACTGCTAAAGCAACCCACAACAGAATAATCCTTCCAATCCCCCCCCCCCCCGAAACTGCTAGGCAACCCACAACATAATAATCCTTCCTATCCCCCCCCCACCCCTCTCTCTCCAGCCTTGCCCTTCTTATAACACCCCTCTCTAACAGTCGGTCGTGTCATCCTTCGTTGCACACCCCTTCGTTGAAAACGAGACGGACAATGCACTGTCACCCACGGAAGGTACAGGCGGTTGTGTGTGTTGCGGAAGAAGCAAAGTGGTGGTGGCCAGTCCCTCTGAACACGATTTGGCTAGACACGGCTCTTCCGAACAACGAGATGGGGCTAGCCGCAAGGAGTGAGGAAGACAGCAGGTTGGACCAATGATAGAGAACTGAGAACAACCTTCTTGTATTTAGAGAAATATAGGAACAACACCAGCAGAAATACATGCGGGAGAAGAAAAAAAAACTATGAAGGAGAGGAGAAGAGAGTAACTCGAAAGTCCCTAAGGAGCTCTCGCCCAAGCCAGCGGCCGAAACTGCTAAAGCAACCCACAACAGAATAATCCTTCCAACCCCCCCCCCCCCGAAACTGCTAGGCAACCCACAACATAATAATCCTTCATATCCCCCCTCCAATCCCCCCCCCGAAACTGCTAGGCAACCCACAACATAATAATCCTTCCTACCCCCCCCCCCCCACCCCTCTCTCTCCAGCCTTGCCCTTCTTATAACACCCCTCTATAACAACTATAGTTCCCTGGACAACCAAATCAGCCTAAAGAAGTGGACATTGTGCTTGAGGGGTTGGCTGAGATTTATGGTGACATGAAGACCTATTGTGTTGCACAACAATTAGAGTATCCCGTACTGGTTGTTGGGGACCGAAGGAAGGACGGAGAGGAATACGGACCACTTGCACTGGCTGCCTTAATTTTCTCAAGTGTGTTGTTGATTTCCAATGAAGATGCAATGATACTGAGACCTCCACCAAAGCCGCCACCAGGTGGTGCAGTCCCAATGCACAGCCGAGCAAAGGTTGAGTTTGTTCCACCTTGAGGACAATGTGGTTTTTAGGTGGGAGGAGATTGTTAGGAATAAAGGGGGTTGTCCAGGTGTTAGAGTTTGTTTTGGCTGGAGGTTGTTGGTTTGTTATAGGAGAGAGGAGAATATACTTGGCTGCAGGTTGTTGGGCTGTTAGAGGAGAGGGGAATATTCTTGGCTTGGAGGGGGACCACCTAAAAGCAGTTAGTTTGTTAGAGGGGGCTGGGTGGGCCTTTAAATAAAGGGGGGTTCTGTTAAGGAAGGATAATGATTAATCATCCTGAAGGTTTTCCAGCTGGCTGCTGTGGGGCTCAATCCTTGGGAAGATTCTGCCAGGCTCTTGGAAGTGGTCTTCCTCGGGTTATACTCTCTCTATTCTTCTCCCTCTTCTACCTCCCTACTGTATTTTCCTATATTTCTGTTGTGTTTTCTGTTGTAATTCTGCTACTGTGATCTGCTGCTACTTCAATATACAGAGTCCATTCCTCTTTCCTCCCTCTCTCAATTATTTTACATAACAGTGGTGGAGAACAAAAGTTTGGTTCCAAGTTTGTTCCACAATGTCCTCCAGAAGTGACTAAAGAATCTAACATCCCTGTCACTCACAATGCTCTTGGGTAAGCCATGCAAGCTAACAATTTCCCTGAAAAACAAATAAGCGATATGAGTTGCATCGTTGGTTTTAGAACAAACAATAAAATGAACCATTTTACTAAACCTATCTACCACCACAAAAATGTTATCCTTACATGATTGTGATCTTGGCAAGCCGAGCAGAAAATCCATTGAAATATCAACCCAAGGATGAGAAGCAACGGGCAAAGGGTTATATCAAGACTTACAAGAATATACCTCGTGGCATGTGCTCTTTTGATCTTCCCCTGTGATGTAACATATGAGCACCATGATTCTTGTTAGAACCACTGAGTTATTATGTGAGACCAAGGCATCCTAAGATAGGGGTGTTGATCAACTAGAACTTTCTCGGCTCGTCAGTGCATCTTGTTCCCGAGTTAGCAGGAGCTCATTTCAATCTATCACTCTCGATTATATCCGGTGAATACAAAACACATATGCAAAAATTAAAGCACGTTGATAGAAAACTGAGGACAACCTATTTGTATTTAGAGAATATAGAAACAACACCAGCAGAACTACATGTGGGAGAAGAAGAAGAAAAAGAAACTAGGAATGAGAGGAGAAGAGAGTAACTCGAGAGTCCCCAAGGAGCTCTCCCCAAGCCAGCGGTCGAAACTGCTAAGCAGCACACAGCAGAATAATCCTTCTTATCCCCCCCCCCCTCCAGCCTTGCCCTTCTAATAACAGCCCTCTCTAATAATCGTGCCCCGCCCATAATACTCCCCCCACCCATAATACTCCCCCAACATATTCCCTCGATCCCCAGCATATTCCCCTGCAGGCCCAACAAATTCCCCCATGCCAATCACCACTCTGCCCCTATCAGATTCCCCTACAACCCTACTCATCTCTATCACCGACACCCGCTTAAAAATCACCTTGTCCTCAAGGTGATAGAGAACCAGAAAGGTGGTCTTGTTACGCAGACGAGCCAACAATCTCCCAAATACTCCTCCCTACCTTTGTGCATTGAGCAGATCCAAATGGAAATTTAAAATCGTGTTGTTTTGGTTCTTTAAACTGTGCCCCCTCAACATAGGCACGTCAAGCAACCTCCCATATGCTCCTCCCTCCATCGGGGACACTATGTAGAGAGATGAAGTTGGGGGTTCCTTCTTCAATAGCATTGCCCCTTATTCCACCAAGAAGGCCCCTTGTGTGCTGCTGTTAACTGGGCCACGAGTGGTGTTGCCACAACCCCCATTCGCACTCGTAAAAATTGTCTAGTACACCTCCATAAACCCGATGACCAGCTCCTTTCATTTTAGCTGGAGCCACCTGCATGGCCAGGCGGATTGTCTAGAATTGGGTTGTGCCATTTAGTTGAACCCAACCGCATACCACCACTTGTAAATCAGCTTGTGGCTCGTTCTAGGCATTGAACTCTGCTCAAGTGAGTCATTCAGTTGGATTTGTGGCGTCGAATGCTTGGACTCAATTCGACGGACGGCAAGCATGAGTTCAAATGTGCCGACTGTCGTCATCGCCATCCCAAGAGCACCTCTGGTCCGTTTCTCAATGACTTCAACTTCAGACGAGTGAGTGTCACTGTCCCCCTTGATTTCCAATTGTCATGCAAGGGTTTGCACTCCCTAGTCCTTTGCCTACGTGACTATATCCTCCATCAACGTCAAACCGGTCAATGTCGCTACGTCACGGCCTTGCTCCCCCATAGCGGCAAACGTAGCAGAAGGCACAGCAAGCAATGTGGTCAATAGAGATGGTAGATATGCCTGTTGCGGCGGAAACTTCTTATCCAAGTGACGCAACACACTAGACAAGGTGTTCCGGAAGTTTGTTTGCTCCTTTATAGATGAATGTATCGTGGACGTCAAACAAAAGCTAGTGTGGTTGACAGAGATGGCAAAGACGCCTGCTGCGGCGGGAACTTCTTATCCATGCGCCACAACAGACTTGATAGGGTGTTCCAAAAGTCTGCTTGCTCCTTTATATATGAATGTATCATGGACGTCAAATGGAAGACAACTTGCTTTAAGGTTGTGCAAGCATTGCTCTAAGGGATCAAGATGGAGCTGGTGGCAAGCCTCCATGTCGTTGAACCCAGCGGCAGCAAGAGTTTTTGGAGGGTCGTCGGTGGTGGGCAGAGGTTCTGACGGAAATCGGCAATGCGTGCCTCCTCTAAACATGCTCCGGCTGGACGTGCCTCCTTCAGGCGGCGAGGCGATAGTGCACGCCTCCTATGTTTCAGAAGAGTTCGACAACATAAATTGATGAAGAACGATAGCATTGGGGAATGAAGATCTGAGCGTCGTCCCGACGTGTGTAAGCAAGTGGTGTGCGTTGTATCTGAAGGTGATCTGGCAGCATGCATCCTCTGTGCGAGAAGATGAGTCGGCAATAGGTTGGAATGTAGTTCAGCGATGTGTGCCTCCGCTGACCTCGATGAAGTCGGCAAAAGAAGGTGAGGAAGAATGACAGTCGGTCGTGTCATCCTTCGTTGCACACCCCTTCGTTGAAAACGAGACGGACAATGCACTGTCACCCACGGAAGGTACAGGCGGTTGTGTGTGTTGCGGAAGAAGCAAAGTGGTGGTGGCCAGTCCCTCTGAACACGATCTGGCTAGGCACGGCTCTTCCGAACAACGAGATGGGGCTAGCCGCAAGGAGTGAGGAAGACAGCAGGTTGGACCAATGATAGAGAACTGAGAACAACCTTCTTGTATTTAGAGAAATATAGGAACAACACCAGCAGAAATACATGCGTGAGAAGGAAAAAAAAAACTATGAAGGAGAGGAGAAGAGAGTAACTCGAAAGTCCCTAAGGAGCTCTCGCCCAAGCCAGCGGCCGAAACTGCTAAAGCAACCCACAACAGAATAATCCTTCCAATCCCCCCCCCCCGAAACTGCTAGGCAACCCACAACATAATAATCCTTCCTATCCCCCCCCCCCCACCCCTCTCTCTCCAGCCTTGCCCTTCTTATAACACCCCTCTCTAACAACTATAGTTCCCCTAGATATTTCCCCAACATATTCCCTGGATCCCCAACATATTCGCCCAGTTGGCCCAACAAAATCCCCCATGGCAGTTACCACTCTGCCTCTGGAAAATTCCCCTACAGCCCTACACATCTCTATCACACACAAAGAACACAAGGATTTACTTAGTTCACCCGCACTTGGCTACATCCAATGAGCATAACACACGACGATGTACCGGTGTGCCAAATTCCACTAATAACGCACTATTTTAATGGATACAATGATGTTGGTAAAGTCACTCCTCACCAAGGCTCGTTGCCTTTACAAGATGTTTAGAGATGGCACGCTACCTCCCAAGAAACACTTCCTCGACTTCCTTCTCCACACACCGCTTCAAGGAGGATCTTCAACAGTTTATAAGCTGAGGGTCAACTCCAAATCAACATGATAAAACTGATATAACTTGCATCATCAATCCATATTTGATGTGTTGTTGTCATCCACATGCTGCCACCCTGCTTCACAAGCCACATGTGAGTGACCCCGTGTGAGTCGACCAAATGCTTTCAATCAAACTTCACAACAATGTCATCTTCCTCTACCAAGATCCCAATTAGATCAATTCCTTGTTAAGGGAATTGTCTATGTTAAGCTCCATCTTCTTCTCCCTCTTGCACTTTGCCTGATATGTCAATGATCTTCCATGAATCAGCCCCTCTCAATGGACCAGATATGACTTTATCATGCTCTCTTTTTCTCCTCTCTGCTATATCAACAAAATAAATTCAGCATTGCTCAACGTCAAGACCCGGCATCAAGGTCTATGATTTTTTCAAGTCATCATGTCATGTGTCATGGTCATAATGATACAGAGATTCCATCAATAACTCCTCCTTTAATGGACAACCATATCTTGGTCAAATATTTCCCTTCCTTCCAATGGCTCCTCCGTCAATATCTTCAAAAATATATAGTCAAATATTCCATTATGACTAGATTTCAAATGTTTCATGTCAATCATAAAGATCAAAACATTCTCTCTCTTCTCTCAAACATTAATTGCATGTCAATTAATCTTCTTGACTTTCCATCATTGATGTAATAAATCTTGATCAAAGATAAATCCATAAAAAATAAGAATTTCTATCTTCTCTTTCCTCTTGCACCAAGTCAAAGTTCCACTGTAGTCAAAGTTCCACTGTAGTCAAAGTTACACCATAGTCGATTGTTATTAAAGATTCCTCGTCAGTAATATGAATTCATTCTAAAATATCTCCTTGATTTTCTCCAAAATAGTTCGATGATTTTCTCCAAGTCATACAACCATGTGCCACCTGATAGGAAGGGACGTGTAAGGCTGTGTACAGTGTGTTATGGGCTGTCAGTGATTGTAAGGGTATTAAATAAACCCAAAATTGTACTTTCCATAACATAGTTGTTGGGGTCGGCTGGGGTTAATAAATATTGGGTAGGAGTGGTAGGTGCGGGGTCTTGTCTTGGATATTGATAAGAAACAGAGAGCAGCCTGCTTGCATATTGAGAGAAATAGAAACAGCACCAACGGAATTACAGGAATAAGAAGAAATGAGGAATGGGCATAGAAGTATATAGGTATACTCAAGAGTCCCAAGGATCTCCCGCCCAACCCCCAATGGTCGAACCAACTCCAATATTCTTATTGCCCCTTCTCACTCCAATCTTCCCTCTATTTAACAGGGCCCCCCTTCTAACAACTGTTGCCCCCCCCCCCCCAGCATATTCCCCCAGCTGTTTATAACAGCCTGACCCCTCTTTCCAGGTTGTGTCCAGCAAGTCTCTATCACTTGTCGCACCTTGAAACTCAGTCTTGTCCTTAAGACTAAGGGAAGAAAACTGAACTAGGTAGGTAAAGACCTCTTACCAAGGCCAAATTGCAAGATAAAACATGGGCCAAATCACAAGGCCCCAACCCGATACACCAAAATAACCGTCACCCGCATCTGACTACTGAAAGGACCAGAGGTCGCATTCGGATATTTCCAGGACAGATCTTTCCATTCGAGCTTGGGGGTACTGCGATGGTAGCCTTCAATCATAAAAACTAGATAGTCCACAACCATGCGATAGTCATCCATGGAGAAATAGTATGTCTCTACTTCCAAAATAATTACATTAAGGTGCAAATCAAACCATCGTTTTGCCTCGTCGTGGAGGCCACAGGACAGATCTCTTTTTGCAGTTTTTTCTCCAGTGTCAAATTTAAGACCATGTTCTGAACTTTGGATATTTCTTTAGAGGAAGCCCTGCCAAACTGGTCATAGACAATTTGAATCTTCTCTGAGAAGAATTCAGGAAAGGAAAAGTCCCTGAAATTCTGGACTCCCAAGCATTTACTTGTGGGGCTTGACTGTTGGCCGATAGCCTCGTAGGTCTCCCTAGAATCTGCCTACGAAGAAGTTAAAACCCTGATTAACTGTCATCTTATATCCCTTGGAGTCACTCCCCCAATTCCTTTTAAGACCACACCAATGTCCATTCCAGTTCGAGAAGCTATCCTGATCAAAATCAGCTTGGGAAGGTTGAGGAAATTCCTGGGTGTCTGACTTCCTCGGGGAGAAAGAGAAACTCCCAGAATGGTAGAATTCCGTAGTGCTGATAGCCTCATCTGGCTCAGATGAACCTTGTGGACAGTCTTCCTCCTCTTGGATAGATCTAAGTAGACTCCCAAAGTCCACATCTGGTGTTTTTCCCGACCCAGCATGCAAATCGGCCGAAGATTCTTTGGAATCTCTCTTTTTCTTCCTATAGTTTACAGTCTGCCACCCCTCGTCCCCTTTGTAGCCCCTTTTGTTCCTAAAAGAGTTACCCACACGGTCAAACTAGATCTTCTCCACTCCCGGTTAGCACCTACCTACATGGTCATAGTTCGAATTAGCAGATTATCGGCATCTGTTGATATGGATCAGATTCAACCCAAGGAGAATAATTTTGGGCTTAATAAAAATTTGAAGTCCAATGGTTATTCGAATTGGACCAGCCCGCACTTCTTGGCATCCAACACCATGGTGGGCCACAACACACTTATTTGGGGCCCAAAATCACTTATCCACATGGCAATGGGTGGAAATTCGTAGCAGCACATTAATGAGGAGAGAGAAGGTGGAGAAAAATATCATTAAGAGAGAATCCCGCTACTTTAGCTAGTAGGGTCATTAAATGGCTTTGGAAAGTGTTGTTTTATGCTTTTTATGTGCCTTTTGAGTTCCCCGTGCCTTGTAACTCGAATTGGGGCATTTTTCTTTCTTTATTTTGTCTTTATAATGTATTCTCACCCCTTTGTAATGGGAGTTGTTGAATTGGACGAATTTGTGAAACTTGCTTTGCATTCTTCTAGCTTTAGCCTCTTCCCTTTGTCCGGAATTGGTTGCTGGTGACGTGGTCTTTAAGAGTGGAGAAACCTTGGCGGGTGGCTTTGCCTTTAAGCCTTGGTCGATTCGGCTACATTACGTTGGTCCTCTTCGCTTACTCGTTTTGAGCTTTCTGGCGACGCATCATCTGTGGATCCCCTCTACCTCCAAGTGATGGTGAGCTTGAGGAGTCTGCATCACTATCAAAACGCCACAAATTAGTAATATCGAGCTTGAACCCCGTCTTGATCCGAGCAGCAGCATCTCCATCGCGCAAGATAGAAATTCCTGTTCCTGTTAGAACCAAAAGTACCACCTGGAACAGAGCAAACCGCCAAGGCAACTGCCACTCCATCAGCTCACGTCACACCCCCAAAATACTCCTTCACTTCAGGTGTAAGAACAACACCCTTCCATGATTGTCTACTGTTGTCAAAAGCATGACCAACAACCTGAGAGGTGATTCGGAGTTGGTTAAGACCGGATTCATCAGGGCCAGACCCAGCAACACAAATTCCCTTCAACATTTGGGAGAATTTAAGTTTTGGAGCCTCTTGAGTCAGGCCCTCTATACGGACCTCCGGTAAAGCAGCAGCCATTGTTGGACGATCCCCAAGAAAGTTGACTGCAACAGGTCTCCTGCAACATTTATGTGAAACATGCCTTGACAAAGTCAATTCACGCAGTAACCATTATGAGGTTTATGGATGATAGCCTATACCGAAGCTCTCCTAAGATGACAATCCATATGAAATCAGATAAGAATTTGGAAATATCAACCTCAATGCAAATCTGAGAGACGATCGGGGGCTGAAGAGACCGGTGCGTGAATCATAACAGAGAAAATGCACCAAAGAATAACCTAAGAGCTTCAAAATCGGCAGATTTTTGGAAAGGCAACGGAAGCTAGGAAAACCTGACTCGGACACCAGATGTCGAATGATCTTTGTGCAAAGAGAAACCAAACATCCACCTTTACAGGAAGAAATGCATCGACTGAAATACTCGAGACACTCGAGACCGTGCTAAAGCAAAATCAACTTCATCCGAAAGTTGAATAAACATGGGTTGAGGATCCAGAAGACCTGCCACTTCTCAGACCCTAATATGAGTTTGACATGCCAATCAAAAAGTAACGTTGAATGTCGACAACGCCCAAAACTAGTGACCAGAGCGAGAGAGAGAAAATTTGAAGCTTCAAAGCTTCGGCAAATTCAATTGGGAAAATTTCCACAGCAGGTTGTCCCTTTATCGAAGGCAAGCTCGTGGCTAATTCCAAGAAAATCAGAGAGCTTAAAGAAATCCAATTGCCCCTCCCCCGGTGTCGTGGGCGAAGCATCCATGGACAATTCCTGAGCTCCGGAACCAGCGTCATCATTACGCTGACCCACAACGGTTGCCCCCACCGTACATTCCTCTGTAGTTTCATATGTAACAGGCAGTGTTTTCTTCCGTTGTGCAACCCTTTGTTGACATCTAGACCAGCAGTGCGGGATTTCCGACAGTGCACACGACTTCTTAACGTGATCCAGCATTGTGCGTTTTCACTGCACACTCCTCCTCCCCCAAAAGGTAAGTCGTCAATGCGTCCCACCGCAGCGAGAGAAAGATGGCATCGCCCCACTCCTACAAGCACAACCCAGCAATGTGAACCTCCTCAGATGCGATCTAGCGGTAGGTATGACCAATTGATAAAAAACAGAGTAGCCTACTTGTATATTGAGAGAAATAGAAACAACACAGGAGAAATTATACAAAGAAGAAGATAAACAACGAGTATAGAAGTATATAGGTATACTCTAGAGTCCCCTCGATCTCTCCCACCCAACCCCCAATGGTCGAACCAACTCCAACATTCCCGATGCCCCTTCTCACTCTAGCCTACACTCTATTTAACAGCCTCCCCCTTCTAACAGCTATTGGGCCCCCAACATACTCCCCCGATTGTTTATAACAGCCCGACCCCGCCCCTAACAACTCCAGTTGGCCCACAATACCCCCCACAGCAGTTACAATTCCGCCCTTCATAAAGATGCTTTTCAGGCTATGTCCAGTTGGTCTCTATCAAATATCTTTTGAATCCAGTTGTTGTGGAGGCCACACCCTTGGCCTCGGGAGCATCCTTGAGGAGTCTTCTTCTCCAATTTCTTCTTCTTCTTGTAATCTTCTCCAATTTCTTCTTCTTGTAAATCTTCTTGCTCTCCCGTTGTAATCTTGGTACGCTCATAATAGAGTTCTCTCTTTCCTCAATTCAGCACCAACGATTTCTATCAATCAATCCTTTCATTGAGTCATCATGGCATGAGGATCATTGGTGAATGACCAAAATGGAGAATAGAGTTGTAGTGATGAAGTCGAGTCTGGAACGAATGATGCAAATTCAAGAACAAATCGAGTCGATTGTGCAAAAGATGATGGCTCAGTTGTAAGGAGGGAGAGAAGAAAGTGAGCAGCGAAACAGGTATGATCCAAGTTTTAGTTTTGATGAACGCGATAAAGAGCAAGTGGAAACACAAGCTCTGGTCGAACGGCAACATCCATCTCACTCTTCCTCTGGTTTTTCAAAACCACCGCATGAGATGATCAGACCGACACAACAATGCGAGTCATAAAATGTGCAGCGAAAGCGACAGACTCCGCTGACTTCTCAGTATGTCAAGCGGTTCCAAAACTCCATGTTCGGCCAAAAGAGATCGAGCACCAACAGCATGAGTTGCATCAGTCATTGCAAACACGAATTTTCGATCGACAACCTCATTCTGGTTTTTCAAGTCCTCTAGTTGCGGACGGACTTCGTTTGCGAATTCCAGCAACGGCGCAGGGTTGCAAACTCATCCTATACAACATCAACCTAAGGGTCTTGGAGGAATAAAAGGAAAGGTTGTTGCATTTGTCGCTAACCTGGAGCTGGTTGAAAAGAGGTGCGGGTTGGGCCATGAAGTCGTCGCGGTTCGCGCATATTGTCCTGGCGATGACAAGATGTACATTTATTGGTAGCATTCTCACAGGAAGTAAGATCATGGCTACTATTCAGATTGATCTCAGCAGATCAACTACACAATTGAAGTCTTTGTGGACCCACTTGTTAGTGGGCCGCTATGGTGAACAAGTTCATTCAGAGCATTATCTAGTTATTCACCAAGAGGACAGGGTGTTTTTTCAAGCGAGCGGGAATGATAGGAAGGGACATGTAAGGTTGTGTACAGTGTGCTAAGGGCTATCGGTGATTGGTAGAAGATTAAATAAGGACAGGATTGTACTTTCCAGAGCATAGTTGTTGGGGTTGGATAGTGATAATAAACATAGGGCGGGAGTAGTCGGTGGGGTCTTGTCTTGGATATTTTTTGGCATCAATTGTTGTTGTTGTAGGGGCCATGGCCTTGGCCTTCGGAGCATCCTCGAGGAATCTTCTTTTTCTTCTCCAATTTCTTCTAATAGGTGAAGTCAATCTTATAAAAATCTTCAAAAGTTTTCATATTTGAAAATATGATCAAATCACCAAATTGTGTGTTTCCTTGTAAACCATGGCGTGACACACCAAACGATAACGTGTTTTCTTGGTCAAAGATTTGACTGAGAAAATCATGACCTCCAAATCATTATCCTCCTGAAAATGGTTGTTTCCTTCAATGAAATTTTGTATCTTCAACCAACCATGACGTAGTGTTTGATAAAACACAGCGTAGCTTTGTCCTCAATTCCAATAGCTTTCAGAAACGCCCATAGTTTCTTCACAATCCAATTTCATCAAGAACTCTATGATGCTCAGATCTACACCACGATGACCACTAGGGTTGGTTTCAGAAACTCCCTTGTAAGGGGGTAATAAATAGAAAAGAGGTGGTGATGGGAAAGGATACGATTCATTCTTGGTTTTTTCAGTTGGTTGTTGAATAAGGGGGTTCAATCTTAGGAGGTCAGACCTGAGCTACAAGGAGTGGTCTTCTCCAACAGCTCCTACTACTACTTCTTTCTTCTTCTCTCCTACTGTAACCCAATTTTGTTAGTACCAATACAGCGACACTGTGTTTTCTTTTACCTATTTCTCCTATGCGACCATTGTTAGGCTAGAGTCTTAACACCTTATTTGATCATTGAGTGAACCTCATATGCAAAGTCATTTTTCTTGCAACAATGTTTTCGTTTCAAGAGTCATTTTCATGATGCTTCATAGTGTGGATTACTTTCATTGTAGACTTTATCATCCTTCAATAAATCTCATGTTCATCCTTCTTTAATCAAAAACTCCAATGATGAACCATAGCAGGCTACTCTTCATGGGGATTCCTTCTCATGTGTACCCTCCATTTTAAAACTATGTGTACACTTCCAAACAAACCCTTCATCATCTACATGTAAACGCATACACTTAGCACTATAAATATATACCATGTATTGTCCTTCTCATGGCATCACATGATACTTAGTCAATGGAATGCGTGTTGTCTTTCCTCCACTACGCACATGGAGTTTGGATAGGCAAACCAAACAACCTTCAAGAGAACTCCATGTGCGTTGAATCCACCCTCAATTCATATCATATGCAAGTTTGTCTTCATTTAAACTCATGATGCACCTACAATGAAACTCATGTCATGTAAATGATATTCAATAGTGTAATGACAATACCCGGACATGAATGTCTTGGGAAACTCTTCACTCGCTTCATAAGGGATGGAACTAGTGACATTTTTCCAATGGGAGGTTTTCACCACCACATCAATGGATTATGAAGCTTTTGAGGAATCTTTATTCCTCGGTATGTAATTAATCGAGTGGCGCATAGAACCTCTACCTAGTTCATCCCATGGAGTTAGATACTCCCTTGGTCTTCTTCATTCATGTCCATCCAAGATGTGCATGTCTCATGATCTTAGGTTGATCTTCAATCTCGAGGCTCTTGCTAACGTTTTTCACAAGGCAAGGTCTTTCCATGCACGAGGGCAATGCGATAGATGATCCTGCTTATAATATACATGTTGTTGGAGTCGTGCAATATCTCACAAACATAAGGCCAGTTAGCTCTATTGTCAACAAATTGAACTAATTTTTCAGTTGCCCGACAAACGCTCTTTGGAAAACCATGAAAAGGTTTTTAAGATACATGAAATGGATATCTAAATTGGAGTTGATCCTAAAACCGTTAAAAAATTTAATATTTATCGGGTTGTGCGTATGCGGATTGGGAATCCTGTCCAAATTATAAGAAAATTGTAGGTTAAGATTGTGTGTTCTTTGGAGACACCGTGATTGCTCATTGCTATAAAAAGTAGCGAGTTATTTCTAGGTGAAGTACTAATTATCAGCACCAAGCACTTTCTAATTATCATGTATGTTAGCTTGGAATCACTTTTTTTACTAAAAGGATTAGAATTTTCATTAAAACAATTAATGATAATATGAAGTGACAATCTCAGGGCAACAACTTTGGCGTCAGATCTAGTTTACCAAGCTCGTATCATATCAAACACATGGAAACATACATGCATTTGATTCGTGATAAAGCTTGAACAAGAGGTGAAGGGTTCAGTATGTCCCTAGTGAGGAAAAAGGTCAAGAGTGTTTTACCAAGCCCTTATCTATGTATGACTTCCACAATCTTAGAAGCAAATGTGTTGTGTGCCAGGCACCAACTAACTAGCTTGAGGAAAAAAGTTAATCCATAACAATTGTTTGCATTTTACTAATATTTATTTTCAATTTATTATAACAATAGTATATACTATCTAGTGGACACTTGATAATTGTCTTTACCGCTCTTTTGTTGCATACATGGAATTGAATACATTTTCACCATTTATTCAATCCTCTTTAATCAATGTTTCTTGTTTTCACACTCTCCCTCCAGCTCCAAACACTCGCAATTCTCCATTGCACATATTCACTCACCACTTTGCTCCTCTCCTCTAATCTCTTGAAGCAATGCCAACCATGCCCAAACCAAGGCATGTTACGTTTACCACTCCTAATCGCACCACATCACAGAAGAAATATTATCATCATGAAATGAAATCAACGCAAATGCGTCCAAAAGTTGAAAATTACAATACAAATAAATCTACAGGTGATAAATTCATGGCAGAAAGCCTACAATGAATGTAGGTGGGGTTAGCAAGACACTGCACGAACTCCAATTCGAGCAAAAACCTTTGCCTCCCACCGTCTGGATCCTTGTATATGTTGTTTTGCCTGAAATCCGTTCAAAAGGATTAAAACAACCCTGAAAACAATGAAAAAAACTTTTAACGGGGGCTTACCCTTCTGGATGTTCGTTGCTCATCAGTATGCGGCTGGAAGACGATTCCTCGTGACCTTCGTTCACTGTTATTGACGAGGCGGCGATGGCTGGCCGGGATCTGGCCGCACAGCGGCGGCCGGTCGGCGGGGTCCGACGGGACTGGTCGGGGAGGATAGCCGGCGCGAGGAGACGGCCGCTCGGCGCAGGAGACCCGACTGGCGGCGACGAGCGGGAGGGCCGGCACAGCGACGCGGGTCGCGGCAGTGGCGGCCAGCGGGCTGCGGGTCTGCGGCGTGGGGGGAAGCGGCCGCGGAAGGCAAGCCGGCGCTCGGTCTTTCAACACCCTTTTTCCTTTTGACTTTTTTATTTTATTATTATTTTATCTCCGTTCGATTTTCGAAAAAGGAGCATGTTCAATTTTAATTCTTTTTTTTTTTCACTCAATTCAACATGTAGAAAATAGTCATCAATCGGAAAACACTATTCCATTCATAATCTAATTTGAACCTTCGAAAAACCCGGATAGTCCGGACGATCATAAAACGTGGGGTGATCAGAAAACGACATCGGCCACCACCTTTGGGTAAATTGACATATATAAATATTTGTTCTTTGAAATTAATACCCACAACGTTGATTTCAATCTATATTAAAAATTTGAATACCTACAACTTGATCATCTGATGTCGGATTGAAACATCGTCTACGGCGTTGGAACCATAGTGATTCTCTCTACATTAATTTATTACAAATTTAATTTTTATTTGCTTGAAATTATCACGTGATCACTTCGATGTCAATTTTAGATATCAGAGCGCACAATGGAATCAGATGAGCCGAAGAATTAAAAAAAATTCACCGACAATCATCATAACTATGTCATCACCAATGAAGCACAACCCCGATATGTTGTAAAAGTGGGTGCCCTAAACCCAACTTTATTAATACTTTTCAATTATCACATCATGTATACAGTGAGTTGATACATGATGTACACTTACCATTATAGTGTTGATATTTTTGTGTCCACTGTTTAAATGGTAATGTCAATAGACTATTTGTCGTATCAAAAGGTTATAACACCTCTCATACTATAATGACTCGAGATACTGTGATATTAATCTTAAACAAATGTCATATGGTGTGGATATATCATATTAATTGGACACAGATGATGTTTGACTATCAGGTGTTATGGGATCATAAGCATTGAAACTTCTTCGCATGAAGTTCTCACTTGGTGATCTCTAATAGATGAGATCATGAGGACAGACTCGTCAATAGGAACACCACATGTTTCTGGTGACATTGGTTGTTCCTATTTAAAACATGTGTATTGGTTCTCTGACTTGAGATCATTATTAATATGTACCATTTGATCGCATGCTTTGATGCAAGACAAAAACTATGACATTGAAGTTGTGGTGAGGCAGCTTGTGTTGGGTGTGTCATTAGTGGTATGATATTGGTTGAATGGTCAAGATATAATTTGTCGCTTCTGAGTTGCGGAAAGTGATATCTTGGGTCTATTTGATCAGGATGGTAGTACCTTCATAAATCTTTAGCCAAGGTAGTCGAATGTAAGTCTGTCTAGTTATATCAACATATAAAAAACGAGAATTGAGACGACACAATGTGTGCATCCTACTACATAAGATATCACGAGACAAATAGATTATACTATACAGTGCATTTTCGTATGATGATTGTCGTTGCTATGACTATTCATTGTATATTTAAGGACCTTTATGAGTTGTGTTGGACTCACCTGTTTTGATAACCTCAATTATGATTAATTATGTTTTGATAATTCCAAATAATGTTTATTGATTAAACTTTTCATTACTTTAGTTACTGTTTAAGTGCTTAATGTCAAAATATAAATAATGTTGAATATGTTCAAATTATATATTTTTCATTCAAGAACATTCGGTTAATCAAATATTCATTTACTTTGTAATGTTTTATCCTAAATTAATCTGTGGATAGTTTTCATAAACAAACTAACAGCTACCGATACAGAAAGGTCACTGGTATGCAGACAGTTATCGTTACACCTAAGCTACCGATAGAGTAAGTCTACCGGTATGCACAAGTCGACCGATACAGAGTAACAACTACTGTTATGAAGTCTACCATTACAAGCACATCGGTATGGGTCATTGGTACATAAGTCTACCGCTACCAAGAGCTGCCGCTAAAGGAATTCTACCGCTACCAAGAGCTCCCGCTAAAGGAAGTCTACCGCTACCAAGAGCTACCCCTAAAGGAAGTCCACCTCTACCAAGAGCTACTGTTAAAGGAAGTCACCGCTGCTTATAGTCACCTATACAAGGAGTTACCACCACACAAACAACTACCGATACAAGCAAGCTACCGTTACAGAGAGTAACAACTACCGATGCAATATCTACCATTACAAGTCCACCGCTACAAGTTCAATGATACAAAGAGCTACTGATGGAAACCAGTCACTGTTTCTCTAAACTTTATCTCTGTTTGGTTACTAGCAACGGTCATATTTTGTGCTTTTAATGCAACCTATATTAATTAATGATGTTTGTTGGATGTCAGGAAATCGTACCTCGTACAAATAATTCCTATTGCTGGAGCTCAAGGAACATATAAAAGGGAACCTCGAGCTACTGGAATAAAGGTCCTTCAACGCACATACGAAACATTTTTTTTTCTGGATATACACGAGGAGAAGAAGGAAGAACACATGTTGAATCTGTAGAACCTAAACATTCAAGGAGTGAAGAGATTCAACAACTGCACCTACACTCGAGCTAATCAAGCTAATCAAGATGGACCTGGAAGTCAAAGAAAAATCGATACTCTGTTTTCCAAACAACTTCCAGAAAAGGACTCAAGTTTCATCTACTTCAATCCAAGGAGTCCATAGCTTCACTGAAAACACATAGAGCATTCTAAACTCATCTCTACTTGTTTGATCTATTGTGTTTCATTTATTTACATTTTGAGCAGTGTGTGTGCTCTGTATTTTTAAGCACACACTGTCTCCTGTGCTGAACTGGAGGATTTCTAAATCCTTACTTAATCTTCCTTACTCTCTTGTATCCCACTGTGGATAGTGGTAGAGGTCAAGTGTGACTTGGACAGCCTGTGTGATGTTGTTCAGTTTTCCCATGAAGAACTGTGGTAGAGGCCAAGTGTGACCTGGACAGTCTGTGCACTATTGTAAAACCCCGATCCAGGGTATGGATCACAGTTTATATAAAAATGTCTGAGAGGACTAAGTCTCTTCTTGAGACTGAACCTCTTGTTTAAATCTGTTGTGCATTTTTATTTTAGTTAAAACTATTTTGAATATTTTGTTGCTAAGTACTTTAAATATAAATCTATTTTAAAGTAACTCTGATAGTTAAACTAGCAAGTGTTTGTATTTATTGTAAACCAGTAGGTTAGTTTCAAAAGCTAATCTAATCTTCGGATTAGATTAACTGAGAATTAATCAATCTCTTGAGAACCTAACTGAACCTTTACTGTATTACAAATTCACTACAGTTTAGCTTGTTATTTTAATTGGGGGATTTTAATAGAAATCTTTTAAACATAAATTTTTAATAGGAACTCAATTCACCCCCCTATTGAGTATTTTTCTCCGAACAACAAGTTGCCAGACTCTACTATTTGTCTATGAATGGTATTCACTACTACCGAGATAAAGTCCTAGAGGGTCACACACAATAACGTATTTAAGAGTCTATTGTATTCCAATGAATTGATGTGTAAGACATGGTGGGTACCGCCATAAGTTCTGAGAGTTGTCCAAGTATTAACGATCACCATTGAATAAATAAATTCATTATTATTCGAGTACGTGATAATTAGGTAGAATTTATTTATTAAAAGCATTCACAAGGTATTAAGTGAATACATGAGAAAATATTATACAAAAAAAATATTATTTTAATATTAAAGTTCGTTTAATATT
Organism: Viscum album; assembly: GCA_963277665.1. Classification (NCBI taxonomy): domain Eukaryota; kingdom Viridiplantae; phylum Streptophyta; class Magnoliopsida; order Santalales; family Viscaceae; genus Viscum; species Viscum album. The sequence continues at coordinate 1,810,647,151 of OY728156.1, forward strand.
GTGGGAATTATTAATAGAGTTAATGAATCGATTTGATCACATAATATATTTATTATATATTACAATCAGGTAAAATATAAATGACATATATGACGCAGTTAGTTCATCATAATGTGTCATTTATTATTTATTTAGTGGGCATTTTATTTCTGGGGCGGGAACCCTTTTCGGGTATTTGAGCCTCCCACTATATAACTATGAGAGGGACTCTATTACACTGATTATTCACTCATTCAGAACTAAGACCTTATCTCTCCTCTAACATCCTATAGATAGAGGCTCTCTCCGAGTGATTGATCCAATAATGCCTCTAACAGATCGAAAAAACGAGATTGAGGTGATCGTCGTGACATCGAAGGAATCGTTGGAGCTCCGCTCTAACACTTAGAATTCAATGATCAATGAACACACAAATTCTTAAAGTGTGTGTGAATGATCTAGAGGGGATCGAGTTCAAACCCTTTGAGCAATGATCATCAGCATCAAGTTGTAGTTGAATGCATTGTCGAATCGAATGAGGTACTCATTTATTTGTTTTTTTGCTTTGAAATATTCACAAGAGATCCTCAGACCTCTATCAGGGCTCAGATTGTCCAAGACCATGTAGTTTCATCGCTTCAGGGATGAAAAATTTTAAATCCTTGGCCCACCAGCTTCTACTGCGCGCCTTGGTACCAACAATTGGTATTAGAGTAATCACGTGAATTGTCCGAGTCAAGAAAAAAATATTTTTCATTAAATTAAGTAGAGAGTTTTAATTTGGTCTTAATGGTTTAGATTGTGAAATGATTTAATTTCGGATGACCAATTTATGGTCATGCCAAAAATTTTGATATGGAACAAACGCGGTTTGATGGGTATAAATATTTAAGAACATATATTTTATATGTTAATTATACCCAAGGGTAGACGACCGATAACGTTTTGATATAAATCTAAGACTTTCAATGGTGGGATGATGGCCAAAATAGTGTTTTATAGAAATTCTCTAATTCTACAAGATAGTGGAATTTATTTTTTTTAATACTAAGTTTTTCTTAAAGTTATTAGATAGGCTTTAGAAATATGTGTCAAAAGAGGCGGTGACTATGGAATTCTACAAACAAAAAAAAGTAAAATAAAATAAAAGGAAACTTGAAAAATCCAAGGGAGGGTTTGGAGTAATTTTTTTTTGGGTTTTATAAAAAAAAATCGGGAAAGGGGATCAGGGTTCCCGTATTTTTAAAAATGGGTCTGGGATGCGTGAACGATGTTCACGTATCCAAGCCGCGACAGGGATGCGTGAACCCCATTCATGCATCCTTCGCAGACCAGCTGAAGGATGTGTGAACGAGATTTACGCATCCCACCGAGAAAGTTTATAAAAGGAGGGGTCCCCCACCTCAAAAACCATTGTTCTCTTTTGGATTTTGTTGCGGAGCCCTGCAGAAATTCTTTCTCAACAAATATTTGCTGCTTTTATAGAGGTAAAATTTCTATTTAACATTTTAATTGTTTTAATTGTGTTTATTTATTTCATTTGTATATTTAATTGTGTGTATGATTTATTTATTTCATATGTTATGCATGATGTGTAATGTTTTGTATGATTTAATTTTCTGAATTTTGAATGTTTGTATGATTTAATTTTTTGAATGTATGTTGTCTGAATATTGAATGTTTTATGTTATGTCTAAAATGTTGAATGTTTAGGAAAAGTAATTTATGTTAGAGAAGTTTATTTTAATGAATGGTTTTTATGTAAGTGTAAATTATATTACTTTTATTTACCAGTAACAATATTTTTAATCAATAAAGTAGAAAATATATTTACTTATATTTTGAAAAGTAGAAGAATGACCAAAAAACATTACAATTTCATAAAATTTAAAATAACAAAAGTGTTTATTATGTAAATCTCAATTATATTAGTTATAATAAAATTTATTAAATGTTATTAATAATTATATATATATATACACATGAAGTTAAATTTTTGGAAAAGAGGTGTAGTATTTAATATACATTTCATTTAGTAATAGATAAAGTTATATAATATGGATAATATAATAATTATACCAAAAAACATGGTATGAGTGATGACTGATCTTGAGATAACCAACCATGCATAATTGAAATTGCATGTTTTATTTTGTGTATGTGGTTATTCAATTTTCAATAATTGCATTTTTTCCACATTGATGACCTGCAAGTCATCTCTCAGTAAGTGTAAGGACCTGCTTGTCTGCTTAAAAAAATTTATGTATTTCATACCCCTAGACCCCCTCACATGCATGTGATTAAATTTGTAATTAAAAGACAGATGCCCCTGAAGAGGTGTCCCCGAACAGGCTTCCCTAAAGAGGTGTCCACGAAGAGTCATTCGAGAACTCGTTCGAGAGGAGGCATTGCTGTTTGACAAGAGATTGACGGTTGCTGAAATATTTGATAATAGAGACAGGAGTCCACCCATAGGTTGTGGTTAGTTTATCAGATAATGATAAACTAATCGTAAGTCTCAAGATCAAGTCATTATTATATATTCATAAGTAATTAAACTTTATGAAACATTATATTAAATTTTCTTTTGTGATAATATCACAATCACTATACCTTAACAGTGATAAATCAATACATAAAAAAGTCTCAAGATAATAAATTATTCAAAACCAAATTAAATAATTTAAAATTTTAATGTAGTATATAATATTTTTTAAATTATTTTTGTATAGGTAATTATGTCTGCGCAAATATATTGCAACGGTGAGTTAATTTATACCGAGCAGGGTTTTAGCTATAGTGTGCCACCTACCAGAGTGGTAAATCTCTATGGTTGTATGGAATTGGATGCAGTTCGTAATAAGATTCATAGTCGGTTAAAACTGATGGCTGAACAAGCAATCACTTCAATTAGATACTGACATCTTTAACATCCTGAGCGTCTGTGGCACAACGAGTACCCTATAGTCGATGATGAGGATTGAATGGAGGATTATCTGTTATTCAGGCAACATTGTATTAATGGTTTAATGGAATTATTTGTTGGCATTTCTGATATTGATGTGGTGCGATCGATTACTACAGAACCATGCTTTGTGAGCTCTGTAGAAGCTGGTCCTTCACAGCAGTATTATTCATTGCCTCCTCCTCATATGACTCTTGTGGAAGAATGTTATGAAGAAGATGATCAAAATTTGGAAGGAAATGTAGATGAAATCCCTTTGTGTGCTGATATAGTGCATGAAAGTTTATCTAAGGAAGAAGAATCTGGGGAGTCATCAGGAAATGATGTGGTTGGGAATGAACCTTCTGAGGTTCCTTTGACAGATAGACATCCACTACATCCACCAGTTAGTGGTAATCAACATTCAGTTTTGAGTTCCTTAGTTGAAGGAATGTCTCGTGAACAACATTTTTATTGGGATGTCATTACACCAGCTTCTGAATTCCCTAGCATTATAGGGAATAGGCCTGCATCAAATGATAATGCCATATATGTTGGGCAGGAGTTTAAAAGTAAACTGGACATGAAAGATGTGATAAAGCAATACCACATTGAGTGACATTTCACATTTGTGGTTGATGAGTCAAAGAAGACCAAATATCTCATTCCTTGTGAAAATATGAGTCAGAATGTAAATTTTGATTAAGAGAAATATTTGATAAATATTATGGATGTTGGAAGATAACCAAATTAGAAGGCCCACACACTTGTTTGCATACCATCTTGGTACAAGATCACCCTTCCCTTGATGCAGAGTTTATATCTACTATTATTTGTGAGATGATACGAATATGTCAGGATGTTCCTGTTTCCCTTGTTTATGAAAGAATTCAACAGTTGTATAACTATAAGATATCATACAACAAATCTTGGAATGCAAAACAGAAAGCCATTGTAAAAGTGTATGGTGATTGGGATGAGTCTTATGCGATGTTGCCACAACTTATGGAATTATTGTCTCTCAGTAATCAGATTGTTTATCATTTGGACAATGTTGAGTATGTATCCCAGAATTATCGAGTTGATTGGTCAAAGGTGAAGTTCAATAGGCTTTTTTGGGTCTTCAGACCGTGCATTGCTGCCTTTCCCTATTGTAAACAATTTATTCAGGTAGATGACACATTCCTTTTTGGAAAGTATACAGGTGTTCTACTCATTGCGTCCACATAGGATGGTAATCACGCTCCTCTGCCACTTGCTTTTGCTATTGTTAAAAAAAAAATTGGAATGTTGGAGCTGGTTTTTGGCATGTGCATGTGTTCATGTCACGCAAAAACAGGGCGTGTGTCTGATATCTGATCATCATCGAGTGATTATAGAGGCCATGAGTAGTGATGGGGTTTCTTGGATTGGTCCAAATGCTTATCATTGTTATTGCATTAGACATATTTCAAGTAATGTGCATAAGAATTTTAGAGATGAGGCCATAAAGAAGGCGATCCTCAAGTTGGGTATGGTTTTCTAAACTTGCTTTTTTTAACAAAATTTAATATCCATTTTAATACATTATTATCTTATGGTTTCAGCATATGAACCCCAACAATAAAGGTTTGATCGATGTCTTGAAGAGATTCGAACTGTTAATGAGGAGGTATATGACTATATGATGCAAATTTCAAAGGAAAAATGGTCATTAGCATATGATGGTGGCATGAGATATGGGAATATGACCACTAATATAGTGGAGTGCATAAATGGGGTCCTCAAGGGTGTGCGAAAACTCCCAATCATAGGGTTAGTGCAAGAGACGTTTTTTAGATGTGTTCACTACTTTGTTGACCGGTCCCAAAAGGCCTACCAGAGGATGGAAAATGGAATGCTTTTTACTCAGCATTTTCAAAGTGATATTGACCGGATATGGAATGAGGCTTCAAGATGGAATGTTATAGCCTTTGATAGGGAAAAGAGGAGCTTTCGGGGTAAGAAAATGCTACGACCAGGGTACATGCACTACTGGTGGAGTGTTTGTCATGATGTTGGACAACAGGTACTGTGATTGCGGCAGCTTTCAGGCATTGAGATATCCATGTGTACATGTTATCACAGCTTGTGCTTCAGTAAATATATCATGGGAGCCATATGTTGACACGATGTATCACATGAGCACTTTGGTTAACTGTTATAGTGCTGCTTGGATGCCTGTTGGTGACTTCTATTCTATCACATTGCCTGCTGATCAACCGACCATCGTCCCTGATATTTCCAGGTTTTCATAAGTTGGTTTTGGTTTCATTTATGATTTTTTCAATGTTTTTCATTTTTAAAATTATTGGCTTCATGCTACCAGGTTGCGGCCCCAAGGAAGACCGAAGTCAACTCGCATCAGAAATGAGATGGATTAGCCTCGGCAACAAAGAGGGAGAATACGATGCAGTATTTGTCACGCAGAAGGACATACTCGTAAGAGATGTCCCCAAGGGGCAGAACAAAGTTCCACATCTCGTCATCCATGATCGAGTCTGTGTACCATATCATTAATATGTATATGTTGTTTCATATGTGAATGTTTCATTATTGAATCCTTTTATTTCTAACCTGGTCCATTTTTGAGATGTTTGAATTTTGGTTTGTCTCGTTTTTGGATTTTATCACAAAGAATTTTATGATACTAAAACTATTAAAAAAATAAACACCGAATGAAAATGAATATATTATGCTTCCACATCTTCAATGTAGGTTTTTCATTACTGCTGCTTAATTTTCTACCTTATTTTGCTTGTTGTAGATTTTTTTAAATAAAAGTTTACAATTTTTATTCAATTCACTATTAAAAAGTAACGATGATACCATGTGTGTAGATGGCAGGTTTTCCATTACTTACATCTCAGGATACCCATGTATCGCAACTGCTTTTAGAGGGACATCTTGTGCCTCACTTGAGTATATGTAGATTTCACCATTTCCATCATACTGCATCACCTCCCACTATCGTCCCCCATCTTCATCGAGATGGATTCTATGGAGTTGCGATGTGAGACTTCACATTTCTTGATCGTCAGCTCATTGCCGCACTTGTAGAGAGATGGAGGCCAAAGTCGCATACTTTCCATTTCAGTGAGGTGGAGATGACTATTACGTTACAGGATGTGACCATTATATTGGGCCTTCCTATCTACGAACATGCTCTGACAGGCCGAGTTCCATCAGATTTACCTGAGCTTGTTTATAGACTACTGGGCATAGAGGTCCAGGATGATGGCAGGACCATCGTCGATGGTAGATTGTGGATGCCTTGGTTAGACCAGCACTTCACACATTTACCATATTATACTGATGACGTCACCGTGCTTCGATTTGCATGCGCATATATTTTGAGGCTGATAGGTGGCACACTTTTTGTTGACCACTCTACTACTTTTATGCACCTGATGTATTTATCTTTTTTGGAGGATTTAGACCAGGAAGGCCGGTATAGATGGGGGTTTGCCTGCCTAGAATATACATACAGGGCCCTATGCAGCGCATGTCGCATCGATAAGATGCAGATCACATGATGCATGGTTCTTCTGCAGATGTGGTTATGAGAGCACATCCCTCGTTTAGCTCCACATGCCCGTGCACCATTACCCATTGATATTGTAGCAAAGTCTCCACATGGATGTTGGTATGTTATTAATTCCTTCTAATATCTAACTTAATTGTATAATATTCTATTATGAAATGTAAAAATAAAAATGTTATCTACAGGTGGAGTCAGACGCATCGACATTCAGATTCTCCCAGACATGATGTTCACGCCTACAGACTTATATTGGACAACATTCAACCATATGATGTAAGTGATTATTATTTATATTGTTAAATATTTACTCTTCACTGTACATCTATTCATTTATTAATTGATTATTCATTTTTTCTTTCAGATTACATGGATGTCATATACAGATGCTATCCTTCAAAGTCTGCCGTCGTACTATACAACGATGCTTGCTATCGGCTCCTGCAGGGTTCCACTGATTCATTTTCATATAGTCGAGTGGCATCAGACGGATAGGGTTATGAGGTAGTTTAGATTCCTTCAGCCAGTTCCTGACCCGCCTAGTCAATTGGATTCATTGCATTCCCTGAAGATGTCAGGGAATAGGGATTTTGATTGGAGGAGCTACCATGCAAGATATGTTGCGTTATGGGACAGACAACGAGAGTCCCAGTTGCGAGGGGCAGGGATAGTACATTTTCATTTGATGGATCAGATGGATTATGCAGGCTGGTACATCAGGTCCCCGGTCAGATTTTTGACACGACACGAACAAGGCTTTTATGAGTTGGTATGCATTCTTCCTTTCATTGTTCAACATATTTTTTATTCATATTAGTTAACAATGGAATTTATTTTCAAAGGATGCTCATATTTGTCATATACTTCATATGTATGATCTAGTGGAGAGAGGTTCCTTTGACCTGACATATTTTCACACCCTTATGGCACAGCTGCTTCCATCGATGGACGAGATTTATCATGACATTTTCTTTGATCCACCACCTGCTGCAGAGGTCGTGGAGCCTGCTGAGCCTCACATAGATGTACCTGGGGGTGATGACCCTGTTATGGATGCTGTTGTTCCATAGGAGGAGGGTGACCAGCTTGCTCGACCACATGCTATTGTTCTACTGGAGGAGGGTGTTCAGCATGATCAGTCAGATGCTCCTCCAGCTTCTCAGGCATAGCCACAGGTACTTACAGACGATGTCTGGATTGAGATCAATGCTTTATTATAGTCATCCACAGCAGAGCAGCTATCTACTTCCTATGTTGGTGAGAGTTCCAACTAGCTTCCACTATCCTTAGATGTGGACCAGGGTACAGGCGATGAGACTGTACATCCACCGCCTGTCACACAGGAGGATGTGGAGGTGGTTGTCGATGAGGATGCACAGCGTACGCCAGAGCACAGACATAGACAGACACGGCGTGGGCACATCCAGTATACGCCTGGTTGTGGGACAGAGGAGCATCCATGCCAGAGGCATATATTAGGTTGATATTTGATTTATGATACATTTTGTATGTGTCTTACTATTATCATTTATAGACTTCTATTCCTTTTTTAATAAGTGTCTTACTGTTATCAAATTATCTACCAATATATATATATATATATGTATAATAAATAATACGATTAAATTAATTAATAAATATTAATTATATTAATTATTTTGAAATCAAATAGATTCTGGATGAAAAGATGCATGAACTTGAAGAAATCTTGAAAAATATTATTGATCTCAATTATTTAAAATTAGATGTAAAATCCTAGAATATCATGGAACACGATTATTTGTTTACAAAAATTAAATTGCATGAAGAATAATTTGAATGAATAATGAATATTTTTGAAGATTAGATGATTATGATTGAAGATCAGAATAACTACAATATGAATTAGAAGTTCATTTGGCCAATTTTGAGAAGATACATATTCAGACTTTATAAAAGGAAACAATTTCTACTGGTACACAATCTTCGCTAGAGGATTTTACTATTAAAATAACTCCATCATGTAATAAAATTATGGATATAATGAAAAAGATTGAATTCATATTCTTCCAGAATAAGAAACAACCCTTAAAATCTTCAGATAACTCACTACTCTCTCACAATTTGAGAACTCATTTCTCTCTCAACTAAAGTGTACTCTTAGTTCCTTTATAATAATATTCAGATATACATGATCAACATTGTCTACACCATAATAAGGGTGTCATGAAACTCATATTTAATCCAAATGATGAATTCCTCTTCACACAAAAAAAATCTAAACAATTTTATTGAAGTCTACATAACCGTCCTTTTGCACAAATGTTGTTCTAATAAAATGTGTTCACCCAACTCTTGTTCACTTAATTTAATAACCTTTATATATGTAATTGGTATTCACATTAATTATTTATTTAATGAAATATTTAAATGTATGTAGAATATGAAAATTGAGAACATGAATCCCCTATAGTCATATTATTATTAACAATGGGATTAGTGGCCTATTTATATGTAAAAATCAATTCTTCATGCAACCCTTTTCACACCTGTAAACACTATCACCTTTGTTCCTGAACACCACTCAGTTCATGAAATTAACTTATATGATTTTGTCTATATTATATGTGTTTCTTCATAATATGAGTGAGAATCATTCCATATATTTTAAACCCTTCAAAATCGTCTCAAATAGACTTTAAACTTCTCTGAATCATTTAGTTCTATAATACCCCACAGTCTTCTCCAGTCTGGAACATTTTCAATATTATTTGTTAACAAACACAACCAAAAATATCCAAAACATAATCTATATGTATTTTTAAAAAAAATTATTTAATAACACACAAATATTATCATTATCTACTTTCCCTATAATCAAATAAAATGTACAGGGATATCAAAGATCATTTTCGATGGGACAACCTAAAGAGTGAGATTATTGAGTATGCATCTCAAATCTTAGTTTTACAGTAAGTAAAGGATGAATTAAAGAGGTAAAAGAGGATGATTAAACTATTACCCATTAAAATATAAAACATCGCCATGTAATTCATCATAGGTCTTATAAAGACCTACATTATAAATAATTCCATTCAGTTTATAGTTGATCAACTTACAATGCTTTCTTACTTCATTACTATTTGAGAGTATTTCACACTCTATCAATATACCGATATATAAATAAAGAGGTAAGTTTACATGGATTAAATATTTATATTATATCTAATATATACCCAAGTATCTCTATGATGTTTTTGGGAATTATTTAACAAGCATTGGATACAAAAATGAGATTTTAACTACTTACCACACTTAAACTAATAGTAAGTATAAAATGATCATTCATAGGCTTGAAGATCAACTAATATATTTCTTGATCTATTTCAAGGGATATTGTGATCGACAACATTTATTAGTGGAATTTATATATAATAACAGTTTCCACTCTAGAATACAAATGGAACCATATGAGGATCTTTATAGAAATAGATGTATAACTACAACATGTTGGGATGATGTGAGTGAGTGAAAGATTCTAGGATTATATCTTTCTCAATATATGTTAGAGAATACTCAAGCCATTCAAAAAATATTAAGTTGGTATAAATTACAATGAATATCCATGCTAGGATTCATAGGCTTACTCACAATGTTTCTCATAATATCCTCTTTGGATATTATATAACTTCATCATGGTTAGATCATGTTTTGGTATCGTGAAAAATAAGTATTGAAGAAGATCATCCTTGATGAAGTTATATAAGTTTTAAAATCTCGACATTCATAAGATGAAGATAAATTCTAGTGTATTCTCTGTATTAGAACATCTTGAAAACCATTATTGAAAAAATTCACCATTATAAAGATGTTTATGAGTGTTTTTTTGAGGGGGAGATAAATGAAGAAATATGAAATTACTTCCAGAATTAGTATATTCATTAGAATCAAACCTAATTACTATAGAATGTTCATGAAGATTATGTTATTAAAAGAGGAATGTTTTTCTAAATCCCTCTTCCTTTGTTAACAAAAAATAGACTGAATAAGAAGAGGTTGTAATTCAATTAATCAAAGACATATGAAAAGTTCAAGTATGAATGCGGTCAAAGGCCACTTATCCTTATTTTTTGCATTTGAATATTTTTGATCTATTTGTTAAAGTTAGTGCATGAGTTTTAGGTTGATTATTATAATAAAAGTTACATATCACATTTAATATCTTCATCCTGAAATAAATTTGGATTACCCTTGATGATAAGTGCATAAGTTCTTGTTTCATGTGGTATCATGATCAGTTGGTAGAGGACGACATTATTTCCAAAATCGAGCAGTGTACCAAAAATATCTATTAATAATTATTTAATGAATATCTATTATTCATGAATATTTATTAATAATTATTAACATTATTTCAATATTTTCTATTATTTAATTGATATTTATTAAAATTTCTTAATTTTTACTTTAAGTGTATTAGTTTGTAATTACTATTTATAAATATTGAGAAATATTTCAGCTCTCTGTGGGATGCGTGAACCCCATTCACGCATCCCTCCTCTCGGGAGGATGCGTGAATAGGGTTCACACATCTTTAGTGGGGCGAAGGATGCGTTAACGACATTCACGCATCCAAGACCCATTTTTAAAAATACGGGAACCCTGATCCCCTTTCCCGATTTTTTTTTTATAAAACCCAAAAAAAATTACTCGAATCCCACCCCATCTACTGGATGACCCCCACCCCCCCAAAGTCACCTGGAATCGTGCAGCCACTGCCTCCTCACTATGATGGACCACCATGGCACCACACTCCAGTCAGTGCTCTTCCCTAGCTCAGCATGAGCCCACTGTTGACCGCCTCCCTCCTCGCTGGCCTGCTTCCCCAACATCACCCTCCTATCTCATTGGTCGCTGCTAGATTTCGTTGGCTTGGCCACCCCATTGACTTCTTATCATCGTGAGGTCACAATCATCACACAGCCGCCTCACCCCATCATTGTCATCATGGATGAGTCTGGCGCCACCCTCACCTACTGTGGTCACTACCCCCATGCCAACACCCATCATGCCACCCACTGCATGACCTCACACTGCCTCCCTCGAACTGTGCTAACCAGACCGAGCAAGTGCCACCCGACTGACCATCGTCCAATGCACCCCTCCAGCCAAACCAAGCATGCGCAGAGCCCCCTGTGAGGTGTGACTCGTCCCTACTTCGGGTCCCAAGGGATCCACAGGTCCTGAGAGACCCAACCCACCTTAGTTTGGGTAGGTTTTTCCGAATCAGAATGGGTCAAGGTGGGCCAAACTGACCTATAACAGCCTTACATAGGTTCTGCCAGGACTAAAATGGGACTACAAGATTAGGGATCAACCTGCAATGGGCCTAGGTAGGATTGTGGGGCCCATGAAAATTTTATATAATCGAAGTTAAATTAGTTAATTAATTTAATTTTTGGAATAAAATTAAAATAATGATAGGACCAAATGAGAATAAATTATTTGAATAAATTATTTGAATTTAAATAATTCATTCAATTTATTTAAATTCTCTAATAATTTAAATTTATTGCAATTTAATTTTATCGCGCTTTTCTTTTACCCGTTGAATGGTCTTAAGTAAGTGATCGTACCTATGTATGCCTATATATTATTTATTACCTTCATGTGATGTTTTTAATATGTAGTTAATTATATGATGGTCTATGCAACATCTTCTTTTCGTTCAATATTATAAGGGTATGCACATCCAATTTATCCAGTGAATATTGCGCTCCTAAGACCACCTCATATGCATGCGAGTATACTTATAAATTTGATGATGAAACTTTAAGAAAGGGACCCAACCAAGACAAGGTAGTACACTAGAAAAGAAGTGTATACACTAGACCAAGGTTGAGAAATTATATGAGTCAGGACTCGACTCGGGTATAATACCCCCTAGGTCATGGTTGATCCGTTATGTTTAGAATGGACCAATCAAAATTATATGTTTAAGACCAGATGATTAATTTATTTCCTTTATTCATTTTTTATCATTTTATGCATGCACATGTTTACTACGAGAACAAGTGAAATAATAAACAAGAAAAATGCATGAAGATATGATTAATGTTTTTATATTAATGCATGTTCAGTTATGAGTGCGACAAAATAGAATAAACATATTTAATATAAATGGATTTCATTCATCAAGAAATATAAAAAACCCTTCAAATATAATATTAAGTAGTAATGCCTTATGTTTCTCAAATTTAAACAAAACCAAGTGTTCAGGGTGCTCATCAACCAAAGTTGAAGGTGTCTCCTACTACCATGGAGTTCTTATGGAAGTAATGGGTTGGCTTCACTAAAGGTAGTAGAAAAGAAGTATCCAAATATAGCTTTATATCACTTTAGAGGCAAATCATTGAGGGAATCAAGGTTATGATTCTGATAATTTGAGACTTTACTTAACAGTTAAAGGAACAACAAGTTAATACGGTTTTCCAGCCTAGAGCCTACCTAGAAACTCTCCAGGTGGTGTCATAGACAAATCTTATAGACTATAGGGAGAGGTTTCAAGGATTCTTTCCATTAGAATACTCAAACAATGGAGTATTTTGAATCTTGTAGTGAGAGCTATTGATGTTTGATAAAATAGTGGGAGACATTTAATGATTTAATAATTAATTAATAAATAATGTCTAAAATGGTAATCAAGATAAAGTATTGATTGCTAAATTTATTTGTTGTAGATCAAAATGGTAATCACCAACACCATCGTAACATTATCACTATGATCCATATTGGATAAAGAAAATATCTTGATCATCCATAACTTCCAAGAGTGGTATAGGAGATTGAGCATAGAACTATGCCAAGGGAGGAAGCTTTATGTTCTGGAGTCCTCACTTCCTTCTTAGCTTCCTTAGGGATAAAGAAAGGTAGATAAAGATAAATATAAAAAACATGTAGATGTTTCACTATAAGTATAGTGTATCATGTTGTCATCTATATCCAGTCAACTGCATAAAATGTATGAGGGGGAAGATGCCTACAAGATGCTTACTCGTCTCCAACAGTTATATCATGAGAGGGATAGGCAAAAAAAGTATGAAATTTCAGGTGTATTTTATAAGTGCAATATAGAAGAAGGTAATCAAATAGGACCTCATGTAATCAAGATGATTGGGTACATTGAGAGACTTGAATCCCTTGAGTTCAAACTAAACAAAGAACTAGTAACATATATCATTATTTTCTATTTACCATCATGCTTATCAACTTTAATTGTTAAATAAAATATGAATAACATGAAAAAATATCTCCTAGATCTTTTGGATTTAGTTTTTTAAGATAATAAGGATATGAAGAATACTAATTCTTCAGTCCTTATGGTGAAAAATAGAAGGAAGGGAAAGGCTAATGTGTTTAAGGCTAAGTCCAACCTGAACACACTGATGCACCATCTTTCTAAAAATACAAATATATATAGGGAGTGAAATGAGAAGAAAGTTTTATTATTTCTATATTGAAAGAAAGGAAAATAGAAGAAGAACTACAGATCTGGTAAAAAGAAGCAAGGTGGTGCTTTTAATTCAGGTATTTTTGTCTTATAATGCAATATTTCATTATCTATAAGTTGGGTATTGGATACATCATGTGGCTCACACATTTATATTAATATATAGGAACTAAGTAGATTCAAAAATACTGAAAAAGGTGAAGTGGATCTTAGGGATGCAAATAGTGTGAGTATAGCAGCCTTGGTAGTGGGAGATTATCACCTAACTTTTCTAAGTGGTTTGGTTCTTGTATTGAATAATTGTTTTTATGTACCTTCAATAACAAGAAACATAATCTCAGTGTCAAGTATGGACATCATGGGATTTTATTTCATGTTTGGAAATAAATATTGTCTCTTTTATAATGATAGCATGTGTTATGGTATGGTGCATCTTAACAATGGTTTATATATACTTGAACTCAAAAACCTGGTAATGTAAATCAATGAAAAAACCAAAAAACATGACTCACACAACACCCACTTATGGAACTTCAACATTGGTCATGTAAATGAGAACTGATTATAGAAATTACATCAAGTAGGTTATTTAGAATTAGTTGAGTTAAAACCCTTCTATGTATGCCACACTTGTTTACAAGGGAAAATAACCAAATCATCCTTCTCTAGGAAGGGATAAAGAGCCACTGAATTGCTTGAATTAATTCATATCGGCATATGTAGTCCATTTCTAGTAGAGGAAAGTGGTGGGTTTACATACTTTATTACTTTTAATGGTGATTATAGTGGGTATGGATATATCTACTCAATGCGCTATAAGTCAAAAAATTTCAGATGTTTAAAGAATACTAACATGAAGTAGAAAACCATCTTGGTAAGAATATTAATGCACTCCACTCAGATCGAGGTGGAGAATATCTTAACCAAGAATTCATTAATTACTTAAAGGAGTGTATAATAGTATCCCAACTCACCCCTCCTTATACACCATAGTGGAATGGTGTTAGTGAAAGGAGGAATCAGACTCTGCTGGACATGGTCAGATCAATGATGATTCAAGAAACTCTTCCATTATTCTTTTAGGGATATGCCTTATAGATAATGGCACATACTCTTAAATAAGTACTAAGTAAAACTACATATGGGATTCCATATGAGTTATGGTGTGGAAAGAAACCCAATCTACCACACATACATGTATGGGGATGCGAGAATTTTTAAAGACTATACCTAGTGAAAAATTAGCATCCATAATCACAAAGTGTATCTTTGTAGGTTATCCTAAAGAAACCAAAATATATTACTTATATAACCCTTTAGATATAAAAGTGATTTTGGAAAGAAAAGACATATTTATAGAAATAGAACACATTTCCATTAGAAATAGTGGGAGAAATATTTAATTTTATGAATTTTATGCTGCATATTTATAAGAGTTGGTATGGTAGAAATATTCACAAGAGACAGTGGGAGAGGAAGATGTTCATGAGGCACAAGTACTACATAGGTCAACTCGAGAGGTTAGAGAACCAAAGTGTTAGGGTTTTCTTATCACCAAGTCAAGTGAAACATTACTCCTTGAGGAAGAGGAAACTCTAACCTATAAGGAAGCAATAGATGTCAAGGATGTTTCTAAATGAAAAGAAGTTATGAAATATGAGATGGAGTCCATGTATCAAAATCAAGTTTGATTTTGGTAGACCCTCAAGCTGATGTAAAACCCATTGGATATAAATGGATATTCAAGAAAAATCCGAACATGGATGGTAAGGTTAATAACTATAAGGAAATACTAGTAGTGAAGGGTTTTAAACAATGTTAAGGAATAGACTATGATGAAACATTTTCACAAGTAGCAATGATTAAATCCATCAGAATACTGCTTACAATAAAAATCTTCCATGATTATGAAATTTGGAAAATGGATGCCAAAATTGATTTTCTAAATGGTACGTTGGTTGAAGAAATCTATATAACTCAACTTGAAGGGTTTATTAAGTAAAATAATTCTAATAAAGTGTGAAAGCTATAGAGATCCATTTACGGGTTAAAGCAGGCATCGTGATCATGGAATGTTCATTTCGATGAGGCCATAAGAGAATTTGGTTTCTTCAAGAATGAAAGTGAGTCATGTGTCTATAATAAGGTTAATGGGAATCCAATAGTTTTCCTTATATTATATGTTGATTCCATATGAATTATGGGAAATGAAGTTAAAGTCTTACAGTCAGTTAATAATTGGTTAAATGAATATTTCTCCATGAAAGACTTAGGTGAAGTAGCTTACATTATAAGGATCACGATCTATCGAGATGGATCTCATAGGATGATTGGGCTAAGTCAAAGTACATATATTAACGTGGTACTTAAAAGGTACAATATAGAATAATAAAAGAGAGGGTTTTTGCCAATGTCACATGGTATCAATCTCTTTAAGAAAATGTGATCACAAACATATGAGAAGATTGAAATAATGAATAGAATATCTTATGCCTTGGTAGTGGAATCTATCATTCATGTCAAGTTATGTACTGGGTTTAATGTTGCCTTTGATTTAATAATAGTGGGTAAATATCAATCTAATCCAGGAGATCTATATTGGGAAGTAGTCAAAACTACAATTAAGTACTTGAGGCATACACAGGACATGTTCCAAGTGTATGGAGGAGATGGGGAACTGGTATTGAGAGAATATATTGATGCTAGTTCTAGAAAGATCATGATAATATGAAATCACATTCAGGCTATGTATTTTTCCATAATGGTGGTGTCGTGAGCTGGAGAAGCTCAAAACAACCCGTGGTCATTGCCTCTATAAAAATATGATTATATAGCAGCTTCTGATGTAGATAAGGAGGCATTTTAGATACACATATTTTTATTATACATAGGTTTTGTTCCTAATAGTGTAAACCATTTTCCATTTGATTGTGATAATACTACAATAATGGTGCTAGATAAGGAGCCTAGATCACACTAGAGGACAAAGCATATACTTTTGAAGTTTCATCTCTTGAGGGATTTTACCTAAAGAGGTAAAGTCACAGTTAGTAGAGTAGACACTTATGATAACATGGCAGACCCCCCCGACTAAGACCATATCTTAGAAAAATCATGATTCTCATATGAGATCTATGGATTTGAGACTTGTTAATAGTTGGCTCTAGTGCAAGTGGAAGTATAGAAAGTGGGTGCCCTAGACCCAACTTTTTTATGTACTTTGATTACAATTATATGTATACAGTTATGTGTGTGTGTGTGTGTTTGTGTGTGTTTATCTTACCATAATAGTGTTGATAATTCTATGTCCACCATATTTATAGTAATTTATTTGGATTTCATGTCGTATCAAAAGGTAATAGCAGTTCCCAGGATATAATGAGAACCTAGAGATACCATGACAATAATCCTAAAGTAATTTCATATGGTCTGGATATATCATACTGACAGGACACAGATAATGTGTGAACATCAGGTGTTGGGGTATCAAAATAATTGAGAGTTGTTTTCATGAAGTTCTCACTTTGTGATCTCTAGTAGTTGAGATCATGAGGATAGACCTTCCAATATGAATGCCACATTTTTCTGATGTCATTGGTTGTTACTATCTACAAAAATGTGTATTGATCTCCTAACTTGAGGTCATTATCAATGTATTCCATTTGATAATGTACTTTGATGCAAGGTAAAAACCATGACAATGCAGTCATTGTGAGGTAGCTTGTGTCAGGTGCATCATTGGTGGTGTTTCATTGGTTGAATGATCAAGATATAATTTTTCGCTTCTGAGTTGAGGAAGTGATATCTTGTGCCTCATTGATCAGGATGGTAGTACCTTCATAAATCCATGGTCATGGTAGTCGAATGTAAATTCATCTATTTAGATAAACAAATAATAACGAAAAGAAGGGTGATGACACAAGTGTGCATCCTGCTTTATGAGATATCAAATGAAAAAGAGATTATATTACACAGTATGTGTTCATATGAAAGATTTTCATTGTTATTACTATTATTTATCTCTTTAGGGATATTAATGGGTTGCTAGACTCATCTCTTGGTCTATGAATACTATTCAATACTATCGAGATAAGGGCCTAGAGTTTCATGCACAATATCACATTCAATATTATTCCATGTTCTGGTGAATAGGTATATGGGGTCATAGTGGGACCCACCTCAGGGTTAGAGAGTTTTCTAGGTTCTATTGATCAACGATAAATAAATAAATTCATTATTATTATATTATAGAATAATTAAGTTGAATTTATTTATTAAAAGTATTTATAAGTATTTAAGTAAATACATGGAATAATATTATATGAATGAATATTATTTTAATATTCAAGATTAATTTAATATTATCAATAATTATGATTCAAGTTAATGAATCAGGTTTATCATGTAATATATTTAATATATATTACAATTATGTGATAAAAATATAAATAATATTTATGATGTAATTAGTTCACCATAATTATTTATTTATTACTTATTTAGTAGACATTAAATATATGGGGGTTAGGGAACCCTAACCGGGTATTTTAGACATCCAATATATAATTCGAGAAGAAGCTCGTTCCATGTACTATTCATTAGTCAAAATTGATAGCTTCTCTCTCCTCTCGAATCCTAGAGATAGAAATGCTCTAATCGAGTGATCGACCCAAGAACGCCTTCACAAATCAAAGGCACAAGATAGAGGTGATCACCACAATGTCTAATAAATCATCGATTCTCCATGCCAGCACCTGGAATTCAATAAATAGCATATGCGTGGACTATTGAAGTGTGTGTGGACAATATATAGGGGTTCAGACTCATATCCTTCAATAAAATGTCACCGGAAATGTGTGATAGATAAATTCATTTTGATTCAAATGAGTTTATCATTTAGTTTTAATTTTTATTATATGATTAATTCATGCGAGATCCTCAAACTATACTAAGGCTCGGATCGCTGGAGAAGACAAAGTTTCATTGCTTCGGTGATGAAATTTTAAAATATCTGGCCCACCAGATTCCTCTACACACCCTTGTACCATAAAAAATAAAGAAAATGAGTAAGAAAATAAACATTACAAGAAGTAAGGTGTATTCTCCAATAGGCTAACAAATGGTGGTTCTTAAGTCAGTGGTGAGAAGTACACAACTTCTAATTTCTAGGAAAATGGTTCTTGTTAAAATTTTGTTAAGTAGTACCAAAACATTAATCTCATGTTTCCATTGGACACAAGGATACATTATTCTATTTTTGGAATGAATGTTTTTTGTGGTGTATTATACTCAATGAAAGGTTCAATGATTCTTGAACCATTGTAAATAACTGATGAATATAAATGTAAGACTCTAATACTCAGTTATGTAAAGATAATTCATTATCAAGTAAAAATAAAATTGGACATCAAGGATATACCCAGTATGGTATTTAGACTCTGTGGAGCTAAATACCTTAAGCATTATTGATGAGTATACTTATTTAGTTTTGATAAATAAACCTTTATAAATAAAGGTAAGCCACAAAACTTTTGTAATTAGTTCAGCTAGAGAGCGTGAACAATTCCAAGGGTAAGATAGTGGTAACTATACTTCATAATATTTCTTTAAGTGTTGTTTAGGGAATATAAAATTTAAGTACATAATATTCATGGTCATAATATATGAGTATCTTTGGGCCCATGTACTGAAGAAAATCTTGACAATCATTCACTGATCACTAAAATATAGCATGGAGTTATTCCTAAATTCATATTTCTTTATTCACATCAGAGTGATGATGTAACTAATTAGGATCGATGATGATTCTTACATGTTAAAATTGACAAAAAAAATGTAGCATTGAGTAATTTCTAAACACGCATTTCCTTATACACGTCATAATCATGAATTAAGTAAAAAAGAGTATAAGTGTTGAAACTAATAAGAATTGTAGAAACTTCCATTATTTTTCGATAGTTTCTTCACAAATAATAGAATTATCCCATAACCATATTCAAACTATTTTGAAAAATCGATATCATATGAGTTATAATATGAAATAAATCCATCATTTCATAATAACATGTGTTGTATGAAAATGTTTTAAAAGGATATAAACAAACTTACATCAAGCCATACACAATTTTCATGTCATGAACCATCCCAGATACCCCGATACACTGATACCCAATCTGGATCTGACATAGCCTAAAGGGCATTCCAAATCCTCATGGGTTGAAAACTAGCACCTGACATCATAAAAAATCAAAAAAGAAACAGTTTTTTCATAAAACAGTGGAACATAAAAGATACAAGTCAGCATTCTCAACACTCCAAAGGGATAAAGTACCAAAAAAATAGGTAAAAAAATACTCAGACATAAAGATAAACATCTTAAAGGAAAAAAACAAAAAACAACCAAACAAAAGTCTCAAAACTCCTATATAACAAGTGTAAAACGTCTTCACCGGCCACCATCACTACTCCACAATCCCAAGGATCAAGAACATCCACCACCTCCAAGTGGTGTTTTCTCTTTTCTCGGACCTGGAATAAGAAAATATATAAACTCCCAAAGGAAAAGGTGGGGTTTGAGCAATAAATACCAATAGGGTCTCACCAAGTATTACACAATCAATGAAAAAATAATTAAACCAATTATTCTTCATTTTAATTAAACATGGCATGGTATAACATTCACATATTTTAAACCAAAATACGATTTCACATTAAAAGATATGGAAGATATATCAAAACTATCATAAAATAACATTTTATATAAAACACTTATATAAAGCAGTTGGAATGAAATAAATGGTTCAATAATCATTGGCATGTAAAATCAAGTCAAAAAATCATAGAACCATGTAAAAAACCTTGTGGTATATTAGTTCAAGTAATAGTATCCTCACACATCTCAATACTAAACTTGACTTAAGATAAGTGTGTACATAAAAAACAATCAACACCCCAAATTGGGAACCCTCATGGGCCATCTATAAACATAAATGGGAACCCTTGAAGGAACCCGGGGTGCAGTGAAAGCATGAAAAATTAGAAATTTTAAATTTTTGGGTTTGGATTACTGTTAAAATCACTAAATCCAAAAAACCCCTTTCCTAGATTTCCTAAAGGAACACATATAATTCAATTTAATAACAAAAAATAAAATCAAATGAAAGCATAAATGATACCTTTTTTGTTTGAAGTTTTCAGTTTGATTCGCTCATTGTCAACATGTCATGGATCAAAGGAATAAAGTTGGAAATCCTCTAGATCTTCCCATGTGCACCACAACTCCTGGATCATTGATCTAAGTTTCCCAAGTGCTATTAAGGGAAATCCAAGATCTTTTTTATGTCCCTTTGATCGCGTGAAGAACACAGACTCGATCGAGAAGAAGCGGCCAATGCGACCTTTTTCTTCCTTCAAAATCTCTCTCTAAGAACTTTAGAGGAGATTAGAGGAGAGATTCTATCACTAAATTCATCCAAATGGTGGATCTTACTATTAAAGAGGCTAAAATGTGTTTTTATACTCAGGTTAAGATTTCCAAAATTTCACTTTGGTACTTGGAATGTAATAACCTTCATTTTAAACCTTTTCACACACTTATGGATTAATAAACTTGTCATAAATGTCATAAATATTTTATCAATCACTTGTAACACTTTAAAATGTTACATGATAAAATATGAAGCATTAACTTTGCTTGTAATCTCTCCAAATAATTTAACAAACCTTGAACATGTTATGTTCATTTGAAAAATTATATTTTCTCATGTTAACTTTTATGATCAAACAACTTGTGAATAACTTGAGAAATACATTCAATCATCATTATTCTAAAATTGAATAATATAATTGAATTATTTTTACTTGTGATCGATCAGACTCAGACATTCACCGACCCCCTTATGTGGGTCTCACTTCATTCTAAACTCGTATTCATTAGAATATGTGGAACTTGTGGATACACTTAGTGTGTGGCCCTCTATGTCCTTATCTTTATGGTAGTGAGTCTAACCCACAAACCAAGAGAAGAGTCTACAAACCCACCATGGCCTCTAAGGAGATAAGAAATATCATAGCTATGACAACCTCCTATGAACATGTTCTATAAAATATAATCTTTTTGTCTAGTGATATCTCATAAAGTAATATTCACACTTGTATCATCATTATTTTGTTGTTTTATATATTTTGTGACCTTACTAGATGTACTTACCTTCTTGTACCATGGTCATGGATTTAATGAAGGTGCTACTATCCTAGTCAACCTGGGCCCATGAGATATCTCTTCCTCAACTCGAAAGTGACAAAATCTATCTTGATCATTCAACCAATATCATACCACCAATGATGCACCCAACGCAATCTACCTCATCATGAATTCAATGGCATGGTTTTTTCTTTACATCAAAGTATGTAATCAAATGTTACACATTGACAATGATCTCAAATCTGGATATCAATACACAAGTTCATAAATAGGAACAACCAATGACACCCAAAACTTGTGGTGTTCTTATTAATAGGTCAGTCCTCATGATCTCATCTACTCAAGATCCATAAGTGAAAACTTCATGAGAATAATTTTCAATACATATGAGACCTCATCACCTAATATTCATACATAATTTGTGTCTTTTAAGTATGTTTCATCTAGACTATAGGACATATATTTAATATTACTATCATAGTATCTCGAGGTTCTCACTATATTTGGGAACTGCTATAACCTTTTGATACAACATGTAATATAAGGACATTACCATATAAACAATGTATACAGAGGTATCAACACTATTATAGTAAGAATAAACACAAGTATATATCAAATTATATACATGTAATGGTAATAAAAGTACGTAAAGGATTTTGGTCTATGGAACCCACTCACAACACTTCCACTTTCACTATATCTAACTATAAACATCTTTCAACCCACCACTCTCACATGAAAATCAAGCTTCTATTGAGATATGAATTTAGTTATGAGGTATTCCATGTTATCCTATGTGGATACTATTCTAACTATGAATTCACCCCTATGAGTAAAATCCCTCAAGATATTAAACTTACAAAGTATATTCTTTGTCCTATGATGTGACCTGAGTTCCTTGGAAAGAAACACTACCTCATTATTATCATAGTATATTGTAATTGGGTCTACACTTCTAGGAATAATGACAAGCTTATAAACACATATGTATATCCAAAATGCTTCCTTAGCTATATTGGAAGCCACTATATACTCAGATTCTATTATATAATTGGCAACCATGGACTTCTTTGAGCTCCTCCAGCTCACTACACCACCATTTAGAAAAAAAAGACATAGCCTAACTATGATTTTAGATCATTATAATCTTTATAGAAGCTAGAATCAATGTATCCCCTTATAACTAACTTCTTATCTCCTCTATAAACTAGGAACATATCATTTATACGTCTTAAGTACATTAGGATAGTTTTTATAACTGTCCAATGTAGCTCTCCTAGATTGTATTGATATCTTCCCACCATGCTTAAAGAAAATGAAACATCAATCCTAGTATATAGCATGACATACATGATAGATCCTACTGATAAAGCATGAAGTATTCTACTCATTCTTTCAATCTCCTCTTGTTCCTATGTTCACATCTTCTTGAAGAGATGAATTCTATGTGACACTTGAAACACTCTTCTCTTGGATCGTTCCATATTGTGCCTTTTTTATACCTTGTCAATATTTGTAATTT
This sequence comes from Viscum album, assembly GCA_963277665.1. Taxonomy (NCBI): domain Eukaryota; kingdom Viridiplantae; phylum Streptophyta; class Magnoliopsida; order Santalales; family Viscaceae; genus Viscum; species Viscum album. The sequence continues at coordinate 1,810,670,850 of OY728156.1, forward strand.
TACTTAACCAAGAAGCCTCTAAGATCTATCTCTATAGATCTTGATCCCTAGAATAAAAAATTCTTCACCTAAGTCTTTCATGTAGAATCATTCATTTAACTAAGTCTTCATTGACTATAAAACTTGAACTTTGTTTCCTATTAATAATATGTCATCAACATATAATACTAGGAAAATGATGTAACTTCCACTAAACTTATTATAGACTCATGTATTTCTTTCATTCATAATGAAATTAAATTCTCTTATGGCCCCATAAAAATGAACATTCCATGATCATGATGTCTTCTTCAATCCATAAATGAATCTCTATAGCTTATACGCTTTATTGGAACTCTTTAACATAATAAACCCTTTGAGTTGTGTCATATAGATGTCTTCAACTAACTTCTAATTTATAAAAGAAGTTTTAACATCCATTTTCAAAAATTCATAATCATGGAAGGATTCTATTATAAGTAATATTATGATGGGTTTTAGCATTGAAACTATCAAGAAGGTTTCTTCATATTCGATTCCTTGATGTTTTTTAAAACCCTTCACTATTATTCATGCCTTATAGGTGCTTACCTGACCATACATGTCCAAATTTTTCTTGAATACCCATTTACACCCAATAATTTTTATATCAGCTAGCGGGTCTACCAAAATCCAAACTTGATTTTGGTGCATATACTCCATTTCAGAATGCATGGATTCTTTCCATTTAGTATCATCCTTTCCATATACTACTTCCTTATAGGTCAGAGGTTCATCATTATCTAGGAGTAATTTGTCACCTAAATTGATGAAAAAAAACTATATCTCTTTGGTTGTATAACCTTTATAGTATACCTACATATTACTTGTGTCTTGAGAACATCTTTCTCTCCTACTATCTCTTGTAGATATTGTTCTTGTACCAACTCTTGTACATCTAGAGAATCAACTTCATCAAAGTCAATATTGATCATACTATTTCTATTAGAAATGTGTTCCCTTTCTATAAATGTAGTGTGTCCTGATACAATCACCTTTTTATCTCAAGGTTTATGTAATTAATATCCTTTAGTCTCCTTAGGATAACCTATAAAGATGTACTTCATACTCAGAGATGTTAATTTGTCACTAGGTATAGTCTTGACCAAAACCTCACATCCCTATACACATATGTGTGAAGAAATGGATTTATTTTCATACCATAACTCATATGGAACCTCATCTGTTGCTTTAGTTGGTACTTGATTTAGTGTATATGTAGTAGTCTTTAATGCATATACCCAAAAGGATAATGGTATAGTTGAATTAATCATCATTTATATGACCATATCAAGTAGGGTTTTATTATTCATTTCACTAACACCATTCCACTAAGGTGTATAAGGAGTGAGTTGGGAAATTATCAGACACTCCTTTAAATGATTGATGAAAGCTTGGTTAAGATATTCTCCACCCTAGTCTGAGCAGATTTTCTTAGTCATCCTACCAAAGTTGATTATATACTTTATTATAATATTCCTTAAAAATTTTAAATGAAGATAACTTATACCTCATTAAGTATATATATCCATGTCTATTATAGTCTTCAGTAAAAGTAATCAAGTAAGAAAAACACCCCTTTCCTCTACTGGAAATGGGACACATACATCAGTATGAACCAATTACAATGGTTCTTTGGATCTTTATCCTTTCCCACTAAAAGTTGTTTTAGTCATTTTACCTTGTAAACAAGCATGACATACATAAAATGGTTTTAACTCCAGGGAGTCTAAATACCCTTCTTGATGTAGTTTTTGTAAATGCTTCTCATTTACATGACCTATCCTGAAGTTCCATAGGCGGGTAGGATATGATTCATTCTCACTGGATTTTTTATTGATTGTCAATACTAGATTTTCTAGTTAAAGTATATAAAACCCATTATTAAGATGTGTCATACCATAATATATGTTATCCTTATACATAAGACAACATCCATTTCAAAAATTGATATAAAATCTCATAGTGTCTAAACTTGACACTGATATTATGTTTCCAGTTAAAAAAGGTACACAATAATAATTATTTAGTAAAAGAACCATCCCATTAGGAAAAGTAAGATGATAATCTCCCACTGTTAATGTTGTTTGTCTCACACCATTTGCTTCTCAAAGATCCAATTCACCTTTTTCAATTGTCTTGAATCAACATGGTTACTGTATTTGAATAATAATATGTGAGTCTCATGTAGTATCCAATACCCAACTTTTAGAAATATATAGATTGCATTCAATGGAAAATATATCTGAAGCAGAAGTGTTAACTTTCTTCTTCTTCCCAGGTATGCAATTATTCTTCTAGTGAAATTTCTTGCCACGTGAAAAGTAAAATGCCTTCTGCTTATTGTTGTCCCTCTGTATCATTGTCTTCTTGAAAGGGAGGTGCATCAGTGTCTTTGAAATAGACTTATCCCTTGACACTTTAGTATTACCTTTCTTCCTCTTGTTCACCATAAGGACCAAAGAATTTTAATTCTTCATATTCTTATCTTCTTAGAGAACTAAATCAAAAAAATCTGGGAGTTACTTATTCATGTCATTCATATTATAATTAATAATGAAAGTTGAGAAGTTATGTGGAAAAGAGGTGATAATGGGATTAGTTGCTACATCTTATTTTAGTTTGAACCCATTAAACTCAAGTCTCTAAATGTACCTTATCATATAGAGTACATGATGTCCTACTTAATTTCTTTTTACCAGCCTTCATCAATACAAATCACTTTATATCACATATATTTATTTTCAATCTCCATCCTGGTATAATTATTGGAGACAAGACAACATTTGGGAAGTATCTTTATCCCCATGATTTTTTTCGCAACTCACTGGACATAGATGACAACATGAAACACTGAACATCTAGTGTATCATCTATATGCTTCTTATATTTATTTTTATCTACATTGCTCACACCCTGATGGGGTTCAATGGGGAGTGGGGATTTCATCATATAAAGCTTCCTATCTTGGTGTAGTACTATACACAAACATATGTACCACTATTAGAAGTTATGGATGGTCGGGATATTCAATTTATTAAATATTGATCACAGTGAAATTGATTCGGTGGTATTGGTGATTTTCATTTTTATCTAAAACAAATAAACTTAGCAGAATATTACTTTATTTTGATTACTAGTAGGAATTTTCAAATTATTAATTTTAAATGTCTCCTTTTATTTTATCAAATCCTAGTATTCCTTAACTACTAAATTTAGAATACTCAGTCTCTTGAGTATTCCAATGGAAAGGATCCTTAAACCTCTATTTATAGGCTGAGATATGGCATTTCCACTACTCCAAGAGTCTAAGGTGGGATTTTGACTAACCAACCGCATTAACTCATAGCTCCTTAATCTGTTGAGTGGAGTCCCATATCCCTCAAATAATTACTTTGCATTGCTCAACACTTGGCCTTTGAAGTTGAAAAAAATTAGTTATGGATACTTATTTTCTGCTAAATTTAGTTAAGTTCACCCATCACTCTCATAAAAAATCCCTGATAGTAAGAGAAAACCTCAACTAGGGATAAAAAGAACCTCGAACAATTAGTTGTTTCCAAATTAAAGTGATGGAAGGAATTTAATAACTTAATATTTTTTTAGTGATTTGGTAAGTTAAACTCATTGAATGAAATAATTTTATATTTAACATTCTTGTTCTATATAATCATACTCATAACTTAACCATTATTTTAAATAGAAAACATTCACCGCACATGTTCATTTTATCTATACATGCTTGTTTATTATTATACTATATGATTACATGTAATAAATACACATTCACAAAATAATTAATAATGAACATGATAAAATAAATAAATAATGGCATGATCATGATCTGTTAACTATTGGTTAATTCATCGAGAAAATAATGGATTAATCAAGACCCTAGGGTGATTCCTTAAGTTAATACATGATTTGAATTATAGTGCCCAAAACTCTCATGCACTTCACTTGTTTGGTCTATGATGACCCTCGACTCAACCCGCTTTTCCATGAACTGATATTTACAATATATACTCACATGCATGTGATGGGAACTCAGGGTGTGAAATTAAATTTTATCACTTAACTGTGGACATGCATATCCTTATACAAATTAAAGATGGAGGTACAATGCACAAATCATCAAAATAAAATAATTATTACATTTAACAAAAATAAATAATTAAATTAAATAAATAATAAACCAAACCTGCATGAGTTGGTCTCAACTCATGATCAATAAACATGAAATTATATTTAATGAGAAAAATTAATTTTTTTAAAATTCAACTCGAGAATATTTTTAATGCTTTAAATTTCATTAAAATAATTTTAATTAATTATCCCACAACACCTGAAATAATTTTAATTAATACATCCCACAACACCTGAAATAATTTTATTAAATCCCAAATAATTAAATTTAATTTCAAAAAAAATCATAATTTTATGGGTCTATTTATACCTAAAACAAATCCTCATAAATTAATTTAGGTCTAGTGATGGGTCAGGCTAGTCAGACCCAGACTATACCGGTCCAACCTAAGTCTAGTTGGGAATTCTTTTAAAGGATATAATATATATATATATATAATAATAATAATAATAATTTGAAAGGATAATAAGATTCCAAATGAATATTTGTCCTTTTTTAACAAGTTTCCAAGGGAAGATTTTTCCTTTTAATTAAATAATATTCTAAGGGAAGCTTTGTCTTTTTAATTAAACAATCTTCCAAGGGAAGCTTTGTCCTTTTAATTAAACAAGATTCCAAGGGAATCTTTGTCCTTTTTTATTGTTGGAAGATTAATTAAACTTTCATAGCAAGACTGTATTTCCAAAAGACTACCACAAAAAACTTTCGGTATATCTAGATAACACACAACATACTCACATCATGCTCCAGCTAAAAATCAGTCACACTAATATCAATTAAAGTGAAGTAAAAATAATAGCACTTTAATTTTCCTCACAATTTTTACACAAAACCCATTGATCTTCGATCAACCATATATTTGAGATTAAAACTAAGATAAATGTGTCATCAGTTTCATTGGAACCATATCAAAACCCTATTTATGAATCATAGAAAATTTAATTTAAATTTTAAATATTTCAATATGAATAATTACATGTTTTCTCTGATATCAATTGAAAGAACCCGAGGCACAACGGAAGCATGAAAAGCATGAACTTCTAAATTTTTGGGTTCATATTTATGTTAAAAACACTAAATACACAAAACCCCTTGCCTAGATTTATTAAAGGATCACATGAAATTAAATTTAATCACAAAAAATAAAATTGAACAAGAGCATAAATGGTACCATGTTCATTTGAAGTCAGCAGTTTGATTCAATCACCATCGACGTGTCGTGGCTCAAAGGCACCAAGATTGGAATACTCTAGATCATTCACACATGCACCATAACTCCTAGATCATTATTAAATTTTTCCTAAGTTCTAGAGTTGGAAATCAAAGATCTTTATGATGTCCCTTCGATCACGTGAAGAATAAGGACTCAATCGAGAAGACGGGATTGACCTAACCATGTTCTTCCTTTGGAATCTCACTCTAGTAACTTGAGAGGAGATTATATGAGATCTTATCTCAATAAATTATTCTAAATGTTGGAGATTACTATTCAAAAGTATAAAATTTGTTTTTATGCTTAGGTTATTCTTTCCAAAATCACACTTTGGTCCTTGGAAAGTAAGAACATTTATTTTCAAACATTGCACACACTTATGCCTTAATAAAATTATCATAAATTTCAAAAATATTTTATCACTCACTTGTAACACTTTAAAAAGTTAGATGATAAAATATGAACCACTAACTTGACCCATAAGATCTCCAAATAATTTAATGAATCTTGAACATGTTATGTTCATTCAAAAATTTATATTTTCTCGTATTCACTTTTATGATCAAAAAACATGTGAATACCTTGATAAATAAATTCAATAATAATTATTATATATTTGAATAATAAAATTAAATTATTTTTACTCACTATAAATTATATTTGAACGTTCACCATCACCCGTACATGGGGCCCACTTTATCCTAAACTCATATTCATTAGAATAAGTGGAACTTGTGGATACACTTAGTGTGTGACCCTATAGGTCCTTACCTCAATAGAAGTGATTCTAACCCACAAACCATGAGTGGAGTCTAGAAACCCATCACAAGCCCTAAGGAGATAGGTAATTTCATAGTTATGACTACCTCCAACAAACATGTTTTGTGTAATATAATCTCTTTGTCTCATGATATCTCATAAAGTAGAATGCACACTTGTGTCATCATCCTTTACTTTTTTATATATTTCATGACCTTACTCGAAGGACTTACCTTCTTGTAGCATGTTCATGGATTTAATAAAGGCACTACCATCTTATTCAACCTAGGCCCACTAGATATCTCTTCCTAATCTCAAAAGTAATTTTTTTTATCTTGATTATTAAACCAATGTCATACCACCAATAAAGCACCCAATACAAGATACATCACCATGAATTCAATGTCATGGTTTTTCCCTTTCATCAAAGTACATGATCAAATAGTACACATTGATAATGATCTCAATTCTAGAGATTAATACACATGTTTGTAGATAGGAACAATCAATGACACCTAAAACATGTGGTGTTCCTATTGGCGGGTCAGTCCTCGTGATCTCATCTACTCGAGATCACCAAGTGATAAATTCATGAGAATAAGTCTCAACACTTATGAGACCCCAACACCTGATATTAATACATCATTTATGTCATGTCGGTATGATATATCTAGACCGTATGACATATATTTAAGATTACGGTAATACTATCTCATGGTTCTCATTATATCTGGGAACTGCTATAACTGTCTGACATGACATGTAATCTAAGGATATTACTATGTAACTAATGGATGAATAAGTATCAACACTACTATGGTAAGAATAAACACATGTATATATCAATATGTATACATGTAATGGCAATAAAAGTATATAAAGGAGCTGGTTCTAGGGAACCCATTCACAATAACCCTCTCGGGCATTCATTCCGTGATTGTTTAGTAATAGTTTTCATCATCAATACATTTATAGGGAGTCATGGTCCTAGTGTGCTTGTCCCAGTTACCAAAAACTAACCATGATAACATGTGCTTAAAACAATCAATCAATAAAACATGAGAAAATCAAACATTTCAAATCAATTCAAATAATAAATGCCTAGTTTTTAGTTTTCAAAATTCCTTTCTCATTTCAAAACTAAAACATAGGTTTTTATCAATTCATTGAATTTAAAATCATCTTTCACTTTAAGAAATTTCTCTCAAGGTCCAAGAACAAATCAATTTCAAAATCAAGCCATCATTTTCCCAAAATCCACCCCATATTTCAATTCCATTAAAACTGGGGTTTTATTTTCACAAATTCCATGCCATTTCAAATCAACCATAAAATATTTTCAAATAAGATTTTTTAAAATAATTAAAAACACGTTTCAATTCAATTAAGAACCATAAAATTCCAATCTTAGGGAAAAATTATGAAATGACCCACCTTTAATCACATGGTCAAAGAAAACACCCACAATGGGATTACTAATGAATAATGAGGTAAAGGAGATCAAGAAAGGAAACCTAGAATCAAGATCTGACAAAACAGAGTTTAGATCCATTAGTAACATCATTATCTATGAAACTCTTAAGAAAATAGAAAGAGATATCGGAAGAAACCACATGAGAGGAGATACACCTAGCCAGAGGAGATCGAACACAATAATTATAGATTTGATCCTCTAAGAAAAGGGTGTGGAGGAGTCAAAATAACCTCTTGGGAGCCTTCAAAGACCAATGATTTGAGTTAGGGAAAAAATAGGGTGATTATGGATTAGATTAAAGGGTTATGGGATTTTGATAAAATTTTAGGGGGAATTAAAACTCATGTACATGGTTTATTAGGTAGGGTCACACAATTAGTAGTAAATATATGCCCTAACCATGAACCCATACCAGTCTTCTGTTTGAGTTGAATAGTTTTCCACATAGTTAAACTAACTGTGTGGAAACCATGCATTACCCACTTCCCATGGGGTGAATGTTTAGAGGGGTGTCTGCATGTTTTGAAAAAACCATGCACCCCCTTCCAGTGGATTTCAACAGGGCGCACGGTTTGCTCGTCCAAACAACATGGTTTTTCCTAACCATGCACCAACTGTACATAACCCATTGGGCTTCCAAAATTCTCCAAATTTCACCTAAAACACACTAATACAAGACCCAACCAAAAGGATATCAAAACAAGGGTCAAGGAATACCTGAAAGAAGGTAACATAATGTTACAACCTCCCCTCCATAGAAAATTTCTCTCCCTAGAAATCATGTCTAGAAGACTCTATATCAATGAGATGAGGCCATTGATCTCTCATCGGTGTCTCATGCTCCCATGTGTCATGAAAATCAGAACCATGATACCATAGCACATGAAAAAAAAGTATCATCCTCCCATGAAGAACCTTTGTCTCAGAATCAACGATCCTAACTAGATGCTCAGTCAATGATAAATTAGGCTCAACATAAAGATCCTACCAGCTCAAGACATGAGATGGGTCAAAAAAATACTTATAAAGCTATGATACATGTAACAAACTAAGTATCTATGTCAACTACAATGAAAGATCTAAACGATGATCCACTCTCCCCACTGCTCAACAACCTCAAAATCTCCCACAAATTGTGGTGCAACATTCCCTAGTTTACCAAGTCATCGATGACCCAAACAAGGTGAAACTCTCAAAAACAAATTTTCACCAACTGAAAACTCCAAAGGTCATCTACGATTGTCAGCATAAGATTTATAATAGCTCTATGTCATCAACATTGTCTAATGGATCAACTGAATTTTTTGTTGTTGTTTCTTGGACCAAACTCAGTCCAACCAAAGAAATTTCACTAATATTTGACCAAAACAATGGAGATTTATAGGTATGACCATAAAAGGCTCAAAAGCATCCATTTTTATAGTGTATTGGTAAATTTTTTTGTAGGAGAAATAAATCAATCCTAAATGGGCATCCCAAGCTCCACCAAAGTCAATAATGCAAGCGCAAATCATGTCCTCAAGAATCTGTATAAATCATTCTATCTGGATATCCATCTATTGATTATAAATTATACTTAATATCAACCTACAACTCATTTCATCATAGAGACCTCTCCAAAAGTGAGAAGTAAAATGAGGATCTCTATTATAGACTATAACTAATGGAATTCCATGCAATCTGATAATATCATGCATAAAGAGACATCTCAAGTTATTAACTTTGGTTGTATCATGAATGGGTATAAAGTGAGTCTATTTGGTCTGCTAATCAATCACAAACCATATCACATTCTTCTTCCAAGGGGTACATGGAAACCTAACCACAAAGTTCATAAAGATATCATCTCACTTTAAAGTTGGCACTGTAAGTAGAAGAAGCAAGCTTGAAGGTATCTAATTCTTGACTTTGACCTTATAACAGGTATAACAATGAGAAAAAAAATCATCGATGTCTCATATCATACCTAGACACTAGAATAATTACAAAATATCATAAAATATATTCATATTTCTAGGGCACAACACCCACTGGGAATTTTGGAAATCCCCCATTACATACTTTCTTATGGGAAAGGGAAAAACAAACTGATTCTGAAAACGTAGGATGCCCTCATAAGAGAACATCTGCTCTCCAAAGGTATCCCCACCATAAAGAGAGTCCCTAATGATATGAAATTCATCATAAAATAGTTGATCCTAAAGAATCATCTCGAGAAGAGCGAAGGTCAACTAAACACTTTCCAAATAACCTCATCCTTTTCCTCTCGAACTCCCAAATGCAACTGAGAAAAAATGCCCATCAAGTTCCACTCTTCTGATGATTATTCATGGCCTGGGTCAAAAGTTTCCTCCTTAAAGCATCAGTAATGACATTTCCCTTTCCTGGGGTGTAGGAAATGTTGAAGTCAAAAGACTAAAGGTACGCCACTCAAGGCCTCTATCGAAGGTTAAAATATTTTTAAGATAAGATATAACACAATATTTTATAGTCAACATAAATGATAAACCTTTCTTTGAAAATTTAGTTTTGCCAACTCTTAAGATCATGCATCACAACAGTGAGTTTAAGATCATGGGTCGAGTAATTCTTCTCATGTGTCCAATTTTTTTTGGAGCTATAGGCTGCCACATGATCACCCTTTATAGTAACACAACCCAAACTCGAACCTAATGCATCATAGAAGATGAAATAGCACTGATAGACCTCTAGAATAGTCAAAACTTGTGTAGAAATAAAAATATGTTTGAACTCAACAAAATAACTCTATCATTTTTCATTCCACAAGAACTTCACTCCCTTCAGAGTAAGTGATCATCTGAGAATACAAATTTGAGAAATCATTGACAAACCTATCGTAATACCCCTCCAAGACCAAGAAGATTCATATCTCAAAAACATTAAATATTTTATCTCATGTCATAAAAGCCTTTATATTCTCAAGATAGATTGAGATTCCATGTTATGACACCACTTGTCCCAATTAATTCACTTCTGATAACCATAAATTACATTATAAAATATTTTCATAAAGTTTGTGTACTCTCAATATTTCTATAACTGTTCTCAAATGATGCACATGATCTACCTCAGTTTTGAATTAAACCAAAATATCATCCGAAAATACCACCATGAATGAATAGAGGTACTCATGGAATATTTTGTTCATCAAGTCCATAAAGACCATAGGAGCATTGGTCAGGATAAATGGAATAACAAGATACTCAAAGTGATCATACCTGCTTCTAAAGGTAGTATTTAGAATTTCAGGTTCTTTTATTATCAACTTATGATAACTAGAATGAATATCAATCTTCAAGAACCAATTTACCTCTTTCAATAGGTCAAACTGATCATCAATCAATGATAATAGATACTTGTTCTTTACCATGAATAAATTGATTTTTCAGTAATCAACACAGAGGTTAAGTATTATATTATCTTTCTTCACAAAAAAACAGGTGTCTCTCAAGGTAACACACTCAGGAGTATGAATACTTTCTCTAACAGATCATCCAACTAGGTCTTTAACTCTTTAAACTATTCTGGTATCATATGATAAGAAGGAATATATACTAACTGAGTATCAGGTACTAAATTAATAGATAAATCTACCTCTATTACCGATGGATGACTATAGAAATAAAAAGGAAACATGTTGGGAAACTTGATGATAGCTGGAGGGAGATCATCACTCAAAGATTCTCACTCCAAGTCAAAAGTAAACACCGATATTACCCTTACCACCTCTGGAAAAGACGGTCTAACTCTACTCAACCTCGAGTCCCATTATCCCTGAAATACATGGAACACCCCATTGGGTATATTAAAGGAGACTCGTCAAAGATAACAATCAATTTGAGCCTTATTATAAATCATCCAATCCATCCTGAGAATGACGTCAAGAGGTTTCATGTCAAGAACCATAAAATTACAAGTAAGCTCCATCTCTGATAAAGAGAAAGCACAAGAAGGATAGAAAATTCTCTTCTCTCTCTTAGTTCTAAGGTGTGTAGTAAAATTCATCACATAAGACAAAAGATCCATAGGAAGATTTAATAGGTTCATGATATGAGTTGATATAAACAATTCAGATGCACCAATATCAAATAAAACAATCGCTATAGATGAATTTATAGTGATGGTATCTCTCACTATCATTGGACCTGTATCAGCTTCCTCTGAAGACTCTTTCACTGCATAAAGAAGCTTATCTATGAATCTTTATGGCTGGAACCCCTTAGATCTTGAAGCATCTAATTGCACCATACTACTTTTTGGAGTTGATGAGCCCATACCACTATTCAGAGTATAAAATAAGTGGTAGAACTTATAAAAATATCTTGAGTGACCACAGGAACAGTAGATATTTGTCAACTCAATACACACGTGTCTTGAATTCCCAACCTTACCACACTAAAAGAAAGAAATGGGCTTCTTTAAGGCACTATATGAGGTCTAGAAGACTCCTATTGTCTACAACCACCATGAGACTTATCATGCTTCATATTTCCCTTAAAGTAACTCATAGAACTACCACTGGGAGAAAAATTAACTCCCATCAAACTTGAATAACCAGCCAGGTTGAGCTCAATCATCAACACCCTATCCAGCACATCAGCATAAGAATACATCTTCAGCAAGAAAACTTGATATCAGATGTCATATTGAAGAACCATCTCAAATATTTATTCCTTCAACTTCTCATTAGTCACAACCATAGGGCAAAACTTAACAAGATCAAAAAATTGGTTTGTGTACTGAGTTATGATCGTGTCACCCTACTAAAGTTTGAGAAACTCCATGGATTTCACCAAGACCATAGATTCTGGATAGAACTAATCAGAAAAAATAACTTTAAATTCATAACATTCCAAACCCTAATGCTTCTTTTTCATTACCATCTAATCTCACCATCTCCTGCTAGGCCCTTCCAAATTTAAGGTAGCATGCTTTACCTTAATCAAATTAGGAATTTCCAAGAACTCAAAATGAAGATCTATCTTTTCCAAAAAGTAATCATCATCTTGAGGATCTTTAGAGCCTTGGAAAGTGGGTGGATTCTAGTGAAGAAACTCTTGATCATGACTCTAGGATTTGTCTATTTGGGATTACACAACTAGACCCTAGATGGGAACATGTGTGGTGCCTACCCCAGAGCTTGGAAAACATGCACTACTATCTCAACAAGATCTTGGTCCACTAGAGGATTTTCTAGTTTTGTTTCAGTAGAAGATTCCTCTTAGGGACTATTCACATGTATTCTTAGAGGCATGATGCTACACAACATCAACAGACAACACTAAAGACATCATAAAGGATACACATATCAAAATACAAGAATATCAATTCCATCGAGAAGAAATTTAATATTGATATTTAATAAAAATCAGATCAAATAAATGGAAAATATTTGAATCACATTAAAAAATTCCTCAGACACTTTTCCCAAACACACATGGTGACTTAAGGCTCGTTATAGTGATATTTGTCCAAACACTCACTTGCAACTACCTCCTAAGTCCCATAAAGACATCCCAAACCGCATACTAACATTAAGGAAAGATGTTTAACCTACACCCTCTAATACCACTTTGTCACCAACCATCTCAGATACCATAGTACACTGATACCCAAGCCATCTCCGACATATCCAAAAGGGAATTACTGATCCCCATGGGTTGGAAACTATCACACAGAATCATACAAGATCAAAGAGGGAATGATTTTACCAAAAAAATCGTGGAAGATAAAAGATACAAGTCACCTTTATCAACACTCAAAATGAATAAAGTTTTAGAAAAAATAGGTAAAATAATACCCAAACATAAAAATAAACATCCCAAAGGAAACAAAAACAACAAAAACTAGACAAAAGTCTCAAAACTCTTATGTAACAAGTTGAAAGCAGCTCTACTGGTCACCATCACCACTCCATGCTCCCAATGATCAAGAACATTTACCACCTCCAAGTGGCGATTTAACTTTGTTCAGACCTAGCATAAGAAAATATATAAATACCCAAAGGCAAAGGTAGGGTGTGATCTATAAAGCCTAGTAGGGTCTCACCAAGTGTCCCACAATCAATGCCATAATAATTAAACCAATTACGCTTCTTTTTAATTAAACAAGGCATGGTATAACATTAACATATTTTAAACCAAAACATTATTTCACATTAAAAGAGATGGAAGATGTATCAAAAATTTCTTAAAAGAACATTTTATATAAAACAATTTTATAAATCAGTTGCATGAAATAAATAGTTCAATAATCATTAGAATGTAAAATCAAGTCAACAAATCATAGATCCATGTACAAAATCCTTGTGGTATGTTAGTTAAGGTAATATGATCCTCACACATCTCAATAATGAATTTGGATCAAGATGGGTGTGTACATACAAAACAATCTACACCCCAAATGGGGAACCCTCATGGGACATCTACACCCCCAAAGGGGAACCCTCTAGAGTGTTCATTCCACAATTGTTTAGTAATAGTTATCATCATCAATACATTCCTATGGATTCAAGTTCCTAGTGTGTTTGTAAAAGTTATCACTAACTACCTAGGATAAAATGTTCTTCAAACAATAAATCAATCAAACATAGGATAATCAAACATTTCAAATCAATTCAAATTACAATTTCCCAGTTTTTAGTTTTCAAAATGCCTTTCTCATTTCAAAACCAAAACAGAGTTTTTCATCAATTCATGTCATTTCAAATCATCTTTAACTTTAATACATTTTTTCTAATGTTTAACAAAAATTAAATTTATCAAATCATTCTCATAATCAAGAAATCATTTTCTCAAAATTCTCTCCACATTTCAATTCCATTAAAATTGGGGTTTTCTTTCTACAAATTCCATACCATTTATAATAACCCACCATATCCTTTTAAATTAGGAATTTTAAAACAATTAAAAACTCATTTCAATAAAATCAATCAATATAAGGTTCCAATCATAGGGTAAATCATTATGGAACCACCTACCTTTAATCACATGGTCAAAGACAACACCCGCAATAGGATTGCCAATGAAGAATGAAGTGAAGGAGATCAAGAAACTCAACCTAGAATTATGATCCAAAAAAATGGAGTTTAGATTCATCAATAACATGATAATATATCAAACTATAAGGAGTATATAAATATAGATCAAAATAAACTACATGATAGGATATCCACCTACCTGGAGAAGATCGAACACAATCATTGGAGCTTCGATTAGCTAATAAAAGGGTTTAGAGGAGCCAAAATTACCTCTTGGGATCCTTTAAAGACTAAAAATATGAGTTAGAGTCAAAATAGGGTGATTAGGGGTTAAATCAAAGGTTTTGGGGATTTTAAAAATTAAGGGAATTAAAACTCACACGCACAGTTTTCTGGGTAGGTCTGCACGATTAGTAGTAACCATGATCCCTAATCATACACCCCTAATGGTATTCTGTTTGGGGTGCATAGTTTGTCCACACTATTAAAATAATTGTGTGTCAACCATGCATTCCCCAATTCCCATGGTGTGCATGGTTTGTAGGGGTGGCCACATGGTTTGGAAAAATCATGTTCCCCTTTCTAGTGGCTTTCAACAGGGTGCATGGTTTGCTGGGACAAATCACACAGTTTTTTGGGCCAAACCACGTGGTTTACCCTAACCGTGTGCCAACCTTGCACATCCCATTGGGCTTCCAAAATTCTCTAACTTTTAATCTAAACACCCTGAGACAAGATCCAACCAAAAGGATATCAAAACAAGGTTCAATGAATACCTAAAATAAGGTAACATAATTTTACGACCTCCCCACCATAAAAACATTCTTTCCCCATAAATCTTATCAAGAAAGCTCCATATAAAAAAGATGAGGCTAAAACTCTCTCATCAGTGTATCACACTTCCACATATCATGTGAATCAGAACCATGTTGTCATAAAACACAGAGTAAAGGTATTTTCCTCCCATAAATAACTTTTGTCTCAAAATTAATGATCCCGACTGGATACTCAATCATGGATAAATCAAGCTCAATATCAAGATCCTCCCAGCCCAAGACATGAGATGTATCTAAAAGATACTTCTAAAGTTGTGATACATGGAACACACTATTTATATATGTCAACTATGGTGCAATAGCTAAACAATAATCCACTTTCCCCACCTACTCAACAACCTGAAAATTCCCCCATAAACCGTGGTACAAGCTTCCATGTATCCCAATTTGCCAATAACCCAAACGAGGTGAAACTCTCAAAAACACATGGTCACCAACTAAAAACTCCAAAGGTATTTTATAATGATCTGCATAAGATTTGTACCGAATCTATGCCGCTAACATTCTATGATGAATAAATTTAATCTTCATCGTCGTTTCTTAGATGAAACTCAGTAAAACCAAATAACTTTAACCAATATTTAACCAACACAATGGAGATTTAAAAGGTCAACCATACAAGGTCTCAAAAGGAGTCATTATGATAGCGGATTGGTAACTATTGTTGTAGAAGAACTCAACCAGCCCCAAATGGGCACACAAATCTCTACTAAAGTAAAGAATACAAGTGAAAATAATGTCCTCAATAATCTATATAACTTATTATATTTGGTCATACATATGTTATACTCAAGCTCACCTGAGATTTCATTGCCTCTTGGAGTGTTTTCCAAAAGAGAGAAGTAAAATAGAAATCCATATCAGAGACTAATAGATGGATTGTCATGCAATCTAAAAATATCCATCATATAGAGATGCCCCAAGTCCTCAACTTTGGTTTTATTATGAATGGGTACAAAGTGAGCCGATTTGGTCAACCGATCAATCACAACTCATATTGAATTCTTCTTACAAGGGGTACATGGAAACCCAACCACAAAGTCCATAGAGATCTCATCCCACTTCCAAGTTATCACTAGATGTGGATAAAGAAATCCTAAAAATATTTGGTGCTTGGCTTTGACCTATTGACAGGTATAACAATGAGAACCATATTTAGTGATGTCTCATCACAAACTTGGACACTATAATCAGTGCCGCAAATCATAAAACATATTTTTGGTTCCATGGTGCACCAACCATTGGGAATTATGGAAATCCCCCATTATGACCTTTCTTACAGGCAAGGGAACAAAAACTTGATTCCAAAAACATAGGATTCCCTCAAAATAGAATGCAAACTCTTCGATGGTCTCCACACTATAAAGAGTTTCCATGATGCTACAGAATTCATCATCAAACTGTTTCTCCTAAAGAATCATCTAGAAAAGAGTGGAGGTCAACTGGACACTTTCCAAGATAACCTTGACCTCTTCCTCCCATACTCCCAAATGAAACCAAGAAAAAAGAGTCATCAATTTACACTCTTCTAATGATTATTTCACGGGCTGGGTTGGAATTTTCTTTCTTAAAGAACCATAAATGACATTTCCCTTCCTCAGGGTGTAGGAAATGTCAAAATCAAAAGACTATAGGTACTCCACCCAATGTCTCTGTCAGAGGTTCAAATATTTTTAAGAGAATATATAACTCAAGATTTTATCGTTAGGATAAATGATAAACCTTTCTATGAAATGGAAGTGTCATCAAATATTAAGAGCATTAATCACAGTCATGGGTTCGATATCATGGATGGGGTAATTCATCTCGTGTGGCCTAAGTATTCTAGAGCCATAGGCTACCACATGATCACCCTATATAAGAACAAAGACAAAACCTAAACCTGGTGCATTATAAAAGATAACATAGTTATGCCCTACCTCTAGAAGAGTCAACACTGGTGTGGAAGTAAAAAAGATGTTTCAACTCAAAAAAAGAACTCTGAAATTTTTCATTCCACAATAACTTCACTCCCTTATGAGTGAGAGTGGTCATCAGAGAAGACACAATTTTTAAATCTTTGAAAAACTGATGGTAATACCCCACCATGCCCAAGAAGCTCCATATTTCAAAAATAGTACATGGTTTCTCCCATGTCATAATAGCCTTCATATTCTTATGATTGATTGATATGCCATGTTATGACACCATCTGTCTCAAGAGCTTCACTTACTGTAACTATAAATTACATTTTGAAAGCTTCACATAAATTTTGTGATCTCTCAATATTTCTATAATTGCTCTAAAATGATTCACATTATCCTCCTCAATTTTGGAGTAAACCAAAATATCATCCACATATACCACCATGAACGAATCGAGGTAATTGTGGAATATTTTATCCATCAAGGCCATAAAGACTATAGGATCATTAGTCAGGACAAAGGGAATAACAAGATACTTAAAGTGACCATGCCAACTTCTAAAGGTGATATTTGGAATGTCAGGTTCTTTTATTCTCAACTAGTGATAACTAGATATAAGATCAATCTTCAAGAACTATTTTTTCCCTTTCAACTAGTCAAATAGATCATAAATTCATGGTAATGGATACTCGTTATTTACCATAAATAGATTGAGTTTTTGATAATCAACACAAAGGTTAATTCTACCATCAGGTTTCTTCACAGAGAGAATAGGTGCTGCCCAAGGTGACACACTCAGGCATATGAATCCTTTCTCTAACAGATCATCCAACTGAGTCTGTAACTCTTTCAAATATATTGGTTCCATATAGTAAGAAGTAATAGATATCAGTTGATTACTAGGTACTAAATCAATAGATAAATCTACTACTCTTACTAGTGTAAAACCAAAGAAATAAGAAGGAAACACATTGGGAAACTTGGTGATGAATGGAGGAAGATTATATCTCAAAGATTCTTGCTCTAAGTCAAAATAAAACACTGATATTACCCTTACCAACTCTATAAAAAATTATCTATCTCTACTTGACCTCAGTTCCCATTCTACCTGAAAGATGTCACACCCCATCGTGTGTAGTAAAGGATACCCATTAAAGATAATAGTCAATTCGATCATTATTAACAATCATCCAATCCATTCCAAAAATGATGTCAAGAGGTTTCATGTTGAGAACTTGAAAATTCTAGGTAAGATCAATCTCTAATAAAGAGAAAGCACAAGCAGGAAAATGAAGACCATTTTCTCTCTTCATTTTAAGGGGTGTAGTAATATCTATCACATAATACAAAAGATTCATAGGAATATTTAGTAGGTTCACAATATGAGTCGATATAAACAAGTGAGATGGACCGGTATCAAATAAAGTAGTTGCTAAAATGAAGCTATGGTGATGGTACCTCTCACTGTCATTAGACCTGCATCAGATTCCTCTGGAGACTCTTACACTATTTGAAGAAGCTTCATTCAGGATGAATATGGCAGCAACCCCTTAGATCTTGAAGCGTCTGATTTCACCACAGTACTTTTTAGAGATGATGATCCCATGCCACTGCACAAAATAGAAAATAAGTGTAATATATTCTTTAAATGTCTTGGGAAACCATAACAACTACAGATCATTGGTTCCTCAGTACACACAAATCTCAAATGCCCAACCTTGTTGTACTAAAAACAAGGGAATGAGCCTCTTCTAGGAACTTCAGATGTTTTGGAAGATGTCTACTATCTAGAACCACCACAAGACTCATCACACTTATTTTTTCCTTTAAATGGACTCAAAAAACTTCCACTGTGAGAAAAAGGAACTCCCATCAAACCAGACTTACCAACCAAGTCAATATCATTCATCAATTCCCTATCTAGTACTTCAACATAAAAAGTCATCTTTAGTAAGAAAACTTGAGATCAGATGTCATATCGAAGACTCATATCAAATCTTCATGCCTTCAACTTCTCATTAGTCACCACCTCTGGGGAAATTAATGAGACCAGTAAAGTGTTTTACATAAAAATTTATGATCGTGTCACCCTAATTGAGTTTAAGAAACTCCATGGATTTCACCAAGACCATAGATTTTGGATAGAACTGATCGATGAAAATAACTCAAAAGTACTTCCATTCCAAACCCTCATTCTTCTTTGTCGTTACCATCGAATCCCACTATCTCTTGTTGGGCCATTCAAGCATTAAGGTACACACTTTATCTTAATCGAATTAGGAATTTCCAAAAACATAAAAAGAATATCTATCTTTTTCAACC
This sequence comes from Viscum album, assembly GCA_963277665.1. NCBI lineage: Eukaryota > Viridiplantae > Streptophyta > Magnoliopsida > Santalales > Viscaceae > Viscum > Viscum album. The sequence goes on from OY728156.1 coordinate 1,810,690,523, forward strand.
AATCCTCAACCTCTTGAGGATGATTAGAGCCTAGGAAAGTAGGTGGATTCTAGAAATGAAACTCTTGAGAACAACTCCAAGATTCATCCCTTTGAGGTTCCACAACTGAAACCTGAATGGGAATGGGTGTCAGTGTCTACCCCATAGCTTGGACAACATACACAACTATCTCAACAATATTATGGTCCACTAGAGGATTTTCCTGTTGTGGTTCACCACCAGCTTCCTCCTAAGGCCTATTCACACATCTTCATGGAGTAATGATGAAACACAACATCAATAGACAACATTGAAGACATTAGAAAGGATACATAGATCAAATATATAGGAATATCATTTTCATCAAGCATAAATTCAAGATTGGTATTTCACAAAACTCGGATCAAATGTGGGTAAAATACTAGAACCAAATCAAAACATTCCTCAAAAAAACTTTTCCCAAACACCCATAGTAGCTTAAGGATCATTATGGTAAGATTTTTCCAAGAACTCGCTCACAACTACCCATTAAGTCTCATAAATACATCCCAAAATGCATACTGACATCAAGGAAAGATGATTAACTTTCACTCTTTCATGCCACTTTTTCACAAACCATCCTAGATACCCTAGTAAATTGATACCTAATCTAGATTTTACATATTTTGAAGGGTGTTCCCGATCCTCACGGGTTGGTGACTTGAACCTTGCATCTTACAAGATCAAAGAGGGAGTGATTTTTTCACAATACAATGGAAGATAAAAGATACAATTCAGCATTCTCAACACTCAAAAGGGAGAAGTACCAGAAAAAATAGGTAAAACAGTACTCAGACAAAAAATATAAACATCACAAAGGAAGCAACAACAACAAAAATCAGACAAAATTCTCAGAACTTATGTGTAATAAGTGGACAATAGCTCCACTGGTCACCATCACCACTCACAGTCCCAAGGATCAGAAACATCCACCACCTCCAAGTGGCACTTTATCTTTTCTCAGAACTGGCATAAGAAAATATACAAACGCCTGAGTGCAAAGGTAGGGTGTGAGCTATAAATTCCAATATGGTGTCACCAAGTGTTCCACAATCAATTTCATAATAATTAAATCAATTATACTTCATTTTAATTAAAAAATGCATGGTATAACATTCAAATATTTTTAATCAAAACATAATTTCACATTAAAAGAGATGCGATATATGTCAAAATTGTCTTAAAATAAAATTTTATATAAAACACTTATATAAAATAGTTGGCATGAAATAAACAGCTCAATAATCATTGGCATGTAAAATCAAGTCAGCAAATCATAGAACCATGTACAAAATCCCCATGGTATGTTGGTTTAGGTAATAGTATCCTCACGCATATCAATAATGAACTTGTATCAAGATAGGCGTGTACACACAAAACAATCTACACCCTAAATGGAGAACCATCATGGGACATATACACCCCAAAAGGGGAACCCTCTCGGGTATTCATGCTGCAATTGTTTAGTAACAGTTATCATCATCAATCCATTACTAGGGAGTCAAGGTTCTAGTATGTTTTCCCCATTTACCACTAACTACATAGGCTAACATCTATTTCAAACAATCAATCAATCAAACATGGGAAGATAAAACATTTTAATTCAATTCAAATTACAATTTTCAAGTTTTCAGTTTTCAACATGCCTTTCTCATTTCAAAACCAAAACATAGGTTTTAATCAATTCATGACATTTAAAATCAACTTTCACTTTAATCCTTTTTTCTTAAAGTTCAAAAAAAATCAATTGATCAAATCAATTTCAAAATAAAGCCATCATTTTCCCAAAATCTTCCCCACATTTCAAGTCCATTAAAATTGGTATTTTCTTTCCACAAATTACATGCTATTTAAAATCACCCATCAAATCCTTTCAAATTAGGGATTTTAAAACAATTAAAATATCATTTCAATTCAATAAATAAATATAAGGTTTAAATCATAGGTAAAAGAATTATGAAACCACCCACATTTAATCTCATGATCAAATATAACACCCACAATGGGATTTCTAACAAAGAACAATAAAAGGGGGATCAAGAAACACATATTAGAATCAGGATCCGACAAAACAAAGTTTAGATCCATCAATAACATAATGATCTATAAAACTCTAAGGAGGAGAGAAATTGATATTGGAAGAAACCATATGAGAGGAGATCCACCAACTCGAAGGAGATCGAACATATTCACCCGAGCTTTGATCCTCCAAGAAAAGGGTTTGGAGGAGTCAAAATCGCCTCTTGGGAGACTCCAAAGACCAAGGATTTGAGTTAGGGTTGAAATAGGGTGACTAGGGATTAAATAAAAGCATTTAATGGATTTAATAAATTTTTCGATGGAATTAAAATCTGTATGCATGGTTTTCTAAGTAGGGACACATGGTTAGTAGTAACTATGCACCCTAACTGTGCACCCATACTGGTCTTCTGTTTGGGGTGCATGGTTTGGCCGAATGGTTAAAATGTGCACCAAATGTGAATTCCCCACTGTCCATGGGGTGAACGGTTTGTAGGGGTAGTTGCACAGTTTGGAAAAACTGTGTGCCCCATTCTAGTGGCTTTCAACAAGGTGCACGGTTTTGTTGGGCCAAACCGCACGGTTTTGTTGTGCACAGTCCTTTGGGCTTCCAAAATTCTTCAAATTTCACCTAAAACACCCCAAGATAAGACCCAACCAAAATGAGATCGAAATAAAGGTCAATGAATATCTGAAATAATGTAACGAAATAATGTAGTGTATCTATAGTAAATATCCAAAAGGTTATGATATTATAGAAATATCTATGATATAAAAAGTTTATAGTCAAGTGCTAGACTATATTTCTATAAAAGGTTCCATATGTCTATTTAATATGGTAAGAGAAATATTGACTTGGGTTTAGTCAATTATAGAGATGCACAAATAGTTATCATAGGAATAAGTTCCACTAAAGCTAGTGGAAAAGGAATGTTCCAGATACACATACTAGGTAGGAAGAATAAAACCATGGTAATAGTTTTGTATTCATCGTAGATAATAATATATTATTCATTGAGAATAATGGATCCTACAAGTAAGTAGTAAATGGAAACAAGATAATATTGAAAACATCAATTAAAATTCAATAGCAGATTCCATGTATTAAAGTATAGGGGCTTATTTATGTTTTTTTAATACTACAGTGGGTATTCAAATGAAATTATATGTGGATGGAACAAGCATGGTACCAATAAGGCTTGATTGGTAACACCAATTTGTTATGTCTAAATCCATTAGAATTTTAATTGTCATAAATACTTTCTATGATCATTTTATTGAGAATTATATGTTAAGACCACCAATCGTGGAATGTGTCTATGTGACTCAACCAGAAAGGGATGGTGACATCATAGAATTCCAATAAGCGGTACAAGTTACTGAAATTAAGTTTAGGAGAATATTCATTTGGAATGATTTTTTTTCCATGTGTCTGCAAGAGGTTGGTGTGAGAACCATTATTTCTAAGTAAAATAGGTTTGAAAACATATGAAAAACAACTATTAGTCTTACAATTAGTTAAGACCAGGGTGAAAGTAACTCTCCAAATATTGAATTATGGTAGAAACCTAAGTTATAATGAATAAGATCTAATGAGGTAGATCTAATGGTTGTTTAGACCTACTCAATGGTACATATACTGACAAGGTATTGAAACATACAAGTTGGAACATTTTGAGAGAGAATTGTTACCAATATCACATGGCATAAATCTCTCCAAGAAGATATGTATGGTGAACAAGAGGAGATTAATGTGGTGCATAGAGTTCCATATGCTTCTATGACTGATCAATCACATATGTCATATTATTTACAAGAAATGATATTTCCAACATAAAATTTATGATTGGAAAATATCAATTATATCTTGGTTAACTGTAAGGGAAGCATTCATTACTATCCAATTACACTTCATAAAGTACAAAAGGTATCTACCTGGTATGTGGAGAGGAAAGGATACTAGTTATACAGAGACACAAACTAGTCTTCCTTTGGATCAATATGATCTAATATTGTAGTTGGGATAAGGTAATGAGCAAGATAAGCTCGTAAAATATAGTGGTATACATGTTTACAAATACTTAGTGTGTTGCAGCTTCTAAGGTGGCTAAAGAAGTTGTTTAAAATACTCAATGATTTGTTTGAATTCTTGGAATCTCACCTAGTAAGTAAATTTTAATCATAATATAAATTATGATAATTATACTACTATGACTATCCAAGATGTCAAGTTATGATAGTATAAAAATGAAATACACTCAGAGATTTCATCTCTTGATAAGTCTTGCTCAAGGAGGTAAGGTAGTGGATTGAAGAATAGCCACACAACAAAAACATGGCAGGCCCATGAATAAATCCATAACTCAATAGAAACATGATCTTATCATGTTAGAGATAAAAAGGTTCATTAGCAAGTTGTATTTAGTGCAATTGGGTGTGTTGTAATATTGGGTGCCCTAGACCCAACTAAATAGTACTTTTTGATTACTATATCATGTATACAGTGAGTTATGCATGATATAATCTTACCATTATAGAGTTGATATTTCTATATCCACTATGTAAATGGTGATGTCCATAAATTATTTTTCATATCAAAAGGTTATAGCAGTTCACATGCTATAATGAGAACCTTGAGATATTATGGCATAATCTTAAACAATTTTCCTACAGTCTAGATACATCATACTGATTGAACACGGTTGATGTCTGGCTATCAGGTATTGGGGGATCATAATCATTGATATTTTATCTTATGAAGTTCTCACTTGGTGATCTATAGTATGTTAGATCATGAGAATAGACATGTCAATAGGAACACCACATGTTTCAGGTTTCATTGGTTGTTCCTATCTATGAACATGTATATTGGTCTCTTGACTTGAGAACATTATCAATGTGTACCATTTGATTGCATACTTTTATTAAAGGAAAAAACCATTACATTGAAGTCATGGAAAGGTATCTTATGTTGAGTGCATCTTTAGTGGTATGGCATTGGTTGAATGTTCAAGATAGAATTCATCACTTTCAAGTTGTGGAAGTGATATCTCAAACCTAGTTGATTAGGATGGTAGTAGATTCATAAATCCTTGGTCAAGGTAGTTGAAGGTAAGTCTTTCCAGTTAGGTCAAAAAATAATAAAGTAATAATGGATGATGACACAAGTTGTGCATCTTGATTTATGATATATCACACGACAAATAGATTATATTACACAATGCATGTTTGCAAGAAAGGTTTTTGTTACTATGACTTTTCTTTATCTCCTTAGGGGCCTTGATGGGTTGTTAGAATATTCTCTTGGTATGTGAATAGTATTCACTACTATCAAGATAAGAGCCTAGAGGGCGACACATAATAGCATATTCAAGAGTGTTCCCTATTTTGGTGAAGAGGAATATTGGATATGGTGGGCTCCACCATGGGGTCTGGGAGTTTTCCAAGTAATTGATTATAGAAGAATAAATAACTTCATTATTATTATAGAATAATTAGGTTGAATTTATTTATTAAAAGTATTCATAAGGTATTAAGTGAATACACAAAAAAATATTATATGAATGAATATTATTTTAATATTCAATGTTCGTTTAATATTAATAGGAATAACGACCTGATTTAATGAATCGGTTTTATCATGTAATATATTTATTATATATTAAAAGTACATGATAAAATATAAATGATGTTTATAACACAGTTAGTTCTTCATGATGTGTTATTTATTACTTATTTAGTGAATGTTGGATATATAGGGGTCGGGGAACCCTTTCCAGGTATTTTGGACATCTATTATATAATCAGGGGAGGATCTCTATTCCAAAGACTATTCATTTCAATGGATTGAGATCCTCTCTCTCCTCCCACTTCCTAGAGATATAAATTCATCGTCCAAGCATTCAATCTAAGAATGCCTTTACAGATCGAAGGGATGGGATCAAGGTGACCATCATGATGTTGAAAGAAATCATCAAAGCTCTACACTATCACTCAGAATTTGACAATCATCATATGTGTGGATTCTTGGAGTCTGTGTGGATGTTATATAGGGGTTCAAGATTATATCCTTCAAGAAACGACCACCGGCGATGTGAAACATTCAAACACACTACCAATTCTAATGAGGTAAACGTTCGTTTAAATTTTGTGCTTTGATAATTCAAAAGAGATCCTCAAACCTCTACTGAGGCTTGTATTTCCAAAGATAGTGAAGTTACATCTCTTTGGTGATGAAAATTTTTAAATCTCCATCCCACCGACTTCTGTTGCACGCCCCGATACCAGTAGAACCAAATAAAATTGTTGTGTCTCGTGCATGTTTATATTTCTACTCATACATTACTACAAAAAGGAAAGAGAATAGTGTTTTGTATAATAATGAAATAATACCCAAAACAAAGGAGGGTTTTAATCTATCATACCCTGATTCACCCCCTTCAAGGTATTTATCCTGGTAGATCCAACAGTTTCTCCAAAATTACTTTAATATATTGTTCATGGTTAAAGTAGATAGGTAAAAGTTTCATAATCTCCAAAATGTTAATAATTTCATGAATATAATTTTTATTCCTTATATATAATTTTAAAATCATCCATACATGGTGGTAATAGAAGAACAAATCACATCACTATGTGGAGGTGGTAGTCCACACGTACGCACGAGCGACATTATCATTTTCCAATGGATTGAAGGGTAAGAAGGTAGATAATATATTATATTTCTATAATCATAATTATGTCAAAAATATGTTATATATTTAATTAATTCTATATTTATAACCATCAAAGTAAAATGGTGATGAAAAAACAAATTACACCGCTACATGAAGGCGGTAGGTTGTATATATGCATGAGTGTTGTATTAATTTTTTATAGGATGGAAATGAGATGAAAATGGTTGTATTATAATAATATTTAAATATCATTATGTTTATTATACTCAATTAATTATTTTGGGATGGATAAAATAGATTTATAGGAAGTATAAGAAGAAATAAACTTTGAAAGAGTTGGGTAAGACGATTATCACTTCTTTTAGAGGCCTCATTTAGCTAACATCTTAAGCCTTCTTAGGATGGTCTTAGGGTAAGACTAGGAGATCAAAAATGAATTAAAGGAAACTATGAATTTTTTTTGTTAGATATTAGCTGATCTAGAGGGATCAAAGTTTTTGAATAAATGAGGAGAAGACAATCCCTTTTATAAGTGAGGGAAGGGACATGTATTGAATTTCATGAAATATTTTAATAATATAAAGTCGTTTTCTTATTCAAGTGGATTCAATTTTACATAGATTCAAATATGATAAGGTTGATGTTGAAATATAACTAGAAAATGAGATTTAATCAATGTTTTTTGTGTTATATTTAATCCTTATCATTTATTTTTAACCTTTTTAACTCATTTTACTCTTAACTAAGGTAACAAATATTTACCATGATTTCTATTAATTATAAACAAAAATTAAGTTGAAATTATTACCTACTATTAATTATGATGATACCAAATATGAAATTAATTTTAAATCATTAAACTCCTATAAGTATTATAAATTAATTTTAATGTACATTCACAACATGAAACAAGACCCGTTTTTAAAAAAAATGTTTGTTTTAAGTATAAAAATGATTTTACAAAAAAATATAATATAATATTGATTAAAATAGGATTATTTGGATTATTTTAAATAAAATGATAATTATTTTTCTTTAAAACCAGACCAAAACTGAAAGGAACCTTGTAAATACTTGATTAAGCGAAAATAACTTTAAAAGGTTTTTATTTGAACAAAAACATTACTTAGACTTCCAAAATGTTAAGAATGTATTTCTAAGTTCAACATTATATTTTTATTGGAATTATATTACTTCATAAATATATATTTTCTCTAGAGAAAAAGGTATCATAAACATTCACATTGTTCTTACATCATTATAATGTCATAAAAGTGACATTTTTTTGTAAAATCAGTATTTTTCACTATTCTCCCAAAAATCAATTATTTCTGAAAAATATAAAAATATAATCCTATGATAATTTTGAAATGATAAATTCAAAAATTAAAATCATTCCTTCAAATATAATTTATAAAATTTTAGAATTTAGGTTTTAATCACATTCTTGAATAAAGTTATGTGCATTATATTATAGTTTCTTTAGAAATAAAATATTACTATAATTGAATCTCAGGTGTTACATTCTTCTCTCCAAAAATTTCATCCTAGGTTTTTCTATAAGTCACCTCATGAACAGATTTGGGTATCTTTTCATAAAAAATTCTTCATGTTCTTGTTTCACCTATTCTATTATATGATTTCTCCAAATTACTTTCACCAATCGAGCTGTCTGATTCTATAACACTTGTTTTCTAGTGTCAAGAATTTGGATAGGATTTTCACAATAAGATAGATCAAGTTTAAATTATATTTCCTTAGGGGTGGACACATGTGTTGGGTATGGAATGTACTCTATAAATAAAGATATATGGAACACATCATGAACTTTAGAGAGGAAACATGGCATTTCCAAATGGTAAACCACAACTCTAATTCTTTCCAAAATTTAAAAAGTCCTAATATACCTAGGACTTAGTTTCTCTTTCTTGTCGAACCTTATAACACCCTTCCATGGAGATACCTTCAAGAAAACATGATCTCTCACTTGAAATTCTAAATCCTTCCTTTGGTTATCTACATATCTCTTTTTCCTACCTTGAGCTACCTTGATATGAATCTAAATAGCTCTCACCTTCACTGTAGTCTACACAACATATTCAGGGCTTAAAATCTTTCTTTCACCAACTTCATCCCAACAAGTTGGTGTGCAGAATCTTTTCTCATAAAAATTTTCAAATGATTCCAATTTCATGCTCAAATGGAATATTTTTTTATAATAAGACTCTGCCAATGGTAAATATTGATCCCACATACCATGAAAGTCAAGTGATCATGACCTCAACATGTGGTTTAATGTTTGAATAATCATTATAATTTTCTATCTATCTAAGGATGATAAGAAGTGCTCAAATGTATCTCAATTATGAGAGCCTTATGAATACTTTTCTAGAATTTCGATGTAAACTGTGGGTCATGATCAGATACAATCGAAATAGGTGTGCCATGAAGTCTCACAACTTTATTAATATAGATTCACACAAGGCACTCGAGAGGAAGATCTTCCCTTATAGTGAGGAAATGGGTGGACTTGGTAAGGTGATCAACAATAACACATATGGAATCATTTTTTCTCATGGTATTTTGCAATCTAGTGAAAAAGTCCATAGTAATATGATCTCATTTCCACGTAGAATTAGGTAGAGTTTTCATGACTTCTTTAGGATTTTGTCTCTCAACCTTTACGTATTGACAAGCCAAACATCTTGAAACATATTCTATAATTTCCCATTTCATATTATCCCGTAAAAAATGTTCCTTCAAATCCTGATACATTTTGGTGCTACCAGGGTATATAAATAAATTTGAGCTATGAGATTCATCTAATAATTTTATTTTTAGCTCAATCACTGATGGAATACATGGACTCTTTTCTAATTTTCAATATAAAATCTTTATAGTTGATGTTTTCCAACTTCTAATCATTCAAGGCTTCATTTTTTAAAAAAAATTATTACTATCAAGTTGGGAACTTTTTATTTTCTCTAATAAGGATCGTTTGGTGGTCTTTTGGAATAAATGTGATGTTTCCCCCTCCTTAACGATTCTCATATACAACTTTATTAAATCCATCAATATAGTATCTTTTTCAATCCTAATTTTAGTTAAAAATCCATGATCTTTTATACTCAATGCATTATCCACCTTATTTATCTTCAAAAAGTGGTAGTGTATAGAGAAATTATAATCCGTGAGCAGTTTTACTCATCAAATTTTCCTCATATTGAGCTCTTTTTGTGAGAAGATGTATTTCAAGTTTTTTTATCTGTATATATTTCACATTTTTCACCAAAAATCTAATTCCTCCATACCCTCAATGCAAATATTATGGATTCCAACTCTAGATCATGGGTTGGATAATTCTATTCATAAATCTTTAACTGACTTAATGCATAGGTGACAACTTTATTGTTCTTCAAAAAGACACATCCAAGTACCTACTTAAATGCATAAATATATATCACAAATCCATATTTTCTTGATGTTAAAGTTAATACTGGTGCATTGACCAATCTCCTATTTAATTATTCCAAACATTATTTACATTCTGCTGACCATATAAACTTGATTGCTTTACATGTCAACTTGGTCAACAAGATATATAATTGAGAAATTTTTTGAACAAATCGTCGATTATAACCTAATAATCCAAGGAAACTACATACCTTGGTTATATCAGTTAGTGTTGTTCATTTCATTATTGCATTTGTCTTTAAAGGAATAACTGATATTCCATCCTTAGAGACAATATGACCAAGAAAAGAAACTTCTTGAAGCCAAAATTTTTATTTAATAAATTTTCTATATAACTCCTTTTTCTCCAAGATTCTTAATAATGACTCACAAATAAATATTATACTCATCATATCTTTTAGATTATATTAAGATATCATCAATAAATACCACAACTAAATTGTCAAGATAATCCTTGAATACTTTGTTTATCAGATACGTAAAAATAGAGGGTGAATTAGTTAATCCAAATGGAATTACTATAAATTCATAATTTCAATACCTCATATGAAATGTCATCTTTGGAGTATATATGGCATCCCGCCTTTTTAATACATAACTTTTCATTACATTTTACATACAAAGGATCTTTAAAGTCTAGTGTCTTGGAAATCAGGAACATAATACACGAAAACAACATAAAAAATTATTCTAAACCACTTGTAAGGCTTCATCATAGGTTCATCATATGTAAATTTATTGCATCTCATATCCTGGAGACAGACATAAAAGGAAAGGGTGAGCAGAAGGCCCAGTAAGGGTAAACAAGGGAATCAATGAACTTGTGATATCAATAAGAACTTGAATAAAAATATAAAGACATGAGAAATGGAAGAATAAGAATATCATAAAGAAAAGAACTTGGAAAATAACTTGAATATGTGGCTACAAAATTTCATTTAGACATTCATGAACATATCACCAAGTTCCATCCCCAAGGTTTCATAAAAATTACCAAGGTTATTCACCAAGGTATCGTAAAACTTATCATCTCTAGAGATCAATTCTTTACCCAATGCATTGGAGCGCTATCAGGGCGCACCATTAATATTTCTTTACTTTCATGTGATCCACATAGATCATAATCAAACATTTCATAAATAACCCAAATTGAATCAAAGAAATGGGTTTCATGCTAAAATTGTGACGTTTAAAAAGAGCTTGAAAAATAAGATCATTAAGTCATTTATAACCCATGGAAAGGGAGTGAGGGTTATATGTGTGTCAATTACAGAATCAAATATATCATATTTATATATTTATGAACACCCATGGAAATGAAATAAGTCTGGGTATTCACATAAATAAACAATAGAATTTCTTGAGAGAGAGAGATAGAAATTGTGAGACGAAATTTCTACAGCATAATGACTATATAACATGGTTGTATAAAACATTGAAAAGAGATGGGACAAGGGTCAAACACTCATAAATTACTCATAATACAGTATGGTTACTGAATAAGATCATGGTATGGATATTTGAATGACATACCACATGAAAAATGAAACATGAAAGAAAAAGAGAATATGCTATTTCTTTTACAAAAAATTCGGCAGCCTAACGGCGTCACTTAAAAATTCAGAAAACAAATTGATGAGAGTTGAGAAGGTCTCTCAATAATTAGACATGAAATGGATAGAAATGAGAACATATAAGAACATAACCTCAACATAAATATAATGAAATTATAAGACACAACATAAAGGAAGTCGTGGCTTAAAAGATGAGGGTGAAGGGATCCCTTACCTTGAAGAGTAACTTTAAAAGCTTGAAGGTCGGGACCTTGGGAGGCTTGAGGGCACCTTGGGAGGAATCCTTGGGAGGTAAAGAGACCATAACTTAGTTGGGGAGGATTTGGAAATGAAAATAATGAGGGAATGACTTGGTATTTATAAAAGAAGTGTGGGGACAAAGCATTAATTGCCAAGGGACACCTCATCGGTGGTATTGGCAAAACCATGGTCTTGCCCATGGTATTTGCCCATGGTATTACCCACTTGGGAAAACTCATACCTTATCTTACTATTTATAAGTCGACCAAAATTATTTCATAATTATTACATCCTTAATGATGTCATTAAACACCCAAAACTCAAAAACTGTATTTTCACTATTCACCAAAAATTTAACTTTCTCATATGAATCCCAAAAATTCACCTTAACAAAATATCGATGCTCTGATTTCAAAAATGAACTCCATTTTATGAAAATAATTTTCTAAATATTTTTAATTTAATTTTTAAATAAAAATACTATTCACCGAAAATTCAACTCTTTCAGAAAAATCCCAAAAATTCACCTTAACCAAATATCGATACTCTGATTTCAAAAATGAACTCCATTTTATGAAAATAATTTTCTAAATAATTTTAATTTAATTTTTAAATAAAAAACACTATTCACCTGAAAAAACTAATACTTAACCAATATTTTCTGAATCAATTATTTACCTATTTATTGAATCGCATTACTTAATCAAGGTGCCTAAATTATATTAATACTTTATTAAGTGAAGTTACTTAATCCATTTAGTCACATTACTAATCATAAGCGTAAAATCACTATTCATAATTTACTATTCATAAAAAATTAAGTTGATCTTATTAGACTCTAAATTTCTTACTGAACATAAATGTAGAAGACCATTTTTTGAAAATCACTACACATTATTAAATATTTAAGGTTTACATAAATATTTTAAAATATACTTTTTCTAAAATTCATCAATAATATGCATACTATATTTATCCAGACATTTGAAAATTCACAAACTTCACCATAAGAAGAAATCACAATTTTTATTTAAATCAAAGGATTACACAAGGAAATTATAGTCTCGTTACATAGCCCCTTATAACACCAGCATAGGACCTAAGAGTAAGGTGTGCTAGGGTGATAAAATCTTAGGGCGGCTCGACCAACATTTCCCGAGTAGTGATTTCAATCAGCTTGAACTTCTCACGAAGGTGATTCCGTTCCAGTTTCACACGATGAAGTTCGGCTTGAGTTTGGTCCAGATCAAAGCCCAAAGGTGCTACATCCTTCCCAAGTTCCTTCAGATGGGCTTCGATCGGCCCGAGACTACTAGATGGGGCCATCAAATCTTCTTTCTATATTAATTAACCAAGATCACTTGTATTTGTAGATAATAATCGCAAAATTTAGTTTCCAATGGTCATATTGACCAACAGTCATATAATAGTCGAAACCCAATGGTCTCATTTTAATTATACTCATCTTATTAAATGAAATAGTTTTGTTGAGTATAAAATAAAATAACACACAAAGTTAGGAAACAAAATTTATTCAAAATTTTGGGTCGTTACATTCTTCCCCCCATAAGAAATTGCGTCCTCGCAATTTTAAAATTGGGCTTGGAAATTTCATCGAAAGTCCCACATCGGAAAAAGAGACAGTAAAACGATTACTTTAAAAGAAAGAAAGGGAAGTACAAAGGTCACCTGAGTTAACCCATACTAGGATTCCATGTAGGAAAACACGGATATGGAAGAGAAAACAAATGGTCAAGTTCTGATGGAGAGTGATAGAAAACATGATTAGGAGAAAATTAACCACAAGAAGATCACAAACCTATGATGTGTTAAACGGTCTTTTATTACCCAGTAGGAAACATAAACCAACAACATTTTTGTTTTACATTCCTTTTCATAATTTTGAGGAATTCATTTACTACATAGAATAAAAACATAAATAAATATACTTACCTTCAAGTAGAGTTTCATCCTTTAATAAGTTTCCACAAAGACTAATCTTTTCTCCAAACAATGAGCATTCAAAAAGACTTGGTCTCATCAAAAGCACAAGAATCATATTCTAGAGAATCACATAATCCACAAAAGAATAACTATATATTTCCCTTGTCTTTAATCATCAACTAAAAATAAAATGGTTAGTACGAGATCATATAATCCCCAAAACGGATAATCCTTTATAAAAAGAAATATGACTATTAATCTCCAAAATTCAACAAAAAGTACCCAAAGTTCCGGAAAGACCATTCAAAACACAATCATCCTCAAAATTCTTCAGAATAATCCAAACTAAGATTGGAGCCCAAAACTCAGAAGGATTTAATCACATAGTCTTCCCCAATAAATCTTAACATTTATCTCCAAATAACATCGACTACTATTAACGTCTCATACTAAAGTGTAATTAAGATAATCACATATTCTCTATGTTAGGTTCATCATTTTCCAGAAATAACCCAAATCACCAAATATCCACAATAAATACATAAATTCTTTCAAAAAAAATTCAACCATTCCTCTACAATTTAAATCATGTAGTATTTTATTTCCCTTAGGCATATAGTACTCCAAAAGAGAAAACATCGTCCAAAATAACCTTTATCATTTAATCACCAATTCATTTTCCTTTACAAAGGATATCCATTTGATAAAACATAAGTTTCCAAAATCAACTTATTCTTGATCCATAAAAATATCAGGTGCATTAGTCAGTCTGAAGGGCATAAAAACAAACTCATAATGCCCATATCTTGATTGGAAGGCAGTCTTTGGAATATCATCATTCTTCACCCTCAATTGATGATAACCAGAACGAAGATCAATCTTAGAGAAGAATTGATCCCCACAAAGTTGGTCAAACAAGTCATAAATTCTTGGAAGAGAGTATTTGTTCTTCACCGTGATCGCATTCAGTTCTCTATAATCAATGCATAGCTGCATCGATCCATCCTTCTTCTTCACAAAGAGAACTGGTGCTCCCCAAGGAGACACACTTGTTCGGATAAACCCATTCTGCAAAAGATCTTGTAGTTGTTTCTTTAATTCCTATAGCTATATATTTTCTATCCTATAGGGGGACTTTGACATCGGATGAGATCCAGGTACGATTTTAATGGAGAACACTACCACTCTTTCTGGGGGAGGTCCGGGTAACTCCTCAGGAAATACGTCAACGTATTCCTAGACGATGGGGAAATTTTCTAAAAGAATAAATCCTTCATGATAAACTTATTTCATTTACGAATCTCATAACTAAAAAGGATTTTATGTCTTAAAACTTCATGCTTAGACAATTACATTTTTCTATAATTCCTTCATAATGATTCATAAAAAGCTTGCGATTAACCAAACATATCCCCCGAGAGTGTCGTAACCAAGAGTGCAGAAAGGCCCATTGTCGTGTACCAGTTCCCGTTCGAGTCTAGCTCAAAGTGGTGTTTTTGGGTTTTAACCCTATGTACATCTATGCCAGAGCCACCTCTACCTACTCGTATCCAGACAGAGATGTATTTTCATGATAAACCACTTACTCAATACTCACCAAAATACCAGGAAGATTTCCTATATTTAAACTTTTCTATAGGGTTATTCCTAAAGTTTTCATATCCTAATTTCCATAAATAACTAAACTATCCTTTGATACCAACTATGGAATCCCACCTTTTTAATACATAACTTTTCATTACATTTTACATACAAAGGATCTTTAAAGTCTAGTGACTTGGAAATCAGGAACATAATACATGAAAACAACATAAAACATTCTTCTAAACCACTTGTAAGGATTCATCATAGGTTCATCCTATGTAAATTTATTGCATCTCATATCCTAGAGACAGACATCAAAGGAAAGGGTGAGAAGAAGGACTAATAAGGGTAAACAAGGGAATTAATGAACTTGTGATATCAATAAGAACTTGAATAAAAACATAAAGAAATGAGCAATGGAAGAATAGGAATATCATAAAGAAAATAACTTGGAACATAACTTGAATATGTGGCTATGACATTTCATTTAGACATTCATGAACATATCACCAAGGTTCATCCCCAAGGTGTCATAAAAATTACCAAGGTTATTCACCAAGGTATCGTAAAACTTGTCATCTCTAGAGATTAATTCTTTACCCAATGCATTAGAGCACTATCAGGTCGCACCCTTAATATGTATTTACTTTCATGTGAGACACATAGATCATAATCAAACATTTCATAAATAACTCAAATGGAATCAAAGAAATGGGTTTCATGTCAAAATCGTGACGTTTAAAAAGAGCTTAAAAAATAAGATCATTAAGTCATTTATAACCCATGGAAAGGGAGTGAGGGTTATATGTGTGTCAATTACAGAATCAAATATATCATATTTATATATTTATGAACACCCATGGAAATGAAATAAGTCTGGGTATTCATATAAATAAACAATATAATTTCTTGAGAGAAAGAGATAAAAATTTTGAGACGAAATTTCTGCAGCATAACGGCTATATAACATGGTTGTAGAAAACATTGAAAAGAGAGGGGACAAGGGTAACACACTCATAAATTACTCATAATATAGTATGGGTACTGAATAAGATCATGTTATGGATATTTGAATGACATACCACATGAAAAAGAAAATATGAAAGAAAAAGAGAAGATGCGATTTCTTTTACGAAAAATTCAGCAGCCTAACGACGTCAATTAAAAATTCAGAAAACAAATTGATGAGAGTGGAGAAGGTCTCTCAATAATTAGACATGAAATGGACAAAAAATTAGAACATTTAAGAACATACCCTCAACATAAATATAATGAAATTAGAAGACACAACATAAAGGAAGTCGTGACTTAAAAGATGAGGGTGAAAGGATCCCTTACCTTGAAGAGTAACTTCGAAAGCTTGAAGGTCTGGACCTTGGGAGGCTTGAGGGAACCTTGGGAGGACTCCTTGGTAGGTAAAGAGACCATAATTTCATTAGGAAGGATTTGGAAATGAAAATAATGAAGGAATGGCTTGGTATTTATAGGAGAAGCAAGGGGACAAAACATTAATTGCCAAGGGACACCTCGTCGGTGGTATTGGAAAAACCATGGGCTTGCCCATGGTATTGGACACTTGGGACACCTCATACCTTATCTTACTATCCTTAAGTCGACCAAAATTATTTCATAATTATTACATTCTTAATGATGTCATTAAACACCCGAAACTCAAAAACTGTATTTTCACTATTTATCGAAAATTCAACTTTCTCAGATGAATCCCAAAAATTCACCATAACCAAATATCAATGCTCTGATTTAAAAAATGAACTTCATTTTATAAAAATAATTTTCTAAATATTTTTAATTTAACTTTTAAATAAAAACACTATTCACCAAAAATTCAACTATTTCCGAAAAATCCCAAAAATTCACCTTAACCAAATATCGATGCTCCGATTTCAAAAATGAACTCCATTTTATGAAAATAATTTTCTAAATATTTTTAATTTAATTTTTAAAGAAAAACACTATTCACCCGAAAAAACTAATACTTAACCAATATTTTCTGAAACAATTATTTACCTATTTTATTGAATCGCATTACTTAATCAAGGTGCCTAAATTATATTAATACTTTCCTAAGTGAAGTTACTTAATCCATTTAGTCACATTATTAATCATAAGTGTAAAATCAATATTCATCAAAAATTAATTATTTAAGGTTTACATAAATATTTTAAAATATCATTTTTATAAAATTCATCAATAATATGCATACTATATTTATCCGTACATTTGAAAATTCACAAACTTAACCATAAGAAGAAATCACAATTTTTATTTAAATCAAAGGATTACACAAGGCAGTTATGGTCTCATTACATATCCCCTTATAACACCAGCATAGGACCTAAGAGTAAGGTGTGCTAGGGTGATAGAATCTTAGGGCGGCTCGACCAACATTGTCTGAGTAGTGATTTCAATCAGCTTGAACTTCTCACGAAGGCAATTCTATTTCAGCTTCAAAAAATGAAGTTCGGCTTGGGTTTGGTCCAGAGCAAAGCTCGAAGGTGCTACCTCCTTCCCAAGTTCCGTCAGATGGGATTCGATCGGCCCGAGACTACTAGATGGGGACATCGAATCTTCTTTATATATTAATTAACCAAGATCACTTTTCTTTATAGACAATAATCGCAACATTTAGTTTCCAATTGTCATATTGACCAACGGTCATATAATAGTCAAAACACAATGGTCTCATTTTAATTATACTCATCTTATTAAATGAAATAGTTTTGTTGAGTATAAAATAAAATAACACACAAAGTTAGGAAACAAAATTTATTCAAAATTTTGGGTGGTTACATTCTTCCCCCCTTAAGAAATTGCATCTTCGCTATTTTAAAATTTGTCTTGGAAATTTTGTTGAAAGTCCCACATCAGAAAAAGAGTCGGTAAAACTATTACTTTAAAAGAATGAAAGGGAAGTACAAAGGTCACTCGAGTTAACCCATACTAGGATTACATGTAGGAATACATGGATATGGAAGAGAAAACAAAGGGTCAAGTTCTGATGGAGAGTGATAGAAAAAATGATTAGGAGAAAATTAACCACAAGAAGATCACAAACTTATGATGTGTTAAATGGTCTTTGATTACCTAGTGGGAAACGTAAACCATGTTTTACGTTCCTTTTTCATAATTTTGAGGAATTCATTTACTACATAGAATAAAAACATAAGGAAATATACTTACCTTCATGTAGAGTTTCATTCTTTAATAAGTTTCCACCAAGACTAATCTTTTCCCCAAGCAATGAGCATTCAAAAAGACTTGGTCTCATTAAAAGCACAAGAATCATATTCTAGAGAATCACATAATCCACAAAATAATAACTATATATTTCCCTTGTCTTTAGTCATCAACTAAAACTAAAATTGTTAGTAAAATATCATATAATTCCCAAAAAGGATAATCCTTTATAAAAAGAAATATGACTATTAATCTCCAAAATTCAATAAAAAGTACCCAAAGTTCCAGAAAGAACATTCAAAACACAATCATCCTTAAAATTCTTCAGAATAATCCAAACTATGATTGGAACCCAAAACTCAGAAGGATCTAATCACATAGTCTTCCCCAATAAATCTTAACATTTATCTCCAAATAACATCAACTACTATTAAAGTCTCATACTAAAGTGTAATTAACCTAATCACATATTCTCTATGCTAGGTTCATCATTTTCCAGAAATAACCCAAATCACCATATGTCCACAATAAATACATAAATTTGTACAAAAAAAAATTCAACCATTCCTCCACAATTTAAATCCTGTAGTATTTTATTTCCCTTAGGAATATATTACTCCAAAAGAGAAAACATCATCCAAAATAACCTTTATCATTTAATCACCAAATCATTTTCCTATACAAAGGATATCTATTTGATAAAACATAAGTTTCCAAAATCAACTTATTCTTGATCCATAAAAATAGAAGGTGCATTAGTCAGTCCGAAGGGCATAACAACAAACTCATAATGCCCATATCTTGATTGGAAGGCAGTTTTTGGAATATCATTATTTTTCACCCTCAATTGATGATAACCAAAACGAAGATCAATCTTAGAGAAGAATTGAGCCCCACGAAGTTGGTAAAATAAGTCATCAATTCTTGGAAGAGAGTATTTTTTCTTCACTGTGATCCCATTCAGTTCTCTATAATCAATGCATAGTTGCATCGACCCATCCTTCTTCTTCACAAAGAGAACTGTGCTCCCCAAGGAGACACACTTGGTCAGATAAACCCATTCTCCAAAAGATCTTGGAGTTATTTCTTTAATTCCTCTAGCTCCACATTTTCCATCATATAGGGGGACTTTGACATCAGATGAGATCTAGGTACGAGTTTAATGGAGAACTCTACCTCTCTTTCTGGGGGAGGTCTGGTTAACTCCTCAGAAAATACGTCAACGTATTCCTAGACGATGAGTACATTTTTCTAAAATAATATATTCTTCGTTAGTAACTTATTTCATTTATGAATCTTTTAACTAAAAATGATTTTATGTCTTAAAATTTCATGATTAGACAATTACATTTTTTTTATAATTCCTTCATAATGATTCATAAAAAGCTTGCGATTAACCAAACATATCCCCCGAGAGTGTCGTAACCAAGAGTACAGCAAGACCCGTTGTCGTGTACTAGTTCCCGTTCAAGTCTAGCTCAAAGCGGTGTTTTCAGGTTTTACCCCTATGTACATCTATGTCAGAGCCACCTCTACCTGCTCGTATCCAGACAGAGATGTATTTGCTTGATAAACCACTTACTCAATACTCACCAAAATACCAGGAATATTTTTTATATTTAAACTTTTATATAGGGTTATTCCTAAAGTTTTCATATCCTAATTTCCATAAATAACTAAACTATCCTTTGATACCAACTATGGCATCTTGACTTTTTAATAAATAACTTTTCATTACATTTTACATACAGAGGATCTTTAAAGTCTAGTGTTTTGGAAATCAGGAACATAATACATGAAAACAACATAAAACATTCTTTTAAACCACTTGTAAGGCTTCATCATAGTTTCATCCTATGTACATTTATTGCATCTCATATCCTGGAGACATACATCAAAGGAAAGGGTGAGCAGAAGGCCCAGTAAGGGTAAACAAGGGAATCAATGAACTCGTGATATCAATAAGAACTTGAATAAAAACATAAAGAAATGAGCAATGGAAGAATAGGAATATCATAAAGAAAAGAACTTGGAAAATAAATTGAATACGTGGCTATAATATTTCATTTATACATTCATGAACATATCACCAAGGTCCATCCCCAAGGTGTTATAAAAATTACCAAGGTTATTCACCAAGGTATCGTAAAACTTGTCATCTCTAGAGATTAATTATTTACCCAATGCATTGGAGCGCAATCAGGGTTCACCCTTAATATTTCTTTACTTTCATATGATCCACATAGATCATAATCAAACATTTCATAAATAACTCAAATGGAATCAAAGAAATGGATTTCATGCCAAAATCGTGACGTTTAAAAAGAGCTTAAAAAATAAGACCATTAAGTCATTTATAACCCATGGAAAGGGAGTGAGGGTTATATGTTTGTCAATTCCAGAATCAAATATATCATCTTTATATATTTATGAACACCCATGTAAATGAAATAAGTATGGGTATTCACATAAATAAACAATATAATTTCTTGAGAGAGAGAGATATAAATTGTGAGACGAAATTTCTGCAGCATAATGGCTATATAACATGGTTGTAGAAAACATTTAAAAGAGATAGGACAAGGTTAAAACACTCATAAATTACTCATAATATAGTATTGTTACTGAATAAGATCATGGTATGGGTATTTGAATGAAATACCACCTGAAAAGGGAAACATGAAAGAAAAAAGAGAAGATGCGATTTCTTTTACAAAAAATTCGGCAACCTAACGGCGTCACTTAAAAATTCAGAAAACAAATTGATGAGAGATGAGAAGGTCTCTCAATAATTAGACATAAAATGGACATAAATGAGAACATATAAGAACATACCCTCAACATAAATGTAAGGAAATTAGAAGACACAACATAAAGGAAGTCGTGACTTAAAAGATGAGGGTGAAAGGATCCCTTACCTTGAAAAGTAACTTCGAAATATTGAATGATGGGACATTGGGAGGCGTGAGGGAACCTTGGTAGTACTCATTGGGAGGTAAAGAGACCATAACTTCGTTGGGGAGGATTTGTAAATGAAAAGAATGAGGGAATGTCTTGGTATTTATAGGAGAAGTGAGGGGACAAAGCATTAATTGCCAAGGGACACCTCATCGGTGGTATTGGAAAAACCATTGGCTTGCCCATCATATTGGCCACTTGAGACACCTCATACCTTATCTTACTATTCATAAGTTAACTAGAGTCATTGCTTAATTATTACATCCTTAATGATGTCATTAAACACCCGAAACTCAAAAACTGTATTTTCACTATTTACCGAAAATTCAAATTTCTCATATGAATCCCAAAAATTCACCTTAACCAAATATCGATGCTCTGATTTCAAAAATGAACTCCATTTTATGAAAATAATTTTCTAAATAATTTTAATTTAATTTTTAAATGAAAACACTATTCACCAAAAATTCAACTGTTTCTAAAAAATCCCAAAAATTCACCTTAACCAAATATCGATGCTCTGATTTCAAAAATGAACTCCATTTTATGAAAATAATTTTCTAAATATTTTTAATTTAATTTTTAAATAAAAAACAATATTCACTCAAGAAAACTAATACTTAACCAATATTTTCTGAAACAATTATTTACCTATTTTATTGAATTGCATTACTTAATCAAGGTGCCTAAATTATATTAATACTTTCTTAAGTGAAGTTACTTAATCCATTTAGTCACATTACTAATCATAAGCGTAAAATCACTATTCATAATTTAATATTAATCAAAAATTAATTTGATCTTATTAGACTCTAAATTTCTTACTGAACATAACTGTAGAAGACCATTTTTTGAAAATCATTACACATTTTTAACTATTTAAGGTTTACATAAATATTTTAAAATATCCTTTTTCTAAAATTCATCAATAATATGCATACTATATTTATCTAGACATTTGAAAATTTACAAACTTCACCATAAGAAGAAATCACAATTTTTATTTAAATCAAAGGATTACACAAGGTAGTTATGGTCTCGTTACATAGCCCCTTATAACACCGGCATAGGACCTAAGAGTAAGGTGTGCTAGGGTGATAGAATCTTGGGGCGGCTCGGCCAACATTACCCAAGTAGTGATTTCAATCAGCTTGAACTTCTTGCGAAGGTGATTCCGTTCCAACTTCACACGATGAAGTTCAGCTTGGGTTTGGTCCAGAGCAAAGCCCAAAGGTGCTACCTCCTTCCCAAGTTCCGTCAGATGGGCTTCGATTGGCCTGAGACTATTAGATGGGGACATTGAATCTTCTTTATATATTAATTAACCAAGGTCACTTGTATTTATAGACAATAATCACAACATTTAGTTTCCAATGGTCATATTAACCAACGTTCATATAACAGTTGAAACACAACGATATCATTTTAATTATACTCATCTTATTAAATGAAATAGTTTTGTTGAGTATAAAATAAAATAACACACAAAGTTAGGAAACAAAATTTATTCAAAATTTCGGGTCATTATAGTATCTTACTTCTTTACTTGCAGTTGATGATACCCAGAATAAAGATAAATCTTTGAAAAATATTGATCTCATTAAAGTTTATCAAACAAGTCATCAATGTGGGACAAATGATACTTGTTCTTTATGATAATGGCATTGATTTTTCTATAATCGATGTACAACGTCATAGACCCATCTTTATCATTAACAAAAAGAATAAGGACTCCCCATGGAGAAACACTAGGGTGTATAAATATATTGTCACACAACTCCTGCGGCGGTTTATTCGGTTCCACTAATTCCATTGTGGTCATCTTGTAGGGAGTCTTAGATATAAGTTTTACATTAGGGACGAGATCAATAGAAAACTCAACTTCACATTCAACTGGATGTTCAGGTAGTTCTTTAGGAAATGCGTCAATGTATTCTTGCACAATACATACATCCTTTATTCTAAGGATACTTTTCTCATTCATAGGTTGTGTCTACTCTTCTCTAATAATTTCATTAAGAAGAGATATTAGAGGTAGATCTAGAAATAATTCAGATGATGTAGTTTCCCCTATGAAGGTAAGGTATTTAACATCTCTATCGCGAATCGTAATATCTTTCTCTTGGTAATAAATTTTTACATTATAATTTAAAATCCAATCCATACCAAGAATTATATCAGAGTCAAACATAGGTATAATAATCAATTTTTCAAATAGGGTATGTTTATATATCATAATGGGAACTGACTAAAACATCCTTGTTGTAATAAGAGTTCCACTAGGAATCTTGATTGACAACCCCCTTCTTAAGGTGCTAGGAAAATATCTAATTTTCTTTTAAAACATGGAAGATATAAAAAAGTGTGAAGATTCAGAATCAAATAAAGCATTATCTAAATTTGAGGTTATAATCAAAGTACCTACCACCACATATTTAGGAACTTCAACATCAGTTGTAGTAATTGTATAAGTTTAACCTTCCCCTTGGCCTCTTCTATAGGAGGCTCCCTTGACGCTTAGGACATTCATTTGAATAATGTCTCATCTCTTAATAGATGAAGAACTATATAGCGAGGGGGGGGGTTACTTTCTCTTGCATTCATAATCATTATGACCCCTTTCTCCATACTTGATGTTGAAAAGTGGGTGACTTAGACCCAACTTGTGTATGTACTTTGATTACCATTACATGTATACAATTTTATATATACATGTGTTTATCTTACCAGAATAGTGTTGATACTTCTGCTTCCTCTATATTTATGGTAATTTCCTTAGATTACATGTTGTATAAAAAGGGTATAGTCATTCCTAATCTATAATGAGAACCTATATATACCATGAAAGTAATCTTAAAGTTATGTCCTATGGTCCAGATACATCATACAAATAGGACACAAATTATGTGTTACCATCATGTGTTGGAGACTCATAATCATTGAGACTTCTTCTCATAAAGTTCGCACTTGGTGATCTCTAGTAGGTGAGATCATGAGGACAGACTCACCAATAGGAACACCATGTGTTTCAGGTGTCATTGGTTATTCTTATCTACAAACATGTGTATTGGTCTCCTAACTTGAGATCATTATTAATGTGTTCCATTTGATCACATACTTTGATGCAAGGAAAAAATCATGACATTGAAGTCATAGAGAAGTATCTTATGTTGGGTGCATCATTGGTGGTACGACATTGGTTGAATGATCATGACATAATTTGTCGCTTCCGAGTTGAGGAATTGATATCTCATGCCTAGTTGATCAGGATGGTAGTACCTTCATAAATCCATGGTCATGGTAGTTGAAGGTAAGTCTGTCCAGTTAGATCAATGAATAATAAAGCAAGAATGTATTATAATTCAAGCTATTCATTCTACTTTATGAGATATAATGAGATAGAGAGATTATATTACAGTGTCTATTTGTAGGATGGTTTTCATTTCTATGATTATCCCTTATCTTTTTAGGGGACTTGATGGGTTGTTAGACTCTACTCTTGGTCTATGAATAGTATTCACTACTATCAAGATAAGGGCCTAGAGGGTCATGCACAATAGCATATTCAAGAGTCTGTACTATTCTAGTGAATCGGTGTATAGGACATGGTGGGCCCCACCATGGGCTTTGAGAGTTGTCTGAGTATTATCGATTGATGATGAATAAATAAATTCATTTTATTCAAGAATAGAATAATTGGATTGAATTTATTTATTAAAATTATTCAAAATGTATTAAGTGAATACATGGAATAATATTATATGAATGAATGTTATTTTAATATTCAATGTTCATTTAATATTAGAAGGAATTACGAGTCAAGTTAATGACTCAATTTTATCACTTAATATATTTATTATATATTACAAGTGGGTGATAAAATATAAATGATGTTTATGACACAAATAGTTCTTCATAACGTGTCATTTATTGCTTATAGTGGGTGTTGGATTTACGGGATTTGGGGAATACTTTCTGTGAACGAACGAGCGGGTTTTTCTAACTTTTGAACCGGTGCTCAGAATCAAATTCTGAGGGCACCAATGGAATCGCAGACCCGGTATTTGCTTAGAAACGCCTATTTCAGAGTTGCGTTTGCTCGGGTGTGGTTTTTAATTTTTGGGGTTAAGTTAAGAAATAAAATAAAGGTGGTGCGACACTTTATTTTATTTCACTTAAAGCCACTTAAGCTAAGTTAAGAAGATAAGGCGGAACCCACAATATCCTACCCACTTGGTAGGATATTTGTGAGGTGGGGCCCGCATGAGCCCCACCGTTTCTTCCCTCCTAAGTAATGCACCTGCAAACCCCCCTCTTTAATGAAAGTCAACCGTGTGTTTTTCTGGTTAAGAAACGCCCCATTAAATTGGGAAGTTAAATTGTTACAATTAATTCTTCGAATTAATTGTTTGTTTCTTATCTTTTGAATTTCAAAAGCTTAGGTTGATAATAAAATAAGTGTTGGACTTATTTTATTATGGTTGGGGTTGTGTTGTGATAAACCTTTGGGAGAAAAAGAGAAGATTCTTCGTTCTTCGACGAAGGACGGGAAGAATGCACCACCGCCGACGAAGAACGCCAATCTCTGACGGCGGACGACGGCGAGTGACGCCTTCCTCAGAGATCACCTAACACCAACGACGATTCTCTTCTTCCGCGACGATCTTCTTCTTCCTCGGCGGTCCTCTTCTTCCGCGACGTTTAATTCCGCGATGAACGCTCGTTCGACGACAGCGTTGAGGTAGGGATTCATTTTATTTGTTAGTTCGGAAATCCTCCGTCGCTTCTCCTTTTCTTTGAACCGCCTGTTATCGTGATAATGGGAGGAGGTCGGACCGCACGAACACGGCCGACACTCCTCCCCTTTTTTGTTTTTGGTATTGTTGCGGCGAGCACGGCAACGCGGTGCCGAAGCACCGCGCAGAATTTTGATAAGGAAAGGGGGAGAAGCGTGGCACCGTCGCGCCGCGCCGTTGAAGACGAACCAAGACGCGGCGCCGTCGCGCCGCGCCATTGAAAATGAACCAAAGATGCGGCGCCGTCGCGCCGCACCGGAGAACCACTAAAGCACCGCGGCCGGAGCGGGGCCGCGACGGAGGGGCGCAGTGCCGTCGCACCGGACGAACCAAGGACGAGGCCGGTTCCGGGCCGCGGCGGAACAGCGAAACCGGCGGCCGGTATCGGGCTGTCGGTGTCGGATCAAGGGGACCGGCCTTGCCGGTCCCGTGGCGGCAGAAGCCGGCCGGCCGGACCATGGGGGAACCGGGGGTTCGAAACCCCCGGCTGGCCGGACGAAGCGACCCCATTAAGGGGCCGCGGTTTACTTCACGCGGGGGCAGCGCCCCCCGCCCCGAACGGTTCGGCCGTTCGGCCGAACCCCTGGCCAGCGCGCCACGCGCCGGGCCGGCTGCCTGGCCGGTCCGCCAGACCGGGCCGCGCCGGCCGGGCCGAGCCGGCCGGGCCGAGCCGCGCCGACCGGGCCAGGCCGCGCCCAAGCGGGCCGGACCCGGGACGGGTCGACCCGGTTCGGGCCGACCCTGGGGGTATCGGGTCGGGTCGGACCAGGCCCGAACCCCCTAATACCGAACCTTATTCGGTCTATTGCCCATAACATGAGCTACGGGCCTACGATCGATGCACCGTCAGTTGCGATGCGATCCTTGGATCAAGAAGGTTGTTTCGGTATATTGCACTCAAGGTTTCGGAATACTTTGGGTTCAGCCGGGTTGGTTCGTACACGAAACCAACCGGGCCCTCGGAGCGGAAACACTTATAACTTGAGCTCCGGACGTCCGATTGACGTGCTGTCGACTTTGATGGATTACTCTAAGTGAGACGGATCTTTTGGCTTACTCCGCCCGAGGTTTGGATGCAGGTGGAGTACGGTCGGGTTGGTTTTGACTTAAAACCAACCGGGCCCCTGGGACGAAAAAGCCAATAACTCTCAGACCGGGCGTCCGATTGACACGCCGTCTGTGGCGTTGAGTTCCTGTTGACGATACAGAACTTTTGGATACATCAACTCTGGACTATGTGTCAGTTGATGTATCAGCCTCTCGGCTCGTGGAGCGGACCCTCCCGAATGATCTTGCTGTGTGCGGGAACCCTAGTGCTGGCTGCGACTGCGACTACTACGACGATGACTGTACAGAGATCCTCAGTGGACTCGACGACGATGACTACAACACTCAGCAATCCTACGTGGATCAGTGCTACAGATCCTGTGTGGGTCAGATCCTTTGTGGGTCATTGCGGGGGTTAGTACCTATCGATCCTTTGTGGGTCCGACGACATAGATGAATCAGTGGCAATATCTGATCATCTCTATCGTCTTACGAAGAAGTATTCCTGTGTGAGTTGAATCCTATTTTGCTTTCCTATGTGGATTGTGTTGTGCTATGCTGTGTGGATTTACGTTTTTCTTTCCTATGTGGATTGTGTTGTGCTATCCTGTGTGGATTTACGTTTTGATTTCCTGTGTGGACTGGGTTATACTTGGGCTCGGAGGTTAGAGCAAACTAGAATTGATGACTTAGGTATATGTATGGGCATATACCTAAGCAGTGTCGAATGTTACTTCGTGATTGTATCCTTCTTTTGTGGATTATCCTTTGTGGATTCTGGGAGACCTTCAGGGGTATCGGGGTCCCTAATGAGTAGCTTATACTCACCCCTGCACGGGCCATGCCCGCACTACGTTGTGTTGGTTGCAGACGACGGACAATGCTGATCATGGTTGAGGATTGCGGAGCAGGACGGTACCTGGAGGTGGACCACTGGGCGGGACATTCTCGGAGCGGACGACTGGACCCGAGGAGCTGTGGAGGTTATCTGTACTCACCCTTCAGGTGGGAATTATAGTGGACAGCTCGACATTGCGTCTTTACTTTCAGTTACTGTTTTCCCCTTCCAGTTGTACTTTACTTTCAGTTTGGTATTGTATTCTGGCCCACTTACTTTTCCGCACTTACTTTGTATCATCTTTTACTTAGTGTTTACTTCTTCTGCTTGCTTGCTCTGTGGTGTTCGTCTACTTTATAAAGGCAATGCCTTCCCTTTTTACCGGGATTTACGCCTTGGTGCTAGTCGCCAGCCCCTGGCCTATGGAAGGCGGGCTTGAGGTAGTCACGGCACGGGCCCTGAGGACGGGTCGTGACAAATTGGTATCAGCGGAGTTTGGTTCTACCGCAGAACTTTGAACTCTGATCTTTTTCTATGTGATGCAATAATGTTAAGCGTATTGGGTGTGGTTATTAGTCCAGGGAGTCCAGTGTTGGTGCGGCGGCCGATGTATCCGTACACCAGGACCCTAACTTCTGATTTCCGACTTAATGCGTGAAAACATTGATTTCATGTGTGTTTCAAGTTTTCTTTGTGATTACTTTATGTCATCTCACCAGGTATACTATTCTGACCGTGGCGCACCTGTCTCTTTTCAGGATGGCCCCACGACGGCAGCCAGCTAGGATTCCGAGAGTTGAGCGTGACGAAAGCCCACCGAGCGACGAGGCCTCGGTACAAGGCCCTTTGACAGCTGAGGCACCGGGGTACCTTTACCCGCCGAGCCACCGATGCTTCCAGCCCCATCCGTTAACGATGCACGTCGCCTTAGTGCACTGCACGAGTTCCAGCGCCAGCGACCGCCCAGGTTCCGCGGGGAGACGGACCCCCAGGCAGCCGAGGATTGGCTGGAGGCAGTGGTACGAGTTTTCAGGTTAGTGAGGACACCAGCAGACCTCATGGTGATCCTCACAGCGAGCCTACTACACGCGGCAGCAGGCAGATGGTGGAGCTTGATGCTCCAGGTGCACGATGAGGCATCTCTCCTCTGGACAGACTTTGAGAGCCTCTTCCGCTCGGAGTTCGTCCCAGCCACCCTCCGTGCGGTGCGCATCCAGGAGCTTCTACAGCTACGGCAGGGCATCTTGTCGGTCGCCCAGTACTCGGCGAGATTTACCGATCTCTCGTGCTACTCGACAGACATGGTACAGACCCATTCTTCCGGGCCCGGACCTTTGAGCAGGGATTGAGGCATGAGATCAGGGTATCGCTGATCTCCCTCAGCATTCCGACCCAGGAAGGAGTACTAAAGCGGGCCCTTTTGATCGAGAGCTTTCTTGCTGAGCCTTCTTCAGCAGCGAGACCTACCGCGGGGCGGCACGTAGTAGAGTCTTCTGCAGCAGGCGGTCGACGGATGACTCATGGGTCCAGGAAGACCAGACCCTCAGGCAGACGACCTCAGGATACTGGCTCAGTAGTGCAGGGCACACAGCACGAAGCCAGTCTTTCGAGAGGCAGACAATGCTACACATGCGGCGGGCAGGGCCACATGGCTCGTGACTGCCCGACCCACTGTGCTGAGGAGCAGCAGACGTTGTGTTGGTTGCAGATGACGGACAGTGCTGATCGTGGTTGAGGCTTGCGGAGCAGGATGGTACCTGGAGGTGGACCACTGGACAGGACGTTCTCGGAGCGGACGGCTGGACCCAAGGAGCTGTGGAGGCTATCTGTACTCACCCTTCAGGTGGGAATTCCAGTGGACAGCTCGACGTTGCGGCTTTACTTTCAGTTGTTGTTTTCCCCTTCCAGTTGTACTTCACTTTCAGTTTGGGTTTGTATTCTGGCCCACTTATTTTTCCGCACTTACTTTGTATCAGCTTTTACTTAGTGTTTACTTATACTGCTTGCTTGCTCTGTGGTGTTTGTCTACTTTACAAAGGCAATGCCTTCCCTTTTTACCGGGATTTACACATTGGTGCTAGTCGCCAGCCTCTGGCCTATGGAATGCGGGCTTGGGGTAGTCACGGCACGGGCCCCGAGGACGGGTCGTGACATTTATTATATATTACAAGTGGGTGATAAAATATAAATGATGTTTATGACACAAATAGTTCTTCATAATGTGTCATTTATTGCTTATTTAGTGGGTGTTGGATTTACGGGATTTGGGGAACCCTTTCTGTGTATTTTGGATATTCACTGTATAAGCAAAGCAGATGAACTTTTCCAATGATTATTCATCATTCGAAATTGAGAGTCTCTCTCTCCTAATGCATCCAAGAGATAGAAAGGCTCTGTCTAATTGATCGATCCAAGAATTCCTTCATAGATTGAAGAGATGTGATTGATGTGATCATCACGACATCAAAGAATTTTTCGCAACTCTGTGCTAGCACCCGGAATTCAATGATCGAGATACACACGAATTATTGAACCATGTGTGGACGATCTAGAGGGGATTGGACTCAAATCCTTTGAACAACATTCTTCGGCGATGAGATGTTGTCTAGCATGCTTCGATTCAAACAAGGTAACTACTCTATTTAAGTTTTTATGCTTTGGAATATTCACGCAAGATCCTTGGACCTTAGTGGAGCTTAGATCACAGGAGACAACGAAGTTTTGTCACTCTAGTGATGGAAAATTTTAAATATTTGACCCACCAGCTTCCGTTATGCACCCTAATACCAAAAATTGTTATAAGAGCGACCATGTGAATCTTTTAAGCTAAGGAAAAATCAATTTTCCTTAAATTTGAGTAGAGGGTTTTGTTCCGGTCACAATAAAAAACCGTGTATCGATCTGATATTGGATGGTTAAGTTATAGTCATCCAAAAAATTTAATATGCATCACAATCGGTTTTTTGGGTATAAAACATGAAGAACATATATTTTTCTATTTTTTATTTATCCCGACATGGTGGCCGTAAGTAATTCTGGTGGTAATTATGGTGGTTTCCCATTATCCAACCATGTTTCTATTGGAATCTGGCCATCAGAATAATACCAACCAGTGGTCAATACATTCCACCAACCATGGAATAAAAATAATAAAATAATAATTTAAAAAATATATATTATTTGGGGTGTCTTGACTCTTAAGGTGGGTCACCTAAAAAACAAAAAAAAACAAAGTGGGGAGAGTTAGGCAACATGACCTGATCAAAAGAAGAAAAAAACTTTTGATTATATTGAAAAAAGGGTCATTTGAAGACAACAAAAAAAGGGTTGTCTAAAGACAATAAAAAAATAAAAATAAAATTGACAAAGTATGGGAAGCATTGTGGGAGCACCCCCCCCCCCACACACGATTGTCTTATCCCGAAAGCCACTATCATGTCACCTTGCCGCCACCCCAGTTGGAAGTCACCGTCATTGCCTGATCAACCGCTTCCCCTCCTCCAACTGAAGCCCTTGCATGTTAAAGCCTCTCTACAGTAACCACCACTTCCTGCCGACCCCACCATCAGCCACCATCGATGCCCTACTCAGCAATTTCCATCTCTAGCATCTCCATCATTGGTGATGCTTATTCCGGATCAACCTCATGAAGCTCAGCCCTCTCGGATGTTGTGGTCAAGCTCAGACCTCCCAGTTGGTCCCTGTCAAACCCGCACCCACCACGTCAGCCCGCGTGTGGCCCCTATGGTCGGCGGCCCTCCCCGGTGTGGTGTCCTACTGATCATCCCAACCCGAAATGGGTCAGGGTGAACCCTACCCAACTTGGAATGAGACCGGGTGGGTTCTGCCTGACCCGAAACAGGGCTGCAAGGGTTTGCCCGACCCAGAACCCCATTACACGAGTTCTGCCCTACCCAAAAGGAGCCTGCATGGGTTCGTCCTGACACGCAATAGGATTGGGCGAGGTTCTAAATCCAAAAAAAATCAAAAAATTAATCTATTAATTTTTGGATTAAAAATGATAATGATTTTATAATTTAAAAATTAATTTAATTTTGGTATAAAAATTAAATTAATTATGAGACCAAATATAATTAAATTATTTGAATTTAAAATAATTCATTTAATTTATTTAATAGAACTCGACTTTAAATTTATTGCAATTTAATTTTATCATGCTTTTATTTTACCCATTGACTGGTCTTGAGTGGTGACCGACCCATTACTTGTCTAGTTTATTTTATTTTATTATTTATTACCTTTATGGGATGCTTTTAATATTTAATTAGTTTTATGATGGTCTGCACATTATCCTTTTTAGTTTAATATGTTTAAGGGTTTGCGCATCTATCGGTTTTATACTGTATATATATTGTACTTCCCGAGACCCTTTCACCTGTGTGCAGATACATTTGTATTATTGACGATAACAGTGTAAGACATGGACTACGCCAAGATGAGGAGGGATCCCAGACGAGAAGTGACAACACTAGGTTGGGGGCAAGCTGTGATACAATTCAAGACTCGACTCATGTATGATACCCCTAGGTCACTGTTGATCCACTACGTTTAAATGGATCAACCGATATTAGATGCTCAAGTTTAGTCAGGTAATTTATTTTCTTTGTCCTTTTTTTATTATTTTATGCATGTGCATGTTTAATGTGGGAACACAAAAAATAATAAACAGGAAAATGCTTAAAGGAGCGATGAATGTATTCTATTAATGCATGTTCAGTTGTGAGCGTGACAACATAGTATGAACATATTTAATAGAAAAGGATTACATTTGTTCAGAAATATTAAAAACCCCTCAAAGAAAATGTTAAGTCATGAACACCATTCGTCATTTACATTTGAACAAAACCGGGTGTACGGGGTGCTTGTCAGCCTAGTTGAGGGTGTCTCCTACTATTGGGGAGTTCTGATGTAAATGATGAGTTGTCTTAACTAATGTTGTTAGCAAAGAAGTAGTCATAGCTAACTTTCTATTACTTTACAGTAAAATCATTGATGGAATCAAGGTTAGGATTCTGATAAGCTGAGACTTTATGCAATAGATCAAGCAACTATGAGTTAATGCAGTTGGCCAGCCTAGTTCCAACCTTGGAACTCTCCGAGTAGTGGATTAGTCATAGCTTATAGATTATGAGGAGAGGTTTCAAGGATCATTTCCACTAGGATACTCAAGTGACATAGTATTCTAATTCTAGTAGTGAGGGATACTAGAGTTCGATAAAATAGTGAGATACATTTGATGACTTAATTAATTAATCAATAATGCATAGATTGATAATCAAAATAAAGTTCCAACTACTAAAGCTTATTTATTATAGATAAAAATAGAAATCACCAACACTAACAGAACATTATCACTGCAATAAATTATATATAATGAATATATCATGACTTTCCATAACTTCCAGGAGTAGTATAGGTGTTTTCACATAGTACTATGTCAAGCAAGGAAGCTTTATGTGCTGGAGTCCTCAATTCCTTATGAGCCTCCTCAGGGAGCAAGCATGGCAGATAAAGATAAATGGAAAAAACATATAAATGATGCACTAGATGTAAAATGTAACATGTTTTCATCCATGTCCAGTAAATTGCATAAAATGCATGAGGGCAAAGATGGATACAAGATGCTAACTCATATCCAATAGTTATATTAAGATAGAGCTTGGCAAGAAAGGTATGAGATATCAAGTGCACTTTATAGGTGAAGAATAGCATACGAGAATAAAGTAGGACCTCATATACTCAAGATGATTGAGTATAATGAGAGACTTGAAACCCTTAGGTTTAATCTAAACTAAGAACTAACGACCAGTCTTATTCTTGCCTCTTTACCGCCAAGATTTTTAAATTTTATTGTTAACTACAACATGAATAGAATGAAAAAGTCACTCTTGTATCTTTTGGATTTAGTTCACTAAGTTGATGATGATATAAATAATACCAATTCATCAGTATTTATGGTGAACAAGATGAGGAAGTGAAAGGATAAGGGGTCTAAGGTTAAGATGAATCTGAAGACACTGATACACTATCCTTCTAAAAATCCAATGATATAGAGGGAGGGTAATGAGCAGGAGGTTGTCTTCTTTTCATGTGGTAAGAAAGGCCACTAGAAGAATAATTGCAGAGTTGGGAAAAGGAAGCAAGGTGACGATTCTACTTCAGGTATTTTTTTCATTGAATGTGATCTGTATTTATCTATAAGTTGGGTATTAGATATAGCATGTGGCTCACACATTTTTATTCATATACAGAAACTAAGTACATTCCATAAGATTAAAAACTACTAGGTGAATCTTAGAGCCGTGAATGGTGTGAAACTAGCAGTCTTGGAAGTGGGAGATTATCACCTAACTTTACCTAATGGTTTAATTCTTGTATTAAATAATCATTGTTGGTCAAAGTAGGACACTCAATAAGGTGGTGAACTGAGTCCCTATAAAAATTTATGTTAAAAATTATTATTTGAAATTCCCCAAATTTAAAGTTTAATTGACCAGTTATCCAGTAGTAAATTTATAAGAGATTGATTGTTCGATTAATTTCTCAAAGATTGATTAGTTCTCAATTGTATCAATTTGATAATTAATAAAACTTTTGAAACTAATCTAATGAGTCACTACTATTATAAACACTTGCTAAGACTAACTATCAAAGTGCAATTTAGTTTTATGAAATATGTGATAAAACAGAGTAAAACTAAAAGTAAAAACACAGCAGAAATAAAACAAGAGGTTCAGTCTCAGGACGAGACTTAGTCCCATCTACTTGGTGATCACATGCCACCAAGAAGTTTAAATTAATAAATAGTTTGATCCATACCTTGTATCGGGGTTCACAACAATACATAGGTTGTCCAGGTCATAAGACTTCTACCACAACTCTTCGTGGGTACAAACTATCAGGTCACACGACCTCTTCCACAGTTATACATGGGAAAAAAAGATGTAGAAAGAGTTTTAAGTGAGGATATCAAGTATCCTCTAGTTAGGTGCAGGAGACAGTGTGTGATTTACAAACAGACACACACACTGCTCAAAATGTAGTAAATTGATACACAAAGTAGAAATAATTATTGGAAGAGGTTTATGATGCTCTAAGTGTTATATAGATCAGCTTTAGACTCTTTAATGTGTTGGAATATATGTTGGAGTCATATTCTAGAAACAAACACCAGAACAAAGGGTCGTAAAGAACTTAGTTCTACCTTCCAGGTGAATGAGATGTTCTTATCCTTCAGTTTGGTTGAATGCTATAAAGAAGATAACAACTTGATCCATTCCAGCTTCTTAGTTCATAGCAACAAATAGTTATTCTAGTATATTTCTATACTTCTCAGGTGTCTATGCGTATGTATTATATCTTTGCTTTTCTGTATGTCTCTTCATGTTTCATCTCACATGCTTTTTTCCTTTTTTTAACTTTATAACCTGACAATGTGCATGTGGGGGTACCTCGTACCTCATATTGTCTGTTGTCAAGTCTGCAAATAGACATTAATTGTGTCTGAGTCATTAAATAACACAAATATGACTGTTAGAAAATAATTCTAATTTAAATAAATTTAAATAGCTTGTCGGTAGGTGGTTCATCGGTGACTCATTTCAATGGTGAGTCCTTCCTTTTTTCGATGAGACAGTTGATCTAACGGTGACTCCTTTCAACAAATTCCTTCTAATGGTGACTCCTTCCAACAGTGACTCCTTCTAATGGTATCTCAATTCTTCTATCGGTGTCAGCTTCACATATCAGTTCTTCTATCAGTGTCAACTTCTCATACTAGTTCTTCTATTAGTGTTAGCTTCACATATCAGTTCTTTTGTTGGTGTCAACTTCACATAATTAGAACATATGCTTGTTTGAACCGTCTGTCAATAGAGATATTGTTAGAATGCATTAAGCCTATGCATGATTATGGATAACTATATTTTACACATATTTAATATGATAAATATTATCAATAATAAATTGACTTGATTTTTGATTATTAAAACCATAGAGAGTAGCCAAACAACCTATGGGCCAACAATCTCCCCCTTTTTTATGATCACAAATCATGGAATTGTGCAATATAATCATTAGATGTGGTATAAAAGGACAATGCCTAAGAGTTCTCCCCCTTTTGGGATTAGAAAAAAGAGAATAGGGAGCAAGAAAAAAAATGTCATAAAGTAAGAGAGAAAATAGACAAGAAGGAAATGCAAGAAGAAGAAAATTCCATTAATGAGGAAAGTACAATGTAGTACAAGGATCCAAACAAAAACATAAAGAAAGGTATCAGTCCCATCAGAAAAGGATCCACACTACAATTGAGGGGGAAGAGGTGCCTTTCCTTTCTCAGAGGGATAAATGGATGGCTCAGTAGGAGGGTTAGGTTGAGAACCAAGAGGGTCTGGATGGATTTTTAGAGGAGGTAGAGGCATTAATTTGGGAACTATAGGAGCTAGGGAAAGTCTTTGTTGAGAAATAATACGAGGCTGAAAAGGCTCTGTAAAGATGGGTCTGATCTAAGATAAAGCCTAAGAAACTGACATATGAGCTTGAGAAGGCACTGAACCAGCAGGGTGAAGTGGTGCAGTAGAAAGCACCACAATGGCTTCACTTTGGACATGGAGATATGGTTTTAACAGCTTGATGAACTCTTCAATGATTTCACCACCATATTTCATTGTCTTTTCAAAATCATATTTGTTTTCTATGAAATTTTCAAACAAGGGAGTGAATTCTCTCAGCTTCTAAATCTGATCCTTAAAAACCTTTATCACTGGAGGAAGAGTAATATTGGTGGCCAAATACATAAACAGACCGTTCATTTGATGCTTTTTAATGAGTTCGGATAAAAACTCATTAATCCTTTTGCTCAAATCTTCCTATGTATATGAAGCACTCCTTATATAATACTTCACATGGTCATTCACTTTATCTGAATTGTCCCCAACCTTGGCCACACTGGCATTAAATATTGAAACTCTTCTTTCAAAACTGAACTGACAGTAGCAAGATCC
The DNA here is from genome assembly GCA_963277665.1 of Viscum album. Classification (NCBI taxonomy): domain Eukaryota; kingdom Viridiplantae; phylum Streptophyta; class Magnoliopsida; order Santalales; family Viscaceae; genus Viscum; species Viscum album. Next base: position 1,810,727,912 of record OY728156.1, read on the forward strand.
ATAGATTGTGAAGGATGAACAGGTGGAGCAGAGGTTGAAACTAGATAAGATGAGGAAAGTTCCTTAACTTCTATTCTCAGTTTGGAAAAATCAAAAGCTTTAAGATGAGAAATAAGATCTTCGGTTCCTTTCATGACACTCTCCATTGAATTCTTATACTCAGTGGTCAAAGTATTGATGCCAGTATTTAACTTTTGCATCTCATTTCCAAGTTTGGTGTTGTTTTCCACAATGGTTTCAGCAGTTGTAATCAAATTTTTCTGAATTCCCTTTATCACCATCTATGAGACTGATCTAGCATCAGCTTGAGATGCACTTGCTGAGGCAGGAGTAGAACTAGAAGTTCTATTTTTCCTTAAACCTTCAATCATAGACCAGATAGATTTCAAGTTGTCATTCAGCTCAATGTTCTCTCTCCTGGCTTCAGCAATCTCATATCTCATCTGAGATTATACTGAGTGTCTTACTGAGGAACATATGTCTTGCTTGAATTTTTCCAAATCGGCCTTAGTGACATAGTCATTAGGAACTGAAATGGTATGAGGCTCAAGGATAGAGGTATATGGTATTGTTTGAGAAATGTCTGCATTTATGTGCCCCTCAACCATTACAGGCTTCCTTGGAGCAGCATCACTGATCTCTTTAGAATCATAATCTAATCCAAGAAAATCATACCCTGAATTCCTTTCCTATTCAGATGCAATAGATGCATACACAAGAGTAATTGTATCTATTTTGATCCTTTTTTCTTGAGGCTCCCCCTCACTTAATGATTCCTTCATAGGTTGCTTCTCCTTATGTAGAATTCTTTTTCTAGTATATACAGCTTGAGCGACTGGCTCTGCTGGAGAAACATTTTCTTCTTGAACAGCACCCTCAACAGATACACCGGTGTTAGCTTCATCAATCTCTCTACTAACAACATCTGGATTTCCATCATGATGATCAGATTCACTATCACTACCACTTTCACTACTTTCTTCATTATCACCATCTTCATTCTTTTCATCACCATTTTCATCATCATCTTCCTCTTCCTCATCTTCTTCTTCTCTACTTAATTATGACCCACTTTCATCACTACCAGCTTCCTCTTATTCATCTTCTTCTTCACTAGATTCACTTACATATTCTACACTTCCTTCAACTTCTGTTTCTTCACTTCCAGTAGATTGGAGAACAAGTTCATGAGAAGGTAAGTCCAAAGGTGGACTTGGAGATCCAATAAAAACTCTTTTTGTTGGTCCAGTTGTGTCTAGGTCACTTATACCATCAATTGGTGATCCCTTATCTCTAACAGGAGTAGCAGGCTCCTCATCCTCAACTGAAGAATAAATTACTTGATCATTTGGACTGAGGCCAAGATCCACTAGATTTCTTGGTCTAACTAGATGATCTATAGGATTGAACTTTTCATATATCCAATCTTCATCACCAACCCACTCCTTCCTCCATGGGTTCCAGTTAATTTTTATTCTCTTATAGATGTTAGAACTTAAGCAAATTCCACTACATTCAGTAACTACTACATCATAAACTTCACTTACATAGTCTTTCTCCTTTAACATTGCTTAAATCATTTTGGAGTATAAAATAGAATTTTACTTATAACCAGGTTTTATCATCTCATTTATGTGCACCATCAGATATCTTCACAGATTTCATTTAAATCCTTTCTTTATAAAATACACCAAGTATAAATCCTGATATTTGAGAGAAGAAAAGTCCCCTTTCCTGGAAAAAATCTGGTGATGAATAAATTTAAATAAATTTTTTCACTCACCATTTAAATCTAACTCTGATGAAATTGGTCTCCTATGTTCCTCATTTCTGTTTATCTCTTTCAGAGCTATCTCATAACAAAATAATTCACTTTCAGGTGGATAAATGCTTGATAATAATCAAATATTCCTTCGTGAGGAACTTTAATACATTCATCCCAATGTCTTGAAGAGAAGGAGTTTCTCTTCCATTTTACTATCAACTTGATCCAGTCAACATCACTCCCTTCCAACAGAAGTTCCATATTCATGTAAAATTCATGTACCAGCTTTGGGTAGAAGACTCTGTGATTGTTTGCGAACCAATAAAGTCACCCTTGATCTTACAACACCTTTAACAACAATGACTTTCTCTCTAAGAGCCATTATGCTAGTACTTATTTCTATGAAGTTACAACACGGTTTTCCAGAACAGTATTTAAAGGAGATGAAGATTTGCTCGATTCACCTTTCTGTTTCTTAGAAGCATGAGACTCGCCATCATCAAGAGCTCACTTCACACGCACCATTCCAATCTGTTCATTCTGGAGGTCAGAAGGTGAAAGGTCGGGGGTAAAGAGAGAGAGAGCGGCGACCGAGAGAGTGTAGTGATAAAGGGGTAGACTGGATCGATTCAAATTTATATCATTTAGGGATTTTGAAATTATGAAATCATGGAATCATGAACCGGGTTCAACAAAATTAGTGAAATAGTGTTGTTTTGATAAAAACATAAAACATATAGAAACAGTGAGCCATCGGTGTCGGCATGACAGATTTTTCATAATACTAATGGTGTTTTCATGACAAGTCATCAATGTTGGCATGACATAGCTTCAATGTCAGCATGACATAGCGTCAGTGTTGGCATGACAACTGTGTTGGTGTTGGCATGAAAACTTCACTTAAAAAGATCAAAGGAATAGAAACACAAGGTCTTACTGATTGATCATTCATAACTCATGTTTGTTGTAATTCATTCTTTTAGAGTTCAATGGATTAGTGAATATGTTGGCAAACTGATATTTAGTGTCAATAAATTGTAAAGTGATATCACCCTTTTGATAATGATCTCTCAAAAAGTGATGTCTTACATCAATATGTTTTGTTCTAGAATGAGAAACTGGTTTCTTAGAAATGTTAATAGCACTTGTATTGTCACAATTTATAGGTACATGTCTAAATTGATATCCATAGTCTAGAAGAGTGTGTTTCGTCCACAAAATGTGAGCACAATAGCTACCAGAAGCTATGTATTCAGCTTTGGCAATAGATGATGCAACATAATTTTGTTTCTTACTACACCATGAAACCAAAGAATTTCCCAAAAAGTGACATATCTCAGAGGTTCTCTTTCTATCTAACTTGCATCCACCAAAATCAGCATCAGAATAACTCACTATATCAAATTATTATCCTTTAGGGTAAAACAAACCTAAATTGATAGTATGTTTGATGTATTTGAAAATCCTTTTAACAACATTTAAGTGATATTCTTTGGGATTAGATTGAAAATGGGCACACATACACACACTAAACATTATATCTGGCCTGCTAGCAGTCAAGTAGAGAAAACTTCCAATCATTCCTCTGTAAGTGGTTTGATCAATAGATTTACCATTTTCATCAAGATCCAACTTACAAGTAGTACTCATTGGAGTGTCACTGCTTTTAATTCTATCAAAGACAAATCTTTTTAAAAGATCTTTTGTGTATTTACTTTGATTTGAGATAATACCTTCTTTATTTTGAAAAATATGAAATCCAAGAAATAATTTAAGTTCACTCGTCAAACTCATTTCAAATTCACTTTACATCATTTTAGAAAAATTAATACATAAATAATTTCTTGAAGATCAAAAAATAATTTCATCTACATAAATTTGAACTATTAAAACATCTTTAAAAATCCATGTTATAAAAAGAGTAGGATCAACAATTTTTTTTGTAAAACCTTTTGTAATGAGAAAAGTACTTAGTCTATCATACCAAGCTCTTGGAACTTGTTTTAAACCATATGAAGCTTTTGTTAATTTAAAAACATGATTTTGAAAATGAGAGTTTGTAAAACCAAGGGGTTGTTCAACAAAAATATCCTCAACTATATATCCATTTAGGAATACACTTTTAACATCTATTTGATAAAGTTTGAAATTAAGATGGGCAGTATAAGAAAGCAGGGTTCTGATGGCCTCAAGTCTAGAAACAGGTGCAAAATTTTCTTCATAGTCAATGCCTTCTTCTTGACTATAACCTTGTGCAACCAATATGACTTTATTTCTAACAATATTATCATATTCATCTACTTTATTCCTAAACAACCACTTAGTGCCTATGATCAAGGTGACTTTGGGTCTATCCATAAGTTTTCAAACTCTATTTCTTTCAAATTGATTAAGTTCTTCTTGCATAGCCATCACCCAAAATTCATATTTAATTTCTTAATTGATGTTTTTAGGTTCAAGTTGTGACAGGAAAGCTTTATGTTCAACCATATTTCTAAGAGAAGCTCTACTTTGTGTCCCTTTATCTAAGTATCTGACAACAACATCTAAAGGATGGTTCTTGAGGGTTATAGTTGGTCTAGTAAAGGAGGGGCTAGTAATTTCAAGTTCATCTATAGGTTCGGGTTCATCAGGTTCAGATTCTGAAGAATTTCCAAAACTGTTTGACTTAACAGATGGCTTAACAAGAGGATTGGATGATTTTGCATTTATGTCTAGGTTTGAAATATCATCTCCAAGTTTGTTTAGGAAGGTATTAGGTTCATGTGGATCTGTTTCATCAAATTTGATATGCATAGATTCTTCCTCACACTTGGTTATTTTATTAAAGACTCTATAGGATTTACTAGAGGTTGAGTAACTTAGGAAGATTCCTTCATCACTCTTATATGCGAATTTGTCAAGATTGTCCTTTGTATTAAGGATATAGACTTTGCAACCAAAAACTTTGAAGTAACTAACTTTGGGTTTTCTATTATTCTACAACTCATAAGGAGTATTATTAAGGATAAGTCTAATTAAGACTCTATTAATTATGTAGCAAGTTGTATTCACAGCCTCAACCCAAAAGTAAACAGTTAGATCATATTCATTAAGCATTGTACGAGCTATCTCTTGTAAGGTTCTGTTTCTTCTTTCCACAACTCCATTTTGTTAAGGTGTCTAGGGGGTAGAGAAGTTATGACTATAACCATTGTGTGAGAAAAAATATTCAAAGTCTTGATTTTCAAACTCACGGCCATGATCACTTCTTAAATATTTTATTCTAAGTCCAATTAGATTTTCCACTATTTTAGCATACTTGGTAAAATAAGTATATGCTTCATTTTTGTGAGCTAAGAAATAAGTCCAAGTATACCTAGAATAGTCATCTACAAGAACATAGATATAGTGCTTCCCATTTAAACTAGAAACTCGAGATGATCCAAACAAGTCCATGTGAACTAACTCTAAAGGTTGATAAGTTGAAACTTCTTTCTTTGATTTGAAAGATATCTTATGCTATTTACCTTTTTGACAAGGATTACACATTCTATCATTTGAAAACTCAAGTTTAGGTAGATCCTTGACTAGTCCTTTTCGAGTAAGTTTTCTAAGAGAGTGTACATTACAATGTCCTAATATCATATTCCAAAGGCAATACTCTTTATGAAAGGCACTTAAACAAGAAACATTTTGAGAAAATAAAGAATCTAAGTTAATAGAATATACATTTTCATTTCTAAAAGCATAAAATACTAATTTATTTTTAGAATTAAAAACATTTCAAGCATCATTTTAAAATTTAACATGAAATCCATCATCACATAATTGTGAAATACTAAGTAGATTATATTTCAATCCCTCAAAAAAAAGTACTCTAGAAATCAAATCTGAGTTAGAGTTACCAATCTAGCTTAAGCCAATTATTTTTCTTTTAGCATTGTCACCAAAAGTGACATATCCATCATCACTCTTGATTAGGTTCTTGAAGCTTGAATAATCTCTTATCATGTGTCTTGAACATCCACTGCCCAAGTAACACTGACTCTTGCAGGAGATCTTCAAACAACTTTCCTACAAAATAATCAAACAAAAACAAATTTTGGTACCCAGACTTGTTTGGGTCCATTGACATTAGTAATCAATGTTTTAGGTACCCACATTTGCTTCATGGATTTCCTATAAAATTATATAACATATTTGAAAAAAAGAATCTATTTGGTTCAGAAAAACTAAAGGTAGTAAAAGATTTTCCAGAACTGAAACTAGCAACAAAATTTTGATTTTTAGGTAGAAGAACAGATTTTCCAAATTTAGTTACAAAATGTGTTTTAGATAGGTTTCTCTATCCAGGATAATACCCAATACCATAAGTGTACTTCAGAGATACCTATTTACCAAGCATTTGAGTAAGAGTATTTTTTTCATTGGTAAACTTTTCTAGATCCTTCTTCAATTTCTCATTAGACATTTTTAATCCATTGTTTTCTTTGAGAAGTTGAACATTCTTTTCCTTTTCAGTAGTAATTTCAGACTTAATAGTTATAGCAAGAACATGTTGTTTCTTTAAAGGTTTATATTTATCTTTTATTTCATTGCATTTCTCTTCTAGCATGTTATAGTATTCAAATAGTTCATCACTTGTCATATTTTCAAAATCACTTTCATTTCCAGAATAATAGGAATTGTGTGAAAGAGAATCTAAGGTTACCTCAGATGTGTTTGTCATAGAACACATATTTTTCATGTCATATTTTTCATCATGAGATGATGCTGATTCACTGGAGCTATCCTCAGAGGCACTCCAGGTGGCCTTCATAGATTTATTATACTTCTTGTCTTTGTTTTCATACTTCTTTTTGTATTTTAATTTTGGACAATCAGCTTTGACATGTCCTCTCCTCTTACATTCATAGCAGATAATCTCCTCTGATTTGTCATTTCTTTTCCAGTCCTTTTTCTAGTTGCCCTTGTTATCATACCTTCCTTTATAATTGGGATTCTTGAAGAACTTCTTCTTTCTATAGAATTTCTTAAATCTTTTGGTCAGTTGAGTCATCTCTTCATCACGATCTGATGTTGATTCATCATTACTGGAGCTTTCAACAGAGGCTAGCACCTTTTCTTTTTTCCTTGTTCTTAGAGGTAGTAGTCTTGAAGGCTATAATTTTTTCTTAGGTTCATCCTCTTCCTTGTTGACTTTCAACTCTTCTTCATACATCATCAGTTTTACAATAAGTTTTTGACAGGGATTTTGCTGATGTCACATGATTCTCTAATAGAGACAGAAGTTCCTCTCCATCTATCAGGTAAGCATCTGAGAATCCTCACAATTTTCTCATTGGAAGTAACATCCCTTCCCAGATAGATCATAGTGTTCACTATTTCATTAAACCTGAGATACATGTCAGAAATAGACTCATCAGACTTCATTTTAAAGTTATCATATTTAATAGTATATGTGTTAAGTCTCATTTCCTTAACACTAGAAGTTTCTTCATGTGAAATCGACAAAGTATCCCAAATTTCATGGGTTGTTTTACATGTATAAATTTTGTTGAATTCCTCATCTACTAAAGAACAATATAAGGAATTCATATATTTGCAATTATTGTTATAATCAGTCTTAGTTGGGTCATCCTAAGTAAATCTAGTAGTATCAGGAATCTTATATTCATCTACAATTGAAGACCAAATTTCAAAACCCATACTTTCTAAGTGCATTTTCATTTTAATTTTCCATTGTGCATAATTGGTTCCATTAAAGAATGGAGTTCTGTTGGTAGTAGCACCTTCCAATCTATTTGTCATACTAAAAGTTTTAGAACAAGATTTTAAAGAGATAAAAATTTAGTATTAACAGAAATTTTGAGATCTTTGAAATACAACTAAAATCACAATTGAAAAGTTTGAAAAATATTTGAAAATTAAAAATTCCAAAACCTCTGATACCAAATGTTGGTCGGAGTAGGACACTCAAGAGGGGGGTGAATTGAGTTCCTATAAAAATTGTTAAAAAATATTATTTGAAATTCCCCAAATTTAAAGTTCAATTAACCAGTTAGCCAGTAGTGAATTTATAAGAGATTTATTGTTCGATTAATTTCTCAAAGATTGATTAACTATCAGTTATATCAATTTGATGATTAATACAATTTTTGAAACTAACCTAATGATTCAATACTATTATAAACACTTGTTAAGACTAACTATCATAGTGCAATTTAGTTTTATGAAATATGTGATAAAATAGACTAAAAGTAAAAGTAAAAAACACAGTGGAAATAAAACAAGAGGTTCAGTCTCAAACCAAGACTTAGTCCTCTCCACTTGGTGATCACCTGCCATCAAGCAGTTTAAATTAATAAACAGTTTGATCCACACTCTGGATTGGGGTTGACAACAACATACAGTCTGTCTAGGTCATAAAACCTCTACCACAGTTCTTCGCGGGTACAAACTACCAGGTCACACAACCTCTTCCACAGTTATATGTGAGAAAGCAAGATGTAGAATGAGTTTTAAGTGAGGATATCAAGTATCCTCTAGTTAGGTGTAGGAGACAGTGTGTGTTTTACAAACAGACACACACACTGCTCAAAATGTAGTAAAATGATACACAACAAAGAAATAATTATTGGAAGAGGTTTAGGATGCTCTGAGTGTTATGTAGATCAGCTCTGAACTCTTTAATGTGTTGGAATAGATGTTGCAGTTCTCTTCTGGAAACAGACACCAGAATAGAGGGTCGTAAAGCACTTGGTTCTGCCTTCTAGGTGAATGAGAAGTTCCTCTCCTTCAGTTTGGTTGAATGCTCTAAATAAGATAACAACTTGATCCACACCAGCTTCTTGGTTCACAACAACGAACAGTTCCTCTAGTATATTTCTCTTCTTATCAGGTGTCTATGCGCATGTGTTATCTCTTCACTTTTCTGTATGTATCTTCATGTTTCATCTCACATGCTTTTTGACTTTTTTTTACTTTCTAGACCGACAATGTGCATGCGGGAGTACCTCGTACCTCGTACTGTCCATTGTCAAGTTTGAAAATAGACATTAATTATGTTAGGGTCATTAAATAACACAAATATGACCATTAGAAAATAATTGTGATTTAAATAAAATTAAAAAGTCTGTCGGTAGGTGGTGCATCAGTGACTCATTTCAACATTGAGTCCTTCCTTCTGTCGGTGAGATAGCTGATTTAACGGTGACTCCTTTCAACGGTGATTCCTTCCAACAGTGACTCCTTCCAACAGTGACTCCTTCCAATGGTGAGTCCTTCCAACGGTATCTCAGTTCTTCTGTCAGTGTCAAATTCACATATCAGTTCTTATGTCGGTGTCAGCTTCTCATACCAGTTCTTCTGTCAGTGTCAGCTTCACATATCAATTCTTCTATCAATGTCAACTTCACATACTTAGAACATATACCTATTTGAACTATCTGCTAACACAGATACTGTTAGAATGCATTAAGCCTATGCATGATTATGGATAACTATATTTTACACATATTTAATATGATTAATAAGATTTTCAATAATAAATTGACATGATTTGTGATTATTAAAACTAGAGAGAGTAGCCAAACAACCTATGGGCCAACAATTGTTATTATATTCCTTCAGTTACCAGAAACATAATATCAGTGTCAAGTTTGGACACAATGGAGTTTTATTTCATGTTTGGAAATAAATGTTGTATTTTTTACAAGGATAATGTGTGTTATGGTATGGTGTGTCTTAACAATGGCTTATATATACTTGAACTTCAAAACCTTGTAATGGAAATCAATGAGAAAACCAGCAAACATGACTCATATAACACCTGCCTATGGAACTTCAGGATTGGTCATGTAAATGAGAAGTTTTTAAAAAAATTACATCAAGAAGGGTATTTAGACTCAACTGAGTTAAATCCCCTAGATGTATGTCACACTTGCTTACAAGGGAAAATGAAAAAAACACCATTTTCTAAGAAAAGAGTAAGAGCCACTGAATTACTGGAATTGATTCATACTGATGTATGTGATCTATTTTAAGTAGAGGCAAGGAGTGGCATTTCGTACTTCATTACTTTTACATGACTATAGTAGATATGGATATATCTACTTAATGGGGTATAAGTTAGATTCCTTTCAGATGTTTAAGAAATATCAACATGAATTAAAAAACCAACTTGGTAAGAAGATTAAGGCACTCCACTCGGACCGAGGTGAAGAGTGTCTTAACCAAGCTTTTATTGATCACTTAAAGGAGTATGGGTGTAACGATCTGGACTTTTATAAATAAAATTCCTTTTGTGATTGAATTAAATGCCCTGTTATGGTTATAGAAAACACATACACTTTTTTGGTTTTATTATATCCTATCAGATTTAAAAGACCGTTAAGCATTATAACTGTTGATAAAATGGTCATTTAACATAGATTATATGATTAGTATAAATATAGGGTTATGATAAGTCCAATTGACACAGAAAAAATAAGCAATGGCCTCAACCAGAAAGATTTTACCCTATAAAGCTCATTTATCAGAGCTTCCGAGATAGATATCATCATTAGGTTTTGCCCTTGACTAATCCTAATATGAGATACAATAACTAAAGCATGAGAAAAACCATTTATGGAATAAGTTCAATCACACATAGATCGTGACCCAAACCATGTATGTCGAAACACTCCATGAAAATCTCATCATCACACACCTTATCCTCAGGGTGTTTGCTGGTGCAATAAGGGGAAACGTATCAAAACCTTGATAATATGAATATTTATATTGTATTTTCAATATAATAATGGTTATATTTACTTCTTATTATTGTTTCTTTATAAATGATTTTGTTTTTGATACGATAAAACGCAAATTGTATTTTTGTAATATGAAATTTCAATTAAGAAATTCTTTTTTGATGAATTCATGAATTTTAAAAATAAATGATATGTTAATAAAATAATACAATTAAATAATATTTATTAAATATAAATGATAATCTAATTTTTATGAAGTCAAAATGTAATTTTTTATAAGGGTTTGAAAACTATTATTGTCAAAAAAACCCAGAATTTCTCAATAAATGTCGATTATTGTTTTAAAAGTGAAAATTCACAAATTTAGAGAATTATTTGGATAAAATAAATATATTTTTTTGGAATCAGAATGTCGAAATTACTCAATGGTGAATTTTTCCTAATTTTTTGAGACAATCGAATTTTGGGGTAGAAATTAAATACGGTATAAATATACAATGTGTATTATTATATCAGAATGATCCAAAAGTGATGTAATAAATGCTATAAAAGGTATCCAAGACCAAATATTTGTTTCCCATTTAAAATAATGTGATTTTGAGGTTATTTTATTGATTTTATAAAGACTTTATGAATTCTCCAAAACCTATATTATATTTTAAGGTTTTAAAATCATTTCTTTATGAACATGACTCATTTCCATATCACCAAGGGTAATATTTTAATGAGTTCATCCCTTGACCATATAAAATAAAGAAAAATACTCCTATTTGGAAAAAATCATGGACAAAATAATGGGAAGGCTTGTGGTTTTGATTAATTTATTATATAGAGTCCAAAACCTAAGTTTGGGAAATAATAAAGATCTTCCCTCTCTTTTCCTATATAAACTCACTCAAGCTCTCATTCTTCTTCACTCAAAAACATTGGATCACGTCCTTACTCTTTCCTCTCCTCTCTATAGTCCTCCCAAGGTTCCCCCAAGCTCTCAATAAGCTCCTCCCAAGCTTTTGGAATCACCATCTCAAGGTAAGGGACCTCTCTCTCTTCTTTTCAATTCAAGAACCTTCTTGTAATTAGCATTTTGAATCTCATTTGGTTATGTTGTCATGAATTTATAAAGATTCCTCTTGCAATATACCAACCCAGGTCAATCAAACCAGTCACCCAAGTCAACCCATTACTAGGTGAGGTAAAACAAAGATAACAAAGATAACAAACGGGCTAAACCAGGGAGTACGACAAGTCTAGTATAACAAGTCTCCATGTGACCAACTGTCGCCTCCAAAACATCCCAAACTAAACAGCAACGTAAAGAGAAGCCTACATGTTATAGAGTGCCTTTTCCTTTACCTATGTCCTGCAAAACAAAGTCTACAACTGCCTAAAGGTAAAAGTAGTGTGTGACAAAAGCCCGATATGAAACCACCAAAGACTCTATACAAGTTATAATATCAAGAATTCACAAGTTATAGCTTTAAAAACAAAATAGTTTTACAAGCATTTTTATCCATAAAAAAATTTGAAAACATTTCTCAAACAATCCTTGAATTTTCCACAAATTGCACATCATGTTTTCCAAAGCCAAAAACGTGGTAGTTATAAAACAAAGCAGGTAAACATACCAAATATAAAAATACATGTGAACCAACATCCATGAAATAGTCTATCATGCAATAAACAACCAACACTACGACATTTACATGATGTGTAACCCATTTACACATCGTATAATCCTAAAGGTCTGTATATGCCAAAAAAACCCATCACCTTTTAATTAAAAACTGGACTTTTATACACACAAGGCGTGTGCCTGTTACACGGCGTGTAAACCATTCACACCATGTAATTAGTTCGTGGCTTCTGCCCAGCAGCCATTACATGGCGTGTACTTCACTTACACAGCGTGTAAGTGCCCAACGAGTAGTGGAAACTATCATTTTTTATGTTGAAAGTTCCAAAAAATCCTTAACTTCACCATTATAAGTATCCTCTCAATTTCATGGTCTAAAATACTCACCCAATGAAAAAGGAAACCAAAATCAATGATTAGAACATACCTGGCAGAAAGGTAACAAGGCGTTACACCTCTATTGTCTGATTAACATCCTAATAATGAAATATCATTTATCATCTCTCATTATAGCATTTACCTAAGTTGTTACTATGCCAAAATTTAGTGAGGAATACTCTTTTTCACCTATTTATTCAAGCACCTTATTTCTGTAATACACTTTGTCTTCCAATCCCTATTGATGGGATATGCTCTTCCAAATCCTTTTTATTACCCTTATGATGTTCAAATGATGAGTAACCCCTTTCACCCTCATTAAGATCTCTCATGATTCATTATGTACCCCTGTTGTGCTGCCAAAATTATCCTGTGATTTTTTCATGCTAAGTTTTTATTCAAACCCTTCTTGTCTTATTCCTATTAATTCCCAAATTTTCATATTTTATTATGTTATTACATATCACTCGTACTATTATTTTTACTTCCAAGTGATGAGAGAGCTTTTTCTCTCTTATTGAACCATTTTTTGAATCTTCATGTACTGTCGTTACGCTGCCGAAATGTTACTATGATTTTTCATGTCAAACATTTGTGAGGTGTATACTCATACACATTTCCACTCAAGGGTATTCACCTAGTTGTACCTATACTTCATTGATTGGGGAATTCCATGTATGTAACCCACATTCCTTAATCATGGAATTAAATGTGATGAAATGTTGAATGATTTATGTGGCACACTTATGCATGTACATGATATAAAAGCGACAAGTGTGCCCGAAATTATATAGCACTTCAATGCATTGGGTAGTGTTTTAGTCTCATGAGATGTCTTGTATGGGATTAGGGAATGAACCTAATCCATTATGGGACTTTGTCCACCATGTTATGATGCCTCAACGGTGAGCCTTGACCCATGTTTATGATGTTATGTTTAAAGTTGTTGTCACTTTCCCATGGTGCCTTTATATTATCATGTTATATCATGCCTCTTTGTTCATGTTTATGTTTATCACCCCTTTTATGTCCCTTTTAAATACCTATTATCTAACATGTAATACTTTTTCATGTTATGCTTTGTTTATTCCCTTACTAGGCTTTATAATTCACCCCTTTCTTATGGATGTCTCTAGGTTATCCCATACAGTTTTAAGAGCGATGGAAAATTATGAGTGTGTTAAGGAAGTTTTCAATAATGCAGATGTACCACTTGTTTTAAGTTGTTATGTAATGTGCCTAATGACCCAAAGAAACTAGACTTCTCAATCTTTTGGGTTGTATCATGTGTATTCTTATATAATAAATCATGAATTAATGTGTAATAAAAACTAGGGTTCTCATAGTTGGTTTCAAATAAAAATTTAGTTATTTTTGAGATTAGGATTAAGAAACTCTAGCGAAATCCTTAAGGATAAGACTAGACATAATAAAGCATCCCTAAATTTTGGTAAAGTATATAGTAAGTGATTTCTAAGAAAATAAATCCATGTCTGGATACTACAAGTGGATGTGGCTCTAGTACATAGGTATCTAGGGATAATAATCCCAAAAAGGGCACATTGAGGGGACTCGATTGTCGCTTGGTACATGACAATGGGCCTTATTGCACACCTTGTTTAACACTCTCATAGGATATACTTTGGTAAATTTACAAGCTCATTATGAACCATTATTAAGGGAACAAAAATACTCATAAGAGTTTATGTTAGGAAATAGATCATGGACAACATAGATTGAAGCCTAGAAATTCATAAGTTAAGGAAATGCATGTCATTTATAAGTTATCCCATTAATGTTATTGGATTCCTATTTATATGTTTAATAGTTTAAAAAAATCTCATCCTTAAGTATATTTTGGATGAAGTAAATGATTAGAACCAGAATCAAATAGAAAAAGGTTATCTTACCCTCCATGCTTCTACCCATTCCTTCGTATCACACAAGTTCAGTAAAAATATTCAAAAACCACCACGAAGCATGAAAGTGGAGCTGTCGGTGAAAACGGAAAATGGGGCAATTATTACAGCTCAAGTATATAACTCCTCCCCTGTTAAAATTTGTTGGTTGAACTTCCTAGTGAACCTTATGATACTCCCTTTAGTGGAATTTGATACAATTCTAGATACGGATTGGTTTTCCTTATATAGAGTCGACATAAATTATCACGAGAAGGAAAACACTCTTTGTATCTTGAATTGCCCTCTAATTCTGTACAAGTGAAAGTAGGAGGATGAATCTTCTATAGCACCAACATCTCAAGCACAGATATTATTTCCCTACGAGTAGGCGTATCTAGATCAAATGATTGAGTCTAAGGAAAAGATCATCCTTGAAGACATGCTCATTGTGAGGGAATGTGCTAATATGTTTCCTAAAGAATGTTCTGGTCTTCCTACTAGCTGAGATGTTGAATTTTCAATCGATCTTATACCTAGGGATTTTCCACTATCCAAGACTCCATATAGAATGATTGTTTTGGAACTTGACGAGCTGAAGAAGCAACTACAGAAGAATCTTGATAAAGGGTTCATACGCCCAAGTGCTTCACCTTGGGGTGCACCAATCCTCTTCGTCAAGAAGAATAATGGATCAATGCCCACTTTGCATTGATTATCGTGGTCTTAACAAGATCATGACAAATAACAAGTATCCCCTATCACAGATTGATAACTTTTTCGATCAACTACATGGAGCTCAATACTTCTCCAAGGTGGATCTTCAGTCGGGGTATTATCAAGTAAGGGTAAAGAAGAAGGATATCCCCAAGGTTGTTTTATGTACAAGGTACGGGCACTATGAGTTCATAGTAATTCCATTCGAACACACTAATGCTCTAGTAATATTCATGGACTTGATGAATAGATTCTTTAGAGATTACCTCAACAAATTTCTAGTAATATTTGTAGATGATATTTTAATATACTCCAAAAGCATTGAGGAGCATGAGGAGCATCTGAGCATTGTGCTAAAGACCTTACAAAAGGAGAAGTTTTATGAAAAGTATAGAAAATGTGAGTTCTGGTTAAAAGAAGTCTCATTATTAGGGCATGTTATCACTAATAAAGGTATATATGTAGACCCTTCAAAAACAGAGGCAATCGAAGGATGACCAAGACCAACCACTGTGATGAAAATCCATAGTTTTCTTGGATTAGTTTGGTACTATCATTGAATTTTGAGAAATTTCTCATGAATGCCAAACCCTATAACCAAGCTAAATCAGAAAGGTATTAAGTTTTTATGGAATAATGAATGTGAAGAGAGCTTCAAAGAGTTCAAAAATAGGCTTATCACTGCACATATACTTACACTACCCATAAGTGGAGAATTTTTCATAGTATACAACGATGTTTCAAAGAAGGGCTTAGGCTATGTACTAATGAAGAATGAAAAATTGATAGCATATGCCTCAATGCAATTTAAATTTCATTAGTAGAACTACCCAACACATGATTTGGAGTTTTCTGTAGTAATCTTCATGTTGAAAATATGGTGTCATTATCTCTTTGGGGAGAAGTGTGAAATATATACGGATCATAAGATCCTCAAGTATATATTTACACAGAAAGAGCTGAATATGCACCAATAAAGATGGTTAGAGCTGATTAAAGACTATGACTGCTCAATCCACTGTCATCTTGGAAAAGAAAATAAAGTGGTAGCCGCTTTAAGTAGAAAGGATCCGAAATTTTTATCATTAATGATAATTGAGAAGGATTTAGTCTTCTTAGACTTGAAAAAGATGGACATGGAAATAATAATAAAAGAAACATCATCAATCCTTTCACAAATGATTGTTCAACTATCCCTTCTGGAGAAGATAAAGGATGCTAAAAGAGATGATGTGGAAATTCAGAAGAAGGTGAAATCTATAAGAAAAGGAAAATCTTCAAAGTTCAAAATTAATGAAGGAGTTGTAAGATTTGGGTAACGGCTATGTGTATCATCAAATCCTGAGTTAAATGAGCTGTTGGATGATGCACATAACTTGACCTTCTCCATCCATCCAGAGAGCACAAAGATGTATCGAGATCTCCAAGAGCACTATTACTGGGACAATATAAAGAAGAAGATCACGAAATATACATCAAGGTGTCTTGTATGTTAGTGAATGAAGGATGAAAGGCAAAAATCCAATGGGATGATACAACCATTACTCATACCTACATGGAAATGGGAAAACATAACCATGGACTTTATTACTAGTCTTCTGGAGACATCAAGAGGAAATAATGCTATATTGGTTATGGTGGATCGTCTTACAAATACTGCTCACTTCATTGCAATTCGAGAGGACTTGTCACTCGATCAACTTGCAAGGATATGAATTAGAGAAGTTGTGAGGTTGTATGAAACACCACTATCGATTGTATTTGGTCGAGATTCAAGATTTACCTTCATGATCTGGAAGAGTCTCCAACATGCTCTAAATAATGAGTTGAACTTCATCACAGCTTATCACCCTCAAAATGATGTCCAATCTAAGAGGTAAAACTCATTGGGCGAAGGCATATTTCCAGAGTACTGTAGCAGCACTGTAGCAGGCATTGTAGCATTACTGTGCGGGTACTGTAGCATTATTGTGCAGGTACTGTAGTAGGTATTGTTCGATACTGTAGAAGCTAAAACTATTCACCTTGGGCCACCGATTTGGGTTTGGAGTCCTTAAGGCCTTCAGGTCACCCAAGCCTTCGGGTCAGTAAAGATTTCGGGCCACCTTTAAGGCCTTCGGGCCACCTCAAGGTTTTCGGGCCACATGATCAGTGCAGTTACCCCAGATAAACTCTACAAAAAAAGGAGCAGCCCCATAGGAGGATTCAGAGCAAGTGCACTCACCATAGCAGAACCAAATGGATTTAGAAGAATGGGAGGGTATGGTTACGCCATCGGGACTAGCTTGTGCTTTCACGGGAAGCCTAGCCAGATGGTCATGCGAAGGTGGAGAGCTAATATCATGATGCAGGTGCTGGGGAGGGACAGTTCCTTGTAGTTATAGTCTGGTTGAATTCCCTAAGACCTTCAGGTCATGTAATCTCTTAAGCCTACGAGCCATGTAATCTCTAAACCTACGGGCCTTGTAAGGGTTCTCCCTCATCCCTTGGAAGGAGGGTTATCAAAAATCAATAAAAATGAAGGTCTTCGGGCCATTCGAGTAAAAGAAGCTACTCCCAAGCTTTTGGAATCACCCTCTCAAGGTAAGGGACCTTTCTCTCTTCTTTTCAATTCAAGCACCTTCTTGTAATTATCCTTTTGAATCTCATTTGGATATATTGTCATGACTTTATAAAGATTTATCTACTATCTAATTTATGTCCTAATAATTAGAGATCATTTATCCCCTCTCATTATAGCATTTACTTAAGTCGTTACTATGTCGAAATTTAGCAAGGGGTCCTCTCTTTCTCCTCTTTATTCAAGCACCTTGTTTATGTAATGCACTTTGTCTTCCAATTCCTATTGATGAGATATGCTCTTCTATATCCTTATTACTTCTATTATGATGTTAAAGTGATGAGTGATCTCTTTCACTCTCATTAATTCCTCTCATGATTCATTATATACCCCCCCCCTTACGCTGCTGAAATTATCCTATGATTTTTCCATGCCAAGTTTTTATTCAAACGCCCTCCTTGTCTTATGCCTATTAATTCCCAAATTTTCATATTGTGTTATATTATTACATATCCCTAATATTTTCTTTTTTTACTTCCAAGTGATGAGATGCCTCTTTCTCTCATTGAACCATTTTGTGAATCTTCATGTATTGTCATTACGCTGTCGAAATGTCAATGTGATTATCCATGCTGAACATTTGTGAGGTGTATACCCATACTCATTTCCACTCAAGGGTATTCACCTAGTTGTACTTATACTTCATTGATTGAGGAATTCCATGAATGTAACTCATGTTCCTTAATCGTGGGATTAAATGTGATGAAAAATGATTTTATGTTGAAAACTTATGCATGTACATGATATGAAAGTGACGGGTGCGCCCATAATTATATAGCACCCCAATGAATTGGATAATGTTTTGGTCTCATAAGACATCATGTATGGGATTAGGGAGTGAACCTAATCCATTATGGGACTTTTTCCAACATGTTATGATGTCTTTTCGGTTAACCGTGACACATGTTTATGATGTCATGTTTAAAGTTGTTGTCAATTTCTCATGTTGCCTTTATGTTATCGTGTTATATCATGCCTCTTTTTTCATGTTTATGTTTCTCACCCCTTTTTGCATTTAAATACCTATTATCTAACATGTAATGCTTTCTTCATGCACTATCACAAAACAGGGCAAGGGAAGCGCTGCCCTTTATCAGCGCTAAACAGAAAGCGTTGATAAATGGGTATGCCTTTATCAGCGCTATCTAAAAGCGCTGATAAAGTTATCTCTTTATCAGCGCTAAAAAAGCACTGATAAATGAATGTTTTATGAGTGCTTTTATTTTAGCACTGATAAAACATACCTTTATCAGCGCTTTTAACGAGCGCTGATAAAGGTTCCGTTGGTTTTTATTTAATAACCCTAACAGGTCATCCTCGCTTGCACGCGGTCAAGCTCTCGCGGAAGCTGAACCAGGCCCCTCGCCGTCGCGACCTCGTCCTCGTCCTCCTCGTCCTCCTCCTTCCTCCTCCTCGTCCTCCTCCTTCTCCGCCGCCGCCGTCGCCTCCACCCCCGCCCCCGCTACCGCGATCGCTGCTGCCTCTGCCGCCTCCACCCCCGCTGTCGCGACCGCCGCCGCCTCCGCCTCTGTCGTCGCCGCCGCCTTGCCGCCGCTGTCGCCTCCGCCTCCGGCGCTGCCTCCACCACCACCGCTACCATTATTGATATTCATTTTCAGCTAAATTTTTTTTTCTACCGCTTGAATTGAACGTGTGAAATCCTGATTTAAGGTGTTATTGCAAGAGTCAATGGATTATTGATACTATTGAGTTCTTTATTTAATCCTTGCACCTCAATAAACACCTATTGAATCTTGTTTCATGGGTTAGATGTTCTTGAACTCTTTTATGGACATCCCTTGAGTGTGCCAAGTAAAATTATCCCTTTAATGTCAAATTATTAACTGCCCTGAACACCTATTTAGCTTATGTCAAAGCTTTTAAATGAGGTTTCCCTTGATACAAGGGTATATAAATGGAATTGAAGACACATTATAGGTGTTTGGCCTGATTCTTAATGGAATTTACCATGTAGGAAATTTCCATGTTGATTATGGCCCATTTTGAAGACCCTTTGAGCCTTATTAGTGAATTTTCCATTCTTGGTAAAATTGAATGTGTAATAATAATGAGGAGTGAATTTTACATGATGTATTTATTTTAATTTAATGAATTAATTAAATGAATTGAAATGATCAATAATGGGTTGAAAGGGAACATCATCTACTGCATGTTATATAGAATGATAATTGTGTATTTCATTTCGTTGAATGAAATTGTACATGGATAATGGGACATATGAGATGTTTTTCTTCATGTTTTGTAATATAAATATGAATGTGAATAATGCCTTACTTATACAAATGGTCCTAATTAAATTGATGGATGGGAGGTAATTCCCCATTCTAGTTAATTTAATTAATTAATTAAATGAATTGAAATGATCTATAATGGGTTGAAAGGAAACACCATCTACTGCATGTTATATAGAATGATAATTGTGTATTTCATTTCGTTGAATGAAATTGTACATGGATAATGAGACATATGAGATGTTTTTCTTCATGTTTTGTAATATAAATATGAATGTGAATAATGCCTTACTTATACAAATGGTCCTAGTTAAATTGATGGATGGGAGGTAATTCCCCATTCTAGTTAAAATTAAAATACACCTTTATAGAGGATAACATAAGATGGTAAGGTAATTGTTGAGAATATAGGAAAATCACACTCCCTTACATCGGGTGTTGAGTATAACATATCGCACCACAAATACTAATAGGATGTTGGGATTTTTCCACCACACCAATTTCTTAGAGTTATTACATGATGGCTTACTCCCCATCCTGAGTTCCATCTAGTTCACATTGTTCTATTCTTGATCACTATTATGGTTGGATTTCTTTTCTCGAGGTATGTGATCCTTCTGATTCCTATTTGGATTTGTTTGCACCTATGGTTTGAATAAAAATTAGTGATCAGATAGTGATTTCTATCAATAAATTTAAATTTATTTGCATGCATTGTCTTTTGGGGTTTGTGGGATGTGGTAAATGGTGTACTCGGTTTTAGATTATTTTATTCTCATGGGTTTCCCCTATTTAATGTTTTATTTTCAGTTGGAAATCTCCTCCGTTGTGCGCCTCTCCTCTACCACGTACGCACCTCTGCTGTGTGCTTAACGACACCTTCGCGGTGATTTTTCTCCTGTTACTCATTGGTTTCCTCTTGTTCGCATGTTATTACTGTTTGATATTGATGGTTATATTGTGAAATGTACGGGCTAAACGCCCCGCTGAAAATCGTGGTCGTTGGTGGTCCTTGTTTGCGCACTAAATGAATTGAATGTTGGTTGGTTCTTGTTGAACATTGGAATATATAAATTGGTAATATACGTATACTTGACTTATGAATGAACACCCCAGGATGATAAAACTTCTGTGATAACCCCTGAATTAACAAACAAAATTGAATAAGGGATGCTTTGTAAAATCTAAAATTTTGATTGTTTGGTTTGTATGGTGTTGCGATTGAGGTGTCATGCTTATAAAAGATTTGTCCACCTAATGTGGTTTTCTAGGGGCATGCAGCAATAGAGCCTTTGTAGGGGAACATGAATGGAACCAAAGATTGGGAAGGACTCAAACACTCCTCTGATAATAGGTAGCTAGAGTCCCATTGGATGTTTTGGTCAAGGGAGGGGATGTTGTACCACCATGCCGGAATGACAGTATAAGGAAGAGTATATAACATAGGGAGTCTGGCTCCAACCTAGGGTTTAGGGGTTGGTCATATGCATGTTATGTAGTATACTATGGCTATTGTGGATTCTTGATCATCTACTGTCAATGGTACAATTCCTATATCATCTACCCTTTGTTTTATTTTTTATAAAAGAGAATCACGTTCCTTTTTTACACTCTTTTTGTAAATGTTTTAGGCTTGGAGGTGTAAAGCTTGGATAGTGTTATCACCATCGACACACTATTGGTATTATAGTCCAAGAATATAACATGTTGCAAGGAATGATCTCTAGATATTGGTGGTTATCATTTATTTTGTGAACCACCCATGCTTTATATGATAATATTTTATTTTAGTTTTGTTATGGATTAGTTTGTTTTATAACAATCCAAAATCATTTGTTCCCAGATGAGAGTTACCTTTTTATCTCCAAAATAGACAGAGTTATTTTCACTTGGATGAGAGGAATCTTCTATCTGGTCATGTAGAACCAATTCAATCTATATTGTATTTTCTCATGGCTCAAATAGTCAGGCATATTGTAGATGTTGCTAGAATGTTGTAGGATTCTTTTTCCCCAAGGGTAGTACATTTTTAGGACGTTTTCACTGATGAGGTATAAAATTTACTTCTTAATAAAGAGATAAACTTTATAATCTAGTTAGTTTTGGGAGAAAATTCAGTTTCTATCACAATTTCTAAAATAACACCAAAAGAGCATCAGTTGTTTGAATTACAATTTGATGATATAGAATATAATGGTTTCACATGGCATAGTACTTTACCATGGGGTTTTATAGTTCTCTAAAATAGACGGTTGATTGGTATTTATTCTTTTGTTGGACTATTGGAGATTGAACCTGATGAGAGTCATGAATATGTATCCTCATCCACGCATTGATAGTCACATTGATCATCTATGAGGTTCTATGATCTTCTCCAAGATAGATTTGACATTAGGATACCATTAGATGAGTTGGACATCGATGGACCTACCATGGACTGCTTTTAGGAGTAGTTATGGCCTGTATGAATTTTTAGTGATGATATTTGGTTTAACTAATGCATTGGTTATATTAATGGACTTGATGAATAGGATATTTCATCCTTTTTTGGATCAGTTTTTAGTAGTTTTTTTCAATTAAATATCAGTGTACTCCCAACCCATAGTTGATCTTGACCAACATCTTATCATCACCTTGAGTACATTGAGATAACATCATATTTATTACTGTTTTCTCCTGTTACTCATTGGTTTCCTCTTGTTCTCATGTTAAAACTGTTTGATATTTATGGTTATAATGTGAAATGTACGGGCTAAACGCCCCGCTGAAAATCGTGGTCGTTGGTGGTCCTTGTTTGCGCACTAAATGAATTGAATGTTGGTTGGTTCTTGTTGAACATTGGAATATATAAATTGGTAATTTACGTATACTTGACTTATGAATGAACACCCCAGGATGACATGTGTTTTACTTCACTCACACCATGTATAGATACCATATAGACTTGATGTGTATAGACTATACACCCCTAGTGGTCATGTAAGGACTAAACACCGTGTATTCCACAAAAATGTGATGCATAGCTGGTGAGGTGACTCAATATGTATCTAAAGTACACGCCTTTAGCTCAAGTTGTTCTAAATGTCATGTATTTTCAAAGGCATCATTCAGTCTTTGTAAGACTAACATGGAATAAATTTGATATATGTCAGATTAAATCAGGTATCTTATACATACATGATGTTCACCCTACTGGACACACCATGTATATGGATTTCACATGTGTTTAAAGGCATTTGTACCATGATTTGTTTTTATAAAACCCAAACAATGCTACCTGATTAATTAAAACATAATATTAGGCAAGTTCTCGAGATCGAACCCATAAAGACGATGAATATGAATAAAGAATGGATGAATGTCAATCGGTTGACAAAAGAGTATGAAGATGGCGTGAAAGAGTTTATCAAGTTTGCAGAAGATCATGCATGTGACCCTTCTCAAATACTTTTTTCGTGTTTACGCTGTTGTTATTCAAGACAAATTAGTCCAGAGGAGTTGGAAGAACACCTGATCTATCACGGAATAGATCGAAGTTATACATGTTGAAATAAACACGGGAAAAAAACCAATGTAGGTAGTGACTCAGAGAACACGACATTTTATAGATCATCTGATATGATTAGAAGCGTGAACAGTGAAGATGATCGTATGGAGGGTGTGATTACAGATGTGAACGATGATGAAGATCGTATTGAGGAAATGACAAGGACAGTTGAAGATGAACTTCGTGATTGCCCAAAATTGTTTGAGAAGTTAAAGAGTTGTGCAAAAACGCCATTGTATGCTGGTTGCACTAAATATACAGCATTGTCAGCCGTATTGAAGCTGTATAATTTGAAAGCAGGCAACGGGTGGAGTGACGCCAGTTTTACGGAACTACTGGCTCTCCTGAATGACATGCTTCCAGAAGATAATGAACTCCCAAGCCGAACATACGATGTCAAACGAATGCTACAATCGATGGGTATGATCTCTGAAAGAATACATGTTTGCCCGAATGACTGTATATTGTTTCGCAAGGACTACAAATCACTTAAAGAATGCCCAAAGTGTGGTGCTTCCCGATACAAGAAAGATGATTCTAGTCCTACGAAAGTTGTATGGTAC
Source organism: Viscum album (assembly GCA_963277665.1). Classification (NCBI taxonomy): domain Eukaryota; kingdom Viridiplantae; phylum Streptophyta; class Magnoliopsida; order Santalales; family Viscaceae; genus Viscum; species Viscum album. The sequence continues at coordinate 1,810,752,020 of OY728156.1, forward strand.
TTTCCAATCATTCCTAGGTTTAGACGCCTATATGAAAGTGAGGAGACTGCAGGACAATTGACATGGCATGCAGATACAAGAATTAAAGATGGGAAACTACGTCACCCCGTAGACTCTCCTCAGTGGAAGAGAATTGATCACGAGTATCCTGAATTTGGGAACGAGCCGAGAAACCTTCATCTAGCGTTATCTACAGATGGGGTGAATCCTTTTGGTTTTCAAAGCAACAGTCACAGTACATGGCCGGTTATGTTGGTAAATTATAACTTACCACTGTGGTTATGCATGAAACGAAAATATATCATGTTATCTATGCTTATATCAGAACCAAAACAACCGGGTAATGATATTGATGTTTATTTGGCCCCATTGATCGAGGATTTGAAAATATTGTGGGATTCATGTGTTACGTTGTATGATGCTTACAAAAATGAACAATTCACTTTGAATGCCATGTTGTACGGGACGATAAATGACTTTCCTGCTTATGGAAATTTGTCAGGATATAGCATTAAAGAAACTCAATGGTGTCCCGTTTGCGAACAAGGTACACAGTTAATTAGGTTGAAACATTCATCGAAAACCGTGTTTCTAGGACATCGCAGATTTCTACCCCGACGACATAAGTACCGATCTTGGACGACATCATTCGACGGAAGTTCAGAGGAACGTACAACACCGTCTCCACTAACAAGTGATCAATTGTTTGAGAAAGTAAAAGATTTGGACACTACTTTTGGTAAACCATTTTCGAAAAACCTTACGAAAACTGGTTGGAAAAAGAGATCAGTTTTTTTTGAATTACCATACTGGAATTGTCTGTATGTCAGACATTTTCTTGATGTTATGCATGTTGAAAAAAATGTATGTGATAGTGTCATCGGCACGTAGCTAAATGCAGCCGGCAAAACAAAGGATGGAATTAAGGCTAGATTGGACATGGTTGAGATGGGAATACGAGAAGAGTTGACACCAATGAAGGGTGAAAAACGAACATTTCTTCCTCCTGCTGCTTACACTCTTTCCAGGCAGGAGAGATATCAGTTTTGCAACTTCTTGAATGACGTAAAGGTTCCAGAGGGGTATTCATCAAATATCAAGAACATCGTGTCAATGGGCGATTTAAAATTAAATGGTCTGAAATCACATGACTGTCATGTTTTGATGCAAGATCTAATTCTTATAGCTTTACGTTGCATTTTGCCCAAGAATGTTCGTCATACATTAACGAAGCTCTGTTTCTTCTTCAAATCTATATGCAGCAAAGTTATAGACCCGGCGAAATTGCCAACTATGGAAAGAGAAATTGACGTCATATTATGTGAATTGGAAATGTTCTTTCTGCCGACATTTTTCGATATGATGGTTCATTTGGTGAGAGAGATTCGACTATGTGGTCCTGTACATTATAGATGGATGTACCCCATTGAACGATATATGAATATTTTGAAAGGGTATGTCAAAAACTGAAGTCGGCCAGAGGGTTGTATTGCGTAGCAATATATTGTTGAGAAAACTGTTGAATTTTGTACCGAATACCTGTCTGGTGTGGAAATCGTTGGCCTACCGAAATCTCGCCACACTGAGCGGCTTGAGGGAGAAGGAATTTCTGGAAGAGAGGTTGTCACAATCAATATTACAGATCGGGAGCAGGACCACCTTTACGTTTTGCCTAACAGTTTCGATGTTTACCCATATGTTCAAACCCACAAAGAAATTCTTAGGCGTTTGAATCCTTCTAGGGCTGAAAAATGGATATCAGATACACATAATCGACAGTTTATAGGATGGTTTCGAGACCATATTTTTAAGCAGTTAGATGAAAATCCAGACTCAATTTCAGAACGACTTCGATGGCTGGTCGGAGGAGCAAGTGTGTACGTATTATCTTACAATGCTTATGCAGTTAACGGTTATACATTCTATACTAATGAACATGATGAAGACAGTACCATGCAGAATAGTGGGTTACACTTGTGGCTGAGGCGATGCATGTTTCCGGTGCTAAGGACAAAAATCCAATTTATGTGAATATGTCATACTTTGGCATCATCAAACGAATATGAGAGTTGGATTATACGAAATTCAAAGTGCCAATTTTTCAATGCAAGTGGGTTGATAACAGGAGTGCTGTTAAAATAGATGAATTAAGATTCGTGAAAGTTGATTTCAGTAAGGGGAGAAAGACGAACCATTTATAATGGCATCATAGACAGTACAAGTATTTTATGTTCCAGACCCCACAAACCGAAATTGGTCAATTGTTCTGTTATCGACCAAAACAACTGAAGGGTCAGATGAAAGTTCAACGGAGGTTGGCCCTTTTATAGGGACTTCACAATCATTTCACAGCGGTCCCAATGTAAACGGCGTTTTGTATGTTAGAGGAGACCACAATGAAGGAATTTACATAGTCGATAGAGGAGTCAAATCTCTTCAGCCTTTAAAGAAAAAAAGAGTACAATAATCAGGTTATTTGTTTATTGTAACATACATTGTGTTACGTTATGTTATTATCTGTTCGCTGCTATTTTTATGTAATCTAAATTAAATATTAAACCACTTCTGCAGATAATGACTTCTGCACCTGCTGATGCGCCCAATCCCGAGGCACAAAAGGTCTCTCAACCAGCAGCCGGTGGTCCCACTACAGAGCAACAACATGTTTCTCAACCAGATGCTGGTGGTTCCAGTGCAGAGCAACAACAGGTTTCTCAACCTGTTGTTGCTGGTCCCAGTGCTGAGGTACAACAGGTTTCTCAACCTGTTGTTGCTGGTCTCATTGCCAATGCTAGCACTCCGGGGGAAGATATTGATGATACTTCTGAGGAAATGGTAGGAAATGAAACCCTGAAAGCGCAAAAAAAACAAGAGCGTCGTAGTTTGACAGTGTTAGCCAAAATCCTTAAGGCAAAAGCAAAAGGCATCAAATTTGAGGTGGGATGGAATAAGCGAGGCCAACATGTTAACCCCAACAGAGTCATCTTTAGTAACTACATTGGAATCATCACTCGGCAACGCGTGCCGATTGATATACAGTCGTGGCATCATGTTGTCACCGGGCTGAAGACACTAATGTGGGAAGAGATTACGGTAACATTATGATATCATTTTTTTAATTTATTAAAATAAAATAAAATACCAAAACATTGACTTACTCTTCATCATCCATTATAGAGTACATTTATAGTAGATGTCTCGCACAAGAAATATGTATTAAGAGTTGCAGGAAGGATTCATAGAGGTTTCCGCACAATTTTAACGAAATATCATCTTAAAGATGCAGACGGGAAAATCAAGTCGCACCCACCTCCTCTTTACGCACACTTGATATCCTAAGGAGCGTGGGATGCGTTTAGCAACCATCGTGGGGAGCATACTTTTTAGGTACATTGTGTGGGGTAATACGTTGTTTGACGTTTGCTTGTATTCATCACTCTGATTGATAGTTTTTTATTTATGAAACAGCTACTGAGTGCTGAAAATAAAAAACGCACAACAGAACCAGCGTACCCTTACCGTAAAGCAAGGATGGGATACGCTGAACTTGAGAAAAAATTGGTACGTCTTTTAAATCTACCATACTACTAGTATGTGACATAAAACAACACCATAATCATGTTTCTATGTTTATATGCAGATTGATGAATCGAAATCGAAATACATATCCATCTCACGCCATGTGCTATGGAAGGAGGCTCGGGTAAATAAAGAGGGGATATTGATGGATGAAAACACACAAAAAGTGTGAGAAACATGTGTAAGTGTGACATAATATAAATTTGATTTGCTTTAAATCGCTATTACATTACAATAACTACTTATTTTTTCATATTTTCTATCTGAAATAGTCACAAGAATCAACAACAACCACACCAGATGCAGACATACTTTCAGCAGCCTTGAAGCAGCCAGAAAAGTATGGCCGCGTCAGAGGTGCGGGTTTTGGGGTGACACCCCGAACATATTTTCAAAAACAAAAACAAACGGGGGAGCAAAATGAAAAAATGGAAAAGCTGCAAGAACAATTATCTATTTTTCAAGAAGAATTCCAATACTAGAGAGAGATGATAGCAAAATTGATGGGGGAGAGGCGAAGAGAAGAAACAACTCAACAACAACCCGTGCGTGACGATCTCGCCCCACCCCCCACCAGCTTTGAGGCGAGCCATTCCCCTAAAAAACCTGACTTAGATGAGGTAATCAATGTTTTAATAATTGTTTCTGTGAAATGTGATTTACGTAGACACTGATACCTTTCCTGTACTAATATTCCACAGGGTGAAAATGACTGTGATTTATATTTATCAACTCCCACCTATCGCCTTGTAGCGAGGGATACGGTGTTCAATACGCAAAACGACATGCTACACAACAGACAGCTTCCAAAAAATCATCTTAGAGTGTCAATTAACGTAGCTAATGAGCTGAGTGTCGAGCTACCTGTTCCAAATGACGATGACGACATTCATACGGTTGAACAAGCTGTTGGAACATTCATCGCATGGCTGACAGTTCTTGTAAAAAAACATGTCGACAAAATGGTATTCATTTCCAATTTATTTTTCAAGCTGGACCTTTAACATTTAATGAAAAAAGGTTTGAACCGATGAATTTTATTACATAATGACAAAGATTGTGGGGTGAAACGAAATATCAGCTCAAAACTATCTCAAGGATCAACCAACCGATTGAAACGGTCTACTGAGAGCACCTTCACCCCACCCGTTCTATATCCACAGTTAATATCATTGCAGGCTCATGTGGATACAAAGTTGAAAGACGACAGTACTCACATAGTTGATTTCAAAAAAGATATGTATGGAGAGGAAATATCAGATTTCATTAGTGCTGAAAATGTAAATGAACTCCTCAAGTATGAATGGTTAGGCGCCTCAGTTGTAAATGTATACATGAGGTAAGTTTTCATGATTTGATTTTACAAAAGCTGATATACTCTGATAATTTTGACTAAATACATTTTATATTTGTCGCAGACGTATATATGAAAAACAATTGAAGGGATTTCCCCACAAACAAAAATTTGGACTCGTTAGTCCTCACACCACCTCTTCAAAAGACGAAATAGATTCTGATAAAGAGGCTGCAATAATGTCATCCCTGCTCAAATCGTTTGAAAACAAAATTATGGACGACAGACTCTTTTTAATACCAATGATGCAGGGGTAAAACTCTACAATTTAATCATATCAACTATATTTTCATTTCTTTCTTTACTTGTTCCTTTTTGTATTTTTATGGAGCATTGGATGCTGATTGCAGTCAATTTGGATACTCCAAAGATTTATTTTCTGGATTCAACGCATGGATATCCAACAAACCGACCACGCATGATGGCGTTTGTTAATTTGTAATACACTAGATCCAACATTTTAAAACTAAACATCTAGTTATATAATTTATGTCATCTTTTAATGAGGATTCTGTTATGATAGGGCGGTGCATCAATATCGTCTAATGCATGGAATAAATCCAGGGCATAAGGATGAGCACGCCTACAAGATCTACAACTGGAAAAGTATCCAGGTATATATAATAACATTTCACTATCCAAACACATATCAAAACAAATTACTTATTGTTGTCGATGTTTTTGCAGTGTCCAAAACAAACAAACGGAAAGGACTGTGGTTATTATGTTTGTAAATTTATGAAAGAGATCGTATTTCATCAACAATCTAGCATCCCTGATGAGGTATTTTCAAAAATAATTACGAGTTCATTTAAAATATTTATTAATCATTTGTGTATTTATATTTTTTCAGTACTACCATGACTGTCGCAAAAACTCATATTCAGAAGATGATATACATGTGTTTAGAAACGAATGGGCAACATACCTGATGGAAGATTGTACACAAATAGGATGAAGGTGAATTCCTACTACTTATGTTATCTATATATGATCATTGATTATCCTTCAACCTTCTTTGGTGAATTGAGAATGCTCCGATGTATTGAAATCTTAATTTATTACTCAATGTTTTCTATCCCTGGATTCATATTATTGATCTTTGAACAAATCAATATTGAAGTAAGGCATGATGGTGTGCAGTGCGTATGGGGTGAACGACGAAACCACCGATGATCAACAAAATCCATTTTATGTATCTCATTTGTTTGAACTTGTATCTGAGCACATGTGTTGTTGTTTGACTTGCACAATTATTTCTAGGTAGATGCATGAGATAATCGGTATCGTTGAGAGATTTTTTGGAACCAAAATATGTGTCCCAGGATAATTCAAGTAAGGGAAAGGCTGGTTGAGATGAAATCCAAGCTCAAACGACCAGTACATCATCAAAAGAATCAACCCTATGATGCTAGAATCTGGTCCTCGTGATGTTTTGAGGTGTTTATGGAAGGTATGGGGAGTCTGATGAGCCCCATGTCCACCATAAATAATGTTTACAGACAGCTCCACATGTTTTTTGTGCCTCGTGCCTCTTTACAAGGATCACGTCATTCACATGGTCCATCTTAGCACGTATGTCCCATTCATCCCATTGCTACTCTTAGAAGAACCTGAGAATCTGACAATGCATAAGCCCCACAAAACCCATACTCATCCAGCCAAGAGTATTCCTAGTGTGAAGGGAAGCTAACCATGGGTAATACCCACAACATACCTCTTTTAAATATATGGGTTTTGATCCTTGTATTCTAAATAGGGTACGTAGGAAGCCTCCATGTGGTTAAATCTCAACCAATGGTAAACCATGGTGACCCCCTCACTGGGGTACACCTTCGCTTATTTTCCCTCTTGTATTTCCCTTAGTGGCGTCCGAATAAGTCTTCAAAATGAGAAACCTTACCTTTATGGGATGCACCGCACTTGGGTCAGACCTCATGGGGCGTTTTGATCCATCTATCAGGTAAATATTCCAGGTGCTCCCTCCTAGAGATGTACCTACCTGATCCACCTTTATAAGTGTTTTGATCCACCCAGGTCTTACATCTCTGTAAGACATTAAATCATGACCCTCTATCCTTATGGGATGTTAAACTCATAGAATACCACAAGTTAAACATGGGTTTCCATTAATATATTCAATATTAATGTTTAATCAGTCCTTATTAAGGTATTGTGGAGGTGTGGTTTTATGTTTTCCAGCAGATTTCGGAAGATTCCAAGCTTTATGTAGGTGATTCCATGCTTTTACATTATATGATGATTTTATTCTGTTGTATTTGCTTGCTGAGTGTACTATATGAAATGTTTGTGTGGTTAAAAATGTGTTATCAAAGGAATTTGGGGTGTGTATAGACTTGAAAGTTATTTTTAAAATGAATGCAGTTGTATTTCTTGTGGATTTTCATGCTTAAGTCCTTTAAATGTGTTTGAAGAAATGATAAAGTGGTGTGATGGGTGTTTTCAAATGGATTTAATGTGTTTGTGAATTTTAAAGAGGGTTTTCTTATGAGATGTAGAGAGTCTATATATGTGTATTTACATTGAATGAAAGTACGTGAGAATGTGTTGATATATATGATGTGTATAATGTAAATTGAGCACAATTTCCATACAAGGTATTTTCTTTATGATGTGCAGGGGACAGGTTGAGAGGGCAGGGGTGGTTTTCTGGGGGAGGGGGAAGGGGGCAAAGTGGTAGGGGGAAGGGGTAGGGGGTGTGCTGGGTTCTTTTGAAATATGTAGGGGGTGGGCAGGGGGGTGTGCAATGGGCAGGGGGGAAGTGCAGTGGGCAGGGGTGTGCTGGGGAAGGGGGCAGGGGGTGTTCAGGGGGCAGGGAGTGTGCAGGGGTAGGGGGTGTGCTCGGGGGTGGGCAGTGTGTAGGAGGTGTGCTGGGGAAGGGGGCAGGGGTGCTTTTTTTTTTTATGGAATGGGGGGACATATAGCCATAGTATTAAACCGTGGCTATAGGTATATAGCCAAGGTTTAAAGTCGTTGCAAAAGGCTCATCATTGGTATCCAATAGCATCATGATGCTGTGGAATGGAGACCAAAATCCCTAATAGTTGAAACCAAAGTTAGGGGAAGAAGGAGAAGAATATAGAGGAGGATAATAGGGTTGAAGATATTCCACCACTCTTTTAATGTAACTGATAATATTTGATTTATCTCAAAAGTAAGGGAGATATCCCATTGGGGAAGGGAGAAGGAGGAGAGTGCGTGTAAAGGATTTTGTTGAGTGGAATGAGGGATATACGAGGGTAACCCGCTTTAATGGTTGATAGTGAAAATTTGTTAATTCCACTCATTAATTAGGTGAATTATTAGGCCTAAGGGTAAAATAAATCATTTTCCAACAACGTGGGAATCAATATACACACACTTCTAATCCGTATAGTTTCATTGAGTGGCTTACAATCCATTATTCAACCATATAGAGATACTTCCCCAAAAACTCATACCTTACACAAGTTCATCACATTATTTGACAAACTATTAACCATCAATGTGAGACCATCATAACCTTAGAACCAAACTGCAGGTTTATCTATTCCCCCTCGAATCATTAAATAGTCTGTGTTCTACTAAACATTAGGCCATTTGATTATTATAGATGACTAGCCCTAACCATGCTCCAATTTCGTTAATTTGTTATTTTATGTTTTGTGTCTCACTAGTATAATTCCATTTAGCAACCCCATTCTTTATTTCATTATTGTATTACTAACATAATATTTGTTTTATTATGTAGGTGAAATCTTTTTCCTCAGTTCGAATGCTTTGTTCGGAAACCGCCGCCATGGACGACAATTTTTTAGAGCGGATGGATGCAAAAAGGATGGAACATCATTGTTTTTTAACTGTTTGTTGGATAAATGTAATTGTAACCAAATTAAACATTGTTTGAAATGTATATAGAAGTGTGTTGTTTTGTATTCATGATTTCAAATAAATGTATGTATCATTTTTGTTCTTTTGTGCTTTGTGTGTGGGTGTTGTTTGTGCTGTGTGCAGGTGTTGTTTGTGCTTTGTGCAGGTGTTGTAATGTGTGCAGGTGTTGGGCAGGTTCTGTGCAGGTTCTGGTTTTGCACAGGATCTTTGGCCTTTATCAGCGCAAGTTAAGCGCTGATAAATGGATAATATATCAGCGCTATTTTGAGCGCTGATAAAGGTAGTTTTTATCAGCGCTCAAAATAGCGCTGATATATTATACATTTATCAGCGCTGAAAATAGCGCTGATAAATACTACCTTTATTAGCGCTTGCTTAGCGCTGATAAAGGGGACCCCCCCCCCCCTTTATCTTCGCCGAGATTAACAACGCTTTTTTAGCGGTGTTAAAGGCCGTTTTTAGCGCTATTATAATTCATATTTGTAGTAGTGATATTATGCTTTGTTTATTCTCTTATTGGGCTTTATAGCTCACTCATTTCTTATATATGTCTTCAGGTTATCCCATAAGAATGATGGAAAATTATGAGCATGTTAAGAAAGTTTTCAATAATGTTGATGTACCACTTGTTTTAAGTTGTTATGTAATGTACCTAATTACCCAAAGACACTAGACTTCTCAATCTTCTGGGTTGTATCATGTGTATTCTTATGTAATAAATTATGAACTAATGTGTAATAAAGACTAGGGTTGTCATAGTGGGATAGTATCCCAACTCACTCCTTATACACCACAGTGGAATGGTGTTAATGAAAGGAGGAATCGAACTCTGCTAGACATGGTTGGATCAATGATGAGTCAGACAACTCTTCCATTATCCTTTTGGGGATACTCCTTGCAGACAGCGGCATATACCTTTAACCGAGTACCAATTAAATCTACAAATGGGATTCCATGTGAATTGTGGTATGAAAAGAAACCCAGTCTGTCAGACATACGTGTATGGGGATACAAGGCTTTTTTCACGACTATACCTAGTGACAAAACAACATCCTGAAGCATGAAGTGTAACTTTATATGTTATCCTAAAGAAACTAAAGGATATTACCTATATAACCCTTTAGATAAGAAGGACATTGCGGTGATACATGACATGTTTCTAGAAAGGGAACACATTTCTGATGGAAATAGAGGGAGCAATATTGACTTTGATGGAGTTGATGCTCTAAATGCACAAGAGTTGGTATTAGAACCATATCCACGAGAGATGGTGGGAGATGTCGATGTTCCTGAGACAAAAATATTGTGTAGGTCCACTCAAGAGGTTAGAGAACCAGAACATTATGGTTTTCTTATCACTGAGTCAGGTAACACATTACTCCTAAAGAATGATGAACTTCTAACCTACAAGGAAGCAGTAGATAGAAAGGATACTGCTAAATGGAAAGAAGCTATGCATTCTGAGATGGAGTCCATGTACCAAAACTAAGTTTGGGTTTTGGTGGACCCACCAGTTGATGTAAAACTCATTGGGTGAAAATGGGTATTCAAGAAAAAGTTGGACATGGATGGTAAGGTCAATACCTATAAGGAAAGACTGGTAGTGAAGGGTTGCAAGCAACATCAAGGCATAGACTACGATGAAACCTTCTCACCAGTAGCAATATTGAAGTCCATCAGAATATTACTTGCAATAGAAACCTTCCATGATTATGAGATTTGGAAAATCAATGTAAAAACTACTTTTTTAAATGAGAAGTTGGTTGAATACGTCTACATGACTCAACCCTAAAGGTTTGTAAAGAATGATGAACTTCTAACCTACAAGGAAGCAGTAGATAGAAAGGATACTGCTAAATGGAAAGAAGCTATGCATTCTGAGATGGAGTCCATGTACCAAAACTAAGTTTGGGTTTTGGTGGACCCACCAGTTGATGTAAAACTCATTGGGTGAAAATGGGTATTCAAGAAAAAGTTGGACATGGATGGTAAGGTCAATACCTATAAGGAAAGACTGGTAGTGAAGGGTTGCAAGCAACATCAAGGCATAGACTACAATGAAACCTTCTCACCAGTAGCAATATTGAAGTCCATCAGAATATTACTTGCAATAGAAACCTTCCATGATTATGAGATTTGGAAAATCAATGTAAAAACTACTTTTTTAAATGAGAAGTTGGTTGAATACGTCTACATGACTCAACCCTAAAGGTTTGTAAAGTCAAAGAATGTCAATAAAGTGTGCAAGTTGCGAAGATCCATTTATGGGTTGAAGCAGAAATCACGATCATGGAATGTTCATTTTGATGAGGCCATAAGAGAATTTGGTTTTGTCAAGAATGAAAGTGATCCATGTGTCTATAATAAGGTTAATGGGAATACAGTTGTTTTCCCAGTATTATATGTTGATGGCATATTAATTATGGGAAACGAAATGCAAGTCTTACAGTCAGGTAAGACTTGGTTAAATGAATCACTCTCCATGAAAGACTTAGGTGAAGCAGGGTGCATTCCAGATATTAAGATCTATCGAGATAAATATTAATGGTTGTTTGGGCTAAGTCAAAGTACATATATTACCAAGATACTTAAAAGGTACAATATGAAACAATCCCAGAGACGGTTGTTACCAATATCACATGGTATCAATCTCTCCAAGAAGATGTGTTCACAAACATAAGAGATTGAAAAAATGATTAGAAACACTTATGCTTCAGTAGTGAGATCTATCATGTATATCATGTTATGTACTAGGTTTGATGTTGTCTTTGCTTTGAGCATGGTGGGAAGATATCAAGTTAATCCAAGAGAGCCGCATTGGGCAGTTATAAAAACTATCCTGAAGTACTTAATGTTGGATTGGTGTAGCCCGATCCGGTTGGGCCAAATGCTTGTGACTCGCAACTGTCGCGGGTCGAGCTCCGCGGTGAGCTCGTTGGGAGTTGCAGGGGGCAACGCGCCCCTGCTCCGGGGGTCCCGAGGCCGAAGGCCCCGGACCAATTTTTCGACACTATAGCATCTCTGACTACTGTAGCATAGCTGACCGACCGACAACGACAGGCACTGTAGCAGTGCGGACTTCGGAGTCAACTATACGGTTGCATTTTTTACTTCCAGCCGGCAGCCAATGTAGCACTTTTGACAAAGGTGACTGTCTTTCACTGTAGCGACGCAGACTTCTTGTTCGGAACAGTGGATCATCTTCTCCATATGTAGCCCATTTCGGGCTAGGGTTTCCCACCTGAAAAAACTTTGTAATTTGTACTCCCGAAATAGTGAAGTTCTGCCTCTTTGTGGACGTAGGGATTATTCTCAAACCACGTAAATTTGTGTGTTCTGTGTGCTTTCTTTTCTTCTGCATTTTCTTTCGTTTCTCGTTTCTGTCATTGCAACTCCCGACGATTCCACAACACTTAAGGCGTATAAAGGATATGTTCTAGTGTATGAAGGAGATGAGGAACTAGTAGTAAGAGTATACACTGATGCTAGTTTTCAGACAGATCGTGATGATCTAAAATAGTAGTCAAGCTATGTTTTTTGCCTGAACAGTGGTACGGTGAGCTAGAGAAGGTCAAAGCAACCTATGGTCATCGATTCTACAGTAGAATTTGAGTAAATCACGGCTTTTGATGCAGTTAAGGAGGTGGTCTGAATATGCAACTTTGTCTCAAACATCGGTGTTGTGCCTAGCAGTGCATACCATGTTCCAATTTATTATGATAATACTTCAGCAGTGGTGCTTTCCAAGGAGCTCAGGTCACACTAGAGGACAAAGCATATACTTTGAAAGTTTCATCTCTTGAGGAATTTCACTCAGAGAGGTGAAGTCACAGTTAGCAAAGTAGTCATAGAGGATAACGTGACAAACCCCCTGACTAAAGTTATATCTCAACAAAAGCATGATTCTCATGTGAGAGCTAGTGGGTTGAAACATGTTAGCAACTGGCTCTAGTGCAAGTGGGGTGTTGAAAAGTGTGTTCCCTAGACCCAACTTGTGTGTGTACTTTGATCACCATTACATGTATACTATTTGATATATATGTGTGTTTATCTTACCATAATAGTGTTGATACTTCTGCAACCATTATATTTATGGTAATGTCCTTAGATTACATATTGTGACCGTCATACTGATAAACAGTCCAAAAAGTTATGTTGTGACCGTCATATTGTGACCGTCATATTGTGTCCATAAAGTTATGTTTAACAGTCCAAATACATCATACTGATAGGACACAGATGATGTGTGACCGTCAGGTGTTGGGGGCTGATAAGCATTGAGACTTCTTCTCATGAAGTTTTCACTTGGTTATCTCTAGTTGGTGAGATCGTGGAAAATTTTAAATCCTCGACCCACCAACTTTCGTTGTGCGCCCCGATACCAACACTTGGAACAATCTCTTGTTCTCATTAAGCAAGTATTTGGGTGTTTCTTTCCACGATTATATGTTGAAAATCTCATCTTCACTTTTTTCTTCTTAGACGCATTTCTTTTTTCTTATTGCTCAGTCAACCTCTTCTTTTTTTGATCTCCCTTCAAACAATACACTGTCATAATAATCTTTTCTCTTTCATTGCTTCTCAAGGCCAAAAGTATCTTTTCAAGAGACTTAATACATTGTTCATTTACCAATGGATTAGTAGTTCCATTAAAAGATGGAGGCTCGTGTTGCATGAAGCGATCCAACATAGGTGAATTGTGTTGCGGAACAACAGGTTGCTCCATACAGGCAAGGTTATTCATTATAACCTGAGTCAATTGCCCTAATTTGGCCATGATCTGCTCAGTTTCAACAGCAGTTGTATTGGCTTGCTCGATAGGGCAATCAATGTGTTGACTACAAGTGTTGATTCTCTTTCTTCTGTTAGGCATCATCTCTAAACAATGGCACGCACTAAGTTGGCTTATAATAATCATGAATATTGAGCCATAAAATAAAATTCTCTATAATGGTAAAAGTTCTCAAATTCCTTGAGGGGTTATCATAATTCTCATGTTAACTATGTTCATTTAAAATCTAGTTCTCAAAGTTTCTACTAAATTTCATCTGATACCAACTGTAACACCTAAACTCTAGTAACTCAGAGTCAATGTTTACTTTATTACATTAGTACAAGATAAAAAGGATCTCACTATGCAGAATCAATCGATTTAGCAGTCTTGGAAAACTAGACATGTACATTATTCTCATATTACATTGGAAATGTAAAATCATAGCATAATAAAAATTCTTGTATTCTTGAAATCATTCATAATATCCTTCTTCATATCCGTGAGAAAGGAAAACAAATAAAAGGTGAGTTTAGGTGCTCAGTAAGGGTTACATACGATAAAAGTTATCATGAGTAAATAAGACATAATCAAAATGACGGAGTAGATAATCAAAACACATGTCATTCAATCAACAACTTGAGTTCAAAGAGCATTCATGGCTAATATCAATATAGAAAACACATGGATAATTGAAACTGAATTCTTAATAAAGGAAATGCATAAATCTGAAAATTCATGAACTTTCAATTAAAGCCTCGGCCAAGTTATCATGAATCTTACCACCAAGGTCTCTCAACCAAGACATCATTCTTAATAAATGGGTAGGTATAAACCAAATACTCATCTAATATGGAAAGTCTGATGTTTTGTCTCATGAGATTTATCGATGCATCAATGGAATATTAATTATTGGGCCCCACCCGTCACTTGCACGTCCTATGCATTCCTCATATTTAGAATGTCCAATCCAATCCATTCACAAAATGTCTTATAAGTCAACAATTATCCATATTGAATCAAGAATACATAATATCAATATTTCCCCACTAAATGAAATAACTTACTTAATAAGCTTCCTTTAACTGATACCGTATATAGAAATTGTATACAGTTAAAACATCATCAAAATAATAAAAATGATTCTCAATTCATCTATGATATTAAAAATATGGACATCGAGAAAAATAATGTTCAATGAATCATTGAGTGTAAAGAACGTTATCACAAGAAAGTGATTGATCTCAAAATACAGTTTAATCTACTATTAGTAAATAATGATAGAAGACCATTGATTCATCATAAATGAAGATTTTGTAGTAAAACCAAGCCTTTAGAAAGGAAAATATAAGCAATAAATTAAAAATGACTTCCTTGTAACTTCATGTAAGAACGAAGTTATAAATCACTTTTCAAAATTATTTTCATTCCTTTAAAAAAAATATTATTTTCTTTTGATATCATTTTAAATAAAAATTTGCAAAATATTGAAAAAAAATTCTTTAAAAATAACCATTGAGACTTGTAAAGGAAACTTGATAACACATAACAGCTTTAACGATGGGAAAGGGTAGTCAAGCCATATACGTTAAAAAAATGTACTGTAAAAAAGTTGAAAATAACACATACGGTAAACATTAAAAAGAATCTTTTTTAATCATTTGTAAAAAAATATCAAAAATAGTTGAAAATGAACTTTATCAGCCTTTGAAGCATAAATAAGAACATTCTTGAAACATTTAAAAGAACTTCAACATGGAATAAAAAGAATTGAAAGGAAAACATTAAAATGAGATTTTTAAAAGAAAGTTTTTTACATGCAACTTGTTGATTCTCAATCCACCAAGAGAAGAAATTAAATATAAACATGTAAACCCAACATAACCGAAGGAAAAGAGAAATATATGGGGTTTAAAAGATTAGGATCATATAATTTTCCTGAAGGAAATCCAAACATAAACAATCCTAAAATAAAATGAGATTGTAATAGAAATCTCTTGTCTTGAGTCTATTACGTGTTTGATCCTTTTGTATAATGAATTTAAATTTATTAAATACCTAAGAACTTTTTTCATCTATATTCCATTTTTTAAGGTCTTTATAATCATTTGGAATCCATTTGTTGAACAATTCTTAATTTCATCAACCACTTTAAGGTTGTTCAATCAGTTTCTCCAAAATTACATCGGTATATTATTTATGATTAAAGAAGTTATGAAACAGTTTCATCCTCTCCAGAATGTTAATAATGTCATGAAAATAATTTTTATTGATTATATACAAATTTAGAAACATCCATGTATGGTGATAATAAAAAACGAATCGCATCGCTTTGTGAAGATGGTCAATGACGGCCCGGAGAATTTTGTTGCCCCAAACCCACATTAAAAAATTTGCCTTAAATACATTGAGAGCTACAGTAAACTAATAAAATTGATGCCCCTTTCTTTGTATTTTTTTCCTTGTGTGTAGATGGTAGTCCACACGTATGCACGAGTGACGTTATCATTTTCCAACAGATGAAAAGGTAAGAAGGTAGATGATATCTTATATTTCTAGAATCAAAATTATGTCATAAATATCATATATATATATATATATATATTTCATTAATTCTGTCTTTATAACCATCCAAGAAAAACGGTGGCGAAAAACGAATTGCACTGTTATGTGAAAATGGTAGGTCGTATATACGCACGAGTGATGTTTTCGTTTTCCATAAGATGGAGAAAAGGTGGAAAATAATTATCCTTTATCATAAAGGAAATGAAAGAAAAAATAAATTTTGAAAGAGTCAGGTAAGATGATTACCTCTTCTTTAAGAGATCTTGTTTGACTTACGCCTTAAGCCTTCTTATAATGGTCTTAAGGTCAAACCAGGAGCTCAAGAACGAAGGGATGGAAGTTGGAAAGGTTTTTGGGCAGAGCTTGGCCGAGCTAGAAGACTCAAAATTTGTAAATAAAGAAGAAGAAGATGTGCCCTTTTATAAATGAGATAAAAGACACATCAAATTGAAGATTTTAATAATATGATGTCATTTTATTATGCAAGTGGCTCCAAATTGTCATAACTTCGATGATGATAAGGGTGAGGTCAAAATCCAACCAACCAATGAGGTTTAAGAAAGCATTTTGTGTTATCTTGAAATTTTATCCATTTATTTTTAACCCCTTTAACCCATTTTACCTTTAACCGAGGTGATAAATATTTATCCTGGTAACTACTCATTATGATCAGAAATTAAATTAACCTCATTACCTAATATTAATTATGTTGATTCCAAATATAGAATTCATTTAACATGATTGAACTCTGAAAGTGGCAAAAATTACTTTTAATATAAATTCGTAAAACGCAATGAAAATTGTTTTTAGAAAAATGGTTGTTTTAAACATAAAAAATGATTTTACACCAAAACAAAGTATAATGTTGGTTCAAAAGGGATTAATTGGATTGTGTTAAATCAAAGAAGACTTGTTTGTCTTTTAAACCAAACAAAAACCGAAAGGAACCTTGTATCAAAAAACTAACACTCATTTTTATTTAAATAAAAACATCACTTGGATTTTCAAAATGTTAAGCATATATTCCTAAGTTCAACATTATATTTTTATATGTATTATATTACTTCTTAAGAAAAAAGGTTTCATAAACATTCAAATTATTCCTACATCATTATAATGTCTTAAAAGCGACAATTTTTTTGTAAAATCGGCATTTTTCGCTATTCACTCAAAAATCAATCATTTCTAAAAAATCACAAAAATTCAATTTAAGCTAATTTTAATATATGAATTCAAAAATGAATTTCATTTCTTCAAATTCAATTTATAAAATTTGAGAATTTAGGCTATAATCGCATTCTTGAATAAAGTTATGTGCATTATGTTAAAGATTATTTAGAAAGAAAAGCTTATTATAATTGAATCTCAGGTGTTACGAACACAAGTTGGCACCCACAATTTCCAAAAAAACAAACTCACTTCTGCGTAGAATTGACAAAAAAATATAGTAACATTCAGAGGTGTATGCAGTACTCTCGATGCAACAACCACTTCTCGATCAAATTGGGCAAGTTGAAGTCGGTGGAGTTCGTTTGATTAGGGAGGGGTTCAGGTTATGTCGGAAACATCGAATCGAAAGTAACAAGGGTGCAAGAGAGTTGTGGAACGAGCTACGAGCTAGTTTTTGAGGAGAGGTTCCCAACTGGGTTCACATACACAATATGGCACTCTAATTACAAGCATCACGCCTGGTCGAGCGTACTACATTAGTAAAAATGGACGGAATGGGTCTTCGAGTTCACAGAGAGGGACCACACATCTATTCTACGCGGGAAGGGGGGACGTGGTAGAGAAGAGCAACCCCAAACTTCCATCCCATCGAGACAAGTCCATACAGCAGAGAGGAGTGTTCAGGAGATAGCTTGACATGCCTATGTAGAAAGGGGACATGCTAAAGGACCACAACACCTCGGACCAAAGTCAACAGTGCTGCTTTAAAGTGCAAAATCCCGCAAGGAATCCCCAAATCTAAAGCTCGATCTTCCTTATGGAGACTAGAGATTTATAGAAATGGAAGGGCGGCTCAGCCCTGACTCCATTAGATGCAAAGACATGGATGTTATGGTCATTTTTCAAAGGGGAGGTGAGGACTTGGAGCATAGCCCAACTGAGTCAGGTTCAACAGTAGAATTATTCTCAGATGTAATTAATACGACACTTCCTCCTATGGTATCCTTGTTTGAGGGATTTTTAGGTTTGAAGTTTCAAATTGCATGCACAATGTATCTTTCAGGGGAGGAAGAAGTTACGAGATAACAAGTCATTTCCAACCCAAATCAGTTTCAATTACCTAATCTTAAGAACAAAACTGTTTTCAAGAGGCGACTGATAATAGCACTAAGTGGGAAAAACCTAGAAGGGGTAGAATTGTCCTGATAGAAAGTGTTGTTAGCCCCACTGGGGCAATTGTTAGATAAGTAGGGCCCACATGGGGCAGTTAATAGGGGCTATTATAAGGGGAAGGCTGGAAGGGAAAGGCAGAGAATACTGTCTAGGTTGTTTAGGCAATCCAATTGTGACTTGGGCGAGAGTGCAAGGGGCCTCTCGAGTGACTTCTCTCTTCTACTCTTCTACTTCTCCACTTTGTAATTCTGATTCATTCCTTCAGTATAAAAAACAAGACAATGATTAATAGGGAATATTGTTTAGGTTGTGTAGACAGTTCAGATGTGGCTTGGACAACAACGCAAGGGGCCTCTCGAGTGACTTCTCTCTTCTACTCTTCTTCTACTCCTCCCCTCTCCTATGTAATTAGTTCACAACCAAATTTAAGGAATAACTAAGCAAATGTATATAAATGAATAAATATGGTAATCAAAAGTGTACCTGATGTATTGACTGAATTGAACCTGATACAAATATAGAAAATAAATATAATTAGAAAAAAGATTAAAAAAAAGTAATTGGAAAATAGGCGGCCGATGAAAAATGTAGTGGGACCTGAAACAAAATGTAGAAAACAGATACAATTAGAACATTATATTCATTTCTAAAAATAATAATTTGCAAAGTAAAGGTACAAAACCAGATGGTTGATGTGATGAGATTAGACATCAAAGGTCCAAAAATCAGATGATACCAAGGGATATAGGGAAGGGAAGAAACCGAAACTTAGGATTTCAGGAAATCGGATTAGGAGAGAACCTGTAGTGATCGGGAGAGAACCTGTTGCGAAGGAGTAACCCTAAGGTTTTAGGGCCGAGGAAAGGCCAAAAAATAATAGAGATAAATGAAGCATTGTAAAGTTCCGATCATAAGAAATAAAACTCATTTTCCGATCAACTTCTCTTTCTGAGTGATTTGAGGATCACAACAAATAATCATAACAGTTGCTTGACCCCTGTAGTCAATCCCCAAATAACAAACCTAGTGGTGAAGCACATGAAAACACACGACAATCACCACAAAACTAGGTCATCCTAGAACAAGAAAATAACGAAAAAGGGGGATCCAGAGATAGGCCAACAATACCTTAACCTCATACCACACATAACCTTTACCAGTTAAATGTTCCTTCATAACAAACATAGCCTAAGAATTTTCCATGCATTTAGCCAAATATGCATCCCATCCTTGGTGGCGATACTCACGAGCAACATCCCTCGGGTTGGCGGCCTTCGTGATCCCCCGCCCCACAATGATGATGTCGCTGCCCCTGTCATGGATAACCTGACCACACGAGCCGAAAATGAAAGAAAGACATCAGACCTGGAACACAGATAATGAGGAGAGGGGGAGGGGTGGAAAACCTACCGAGAAGGGAGTGTTGTACTGCTGACCCAGCATGTCACCCCCAGCCACCAGCTGGACTCCCGGGGTCGCATGAACGAGCCCAGGATCCACCTGCAGCCCCTCCCATGACGCCGGATTCACAGAGATGAACCCCATGACGAAGTCTGAATGCTCCTCCGCGATCCTGACCGCTGCAGCCGTGTAGTCTCCATGGGCAAGGTTCCCAGACGAACTCATCTCAGCAAGCAGCAGCAGCCCACGCCGGCGCGGCAGACCCTTTAATTTAAGCCCATTCACTATCCCGGGGCCAGAGATTATGTGCGCGTTCACTATGTCTGCCCAATCCAGTATCCGGAAGATGCCTCTAAACAAAACAAAGTGAAGCCAGAGACACAAATATTATGTAAAAAGTGCTTAGTCATCGTCCAAACACAAGATAACTTTTTAAGTAAAAACAAATAATTTTGTTTAAAACACAGTTCATTCAGTAGTCCATTTCATTGTACTAAGCGGGTCATGAATCTCACCCTTCGTATTGCATTGTCACCGTGTTACCAATGTCCGCAAATTTGCGGTCTTCGAAGATTAAGAAATTGTGTTTCTCAGCAATCTTTGGGAAAATTAAAGCAAAAATCATCAGAAAATATATGACAATATTAAATAATACAAGCCAGCCATGAATTTGAAAAAGAAACAGCTGCCAACATAAAACGACCATACTTAAATGCAGATTACCTCTGCAGCATTAAGTTCCACCAAGCAGAATAGATAAAGAAAAATTTCAACATTGCCCCATAAGATGCTCCAAATGATAAAAGAACGAATTGAATTCAAAAAATATATATTGACAAGCACTCAATTACATATATTTAAAAAAACACCATGTCAATGGCAGTCGTAGCGGATTTACATCGATAAAAATGATATAATGATGAAATTTCTGAAGATTGCAATGCAATAGGCAATATTCAATATTAAGAGTTAGAGAATATCCTTAGTGTGACATGCAAAAAGAAGTTTGCAATAAAGAATTTACCAAGCGAAGTTTAGAACCGAAGTCTGGTGTAAAATCAGACAATATATCCACATGAGTTTTCAATAAGCAAATCTCTGGCCCAACCTGCATAAATGTATGTTCAACCTTTTATTCAAAAAGCTTCGCACACTGATAGCTAGTAATGTAGACTTGAAAGTTTAAAAATAAGTGAAATCAGCTACATGATGTGGGCAGTAAAGTTCAGTCCATGGATCCAGGGGTTTAATAAAGGCAAAAGTCACCAGCAACAGAGTTGCACCACCAGTTCCAAGCAAGGGAAGTCTTCAAAAAAAAACACAGAAAACACAAAACAGCACTTCCTAAGTGAAATAAATGCCATTTTCCCAAGGCAGCCAGTATTTCCAGGCAAATGTTCCACTACCCAATGTCACTGTCCTTCCCATGTACATACTTTTGCTCTCATTGTTTTCATTTTCGAAACTATTTATCACTTTAGATCTTACAGTTTCATTCTTCAAAACAGAGTCAATTACTTACCAACAAGTCATTCCAACTTGAGATGAATTAAAACATAGAAGAACAGAAACCCTTACACTCCAATTGAAATTCCAATTGACCAAGTCAATCTTTCTGGACAAGGTTATATATTTTTTCATTATAAATCCTTCTCCAGCTTCTGAAACTCTAATTTCATTATATGAAGGCCATCATTTTTTCTCACAGTTTCCATTCTTCAAAAATGAGAAGAATGGGGTCAAGAAATTCCATTCATTCATCATGATTTGCAGGTGATGATTTCAAGTCTTGGAGGATAAAAATGTGCATTCTAAATCTTTTAAGAACCATTTCCCCTTGCCCGTATTCCTCTTCTAATGTCAAAATACTTAGCTTCTGTGATGGTTTTGATATAATAGTTGGCAAAAACAAAACAAAAACATGATAAAGATCAGGGATTTCACCTTTTCAGCAATGCCCAGCAGTTCTGCAGCGCTGTCAACATCTGCAGCCAAACAAAGATTACTTTCCTTCCTCACCATCACTTCGAACAACCGCTTCCCAGTCTCATTTTTCGCCATCTTTGCCCTCTCCTCGTACGAAAAAACCCTAGGCATGGCCCTTGGATTCCCCTTCGCCGACGGCACAGCCACCTGCCGATTTTCCTCCAAGAAAGCCCTGACAGCTCTCTCGGTCTCCTCCGAGAGCCGCCCATGCTTCCTCAAAATCACTAGCATTTCCGTAAGCTTAACCATCGCGTGCAAAGCGATGCCGTTGTCCGCCAGATTCTCCCTCCCACCTTGCTCCCGATCGATCAAAACCACGGCGTCGGTGACCCTGAGGCCACACTTGCGGAGGGGTGCGGCGGTCTCCAGAACAGACGCGCCGCTGGTGACGAGATCCTCGATGATGAGACATGTCTGGTTGGCCTGGAAGTCACCTTCGATGACCTTGCAGGTGCCGTAGGTTTTGACCTCCTTGCGGCGCATGACCATGGGAATGGATAAGGAGACGGAGGCAACGGAGGCGATGGGAAGGGCGGTGTAGGGGACACCGCAGAGGAGGTCGTAGGAGGCGGAGGTGGGGAGGGAGGAGATCAATGTCTGGGAGATCTCAGAGAGGAGCGAAGGGTGGGAGACGATAACCCGGAGATCAATATAGATGGGAGAGACGATGCCGGATTTGAGCGTGAAATTTCCAAACTTAACAGCGGAGATTTCATGGAGCTTCAGGATTATGGACTCCTGCGGATGATGGCCGCAACGCGACAGCATGTTGGTCCGCCGCAGGGAACTAAAGACTGCGTCGCGTCGACAGGGCTGGATATCAGGAGGCCAACAAGAGAAAAAGGGAGGCGTGGCAGGTTGACGCGAGGGTGGGAGGCGACGGCGCGGAAGGCAGAGCAGCGAACGGTGCCGACTGTTGCTAAGGTTGTGAGCGAGAGAGGGGAGCTGCGGCTGGTTGCCCCTTGCCCGCCCTAGCCGCGGGCTTGCTGGGCTTGCCCTCGGACCGGCCCGAACGAATATTTCGAGTGCGGGTACTGAACGATTCGAGGAGGGCTGATAGTGGAATTATGGAGCTGTTTTCGTCCTTACATTTCATTTCAATTTTCATTTTAATCTCGTTTTTTATAAATTAGAGAGAAATTAAACGAACCGGGAAACCGGTTATTTTTCTAGGGGAGAATGACATTTACGGACCAAAGGGGGACCCTAATTCCAGTAAAGGACCAAAAATTGGGAAAAAACTAACGGAGGACTTCCGTCGATATCCAAAGGACTGAAATGCCCTTTTTTTCTCTCCGCAGATCCACGCGCACTGCTCCCGCCACGCATCTCCCCATTGCGCTCGTAGCATCTTCCCGCCACGCATCTTCCCTCTCAGCCGCGCACTGATCCCGCGCACTGCTCCCGCCACGCATCTCCCCCCTTGCGCTCGTCCCTCTCAGCATCTTCCTGCCACACATCTTCCCTCTCAGCCGCGCACCAATCCCGCGCACTGCTCCCACCACGCATCTCCCCCCTGCGCTTGTCCAGCCGACACATCTTCCCCTTGCGACTGTCCAGTCGGCACATCTTCCCTCTGCGCTCGTTCAACAACGGATGAGTTTCTGCCAGTTATCTCCTCCCTGCCTCTTCTCCCGGGCTCGTCCAGCCGCTGACTCATCTCCTCAGCTTAGCTCGCCTCTGTCTCCTCTCCGTCGAGTTGTATCTTGCCCTTCTCCTAGCACCTAGTGTATCTGAAACCACATTTTCTGTAAGTCGTATGTTGCCTATATTTTTGTAGATTTATGTTGTTAATTGATGTAAATATGAACTGAGAATGAGTTTTAATATCTTATATTCATTAATGTTGTAGGTTGATTGATACAATATGATGTCAAGTTTTTTGCAAAAAGAAATGTTTTGTTATTTTCATTTTGATGGAGCACTTGTTGGTGATTCACATGGAAAAATGCATTATCAAGGTGAAAGATCTATAGGTAGAGTGCTAATAGAAGGAATGAAATTTGATGAAATATCAAGTTTGGCATCGTCGATTCTGAAGTGTGATATGTCATCGTTAGATTTAAAATACACGTTAAAGTTTGACAATGATACTTTTTAGACCTTATAGATGGTGAAGGAGTTGAGCAATTGTTTAGATTCAATGACAGTTTTGCTAATATCTACATTATTTTGAGGTTGGATGAAAGCTTGCAGTCAACAGTGGATGTAGCTAAAAGGTAATGACATGTCAAAAATTTTATATCAATATTTTGTTCTCTTGTTATGTATTTACATTTGATATTTAATTTGTAGTGTTGAAGTAGTTGGTGGGAATTCAGAACAAAGTTTATCAACGGATGGTGATTTACAAATGCTACCTTGTGCAATTAGTAGTGTTCCATGTTCAATCCCAGAGTTAAATGCTTCAAAGTGGAATGAATTATTGGTGGATGTTGGCCAGATTTTTCCTTCAGTCAAAGCATTGAGGGAGACACTTTTCAAGTATAGCATTGCACATGAGTTTGACTATGAATATATCAGGAATAGTCCTCAAAAGATTATTACCAAATGCAAAGTTGAGAGTTGCATGTGGAAGTTAACGACATATGGATTGAGGAACTCGACTCCATTTCTTTGTGTGAAAACTTTTCAAAATGCTCATAAGCACTCAGCCCAAGATAGACTCACAATTTCTCACAAATCAAGGGCATTATTAGTGTCATCTATCATTTCTGATGAGGTGAAGTCAAATGTGGAAAAATCTGCCAATGAAATTAAAGCTGACTTGTACAGAGACTATGGTATATCACTAACACACCATCAAGTGTTAAGAGCCAAGGAGAAAGTAGTTGGTGGAATATATGAGGTTCCAGAGCAGTCATATATGTTAATCCTTTGGATATGAAAAAGACTAATGGAAGTTGATCCGGAAACAATAGCGAAAGTGGGTATCTTCATAAAATGGTAGATTTGAAAGATTATTCATTGTATATGGGTGCTGTATAAATGGTTTCTTATTAGGTGATCGACCTGTGTTGTTTGTGGATGGGTGTCACCTCAGTGGTCCTTACAAAGGTACCTTGTTGGCAGCGTCTGCATATGATGCAAATGACAACCTTTTTCCATTATCATATTCAATTGTTGGGGGTGAAACATATGATGATTGGACATGGTTTTTAAACAACATAAAAGAGATTATAGGTTCTATTCAACTGGTTATTATATCTGATCGACACAATGCAATTATAGGTGCAGTTAGAACAGTTTTTTGTGGAGATAGACATGCATATTGTTATCGTCATGTGAAAGAAAATTTCAGTTCTGAAGTTACAAAATTATGTAGGGGAATGGGAAGAGGAACTAAGGAAAGGGCATTGAAATTATTGGATGCCATTGCTTATTCTCGGTCAGATTGTGATTTCAATGTTTCTATGAATAATTTGACAAGCTTTTTTCCAGAATTGTCAAGATGGGTTGAAAAGGATGGTGATGTTGATAGGTGGGTAATGTCGCGATTTCCATACCGTCGATGGGATCATATTACAATGAATTTAGCTGAATCATTCAATGCATGGATTGCAAAGGAGAGGAGACAAAATATTTGTGTGTTGATTAATAAACATCATGAGAAATTGAGTAAGAAATTTTTTACAACCAAGGAAGAGATGAAAAGGTGGAGAAATGGAGTTGGTCCCAATGTTGAGGCAAAATTGAAGATGAATGTGTTAAGGGATGAAAATTTGATAGTAGAACAATATGGACATAATGTTTTCTTAGTTCGTACCGGTAATGTGGATATCACTGTACAATTAGGCAGTCGGGAATTCACTTGTCAAGCATGGAAAATGAGTGGGATCCCTTGTGCTCATGCATGTGCAACAATAAGAAAAGTACATGGTAACCTGTACAGATATGTAGAAGATTGTTATCTGCTCAACACCCAACAGAAGCTTTATATTAGAGTTATGCATCCAGTTGAGACCAATGATATGCCACATTTGAATGCATTGACATATAAGGATTATATGGATGAAACTTTTTTGCAAGCACCGAAGACTTCTCGTCCTCCTAGGAGACCATCTCACAGTCGCATTGAGTCTCAATTTCAAAATAAGAAGTTGTATCATTGTTCTCGTTGTAAAGAAGTTGGTCACACACAAAAAAGGTGTAGAAATCCCAATCCAACTTGATGTAACAAATTTGAAAGGGTGGTGTTTTTAGTGTACACTGGCTTATATGTTGCTAAACAAGGGCATGTTAGTGCGGACAAGGATGTATATATGAAAAGAAATGAAATTTGTTTTTTTGTGGAGGTATGGTGTTTAACTCACATGATTTCTTTGTAATTTTGGTTTTATGTTACTTACAATGAAGTTGTGGTGTGAATAAATACTGGTGTTTGCAATTTAATTGATGGATTCCGGTAGATGCTTGACGTTCTAACATATAAACCATGTGAACATGTTAAAATGGCATAAATTACAGATTTTAACACTGCCCTTCCAGGTTTTAACAGGGAGCCTCCAGATTTTGACAGACCTACTGCATGATTTTTTTTTCTATTTTTCATGAAGAGTCAAATAACAGTTCATAAATGATACACAATGAGCTATTTAGATTGTAACTCCTATTTTACAGTTGCATGCGTTGACTTATAACAATGACATGGATGAAACTTATTTGCTTCCACCAAAGAGTTGTCTCCATCATTGTAAAGAAGTTGGTGACACACGAAAAAGTTGTGTAAATCCCAATCCAAGTTTTCATGTGCTGGCTTATATGTTGCTAAACAAGGTCATGTTAGTACGGACAAGGATGTATATGTGAAAATAAATGAAATCTGTTTTTTTTGTGGAGGTATGATGTTTAACTCACATGATTTCTTTGTAATTTTGGTTTTGTGTTACTTACAATGAAGTTATGGTGTGAATAAGTGCTGGTGTTTGCAATTTAATTGATGGATTTTGGTAGATTCTTGACGTTCTAACATATAAACCATGTGAACATGTTAAAATGGCATAAATTACAAATTTTAACATTGCCCTTCCAGGTTTTAATAGGGAGCCTCCAGATTTTGACAGACCTGCTGCAGGATTTTTTTTTTTTTTTCTGTTTTTCATGAAGAGTCAAATAACAGTTCATAAATGATACATAATGGGTTGTTTAAATTGTAACTCCTATTTTACAGTTTCATGTGTTGACTTATAGCAATGACATGGATGAAACTTATTTGCTTCCACCGAAGAGTTGTCTCCATCATCGTAAAGAAGTTGGTGACACACAAAAAAGTTGTGTGAATCCCAATCCAAGATTGGGTGCGCTGGCTTATATGTTGCTAAACAAGGGCATGTTAGTGCAGGCAAGGATGTATATGTGAAATGAAATGAAATCTGTTTTTTTTGTGGAGGTATGGTGTTTAACTCACATGTTTTCTTTGTAATTTTGGTTTTGTGTTACTTACAATGAAGTTGTGGTGTGAATAAATGCTGGTGTTTGCAATTTAATTGATGGATTTCAGTAGATGCTTGAAGTTCTAACATATAAACCATGTGAACATGTTAAAATGGCATAAATTGCAGATTTTAACACTTACCTTCCAGGTTTTAACAGGGAGCCTCCAGATTTTGACAGACCTGCTGCAGGATTTTTTTTCTGTTTTTCATGAAGAGTCAAATAATAGTTCATAAATGTTACACAATCGACTGTTTAGATTGTAACTCCTATTTTATAGTTGCATGCATTGACTTATAGCAATGACATGGATGAAACTTATTTTCTTCCACTGAAGAGTTGCCTCCATCATCGTAAAGAAGTTGGTGACACACGAAAAAGTTGTGTAAATCCCAATCCAAGTTTGCATGCACTGGCTTATATATTGCTATACAAGGGAATTTTAGTGCGGACAAGGATGTATATGTGAAAAGAAATGAAATCTGTTTTTTGTGTGGAGGTATGGTGTTTAACTCACATGATTTCTTTGTAATTTTGGTTTTGTGTTGCTTACAATGAAGTTGTGGTGTGAATAAATGCTGGTGTTTGCAATTTAATTGATGGATTCCGGTAGATGCTTGATGTTTTAACATATAAACCATGTAAACATGTTAAAATGGCATAAATTATAGGTTTTAACACTTCCCTTCCAGGTTTTAACAGGGAGCCTCCAGATTTTGACAGACCTGCTACAAGATTTTTTTTTCTGTTTTTCATGAAGAGTCAAATAATAGTTCATAAATGATACATAATGGGATATTTAGATTGTAACTCCTATTTTACAGTTGCATGGGTTGAATTATAAAAATGACATGGATGGAACTTATTTGCTTCCACTGAAGAGTTGTCTCCATCATTGTAAAGAAGTTGGTGACACATGAAAAAGTTGTGTAAATCCCAATCCAAGTTTGTGTGCACTTTCTTATATGTTACTAAACAAGGGCATGTTAGTTCGGACAAAGATGTATATGTGAAAAGAAATGAAATCTATTTTTTTTTGCGGAGGTATGGTGTTTAACTCACATGATTTCTTTGTAATTTTGGTTTTGTGTTACTTACAATGAAGTTGTGGTGTGAATAAATTCTGGTGTTTGCAATTTAATTGATGGATTCTGGTATATGCTTGACGTTTTAACATATAAACCATGTGAACATGTTAAAATGGCATAAATTATAGATTTTAACACTGTCCTTCCAGGTTTTAACAGGGAGCTTCCAGATTTTGACAGACCTACTGAAGGATTTTTTTTATGTTTTTCATGAAGAGTCAAATAACAGTTCATAAATGTTACATAATCAACTGTTCATTATTGTAAAGAAATTGGTGACACTCTACATTCAGTATGCCATTGGTTCAACAAACAAATGCAAAGTGACAATAAAATTGAGTAAGCCATTGATTCAACAAATATTTTGTCACAATAGAACTAAACACCCACCAACTTCAACCAAACTCCAACTACTCACTAACAGTTTCCTTTACAACCATTTTCCCCACAAATTACGTGTTTAACTAGACAACTCCTCCAAAAACTTTGTTCTCCTTGCATTGCAGCCATGGTTTTCAAACCACCATAGTAAATCAACTCTTTTCCTTTGAAGCTGAATCTACAAACATATCATGCAAAACTTTCTATATATTAGAGACAAAGAAAAATATATAAAGAGTTGTAAAATAATTACATCAATATAGTCTTTCATATTCTTCATGGTGTCCCATTCTTGTAGGTATATGATCAAGTGAATTCCACAATCATTACTGAAAAAAACACACACCTTTTAGATATCAAAACTAGATTTGGAAAATAAAGTAGTGAGTAATTTAATCTACCAATTAGATTGCAGCTGAACAGATTCATACACAATGTCAAATTTGAATGGGGAAGAATAGTCCCATCGTGAAAGATGTCGCAACATGGTAACAAGACAATCACCCTATATGAAAGTCAAAAGATATAATAAATTAGTACTTTATAAATCAGTAAGTATGTTTGGTAACCAAAAAGAAAATGACGACAAAGGCCATTATAAGTACCAGCAATGTAGATAGTTTTCTCTGTTGTTTATCGGTGGAAGCAATGCCAAGTGAGTCCAGAACATGCAATTTCTTTGTCTTTAAGTCAGCGCAATAGCAAAACCAGTGAAAATTCATCAACGTGGGGAAAAACAGAAGTCGACAGTGTGCTATGTTGTGTCCAAAAAAATTAGGCATGACATACATCAGAACGTCAGTGACTTTCCACTCTTCCTAACATGATATAATTTTATCCTACAAAAATAGATTATCACAAAATATAAAACATAATACAAAAGCCTTTTGTACATCAATATATGCCTAAAATTAGTACCATGAATAATGGATCAAATATGTGTCTATTCACTGTTCCAAATGTTTTCTGATCATTCACAAGAGTTCTTGCAATCATGGCCACCATCTGTGATTCCAACATTGTCATTCATATGTAACTAATTAGTGATCATACAATAATTGATTATAAAGGAAGCATTTACTAACCTTATTGTTCACCCATTCCATAGGGCCTAAACAACGACATTCATTTTTAGTCCAATAGTAATTATGCATGTCAACAACAATTCTGCATTTAAATCACAGACCATAAGTACATGAAATACATTTCAAAATAGTTCCTGTATTAAAAATATGAATACGATGACAACCTACTGCTCTTTGCTGCCCTGTTTCTTTCCCGAGGTGCACAAGTCATAAAGGCTCCTTTTAAGGTCTGTTCTACCTTTGACAGGCTGTTGCACATAGGGAGACCATTTTTTTAGTATTTTGTCGCAGTGACCTCCTAGGAGCCGTCCCAGCAGATGGGTCTCCCAAAGTTGATTCAAACACAACTTTATCCTCTTCCTTTTCTGCTTCCTCATCACCGTCCACTGCCCCCCCCATCTTTATCACTTTCATCATCTGCCTCCAACAGAGTTTCCTCCTCTTCATCTTGCCCCACCTCCTCAGTTTCATCTATCTCCTCCTCTTCCTCTTCGACATCCTCTATATGATCCTCAGACTCTCCAACAACCTCTTTTTCTTCATCTAGAACATAATCAAATGTATCCCCTTTAGCAGTAGAGCCCGCAGCTAACAAATTTCCTTGAACTCGAAGGAGATCATGCAGGTGCTCATTGACACCTTTCATATATCCACCGTACAAAACCTTGATATCCTATAATAGAAAATGGGGACATAAATGTTAGTAACAGATAACAGAAAGGAACAAATCAAAGTATTTAACAACAATCTAACATAAATCAACATAGACCTTCCACAATTTAACACTCATCCTCCAATTGTTGACATTAACCATTCATACCCGAACTGGTATTCAACAAACCTAATGAGTGTCCCTCTTACAAACCCAAGGTTTTTCATTACAGTTTACAAATCCAAAGCAAGTCAATTAGTGTCCTATGATCATATCACCATATTGTCATACAAGAATTAAATAAAATCATTTATTTAAATAGACATCACAACACCCATGAACCCTTCATGAAAATAACCACTTCATGTATCTATAAATATCATTCCATGAAACCATTCAACAATAACATAAATACATATCGACATTAAAAAGGAACAATTCACAGTATTTAACATCAATCTAACATTATTTAACACAGGCCTTCCAGAGTTTAACTCTCAGCCACCAGTTTTTGACACTAACCATATCTAAATGACAACTGCGACTTCCAATGGACCATTTCAATGTTGGCACCTCTAAAATCCCATATTGTTCCACTCTAATTTCAGGGTTTTGACACTAAAATTACACATATAAACACATGGTCATTTACAAAGAGTATTTCAAGGCATTTAACACTACACCAACCAGAATTTAACAAGCAGCATCCAGGTTTTAACATCAACCATCCCCATGATTTCTTTAGGAGTGGGAGAATCAAAGAGGAAGGCTTTTAATTTAACACACCCCATACTAACAGTAAAATGCAGTTGTTTGACACTCTAATTCCCTGTTTTATCCTTGAAAAGCAACCAAATAAATACAGATCGACATCAAAAAGGAACAATTAACAGGATTTAACATCAATCTAACATTATTTAACAGAGGCCTTCCAGAGTTTAACTCTCACCCTCCAGTTTTTGACACTAACCATTTCTAAATGAAAACTGTGACTTCCAATGGACCATTTCAATGTTGGCACCTATAAAATCCCACATTATGCCACTCTAATTTCAGGGTTTTGTCACTAAAATTATACATCTAAACACATGGTCATTTCCAAAGAGGATTTCAAGGCATTTAACACTGCACCAACCAGAATTTAACAAGAAGCATCTAGGTTTTAACATCGGCCATCCCCATGCTTTCTTTAGTAGTGGGAGAATCAAAGAGGAAGGATTTTAATTTAACACAACCCATACTAATAGTAAAATGCAGATGTTTGACACTCCAATTCCCTTCTTTATCCTTGAAAAGCAACCAAATAAATATAGATCGACATCAAAAAGGAACAATTCACAATATTTAACATCAATATAACATTATTTAACACAGGCCTTCCAGAGTTTAACTCTCAGCCTTCGGTTCTTGACACTAGCCATCTCTAAATGACAACTGTGACTTCCAATGGACCATTTCAATGTTGGAACCTCTAAAATCCCACATTGTGCCACTCTAATTTCAGGGTTTTGACACTAAAATTACGCATCTAAACTCATGGTCATTTCCAAAGAGGATTTCAATGAATTTAACACTGTACCAACCAGAATTTAACAAGCAGCATCCAGGTTTTAACATCAGCCATCCCCATGCTTTCTTTAGCAGTGGGAGAATCAAAGAGGAAGGCTTTTAATTTAACACAACCCATACTAACAGTAAAATGCAGATGTTTGACACTATAATTCCCTTTTTTATCCTTTAAAAGCAACCAAATAAATACAGATCGACATAAAAAAGGAACAATTCATAGGATTTAACATCAATCTAACATTATTTAACAGAGGCCTTCCAGAGTTTAACTCTCACCCTTCGGTTTTTGACACTAACCATTTCTAAATGACAACTGTGACTTCCAATGGACCATTTCAATGTTGGCACCTCTAAAATCCCACATTGTGCCACTCTAATTTTAGGGTTTTGACACTAAAATTACACGTCTAAACACATGGTCATTTCCAAAGAGGATTTCAAGGCATTTAACACTGCACCAACCAGAATTTAACAAGAAATATCTAGGGTTTAACATCGGTCATACCCATGCTTTCTTTAGCAATGGGAGAATCAAAGATGAAGACTTTTAATTTAACACAACCCATACTAACAGTAAAATGAAGATGTTTGACACTCTAATTCCCTGTTTTATCCTTGAAAAACAACCAAATAAATACAAATCGACATAAAAAAGGAACAATTCACAGGATTTAACATCAATCTAACATTATTTAACAGAGGCCTTCCAGAGTTTAACTCCCAGCCTCCGGTTTTTGACACTAACCATATCTAAATGACAACCGTGACTTCCAATGGACCATTTCAATGTTGGCACCTCTAAAATTGCACATTTTTCCACTCTAATTTCAGGGTTTTGACATTAAAATTACACATCTAAACATATGGTCATTTCCAAAGAGGATTTAAAGGCATTTAACACTACACCAACCAGAATTTAACAAGCAGCATCCATGTTTTAACATCGGCCATCCCCATGCTTTATTTAGTAGTGGGAGAATAAAAGAGGAAGGCTTTTAATTTAACACAACCCATACTAACAGTAAAATGCAGATGTTTGACACTCTAATTACTTGTTTTATTCTCAAAAAGCAATCAAATAAATATAGATCGGCATAAAAAAGGAACAATTCACAGGATTTAACATCAATCTAACATTATTTAACATAGGCCTTCCAGAGTTTAACTCTCACCCTCTGGTTTTTGACACTAAACATTTCTAAATGAAAACTGTGACTTCCAATGGACCATTTCAATGTTGGCACCTCTAAAATCCCACATCATGCCACTCTAATTTTAGGGTTTTGACACTAAAATTACACATCTAAACACATGGTCATTTCCAAAGAGGATTTCAAGGCATTTAACACTGCACCAACTAGAATTTAACAAGCAACATCCTAGTTTTAACATCAGCCATCCCCATGCTTTCTTTAGCAGTGGGAGAATCAAAGAGGAAGGATTTTAATTTAACACAACTTATACTAACAGTAAAATGCAGATGTTTGACACTCTAATTCCCTATTTTAACCTTGAAAAGCAACCAAATAAATACAGATCGACATCAAAAAGGAACAATTTGTAGGATTTAACATCAATATAGCATTATTTAACAGAGGCCTTCCAGAGTTTAACTATCACCCTCCGGTTTTTTACACTAACCATTTCTAAATGACAATTGTGACTTCTAATGGACCATTTCAATGTTGGAACCTCTAAAATCCCACATTGTGCCACTCTAATTTCAGGGTATTGACACTAAAATTACACATCTAAACATATGGTCATTTCCAAAGAGGATTTCAAGGCATTTAACACTACACCAACCAGAATTTAACAAGCAATATCCAGGTTTTAACATCGGCCATCCCCATGCTTTCTTTAGCAGTGGGAGAATCAAAGAGGAAGGCTTTTAATTTAACACAACCCATAAAAACAGTAAAATGCAGATGTTTGACACTCTAATTCCCTATTTTATCCTTGAAAAGCAACCAAATAAATAAAGATCAGCATAAAAAAGGAACAATTCACAGGATTTAACATCAATATAACATTATTTAACAGAGGCCTTCAAAAATGAACAATTCACAGTATTTACAACAAGCTTTGACAAATATAAAAATGAGATTCTTACTGGATGGGTGAACAAAGACTGCTCGGGTAGCCTGCTCCCTAATGAAGTAGGAGTTGCATATAAGATACCTCTTTTTCTTGTTTTTTCCAACTTCAATCGCCTTTGAAGTTTATCTTCATCCCAAAATTCCAAAACACTGCCTAAATTACGAACTTCTCCAATTGGGAAGTGGATGAAGAAAAACAGCTACAATATAGTGTCAACATGTTAATATTAATAAAATAAATTTACTAACTAATAAATAAAATGAAAACATTGTTAAATTTTTTTAAAACATACCAATAATACAACCAAGAAACCTCCAACATGCTTCTTCAGTTGGCCTTTTTCTATAGACTTATTATAGATGTTTACCTCTCGAACCAGCTCCATCAAAAAAAAATTGGGACCAATCCCATTCTCGAACATTTTGTTGAAAACCACACAACATCCTAATATTTCTTTCATTAACAAATGAACTAGAACTAGGATTTAACATTGTGCCCAATGTAAACAACATAAACGATGTCAAAAATTCCTTTCCCACCAAGCCTTCCAAAATCATCTCCTTCAATGATGTTAACTTTTTCCCTATATAACACCTCTTTATTTCTTTATATTCATCTGTGTCACTTTCAAGACAGACAACTTTTCCTCCCGAAGGAATGCCTAACATATAATTCACATCGGTCGCAGTAATCATCATTTCCTTCCCTCTAATTGCTACAGTACATGTAGGAGGATCAAAGGCATCTATAATCTTCTCACACAATTCTCTCGGCAAACGTTGAAAGTTAAATTCCAACAATGTACCAAATCCCATTTCTATGACCATTTGTTTTTGCCTCTCACGTATAAGAATGAAATCAAAAACATCTTTAAATAATCTTGGAGAACATCTACAATTTATAATATTTTGGGGTATTACTTTTTGACCACCTGCAGCATCCCTTTCATCATTTTCCATCATATTATACTTATTATTTTGACGCTTTGAAAGATTAGACCAAGCATCTATTATGGCAGAATTGGAAACCCTAGCATTTTTATACACCCCTTTATTTTTCTTAAAAAATTATTGCCCGTACATCACAAAAGAAAATAAAATTATATCACAACCTAAATATAACATGGTTTTCTCGAACAAATAAAAACATAAAAAAAATAAAATCATACCTAAACTTTGTCAATCCAGATGATCCCTTCCACTCCATTGCAATCACTAGAACTTGAACCAAGGAAAAAAACTGTAAAACAATTATCAAACATGTATGGAATGAGTACAATGATATGGAAGGAGGAAAAAACTGATAGTAAGACATCAATATGTCACAAAATATTCACTAGTAGGAGATACCAGGAGGAGGAAACACCATCTAGGGTTTTTCCGACAGCAGGGGTCGGTCCGGGACTAGAGATTAATGGCACTGCGGTGGAGGGTCATGGAAGGGGAGACACAGAGTGGAGGGAGACCGCACGAGAGTGTGGGTGATGATGAGACTACCGTGCAGGAGGAGTTGATGACAGGGTGCGCTTTTCAGTAGGAAGACGACATCGCAGGAGAGAAGGACGATGTCGCGACAGTGAAAGCTAGGGCTTATGTGCAGGAGTGGACAACAATGAAAAAATGACTGCTGGAGGAGCTGACAACGAACTAGGGTTTTCGAGAGAACATAATGATGAGGAGGGAGAGGGCGACCGAGCGCGGCTCAGATCGACGAGATGGGCGGGAACAGTGTGCATGGATCTGTAGAGAGAAAAAAAGGGAATCTCAGTCCTTTGGATATCGGCGGAGGTACTCCGTTAGTTTTTCCCCAATTTTTGGTCCTTTACGGGAATTAGGGTCCCCCTTTAGTCCGTAAATGTCATTCTCCCTTTTTCTAGATTGGAGCTCATCGAACCAACCAACAATGGGTTTCAGGTTTTTTTGTTTGCCGGTGATTGAAACGACACAGAGCAGCAGAGAAGGCGAAGAAGATGAGTGGATGCAGCCGACGATCGGAGAAGACAAAGTGTAGTGTAGAATAGGTTTTAGTTATTTTGTGTTTGTTTTATGCATAATATTACAGGACAAAATGATATTTGATGTTTCACTAGTATTATAGACCAATTTTATAAACCACCGAATGGAGGTGTTAATGGGGTGGACGAGTCAGTTCATGAGGCATACCATGCAAGTTTCAGATTTTATTGAGCAGTCTGACTCGGTCCACAAATAATGCGTGCTTAAAAAATAAAGGTCTGATCATATCTATGTAGGACTCATGGATTAATAGGCTGGACTGCAGGGTTATAAAAAATAATGTATTATAATATTTTTTGTTTGGTGAACAATAATGAAAGTGAGAGAGAAATGAGAAATGTTTGAAATTGAAGGAAAATGTTTAGTTTTAAATTAACATTAACAACTCTAACCAACAACAAAAGCAAAAAAACCCTTAACGTATGTTTGGTCATTTGTTAGTAAAAGGAAAGAAATGATTTCATAATTCATAAAGAAAAAAAAAGAAATAATTTTAATTTCTCTTCATTTTGTTTGGATGTGGAATTTAGTAAAAGAAAATAAATGATTGTCACTTCTCTGGTGACAAATTTTAAAAGAAAAGAAAAGAAATTATTTTGATGCAAATTACACAAATAACATTTGTTAAAAAATAATACACACACACAAGATTGAAGGACATACTTTCTCAAGATAAAAAACAACCATAGATTAGATCCTCATAGAGAGCACACCGACCACAATGTCTATCATACATCAACAATTTATATTACATGACACAAATAACCCTTTTAAAAAATGTGTTTTTATTAACTTTTTTATAAGAAGTCAAAAAATAATAATTTTGATTTTAATCAGTCATTATCTTTCGTATCACCAAAATTTGGTAAACATTAAACTATGAGTGTATGTTAATAAAAAATTTAAAATTCTAAAAAAATAGTTAAACAAATATATTAACCATGAATTTCATAAAAATTTACAATATAATATTTGTTTTTTTTTGATAATTGATTTATCCAAAACATAATTGATAATTTAAAAAATAATGGAGTTCAACCAGTTGAAAATTAATAACTAAAATTTCATATAAAAAATTATCCTACTCCCTTATAATGTATTTCATTTTATTTACTAATATTTATAAAATTATATTTACAATATTAATATTATATATTGAATAAAAATATAATATTTCTTTTATAAATTTCTTATAATAATATAAATGGATGGTCATCTTCAACAAATTATATTAATATTAATATTTAATTAAATAATTTATTAATATTATTCATAATCTCACTTATTTATATAAATCATAAATTTTGTAATATAACCTAATAATAAATCTATGATAAACCCATAACACAAACATAAAATATAATTAACAATAATTAATAAAAATATGATCTTGTGAAATTTTCAATAATATATAAATTAATATGAATTGTATATCAAGAAATAATTACAAGTTTTCCAATGCAATGCATTATTTTTTTTCTTATAATCTTTGCAATATGTATGACTTTGTATGTGAATTACATAAATCTCTAAAAAAATAATGAATTCATAATTTAAATAGAACCGTATACTACAAAAAAAGTTGCAAATATAAATCATTAATCTAAAAACCAACCAATTTTAAATCAATATATCATTAAAAAACAAAATATAAGAATTTTAAGAAATGATTTACTTACAACAATAATGCACAAGGAAGATTCTGGGGATGAGTGAAGATGAAGTGGGCCAATTGAAAATAGGATGTCGAAAAATAATAGGTGGGTGGTGGAATGAATTAATTTTAGGGTATGATGAATGTGTAGTATCAGCTGATTATGATGAAAAGCATGAAGGGGAACAACACCACAGGTTGAAGGATGTAACATCTCAAATTTTCTATATATTGTTTTTAGATATTATATGGATTTATTTCGAGCCCAAACGTTGAGATGACGTGCAATTTTGAGGCTCAGTGTACCTGAAATAATTGTTTGAAAAATATTAAACTTTTTAACAGCACACGTGCATAGTTTTCCTAAAAAAACAGAATAACTCTTAAACGTGTACCCAAATCAGAAATTCAAGGGCACCATTGAACTGAGAATAACGATTTTATCCTAGGTGTAACTTAACTTTGGTCGGCGCAGGATGGATGTGAAAAAATTGTCGCGAGACGTAACGAGGATAAAATAATTTAATCAAAAAAATTATTTTCATTCAACACAGCGACACTTTATTTTTATTAAGCTCTTATCAGGAATTCAGGGTTATCACCATAACCCTAGAATTCCTCTGAGACATAGAGAAAGATCTCTCTCCAACAAACAACAACGAATCATGGATCGACGATCAACACACATCTGATTTGAAGAAACCTCACCGATAGTGATGACACATCGATCATCATTCGTTAGTGACTGATCCGAATTGAGGAAGGATGGTTGTTTCTTTGTGATTTTTCCTCATTCTTGATTTTCTACGATAAACACAAATCAATCAATGAATAGATTGATCCGTGGTTTGATCGTCTTTCGGGATGAGATTATTTTTGCGGGTTATTGGGATTTATCTAACCCAAATTCCCCACCCTTGACAGTTGACCAAGAACGATTGGTCAACGATGATAAACCTTTGTTCTTGTACATTTTCTCCCTCTATTCTTCGCTATTGGACCCCCGTGGTTGTGACTCAACTTGTTGGAAGGCTCCGAATGCGATCAGACTCCCAGATTGGAGGAAAAGTGACAACAGAGACCAGATCTGTGTAGATCAGGACCCGAGGAACCCAGATCTGTGATTGTTTCGAAATTCAGGCATCAGAGGACGAATGACGGCTTGTGGAAGTGGAGGTGGCAGAGACCTGCGTCGGTGCACAGAGGAACCGTGGTGGCGGCGGTGCGTGGGACATGGTGAGGTTTCGGGGCATGGTCACTGTGGGTGACTGCGTGGAGCGGATGGGTCCGTTCGAACCCAGGTCGGATTCGGGTCGGAATCAGGGCAACCAAAGATGGTTGATCTAGATTGGGTTAGTGGTATTCTCTCAGTAGAATCCTCTCTCTGTGTATCATATTCTTCCTTGACCAATGCGTTCTCTTTGGGCGGAGCCCAAATGAGCTAGACTTCTTAGTGAGTTTCTCCAATTATATCATGGCCAGAGGAGTGAGTTCTCCTAGAACAAGTGTGCTTCGAGCAAAATCATGTGACCGGTAATTGGTTGTGACTTACCTCTAGACTGTGTGTCTTGGATTGAGTATATTTGGATGTTCTTGTTATATGTGATGTAGACATATACCTGTGTGTAGCTGACTGTATCTTCTTTTGTGGTATTTCCTTTTTGGTATTCCTTTATGGTATTCCTTTGTGGTTTCAGGGTGTCCTACTGAGTATTGTTTTACTCAGCCCTGCATGAGATTTTCCCTCACATGTCGTGTCTTGTGCAGATGATTGAACTTTCGACGAAGTTCTAGGCAGGCCAGGACTAGGTGGTTCTTTGTGAGATCAGACAGACTGAGGTGTGTTACAACGACTTTCAGACAATAATCCCAGTACCTATTTTCTTACAGGTTGGAATTGTGGTTACATACTCTTTTCTTTTAGTGGGATTGTTTTTGGCCCTGTTTACTTTTCATTACTTTCACTGTTGTACTCTAGTTATGGGATATAGTGGTTTGCATGCATTT
The DNA here is from genome assembly GCA_963277665.1 of Viscum album. NCBI lineage: Eukaryota > Viridiplantae > Streptophyta > Magnoliopsida > Santalales > Viscaceae > Viscum > Viscum album. The sequence goes on from OY728156.1 coordinate 1,810,791,894, forward strand.
TTTGTTTAGTGTTTTTACATTTCTACATTTGTGGCTTGGATATGTGTGTGTGTGTACAGGTACTTTAGGATAATGCCTCCCATTTGTGGGATATGCCTACTCAGTGCTAGTCACCAGCCCCTGCTCTATTGGAGATGGGCTTGGGATAGTCACGACACGGGCCCCTCTGGGATGGGTCGTGACAGAGTGGTACCAGAGGGGTCGGTTCTACTTTAGGACCAGGAGTCTGTGAGATTGGTTTGGGGAAACAGTGTTAAGTGTTTAGAGTTCAACTTTCAGGTTAGGGACTCTAGTGTTGGTGTGGCGGCTGATGTATCCATACACCCAGACTCTGGACACCAGCTTTTCGACTCGATACATGAAAACACTAGTTGCAAGAAAAAAACAATGGTACATGCATAATATAGAAATAGTTGTGTTTTCCATATCATTCTTGAGTCAGCTCTCCAAATATACTCTATTTGACCCTGACACATCTTGTTTTATTACAGGATGACTCTGTTGGATTTGGTTCCCTAGAACCAAATTCTACATACTTGATAATAATTTATATTCATGGTTTTTTAATATCAATAAACTCCTTATCACATCATGATTTTTCTTCTGCATAACATTGTATGCGATAATGTCCCAAGAGTAGCTGTCACACTAAAAGGTCATAGCAGTTCCCCACTATGATGAGAACCCGAAAGTGCTATGACACTATTCTTAGATATATGTTCTATGGCCGGATGATATCATTTGAGGGACACAAATGATACAAGTTATCAGGGGTGGAGACTCATATGACTTTGAGGCACATTCTCATGGTGTATGCCCTTAGTGATATTTAGTATCAATATTATGAGAACAAGACCCGACAGTAGGAAATCTACATTTATAAGTTTCATAGGATTTTTCTATTTACAGACATGTGTATTGGTTCTTAGACTTTAATATTATTATTAATGTATATTATGATTCATTTAATTTGATGTATTGATGAAAACCGTGACGATAGATATTCACGGCGAGGTAGGATATGTTGGGTGCATCATGAGTAATATTGCATTAATGAATAATGCAAGAAAGTAATTATCCATTATGTTCACTAAAGAAAGTTAACATATCAGATCCTTTGATGGAAATGATATAGCCTAAATAAATCCATGTCCATGGTGTTCAATAGGCAAGTTATATTTTCATAAAGTCAACAAAAAAGATATCGATCATATAAGATGATGGCACTGACATGAAACTTGCTCGATTAAACGTTCGTATGAGGTGACATATCATTATGACATTAACTTCATTCTTTATGGGTGCCTTATCATGTTTCTAGACGCTAACCTTGGACTTTAGGTTGTTCCGCCTAATGCCACTGAGAAAGAGGCCTAAAGGGTCACACACTAAGTGTATCCAAAATGTTAGTTAAATAATTTATTATTTAACAAGTTGAATAAATATTATTCCCAGTCGCGGTTTAATAATTATTCATGTATGTATGATCTCATTTATTCTATCACTAGTTATTCAAGAGAATATATTGTAGGTGGAATAATTAATAAATATTGAGGAGGATTGGTGGACCAAGTTTAATGGTCCAGTGAGAAATAGTAATATTGAGTATTATTTGATTAAATAATATTTAATTATGACTCGCAAGTTAATAACATGTTAGGAAATAATAATATTGCTTTTATTATTTGACATGGGGGTTTTTCTATGATTAATGAAATAATTAAAGGCACTTGTGCAAATTATTTTATTATTTCCCTAGTGAAATAAATGCTTGGTTATATTATTCTTTGATTAGCCAAGGGCAAGCCAAGTGACACTAATTGGGTTGTGCACAACGGATTGGGAAAAGATCTTAAGCCTAGAGAGTTTATCCCTCTCCAAGAACACTCTTAAGAACGAGAGCGATCCTCCTCCATCGGATCAAGGAGAATGCTTTGGAAGCAGTTCTCAAGGTGATCAAAGGTGAACAATGCAAGCACAATGATCTTCTATGCTAGCACCTAAAGACTCCTTTGATGACGTCTAGAGATTCATGGAACACATGTGGATTACTGTTATAGGAGATCCACCCTTGATCTCTACAATGCAATGATGATGCACTACAGATCTATGGATAGACACATCAACCAAGAAAGAATAAACCTTGGAGGTAATTCTTATTTAATTAAATTAATTATAAACAATATATGTTGATCCTTTCTCTTGGTTCTGAGTTTCTATTCCTTTGTCTTATTTCTTTGATTCAATTTCGTGGATCACGACGTTCATCATCAAATAGATCCCAAATTATTCATTGAATATGGAAAAAATAAAAGTTAGGCACCATCCCTCCTGCACTTCCACTGTTCCCGAAACCAACAAGTGGTATCAGAGTAGAGTATATTATTGTTTATAATTATTTAAATTCATTGGTGATTTACGCATTCATAATTTAGTTTTTCAATTCAAGTTTAATCATTCTTTTAATCTGACTTACAAGATCTGTTTCTTCCTCCATCCTTTCTTGCAGATCTAATAGAAACGATCAATTTTATGATTAAAATAAAATCGAGGATCTCATCTAGAGGTGCCAAGGATTCTTTCTGGATAACACAACAGTACACGCCATGTAACCAGAGTTACATGATGTGTATTTTTGATTAATGCACTAGGAGTCAATTTAGTAATTAATCAACCCATGTGCATTAAAGGAATGCAGTATAGTTAATTCTTACACCATGTCTTGACCGGGATAAATTGGTGCATGGTCAACTGGACTACACATTGTGCAGCCCACTAGACACGACGTGTAGTCCCTTTCGGGTTAGATCTAGGCCATGTATCCCATACACGACTTAGCTGACTGGTGACTGTGTAACGTGGAGTCAACACGACGCATGGCCCACTGGACATGCCATGTACTCCAAGAACTAAAAATCATGTCTCACACACCAAGTCCCTAGGCGTGTACTTCAGATAGATAGTGAAGGTATTACAAGCCATGTAAATCAGATCTACACACCATGTACTGTTACCAAATTTCATAGAATTCAAACTTTAATATCTACATAATGTTCAAATCTGCATTTCAGGTATAAGTTGTATTACAGTTATTATTCTATGTTCATTAAAGCATGACATGTTACCAAAAATTCATGTAATTCGTATAATTATCTGGGAAGTACACATCATGAAAGTATGTCCATCCATCCAAATTAGATTTTTATTAAAAGGCGGAATAAAACAAGGAGGACAGCGACAACGCGCACATACCAAAGTCAAGGGGGCCTAAAATAATGCAAGCCGAGGGTATCCCCTCTAATAAAATTAACTCCCTCTGGCCTTAAGATGAGAGGGTTGAGGAGACAAGTATGGACGGAGCTCTGATCCTCCAAATAAGCAAGGTAATCTGCAACTTGATTTCCTTCACACCACGTATGGGTCACTTGGATGTTATTATGGAGGAGGGATCTACATTGCCTGAAAATGTAGGCAATGGACCACAGGGTGGGGCCTTTGCCATGCAGGAAGTCATGAAGTGTCAACGAGTCAGTCTCTTCCTGAGAAATAACAATATTCTACTGAATACAAAGGGAGATCTCGGTGAGCATGGATTTGGCCTCATCCATGAGAGAGTTTCCATTGCCGTAGAACCAAGAGAAAACAAGGACAACATTCCCCCCAGTACCACGAACCAACCCCTCCTCTCATGTTGCCCAGTAAGTAGGACCCATCAATGTTGAGCTTGTGACCAGAGTCGGGAGGCCGCTAACACACCCATCTGCCCGGTGATCTGAAAAGGGCAGGTTGAGTCGGGGGGTTATAGGCCTGTAGGAAACATAGGGATGAAGCATCCCACCATTCTTTGATAATCTAAACCAAGTCCACCAGTAGAAAATGGGTCCTTGTGATGATAGACCTTGCTGTGGTCTGAGCCCCATCAAACTTTGCCTAGTTTCCGCCTTGCCACAAGCACCAACACCCTGTAATGAGGATCACCGACCTGGCTAGCTGTTCGATTACGGAGCTGTCAGTACCATAAAACCACCTCTCCAAAAATGATGCATCCCTCTGATCATGATAATAGAAATAAATAAAGCCACCAAAGAAGGACCACACCGCCATAGCCCAATCCCCTTCGAAGAACAGGTGACTGGTACTCTCCTCCCGTCTGATACAGCAACGGGGGCACACAAGGCAAAATTAATGCCCAGATTCTTGACGTTCTCATCCATCATAATAGATAAGTTCCTAATGCGCCAAGTAAGTAAGTTGTATTTTTCTGGGATCCTCTTGCACCACACCACATCACTCCAGTTGTCCTGCTAGTCCTGAGCGTGAGACAGATTGTGGAAATATTGTGCATTGAAAGAGCCTGAGGAAGAAGGTGTGAAGACACACCTATCTGGCTCTGAGTTAAACATGATAGACTCCAAGAGATCCTATTTATCCTTCTATAGAACAACCTTGGTAAAATTGGGGTAGCACCGAGCCTCTTTTAAGGTAATCAATGGAGCTGGACAACCCAGGAAGCCCACCACTAATCCCCCCCAGTTCTGATGCCAGAACAGGATGTTACCCTCACCAAAAATCCAGCAGGAGTTCGGCTGGAGGACATGGATGAGAGGGAAGATCTTCCAACAAAAGGAGGAAACATAGCTACAAACAACCTCCTCATTACCCCCGAAGATTTTAGGCATAGAATTACCCCATAAAGTGATCTCCACAATAACTTCCCATGCCATTTTGGATTTCATGCAGTGGAGAGTGCTCTGGAGGCTCCTGACATTGATCCCTCCCCCATGGAAAAGTTTCACCAGCCTACCCCATGAGGCCCAATGACGTTACCCTTCGGACAGGGCATCCCAAATAAAACTACACAGGACTTGTCAATGGTGTTGATGACACCTTTTGGGACATCGATGGAGGCCAAATCATGAACCGGTATGGCAGACAAGACACTATTCACAAGTTCAATATGACCCCAAAAGGATAAATAGAAATTCTTCCAGTTAAGGACATGACTAGTAATCCTGTTAACCACATAGTCGAAATCATGTACCCATAACCTTCCTGATGAAATAGGAATTCCCAAATAATCCATGGGGAAGGAACCCCACTACATGTACAGACGGCTACAGATGGAGACAAAGCGACTAGGAGCAGTCTTAGAGTTAAAGAAGATATTACTTTCTGAGCTACTGATCACCTGACTGCTCCAAAAGCAATACTCATCGAGGATTATCTTGAGACCATGAATAGAAACCTTGCCACCGTTAATAAAGATAATAGTGTCATCAGTGAACATAAGGTTCAAGATAGAGGGGAGGTTATGTTTCCTCCTATACGGGAGGACTACTCCAGTAGACAGACCTTGGTTGAAGAGGCGGCTGAGAGCATCCTGTGCTAAGATGAATAAACTCAGGGACATCGGGTCCCTTTGTTGGAGACCTCTAGTGGCCTTGAAAAATCCATGAGACTTGCCCAAAAATGAGAAGGAAATCCAAGATAAAATGAAACAACATAAGAGGATATCAACCAACCTAGACGAGAGACCCATAGTTGAAAGAACTCTGTTAATAAAGCTCCATTTGATCTTGTCATATGCCTTGTTAATGTCGAGTTTGATTACTAAATTGGAACCGTGGGTTTTAAAGTTGATGTCCCAGATCACCTCCTACGTCAGAGCGATAGCTCCCTGAATGGAGCGACCCCTAACAAACCAGTGTTGCTCGAGTGAAATCCATCGGGGTAAGCATCTAGATAGCCTCTGGTTAATCAATCTCGCAAGGATCTTATATGGGAAGTTGCACAGACTGACTGGCCTTTGGTTAGTCATGCATGTTATATGTCACAAATAATAAAGTGTATACAAGTATAATACATATTGAGTAGATTTGGACAACTATTTACCGAGTTACCTCCAAGGTACATTTATGTACAAGGTTAATTTTAAATGATTTTTAATTTGTTTAAAATTATAATGGATGAGAATCTCAATGAAATTTAGAAAAGGATTAAGATAAAATGATCGATTAATTAAAAATAATAATTAATCAATTCAAGCATGATTTATCTTAAGTAAGAACGATTAAAGAATTGGATGCTAGTTTTATTAAATGTGTAATTTTTTACATGCATGTGGATGATCATGAGCTAGACCAGACCTTTGTATGTGATTGGTTTCCTTTTAATTTATTATTAAATTAAATTTTTGGCCTGCATACCTTCTTTATTCATTAATATATAGGGCATGCGTGCCCATGGTTTCTTTTATGAAACCCAATCTTAACCCTCACCTACATGTGAGTAAAAGCATATGTAATAGATGGATCTCCCATGCTAGTGGATGTAGTTCAATTTAGGAGCCGAGGTGAAACCAATCCAAGGATATACAAATGTGGATAAGTGGAGAGCTATAAACACAGACCTTAAATGGTTTAAGGTGTTTCTCCCATAGGCCAGCGGTTAGTTTATCAACCGCTATATAAACTAACCATTAGAACAAGATCATGACAATACCCTTTATTTTATTTCTATCTGTTGCATGATTATTCATTATGGATGTTTTATCGCGATCACATAATTAATGAATTAACAAGAATGCAATATGGAACTAAAATAATCTGGCTTATGCATAAATATTATCTAAGACATGGTTAATCACTTAAGCATATACCACTTAATATTAACAATCATGTGAAAAGATAATAATTGGAAATTTATGCATAAAGGATCAAATCCCTCAATAAAATATTAAGTTGGTATAACCTTCCATTACTTCGATTATAATCAAACCATAGTTCAAAGTGCTTGAACATCCAAAGTTGGGATGATTTCAATTATCAGGGAATTATAATTTGAGGTTTTGGGTTGACTTAACTTGGTTGACATCAATGGTTGACTGCTAAACTAGGAATTGGTGTAACTAAGAGGCAAAGGTTAAGGAAATATAAATTAATGATTTTAGGATTGGGGAGTCCACTCAACAGATCAAGGAAATTTGAGTTAATGTAGTTGGAATTTGGAATGCCTACCTAAAACCATTTGAGTTGCTTGACCAGCCAAAGTTGGGGTAATGAGAATGGAATACAGATCTTTGCCACTAGAATATCCAAGCAACAAGATATTACAAATCCAATGGTGAGGGCTATTGGGTTTTGATAAAATAATGGGAGACTAATAAATATAATATTTATTTATTTGTCTACATTTTATTAGATAAAGTACTAAAATTATGCTCATCTTATTTGTAGAAACAACATCAAAAATGACATCAAACATATCATTGTGATCAATAATCAAGAAGGAAAACCTTCTCACTAGAAATAATTTCTAGGAGTGGAAAAGGTGCCTATGAGTTATCCTTCACCATGAAAGGAAACTGTATGTCCTGGAAGAACCTATACTAGTTGCGCCTAGAAATGAGGTGAGTGATGAAAAGAGATACTAATTATACAACCCCTCAAACAAGAAAGTGAATGTTTCTAGAAAAGCCATATTTCCTGAGAGGGGGTACATCCTAAAAAAGGATAGTGGGAGAAAGATTTAATTCAATGAATTTGATGCTCAATATACATAGGAGTTGGTATAGGAATAAGTTCCACAGGTCCCCATGGAAGAAGTAGTTCCTAAAACACAAGTACTATATAGGAGTGTAAGAGAGGTAAGAGAACCAGAGAGATGTGGTTTTCTAGTCACTGAGGATGGTGACTCATTATTGTTATACAATGATGAACCTCTCTCCTACAAGGAGGCAATAGAGAGATCAAAAGCTGAAAGATGGCTAGAAGCTATGAATTTTGATATGGATTCCATGTATCAGAACCAAGTTTGGGTTCTGGTTGATGCACCAGTTGATGTAAAGCCTATTGGATGTAAATGGGTATTCAAGAAGAAATTGTACATGGAAGGTAAAGTTAGTACCTATAAAGTAAGGCTAGTGTCTATAAGGATCAAACAATGTAAAGGGATTTAATACAATGAAAACTTTTCGCTAATTTCCATGTTTAAATCAACTAGAATCATACTTTACATAGCAGCTTACCATGACTATGAGATTTGGTAGATGGATGTCAAAACTGCATTCCTTAACAAGAACCTTCTATAAGATGTCTATATGAAACAACCAAAAGGGTTTGTGACACCAGGTGATGCCAAAAGGTTTTGTAAGTTTCAGAGATCCATTTATGGATTGAAGTAAGCATACAGGTTATGGAATATTCAATTATATGAATCCATAATAGAATTTGGATTCATTAAGAAAAAATGTGAGCCATGTGTTTAAAAAAGGTTTAATGGGAATGCAGTCATTATCCTAGTAGTGTATGTTGATGAAATATTACTTATTGGAAACTATATACCAGTCTTACAGTCAGTTAAGGACTGGTTGAACAAGTGCTTCTCCATAAAAGACTTAGGTGAAATAGCCTACATTCTAGGGATCAAGATCATTCATGATAGATCCAAGAGGATTCTTGGACTAATTCAAAGTATATATATTAACTAGATACTAAAGATATTTAGTATGGAATAATCCAAGAGGGTATTAGTTCTAGTGTCACATAGCTTACATCTTTCTAAGAAAATGTGTCCCCAGACACAACAAGAGAAAGATAGAATGAGTAAGATCCCATACGCTTCAGTGATAGGATCAATCATGTATGTCATCTTATGTACTAGGCTTGATGTTGTCTATGCATTGATCATGGTAGGTAGATATCAAGAAGATCCAAGAGAACAACATTAGAATTATGTTAAGACTATCTTTAAGTATCTGAGAAGAACTAAGGATATGTTCCTGGTGTATGGAGGATACGTGGGGCTTGTCATCAGAGAGTATGTTGATGCTAGTTTTCAGTAGATCATAATGATCTGAAGTCGTAATCAGGATATGTTTTTGTCTCAATGGAGGAGTTGTGAACTTGAAGATTTTAAATCATCTAGTCATCACTAATTCTATAGTGGATTCCAAGTATATAGCGGCTTCTAATTAATCCATGGAAGCTATTTGGATTTGTAACTTTTTCCAAGAGCTTGATTTTGTACATAATAGTAAAGAACCTATCACATTGTACTGTGATAATACTGCAATGGTGTCTCTTTCAAAAGAGACAAGGTCACATTAACAGAAAAAGTACATACTCCATAAGTATCACCTCTTGAGGAATTTTCATCATAGGGGTGAAGTTATAGTGATCAGAGTATCCATGAAAGAGAATGTAGCAGACCCCTTGACTAAAGGTTTATCTCAGCAGAAGCATGAGTATCATGCAAGAGCTAGCAGACTGAAGGTTGTTAGCAGTTGGCTCTAGTGTAAGTGGGAGTCTTTTGGAGTTTGTGACCTAGAAAAAACTTCTATATGATTTATGATAACTTATATTCACGGTTTTTGAATATCAATAAACTCCTTATCACATCATGATTTTTCCTCCACGTAACATTGTATGTGATAATGTCCCAAGAGTAGCTGTCACACTAAAAGGTCATAACAGTTTCCCACTATGACGAGAAACTGAAAGTGCTATGACACTATTCTTAGATGTATGTTCTATGGCTGGATGATATCATTTTAGGGATACAAATGATGCAGGCTATCAAGGGTAAAGACTCATAGGACTTTGATACACCTTCTTATAGTGTATGCCCTTGGTGATATCCGATAGGATATTATGAGAACGAGACCCAACGGTAGGAAATCCACATTTATAAGTGTCATTGGATGTTCCTATATGTGGATGTGTGCATTGGTCCTTAGACTTTAAGATTATTATTAATGGATACTATGACTCACGTACTTTTATGTATTGATAAAAACCATGACGACAGATGTTCACGGTGAGGTAGGATACGTTGGGTGCGTCACGAGTAATATTGCATTAATGGATAATGTGAGAAATGATTTATCCCTTATATTCACTAATTAAAGTTAATATCTTAGATCCTTTGATGGAAATGATATATTCTAATTAAATCCATGGCCACAGTGTTCTATAGGCAAGTTATATTTCTAGAAAGTCAAAGAAAGAGATATCGAGCATATAGGTTGATGACAGTGGCATGCAACCTGCTCGATTAAAGATATTGTGATAAAGATATTATATTAAATGGTAAGCGTTTGTATGAGGTCAAATTTCACTGTGATATTAACTTCTTTATCTATGGGTGACTTGGTATGTTGTTAGATGCTAAACTTGGACTTTAGGCTGCTCCGCCTAATGCCACTGAGAAAGAGGCCTAGAGGGTCACACACTAAGTGTATCCAAAATCCCAGTTAAATAATTTATTATTTAACAATTTGAATAAATATTATTCCTGATCGTGGTTTAATAATTATTCATGTATGTCTGATCTCATTTATTTTTTCATTAGTTATTCGAGATAATATATTGTGGGTGAAATAATTAATAAATATTGAGGAGGATTGGCAGACCGAGTTTAATGGTCTAGTGATAAATAATAATATTTAATATTATTTTATTAAATAATATTTAATTATGACTCAAAAGTTAAGCGCATGTCAGGAAATAATAATATTGCTGTTATTATTTAACATGGGGTTTCTCTAGGATTAATGAAATAATTAAAGGCACTTGTGCAAATTATTTTATCATCACCCTAGTGAAATAAATACCTGGTTATATTATTCTCTGATTATCCAAGGGCAAGGCAAGTGATGCTAATTGGGTTTCACACAATGGATTGGAAAAATATCCCAAGCCTATAGAGTTCATCCCTCTCTAAGAACACTCTCAAGAACAAGATCAATCCTCCTCCACTGGATCAAGGAAAATGCTTTGGAAGCGGTTCTCAAGGAAATCGAAGGAAGATGGCGCAAGTGCAAGGATATTCCATGCTAGCACCCAGATACTACTTTGGAAATGTCCAAATATTTGTGGAACACATGTGGATCACTTCTATAGGAGATCTACCATTGATCTCTACAACAAAAAAAAGGTGCACTACAGATTTGTGGTTGAACACATCAATAGAGAAACAATAAACCTTAGAGGTAATTCTTATTTAATTAAATTAATTATAAACAATATATGTTGATCCTATCTCTTGGTTTCAGGTTTCTATTACTTTATATCATTTTTTTGGTTCAATTCCGTGGATCACGACATTCATCATCGAATAGATCTGATATTGTTCATTGAATAAAAAATAAATAAAAGTTGGACACCGTCCCTCCTGCGCTTTCGCTGTTCCTGGAACCTACAACCTCCAAGCAGATAGGCAACTAGGATTCCACCGTGTGATCATGAGGATGATCCTACAGATGAAGAGGCATCGGTACATGGACTTTTATTAGAGTAGGACCTTTATGTGGTTCACCAGCCATATCACCACTTGTGGAGTAGCACATGGTCCCCACAATACTAGCGAACGAGATGCGTAAGATGAGTGCACTTCACGAGTTCCAGTAGTAGATACCCCTTATGTTATGAGGTGATATTTACACACAAGTGGATGAGGACTATCTTGAGGAGGTGACCCGAGTTTTCCTTCTAGTCAAGACACCAGGAGAACTGATGGTGGTCCTGGTAGCGAGCCTTCTACATGGATCAACATGGAAATGGTGGGGTTTAGTTACCCAATCTTACGATGAGGCAAATCTCCCGTGGATAGAGTTTGAGATCCTTTTCATATAGGACTTCTCTCCTTATAGGTTAAGGGTAATGCGTATCTAGGAGCTTCTACAGCTTCGGCAGAATGACATGTCAGTATTTGAGTATTCATTGAGGCATACCAACCTCTCAAAGTACTTAATGGATATGATGCATGATCAGTACTTCAGGTCTTGGACCTTAGAATGAGGTCTAGGTAGGTACATCCAAGCCTGTGTTATCCCTCTGATCATTCCCACTTATTCTAGGGTGCTTGAGTAAGCTTTGGTGGTCGAAAGTTTCTTGGATAAGCAGATACAACTAGTGATTGTCAGTAGTGGGTGAGCAGGAGAAAATACCTCATCAACAAGGATCCAATGTCTGTCTCAAAGAATTGTATGCGTTATATGTTTCAAGAGGATGTTCTAGGATAGAGGATCTATATTTCATGGCTCATAGTGTGGGTCCAGTCAACCTAGAAATAGGTAGTGCTATTCATGTGGTGGTAGGGGACATCTTTCCTGATATTGTCCAACCCATTGTACTATTGATAGGGAGACTGTGGATTGACCACTGAGGAAGAGACAAAAACAGGAGAAAACAGATCCTCAGTGTGGCAAATGTGGCAGAGGAGCTGGGAGAGTAGTTGGAGGCGGTCAATGTTTTGACATGTTACCACTGCCACCCTCAGGTGGTCCACACCAAGCTCAGGGAGCTGGTGGATAGGGATGAGGATAGATGCAAGTGATGGAGGATTATGACCTCGAGGCTCTATGGATGATACAAGGTATGATCTGTTTCTTTTCCACCTTATCTGTAGTTTTTATAGACACCAGTGCTACTCATTCCTTTCTTTCCATGAATCTCATTCGAGACTCAGAGATTCTGGTTGAACTATTGACTCGACCCTTACGCTTAGAGACTCTTACGGGAGGAGACTCGATAATCAAACACAGGTGATGATAGTGTGACCTGACACTTGTAGGTGAGAGTTTCGGTTGGGATCTCTTGGTAGCGATGTCAAGGAATTACGATGTCATTCTTGGTATGGACTGGTTATCCATAGTTCATGCTCATATTGATTTTTTTAGGCACAGAGTGCGGTGTTTCTACAATGATGGGGCTAGGTTTTCATTTGTTGGTGAAAAGGAAACATAGGTAGTGCAGGATGGAATCACACATAGGAGGTTGCATCCAATTACACATCAGTTGGATACACTCACCCTCAATGTGGTGGATGATATGATTCCTTAGTTTACTAAAGTGGTGGTGGAGTATAAGGACATCTTTCCTTAGGATGTTCTAGGTTTACCTCCCCATAGAGAGGTAGAATTATGCATTGATCTATACCTTGGGAAGGAACCAATATCTACAACTACATATCAGATGGATACCACATAGCTTCATCAGCTGAGGGTACAGTTGTAGGACTTATAGAGAAAGGACTAAGTAAGACCCAGTGTTTCACCCTGGGTTGCCCCAGTTTTGTTTTCCAAGAAGGCAGATGAGAGATTGAGGTTATGTGTGGACTTTCGGTGCCTGAACTAGGTGACCGTGAAGATTAAGTATCCACTACTGAGGATTGATGACCTCTTCGATCAGATGAAATGGCATGTTGGCTCTTGAAGATTGACCTTAGATCTAGTTATGACTAGCTGTGAGTACGAGATAGGGATATACTGAATACGAACTTCAGATGTTGTTATGGACACTATGAGTACTTGGTGATGCCATTTGGTGTGATGAATTCCCTAGCAGTGTTCATGGGACTCATGACCAGGATCTTTCAGCCTTACTTAGACCGGTTCATGGTGGTCTTCATTGATGACATCCTAGTGCACTCAGAATCATAGGAGGAGCACACAAGACACATGAGGATGGTCATGGACACACTCCGAGAGCACTAGCTTTATGGGAAGCTCTCGAAGTGTCAGTTCTAGATTCGAGAGTTCCATTTTCTGGGACACGTCATTTCATAGGTTGGAGTTTTAGTGGATCCAATGAAGATTGAGATGGTGATTGCTTGAGAGCCACCCAAGAGTGTTATCAAGGTGAGAAGTTTCCTTGGCTTTTCAGAGTAATATTAGAGGTTTGTACCCAACTTCTCTAGAGTGGCAACACCCTTGACAACTTTTACATGAAAGGGACAACTTTTCATGTGGACGGAAAAGTTCTAGGAGAGTTTTAAGCAGTTGAGATAGATATTGATGAGCGCTCCCATATTGAGATTTCCAGAGGAGGGTGCCAAGTACGTAGTGTTCTACAATTCATCAGGAACTAGGCTTGGTTGTGTCTTGATGCAGAAGAAATCAGTGATTACCTTTGTTTCACGCCATTTGAGACCACATTAGTAGAACTACATGACCCATGATCTTAAGTTAGCAGTGCTAATCTTTACATTGAAGATGTAGTGACACTACCTGATGAGCAAGAAATTTATTGTCTACTCCTACCAAAAGAGTCTCAAGTATATCTTCTCTAAGAAGGATTTGAACTTGAGATAAAGGTGTTGGCTAGAGTTCCTCCAGGACTATGACTTTGAGATTGTCTATACTCTTGGGAAGGGGAATGTGGTAGAAGATGCTCTCAGTAGGAGATCCAGTTCGTAGTAACTAAATGAGGCATTTGAGTAGTTATCCTCATTATAGTTACCCTTTGTGGATGTAGATGGGGTATATTACCTTCAGTTGATAGTTTTTACCCCTCCAATCTTATAGCGAGTCAAGGATTCACAACTTGGGAATAATGACCATGAGACTTTACGCGCTCAGATGGTTACAAGGCATTCCCCTAAAGGATATTCAAAAGGTGGGGAGCACATCATTATTTTTAGAGGCCACACAGTAGTACCAGTGGCATTACAAGAGGAGGTTTTGATGGAGTTCCATAGACATCTATTGGTGGTACATCCAGGCATGAAAAATATGTACCGGGACCTCCAATTTTAGTTTTGGTGGCCAATAATAAAGAAGGGAGTTGTAGAGTTTGTTTCTTGATGCCTTACTTATCAAAAGGTGAAGGATAAGCACTAGGTTCTAGTGGGTTTGACACAACCCCTTGAGATGGAAGATTGGAAGTGGGATGTGATATTGATGGAATTCATGATGGGTTTATCACGTACGACTAGGGGGCACAATACCATCTAGGTGATCATTGACTGTCTCACCAATTCGGCCCACTTACCAACTATTCAGGAGCAGAGTTTAGTAGAGAGCTTGGTACGCCTCTATGTACATGAGATAATTCAAATACATGGAGTTCTATCAGTGATAGTTTCAGATTGTGATGCTCTCTTTACATCTCAGTTGTGGAAGGGATTGCAGGAGGCATTTGGGATTCAGTTACACTTGATCACAATGCTTCACCCACAGATGGACAACTAGACTAAGCAGACCATTTAGGTTTTGGAGGACATGTTGTGGGGTTACATGTTAGACTTTGGACATAGTTGGGAGTATCAACTACCTCTGGTGGATTTTTCATACAAAAACAGCTACCATTCCAATATCAGTATGGAACTGTTCAAGGCCTTGTACGGGCGACCCATCAGGTCACCACTTTGCTAGATGAACCCAGGAGATTCAACACTCATGGGTCCAGAGTTGATGAAAGCTACTATAGAGAAGGTTCATATCATCTAGGAGTAGATAAAGACTAAATAGAGCCATCATAAGTCTTATACTGATAGGTGATATAAGCCTTTGGAGTTTGAGGATGGAGACCACATGTTCCTTCAGGTCTCACCTTGATGCAGATTATGGAGATTTGGCCAGGGAAACAAGACATCTCCAAGGTTTATTAGAACTTTCTTGATACTACATAGAGTTGGAAAGGTGGAGTAGTTCTTGAATCTACCTCCACAGTTAGAGTGGGTACACGAAGTTTTTCACATGTTACAACTAAGGAGGTACGTGCATGACCCATCATGAGTCATTGTCTGGGGTGAGCTAGACATCGAGGATGAGATGACTTTTGTAGAGTACCCATGGAGATAAAGGATCATAAGGAGAGAATCCTTTATGGGTAGTTGATTCCTCTGGTGCGTGTTTAGCGAAAGCATGAGAATCTCCAGGAGAACACATGGGATTGAGAGACTCAGATTCGTTCTCAGTTCCCTCATCTTTTTGAGTATCTCTTTGTTTTAGATTTCAGGGCCATAAAGCCCCAATGTGGGGAGAATGTAATGTCTTGGATTTTCCATGTATTTTTTTGGATATTATATGGATTTATTTTGAGACCAGGAGCTAAGATGACGTGCGATTTCGAGGCCCGGTGTGCCCAAAATAATTGTTTGAAAAATATTAAACTTTTTAATAGCATGCACACACGGTTTTACTGAAAAAAGTGGAATGAATCTTAAATGTGTGCCCATATAAGAAATCTGAGGGAACTATTGAACTCATAATAGTGGTTTTACCCTAGGCATGACTTAAATTTGGTCAGTACATGTTGACTATGAAAAAGTTGTCGTGGGACGTAATGGGGATAAAATAATTTAATAAAAAAAATATTTTTATTCAATGTAGCAGCACTTTATTTTTATTAATCTCTTTTTAGGAATTCAGGGATATCACCATAACCCTGGAATTCATATGATCTGTGGAGAAAGAGATCTCTACAATAAATGGAAATAGATCATGGATCGATGATCAACACACAACTGATTCGAAGGAACCTCATTGCCACCGACAGCACATCAATCATCCTTCATCAACAAATGATCCAAATCAAGGCATGGTGGTTGTTTCTTTGTGATTTTCCCTATTCTTGATTTTCTATAATGAAAACGAATCAATAAAATAATATATTGATATGCGGTTTTATTTTCTTGCGGTAAGATACTATTTTTGTGGGTTATTGGGATTTATCTAACCCAAATACCCTACTCTTGATCATTGGCCAAGAATGCTTGTACAACAATAATAAATATTCATTCTTGTGAATTTTATCCCTATGTTCTTTGTGTTCTTTGCCATTGGACTCCTGTGGTCACAGCTCGACTTCCCAAAAGGCTCTGAATGTGACCGAACCCCTGAATTGGAGGCAAAGAAACAAAAGAGACTAGTTCTATGTATATCAGGACTTGAGGAACCCAGATATACAACTGTTTCAAAATTCAGGCATCAAAGGAAGAATAAAGGCTTGCAGAAGCAAAGGCTACAAAGACTGGTGCCGACAGAAGCGGCGACGGTGCACAACGAAACTGTAGAGGCAGCCATGGGACGTGGCAGGCAGCTGCAATCATCATAGGAAACCACATGGAGTGGATGGGCTGGGCTGGGCAGCCCGCGTGCCAGTAGGTTGGACCGGGCCCAGTGGGTCAGGTCCAACCCAGTGGTCCGGGTCAAACCTGGGGTGATCAGAGCGAGATCGGGCCATGGTCAACCATGAGCCACAATCACTCCAGTTGTCACACAGTCGACCACCACGATAGCTTGAGTTTCCATGGTGCATTAGACCGCCACGGTCGGTGGACCAATCGTGTGGTTGGTCCACATGCCCTGTGACCCCTATGAGATTTTTAAATGACCATAAATTTCAAATGGTACGTCTGTTTGTCGATCCATCTATGGTGTTGGGACCCTAATGATGAGACGGTTCTTTTGAAATAATATAGTGAGTTTTTAGATTAGACCAGTACAGGTTGATATCATTACCTTGGTCATTTTCTCTAGGGTTCAGTACGACATTACATCCACATTACTGGATTGTAGTCCCCTCTAGAGGCTGAGTCCCATATAAAGTTATGGTATCCTTCCTTGGGACTGGAGAAATCCTCTATCACCCCTAGTGGAGTTTTGTGGAATTGACACAACCTATGAGAGTGGGGTGTTGGTCCCCTATCTAGTGGGCCACATCAGTAGGGTTAGTGGTATTCTCTATGCAGGATCCCCTACATTATGAGCCACATTAGTAGGGTTAGTGGTATTCTCTGGGCATGATCCCCTATGTATCATAGTATTCCTTAACCAATGAGTTCTCTTTGGGTAGGGCCAAATGAGCTAGACCTCTTAGTGAGTGTCTCTGATTATATCATGGTTTGAGGATTGAGTTATCCTGGAAGGAGCGTGCTTCGAGTAGAATTCTATGGTTGATAATTGGTTGTGATTTACCTCTAGACCGTGTCTTGGATTGAGTATATCTATATTTTCTTGTTATATATGTTGTAGAAATATACTTGTGTGGAGATGACTGTACCTTCCTTTGTGGTATTTCCTATGTGGTATTCCTTTTTGGTTTAGGGGTTTCTTACCGAGTATTGTTTTACTCACCCCTGCACGGGCTTTGCCTGAACATGTCATGTCTTGTGTAGATGAATGACCTTTCGATGGAGTTCCAAGAAGGCCAAGACTAGATGGTGATTTGTGATATTAGACAGATTGAGATATATTCCAATAGCTTTTAGACGAAAATCCTAGTACCTCTTTCTTATAGGTTGGACTTGAGGTTACATACACTTTTCTTTTAATGGGCTTGTTTTTGGCCGTGTTTACTTTCCAGCACTTTCACTAATGTACTCTAGTTGTGGGATATAGTGGTTTGCATGTATTGTTTGCTTAGTATTTTTACATTTTATCATTTGTGGCTTGGATATGTGTGTGTACATACAGGTACTTTAGGCTAATGCCTCCCATTTGTAGGATATGCCTACTCTATGTTAGTCACTAGTCCCTGGCCTATTAGAGGTGGGATTGGGATAGTCACGGCATGTGCCCCTCTAGGATGGGTCATGAAAAAGGTATACCAACAGAGGACTGCTACAATGACAGAGGAACTGGACGATGTCAGGTTGAAGGGGAATTATGTGGTAACTTGAAGGAACAAAAGGCATGAAGTTGGTACTATTATTGTGCGGGCTATCCCGTGAGGGCTGTAAGTTTCATAGGTTGGATTAAATGCGATCTGAAGTTTTAAAGGTCTAAATATTCAAAATTATAACTCACATAAATCCACGGTTTAATGGATTAGATCACAGTCTTATAGGTTTTTTAACATTTATAGAACCAAATGGATTGATAGAATTGTCATTGAATGTTTGATGTTGAAATTTAGGTACTATTATTTCATGGGTGTGGTGATAATTGGCATGATTAAAGTATAAATATAGTATAAAAATAATCATTATTATTAACTTAAATATATGGAAATTCATCTTAATTATATACTATATCATATCAACATGGAATAAAGCACACACATTCCCACAATTCCATAACATAGATTTCAAAAAAATATAATATCTAAAAGTTAAGTATGGATAAGAGTAAAAATTATCAAGGAGTTTCAAATACCAAACATAATATACAATTTGATCATTATTTAATATTCAATTTCACATTTTCCAAACAAGAATATGGGTATATCAATAAGATTGTATGCTTTCACTAGGGATAACTATGATACTCAAAGTCTGTTCAACAATTATCATTCATTTGAGGAGGGCATGACACACCAACACTAACAGATCATTTAATCAGATAATCTTTATTTCACTACTACTCTCCTAGATCTTCCACCACACAACCTATCTTTTTTAGCATCCTCCACTGTGTGAATCCAAATACCTCAAGAGTGATAATGGAATTTTTCTTCAAAACTACTATTGTTAGTTCTCAGTGTAATGATCAAAGAAATGTTTGTCTCTATACATTAATCAAACATTAAGGCTAGGAAAAAACCACTCATAAATATCATTCAATATATACGTTTGATCATCATGTTCTTGGTGTTGGAGGATTAATTTATTCACAATCTAATCATATGAATGCTATTTGTAAAATAATTATGAATGATTTGAATTTATAAACAAATTTATAATAAATAATATCAAAACATATATCAAAATAATAGCGAAAACCATTATTCATATTTTAAGTAACATTATATCATTTGAATAATATTGATACATAGAACCAAGTTATATTTACCTTTCATCAATAATTTTATTTTTTGACCTTCAAATCATAGATAGATGTTTGTAACTATTGAACTAAATTCTAATAACCTTAATCTATATCTTATATTGATGTCATTAAAATTTCATCATAATCATCATTTTTAAATAACAACTATATATAAATTTAATTACATAAACATAATCAAAAGAGAGCCATAATAATATACATAAGCACTGTAATTTTGAAAATGTATATGTATTATAGTATATCTATAAACATAAGTAGTAGTATAAGCATTTTCACTGGAGGGTTAAAAGAAAGATCCTAATCATCTTTTAGTCTCAATTTGATCTAAACCTTCCACTTTATCGTCACAGGAAAATTTCATCCCAACTTTAATAGTTGTCGACATATTCTTAGAATACACCGTCCAAAACTTATTCAAATAATTATCCTGAATACTTCTATAGAGATAAGGTAATAAAATTTTTATTATGTATCACTTATAATCCCAAGAAGTACCAAAACTCACCTGTCATGTAATCTCATATTTATTTCTTCATTTTCTTAGAAAATTCCTTACATTGTTTCCATAATAATAATAATAATTATTATTATAAATTCAAAAAATTAGTTGTAATGAGATACATTGACACAAATTTTACAATTATCACTTGAGTAATTTTCTTTTAAATATGTTGTTCCAGTGATATTTATAATTTCATTTAAATATTTTTATCATATTCTCTTAAATAGTTTTAGTTGGATCTCATTTCATGTCTTAGATTATGTCATATAGTCAAAGAAATTAAAATTCTTTATGCCTATTATGATTTTCTCCATATTAATATTATTTAATTATATTAATTTATCTACAAATGAATTTTTAAGATTGAAATTGTTATTTTTTTATGTTTAAATTTTCATTTAAGATGGGATCCCATGGGTGGTACAATGAATGAACCGAATATAGTTGATGATGGTTCATAACTAATCAAGGATGATGATCAAGAAACTGAGAATAAAAAACAACAGTACTAGTGGCTAAAGAAACTTATAGAGTTAGAGAATATTATTAGAAATCATAATGTTCCTATCTGAACTAGAAGAAATCTGAGGTATGATAACCAAAACAATCTAATATCTCAAATATATCCACAATTATGGGATAAAGGTATTAAACATTAATATTGGATTGGGGCTATGAATGAGGAGTTGGATCAAATAGAAAAGAATTCCACTTGAGATCTGGTCCCAAGTAAAATTAATATAAATGTAATTTTAAGTAAGTGGGTATACAAGAATAAATTAAATTATAAGGTATAAGTGATAAGAAAAAAATCCATACTTTTATACAAATGATACTCTTATGTTAAAGGGGTTGAATTTGAAGATACCTTTTCTCCTGTTATAATGTTAGAGGCTATCTAATTCTTTCTTACAGTAGAAACTGATATGTAGTATATGATTTAACTAATGGGAATTAAATCCACTTTCTTAAATTATGAGCTAGAATAAGAGGTTTATATTGATAGTTATGAATGTATTTTTCTAGAAAATGATTTTTTTAAGTTGTGAAAACTAAATATGGATTTATATAGGTTGAAGTAATTCCTAAGGTCCTGACATACAAGGATGAACATTTGTTTGAAAGACTTAAAATTCAAAAATGGAAATGTGGTTAACAACCTATATATCAAAGAGAGGAAATCATGTACACTTATTGTAATAGTGTATGTTGATGATATAATTTTTCTAGGTGATCAAAAAAAAATTAAAGGAAACCTGGTGGCCTGATCACAAATATTTTTCTCAAGAACCTATCATAACACTAAGAGTATTTTATATCATATGGAATATAAAACTAATTTTTAAGGTCAAAAATAAAATGGTAAACATATATTTGGATTGAATAAATATTTACAAAAAATAAAAATATGAATTTTTATGATCACTTTATGAATCACTGAACATAGTATAACATGTGATATTAAATAGAGTACCATATAACTAACTATAATTAAGATTTTTACCCTATTGGAATAAATCTGAGAAAAATTATTTTTTTTCTAATGAATTTAGATTGAAAAATGATATAAATACAAATATTTTAGAATTATAAAAATACTTGTAGAATCTTGTTTCAAAAACACAAGGAGACTAGGAGTAATACAATTGATATGTTATGTTTTCACACAAAGTAATATATTTCATGAATTATAATATGACAAAATCTCAGCACTAGATCATGTTGATAAAGTGACATACATAGAAAAATATGGAAGACAACATGTGATAAGTAATCCATTACTAAACAAGTATATCATAGAATAGATGAATCATCTAAATATTTCCTCAATAGAAGTAAATAAATTTAAAGTAATTGGGAACTTTTGAATTCATGGGAAAATAATAATATGAAGTAATAATTCAATATAGCACTTAAGAAATCCAAATATCAAGATTAAATATCATTGATAAAGATGGTGAAAGGTTTTCAGTCAAGTTAAAAGTAATAAAAAATAATGAATTGAGATTGAATAATTTTGTGTGAAGTAGTAATTCTAATTTCTTATTGATTAATATATTGATTGAAGAAAATTTGTTAAAGATTCAAAAAAATGGAAATTCAAAGGGTGAAGATATCCAAGAAAGATAGAATGAATTATTTTAAGAAGTTTCCAAACATAGAATAGAAGAATAAAAACTGTAAACTAGAAGAATGTAAATTATAATAATGTAGATATAAATTATAATATGAATAGAAGAATTTAATAAACATACTGTAGGGGAAGAGTGTTGAGGGTTTGAGGGAATTCTATGTTTCAGGGAGGTGGGGTGGCCACTTCAGAGGAGAAGGATCTTGGGGGGTGGGGTGGACAAATCAGAGCTGTGTCGAACCATGTCAGAGTAGGAGGATCATGGAGAGTTAGGGAGGTCGTGTCAGAGTTGCATTGATAGGGAGGTGGGGAGGCCACCATCGGAGAGGAGACCATGTTGGAGCTGCGTCAGTGGGGAGGTGGGATGGATGCATCAGTTGAGGAGGATCAACGAGAGTAGAGCTTAGGATTGATCATGAAGAAGTGAAGTGGTGGTCAAGAGGTGGATCGATCGTGAACATAATGGTGGGAGGGGTTGATATATCAGGTTTATTTCCATAGTTTTAAAATAAACCATGGTATCATATTATCTATTGTCTTAGTTTAATAAAACCATGGAAATAGGTGTGTGGAAATATGTCATTTTTCTAGTTGTGATGAGGAGTCCACCACCTTTAGGGTACCTCAAGGAACTTTTTATATCAGGTGATACCTTTTGTCTTGAAGAATGCTGAAGCCACTTACTAGTGGTCCATGCACCAAATCTTTAAGATGATTCTCAAGAAGTTGGTGGAATGTTACATGGATTATCTATTGGTCAAATCCTACCAGCGTCAGGACCATATCAATTATATTGATAAAGTGTTTCACATACTCCGCTCCTGACATTTAATGATGAATCCATTGAAGTGAGCATTTGGGTTTAACTCTAGGAAATTTCTCGTCTTTATCATATGATATAGATGCATCAATATTGACCTAGATAAAATCAAGGATATCAATGAGATGCCTCCCCTAAGAAATCTTTAGTAGTTGTGAGGCCTACAAGGACACTTAGCCTACATACACTGAAATTTTTGAAAATATGGATAGAAAGGGTAATCTCTTATCAAGGCTCATGAAAAAAGGAACTATTCACTAGTGGGATGAGGATTACAAGAATGTCTTGGAGGATATCAATCAGTACCTTCTACAACCTATGGTTCTAATTCCACCCATCTTAGGAAATCCCTTGGTCCTTTACACGACCACCTTAGAATTGTCACTCGAAACCCTCCTAGACCAAAAAATAATAAGGGTAGGAAAAACAACCTCTACTATCTTAGTTTAATGCTTCTTGACATGGATACCAGATACTCACCCATCAAGAAGAGTTTCCTCACACTAATTTTTATAGTGTAGAAGTTGCAAAATTATTTTCAACACCATGAGATACAATTGGTGTCTCGAGTAGACCTGCTAAAGTATATCATCAATCACCCTATACTGATATGATGATTGGTGAAATGGGTGATAATCCTCTAGAAGTTAGACATCAGGTTTGTTCTGTAAAAGGCTATTAAATTCCAAGAATTATAAGATTTCCTAGCCATACATCCAACCCCTAAAGAACTACCCTTGTAAATTTATTTTCAGAATGAATCCACCATCTCCATGGATTAGGCTCCATCTTTTTGGAAGATGCACTTCGATGGAACCTCCTAGATCCCGACCGATAGAAGGATCAATGACCCCAAGCTCAATATGTTAGGCTTTAGGATTGTTTTCATCACTACAAAATAGGCCAACTTTCCATACTATTTCCTATTGTTAGAAGGCTATACAAAAAATGAGGCAAAATACTAGGCCCTTATTACTGGTATCAAGCTTGACCTCGAGATTGATGTCCCATGTTCACATGTGAATAGAGACTCTGATATAGTCATCAAATGTATCAAGGGTGACTAAATAATTAGAAAATAAGAACTTATGCCTCTAATGGAATGCGCCCATTAGCTAATTGCCTAGTTTCCTTCCCAACTGAAGCTGACCTAGGTTCCTCGGTCATAGAATGGTCAAGATGATGCTTTGGAAATCTTGGCTACATTAGTTGTGGAATTCAATTTGGATAACCTATTCATCCATGTGGTGCACTAGAGAGTCATTTATACTACCACCTTAGATTATGGGGACCAACATGTATATCATATGGATTCTATTACTTCTGCTCTAGGACCCTCATGTACCCCCATATTTGAGGAAATGACCAATTGGACAACTCCATTTATCAAGTATCTCTGGAACAAAATTCTCTTATTGAAATGAGCTGAGCATGAGTAGATCCATTGGTGTGTAGAATATTTTACCCTCTAGAGTGGGCCTAACCTTGATAAGTACATCTAAAACCATGGGTTTGGTGGAATTATCCTTCGTTGAAACCAAGGATATGAGATACCTCAGGTTATGCAGGAGGTCCATGCCAGATCCTATGGTGGACACCAAGGACTGAGTCTCTCCCACCAAATTAATAGGTTGGGATAATTTTGGACCACCATGATTCATGACTGCATTGAGTTTTCCAAAAGGTTTCATGCATGTCAGATCCATGCTAACTTCATTCATTGAAATCTGATGCTTCTTCACACTACCAAATATTCTTGGCCCTTTTTAGTATGGGGAATTGATGTTTTGGGGACATACCTGTCAGTGAAAACTCGATAGTTCATGTTCATTTTGACTAAAATAGACTTATTTTCCAAATGGTCAGAAGAGGTTCCCCTCAAAGAAGTTAAAAACTGGTTCATTATTGATTTTGTTATCTCCTACATCATCCATTAGTTTGGGGCACCTCATACTATTCTTAAAGATAATGGCTCCCACTTTTGGGTTGTCGAGATGAATAAATTATACAAAAAATAGAACATTTGGCCCAACCATACTTCCCAATACCATGCATAGGAAAATGAAAATATTGAGGCTTTTAACAAGACCCTCTCTAACATCTCAAAAAATATGGTAGGCCGGGATAAAAAGAGGTTTTCTAAAAATATCCACAACTCCCATTGGGCCTATCAGAAGATAATTCAAAATTCCACCTAAGTGACCCTATATTCTCTAATGTATGGAGTCTAGGTAGTATGACACATTGAGGTTTACTTTTCATCACTACGAATGGTTGTTTATGACCAACAACACAAGAAATAATGGATGAAGTTAGTCTGGATGAGTTATAATACATTGAAGAAAATAGACTTCAGGCCATGCATAACTTAGAGAGGCACCAGAATAGGATAACAAGAGCATTAAACAGGAAGGTTCACCTCTACTCCTTCCTCTAGGTTCTCATGGTACTGTATCTTAGAATTCCAATTATACTTGGTAAAAAAGTGTTTAATTTTTATCCCAAATGAGAAGAACCTTACATTATCCATAAGTTATATCCCAATGGAGCATACTCTTTAATCACTGGGGATAGAGAATGTATCACACCTCCCACCAATGCTATGTTTCTCAGGTAGTAATTCATGTGAAATACTTGGTCCAAGCTCCATTACATTAAACTATGAGTCATGGTCCAAACTCTATGAACATAAACAAGGATCCATGGTCAAAGTTATGTGACCTTAAATTTTAGTAAACCGAGTTAGATCTCTATGACCTTTAACTAATAGTATCCACTTTGGTTCAAGAATTATGAACTTAAACTATTTATAGCCACTAAAATCCAAGATCCATGACCTTAAACTAGTAGAAACCATTGTTTGAGTTGTATGAATTTAAGCTACAAATACCAACATCCTCAGAAAACAATGTTAAACTGCACCCTTACCATATGAAATAAATGTTGGATTCCTCACATACTAATCATGGGATGACCATAAAACAAGCATCCTCACCACATGATGATAAACTATAGCCTTACCCCAAGTTATAAACATGGGATTCTCTATTTCAACTATGGGGTGCCTCAATGCCCTCATCATAGAGGATCACCACACTTCCAACATTGGCCATCTACCATTTTTTATTCCAAAACTATGTGTGGATTGATTCCCATTTATATGGGATATGTAGTGATGTTTCAACCATATGTATTTGGTCCTAGACTTCATCATAAACCCCTTCACTCAGGGGGATTATGTTTGCCAATGTTTAGCCCTTTGTCCCCGCTTACAGTCCAAGAATTACAACATTAAATTATATGAATTTATTTTCAGGATATTCATGTGACACATGGGATTACATCACCCACACTAAAAGTCAGGTTTTACCTCATTCATTCCATGCAAACATCTTTGAAACAAACACTCCCCCAGTCCAAGCACCATGAATTTAAACTATTTTCAAAATTCCCCTTGGCCCTAGATACATGACCTTAAACTATGTATCTAGCATCCTTTTGTATGATGTTTAAACTATATAACAGTTGTAATATCCCCATTAGAGAGGATGTCCATGCCTATTTTTGGTTTTTTCTTCTACCATACCACATCTCTAGAATTACATGTGGCTAGATTATCATTTCTGTGGGATACGTAGTGACACTTAGACCTATTGTATTCGGTCCTAGCAGTGAATTGATTAAGAAATTTCTTGTCACCTATGACACTATTTCCCATATGTTCCCCTATAGGCCTACTCTTTAGGTATAAGTACCAATCATATTCCCTAGCTAGCTAGTAAATCTATAGCGACCCTACTTTTTCTTATATGACTATTACATCAATTTAAAGATAAACAACATAATAACATTTATAATCTAGGATCCAAAGTTTTAGTGTCATGGGAAAAATAGGCTCATACATAAATTTTACATAATAAAACATAAACAATTATTTAAATCCTTCTTTTTTGTCCTTATAAATCTAATACTCTCCTTAGTACATGTAGTCATATGAGGATATACATCAAAGAAAACAGTGATCTAAAAACCCAGTAAGAGGATTAATAAGGGAAGAGAATCAATATAACATGAGTTAACATAATCATCATAATTATATCATAAGAATAGAATCACCATCAACATCATGAGGAAAAAATTTGATAAAGGCATGAAATTTGGAAATGTATAAAAATGAAACATCATGTCATAGTGGTCAAATACCACACATAGTTGTAAACAAATATACCATCATATTCACACATAAAATATGTGCATAATCATAACATCATAATTGTGAAAAAATATATCATCATGTTTACACATATTGCACATTATATCATGAGATACATCACATTACCCAATGCATTAGAGGGATATATAATTCCGAGCTAACCTATCACATCATAATATTTACATAATTATGCATGCCACATAAAACATATAACAACCATAGTTATAAAATAACCTATGGAAAGTAATGGGTTTCATAAGGATTTAATAAATCAAGATTTCATGAATAAACTTTGGGTTCCAAAATTAAAAATGGAAAATCATATTTGGTATAAGAATCATCATTCTTGAGTGAAGAAGAAACAACTTAAGAGAAGTCAAAGATCTATTTTGGAAAGAAGAGTTCTTCTGTAAAATATTTGTATTTGTCATAAAATCAAGTAGGAAACATGTATATACCTAAAAATAAAATGGAAAAATAATTAAATGATATTTAAGGAACATTATATGAGTATTAATACCAAATATGTCATGAAAGAGGGACAATCCAAAGAAAATGATATGGGTTTGAGAATCCCCTCACCTTATGTCCAAATGCATTATTCACTTGCACTTAATATCCTGGATAATAAAATTATATTAATTAATTAATAAATAAATAACCTGTTATACATGTATTTTATTTATTATAATTTTATTAATTTTGTTTATGGTCATTTTGATGAGTTATATAGTTCAATTTCATCATTCTAGGAGCGTTTGTTTTCATGGTTCTATGATCGGTTCACTTGTATATAATTATAGAAGTTCTTTTTCAAATGAGAATAATTAAAAAGAAGTGAAATTATATGGTATTAATTCCATTCCGAAATTTTAAATTTTCCCATATATAATTTGTTTTTATGGTATGCAGATTATTCATTTGATAATACTTTAATGATAAATGTTCGATTTATTTTTTGGCAGTTTTTCAATCATCATGAACAAGTTTCATTTTATTTGATATTATGATTATATATTAGTTAAAAAACATGAAAAAAGTTATAATATGTATATTATAATCTTATTTAACCATAATAATCGTTTTATGATAATAATTGAAGGTGGTAATGGAAAACAAAAACTCATCATCCATGAAGGCTGTGAATCGACAAATTACGGATGATGTTTTCATTTTTAGAATAAAAGGAAAAGCGAAGAGATTTTATGATGGATATTACATTAAAAAAATAAAATTACAATATATATATATATATATATATATATATGATACTATAGTTATAATGTCACTTTTTCAAGGGTAAGTGAGGAGAGGATAATAAAAGAAAAGAAACTAAATGAGAAAGAAAGCAGATTTTACCTCTTGAATATCATCTCCTTGAGAACCTCCTTAAGAAAACTTGGGTTTGGTATTTTGTTGATAAAAACATATCTTATACATATTAAAGAGTATTAGGAAGGGAATTGGGTAGAATATTGACAAGTTACAAGTCTTATAATGTGTGAGGAGAAGGGGTGGTGAGGGGTGGTATTTATAAGGGGAGGAGAGAGGTGTTTTTGATTATTTTATTCATTTGTTTATTATTTTGTCTCAAAACTATAAATAGTGTCGATTCTTATGAATAAATATAGTAAATGTCTTAGGATATTTTTTATCAATGGTTTCTTACAACATGAATGACACAAAGATTCATGTATTTGACTTAAAATGTTAAATACCATAAATTACCGTATTGTACTGTTCATAAAAAATTAACTATTTTAAAAAAATACCAAAAATTCATTCTAACCATTTTTCAATGTGTAGATTTAAAAAAAAGACTCCATTTTATGAAAATAATTTTCTAAATATTAGAAATTTAAATTTTAAATAAAATCATCATTTATTTAAAAAATATCGATTTTAATATTATAATCGATTTTATGATGCTTTAAAAAAATAACATGGTATCATAATTTTTTTTATAATTATAATAAAAAAATATTAATTTATGAATATATTTTATGATTATAAATTTTATTTTAAATTATTATATTAATTATAAAATTATAAATAAACATTCAAATTTCAAAAAAATACCAACACTTAATTTATTATTTTTAAAGCATTTATTTATATATAACATGATATAATTATATAATATTTTCATTTATAAAAATAACTAAATTTTATTTATACTTTCATAGGTGAGGTTAATATTCTAATGGAAAAATTACTATTCCTAATGGTTATATTACTGTTCCAACAGTACAGGTTCCTTAATTATTATTAAGACCTCTTATTCCATTCATTCTTAATTTTATCTCAAGTTTATCTATAATTTAATCTTTAAAATGAATATTTATTATTAAATTTTGTTTTATTTCTATATCTTTTTTCATGAGTGTGGTATTTTTAGTGGTTTGATCGGATCCATATTTTCCTATTCTTATTATTTTATTTTATATTTTTTGTCCCACTTAATATTTGGAATTATTATTTGTTTATTTATTGACTAATGTATCATTTATTAGAATAATTTTTTTATTAGTTTCTCTATGTGATGTATGTGTTTTATACCACATGACATAATTATAAGAAGGGAAATTCTATTTATAAAATTTTGGGTCATTAAATTCCCCCCCTTATGAACTTTTGTCCTTGAAATTTCATTTTACATACTAAGGTGAAAACAGGTGAGGGTATTTATTTTTTATCGCTTCCATGAGTTCCCATGTCACCTCTTCATAATTATGGTACCTTCAAAACATTTTGACAAGGTGAGTCGTCCTCTTTCATAGGAATTTGTCTCTATGGTCCAAGGTCTTTACTGGTTTCTCTTCATATGAGGGGTCATTCTATAGTTGTACCACCTCTAGATTCAGTACATATGAGGGTTTTAGGTACATACTTCCTCAAGAGAGATATATGGAACATGTCATGAACTAGTGCCATATGTGGTGGAAGTAAAATCTGATAGGCCACTTCTCCTATATTATCAAGGATCTAAAAGGGGAAAATGTACCTAGGGATAAGCTTCCATTTATTTCCAAAACACATGACTCTCTTCCATGGTGATATTCAAAGGAAAAATTTCTCTCCAACTTCAAACTCCAAATCTATTTGATGGTTGTCAACATAGCTCTTTTTTCTAAATCTGATCATCTAATATGTGTTTTTGTATGGTTTGAACATTCTCGGTTATCTATTTCATAAGATAAGATCCTAGTAGCTTTCATTCACAAACTTCATCCCAATAAGTTGGAGTTCTACATTACTTCCCATACAGATCTTTATATGGATCCATATGTATACTTGAGTGGAAACTGTTGTTGTATGAGAACTCAACTAATGAGAGATGATAATCCCATCCACCTTTGAATTATATTGAGAATTCTCTTAGCATATCCTCAAGCATTTGAATAGTCCTTTTAAATTGGCCATCGGTTTGGTGGTGATAGGCCATAATGAAATTCAATTTAGTACTCAAAGCATATTGAAAACTTATTTAGAATTTAGATGTGAACCTTGGATCACAATCAGATATGATTGAAATTGGAATCTCATGAATCCGCAACACTTTCTTCACATATATCTTGTCAAGTTATTAAAGTGAAAAATCTTCCTGAATTGTAATGAAGTGGGTAGTTTTGGTGAGTTGATCCACCACAACCCATATCACATTGTTTTAATCAGATTTATTAGGGAGACCAGTGAAAAATTACATAGCGACATTATCCCATTTTTACATGGGTATAGGCAATTATTTCATCATTTATTTAGAATTATATCACTCTACATTAATTTTTTGACATACCAAACATCTTGATATATACTATGAAATATCCTTCTTCATGTTGTCCCACCATAAGTTCTCTCAAAGATCATGGTACATCTTGATACTTTCGGGATGGTTGTAGAAAGATGAGCTATGCACATTATCCAATAGATCATTATTTATCTCAGGTGATTAATGCACATAAAGTCTAGTTCCAAATCAGATGATACAATCCTCATCAATTTGGAACTCATATAGCTTCCCTTCCTTTACTGATTTCACCATATTTTGAAGCTATAGACAATCCCTTTATTTCTCATTGATATTTTATTGGATAGAATATTAGGAAATCATTTGGTAAAGATAGGATGTATTTCCTAACATTATAATTTACAAATCCATACTTTGCATATCCATGAATATAGGGTCTTTCTCAATTCACATCATGGATAAGGTAGTAGGTTATTTTCTACTAAAGGCATCAACTACCTTGTTCACCTTCCCCAGACGATAATTAATAGAGAAATCATTTTCCATGACTAGCTATAACCATCTTATTTGATGCATGTTGAGATCCTTCTATGTTAATATATACTTTAGACTCTTGTTATTAGTATATATGTCACACTTCTCACCATATAGGTTTTGGCGCCAAATTTTCAAGGAATAAATCACATCTAATAGATCTAGATCGTGCGTCAGGTTGTTATGCTCATGGATATTCAATTATTATGAGGTGTAGGCTATAACTTTATCATTATTCATGAGTACACAACCCAAGACTTTATTTTAAGCATCACTATATATTACAAAAATTTCTTCACTTGTTGGTAGTGTGAGTACAGGTGTAGTGATTAGACCCTTATTGAGCTCCTTAAATATTTCCTCAAATTCTTCCATCTAGACATACTTTACCCCTTTCCATGTTAACTTAGTTATAGGGCTAGAAAATTATTATAAATTTACCAAAAAAAAATCAGTAGTACCCTACTAAGCCAAGAAAACTATGGATTTACATGACACTAGTGGGTCTGGGCCATTCCTCAACTGCCTTTATTTTTGAAGGGTTTATAGAAATTCCCTTAGTTGTGATCACATGCCCTAAGAATGTGACCTGCTACATCTAAAATTCATAATTGATGAACTTGGAGTATAATTTATCCTTCCTTAATATCTCCATCACAATCCTTAGATGTTATCCATGTTCATCCTTTATCTTGGAGTAAATGAAAATATCATTGATAAACACTACCACCAATTTTCAAGGTAGTTTATAAAGACTCTATTCATAAAATCCATGATGTTTCAGCAGAATTAGTAAATCCAAAGGGAATCAATAGAAAATCATATTTCCCATACCTTGTACAGAAAGAGGTATTATGAATATCTTTATTGTTCACCTTTAGTTGAGGATATCTAGAATGGAGATCCACCATTGATAAGTATTGAGATCCTAGTAGTTGATCAAAAAAGTCATCAATTGTTATAAGAGGATACTTGTTCTTTATGGTGACCTTTTTTAGGTCCCATTAATTGATACATAGATGCATTGACCAATCATTTTTTTATGAAGATCACTAGCACACCCCAAGGTGATGCACTAGGTCATATGAACCCTTTGTCCAAATGGTCTTATATATGCTTATTTTACTCTTCTAGTTCAATCAAGGCCACCCTATAGGGTAATTTTGAGATAGGAGTGGCTCTGAGTATGAGATCTATTGAGAAATCTACCTCATGATCTTGGAGAAGACCGAGTAACTTTTTAGTGAATACATCATTGTATTCCCTCACAATGGGAATTTTTTCAATTTTGATGCTTTCCTTTGATGAAACCATTTGGTCCAGGTATGCTTCTTCATAGGGTATCAACACCCACACCATTGAGTAATTTTCCATAGGATATTCATGATCTTCCTTGAATTTGTAGAGGAGCATGGGATGGTTTAAAATATGAAAAGATATTTTCTTTTCCTAACATTTTATATGTGATCTATATTACAATATCCAATCTATACCCAGTATAACATCGAATTCGATAGAGGTAAGTATTACGAGATTCATTAGAAGAATCTTCCCACATACACCAATAGGAGAATAATCCAACACTTGGGTTTTAATGATCACATCACTAGGTGTTTTTATGGAAATATCTACTTCAAGGTATCAGGTCTTCGATTCAAAAAGTTCTATAAAACTTTTAAGATATAAAGGAATGTGTAGAACTAGAATCAAATAATATTTTTTCCATTATTTATTGAATAATAAGTGTACCTTGCACAACTTCATTTTATTGATCCACTTCACTAACAATGATGGAATAATATTTCCATTTCTCCTTTGTATTTGGTGGCTGCTGACGCTAATTACCCTTAAGTACTTGTAGTTTAGTGCACTAGCTTGCATAGTGCCCTTGTTCCCTACATTCTAATCATTGAACCATGGGTGATGATCTCCTTTCCTCCATCACATTGGCTATCTTATTCATATATCTTCAACATGCATGAGCTTGGTGACCTTATCTCCCACACTTATAGCATTTTCATGTTCCTTTTAGGCAGTTCCCATGAAGTTTCTTTCTATATTTTTGACATGTGGGTGGTTGATATTTTTTTTTCATATTTTTCATTAGATCCACCATCTTGAAACTCTATCTTTTATTTCTTATCTCCATAGCCATGAGACCATTCTCCAAACTCCATATCTACTTTGAGAGCACATTGAAGCACTTATTCATAACTCATGAAGTCTTAGATAGCTAGATATTTTTAAGGCGTGGTTTTAAAATACTAATGAATCTATCTATTTTATATCATTGTTGATAACAAAACACAAGTCATATATTTCAAGACCTATGAAGTTTGATTCATAATCTGTGAAAAATTCTTCTTTATTTTTTTAGATCTATAAATTATCTCTCCATAATGGTACGGAGAGTTCGAGGGAAATAATTATTAATAAATATTTCCTTAAAGTATTCCCACTCAATATCTTCTATTTCATCTTTCTACTTGGTGTTATTTACCAATTACCACCATTGATTGGATCCTCCATCAGATGACTAGAGTCAACTTCACCTTCTCGGAATAGTAGATCATAGAAAAGATCTTCTCTATTGATTTGACACACTATTCTTCAAAAGTGGATCAGAATATCCACTAAATATCAGTGATCTTTGCCGCATAAAGGATGCAATTATAGTTTCTCCTTCTTGGGTGAAGGTGAACATTCTACATGGTTTAGGTTATTATTCATATCAAGATACAATTGGGTAAGAATTTCTATGAAGTTTTGAACTCCACCTCCCATGGCATTGGGGATATCATTTAGGAAATCATTGCATTGTCCTTCACATGGGTTGTTGGCTTGGTTTCTCTTGGTTCCACCCATTTTCTTAAATAGAAAAGGTTTAAACAAAAAGTAAGTAAAAAAATCATGAATAAATAATTTATTCTTTTATGAAATTAACTCTAAAGGAATATCTTATGAGATCCTTATGTTTAAAATTTTTCTAAAACAAATATTTTTGGATGTTTACATGTACTTAGTATTATACCAAGGGTTTTCACTAATGTTATCAAATCCTAATTCCCAAATTAACTAAACCATATTCTAATACCAACTATAGAGACCCTAATTTTTCTTACATGACTGTTACATCATTTTAAATATAAACAACATAATTTTATTACAACTCCATGATACAAAGGTTTGGTGTCTTGGTAAAATTAGGCTAATATATACATTTTAAATAATAAAACATAAAAATTTATTTAAATTATTCTTCTTTGTCCTTCTAAATATCATGTTCTCCTTAGTACATGTAGTAACCTGAGTATATACATCAAAGAAACGGATGAGCTAAAATCACAGTAAGAGGATGAATAAGGGTCAAGAATAAATATAATATGAGTGAGTATAATAATAATTATCATATAATAAGCATAGGATCATCATCAACATAATGAGGGAAACATTTAATAAAGGCATGGAATGTGTAAATGCATAAAAATAAAACATCATTTCACAGTGGTCAAATACTGCACATAGTTTTGAACAAAGATAACATCATGTTCACGCATAACCTATGTGTCACACCCCAAACCCAAAATCCCTAGAGACGGTGCGTTTAATAAAACATGGTGTGTAATAATTTTTTTTATAAAAATAAAATTTGAAAAATTACACATCATGTTCTATACAGAAGATCTTTGTGGTTTATGTTCTAGAAAACCAAATACAAAAATTACAATCCTTCAAAAACTATACAGAAAAGAATCCACAAAGCTACCACTAATCAGTGTAACTCAAATCCACTAAACCTATAAATTTTAAATTGAAACGTAGGGTGAGCTTAAGAATGTCAAGTAATGGGGTTTTAAAATAAAATAATATTTCAATTAAAAAATTTTAAAAGCTTCCCTTTAAAAATATTCATAAAACATTTTCTTAAAGAAAGATGAAATACATAAAGCATAACATAATAGTTTTTCCAAGAATTACCAGTGAACATTTTAAGGAACAATAACAGGGATAAAATAAAACATGTTCCAACCATAAGCTTTATTATACAAAATATATGGTGTGAAACATATAAATCAAGAGTTATTCTAAATGAAATAAGTGTGACATGCGAAAGTGAAAGTATAAAATTTACAAATGAAAGTAATACATAATCAGAGTTACGCATAAAATGATAACATTAATTTCTTTCCTTACTAACTGTAAATCATAAATTGGAAGATAAATTTCTGAGTACTGAATAAACATTATGCCATGTGCATTTACTTCTTATGATACTCATAATTCTCTTAACCAAGTATATTCTACTAGTTGAATATTAACTTGGTTAATTAAATAATATAAACATAATGAGGTAAGTGCATACGATAGACATTCTGAATTTTTTTTCAAGGCCTCGGCCAAGACTTCTAAAAATGATTAAGGCCTCAACTAAAACTATATATCAAATTGGGAAAGGCTTCAGACAATTCCACGTCTATTTGTCTCATGATACCTACCGATGCATCAAGGGGATATAGTGGGCCCCACCCATCACATACTCCCCAAATGTCTAAATGTATTTAAATCAAAGTGTCCCATACCACTTCGATTTATTAAATTATGTATTTTATTCAAAGTGTCCCATAACACTTTGAATAATTAAATTATGTCTATTATTCAAAGTGTCCCATACCACTTTGAATAATTAAATTATTATTTCATAAATTTTTATAAGTGTTAAATTAATAATAGATTGTTTGATTTATCACATAAAATAATAACTTTAAAAACCCTTGTTCCATGGTAGTAAACATTCAAATCATAAGAGTACATGTTTATGACTTCATGATAGACATTACATGCTCAAATCATGGAAATGATAAATAAAGTTAAATAAGAAAAAGAATGAATAATGAAAATTCATCATGGATTGAATATAAAATAAGTTTAAATGTAAAAAAAATATTTCATGTGAGGTATTGAACGCATGATTGTCTAAACACCCATTACTTGCTTGTTTATGTATAAACATAACACAAGGGTAATTCCAACTATTTATCCCAAAGTTATAAATTGAAAAGCATGAAAATAAACCACACAACTTACTAACATAACCAGTACCATTTAAACTTATGAAAATAAGTGTGTAATCTATATATACATAAAGTGATTATAAAGGGTTTGTATTACTAAAACAAATTCAAAATTAATCCTTGAAAACCTTTCACACTTCAAAACATTTGTTATAACTTTTTATCGACCCTTTGTGAACCCATATTAATATCAGGATTAAAGAATATACATACATACATATATATATATATACATATATATATATATACACGCACACACATATATATAAATATATGTATTTAAGGGTTCTTCAACAAAACTTAAGAGTCCAATACATAATTTATGTATAATAAAAACATAATTTAACCAAAGTTCAATATTTGAAAATCATAATATAAAACTGAGGGTTTTGTTTCATAAATAAATACCTATATATATATATATGTAAGAATACATACATATTTATAATTTCATCAATATAAAACACCACGAAACCTAGCATGGTTCACATTCATTATAAATGTCATTAAAGTATAAGTTCTTCTTCCTTAAATAAAATAAATCGGTATGGTTTAATTAAGAACACATATACTCATAATTGTATATATGTAGTGAAATTAATTTAAGTAAAAGATACATAAAACCCTTTTTTGAATTGCATGACAAGAACATCCTTAAAACCAAGAATTTTTTTTATAAAACCATCCAAGAAAAATCAGTAGGATTTAAGAACAACCATATATATCCCCATATATATATATAAATCATAAAAATCAAAGCAAGAAAAACCTAGGACCCTCACCTGGTTTAAAGAAGAAGAATAAGAAGAGCGAAGGTTGATGGAGGCGCTGGAAGGAGAAAATCCGTAGGGTTCTCAGTGCAATATGGTTACATATAAACTATATATAACATATATTTTAAGGAAAATTGAAAGGAGATCCAAGGCACCTAGGTTTAAACAAAGACTGAGTGCATTCAGTCTTGTGGAAAATGAGAAAGAGAAGGGACCACAGGTTGTCATGGGAGTGGAAAAAAATGAAGAAAGTGGGTGTAGTGAAAGCTACTGGTGCAGTGTGATGCGGAAGGAAGAAGATGACATGGAGGAGATGGGAAGAAGAAATGGATGGCTAGGATTAGCCGAAAATTGATCCAGCAGTTGAGGAGCATCCGTGGGTTTTTAAAAGGTTTGGACGACTGTTATTCAACCACGTCCAGATCTGATAGCTCAGGAATAAGTGGGATTTTAAAAGGTTCGGACGGATGAGATTAGATCCTGACTAGATCTAAAGGTTAATAAAAATGCGGAGGAAAACCGCAGTGATGTGGATTCAAAAGCCGAACCGATCAAACGGTCCAGATCCCGCACGGCGAGATCAGATGGCCCAGTTTTGATTTCCACTGAAAAATTGTGTCCCACATCGAAACAGGATGGATTCAGGACCAACTTTATTAGCCTGGAGCTCCCAGACTATGCTCATAAATCCCCCTCCCCCTCCCAGTACTGCCCCGTACCGGTCTTTTCCGGCACGCTTCTTCACCCACCCCTGCCGTTGTGCCACCCCGTACGATGGTGCACTCTGGAAAAAACCCTTGCACACGCCCGTGTGCGCTTAGGGCCTTATTGTACATGCCTGCATATGCGACTTAGCACACACCATGCATGCACTGCCCTGGGTATTTGGACTAGGGGATCAAAGTGAGATTCCCACCAGACCTTGAGTGGCTTTTCCTTCTATGTCACCCTTGGTTGGGTGGGTTACTCACTTAATTTTTAGCAAAGTAAAATTAATTTATTTTATTAAACATAAGAATAGGTTTATACATATAAAGGTGTCTTAAAAATAGAGAATATAAATTCTCTATTATGGTTAAACAAAATCCTAAAACATATATTTTTATTAGTTTATAAACATTTGATTTTTAAAAACATGAATGTTCAAAATCTAAAATAAAAGTTTAATATGTCATAATAGAAACCCCATACTAGTATTATATTTAAAATCCAAAACATATTTTTAATTAAAACCTTGTTTTTATTCATCCAAGGATGAAAACATCTAAAGTTAACTTTTAAAATAATTTGGAATACTTAAATAAATAATTCACTAAGTATAGATAAAATACTAAATACAATCATTGTAATCAATTTCATTTTCCCAAAGTATGATTTCAAACTCAAAAACATATTTCATTGTACCAAAAACCAAGGAGTAATAAGTGTGCACTTCTCTTGGTATTTTCTTTAAAACACAAGCGTTATGATTTAAAATCCATTTTAAACTTTAAAAAATTATATTTTCAAAATATAAAGAAGAGTTAATTACAAACATGTTTAAAGATATAACTTTAATGCATACTTAAAACACTTGAAAATATCAATATAGTTAAATACTTAAAATAAAATAACCAGAATACCCAACAGCTATAAGGTCTTATAAATGTTATAGATTCAACGGTCACCTAAAGGAGGAAATAGTCAAATTAACTTTAAGGCCTTATAAAAACATTGTTAGGGTGTTCCAACTTCAAAAACCGAGACAAAGAAGATGGTGCTCTTCATTCCTCTGATGCTTAGCATGGCTGCCGTGGTTCTGGATATACTGTTCTTCATCGTGACAGATCCGAAGGACGTACACTATTTTTTTGGTCTTTTTTTTTGTATTTGGTGGTCTCCCAGTGATCTTTATAGGTCTTCTAGTAGGTATCCTATGGTAGTAAGGTTCTTTTGGTCTTGTTGTAATGTAATCATTTTCAGTGTTTTATTAAATAAAACATGCCTTGTTTTTATTTTGAAAACATTGTTTAGATAACATGAAAATTAAATGAATTAAAACCATAAAATATTATTATTACACATGAAAAAGGTTCAGTGTGTCACATTATCACCCCTTAAAAGAATTGCACCCTCTCAATTCTAAAACACTCGTACACTTCCACCAGCAAAACCAGTTAGACAAAACTCCCGACGTCCGTTCACAAAATCCGCCATCATGGACGATCCACTGTTGTCCTTAGGTGGATTCCCAAACTAGTTTCTAGTTCCTCTACCTCTTTAGTCCATATACACCATGAGTAGTTAGGATTACCCCTATGCATAAAGCATCCAGGTTTTAAGAGGGAGGCTTGAGTGGTGTGGAGATTAGAGATTTGAGAGTGGACTAGTTCCCTATAAATCCATCGAACTACATCATGTTTTAAAACTTTTATTTTATAGAGAATACCATACATAGTAAAACTTTGGACTTAGAAAATATAGGCCACTCGAAGGTAACCCTCTGGTACAACTTCTCAAAAATTTCCTAAAGCTAGGTAGTTCTCAGAGAAGGTGAAACAAAGGAAGAAACATTCGTGGTAGTTCCCACTCTACCTATACTCTGAAATTTGTGTAGTTACCATGCAACGATAAACATAATGGTCTCTCTGATATGTCCAGAGGAAATTTGGGCTAAGGGAAACTTTATAGAGGTTCTTGCAAGACAAACATAGGTTTACAAAAGGGTCGTAGTCTTCTGAACATGACTTGATGATTATGGACTCTATTAATTTAGTAGTGAGTGATAAGAGGTTTGTTGGTAAACCTAAGTCTTCCATCTAAAAATTTCAAGAGAAAGTTATCAGTAAATAATAAAAGTATTTAAAACAGAAATGTTATTTCACAAATTCATATTAAAGTACCAAAATGTAAAATATAACATTATCTATTTAAACAAGGTTCATAAAACTCAATGTGTTATATATCCATTCTCTCCTTATCACAACTCACTGGTATGGATTTCCTAACATCCTCCATGGTCTCCCTTCACAGGTTCCACTAATTTCGAATATTCCCCAGTTCCCAGTTAAACGGATCCCTAAAGTGGTTCCAAACTCTTCGATCTATTTGGTCTAGATGAAGCACGAGCAACTTGGATCAATGGGGTGTGGACATCTAAAGTTACAAGATAGAAAAGCATGAAGTGTATGAAGTTGGGCAACATCAGCCTGAACTTTATGTCTATAATGTAAACTGGTAGACTTGTCCTGAAGAATTTGAAAGTCCATAACTTGACCGAAAAAACCACAGGTTAAGATTTGAAAAAGGTACGCTGCTTAGAGGTCACCCTCTTGTGAAGCATCTAGGAAGTCCTCTAGGGATGAAGAATTCCCAGCTAGGGTAAATCATTTAAAAAACCCCTCAAAATACTTTCCTTTACAGGCATAGAATGGAAATTGTGCATGCATCATAAGAAAGTAGTTAAGGCCTAATCCTCAGTGGATTTTAAGTACACGAGGAGAGTTGGATACACGGTAGAGGTGTTTACATGACAATTGAAGGTTTTCAAAAGTCT
The DNA here is from genome assembly GCA_963277665.1 of Viscum album. Taxonomy (NCBI): domain Eukaryota; kingdom Viridiplantae; phylum Streptophyta; class Magnoliopsida; order Santalales; family Viscaceae; genus Viscum; species Viscum album. Next base: position 1,810,832,735 of record OY728156.1, read on the forward strand.
CATAGCCTTCTAAACATGATTTTACAGCTATAGTCTCTAGTATTTCTGTTGGAAGAGACAAAAGGTGTGTTTTTTCTACCATTTGAAAATTTTAATAAGGATTCTACTTAGAAAGGAATAATCAACTTTTTTTAATGTTGTTTTAATTTTCCAGGGTTGTCTAAACCAATCCTCTAATACCAACTATCACACCCTATCCCCAGAATCCCTAGAGCCAGTGCATTTAATAAAACATGGTGTGTGATATTTTTTTTATAAAAATAAAAGCTGAAAAATTTCACATCATGTTCTATACAGAAGATCTTTGAGATTTAGGTTTTGGAAAACCAGATACAAAAATTACAATCATTCAAAAACTATACAGAAAAGACTCCACAAAGTTGCCACCAATTAGTGTAACTCAAATCCACTAAACCTGTAAAATTTAAATTGAAATGTATAGTGAGAATAAGAATGCCTAGTAAGGGGGTTTTAAAATAAAATAATATTTCAATTAAAACCTTTTAAAAACTTCCCTTAAAAAATATTCATAAAACATTTTCTTAAATAAAGATGCAATACACGAAGCATAATATAACAAATTTTCCAAGAATTACCAGTGAACATTTTAAGGAACACTAACAGGGATACAATAAAACATGTTCTAATCATAAGCTTTCCTATAAAAAATATATGGTGTGCAACATATAAATCAAGAGTTATTCTAACTATACTAAGTGTGACATGTGAAAGTGCAATTATAGAATTTACAAATGAAATTAATACATAATCAGAGTTATGCATAAAATGATAACATTAATTCCTTTCATTACTAACTGTAAATCATAAATTGGTAGATAAATTTCGGAGTGCTGAATAAATATTAGTCCATGTACATTTACTTCTTCTGATACTCATAAGGCTCTTAACCAAATATATTCTACTAGTCGAATATTCACTTGGATAATTAAATAATATAAACATAATGAGGGAAGTGAATATGCCGAAAATTCTGAAACATTTTGTCAAGGCCTAGTCTAAGACTTATAAAAATGATTAAGGCCTCATCCAAAACTATATATCAAATTGGGAAAGGCCTCAGCCAATTCCATATCTATTTGTCTCATGAGACCTACTGATGTATTGAGGGGCTATAACAGGCCCACATGTCACATAATAAGACCAATGCATTCCCAAAATGTCTAAATGTCTTTAAATAAAAGTGTACCATACCACTTTGATTTATTAAATTCTGTCTTTTATTCAAAGTGTCCCATATCAATTTGAATAATTAAATTCCGTCTCTTATTCAATGTGTCCCATAACAATTTGAATAATTAAATTCTTATTTCATAAATTATTATAAGTGATAAATAAATAATATATTGTTTTATTTATCACATAAAATAATAACTTTAAAAACCCTTGTTCCATGGTAGTAAACATTCAAATAATAAGAGTACATGTTCATGAATTCATTATAGACATTACATGCTCAAATCATGGAAATGATAAATGAAATTAAATAAGAAAAATCATGCATAATGAAAATTCATCATGGATTGAATACAAAATAAGTTTAAACATAAACAAAATATTTCATGTAACGTATTGAATGCATGCTTGTCTAAACAACCATTACTTGTTTGTTTATGTATAAACATAACACAAGGGTACTTCCAACTATTTATCCCAAAGTTATAAATTGAAAATCATGAAAATCAACCACACCACTTACTAACATAACTAATACCATTTAAACTGATGAAAATAAGTGTGTAATCCATATATACATAAAGTGATTATAAAGGGTTTGTATTACTAAAACAAATTCAAAATTTATCCTTGAAAACCTTTCACTCTTCAAAACACTTGTTATAACTTTTTATTGACCCTTTTTGAACCCATATTAATATCAAGATCAAAGAATATACATATAAATATAAATATATATATATATAACCATTTTTATTTAATGTTTCTTCAAAAAAAAAATTAAGAATCCAATACATAATTTATGTATAATAAAAATATAATTTAACCAAAGTACAATATTTGAAAATCATAATGCAAAACTGAGGGTTTTGTTTCATAAATAAATACCTATATATATATGTAATAATAAATACATATTTATAATTTCATCAACATAACACACCACAAAACCTAGCATGGTTCACATTATTTATGAATGTAATTAAAGTAGTTCTTCTTACTTAAAAAAAATAAACCAGTATGGTTTAATTAAGAACATATATACTCATAATTGTATATATGTAGTGAAATTAATTTAGGTAAAAGATACACAAAACCCTTTTATGAATTGCATGACAAGAACATCCTTAAAACTAAGAATTTTTTTTATAAAACCATCCAAGAAAAATCAGTAGGATTTAAGAACAATTGTATATATCCACACATATATATATAAATCATAAAAATCAAAGAAAGACAAACCTAGGACCCTCACCTAGTTTGAAGAAGAAGAATAAGTAGAGCGAAGGTTAATGGAGGCGCTGGAAGGAGAAAACCCATAGGGTTATCAGTGCAAGATGGTTATATATAAACTTTATATAACATATATTTTAAGGAAAATTTCAAGGGGATCCGAGGAACATCAGTTTAAACAAAGACCAAGTGCATTCGGTCTTGTGGAAAATGAGAAAGATAAGGGGCCACCGGGTGTCACAGGAGTGGAAAAAAATGAAGAAAGTTGGTGTAACAAAAGCTAATGGTGCAACACGATGTGGAAGGAAGAAGGTGATGTGGAGAAGATGAGAAAAATAAATGGATGGCCATGATTAGTCACAAATTGATCTAGCGGCTGAGGAGCATCCGCGGGTTTTTAAAAGGTTTGGATGACTACGATTCAACCACGTCCAGATCTGATGTCTTAGGAAGAAACAAGATTTTAAATGGTTCAGACAGATGATATTAGATCATGACTAGATCAAATAGTTAATAAAAATGTGGAGGAAAACCACAATGGTTTGGATTCAAAGGACTAACCGATTGGATGGTCCAGATCCTGCGCGGTGAGATTGGATGTCCCAGATTTGATTTCTGCTGAAAAAATGCATCCCACATCGAAACAGGACAACTTCAGGACCATATTTATAACCCTCAAGCTCCCGGACTACACTTAGAAATCCCCCTCCCCCTTCCATTACCACCCCATATTGGTCTCTTCTGGTTTTCTTCTAAGTCCACACCTGTCGTCGTGCCACCCCACACGGTGGCGCGCTCTGGAAAAAACCCTTTCACACACCCGTGCACACTTAGGGCCTTATTATGCATGCCTGTGCATATGACTTAGCATGTACCATGCATGCACATCCTTGGGTCTTTGGCCTAGGGGATCAGAGTGAGATTCCCACTAGACCTTGGGTGTCTTGGCCTTCTAGGTCACCCTTGGTTGAGTAGGGTACTCACTTAATTTTTAGCAAAGTAAAATTAATTTTTTTATTAAACATAAAAATAGGTTTATATATTTAAATGTGTCTTAAAAATAGAGAATATAAATTCTCTATTTTGGTTAAATAAAATCGTAAAACCAATATTTTTATTAGTTTATAAACATTTGAGTTTTAAAAACATGAATGTTCAAAATCTAAAATCAAATTTTAATAAGTCATAAAAGAAATCCCATACTAGTATTATATTTAAAATCCAATAAATATTTTTAATTAAAAACTTTTTTTTATTCATCCAATGATGAAAACATATAAAGGTAACTTTTTAAAAAATTTGGAATACTTAAATACCTAATTCACTAAGTATAGATAAAATACTAAATACAACCATAGTCATCAATTTCATTTGCCCAAAGTATGATTTCAAACTCAAAAACATATTTCATTGTACCAAAAACCAAGGAGTAGCATATTTCATATTTAAAATAAATATTTTATTATTAACATTCTATTTTATTACTACAACTTTTTTTGTGAGTGTGGTCTTTCTAGTGGTTCAAGCATATCCAAATTTTCTAATTCTTGTTATCTTATTTTATATTTGTTGTCCTACTATAATATTTAGAATTATTATTAGTTTTTTTACTGAATAATGTATAATTTATGTGTTTTTTTGGTTTCTCTATGTGATGTATGTGTTTTATACTACATGAAATAATTATAAGAAGGGAAATTCTATCGATACAATTCTGGGTTGTTACAGAATCATGATGCCCTCATGAACCGACATGAGGAAGAAAGGAACGGGAAACTCAATGCATAATCCCTACACACATCCTAAACACATGATGTTAAAATGTAGCCTTACCCATTATAAGGATTAGATACCCATATGAATATTATGTGATGAACCAAACCAACATCCTCAGCACATGACGTTAAACTATATCCTTACCCCATATAAATTAAGGATGCCACATATCGCAACTATGAGATGCTTTGATGTACTTTCCAGAGAGGATTCCACCTTACCCGCATTGGTTTTCTACCACGTTAAATCCCATAACAATTTATGGCTTAATTCCCATGCCCTATGGGATATATAGGGATGCATGGGTTCGACATCCTAGGCCCAACCTCAACATCGACCTATTTTGGGGCCTCCCACTAGTCCAAACCTTATGACCTTAAACTATGCATGAATGGTTTCATGATTGCCTTCTGTTGTGGTAGAGAGCCTCCTTGGATCCTTCTTCATGTTGAGTTTTGAATCTCATGCGTCACCCAAGAATCCTTAAATTACCTATACCCCTTCCAATCTAATCATTATAACCTTAAGATGTGTGTATCTAGCCTCCTTATGGGAACTTCTTCGCATAGTTTGCTTCAACCCCAGTGTTTCAGCAACCCAATGCACCCTTATCTTTTTCATCACATTCTTTCTTAAGAGGATCGCACCTTACCAGAATCATTATTTTACCATGCCTCCAAAACTACATGTGGATTGACTCCCATTCCCATGGGATACATAGTGATGCCCAAATCTCATATCCTAGGCCCATCCCTCTTCATTGAATCATTGTGAGGTCTTTCTTATATTAGTATTCTAATGAATAATTGGGTATGTTTTTCAAAGTTTTGTGTGGTAGAGGGTCCCTTTGGACCTCATTTTATGTTAGTTTATCACTCTTTCTTTCCACATAAGCCTTCTTAAGACACCCATACATTTGGTCTAAGCTCTACGACCTTAGAATAGTAGTTTCCCCTTTATTATAAGATCTATGACCTGAAACTAGTAGCATACATATTCTAAGTTGTGTGAATTTAAACTAAAAATCCCACAATCCTCATTACATGACATTTGTCACAAACCAGGGCAGTGCGTCATCTGACCCGGCGCCCGACCCGGTTTGCGAAATGGCCCGAAGGGCGTTCCCGATCCCCACGGGCTAGAAACTAGTGTCGGGCATCAAAATAAACCAGTTGGGAACGGTTTGGCCCATAACAAAGATAAATAAACATAAACTAAACAAGCATATAAATAAAGGAAAAATAAACTGAACAACTTGGCAGTGGATAAAGGAATAAACAAAGCAATGTGAGATACCTCAAGTGACCCCGTGGGTCACCGCGATACCTAAACTACACTCACTCCCAAAATTGATCCAATACTGAAACCTGCAACTTAAAAGAAAAGTAGGCATGAGCACCGAGATGCTCAGCAGGAATGCCAAAATATAACCACGTCCTATGCTCCTGCCTTTAGCAAGAAATATAATCATGCCAGTTTGAAAATAAGGTATAATAAAATAATGTTTTCATTCTTTTCAAATTCAAGTAATGAGTTTTCATTTTCAATTAAGGCATTTCACTCCCACTACATTTTCAAAATAGGTTCCAAACATGCATTAATGTTAAAAAAATGAACAGAAACTAGTTTGGATTAAAATATGGTTTTTACAAATAAGACATCAAGTATGAAACAACTGAAAATAAAGTTATGTCACAAGTAGCATGTCACAAATGAGCACCATGGGTAATCCCTATAGGTAGCTAGAACAAGTGGGAACCTAGAGACCTCGTACCTCGGTGAAACGTGTCTTAGAAGACCACAACCCTCAGAAAACATGGCTTAGAAGACCACGACCCTCAGAAAACGTGGCTTTGAAGACCAAGGACCTCAGAAATTCATATGTTTAGTTAGTGTTGTTGCGTCAATCCTTACAGACAAACCGGGACAAACCCCTGCCGTGTCATCTAGCGTACTAGTCCTGGTCACCCACCTAGATACCCGGGTTTCCCACTGTGCTCTATTTCAAGTGGTGGTGAGTTTTCTTTATCAAGAAAGCATATGTGTACATAACACTTTCTTTTTATAAAACTCATTCAAAATCTCACCACCTCTATCCCTCCTTGAGCACATCCCCCCCTCTTTCACATCACACAATGCATAAGCATCAAATTAGTCACATGATAACACATTCAACTTAAAAAAAATCATTTTTCTAAAACCAAGGGGGGCGTGCCTCAAGAGAGGTTTTTCTTTTTCATAAAACATTCTTAAGACGACAAACGAGCTTAATTACATAAAGGGAACACTTTTTACAATCAACCGGCCAAAAGGCCAAACACCTTTGGAAATACACCTTACCAATTCAAAACCACTTAAGGAATCAATTTTCAAGAAAAGTCACTTAATACCAACAGCGTTTGAAATACATTTCAAAATTCCAAAACAAAGGCATAATAGTTTCTAGCAACCGCAATCAGATTCCATAGCATGTGTATATAGCATAGTGTAAAACATATTTTTAAAACAATCAAGCAATTATGAATTTCAAATTAAAAGCATAAGCATAGGGGACCTACCTCAAACATGTCGTTATTTGTCGATGACCACTCGAACCCACGTTTGATGCATACACACACATGAATTTATACACATATATATATACACCCTTAGCTGCATTGCACATATTCCCCGCGCCATGAGGGAATATGTACAAAGAGGGCATATATATATATATGCCTTACCCTATGCATGTACATGTAGGATACCTCGAACCCGCAGCCCCAAGCCACCGTAGCAAGGCCCAACGCACTACAAAAAATAATTTTAATAAAACAATTAAACACAAACAATCTACAAAACATTTCAAAATAAAACATCAAGGGTTTTTACCAAAAGAAAAGCATTCAAAACATCCTTTTTAAAACCAAATGCGCCAAGATGCAACACCAAAACACCAACTGCAACCTACACACATTATAATAGACGAACTGCATAGTTAAAAAAACTGATAAACAATTCAACATGGGTTTTTCCACAGAAAAGTTTCATGCGCAACGCATAAAAACACTACTAGAAAAAGAAAACACACCCAACCCTCAGGAAGAACTAGATTCACAGCCTTAATGTCCTTAAATAAATAAATTCCAGAAGTCATAAAACAACCATGAATAATGCAACATAGGACACTAATAAAAACACCCAAATTCCTTTTCTTTTTAAAATCAAATGCACACTAAAAACCTTTCCAAACACCATTCACATCACTCACAAAATTTCAAATAACCAACTTCACTATTTATAAATTAACTTCAAATAACACAAAAATGATTTTTTCTTAAAAACACACCCCATTATATATGAACATTCTATAGAATATCAAAGGCATACTAAACTTCTTAAATACTAGTTTCACACCAAACAGATAAATCATAGAACACCAAATTTATTTAAGCAAGTAAAATAATTCACCAAATAATCACAATTCACACTCAACAAATTAATTAAAGAATATATTAAATTATTTAAATAAGAAAATTAATTCATCAAACAAAACTTAGATGAGGAAACACTTACCATCGGTGTCAAAAATTCTAATTCCAACGCAAAACTTTGATCGTGTGCCAATTGCACTACAAGCAATCACAATTTGACCCTAATTCAAGCATTGGAACCAAAAAAACACAATCAAACCAAAATAGCGACCCTGAAAATATAAAACCACAATATGAAAATCTACTACAGGAAGAAAACAACCCGTCAGAGTGGAACACACCTGCGAAAGGAATTGTTGGAGGTTGGTCCAGTGCGACAAGGAGGGTTCTGTGTTGGGGTCACGCACACAAGGGGAGTCCGGCCGGAGTTGTTGTGTGCCGGTGGAGTCGCGTGAGGGGAAGGGTGTCTCGTGAGCAGGAGGGGCCCCCGCCAATCACGGGGTGTGCGTGAGCAGGAAGGGTAGGCCACTGGTCATGGGGTGAACACAAGCAAGAAGGTGGCACGGTTGAAGGGAGGGAGGCACGCCGTAGGCCGCTCGACCAGTGGAGGGTAGCGCGCTGGGGGTTCGGCGCGAGGCAGGTAGCAGGGGGCAGTGCGAGGTGAGCCGGAAGAGGCTGGCCGGGATGGCAGCAGGCAGAGAAGGAGAGGGCGCGAGGCAGGTCAAGGCGCAGAAAGTCGGGAGATGAAGGAAAGTGGTCCAATGGGGAGGGAGAATAGGGCAGCGCGACTAGGGTTTTTTGGGTGAACAGTACCCGTGACGGGAGAAGGGGAAAGAGGAAAAGAAGGAAAATAAATAAACAAAAAGGAAATAAAATAAGAGGAAAAAAAGAAGGAAATAAAATAGAATAAGGCATAAATAAAAACAATAAAAAAAGTAAATAAAGAGATAGGAAAATCAAAATAAAAAAAAGTAAAATCTTGAAAGACGCTCTAACCCAAACTAATAATGATAATAGTAATGAAAAAAATAACCTTAATAATTAAGATAACTAAAATTATAATAAAATTTTATTTTTATTCGGTTATTCAACCATTCACGCACTGGGCCGGCCGCACGTTAAACTGGCGAAGCAACACACCTTCGCCCGTGCCCTGCCCGCGCGTCGGGCGATGACAAGATGGTGCTCATTTATTAGCACAAAAACACAGAACTCGTATCGGCTCAGCCCTCATTTCAACCAAACAATTTAAATAAATGCAAAAAAAAATTACGGGATAAAAATTAAAAATTAAAATCATACCCCAAACGAAGTTCGGGTGTGACAATTCTCCCCACCACAAAAACTTTCTACCCCCAGAAAGTCACCCAACCGAACGTGGAATCAAATTCAATTTTGAAATGGAACAAGGCCCACAAAAACACGAACTCGGTATGACTCTTCACTCCATCAGTCACACCCGGCCAACTCTGAGGGAAACTGAACAGAGAAGAACCATCAAGAAACGAGGAGGGTTCTCCCCACCACAAGAACCCGATTAGCACAACTGACATTGAGACCCTTAGCATGGGATAACTCTGGAACTGCTAACTTGATCCAAGAGGGAACCACCACACAAACCAAACCTCGATGAAGGCATGACAAGATTCATAGTGGGTCTCCCCACCATTTAAGAACTGACCAGCCTAAGATAATTAGCACAGAACAATACGAGAAAACCAGCACAAACCGACCCATGAACTCTTCGCATAAACCAGACCCCCACAACATGGGGTCATCGACGAAAGATCCCAAATCGAGTAGCGGACCAAACCCCTATTCATTATTTCCCAAGACGCATGTGTCTCCAAAACGAGCACATCCTAAAACAAGAATGGGTCACCAATGGAGCTAGCCACGCGAGAGAGATAATCATCTTGAGACTCACAGCCATAAAGAGGCAATTCCAAAGCTCATATTTAAGGCGGCACAACTACTAGAATTACAAGAAAACAAGATCACCATGCCTTTTTACAACCACAGTGGGGTATTCAAAGAACAAACACCACAACAAGAAAAAGAGACCTTCACGCCTCTTACATCAAAACAGAACCTTCAAAGACGAGGAAGCTTGAACCGAGAAATTTAAACCATCCCTATTTTTTCACTGGAGACAAAAGTTAGACTAATGTGAACCACACCCAATGATTCCTAACTATGTGAAAAGATTCACTCCGAGACCTATGGTTGGAGCTCTGATTTCTTGAAGCATCTGCTGCCCCACAGTCAGGAGATGACATCCCCCGGTCGAGACTCCTTCTGACGAGGCCACTAGCGAAACCTCTCCAAGTGTCCCAAACGACCACACCGATGGAAAGCCTTAAGAGGATGATGACAAGGTGACTTAAATTACTCAACCCGGACACACTTGAACCAAACAAGAGGGTGGACCAACTAAGAGAAGATGGAATTGACCAGAAGACTTGTATTAGATAGGTTCCCCCAGTTCACTCTCCTCACCAGATGGGGAACCTTCCTGAACACCAAAAAGAATCGGTCCTAAAACCTTGGATGAAGACCCCACAGAAGAGAAACTTTAACTGATTCCACAATGCTACCTCTGGAAAAAATGGAATCAACCCCTTAGAATGCCCCACGTAGGCCTCCACTGCTTGTTGGCCTTACTCGACACTCACTATCTCTGTCACTTTCCTCGTTTTCACCTCTTTAGGTATAAACCATTGGATGAAAGTGGTCTTAAACACCTTTCAAGACATCCCATCATGCAACGACGCTGGGATTTTCTCTCACACCAATCCAAAGTTGAACCATCAAATGAACTCGAACCAGCACAAAATCTCATAGCTTTGGGAGTTTCCAATAATCTGAAAACACCAAAGATTTCACTAAGCTAGTCCGCTATCATCGATAGATCATGATCACCACAGAAGATGGACAATAACTGAAAGGAATTCAATTCCAACACTCTGCTAAGAGTCTGGGTAGAACAAAAAATTAAAAGAGACTCACTAGAAACCTATGGGACTTTTTTGGACAACATACTCAAGAACAAGAGGCACAAATCCGAATCAAATTTAATCATAAATCAAAATTTCACACTTCAATCACAAGCTAAAACTCAAACTCAAATAACTATTCCAACCACCATTCAGTATGTCAAAACCAAGAACCTGCGAGAAAGGATACCAAACAAGAAAAGAGAACACTAAAAAATTGCTTACCTTTCAAAACATTTAAATTACCTTTTTGAAAACCATTTTTTTCAGCAAACAAAACAACTTAAATATCCACCATTGGTAGCCCATGAAGTTTCACACATAAATATCACTGTGCTAGCTAGATAAATCACCCATACACTCACATCACCAATTTCTCCACTTGCCACATGCGCTCCTCAATGTATGTGATCACTCATAGGAATACCAAGGGTCAATTCAAGACACTTCTCATTTTCAAAACAGATCATTCAGAACAAAGCACAAATTCCCAACCAATTTGTGAAATTAAATTATCATTAAAGTATTACATTTTCAAATTCCCAAACATTTTCCAATTCACATTTAAAAAAGTATTACTCGGACCCCAAAACAACTTCCAAAGCACCTCCCATTTTTCCCTTTGAAACCACACATTCCATTAAAAGAAAACGATTTTCAAATTCCAAAACATTTTTTTTCATTTCAAAAACCATTTTCCACTCCAACAACTATATTCCCTTTTTAAAACACCTTAAAAAAATCCATTTTTATTTTTGAGATCTACTCCCACCAACCAATATGAAGGTCAAACATAACTCACATCAACATTTCCAAAAAAAACAAGGAACTAGTGGCTATACCAACCCAGTAACATGGCTCAGCAGACCATGCTTCGAGCGAGCATTAACCACAGGAAGCGTCTTGAACCATACACTCGGGTTGTACATGGGTCGCTACTCCATACAAGCTCATCATGTAACACTAGCTCGCTTCCTTTGCCATCCCTCATCCACACAGACCAATGCAAAGAAGAAAATTCAAATCCCAGACTACCCCTGGAAACTCAAGTCTCGGGACGAGCAAGGGTTCATGACGTCCTTCCCGCACCTACCTCTCGAGTCCCAACACACCTAATCACCAGGCTACTTGACACCCCAAATAACAAGGGCACCTCTGATACCATTTTGTCACGAACCAGGCCGGTGTGTCATCTGACCCGGCGCCTGACCCAGTCCGCGACATGGCCCGAAGGGTGTTCCCAATCCCCATGGGCTGGAAACTAGTACCGGGCATCAAAATAAACCAGTTGGTAATGGTTTGGCACATAACAAAGATAAATAAACATAAACTGAACAAGCATATAAATAAAGGAAAAATAAACTGAACAACTTGGCAGTGGAGAAAGGAATAAACAAAGAAACGTGACATACCTCAGGTGACCCTGTGGGTCACCGCAGTACCTAAACTACACTCGCTCCCAAAAGCGATCCAATACTGAAACCTGCAACTGAAAAGAAAAGTAGGCATGACCACCGAAATGCTTAGTAGGAATGTCAAAATATAACCACGTCCTATGCCCCTGCCTTTAGCAGGAAATCCAATCATGCCAGTTTGAAAATAAGGTATAATAAAATAATGTTTTCATTCTTTTCAAATTCAAGTAATGAGTTTGAATTTTCAAGTAAGGAATTTCACTCCCACTAAATTTTAAAAATAGGTTCCAAGCATGCATTAACGTTAAAAAAAATGAACAGAAACCAGTTTGGATTAAAATATGGTTTTCACAAACAAGACATCAAGTATGAAACAACTAAAAAGAAAGTTATGTCACAAGCAGCATGTCACAAATGAGCACCATGGGTAATCCCTATAGGTAGCTAGAACAAGTGGGAACCTAGAGACCTCGTACCTCGGTAAAATGTGGATTAGAAGACCACGACCCTCAGAAAACGTGGCTTAGAAGACCACGACCCTCAGAAAATGTGGCTTTGAAGACCACAACCCTTAGAAATTCATATGTTTAGTTAGTGTTGTTGCGTCAATCCTTCTAGAAAAACCGGGACAAACCCCTGCCGTGTCATCTAGCGTACTAGTCCTGGTCACCCACCTAGATACCCGGGTTTCCCACTATGCTCTATTTCAAGTGGTGGTGAGTTTTCTTTATCAAGCAAACATATGTGTACATAACACTTTATTTTTCTAAAACTCATTCAACATCTCACCACCGCTCTCCCTCCTTGAGCTCATTCCCCCCTCTTTCACGTCACATAATGCATAAGGATCAATGTAGGCACATGATAACACATTCAACTTTAAAAAAAATATTTTTCTAAAACCAAGGGGGCGTGCCTCAAGAGAGGTTTTTCTTTTTCATAAAACATTCTTAATATGACAAACGGGCATAATTACATAAAGGGAAAACTTTTTACAATCAACTGGACAAAAGGCCAAACACCTTTGGAAATACACCTTACCAATTCAAAACCACTTAAGGAATCGATTTTCAAGAAAAGTCACTTAAGACCAACGGCATTTGAAATACATTTCAAAATTCCAAAACAAAGGCATAATAGTTTCTAGCAACCACAATAATATTCCATAGCATGTGTATATAGCATAGTGTAAAATATATTTTTAAAACAATCAAGGAATTATGAATTTCAAATTAAAAGCATAAGAATAGGGGACCTACCTCAAACATGTCGTTATTTGTTGACGACCACTCGAACCCACGTTTGATGCATACACGTACATGCATTTATACACACATATATATACACCCCTAGCTACATTGCACATATTCCCTACGCCATGAGGGAATATGTACACAGAGGGCATATATATATATATATATATATATATATATATATATATATATATATATATATCCCTTACCCTATGCATGTACATGTAGGATACCTCGAACCCGCGGCCCCAAACCACCGTAGCGAGGCCCAACGCACTACACAAATAATTTTAATAAAACAATTAAACACAAAAAATCTACAAAACATTTCAAAATAACGCATCAAGGGTTTGGACAAAAAGAAAAACATTCAAAAAATCCTTTTTAAAACCAAACGCGCCAAGATGCAACACCAAAACACCAACTGTAGCCTACACACATTATAATAGACGAACTGCATAGTTAAAAAACTGATAAACAATTCAGCATGGGTTTTTCCACAAAAAAGTTTCATGCGCAACGCATAAAAACACTACTAGCAAAAGAAAACGCACCCAACCCTCAGGCAGAACTAGATTCGTAGCCTTAATGTCTTTAAATAAATCAACTCTAGAAGTCATAAAACAACCATGAATAATGCAACATAGGACACTCCTCAAAACACCCAAATTCCTTTTCTTTTTAAAATCAAATGCACACTAAAAACCTTTCCAAACATCATTCGCATCACTCACAAAATTTCAAATAACCAACTTCACTATTTATAAATTAACGTCAAATAACACAAAAATGAGTTTTTCTCAAAAACACACCCCATTATATATGAACATGCTATAGAATATCAAAGGCATACTAAACTTCTTAAATACTAGTTTCGCACCAAATAGATAAATCATAGAACACCAAATTTATTTAAGCAAGTAAAATAATTCACCAAATAAACACAATTCGCACTAAAAAAATTAATTAAATAACATCTTAAATTATTTAAACAAGCAAATTAATTCATCAAAAAAAAAACTTATAGGAGGAAACACTTACCATCGGTGTCGAAACTTCAAATTCCGACGCAAAACTTTGATCGCGTGCCAATCGCACTACAAGCAACCAAAATTTGACCCTAATTCAAGCATTGGAACCAAAAGCAACACAATCAAACCAAAATAGCGACCCTAAAAACATAAAAACCCAATCTGAAACTCTACTACAGGAGGAAAACAACCCGTCAGAGTGGAACACACCTGCAGAAGGAATTGTTGGAGGTTGGTCGAGTGCGAAAAGGAGGGTTCTGTGCTGGGGTCACGCGCGCAAGGGGAGTCCGGCCAGAGGTGTTGCGTGCCGGTGGAGTCGCGCGAGGGGGAGGGTGTCTCGTGAGAAGGAGGGGGGGCACCGGTCACGGGGTGCGCGTGAGTAGGAAGGGTAGGCCGCTGGTCATGGGGTGCGCACGAGCAGGAAGGTGGCGCGGATGAAGGGAGGGAGGTGCGCCATAGGCCGCTCGGCCAGTGGGGGGTAGCGCGCTGGGGGTTCAGCGTGAGGTGGGTAGCAGGGGGTGGTGCGAGGTGAGCCGGAAGAGGCTGGCCGGGATGGAAGCAGGCGGAGAAGGATAGGGCACGAGGCAGGTCGGGGTGTGGCAGGCCAGGAGACGAAGGAAAGTGGTCCGACGGGGAGGGAGAATAGGGAAGCGTGGATAGGGTTTTTCTAGTGAACAGTACTCGTGACGGGAGAAGGGGCAAGAGGACAAGAAGGAAAAAAAATAAGGAAAAAAAATAAACAAAAAGAAAATAAAATAAGAGGAAAAAAAAGAATGAAATAAAATAGAATAAGGCATAAATAAAAACAATAAAAAAAAGTAAATAAAGAGATAGGAAAATCAGAATAAAAAAAATCTAGAAAGACGCTCTAAACCAAACTAATAATGATAATAGTAATGACAACAATAACCTTAATAATTAAGATAACTAAAATTATAATACATTTTTATTTTTATTCGGTTATTCAACCATTCACGCACCGGGCCGGCCGCATGTTAAACTGGCGAAGCAACACACCTTCGCCCGTGCCCTGCCCGTGCGTCGGGCGATGACAAGATGATTCTCATTTATTAGCGCAAAAACACAGAACTCATATCGGATCAGCCCTCATTTCAACCAAACAATTTAAATAAAGGCAAAAAAAAAATTACAGGATAAAAATAAAAAATAAAAATCATACCCCAAACGAAGTCCGGGTGTGACAACATTAAACTATATCCTTACCCCATATAAAACTAAAATTCCTCATATGATATTTATGAGATGAACAAAAACCCAACGCCCTTAACACACGATGTTAAAATGTAGAATTACCTTATGTAATAAAATTAGGATGCCTCATATGAAAAATATGAGGTGGTTCAATGTACTCACTCTAGAGGAAAACCCCTTACTGGCATTGGTCTTCTTCTACACTGCATTCCAGAACTACATGTGGCTTGATTCCTATTCTCATGGGATACATAGTGATGCCTAGATCTCTTATCCTTTGTCCATCCCTACTATCATCTCATTTTTGGGTCTTTCCCCCCATTCTATGATTGATCCTCACCTACCAACATCCATTTTGTGCTTACTTAAATCTAGATAATCATTATCCCCTAGTTTGAATGGTCTCCCTAAAGGAAATGGATACCATCTTAGGCTCACAACACGATGGATCCTTGATAAAAAATAGTAAATTCTATCTTTTTGAACTTGGTCAATATTTTATCCCACATTTTTTTACCCCATATTTGACTAGTGTAGGTGTATAAACTATGTTTCGAACTTGTCTAATAGTTATTCCATTCTTGCTGGTCATTCCAATTTTACAATTCAGGTCTTGAAAGTTATGATCTACCCTCAAGGGACTTGTGATTCACTTTTTCCCCTTGTTGTGTCCTCCCATACAAACAATGGGAACTCCATAGTTCTCCTAGTTTCCTAAATTTAGCATGGATCACGTGATATTAGGAGTTGGTAAGGGAGTTTTCCTCAATCAAGGTTGAGATGCATGGATTCACCCTTGGTCCAAGCTCTATGATCTTAATCTAGGAGTCATGGTCTGAAATCTATGACCTTAAACTTGGATCCCAAGTCCAAGAATCACAACTTTAAACCATATACAACTCATCCTAGGAATGTTTCATGTGTCATCGAGACTCCATAGACCTCAATTCATGTCAGGTCACCTCCCTTCTATTCCATGCACACTACTTTTAAAGGTCTAGGTGTTATGACATTAAACTATTTACAATTAGTTTGAAATCTACAACCTTAAAATAGGATTTTAAGTCCAAGAATCATGATCTTAAACTATGTGTAAGTTGTCTCAAATATGTTCCATGGGGAAGGGTATCCAAGGATCCTCATTTAAATTGGTTTTTACCTCCCCTCTGACACACACATTCCTTTGAGACACACACCCCAATGTTTCAAACATCATGATCTTAAATTGTGTGTGACTCTCCCTAGATTCTTTTTCCTGGTGTAGGGCATCCTAGGCACACTATTTCTATCAGTTTTGAACTCTATGAGATCATAAAAATCTTTTTAGATTAATTACTTATCAGGTATAAGCATTATAACCTTAAACTATTTATAGAAACATGGTCCAAGATCTATGACCTTAAATTAGGAGTCATGACCCGAGCATTATAACCTTAAACTATTTGTAGCCCCATCATTCGAGCATAATGGCCTTAAACTATTTTAATTTTTTTGGTCTAATTGGTATGACCTTAAACTACCAAATATAAGAGGCACAAACATCTGTCATTTTGAAAAATCATAGTGGAAACCTGAGTAAGAGCCAGACACCCCCTTCCAGGTCACTCCCACGACTTGGGAACAAATAAAAGGATAAAAAGAAAGAGGTAAAAAGCCATCAGGGACCCACTATGGACCCTAGAAAAATCCTGGTTGTTCTCACTAAACCCATCAATTCTAGAAAAAGTTAGAGACAAATATTAAGCTCCCTTTTCCTCAAAATCCCCTCTAGGGTATTCCCCTATCGAGTTACCCTCTTATGCCTCCATCACCTGGCTCGACAGGTGTTTTTATGTCAGTTCACTCATACTAACCACAAGATGCTAAACCATGCGATAAACATCCCAACCACACAATTTCAAATTGTATAACACACCATCCTCACCGCATGACATAAAAATGTGTGTCTGTTGTCCTCACTATATGAAATTAAATTGAAAGTCAATTATTCTCATTGTATGATGTAAAACTGTGAATCATCCTAAGACCTCACCTAAGAATCATATTTCCCCTTTCAGTTTCAGTCAACTACTATATAATTCATGTTCCTTGACCAACACTCGACATCTGAGAGGATTCTCTCCTTGTAACATGAGTATAAATTTTTTTCATATTGATACGCCTACCCAATGTGATTAAATCCACAATGGAATAATTCCAAGAGTGTTGAAATCCATTAAAACATTCCATCAGTTCATCACTATGCTTTGTGTCTCTATTTATTTGGATCCCCATAATCTTCCATGTTTGAATAGGCCCCCTTAATGACAATGGTGCCTAGCCACATTGACTCACCTACCATCCCAGGAACATACCCCAAAAGACTTCTGACAACATTTTGATATAGTTCTCGTTGTTTGAACATGGTTAATGGTTGACCCTCATTTGTTTTTCTCTATCCATGAAAAAACAATAATGGATTATATGTTTCAAACATGGACAATGGTTATTCTCCATCATCACACCACCCCATTTTTGTTCTAGACCCTAGGCATCTCAATTCACACTCTTCATCCACCCTTTGTTCAGGTGGAATTAAACACACCTAGAATTACCCCATTTATGCACTATCACACATTAAGAAAGTAATTTGGCCATGTAGGGAGTCTCATGTACTGGCTAGAACTTTCTTGGTCAGGATACTCTTGGTGGTTGACAAAAAAGTTTAGACCCCAAGTATTCAACCTTTGTTTGGTACTCTCATATAAATGAGTGATCTTCTGTTTGACCCTTGTTTTCTACAAAAAACATGACTCTTGTGGGATTGGGGACTCATTATAGGTTTTATTGTTAATATTATCAAAGATGTAATAGAAAAATAAATATTTTAAATCATATAGGGAATTTTAAATTATCCATATAAATTTTGGGAGGGACATACACATGTTGGAGCCTCTCCATTATTTTAGGATAAGATAAATTTTCCTAAGTATCAACCTAGACAATCTAGAACTCAAGATCCTAGAACCTCTATTGAGTAGCCTCCATAGTTTTCTGTTTCTCTATCAAATTGGTTGCCTCCTCATCAGTGACAAGGAGAGCTTATTCATCCCTAATTCACACCCAACCCCTCTCAGATTGTCACTTGGCCACTAGATATTCCATATCCACTACCCTATCCTCATCCACCACTAATTGATTCCTTAGTTAGTCAATGATATCTTCTTGAGTAGTGATTATGGATACATGAAATTGCACCTACTCCTCCATATAAGCAATATCTTCCTCAACTTTCTGAAGTTCCTAGGTACCCTTGGACTTCTCGTGATAGGAAACATAAAATCCTTCCACTTGGAATGTGTTTGTTTAATGAGGAAGTACCAAGCTAGTGCATGAAGTCTTCTAGAGTCCACCATACTAGTCCCCAGGATGACTAGCCAATAACAGAGAGATCCCAACAGATTTGTCAGATTAAATAGTGGAGTGAGAGTGGTGAAATTCCATACACTCTTCTACACCTTACATCGGAAGACTTGACTCTCTTAGGAAATTTTCTATTTGGAATCCTAGAAATCCCTAGATGATAGAGTCTCATACTGAGGAATGACCACCAAAACATCAGTGGTCAGTTTATCTATAAGAGGGTCCTTGAGTGGGTTGAGCCCTAGGTCTAGGAAAAGTGCATCCTCTCCAGAACGCTCACCCATAGAGGAATCACCAACCACCTCTTGTGGAACTTATAATGCAAGATTAGTAACCACAAAATCCTCAACCACCTCCTTTAGTGGCACAATATCGACCACCTTCATTGAGGCCTTAGCTTCAACAACTTCCGATGATGGTACTTCTAGAACATGTGTAGTCATCATATCCTCCTTGATCATTTCGATTGTACAAATTATTTACAACTCCCAAATTGAGGCTTTATCTCTATAATACACCTTATATGGAACCTATATGTAAGGATTAGACAATAAAACTTCTTTAACCACCTTCTTTGAAGGAATAGTCTTGTCTATCATTACTACCCTAGGATCGAGCATCACCACAACTCACTGATCTACAAATATCATTTAAATCATCATTTAAAGCACATGATTATCCATGAATGACCTATAAAAGGAAAAAAATTAAGGAAAAGGTGAAAAGTGGAAAGTAATTACAAGAGTGGTATAGCCTGACGAGTAGCTAGGAAAGATCCATGGGTAATACCCCTGGAAATGGTGCTCCCCCAATAGTTTTCACCTTGGTTGTAGGTGAAATTTCAATTAGAGGTTAGCCACTTATGATTGAAACATCAGGGAGAATCCTTACACTTCCCCCCTTAAGGGATGGGGCACCCTCAACCTCTAACAGAGGTTTATCACAACCCCCCCTTCTGTGCTTTTCGATTCCTGTACAAGTAAAAAAAGAGTTAGGTAGTAGTCTTAAAGTTTGGGTAATATCAAAGGCACATAATATTGGAAAATTTACCTAATTAATAGTAGAATTTTGATCCTTAGGGGAGGAATGATAGGTATTGCTTCCCCAATAATCTTTCGATACTTCACCCTCAACCACACCAGCAGCCATGTGTCCCACAAGAATATCCAAAGGAGAATACATTCCCAACAACACCTTTACCCAGTCAGTCAAGGGATGTGAGACACCGTAAGAGTAGATAAAGTCTTCCAGATTTTCTATATTTTTCATCTCTTCAGCATGGAAAACATGGAATTATTTACTCGTGTGACCCAATATGATGAGGAATATCCCCTCATTATGGAGATTCTTCCATATACCATATAGAGAGGTAATATGCTTGTGGATTCCCCAAACCTCTCTGGGGTTAAGAAAATAGAATCACTAGGAACATTTGTTCAGTGTAGTCGCTTCCCCAAACCTTAGATGTGTGCCCTAGTAATAGATCCAACAGGTTGTGTTTCCTCTTGAATCTACTTAACTAGGAGTTTCAAGCCTATTTATGCTTCCTTACCTATAGTTCCACCTATTAAGGATCAAGAATTTATGTCTCTTCAGCCACTTCTCCACTCATTAAACTGAATTTTCCTCTATGGTGAGCCCTTCCAGCCAC
Organism: Viscum album; assembly: GCA_963277665.1. Lineage (NCBI taxonomy): Eukaryota > Viridiplantae > Streptophyta > Magnoliopsida > Santalales > Viscaceae > Viscum > Viscum album. Next base: position 1,810,853,311 of record OY728156.1, read on the forward strand.
TCTCCCTTAACTCCGTGTCCATGGGACCTCTTCTTCCTCATCGTCCTGAGTAACTTGACACCTCAACATGCCCCCAAGTTATGTTCTCTCTCAACTCAGTTCATAATCATGGGTGATCCTATAAGCATCAGTGGGTATTGGAAACATATTTCACCCCTTGTCTTCTTCATACAAAAATATTTTCCATATCTTTATAAGTATCAAGGGTTGGTGTTTGATGAATACTCCTATTTACACCCTCAAGTTCAACCGTTGGAGGAATAAAAATTTCTTCATGAAGTGATGTAGGGTGTATAGATTGTAGGTCACCTTACAGTCCACCCTCGATACCAATACCCTGCCTCGAAATTCTAGTATGTATGACCATTGTTAGATGCTCCCCATGCCATATTTGGTTACTATTCTCATGAGAAGGGTAAAAATGGAAAATGAAGTAGTCCACCGTCCCAATCTTCACTAGAACATCCATTGAAACCAAGTCAAGAGGGTGACTCCCAGTGATGTTCAAGATCGAAGGATGAATGTATGTACTGGGAGGGGATATTAGGTTTGGATATTCGTATCTCTCCATGTGTGTGGCTACCCAACCCTATAATAAGTTCAAGGGGCCCCATACATGTAAAGGAGTATTCCTCTAGACAATATAGTGGTGAACTTTGTAAAAATTCTCCAATATCGAGACCACTAGGTTGACACACTTCCCCATCTCCAATACTATCTCCATGATGAAGGTGCTCAATCGTACCCACATGTGCACATACTACATTATAAGTATAAATCCATAGATCAATATAGTGATAAAAATTTCTAGACTAACCATATGAGCCTTGGGTTTTATGCTGTATCACCAAAATTTCCACTGGACTACCTCTGAAATCTTCTAATATGAGTTCTTGTTGCCTTGTTGGTTCACCTTTGGACATTGACACGGACTCCTGAGTTGGATATCACTTGGTTCATCAAACAAATACCCAAACAATTTCTTTAAAGGATCCCTATCTTGTGGTCACTCATCCCCAATACTAATCATAGTAACACCTTTTATATGGTTGGAAGTTTCTCCTAGTCCTCCCAAACATCCTCTGTAGGGAGGAATTAATCATACATGGCCCCTTGGATTGGGATCCTAGTAGTCCGGTAGAGATCCCAGAAGACAATGAAAAACTCCCCATGGTGAATATGGAATGTGTTGGTCCCCGATAACCACATACTTAGTAGATCTATCATGATGTACTGATGATGATAGACATGGAACTGTGAGGACCATTCCACTTCATAGAGCCCGACCCACTTCAAATCCACTTTAAATTAGTGACAATATTGGAATATCTAGTATGCCCAGACCCATTCATCCACGAAGTTTCCACCCTAACGCAGGTCTCATTTTTTAGTCCATACTTTTTGATGTTCTGTTAGACCCTCCTTAAGGATATTATCATATTGATGGGGATATTCCTCCACCTCTAACGCCCCCCATTGAAATTTATCATGTGGTTCCATAGGGCGTGTTTAGTAAGAGGCATGTGTTCCTCTATAATGTGGCCTACAATAAACTTGTTTCATTTGATGTCATCTAATAATGCTCCTAAACCAGTTGGTGGGATTATCCTAGTCAACATTAGGAATGAAATCATCAACCCTCACCCTAAAACCGTATAGTGATAGCCTCTTACACAATGAGTATTTATGTTGAACCTCTATCAGCAATGCGGTGAGTGTGTCATTATTTGACTCAGTCTAGAAGATCTCCTTGATCATGAGTTTTCCATACATATCCCCTTTCCATTAAGTGAAATCTTTAGAACCCTTAGTGTCCTTTGTTCGTGATGTTAAAAGTTTTTTAGAATCTGGTTCATGGAGGTCATTTTGTAGAAGTTTTCTTATGAAGGTAAGGTTTTTGGAAGTCTGTTCATGGAAGGTTATTCATGTAATTATATTCATGGAACCAAAATTTATAGAATAGGTGAGTTTCGTGATTGGTGAGGATAAAAAAACCCATGTAGGTATTGAGTTTCATTAAAATAGAGTACTGGTATATCTTTCGCAAAAAGCTTGTGGCCCCTAAGAGACCCTACCCTTATTTATAGGCATATGGTCAGACCAAGTTTCTCAAATAGGGCTTGCCAATCTCCAATTTTGATGATGTTTCTTAAAAATCCAACCCTCCTATCCCTCATCATATATAATAATGAGTGGGGGGGATTTATTGATACTGAAATACACATTTCATAGGAGAGGTCGAGGATGGAATGACCAGTTCAAATAAAATTTAGGTTAAAACGGATTAAAAATCCACTTAAGGGGATAGATTTTTGAAGGTATAAACCTTCATGAACTTCCATAGCTCATGTAATTACCTGACCATGTCAATATTAAGGTGGTAACATTCACACAATGTAAGTCCTATTTGCGGAACTCCGTTTCGCAGAAGTACCTAGCCGCGTGAAGCTTGGGGGTGGTAACCTTTGCATAGCGTAAATATGGTTCATAGAACCCTATTAGTTAATGAATCTCACAATATTACACAAAAGAATCCATATTTCATGAAACCAATGGATTTTACTCCTATATATGTTATAAATACCCCCAATGTTCGACATTTAGGAGGACATGACCTTTCCACTTCAAAGAAAATCTATAAATTCGCAAAAACTCAGAATCTTTATGAGAGAGAGAGAGAGGATATGGATTTAAAAAGGTATCCATATTTCATTAAATTTCCTCCCATGGGTTTTTGAGAACATAAAACCATGTTATATATTCCTTTCATGAAATACCATGGCCATTATGTAAGAATACATCCCTTTATAGCTCTTGGGGTTTTGCGAGAAAATTATCCTTCACAAAACCAACACCATGGGAAGTAAGGATTTACTTCAAGGTAGGGTCACCATTTTTCATGAAACATATTATTGTGTGATACCCCTGACCTTTATGAAGCCCCAAACATTCACAAATCCCCTAAACTATGTGAATACCAAACCTTTGCAAAACCCATCCTCTAGGACTCTCCCTGTTTCCTCCTTTCAACCAATACCCTTTTATGAAAGTTGAGTGCCTGAGGCCTCATACCAATCCAGGACTGGTTCAACTGAACCCCACATCTCTATACGAATGATAACACCAACCCTACCTTTTTTATCCTAAGCACATGTACCCTAATACCTTTTTCTCCTAAGCATAAGGATGCTTGATTTCCACTCCTCTGTAGAATTGTTCACACCATGACCTACCCAAAGGCATATGAGATATGGAAACATAATCCCTAAGGGTGGAATAACTGAGGGAAATAAATTAAATATCTCAGTAAGAGTCCCTTTTCCGAATATTCCTATCACCTTGACATGGTCCCCCTTGGGATGCATCCCCATCCACATCCGAGCTATACGATGTAAAACTGCATAGCTTCACATCCTAGTCTCATTACATTAAACTGCATGATAACGTCTCTAACACATGATGTAAAACTATATCCTTACCCTATGCGATGAACAAAGGATGCCTCATGTATTAATGGCATGGGATAACCCCACACCTCTTACCCCATACGATGAACACAGGACGCCCCATGTGCAATAATCATGGGATTCCACCTCATCCCCAACAATGGTATGAAACTCCAATACTGGGTAGATTCTACATGTAATAAGCACAACATCCCTAGTTGACATTCCATCCTTTACATGAGAATCCTTACTATATGACATTAAACTGCATGGATCAGTCTTGTCACATGACCTTAAATTGAAGAATCAAACTACACGGGTTTTGATCCCTATCTCTTAAACAGAGTACGTAGAACATGTAAAGACATGAAAATTGTATGTATTTTTTTTAATTCTTTGGGATTATTATGAGACTAAAAAAATTGACAGCATGTGATTACGAGGCCTGGAGTTCTCAGAATGATCCGTCTAAAAATGTTAAACTTTAAATAGTGTGCATGATCATTTTTCCTAAAAAAGTGGAATAAATATTAAATGGGTGGCTGAATCAGAAATCAGAGGGCACTGTTGCGTTCAGGATGGCGGGTTTACCCTAGGAGCGACTTAAGTTTAGTCAGCGCAGGCCTCCAGGGAGAAAACCAAAAAATGGCATAACTATAAATAAAATAATTAAATAAAATTATTTTATTTTTAAAATGCTTATAACTCACGAACGGTGACTCAGATTAAAAATCTAAGACCAATGCTAAACTCATGAGGGTATGATTTCCTTATTAAGATCCTAACATTGGCCAATGTGGGCCAACAGTGGAAGTTAGTTTTTGGCCGTAAATAAAATAATTAAGCAACAATTATTTTATTATTAAATTCTTTAACTCCTAAATGGTAAATCGGATTGGAAATATGAGAGTAATATTAAGCTTGTGAGAGCGTGTTTCCCATAGGTAGAGCCTAACCTTGACCAGTGTGGGTCAAGGATGACTGTTAATAATTTTTTTGAACCTTTTTAAGGTACGTTTAGTAAACGTGAGGACGACGATTTCTATCTTTTTAACCAGTGCTCAGATTAAAAATCCAAGGGCATCATTGAATTCACAGCATCAGGATTTGATTAGGCAAATCTTAACTTTGACTGGAAAGGGTTGGATGAAAAAGTTAATTTTTAGACTTTACAAAAAATAATAAAATAACTCCATGAGTTATTTTATCTTTTTTTTGTAACTATTGAGTGACGTGGTGGGATTGAGGAGTTTATAGGTCATTCAATGACTTGACCCTTGGGTTGTGTAACCTCAACATTGGTTGTTTTAATGGAACACTAAATGTGGTTAATTAATGAACCACATTTATGTTATGTAATGTGGTTGGTTCCTCACACCTATTTAAACAAATCATGGGCATGGTTCTTGTCCACTCACGAGAGGAACCACTGATGAAGTGCTGATGAAGACTTCTTCCAACGTAGAACAAAGCTTCGATGCCTTAGAGGATTCGAACCGAACAACGAAAAACACCAATGGACATGCTTCGAACATGGTCCCATCTTCATCATCCGCACTGTCTACTAACGTATTCGAGGTAGGGGGTCATGTGCTTAATTCCTATATTTTTCCCCACTCTGTAATATTATGAAAAACATGGATCAAATGTCCTATGGGTTGATCCGTGTTTCGATCTTTAATGAGGGAGGATAATGCAGAGTTTCTTTATGGGATTTTTTATGATTAAATAATCCTTCCCATGTTATAATGCTAACACGGAGGACGCAGGACGAGCCGAACAAGGCCCAGACCCTCCATCGATCTCGGTTTGGTGGCGTTGTTCGTGGGTGACTGAGAAATATGGCGACAGGGCAAAAAATTAGGTTGTGTGGTGTAGCCGCTGTCCTAGGAGGCCCATAGGCATAGATGACAAAAGGAATCGGACCACCAGAGCTTCGGTGGTGGCCTGTGAAAGCATCGCCGGCACGACGACACCGACAATCGGAGGAGGCGGCGGCCGACTACCGCTGGCCACGAAAAGGTGGCGGTGCCCGAAGGCACTGCGGAGGACAAATGGAAGTTCGACCTTTGCTAGCCGCATCAGAGTAGGGTGGCGCGCTGCGGCGGTGCACCGCGGAGGAAGGCTACAACTTCGAGCCGCGACTGAGGGCGGACCCACGGTCTGCGGGTTTCATAGGTGACCGGTCCAGTGGGACTGGAAAAGTGGTGTATCACCAACCGGTGCCACTATTTTGAAGACCCAAATGGCTTTCCCGTTCGGGAGGGGAGTGGACCCCCTGCGCTCGACCAGCGGGTTGGGCGGTTCCGCGGCCCGGCGGGCCGCGCCCAGCCTGGTGGGCCAGGCCGAACCCGTGGCCAGCGGGCTGAGCCCGTAGTCCAGCAGGATAGACTAGCCATAGGTGAACCAGACCAAGCCCAGGACCTTCAGTCCGGGTTGGTTCGGTCCAATCGGGTTGGACCGGACCCAGACCCTTTTTGGCCCAGTTACGCTTAAATGGGCATATCTCCTAAACCAGACATCCGTTTGATGAACCTTCTATGACGATATAACCCTTAGGATGAGGAAGTCCTTTTGAGATACTCCATGTGAGTTTCGGAGAAAGTTGGATTTTGGCTGGGTTGGATTGTACCCGATTCCAACCCGACCCTCGACACTAAAATGCTTAAAAATTATAGACCGGGCATCCAGTTGATGCGCCATTTGTTGCGTTGGAACCCTTATGACATGGCGGTTCATTAGGTTAATTCTTTGTAGGACTTAGTGCTAGTTTAAATATGACCTATGGATTGAGGAGCAGATCCTCCCAAAATCAAGCGTACTTTGTGCGGGAATCCAATGGCTAGCTGTGACGTGAAGAATGAATAGCGATCCTGTGTGGGTCAATACCGAGCGATCCTGTGGGGGTCAGCACCGAGGATCCTATGTGGGTCAGAAATGAGTGATCCTGTGTGGGTCAGCACTGAGCGATTCTATGCGGGTCAACACCGAGCGATCCTGTGTGGGTGAGCACCTAGCGATCCTGTGTGGGTCAGCACCGAGCGATCCAGTGTGGGTCAGAAGTAGAGCCTCTTAATAGAATAAGATAAACTAGCTTTACGACTAATCATTTATACTTTTGTACTTAATTTATATCTGGTGTGAGCTATATTTTTATTTGTGATTTGTGATTGAGATCATGCTTTGTGGATTTTCCTTTGTGGAATTCTGGGAGACCATCGGGGGTCTCAGGGTTCCTAATGGGTATTGTTATACTCACCCCTACATGGGATTCACCCACACCTTATTGTGTTTTATGCAGACGACATACATCTAGACTGAGTCTTGAGGATTCAGGGCTTAACGATGCTCAGAGGTGATTGACAGACGGTGTACAGAGGTGACCGGTAGACATGGAGAGCTGTGGTGATGAATTGTAACTACCCTTTAGGTAGGAAACTTGATGGAAGACCCCAGGAGTTGTTTTCCCTTTTTTATATACTTCCATTTCAGTTGGGCTCGTATTATGGACCCTTTACTTTTAGTACTTACTTTTACACTTAGTGGTGGTTTTTAGTTGTGGTTGTATCGTTCTTCTTCTGTTGTGTTTTTCTTGTGTGCAGTGGGCCCAATCTATGTGTGTACAGGTTTTGAGGCAATTCCTCCCCATTTTTGGGATATGTCTTTCTGGTACTAGTCGATAACCCCTGAACTATGGAAGGCGGGATTGGGGTAGTCATGTCATGGGCCCTAGGGGATGGGTCATGACAAAGTGGTATAAGAGGTGGTCAGTTCTACCAGAAGAACTAAGAGTCTATGTTTTAAATGGAGTAATAGTGTTAAGTGTCTTGAGTTCATATTACAGTCCAGGGAGTCCAGTGTTAGTGCGGCGGCCAACATATCCATACACCAGGACCCTAAATTCTATTTTCTGACTTGGTACACAAAAACACTAGTTTCATGTGTTTTGAAAATGTTTTTCTATTGATCTATTTTGAGTCATCTCACCAGGTATAACTTATGTACCATGGTTCATCTTGATTCTATTTCAAGATGTCTCCACGTGGAAAACTGACCAGGATTCCAATACGTTACCATGACGATGGTCCACTGATTAATGAGGCTTCAGTACAAGGAATGTTTCTAGAGATGGTACCTTCGAGTGGTGTCCCAGAGATACCACTTCTCATTGGTCATCATAAACTACCAGTGCTACCGATATAGGACACATGTAGGCTCAATTCCTTACATGAGTTTTAGTGACAGATACCCCTTAGGTTCCGAGGTGAGCCTGACTCACAGGCATCTAAGTACTAGCCTAAGGTGGTGACCGAGTTTCCATCTAACTAGGGAACCATTAGATCAGATGGTGGTCCTGGCAGTGAACATTCTACGTGGCTCAGCAGGGTGATGGTAGGGTTTAGATTACCCATATCTTACAATGAGGTGACTTTTCAGTGGACAGATCTTTGAGAACCTTTCTCATAGAAGGTGTCTCTTTCCATAAAAAGTTAAGGGGTATGTGTTTCCAAGAGCTTCTACAGCTTCGGCATGATGACATGTCAGTAGCTGAGTAATCGTCAAGGTGTACCGACCATTCTAGGTACTCGATGAATATGATATGACCAGTGCTTTAGGGCTCGAACCTCCTAGAGATATTTTTTAGGGACATCCGAGCGAGAACTATTCCTCTGTGCATTCCTACTTATGTTAGGGTGCTATAGAGAACCTTTGTGGTTGAAAATTATTTGGATGAGCAGATACAACCAGTGAATGTCACCAGTGGGAAAGTAGGAAACCAACGTCAGTCTCAGATACTTGGATGTGTAAAATGTTTTGGGAAGAGGAACTAATAGAGACAGATGAATCTGCATGGCATAAGATGTGGAATAGGATATAGGAGAGAAGCAGGAGGTGGTATACATTTCAAAATATTACAAAAATCACCCCAATGCGGTCCCCAATAGGCTCAAGAAGCTGGAGGACAAGGGGAGGGAGTAGCTAAATGCAGTTAATGAGTGTAACCCAAGGGATCCAAGAATGATTCAAGGTATGGTATGTGTCTACTACTAGCTTCCATATTAATAGACATAGGTACTAATCATTCCTTCTTGTCATGAATCTTGTTCAATACTTAGAGTTTCCAGTTAAACTGTTGACTTGACCCTTACATCTGGATATACCTATGGGAGGAGACTCGATAATCACACTTATTCCAGTGGTGTGATCTGACCCTTGAGGTGAGAGTTTCAGTTGGAACCTCTTGGTGGCAACGTCGAGGCCTTACGACGTTAGTTTGGGTATGGACTGGTCATCCACAGTTCATGATCAGATTGACTATTTTAGGAAAAAAGGTTGTGGTATATCTACAATGTTGGAATGGGGTTTTCCTTGGTTGGAAAAAAAGGAAACCTAGGAAGCACGGGATAAACTCATGTATAGGAGGGTGCATCCGATCACTGTTGAGTCGACCAACCTTACCCTTGTGGAAACAAGTGTTTTGAGTTTTTTGTTCCCAATAGTAGTGGAAGAGTGCGGGAACATGCTTTCAAAATATGTTTCTAGGATTACCTCCCCGTAGGGAGAGGTACTTCTACATTGTCTTGTACCCAAGGAAGGAACCATCAGATGGCTCCCGTGGAGCTCTGAGAGTTGAGAGTATAGTTGAGAGAACAATTTACTATCTACTATGATCACAAGAGTCTCATATATATCTTATCACAGAAGTACCTTAACCTGAGACAATGACGATGGATGGAGTTCTTCAAGGACTACGAATTTGAGATAGTCTATACTCTTGGGAAGGAGAACGTGGTGGCAGACACACTCAGTAGGAGGTCTAGACTACAGTTACTAAGTGAGGCGACAGAGCAGCTAGCCGTGTTTCAGATATCCTTCATGGATAGTGATGGAGTAGCTTACCTCCAGTCTATGACAGTGACTCCCCCACTCCTTCAGTGAGTCAGGGAGGCACAACTTGGGGACATTGACTACAAGGTCCGACATGCTCAGATATCCTCAGGACGATCTCCTGAAGGATTTTTTGAAGGTGCGGAGCACATCATAATTTTTAGAGGACTCACCATGGTACCAATGATGCTACAAGAGGAGGTATTGAGGGAGTTCCACACATCCCTTTTGGTGGTACATCCTGGTGTGGTGAAGATGTACCCGGATCTCCGATGTCAGTACTGGTGGTTAGAGATGAAGAAAGTAGTATCATAGTTCGTTTCATGATGCCTCTTTTGTCAGCAAGTGAGAGATGGGCATCAGGTTTCAACATGCTTGATCATAACTTTTACCCCCAGACAGATGGTCAGACAGAGTGGACCATACAGACCTTGGGGGACATGCTTTGTGATTGTGTCCTGAATTTTGGTCATATTTGGGAGGACCACCTACCACTGGAAGAGTTTGCGTATAGCAATAGATATCACTCCACCATTGGCATGACATCGTTTGATGCCTTATACAGGCGTCCATGCAGATCACCTCTATGCTGGACAGACCCAGGGGAGTTAGTACTCATGGGTCCAGAGTTGGTACGAGCTACCATTGAGAAGGCTTAGATCATCTAGAAGTGGATAAAGTATGCACAGAGTAGAAAAAAGTCTTATGTAGACAGGAGACGAAGACCCTTGGAGTTCGAGGAGGGAGATCACGTTTTCATTTGGGTCTCACCTTGATGAGGATTGTAGATATTTGGCTAGGGTAACAAGCTATCTATGAGGTTCATCAGACCTTTCCAAATTCTTAGCAGAGTTGGTGAGGTGGCATAACACCTAGATCTTCCCCCACAGTTGCACCAGGTGCATAATATTTTCCATGTGTCGCAACTGAGGAGGCACATGCATGATCCATCACACATTAACGATTAGGGAAAGCTGGACATTGACGATGAGGTGATTTTTGCGGAGTTCCCGATAGAGATAGAGGATCGACATGAGCGGGTCCTTTGTGACTGGTCGATCCCTCTGGTGCAAGTTTAGTAGCATCACGGGAACCTCCAAGAGATCACATGGGAGCAGGAGGCTTAGATTCATGATCAGTACCCCCATTTGTTTTCTTAGACTTTTTTGTTGCTTTCGAGGATGAAAAGACCTAAGGTGGGGAGAATGTAAAGACCCAGAAATTCCATGTAATTTTTTTAATTATTTGGGATCATTAAAAGAATGTGAAAATTGACGGTACGTGATTCTGAGGCCCGGAGTGCCCAAAATGATCCGTCAAAAAATGTTAAGCTTTAAATAGCGCACATGAGCAGTTTTCCTGAAAAAGTAGAATAAATCTTAAACAGGTTCCTGAATTATAAATTCAAGGGAATCGTTTCATTAAAGATAGCAGGTTTACCCTAGGTGCGACTTAAGTTTAGTTGGTGCAGGCTTCTAGTGAGAAAACCCAAAAATGGCATAACTGTAAATAAAATAATTAAATAAAATTATTTTATTTTTCAAATGCTTATAACTCACAAATGGTGACTCAGATTAAAAACCTAAAACCACCGCTAAACTCATGAGGTTATTCTTTCCTTAGGAATATCATAACATTAGCCGGTGTGGGCCAACAATGGAAGTTAGTTTTTGGCAATAAATAAAATAATTAAGTAATAATTATTTTATTGTTAAATTTTTTAACTCCTAAATGGAAACTCAGATTGGAAATATGAGAGTACCGTTGATCTTGTGAGGGCGTTTTCCCCTTATTAAGAGCCTAACATTGATCGGCACAGGTTGATGGTGGCTGTTAATAATTTTTTGAACCTTTTTTAAGGTATGTTTAGTAAATATGTGGGTTAAGATTTCTATCTTTTGAACCAGTGCTCGGATTAAAAATATGAGTGAACCGTTGAATTCGCACCTCCAGGATTCACTTAGGCGAAGCTTAACTTCCACCGGTAAGGGTCGTATTGGACTTTATAAAAAATAATAAAATAACTCCATGAGTTATTTTATCTTTTTTTTTTTGCAATTGTTGAGTGATGTGGTGGGACCACAGATTTTATAGGCCATTCAATGACTTGACCCTTGGGTTGCGTAACCTCTACGTTGGTTGTTTTAATGGAACACTAAATTTTGTTCATTAATGAACCATATTATTGTTATGCAATGTGGTTGGTTCCTCACATCTATTTAAACAAAGCATGCGCATGGTTCTTGTGCACACACGAGAGGAACATCTAATGACGTGCCGATGATGACTTCCTCCAATGTAGAAAGAAGATTCAACACCTTAGAGGATTCAAACCGGACAACGATGAATGCCAAAGGATATGCTTCGAATGTGGTCTCGTCTTCCTCACCCGCATTGTCTACCAACGTATTCTAGGTAGGGGTTATGTGCTTAATTCCTCCCTTTTTACCCATTCTTGAATATTATGAAAAAGACGGATCAACCATTCTATGGGTTGATCCGTGTTTCGATCTTTAATGCCGGAGGATAATGTGGGGTTTCTTTATGGGATTTTTTATGATTAAATAATCATTCCCATGTTATAATGCTAACACGGAGGGCGCGGGACGAGCTGAACAAGGCCCTGACCCTCCGCTGATATCGGGTTGGTGGCGTTTCTTCGTGGGTGACTGAGAAATATGGCGGCAAGGTGAAAATTCGGGCCGCGTAGTATAGGTGCTATCTCAGCAGGCCCGTAGGCATAGACGAGAAAGGAATCATACCACCAGAGCTTCGCTGATGGCCCGCAAAAGCATCGATGGCGCGACGGCGCTGGAAATCGGTGGAGGAGGCTAGCTACCACTGGCTACGAGAAAGTGGTAGTGCCCGAAGGCACCTCAGTGGAAAAAGGGGCAACCGACCTTTTCCGGCAGTGTCGGAGTAGGGTGGCGTGCTGTGGCGGTACCCCATGGAGGAAGGCCGCAGCTTCAAGCCACGATGGAGGGAGGAACTGCGGTCCGCAAGTTCCGTAGGTGACTAGTCTAGTGGGACTGGACAGGTGGTGCAACGCCAACTGGTGCCACTGCTTTGAAGACCCGAATGGCTCAATAGTTCGGGAGGGGAGCAGAACCCCTGCGCCCGGCGGGCCGCGCCCATCTGAGTAGGTTGGGCCAAAAACGTGACCTAGTGGGCCGGACCAGGCCCAGGAAAACCAGACCGATCTTATCTCCTTAGAGCTGGGCCCATCGGGCCGGGCCGGGTTGGTTCGACCGGGTCTGACCAGACCTAGACTCTTTTTGGCCCATTTACGCTTAAATGAGTTTATCTTCTAAACCAGATGTCCGTTTGACGAACCATCTACAATGCTCGAACCCTTAGTACGATCCAGTCCTTTTGAGATACTCCACAAGAGTTTTGGAAAAATTTGGAGTTTCGATGGGTTGGATTGTACCCAAATCCAATCGGGTCCTTGGCACTAAAATGACTATAACTTACAGACAGTGCATCCAGTTGACGCACTATTTATTATGTTGGAACCCTTATGACATGATGGTTCATCGGGTTACTTCTTCATGGGACTTCGTGCCAGTTGAAATACGACCTATGAATTGAGGAGCAGATCCTTCCAAAATAAAGCGTGCTTTGTGTGGGAATCCCATGTCTAGCTATGATGTGAAGAATGAAGAGCGATCCTGTGTGGGTCAGCACCGAGAGATCCTGTGTGGGTCAGCACCGAGCAATCTTGTGTGGGTCAGCACCTAGCGATCCTGTGCGGGTTAGCATCGAGCAATCCTATGTGGGTCATCACTGAGTGATCCTGTGTGGGTCCATAGCATAGCCTCTTGATAGAACAAGATGAACTAGATTTACAACTAATCGTATGTACTTCTGTACTTAATTTATACCTAGTGTGAGCTGTCTTTTGATTTGTGATTTGTGATTGAGATCATGCTTTGTGGCTTTTCCTTTGTGGAATTCTGGGAGACTATCGAGGGTCTCATGGTCCCTACTGGGTATTGTTATACTCACCCCTACACAGGCTTCTCCCTCACCTTATTATATCTTGTGTAGACGACAAACAACTTGACTGAGTCTTTAGGATTGAGGGCTTGATGGTACTCAGAGGTGATTGCCAGACGGTGTATGGAGGTGACCGGTAGATGTGGAGAGCTTCGGTGATGAGTTGTACCTACCTTTAAGGTAGGAACCTTGGTGGACGACCTTAGGAGTTGTTTTCCCCTTTTTATGTACTTCTATTTCAGTTGGGCTTGTATTCTGGACCCTTTACTTTCAGTACTTACTTTTACACTCAGTGGTGGTTTTTAGTTGTGGTTGTACCATTCTTCTTTCATTGTGTTTTACTTGTGCTCAGTGTGCCCTATTTGTGTGTGTACAGGTTTTGAGGCAATGCCTTCCCATTTTAGGGATATGCCATTCTGGTGCTAGTCTCCAACCCCTAGCCTATGGAATGCGGGCTTGAGGTAGTCACAACACAAGCCCTAGGGGATGAGTTGTGACAGAACACCTCCCCAAGGTTCAATCCTGACACCCCAAAACCATAACTATTTCCTGAGTGTGAAATCTTCCCCCATAGGGACAGACTCCACCACCTCCCAAGTGTGAAATATTGCCCCCTAGGAACACACTTAACCAAACCCTTAAGTGTGATCATCTTCCCCCTAGGGAAACACTTAACCATCCATATGTCTTCACAAGACATTAAAACTATTAACCATATTGTAACACCCCAATATTCCATGATATGTTTCCCTTTGAATAATGCAGTAGCTTTCATTGTGCGCAACTTGGAGTTTTAACACACCACAACCAATCAAACTAGCCATTATAAATAGTAATACCCACTTTTTGAAATTTTATAAATTTTATAAATTTTATCTTTCAAAATGGACTTCATTTTTGGATTCTTAATATCAAAATTATCTTAGGGTGAATTTTTGGTATTTTTTTGAAAACTTTCAATTTTTGATGAATAGTGAAAAACACTAAGTTATTGTTTAAAACCGAATTTTTATTTAAATAATTATTTATTTTATTTAAATTTATTTTAGGTTAAAATATATTCTTAATACCTATATAAGTTCAATGTAATTCATTGGAGTCATTTTATAATAAGTTTAGATATATAAAAAATTTATTGAACTTTTTACCGTATTTTACCCACCTCCTAGGAGCATTTCCAAATTTGCATAAAACTTAATTTTACCGCTTCTGTGAATTGAATATCAAAAATAAAAGAGACACAGTTGATATCAGTAAGTAAAATTTGGTTCAATAAGATGAAAATATTTTTTGGTGAATAGTAACTTTTGACTTTTATTTACCACGATTAAAAGTAAATAGGGTAATTAAGGGTAAAAATGATATCATAATTACCCTAACACATGTCATAATTATATTGGATAAGTATACTTCGACCAAAAAAACCTTAGGAATAAAATATGATCCTCTTTGGTCTACTTGGATTAGATTAGGACATTTATTATTATTTTATTTAAAGAAGAGTTAAAAGGGTTAAATTCAAAGTTTAATAACTAAACCATTTTTAATATAGGGTTACACATAATATAAATTCAACTATAAATATTAATTATAAAGATAAAAATATTTACTACATAATGGTATTTTATTTATGATTTTTATATATTAAATATTTTAATTTATTTATGACACAATGATGATGCAATAATTACCTTATTAATTAAATATTAAAATAAATCATATTATAAATATCCAAATAAATGTAAATTGAGACTTATTAGGAATTACACTAATTTTATAGGTTAATATGACATGTTAGGGTTGGTTAAATAAATTTTATTCGAAGTGATAAAGTTTTTATGGCTTTCAAAAAAATCAAATACTAAATAGTGTCAAAATTGACAGAATTGAGTTTTTAAAACAAATACTATGTTATTAATTGATATAATATTCCTAAAAATATAAGGTTTGGAAAAAAGACTTAAGCAAATGGGCTTCTCTTGGCTTGTTATAGTAAGTTTATTAACCATATAATATAAAAATACAAAGAGACATGGTAAATGTCAAACTATTTAACTAAGAGTTAAATTTAAAAGATAAGGTTAATATGATGACCTAAACCTATATAAAACCTATTGGTTTAGATGATTTAGACCCATAACCACCTTATCTAGAAAAAAATAATTTTTTAGCCATTATAAACTGAAAATTATTTTATTATAAAATAATATTTCAATCTTTTCCTAAGGTTCCCCCTCACCCCTCTTATAAAAGGGCACTTCCCCTTCTCTCAAATTCACACCTCCAAAGCCATTTGGCTCGGCCAAACCCTATCCAAATATCCTCTCAAATACAATCCCTTAATCCTATAGGCCTTCATTTGGTCATAAATCTAACCTAAAGAGCCTTTTTGATCAAATCAAAAAGAAGAACCCGAAGAAGAGGTAAATATTTTCATCACCTCTTTCAAGTTCTTTTCTTCTTCCACTTCCTCTTTCTTTGCTGTTTCTATTCTAAAATAATAACTACAACATCTTATATATACTGTGATGTTATTATAAAAATGTTACAACCATATATATTATTCTATCCATTATATGAATGACAAAGTCACCATACATGCGTACGTACAACTTTCCGTCTCCACGTCGTGGTGTAGTTGTTATTCAATACATTATTTTTTTGGATGGGTATAATAATGATGTATAATTCATGTAAATAATAAATATAACATGTTAATTATTCTTTATATATGATATACCATCTATTTACATATGATTTTAATATCAAAAGAATGATATTGTCGCTTGTGAGTATGTACAGATTACCGTCTCCATGAACACGATGAGATTCATTTCCCCATCGCAACTATTCAAGAATAATTTTCATTTGATGATTAAAAATAATGTTTAAAAACTTAATATCATTCTGTATATGAATCAAATACATTCTATCCATAACAAACACGACTTATGTAGCAAAACACATATAGGAAAACAAATCAGTTAACACCCGAAAAGACGATAATACTAAAATATTAATAAGAAAGCAATATTAGAAGATCATATATGATATAATATTTACATATATGGTTATTTTATAATTCAATAACAATTATTTAACTATTATATAGGAGTTTAACACACCCTTTACCAAGTAAAATTACAAGGTAAGGATTAATTTTACAATTTCTTCATTATCCGAGGTTGTTTATATGTAATTATCTACTGGGACCTCTTTATCATCCACATCCATGTTTCTTAAAATGTATTTCAAAACATTTTTAATATTTCCTAGACTATGGGTTAAATTCATTTATACCCTTGTTTGACTTTTTATAAGATGTTTATAAAGAAATCTTTCCGTCATTTTCCAAATAAGGTACTTTACGACCTTTTCAACAAAATTAAGGAAAGAATGATTTTTTAACTTATACGGCAGAAATAACTATTTTATGCCATTATAACAACTTCAAAGCTTCCCTTACAAGATTATAAGAATATTTCCAAAATAAATGTTTTCTTTTAAATGGTTTTAAAATATAAAGAGGTATTTATTTCAAATAGTTTTTATTTCATCTATATCAACATCCTTTGATGGATTTTAAGCTTGTTTGAATTTAATTTGTTATGATACAAATCTTCCATATTGTATTAAAGGTTTTGTGATATGTTTGACTATAGATGTGTTATTTTTATACCATTCATGGTTTATAGATAAAGTATTTACATTTAGTATACTAGTTTTTATATGAATGTTTATGTTATGTTTAAAACTTTTCATATGAGGAATGCATTGGACTTAGTAAGTGACAGGTGGAGCCCGCTATAGCTCCTCGATGCATTGGTAGGTCTCATGAGACAAACTAGTTTCTTGGAATAGGGCCTTGAAAAAATCTTATTTGTAGTCTTGGCACAAGGCCTTGACTATGTGGTTATGAAGTCTGGCATTATGCATTCCATCATTATGAAAGTGGCTATTGATATTGCATGTGATTATTCAACTAGTAGAATATCCATGTGAATAAGTAAATAGAATTATTTTGATTTATTTTTTCATATTATGATGAAGTTTAAGTTTAAAAGTATTTTTTAGTCTTTTACATTTCCTTAAATGTTTATTTATGAAAGTTTCCACTATATTGTTATTCTTACTGAGCATCTGAGCTCACCTCTTTCTATGTTTTATTTTTCCCAGGATGTGAAGAAGTATATTATGACTAAACTATAGGGATAGTCTAAGGGATATGAGTGTGTTCTATGGATAAAATGTTGTTTTCGTTTTTCATTTTATAATGTAATGTAAAACTTATGAATGTATCTAGTACTTCCAAGGATACTAAACTAATCAGTCTTTCGAGACTTGATATTTTGTGATCATGCCAATGTTATGTAATAATGTACCAACTCTGGGTAACTAGAGTTGGGGCGTTACAGTTGGTATCAGAGGAATTTTAGAAACAAACTTGGAAATAGATTTAGATAAACTCTGATTAGAGAACATTACCATAAGATAGACTTTGAGGATTAGTATAGAAGAACTTCCTAGAATTTTTCTACTGTAGGGATTTTATGAGTTTTCCTAGTGATACATCCCTCTCTGGATATGAGCAAGTAGAGGTGGATCTGGTATAGATATACCTAGGGGTAAAACTTGAAAACACCTCTTTGAGATAGACTCGAATGGGAACTGGTGCACGACAACGGGCCTTGCTTCACCCTTGGTTACGACACTCTCGGGGGATATGCTTAGGATAATTCACATTTTCTTTACAAACCATTATGAAGGATTTATGAGTATATACCTCCTCAATGAAAACATTTTTATTATTATGGATTATATCCATAAGCTGTTCAATTTATGTTAAGTGTTTTACAAGTTTAGAATTATGTATTTTGATTCATAAACTAATCTAGTTTATGCCATTGTTTAGAAATGGCACCTAGTGGAAGGAATGAAAACCATATCAATGTACATAATCAATGTAGGGATTTCCCTCCTACTCAAGATAATTATAGTAGAGATGGTGTTGCAACTGGTGTTGATCATCTTATCACCATACTGGGACAACTCACTCAAGTTATGAATAATAACCTTACTCGTATGGAGCACCCTGATCCACAACGTGAAGGATCAATGTTAGACCGATTCATGATGAAAAAACAACCAACATTAAATGGTAGTACAAATCCATTAGTATCTGAGCAATGGATAAGTTTATTAGAGAAAATATTTCATTCTCTGGGGAGTAGCGAAAGGGAAAAAGTTTCCATGATAGTTTATCACCTCACGGGAGATGAAAATCAATGGTGGTCATTAATTCAAAACACAAAGGAGGATGAAGAAGTATCAAGTATGGAATGAAGGGAGTTTAAAAGGATTTTATTAGAAAAATAATTTCTTCATGACCATCGAGCGGATATGGAAAGGCAATTTCTGAGCCTGAGAAAAAAGGAGGATGAGAATGTCACAAAGTATGAAATCTAACTTTACAAGGTTAGCGAGGCATGCAACAGATTATATATGTAACCCAAGGAGTAAGATTGATCAATTATTTGATGGGTTAAAACCATTTCTTCATCGAGAATTAGTATCACAATACTTCTTTTGATATGAATATATAGTCTCATGTGCTATCAAGACAGAAAAAGAATTCTATAAGTCTTACAACTTTAAAGAAAAAAAAGAGAAAAAGAGATCTGCTGAACACTCTGGAAACGGAAGTAAGGGGAAGAAGGGAAAAGTTGAATATCCATCCTACAATAAATGTGGGAAGAAACACCCCGATACTTGATTGAAGGGAATGGAAGTCTGTTACAAGTGTGGTGAAAAGGCCACCAAGCTTTTGATTACAAGGGGAAGAAAGAGGTTATCAATGTTGAATGCTACAATTGTAGAGAAAAGTAACATTATGCAAATTAATGTCCTAAGATCCAATTGAATATACCTCAGAAAATGACAAGGGAGCAAGGCCAAGCTTATGTAATCACTAATGGTGATGTTGAAGCTCCTAAAGATGTGGTGGCAGGTAATTTAATGGTTTCCTCAAGTTTAGTCAATGCTTTATTTGATTCTGGATCATCGAATTGCTTCATATCTTCCCAGTTTGCTAATAAAATTAGATATTTACAATTTGATTTAACAAGAGAGTTGTTAGTCAAAAATCCTAAGGGAAGTATCATTGCAACAAAGTTTTGTGAATCAGTTCCCATTAAGGCATATAAACATTATTTATCTATTGATATCCTCATCATACCCATGATTTAATTTGATATAATCCTCAATATGGATTGGTTTTCAGACTATGATGTGAAAATTTATTGTAATAATAAGGAGGTTATAATTTTTGATGATGATGATAAATAATAACTTATCTTTAAAGTAGAAATGTCACCATATGATTCTTATCTAGATCCACCCCCAGTAGATCAACTAAATTCAATTATTGGGGAGGAAGAGAATGAACTAACTGTGGGCAAGGAAAACAATGTTCAAATAGAGGATGTACCTATTGTCCAAGAATATGTTGATGTATTTCCAGATAATTTACCTGGACATCCTCTAGAGTGAGAAATTGAGTTTTATATTGATTTAATTCCTGGTTCAAGGCCCATATCGAAGACCCCTTATAGAATGGACATTGTGGAATTAGTGGAACTAAAGAAACAACTAGAGGAATTGAGTAATAATGGATTTATTCTCCCTAGTGTTTCTCCATGGGGAGCCCCTGTCCTTTTTGTTAAGAAGAAAGATGGATCTATGACGTTGTGCATTGAATATAGGGAGATCAATGCTATAACAATAAAGAATAAGTATCCCCTACCTCACATTGATGATTTATTTGATCAAATTCATGGAGCTAAATACTTTTCAAAGATTGAACTTCGATCTGGATACCATCAGTTGTGCATGAAGAAGGAAGACATTCCAAAGACAACATTTCAAACCAGGTACGGGCATTACAAGTTTACAGTAATGCCTTTTGGGCTGACTAATGCACCCTCTGTTTTCATGGATCTAATGAACAGAGTTTTCAAGGAATATCTTGATGACTTTATAGTGGTATTTATTGATGATATATAGATATACTTCAAAAGCTACGAAGATCATGAAAATCACTTGCACATTATCTTAAAGACTCTTAGAAGAAATGAATTATATGGGAAGTTTAGAAAGTGTGAATTCTGGCTTCAGGAGATTTATTTTCTTGGCCATATTGTCTCTAAGGATGGAATATCTATTGATCCTTCTAAGACAAATGCAATTCAACAATGGCCAGCACCAACAGGTATAATTGAGGTATGTAGTTTTATTGGTTTAGTAAGTTATTATCAACATTTCGTCCAGAATTTTTCCCGATTGGCAAACCCATTAACCAAGATCACACGTAAAGGGGTTAAATTTGTTTGGAAAAAAGAGTTTGAAGAATGTTTTGAAGAACTAAAGAGAAGATTAGTCAATGATCCTATATTGAATCTGCCACCAGGGAATGATGAGTTTGTTATTTATAGCAATGCTTCAAAGAAAGGACTTGGTTGTGTCCTTATGCAGAATGATAGGGTTATTGCCTATGCATCACGACATCTAAAAATTCATGAGAAAAACTACCCCACTCATGATATTGAGTTATCATCTATAATATTTGCTTTCAAGATATGGAGACACTACCTATATGGTGAAAAATGTGAGATATATACTGATTACAAGAGTTTGAAGTATATTTTCTCATAGAAGGAACCCAACATGAGGAAAAGGAGATGGCTTGAACTAAAAAAATATTATTATTGCAATATACACTACCACCCGGGGAAGACAAATAAGGTGGAAGATGCTTTGAGTAGAAATAATCATGGAGTTTTGAACAAGATGAGAGTTGAAAAGGATCCTATATAAATGGATCTAGTAAAGATGGATATGGGAATAACCATGGAAGGTGAAACAACAATGCTTTTTCAAATGGTTTCCAAACCATCTTTACCAGAAATAATAAAAAGTTCTCAGACTAATGATGATGAATTTCAAAAGAAAATTAAAGCTGTGAACGATGGGAGATTGATCAACTTCGTATATGAAGATGGGATTTTGAAATTTGGGAAGAGACTTTGTGTTCCTGATATACCTAATCTGAAAAGGGAATTGTTGGATGATTCTCATAGCTCCAATTTCTCTACACACCCTGGTAGCACTAAGGTGTATAGAGATTTGAAGGAACATTTTTGGTGGGACAACATGAAGAGAGAAATTTCTGATTTTATGTCAGGATGTATGGTTTTTCAACAAGTGAAAGCTAGAAGACAATATCCTAGAGGTGTCATGCAACCTCTTCCCATACCTGAGTAGAAATGGGATGATATTACAATGGAATTTTCCATGGGGCTACCAAAGACTCCTAGAAGGAATGATGCAATATGGGTCATTATTGATCATCTTACCAAGTTAACACATTTTATTGCTATAAGAGAAGATTTACCACTTGAACGCTTAGCAAGACTATATATAAATGAAGTTGTAAGACTTCATGGAGTACCTATATCGATTGTTTCTAACCGTGATCCCCATTTTACATCAAGATTCTGGAAAAGTGTTCAGAAAGCCCTAGATACTGAACTTCATTTGAGCACTTCTTACCACCCTCAAACTGATGGAGAATTATAATGGACTATTCAAACCTTATAAAACATGTTGAGATCTTTCTCACTTGACTTTCAAGGTATGTGGGGTCAATATTTACCTCTGGTGGAATTTTCCTATAACAATAGCTTCCATTCAAGTATTCAGATGGCACCATATAAAGCGTTATATGGAAAGAGATTTCTTACACCAACTTGTTAGGATGATGTTGGTGAAAGAAAAATCGTAGGCCCAGAACTTGTTGATGAAACGATGGAAAAGGTGAAGGTTATCCAAACCCACATCAAAGCATCTCAAAGTTGGCAGAAGAGCTATGCCGATAACCGAAGGAAGGATTTGGAATTTTAGGTGGGTGATCATTTTTTCTTGAAGGTATGTCCATGGAAGGGAGTTATACGATTTGGTAAGAAGGGTAAATTAAGTCCCAGGTACATAGGACCTTTCGAAATTCTAGAACAAATTGGGGCAGTAGCTTACTATTTGGCAATTTCACCAAGTCTCTCTAAAGTTCACGATGTGTTCAACGTATCACTGTTGAGAAAATACATGCCTGAACCAACACATGTACTCACCTATGAGGAAATTGAACTGGAACCTGATCTGTCTTATTGTGAAGAGCCTGTCAAGATTCTTGATACAAGAGAACAAGTGCTGAGAAACCGAACGACTCGTCTGGTAAAATTTCTATGGAGAAACCATAAGATGGAAGAGGCAACGTGGGAACCCGAGGAACATATGATGAAGAACCACCTGAATCTTTTTATACAGTTTCATTATAGAAATTTCAAGGACAAAATTATTTTAATTAGGGGAGAATGTAACACACCAAGCTTCCACGGTACGTTTCCCTTTGAATAATGCAGTATCTTGCGTTGTACGCAACTTAGAGTTTTAACACACCACAACCAATCAAACTAGCCGTTATGAATAGTAATACAAACTTTTTGAAATTTTATAAATTTTATCATTCAAAATGGACTTCATTTTTGGATTAGGAATATTGAAATTAGATTAGGTTGAATTTTTTGTATTTTTCAGAAAACTTTCAATTTTTGATGAATAGTGAAAAACACTGAGTTATTGTTTAAAACTGACTTTTTATTTGTATAATTATTTATTTTATTTAAATTTATTTTAGGTAAAAATAGATACATAATACCTATATAAGTTAAATTTAATTCATTAGAGTCATTTTATAATAAGTTTAGATATATAAAATTTTATTGAACTTTTTACCGTCTTTTACCCACCTCCTAGGAGCATTTTTAAATTTGCATAAAACTTAATTGTACCGCTTATGTGAATTGAATTTAAAAAATATGAGAGATATGGTTGATATGATTAAGTAAAATATGGTTCAATAAGATGAAATTTTTTTTTTGTGAATAGTAACTTTTGACTTTTATTTACCATGATTAAAAGTAAATAGGTAATTAAGGGTAAAAATGATATCATAATTACCCTAACACATGCCAAAATTCTATTGTATAAGTATAATTCGACAAAAAACAACCTTATTAATAAAATATGATCCTATTTGGTCCACTTGGATTAGATTAGGACATTTATTATTATTTTATTTAAAGAAGAGTTAAAAGAGTTAAATTCAAAGTTTAATAACTAAACCATTTTTAATATAGGGTTACACTCAATATAAATTCATCTATAAATATTAATTAGAAATATAAAAAGATTTAATACATAATTATATTTTATTTATAATTTTTAGACATTAAATAATTTAATTTATTTATGACATAATGATGATGCAGTAATTACCTTATTAATGAAATATTAAAATAATTGATATTATAAATATCCAAATAAATGTAAATTTATACTTATTATGAATTCCACTAATTTTATAGGTTAATATGACATGTTAGGGTTAGTTAAATAAATTTTATTCGAAGTTATAAAGTTTTTATGGATTTCAAAAAAATCAAATACTAAATAGTGTCAAAATTGACATAATTGAGTTTTAAAAAAATACTATATTATTAATTGATATAATATTCTTAAAAATATAAGGTTAGGAAAAAAGACTTATATAAGGTTATATATATTAATAATGAACCACATGTGGTTCTCTTGGATTGTTACAGTAAGTTTATTAACCATATAATATAAAAATACAAAGAGACATGGTTAATGTCAAACTATTTAACTAAGAGTTAAATCTAAAAGATATGGTTAATATGATGACCTAAACCTATCTAAAACATATTTTTTGAGAGGATTTAGACCCATACCCACCTTATCATCGAAATAAATCATTTTTAATCCATTATAAACCAAAAATTATTTTATTATAAAATAATATTTCAATCTTTTCCTAAGGTGCCCCTCACCCCTCTTATAAAAGGGCCCTTCCCCTTCTCTCAAATTGACACCTGAAAAGCCATTTTTATCAGCCAAAACCATCCCAAATATCCTCTAAAATATCCTTAATTTATCATAGAGGCCTTAATTTGTTCATAAATTCAATCTAAGGATCCCTTTTGATCAAATCAAAAGGAAGAACCCAAAGAAGAGGTTAATATTTCATCACCTCTTTCAAGTTCTTTTCTTCTTCCTCTTCCTCTTTCTTTGTTGTTTACATTCTAAAATAATAAATCCAGTATCTTATATATACTGTGATGTTATTATAAAAATGGTACAACTGTATCCATTATTCTATCCATTATATGAATGACAAAGTCACCATACGTGAGTACGTATGACTTACCGTCTCCATGTCGTGGTGTAGTTGTTATTCAATACATTATTTTTTTGGATGGGTATAATAATGATGTATAATTGATGTAAATAATAAATATAACATATTAATGATTCTTTATATGTGATATAACATCTATTTACATACAATTTTAATATCAAAAGAATGATATTGTCGATCGTGCGCACGTACAGATTACCGTCTCCACAAATGTGACGAGATTCATTTCCCCATCGTAACTATTCAAGAATAATTTTCATTTGATGATTAAAAATAATGTTTAAAAACTTAATATCATTATAGATATGAATAAAATACATTCTATCCATAACAAACACGACTTATGTAACAAAACACATAAAGGAAAACGAATCAGTTAACACCTGAAATGACGATAATACTAAAATATTATTAACAAAGAAATATTAGAAGATCATATATGATATCATATTTATGTATATGGTTTTTGTATAATTTAATAACAATTATTTAACTATTATATATGAGGTTAACATACCCTAGACCAAAGAAAAGTACAAGGTAAGGGTTAATTTTACAATCTCTTCATTATCCGAGGTTGTTTATACGTAATTATCTACTGGGACCTCTTTATAATCCACATCCATGTTTCTTAAAATGAACTTCAAAACATTTTTACTACTTCCTAGACTATGGGTTAAAGTCATTTATACCCTTTTTTTACTTTTTATAATATTTTTATAAATAAATCTTTTCGTCGTTTTCCAAACACGACACTTTACGACCTTTTCAACAAAATTAAGAAAAGAATGTTTTTTTAACTTATACGGCAGGTGCGACTATTTTATGCCATCATAACACCTTTGAAGATTACCTTAAAAGATTATAAGAATATTTCCAAAATAAATGTTTTATTTTAAATTGTTTTAAAATATAAAGAAGTATTTCTTTCAAATAGTTTTCATTTCATCTATGTCATCATCCTTTGATGGATTTTAAGCTTGTTTGAAGTTAATTTATTATGATACAAATCTTCCATATTGTATTGAAGGTTTTGTGATATGTTTGACTATGGATGTGTTATTTTTACACCATTCATGGTTTATAGATAAAGTATTGAAATTTTTTATGCTAGTTTTAATACGAATGTTTATGTTATGTTTAAACCTTTTCATATGAGGAGTGCATTGGACTTAGTAAGTGACAGGTGGAGCCCACTCTAGCTCCTCGATGCATCGGTAGGTCTCATGAGAAAAAATAGTGTCTTGGCACATGACCTTGAAAAAATCTTATTTGTATTCTTGGAATAAGGCCTTGAATATGTGGTTATGAAGTCTGGCGTTATGCATTCCATCATTATGAAAGTGGCTATTGATATTGCATGTGATTATTCGAATAGTAGAATATCCATGTGAATAACTAAATGGTATTATTTTGATTTATATTTTCCATACTATGATGAAGTTTAAGTTTAAAAGGAATTTTTTTAGTCTTATACATTTTATTAAATGTTTATTTATGAAATTTTCCTCTATATTGTTATCCTTACTGAGCATCTGAGCTCACCCCTTTCTATGTTTTATTTTTCCTAGGATGGGAAGAAGTATATTATGACTAACCTGCAGGGATAGTCTAAGGGATATGAGTGTGTTCTATGGAGACAACATTGTTGAATTTTTTTATTTAATAATGTAATGTAAAACTTATGAATGTATCTAGTACTTCCAAGGCTACTAAACTAATCAGTCTTTCGAGACTTGATATTTTGTGATCATGCCAATGTTATGTAATAATGCACCGACTCGGGGTAACTAGGTTCAGGGCGTTACAGATATTTGTCCACAATGTATTAAACCTACGACCCATAGTCCCCTCAATACATTAAACCTATGAACCATCTATCCCCACAAGAGGTTAAACCCACAAACCACCTGTCCCTAAAAGGCATTAAACCTAAAACCCACATTTCCTTATAAGACATTAAACCTGATACCCAACCTATACCTAGAATACATTAAACCTATGAACCATTTGTCCCTATAAGATGTTAAACCTATGAACCATCCATATCCACAAGACGTTAACTTATGACTTGATCCAGAATCCCTACCCCATATAATAAACATGTGATGCCTGAGGTAAAAATAATCAGAATACTTAGGCCACTAACATCAATTAACTCTTGGATGACATTTGATGAATTAGTTTCCATGCCTAAGATGCCTCATATGAGATGCCTCCAAATTCAAAAGGTGATGACTTTATAGGTTCCCAAAAACCCAATATCCAGAAATCCCCAAAAATGCCCAATGTTACTACCTCCTCCAACTGAAGTTTTCTGCCTTGTCAAGATATAACCAATGTAATTAACCAATATCCACCTTAAGATGGAATTGGTAATGTGTTTCACAAATATGAATTAAATCTATAAGGGATACCCAGATTAAGAAAAGAGATCTAAGGATGAATCAATGGATGGAGGAACAAACATACCATCATATCATTTCTATCAAGGATCTAAAATCTCTAATTAAAGTGATAGAAGTTGCCCAAATTTAGAAAGAGGGAATGCGGGGTAGAAGCATACATGATGCATGACCCTATAGAAAAGCATTGGAAATAGCTATGTCCCATCCTTCTACCTGGTAGCAACATTCTTTTCTTTGTTTCCCTGTATTCCCACTTTCCAAATACAGGAAACTTCCATTACTCTTATTAGTGATGTTAGCTCCTTGATCAAAATAGGATGATGGGATGTAAATTATTCCTTCCATGTTTTCCCCCATGGGGATATTTTCTTATTCCAGATCTCTCTCATAGATTTAATTCATGTTCATGAAACTTATCCTCGATTCCATCTCAAGAGGATTCTGGTTAATTGTGCTACTTATATCTAAACTAGACAAAAACCTATGGTTAGAGTATATAATAACATTGGGTATGTCTAGGAATTTATGGATGTTGGGTTTTTTGGGCACTTATAAAGTATTGTACCTTTTAAATAAGAGGAATCTCATATGAGGAATATTAGGCTTAGAACCTAAGACATCCTATGTCAGTCAAGCGGTAGTTGATTTTAGGGGTATAATTCTTTTGAGGATTTTTACCTCAGGAATCCCATGTTTATTGCATGGAGTGGAGATTCTAGATCACTTCAAAAGTTTAATGTATTTTGGAGATGGATTTTTCATATATTTAGTGTCTTGTGGGGATAGGTGGGTCACAGGTTTAACATCTTGTGGGGATAGTTGGGTGGTTAAGTGTGTCCCCAGGGGGGAATATTTCACACTCAGGAAGTGAAGTGTGTCCCCAAGGGGGAATATTTCACACTTGGAATTTTTTTAAGTGTGTCCAAAAGGGTGATATTTCACACTTGGGTATTTGGTGGTGATGTTGGGGTGTCAAGATTGAACCTCAAGGAGGTTTTCTACATACCTTTTTTAAGAGATATGGATCAAAACCCATATAGTTCGATGCCACAATCTAAGGTCATGTGATGGGACCTATCCATACAATTTAACATCATATGGAAAGGTCTCTCGTGTCACAAAAGGAGTGTCAATAGGGGATGGTTTGGGAATTATGCGTAAAAAATCCTAGTGTAGGAGTTTTATCCCATTATAGGGGAGGAGTTGGAAACCTATTATGATCATGCACAAGGTATCCTATGGTGATCAAATAGGGTAAGGCTATAGTTTAATGTCATGTACTGATGATGTTGTCATGTAGTTTAACATCATCTGACTAGGATGTGGAGCTAGGTAGTTTTATGTCATGTAGCTTAGACGTGGATGGGGATACACCCTAAGGGGTACCCTGTTAAGGAAAGAGGAAGATCTGAAAAAATGACTCTCTATAGAGATAGGTAATCCATTTCCCTCAGTGATTCTAACTTTAGGGCTTAAATATCCATTTCTCATGTACCTTTGGATGTATAATGGTGTAAACAATACTGTGGATACTATGCTTAGAATAAAGAGGCGTTAGGTAACTATGCTTAGGAGAAAAATTTATGGTAATGGTCTAGGCCGTTCTTAAAGAATAGGGGGTGTTTGGTTAGGAACCAAAAAGTTATTACATGTAACTTTATTATATTGCATGAAAATGGGGTTGCATGAGCCATGGGATCCACCACAAGTCCATCACATAGATTCGGGAGGTGTGGTTGTGTGCAATGGTTGGGGTCACATGAATCTTACGGTTGTGTGAAGGATGCTTGTCTTGCATGAACTTGACTATCCTTAAGAGGTGTTTTGAGAGGAACTATCAACCATAGGCCAAGGAAATTTGGCACCCATGGAAGGTCGTTTGTGAAAGTTTCTCTATATTTGAGGGTCTATGGGATTTCAGCGTTGCACGATGTCATGGAAGAGAGGATTTCATGAGTGAGAGTATGCCTCTTCTTTTGGAGATCTATCCCCAAATCATTGGGGTGAGGCTTTATATTTAGTCAAAATAGGAAGTTTATGTCATGAAAATTCACTATGGTGTAGAATAAGTTTGTGTACTTCCCAATCCTTTGTCAATGGGTCTTGGCCCTACAACATGTTGGATTCAACTTCTCCTTTCCCACACAACTTTTTGGTCACACATATGAAGGTTTTTGTAAAAATATATCTCTTTGTGTGCATATTCCTTGGTCATTATTTTAGGTTTTGGGATGATGAGAACCATGTTAAAGGCACTAAGTTGATTGCATGGGAGGAGGAGTTGTATTTGCAAGTCCCAATGATACGAGGGAGATTAAAGAGTCTCAATGCTACAATGGGAACCCATCTTGCTTCATTAAAGGCCCAATGAATCTTTCCTTGCATGGATGAAGAAAATAGGCCTATAATATCACTTATTCAAGCCCAAAATTGATGTTTAAATCTTAGTCCACATGGTTGCACAAATTTGGATGCCTTGACAACATGAAGGATTCTAGAAATGGCATGTTTGGACACCAAAGTCAAATCTGGTGGGCTATGCACTCAAAGTCAAATCTGGTGGGCTATAGTTAGAATGTTGTGTGATACTTTTACAAAAGTCTTTGGTAAACTTTATCCTTTTGAATTTAAGGTAACAAAGTAATTTATACTTTATGACTTTAGTGTATTAGACCCTTGACTATTGTACCACCCCTTTGGCTATAAATATCCACCCCCATGGAACTTGTATGGCATTCAAGATTTAATTGAGAGATTATGCTGTTTCTCTCTGTTGTGTGAGGATTGTAATGGTTTTTATCTTTGATCTTTTTAATTCTTTCCTTGTCAATCCACAAGTTAAATTAGTGATCCAAGATCAAAAATCCCTCAATTCCATGCCTCAACCCAAGTGCATTATTGTGTGGATTGGCTATCACATCTATCCATTGAGTGTGTTGTCTAAGTAGTAGGTTGCACTCCTTATATCGTTGATTGACTACTTGCATCTTCTATCCATACCCATCGTCCATCACTTAGCCCTGAACCGCATCCTTCATCCGCCGCCCTACGTCATGAAGATCGGGTCACCCCATGCATCTCACATCAGTTGGTATTAGAGAACCAGTTGACACAGTAGGCATATATCCCTTCATTTACTTTAATTTTATCCATTACCCTTATTATCTTTCCTTATTATCCACCCATTAAAACCCCTTTTTTTTTTGAAAACCTTAATAATTGGCCTTTGTTGTGTAAGATTGAAATATTTTTACATTGAGTCAATTATTTATATATCTTCTTTTTGCCTTTAATTTTCTATATGTGATTTGTATAAAAAACACACACAAAAAAAATCTCTCAACTCATCATTTTGTTCTTTTCAAAATTAAGAACATCCTTTCTTTGAGATATTTCAAAAAAAAAACTATCTTACTCTCCTTTCATCATCTTGTGCTTCAAAACTCCAACCACAACACTTTTTGGGAAGATTTTTCAAAAAAAATAAAAAATAAAAATAAAAAAGCGGATACAATTACTTCATCATCATGCTTTACATTATTAGAACTTTCTATTTCTATACATAACTTTCTCCATCATTTTAATTCATCCAAATATTATACTCGGATCATATTATAATTAATTTTTCTTATCTTTCACAATCGGGAAAAACCCAAATACCACATTTCTACCCCCTTTTACACCCCCTTTATCCATTTTCTACCATCCTTTTCACCCTTAATTCCTTTACCACTCAAGAAGGTTATGTTAAACCATCCCCCAACACAATCTTGATTGGGTAAGTATTGGTGGCACATGATCACCCTAAACAAGGTAATATATTTCATAAGATCTTGGGATTTATATTGAGTGTTGAGAGTGGAGAGAAATAAGCAAAAAAAATTATTGAGTGTGTATATCTTGTGTGTGTGAGTGTGTATTCTTTTGTGAGTGTTATTGTGTGAATATTGTGTGTATGAGTGTGATTATGTATATCTTGTGTGTGTGTGTGCATATCATGTGTGTGTATCCTTGCGTGTGTGTGTGTATCTTTGTGTGTGTTTGTGTTCTTATCATGGTAGAAGAACATGGAAAGAGAATCGCTCATGCTAGGGATGAAGGAAGCCAAAGTAGACCCTCCCACACCCAAAGCTACACCACTCCAAATACAGGCTTTGGTGAGCCAATTAGTGAGGCTTATTGATTGAAATTTAGAGGTGCTATATAAGAGGATTTATAACATGGAAAATCAACCAAGCCCGAGGATGATACATGATAACCTGCGGAGTGTTCTGACACCATGTCGCCCCCACATCATGGAGGAGGAGATGGAAAAACTTGATGCTGATTTTGAGGACATCCCACAAAGGAGGAGTTTGTACCAACAAACTAGTGGAGGCTAAAGGAGACCACATGATGATGAACTTCTTGGCAGGATCAAGGTGAAGGTCTCTTCGTTTTAAGGGAAAATCTATCCAGAAGCATACTTGGAGTGGGAGATGCAGATCGAGCAAGGATTTTCATGTCATACCTATTCTGAGGAGAAAAAGGAAAAACATTCATCCCTTTAATTTATTGATTATGCATTAATATGGTGGGATAAAGTTTAAAATGAGGGATCTTGATATGGAGGACATCCTATCCAAACATGGGAAGACATGAAGTTTGCCATGCGAAAGTAGTTTGTTCCCTCACACTACCATATAGATCTCCACAACAAACTTCAGTGACTCACCCAAGGGAGTAAGACCATTGAGGATTACTATAAGGATATGAAAATTTCTATGATTTGGGAAAATTTTGAGGAGGATCCAGAGGCAACCATGACATGGTTTTTACATGGGCTCAATCAGGAGATTGTCGATCTAGTGGACATGTACCACCATGTGGAAATATAATATATGATCTATCAAGACACCAAGATTGGGAAAAAATAAAAAGGAAGAAAAAAATGAGGAAACCCACTACCCCTTTCACGCCATGGATAAATCTGAGGAAGGATATTGGGGAACCATCAAAGGAAAAAGAGGTAGTTGATCGTAAAAGTGAAAAGGTAATTCTTCCACCTAAGAAACCTACTTTTGAGGCTAACCAAACCAGGAATCGGGACATTTGTTGTTACAAATGTTAAAGAAGGGGTCACATTGCTAGTGAGTTCCCAAACCGGCACACCATGACCATCAACAATTATGGAGAATGGGAGACCGATGGAGAGAGCTCGGAAGAGGTGGAGGAAGAATCTATAGAAATTGATAGTGGGGAATTTGCAGAAGATGATTAGATTCTTGTCACTAGGAGATTTTTAAGTGCACAAATGACCATTGGAGAGGATCAGTGAGAGAAACTTTTCCATACATGATGTAAGATCGATGGGAAGGTATGTAGCGTTATTATTTATGGGGGAAGTTGTAGCAATGTGGCAAGCACCGATTTGGTGGAGAAGTTGGAACTCCCAACTTTGAGGCATCAAAATTCATACCAGCTTAAGTGGTTGAATTATTGTAGTGAGATGAAGGTTTACAAGCAAGTGAAGGTATTGTTCACCATCGGTAAGTACATATATGTGTTTTTTTTGCAATGTTGTTCCTATGAAGGCTTGTCATTTTTTGTTTGGAAGACCATGATAGTATGATCTGTGTGTTACTCATGAAGGTTTCTTGAATCATCACTCTTTTGTATTCCGAGGATAACATATAACCCTAAACCCCATGCCCCCCAAGAAAAATTTGGAAGATCAAAATTTGAGAGAAAATAAAAAAAAGAGCGATGAAAAAAAAAGAAAGAAAATTAAAAATGATAGAATGAGGGGAAAATAGAAAATAAAAGAAGAAAATAAATGGAGAGCAAAGAAAAATCAAGAGAGGAAAAATATTTGAGAGGAGAGAAAAGTGTGATGTTTGAAAAAAAGACTGAGGTAAAGGAAGCTTTGATTTCTCAGAAAAATCTCTTAGTACTTATGTACAAAGAGGTGATGTTGAACACTAATGACTTAACATCTCCTTTTCCACATGTTGTTGAGTATTTATTGTAGGAATGTGAAGATGTGTTTCTGAAAAAGGTTTCACCTGGTTTTCTACCCATTAGAGGTATTGATCATCAAATTGACCTTATACCCAGAGCATCACTACCAAACCGCCCTGCATATCACACCAACCTAGTGGAGACAAAAGAAATTCAAAGGTATGTTCAAGAGATGTTGGATGTAGGGTATGTTAGAGAGAGACTTAGTTCTTGTGTGGTACTGATGCTTCTAGTACCAAATAAGGATGGGACATGGAGAATGTGCATTGACTACAGAGTCATCAATAACATCATGGTCTGGTATCATCATCCTATCCCCAGGTTAGATGACATGCTATATGATTTAAATGGATCTACTATTTTCTCAAAAAATGATTTAAGAAGTGGCTACCATCAAATTAGGATAAAGAAGGAGATGAGTGGAAAATGAAATTTAAGAAAAAACATGGACTTTATGAATGGTTAGTCATGCACTTTGGTCTCACAAATGCACCTAGAACATTTATGAAGTTAATGAATCATGTATTTCTTGAATATATTGAATTTTTTTTGGTATTTTACTTTGATGATATTCTGGTGTATAGTTGGACTTTTCATGAACATGTAAATCACTTAAGAAAAGTCCTAGAGGTGTTAAAGAAATAAAACTTGTTTGGAAACATTAATAAGTGTGAATTTTTCCTCGATAAGATTGTTTTCCTTAGATTTTTTGTGAGCGAGAATGGAGTTGAAGTGGACAACGAGAAGATCAAATAAATACAAGAATGGCCAACTCCAACCTCTATTGGGAAGGTAAGAAGTTTTCATGGACTTGCTAGTTTTTATAGAAGATTTTTGAAGGAATTTAGCACACTAGCAGTGTCGTTGAATGAATTGACAAAGAATAATGTTCCTTTCAAATGGGGGACAACTCAAGATAAGTCTTTCCATTATCTCAAGGATCGACTCACCCAAGCCCCTCTACTTGCACTCCCAAACTTCGGTAATACCTTTGAAATTGAATGTGATGCAAGAGGAATTAGAATAAGAGGAGTACTCATGTAAGAAGTTAAGCCTATTACTTTCTTTAGTGAGAAGTTAAATGGACCAACCCTAAACTATGATACATATGATAAAGAGTTGTATGCATTGTTTAGAGTTCTAGAAACTTGGAAACATTATCTTTGGCCTAAATAATTTGTGATCTATTCTGATTGTGAGGCACTTAAATACCTTAAGAGACAATATAAACTAAATAGAAGATATTCTAGATGGATGGAATTCATTAAGTCATTTCCATATGTCATCAAGCATAAACAGGGTAAAGAAAATATTGTGGCAAATGCACTTTCACGTAGATATTCTATTTTATACTTATTGTATTCAAAACTCCTTAGTTTTTAATGAATTACATATTTATATGCTATATATAGTGATTTTAGTAAACCATATGTACATTGTAAACCTATATTTAGTTGGGAAAAGTTTTATTTACATGATGTATTCTTATTCTGGATTGATAAGATTTGTATTCCCAATTGATCTATCTATTTAATTTTACTAAAGGATTCACATTCTAGTGGGTTAATGGGACATTTTGGTGTTGAAAAAAATTTAAGTGTTCCTAGTGAGTATTTTTATTAGCCTAGGATATCTAAAGATGTTGAAAAATTTGTGGGAAAGTGCATTTTTTTCCATAAAGCCAAATCGAAACTGAACCCACATGGATTATATCTTCCTCTCCTAATCCCCCAAAACCCTTGGGAGGACATATCAATGGATTTTATAGTGGGGTTATCAAGGACCAAGAGGGGGAGAGATTCCATTTTTGTTGTGGTGTATAGGTTCTATAAAATGGCACATTTTATTCCTTGTCACAAAACAGATGATGCCACTAACATTGCAACACTTTTATTTTAAGAATTAGTCAAACTCCATGGAATTCCAAGAACAATTGTGTCGAATCAAGAAAAAAAATTACTTAGTTACTTTTGAAAGACCTTGTGGATCAAACTGGGAACAAAGTTACTCTTCTCTACTAGTTTTCTTCTGCAAAATGATGGGAAAATAGAGGAGGTGAATTAGAAACTATAATCCCTTCTACGAAAAATTGTTAAGAAGAATCTCAAGAATTAGGAGTGTCTTCCACATGTGAAATTTGCATATAACAAGGGAAAGAACTCCACTACTCAATATTATCTATTTTAAATTGTTTACGGTTTTAACCCTCTTGGACTTATTGATCTAGTTCCTTTGCCTTTGTAGGAAGAAACTAATATGGATGCGAAAGGGCGCACAGAATTCATCAAACAACTCCATGAAAAGGAAAGGAAAAATATCAAGTGGATAACCCAAAAATATGTTGATCATGCAAACAAGAGTTACAAACAAGTGTTGTTCGAGCACAAATACTTAATCTAGATTCATATGCAAAAGGAGATATTTCTCGATAAGTGGAAATCAAAACTCAATCCATGAGGAGACATACCTTTCCGAGTGCTCAATAAGATTAACAACAATGCTTATAAGATAGATTTTCTAGGTGAGTATGGTGTAATTTCCACTTTCAATGTTTATAATATTTCTCATTTTTTGGGTGAAGGGGATGGAGAGTCAAGGATTAATCCTTTTCAATAGGGGGAGGATGATGTGAACCATGTTAAAGGCACCGAGTTGATTGTGTGGGAGGAGGAGTTGGATTTTCAAGGCCCAATTACATGAGAGAGATTAAAGAGGCTCAATGCTACAATAGGAGCCCATATTGATTCATTAAAGGACCAATGGATCTTGCCTTGCATGGATAAAGAAAATGGTCCTATAATATCACTTATTCAAGCCCAAAATTGATGTTTAAAACTTGGTCCACAAGGTTGCACGAATTTGGACACCTTTACTACATGAAGGATTATAGAAATGGAATCTTTGGACACCAAAGCCAAATCTGGTGGGCTATAGTTGGAAAGTTGTCTTCTATTTTTTCAAGTCTTTGGTAGAATTTATCTTTTTTAATTTAAGGGAAAAATTAGTTTAGAGTTTATGACTTTAGAGTATTAGACCCTCGACTATTTTACCACCCCCTTGGCTATAAATAGCCACACCTATGGCACTTGTATGGCATTCAAGATTTAATCGAGAGCTTATGATTTGTTTCTCTCCATTGTGTGAAGATTGTCCTGGTTTTTCTCCTTGCTCTTGTTCATTATTGCCTTTTCAATATAAAATTTAGATTGGTGATCCAAGATCACAAAGCCCCCAATTCCATACCTCAACCCAAGTGAGTTTTTGGGTGGATTAGATATCATATCCCTCCCTTGAGTGTGTTTTCTAAGTAGTAGGTCGCGATCTTTATAGAGTTGATTGACTACTTGCATCCTCTATCCATAACAATCATCTACCACTTATCCCCGAACCACATCCTTCATCCGTTGCCCTATTCTATGAAGATCGGGCCACCCCGTGCATCTCACATTAGGAGAACCCATAGATCTTTTATCTCCAGTGTTGCCTTTGTCAAAAAAGTATTTTTTAATGAAATTATGATTATCTATGAGAATCCTTTAATAGTTGCATGAAACCTTCTCCTTGTCCCTAGGATACTCCTTTGGGTGGTTCATATACTTGGTTTATAAAAAACTAGTCTTTAAGGGTGAGATACATTCTTTAAATTATAATAAATTACCTCTATTAGAAAAAAATATAAAGGGAACTAAAATGTTGGTTTCAAAGGGAAATGATGAAGGGGAAGGATAATTTATGCATGGTCATGCAACCGGACTCTTAAGTTGCACAACCAAGTTGCACATTAACAAAAAATGGAAGTCTTGTGCCTATAAATAGAGTGATGGTCCCTTCACATAGTCACCTAACTTCCATGCATGATAATCCTTCTCATGTTCATAGAAATCATCATCTTGTGTGAACTCCAAATCTCTTAGTCATGATGTTCACACGATCTCTTCTTTACATGACACATTTTTCATTATTTAGTTTTCCTTTTGAACAAACACCTTATAAGTTATACGATGTGGAAGATTTTTTGGAATGAATACCAATCTTGTGTGATGTAGTGTTAGAATTTGTAGAATTTAAGAAATGGGTAACCCTAATGATCAAGATTTCATAGAATCTTCTGCCATAAAATAAAGGGAATAAATGGAAGGGAATCCAGAAATTCACCAGGCCAGAAGAGTCATTTATGATAATAGGGGGCTCTTGGGCCTACTGATTGAATCCTAGAGGGAATACCTTCTAATAAATCACCTACACCTCTAAAAAATTCAGTCTAATGGATGACATGGCTATCTTATCCATTGAATTTAACATGTCTTGGTTCTGGTTCACTAATCCTAACAAACTTACCCTTTGGAACATCACCACTTTTGATCATCCTTCTAGGGAACATGAATACATCACTGTCTACACTCAGAGTGGAAGGACAAGGATGGTGAATAGGGAAATTCTAAATGATGAGGATTTATAATCCCTCTATATGAGTATCTTTCAAACTAGTATCCTGAATAACTACATGGTATGGTACAAATATTGGGACTTGTGGGTCGGAGGGAACTTTACTAATGAGTGGGTGTGGGTATACTAGGTACACTTTACTTGTCAGAAGTATGGGGAAGAACTAATGCACATTAGGTTATATGAAGAAGTATGGATATCCTAGTTCCAAGTTTATAAAAAACATGATATGCTACTAGAGCTTCTCATTTGGTGGTCCTCAGACACCAGCACCTTCCACCTTCATCATGGTAAGGTAGGTATTATCCCATGGGACCTCCACTACATTGGAAAAATCCCATTGAAGGTATTCCAATATAATGAATTCCTTCCAGTACCAAATAGTTGGGGTGATAAGGATAATACCCCCATTATAGTGCACATTCTCCTGGATGGGTCAACCCAAGTATGTAATCATCATCCTCCCTTTCATTAGGACATTGAATTCAAGACTTGGCTTGGTATATTCCTGAATACTCTAGCTAAAAAGGTGACAGGGTGACTAAAATAATATTTATTTTCCTAATACAGGAGGAAACTAAGATCCTATTGGATGATCTTGGAGGAAGATCACTACCTAGATTGGGGTTACAACATAAAGTAAGGCTGAAAGCTGGCAGCTCATTATACTACATTTATGGTCACCTTCTTTAACAGTTAGCTTCTTTCAGTGAGGGACACACACATGGTATTTCATCTTGGTATGCTCATAATAGTAGTGATTATAGTGTTTAACAACTGGGTAAAACCAAGATTATGGTGTTGGCATGGTTCTATAGTCAGTCGGGACATGTAGCAAGATGAAGCATGCCCAGGAAGATTTTTGGTCCATTTCAGTTTTTTCATGGGTGGTTTGCGGTGCATTTCAGGGGGTATGAAATTCAAAACATTGTTAACCTTCCCAAAACTGGATTATAGACCTTTCTTCTCAACATTGTTGGTTTTTGATCAGTAACTATTAGTTATGTTGGGGTTATGGTTAGTATTTAAAATACCGAAAACTTCTACTTTCATTCTTTCTCGACTCCTTCCAAAGTGATGGTTGATAATATGAAGGGGATGTTGGAGAAACATGAGTATCTTCAAAACTTCTGAGGTGGATTATTGGTCTCCAAGAAAGATTTTAACACTTATTGTGAACTATAAACTCCATATTGGTTCACCCAATAGTTTGGATTCATCCAATAGTTGAATAAGTGAGTCTATATAGGGATCCATGAGGAAATGCATCCTTGTATCCTTCCATATTTGTGATGGATGTTCACTGCCAAAGGCATGGGGGAGTTTAACATTTTCCCACCCACTAATGTCAATGCTAGTATCTCTCATAATTATTCCATAAATTGGATAATGGTATATCCAGGCACAATCCTACACTGATAGGTTTGGATAGTTGCACTGTTAGGCGAGGCGTAGGAGTATCAGGGAGACAAACAAGCTACCTTTGGAGTATCCATTAAGCACCAAGGGATCTATCGAGGGGTTTAATAGGGGTAGATCAAGGTTTTTTTTCAACCCCACCACTTGAAGGGGTGGGATTCCCTCATAAGTGACATCAAGAGTAAGTAGAAAAATCTCAGTCAAGGACTAGTAGAATCGGGGAGGCCTTAGGAAAGAAGTTGTGATATCTATTGAAGCCAGCTACTGATGCTTCCTTTTATATGCTCTGGGTGTCATGGGTAATTATATGGATGATCTTTATGGTGTAAATATTATGATGGAGGTTGAATTGGGTGTGGATAAAGCTACCAGAGTTTAGTATTTCTAGAATCACTACTAACACACTGATATTTTCATGCATATTTTGTCATTCAATCCATTTATTTTAAATTTTTTTCAATGAATAAATTCATGATTTTAAATATTTTAATTAATTTATTAGAAATTTGAAATTTTGAATTAAAATGGTCAAAAAAAGAATACATTATTAAGGAGTTTAAATTAGGAATACATTTCTACAATATGCTGAATTTTTTTAGGTGTTTATATTTTTCAAGTGTAAAAAAATTGTCCCATCAACTTGCTCTCAACTTAAAGAGACCCAAAATACACCTTTTTATTCCCAACAAGTCCTGAATGGTCATGAAAGTTCCAAAGGTAGGACTTCCTAGGGAATGAGACAACACGGGGGGGGGGGGGGCATCAGGCCCATGGGTGGCTTGAGGAGATGAATTCCATGGGAAATACATAGTCGGGATGAAGCCGAGTTCTAGCCTGTGGTGGTGAAACCCATAGAGAGATGGGAGGAGAGACTCATCAGGATGGGGTGGCCCATGGTAGTGATGGGAACCCTCCAAAACCTGATCAAATTCATTGTGGTGAGGAAGCTGTGATTTTAGTAATAGATTCTCATAACCCTCACCACACTTCTGATGCGGGACACTAAAAACATGGGCACTGTTCATTTTTAGATAAATGATACCATTCCATGCCTCACTCTACTCACTCACCCTCAGAAACACTTCTCTTCCATCCTCCACCATGATTTCATTTCTCTTTATCACTGGTAGCCACTGCAAACACTCAGAATCACTGAAAAGCTCAAGATCAAGCTCAATCACCATTCCATGGCCTGCAATCACTAGGGATCATCTCTCTCACCCTCGAATAACTCCATGAAGATCATTTTGATCCCCCTATATCCACTATAAAGGCCATAGGGATTGACGGACCATCATCCTTCACTACCATGAATGCTCACCTTCGCTTTCACACTTCAACTGATGCACTAATGGTAACACTCCACTACTCGACTCCACTAATCCCATTCTAAAACACCCCTTCTGGCCAAGATAATGGTAACTCATGAGCCACTGTCGATACAAGAGTGACTTTTGGAACACCTTTGAGATGATGGTGACTCATGATCCATCGTTGAGATAATGGTGACTCATGATACACCATTGATAAAATAGTGACTATTGATGTACCTTTAAGGCGGAAGTGACTTGTGATCCACCATTGATATGATAGTGACTCAGGATCCACCGTTGATCCGATAGTGACTCATGATACACTATTG
This sequence comes from Viscum album, assembly GCA_963277665.1. Classification (NCBI taxonomy): domain Eukaryota; kingdom Viridiplantae; phylum Streptophyta; class Magnoliopsida; order Santalales; family Viscaceae; genus Viscum; species Viscum album. The sequence continues at coordinate 1,810,893,889 of OY728156.1, forward strand.
ATAGAATAATGAATCATGAGCCACTATTGAGTTGATGGTGTCTCGTGATCCACCTTTGAGTTGATGATGACTCATGATCCACCATTGATTCAATGACGACTCATGAGCCACCGTTGAGACAATGGTGGTTCACGATCCATAACTGATTGGTTTCCTTCATTGGATGCTGCCATCTTCCACCACAACTACTGACTAGAGGATCTCTATCTCAAACACCTTTCATCCCTTCTTGTGCTGATCAACTCTACCAAGTCCTTCTACCACCATAAATAAGTGCTCAGCTCATATAACCACTACAAAGGACAAATGAGGTTTGGTGATAGCCACAAATGATCATCTCCACTACTTACACATCCTATATGCACACCCCATGAAAATGGAAGGAAGCCACTACCCACTGGATTTTCCCACACCCAAGCTCAGTTCACATAGAAAAACAGGATTGCTCAGGATTATTGGAGGTTTAATGATTCAAATATTCAAAATATAATTATAAAAACCAAGATCCAAAGTTTAATATTTGGATATCCTTGACCAAGAGATATGAAGAAGGATGCACCCTCTATAAATAGGGAGGTCTTTCATCGAGAGAAGGAATAGATCACCTAAAGGAGAAAACACCCACTACTATTGTTGACACTTTGTTTTCACTAATTTAATTTCTTTATTATTATTTTATATCTTTTGCCTCATCTTACCCCATTATTTTATTTTTAATGGAGGGGTAGAACCTTTCTGTGATTTGGAAAAGGGGAGGTGACCTATTATAATTATGGAGTCCTAGTTTTATAAAAATTATTTTGTCTATTTTGGTTTATTAAATGGTTTTCAATTTATTATTTCATAATTTTAATCGGATAAGATGTTATTTTTATTTCAAATTTTTGAACATTATAAATTTAAGTTGATTAAATTATTCTCCCTCTTCTTAGTATTGTATCACACCAATTGGGTGATTTAGTGTTAGGAAGAGAAGTGTTTAGCGACTGATAAACACATGAGGAAGACACAGTGGGATAATCCGAGAATTGGGGATACTCAATTCCTAATTTGGAATTTCTTAAGTCATCTAGGGGAGATCCACTATGCCTTTCACACTTTGGAAAGAGAATAGTCTATCTAGGGAAATTGGGTAGATTATTCTCACTATCAATAAATTTTGATGAATTGTGATCAAGGATAAATTATTATTAATAAGTTCATTAAAATAATTAATCAAAACAAAAGATTAAGTTTCAAATGGATCATGATAGCATTAAAAAAGGGAATCCAAACCAAAAACCCAGTTATTTTATGTAATCTAATATTCACAAACCAAGTTACTTGCTACCTAGTCATTTAATTATTATTCCTTAATTTACATTTTCATTCATAAAAACTTGATTCAAAATACTACTCTTGGGAGATGAATTAGGTTATTACTACTAATACACCCTTAGGGGGAAACGATTATCTTTTTCCACACCCTATTACTGGGTGGTACAAAACTTGGTGCTGCTATTGGGGAGTAGGTATTAAATCAAACCCATAAACTTACATGAATAGGAACTACAATTAGGAAATATTAGATCTTGACCCTGAGATAGAGAGGACATTGTTTTTTAGGATTAGGACACTTAACCTTTAAAATCACTTTGAAAAAATCAAGTTGGAAGACTCAAGTGAAACATAAATTTCTCATTCTAAGAAAACATCCATGACAATTAACATAGAACAGAACCTATGGGACCTTTGTGCCCCACAATTTACCAATCAGAATAATCAATTGACCATGCTTGTATAATAAAATGATTTTGAATTTCAATTCAATATGATTCTTATGTTACCTAGGTTTTATGTCCTTATATGAGAAAACCTGAATCGACACATACAAGAGTTCAACTATGTTTGTTCGAACTTCAAGTCAAGAGGAGTGGTGAAGGAATAAGTAAAGTGGAGGGAATTCCCCTTTTCACTGGAGGGATATAATAAAGAATTGTTGTATAGACTACAACATGAAGAGATCCATGACTAGTATTATCTCCAAAAATGTTTCATGCAGAGATTATTCCCAACCTCCTGAAGCACCGTAATTATAATATCTATTCCATTAGACAAGATATTGGACATAACCTATTAAAATATTGGGAATGATTCAAAAATATGTTTGCAATATATACTCACCAAGATGTATAATATCATTACTTCATAGTCTTATTCTACTAGGGCTACTAAGAAATGATAGAAACCTATTGGATGCATCATCTGGAGGAGCCTTGATTGATAAATCACACATGGAAGCTATGATCCTAATTGAAAAGATTGATCAGAATTCACAAAAAAATGGAAGAAGAGGTATAAGAACTTGAAGTATCTATGAGTTAAAATATTTTAACTCATCACCATTGATTGAAACCAAACTTTAAGAATTGAAAAGTACTGTAAGACAGATGGTAATGAAATATGTGAATGTACAACCTTCCCCACCTCAAGTATGTGGATTATGTTCATCACCCCATCACTTCACTGATCAGTGTGTAGTGGTATAGGGTATAGAGAGATATATAACTACATTAAAACCAATAAAGTTTCAATAGAACCAACCATGGAGGGAAGGGAAAGCCCAATAAGGATATGGAGGTCAAAAAAGTCAGACTAGACCCCCTTTCAAGCAGCAATTCCAGAATCCACCCCATTTCCAATAAGCATACAAGCAGTAGTACCAAAAAAAATCCTACCAACCACTGCCTTTTCAAAAAAAAAATCCTACATACAACCCTTATATAGTGAACCACCATTCAAAAAAAGTCAAGGAATAGAAATGAAAGAGATGAAAAATATAGTAAAACATTTGTCAATTAAATTTGAGAATATCATGTACATTCTATCCAAAAACCTAGGAAAACTCCCAACTTAGACAATACCAAACCCAAAGGAAAGTTTGAGCATGATCATAATAAGATGTGTCAAGGAGACCCTGGCACCATAACCTAAATAATATCATGATGAGCCTAAATAAGGTGAATCTAAAAATTCTGTAAATTATGGATAGATCCTGGAAGAGAAAACCACTCTATCTGCACAAGAGGGAAAGAATATAGAAGAAGAACCCAAGACAAGGTTTAGGAAGGAAATAAAAAAATCCATTATAAATACAACCAATAGAGAAGAAATACAACCCCCTTCCATTCCCTTCTAAATTAGTAGAATCCAAGAATATTTATAAAGAGAAACTTAAAAAAGAAATCCAATAGACTTTTCAAAAGTTTGAAATTAATATTCCTATCTTTTAATCCATAAGGAAAATTCCAAAATATGAAAAACTACACAAATATATTTTTACCAAGAGAAAGTGGTTGAATGGGAATTAAATAATAAACCTTGGTAGAAGTGTTTCAGCCATCATCACACTACTATTACCTAAAAAATGTCAAGACTCAGGGACATTATCTATCCCATGCACCATTGGTTCTTTAAAAAAAATTTATGCCTTGTGTGATCTTGGTGATTCCATTAATGTCATGTATAACTCTGCATTTTCATCCTTAAAAATAGGTAAACTAAAAATAACAAGAGTGGTTTTCTAACTAGAAAAAAGATCCACTATCTTCCCAATTAGAGTTTTGGAGGATGTTCTAGTGGGAGTGGAAGGACTGGTTTTCTAGTAGATTTATATGTAATGACAACAGAGGAAGATAATGAACTGGGGATTTCAAACATCATTTGGGAATAAAATTCCTAAATATGGACAATACGATCATTAATTTACATGAAGGAACCCTCACAATGGAGTTGGGAGACAGTAATATGTACTTCAATATTATTGACTCAAAGAGGAACCCTTTAAATAATTAGTCACTCTCTACAATTATCCACAAATCTGGTATTTATCCCATGTAAGACTCAAGTATGTTTAGATATTTTTTATCCTTAGGAGATAACCTTTATACCAAAGACACCAAGTAATAAGTGAATAATCTAAAATCTAGAAGTTCCACTCAAGAAGAAATAACATATGAATTCTTTGATAATTTGATAGAGAAACCTAATATGATACTGTTTGATATGGAAATTCAATATTTTTAAATAAGAAATCCGAATTCAATATCATATTTGGAACATCCCACAATCTTGGAACTAAAACCCCTACCTTGAGACCTAAAATATGTGTGTCTTATGGAAGGATAAAAATTTCTAATGATCATTGCTAACAACCTGTCCCAAGACTAAGAGAAAATTTAATTGACCATTTGAAAAGAAACATTCAGGCCAGAGGGTGTAGCCTTGGAGACATCCCTATAATTAACCCCAAGGTCGGTTACCATATAATTTTTCTATAGGTATAATCTAGACCTATTCTAAAACCCTAGGGGAGACTTAACCTCAATATTTTAGAAGTTGTAAAAAAAGAGATTGAAACAATGTTGGAAGCTGACATAATATACCCAATTTTAGAATCACAATGGGTTATTCCCATTCTTGTGGTTCCCAATAAAACTAGTTTTACAATAGTGACAAAAGATAATAATTAATTAAACAATAAAAGAGTCTAAAGTAGTTGGATAGTATGCATTGTCTACAGAAAACTGAATCAAGTCACTTGAAAAGATCACCTCCCCATCCTATTCGTATACAAAATGCTAGAAATGTTGGAATATAGGACAAATTACTATTTCTTGGATGGATTATCTGGTTATTTTCAGGTAACCATTTCCCTATAAGGCCAAGATAAAGAAAAATTCACCTTCCATTTCAAGGCCTTTGCTTACAAGAGGATTCCTTTCATATTATGAAATGCTATAGCTACATTCCAGCGATTTATGATAAGTATTTTCTCAGATCACATAGAGAACTTCCTGGAGCCATTATTGGATGAATTTACTATTTTTGGAAACTCATTTTTATCATTTATTAGGGTACCAAAAAAATCCTGTTTTGAACTTTGAGAAGGGTCACTTTATGGTGAAAAAGGATAGTGTTGGGTCATATCATTTAAAAAAATGAATTTAGGTGGATAAGTCTAAATTTTAAGTAACCAATAATTTTCCATATCCCACCTGTGTTAGACATATTATATTTTTTTGGGCCATATTGGGTTTTACATAATATTCATAAAAAACTTTATTAAGATTGTTCTACCCCTTTAAATATTACTTTCAAAAGAATCTAACTTTGTTTTTAAGGATGATTGTAGGGAATCACTTGATGAGATGAAGGAAAATTTGATTACCCCACCAATTATACTACCCCCAGAATGGGGGAATCCATTTGAATTTCTTTGTGATGCATTAAACTAAGTTTTAGGCGCATTACTCACCCAAATAATTGAGGGAAGACCATAAGTCATAACATATGCCTCAATAACATTGGATGCGACTCAGATCAATTACACAACTACTGGAAAAGAATTCCTTTCTGTTTTATTTTCATTGAAAAAATTTATATCTATTTATTGGGAACTAAAGTGATTGTATTTTATGATCATGTAGAACTTAAGTACTTTCTAAAGAATTATGATTCCAAACCAAGGTTGGTGAGGTGGATACTACTCTTGAAAGAATTAAACCTAGAGATCAAGGATAATAATGGAATTAAAAACCAAGTAGCAGATCACCTCATTAGACTCTTGAGAATTTCTAAAAAAAATATTATAGAATTGATCCCATTCAATGATCACATACATAGAGAGAAAATCTACACAATAGAAGGTGAGGTACCATGGTATGATGGATTAGTGAATTATTTTTCCACCTATCAGGCACCATCTTACCTTAACTATCATAAAAAGAAAAAACTTAAGGTTGAAGTCAGATTCTATATTTGGGGAGATACTTTTCTGTGGAAAATTTGTAATGATAAATTCATAAGGATTTTCTTATCAGAAAGTGAAATGGAATATGTGTTTTAATTTTTTCAAAAATTTTCTTGTGGAGGCCACTTTGGACCTCAAAGAATGGTCAGAAAAGTGTTGGAATCTTGAATTTATTGGCCAAAATTATTTAAATATGCTCATTATTTTTCTAAAAAATGTGATAAGTGTTAATATTCTAGAAATATTTTTAAATGATAGGATATGTTTAAAAAACCATCATTTTTGGTGAAATATTTTAAGCATGGGGTGTTGATTTTATGGGACCCTTTACCATTTATTTTGGAAATTTTTACATTTTACTTACTATAGATAAAGTTTCTAAATGGGAGGAATCTAAGGTCACTAAGACTAATGATTCCAATGTTTTATGTGATTTTTTCAGGATTAAAATCTTTTGTAGGTTTGGAGTACCAAGGGCCATCATCCGTGACCAAGGGACTCATTTTTGCAACTGAAAGATGGAGGATAAGATTAAAAAGTATGGGGTGCACCATAATAAATCTACACCTTATCATCCTTAAAAAATTGGCCAATATGAAGTGTATAACTGGTATATTAAAGTTATTTTAGATAAAATGGTTAAAAAAAATTGGGAGGATTAGAGCCAAAGGCTTGAAGACACCTTATGGTCATACTGGGAAGCTTATAAGTCACCTATAGGTATGATCCCCTATAGGATGGTTTATGGAAAGAGTTGTAATCTACCAGTGTAATTAAGGAACCAAGACTATTGGGTAGTAAAATATATGAGTTTGGATTAGGTGAGTTATAGGAAAGATAGGAAGCTCCTGCTATAATAATTGGATGAAATCATAAGAGAGGATTTTGAAAACTTAAGAATTTATAATGAGAGAAACAAAGTGGCACATGAAAAAATGATCCGATAAAATGTCTTTCAACCTAGGGATCGAGTCCTACTCTACAATTACTAATTGAAGTTAATGCTAGGGAAGATTTATTCCTGGTGGGAAGGACATTTTATATTACTAATGTCTATCCCTTTAGTGAAATTCAAATTAAGAGAGAAGAGGAAGGAAACCCATTCACCATCAATGGAAAAATTATGAAAAAGTTCCATGAGAATATACCTCAAGAACTGATGGAGGAGCTTAGACTTCTCCAAACTATCTACTAATTTCTTACCATGAGTTTAGGTCAATATAACGACATTAAACAAAGGTGATTCTAGGAGGAAACATGAGTTTTAATATTTTACTAGGACTTAATATTTGGTCACCTCTTCTCTTCTTCCCATGAGATTTAATGGAATGGATCCTACACTAGTATGAGTTGTTTTATAGAACCACAATGAAGGAAGTAAATTAGAAACCCCATGAACTAAGAATAAATTAGAGAAAAATATATGTGTGAACAAGGAGTTTATTCTTTAATTATTTATGTTTATAACTTCCTACATGTTTTTTAAAATATTTTATAAACTAAAAATTCCAACAGTAGTGTTAAAATGGAAATTTTATGCCCACACATGAATTTTTTCTTTATTTGAATTATCTAGAAGACATTAGTTTCTTAGGAATACTATAATTACATGTTATAGATTTCAAATATAATGAGATTGAATGAGTAAAATAGAGAAATATATTATTAAAGTGAATTGTGGATATTATTATGAGGACTCATTATTTGAGGGAATTAGTTGAATCATTTAAATGAGAATTACCTAAAATTTTTCATGCTTTGAATTTCTGAAATTCATGTAAATTTATTTTTTATTATTAGTTATTACTTAAGTGATTGACCCAAATAAAATATACCATTCCTGAGAGTATTTATAGACCAAGTACTTCCTATTTTATTCTTGATAATATTTCTTGAGTGATCTTGGGACATGTCACATGCTAGAACTTGAATTTAAACTTATAAAAGATATGATTATACAAAAACACATTTAAGACAATTGAGACATATTTTTAAAATACCTTATCCCCAAATACTACCTTTACATTAATCATTATTTAGCCCATAGAGACTATGAATTCCCTTATTAGTAATAATCCATGTTTCAATACATTTTTATCCATTCATACCCTCTTAGTATTTTCATGATATTTTAAAGTTTAAGTGTGGGGGTTAGGAAATTCATCATTAAATGGATGAAATTAATTGTAATGAAAAGGTGTGGGGTGTTATCTTTGGGCATTGAAAAGGTCATTTATCATGATACTTCATTATTTTACCTTCTCGAGAAAAAAATAAAAAAATGTGGGTTGTGACTTAGAAGAATAAAAAATCACCATTAATAGATAGATAATTTTTATAATATGTGGTTAGGTGATGGATTTGAGGTTTATTATAAGCTTAAATTTCAAAGAAAAGTATAAACATAGTGAAAAATTCAAGAAGTATCACAAATCATTCATTATGCCTAATTTTGATCATGACCTTAATTTGAGCATGGGAAGTGGGAGTTGTTACAAATAGAATGGGATAATTTCATTGAGATTTTACCATTTATATCATGCTTTATACTTTAAGAGATTAACATACTCCTTGATCCTTAGTTTTTAAAAATCAATTCCTACCTACCTTATATAACACCCCCAGTTTTATGGACCTTTTTTCTGAATGAATTAATTTTCATTGATGCATTTTATTACACTAAGTAAAATTTTTATTTCACATGTAACCGACCTATATTTCTCTACATGAAACACCAACTTATTCTGTGTTATACGCAACACTGAGTTTCTACGAAATATAATTTCATTGTTATAATTATTTAAATGAGATAATTATAAACTAGACGTTAAAATTAGTAATTTGAATAGTAATAAATAATTTTCATATATTATTTATAATGGTTTCACATAAATAAAACATATTTATAGTGAAATATATAATTTTTTTCTAAAGTCTTATATGTTTTAAAATAATATTTTCTTAAAGAAACTACTTTTTTATGTTCTTATATGAATAATAATAAAATTATTTTTAGAAACTAATAGAAATTGAATTTTATAAAATTAACATCATATTTTAATTAGTAATTATGAAATTATATTAGGGTGAATTTTTGAAATTTTTTAGATAAACTTCATTTTTGGGTGAATAGTAAAAATTACTACAATTTAGTTAAAAATAGCCCTTTCCTTTAAATAATGGTTAGTGTTAAATTATAATTTAATTTTTTTTAAAGTCAAAATAGATCAATTATGAATATGTTAGTCCAATTTAGGTAATTTTAATCATTTTTATATTGAAATTTGATAAAAAAAGTTATTGAACTTTTGAATGTTTTTACTTTAAAAATATGCTTTCTCATCACATTTGCGGGATTAGTGTTAATCTTAATTTTCCCACTTCTATGATTTTATTTTTGAAAAATGGAAATAAATGGTTGTAATAAGTATAATATTTTTTTCTGATAATATCAACTTAAATTTTGACAAAAAAAGATTAGTGAAATTGATTAAAATTAATCACAACGATTAAGGTAGTATTAAGCTTAATCAAGGACTAAAACTTAATCTTAAGGACCAAAATGACTTGGAAAATTATAAAAAAATCAATTGGATGCTAATAATTTGACCATATCCCATCTTGGTTCTAATTTTATGGGTTATTGGGATATTATTAAATGGAAGTGCCCTATATAAAATGTTAAGTAAGAAAAAAGACAAAAAGGGAACTTTCCTTACCTTTAACATTTATAAAATTTTGAGATATGTAAAAACAACATATTTTTTGTTATAGATATAATTTTTAAATATAAATGGGTTTTTTATCATAATAAATTATAAATAAATTTTTTATATGATTTAGTTACATAAAATGCTTACGGAACGCCAATGTAGTGATTATTTAGTTAATAATTAACTAAAATAAATGATACTATAAATGTTAAAAGTGAAGTTAATTGATTGAATTATTGTCTTTAATTATTTTTTAAGATTAATATATACTTTTAAACATTTTTAAACTTAATTTATTTTAATTCCAATATTATTTTTATATTTTAAAATTAAAATTAAATAAATAAAGTCAAAATTGAAATTTTTATTATTATTTTACAATAAATGATACTTTATTAAATGATTTAAAATTAATAAAAATACTATATTCTTAAAAATGATTTTTAAGAGTAAAAACTAAATAAATATGGTCTATTAATGCATAAATTGATCTTTTATAAGTAATATATTGACCCATATATTATAAAAACATTGTTAGCATGGTCGAGGTTTAAGCTGTGTTTTGCGCGTCACATATTCTTGTTTTAAAAATTAATTTCCAAAACACATGATATTTTTATTTTGTAATTAGGTATCATATTTATAATTCATTTTATCTATATTATATATTAAATCTCACTTTATTTTATTCTTAATTTTTAAATTACCTTGGTCATAAAACTAGATGCTTTAATAAAAACCAAAATAATAAATTTAGGGAATCCTAGAAGTTAAGGAACCAAATTATTAAATTAAAATATTTTTGTGTGGTGTAGATTTTTTTAGAACATAATTTCAAATTAATCCATTATTTTTCCATTTTAGAGGCACATTAGGTAAATTATACCTCCCATTATTGAATACCTTTAAGTATTTACAAGAGTGCCACTCCCTCTCCACTATAAAAAGGATAATGATCTACCCCTTCCTCACACATATCAATCCACATTTACTCATAAAAAATATATAAAAATAGTATAAAAAACCCCTCCCTTACTCATTGAAATCTCCCTTTGTTCAATAAGAAATCCAAGGAAGCCTTTTGGCACAAACCAAAAGGAGTTACCCGATTAAGAGGTAACATCTTCCCTCAAACTCCTTTCTTTTATTTTATTTATAAAGACCCTAAAATATTCTTATTCCATGATTTTATAAAAAAAGGTATAATAATTATACTATTATGATTTTATGCTAAGTTTTGTACCTACACTTACATTCACTTCCATCTAATGGGTAACAAACACACTGTTTACGTTTATGGCGAACTACCGCCTCACTAAACGATGATTGTTCATTTTTCCTTTACTGCCTATCATGGTCTAAATTATGATGCAAAATATATTTATATATGTTATATATTATATTTATTATGTATTTAAGCTTATTTAATTATTTTAAAACACATATCTTTATACTTTCCATTTTGTGTTAATGCGATAATTTCATTTGAGAAAGTGTGGACTATCGCCCCCTCAAAGCGATGTGATTCGTTCACATAATACATTGAATGTATTAAGGATGGGTTTAGTGAAATTATATGTTATATATAACATTATAATTCTAATTTAATTATATCATATACATATATTTTGTTTTTTTATTTCTTTCAATATGACAATAAAAATAGAAACAACGTTCATGCGTATGTACGACTTACTGTTTCCATAAACGGTGTATTCTATTTCATACTTATATATTATATAGATTATTATAATATAGATATAATGAATATAAATTATATTTATTTCATGGTTTACATTATAGAATCATGATATATTAATAAGGACTGGAGATATAACAAATTAAGACACATGCAAAGAAAAAACCAAATATCACCTGAAGTGAAACCTTAACATAGGATTGTTAACAAGAGGGTAATATAAGATCATAATAAAACCATATATGGTATTAGATATAATAATATGGTTTTGTAAAATATGTATAATAAAATTATATTTATTATATTGGTGGATTGAATTAGTACAATGGGAGTCAAGACACAAGGTAAGGGAATTTCGTCTCACTTTTTATTTATGTGAGATACATGCTTTATTCACCACAAATTCCTTTTGAGTGTTTTGTACACTACCAATGGATGTATTATAAGATCATTATAATTAAAATTATTTTTATTTATATATCCATTCTATGATATTCCTTTCTCAGGGATTATTTTTCAAAATTTACCAAATCGGTAAGATAGTTTTGTCTCAATTTACCTTCATTGAGACACATACCATGTTATGCACCTATATTTTATTTATACGAGGCATACATACTGACTTTTACATGTTATATCATGAATATAATTAATTTCATGATATTTTAAGATTTATTTAATTTAAATTTCTTACATGGGGAGTATAGTTCCGAGTTACTAAGTGATAAGAGTTTAATGAATTAATCTCATTGCTTTTTGAGATTATTTATGATTATGCTTACCTTGATGAAATATTATGATAAATCTCTTTAAAAATCTCATTAATTTTCTCATACTCTGGTTATTCATGATATATTCATGTATTGGTTCCATTTTTTACTCTTTGGTATAAAATATAGTTAAGAAAGAGTTTTTAAGAAATCCCAACTTTAGCCTCTCTTTGGTCAAAAATATGTGTTCCTTCAAACCATGTTTTCTAAAAAGTGTTTCCAAAAATATTCTACTAATATACTATGATAATTAAAAGAAAATTCTACCCTTTTTTATTTTAGAATTTTTTTCAAAGGAATCTTCTTGTTGCTTTCCGAACGATGCATTTTATAACCTTTTTTACTATGCAAATTGAAGGTTCTTTTTACCTCATAAAAAATGTATAGATTTACCCACTATCAATTTTTTGAAGCTTTATTTTCATGTTTAAAAGGTTAATTTTTAAGATTTTTTTAAAAATACATTTTCAAAGATTTTTTTAAAAGGTTTTAAAGATTATTTTATAAGTTTTCAAGGAAAATTGTTTTCAAAATTTTTTCAAGATCTATTTATATGTTTTAAAATAAATAGGTTTCCAAAATGTTTTTAAATATTTATTTATAATATTTCAAGATTATTTTAAAGAAAATGGTTTTAAAAATGTTTTTATGTTTTAAATATCCCTTTCCAAAGAAGGATATTTTCATCAAGAAATGTTTTCAAAATATATTTCCAAGTTATTTTCCATCTAAGATGACATATGTTGATGTTACTCATTACCTTATAAGAAATGATCCAAAGTATCCATTAATATTCATTATTAAATGGTTTATGTTTTTTATGGAATGATTATTATGACACCCTGTAACATCCAAAGGTTATCTAAAAATAAATTAAAAATGCTTGAAATTTTGTTTAAGGTATATATTTATAAGTATCCTTTAAACATAATTTTATTTCTTCTATGTTTTGAATTTCAAGAAACTGTCATCTACAATTGTGTTCAGTATGTTATTTAGAGTCTGATGAAACAAACTTGTTTTTTTGGTGAATAGTAACATGCCCTTATGAATAGTAATATGAATAGTAATACGAATTGTAATATGACCTCATGAATAGTAAATAATAATATTATTTTATTTTCCCAAGGCAATAGGATAATGGGATCTTAATTAATTTTCCAATGTCACATAAAACTAATTGCACTTCAATATTGTTATTTTTCGAATTAACTGTGACCTTATTTAAAAATTAAATTAATAATATTTAGAAAATTATTTTTGAAAAATGGACTTCATTTTTGAATTCTACATGTCAAAAAATGGTTGGGGTAAATTTTTGGTATTTTTCTGAAACTCTTGAATTTTCGGTGAATAGTGAAATACGATAAAATACCGTATAATCAATTTATCAGTAAAAATGCACTATTTATGACATCATAAGCGATGCAAGGACACTTTATTCGAACTCACATGATATGTTCACTATTTAGGGCCACTTGATTTGAGATTATTCATAGTCTTGATAAAAATATTATAATAATAATTAAAATAATGTAAAATACCTCCCCTCCTCCACTATAAATATCACCCTCACTCCCCTCTTCCTCCCACACCTCTCAAGCCTTGAGCATCGTCTAATTTCTGCCAAATTCCCTCCCCAATCTTCTTCCCCACGTCCTAGATCTTCTGGTCACACCAAAAAACCAAAATCAAAGCCCTTAAGAAGGATCTCAAGGAGAAGAGATCAAGAGGTAAACAACCTCTTTTATTTTCTTTCATTTCTTTCATTTTTTGTTATTCTCTTCCATTCCCTTTTTATTGTGTTGGGATATTTCATTAAATATTCCCCCTTACTTTCCATATCTTGTATGAATGATGATATATTCCATTCCTCTCATCAATCTTGTTTTTATGAAATTTTAAGAGACGCCGTTAGGCTGCCGGATTTTCGTGAGAAATTTCTCAAGATTTTCTTTTATTTCATGATTCGTTTTTCTTCTTTCTTCACTCCCTCTTATCCAAGAAGCATGAAATCTCCAGAATCATGTATATTCATTATGTTCTCATGATTATGGAAAATTCCTCATCAGTATTCTTCTCCTCTTCCACTTATTTAAATAATCAAAAAACATTGTCCATTTATGTCAAATTACCGATATCGTGGACGATGTATTTTCAATTTCCATTAATTCTTTCAAGTCTGGTCATGAAACCATTTATATGGTTGAACCAGGTTATGATATATGTTTTATGACTCATATAAGGTTCTGGAATTATTTTTTACTCATGGTTCTAATTTAAAAGACAAAATGACGTTGTTATTATCAAAGAACCACTTAAATGATCTAAACGAACATCATTAATGTTTTATCTCATGAATCATCCTCATATAAAGAAATAAAAGTGATAAATGGTGTAATTTATGGTACTGGAAATATTTAAATACTAATCCATTCCAATTCTGGAGTTTCACTTCCAATCAACAAGAACGATTCATCATGAACCGATCGTGAAAATCACAAAAGAACTCACCCAAGATAATGCAAGGAACAAAATACTAACAATTAAGGGGTGAAATGAGGTTATTAAATGACCATATAAGATGTTATAAACATGAAAATGTTTCTTTAAAATACTAATAACACTCTTTTAACCATTATACAGGAGGTTTAAACAAATTTGATGTAAGACAAGCCTAAGGTAAGGGAATTCTTAACCCAATTTCCATTCTTTGGGTTAACCTTATTCTTTATTATTTATGTGCTATTTAAATTGTTTGTGTGATGGGTTATATTTATATTATGTTTTATTATGTGTATTTACAGAGTATATACATATTCCATCCACTCTATTAAGTCTCACTTCAAGTATATGATGTTTATAAGGGACTTTTCTTCTAAAATCCCCTTTTCAAATTCTGTTTTACAATATTCAAAAGCAATGTTTTTATGCTATTATTTATGTTGTATGATTATGTTTTGGTTATTGGGAATTGTTTATGATGAAAGGTGGGACATATATTTCCCTCCAATTCATTGGTTATGAGTATGTTGGAGGTCAGCCGTATGGTTAATCCACGTGTAACTACGATGGTTACACAAAGTATGGTAGCCGTGAGGGTTACAAATTTTAAGGTAGACAAGATGGTTACAAGATTATGTAAGTAATTCCCCAAGATACCTATATGATTATATTTATGTTTGTGTGGATCTTGTGTAAATCTCATGTTACACAATGTAAGTATTTATGGGTGGAAAGCATGTCTTTTGAAAATGTTTTCATACGTCATGCGTATTCATGGACTAATGTGATTTTTCCTTCTTTTTCATACCTTACTGAGATTTTGTGCTCATCCAAAGTTTTTAAATGATTTTTCATAGTTTAATGGATGGGTAATACAAGGAAGGAAGACATGTTAAATGTTGAAGAATTTTCAAGGAGTCCTGTTTTAAGTTTTAATATTTTATATTCTGAGGAAAATGGAAAATGATTTTATGGTATCCACTATGTAACAATGTGTAATGTTATGAATGTTTTGTCTTAATTATATAAAGATTTAAACTTGAAAAGATCCTCAATGTAAAAGGAAGTGTTTTCTTGAATAAATTCAAGATTATGTATGAAATAAGTTTGGGTCTTTATAGTTGGTATCAGAGGATGGTTTAGATAACTTTAGGGGTTAAGGTGATGCTAATAGAATACCATAAATAATTTTCACTCTATGTTTAATTTGTTATAGCATTTAAAGATTACCATGTTTCTTCATCTAAGAATTTTTTGTTCAGAATGGTTTTCCGCAGAAGGAACAGGGATGCTGAAGAGGAGAGGCACCGACAAAATGACATCCTTCCTGATCTACAGCCCAAAATGGTATGGATTGGAACCGAGCAGTTTGTGACAGTAATGGCTCAGCTAACACAGGCTATAAATGGTGGTGGCATCCATGCAAGAGAACCAATAGAGGTCACCCAACGGAACATGACAGTGGTGGAACATTTTATGAGACAACATCCTCCTGGATTCAATGGATCTTCTGACCCAGTGGCAGCAGAAGGATGGATTAAAGCCCTTGAAAAGATATTTGATGTTATGGGATGTTCAGACAATCAAAAGGTAAGTCTTTCCATTTATCATTTTGAAGGGGAATATAATCATTGGTGGTCAATGGTAAGGAATATCAGGGGTAGAGAGGATTTTGATGCCTTAGTATGGGATGAATTTAAAAGTCTTTTTCTTGAAAAATATTTTCCTAAGGTGGTGCGAATTAGAATGGAGAAGTAATTCCTTGAATTGAAACAAAAGGAGGAAGATTCTGTGGCTGTGTATGAAGAAAAATTCACCCGACTGGCGAGGTATGCTCCAAATCTTATTCTGGATCTCAATAGCAAAATCAACCACTTTTACTCAGGATTGAAGCCAAGGTATCGAAGGGCGTTGGCCTCCTGTGAATTCAAAAGTTATGAGAAACTTTTACGATGTGCTGAGAGGGTAGAGATGGAATTTGCTGACGATCACATGCATTTTGAAACAAAGAGAAGAAGAGGTCCCATTGGCAAACAATGGGTAAGAATCAACCAAAGAAATCTGATGGTAAGAAAATCCAGTTTCCAGTTTGTGAAAAGTGTGGAAAGAAGCACCCTGGGGAATGTCTTATCAAAACTGGGAAGTGTTTTAAATGTGGTAAGTTTGGAGATATGGCCCGAGATTGAAATGAAAATGATCCAAAGACTAATCCTAATAAGCAAACTATAAAGTGTTTTAAATGTGGTGAGATGGGTCACTATGCAAATGCCTGTCCAAAGAGGGATCCAAATGATGCAAAGAAGCCAGACTACAAGCAGAAAGGTATAGTGAGATCCTTTGTGACTATGTCAGCAGGTGTTGGGCCATCCAATGAAGTTGTATCAGGTACTTTGTTTGTTCACTCAGATTTTGCTAAAGTTTTGTTTGATACGGGTTCTACACATTCCTGCATCTCTGAGAAATTTTCTAGTAAATTGGAAATATCACCTCGACAAATGAGACCCGAACTTGTTGTTTAAACACCAGGGGGAAATGTTATAGCAAAGAGGAATTATAAGAATATTTCTATTGTGGTATGTGGAAAGACTTTACCTGTAAACCTTGTTGTTTTACCCTTAGTCGAGTTTGATGTTATTCTGGGGATGGACTGGCTTTCTGATTATCATGCTAAGATTGACTGTAGAGCTGAAGAAGTTGTTTTTCAGAAAGAGTTTCAGTTTGTATACAAGAATGAACCCATAAAATTGATAACATATCAGGAAGATGAGAAACTACTAAAAGATGGAAGTGAAAGTTATCTTGCTCATATTGTTTAAAACAAGGGAACTATTCAAATTAATGATGTGCTAGTGGTAAATGAATACCGTGATGTTTTTCTTGAAGAGTTACCCAGTGTCATACCTGAACGAGAAGTAGAATTCACAATTGATTTAGTTCCTGATGCTAAGCCAATTTCAAAACCCCCATATCGTATGGCTCCAATAGAACTTCTTGAATTGAAAAATCAGTTGCAGGATTTGATTGTCAAAGGCTTTATTCATCTCATTACTTCACCATGGGGAGCCCCTGTTTTGTTTGTTAAAAAGAAAGATGGTTCCATGAGACTTTTAATTGATTATAGAGCTTTGAATAACATCACTGTTAAAAACAAGTATCCTTTTCTTCACATTGATGACTTGTTTGATCAGCTCCAGGGAGCTCAGTACTTTTCCAAGATTAACTTGAGATCTGGATACCATCAGCTGAAGGTGAAGGAGGATGAAATCTCGAAAACAGCCTTTCATACTAGATATGGGCATTATGAATTTGTTTTTATGCCATTTGGGTTAACTAATGCACCTGCTGTATTCATGAATCTTATGAATAGAGTATTTCATGTGTTCTTGGATAAGTTTGTGGTTGTATTTATTGATGACATTCTAGTTTTTTTTTAAAAATAAAGAGGAGCATGAAAAAAATCTAAGGGTTTTTTTAAAAACTTTAAAAGAAAAGAAGCTATATGGAAAATTAAGCAAGTGTGATTTTTGGTTGCAACAGATTTATTTTCTTGGGCACATTGTAAATAAGTATGGAATAACAGTTGATCCTGCCAAAAAAAAAGTAGTTGATGAATGGCCAAGACCCACAAATGTTACAGAGATTCGTAGTTTTCTGGGCTTAGAAAGTTATTACCGATGGTTTGTTAATAACTTTTCATGGTTATCTAGCCCAATAACTATGTTAACACGGAAAGGGGTTAAATTTGTTTGGACAGAGGAATGTGATGTTTTTTTTTCAGGAACTAAAGAAGAGATTGGTGAATGCTCCAGTTTTGGCCTTACCTTCCTGGAATGGTGAGTTTTTCATCTACAGTGATGCTTCTTTGAAGGGACTTGGTTGTGTTTTGATGCAGAATGATCAGGTATTTGTCTATGCTTCGAGACAACTTAAACCTCATGAGCTAAATTATCCCACACATGATTTGGAATTGGAAGCTGTGGTTTTTGCTTTGAAAATATGGAGGCATCATCTATACGGAACTAAATGCCAAATATATACTGACCATAAAAGTCTTAAGTATATATTCACTCAGAAGGAATTAAACATGAGGCAGAGAAGATGGCTAGAACTGATAAAGGATTATGACTACACGATCAATTACCATCCTGGAAAAGCAAACAAAGTACCAGATGCCTTAAGTCAAAAAACTCATGCATCATTAACCATGCTACGTTTGGAACATGATCCCTTGATTAATGATTTGATGAATTTTGGCTTAGAAGTTGTTGGTGCAGGGAATATATCTGTTTTGTTTCAGGTTTCAGTGCAGTCTTCGTTGTCAGACAGAATTATGAAAGTGCAGAGGGAAGACCGTGAGCTATAGAAAAAGGTAGAATTGGTTAAAATGGGTAAGTTTCCAGAATTTAATCTTAATAAAGATTGTGTTTTAAGATTTTGAAAAAGGTTGTGTGTGCCTTTTGATTCCCAGCAGAAGAAAGAATTGTTATGTGAAGCTCATAGTTCTCCATTTTCTGTTCATCCTGGAAGTACTAAGATGTATAGAGACTTTCAAGAGTATTACTAGTGGAATGGGATGAAAAGAGATATTGATGATTTTACAATGAAATGTTTGACATGTCAGTAGGTTAAAGCAGAGCGGTAGTTACCGAAGGGGATGTTTCAGCCTTTTCCAGTGCTAGAATGGAAATGAGAGAATATATCCATGGATTTTGTGGTGGGACTACCAAAGACTTCTCGAGGTAACAATGCGATATGGGTTATTGTTGATCGGCTAACAAAGTCTGCTCATTTTCTTTCTATTCGAGATACAATGACATTAGATCAGCTTTCTCGATTGTACCTCAAGGAGATTGTTAGGTTACATGGAGTTCCTCTTTCCATTGTGTCTGACTGAGATCCCAGGTTCACTTGTAAATTTTGTAAGGGACTTCAGAAGTCTTTGGGCACAAAGTTGAATTTCAGTACAACTTTTCATCCTCAATCAGATGGGCAGTCAGAACTAACGATTCAAACTTTTTAGGATATGATTCGAGCTTATTCAATGGACTATCAGGGAAGTTGGGATCAACATCTTTTATTAGTTGAGTTTTATTATAATAACAGTTTCCATTCCAGTATTCATATGGCACCTTTTGAGGCCTTGTATGGAAAGCGGTGTCAGACTCCTGCGTTTTGGGATGACGTCGGTGAAAGAAAGTTGATGGGGCCAGAATTAGTAGAAGAAGTGGCTGAGAAAGTGAGGATGATCCAGCAACACATGAGGACAACTCAGATCATGTAGAAAAGTTATGCAGATAATAGAAGGAAAGACTTCTCTTTCGAGGTAGGTGACCATGTTTTCCTTAAAATCTCTCCTTGGAAAAGTGTGATGCGTTTTGGTAAGAAAGGGAAACTAAGTCCACGGTTCATCGGTCCTTTTGAAATCTTGGATAAAGTTGGAACAGTTGCATACCTCTTAGCTTTTCCTCCAAGCTTGTTTCAGGTACACAATGTTTTTCATGTTTCGATGTTGAGAAAGTATGTTCTAGATTCATCACATGTCTTGAGGCTGGAAGTAGTTCAGCTGGCAGAGAACCTTTCTTATGAAGAAAAACCGGTTCAGATTCTTGATCGAAGAGAACAAGTATTGTAGAATAAGGTAATCCACCAGGTAAAGGTTTTGTGGAGAAACCACGTGGTTAAAGAAGCAACATGGGAGTCTGAAAATGCTATGAGGGAAAAATACCCTCAGTTGTTTAATAAGTAAATAAAATTGCGAGGATGCAATTTCAAGAAGGTGGGGATAATGTAACATCCCAAGGTTTTCTAAAAATAAATTGAAAATGCTTGAAATTTTGTTTAAGGTATATATTTATAAGTATCCTTTAAACATAATTTTATTTCTTATATGTTTTGAATTTCCAGAAACTGTCATCTAGAATTGTGTTCAGTATGTTAATTAGAGTCTGATAAATCAAACTTGTTTTTTTGGTGAATAGTAACATGCCCTTATGAATAGTAATATGACCTCATGAATAGTAAATAATATTATTATTTTATTTTCCCAAGGCAATAGGATAATGGGATCTTAATTAATTTTCCAATGCCACATAAAACTAATTGCACTTCAATATTGTTATTTTTCGAATTAACTGTGACCTTATTTAAAAATTAAATTAATAATATTTAGAAAATTATTTTTGAAAAATGGAGTTCATTTTTTAATTCTACACATCTAAAAACGGTTGGGGTAAATTTTTGGTATTTTTCTAAAACTCTTGAATTTTTGGTGAATAGTGAAATACGATAAAATACCGTATAATCAATTTATCAGTAAAAATGCACTATTTATGACATAATAAGTGATTCAAGGCCACTTTCTTCGAACTCACATGATATTTTTACTATTTAGGGCCACTTGATTTCAGATTATTCATAGTCTTGATAAAAATATTATAATAATAATTAAAATAATCTAAAATACCTCCCCTCCTCCACTATAAATATCACCCTCACTCCCCTCTTCCTCCCACACCTATCAAGCCTTGAGCACTGTCTAATTTCTGCCAAATTCCCTCCCAAATCTTCTTCCCCACGTCCTAGAGCTTCTGGTCTCACCAAAAGACCAAAATCAAATCCCTTAAGAAGGATCTCAAGGAGATGAGATCAAGAGGTAAACAACCTCTTTTATTTTCTTTCTTTTCTTTCATTTTTTGTTATTCTCTTCCATTCCCTTTGTCTTGTGTTGGGATATTTCATTAAATATTTCCCCCTTACTGTCCATATATTGTATGAATGATGATATATTCCATTCCTCTCATCAATCTTGTTTTTATGAAATTTTAAGAGACGCCGTTAGGCTGCCGAATTTTCGTGAGAAATTTCTCAAGATTTTCTTTTATTTCATGATTCATTTTTATTCTTTCCTCACTCCCTCTTATCCAAGAGGCATGAAATCTCCAGAATCATGTATATTCATTATGTTATCATGATTATGGAAAATTCCTCATCAGTATTCTTCTCCTCTTCCACTTATTTAAGGAATCAAAAAACATTGTCCATTTGTGTCGAATTACCGATATCGTAGATGATGTATTTTCAATTTCCATTAATTCTTTCAAGTCTGGTCATGAAACCATTTATATGGTTGAACCAGGTTATAATATATGTTTTATTACTCATATAAGGTTCTATAATTCTTTTTTACTCATGTTTCTAATTTAAAAGACAAAATGACGTTGTTATTATCAAAGAACCACTTAAATGATCTAAACGAACATCATTAATGTTTTATCTCATGAATCATAATCATATAAAGAAATAAAAGTGATAAATGGTGTAATTTATGGTACTGGAAATATTTAAATACTAATCCATTCCAATTCTAGATTTTTACTTCCAATCAACAAGAACGATTCATCATGAACCGATCATGAAAATCACAAAAGAACTCACCCAAGATAATGCAAGGAACAAAATACTAACAATTAAGGGGTGAAATGAGGTTATGAAATAACCATATAAGATGTTATAAACATGAAAATGTTTCTGTAAAATACTAATAAAACTATTTTAACCATTATACAGGAGGTTTAAACAAATTTTAAGTAATACAAGCCTAAGATAAGGGAATTCTTAACCCGATTTCCATTCTTTGGGTTAACCTTCTTTTTTATTATTTATGTGCTATTTAAATTGTTTGTGTGATGGGTTCTGTTTATATTATGTTTTATTATGTGTATTTACAGATTATATACATATTCCATCCACTCTATTAAGTCTCACTTTAAGTATATGATGTTTATAAGGGACTTTTCTTCTAAAATCCCCTTTTCAAATTCTATTTTACAATATTCAAAAGCAATGTTTTTATGCTATTATTTATGTTGTATGATTATGTTTTGGTTATTGGGAATTTTTTATGATGAAGGATGGGACCTATATTTCCCTTCAATGCATTGGGTATGAGTATGTTGGAGGTCGGTCATATGGTTACTCCACGTGTAACTGCGATGGTTACACAAAGTATGGTAGCCGTGAGGGTTACAAATTTTAAGGTAGCCAAGATGGTTACAAGATTATGTAAGTAATGCCCCAAGATACCTATATGATTATATTTATGTTTGTGTGGATCTTGTGTAAATCTCATGTTACACAATGTAAGTATTTATGGGTGGAAAGCATGTCTTTTGAAAATGTTTTCATACGTCATGCGTATTCATGGACTAATGTGATTTTTCCTTATTTTTCATACCTTACTGAGCTTTTGTGCTCATCCCAAGTTTTTAAATGATTTTTCACAGGTTAATGGATGAGTAATACAAGGAATGAAGACATGTTAAATGTTAAAGAATTGTCAAGGAGTCTTGTTTTAATTTTTAATGTTTTATATTCTGAGGAAAATGGAAACTGATTTTATGGTATCCACTATGTAACAATGTGTAATGTTATGAATGTTTTGTCTTAATTATATAAAGCTCTAAACTTGAAAATATCCTCAATGTAAAAGGAAGTTTTTTCTTGAATAAATTAAAGATTATGTATGAAATAAGTTTGGGTCTTTATACACCAATTTCCCTTCCACGGGTTATATTTTTTTGAAACCCACTTCTTTTCACAGGTTATGCTTTTGATGAAATGATTATTAAGCCTATCTTTTTCCATAGGTTAAGATATGATTACATGTTTATGAAAACCATTTAATTTCATGGGTTATTATATGATTGTTTATGATTTTATGGAACATGTATGTATGATTTAATTATGATATGGGTGAGATATATATCTCCCTCCAATGCATTGGGAAATCATTAATGTTTTATGATCTCAAAGGTTGAATAGGAGGACATCCCAAGGCAAAAAAAACAGGGTATGCAAGAGGAACTCCCATGCCCAAAACAAGAGGGTACATAGGAGGACTTCCCAAGCCCAAAACAAGAGGGTACATAGAAGGAAATCCCAAGCCCAAAACAAGAGGGTACACGAGAGGGAATCCCATTCCTAAAGCAGGTACATGGGTTATTAGCCCAACCCCAACATGTTACGAAGGTTATGGTAGGCAACCTTGACATGGGGTTATTATATACTTATGTGTTTTCCAAAATTCCATGTTTTATTCCTTTGTTATTATTTCATGTCTTATGTTCTTTATTTCCTTATGATTGATGTCTTTTGAACTATCATGATTTATTCCATGATTCATGTTTATAATCTTTTGATATGTAGGGTATGATCATATAATGTTATGATCACATTCTCATTCCCCTATTATCATGTTTATGCTTACATGTATCCCTTTTTTACCCTTAATTAGAATCTAATTGCACCCATTTATATGTTTCATTTCCTAGGTTATGAAGATATGTATTAAGTAGGATGTATCTAAGAAGGGTTCTAGTCAGGAAGAACCTAGTGGGAGATAATGTAGTTCACTTATGTACTAATGTTTATGTTTCTAAGTTTCCAAAGGCACTAAACTAATATAGTATTTGGGAATATGTTTGTATTATGTTTTAAGTATTCCTAAAAAGTTATGTAATGTTAATGTATGTCAAGATTGGGTCTTTATAGTTGGTATCAGAGAAATGTTTTAGTTAACCTTTGGAAACTAGGATGAAAAAAATTAGTGAGATCCCTAGGTATATTTGTAAGGATATGTCTAGGGATATCTCTAAGGATAATTATACAGATGAGTTAATGTTTTGGAAAATTTCCTATAATTTTAGTAAAGGATAGAGTGAGTGGTTTTATAGAAATACATCCCTATCTAGATACTATAAGTGAATGTGGATCTGGAAAAAATGTACCTAGGGGTAAAAACTCTGACAAGATGTTCTAGGCCTGACTCGAAGTAATCTGGTATATGATAATGGGCCTTGTTTCATACCTAGTTTGAAACTCCAGAGAGATATTATTTGGGAATTCAAAAAAATATTCATGAACCATCATGAAATATTTAAATATAATTTGGCTATGAATAACCTAGGCTGAACCTAGGGTGTCATAGATTAATGAAGGTTTCATGATTTAGACATCCTATAAGTAATTATTTTCATGACTATGTGGTTTTCTACGATGATAAGTAATGATCACACAATGCTTCTGGTTTTAGTCAATGATAGGAAATGGATTAACGTTGAATGTGATGGATGGTTTTCTAATGAGAAGTCAAGTGGGATGATCACTGGAGTGAAAGATGTTGTGATCATGCCTAATTAGTTTTTATGGAACATGATTAATAACGTGTACCTTAACCAACTCTCAGACTCCCCAAGGAAGAGAAACAAGGAATCCACTAAGATTTAGAGTAATGAAGACCATGGATGAAAGAATATTTGTTTTCCTTTGTGTCAAGAAAGTGGAAAGAATCACCTAAGTGAATGTCTTAGAGTAACAAGAAGATGTTTTTATTGTGGGAAGGAAGGACACAAAGAAAGTGACTACATGAAAAAAATGAAGAGTTCAATTAACAAAAATGGATAAAAATATTACCCTCCCCAAGTCATTATTGAATTTTTAGTGTTTTAAGTGTGGAATAAATGGTCATTATGCAACTCAATGTCCTAATAGGAAATCTCTTGATGAGAATCAGCAAGGTGGTGTGAGTAATGGTTACATTACAGATGATGATGGAACTAAAAATGAAATGTGGAAGGAAATATGTATTGTGTAATAGGATGAGGAAGAATTATTAATGGAATATGGATGAAGTGTAATAATAAAAGTTTATATATATTTGGATTCAAGAATTATGTTATATGAAAGGTAAAATATATAAGGATTGTCAAGTTTATGTTTTTTCACTAATGATTTAAAAGAATAAATTGAATGGATCTAATGGAATGGAAAAGTGATTTGATGACAAGGTGATATTTTGACCAAGTGAAGATAACCATTAATATGTTCCTTATGTTAAGATATTTGTTTTGTATAAAGATATTTTGGATATGAAAAATTAAATTTAACGGTATTGATTACCTCAGAACTGATATATGATCTTCTGAAAAAGTAGTCTATGTTACCATGGATGAAGTTTACAACTTCTTGGATTTAAAGAATATATCCAGTAATCATTAGAATAAGGAAGCATACATGTTTTCCAATAGGATTTATGATAATTAAGGGAATATATGATTAGGGTATTCACATGTTTGGAATTTGACAAGAAAGTGGTACTTTATGATATATAGGGATCAATGTTAAGCTGATTTCATGAGTTTCTTTCTAAAGCTCTGAATTATCATCTTTCAGAATGGTTATAAGGTTAACCATTTATGGAAATTTTAATATAAACTTCATATGAAGATAGTAAGATTAAAGTGTTATCTCTCCACATGAGGATTTATACATATTGGATAGCCTATTCAAACTACTTTGTGTTGATGATAACTGATGGGATGGAATATCATGGGTCTCATGATCTGTTAGTACTTTAGGAATAAAAAATTCACCTACCTTTTTAAAGAAACAGGTGAAGTAGATCAATGAACAACAAATGGTGATGTTTTCTTAAAATCATGCAATTATATCTTTTCATGAAAATTCTTCAAATATATGAAAAACGATATTCAAGAATTTTTTTTCCTAGTAACTTTATTTATAATGAATCAAAATTCCCCTTAGGTCATTGAAAATTTACATCTTTTTGAATGTTAACTTTATCCTGAATAATTTTTATATCACTCTCCATCAGAACATGATAGTTATATTTTTCTTCCATATCCATGTTTTCAATTCCCACCTATGTTCTCCTATGTGTAAAACTATTTATATGTTACTTTGGGTAACCATTATAGTTCCAAATTTCCTTTTAAATGGAAGTTTTAGTATTATTTTTTACGATGTGGGTTTCTATGAATGAAACCATCAAGTATTAAAACTTTTATAACCCAAACAAATTTTGAGGGAGAAATTAATTTTAAGGGGGGTATAATGTAACAAACCCAGTTTTTATAGATTTTTTTTGAATGAATTAATTTTAAATGATGAATTTCATTGAACTAAGTCAAATGTTACTTTCATATGGAACTGAATTGGATTGCACTATATGTAACACCGACTTGGAATGCGTTATACGCAACACTGAATTTTTACGAAACATCATCTTGTTATTATAATCATTTAAAAGAGATAATTATAACATAGAAGTTAAAGTTAATAATATGAATAGTAATAAATAATTTTCATATATTATTTATAATGGTTTCACATAAATAAAACATATTCATAGTGAAATATATAATTTTTGGTAAAATCTTTATTTGTTTTAAAATAATATTTTCTTAAAGAATTATCTTTTTATGTCCTTATGTGAATAATAATAAAATTAATTTTAGACACTAATCAAAATTTAATTTGATAAAATGAACATAATTTTTGAGTTCATAATGTTGAAATTATCTTAGGGTAAATTTTTCTGATTTTTTAGAGAAATTTCATTTTTGGGTGAATAGTAAAAATTACTACAATTTATTTAAAAACAACCTTTTAATTTAAATAACTATTAGTGTTAAATTATATTTAAAAATTGGTTTTTAAAGTCAAAATTGATAAATTATTAATATATTAATCCAATTTAGGTCATTGGAATCATTTTTATATTGAAATTATATATAAAAACTTATTAAACTTTTGAATGTTTTTACTTAAAAAACTTGCTTTCTCATCACGTCTGTGGGATTAATGTTAATCTTAATTTTCCAACTTTTTTGATTTTGAATTTTGAAAAATGAAAATAAATAGTTTTAATCATTATAATATTTTTGGTTTAATAATATTAACTTAATTTTTTGACCAAAATGATTAGTGAAAGTGAATAAAAATAATCATAATGATTAAGGTAAGATTAAGCTCAATTAAAGACTAAAACTTAATATTAAGGACCAAAATGACCTAAAAAATTGTCCAAAATCCATTATATGATTTATTTATGTAAAATTATTATGAAATTCCAATTTAGTGATTATTTAGTTAATAATTAACTAAAATAAATGATACTATAAATGTTAAAAGTGAAGTGAATTGATTAAATTATTATATTTAATTATTTTATATGATTAATATATCAGTTTACACATATTTTAACTTAATTAATTTTAATTCCAATATTATTTTTATATTTTAAAACTAAAATTAAAATAAAATATCAAAATTGACATTATTCTTATTTTACAACAAATGAAAATTTATTAAATGATTTAAAATTAATAAAAATACCATATTCTATAAAGATTTTTTTAAAGGTTAAAAAATATTAAACAGTGTCCATTAATTTACCGATTGATATTTTATAATTAATATATTGAACCATATATTATAAAAACATTGTTAGCACAGTTCGGGTTTAAGTTGCATTTTGTGTGTCAAATGCACTTATTTTAAAAATTAATTTCCAAAACACATAAGATTTTATTTTTTAATTTAGGTATAGTATTTATAATTCAGTGCCTATATATTATATAATAAATTTAACTTTAGTTTAGTCTTAATGGTTAAATTACTTAGGTTAGAAAGCTAGATGCTTTAATAAAAACCAAAATAATAAAATTAGGGAATCTTAAAAGTTAAAGAACCAATTTATTAAAAGGAACATATTTTTATGTGGAATAGATTTTTTAAAATATAATTTCACATTAATACATTATTTTTCCATTTTTAATGCCCATTAGGTTAATGATACTTCCCATTATTGAATACCTTTTGGTATTTACAAGAGTGCCACTACCCATCCACTATAAAAAGACAAGAACTCTACCCATTACTCACAACTATAAAGAAAAATTGGCTCACCAAAATCTACCCAAATAGTCTCCCAACATACCTACCTTACTAATTTCAGCCTCCCTTTTTGATTTAAGCAATCCAAGGAAGCCTTTTGGAACAAACCAAAAGGAGTTACCCGATTAAGAGGTAACACCTTCCCTCAAACTTCTTTCTTTTATTTTCTTTGTAATCTCCCTAAAATATTATTATTACATGATTTTATAACAAAAAATTATCCTAAATATAATATTATGTTTTTATTCTAAGGTTTATACCTACACTTATACACACTTCCATCTAATGGGTAACAAATATACTGTTTACGTGTATGAAAAACTAATACCTCACTAAATGATGATTGTTCATTTTTCCTTTTCCACCTATCATAATGGAAATTATGATTAAAACTATATTTATATATGTTATAAATTATATTTATTATGTATTTAAACTTATATATTTATTTTATAACACATATATTTATACTTTCAATTTTTTGTTAATACGATAATTTCGTTTGAGGAACTGTGGACTACCACCCCCTCAAAGTGATGTGATTTGTTCAAACACTACATGGAATGTATTAAGGATGAGCTTAGTAAAAATATATGATATATATAACATTAAAATTCTACTTTAATTATATTATATACATATATTTAATTTTATTTATTTCTTTCAGTACGATAATAAAAACTGAAACAATGTTCATGCGTACGTACGACTTACTGTCTCCATGAATGATGTTTACCATTTCATACTTCTATATTTTATAGATTATTATAATAAAAATTTATTAAATATAAATGGTATTTATATCATGGTTTAAATTATTTAATCATTATATAAGTATAATAACCAATTATATAGCAAATTAAGACACATGCGAAGAACAAAGTAGATATTACCTGAAGTGAAACCTTAACATAGGATTGTTAACAAAAGGGTAATATAAGGTCATAATAAAACCATATATGGTATTAGATATAAGAAAATGGATATTTAAAATATTTATAATAAATTTATATTTATTATATAGGTGGTTTGAATGAGTACGGTGGGAGTCATGACACTAGGCAAGGGAATTTCATCTCACTTTTTATTTCCATGAGATACATGCTTTATTCACCACATATTAATTTTTTTGTGGTGTGTATAATAACCATGGATGTATTATATGATTATTATACTTAAAATTATGGGTATTTACATATCCTTTATATGATATTCCTTTCATGGGGTTTATGTTTCAAAAGTTACCAAATCGTTAAGATAATTTTGTCTCAATTTACCTTCTTTGAGACACATACCGTGTTATGAACCTATATTTTTTTATTTAAGGTGTAAATAATAGCTTTTAAATGTTATATCATGAATATAATTACTTTAATGATATTTTAATCTTAATTTAATTTCAATTTCTTACATGTGGAGTATGATTCAAAGTTACTAAGTTATAAGAGTTAATTGAAATAATCTCATCGCTTTTCAAGACTATTTAAGATTATGCTTTCCTTGATGAAATAATATGATCCATATATTAAGAAACATCATTAAGTTTATTCTTCTTTGGTTATTGATGATATATTAATGTATTGTTTTCATTTTCCCACTATTTGGTACATAAGATAGTTAAGAAAATGTTTTTAAGAAAGCCCAACTTCACCCTCTATTCGGTCGGAAATCTATGTTCATTAAAAACCATGTTTTCTAAAAAGGGTTTACAAGAATATTATACTAATATAATATGATAATTAAAAGGAATATTTACCATTTTTTTCTTTTATCAATGTTTTCAATGGAATATTCTTGTCGCTTTCTGAATGAGGAATTTTCTAACCTTTTTACCATGAAAAAGGAATGTTCTTTTTTACCTCGTACAGAAGGTATGGATTTAACCACCATCGGTTATTTAAAGTGTCACGACCCGACCCTACCTGGGCTTGAGCCACAACTACCCCAAGCCCGCCTCCATAGGCCAGGGGCTGGCGACCAGCTCCGAAGGCACAACAACTCAGGGAGGCCTTTGCCTAAGTACCAATACACACCCACACGCAGCACACTCAATGCAAAAGTGCAGAGTAAAAAGAAAGAACAAGCAGAGTAAAAAAAAGAACAACTGCAATAAATAAACCACAGAGTGCATCGACCTCTACAAGTACAAAGTAAAAGATGAAAAGAAAAGGGCAAAACACGCGTCCAATTGAAAAGTGCCACAACCCGGCAACAGGTAAACAAAAAGAAACGGCTGACGGGTCTCCCACCTGGATCCCGACCACGACCACCACACGCGGTCCAAGCTCCCAAGCTCCTACGCTCCACTGAGGTCATGACCAGCCTATCCGTCATCTGCAAGGGCACACCAAGTGCAGGAAAAGCCCAAGCAGGGGTGAGTATAAAAATACTCAGTAGGATACCCCGAAGGCTCGAGGGAGAAACAAGAGGAGGTACCGAAGGGTGAGCAGTAGAGAGAATAAGGGAAAAGTAAAGGAGTCCAACCGAGGGTGCAGTAAAGAGTCCAGCTCAACCCAACAAGAGGAAGGAAGTAGACTCATCCAGGCACAAGGAGCTGGAAACGGTGAGAATATGAACTTCCCATCGAATCTTCACTACCTATAGCAGGAGAGTAGACTCATCCAGCCATGAGAAGCTAGACACGGAAAGCACGTGGCATACCCCGCGCATCTTCGCCTCACCTGGAAGAAGAGTAACCAAACCCAAGAAGTGGGTACCAGAAACAAGGTATATACATATCGGTATGCTCAACAAGAAACCCGAACAACGTCGTAAGGGGATCTCTATCCCGTAGCTCAGCCCAAGAAAGTGAGTCTCCAACAGTCCTAGACATAACCCCATCATCGATGCCCAGTATCCCGCACGTCTGCCCCGAACTACAAGCCAAGGGGCTCAATCACCGCACCTTGACACTATCTGCTTTGGGCGGCACTGACTCGCCCGCACGGTTTTAGATCACTTCCTAAGGACGCGTCTCGGTGGGGGAAAAGCTCCTCGTACTTGAGAGTTCTGGGGGAATGTCAACCACAAATCGTCATTGCCCCGTAGTCGAGAGGTATTCTCAAAGTAAAAGTCATTCCAACACTGACCCGTACAACCAAGGGTCCCGCTCCGGTAACCACGGAGGAAAGCCTCAGACTGGCCTAGTAGAAAGGACTAACCCTGGAATGCCAACAGGTGTCCCACTGCCCAGCCCTGCTGGAGGGTAATTCATAACCAGATATCAGGCAACCCACTGCCTAGCCCTGCTGGACGGTAAACCCTAATACATCATCAGGCGACCCACTGCCCAGCCCCGCTGGAGGGTAGACCTTAATACATCATCAGGCGACCCACTATCCAGCCCCGCTGGAGGGTAGACCTGCAATAAGTCGACATGCGACCCACTGCCCAGCCTTTCTGGAGGGTAGACCTGGAACTAGACGACGGGCGACCCACTGCCTAGCCCTGCTGGAGGGTAGACCCTAAGAGGTCATCGAGTAACCCACTGCCCAGTATCTGCTGGAGGGTAGACCCTAAGAGCGTCGGGTGACCCACTGCCCAGTCTCTACTGGAGGGTAAAACCCTAGAAGTTCGTGAGCAACCCACTGCCCAGCCCTACTGGAGGGTAAACCCGTAGAAGTCGATGAGTAACCCACTGCCCAGCCCCACTGGAGGGTAAAACTCAGAACTGCTCTGGCCATCTCCACTGGAGGGTACAACACTGGCCAACCGAACACGGAGTGGGTATCGCGCAACAACCCAACTCCAGAACAACTCACCCCAAATGAGGTGTAGCGTCTGCTCCATCACTGGGTGTCACTAGCACCACTACCGGCCAAACCATCGAGAACAATACCAGGGGGAGACCACTCAACCCTACTGGTCAAATAAACGAGCACAGAGCCAGGGGAAGAACTGCACCCTGCTGGTCGAGCAAACGAGCACTGAGGGACCCTCTACATAGCGAGAGGTCAAAGTACGCAAAGCAGAACATGGAACGCACATGGGGCCCACACGAAATGTGGCCCCACGTCAACCCCAACTGAATGCACAAACGTTATCAGGTACAAACCACACATACCTTCAAGCGCTCCCGTATGCTCCCAGAGTATAACTCGTTCTAGCCCAAAGGCTATCGTGCACACGACACCCAGCGTCAACGCGAAGGCGTGATGTAACATCTCTAACTCAAAGGCCCAAGCACGACCAACCACATCTTGTGAAACATTTATATCACTCTCCCAAGAGTGTGCGATCACACGCCAAGGGTCCGCTACAAACATGGTAGGACAAACCACCAACGAAGCACCTTTTATTCCACATTTAACAAGATGGCGTAAGAGGCTCCGCAAAACCAAACGGATCACACTGTTGTAATCCTCGCGGGAAAACACGCGAGATCGACTACTTACTCGCCTCCAACGGATATCCGACGGAAAAGTCACCAACACCGCCTCACGCCCGAACGGCGTCCCGTGATCCCGAGCCTCAGCTCCGAAAACAGTCCGGCGTGTCGCACCATTACGATCCCTTTGGGAAAACACATCAAAAGCACTACTCACTTGAGTGCAACGGATATCCGGAGAAAAAGATGCATCCCGGCGCACTGCACACGAGCGGTTCCATGTGGGACCCGCATCCCAGTCCCAAAACTCAACGAATGGATCGCACCGTTGCGATCCTCTTGAAAAAGTACACGAAATGGACTATTCACTTGTCCAAAACGGTCGCCTCGGTGATAAAACTGGAAATCACCGTCAACTCCCGAAACGGCCCTCGCGGGGCCCGCACCATCGTTCAGAATTACAACGGGCAGACTGCGCCAACGCGATGCCCTTGAAAAAACACCCAACATTGACTGCTCACACGCCCCGAACGGACGTCCGACGAAAAAGTCGCTACTAGCTGCACGCAGCTCAAAAGATGGGCTGTGGGGCCCGCACCTCAACTTCGGCATCAACGCCTGAAACCACCCTGGAAACCTCTGCCTCGATTCTAGGGTCCCAACGCCACTGACGGTGCTCAAAACGGACGTCGGACGCGTCCGCGCCGTCCAAAACAAGAATCTCGGGGATTACGCTCGTCCACTTAAGGACACGTCGCGCCTCAGCGGCCCCTCGTTTTGGGAATTAAAAATTCCCGAAACCATCTCAAAAATACCGTCTTGTCGATAAGGTCCCACTGCCGCAGATGGCATGCAAATCAGACACCCGTAGTGTAAGATATGGGTGTCTGAACACAAAGGGGACCACCCCCTGGGGCTAGACCGGTCCTGACCGGCCGGTCCGCCCGACCTGGCCCGGCCCGCTGCTCAGCCGCGCAGCCCGGCACTGGTTCGCGGCCCGCCTAAAGACCGGCCACAAGGTCCGGTCGCCTCTCCGTGTGAAGACCCACGCGGCGCGAGTCTTTGTCGCCGCATAGGGGTCGCGCGACGCGACCCTGCGGTCGCCGCTCCCTGGCGACCGCCGTCTCGCCGGGAGCTCCGCCAGACGCCCCCGCCGACGCCCGAGCGCCCTGCTGCCGTGCCCAGAGCCTCCCCCGGACACCCGCGCTGACGCCGCAGACACCCCGCTTCCGCGCCCAGCGCCTCCACCGGACACCCGCGGACATCCGCTATCGCACCGTCCGACCTCGCCGCGCCGCCGCTCGAACCCGCCGGAAACCGAAAACCCGCCAACTTCTGCGGATGATTGCGAATGCCTCCGAACTCCGATTTCAAATAAGAAATAAGAATCAGAAAGAGAAAATTGTATACTACGCGTTCATGGGATTCGTTCAAAAATCCAACAACGAATCGATAGTATTAAACATTCTTGAAGTAGGTACGGGAATAGAAAATGCAAACGCAACATCCTACCTCGTGGGGCTTCGCCCGAAGCTTCGCGACGATCCGCCGACACCACCGCACCTCGCCGGAGTCACCTCGCCGGACTCTCACCGAAGATGGAGGAGGAGGAGTGGGAGAAGAGGGGATTCCAGTGGGAAGGGGAAGGAGAGGAGGGAGGAGGGTGTGTTAAGCATTTAAATAGAAAACACTTAACCACCCGCCCGTCGGCCCGGACCTGAACTCTTAGCAGGGTCGAGGTTAAGCCTCCTATAGGGTAAACACCACCTCCTGAGCACAACAGAATTATCAGAATTTTAATCCGAGATCCCGTTCAAAAGTTATTAAACATAGCGCCCGACGCTGCCAAATTACGAAAACGCCCCTGGGGCCATTTTTCACAGATGGCCCACACCCGCAAAACTTACACCCCTACTAGGGTAAACGGCACGCTCCGAAATCAACGGTGCCCTCGGTTTTCCAATCCGAGCCACTGTTTAAGAGACACCTGCGTTTCTCCATTAAACGAATTAATTAATTTATTTAATCCGTTTAACGTTCCAGAAGCGGGCGAGGGGTCTAAACGTCCCGTACCGACACGTTTTATGTCGTTCCTAGGGTAAAAACCCTATTCTGGACCCATCCATACACTCGGATCCCTGATCTGGATCACTGTTTAGTAGTTATCCCATTTATTTTGCGTTTCCAGTGTGAACGCACTGAAAATTTTATTCCGGCCACTCCGGGGCTCGGAATCGCACGCCGTCTGAAGGCGCTGCTTTGGAATATCCTCAAAAATATTCCAAAGTCTTTCACAGAAAAAACCGAGTTCTTAAATCATTCCCTCATTCAAGATTTTCGTCCCTGAAAAGCAAAACTAGGGAGCAACACAGGGTACTAAGCCCACACCTGGCTTTCCCATACCCAGAAGAACCCACGCACAGCTCTGCGTCACCGCACACAGACCAAAGGATCGATCATCTCACGCTAGGTCGGCCCTTTTCGATGTCGTGCACCCACTCTAGACTTTGGGGTTAGGGCATGGCAGTAGGGTACCTCTCCATCCCTTTGCACGGTTTCAAATGGCCCGAAGGCCCTCGGGGGTGGCTCACCTCCCCGAACGAACCTCTACGTCGCACGCCGTGACTGGAATCACCGCCCGCACCTGAAACAAGGCTCGGTGATTCCCTCCTTCAGAATATCCATATGGTGAAACACCCAAGGATATCTGGTCACGCAAGGTTCCACAGTCGATGCTCTCTTACACGCTCAAAAGGCGAAGGAGTCAACACCATCGACTAAAGGAAAAGGTCTCACGCCTTTTTCCTTACCAACACAGGGTTACACCCGACGCCCTACGTCACCCTGGTAACACCTCAAGAAAGGAGAAGGAAGGAAAGTATTCCACACAAAGAGTCTATCAATTCTACTTCCAGAAGTAGAAGAGTCGCAAGGGGTACCTCTCACCATCCCATGCTCTGCAGGATCGTAGACATCCAAAGCTCACGACTGTCCGTGGTCCCAACCGTCAGCTCCTGGAGCCTGACGTGGACCGCCTAGTGGTGATGGGGAGATCTTGTAACGTCATCCCCCACCTCCAGCTCCTCAAGCTCCTCTGCTAGCACCACCTCTCTGGCCACTACTCCGACCACGGCGCTGCCTCTGCTGTGGTGGTGCGCCTGCTGCCTTCCCGAAGCTCTCAGCAACTCAGGTCAGGCAGTCTCGTGCCAAGTGACCTTGCTCATCACAAGCATAGCACCCGCGCTATCTGGACTGCCCTGGTGTCCTCCGACGCTACTTTGGTGTACAACCACAGCCTGGAATCCACTCACGGAAGGGCATCCTCGGCTGAGGCCCTGCGCCTTTTCGCCATAGTGGTATACGACCACGTCTTCGAAACCGGCAGTGGGAAGGCCACCTGCATCGAGGTCCTGTCCTCCGATGCCTGATAGCTACGGCAGACATCCCGGCTCCGTCGCGCCCACTGCCACTACCAACCGCAAAACATGACAGGAATCCCTCTGTCACCAGCACCTGCTCTAGCACTCCGGCACATGTGGAAATGCCCAAGGGTACTATGAAAGCACGAATCTCTTGGTGGAGACCCTTCTCAAACTTCCACGCCTAGAAGTTGTCGTCATGGACCAAGTTCGGGTAAAAGCATGCACGGTCTGCAAATCTAGCCGCATACTCGGCCACCATCATCCCTCCCTGCTGAAACTGCAGGAGCTCCCGAATCCGAATGGAGCGCAAGCAGGAGGGGCAAAACTCCTCACGGAGCAACAACTGAAAGTTGTACAATGAAAGCGACGACTCCTCAAGAAAATGAGTCACCCGACTACACCAACGCCAAACTGCTCCACGAAAAAGGCTGGCTGCCAAAGCCACTCTATGATCTGTCGGCGTCTGCACAAGCCTGAAGAGACTAACCACTGCCTCGAGCCAAACCTCTGCTGCCTGAGGGTCTGGCTCACCACCGAACCTCAGCGGTATCTGCCGCTGGAACTCACGGAGCGCGCTTAACCTGCGCTCAAGCTCAGACTGCTCTGCTGAAGTTTTCTACAGCTCAATAGGTGGGGGTGCTGCTACCGGCCCACCCAGAGAAAGGGGCTCACATGATGGGTCTTGGACTGCGGCCTCGTAGTTCACAGGGTCATCGTCACGAACCAAAGCTGGTATCTTGGCTGGCTGTCCTCGCGGAGACACCCTGAATATTATCAAGGAGTGCTGCGGTTAGATGAGCATATATGTATATACCAACAACAACAACGATGGGGAGCTGAATCAAGAAGGACAGTCAAGACTCGGTCCTATGTGATGCACAAACAAATTTCCCTGCAACAAGTGTCTCAGCATGCCGAGTCGACAAGCAGGTTATCAAGGTCCTGGTGAATGGATACGTCGGTTTCCGCACCATCACTGGACTCCCTGGCCTGAGACCCACTCTCGAGACACGTTAAAACTGTTGCCCTAAATCCCAACCAATTCCTTTTATTTTAGGGACATCCGAACAGCGTCCCAAGGAACGAACCACCTCTGATACCACTTTGTCATGACCCGACCCTACCCGGGCTCGAGCCACAACTACCCCAAGCCCGCCTCCATAGGCTAGGGGCTGGCGACCAACGCCGAAGGCACAACAACTTGGGGAGGCCTTTGCCTAAGTACCTGTACACACCCACACGCAGCACACTCAATGCAAAAGTGCAGAGTAAAAAGAAAGAACAAGCAGAGTAAAAAAAAGAACAACTGCTATAAATAAACCACAGAGTGCATCGACCTCTACAAGTACAAAGTACACGCTAAAAAGAAAAGGGCAAAACATGCGCCCAACCGAAAAGTGCTACAACCCGGCAACTGGTAAACAAAAAGAAACAGCTGAAGTGTATCCCACCTGGATCCCGGCCACGACCACCGCACGCGGTCCATGCTCCCAAGCTCCTACGCTCCACTAAGGTCACGACCAACCTGTCCGTCATCTGCAAGGGCACACCAAGTGCGGGCAAAGCCCAAGCAGGGGTGAGTATAAAAATACTCAGTAGGATACCCCGAAGGCTCGAGGGAGCAACAAGAGGAGGTACCGAAGGGTGAGCATTAGAGTGAATAAGGGAAAAGTAAAGGAGTCCAACCGAGGGTGCAGTAAAGAGTCCAGCTCAACCCAACAAGAGGAAGGAAGTAGACTCATCCAGGCACAAGGAGCTGGAAATGGTGAGAAGATGAAATTCCCGTCGATTCTTTGCTACCTATAGCAGGAGATTAGAATCGTCCAACCATGAGAAGCTAGACATGGAAAGCACGTGGAATACCCCGCGCGTCTTCGCCTCACCTGGAAGGAGAGTAACCAAAGCCTAGAAGTGGGTACCGGAAACAAGGTATATACATATCGGTATGCTCAACAAGAAACCCGAACAACGTCGTAAGGGGATCTCTATCCCGTAGCTCAGCCCAAGAAAGTGAGTCGCCAACAGTCCCAGACATAACCCCATCATCGATGCCCAGCATCCCACACGTCTACCCCGAACTACAAGCCAAGGGGCTCAATCACCGCACCTTGATACTATCTTCTTTGGGCAGCACTGACTCGCCCGCACAGTTTTAGATCTTGTCCCAAGGACGCGTCTCGGTGGGGGAAAAGCTCCTTGTACTTGAGAGTTCTGGGGGAACGTCAACCACAACTCGTCACTGCCCCGCAGTCGAGAGGTATTCTCAAACTCAAAGTTGTTCCAACACTGACCCGTACAACCAAGGGTCCTGCTCCGGTAACCACAGAGGAAAGCCTTAGACTAGCCTAGTAGAAAGGACTGAGCCTGGAATGCCAACAGGTGTCCCACTGCCCAGCCCTGTTGGAGGGTAATTCATAACTAGATATCGGGTGACCCACTGCCCAGCCCTGCTGGAGGGTAAAACCTTATACATCATCAGGCGACCCACTGCCCAGCCCCGCTGGAGGGTAGACCTTAATACATCATTAGGCGACCCACTGCCCAGCCCCGCTGGAGGGTAGACCTGGAATAAGTCGAAAGGCGACCCACTGCCCAGCCTTGCTGGAGGGTAGATCTGAAACTAGACGACGGGCGACCCACTGCCCAGCCCTGCTGGAGGGTAAACCTTAAGAGGTCGTCGAGTGACCCACTGCCCAGTCTCTGCTGGAGGGTAGACCCTAAGAGCGTCGGGTGACCCACTGCCCAGTCTCTGCTGGAGGGTAAAACCCTAGAAGTCCTTGAGCAACCCACTACCCAGCCCTGCTGGAGGGTAAAACCGTAGAAGTCGATGAGTAACCCACTGCCCAGCCCCGCTGAAGGGTAAAACTCAGAACTGCTCTGGCCATCTCCACTGGAGGGTACAACACTGGCCAACCGAACACGGAGTGGGTATCACGCAACCACCCAACTCCAGAACAAATCACCCCAAATGAGGTGCAGTGTCTGCTCCATCACTGAGTGTCACTAGCACAGCTACCAGCCAAACCATCGAGAACAATACCAGGGGAAGACCACTCAACCCTGCTAGTCAAATAAACGAGCACAGAGCCAGGGGAAGAACTCCACCCTGCTGGTCGAGCAAACGAGCACTAAGGGACCCTCTACGTAGTGAGAGGTCAAAGTACGCAAAGCAGAACATGGAATGCACATGGGGCCCACACGACGTGTGGCCCCCAGTCAACCCCAACTGAACGCACAAACGTTCTCAGGTACAAACCACACGTACCTTCAAGCGCTCCCGTATACTCCCAGAGTATACCTCGTTCTAGCCCAAAGGCTATCGTGCACACGACACCCAGCATCAACGCGAAGGCGTGACGTAACATCTCCAACTCAAAGGCCCAGGCACAACCAACCACATCTTGTGAAACATTTATATCACTCTCCCAAGAGTGCGCGATCACACGCCAAGGGTCCGCTACAAACATGGTAGGACGAACCACCAACGAAGCACCTTTTATTCCACATTTAACAAGATGGTGCAAGAGGCTCCGCACAACCAAACAGATCACACCGTTGTAATCCCCGCGAAAAAACACGTGAGATCGACTACTTACTCGCCTCCAACAGATATCCGACGGAAAATTCACCAACACCGCCTCATGCCCGAACGACGTCCCGTGATTCCGAGCCTCAACCCCGAAAACAGTCGGGCGCGTCGCACCATTGCGATCCCCTCAGGAAAACACGTCAAAAGCACTACTCACTTGAGTGCAACGGATATCCGGAGAAAAAGATGCATCCCGGCGCACCGCACACGAGCAGTGCCACGTGGGACCAGCATCCCGGTCCCGAAACTCAACGAACGGATCACACCGTTGCGATCCTCTCGAAAAAGTACACGAAATGGACTATTCACTTGTCCAAAACGGTCGCCCGGTGATAAAACTGGAAATCTCCGTCAACTAACGAAACGGACCTCACGGGGCCCGCACCATCGTGCAGAATTATAGCGGGAAGACTGCGCCAACGCGATGACCTCAGAAAAACACCCAACATCGACTGCTCACACGCCCCGAACAGACGTCCGACGAAAAAGTCGCTACTAGCTGCACGCTGCTCAAAAGACGGGCCGTGGGGCCCACGCCACAACTTCGACATCAACGCCTGAAACCACCCTGGAAACCTCCGTCTCGATACTAGGGTCCCAACGCCACTGACGTCACTCAAAACGGACGTCGGACGCGTCCGCGCCGTCCAAAACAAAAATCTCGGGGATTACGCTCGTCCACTTAAGGACACGTTGCGCCTCAGCGGCCCCTCTTTTCGGGAATTAAAAATCCTGAAACCATCTCAAAAATACCGTCTCGTCGATACGGTCCCACTACCACAAACGACATGCAAATCGGACACCCGTAGTGTAAGATATGGGTGTCCGAACACAAAGGGGACCACCCCCTGGGGCGAGACCGGCCTGGACCGACCGGTCCGCCCGACCTGGCCCGGCTCGCTGCTCAGCCACGCGGCCTGGTGCCGGTTCGCGGCCCGCCTACAGACCGGCCACGAGGGCCGGTCGCCTCTCCGCGTGAAGACCCGCGCGGCGCGGGTCTTTGTCGCCGCACAGGGGTCGCGCGACGCGACCCCGCGGTCGCCGCTCCCTGGCGACCGCCGCCTCGCCGGGAGCTCCACCAGACGCCCCCACCGACGCCCGAGCGCCCTGCTGCCGCGCCCAGTGCCTCCCCCGGACACCCGCGCCGACGCCGCAGACACCCCGCTGTCGCGCCCAGCACCTCCACCGGACACCCGCGGACACCCGCTGTCGCGCCGTCCGACCTCGCCGCGCCGCCGCTCGAACCCGCCAGAAACCAAAAACCCGCCAACTTCGGCGGATGATTGCGAATGCCTCCGAACTCCGATTTCAAATCTGAAACAAGCGCCAGAAATAGAAAATTTTATACTAAGCATTCATGGGATTCGTTCGAAAATCCAACAACGAATCGACAGTATTAAACATGCTCGAATTAGGTACGGGAATAGAAAATGCAAACGCAACATCCTACCTCGTGGGGTTTCGCCCGAAGCTTCGCGACGATCCGCCGGCACCACCGCAACTCACCGGAGTCTCCTTGCCAGACTCTCGCCGGAGATGGAGGAGGAGGAGCGGGAGAAGAGGGGCTTCCAGGGGGAAGGGGAAGGAGAGGAGGGAGGAGGGTGTGTTAAGTGTTTAAATAGAAAACGCTTAACCACCCGCCCGTCGGCCCGGACCCGAACTCTCAACAGGGTCGAGGTTAAGCCTCCCCTAGGGTAAACACCACCTCCCGAGCACAACGGCGGTCTTGTAATTTTAATCCGATATCCTGTTCAAAAGTTATTAAACGTAGCGCCCGAGACCGCCAAATTACGAAAACGCCCCTGGGGCCATTTTTCACAGACGGCCCGCGCCCGCAAAAATTACACCCCTCCTAGGGTAAACGGAATGCTCCAAACTCAACAGTGCCCTCAGTTTTCCAATCCAAGCCACCGTTTAAGATACACCTGCATTTTTCCATTAAATGAATTAATTAATTTATTTAATCCGTTTAACATTCCAGAAGCGGGCGAGGGGTCCAAACGTCCCGCGCCGACAAGTTTTATGTCATTACTAGGGTAAACACCCTATTCCGGACCCATCCGTACACTCGGATCCCTGATCCGGATCACCGTTTAGGAGTTATCCCATTTATTTTGCGTTTCCAGTGTGAACGCACTGAAAATTTTATTCCGGCCACTCCGGGGCTCGGAATCGCACGCCGTCTGAAGCCACTGCTCTGGAATATCATAAAAAATATTCCAAAGTATTTCACAGCAAAAACCAGGTTCTTACATAAAGTTTTATTTTCATGTTTAAAAGGTTAATTTTTAAGAAAATTATTTTAAAAATATTTTCAAAGAAATGGTTTTCAAAATGTTTTCAATATTATTTTATAAGTTTTCAATCAAAATTGTTTTCAAAACATTTTCAAGAACTATTTATATGTTTTCAAAGAAAAAGGTTTAAAAAAGGTTTTCAAAGATTTCTTTATAATATTTCAAGTTTATTTTTAATAAACTGGTTTCAATTTTTTTTATGTTTTAAATATCTTTTTTCAAATAATAAAAGATATTTTCCTCAAGAAATATTTTCAAAATATATTTCCAAGTTATTTTACATCTAAGATAACATCTATTGATGTTACTCATTCCATTATAAAAATGATCCAATGTTTCCATTCACATTCCTTATTGAATGGTTTATGTTTTTATGGAATGATGCTTATGACACCCATTTCTCTTCCACAGGTTATATAATTTTAAAACTTGCTTCATTTCATGGGTTATATTTTGATGAAATTATTATGAAACCTATATTTTTCTATAGTTTAAGATATGATTACATGTTTTTGACACACATTTCATTTCATGGGTCATGATATTATTGTTTATGATTTTTTGGAATATTTAAATATGATTTAATTATAAGATGGGTGAGACCTATATCTCCCTCTATGCATTGGGTAATTATAAATGTTTTATGAGGTCAAAGGGTATACATGAGGACATACCAATCCCAAAAAAAGAGGGTACATGGGAGGAAATACCAATCCCAAAATTAGAGGGTACAAGGGAGGATATCCAAAGCCCAAAACAAGAGGGTATATGGGAGAACAACCCAAGCCCGAAACAAGAGGGAACATGGGAGGACATACCAACCCTAAAACAAGAGTTTACATGGGAGGTAACCCCATTCCCGAAGTAGGTACACGGGTGATTATCCCAAGGATAATGTGTTACGATTTTCTTGGTAGGCATCCTTGACATAGGGTTATTATATGCTTATGTGTTTTCCACAATTCCATGTTTTATTCCTATGTTATTCTTTCATGGATTATGTTATTTATTTCTTTATGATTTATATCCTTTTAACTATCATGCTTTATTCCATGATTAATGTTTATAATCTTACAAAATGCAGGGTATGATCATCTAATGTCATGATCATGTTCTCATACCCCTATCCTCATGTTTATGCTTACATGTATCCCTTGTTTACCATTACTGAGCATTTGAGCTCACTCCTTTCTACATTTCCTTTACTAGGTTATGAAGATATGTATTATGTATGATGTGTCTAATAAGGGTTTCATTCATGAAGAACATAGTGGGATATAATATAGTTCACTTATGTACCAGTGCTTATGTTTGTAAGTTTCTAAAGGCACTAAACTAATAAGGTATTTGGGTGTATGTTTTTATTATGTTTTAATTATTTTAAAAAATTTATATAATTTTAATGTATGTCAAAACCGGGTCATTATAACTTAATAATCATATTCATTATAACCTTAATTTAAATTTCTCATGATTTTATATGTCTTTTGTCTTTACAAAGTGGATAAAATAGTTCCTTTTCAAGAATATGGATAAAGAGACTATATTCATGATATCAGAATAACTCTACTTGAATTAATATCATGAGTGATGAATGAAAAGATTCAAAATATTGGTAGATCATGATTTTTAATGTTTAATAATAATGAATTAAGGAACTTTAATAAAGGATAAGATAAGTACCATCACTTTCAAAAGGGGATAAGTAAAATACCGGAATTAATTGTTTCTTTAAAAATTGAGAAATTAAATTGATATTTTATGTGGATCATCAAAAGTTTAATTTAGCATTGATATTTTTTTATTTTACTACTTTGAAGTCTTAATAATGATAACATCAGTGCCCTTTGAATTTGATGTTGAAATTTTATGATCAAGGACAAACACGGTTTAAGTGTGGGGTATTT
This sequence comes from Viscum album, assembly GCA_963277665.1. Classification (NCBI taxonomy): domain Eukaryota; kingdom Viridiplantae; phylum Streptophyta; class Magnoliopsida; order Santalales; family Viscaceae; genus Viscum; species Viscum album. Next base: position 1,810,937,664 of record OY728156.1, read on the forward strand.
GACACATTGATATTTTCATGAATATTTTGTTATCCAATCTATTGATTTTAAGTGTTTTTAAATGAATAAATTCTTTATTTTCAATGTTTTAATTAAATTATGGGAAATTTTTAATGTGGAATTAAAATGGTATAAAAAAGAATAAATTGTTAAGGATTTTAAATTGGGAATATATTTCTACAATTTTTTGAAATTTTATTAAGTGTTTATATTTTTAGGTGTAAAAAAATTATCCCATCAGCTGGAAATCAACTTAAAGAGACCCAAAAACCACTTAGATAGGCCCAATAGGGTCTGTAAGGCAATGAAGAGCCTTAGGGAAGCCACACAAAGGGTATGAGGCCACACAGGGGCATCAGGTCCATGGGCGCCCCATGGGGATGGATTATGTATGAAATATATAGCAAGTTCGAACCCAAATATAAGCCCATGGTGGTGAAAGCCACAAAGTGATGGGAGGAGAGACTCACCAGGATAGGGTAGTCTATAGTAGTGATGAGATTCTTCAAACACCTAATGGAATTCATTGTAGATAGGTATCTACAGTTTGAGTAATAAATGATCATATCCCCCACCACACTTCTGACGTGGGACACTAAAAACATGGGAACTATCCATTTTTAGATAAACTATGCCATATCATACCTCGCTCCACTCACTTGAACTTAGACACACTGCTCCGCCCTTATTTTCCACATAGCCTCCACTCATCCTCACCATCCGCCACTACAAACTCCATGATTCACCATGGTCGACGTCCACAAAGCTTCATCTCAGCTCAATCGCCATGATAAGGCCTTCAATCACTAGGGATCATCTCCTATACCCTTATAATACCAAATTAAGATCATTTAGAGCCCCCTCTGGCCACTGTGAAGGCTATAGGGGTTGAGGGACCACCATCCTCTACTTCCATGCACATTTACATCCACTGTCACACTTCAATAACCACACCAATGATAATATGCCACCACTTGACTCCATTGAGCCCATTCTGAACTACCACCTCCAGCCAAACCAACGGTGACTCTTGAGCCACTATTGATATAATAGTGACTCATGATCCACCATTGAGATGACAGTGACTTATGATACACCATTGATACAATGGTGACTTGTGAGCCACCATTGATACAATGGTGACTTGTGAGCCACCATTGATACAATGGTGACTTATGAGCCACTATTGAGCCAATGGTGACTCATGAGACACCGTTGATCTAACAGTGACTCACGATCCACTGTTGATCCAACAATGCATTGTGACCAACCATTGATACAATGGTGACTCTTGATCCACTGTTGAGATGAAGTTGTCTTGTGAACCACTGTTGATCCAATAATGACTCATGATCCACTGTTGGGAAAACATTGAATCATGATCCACCATTGAGTGGTTTCGTTAATTGGATGCTGCCATCTTCCATTACTACTACTGACTAGAGGATCTCTATATTATACACCTTGAAACCATCTTGAGTCAACCAAATCTTCCATGTCCGTCCACCACTATAAATAATTCCTCGACTCATCTGGCCACTATGAAGGCTGGATGAGGTTTGATGAAAGCAAGGGTTTCTCACCACTTCCACTACCATATCCTACATGCACATGCCATGCATGTGGAAGGGAGACACTATCTTTATAGATTTTACCATGAACAATATTAGTTCACACTGAAAAATAGGATCACCTAAGATTCTTGGAGGTTTAAAGAATCAGCTATTCAAAATATACTTATAAAAACTGAGATCCAATGTTGAAGATTTGGAGATCCTTGACCAAGAGATATGAAGAAGGGTGAACCCTCTATAAATAGAAAAGATTTCCATTGAGAGAAGGAAGAGAGAACCTGAAGGAGAAAATTCCCATTGCTGCTGTTGACACTCTGTTTTCAATGATTTAATTTCTTTCTACTTTTATTATGCCTTCTACCTCACCTTCCCCCATTATTTAATTTTTAATGAAGGGTAAACCATTTTTATGATTGGTGAAGGAGAGGTGACCTATTATAATGCTGAATTTCTAGTTTTATCAAAATTATTCTTTATCTTTTGATTTATTAAATTATTTTTGATTTATTATTTAATAATTTTAATAAGATATGATGTTATTTTTATTTCAAATAGAAATATTCTAAAATTACTTTGATTAAGAAAATTATTCTTCCTCTTATTGGTGTTGGATCACACTGATTGGGTGATCTAGTGTCAAGCAGAGAAGTGTTTTGTGATTGCTAAACATGTAGGGAAGACATAGTGGGATAATATGAGTATTGGGGGTACTAAATTTTTAATTTATAATTTCTTAGGTGATCTAGGGGATATCCACTATGCATTTCACACTTTAGAATGAGAATAGTCCAACCAAGGAAATTGAGTTGATTATTATCCCTATCAATAGGACAAGGATAAATTATTGTTAATCTATTCATTAAACTAATTAATGAAAAAAAGGCTCAATTTCAAAATGTCCATGATATCATTTAAAAGAGAATCCAAACCTAAAACCCAATCATTTTTCTCTAATCCAATCTTCACAAAAAAATTTCCTTGTTGCCTTTTCATTTAATTCTTGTTCCTTAATTTAATTTCAAATCCATGAAAAATTGATTCAAAATACTACTCTTGGGAGATAACTTAGGTTATTACTAATACTACACCCTTAGGGGGAAATAATTACCTTTTTATACACCCCATGACCTGGTTGTGTCAACTAACAGGGTGATCTTCCATGAGATATTTGCATACTTGGAGGACATGGACTCATTTTCATGCCAATGTGGGGGATGCAATCTTTCTAATAGCTGGGTATGTGTGATGTTTGGTGGTGATACTGAGGGAACAACATACACTGAATAATAAACCTAGGAGGTGTCAAACCTTGGTGCCAATACATAGAGAACAATGATGAGGAATCTTGGGGATCGACTACTGATTCAAAAACCCCTAAGAGAGTGTAGAGTTCACCCCTAAGGGTAATTAATTGATCAAAATTATTTTTAGTGAGGTAATATTAGTTTTTTAACCTTCCTATCTCTTCTTCCCCTCACTCTCTCTTTTATTTATAGGTTCTAAACCAGGATTTTATCTTATGCATGAGCCATCTAAGGAGGGACAAGGGGTCCTAGTTGAAGGGAAAAAGGGTGCCTCAAAGAGTACTGGTAGGTACACCTTAGAGTCTGTGCATGAGGTTTTCAAAAAGTTAAGGTATTACGAGTAAGTTTTAAGGGTAGCTCCAGTTCCCTCGGTGTTCTCAGTCATCTATGGGGGACCACGACCTAACATTACAATGATGGCACCAACTGTAAATGAGGTGGACTGCTCAGGGTGACTCATCATTGAGATCCTCATGCCTTTGGGTAAGACGAAACCTCAATTAGCTTGGTAATCTTAAGAATTCTATGGAGATATTTGAGTTTATCACTTCAACGGGTTTGTTTTATATAGCTCCCAACCAACCATTACTGAGGGGTTTAGTTCTCAATATTTAGGTGGAAACTAGTGTCACAGGATCTCCAATAGTGGAATTCCCTTTTGAAACCCCAATAATAGACTTCACCCAAACTCTTACCCTTTTTAAGTCTTTCTCCCTTATGTGAGTCACATTTTTCCAATCCGTCATTATGAGTGAAACTAAATAGTATATATTTTTTCAAAATAGTACTTAAGATGGTAAGTTCCTAGAATATGGATGTGGTTGGGGGAGCTACACCCCAATGGCCAAGCCAAATCTTGAGGAGTTAGTTATTCAAGATGATATATACTTAATCCCTATAGAGAAACCAATCATGGAATGGATGATATATAAAATGTGGTGGAGCTCGAGTTTAGTGGAAATGGTATTTCTAGTGATGATTCAGATGAAGATGAACTTCCTCTTGACCTAGAGCCAAACCCATCTGAGAAAATCTTGAAGGAAGAGCCTACCCCCACTATTCTCATAGCATCCCCAAAGTATTAATCTATTCCACCTAAAGAACTGGAATATTCTGAGATTGAAGTTGCTGAGGAGAATTGCATCGTCTGGTGAAGGGCATGGAGGAGTGTGTGTAACTTTATTAAACACATTTTGAAGCCACATATAGTGAGTTAGATAGGGTCCATCCACTAGTGGATGTGAATATTGGGTCCCATAGGGGTAGATGATCATGCTATCCATGCAATGGTTTGTGATTATCTCACCAAATGGGTGCATTTGGAAAGTAAAGAGTTAAACATCACCTATAATTGGGAGAAATATAATGGCACATGGAGGAGTGTGTGCAACTTTATTAAACACACTTTGAAGCCACATATAGTGAGTTAGATAGGTTCCATCCACCAGTGGATGTGAAGCTTGGGTCCCATAGGGGTAGATGCTCATGCTATCCATGCACTGGTCTGTGATTATCTCACCAAATGGGTGCATTTGTAAAGTAAAGAGTTAAACATCACCTATAATTGGGAGAAATATAATGGCACCAAGAAGATCCATGTGACTGATTAATAACTTATATGACTTTAATAGAAAGTAAAAAATCACGTGTCTATCATTAATTCCCAAGCGAATATTATCAACTAGTTAAGGGCCCAGGTGGCGGTGGCCGAAGCTCGGGCAGAAGAGGCGGGATCTTAAACAGATGAGTTTCAATATGTGTAGGGAAAAGTGAGAATTAGGTCTGATGAGCTTCATCCAATGGTCAAGGAGTAAGAGGCATAATTATTTAGGTTATAATAGGTTCTAGAGGACACCCACTAGAGACTGACTAGGCTATATCCCTCAATTTTCTATGTAGAGACCTAAGGTGAATTATTTTTTCTAGAAAAAAGAGAGAGGCTACGGTGTGCGAGTGAACCCCTAAAAATCTTAAAGTTTGTTTGTTTTTGACCCCTCATATGTATAAGCATGTTTATTTTTCCACACTTCACCACCTCACTTTAATCATTAAGGATACAACCAACAATTAATCCCTAATCCCACAAGATTCATGCTCATTGTGATAATAAAAGGGTGAATGTAAGATTACTCACTTATATGATATTTCTAGACAATGGTTGAACACTCAGGATCTGGATCATTCATTTACTACCAGGGGTGTCCTAACCAAGAAAGATTTGGTTGGAGAGTGGGGCTCTCTGCACAAATGACTTGATTTCTCAACACATGTAGGTGGATGAATGAGGTAACTCCATGGGTGTTAAAGTCAACCCAAACAAAGGGTAGTGATGAAGAGAATGAATCAAAATTCTTGATATATGGAACACAAAGGGGGGTGAAAAGATAAAGTATGACTACTAAACATATTCAAAAAACATAATCCACTATCATTTTTATGAGTATTGGGACAAAAAAATGAGTTTCAACCATTGAAAATGTTCAAAACATGATACCTATCCCAAAATATTATCAGAATTCCATCGGCAGGTGTTCCTAGGATGATAGGTGAGCTAGTGTGGCTAGGAACCATTGTCGTTACAGGAGGATTTAAAACATATAATATTATGGGGATCCAAACTCAAGGAGATGTGAAGCATGGAGATGAATTTATGGAATGTTCAAATGGAGTTCATTACTCTTAGAATTATGTGACCATGGATTTAGGAACATTGTGTAGGCATATCGTTATAAACAAGGGTTAGAATCATTCTTCAATGGGAGGATCATCTTAGAATATAAGTTGTGATAGAGGAACATGAAGTATGTGGTAGGAGACCAACACCGAAGAGGTAAAGGGGCTTCTTAGGTGAGGGCTTAAGATGATTTGTAGTTTTACTTCATGCAATGAGGATGATAGACACACAATTTAACATCATATGGTGAGGATGATGTACACATAGTTTAAATTTATATTAAGAGGATGATTTACACATAGTTTAATTTCATACATTGAGGATGATGCATCTTACAGTTTAACATCATGTGAATAGGATGCTCATGGAACAATTTAGAATCTTGTGTCCAGGATGTGTGAGCCGACATGAACAACACATGCTCATTCAAGGTGAAGGGGGCATAAGAGGGTAATAACATAATGGGGGTTAACTATAGAGGAGATCATGAGGCAAAGGGACCTTAAGATTTGGGTCTAAAATTTTCTTAAACTAATGGGTTTAGCGAGAACATTTAGTTTTTTTCTGATAGCCATAGTGGGTCCCTGCTATCTTTCTACCTCTTTCTTTTCATCACCTTATTTTTCCCATGTCACGTGGGTGACTTAGAAGGGGTATTCTGACTCTTGATCAGGTTACCCTATGATTTTTCAATCTAATAGACATTTTTCCTCCCTCCTTTAGCAGTTTAAGGTTATAATAGTTAGATTAAGAAGTTTCAAATAGTTTAAGGTCATAATTCTTGGACTAAGAATCCTAGTTTAAGGTCATAGATCTTGGACCATGGTGCTACAAATAGTTTAAGGTCACAATGATTAGAACTAAAGGGGGATCATTCTATAAAGGTTATTATGACTCAAGAGGGTCTAAAATTGATGGGAATGGAATGACTAGGATTCCCTTAACCAAGAAAAATAATCTGGGGAGAGTCTCACATAGTTTAAGTTTAGGATAATTATACCTTAGGTTTTGTGTCTCAAAGGAATGTGTGTAGCATGGGGGAGAGGTAACCTGATGTGAATTGAGGTCCAAGAAGGGTTGGACACACAAAATATCTTTGAAAAAACTTTCACACATTTTAAGGTTGTAATTCTTGGACCTGGGCTCCTAGTTTAAGGTTGTAGAGTTTGAACCAAAGGGTGAATTCCCCAAAAGAACATATGTATAATTACATAGTAGAAACTTGATGTGAATTAAGGTCTAATGAGGCCTAATTTCAAATTAAACATTCCCAGGGTTGCTTTCACATAGCTTAAAGTCATGATTCTTAGACTTGGGCTTCTAGTTTAAGGTTATGGAGTTCATACCAGAAGAGGGCACCCATGTGTCTCAACCGACTTTGTCAACAATCACAACCAACCCATAAATTCTGTAATGCCACCTTGATTGATTTTTCCCAACATCCTCCCTTATCTTGATACACACTTCATAAAATTGGAGTCACATGGATCAAGAGATGAACAACATATGATTACAGTTAGGTATTGGGACAATGGATACCATGGTGTAGTGTGTTCACTGGTTTGATATTATGGAGGAGTTGAGTCTTGGTGTTCCTAGGAGATCTTTAAAAGTTCACTAAGCACTGAAAATTAAGTTGAGAATGGTGATTCATGAATGGAATTAAGTGAATTATTAAAAATTATTAATAAATTCCTTAGGAAAGTGAAGGACCCACATATTCCCAACCTTGGATCAACCCCTTTCTTTATTAACACTGGTTAGGAGTTTTACAGATTTATTTTATTTTCATAAATGAACTCACCAAAAAAATCACACTCCCCATCCATTTTTTTAATATTAATTAATAAAACAACTAAAATATTAATAATAGATTTATATTAGTGAAGAACTAACCCCATGACTCCTTGAGAATGACCCATGTCAGTCCCACTAGACTGTATTATAAGTTTTAATTTTTTTTATGCAAGGACTATGAAAAATTTTACATCAAATAACGATTTAAACTAGAATTTTTTTATTTAATATTTACACATGATTCCCATAATCTGTGCGTTTTAATCTACTAATATTACCTCTTTATTTACATGAGCCTCTTTCTATAGCACATAATGTGGTATGGAAGCGGATTTTGATTTTTATTCCTTAATATGTATATAAAAAAAGAACATGATTATTTTTTTGTTTAATGCCACATAAAAGTATTAGTGTAGATTTAAAATAATTTTTTTTCAAAGGAATTATACCCCATCCTTTCTTTATGGTAGGGTTACATTAGTTTTGATACATAATTCTTATTCTCAACACTCAGTTGTTGTTTCATAAATTAACAATTCTTAATCAAATTCATTAATACAAATATTTTCAAGTAAAATAATACCAATTGGGAAGTGACTATGGTGAAATCCCTGATCTTCTAGGTTTCATTTTATAAATGGAACTTCCATAGGATCCCAAACCTAATATTTAAGGGGTTCTGGCTGGTGGTAGATGGAATGATGTTCGAGTTGTGAAAGAGGGAAAGGATGATTTAGTAGAGAAGAGACCAAATATGGAAAATAAGGTTTTGTATCACTCTATTTATTATTTTCGTGGATCATATTTGGATATAATCATAAATAAGAGATCAACAACTCATGTTACTATAAACATTGAAGTGATTTTAGAGTGTTTGAGTATGTCTAAGTTTTCTTTAATTTCCTGACTTGTGTTTCCAAAAGGCGTAAAACCTTGGAGGTTAGATAAAACTATTATTCATATTTTTAATGTTTGAGGATTCTATTTTTGGAAGTTAATTTCTCTTAGTTATGTATTTTATCACTTTTTTCCCATTTAGGAATTGAAACTCAAATAATTAAGCTTAAATCCACTCTTATTGATATTAGGATACATTCATATTTAAGAATGGACTTTATATTTCAACCCTGCCTCTATCAAAAGTACTTATGATCAATAAGGGATTTGTATCCATGTTATAAATTGGGTTATTTAGTATCCAAATATTCACCACAACATAACATCTATGATGAGGGTTCCTTTTAGGATGAATAGGGAAACATAGTCAATTAGATTTTTATATTTTTTTGGGGGTTTTAGTTGAGATTTATTTGAGTAAAAAATTGATTGATAAGGTTATTTTATAAAATATTGATGATAATATCGATCTAGGAATTGATTATGAGAAATTACTTTTTTATTTTGGGAAATGTAATGTCATTGGACATTCTAAGTATATTTTTCAAAAGAACATGGTATGTGGAGTTTTCTATATGAGGGGGGGGGGGTGTATTAAAATTTTCAAAAGAATAATAATTACACTAGGAATCTTGATTCTTGTTTTTATTTTAGGGTAACCTTGGTTCAGGGAATTAGTAATTTAAATGATGGTATAAAAATGTATAATTCTACTGATGCATCTAACAATTATCAAAAATAAGTGAAGGTTAATGTTGTTGGAGGTGTAAGGGTAATATATTCAATGGATGGTGGTCCTAACTTCACTAGATCTATATCTGGTAATTTAATTGAGTATTTTAATAAAAAGGATACAGTAAATCATGATCATAGTACTGATGAATTTTTTCTATATAGAATTTATTTGAGAAAACAAGATCAACAGAGTGTGGATAATTCTTCTCATAGAAGGATTTTACAAGCTCATCATGATTTAGGTCCTTAAAAATCTAGAAGTGATTTGAAATTGAACATGATCATGGGGATAGGAAATTATAATATGATTCCCCATTTAAATGATGTTTCAATGAAATTTTAGGGTAGATTCTCTCTATTCATTCAAATGAGGAGGTTGGATACTAGAAATAAGACATGTTGGTTGATGTTAGGATAAGAAACTTAGATAATCTTTTTGTTGATATTGGTAGGTTCTCCTTGGTGGATTGAACATTTGGTGTATCTTTTTAAAGTTATAAGGAATGATATATTTTAAGATTAAATTCATTATAAATAGGTACAAGGGTTGGATTGTTTTGGTTAGATCCCTCAAGAATAGTTTTCAGTAATTAATTTGAGTTAGGGTGGACCCTATTTGGTTATAAAAGATAAAGATATGTATTCACCACTATATAATAGGTTTGAGGTTGGTCCTAAATTTCAATATTATATTATAAATATTTATTCTTTTGGGCTGGACTTCATTTCTGCACAAGAACAATAACAATCTATCTTCCACTAAGATATCAATGTGGCTATGGACTCTTTAGGAGTCTCTGGCGAGTGGGGGGATATATCAGATCTTGATAAGGATGATAATATCCAAATAAATAAATCTTATTATAGGTATATGGTGGTTAATGTAAAGAAGGTTGATGATGATGGATTCACATATGATCCTAAGAAAATGTTCAAGCCTCGGAAGGACTATTCCAACTTAAATCCCACTATGAGCACTAGATATACTCCTATATTTAAATGGAGGATGGTTAAATCTAATATGTATAGATCCTTTAGCTTTGATTTAGATTGATATGAGAATCATGAGGACTAAAATTCTATTTAATATGGTGTTTGATTTTGTTTATTTTGTTTCTTCTCTCTTTTCATTTGTCCTTTTGGATTTTAATGAGGGTAGGAATGTGATGTAAGACCCAATACTCTCATGATCTATTGCATTTTTATTTTCTTAATAAAGGGTATTAAAACCTAACTTGTTTTAATAAATACATTCCACATTTCTTGATTTATAATATGTGTGTGTATCTTTGGTGGGAGGGGGTGTTGTGAATCTCACTCCCTTAGGCAGTTTTAGTGATCATAAACACAAAATTGTGTTTCTAACATTTTCATTTCATGGTTTTCTATGTTTCTATTTTATAAATTTTTTCATGAAGATACCATACCAAAGAGAGGGATAAAAATGAGTGTGGAGGATATATTTATATTCCTATACATATAGGTATTAGTGTCTACCCAGTGGGTTACCTTTGGCTGGCTGGTGACACCCACCAGTGATCCAATAGAATTTTCATATATAAAAAATAGCCATTGAAGAGGGCCTCACATGCGATAATTCAACCCCCAAAACTTCTAGAATGATCCTAAGGATATGATAGGATATAAATACACCTCAATGGTAATTATATGTATGTGGATACCTTAAAGATAATTTTTGATCTTATTGTACTTAATTTGCATCATTCATAAGATCTCTCCAACTCCTATACCACTCTCTCCAATTATTCTCATTGTATATTGTTGGGAGGACCATGAGTGGGATTCATAGGGATTTCATAAATCAAGTCTCTCATTTTTTCTTATCTTGGGTGATCATTTCCATTGAGTGTGAGGGGATAGGTGATAACTACCTTTAATCCGAGGGATTGGGTGTTCACTACCATTGAGTGTGAGGGTTATAGGTGATAACTACCTTAAAAGTGATGGATATTGGGTTTTCTTGGTACAAACACTAAAACCCAAGAGTATCACTTCTTATGATGGTTTTTCTTACTATTACCAATAAAAATAAAAGGTTCATATTTTTTTGTATACAACCATTAAAAAGAAATGTTTAAACCAAAAAAACTCATGGATCTCAAGGGGAGGTGATATAGGGATCCATTTTGGATTATTTACAAATTCATTCATCAATATCTTATACATTTTCTTTTGATTTTATATTTTTTTGCGCTTTAACTCTTTTAATTTCTATTATCACTTTAATTATTTTAATTCCCTCAAGATTAGTTTTAATTTCTAAAATGTTTCACCCCTATTTCCATTTTTACATATATTGAAAATTATTATCATATCCAACCTTGATTTCAAAACCTTAACTATTTTCAAGGAATGATCAATTAAAGATGGACTCTACCTCAAATGTCCAAGGTTCTCTGGAAGGGAACTATATGATTTATTCATACTTTGATGGATCTAATTTTGGATATTGGAAAATAATAATGTCTATTTTTCTTAGAAGCAGATGATATTTGGTTTGGAGAATAGTTATGAATGAGTATACCCCCACTCAAGAGAAAAAAGAAAAATGACCCCTGAAGATATAGAAACTTTTGAGCTTGATATAAAATAAATGAATTATCTACATTATGGGTTAAATAGGAATTAATTTAATAGAATTTATATGAGTAAAAATTCTAATGAGGTTTGTAAATTATTAGAAGTTACTCATGCTGGTACTAATAAATTAAAGGACAATAGGCTTGATATGTACCGTCAAGATTTTAAAATCTTTAGCATGCTTCCTAATGAGTCTATAAATGAAACATTCACCCATTATACTGACATTTTTAATGGAAATAAGACTTTAGGTGATGAGATTTAAATAGAGATACTTATGAAGAATATCCTTTGGGTATTTCTTAGTTCTTGGGCACCCAAAGTGACGATGATACAAGAAGTGAAGGACATCAAGAATATTTTGATTGAAGAGATAATTTTGTCACTCATGACCTATGAGATTACAATGAAAAGGAAATACGTAAAGGAATTGAAATTGGTAAAGGAGAAAAATAAGAACATTTAATTCAAGGAAATTGACGAAGATTCATTTGAAAGTGATTCCAATCTTGAACACTTGGACAAGACACTATATATGTTTATGAAAATAAATAAATACACTTATCATGCCAAAAAGGAGACAAAAATGGGAAATCATTAGTATGGTGTTATGGTTTCAATAAAAAGGGTTACATAAATGAATATTTTCCATTATCTAAAAAGAGGGTGAATGATTAGAAGGAAAGTAAGAAGGTATTCAAAGTGTCAACTTATAGTGAAAGCGATGAATCCTTATCCTCATCTGACTCAAGTTATATAAGCACAGAATTTCTCATGGACCAAAAGGAGGTATGTGAAGAGGTACATTCTTACTCTTATTCTTGTTCCTATAGGCATCTTGATTATGAAGATATCAAATATTCTAGAGAATAGTTAAAAGAATAATTTTATGAAGTCACTACAAAATTCAAGAAGCTTAAACAAATGTAATCTTGTTGTGAGTGAGAATGGTCAACTACCCAAATAAAAAGATTATTTACCCTTGAAATTAAAATACCAACCTAAATTTCAAAAATTGGAATCAATAATTAAAGAGATTAAAAAATCACTTTCCCAGTTTACCCATGGTGAGAAAAATTTGAATTTATTTTTTTGGTTCCCAAAATCATGGGGAAAGAAATTATAACATTGGTTATAATGAATGATCCTCTAAAAATACTACGAATTCCATTTTTTAAAGAGGTATATATCAATATAAGTTTTTTAATTGTCTTAGAGAAACCAACAACTTGATTTATGAATGAAATTATAAAAATTCCTAATATGGTAGACCAAAATCAGTCCACCTTTCTTTAAATATATTGTCGAGAAAATGTTATATTTCTTATAGTAATGCATATCACAAAAAAATGTGGGTTCCTAAGTCTTTATTGGATAAAAATTTTGGATCCAAACTTTGGGTACCAAAATATGTATTTTCTTAACTATTTTGTTGAAAGAATGTCTCAAGAGAAATTCCCAAGGAGCAACATGGTACATGAATAATGGGTTCTTGAGACACTTATGCAATGACTTTATGATTTTTTTTAATTGTTTAAATCCTTTTAAAATTTAATTTCTTAGATATTTTATTTTTAAATTTTGTTAAAACCCTTTCCATAAAAAATATTTTTATTAAGGTTGAGACTATCTTATTTTACCTTGAATGTTTCTAGTGGAAGAATCTCTTTTAAAACCAATTTAAAGCATGTTGAAAACTGTTTTATACTAAGTGCATTGACACTTACATTATGTTCATTTTCCTTGAATCATGATATATTTTTTCATATTATTTTAATATTAAATTAAATGTTTTATTCGTTCAACCCTTGTTTAAATCATGATGAGGATCATGGAATGAATGGGAATCAAGGGGTTGAAGGTGGTATTGATGAGGAGGGCAGAAGGCGCATAATTGCACAAGACCTGTTGCGCGGAATTGGTGGCCCAATGATAGGGGAGCAGTCCAAGAGAATGAGGGAGGCCTTAAATGGGTTAATCATGGGATTCTAATAGGAGGCACAACACCCTTGATTGAAGGAATCATACGGGCCTATAATTACATTAATTAATGCCCAAAATGATTTTAAAAACCCAACCCAAGGTGTGTTACGAATTTCAAGCCCACCCACCATGGAATCTTCAAAGTAAAAAGATTGTGGGATACTTGTCTTTACTTTTCTAAAAGGGTGTGCTACTTGTCTCCTAAAGTCATGGTCAAGTTAAAAAGTTTTCAAAATCATCCTTTAGGCTTTTTGACTATGGAAAAACTAGGCATTTGACTAATGTAAAGAGCCACCCCATGTATGATTTGAATTTTAAGTTTCTTTGGATACAAATAGCCACCCCTTGTACTCTTTGGACATCATGAATTAAGGTAATGTTATTATAGAGAGTTTTGATTGAAACCTTTGTGTTCTTTCTTAATTCTTGGATTATCAAAGGATTGGTCCTCCTTTGTGGCATATTGTGGCTAGAGTTCTTAAAGACAGGTTTGCTTTGGGTTCTACCTTGATCATTTCCCCCTTTCTTATCATTTTTACTATCCGCACACAACCTTTACTTGTTTTCTTGTGGTGATACGGGTGATCAACACACGAATATTGTAAAAGGGTCCTAGGACACTTCCTAGTGGGTCTTGTAATGCGTATCATTTGGCATCAGAGCCCACTTGCAAGAAATCTGGTTCTTTCTTTCTCATCCCTTCTTTTATCTTCATTTATCTTTGAATCGGGCCAACATCAATTCTGGGACATTTTATTCTTCACCAAAGGATGTCATTTATTCATCATTTTAGACATATAAAATTTCATTCTTTTAGTTGAGAATATCATCTTTATTCTCCATCTAAATCATCAAATTCAAATCTATATATCATGAGATACAGCAGCTTCAAATTTTGCGACGAATTCTGCAATTTTAAAACCATGAAACTCACACTTTGATTCCATTTTATGTTACAAATTATTACTTCTACTACTTTAAATTATTAAAATTTCATCTTTTTACTACTGAATTTATTCAAAAAAAAGGCCCAAAAATCAAAAAAAAATCAAAAAAAAATTAAAGGCTAAAAAAATTGCAACATTTTGAATCTACGTCCCATTTTCATTCTTCTTCATCCATTTTCTTCCACTTCTCAAATTTTTCATCTTGAATCCATTTTTAATTTTATCTTTGAATTCTAGTTTAGGATTTCCATATCTCAAAGATCCTTTAGATCTATTGAAATTCGTCTAGAACTCTATAGGAAACAGTTGAGAGGTAAAAGGATGGATTGTTACATTTTTATAAATTCTAAAGTTGAGTGAAACATGAGAAAACATATTATTTTTTAGTGTAAACATGCGAGAGAGTGGGTGAGGCCCATTTTTCCTTTATCTTCAATTTTTTTCTCACAAGATTCCAAAATGGAAGAGGCGAGTAACAGAAATGAAGCAGACTTTAGGTTGTTCACAAGGGATTTACAAGAACAATTCCAAAGGTTGAATGCGAGGATGGTTGAACTAAAACCCCCTTCTAATTCTATAGCACCACCAAGGAGGCATGTTGTCACGACCCGTCCCCCAGGGACCGTTTCGTGACTACCCCAAACCCACCTTCCATAGGCCAGGGGCTGGAGACTAGCACCGAAAAGGCATATCCCTAAAACAGGAAGGCATTGCCTTTAAACCTATACAAACTCACAGATTAGAATGAAAGAAGAGGCAACCACATAGACTAGAACGAAATAAAAAAACTGTGAGGTAAAATGTTGTAGTAAAGATTGCTGAAAGTAAAGGGGGCTGGTATACAAGCCCAACTGGAAAAAGTAAAAGTACAATTGAGAAGTACAAAATAGCTAAAAAGTGAAAGGCAACTTATAGATCGTCCACCACGGATCCTACCTGAAGGGTAGGTACAACTCACGATAAGTATTCCCTACATCACGTCACACCAAAAAGGTCCACCTTTAAGCACCATCTAATCCTAGGTCCCTCTGCCTCAATCAACACTCTACGTCATCTGCACCAGACACAACAAGGTGCAAGCGAAGACCATGCATGGGTGAGTATAACGATACTAAGTAGGGACCCCAAGACCCCCGTAGGTCTCCTAGAGTTACACAAAGGAAAACCACAAATCACCAAGAAAAATTACACAACACAAGTCAGCTCACACCAGGTATCACTTCAGGTCAAGGATAAAAGGGTCATCACATTAATGAACTCGTCAGCTACTAGAGAACTCCTCCTCTATCGAGTATAGTGGGCCTACCAGGTCACTCCGAGCCACTTCCCACTAACCTTGAACTACTAAGGTACTCCTCCCTATCGCGTATCGTGGGTCTGTCGGGTCACATAGAGACTCCCTCCCCCACCATGGCCCATTGAGGTACTCCTACCCATCACATACCATGGCTGCTCCCCACCGTGGCCTCCTTAGGTACTCCTCTCCATCACGTATCATGGCCATTGAGTCACTCCGAGTCGAAAAGTCAGCAGTCGTCAGGTCTCAGCCAGTCACAGGGTTCCGTACGTAGTGCGCTTGGGAGAACCGCTCCTCAAGCCACACTTCACATATTTATATCCATAGAAGTTACCACAAGGTATTCCAAAAGATCCATCTCCTCAAGAGAGTCCCAAATCTATAAATAGCTCACCAATCGGATGCACGGTCTGCAAGATATGGGCATTTTAGTGCTGAGGGCCTGATTGGATTCGTAGTCAATCCAACCTGGCCGTACCCCAACTTTCTCCAAAACTCAAGTGGAGTATCTCAAAAGGACTGCCTCTTTTTAAGGATCCCAACACCATGGATGGTTAGTTAAATGGACATCCAGTTTAGAAGTTAGGGCCTAATTTGTGTAACAAGTCGGTACTGGGTCTGGGTCCGATCCGCCTCGGTCGGACCGACCCGACCTAGTCCGGTAGGGGTCGATCGGGATCAACTTGGGTCAATCCGGCCCGACTCGGGCCCGATCCGACCTAGTTCCACCTGGACAGCTGGGCCCGGCCCGAATTGCCTGGGCCGCGGGTCAGGCCGCTGGGCCGCGGGTCTGCCCGCTGGTCCACAGGTCAGCCTGTTGGGCAGTGGGTCGGTCCGCTGGGCCGACCTAGCGGTGCCACCCGCCTGGTGGCACGGGCCACTAGGGAAACTCGGACGCGATACGTCTTTGTAGGGATTTCGTGGCATGGGGCCACATCAGCAGTCAAACCTCGGGGGATGACCCAATGCAGCGCCATGTGGCTATGCGGGTCCTTCATGCTATGACTGATGGGCCGCTGGCATGCGCCCCGTCCACCATCCACTAGTCGAACTGGCGACCTTTACTCCCACCGCAGCCATCACAGGCCGTGGCCCAGCTGCCATGTGGGCGCACTGCCGAGGGCGCGCCCATTCTCTACTCCGCCACTACTCGGGGTGATAGCCGGTCTTCCATCGGACATATAGCTGGTGCCACTGCATGCCACTGCCGCACCGCTGTGCACCACTGCCGCTGCCGGTGCCGGTGGCAGGGGGTCCGCCAGGCCGCTGTTCGCACACCTGTGGCCCACTTTCCTATGCAGTATGTGCTTGAAGCTTCCGGGGATCACGTTCTTTACTGCGGTAGGCCCTGCTTCGGGTTATTTCCAACTTCAAAATGGGAAATCATAGACAATACACGAATAGATGGGCTTAGGCCTTGTTCGTGTCGGCCTGCGCCCTCCGTATTAGAGATAATCCCGGGGGAGTTTCAGGGAAAAGTTCAACTGGATTTCATGCCTCGGTTTCAATTCCCGACCCCAATGATAATACACACCCTCCCGTATATAGAAATAAAAAATAATAGATGAACTTGTTTGTGAGTTGATCCGTTCTCATCTTCATAGAAATAAAAGTGGGGAAACCAAAATCAACACAACCCCCTCCCTCGAAACATTGGAGAGCACTCACAGTTGAGGGAGTTTTGTTGTTTTCTGTCCCCACAACAAGCTGCCCCTGCCATCGCTCGAACGTCAAACTCTGGTTCGGGGTTTCAGTGTCGCACATCACCTCCTGCTAAGATTGGCTTCGTCCTCTAAGGGCTTGGCATTACAACACTCTAATAGAACTTCATTTCTTAGCGAAGCTTGTCTAATACCCCTCCCCAAGATCTATCTTTATAGGAGAGGGGGAGGGTAAGTAACAACGTGGGGAATTATTAGGGGCTCATAAATTAGGAACCTTCATAATTTTTCAACGACGTTATTATTTAGGATATGGAAAGTCAATCCATTCATTAACCTGACTCATCATGGGTCCCATGCTCCGCTTGTCCGTTGGTGGAAAAGAAATAAAATAATAAAATTATTTTATTTCATTTCTTTTAAAAATCAAAAAAAATAACTTCTTATTTGGACCTACTGCAGTCAAAGTAAGGTCTCCCTTAAGTGAATCTTGGTGCTGTGGATTCAATGGTTCCCTCAGATTTTTAATTCAAGCACCGGTTCAAAAGTTAGAAAAATCCAGTTACATGTTTACTGAACGTATCTTAAAAAAAGTTCATAAATTCATTCCAGGAACACAGAACCTCGGATTCACATGCCGTAAATTTTTTGGACTCGTAAAATTCCATATAATAAAAAAAATTAGATAGAAAATTCAGGTCTTTATATTCTCCCCACCTTATGGCTTTTTGTCCCTGAAAGCCACAACATAGACTAAGGAGACAAATTGGGGTACTGAGCATAGATCTGAGACTCCTGCTCCCACGTGCTCTCCTGGAGGTTCCCATGCTGCCAGTAAACGCGCACCAGAGGTATCAACCACCCATGAAGGAATCGCTCCTGTCAATCCTCAATCTCTACTAGAAACTCCCTAAATGTTTCCCCATCGTCCAAGTCCATCTCACCATATTCAATGAAGTGAGATGGGTCATGCACGTATCCCCTCATCTAGGATACGTGGAAGACTTCGTGCACCCTCTCCATTTGCGGTGGAAGTGCCAAGTGGTACACCACCTCTACAATCCTCCGAAGTATCAGAAAAGGTCCGATAAACCTCGGTGATAAATTGCCGCCTCGACCAAATCTTCATAGTCCCCGTTGAGGGGAGACTCACAAGAATACATGGTCCCCCTCCTGTAACTCCAAAGGTCTCCATCTCCTGTATAAATATGACTTCTGTCTACTCTCCGTAGTCTTCATCCACTCCTGGATGGTCTGCACCTTCTCAGTGGTAGCTCATACAAACTCTGGACCCATAAGTGCTGACTCCCCTGGGTCTATCCATCATAGAGGTGATCTGCAAGGTCAACCATACAAGGCCTCAAATGGTTCCATACTGATGATGCGGTGATAACTATTTTTTTAAGAAAACTCCACCAAGGGAAAGTGATCATCCCAACTGTGGACAAAATCTAGGACACATGCACGAAGCATTTCCTACAACGTCTGTATGGTCCACTCTGTCTAACCATCTGTCTGAGGATGAAAGGTGGTGCTCAGACGTAGTTGAGTCCCAAATGCCTCTTGCAATCCCTTCCACAAACGGGATGTGAAACGTGCATCACGGTCAGAGATGATCGTCGATGGAACCCCATGGAGTTTCAAAATCTCCTATATGTAGAGGCATCCCAGGCTCTCTACTGATCCCTACTCTCTGATAGTTAGGAAGTGGGCCGACTTGGTGAGTCGGTCAACGATCACCTAGATGGAATCATGTCCCCTAGACATATGTGGAAGCCCTATCACAAAGTCTATGGAGATCCCATCCCACTTCTACTCTGGCATCTCTAGTGGTTGTGATAATCTTGTTGGAACGTGATGCTCGGCCTTCACTTGCTAACAAGTGAGGCATCATGAAACAAACTCTCGCTACAACCGTCTTCATCCCTGGCCACCAATGCTGACCTCATAGGTCCTGGTACATCTTCGCACACCAGGATGTACCACCAGAGGGGACGTATGAAAATCCCTCAAAACCTCCTCCCATAGAGCCATTGGTACCATGGTACATCCTCTAAAGAGGATGACATGCTCCCCACCTTTAGAAAATCCTCCAGGTGCCTGACATAATGATATCCGAGCACGTCGAACCTCGCAGTCAGCGTCCCCAAGCCGCATCTCCCTAACTTACTGAAGGGGTGGGGGAGTGACTGCCATAGATTAGAGGTATGCTACTATATCTCTATCCATGAAATATATCCTCAATGTGACTAGCTATTTTGTCACCTCACTCAGTAACTACAGACCAGAACTACTACTGAGTGCATCTACTACCATGTTACCCTTCCTAAGAGTATAGACTATCTCAAAGTCATAGTCCTGGAGGAACTCTATCCAATGATGCTATCTCAGGTTCAGGTCCTTTTGAGAGAAGATATACCTAAGAATATTGTGATCATAGTAGACTGTAAAACGTTCACCCATCAAGTAATGTCACAACATCTTCAAGGTGAAGACCACTACTGCTAACTCCAGGTCATGGGTAGTGTAGTTCTGCTCATTCTATCTCAGCTATCATGAGACATAGGCTATTACCGCTTTCTCCTACATTAGGAAACACCCAAGTTTGGACCCTTATGTGTCACAGTAGACTAAATACCCCACACCCTCTTCTGGTAGCCTCAAGATGGGAGTACTCATCAGTCTCTATCTCAACTCCTGGAAACTATGATGGCATCTCTCTTTCTATACGAAAGGCTATCCCTTCATCGTAAAAGATAAAAAGGGTTCCGCAACTCTAGAAAATTTAGGCATGAATCTCCAGTAGTAGCCAGCCAACACCAGGAAACTCCGCACCTCGATCACACTCCTAGGTGGATCCCAAGCAAGTAAAACCTCTATCTTCACTGGATCTACTGCAACTCCATCCTCCAAGATAACGTGTCCCAGAAAGTGGACCTCTCATATGTAGAACTGGCACTTCAAGAGTTTACCATAAAGATAGTGCTCTCAGAGTATATCCAGAACTATTTGTAGATGATAGACCTACTCCTCCTCCATCACCGAGTATATCAAGATGTCATCGATGAACACCACCACGAAGCAATTGAGGTATGACTGAAAGATCTTATTTATGAGTCCCATGAACACTGTTGGGTAGTTGGTCATGCCGAATGACATAGCCAAGAACTCATAATAGCCATACTGACATCTAAAGGTCATCTTATACACATCCTCATCTCGTATCCTAAGCTGATGATAGCCTGATCAGAGGTCTATCTTTGAAAATCAGCAAGCTCCCTTCAGCTGATCGAAAAGATCATCAATCCTCGGGAGTGGATACTTATTATTAATGGTCACCTGGTTTAGGCGATTATAATCCACACAGAGTCTCAAACTCCCATCTGCCTTCTTGGCGAACAAAATCAGGGTTACCCATGGAGAAACACTGGGTCTTATGCACCCCTTTCCCTGTAAGTCCTCCAACTGTACCCATAACTCAATAAACTTCAAAGGATCCATATGATATTCTAGTGTAGATATCGGTGATGTCCCGAGGTATAGGTCATTGTAAAAGTATACCTCTATGTGTAGAGGTAGCCCCATAACATCATCAAGAAAGAAATTGTTATACTAGTCCACCACTACAGGATAACTCAGACTCTCAACATCAACTTCCCCAAGGGTAAGGCTATCCAACTGATGACTAATCGGCTGCACCCTACTCTGGGTAATTCTATCCTATGCTGCAAAGGTTCCCTTCTCGCCGGTGAAGGAAAACCTGGTCCCATCTGTGCTTACACACCGCACTTTTCACCTAATACAGTCAATCTGAGCATGGACTATGGATAAACAGTCTATACCCAAGATGACATCTTAAGGCCTTGACGCCACTACTAGGAGATCCCAGCTGAAGATATCACCTCCTATAGTAAGCTCACACTGCTGGAACTGGTGTGTAATCATTAAATCCGCTCCTGTAAGAGTATCTAGCCTTAAGGATTAAGCCAACGACTCTGTCAGAATCTCCGAGCTCCGAACACGGGCCATGACAATAAAAGAGTGACTGAAACTTGTGTCTATAAGAACTGCATATAAGGTGTAGTAGACACATACCATACATATAATCATCTCCGGAGCACCATGGTCATAGGACTCTACTGTCTGGAGCTGAGCTTGACCCTATCCTTCTCCTCCCTGTGGTCGGGGTTAACCTCCTGGTGGTGGTGGTGGTAGAACCTTGAAACGCCACCCACCGTCTGCTGCATGGCCATGTCCTCTGCCACATCCGCCACCCTGCGTACCTCCTCGCTTGAACCTATTCCTCTGCCTTAGCAGTCCCTCGACTATCTACTGGTCATCCGTACGGAGGGTCGGGTAGTGACGAGCCATATGACCCTGCCTGCCGCACGTGTAACACTGAGTGGCTCCCTACTGACTCCCTTTAGAATGGGAGCCTTGTAATACCAACCCAAAGTCCTAGGGTCATCCTCTGAAATACCTAACCCGCTTTGACCCATGCGCCTGATGCCTGCTGCCTGGGGTCTGCTGTCAGCTCTAGCTGTTGGTGCCTACTCTAACAGGAAGCTCTCCGCAAGAAGGGACCGCTCCAGTACTCCCGCCTAGGTGGGGATGCAGAGGGTACCCACTAAAGACTTGATATCCCTTCTGAGCCCCTGCTCGAAGGTCTGATCCCTAGATAAAGGGTCTCGCACCATATCTGTAGAGTAGAAGGAAAGATCTGTGAACCTCATCGAGTACTCGGCCACTATCATGCTGCCCTACTGAAGGTGAAGCATCTCCTGAATACGCAAAGAGCGCAATGTCTTGGGGAAAATATCCTCCCAAAAAATCCTCTCAAAGTCAACCCAAGTGAGGGTCGCCTCATGATGAACCTGGATGGTCAATATCCACTATATTCTAGCTAATCTCTGCAGAAGTATCACTGCCAAGATCACCATCTGGTCGGGTGGTGTCCTCACTAAGAGGAAGACCCACGTCACAGCCTTTAGCCAGTCCTTAGTGACTTGAGGGTCTATATCGCCCATGAAACCAAGAGGTCTCTACCTATGAAACTCATATAGGGCACTGAGCCTATGAACTTCATCTACCAGAACCACTGGTAGAAGGGGCTAACCATCGGGTGGTCGTAGCATTGGGGCACCACCTGGTGGGGACATCTCAAACACTAGTCCCTAGACAGATTCCTCTTCATTGAGAGGGCTTTCCTCACGCATATGGATCCTAGATGGTCATCCTAATGGAGGAATCCTGAGATAAATCAAGATGTGACACAGTTATAACACTATCCCTGATGAGATGACTTTTATTCGAAATCAAAAAATGAAAACGCAACTAGTATTTTTGGGCATTGAGCTGAAGAGCAGGACTTAAGGTTTCAGTGTATGGATACGTTAGCCACCGCACCAACCCTGGACTCCCCAAACTTGAAGGTCAAACTTGAAACACTCAACACTATTGATTTAAAACAAAAACACAGACCCCTGGTCTCTGAGGTAGAACCGACCCCTCTGATACCACTTTGTCACGACCCGTCCCCCGGGGCCCGTGCCGTGACTACCTCAAGCCTGCCTTCCATAGGCTAGGGGCTAGTGACTAGTACCTGAAATGTGTATGCCTAAAACAGGAAGGCATTGCCTTTAAACTTGTACAAACTCATAGAGTAGAACACAAAAAGAGGCAACCACGCAGAATAGAACGCAACAAAAGCAACTGTGAGGTAAACTTATGTATAAAAGAGTGCTGAAAGTAAAGGGGAACGATATACGAGCCCAATTGGAAAATGTAAAAGTAAAACTAAAAAGTAAAAAAAAACTAAAAATTGAAAGGCTACTCCTAGATCATCCACCACGGATCCTACCTGAAGGGTAGGTACAACTCATAATCAGTAGTCCCTGCATCACGTCACGCCAAAAAGGTCCAGCTCCAAGCACCATCGAGTCTTAGCTCCCTCAACCTTGATCAATGTTGTACATCGTCTACAGCAAACACAACAAGGTGCGAGCAAAAACCGTGCAGGGGTGAGTATAACGATACTCAGTAGGGACCCTAAAACCCCTATAGGTCTCCTAGAGTTCCATAAAGGAAAATGAAAAGGCCTGTAGAAAAAAGTACATAACACAAGTCATCTCACACCATCTATCAATTCAGGTCAAGGATAAAAGGGTTATCACATTAATGAACTCCTCAGATACTGGATAAATCCTCCTCTATTGAGTACAGTGGGCCTGCTGGGTCACTCCGAGCTGCTTCCCAGTAACCTTGAACTGCTGAGGTACTCCTCCCCATCGCGTACCGTGGGTCTACCAAGTAACACAGAGCCTCCCTCCCCCAACGTGGCCTACTGAGGTACTCCTACCCATTGTGTACCATGGCCTATCCACACTGCGGCCTACTGAGTTACTCCTCCCCATCGTGTACCGTGTCCGTCGAGTCATTTCGAGTCGAAAAGTTAGTAGTTGTCAGGTCCTAGCCAGTCATAGAGTTTCGTATGTAGTGCACTTGGGAGAACCGCTCCTCAATCCACTCACTGAATATTGATATCCATATAAGTTACCACAAGTTATTCCAAAATATTTGTATCCTCAAGAGATCCCCAAATCCGCAAACAGCTCGCCAAGCATATGCGCGGTCTGCAAGATACATGCATTTTAGTGCCGAGGGCCCGATTAGATTCGTAGTCGATCCAACCCAAACATACCCCAACTTTCTCTAAAACTCAATTAGAGTATCTCAAAATGACCTCCTCATACTAAGGATCCCGACGCCATAGACAGTTAGTCAAATGGATGTCCGGTTTAGAAGTTAGGGCCTGATTTGTGTAACAAGTCGGTACTGGGTCCAGGTCCGGTCCGCCTCGGTCAGACCAGCCCAACCCGGTTCGGCATGGGCCTACCCAAATCAACCTAGGTCAATCCGGCCTGAATCGGGTCTGACCTGACCCGAGTCCACCTAGCCCTATGGGCCTGGCACAACCCGACTGGGTCGTGGGTTGGCCCGCTGGTCCGCGGGTCGGCTTGTTGGGCGGCAGGTCGGTCGACTGGGCTGACCCGGTAGTGCCACCCACCTGGCGGCGCAGGCCTCTAGGGACACCCGGATGCGATGCGTCTGGGTAGTTTTGACATGGCATGGGGAGATGTCAGTGGTCAACCCTCGGGGGTTAACCCAACGTGGCGCCACGTGGTGTCGCAGGTCCTCCGCATCGCTGCGACCTTTTCTCCCACCGTGACCATCGCAGACCGTGGTCGTGCTGCCGTGTGGGCACACCGTCAGGGGTGCACCTCTGGGGGCGCACCCCTCCTCTACTCTGCGGCTTCTCAAGGTGGCAGATGGACTTTTGCCGGACACACATCCGGTGCCGCTACCGCGCCGCCGCCGGCGTCGTTGCCGGCGGCGGGGTGTTTGTCGAGCCACGAGTCATGCACCAATGGCCCACTTTCCTACACTGTATGTGCTTTTGGCTTCCTGGGATCACATTATTCACTGCGGTAGACCATTCTTCGGTTTTTTTACAACTACAAAATGGGCAATCACAAACATCACACGAACGGAGGGGCTCAGGCCTTATTCATGTCGACCCGCGCACTCCGTGTTAGAGATAATCCCGGGGGAGTTTCAGGGAAAATTTCAATTGGATTTCATACTTCAGTTTCAATTCCCGACCCCAATGATAATACACACCCTCCCGCATATAGAAATAAAAAATAAGAGATCAACTTATTTGTGAGTTTATCCATTCTCATATTTTTAGAAAGAAAAGTGTGGAAAACCAAAATCAACACAACCCCTACCTCAAAACGTTGGAGAGCGCTCGCGGTTGAGGGAGTTTCGTTGTTCATCATCCCTAAAACAAGCCACCCCCACCACCTCTCGAACATTAAACTCTGGTTTGGGGTTTCGGTGTCGCACATCACCTCCTGCTGGGATTGTCTCCATCCTATAAGGGCTCGGCGTTATGGCACTCCAACAAAACTTCATTGCTTGGTGAAGCTTGTCTGATACCCCTCCCCAAGATCTATATTTACAGGAGAGGGGGAGGGTAAGTAATGACATGGGGGATTAATGGGGGATCATATATTAGGAACCTTCCTAATTTTCCAACGACGTCGTTACTTAGGATATGGAAAGTCAATCCATTCATTGGCCTGACTCATCGCGGGTCCCATGCTCTACTTGTTCGTTGGTGGAAAAGAAATAAAATAATAAAATTATTTTATTTCATTTTTTTAAAAGTCACCAAAATTAACTTCTTCTCCAAACCTACTGCGGTCAAAGTAAGGTCTCCCTTAAGAGAATCTAGGTGTTATGGATTCAACGGTGCCCTCATATTTTTAATCCGAGCACCGTTTCAAAAGTTAGAAAAATCTGGTTACGCATTTACTGAATGCACCTTAAAAAAAGTTCAAAAATTAATTCTGGGCACACCAAACTTTGGATTCACACACCGTAAATTTTCACAGACTTGTAAATTTCCATATAATAAAAAAATTACATGGAAAATCCGGGTCTTTACATGGGTCATTGAATAAGGGGAGGAGTTATCTAATTTTCATGTGTCCCCAATTTGGAGAAATCAACCACCATAGAGGAAAG
The DNA here is from genome assembly GCA_963277665.1 of Viscum album. Taxonomy (NCBI): domain Eukaryota; kingdom Viridiplantae; phylum Streptophyta; class Magnoliopsida; order Santalales; family Viscaceae; genus Viscum; species Viscum album. The sequence goes on from OY728156.1 coordinate 1,810,963,726, forward strand.
ACAACGGTCTTGGAGGAGTAAAGTTGATAATCCCTTCATTCCATGGTAAGAATGATCCCGAAACTTACTTGGAATGGGAACAAAAGCTAGAGAATATTTTTGGTTGTCACACCTATTCGGAGGAAAACAAAGTGAAGTTGGCAGTCGTGTAATTTACCGACTATGCTAGTATTTGGTGGGACCCACTACAAATGAGTCGATGATGAAGTGTAGAAAGAACCATCCAAACTTGGGAGGAGATGAATGTGGTAATTCATAAGGGGTTAATTTCTATCCACTATTATGGTGACTTGTTTCTCAAGTTGCAGGGTTTGAAACAAGGTGCCATTAGTGTTGAGGAGTATCACAAGGAGATGGAGATCATCATGATTCAGTCCAATATTGATGAGGAGCGAGAAGGTACCATGGAAAGGTTTCTGAACAACTTCAAACATGACATTTGAGACATAGTGGACATGTACCACTACTTGGAAATGGAGGATCTACTTCACATGGCTACTAAAGCGGAGAGGAAAGTGAAGGCAATAAGGATGCGCCCTACATCTTATGGTAAGGATTCTAAATCTTCATTCAAGTTTAAGGATTCCAACAAACAAGAGGATGTAAGGGAACACAAAACTGACTCAAAAGAGGTTAAAAAAAACCATTCTTTCTAGAATCCAAAGATAAAACTGAGGGAGAGGTTGTTTCCAAATCACATGATATCAAATGTTTTAAATGTCAAGGATTTGTACATTTTCCCTCATAATTCCCAAACAAGAGAATAATGATTATTTTGGATTATAGAGATGTTCTTAGTGATAACTCAATAGAAGATGAAATTACACCACTTGAGGATGATTTAGATGTAGAAGTAGAGAGCCCCGTACATAGAGAAATGCTTGTGGGAAGGCGTGCTTTGACTGCTCAACCCAAAGGAGAACATGATCAAGAGAAAAGGGAGCACATTTTTCATACTAGATGCCTCATCAAAGATAAGGTATATAGTATGATTATTGATGGGGGTAGTTGTACAAATTTAGCAAGTGGTTTGATGGTTGATAAATTGGTATTAGCTATTATTAGGCATCTTAGGCCTTATAGACTCCAATTTTTAAATAATAGCGGTGATTCCAAAGTTACTAAGCAATAAAAAGTTACATTTTATATTGGGAAGTATGAAGACAAGGTGATGTGTGATGTTGTTCCAATGCATGCTAGTCATATCTTGTTGGGAAGACCTTTTCAATTTGATAGTAGGGTCACACATAATGGATACACCAATCGATATTCTTTTGAGTGCAATGGGAGGACAATTATTCTTACACCATTGAGGCCTTTTAAAGATTATGAATACCAAGTGAGGATTGAGAGGGATTGTGAGGAGAGATAAAAAGAAAAGCGAGAAAAAATAGATAGAATGAGAAGAGTGGAAAAATCAAGAGTGAAAAATGAGTGATTAGTGACATCAAAATAAATAAGGGAAAGAAAAGAGTTGAAAACAAGAGTGAAAACAAGAGTGAAAACAATAGTGAAAATAAGAGTGAAAACAAGAGTGTTGAGGGAAAATTTGTCTTATTTTTAGGAAAAAGAGATATAGAGAGATATTTAGAGGGGGAAGAAACTCTCATGCTTCTATGAAAGGAAATTTTTTTACCATTAAATCTCTTAACCCATCATTTCCTTCTACTTTTGTGTCTCTTTTGTAGGAATTTAGTGACGTGTTTCCAAAGGAAAATCCCAATGGCTTACCTCCATTGCGGGGTATCGAGCACCACATTGACTTAATCCTAGGAGCTATACTTCCAAATAGATCGGATTATTGGGCTAACCTGAAGGAGACTTGAGAAATCAAATGACAAGTGGAATAATTTCTAAGGGATTTGTCTGAGAGAGCATGAGTTATTGTGCAGTGACGATAATTATTTTCCCAAAAAACGATGGTAAGTGGAGAATGTTTGTTAATTGTAAAGCTATCAACAAAAATCACTGTAAATTATCACTATCCCATACCTCATTTGTATAATATGCTTGATGAACTCCATAGTTCATTATTGTTTTCTAAAATAGACCCAAGGAGTGGATACCATCAAATTAGAATAAAAGAGGGAGATGAATTGAAAACCGCATTTAAAACTAAGTTTGGGTTGTATGAATGACTATTTATGCCTTCTGGGATAACTAATTCCCCAGGTACATTCATGAACTTAATGAATCATGTTTTCCATACATTCATTTAGAAATTTTTGGTTATTTATTTTGATTACATCCTTGTTTATTCTAAGAGCCTTTATAAACATCATGAACATTTGAAACATGTTTTCAAGACTCTTAGGAAAAATAAGTTGTTTGAAAACGTGTAAAAATGTAAATTTTGTTTGAATTTGGTTATTTTCTTTGGTTTTGTGGTAGGATTTGATGTAATTAGGGTTGATGAAGAGAAGGTGAAGGCAATTCAGGAATGTCCAATACCAAATAATGTCAATGAGGTGAGGAGCTTCCATGGACTTGCGAGTTTTTACCGAAGGTTCATGCACTACTAGAATATTGGGCATTGAAGCCCCCTGACATGGGCAACTACCTCTGGCGGTCGCTGTAGGTACCCAATAGCGACCGACAATGGCGGTCACTACCCTTTGTAAAAAAAACTTAGGGCTTCAGCGCCCCCCCCCCCACCATCGCCCTCGACCTAGCCCCCCCCCCCCCCCCCCCCGTCGCCGCCCTCCCCGCGCACCCTCCCCCGTCGCCTTGCCTCACCGCGCGCCCCGCGCGCCCTTCACCGCTCGCCACCATCACCGCCCTCGTTGGCCTCCGCCCTCTACCCTCCCACTCCGACCACCCTCCAGCCATCCTACGCTCCCCTCCGATGTCTCTCCGCCCTCTGGCCTCCACCCTTCGGCCTTCGCCCCCTCCGTCTCCTACCCCTATGACTTCCAGACTCCAGCCTCTACCCTCAGCCCTCCGCCCCCTCGACCCCCCCACCCCGGACGACCCCCACACCTCGGACAGCCCCCCCGCACCCCAGACAGGGCCCCCCGCACCCCGGACAGCCCCCCCCCCCCCCCCCCCGCACCCCAGACACCCCCCGCCCCGGACAACCCCCCGCACCCCGGACACCCCCCCCGCCTCGGACAGCCCCCCACACCCCGGACAACCCCCCCACCCCCCCGCACCCCAGACACCCCTCACCACACCCCGAAAAGCCCCCTCACACCCCGAAAATCCCCCCCCCCCCGCACCCCGGACATCCCCCCCTCCCACCCCGGACACCCCTTCCCACACCCCGGATAGCCCCCCCGCACCCTGAACAGCCCCCCGCACCCCGGACACCCCACCCCGCACCCCGAACACCCCCCCCCCACTGCCCGTCCCCCGTCCCCTCAACGCCTCCTCTCCTTCGGCTCCCCACCGCCGCCGCCGCCCATCCCCTCCCTCGCCGCACCGCCTTTGGCTCCAGCTCCCCTTCACTGCCTCTCCTCTCCCTCACAGAACCTCCTTCGGCTCCCCTCCCTTCCAGGTTTGTAGTGCAATTAGGTATGACATGGGCTTTCACTTACATTATTATTTTATCAACAGTTCATAAACAAATGATTAGTATTTATTTTAAATATAGTTTATTTGAAAAATGAAAATGTAATAAGTATTGTGTAAATGTTTGCTATACAAATATTATTATGGATAAGAGTTGTATTGATCTTCCAAATCGAACGTCTATAGAATATTTCAATGGAATTATGCAGTTTATTGGCTTCACCAGAGGATTTGAAAGTGACTATATTAGTTGTCCATGTAGAAAATGAGCTAACAGATATCAATTCACACAAGATACTGTGAGGGAGCACCTATTCTTTAATGGATTTCTGAAAAATTATAAGAGTTGGACTCGTCATGGAGAAGAATATGTTCGTTGTCAAAATACAGATGCAGCTCAGATGGATGTAGATGCAAGGATGAATGATCCAATGCATGAAATGATTACTGAAATGGTACGCGGGTTTGATCCTGAAGGCATTGACATCCAGAATCTTGAGACTGGTGTGATAAATCTTGACTCTGGTGCAGATCATGATTTGAGGAGGTTTTATGAAGAACTTGATGATGTGAAAAAAGAATTATATCTTGGATGTACTTCTTACAATAAACTGTCATTTATCGTGGAGTTGTTGCATTTGAAGACTTTGAATAATTGGTCAGACACATCATTCGACATGCTTTTGGTGTTTTTGAAAAAAGTTCTTCCTGTTGACATTAAGATTCCCGAGTTGTGTTATTATGCTTGTAAGTTGACAGAGAACTTATGTTTTACATATGAGACCATAGATGCATGTGTAAATAACTGTATGTTGTTTATAAAGGAAACTAACCATTTGGATATTTGTACGGTTTTTTGTGCTTCCAGGTGGAAAGAGAACAAGGGAAATAAGACTCATCAAAGTTAGATTGTGATACAGGGGAACCGATTGCAGTAAAGAAAATGCATTACTTTCCCCTTAAACTGAGGTTGAAAAGATTTTTTATGTCATCTAAAGTTTCTAATTTAATGAGATGGCATGCAGAAAGAGTTCATGAAAGTGATATGTTAACCCACCCGGCAGACTCTCATGCATGGAAGGATTTTGATAAGATACATCCTGACTTTGCTAAAGATGTTCGTAATGTCCGATTGGGATTGGCAGTAGATGGTTTCAATCCATTCAAGTCTATGGTTGGTGTAACTCATAGCACATGGCCCGTGGTGTTGGTTCCATATAATCTTCCTCCGTGGATTTGTATGAAGCAACAATTTATATTACTTTCCACTCTTATTGATGGACCTAAAAGTCTGGGGGATAAGATTGATGTTTACCTTCAGCCATTGATTGATGAGTTGAATGAATTTTGGGGTGATGGTGTGATGACTTATGACTGCGAAATGAATGAAATGTTCAAACTGCATGCTACTTTATTGTGGACAATCAATGACTTCCCAGCTTATGAAAATTTATCAGGCTGGAGTACGAAAGGGGAATTTTCTTTCCCTTGTTGCAATAAAAGTAAAAAATATATAGGGATTAAACATTACAAAAAATGGGCATACATGGGTCACAGGTGTTTTCTCCCCCCTTAGCACATGTTCAGAAAGGACAGAGTGGCATTTGATGGTTCTAGAGAGTTCAGCCCAGCACCAAAGATCATGACAGGAGTCGAAATGTTATCGCAGATTGAGGAAGAAAACATCCGCATGACATATGAAATTCAGGATTTGGTGGCTCCTCCAGTATGCAATATTCGTGCTTCGGGTAGGCAGCACAGTCACAATTGGAAAAAGAAAAGTATTTTTTATAGTCTTCCGTATTGGAAAACTAACATGCTGAGGCATAATTTGTATGTCATGCACATTGAAAAAAATGTTTGTGATAACATATTGTAGACCATTTTAGGTGTCAGTGGAAAATCAAAGGAACATGTTAATGCACGCCGTGATTTGGAAGAAATGGGTTTAAAGAAACAGTTTCATTTACAGTTAGCTGAGGGAAACAAGGAATATATTCCCGCTGCACAGTATACGATGACTACAAAGGAGAAAGAGACATTTCTTTCCATTTTGAAGATGGTCAAGGTGCCTGATGGTTACTCTTCTAATATTTCAAAGTGTGTGAATCTGATGAGCAAGACATTTCAAGGGTTTAAAAGTCATGACAATCACATACTACTTCAGCAGTTGATTCCAATCGCAATTTGTGATTGTTTACCCCCCAATGTTGTTCATCCATTGATTGAGATAAGTAATTTTTTTAGATAGATTTGTTTAAGAAATCAACGAATGAGTGATTTAAAAAGTTTTCAGGACCGAATTGTAGTTACACTTTGTCACTTTGAGAAACTTCCCCCCCCCCTCATTTTTCGATGTTATGGTCCACTTGACAGTGCACCTAACTGATGAAGTAATGGCTGCCGGTCTAGTGCAATTCATGTGGATGTATCTTATTGAACGGTATTTGAGTACATTGAAAATATTTGTACGCAACAGAGCTCGTCCGGAGGCATCAATAGCCAATGGTTATTTGATGGATGAGTGTACTACTTTTTGTGCAGAATATCTTACGGATGTTGAAACAAAATTAAATAATCCATATTGGATTCATGATGGTCCAGTTGGAGAAGGAACCACATTTGATATGGACAACATCGATTGGATACAAGCACATCGATATATCTTGTTCAATAATCCATCAGTTGCACCATTAATGCAGTAAGTATCTTATCAATGTGCTTGTATAACTTTTACATGTTTTGTTTGCATAAGTTGATCATTTAAACATCGCGTTATCATTTGCAGGAAACACATTAATGAGATAAAATAAGATATGTATCGTGCGACTGAGTTGCAAATTCAATAATCTCATTATGCGTCATTTCATGATTGGTTCAAGGATTATGTATGTATAAATTGATTTTCATTATGAGTGAAGTATTATAATAATTTATTTCTGCATATATCAGTATTGAATTTTATAAATTATGTAGGTTTGTAAGCTAAGGGAGTTAGGGAACCCCACGCTAACTAAATTATTTATCCAAACTGGATGATGGTCCATCTATAACGGCTTGTCGTTATAAATATATTGATGCTAATGGTTTTCAATTTTGCATTAAATATATTGACGACAAATGAGAAACACAAAGCAGTGGCATCAGTTGTCCATTTGTCGATTCTGGTTATTACTATGGTCAATTGATGACATCATTGAAGTTGTATACACACACGGTTTGAAGTACATATTGTTAAAGTGTAATTGGGTTGATCCAGTGCATGGATGTAAAGTCGATCAATATCAGTTTTCATTGGTGAATTTTAACTATATGTTATATAGAAATAATGAACGGGTTGAGAATGAACCTTTCATTTTGACATCATAAGCGAAAAAAGTATTCTTCGTTACTTTTCCTTCGGATCCAAGTTGGCAAGTTGTCAAAATGTCTCGGCGAGGAGTGTTTTTATTTGAAGAAGATGAACCTGAGACTATTCCGTTTGTTTACCAACATCTTGATCAACATATTGTAGTTCAACGTGAAGAAGATATTTATTGGGTCAAAGTGGCTGTTGAAGGAGAAACGATCGATTTGCATGCTTAATGAAAGGTATAATTGTTTTCCCGCTATTCAGTATTGAATGTCCTAGGATATCAAAAATTATCTAACCATTTTATAAATCCTTGTAAGTTTTAATCCTCACTTTTGGAAGTTTATTCAGTTATAAATATTTAGGGTGATTTTACTCTTGGTTTATTGATGTTATTGTCGGTGTATCTTCTCTTTGTGGTATTATTCATCTGGTTCATGTACTGCTTAAATTTTTATTAATTCTATCTGAAATTTGGCTATGCATTGACTGGTTTTGTACATAATTTGTATATCTGTTTTGTTAACTTTCTGTTTTTTTAAAATTCATTCACAAATAATTATTCAATCCATTTTTTGTTTGATTAATAATTGTACAATTTTGATTTTTTTAAGAACAATCCAATTTATCTTTTAGACACTTTGGATAGTCCCCTTACTAATGTTTTCTATGACTGCAGGCATGTCAGGGGAAGAGGAAGAAGATCCACATTATCCATCCGAGGCATCTATGACTCAGGGTCAAGGTATGTTTGAATTTCATTGTCTCTATTTTTTTATGTAATTGATAAACATATATATATATATATATATATATATAACATCTGTCAAATTATATATAAAATTTCAACAGGATCAGACTCGATTGCTTCTTCCTCTCATAAGAGAGGCCCCGGTCGTGGCATTTTATCATGGAATTCCGACACGACGATTAATGTTTCATTTGATGAGGTATTTCATCCTATGGGACCGAATGACCCTGCATTTATTCATCAGCTGGGTCATATCATACGTGACCCACATCAATTTCCATTGACCACGCATGACTGGGCTTCTATCCCTCAGGACACATTAGATCATCTTTGGAGGGTGGTTCAGGTAAGAAGACCATTTTACTTTATTCTCTACGTATAAACAATACTAATATGTGTGATTTTTTTCTTTATAGAAAAATTTGAAATTATTCCCGAAGAGTTTCAGCCCGTGTGTATGAGAAAATGACGTAAGATGTGGAAAGACTATAAAGGCAAAGTGAATAGGGACCACTGAGTACCAAATGTGGGTGCCCTAGACATTCTGGAAAAAGTCCCGTGATGTGTCCTCCCGACTCAGTGGCGTGACTTGGTTTCATATTGGTCTACTGAGGGTGTTGAGGTTTGTATATTTATTTTGGTGTATATATATTTTCAAGAATGTTTGATTTTTTTGAAATTTGAATGAATTGAATGTAGGAGGTGTCAACACGCCATTCTGAGAATCGAGCATTGCAGGGACCACCTCACAGTCTCGGGAATCGTCACGTGTCTCAGATCCGACATGAGGTATTTATTATTAATTTTTTAATTTATTAATTAATATGGTTTTGTGTTTATATTCTATTCATATACAGTTTCAGGAGAAAGGTGCATCGACTGATAAAATGTCGGTGTGGATGAGGACTCATGATCGCAATGATCCAGAGGCTGTAGCATTGATATTAAGTGCTTGTACTTACCAATACTTACATAAATCTGTATATTAACATATATATGTATATATATTTAAATATTTCACAGGATCAATTTGAAGCTGAGTTAGAACATCTGCCAGAGGACCAGCGACAGCTTCCCATGCGAAGGGATGAGATCTTTCATCACATTATTGGTCGGGATGGGCATGGATATAGTTTGACCTATAGAACAGGGATTCCTCGTTCTGTAGTGTCACGCGCTGCGGTTGTCGGTCCTGCTGTTGCTCAGATGACATATCAGTTGTCAGATTTTGAGGCACGACTGCGCGCTTCTGAGGAGGCAAATGCGCAATTGACCACTGAGGTTAGAGCACTGCGGGAATATGTGCGTCTAGGTGATGGTGCAGGGGATCATACGACGCAGGTTTATACTGTATTTATTTATTTAATTTAAATTATTTTTGTTATAAAAATATTCATAACGTTTATTTTTTGTAGGCCCCTGGCCCACCAGATGGAGGTAGTAGTGATGACCACGCGTGACACATCATATTCACGAGGTGTGTTTTTGTTTTTACTGGTGGGGTTGTTATTGATGTATAAGTTGGGTTTCTAGTGAGATTTTTTGTGATTTGGGGGTATCATGTTGGTCTGACGCAATGTTTGTATTATGAAATGTGATAATACCTTTGAAATTATTTTATAAATGAAGTACATTGGAGCCTTTGTTGCCAAGGTGTAGGGTTTAGTATTGGGCCTTTTCCTTTAAAATGTTATATCCTTCTATGTTTTATTTTAAATTGAGTATACTGGGACTATTTAACAAAGTATTGTTATCAAAAACTAGGGTGGAATCCGATTGATCCTATTTAGATCATACCCTACACCCCCACCCCGGGCAGCCCCCCACCCCAGTACAGTCCCCCACCCCGGACAGCCCCCCACACCCCCGTACAACCCCCCATCCCGCACCCCCCTGGACAACCCCCCCCACCTCCGGACAACACCCCCACCCCTGTACCCCCCCACCCCATACCCCCCGGACAGCCCCCCCCGGACAACACCCCCACCCCCGTACAGCCCCCCTCCCACCCCGGACATCCCCCCTGCACCCCCTGCACCCCCCCTGCACCCCCTGACAGCCCCACCCACCCCGGACAACACCCCCCACCCCCGGACAGCCCCCACCCCGGACAGCCCCCCTGCACCCCCGTATATCCCACCCCACACCCCCGTACAGCCCAACCACACCCCCGCGGATAGCCCCACCCACCCCGGACACCACCCCCACCCTCAGACAGTCCCCCACCCTGGACAGCCCCCCACACCCCCGTAAAGCCCACCACGCACCCCCGTACAGCCCCCCCACACCCCCGGACATCCCCCCCACCCCGGACAGCCCCCACCTCCGTACAGCCCCCCCAACCCGGACATCACCCCCCACCCTGGACAGCCCCCCCCACACCCTCGCACAACACCCCCCAACCCACACCCCTCAGACAACCCCCCACCCCGGATAGCACCCCCACCCCCGTACAGCCCCACCCCAGACAGCCCCCCCCCCCCCCCCCCCCCCGTACAGCCCCCCCGTACCCCCCTGGACAAACCAACCCACCCCGGACAGCACCCCCACCCCCGGACAACCCCCCACCCCGGACAGCTCCCCCCCCCCCCCCCCGCACCCTCGTACATCCCACCCCGCACCCTCGTACAGCCCACCCGCACCTTACCAGACAACCCCACCAACCCCGGATAACACCCCCACCCTCGGACAACCACCCCACCCCGGACAGTGCCCCCACCCCTGTACAACCCCCCCCCCTCGGACAGCCCCACCCACCCCGGACAGCACCCCCCACCCCCGTACAGCCCCCCCACCCCGCACCCCCCGGACAGCCCCCCCACCCCATACAGCACCCCCACCCCCATATAGCACCCCCACCCCGGACAGCCCCCCACGCACCCCCGTACAGCCCCCCCCCCCCCCCCCCCCCCCCCGCAGCCCCGGACAACCCCACCCACCTCAGACAGCACCCCCCACCCCCAGACAACCCCCACCCTGGACAGCCCCCCCGCACCCCCGTACAACCCATCCCACACCCCCGTACAACCCACCCGCACCCCCCTGGACAGCCCCACCCACCCCAGACAGCACCCCCACCCCCGAACAGCCCCCACCCTGGACAGCCCCCCCACCCCGTACAACCCCCCCAAACCCCGTACATTCCCCCCTCACCCCCCGGACAACACCCCCCCGGACAGCACCCCCCCGACAGCCCCCCCCCCCCCCCCGCACCCCCGTACAACCCACCCCGCACCCCCCGTACAGCCCACCCGCACCCCCCGGACAGCCCCACCCACCTCGGACAACACCCCCCACCCCGGTACAGCCCCCCCCCCCCCCCACCCTGGATAGCCCCCCACCTCGGACAACACCCCACACCACCGTACAACCCCCCCAACCCGGACAGCCCCCCCCCCCCCCCCGCACCCCCGTACAGTCCCCCTGCACCCCCTCGGACAACCCCACCCACCCCAGACAGCACCCCCACCGCAGAGTGAATTCTGAAATGGTCAGAAAGACGACACGTCAATCGGAGGTGCCGTTTGACCGTGGTGACCAGAAACGCGTTTCCGGAGTAATAAAACACCAAACTGGCGTGTCACGGTCGAATTCAGAGAAAACGTGCTCCGAATGACCTGAAACCACACGATAATGATAGTAATATTATTCGTGAGATGTAGGAGGAGACGGAACGTCCATCGAACATGCGGTGCGCACGGTACGAGCAAATGTGTCATTTTTAGCAGTTCGGCGCGCTCTAAAAGGGTGCACTGGGTGTTCAAAACCACCCGAACGACCTCAGAATGCCACAAAATCAGACGGAAACAATTGAGTGAATTGTGAAATGATTAGATAGACTACATGTCAATCGGAGATACCGTTTGACCGCGGTGACCGGAAACGCGTTTCTGGAGTCACAAAACACCAAAACGGCGTGTCACGGTCGAATTCAGAGCAAACGTGCTCTGAATGACCAAAAACCACATGATAATGATAGGAATATTATTCGTGAGATGCAGGAGGAGACAACACGTCCATCAGGCGTGCAGTGTGCACGGTACGACCGAATGTGTCGTTTTCAGCAGTTCGACACGCTCTAAAAGGGTGCGCTGGGTGGTCAAAACCACCCGAACAACCTCAGAATGCAACGAAATCAGATGACAACAACCGTGGAGTGAATTGTGAAATGTTCGAACAGACAGCACATCAATCGGAGGTGTCGTTTGACCGCGGTGATTGGAAACGCGTTTTCAGAGTCATAAAACACCAAAATGGCGTGTCATGGTTGAATTCAGAGAAAATGAGCTCCGAATGACCTGAAAACACACGAGAACCATAGAAATATTATGCGTGAGATGCAGAGGGAGACTTCACGTCCATCGGACGTGCAGTGTGCACGGTACGACCGAATGTGTCATTTTTAGTAGTTCGGTGTGCTCTAAAAGGGCGCACTGGGTGGTCAAAACCTCCCGAACGACCTCAAAAATGCCACGAAATCAGACGAAAAAAACCGCAGAGTGAATTTTGAAATGGTAGGACAGATGACACATCAATCGGAGGTTCTGTTTGACCGCGGCGACCGGAAACACGTTTTCAGAGTCATAAAACACCAAAATGGCGTGTCACGGTCAAATTCGGAGCAAATGTGCTCCGAATAACCTGAAACCGCACGAGAACGATTGAAATATTATGTGTGAGATGCAAGAGGAGACGACACATCCATCAGACATGTGGTGCATGCGGTACGACTAAATGTGTCATTTTCAGCAGTTCGGTGCACTCTAAAAGTGTGCGTTGGGTGGTCAAAACCACCCGAACGACTTCAGAATGCCACGAAATCAGACGAAAAAAACCACATAGTTAATTGTGAAATGGTCGGATAGACGGAACGTCAATCGGAGGTGCCGTTTGACCACGGTGACCAGAAACACGTTTCCAGAGTCATAAAACACCAAAACAGGCGTGTCACGGTCGAATTCAGAGCAAACGTGATCCGAATGACCTGAAACCGCACGAGAACGATAAGAATATTATTCGTGAGATGCAGGAGGAGACAAGACATCCATCGAACGTGCGGTACGCGTGGTACGACTGAATGTGTCATTTTCAGCAGTTCAGTGCGCTCTAAAAGGGCGCGCTCGGTGGTCAAAACCACCCGAACAACCTCGGAATGCCAAAAAATCAGATGACAACAACCGCAAAGTGAATTGTAAAATGTTCGGAGAGACGACACGCCAATTGGAGGTGCCATTTGACCGCAGTGATTGGAAACACGTTTCTGGAGTCATAAAACACCAAAATGGCATGTCACGATCAAATTCAGAGCAAACGTGCTCCGAATGACCTGAAACCGCACGAGAACGATAGGAATATTATGTGTGAGATTCAGGAGGAGACAACACATCCATCAGACGTGTGGTGCGTGCAATATGACCAAATGTGTTGTTTTCAGCAGTTCGACGTGCTCTAAAAGGGCGCGCTGGATGGTCAAAACCACCCGAACGACCTCAGAATGCCACGAAATCAGACGACAACAACCATGGAGTGAATTGTGAAATGGTCGAATAGACATCACGTTAATTGGAGGTGCCGTTTGACCGCGGTGACTGGAAACACGTTTCCGGAGTCATAAAACACCAAAACGGCGTGTCACGATCGAATTCAGAGAAAACATGATCCGAATGACCTGAAACTAAACTAGAATGATATGAATATTATTTGGAAGATGCAGGAGGAGACGACATGTCTATCGGACATGCGGTGTGCGCGGTACGACCAAATGTGTCGTTTTTAGTAGTTCTGCGCGCTCTAAAAGGGCTCGCTGGGTGGTCAAAACAACTCGAACGACCTAAGAATGCCACGAAATCAGAATAAAACAACCATGGAGTGAATTGTGAAATGGTCGGATAGACGAAACGTCAATCGGAGGTGCCATTTGGCCGTGGTGACCAGAAACGTGTTTCTGGAGTCATAAAACACCAAAACGGCGTGTCACGGTCGAATTCAGAGAAAATGTGCTCTGAATGACTTGAAACCAAACGAGAAGGATAGGAATATTATTCATGAGATGCAAGAGGAGACGACACATCCATTGGACGTGCGGTAGGAACGGTATGACCGAATGTGTCGTTTTCAGCAGTTTGGCGCGCTCTAAAAGGGCGCACTGGGTGGTCAAAACCACCTGAAAGACCTCAGAATGCCACGAAATCAGATGAAAACAACCATAGAGTGAATTGTAAAATGGTCAGACAGAGGGCATATCAATCGGAGGTGTTGTTTGACCGTGGTGACTGGAAACGCGTTTCCAGAGTCATAAAACACCAAAACGGCGTGTCGCGGTCGAATTCAGATAAAAAATGATCCGAATGACCTGAAACCGCATGAGAATGATAGGAATATTATACGTGAGATGAAGGAGGAGACGACATGTCCATCGGACATGCGGTTCACATGGTACGACCGAATGTGTCGTTTTTAGCCATTTAGCGTGCTCTAAAAGGGCGCGCTGGGTGGTCAAAACCACCCGAACGACCTCAGAATACCACAAAATCAGACGACAACAATAGAGGAGTGAATTTTGAAATGGTCGGATAGACGGCATGTCAATCAGAGGTGTCGTTTGACCGCGGTGACCAGAAACGTGTTTCCGAAGTCATAAAACACCAAAACGGCGTGTCACGGTTGAATTTAGAGAAAACGTGATCCAAAATGACCTGAAACCGCACGAGAACAATATAAATATTATGAGTGATATGCATGAGGATACAACACATCCATCGGACATGCGATGCGTGCGGTACGACCGAACGTTTTTTTTTCAGCAGTTCGACGCGCTCTAAAAGGGCGCGCTGGGTGGTCAAAACGACCCAAACGATCTCGAAATGCCACGAAATCAGACGACAACAACCACAAAGTGAATTGTGAAATGGTAGGATAGACGGAACATCAATCGAAGGTGCCGTTTGACCGTGGTGACCAGAAACGCATTTCTGGAGTCATAAAACCCCAAAACGGCGTGTCACGGTCGAATTCAGAGAAAACATGCTCCGAATGACCTGAAACCGCACGATAATTATAGGAATATTATGCGTGAGATGTAGGAGGAAACGACACATCCATCGGACATGCGGTACGACTGAATGTGTCATTTTCAGCAGTTCGGTGTGCTCTAAAAGGGCGCGATGGGTGGTCAAAACCACCCGAACGACATCGGAATGCCACAAAATCAGACAAAAACAACTACGGAGTGAATTGTGAAATGTTCGGATAGAAGGAACGTCAATAGGAGGTGTTGTTTGACCGCGGTGACCGGAAACGCGTTTCCGGAGTCATAAAACACCAAAAAGGCGTGTCACGGTCGAATTCAGAGAAAACGTGATCCGAATGACTTGAAACTACATGAGAATGATAGGAATAGTATTCGTGAGATTTAGGAGGAGACGGAACGTCCATCGGACATGCGGTGCGCACGGTACGACCGAATGTGTCGTTTTCAGCAGTTTGACGCGCTCTAAAAGGGCACACTGGGTGGTCAGAACCACCCGAAAGACCTCAGAATGCCACAAAATCAGACGACAACAACCGCGGAGTGAATTTTGAAATGGTTGGATAGACAGCACATCAATTGGAGGTTCCTTTTGACCGTCGTGACCGGAAACACGTTTCCGGAGTGATAAAACACCAAAACGGCGTGTCACAGTAGAATTCAGAGAAAACGTGCTCTGAATGACCTGAAACCGCATGAGATCGATAGTAATATTATGCGTGAGATGCAGGAGGAGACGTCACATCCATCGGACGTGCGATGCGCACGATACAACCGAATATGTCATTTTCAGCAGTTCGACATGCTCTAAAAGGGCACGCTGGGTAGTCAAAACCACCCGAATGACCTTGGAACGCCACAAAATCAAATGAGAACAACTGTGGAGTGAATTTTGAAATGGTCGGACAGACGGTACATTAATCATAGGTTCTGTTTGATCGCGGTGACCGGAAATGCATTTCTGGAGTCATAAAACACAAAAACGGCGTGGCACGGTCGAATTCAGAGAAAACCTGATCCGAATGATCTGAAACCTCAAAAGAATGATAGGAATATTATTAGTGAGATGAATGAGGAGAAGACATGTCCATAATAGGTGCAGTGCACGTGGTACGACCGAATGTGTCGTTTTCAGCAGTTCGACGTGCTCTAAAAGGGCGCGCTGAGTGGTCAAAACCACCCGAACGACCTCAGAATGCCACGAAATCAGACAACAACAACCGCAGATTGAATTGTGAAATGGTCAGACATAAGAAACGTCAATCTAAGGTGCCTTTTGATTGAGGTGACCAGAAAAACGTTTCTGGAGTCATAAAACAGCAAAACGGTATGTCGCGGTCGAATTCAGAGCAAACGTGCTCCGAATGACCTAAAACCGCATGAGAATGATAGGAATATTATTCATGAGATGTAGATGGAAAAGAAAATTCCATCAGACATGCGGTGCGCTCGGAAACATTCATTTTAAGACAATAAAAAACACTTTCCTAAACTAAAGCAAAGACTCCAAAATAAGAAAAACAAATTAAAAAATGATAACATTTCTTAAATTGGTGGTTTTAAATTATTAGAGCACCCATGAGATGTCAAATTTCATTTCATTATATGTATATAATAACTGAATAAAGATGTAAAATTTACGTTTTTTTTGTTTAGTTTTCTTTGTATCTTATTGTAGGTTTTTAAAGCAGATGGATGCAGATCGTTGAAGCACGTATATCATTTATTGTTTATGATGATCTTGATGTTTATTGTGTTTGGATTTTTTTTTAATTTTTTATGATTTATATGCTGTTTTTTTTATTTTTATCATGAAATTTTTTAATTTTTTTTTCCAATGTAGCGACCGCCATTGGCGGTCGCTGTAGGCCGAAGTCTCGGCCACCTTCAACGACCGCCAGTGGCGGTCACTGTAGGCTGGAATTCCGACCGACTTCAGCGACCGCTGCGGTCGCTGTAGGCCGAGGTCTCGGCCACCTTCAGCGATCGCCATTGGCGGTCTCTACAGGCCAATAGAGACCGCCAATGGCGGTCGCTATTAGTGGAATTTTTAGTAGTGATGAGGTAATTTTCGACCATTGTGGCACCATTGAATGAGTTGGTCAAGAAAGGGGTGGGCTTCAAGTGTGTAAAATCTCAAGAAGATTCCTTCTCCACACTCAAAGGTAAGTTGACCAATTCACCTCTCTTAATTATTCCCGACTTTTCTAAAGTTTTTGAGGTTGAGTGTAATGCATCTGGAATAAGAATTGGGTATGTTTTAATGAAAGACTCTAAGACTTTCACCTAATTTAGTGAGAATATTAATGGGGTTGTATTTAAATACTTTACCTGTGATAAGGAATTGTATGACTTCAAAATAACTTTAGAAAATTGGAAACATTACTTATTGCTAAGGGAATTTGTGATTCACTCAGATGGATTTAATTCATTGAAACATTTCTTTACATCATTAAGCATAAACAAGGAAAAGAAAATGTTATCACTGATTCTTTGTCTAGGAGATACTCTCTTATCACTTATATGCATGATAAAATACTTGGTTTTGAAATGTTGAAATGCATGGATGAGAATTATGTAGATTTTTTTTAAATTAGGAAGTTTTGTGAAAAACATGGGAACAGTGATTTTTAAAAAAATTATTGATTTATTTTTCAGAAAAATAAATTGCATGTTCCATATTGTTGCATGTGTGAATTTATTGTTATAGAAACTCATAGTGGTGGATTAATGGGGAATTTTGGGGTTGATAAACTTTGTCCTTGTTTAATGAACATTTTTATTGGCCTCACATGCGTAGGTATGTGGTTAGTGTTTGTAGAAATTGTAATTTGTGTAAACATGAAAAGTTGAAAGTTCTTCCACTTGTCTTATACACCCCTTTTCCCATTGCTTCTCATCCTTGGGTTAACGTTTCAATGGATTTTGTGCTCAGCTTGCCAAGATCACAATTAGGTAAGGATATAATCTTTGTGGTGGTGGATAGGTTTAGTAAAATGGATCATTTTATTACTTGTTCTAAAACCAATGATGCCACTCATATCGCTGATTTTTTTTCAAAGATTTTTTTGGTTATATGGATTACCTAAGAGCATTGTGAGTGATATAGATGTCAAATTCCTTGGTCACTTTCAGAGGACATTGTGGAAAAAACTTGGAACGAAAATTTTGTTCTCCACCACTGCACACCCACAAATAGATGGTCAAACTAAGGTGGTCAGTAGAACACTTTTCATATTGTTGCATTCCATCCTTAGAAAAAATTTGAAACATTGGGAAAGATGCTTTCCTCACATTGAATTTTCTTATAACAGAGTGGTTTACTCCACTACTAATGCTTCACCATTTGAAGTTGTGTATGGTTTTAACCCATTAAATCCACTTGATATTTTACCTTTTCCAACTAATAAATTTTATAATATTGAAGGTGGAAAAAAGAAAAAGTTTGTTCAGGAGTTTCTTGCAAAGGTAAAGGCCAATATTGAGTGGAAGAATGAACAAGTAGCGAATCACGCCAACAAAAGTTGGTGGAAAATGATGTTTGAACCTAGAGATTGGGTGTGGGTACACTTGAGGAATGAGAGGTTCCCAGAAGAATGAAAATAAAAAATTCATCCATGAGGAGATGGTCCTTTATAAGTCTTAGAGAATATCAATGATAGTGCCTACAAGATCGAGTTACCTGACAGGTATGGAAATGTTAGTGCTTCCTTTATTATTGTTGATCTTTCTCCCTTTGAATTTTTAGATTTGAGTACGAATCCTTTTGAGGAGGGAGGAGATGATGAGGATCATGGAACAAATGCTTATAGAGTGTTTTAAGGAAGTCTTGATGAGGTGGGCAGAAGGCGCATGATTTCACAAGACCTACTATGAGGAATTGGTAGCCCAATGAAAAGGTAGGAGACCAAGAGAACGAGGGAGACCTTAAATGGGTTAATCATGGAATTCCAAGAGGAGGCCCAACACCCTTGATTGGGGGAATCATCTAGGCCTATAATAACATTAATTAGGGACCAAAAATTCTTTTAAAAACCCAACCCAAGGTGTGCTACAAATTTCAATCCCACCCCACCCTCGAATCTTCAAAGTCAAAAGGTGGTGGGATACTTGTCTTTACTTTTCCAAAAGGGTGTGCTACTTGTATCCTAAATTCATGGTCAAGTTATAATTTTTTCAAAAGCATCCATTAGAATTTTTGATTTTGGAAAACTAGAAATTGGACTAATTTAAATATTCACCCCATGTGTGATTCTAATTTCAAGTTTCTTTGGCTATAAATAGCCATCCCTTGTAATCTTTGGACATCATGAATTAAGGTAATGTTATTATGGTGAGTTTTTCTTACAAACTTTGTGTTCTTGATTAATTATTGAATTATCAAAGTATTGGTCCTCCTTTTTGGCATCTTTTGGTTATAATTATTAGAGAAAATTTCTATTTGGGTTCTAATTTGACCATTTTACCCTTCCTTCTCATTTTCACTATCTTCACACAACCTTCACTAGTTTTCTTGCATCGATCCAGGTTCTCAACACGTGAATATTGTACGAGGTTCCTAGGAAACTTACTAGTGGATCTTGCAATGAGTATCAAATTCAATTGATCTTAAATGGTACATCCTCAATAATTTTCTTATAGTTTTTATTTTTTATGATTTTTTTAAAAAATAGAAAATTTTAAGGGTTTTCTTCTCTTTGAAAATTCCCAATATCAAGCCTTGTTAAAATATTATTTATTTTAAACTATGATATTTATTAAATTATTATTGAATTGTGTAAAAATATTTAAATCATTGATCTATCCTCAAATCATGAGATCATTGACTAATTTATCTCTTTTATTTAAATCTTGAATCAATTGATTGACTTATTTCACTCTCTTAGTTATGTTTTGTATGTTTTCTATTTTATTCATTTAACTCTTGATTTACATGTTTTTGGTGACCCCTTATACTATTAAAAGTATACATCATTTGAGGGAGAGTTAACCTTTTTAAATATAAAATTTTCATAAAAGAGACTCATATTTTAAAGAAAACTCCAGCATGATAAAATATGTTTTATACTATAGTAGTTTTTTGAAATTGAATTTGAAATCACATGGACATACATTTTTTCATTATTAATATTTTTTAAAAGTTAAAATATTTTTATAATTTTTAATTTGATTATAAAGTATTCTTTTTTAGGAATATTAGACTATGGTTTTAATTTTCTAATCGAGGGGAATCCAAATTTCCTTTTATATCTAAATCGATTCCTAGAAAGACAATTTTTTCAAAAAATTATTAAGAATATTTATATTTCAAAGTTATTTTTTTCTGTAATATGATCATTTGTTTATTTTTTCTCAAGTTTTAATCAAAAGTTTTCAAAATTTAAACATATAGTTTGTGTATTTTTAGTTTTATAAATTTATTTTTTAAAGTTTAATGTTTTCAAAACCTCAAATTCAATTTTTGTTTTGAACTAACTTGATAGAATATTAAGGGTTATGAAATTTTAATTTCCATTTTCCCTATATTATGATTAGAACTAATCTTATTATGAATGAGTTAACCTTATTTATCTAACCCTTATTATGCAGCTTTATGATAATTAAAATGGGGGAGTAGGTGATGAGATTAATGGTATGACTTATCTCAAGAATTTTCATAGTTATATTTTTATATATTCAAAGGGGAATATAGTTTGAAGACAAAGAATATTTTATATTACTTTTATAGATGAAAATTTAGTGATTTAAATGGAACCTATACTTATTTATATTATTTTAAAAAATGAATGGATTTTGTAATTGAATTATGATTTTTTTTATTTTGGTATTTTGATAATTACAAAGGGGCAGAAGTTTTGAAATATAATTATTGTTGATATAATTTTTTGAAATAATTATTGAAATTCACTTTTAAATTTATTTCTGAATTATTAAAAATATTTTATTGAATTTAATTATGAAATATTTATTTTTTTATTTATATTCATGATAAATGCATCAAGCATATTATTATATTATTAAATTTATTATGTTTTTTTGATCATTAATAAGGGGAATAATGTTGTAAATATCACTCTCTTAGGTAGTTTTAATAGTCACAAACATAAAATTATGATTCTAATGTTTTCATTTCATGGTTTTCAATGATTATGTTTTAGGAATCTTTTCATGAAGATACTGGACCAAACATAGGGCTCAAAAGGAGTGTGGAGGACACATTTAGAGCCCTCTAATGTAGGTACCCGCTGCTACCTGATGGGGTACCAAGGGATGTCTGGTGACACTCACTGATTATTAAATAGCATTCTTGAAGACAAAAAATAGATATTAGAGAGGGCCCCATATTCCTTAATTTGATCCCTAATGACTCTATTCAACCCCCAACACCTCAAGAATGATACTAAGGATATGAGAGGTTATAAATAAACACAAAGGGTGCTTGGATGATTATGGGAAGCTTAAATATCATTTTGAGATAATTAATATTCATTTTCATCATAATCAAGATCTATCTCACTCTTGTCTCACTCTCTTCCATCATTCTCTTATTGTATCTTATTAGGAGGATCATGATTACACTTAAAATGGAATGTATAAATCAAGTATCTTCTTTTTTTTTGTTTTATCAGGTGCTCACTACCATTGATTGTGATAGGATAGGTGATCACTACCTTTAAAGTGAGGGATTGGATGCATGTGGATACCTTTAAGATCATTTTTGTGCTCATTGTGCTTTATTTTCATCATTATCAATCTATCTCTCTCAATTTTATATCACTATCACCCATTATCAACTTATTATATATCACTGGGAGGATTGTGAGTGTGCTTCAAAGGGATTATATAAAGAAATTATCTTCTTTTTTCTTTTATCAGTTGATCACTACCATTGAGTGTGATGGGATTGGTGATCTCTTCCTTTAAAGTGAGGGATTGGGTGATTAATACCATTGAGTGTGAGGGGGATATGTGATCACTATGTTAAAAGTGACAGATATTGGGTTTTCTTGATAAAACCACTAAAAATCAAGGTTCTTACTTCATGTAATGGGTTTTCTTTCTACAACTTATAAAAACCAAGGGTTTGGGTTTTCTTGATACAATCGTTAAAAATCAAGGCTTAAACTAAAAATTATCAAGGATCTTAAAGGAGGAGACATAGAGATACCTTATGGATTATTGTTGAACTCCTTTATTAGTCTCTCGTGATTTTTATTTTAATTTTATATTTCTACTATGCTTTAACTCTTTTAATTTTAATTATCAATTTAATTTATTTAATTCCATAAAAATTATTTTTAATTTCTATTTTTTAATAAAGAAATCCCCCCCTTCTTTCCATATTTACACATATGAACAAGGGGTTTACTTTCCCTCCAGCATGCCTAAGATGATGATTCATAATAATTGTTTTAAAGGCTCTATAATCATTTTTTTGACATTTAATAATTTTTTTTATTTTTTGTAAAATAATATAAATTCATACTACAAGGGATAATGAAGAGTGAATCAATTTTTAATTTGTTTTATTTTTTAGTAAAATTGATAAATTATATCATAGTGTTACCCTAATATCTTCTCAAATTAGTGCCTTCAACGTAGGAACAACATTTCACAATGTATCTACATCAACCAAAACATGTATTTGAGTTGTAACCCTAATGTATCTAATAAAAATTGACTTTTTAAAATCAACATGTAAGACACATTCATTCTATCTGATGTCTAATTTTATGTCATTTTTCTTGCCTTAATAATTCTTATTAGTACTATCTCACTGTGATGCTCCTATTTTTTCTCAGACATAGGTTGTTCACCTTCTACCATTTCCTCTATGTCAATATTATTAATATATTGTTCCTTAGGATTGATAGAATCAGTATGTGGAGAAACTTTCCATTCCTTAGGATTAGGAGAATCAACATGTAGAGAATCTATTATCTAAATAAGTAGTTAAACATTTAATTTATATTATATAAATGTGTTAGTAAACAGATAATATTATGTGGTAACACAATGTATATTTTTTTAACATGATTATTGAAATAACTTTATTTATTTAAAGGTTTAAGGGATTTGAACCCTATGTCAAGTATCCAAATACCATCCTTGTGGTCCCCTATGACATACAAGACCCCATATACATTGGGATCATCATGAAATGATTGTGACATCCCAATTAAAGGGTCATCCTCAATTGAATTAACATCTAACCCTATAGTGATTTTGATCGATAATATAATAATTGACCCCTTTTTGTTTGTAGGGTTTGAGACATAAAATAATTTCACTACATATAATTCCATTATAAACAGGTCATCCTTATACCCTTCCTTACTGAAATTCACTTTCATAGATCTCAATTACTTGATTTTAAATTTACTCATGTTATTAACCCATTTTCATTGAAAAATAAACACTTGAAATTTTGTATAATAAAACTCCCATATATTTTTGATGATTCAAAACTATGAGATATTCACTTGAATTGAATTAATTTCCTTTATACTAGATACATGAAACATGCACACTTGGTCCCCTAGACAACCATAAAAGTGATTTTTAAATTTAATTTATATTTCCAGATGACTATTTAAAAATAGTCTTGAAACCATCCTATAAACTATCAATTATGAGTATTTTATATCCAGATTTCAACCCTTTATAGATTAAACTGCCTAGGAATTACTTTGTGGGTTTCAAAATATGGTGAAACCTCTAAAATATTATGTAAAATCTTTTGGTGATCATGATCCCCATATGTAATGGTAATTACAAAAGCACATGTTTCGGAAATTCCATTACCCATAAGCCTCCCATTATTATGATATTTTGGGGGACCAATGTTATTCACATAGAACTGGTAGTCAATATAGAATTCAATTGCTTCCTCAACAATACATAACTTTGAAATAAAACCTTTTGTACAAATTCTATTTTTTTATGTATTATTTCAAAATATTTATATACTATTAAATGAAGAACATCCATCAACAATGTACATGAAAACATATCAGATCTCTCTAACTATGTGATCCATCAAGTGAACCATCATATCAAAGAATGGTGGTGGGAAGAACATATATAATTAAAATTATATAATTAAAATTTACTTTTACATAGTTGGAAACTTCACTAGGTTTATAAATTTACTGTAATATAAATTTTAAAAAGAAACAAAACTTGGTTATTGAGTGCTGAACATTTTTAGGCAGAATGAAATGTAAAGATAAATACATTAAATATTGCATCAAAATAAGATAGTCATGTAATTTTATCACCTTTAACGTTAAATCAATCATTGAAATGATATTCTTGGTATTTGAGGAGTATACCTATAGAACCTTCACATCATTTAGAATTTTCAAAACTGATATCTCTTTTTCCTAGAAAGAGTGTAAGTAGTTGGTGGAAGAAAATCTTGTCTTTTACCCTTTAACAATTACAAATCTTCCCTTATCCCCATGTTAATAATTTTCAACCTATCCTTAATATTATCTTTTTTTGATAGGTAAATTTAGTAATGTTCAAATGACACCATCACATAATTTTTTTTTCTATGTGCATGAAATCAAGAAAATGTCAAATGTACAAACAAATTCAGTATGGTAATTCAAAAAACCAATCACTTTTTCCAATCATTCTTCATAAGGTTTTTCAAAAATGGTTTACCAAAAATGGTGACCATATATTTTATTTTCTCAAACTATTGATCACCTATTAGTGGAGTTGGTGTGTACCTTCTTCAAAATTTCAATCGAATGATTTCATTCAAGATCATTATTTATATCATTGGGGTAAAAAATTATGGTGTCCCAAAAACACATTCTTAAAGGAATGTTTCAACCTAACTGAGTGTATACCTTGTTCTCGAATGGGACACCCTATCATTACTTTAATACTATATCCTAACAAATTTCCATAAATAGGAAAGTAATTTATCATTCTGTATAACATGGATCTCAATGTAAAAACTTTATTTCTATACCATCATAAAATGAAACAACTAATTCCAACATAAATTTAAAACCTTCAATCAATTAATCCAAATTAATATAATTATCATTACTCATTTTTTTATTCCTGATATAATTAGAGAAAAAACAATGTATTTTTTTCATGCATAACCATGGTGGAAAGTTATAATTTACCTACATAATTGATCATATATTATGAGTGTTACTTTGTGCACCAAAATGATTAATTCCATCTCTAGATAGCGAGAGATGGAGGTTTTGTGACTCATTTACAAATTTAGGATGCCCGTGATCAATGTTATTCTAATGAGGAGAGTCTATTGGTTGAAAAAATTCCTCATATTAAATTATTGTATATGTATCCCACATTAATTTCTTTATAGTCTCCTAAATTACATATAGGTGCCTAAGCCTCAGAATGATTGGAAAGTGACATATAAATTTATAGGTAATCTATTCATCTTTATTGTATTAAGAATCACTATACATTGGTTGTATTTTAATTGATTCATATTCCTTGTGAAACAATATACATTAATTTGAAAAATAATTCATTCTTTTAAAGATCATTCTCATTGAACATAACATTTGTTTAGAATCATATGTTTGGAAAGGAATATCATTATTTTCTAGCAGCATATCATTAAAGAGAGACATTAGTTCAGTAAATTCAATTTCACTCCATCCATTTCCATCTTTAGAATTATATAGCTTCATTATGGATTATAATGTTGTATATTTATTATAACCAACATACAATGCCATATTTAAACTACTCTTTAACTTATCAAAAAACTTTTAAAATCATGAAATTCATCTTCAACTGTAATTTTCATTTTCTCAATATGATCTTCATCATATTTTGCACTTATAATCAAACCCTTGATATTATCTTCATCATTATTTACACCGATAATCATATTAGATGATCCATATAATGTCATGTTATCTTAGTCACTATCTACATTCAATTCTTCCCTATGTTTACTATAATATTTATAACTTTGATCTATTCTATAATAGGTCAAGTGTTCCTCTAACTCCTCTAGACTAACTAGTCTTGAATAACAACAACATGAACATAGACAAAGGATTTCATAAGGGTCATATGCATGATATTTTGTAAAGTTTATGAACTCTTTAACCCCATCATCATACTATTTTTTAATATGATTGGAATCCATCCATTTTATATTCATATACATCCTATTTGATTCAATAATATTCATATTTAAAAATAAACAAATTAATATACCATAGGAATGATCTTAGATTCCTAAAAGGTTATTCTTTATAAACACACACACACACATAGTCATCATATTTTATATAAATTTTCATTACATCAACAACTTGTTAGAAAATTTAAAGAAGAAGAATTATAAGATTATAAATTATAATGACACTTATTTTTTTATTCCAATAAGACACATATCATACATAATTATATTTTTTGGAATGGATTAATCAAGGGATATAATTCACTTCTAGTCACTATCAAAGTGCAGAAGAAACCTATGTATTTCTACAATTGGATAAGTATTGGGGTATATATAATAATATTTCACAATAAAAACATATATATATAAAATTATTTATTTCTTTTGATGTTTCTATAGTGTTCAAAGGCATAAGGCATGACAATCTATTTTAATGAAGACTTTTCAATTTACAAAAACACATTACAAGGAATAATGTGTGACAACCCATTTTAAGTTCTTTAACTAATAATTTATCAACCATTTCAAAATAACCTAGACAATATTGGCTCTGAAATACTCATAAAAGTAAGAAAAGAACAAGAAGAATAAAATCAAGTAAAATTTCATTACCTACGTCAAAATTTTCAAAATTTAACTCAAACTTCTAACTTGCAACCACACATGCCTCAAAAATAATTTTATAGATTTCCATTCTAATAAAAAAACCTCTCAAAATAAGACCCATGGGTTATAGATGACCTCATTACTTCAAATAAAGACCACATATTCATAAAATTAAAACAAAATCATGCATTTTCATTAAATAATTTTTTTTTTGAAACCATTGAAAGGGTGGGAACCAGAAAAACATGAAAAAGAGGAAGACATAAAAGATAAGGTAAGGGAAAAATATAAGAATCACTATCACAACAACATGAAATGAAGGATCTCAAGCAGTGTAGACCGATGGTGCGCGACCATAAGATTATAAAGGAAGCTACGTGCACCACTCCTTGAGTAGAAGAACAAAAAAATGCAACACATATACACTAAATAATTTGATAAATACACAAAAACAAGATTCAAATATCCTACCTTCACCTTTGAGGGTTTGGATTCATCCAAAATGACCAATTAGATTCCATCAGAGTTCAACTTTCATGGAAATCATAAATGACATGAGGAGTCGTGATCTTTATTAGGGTTCTTTTAAAAGAATAAAAAGAGGTTTATCATCACTAATATAAAGAATTGATAAAAGATACATTTATTAGTGCTAAAACAAAAATCACTTTTTATTAGTGCTAACTATAGAGTTGATAATGTATGGATTTGTCATCACTAAATTTAGCGTTGATGAAGTTTATATTTAGAGCAGATAAATACTATTTTATAAAAAATAAAAATAAATTTTAAAATTAAAATAAATTACTTAATATATAAAAATGAATAATAAAAATAAAAAATAACTTTATAATAAAAAATAATAAATATTAAAAATTAATAAATTATAAAAATATAAAAAATTAATAAAATATAAAAATATTAAAAATGAATTTGTAATATTAAATGAATAAATAATATTAATTATATAAGTTAAAAAAATATAAAAAATGAATAAATAATATTACTTATGTAAATTTAAAAAATATTAGAAATGAATAGATATTAAAATAAAAAGGCATAAATACTAAAAATTACATTTAAACGAATCATATTTATAATAAATTAATAATTAAAAATGAATAACTAATAAATGCATAAATATTTAAATAAAAAATGTTAAAAAATGAATAAATATTAATTAATTAAATTAAAAAAAATTTAAAAAATTAAATATCAATAAATAAAAAATGTATGAATAAAAACTAAAAACGAATAAATTACAGAAATATTAAATGAATAAATATTAAAAATGAATAAATTAAAAAAATATTAAAATTAAATAAGTATTAAAAATTTAGAGATAATAATAAATGCATAAAATTTAAAAATCAATAAAATTTAATAATTAAAAATTGAATAAATTGCACAAATAAAGAAAAATGAAATAATAATTTTAATTATATAAATCAATGAAATATTAAAAACGAGTAAAGAATAAAATAAAAATAAAAATATATTAAAAATTATATTTAAAAACAAGAGATTTATAATAAAGTATTAATTAATAATGAATAAATAAAAAATATATAGATAAATATAAATATATTAAAATAAAAATGAATGCATATTATTTGTAGAAATTATATACATATTAAAAGTACTTAATATTAATATTTAATTTTTTTAAAATAATTATAAAAATAAAAACATTAGAAAAATATTAAATGAATAAACATTAAACAGAAAATATTAAAAGGGGATAAATATTAAAAATAAATAAATAGTATTAAATGAATAAACAACACATTCATATACATAAATACACACACACATATATATACATACATATACATACACATGTATGCATATACATACACATGCATGCACATACATACAAATAGATGTGTATATTTTTCATGACCCAACCTCGCTTGGCCATAAACCTGGTCATATGACCCAATTGATCTCCTGTAATACCTTGGTTTTCTTCTCAGCACACCATAGGTTATTACTGATCAGGGTCACTTATCAGACTAATGAATGTCCCCGTAGGTGAACACATGTTCTTTTAGTGTACTTTTCCCTCACTAATACTCACCCTGTGACACTTACTAAGAGGTCACCCATCCTGACACTACTCCAAACCAAGCATGAGTAATTGTGGAGTTTTTATCAGACAGGATATTGAAAATAAAGGTTCACTTTAAAATGAAAGGTGTACCTTGTTGACATGGTTAGTAACATTTATTCTTTTAAGTGTCACTTTTTCCAGGGGTGTTACACTCTCCACCCCTTTAAAGCACAATGTACTCATTATGGACCCTACACCTCATCTTAGGTAGTTCCTTTACACTCCAGTCTGGGTATTGGATAAAATACCATTTGTCACAACCCAACATCTTTCAGTGTACTTTATCCTCACTCACACACACCCTATGAAACTTTCTAGGAGGTCACCCATCCTAAAACTACTCTAATTCAAGCATACTTAATTGTATAGTTCTCATTAGACATGATCCTAAAAATGAATGTGTACCTTATTGACATGGGTATTAACATTTTTTTAAGTTTCACTTTTTCCAAGGGTGTTACACTCTCTACCCCTTTAAAGCACAATGTCCTCATTATAGACTCCACACCTAAAACTCAGAAAATACCTCTATAATCTAGGTTGGGTATTGAACATGATACCATATTTCATGACCCAACCTCCCTAGGACATGAAACTGATCATCTGGATTGATGGGACTCATGTAATACCATTTGGTCTTCCCAATACACCATTGGTTAGTACCCATTGAGAATACTTATCAGACTAATGAATTTCCCCACATGAATGTTTTTTAGTGTGATTTTTTCTCACTCACACACACCCTAGAAAACTCCCCAGAAGGTTACCTATCCTGATATTTCTCCAATAAAAGCACACTTAGCTGTATATTTTTTATGAGAGAGACTCCTAAAAAGAAAGGTTCACCTTGTTAACATGGGTAGTAACATTTAGTGTTTTAAGTTTCAATTTTTCCAGGTGTGTTAAAACATTTTAAATATTTAATATGAATATAAATATATAAATTCAAATATGAACTCTATTTAATGTATTTATATAATTTATTAAGGTCATAGAGTTTACAAATATTGAAACAATACACACACCCCTAGTCCAACAAAGATAGGTCACACCCCCCTCTAAGGGATAAGCCACTCCATAGCTATATAATTAAACTTTTATGGCCCAAAGGCTCTTTATATTGAAATCCATTACATATCCTGAAGTCCTTATCATCCCTCCCCAAATTTTTTCTACTTATTTCTTATACTGCAGCAGTGTATACCTGGGTCCACATCCTAACCTACGTCACCACCTACATCATTTCCTGCATCAACTACTGTGTTCTCAGTCATAAATGGCCCAAAAATAATTCATAAATTATATAAATACATTCAATAACTACTATAAATGGTATTTGTACCAATTTATCTATTCCAATGGTTTGGAGAAACTATTGGTATAGGTCCCTATATACCAACATTTTGTTAAAATTGTTGGTATAACATGTTTATGAGATGTCTATAAAAGCAGTTTAAAGAAACTTTTGGTATAGAGGAATTATATACCAAATTTTTTTTTAAAAATATTGGTATATTCCTAAAAATAATCCTCCATCTTTTCAGCCTCCCATCCCCACATCTTACTCCCATCTTGATTCAACCCTATGAGCAACTTTCTTTCCCACCCCCTGACGATCTCTCCTCAAATGTGTTCTGATCCCGTTCTTAGACATTGAATTGGTGAGTTCAAAACCCATAATCTCTTCTACCAAGAATAATTTTCCTTTTTTCTAGGTATAAAACACTAACATAGATTATTTTAGGTGAATATTCTTCCTAATTCATTAAAAAAGGGTTCATATTAATTATATTTTTATAGTATTTCATAATAAATAAAACTGTAGGTGATGTATTTTTTTTAATTTAGTTACTCAATAATTTTATATAAATCAAATATAATACTATTATTTAGTGTGATATATGAGGTAAATCTATAATTAATTAGTTTTTACCTTATTTTGTGAATGTATTAGGGAGTTGTGAAATTATTCATTTTATTTTTTTATTTTAATAATTGAAATTTTTCATTTCAGTTATTAAACATGTTTGGATTTAAAATGTAATATATGGTTTGAATATATAGATTAGACTTGTTTTAATAAAATTTTGAATATTAATGGCTATTTTTTTACATTAAAATATTCCTTAAATTAAGTTAAATATGAGGAAAACATATTCAAATAAATGATCATTTCCTTTCTTTTGATATGTCTAAAGAGATGTTTTTGTTGTGTCTTATGCCTTGTGCGGGTTAATTTGTGTAATCATTTGTTATGAACTATTATATAATAAACAATTACTTAGTTTACTACTAATATGATCTAGTTATTTATCAACCTAAGATAATTACATGTTTGGTTTGTAACATGTGATCTTTAGAACACTATATATACTACGGTTTGTGTTTGATATACATTATTGTATTTTATATTATAATTCTCATATGGAATAGTTTTTCAGTTATTCCATACATATTATTTTTGTGTGGTATCATTTATAGTTACTACTCATTCATATAATGTATTTCTATATTATGGTTTTATATATATGGTATTGTGTTATATCATGGGACTAAGTTATGAAATTAAGGATATGGGTGATAAATATATAGATTGAATTATTTCCAAATGGATCTCTCCATTTTAAATTCTCAGTTTTCATGATAAAATAAGTTATTTTTAATAATTATGTATTCCTATATGTTAAATTTGGTATTTATAAAAAAATGGAGAGTGATTTAAAAAGGATTTGATTTCAATATTCTTTCAATGTTTACCATAGAGACTGAAATAAAGCGAACAAGTCTAGTTTCCTTAAATATATTTTGGATTTGTCTTCAATATCATTTCAATACTTTTAGGAAGTTACATATAACATTTTTTTAATATAATGGTTATAAGTTATATGTATGATACTAATTGGATCCTAATAGATTTTCAAAATAAGTTAGATTGTTTTTTATATTTTTTATTTAACAATGATTCAGATAGTGGTCTTATACACTTCCCATGTTATAATTGTGTTGTAAGAACTTGGTTAAGTCTTGAAGAAGTTATATACCATATATAATTTTTTTCTTCAAACAAACTATTGTGTTAGGTATCACAATAGGGAGAAAATACAATCTCAAAATGTTCATGATCTGAATGATAAGACTAGATTAGAGAATTTATTATATGACTAGTTTTTGTTTATTCATCATCATGATAAATAAATTATACTAATGAAATAAGATAATGATATGAGTACAAATTATTCCTGTAATGAAAATGATGATGTTAAAAGGGTGAAAAATTGATGGATACTGCCACGACTCAAATATATCATCAATGTGGTAAAATGAAAAAGCTAGAATTTTTAATATGATTATTTCATGGGAAAACCATATATGGAATTTATAATAATTCCATTTATTATATTCTTACCATTTTAATGGGATTACTTCTATATGATTTATATATTCACTCAAACCATTATATGGCATGGAAATTAATTGACCAACTTGGATTTTCTAACAACAAAATTCATATTTACTAAAATACTGCAGCTTATTCTAGTAAGAAATTCTAGGAATAAATTATTATATAAAATATGACACATATTGATGGAAACACCATCTCATGTTCCATAGAATTTAATGTGGAACTTTACATTGATTTCAAGACTCCAAAATAATTTCATGTTTGATGAAATATCAACAAATATGTGATGGTATGATACTGAGAGAAATAAGGATAATAATGAGTTATTTAACCATGTATATGGATTAACATGGTAGAAATTTGATGCTTGATGTATTTATTTTTTAACCGAGGTGTGTAATTTGAGGTTGGGTATATTATGTGAATGTTTTAATCTTTTTAGTTAGATGATTATTTTTCACAACACATAACCTATTTTCATACACATTTATAACCTTTTTACATGGATTAGTATGAAAAAAAATTCTCTTTCTTTAGTATACTTATATCTGGACCTTATAATCCTAAAAATGATATTGATGTATACTTGAAACCTTTAATAAAGTAGTTGAAACATAATTGGAATATGGGTGTGCACACATATGATGATTGTTCAAAATACATATTTCAAATGTGTGTTGCGCTTATGTGAAAAATAAGTGATTTTATTATTTATGAAATGATGTTTAGTTAGAGAAGAAAAGGAAAAGTCTCTTTTACTATTTATATAAAAAATAAATGATCTAGAAGATTTAAATATTATTTAAGTTTCACTATTATTGTACATTAATGATTCTATACAATGGATCATCTATACAGGAATACTCATTGAAGGTTTTACAATACCTTTGAGACAAAAAATCTACCTCATCATTTGTCCGAAACTGATGCGCTTAATGAATTGAAAGATTTCTATTTTTTATTCTGGAAATATTATATGAAATATAGAAAGAGGAAAAATGTTTTCATTGAATCCAATTACAATTGTAATAATAAAATTATCATATTTTATTTTCCTTAATGGATAATTGATTTGTTACATCACTATCTAGATATAATTCACATTCAAAAAAATATATGTGAAACATTGTTTTCAATTATTCTAAATGTCAAGGGGAATACAAAAGATGATTTATGATCTCATCATGACTTGGTGTATTAGGTTATCATACCAAAATTACATCCTTTGTGTATCAATGAAAATAAATATAAATTTCAATGTGATTATTATGTGATGAAACCTTCAAAAGAAATCAATTCTTGGAAGTATTAGAGACTATCAAGGTTTTTGATGGGAATTCAAGAAACATATCAAAATGGGTTAATAGAAGAGAGTTAAATTTGGAATATTTGAAGACTCAATATTATCATATCCTTATTAATGAGTTTATTTCAATAAAAATTTGTCATCTATTTTTAAAAAATGTAAGGGTGGAATTGATTTGATTTTTCTATTTTTATAGATATCTTTGTGTGAAAGAAATTTCCAAGTCTTTCTTACAAAAAATACAGGAAGTGGTACCATTAATTTTGTGTGAGTTAGTGAGAATTTTTCCTAAATAATTTTTCACATGAATGATGCATCTTACTTTCCATATTCAAACCAAAATAATTCTTAAAGGTCCTATTTATTTTTATTGGATGTATCAAACTGGAAGAAATATGTAAAAATTGAAGTCTTACATCTAGAAAAAGAATCATCCTGAAGTTTCCATTGTGAAAGGTTACTCAGCTCAATAAATATATGGATTTCTATTCAATGTATTTGAATGATGTGACCATGAGAAATAACTGACCAATGATAAATAAACAAGAGAAGTATGAGAAAGTGAACCTAGTTTTCATCACTTTCCCAAATATATGGATTTCCTAGATCATATAAATTAACTATATTAATCATTCAAGAGTGAGAAATGATACATCACAAAATATGTTTTAACTATGATTTGTTCAATGAATGCATCCAAAAAGTAAATTGAGTATGTATATATTATATCAACCCATGTAATTGTATCTATATGTTAAACCATTTATATCTTTTTATGTAGGGAATATAAAAAATTATAAATAGAAATCATCATTCATTACCTTTGAGAAGGAGAGCGAATTTACATAGAAAAGAGTATCCTATATGGTTGAAATTAAAGGTAGGATTATTAAGGTAATAAAATAAAACAAAATTCATTTAATTTTAATGTTCATTTATATTTCAGGTATTGAGTTTACTTTTTTAATTTGTCTCTAAAGAAATAAGATATTTTGATTTGGATCTTAATTTTATAGTACATGAATGCAAATCAATTGTGATCAATGGGTACAACTTTATTATCACTAATCTTGCAATGAACATGAGAACACAACATGATGGTGTTATGGTAACTACAACAACATATTGTTATGCTAGTGAATTATATAATATTACTTAATATGAAAATATATCTTATTATAGAGTTATTAATAAATACTATATTCGATTATTACTCTCATGGTCGAGTCATTGTGATGAAATTAAAGTGGTTTGATTCAACAATGAGATATGACACATTTATTAATTGTTATATATTCTGAGTAATTGACATGAATCAAATTCTTACTACTGATGACCCATATATGTAGGAATAATTCATGACACAAGTTTCTTATGTGAAAGATCATTTGAGGCCAGAATTCATTGTCATTATTAAAGTAATCCCAAGATTTTTTTTAGAATGGTGGGGATGGAATTGACACCATCACTACACCCATTATCCTCGATCAATTTTTTACTTATGATGAATCAAAGAGTACAATTTTGATAGTTGATCATGAACCAGAATTTTTGGTGGGTAATATATAGAATCATCCATATATGTTCTCAGCTTTTTTGGTTTATCTTGAATTGGGTCTTTCAGGTTGGTACTATTCAAATTTCTTTAATATTTTTTTTCAAATATTTTGTATCTAACTTGAAATTCATGTGAATTTTCAATATAAAGTGGTTGTATTATTATTTGAGTTGCATTTTAAATATTGAACTGAACTATATTAGAGCCTATCAAATGAAATAAACTAAAACAATATAATTATAACAAAAATAAGATGAATTGAACTGAAACATATTAAACTAATTAGAATGAAAAACAAAAACGATGAAACAAATGAGCAAAACCAAAAAATGTCCAAATGACCTAACCCAAAATATGAATCAAATGACCTAACACAAAAAAATGGCCAAATGACCTAATTAAATAACCAAAATAAACCAAATGACATAACCAAAACTGAATTGGATCAAATTTAAAATAAAAGAAGAAACCCATAACATACCCATGTTTAACATTCTAATTAAAATGTGTTTATTTTTCTATGACACATATTTTATGTTTTGATAATATTTCCACTAAATAAGATAAGATTATTTTATGTAACTACCTATCCTTTTTTTGATTGAAAATTATTATACCTTAATTACATCACATCACTTATTCTTCTTGTTTGTCTTACATATTAGTTGTGAATTTATAATTAAATTCATATTTCTTTTCCAGTGTAAGAAATGAAAAAAATTTAAAGTGAGATGAAGGAAGAGAATTCCTGATAATAATTGGTGTATGAGAGAGATGGAAATTCCCCCTATGGTTCCTGTTGTCAATATACCATTTCAAATATATATCAGTAATATATAATGTAATATCATTAATATTTTTTAAAATTTTAATTAAGAACCATTTATCTGGTGCTCAGCCTAACAATTCAAGGGGGGAGGTAGTAGATCTTCTAGAACCACTAGCCATACCCAATCACACCTAGACCCTTTGTTAGATATTCCATGTAGAATAATTTATTATCCCACAATTTTGGTAGAGGAACCTGGGATATTTTGACCACTTATACTATCACCACCCTTTATGTATAATCCTCCTCGTATATATTTTTCTTATCTGATAATAGATCCTACTCCCCCAGCTATATTATTCATTTCCATGAACATCTATTCCATCTCAATTTCCTGCTACTTAATTCTATCTAGGATTTTATATTAATACTCCTTCGACTTCTGCTCCGATGCATTATAAACCTCCTAAGCATACTGATCATCATGAGCAGACATTGGACCCCTATGGTACTACAAAGGTCGATGATCCTTCACATCCTAAGGGTCCATTTGTACCCACTGCTCAACCTGGCTTAGAAATATGTATAAAACCCTATTATATATTTTTTGATCATAAATTTATGTAAGGGTAAACTAAAGTAAAGTAATATTAAAATAAATTTAAGTATGGGAAAACTAAAGTTAAGTGTGAGAAAAAAAATTTAATCATGGTAAAAAAATCTATGTAAGGGTAAACAAAAACTTTTATTGGTTAAGGGTAAACTAAAGTTAAGTTATAGTACACTAAAGTTAAGTAAGGGTAATCTACAGTTAAGTAAGGGAAAAAAATTTATGCAAGGGTAAAATACAATTAATTAAGGGTAAAAAAAAGTTAAGTAAGAGTAAAATAATATTAAATAATGGTAAAATAAAGTTAAGTAAGGGTAAAACAAAGTTAAGGGTAAACTAAAGTTAAGTAAGAGTAAAAAAAAATTTAAGGTTGAAAAAAGTTAATTAAAAGTAAAATAAAGTTAGGTAAGGTTAAACTAAAGTTAATAAAGTTTTAAAAAAAGTTAATTAGAAGTAAAATAAATTTAATTAATAGTAAAATAAATTTAATTAAGGGTAAATTATAGTTAATTAATAGTAAAACAAAGTTACGTAAGGGTAAACTAAATTTAAGTAAGGGAAAAATAAAGTTAATTAAGGGTAAAAAAGTTATATAAGGTTAAACAAAAACTCTTACAGGTTAAGTAATGGTAAACGAAGGTTAAGTAAGGGTAAAATAAAGTTAATAAAGGGTAAAATAAATTTAGTTAAGGGTAAACTAAAGTTAAGTAAGGGTAAACTACAATTAAGGGTAAAAAAGAGTTGATCAAGGGTAAATTGAAGTTAATTTAGGGTAAAACAAAGTTAATTAAGGGTAAACTAAAGTTAATTAAGGGTAAACTAAAGTTATGTATGGGTAACCATAAATATTTTAAGGTTAAGTAAGGGTAAACTAAAGTTAATCAAGGGTAAATCAAGTTAAGTATAAGTGAACTAAATTTAATTAAGGGTAACAAAAGTTAAGTAAGGGTAAACAATATTAAGTAAAGGTAAACTAAAGTTAAATAAGGGTAAAGTAAAGTTAATTAAGGATAAAATAAAGCTAAGTATAGGTAAAATATAGTTAAGAAAGAGTAAAATAAAGTCAATTAAGAGTAAAATAAAGTTAATTAAGGGTAAACTAAAGTTAAGTCAGGGTAAAACAAAGTTATGTAAGGGTAAAAAGAAACTTGTACAAGTTAAGTTAGGGAAAGATAATATTAAGGGTAAAAAGAATTTTAATTAAGGGTATAATAAAGTTAATTAAGGGTAAAAAAGTTAATTAAGGTTAAAAAAATTTATGTAAAGTTAAAATAAAGTTAATTAGGGGTAAAATAATGTTAAATATGGGTAAAACAATGTTAAATAAGGGTAAAATAAAGTTAAGTAAGGGTAAAATAAAGTTAAGTAAGGGTAATTTTTTTTATTCAAGGAAAAATAGAAACTTGTACATGTTAAATGAGGGTAAAATAAAGTTATGTAAGGGTAATACAAAGTAAATTTTTGTTAAACTAAAGTAAGTAAGGGTAAAAATAGTTAAGTGAGGGTAAAAAAAGTAAAGTTAGTGTAAACTAATGTCATGTAATGGAAAAAAATATTAAGTAAGGGTAAACTAAAGTTAAGTAATAGTAAAGTAAAGGTGACTAAGGGTAAACTAAATTTGACTAAGAGTAAACTACAATTATGTAAGGGTAAAACAATATTAATTAAGGGTAAAATAAAGTTTATTAAGGGTAGAATAAAGTTAAATAAGGGTAAAAAAATTTATTTAAGGGTAAATAGAAACTTGTATAAGTTAAGTAAGGATAAAATAAAGTTAAGTAAGGATAAAAAAAATTATGTAAGGGTAAAATAAATTTAAGTAAGGGTGAAACTAAAGTTAATTAAGGGAAATAATATTAATGTAAATGTAAAATAAAGTTATATAAGGGAGAACTAAGGTTAAGTAAGGGTGAAACAAAGCTAATTAAATGTAAAATAAATTTAAGTAAGGGTAAAATAAAGTTGAGTAAGGGAAAAAAGTTATGTAAGGGTAAATAGAAACATGTACTGGTTAGGTAAGGGTAAAATAAAGTTAAGTAAGAGGAAAACAAAGTTATGTTATGGTAAAATAAAGTCAATTAAGGGTGAAAAAAGTTAAGTAAGGGTGAACTAAAGTTAAATTAGAGTAAAATAATGTTATGTAAGGGTAAAAAAGTTAAGTAAGGGTAAACTAAAGTTAAGGGTAAAATAAAGTTAAGTAAGGGTAAAAAAAAGTTAAGAAAGGTTAAAATAAATATAATTAGAGGTAAAAAAATGTTATGTATGGGTAAATATAAACTTTTAAAAGTTAATTAAGGGTAAACTAAAGTTAAGTTAGGGCAAAAAAAAGTTAATTAAGGGTAAACTAAATTTTTTTAAGGGTAAAAATGTTAATTAAGGGTAAACTAATGTTAAGTATGGTAAACTAAAATATATTCACATAATGTTAACATGTAAAAAATTATAAATCTAAACTATATTAGCATGAGAACTCTAAAATTTAGTAACATGTATATAGTTTCAAATAATATTAACATATAAACATGTAAAGAGATTCATTTATTTTGAACATAAATACTTGTCAACTATAAACTATAAATAAAAAGTGATAATATAATGAAACTAGATATATATAAACTTTATTATCCATACCCTCCCAATCCAAATAAAATGTAATAAAAATTGAACCAAAATGGAACAATATTACCTTAAAATACTTGAACCAAGAAAATATAAATAATATTAAATAGAACCAACCTAAATACAATCAATCCTTAAATGAACTAAAATATAACAATATGTAATAATTAAATCTAAATCATATGATGTATTTAATGGAATGAAAACTGAAACATGAATTGAACAAAATCAAAATAACTAAAATTTAACTAAACTAGAAAATAATAAACCATAAAAAATAAGTTGGACTTAACTTTATCAAAAAAAACTAAACCATACTAACCTTAATAAATATAAATTAATAAGTTTTGTTCATAACTAAACCAAAAATATATGAATTGGATCTATAAGTGTCAAATTAACCTAATAAATTCTTACTCAAACTGAATTCATCCAAACTTAGTGGAACCAATACAAAAATTAGTTTACCCAATATAATAATAAAAAAATAATCTAAATATATCTTCACCAAAACAAACCAAATTTTTTAATTTTGGTTTGATTGATTATAGTTTCACATTGTTGGGGATAATATAATACATTTCTATGAAATTTAATTCAATATGTTCTAGTTATTATTATTTAAATATTGGTTACAATAAGTATTTTTTATAAAAAATAGTAGTATTTAATAATGGTTTTCTAAATTCAATGTCATTGTAGAGGGTAAAAATGGACATTTGAAGTGTGTGTGCCTCAAGAAAAATTATTCTTATCAAGAAAAAAGAAAAAATAAAGAAGTATTATAAATAAATAGAAAAAAATAGATTGTAAGTTTTACATTTATGGTTTTAAAATTTAATAGCTATTTTATAAATAAATTGTTCATTTATATTTTCAATAGTGTTATTTAGAGGCCCTTGATGAGCAGGAAGATAACAAATTTAAGAAAAATGATCATTTACACTAGATATTAGTAGATGAGCACCATGGGAGTTTATATTATCAACTAGGTAAGAGTACTTTCTTCACTAGATATTGGCCCAAATTAGGTTCCTCTAATAGTTATGGTAGAATCATGCTGGAAAAAGATCATGTAGAGACAATAAAGGCTTTTACAGAGGTAGTAGAGGCTAAAAAAATAGCCATGGATGAGCATGAATGAAGTCAAAAGGCCAACGAGAAATTTATGAAAGGTATGATAACATTATGTACATCTCATCCACCAGATACCACCATGGTTTTGATACATTGATGTCGATGATATGTTAATTATATGTTGCATCGGGCAATAGTGATGATGGTCCTAGTGGTGGTCATAATGATGACTTTAATAATGATGGTGATGGTGATATAGATGGTGATATTGATGGTGATATTGATGGTGATGATGGGGATTATGATGATGGTCATGGTGATGGTGATTATGATAGTGATGGTGATGAGTATGTTGGTGATGATAGTGGTGATAATGGTGGTCATGAGAGGAAGATTTAATCTATATTTTTTACTAATATTTATGACACATATTGTTTAATGATTTAATGTGATTAAATATTTATTTTGACTTTTTTGAATTTATCAATAGATCAAATTTGAAATATAAAATATATGTGTTATTTTAAATGTGTATTGTGATTGATTCAATGCATAATTTTTTTCTTGATTTTTATATATTGGATACTTATTGTTTGGGGTGTGGGTACAAGTTTTTGGTGTTTTTTCTAGTCCTAAACCAAGATGGGAGGTTTTTCTAGCTACTTTGGAGGAGGAAGGCTAGAAAAATAGTTTAGAAAACTATTGGTATAACATGTATACCCACAATTTAATAAAAATATTAGAAAAAGTGTAATCAAGGAGAGATATACCAATGGTTTTAAAGAAATCGTTGGTATAGAGATATCCCCATAGCTTGTATACCCATAGTTTAGGAAACTATTGGTATAACCTATACCCATGGTTTAGGAAACTGTTGGAATTGCATATACCAACGGTTTACTATCCTATAACAATAGTTTAAAATTGTTGGTATAATTTCATTTTTAGTAGTGAATATTGTTCATATTTATATAAAAATATGCAATTATTATATAAATTATATATATATATCTATATAAGTATAGGCAGGGGTTGGTTCTCCTGGGTTCTAGTCATGGGGAGTGTTTATTTTTCAGGTATGTTATGTGGGGGTGGATATAAAATATATT
Source organism: Viscum album (assembly GCA_963277665.1). NCBI lineage: Eukaryota > Viridiplantae > Streptophyta > Magnoliopsida > Santalales > Viscaceae > Viscum > Viscum album. The sequence continues at coordinate 1,811,004,733 of OY728156.1, forward strand.
ATATTATATATTTTAATATATATATATATATATATATATTGTATTTATATAAATATATATAATTATTGGTATATAAATAATCTTTGAAAATATATAAATATGTATATATAAATTAAATTATTCATAGTTCCATTTATCAATGCTAAATAAAGCATTGATAAAGGATCTCTTTATCAGTACTAAAAGAATTGTTGATAAATGTATCCTTTTATTAGTGGTTTTTTAGCTCTAATAAAGGTTATATTCATCAACAATTTTTCTTAATTCTGATAATTTTTTTCATATATCAGAATGTTTTTTAGCGCTGATAAAGGGTGGAATTGAATTTTTTCAATTTTGTAGTTGTGAGATGCAATATAATGTTTTGTAGGTATCCTTTTTTATTCACTCAAGTATGATTTATCAATTATAATAATAATAATAATTTATATTGATGTGGGGGAAAGGCGAAAATTGTAAATAAAACCCAAAAGCAAATATATACTGGAAAAAGCAATCAGGTAGACTCAAACTTGAGACCTCCCTAAGACCCTATAGGGACATGATCCACTGATCTATGACATAGGGTAAAATGATAATTATGATGATGATTATGATACTAATGATATTAAAAAAAATCATGATGATGATGAAATTTTTTTAAGTCTCCTATAAATACACTCATATTCATATCCCTTTAAATTTAGATTTCTAAAAATTTAAATAATCATTCATTTACTCCATTTAATCAATTCACCAAAAGTATGATGATTTCATAGGAAAAATATAAATTTTTGAACACTTTTTAGATAAAACATAGCTAACAATATTGTTGGATGGAGTAGGACACTCAAGAGAGGGGTGGATTGAGTTCCTGTAAAAATTTATATTAAAAAGTTTACTTAAACGAATTCCCCCAATTTTAAATAAAACAGTCTGGTTAATCAAGGTAATAAAATTATAATAGTTTGACTATTCAAATAGCTTCTCAGAAGATTGATTAATTCTCAGTAATATCAATATGAGATATTGATACCACTTTTTAAACTACTCTAATAAGGAAATATTGTTATAACTACTATCCAAGACTAACTATCAAAGTAAAATTTAGTTTTCAGAAATATTGGTTAACATAGAGAAAAAATAAATTGAAAGACACATCAGATAAAACAAGTGGTTTAGTCTCAATATGAGACCTAATACACTACACTTGGTGATCAACTACCACCAAGGAATATATATAAAAGCTTTTGATCCACACCCTAGACCGGGGTCAATAAAAATACATAGGACTATCTAGGTCACAATACCTCTTCCACTTTTCTATGTGGTAAAACTAAAAACTAGGCCACACATGACCTCTTATATAGTTATACATGGGTAAAAAAGGTGTAAAAATATATTTGAGTGAGGATATCTTTTATCCTGCAGTTTGATGTAGGAGACAGAGTGTGTTTTAATACAGGCACACACACTACTCTAAAAGTAATGAAAATAATAATCACCAGAGAAAAAGTAATGAGAAAGGATTAGAAATGTTTCGAGTGTTGTTATATGTAGCTCTGGACTCGTATGATGTAGTGTATTCAAATTTTGAGCCCTCTTGTGAAAAATAGAGTATCACCAGTCTCGTTTTCTAATTTGTAGTTCAATGCGATGTTCTTTATAGCTCTTGTTCTTATTAGGGTTGCTACTGTGAGAATGTTTGAGGTTCTGATCTATATCAGTTTAGCCTTCAGAAATTCAAGAGTTCTTCATGTGTTCTTTAGTGTATATATTATTCTCTATTTTCATGAATTAAACTTCTCATTCTATTTTTAGCTCATGAACCACCACATATTTTATCTTCGGGATGTCTTGGTTATGGACAATAGGGAGTATGATCTATATACCTCATAACTCATACTATCAGGTGACATGTCTACAAAGAAACATTAATTATGTCAGTGTCATTAAATTTCTCAAATATGACCATTAGAAATAACTTTTAAATTTAATTGAAAATGATAGAAAAATGGTAAAGTATGGAACGATGTCAAAGTTTGTCTTGAAACGATGTCTTATCCTTTTCCTTTGAGTGGTGAGACAGTCACAGTGAGACAATCACGGTACCATAGTTTCATTGAGATCTGGAACCAGTAGCACATATGCCATGTCAGGATCACGATGTCTTAGGTAACAATGTTTATTACTTTGTCAAAACTATTAATGGTGTCATATTATGATGTATTAGAGATTATAGCATGGAACTAGTGTTATAATCTTTATGAATTATGGAACTGGTTACGGTGTTAGAGTCATAGTGTTTGGATTATGGTGTCTGGGACTTTTTGAAAATCCAGAATTGGTGGAAAAATTACAGTTTCCCAGACTTAGCCAAATATCTATAAACTGTCTTAAGAAATAATATCCAGAGAATGGATTAAGATTAACCATAATCATACTGAAACATAATATAACAGTATTAAACATATTTTACAAGATTAAAATATGATTTGTGATAGGTTAAACACGATTAACATAATTTTTGAGCATTAAAAAATGATTAAGACAAGAAGAGGCCAAAATATCCCCCTTTTTGATGATCACAAATCATGGAATTTATAAGACATATATTTTAATAATAAAAATATATTGAGCATAAATTCTTGATTATTTCTTATAAGAATTGTTCTTTTCCCATGAAGACTCTTTTTCCATAAATTCTTGCTTATTTCTCCCCCTTTTGGGATTATCAAAAAAGAGAATAATAAAAAGAAAATAAATAGCAATAGTGCACATTTCATTGGATAGAAAGATAGAGTGCATTAAAATCATGATGAAAAATAAAATCCATCCCTATCAAAACACATCCTTCACTTCTCTTCAGTACCAGTAGTCTTGTCTTTTCCCTTGGAAGAAACATCAGGAGAGGAAATAGGAGCATAAGTAAAAGTGGTAGAAGGGATTGATCCAATAGTGAGACAAGGTAGAGACACTTCTTTAAATATAGAGGGTTTTAGAGTTGGATTAGTGGAAGATCGAGGTAAGGGTTAGTCAATGATAATAGGTTTGATCTAGCTCCGAGCTTGAGATATATACATGGTAGTAGGAGCAAAGGTAGTGGAGGTGGAAGGGGTTAGACCAGACTGTAAAGAGGAAGTTGCAAGATCCACTATAGAAGTATTTTTCACATGGAGGTAAGGCTTCAACAACTCAATGAAATTAGTAATGATATCACCACCATACTGCATAGCTTTCTCGAAGTAATATTTATTCTACATAAATTTTTCAAAAATAGGAATGAAGTCTTTCAACTTCTGAACTTGAGTCTTGAAGGCTTGAGTGATAGGTGGAATTTTTAAATTCTCTATAAGGTACTGGAAGTGATTGGTCAGATCATGCTTAGAATAAATTCCGTTGAAGTAGAATTCTACTTTCTTTGAGATTTCTTCTTGAGCATCATTTGAAACCTTTGAGTGTATCCTCACCAAATCAAGTACTTGGTCACTATTCTTGATGACATCAGATAATCCTTCCTTATCAACACAATTTAACACTTATTGAAGTTCTTATTTAACAACAGTTCTGATCAAATCATTGTCCATAGTTTGAGATGATTGTCTCGAGGTAGTTGAAGCTATAACAGTAGAGGTGAGAGACTTAAGTTGATTTAAAACTTTCTATAAGCAAACCTCATACTCATCTGTCAGCTTGTTAAGTCCAACAACAAGCTCTAACATCTCATTGACTATTTCGATGTTTCTATTAACCACTTTTTCATATATTGAAGTCAAATTTAGTTGAAGCAAAGATAAAAATTTCTGTGGAATTTGATCACTAACTTCCTCAATAGGATGAGAGACATGAGCTTTTCCAGTTTGCAACACTTTATATATATCTTCAACCATAGATCTAATATACTTCACCTTATCACTTAACTTTTTATTCTCAATCTCAACTTCTTGTATTTAATGAATATTTTTTAGTTGAATTCTCCATATGATTTTCTCTAATAGCAAGGAAATGTCTCTTTCACTGAGATTAGTCATAAGGGTAGGCTATGATTTCATGATCTTCTCAAATATGGATAAAAAAGTGTTTCCAAAATCTTTCAGATTTTTGTGAATCACAAAATCAGAAGATTGTTGAGTAGGTTTAGGAATAGGAACTGAAATAGTTTCATAATCCTTAACAGAGGTTACTTCTATGGCAGAAATTGGTTTCAATTGAAACACAGTGGAAAGATATATACCTTTTACCGATGCCTCTTGGGTATTATCCACATAAAAATAACTGGGAAACCTATACCAGGTATCCATAGAACTTTTTTTAGTAGGATTGAGAACTTGAACACTTTCTAAGTTGGGGTGATTCTCCCCATCATTAGGTGCATCTCTTATGGGACTAAGAGATTCAGTCTCTTGATCTATTTTCAAATTTTCATCTCTTTCAGGATCACCCATCTCTTTTCTAGCTAGCTGAAAGGCCTGTTCCATTCTTTCCTTAGTAGATAAGATTATTTCAGGTTCATCTTGTTCTTATGACTATTCACCAATACCATCCTCTTCGTCAATAGTAGGTTCTTCTTCTACAACATTCTCTTTTTCAAAATCAGACTCTTTCTCAATAGTAGGTTCTTCCATTGAATCAACACTTCTTTTAGAAATAGGTATATCTTTTACAACTACATCTTGTGGAACATGTAGGACACTGTCTTGTTTATCTAAGATAGTTCCTTCCTTAGGTGAAACAATTGCATCTTATACTTCTTCATCATAATAATCAACAACCTCATCTGGTTCCAAACTAGGGTTGGATATTTTTCTTAGGTCTTAAATGATTCTCACATGGATTAACTTTTCATACAATATTTCATTGTCCTCTACCCAATACTTTTTCCAAGGATTCCAGCTAATTTTCATCCTTCTAATTGTATCCTTTAAGATACAAAACTCATACTCTTCAATTAATTCCTAATTCATACCAATTACTCCTTTTGCTGACAATATTGCAGAAATAAATCTTGAATAAAACAGAGAGGTAGATTTAGAAGTTGTCTTGATCATTTCACACATGTGAAGTATAATATACTTACACAGATTTATCTTGTGCCCATTATTCATAAGATATATCAAGAATAAATCTTGATACTTAAGGGTATAAAAATCCCCTTTCCTTGGACAAATAATATTTTGAATAAACTTAAATAACAACCTTGTCTCACCATCCAACTCAGTAATAATTTCCCTTCTTTTCTTCTTATTTCCAATCAAACTTCCTAGGGCCTCTTCTATGTTAAAAACATCACTAAGAGGAGGAAAACCTCTTTGGTAATCCTCAAATATTCCTTTATGAGGTATTACTAGGTATCCAACCCATAACCTTGAAGAAAAGGTACAAATTTGACCATTAATCTAGATTCTTACTACAAAGTCATCTTCAGTATTGAATGAAAACTGAACATACTGATAAAACTGAGAAACAAGATTTAGATAAATTAGTCTTTTCACTTTTGTAAACCAATATATCTATCCCTATTCTTTCAGTACTTTCAAAATAAGTGACTTACTTGTCATCAACCACTTCAGACATAAATCCTTTTCTAATACTACTATTCTATCAGCAAGGCTTGGATTCAGTGGTCCCTCAAGCATTACTTTCAGAGCATTTTTCACTTTCTTCACAGATCTCAGCTTCTCTATAGTTGATGAATATGGGAAATTCATTATGGGAATACATTGTTGGTTTAAGAAGGATGAAGGTTTGAAATAGAGATAATGGTTTGAGAGAGAAGGGATTTAGTTTCAAGAGAAGAGAACTCGAGTGAAGAGATGAGTAGAATATATCAAGTTTTTATCACTTATGTATTTCAGAAGTTGAAAACACAAAAGAACAGTATAAAAATAATAAAGCAATCAATATAGTGATATGGGAAATAAAAATTAAAAAAAAGAAATCAAATTCATTACGGGGAGACTAGAATAGGTCGTTATGGTGTCAACATTATAGTATGACTCCAAATGGTGTGACCGTATTATTGAGACAGAAAGAACAAGATCGTAACCGAGAGACAGTAACTGTGAGACCACAAGTGTGAGACAATAACTTCAATATAGTAACATGTGAAACCATGAATCATGAAACCATAATCTGTAAAATAGTAAACTGTTAAATTAAGGCTTATCATTACTAACTCATGTATAATGTAATTTATCCTTTCAGAATTTAATGGCTTAGTGAATAGATCAGAAAGCTAATGTTCATTGCTAATGAATTACAAAGTGATATCACTTTTTTGATAATGATCTCTCAAAAAGTAATGCCTTACATCAATATTTTTTGTTCTAGAGTGTGAAACATGATTCTTTGAAATGTTAATAGCACTTTTATTGTCACAATTTATAGGTACATGTCTGAATTGATATCCACAGTCTAGTAATATATGTTTCATCCAAAAAATTTCTGAATAACAACTACCAATATCTATATATTTAGCCTCGACAATAGATAATTCAACTTAATTTTGTTTCTTACTACACCATGATACTAGAGACTTGCCTAAAAGATGACATTTTCTAGAGGTACATTTTCTATCTAACTTAGAACCACCAAAATCAACATCTGAATAGCCAACTAAGTCAAACTATTGTCCTCTAGGATAAAATAGTCCTAAATTGGTTATATGTTTGAGGTATTTGAAAATACTTTTAACAATAAGGAGATGTGACTCTTTGGGGTTTTCTTGAAAATGTGCACACATGAAAACACTAAAAATAATACCAGGTTGACTAGAATTTAAGTAGAGTAAACTTCTGATTATTCCTCTATTAGTGGTTTGATAATAAAATTTACCATTTTCATCAAGATCTAACTTACAGGTAGTGCTCATTAGAGTATCACTACATTTAGTGCTATCCATGCTAAAAAGTTTTAAAATATCTTTAGTATATTTTCTTTGATTTAAAATAATATCTTAATTATTTTGAAATATTTGAAATCCAAGAAAGAATTTTAATTCACCCATCAAACTCAGTTCAAATTCATTTTGCATCATCTTGGAAAAATCAGTATATAATGAATTTCTTGAAGATCTAAAAATAATATCATCAACACAAATTTGAACAACTAAAACATCCTTAAAAATTTGTTTTATAAAAAAAGTAGGATCATCTATACCTTTTGTGAAACCTTTGTAAATAAAAAAATTACTTAATCTATCATACCAAGCTATTGAAGCTTTCTTTTAAACCATATAAATCTTTTTTTAATTTAAAGACATGATTTGGAAAGTGAGGGTTTGTAAAACAAGGGGGTTATTCAACAAACACATCCTCAACTATATTACCATTTAGGAATGCACTCTTGACATCCATTTGATAAAGTCTAAAATTTAGATGTGATGAATATGAAAGCAAGATTCTAATGGCTTCAATTCTAGCTAATGGTGCAAAGGTTTCTTTATATTCAATTCCATGTTCTTGACTATAAAATTATGAAACCAATAAAACTTTGTTTTTAACTATGTTACTGTCTTCATATACTTTGTTCCTAAATAACCATTTAGTGTCTATGGTCAAGGTGTCTTTAGGTCAATCCACAAGTTTCCAAACATTATTCCTTTCAAACTGATTTATCTCCTCTTGCATTTCCATCATTAAAAATTCACCATTGATAGCATTATTGATGTTTTTAGGTTCAAGTTGTGACAAGAAAGCTTCATGTTCAACATTATTTCTTAGAGAAGATCTATTATGCATTAATTTATCTAAATCTATAACCATTTCATCTAAAGGATTGTTCTTTAGAGTTCTAACAACTCTAGAAAAAGAAGGGATAGTAATTTCAAGTTCTTCAATAGGTTCGGGTTCATTATGGCTTGAATCTAGAGAATTACCAAAATTGGAAGTTTTAACATATTCCTTTATAATATGGTCATAATATTTATCATTAATGTCTAGATTTGACATATCATCCTTAAGATTTTCTAGGGAGGTCTTAGGTTCATGTGGATCTGTTTCATCAAATTTGACATGAATAGATTCTTCTACACATTTGGTTCTTTTGTTAAATACTCTATAAGATTTACTAGAGATTTCATATCCTAGAAAAATTCCTTCATCACTCTTGGATGAAAACTTGTCAAGATTATCCTTAGTACTAAGAATATATACTTTGCAACCAAATACTTTGAAATAATTAACCTTGGGTTTTCTATTGTTCCACAACTCATAGGGAGTTATTTTAAGAATAGGTATAATTAAAAATCTATTATTAATATATCATTCTGTATTGAAAGCTTCAGCCTAAAAGTACATAGGTAGGTCATACTCACTAAGAATTGTTCTAGTAATTTATTACAAGGTTCTATTTCTTCTTTCTATAACAACATTTTGTTGATGTGTCATAGGGGCAGATAAATTATGACTATAACCATTTTTTGAGAAAAAGGATTCAAACTCTTGATTTTAAAACTCATAGACATGGCCACTTATTTGAGATTTAATTATAAAACCACTAATATTTTCTACAGTCCTAGAATACTTGGTAAAGTAGTTACTTGCTTCACTTTTGTGAGCCAAAAAGTAAGTCCAAGTATACCTAGAATAGTCATCTACAATAACATAGACATAGTGTTTCCCATTTAAACTAGAAACTCTAGATGGTCCAAACAGATTCATGTGAACCAACTAGAGAGGTTGAGAAGTTGAAACTTCTTTCTTTGGTTTGAAAGAGATTTTGTGTTGTTTACCCTTTTGAAAAGGATTACAAAATTTGTCATTTGGGAACTAAAGTTTGGGTAGATCCTTGACTAAAATTTTTCTAGTAATCTTTATAAGGGAGTGTATATTATAGTGTCCTAGTATTATATTCCAAATCCAAGACTCTTTGTTAGATACACTTAAGCCTAAAACATTTTGAGAAACTAAAAAATCTAAGTTAACAACATAAACATTTAATTTCAAAAAGAAGAAAATACTAATTCATTTTTAGAGTTAAGAAAATTACAAGCATCATTTTCAAATTTAACTTGAAATCCATCATCACAAAGTTGTGAAATACTAAGTAGATTATATTTTAATCTATCAAAAAAAATTACTTTAGAAATTAAAACTGAGTTAGAGTTACTAATCTGGACTAATCCAATTATTTTCCATTTAGAACTTTCTCCAAAGGTGACATGCCCACCATCAATATTTATTAAATTATTGAAGCATGAGTAATATCCTATCATGTTTCTTGAACATCCACTATCCAAGTATCAAAAGCTTTTACAGTAGCTCTTCAAACAAATTTCCTAAAAAATAATCAAACAAAAATAGATTTTGGTACCCATACTTTTTTGGGTCCATTGACATTAGTAATCAGGGCTTTAGGAACCCATACCTTCTTCATAGTTTTCCTACACTCATTATATAACATATTTGAAAAATAAACCCTATTTGGTCCAGAAAAACTAGAGTTAGTAAAAGATTTTCCAAAACTAGAAATAGTAGCAGATTTTTTATTTTTGGGTAGAAAAACAAATTTTCCAAATTTAGTTACAAACTTTTTTTTGGTAAAATTTATTTTCCCAAGTTGGTATCCTATACCAGTAGTATATCTAGGGGATTTTTTTTTACCAAGAATCAATGTAAGAGTATTTTTATCATTAGTATATTTCTCTAGGTCCTTTTTCAATTGATCATTAGATAACTTAAGTTCATTGTTTTCTTTAAGTAAATAAACATTTTTATCTTTCTCTACAGCAAGTTCAGATTTGACAATAGTGGTTAAGGCATGTTTTTTCTTCAGATATTTGTATTTATCTTTTAGTTCATTACAAGTTTCTTAAAGAATATTGTAGTATTCAAATAATTATTCACTAGTGATATTTTTAGAATCAATTTAATCTCTTGAATAATAGGAATTTTGTACATGAGACTCAAGGGTTACCTCATATGTGTTTGTCATAAAACACATATTATATTTTTCTACCTTTTAATAATGTGAAGACTATGAGTCACATGAACTGTCCTTAGAAGCACTCTATGTTGCCTTCATAGAATTTTTATACTTTCTATATTTTTCCTCATATTTATTCTTATATTTTAACTTAGGAAAATAATCCTTTACATATCCTTTTATTTTTCATTTATACCAGACTATTTCATTAGATTTTTCACTTCTTATTCAATCCTTCTTCCAGTTTACCCTGTGATCATATCTTCATTTGAAGTTGGGATTTTTGAAAATTTTCTTTCTTCTATAAAATTTCTTAAATCATCTAGCTAATTGAGCAATTTCCTCATCACTATCTGATGATGAGTGTTCACTACTGGAACTTCCTATAGGGGCTTGTAATTTCTCCTTTTCCTTGTATTTAGTTTTAGAAGTAATGGTTTTGAAGGCTACTGACTTTCTCTTCAGTTCATCTTCCTCTTCCTTGTTGACTTTTAACTCTTCCTCATACATCATCATTTTTTTATCAAATCCTTGACCGAAAGTTTTATAATATCAAAAGATTCTATATTTGAGACAGAGGTCCCTCTCTATCTATCTGGTAAGCATATGAGTATTCTTATAATTTACTCCTTGTTTGTAACATCTCTTCCTAGAGAGATCATAGTGTTCAAAATTTCATTAAACCTGAGATACATCTCATAAATAGGCTCATCAGGATTCATTTTAAAGTTATCATATTTAATAGTATATGTGTTAAATCTCATTTATTTAGCACTAGAGGTTCCTTTACATGAAACAAATAAAGTATCCCAAATTTCATGGGTTGTTTTACATGCAGAAATTCTATTAAACTCTCCATCTCTTAAAGAAAATTATAGGGCATTAATGGATTTGCAATTATTATTATAAGTAATCTTAGTTGGGTCATCCCAAGTGTGCCTATTATTAGAAGGAATTTTATATTCATCTATAATGGAAGACCAAATCTCAAAACCCATACTTTCTAAGTGAATTTTCATTTCAATCTTCCATTGTGCGTAATTGGTTCCATTAAAGAATGGAGGTATGTTGGTAGCAACACCATCCAATCTATTTTCCATACTTAGTGAATAAAGTGTAGAATTTTTGTTTTTAAAGAACTAAAATTTTAAAACTAAAAAAAATTTAGATATATTTAAAACACAGCTAAAATCACAGATGAAAAATATTTAAAAAAACAAATTTAAAATTTTGAAAATATGGATTTAAAAAATAATACTTTGATACCAAATATTGGTTGGATTAGGACACTCAAGAGGGTGTGGATTGAGTTCCTATAAAAATTTCTGTTAAAAAGTTTACTTAAATGAATTCCCCCAATTTAAAATAAAATATGCCAGTTAATCAAGGTAATAAAATTATAATAGTTTGACTGTTTAAATGGATTCTCTGAAGATTGATTAATTCTCAATAATATCAATATGAGATATTGATATAACTTTTGAAACTACTTTAATAAGTAAAAATAGTTATAACTACTATCCAAGATTAATTATCAAAGTAAAATTTAGTTTTCTGTAATATTGGTTAACATAGAGAAAAACTAAATTGAAATACACAGTAGAAAAAAAAGTGGTTCAGTCTCAAGTTGAGACCTAATACACTCCACTTGGTGATCACCTTCCACCAAGATATATATAGGCTTTTGATCCACACCCTAGATTAGGGTGAACAATAGTACACATGATTGTCCAGGTGACAATGCCTCTTCACTGTTCTATGTGGAAACAATGACAACTAGGTCACACATGACGTCTTCCATAGTTATGCATGGGTAAAAAAGGTGTAAAAAGATATTTGAGTGAGGATATATTATATCTTATAGTTTGACGCAATAGATAGAGTGTGTTTTAATACAAGCACACACAATACTTGAAAAGTAATGAAAGTAATACTCAATAGAGAAAAAGTAATGAGAAAGTATTAGAAATTCTTTGAGTGTTTTTCTATGTAGATTTGGACTCATAGGATGTAGAGGATGCAAATTTTGAGTCTTCTTGTGAAAAACAGAGTATCACGAGTCTCGTTTTCTGGTTTTCAGTTCGATGTGATGTTCTTTGTATCTCTTGTTCTTATGAGGGTTTCTGTTGTGAGAATGTTTGATGTTCAGATCTAAAGTAGTTAAGCCTTTAGAAATTTGGGAGTTCTTCGTGTGTTCTTCAGTGTATATGTTCTGCTCTATTCACATGAATTCAAATTCTCATTTTATTTTTATCTCATGCACCACCATGTATTTTATCTTCGGGATGTCTTGGTCATGGCTGACAGGGAGTATAATCTCTACACCTCATACCTCACACTGTCAGGTAACATGTCTACAAAGAAACATTAATTATGTCAGTGTCATTAAATGAATCAAATATGACCATTAGAAATAACATTTAAATTTATTTGAAAATGATAAAAAAATGGTAAATTATGGAATGATGTCATAGTTTGTCTTGGAATAGTGTCACTAGAAACGATGTCTTCTAGTTTGCCTTTGAGCAGTGAGACAGTCACAATGAGACAATCATGGTTCCATAGTTGCATTGAGATCTTGAACCAGTAGCAAAGATGTGGTGTCAGGATCATGATGTCTCAGCTAACAGTGTCTAGTCCTTTGTCAAAACTCTAAACAGTGTCTTGTTATGATGACTTGGATATGGTAGTAAGGAACCAGTGTCACAGGATTTATGAAATCTAGAGCTGGTTACAATATCAGAGTCATAGTTTCTAGATTACGGTGTCTGAGTCATAGCGTCTGGATTACGATGTTAGAGTCACAGTGTCTGGATTATAGTATTTTGGACTTTTTCGAAATCAAGAACCGGGGGAAAACTTATGGTTTCTCAGACTTTAAAAATATATGTAAACTATCTTAAGAAATAATATCCATATAATGGATTAAGATTAACCATAATCACACATAAAAATAATATAACAAGATTAAACATTGTTTACAATATTCTAACATGATTTGTGATAGGTTAAACATGATTAAAATTATTTGTGATCATTAAAACATTATTAATACATGAGGAGGCCAAATAATACAATTTAATAAGAATTATTATTGATTTCTACTTAATATTGTCTAAGCATGTATTACATGATTTCTTTAATAGTGTATAGTAAACATTATTTAATAAATAAATTTCAAAAAAATTATTGTTTACTACCTATTAACTAAAAAATATATAATAATATTTTATTTATTTATTTACCATATATCTAGGAATTATAATCTCAATTAATGATAGATATTCCAAAGAATTTAAAATTATTCTGAAACATTAATTTACTAATAATCAATTATCACAAAAATTATAATGATTTCTATTAGTATTAACCAAGAAACACAGATGAAAATTTATGTAACATCTATTAATAAATGGATCAACAAATTTCATTTCCCAAGAAAAACACTATGAATGTTTCCCTTATTACATAGAGATCTATAATAAAAGGGTGAAATTATTTCCCTTTCATGTGTGTTATTTTTCCTTTTATGTGTGTTTCTCTAGCCTGTGGACTTGTTGGGTTTTCCCTAGGGATAAACCTATAACTAATCAAAGCATGTTTATAATTATTTTTACACATCATCTCACAATCACCAATACAAATTCTACTTTATTCAGTGATCACTTTTATCAGCACTATCTAAAAGAACTGATAAAAGCCTTCTTTTATCAATGCTAATTAGAAGTGCTGATAAAGGTTAACTTTTATCAGTGCTAAAAAAGTTCGAATAAAAGGATAATTTTATTGGTGTTAAAATAGAGTTATTAAAATTCATTATGAATGATATAATTTATTTATACATATTTATTGATTTTTAAATGTGATTTATATAATAGTAAGTATATATTTTTATAAATAAAATGTGTGTGTATTAATTTATACTTATTTATAATTATAAATATAAATAGTGTATGTATTAAATTACATAAATATTTTAATTAACTATCTAAAAATAATAATTTAAAATTAGATGAAGAGAGTGGATGGTGTCTCCATTCATATCTTAAATGGGTTAGAGTAGCGAACGATGACTCAACCTATCATGGACATGGTTTATACAACCTACCTAGTATATATTTCATATGAATATATATATATATATATATGTTGTTGGATTAGAGGAGTACCTGATTATTTTAATATTCCCAAATCATTCTTATAATGTTTTTAATGAATTTCATGTCTTATGTTTGCTAACAATTTTTATGGACAAATGTGTAAAAATGGATAAGTCAGTAAGTGACCATGCATACCTACCATATAAAGAAAACCTACTAACCATGAATAAAAACTTACCATGTGGTACTGACCGCATGAACAAAATACCTACCATTCACTAATTCTATCCAAGTCCTGTATTGACTATGCATTGAAGTTCAAGTGACTGTATGTGTATTGAACCTACCATAAATTGAACTCAAAGTGACCACATGAAGGAAAATACATACCGCATAAAGAAATATAGTAACCATGAAGAGGTAAGTAAAATTTATCTAATTTTTGTAATTACTGCATGTGTTATTATAGTGACCACGTGAATAGATAATCCTATCACAAGAAAATTTGAAGTGGCCATGAGAACAAGTCAAGTGACCGCATGAAGAAGAGTACCCACTGTATAAAAAAATACTAAACGCATGAAGGAATGAAGTGAATATGCCTAGTTTTTATGAAAAAAAACCATGAATATTTTTCATTCCAAACAACCATTCCTAGTAAACATGACCAGAAGTGATAATTATTAATTGAAGACAAGCTACCATGTTTAACATAAGCAGTGCAATATTCAAATCTCCAACGACTATTTCTCAAAGCATTAATTACAGATATGATGTAGCTAAGGTTATAACATCCCAAGTAAGTAATTAATAATATATATTCTTATCTATGCCTATTTATGAATTATATAGTGTTTTGGAGGCTTAAAATTAGAATAAATCCAATCTTAAGCATGAAATACACTGATATTTTTAAAAGATTATTTTACTACCATTTGATGGAAAACCATTTTTAAATAATTTTTTTGACAATTTTATAAGTTCTATTTTTCAAAATAAAATTATTATTTATGATTGGGACATTGAAATTTACTTTGGAATTTGTTTTTGTATTTTTTCGACAATGTTCATTTTTTAATGAATAGTGAAAAATACTGCATTTTACATCAAAACTTTTTTTTCATCTAATTTAATTATATGGTTAGATTATCTTTTTAATTGGTTTTAAAGTTTAATTATAATATATTTTTACCATTTAATCCAATGGTGGTCATTATAATTAATTTCACTTTGTAATTGGGCATAAACAAGTGCCAAACTTTTCATAGATATTGTTTCAAAAAAACCCACTATTTGTTTAGACAAAGGGAATTATTTTTAAATTAATTATTTAAATTTATATGTTTGGAATTTGGTAAAATGGATTCTATATTTGGAATCAGAAGTTCCAAATTATGTAATTAAGACTTTTGTTTTTGGACATTATGAATAGTAACGACGGTAATTATCTTTAATTATCTTGATTAATTTGTAATCGGGTAGTTAAGGATAATAAAATAATATCATAATAATAAAAAATGACCCCAAAATGTGTCCTAATGATACTGGTTGTGTCATGTCTGACCATGGGATGCCTTTTTCCAAACTTAGGGGCCCCATGGAATCACTTTTGGGTGAAAGTGACACTTTATCATTTTATTTTTTTAAAGAAAGGAGAATATCACTAAAGAATGTATCACCCGAGTAAAATATTTTTAATTTTGTCTAAATAAATGATATCTTGGAATATAAATAGTAATTGGAAATCTAAAAAGATTTCCTACATCATAGTATTTTTTTTATAATTTTTATACATTCAATAAATTAAATTATTTATGACATCATGATGATGCCGCGATTACCTCATTAATGAACGATTTAAATAAAATGAAAAGATAATGTAAAATATAAGACTTACACTTGTCAAACACCTATTGGATGAGTATATTTAGAACCCTTATCACCTTATCCTAGAAATATATCAATGTGAGACCTTTAAAATCCGAAACTCATTTCAATATAAAGTAACATTTTATAACATTCCAAGAGTGCCCCTCCTCTCCTCTTATAAAAGGCCCCCACCTCTACCTCTTTACACACACCTCTCAAGCCATTGTATCAGCCAAGATCTGATCATTTTATCTCTACACATCCCTCTATTCATCCTAGAAGCCTTAACTTAGGCAGAAAGCTCTTCAAGAAACCCTTTTGGTACAAACCAAGAGGAGTTACCTGATTTAAAGGTAAAGTCTTCTCTAATGTTCTTTTGTTTTATTTTGCTTCTCCAACCCCCTAAAATCTTTTTATTCATTTATTTTGTAACAAAACCAGTATATTAAATATACAATGATGTTTTTATAAGAAATATTCTAGCTACACTTACACACACCTACATCTAATGGGTAAAGAGCATACTGTTTCCGTGGATGGTGAATTTCTGCCTCACAAAATGATGATTGTTCAATATTCTTATAACACATTCAAAGGTGGACATTAAGATGTCACTATATTTATATATGATATATAATATGTTTATTTTTTCCTTAAGATTATGTATTTTTACATTTATGGCATACCTTTATGGTTTCCATTATGGGTAAACGCGATATCTTCATTTTAGGAAGTGCGGACTACCGCCCCCTCAAAGTGATTTGATTCGTTAATGCCATATGTGGGACATATAAAGGATGGATATAATGATATTATATATTATATTATACTGTAATTATAATATACCTTTATATCATTATTATTCCATTCCATAAAATACGAAATAGAAATGAAAGTAGCGTTCATGCCTACGTACGACTTACCGTCTCCATGAACAGTGCATTTCATTTCTTACCTCTAAATGTTATGTAATAATATAAATGCATGTATATAATGGATATATATGATATATATTATATCTAAATCATGAATATAATTCTGGATATAATGTATATTTTACCACATGAACAACTTGTAATTATAAAGAGTTTATTTTTGACTCAAGTACCAATGATCGACAAAATGACCATTATTAACTTAAATAATTACATAGTGTTAATAACATGATAATAAGTGATATAAAAGAAATAATGAACTTGAAAAAGTTTCTTAAGCAAGTATAAATTAACTCAAGTTTATTATTTAGGACGTTAAAGAACGATCGAGTCAAGTCGGACCCGAGGTATGGGACTTCGTCTCAATCTCCTTTCATTGAGGCATATTTTGTTTTATACACAACTTTCTTTTATACGGTGTATAAACCCATTTTACTTTTACGTATATTAAAAATGAATCTTTTTTATACAAATAATTTTATTAAATGACAAAAGGAATGTTTTTTTTTCATACGTATGCGGTGACAACGACTTCTCCGCCACCGTGACCATTATTTGAGTTTCGGATTCCTCTACAAGCCATAACTTTTTTTAAATGAAAAATAAATACCATGTTTTAATTTTATTTTATTTTGGTATTTAAAATTGTTTGCATAATTTTTTTATTATATCAATGTGTTGTATTGATATCTAGTGATTGAAATTTGGAAATGTTATGTTTCCTTTATGCATGTTTTATGTGATACGATTATGTTTTGGTTCTTGGGCATTGTTATGAAGACAGGTGGTTCTGTGATAAACTAAGGGAGGGTGAGCCCAATATAGCTCTCCAATTCATTGGGTAACGTGAAGGGGTTAAACATTAAGGTTTCTCCGAAGAGATTTAGGGAATATACTGTGACGGGTATTCCAAACGTAACCATGAGGGTTAATCCCTACGTAAGAATGTTTTGAATGCCTCAAGTTGCCTCTATGTCTTATTTTTTTTATGAGTTATTAATAAATCTTATGATTTCATGAGTTATTTTAACGTACTTATTTTTTATGAGTAAAGTATGATTTCATTGATTCTTATGTATACATGTACTAATGTTTCCTTTACGTATTTTTATATCCCTTACTGAGATTTTTATGCTCATCCCAAGTTTTTTGAAATGTTTTTCATAGGTCAAGGGAAAGGTACATGATGTGATAATAGTGTCAAGGAAGTGTCAATAAAGAATCCATGTTTTATTTTAAATATGTCTCTGTTGATGGAAAAAATGAGTACTATCTTTTATGTAACCACTTTGTTTAAATGTGGAGTGTAATGCATGATTTATGATCTAATTCTCTAAAACTCTAAACCTGAAAAGATCCCCAACGTGTACTCTTGAAATAACTCAAGATTAAGTAATGTTTAAGGTTGGGGCCTTATAAAGGCTATAATGAATTTTCTCCAACAATTATATTGATATAGAGTTTAATTTAAGAAAAAGTATTGCTCGTCAAAAATAGTGACACATATAGAGAATAAAAAAGGAAAATATATGTGTGTCTATGATATATAGAGGACTCATTCAGAATACTCTAAAAAAAATTTTTGGAATTTTTTTTGTAACCTTCGTTGAATCTTTTCAAGGAAATATTCAAATGATTTTGAACAATCTAAGTTGATAATATTTAGCTGCATCAAATATTCACATCTCTCATCTCTTGATATTTTATTTAAGATTAAATTTTTAGTTATGTTTTGTTTTACTATGTTAATATATAAACATAGTCTCCTATGTTGAACTGGAGAGCACTAAACATTCCCTTTCAATTATTTCATTTTCACTCCCATGTATAACCATGGAAGAGATCGTGTGTGACCTTGAGTTCTTTTCTCCCATGTAAAACTGTAGAAGAGGATTATGTTCTTCTTAGATTTTCTAAGTGTATTTGATTGTAAAACCTGATCTAGGTTGTGGATTATTTTATAGTATAATAAACTACATGGGAATAGGTGATTTCTAAGTGGATGGGATTAGGTATCATCTTCAGACTAAACCCCTAGTTTATTTACACTTTATGGTTTCTTGTTTTTTATCTATTTAAATCTAAAATAGTATCTATTTTCAAAATAATAATAAAAAATTACTTTTATCATTGACTTTAATTTAATTTTATATGTAGTGTTTAATTCAAGTAGATTAGTTTTAAAATTAAAAGTGTTTTAAAAATTAATTTAACTGAGTTCTGATCATATTATTGATAAACTTTTTGAAAGATCAAATTAAAAAATTCTACAATTTTAATCAAGTTGGAATTTTAATTAGATTGGGGATTTAAGTTTTAAATATTTTTAAACAATTTTTTTTAATTGTAAACTCAATTCACCCACTATTTAGTGTTCCACTCATACCAACATTTTAGTATCAAAGGTTTTTATTTACTTTAAATTGTGATATAGTTTTTTTCTAAAGATCAAAAATTGTATTAGTTCAATATTTTAGTCTTTATGGAAAATAATAGAAAATAAGGAACTTTTAATAATTGGCCTCATTATTTTAATATAAATAAATATTCTCAATGGAATATCAAGATGAAAATTCATTTAGAATGCATGAGATTTCATATTTGGTCTATTATTGAGGACGAACATGAAAAACCAAAAGATATTAGAGCCAAGTGGAGTGATTCCACTAAGGATGAATATGAATATAATTGTAAAGATATGAATGTATTATATTATGAATTATAATAAGATGAATTTATTATAAATATTCTTGTTATAATTATTTTTAAATTTTGGATACTCTCACTATATCTCATGAGGGAACATCAACTATTAAGTAAATACAGTTAAATAATTATACCATTAAATAAGATACATTCAAAATTAAGTTTGTTGAATCTATTTATGATATCTATATTAGGTTTAATGATATTGTGAACACAATGAATGTACTTGGGGATAAATTTATACACAAAGATCAAGTGATGTGATTACTAAGATTTCTACCTGATAGGTGGAGAGGAGCCTCAATTTCCATCAGCTAATCCTATAATGTAACTATGTTACCAGTGAAATAGCTTATTATAAATCATATTATGAATGATTAGGAATTTAAAGTAAAAAAGATGCATGAGATAAAACAAATTGAAATTTATTATCCTTTAATAATTTTGACTCAAAGATAAAATAGAAAATCAAAGATGAAAGTTCAAGTGATGATGAATCACTTACTGATAGTGATGAGGAAATGAATCACCTAGCTAGATGATTAAATAAGTTTTAAAATAATAATGAATTCTTCAAAAAATTAAAATCATAGAGGTAAATATGATAATATAGGAAATTTTAGGAAAGAGTGGAAAAAAGATGTTTCTACGAATGAGATAACCTGTTATGACTGAAAAATAAAAGGACACATTAAGGAAAACTGTGCAAAGATAAAATATAAGAAAAATTATGAGTAAAAAAGAAAACATTATAAAAAGCATATGAATGTCACATGTATTTCCTCTAAAGATATTTAAAGTGACTAAAACTTGAGTAGATGAGACAAAAATGATATATCCAATATGTGTTTCACGAAAAACACATCTGAGGTACTGGATATTGTTACTGCATCTCCTGAATATATTTCTAATATTTTTGACAATGAAAACAATGAGGAAAACATGTCCAATGAGTATCTATTAGAGTACTATAATATGTTGGAAGATATATTCAATGAACTGAAAGATAAATACAAAATTCTAAAGAAACAACTTACTCTAACAATTCATTTTAAATCTGATTTTTCTACATAAAAGAACAAAAATTCTCAGTTTAAAAAAAAATAATGAACTCAATATTTTCAATGAAAAAATAAAAAAATATCTGTAAGGATTCTAAAATTTTAGATAATTATTTATTATAAGTATTGGTAGAAAACTACTCCTAGATATACCTTCGGTATTGGTTACTAGCATGAATGAAGGAAGATTTATAAGAATAAATTTGTTTCTAACAATAGTTATGAAAAGTCTGTAAGAACTTATTAATCCTATATAACAAATAGAGTTTTCATTTTTAAGAGTTTAAAGTTTTTTATAGAAACATGTTAAACAACTTAATTTTCATAAATCCTTTATTACTAACATTTCTGGACCTAAGGAAAAATGGATACCAAAATAATTTCTTATTTAAATGTTTATGTAGGAAACCTACTTGAAGAGTATCAATTTTTACTAATGGTACCTGGATAGTGGATTCTCCAAAAAATTACTCGGGATTACTCATGTTTCTAGAACCTTTTTAAAGTAAATGGTGGAAAAATCACTTTTGGTGACAACTTCAAAGGAAAAATAATTGGACTTAGTCAAATTGGTAACTCTAGTACTGTTTTAATTTGAAAAATTTTATTTATAGATAGATTAAAGTATAATATTATTATAATCTCACAATTATGTGATGATATTTATCATGTTAAAATTGAAAATAATTCTTAAAAAATTTATGATTCAAAGCATGAATTAGTATTCACTGCCTTTCTTAATGATAATGTTTATGCTGTTGATTTGAATTCATTATTTTCTCAAAATATTACTTGTTTAAGTGAATTTTACAAAGTGTCTTGGATTTAGAATATGAGACTAGTCCATTGTAACCCTCACTCACTAAGGAATCTAACTAGGAAAGGATTAGTTAAAGATCTTTCTAAAGTAGAATTCCTAACAAAGTCTGTTACCCATGCCAAAAAGGGAATCAATATAAAATATCTTTCAAAACAAAGAAAGAAGTGTCAACTTCTCAACCCATGGATTTGGTTCATAAGTATTTTATTATACCCTCTAGAGTTTCTATCTTAATTGAGAAGAATTATGCATATGTTATGGTATATTTTCTAGATAAACCTTGATATTCTTTCTAGATCATAAAAGTGAGGATTTTTCTTATTTTTTAAAATATAAAAAATATTTAGAGAACCTTATCGAACTCACCATTAAAACCTAAAGAAGTGATCTTGCAAATGAGTTTTAAATTCAAGATTTTGAATCTCTATTATCACATCCTAGTTACAATAACAAATTTTTTGATCCTAGGACCCCACAATATAATGGTGTAATAAAAACAAGAAACATAAACCTTCTATAGATTTCCCAGACCATTATTAGTGAATATGATCCACCTATTCATTTTTTGGAAATTTCTATGAATACATATTTCTATATGATTAATATAGTTCTTATTAGAACACTTTTAAAGAAAACTCCATATGAGTAAGGGAATGGTAGAAAAACAAAATTTAATTACTTTAGAGTTTTTAGTTTCAAAGTATTTACACACAATCCAAAGGATAATTTAGATAAATTATCATCCAAAAGTGATAAATTAATTTTCTTGGTATTCAACATATAATAAGTCATATAGGGTATTCAATAAAAAGAACAAAATTGTGAAAGAATTTGTGCATGTCAAATTTAAGGAAACAGATCCACATGAATTTAATACCTCCTTAGAAAACCTTGAAAATGACCTTTCTAATCTGAATATCAATGCCAAACCTAGTGATAATCCTATGAAACTTATAAAAAAATCACTCAGCATAAACCTTCTTAAAATTAAACCAGTATTTTAAAATGAAGTATCAAATACTTCAATCCCTAGAAATATTAGGGCTCATAGAGACTATCCTTTAGATGGCATAGTTGGATACCTAGATAGAGGAACACAAACTAGTTATTCTCTTATAAATCAAGTTGAAAATAAATAATTTATATCACAAATTGAACCTAATAACATCATATAATTAATAGATGATTAGTTCTTGGTAATGTATATGCATGAAGAGTTGTGTAAATTTGAAATAATTAATGTATAAGGACTAGTGGAAAGACTTAAGGACTTCCTAACCATTAACACAAAGTTGGTGTTTCGGAATAAGGAATATGTGTCAAGAACTATAATTAGAAATAAAGAAATTATGGTTATATAAGGATACATTCAATAAGAATTATCTGACTATGAAGAAACATTTTCACTAGTCACTAGACTTGTGGATATCAGAATGTTGTTGGCCTATGTAGCACATTTGGATTTAAAATTATATTAAATGGATGTCAAGAGTGAATTTCTAATTAGTTATGTAATTTATTATGTTTCTATTGAACAACCACATGGATTTAAAATCTATAACTTTCTAAATCATGTCTTTAAATTAATAAAATAATTATATGGTTTAATATAATATCCTAGATCTTGGTATGATACGCTCAACTTATTTTTGATTTATAAAGGTTTTACCAAAAGGATAGTTGACCCTACTTTATTTATTATGATAATTTAAAAAGATATTTTGGTAGAAAAAATATATATTGTTGATATTGTTTTTAGATCATCCAAAAACTCCTTGTGTACTAAATTTTATTAAATGATAAAAAATGAATTTGAAAAGAGTTTGATGGGAGAGTTAAAATTCTTACTTTGATTTCAGATTTTTTAGAATAATGAAGGAATTATTTTAAACTAAATTAAGTACCCTAAGTATATTTTAAAACATATTTTCATGGATAGTACTAGTTTCATGGTGTAGTAAAAAGCATAAATACATTTAATTATCCAATACTAAAGATGAGTATATAGATACAAGATGTTGTTATGGGAAAATTTTGTGGATGAAAAACACATTACTACACTATGGATATAAATTTCAACACGTACCTATAAATTGTGACAATAAAATTATAACACATATCTCTAAGAATCCCATATTGTATTCAAGGACTAATCATATTGATATAATACATCACTTTTTTGAGACATAATTTTCAAAAAGGTGACATAACTCTTGAATTCATTTGTACTGAACATCATATTGCCAGTATATTTAAAAAAAACCCTTGAATATTGAGAGAATCAATTATATTAGACATGATTTGGGCATGAAAAACTATTTCAAATTGTTTTAATTTAATTTTAACCTTTATAGTTATTTAAATTCTAGTTAACTTTTTAACTTTTATTATTGATATTTTTCTTGAAGTTACTATGAAGATTATTTCACATGGTTAGTTAAGTAACCATGAGTTTTAGCTATTAGTAACCTACCATGACCAACTAGTCATATAGTCACTATAACTACCATGTAACTTAACTCACATGGTCACTATACTTACCTTGAAACCTATGATTGTTTGGTTAGTATACCTATCATACCCCATCTAAGCAACCATGATCATAAGGTCAGTATACCTACCGTATCTATTTTGTACTTA
Organism: Viscum album; assembly: GCA_963277665.1. Taxonomy (NCBI): domain Eukaryota; kingdom Viridiplantae; phylum Streptophyta; class Magnoliopsida; order Santalales; family Viscaceae; genus Viscum; species Viscum album. The sequence continues at coordinate 1,811,028,767 of OY728156.1, forward strand.
AGATTTTTAGTAAATTTATTTTGGTAGTATTTTATTATAAGTTTATTAATATTTTATCCCTAAATGATTGAATTTAAAATTCAAATAATAATCTAAATCAACACACATATCTATCCTAAAACCCCTTTCTTCTTATTGAAGCCTCACCTATGATCTAAACCCTCTTTTGTGAGACCTTTCTTTCCAACCCAAACCTACTTATCTCAAACCTATCATGTGAATATGAACCTTTTGAGTTCAAATCAAAACATAAAAATTACAAGGATGAAGCACGATGTCAATACTACATCTCCTATCAAATCGACTCCTATGAAGAAATAAAATAAATATAAAGTAAGCATGATTATTATAGTTGATCCATGGAATTTTAATTTATTTGATCTTATAGTATGTGAATTGAAATAATTCTATGCTAAATGGATTGAATCAAGAAAATTGATAGTGTGTAAAGTAATTCAGAGTCAAGGATGAGATGACTGGTTCAATTTGAACAATAATACATTTTACCCAAATACTGTTAATATTTTTGTATGCATTTTTGGAATTTATCCCTCGATAGAAAAGATATTTCATTGGGATGATGATTAATGGGTTAATTTTGTAGTTTTCTTCAAATTTTTGGGTGAAAACTTCAAATTACCACATAAAGGTGAATTTAAAGATTATTAGAGTTTCTATCCAATCAACCATACCCATTTTGAGTTTCAAAGTGTTCTAAAAAAGATAAATGGGAAGGAAAACCCAGAATACCAAATTCTATAGATCTCAGTGGTGAGTATAGGCTATTAGTTAAGTTTATACAACATCAGATCTTTCCTATAAAAGGATACTTTAGTATTTTGAGACATTGGGATGTTTTATTTTTGATTTTGATTAAAAATGGGATTTAAATGAACTTGGAAAGGCATGTGATGAGGCAGATGAATGAGTTGTAAAAGAACTATTATAAATTCAACTCCTTTCTATATCAAAATTTCATTTCAACCATATTGGATTATAATGGTTTAATACCCGAGGGGGAGGAAAAGGTAACATCTTCAGATAGTTTATGCTTAACTCAAAGTATTTGTAGGTACATGAAAGTTAATTTGAACCCCTGGAAGAAAGGTGGATGAATGACCTAGAAATGTTATATGAGATGTTTTACTATATGAAATATCATTTTGGACCAAGGAATTTGGTGGATTGTGGTCTTGAACTAAAATAAGTTATTGAGTATTCAGATGTTGAAGTGGCTATTGTTGTAGAAGATGCGAAAGTTAAGGAAGTTCAATAAGAAGAGGAAGATAAGATGGTTGATATTGATGAAGAATCCAGGGTGGCATGTGAGGATGATATAAGAATATCTCCTTATATATATTTTAGACCACATGAATATCCTTTCCCATTACCATACCATAAAAAAGATCTTCAATCTGAGGACCTTGAAGACATTGAGGTATCTATGATTTGTTATGTGGATGCACATGAATGTGATGATTTTTTTGACTCTAAATAAGGTGAGAACATATCAGATATATCATTTTTGATAATAATAAATCCTATAAAGACTATACTAAATGAATATTATTTGGGGTATAAGTCCCCAGGGTCTAAAATTTTAGGGTTAGAATATCCATAATCTGATGATGAAAATGGGGGAAATCCACCTGGACATTATGGAACTTTTATCCTTTATATTAAATGAGTTATATAAGGATCTTTAATTACTAAAATTGACATGGAATAAAGACTTGAGGTGTCAGATACAAGACCCTATGTTGATCTAGTCTTAGAAGGAATCTTTGTTCTAACTCCTTCAAAGCATGTTGAGGATATAGAGAATAAATATATAGCTCATCCTAAAGTTGAAAAATAAATTGATTTTGATGATAGAGATGAAGTTCAGTCTATGGGATATAGATATGTGGATATTGAGGATGATGGTAGGAAACTATACTATGATCCATCCCTTATTGTACCAGTTGCTACACCCTCTATCCCTTCTACATCCCATGTTTCAAGAGATGATTTGGAAGAGTTCAAATCAGATCTTACGGGAATGTTAAAAGCGATATTTATTTTTTTTGGAAATTCTATGGATCTAGTATGAGAAATAGATATCTCCAAGACAATATTGTTAGTATATTTACATATATATATATATATATATATCCAAATTTTCATCTCAAAATAGATCTAATGAGAAAATAATATTGATTATTTTAAAGGATAATTAGGTGCTTTGTAGGATGAACTTTCTGATATAATGATGTAGCTAGACCAAAGGTATCTATGTTTAGTGTTTCCATATTTTACATATATTTCACCACATCATGCTCCTCTAATCATTTATTTTTATGAAGTAAGAATTAGATAACTAATTAGGAAGGAATTAAAGTTTGTGCTTGATGAGTTTCATAAAACAAGGGAGATGGTAGTTGAAGGATTTCAAATACATAATGCTAGGAATTTGGTAGTAGTGATAAATGATGATGAATAAGATAGAAATGATAGAGAAACTATCAATAAGATAATAAAATATTACCTTGTAAGAATATTCCTTAATATATATTTGAATTCCTTGTTTAGAACGATTTACTTGGATCTTAAGATGCCTCCTTTGACCCATGATTTTTAAGTCTCAAGTTTAGATGTTAAAATAGATTAATTTGGTGTTGGAAGGTTTTGTGGGAAATAAATATGATTATTTATAATCTATAGAGCATGGATCTAGAGTAGTGAGGGACTTAATATGGCTTATGGAACCTTACATATACGCTATAAATAAAGTTATTATAGCTCCTCCTAATATACCTTTTTCTTCAGCACCTACCACTACCTCCCCCACCATTAAATCTTTTGGAATGTATCATAGAAAATAAGTACAACATTTCATACCTATTTTTAGATGTGTAGTAATTGGTGACCCTACTTATTCCTCCACACCTATAAATGATTATTTTATCCCTACCTTAACTTCCAAAGTAAAGTATCCAATCCTTCCTCTAGATATTCAGGATGTTACAGATCCAAATTTTGATTAGAATTCCAACTAGGGACACCGTTGTAATTTTATTATTATTTAAATTCCCTTGATCATATTTATTTTTTGCATGTTATTTATTCTCTCCATATTTATATTTTTTACTGAATCAATTTTCTCATGATTTAAATTTTTGAAAATCCCGAATGGGGGAGTAAATGTGTGAAATAAATTGAATTATTTGTTGAAATTATGTTACCATAAAATTTTCTTTTATGGAGTATTTAATTAATTTCTTTTTAAATTTCAATATTTATGATCATCAAAAATTGTGATATTGTTGGCTTAGACCAGAACCTTCTAATTTGAATTATCCCAAATCATGATTATATTTTTTTATGAATTTCATGCCTTATGTTAGTTTACTATTTTTCTGTCCAAAAATGTAAAGATGGATAATTCTTCAAGTGACCATTTATACCAACCATATGAAGACAACCCACTGAACGTGAAGGGAAAATGACAACGTGGTACTGATTTCATGAACAAAATACTTATCGTGCACCAATTATATCTAAGTATTATACTAACCATGCGTTGAAGTTAAAGTGATTGAATGTGCACTAATCCTACCATATGTTAATCTCAAAGTGACCACATTAAGGAAACTACCTACTAAATGATGAAATCTAGTCACCAAGTGAAGGTAAGTAAAATTTCTTTAAGTATTATATTGATCTAATGTGTTATTATAGTGACTATGTGAGGAGATGAACTTACCACTAGAATAAATGAAGTGACCATGAAAAAAAGTCATCTGAACACATAAATAAGAGTACCTACCGCATGAATAAAATGTACTGATCACATGAAGGGATGAAGTGATTGTGCCTAGTTGTCATGCCAACCAACTTTTACTAGTAAATATAACTAGAAGTGACTTTGCCTAAGCGAAGACAACTTACCACGTATAAATTAAGTTGTGGATTATTCAAATCTCCAATGGATATTTTTTAGAGAATTAATTTTAGATTCAATTCAATTAAGGCTAAAATGGTTCTTCTCTAATGGATACCTTGAGATGGAGTTCTGTTTAAGAAGAAGAAATGCTCGTAATAAAGTATAGATACATATAGAGAATAAAGGGGAAATGTATGTGTGACTTTGATATATAGAGGACACGTTTGAAATAATTTATGAAATTATATTTTTTTGAATCTTATATGAAATAGCAGTTAAAGATTTTCAAGAAAAATTTAAAATACTTCTGAAAAACTAAAGCTGATCAAATTAAGCTACATAAAATCATCACACCTCTCAATCTGTTTTAGTTTAACATTAAAGATATATATTTTTAACTATGTTTATCTATAAAAACAACCTCCTATACTGAATTAGAGATTGCTAGACACTCTCTTTAAATTATTCCACTTGTACTCCCATATATGATTGTGAGGAGGTCGTGTGTGATTTGGACTTATTTTCTCCCACATAAAACTATAGAAGATGCTTCTGTACAGCCCGGTCTATTTGAGTATATTTGGTTATAAAACCTGATCCAGGTTGTGTATTAGTTTTTTTATAATAAAAAACTTGGCAGTAGATGATTTCCAAGTGGAGGGGATTAGGTATCGGCTTGAGACTGAACCCCTTATTTATTTCCATTACGTGATTTATTGATTTGGTTTCTCTATTATAAACCAAACCGGTATCTATTTTCAAACTAATAACAAAATATTAATTTGATAATTTACTTTAATTTTTTATTTATATACAATGTTTGATTCAAGTATATTACTTTCAAAATTCAAAGTGTTTTCAAAATTACTTTTAAAACGTTCTAATAAAACTGTTGATAACCTTTTTGAATGATCAAATTATATAATTCTAAAATTTTATTTAACTAATAATTTTCATTGTTAAAAATAATCAATTCTCTCTTCCTCCTGAAGAAATATATGAACAGATATGAAATCATGCACATGAAACAATGATTTTTACCTGGTTCACCCTTACTAGGCCACATCCAAGGAGCATAAAACGACAATGTGATGATGTACCAAATTCAATAAGGATCACTACCAATAATGAGTACAATGTTAGGGATAGATATTCTATGCCCAGGCTCATTACCTTTACAAAGTTTAGAGTCTACTCACTGCATTCCCAAGGGTTACTTCCTATGCCTCTTTCTCTAGCTCACTACCAGTTAAAAGGGTCAATGTCTTCCTCTTCCTTTTCTCACTACTCTTGGAAAGGAATCCACACACAGTTTATCAACTTATAGGCCAAACACAGTTTATGGAAATGTAGGTCCTTTAATTTTCATGAATTCCTACATCCTCGACTATAGATATATGCTCTGTTGAAGTTCCCTTTTCACCTATAGATGAAGTCAACCTTCCCAAGTACTACTAGGTACCGGAAAATACTTTTCGCAGATTGATTTGAAGGTTTCACAAGATTCCTTGTGTGTTTCGCGAACCGCCTAACTCTTCCGCATACTGTGTACCGGGAAAGGTATGTGGACCACCTGCTTCATGTACTGTTGCCTCTTCCACAAACCTCCTCTGTCCACAGACTGCCTCTACCTTCGTTGCCGCGTACCGCCTCCGTGTACCGACTCCACGAACCTCCTTAGAAAACTACCCTCTGTCCGTGAACTGTTCTATGTTTGCGAACTGCCTTCGCTAACCACTTGTGTACCACACCTTCTTCCTTCACATACCATGTCTTATGCAGTTTACAGTTCTCCTCTAAATCCTTCAGTGGAATTTATTATGCACGAACCACTTCAGATTTAGCGGAATTCTTCCTCACGAACCTCCTTCATACTTTTCCAAAATTCCAGACCAAAAATATATTTTCTAATGTTATTCGGTCTCCATAGTAATCGGCAGGATTATCAATTCTTATATAGTAAAATATACCCACAAAATATGCTAATCTAATATTTACTAAATCCTCAATCCAGTGTTCACCGCGTACGGATCCTTCTGCCGCTGTGAACCGCAAGCCACCCGCGAACCATTTTTCATATGCAGTCCACATACTATCTTTGCTCCTTCACGGTCGACCTCCTTTTCCGATGTCAAGCCATCTGCGTACCACACTTCCTTCTGCCATGAACAGTTTTCTGTTTCACAAACCACTCTCGTGTACCTTTCCCGCTGCCTGGTATGCGTCTACGTACCCTTCCCGGTCATGGTACATGATCCATGTCATGAGACTTACATTTCTCTTCCTTTCCCAAATTCGTTTTCCATTCTTCACTCCACCATAAAAGCCTGTCTTCAGCAAACATCAACCATACTCATTTGCGGTCATCTGGCTTTGTCAAAAAACACAACCACAGCCAAAACATACCGAGAGGACACCTTAAGGGATTTTTTCTAACACACTCCAACCAATATATGCACTTATATATATGTATATATATAGTAATTTCACTAATTAATAATGTATATTTTAATTTTTTTCAAATATCTATTTATTTAATTGAATAATAATATTTTTAATTATTACTAAAAGTTATAAAGGTTAACAATTAAATATGTTTTATATTCATTCAAAAAAATACATACATCAATAATTAACAAAAATATTATTATTTATTCATTCATTTTTATTCGTTTTTATGTGTTTTCAATTCATACAATTCATGTTATGAATTCCGTTTTATTTTTTTGAAATTTATTAAATTTTATTTGTTCATTTTTAATATTCTTTAATTTAATATTATTTTTTCAATTTTGATATTTATTAATTTAAATATTTTTGGGATTTATTCATTTTTAATATTTATACATATTTATTTACTAGCTTTTAATACTTTCAATATATTTATAATTTATATGATTAATATTTACTCATTATGTTTTAATATGTTTCAAATTTATATAATTAATTTATTTAAATGAAAATTTTAATATCTTTGTAATTTAAATATTTAATATATTTAATTTGTAATAATTTTGTTATTTATATATTTAATATAATTTATTTTTTAATGTTTTTAACTCATGTAATTAATTTTATGAAATCAATTTTTTAAATATTTTTGTAATTTATTCAATTTTATTTATTTATTTTTAATATACATTCATTTAATTTTATTTATTCATTTTTTTATATTTATTAAATTTTAGTATTTCTAGAATTTATTCATTTTTAATATTTATTTTTACACATTAATTTAAAAAGTTTTAATATCTTAAACATGTTTATAATTTATATGATTAATATTTATTCATTTTTATTTATTAAGTTTTAATATTTTCAAAATGTTTAGAATTTATATAATTAATTTATTTAAATGCATTTTTAATATGTTTGTAATTCATAGAGTTAATATAACTCATTTTTAATAATATTTTTATTTAGATATTTAACATTATTTATTTATTCATTTTTATTTGATTTTTATATGTGTTTGTAATTCATCTAATTAATGTTATGAATTCACTTTCTAAAATACTTTTATAAATTATTCAATTTTATTTATTCATTTTTAATATTTATTTGTACATTTATTTATATGTTTTAATGTTTTCAATATGTTTTTAAAATATATGATTAAAATTTATTCATTTTTATTTATTAAGTTTCAATATTTTTAATATGGTCGAAATTTATATAATTTATTTATTTAAATGATTTTTTAATATATTTTTAATTTAAATAATTAATATGATTCATTTTTAATAATTTTTTTATTTATGTAATTAATATTATTTATTTATTCATTTTTATTTACTTTTATGTGTTTCAATTTATGTAATTAATGATATGAGTTCACTTTTTTTAATATTTTTGTAATTTATACAAATTTAATTTTTCATTTTTAATATTCATTCATTCAATATTATTTATCCATTTTTAATATTTATTAATTTTAAATATTTTTAGGATTTATTCATTTTTAATATTCATTTATGCATATTTATTTATTAATTTTTAGTATTTTAAATAATTTTCTAATTGATATGGTTAATGTTTTTCTTTTTTTGTTATATTTTAATATATTTTTAATTTGTATTATTAATTTATTTAAATGTACTTTTTAATATTTTTTTTAATTTAAATAGTTAGTACAAATCATTTTTAATAATTTTTTATCCACATAATAATAATTATTTATTTATTCATTTTTATTTATTTTTTACATTTTTTCAGCACTTAATATAGTGCTAATTAAAGTGTTTTATCAAATTTAATAAATACCACTTTTGTCAGCACTTTTTAAATACAGATAATGGTATTAATTTAGCAGGGCTAAAAAATCACTGAGAAAAGTGGTATTTATCAACACTTATATTTTTAGTATTGATAAAATGAGCTTTTATCAACATTTTTCAATAAGTGCTGATAAAACACTTCACCCTTTTTAAAATGAACCCTAACAAATCACTTCTCTACCCGCCATATTCAAGCTCTTAAGGAACCGAACTTTTACAATGACCAGTGTTATTTTTATGTAAAAATCAAACCTCAAAATTATAGTTATGAAATTACGATGTTCTTGTACAACACCCAAACTCATTTATTTTGGATAAATCAAACCTTTTAACCAAAGGTATGCTATTTCGAATTTGTCTTTAAGGGTTATTAGTAGATCTTTCATGTTTTTTCATGATTTTTTTGAGTTTATCTTCTCTTGTTCATCTATTACAGTTCTTCCCCTACATGTTCATCTATATTCATTGTTGTGCATTGTTCTTCCCTATTTTTGGATGAATCGAACCTTCTAGGGTGCTTTCCCTTTTTTTCATGATATTGCTTGATTTTCATTATTTTTTGGTTGTTATTAATCTTTATATATATTAATATAGGGGAAAAAGTATATTCATCATCAAATTTCTCTCTCTCCTTCATGAGATCCTCCTTCCATGTTTTTTCTGGATTTTCTAACCCTTTGGTGAATTGTTTTATTCTATTTCTAATTCTCATTCTTAGTTTCCTCTTTTTGAATTTTTTTATTGGTGTGGTTGAGTGGTTTTCTTTAGGATCATAGGTTTTCATTTTATTAGGATTGTTGAGGCCATTTCATCAGATTTTTTTGCATTAATGTCTCCATTAATTTATATTTTTGTTGGATTTTGAATTCCTCTGAGTGATTTAAATGGGATTTCAAACAATCTGTGCCTTCCCTTGTTTGATTCATCTTTGACGTTGGAGTGTTTTGGAGATTCAGATCTAATAACCTCTCTCTCATTGTTTCTTTGTCTCCTATTATTCATTTGGATTATCAAATCAGTTTCATCAATTTCTCTAGATCTATTTCATTTATCTATCTAGTTCATAAAATTTGTTTCAAATACTTTCATCAAACTATAGAAAAGTTTTCTTACCCATATTAATGAATCTCTTGTGCTTGAACTGACATGGGATTGGAAACCCAAACACAATTCAGTTACTCCATTTTTTGATATAAAAATATTAATCTGATGTGATTTTATATCTGAAACCATATTGGAAATCTAGGAAATGATTGTTTTTTCCTCTAAAATAGATTTTCAAGGTATTTTTATTATTGGGATATAGGGTCATGTAGGTGGTTTATGAATTATTTAGAAATATGAACTAGTTGTTAAAATTAAAAGTTTCTCTCGTAATCATATTCAGATTCCATTTAGTAATAAGTCACTCTAGAATGGTTATTTTTTGTTTTATATGGTAGGAAAAATCTGGAAAAAATAGAAATTTTATGAGTTACTAGGTTTGAGTGTAGTGAAATCTTGGACCCCTTATTAGTTTGGGGGGATTTCAATGAATATATTTTTCGGAAAGAAAATTAATATGTTTTTTCAGGCCTCTTTATCTAATGGCACACTTCCAGGATTCTTTCAATTGTACAAGGTTGTATTATTTTTGATACATAAAAAATTCATCCAATTAATTTTAGGGAAATTTTAAGAGTACTAGGATTTTAGAATGAATGGATAGATATCTGGGGTCTTATTAGTGGATTAGTTTTTTTTCCTTTGATCCAGGTATCTCATATATACCCTCTTTCTTTAGACCATTGTCTTGTTGTTCTCACTACAAAATGATTTTATAGGTAGTTTCATAATATATTTTTTTATATTTGAAATAACATTAACAAAGGAGGAGGACTGTGAAGGTGTGGTTAGGTCTATGTTGAGTTCCTATATAATTGCTTTCTATTCTAAAGTTGGAATAGTTGATAGTTTTCTAAAGTAATAGAGAAGATATAAATTCTATAATTTTGATAGCAATATTAAATTCATTGAGAAGGATATGAAGGAATATTGTTATCTTCTAACCTCAACTCCTACGATCTCTTAAACTCTAACTCTTGAAAAAGGTTAAAAATTAATCTTATAAATAAATAGATTTTCTGGTTTATGCATGTGAGGGAACTATACATTAAATAAGGATACCTAAAAATATCATACTTTCATCAGAAGGATTTTTAAATGTGAAGTAATAACTTTACAAGAAATTTCGAGAGGCTTGAAGGTGGTGAAACTATATGGGAGAGTGAAATCTGGGATATTATTTTTAGTTTCTTTCATGATATATACTCTTATAGGGGATATTCTATCTCAAGTGATGATTTCTCCTATATCTCCCTGATAGTGATATATTATATGTATAATAATCTTTCCAAAGACATTACTAATGAGGAGTTCACTTTTGATCTTTCACAGATCCATTCCACTAAGGCCCCTGACCCTGATGGGTTCCATGCCCTTTTCTTCAAGCAGTTTTGGCATATTGTGGGGCTTGATATCATACTGCTTATGAAATATTTTTAGAAAGGAAAGGCTTACTTCAAATCAATAAATGAAACTATTATTACCTAAATTCCAAAATTGAAAAATCCTTCTAGAGACTCAATATTTAGGACTATAAGCCTTTGTAATGTGACATATAATAATTTCTTAAAAATTATAGTCAATCTCCTTAAAATATTATTGCCTTGAACTATTTTTGAAACTTAAAGTGCCTTTATTCCCAAAAGGATCATCTCAAATAATACCATCATGGATCATGATGTATTTTATTCAATGAAGACTCTCTCTCTATCTAAAAGGGGTGTGATGGATTAGAAACTATACAAGGATAAATATTATGACTAAGTCAAATGGCTATTTATCTGTTTTGTGCTTATTATGATGGGTTTCTATACCAATGGGTGGATTCCATTATGTAGTGTGTTTCCTTGGTTTCATTTAAGGCCTGGGTAAATGGAAATCTTACTTAAAGCTTTGTTCCTTCTTCTATCATTCATTAGGGAGATCCGCCTTCCCCATACCTCTTTATCCTTATGACTGATATTTTTTATAATATTATCATGGATATATAAAAGAATATTCTAATACATAGTGCAAAGTCTTGGAACTATAACCCCCCAATTTACCTTTTTTTGTTGATGATAACCTATTATTTACTTCGGCCATGTTAGTAGAATATAGTGCTATTAGGAATACTATGTTTATCTATGAGAAGGGATTCAGGTCAGTCGTAGTTGATGAAACTTTCTAAATTTTAGGTCTACTTTAGTAGAGGTGTATTTCCTTTTATAAAGGTAATATTCAAGGCATTTATGGACTCCAAGAAGTGTAAGAACAAAAAAAATACCTCAGTCTTCCTACAATATCCAGAAGATCAAAGAAAGAGGTTTTCTCCTATATTGTTGACTGGATTGATAAGAAGTTTTAGTTGTTTTCTTGAAGGAGGGTTTCTAAATATGTAAGATTGATTATTATTAAGGTTATTTATATTTCATGTCTATTTTTAATCTACCTGTTGGTCTAGTTGATTAGTTGCATTTGTGTAACACCCTGAGATTTTGTGAATTAATATTTTTAATTAAATTTAATATTTTCTATATTTTTCATTAAAAACAATATTTATTTAAGTTTTTTACATATAATACAAATTTAATCTTGCACTATACACAACACTGTCTTAGTTTGTTTCACACGCAACACTGAGTTTTAACAAAACCTTGATATATTACTAATATAGTTATTTAAACATTACTATTATAACCTAGACATTAAACATAGTGATATGAATAGTAATAAATAATTTTTTAAATATTAAATATAATGGTTTTATAAGAAGAAAACATATTGATAATAAAATTCTGATTTTTTAGTAAAGTCTTTATTTGTTTCTAAAATACTATTCTCTCAAAAAAATATTTTTATATCTTTTTATGAAAAATAATAAAATTAATTATTTGAAATTTTATAAAATAGATTTTTAAATATAAAATTCATTTTTTAATTCATAATTTCAAAATTATCTTAGGGTTAATTTTTTGGGATTTTTCTTAAAAGTTTCATTTTTTGATGAATAATGAAAAATATTGAATTTTAATTGAAAACTGTGTTTTTACCAAAATTATTTACGAAGTTAAATTATATTTTAATTTTTTTAAAGTATAATTAGTTCAATTATACATATATTAATCCAATTTATTTAATTTTAATCAATTTAATATTGATATTTAAAATAAAAACTTTGTAAACTTTTGATCATGTTCACTTTAAAAACCCACGTTTTCTTCATGCATCTAGGATTAATTGTAAATTTAATTATGATAATCATGTGATTTGAATTTAAAAAAATGTATTCCATATTTTTAGTCATAATAATTTATATTAAATAATAATGTTAACTTAAATTTTTACCATAACTATTATTGAAAACAATTAAAATTAATTACAGTGATTAAAGTTAAAACGGGGGTTTGCACATTACATGCATTTGTATTAAAATTAATTTTACACACATATATGATTTTTATTTAATGAATCATAATTTATATTTATAATTATTAGTTCTAAATTATCTAATAAATCCCATTTTAATTTTATTCTTAAAGGATAAATTACCCAGGTAAATAAAAAGATACAAGTTACCATGGTAAAAACTAAAAGGGTAAAATTGAGTAAAATTAAATACTAAGGAACAACATGATAAAAATGTATATATTTCTATGTGGTGGAGGTGTTACTCAAAAAAATAAAAACCTCATACATTATTTATTTATTTTGGATGCACATGAGGGAAGGGATACCTCCCAATAGTGAATACTTTTGGGTATTCACAAAAGTGTCACTCCTCATCAATTATAAAAGGGAACTCACTACCTTCCTTTATTAACATCTCTCAATCAATTTTTCTCTACCAAACCCTACCAAAATTACTTCACAAAACCTCTTAAATCATCCAAAAATCCTTATTTTGGTCATAATCCCATCCTATGATGACTTTAGTGTAAACCTAAGGGGAATACCCAAAGAAGAGGTAATGTTCTTCAATGAGCACCATTATTTTATTTTATTATACACCTTATTAAATTATTATTATACCATGATTATATAAAAACCTCGATATATTATATATAATTATATGTTATTTTTTAAGGGTATGACCTACAACCACACACACTTCCATCTAATGGATTAAGAAATCATCATTCGTGTATACAAAAAACCACTCCCTTAAGAACCGATGTTGTTCATTTTTCCATTACCACCTCTCACAATTGAAAATTATGATGGGTTTATAGTTTATATATGATATTTATGATATTTATTATTTTATTATTATTTTTTAATTATAATACCACACATAATTTCATTTTTACCATTTTGTGGGAATACGATAACGTCGTTTGTGCATACGACGAACTACTGTCTCACGAAGCAATGTGATTAATTCATGCTTTACATGAAATATATTAAGGATATGTTTAATAAAAATATCTTATATATATGAGATAAAAATTATATTATAATTATAATATATATATATATATATATATATATATATATATCATTTACTTTTCTTTCTTTCAATACGACAGGAAAATGGAAACAATGTTCTTGCATACGTATAACCTATCGTATCCATGAATGATGTATTTCATTTCCAATAAATAAATATTATGGATTAATATAAATACATATATAATTAATATATATGATATTTATACCATTATTTAAATTGTAGAGATTATTAAATCATGATTAAAGTAATAATACTAAAAATAACAAGTCAAAACATACTCGAAAAATAAAGTAGTTATTGCCTGAAACATGACTTTAACATTAAAATTATTGATAAAAGGGTAATAAAAGGTCCTAATAAAATAATATATGGTATTATATATATGTTTCGATAATATATGTATAATAAAAATGTATTTATTATACAATAATTTTGAATGAACATGATAGAAGTAAAGACTTAAGGTAAGGGATTTCTGTCTCACTTTTACTTTCTATGAGAAAAATGTCATATTCACCACATGTTTACTTTATGTGGTGTATATAATGACCATGAATGTATTTTATTATGATTATACATAAAATTATTGTTATTTAAATATCAGTTTTTGGATCTCTCTTTCCTGAGGTTTACGGTTCAAAAGTTACCAAATCGGTAAAGGATTTTTGTCTCAATTTTCCTTCTTTGTGATATACATTATGTTATGAAACTATATTCATTCACAAGGTGTATATACATACCCTTTTACATTTAATATCATGAATTTATTAATCCTCATGATATTTTAAGTTTAATTTTCTGTTATTAATTTATGGGTATTATGATTCAATGTTACTAAAGTGGTAAATATCTTGTGTTACAATCTCACCATCCATTGAGATTGTTTATGATCAAGTCTCAAACATTGAAATATCAGGATCTATATCTCAATAATTATCATGAATTTTCTTCTCCTATCGTTATTCATGATATATTCATTTAATGGTACCATTTTCCACTCTTTGGTACTTGAGATAATTAATAAAATGTTTTTAAGAAAATCTGAATTAATTTTTGTCTTCGATCAGAAATATGTTTTCTTACAAAACCATGTTTTATAAAAACGTTTTAATTTTTTTTAAATTATTTTTTAATATCATTTAAAAATAATAATTTCAAAATTTATGCTTCAAAAATATTTTTTCAAATCGTAAAGGATGTTTTCCTCAAAAAAAATTTAAATGATTTTCAAAGTATTCTTTATATGTTTTCAAGGAAAAGGTTTTCAAAAGGTTTTAAGTTTTAAAAATTGTTTTTCAAAGAGGCAAGGATATTTTTCTCAATAAATGTTTTAAATGATCTTTCAAAATTATTTTCCATCTAAGGTGTCATCTGTTGGTGTTACCTATTCATTACCGGAGATATGATCCAAGGATACCATTCTTATTATTTCTCTGAATGGTTTATGTTTATGATGAAAAGTTTTCTATGAAACCCATTTCTCTTCCCTGGAATATACTATGATAAAATTATTATTAATCCTTCTTATTTTCATGGGTTATTCAATAATGAAATAATTATCAAACCTATATTTTTTTCATAGGTTATGATATGATCAAATGTTTATGATACCTGTTTCATTTGATGGGTTATGATATGATGAATATTTATGATATTATGGAACACATGTGTTTGATTTCATTGTGTGAAGGGTGAGACCTATATCTCCATACAATACACTAGGTAAAGATTTATATATCATGATATAGAAAGGACTGGAAGGGGGAGTGAACGTGGTTTAGTAAGGGACTTTGTCTGCTATTATGGTCTTGTCACTATGAAAAAATGCCTGTATAATGGCGGTTATTTTTATTTGGTGGCAGTTTAAACCACCGCTAAATGGTCCTGCGAGAGTTTCAGAAAACCACCACTAAAATTGGTTTTATAAATAAACATGTGTTGGTTTCTTCCATTTAGTGGTGGTTTCTAGAAAGTGTCATAGAATGTGTATTTTGCGGCGGTTTTTTAGTTTTGGCGGCGGTTTTGGATTTAAAAAAATTACTGCAATCTAGCGACGATTTTAGCCGTTGCTAAAGTTTGAACCTTTTACTAAAAAACCACCACTAATATGGATTAAACCAATTCTAATTCAAATATTTTCAAATTTTTTAGTGGTTTTAACCACCTCCTAAAAAAATACCATAATATAGATTCATTTTAAACCACCACAAAAAAATTATATCTAGCGGCGGTTTAAACGGACATTATATCATGAATGAAAAAAAAACAAGCTACAGGTTCTACAGACCTAGAACCTACAACTAGAAAAACATAGTGAAATATCTTAATTTCAATATAAACAAGGAATTTTATGGTGTAATGACTACCACCATGCCACCAAAATCCGATTCCAAGAACCATTTTGTAGATCATGTTTATCTAACTTATTCATGATCCACCCCAAACAACAACCCCTACACAACCCATAGGGTTCATGAAATTTCACACAAGACCAAGAAAATAAAACTTATGAATCTTGATGTAATGACCATGGTCATGATGAAATAGAAAACATATTCCGAAACATAAGGGAACCCAAAAATCATATCTTAACCTCTATTCCATAGTTGAACTACTAATTCCACAAATAATTTACCACTATCTAAACAGAACAACATCAAAACCCAATGAACTAATACTCACACCACAACATCTCATTATATGTCATAGCATTATTGTACATGGATAAACACACTCAGTCAAAACATGATAAAATTTCTCAATTTAAATTTTAGGTAGAACCAATACCTTCTCCATCACTCCCCCATCAAATTTCCTCCCATGACCCCAAACACCCAACATACACAAAATAATGGCTTGAGAAATCATTATCCATTACATTAGATACCTATAAAATGATTTTATTCCTCGATAAAAAATATATAATAATGAATTTCTAAAGATTAACAACTATAGGGAGATACCTCTCAAACACGATGAACACACCTCCAACACTCTCAAGGAAAAGATAAAATTCAATACCACTTCTTCCAATAATGAAGACATCTAGAAGTATTTCCGCCATGGGAGATACCTATAAAATATAGACCACTCCATATAGAGAAACCAAAGCATTTCTAATAACCCATCAAAGAACATAAAACATACCAAACCCCTTGAAATTTGTATTAATGATTCCCTACTATTTTAAAATGAAAATAATAATAATCAACTCATTAATTTTAAGATAGATAAAACTACCCAAACCAAAGCATAGATCCTTTCTCAGACTCTAAGTGATCATCTCACCCTCCACTTCCACAAACATTGTGACTCATAACTCATCGAATTCAACTCGACCTCCTATTAGATCATTTTATATTTCTTTATATAGCCATCAACCTGGAAAAGGAAAATAAAATAATTCCTAAATAATTCAAGAAAATCAACCCATGCATTTTCATTTTTGTTTCCTTGATTCATTATCCACTACTTGAAGTGGAATAATCCTATAATTCAACATCAAAATATAAGGTTATTAAATATCACATGAATTATAAAAACATCACAAAGACCATCATATCATATAGTAAAACACATTCACTATAAAAAACATGTCCCTTACATCAACCCATCATCACAATACTTCCTTTCCACATCATCATTCAACATACCATTTCGTTGTCCCAATCCCATATAAAATATAAGAAAAAGATAAAAAATACACACATTGGATGTACTGATACATGAACAAACCCTCTCCACTAATCATTTCACAATGATGAACTCTGCTCACCACCCTCTCCATCTCCATCTCTAATTCCTACTACCAGAACCTGTAATAAAATTATATTGAAAATTAAACAATGTTGTATATTTATATTTAAACTTAAAATCAATAAAATTTTGTAAACTAAATGATTTTTAAGTTATGTGATTTACATTATCACTACCATTCATCATTTGAAATCCCCATTTTCCTTCCAAAGACCTCAAATGTTAATGGTCCCAAATCCATCCCACACACTCAACTAGGATGCTCCTTCCCAAGGACTTTACCAATTGGGTCATACTGGGAGACTGAGTAGGATTGTGTGGGATTTACATTCCATATTTCTTCAATTTTTACCTATAAATAAAATATCATTCATATTAGAATAAATATATATTAACATAGTGACAACTGATAATAAGTTATTGTAATGAAAAATTAATTCATACCCCAACTTCTTTGGCAAACTCATTAACAAAACTCCCATAAGATTTTTTACGAACATTAAACCAAACTTCTATTTGGGATAATTGGTGGCCTAAACTCTATGACTACATTAAACAAAGATAAATAAAAAATTTAATATATTATGTAGATAAAATTGTTTAATAAATATTTAAACTAATGAAAATATTACCAGAGTTGACCGGCTTCTAGAAAAATTCTTTGACCCCATAGTGTGAGTATAGCGCTTCCTTAGAATTCCTTTCATTTAATCAAATAAAATTAAGTTCAAAACATATATTTTTAAAAATTAATTCTGAAAAAAATAGAAATGATAACAGATGCATAATGCTAACTAACAAAATATACATAACAATGATAATGAATGACTACACAAATGAAAGAAGTGGTTGATGAATGAATGGATAACTACACATATAATAATTTTCTTCTTCAATCATTTAGGTTTCCTAATCCATCATTACTTCATCTAATTCATCCACTCTTTCAAGACTAATATTTTCAATATCATGATGGAAAAATAAGTCCACTTCTTACTGTTGATTGGATTTAATGTCAGAGGTCAAATCTTCCACTTCATCACCCATATCATACAAGTCTCTTTTTTTACATGAGCAACTACACTCAACCCTTCATACACAAAATCTTTCACATAATATACCATTTTTTATTATGATTATAAGATATATGGATCCTATAGTTCACATTCACCAACATCCATAAAGCTATTGAAGTTTACATAATTAAATTGAAAATAATATCCTTTAACACCCCTGATAATATCCACCCAATTGAATTTGAATAAAACAACTGAAAAATGATTGTGGTTGTTTAATTCAATAATATCATTCAAATTTCCATAGTATTCCACTTTAGAAAATGTAAATATTCCACAATTCTATGTTTTCAAACCCTCTTACTGATCGACTGTACAAAATATAAAGCCATTCATGTTGTAAGAATCAAACTTTCTAGCTTGTTTTAGAGGACCTAAAGCAAGAAACTTAAAATCATTAACAACTGTGATTGAGTATAAGTATTCAGGATCTGAAAAAAGTAATAAAAATTATTATATTTAATAAATATATGTGTTAACCTAATATCTGTATTGATTTCAATATTTATGAACTTACATGTCATGCATACCATTCTAAAAGCTCTTTATTAATAGATTTTGTTATATCTTTCTCATTTCTTGTTCGTCCTATAATTCATATCTTTGTTTGTATCCTCAAATCTTTAATAAATGTATTTGAAATTTTACTATTTAGCATCACATATCTATGATCCTGTAATAATTCTATTTCTATCAATGTAACATTTGAGCTCCTACCAACTGATCGACCAATAATAGGAAATATATTTGAATTCCTATGTATTTCAGATTAAGTAGACGTGTCTTCAACACATCCAACTCAATTGATTCCTATATTAATGTCATCAAAGAATCTAGAATAAAAGTTAAGACACTCCTCTTCTAAATAGCCTTCATAAATAGAGACTTCAGGTTGAGATTTATTTTTCACGTCAAATTTAAAATGCCTAATACATCTGTGAAATAAAATAAAAAAATAATTATGTATTTAATTAAGTTCCAATAATTGTTTACTAAAATAAAAAACATATAAATAAAGTACCTCTCAATTGAATACATCCATCAATAATGTAAGAGACCTACTAATTTAGTTTCCTCAACGAAATGCACAGCTAAATGCATCATGACAGTAAAAAACGACGGAGGAAAGATCATCTCCATTGCACAAAGTTTCAATACAAATATCTCCTTAAGGTTGCCAAGCTAAAATTAATGTAGAGTTTTCTCACATAATTGTCTGAAAAATGTGCAAAATTGGAGTACAACAATAGTAACCTTTTTAGGTAATAATGTATGCAATGCTAATGAAAGTAACCACTGTAAAAAAATATGTGAATCATGGCTTTTCAATCCATGTAACCTATGATGTTTTAAGTCGACACAACTTGATATGTTACTTTAATACCCATAATATACCTTCAAGTGTTTTAAAATTAGAAGTAATGTATCTTTATCCCTATTTTTCATTGCAAAAATTGCTAGATCATACCTTCCATTCTCATTTGCCTAGATATCACATTTTATATTCCTTGCTTGTAAGTATTTTCAAGCATTGAGATGATCCTTTGACTTTCCATGATCATTAAGCATTGTGAAGATCAAATTTTTACAAACATTATTCTCAATATGCATCATATCAAGATTATTTCACAAAAATTAAATTCCCAATACAAAAGTTTGAAGAATATACTTTTTTTCTTTTATTATTGAATTATGATTTCACTTGATGATGCATGTTGAAATTTTTTCCCACTATCATTCAAATGAAGCACCTTACCATATTCTGGTTCAACATTTCCAAGTTGTTCCAATATCTCATAACCTATTAACAACTTTTTAGGTGGTCTACGATCAATGAAACCATTGAATTTTGTCTTGTTCAACGAAAATCTATGAGATGCGTCGAGAAATCTTCAATGACACAAGAAGAACCATTTTCTACTATGACGTAGTCATTTGGGATCAAAATAAAAGTTACAAATAGGACAATTGAAACCTATGTAAGTGTTCCAAACAGATAAATTCCCAAGTCCAGGGAAGTCACTAATGGTTTAAATTAGAGTAGCTTGCATTTTGAACATTATTCTAGAAGATGCATCATATGTCTCAACATTGTTTCTCCATAACTCCTATAATTATTCAATCAAAGGATACAAGTATACATAAATATCATTTATAGGAATTTTTTTCCAGGAATAATCATCGAGATGATTAAATATATTTGTTACATACACATCCACAGAGGCAGATTGTAAGGGATCAAAACAACCAGCCGAATGCTATAATTGGTACTCAAAGTCCCAAATGGGTTGAATCCATTGACAACCAATCCAAATCAAACATTCCTAGTATTAGATGAGAAATATGGATGTAATTAATCAAATGTATTCTATGATTGTGAATCTATTATATGTTACATTAACCCATCATTTTTATTATCTATATAATTCCACTTCATGTGTTCGACAGTTTTCAATGACACAAATAATCTTTTAAATCAAGGATTTAAAGGAAAGTAATGCAAAACCTTTGTAGGTGTGTTTCTTTTATTCTTATTCTTCATAGTAGTATGTTGATTCAGACTTCCAACATCACCCATAGACTTCCATCTAGAAGAAGGACATTTTTTTCAATCCTGGTTGCTTAAATCATCTCCCCAATAAAGCATACAATCATTGGGATATGCATGTATTTTTTTATAATTTAGACCAAGCTTGTTAACAACTTATTTCATATCATAAAAATACTTAGGGATATTTTCTTCAGGAAATTCATCATGCAACAATTCCAATATCATGGACATCGCCATATTTTTAATTCCACATAGGCATTTTATATTGTATAACTTTAACAGAAAATAATGTTTTGAATATTTCAAACATCCACTATAAAACTCTTGATTTCCATCATCAACTAAACCATGAAATTCATATATATTCTCATTGAAGTTTTATCTTACATTAGTCACCATATAATCAAGAGGAGGATCCAATGATATGTTACAATCTTGATCTGGTTGTTCTACAGTCTCAAAAACATCACTTTTCACATTTCTATTTGTAGCACCCTCAACCGGTTGTTTTGATATGTTTTAATGTTGATTTTTGTGTCTTGTAATGCCTAATGCATCATTTATAAGTTTTTTCATTTCATTTTCCATTTTTGATGAATTTGGGAGCTCATTATATGGATTGTCATTAGTGCTCAACCTTTATTTAACGTTCGATTCTCCATTCCAAATCCAACACAAATAATGAACATGGAATTGCTTCAATATCAAGCGTGTATAAACTTCATATCTCTTCAACCATCTTCTAAAATTAGATTTCGGGCATTGTCATCTTATTCTCCCATCAATAGATCAATTGGAAATTGAAAAAAATAAAAACTCCTCCAAACCCTTAGCATACTAAGGTGTGTTTTTCAGTAATGTGATCCATATTTTATCCACATATATATCATAATGTTCCTACAGATTATGAAAAAAATTAAAAAAAACATAACTATTACTAAATAGGAAAAGAGACTCATATATACTAGTTGAAAAAAATATTAATATGTTAAATGGACATACACTACCTTTTAAATGTACATATAACCATATGTGAAATAAGAACTACAGACACTTCTAAAAAATAATAAAACTATTTGGACTATTAGAATATGTCAATGAATAAACTGGTGTAGAGTAGTGAACTTCGACCCTTCTTTAATCGATAGAGAACAAGAAAATATATGGCAACTATAAATACCTCAACAAATCAGTATAATGAATCCATGAAGTTATAAATGTCTTTATTATTCTTTCTCCACTTCTTTCCATAGATTCTATTTATAGAAAAAACACAAATGTATAACATTCTTTATAAACCCATTTAATCTTCTACACATGGGTGTTTCCTAATTCTTCATCATACATTTAAAACCCAAAAGTTATAAATTAAAATAGAAACATATTAATGTTTAAAGTATCATGCTCAAATTCAAAAATACTCAATTTATTTCATTCCTGGTATCATTTTCCAATGATAAAGGATTTCTACCATTCAAAAAGATGAGATATGCTACTACTTAAATATAATAGGGAAATTTTATACCTATATATCCCACATAAGGGTAGAATAATTTTTGCACATACTGGATAAGAGTACCTCATACTTTTTATAATTTTCGTAAATGTGACCTTTAAAATATACAGCTCACTTGAAGATAAGATGAATTTTACACATGCTGTATATAGGTAAATTATACTTCTATGTAAGGGTAAGAAAAAATTATAAGCACTGCATAAGGGTAACTAGTAAAGTTGTGTAATGGTAAGATTTTACTTAAACTGGTCATGTAAAGGTAACTATAAAAGCTATATAAAGGCACTCAGAAGTTACATAAGGGTAATAATCATTTTCTAAAGCACGCGTAAAGGAAAAACATAAATTCCATACACTATATAAAGGTATCTAGTTCACTACAAAAGGGTAAATTCCATTTTTTTCATGCTTCTTAAGGGTAGTTTAGCACTTGTGTAGAGGTAAGCAACACTTGTGTAAATGTAAGCAACACTTGTGTAAAGGTAAGAATCACTTGCGTAAAGGTAAGAAACACTTGTGTAAATGTAAGTAGTGATTAATTAAGGGTAAAACCAATAATATGAAGAATGAATAAGGGTACAATGGTACACATGTAAAGGTAACAAAAAAACTATAAATTCCATGTATGGGTAAGAAAAATAGTTATATAAGGAATATAAAAATACAATATAAATAGGAAATATTCCATAATTAATAAATTAGGGGAAATTCTATAATATAAAACTAGATAAAAATCTCATAAATCACTAAGTAACCATATAATAAAATATTAACAAGAATGATTCTATAATGAAGAAATCAGGGGAAATGATATAATATAGAACTAGATAAAAATCCCCCAAATCACTAAGTAACTATATAATTGAATGTTTCATGAGATCTACCCTGGGAATACTAATGTGATAAGTAGTTAATCATATATGGTCATAACTTCTTGAACTATATATTTATCTCTATAATTTTTTAGAGTGTATGATTTTCACATTAACTTGTCTCACATTCATTATTTCATGAATCACATCGAAAAAAATAAATAAAAATGGTAGAGTGATTTGTAAGGTACATATCACAATGTGAGAAGGCCAGTCCTTAGTCTAATATGGATTCCTCTAGGATCACATGACCCTCTAGATTTACCCTGTGGTATTTACACTATAGTCTATTGAAAATGTATAAGTGTGAATATCATACAACATGGTTTGGTTATTTATACACTCAATTACATCCCACACATTAAATTTACATAATATAGATAACAACTAAAGATTCCTTCGCAAGATTAGAAGTATATCAAGTCATTGATGTGGTACAAATGACTTATTCTTCTTTTTAACTCCTATATTATCATGTGTGTGCTTCTTATTATTTTGTATAAAAACAATAATGAACACAAAACATTTTTATTTTACTCAAAACAAAAATTAGGAATGTTTCCTTTAATGAATAATATACAACTTTAATGCACAAAAATTATTTCCACTATTTTATTTCTTCTTCTTTAGTGAAATTGATCATAACTAGTTGTTATATTATACTATATTTGATAAACATATATTATACAAGAAATAGTTGTGTCAGATCTTCATTATTCTATTTATAATACTAAAAATGTTTGCTATTTCATTCAGTATCAAGTATCATCTCCCTTTCAAAATATCTCTATTTAGAATCCTAATATATCGCAAAATGACACCTTCTTTTTCTCTGTATTTGAATTTTAGGTTTAAATTAAAACATATAAATTATTTAAACTTATTTATAACTACCCCTACTTTTTTTTGAACCATTGAATCATAATAGATCACAAATATTAACCATAAGGGGAAATTGAGATCTAAATAGTTCCAAATTAGTAATGCGTGTTCTAACTATTAGGAAACCACGTATTGTAGTATGAAACCATGCATCATAGTATGATTGAGTGGATAAAAAAAGTTAAATCTAACTACTTGAAATTTTTTGGAGTTTAATAATCATTTTGGTCTGGAGATATAAATATTTTTTTCACCCATTAAAACACTCTTCTAAATATTCATAGTGCAATAAACTGATTGTGTTTGGGAAACTCTTGTATGAATCAACTACAGTGTGAACATCATTACACAAAAAATAGGTCCTCAATTTTTCAGAGGCATAAAATATATAATTTGATCCTATTTTTAATGTGAAATGAATATTGTGGCATATATCACATCAATTTGGAGGAGTCACTATTTTCAAAAAAAACCTTTATAGAATTGATATGTCTTCTATGATGTATCTATCACAAATACTCTAGTACTAACAAATACCACATCATGCAATTACAACATGATATTTTTACTAAGGGTAAAACTAACTCCCTTACCCATAGGCAAGTCTCCAAAATCAAATGAGGGTAGTAAAATTATATTTTTACTTTTATCCATCATTGTTAATGACCCTTACCTTGGTGAGGGTCAGACCAATGGTGATGGGTGGCGATAGGAGGCGAGCTTCGGGATCAACAACGAGGGACGGGATCCGTGGTGAGGGATGGGATCAATGGTGAGGGATGAGATCGGTGAGCGTCAGAATCAGCGATGATGAGGGTTCATAGTGCTTTGGGGGGTTGGGGGTGAAGCGTAGAGGGGTCGGGGGAGAAGTTTTAAGTTGGTCAATAAATAAAAATATTTAGTGGCATTTTTCAATAAACCAACCCTAAATTATCTAAAAACAATTTAGCGGTGGTTTAATAAACACATTCTAATGTAAGATTTTGGTGTAGTGTGGGAGTAAACATTGAATACTATGATGTTTTGGGGAGTTAACACATTCCATTATGAGGAAATGGATTCCACTGGGGATGGTGGCATGTACCACCCAGAAGGTGTAGCGGACTATAAATAAACCTTATTACTTGTTCGCAATGTTATGCATGAACCTGATTACATGTTCATAATGTAATTTGTGAACCTGAATAAATGTTCTAAATGTTATGTGTGAACCTAATTACATGTTCACAATGTTATGCATTAACCACTTTTCATGTTTATAAGTTTATTTGAGGGCCTGATTTCATGTCCTTAACACAGTGAGTGAATTTTTTTCTATTTACGCATGTTAACAATGTTATAAGCTGATGTGTATGCCATAAGTTTATGTCTTATGGAAATTTCATGTTCTTATGACTCATGTTATTTGATTCAATTATAATTCATGTCTTATGAGCTGCCAATATTTTTTCTATGAATCATGTTTATGATCTATAACAGGTTGGCTTTGAACTTCATAAGTTATGTTCATTATCACATGAACTTATGCTTATCTTATTATTTCATATGATATTAGAGTTATATCTCTTATGTTTTCCCTTAATGATCATATAATATCACCCTTTATTATATATCCTTTCCCTGGGTTATGAAGAAAGGTTTTATGTAGGGTATGTATATGAAGATGGGAAGATATTTGCAATAAACGTTTAAGATATTTCACCATATTAGAAGATTGTGTTCTAAGTTTCCAAAGGCAATAAAAAATTATGGTCCTTAGGAATGTGTTTATGCAATTTAATGAATATTCATCTCAAAAGATATAATATCCATGTATGATAATCCTAGGTCTCTATAGTTTTTATCAAAGGAAATTAATAGTTAACCCTTGAATACTAAGATGAGAAATATTTAGTGAGATCCCTAGGGATATTTCTAAGGATATGTCTAGGGATATATCTAAGTATAAGTCAAAGTATGAGTCAAAGTATAGGTAAATTTATTGAATTTTGGTAAAGGATAGAGTGAGTGGTTCGAAGGAATTACATCCCTATATGGATATTATAAGTGGACGTGGCTCTGTCATAGATATACATAGGGGTAATAACATCGAGAAATGGTGCACAACAATGAGCCTTACTACACACCAGGTTTGACACTCCCAAGGGATATGCTTTGAAAATTTACAATCTCTTTATGAACCATCATGAAGGATTTAAAAATATGATAACTATGAAAGACCTAAGATAAACCTAAGGCATCATTGATTAAAAAAGAGTTTCTTGATTTAGACATCCTAAATGATTTTAAGACTATATGATTTTCTATTATGAATAACATTTCTCCCACTATGCTTTATGGTCTTAGTCAATGTCTAAAACTTGAAGGAACTATGTTAATGAGGAATGTAATGGACAATGCAATGATTTTCCTCCTGAGAAATCAAATGTTATAGGATATGGAATGAGAAACCTTGCTACTATGCTCACACAAATTTCTCAAGATATGAATCATAGTTAACATCCAAACTAGAAAAGGAGGAGAAAAGTTATATTTAGTCCTTCATAAAGAAACACCTACCTTATTTCAGTAGTTCCATTGATTCATAGTGTCTGATTAATGGATCAATACTACTGAAAATATATTTACCATTCTCTAGTGTTCATAACATGAAAAAGTCACTCTGGATGTCTACTATTAAGAAGGTGTGGTAGATCAATGGTGGAATATTATTAATAATATGAGGAAAAAAGAATAATTTTAATCCATGAAGTGAGATGATTTTAAAATATTATTTTTTTCGTATATACTTTCCTCATATTCTTTAGAAAAATGGAGAAGAAATTCCTAGATCTTAACTAGAAGGATGATGAATCTGTTGGCACCTATGAAGCAAATTTTACAATAATTTCAAGCTACTATTTTGGTATTATAATTTAGTATAAAGTTAAGGTTGACTAATTATTTAATGGATTGAAATGAAATATTTGTAGGGCATTATCCAAAAGGGACTTTGGATGATTTGAAGAAATCATTCGACTAACATTAAAAGTGGAAATAGAAGCTGGAAACCCTCTTGGTTCTGATGATAAGAAAATGAAAATGGGGTTCCATGGAAAATATAATGATATGTCACATAGAGGGAAGAAAATGTTTCAAACTTATACCTTCCAAAACTATGGGAAGGAGAACTTAGGTGAGTGACTGAAAGGAATAGGAATGTGTTTAAATTATGGGAAGCCTAGACTTTGAGAAAAAGAATATAGAAGTGATGTGAAGAGGCCAATTAATGAAATGAATATAGAGATATCAACATAATTCACCACATACAATTTAGTGTTTTAAGTGTAAGTAGTTTGGGAATTATGTAAATCAATGCCTCAATCCAATGGATAATATGGATAATAAGCTATAACAACATATAAATACAAAGTACAAAGGGAAATATTATGTAATCATAATAGATTAATTGAATCCTAATAATTAGAGAACAATTATCCTCCCCTTCTTAGTTGTGAATTTCATGTTTTATTTTGTATTAATGAGCCCTATGAAAATATTATTGTTCACCCCTTGGTGAAATTTCACGTGACTATGTCCCTCTACATGGATTATTGAATAATAAAATCACATTTTTATTCTATTGGTATGAGGATGAACCCAATATTATAAGGAAAATGTTTTTTTATAAGATAAAATTTATTTAAGGAATAAAGGATGAATTATATTTTGGAAGCATATATGTCTCTGGGTATGAATAACTTAAGAGTTATGGATACCATCATGGGTTTATAAGTTGAAGGTTGATCATAAGTTTAGAGGTTTTAAAACCCCATTTTGTGGTTTTATGTGATGATAGTTTTTAAATATTAATGATATTTTAAGAGAAATTTATGTAAATTCAACCCTTTGGTTTTATATATAGTGAAAATTTTATTTGAGGAGGAATTCCTTTACAAGTTGTGGACATATGATTAAAGGATACTCTAAGATCTTGTACTATGGATTTCAAATGTGGTTAAGATCAACACCTCACTCAAGTGGATTTTTCTTATAATGATAGCTTTCACTCAATAATTTAGATGTCTATTTATGAATCCCCTTATGGAAGGATGTGTATAACTACAACATACTGAAATAAAGTAGTAGAAATAAAGCTATTGGTACTTGAGCAAGCTGATGAGATGGTAGAGAAGGTTAAATCCATTCATACAAATGTAAGGAATACAAAAAGTTGATAGAAATATTATACTGATAATCATCAATGTGGTATATAATTTTATATTGGTGATAAGGTATTTATATAAATTTTCTATATAGAAAAAATAAGATAAAACTAATATAAGGCCTAGCCTTAAACATTACTTAATCTTGAGTTATTACAAGATTACACATTGAGGATCTTTTCAGGTTTAGAGTTTTAGAGAATTAGATCATAAAACATGCATTACATTCCACGTTTAAACAAAGTGGTTACATAAAAGATAGTATTCATTTTTCCCATCAACAAAAACATATTTAAAATAAAACATGGATTCTTTATTGACACTTCCTTGACACTATCATCATATCATGTACCTTTCCCTTGACCTGTGAAAAACATTTCAAAAACTTGGGATGAGCATAAAAAGCTCAGTAAGGGATATAAAAATATGAAAAGGAAACATCAGTACATATATACATAAGAATGAAATCATAATTTACCCATAAAACATAAGAACTTTAATATACCTCATCAAATCATGAATAAATTATAGAAATCATAAGACATAAAGGTAACTTGAGTCATTCATAACATTCTTACGTAGGGAGTAACCCTCTTGGTTACGTTTGGAATACCCATCATAGTATATTCCCTAAATATCTTCGGAGAAACCTTAAAGTTTACCTCCTTCGCGTTACCCAATGCATTTGAGAGCTATATTAGGCTCACCCGCCCTTAGTTTATCACAGAACCACCCGTCTTCATAATAATGCCCAATAACCATAACATAATCGTATCACATAAAACATACATAAATGAAACATAACATTTCCACATTTCAATCACAAGATATCAATACAACACATTGATATAATAGAAACATTATGAAAACCATTTTCAATACCAAAATAAAATAAAAGTAAAACATGGTATTTATTTTTCTTTTAAAAAAAGGTATGGCTTGTAGAGGAAGCCGAAACTCAAATAATGGTCACGGCGGTGGAGAAGTCGTTGTCGCCGCATACGTACGACAAAAACATTCCCTTTTTTAATTTAGTAAAATGATTTTTATAAAAAATATTCCTTTCAGATAAACATAAAAGTCAAAGGGGTTTATACACCATATAAAAGAAGGTTGTGTATAAAACAAAATATGCCTCAATGAAAGGAGATTGAGACGAAGTCCCATACCTCAGGTCCGACTTGACTCGATTGTTCTTTAATGTCTTGAATAATAAACTTGAGTTAATTTCTACTTGCTTAAGAACCTTTTTCAAGTTCATTATTCCTTTTATATCACTTATTACCATGTCATGAACACTATGTAATTATTTAAGTTAATAACGTTCATTTTAACGATCATTGGTACTTGAGTAAAAAATATGCTCTTTATAATTACAAGTTGTTCATGTATCCATTATATCCAGAGTTATAATCATGATTTATATATCATATATATCATATATATCCAGTATATACATGCATTTATAATATTACATAACATTTAGAGGTAAGAAATGAAATGCACTGTTCATGGAGACGGTAAGCCGTACGTACGCATGAACACTATTTCCATTTATATTTCATATTTAATGGAATTAAAACATAATGATAAATAATAGTATTATAATTCCAGTATTGTATCATATATAATATCATTAAATCTATCCTTTATACGTACCACATATGGTATTAACGAATCAAATCACTTTGAGGGGGCGGTAGTCCGCACTTCCTAAAATGAAGATATTGCGTTTAACCATAATGGAAACCATAAAGGTATGTCATAAATGAAAAATGAAGAAGCTTAAGTAAAACATAAACATATTATATATCATATATAAATGTATTGACATCTTAATGGCCACCTTTGAAGGTGTTATATGAGTGTTGAACAATCATCGTTTCGTGAGGCAGAAATTCACCATCCACAGAAACAGTATGTTCTTTAACCATTAGATGTAGGTGTGTGTTAGTGTAGCTCAAATCCTTATTATAAAAACATCCTAGTATATTTAATATACTGGTGTTGTTACAAAAGAAATGAATAAAAAGATTTTAGAGGGTTGGAGAAGCAAAATAAAACATAAGAACACAAGAGAAAACACTACTTTTAAAACAGGCAACTCTTTTTGATTTGAGATCAAAGGCTTCCTTGGGAAGACTTCTTCCCAAAGTGAGGCTTCTAAGAGTTAGAGAGGGATGTGGAGAGACAAAATTGGTAGGGGTTGGACGAGCCAAAGGCTTTGGAATTGTGGGTAAGGTGGTAGAGGTGGGGGCCTTTTATAAGAGGAGAGGAGGGGCACTCTTGGAATGTTAAGAAAATATACTTTGTTAT
This sequence comes from Viscum album, assembly GCA_963277665.1. Classification (NCBI taxonomy): domain Eukaryota; kingdom Viridiplantae; phylum Streptophyta; class Magnoliopsida; order Santalales; family Viscaceae; genus Viscum; species Viscum album. The sequence goes on from OY728156.1 coordinate 1,811,059,679, forward strand.
AAAATGATTTTTGGATAAAAAAGGTCCCAAAATTATAAATTTAGAGGATAATGTGATAAGGGTTCTAAATCCACCCATCCAATATGTTTTTGACAAGTGTAGGTCTTAGATTTTACATTATATTTTCATTTTATTTAAATCGTTAAATAATGAGGTAATCGCTGCATCATCATGGTGTCATAAATAATTTAATTTATTTAATATATAGAAATTATAAAAAAATACTATGATGTAGGAAATATTTTTATATTTCTAATTAATATTTATAGTCAAAACGATGACTTGTATAACCGCATTTAAAAATCGTTTTAGTAAAACAACTCATGTTTGTGTCATTTTTACTTTTACTTTAAATAAAAGGCATTAATGTCATTATCTTACCCAAGTGGCTCCATGGGGTCCCAAAAATCGACCCATGGGTTGTCATGGTCGTCCATGACACATCCAATAAGGGTAGGACATGTTTCAAGTTCATTTAATATTATTAAAACATTATTCTTACCTTAAATTACATTAATTACCTCTAATCGCGATTAAAGACTTAAAAGTTACTATTCACCAAAAAAATTATTTTAATCCCATTGAACCACATTTTACTTCTTAATGACAACCATGTATGTTGGATTTTTGAAATTCAAAACACAGAGGTGGTAAAATTTCATTTAAACGAAAAATCAGTTTTTTAAGTACCACTTAGTGGTTTCTCTATTCATCAAAAATTGAAGTTTTTCAGAAAAATACCAAAACTTCACCCTAGGCTATATTTGATATTCCAAATTAAAAAATGATGTCTATTTTAAAAAATTCAAAACATATAAGTTACATTAATTAATTTAATAATTAATTCCCGCTTTCAAAGCAAATAGCGTGTTTTTATGAAACAATAAGTATCAAAAGATTGACACTAGTTTAAGTCCAATTTTAAAGTGAAATTAATTCCAATGACCACTATTGAATTAAATAGTAAAAATATATTATAATTTAACTTTAAAACCAATTCAAAATATAATCTAATCATATAAATAGATTATATTAAAAAGAGGTTTTGAATTAAAATACAACATTTTTCACTATTCATTAAAAAAATGAACTTTATCGGAAAAATACCAAAAATTTACCCAAAGTAAATTTCAATGTCCCAATCATAAATAATAAGTTTATTTTTATAAATAGAGATTATAAAATTGTCAAAAGTTTGATTTAAAAATGGTTTTCCATTAAAAGGCAGTAAAACAATCTTTTAAAAACACTAGTGTATTTCATGCTTAAGATTGGATTTATTCTCATTTTAAGCCTATAAAACACTATCTGATTCATTAATAGACATAGATAAAAAAATATCTATTATTAATTACTTACTTGGGATGTTACAACTAAGCCCTGGGTATATCAGTCCCATTAAAATACTTGATTGTGTCGGGATAGTATATTATCATTTGATGCTTCCACCAAACCTCTATTAGTTCCATGATATCTTCCATGTATCACTCCTAAGTAAGTGCATAAATAGTATATAATATGTACTGAACTCAGAGGTTATACCACTAGAGCATGATATTCCTTATATGGAATAATAGGTCGAGATTTTGGATCGAATTGAGAAAATTATATGAAATGATACCATTCACCTGGTCAAAGTTTTATGGTGAAACCACCAGCTTAAGGAAGCTATGTGGGAACCTGAGGGAATAATTAGGTTGAATTATCCTCTGTTGTTGGTATTTAAGTGAGGAATTTCAAGGGTGAAATTCATTTTATGGGGGGTAGAATGTAACACCCCAAGATTTTATGAAATATCTTTTTTAAATTAAATTTAATATTTTCTAAATTTTTCATTAAACACAATATTGAGTTATCCCGAATGGCCCGAAGGACTTATTTTTTATTTTATTGTGGATAATACCCCTTTTAAGGGTTGAAGGGGAACCCTTAAATGACCCATAGGCCCAAGGAATAAGGCCCGAAATGACCTGAAGGCCAATACATGACCCGAAGGCCCAGAGGCATACTATGCCCAATACATGACCCAATAGCTTAGAGGCATACTATGCCCAATTTAAATTAGTTTTAAATTATAATTTTTTAATTATATAGATATTAATCCAAATTAGGTCATTGTATTCAATTGCATATTGAAATTGGAAATAAAAACTTTGTAAACATTTGATCATTTTCACTTTAAAAACTCGCGTTCTCATCATGTCCACAGAATTAATTTTAAATTAAATCCTACCAATTATGTGAATAGAATTTATAAAAATTTATTTTATATTTTTAATAAAAATAATTTATATTATATAATAAGTTTAACTTAATTTTTTAAAATAATTATTAAGGAAAATAGTTGAAATTAATTACTATGATTAAGGTTAAAACGGGGTTTTGTGCATTACATGCTTTCATATTAAATTTAATTTTACACACACACATGATTTTAATTTAATAAATTATAATTCATATTTATAATTAATTGTTATAAATTATATAATAAATATAATTTTAATTTTATTATTAAAGGAAAAAATACCGAGGTAAATAAAAAGATTCAAGTTACCGTGGTAAAAACTAAAAGGGTAAAATTGAGTAAACCGAAAGACTAAGGAACAACATGATAAAATGCATTTATTTTTGTGTTGTGGCATTATTTAGTTTCCAAATAAATCCTAAACTCCATTATTTATCTATTTTTTAGGTACATGGGGGTAAGGGAGACCTCCTAATAGTGAATAATTTTGGGTATTTACAAAAGTGCCACTCCTCCTCATTTTTAAAATGGCTCTCACTAACCTCCATTCTTCACACATCTCAAGCCATTTTAATAAAAAAACATAAAAAATAACTTACAACTTTCAATGCCTCATCTTATAAGCCTTATTTTGGTCATAAATCCATCCTCGGGAGACTTTAGTTAAAACCTAAGGATAATACCCGAAAAAGAGGTAATGTTCTTCAAAGAGCATCTTTATTTTGTTTCCTTCTCCACCTTCTTCAATTATTATTGTACCATGATGATATAATAAAATTAGTATCTTATATACAATATGATTTTTTATGTTATGTTTAATAACTAAAATCACACACACTTACATCAAATGTGTTATGAAATAATCATTCATCTATATGGCAGACTACCATCTCACGAACCGATGTTGTTCATTTTTTCATTACCACCTCTCACAATTGGACATAATGATGAATTTATAGTTTATATGTGATACTTATGATATTTAATATGTTATTATTATTATTTAATTATTAAATCACACATAACGTCATGCTTACCTTTTTTTGCTAACACGATAACATCATTTGTGTGTACGATGGACTAATGCCTCACAAAACAATCTGATTCATTCACACTTTACATGGAATGTATTAGGGATGGGTTTAATAAAATTATGTGATATATATGACATAAAAAATGATACTTTAATGATAATATATATATATATATATATCATTTAATTTTATTTATTTCAAAGCGATAAGAAAATGAAAATAACATTCATGCATACGTACAACCTACTATCTTCATGAACGGTGTATTTCATTTCCTATCACTAAATTTTACGAATTAATTTAAATACATATATAATGAATATATATTATATTTATATCATATTTTAAATTCTATATATTATTAAATAATGATCAAATTAAGAGGACCAAAAATAATAAGTCAAAACATACGAAACAAAAGTAGTTATTGCCCAAAACATTACTTCAGCATGAAATTGTTAATAAAAAGGTAATAAAAGGCCCTAAGAAAATAATATATGGTATTATATATATATGTATGTTTAATATACTTATAATAAAATTATATTTTTTATAAAATAATTTTGAATGAGTACAATAGAAGTCAAGACTTAAGATAAGGGATTTATGTATCACTTTTACTTTTTGTGAGACAAATTCCATATTCACCACATTTTTATTTTATATGATGTATATAATGAAAGGTAATATATATTATGATTATTATAATTAAAATTATTTTTATTTACATATCCATTTGAGTATCTTTCTTTCATGGAGTTTATAGTTCAAAAGTTACCAAATCAGTAAGGGTTTTTTGTCTAAATTTTCCTTCTTTGAGACATATGTTATGTTATGCACCTATATTATTTCACGAGGTGTATATACATACCCTTTTATATGTAATATATTGAATTTATTAATTCTAATGATATTTTAAGTTTAATTTTATGTTATTCCTTGATGGGGGTTATGCTTCAATGTTATTGAAGTGGTAAAGATTTTATGTTACAATCTCATCATTCATCAAGATTATTTATGATCAAGTCTCCAATATTGAAATATCATGATCTACATATCCATTGTTGTCATTAATTTTATTTTCCTATGGTTATTCATTATATATTTATGTAATGGTACCAATTTTCCACTCTTTGGTACTTTATATAATCAATATTGTTTAAGAAAATACAACTTTATTTCTCTCTTTAGTCAAAAATATGTTTTCTACCAAAACCATGTTTTATATTTTTTTTGGAAAATATTTTCAAATGACAGTTTAATAACATTTTAATTTTTTTTTAAAAATTTTAATGTTTAAAAATATTTTTTCAAAGTAGAAAGTAATTTTACTCGAGAAATATTTTAAATGATTTTAAAATCTTCCTTTATAAGTTTTCAAGGAAAAGGTTTTTAAAATGTTTTATGTTTTAAAAATAGTTTTTCAAATAATAAATAATTTTTTCCAAAATAAATATTTTAAATGATTTTCAAAATTATTTTCCATCTAAGATGAATATCATTGGTATTACCAGTGCCTTACTGGGGATATGATCCAAGGAAACCATTATTATTATTTTTTTGAATGGTTTATGTTTGTAATGAAAAGTTATCAATGAAACCTGTTTTTTATTAAAAAGGTTATACCATGATAAAATGGTTATTAAACCCTATTATTTTAGTGGGTTATTCTTTGATAAAATGATTATGAAACCTATCTATTTTCCATGGGTTAGGATATGGTGAAATGTTTGTGATACCCATTTCATTTTTCTAGGTTATAATATGATGAATTTTTATGATCTTATGGAACACATGTGTATGATTTACTTATTTGAATGGTGGGATGTATATCTCCCTCCAATTGATTAGTTAAATATTTATATCTCATGAGATATACATTACTAGAATGGGGAGTGAACTTGATTCAGTAAGGGACCTTTTCTGGTATGATGATCTTGAGAGTGAGCCTTGAATACTATGATGGTTTGGGGAGTGAACCCATTCTAGTAAAAGTATATATCTGATAGTAGATATGGTTATACATCTCTCCTAAGAAGTATATCCACCTATGCGTGATCCTGATTATATATTCACAATGTTATGCATGAACCTGATTACATGTTCACAATGCTACAAATAAAAATGATTAATTGTTCACATTGTTATGTGTGAACCTAAGTACATATTCACAATGTCATGCATATACCTGGTTTCATGTCCATAAGTTTATGTGACGACATGATTTCATGTCCTTAACTTAATGAGTGAACTTGTTTCTATTGACACATGTTTACAATATTATAAGATAATGTGTATTACATAAGTCTATGTCTTATTACAATGTTTTTTTAAAGTAGTGACATGAATTGATCACTCAATTCATGCCCCAGGAGAATTTATTAAATCCAAAAGAGTTAGTACCAAAACGAGGTGTAAATAGCTTACAACAGCAGGGAGTGAATGAATACAAATCAAGAAAACAAAGGAGAAGATTTTGACACCAACCAGCTCCTATTCTCCATGAAGACGTAGACCAGCACTATTGGGATACTTAGGGAAGGCTTCTGTAGGACACTTTGAAAGAGGGAGACAATCCATTGTGTCACAAGTTGGAGATGAAAACATGCCATAAAAACAATCAGAGAGTAGGGAAACAAATAATCATTTGAAAGGAAGAACATCCCAATCCATTGGAAATGGTGTCCTTGAGCAGAGGCTGGAAATATAAGCTAATTCACCATAAAATCATTCCCACGGGATATCTCTAAATTTGAAATCAGGATTCATTTTGTATTTATCAACCATCCTGATGAACATGTGTTTCCTAATTTGAAGGTACATCTCACCTGAAATTTCACCATTGATATATTTCTTGAACATTTTTTCATCTTGTTCATCCATCCATGCATAAATTTATTCACTCACTTCATCTTTAATCATGATCTGGTAGGCATCTCTGTACACAGGGTTATTGTATTGATCTTGTTCCTCTTCTTCAATAGAAAGGGATGCAACAGGTTCAACAATTGTCAGTTGTGTTGGAGTTTTAGTGTTTTCCTTTCTAGAGGGATCAAATTAACTTGTAACTATTTTTCTTTTGAGTGTAGAGTAGTCCATGCACTTTTTAGTTTTTTTGGGGTTCGGTGTGATGTACCCATCAACATCCACAATTGGTTTTTTACCCTTCCTAGAGCGGGATTTGAAGTATACGTCCTCAATTTGATTTGTTCTGTCTTCATCCTCCTGTAAAGAGTCACTAGAAAAGAGGGAACCCTGCTCCTCATGTGACTCAAAACGTTTTTCCAGCTCATTCGCTAGATTATAAGTGTCAAAGATGGCACTTGTGGGAGCATGCTGAGGATTTTTAGAGTACTGATCGGTATTAACCGAAGTATACTTTTGCGTGTCAGTCTTCTTCCCTTTAGTAGATGTCCCAGGGGGGGTCCAAATTCACTCCAAATCTTGTATTATTACCAACAGGTTCCTCCTTCTGATTATTTTTTTCCACCCAAATGGAATTTTTGGGTTCATGACACTTAAAGTTATGTCCACAATTGCTTGCAGAATGTCCAAGTTTGTGGCAATAGGAGCATTAATGTGGAAGTATCTAATATAAAACCTCCTGAAAGAATTCCTAATCACCGTTATAGATCCAGATATGATAGGGAGGATCTTTAGAGACATCAATTTCAATGTAAACCCTAGCAACAGATGGTCGAGAGAGGTTCTGTGTTGCCGAATCTAATTTCAATGGGTTACCAAGGAGTGTGGAGATAGGAAACAGAGCATGATATTTATTATATTCATTTATGATTCATGTCTTATAAACTTATAATCTTTATTACATGACTCATGTTTATGATAAATGATATATTTGGTATGAACTTCACAAGTTATGTTCATTATCACAAGCCCTTATACTCATCTTATGATTTCATATGATCATAGAGTTATATATCTTATGTTTACCCTTACTGAGTATCTGAGATCACTCTCTGTTATGTTTCATTTACCCAGGTTATAAAGAATGGTTTTAAGCTAGGTATGTATATGAATATTAATAAATGGGAAGATCTTTGTGGGAAACATTGAAGATCTTTCACCAGATTAGAAGATTGTCTTCTGAGTTTCCAAAGGCCCCAAACCATTATGGTCCTCAAGTGTGTGTTTGTGAAATGTAAAGAATATTAATTTAAAAAGATTTAATATCTAAGTATGAGAATCTTGGGCCACTATAATTTTCATTTGGATGATTTTTAGTGGGGATATCATAATGGAAAGGATAAATCCCCCTATTTTGTATAGGATAAATTATGTGCATCAGAGGTTTTTGTGGGTTTGGGTTTTAGGAATTTGAGTTCATTTGATGATGCTTTATATGCTAAAAAGGGTTAATTTTTTTTCAGAATCATATTTCCTTGAGTGATCAGGTTCTCCATGATAAGTATTATCCTCATTCAGATTTTAGTAATGCATGATTGGGTCTAAGGCCTTAATTTTTTTTGGGAAACTTCAGGAGTCCACGTATTCTCTTGAATAATGGTCATTATTTGAGAATTTATGATGTTGAGAGGGTTAATATATAGAGTGAACCTTGGGTTGTTGATCATAGTGGATTAAAGGTTATGAAACTAGATTTCTCAGGCTTGGAACATGCTAAGGTTTTGGAGTTATTTAATGATAATAAGGTTGGATGACGTATGCATAAGGTTTCTTCCTAGTTTAATGATTGAAACTATGATATTATTCTTTGAATTCATATTGTGTTGGGATCAGTTATAGTCTAATTATACTTGTGTAATGAAGCTTCTAGTTCATTTTCCTTCAAGTCATGTTACATTATATCTATTAAATCTCCTCACTCTTAGGTTTTCTAGTTTTGTAAGTGCTTCTCAAATTTAGTATTCCCACCTAAATTTGGATTTTTGGTGGAATATTTGTTTTGGGATCCATCCCATGAGAGTTTTTATATTCAAACATCACTCAAACTATGACCCTTTGTGATCCATCACTATCTATGATATCGAATCGCGTTCACATGAAATTATAAATTTCCCTAGAGCTTAAGGTTTCTTGCATGTTTGTAAGGATAATTTTATATATTTCATTGATTTTTCCATATACTTACCATTTAATTTGGTTCAATGGGTATCTTCACATGATTTTGAAATAGTTTGTGATTTTTCTTGGTTTCTTGGATGATTTGGGTCTAGAGGAATCAGTTTCTACTTAAATAGTTCGACTTAATAAACCACTTTTGTGTTGTATAAACAACTGAATGGTTGATTAATGGGAACTTGAAATATATTTTTTCCTATAAGAGATATGTATTATAGGATGGGTAGATGAATCCCCCTCTTCTTGGTGTTCTTAAAGTCAATATTGATATGGTGTTGGATGGAAACAATAAGGCGGGTGTTGGTCTGGTTTCTCAAGACCATCATGGATTGATTATTTCACCTATTTATAATTATTTAGTCACTAATTAGATCCCTAATGTTGCTGAGGTCCACACTATTATTTTGGGTATGAAGTTGGTTTTTGAGTAGGATTGGAAGTAAATTTTCCTTGAATCTAATTTTTAGGTTTTTATTATTGTCATTTTTCAATAGGATATAGGTTTATAGTTTTTTAGACCAATTTTAAAGAGGATTAAACTTTTTATTGAGAAATTTTTCTCTTTCACTTTTTCCTTTTCTAGAAGTGAAGGGAACCATTTCGTTTATAACTTGTTAGACTAAAGAATATATGGATTCACTTAGACTTAGTTTTATAATTTTCTTGGGCAGTTTTGTTCTCTTATAATAAATGATTTTCAATCTATTTAGTTGGTCTTTTACTTCATAAAAATATAGACAATAGATAGTGATTTCATAAAAAATAATTAAAATAATTTATTATTTGATATTAATTAAAATGTTAAATGGGGTCCAATGTAATAGATATAGTTTTTATCATTAGGTAGAAAATTAATAGCTTGAGTAATTTTTAGATAAGAAATAAATGTTCATCATGTTATAAATAAGTGTAGTCCTTATAAATATTAATGTATTCAATATTATGCATTGGGTTTTGGATTGGGTAAATCTAGTAATGATATTTGAAATTAGAATGATCAAATAGTATGATTAATGGTTTTTTATAGAAACATGACATGATATATGATTTTTTTCTTATATATATGTATATGAGTGTTTAATTTGTTTTTATATGTATAATCATAAAAGTATATATATTTTTGTTTTACGTATGTTTGGGTATTTATATGTCTCTATATGTGGTTGTGTGTATTTATTAATATTAGTTTATATTATATTTACATCCTTAAACTTACCTGAAAAAACCATCATATTATATTATCACATTGTGCATAAAGTTTCATACTTCACACTAGGAAAACAATCAGCACCATGAGATATGACTTAATTCTTTCCAAAACATAGGTTTTGTTTTATGTATATATCTTTAATTTTATTATAAAACATAGATTCTTTATCTAATATTTTATATAATATATATGAATTGGAATTTATAATTATATATATATATTTTAAATTTATACTTTATATAATTTATGAGTACAATACATTATACATTATATACATGCCTTATGTATATTTTTTTATTTATTTTTAAATATGAATATTATTAAACCAAATAGGATGGATATGAATAAAAAATGGATGGATATTAATTGTTTAACAAAGGAGTATGAGGGTAAGGATAAAGAGGTCATCAAGTTTGAAATAGAGCATGCATATGACCCTTATCAAATCCTTTTTCCATGTTTAAGTTTTTATTATTCAAAACAAATTGGTTCCATAGATTTTGAAGAATATTTGATCTAACACTACATAGATCAAAGATATAAATTTTAGACTTATCATGGGGAAGAACTAAATTTTTACATTAATTGGGACGATACTGTGATTTATGGATTATCTGATATTATTAAAAGTGTAAATGATGATGGAGATCATATTAAAGAAATAGTAATGAAAATTTCAGATGACCTTCATGATTGTAAAAATTTATTTGAGAAATTAAATAGTTTTGAAAAGAGACCATTGTATTCCATTTTTACTAAAAATAGAGCTTTGTTATCCATATTGAAGTTATATAATTTGAAATCTAGCATCATATGGAGTGACACCATCTTTTCAAAACTACTTGGTCACTTGAATGATATACTACCTAAGTAAAATGTTCTTCTTTGTTGAACATATGATGATAAATGAATTATATATTTAATGGGTATAATATATAAAAGAATAAATTCTTGTATACACGACTATATTTCATTTTGAATGGACCCTGAATAGCTTAAAAAAATTTCTAAGTGTTGCATGACTTGATACAAGAAAGATGAATCAAGTCCTTCAAAAGTTTTATGGTACTTTCCAATAATTATAAGGTTTAGAAGACAATATGTATGTGAGGAGGCCACTATAAAATTGACATGGAATGAAAAAAAGAAATTCAATATGGAAAATATATGTCACATAGTGGACTCTCCTCAATGGAAGAAGGTTGATCATGAGTATCCTAAATTTAGAAACAAGCTGAAAAACTTTCATCTTGTGTTATCCATAGATGGAGTGATTCCTTTTGGTGTAAAAAGTAGTTCTCATAGTACATGGTTTGTTATATTGGTAAATTCTAACTTTCTACCGTGGTTATGAATGAAACAAAAATAAATTATGTTGTCTCTACTTATATATGGACTAAAATAACTTGGTAATGATATTTATGTTTATTTGTCTCTATTGATTGATGATATGGAATTAATGTGGAATATGAGTGTTAAATTGTATAATTCTTATAGAAATGAAGTGTTTACATTGAAATCCATGTTGTATGAGATGATAAATGACTTTTTGTCTTATGTAATTTTTCAAGATATAACATTAAAGGAATATTGGGGCATATCATCTATGAAAAAGGAACATACTCAGTTAGGTTGAAACATGCCTCAAAGAATATTTTTTAGGACATTTTAAATTTTTACCTCATCAACATAAATACCAATAAAGGATGAAATAATTTATTTGGAATATAGAACAGGTTAAAACATTGTATCCATTAACGGGTGATCAATTATTTGAGAAATAATGACTATTGTCACTATTTTTGGTAAACCTTATTCAAAAAACCACAGGAAAATAGATTTAAAAAATATATTGGTTTTTTAAAATTACCATTCAAGATTTTTTTTATTCCAAATATTTTCTTGATGTCATGATAATAAAAAAATGTATGTGATAGTGTTATTGGAATGTTACTAAATTCACTCGATAAAATAAAGGATATAATTAAGGCTAGGTTAGACATGATTGACATGGGGATAAGGGAATATTTGGCACTAGTGAATGGTGAAATATGAATTTTTCTTCCTCAAGTAGCTTACACTATTTCTAGAAAATAGAGATATCAGTTTTGAAACTTTATGAATGATGCAAAGGTTCCATAGGGGTATTCATTAAATATAAAGAATATCATGTCAATGAATTACTTGAATTTAAGGGGCCTAAAATCACATTAATTTCATGTTTTGATGAAATATTAATGCATATAACATTACATTTCATTCTACCTAAAATTTTTTGACACACCTTAACCAAGATTTTTTTTCAAAGTTATATGTAGTAAAGTTAGAGAGCCAAAAAAGTTATTAACTATGGAAAAGGGAATTATTTTCATATTAAGTGAATTGTAAATGTACTTATTACCATAATTATTTTGATATGATGGTTCACTTGGTTAAGGAGATATGAATATGTGGTCCTGTACATTATCAGATAGATGTATTATATTGAATGATATATGAAGATTTTGAAAGGGCATATCAAAAATAAAATTCATCCAGAAGGTTATATTATAGAGTGATATATTTTTGAATAAGATTTTAAATTCTATACCAAGTACCGATCATATATTTATAGCATTGGTCTCTAAAAATATCATCATAGTGGATTCCTTGTGGATGAAAGGATTTCTAGAAGAGTTTTTGTTATAATTACCATTAAAAAGTGGGATAAATCCTAGCTTTACATTTTATAAAATATTATAATGATTTCTCTTTATGTTGAAACTCAAAAATAAATTCTTATTAATTTTAATCAATTAAGGGATGAAATTTGGATATTAAATACACATAATCAACAATTTATAGGATGGTTTTAAGATTATATTTTTAAGGGGTTATCTACAAATATGAACTCAATTTATGAATGGAATTGATAGATATTTATAGGACCAAGTGCACATGTGTTATCGAAAAATGTTCATATAATTAATGGTTATATTTTATATACAAAGGAACATTATGAATATAATATGATACAAAATATTGGAGTTACTCTTATAGAAAAAGTGATTCATGTGTTTGGTACAAATGATAGAAATATAATTTATGAGAATATTTCATACTTGGTAACCATTTAACAAATTCATGAGTTGGATTTTAAAATATTTAAAGTGATGATTTTCGATTTAAAATTGTTTTACAATAAAAGGGAAGTTAAAGTTAATGAATTGGTATTTATAATGGTGAATTTCAGTATAGAAGGGTACACAGATGAACCATTCATAATATAATCATAAGAATTGCACGTATTTTATGTCTTATATCCTACAAAAAAATTATTTAATTATTCTACTAACAACTAAAACAACTATAGGGTTAGACAAACATTCAATTGAGGACGACCCTTTCATTGATACATCACAATCATTTCATGGTGGTCCTAATGATGGTATTGTTTTTTACATTATAGGGGACCATGGGTAGATGATATTTATACTCAATAGTATATTCAAATCCCTTAAACATTTAAAGAATAGAAGTATAGTTTTATTTACAGGTTGAATTTTTTTTAATATATAATGTTTCTCCTAAAAATATTATGTGATCACTACTGAATTTATGTTATTTAAATTAAAATTTTAACTAATAATGTAGAAAATGGATTATCTATATGATAATGATAACAATATTGATGAATAATATGTTGTTGATGCTAAAAATGATTAATTTTTACGATTTCAACAACAAGTGTATTTAAAAAAGTACAAGTGGCATAGCACCACTGTTTTAACAAAAAATATCAAGTCAAGAACCAAAGGTATAAAATTTGAGATTGGTTGGAATCAACGCGACTAATATGTTGACCCCAATAAGTGAATTTCTATTAGTTACATTGGGGTCACAACTTGAATTCATGTGATGATTGATATTGATACATGGAAAAAAGTTGTTCCTAAATTAAAGGTAATCATTTGGGAAGATATTAGGTTAATTTAATGATATACTTTCTCCATTTTAACAAAAATTAATATAATGAAATACTGATTTAATTTTTAATTATCCCTATCATAGTATGTTTATTTTAGATGTTTTCCATAATAAAATCATATTAATGATCATTATAAAGTCTCATAGAGCCTTTTGGGCACTTCGGATGAAACAACATCTGAAGGATGTTGGGGGGAAAGTAAATCCCAACCCACTAGATATGTATAAACATATGATAAAATAATAAACATTGAATTATTGTATTAGTTTCCATGTGGATAAATCATTTTAAGTGTATTATAATTTGTAATATTTTATTTTATATTATTATTATTGTTCACTTTTATTAAAAATTGTTAATTTATGAAACAACAAAGGAGCACTAAAACTAAACAATGTGAATATAAAACAACATACCTATACCATAAAGTAAGGATGATGTGAACTTCAATTGAAAAAAATGGTATGTATTTTAAATATACAGTAATACTTTTATGTGACATGAAATGATAACATAATTATATTCCTTTATATATATATATATATATGAATCAAAATAAAAATACACTTCAATAACACATCATATTCTATGGAAGGAGGATCGTGTAAATAAATATTGACAAATATTAAATAAAAACACACAACAAGTATGATAATAATGTGTAAGTATGGCATAATATAAATTTTCCATGATTTATAACAGAAATATATAAAAATATCTATATATGTTTGTATGTTTTTTATATAGTTTAGATGTATGAATCATCACCAAATGTACTAGATGAATGACTACTTCTAGTATATTTGAAATATTCATAAAAATATGTTCATGTTAGAGGTGTAGGTTTTTGAGTGTCACCTCGAGCATATTTTAATAGAGAAAAGTCACATGGGGATGTAAATGAGAAAATTAAAGAAATGAAAAAAAATATATTCTCTAGTGTTGAGATGCTTGTTCCCCTTGATGATATGGATGTTTCCATGGTCGAACATGCTATTGGAAATTTTATAACATGAATGTTTAATCTTATAAATATACATGATGATAATCTAGTATTTTATTTACATTTTTTTCAAATTTAAAAACTTTAACAATTTTTTAAAAAGGACTGAAATGAGGTATGTTATTAAATATAAAGAAATAGAATGGTAAACATAAGGTTGGATCAAAAAAATCTAGTGGATAAACCAAGAAATCAAAAGGGCATTTTTATGGAACCTTTACCCCACCAATTCCATTATCACATTTACTAACATTAAAATTTATTACAGAAACAAAATTCAAAATAAAAATATGGATTATACTGAATATGAAGAAAAAAAATCATGGAGAGGTTATTATAGATGAAATTAGTCTTAGGAGTATAGATGAAATTTTCAAGAATTAATGGCTAGGAATCTCACCTGTGAATGTATATATGAATTAATTTTCATTATCTTCTTATCTAATAATATTTATATTATTATAATTATATTTAAGAATTATTTATATTTTCTATAAGTGTATACATCACTGTTATATAAAGGGAACACCCTATAAAGAAAATTTTGGACTCATTAATCCTGTCATAATTTCTATGGGAAAAACTATAATAGATATAAAATAAATTGAAAAAAAGATAAACTAACCATAAATTTTGAAAAGAAAATAACAGAAGGAGGGATCTTCTTGATTCCTATAATGTAAGGGAAAAACTCATCAATATGATTATATATATATATATAAATATATTTTCATTACTTGTTCATTTTTGTTTTTTATGGAGCATGGGATGCTCATTACAGTTAATTTGGATACTCTAAAGGGTTATTTTTTAGATACAAACCATGGAATTCCCAAAAAGTTACCACACATGATTTCCACTGAATTTCTAATGCACCACATTCGACAGTTTGTAGATAAAATTCAAATTATACATTTTATATTATATTTTAATGATAATTTATTATGATAGAGAAATATTTAAATATCTAAAAAATCATGGTATAAATTCAGAGACTAAACAAGAGAGGCCATTTATTTCTAAAAAGGATACATATTATGGTATATATAATAATATTTAACTATCATAAAACATATAAAAAAATTACTTATTTTCTCTAATATTTATTCAGTGTCTGAAACAAAATAATGATAATGATATTAGACTGTTTAAAATATTTTTAAATTTTTTGTTTTTTTATATTTTTTCAGTAATATGAGTATTTTCAATAGTTTATGTATTCAAAAAAGGAAGTAGATATGATTATAAATGAATGAGAAAAGTACATGATATCAAACTATTTATAAAAACCATGAAGGGTTGATTTATTATTACGTCTCTAATTTTTAATAGAGATCATGATGATTTGATCAACATGATCAAATGTTTCATTTCACCTTCAGATTTTTTTTAAAAAAATCACATAAAAGTGGTCAAAACTGAGCCAATGTATTTTTATTTTCATGTAAACATAATAGAATGGTCATTGGGATATTTTTTATTTGTAGGAATCATTCATTAATTAATCTAATGATTATATTTCTCATTATGATCCAAAGTACCATTTCACCTTTGTATTTTTATAAAAATGACATATCACTCATCAAGTGGTAAAAACTGAACAAATTACCTTATATTGACATGAAAACTTAGGAAAATGATCCTTGGGTCATTTTTGATCTATAAGAATCAATTGAGTATCAATTTTATGTATGTATTTATTATTATGATGGAAAAATGAAATTTCAAATTATTAAAACTTATTAAGAAATGAGAAATCACCAATATAGGGTTAAAACAGAGAGAACTAGTTAATATTGGCATAAAAATTAAGGAAATGATCTTAAATTAATTTTGGATATGTTTGAATCAAACTCAAATCAATCTAATGCACAAATTTCTTAGTATGATTAAAAGTGTCATTTGACCTTCATATTTGTTATTGAAGTGTCATGTCACCTAAAAGGGATCAGAAATAAGAAAACAGTTTTAGGTTACCATGAAAACATAGTAGGAAGACCTTTAAATCATTTTTGATCTGTAAAAATTAATCATGCATCAATCTGATTACCATATTACTAGATATGATCCAAATTACCATTTCACCTTTATATTTTTATTAAAATAAACTATTTCTCATCAAGAGATCAAAACTAAGTATACGAGTTCATATTGATGTGAAAATTTAGGTAAATGATCCTTGAATCAGTTGTGATCCATAGGAATAAACTATGTATCAATTAGATGCCCATATCACTTGATATGATGGAATGTATGATTTCATATTGTCAACAGTAATTAATAAATGAAAAATCACCTATATAGGGGTTATAATTGAGTAAAAAATATCATATTAGCATGAACATTTAGGAAAATTATCTTCAAGTCATTTATGATATGTAGGAATCAATTGTATGTCAATCGAGTTCTTGAACTGATCGGTATGATTGAATGTGTCATTTCATATTTACATTGTTATTAAAGTAACCAATAACATAAAAGGGGTCAAAACTGAGCAAATGAGTTTTTTATATTCATGTTATCTTAGAAGAATTATCCTTGGGACTTTTTTTATTAGTAGTAATTGACTGTGTGTCAATTCGATGCTTGGATTTCTTAGTATGTAAAGGTTTTAGGAGTGGTGGAAGCACCTTAGTGGGGAAAGTAACCATATATGTTTTTTATATTTGATGGTTCATTTTCAAATTGTGCATAATGTAAATTCCATGAATAATGAAAATTTTTCATCAAATATCGACATAAGAAATCCTATAACCCAAAGAGGATATTTTCAAATTAAATTTATAATTAATTTATATTTACATATGAAGAAAGTTTACTTCTTATAATGGAACTTTCTTTGATGAAGATATTGATCATTTGAAACCCTTTTTGGATTACCTTCATTTCCCTTATAGGATCTAGTTGTAGAATCCATCAATTAGTGATCCACCCATGCTCCTTTAATCTTTGAATGACACTGATTGATTATTGGGTGCTAGCACAAAGGATAGATCATCTTGTGTTTTTCATTTTTATTGCTTCAATATCCTTGAGTCTTGAAGGATTTTTTCTCATTCATGAGAATATGAGGGAAGGAAAAGATTGAGGGAGAAGTCCATTATGCACAAAAATTCTCTATACTCTATTTTTTTATTAAACCTAAAAAATAAACACAACCATCTATTTATGGAGATAGGGCATATGTTATAATATTATTTAATTTAAAACCATCCCTTAAATAATATAATAAACCATTTATGGACCATTCCAAAATAATACTTTTATTTTTATAATTTTTTTGGAATCTCATAACTGGAACAATGATAAATATCATTTTATCAGCTAGAAAATTAATATTTATCATAAAAAACAATCTTAGTCTACTAATATCCCTCATTATTTATTTAATACCAAAATAAATATTTAATTAAATATTTATTCATAAATAAACATTTTTTATTGATAAAACATGAATAAAATTATTCCTTGGTATTAAGAATAATATTTATTCTATTAGTTAAATTCAAATAGAATTTAATCCATATCGATAAAAACACTTAGTATGTAACCCTCTAGGATTATTTATCGTTGGTATTAGGTGGGATTGTCTAAAGTCCAAGATTACTATTTAGAAATGAGTCAAGGCACCCAAGTTAAAGAATTTAATGTTGTAATTTCAATAACCACATATGAATGCTCATTATCTAATATAATCCCTTTTTCACAATATCTCATCAAGCATGCTGCAAACTTATGTCGTCAACCTATATGCTTTATAAATTTGTCATTGACCATTTGAAATAAACTCATCATTACACCATGGCTATGTAATTTAATGTTACAGTTCCAGTCTAATCAAAGGGCCAATATATCAACTTATATAAAGATGGAAATGATAAATCATTCCTTGTCTTATTCATTAATAACACATCACTCATGATGCACTCAATGTATCCAAATTCTCTATGAAATGTTCCATCATGTTTTATCAAATAAATCTAAGTGTATGAGTTTTAATATTAATTAATAATAATATTAAAGTTTAACAACTATTACACATGCTTGTAGATAGGAATATGCAATGATACAAAACATGCAGAATTCCAACTGAAGGGTATGTTCTCATAATATTCTATCTTGGATATTACTAAGTGTGAACTTTATGAGAAGAATCCTTATCTTCTTATGAGTACTCACACCTTATATTTAACATTCTATATGTCCCATCATAGTATTTTATCTGACCTTAGAACAATATTAAAGAATATCATCATGGAATTTCAAGGTTCTCATAATAACGTGGAACTGCTATGGACTTATCAATGTGATATATTGAAAAGAATGAGACCCTAGTATCCTAGAGCTAGTGGTTACATTATTGCATTGACACTAGATAAAAGTAGTCACATCCCAAAGAACTGAATAGTTTAGTAGTCTTGGTAAACTAGACACATACTTGAATTTCACATTTACATTTGAAAACTTAAATTAAAACATAGTATTTTCTTCAATAACATCACTACCCCTTCATAATATACCTATGTATTAATCATAAAAAACATCCTGGTATCTATAGGAAAAGATACATAAGAATGGGGTGAGAAAATATGATCAGTAAGGGTATGCGTACTTTAGAAGCTAAATAAGGCATGAATAATATGAAAATAAATAAATGATAATCAAATAATGGCACATAAATAATCACATGAGATAAAAATTATCCATGGATACAAAACTATTCAAATAATCACATGTAAATCAATAAATGAGTTCATAATTATGTAATTAATAATTACAAACATCTAAAACATACCTTTTAAGCCTATTTCCAAGACATATTAAATATATTATCATGGCCTCGTGCTAATACATCTTATATAAATGGGTAAGGCCTCGACCAAAAACCCAAACTACTTTATCTCATGAGACCTAATGATGCATCAATGGTCTACATAATTCTAATCTCCATACATCACTAAATAAGTCTAATTAATTCATCATATGAATAAATAACACAACATAATCAAATACCTTAAAAACCAATAACTATTATTGGATAAACTAGTATATGGAATATCAATATTTTCTCTAGTCAAACTAATCATAAACCATCCAGAAAAATATATTACATGGTAACATAATATAATAACATTAGTAAATCATAATATTCAATAAATATGTTTACATAAATGAAAATACTTTAAAAATATCATTTGAAAATTCTTGTGCAAAGTATACTTTTCACTTTGAAATCACTTATTTAATGAATTCACAAATATGAAGGAAAACATTTTATTTGAAAAGAACCAAGTAAAATTTTAAATTAAGATTCAAATAAAATTTTATTAATCAAGGAAGGAAAATCCATTCATTCTATATAAGGTAAAAAAACATTCACTTCACACTTTTGTAAAATTTTAAAAATGTACCACATTCAGAAAATGATAAGTAGATTCCTTTCAAACCATTTTATAAAATGTAAAACATGGGTAAAAGTGTATTTAATAAATAATTTAGAAAAAATCTAAAATATTTTTTGATATAATTTTATAAAACATGGAAATGGAATAAAAATATTCCTCCAGTGTTAACTCAAACATAAACAATCCCAAATAAAGATGAGATTGTGAAATAAACTATTACCACTTGGGTATCATTTGAATCGTAAGCCTTTTCAAAGAAATAACTTAAAATAAAACTTTAAATACCATGAATAAAAAGATATTAATGATATAATATATCAAATGGGAAGTATATACACCACAAAAAATAAATAATTGGTGAATATGTCATATATCTCACAGAAATAAAAGTGAAACAAGATACCTTTACCTCAGGTCCAATTTTCTTAATATATATTTGAAAATACTGTATAATGAATTTATATTTATTATAATATATTATAAAAACATAATAATATATATAATACCATATATTATTTACTTATAAAATTTTATCACCCATTTATTAATAATTATTTATTAAAATCATTGTTTTGGGTGATAACTACTTCATTTTTTCATGTATGTTTTTGTTTAGTAGTTTCGGTCTTTGTCCATTGATTATGGTTCCATCATATCCAAAATTTTAATAATGATAGAAATATAATATATATTCATTATATATATATATTTAAATTCATCTATAAAACTATATATATATATATATATATATGAATTACATAGTTTGTGGAGATAATAGATCTTACGTACGCATAAACGCTATTTTCATTTTTTGATGGATATAATTACATAAAGTTAAATAATAAATATCATTTATAGAATAATTTTTATATCATATAAATCTTATATATTAATTAAATACATCCTTATTAACATCTAGTTAAAATGTAAATGAAAAACGGATCACATCGCTTCATGGAGGTGGTAGTCCACACGTACGCATGAGCGACATTATCATTTTCCATAAAATTTTAAGGTAATGAGGTATATATGATATTATATTTATATAATAATATTTATGTCATAAATATAAAATATATTAATTATATACATCTTTATAACCATCTAATTCAAATGATTATAAAAAACAAATTACACCACTATGTGGAGACGGTAAGTTGTATGTATACACGAGCGATGTTTTCACTTTTTATAAGATGGAATAGAGATGAAATATGGTTGTCCCATAATAATAATAATAACAAATAAATAAAATATTTATGATACTTTAGATATTATCTTTGGATGGTTAAAACACTTTAATTGGAAGTGAACAAGAAATAAACTTGAAGGACTCGACAAAGACGATTACCTCTTCTTCGGTGGACTTCCTTTATATATCTTATTAATGGACTTAGAGTATGTATTTTGGAATAATAATAACCACTATAAATTGTATAATTATGATTATAAGAGTTATGGGAAGGTTTTTTTCTATCTATATATCTTAAATTGGTGTAAAGACGTGAAGAAGGGGGAACCCTTTTATAACTAAGGTGACGGGAACTTTTGAAATTTATTAAAAGATTAAATTATAAGAAAGTCATTATCAATTAAAATGATTCCAAATGGAAAAGGATTCAAACCTATAGTGGTATATGATTAAAATATAATCAAAAAAATAAAATATGGATAGGTTTTTTTGGTGTTTCAAACCTTATCATTTTTTTAACTCATTAGTTAACCAATTGTAATGTTAACTACGGTAACATATTTTTCACTCTTAAAGGGTTATAATTTTACATATAAGGTAACAGTTTAATCATTAATGGAAAATGGATGAAATATTAGACCATATATTACCCAATTTTTCTTTTTTCAAAATTTTAATGAATTTTAAATAATTTAATAAAATATTATTTTGATAAATTATCATTAATGCCAATTTTGACACTTTATTTAATTTGACTTTAGATACATTAAGAATAATTATTATTTAAAATATATTTCATTTATACATAACTAATATTTCATATTCATATATAAATTTTTTGAAACACTATTAATTAAACAAATTATATCACTTTTAATATTTCTAATATCAGTTATTTTATTTTTCTATTAATTGAATAGATTTATGTATTAACATTGCACAAAAATGTAAGGTAATTATATAATCATTAAAAATTATAAATAAATTATCATCATGAATATAATTTCATTTTTTACAAAATGGACATTTATTTTCATTCATAACTTTATTTTTTCCCTATATAGACACATAATAGTTATTTTAAACTAAGAAAGAGGCATTCTGTAACTTTCTTTGATTTAAATATTATATTGGTCATTTTCATATAAAATTATCCAATAAACATATAAATTTATAGATTAAGGATATAAGGTTAAAATTAACTTTATTTAATAATAATTAAGATGAAATATTATGAACTTATCACTTAGTTTTAACTACGATTAATTCAATTTACCCTTTATTGTGGTGATTTTTTACCACATTTACTAAACATAATGCCTAAAAATAAAAGGGAAAATTTTAACAAATTTGAGCCTCCTGATCCAAAATATAGAATCCATTTTATCAAATTAAATATTTATAAGTGGAAGAAATTAATTTTAAAATAATTATGCAAAACATTATGAAACCAATTTTAGAAAAAAAATAAATTTTAAGCATAAAACCACTTTATTTTGTCCCTATATAGACACATAATAGTTATTTAAAACCAAGAAAGTGGCATTCTGTAACTTTATTTGATTTAAATAATGTATTAGTTATTTTCATGCAAAAGTTTCCATTAAACATATCAATTTCAAGCGTAAGGTGACAAGGGTAGAATTACCTTCATCCAATAATAATTAAGATAAAATATTATGACCATATCACTTAGTTTTAACCGAGATTAATCCAATTTACCCTTTATTGAGGCGATAAATTTTACCACATTTACTATTCAAAATATCTAAAAATAAAAAGGGAACTATTTAACAAATTTTAACCTCATGATCCAAAATATGGAATCTATTTTATAAAATTAAATCTCTATAAGTAGCATAAATTAATTTTAAAATAATTACGCAAAACATGATGAAAACCAATTTTAGAAAAATACATTGTTTTAAAAATAAAATAGGATTTTATTCTTATCTATTTATTATAATATTTTAGATGAATATTAAAACATATTATTGACTATATAATAAATTAATTTCCTTAAAATAATTTACAAATGGTGATAAATTTAATTTATTAATATAAAAACATATTGCATGCATAAAAATAGTTTTTCAGATAAAATATCTCTTTCACTTTCAAATGATATTTTTATTTTTATTTATAGTCATTTGATAACTAATGAATTTATTTTATCCATGTTTCAAACATATAATTTTTATAATTTAGTTAGTCATATTCATATCTTCTAATTTAATGGCTAGGTTATAATAGTCATATAATATTTCAGGGTTTATGCTTAGTGTTGTGTATCTTTTATTCTATCAAACATAGGTTTTTTAAATTTCTAGGTGTTAGATTACCCCCTAATAAGTTTCATCCTAAAATTTTGGACTTGTACTAAAAAATAAAGGGTTTTATATTTTCAAATTTCTTTGTGAAAAACCCACATCATAGAAAGGGTTAATAAAAATTCCGCTTAAAAATAGGGAAAGGAAAGTATGAAGGTTACTACAAAACTAGGTTTCCAAATAGGAGAACATTAGTGGAAAGTGAAAATACAGACATGGAAGAGAAAAATAAATCCCAAGGAATCATAGAAAAAGATAGAGAACATGGTCATAAGAAATTTAGCCATCACAAAACTGTAAATATGTGATTGGTTAAAATACCATTGATTTCTAGGTAAGAGAAATAAATGGATAACATTTTTTATTTCAAGGTCCTTTTCCTAAATTTGATGAGTTATGTTACTATCTAGGTAAAGAACTCAAGAAAATAAACATACTTGATATCTTTCCATGTCATAAGCATAATTTCATCATTTGGTTGTGATTTGATCTATTTCAACTTCATCTCTTAGGCCAGGAAATGGATATTTGAGATGATTTTTTTTATTCCTGAAGCACTTTTAATGAGTCATAATATCCATAAGTCATTCATTTGACCTTTAAATATTCCAAAACCAAAATTGTTATCACATGTTATCCAATATGAGAAATCATACTTTAACCTAAAACAATAATATCCAAATTGTAACTCAATCTATTCTATAAGTAGTTAAACTTAAGGATCCTCCAAAATGTGTATGAAAAATTCAAAAATATTAAAACAATGTCACTAAATTTTCAAAATCCACTTACCAATAATCCTCCATAAAGTATCTGTGTTAGGTCCACTAGGATAGATACCCTGAGAGGGGGGTGAATCAGGGTATGACAGATTAAAACAACTGCCCCTTCTGATCTTGTTTTTCTGTTAGACAAAACTCTCTTCTCTCTCCTTCCCAATGCAGAGTATGAATAAAAATTAAAGCATGTACATGAAACAAAGATTTTTACTTGGTTCACCCTCACTGGGCTACGTCCAAGGAGCATACACCGACAGTATGCCGATGCACCAATTTCACTATAAAGCGCACTTCTATTTACAAGTTCGGAACAGACTCACTATCCCTCCTGGTTTACAACCACTCACAATATGAAAGCTCACTGCTCTCTTAACTGATGTGTTTTCACTGCTTCTTCAGAAGATCCACTCACAGTTTATAGACATGTAGGTCTCTTCATTTTCATGAAAGAATGCATCCTCAACTGTTGATAGATGCTCTGTTGAAGTTCAATATTAATCCACTGATGAATACTACTTTACCATAGATGTTCTGGGAAAATTATAACTTTCAGGCATCCCTAGGGTGACTTGTGCACCCCTTTAACCAGTGCACAACCTTTGTATTCATTGCGGAAAAACCAACCTGCGCGCCACACCTGCTAGCCAAAACCTGTTGGCCAAAACCTGCTGGCCAAAACCTGCTGGCCAAAAATTGTTGGACGAAACCTGCGCGCCAAAACCTGCGCGCCAAAACCTGCGTGTGAAAACCTGTGCGCAAAAACTTCCACTTGCGCACTCATAGCTCAGATTTTCTCTAAGTGTTGAGCTCTTTAAGAAATGAGGAGGGTAGTCGTCTATTTATAGGCATTTTGAGGACCTGCGCGCCATAAACTGCGCGCCAAAACCTGCGTGCCAACACCTGCGCACCAACACTTGCCCGCCAACACCTGCGTGCCAACACCTGCGCGCCAAAACATGTTTGCCACTTTTGTACTTGCGTGCCACCTTTCCTTTTCCAAATTTTTGATGTTCTGAATTTGAAAAAAAAAATTCCTAGCATACAACATTAGAAACCTCCTTAACATAAGAGCAAAAATACCTTTGCCAAAAACACTTTTCCCCATTCTCAAAGAAAACTCCCTTTGTCAACAGTTTGAGTCATTGAGAATCGCTTTGTCAACAAACACAACATGGAGCCCTGCATTGTCAACAAACACAATCATCTCAAAAATTCTTCAATGATACCTTGAGGGATTTTTTCCCAACAATCTATTAATGTCACATGTATGTACCTTGATCACATATCCTCTTAAAACATGGTAAAAACTTAAATCACCATAAAATCATAATGAAAACATGAATTCTTCCAAGAAATAACTCTATCCTTACTCCATAAATAAAATCTCAGATTACAGAATATATTTTATAAATAAAAAAATGCAATAAACTCCATCATGATTCAAATTAGAAATTAGTTCCAAGGTCATCAGTACTATCCTGTTTACTTTATCAATAATTCATTTATCTCAAATAACCATTATTATTTCAACATTGGGTACGTATTAAGGGTTTTATTTCCCTTAATCATGTGTTTTTACATAAAATATCACATTACCATTAAATGAATTTTATAGTTTATTAATACTATTCAACATATTATTACAAATCCGTAAAGAAAATCTACTACAACACAATCCTTAGATGTTTCATGATTCTCATAACTAGAATACCATTGATAAAAATAATTCTATAACATAATTATTGAATTCCAAATATACTAGTAATTTAATAATTCCACTTCTGTTATAATAATATCATAATATTGACCTTTATCCCTTTTCTTCTTTTGAGGTATATTCCCTTGATGCTTGGGGAATTCATTTTCATAGTTTCCCATCTCCTTAAAGTCGAAGAATTTCATATTAATAGATTCCTGGTGTCCTTTCTCCCTACACTTGTAGAAAACTCCCATTCTTTTCAATAAATTACTAGGTTGTTTATTTAAACAATTATAACATGTGGTAAAATCATTCTTTTCCTCCTTCCCCTTATCTATTTTTATCTGCATTCCTTTTCTTGTCTTGATTTACTTCAAGTCCATAATACTTGAAGAATTATTTTTCAATATTGATAGCACATGATACTATATTCACATATGATGAGAATGTTTGGGAGACTAGCTCACTTCAAAGTATTATTTTTAATCCATCAAATAAATAGTAAATCTTACTCTTTGGATTACATATATAGTCCACAAAATTACTTACTAACCTTGTAAAGTTAGCTTCATACTTAGTAATATTTTCCTCTTCATTTTTTTCTCAGAAACAATAATTTTATCTCTATACCCAATCATTTTCCATGAAGAAAATATTTTTCCAATAAAAGTTCCTTAAAACCCTTTTATTTAATTCTTGTTATTTTATCCTCGTACATAGTGTTTTGAATCAATAACCACTATTAATACTCATCACCTAAGATATGATAAACTTCCATGATGACCTTCTACCTTTCATTACTTCCCAAAGTGAGAAATATCTTCTTTGGGGAACTTATCCATTTCTCAACTACAAATGGATTTTTATTCCCAATGAATGGTGGAGGTTGGTGATTCACGAAATGTTCTAACATTGTTACGCCACATTGTGGATAATTAGGATGCTTTATAAGGGAAAGTTTATTACTCATAACCTTAGTTATCTATCCCAAAATAGTTATAATTTTTTCATGTCCAGTTGTAGCTCCACCTCCAAATTCATTATCTTTCCCATGAGGGAAATACCTACATGGATTACATGCATTGATACAGTTTCCATTTCTTCCACTATGTACCATTTATAAATAATTTCATTCACTATATTAGATCATAACCTTATGAAACATAATTTATAATCCCAAAACTAGTGAAAAACTTAACATAAATTGATTTTTTTCATAATTAATCTCTAAATCATAAGGTTAGTTTATTTGGGAGTATTTCCAAAGTTTGTCATAAGGCTTAATTATCTGATATATGTTTTCCTAAATCTAGTTCCTAAGGTTTATAATAAAATTTATATGATAAAAATTTTAAAGACCCCAACCCTAGTAGCCCAGATCTAGTGGTTACTATATTACATTGGAACAAGATACAAGAAATCACATACAAAAGTACCAAATAGTTTAGTAGTCTTAGTAAACTAGATACATGAGTTTCATGTTTACATTTGAAAGCTTAAAATACAACATAATATTTTCTTTAAGAACATGTATTTCCCATTTAGCATATCTATGAATTTTAATAATAAAACACTTCCTGGTATACTAGTTAAAAGAAACATAATAAAGGGAGGGGGTATTAGATGCTTTGTAAGGGTATGCAAAAACAAAATATAAATAAGGCATGAATAATATGGAAGGAAATAAATGATAATCAAATAATGCCACATAAATAATCACATGAGATAAAACCTATCCATGGATATAGAAACTATTAAAATAATCACATGGATATAAATAAATTAGTTCATAATGATGGAATTCACAATTCTGTACACCATAAAATTACTATCGAGGCCTCATGAGAAGACAACTTAAACATACCATCGATGCCTCATGATAAGACATCTTATATAAATGGGTAAGACCTTTGTAAAAAAATAAAACTAGTTTGACTCATGAGACCTACTGATGCATCGAGGGGATATGTAATTATATGCCTCACTTATCACTTAATAATTCTAATGCATTCCTTATATGAATACATAACACAATATAATCAATTGTCATAAAAATCAATAACTGTCCATATTGGATGAACTGACATATGAAATATCAATATTTCCCCAATCAAACTGGTTATAAATCATCAATAAAAATAAAATGGATGGTAATATAAGACAATAATCTCAGTAAAACATAATATACAATAAATTATGTTGATATATATTAGAAAACATTAAAAATATCATTGGATAATTCTTGAGTAAAATACCCTTTTCACTTTGAAAACACTTATTTAAAGACTTAGAAAATATGAAGGAAAAAAATTTCTTTGAAAAGAAATTTATAAAATTATAAAGTAATTTTGAAATCAAAGATTATTTATGATATAAGGAAAATCCATTCATGTTGTATAAGTTAAAAAAACATTCTTTTCACTCTTTTATAAAATTTTCAAAAGTAACTCATTCGGAAAATGGAAAGAATATTCCTTTCAAACCATTTTTTAAAAATTAAAACACAAGTAAAAATTTCTTTAATAAATAATTTAGAAATTTTTTAATTTTTTTTGATTTTTTTAGAAAATATGGATATGGAAGAGAAATATTCCTCTAGTGGTGACTTAAACATAAACAATCACAAATAATGATGAGATCGTTAAATAAACCCTTACCACTTGGGTATATTTTAAATCATAAGCCCCATGAAATAAATAACTTCAAATAAAACATTAATTACCATGAAGAAAAATATATTCATGATATAATATATCAAAGGGTAAGTATACACACCATAAAAAAGAAATAAGTGGTGAATATGTCATATGTATCCTAGAAGTAAAAGTGAGATGAGAAACCCCTAACTAATGTACAATTTCCTTTGTACATATCAAAAACTCCAGTATAATGAATATAAATTTATTATAAATATATTACAGAACAAAAATCATTTATATCATACTAAATATGATTTACTTATAACCTTTTAGAACCCATTTATTAATAATTCTTTATTAAAATCATTGTTCTGGGTGATTACTGCTTCATTTTTTTCATGTATATTTTGTTCCTTTTACATTGATCATGGTTACATAATATTTTTTTAATAATTATAAAAATATTATATATATTATTTATATACATATTTATACTCATCTATAAAAGTTATAGATAAAAAAATGAATTGCACCATTCATGGAGATGGTAGGTCGTACGTTTGCATGAACGTTGTTTTCATTTTTTGAAGGACGCGACAACAGAAAGTTAAATAATAATTATAATTTATAGAATTATTATTATATCATATACATAATATATATTAATAAAATTCAACCTTATTATCATCCATATAAATCATAAATGGAAAACAGATCACATCGCTTCGCGGAGGTGGATGCCCCAAGTACACATGAATGACGTTATCATTTTCCAAAAGATTATATGGTAAGAAGGTATATATGATATTTTATTTATATAAGAATATTAATGTCAAAAATATAATATATATTCATTATTTACATATTTATAACCATCCAACTAAACTGGTGATGAAAAAAGAATTGTGTCTCTATGTGGAGACGATAAGCTGTATGTACACATGAGCGATGTTTTCACTTTTCATAGGATGGAAAAGATATGTTTACCACATAATAATAATAAAATCTCATTATATTTATTATATTTGATATATTATCTTTTTATGGGTATAATAATTTAAGATGAAGTATAATAAGAAATGAACTTGAAGGACTCAGTAAAGACTATTACCTCTTCTTCGGTAGACTTCCTTTAGATCACTTCTTAGGAGACTTAGTGTAGGTATTTTTGAATAAAAATAACATATAGAACTTATATAAGTATTTTTATAAGAGTAATGGGTATGTTTTTTTATCTATATTGGTCAAATTGGTGTAAATAAATGAAGGAGGAGGTTCCCTTTTTTAATTGAGGCGAGGATAACCATTAGAATATCTTAAAAGATTAAATTATAATAAATCCATTCTCAATAAAAATGCATCCAAATAGACATTTATTTGAAACTATGGTAGGATATGGTTGAAATATAATCAAATAATAAAATTTTATAGGTTTTTGTGGTGTTTTAAACCTTATCATTTGGTTTAAACCCTCAGTTAACCGATTTCAACATTAATTGTGGTAATGAATTACTTAGTCTTAAAGGGTTATAATTTTAAATATAAGGTAAATATTGAATCATAAATGGAAAATATAAGAATTTTAATACCATATATTACCCAATTTTTTATTTTTTGATATTTTAATGATTTTTATATAATTTAATAAAATATTTTTTGATAAATTATCATTAGTGTTAATTTTGACACTGTTCATTTAATTGGAATTAAAATACATTAAGAAAAAGTTCTATTTAAAATATAATCAATTTAAAGATCACTAATATGTCATATTCATATATATAATTCATGTAACACTATAAATAACTCAAATTATATAACTTTTAATATTTTTAATATCATTTTTTTCCCTATTAATTGAATAAATTATATATTATCATTAACTAAGAATTTAAGGTAAACATATAATCATTAAAAATTAAAAATAAATTTTCATCAAGAATATAATTTCATTATGTACAAAATTTACTTTTAGATTCCTTCATATCTTTCATTTGTCCCAATGTTGAAACATAATAGTTATTTTAAACTAATAAAGAGACATTTTGTAACTATCTTTGATTAAATATTATATTATCAATTTTCATGGAAAAGTGTAAATTAAACATATAAATTTAATAATTGTCTAATTAAATTCATAAAATAATAATTTAGATTAAATATTATGACCTTATAACTTAGTTTAAACCTAGATTAATCCAATTTACCCTTTATCGAGGTGATAGATTTTACCACAAGTACTATTCATAACACCTAAAAATAAGTGTCCTATTTGAATAATTTGAATATCTTCATTAAAAATATGGAATTAATTTTATAAAATTCAACCTATATAAGTTGTAGAAATTAATTTTAAAATAAGTGCACAAAACAGGATGAAATCTTCTTTTAAAAAATATAGTTTTAAGCATAAAACTGGATTTTATTCTTATCTAATTCTTAGAAAATATTAGATGAATATTAAAATATATTATTGAATGTTTATTAATTATATTTATTTAAAATAATTTAAAAATAATGATAAATTTAATTTATTAACATAAAAAACATTTTGTATGCTTAAAATAAAGTTTTTCAGAGAAACAACTCTTATACTTTCCAATGATTTTTTTTATTTTGACTTCCAATAAATTAATAACTAATGAATTTATATTATACATGGGTTAATGATATACTTTTAATAATTTAGTAATTCATATTCATACCCACCAATTGAATATCTATGTTATAACTATCGTATAATATTTCATGGTTTATTTAGGCTCAATGTTTCATATCTTGTATGCTATCAAACATAGTGTTATATTTTAAAATATCAAGGTGTTATGTAGATACCCTAGGAAATTATTACATTAAATTTATGTAAAAAAATGTAAAATAAATAATAATATGTTTTATTAATATTAAAATATTCAAATATATATGTAATCTAAAGTACAAATAGTTGGTTCTAGAACACCAAATCCAAAAAACTCCCACTTGGAATAAATCCTATAGCCTATGAAATTCAATCTTATAGACATTACATGATGATCATGTTTCTTTTGAGTTAAGTATTTATTCAAGGTGTCCTCTACATTTTCTTCCATCGATATTCTTCTCACTATGAATTCATGTAGAGATTGTGTTTTTTGTATGTTATACTTTTGAATATTTATTGGAATATTAATTAATCCATTCATTAAGTCAGTATGAGATTCTTGGGACCAGAGAGACTTGGTTCGGTGATATTAAAAATATTGAACCCACTTTATCATGTGCACATATTTTTCAATAAAATTGGAATAAATTCTGATCGGAGTCTTGTATTGGAAATATGATACCATAGTTGAGTTTAGAACATTGGTTTTACCCTAAGTATGACATAAAGCTGGTCAGTGTCAAGTGGCCAGTTGGTGGTGATAATTGGTGGGGGTGTTAAATTGAGGTTTTTTAATTTAATAAAATAAAATTAAAAAACCTAACACTTCCCCTTTGGAACCCATTATCACCAAATGATGGGAGTCATTCTCCCTTATAGTGATGGATGAACTGAGGAGAGAGGAGTTGTTTTCGAACTCTGATCTTGACGATGATTGGTAATAGATCATAGTGTAGTGACTTTGGAGCATGGATTTTCACCTGAATCTTTATAGTTCCACCATGAGGTAGCTGGATTTATGATATTTATATCTAGATCCCCATTGATGTGTTTTTTAGGTTTTAGAGCCCTATTATGACTTCTAGAGATCCCCTAGGGGTAGACTAGTGGGTTTTGATTGAAATCAAGGAGTTTTTGGTGGCATGGAGGGGATTTCCATTCAAAATTCGCGATCACACAATGTGTAGTGCAGGATGATGTGTCACGTGTTCTTTTTTTCATGGAAGATGATATTTGGGAACCATACACCATGTACTAGGGACACACTCCATGTAGTGAACCCAACCTGTGTGGCCGAAGAAATGGGCATGAACGCCTTGTAAGGGGACATAGCTATGTTTGAGTATAAAATAGGAACCCTAGGGTGTACATGTGTTAAAGTACATGGCCAGGTACATGAGAACATGATTCCGAACATGAGTACGGGCTAAGGACGTGGCTAAGTAGTTGGTTATCCAAGACATGCATATACCACGAGTACTTTCTGTGTGGTGTGACATGGATAGAAAGTCTTGTATTGGTGAGGACATTCCCAAGAGAACATATGAGGTCACACACCATGTGACATGAGGTATACACTGTGTATATTCCCAAATAAACATCAAGTATTGTGAGGGGACACAAATAGGGGACATCTTGGGGACATTCCATGTACTGTGTAAATGTCATGTACTCCCCTCATAAACTTATCCCATTCACATCTCTATCTTCAAGGCTTGAATGGAGGCCCACAAGTTTCCTATCCTGAGTATTTTTTCACATTAGACATGATGGAGGCCATGGTTTTAGCATGTTTGATACGATGGGAGTTGAGATTATAAGGTTTCTTATTATTGACGCATAGACCAGTATCAATTTAGTGGGTTCCATTGGTCTATAACTGTGATGATACATGGTGTAATTATGTCCTCAATATAGGATTTTGATCCCTTAAATAGGATAATATTAGATAGAGTTTGTGTATCCCTCTAAGAGTATGGGGTGGGATCCTCTATCATATCGAATTCCCTAGTGGGATTGTTTCTATCATCATGAACAAAACTACATGATCAGTGATCCCCTATCTATAATTATAGCCTAGTATGGTTTCAGAATCATCATGTGTATAATAACCTACTTAGTGGGTGGTTTAGGAAAGGTTTATGGCATAGTTGGGTATATGATCCCCTACTTAGTGGGCAGTTTTTGTAGGGTTTGTTGTATCACTGGATATGAAATCCCCTATTTAGTAGGTTATTCTACATGGGGTTTGTGGAATTTTCATGACCAACACTACATGGAAATTGATCCACTATCTAAGAATTATGATCTCTAATGTTTTTATATTGTGTTCTTGGTTTCCCCTAGTGGTTTTGGGAGTGATCCCCTTTTTGAGTGATGAGATATAAGTTTCTAGTATGGTTAGTGGAGATCCCCATCTGGGATAGGTGATATTCGCCATCTAAGTATTGATATCTTCTAGGTTCCTGCACGACTTTCCATACGGAGAGACCCAAAAAGTGTTCTATCTTGGATGTATGCCACTATTTATAGAAGGGACGTTCCCTCAGCTTAACAATACTCAAGGTAGTGATATCTCTTATATTAGTACCCTTAGGGGTGGAAGTGAAATACCTAAAGAGTGATACCTCTCAGATGGGTTCTATCAGAGATGACAGGGCTTGTGGAGTGAGTTCTCCTAGATGGACATTACCTTTGAGCCTCGAGTAGAATCATATTCCTTCTAGTGAGATGAGGACCTCATGAGACTTTGTGTCCGAGACAAGTATATCTTAGTGGTTATGGTAATACTTGAAGTTATTTCACACAACTTTATTGACATACCATGTGGAGTTTAGCTGAATAGTCATGTATAGATGAGGAACTATCAAGATGGAGTTTATTGTTCTCTATCATTTGGGTTTTTTCCTCTGGTTTTGGGTCAATAAGATTGTTTCCATTGAGTTTCTACCTTTTATTTTGGATTTTTGGGGAACCTATTGGGTATTTTTATACTCACACCTATATTGTATTTTTTTCAAACATGTCATGTATCATATAGAATACAAGCCTTGAAATAGATTCCTGGGAGGACTAGAAGCAGGAAGAGCATTGAGAGCTGGACAGACCAAGGTGTGTATTGATGGTTTTGTTTGAAAGAAGTCTCTCCCTTTTGAGTAGGTTGGATGCTTTTTTAGTTTTTGGTGGGCATGTATTTTTCATTTTCTTTCTTTTAGTACTTTCACTCTACTCTGTTTATGGGATAGATGTAGGCATGCATTTTTTGTTTCAATTGTATTATTATCTATGCACTGTTTTATGGAGATGTATGTGTGTCCATGCATACAAATACCATAGCCTAATACCTCTCATGTGTGTGATATGCATACTTGATGCTAGTTTCCATCCCATGGCCTATTGGAGGGGGGTGTGGGGTAGTGGCTTCTTGGGCTTCCACAGGCTGAGCGGGGCCTGGTGGGTCAGGTCACTATATATTAGTATGAGAAGAGGTTCTTCATTAGGACAAGAGTAGTTTTCTAGCTATGAGATTTGTTTGGATTTTATGGAAATAATGATAAAGTGTTTTGAATTCAAAATTTAGTCCAAGGAATCCAATGTTGGTGCAGTAACTGATGTGTCCATTCACCGGGACTCTAATAACTTTATTGTTGACTTGAAAGATGTATACATTGGTTACTAGGAAACTTTGGTATGTGCATCATATAGGACTAGGTTGTGGTTTTCATGCCATTATTGAGTTATCTCCCCAGATATACTCTTTGACCATGGTGTTTCTTGATTTTATTTTATAATTACACCATAATGACATTCAGAAAGGGTTCTATAATGATATTGTGATAATGACCTACCCATTATTAAGGTTCAGTGTAGGGAACTTGTCCTCTGGAAGTACCTATTGGTGGTTTTCTAGTCAATCCACCACCCATTGAGCAGTAGGTTGGGCTGGTAGTTTAGGATGAGGATGTACATAAGCTGACTGGATTGCATGATTCTTAAAGGCATATACCTCCAAGTTATTAGGGTGAGCAAGACCCCCAATCACTTGATGACTGAAATGAGGTAGTCATGTTTGGTTTTCGCCTTGTGTGGACACCTCTAGATCAGATGGTGGTCCTAGAAGTGAGTCTTTTATAGGGATAAGTTGGGAAATTGTTGATCCTAGTGATACAGACCCATGATGAGATGATGTTCACTTAGAATGAGTTTGAGTGTCTCTTTAGGGAATATTTTTATCTATTCACATTATGATCAGTGCTTATCTAGGTGCTATAACAACTTTGGAAAGATATCATGACCATGGAAGAGTATTAGGAGAGGTTCATAGATCATTCATGATACTCCATAAATATGGTTTGAGATCCATTTTTGGGGAATAAACCTTTGAGATGAACTTAAAATGGGATATTATAGATTTAGTGGTATCATTATGCCTTCCCACTTATGATGGAGTGATCTAGTGGGTTATGGTAGTGGAGAGGTTTATGGATGAGCAAACTTTGACTATTGGTTTTGGGAACATAGATACTTAGAACTCATCAATGGGTATCCAAAAATAGTCTTAGGTGTCTGGGAATGCAAGATGCTTTAGGATACCATCCCAAGAATGAGGGTCTATGGCTTAGGGATCCTAGACTGGATATTTTTATCCATGGGTGAGGTGGTGTTTTTCTTATAACGAACATGGGAATATTATGAAAGATTTTCTGACCTTCAATTATTTTGAGAGGTAGAATATCAATGGAATACCCTGGAAAAGTCTCTGATATGAGCCTGAAGTTACACATGATGGAGGAAGTGGTGGAGGAGAGGGAATGGTAGCAGGTGGTGGAATATTGTTTGATATGTTACCACCACCACACATTGGTGGTCCATAATAAACTAAGGGAGATAGAGGATGGGTGTGAGGATTGTTGCAATCTATAGAGACCTATGACCTGGAGGCTCCGAGGATTATTATAGGTATGATCTGTATCCTTTCTACTTTTACAATAGTATTATTAGATAAAGGTTTGATACACCCTTTATTTACCACTCCTTGCTCGAGGATTATCTAGTGTGATGTGGGGTGTTAGTAGGGCCTTGTGTTAGTGATGTTTGATGTGGATTTGGGATCATAGGAAAGAGGAAAACTTCCATCACTGAGATGTATTCTTGTGAAACGATAAAAAATCATGTGGGTGAGTTAGTTATTCCCAAAGTGGATGGTGTCGAGGTGTGGTGAACAGGTTCCATTGACTTGTGTTTTTGGGGTAGCTAGTGTGTAGGTGTTGAAGTAGGCCCTATTTGTGGAAGAGAGGTGGGTATGATAAATGATGATATTCAAGAAGAATGTACTTCTGTACTAGAGGCTCGAGTATGGGTTGAGGTGCAACATGTGAATTTACTTCCAAAGCTTCAGTAGCACAAAGTCATGAGCCACTTTTCCCTAAATATATCCCCTTTTAGATTACTAGTGATACCATTGAAACCTTTTTTTATCAACCCTTATGTTTGGAGTCACCAATAGAGAGTATCATCAGTCATAAACTCATATTTTTAGTGAAACCCAACTCTTTTATAGTGATAAAATCATATAAAAACTTCCCATAGCAGTAAAGAGAGGCCCTATGGTGCTTTCCTCAGTATGGATTGGTTTCCTAGAATCCATGCTTAGATGGTTGCCACCAATGGGTGTGGTAGTGTTCTAACTTGGAGGATGGAGTTTTTACACCTTTATAGGGGAGTGATCCCTGGTCGAGACAGATGATCTTGTTTATGGGTAGATACAACCAAATTTTACCAGATGTCTAGTATGAACCTTGAAGTGGTAGTTTTATGAGATTTTAGTTTCCTATAGTAGATGTGTAGTTGAGGATGTCTACACATGGATGTGTCAATTTTACCTCCCCATATAGATTTTTCATCTACATATACTGGAACTTAAGGACTACCATGAAATTTATGTCAACATATTGGTTGACTCCTATGGAGCTTTGGGAGTTGTTGTGGAGATAAAGGTTTGCAGTT
This sequence comes from Viscum album, assembly GCA_963277665.1. NCBI lineage: Eukaryota > Viridiplantae > Streptophyta > Magnoliopsida > Santalales > Viscaceae > Viscum > Viscum album. Next base: position 1,811,096,929 of record OY728156.1, read on the forward strand.
GGAGGGCCTGATAAGACCCAATGTGTACACTTTTTCATACATTCATTGTTTATTTTTATCCTTGTTTTCTCAGCATTAATGATTCATGTGAGATGTTTGAGGATGACGTGACATGTCTCTAGTTTTTGGTGGTCACCCCTCTGCTTTGTAGTGAGGCATGAAGGGACAACTGGTAGATTCTGTTCATGATGTATTCAACAACTAGATATCCACTGGACATGTTATTTATGGTTTTTCTAAAGGTGGGGAGTATGTCAAACTTTAAAATATTGATGATGAAACTAGTCGCACTATGATACGGGGTGCTGATGAGGTCTCTTTCCCTTATTAGTACACCAAGAAGAGGGGTGTTTATGCTAAGTATAGATGATCATTCAAGTTCTAGAAGACATTATTCGTGATTTCATGTTGTCATGGTGTATTTATCAATCCCCCATCAGCATAGCACCATTTGAGGTCATGTTTAGGAGGCCCTATATGTCACTTTTTTACTAGTCAAATCCTGTGGGAGATAATATGTTTGGACCTAAAGTTAGTGATAGAAAAGGAAGTTGAGGGTGAATTTTAACCAAGGGAAGATGAGGACTACTGAGTTACATCTGTATCTGTGTCAGGTTAGTGAGGTGGTTTACCACTATACCATGAGACTTCATATGGACCTAGTTCTTGGTGTTTACACCTTTTGCTATTGAGGAGACATGATCCTGTTTTTTTACACTATGTTGACCTGGTTTGAGATGGATAGTAGGTGTGGTGTGTCCTTTTGAGGTACCTGGTTTTGTTTGGGTTCTGGCTAGGGAGGAACCTTCTTACGCTTCTAGTTCCCTTGAGTGTGTGTTTGTAGATATCATGGGAACCATTTGGTGAGCTCACTAGTGTGGGAGATCCAATTGAGAGATCAGTTTTATCCCTTGTGCGTAGGATTTCCCTTTTCAGGATGAAAATCCTTGAATATGGGGAGAGTGTAGTGACTCTATTTTTACCATGGATGGATTTGGAATATTTATAGGAATATTTCTAAATCTGGGCACTAAGTTGGTGTAAGATTCTAGGGCATGGAGAACCTAGGTATGATGATATTGAAAATATTAAATATATATTTTATCACAAACATGTAGTTTTTTAGTAAAAGTTGAATAACTTCTTATCAAAGTATCAAATCATAAATTTGATACCATGGTTGAGTTCATAGAATGAGGTTTACCCTAGGTGTGACATAAAGTTTTTTAGAATTGGATGACTAGTCATTGGATACCATTGGTGGGGTGTTAAATGGAGGTTTATTAATTTAATAAAATTAAATTAATAAGCCTACCCCTCCCCCTTTACCACCCATTATCGGTATAGGAGGGGAGGCCTTCTCCCTTAAAGTGATAGATGAACCAATAATAGAGGAGGAGCTTCCAAACTTTGATCTTGATGATGATAAATATTGGATCATGGTATAGTGGCTTCAGAGCATGGATCTACACCCAAATATTCAGTGTTTTCCCATGAGTTAGGAAGATTTATGATATTTTCATCCTGATCCACTTTTATTTTTTATAGCCCTATTATGAATTTTAGATATCCCCTGAGGGTAGACTTGTGGGTTTCAGCCAAAATTGGGGAGTATCAAGTGGCTCAGAGGGGATTTCCATTCATAATTCTTGACCACATGGTGTGTAGTGCAGGATAACATTCCATGTGTTCTTCCCGTTGGGGGAAGATGATCTTTGGGAACTCCATGCCATATATCGAGGGTACTCACCATGTAGTGAACCCAAGTTATGTGGTCAAATATATGGGTAGGAACACCATGTTAGGAAACATGGCCATGTGAGAGTACATGACCAGAGCCCCAGGGTTTACATGGGCCAAAGTACATGGCCAAGTACATAGGAAAAGGGTTCCAAAAATAGGCATGGGCTGAGGACATGGCGAAGTAGCTGGTTAGCCACAACACACAATGTACTAAGGGTATACACCAAGTGGGGTAACATGACTAGTTGTCCATGTATGGGTGAGAACACACCCAAGATATTGGATGATGTCACACATCATGTGACATGAGGTACATGTTGTGTATATTCCCAAATACACACTGAGTATCGTGAGGGGAAATAGCCAAGGTCCATCTTGGATATACATGTCGTGTACTATGGATACACACTGTTTACTCCCCTCAAATAATTCTCACTCACTTATCTCCATCTTCAGGACTCAGATGGAGGTCTGTGATCATCCTATTCTGAGTATTTTTCTACATTGGATGTGATGGTGGCCATGTTTTTTGTGTGAGAGATACGATATGAGGTGAGTTTATAAAGTCTCTAATTAGAGACACATGGATGGGTATCGGTTGAGTGGGTTCCCATGGTCTATCCATATCAGGTTACAATGTGGAATTACATCCATAACATATGATTATGATTCCCTCAATAGGATGAGCTTGGATAGATTCGGTGTATCTATCCTAGAGTCTGGGGTGGGATCGTCTATCGTATCGACTTCCCTAGGTAGGGGTTTTTGGTATTGCCATGATAAAAACTACATGTGAAGTGGTCCCCTATTTATAAGGCTATCTTGATAGGGTTTGTGGTATCATCAGGTAAATGATCCCCTACTTAGAGAGCAGTTTCAGTAGGGTTTGTGGCGTCATCAGGTAAATGATCCCCTACTTAGAAATTTTTTTAGTTGGGTTTGTGGTATCATCGGATGTATGATCCCCTACATAAAAGTTTGTTAAAGATGGGGTTATTATAGTCTTCATGACCCACATTACATGGGTGATGATCCCCTATCTTAGTGTTATGATCTCTAAGGTTTCTATATTGTATTTTTGGTATCCCCTAGCAGTTCTGGGATTGACCCCCTTTCTAAGTGATTAGATATGAGTTTTCAGTAGGGTTGGTAGAGTCCACCATTAGGTATGGGTGAGATCCCATATTTGATTATCAAGATCCTATGGGTTCCAATGTGAATTTCCAAATGTATAGACTTGATGTGAGTGTTCTCTTAGGTGTATTCCACTAGGGATGGTAGGGATGTGCCATCAGCTTATTGATACCTAATGGAGTGATATCTCTCAAATGGGTTCCATCGGGGATGGAAAAGTTATACCTGATGAGTGATATATCTTGGATGAGTGCCATCAGGTAGGGTAGCGATCATGAAGTTATTTATTCTAGAAAATCATTACCATTGATCCTCGAGTAGAGTCTTGTGGCTGCTAGTGAGGTGAGGACCTCATGAGACTTGGAGTCTGAGATGAGTATATCTAGGTTATTTTTGGAATCCTTACAATTAAGTCACACAAATTTATTAACATATCACGTGGGGTTGAGATGACTAGTCGTGTATATTTGAGGAGCATTCGAGATGTATTTTCTTGTCCTCTCTCTCTTGGGTATTCTTCTCTTGCTTTGGGTTGAGCAGACTATTTCCATTCAATTACTTCATTTTATTTTGGGTTTTTAGGGAACCTAATAGGTATTTTTATAATCACTCCTAAATGGAATTTCCCCACACATATCATTTCTTATGCAGATGATAGGAATTATGATGGATTCTAAGGAGGACCTAGAGCTAGTGGAGCATAGAGAGCTAGAAAGAATGAGGTGTTTATCGGTGGTTGCATTTGACAGTAGTCCCATCCTTCTAAGTAGGTTGAAAATTTTTAAAGTTTTTTTTGGGATTTTATTTTTCCTTTTTTTTGCTTTCATTACTTTCACTATAATCTATTTATAGGATATATTCATGCATTAATTTTTGTTATTATTTGTATTATTATATCTTCACTATTTCTTGGAGATATATGTGTTTTTGTGCATACAAGTTCCATAAGATAAGGCCTCTCATGTGTGTGATATTCCTACTCAGAATTGGTCTTCACTACCTAGCCTATTGGAGGTGGGCTTGGGGTAGTGGAGGCTTAGCCTTCCACCGACAAGGTGCGCCTTGGTGGGTACAGTCATACACTTCACCTCTTTGAAAAAAATCCATCAAAATGTGATACATATAAAGTATGTGATTCATTTTATTATGTGACCTTGGATCCTTTTCAAGAGACACCATTGTAGTATTTTCACAATAGAGTGTGATAAGATCTTTACTAATTGGTGACACGTCAATATCTTGGATGAATATTCAAATCCAAACTGCTTCTTTAGCTACCTCACAAGTTGTAATATACTCAAAATCTGCTATATAACCTACAACCACAACTTTATTTGAGCACTTTCATCTCATAAATCCTCCATTTAGAGTATTTTTTTCATCTCGTATACAATTTTAGATTGTATTGCACTGTTTATAAAATAACAAATATGTATCTTCTGATGACTATTTTCTCATATCCTCCATATAAAAGGAACATAACCTTAGTATTCCTTAGATACTTAAGGATAGTCTTGACTACCATCCAATGGTGGTCACCTGGGTTATCTTGATATCTTTTTACCACACTTAAGGTGTGGGGAACATCAATACCAGTACAAAATATACCATACATGACTGAACTATTCACAAATGAGTGTGGAATCCTTACTATCATTTGTCTTTCTTCATGTGTTTAAGGATAAATTTTATTGGAAAGATGAATTCCATGTGATATTGTAAAAAATCCCCTATTATATTTTTCCATACTAAATATATTCAGTATCATGTCAATATATGTACCTAGACTTAGGCTGAGAAGTCTCTTAGATCAATCACGATGGATCATGATCCCAATAATATATGTTTTTTCACTTAAGTCCTTCATGAAAAAGAATTTATTCAACTAGGATTTAATTGAATGTAAGACTTTTATTTAATTTATAATAAGAAATATTTTATCAACTTGTACTTTTAAGAAAATGACCACACTCCCACTAAACCACTTATAGACACAAGAAACACATTTTTTTCGTATGAAACCAAAATATGTTATGGCTTCATCAAATCGAATTTTCCATAAAATGGATGATTTATTTAATATATAAATTCATATTTGTAATTTTGAAAACTTTTTTTCATCTGTTGGAGTCAAAAACCCTTTAGGTTATTCCATATAGAATCTTCCTAAAGGTTCTCATTAATAAAATCTATTTTGAAAAACAATTTCCAAATCTCATAGTCATGGTAACTCATAATGGAAAGTATAATTCTAATGAATTTAAACATTACAACTATAAAAAAGGTTTTATCATAGACTATGCCTTGATGTTGTTTTAACCATTTTGTAAATAGTCATTCCTTATAAGTACTGGCTAGTCCATCCATGTCCACTTTATTCTTGAATACCCATTTATAACCAATGTGATTTAAATCCATTAGGGGATCTACTAAAATCCAAACTTGGTTTTAGTACATGTAATCCTTTTAATAATTCATAGCTTCTTTCCACTTATCAACATCTCTTCCACTTACTTCTTCCTTGTAGGTTATAAGATCATTATTATCAATTAATAATGTTTTACCATTCTTAGTGACTTGAAAACCATATCATTCTGGTTCTATAACCTCTTTTGTTCTCCTATATAGTACTTGTGTTTTTGAAATATTTTCATCCATAAGGATTTGTGGAATCTGTTCATGTGCCAAATATTTTGTATCTTGAGCGTGAAATTCATATAAGTATATCTCTCTCCCACGATCTCTTTTAGAGATACGATCCTTCTCAAGGATTGTGGGATGTCTGCTAACTGCGACCATTTTATATGAATGGTTGTATATATAGTATCCCCTTGTTTCCTTGGGATATCCTATAAAGATACACTTTGTCCCTCGGGGTATAATTTTTTTATTTGAATAGGCCTTAACAAACACTTCACATCACCACACATGTAATTATGACATCATGAGTTTCTTTCTAGTACAAAATTAGTATGGAATATTATCTTCCACTTTAGTTGGAAATTAGTTTAGTATGTATGTTTTTTTTGTAATGTGTATCACCAAAAGGATAATGGAAGACTCATATGACTCATCATTGATCTCATCATGTCCAATGGGGTGTAGTTCCTCCTTTTTCTTACACTATTCCATTGAGGTGTATAAAGAGGACTGAGTTGAGATAGAAACATTAACTCTCATAAATAACCAATTAAGTCTTGATTAAGATATTCTCCACTATGTCCTGAGTTTTATTTCTTAATATTCTCACCAATATGGTTCTCAACTTCATTCTTCTATTCCTTTAATTTTATAAAGGAATAAAACATATACCTCATTAGGTAGAAATATCCATGTCTACTTAAATCATCTGTAAAAACTAGTGAAACACTTAACATAAATTGAATTTTTTGCATAATTAATCTATAAATCATAAGGTTAGTTTATTTGGGAGTATTTCCAAAGTTTTTCATAAGGTTTCATTATCTAATCTATGTTTTCCTAAATCTAGTTCCCAGGTTTTCTACCAAAATTTTTATGATAAAACTTTTAAAGACCCCAACCCTAGTAGACTAGATCCGGTGGTTACTATATTACATTGGAACTAGATATAATAAATCACATAAAAAAGTACCAAATAGTTTTGTAGTCTTGGTAAACTAGATACATGAATTACACGTTTACATTTGAAAGCTTTAAATACAACATAGTATTTACTTCAAGAACATGTCTTCCCCCTTTATCATATCTATGAATGTTAATAATAAAACACCTCCTGGCATAATAGTTAAAAGAAACATAATAATGGAGGGTATCATATGCTTAGTAAGGGTATGCATACAACAAAAGATAAATAAGGCATGAATAATATGGAAGGAAATAAATGATAATCAAATAATTCCACATAAATAATCACATGAGATAAAACATATCCATGGATATAAAAACTATTAAAATAATCACATGGATATAAATAAATGAGTTCATAATGATGGAATTCACAATTCTATACACCATAAACTTACTATCGAGGCCTCATACTTCATAATTCTTGTCCTTTACTTTTTTTTACTATATATAAGAAAGTATTTTTTCACTTGGTATCCCAATCAACTTAGAAAAAAATAGTAAGCTAATTTAGGAGAGACTTCTTAATGTTGTTCATATTGAAATTAACAAAAAAAGATGGATAAGATCTAAGGAAGTAATGTAATGATGATATTGATGCATATTTCATCAGGTAGTTTAAATCCTAGAACCTTTAATCGCTCAATGTATCCAATGAGTCTGACTACGTGAGGCCCAATTGGAACACCCTCTCTAAGATTACTTTGAAAGATTTCATTGGATATCTCAAATTATTCCCATCCCCCCCCCCTCTCTCCTGGTATAAACCACAGATATGCTCGAGCATGCTATAATAATACATGTTTTTATGAGACTTCATGAGTTTAATTGACATGTATGGAAGCATTAAATATTTAATTTCAATCACATCACTCAAATGTTTATCATATACATTGAACTCTTCATCACTTTTCTATTTTACAGGTGGATTAGTTAATGAGGATTTTATCTTGTAAGATTTTTGTTCAAGGCACAACATAACCCATAGGCATATAAACTATTCCTAGAAGTTACTACCAATAAATAGATGGTATTTATCCTATATAAATTATAGGGATAATTTGGATGACAAAAATTTCATTTTATATAATTATAATAGATAATATTGTTAGTACTTTACCTGATTAAAATTTATATGAGACGTAATGAATTTAATTTTATTAAGTCTACCCCTATTCTATCAAGTATCAAAGGCCCTCACCATTGAACGTATATTGTCCCATCATGGTATAAATTCTAGTGGAAAGGATCCATATTTCCTTACTTATAATCTAGAAGTTTTCCATGAAAATTATAAGAAAGTATTTAGGTAGGTGGTCATTCCAATAGTGGGATTGTAGATCCTTGATCTGTTGAGTGGACTCCCAAATCCAAAAATCACAACTGGGATTTCCTCAATACTTGAATCCAAATTTTTATTGAATATACATGGTCTATTAAAACCAATACATACTATGTTAAGTCAGCCCACTATATTAGTTAAGACTTCTAGATAAATAAAAGTTCCCTTGATGTAGGCCAAATTGACAACTTAACTATGAGTTTATCTTAATTTAAATGATGGAAGGCTTAATAAATTAATATTAACTTAAGGTGTCATATTTTATTAGGTGAAAATATTTACTATTTTATCCTTCGACATTTACTTAAGTGATTAACCATGTTTTGATAAAAAAAAATATTCATAATCAATTTATTTAAATTCCATCTTTTCATATTAGTTCATTTATTTATGTGATTGTAGTCTTGTTTCTATAAAATAAATAATACATAAGTTATATTTTAATAAATAAATAAATAAATAACCTGGTCATGAGTTTATCTAATGATTAATTAATTGAGTAGACAATAAATCAACTTATGACCATGGGGAAAACTCATTTTACCAGTCTTGGAACAACTTACAACATTCCACCTTTGCACATGTGCATCACCTGGGTCAGTATTATCTCGGTTCCATCTTGAAATACCTCCCAATACATTGAGATAATCATTTTATTACACGTATTTACAACTCACTTGCAGTTGAGGGGAACCAAATGGTTGGTTAAGGGGTACTATATAAATAGACTTAGATACACTAGTCTTACATAATAATAGAGGGGTAGATGACTCACACAAACTATCATATTTAATTTAATAATTAATAATTGAAAAATCATACAATAAATTAAATTAAATAAAGCCAACACATATATAGGTCTAGTTCAAGCTCATGAATGGTCATATACATTCAATGAATACATAAAAATACACTAGCTAATATCCATTTCTATTCATTATTTCTTATTAAGATAAATTCACTTTAATTAATTAATTAATTAGTTAATCCCCTTTTATATTACTGACCATCTAAATTCTCTTAGAGATACCCATTATAATTGAATTCATGAAAAATAAACACCATAACCAATAATTATATATACATTCTAATAAATTAATTGATCATTTTTAATTATTTAAAACCTTTATTAAACTTTCAAACACATTAGGTTCCAATCAATGTAATAAGGTTCTAATGTTTCAATTCATAATTTAAGGTAATTTAATTCAATCCTTCATTGGATGACTACATGATATGTACTTACGAGATACATGTTGTGTACATAGATTTTCGTGTTCTGGGGATAAAAACATGGGGATTCATCGTGTACTTTGGCTAGACTAGACAACATGCACTAACACTATACACTCCATGTATCATGTTTTTTGTATGTCCATGAAACCCATTGAAGGACTTGGTGTGTTCTTCGGACACAAGACCCCATGATGTACACTCCAACTACATGCCATGTTCTCCGCTAGCTGTGTGTTCATATAACCCACCAAAGGACTCAGTGTATACTTTGGACATGGGAAATAATGAACTACATTCCACGTACACTAGTTTCACATCATGTATTTGATTAATTCTCTAGTATTTTTGTCTCATGTGGGGTTTGACCATATATTTTACCACACCGTTTGCGTGAATTTCATCATTAAAATATGTTGACTACACAGTGCGTACGCCAACTACACACCATGTAATCCAAAAATTCATGTGTCAGGTTGTCCTGGTCTACAAGTAGTGTAAAATAAATGCACCACAAGTAGTTACTACTTAGAGGGTCTTGTATCCTGTGACATGACCAGGTGTAGTACACTTGGGTATACAATGTTTACTTCAGCTACACACTATGTAACCCATTCTTACCAACCAAAATTATCACAACTTCTCGATGGAATATATGATTATTATTCATGTGTTATTAGACCTTTAACAAAATAAAAATCTTGGATTTTTAAATTAAAATTTCAAAAGTATGTTAATTAAAAAACAAATTAAAGAAAAAATATTTTCAAATGAAAGATCTAACCACTATTGTGCATAATAAATCAATAATCAAATACATAATTATAAATTTAAAACATGACCCCTTTAATACCACTTGATGGTTTTGGGAGAAATGGAAGATCCTTGGTGTGAAAAATAACTATACAGGTTTTTTCAACTTGATGGATGACCAATAAAATTTTTCCATTGAATATTGACATAAGAAATCCTGGATCCCAAATAGGATATTTGCATATTAAATTTGTTATTAATTTAGATATAGATATAAAGAATGGTTATCGCATCTTAGGAACTTTCTTTAATGAAGATGTTGATTGTCCAAAACCCTTTCCAGATCACCTTCATTATGCCTATAGGATCCAAGTGTATAATCCATCTAGTGGTGATACACACATGATTCTTTGATATCTAAATGACACCGATTGATTTCCAGGTGCTAGCGTGGTAGATCAATTGTCTTGTGTTGTTTGTCCCAATCCCTTTAAGATCCTTTAGTCTTGATGGATTTCTTCTCATTCTCAATAAAATGAGGGAATGAAAAAATATTAGGGATACTTCCATTGTACACAACAATTATCTATAATCAATTTTTTCAATTAAACCTACATAATAGACATAATAATCTATTTATAGATATAGGTCTTAGGTTAAAATATTATATAATTATGTACTAACCCTTAAATAATATAATAATCCATTCCTGACCCCATGACATAATAATATTAAAAATGTTATTATTTTTATGGCGTGTTCTAATTAACACAATAATAAATATTATTTTACCATCTTGAAAATTAATATTTATCACCACATATAATCTTGGTATTCAAATATTACTTGTTTTTTATTTAATACATGAATAAATATTTAATTAAATATTTAATCATAAATAATAATTTTTTATTAATGATACCTGAATAAAATTATTCCCTGGTCTTTAGAATATTATTTATTCAATTAACGAAATTAAAATAAAATTTTATCGAGATTAAAGAAAAATCTTAGTGTGTGATTCTCTAGGATTATTTCTTATTGGAATTAGGTTGGTTTGCCTAAATTTAAAGATTAAAATATATAAATGGGTTAATATTATAAAGATAAATAACCTAATATCACGATGTCAAAAACCAAAAATGAATGATCACTATGTAATATAATCCCTTTGTCATGATATATCATCAAGAAGGTTACACATCTGTGTCATCAACCTGTATGATTGATATGTCTTAATTTAAATATATAAAATAAACTCATCATTACAGCATGATCATGGAATTTAATACAATAATTCCATTCAAATAAAAGTGTTGAGATATCAGCTTCCACAATGATGGAAGGGAAAATCCTTCCCTGAATTATTTATTAATAACACATCACTCGTGATGCACCCAACATATCCAACATCATCATGAACTGTATCATCATGGTTTATGAAATACATCTAATGGAATGAGTAGTAATATGCATTTATAATAATCTTAAAGTCTAAGGACAATTAAACATGCTCGTAGATAGGAATATATGATGACAAAAAACATAAAAAATTTATATTGGCTGATCTGTTCTCATAATATCTGATCTTAGATATTACCAAGTGTGAACTTAATGAGAAGAAGAATCATCATTTTATAAGTACTCACACCTGACATTCAACATTATATGTGTCCCATAATAGTATTTTATCTAATCATAGAACTATGTTTAAGAATATTATAATGACATTTCACGGTTCTCATCATAATGAGGAACATATATGACCTTATCAATGCGACAAATGCCTTATAACATTATTACATTAAATTCATGCAGAACAATGAACAATATTTAATAAGATATTCTATTATTATTCAAATATTAGAATATACATGTAATCTAAAGTAAAAATAGTTTTTTCAAGAACACCATCTCCAACAGTATGATCAAAAGTACCACTTTACATTTGTATTTATATTTAAATGACATATCACCCTTCAATGGGTAAAAACTGATAAAATGACCTTAAGTTAACATGAAAACTTCAAAAAATGATCCTAATGAAATTTTGATCTATAAGAATAAATTGAGCATTAGTTTGATGCCCCGATTTCTCAATATGATCCAATGTACAATTTAACCTATTCATTTTTATTAAAATAACATATCACCCATTAAGAGGTCAAAACTGAATAATCAACCTCACATCAACATGAAGAATTATGACAATGATCCTAAGGTCATTTATGATCTATATGAATACATTGAGCACCAATCCAATGCTCTAATTTCTAAGTGTGATCCAAATCACAATATCTCCTTTATGTTTTTATTAAAATAACATATCACCCATCAATGGGTCAAAACCAAATAGATGGGTTTGGATCCACATTGAAAATTAGGAAAAATATCCTTAAATCATTTATGATCTTTAGTAATAAACCATGAATCTATATGATGTTCTGATTTCCTGATAGGATGAAAAGTATGCTTTCATATTATTAACACTAGTAAATGACAAATAATTTGTACATGGGCCATAACCAAGGAAATAAACTCATATTGGTATGAAAACTTTGGGAAATGATCTTTGAGTCATATTTTATTTGTATGAATCATGAGCACTTAAATATGATACCTGAAATACTCTGTATGATCAAATGTTTTATTTGATCAAAAGTGTCATTTGAAATTTATCATGGATTATATAACATTACAATTATAATTTTTATTTATTTTTATGTAATGTTACTAGAAAAATTGTTTTTATTATAGGCATACGATTTTTTATGAGATTCAAATGATTGTTGGAGAAATCACATTACATGAGTTTTTCTTTTTTATTGGTCATAATTCTTTTCGATTGTGATTAAATTTTATATCAATGTAATTGTTTTATAATTTAATATAATATTTTAATTGAAATTATGGTATAATTTGAATTTAATGATGGTGTAATTTAATTGTTTTTTTATGTTTAATATGGTGTAATGTAATATATAGTGCATTTATTGAGTTTATTTTTAAGATTTAATAGTTTTTATAAGATGAGATATTGGTTTATTGTAATTTTTTTACTTCAATTGTTTTTAGTAATTTTTATTCTTTAATTTTTTTATGTTCTATGGTGTTACAGAGCTATTGATAAAAAGAACCCTTTATCAATAATTTTTTAGTGATAATGGATGAGGATTTTATTATGATTTTTTAGTAATAAATTTTTTTTTCTGTATTTTAATCTCTTAGAATGTCATGCTCTTTTAGTGGAGGCAATGCTTATTTTTTTCAATGACTATACAAGATTTTGTAGTAATGGGTGTTAAAACCGATCTAAGACATCTTATTGGGAGAATAAGGTATATGATTATGTATCACATACATTATCATAGTTTTAATATCAAATAGTATGAATATGGATGGATAGTGTAATATAACTTTCATTTTAATCTATTACAACTCACATAATAAGATAAAAGTTTTATTTCACTCTTTTTTTATGCCTAAAATGTCTATGGTAAACTTCTTTTATGGTTCAAACAAAATCATTGGAATTCTCTATATAATTCAAAAAATTTCCAAAAATAAAGAAAACATATTTGTTAGATTATTTTTATCATATATAGAATTGGTAATCAAGATATTTCTCCATGTATATAGTATATTTCACTTGAAAATACAATAAAAATTGAAATTTGTGGTAGTTTTTTTACAGTGGTCTTCTAAACCATTGCTAATTTTTTAGTCAATAGTTTTTAGTAATGTTTTTTAATAATTTTCCATTAAATATGTTTTTAAAATTTATATATTTTATTATAATTAAATTTTAGTGGTTGTTTTTAAAAACGATCACTAATTAGTGACAATTATTTAGGAAATTATTACTAAAAATAAATTTTAAATTTTTAAAAAATAAAATAAATATATTTCAGCATCAATGATCATAAATTTTGATATGAATATTCATTTTATCTTCCCAACCAGTCAAATAAAATCTTATAAAATCAACTATAATTAAATTAGATGATTATTTGAAAATAATTAATATAATAAAATTTATTACTATTTTAAGAGAAGTAGGAAATCGAACATCCACTTCAAGTGGTCATAAATTTTGATCTGGATGCCCGCTTGTGCTCTACCTTATATCAAATTGAATTATATGAATAAATCTATGCCATGTTTACTGGGGGATCTGTTAGTATTTTTTCAAGGTAAAAAATGGTCTAGAAGGCCTCAAAATCTGTGTCTTTAATTCAGATACCATGATTTTTGAACATTAGTTGTGATTTAAAATTCATTTAAGAGTGTCTTTATATGGTTGTTAGGCCGTCTATGTTTTATTTTATGGATTTACATTCATATAGATTTGATGGTGTTGTAATTGTTGTGGATTTCCTCTTGGTGATTTATTATCTGTTATATATATATATATATATATTTGTATGTATTTCTATACATTTATGTATATATACTTATAATTTATATATATTTATATGTATTTATTTTAAAATTATATATAATTGCATCTATGCAAATATATTTATATGTATTTATTCATATTAGTCTATATTTATATATATTTTTATCCATTTATGTATATTTATTTACATTAATGTATATTTATATATATGATGTTGATATATATATTTTTGTATTCTATTGGTTGGTGTGTGTGTGTGTCTTTATGCTTGTATTTATATACATTTATGTAAATTTATTTATATTTATTTATATTTATTTATATTTATATATTTTTATAAGATATATAAAACTGTATTTAAATAAATTTATATGTAATTATATGTATATATATATTAACTTTTTTATTATTTATTATTTACTACTTATTATTTTCTTTATTTCTTATATATTTATTATTATTTATCTGTAATTAATTACTAATTTATTCTTATTTATTATATATTGATTTATTATTTATTATTAAATTACTTATTTATTTATTTTATTATATATTATATATTATATATTATTCATTATTTATTTATTTATTTATTTATTCATTCATTCATTCATTCATTCATCCATTCATTCATTTATTCATTCATTCATTCATTCATTCATTTATTATTTTCTACTTAATTCATGTTTATTATTTATTTATAATTTATATATTATTTATTATTATTTATGGTATATTATTTATTGTTTATAATTTATAATTTATAATTTATAATTTATAATTTATAATTTATTATTTATTATTTATTATTTATTATTTATTATTTATTTTTTATTCTTTATTATTTGTACTTTATTATTTATTAATCATTTGTTTGTTATTTATTATTTATTAATTATTACTCATTCATTTCATATTTATTTATTATGTATTATTTGTTTTTATTATTTATTATTATTCTTTAATATTATTATTCACATATATGTAGTTATTTTTATTTTTATATGTATATATATAAGTAAATTAAATTTTGTTTACTTACCACATGAAGAGATTGCCGGAGTGGTAAAGTCATTGTAGAATAACTAAGAGGTAAGGTGGGTAAGGTTTTCAAATCTCACCCAACACATGTATAAGTTGAATTTATGCATGGAATGCATGACATATGCATGTATGGTAGGATAAAAAATAAATAATAAACAAATAAAAAACTATTAAATACATAATATAATAAATTTAAGAAATTAAAAAATAAAAAATAAAAAAATGCCAAGAAACATTTAGCGTCGACTTTCAAAACTCCAGTTAAATCATTTTGCGAATCTTTTTGAAAAATGTCACTAAATGTTTCAAGATGCATATTTTACAAATGGTTTTTCAAAACTACCACAAAATAATTTTACAACGGTTTAAAAGGCCACTAAATATTATTTTCCCTATAGTGTGGTTTTCATCTTTATTAGATTGTATATTATTTTTTTTGCATTTTATGTTAATAAAATAAAATTTATAACATTACTACTTATCAAAATTTCTTTAGAAATACATGTGTCATATATTCAATATATGACTACAATTTTTATTAAACCATCATATAAATATAAATTTTATTATCTCAACCAAATCATATATATGTTGAATAACCCAAAGGTAAGGGTTAAAGTCTTTGCAGAATAACTAAGAGGTAATGAGTTTAAATCTCACCAAACACATATATATGATGAATTTATACATTTCATGCATTACATATGCATTTATGTAAGGATAAATAAATAAATAAATAATAAGAAAATATTTACAAATAAATAAATAAATAAATAACTGTTGTGAAACATTTAGTGGTAGATTTCAAAATTATAGCTAAATCATTTTGTGATGCTTTTTGAAAACTGCTTCTAAATATTTCATGAAACATATTTTTGTGATGTTTTTTCAAAACCACTATGAAACAATTTTTCGATGGTTTAAACTGCCACTAAATACTATTTTCCTATAGTGTGATCTGCTTCTTTATTGGACAATATATTAATATTTTTTGTTTAGTGTTGTACGTTAATAAAATAAAATTTAAAACCTTAGTAATTTTTAAATTTTATTTAGAAATACATGTGTCGTATATTCTACATATGATAACAATTTTTATTGAACTATCACATAAATATAAACCTCTTATGACTTTTTCTTAGGAGTTTTACATGACAAAGAAAAACATTATGCTCTTGAAAAATACAATTTAATCAGTATAAACTTCACCAAGTGTCACCGGTGACCAAAGAAAATATTAGACACTGAAACCTATAAAATATATCTTAAAATGAAAAAAATTAAATAATATTCAATGAAATAATAAAAATTCATTTTTGACTTCACAATTTAAGATAAACCTTTGAAACATAATACATAAATTTTGATAAAAAACAAAACAAGTGAACATTTTATTTTTTTATATGAAAAGTGTTCTTTATTTTAAATTAATGTAAAACCGTTAAAATTTTATTAAAAAATTATAAAATAAAAATATAAAATTCATTATCTATACTAAATTACACCCCTCACACAGACATATGTATCCACCAAAGTGTTCTCCACCAACATGTCATGTTAACCACAACATAGGAATTCAATTCCATCATATCACCCTAGATTATACCTCCCCTCCTTCTATCATTAAATATAAAAATCCTCTAGACATCCCTTGCTCTGACTCGCTATCCCCGCCTTCACCTCCTCATCCCCATCATCTTCATTTCCTACTCCCTATCACCCAACCTTCCTATCTCCACCTCCTCGCATACGAATCCTTAGTGCGACTATCATCACCTCATCTTCCCTCCTCCATCACTTCCCTCACAACCCTAATACCTCTCCATCCACCAAGATTCTAACCAACATCTATTCATCATATACTTTTATTCCATCTTGTTGATCCTTCATCACACATAGAAGTGTCTACATCTCCAAAACCAATCATGGATTTGTCATCCATTCAGATCTACTTCCATATTTATCACCATATATCCTTCAGTATATATATTTTTTACTCTATATTATGTTTCATCTTTACTTTTGTTCAAATTTACTAGTGAAACCACTCACAATTTCATTCTTCTTCCATACACCATATTCTATCATTTTGTGTAAATGATGAATTCTTTTGAAGATGAACTTTTGAAGATGTGATCTCAAAGACAACCTTCCTTCTTCATGGAATCAAGCCTTGTGGTTTGAAAATTAGGAATTCCCTTTAACATTATATCAGCAACACAAGACATAAACCACTGTTAACACCATAATATAGGGTTTAAGGTATGATATCTATATATAACATGTTAAACATGAGTTCATATACCATAAATAATGGATTTCCTTGACTTTGTAATATCCCTTAATGTATTTCCTTAACTCCATAATTAATTCATAAAATATACATCCCTAGGTATTCTAAAATTATAATTTTCCCTATATTTCCTCCACTATATAATCGGTAACCTATACTCAGATCATCATTTCTCAATATCCACACCCATCAACCATTGTTAAGAATTAAGTCCCATGTACTACTCTTATAACCTCTGAAATCTTAGCACATTATCAACTAAATTTTAAATTATTTTTATAATCATTAGGAAGTACAATATTTATATGCACTTACATATTTATAAATCATGTTTCTTTTTAAAAAATATTTTCATCTAAGTTTATTTCTATTCAATTATGATATTGGTATTTTTTTTACTATGATATATATTTTTATTCTATTATCATCTGGGATGTTTTATATAGTTTTAACATAATATGTTTTTTAGTATTAAAATAGTAACATTTTCTTCTAAATATTTCTCAGATTACTACATTTCTACAAAATAAAATCCTTTAAATAATACTACCCTATAATGAGATCCATTTTTAACACCGTGTTATCATTAGATTATAATGACTGAATGGTTCCTATAAATTTATCTAAATGAATATCTTAAATGACATGTATTCCATCATGAGATTTATTTCTATTAAAATATATATCCTTATTATGTTTCATCCCATAACTAATGGATCATATTATTTATTATCATATTGATTAGTTGAAAATATATCCTCCTTCATAAAGTATATTATAGGCTTATTTACATCTAATAAATTCAAATAATCAAATTCCCTCCCCTACCCCAAATTTGGGTATCTTATGAATCATGAAAAATTTTAATCTTCATGATTTTTTTTTCAAAAAAATCAGTAACATATATTCTTGATCCACATGACTCTCTTAATAATATGGAAATTTTTTACCAATTTATAGGATTTTTATTTTAAACTCAGCACCATATTTATTATGTTGTTCAATAGGATTAGTATACATAGCTTCTTGAATACCATGTTCTTGAAGAAAATGCTCCATTAATGTTCAAAAAAAATCATGGTATAATATTTAGATTAAGAAAAATCATCAACTTTTGTGTTATTGTATTTGAGGATAACGGTGATTCATAATTTTAATGTTTTAAAATGTATATGTTTTCATTTCTATGAAATTTATATAAATTTTTCTTTTGGATATTTAATATATCTCCATTCCATAACATATGAAGAAATGACATTTTCATGAGGAAATTGGTTAAAATTATTTGAAAACATAATATTCATCATAAATTGTAATTCATTATCTAAAATACCAATTAATCACATAGTTATATTTCATATCCTTCTTGAATTTCATTTTCAAAAAAAATAATATTAAATGCATATCTTCTCCTTATAATGTATATTTTATTGATTGGTTGATGAAAATTTGATGCTTTGTTTCATGATTTTTCATTACTTTTCTCTTTCATAAGAACACATGAAAAAGAAAAATATCAACATTACAAACTAAATTTCACTTTTTTTAGTTCAAAGAGAAGAAAAAAAATTAGTTTAAAATTTTCTAATTCATGTTTCCTTAAAATTTAATTCCTTTAAACTGATATAAATTCTTTAATGATATGAGTTATTTTCTTCTATGGTATATATTCTTAATCTGTGTATATTTGTGGTGTTTTATACTATTTTAACTTAATAAATTTTAGGGAATTTTAAGTTAAAATACAAATTTTGGGATGTTTCTGTTAATTTTGTCATCAATAGGTGAGTGAGAAGGTCACTGCATAATAGAAAAACAATCTATGTTTTTATACCATTTTTTATGTTTGGTTATTTTCTTTTCTATCCATATAAGTCTGTTGAATGATGTATACTTCACTGTTAATTTTCATCCCTGTTTTTTTGAAACAGTATCATTCATCACATACTCCAAAATTACTTCAACCTTATATATTCTTCGATTTTTATTATTATGTATTTTGTTCGTGAAATTTCATATTATTATTCAATTTAAACTTCTATTGATCATATAACATTAGGTAGATATAAAATAATAAATGGTCACATTCACAGATTATTGGATCCTAAATATATACGTTTTCATTATTTATTTTAATGATTCCTTGAATTTTTATACCTTCATTTCATGTCTCAAATCAAAACATTGTAATTTTATTTTATAGCCGAATACTATGAAAATCTATTTTCTATTGGTTTACTTTAGGGTAGGCATAACATCAGTGGGTGTGATGTGTGAGGATGTCCTCATGGGGAATGATGCTGG
The DNA here is from genome assembly GCA_963277665.1 of Viscum album. Classification (NCBI taxonomy): domain Eukaryota; kingdom Viridiplantae; phylum Streptophyta; class Magnoliopsida; order Santalales; family Viscaceae; genus Viscum; species Viscum album. The sequence goes on from OY728156.1 coordinate 1,811,116,783, forward strand.
TAATATAAATTGATCACTATAGGAGGTACATATATCACACATTAAATGAGGATATATCATTCATAGAGTGGTTTTAAGGTTCCTCTCAAGAGGTAGATGTTCATTAACTAGGCTCTTCTAGGACACATTCCAGACATGATAAACATTCATATGTGGTTGTTTCTCTTCAAGAACTATTCTTTAATGTTTTAAATTAGTTTTAAAAATATTTTTATGTAATTTATGTTCATCTATAATGAAATATAAGTGACATGAAGAAAGGAAACAATACTTATTTCATAAGGGGATCCCGGTCTCTTCTCCTTGTATATGAGTTTCTTCATAATAATTATTCAGTGATTCATTTTATTAAATTCGTGTGGTTTATATATTCTTTTTTATAATATGTTATACTATTTTTAATACTCTTAAAGAGTTGAGTTAGGACCAAATATTTTAATTATAAAGAAAATATTTCTTATAATAGAGTTTATATTAAAATTGTTGAGAATTATTTAATAATTTTTTATTGTAATTGTTTGAAGTTATGGTTTGTTCTAATTTGTTATCATGTCTATTTTTGTTGAATAATTTTATAAATGTTAATTTTTTAAATGATAACAGAATCTTATTATCAATTTTACACTATTAGACTAAAAGATTAGCATTGTTAGAAAACCATGAATTTTTCAAATTCTAGACACGACCAATAAATTTAGACAAAATTCATATTTTTATTTTGTGGAAATCACAATTATAGAATCATCTTTCCATGAAAACATTTTATCTGTAACTTGTTGGATCCACTTTGTGTATAGGTTTGTATTTGTTTTCAATAGTTGTCAATGGAATATCAAAATGAAAGAGATCAAGAAGTACTCCAATAAAATGGAGGAATGGAATCTCACAATGAAGGAGATCATGAAGTACTCCGATGAAGTAGAGGAGTAGTGATTCAGACGATTTTTGTGCTGATCGTAAGTTCAAAGAACATGTGTCAAAGGTGATACATTGTTTAAAACAATGAAGAATGTGAGGAGTAATCCATCCAAGGATGATTAAAGCAGGATGGTGTTTTTTGATTAAGACCATGCAATTACTCATGATTGCGTGAGAACCATGCTAGAGACTTCTTGATGGATTGAATCACATGGTTTGCATGAATTTGATCATGACAGTTGATGAAGGAGGCAATGTGACAATGAGTTGACTTATGAAATGGCCATGCACATCACATTGTCATAGATGATGATGGTACTAAAGTTGTTCCTTCAAAGAATACATATCACAATAGTGGAGTTTGTGATAAAAGCAAAAGAGTTGCTGAAGGATACAGATCACCAAGAAGAAGTGATGTTGAGGTGATCGTGCTTGTCGACAAATCAAACAAACTACATACAAATTTGTTGACAAAGGAGATTCCATGGTGACATGTCGAGTTCAAGAGTTGTGGTCAATGATCTATGTTTGATTCAAGAACATCGACAGAGGAATGGATTATCTGGAGGTGATACAAAAAGAGCAGATACAAGGTGGCGCCGTTTTCCAGTGTTTTCCAAATTTCAGGGCCTCAAAATCAACAAATAAAGAAGAGTGATTTTGGAAAAGGGACTTGCGCGCCATAATCTAGGAGGATAGGAAACTTGCGCGCCATATGTTTTTGAAGATCAGAGCATCAAAATATGGCAAAGGGATAAGGGTCGTGCAAGTTTTGGTGAGGTCACGCAGGCGAATTATGTACCAGGAAGAGACTTGCGTGCCGACGCCTTGAATTCATTATAACTTACGCGCCTATGGTTTTTCGAGATCAGAAGATCCAAATTTGGTAAAGGCAAGATGTTCGCGCAAGTTTGGATGTTGATCGCGCAAGTGCCTAGCAGGGCCCGAGACTTGCGCGCCGATGGATGACATGCACACCACCGTGCAGGGGGTCTAGTTTGCCTATAAATACTAGACCACCCCTCCTCATTTCAGACGGAGCTCAAGACTTTGAGATTGTTCGAGCTCTCATCGCGCAGGTGGTTGAACCGCGCAAGTGGTAGTTGGGTCGCGCAAGTGAAGGTTGCGCGCTGACTGATAGTTGAGCGCCCCAGGTGATTTGGGCAAGGAAGGAAGTGAGTCGCGCAGGTTTGAAGTTCAAGAAGGCAAAGTAGCACAGGTGCTTTGGAGAAACTTGCGTGCCAGGTTATACTTGCGCGCCTAAGACTTGTGCGCTGGGGGAGACTTGCGCGCCGAGCTTGAAAAGAAGAGCCAGATATTGTTAAAGCATGCCCGCCTTTCTGGAGCTCCACAAGAGCTGAAATATTGCCTGATACTTCTGGTGCAAAGTGAGATTGAAGAAGAAATCTAAATGATACATGCATGATCTCATGCATACATGGAGAACTGATTCTGACAACGCCGAGTAAGCTGAGCTTCATTAAGTAAGCAATCACATCAGTGATTGTGATTCAGGCAAACGAAGACAAGGGGATCTAGTGCATTCATTCATTGCACTAAAGAAGAAGGATTGAACTAAAAGGAGCATCAAATCTGAACCCTGATGCAAGCAATGTCTCATGCTTAACAGGAGACGAAGAACTTGAATGCACACCTATTGAAGAGACCTTCATGTCTATAAACTTAGTGAGACTTCACCAACAGCAGTGAGCCAGGGGGAGTCAACGGGAGTGACCCGAGGGACGCAGTGAGCTATCCCTGAACAATTGTAAAGGCAGTGTGCCTGGGATAGAGTGTCTGTACCCAAACATTTATATCTGCAGCTAGTGAAGCATAGTGGATTTTGGTTCGACCGGCAACCTGTTGGCGTATACTCCTTGGACGTAGCCCTCAGTGGTGAACCAAGTAAAAATATCTGTGTCATCTGTCTCTGCATGTGAATGTTTAATTGCTGATCATATCCATCATACAGGTTTAAGTAGTTCCTACCAACGTGGGAACAAGATCCACAACTTAAAGAAGAAAAAGTTTCCACCCTGATTCACCCCTCCCCTCTCAGGGTGTCCCGGGGTCCTACAAGTGGTATCAGAGGGAGGTTGACGTATGTTAGATATTATCCAGTAATTCTATTGAGAAGAGGATTTGAGTCTCTTTCCTAAAGTCAACAATGAAGAGCAGTCTTGATGAAGTTTCTGAGCAGACGTCTACATCTAGCAAGACCATGACAAACAGGAAAAAGAAAGAGAAAAAGCAGCTGAAGAAGTCCCTCATATCCAAAGAAGATGCAATGTCTTGCTCTCCATACCATTCCAAAAATGAATAAACATCAGGCATGGAAAGTATCGAGCAGGTGACTCAGAATTCTTCCAGAGGAAAGGATGACACCCCCAATTCACGCTTTCAAGAAAAACTCAAAACATATCTGCATGATATTCCAGAAGAAAGGGCTGTTATTATCTGTAGCCTATTTCAATCTATGCAGGTTGATATCACTAGACTTGAAAGGGAAGTGGACAATATGGAAAAGGGGCTGGAAGGAAAAATTATGGAAAGTATGAAGCTCACCAAACGGGTGAAAGCCCTTGAAGAAAAAGGTGAAGTCAGCAATACTCTGGAAGAACGGATCCATGCACTTGAAGATGAGCTGAAGAAGAACAATGAAGTCAAGAATTTTTGTCTGGAATAAACTTCCATTAAATTCAGGGAACTTGACTCTTTGTTACAAAACAAAGTTAAGATGCATGAAGATGAGGTTGAAAGGTTGAAGAAGAATTGTGAAGATAAGATGATCACGATTGAAGATCAGAAGATCATCCTCAATATTTTGGGTCAAAAATTGGAAGCTCAATTTACCAAGATTGAGAACACACATATTGAGACTTTACAAAAGAATGAAATGAGTGATGCTTTCACTCAATGTTCGTTGGAGGAGTCTAAAGCTGAAATGCCTCCAACATGTGACAAGAAGATTATGACATCTCTTGATTATCCACATCAAGAATCAGTTGCTGCTGGTACTCAATTCTCAATGGAGGATTCTATTGTCAAAATACCTCCAACATGTGATAAGAAGATCATGACTTCGCTCATTGATCTATCACAGGCAACTGAGAAAGTGAAGGTACCATCCAGACCATCTTGCACTCATGTTTCTAAATACACTCTGACAATCAGTGTAGGTGGGAAGAAAAGCTCTAAACAAGTATGGATGAGGATCAGTGAGAAGAAGAAACCTACCACAATGACTAGAGTGGATAGGATGAAAAAGGAGGAAGATTCTTCCTCAAATAGAGCACAAACGATTAAGAAGATGGCCCAACAACTTAATACTGAAGAAACAAAGAAGAAAAGATTTGTGGGCCAATGTTGGTGCTGCAATAGATTTGGGCACTATGCAATGGATTGTTTTTATAATCCCTTTCATGGAAAAGCACAGGGAAAGCCTATATCAAAGGAGAGGAAGCCAGAGAAGTAGAAGCAACATCCAAAGGTCCAGAAGCATCTGTTTACAGAAAACAGATTTGGAATGCTTTATAACATCTGTGATGTATGCAACGACAGTGGTCACAAGAATGGTGCATGCCTAGGTCAATAGATATCCAGAGCTGATAAGAACAGAAGACCACACAATCCATCAAAGTATGAAGAAAGTACCTTGGGGAGAAATCAGAAGAATGTTGTGAACACACACTTCCCCAAGAAGATCTCAAGTAGGGAAGCTGAGAAGACCCATGATTTTAGATCCATGGAATTTAAGGGTCATTCATCCAAAAGAAACACTAAGTGGGATGAATCTCGGATGAACCCATGTGGAAGACCTAAACCAGCAGCCAAAGTTCCAAATGACATATTGGTCATCTGGCCAGAAGATTTGAAAAGAATAAGGAAACTTGAAGATGAGAAGCCCAAGGCTGGTGACAAAGGAAAAGGAAAACTTTCACATGATGAAGACATAGTGCAGGAGAGATTGCAAACAAAGATAAACACACATGTCAAAGAAGTTCTGTGTGAGAGATGCAAGAAGTCTGGTCACATTGCAAAATGTTTCCTAACCTTAATACCAGAGCAAGAAGCAGTCCTTAAGAGGAGTAAGAATGTATCATTCATGATGGCTGCTAAGCAGAACAATTCTCCACACAAAGCAGAAGAGAATGTGAATAGAGCCATGCCACACCGATAGATGTCAGAACATATGTTCAAATGTGCAGGCATGAAGACTGGAGTGAATAGAGGAACTTGGTTGAGAAAAGAACCTCAACCAAGCAAGTCTTCTTGATGAAGCAAGAAGGAACCACCTTTTTTCCGTAATCATTTTTGTATTGTATTTGTGCTAATAATGCAGGGAATTGAAGGTGAAGCATGCTCTCAGGGGGAGAACCTGAGAAGTAGTGAATGCTGTCAACTCTTGATAGCCAAGCTGAAGAAGTTTCCATCCTTAGTAGATTCTTAAATCGATATTCAAAGATTCTGATGATGAAGGATCACTCTTGATGAAGATGATGAGGAGTGTTTCCTTTGAGGGGGAGAAGAATAAAGAAGCTTCCATAATCACTGTTTCAATCAATATCAACTCCAGCTGGACTCAAAAGTGGTTACTCTGTGAATTTCTTAAAGAACACGCCAATGGAGAAGGTATGTCATTTCTCAATCACTATCCCTTGGTTACTCAGATCAAAGATTATTTTACAAAGGGGGAGTAACTGAATTGATCAATGACACAAAGAGAATGGAAGTGCCCCAAGGTCACTTATCCTGTCGATTGCACTTGAATGTTTTTGATCTATTTGCTGATGTGAGTGCAGGAGTTTCAGGTTGATTATTCTCTATCATATTTGATCTTCTTCTACCTGGAATTAAAGTGGTAAACCCTTGAAGACAAGATACATGAGTTATCATCTCATGTTGGTATCATAATCTTTGGATAATGGACAGCCTTGTTGACTTAATCAAATCCTCTTGTTTTCTAAATCGAGCATTGCTCAAGTAGACTTAGAGTGAAATGATTAATGAAACATTGCTTAAGTGTGTATTGATACCCTCCCTACCATGTGCTTTGTATTTCTTGTAAATAAGGGGGAGAGAAAGTGAAATGAACGTTTGAAAAGAAAAGTTGATTGAATAGAAGATTCTCATTTTGACATTGAAAAATTCATTTCAGAAGATGTTTAAGGTATTGACAACAAAATACAAAGGGGGAGATTGTTGGAACCACTTTGTGTATAGGTTTGTATTTGTTGTCAATAGTTGTCAATGGAATATCAAAATGAAAGAGATCAAGAAGTACTCCAATAAAATGGAGGAATGGAAGCTCACAATGAAGGAGATCATGAAGTACTCTAATGAAGTAGAGGAGTAGTGATTTAGACGATTGTTGTGCTGATCATAAGTTCAAAGAACATGTGTCAAAGGTGATATATTGTTTACAACAATGAAGAATGTGAGGAGTAATCCATCCAAGGATGATTAAAGCAGGATGGTGTTTTTTGATGAAGACCATGAAATTACTCATGATTTCATGAGAACCATGCTAGAGACTTCTTGACGGATTGAATCACATGGTTTGCATGAAGTTGATCATGACGGTTGATGAAGGAGGCAATGTTCCAATGAGTTGACTTATGAAATGGCCATGCACATCACATTGTCATAGATGATGATGGTACTAAAGTTGTTCCTTCAAAGAATGCATATCACAATAGTAGAGTTTGTGATAAAAGCAAAAGAGTTGCTGAAGGATACAGATCACCAAGACGAAGTGATGTTGAGGTGATCGTGCTTGTTGACAAAGCAAACAAACGACATACAAATTTGTTGACAAAGGAGATTCCATGGTGACATGTCGAGTTCAAGAGTTGTGGTCAACGATCTATGTTTGATTCAAGAACATCGACAGAGGAATGGATGATCTGGAGGTGGTACAAAAAGAGCAGATACAAGATGGCGTCGTTTTCCAGTGTTTGCCAAATTTCAGGGCCTCAAAATAACCAAATGAAGAAGAGTGATTTTGGAAAATGGACTTGCGTGCCATAATCTAGGAGGATAGGAAACTTGCGCACCATATGTTTTTGAAGATCAGAGCATCAAAATATGGAAAAGGGATAAGGGTCGCGCAAGTTTTGGTGAGGTCGCGTAGGCGAATTATGTGCCGGGAAGAGACTTGCGCGCCGACGCCTTGAATGTATTATAACTTGCGCACCTATGGTTTTTCGGGATCAGAAGATCCAAATTTGGAAAAGGCAAGATGTTCGCACAAGTTTGGATGTTGATCGCGCAAGTGCCTAGCAGGGCCCGAGACTTGCGTGCTGATGGATGACTTGCACGCCACCGCGTAGGGGGTCCAGTTTGCCTATAAATACTGGACCACCCCTCCTCATTTTAGACGGAGCTCAAGACTTTGAGATTGTTCGAGCTCTTGTCGTGCATGTGGTTGAACCGTGCAAGTGGTAGTTGGGTCGCGCAAGTAGAGGTTGCGCGCTGACTGATGGTTGAGAGCCCCAAGTGATTTGGGCAAGGAAGGAAGTGAGTCGCGCAGGTTTGAAGTTCAAGAAGGCAAAGTAGCGCAGGTGCTTTGGAGACACTTGCGCGCCAGGTTATACTTGCGTGCCTAAGACTTGCGTGCCGGGGGAGACTTGGGCGCCGGGCTTGAAAAGAAGAGCCAGATATTGTTAAAGCATGCCCACCTTTCTGGAGCTGCACAAGAGCTGAAATATTGCCTGATACTTCTGGTTCAAAGTGAGATTGAAGAAGAAATCTAAATGATACATGCATGATCTCATGCATACATGGAGAACTGATTCTGACAACGCCGAGTAATCTAAGATTCATTAAGTAAGCAATCACATCAGTGATTGTGATTCAGGCAAACGAAGACAAGGGGATCTAGTGCATTCATTCATTGCACTAAAGAAGAAGGATTGAACTCAAAGGAGCATCAAATCTGAACCCTGATGCAAGCAATGTCTCATGCTGAACAAGAGACGAAGAACTTCAATGCACACCTATTGAAGAGACCTTCACATCTATAAACTGAGTGAGACTTCACCAACGGCAGTGAGCCAGGGGGAGTCAACGGGAGTGACCCGAGGGACGCAGTGAGCTATCCCTGAACAATTTTAAAGGCAGTGAGCCTGGGACAGAGTGTCTGTACCCGAACATTTGTATCTGCAGCTAGTGAAGCATAGTGTATTTAGGTACGACCGACAACCTGTCGGCGTATACTCCTTGGACGTAGCCCTTAGTGGTGAACCAAGTAAAAATAGCTATGTCATCTGTCTCTGCATGTGAATGTTTAATTGCTGATCATATCCATCATGCAGGTTTAAGTAGTTCCTACCAATGTGGGAACAAGATCTACAACTTAAAGAAGAAAAAGTTGCCACCCTGATTCACCCCTCGCCTCTCAGGGTGTCCCGGGGTCCTACATAACTCAGATAAATAGAAAACCAGGTGCCGTTTAGTTTTCCACCTACCAAGATTGTATTGTTTCCTATGAAATTTTAGTCACTTAAAATCGATATTATATATATATATATATATGAATACATATTTCAAAACTCTCATCTATCATATTTAAAATCATAAATTCAAACATGAGTAATTAATTTTTATGAGGGAAAAAATTACTTGTATTTGAATAGAATATCTATTTGAATTTTTGATAAAAAAAATATTACTTGAATTTGAATGTTTAATAAACATAGTTTTCTCAGGTAATTCATTTTTATAAACAAACATTACTTCTATTTTAATGTTTGATACATTATTATTATTCAAACAAATATTTTATATTTTCATTTTATCTTTGAGTGTTTGAAGGAATAATTTTCAACCATCCAATCATTTGAAGAGAATAATAGTGTAAACCATGAAAGATGAGGAGATATTTATTAATAGAAAAATGAGGATATGCATGATTTAATCTAAACTATTCATTGAAGGAAAAAATAAAAAAAAGTATGATTCATCATCATGGGTAGAGAAGTATCACTAAACATGGTTTTAATTTATGATTTATATTATTTTTATTTAATTTATTTCCAATGAAAGATCCATCATTATTTGTGATTATCTTATAAACCATATCACTGATCATTATTACCACAATAATCCTTTTGAATGATTTTTTTGAATTTTTGATTATATATTATCTCAAAATTTTTAAGGAAAACCCTTAAATTGATTCATTTGTACTCATAAATCTTAACCATGGGCATTTGAAACTATTAGTTTTTGTTTTTCCTTACTCTATATTGAAATATAATAATGTATATTGATTGAATTAAAATGGACTATAATGAAATATTTATAATAAAATATATCATTAATTATAAATTTTCACCATAATGGAGAAAAAATAAAATTGTTAGCTATTATTTTCACTGTGACTGATCTGTTTTCATATATTCCAGTGTATTTCTTCACAAATGATCCACATTATATGGGATGTTTCTCATCATTTATTACCTATATAGATTTTTTCAACTATATTACAACTAAAGAAGAGGACCAATTTCAAATATGAATTTTATATTACATGGGATAATGTTTATAATATATGAATGTTCAATTGAATAAAAGTGTTATAATTTTTAATTCATTTTATTATTCCAAATACCATTTAGATTCCTTGTAAATGATTATAGAAATATAAAAAACACTTGAACTAAAATATTATTCTTTATAAAGGATAACTCTTAGTGTGTCTAATTAATAACCACTTTGATAGTTTCTCAATCCATGTAAATGTGAATAGGCATGTTTAACTATTACACAAGAGGCTAGATTCTATTAAACCCGAAGTTGCACAACAACATTTATGCTAGGAAACTGTGGAATATATTTCAAAAATCCATCCACATTTTAGAATAATGAGGATATACATGGTAATTCATATTCTTATATTACTTAATTTTGAAATAGAATTTTATTTTCAAAACATAATTTCATTAATTGTAACAATATTAATTTCCCATACTCTGATTAATTATTTTCAGTCAATTTAAATTTAGTGGATTTAGTGTATTTGGATCCCAATTTGAAATATTTTAGTAAATATCTATGCCTCATTTTGTCATCTATCATACATTCATATTGTTAAAAAACACCTATATGCATCAAAATTTAAAATCATCATTATTCATACACATCTATGTGTAAAATATAAATCCATTCTTTGAAATTATACATGCCTATATGCATATAGTATATGTATATCTTTTTAAATTACACACCTATACACATACCAATTATTGTATGCATTATGCCATTTTATACTCCCATGCCTCCCATTCCTCGTCTAGATTCATAGTATGTGAAATTAAAATATGTATACATTTTTTGAAGGTACATGCACCTATAAACACATAGTCAACAGTATGTAGTATTCAATGGAAAGCTCCCATGCATCCCATGCCTATCCCAAATTAACAAATTGCATGTTGTATTCATAAATTGTCTGAAATTACATACACCTAAATAAATACACTTAAATACATTATTTTAATTTACCTATGCATGTACATATACATGCACAATCTTTAAAAACATTAGTATTCATACACTTGTATACATATGTTTTCCCCAAAATTTTATTTTCTCACTTATTGAAAACCACATTTACATAAAACACTTTATTATGTATTAATTTATAAATATACACTCTATCATTTTTTTTATTTACATATTGTATTTGTTTATATTTTTAATAAAAAAATTATTTTTTTATTTAGTTTTTTTAAAAAGATATTATGTCCCATGAAAATGAATGGGTGTAATACTAGTTAATATATAAAAAATAGATTTTTTTTGTGTCAGGAGAATCTTATTTCTTTCCACTAGGGTTTTATCCCCTGTATTCTCATACCGATGCTTTCTCCCAACCACTAACTAGTCATTATCATTCCCTTATTAAAAATCATGGTCATCATCAATCGCTCATTCTTACAATTCTTGATTTCTATCTCTAACTTTCACTCTCCAGAATACATGCACTCTATGTCTCCATCTCTCTCATCCACTATGCTCACCCACAGCTCGATACCCTCCCATTTTAGAACATAAAAAACACCAAAATATCTAAGAAAACCATTAAATAAACTTATCATATGAAATTTTAACTTTATTATATTTTTCTTCGTCATAATACCTATATCAGATCTATAAAAATCCTTCTGGGTGATCAATAGGGTTTTCACCTATGTCTTGAACCTCTATAAAGTTTTTGAAGAGATTATTAGTAACACTACCAATAATAAGTATTTTTGATCCTTATATGAACACCCTTAAGGTAACTATTGATCTCATACAGAACTATATCAGTTTCTTTAGAAATGATATTGGGGTTCCTATCAAATTTCACAAAAAAGAGGGTATTTGTTTCCTTAAACTAATTTTTTTTTCATCTCTCAATGAGTACCAATTATGACCATACCAAGAAAAAGAATACCATAGGAAGAAATAATATCCTTGTAGTTGGGTATTGATTCTGTATCCATAATTATCTTTATTCTATTTAAATTTATTTTAATTTTTGTATTTATTATGTTGAAATTTATGAATTCTTTGGGGATATTTGACTTGAAATAACCTATGTGTCCCCTAGATTTGTTTTCTCTTTTAATATTTATAGGAATCATGCATTTTTCATTGTATTACAGATTTCGTGAAATTTGTTTGGTATTTAGGTAGGGATTCTTAGAGGAGTTTCTCAAGTGTTGTTTAATAGGTATTGATTTTGAATTTATTATATATTAATCTCAATAGTTAAACGTATGCATTTTTTCCTTACTAAAAAATACTTAGCCATTTATTTGTTTTTTTATATGGTGTAAAAGTGTAATTAACCACTTCACTTGTACCAGTTCATTCATATACTAACAACATCAATTATTTTACCACCAAAACTATTTATGGGATTGGTAGGTTATTTTTCAATACACAGGCTTCTTATGTCAATGTATTGAATGTACTAAAAATATGTGTTGTTAAAATTTTCAATGGTATCATATGAATGGTCAATCAAGAAATGATTAGAAGAAATCTGGAAACTGTGCAACATGTTTTAGAAATTTCATGTCAGATATAGCCTCTGAAATGTTTGAGGCAGACATCGAGAATTGTTTCATCTTCTCTTATTGCTATTGTGAAGGTGTTAGATTTCTCACCATTATTCTTTACAAAAAAAAATTTAGGTAAACTTATCATTATATCAAGTATAACTTCTTATGGGTTTTTTATAAATTGATATCGCTTTTGAAATTATTCATTCATGATTTTTTTTCAACTCTCTGTATGAAAACACATTTTTTGGATTAAATCAATTGAGTGACATAAAGATAGACAAGGTAATTGATTTCAAAGTATTACTTCTAATTTTGTCCATATAAGTGGCCCTCACTTAGTGGAAAGTGAAATGATTTTTTGAACATGAACATGAAAAAGAGTGAAATCTATTACAATAATATTTTGATGTTAATTTAGTGATACATAGTTGCAAGAACACTAATTCATTTAGTTCTCAAAAATACATCCTATCTTTTTATAGTATGCCAAAATAATGTTATCATTAATTTTTTTGGCCGCCTCAAAATTTGAAGTTTATGATATTTAAGAACAATAATTATTATTACAATAGCATACAACCATGACTATTTTGTTAGTATTTCATTTCAAGTTAACAATTGTATCTTCTATTGGTATTAAGGGAATATTCTATTGGAACATATGTTGTGATTAGTGTCTTTTTTTATAATATGTTAATATTAAAAGTTATTTTTTATGATGTTTCACTCCTTGTTACTATCTCTTATATCCTTACTTATAATCATAATAAATTCATAAAAACCGTAGCAATATTTAATTATATCTTAACGTGGAAATATCCTAACAAAACCGACTAAAATATTTTTTATTACCATTTTACGATTTGTCTTATCAAAATTAATTTTTTAGGGTGAATAAAATTGTTAAATTTTATTTCATTGGGTTTCATCACTAAAATAATTATTTGGGTGAGTATTTTAAGATTTAGGGCTTCAAGTCACATTGTTAAATATTCACTTGGTGTATTACTAAAAATTTTATTTTGTAAAAGTTTTATAATTTTAATTATACATGTATGGAATACAATTACATAACTAATTTTAGGATAAACACGACAAATCCCTCTCTTGACCATGTGTGTTAAGTTTTAATGCATTCTCATGAATATTTAGAATTTATTTTTTGCTCTATTTTTTCGGAAAAATTTAATATTAAATAAATTCTTAGTTTTAGAAATTTATTTATTTTTACTGGTACAAAAACCATTGTATGATATATTCCTCATGATATGAATTATGTTTTACTGCATTTATTTGTAGATTTTTTATTAGTATGATGGTAGGTTCAAGGACACTATTCTAAATACTAAAATGTTTTATCAATATATGATTTTATCTTAATATAGAAATATCCTAATAAAAGCCACTAAATTATTTTTGATGGCTTTTTTACCATTTTTTTATCATACTTTGAGTTTTTTTATGGTGAATAAAATTGAATTTTTTTTATCTCATTAGGTTTCATCACTAAATTAATTAGTTGGGTGAGTAGCTAATGATAGGGGGATTTATGTCACACTCTCTTATTGTATTAATCTGTATTTTATTTTTTACATGTTTCATAATTTGAATTATCCATATATTAAATACAATAAAGAAATGGGTATTCAATTCACATTTAATTATACATGTATGAAATAAAATGAAAAAATTAATTTTAGGATAAACAAAACATAAGACACTCTTGGCCAATCATGTTAAGGGAGTTTGGTTTGGATTATGATACAGGGTTATGTTTAGTCTAGGGGGTTAATTTTATATATTTCATAGATATCTAGGTGTGATATACTTCCATTTAAAGGAAGATAACATCTTGGTTGGTGAGTATTAAGAAAAAATCAACAAAATTTGCTGGAGAGTTTTATTTTTTGTTTTAGTCTATTGGGTTATTTGGTATGTATGAAATGATTATTTTATTTTTCTAATATTTCTCTACATTCTAATATTTAGTGGACTTTTTCCAAGATTGATCAGTTGTGTTTATATTTTTTATATTAGAATCAAGATAGAATATGAAGTTTGGGTGATGTGGAATTCCACAGGTTGGATTGAATTTAAAGAAAAATTATCATGAATATATATGAATTATATTTTGGATATCCAGGTGTGATATTATTCCATTTAAAGGCTTCTAACTTCTTGGTTTATTAAAAAATGAAAAAAAAATTGGAGAGTTTTAATTTTTGTTGCAGTTTTTTGGGGAATGAAATAATTATTTATTTAATTTTGATAATTTTTCTCTACATTAACTTAAGTCCAAATCATTATTATCTATTTTCATGAAAAAATTTATATTATAAATTTGAGTGTTCTTCTACCAATATTTATCAGTTGTGTTTTAGAATATTTCATATTTTTTTAGTAAAATCAAGCCAGTATAGGGAGTTTGGGTGAGATGGACCCACTGGTTGGATTGAAGTTAAACATAGATGGTTCATGATTTAATGGACACATATATGTGATTATATCATGGATGTCATCCAGGTGTGATATTATTTCATTGAAATGATGTTAAGAAGGTGGGTTTAGGGGGGTTGGTTTAGGCTAGGGGATTTGTCTTGAGTTTTAGGGGGTAGGTTTTAGGGTTTTTGGGGGTTCAGGGGGTGGTTTTGGGATCAGGATAGGGGGTTTGGTTTAGGTATTGGTGGTTGGTTTAGTCTGGGGGGTTAGGTTTGAGTTTACTGGGGGTTAGGTTTAGGGGTTAAGGCTAGGAGGATTAGGTTTAAGGGTTAAGGATAAGAGGATTGGGTTTATGGGTTAGGGTGGGGAGGATGAGGTTTTAGTTTTGAGAGGGGTTAAGTTTAGGGATTATGGTTAGGGAGTTAGGTTTAAGGGGTGGTTTTAGGGATTAGGCTAAGATTATGGGTTAAGTCTATTATGATTATGTTTAGGGTTAGGTTTTGTGGTTGGGGTGGGGGTAGGTTTTGGGGGTTGTTTTAGGGATTAATCTTGGGTTTTGGTTTAGGATGGGGGGATTAGGTTTTAGTAAAAGGAGTTTTTAGGTTTCGGGGTTAAGGTTAATGGGGTGGTTTTATGGATTAGTCTAGTTTTAGGGATTAAGGTTATAAGGGTTATATTTATGGGTTATTTAGGGATTAGGGTTGGGGGGTTAGGTTTGGTATGGGGGTGGGGTTATGTTTTAGTTTTAGGAGGGGTTAGGTTTAAGTTATGGTTATGGGATAGGGCTGGGGGTTTAAGGTTAAGGGTGTTTGTTTTAGGGGGTGATTTTTGGTATTGGACTAGGTTCATGGTATAAGGATAAGAGGATTAGGTTTAGGGGTTAGGTTTTAGGGATGAGGTATAGGGGGTTAGGTTCATGTGGTTTGTTTTAGGGATTAGTCTAGGGGGTTTATTTTAGGGGTAGTTTTAAAGATTTGTTTAGGGGGTTTGTTTTAGGTCTATGGGGTTAGGCTAGGGAGGATTAGTTTTTAGTTTTAGGATGGGTTTGGTTTAGGGGTTAAAGTTAGTGGGGTTAGGTTTATGGGTGGTTTTAGGGATTATGCTAGGTTTAGGGTTTAAGTCTCAGAGAATTAGGTTTAGGGGTTAGGATTTAGGGATTAGGTTTGGGGGGTTTTGTTCAAGTGTGTTTTTATGGATTAGGATAGGGGGTTTGGTTTATGTGTTGGTTTTAGGGATTAGGAAAGGGGTTTGGTTTAGGTATAGGGGTTAGGGTTGGGGATTATGTTTTAGTTTTAGGAGGGGTTAGGTTTGGGGTTTAAGGTTTAAGGTTGGGGGTTAAGGTTTGGGGTTAGTTTTAGGGGTTTTTTTAGGGATTATGCTAGGGGTTGGTTTATGTATGGAGGTTTAGTTTTTGGGGGATTAGGTTTTAGTTTTATAAGGGGTTAGTTTTAGGATTGTAAGTTTGGGGGTGGTTTTAGGGGTGGGTTTAGGTTTAGAGTTTAAGGCAAATATGATTATGTTTAGGGGTTAGGTTTTAAGGTTTGGGGGTAGATTCAAGGGGTAGTTTTAGGGATTGAGATAGGGTTGGTTTTGGATTGGGGATTACGTTTTAGTTTACGTATTGGTTAGGTTTAGGCATTAAGGATGGGGGGTTAGGTTTAGGGGGTGGTTTTAGGGATTAGGATATGTTTAGGGGTCAGAAGTATTATGTTTAGGTGGAGTTTTTAGTAACTATTATTGGGGGGTTAGACTTAGGTTGGGGGATTAGGTTTTAGTTTTAGTAAGGGTTAGTTTTAAGTGAATTTTAGGGGGTGGTTTTAGGGATTTGGATAGGTTTAGGGGTTAATGATAGTAGGATTATGTTTAGGGGTTAGGTTTTAGGGATTAGGTTTAGGGGGGTTAGGTTCAGGGGGTTGGGGATTAGGCTAGGGGTTTTGGTTTAGGGTTTTGTTGTAGTGATTGGTCTAGGGATTATGGTTTATGTTGGGGGTTAGGGATTAGGCTAGGGGGTTTGGTTTAGGGGGTGTTTTAGTGACTGGTCTAGGGATTATGGTTTATTATGGGGTTTATGAGGTTAGGGTTGTTGGGTTTAGGGGGTTGTTTTAGGGGCTGATCTAGGTTTAGGTGTTTGGTTTTAGGGATTAGGTTTGGGAGGGTTAGGTTTATGTGGTTTTAGAAATTATTCTAGGGCGTTTGGTTTAAGATGGGGTGGATTATTATGGGTTTTGTTTAGGTGGGGTGGTTTTAGTGATTAGTCTAGTTTTAGGGGTTAAGGATAGGATTATTAGGTTTAGGGGTTAGGTTATAGGGATTAGGTTTAGGAGTTAGGTTTCAGGGATTTTGTTTTTTTTTGGGGGGGGTAAGTATTAGTTTTATGAGGGGTTATGTTTAGGGGTTAAGGATGATGGGATTTGGTTTAGGGGTTGGTTTTAGGGATTAGGGTTGAGGGTTAGTTTTAGGGGTTTTAGGGATTAGGATGGGGGATTAGGTTTTAGTTTTTTGAATCTTACGATGGGTCATGTCCAACTTTTTTTTCATGATCTATGATCAATCTGAGATTTACATGATGGTGAAATTTGTAATCAAGATAATTGAATCAAATAAAAATGACATGGGTTAGAACTTTGGAACCAAGCATAAGGTTATCACATATTATTTATAATTAATTTAATCAATTAAAAAATAACTTTTTTGAATTCATTCTTTGTTGATGGATATGACAAAAAAATTGTGTTGTATCATCTTTGTGTTGTTAGAATCAAAAAAATATTTCCTCTAGTGGTGATCCACATGTGTTTCAAAAACCAATGAACTTCATCATAGGAATATTTGGGTGTTAGAACAACATATCCTATCACTTGCATCATTCTCCATTGATCACCCTGATAATCGCTTCCAAATCATTCTCCTCGATCTCTCTAGACTCAAGAGTGGGAGGTGTAGGAAGATCACTCTCTATTCTTGGGAGCATTCAAGGAGAGGGATCTCGCTAGGGCTTGACAAGATTCTCTCCAGCTATCATTGTGCACAACACAAAATGAATTTTCTCTATTGAAAATAATAATATAATTGGGTTTAAATAGCACTAGGGTTTATAAATAAATATTTCCACAAGTTGCCTTTAATATTTAGTTAAAATCTTATGGAACTCTATGTCTATAATAATAATAACAATAATAATATTTCATCGACATGCACTTTACTTGCGAATTAAATCAAATATTATTCAAGAAAAAAATATTCAATATATATTATTTATCACAAGACCTAAAAAATTGGTCCATAATTCCTAAATAATATTTATTGGGCCATGAATAATGACTATTTATTTAATAAATATATTTATTTTCATTATTCACCAATAAATAAATAAATATTATATTCACTGAATAAAAAAATAAATATTTATTAATTATACCACTCGCATGATATTCTATCGAATAATAGGAGAAGGAATATATGTGATCAAGACTACATGAATAATTATTAAACCAAGTATAGGAATAAAATTTATTCAACTTTTTAAATAATAAATAATAATATGTTATTTAACTAAGATTCTGGATACACTTGGTGTGTGACCCTCCATGCCTCTTTCTTAGTGGCATTACGTGAAGCAACATAAATTCCAAGGTTAGCATCAAGAAACATGCCAAGGAACCCATAGATAAATAATTTAATATTGAAATGAAATAATACATCATATATATTTTTACTATCTAAAATAATCCTTTTATCACGATATCTCTAATCAAACAGGTTGTATGTTGGTTCCATAAACCTATGTGATTGATTTCTCTTTCTATGACTTTTTAGAAATTGATTTTTCCCATAGAACACCATGACCATATATTTATTTAGGATATAAAATTTATATCAAAGGTCCAGAGATATCAACTTTCATTAAAGAACAAAAGGGGAAAATCCTTTCTCGCATTATTCATTAATGAAATATTACTCGTGACACACCCAATGTATCTTACCACACTACAAATATCTATTGTACTAGTTTTCATCAATAAATCAATATACACGACTCATAATACGCATTAATAATAATATTAATGTATAAGGATCAATAAAAATGTTTGCAGATAGGAACATACAATGACACTTATAAATGTGGATTTTCTACTAGTGGGTGTCATTCTCATAATATCCTACACTGGATATTACCATCGGTGTACACCATGAGAAGGTGCCTCAAAGTCCTATGAGTCTCCACTTATGATGGATTATATCATTTTTGTCCCTAAATGATATCATATGACTATAGAACAAATATTTTAGAATATTGTCATAGCACTCTTGGGTTCTCATTATAGCAAGGAACTTCTATGACCTTTTAGAGTGAAAACAACTATTATGAAATTATCACATAATATGTTAAACAAAATAATAATCATGATGTTAAATTAGTTTATTAATATTCAAAACTATGAATATAAAAGTGTTATACGAAAGTATATAAAAGTTGGTTCTAGGTAACCAACTCCTATAGTTAGGTGGTGGTTTTAGGGATCAGGCTTGGTTTAGGGGTTAAGGATAAGATTATTAGGTTCAGGGGTTTGATTTTAGGTGTTGGGATTAGGTGTTAGGGTTAGGGAGGATAGGTTCATGGGTTTGATTTAGATATTAATCTAGGGTGTTTGGTTTAGGATTGGGGGGGTAGTTTTATGAGGGGAGTTAGGTTAAGGGGTTCGATTAAAGCTAGGGGGATTGTGTTTATGGGTTTTCAAGAATTAGGGTCTGGGGGATTTGGTTTAGGGGGTCATTTTTAGGCTAGGGGTTGGGTTTAGTCTCAGGGATTTGGTTTTAAATATAGGAGGGGATAAGTCTAGTGGATATGGGTTTTGGTTTAGGTTCAAGGGGGATTGGGTTTTTGTTTTATGATGGGTTAGGTTTATGGGTTAGGGATAGAGATTAGGTTGGGGTTAGGTTTTAGTTTTATGAGGTGCTAGTTTTAGGGGTTATGGATAGGGGAATTAAGTGTTAGGTTCAGGGGTGGTTTTAGGGAATAGAGTGGGGGATAGGTTTAGGGGGTGGTTTCAGGTATTAGGATGGGGGATTAGGTTTGGGGGTTAAGTTTTAGGGATTGGGTTTTGGGGTTAGGGTTGGGGTTGGGGGGGTTAGGTTTAAGGGTTGTTTTAGGGATTAGTCTTGGGGGTTTGGTTTAGGATGGGGGGGGGGGGTGGGGTTGGGTTTTAGTTTTAGGAGGGGGTTAGGTTAAGGGGTTCAGTTAATGCTAAGGGAATTAGGTTTAGGGTTTAGGTTAGGGGGTTTAGGAATTAGTTTTGGGGAGTTTAGGTTTAATGGGTAGTTTTAGGGATTGGTATAGGGGGTTTTGTGGGGGGGGGGGGTAGGTTTAGTTTAAGACTAGGGGATAGAGGGTTTGTTTTATAATTAGGGGTGGTTTTAGGGATTAGTGGGTAGGTGTTTTGTTTTGGGGGTGATTTTATATATTAGGTTAAGGGTTAGGTTTAGGGGGTGTTTTTAGGGATTAGGCTAGGGGGTTTGGTTTGGGCTGGGTGGATTAGGTTTAGGTTTTAAGAGGGGATAGGTTTAAGGGTTAAGGCTAGGGGGATTAGTTTTTAGTGGTTAGATAATGACTAACCTACCTTAAAAACTAAACCTATAACCAAAACATAAGTGTAACCCTTAACATACATCTTAAATATTAAATCCTAAACACCAAATCCCCTATATAATACCTAACCTAACCTTAAAAACTAAACCTATAACCCAAACCTCAATTTAATCCCTACATCTTAAATCCTAAAACTAAACCTAAATTCTAAAACACCATAGTCCCTATACCATAACCTTAAAAAACTAAACCTATAACCCAAAAATAAATTTAATCCTAAAACTAAACCTTAAATCATAAACACCAAAGCCCCTATATGTAACAAAAAACTTAAAATTTAAACCTATAACCCAAACATAAATTTAATACTTAACCCAATACATAAATAATAAATCCTAAAACTAAACCATAAATCCTAACCCCTATCCACTAACTATAGAACTAAACCTTAAATCCTAAAAACTTAAGAACCACAAACCTTAAAAACTAAACCTAACCTCCTCCATAAACTATAAATCCTAAAACTAAACCTATAAACCAAACATAAATTTCATCCTTAACCTACTATATAAATTTTAAATCCTAAAACTAAATTATAAATCCTAACCTCTAACCCCTACACCCCTAAACTACAACCTAAATTTAACCCCTACCCCCTAAAATTGTCTCTTATGGTATCTAATCAAAATGATATGAAGACACTATATAAAACTTTTCCCCTACTACCTATCATGTAATATCAACCACCCTAATTACTATAAAAAATATATAAATCAATAGTCACTAGAAGAAAGTAGAACCATATATGAATGAAAAAATAGCTATCAATCACAATATTCATCTAGTTAACATGAGGGTTTAAACCCTAATAACTAAACCCAACCAAATATGATGAAACATATTAATATGAATAAAAAATAGCTATATAAATGAAGAATCCATGCATATTAAATACTAAAACTAACCTTAATTGAAAACCCTTAACCCCCAACCTTTAAAACTAAACCTATAACCAAAACCAAAATTTAATCCTCAACCTAATCCATAAACTATACATACTAACATGATATTGGGTTTCACTTCACGGATGAAGATTTGAGCATTAAGGTTGTTCCCTATGATGTACTGAGAAAATAGGTCATTCTATGGCATTCCATAGCTTGCCTGAGCCATCCTATCTAGACAATCAGTTCCTCAAGGTGATTCGGGTGTATAGCTCAACTGGTAGAGCATTGGGTTTTTAACCAGATTGTCGTAGGTTCAACTCTTGTTATACCCAACTCCTACTAAACCCATCCCCTATGGTATCTAATCAAAATGATGTGTTACAAATAACTAAAAATTTCCCCCTACAATAATATCAACCAATCAAAATTAAATGAATACCCATAATACACACACATATATATATATATAATGGAAACTTGACTGTAAAAAATCTATAAAAAATAGTCACCATAAGAAAGTAGGACCATATAACATAAATCCTAAAATGTCTTGGGGTTTATTTCATGGATTTTGATTTGAGCATTATGGACCAGTGGACTACCAAAAAAATGGATCATTCGTGGAACTGCTCTCAAGCTACTTCAGACCTTGTAATATCCCTTCCTTTGTGTACTATGTCGATCAATAATGGCAGATATGAGTGATCAATACTACAAGTAGTTTTGAACTAGGAACTACTTGAGTAGTGACAATGGAACATGAGGTCATCCCACTCCCAAGGGTTCATATGATAATGGTTTTCTATGGTGTTCCATAGATTTACTGAGCCATCCTACCTAGACACCTAGTTCCCCAAATAGAACCAAACATCATATATAATAGTTCCTTATTTACATATCCTCTAAAGAAGGAATTTTCCAAGATAATGGATTCATTATAATATCTCTAAAGAAGTATTTTTCTCAAACAACGACTTCTACAAATGTTTTTAAAGAAGGAATAGTCCTGAGTAGCACTTTCTTTAGAAGTTTTTTAAATAAAGCATTGTCCCTGACATCTCCCTATATATAAAACAAAACAAAATATAAAATATAAAATTAAACATTATTTAACTGTTTTTATATTTTTTATTACTTTAATAAAATTATTCTAAAAATATTACATAAAATCTCACTCAACCTCCCCTCTTATAAGGGTGCTTTACTCAATATCTTTTCCAGGTTTTCAATATGGGATTCATACACCACTTTCCCACTATTTAATTAATAATATATTATTTATAATAAAACATTAATGCAAATAATTTATTAATCATAAAATATTTTTAATAAATACTTATTATTTAATAATGGAATAAATAGTAGAAAATTAAGTCATAGCAACGATTACTAATGATATCATTAATTTTTTTAAAGATATAATTAATAATAATTTTTTAAATGATATGATTAATAAAGTTATTGATAATAAAAATATAATTATTAATAATATCTAATACTTACAAACGGTCAGGGAGGGCGAATTATAAATGATAAAAAAGTTTTAATACTGAATATAAAAAATGTAATTAATAATATAATTAATTTGAGATTTTAAAATAATTATTGATTATTATTAATCTAATTTTTATGAATTATTATTAATAAATAATGTTCTTTGTATTATAAATTATTTTTTTATTATATTTATGAATAATAATAATGATAATGATAATAATAATGATGACGTATTTCACCGTATTAAATATTATTCTTATTAATTAAATTTTTTAATAAAAATTAAAAAAAATTATAAATAATAATAATATTAATTTAATTAATATTTATTTTAAATTATATTATTAACTACTTTATTAATTACATGAATAATTATATTATTTACATAATTATTCATAGGTATTATTTTAATTATTAAAAATATTTAATAATATAATTAATAATTATCAATAATCTAATTAATAATATCTAATAATAATTAAATAATTAATAATACTTTATTATAAGTTAATCAATAATATAATACTTAATTATAATTATGTCTATAAATTTTTATAATGTAAATGTTATGTTTTTAAATAATAATGTTTGAGACATGAATTTTTTTTTTGTTTATTATATTTATGAAATTATTTTTAATTTAAATTAGTTTTTATATGTTTAGTTAGTGTTCCAAATTTCATTAGATTGTATTTATAATTTCTAATTTATACACCTTCAAAATCACTTAATTAAAATATTGTAATGATTCAAGTAGGTGATTTTGAAATACTATAAATTATAAGGTATAAATACAATCTAAATAAAATTTTACACACTAACTAATCATACAAAAAAATTGAAAATAAAATGATAAAAAAATAATGAAAAATGATTTCAATGAAACCAAATATTTTTGTTTCAAAAAAAAACATTTGTACTTGTAATTTTTTTGAAGATAACATTTTTTGTGTAAATTAAATTTTGTTATTTATTATTTTTTTAGAATTATTTTTATTTTCAATTAATTTATATTTCTAAAATCCATGTTTTAAATTTCATTTGGAGTCTATTTATACTATATTTTATGTGCATAAATTTTTTGAAATGAAAATATTATTTTTTAATCAATAATATTTGTGTCATGTAAATTATTTTCTATTCATTATATTAATGAAATTCTATTTATTTTATTTTTTTTTATATTTTTAGTTAGTGTAAAAAAAATATTTACATTTTACTTTAATTTTTAATCTATACACCTTCAAAATCAACTACTTCAAATATAATAATGTTTCAAGTAGGTGAATTTGAAAGCCTAGAAATTATAAATTATAAATACAATCTAATTTAACTTTGACACAATAACTAAACATATAAAAAATAATTAGAAATAAAAATAATTTCATAAAAATGATTAATTAAAATTAATTTCAATGTCACAAAATATTATTGTTTCAAAATATAACATTTAAACTTGTAAATTTTTTTTCCATATAACATTTTTTAAAATTAAAATATTTTTGTTTATGATTTTTAACATTTATTTTATTTTCAATTAATTTTTATTTGTATATTCAATGTTTTGAATTTAATTTAGATGTAATTTATATTATATTTTATGTGCATAATTTTTTTGAAGTGTAAATTTTATTTTTTTAATCAATAATGTTTATGTTATTTAATTTTTTCTATTATATTTATGGAATTATTTTTATTTTCATTTATTTTTTATATGTTTACTCATTGTAAAAATTTTCACTTAAATTTTATTTAGAATTTTTAATCTATATGCCTTTAAAATCACCTAATTGAAATATAATAATTTTTTAAGTAGGTGAATTTGAAAGCCTGTAAATTATAAAGTATAAATACAATCTAAATGATATGTTACACACTGACCAAACATATAAAAATTAATTGAAAATAAAATAATTTCATAAAAAAGTAATGAAAATTAATTTCAATGGCGTAAAATATTGTTGTTTCAAAAATTAATATTTTAACTTGTAAATTTATTTTGGAAGATATCATTTTTTGTATAATTTTTTTTTTTTTTTTTGGTTTTTCTGGAATTCCTTTTATTTTAAATTATTTTTTATTTTTATAGAAAAATATTTTAAATCTAATTTAGATGTTATTTATACTATATTTTATGGATATAAATTTGTTAAAGTGTATTTTTTTTTCTTTTTTAATCAATAAAGTCTGTGGCATGTAAATTAATTTTTGTTTATTATATTTATGATTTTTTTTTATTTTCAAATATTTTTTATATGTTTATTCTATTTTTTATGTTTTATTTAAATTGTAATTATATTTTATAGGCGTACAAAGTTACCGACTTGAAACATAATAATTTATTAGGTTTCAAGTGGGTGACTTTGAAAGCTTATAAAAAATAAATTCTATGTTCAATAAAAATGAAATTTAAAACATATACTAAACACATATAATCATAAAGGTTCAAAAACCAAGAGAAATTGGCCCTAAAATTCATGAATGAAAATAAAAAATCGAACATGAACCATGAAGAATGTGGCACATAAAGCACCGACAAACCAAGAGTGTAGCAAAACACCACCACCAAAAAGCACTAACCTAGAGACCCACACATTATGGTCTGTAGACCCACTTGTTTGTTAACCTCGAAATCCCACATTAAAAAGGCCTAAAGTTCCAAAAACACACACAATGACACCATAAAATAGTTTCAACCATGAAGACCTCACGAACCTATTCACAATGATGAGTTTGGCTGGAAAACACCACCTGAGGTCATCTGACAAGAAAACATTCATCCAAGGAAGACATTGTTCCCTTCATCATCATCACTCACATGATCACGGTTATCCCTAATTCTCATCACCAGAGGTGTCAATTAGCACATCATCCATGGGATTTTCTCACCGTTAGTATGTCATACTACCGATAACCCGTGGTACACATGAGCATCGAACCTTTCGACATCCCATACCACCACAGGTCATCCCACAGCTATGGAAAACAACACCCATGAGTAAGAAAAACATTGTTCCAAAGAAAAAAAAGATATCCAATCAACAAATAATGGAATAAGGATAAAAAATCACCTCAATATCCCAAAGAGAGCACTGTTGTTGACCCAAATGTTGTAGACAATCTAGCATGCTTCCATCTAGGTTGAGTACTATTTCTCACGTTTGTCCCCCATCCAAATCACGACTTCCAAAAAAAATCATCCATCCTCAAACCTTTATCTAGAACTGTATCCAAGGAATTCACTCATTCTCTTCCTGAGGTCACCCTCATCCTAATCGTGATGACATGCCCTCATCCCAAGGCCATGATCCACTCAATAAGAGCATGATAATAGAAATCACCTAAGGACATCACCATTTAGAATGATCTACCTCCATCTACATTGAACATCGTTCTTTCCATCGGCTGGCTTCAACAGGATCCCAAATTCGCCATCTCCTAGCTAGAGCACCTTGAAAAAATAGATCATGCAGTGGAAACCCAAATTCAAAATCCACTGAGAGATGGCGGCCAATGGTTGTTTTCTCATTCCCTCTACCACCACTACCTGCAGGTGCGACACCTAATTGACGTACTCCAACTTGACCCATTCACCAGACCCATTGACAATCCATGAGCCTTCGATGAGAAATGGGGAGCGATGGTGGGCCTAAGGGAAAATCTAAGCAAGGTTATGAGAAGGAAGATGACTATAGCTGACACCTAGACTCCAATCCCACCGAAGCAATCTTCCAAGGCCAACGCATACTGAGTCCCATAACCCATCATCACTGACATCATGCAACCCTAGATCAACCCCTTCTTGAGGGATTCCTCAATCAGTACACCAAATTATCGAGGAATTTTTTGTATATCTCATGAATCTTGAAGGCAACACACTACTATTGAGTGTCGTCATCTACCAAATGTCATCCCTGCCATTGGGCAGATCACACCGAGAGAAATCATTGCCATCATCCTTCCTTTCCATATGCATATATTTATTATTTAATAAAAAATATTTAATAATATTATTATTGTAATTTAGTTAACAATAAAAATAAAATATTAATTATTTTACTAAATAAAAAATATATTTTATTTTTAATAGTAATGTTATTTTTATTTTTATATTTAAATTATTTTATTAAATCATAATAGTATTTAATACTATTATATACATAATCATTTTCATTATTATTCATAGATCTAATAAACAAAAAACCTTACATGCCACAAAACATCATTTCTTAATAATAATTCATAATAATTATATTTGTAATTATTACAACTAATTTTAAAATATCAAATTAATTATATGAATAAATATATTTTTTATATTCAATATTAGAAATTATTAAATATTTATAATAACCCCTCCCTTACCATTTCTAAGTAATATAAATTATTAATAATTATTTTTTTCATTTTTAATTACATTGTTAATTTTAACATATAAAACATTTTTATTATTATTAATTATAATTTTAACAATATTAATGTAGTTTTAAGTATTCGTTACTATTAATTTAATACTTAATAATTATTACCTAATATTTATTACATTATAAAATAATTATTAGTTATGAAAAATATGTTATCATTGATCATTTTTTATCATTAATGTTTTTTATTAATAATATAGTATTCATTAAATTATGGAAAAGTGGTTTATAAATCCCACATTAAAAATTTGGAATGTTTTTGAAGGATCACAGACTTATAAAAGGTTATATTTGGGTTAATTTTATGCAATAATTTCATAATACTTTATTTGAAGTACTACTAAATATTAAAACAGTTAAATACTATTTAAGGGAGGATGCTTTTCTAGAAAATTCCTTAAAAATATTTTGAGGAAGGTGCTTTCTCAGTCAGCATCTTTTATGATAATTTTATAAAGAAGGCGTTGTCTTGGACATCATCCTCTTTAAACAATTTGCATTAAAGGGATTTAATGATTCAACACATTCTTCATAAAAATTCTACAAAAGGTGATGTCTTCAACACTACCCACCCTTCTACTCCCAGCAACTCGAAAGCATCCCCAGATCAGGAAATAGTTTTTTATGTTGTATGCATAAATTTTTCATGTGAGCCTATACCACCACATTCATGATATAAGGGATCCTTTTCATGAAATTCCTTAAAAATATTTTGAGTAAGGTGCTTTTTCAGTTAGCATCTTTTATGATAATTTTATAAAGAAGGTGTTGTCTTGGACATCATCCTCTTTGAACGATTCTCATTGAAGGGATTGAATGATTCAACACATTATTCATAAAAATTCTAAAAAAGGTGATGTCTTAAACACTACCCACCCTTCTACTCCCAGTAACTCGAAATCATCCCCATATCGGGAAATAGTTTTTTCCATTGTATGCATAAATTTTTCATGTGAGCCTACACCACCACATTCATGATATAGGGGATACTCATAGCTATTAAACAAAATTTTCATGACTGAAACCAATAAAAATTCATCGATTAGATACACTAGAAATATAGCATGGGGACACGGGTCAAACGAGCAACCCCACTGACACCACCAATGCCAACCCATTGCAGTGATATAAGAACCCATTACCTCTCACATAAATAATTAATATGAATGAAAAAAATGAAGAATACGATCCATATACCTGAAACTAAAATAACCTCTTACTCCTTAAAATTAATTCTCCGACCTATATTCATAATCTGAAACCTAATAATTAATGAAAAAAATAACTGTTAACTAAATTAAATGAATACCCATAATGAAAACATGTGTTTAACTAATGAATAAAAATTGTATAAAACAGTAGTATATAAATCACCATAAGAAAGTATGAATGAATAAATAGCTCTCCCCCACCACTACCTCCATGTAGTACCATCCATCGTCCATTGTCTGGCTGCCATTGAGCCCTAATGTCCCTGTTGAGCCCCATCGTCGAGACCTCCCAACCTTGTTGAGCCCCATCATAAAGCCCCCATCAAGACTCATCATATATACCTTCCATTGATCCCTCCTTCCCCCATCATCGAGCCCCCCATTGAGCCTCGTCGTCAATACCCCATCTCACCGCCCTCTTTAACCCGTTGTCGAGCCCCCTATAATCGATCCCCCCTACTTTTCCCCTCCATTGAGCCCCATCCCCCCCCCCCCTCCACCACTATGTATCCTCCCTATAGGCCACCCACTTTCATTCCCCTAGATGTCAACCCCCATGTCTGTAGACCCTCTCCCATGAGGCATAGTTGGGGCCCCTTGATTCACTAACATCGATTCCTTTCTACATAGCGACCCATGCCCCTTGATTACTGCAAAGGTACTACTTCTTATAGATTCCTCTTCTACACAACAAACCCATTCCAATTCATTCATATTCTATACAAAACAATCATTACCCCTTATCGTTGTATGTTTTTAATATTGATTATTAGCATTAAATTCATTTATCCAAAACCATAATCTAAAGTTTCATTAGTTTTCTCTTCCACTTATAAATGTTTTGAGAACATAATATTGTTTAAATTTTCATGTAACAGTTTACTTTGATGTTTTATTTATCTGATTACATTTTCATGAACTAAAATTAAACTTGAGTCTTCTCATCATAAATTTTTGGAGAAATTTTATTGGAAGGTATTAGTTATTATATTTGGGTAGATAGTCCAATTTTACAAATTTCCATATTTCGATTTATGTTGATGAATGGTGTTCTACATGGACAGTATTCCACTAATAATTAATGGGTGAAGATATGATTTGAGTAGAGATTTTTTTTGTATTATGTATGGTTGTATCTTCTTAGATATAAGGGAAATGATTATTGTGGAACTTATTTTTAGATGCTGTAATATTATTAAGATCGACTTTCTCTCACAGTTCATTTAAATTTCAGTTTATTATTGAAATTTTTTGGCATTTCCACTGACCATAGAAGATATATTTCACCTTATTCTTCCCTTTTATAGGAATTTAATTATCTTTTAGGATCATATCATTAAAGAGAGAAAGTAGTTCAATAAAATTGTCATCATTCCATCTGTTTCCATCTTTTAAATTATATAGCTTTAGTATTGCTGAAAATGTTGTATATTTAGTACAACCAGCATACAATATTATCTTTTCATAACTCTTTAACTTCTCAAACAATTTTATAAATCACAAAGTTCATCTTAAACTATCATTTTAATTTACCCATTATAATCTTCATCATCATTCACACCTATAATAACATCCTTTATATGGTCTTATTCATTGTCTACACTTGTAATCATATCAGATGATACATAAAACACAATGTTATCCCAGTAACTAGATACAATCACTTTTTCCCCATGTTTATTCCAACATTTATAACTTAAATGTATTTCAGGATAGATCAAGCATTATTCCAACTCCTCAGG
Organism: Viscum album; assembly: GCA_963277665.1. Lineage (NCBI taxonomy): Eukaryota > Viridiplantae > Streptophyta > Magnoliopsida > Santalales > Viscaceae > Viscum > Viscum album. The sequence goes on from OY728156.1 coordinate 1,811,146,608, forward strand.
ACTAATTAGTCTTGAATAAAAACAATGTAATCATGAACAAAGGATTCAAGGGTCATACACATGATCTTTTGAAAAATTTATGAAATATTTCACCCCATATTCATACAGTTTTTTTATATGATTGACATACATCGGTTTTAAATTCATATCCATCCTATTAAATTTGATAATATTAATATTTAATAAAATAAATAAATACAAATAAAGGGCCTTTCAAATAAAGTGAACCTAACATTTTAATGTTTTAAATAATTTCAGCATGCTTTGAAGGAAATGAGTAATTGAATTTAAGAAAAGAATTACTCCAATTTTGGTATGTGTTATCCTCTGAATCCATCCACAATGATCACCAATACATAGTATGGGATTACTAATAATCATAGTAGTTCATACAACATAGTTTCATGTCAAATATGGGGTATGAGTCTCATGCAAAAAAATGAAATAATAATTGTTCAGTAGATGAAGTTGATAAGGATGAAGGTTGTCTCCTTATATCTAAATATTCCTAGGTTAGGGAGTTGGAAAAGCACCAGAAAACATTTCTTATTTTTCTATGTAAAGTTGAGAAAATAAGAAGAAACGGTATAATCCCTAAAAGGGGCTCTTTTATTGGTGCTACCATGAGAAGGCTCAGTTGGATGGTCTTACACACAATAATTCCTAGACAGTCATTGTAGTTTCAACATTAAAATAAATCCTTCAATTACACTATGAAAAGGAAAAGTATTTTGGTCTAATTACTAAATTTCAGTAGCACTTAGCTTACTTTGAGTCCAAGGTTATGGGATTTGGGTCATAATGGATATCCTATGGGTTAGATGGAGTTAGTGACATGCTCTATCCATTGTGTTATTATCAATCTATATTATGTAGTAAGTGATATTATTTGTATATAGAAAGTATATGAAAGTTAACGTGGTCATATAAATATAGAAACCAACCATTTCCCTTACACATGTATGCATTTTTGAATATAGATACCACTCATCCCATTGAATTTATAAATGTATATACCACTCATCTTTTTGACACATATTTTAAAAAGTGTTTTAAAAGGAAAAGGAAATTAGTGAGTGGGTCAATATTTTAATCAATAATAGAGGTTAATTTCTAAATATTAATTGTAAAATAAAATGTGTATCTCTTATTTATCTCCCTTTCTCAGTGATAAATTACCACGACCCTAGAATCTTCAATAAGGGATATTCATCAGAAAAGTCAGTCAATTTTCTCTCCTATAATATTCTTCTTCAAATTTCTCTTTTTACTATATCCCTAATCATTCCAATATAGTATTAGTCCACTGAATTTTTTTTATCCTTCAATGTTCCATGGTTTCAATTTGATTAGATGGTTTTCTTGGATGATACCAAGGTAATACATTGTTTCCCTTTTCTAGTTTCATACTTCATATAAAAACAAACCAATTACTAATTTTATTTTAGTTATAGTTTGGTTATTAGCTTAAATTGGTGGTTAAATTCTCTTCCTTTGACTCTAATGTACTTCCTTGTAATACTTTTGGTAGGAATACACATCTTCCCACTCATATTCCCTTAAAGATATGCTAAAATCTGTATATATTTAGCAGATTTAAGTAAAATTGAATAATTTTTTAGGAATGACTTATTAATTTATCTCATATGGATTTTGAGGGTTATTTAGAAGTTTTTTTTCTTTATGATGATTTATAAGTGCACCTTTTTTATTTTCATGTTTATTTTCAATGATGGTAACATTGTACATGTTCACACCTTGGAATGACTAATTATTATTTCTGTTTAGTTAAAATGTTCCCCTAAGAATGTTGTGGATATGTTTGTTAAATTTTTATGAAAACATATCTAGATATTACATGTATTGGTTCTTTATTTTTTTACTATATGCTACTTAATGATTAGTAAGTAAAAAAACAAGGGTTATATGTTTTTTAAATTTATGATCCATCAATCCATTTTCTAAATAGTTTATTAAATTTATTTTTTTCTCCTTTATTATAGAAAAAAAATTTATTAATCATTCAAAAATAAATTTAACTGAATGAGTTATAGGTAAATTTAGTTTTAAAAAAAGGATCAAGGATTTCACCTTTTGAAGTATAATTATTTAGAAAATAAATCCATCTCTAATCATCAAAACAAAAAATGAAACAATACTGAATAAAAATTGATGATGAATTCATATAAATTTACACATGTATATGTCTCAAAATTTTAAAAACCATATGATAAATGTTCTGATGTTTTCAAAATAGGGTGAAAATTCCACCCAATTCCTCACATATTGGTCAATGAAAAATTAAATTTTTTAAAAATTGGAAAGAAACCCAAATTTACTAAAGAATAATATCAAGAAGATAAACCAATGTTAGTGCAGTATGTTGGAGTTTAAAAAAGTTGAGGAGTCGAGCATCACAGTGATCATTGTGTTGGATTGATTATGTTAGATATGTTGGTGTTGGAAAAAATCATACAAATTATGTACATTAAGTGTAAGTGTGGTAGGTGAAGCTCAAATGAGGTGCAGTAGGTGAAGGTTAAATGAGGTGCAGTATGTGAAACTGAAGTAAGGGGTCGACTAACTGAGGTTCAATCGGTTGTTTTTCATGTGACAGGATAAGGTGGAATAGGAATTGAATTAGGTGTGTAGCGATTAAAGAAGAGAATAAATAATCACATAAATTAGATATTGAGAGGATCGATTCATTGAGAATCCTGATGAAGAGTGGAAGTAAGAGTTTGGTTCTACCAAATCATGAAGGCGTGAGGGAGGAGGACTCTATTAGGGTTCTATTTAAAACATCAAGTAATGATTTTATCATCTCTTTTAAAAAAATTCTAATAGAGATACGTTTTATTAATGCTAAAATAGTAAGCGCTCCTAAAACATATCTTTATCAATGCTATATTTTTAGAACTGATAAACATATATTTTTCAATGTCTTTTTAGCGCTAAAAACTCAATCTTTATCAATGCTGATAAAGACCAAGTTTTAATAATATAATAAATATAATTAAAAAAATTAATTTATATAATTACAAATAAATATTTATAAATATAATTATAAATAATTATATTTATTATTTAAATATATATTTAATTATTTTAATTATAATTATAAATATATTTATGTAGTTGGGGTGACGCCTGAGTGGTAAACCCTATAATCCTGTATCCAAAAGATTAGGGTTTTAATTCTAGAAAGACCCTTTGGGGATTTTTTATGTAGGCACTAATGTAAGTGTGGACATTGGGGTGATGATGTAGGCATTATGCGGGTAGGTAGTGATGCAGGTAGACGATGATGAAGGCATTATGCAGATAACTTTTTCTCGGGCCTATGAGCTATGTAATGAGTATCCCTCTACCCAAATATAACGAGGCCTTTGATTTCATAATAAAAATATGTCTTCAACCCCAACATTAAAAAAATTATAAATATATTTATATAATTGTTGTTGGGGGTATTGGCCTAGTGGTAAGGTAGCCTCGCAATACTGCATGAAAGAAGGAATCAAATCTTATTAGTCTCCATTTAAGGGGATTAATCGGGGAGGTCTGTGGATGGAGGTTGAATGCATGGTGGGGGTGGCGTGTGATGGCGGCATAATGCGTAGATGGTATGGGTACGTCTATGGCCTCTATGATGACGGAAATGAGAAGATTATGCTGGGCTTCGACTGTGGATGATGGGTCGGCGATACGGATTCATCTATTGATGACTGGAGGATTCTCTGGATGACCATGGGTTGTGGTGGTGGGAAGATAATGTTGGGTGTGGTGGATTCTATGGATGATGATGGGCTGGCAGTGGAGTCACTACTAGGCAAGGCGGCTACGACCGATAAGGATTGGCTAGCAGCGGGACAACAATGATGGGAGATAAGTGAGGACATTGTGTGAAGGCTGGGAAGGTGTGGTCAGTAAGGTTATTGTGGGTCTATGTGACTATTATGATGGGATTTCATACCCATTGAGCCTGCAATGACTATGTAATGGGATCCCTATGCCCAAAATAACAAGATGGTGACTTTATTTCAATAAAAAATTTGTGGGGAATTCCTCCCTACCTTATAATATATATATATATATATATATATATATATATATATTAATATATAATTATCTATAATTATAAATATAATAAATATTTTTTTATTTAAATAAATTTATTATAATTTTATAATTATTTAAATATATATTTAATAATTTATAATTATAATTATAAATAAATATATTTAAAAAATATTTATATATAATTATAAATATATTTATATAATTATATATATTTATATATAATTATATGTATTTATATAATTATATGTATTTATATAATTATATGTATTTATATAATTATATATATATATATTTATTAATATGTAAATATATATATAATGATAAATATAATAAATATATTTATTATAATTTTATAATTATTTAAATATATATCATTTATTTATAATTATAATTATAAATAATTATATTTAAAAAGTATTTAAATATAATTATAAATATATTTATTAATATATAAATATATAAAATAATAAATATAACAAATATATTTATTATTTAAATATATTTATTATATTTTAAAAATTATTTTAATGTATATATTTATTTATCATTATAATTATAAATAAATATATTTATAAATATTTATATATAATTATATATATAATTAAATATATTTATTTGATAAATATATTTATTATTTAAATATATTTATTGTAATTTTATAATTGTTTAAATAAAAATATTTATTTATGATTATAATTATATATAAATTGTTAGCCCAACTAGGTTAAATACCCTTAGAGGGGGAGTGAACCAAGGTTTGATATATTAAAACAAAGTCCCCTTTAGATCATGTTTCATCATTAAACAAAACACACTTCTCTCCCTTTCCCATAGAAATATATGAAGATAAATGAAATCATGCATGAGACACAACAATTTTACTTGGTTTACCTTCATTGGGCTATGTCCAAGGAGCTTATAACGACAATGTGGTGATGTACCAAAATTAGTAAGGTTCACTGCCAAATCAAGGTTTGAGCTAGATCATTTTTATGTTTAGGCTCACTAACTTTACAATGTTTAGGGACAACTCACTGCTTCCCAAGGGTCACTCCCTCAATCTCTCTTTCTATGGCTCACTACTGGTGGAAAGGATCACCTTGTTCTTCTTCCTTTTCCCACTACTCCAGAAAGGATTCACACACAGTTTATGGACATGTATGTCCCTTCATAATCAATAATGAATACATCCTTAATTAAAGATAGATGTTCTGTTGAATTTATATATCTATCCACTTGCTGAATATCACTTTACCATAGCTTTACTTGGAAATCAATTCTTAACACTTTCACAATGCTCAATGCCTTCATGAAGCTCACACAGCCTTCAAAAAATTGCCCAATTATAGACAAGTATATACTGCCTTCATGAACCCCACAACATTCGTGAAGCTCACCTCTTTCACGAAGATCAACTAGACTTCACGAAATAGCCTTATTTCGTGAATCTCAAACACTTTCACAAATCTTACTTAGCCTTTATGAATCTCATAACTTTTGGTTGACTTTTTATAGCCTTCACGACCTTCCTTTCTTTGTGAAATTTTTCACAAGAAAGACCTTCACGAATCACCTTTGCGAATCCAGAGCCTTAGAATTATCACTAAGTCTTTCTCTACTTTTTTGAAGGGATCTAATGATTATTTATTAGTATTGCCTCCCATTCTTGAAGCTTCCATCCTCATCATCACCTTTTGATGAATCTCCCCAATTTTGTTCGCAAAGCTCCCTATTTGGAAGAGCTCTAGGGAAATTTCCCTATTTGTAAAGCTTCTCATAGTTGTAGAGAGTATCATCTTTTCTTCACGCATTTGTGATGCACCACTTCTTGCAGTCACAGAGATACAATGTCAAACCTTCATGCATTCTTGATGCTATAATTTTTGTTGTCATGGAGATGTACCATTTTTATCATGCATTTGCGATGCTCCATGCCTTCGCGAAACCCAACCATCATGATGCTGAATTCCTTTTTAAAGATCCTTACCTTTGCACAACTTCTATCTTCACAAAATGAAGACCTTTGCCATATTTTTATGAGGAACTTATGGAAATCCAACTTTCATGGTGATTGATCCATTCTCCAAATATTGGACCCCAAAAATTTGGCAAACACTGGGAAATGGTTCCACCTTGTATACGCAATTTTTTATACCACCTCTGAGGAATCCATTCCTTTGTCATAGATATTTGTCAGCATACCTTGTAAACAATCTCTCTGAAACTCTACAAGTGAACATGGAAACCTGCTTTGTCAATAAACAAAGTCAACCCAAAAATACTATAATGTTACCTTGAAGAATTTTTTCCCAACATAAATATATTTAAAACATATTTGTATATAATTATAAATATATATATATATATATATAATTATATAATTATATATATTTATTAACATATATATATATATAAATAATAAATATATTTATTATAATTTTATAATTATTTATATATATACATATTTATTGATAATTATAATTATATATAAATATATTTATAAATGTATTTATAATTATATGTATATAATTATGAATATATTTTTATAATTATATAATTATATATATATGCAGTTGGGGTGGTGCCTAAGTGGTAAACAAGGTAATCCTATATCCAAAAGACCAGGGTTTGATTCCACAATCCCATTGGGGGGATTTATAATGTAGGTGGTGATGTAGAAATGAATTAGACAAGCAGTGATGCAGACATGATACAATCAAGTTGTGAAGGAGGGATTGTTTCAGGAATAATGTTGCACTAGGCCTTCGGGTCAATATTGGGCCACTTGGCATTGGGCGGATGAACTATATAATGGATCTCCCTCTACCCCGATAGAAAGAGGTATTTTCTATCATAATAAAAAGAGGTTTCAGCCTCAACATTAAAATAATAATAATAATAATTATATATTTATATATTTATATAATTATATATATATTTATATAATTATATATATTTATTATTTAAATATATATTAATTTATTTATAATTATAATTATAAATAAATATATTTATAATTATATATATTTATATATTTATATATATTTATATATTAATATATAAGTATATATAATTATAAATGTAATAAATATATTTATTATTTTAAAAAAATTATTTTAATTTTATAATTTTTTAAATATATATATATTTATTTATAATTTCATAAATAATTTTTTTAAAATATTATATATATTTATAATTTTATAATTAACTATTTAAGTACATGTCATATATACACATGTTATATATATATATATATATATATATATATATATTTATACAACTCACATACACATGCACACAGACACACACACACACAACATACATTTGTACATGTACAACATCCATATATAAAATGTGAAAAACACACACACAAATGCAAAAACACACACACACAACATAATTCATACGTTCACTATAGATCTAGGACCTGATTGTTTATGTTGGATCGAGGAAACTTCTGGTACTTATATGGTCAAATCTAGGTATGCTCTTGCCTCAACCGCTCTGAATCTTGAGGAGGAGGCTCTTTGGAAATATATCTTGTACCTTCGTATTCACCCTAAATCTCACTATTTATGATGGAAATTCTACACTGGAATCCTTCCTTCTATGGGGTTCCTTGCTTATCTCCATACATCGGAAAACTCAATATGTCCTATTTGCATGTTCATGCCTGAATCTTCCATGCACACCATTTCCCATTGCCCCAAAGCAAGGAATTTTTGGCACACCTTCAACCCTCATACTAACAACCTCCTAGATATGGCTCCTAACCTCAAGAATCTTCTCACTAAATGGTCCTTTAGCATCACCACCATGGACCTAGGTCCCCACTTCACAATTTCATGGATCATTTGGGTGAGGAGAAATGAAATTCTATTTAACCAAGTCCCCAATCCATGCACCATTTGGGTCAAGAACGCATCCCATTGATTATCAGTATGGAACCATAGTGAATTTTTTTTTGATGACCCTCCTTTCAAGCATGATCCATGTACCTAGACACCCCCCATTTGAGGAACCCTAAAAATTAACGTGGACATATCACCTTTGTATAGAGGTATCACAGGTTTCAACATCATAGCCCGGGAATCTCATGGGTTAATTATTGTGTCTCTTCACTCTTGTTACTTAGCATCCCTCTTACAAATAGTCTCTAAAGCTCAAGAAATTGTTCTTGTAATGGAATTCACTTTGAAACAAGGATGAAGATACATCACTCTTAAATTAGATTGCCTCACTGTCATATGTGTTATCTCTTCTCTAGAGGAAGGCCTTCAGCCTTCTGGCCTCCTAAACTCGAACATCCAGTCACTTCATCTCCGCTTTTTGAATTTCTCCTTCTCCTTTACCAAAATGGAGGGTAATATGGCGTCTCATCATTTAGCTACTCGAGGCCTCTTGAATCACCCTCATGTCTAGTTAGATCTATTCCCTTGTTGGTTGTCTTTTCTTGTTTTACCTGATCTTTCGATCTCTTGATATATGAGTTAATCATTTTTTCAATATATATATATATATCTGTGTGTGTGTGTGTGAACATAGGTATTGATATAAATATATAAGTTCAAATATCTTCTATTATCAATACATCATTTATATTTATATAATTATTTGATTTATTAATATATATATATATATATATCAATATATCGTATTAATATTAATTATATACATGCATTTTGTAATTAATGTATATAAATAAACATTGTTTTTTAATATAAATATAATAATTATATATATTATTAATATTTTTTTATTAAAAGTTTTTATTATCACTAATAAAAGTGATAATAAAGATAAACCTTTACCATCACTAAAAAAACACTGATTAAGGGTGCTTTAGTATCAGAACTATTTTTAGAACTAATAAAAGATAACTTTATCAGTTATTTTAGCTATCACTGATAAAGGTTTCACTTTTATGAACACTTTTTACTTTTCACTGATAAAAGGCAGTGCTGGATAAGATGTGATCTGTGGTAGTGATAATTTAAGTACGTGTTCCTAACCCTAGGCTTGAAAAGGAACTCAAAATCTCCACCCAATAAAGAAAAATATCAAAATTATTCATGAGAACTTCATATTAAGGATCATATAACTTTTATTTTTATGGTTGATAGGTAATTATGTGAAAAATATAAATATAAAAAGGTGGTTACCTCAAAATCACTTTTCATTATAAAAAATAATCTCAATAACCCATCTTCAAATTAAATAACCCCACAATTCATAAACTCAATATAAAGGATAAAAAATCATAAGAAGATAAATACAATGAAATATACCCTCTTTTTTCAAAACTTCTTTCCAAATCATGCTTTTTCTTTGATATTTTTCTTTTTTCAAAATGCTTTTTTTATTCCTTTTTTATCACCAATGAATTTTTTTATAGATATAAATAATGAAAAATAAATTCATGAAGCTTTTCCAACACCTAGTAAGAACACACCCCACATATCCTTCTAAATACAAAGCATCCCCTTTCACTATGGATAACCTCTTCCCTACACTTATCCCAATTAATACCATGAAAAATACAAAGAGTAGGGTTTAAATGATAATATGGTCTTGTAATGTGGATATTCTTAAAAAGGTAATTCATAGATTCTATGGACTTAAAATAATGACACAAATTTAAAGGTAGGTCTCAAGGATAATTGTATCAATGATAAAAATTCATCAATCAATTTAATTTAATTTTGTTGAATCATAGATTTCACAAGATTTAATGCAAGTTCTTATAGGTCTACATGCCTCAAGTATCTATCAAGAAATGGATATTAGAAAGAATATAATAAATGGTATATAACCATCTTGGGAATGGGAAATATATAAAAAAGGATAATCAATAATGAAATAAAAATAATATCAAACTAATCCACATGAATTACATAAAATCAATGCATGAAACATATGAGGTGAATTTCATATACATAAATAAACTAGCCTCCCAAAATAATGATTCAATAAATTAAAACCACTCTGATTATCTCTAATCATTTAATCCCCCATATTATTTATTCAATATTATTAATAATGACATGTAAAACATAGAATAATTATATTCATAATAAATTTTTGCATTTGAGACAAAAAATTTAGTGATAATTTAAGTTTGGAATGGAATTTATTTTTTAAAACCCTAAAAAAATAAAATATAAAGAAATAAAAATATAATGAATTAAAAAAATAGCCCCCTTCATCATAAAGTTCCCTTTCCCACTCTTTTTTTGTGTATTTTTCATCATCATGGACCTACAAAAGAAAAATTATAAGTGAAGGCACAAGTTTCGTACATTTAATCTCACAAATATAAAGGGAATTGAAATAAAATTATATATAAAGTCCTAAAATAATTTCTTAAGGGTTTCCTACCGAATTTTTTTTTATAAGGTCTTTTATCTCAGTCATACCTCTTTGTTATTAGGGTATAAAGGTATGGAAAGATGTTATTCGATATTGATTAATGAATGGTAGAATCTATGATTCCTCTACATATTTGGGTATAATTTCTTTTCTTGAATTCACCTTTAGTCTTCCTTTAGGGAGATCATTTTATACCTCCATGGGTTAATCCACTGGTGTTTGGGAATTTTTAAAAAATCCAATGTTAGAATATACACTAGCCAAACCCTCAATCCCTCTTTAAACTTTTATGGTTCATCAATACTTCCATCATACTTTATTATTTCCAACAAAATTTTCGCATTTTACCTATTTTGAACTATTTATTTATCCTTTATAGTATTTTATTCTTTAATTTTATTATTATAAATAACATCCTCAAATCCTTTCTTGTTTTCCTCACTTAAATCTACATTCATTTCATCAAAAAAATCATATCATAGTGAATGTTAAACTTTGATTTCTCACCACCAACCCTTAGACACAACTATCCACTTTTCATATCAATTAATGATATCTTTATATCTAATAATGGACTTTAAAATATTAGGTGTGTCCTCTCACATACATTTCAAGCATTAGGAAGTTAACTAGAAAATAGAATTTATCCATTTCAACTAGAATTTCCTCAATCATACATCATGGATGTATCACTTATATATCCTCTAATTAAAGAGAAACTCTTTTGGGATTCATATCCTTTAATATTTGGATTTTGAAAGTTGAGTATGATAATGTTCACACTCACTGTGATATCACAAAAATCATTTCAAAACTTATAATAATTAATATTAATCATAATTAAAAAATATCCTTGGTATTATTGGTTCTTTGGTAAACTTCTTTAAAAACAACTGAGAATCCTCCCATGAGTTTTATTGTACTAATCTACTCAAGTTTCTTGTTACTATATACTAAAACTTTGAAGAATTTTGAATATGTGGTCATGTTTTATAAGGCTTCAGAAAATGGGATGTTAATATGTATTTTTTAATTATTTCTAGAAACTTATATAGATTTTATTATATCCTACATTTATTTATCCTCTCTATGAATGGTGGTGGTGGTTTGTAGGGTCTTAGGGATTCTTATTCAACTTCCCTTTCCTTTTTTATTTATCCTTTACCATTATCCTTTCTTTATTTTACTTTTCATTCTCTCTCTTTTTTCTGCCCCCACTCTTTCCTCTTCTCTTAAATACTTTCTTTTATGGTTTTCCCCCTCCCTAGGGTAATATAATTTATTTTTCTACATGGGTATACCTCTGTGTCCCCCAATATCATTCTTCTTTGGATCTCCTTAAGTTTTTGGGAAATATGTCTAACTTGGAATTCCATATTTCACATGGAAGAATTTTGATCCTTCACATTAGCCTTTAACTCATCAATGTAAACCCCAATGGCTATTATAAATTTCAAAAATATCTCTTCCAATGATGTTATTTGGATTTGGGGGGGTGTGACCTTATTGTTGTTGGAACCCCATATCTATTGGATGACACCCTTGACTTTAATGTTATGGCATCCTCACTTGAAAATTATTTTAATGGTTATAAAAAATGTAGTTCACATCTTCAACATACATACCTTGGCATTGGTATATGTATATAATAATGTCTACATTTTTTAAAGTCATATATTTTTTCCATTCATCCATTGTTTTCTACAATTTAGAGTCCTTTATTTTATGATCCTTTGATTTTTCATTGAAAAATATTGATAGATATTTCATCAAACAAGTCATAGCTCTCTCAGTATTACTTCTTCATCACCAATAACCCAGAATAAGTATCCAAAATTGATATATTAACCCTAAGATAGTCCTTAATAGAATTTTTGGATGAGAAACCATATCTCAATACCATGATGGGATAATTTTCTTAGCAAGTCCTTAAATCTATCCCTTTCATTATAAAGTGATTCTTCGTTGAATTGATTGGAGTTAAAAATGTTGATGTGAAGGTTTATTGATTTCAAGGGAAGAAAGGATGTTATTAGGAAGTTTATTACCAATTCATATCATGTGATTATGGAATTTGTTCTAGACATTAGATCCACTCTCATGATATCTATTTTAATGAGAATATAAACAATTTTAGTCATACAATACTATTAGAGATGTTATTGAAAATCAATGTGCTGTAAATTTCAAGGAAACACTTGAGGTGAGTATTAGAGTCTTTGTGATGTAGACTAATGAATTTAATGTAATTATATTCAATATACCACCACCATGAACAACTCTTCCATGTCTAGACCAAAGGTTTCCATTGGGACCTCGGAATGCCTACCCATATGCCATAGGATGCCGATTAGTAGTGAGGGTCTAGGGTAGTACCTTGGGGAGACTATACCCACATATAAGAGTGAAAAATAATATAGAAAAAATAAACCAAACAAAATACAGAACCAATAAACATATCCTACAGAAGAAAATAAACCATATCCATAAAAAATAAGTGAATACGGAAGCATGTAGTCAAACAGGCTCACAGTTATACCAATACATAGAAAAATATCACCCACTAGAACGATCACATATAAAGAATAAAAAAAGAAAATGAGACTCTGATATCATCCCCAAGCCTCAACTAATCCCAATATCTAAGTCTCATCTGAGCAATCTTTCTCAATAAAGTAACACTGGACCTCTTCCCAACATGAACTTGAAACCAGTGAAGTCTTGTTGGGTGTCTAAATGTCATGGTTGACTGAGAAGGGTGTGAGTATGAATCAATAGGAAACTACCAACATAGTTTCATACATAAATAGAAAATACATGACACACACAAGTGACATGCTTAGAATAAATGAATATAATAACTATGGAAGCATAAATAAATTACCACTATCGATCCACAGGTTCTCGTGTGATTCCCAAGATTGACCCAAACTTGCTTCGTCTTGTTCTAGAGTGTCTCTTATCACATAAAAAAATTGTATATATCAATATAATTATCAATAGAATTATCCTAGTATTGTTTCCCATGTATTCAATATTACAATTGTAGGCCACCCATCACCAGGATCAATGGAAATCCCTAACAGAAAAACAACATTTGGAAACTTAGGGAAGTTTCTTTGCCTAAAATCCATGACCTAAATACAAAGGTTTCTCTCTCCCCTTTTAGGAATCCCGTCACCCGGTGATCGGGTGTTCCATTCTAGGAAAACTTAATTGAGAAACATAGGGTATTACTCTGTAAGATATTATGTTATCTAAGTCCATGAGTGTGGTTCCCCTATTCAGACATCACCTAGTCTAGGTCTAGGGGTGTGGCTATCCCTTCTAGATATCACCTCATCTGAGTCCTAGGGTGCGGATATCCCTGTCATATATCACTTTTTCTTAGTCCAGGGGTATGTATCTCCCTCCCATATATCACCTTGTCCAAGTCCTTAGGTGTTTCTAAGGCATCCCAATCCATCATGTCCGTTTATTGGTGGAATTTTCATCGCACTATTTGGATACAAGGAGCATTTCCAAGTCATCCCAATATTGTGTGAGTATCAGTCTTAATATCTGGATCTGATAAGCATTTCATATGAATCCCAATTATCTAAAAACATCTATATGGTAATTATTTCCTACTCAAATAATCTCATCATACACATCTCATAAAGGTTGACCATCTTCCCAACCCAACACACCAATTCAAGGTCAACCTCTCAAATTCATGACATGTCACTGTCATAGTTCCCACCCTCTCTAGGGCCAACACTTAATTGGTTCACCAAATGGGGTCTGCTTAGACTCATCTCTAACAGTACACCCTACATGGGATCCTCTATTGTGATCTCATCTCTTAGTACAACACCCATCACCTAGAGGTAATTACATCCCTTAATACCACTATAATCACATCACGACCTCACTAGGTTCATAATTCAAGCCTCACTTACATCACTCTCAAGATGTGGTTGAGAGCCCATTTTATATCCCAAGGCATCACTATCCCAATCCTCACACACTCAACCCACCCAAAGTCTCAACCTTGAATCATCTAACCTAATATATAAGGTATCACAAGATCTATCATGGACTATATGACCAACCATCTATAATCCCATACTCTACTTCACAAGGAGGATATTTTTGGAGTGGACAAATCAAGAGGGGGGTTAATTGAGTTTCTAATGAAATTTTATTTTTAAAAACAATTTAAAACTAAATCCTTCATTTGGTAAAAATGTCCTAGTTAGTTAAAATAGTATAAATAAATATATTTATTTATTTTTTTAAAAGATTTATCAAAGGCTCAATCAAAAACCAGTTAAAAATTTTAAAATAACTTTAACATATGAGACAAATTTAATCACATAAAACATAGTATATAGATAAATTATTGAAGATAACTATTAGAGTATTGATTTTCAAAATATTTTTTGAAGGAAATTTTTTATTTAAAAAAAATATTCAAAAAAATAACAACTAGTGGAAATAAATAAAATAGGATCAATCTCAAGCTTAGACTTAATCATGCCCAATTAAAAGTCACCCAGTTATAAGAACATTTATTAAATAATAAACAGATCCATAATCTAGATCAGGTTTTATAGTTACAACTAAACAGAAATCATTCTAGGATACACACGACCTCTTCTAAAATTATTCATGGGATAACATGTATAAAAATAATAAGAGAGAGTATCTAGTAATCTCCAATAAATTTAAAGATCATATGATAATAAATATACATAGTATTGTAAATACAGCTCAAAGGTAAGAAAAACATAGTGAGAGTAATAAATATTAATAGATAGAGTTTGATGAAACTTATTCTAATATCATTATTTGATAAATATATCCTTAAAAGGGCTTCATATGAGTAGTGTAATGATATATCAAAATCAAGTATTATATAATCAAATAGCGAAGTAGTTCATTTGATTAATATTTCCCTAAAATTACCTTTTATTATTTATTTCAATTTTATATAATACCTGGTTTGATTTTTTGGATTTTTTTGGAGTTTTTGGATAGTTTGTAAGTGTTTTGGAACTATTTTGAAGGGTGTATAGTTTGAGAATACTTATTGTAAATTGTGAAATATCTTCAAGAAACTATTTATGTTGATTTTGGGAGTCACTGGGTAGGTTCATATTTGGTGCAAGGTCTATCAAAACGATTCACATGCTAGGGGAACCGTGAAGATAGAGGTAGTGGGAGAAGTATGATTGGTGAAATGTTTTTCAAATAGTGTGATCCATCCATGTAATGGTGTAGACTTGATATAGTATAAATACATGGTCAGGGCACAGTTTTCCAAACCATCTAGCACAAACTATTCGACTTCTTGGACATTGTCCCATATCATACACACAGTTTGACTAATCGCATGGCCTAACCGTGTGATGTGAAGTTAATTATTTGAAAATTAAGTTTTAATTCAGATTAAGGCCTAAGAACCTTAATTTTTATCATATTCTCTTATACCTTTAAACTCCTCTCCTCTTCTAGTCTCCTATAGTGATTTACATTGATCCATAAGTAAATTCTATCGAATCAAAGTGCGTTAGAGATCCACAATCATCAATAATTACTCATTTTCTATCTTTATCCATAGATAACCTCATCTTGTATCACCTAGATCATTAGATCTATTCTATAATGTGTATATTTATTTCATATTTTTTTTACTGATTTTATATTATTGGATATATTAAAGGGAATAATATTCAATGTCATATCTAGAGTTTTCATGTGTTGTTCCTTGATTTATTTAATTTTTTTGAGTTAGGTGGCTTATCTCCCATTTTACTCAATCTATAAATTGAACATTTGGTGTTTAAATTACTTTATATTTTATCTTTTTGGAAAAATATCTCGGTTTTACTACCAAAATAATTGGTTTTGGAATGATTTTCACAAGTTTTTTGATAATTTTTTTCTAACAAAGTGGTTTTGAAAACAAATGTTTTATATTGAATAATTTGATATTAAAACTTGGTATACATGGTGGTTTTTGTTCATGTGCATTTGAGATAGTTTAATGGTGTGAAGTTACATTGTTAAAGAGGTGAAAAGTGATGGATTGAATTACCACCATCAAAATGGTTCACCAAGCAATGGCTTGGTAAAAGGATGACTCACCACTCACAATTATAGGGAGGTTTATGGTAGAGATTCATGTATGTGTGTGTATGAACATGGGGTGGTTATTCTAAGTGGTAAGAAATGGTTTAAAAGTTTTGGTAGTTGTTTCCATGAAACTTGGTTATGGATTATTACAAACTATTTACCTACTTCTCTTCTATTTAATATAAAATGTGCTAACATGTTCTTATCCTAGTAGAATGTGATGGAAAACCTTTAGGGATTTCCTAATGAGTTTATATTCACCCCATAATTTGGAACTTTGATATGTTTATAGATGTCATATTTTGAGATATAGGTAAATTCAAGGTTTCAAATTTCTCTAGTGGAGCATCATAATGTTTCCTTCTCAGTTGGTGTTCAGAACTTGGAGATACCTCTTGGTGTCTTTGGAGCGATACCATATCAGTGTTACCATATTGGATTTCATTTGGTTCCTTGGTATAATTTCATAATAATTATTGATAATAATATGATTTTTGGTTTTTTTATTTTCATTTATGTTGTATTGTTATTAATCATGCATCATATAGTTGGTTTGGTTGTTTTTATGTTGTCTGGTTTAGTTTTTTTGATTCTTTATAGCATTTCTTCCCCCAAATTTCTGTTAATCTCTGGGGATTTATTTACAGAATTTGGAATCTTGGGGATGTATCCTAAGGTTAGTGACACCTCCACCTATTCCCAAGATAATGGGAAAGGGGTGGGATGTTATATTGTGGTCACTTGATCTTGTAGTCACTTGACATGGTCACTTTATTACGGTCACTTAACATGGTCACTTGATATAGTCATATGATATAGTCAGTTGCTTTTGGTCACTTTACATAGCCACTTTCTTATGGTCACTTGACACAGTCACTTGATATGGTCACTTGACACGGCCACTTGATATGGTCGCTTTATTTTCATATGTGGTCACTTCATTATTCCATGTGGTAGGTTAAATAATTTACCAAAAATAATTGTCTACCTACATGGTCACTTGAAGTCATTATGAGGTAGGTTGAATCCTTCATGCGATCACTTAAAAACTCAACATGGTCAATTAATTAGATATAAAATCAGTTCAAGATTTATAGAAAATTTATTATCTAACACATGCTTTATTTTTTGTTCATGTGGTCACTTAGACTTCAACATGTGTTCCCTTCCATACAGTCACTTATCATTCATAGTTGGTTGAACTTATTTATATTGTAGTTTAATACAGTCACTTTAATATTTATCCATTTTTTATAGTTTTTGATAGAAATTTTCTTTACTATCATAAAACATAAAGTTCATTAATAATATAAGAAACATCATTCGTGACCATTAAATTAAGAAGTTTCTGGATTAATACAATAATCTCCCCTTTTTTATGATAAAAAATCAAGATAGGTTATATGAAATTAATTGAAACAAAATTTCTATCCCATTTTATATTTTCAAAAATTATGTTGTAGGTATGAGAAAATGAAAAATTATACATCCAAAAGACATTAAAGAGTATAATGAAGAAATACTAAAAAAATTGACAACATGAAATAAATGAAGGAAATAAAGTATTTCATTCACAACTCAAAAATTATTACAAAAAGTATCCCTATCAGGTACTCTAATAAGAATTAGAATCTGACACAATATCTATAATTTTATAAGGGAGAATAGGATCATTTCCTTTAGCTGTAGAGGCTAAGGAAGGAGGTGTATATTACAGTGAAGAGATGAGAAAAGGTTCTTGAATAACCATACACCTAGAAAAAGGTAAAATATTTTGAACATCTTGTCTAAGATACAATCCAAAATGGTTGTGAAAGGAAGTGTTATAAGTAGTTAATAAAGAAATATGTAAGGTAAGAGATACCCTGATGGTAATATAAATATATAGTTTGGTAATTTTAGTGAATTATTTCAAAGATCAAGAACCATGCTCCATGTATTAATAATAGTCTTTATTTTTTCAAAAAATACTTTCAGAACAGGAGTAATAACTTTTAATCTTTCCACTTGAGTTTTGAATTCATAATTTAGAGGGAGAATCCTAATATCACTGACTAAGTATTGGAACATGGTCTTTAGATTAGACTTAGTAAATATCCTACTAAGATAAAAATCAATAGCCCTTCAAATAATATCTCCATCTCTACCAGCTTGCTTCAAATCCCTTTTAACTAGTTCCAAAGTCTTTATAGCATGTGTTTTAAATCACTCAAATATTATCTCATTGGTATTTTGAAACTCATCCAAGATCACTTTCAACTCATCTCTCATATGTTTTTTGACATGATCTTTACTAACAACACCTTTCACAAAAGTAAGAGGTAAAACTGAGGAGGATAGAAGAGGAGTAGAAGATGTATAAGGCTGAAAAACTACATTATTAAACCTTTGTTCTAAAATTAGAATATTATGATTAATATCTTCTATAAAAGAAACAACCTGAGATCTTAAATCCTCAATCTCATTTTTCATAAGATCCATCTTGAAGTGAAACTTTGTTTTGAAAATGAGAGATAACTAAAGATATTATCCTTAAGATGTTCTCTTCTCTAATGGGTTCCATGGTGTTTTCAAAACCAATAAACAACTCTTTCAAAACAACCATAAAATAATATTTGAATAAATTCGAATATTCTTTAGTCATAAAGTATATAGATGGAGAAAAATAAGTTAGAAGTGTAGATGGATCAAAAAAATACCTATCATCTAGATCACCTTCAATCACCACATGCTCTAGTATCAAGGATTGAGCTTATAGTTATTATTATTTTCTTCCTCATGAACTTCAAAAAGATATATATGGGTAGATCCAAGAGGAACTATCATATTACTGTCAACTGGTTATTCAAAAAGTTTAATAGGAGTAGGACCAAACATCTCTTCTAGGATTTGGTCCATTGTAGTTATATGACGAGATACTTTAAATCATTCTTCAAAATCAATCTCAATGATTGGATACCCTTTAGGTACTCTATGAGTAAAAGAGAAGATCCACCATGCTCAGATGGACTTCCCCCTTGATCATCATCATTATTACCAGATTCCTCCCCTTGATGATTTTATTTTCTTTCACTTGGCATTTGAGTATTTTAAATGATGGGACTCAAGGAAGAATATTTTTCATAAATATATTTACTTCTTTCCAACTCAACTGAGTCACTTTACTCCCATTCAACTTCCTTAGTAAAAACATCTCTAATAATTTAGTATCATCATGATCCTCATGTTTCAGTTCTTCTTCTTGGGAGGGTAGAGGTAGATGAGAATCTGGAGATCTAAAAGATAGAGTAATAGTGAGATCCATGACATCCTCAAGTGTTTACTTAGGCTTCTACATTAAAATTATCCAATTATTATTCATATCATTCAATTTCTAAGGAAACTTCATTTTCATCAGATGAGTACTAAACTACCTCATCAAGTACTAGAACATGATCCACTTTGTATATTGGTCTAATAGGATTATTAACAAGATTTAACTTTTCATAAATCTTCTCATTATCATATATCCACTAATTTTCCATGGGTTTTAGTTTACCTTCATATGCTTACAGATTTTCTGATTTAGGGAAAAACCAACATAAGAAATAAATTTTCCCTCCCCTATAAAAACTAATCCTTTGAAATCCAATCGGGATAAGATATATATAGGATAAGGCAAGGAATTAAATATGGAGGGCTTACATGGTTCATCCATATGTCCCATGATATATCTTGATAAACTTATTTAAGATTCATTCTTTATAAAGTGAAGAAAAAACAAATCTTGATTCCTCAAAATGATGAAGTACCATTTCCTAGGACTAATCAGATATTGGATAAACTTCACCAATAATATGAATTCCCTACTTAATTCCATAATAGTATGTCTTTTGGGATTCATGTTCCTAGTTAGCTCCTCAAGGTAATTCAAAAACTAAAAATCAGTAAGATTTATAGGATATGAACTCCGTTAATACTCATATTATCCTTTATTAGGAACATTTAAACATTTATCCCAAATCTTGGAAGAGAATACCAAGTTTTATCCCTTTATAACCATTTGAATAGTATCTGTTGAATCAACAAAAACAAGTTCCATATTTACATAAAAATATTTGAACAAATAAAGATAAAATGGATTACCATTATCCTTAAATCAATCACTCCAACCTTGATTTTAAATCATCTTCCAAAATAAGGACTTTATCAAATGTATCCATTTGGATTCCACTTTTTTTTCCACACAAACAGGCCATCTAGAATATGTGAATTTCTAGGCTTGTCCATAGCACTCGATCTAGATTGATCATTCTTAGATCTCTTTAAATAAGGTGAACCAAAAAAAGATGTGAATTCATGAGCTCTTTTCATTCTAACCATCCTTATACTTTTATTTGAAACTCTGGAGGCTCAATTTCTATTTTTAGAGATAAAGGAGAATAAAAATAGATATTTGAGAGAGATAACATCTCGCTCTTTAGAAAAGATAAAGAGAATAAAAGATATGAAATGATTAAAATTTTTATTTGAATTTTATTTAATCATTTATGGAATAAATAATAATAAAATGTAAATAAATCCTACTAAAATATTTAATTAAAATTTCAAACTCAAAGTGTTAGGGTAGGTTAACTGGCTATAAAAACATACTTGCGGTAACTTAAATAAGTCATGGTTAGTATACTTACCATATGGAATGCCTTGTGGAAACATAGAATAGTCATGGTAGGTTAACTGACTGTGTGGCCAATTTTTCACAGTTACTTAACTAACTATATGAAAAAAGTATCATAGTTACTTAATTGGCCATATAAACTAACATTCATGGCCACTTAACTATAAGAGAAGATAAGACTTTAGATAGAACTTAAGTTAAGATAATACTTAGTAAACACAGATGTTAAATAATATAACATAATTAAGAATAAAAATTAAAAAATACAAGGGTTACAAACTCAAATGATAATTTATGAATAATTATTTATTCCTAACTCATTATGATATAATTGAATCCCTCTATCTTAATAGGCTTTGTAAATATATCAGTAAGATGATGTTCCATTCTAATGAACTCAAAAGTAATATATCCTTTTTAAAAGTGGTCTCTCAAAAAGTGATGTCTTATATAAATATGTTTTGTACTATAATGAGATACAGGGTTCTTATAAATATTAATATCACTTTTATTGTCATAAATTATAGGAACATATTTAAATTGATAATCATAATCTAGTAAAGTGTGTTTCATCCATAGAATTTGTGCACAACAGTTACCTGCAACTATGTACTCAACTTCAGTAGTAGATAATGCACCAAAATTATACTTCTTACTATACCATGAAACTAGATACTCTCCAAAAATATTTCATATTCTAGAGGTTATTTTTATATTTAATTTACAACTTCCAAAATTAGCATCATAATAACTAACTAATACAAATGTATGTCCTATAGAGTAGAAAAATCCAAAATTAGTTTTTCTAAGGTATTTGAAAATTATTTTGAAAAAATTCAAATGATATTACCTTGGGTTCTCATAAAAATGTACACACATTCATAAACTGAACATAGTATCTGGTTGACTAAGATTTAAGTATAGTAAACCTCCAATAATACCTCTATATGTATTTTGGTCAACTGAATTTCCAATTTCATCCAGATCTAACTTACATCTTATACTCATAGGAGTATCCCTACCTTTGGTGCTTCTCATACCAAAATGTTTTAAAATATCCTTTGTTTATTTGATTTGATTTAAACCAATTACATCTTTATTTTGAAAAATTTTAAAACCAAGAAATAATTTTGACTCATCCATTAAAAACATCTCAAATTCATTTTTCATCATTTTAGAAAATTCAATACATAAAGAGTGTTTGGATGATCCAAAAATGATATCATAAAAATATATTTGAACTATTAAAACGTCTATTTAAATTATTTTTATAGAGTATAGGGTTAGAAACACTTTTTGTAAAACTATTTTAAATATGAAAAGTGTTGAGACTATCATACCAATCTCTAAGAGCCTGTTTTAAACTATAAAATCTTTTAAAATCTTAAAAAATGATTCATAAAAATAATTATTTTGAAATATAGGAGTTTTCTAGATAAAAAATCCTTAATAATTTAACAATTTTGAAATGTACTCTTGATATCCATTAGATATAGTTTGAAATCAGGATGTGCTGCATATGAAAGCAACATTCAAATGGCTTCAAGTCTAGATATTGGTGAAAATGTTTCTTTATAGTCAATACCTTCTTCTTGACTGTATCCTTGTGAAATAAATCTAGCTTTTGTTTCTAATAATTATTTCATATTCATCAACCTTGTTTTTATATGCCCACTAGGTGTTAATGGTTGGATATTATTTAGGCCTATCTATAAATTCTCATACTTTTTTTTATTTCAGACAGAATCAGTTCTTCTTGCATATCCATTACCCAATGTTCATCCTTGATTGCATCATTGATGTCCTTAAAATCAAGTAGTGAAAAAAAGGATTGATTTTCAACTCAGTTTCATTGTGTGGTTTGGGTTTGAGTACGTTTATCTAGTCTCCTACAAAATCACCTGGGGGAGGTTTTTGAGGGTTTTAATGGTTCTAGTTACTAAAGTACTTGGTTCATTCAAGTCTTCTTCTAGGTCAGGAAGGACTTGATGGTCTCTGCTAGGAAATTTATTAGGTAAATTAGTATAAATATCAAAGTATTTAGAGGTATTATTAATATTAGAATTTGATATATCATTGTCAATATATTCTATAACTGGTTTGAGTTCATGTGGATTTGTACCATCAAAAGTAACCTGAACAGTTTCTTCCAAAACATTGTATTTCTTGTTAAATACTATATAATATTTAATATTGGTTGAATAACCAATAAAATTTCATCCATAGCTTTATGGTTCATATTTTTACATATTTTCCTTTTTATTTAGAATATTTAATTTACATAAAAAAACTATAAACTAATTTACTTTGGGTTTTTTACCTTTCTATAATTCGTATGGATTATTTTTCAAGATAGGTGTAATAAGAAATATATTAATTATTTAAAAATCATTGTTAATATATTCATTCCAAAAAGAAATAGTTAAATCAAATTAATTGATCATAGTTTGGGAAATTTATTAAACAATCTTATTTCTCCTTTTAATTTTTGGATCAAAATAGAATATGTAGATGCTCAATTACAAGAGGGGGTGAATTGTAGGTTTAAAAACTTTTGTTTTTAGCCTTAAGGAAAAACTATGTTTAACAAAGTTAAACAATGTAAATTCAGAAAACCTATTTAGTTCTTAACTAAGAAACAAACTTGCTTAGAATCTAGAAATATGGATCCAGAAAAGAAACTTGAGAAAAGTATACTTAAAAAGAGATTATACCTTAAATAGTATAGAATCTAATTTATCAGAGTAAGTACAAGAAAGTATAACAAAGATATACTCAATTTATTTAACAAAAAACAGCAGAAATAAAACTTGAAACAATAATCAAGTAAACAGGTACGAAATATTTTAACCCAAAGAGTAGGGTATCCAACAACCTTGGATAAAGGTCCCTTGATTTATACTTTCAATAAATTATGTATTACCTAAACCAGGGTAAGCCCTTGATAAGAATATCAGAGTCTGTCAACTATCCTTGCAAGCCCTCAAACTTTAAGGTAATCAGAACCTCTGTCTTCCTATACCTAGAATCCATCAATTATACTTAGAAATAATCAGAGTTGCACAAATAAAGTTGAACAATATGTTCATGGTTGAACAATATGTTCATAAAATGAACAAGGCATAAAAATCTTTCTCTCTCTAGAAATCACTTAATAGATTGAAATCTCTAGGATCATTAAACGATTATGATCTCTTTCAAATGAGCTTATATTTATAGGAAAAACTTAAATGGTCAGCTCCCTCCTCCAATGGTCATATTTTTCCTTGAATTTTTGAGGGACCTCTACACTTTTCACTCAACCAAAGGTTAGTTAGAAACATATTTTATGACATCGTTTTATTGAAATAAAACATTGGAAACATTATAATTCTTGAGAATCAATAATATGTAAGGAAAATAAATTATCTTAACCAAAACTAAATAATCAGATTTTAGGAAAAATAGAATTCGAAGTCTATATATATAAACAGTTATATTCTAGAAAAAATAAATATTCAGATTATGTTTTTCATATAATTCGGAGTCCAAATTCTATATATTTCAGAGTCTGAATTCTGAGGAATTTGGAGTTTGAATTTTAGATAATTTGGAGTCTGAATTTCAGAGAATTTGGAGTCTAAATTTGAGAGAATTTGGAGTCTGAATTTTAGTAAATTAGGAGTCTGAATTTCATAGAATTTGGAGACTGAATTTTAGAGAATTTTAAGTCTGAAAATAGTAAGACTTGGTAGCTTAAATAAATGTAATATTATGATGTTTTTAATAAGGATATGAATTTTTTGAATTATAAAAAAATGGTTAGACTTGGTTTTGAGAAGAAATTGAATAAGACATTAAAAACCATGATAATTATAAAACTTCTCTAAGAGAAAGAAAATTTACCTTAAGAAAAAAATTCAAAGAGAAAGATAATATTCCTTAAGAAAATGTTTTTGTGATTTTAAAAATAGAGAGGAATGTAAAATTCACAAGGAAACCTTATTGACTCAATAATATACTCCATTTTGGAAGGCACAAACAACATTTCAAAAAATAATATAAGTAATAAGTATTTTTCTTTCTGAACATTAAAAGAAATCATTATCTCCCTTTACTTATAACTTATGATGAATACGATTAACTCCCTCTTAGGTTTTGAAATCCATAAGGATCGTATTCTTATATTTATTAGAGAATTAACATTTTCCTACTTAAGAAAATCTTATTTAATAAAACTTTCCCTTACTTAATCTCCCCATTTCTAAGGGAATTATATTATTTTTAATTAATATTCTTTTGATCATTCCTTTCTGCCCCTTTGTGATTTTTAAAAAATAATGGATAGAATGAAAAAAAATCACCTGAAAGATTAGAAATATAAGACACAAAAAAATTAAGGTATAACAAAATTTTCATTATTATCGGAATAATTTTTTACAAAGAAAAGATATAACAAAATATCAGATTGTTAGGAAAATAATTCAACCTTCTTATCTTTTGGCACGAGATTTCTTAAGGTAGCCTTTAACTTCTTAAGCTCTTTGTGATTATCCTCAACCCTTTTAAGAAAATGATCCTGATATTGATTATTCTTGTCTAGGTCCTTGATTTTTTCTTCTTGAGACTTCAGAATTTATACCTGAGATTTTACTACTTCTTCCTATTGTTTGAACTTTTCTTCAAACTCTATTATGAGATTCCTTTTTCTCTTTAAATTTAGAGTAAGTGAATTTGATTTACAATTCAAATATTTATCCTCTTGCATCTAGGCTACTTTCTCTTGATTGATATTTTCAGAAAGATTTGAAATTAGGTTCTTCATAGTATCATCAGACTGATCAAAAACATCTTTTACGAATTCATGAAAATCAACTAAAATATCCATATCCTAGATAATTGAATTCGCCCATTTTTTTATTTCCTTACATGATATCCTATGAGAATCATACCCTATATGAAAAATTTTGAAATATGCTTTAATCTTGATAAAGTTTTCCATGAGCATTCTTATCGAATCTGACTTCTGATTGACAGAATGTTGAAAAAATTGGCATCTCGAATCGATACTCTGAAATAATTTAATTTTGTTTACTAAATTCTTCAAGGATTGAAAAATGAAATATTTTCCAAAGGAATATGAATATTTGGAAGATGATTATCTTGATACTGAGGATAATTTTTCTATCTCTTCAGCTTTCTACTCGGATGATCTAGTAACATCCATTTTTTCTTTTAAAACCAAAACCTTTATAGGTGTATCAACAACCACCTTTTTTTCTTTATCAACTTTGGAAATAACCTTCTCATCCCTTGAGGACTCATTATCGCTATCAGATACTTTAATTATATTATCTTTATCAACATATTCTTTCTCAAAATCTCCCTTAACATCATCAGGATGAATTAAATCATGGTTTATGCTCTCATCATCAGTAGGTTTATCAACCTCATCCTGTCCATCATCATCTTTCCCTTGAGAAATAATTTTGGTTGAATCAACCTAGGAAGTTCGTATTGATAGTTTATCTGAAGGACTTTCCTTCTCATGGAATTATTCCACTTTTCTAATGATATCTTCACTTTCATCTTCTTCCTCTTCTTCTTGTTCTACTTCTTATTGAGCTGGCTCTTCTTCGACAATAGTTTTAGGAATTGGAATTTTCTTTCCTAGAGTTTCTAAAGGAACTGATTCTTGAAGGAAATATTCCAGTACTTGAATCTGTTCAGAATCTTTCTCTATATCTTTGTGTAAATCTTGGACCATTTTGGCTTTGACATTTTCTTTTTCAACTTCTTTTCTTTATATTATTTCTCAAGATCTTATACTGCCTTAATTTTCAAAGCCTTTTCATCATCATGATCTAAACTGAAGTTTGGATCTCCCTCATCCTTCTTATTCTTCTTCTTATGTTCTCTCCATTTTTCTACTACTTCATCAGAGAAGGTTTTTCTCTTTTTTAGATTTAGTGGGGCTGACTGAGTTTCCTGAATGATAGATTTTTCTTTGGCTTCCATTTCTTTCTCCTTTCTATTCTTCTAAGTTTTCATGGAATTTTCTCCTATTTCTCTTTTCTTGATCAAAGATTGAACTTTACTTTCAGAAAAATCGTAAAACTCTCCTGATTTAGTACTGAAACCAACTTTTATTCTTCTAAGGGTGTCATCATTTAGCAACATGATCTTAAAAGTTCTGGGTTTAGAAATACAAGGAATTTTAAAGGATTATAAACAAATAACAATGATCTTTGACAAGATCACTAGATACATGATTATCTAAAACTTGAGGGTTCCATTATTTATGTTGGTGATTTTTAGAAGGATGTACTTCACCAGTTTTACCTTTCTTAGGTTAAATAAAAAATCCATTATAAAGATATCACTTTTCTTTAGGGAGTCCTTATCTCCCTTTCTCATAATAAGAAAACCCTATACTCACAAGGATAACATCATGTAGTTCATTGAAAGATGGTTGATCTTTGGTGATTTTACACCCTTGATTCTAAGGCACTCACTTTCCTTTTCCTTCTCAAACTTCCTGACTTATCGGGAAACTTGTGAGAATAAAAAATTGCCTCACCTACATAAGGAATACAAAGAATATTTTCTACCATATTGAAATATAAATAATAGATTTTCTCATATATTTTAAATGAAAACCTTTCCCTTCCTCCTTCTTCATAAAAACTCAATGTATCATAAAACTCTATGAGAAGGTCAAGATAAACTAGATCCTGACTCTTTATCTTAGAAACACTAAAAATATCTTATCCATTCAGCTTGATATTATTCATAATAAACGAATTATAATTAGCAATGAAATTTGCATCAACTAACCTTTCCATGTATATTTTACAATCCTTTATTTCCTTATTTGTATACATCTGATTCTGTGAGGAAACTTCAAGCGACATTTGGAATGTAAGAAAACTTGGTAAACTGAATGAACAATTTGAATAGGAGTAGAGCTTCGATGCACAAAGTCTTGAAAAACTGATATGGGAAAAGTAATAGGGGGCCTTTATATAGGCCTCAAGGAAATTTTCTAAATTCCCAACTTGATCCAACTGTTGAAATAAGGATGATCTGATCTAACAGTTGATATTAATACCAAATAAGAATTTGGTAGGTTCTGATCTTTTGAGGTTTTAATAAAAATTCAGATTTAAGGAAAGTGAATCCAACAAATTTTTCTTAAAACAAGATAAAAAATACCAATAAATAAAAAATTTAGTTACGATAATTTGATTAAGGAAACATACCTTTGGAATTTATTAGAAATAATTTTCAGATATGAAAAGTTATTCTTAGATTTTGGAAATTTTTGTTAAGGAAATGAAATTTTGGGTTCTGAAAAAAATTGATTATGAAATAAAAAATTTTGGGTTCTGAAAAAAATGATTAAGAAAGAAAACATTTTGGGTTCTGAAAAAATTTGATTAAGAAAAAAATTTGGGTTATGAAAAAATTTTCATTAAGAAATAAAAAATTTGGTTTATAAAAAAATTTTGATTAAGAAAGAAAAATTTTGGCTAATAAACAATTGTACTCCCTCTATGAAAAGGAGTTTCTTAATGTAAGGATATAGGTATCAAAAAAAGTTAATATGGATGATTACCTTACACTTATCAATCCTAAATTTTGTTTAATGTATTCAAATATATTGGAGTGTAAATATTTTTGTAAAAATATCTACAAGTTGATATTGTGTTTCGATAAACTGTAAAATAATATATTTTTTAAGTATTGATCCCTAAGAAAGTGATGTCTAATATCTATGTGTTTTCCATGAGAGTGATGTGTAGGGTTTTTTCTTAGGTAAATGGCACTTGTATTATCACACAATATCTGTGTTTTGGTAAAATTCATGTCATAGTCTGTGAGTATGTGTTTCATCCACAATACTTGGTCACAACAACTTCTAGCTGCTACATATTCAACTTCAGTAGTGGAAAGTGCTACTGAGTGTTGCTTCTTGAATGATCAAGAAACTAGTGAATCTCTTAAGAAATTATAAGTTCTGGATGTACTTTTTCTATCCATTCTACATCCACCAAAATCATCATCCGAAAAACTTTTAAAAAAATCATTTCCAGAAGAATAAAAAAGTCTTAAATCCATGGTTCCCTTTAAATAGCGAAAAATTATTTTTAATGTTTTTAAATGAGATTCCTTTGGATTATATTAATATCTTTAGCATAAGAATATTGAAAACATAAGTCTAGACAACTAGCTGTAAAGTATAATAAACTTCCTATCATACCTCTAAAAGATGTTTGATCTAATAGATTCTTTGATTCATCAAGATCAAGAGAATTTTATGTACCAATTGGAGTGATTATACTTTTAGTGTTATCATATCCATACTTTTTAATAAGATCTTTAATATACTTATATTGAGATATATAAGTTCCTTCTGGTTTTTGAGAAATTTGAAAACCAAGGAAAAATGTTAACTCACCCATCATACTCATTTCAAACTCATATTTCATAATATTTTCAAATGAATCAGTTAAATATTGTTGAGTTGATCCGTATATTATGTCATCAATATATATTTGAACAATCAAAACATTTTTTATCTTTCTTTATGAAAAGAGTTGGATTAGTAGTTACCTTAAAATAATTAGTTTTGTAACAAAAATCATATAAGTCTATCATACTAGGATCGAGGGGCTTGTTTAAGTCCATATAAAGCTTTGGTAAGTTTGAAAAAATGTTCAGGATGTTTTGTATCTTCAAATACAGGTGTTTGTTCAACATAAAATTCTTCTTGAACATATATGTTAAGGAAATAACACTTAAATTCCATTTTAAAAAGTTTGAAACTAAATAATGCTACAAAGGTAAGTAAAATGAAAATAGATTTAATTCTATCTACTGGAGCATAGGTTTCTTCATAGTCTATTCCTTCTTGTTGATTATAACCTTTAGCAACTAATATAGCTTTATTTCTTACTATGATTCCATTTTCATCACATTTATTTCTAAAGACTCATTTCACTCTAATTATATAAGTTTCCTTAAGTCTTTCCACCAAGGTCAAGACTTTGTTCCTTTCAAATCCATTTAGCTCATCTTTCATGGCTTTAATCCAATCATCATCACCTAAAGCTTCATCAGTTCTTTTTTGTTCTAATTGGGAATGAAATTCTAGATATTCTACTTCATTTCTTACAGAACTTCTAGTACTTACAGGTTGATTTACAACACAAATGATACTATCACTAGGATAATTCTTAAGAAATAACTAATTTGGGTTTTGTAAAGCCTATTCATCAATATAAGGTAGAAAGTCTTTTGGGGTAAATGCTTCTAAAATTTCTTAATCATTTTCCTTATTTGAATTACTTTCCAAAAAAGTTTGATATTAAGGTTTCAAAAACACATCCAATGATGTAAGTTGGGGTTGTTTAAAAAAAAGGATTAGTTTCATCAAATTTAACTTGTACTGTTTCTTTAACAGTACAAGTATTTTTATTAAAGACTCTATAAGACTTAGAAGTAGTGGAATAACCTAGAAAAATTCATTCATTATATTTGGGTGTGAATTTATATAAGTTATATTTATTATTCTAGATGAATACTTTGCAACCAAATTCTTTGAAGTATGAAAGTCTAGGTTTTCTACCATTCCACAATTTATAAGGTGTTTTATTAAAAAAGGTCTGATTAAAACTCGATTAATATTATAAAAAGTAGCACTAATAGTTTCATCCCAAAAATTTTTAGTAATAGAATATTCACTCAACATGATTCTAGTTATCTCTTGAAGAATTTAATTTCTTCTTTCAACAGTACTATTCTGTTGAGAAGTTCTTGGAGCTGAGAAGTTATGAGTAATTCCTTTCTTACTACAAAAAGTTTCAAAATCTGAATTTTGAAATTCTCCTCCATGATCACTATAAATAGTTATCAAAGGAATGTTTTTTTCATTCTTAACTTGGGCTCTAAATGTTTTAAAATAATAAAAGGATTTAGATTACTTTTCTAAAAAAAGACCCATGTAAATTTGGTGTAATCATCAACTAAAACAAATACATAGTATTTTCCTCAAATAATTCCAGTTTGTGTTAAACCAAAAAGATTCATATTCACTAGATGTAATGAATTAGAATTTGATACTTAACCTATTGATTTAAAACTTGATTTATGTTTCTTAACAAATTGGCAAGGATCACAAACTTTTGAAGAATAAAATCTAAGCTCCCATAGATCCTTAAAAAGTCTTTTCTTTGAGAGTTTTCATAGGTTACTAAGGTTACAGTGTCCTAGTCTTCTATGAAATAACCAAGATTGATCTTCCATTGTGCTAAGGTAGGGTATATATTGGATCCTAAGGACTTATAAGTTTGGTGTATAAACATTCTCATGCCTATGAGAAGAAAGAATAAACTCATCCTTGGAATTGTGTACTATGAATTTATCCCTCATAAAATTCACAAGGTAACCGTGATCACATAATTGACTTATACTTATAAGGATTTTATTATGACCTTTAACAAATAAAATATTTGAAATCAAAGTTTTTCCAAGAAGAATAATGTTACCTAAACCAACAATTTCTCCTTAAGCATTATCTTTGAAAGTTACTTTTTCTTCTTTTGTCTTGATAATATTTTCAAAGAATCATTTGTTACCAGTTATATGCCAAGAAAATTCACTATCTTTGTACTATGTATTGTTGTTGGTGATTTCTTTATTTTTTTTGAAAATAACAGAGTTAGACTTTTCGAATCCAAAATTTCTTGGATCCAGAAATTTTAGAAAGTAAAATCTTAGGAATTTACATTTTCTTAAAAAAATAAAATTTATGAAAACCTAAGGATTGGGTTTTATTTAAAGAATAATTTCTTTCCCAATTTCAACCACATTGAAACTTAGTAAAAAAAGAGCACTTTGGGGAATAAAATAATTATGATTAAAAACAGGTTTTTAATGAGTACAACCAATTCCTAAACTATTCCTTAGAGGATGATTTTTTTAATACATTTTATCAAATTCCTTCTTTCCTAATGTAAAATTTGATAAAAGTTTATTTAAGTAAAAGATGTTTTATTTTAGTCTAATGACTAAATTCTTATCCTTATAGTCATTAGTTTTAGGAATTAAGTTATTCTCTAAAACATTTTTCTTAGAAATAAAATTTTCATGATCCTTAGAAAGTTTATCCTTCTCAGAATTAACTTCCTTAAGGTTTTTATAAGCACTTTAAAAATCAAGAGTTTTTTGATGAAGATATTTAGAAAGATAGGATACTTATTTTGTTAAAAAATAAATTCTAGAATTTTCTTTTTCTAACTTCTTTTTTAACTTATAGTTCTCATTATCATGTAATTTAGCAAACCTAGAAACTTATTCAAATAAAGTTAAGGTATTATATTCTGATGAATAATATTCTTCATCAAAAGATTCATAATATTCTTCATTAGGAAAATTACAAATTGAAGAAATATTTGTTAAGAATCCAACATTGTGTACCTAAGCCATAGAAAATGATTTTCAATAGGTAATATGGTTATAAGACCAATATTCTTTTAACTAGAGGATTCATATTCTAAGGATTCATTTAAAGAGTCACCACCAAGGGAACTCCATGTGTCATTTTCTTTTAGGACTTTCTTAGCCTTAGATTTGTAATACTTATTTTTGTTTCTTTCAAAATGATTTTCCTTCTTGTCTTTTCTCTTAAGTATAGAAAAATTAGGTATGATGTGTCCATCCCTTTTACATTTATAATAGGATACTTCAAAATATTCTTGTCCTTTCTGTCTTTCTTATTATATCTTTACTAAAAAACTTGTTTTCCTACAATCTTGTTCATTATTCAAGAAATATTGGATAATTCATTTTTATACTGATCACTGTCACTTGAATCAGATATAACAAAAACTTTCTTAGATTTAGATCTAGTTACCCTTTCTGAAGTCTTGGCTTTATATGTAGTAGTGAAAGCTACACTTCCATTACCATTCTTCTTCTTTTTTAAATCAGAATCTCCCTTTATTCTTGTTTCATGTTGAATAATATTTACAAATAATTCATCAAGAGTGATGTTAGATACTTTTATGTTCTCATCAATAGCTGTCATTTTTTTATTCTCACTCAATGGGAATGATATCAATTATCTTGACCATAAGAACTTCATCATCAAGACCCTTATCTCCCATAGATTGAAGACTGTTGACAATGGTCATAAATATTTGTTTTACTTTTTAAATAGTTTCTCCATAAGGAAATAATAATCCATGATATTCAGCTCTTAACATAGCTCTTCTAGTTTCTATCACTTTATAAGTTCCAAAATGTGTAACTTTAAATTTCTTCCAAATACAATTGGTGGATTCACAAGAAGATATTTGACTATATATATTCATGGTCATAGAACACAACAAAGTATTTTATACCTTGTAGTTTAGTTAATATTCAAGTTTCTCTTGATTGGTGAAGGTTCCAACTTCCTTATCTAGAATTTTGTAATCTTCAGTGATCATGACAAAGTTGTCCACTCCAGTTTTAATGAAAAAAGTCTTCATCCTATCTCTCCAGTACTTATAATCATTAGAATCAAAAATTTGTGGTCTAGTAGGATTTAAGTTTTCAATGGAACTAACATTTATGCCTCCCATTCTATAAGAAAAATATATTTTCCACAAAACTTTTTAATAGTAAAAGTTTATAAACAAAGATAAAATTATTTAAGAAAAACTAGGATGATAATAGTTAATCATGAAAATTTAGAACAAGAAAAAACTTTACCAATAAATTGTATATATAATTATAAGTATTTCAGAGACCTTCCTCTGATACCAATTGTAGGATCAAAATAGAATATGTATATGATCAATTACAAGAGGGGGTGAATTCGAGGTTTAAAAACTTTTGTTTTTAACCTTAAAGAAAAACTATGTTTAAAAAAGGTAAACAAGGTAAATTCACAAACACTCTTTAGTTCTTAACTAACAAACAAACTTTCTTATGGTCTAGAAATATGGATTCAGAAAAGAAACATCAGAATAGTTTTCTTAGAGAAAGATTCTACCCTAAAGTGTATAGAGACTTATTTATCATAGTAAGTAAAAGTAAAAGAAAGTATAATAAATTTATATTTTCTTTATTTAAAAAAATAAAATAGAAATAAAACTTGAAACAAAAATAAAGTAAACAAGTAGAAAATCTTTTAAACTAAAGAGTAGGTTATCCAAAAACCATGGATAAATATCCCTTGATTTGTAATTTCAAGAAATTTTATCTTACCCACACCAGGGTAAGCCCTCGATAAGAATATTAGAGTATGTCTTTCTATCCTTGCAAACCCTCAAACTTTAAGGTATTTGGAACTTATATCTTTCTATCCATAGAATCCCTCGATTATACTTAGCAACAATTAGAGTCACACAAAGCAAGTTGAACAAGATGTTCACGGTTGAACAAGATGTTCATAAAATGCACAGGGCATGAGAGTCTTTCTCTCTCTAGAAATCACTTCACAACATGAAATCTCTAGGATCATTGAACGATTATGATCTCTTTCAAATGATCAGATATTTATAGGAAAAACTTAAATTTCGGCTCACTCCTCCAATGGTCATATTTTTCCTTGAATTTTAGAGGGACCTGTACACATGTCACTCAACCAACGGTCAGTTAGAAACAAATTGTACAACATCGTTTTATTATAACAAAACATAGGAAACATTATCATGCTTGAGAATCAATAACATATAAGGAAAATAAAGTAGCTTAACCAAAACTAAATAATTAGAATATAGGAAAAATAGAATTAAGATTCTATATATATAAACAATCATATTATAAAAAAATGAATATTCGGATTTTGTTTTTCAAAGAATTCAGAGTATGGATATGAGGAATTCAGAGTCTGAATTATAAGGAAGTCAGAGTCTAAATTTCAGAGAATTCAGAGTCTGAATTTAAGAGAATTCGGAGTCTGAATTTTAGAGAATTCAGAGTCTAAAAATAGTAAGACTTGGTAGCTTAAAAAATGGTAAGATTCTGAGGTTTTTGATAAGGATCCGAATTTCTGACTTAGAAAAAAAATGGTTAGACTTGGTTTTGAGAATACATTGAATAAGACATTATAAACCATGATAAGTATAAAACTTTTCTTAGAGAAAGAAAATTTTCCTTAAGAAAATAATTCTTAGAGAAATATAATTTTCCTTAAGAAAATGTGTTTTTGATTTTCAAAACATAAAGGAATGTAAAATTCATAAGGAAGCCTTATTAACTCAACATCAATAACCCAATTTTATTGAGGTGTTTGAGGGGAAGATAAATTGTGATTATATCCATGTTATGAGTAGAGAGATTCAATCTCCTGATTCTAAATTTTTTGGCCATTATAACTTCTCAAAGTTTTGATGGTGAGTCCACTAAGGTTCTCAAATGATTTTGTGAATTTTGAAAAAAAGGATCTTCACTTTTATGATCAAGGAAAACCACCCTTGTATATATTGAATAATCATCAACAATAACATATGTATAGTTTTTTTATGCTTAACTAGAAACTGTAAATGGTATAAATAAATGCATATGAACTAATTCTAGTGGTTGAGAGGTAGACACCTCTTTCTTCATTTTTAAATCTATTTTTTGTTACTTTCCGTCTTTAAAAGGATTTTACACTTTGTCTTTATGGAATATTATCTAGGGTAGATCATTAACTAAACCTTTCTTATTTATATTTTTAAGTGAGTATAAATTATATTTTCCTAGACTCCTATTCCATCACTAATATTTTCTATAAAAAGAACTTAAATATGAAAAAAATTTCTAGAATAAAGAATCTAAATTAACATTACAAATATCATCATTTTTTAAATCATAAAATATTAAATAATTATTGGACTAAAAAAATAATACAAGCATTATTTTCAAATTTATCATTAAAACCATCATCACACAATTGAAAAATACTAAGCAGGTTACATTTTAAACCGTTAATAAATAAAACTTTATAAATAAGGATAGATTCAGAGTTACCAATTTTTTCAACTCCAATAATCTTTCCTTTTACATTTTCACCAAAAGTGACATGTCCACCATCCACTTTAATAAGATTATAGAATATTGAATAGTATCTAGTCATATGTATGGAACATCTGCTATCCATATACCATAGATGTTTACTGGATATTTTCAAATATTTTTCCTAATTATAATGAAATAAAAATTGGATTTGGTGCCCATATTTTCTTGAGTCAAGAGAATTTAGAAAATAAATCCTTTGGAATCCACATTTGTTTCATAGGATTTATTATAATAGAAACAACATATTTATATAGAAAACCTTTTTAAGGCTAAATTTTTTATAATTATTTCCAAAATAAGTAGTTACCCTAGAAAATAAATTTTTGTTTTTTGAACTATGACTAAAATAATTTTTATATGATTTCACTAGCGGTCTATATAAATACTAAATTTCATATTTGGATTTTAGATTTTGTGCTTTACCCAGTATAATATTCAAGATTTTTCTATTGTAAAAATATTATTCCAAATATTTTTTAAGTTGTTCATTTATGTATATCATATCATTATTTTCCTTTAATAGATTTTTTTTTATTTTACTTTTCTAAAATAATATCAAATTTATTTTCATCACATAATACATGGAACTTTTTCATATTTTTATATTTATCTTTTAACTCATTCATGGTATCTTCAAGCATAACACAATATTTTTATAATTATTTATTTGACATTTCAGATTCATGAGATATATGACCATAATGAATAGATGGTACCTCTAAAGTAGTATCCATAAATTATAAATTCTCTTTTTCATTTTCATCTTCTCATGTAGAATCTGAGTCACTAGAGCTATCTTCATATGTACTCCAAGTGTACTTCATTTCTTTTATTAGTCCTTTATCTTTATCCTCATACTTCTTCTCATACATAATCTTCATACAATGATATTTTATTTGTTATTTCCTTTTATATTCATAGCAAGTAATCTCATTAGAGGAGTCATCCATTTTCCAATATTTCCTCCAATTTCCACTTTTATAATATTTTCCTTCATAATTTAACTTATTAAAAAATTTCTTCTTTTTATAAATTTTTTTAATCTTATAGATAGCTAATATATTTCCTCATCACTTTATGTGTCATCTTCACTTCCACTTGTATTATCAGGTTTGAAAATTTCCTTGTATTTTTATTGTGATGCTTTAAAGGAAACCTATTTTCTTTTTGGTTCATCATCTTAATTTTTAAATTTTATAAATTCTTCATACATAATAAGCTTTTCAATTATCACTTTTACTAGTAATTTTTTGGTGTCACATGAATCTCAAATAAAGACTGCATTACATCTTCAATGATCTGGTAGAAATCTCAAGATCCTTAGTACCTGATCTTTGTCATCCATATTTTGTCCAAGTGTAATTATAGTATTTATTATCTCACTAAACCTAAGAGGCATGTAAGCAATATATTTTTGAGGAATTATTATGGAATTATCATACTTAATAGTATATGTATTTAGTAACATATTCCTAAACATTATATGTGCCTTTATGAGACATGGGAAGGTATCCCAAATTTGATAAGTAGTATCATAAGATGATATAATATTAAATTTATCCACTCTTAAAGCATAAAATAAATCATTAATGACTTTGAAATTTAAATCATAATCATATTTAGTTGGATCATACCCTTATTTTATAGTAGTTTTATTTATTTCATATTGATCTAAAATAGATCCCCAAATGTCAAAACCCATGCTCTCAAGATAAATTTTCACTCAAATTTTCCATCGAGCATAATTTTGACTATTAAAATAAGGAGGTCTATTTTCATCATAACCTTCGGGCTTAGAATATAT
Organism: Viscum album; assembly: GCA_963277665.1. Taxonomy (NCBI): domain Eukaryota; kingdom Viridiplantae; phylum Streptophyta; class Magnoliopsida; order Santalales; family Viscaceae; genus Viscum; species Viscum album. Next base: position 1,811,184,674 of record OY728156.1, read on the forward strand.
ACTAACAAATTAGATAACAAATATAAATTAAAAAGATCTTGTAAAAACATGATCAAGGTTAAAGGTAAGTAAATATAAATAAATATAATACATATGATACAAAATATTGTTCAGAATAAGAAACTCAATAGGGGGTGAATTGAGTTTCCAAAAAAATTATATTTAAAAAAATTAAAACTAAATCCATTAGTTTATAAAAATAGTATTTTTAACTAAAATAGTAGAAATATATAATTTTTTTTAAATATATCTCAAAGGCTCAATCACAACCTAGTTAAAAAAATTAAAATCACTTTAATTTTTGAAACAAATCTAATCACATCAAACACAATATATAAATCACTGACTGAATCTAACTATGAGAGTATTGATTTTCAAAAGAGTTTTGGAAGGAATAAGTTGATTTTAAAAAACAAATTAACACATGGTAGAAATAAATAAAATTTGTTCAGTCTCAATCTAATACCTAATCCTATTCACTTGATAGTCACCCTCTTCTAAGAATGTTCATTAAATAATAAACGGATCACCAACCTGGATCAATTTTTTCAATTACAACCATACACAATTCAGTATAGCCTATATACAACATCTTCCATAGTTATTCTTGTGGTAAAATGTGTAAAAATAGTAAGGGAGAGTATCTAGTACTCTTAAATATAGTGAAAGAGCATGTTTTAATAAATATATGGAAAACTGTAAACATATCTCAGAGGAAAGATAAAAAAAGATAAATAGATAGGATGAGAGAGAGTTTGAAGCAACTCAATTTGATCATCTTTGTTTGATCAATTGTATTTGAATTTTTCCTTAAAAAGGATACATATTAGTATTTCAATGAGATATCAAAAAATAGTATTGTGGAATCACACAATAAAGTAGTCCATTTGATCATTACTTTAGTATAAGTCCTCTATCCTATGTATTTTTTCCATGAGTAGTTATTCTTATTGTATAGAGAACCTTATCTAATTATACATTATATAATATTGATAAACTAATCCGTCTAATATGAAATCCTTAAATTCTATGAATCTTCATTAAATGCTTCAAAATATATTTTTTGTAGTTTTAAATATTTCCCATTTTTTATGTTAGACACGGTCAATTATAATTTATGCAAGTATGGTCACTCTAGATTGTAGTAACTTAATCTTGAAGTCACTTGACATGGTCACTTACTTATGGTCACTTGAAAAATCACTTAACATGGTCACTTCATATGGTCACTTTCTTGTAGTAACTTTAAACAGTCACATTCTTGCAGCCACATGACATAATCACTTGATAGAGTCACATTATTGTAGCCACATGACATTGACACTTGATACAGTCACTTGATTTCCTCATGTGGTCACTTAATTTCTTCTGAAATAAGGTTCAATACTTTACAAAAAATCATTATTTTTTTCATGGTCACATGAGGTTATCATAAGATATGTTAAATCCTTCATGTGGTCACTTGAAAACTATATAATGTTATTTCAGTATACATATGGTCAGTTAAAGACATAGATAAAAATTTTCATCTGACACAAAACTACTTGTTTATGAATACATTCACCTAGAAATCATCATGCAGTCACTTGTATATGATCACTTGGCCTTCATGGTTAGTTGAACTTCTTTATATGGTAGGTGATACAGTCACTTCAAGACTTATCCATTTTATATTGTTTTGTCCATAAAAACATTTTACTACCATAAAACTCAAAGTTCATTAATAAAACAAGAAACCTAATTTGTGAGAATTAAAATAAGTAGTTACTAGACTAAGACTACAGTGGAACCCAGGGAACTTACACTATAGTAATCTACAATTACACATTCCAATTACATGCCTTAAGGGATCCATGTATCTCTAGGCACATACTCATGATTAAGGTTTCAACTATTGATGGTCAAGGAAACCTATCCATTGAACAAGGCTCCATCATAGCCCTTGGAACTTTTTTCATTTCATACATAGGAATTTAACTTTAATTAAACATTTTACTTTAAATAATAGGGATCAGTCACTATTTGTGTATAAACCATAGACCATATACTAAATATATAAAAATAAAATTAATTACCATAGTTGAATGATCAAGGTACAACCTAACATAATCAATATGTCATTCCCTTTTTAATTCACATCTTAAATTTTCTGTTAAATCATATCCAAGACTATCCATAAATCACCCATTAACAGGATACTCTAAAACATGTAAAAACATCCCATAACCATTTATAAATGATTTATAATTAATTATCCAACTCATTTTTAAAAATTTAAAATAAATTTATAAATTTAATTATGTATGAACTAGCTCAAATACCCTGGTACCCTAATACTCAAGTTGGAACTGATATAGCCTGAAGGGTGTCCCTAATCCCCATGGGTTGGTGACTAGAACTTGGAATCATACAAGAATATGTAGAGAAGGATTTTTACATAAAACAACAAAAGTGAACTGGGGATCCCCATTAGAGACTATCATAGATGTAACATCATGTAATGTGATAACATACTATACATATATAATTCTCAAGTCCTCTAGTTTGGTTGTATCAGGAATGGATATAAAGTAATCCTATTTTGTTAGATGAACAATCAAAACCCATATGAAGTTCTTCTTCCTAGGGGTACCAGGAAAAACCACCATGAATTACATAGAAATATCATACCACTTCTAAGTCGACACTAGAAGGGGTCGGATCAAACCTGATGGTTTTTGGTGCTCGTCCTTATCCTGTTGGAAAGTATGAAAACGTGAAATAGAGTCATAAATGTCATGTCTCATACTTGTGCACCAGAATCATCACTGCATATCATAGAATATCTTCATTGAACCTGGGTGCACAACCCACTAGTAACTATGAAAATATCCTATCACATCCTCCCTCACAGAAAAAATAATAACACACTAGTTCCAGAAACATAGGATACCCTCTACAGGGAAAGACCACTCAACAACAATCTCCCAACCATGAAGAGAGTCTATAACACCACAAAACTCATCATAAAGCTACATATCCAAAATAATCATCGCAAGAAGAGAGGAATCCAACTGAACACTATTCAAAATAGCCTCATACTCAATCTCCTAGACTCCCAAGAGAAACTTAGAAAATAGAGCCATCAAATTAAACTTTTTATGATTATTTCATGGCATGGGTCATAAGTTTATTTCTCAAATAATCAAAAAAATAATTCCCCTTTCCCATGGTATAAGAAATTTCAAAATTAAACAACTGTAGGTACTATACCCAATGACTATAATGGAGATTCAAATATTTTTTAGAGAATATATAACTCAGTATTTTGTGATCAAAATAAATAGTAAACTTTTCTATGAAATGGTAATGACACCAAACTTTAAGATCATTCATCATGGCCATGATTTCATGATCATGGGTTGGATAAATCTTCTTACATGGCCTAAGTTGTCTAGATCCATAGGCAATGATGTGATCACCCTACATAAAAACATGGCCCAAACCCAAACCCGATGCGTCACAAAGACCACATAGCCCTGCCTAGCCTCTGGAAGAGTCAACACTAGTGTAGAAATAAAAATATTTTTCATCTCAATAAGAGAACTATAAAATTTATCATTTCATAAGAAATTCACTCCCTTCTGAGTGGGAGCGGTCATTGTAGAATCCAACCTTGATAAATCTTTTACAAACTGGTGATAATGCCCCACTAAACCTAAGAATCTACGAATCTCAAAACCATTATGTCGTATCTCCCATGTCAAAACAACTTTCACCTTCTCAAGATAAAATCAAATATCATGTTTTGAGACCATGTGTCCTAATAAATTCACTTACTGAATCTAGAAACAACATTTTGAGATATTTTCATAGATCTAGTGATCTTTCAAAATTTTCATCACTATTCTCAGATGATGTACTTCATCCTCCTTGGTTTTAGTGTAAACTAGGATGTTATCCACAAATAATACAATGAAAGAATTGAGATACTCATGGAATATCATTTTCATAAACTCCATGAAAACTATAGGGGAAATGGTCTGACCAAAAGGTATAATAATATACTCATAGTGGCCATACCTACTCCTAAAGGTTGTTATTGGGATGTCAGATTCTTTAATTATCAATTGGTGGTATTCATACTGAAGATAAATATTTGATAACAACTTCACCCCTTTCAACTGGTCATTTAGATCATATATCCAAGGAAAAAGATACTTTTTATTTTCCATAACTCAATTAAGTTTCATTTAATCAACACATAAGTGAATCATAAAATTATCTTTCTTTTCAAAGAGGATAGGTGCCTCCAAAAGTGACATAATCAGTCACATAAATCCTTTATCAAGAAAATAATCTAACTAATTCTTCAACTCTTTCAACTCTTCTGGTGCCATATGGTAAGAAATAATAGACACTAGCTGATAAACCGATACTAAATTGATATAAAAAATCCATCCTATTTACCGGTGAAAATCCAGATAAATCATATCGAAAATTTCAAGTAATTCAAAAAAAACTAGAGGGAGATAATCATTCAAATATTCCTACTCCAAGTCAAAAGAAAATGATGATATTACCCTACTTTACTCTAAAAAATAAGGCCTGAATCTACTCGATCTCGGGTCCCATTCTCCCAGAAAGAAATGGCTCAACCCATTGGGTGTGTTAAAGGAGACCCATCAAAGAAAACAATCAATTTGGGATTGATGAGTGATCAGGGAATCTATATTGTGAGTAATTCCATGATATTTCATATCAAGGACTAAAAAATTTTAGGTAAACTCAATCTAAAATAAAGAAATAACACAAGCAGGAAACTGAAGAACCTACTCTATCTTCATTATGAGGGGAATAGAAATATCCATAACACAAGACAAAATATCTATAGGAAGGGTTATCAAATCAAAAACATGGGTTGATATGAACAAGTGAGATGCACCAGTATCAAGTAAAACACTCACTAAGGATGATGCTATAGTGATGGTACCTCTCATAGACACTAATCCCATATTAAATTCTTCTAGAGACTCTTCCACTGCATGAAGAAGCTTTATTACATATTCATGTGGCTAAAACCACTTTGTTCTTAGATAACCTGATTTCCCTGCATTACTCTATGGTGATGATGAGCCTACTCCACTACATGGGGTATAAAAGATATAATATAACTTCTTCAAGTAACCTTATCATCTGAAGGAAATGAAGATCTTAAGAGCTTTAATGAAAACCTGTTTTAATTTCCCAAACATTCCACACTATAAGTAAGTTAAATGGACTCTACCAGAAACTATAGGAGGTTTGAAAGAACCCTGTTATTGAGATACACCATGATACTCAACATTCTTATAATTTCATTTAAAGGAACTCATAGAACTGTCACTAGAATAAAAGGACCTCCCATCATCCCTGACTTACCATCCAGTTCAAACTCAACCATCAATGCACTATCTCATAAATCATCATAAGAAGTCAAATTTAGCATGAAAACCTAGGATCTAATATTATCTCTAAGTCTCATATAAAATCATCATTCCTTCATCTTACCATTAGTTACAATATCAGGAGAAAACTATACTTTCTTAGAAAATATGTTTGCATACTAAGTCATGGTATTGTCACTTTTATAGAGATAAATAAAATACATTGACTTTAATAAAACCATATATTCTAGATATAATTAATTGGTAAAAAAGACTTTAAAGTATTTCCACTCCAATCCATCATGCTTCTTCATTGTCACCATAAAATCCCACCACCTTCTTCTAGGCCCCTCAAGCTTGAAGGTAGTACACTTCACTTTAATTTAATAAGGAATTCCCATGAACTGAAATAGTCATTCAATTCCTTTAAATCAATCCTCAGCCTCTTAATCATCATTAGAGACTTAGAAATATGGTGGCTTTTGGAGAATAAACTATTGCACTTGATCACTAGAGTCATCCCTTCAAGGTTCCATGACTAGAGCTTAAAGGTGAATGGGCATGGATTACTATCCCAGAGCTTGGACAACATGTACCACTATCTCAATGAGATACTATAAAACTAGAGTCTTTACTTTCCTTGGTTCATTGACAGCTTCCTCCTCTGGTTAGTTCAAACTTCTTATCTTGGGCATGTTGATACACACCATCAACAAATAATAAGAAAATGTTAAAAAGGATAATCAGATCAACAACTCAAATGGGATTACAGAATTTTCAATTTCATTAAACAGAATTAAAAATTATGTTATTTACTAAACACTCAAATAAATTAAGTGAAAAGGATAGATATAGATAAAAATACTCCTCAAACACACTTTTTCCCCATCACCCATGGTGACATAAAGCTTGTTATGATCATATCTAGCCAGAAACTCATTTATAACTACCTCCAAATTCCCATAAATCCTACCTTTTATCTACTATGGAAACCTATATCACATAAAAAATTCGAGAAAAGATACTCAACATGCACCTTTGATACTAATTTTTCATGAACTATCCCCTATACCCTAGTACCCTGATACCCGAGCTGACCCTGACATAGCCTGAATGTAATCCCTGATCCCCATGGGTTGGTGACTAGTACTTGACATTATACAAGAATAAAGAGGGAATAATTTTTCCATAAAAAATAATAAGTGAACCAAGGATCCCTATAAGAGACTATCACAGATGTAATTCCATGAAATCTGACAAACTTCTATACATACATGCTTCCCAAGTCATCAACTTTAGTTGTATCAAGAATGGGTATAAAGTGAGGTGATTTGGTCATCCGATCAATCATAACCTATATTGTGTTCCTCTTATAAGGTGTATGAGAAAAAACCACCATAAATTCCATAGAAATATGATCCCACTTACAAGCCAGAACTGAAAAGTGCTAAAGAAAACCTAACATTTTTTTTGTGCTTGGACTTGACCTGTTGGAAAGTATAACAATATGAAACAAAATTCAATGATGTATTGTCTCATAACTAGACATCAAAATCATAATTTCATATCAAGGAACATCTTCGTAGTACCTGGGTACACTACTCATTGGGAACTATGAAAATCTCCCATCAAATCATTCCTTGAAAAAAAACTCACAATGTAATAGTTCCATAAACATAGGAAACTCTCTATAGAGAAAGACCACTCATTGATGGTATCCCCACTATAAAAAGAGTCTCTAATATCATGAAAGTTTTCATCACACTGTTAATAATGAATAATAATCTTGTAAAGAGAGGGATTCAACCAAAAACCGGTCAAAATATCCTTAGAATCATTATCCTATACCCCCAAGTGCAACTCAGCAAAGAGAGCCATAAAATTTCACTCTCTTGATGATTCTTTCATGGATTGAGTCAAGTGGTTTCTACTCAGTGTATCAATAATGTCATTCCCCTTTATCATGGTATAATAAATTTTTAAATCAAATTACTTCAGGTACTCCACCCAACTCCTCTAATTGAGATTCAATTATTTTTTATAGAAGATATAACTCAGGCTTTTATGATCAAAATAAATGGAAAACCTATCAGTGAAATGGTAATACTACCAAAATTTAAGAGTATGTATCATGAATTTAAGTTTGAGATCAAGGGTTGGATAATTATTCTCATGTGTCCTAAGATATCTAGAGCTATAATAAATAATGTGATAACCTTGCATAAGAACATATACCAAATCCAAACTTGATGCATCACAAAAGACCACATAGCCCTTCCCATCCTCTGGAAGAGCCAACATTGGTGCGGAAGTTAAAATATGTTTCAAATCAAAAAATATAACCATGAAGTTTATCATTCCATAATAAATTCACTCCCTTATGAGTGAGAGAAGTCATTATAGAATACAACCTTGATAAATCCTTTACAAACTAGTAATAATACCCTTCTAAACCTAAGAAGCTACGAATCTTGAAACTATTTCATGGTAGCTCCCATGTCATAACAACTTTCACCTTCTCAGGATCAACTGAAATACCATGTCCTGAAACCACATTTCCCAGTATATTCTCTTCCTAAATATGGAAAAATATTTTGAAATATTTTCATAGAGTTGGTGATTTCTCGAAATTTCCAGCACTACCCTCGGATAATGTACATGATCCTCCTCAATTTTAGAGTAAATCTGGATTTAATCCATAAAGACTATAATGAGAGTGTCTAAGTAATCATGGAATATCCTATTTTTAAAATGTATAAAAACTATAGGGGATTTTGTTAGACCAAAAGGAATAAAAAGATACTCATAGTGGATATACCTGTTCTTAAATGTGATTTTTGGAATGTCAGATTAATTAATTCTCAATTAGTGTTATCCAGACTAAAGATCAATCTTCCAGAACCAATTTTCCCATTTTTTAGTCTAAAAAATTATTTATCTAATAAAATAGATACTTTTACTTTACCATAACTCAATTGAGCTTCAATTAATCAAAAATAGGTAAAGTGCACCACCAACTTTCTTTGCAAAGAGGATAGGTGTTTCCCAAGGTAACACACTCGGGCGTATAAAGAATTTATCAATAAAACCATAGAAATGATTCTTAAAATATTTCAACTATGTTAGTACCATACAGTAAGATGGAATATACATTAGATGATCACTAAGTACTAAATCGATAGAAAAATCCATCTATCTTTCTGATGGGAATCCCGAGAAATTAGAAGTAAAAACACTGGGAAACTCGACAAAAACTAGAGGGAGATCATCACTCAAATATTCCCACTCAAAGTCAAAATAAAATTATAATATTACCCTAATAATCTCTAAAATATAAGGTTTGGATCTACTTGATCTCAGATCCCATTCTTTCTAAAAGACATGGCCTACCTCATCATTCATGGTAAAGGAGACCCACCAAAGATAATTGTCAATCCAGGCCTAAAGAGAGATCAACAGATCCATCTTGAGAATGATGTTAGGAGATTTCATATAAAGGGACATAAAATTCTATTTAAGATCAATCTTTAATAAAGAGAAATCACAAGAAGGACACTGAACACCCTGATCTCTCTTCAATCTGAGGGATATAGTAATATCGATCACATAAGACAAAAGATATATAAGAAGGGATAATAAATCAACAATATGAGTTGATATGAATGAGTGAGATGCACTAGTATCAAATAAATAAATCAATAAGTATGATTCTATAGTGATGGTACCTCTCACAATCATAAGAACCATTTAAAACTTCCTCTGAAGACTCATTCACTACGTGAAGAAGATTTAATCTGGATGCATGTGGCTAGAAACCCTTTGTTCATGAAGCACCTAATTGCACCATAGTAATTTTAGGTGTTGATTAACCCATGCCATTATGTGTGGAAGAAAAGATATAACAAATCTTATTCAAGTGACCTGAGCATCTATAGAAACTGTAGATCTGGGGCGCCTCAGTGCAAACCTGTTTTGAATACCCAACCTTTCCACACTGGAAGAAATTCAAAGGGTCTATACCAAGAACTAAAGGAGTTATGGAAGAACCCTTCAGTTGAGATCCACTATGAGACTCATCACTCGTATTTACTTTAAAGGAACTCACAAAACTACCACTAGGAGAAAAAGAAACTCCCACCAACGCTGACTTACCAGCCAGGTCAAGATCAGCCATCAACTCTCTATCAAATACATCAGTATAAGAATTCATATTTATCATGAAAACCTAGGAATTAATATAAGCTCGAAGTACCATATAAAATATTCATGCCTTTATCTTCTCATTAGTCACAATCTCAGAAGAAAACTCTACTAGCTTAGAAAAGTGGTTTGCATATTGATTCATGGTCTTTTCACTTTTCTATAGATTAAGAAACTCCATTGACTTTGTTAAAACGTTGGACTCCAGATATAACTAATCAGTAAAAAGGACCCTAAAGTCTTTCCATTTTAAGACTTCATGATTCTTCTCCATCACCATAAAATCTTACCAGCTTTTACTAGGCCCTTCAATATTGAAGGTAGTACACTTAAATTTAATTGAATCAGATTAATCTAAGAACTCAAAGAGCCACTAAATTCCTTTTAACCAATCCTCATCCTCTGGAGGATCATTAGATCCTTGGAAATATCGTGGATTATGGTGAAGAAACTCTTGTGCATGATCTATAGAGTATTCCCTTTTAGGTTCCATGACTGGATCTTAAATATAAATGGGTGTAGTTTCCTGTCCCAAATCATAGAAATCACACACCACTATCTCAATGAGATTCAAGTCAACTGGGGGGTTTTTTTCCTGGTTTATTAGTAGTTACCTCCTCAGGTTGATTCAAACATATTTTCAGAGACATTTTTCTACACACCATAAATAGACAATACAAAAATTCTAACACAGACACTAAGATAAAATAAGGAAAAGACTATAAATAGAACAAAATAGTCATCAAATACACTTTTCCTCCACCACACATTTCTCTAAAGTCTCGTTATAATAAAAGTTATCTAGGAACTCGTCCATAAATACCTCCCAATTCACATAAATCCTACCTCATATCTACCAGAACAACCCAGGCCATATATCGAATTAAAGAAAAGATGTTCAACATGTACCTTTGATAACAATTTTTAATGAAATATCCTTGATACCCTGGTACCCTGATATCTAATATAGAACTGAAATAACCCAAATGGGATCCTCAATCCCCATGGGTTGGTGACTATCACCTAGAATCATATAAGAATAAAGAGGGAATTATTTTTCCACAAAATAGCAGAAGTGAGCTGGGGATCCCTATCAGATACTATCATAGATGGAACACCATGCAATCTGACAACCTCTTGTACATACATGATTCCAAATTCCTAAACTTTTTTTGTATTAGGGATGGTTATAAAGTGAGCTAATTTGGTCAGCCAGTCGATCACAACCCATATTATTTTCTTCTTCTGAGGGGTATGAGGAAAACCAACCATGAAGCCCATAGAAATATCATCACACATCAAAGTTTGAACTAGAAGGGGTGGAGCAATATCAAAGGTTTATGGTGCTTTTCATTGACCAGTTCACAAGTATAACAATGTAAAAAACATTTAGTAATGTCATGTTTCATACCTAGCCACCAGGATCATAAAGGCATATCATATAACATCTTTGTGGCATCCAGGTGCATAGTCCACTAGTAACTATGACAATATCACATCACGTCCTTCATCATGGAAAAAGGCACAACATATTGGTTCCAAAAACATAAGATACCCTCTGTGGAGAAAGACTACTCAGTGATGGTATCCCGACCATGAATAGAGACTCTAACACCATAGAACTCATCATCATGTTGTCGATCCCAAAGAATCATCTCAAGAAGATAGGACTTCAACTAAACACTAATCAACATAGCCTTAGACTAATTCTCCTAAACACCCTAGTACAACTAACCAAAGAGAGCCATTAAATTCCAATCTCTTAATGATTCTTTCATGGCCTGGGTTAGAAGTTTTCTACTCAGAGTAGCATCAACAAAAATCCACTTACCTGGGGTATAAGCAATGTCAAAATAGAATAGCTTCAGGTACTCCACCCAATACCTCTAATGGAGATTCGTATATTTTTTAGCAAAGATATAACTTAGGATTTTTTATCATAATAAATGGTAAACTTATCTCTGAAGAAGAAACATCTCCAACCTTTAAGAGCATGCATCACTGCTATGATTTTTAGATCATGGGTTAGATAATTATTCTCATGTATACTAAGGTGTCTAGATACATAGGCAATGATGTGATCACCTTACATAATAAAACATAACAAACCCAAACTTGATTCATCAAAAAAGACAACATAGCCCTACCTGGCCTCTGGAAGAGTCAAAATAGGTGCAAAAGTCAAAAGATGTTTTAGATTTACCAAATAACTCTAAAATTTATCATTCTATAATAACATCACTTCTTTATGAGTGAGAGTGGTTATCAAAGAATCCAAAATTGATAAATCCTTTGCAATCTGTCGATAATAACTCACTAAACCCAAGAATCACTGAATCTCAAAACCATTTTGTGGTTACACCCATGTCATAGAAGCTTTTACCTTATTGGGATCAATTGAAATACCATGCTCCAAGACCATGTTTACTAATAACCTTCCTAAATTGAGATAAAACATTTTAAGATCCTTTCATAGAGTCAGTGATCTCTCAAAATTTCCATCACTGCCCTCAAATGACACACGTGATCCTCCTCAATTTTAGAGTAAACCAGGATTTCATTCAAAAATATTACAATGAATATGTCAAGATACTCATGGAATATCTTGTTTATCAACACCATGAAAACTTTAGGTTAATTGGTTGAACCAAAAGGCATAAAAAGATACTCATAATGGCCATACCTACTCCTAAAGGCAGTTTTTGGGATGTCAGATTCTTTAATTCTCAATTGGTGGTAGCCAGACCGAAGATAAATCTTTGAGAACCACTTCTCCCCTTTCAACTAGTCAAACATATCATTTATTTGAGGCAACATATACTTTTTATTTATCGTAACTCAGTTGATATTTCAGTAATAAACACATAGGTGAAGCGTACCACCTGATTTCTTTACAAAGAGGAAATGTTCCTCCCAAGGTGACACACTCAGGTATATAAATTATTTCTCAATAAAATCATCCAACTAAGTCTTAAAATCTATCAAAAAAATTGGTGTCATATAGTAAGAAGGAATAGAAAATGGATGAGCACTAGGTACTAAATCAATAAAAAATCCATCTCTCTTAATGGGAGAAAGCCAAAGAAAATAGAAGGAAAATGTATGGAAACTTGACGATAACTAGAGGGATATCATCACATAAATATTCCTACTAAAAGTCAAAAGAAAATTCTTATATTTCCTTGCTCAACTCTAAAATATAGTGTCAATATCTACATGATCTTAGGTCTCATTCTCCCTAAAAGAAATGGCCCACCCCATTGGGTGTGGTAAAAGAGACCTGCTGAAGATAAAAGTCAATTTGGGCCTGATAAGTGATCATAAAATTCATCATGAGGGTGAAATATTGATATTTCATATTGAGGACCATAAAATTATAGGTAAGCTTAATCTTTGATGAATATGAAACACAAAGAGGACATCAAAGACCCTACTCTCTCTTCATTTCATGGGGAATAGTAATATCCATCATGGAAGACAAAAGATTTATATGAAGGGTTAGAAAATCAACAAAATTGGTCGATGTCAATGAGTGAGATGCACCAATTTCAAATAATTTAGTCACTAAGGATGATGCTATAGCGATGGTACCTTTAATAATCATTAGACTTGAATTAACTTCTTCTGGAGGCTCTTCCACTATATGAAGAATATTTATTCTGGATGTCTATGTGTCACAAACCAACTCAGGTCAACCCTAGTATGTTCAACCGAGTCGGTCCGCAGGATGGACCGAAGGGTGTTCCTGATCCCCATGGGCTGGAAACTAGTGTTGGGCATCAAAACAACATAATTGGGAATGATTTTAGCACAAAAATTCTAGGATCAATAAAAATAAACAAAACACATAGAACCAATGATTGAATCCAAAATAGATAAACAAGCAGATTCAGTTACATGATACAACCAAACTAAACAAAAAAATAAAAAAAAAAATAGCAAACTGAACCATGCTACCATAATCTCTGTGTGACCTCAAGGTCACCACCATCCTATACTAACTTATTCCATCAATGAGCACATGAACCAAGGACCTAAATAAGAGGAAGAACCTATAAAACAGTTTGGGTCTAGCATCATCGAATGCTTCATATAGGGTGTGAGTGAGACAACTTAGTAGGAAATCACCAATGAATCCATGTGTTTTTCTTTTTCGAAAATATTCCATTAACACTAGTTTGAAATAAATTTATAAAAATAAGATTTTCACATTTTATTAAAAAAACATAGCTTTCACAATTTAAAAACCAACACACACCACCTTCCATTTTCAAAATAAATTACCAATTTATGAACAAAACCCAGACCAAATAATACTATGGATGTGTTGAAAATAAATAACCAGGGTAAGTATAAAACTAAGTGCAGAAAGATACAAATGAGAAGATATATAAAGTAACCGTGATATTTCCTAAAAATACCTAGAAAACCCCTAGACGTACTTAGTTCAGAACCACCTACCAGCGTATGGTGAATCCCCTAAGTCTATAACCAATTGGACAACCCCTACTATCTAATTTAGTGGCATATCCCACTAGGCCTATCTACAATCCAGAAGGTTCCAACCCATCTAATCGAGGTTGACCAGCAACTGTCATTTGATCCTATAAAATATGCCTAGGAACCCATGGTGGTAGTAATACTGTGTAAGTAGGATGCCCTCACACACATGACTCGCCTTACCTGTCGTCACCACACTTTCCTACCCCAAACATGGAAACCATATACAATAACCCATAAAGGTATATCCCTCCTATAGAGGTGACCTATATATATATAATCATAAAATCTTCTAATTGTGCCATCATGTCACATCAACTCATAAAACATTTCATGAAAATGTTCAACAATATGAATCAGGCATTTGTATTTTCAAATCCACAATTCATTTCCAAAAAAAAATAAAATAAAGATCCAATCAAGAAATCAACAATATCAATCCCAACATATCACACAAGGGGATCCAAAACATTTCCATAATAACAAAACATCTCTTACATGTTTTCAAATCTAAATGGTCCCTTAAGATTTCCAAATCCAATATTTTCTCAAAACAAGATGAAAACACACAATGCATTTAAAGATACCAAATGGGATACCTTGTCATTTAAAAACCAATTGTTCTTTCAAAAACGTCAAACCTTTAAAAAACATGATTCTCACACCTTAAATAATTTAATAAATATTTTAAACAATTCATAAAACCATTCTAAATAGAACAATAAGTATTTAAACCAAAAATACACCCATTTCCACATATAAATACCACTTTAAAACCAAATTCATATTGAACCCCTTTCAAAACTTATTCCGCAGCACACATAATTCCAAAACCATAATCCAACCAATTTTATAAAATCTCCCAATGGGAAAACATCAACCAAATCACCCAATTTAACTATTCAAACTAAAATGACATTTAATCAAACCTTTTTTGGTGTGTTTTTACTTAGGAAAAATTAAAGATTTACCTAAAAAGATATTTTTAACAAATTTAATTACCATAAAAACACCAAAATAGCATATCCATAAGAATTATCAAGTTGTGAATCGTATATAAAAATTTATTAAAACAAAATTGGGAATTTAATCAACATATTTAACATTAACACATATAAGCATGAACCAAGAATCACCTAAAAATTTATTTTTAATAAATTTGACCATCAAGAAGAGACTAAAATAAGCCAAAAAAATTCACCACAATCATGCGAATCAAGTTTAAAAATTTATTTAAATAACATAAGTATCAAAAAAATTCCTCGAAAAGGAAAAAAACAAATTCACCTACCACAATGGCATGTGAATGTGATGAAACCCTCATAAGAGGATGAGTACACCCCGAAGAACAATCTTCACACCCTAGAATCCAAGAAAACTGAACCAACCATCAACCCTAACATATAGGGTTCATCCAAACCCTACTCACCCTATGAAAATCAAGAAAAATAGTAAAGGAGACTCATCGAGGGGATCCACCATCAGAGGAGGAGGGAAGCACTGGTGGGGTCATGCACCAGAGAGGGGGTCGTTAGTGGGATCATGTGTCAGAGAGGAGGTCGCCAACAAGGTCTTAAATCAGATAAGAGGCCACCGATGGGGTCGCATGCTGAAGAGGAGGGTGTCGGTGGGAGAGAGAAGTCGGAGAGGAGGGTTCTATCAAGGGTGGCTCGCCAGAGGAGAAGATTGTGATGAGGGCATGGTGTAGAGGGGGAGAGCGGTGCGTGAGGGAGATAAATGGGGGAGAGAGGTGGAGAAAATTAGTTTTTATTATTATATTTTATTTTTATTAAGACCCTAATAAAAAAATAAATTAACAATAACAATAATAATAATCTTAATAACAATAATAATAATTAATAACATTATTAATAATAATATTATTCATAATAATAATAATACTCATAATAATAATATGAATGTTATTATTATTATTAAAAATTATTTTAATCTAACTTTTCATTCTTCTTGTCATAATTTATTTTTCATTAAATTTTTATTTATTTTAAGTAATGGGAAACTGCATAGTTACCCCGCATGGCTCAAGTGACCATGTGTGTATCATGCGGTAGCTTCTACCCATTTCAGAAGCAGTTGCATGGGTACCTGGGCTGACCGCACAGTTTTTTCTAACTGTTTAGTGCCCATGCAGCGACCTAAAACCCACCAAAAACTCCCAATCCTCAAAACATTATACCAAGATCTAAACCCATGCTTTAACAAAAAGATACAACATTGAGAAATAATTAAAAATAAAATAAACCCATGGTTGGGGTGTGATAATTCTCCCCACAAAAAATACTTTCTTCCCCAATAAATTCTCCCAGCTGAAAGATAACCAAAACTCGAATGCATGCCTAGTCAACACTGAGAGAAACCGAGAACCTTGGGGTAACCTTTCAATCCAAAAGTCACACCCAACCAATCTAGAAGAAAATATAGCATAAAATAATGTGATATCATGATAGGGTTCTCCCCACCACAAGGACTCAACTAGCATAGAAATTTAAACCTAAACACACCACCTCGGGGAAGGGGGAAAATACGGGAACTCCCAACCCAAACTTACCTGACTTCTCTACATATGCTAAACAACACCATTGAAACTTATATGAAAAACCAAACTAAAAAAACCCAGCATACCGGGACACCAGGAACTAACACACCTTCTCCCTACCATCCAAACAACACCCTCTCCATAACCTAGAACTAGGTAATTCCAAACATGAACTAATCCAGTTTCCTTAGAATAAGTGAAACAACACCACTACCAAAGCTAGAGGTTCCCTACACAATATGAACCCCAAACACTAGGGTAAACCCTTGAGATGATCTCAATATAAAATTGGATAAATCATTTACCACTTCCCACAACACTCAAGCACTCACATCACTAGACGATCACCACTAAAATTGACACCAACCCACAAATGGGTTGATCACATTTTAAAGAGAACAAAAGATTCAAAGAGAAACATTTAGATAAACGCTACCATTTTGATTGAGAAAGGTTAAGTTCATCACACTTTCAAGATGAGAAGATGGAATCACAATGTCAACAAATCCAATACAAGGAAACTTTAGATACTTCTATCCAAGTGCTTAAAACAAAACTAGACCAAGGTTTCACACACCTCAGAAACTCCTGACTATGCGTGAGATTCACTCTAAGACCTTTGTCTAGGGATCTTATGGATGAAGAATCTCTTAACACACAGTCAGGAACAATAATACTCAGGTCATAACACCTTATTTAGGTGGTGATTCCTACATAACTTCTCTAGATGACCCAAACAACTGCAATGATGGAACATCTTCAGAGGGATGTAACAAGATAGATTCAAATGCATGAAATGGACACAATGATGGCACACAATAGAATGGTTTGATGAATTGGAAGATAAAACCAATGAAGAGGACTCTTTAGAAGTAGGTTACTTTAGCATGAACTCATCACTAGATTGGGAACCTTCATGAGCAACAAGAGGCATCGGATCACCAAATCCACATGCTCTGGAAACCAATTCAGCTAGGAAAGATTCATCCACTATATTCTCAAACCAAAGGTCCTTAGAAGAGAGGACTCACTCCTTGATATAAGGATGAAGACCTCCAAGGAAAAGATAATCCTTTATCAGATCCTATGATGTCACCTCCAGAGAAAAGAAAACAAGTTCCTTGAAATGGTCAATATAATCCTTCACTATTTGTTGGCCTTGTTGAATACACATGAGTTTTTTACTTTTATTTTTCTTCACCTATTCAGGTATAAACCATCTGAAGAAGATGGATTTAAAGACATCCCACATCATCCCAACTTTCATTGACGATAGGTAAAACAACTCCCATTCATCTAGAGCTGGACCTTTGAACATACCCAAAATGGAACACAATCTGATAGCTTTAGGAGTTTCCAAAACCCTAAAGACACACTTGACCTATTAAAGCCACTATACTACCTCTAACAGACCTCGATCACCATGATAAATATATAGCACTTGAGAAGAATAAGAAAACTGGGCATGAATCATCAGAAACTTTGGGAATATTTCTAGGTGGAATTTTCTAAACAACATGATAAACATGAAACTAAGACCAGCATGAAGCCAAAAAAACGGATCAGAATCCAAACACACATAGGCATAACCAAAAAATCACTTTTCAAAATCTACCATTTTCATTTAATTTTCAAAACTACCTTCACCCAAGGCCATTTTCCAAATAGTAAAACCCACTTTTTAAACCAAATTAAATTTCCAAAATCATTTCCCCTTTCAAAATCACTTTATAAAAACAAGGCCAAGTATTTGATCTCAAAAACACACCCAAGGAATCCCATGAACCATTGCACATGTCTTCATATGATTCCATCCATACACACCAAAATGAAATTTCTATACACACCCTCACATGTGAAAACATTCATAAGGAGTGCCCAAGGTTGCACCCAAACCACTTATTTACCAATTCCAAGAATACACAAGATTTTTAGACCAATCAATTTCAATTTTAAATAACCTTTTTTGAATCTAAATCCATTTAAAAGAAATAATTTTCATTTCAAGAACACTTTTCATCTTTAAAAAATAACTTACACCAACTAGAACCATAAGGAACCCCAACTTACACCAAACTGTTAAAGAGAGAAACTGGTAGTTATGCTTAACCCGGTGACATGGTAGTGATCCATGCCCCAAGTAAGCATCAAAAACGTAGAGGAGCGTAATCCATGTACTCAGAATCCACATGGGTCACTAATCTATGTAAAATCATGATGTAACACCAGCTTTCCTCCGTTTTCATACCTCAATCTAATACAAAGAAAAAAGACTCAAATATCGGACTACCCCTGGTAACTCAAGGTTCAGAATAAGGAAGGTTTCATGAATACCTTCTTGAACCTACCTCTTAAGTCACGAAAATACTAATATTTATCTACCAAACACCCCAGATAACAAGGGTCTACTCTGATATCATTTTTTCATGAACCAACCCGAGTCCACCCTGGTCTAGTCACCCGAGCCAGTCTGCGGCATGGCCTGAAGGGCATTCCCAATCCCCATAGGTTGGAAACTAGTTTAAGGCACCAAGAAAACACAAGTGGCGAAGATTTTAGCCCAAAAATACCAAGATCAATAAAAACCAAAAGAACACATAGAACTAATGGCTGAATCCAAAATAGATAAACAAGAAGATTTAGTTACATGATACAATCGAACTAAATAGAAAAATAAAAACAAAAATGGAAAATGGACCATGCTACCATGATCTCTGTGTGACCTCAATGTCATCATCATATTTTACTAACATGATCCATTAACGAGCACATGAACCAAGTAACTAACCAATAATAAAAACCTAAAAAATAGTTTGGGTATATCTACACTGAATGGTGAAAGTAGGGTGTGAGGTAGACATCTTAGTATGAAATCACCAAATAATTCATGTTTTTTCTTTTTTTGAAAACATTCCATTAACACTAGTTTGAAATACATTTATAAAAATAAGTTTTTTCACATTTTATTAAACAAACATATCTTTCACAATTTAAAAACCAACACACGCCACCTTCCATTGTCAAAATAAATTACCAATTTATGACCAAATACCAAACCAAATGATACCAGGGTTGTGCTAAAAATAAATAAGTAGGGTAAGAAAAAAACTAAGTGCAGAAAGATAAAAATGAGAAGATATATAAAGTAACCACGGGATTTCCTAAACATCCCTAGAGGACCCCTGAACATACTCAGTTTAGAAACACCTACCAACATATGGTGAAGCCCCTAAGTCTATAACCAATTGGTCACCCTCAAATAGACAATCTAGTGGAACATCACACAAGGCATATCTACAATCCAGGGGGTACCAACCCATCTAATAAGGGTTGATCAGAAACCTTCAATCGATCCACTAAAATATTCCTAGGAACCCATGGTGGTATTAATATTGTGTAAGTAGGAGGCCCTCGCACGTGTAACTCACCTTACCTATCATCACTGCACTTTCCTACCCCAAACACGGACACACTATATGATAACACATAAAAGGATATCCCTCCTATAGGATTTCACTATATATATATAATCATAAAAGGTTTCAATCAGACCATCACGTCACATTGACTCATAAAACATTTCATGAAAATGTTTAAAGATTCCAATTGGGAATTTATATTTTCAAATCCACAATTCATTTCCAAAAAATAAAATAAAGAGCCAACCATACCATAAATACTATCAATCTTGACATATCATAGAAACAAATCCAAAACATTTCCATAACAACATAACAACACTTACATGTTTTCAAATCCAAACAGGCCCTTAAGATTTCTAAATCCAACTTTATCTCAAAACAAGATGAAAACACACAACACGTTTAAAGATTCCAAATAGGTTTCCTTGTCATTTAAAAACCAATAGTTCTTTCACTAACACCAAACCTTTCCCAAAAATGATTCAAACACCTTACATAATTTAATAAATCATTTAAATAATTTGTAAAACAATTCTAAATAGCACACCAAGTATTTACACAAAAAAATATACCCATTTTCGTAAATAAATGCCACTTTCAAACCAATTGCATATTGAACCCCTTTCAAAGCTTTTTCCACACCACACATAATGCCAAAAACACAATACAACTAATTTTATAAAATCTCCCAATGAGAAAACATCAACCAAATCACCCAATTTAACCATTCAAACTAAAATTACATTTAATCAAACCCTTTTTGATATGTGTGTACTTAAGAAAAATTAAAGATCCACCACAAAATATATTTTTAACAAATAAAATTACCATAAATACACCACAATATGGTATAAATATGAATTATAAAAGTGAAATAATATATAAAAATTTATTAGAACAAAATTGGGCATTTAATCAGCACATTTAACATTAACACATATAAAATTAAACCAAGAATCACCTCAAAATATATTTTTAATAAATCCTAACATCAAAGAAACACTATAATAATCCAATCAAATGCACCACAATCATGTGAATCAAGTTTAAAATTTTATTTAAAGAATAAAAGTATCAAAGGAGTTCCTAAAAAAGGAAAAAACATGAATTCACCTACCTCAATGGAGTGTGAATAGGATGAAACCCTCAGAGGAGGAAGAGTACACCTCGAAGAACAATCTGCACATTGTAGGATCCAAGAAAATGAACCAAACATCAACCCTAACATCTATGTTTTGGCCAAACCCTACTCACCCTATGAAAATCAAGGAAAACCTTAAAGGAGAATCACCAAGGGGAGCCGCTGCCGGAGGAGGAGGGTGATGTCGGCGGGGTCTTATGTTGAAGAGGGGGATTCCAGTAGGGTCGTTCACCAGATAAGGGGATATCAGTGGGGTTGCACACCGGAGAGGAGGGCGCTGGAGGGGGAGAGTGGTCAGAGGGGAGGGCTCCAGTTATGGTGGCTTTCTGAAGGAGAGAAGTGCGCAGGGGGGCATGGTGGAGAGGGGGAGGATTGTGAATGAGGGGGAGAAAGGGGGCGGAAGGGGGAGGGAATTAGGGTTTATTATTATTTTTTATTTTTATTAAAACACTAGTAATAAAATAAATTAACAATAATAATAATATTAATAATAACAATAATTATAATTAACCACGTTCATAATAATTGTAACGTCCCGGTTTTGGAAGACACTCAGAGGCGCCCCGTACCCGGTTGGCCACACGGCCTCAAGAGTATTTCCCCAAACGCCAGAGGATGCTGACTAGCAGTGAGGGCCTTGGGTGTGATAGTGGGGAAACTATGCCCTCATTGGCAGAGTACACAACGGAAGTAAACAAAACATAAAATAGCAGAAGCAGTAAATATCCAACAACAATAAACAGCAGAAGACTAAAAAAGTAAACAACTAGAGAACATATGTATAAATGAAATGATGCATGATACATATCTAGGAAAGCAGCCAAACAGGTCACAATGCTGGAAATACAAACAATACCAAAAAAAGAACAAAAGAAAAGATAAACAGCTCCGCAGCATCGCAAGCCTAATCTTGGTCCCATGCTCTCCTGCTCCAAATCAATCAAGTACCTGAATTCAAAGGGTGATTGCCCTTGTCTATACCTGCAACAACATAGTCTGTTTGGGCCTAAAAGCATGGCCCAAATAGAGTGTGAGACTAAATCCCAGTAGGCAACCACCCGAAGATCTGTGCCTAACAGTTAGTGAGTATATGGCAAGTAATAGTACAATAAGCAGTAAAGGGTAATCGGTAATAGGATGATATTAAACAATAATCAATCCACAGAACAACAAGAATTAGTGAAGCAAACAACTAACCACAATAGGAACCCCTCTAGGAAGTACTCACATCCAACCCCTCTGGTCCTATCCAAGAAGTACCAATGACCCTCTGGGCAGTGCACTTAGCCTAACCCCTCTGGTTTGGTCATACGAAATTATAAGACTCTCTAGGGAAGCTCGCTCGGTCAATTCCCCTAATATTCTAGGGTAGTCAGGGACACTCTGAGGAAGATCATGTGGTCTTACCCTCTTATATCCCCAAGGTCTAGAAACTCTCTGAGGAAGCTCACTCAGTCAATTCCTCCTATAGTCTTAGGTCTATCATAGAATCTCTAAGAAAGCTCACTCGGTCAATTCCTCCTCTATCTTGGAATGGTTTAAGGACATTCAAACAAGTAAAGACTCTCTGAGGAAGCTCACTCGGTATACCCTCCTGTAGTCTATAATATCCAAGACTCTCTGAGGAAGCTCACTCGGTCTATCCCCCATAGTCTATAATGTCCAAGACTCTCTGGGAAGCTCACTCGGTCTACCCCCTGTAGTCTATAACACTAGGTTCTCACGGTACCATGCTAGTAAGTGCATAATAATGCTATAAGGCCAAAGTACACCTATAGAGATACTTGGCTAACCACTCTATAGAAACAAGCATGTCAAGAATATCATTCCATCCTACGGTAACAAGGCATGGAAAACAGGTATAACGACCAAAGGCTAACAAGACCCAAAGGTTGTAAACAGAAAAGGCATGGGAAAAACATCCAATCACAGCAATTTTCCTCAAACAGGATCAAATTACCTCTACACAAGAATACAATCAAGGCATGAAAATACTAGGGGAAAAACGTTAAACACACAATACCCCGTTCATAAGTATTGGTGGAATTTTCACATAAAACTCAAAGACTTATAAAGGTAAGGAACAAACCACCTACCTTGATGCTATGAGATCAATATACTTGAACCACGAGGCTTGATTCTCCTTATAACATTGTAGATCTACGGAAACTCACAAAACACTCAACCCATGATACCTTGAGAAAGAGGGGAAATCATGGAATGAAACTCAAGAAGAAGGAAGAGCTCACTGCTGTGGTTCCAACGGAATCGACGATAGTCGATTCATCAAAAAGACATAGGCTCGGGGGCTTGGAGGATGTTTGCAGCCATACAGACGCTCTCAGTCGAATAACCTTGAGAAGAAGACAATTTTGTCGATTAGACGTGACCCCGGTCCGTTTAATGAAAAAAAGAAAGTACACGATGTGTACTTATGGAGTACACGGTATGTATTATGTCTTTCTATACTTTGATTTATGCGGCCTCCACATCACCCCTACACACCATGTGTGTGGTTCGGACATGGCCAGCACACGGCCTTGCATGGCATCGAAGTACACGACGTGTACTTTGAAAATTTCCATATTTTCTAATTTTTCTCAAAAATGACCAAAAAAGGAAAAACATACCTGAAACGAAGATCCGGGTTCTTACAAACTTCCCTCCTTAAGTAAATTCATCCCTGAATTTCCCTATAGAGGCATAGAAGAAGGAACCCCGAATAGCTCTGGCCACTACGATCGTACATCGACCTCCCTCTCCCAGGTATCGTTCTGTACTCGCCTGTGCTGCCATAGCACCCGTACCAGAGGAACTGACTGGCCACGGAGAACCTTCGTACTGCGATTGAAAATCCAGATAGGATGCTCCTCAAATGACGCATCTGCTTCGATCTCAACCTCCTCGGGTTGAAAGACATGAGATGGGTCTGAAAAGTTACGTCAGAGCTGAGAGAGGTGGAAGACGTCGTGAATGGCCTGGTACCTCTGAGGTAACTGCAACCGATAGGAAACCAGCCCAACTCTATCCAATACCTCAAACGGCCTGACGTACTGTGGTGAAATCTTAACCTGTCTCTGAATCCTCTTGTGTCCCAACCTCGGTGCGACATGCAGGAAAACTTGATCCCCAACCTCGAACTCCAGAGGTCATCTCTGCTAATCATTATACGACTTCTGTCAAGACTGTGCTGTTTTCATCCTCTTTCGAATCAACTCTATCTGATCTGAGGTCTCCTGAAGAAGACGAGGTCCTAGAAAAGCTGCCTCTCCTACCTCCAGCAAGCACAAAGGTGATCGGCGGCCTACTATACAAAGCCTCGTAAGGTGCCATCTGAATAGTCCCCTGAAAACTGTTGTTATAGGAAAACTCCACAAGAGGAATATGCTTCTCCCAAGAACCTCCTAAGTCTATAATGTAAGTTCGGAGCATGTCCTCAAGCACCTGGATCATACGCTCGGACTGGACATCTGTCCGGGGATGGTATGTTGTACTCAAAAGTACATGTGTACCCAAAGCCTTCTGAAGCCCCTTCTAGAACCGAGAAGTAAAATGTGCATCCCTGTCTGAAACAATGGAGTGTGGAACTCCATGTAGACGTAAAATATCTTGGATTTACAACTACCCCAGCTCATCAACACTGAAGGTCTCCTTGATTGGCAAGAAGTGAGAAACATTCGTAAACCTGTCGACGACAACCCAAACAGCATCACTCCCTCGAGGTGACCTCAGTAACCTAGTCACGAAGTCCATCACGACATCGTTCCACTTCCACTCAGGAATGGGTAACTACTGTAAAAGCCATGCTGGTCGTTGATGCTCCACTTTCACCTGCTGACAAGTAGAACATCTCAGGACGAACCCAGCAACATCCCTCTTCATACCTGGCCACCAGTACTGGTGTTGTATATCATGATACATCTTGGTGATGCCAGGATGAACTGCCCAAACTGAAGAATGAAAATCACGCATCAGTTCCTTTCATATTTCTACCGACACCCATACGCGTCCCTGGAAATGAAAGATATCATCCTCGCCTACTGTCCATCTAGGAAGAGGGTCCTCTCCAGACACACTCTCCCACAGAACTAGGCCTTCTGAGTCTGATAGCTGCCTCATCTGTACCCGATCAAGAAGGGTAGAGGTAACAGCTACAGAAGATAAGAAATTCTTCCCCTGTTTGTCATGAACCTCCAAATGCATCTCATAGAACATAGCCATAAGCTGCCACTCACTGCTGGCCTCCTAAAATGCCTAAATCTGAGTTCTCCTACTTAACGCATCAGCCACTACGTTGCCCTTTCTCGGCATATAGGCAAGCTCAAATTAGAAGGACTAAAGGTACTCGACCCACCTACGCTGTCTCATATTTAGATCATGTTGAGTGAAGATGTACTTGAGACTCTTGTGGTTAGTGAAAACCACAAAGTTCTCTCCCAGAAGGTAATGTCTCCAACAGTGTAAGGCATGAACAACAGCTGCCAACTCCAGATTGTGCATCGGGTAGTTCCTCTCATGTGGCCTCAACTGCCGAGACCCATACACAACGACTCCATCTCCCTACATAAGCACAGATCCCAGTCTGACACCTGAATCATCATAGTAGATTGTATAGCTCTTGCCCGACTCTGGAAAGACTAGTATCGGTGCCGACGTCAACCACTCTTTCAGCTCCTGAAAGGCTAAATCATAAGAATCTGGCCATAAGAACTTCACACCTTTCTTGGTCAAACCTACCAGCGGTGCTGCAAGGCATGAAAAGTTCTGTATGAAACACTTGTAGTATCCAACCAGCCCTAGAAAACTCCTCACTCAATGACATTCTTCAGCTGCTCCCAGGAAACTACAACTCTCACTTTCTCTAGGTCTACTGATACTCCTGTCTCTAAGATAATGTGACCCAAGAAGTGAATTCGGTCCATACAAAAGTGGCATTTCGAGATATTAGCATATAACTGAAGCTCTCTCAGTGTACTCAGAATGATCTCAAGATGGGTAGCATGGTCGTGTTGAGTGCGAGATTACACCAAGATTTCGTCCACAAAAACCACCATGAAGGAATCCAAGTATGGATGGAACACTCGGTTCATTAGTTCCATAAAAGCTACTGGCGTATTTGTGAGACCGAAGGGCATGACCGTATACTCTTATAGACCATACCTACTCCTGAAGGATGTAAGAGGTATATCTGATGGTCTAACACGCAACTGATAATAACCGGACCTCAAATCAATCTTAAAGAACACCTGGGATCCTCCAAGATGATCAAAGAGGTCATCGATCCTCAGAAATGGATATCGGTTCCTGGTCGTCAACTGGTTCATCTTCCGATAATCCACAAAAATCCTAAGGGTGTTGTCTGACTTTTTCGCAATAAGGACAGGCGAACCCCAAGGAGAAGTACTGGGTCAGATGAAACCCATTTCCTTCAACTCCTCCAACTGCTTCTTGAGCTCAAAAAACTCAGGTTTAGCCATTCTATAAGGAGGAATGGACACTGGTTCTGCTCTTGGCATGATCTCAATTGAAAATTCTACCTCATGCTCTAGAGGAAAACCTGAAAAGTCCTTTGGAAAGAAATCCCTGAAATGATCCACCACTGGAGGAATGTCTAACTGCGAAGTCCCCTAGTCATCCAGATAAAGACTAGAAATCTGGGCTGTAACTCCCCCTAGTACATGATGCTTTGGTCAAGATCTACCCGCCTGGACATCCCACTCGCCTCTATGAAGAAAAGATCTTCCCTCTGGTGATACGAAACTCACCCTGTGGCGATAGCAATCGACGACTGGATGGAAGGGAACTAACTAGTCCATACCGAGAATGACATCATAGCCTGTAATCTCTAGGACATAGAGGTCCCATAAGAAGTGACACCCTGCAACCTCAAGAGGGAACTCTCTGCACTGATGTACACTAGACGTCCTCATTCCCAATGGTGTATCAAGAGTCAACATGTCAGCAGACGAAAAGATACAGAGCCCAAGGCTCTCCACAACAGCAACAGACATAAAGCTATGTGAAGAACCAGTATCGAAAAGGGCTGAAGATAAAACTGAGGCTACTAAGATCGTACCTCGAACTGTGGAAGGGTCAGGATCTTTCTCCTGATAGGTCTGCTCCACAACGAAAGTTTGGCATGTACCGCAGCCCTGCGCCCCTGGATGACCACTCTAAGCTGATCCACTCTGTTGTCGCTGGTAACCTGGTGACTGACCACCACGGCCGCAACCTCCACCTCAGCCCGAATGGCTAGAAGAACTCCAGTTCCCAGATTGGTGAGAAACTGGCGATACATCTCCTGTACACAGGGTTATAGAAGAACCCCTACCACCAGCTGTAGGTGAGAAGATCTGAAAAAAACGTTGAAGGTGGCCCATCTTGCCGCAAGATCGACACTCCATCGGGTCTCTTTGGCACTAAGTCCTAGTATGTCCACTCCTACCACACTGGTATCATATAACCTAGCTTCCCGAAGATACATTCTGCCTAACCTGATCTCCTCAAGCAGACTCCCTGCGGTGCTTCCTGCTATCAGTAAGAGGAACAATGACTCTAGATGTCGAACTGCCCTGGCCCACTGCTCTAGAATCTCTCAGATTGCGCTCAGTGATCAGTGTCTGGTTGATGATAGAGGATATCGAAGTCAACCTGAATATATTCATCGGGTAACGGATCTTCTACCTGAGACCGTCCTCAAACTTCCTAGCAAGGAACAACTCATCACCTACTGGAATCGGTGTGAAGTGTTGCAGCTTAGTAAAACGAGATGAGTACTCCAAAACAGAAAGATTACCCTGCTCGAGACTCATAAACTCTCGGGCTCGATCAGCCCTCAAGGTATCTGGGTAGAAGTAATCATAGAATATACACCGAAACTCATCCCAAGTCATACTCTGTTGGTGCCCTGACTGTGAGATCACCTCCCACCACCTCTTGGCGGTATCTCGAAGAATATAAGTATCCATATTTACCCTTTTCTCTGGAGGTATCTCCAGGTTCTCGAAGATCGTCAGTGTGGCCTCTAGCCATGACTCTGCATCCTAGGGTCCTCCATCCCCTGAGAAAGTATAAGGAGAATGATACTAGAAAACCCGCGTCAACTCAGTCATCGACGAGGCAAGAGGCGGCTCTCCCTGAAAGGTCTAAATCATCCCCAGGAATTCCTCCCTGAACTACACATCGGCACCTACAACGGGTATAACTGCTGGTTCCAAGGCTGGAATAACAGGAGGATCTGCAGGAGGTCCCTGATCGGCCATATCCGGTGTCTGATCACCGTCTGGAAGCTGACGTTTAACCGGAGGACGTCACAGAGGCATAGCTCTGAAAGATCAAAAGCACACCTTAGATCAGGATTATCAAGGACATATAACACAAGAGCACAAAACGGGAACAGGAGAAAGAAACACTCGAGTTTACAAACACATGACTACACAGCGCGTATAAAACTGCACGACATGTACTTGAACTCCATTTCCCTACCCGAGTATCTTTACACGGCTAACTCACACGTTCCTCTTAACCCTAGACTACACGGCATGTTCACTAAGGACACGGCGTGTAGTAGACAAGGTTTCAGTGACTGTGTTGTTAGTTACATAGCCAACTACACGGCTGACCCATACTCAGCATGTTCCGAACAAATACAGCGTGTATAGGAGAAGATAACACTGAACCGTGTTGTTTGTGACACGACCGAGTACCTAGTACAAGGATACATGGCGTGTTCGTACCAAACACGGCATGTACTATGCGAGTTTCCCTGACCTATGTTGTTAGTGACACTGTCAGGTACACGGCTCACTACTACACGGTGTGTACCTATTGTACACGGCATGTTCCTAAAGACTTTTCATAACCCCGTGTTTCTTCCCACATAGTTAGTGACACGGTTTAAAAACTACACAGCATGTAGTCATAAAGTACACGTCATGTATTCTGGGTTTTTCCAGGCAGTAGCTCAGAAACTGCACCAAAGACCAAAAAACACTAAAAAACAAACATGGAGGTGCCAAATTCTGATCCGTGAGGGCCCATACTCCCTGTGAATCAAATCTTAGCATCTTATACAAGTCATATACATGAGAAACAAGTCAACGATCCACCAAGTTCTGATTCATGAGGGCCCATAACACCTCAAGAACCAAAATTTGGTGTTCATTTAAGCAAGGTACAATACAAACAATTTCTCTATCCTACTACAGGGATTCTATCAAAGCATCTATCCCAACAGTATGCATAATCTACACAACGTCTATCACAACAACATGCAATCACTAATTCACCCTAGATGGCATGGAAAGAATTCATGGCATGTGATTCCTAACAAGTGCCTATATGATGCATGAGATGGCATACCCTCATCTCATCAGGTTACGACAGAAATAGGACCAACAATAACAACACAAGGCATATGAATCACTCTAGGTGAAATCATATCAACCGTAAAATCTCAAAACCAGAAAACTGCAATAAACAAGGTAGATTGGATTTTCCCTGTACACAAGTTAGCTACTCCCGAGCACAGCTTATTACCAAGTACCAAATCCGTCCTATCCTTGGCTAAAGGCCCCAAACATAAAATCAAGAGAAAATAATTCCTCTGATACCACTTTGTAACGTCCCGATTCCAGAAGCCACCTAGAGGCGCCCCGTACCTAGTTGTCACATGGCCTCAAGCACATTTCCCCAAATGCCAGAGGCTACTGACTAGCAGTGAGGGCCTTGGGTGTGATAGTGGGGAAATTATGCCCTTATTGGCAGAGTACAAAACGGAAGTAAACAAAACTTGCAATAGCGGAAGTAGTAAATATCCAAAAACAATAAATAGTGGAAGACTAAAACAATAAACAACTGGAGCACATATGTATATATGAAATGATGCATGATAAATATCTAGGAAAGCAGCCAAACATGTCACAATATTGTAAATACAAACAGTACCAAAACAAGCACAAAAGAAAAGATAAACAGCTCTACAGCATCACAAGCCTAATCTTGGTCCCATGCTCTCCTGCTCCAAAGCAACCAAGTACCTGAAGTCGAAGGGTGCTTGCCCTTATCTATACTTGAAACAACGTAGTCTATTTGGGCCCAAAATCATGGCCCAAACAGGTTTTGAGACAAAATCCCAGTAGGAAACCACCTGAAGATCTGCGTCTAACAATTAGTGAGTATATGGCAGGTAATAGTACAATAAGTAGTAAACAGTAAGCAGTAACAGGATGATATGAAACAGTAATCAATCCATAGAACAACAAGCAGCAGTGAAGCAAACAGCTAACCACAACAGGAACCCCTCTGGGAAGTACTCGCAGCCAACCCCTCTGGTTCTATCTAAGAAGTACCAACAACCCTCTAGGTAGTGCACTCAGCCTAACCCCTCTGGTTTGGTTTGGTCATACGAAATTATAAGACTCTCTGGGGAAGCTCGCTCAGTCAATTCCTCTTATAGTCTAGGGTATTCAGGGACTCTCTGAGGAAGATCACGTGGTCTAACCCTCTTATAGACCCAAGGTCTAGAAACTCTCTGAGGAATATCACTCAGTCAATTCCTCTTATAGTCTCAGGTCTATCACAAACTCTCTGAGGAAGCTCACTCAGTCAATTCCTCCACTAGCCTGGAATGGTTTAAGGAAATTCAAACAAGTAAATACTCTCTGAGGAAGCTCACTCGGTCTACCCTCTTGTAGTATATAATATCAAAGACTCTTTGGGGAATCTCACTCGGTCTATCCCATGTAGTCTATAATGTCCAAGACTCTATGGGAAGATCACTCGGTCTACCCCTTGTAGTCTATAACACCAGGTTCTCACAGTCTCGTGCTAGGTAGTGCATAATAATGCTATAAGGCCAAAGCACACCTATAGAGTATTTGGCTAACCAATCTACAGAAATAAGCATGTCAAGAATATCATTCCATCCTACATTCAAAAGGCATGGAAAACAGGTATAATGGCCAAAGCCTAACAAGACCCAAAGGTCGTAAACAGACAAGGCATGGTCAAAACATCCAAGCACATCAATTTTCCTCAAACATGATCAAATTACTTCTACACAAGCATACAAGCAAGGCAAGAAAATACTAGGGGAAAATGGTAAACATGCAATACCCCGTTCACGGGTATTGGTGGAATTTGCACATAAAACTAAAATACTTTTAAAGGTAAGGCACAAACCACCTACCTTGATTCTAGGAGATCAATATACTTGAATCATGAGGCTTGATTCTCCTTATAACATCATAGATCTAAAAACGCACAAAACGCTCAACCCACGATACCTTGAGAAAGAGGGGAAATCATGGGATGAAACTCAAGAAGAAGGAAGAGCTCACTGTTGTGGTTCCAACGCAATCGACGATGGTCAATTCGGAAAACAAACGGAGGCTCGGGGGCTCGGAGGATGTTCATGGTCATACGAATGCTCCCGATCGAAGAACCTTGAAAAGAAGACAATTCTGTTGATTAGACGCGACCCCGGTCCATTTAATGAAAAAAAAGTACATGGTGTGTAATTCTGGAGTACACGGCGTGTAATATGACTTTCCGTACTCCACTTTAAGCGGCCTCCACATCGCCCCTACACACCGTGTGTGTGGTCCATACACAGCCCGCACACGGCCTTGCGCAGCATCGAAGTACACGGCGTGTACTTTGAAATTTTTTAGATTTTCCTCTTTTTCTCAAAAATGACCAGAAAAGGAAAAACATACCTGAAACGAAGATCCGGGTTCTTACAATAATAATATTATTCATAATAATAATAATAACACTCATAATAATAATATGAATGTTATTTTTATTATTAAACATTATTTTAATCTTCTATTTAATTCTTCTTGTTTTAATTTATTTTTCATTAAATTTTTATTTATTTTAAGTACCAGGAAATCTCATGGTTACCCCGCATCGCTCAAGCGACCATGCACAAACCATGTGGTAGCTTCTTCCCATTATAGAAGTGGCCGCACAAGTACTTGGGTTGACCGCATGGTTTCCACTAACTGTGTGGTGCCCACGCATCGGCCTAAATCCCACCAAAAACTATCAATCCTCAAAAATTTAAATTGGGACCCAAACCTGATCCTTGACCAAAAGATAAAAAATCGAGAAATAATTAAAAACAAAAGAAACTTGTGGTAGTTTTGTGGAAATTATTCCCACCACAAACACTTTATTCCCCCATAAAGTCACCCAGTCGAAGGATAAAGAAAACTTGAATGCATGCCTAGTCAACACTGAGAGAAATAGAGAATCCTAGGGTGACCTTTAACTCCACAAATCACACTCGACAGATTTAGAAGAAACCACAGTATAAAAGAATTTGATAACACGACAGGGTTTTCCCCACCACAAGGACTCAACTAGCACAGAAATTTAAATCCAAACTCACCACCCTAGGGAAGGGGTCTAACACAGGAACTCCTAATTTGAACTTACCTGACTTCTCCACATGAGTTGAACATCACCTCTAAGACTTAAATGGAAAATACCAATACTAGAAACCCATCACACCGGGATATCAGAAAAAACACAACTTCTCCTTACCAGCCTAATAACACCCTCACTGCAACCGGGAACTAGGGAATTCCCAGCACGAAATAATCTAGTTTTTGTAGCACAAGAAAAGCAACACCACTACCAAAACTAGAGGTTACCTATACAAGAAGTTCCCCCAACACTAGGGTAAACCCATGAGAATTTTTTGGTCTAAAATTGGTTTCAACATTTACCACTTCCCACAACACCCAAGCACTCTCATCACCAAACAAGCACCACCAAAACTGAAACCAACCCACATAAAGGTTGATCACACTTTAAAGACAAATAATGATTCAAAAAATCCACATTTAGATAAACATAACCATTTATATTGAAAAAGGAAAATTTCATCACACTTTCAAGATGAGAAGATGAACTCACAACAACAACAAAAAAAACAAGGAAACTTTAGATACCTCCATCCCAATGATTAGAACGAAACTGGACCAAGGTTCCACACACCCTAGAAACTCCGGACTGTGCGCGAGGTTCACCCCGAGACCTATGGTTGGCGCTCTGATGGCTGAAGCATCTCATGTCTCACAGTTAAGCACTATAATCCTCTAGTCACAACTTCTTTGGGCGGTGCTTCCTGCAAAACTTCTCCAGATGACCCAAACAATCGCAATGATGGAATGTCTTTGGAGGGATGCGATAATATGGATTTGAATGCCCAAACCAGCTACACTGATGGAACAGAACTGAAAGGTCTAACAAATTGGAAACTAGAACCAATTAATAGGAATCTTTAGAAGTAGGTTCCTATGACATGAACTCTTCACCAGATAGGGAACCCTTATGAGCAATAAGAGGCACCAGATCAAAATTTTCACATGCTTCGGAAACCAATTCATCTAGGAAATCTTTATCCACCAGCTTATCAAAACAAGGGTCCTTAGAAGAGAGGACTCTCTCCTTGATCTCTATATGAAGACCTCTAAGGAAAGGATAATCCTTTAATAGATTCTATTATGCCACCTCTGGAGAAAAGGGAATTAGTTCCTTGAAATATTCAACATATTCCATCACCGTCCATTGGCCTTATTGAATACACCTATGTTCTTCCCTTTTCTTCATATTTGCATCTTCAGGTATGAACCATCGGATGAAGATGGATTTAAAGAAATCCCACGTCATCCCAAATTACATTTATGGTAGGACGAATGAATATCATTCGTCTAGATCTAGACCTTCGAACATACCCAAAACAACATGCACTCTGATAGATTCGGGAGTTCCCAATACCCTAAAGACATGATTGACCTCTTTAAGACACTCTATTACCCTTAATGGACCTCGATCGCCAGGATAAACGGGAAACACTCAAGAAAAAATCAGAAACTGGTCATGAGTTGTCAAAAACTTTGGGGATATTTCTGGGTGGAATTTTCTAAAAAACACGAGAAACATGAAACTAAGACCAGCATCAATCCAAAGTAATCGACTCAGAATCCAAACACACAAATGAAGAACAAAAACATCTCTTTTCAAAAGCCACAATTTTCATTTAAATTTAAAAACTCCCTTCATCCAAGGCCATTTTCCAAATACCAAAACCCACGTTTTAAACAAAATTCAATTTATAAAATTATTTCCCCTTTCAAAATCACTTTATAAAAACAAGTACAAGTCTTTGATCTCAAACACACACCCAAGGAATCCCATGAACTATTGCGCATGTTTTCATCCACTTCCATCCATACGCACCAATACACACTTTCCATACACACTCTCACATGGTAAAATGTTCATAAGGAGTACCCAAGGTTGCACCCAAGCCACTTCTTTACCAATTCCAAGAAAACACCAAATTTTTAGACCAATTTCATTCAATTTAAAAAACCCTTTTATGAATTTAAATTCATTTAAAAGAAATAATTTTCATTTCAAAAACCCTTTTCATTTTCAAAAATGAACTTACACCAACCAAAACCATAGTGAACCCCAAATTCCACCAAACTACTGGAAAGAGTAACTAGTAGTTATGTTAAACCCAACAACATGGTAGTGTGCCATGCCCCAAGTTAGAATAAACAACTAGGGAGAACTTAAACCATTTACTCAGAATCCACAAGGGTCTCTAATCCATGTGAAATCATGACGTAACACTAGCTTGCTTCCATTGTCATCCCTCAATCTAAAACAAAGACAAAAAACTCAAATCTCAAAGTACCCCTGGTAACTTGAGGTTCAAAACGAGCAAGGGTTTATGAATTCCTTCTCATACCTACCTCCAGAGTCATGAAAATCTTAATTTTTATCTAACCAAAACCCCAAATAACAAGAGAATTATCTGATACCATTTTCACAAACCAACCTGGGTTGACCCCGGTCTGGTCACCTGATCCAGTCTGCAGCATGGGCTGAAGAGCATTCCTGATCCCCACGGGCTGATAACTAGTGTCAAGAATCAATACAACACAAGTGGGAACTATTTTATCCCAATAATACTAGGATCAATAATAATAAATATAACACACCAAACCAAAAACTAAATCCCAAAGAGATAAACAAGTAGATTCATTTACATGATACAACTGAACAAAATAGAAAAAAAACTGGAAACTGAACCATGCTACCACAATCTCTTTGTGACCTCAAGGTCACCACCATCCTCTACTAACCTGCTCCATCAAAAAGCACATGAACCAAAGACCTAAACAAGAGGAAGAACCTACAAAATATTTTGGGTCTACCGACACAAAATGGTTAAAGTAGGGTGTGAGCTAAACAACTCAGTAGGAAATCACCAATGAATCCATGCGTTTTCCTTTTATGAAAACATTCCATTAAAACTAGTTTGAAATAAATTTATAAAAATAAGTTTTTCAAATTTTATTAAATAAACATAGCTTTCACAATTTAAAAACCAGCACACACCACATTCCATTTTCAATATAAATTAATAATTTATAACCCTAACCCAAACCAAATAATACAAGGGTTGTGCTGAAAATAAATAAGTAGGGTAAGCAGAAAACTAAGTATAGAAAGATACAAACAAGAAGATATATAAAGTAACCATGGGATTTCCTAAACATCACTAGAAGACCCCTGGACGTACTCAGTTCAGAACCACCTACTGGTGTATGCTAAAGCCCCTAAGTCTATAACCAACTGGCTTCCCTCAACTAGACAATCTGATGGCACATCCCACTTGGCCTATCATCATTCTAGGGTGGTACCAACCTGGGTAATCAGGTTTCATCATAAATCGTCACTTGATCCTCTAAAAGTAATCTAGGAACTCATGCTGGTAGTAATACTTTGTAAGAGGCTCTGGCATGTGTGACTCACCTTACATGTCATCACCACACTTGCCTACCTGAAACATGGACACCCTATATGATAACCCATAAATGGATATCCCTCCTATATAGGTTCCCTATATATATATGTGTGTGTGTGTGTGTGTAATCATCAAAGGTTCCAACTAATTCTTCACATCACATTGACTCATAAAACATTTCATGAAAATGTTCAAAGATTCCAATCAGGCATTTATATTTTAAAAGCCACAATTAATTTGCAAAAAATAAAATAAGGAGACAACTAGGCCATCAACACTATCAATCCCAACATATCACCCAAACAGATCCAAAACATTTCCATAATAATATAATAATGCTTACATGTTTTCAAATCCAAACGGGCCCATAAGATTTCCAAATCCAAATTTATCTCAAAACAATATGAAAACATACAACACATTTAAAGATTCCAAATGGGATTCCTTGTCATTTAAAAAACAACCATTCTTTTGGAAACACCACACCATTCCCAAAAAAGATTCACACACCTTACATAATTTAATAAATCATTTAAACAATTCATAAAACAATTCTAAATAGCACAACAAGTATTCACACAAAAAATACACCCATTTCTGCATAGAAATGCCACTTTAAAACCAAATGCATATTGAACCCCTTTCAAAACTTCTTCCACACCACACATAATGCCAAAACCACAATACAACTAATTTTATAAAATCTACCAATGGGAAAACATCAACCAAATCACCCAATTTAACTATTCAAACTAAAATGACATTTAATCAAACCCTTTTTGATGCGTGTGTACTTAGGAAAAATTAAATATTCACCTCAAAATATATTTTTAACAAATTAAATTACCATAAAAACACCAAAATAGGGTATCCATAAGAATTATCAAAGTTATAATCATATATAAAAAATTATAGAAACAAAATTGGGCATTTAATCAACACATTTAACATTACCACATATAAGCATGAACCAAGAATAACCTCAAAACCTATTTTTAATAAATAATACCATCAAGTAAACACTATAATAAGACAACCAAATGAACCTTAATCATTATAATCAAGTTTAAAATTTTATTTAAAGAACAAAAGTATCAATGGAATTTCTCAAAAAGTAAAAAACATGAATTTACCTACCTCAATGGTGTGGGAATGCGAAGAAACCCTTGGAGGAGGAAGAATACTCCTCGAAGAACAATCTGCATCCCCTAGGATCCAAGAAAACTGAACCAAACATCAAACCTAACATCTAGGGTTCGGCCAAACCCTACACACCCTATGAAAATCAAGGAAACCCACAATGGAGACTCACTAGGGGAGATGTTGCCGAAGGAGGAGGGAAACATCGGTGGGGTCGCGCGCCGTTGAGGGGGTATTCAGTGGGGTTACACACTAGAGGGGAGGCTATCGGTAGGGTTGCACGTCGTAGAGGAGGGTGCCGATGAGGGAGAGTGGTCAAAGAGGAGGGTGTCAGCTAGGGTGGATCATCGGAGGAGAGGAGTGCGGGGGTGGAGGGGTGCATGATGAAGAGAAAGGGGGAGAGGGAGATAGAATTAGGGTTTATTATTATTTTTATTTATATTAAAACCCTAATAATAAAATAAATTAATAATAATTATTAATAACATTCATAATATTAATATCATTCATAATAATAATAATACTCATAATAATAATATAAATGTTATTATTATTATTAAACATTATTTTAATCTTATTTTTCATTCTTCTTGTCTTAATTTATTTTTCATTAAATTTTTATTTATTTTAAGTACTGGGAAACTGCACGGTTACCCCACACAGCTCAAGAGACCATGCGTAAACCATGCAGTATCTTCTTCCCATTCCAAAAGTGGTCATATGAGTACCTTGGCTGACCGCATGGTTTCTGTTAACCATGCAGTGCCTACGCATCGACCTAAAACCCACCAAAAACTCCCAATCATCAAAAATGTAAATCGGTAACCAAACCTGAGATTTGACTAAAAGATCCAAAATTAAGAAATAATTAAAAATAAAATAAACCCATGGTCAGGGTGTGAAAATTCTCCCCACCACAAACACTTTCTGCCCCCAGAAAGTCACCCAGCTGAAGGATAACTAAAACCCAAATGCACTCCTAATCAACACCAAGAGAAACCGAGAACCTCGGGGTGACCTTTCACTCCACAAGTCACACCTGAACGATCCAGAAGAAACCACAAGACAAAATATATGAGAACATGAGAGAGTTCTCCCCGTCATAAATACTCAACTAGCATGGAAATTTAAACCCAAACACACCACCCCAGGGAAGGGGGCAACATGGAACTCCCAACTCGAACTTACCTAACTTATCCACATGATCTGAACAGCACCCTAATACTTAAATAGAAAACCCCACTGTAAGAAATCTACCATACCGGTACACCGTGAACTAAAAAAACTTCTCCTTACCATCTAAATAACACTTGTACCGCTATTAGGGACTAGGGAATTCCCAACACAATCTAGTTACCTTAGCACAAGTGAAATAACACCACTACCAAAATTAGAGGTTCCCTACACAAGATGAGCCCCCAAAACTAGGGTAACCCCATGAGATGATCTCAATCTAAAACCAGATACACCATTTACCACTTCACACAACACTCAAGCACTCACATCACCAGATGACCACCACCAAAATCAAAACCAACCCACACATGGGTTGATCACACTTTAAAGAGAACTAACGATTCAAAAAGCCACATTTAGATAAACACAACCATTTATATTGTGAAAGGACAAGTTCATCACACTTTAAAGATGATAATATGAACTCGCAATGGAAACAAAACCAAAACAAATAAACTTTAGATACTTACATCCCAATGCTTAGAATGAAACTGGACTAAGGTTTCACACACCCCGAAAACTCCTGACTTTGTGCGAGCTTCACCTCGAAACCTGTGGTTGGGGATTTGATAGCTAAAGAATCTCCTTTATCATAATCAGGAACTAGAATACTCTAGTCAAAATGCCTTCATTAGACAGAACTTCCTGCAAAACTTCTCTAGATGACCCAGACAGCTGCAACGATGGAACATCTTCAGAGGGATGTGATAAAATGGCTTCGAATGCCTAAACCGGCCACACTAATGTCACATAATCGAAATGTATGATGAAATGGAAACTAGAACCAATGAAGGGGACTCTTTAGAAGTAGTTTCCACTAGCATGAACTCCTCACCAGATGGGGAACCTTCATGAGCAAAAGAGGCACCAGATCACTAATTCCACATGATCCGGAAACCAATTCAACTAGGAAATCTTCATCAACCAGCTTATCAAAACAAAGTTCATTATAAGAGATTACTCTCTCCTTGATCTCTATACAAAGACCTACAAGGAAAAGATAATCCTTCATTATATCTTGTGATTCCACCTCCAGAGAAAAGGAAACCAGTTCCTTAAAATGGTCAACATATGCCTTTATCGTCATTTTTCCTTATTTAATACACATGAGTTCTTCCCTTTTCTTCATCTTCACCTATTTAGGTACAAACCATCAAAAGGATATAGATTTCAATAAATCCCATTTCATCCTAACTTTCATTGATGTAAGGGTGAAAAACTCCAATTTTTCCAGAGCTGGACTTTCGAATAGACTCAAAACGACACGCACTCTGATAGATTCGAGAGTTCCCAATACCCTGAAGATATGATCGGCCTCTTCAAATGACTCTATTGATTCTAACGAACCTCTATCACCCTAATAAATAGGAAACACTCTAGAAGAATCAGGAATTTGGCATGACTCATCAGAAACTATGGGGATCTTTCTAGGTGTCATTTTTTGAACAACACAAGAAACATGAAACTGAGACCAGCATCAAGCCAAAATAACTGGCTTGGAATCCAAACACACACAGTAATAACCAAAAAAAATCTTTTCAAAATCCACTATTTTCATTTAAATTTCAAAACCTAATTCATCAAAGTCCATTTTCCAAATATAGAAACCCACCTTTTAAACCAAATTAAAATTTTAAAATCATTTCCCCTTTCAAAATAACTTTATAAAAACAAGGCCAAGTCTTTAACCTTAAACACACAACCAAGGAATCCCATGAACCATTGAACATGCGTTAATATCCTTACATCCATACGTACCAACACACACTTTCTATACACACCCTCACATGTGCAAACGTTCATAAGTAGTACCCAAGTTTTCACTAAAACCACTTATTTACCAATTCCAAGAAAACACCAAATTTTTAGACAAAGTGATTTCAATTTTAAAACCCCTTTAACAAATTCAAATCCATATAAAAGTAATAATTTTCATTTCAAAAACCCTTTTTATTTTAAAAAATGCACTTACACCATCCAGAACCATAGAGAACCCCAACTTCCACTAAACTGTTAGAAATTGGAACTAGTAGTTATGCTTAACCCGGCAACATGGTAGTAAGACATGCCTCAAGTAAGAATCAACAATTAGGATGAGATTAAACCATATACTCAGACTCCACATGGGTAACTAATCCATGTGAAATCACTAAGTAACACCAGCTTGCCTCTATTTTGATTCCTCAATATAAAAGAAAGACAAAAGAATCAATTCCGAGACTACCCCTAGTAACTCAAGGTTTGGAAAGAGAAAGGGTTCATGACACCCTTCTCATACCTACCTCCTGAGTTCCAAAAATTATAATCTCTATCTATAAGCCACCCCAAATAATAAGGTCCTGCTCTGATACCATTTTTTCACAAACCAACCCAAGTCGACCCTGTTCCAGTCACCTGAGTTGATCTGCAGTATGGATTGAAGGGCGTTCCTGATCCCCATGGGCCGAAAACTAGTGTCGGGAATCAAAAAAACACAATTGGGAATGATTTTATCCCAAAAATATTAAGACCAATAAAAATAAATAGAACATGTAGAACTGATGACTAATCCCAAATAGATAAACAAGAATATTTAGTTACATGATACAACCAAACTAAATAGAAAAATAAAAAACAAAATTGGAAATTGAACCATGATACCATGATCTATGTGTGACCTCAAGGTCACCACTATCCCCTATTAACATGATCCATCAACAATCACTCAAAAAAGGACTTGAATAAGAGGAAGAACCTACAAAATATTTTGGGTCTACTGACATCGAATGCTGCAAGTAGGGTGTGAGCTAAATAGAAAAGTAGGGAATAAACAAAGAATCCAAGTGTTTTCATTTTTTGAAAACATTCCACTAACACTAGTTTGAAATATATTTTTAAAAAAAAGTTTTCAAAATTTTATTAGACAAACATATCTTTCAAGATTTAAAAAACAAAAAATGCTACCTCCCATTTTCAAAATAAATTACCAATTTATAACCCCAACCCAAACCAAATAATACTAGGGTTGTGCTGAAAATAAATAATCAGGGTAAACAAAAAACTAATTGAAAAAAGATATAAAAAAGTAGATACAGAAAGTAACCATGGGATTTCCTAAACATCCCAAGAAGACCCCTAGACGTACTCAGTTTGAAATCACCTATCGTCGTATGGTGAATCCCCTAATTCTATAACCAACTGACTTCCCTCAACTAGCCAATCCAGTAGCACATCCCACCTAGCCTATCTGCAATATAGGTTGTACCAACCCATATAATTGGGATTTATTAGTAACTATCACTCAATCATCTAAAAGATTCCTAGGAAACTGTGGTGGTAGTAATACAGTGTAAGTAGGAGGTCCTTGCACGTGTGACTCACCTTACCTGTTGTCACTACAATTGCCTACCCCAAACACGGACACCCTATATGATAAACCATAAAGGGATATCCCTCATATAGAGGTTCCCAATATGTATATATATCAAATCCTCAAAGGTGTCAACTGAGCTATCATTTCATATCAACTCATAAAATATTTCATGAAAACATTCAAAGATGCCAATCATAAATTTAAATTTTCAAATCCACAATTCATTTTCAAAAAATAAAATAAAGATCCAATCGGTCCATCAACACTATCAATCCCAACATATCACACAAATAGATCTAAAACATTTCCATAACAACATAACACCTCTTATATGTTTTCAAATCCAAAATGGACCCTTAAGATTTCCAAATCCAACTTTATCTCAAAATAAGATGAAAACACCAAACACATTTAAAGATACCAAACGGGCTTCCTTTTCATTTAGAAACTAATTATTATTTCAGCAACACCAAAACTTTCACAAAAATGTTTTGCACACCTTACATAATTTAATAAATCATTTAAACAATTCATAAAACAATTTTAAATATCACAACAAGGATTTACTCCAAAAATACACCCATTTCCACATAGAAATGCCACTTTAAAACCAAACGCATATTGAACCCCTTTCAACACTTCTTCCGCACCACACATAATGACAAAAACACAATCCAACCAATTTTATAAAATCTCCCAATGGGAAAGCATCAACCAAATCACATAATTTAACTATTCAAACTAAAATTACATTTAATCAATCCCTTTTTGTGTGTACATACTTAGGAAAAATTAAAGATTCACCTCAAAATATATTTTTTACAAATTCAATTATCATAAAGACACAACAATAGGGTATCCATAAGAATTATCACGGGTCAAATCACATATAAAAATTTATTGAAACAAAATTGGGCATTTAATCAACACATTTAACATTAACACATATAATCATGAACCAAGAATCACCTAAAAACCTATTTTTAATAAATCATATTATCAAGGAAACGCTACAATAAGAAATCCAAATTCACCACAATCATGTGAATAATGTTTAAAATTTTATTTAAAGAATACAAGTATCAATGAAATGCCTTAAAAAGGAAAAAACATGAATTCAGCTACCTCAATGGAATGCAAATGTGATGAAACCCTCAAAGGATGAAGAGTACACCTCATAGAAAAAATTTTACATCCTAGGATCCAAGAAAACCGATCCAAACATCAAACCTAACATATAGGGTTCATCCAAACCCTATGCACCCTATGAAAATCTAGGAAAACCACAAAGGAGACTCACTAATTGGGAGATTCCACTAGAGGAGGAGGGTGGTGTTGGAAGGGTCACGCGTCAGAGAGGGGGCCCTCCATTTTATTCCTATTTATCTCATGATATATCCATAAATACCTAATGAATTGTAGGGATATATAATTCCAAGACCATATATCACATAATGAAAATTATAAATATGTGTGACATAAGATCATAAAACATTAATCTTATCATGAAATGAGAAAAAGAAATAGGTTTCATAAATTTTTCATCATGGAATATCCCATGGAAAAGA
This sequence comes from Viscum album, assembly GCA_963277665.1. NCBI lineage: Eukaryota > Viridiplantae > Streptophyta > Magnoliopsida > Santalales > Viscaceae > Viscum > Viscum album. The sequence goes on from OY728156.1 coordinate 1,811,228,031, forward strand.
AACAGGTTTCATAAACATTTCATCAATTAATCATATCATAACCCATAGAAAAGGAATTATTTTTATAAAAATCATGTCATAAAAATAATAAACCATCCATATAAAAAATAAAGATGGTATCATTGGATTATATCCCTATAAAAGATTTGATAACATCAATGGATGTCATCATTATTTGGTGAACTATGAGTGTTCCCTTACTATGCACCTAGTTTGACACTCTCACAGGATATTCTTGGGTTAATTCACATTTTATTTATGAAACATCATGAAGGATCTAAATATAATGATGATCATGGATAGACTAGGTTAAAACTAAGGTTTCATAGATTGAAAATAATGTGTCATAATTTATATATCCTATAAATTATTTTTCATGATTATGGGATTTCCCACTGTGATTAATGTTGCTCATAATATGCTTTTTGGTTTTAGTTAATGGATAGAACCTAAAGGAACTAGGTTAATTCATAATGTAATGTAAAATTAAATGATTTTACTCATGAGAAACCAAATGTTATGGGAGCTGGAATGTAAAATTTCATTGTTATTCTTACAAAAATTTCTCAAGATATAAATCATGGTGATCTTCCAAATGAGAAGAGGGAACAATGTTCTATTAATTCCTTTATAAGACAAGTTCCTAGGAAAATGATCTATACCACTAAAAAGATATTTTTTTCTCAAAATTTCATATCATGAAAAAGTTATTTTAGACTTCTATCATTTAGAAGGAGGAACGAATAATTAGTGAACTCTTATTAAAAACACAAGCAAACAAGAAGAAATTGAATCTATGGAGTAGGATGAGTATAAGATATTATTTTTCAATAAGTAATTTTCTTATATTCTTAATATAAAAATGGAGAACAAATTCCTTGAGTTGAAGTAGAAGGATGATGAATTTTATAGTACCTATGAGGCAAATTTTACATGACTTTTGAGGTATGCTTCTAATATTATCATCCAACCTGAAAGTTAGGTTGATTAATTCTTTAGTGGATTAAAACCATGTCTATAAAGTGCATTAGCCAAAAGGGAATTTAGTAGATATGAATAAATCATTCTATGTTCTATCAAAGTAGAAATAGATATTATACACAACTGGAAAATGTATTATTTATGATGGTTCATTTGTGATGGGATCCTGTCGCAAATGATCTGTTGTTGAAAATGGCATCGTAAAAACACTTTTTTGTGACAGTCCATCACAAAAAAAATATTTTTATGGGCATAAATCCCATTGCAAATAACATTTTCCAGTTACTTAAAAAAATTATGATGGGAGGATTGACCCATTGAAAATAATTATTTACAATGGGTAGGTATCTTGTCGCAAATAACCTTTCCTAGTAAAAAAATCTATTATGATAGGATAATACTCCCATATCAAAAAAGTAAAAATAAAAGTAATATATATATATAATAAAATAAAAAATATTCACACCAATATAAAAAATGCACTATATAAAACTGTAAATATATGAATTGATAAAAATATTATAAAAATATGTTCATTAAAATGTTTATGAAAATAAATATGAAAAAATACATAAATTGCTAATAGGGAGGGTAATCTGGAGGAGCTAGTGGATGGAACTTCATCCCTAAACCCTAAGTCGGTCGTCGCATGTTCTCCATCATCTAATCGTGCAATTGCTTCTACCATTGATGCATCTCCCTTTCTTGTTGATGTTGCTTTCGATGGGAATCTTCTTCCTCTCTATGAATGGTATCTATAAGATCACCCTGATCTCACAAATGTTCCTTGTATTGTGCAGTTGATGATGAAAACTCTCTATGAACTCCCCTTGAGCTAGACGATAACATCACAATCATACCATAAAAACACCCAGATGTCAATTGAGTGTTGATACCAACAACTCAGTCTTTATTAAAGGCATACTGAGTATACTACATTCATGCTGTATTATCAAGTCCTGCTGAACTAGTACTATGATCCTCAGTCCCAACCTGACTATCATCCTGTATCTGAGAATTTATGGCCTCATATGACTCCTTCAATTTCAATTGAAAATTAAAATAGATAAAATGCTATTTCTAGTTAATTTTAAGTCCATCACCCTCACATGGTTGTGTTATACATTTTATCAAACCATACACTAACTATGAGAAATTTTTTGTAGCTAATATAAAACTTTGAATATAGTTTTTATACATCCATGTGATAATCATTTTCTAATCACCAAGTAAAAACAATGCCACATATTTTATCCTATAGTCTGCATAGTTATCCCATAACTATGCATTGACTATCCATACCAACCATACACTTATCAAACTAAACTAAAAATGACCATAAACTTAGGGTTATGTATGGTTTCTTCTAAACCATTCACACTAAACCATGCACCCAGGGAATAATCCTCTAAATATTATAAAATTCAACCCAAATATCTTGAGACTCATCTGAGAACCTGAGTCACCTATCATGCCTTAATAAATGTCAAAAAATATCAAATTTGGATGGTCCAAATCTCAAAAATCCAATCTAAAACAAAATTTTAGAAATGACCCATTCTCTATAATTCCAAAAATTAAAAATCCCATTTAAATTGAAAACATCTAATGGAGAGGTGTTTAATATTCTTGATCATTTTAATGATCTCTAGATTGATCTCAACATTATTGGATGTTAATAGTATCATTGTAATGTTTGTTAGAACCCCAATAATTAAAGGTTTACCATACTCAAATATATTTTATATCCCTAGGTCCCTCCCATGCACCACTTTGTTAGTTCCTTATTCTCTTTAAACTCTATCCATGACTTCATTTTTGACCTTCCTAAAGATTTTATCAAACAAGAAATTGTAGTTTAGAAATTACTTTCCTTTTCTATGAGTTGAGTACTCATGTAGAAATAATTTATCCTAAAAATTATAGCATAAAAACCCAATAATTAAAATAAAAGATAAAAAGAATAATAAAAATTGCTAATTATCTAATGTTACTAAGAAGTCATTCCCCAAAAATAGCTCCAAAAATTTAGTCTCTATTGAGACATTGATACTTTCTATGAGGAAATAAATTCAGAATTTATAATTCTCAAACTACTTATTAAATACTATGAGTTTAGTATAGATCATAGAAGCCTAGTTTTGAACCCCTATGTAATAGTTTAGGACCAAATTAAGGGAATTAGAGTTAATGAAAACAAGAAATAAATATTGGAAATCATTCAGAGATAATTTTACTAAGAATCATGTATCTGGGTTAATATATTAATGGAGTGAAAGGGACAATGGTTTTACCCTTGTTTCTATTAGAATTATGCCTAAGTTAACCCTTGGTCTTTGTGTTCACTCTCTATTCTAAAAACACCCCTTTTATTGTCAAATAATTTAGTGGTTTATAAAAAAGGTGACCCAAAGCCATATTTAGACATAGATCCCTAAATTTACAAAAAAATCATGTATAAAATAAGGTAACTAATAATGTACTAATAAGAATTAGTGCCACACCACACTATAATTTCTTCCTATAACCCATTCCTCCTAGCCATGTATCGTAGTCGAGCTGAGTCGGTTGCCTCTTAGTGGCTATCTAGACTCATGTAGTTCTAGCAGTTAGGCTGACCAATTTTTTGAATCTTCTTCATTTATTTATTTTTTTCAAAAAACACCATAAGCTATAAATTCTTCTTCTCTATATTTATTTTTTTATTTAAATTTTATCTAAATGTCATTAAAATCCCTATCAATCAAAACATATTAAAACCAATATAAATTACAAAAAAATAGTTATTTCTTTAATAAAATTAGTGAAATTAATAAAACAATATCCATGATATATGATTATTACTTTTTATGTGAAAAATATATATGGCATGTTGTATTTGTGATTTGAAAACAAAAAAATAAGGTCATCTTACTAATCACTAACATCTCAAAGTGTTTCTTCATTTAGGAAATCATATCCTCATATATCTTATATTTATTTCTGGTAAAAAAATTCCATCAGCATGCATAATCACTATGAGAGAGTTTTCCACGTCTCTCTTAACATAGATATTATAACAAAATTTTCCTTTATTGAATTACATGATCTATAAGTAGTTTTTTGGTTTTTAAAACCATGTTCGAGGCACTTTTTTATGCCCATATAAAGCCTTATTCGGCTTATAAACTCTATAATCATCACTGTTAAGTATAAAACCTTTAATTTGTTCAATGTATACCTCTTCCTCAAGTACACCATTGAGAAACACTGACTTCAAATCTATTTGGAAAATATTATAGTTATATTGAGTGAATATCACAAGCATGATTTGAATCATTTAAATCCTTGCGATTGTAGAAAATGTTTCATCAAAATCTTTACCCTAAAGTTGAGAGTAACCTTTGCATATAAAATTATCTTTGTTTCATGATACATATCCCTTATCATTGTTTCTATTTATAAAAACCCACTTTTTAAGTATCACATTATTGTATTGGGGATGTGACACCAATTACCAAGTGTCATTTTTTTAGTATAATTTAGCTCTTCTTCTATCACTTACAATTCCCCTTTAACATTTTCAATTTAACTTGTGGGAGAAATTCGGTTTTATTGTAAATGCTTAGACCAATTCAAGTTTTCACACCTTTATTGTTATCTCTAAGGATATTTTTATGCACAAAATGATTTCTAAGACTTTGGAAGTTCGATACTTTTTTGTTAAATCTTTCCTTATTTCTAAGGATCTTAAAATCATCATGGGAATTTTAAAAATATTCCTATAAAACCAAATCACGCTCATTTTTTCCAATGAATCCACTTAGATTTTATTCAATATCATCATCAATATGAATTGATTTTGGTAATAAATTTTTATTTTATAAAATAATTACATCATATCTATCAATTATTTTCCTTGGAATCATGTTGAAACAATGATAATTTCTTTCATTAGGTGTATATATAAGAAATATTTCCTCATCAGATCTCTCATAAAAATTTCCCAAAAGTCTTATAATGGTTGGGATGAAAAATGTTTTGTTAAATACCTTTATACATTTCATGTTTTTATTTATTCCAAACAACAACTCATAAGGCATATTAACTAAATTGGGTCGATGTAAACACTAATTGTGAATACAGACATCCATTTTTATGTATTGTCTCTAAAAGTACTTTGAGGTGCCATGATCCGAAAATATAGTTCTTCCCATCTCCACTAAACAATGGTTTTTCCCATTAGCTCCTCCCTTTTATTAGGGTATTTATAGTGTTGGGTTTTGTATAACCATCTCATATTGTTAATATAAAAAGAAACCCATTTAGATTCCTGATTTATCATCATCAAATCAATGTGAAATGATTAACACAAGAACTAAATAGGAGTGCCTAATTTACAATAAGCTTCATATCAATGGAGTATGATTGAGGGAGATCATTAAGTGAAAGATGATAGACTCTCGCCTCTGTAGGTAGTACACTGGCCACTAGAATCCACATATGCTATGAGAGGAACCTATGAACTCCAAAGGTGTGTTAGCGCATTCTTCTATGAAGAAAAATGGAGAATTTTACTTGAATAGAGATTTAGATATATCTATACACTCTCATACACCAACAAGAATATATCTAATCCATTTATGCATGCTTCCTTCATTTAATGAAGGAAGTTGATCATTAGCTTACAACACTTAAAAGGCGACATGTGTTACTCATAACACATACCCATTAGATCACATAATTGTTTAAATGTTTAAATTGATTTTATAATGTTAATTATATTAGGTAAATTCACACTACAATGTACAACCACTAGATGTAAACCTCCCAAATCATGTTAATAAAAATAAAAAAACTTCTATATTCAGAATTTACCCAAGACCTCACCTACCAAACAAGGTTTAGAGATTCCAATCACCACGACACATCCCCATGAGTCAACATATGGAAATAAGAAATCCAAGAACCCTAGCCATTACATTGATACACCCTTCCTTATTTTATTACCCTCATGATATTTAACAAGATCTTCCATCCAACTATAACAAACAAGAAATATAAAACACATGACATAAAAGGAACAAGAACAACACATGTAAATAACATGGTTAGAATATTAGTCATACTCCATGGGGGGGTATGAAACATATTTTAATTAAGGGAGAAACTGAGTTAAAAGGTACACCATAACTTCTGGTAACCCTACCCATCCTAAGTTACAAGGGATACCTTCATGAAAACTCTTTTAGGACACCGTATTCAAATAACCATAACAATGCCTTCCCATGGTTATGTCCTACCACAAGCATTGTATGGGTAAGTCCCCGAATAAGTATGGAAAAAATATCATCCTATTCCTGTAGAGATACATTAAGTGACAACACTCCAATATTCAATAAAACCATAATATTTTTTCCTCAAGTAATTAAATTACAGTTGCACTACATTCTGATCTTCATTAAGAGAGTGTCACTCCACTCTGGTCTTTATGGAATCTTCCTACTCGGTCAAAGGAAATCACTCCCTCAACTAGTCCTCCTAGTTAATAGTGAATGCATATAGAAACTATATTTCATGAACCAAACCACTAAGGCCTTCCTATATGGTGGTAAGATAAGTGTGACACCCCAATCCCACCTCTAATAGGCTAAGGGATGTCAACCAATGCTGATAAGGCATATCAAAAACATGGGAGGCCTTATTTTGTACCCCTGGTTTGAGTTATGTAACCTTTTTTACGTATTTTTATGTATATAAAGTGTTTGGGTAATGTTTAGGAGAGTTTGGGATGGTTTTGAGAATGTTTAAAAGCTTTTCTAAAGGAGAACGGTTTGAGAACGGTTAGGTGAAACCGTGAAATAAACCCAGGTAACCGTGCAACATGAGACAAGGGTCTTTGTACAGTTTGAACATGGTTTGTATAGTCGTGTGATGAGGCCATGAAGAGTTCCCTTAGATATAGTAGTAAGAGCATGGTTAACACGAAGTTTGTCTAACAGTGCAATCTAACCGTGTGTGGAAATAAAAATTGGGTTTTTAATTATGGTCTCACTTGAGATTTGCCTTAAACTTATCTTTTCTTCTCCCATGTGACCTCACTCGTGATTTTTGGTTCTCAACGGTTAGAGGGGCTCTCCCACTCATTTTGGAAGCGATTCAAAGGGTTTTCAAGGTGCAGTGAAGGAGATTATTCTCTGAGAAGTCTTCTCTCTTGGATCTTTCTTGGTTTTCCTTAGATCTAGTTCTCCCTCTCTCTTAGTTTTCTAAGTCTACTTACGTTTCATGTAGATGTAGGGTTTTTGTTGCCTAAAATGATGATATTAGGGTTTTTTTATGTTAGAAAAAGGTATATAAGGATGTTTTGTGGAATTTTTACCCAGATTCGGTGTGTGGTTGTGCGGTGGGTTGATTTCACCAAAACCCTAAGGTAGGTGTATTCTCTCTTGACTTCTATTTGCTATAACTAGAATCATTGTTTAAATTAATTGGTTTTTATTTAAATTAATTGTGATTATGATGTGAAAATCTTGATGTAAATCCCCTTTGTAATGTTTTGTGGATTTTGGGGAAGATGGGGTATTGCGGTGAAATGTTCTTGATGTTGGATTTTAAAATGTAGATTTTACAATCAGTTTCAAGGTTTGATTTATGAAAATGGTTTGTGAAAATGGTTTTCAATAAAAAACTGGTTACTTTATTGAAACATAATGTGGCATGGATGATGTTCTAAGGTATTGTTTGGGTTGGAAATGGTTGTTTTCATAATGTTGTGTCCTTGGTGTGCTATATGATTGTTTGTTGGTTAAGTATTCATGCATGTGATTAAAATGTGTGTGAATTGGGTGGGGAGTAACACTATAAAAAGGGGATGGATAGTGTATGGAAGTTCCACCATTAAGGATAAGTGGGTGGGAAGTACAACTTTTTTGGGAAAGTAGTAAATGGGCTTGGATGGGAAGTTCTGCCAGGATTGTTACACCGGGTTGAGTGTGTGAAACTTTATTGTTATGTTTGGATTATGCATGTGGCTATGCAAGATGAAATATTTGTGCTTATATGAGATAGAAAAATGGATTGTGAATTTTTTTGGATTTCCCTTTTTTTGTGAAGATTTTGGTGGAAATGGCTTGGTAAGGGAGTGTTTAGATTGTTGGAAATTTTTTCACTATTTGATGTTTTATATAAATTACTTTATATAAATGTGCTAATGGTTCTATCCAAGTGGCATGTGTAGGGAAGTAATTTGGGGAAAACCAACTATGTATTTGTACTCACCCCCTTCTTTGGAACTTTGGTGCTTTTTTAGATGTCACTTTATGGGACATAGGTAAGGGTAAAGTATCTCATTTTTCTAGTGGTTCATCGTGATACTTGGGTGGTATTATGGTTATTGGATCATGGAGCGGTGTGGGGTTGTGGAGTGTGGAATGGTTTTCTTTGGGTCTTGTTGTTTAGTTTTCCTCTTGGTACTCTGATTTTGGGATTGTTATGTTTATGTTGTATTGGTTTCAGGAATTGTTATGGAAGAGTTTGGTTGTTGGTTGTCACTTGGTAATGTGTTATCATGGTTTATCTTATCGACATGCATCATGTAGTTGTGGTTGGTTATTCCTCATTTGGTTGGTAAGTTTTAATCTTATAGAAAATCATTCCCCAATTTTTCTTGAATCCCTCAGTATTTATTTCTAGCCTTTATAGATTTAATCATGCCTTTAAATTATCTTTGGTCTTACCAGGTGTGACCAAAACTATATAAAATACATTATAAAAATAATTCTTCTCAATATGAATGAAATCCAACATGTAATGGGCCAAAAAACCATACTAATATTTCTGATCCCAAAAAATATTATAGTTCATCCAATGATGTTCTTTCCCCAAAGCCATCTATTTTTTGTTGGTTTATAGTTAATCCACAGGTAATGGGAAGTAATGAAGATATGATGGATTTTAACTCAATACCTTAGATCATTTTTGGAGGACCATCTCTTTCAATTTTACCTTTTCTGAAATGATATTTCTTCCTATGAAAATCAGGATCGGTAGGGTAAAATATTCGATGATAGTAAAAAAACAAGCCTTTATTCCATTAATGATAATAAACACTTTGTTGTCTCTCATATAGTACAAAAATGATCTTGGATCATGTGTACTCCAGTCGAATAACATGAAATATGTTGGGAAGTCACTAATTTTCCTAATTAATGCATCTTTCATCAGGAAATTTTGTTTCTCAATAACATCATATGTACTGATACCATTACTCCATAATAAATTTAACTCATCAATCAATGGATTAAAATAAACATCGATATTTTTTTTGGATGTCCTATAACTAATAAGGTAAAAAAGATATATGGATCATTAATAAACATATAAGTATATTGTATGGAGTTAAAAAGATTGACCAACAATAATATTGATTATCATAGAAACCAAATGAATAGAATCGCATGTTTCTCAATTTTGAATAAAAAGATGGATTTAATTGGTCAAAATGTTTCCATGAATCACCATCACAAGGATGATTTAATATTTTATAGATGAAATATTGGTTTTGTGCCATGACATCAATGATGTTGTGTTCTGAGACATAAATAAACACTATAATCTGGGTGTAATCACAAAATACCTAAAATACTTTATAGGGATCAATCTAGACTTCCCTATTTGAGCCTCTTTGTACTGTGATTTTCCACATGTAGAAAAACTAACTAATGACTCATTTTTGCCATAATATAAGATGAAATCATTTGAACATGTAAGAATCTTCTGATAACCAAGACCCAAATTATGAACCAGCCTCTTGATCTCATAGAAATTTGTTGGCAACACATTTCCTTTAGGTAACAGTGCTTTAACCAAATATAATATCTGATCAAAAAAGATATTTGACATTCCATTATTTGATTTCATAGCCATAAATTTTTCAATGACTTAAAATTTTCTTATCTTGCAACCAGGATATAAGTTATCCTTAGAAAACATCAATAAATCATTAAATTGATATGGTTCCCACTCGGGAGTTAAATTAATATTATCCCAAATTTCAGTTTGTTGGAAAGAAGAACCAGTCACATCTTGTACTAAATTTTGAAATTATGATGGATATGCAATCAAATTATTATTATCTTCTCCAAAACTGCATTCACCATGTTGATACCAAAAAATGCAATCTTTTCAAAAAAACACAATAGATAAACCTAACATTTTAAAATGTTTCAAACCTCCTCATATCACATTTATTATAAGAATGCTTAATTTTCCCTTCTGAAAAAAATTCTGGTCTTGATGATGTAAATGATAAAAAATATTCAACACCCTCAATATATACAGGCTTCATACTAGAACTATTAGGATTTTTGTGATGATTTATCCAATCACGATCATGAAATAAAGATTTTTGTTGACTTCCTTATTCTATATTTCCCTACATAATATAAAATAAATAAATTGTTTATGATTAATTTAATATAAGAAAAAGATGATCCAAAAAAAGTAAAAAATTAAAAAAAAATTAATTCTAAATATTGTCAATTTTATCTATTTACTGCTAATTTTTACTAAGTACTATTAATTTGTAATAATTACTATTAATGTTTACTAATTATAGTGATTTAATGTTCAGTTTTACTAATCTTTACTAATTACCGCTAATTTTTACTATTTATTTCTAATTACCACTAAATTTTAAAAATTATAGTGATTTAAAATTAATTTTTACTAATTAATGCAACTTTAACAGTAATTTTTACTAACTAATGACACTTTACTGGTAATTTTTAATAATTATAGTGATATATCGCTAATTTTTACTAATTACTGGTAATTTTAAATATTTACTGATGATTTTTTACTTATTATAGTAATTTAATGTTCATTTTTACTAATCTTTACTAATTATAATTGATTATTTCTAATATTTACTAATTACCACTAATTTTTAATAATTATATTGATTTACCATTAATTTTTCCTAATTACTACTATTTTTCACTAATTATAGTGATTTAATATTAATTTTTACTATTTTTTTACTATTTTTTACTATTTTTTACTAATAGACATTAAATTTTATTATCCATAGTGATTTACCGCTATTTTTTACTAATTACTGCTAATTTTTATTAATTTCCACTAATATTTACTAATTACCGTTAATTTTGACTAATTTTTTCTAATTGCCACCAATTTTCAATAATTATAGTAATTTACCATTAAATTTTACTAATTAATTCTACTTTATAGTAATTTGTACTAATTATATTGATTCTCAATTAATTTATACTAATTACTACTAATTTTTACTAATTATACAGGTTTACTGCTATTTTTTACTAATTTTTGCTAATCACTATTAATTTTTAATAATTTTTAATCATTTCCACTAATTTTTACTAAATTTTACTAATCACCCTTAATTTTTACTAATAACTAAAATTTTTAAAAATTATAGTGATTTACCATTAATTTTTACTAATTATAGTGGTTTAAAATTCATTTTTACTAATTATTATTATTTATTAAAAAATAATATAAATTATTATTACTTATTACTAAGATCTATAGATTATTAAAAAGTTATATTAATTAATACTATTTATTTATCAATTATAAGTAATTACTATTAATAACACCCACTTACATATAATTAAAATGAATTATTGAAAATGAAAACTATTTACTTTTAATTAAAAACATTATTTCTAATTGAAACTAAATATTTCTAATTTAAAATAATTATTGCATATACTCCATCATATTATCATGTTGTTGTTGTTGTTATCAATGCATCTCATCCTACTACAGCTCGTGTCATCAACGCATCTCCTCCTCCTCCTGCTGTCATCGACATGTTGCATCTGATCTACCCTGATTTTGCCAACCTAATGACAAATGTTGACATGGTTGGCAAAAATGATCATTTCTCGTCACCTAAAGTTTTTTTATATATCCATGTTTCCAAAAATACTAAACCTATAATATTTTGGCATAGATCATAATGTTATATAATGAATATTAATAAAAAAAATATGTGATATTTATTTATGAAAAGTATAGGTCGCTATACTTCACCTAGTCCACTAAAGATAACATGATAACCAAATGTTCACATGTTTCTATCCCTTACTCCTTAGTTACATCCATCCTACAATCATCTAGAAAATACATCAGATGTCTCTCTTCCTATAAAGGCTAATCACTAAGGTATTGATAATCCTACTTCTTCCTATTAAGATCATATTCAACAATTTTACTTTTACCTAGTGCATAATCCATCTTTAAGTTGAATGTCTATAGATACTCCACTCAGCACCTCGGCCTCAAATTCAAGTCTCGCTATGATAAGATATAGTGGAGGCTCTTATGGTTGGTGTAGACAAAAAACCTCTCTCTAGAGAGATGGTGTCACCAACACTTCAAATCATGGACTATATCTTCCAACTCTAGGCCATTTGTAGTATAGTTCTGTTGATGGGGCCATAGGTGGAGAGATCTATAAGCTACTATTCGGTCTTCCTACATCAACACAGTTCCAAATCCAACTCTTAAGGCATTGAACAAGACCAGCTATTTCATCATAGGTTCTGGAAATTTCAGCATCAGAGCTATCTTCAATCTCCTCTTCAATTCAAGGAATACTTCTTCACACCAATTCAACCACTTGAACTTTAGCCCTTTTCTATTCAGAGATGTCATGGGGGTTTCCAATCATGATAAATTCTGAATAAAAGTATGATAGTACTTAATCCAAGGAAACTCATGTTTTTGAATACATTCTTAGGGGAATCTCATGACATTATCACGTACCACTTTTCTAGGTATACAAAAATCCATGCCTCTTGCACTACATACCATAGGAAACACTCCTCTTTGATCTAAAAGTGACACTTCAAAAAAATTGCATGAAGCCAATGTACTCAAAGTGTAATCAAGACTATCCTAAGATTCTTGGCATGTTGCTCTATGGTCTATTAATAGATGAGGATAGAATCAATGAATATCATAATTAATGAGCCTAAATATTGGTGAAGTATATTATTCATAATAACTATGAACACTATTGGAGCATTCATCAAACCAAACAAAATCACTAAGAACTTGTATATCCTGTAACTACTCTTAAATGTTGTCTTTGGTACATCTTCCTACCTAAACCAAAGCAGATGGTAGCCTAAATGTAGTTCGATATTGTAAAACCAATAATCTCCTTGGAACTAATTGAATAGATCATCGATTCTAGGTAAATGGAACATATTCTTCACCATTACCTTTTTCAAATTTCTTTAATCCACAGAAAGATGAAGAGTGTCATTGTCATTTTTGGAAAATAAAACTACAGCACCCTGGGGAGATGTTCTCAGTCTGGTAAAACCCTACTACTCTAATTTATCAATTTTTACTTTGAGTTCCTTCAACTTGGTTGGTGTTATATGATAAGTGGGAATCGACATGGTCTACACCCTAACATGAGTTGTATTTCAAAATCAAAATCTCTTGGATGAGGTAGACTTGAAAAATATTCTTGAAATATATCCTGATAAAGATCTATAGAAAGAGGAAAATATATGGTGGCTAACATTGATCTTATAGAAAGTGGTAATCCTATAACTTGCATTATAATTTATGTGATCTAACTAAAATCCAAACCCATATTACCAGCTCACAACTCCCACGCACTAGTCATTACAAAATTTTCCCCCTTAGGAAAGGTAAATGATAAATGTCTCTAATATCAGTTGATGTATTCATGATATCTTAGAATCTATCATATCCCAAATATCACATCAAAGCAAGTCATCTCTAGGATCATGAAATCCAAAAAAAAATTAATTTCCAATGATCACTATAGGACATACTGGACACCTATAAAGATAGTCTACTTTAGTCCCTAAGGGTGTGTTGAGATAAATTATCTCTAAGAATATTATAATTGGTAAATCTAAGCAATCTAACACTTGATAAAAGATGGATTAATGGAAATAACCAGCATCAAACAAAGTGATAGATAGCATAGAGGTGATCATGACTGAAACACCCCCAATCTCAGGTACTTTATCCTTTTACTATATATTTCTAAGTTATATAATAGTTGGGTTGATTTTCTAGATGGTTTTGGTATATTTTGCTACTATTTATAGAGGTGCACATATTTATCTTGGATAGGGTAAACCTTGTGGGTTGCTCAAGGAAACTGTGCGACAAGACATATGAGGATAGGAGGGTGTGCATGGCTATCATATGGTTTGTCCAAGCCATGTGGATTACCTAGAAAAACTATGTGAGTAGATATAGATGGGAAAATAATAGTTGGTGCATGGTTTTTCAAACCATACAAAAGTTATATGGGGGGTGGTGTGGAGATAGTATGATGAAAACAGTTAGCGTATGGTTTCCCAAACCATGTGGCCTAACCATGTCATGTGTATTTAATACTCCAAAAATTAGAGTTTAACTCATTTTTTCACCTCAAAGACCTCATTTTTCACCTCTCTTATCAGGATCTTGAACTCTTATCATCTCCTAATCATTCTTAGTGATAAATTTTCATCCAGAATCCATTTTTTATAGATCAAAGTGAGTTAGATCACCAAAATAATTGATAAGTCGCTATTTTCTATCTTTCTCTTTAGATCTCCTTATCTTCACTAACATAGAATGTTATATCTAATCTTTTATAGATATATCTATGATTAATAATGTGTTTTTATGAGATCTTAATTGTATCTATTGAAGTAAATAGGTTTTAATCTTGGATATAGAGGTTTATTCATGTCTTTCTCTATTTTCATCACCTGTTTTGAGATAGTGGATTCTCTCTATTCTCCACTTATTCTATAAGTTGAAGGAATAGTTTTATTAAATGTTTTTCTTGGATTTACAAAGTGTTGGATAATATCTCAAAGGAAACCCCTTTTGGTTTATGATGTGAGAAACATGGGAATTTTTATGGATTTTGGAAAACCTCTTGATTTATGGTTTTAAATTATAATTTTTCTAATGTAAGAATTATGTTTGATAAAAACATGAAAAGAAAGAATTGATTTATGTGGAATAGATTGGTGTGAGAACTTTTCATACATGTTTTGAGTGTGTTCTTGTGGATGTGGTATGGGTCATGGTTAGAAGTTTCACTATCAAATAAGAAAACATGGGACATATTATAGTTGGAAGTGCCACTGTCAAATTAGTTCAACAAGTAATGGTTTGGTGAAAATATGACCCACCACTCATGATTTTATAGATTTTTGGGTCATGCATGTGTATTCATGTTTTTGAGAGAGAGATAGAGAGAGAGTGAGGAACATGTAATTGGTATTCTAAGTGGAACAAAATGATAAATTATGAATAGATAAATTTTTTCTACTTTTATTTTAAAATTATTTAAATTGATAAATTACTTTGATATTCTGCTATTTTTTTAAAAAAATATTCTTTTAAACTATGAGATAATGTGTTCTTTTCCTAGTGGTTTTTGTGGGAATCATTTAGTGGATTTCCTATTGGGTAAGATTACTCTCCCCCTGTATATGCACTTTTTAGTGTATGAATATATTGTTATGCATGACAAGGTTAATGGAAAGGTCTTGTATTCTAATCCATATGTATATGTACTCAATTGAGTTCTCATGTAAGGAGATCATGTGGTAACATATATATCATTATAGTATTTAATTAATGAAAATAATTATTTGAATCATGATTTAGAATTAGTTGTGGTAGTTCATGATTTGAAATTGTGGTGTCACTATCTCTTTGGTTAGAAATTCACTGTGTTCAGAGACCATAAAATTTTAAAATTCATCTTTTGGAAAATATATTTAATCCTAAGACAAATATTATGGATAGATTATCTCTATATGTTAAACTTTGACTTGATTTATACACCTAGAAAAGGTAATTCCATGGTTGATGATTTAAGCTAAACATTGTATAATCTATTAGATAGAGAATATCATGATCAGTGAAAATAATGGCTATGATAGCAGATATGAATTTAGATTACACTGAGAAAAATAAATTCATGGTTTTATTTATAGTGACTCTTATAAAAAACATAATTAAAAGAGTAAAGATGCTCAAAGATCATATTCTGATTGTCTTACCATTATGTCAAAACTCAATGGTGGAGAGATTATTGAGGAATGGAAATAAGATGGGAACTTTTTTTGTTTCATGAATGAATATTAATTCCACTATATTATCAGGAAAAAATTATTTCTACTTTATACCACTCAAATGGGTTGTTCATCCTGGAATTCAGAATATGTATATGGCATTAAGAACTCATTTATAGTGAGCTGACATGAAAAGGAAAGTGGTGGAGTATATATCACTTGTCATAAAGTAAATAATGAAAACCAATGGCTAGCTGATATGTTTAAATATTTAAGTATCCCTATCAGGAAATGGAAGTACATAACAATGGATTTTTCATAATCCTACCAAGAATTGTTTGGAAACACAATTCTATTTGGGTGATTGTGGATCATCTCACAAAGTCGTCTAACTTTATTCATATTCATGAATCCAATGAAGTGGAAGACTTGGAATAAATATATATTTGGAAAGTTATAAATTTTCATGGAATACTAGTTTCGATCATCTATGACTAAAACATCCTTTTACCTCTCAAATTTGGTGTTCTTTATAGTAATATTTTGGTACCCAATTAACCATGATCATGGCTTATCAATCTTAAACAGGTGGAAAATAAGAATGGATGATATAAACATAAGAATACATGCTTCGATATTGTGTTATGGACTTCATAGTATCACAGGAGGATCATATACCATTAGTGTATTTCTTGAACAATAAAATTTATCATTAATTGATACATATGGATCCATTTGAAGTATTTCATGGTTATCCTTTTCAATCTACAATTTTTTAGGTAGAGATCGAAGAAGCTTTGTTTTTGGGACCTATCCTTGTTCAGTAAGAGATTGATAAAAGTTAAAAGATTAGGAAAAGGATGGTGATAGTTTAGAGTCATCAAAAATATTATATATATCATCTTCATCAGTTTTTATCATTTTATGTGGGAGATCACATGTTCTTAAAAATATCTTTGGGGCTAGGGAATCGACGGTTTGGTAATAAAGGTAAATTGTCACCTTGATACAATGTCCCTTTTGAAATACTAGAATGGTTGTACATAATTTATTTCCTGTATCTCAATTGAATAAGTATCAGCCTAATCTTGAACATGTGATTCTATGGGAACATATTTATCTTTCACCAGATGCTACATTGCTACATGTATCGATACAGGTTGTGCAAATCCCAGAGAAAATGTTACTTGGAAAGAGTATCTATTTGGTGTGATTTTTATACTATCATGGTCACATTAAAGAAGAGACATGGGAATGGGAAGACTTTATGCTATAATGATGACTAGAAATTTTCCAAATCATTAGGAATATCTAGTTTTTTGGGTATGGAAAGCCTAATGGTGGGGAGAATTTAACACCCCAAGATTCAGATACCTTACCCATTTATTATTTATTTTAAAGTTACATAATACTTGGGTTGAGTTTCAGGTGTGTCTAGATGGTTTTGGTGTGTTTGTTTACTATTTATAGAGGTCCAAAGTTTGAGAGAAATTAGGAAAAACCATGAGATTTTCTCTATGAAACCATGAAATAAGGCTTATGAGGACATGAGGGTGTACACTTCTAGCGCATGGTTTTTCCAAACTATGCGGATGCTCAGGAAAAAACATTTGAGTGGAGAGGGAGGGGAAATGAATAGTTGGAATATATTTTGATAAATCATGCACAAGTCATGTGAGTAGATGGTTTGGAGATAGTATCATGCATAAGGTTAGTGCACAGCTTCCCAAACTGTGTGGCCTAACTATGAGGTGTATATTTAATACTCTGAAAATTATAGTTTAACTTAGTTTTTTCCCTAAAACCCTCATTTTTAACATCTTTTGTCTAGATATCAAAATCATCTCATCTTCTAATAATTATTAGCAATTCCTTTTTATCCACAAGATGGTTTTGAGAGATCAAAGCGTGTTGGATCTCCAAAATCATTACTAATTCTCCATTTTCTCTCCTTTTCTTTAGATCTCATCATGTTCTCCCACTTGGAACATTATAATTTTTATAGATATATCTATGATATATAATGTGTTTTTATGAGATCAATATTAGATCTATTGAAGTAAATTGGTTTTGAGATTGGATCAAGAGGTTTCTCAATGTCATTATCCATTTTCATCACCTATTTTGTGGTAGGTAGATTCTTTATCTTCTCTACTTATTTTATAACTTAAAGGATTAATTTTATTAAATTTTTATATTGGATTTTCAAAGTAAATGTTGGATAATTTCTCAAAGGAAAAACCTTTTTTTATGATGTGAGAAACATAGGAATTTGGATGGATTTTTGGAAAATTGTTTGGTTTACGGTTTTAAATTATAGATTTTATTAATGTAATCAAGATGTTTGATGAAATTTTTTCAAAGAAATAATATATTTTTTGGAATATTTTGATGTGAGAATTTTCAATACATGTTTTGAATGTATTCAGGTGAATGTGGGGTGGATCATTGTTATAAGTTCCACCGTAAAATAATAAAACATGGTATAGATCATGTTCCTGAGTGAAACCATCAAATTGGTTCATCAAGCAATAACTTTGTGAAATTAAGACTCGCCAATCATGATTATAGGGATTTATGGGTCTTTAATGTGTCAGTGATTATGAGAGAGAGAGAGAGTGGAAACATGGAATGGGTATTCCAAGTGGAAAGAAATGATAAATTACGAATTGATAAATTATTTATACTTTTATTTTGAAATGTTTTAAATTTATTAACTACTTTGATATTAATATATTTAAGAAAATATGTTTTAAAACTATGAGTTAATGTGATATTTTCCTAGTGTCATGTGTTGTAAACTTTTTTTGGATTTTCTACCGGTTATGATTACTCACTCCCTACATATGCACTTTGGTATATATGAAAATTTTGTTTTTTATGGAATAGGTAAATAAAAGGACTCATATTTCTCTAGTGGGGTATCATGATTTTACTTTCTTAGGATGTTTGGAGCATGGATTTTATCTCTTAGATTCATTGGAGTGATTCCAAATCAATGTTATTGCATCAATACATCTTTTAGTTTTCTTAAGTCATATGTTATAATTTGTCACTAATACTATGATATTACTACTTATTGGTTTTTATTTTATGTTGTATTGTTTATAATCATTCATCGTATGTTGGTTTGGTTTTTTATATTTTGTATTTATAGGTTGTAATGTTTAAAAAGTGAAAATTTTCCTCCAATTTCCAAGTAAGCCCTTAGCATTTATTGTTATCCTTTGGTGTCTTGGGGATGTCACCTAAGATTAGTGGAAACTCCAACCCAAAGAAATCAAATGGGATGGGTAGGGATGTTACAAAGACCATACCTCAAACCATATATGGTCACTCGTCTCCATCAAAAGGAGCCTAATACACTAAAAGAAATGATTTGCCTCAACTCCATGCCCTTTACCCTAAGTCATTAGAGTCTTGGGAGTCTTCATCCTCAGCTGAGTTTATCCACCCTTGGTTTTTCCTAATCTCCCAAAAATATTCTAAAAATTCCTCAAGAAAAAATGTTGAAGATAACCAGATTTTCCACATCGGTGGCACTCCACATGAAATTTCATACCAATATTAATAAGATTCCCTATTTTCCCATAATTAAAGCACCTAATAAAATTACCTCCCATAGTGGACACTAAGAAAGGCCTATTATGACCTATTTTTGTGATGACCTATTACTTTTGATCATCTTTCCACTTTCTAATACTAGAAGAGGCATCCATATAAGTGAGAGGAGTCTTAGTCATTGGTCCACTATGGGATGGAAGTAAGCTTGCCGCCCTATCCTCCTCTAGGCTATTCATTTCAAAATAGTATGACCAGCATCACTCCCTACACTACATACTAGACTTGTTCATGGGGTTATTGAGAATGTATCTTGACATGGTCTACCTTCGGGTGTGATTCCTAACCTTAGGCTATTTTCCCTCACCACAGACTCCACCACAGTTGTGGTGAGGGTGCCTAATTCATGACTGACAGTAGCCTTCACTAATCACCTTGACTTGAAAAGACATTTTACCCTTTTCCCATTTTATATTAAGGCACATCAGGGACCACCATAGTTGTGGTGTTTCCTATTTTGGATAGGAAACCTCCAAAACCCACTTTTAAGTTTTCAAACATTTCCAACACAAATCAAACCCAATTTCTGCCATTACAAGGTTAAAAAAATAACTTAATATGTGTTTAAACTTATATTAACATAAAAATAGAAAAAATTGTGTCATATAGTACTTCCAACATATAAGTAGTAAATCCAACCTTTAAGGTCTTATAGTTCTTTAGAAACAAAAATATATGCATGATCCATTCCAACCACTCCTAAAGCTCCCATGTCCCCTTATAACCATGGAATTCCATTGGATTTTTCTTAGTGAAATCCTAAGTGTGGCATAGTATTTATTTCTAATACTTACTACCCTCTTAGCCTAAGGACTGGATTATACAAATCACCAACTCCACCAAAGTGGAATTGACCTGAGGGTTCGACTTTGGGAAATGCTCTACATCTCCCTATATAGGCCTAGATGAGGCCCCTTTCAAAGGTTTTTTATATAAAACACAAGACATAGGATAATTCAATACACACTTTAATCTCAATCAATAATAATTAAACAATAATAAACTACCATAATAAACCTCAAATAATGAGGACAATAATCAACAACAACTTCAAAAGAAAAAAATGATGAGAACATCACATATTTAAGAATTTTTTCATTATTAATGATTTTGACACATGTTTAGGCAAACCATGTGCCAATTATGAAAGTTATACAAAAATATAATAGACAAGGATTCATGGGTTTCACACAATTACCACTAACTGTTCACCTAAACTATGAACCCCCTATTTCCCTCCCTGTTTCACCTTAAAACTCAACAAAAATCATGGTATCTCCCCATAAATCATAATAAATAGGTAAATACATAAAATCCCAATAAAAAACCCATAACCAAGCTTAAAAATGAAACAAAATCCCAGAACACCCATGGTAACTCAAGGTTTGACTTGAAGAAGAGTTGGCCAAGCCTTCCTCCATTCCTACCACTCGATCTCCGCTGGTCTTGGATCTAGCTAACCACAAACCCTTAAATAAAAAAAGGTTTTTTATACCATTTTGTAGTGAACTAGCTTGGTTCATCTAGAAACATCACCCAAGATGACATGACATAAGGACCAAATCATGATCCTTATCTTTTTGGGTTGGTGACAAGAACAAGGGAATCACAAATAAACTTTTGGTAATGATTTTGCCCTTTGAAAAAATGGTGCGACCCATCCATAAATCAGAAAAACACACCAAAAAAATAAATAGGATAAATAGATATAAATATACAATATAGTAAATGCAGCAATGACTATATTTTGATATAATAACCATCATCATGTAACTGTATATAAAAATCCATATACAAGAAATGCACATGATATCCACAATCAAAAGCTCAAAAATCAAAACAAGGATCATGAACCAAATGGAAAATATATAACACCGTAGCTAAATAAACCAAAAACACCTCCACCTGAGCTAAAACTCATGATACCATGTCTCCTCCAACATAACAACCCTTAAATGTGGTGATCAAGAAGATCGATTGAGATGCATGGTTACCTTTCCTTTACCTATATCCTGTAAAATTAATTTTTCATATGCTTAAAGACATATGTATGGTGTGAGGCACAAAGAATAGTGAGATAAAAAAGGAATCTATATAATAAACCAATAAATCCAATTTGAAACTCATTTTCAAAACCAAGTTCACTTTTTAAAACAAGATCACTTGAAAACATTCTCCCTTTTTAAATATGTTTGGTTTTTCTCAAATCAATCCATGTTTCAAAAAATTAGTAAACAAGGAAAAATAATATGATAAAGACACCCAACATAATAATTCTTAACATACTCAAACAATTCATAACAAGAGTATACATATAAGCATCTTCATATAACCAAATAATTAGAAATGGGAACAACTCATGATATCTCAATCAAACAAGGCACTAACATAGTGCATGAAAGCATATGAATCAACCGGGCATAAGAAATATTAAACATGGGATCTAAACATAAGGTTATAGTGTTTATTAAGCTAAAAATTTGTTTTCTAGCTGAATAAGAAAGATAAATTAGTTAGGAATCTCTCTCATTCTTCCCTAATCCCAACTTACAAGATCCCTCACAGTCCCTTGGTCAAAGTTTTGGAAGCTCTCTCGGTCTTCCTCTAAAAGGCCCACTTGGTCCCTTGGAAATTTTTTTGGAAGCTCTATTAGTATTAATACAAAAGTCTCACTTAGTACCTTGATCAATATCCTATTTCTTTAATTCATGTACTCACACAAACCCAAGGTTCCCCATCTCATACTTGATTCCAAATGCATCCAAACAACAAGTTCCAATCAAAAAATCTTTTCCAAAATTCAAATTTATAACACCAAGAAAATTATAAAATAATAAAATTTAATTTGATAGCATATGTTACATGAAATACCGAGTTATATTTCATTACATGTGACAATTATATTCTTCAATAGCTTGTGTTACATTTAAGACTGAGTTTTACCAAACAACAAAATATTATTAACATTATTATTTAATATATCACCTAATCATTAGAGTGGTGGGTATGAATAGGATTAACTAACTTATGAAAATATATATTTTAGACACACTTATTATTTATCTATTTATCATAAATAAAATGAGTATCATTTAAAAGAAAAAGAAATGTTTTCAAAATAACATTATTTTTCTAAAAGATGTCTTAGTCTCGCTTTGCTCACAAAATACAAAAATAAGTTTAACACTTTTACAAAATTTATATGACAAATAAATCTCTTTTTTTAAATATTAATACCAAAATTAACTTAAGATGAATTTTTTGGATTTTTTGGAGATGTTTCTTTTTTTCCATGAATATTGAAAAATACTGAATTATAATTGAAAACTGCCTTTTTGTTTAATCTATTTATAATGTTAAATTATATTTATAATTAGTTTTAAAGTAAAATTAGTTAAGTTTTATTTTATTTAATCCAATTTACTTTATTTTAATAATTTTTATATTGAATTTAGATATAAAAACTTTGTAAATGTTTGACTATTTTCACATTAAAAACTCACTTTCTCATCACATCTACGAGATTAATTTTAAATTAAAATTTTCCATTTCAATAAAATGAATTTTGAAAAATAGATTCCATATTTTTAATCATAATAATTTATAATCTTTAATAAGGTCAACTAATGTTTTTACCAGAAATAATAGTGAATGCAGTAAATATTAACTAACGCGGTTAAGGTAAAAATCGGTTTACCATGGGGTAAACTAGATTGATAAGAGTGAAAATGACCTAAAATATTATCTTAATTTTATTTAATGAATTTTTTTAGATCTTGGAAATAAAATTATATGAAATATGTAAATTTATTACCAATTTCATTTTAATATTACCCATATAATAAGTTAAGTAAATAAAAAGACAAAAAAGATATTTTTCTTGGTTTTAATATTTATAAAGATTTGGGATAGGAAACAAAAAAACATATGTTTGGTTATAAGAATTGTTTTGAAAGATAAATTATGTTTTTTATCATGATAATTTATTTTAATTTTTTTGGGTTGAAATAATTACTTTAAATACTTGAGAAATGCCAATGCAGTAATTATTTAGTTAATAATTAACTAAAATAAATGATACTAAAAATATTAAAAATAAATTAAATTGAGTGAATTATTATGTTAAATTAATTTTTTAGATTAATATATCATTTTATATAGGTTTTAACATAATATATTCTAATTCCATTATTTTATATATATTTTTAAATTCAATTTAAATGAATAATGTCAAAATTGACATTAATGTTATTTTATACTAAATTATATTTTATTAAATGATTTAAAATTAATAAAAATCCTCCATTATTCCATGTTATTTTTAAATTAAAATAAATATCAACTATGTTCCATTAATTTACTAATTAATCTTTTATAATGAATATATTGAACCCTAAATGGTAGAAAATATGTTAGCGCGGTTAAGGATAAAGCAGTGTTTTTTTACGTTACATACGCTTGTGTTAAAATTAATTTTCAAAACACATAGGATTTATATTTTATAAATTATAGATAATATTTATAATCATTGGTTATAAATTTTCTAATAAGTCTCATTTTATTTTATGTTCAATCTATTAATTATCTAAGTTAAAAATACTAGTTATCATAGTGAAAACCCAAAATGGTAAAAATAAAGAAACCTAGAAGTTAAGGAACAAAATGTGTAAAACATGTGTTTAATGAGTGGTGGAGGTTTTTATCAACCATATAATCCCTATAAACCTTTAATTGTAAATTTTTTATCTAATTTAGGAAATATTGACCGCCCAATAATGAATATTTTTGAGTATTTATAAGAATGACACTCCTCAACTATAAAAGGGAACTCACTCCCCTCACTTATTCACACATTCACCCATATTTAGTTCAGTTTAGACCTACCCAAATCACTTAATAAGTTCCATTAAATATTCCTAGATGCCTTATTTTTTATATTAAGGTATACTAATAAGTATTTAGTGAAAACATAAGGAGGATACCCGAAGAAGAGGTAATGTTCTTCAATGAGAATCTTTATTTTACTTCTTTCTACACCTCAGTAAATGTTTATAAAACAATGATGATATGATAAAATAATTATATTACATATACTAGTATTTTTTTATAATAATTTAATGACCAAAAACCATCTTCACTTCCATCAAATGGGTTATAAAATCATCGTTCATGTGTATGGTGGACTACCACCTCATGAACCGATGTTGTTTTTCTTCATTTCCACCTCTCAAGGTTGGGTGTAATGATGGATATAAAGAATATATAATATATTTATAAAATATTTATAAATATTTATTATTTATATCATATATATCATTTTACCTTCCATTTATTAGGAGATATGATAACATCGCTTGTGTGTACGACGGACTACCACCTCACGAAGCTATGTGATTCATCATTCACCAACTCTTCACATGGAAGATAATAAAGATAAAGTTAATTATAATATGTGATATAAATGAAATAATTATTATAATCATAAAATATTTATTATTCTATAAAAATAATATATCTCATTTTATTTCTTTCCTTTTCACTAATGTAATGATGATAACATTGTTCGTGTACATGTGGACTACCGTATTCATGAAGCTATGTGACTCTCTTTTCATCACCACACCACATGGATGAAACATATAAGTATATAATATGGTTTAAATTATTTTATTATCATTATTTAAAGATAAAATATTACTTAACTCCTTTCCATAATGATCGGTGAAAATGGAAATGTTACTCATACGTACGTAAGACATACCGTCTTCATGATCGTAACGTACTTCATTTTTCATAACCATCATTAGTGATTGGTTTTAAAAGTATAATTAATTTAAAAATATGATAATTAGTTTATTAATATTATTATTTATATGATATAACTATATAATATACACATGAACTGGATCAATTATGATGAAACACGCATGAGAAAACAAAACAATTAACACCTGAAACAATGAAAAAATTGAATATTTTTAATGAAAGGGTGATAAGATGTTATAAATGGATCATATATGATATTATAAATATTAATATGGTTTTTTTATAATTCAATAACATGTTTAAACCACTATATATGAGTTTAGGTAAAGTTAAACCAAAAAGAAGCATGAGGTAAGGGATTTCTTAACTCAAATTATGTTCATTGGGCTAATATTCTACTTCATTGATTATGTCATTCTAATATTATGTGTATAATGAATTTTTATTACCTTATGTTGTATTTACACTTTTTTTATATGTATTTACAATTTATACACATAATTCATTCATTTATTAAATCTCACTTTAACTTTATGATCATCATAAGGGTTTATTTCATAATCTCATTCTAATCGAGATTGTTTACTCTTGAATTTTAGTTGAAGGAAATTATTTGGAAATTTAATAATAAAAACATTTCATTTTATTAAACTCTGGTTATTATTGTTATTTAAAGTAATTTTTCCATTTTTAGCTCTTTTGTACTTAAATTAATTGTGAAAATGTTTTTAAGAAAATTCGACTTCATTTCTATCTTCGGTCGGAAATCTATTTTCTTTTAAAACTATATTTTTTAAAAAATAATAATAAATATTTTTAACTATTTAAAAATGATTTATCAAAGTAATTTTCACCCATTTTTACTCCTTAAAAAATATTTTCAAAGGAATATTATTTCATTTTCCAAACAATACTTGTTTGGATTTTACTAAAAATATGAAAGGAATATTCTTGTCATTTTCTAAACAAGTCACTTTCATAACCTTTTTAAAATTTAAAAGGAATTTTCTTTTTTAAATTTTATGTAATGTATATAATTACCCACCATCATTATCATCATTTATTTTATGCTTCATTTTCAATTTTATAATGATATTTTTAAAGAAAATGTTTTTAAAAGTGATTTTCAAAGAAAGTATTTTCAAAATGTTTTTCAAAATAAAAATGAAATTTTCATCAAGAATGTTTTTAAAGATATTTTTATGGTATTTCAATTTATTAATTACAAAAAAAAATTATTCATACTTGAATTCGTATATGTTGATATCATCCTTATTCTTCCTCTATATGTTTTATGATTATTTTGACCAAGGAAAGTATTGACATTCACTTCCTTAATTTATTAATTTATTCATTAACTTTGCATTGAATTATTCAATTTCCTATGGAAATTAAATTTCAATATTTTTTATCATGGATATGTTTATTTCTTATACTGTATACCATTTTTACATATAGTGTCTACTTTGAATGTTATTTGATTAATTAGTGAAATATTGATAAAACTATATCCTTTACTCAATATGGATATTTGATAAGGCATATTTTTTATAAATAAAATTGATTATTTGATATATTATGAATGATTTGGACATGAATTAAATGGGTTAGGGACCGGTTAATGTAATCCTTTCGATGCATCGGTAGTCTCATAAGGCAAAATCAGTTGGCCAAAACCTATTCATTTGTAACTAGTATGTTTTAAACTATCTTGTGAAAGGTCTTGAAGGTAGTATGTTCTAAACCATCTTCTCAAAGGTATTGAAGGTAAAGGTATCATTTTTCTGGGAAACCTGAAATTTGATAATTAATCATTGAATTCATTTATAATTCAATTATTATTATACATGAGATTTTCACAATGATATTATCTATGGAGTCATTTAATTCTCATATTATTGATTATATGGAATGTGTGTTCAGATATTTACCTTGAAATATTTATTATTTCTTGACTTATCATGATAGTGAAGTTATTTAAATGTAATGTATTTTCATTTATTTACCTTGACATGTTTATTATGCTTATTGATGCATGATATCTTCCATTGTACTTAACCCTTGCTGAGCATTTGTGATCACCCTTATTTTTTTCCTTTATTAGGAATCCATGAAGTGTACTATGTTTGATAAGAAAGGATATGATATAGGGAATAGTGTTAGTTCGGAAAAAAATTGAAATTTGTGTATTAAAATATAATATAAGACTTAAGTATGTATCTATTTTACCAATACTACTAAACTATTTGGTCCTTTGAGATGTGATTACTTATATCTTATGCCAATGTAATAAATAAGACACTAGCTCTGGACTACCAGGATTAGTGTTGCTACCATTAGTATTAGAGGAAGTTTAGTAGCAACCTTGGGAACAAGATGTAGGAAGAAATATATTAGGGAACATAACCCAATGATAAGACTTTGATGGTAATTATAGAATAAAATCATAAATTTTTGGTAATGTAGATATTATGTTGTTATCCTAGAAATAAATATTTTTATGGATACTAAATGAAGATTTGGTTCTAGAACAAATGCACTTATCGATAATAAATCTAAAAATGGTGCATTGGGCTTGACCCGATCATCACCCAGTGCATGAAAACGGGTCATACTATGCACCGGTTTGATACTCTCAGGGGATATTCTTAGGATAATTCACATTTTATTTACAAAACATTATGTAAGTATTTAAATAGATAATGACAATGAATGACATTAGATAAACCATAGACCAAGGAAGGACCTATGTGGAAATTAAACATAATAAGTATTTATGTATTATGATTCATAGAAATTAAATTTTAGAAGTATTTTACCAATGGTATTTTGGTTATAAGAATCAAGAATCATTAAAGGATTGTGTTAAATTTTAGAATAATATATTTCTTCATTAACATAATAGTTGTGAACACCGTCATGGTTATGATTTTATGTTTGGTCATAAGTTCAAAGTCTTAAAAACCTATTTTTGGGTTTTATGTGATTGGATTTGACCAATAATAATGATATTTTTGGATAAATTTTCTGCAATCATATTTTTTAGGGAAATATTTATTTTAGTAATAATGTCTTTACATTTTATAGACATATGTTTTTAGTTATTTATAACTTTTAGGGTTAATATGATCATTAATTACATTGTAATAATATTAAAATAAGATTATTAGACTTTGTGAAAAAAAGGTTGTACTGAAAACCTTAGTAAAAAGTTTATTTAATGATTAATTTTATTTTCAGGATATCCATCGTATGTTTTTGAATCATTGTAGTAATTATATTAATATGATTTATAAAAAGGAAAGCCAGTATGTTTGGTGACAAGCCATCATTTCCAGTAAGGTCATGGGGCTTGAAACCATGATTGAATAATGATAAGGGTTTAGCACCTACCACTAGCCTATGTGATTTCCTAGTTAATATGTCCTTGGTTAAAAAATTTAAGAAATAAATATTAGTTATGAATCAATGGTGTTAATTTTTAGGTTTAGAAATTAATTTATTATATTGGATAACTTGTGCTAACCATATTGGTTTTATAAAATAGTTAGAGACGTATGAAAAGACTTTTCACTCTTTATAGATCTGATGATCTGTTAAAAGTAAAATTTTGTGCTTTAGGAATAAAAAAATCATTTTTGGATATTCATTTATTGGAGTAAGTGATAAATTGAAAATTTATCAAAGAATAACAATAGGATGAAATTTTACTTATGAAATAAGAATATATCAAGTAATAATATTTATTGATATTCTTATAAGGTAAAATAATTCTTCAACTTTAGGGAAAGGATCTTGAAAAAAATATCCTATTACATTAATATATGATAAATCATATGTTCTTTTAAATCATAAAATATTTATATTTTTAATCCCCTAAACTTTTCATTGATCACTCACTTCCTTGTGATCAATGACCTCAATCACTCTCAATAATTATTTATTATTTTCTTCCATGTTCAAATATTCACTTGCCGCCAATGTTATCCAACTTAGAAACATTGTAATTTTTTATTCCATATAACCTTTTTACATCCCTTTTCTATCTTATTAATATAATTTTTTATTAACTCTTCTATGATGTGGGTTTTTCAATAATTATTTTAGAAATGTCAAACCTTTGACTATCGAGATAAATTTTAAATTATCAGGATGCAATTTATTTAAGGTGGGAAAATGTAACAACCATAAAATTATAAAATAATAACTCTTCATTTGATAGTTTATCTTACACAAAATACTAATTTACCTTTCATTATACACAATAATGAATTTCTTTAATAGCTTGTGTTACACGCAAGACCGAGTTCTACTGAATAATAAAATATTATTAACATTATTATTTAATATACCACCTAGCTATTAGAATAGAGGGTATGGATATGATTAACTAAATTATGAAAAAATATATTTTAAACACAATTATTATTTATATATTTATTCTTAATAAAATGAGTGTCATTAAAAAGAAAAATAAAAATTTTCTAAAAAACATATTTTTTTTCTAAAATACGGTTTAGTCGCGCTTTGTGTACATAATTTAAAATTAATTGTTAACACTTTAAGAAAATTTATATGAATAAATAAATTTAATTTTTGAAATTTTAATACCAAAATTATCTTAGGGTTAATTTTTGCGAATTTTCATAGAAGTTTCATTTTTTGATGAATAGTGAAAAGTACTAAATTTTAATAGAAAAATGCATTTTCGTTTAAATTATTTATAAAGTTAAATTATATTTTAAATTGTTTTTAAAGTAAAATTATTTCAAATTTATATCAATTAATCCAATTTATTTTATTTAAATCATTTTAATATTGAATTTAGACACAAAAACTTTGTAAACGTTTGAACATTTTCACTTTAAAAACTCATTTTCTCATCACATCAGTGAGATTAATTTTAAATTAAAATTTTTCATTTATATAAATTTAATTTGGAAAAATTAATTGCATATTTGAATTATCATAATTTATAATTTCTAATAAGTTCAACTTAATTTTTTACAAAAATGAATAGTGAATACAAAAAAAAATTAATTATCACGGTTAAGGTAAAAATGGGTTTACTGAGGGATTAAACAAGAATGATAAGAGTGGAGAAGAACTAAAATATTGTCTTAATATTATTTAATTTATTTATTTATATATTTTCCATAAAACACTCTAAAATATGTCAATTAATTTTCACTTTACTTGGAATATGACTTATATAATAAGTTAAGTAAAGAAAAAGATAAAAAAATATAATTTTCTTACATTTAATATCTATAAGGATTTGGTATAGGGAAAAAAACAACATATGTTAAGTTATAATAATTATTTTGAAATATAAATTAGTTTTATTTATCATTATAATTTATTTTAATTTTCTGGAGATGAAATAATTACTTTAAGTGATTAAGAAACACTAAATCAGTAATTGTTTAGTTAATAATTAATTAAAATAAATGGTACTAAAAATATTAAAAGTGAAGTAAATTGAGTGAATTTGTACATTACATAAATTTTTTAGATGAATATATCATTTTAAATAGGTGTTAAAAAATATATTCGAATTAAATCATTTTCTTGATTTTTTTTAATTCAATTTAGATGAATAATGACAAAATTGACATTAATATTATTTTATGATAAATTATATATTATTAAATGATTTAAAATTACTAAAAAACATATATTATTCCAATTTATTTTTAAATTACAAATAAGTATCAACTATGTTCCATTAATGAACTATTTTAACTTTTATAATGAATATATTAACCCCTAAATGGTAGAAACTCGGTTTTCACAGTTAAGGTTAAAGTAGTGTTTTTGCACATTTCATGCGCTTGTGTTAAAATTAATTTGAAACACACATAGGATTTATAATTTATAAATTTTACATCATATTTATAATAATTGATTATAAATTATCTAATAATTCACATTTTATTTTGGATCTAATTTATAAATTACCTAGGATAAAAATACTAGTTACCATTGTGAAAAAATGGTAAAAATAAGGAAACTTAAAAGTTAAGGAAAAAAATATTTAAAAACGCGTTTAATTGAGTTTTTGAGGTTTATATTGACCATATCATCCCTAAAACCCATTAATTAATCATTTTTGAGCCACTTTGTGTAATATTGACCACCCAATAGTGAATACCTTTGAGTATTTACAAGAATGTCACTCCTCCTCAAATATAAAAGGGAACTAACTCCCCTCACTTATTCACACCTTAAAACATATTTGGTTCTACAAATACCTACCCAAATCACTTCCCAAATTCCCTCCCCTAATCCTACAAGCCTTATTTTTGGAATAAATTCATTCTAATAAGTATTTAGTGAAAACATAATAAGGATGCCTAAAGAAAAGGTAATGTCCTTCAATGAGCATCTTTATTTTACTTCTTTCTCCATCTTATCAATTTTTATTAAACCATACTAATATAATAACATAATTTTATTCCAAATAATGGGATTTTTTTATAAAAAATTTGTGACCTAAAACCATATCCACTTCTATTAAATGGGTTATGAAATCATCATTCATGTATACAGTGGATTACCGCCTCATGAACTGATGTTGTTCGTTTTTTCATTTCCACCTCTAAAGGTTGGGTGTAATGATGGATATAAAAATATATATGATATTTATAATATATTTATACCTCTATAGTTATCATATCATGTATATATTTTTACCTTACATTTCATAGGAGATATGATAATGTCGCTTGTGTGTACGGTGGACTACTGCCTCGTGAAGCAATGTGATTTTTCTTTTACTAATGCTTCACATAAAAGGTGATAAAGATAAAGTTAATGGTTATATGTGATATAAATGAAATAATTATTATAATAATTAAATATTTTTTATTATTTAACATTAATATATATCAATTTATTTATTTCTTTTCCACTCATGTAAAGATGATAACATCGTTTGTGTACGTATAGACTATCACCTTCACAAAGCGATGTGATTATATTTTCATAACCACACCACATGGATGAAATATATAAGTATATAATATGGTATTAATGATATTATTATCGATATATAAAGGTAAAATATTACTTACCTCCATTCTATAATGATCCGTGAAATTGGAAATGTTACTCATGCATATGTATAGCCTACTGTCTCCATGATCGCAACATACTTCATTTTTTATAAGCATCATTCATGAATGGTTTTAAAAGTATAATTAATGTAAAAATATGATATTTATTTCATAAATATTATTCTAGATATGATATAACTATATAATATACACATGAACTGGATCATTCATAAAAAAAACATGCATGAGAAAACAAGACAATTAACACCCAAAATAATAAAAATAATGAAATATTATTAATGAGTGGTTAAATATATATTATATAAGGATCATATATGATATTAAAAATAATAATATGGTTATGATATAAGTTAATACTATGTTTAAACCCACTATAAATGATATTAAGTAAAGTTCAACCAAGAATAAGTGTGAGTTAATGGATTTCTTAACTCAGTTTATGTTCATTGGGTTGATCTTATACTTCATTGGTGGTAAACCCATCCCAATGGTCCTTTATATTTTTATTTATTTTTTGATAATACCCCATTTATGGGTTTATGGGGAACACTACCATGACCCATAGGCCTGGTGTAATAAGACCCATTACATTAATCGAAGGCCCAAGGCATAATTCCTAATACGTGACCTAAAAGCATAAGACCCAAAAACATAAAAACTGGCCCTCATCAGCATCTACATCATTGAAGGTGTCTAGCTCCCCACCTCACATGGATTATCAGGATCATTTCCCCATGTATATTTGTATGGTTCCTAGTACCAATGGAAATTATCAAACCCTCTCATCCTTCCAATTTGGCTAGCTCTACTTTGGTGGATGCTACTTGCTCTGAAACTTTATTTGGGGCCTCCTCTTGTATGATCTACCTAGGATGATTTTTTTCCTTATGACCCAGAGGCCCAGTGTCCCAAAGGCCTATGGTAAACCAAAGGCCCTAAGATCCATAGGCCCAAACTAGTGGTTTGAAGTCTCAAATCATATGAATATTTTTAGATGTGACAGTACCACACAGTAGATGCAACAACACTTTTTACAGTAACCCAAAAAATTCACCCCCACTTGTATTTGATCCTAGGTCTTTTGGATGCTAAGAAGGAGCCTCTACCACTCTAGTATAGGCTCATTTTCATCTTTTACTTCATTGATTATGTCATTCTAATATTTTCTATATAATGACTTTTGATTACCATATTTTTTATTTCCACTTTTTTATATGGATTTATAGTTAATACACATTATCTATTCATTTATTTATTCTCACTTCAAAATTATGATCATTTTAATGTTTTATTTTGAAATCTCATTCTAATCGATATTTTTTACTATTTAATTTTATTTGAAAGAAATTATTTGGAAATTTCATAATAAAACATTTCATTTTATTCTACTCTGGTTATTCATGATATTTTCAAGTAATAGTTCCATTTTCCCACACTTTAATACTTAATTTAATTGAGAAAATATTTTTAGGAAAATCCAACTTCATTTATCTCTTCGGTTTGAATTTTATTTTATTCCAAAACCATTATTTCTAAAAAGATTTTCAAAATTTATGTTAACATTTTTAAAATTATTTATCAAAGTAATTTTCACCCATGTTAACTCATTAATTTTTTTTCTAAAGGAATATTATGTCATTTCCTGAACAATTACCATTTGGGTTTTCCCTAAAATTTGAAAGGAACCTTCTTGTCATTTTCTAAATAAGGAACCTTCCTAACCTTTTTATAGTGAAAAATGAATATTATTTTTTAAAATTTTACTTCATGTATATAATTACCCACCTTCATGAATATAATTTCTTTGAAGCTTCCTTTTATTATTTAAAAGTATCTTTTTAAAGAAAATGTTTTTAAAATTAATTTTCAAATAAAAGGATTTTCAAAATGATTTTCAAAATGAAAAGGATATTTTACCCGATAATTTTTTAAAATATATTTTTATGATATTTTTATTCATCCATGAGAATAAACCTTTATTATTACTCTAATTGGTATATTTTTATATCATCTGTATTCTTATTTGGGGTGGTTTATAATCATTTTGACAAGGTAAAGTATTGACATTCACTTCCTTGATTCATTTTTGTAGTCATTAAATTTGACTTGAATTATTCACTTTCCTATGGAAATTAAATTTCCCCTAAATTTATATATTATTTATCATGGATATTTTTATTTCCTAAACCATATAGAATTTTTATGTACGGTGATTAATTTGAAAGTTATTTGATTAACTAGGGAAATATTAATAAATAAAGAAACTTTTTGATAAATCATCTTAACAAAGTTTTTGTATTTGTTGAAAACTAACCTATTTGAAAATGAATGTTTTTGTTATTTAGGAATCATACCCATTTGAATTGTAATGAATATTCATCTGACTCAAAGTTTTTTATAAAGTCATATGTTGCTATTTAAAGAAGTCATATTATTTCTAAAGAGTCCTGAAATAATATTTTGAAGTCATGAGTTATTGTAAGAGTTGGTGTCCTAGAACCAACTGCTTTTACTTTGATTACATGAATATTTAATGTATTATTACATATTGTTCATTGTTATGCATGACTATGATATAATAATGTTCTAGATTATTTGTTGTAATGATAAGGTCATGGTAGTTCTCCTATGATGAGAACCTTGAAATGATATAACAATATTCTAAAAAATAGTTCTACAGTTAGATGACATGATATAATGGGACACGTAGCATACAGACCGTTAGGTGCGAGTACTCATAAGAAGATGAGACTTCCTCTCATGAATCTCACACTTGGTAATCTCCAAGATAGAAGATTATGAGAACAAACCCGCTAGTAGTAATTCCGCATGTTTTGGTGTCATCGAATATTTCTATCTGCAAGCATGTGTAATGATTCTTAGCCTTTAAGATTATCATTAATATGTGTCATGACTTACACACTTTGATTTTCTAACAAAAACTGTCATGCAGACAGTTGGTAGGAAGTAGGGTATGTTGGGTGCATCACGAGTGGTAGGTTATTAATGGATAAATCAAGGATGGATTTTTCCCTTCCATTTATGGAAGTTGATATCTTGGCCCTTTGATTGAAATAGAACCATCGTGAAAAATTCTATTACCATGGTGTAATGATGATTTTATTTCAGTTAGTCGAAGAACGACATATCAAGCATAAAAGTTGATGACACAATCATGAAACCTGCTTGATGAGATATTACGAAAAAGGGATTATATTACACAGTGAGTGTTCGTATGTGGATGTCATTGTTTCGACTTTACGTTCTTTCTCTTGGGTTCCTTGACCCATTGCCAGACAGTACTCTTGGACTTTAGGCAAGCCCACCTAATGCCAAAGAGAAAGAATCCAAGAGGGTCACACACTAAGTGTTTTTTGTAGTCTCGGTTAAATTCTATTTGAATTTAATTAATGAAATAAATATTATTCTCAAGACCGAAGAATAATTTTATTCAAGCTAAAATGATCACATAAATTAAATAAAATTTATTTATTTACTTTATTGAACATTTAATAAATATTTATTTACTAGTTTGTAAATAAAATATTTATTTAAGAGAATAAATTATTTATTCATTTATTTGGGTGTTCAATAAATGGAAGTGGATTTCGAGTGGACCAAGGTCGGTCCAGTAGTAAAATAATTATTTTCAAGATGGTAAATAATTATTTAACTAGTTGTCACAAATTAAAATAACGTTGCCATTATTTTGTGATGCGGAATTTTATTTATAAATCTGTTTTGTGCAAGTTGGTGCACTATAAATAATGTCGCGGTATTATTATTAAATGCATGGGTTTTCTCTAAGTTCATGAATGTATTTAATTTTTTCTATGTAATTAAATATTGTAACTAAAATTCCATGTATATAAATAGGCTTGTACCCCTGTTGTGCCATACACCACACCACATGCCTGGTGAATTGAGAATTGTTGAGCCAAACAATTTATCTCTTGAATCTTCTTCTCTCCCCTCTCAAGAACGAGAGACATTCTTCAAGGCTAAATAATAAGTGATCAAGAACGACCGACACAAGACACTCGCTTCACCGTGCTATCACTCGGAAAATGAGTGGTGTCGATCGGAGGCCATCGGAGCACGTGTGGATCACTGCTAGAGGGATTCTAGTTTGGATCCTTACAAGCGCAACGGGATAATCTAAAAGGTTCAATCCAGATAATCAACATCATTAATGAAGAAAAATACCAAAGACACGGGTATTATTTTTCTTTGTGAAATTAATTAAATTAATTATAAACATAATGTGCAAGATAATCTCTAAAGGTTTCAGGCATCTTTGTTCTTTATCTAAATCA
Source organism: Viscum album (assembly GCA_963277665.1). Lineage (NCBI taxonomy): Eukaryota > Viridiplantae > Streptophyta > Magnoliopsida > Santalales > Viscaceae > Viscum > Viscum album. The sequence continues at coordinate 1,811,264,895 of OY728156.1, forward strand.
TTTATTATATTCCATGGAGACTGGCGTTCATCATCATATTGATCCCGGAATAATCATTGATCATGGTAAAAAATCAAAATTGGGTTTTGTCCAAACCATGCTTCTACTATTCCTGGAACCTTCAAGTGGTATCAGAGGGGTTACATCATAGTTTATAATTATTTAAATATTTCGTTGATGAATTACACATTTAATAATTTAGTTTTTTCAATTAAAGTTAATCATTCTGCCAATCTGAATCTTGAGATCTATTACTCCTCTTTTGTTTCTCGTTCACCTTACATAAACAATATTTTCTTTTAATTTTGATTAAAATAGAATAGAGTATCTCATCCGGAGGTTCCAAATATTCCTGACCGTATAACACGAAAATAGATAGCGTGTATTTGTCAGTACATGTCGTGTAGTCAAGATTCAATGCATCGGACCAGTCCGCCAAACCAAGTCATGTGTTGGAGTATTTATAAGTCTTAAATGACTTTCTGTGTTGACCAGGAATAGGTGGAACATAGTTTCCAAATTACAAATCATATGGCCCAATCGACACAGCGTGTAGTCCCTTCAGGTTAGGGTTAGACCGTGTACCCCGTACATGGCTTGCCCAGATGGAGACCATGTAACAAAGAACTATACGGCGTGGGGCCCATTGGACATGTCGTGTACTCCGAAGATTTACGAAGTACACTCACACGCCGTTTCCCCGGGCGTGTACTTCAGATAGATGGTGAAAAATAGTACATGTCGTGTAGTTGGAACTACACGTCGTGTACTCATCCAAATTATGCAGATTTATTAAAATTTATTATTATATTATGCAAACCCTTGAGACGTGTACCATTGTGCATGCATAAAGCTGAGGCAAAACACGTGATAGGTGTTTTATATATATGTGTTTAATTTAACATCTACGTAATGTTCGTTTCTACTCATTGAGTAGTTATGAATAAGAATTCACCGGGTTACCTCCAAGGTACAAGTTACGTACAAAGATAATTTTAATTGAATTTGTTTGTTTAAAATTATGATGGATGAGAATCTTAAGGAAATTCAAAAAATGATTTAAGATATAAGGATTGATTAATTAAAGATGATAATTAATTGATTCGAGCATGATTTATCTTAAACGAGAACAATTAAATAATTGAATGCTAGATTTATTTATGCGTAAACATCATTGAATGTATGGATGATCATGAGCTAGACCAATACCTTTGTATGTGGATGATTTATTTTAATTTATTTATTTAAATTAATTTTTTTGGCCTACGAGCCTTCTCCTCATTAATATGTAAGGCTTGCATGACCAAGGTTTCTTGTATGTAAACCCCCTTTTTAACCCTCACCTACATGTGAGTTAAAAAAGGCATATGTAATGGATGGAACTCCCAAGCTAGTGAAGGCAGTTCAAGATGGAGCCGAGACAAAACCAATCCCATGAGATATAGAGGTGGAGAGGTGGAAGCTATAAACACAAACCCAAAAGTTTCTAGTTGTTTCTCCCCTAGGTAGGGGTTAGTTTATCACATGCTAGATAAATTAACCATTATAAAAGCTCATGATCATGCCATTTACTTTATTTTATTTCTGTCAGTTGCATGGTTTATAATTATGGATGTGTTGTCACGATCACATAATTAATGAATTAAACAAGCATGCAAGATGGAGCTAAAATAAACCAGACTTATGCGTAAATATTATCAAGACATAGTTAATCACTTGAGTAAGTTCCACTTAATATTAACAAATGTGTGATAATAATAATAATCAATTCATGAATAATAGATAAAAAACCCTCAAATAAAATATTAATACAGAACAAGACTTATGTTACTTGATTAAAGGGGAAAAATCAATAAAACTATGTGTTTAAATAACCCTTGTTGGGATAGATACTTTTATAAAGGAAGACCTTATGAAAGGTTTCGGGATGACTTAACCATATTACATCAAGAAGAGTAGCCCTTGCTAGACTTGGTGTAATATTGGAGGAAAGAGTTGAGGAAATCCAAAGTCATGATTTCAGGATTTGGGAGTCCACTCAACATATCAAGGAGCTACAAGCCCGTAGTTGGAAAATACATGTCTACCTAAATACCTTCCAATAGCTTGACCAACCCTTGTTGGGGTTATTCAAAGGGGAATATGGATCCTTGCCACTAGAATATCATGGAAACTGGACATTCTGAGTTCAATGGTGAGGTCCATTGGGACTTTATAAAATAGTGGGAGACTTAATAAAATTTATTATTTCAAATAAAATGTAATCAAGAAATTACTAATGATCTGCTCTTTTAATTGTAGAATAAAAATTACAAGCTCATCAACCACACTACCCCTATGATTGATTTTGGATAAAGACAACATCCTCACCGATAGTAACTTCCAAGAATGTTTTAGACGCCTTCAGGTTATCCTACACTATGAACGGAATTCTTATGTGATGGAGTCATCATTACCTGATTCTCCTACCAAGGAGGTGAGTTATGAGGGTTTCCTAGTCTATGAGAAACATATGAATGATGCGGTCGACTTTCAATGTTTTATGTTATCATCAATGTCTAGTGAGCTCATGAAGTCTCACGAAAACATGGATGCTAATAGCATACTCAAACACCACTATGGTCTTTACCAGTAGAGAGCAAGATAGGAAAGGTTTGAGATCTCTAAGGAATTCTTTCATATTAAGCTTGGAGAAGGTGACCCAGCTGGGTCTCATGTAGTCAAGCTCATTGGCTACATTGAGCGTCTAGAGGTTCTAGGGTTTACACTCCCTGAATAACTAGGCACTGATCTCATTCTCACATCACTCCCTTAGAGATTCTCTAAATTTTTTGTAAATTTCAATATGAACAATATTGAGAAGTCTCTATCTGATCTTCTTATCCTCATTCGCCAAGTGGACAAAGATATGAAGCGCGAAAAGGCTTATGTCCTTATGGTGAATAAGAGGAAAGGTAAGGCTAATAGATTTAATCCCAAAGCTTCTTCACGGCCTTCCAAGAAAAGAAATATCAAAGGGGAGGTAAGGGAATAATAGGTTGTTTGTTTTGAATGTGTCAAGAAGGGCCACTGGAAGAAGAATTGCACCCAGCCTAAGAAGCAAGGGGAAGCTTCAGGTGTGTTTGTTATCGAATGAAATCTATCTTTTTCTACAAATTGGGTATTAGATAAAGCTTGTGGTGCTCACATATGTATCCAAATATAGGAACCAAGTAGATTCAAGAAGATTGATCGAGGGGAGGTAGATCTACGAGCAGCCAACAGAGCCCGACTTGTTGTTGTAGCTGTCGGGGACTACCACCTCACGTTGCCAACTGGGATGATCTTGGTGTTAAAGGGTTGTTATTATATGCCTTCTATAACCAAAAACATAATTTCTGTATCCATACTAGATATAGATGTATTTTTTCATGTTTGGAAATTAATGTTGCTTCTTTTATAAAGATAGCATTTGTTTTGGTAGGGTGCATTTATACAACAATCTTTATGTGTTAGATTACACAAACCAAGTAATGGAAATAGATGACAAATATATTTCACATGACTCATACCACACCCAACTTTGGCATCACCGGTTATGTCATGTAAATGAGAAATGCTTGACAAAGTTACATCAAGATGGATATTTAGATTCTTTTGAACTAAAACCACTTGACATATGTCATGCATGTTTACAAGGAAAAATGACCAAAGCCCTATTTGGTGGGAAAGGTGAAAGGGATAAAGAGCTTCTTGAATTGGTTCATACCAATGTGTGTGGACCATTTCTAGTTGAAGCAAGGGGTGGGTATTCATACTTAATAACTTTTACTAATGATTTTAGTAGATATGGATATATCTACTTAATGAGGTATAAGTCATATTCCTTTGATAAGTTCAAGGAATACAAGAATGAAGTTGAAAACCATCTTGGTAAGAAGATTAAGAAAATCCACTCAGATTGAGGTGGGGAATATCTTAATCAGGACTTCATTGATTACTTATGAGAGTTTGGGATCTTATCCCAACTCACTCCTCCTTACACACCTCAATGGAATGGTGTAAGTGAAATGAGTAACCACACCTTGTTAGACATGGTGTGATCAATAATGAGTCATACAAGTCTTCCATTATACTTTTGGGGATATGCGTTACAAACAGTGGCACACATACTAAACCAAGTACCAACTAAACCGATAAATGGTATTCCATACGACTTCTGGAGTGGAATAAAATCTATGTTATCGAATTTACATGTGTGGGGTAGCAAAGAGTTTGTTAAGGCCTCTTTAGGTAATAAACTTTCACCCCAAGGCACAAAGTGTACCTTTATAGGATACCCTAAGGAAACAAGGGGATATTACCTATACAACCCTTAGACAAAAAGGTTATAGTGGCAAGACATTCCATATTCCTTGAGAGGGAGAACATCTCCAAATTGATAGTGGGAGTTAGATAGAATTTGATGAAGTCGAGGCTCAAGGTGCACAAGAGTTGGTACAGGAATAGATTCCACAAAGCCCTGTGGAAGAAGAATCAGTTTCAAAGACACAAGTATTGCGTAGTATTACAAGAGAGGTTAGAGAACCAAAATGGTATGGTTTTCTAGTTACCGAGGATGGTGACTCCTTATTAGTTGATAATAATGATCCTCTAACCTATAACAAAAGCAGTAAGTGGCACAGATATTGCCAAGTGGAAAGAATCCATGAATTCTGAAATAGATTTCATGTACCAAAACCAAGTCTAGATTTTGGTAGATACTCTAGTTGATGTAAAGCCTGTTGGTTGTAAATGGGTATTCAAGAAGAAATTGGACATTGAAGGACAAGTCAGTACCTATAAGGCATGACTGGTTGCAAAAAATTTTAAACAGCGTCAAATAATTGACTACGATGAAACCTTCTCACGAGTTGCAATGCTGAAATCCATCAGAATTCTACTTGCTATTGCATCTTACCATGACTATGAGATTTGGAAAATGGATTTCAAAACAACATTACTTAATGGGAACATTCAGGAAGATGTCTACATGACACAAATTGAAGGGTTTGTGACTCCAAAGGATGGCAATAAGGTATGCAAGTTTCATAAATCCATTTATGGATTAAAGAAATCATCTAGGACATGGAACATTTGTTTTGATGAAGCCATTAAAGATTTTGGTTTTATCAAAAAAGAATTTGAGCCTTTTTTATACAAACGGTTTAGTGGTAGTGCATTTATTTTCCTAATAATACATGTTGATGACATATTACTCATTGGAAATGAGATACCAGTCTTGTAGTCTGTTAAGGCATGGTTGAATCAATGCTTCTCCAAGAAAGACTTGGGCGGGGCAGCGTATATTCTTAGGATCAAGATACATCGTGCTAGATCCAAGAGATTGTTGGGCCTAAGTCAAAGTACATACATTAATAAGATAATGAAGAGATTCAGTATGGAACAATCCAAGAGGGGATTGTTTCCAGCATCACATGGCATTCATCTTTCCAAGAAAATGTGACCTCAGACACATGAGGAAAGAAATATAATGTCAAGGACACCATACGCATCAGCGATTGGGTCAGTCATGTATGCCATGCTATGTACTAGGATAGATGTCGCCTATGCCTTGATTGTGGTAGGAAGATATCAAGCTAACCCAGGTGACCGCCATTGGATGGAAGTCAAGACTATCCTAAAGTATCTGAGGCATACTAAGGATATGTTCTGAGTTTATAGAGGAGATGAGGAACTAGTCATCAGAGGATATGCATATGCTAGTTTCCAGACTGATCAAGATGACATGAAGTCAGAAATGGGATACATCTTCACTTTGAATGGAGGTGCAGTGAGCTGGAAGAGCTCAAAGCAGAGTGTGGTCGCAGATTCTACTACAGATTCTGAGTATATCATAGCTTTAGAGGTAGCTAAAGAAACAGTTTGGATACGAAGATTCATCCAAGAACTAGATGTGATACCTAGTAGTAAAGATCTCATCACACTGTATTGTGATAATACTGCAATGGTGGATTTTGCAAAAGAGCCAAGGTTACATCAGCGGAAGAAGCACATACTTCGTAAGTATCACCTCTTGAGGGATTTTTCTCAAAGAGGTGAAGTTTCAGTGAGCATAATTTCCACAGAAGACAATGTGGTGGACCCCTTCACTAAATCCTTGACTCAACAGAAACATGATCATCATGTGAGGTCTAGCATACTAAAAGTCGTAGGCAGTTGGCTCTAGTACAAGTGGGAGTTTTTAAGATTTGGTGTCCTAGAACCAACTAGTTTTACTGTTATTACATGGATATTTAATGTATTATTACATATTGTTCATTGTTTAGCATGACTATGATATAATAATGTCCTAGAGTATTTGTTGCATTGATAAGGTCATGGCAGTTCCCCGTTATGATGAGAACCTTGAAATGATATAACAATATTCTTAAATATAGTTCTGCGGTTGGATGACATGCTATGATGGGACTCATAGCATGCATACTATCAGGTGTGAGTACTCATAAGCATATGAGACTTCCTCTCATGAATTTTGCACTTGGTAAACTTCAAGATAAGAGATTATGAGAACAGAACCCGCTAGTATGAATTCTTCATTTTTTGGTGTCATCGGATATTTCTATCTGCGAGTGTGTGTAATGATCCTTAAACTTTAATATTATCATTAATATGTGTCATGACTTACGCACTTTGATTTACTGACAAAAACGGTGACGCGGACAGTTGGCGGGAAGTAGGGTACGTTGGGTGCATCATGATTGGCATGTTATTAATGGATAAGTCAAGGATGGATTTTTCCTTTCCATTTATGGAAGTTGATATCTCAGCCTTTTTATTGAAATAGAACCGTCACACGAAATTCCATGACCATGGTGTAACAACAAGTTTATTTCAGGTAGTCAAAGAACGGCGTATCAAGCATAAAAGTAGATGACACAATCATGAAACCTCTTTGATGAGATATTGAGACAAAGGGATTATATTACACAGTGAGCATTCATATGTGGATGTTTTTGTTGTGACTTTACATTATTTCTCTTGGGTTCCTTGACCAGTTGCGAGACAGTACTCTTGGACTTTAGGCAAGCCCACCTAATTCCAAAGAGAAAGAATCCTAGAGGGTCACACACTAAGTGTTTTTGGTGATCTTGGTTAAATTCTATTTGAATTTAATTAATGAAATAAATATTATTCTCAAGACTGAGGAATAATTTTATTAAAGCTAAGATGATCGCATAAATTAAATAAAATTTATTTATTTATTTTATTGCACATTTAATAAATATTTATTTACTAGTTTGTAAATAAAATATTTATTTAAGAGAATAAATTATTTATTCATTTATTCAGGTTTTCAATAAACAGAAGTGGAGTTTGAGAGAACAAAGGTCAGTATGATAGTAAAATAATTATTTGCAAGATGGTAAATAATTATTTAACTAGTTGGTACAAATTAAAATAACGCTGCCATTATTTTGTGATGCAGAAGTTTATTTATAAATTTGTTTTTCACAAGTTGGCGCACTATAAATAATGACGCGGTATTATTATTAAATGCATGGGTTTTCTCTAAGTTCATGAATGTAGTTAATTGTTTCTATGAAATTAAATATTGTAACTAAAATTACATGTGTATAAATAGGCTTGTACCCCTATTATTCAATACACCACACCACACGCCTGGTGAATTGAGAATTGTTGAGCCAAACAATTTATCTCTTGAATCCTCTTCTCTCCCCTCTCAAGAATGAGAGACGTTCTTTAAGGCCGAAGAATAAGTGATCAAGAACAATCGACACAAGACACTCGCTTCGCCGCACTAGCACCCGGAGAACGAGCGGTGTCGATCGAAGACCATCAGAGCACATGTAGATCACCGCTAGAGGGATTCTAGTTAGGATCCTTACAAATGAAATGAGATAATCTGGAAGGGTCAATCCAGATGATCAAAATCATCAACAAATAAAAATACCAAAGACACAGGTATTATTTTTCTTTGTGAAATTGATTAAATTAATTATTAACATGATGTGCAAGATCCTATCTAAAGGTTTCGGGCCTCTTTCTTATTTATCTAAATCTTTGATTATATTCCATGGAGACTTGGCCTTCATCGTCGTATCGATCCTGGAATAATCATTAATAATGGTAATAAATCAAAATTGGGTGTCATCCCAACCACGCTTCCATTGTGCCTCAGTTATAAAGTTTTCATAATTTCTAAACTAAGTTATAAAATTCTTTTCTAATCATTAAGTTTTCAAAAATCATGAAAACTTTCATGATAAATTATTTTAAAGAAATTGTGGAGAGGTTTGAAGAAATTCAAAATTACAGAGTGAATAATTCCATCATAATGGGAAATTCTATCAGAATTATAATTTCATCGTAATAAGATGAGAAGAAAATATGAATGTGTAAGGAGATGAGAAGGAAACATAATTCATAATCACTGAAAAGGAAAAAATCATAATGAGATGATAAGGAAAAAAATCATAATGAGCTGAGAAGGAAACTAAATTTGTAATCACTGAGAAGGAAACAAAATTCATAATGAGCTAGGAAGAAAACAAAATTTTTAATGAACTGGGAAATAAAGGAAGATTTTAATGAGATGATAATGAATAAGACTCAAAAATAAGATTCCATAAGTTTTATGAATATTTAAATAGGTAAAACTTGAAATTTAATTTTTCATAAATCTCATAGAAATCAGAGGAGGTTTGAAGAAGTTAAAGTTGAAGAATAAATGTGGGTGTTTTTGGAGTTTTTGAAATTTGAGGAAGTGGGGAAAGTTTTCAAGTTTACCATTTTTGTTTTCACAGTTTCCTATAAATACTTGTTAAGATCATTCATTCATTGTAATATTTTTACATAAGTAGAAAATTTGGAGCGTTGAAGAAATCAAGTTAAATTTATTTCTAGATAGAGATCTCATGAGCAATATCAGGAAGTTGAAAGTTTGTATTCTAGATTGAGCAATATCATATTGAGTCGATCAGACTGAAGATGATCGTATTGAGAATTTGAGTAGAGTTTGATTAATTCTTATTGAGAATGAATTCATCGAACTCAGTTCATTAGATCCAGCATCATCATATTGAGTGAATCAGATCCAGCATCATCAAATTGAGAAAATCATATCCATCCAAATTAGACTCAGGATTCAGACTGATCAATTGTGGTGTAATTTCAACAAAGTCTAAATTATTTTATTTGGATTAATTGTGTTATAATAAAACATTTTAAACATATGGGATTTAGTATAATCCTTATTATTTGAAGATATAATGTGTTTAATGATAGTTGGCACAAGTTGTATTCACTTCTTCAGAAATAGTGAATTTTCATAGACCCATGGGAGTGGCTATGGTAAGGATATAGATTCTCACACTAAGGTTGAACCTTGTAAATCTTGTATTCTCTACATTCCTTTCTAATTTCTCAGGCATGATTTTTTACAAAAATATGATAAGGAATAAATATTAACTGGTTGTAGGGATTAATTTAATAAAAGTTTTGAAACTCATAAAAAGTGAATAGCTGATTCAACCCCCCTAGTTGTTATTAGATACTTTGGAACTAGAATTGGCATTAGAGGGAATGGTTTCCTTGTTAAATCCTTATCATGGATGATAAAAATTCTGTTAATATTTTAGTAATTCCTAAATTTGATGGAAAAAATTATTATGGATGGAAAAATAAGATGATTCCTTATCTTCTATATCTTGTCCTAGAAGTTGTCAATGTTGCTACTATTGTTTTTCCACCTATTGAGAAATATGATCCTATGATGTTTAATGATAATATAAATATATAATTTGATATAAATTATATAAATGAAATCCTTGTGTACTTATTAGAGAATTTTTATCAGAATTTTATGGGTATCAATACTTTAAAAAGTATATGGGAAAATTTGGAAAGTATTTTTAAAGGGATTACTAAGTGAAGGAAGAAAATCTAAAAATATGGCATAGTAAGTAGGAAGACATTAGAATGTGATGTGAAGAAACTATTAATGAATACTTCACAAGAGTAAATGAAATTTTTTGAAACATTAGAGGATTTGTAGATGTCCTGTAAGATTCTACCATTGTGAAGAAACTTATGCGAAACTTCCTAGACAAGTTTGATTATAAAATTTACTCTTTATAAGACAAGGATGATTTATCTCTTGATGAATTTCATAAATTTCTTATTGTTTATGAAATGGGGAAATATCCAATGATTAAAAAGAATATGAAAGATAAAATGTATTTTTAAGCTATGAGAAAGATGAAAATCCAATATATTGAAGAAGTTGAACCTTGTGAGTCCAAAAATAAGAAATATGATGAATTGAATGATAAGATTATGCCTCTTATATCTAAAAACTATCAGATAGGAAGAGGAAAATATTGAGGTAAAATTTCTCTCAAATGTTTTAAGTTTGTTGGAATCAGACACTTTACCTATGAATTTTACCAAGAATAAAGTTAGAGAACATAGATATGATTCCAATTAAAACCCTCGATATAAGAAGTGGAAAAAATGATAAATAAGAAAAGTCATAACAAATACAAGAATACATTTACTAGAAACAAAAGAAGTATGTTGAGTAAGAAAATTAAATCAGAATCAACCGAAAATAATTCTTCTAAATATTAAAGTTTATACAAAATCAGAACCTTCATTGAAAAATTTGAGAAAACAAAAGATTCCTTAGATATTGAAGAATTTGGTGAAGAATCTTATAGATAGTATCATTTTATAATATAAATTTTTGCATTTCTTGAGAAAAAATCTCTAAAGAAAGAAATTAGGGTAAGGAAGAAATAATGTGAAGAAATTGATGATGGAAGAAAATATGTCATCAAGTAGGAGGAATAATACATCAAGGAGATATTAAGTTACAAACTTTGAATTATTGAATAGTGAAAGATGGTTGAAGATATTAGTAAGAAGATGAAATCTAAATAATAAAAAATTAACAAGTTTCAATCAAAACTTATTGAGTCTAAAAGTACCTTGAGAAAGATGAATGAAAATTTAAACAAATATTTATAAGTAAAAACTGAGACTTCTAAAGTTGATGAGAAGGCTCAATGCAAGAATCAGGTGTAATATTCACTCACCAAAATTAATGTTTCATCTGATTCTTTTAATATTTCAGGTTCTATAAAAGGTGTTGGGAAATCTTGGGTGTAGAAAGTATGTGAGAAACTTATCAAGTCAACAAAAGTATAAAACTCACTCAAAATAAAAGATGGTCCACATCCTGATTATATTAGTGGTGAAAGAAGTTACCAAACTCAATAAAGTTTCTATAGAGAAAGATATTTATTGAATAGAAAATAAAGATTTTATGGATATTTCTGGTGTTGTGGAATATATAGGCAAATATATTATAATTTTTGGAATAAATTATATCTACCCAGAAGAAGTTTTGAGAAAATTGGAAGAAATAGTGAAGATATAATGAGTTACTTTCCTAACTTACTAAAATTTGAAAAGATGAATTATCAAGATGATAGAAACTTTCCAAACAAAAAATAAATTTTAATGTTTAGAAGAAGTTTTTGGAAGATGTGATCAGTCTATTAATCATGCCAAAAGATGTATGATAGTAATTCTGGAATACTTTTCTCAAGATAGAAAACAAAAATAATCTAAAATGAAGAAAGTTAAGGAAATATATTTTATTATTGAGACTGATTTTAAATAAATTAAAATAAACAAACCATAGATACTTGATATTGGTTTCTCTTCACATATGATAAGTGATATAAAAATATTGAAACACGTTGAAAATCATGATGGAGGATCATTTACCTTTGGTAATGATAGTTCCTTAAAAATTAAAGGAATCAGAACAGATGAGATTGAAGTGGAAAAGTTGAAATCTAAGGATTTTTTATTTGTTTATGGGATAAAATATAACTTATATAGTGTAATTAAAATTTTTTATGATGTAAAATAATTTGTTTTTAGAAAATATTTTTGTATCATAAAAAGTTTTAAAGACAGAAAATTTATAACAAAAGGAGAAAGAACTAGTGGGGATCTCTTCCAAATAAGAGAATTCAATAACTCCTATTACTTGAGTGCTGAAGATGAAAACAAATTATGACACCGAAGAGTTGGGAACCTTGGGAATAAAATTATGAACAAACTTTATAAATTTTATTTCGTTCAAAACTTTCCAAAATTGAAATCAAGAGAAGAAGATGTTTGTTTAACTTGTCAAAATGGGAAGATGACTAACAAAATTCATAAAATATTTGAGTTTCAATCTACCAGACAACTTGATATTATTCATTCTGATTTATGTGACCCAATGAGACATCAATAAAAAAATGAGATTTATAATCACTTTTATTGATGATTTCACTCAAATGGTAAACATCATGTTTATGAAGCACTTTTCAGGGGCTATTGAAATGTTCAAATTCTTCATAAAAGATATTGAGAAAAAATGGGGGTTTCTATAAAAAGGTTGAGAACAAATAATAATACTGAATTCACAAGAAATTATTTTGAAACTTATATGATAAAGCATGGTATCAAACATTAGTATAGTTATCCCTATACTTCACAAAAAAAAATATTAGTATAAAGAAATAATATAAGTTTAGTGGAAATGGGAAGAAGTATGTTAAAAAAATACAAACTTTCAAAATTCTATTGGATAAAATCTATTAGTAATTCTGTACATGTTTAAAATAGATTCTTGTTGAGACTGGAAACCAATATGAATCCTTATGAAATATGGTATAACAAAAAAACTTCATTAAAACACTTAAATTTTTTTGGAAGTCCATGTTTACTCAAAATAAAAAATCTGGATATGGTAAAGTTTGATGAGAAAGTTGAGGAAGGAACTTTTATAGGTTATTCACCAAATCAAAGAAGTTATAAATGTTGAAAAAATGTTTATAAAATTTGGTGTCCTCATATGATGTGAAAGTAATTGAAAATAAAAAATCCTTACCAAAATTTGTTGAGAATTTTGAGGAGGATAAACGGGATATTTTCAAAAATAATGAAAGTAAGTCAAATCATCCTTATCAAGATTCAGAAAATGTATGTGATGAGGAAAGTTTAGTTGGGAAAGAAACATTGAAATTTTCTACTTTATAAAAATATGTTGAGTCTAAAAACATTATTGGAAATTATAAGGATCCAGTTCAGATAATAAGAAAGTTGATATTAGAAAATCAAACTTTACTTATCTCAAAAGTTAAACAAGAATCAGTTTCAGAAGCTATTGGATACAAATAATGGGTGGATGTTTTTAATGAGGAGTTGGATCAGATTGAGAATAATGAAACATGGGAACTTGTTTCAAGGCCATCAAATAAAAATATTATTTGAACCAAGTGGGTTTTCAGAAATAAGTTAAATGAACATGGAGAAGTTTCAAGAAAAAAATCGAAGATTGTTTGTAAAGGATATGAATAGGTTAAAGGTGTAGATTTTTAAGAAAATTGTGCCCCAATTATGATATTGTAAAGTATTATAATGTTTCTTTCAGTGGTTGCACATCATAATTACAAATTTTATTAGATGGATGTAAAGACAGCTTTCTTAAATGGTGAGATTGAGGAAAAAGTTTACATTCAAAAACCTTGTAGGTTTATACTTGATGAGGATGAAGGAAATTTTTTTAAATTGAATAAATCTTTGTATGGGATAAAATAAGATCCATGTACTTAGTATTAAAAACTTGAAAATTATTTAATAATGTTAAATTTTTTTAAAGGAAAAGTTGATAGAAACTTATAAGTGAAAGATGTTGATCCTAGAACTCTAATTGTAATTGTTTATAGGGATGAAACAATTTTTGATGGGGATAGAGAAGATGTTTTAAAAAAAATCTAAATAAATCAATAATAATTTTGAAATATCAATGTTGTGAGAATTAACATTCTTTCTTGGCTTACAAGTTTAACATAAAGAAAAATACATTTTCTTATCTCAAGAAAAGTATGTCATGGATTGTTAAAGAAGTTTGGAATGGAAGAATCAAAATAAGTTTATACTCATATTTCAATGAGAAAAAGGTTAAGTAAAGATGAATTTGTAAAAGGTGTGAATTAGAAATATTTTTAAAAACTAGTAGGAAGTCTAATTTATCTTACATCCTTAAGGATTGATATAGTTTATGTTGTGACTTTGTGTTCCAGGAATTAAATTAACCTAAAATAATCACATATGTTTCTAGAAAAAATTATCTTGAGATATGTCAAAGGAACAAATTCACATGGGTTGTTATACAAAATAAATAGTGAGATGAAGCTTCATGGTTATACTGATGCCAATTGGGATGGAGATTTTAGTGGTATAAAATCAACCTTAGGAGGAACATTTTTTTGTGGTGAATTTTGGGTCTGTTAGCATAGTAAGAAACAAATTTTAGTAACTTTGAGAAAAGCTAAATACAAATATTCTACAGCTACTCAGGATTGTACTCAAATGTTATGGATAAAATTTCATCTAGAAGATTTTAAAGTAAAAGTTTCTAAACCATTAAAGATGCTTTGTGATAACAAAATTTAAATTGATCTTTCTAAAAATCATGTCCAATATTCAAGATCAAAACACATTGATATAAATTTTCACTCTATAAAAGATAAAGTTGATGGTGGAGATTTTTTTCTAGAATACATTTCAACAAAGTATCGGATTTCTGATATTTTTACAAAGGCAATGCTGAAAGAGAGGTTTTTGGAATTAAGGCTGCAACTTCATGTTTAGAATTATCCTATGTATTCTGAAACCTCATAAGGAAGAACCCCCAATATGCTTTAGATTATGTTGACATGCGGGGAGAGAAATTAACAACTTTTTACTTTGTAAGAAGTTTTTAATTATCTTTATTAAATGAATCTGAAGTTGTGGTTATCATAAAATGAGGGAGAGAAAAATAAAAGTGAGGGGGGCTATCTTCATCTGGACACAAAATTTTCTTATCACCGAGGGATTAAATTCCTTAAAAAGCATTACTTTATCCAGTATTGTGGTGTTAAGACACTCTCTTTTGAGAACGTATATGTTTTTATAAAATTAAAAAAACTTGATTTGTTTATAAAATTTGAGTTGTGAAAAAAAATTCTGAGAGTTAGAAAAGTTGTTAACAAGGGTTTTCAACAAATCCAGGGGGATTGAATAACCTTTGTGATGAATTGTTTTAACAAAGTTTTTGTATTTTTTTAAAACTTATATATTTGTAAAATAATGTTTTTTTTATTTGATAATTGGACCCACATCTATCATAATGAAGATTAATTGGAATCAGAGTTTGTTAGAAAGTCAGATGTTGTTGTTTGAAGAAGATGTATTGTTATTGAAGAGTCCTGAAAAAAGATTGAGAAGTTAGGAGTTAGAAAGTTTTCATAATTTCTAAACTAAGTTAAAAGATGATTTAATAATCATAAAGTTCTCACAAATCATGAAAACTTTCATGATAAAATATTATGAATAAATGGTGTATAGGTTTAAAGAAATTCAAAATTGAAAAGTTAATAATTCCATAGTAAATGGAAATTCTTACATAATGATAATTTCATCATAATGACTTGAGAAGGAAACAAAATTTCTAATGAGATGAGAAGGAAACAAAATTCATTATCATTTATAAGGAATTAAAATTATTTATGAGATGATAAGGAAATATAATTCATAATGAGATGATAAGGAAATAGAATTTTTAATCATTGATAAGGTAAAAAATTCACAATGAGCTGAGAAGGAAATATAATTCTTAATAAACTGGGAAATAAAGGAAAATCGTAATGAGATGATTATGAAGAAGACTCAAAAAAATATTCCATAAGTTTTATAAAGAGTTTAAGAGGTCAAACATAAAATTCAATTTTTCATAAATCTCAAAGAAATTAGAGGAGGTTTGAAGAAGTCAAAGTTAAAGAATAAACGTGAGTGTTTTTCAGAGTTTTTGAAATTTAAGGAAGTGAGGAAATTTTTTATGTTTCCCAATTTTTTTATCACCTTATATTATAAATAATTTATAAGAACATTCATTCATTTTCAAATTTTCATATGAGTTGAAAATGAAAAGTACTGAATAATTAAATTTTAAGTTATTTCTGAATAGAGATCTCATGAGGAGGATAAAACATCTAAAATTTTGTATTCTAGATTAAGAAAGATCTTATTCAGTAAATTGAACTGGATAATATCATATTGAGAATTTGAGCATAGTTTGAGTAATGCAGATTGATAATGAATCCATTAGACTTGGTTCATCAGATCCAGGGTCATCATATTGAGTGAATCTGATCTAACATCATCGGATTGAGAAAATAGAATCCAGCCAAATCATATTGAGGATTCGGACTAAGCAATTATGGCGCAGTTTCAACACACTCTTTATTCTTTTATTTGTCCAAATTTTTTTATAAGAAAACATTATAAATTGAGAGGATTCATTATAATCTTTCTTATTGTAAGATATAAGGTGTCTAATGGGAGTTGGTACAAGTTGTATTCACTTCTTCATAAATAGTGAATTTTGATAGACCCACCAGAGTGACTATGACAAGGATGTAGGTTCTCACACTGAGGATGAACCTTATAAATATTGTGTGATTTACTTGATTACCTAAATTTTCATGCATGAGTTTTTACAAAATATTATAAGTAATAAATATTAACAAGTTACAGGGGTTAAGTTCCTAAAATTTTTGAAAATCATAAAAAGTGAACAACTGATTAACCCCCCCCCCCCACCCCCTCCACCCCACATTCTTAGTTGTTATTAGATCCTTTAGAACTTAAATAAATTTATATACTTTACTCAAAATAGATATTTGATAATTAACATTTTTTATGAATTAAATATATTATTAAATATATGAGGATTTATTTGGACATGAAATACATGGGTTAGAGACCGGTTAATGGAATCCCCTCGATGCATCGGTTGTCTCATGAGACAAAATCAGTTTCTAAACCCTATGTGTTTGTAACCAGTATGTTTTAAACTATATTTTAAATTTTCTTGATATTATTATGTTCTAAAAAATCTTGTGAAAGGTCTTTATAGTAAAGGTATCATGTGCCTTGGAAACATGACATCTGATAATTAATAATTAACTTAATTTAGAATTTAGTTATTATTATCCATGTGGTTTTCATAATGATATTATATCTATATGTATTTATTATCAGATTATTTATTATATGAAATTTTTGTTCAGTTATTTACCTTTACATGTTTATTATCTTATCATGATAGTCATGTTATTTAAGTATAATTTTTTCTTAGTTATTTATATTTATATATGTATTATTCTTATTGATTTATGATAGCTTATGTTATACTTAACCCTTAATGATCATTTGATATTACCATTATTTTTTTCCTTTATTAGGAATCTATGAAGTGAACTATGTTTGATAAGTAAGGATGTTTTAAAGGGAATAATGTTATCCTATAAAAGAAAAATTATGTTTAAATTTGTGTATTCAAATTTAATGTAAGGATCATGTTTTTATCAAGTTTACCAAGACTACTAAACTATTTTCTCATTCAGGTTGTGTTTATTTGTATCTTATGCTAATGTAATGTAGTAATACACTGGCTCTGAGTTAATGGGGTTGAGATCATTAGAAAATTAATAAAACAATATTCCCATTTCAAGTAAATAATCAACACCATTCAAGGCCTCTTTAAAACCCCTTTCAATGCCCCTTTTGAAAGATAAAACCTCTTTGGTCCATTTTAACAAAAACATAGAGTGCATTAAATCCAAATCCATTTGAAAAATAATTTAAAGCATAAAATTTCCATCAAAAACTATGAATTACATCAAACATGGATAAAAAATTAATCATAAATTAATTTAAAGGCAATTTAATAAATAAAACCAAAGGCAATGAAAAATTGTGAAGGTACATGGATGCGCAGGGAAAGCAGATGGTCAGGGATTTAAAATTTTTTACCAGTGTTTGATGTAAATACATCATAAAAGATCATTATTGGTAATTACCCAATGATCCCATATGATGAATTTTAAGCACGTAAATTAAATAAAAAATTACCTCTTTTGATTTGAATCTACACTCGACATCCACTCTTTACCGATGATCATTGCTTGAAGGAACTGAAGTTGATTCTCTTTAAATATTTCACATGTGATTTGAAGGTTCATGGGTGCATCGATAATTTAATTATGGTTTCTAGTACGGAGATCTGATAATGCATTCAACAACCTGACAATCATTGTATTGATGATCCACTGATCCATGGAGAAGAACTTCAATCGGGAGCTCAGATCATCTTTTTCTCTCTCTAATAAGTGGTATAAGAGAGAGACAGAGAGAGGTTATAATATGTTTTGTGATGAATAATACTCTCTATGTGACCTTGTACTCCTTTATATAGTGAGATTCTAAAAAACCTAAAAAAGGGTCCCCAACCCCCTAATATTTTTTACTCACTATAAACGACATCTTATGAATGATTTAATAAGTCATAAATATTATTTATATTTATATAACTTTGTTTTAATATAATAAATATATTATTTGATAAAATTGAGCCATCAACTAGACTTTATAATAATGAAAATATTAAATGAACCTTTAATATTAAAATAATATTCATTCATATAATATTTTTTGTATATTTTCTTTAATAATTGTAAATATATTTAATAAATAAATATAGTACTAATTATTATAAACTCTAATAATATTAATTTATTTATTCATTGGTGATCATATATTATCAGACATCACTCGGATCCCTGTAGTGGGTCTCACCATGTCCTAAAGTTATATTAATCATAATAGGGAAGACTTTTGAATATGCTAAGTGTGTGACCCTCTAGAACCTTATATTGATAGTAATGAATACTATTCATTGACTAGGAGGGGTGACTAGCAACCCATAAAGGCCCCTAAAGATATAAGGATTGTTCATAAAAATGAAAACCTTCATATGATCACACATTGTGAAATATAATCTCTTTGTCTTGAGATATCTCATAAAGAAGGATGCACACTTCATGTCATCAACCTTTCTTGATTTATTATTAATTGACCTAACTGGATGGACTTACCTTATTCTACCATTTACATGGATTTAGTAAGGTACTACCATCCTGATAAACTAGGCCCTAAGATATCACTTCCTTTTAAAAGTGAAAAAAAAATTCTTGATTATTCGATCAATTTCATACCAACAATGAAGCACCCAACATAAGATACCTCACTACAACTTCAATGCCATGGTTTTTTCCTTGAATCAAAGTATGTGATCAAATTGTATATATTTATAATAATCTCAATACATGAGACCATTACACATATTTACAGATAGGAACTTATAACGATACCATAAATATGTGGTGTTTCTATTATCAGTTCATTCCTCATGATATTATCTACTTGAGATCACCTATTGTGAAATTCATGAGAGAAAACTCAATGTTTTTGAGCCCCCAGCACCTGATAGTCAAACATCATATGTGTCCAGTTAGTATGATGTACCCAGACCATAGTACATATGTTTAATATTAATGTCATAGTATCTAGAGGTTCTCATTATAGCTTAAGAACTACTATTACCTTTTCATATTATAAATAATCTACAGAAATTACCATTTAAATAGTGGATGTAGAAATATAAACACTATTTTGGTAATTTAACATCATGAATAACTCACTATATACATGATATGGTAATTGAAATGTACTATCTAATTTGGGTCTAGGAAACCCATTTTTACAACACTTCCACTTGCACTAGATCCAACTTTATAAAAAAATTATATCTCACATGATAAAATCATGTTTATATTGAGTTATGGATTTAGTAATTGGGCCTTCCACATTACCATTGCATCATTATTCTATTATTTTTTACTTCACCTCCTTTAGTAAAACTCCTCAAGAGATTATATCCTTGAGTATAATCTATTTATCCATTGTCAAAACCAAAAATCATAGCTAGTAACATTTTTATAATTATCATAATTTACACTATGATAAAACATTACTTAAAAGTTGTGAATACAATAATAAGAATATTTTTTTTACACTTATTCTTTAGTTACATAGGAAGTTTCAACACACTCAATATTTATAGATATGGATACTACTGACTTGAATGATATTCTATTTCTCATTACTTTAGTCTTACTGTGATATTATATAATATTTCTCTAAATTGAGACTAATTTTCCCCTTAAAATATTTTCCCTTCATCTAAAAGTAATATAAATATACCTATTGTACTAAATCAAGTATAATTAGATGGTTTGGATTTCTTCCTCTATAGTTCTATATATAAATGATATTTTCAACCATAAAATATATGTTAGTAATATTGTATCTAGTACATAGGATGGAAAATGAGATTTATCCATCAAATAAGTATATAGAATTATACTAACCACATTAATCTCCTTTTATGTATGATACATATAATATTAGAGATATTTATGCAATGTGAAATTTGTAATAATTCTCACTTGAAATTTTACATCTTGTATTTTTCAATGCCTTGTCAGTATATATAATTTTTACTTTCTCTAAGAAACCCATTAGATCTAATTCAGTAGATCTTGTTCCCAAAAAATTAGGTTGCTACTTTAATTTGATGTTCAGAGCATTTATTTCATTCTGGTCTTCACTAACTATAATACCAATAGTTTTTTTCCATATGTTATCAAACATATTTTACTTGGAAAATAGTCTTTCTCCCACTAACCTTTTGTAGTAATATATAAAAAATTCATTCCAAATGATTATTATATGATCTTGTTATGTACTTTAATCCAAAAATATATTTTAGTAACTTTCACCCCTTTATTAGCATCCTATGGGGTCACTAACCCTTTTTGGTTTCATTATATAGATTCCTTCTAAGATTGGTGGTCTTGAAAACCAATTCCCAATTTAATGATCATACAAAGTATCTATGACAAGTAAAATTATAATGGAATTAGGCATAATGACTTGGTATTACCAATCCAGCCTTATTAGTACCAGGCTTGTACTACCCATGTATAGTCTGACTTTGAATATCCACCATGGTATTCAAAATAATAATCCCATTATACTTTGATACATGAAATCCATTATTGAATTTTAATTAATCTATATAATCTTATCTTGTTTCCATTTACTTCTTACTTTTAGATATCATTTCTGATAATTAATAATGTATCACTGATCGTAGTGAATGTAAAACCATTATAATGATTTTATACTTCCTACATAGTGTGTGTCTCTTGAATGTTCCTTTTCCACAATATTTTGTGAAACTTATTCCTATTCCAACTATTTTTTCATCTTTAGCCTTGAATTATCACAAGTCAATCTTGGTCACACCATATCAATTAGATAGGAACACCCTTATTTATAAATATAGTCTATAACTTGACTATAACTATTCTATATTAGGTATTTCTATAACACCCTTATAAAACATTAGGATAATTAATTTATACGCAAATTTTTTTTTCAATGCATATTTGTTTATATCCTTAAGAAAAACATTGCATATAAACACATATTCTTATGACATAATGGATTTATATCATACTATAACTCATATTATATCTATTTTTCATCATATTTAGTATATGGTTATGGGATAAAGTTGTTATTTAAAAATAATTTCTTGAAAAATAAGGGAATTTTTTGTAATTCATATAAGTCTTAACATTGATTTAGCTTTTTACATACATCTTATATAAAAAATGTTCATTCAGGAATTAATCCATGATACATTTTTTTTATCAATGTTTATCATGTAAGACTTATCATTTATCCTCCTTAGTATCATCATAAATGATATGTGTATAAGGAAATGTGTATTTAGATAATTACTCTACACTATATTTTAATGATCGATGATTTCTTGGCCAGGATATTCTTCAGCACATGAACCTAAAGCTATTCATATCTTATGACCATAAAAATTTTATAATTTATCTTCACATTCCTTAAAAAATATTTGAATTAATATTTTGAAATATATTTACCACTATCTTAACCTTGGAATAGTACATTCTCTCTATGTGAAAAAATTATAAAATATTTGTGGATTATCTTTATAACTAATGGTTTCTTGGTCCAAAACAAAGTGAATTTTTCAATTATACCTAAGGTTTTTAACTCCAAAGAGTCTAAAACCATAATAATTATATCCTTGATAATTGGTTTTATTTTTACTTTAAAATTAATTATCTTTCCATGACTGGGTATAACTAATTCTTTCATTTTATAATCATCGATTATTTCCAATGATTCAAGTATTGTAGAACTATTATTTTATTATTTAACACCACAAACAACATTAATTCATAAAGTGGAATAATTTATCCTTGTTTCCTATGGATACATGAGATTAATTTTTTTTAATACTTAATAAAAATTTTATTATAACCATTAATCTTGGTAATTGTAAGTGGTGTACTTTTCACCAATGACTTAGGAATCACCCTTTCTCGTCCATTTGGAGAATTCATCTTACTTATTATAATGATTTTATACTTACATGGTTATTGTATTAATATACACATATGTAATAGAAATTTTTTATTTAATACCCAAGAATTGTGATATAAACATCACATACAGGATAAATATACATTAAGTGGAATCCACTACTTCCTTCTACTTCAATTCATTTCATTTATTCTTATGTAATCTTGTCTCATGACATATGAATTAAATAGCCTCAGTATGATGCCTTTCCTCTTTTCTTTGAAGGAATTTGCAAAGGTTCCTTCATCATTACACTTTCCATTGGAATTTTCACCTTGTATTTCATCATGTTTACCATAATAAATAAATTTTAAAATTTCTTTAGGTTCTTATCAACTTGTCTAACCTTACCCAAAAGGTAATGAAGCATTTCCTACATATTTTTCATTTTTTAATCCTTGAAAAAAACTGGAGTAAATGGGTGATAAATATATAAGAATAGTATATATTGAAATATCATGATCCATATTTAAATTTCACGTATCTAGTGTAAACATCACCCCATTCATTTCTCGATTCACTTTCTCCTCAAGAGCTTCTTGGAGATGAGACAACATCTGAAATCATCGATGTCCTGATGTTGTATCCACAACTTACATTAGAAATTAATGGTAGAATTATGATTTAAACATAAAATGAATCATAAAAGAGTCTCTTATAATAATCTTTCACACCATAACTTCCTATGGTGGCACAACCAGTATTGGGGACTCAAACACATTGAATTTTCTATGTCTTAGTACTTTCCGTAAGCACTTGTGTTTCACTTGTAAATTCATGTTGGATGGGAAATATTCTTTTTCCAATAGAAATCATAGTGTTTTTTTAGTATTACTTTCCATTTTTCTACAAAAACAAACATAATAAGATTAGTACCTTTATTTGGATTTCCATTTATGAATTATTGAATAATTAAATCATTAAATGTATTCAACTATTTTATCAATCCCTATTATCCCTCAATAATAGATTTAGAATACTCAGTCGCTAGAGTATTCTAGTGGAAAGGATCCTCAAAATATCTCCTCATAGTCCAAGCTATGTCTAAACCACTACTTATAGAGTTTCAAGGTACGCACTAGACTAGATAACCACATTGACTTGTGGCTCCCTGATCTATTAAATGAAGTCAGATCTTCTAAAATCATAAAATTGATTTACTCAATTCTTTGCCTCTAAAGATAAAACAAGCTAGTAATGACTACTTATTTTCTACCATATTTAGTTAATTAAAACAATCAACCTCATAAGAACTCCCCAGTAGTATGATGTACCCTCAACTAAGGATGAAGTGCACCTCATACACCCTGTTTTGTTCAAATTCAAAATACGGAAGGAGTTTGTGACTTAATATTTATTTTAAGGGATTTTATTATTATTACTTGATGAATTAAATCATTTTTTATCTGATATACATGTAATATGTGATCTCACTCACAAATGACTATGAAAAATAAATATAAAAATATTTATCGCTTTATAATTTGATTTAATCTATGCATTTTATATTTATTATTTTATGTGATTGCATAATGTTTGAAACATGAATATATATAAAATAATAAATAATGCATAAATTAAATAAACTGTCCAATTGATCTTGAGAATAAAGTATTGGTTGATCCATTTAAACTCAATGGAATAACTATGTCCTAGGAGTATAATATATGAGTTAGGTCTTGACTTGTATTGCAGCTCATACCTCGGTCCAATGTATCACCATATCATCTAGAATACCACCTCATATTGGTGTGTTCTACATCTTATACTATCCTCATCATAATATATAAATTCTCACCCATAGGAGAGGGGTTCTTGATAAGGCATAGTATATATAAATTACTTTTATCTAGATGTGTAGTCCCTTATACAGATTAAATGAGTAAAATCGAAGATGCGCATACCATATTATTTAAATAATAAATTACATGTATCATAGACAAATTAATTAATTAATTCAAAGTCCAGACATAGATTGTCCGATCATTTCTTAATATTAGTCAACACACAATTTTAAATGTGTAATGAAAATATCTTTGTAATAAATTTATGTTGAGGGCTAATAAATGAAGTAAAATAATGAATTAATAGTTTTAATTATTCTACCATGGCTATGGATTTAATAAGGTACTATCATCCTAATCAAATGAGCGTAAGATATCACTTTCTTTATTAAGTGAATAATTCTATCTTAATTATTAAATTAATTTCATACCACCAATGATGCACCCAACACAAGCTACCTCACTAAGAATTCAATGCCATATTTTTCCCTTACATCAAATTATGTAATCAAATGGTATACATTGATAATAATATCTCAAGTCATAAGACCATTACATGTGTTTGTAGATAGGAACTACTAATGAAACCTGAAATATGTGTTGTTCCTATTAGTTGGTAAGTACTCATGATATCATCTACTTGAGATCACCAAGTGTGAAATTCATGAGAATAAGACTCAGTGCTTATGAGAACCCATCACCTAATATTCAAATATCATATGTTTACAGTTAGTATGATTCATCTAGACTATAGTAAATATGTTTAAAATTAATTTCATAGTATCTATAGGTTCTCATTATAGCTTTGAAACTATTATAACCTTTTGATACACCAAATAAACTATAGACATTATCATTTAAATAGTGTATACAGAAATATAAACACTATTATGGTAAGTATAAATCATGAATAACTCACTATATACATGATATGGTAATTGAAAATTAATGTTTAAGTTGGTTCTATGTCACCCACTTTTACAAAAAAAAATAGAGTTTTTTCATGGAAAACACCCTTAAATAGAGACACATGCCTTGAAACCAATTCCAACCATGTCACCTTCGATGACCACTATTAGATTCAAGAGGGATAGTTCCTTACACACCTAAAACATAAATAAACAAACCAAAATCCTAATTATCAAACCTAAATTTGGAAATATAGAATTATAATGTTTTAAACCTCCATAAAAATTAAATAACAATGTAGAATAGGGGGATTATATAAAGAAATAATGAAGAACTATGATTAAATCAGCCAAAACACTAAAGAATCAAGATAAATCCATAAAAAATATAGGTGAGAATATACAAATCCAAGGGATAGGTTTTAATGTGAATGGTATATTAAATTAGGCCAATGGAAGTTAAATCTATCCAGGGGAAATGGTATTTTCTCAAAATTTTAATAACCTAGATAGCCTACACGGTTAGGCAAACCATGCACCAACTATGCAGGAGCCACTGTCTCCCCAAAACTCTACTTGTGTAGTTTCAAGAGATCCTCACATGGTTAAAAAATGTGAAAAATTCCTCTATCCCCAAAACATCACCCTCACATTGTTATATTTATAGTTAGACAAACCATGCTCCAACCGTGTGTCTAGGTTTATTTTCTCCAAAAACAATATTTTCAACCCCCGACACTTAGGAACTACAAAAATGAATAAATAAATAAATAAAAAATAAAATAATACATACTAGTGAACTATAATGTTTCACAGTCCCCCATGGTAATGGACATAATCCCATCCTCCTTCTTACAAGCCACGTGCAATGACAACACAATACTATTTAGTCATATTGGAACATTTGTTCCTCAAATCATCATTATAGACAAACTCTATAGATTTTATCTTGTAACTTCTAGTTGTACCACCCTAAAATATCTTTGGATAGAGTTCCACTCCAATCTGATATTCATGTTCATCCTCCCACTCGGTTAAAGGTAATCTCCACCATAACTAATCCTCTCGGTGAATAGTGTGTACATCAAGAAACTACATGATTTTACACTTATGTTTTTTCAGGAGGAATATTATATAATGTCTTTGTATCTCTACACATTCCATAACCTATACTCATCTTCCAATGGATTTACTTTAAATGGATCATCCAATATTTTAACTCCCACCAAAACTTGTTGGTATCACAATTTTATGTGTCAGATGATCCTCTTTACGCACCCCCGCACTCAGACATCGTTGTTATTTCCACTATTGTTATCGATACTATAAAATTTCACTAAGAAATATTCCACTCATTTTTATTTGTTGTCCATAATATAGAATTCTATAATAAAGGTGTACTATCTCCACCCAATTTTATCAAGTGTATCTTATAGAGACTTAACTTACAGAAATCCCAACACTTGACTAAAAAATATCTCTCACACCAAAACCTAACATATCATATAATAATTGAATCAACATAATTATTTATAGTTAGAGGTAAACATTTAGATGATGTGACCAAAGACATAAGCCTAATATCATATATCATTGGTATATTGTACATTTTGATACAATCATCTCATTCCATTAATTAAATATCCCAATCATAGACTACGATATACACCATATACATATCTAGGAATATGATATAGACCAATCATAAAATATTATTAATTTATTTTATTGTATATCCAAAAATCTCTCACTTTCACTTAAGTATTATAATGACTTTATAGAAAACTTTACAAATCTTTTTGAATCCATCAAAACTCATTTGGATGTGTTTTATCAAACTCTATTCATTTTGGAGAAAATAGTTTATCCAAAAATTGATCCTTATTCTAATTCCTAACTATGTTACCCTAAGGGTCTTTATAGAATTGAAAATAAATATGTATTCCTCAATTCATAGATCTAAGCAAACAGTGGACTCTATAAAAACTTTAAAACTACTAAAACTATATAGGGGTCTAGTGTGATATCGATCAAATACACTCATATCTCTATATAAAAATGTCCATCATAATATATAACATATACATCTTATGTATACCTTTATAATCACTTTTTCCATGAAATCTAGTGACCACTAGTCATGGAACATGTCAATTGAATAATAACAGTCTACTCTAATACCAAGTGTAAGGCCTAGGTGAGAGTATACCAAAAATAAGAGCGGTTGAATCATAGTTTAAAAAAACAAAAACTCTCAAAATCATTTCCCCTTCACCAGTTAGTGAAACTGAATCATGAATGAAATGGTTTGATGATGTGAGATATATTAAGAAAGAACACATGTGACACAAGGGTTTTTACAAGGTTCAATCACTCTTTTTATCAAGTAGTTAATCTTTGGTGAACAACAGTTGTGATCTTGTTTTTCAAATTCTTATATTATTATCAATAAGAAAAATTAATAGAGTATGAATATGTTCCTGAACTCTATGTACTAAAAAAACAATAAATTTCACCAAGTTAATCAATATCTAATTCCCAACATCAATATCATCTAGAATTTGAATCATTTGTAAACCTTTGTCCTTTATGCATTCCTTTCATCGGACATGGAAAAAATTATTATTTCATAAGTATAGTTTAGTAGTTGTCCCTTAGGTTATCTCAAAAGGAGGAGAGAACACAAAACAATATATTCACTTTTTTGTTGGTTTTTTGAAAAATTGGTTTTAATTAATTTTGATAAAGTGAGAGAAAGAAGCAGTTTTATTTAATTTATTTTAAAAAAATGAGAAAGAATATAATCAGAGAAGGTTTGGATAGACCTAGTGTCATGCTATCATGGTTTACAAATTTTATCCCTTTTTGTTCTGCAAGCTAGTAATAGAGAGATTAATTAAAAAATTCCTCTCTCCCCCTTGGCCAGATGGTTATGATGATAGTATTCCTATATGAAACTTCATGTTGGTTTAACCTCCTTCCTGTGTGCATGGCATTGCAGCGGGTTATTTTGATTAATTAGGGAAATCCCTGACCATGAATTTTTGTTCCCTAATAAACCAAAATTCCCAAATTATAATTTTACACACATGTTGATGATCTTCAAGTAGTTACCACCCAATTCTAATCTATTACACTATATATAGAAAATAATTAGGTGGAGGGAGAAATGGATCATCAACCAAGGAAATTAAAATTAGCAAGATCAAAACCTAATTCAACCTCATCTAGAACTTAAATCTAAAATTAATAATTGAAACCATATGCAGAAAGAAGAAAGGATTTTATTTAATTGAATCTAAAAAACACAAGAAAAGAACATAGTTATAGCCTAATGCTTTCTTAATTACTCATATAAACTACCCCTCCATGGATGGGGAAGTATATTTGATTTGGGAGAGGGCAGACATCACAGAATAAAGAAAATAAAATAAAATAAAAGAAATAAAACTGTATCAGTCCATCATCCAGAGCTCCTCATCGATTGATCCTCTTAAATCCACCCTTTCCTCTTATTCATAGGCTTTATAGATGCTTGGTATTTCATAAATGGATCAATAAATGGGTCTACCATCATAATGGGTCATCCTAGGTCATGAAATAGTGTTTTTTCTATATTATGTCTCACCTGCATGTTTTTGAGTTTGTCAACCATTTTCACATCATGTAAAGTGTAGGTATGGACTTCTGAATTCTGAAATATTTCAGTATGTGAATATTTTTTCATGATGTGTAATGTGAAATTCCATTAATCTTCTCATGAAATGTTTTATATCTTGTCTTCCTTTGAGATTCACATTGTGAATAACTTTTACATGACATGTAATGTTATTTTTCAATCTGTTTTTACCTAGTTCAGTCTGATTATTCATTTATAAAGCTCTATATTTGTTTCTTGACTCCACTAAAACATCAATAAATATTAAAAATTCTAGTGTCATGCTACTCCTCTTCACATCATGGCACGAAGTGGTATCATATCACTAAATTCGTCTCCTTTTTCTTCCTTTTTGATCAAACTCTGTATACTTCCACAAAACATAAGAAAATAAAATATTAACAATTTTAATCAATTAATTTATGAAAACAAGGAATTTTATATAAAAAACATATGCATGAAATGGTTCTATCAATAATTTTCCCAAATACCAACCAATATCCCATAGGAATTCTCCCTAGAATGGGAGGTCCGTTATCTCAAAAAAATCACTCCAGATTTGAGAAATATATCGTTTATTTATATCATATCACCACTCTCTCTAATCTCATTTTTTTAAAATTTTAAAACAACCACTTTTAATTTAGTGGTAACTGAGTAAAAAATGTAGGCTAAAACCAAAAAACATGAATCCATGACAAAAAAATCCCAAAAACCATTATAGAAAACAAAAAAAAGTGGTTGATCCAACCCAAGCTTAGCCAATAATTGGGATGTGGGTTACAAAGCATAGGGACATAAATACCTTGATCCCCATGTGTCCATATCTATGAGCCACCTCAAGACTCACTCCCTTAATTCATCTTCTCATCACTAATTTCACACCATCTTTTTATTGTTGATGAGAACACATGACCTTCGAAAACCCGTTGTAGTCAACCAATTACTCCACTGAAATTGTTCAGGAAATCACAAAAGCAAAACCAGAAACACCAAATCTTAATCACTTCCTAGAATCGAACCAAATCCATCCACAATAGAAGGTCCCAATTACCTTATGAATCAAAAAAACCACCAAAATAACCAATAACACACCATCACTATGACACACTATCCACCACCGTGCACCATTTCTGTGAAGTAAACCATCTCCAAAAGCCTACAAAACATCATCCATGAAACCAGAAAACAACATGCACCACTAAATTCAAACCTGAATAACTTTCACCACATGTAAGATTTTGTAGATCCATACTTTCTTCTTTAATCCCCCATACCCTCTCAAAGTGTCATCTTTATTAGAGATTACCACTACATTCTTAATGTTCCATCTCTTTCAAATAAGACCATAATGATATCCTTACCAAGAATCTACCCTAAGAGTAGATCAAGGATGAAAGACCATAGAACAACATAACTAGAACCATTGAGCAAGAGAAACAAATTTTCTCACCATGAACTCACTTCATGAATAGAGAAATGGAATGGAACTAAAAACCTAAGATCATACAAAAAACACACTAGGAGAGACCTCCAAACACCAAATAAGTTGATGATGATAAAGACAAAAAAACTCTATTGAATCTGTTTTTATCCTATCCATCATCACTATACCAAACCACCCCAAAAACACCATCATGCCTAACTAAATATGTGTTCATGCATTATTTTTTGGGTAGAAAGGGTATAGGAGGAGCACTAGTGAAATTGAAAACAACTAGGATACCTAATAGCTACCAAAGAGGACCACCAAGAAATTGAGGGAGGATAATCCATTGAACATGTCCATTGTCATAATCCCAAGCCACTGTGGATTCCAATATGCTTGAATAATGATGGGGTTCAATATGGTAGGTCAGGTGGAAATAGTGGCAGTAGATAGCCAATGTAACCCTCAATAATGAGAAACAACACACAACAACCACCTCTAAAAAGATGGGGACAAAACAATGATAAGAGGAAAATAAAACCATAAATAATAAACAAGGGGAACCCTAGAAGTATAAAAATAGATGTGGATAGTGGGGGAATTGAGAAACCAAATAAGAATAACAAACCACTGAAGTGGGGAATATACACTAAGGTTGAATGATGAAAATTAATTTCATTACCTCCGAATGACCTGGAAAGAAACCCTAGGAGAGGAGGATGGAGACACAAGAGAGATAGGAGCACTATAAGAGTGTTGAACCATCACCAATCATATAGAATATCACCATCATAGTATAGTCTCATCCAAAATGGGCATGGAAGTGCTGAAACCATCTAGATCAAAGAATTTTTCCAAAATATCCTCAATCTTATCCATTGTGATTGGTTGTTTCACCACTTTGATATATCATCAAATTCAAACACCATAATAAAGTAAAGGAGACTATGTTATAGAGATTTTCATCTTCAACACAAAATTCTCACCAAAATGCATGTTTTAACTTTAGCTCCCCATGATCTATCTTCAGAAACTCCCCTCAAAATATGATATCCCCTATGTTGTTTTCCTATATCAACCATGAAATTAAATTCCATAACATCAACCTGAAACACCTATAATTTGGGTTATTTTTCATCAAATCATGGAATATAATAATTTTCATATCATACCATAAGTTTTGAAACACTCATTTCTGAACTAGTTCCCCTTGGTTGTTTCTCATCTCATCACTAGAGTCTTCAAATGATATCTAAGCACCATGACCATATTAAATCTTTGGTGTTTTCACCATAAACTATAGCATACAAGCTCTCTGAAATTCCCATTTTGAGTTTCCAATAGTCTACTACCATATCACTACGAGACTGTAATCACTTAAACGCTTATTTCACCTAGATTTCTTTATAATTTATTTTTACTCATACACCACACCATTTTCATAGGGTCACCATAACATTTCTAAGAGATCCTTAGAATTTTGTCATCCCTTTACTTAAAGATAAATTAAAAATATAATCCCAATCATATATAAGCATGTTTCCAATAAATTCAACATAAAATCACCTACAAAATCATGAATTAATTTTCTCAAGAAACAATTCATGTTATACCAAAAAGTTTAAGTTTATATAAACACTACACTATAGAATATAATTGTGTTTTTTAGAGTTCACTAACCTCTTAGTGTAAAGAAAAATATAATATTGATGATTTCTCAATTGAGAATAAATCATCTCCCCCTTTTTATTAATTAAATTCATGAGGTATCTTCTTCAATCTCCACAAACTCATCTATCACCTCAAGGTATCTTCAGGATAAAAGAACTTTAGGTCAAGCAACACTATATGTGTGAATATGATTAACTATTATTTTAGATGAGTAATAAAAACCATTAATTATATAAGGTGTTATAAATTAATATATTTATAACATGTTAATTTTTTAAATATATTAGATACAACATTAAATCATTAAAATAAATAGTTCAGGTAAAAAATACTTGAGAAAGGATGATGATATCAAACAAAGACCCCTAAAAAATTTATCTATTAGATTATATTATACTATTAAGAGTATGAAATGGATTTGTTAACAATATGAGTGATATTGAGAATAAGTGTGATATTGGATTTTTTTTCAATACCATTGGTGAAGTGGTGATTCTTGGAGAATTGTTTTGGATTTACATGTTTCATTATACTCAAGAAGAAGTAATTAAGTCATGAAAAAATATAGGGCCAACCAAACAAGAAATCCATCTATACCAACCAAGGATTTTGTGGGAGCTGGGATCAACCATTCCCAAGGGAACCAGTCAGTCCAGTCCACAAGGAAACAGGATGAGAGGGACATGTGTAGGCCCGCAAAATCATGTGCCCATGTGATCCCACATATGGATGGGCCTGCTAAGCCAGCTAGGCAGGTGGGACAATGTGGGTTCGCATGGCCCGTGAGCCGAGGTGAGTGCATGTGTGTTTATGGGAGAAGAACACATTCTGCTCATTAAGATCTCAGTGGAACGTGAAGTATGATATATTACACCTTGACCATGGAATAGTTCAATGTTTCATTCTGGATTTGTTTCACTGCTAATTCATTTAAAAAGGATAAATATAAAATTTTGGTCATCTAATTTAGGGAATCTGATCCATGATGTCTTCCTCCTTCACTCGAGGATGCTATATTACGAGGGTTATTTTTACATTATAGTTCCATAGTGTTACATATGGATGAACCTGAGTCCATTGGAATAAGTAATTGTGAGATTTAATGCACAAGTATGATCATGATAATAATTTTATGTAGTTACACTTGCATAGAAGAAATTTGAATGGAGATTTTATTGGAGAATCCCAAGTCTTAAAGATTTTATTTTTCTTTTCCATGTGAATAGTAATAAAAAATTAGATTCTTCAAGTATTCAATTTTAAGGCAGTGTTTCCACATTATGAGGTGGCTACACCGTAGTATCTCTATAGTAATGTGATTACTATGCCATAAGGTGATTTAACTCACCATAAGCTTCATGGCCAAATGAGATGGCTACACTACATCCATGGATTACATTATGGAAGGTGGTATATTAGAAGTGGTGAGTTTTTAGATATAGGGATCTATTCCATAGTGTATTACACTACACCCAGGAATATTCTATATTTATTAAAGTAATTTTGAGCTAGTATTACTATGTTTTTTTTAAAGTTTGGGGCCAAAGCCTCATTTTATTATTAAAGCAAAGCAAATACCTCTTTTAACTGGGTAGAGGGAGACCTATTACATAGCCTGAAGGCCCAGCTAGTATTACTATATTGTAGTATGTTTCCTTACACTGTGTATGGGTCAAAAATGGAAGTGTAAAAGATTATGACTATAGAATAATGCATGAAGTTTAACCAAAAGGAAAATGTTTGTTTATTTCTATTTTGGAAATATAGAGGGTGTTTCACCATGGAGAAGTTGATACACCTCAATGAGTTTTGTTTTTCACCATATAGGTATGTCTATGTTGTAGTATCCATGCATTAAATATAGAAAAATAATAACAAAAATATTCTTGGGTATTAAAGAGTGAGTAATAAATACCCAACAGTCAATGGGTATTATCATTTAAATGAGGAAGATTAAATGTTTTATTCAGGAGATATTTAATGCATGGAATTAAATGAGTCATTATCACATGTAAAATTATTATTCTGCTATGAATAAAAGGTGCATACAGGTGATGAAAAAAATTAGATAGATCAATATTGCAAGGTTATATTGATATCCATATACTTATAAGGTGTTGTTCGAGTGAGGGGATGGAATATTAAAGAGTTGTAATCCATTGAAGATATTTATAATTATTGAAGAAGGTAGTTGTTATGTCAATAACAATGAGAATATCCATTCTAGACTAGTTATGAAAAGTATAGGTGTTGCACCAAGGTGATTTCATAATAGTGAAGAAGTATCAAGAACATCAACAGAGAATCTTTCTAGAGTGAAGGATGCGTTCAAGGAAATTGTTTTTGATGAATGGACATGAATGCCCATAAAATTTGTGTTGATCCTTTCCACCAATGGTGATCCATTGAAGGAAAGTTTAAGGGATTGACCATTGGGAAGTAGTGAACTGTTCTTAAACTTTTAAGGCAGTGATCCTAAACATAAGAATGACCTATCCCAAACCAACAAGCAATTGGATTATTAATTTTGGTTCACCAGCATAATATTGGTAGCATTATCCTTAGATTATCCCTTTTTGGTGTAACAAGTAAAATATAATTTCCATGTTTACTTTATGCATGCATGCCAAAAGAGATCAAGAATCCTTAATCATATCTGGTAAAGAGCATAACAAGTGACCCTCAAGGTTGAGAGGTCAATATTCTTAAGGTAAAGTGATTATTTAAAGAAGAAAGATCTTTAATTGTCGCATATAATTTATACCCTTATTAATCCCCCCCCCCCCTACAGGGTAATCTCACACGGAGTCCCTTTTATAAGGTAAAAAAGTGATATCGGAGGGTTGGTTAATTTTCTTAATTTTTATTGCCATGAATTGGTCTAAAGTTGTGTTGGAGATGAATTCCAAAGTAAAGTATCCTTAATTTGATGGAAAAAATTTTAAAACTTGGGAAAGTTAGTTCATCCAATTCATGGAAGTTTCTCTTATATTTTCTTGAGAAGTGGTCAAAGATAGGATTGTTCTTTTAAGAATACATAGAGTTTTCTTTGAAAATAATCAAATAAAAATTGAAATTGATGCTTTAGTCAAAAAGGAATTAAGGGAGGATATTGAGGAATACTTAAATAAATATGTTAATCATGGA
Source organism: Viscum album (assembly GCA_963277665.1). Taxonomy (NCBI): domain Eukaryota; kingdom Viridiplantae; phylum Streptophyta; class Magnoliopsida; order Santalales; family Viscaceae; genus Viscum; species Viscum album. The sequence goes on from OY728156.1 coordinate 1,811,299,977, forward strand.
AATTTATATAAACACATGTAGATGAAATATGAATATTTGTTTGGAAAATAATAAAAGACAAGTGAAAAGCTCCTTATGAAAAAAGGAAAAAATGAAGAGTAAGAAGAAGTCATCCAATAAATTATGTTCTCCAACCAAGGTAAAACCCAAACCTGATGTTTTCTATAATTATAATCCATATTTAAAGATAAGATGTGAAATTTTAGACCCTCTCTTGGATATTAAAATAAAATGTAATTCTGGTGATGAAATGGAAACAACATCAAGTTTTTATTCCAAGGAATGCTCATAAAATGAATCTAAAGACTAGTAGTGAATCATGGATGGATTATATTATTAAATTATTGAAGAATTTTCCTTAAAAATAAAAGTTTGAATAATGAATTATTGTCCTATAATTTTATCATGAATAAAATAGTAAAAAAATATGAAAGTGAAAAGTGAAATGATTAAATATCTTTCCTAAGAAATCATGAAACTGATGTCCAAAGAGAATAAATTAAAGGTAAGTGTTATTTCACAAAGAACAAAATATGAAGAAAGGATATTGGATCTAATAGATTCCATCTCAAATATTAAAACAATGGATACAATTATGGAAGAAAATATAAAAGATAAGATACTTTAAGGATATGATAAATGAAACAAAAGAGAATATGAATATCACTCCAAAAGATATCTCAACATGTATAGGAACTAAGAGTTTTCTAGATCTAAAATATAGAAAAAAAATAGTTATTACATGCAATAATTATGGTTCCAAAAACAAATGAGTCACCAAAGTACTTCTATTGTGGAATATTTGGGTACATTATGGAAATATTCTTCAAAGCAAAAAATCATATAGAAATAATAATAGCTCCAGCAATACCAACATCTCATTCGAGGTGACACTAAATGAGGAATGATTATTTTTTATGATGTTTTATTTTTTCTAACCTTGGTTATATGGAAAGATATTTAAATTGGAAAAAATTCATGGAAAGGTAAAGAAGCTATAAAGAGATGCTCTACTCCTATGAATTACAAGGAGATAACTTTTCCTAGAAAAAAAGGACTATTAAGCTATAAAATAAGTGTGTTGCTTTGGAGAATGAAAATAAACCTCAACAAAGTGGGTATCAAGCCAAAAAATATTGTTTTTCACAATAACCCTCTTGGAAACAAAGAAGATAAATTTGGAAGAAAAATATAGGAGTGTGTTCCAGCTGTGAAGAAGAAGGAAAAGAGTGTGAAGTAGATTCCTCCAAAGAATTTATATTCCAATATGGAACCTTTTCCATCAAGGAAGAGGTTTTACACAGGGATTTAACACAAACCACTAAGAGGAAAAATAGGAATATTCAATGGAAAATAAATCTATAGGTAAGATCCACTAATAATTAAAATCAATAAGTTATTTGTTTAAGTGTGATCAATTCCACAATTGTAGAAAAGAACAATAAAAGTAAGGATCACTATGTTCATATTAATAAAATGAAGTATACAAGTGGAAGCATACAAGAAGATACTTTGTCAAGAGGTTTAGTTCTACAACTAAAAGTTATGATAAAGAACTTGAAAAGGTGATTTCATTTCTTTCCTAAAATATGAAAAGGGTGAAAGTAAAGGAGGATGGTGGTGGGTTGGTTTATTTTGACAAGCCCGGTTTATCAACATGAGGAACTTCATGGTAACCCTCTCCCCATATACTTTATTATTTATAACTATTTATTAAGAGGATTAGAATTATGGGGATACAATCCATGAGGTGGTTTTTATTTAAAATAACATGGTTGGTTTTGATTGAAATGCACATGGTTATTTGTGCTAGGAAAAGCACAAGTGGGTGGAGTTGAATACAAATCTGGATAAGTAGGAAATTTGTATGAAAATAGTGATTTCAATTATGTTCTAAGGCTCAATTGATATTCATGTATATAAATTGGTTTCAAGACTAAAGATTCATTATTATGGAAGATTTCAATACTGAAATTACAAGTAAATAAGTCTTGGATTAGGTTCAATAAGTTGGTATCATGATATATGTTTAAATCATGACACAATTCAAGTGGTTTCAATATTACAAAATAATATTAAATGGGAAATATTAGAAATCACAAAAATGAATTCCTTTTTTGTATATTTGTTTTTATAACAAGTTTTTTTTTATTTATAATCATCTTAAGTTTTAAGGATATCCAAAACTGATGAAATTTGTTTTCCTAAACAAGTGGAGACCCCAATGTTATTCAACAACTGGCATATTCAAGTGGTATGTGACAGCCTGAGATTTTAAAAGAAGAAATTTGTTTCCAATAGAATTTATGGAACACAACTCCAAGATTAGAATAAAATATAACACTTGAGACTATACAAAATATTTCTTCTAAAATAAATTTAATCTATTCAATAGCTTGTGGAACACGCAACCCCAAGTCAAAATGAACCATAAAAAAGTATACCATTATAACATAGATGTTAAGTTGGTGGGTATAAAGAGTAATAACTAAATTATTAAAATTATTTTTATCTATTGATTAGAAATAAAATAATCATCATTTAAAAGAAAAAGAAATGTTTTCTGAAAAAATTGTATTTTTTTCTAAAAGACGGTTTAGTCGCACATTGCGCACATAATTTAAAGTAATTTTTTAACACATTTATAAAATTTATTTGAAAAAATAAAAAAAAATTAAATAATAATATAAAAATTATCTTAGGATGTATTTTTTTTATTTTTCTGAAATGTTTTACTTTTCGATGAATACTGAAAATAGAGAATTTTAATTGAAAACTGCATTTTCATTTAAATTTTTTACAAAGATAAATTATATTTTGAATTGGTTTTAAAGTAAAATTATTTTAATAATATATATATTAATTAAATTTAGGTAATTTTAATCATTTTCATATTGAATTTTGATATAAAAACTTTATAAAATTTTGAACATTTTCTCTTTGAAAACCTGATTTCTCGTCACATCTGTGGGATTAATTTTAAATAACGTTTTTTCAATTATGTGAATAAAATTTGGAAAAATATATTAAATATTTGGAATAATAACAATTTAAATTTTATAATAAGTTTAATTTAATTTTTGACCAAAATTAATAGTAAAAACAGTAAAAACTAATTACCATGGTTAAGGTAAAATTAGATTTATCGGGGTGTTAAACTAAAAAATATAAGGGTTAAATTGACCTAAAAACTTAAATAAAATATATTTTATGGAAATATTTTGACCTTATAATGTATAATGATCTATAATACTCTATTTTTTACCCTTTTGTCATGTGAAAAACGTGGGTACACCTTTTTCTTTCCAAAAATTTCAAGTGTGTCACTCACCTCACTTATAAAATTCCACTCCATATCCTCTCTTCTTCACACCTTAAAACCATTTTGGTTCAGCCAATACCTACCCAAATAAATTAATAAATTTTCACCTATCATCATATAATCTATATTTTAGGTAAAAATCCAACCTACAAAGGCTTTGGTGCAAACCTAAGGAGGATACCTAAAGAATAGGTGACGTTATTTAATGAGCATTTTTATATTATTTCTTCCTCCATATCCTTAAATTATTATTAAAAAAATAATGATAAAATAACATCAGTATATAAAATATTCTAACATGTTTATATAATAATATAATGACCTATAACCATCTCCACTTCCATCAAATGTGTTATGAAATCATCATTCGTGTGTACACCGGACTACCATCTCACAAACTGATGTTATTCATTTTCCATTACCACTGCTCACGGTTGGGTATGATGATGTATATAAATTATATATATGATATTTAAAGTATAATTATGCCTATTGATTCATTATATTATATATAACCTTTTAATTTCCTTTCTATAAGTTATATGATAATGTCGCTCGTGTGTACGGCAGACTACTGTCTCGCGAAGCGATGTGATTCATTTTTCACTAATGCTTTACATGGAATGAAATAAGGAAACTATTAATGAATATATATGATATAAATTATATAATTATTATATTAATTACATATCTATAATTATAAAAATATAATATATCATTTTATTTTTTACACTAAAAAAATGATAACATCGTTCATGTACGTGTGGACTACCGACTTCGTGAAACGATGTGACTCTCTTTTTATCACCACACCACATGAATGATATATATAAGTATATTTAAAGAAATAATATGGTATTTATTATATTAATATAATTTTTTAAAGATAAAACATTACTTACCTTATTTCCATTATGATCATTGAAAAATGGAAACGTTACTCATGTGTATTACAACCTACCATATCTATGATCATAACGTACTTCATTTTTCATAATCATATTTAATGATTGGTTTTTAAAGTAAAATTGGTGTAAAAATATGATAATTTTTTCATTATTATAATTATTTAGATGATTTAATTATATAATATTCATAATAATTGGAACTTTCATAATAAAGCATGAATGAGAAAACGAGACAATTAACACCTGAAACAAATAAAATAATGAAATATTATTAAATAATGGGTGATAAGATGTTATAAAATGATATTATATGATATTATAAATACTAATATGGATATAAAATAAGTTAATAAAATTTTTAAAACCACTATATAGTATTTTAAATCACATTCAACCAAAAGGAAGTGTGAGGTAAGGGTTTCTCGTCTCACTTTTACTTTTATATGACATACGTCATATTAACCACTTATATCTTTTGTGTGGTATATATAATTCACTTTTTTATGTTATATCATGAATTAATTTATATTCATGGTATTTAAGGTTTCATTTAAAGTTATTTCTTTCATGGGGTTTATTATTTAAAAGTTACCAAAGTGGTAAGGGTTTATTTCACAATCTCATTATTATTCGAGATTCTTATTGTTTAAGTCTCCCCTGGGGGAATTATTTGATATTTGTACCTTAAAATAAATATATTTTATTCTCCTATGGTTATTAATGATATATTTATAGTAATATTTCCATTTCCTCTCATTTCTACTTAAAATGATTAATAAAATATTTTAAGAAAATCTTACTTTAAATCTATCTACGGTCGAAAATACTTTTGCTTCCAAAACCATGTTTTCTAAAAATGTTTTCAAAATTGTTTAAAAATTATAAAAATGATTTATTAAAGACATTTTTACCCATATTTAACTTTTTTAAAAATCTCTTTGAATGTAATTTTCTTATCATTTTCTGAATGAGGCACTTTTCTAACCTTTTTTTTAGTGCAAAAGGAATGTTCTTTTAAACTTGTACAGCACGTATAGAATTACCTGATGTCATTATCATCATTTATTTAAAGATTACTTTGTAATTTTAAAATGTTATTTTTAAATAAAAAAAATTTCCTAATATTTTGGAAATTATTAGTTTTTAAAAGTGATTTTCCAAGAAAAGGATTTTAAAAACATTTAAAAAATTTTATAGTTTTAAAATAAAAATGGTGATTTTAAAGGAAAGGTTATTTTCCTCAAGAAATGTTCCATGTGATCTTTAAAAATAATTTTCCATCTAATAAGAAATTCTTTGATGTTACTTATTCTTTAATGGGGATATACTTCAATGATACCATCTTTATTATTTCTCTGTATGGTTTATGATTATTTTGATTGAGGATGTACTATATTGATATCATTAACTTTTCTCTAAATGGTTTATGATTATGTTAATTGATTGGTAAAATTATTTAAATTTATTATTATAGTTAATATACTGATTTGTATGTTCATTATGTTTCACCCATTTCATGTGAGGAATGAATTGAACCGTATAAGTGATGGGTGGGGCCCACTATATTCCCTTGATGCATCAGTGGGTCTTATGAAACAAACTAGATATAGTATTGGATGAGGAAAAACCCATTTATATAGATGTATTGGAACATGCCTCAATAATATTATATTTCTTAGCATAATCCTTGATAGAAATATATATCTTGGCACAAGCCTCAATGGTATGTTTTAGATGTCTATCATTATGCATTCCATCATTATGAATTCATTTATTATTCTATATTTTTTTAATGGTTGGGGTCGAATCCTCATTTATTATTTAAATCAAATACCTCTTTTTAACTGGGTAGAGGGAGACCCATTACATAGCCTGAAGGCCAAAGACCAAGTGGTTTGAATACAAGGCCTGAAAGCTCATTTTTTGGTCCAAAGGGCCCTTCGGTGAATAGTATTGTTACAATACCCAGGATACTACAGTACCTGTTACATTACCTCCACTTATATAATTCCTACTACAGTGCATCCGCCACTATAGTGCCAGCACCACTACAGTTCCATCGTTGCTATAGTATTGCTACAATGACCTACTATAGTACTACTACAATACTGCTACAGTTACCCAGAAATTCATCCCTACCTGGATTCGATCCTGGGTCTTTTGGATGCCAAGAAGGATCCTTTACCACTTGGGTATAGTCTCTTTGGTTATTCTATGTGATTATTTGATTAGTTATAATATACATGGTCATGTTTTAAGCTCATGTGATTATTCATATGGTATTATTTGATCATATTTTATTCCTGGAATATTATGATCAAGTTATTGATTAAATGGAATGTGTTTCATCTGATTACCTTTCCATATTGATTATGCCTTATTTATTTATATCTTATATTGTGTTCTTACCCTTACTAAGTATCTAAGCTTTATGGTTGATTTTCAGGTATACACTTAGGGGAATAATGGAATTCTAAAAAATAATTTTTTTTATTTTATGTTTTCAATTATAATAAGTATTGAAGTATGTATCTAGTTTACTAAGACTAATAAACTATTAAATCCTTTTGGGTGAGAATCCTTGTATCTTGTGTTAATGTAACAAATCAGACACCGGGTCCGAGATACTAAGGTTGGGGAACTGTGATTGGTATTAGAGGAATTTTAGTAGAAAACTTTGGAACTATATTTAGAAAAACATATATTAGGGAATATAACATAATGATAGACTTTGAGGATAAGTATAGAAGAACATTCTGAAGTTTTGTTAAGAAAGATATTATGTGGTTTTTCCTAGTAAATGCATCCTCTTCTGGATACTACAAGTGGATGTGGTTCTATCATAGATGTACCTATAGGTGATAACTCTTAAAGGGTTGCATTGGGATTAACCTAATCATCACCTGGTGCATGAAGATGGTCTTTACTGTGCACCTGGTTTAACAATTCTGAGGGATATTCTTAGGACAATTCAAATTTTCTTTACAAACCATTATAAAATATTTGAAAATAAATATATCCCCAAAGAAATCATATTTATGATTATGAGATTATATATGCATAAAATTTTCAATTTATGTTAAGTTTTTCACTGGTTTTGGGATTATAAATTATGTCTCATAATGTTATGATCTAATTTAGTGAATGAAATTGTTTATAAATGACACCTAACAAAAGGAATGTAACCATATCAATTCGTGTAATCCATATAGGGATTACCATCCTGATAAATATAATAAAGTTGTATTAGGATATGTAGCTAGGACTAGTCAAATTATAACTATATTGGGAAATCTAACTCAGGTTATGAGTAATATCCTATCCTGTATAGAGAAATCCCCTGATCCACCACGTGGTGTAACAATGTTAGACCACTTCATGTGTCAGTAACCTCCATAATTCTATGGGACTACAAATCCATTATTATTTGAGCAATGGATAGTATCCTTATAGAATATATTTCCCTCTCTTCAAATTAGTGAAAGGTAGAAATTTTTCATGGTAGTTTATCGTATCTTAGGAGATACTGATCAGTAGTGGACGTTGATTCAAAACACTAAGGATAATAAGGAAATAAAAAGAATGGAGTGGAAGTATTTAAATGTAATATTCTTGGAAAAATATTTTCCTCATGATCAATGAGTATATATAGAAAGAGAGTTATTAATTATAAGACAAAAATAAGAGGAAAATGTTGCTAAGTATGAAGACAACTTTACAAGGTTATCAGGGCATGTTGCAGACTATGTATGCAATCCAAAGTGAAAGATTTACCATTTATTTTATGGGCTTAAACTAATCCTATGAAGGGAACTAGTATCCCAAACATTCTCATCATATAATTACATAATATCATGTCATATAAAGATAAAAAAATAATTATTCAAGTCTTATGGATTCAAAGGGAAGAAAGAGAAGAAGATGATGGTAAGGGAAAATAGAAAAGTGGAAGAAGGGTAATAATAATTTTCTAACCTATGATACTTTTGGAAGGAAACTCCTTGGTACATGATTAAAAGGAAAAGTATTTTTCTTAAACTGTGGAGAAAAGGGCCACCATGCTCATGATTTAAAGGGAAAGAAAGAATCTTCAAATGTGTAATTCTCATAATATAAGGAGATGGAACACTGTGAAAATGAATTCCCAAGCATCAAGGTAAAATACCTCAAAAAAAAGATAAGGAGTCAAGGTCAAGATTATACTATTAATATATAGAAAGTGGAATGATTACCATGCTTGTGTATTTGGATATAATAAATATTTTGTAAAAGTTTTTTACTAATGACATTCTAAAATCATATAAGGATTTTATTGTAGTAATTTTTCATTAATGATTTTAAATCGTATGTTGAACGATATCCATGAGAAAGAAAAATGATTTAGTGGAAAGTCAAACTTAATGGAAAACATGTGATTGAGGGAAAGATAACCCTTGATATTTTATTGATGTTGAGATAATGATTTTGGGATAAATAATTGATTAATATGGATAAATTAAATTGGATAGTATTTACTACCTTTGAATTGATTAATGATTTATTGACAAATTGTTTTATGCTAACATTTATGGATTTTATAGAAATTTTTTATTTAAGGAATATATCCCATAATATGTGTTTTATTCAAGTAATAAGGAAGTATGCTTGTTTTCAATAAGGTTTTTTGGTAATTTAGGTTATTATCATGTTTTAAGAGGATACATGGTGAAGGTATTCACGTGTTTTGTATTTAATAGTCAAGAGATACTTCATTTTCTTTAGGGATTAATGATAAGTTCATTTTTTAAATTTAGTGACCTTATTTCTAAAGGTATGAATCTTAATCTTTTAGAAGGGACATAGGGATTACTAATTATGAAATAGTTTAATTTAAAATGTGGATGAGGTTTTATAGATGAATGTATTACTCTACCATATAGAGATTCATGCATATTAGATAACTTGTGCTAACCATTTTGTTATAATAATAACTATACACAGAAGGAATGAATTATCATTCTATTATGGATATTAAGATCCATTAAAAGTTAATTTTATTGCTTCAGGTATAAAAAATCATTTTTTGATATTTATTTCTTATATTATGTGATGAATTGGAAATTAATCAAAGCACAACCAAATGATGAAATTTTTCTTAAGAAATAAAAACATATCAAGAAAGTGTACATCCTAATATTCTTGGAGAGTAAAATAATTAAATTTTAGGAAAAATATCTTGAAAAAAATGTTATTCAATTCATATATAATGAACCATATGGTCTTTTAAATCATCACAGATTTATGGTTTTGAATCCCTTAACTTTCCATTGATCATTCACTTTCTTTTGATCAATGACCTCAATCACTTTCTATAATTATTTATGCTTTTCTTCCATGACCATATCTTCACTTTCCAACAATGTTCCCCTAATTAAAAAACTAGTTATGTGTTATTCCATATGATCATCATACTTATTTTTTATCTCTTATTAAGAAGATGTTTTATTAACCCTTTTACGATGTTGGTTTTTCAATAATGCTATTTCCAAATGTCAAACCGTTGATTATTGAGATCGAGTTTAAATTGTGAGGATGCAATTTATTTAAGGTGGGGAGAATGTAACACACTGAGATTTTAAAAGAAGAACATTGTTTTTAATAGTGTGTATGACACAAAACACCAATCTTAGAATAAAATATAACACATGATACTTTACAAAATATATTTTTTTAAATAAATTTAATCTCTTCGATAACTTGTAAAACACACAACCCCGAGTCAAAATAGACAAAAATATAGTATACCATTATAAACTAGTCATTAAGTTGGTAGGTATGAATAGTAAAAAACAAATTATGATAATTATGGTTATCTATTTATTATAAATAAAATAAAAAACATTTAAAATAAAAATAAATGTTTTTTAAAAACTATGTTTTTCTAAAAGATAGTTTAGTCACGCTTTACACGTATAATTTAAAATTAATTTTTACCACATTTATAAATTTATTTGAAAAAAATAAACTTCATTTTTGAAATCATAATATAAAAAATATCTTATGGTGAATTTTTTCAAGTTTTCTAAAATGTTTCATTTTTCAATGAATAGTGAAAACTGCTGAATTTTAATTGAAAATGGGCTTTTTGTTTAAATTGTTTAAAAATTTAAATTATATTTTAAATCAGTTTTAAAGTAAAATTAGTTCAATTATATATATATATATATATATTAATCAAATTTAGTTCATTGGGATAATTTTTATACTGAATTTTGGTATAAAAACTTTGCAAACTTTTGGACATTTTCTCTTTGAAAACATGTTTTCTCATCACGTCTGTGGGAATAATTTTAAATTAAATTTTACCAATTTTGGGAATATAATTTGAAAAAAATAGATTCCTTATTTTTAATAAAAATAATTTATATTATATATTAATTTTAACTAAATTTTTTGACCAAAATGAATAGTGAAAATAGTAAAAAATAATTATCATGATTATGATAAAAATGGATTTACCGAGGTTTAAACTAAAAAGGTAAGGGTTAAATTGAATTAAAAAATTTCTAAAATCTATTTTATAGCCATATTTAGATAATATAGTGTATAATTATCTATAATACTCTATTTTTGACCCTTTTGGCATGTGAAAAATGTGGATACACCTTTTTCTTTCCAAAAATTAAAAGTGTGCCACTCACCTCACTTATAAAAGGCCACCCCCTCTCCTCTCTTCTTCACACATTCAAGCCCTTTTATTTCATCCAAGACATACCCAAATCACTTTCCAACTTCCATAATCTCATCCTAGAATCCTTATTTTGGTCATAAATCTAACCTAGTAAGTATTTTGTGCAAACCTAAGGAGGATACCCTTAGAAGAGGTAACATTCTTCAACGATCATTTTTATTTTTTTATTCCTCCACTTCCTTCAATTATTATTAAATAGTGATGATATTATAACCTCAGTATATTCAATATTGTTATATTTTTTTATAATAATTTAATTACATATAACCATCCCCACTTCCATCAAATGGGTTACGTAATCATCATTTGTGTGTACATCGAACTACCGCCTCGTGAACTGATATTATTCATTTTTCCAATACCACCTCTCACAGTTGGGTATGATGATGGATATAAAGAATATATATGATATTTATAATATACGTATATCTATATAGTTATTATATCATATGTATACCTTTTTAATTTCCATTCCATAGAGGATACGATAAAATCGCTCGTGTGTATCCTCATGAAGTGATGTGATTCTTTTTCATCAACGCTTTACATAGAGGGTAGTAAGGGAAATGTTAATCAATATATGTGATATATATGAAATAATTATTATATTCATGAAATATTTATAATTCTTAGAGGATAATACATCATTTTATTTTTACACTAAAAAAGGATAACATCGTTCATGTACGTGTGGATTATTGCCTTCACGAAACAATGTGACTCTCTTTTCAACACCACACAAAATGAATGATGTATATAAGTAAATTTAAGTAAATAATATATTATTTATGATATTATAATTCTAGAAAGATAAATTATTACTTACCTTCTTTCTATAATGATTATTGAAAAATGGAAACATTACTCATGCGTGCGTACGATCTACTGTCTTCATGATTGTAACATACTTTATTTTTCATAATCATATTTCATGATCGGTTTTAAAAGTAAAATTGATGTAAAAATATGATAATTATTTTATGATTATTATTCTGGATATTATGGGACTATATAATATGCACAAGAACCAGAACTTTCATAATAAATCACAAATGAGAAAACAAGGCAATTAACACCTAAAATAATGAAAATAATGAAATATTATTAAAAAATGGGTGATAAGATGTTATAAAAGGATCATATATGATATTATAAATATTTATATGGTTCTATAATAAGTTCATAACATTTTTAAAATGACTATATATTAGTTTAAATCATGTTAATCTAAAAGGAAGTGTGAGGCAAGGGTTTCTCATCTCACTTTTACTTCTGTGAGACATATGATATATTCACCACTTATCTCTCTTGTGTGGTGTATATACAGAAATTTTTGTATGTTATATAATAAATTAATTTATATTCATGGTATTTTATAGTGACTTAGCCCTAGTATCATATATCCAGTGACTTTTTTTATTTCATTGGCATAAGATATAAGGAATCACATCCCGAAGGACTGAATAGTTTAGTAGTCTTGATAAACTAGATACATAAGTGAAATTCACATTAAATTTTAAACCATAAAATACAAAAGGAATTTTTGTTGAGAATTTCATTATTATTCTAAGTGTATCACTGTATATCAATCACAAAATACTTCCTAGTATCTAATTGAAAATATAAAAAAAGAAAGAAGTGAGCTCAGATGCTCAGTAAGGGTAAGCGTACAGCCGAAGTAATGAATAAATAATGAATAATAAATATCGCAAGATAAATAACTAAAATACATGAAATTTAATCAATTAATTGACCATAATATGATATTAATAAAATATGATCAAATAATACAATATAAATAATCACATGAGCTTAAAACTTGACCATGGATATTCTAACTAATCGAATAAACACATGGAATATCAACAACTGAATCCATAATGATGGAATGCATAATGTTGGACATCTAAAGCATATATTAAAGGATTGTTCCAATACATCTAATACCATTAAGTATTTTTTAGGACATCTATATAAATGGGTAACACTGCAGGAAAAATGGGTATTTGCGACAGGTTATTTGCAATGGGGCAGGGTTCTGTTGCAAAAGGTTTGGCGCCACTTCTATGCCAAACTGCTGGAAGGGTATTTGGGAAAAGATTTTATAACCGTCACAAATACACAATGGTATTTTTTAGTATTTGTGATAGGAGATCAATCATGTCACAAATAGTATGTCGGCAGGTTGGTATTTGTGATGGGTCCCATCACAAATACCTTTTTAACTGGTTGGTATTTGCGACGAAACTCATGGTAACTAATCTAACCTATATATATGTCACGACCCGTCCCTCGGGGCCCATGCCGTGACAACCCCAAGCCCGCCTTCCATAGGCCAGGGTCTGGTGACTAGCACCAAAGGCATAATTCCCTAAAATTGGGAAGGCATTACCTTTATAACCTGTAACACATACACAAGAAAGCACACAGCTAGACGAAACACCAAGTAAACTATATAAAAAAAGAGTGCTGAAAGTAAAAGGGGCCAGAATACAAGCCCAACTGGAAAGTACAAGTACAACTAAAATGCAGTACAACTGAAGAAAAAGATAAGATAGCTACTGGATCGTCCTTCGAGGTTCCTACCTGAAGGGTAGGTACAGATCGTCTCCTCAGCACTCCACATCCGTCCTTCTCCTCCGTGTATCGACAAGCCGTATGGTCCACCTCTAGGTACCGTCCAGTCCTGGTACTCTCAGCCTCAGTCAGCGTTGTCCATCGTCTACATCCAACACAACAAGGTGTGGGCATAGCCCATGTAGGGGTGAGTATGACGATACTCAGTAGGGACACCGAGACCCTCAAGGTCTCACAAAATCCATCAAGGATAAACCACAAAGTATGAAATAAACAGATAAACCAACTTAGGTATATACCCATACATATACCTAAGTTATTAAGTGATCCATCTCAATCATGAGGAAAACACAAAAGTACTGACTCAACTCAACCATGATTTTATTTTAGAGGTAGTATCAAGTAACATCCTCATTCACATTATCGAAACCTCGGTTGCTGGAGAACTCCTGCTCAATCGAGTATAGTGGGCCTTCCACGACACCAAGCGCGCTTCCTACTAACCTTGTACTATTGAGGTACTCCTCCTGTCGAATATCGTGGGTTTGCCGCATCACACAGAGGTGCTCACCACCGTGGGTCTGCCGCGTCACCAAGCATGCTCCCCCGCGTAGCCTACTGAGGTACTCCACCTGACAAGTACCATGGGTCTGCCGCGTCACCAAGCACGCTCCTCCACCATGGGTCTACCGTGACACCAAGGTTCTCCCCACTGGGCTAGTAGAGTCACTTCAAGTCAAACGGTCAGCAGTCGTCAGGTCTCAGCCAGCTACTAGGTCTCCGCACTACGCTTGCTCATCTCTGGGAGGATCTGCTCCACAAGCTACTGGTCAATACTCAAACTATTAAGAAGTTCCATGAATAAGTATCTCAAAGTTCCACCACATCATAGGGGTCTCAACTCAATAGACGGCGCGTCAATCGGACACCCGGTCTGTGAGTTATTAGCCTTTTAGTCCCGAGGGGCCCGGTTGGATTCGTGCACAATCCAACCTGTCTGTATCTCAACTATACCCCAAACTCCAGTGCGGTATACTCAAAGGGACTGTCATGCTCCAAGATTACCAGCGCCACTGACAGTTCGTCAAACGAACATCCGGTGCCAATGATATGTCCAAAAGAAAGTAAAGGGTCATAGTGGGCCCAGGTTCGGTCCGACCCAGTCGGACCGACCCGGCCCATTGGGCGGGCTAGCCCGTCGAGTTAGGCCCAGCCTGCTGGGCCTAGCCCAGCAGGCCGTGAGGGGTTGTAGAGGGCCGAGAGGGCGTGGACCGGTCGCGGTTCGGCGCGAGGGCAGTTCGTCCTAGAGGGCGCCACGTGGGCGGCTCAGCCCGGAGGGCGCCGTGAGGGCGGCTTGTCCCGGGGCGCGGGGCCAGTTTGGCTGGGGCGCCATGAGGGCACAGTCCAGTTCGGTCGGGGCGCCGCAAGGGCATGGACGGTTCTGCCGGGGCACCGTGAGGGCGTGGTCGGGGCACCACGAGGGGCCGGTTCAGCTGGGGCTTAGTCGGTCGGTGGGCTGGCGCGGCCGGGGCGGCTTGGAAGGCCGGCGGGCTAGCGCAGCCGGGGCGGCTTGGGAGGCCAGCTGGCTAGCGCGGCCGGGGTGGCTTGGGAGGCCAGCGGGCGGCGCGAGCCGGCGGGAGGCGTGGTTCGGCCCTGGGTGGTGGAGCCAGTTTGGCCGGGGCATCGGAGCGTCGTGGGGGCGGCGCGAGTCGCAGAGGCTGCGGGTGGCGCGACCGTTGCCTTTGTTGCCTTCGACGTTGTTGCCTCCATCCTCTGTTTCGAAGAACACCACAAAGAAGAACGGCGGGGGGTCGGGCCATGTTTGTTTAGCTCACACCCTCGGTGTTTTGAGTGGTAGCAAGCGGTTCATCAAGAACATAAACAAAGAATGAGCAAGGAAGATATTTTAAAACATCAATTCCCATAATCCCTTGATAATTTCTATTCCCAACCACGCAAAGGAAAAAGAAGGGAGAACATGGGAAGTGCTAATCAAATAATGAATAAACCCCTACAACTTCCCGCAACAATTTATTCCCAACCCGTAAGGAAAACATCTGTGGATCAACTTGATAATAAGTTGACCCGCGTTCTTTGTTTTTAGAAAAAAAGAATCAAGGGAACAAAGTCATACTTAAATAAAAACCCTACCTTGTTCGATGTTGGTTGACGTTGGCACGAGAAGGCGGACGTCGATTTGTTGTAGACGAACACGTCCTACGTCGAAGGAAGTTCCGAGGAAGAAGGTCGAAGTCGTCGACGTTCTTCGTGGAGGAAGCATTCTTCATTGGAGAAGCTTTCTCCCAAGAGCTCCTCTCCCCAATTCCCCCAAATAAAAGAGATAGCCAATAATAAAAAGTGTTTCCCCAATTTCATCGTAGGCACAATTCAAATTGGATTAAATTAAATTGGCTCAATTAAGTGGTGCATTGGCAAGATTAATGGTATGTGCGTTGGCACAATTAAGGTGGAGGAGGTCAAGAGGCTCTCCCTCATTAATTGTGGGAGTTGAGGGTTTCTCCCAATTAAAGGGGGGTTTCAGGGGGGTTTAATCTCGGGTGGTCCCCACCACCATAACCTCTCATGGGAGGTTATGGTTTGGGTGGTCTCCACCACCTTAACCTCTCATGGGAGGTTAAGGTCTGGTATTCCCCACTTCCAACTTCCACATGGAGGTTTAGTTCCAATGGACCCCACCTGAAATATCCACATGGAAGCTCAAAATAAAATAAAATGAAGTTTATTTTATTTTATTATTTCCACGAAAAACCCAAAAACTAACTTTCACCCTCGTCCATCTGTCGTCAAGGTGAAAGTCTCCTTAAGAGAATATCGGCACTGCGTGTTCAACGGTGCCCTTGGATTTCAATTCCAAGCACTGGTTTTAAAGTTATAAAAACTCGCTCGTACGTTTATTGAACGTACCCGAACAAAACTTCAGAAATTGATTCCGGGCACACCGGGCCTCGAAATCACGCACCGTCAAAATTCATGGACTCGTAAAATTCCCATATATTTAAAAAAATTACATGAAAATTTCAGGTCTTTACAATATACCAACATTAATTTTTTCTCTCATTCTACCCCTTTCTCCACCCCTTTCCCTCTACTTACATTTTTTTCTCTCAAATTTTTTCAAATTTTAAAGTTTTAAATCAGAACATCATTCGCGGCTTAGATCCTCTGAAAGCTTCAGTTTTAAGGTATTTATCTATTTCTTTTATTTTTTAGTGCATTTATTTTATTTTATTTTAGTTATAAATAGTAATAAATAGTAATAATTATGATTAATTAGGATTAATTATGATTAACTATTAGTAAATAGTAATGATTAGGATTAATTAGTAATAAAAATTAATAAATAGTAATAATTAATAATAATTAGTAATAAATATTAATAAATAGTAATAATTAGTACTAAATAGTTATAAATAGTAATAATTAGTAATAATTAGTAATAAATATTAATAAATAGTAATAATTAGTAATATTTAGTAACAATTAATAGTAAATAGTAATAATTAGTAATAATTAGTAATAAATACTAATAACTATTAATAATTACTAATAATTAATAATAATTATGATTAATTAAGATTAATTAGGAATAATTATGATTAATTAACAATAATTAGTAATAATTAGTATAATTAGTAACAATTATGATTAAATAGTAATAATTAGTAATAATCAGAAATAATTAGTAATATATAGTAATAATTAGTAATAATTAGTAATAATTATTAATAATTATTAATAATTTGCAATAATTAGTAATAATTATGATTAATTAGGATTAATTAGGATTAATTAGTAATAATTAGTAATAATTATTAATAAATAGTAATAAAAATGATTAAAGTAATAATTATGATTAATTAGTAATATTTATGATGAATTAACAATAATTAGCAATAATTAGTAATAATTAGTAATAAATAGTAAGAAATAGTAATAATTAGTAATAAATAGTAATAAATAGTAATAATTAGTAATAAATAGTAATAATTAGTAATAATTAGTAATAATTAGTGATAATTAGTAATAATTACTAATAATTAGTAATAATTAGTAATAATTAGTAATAAGTAGTAATAATTAGTGATAATTAGTAATAATTAGTGATCATGAGTAATAATTAGTGATAATTAGTAATAATTAATACTAAATAGTAATAATTAGTAATAATGAGCAATAAGTAGTAATAATTAGTGATAATTAGTAATAATTAATAGTAAATAGTAATAACTAGTAATAATTAGTAATAAGTAGTAATAATTAGTAATAATTAGTAATAAATAGTTATAAATAGTTATAAATAGTATTAATTAGTATTAATTAGTAATAATTATGATTAATTAGTAATAATTATGATTTATTAGTAATAATTAGGATTAATTGGTAATAATTAAGATTAATTGGTAATAGTTAGAAATAATTAGTAATAATTAGGATTAATTAGTAATAAGCAGTAATAAATAGTAATAATCAAAAATGATTAGTAATAAATGGAAATAATTAGTAATAAATAGGAATAAATTGTAATAATTAGTAATAATTAATACTAAATAGTATTAATTAGTATTAATTAGTAATAATTCTGATTAATTATTAATAATTATGATTAATTAGTAATAATTAGGATTGATTAGAAATAATTAGGATTAATTAGTAATAGTTAGAAATAATTTGTAATAATTTGGATTAATTAGTACTATTCAATAATAAATAGTAATAATCAGCAATAATTAGTAATAAATAGCAATAATTAGAAATAAATAGAAATAAATAGTAATAATTAGTAATAATTAATACTAAGTAGTAATAATCGGTAATAATTAATAATAATTAGTAATAATTAGTAATAATTAATAATAATTAGGATTAATTATTTAATATGTAGTTTCAACAATTCGACATAGAATGAAAATGGAAATGTGGTTACATTGGCAGTTAGGACTGTTTTGAGACTTTGGGACATGTATGAATCAACCACACTTCAGTATGACACACATTGTGATCGGTATATACTAGGGAAGACAAAATGGAATGTTTTAATGATAATAGCAGCAGGGGAAGGAGGAGAAGATGCATCGATTACTAGAGTAACAACACCAATAGATGATGAAGTAAATGTGATGTTTGACTCATGGTTTAGTGAGTTTTTTATATTGTTGTGAATATTTTGTTTTTTGTTATTTTATTATTTATTTAATTTTTTAATATTTTATTACTTTATTATTTATTTATTTATTCATTATCTCATTAAAATTATTTATTATTATTATTGTTGTTGTTATTATTATATTTTTCTAAATATTGAGGTTTTTATTATTTTAAATTTTTTATTATATTATTATTATTTTTATTATTATTATTATTATTTAATATTAATAATAATATTATTAGTATATTAATATTATTTTATTATTATTAGTAGTAGTATATTAATATTATTTTATTATTATTATTATATTAATATTATTTATATTTTTATTATTTTTATTATTTTATTACTATTATTTTGTTGTTATTGTTGTTATTATTATTATTTATACTATTTTATAAATATTATCTTTTTAATTTTATTAATATTAATTTATTTTTATTTTTTTATGTTTTTTACGACAAATATATTTTCTCATTGCAAATAGTATTTGTGATTCCATTTTCTACAACGGGTCATTTACAAAGGGACCCCATCGCAAATGACCCATCGCAAATACCTATTTTATCATAGTGTAAGGCCTTGGCCAAAAGAATATTTAGTTTCTCTCGTGAGACCTACTAATGCATCAAGGGTCTATAGTGGTCTTTTTCCATCACATAAAAATTCTAATGTATTCCTCAAATGAAAGGGTTGAAACATAGTCAACATAAAAATTAATATTGAAACTAACATACAAAATGTAAATACTTTTCCCAATAAATAAACATGATCATAAACCATCTAGAGTAAAAGGAACAGTATCAACATAGTATAGCCCCATTCAAACTGATCATAAACCATCTGAAAAAATAATAAGGAGGGTATCATTGGAGTATATTCCCAATAAATCATAAGTAATATCAAAGAATATATTTTTATATGGATAATGATTTTGAAATATCACTTAGAACATTTCTTGAGAAAAATAACATTTTTTTAAAAATCACCTGTTCTATTTTAAAACTAGAAAATTCATAAAATATTGTCAAAATCCTTTTCTTTGAAAATCACTTTCAAAAAATAAGAATTTATAGAATATTAGGAAAACATTTTATTTAAAAATAACCTTGTAAACTTTGAATAAATATTTAAAGAAATTATGTTCATTATGGTGGGTAATTTTTTACATGTCATATAAGTTAAAAACAACATTTCTTTTCACTGTAAAAAGGTTAGAGAAGTGCCTTGTTTAGAAAATAATAATAAGATTCATTTAAAACCATTTTTTTAAATCAAAAATAGATAAAAATTTATTTAATAAATCATTTGAATAATTCTAAAACATTTTTGAAAACATTTTTTATAAAACATGGTTTTGAAAGAAAAATGATTTTTGACTGAAGAGATAAATGAATTCAGGTGATATTAAAAACCTTTTTTAATCATTTTAATTGCCGAAGAAAGGGAAATGTTCACTATTACTTGAAAAGGTTCATGAATAAATAGAGCATAATGAAATACATTGATTTTAAAATTTAAATATCATTTAATTCCCCTAAAGAATACTTAAAAAACAATCCTGAATAATGATGAGATTGTGAAATAAACCCTTACCACTTCAGTAAATTTTGAATCATAATCTCCATGAAAGAAATAATTTTAAATGATACTTTAAATAATATTAATATAAATGAATTCACTGATATAATGAATTTTTTTTTACTAATGATGATATTTTAAAATAAACCCTTACTTTAATTTCATTGAGGCTTCCTTTACAAGTTTACAGGGTTATTTTTAAAGAAATTTTTTCCCTAATATTTTGGAAATTCTTAATTTTTAAAAGTGATTTTCAAAAAAATGATTTTGAAAATATTTTATGAATTTTCTATTTTTAAAATAAAATGTTTTATTTTCAAGGAAAGGTTGTTTTTCTCAATAAATGTTCCAGGTGATTTTTCAAAATAATTTTTTATCTAAGAATACATTCTTTGATGTTACTCATGATTTAATGGGGATATAATCTAATGATATCATCCTTATTATTTCTCCAGATGGTTTATGATCATTTTTACTAGGGATATACTATGTTGATACCATTCACTTTAATCTATATGGTTTATTATTATGTTTATTGATTGGGAAAAGTATACACATTTCATATTCCAGTTTAAATATGGATATTTATGTGCATTCTATTTCACCCCTTTCATATAAGGAATGCATTGGACCTTGTAAATGATGGATGGGGCCCATTATAGACCCTCTATGAATTAATAGGTCTCATGAGATAAACTAGATATGGTTTTGGCCAAGTAATAACCCATTGATATAGATGTCTTGGCATAAGCCTCAGTGGTATTAGATGTCTAGGCACAAGACTTGATAGTATTATATGTCTTGGTACAAGCCTCATAGATATGTTTTAGATGTCCATAATTATAAATTCCATCATTATGGATTCATTTATTGATATTCCATGTGATTATTTAATTATTTAAAATATTCACAGTCAAGTTTCAAGCTCATGTGATTATTTATATGGAATTATTCGATCAACTTTTATTCTTTCCATATTATGCTCATGTTATTGATTAAATGACATGTGTTTCATCTATTTACCTTGTCATATTAAATATGCATTATTTATTCATATCTTCCATTGTAAGCTTATCATTACTAATCATCTAATCTCACACCTTTCATATTTTTTATTTTCCCTGAGATACCAAGGAGTATTTTTTTATTGATTTGCAAGGATACGCTAAGGGAATAATGGAATTATCAAATAAAATACTTTGGGTATTTTATGTTTTCAATTGTAATAATAATTTCAAGTATGTATCTAGTTTACCTAGATTACTAATATATTTGGTCCTTTGGGATGTATTTCCCTGTATCTTTTTCCAGTGTAACAAAGAAGACATCAGCTTCAGGCTACTAGGATTGGGGTGCTACATGGTGTCAAAAGAAAAAGTCTAAGAGGGAGTTGTGTTGAACATCATAGGCTATTAATCCTCAACAAGTTATGATTATTGATCAATTGGTATCAATTACCTCAACATGTGGTATGTTTCTCACAACCTAGTACTTGTGTTATGTACTAATGGTTTGGTGTGAAGTGATAAGACATTATAGGTAATCCTTTGATAACTGAAGAGATTAATAGGAAGCTCACCAAAGATGTGACAGACGATGAGATTCACCTGTCTCTAATACATCTTCTTCCCACCAAGGCTCTGGGACCGGATGGGTTCCACGCCCTTTTCTTCAAGCAATACTGGCACATAATCGGTCCGGACATCTACAACATGATTAAAAATATTTGGGCTGGTAATACCAGCATTGCGGCCATCAATGAAACCATCCTCGTCCTCATTCCCAAAATTCAGAAACCTTTGGCGATCCCTGACTTTCATCCTATCAGCCTCTGCAATGTTTCTTACAAGATATTTTCTAATATTCTTGTCAATTGGCTGCGACCTTGGATACTTGATATTGTCTCTGAAAATCAAAGCGCCTTCATGGAAAAGAGACTATTCACTGATAATGCGATTGTATCCCATGAAGTGTTTCATTCTATGAAATCACGCTCTACTTTGAAAAGAAGAACCATGGCCTAGAAATTGGATATGATCAAGTCCTATGATAGAGTGGAATGGCACTTCCTAAGAGTCATTTTGCAGAAAATGGGTTTATGTGCAAAATGGACAGATATGGTCATGCACTGTGTCTCGACAGTCTCTTTCAAAATCAAGGTCAATGGGGAGATTACAAGAGAGTTCTCCCCATCCCGAGGCCTTCGCCAGGGATACCCCATCTCCCCTTTTCTCTTCATCCTGGTGGCTAACGTTTTTTCTAATCTTATTTTCAGGGCTGTTTCTTCTAAGTCTATTCATGGGAAAATATCTCCCAAGCTAGCCCTCCAGTGTCGCATCTCTTCTTTGCTGACGACTGCCTCCTTTTTTCCAGAGCTACAATTAATGAATGTTGGGTGATATTTCAAGAGATTAATCAGTATGAGAGGGCATCTGGACAAATAATAAATCATGGAAAATCAGAAATCTCCTTCAGTGTAGGGGTACCTCTTGCTAAGAGGGATAAGATTTGCGCTTCAGCTGGCATACATATGGTTGATAAACATCAGAAGTATCTCGGGCTCCCCACAGTGATTAGACAATCCAAAAAAGAAATCTTTGCATCCATTGTGGTCAGTATTGAGGCAAAAATTCAAGGATGGACCCCAAAAAGAATTTCTAAAGCTGGAAAAGAGACTCTTAACAAAGCTGTCATCCAATCTGTCCCCAGCTACTTTATATCCCTTTTTAAAATCATGGCAGCCATTGTCGACCAGATCCACACATGTACTGCTAATTTCTGGTGGGGGATGAATGATGGTAGGAATCGACCTCATTGGATGGCCTGAGAGAACCTCTACAAACCCAAATCAGAGGGTGGGATGGGGTTTTGAAATCTTCCTCTCTTCAACGATGTGCTTTTGGCCAAGCAAGGATGGCGCCTTTTTAATCGCCCATCTTCTTTATGTGCGCGAGTTCTATGAGCTTAGTACTTTCCCCACACATACTTTCATGCCTTCTCTCTTGGTCCCTGCCCTAGCTTCCTCTGGAGAAGTATTTGGGGGGCTAAAAAGCTCCTGGATAAAGGATTGGTCTGGAGGATTGGGAATGGCTCATCTGTCAAAATCTAGTCTGACCCCTGGCTCATTGACAAGGATGGCCTATGGGCTACATCCTCCGCCCAACCAGGTCTTGAAGACGCTACTGTCAGCTGCCTCTTTTTTGACCAGAGATAGGGGTGGGATGTGGAAAAGATCCTTGACTGGTTCAATGAAAGAGATCAAAGAATTATCCTTAGCATTCCCTGGGTACCAGACGCAGGCCCTGACCATATTTTTTGGATCAATGACATCTTGGACGAATACACAGTGAGATCTGGATACATACTTGCTCTTGGAATACACTCAGTTAGCTGGGACGGGGGACCGTGGAAATCAATTTGGAAGCTCAACGTCCCCCAAAAAATTCTCTAATTTTGGTGGCAGGCTTGCACGGGTATTCTCCCAACAATGAGCCTTCTCGTTTATTAGCATATGGACAGCACTGTTTTTTTCCCTTTCTGCCCGAGAATTCCAGAAACTCCTCTACACGCTATTGTTTACTACCCGGGAGAGAAGGACATTTGGAATAATTGGGGTCCTGGTCTAGGTGCTTCGCTGGCATTGGCCTCTGACCATTCCGATCTGCTGATGCGTTGGTGCTCCTCTCTCTCTTCGGCAGATGTCGGATCACTTTGCACCTTGGCTTGGATTATATGGTTCTGGCGTAACGATGCTGTTTTTAATCAAGCTCACAAAACCCCCCAAATTCTGGATTGACCGGGCCACTTCTTGGATTGAGGGATGGAAAGGCCATAATGGATTTTCTTTGCCGGGTGTTCCCCCCTCCCATCCTTCCCACTAGAATCCACCAACGGAAGGGATCCTTAAGATTAATGTGAACGCATCCCTTCCGAAGGATGGGCTTGTTGCCCTCGGCCTCCTTGCCCAAAATCATATGGGGCGGATTCTTGCTGTAAATATGAACCACATTAGGCATTCTGGGAACCGACAGTTGCTGAGGCCATGACCATCTTTTCTGGTTTTATGCTCACTTTGGAATGTGGATGGGGTGATATCATCATTGAGTCTGACTGCCTCACCGTGATCAAAGCTATTAATCACAACGACGGTGGCCTCCAGTATTTTGGAATCATCATTAGGAGAATTCTCTCACTTAGCCAAAGCTTCTCATGTTGTACCTTCTCCTTCACAAAAGGGAAGGAAACAACACGGCCCATTATCTTGCGGTCTCTGGTCCTTTCAACTCTAACCAGCTCTGGTTGGAAAATTTCCCTTCACAGCTTAGCATTTGTACTTCTTCTGATCATTGTCATTAATGTTATATGCCTTCTTCAAAAAAAAGTTATTATGTGTTTCTTGGAATTCATGAGTGACATGGAAAACATTTTTAGTGTATATAAAAACTATTTTTTATTACAATGAGATCCAGATTATTGGGATTAAATAATTTATATGAATTATCAAGTGCCAATTGTTAAGTTCACTTAGTGAATATCTGGAGAAAATTCAGAAGGAAAGGAGATCGGATTGTGTTACATGCTGTTTCTATGGATTTGTCTTATAACCATGGGGTTAATTCCAAAATAAGAATTTGTTTGAAACAAATGGAGAATAAATATCTTTATAGGGATATGATATTTCTTGGATTCTTCATATACACAAAAGGGGAGAAAGTTTTCAAAATTAAAATGGTAGAAGTTATTTTTCATGGGGGGGGGGACTTTCAAGCATCAATGACTTGGTTCCTATAAAATTCAGAAGCTTAGTGAAAAAAGAATCACATGGAATAAACCCTTGTATTTTATTGACAATAAGGGGGGAATTGAATGTGATGGAGATATTTGAGAAGTGAAAACAAATTTTGGTTCACTTAGTCTCAAGATGATTTTGTCAAAGGAATATTGTCAATAAAATCCAGGGGGTTGTTGGACTCCTAAGAGTGTGGAATGGATTTTTTGAAAATATATGTGATGTTGATAATAAGTATGATATTGGATTTTTTGGAATCATCATTGGTGAAGTGGCGAGTCTTTTATAATTTTTATGGATTCATATGTTTCATTATGATAAAGAGGAGTTAATGAAGACATACAAAAAAAATCGGACAACCAAGAAAGACATACAGCCATCTCAACCAAGGATTATGTCGAAGTTGGGATCAATTTGAGCCTAAGGGAGCTAGTTAGTCTATCTCAGAAAGAGATAGGATGATTGGGATGTGTACAAATCCATAGGATCGTGCACCCATGTGATCACACATGCAAATGGTCTAGCTAATCCAACTGGTTAGGTGGGCCTATGCGAGTCGGTGCGGCCTATGAGCCCAGGTGTGTCCATGTGTGGTTATAGGAGAAAACATCATGTTACTCACCAAGTGCTCAGTGGAATATAGAGTATGATATATCACATCTCAATTGTAGCAGAGTTCAATGTGGGATTCTAGATTCACTACACTGTTCATCTATTTAAAAACTATACACATAGAATTGTTGTCGTTCAATATAGGAAATCTGAGTTGTTGGATCTCTTCTAGAGATCAAAATCTTCCTCCTTCACTTGAGGGTGAAACAGTAAAAGGGTTCTTCCTACATTATAATTTTACGGTGTTATAGTCGGATGAATCTGATTCATTTGGAATAAGTAATGATTGGATATAATGCATAGTTATGAGCGAGATAATAAGTACATGTAGTTACACTTGCATGCAAGAAATTTTAATGGTGATTTTATTAAAGAAGCATGAGTCTTAATTATTTTATTTTATCTACCATGTGAAGAATAAATATGACCTAAATTATTTGGGTATTAAATTTTAAGGCATGTGCTTCTACATGATGAGATGGATATGATGCACTATCTCCATGGTAATGTGATATCCATGTCACAGGGTGATTCAACACACTGTAAGCTTCATGTAAAAATGAGATGGTCGAGCTACAGTTGTGGATTACACTATGGAAGGTGATATATTTTAAGTGGAAAATTTTTAGATACAGGGCACTATATTGTAGTATATTAAAATATACCATGTAATATTCTATATTTATAAAATCAATTTTGAGATAGTCTTACTATTTCATAGTATGTTTCCTTACACCATGATGGTTTGAAATTGGAAGTGGCAAATATTATAGCTACAGAATAATGCATGAAGTTACACCGCAAGGAAAAAAATTTGTTTTAAAATTATTTAAATATAGAGGGTGTTTCATCATGGAAGATTTGGTGAAACGTAATGAGTTATGTGTTGAACTATTGAATTTTTATATCGTTATATCATAGTATCCATGAATTAAATTTAAAATAATAATACCCACAGTATTATTGGGTATTAAAGAGTTAGTAATAAATACCCAATAGTCAGTAGGTATTTTCATTTAAATGAGGGAGATTAAATATGTTATTCATAACACATTTTAATCATGTAATTAAATGAATCATTATCACATGTGTAATTATTATTCTGTTGTGAATAAAAGGTGTATGCATGTGATGAAGAAAATAGATAGATAAATATTGCAAGATCATATTGAGATTCATATACAATGAAGGTATTGTTCTAATGAGGGTATAAAATCTTGAAGAGTTTGAATACATTAAATATCTTTCCAAGGATTAAAGAAGGTGGTTGTTGTGTCAATAGAAAAGAGAAGATTAATTCCTGAATAGTTTTGGAAAGTAGAGGTGTTGAATCAAGTTGATTTCACCAAAGTGAAGAAGTAGTAAGAACTTCAATAGAAAATATATCTAGTGTGAAGGGTGAATTCAAGGAAAGTTTGTATTTTGAAGATACCTTCATGTCCATAAACTATATGGTAATCCTTTCCAGCAACAATGATCCATTGAAGGAAGTTTCGAGGGAGTAACCCTTGGGAAGCAGTGAGTTGTCCCTAAACTTATAAGTCAATAAGCCTGGGCATTAGAGAGACATTTCCTGAACCAATAAGCAGTGATCTTAATAGGTTTATTGCTCCAACACGATATTGGTAGCATGCTACTTGGACTATCCCTTTGTAGTTAACCAAGTAAAATATCATGTATATATTTACTTTATTCATGCACACCAAAAGAGATCAATAATTCTTAATCATATTTGAAAAAGAGCATAACAAGTGTCCCTTAAGGTTGAGAGGTCAAGATCCTTAAGGGAAATTGAGACTTTTTAACATCTTTTTACTTATTTTTATTTTTTTTAATCCTTGTATTTGATTACCCAATGATTGGATATCTTTGTAGGTTGTTTCTAGAGTTCTTCTAGACTTTTTTGAAGGTTTTTAGGCATGTACAGTATTTTCACACAGTTTGAGCATAGTTTGAAAAAGTGTGAAACCTGGAAAGTAGGGGGGTTGCACGGTTGGAACACAATTAAACCAAGTGTGTAGACAAACCATGAAACAGTTCTAGTGGCTCTATTTTTGGTACAGGATTAGTACTAACCATGAGACTTAACCCAAGAAACCATGATGATGGTAATTAAAGCACCAAAAATATTAATTAAAATACAGAAACCCCCTAATTAAACCTAAAATCCTCCCTCTCCAACCCAAATCCAATACTTTGGATTTTGGAAGAAACCTAGAGCCATTTTGGCTCTCCAAAACTCATTCCTTAGTGAATCTAAGCACCAATAGAAGCGGTGATCCTCTTTTGGTGATTATTTTTCTTCTTGATCTTTGATCTCCCTTCTTCCCTTGATTCCTTCTTCCTAGAGGTTATGATGGCCTTTAATTTTCTTGGATTATGGTTTATTGATGTGGAATTGTGGATCTAGGATCTTTTCTATCTTCTTTTGAGATCTATCTTCTAAGATCATGTGATCACCATCGAAGGCGACACATTTCAGATCCGTTGCAGTTAGATTCCAAATATTCCAAGTAGGTGTTTCTATTCTTTTCATTCATTTTTTAATTCATTTTTTCTTGATAAATTCATATATGTATGTTTATTAATTTCTAACATGTATTATATTTAATTTATCCTTGAAATATTTGGTAAAATATTATTTGACCAATTTTCATTTGAATTGAACATGGAAATAATTCTATGTCTATAATCTTGATCTTTCTCACCTTTTTTTGAATTGTTTAATGCCATTTTTTATTTATTTATTTTCAAAGAACTTTTAAATTATTTTCTGATGAAATTGAAATCTTTGGCCCAAGTTTTAATTTATAAAATGTACCTCATTTATTTGAATTAAATGAATTGATTATTTGATGTTTTCAAAATAGTTTATTAAATGACCAAGAACCCCATTTGAATTATTTCAAATTTGTTTTAAATAGGATCTCTTGGGTTATTTGAAATAAATGATTTATTCACATTGAAATAAGGTGTAAACCCATGTTTTAAAATTTATTCAATCCATTTTAAATTATAATACTTATTTTAAATGATTTAGGGATGATTTGAATAAATGATTGTTTTAAAGGCCCATTTGGAATTATAATAATAACTTATAAAGGAAGAAGGTATGAATTCCCTTTTTGAATGTTGAAATTATTTAAAAGGATTAAAATTGAATTGATGATTCTTGATGGACTAGTTGGCACTTTATGATGATCCTCTCTGGTAATAATCTCTTAATGTAACTTTCTTGATTATTGTACTTCCCGTTATTGAGTGTTTAAAACAGGATTATTGACTTTGAGGGAATTAGGGGTGACAGTGAGATGTGATATTAGGGCCAGTGCCCATGGTTTATAAGGATCCTTGTGTGATCCTCGTAACTTTATTATCACACTCACATATTTTTAATAGTCATATGAACTTGTATGGTTAGATGGGATGACCTAGATATATGTTTCACTAGTGGACTCTTACCCTTCTAGTGGATCCATAGAGAATGTGAAAGGTTCATACTATGGACATGCATCTAGGAATGTAGATGTGTGTGGGAATAGTTTTCTTGAGACCTGTGTGACTATATGTAAGCCCTAAAATTGGTCATGTTTTAATTTGATTAGCTATTTTGAGGTGGACTCGCTATCATACCTAGGTTGAACCCATGACATCTATATACTTGATCTCGATACATGACATCGTTTATTGTCAATATTTGTAACTGGAGCTACCTTTATTGATTCATTTATTATTATTATGAACCTTTACTCTATTTTATTGAATCTTTATCATCTTTCCATATTAGGTGCATATTCTCATTGTTCTTGATTATCTAAATTTTTCTTGTGAAATGGTTTTCAAATCTTTTCAAGAAAATGTTTATTTTTTTTAATAGTGAAATGGCATGTTTTACAGGTTTAGTTTACTAAATGATTTTAAATGTTTAAAACTCTATTTTTAAACTAATTCTCATACTCCCTTATGTTTACACCTCTTTTATCGTATTTGAATTTCCTTATGAAGTAATTTCATAGAATCTTTTGTGGAATCCTACAGAGCTCTTTAGTTCACACCCTTCTTGTACCTCTTGTTATTTGTAGCCCTTTATGAGATTAGTATAGGTTTTCATACTCTCATATTCCTTTGTGGGTCCGTGATTGGGTGAATAAGGTTGGGTTACTTGGGACATGTTGGGTGGTAGTGTACCACCAGGAGGTGGTTTTTGGTTGTTATGTTTCACTTTTAGTTTTATTAGTATATATTTTTTACTTTGATATGTATGTATTGATTTATATATATGATTTTGTTTCTTAATTGTACTCTATTATTGTAATATTTTGAGGGATAAATCGTTCCAATGGTTATTTATTGATTCCCATGTGCTTTATGAAATCCCACCTTTTTATTACATAAATTTTCATAACATTTTACAAACAGAGGATCTTATAAAGTTTAGTTTCTTGGAAAAAATGTACATAATACATGAAAACATAAAATATAATTCTAATCCACTTGAAATTATTATTCAAAGGTTCATCCTAATTACATTTACTTCATATCATAACCTAGGGGTGTACATAAAAGTAAAGGTGTGAACATAAGGCCCAGTAAGGGAAAGTAAGGAAAAAAATTACAAGTGATCTTGAGGAATATCAATAAAAACATGAGGAATGTAATTATGGCATGAGAAACAAAACATGAGACATATCATAATAAAAAGTACATTAATAATAACATGAAAATGTGGATAAAAAATTTAAATGATGCATTCTTAAGCATATCACCAAGTTTTTTCATCGAGGTGTCATAAAAATTACCAAGGTTATTCACAAAGGTATCGTAAAACATGTCATCTCTAGAGATTAAATTCGTTACCCAATGCATTGGAGCACTGTAAGGGAGAACCTATCATATTTATTAATTAATGTGATCCACATAAATAATAATAAAACATTTCATAAATAACCTATGGAAAATAAAATAAATGGGTTTCATATAAAAAACATGGCGTTTTAAAAACTGGTTAAAGACAAGATCATTATGTCATTTTTAACAAACAGAAAGGTAATGTGGGTTTCATGTATGTTAATATCCGATTAAAATAAATAATTTTTAAATATATTTGAATAAACCTAGAAAATAAATTGTTTTTGATATTCACAAAAAGAAAATAAGATAATTTCTTGAGGAGAAAAAAGAAATTTTGAGAAGTAAATATCACAGCATAACGGGTATAAAACATGGTTTTAGAAAATGGTAAAATGAGAGTCAGAAATGGTATCACATTCATAAAATACTATAATTATATTAAAGTGATAAAATAAAGTGGGAAAATAAATTATTTTTCAAATCATAATACATACCACATAAAGAGGGGACTTGAATGGAAAAGAGAAGTGGATATTTCTCTTAACTTAAAGAGTTACTCCAAAAACTTGAAGATTAGGACCTTATGGGATTGATTACACCTTGGGAAGACTAATTAGGAGATAAAACTACCATATATTTATAAATAATTAATTTTTAGTGAAATTAAATGGATAAGTGGGTGGGTATTTATAGCAAAAGTGAACAATTTGTTTATTAATTTCCAAATATAGGCCTTAGAAACCTAGGTTCTGGAAAATGAAAAACCATGAGCTTTAACATGGTATTTTCCTATGTTTTTGGACACTTGGGTCATATTTTATGTTATTTTAATCCACAATAGTCTATCATCATTTTATATTACTTATTTTTTCATGGAAAAAGTAATGTTTCCACGAAAATGATGTTTTTAATGTTAAAGTTTCCATTTTAGACTTTGGAAAGTAAATTATAGGTCTGTAAATTGATTAAAATATACCAAAATACTTGATATTAATAAAATGACATATTTTAGGTCTTTTATTGTATTTCATTAGTTATTACATCATTATGAAATAATTATTAAGTCATTAAACATACCGAAAAACTGAAACTGTATTTTTACTATTCATGAAAAAATCAAGTATTTTATAAAATTATCATAAATTCACGCTAAACTAATTTTGGTATGATGATTTAAAAAATGATATTTATTTTTATCAGAATAATTCTTTAAATATGATAATTCTAACTTTTAAATATAAAAATCCTTATTTATTAAAAATGATAACGGATTGAAAATGCATCGTAAAATTTTCAACACTTGAAAAAATAAAAATATTTTATCATTTATATTTAAATAAGAGTGTTTTTATCATAATATTTCCTTAAAATAATTAATATTCAAAATATCATAGTTTATTATAAATATTTATATATTTTCCAGAAAGTATAATTTCTGTCTGAAAAATCAATTTATCAAATTCCATCTCAATTTTATTAATAAAAACTATTCTTAAAATGAAATTAATGGAATAAAAATTTTATTTATGCAATGGAATTACAATTTAATAACTAGGGACTCGAAACATAACCCCTTATAACACTCACATACGACCTAAGGGTAAGATGTGTGATGGTGATAGATTCAAGGGGCGGATCATCTAACATCACCTGAGTGGTAATTTACACTAACTTGGGATTCTCCCATAGGTGATTTCATTCTAGATTCACTTATTGAAGCTCAGATTGGGCTTAGTTAAGAGAGAACCCCAGTGATGTTACCTCCCTACCAAGATCCTATAAATGGGCTTCATACAGCACGAATCTACTGATTGAGGCCATTTTTTCTCCTTTCAACATTAATTATTCTTTATCATTTTTACCTATAAATTATAACCTAAAAATTATTACCAAGAATACATTTTACAATATTCATATTGACCAATGGTCATATAACGTTTGAATCTAGATGGTTGCATTTCCCTTTATACTCACTTCATTATTAAATAGATATGGTTTTTTTGTGTGTAATATAATATAACAAATATTTTCAGGAAAAAATAATCATTTAAAAATTTTGGGTCAATAAATGATTGTATCCAACCCATGGAGATTGGGAACTCTCTTTGGGCTAGTATAAAATTGGCTTGAATATTGGTTTAGATGGTATTATGGATTGTTTCATTACAAGTGGTATTAGGGTAGGTCTATCCTTAAAGGGAAATACTTGAAACTCAAATAATTATGTTATTTTGGGTGATTCATGGTAGAAAATAGATTAAGAATGTGTTGTAACTCAAGAGGTAGTTGACCGCGTTGTCGACCGCGTCAAATTAGTTGTTTAATTTTGACTAGAATTTCTGCAGTATAGCAGCAACCCTAGGTCATCTTTCGACGGAGCCTTAGATAATTAATTTAAAAAGAGGGTTTTGATTATGAAAGTAGAAGGTGAATTAGGTTTTGTAAAACTTGGGGGTTTTATGATTAATGATGAAAATAGAAAATAAAAGCGATAAAACAAAGTAGAAATGAACAAGATTGATTAAGTGTGATCAACTCGGGGAAGTCTCGTGATGGTCATCCTTCATCGCTTCAAGGGATGGGGTCATGATCTTTTAATCTCTGGATTTTAACACCTAGAACCATAATTTTACTGAGTTTATACTAGGATACCTCCTAGGGTTCAGTCAAAAACACATAACGATTCACCGAACACCGCCGATGATTGGGTGATTTGTGTTCGACATCATAACCGAAACTCACCAAGGCAACACATGAAGAATTCGATGTGCTCTCCAGGTTTGCATGTTATTTCATTGTGATACCATGACATAAATTTACATGGCCTTTACAGAGCTTGTGTGAGTTCTATTGACCAATATGAATCACACAAGCACCGCAATTGAAAGGGGGAAAAGAAAGAGGTGAACGGTGTGTGAAACATCACATGAATGGGTACCCCCAAACATGATCATATGAGTTGAGCATGACATACCAGTAAATAACTCAATAAAATAAGAATAAATGATGAGGAAAAACAACATACAACCTTGAATTAAAAAGATCATTCAAATTAATACAACTTTGAAGCTCGGGATTACATCACATTCCTCCCCGGGTGATCACAAGGGGTTTAGAAACTCATGGGAGGGGAAGAAGAAGAAGATGTTGAAGTAGCACCTCCCATAGACTCAAGAACCTCTAGGGATTTTTAGAAGACTCATTGGGGACTCCAAAATGGCAGCACCTTGCCTCTTGGCCTAACTTCCAAATGGGGATCCCAAGGTGTCATTTTATAGGAAAATTGGAAGGTGGTTTTAGGCACACAGATTTCTTCAATCCACTTTTTACACACGTTTCGGCCTTCATAAAGTATTATCTCACTTTAGAAAAAATAGAACAGTTGTATCCCTACATATTTACTGTCTCCACCGAAATTTTGGCACCATTTGGACAACTACATCTCAAGATATTGATAAAATACAGAACACCGCATTTGACTTGGTCCAAATTCGGTGGCTTGGACAGATCAGTTCGGATGGGCCCCATAAAAGCCTAATCAGCATTGGGTTCCTTAATATGAAATGTATAATATTAAATTATGGACAGGCCCAAAAAATTTCAGCCTATTTGGATGCACTGATTTCGTGTACTATGAAAAACAGTGGACAGATGTCCATGGATCCATGCAATTTTGGCCCATTTTTCTTCCACTTCATCAAAGGCCCTCCAAATCACCTCCACCTACATTGAAACAATAAAAACAAGTAACATTGCCCATTATAATATTGATT
This sequence comes from Viscum album, assembly GCA_963277665.1. NCBI lineage: Eukaryota > Viridiplantae > Streptophyta > Magnoliopsida > Santalales > Viscaceae > Viscum > Viscum album. Next base: position 1,811,334,287 of record OY728156.1, read on the forward strand.
AAAATTAATTGATTTATTCAAACATGAAGTGAAATTTATTATTATATTTAGAATATTCATTACAAAATTTGTTTAAAACTGTGGTGTAAGGGTGGAATAAAACAGTGAATCGTGGTACGATCAGTAGTTCATGAGCAGGTTCTTGATAATCACATCCTCGTGATGAGATTTGAGTTACCAGGGATGTTGGTATTGGATTATTTCTTTTGAGTTATTGTTTTTCTAATTATAAATGAGATTTAGATTCTCAATGAGACTATCACTAATTTGGGTAATCTCTTATGAGTTTTGGAACCAGAATAGAAGGATGACCACAATCGCACCATGTTTTCATAATCTGGTAAACTATGAGGAATTGATGTGAGTGATTTGGAAATATACCCATGAAAATTTTTGAGATTGGTGTGTGGTTTACCATCCTATATGACCAATCCTTTTTTATTTCTAACTTGATTCTAAACTTGAAACCTTATCCATTTTTTTACTAGTGACTTCACTTATGTGAGGTTGGTTATGTGGATTATGGGTGTGGTTTGTTTCATGATCTTATGTGGTTGTTTCATCTTTAATATCTTGTTTAAGATTTTAAATCCATTGTGAAAACTAAATTTTAGGGTTAAAACAAGTTTTTTTCGAGTGATTTGAAAAGTGTTTCCAATTACCATAAAGTGAGTTTTATGAAATGTTTGGGTTAGAAAACTAATTTTCAAAGACTCTTTGATTATGTGATAAAGAATGTTTTAAGAATTGATTTTGTTTTGTAATAGATTTAAAATGATAATGGTTTTGATAACTGGAAAATGGGATTAATGATTTTGAAACCATGGATTGGTTTACATAACCTGGTAAAGGATTTTTGAAAACTATGATGGATTTATAACAAGATTTATCATTTTTAAAGGAAAGAGTAATGTTTTATAAATGTTTAAATCTTATGTTTTTTAAAATAAATAATTCTTTGATAAAGTGGTTTGTGACTTTTTTTAAAAAAAATTATTTTATTTTTGTGTATTCTTTAATGCTTGAGTTGATATGCCTAGGTTTTTTGATGTTCAGAAATGTCTCCCAAAAACCCCTTCAAGAAAGATATAATATTTGTCCAATGGTACAGTCCTCAGGGTAGTTCTTAACATTTCTATAAGTATAACCCCTTATCAATGACTCTACCTAGACTCTATACTGAGTGGTAGAGCTAAAGACCTTCTAGCCTTTGAACCACATCCTTAAATTCCTGTATTTCCATCTACTTTCTTATAACAGTGAACAAGGTTCTTTTGAGGCAGTGTAGTGGATTGAAGAATTTGATGGAATGTTCAATTATATTAATACTCCTAAATATCTAATGATCAACCCTATCAACTCCTTATTTGGGGTACCTATCCAAGAGTGGTATTATATATGAATTAATTTCTTGGGAATTCTTCAAGTAAGTCTACATTCAAGGGCAGTATCCTGAGGATGCGAAGAAGGGGAAAGTTACTGAGTTCTTGGGTTTTGGTCAAGATGATCTATCTATTTCATAGTATGCCTATCAATTATCACATTTGGTATATTTCATACATGGTCTTACTTTTAATGACTTCAGTAAGGCTATCTATTTTAGAAAAGGTATTCACCCAAACCATATAACCACCATGACAACGGTCGGGTTGATTTATTATCATGAAATGGTTGATAAGGATTTCTCAACTGAATAAGAGATATTAAAACAACATGAAGGTAAGAAATAATCTTTCATAGTTGATAAATAAAATCCTTCATGAAGAAATAGGATTTCTCTCCTATGTTTAAATTTTGGATAACCCAGTCATTCTAAGAGGTTGTCTTCGAATTCTCTAAAGGTTTGTGGATAGTGTGGCTATTCAGGTCACCTTCTAATGTTTTGTAAGTTTTTTCAATCAAAATAGAAAATTAGGTTGGGAATATTAGATCCTAACTATGGGGTAGAATATGATTCATGATAATGGAGATCTATACATAGTCCTTGGAGTGAATATTTTCACACAGTGGAGGAGTTTTCAGTTTCCAGTTGTTAGTTACCAGATGCTGTTAATGTTGATTTAGATTATTGTTTCTGGTGTCATGGTGGAAACACTTTTAGTTTTCCTTATTGTGGATTATTTATTTTATAAACCTTTTGTTTTGGGATTTTTTTGAATTTTATCTTTTGGACCATGGTTTGGTTCATTTTTGTATTGCTTATGTAATAATGGTTTCCTTTTCTTAACATATTGGTAGTTGTACCTTGGTATTCCTCTTATTCTAACTTGATGGTTAGAGAATATATTGATATGTTAGATGATATCACTTATGAGAGTGTAGTTCCCTTTTTTACACTAACCTAGATGTTTGAGCACTTTCCATTTGGACTTGGATAGACCTTGGAAACTTACTTAGGTAACTAATATGATGTGGTTTTTTTGATAGACCATGAAACTTGTAATGACCCAAAATGTTATAAATAAAATTCCTCTTTTTTAAGGTCTCATCATGTATTATGGTTATAGAAAACACATGAACTTTTTTTTTATTATATCCAATTGATTTAAATGACTGTTAAGTATCATTACCATTGAAAATATAGTCATTGAACAATGATCACATGGTTAGTATAAATATAGTGTTTAAACAAATCCAATTAACACAAACAAAAGAAGTGATAGCCTCAACCAGTAAGATCATACCCTATAAATCCCATTTATCAGAGCTTCTTAGGGAGATATCATTTTTGGGATTTTTCCTTGACTAATCCCAATCCAATATCTAATAACTTAAGCATGATTGAAACTATTTATGGGAGAATTTCAAGCTCATCAAGATCATGGCCCAAACCATGTTTATCGAACTAACCCATGAAAGTCTCACCATCACACACCTTACTCTTAGGGTGTTTGTGGGTGTATTAAAGGGATATTTATCAAGACCCTATCAATATTAATATGTACTTTTTTTATATAATAATGAATATATTTTCATATTATTGTTGTTTGTAAATGATTTTTATTTTGATATAATAAACCACAAATTGTATTTTTGGTTGATATTAAAATTCAATTAATGAATTTATGAATTAAATAATTTTTTAAATAAATAATATTTTAGTATTATTAAATAATTTTTATCATGTATAAATGATCATATAATTTTTATGAAGTAAAATGTAATTTTTTTAAGGGTTTCAAAACTATTATTGTAAAAAAACCAACATTTCTTAATAAATGTCAATTTAATTTTAAAAGTAAAAATTCAAATATTTATAAAATTATTTAGATAAAATTAATATTATTTTTGTAATTATAACATTTAAATTATACAATGGTAATTTTTTCATAATTTTCTAAGATAATCGAATTTTTAGGTAAAAATTAAATATCGTATAAATATACTTTGTGTTTCATGACATCATAATGACCCAAAATTTATGTAATAATTACTATAAATGGGATCCATGACCAAATGTATGTTTTAACTTTAAAATAATTTTATTTTATTTTATTTTATTTTTTTGTATAGCCATTATGAATCCTTCAAAACTTATAATATATTTTAAGGTTTTAAAATCATTTTTTTAAGAGTGTGCCTCACCTACACATAATAAAGGGAATTATTTTAATAATTTAATCCATTGGAATTATAAAATAATGACAACCACTCCCTTTTTTATGAAACCATGGGCAAAAACAATGGGTTAGTTTGTGGTTTTGGATATTTATTATGTAGAGTCCAAAACCTAAATAATAAAGAAATCTCCCTCTTTTCCTATATAAACCCACCCATGCTCCCATTTATCTTCAATAAAACTCCTTTTATAATGACCATACTCTAATATCAACTCTCTATAGTCCTTCTAAGGTGCCCTAAGCTCTCAATAATCCCCTCCCAATCTTTTGAAATCACACACTCGAGTAAGGGATCCTTGCCTTCCTCTCCTTCTTTCAATTCAAGCACCTTCTTTGGAATTTGTCTTCTTAATTGCAATTTTTTATGATTTAATTTATTTATAAACATACCCTACTATCCAATGGATGTTATTTTAATGATTCATCATTTATTTTATCTCATTTTTACCTTCACCTAAGTTTCTGTAAGGGGTTTATCTTTTCTCATTTCCAATCAAGAACTCCTTTTATGTTATGTCTATTAAATTCCATTTTATTTTTTTGGGATATTTTATTCTATATTCCCATTAAAATAAATTTAATTTATAAATTATGAGATTCATTTGGTGTCTTTCCCAAGTGGTGAAGGCTCCCCGTAATCCTACATCAAACACGGGTTAAAATCTGGGTGGGAGCGAATTTCTGCAAGGAGGTGGTGATATAGGCATGACACAGGCATGTAGTGACGCAGGCATGATACAGACAGTATGATGCAGGAATGATGCTTCATGGGGCCTTTGTTCCATTTAATGGGTTTTATTCCTACTGGGCCTTCAGGCCATGAATTGAATAAATAAGACTTGATGGGTGGGTTATCCCTTGGGTGGGCTATGGCCTACTTTTTTGGCCTATGTGTGTATGTGTGTATGTGTGTTTAATGTAATTATACCCCCAATCACCCAATATATATAAATTATTATATCCCCTTTTTTTCTCTCATTAATCATCCCATGATCCTTTATGTACACCTGTTATCATGATGAAATTTCGTAAGGGATATTTTCATTTCTTCTCTTTATTCAAGTATCTCCTTTACCTGATGTATTTTATCTTCATTTCTATATAATGGGATATGTTATTACATATCCCCTTTAATGTAAAATTTATTTCCAAATTATTATAGACCCATTTCTCTCTCATCAATCCCTTTTGTGAATTTTTAAGTAACACTGTTATGCTGTCGAAATTTCACCGTGATTTTCCATGCCAAAACAATTGTGTAGTGAATACCATACCCATTTTTATATCAAAGGTATTCACATTTATGCACATATACTTATTGATTAGGGACTTACATGTATTTATTCTACATTTCTTGATCATGGGATAAATTATGGTGGTAAATGAATCCATTTTGTATGACCTATGTGGCACACTTGAGCATGATAATGAAATGAATATGATGGGCGCAACCAGATAGTGATCCAATGCATTGGGTAATGTTTAGTATCATGATACATCATGTTGGGATAGGGAGTTAACAAGATTCCTTTATGTGAATTTTTCCACTATGATGTCTTTAAGGGTTTATCCTTGACCTATGTTTATGATTCAGTGTTTTAAGTTATTGTCACATTTCCCAAGTTATGATTAGCATGTTATATCATGTCTCGTTATCATTTTTATGATACCTACTCTTTTTATGAACCATTTATATGCCTATTTTCTAACATCTATTATCTTATTCATGTTATTCCATGTTTATTACCTTACTAGTATTTATAGCTCACCCATTTCTTATGTTCTTCCCCAGGTTATCCCAAACAGTTTTAAAATCCATGGAATTTTAGAAGCATATTATGGAAGTTTTTAATAATGTTGTTATATCCAATATTCAAGATGTTATGTTATGTACCTAATTACCAAATACAATAGACTTATTGATCATCTGGGTTGTATTAAGTGTATTATTATGTAATAAATCAAGTATTAATGTGGAATAAAAAACAACGTTGTTATACAACCAGTGGTATTGGTGTTTGTTTTGATGAACTCATCGAGGTATGAGGATCAATTTTGAAAAATCCTATGTTTCCATTTAGTACTTACCCAAGGTAAAAATACTTTTCATTTCCTTATATTTCTTGTATATTCTTGATTTTATATGTTTCTCCTTAATGAAAAGTTAAAGTATCTCCCTTGGGACTAACGGACGTGATTTTCTTATGTTACACCATTTTAGTGAATCTTTAAATAGTGAGGAGACCTATGTTAGGTCTCTATTCATTATCTAGTTTGGAGACATGTAATAATATTGGTGCATTGATCTTGTATTTGTACGTGTGTTGTTATCCATTGGGTGAGTCTCACTTCTGGACCACAGACCGTTCACCTCATAAGATGAGTAATGGAATTTTTCTTGTGTCATCATGTTCTATCTTTCAAACTGGATGCTTTCTAGGGATATAAAGTCCTATGGTGGGGGGTGTAACATCCTTCTACCTTTTTTTATGTGTTTTACCCATTGATTTTATTACCCAATGATTGGATATCTTCAAAGGTTTTTTATGGAGTTTTTTCAGACTTTTTTGAAGGTTTATGGGCATGTGCGCAGTTTGCGCATGGTTTGACAAATTATGCAACCTGGATAGTAGGGTGTCATTCAGTTGGTATGTAGTTAAACTAAGTGTGTATTCAAACCATGAAACACTTCTAGTGGATCTTTTTTGGGCACATGGTTAGTACTAATCATGCGACTTAACCTAGGAAATCATGTTGATGGTAATTAAAGCCCTACAAATCTTAATTAAAATCCTAAAACCCCCTAATTAACCATAAACTCCTCCCACTCAAACCAAAATCCAATAATTTGTATTTTTGGAGCAACTTATATCCATTTTGTCTCTCTAAAACTCATTCCTTGGCAGATCTAAGTTCCAATCGAAGTGGTGTTCCTGTTTCAATGAGTTCTTTTCTTCTTGATATTGGATCTCCCTTCTTCCCTTGATTCCTTATTCCTAGAGGTTATGATGGCCTTTAGTTTTCTTGTATCTTTGTGGATTGATGTGGAATTGTGGATCTAGGATCACTTATCTCTTATTTCTAGATCTGTCTTCCTAGATCTGGTGATCTTCATCAAAGGCAACACATTTTGGATTCATTTCGATTTGATTCCAAATATTCCAAGTAGGTTTTTTATATGATTTTCCTTAGTTTTTTTATTCATTTTTTCTTGATAAATTCATATATGTGTGTTTATTAATTTCTAACAAGTATTCTATGTAATTTATCCTATAAATTCATCATAAAATATGCTTTGACCAATTTTCCTTTGAATTGAACATGGAATGAAGTTAGTGTCTATAATCTTGATCTTTCTCACCTTTTTGTGAGTTGTTTAATGCCATGTTTGTTTTGGTTTATTTTCAAAGAACTTTTAAAGGATATTTTGGTGAAATTGAGGTCTTTGTCTCGGGTTTTTATTTATAAAATGAACCTACTTGATTTTAATTAAATGAGTTAAACTATTTGATGTTTTCTAAATAGTTTAAAATGATTGAATTTATTAAACGACCAAGAAACCCCTTTGAATGATTATACATTTGTTTTGAAATGGGTTTTCTCAGGTTATTTGAAATAAATGATTTGTTAACATATAAATAGGGTGTAAACCCATGTTTTGAAATGTATTCAATCCATTTTAAATTATAATACTTATTTTAAATGCTTTAGGGATTCTATGAAATAAATGATTGTTTTAAAGGAATTTTTGGAATTATATTGATGACTTGGAAAGGAAGTAGGTATGAATTCCCTTTTTGAATTATGAAATTATATAAAAGTATTTGAGTTTAATTAATGATTCTTTACGGACCGGTTGGCACTTTATAATGATACTATCTTGTAATAATCCCTTAATGTAGCTTTCTTGATTATTTTACTTCCCACTATTGGGTGTTGAAAATGATTATTGACTTTGAGGGAATTGGGGGGTGATAGTGATATGTGATATTAGGGCTAGTTCCCATGGTTTATAAGGATCCCTATGTGATCCTCATAACTTTATTATCTCACTCATATATATTTACAAGTCATAGAAACCAGGATAGTTATATAGGATGACCTATATATATGTTTCACTAGAAGACTCACACCCTTCTAGTGGATCCATAGAGAATGTGAAAGGTTTAGTCTATAGACATGCATCCGGGAAATAGGGTACGTGTGGAACTGGTTTTATTGAGACCCATGAGACTAGATCTAATATTGTAAATTGGTCATGTTGTGATTTGATTATCTATTCTGAGGTTGACTCACTATCATACCTAGGTTAAACCCATGAAATTAATATACTTGATCTTGATACATGAATGTCTGTTGTCACTATTTGGAACTGGAGTTTCCTTGATTGATTCATTTATTGTTATTATGAACTTTTACTCTATTGTATTGAATCTTTAAAATCTTTACATATCAGGTGCATATTCTCATCTTTTCTTGATTATCTAAATTTATCTTGTGAAATAGTTTTCAAATATTTTCAAGAAAATGTTTAGTTTTTAAATGGTGAAATGGAATGTTTTACAGGTTTAGTTTAATAAATTATTTTAAATGTTTAAAACTCTATTTTTAAACTAATACTCATACTATCTTATTTTTATTCCTCTTTTAGAATATTAAAATTTCCTTATAAAGTAATTGCATATAATATTTGGTACTAGGCTCTTTAGCTCACACCTTTCTTGTACCTTTTGGTGTTTATATCCCTTTATGATCTTATAGAAGGTGTTTGTGCTATCATATTCCTTTGGGGGTTCATGCTTAGGTGACCAATGTTTGGTGAATTGGGACATGGTGGGTGGTCATGGACCACCAGGAGGCGGGTTTTGGTTGTTATGTTTTGCTTTCAGTTTTATTAGTGTCTCTTTGTACTATGATATGTATGCGTTGATTTATATATATGATGATGTTTCCACATTTTACTCTATTTTTGTAATCTTTTGAGAGTGAAATCATTCACAATTGTTATTTATTGATTCCCAAGTACTTGTCACCGGCCCGTGGAGATCGGGAACACTCTTTGGGTTAGTGGCGAATTGGCTAGGATATCAGTTTATATGGTATTCTGGATTGGTTCATTACAGAATTTAAAGAACAAAGAATTTTAATTATCACAATAGTGCATACCCTGATTCACCCCCCCCCCCTTAGGGTAATATCACACTAATTCCTTCTATAAGGTGTGTTATTTCTAAAGAAACTATTTTTCATGACCTCAATCACTCAGTATGAGTGGGTCTTGTCAAAACTGATTTCCATGAATGATCTTGTGTAAAGTAAGAAGAATATAGGTAACCTTGACAATTAGATTTATATATATGATGTGAACTTTGGTTTATACATATTTAGGAAACCTTGAGGATTAAATGACCATGGAAATAGAGTTTGGACAATATATATGATGAATTTGAGAAAGGTGTTGTACACTTAATTATTCAAGAGTTATATATGATATAATTGACATGATATTCAAATTAAATATCTGAGTAATGAGAGAAATGTCAAAGTGGGGTCAAATATTATGTGAAATATATATATCTGACCACTAATAGATATTATGTAGAAATGGAGTCGCTGATTTAATGGGAGAATATTTAATATAATTCCTTATTAAATAAATGAAAAACATGATACTCATCTGATAAAAGATTATTTTGTTGATAAAATGGCATCATCATCAAAACACAACTTTGATATCACTGCTATAAAGGGAGAAACTTAATAGAAGAGGGTTTTTTACTGGTACAAAATCTTGATAATCTTTCTTATATAAGAAGAAAATATTGATGTATTGGAGCATTCCTTGAACAACCAATTAATGAATCTATTCATTAATCAAATATGGATGCTTATTATAACAATAAAAATGATCCATTGGATGTTTTCACTCTCACACTAGTTTCTATAGAACCAATATTTTAGAAGAAATGTGAAAATATGGACACCAAAAAAATAATAAATAACCTTAAGAGGCATTATCAAGAGAAGGCAAGATATGAGAGGTGTTAAGTTTCAAAGAAATTATTTAGATGTCACGTGATTAAATGAACTTTGATCTTTTTAAATTATCTTGATATGATGGGTATGTGAATTATTTGGAGGTGTTGGGGTCGCCTCTCAAGATATACATGACTATGGGTTTCATTAAATAATCATTGAAAGAGAGGTTTTGAAAATTTATTTTTAATTATAACATGAATATGTTCAAATAATCCTTACTTTATTTTCTCAAAATACTAAGGGAGTTGATCAGAACATGGTAAGTTTAACCTCGAGTGTTTTGATGACTAAATGAAAGAGTAAAATTGAACGTTTAATCCAAAGGAATAAGAAATCTATTGGAGGGTCCAATAGTAGGTCTCAAATTTTTAGTTTGGGTCATTAAAATCTATGGGAGGTGTCAATAAGGAAAGACAATGTTTCTATTATGAAATGGTTAGACATTAGAGATAATACTATCAATAATATCTGAAAGGGTGTTAGAAACATCATGGAGAGTCCACTTCAATTGTTAAAGTTATAAAAAATAATTGTTTTATTTTGAAGGATATTAAATACCAATTGTAAACTGTAAAATTAGTTTAAATATGTATAGTAGTTCAAAATTAAGGATGGGTTGACAGAACAAGATAAGAGTTGAAATATGGGGAGCAAGCAAGGGTGGTTTTTTCAAGAAAATAGACACTAATTCAAGTTGGAAAATTTTTGATGGGATTGTGTTATTTTTGTTTCACACTTGTGTGATAAAAGGAGTGAATTTGATGTAATAAACAAGGTTTTTATAATAAAATAAAGTTTTTATAGAAACACATGGCTATTTTTTCATCCATTATATAACATATTATGAGAAAGAAGATGAAAATAAAAGTGTTTTAGTGAGATTATCATAAAATAATTTATCCAAACTACAAAATATGAAAATGTTTTATATTTTAATCTTTTATTTGGGTTGTTTCTCTAAGTAAAAATTATAAATGATGTAAAAAAGTCATATTAGATATGATTTTGAATTTTTTTTGTTATTCCATAAATAAAATCATATAATGTATGATTTTTTTGTGCAAAAAATGTTTTTAGGTCTTAAAAATAATATATTTAGATGAATATATTTTCTAAAAGTTCATTGGGAGTTAATATTAATATTGGATGAGTTTAAATAATTAAACAAACAAATGAAATATTAAAGAAATTGTGATTTCTGAAATACCAATTTAATTCAAAGAAAATGTCACTAAAGAAAATATTCAAGTACTTAAAGAAGTATTTGGAAAATAATTAGTAAAATAAATATTTTAATATAAAGAGTTATATTGTTACTTATTACCAATGATCTCAAAGAAATTATGTGTCCTTATAAGGGGTTTTAAATGTTATCCACTTTAAAAACAAAAATTAAATACACCATAATATTAGAAAATTTTAGGTAAATTTATTTGGATAAAAAAATTAAAAGTTTTGAACATAAGAATTGTGAATTATAATACCACCATCATTTAAATATATTTTTATTCATAGATGTTATCTCATTGACAAGTTTAGTTAGAAATTTTCATATGGTTTCTTGGGGATATAGCAGGTGTTACATAAGGTGTAACATGTTTAACAAAACCAACTAAATCAAAAAAACATAATTTCATTAAAGTCTCTAACATATTAGAATGTAGTGCGAAAAATACTTAAATATATTGTATTATTAATATTTTCTTAAATGTATTTTAAGAATATACAAATGAATTATGTTATACAAAGTATTTATCAATTTATCATCCATTCATGTGTGTTTCATATATCATGAGAGTTGAATGATAATTAACCCATTAAAGATAAATATTTATGTTATTAATGGTCAATGATCATCATGGAAAGGCATGGGTTGTGATGAGATGTTAAGACCGGCATGAGTAGGGTATCATATGGGAATAAAAATTTCACTCATTATGCACAAATTTAATTTTTATTCTAAATTTTCCCTCTAAGTATAGCACATGGAATGTCATAAAATATGTCATTAGTATAGTAAGGGTGTATTTTTTATAATAATACTCATTGCATTAGGTTAACAAGTTGCCTCATATGAGAATATTCATAATTTTATACCTTTATTACATCATCTTGGGAATAAGCTAATTAGGGTGTAGTTGAATATATAGTTAATCATATGATATGTTTTTCTTAATCGATATGGGATTTTTATGCATGTGTGATGAGTATAACATATGGGCCCTATATTAGGTATGGGTGAAGAATCATATGGTCATACCAAGATAAGTGAAATAAGATATACTTGTCTACATCGGTGAGTGGCATGTTATGTACTCATCTACATGGGTGAATGATATGACATGTATTCATCTGTCATGTTCAGTATTTACTCATGGAATTGAGAATGTATGAATTAACTTACAAGATATTGACATGTTTTCTGTCTCATGATCAAACTTGATTTTTGGGGAAAATGTATTATATGATTATTTATGATGTATGTGTTACATCCGGTGGAAATGGGTTTATAGATACATTTAATTTTCACACAAGCTAGATCTGTCTGACTTACGACACTCTGTTTTCCAGACGAGGACTTGAATTCTGCATCTGCTTCATCTCAGAAGTCCAGAGCTACAAAGACCAACACTCATAGCACTTCTAAACTTGTCTCAATCTTTCTGCTCTATTGTGTATCATTTTATTAACTTTCAAGCAGAGTGTGTATCTATATAGTAACATGCTTTGTCTCCTGCATTAAACTGAAGGATAAAAGATATCCTTACTCAAACATTCTTTTACTCTTGTGTATACCCACTGATAAGTGCGGAAGAGGTCCCTGTGTAGCCTGGTCATTTGTACCCATGAAGAACTGTGAAAGAGGTCCATGTGTGGCATGGACAGTCCTATGTACTATTTTTTAACCCCGATCCAGGGTGTGGATCAAAGTTTATTTATATAAACAGATTGGTGGAAGGTGATCATCAAGTGGAGTGGATTAGGTCTCATCTTGATACTGAACCACTTGTTTCATATCCATTTTACTGCATCATTTAGTCTTCTCTATTTTACTACTTTTCTATATAACTCAAAAATCACTAAATTCACTTTGATAGTTAGTCTTGGAAAGAAGTTATAACTGTCTTGTCTTAGTAGAATAGCTTCAAAAGTAACTTTAATAACTAATATTAAGATTAATGAGAATTAATCAATCTTCTAAGAAGTTATCTAAACTGTCAAACTCTTATTACAGTATAACCTTGATTAACTGGGTTGTATCTAACTTTTGGGGAAAACCCTTTTTGGAAATATATTTTTTTTACAGAAATTTTTATAGTTACTCAATTCACCCCTACCCTCTTGAGTAATCTACTCCGACCAATAGGTGATTGACATGTTATGTATTCATCTACATGGGTCAATGATATGACATGTATTCATCTGTCATGTTCAGTATTTACTCATGGAATTGAGAATGTATGAATTGAATTACAATATATTGAAATGTTTTGTGTCTCATGATCAAACTTGATTTTTGGGGAAAATGTATTATATGATTATTTATGATGTATGTGTTACATCCCGTGGACATGGGTTTATAGATACATTTAATTTTCACACAATAACCCTTTTTAACTTGAGTATAATTAATTCTTTTCTATAATTTGCACCTTATAATTATGAATAATGACTTCATAATTGTTTTCAATGATACAAAAGTCTATGAGGTTACGCAAAAATATTGTGTTAATGATCATTTTTTTTGTTACAAAGTATTTTTATAAAGTTAAGAAAGTTATTTGATACCTTATCCAAAATTGAGTTTTAGATTATATTCAAAAAATGTTTTGGATAAGACATCACAAGTTGTTACATTTTATATGACATAAGGTGAAATGTGAATAAAGTTTATGAGGTTTTAGGGTAAGTGGGAGATTGAAAGATATTGTGTACAAAAGGGATATAACACTAGCAATTTTATGGTCCTAGAATCATATATGGTATGGTGCTTAACATGGGAAGTGATATGTGACACCCTCCATGTCACTATGAAGTTTATTTTAAATTATTTCATATTATTATGGGTGTTTTCAAGTTCCCATGATTTATGGGAATTGAATTAGAAAAAAATGAAGTTTTCCCAGGGGCACACGATTATCCCACATAGTTAGAGTAAACCATGAGGATCCCGGATGATAATGCAGTAGTTTTGATGGTACCATTTGGCATAGTTCATGTATGGTTAATAAAACCAAGTGGTCTTTAATAGATAATCATGCAGCTTGTTTTTTGTGTGGGGGTGATCTTTACGGTTGCCTCATATTTAGGATAAACCATAAGAAATGTGTTTTATTAGACAATGGCTCCCAAACGGTTAGCACACAGTTTGAAAAACCATGAAGCAATACAATGTGACATGCTTAGATTCATTAAAAATAGGGATTACACTTTCTCCCCCTACTTGATTTTAACTCTTCAGCCCTCCCTTTCTCCTCCCACCTATTTTAATAAACCAGGTGAAACCCCAAGGGGTATTTCTCCCTTTCTCTCTTCCATTTTGATGGCCTTCCACCTTAGTTTCAATTGGATTCTCTCTTAGTAAGTCCCTATAAACCCCTTCCTCTTCTTTATTTTCTTATTCCTCTTGATTCAAGTCTCTCCCATGAACCCTATAATCCATAAGGACTCAAAACTAGGGTTAGGGTGGAAATAATCATGGGGGTTTGTTCGTATGGGGGTTGAAAAATATGTTTACTTGATCCATTGTGTATCCTCCATCGAAAGCAATGTGTTTCCATTTATTTCCATCAGGTTGAGGTAGGTGTTTCTTTGTCTTCACTTTATATTCCATTCCATGAGATACTTTATTATTTTAAAATGATTTATATTATTAAGCTATGCATATGTATTTGTCTCATGAGAAACTAGAATTGATTTTAAGTGGTTTTAACCCATCACATGGAATGGGATTCCATGACAAGTGTCTGTTAAAATTACCAAGTGGGTTTTCCAAAGTATTCAAATATTTTAAAAAGGGTGGTGTACACTAGTTTGATATTTTAATGGTGTTCCACACCAAATTGTTTCTAATTATAGTGTTTCAAGTTTTGGAATGGGTTGTTTTAGATTGAAAATGGGTGTGTTAGCCCATATGAAATTATTTTTAAAACTTATGGGAAACCTTGAGCATTTTAAAGTTATTTTAATCTTTCAAATGGGTGGTGAACATTGGTTCAAGATTTTAAGGGTGTTCACACCTAATGGTTTATAATTAAATAATTTCAAGCTTTTGAAATGGATTTCTTTATTTGAAAATTATTAAGTTGTCCCAAGTGAATTGTGTTTTAAATCATGTTGATATATTTGGTTATTTTCAAAGTTGTTTTAGGGGAAGTGTGAATTACCAAATAGATTTCAAGAAGTGTCTTTCTAATTTAGTTTAAAGAGTTTATTGAAACTTATTTTTAAAGGGGTGTGAGTTTGACTGGAACCTTGATCTTATTTTAAGGAGGCTCATTTGTCACGTTATAAAAGATGATTTTTCATGAAAGAGTGTGAGACCCTCTTTGTGCCCACTACCATCTTTGTTATGGGTGGTGATTTAAGTATGTGGAGATTAGGTGATGATCTAAGGGGTTATTTCATGCAAGGTAATTGAAGCTAAGGTGAGTGTTTATTTATAAATTTCTTTATTTTGGTTGATGATTGAAGCATGAAATTGTTTGATTGCTCACCTACTAGTTTGATGTTAAGGGAAGTCCTGGGAGACTAGGTAGAGATCTGGGTAAGTGCAAGCCCTACTGTGGATAGTGCGTCAACTAGGGAGGGTAACCCATTGGACTGAGTGAGCTAGTGGAATGAAGAATGGATATTAGACTGAGGGAACTAATGAGGGAGCATCTCTTGTGGCTTGGGGTGGTAGTAAGCACCTGAGAGGTTTATTTATTAGATAGTTCGACAAGACAACTAGGGAAATGAAAGGTTATTTAGTTATAGCCTAAGTTTCATGTTTCCAGTTTATATTGTGTTACATGAGTCCTAGGATGATTCCCATCAAACTAGGATCCTATTTACAATAATTCTATGGGATTCCTCAATTTTCCTTTCTTGTATCCCCTATTTATCATATGATTTCATGGAACCTTTAATTGGTTGTTTTCTTTCACCTTCTCATTGATCATGTGGTTCTTTATTTTTATTCTTCCCCATTTCAGGTGTTGATTTTGGTATTTTTTCCAAAAAAAATAAAAATGGATTTTGAAACATTTAATTCCTTAAAATTGAAATGGTTTTGTTCGAAAACTCAGCTTTGTGGGTATTAAAATGTGGTTTTAGGCCGTCATTCCTGGTTTTATTTATAAGTTTGGTATTCAAGCATGTTTTGGAAAACCGTTTAAAATAGAAAACCTTATTTGGTGGGATTAAAAGTGTATTTAAAATATTGATGTTTAAAATATGGTTTTTAAAGTGGAGTTTTTAAATGGTGAGTTATTAAAAGAGGCTTCGATCAGGGAAAAAGGTTTTTCCAAGTGATTGTTTTCATTTAATGGAAAATGATAAAAAATAGTTTTAAAACAAATTTTATGTGTTGTTAGTTTCATCTTATAATGGCTTATGAAAACCATATTTCTATTGTATTTTCAAACTATCATGTATTAAATGTAATATGTGAGCAACTATATAGCTTCAGTGGGTGGTGAACTACTATCTATATAGATAGAACCTATATTTTGAAGGCCTAGGGCCTCTTCCATGTGATCTTTCTCTTTTGGCCTTTTAAGGAGATTTTTAGTTGAGGTGTTGACCATGATTCATGAAGAGGTTCATTGGAGTGGTTTGAGATTTTAATTTAGTTTGGGTATTTTTTTGGCCATTTGGTCTGGTGTGTTTTATGCTTTGGCTTTATTTGTTTTTACTCCTGTGGTTTATGCATTTATGGATTCAATTCGATCTATCTTGGATGTATATTTATTATGTTATGTTTGGATGGTTATCTCATTGTTTCTATTATTTATTTATAATAATATATGAGGGTGGAATCATTCCCAAAGTGTGTTTCATGATGTTCAAAAACTAATTGTTAACCCATCAGGATTAGGAACGTTCTTTGGGCTTGTGGTGGGCCAGGTTGAGTACTGGTTGAGATGGTATCCCAAGTCAATTCATTGAAAATTGGTATTATAGATGGGTTATTAATGAGGACTAGTTTCAAGAATCACTCTCTTATTATTTGGTAAATTGGTAGTTTGGAAATAAGGATGTCATGACTTAGGATGTAAATGTGGAGAGAGTGTCGTGAGCTCTATCTCACCCTAA
Source organism: Viscum album (assembly GCA_963277665.1). Taxonomy (NCBI): domain Eukaryota; kingdom Viridiplantae; phylum Streptophyta; class Magnoliopsida; order Santalales; family Viscaceae; genus Viscum; species Viscum album. The sequence goes on from OY728156.1 coordinate 1,811,351,245, forward strand.
GCCTCATGTTTTCATGGGTAGTCGGGATTTTTGTATTAATTCTATCTTTCTATTTGATGGAATTATTGGATTATGATTTTATTCCTATGGAAGTGGTGCTTTGATCCTCGTTAGTATGGTTTTAGTTTCCTTGAGAGTCATATTTAGTGTTTTGTGATGGAGACGAAAAAGGGAATCATGGCATGAGGTTGGCTTGAAAGGCCTAACAAACCATGTGGCAACCAAATGCTTGATACCAGACACATTTTAGGGACCATTTCACAATTTTCATGTGTTTATAAACCATGTGGCCAAGTCGATCATGGTTTTGTATCCTAGTTATTTTTACTATTTAGACCCCCTTCACGCTTGGAATGCCTAGAGTGATTTACGGTGATGGGAAAAGGGTCATGGTGGGTCCTATGATATGTTAGTATTATTAGACTATATTTTGGTTTAGGTGTGTGTTATGAATTTTTTTATGATATTTTGTATGTGATGTGAAATTGTATTTTCATTTGTGATGGGTGGTTTTCCTGAAAAAAAATGTTTTGGTTTAAAGAAACCCCTTAGGGATTGTTTGTAAAATGAGATTTGGTTTCCAAAAAATGTTTTTAAGTGATTTATTTCAGTATGAAATATGGAATTTTTTTTGGTTTTAAATGAGTTAAATATGTTTTTAGGGATTTAAATGGATGGGGTGTTTTGTTTTTAAAAAGGGGTGGTCTCATTTTAACAGAATACGATGTTTTTACAAAACTATATTTTGGGGTTTATTTGGATTTTGACCCTTAGTGAGTACTTAAAAAGTGGATGATTCGAAATTTTTTCAAAATTTGAATGTTTTGAAATTAAACAAGGTGTGTTATTTGAACTATTTTTAAAAAGTTTTTCCTCTTTGGTGGTTTAATGCTCAGGGTTATCCCTTTTCTTGGTTTTTAAACTCTTTGTAAAAAGGGAGTCTATGGTTTTAAAAGAGGAAATTTTTGAATTCATTTTTCTTGTTTTTTGAGAGGTTTAATTTAGGAAACATGGTTGTGTTGGTTTGATGTATCATGTTGATTTAGTGTAAGCCTCCTAAAAAGCTCTAGTGTGAAAGTAGAGTGCTTGTCTTTAGGTGTCTTTCCTCCTTTCTATCTTAACATTGCCCAAGATCTAAATGGAGTGGTTGGTGTTGTTCCATTATCTTGGTGAAGTGTCTTGGATTTATCCATGGTGGTGTTTTTAGTGGCTCTCATTAAGAACCTTATAGGTCGGGTGTTTTAGGTCGTGAGCCTTGGTTTGATAGTTGGATTGGTGATGGTCGGTTTTCTTAGAAACTCTTGTAGGGGATTTAGTTTCTGGTGTTTGTTTTCTCGAGCTTGAATACATTTTAGATTGATGGTACAGTCATCATTTGATGTATGATTTTGATGCTTGGTCTATCTCTTTTGGAAGAAAATCTATTTTGGTATTTACACTAGGTGAGTTTGGAGCAGTTGTGGCTCGAGGAAATTCTTCTCTGGTGTATTCCTTGGGTTCTTTTTTTGTTACTCTTTATGAGCAGTAGTTATTTTGGGAGTATTTTTTCCTATGTTCTATGTGCCTTATGTGGCATGTTTTTTTATTCTATCTTGTATAGAGGTCTAAGCATGAGGTTTGTATATTGGTTTGGACATGGGGAAACCTATAGTACATGTATGTGTAACCAAGGATGTGGTTTTGTTTCTAGTTAGAATGTGGGTGTCGCCAAACTGAGTTTCTTATCAGAATCATCATGGGAATGTATTCTATATGCTTGGACCTAAACACCCCCATATATAGTTTGTGGACTTAGGGGTAAATCCGAATCATTTCTTAATGAGGAATGTCTCCATTTTTGTGCTTTTTGGTTTTCAGATACCATGGATTCAATTATCCATATTTGAGGTCCTTTAGGAAGTGTCTCGGTTTGGTGCTTCCTTTGTGGATTTAAAGCCTATTTTAGTGGATAGTTGTGGTTGGTGAACTTGTGTCTTTTAGAGATTTTGGGAATGTGGTTGTTCAATGACGTCCCATGACTATATGGAAAAGAGGTTTTCGGTTGTTCCACCATTTTATATTAGTTCTAAATGGTGGGGAGACTTATACTAGGCCACCATCTCCCTATATATTCTCTTTGATTGGTTATAGATTGGATTTTTCTTAAGGTTTATTAATGTTATTTGAGGAATTTTCATGAATCTTAAGGAGTTATCTTTTGTGTTAAGGGTTCTATTTAGTTTTTTGATCCTTCTTCCCCTAGGATCATCCTTGGGATTTTATCTTAGATAACTATAGATATTGTATTTTGTTGTCCTCTACTTTTTTCTGAGACTTTCTGGGGCCAGAAACTGGAATGGTGAGGAGAATTGTGATAGGCTTCATATCATTATGGAGTTTATTTTATATTATTTCATGTTATTAAGGGTTGTTTTGAGTTCTGATGATTTCTGGGCTTTGAATTTCAAAATTTTGAAGGTTTTCTTGGGCGTGCTTGATTACCTACATAGTTAAAGTAAACCATGCAGATCTCATGCGATAGTGATGTAGTTTTGACAATAACATTTGGCATGGTTGGCACATAATTAATCAAATTATGCAGCCTTCACCAAGTGATCGCGATGCTTGTTTTTGGGTTTGAGGGTGATCTACATGGTTGGCGTACGGTATGGAAAATTGTACAACCTGGAAAGATTCATTAAAAAGTGGAATTATACTTTCACACATGTTTTATTTTTACTCTCCAGCCCTCTCTTTCACCTACCTATTATTCAAATATATCATGCGCACCGCCAAGGGGGTTTTCCCCCATTCTTCGTTCCATTTTCATGGCCTTCCACCTTGGTTTCAAATGGATTCTCTCTTGGAAATTCCCTCCAAACCCCTTCCTCTACTCTATTTTTGTATTCCTCTTGATTCAAATTAATCCCATGAACACTAGAATCCATGGGGGATAAAAATTAGTGTTAGGGTGACACTAACTATGGGGATTTTTTTGTATAGGGGATGTGGAGTATGTTCAATTCTTAGTTGTGCATCTTCCATCAAAGGTGATGCATTGTTGGTTATTTCTATTGGGTTGATGTGGGTGTTTCTTTGTCATAACTTTATATTATATTCCATGGGATTCTTGATTGTTTTAAAATTATTTTTATTATTACATTATGCCTATGTATGTGTCCCATGAGGGGAAAATTTTATTTCAAGTGGTTTTAACCCTTGACATGGAATGGGATTCCATGCTAAGCGTTTGTAAAAATTCCTAAGTGGGTTTTCAGAGGTATTAAAATTTTTTAAAAGGGGTGGTGGACATCGGTTTAATATTTTAAGGGTGTTCTGCACCAAATGGTTTCCAATTATAGCATTTCAAGTTTTATAATGGGTTGTTTTAAATTCAAATAGGGTGTGTTAGTCCATATGATTTTTTTAACCTTGTGGGTGACCTTGAGTGTTTCAAAGGTGTTTTAATGTTTTAAAGGGGTGGTAAACACCAGTTTGAGATTTTAAGGGTGTTCATGTTGAAGGTTTTATAATTAAAGAATCTCAAATTTTTGAAATGGGTTGGTTTATTTGAAAAGTGGCATGTTGGCCTAAGTGAATTGTGTTTTAAATCTTGTTGATGGATTTGGTTATTTTCAAAGTGATTTCAAGGGAAATGAAAATTACTAAATGGATTTTAGAAGTGTATTTATAATTTACTTTCAAGATTTGATTGAATCATGGTTGTTAGACTGAGGGAGATAATGGTAGAACTTCTTTTGTGGCTCAGGATAGCGATGAGATACTGGGAGGTTTATTTATCAGATAGTTTGACAGGGCTATCGGCAGCGTGATGGGTTCTTTGGTATCATCCTAGGTTCTGTGTCTCTAGTTTGGATCATGTTACGTGAGTCTTAGAATGATTTTCATGATGTTATGATCTCATTTAGGATCGTTCTAGGGTATTCTTTCATTTTCCTTGCTTGTATCCTATGTTTATCATATGATTGCATGAAACCTTTGCTTCATTGTTTTCTTTCACCTTCCCATTGATTGTGTGGTGCCTTATTTTGATTGTTCCACATTTTAGGTGTTGATTTTGGTATTTGTTTCTATAATGTTTTAGAAATGGAGTTTTGAAAGGGGTGATTCCTTGAAATTGAAATGGTTTTATTTGAAAACATAGGTGTGTGGGTTTTAAAATGTGGTTTTAGGTTGTTGTGATTTGTTTTATTTATAAGTTTAGTTTTCAAGCATGTTTTGGAAAACCATTTGAAATGGAAAACCTTATTTGGGGGTTTTAAAATTGTAATTGAAAAGGGGGTGTTTATAAGATGGTTTTCAAAGAGGATTTTTTTAAATAGTGATTTAGTAAAAGAGGCTTCACCCAAGGAAAAAAAGGGTTTCCAAAGTTATTGTTTTCATTTAATATAAAATGAGAAAAAAAGTTTTAAAACATCATTGATGTGTTGTTAGTTTTATCTTGTAAAGGTTTATGAAAACCATATTTTATATTGTATTTTCAAACTAGCATGTATGGATTGTAATATGTAAGTTATTGAATAGATTCAAAATATGGTGACCTACTGGGTTTTATAGCTCACGTCTATATTTAGTAGGCCCAGGTTGTCTCTTGTGTGATATTTCTCTTTTGGACTTTTAGTGAGATGTTGAGTTGGGGTGGTGATCGTGGATCATGCAGAAGCTCATTGGAGTGGTTTGAGATTTTATTTTAGTTTTCAGATTTGTATTGTCCATTTGGAACGATGTGTTTTATTCTTTTTCTTTATTAGTATTTTCCTATGATTCACTCATTTATGGATTCATTTGGATCTAGCTTGGATGTATATTTATTGTGTTATTTTTATTGGTTATCTCATTGTTTCTATTGTATATTTATAATACTGTATGAGGGAGAAATCGTTTGCAAAGTGTATTTAATGATGTCTGGGAATTAATTGTTAGCTTATGGGGGTCGAGAATGCCCTTCGGGCCTGTGGTGGATTAGGTCGGGTACCAGTTGAGATGGTTGTAATGTCCTTTTTTTTGCCTTGTAAAACTTTGAAATATATTAAGAAAAGTTTTTTTAAGACAGTTGATGAGACGGCGCGATATTCTGACACCCAGTGAGGTTTAGTGTTGATATAATGAAAATATTAAATATATTATATCAGGCGCATGCATTTTTCTAAAATAATGGAATAACTACCAAACAGGGACTCTGATGGTAAATTTGTGACCTTTATTGAGTTTATAATGTGATTTTTATCCAAGGTATGACATAACCTTTTTCAGTGTCGGGTGTTTCGTGGAAGTGCAGTCGTGGGAAGATTAATAATTTAATAATTTAATTTATTTATTTATTATTTATTATATCTTCATGACCTAGATTCATCTATATAATCCTAGTTATAGCCAAATCATAGGATTATCCACATAACCCTGAGAATTTGAGAGGAGAGAATGGAGGAGCGTTGGTGGACATCGGGATCGTGGATCAACAATCAGGTACCGCAAAGATCACCAACAACAACGGAGTTTGTGGATCTCACCAACGATGATAGCAAGGAACCATTATTTTCCCATGATTGATCTGAACTCAAGGTGGGATTTTGTTTTATGTAGATTTATCCATGTTTTTTATATCCTAAAATGAACGTGAATCAGTTCTTATAACAGTTTGATTCATGGGTTGATCGTGTTGTATGGGTATGGATTTATCTTTCTAGAAATAGTAATTTGATATTGTTTTGATAACCCTCTTCATTATTCATCTTCACAACACTGGATTAAGTCCAACATGAACATTGGTTGAGGTTCATTCCTCATGTTTTTGTTTTAAGCATTTCTCTCCCCGTTCTACATACGATCATCATCGTTATTTCATTTGGTTGACGATTTGACAAATACTCGGTAAACAATCATTGTGCAATCAATATTTGGCATAATAGGTCGTTATCGCGAGTTCAGGATAGGGATCGATGATGTGGTTGGGATGCGTAGTGACTATAAAGGAACGGGTTTGGATTTATATATCCTCGTTTGTGGTTTGGCGTACAGTGTGTGGCGTAGTATGACTGGAGATGCGTTTGAGTGGATCGATGGCCAGATTCTAGTCACCAGCAACGGATTGAGGTCGTTTAACCTCATATTCGGGTTCCACAGTGACTATAAGGGTGGAATCGCTGGTAGTGACAGTGCAGGATAGACGCGTGAGCCATTCTTAGATTTCAAATAAAATCCCAACTGCACAATGTGTAGTCTGAAGAACACATGTCATATCGTCCCCTCCTTTGGTGTTAGGGTTTACACATAGAGAAAAATACCACGCGTCGTGTGACCCAGTGCTGGCGACTCGGTATATACCCCATGGGTACACGTGCATGGACACGACCAGACACATAGGCATGGTCAAAGTACATGGTAACAACTGTATACTCATACACAGCTAGGTACTCAAAGACAACCATGTATACTAGCATGGGAATGTCCAATGTATACAAGCACGGGTAGAAAAAAATGAGCATGGACACGGGCAGGTCCAGGTTTTTTGATACATTTCGTGTACTATATATACACATTGTGTGCTTCATATGAGGCAGTTTGGATCCCTTCATCTCTTTAGTATATACCAGGTTCATTTGGGTGCATTCCTTTGTTCTATCCCTATGAGGGTATAGTGAGACATTATGTCCTTAGAATAGTATTGTGATCCCCTTTATGTGATGAGTCTCGAATAGAGTTTGTGGCATCCCAAAACAATCCTAGGCATGATCCTATATCATTCCTTTGTCTTCGCTAGGCAGGGTTTGTGGTATCATTGTAAGAATCACACACAAGCATTGACCCCCTATTTAGCAGGTTGATCTAGTAGGGTCTGTGGCATCCCCCAACAATCCTGAGAGTGATCCCCTATTTGGGTAGTGTGATCCTCAAAGTTCCAACAAGTACTTATTTGGAAAGTTTCGACGATAATGACCTCTCGGATGAGCGCCATCAATGACAGCATAGCTCGAGGAGGAGTTCTCCCGGACAAGAGGCACCTTGAAGCCTCGAGAAAAATCATGTGGTTGGCAGTATGGTTGAGACCTTCTTGAGACTTTGAGTCTATCATGATTATATCTAGTTGTTTTTGTTATTATTGTTATGTCTCGTATCCTGATTGACATACCTCTGTGATAATGAGCTGACTACTCTTGATACTTTGTGTTTGTTGATTTTGGGGTGTCTAAATAAGTAATGTTATACTCATCTCTGTAAAGGTTCTACCCATATATGTTGTGTCTTATAAAGACAAAAGGCCTTTTGATAGTTTCTTAGGAGGACCAGGAGAAGGAGGAGCATAGTGAGATAGACAGAACGTAGTGGTACTAGGTGTTGCATTGATAGTAGTCCCCTCCTTCTTAGCATGTTGGACTCTCTTTTAGTTTTGATGGGATTGTATTTTTCCTTTATGAATTCCAATACTTTTTTCATACTATGATGTGTGATAGATGGTATGCATTTATTTTGGCATCATCTGTGTTTTACCTTTTAGTATTTTATGGGCTTGGAGGTGTGTGTGTGTGTGTGTAGATACTTTAAACTAAGGCCTCTTATGTGTGTGATATTCTTACTTGGTGTTGGTCATCATTCCTTGGCCTATTAGAGGTGGGATTGGGGTGTCACATTCAGTTTACCGCCAGCCAGGTGAGCCCCGGTGGGTCGGGTCATGACAGAGTGGTATAATAGGATTCGGTTCTACTTTAGGACTATAATATTGAGTTTTTTCTAGCTATGAGGTTTGGTTTTGGATTTATAGAAATAGTGTTAAACTATTTCAAGTTAGGATTTTAGGCTAGGGACTCCGGTATTGGTGTGGCGACCGACATATCCATTCATCAAGACTCTAAAACCTGCTTTTTTATTCGATATATGTAGGAATTGGTTGTAGAGAAAACATTAGTACATGCATCATATAAGAATGGGTTGTGGTTTCCATGTCCTTCTTGAGTCATATCCCTAGATATACCCTTTGATAGTGGTACATCTTGATTTTATTTCAGGATACCTCCATGAAGGAAACCAGTTAGGATTCTACAGCGGGATTGCAAGGATGATCTATCGAGTGATAAGGCTTCAGTACAGGGTTTTGTACATGTGGTAGTACCTCCAAGTAGTTTGGTAGTTTTTCCACCACCCATTGAGCAGCAGGTTGTTCCATAAGTACCTACTAAGTATATGCATAGACTGAGCACAATCCATGAGTTTCAGAGGCAATGACCACCTAGGTTTCAGGTCAAGCCAGATCCCTAGGCAACTGAGGACTGGCTAAAGGAAGTTACTTGAGTTTTTCGCCTTGTGAGGACACCTCCAGATCATATGGTGGTCCTAACGATGAGTCTTATTTAGGGATCCGTTGGAAAATGGTGGAGTTCGATGACTCGGAAATATGATGAGATGGATCTCTCTTGGTCAGAGTTTGAGTAAATCTTCCAGGATTATTTCTATCAAACCACATTGTGAGTGGTGCACATCCACGATCTTCTCCAGCTATAATGGGGTAGTATGAATGTGGATGAGTATTCATAGAGGTTCACTAACCTCTCATGATATTATCAGGATATGGTTCAAGATATGTTCTTTAGAGCATGAGCCTTCAAGCAGGGCCTATGCTGAGATAGTAGGGATGGAGTGATATCTCTTTGCATTCCTACCTATGATGGAGTGTTGGATCAGGTTTTGGTGATGGAGAGATTTCTTGGTGAGTATACTCCAATAGTTGGTGCTAGTAGTGGGTACACGAAATATGAGACCTCATAACTTGGTAGATGATGATAGTCATAGGGATTCAAGAGTGTGAGACACTTTAGGATACAATCTCAGTATAGAGGGTCTGCAGTGTGGGGCTCTCAGGACAGTTCTAGTCAACCTAGAGAGAGGCGGTATTTTTCTTGCAATGGTTGGGGAGATCTCACTTGGGATTTTCCAACCCTCCATGCAGATGATAGAGAGATATTCAATTTACCACACAGGAGAGACAACAGAAGGAGCAAGGAGGTATGAAAGGAATAGGATGTGGCAGAGGAGTATGGAGAGCACCAAGAGGTGGCAGAAGTTTTTACCTATTTCCACAACCACTCCCAGGTGGTCCGCACCAGGCTTAGGGAGCTTATGGACAGGGATGAGGAAAACTATAGGTCATGGAGGTCTACGATCTAGAGTCTCTAGGGATTATTATAGGTATGATCTATGTCTCCTCTACTTTAGTTGTCATACTGATAGACACAGGTGTGAGGCACTCTTTTCTTTTTGCTTCTCTTTTTCGAGACTTAGAGATTATGATTGAAACCTTGGCTCAACCCTTGCACTTGAAGACTCTAAACGGAGGTGACTCAGTGATCATGAACTTCTTCCAATAGTGTATCCTAACTCTTGGAGGAGAGATATTCTTATGGGATCTCTTTATAACAGTGATGATGACTTATGATGTCATCTTAGTTATGGACTGGCTATCCACAATTCATACCCAAATAGACTGTTTTAGGTAGAGGATGCAATGTGTCAGTGATGATGGAATGAGGTTTTCCTTATTAGGTGAGAATAAAACTCAGGTAGAGTGGGATGGACTCATACGTAGGAGGATACAGTCAATTACTCACTAGTTGGATAGTATTACCCTTAGAGCAGTGGATGTTATGGGATTTCAGTTTCTGGCAGTGGTGGAGTATGAGGACATATTTCCTGAGGACGTGTCATGTTAGTTTGGTGTAGCCCGATTCATTCTGGATGTTGTTGGGACGAATGATTTCGACCCATACTGCGTACCAGGCTACAACTTTCTCGAGTCGAGATCCACGATGATCTCTTTGGGGGTTACAGGGGGAAACACACCCCTGCTCCGGGGGCTAAAGGTCGTCAGCCCAAATTTGGGGGTATTGTAGCAATGCTGACAACTATAGCAGAATTGACCGACCGACACCGACAAGGTGCTTTAGCAACACGGACTTCCATCTATGATTCACTGTTTCTCCTTGTACTTCCAACCATCATCCTTGTATCACTTTTGACTTGGGTGGATATCTTTCACTATAGCGATGCGAACTTTCTGTGCGACTGGTGGAATAGTGGATCGTCTTCCTCCTTTTGTATCCCATTTCAAGCTAGAGTTCCTTAGTGAAAAACTTTGATAAACTCCTATAAATTATGCTCATGAATTTTCATAGTGAAGTTATTCTTCCTCTCCATGGATGTAGGGATCATTTCCCAAACCACATAAATCTTTGTTTCTTGATTGTTTCTTTTTTTCCTTTTACTCTTCTTTGAATCGTTGTTTTGTCGTTGCGACTCTTGGTGTTTCTGCATCATGTCAGGATTACCTCCTCACTGAAGGATAGACTTATGCATGGACTTGAACCGATGAAATTCCATAATATCTATGATAGAAAATCATATGAATCTTGTGGAGCTTCAAGAGCTGAAAGTTCATATGGAAAAATTCTAGAGGAAGGGATTTATTAGACCCAATGTTTTCCCCTGGCCAGCCCCAGTGTTGTTCACCAAGAAGGAGGAGGGGATTTTGAGGTTGTGTGTGGATTACCGTTACCTGAACTAGGTGACTGTAAAGAATAAGTATCCACTACTGAGGATCAACAACCTCTTTGACTAGTTGAGATGGGCGAAATGGTTCTCAAAGATTGACCTCAGATCGGGTTATCATTAGCTCTGAGTACAAGATGATGATATATTGAAGACGACATTTCAATGTCACTGTGGTCACTATGGGTACTTGGTGATGCCTTTTAGCATGAAAAACACACTAGTGGTGTTCATGAGACTCATGAACCAGATCTTTCAAGATTTCCTAAACTGTTTTTTATGGTCTTCATCGATGACATCCTAGTGTACTCGATGTCCGAGAAGGAGAACATGGGACGCTTGAGGATGGTATTTCACATAATTTGAGAGCACCAAATTTATAGTAAGATATCGAAGTGTCAGTTTTGTATTTGAGAGGTCCACTTTCTAGGACATTTCATCTCAGAAGAGGGTGTAAAAGTGGACCCGGTAGAGGTTGAGGCGGTGTTAGCTTGGGAGCCACCCATGAGTGTGACAGAGGTGTGGAGATTCCTTGGGTTGGAAAGCTAGTACATGATATTCGTACTTTATTTCTCCAAAATATTGGCACCATTGAATTCTTTGACCTGGAAGGTGCAACCTTTCATTTGGGAGGAAAGGTGTCAGTAGGATTTTTAGGAGTTGCGGTAAAGGCTGATGAACGCCCCCATCCTGATACTGCCAAATAAGGGTGTCAAGTATGCAGTATTTTTTGATTCCTCGTGGACTATACTTGGTTTTGTTCTAACACAGAGGCGAGAAGTGATTTTATATGGGTCTAGGTAGTTGAGAATGCATGAGCAGAACTACGCGACCCACAATCTAGAGCTGGCAACGGTAGTATTCATCCTAAATATTTGGAAACACTACATTATGGGTGAGTAATTTATCATTTATTTTGATCATAATAGTATCAATTATATCTTCACATAGAAGGATCTTAACTTGAGATAGAGGTGATAGCTAGATTTCATCCGGGATTATGACTTTGAGATCGTCTATACTTCTAAGAAGGGGAATGTTGTGGAAGATACTCTCAGCAGGAGATCTTGTTCGCAGTTGTTGAATAAGGCATCAAAGTAGTTAGCCTCATTATAGTTTTCCTCAGTGGATGAGGATGGTTCAGTTTACCTCTAGTTAATGGTTGCTACCCCCACTGCTTCTATAGTATGTTAGGGAGGCTCAGCTTGGAGATACTGACTATGAGACCTTACATGCTCAGATATCTACTAGACGTTCTCATGATGGGTTTTCTAAAGGCAGATATCACATCATCCTTTTCATAGGATGAGTGATGATACCAGTGATGTCATTTGAGGAGGTCCTAAGGGAGTTTCATGCATACCCTTTGGTGGTAAAGCCTGGTGTGGAAAAATGTATCAGGACCTTCAGTGTCAGTTCTAGGGGTCGGGAATGAAGAAGTGTGTAGCGGATTTTTTCTCTCGATGCCTCACTTATCAGCATGTCAAGGCTGAGCTCCAGGTTCCAATGGGTTTAGACCAACCCCTTGATATGTTGGAGTGGAAGTGGGATGGTATATTTATGAACTTTGTGACAAGGTTACCCCGAACGTCTAGAGGACACGATGTCATTTGGGTGATCATAGACCAACTCACCAAGTCATCCCACTTTCTAGCTATCTAAGAGAAAGATGCAGAATAGACATTGAGATGTCTTTACATACAAAAGATGGTATAGCTCCAATTAGTTCCCGCGACAATAATTTTAGACCTTGATGTTCACTTCACGTCATGGTTATGAAGAGGATTGCAGGATGACTTTGGGACATGGTTGCATTTGAGCACAACATTTCACCCCCAAACCAACGTCCAAACTGATAAGATCATTCAGGTTTTGGAGGACATGTTGCTAGTGTGCATGTTAGACTTTGTCCATAGTTGGGATGATCACCTGGTGTAGTTTGCTTACAATAATAATTACCATTCCACCATCGGTATGGCACCATTCGTGGACTTGTATGGGAAACCCTGTAGGATTCCACTTATGTTGGGCTGATCCAGGTAAGTGAGAACTCATGGGACCAGGTTTGGTGTGAGTGATGAAAGAAAAGGTGAAAATCATCTTGGAGTGGATGAGGACTACCCAGAGCAGTCAAAAGTCCTATGTGGATAGATGATGAAGGCCTTTGGATCGAGAAGGGAGACTAGAATGTCTCGGTTCCAGGTACCGCCCAAAGGTGCCTCGTACCCAATTGGTCACATGGCCTCAAGTGCATTTTCCTAAATTCCAGAGGCTTCCAACTAGCAGAGAGGGCCTTGGATGTGATAATTGATAAACTATGCCCTCATTAGTAGAGTAACACAGTGGAAATAAACAGATAACAGTAGCAGAAGCAGTAATAATACCATGCAACAGTAAACGGTAGAAAACTGTAAGTAGATAAACAACTGGAGCACATATATAAATGATGCATGTCATTTATGTCTAGAAAAGTAGCCAAACAAGTCACAATGCTTAAATACTATAATAAACCAAATTACAAATAAAAAAGAGTAAATAACTATAGCAGTATCGCAAGCCTCAGCTTGGTCCCATGCTCTTCAGCTCCACAACAATCAAGTACCTAAAGTAGAAGGGTGTTTCCCTTATCTATACATGCAACAATATAATCTGTTTAGGCCCAAAAGCATGACCCAAATAGTATGTGAGACGAACCCTAGTAGGCAAACACCCAAAGATATGTGCCTAGCTGTCAGTGAATATATATGGCAGGTAATATACAAAATGAAGTAATAAACAAGAAAGTACTCAAAATTAGCTAATCCTACAGTTTCAAGCTACATTCATTTACATTTATCAACATAATCAACCAAAAAATCACAAGAAACCCTTTGATAAGTACTCATAGTCTAACCCCTATGGTTCAGCTTAAACAAAGACTCTCTGAGGAAGAAATCACAGTCAATTCCCCCTGTGGTCTCGCAATGGTAAACTACATACACTCTGAGGAATCACTCAACGTCCAATTCCCCATGTGGTCTCACAACGTAGAACTAAAGACGATCTGAGGGAGCATACAGGTCCATCCCCTTTATGGCCTCACAACGTAAAATTATAACAGACACTCTGGGAAATCCCTCAACATCCATTTCCCCTATGGTCTAACTACACCAGGTTCCCACAGCCTTGTGTAAGTTAATCGTGCACAAATGATATCCAGTAGTCAAAGTAAAACATGATATACTACTTGGCTAAACAGATACAAGTCATGGCACAATCAAGTCAGATAATATCACTCCATCCTAAAAACACTAGGCATGGAAAACAAAGCAGCCTAACAGAAAAAACTAGACCCAACGGCCAATATCAGTTCAAACATGGGTAAACACATCCATAGCAAGGTAAATAAACCCTATTCTTAATCAAGATCCCTAACTAAAGAAACCAAGGCATAGAAGGCATTAAAGTTTTAACTTCCCTAACCACGCAATACCTTAAACTAGGGTATTGGGCACTTTTTGCACATATAAATCAAAGACAATATATAAAAAGGCACAAACCACATACCTCGACATTGTACGATCTATATAGTTGAACTTCAGCCTCTGAATCAACCTATAATGTTTTAGATATACAAAAATGTATAAAATGATCAACCACATATATCTCACAAAAGAGGAGAAATCAAGAGAAGAGGCTCTATAAGAAGGAAAAACTCATCAATGTGATTCCAATGCAATCGACAGTGTTCAATTCGGAGCACAGACGATGGTTCGGGGGTTCGGAGAAGAATCATCGCTCCCAGTCGCTCCTGGCCGAGACGAAGATAGAAGAATACATTTCTGTCAATTAGACGTGACCTCGGTCCGATATAACAAATAAAAATAAAAATACATAGAGTGTTCCCTGAGGATACATGGTGTGTATAGGCCTTTACCAGGCTCTACTTAAGGTGGTCTCCAGATCACCCCAAATGGCCATGTACTCAGCCATTACACGGCCAGTACACGACTACCCGTGGCCACATGGTACACGGTGTGTACTCCTAAATACACAATGTGTACTCCTAAGTACATGGCATGTACTCCTAAAATTTCTAGAAACTCCTTTTTTCTCAAAAACACCAGAAATCAAGATCCATACCTGAAAAAGAAGATCTGGGTTCTTACAAACTTCCTCCCTTAAAGAAATCTATACCTGAATTTCCCTAACGAGGTAGCGAAGAAGAAGAAGGATCCGCAAACAGATCTGGCCACTGAGATCGCACATCGGCCTCCATTTCCCAAGTCTCGTCCTGTACTCGCCAATGCTACCATATCACCTGTACCAGAAGAACAGACCAGCCATAGAGAACCTTCGTGCTATGATCAATAATCCGGATAGGATTCTCCTCGAATGATGCATCCACCTCCAACTCAAGCTCATCGAGTTAAAAAACATGAGACGGGTTGGAGAAGTATCATTGAAATTGAGAAATAAGGAATACATCATGCATAGTCTGGTACCTCTAAAGTAACTACAACCGATAGGAAAGTAGCCCAACTCTCTCCAAAACCTCAAACGACCTGACGTACCTCAGAAAAATCTTGCCCTGTATTCTAATCCTCATGTGTCCCAACCTTAGTGTGACATGTATAAAAACCTAGTCTTCAACCTCAAACTCCAAAGGTTGTCTCTGTTGATCATCATGAGACTTCTGTCAGGATTTTGCAGTAAACATCCTCTTTTGAATCAAATCTATCAGCTTCTTGGTCTCCTAAACAAGAAGAGGTCCCAACATATCTCCTTCTCCTGCCTCCAACCAACATAGGGGTGATTGGAATGGTCTACCATACAAAGACTCATAATGTTTCATCTGAATAGTTTCTTGAAAACTATTATTGTAGGCAAACTCCACCAGAGGTATGTGCTTCTCCCAAGAACCTCCAAAATCTAGGACGCATGATCAAAGCATTTCCTCCAGCACCTGAATCATACACTCGGATTAGCCATCTGTCTGGGGATGGTAAGTTGTACTCAGAAGTACCTGTGTACCCAAAGCCCTCTGTATCCCCTACCAGACCCGAGAAGTAAAACGATCGTCCCTTTCTAAAATGATGGAGTGCAGAACCCCATGTAAATGTATGATTTCCCGAACGTACAACCTTCCCATCTCATCTGCACTGAAGGTTTCCTTGATCGGTAAGAAGTCTGCAACCTTCGTGAGTATGTCAATGACAACCCAAACCACATAATTCCCTCGAGGATATCTCTACAAACCTATCACAAAATCCATCTTGACATCATTCCACTTCCACTCAGGAATGGGTAACTACTGAAAAATCACTTCTGGTCGCTGATGCTCCGCCTTCACCTACTGATAAGTGGAACACCTCATGAAAAAACTAGTGACGTCTCTCTTCATGCATGGCCACCAATACTGCCGGTGTAGATCTCTATACATCTTGGTGACACCAAGATGAACTACCCAAACTGAAGAATGGAAGTCCCGCATCATCTCATCGCATATGTCTGATGACACCCATACGCACCCATGAAAACACAAGATCTCATAATCATCTACGGTCCATCTAGGAATAGACTAGGCCTTCAGCATTTGATAGCTGCCTCATTCGCACTCGCTCTAAAAGAGTAGAGGTAACATCTATAGAAGAAAGAAACGTTTGTCCCTATCTATCGTACACCTCCAAATGCATCTCAAAGAATAGAGTCATAAGCTGCCACTCACTACTGGCCTCCTGAACTGCCTATATCTGAGTCCTCTTTCTCAACACATCAACCACTGTGTTTCCTTTCCCAGGCATATAGGCAAGCTCAAAGTCAAAGGACTGAAGGTACTCAACCCACCTTCACTATCTCAAATTCAGATCTCACTGAGTGAAGATGTACTTGAGACTTTTGTGGTCGGTGAAAACCACAAAATGCTCCCCCAACAGATAATGTCTCCAACAGCGTAAAGCATGAACAACTACAGCCAACTCGAGATCATGCATCGAGTAATTCCTCTCATGTGGCCTTAGCTATCGATACTCGTACGCAACAACGCCTACCCCCTGCATAAGCACTGCTCCCAACCCGATACATGATGCATCATAGTAAACTGTATAACTCTTTCCGGTTTTTGGAAAAATGAGTATCAGTGCTGAAGTAAACCTCCCTTTCAGCTCCTAAAAGGCTTACTCATAAGAATTTGACCATAGGTACTTCGCACCGTTCTTAGTCAGGACCATCAGTGGCGTTGTTAAGCATGAAAAGTCATGTATGAAACATCTGTAGTAACCAGACATCCCTAGAAAACTTTGTACCTCAAAGATGTTCTTCGGATGCTCCCAGGAAACTATTGTTCTCACTTTATATGGGTCCACTGATACTATTATCTCTGAGATAACATGACCCAAGAAGAGAATCTAGTATATCCAAAAGTGGCATTTTGAGATCTTAGCATATAACTAATGCTCTCTTAGTGTACTCAAAACGATCTTAAGATGGGTAGAATGTTCATGTCGAGTGTAAGAGTACACCAAGATATCTTCCACAAAAACCACCACGAAGGAATCCAAGTATGGATGGAACACTCGGTTCATCAATTCCATGAAAACTGTAGGCACTTTTATGAGACCAAATGGCATAATCACGTACTCATATAGACCATACCTGCTTCGAAAGGCTATAAGAGGTATATCAGATGGTCTAATGCGCAACTGATGATAACCGGATCTCAAATCGATCTTATAGAACACCTGGGCTCCTTGAAGCTGATCAAATAGATCATTAATCCTCGAAAAGGGATATCGGTTCTTGACTGTAAACTGGTTCAGCTTCCGATAATCTACACAAATTTTAAGGGTAATGTCTGCCTTCTTTGCAAACAGGATAGGTGAACCCCAAGGAGAAGTACTGGGTCGGATGAAGCCCTTTTCCTGTAACTCCTCTAACTGCTTCTTGAGCTCCTGTAACTATAGTGTAGCCATCCTATAAGGAGTAATAGACATCGGTGCTACTACTAGCACAAGTTCAATAGAAAAGTATGCCTCTCTCTCTAGAGGAAAACCTGAAAAGTCTTCTGGAAAGACATCCCTGAAATGATACACCACTGGAGGAAATTCCATCTATGAAGTTCCCTAGTCATCCAGATACAAACTAGAAATTTGGGTTGTAACTCCTCCCAACCCATGATGCTCAGGTCCCGCTCTACTCGCCTGGACATTCTATTCTCCATTATGTAGAAACAAACCACCTTCTGGTGATGTGAAACTCACCCTACAATGATTGCAGTCGACAACAGCCTAGTAGGGAACCAACCAGTCCATTCTGAGAATGACATCATAGTCTGTCATCTCTAAGACATAGAGGTCCCATAAGAAGTGACACCCCCCAACCTCAAGAGGGAACTCCTTGAACTGACGTACACTAGTCGTTCTAGTCCCCAATGGAGTGTCTAGCATCAAGATATCAGCATAAGTAAAGATATAGAGCCCAAGGCTCTCCACAATAGTGATAGATACGAAACTGTGGGAAGCCCTTATATCGAAAAGTGCAGAATCTAAAACTGAGGCAACTAGAATCGTACCTCTACTATAGAATGTTTGGGATCCTACTCCGGCTAGATTTGCTCTATTGTAAAATCCTGACCTGTAGTGTGGCCCTATAAAGTTGACTGAGATTCCTAAGTTGATCCACCCTGCAGCTATCGAAAACTCTGTGTTTGACCACTATAACCACGACCTCCACCTCGGCCTAAACGGACTGAAGAACTCTAGCCCCTAGTCTGATGTGGGACTGGTGGTCCTACTCTGGTACGAGGAGTCGAAACAGAACCCCTGTCACCAGCATCTGGTGAGAAAATCTAACAAAATCATTGAATATGGCTCATCTTGCCGCAATATCGACACTCCACTAGGTCTCTCGTGCAATGTAGCCTGATTTGCTCACTCTTCCCACACTAGTAGCACACCAACTGGCTACTAGAAGAAGTATCCTGCCTCCTCATATCTCTGCACGTAGACTCCCTGTGGCGATTCCTGCTGTTAGTCAGAGGGGTACCAACTCTGGATATTGATCCACCTTGGCTCACAGCCCCAAAATCCCTCAGATTGTGCTCTGTGATCAATTCCTGGTTGACTATAGAGGTGATGGAAGTCAACCTAAAGATGTTCACCTGAGATCGAATGTCATGCCTGAGACCATCCTCAAACTTTCTCACCAGAAATAACTCATCACCCCCTGGAATGGGTGTAAAGCGTTGTAGATCTGTGAAGCAAGAAGAATACTCCATGACTGAGAGAGTACCCTACTCCAAACTCATTAACTCTCATGCTCGATCGGCCCTCAAAGTCTTTGGGTAGAAGTAATCGTAGAAGGCACGCTGGAACTCATACCAAGACATAACCTGCTGGAATCCCGCCTATGAGATCACATCCCACCATCTCTTGGAAGAATCCTGAAGCATGTAAGTATCAAGATTCACCCTCCTCTCTGGAGGTGTTTCCAGATTCTCAAAGATAGATAGCATGGCTTCTAACCATGACTCAGCAGCCTGAGGTCCTCCATCCCCTGAGAAAGTGGGAGGATGTTGCTGCTGGAAAACCCGTGTCAACTCTGCCATAGATGGGGCAGGATGCAGTGCTCCCCTAAAGGTCTGTATAAACCTCATGAATCCCTCTCAGAACTGTGCATCGGAACCTATATCCAGGATAATGGCTGGTTCCAAGACGGGCATGATGGGAGGGTCTGCTAGTAGTCCCTGATCTACAATGTCCGGTTTCTAATTGTTTCCCTATATTTGGTGTACAACCGGAGGACGTCTCGGTGGCATGACTCTACAAGTTCAACCACACACCTTAGTTCAAGAACATAAAGGACTAAAACTTAGAATTGAAAGAAGGTGATAGGAGAAAGAAAACATTCAATTTTTTCAAAATAGTGATACACGGCGTGTATGACACCTACACAGCGTGTTTCCTTAAGCCTTTACATAGGTGTGTACTTCTTCCAAAACTGGTCGTGTAACATCCCATACACAAAGCATGTTCTCCATTTACACAGTGTGTACTTTAATCCTTTCCCCCTGACCGAGTTCCTCTACACGGCTAAACCACACGGTTCTCTCCTGGTTAACACTACACAACGTGTTCACCATACACACGACGTGTACCACTTTAGTTCAAACCACTCATGTCGTTGGTCACATGGTCGGTGACATGGTCGACTCCACACGGCGTGTTTAGGATAGACATGGTGTGTACTACCTGAGTTTT
Source organism: Viscum album (assembly GCA_963277665.1). Classification (NCBI taxonomy): domain Eukaryota; kingdom Viridiplantae; phylum Streptophyta; class Magnoliopsida; order Santalales; family Viscaceae; genus Viscum; species Viscum album. Next base: position 1,811,371,017 of record OY728156.1, read on the forward strand.
ATCCATCTGTTTCGTTAGTCACATGGTCGGACACATGGCCTCTACAACACGGCGTGTACATCTGGTACACGGCATGTTTCACTAAATATTTCCTAACTCTGTATCCCTGCCCACACAGGCAGTCACACGATCAAGGATTACATTGTGTGTACATATAGTACATGGTGTGTACTTAAGAAAAATAGTTCCTTCATGAATAGAAGGATACATGGTGTGTATTCATCAATACACACCGTGTATTCTGAGTTTTTCCAGATAGTAAGCCTCAGAAAATACTCCAGAACCCATAAAACACTAAAACAAACATTTAAAGTGCCAAATTCTGATCCTTGAGGGCCCATACTCCCCGTGAATCAAATATTGACATCATATTCATGTCACATAACAAGTATAACAGTGAAAGTAACACATGATCCACCAAATTCTGATCCATGAGGGCCCATAACACCTCAAGGATCAAAGTTTGGCACTCATTCAAACGAAACCTTACACAATAAGAAATACTCTATCAAATAGTAGGTATTCTATCAAGGCATCTATCACAACATCATGCATATCTAGCACAACATCTATCACAACAACATGCAATCGTTAAGGCACCCTAAATTGCATGACAAGAATGCATGACATTTGATCTCTAGCAAGTGACTATATGATGAAAGAGATGGCATACCCTCATCTCATCAGAGTGCAACAATAATAGAACCTCAATAATATCAACGATAATAGCACAAAAACATGTGAATCACCCAATGGTGAAATCAAATCAACTGTAATAATTGCAAAACCAGAAAATTGCAATAATCAAGGTAAATTAGCTTTTCCTTGTACACAGGTTAGCTAATCCCAGACACAACTTATTACCAACTAAATATTCCTTATTATCTCTATCTATAGGCTCCAAACAGTAAGTCAAGAAGAAAAGAACTCTCTGAAACCACTTTGTAACGTCCCAATTCCAGGTGTCGCCCAAAGGTGCTCCGTACCCGGTTGGTCACATGGCCTCAAGCACATTTCACCGAACGCCAGAGGCTGTTGACTAGAAGTGAGGGTCTTGGGTGTGATAGTGGGGAAAATATTCCCTCATTGGAAAAGTAACATAGCAGAACTAAATAGATAACAGTAGCGGAAGCAGTAATAATACCATGCAACAGTAAACGGTGGAAAACTGCAAGTAGTTAAACAACTGGAGAACATATATAAATGATGCATGTCACTTATGTTTATGAAAGCATCCAAACAAGTCACAAGGCTGAAATATTATACTAAACCAAAGTACAAAGGAAAACAAGTAAATAACTCCAGCATCATTGCAATCCTCAGCTTGGTCCCATGCTCTCCAGCTCCACAGCAATCAAGTACCTGAAGTAGAAGGGTGTTTTCCCTTATCTATACATGTAGCAATATAATCTGTTTAGGTCTAAAATCCTGACCCAAACAAGGTGTGAGATGAATACTAGTAGGCAACCACCCAAAGATCTTTGCCTAACTGTCAGTGAATATATATGGTAGGTAATATGAAAAATGAATTAATAAACAACAAAGTACTCAAAAGTAACTAATCCTACAGTTTCAAGATAAATTCATTTACATTTATCAACATAATCAACCAAACAATCACAAGAAACCCTCTGGGAAGTACTCATAGTCTAACCCCTCTAGTTCAGCTTAAATAAAGACTCTCTGAGGAAGCACTCATAGTCAATTCCCCTTGTGGTCTCGCAACGGTAAACTAAAGACACTCTGAGGAAGCACTCAATGTCCAATTCCCCCTGTGGTCTCCCAATGTGGAACAATAGACACTCTGAGGGAGCACACAGGTCCATCCCCCCTATGGTCTCACAACGTAAAAGTATAACATACACTCTTGGAAAGCCTTCAGCATCCATTTCCCCTATGGTCTAACTATACCAGGTTCCCACAGCCCTGTATAAGTTAATCATGCACAAATGATATCCAGCAGCTAAAGTAAAACATGATATACTACTTGGATAAACATCTAAAAGGCATGGAACAATCAAGTCAGATAATATCACTCCATCCTAACAGTACTAGGCATGGAAAACAGAGCATCCTAAAAGGAAAAACTATACCCAACAGCCAATATCAGTTCAAACATGGGTAAACACATCCATAGAAAGGTAAATAAACCCTATTATCAATCAAGATCCCTAACTCAAGCAATCAAGGCATAGAAGGCATTAAAGGTTTAACTTCCCTAACCACGCAATACCCTAAACTAGGGTATTGGGCACTTTTTTCACATATAAATCAAATACAATCTACAGAAAGACACAAACCACCTACCTCGATGTTTTATGATTGATATAGTTGAACCTCAGCCTCTAAATCGACCTAGAAGGCCATAGATCTACAAAAATGTCTAAAAAGATCAACCACAGATATCTCATGAAAGAGAAGAAATCAAGATAAGGGTATCTAGAAGAAGTAATAAATCACCGATGCGATTCCAACGCAATCGACGATGTTCGATTCGGAGCACGGACGGTGATTCGGGGGCTTAGAGAAGAATCGTCGCTCTCAGTCTCTTATGGTCGAGACGAAGATAGAAGAAGACATTTCTGTCAATTAGATGTGACCCTGGTCCGATATAACAAATAAAAATAAAAATACACGGAGTGTTCCCTAAGGATACATGGTGTGTATAGGCCTTTATCGGGCTCTACTTTAGGCAGTCTCCAGGTCACCTCACACGGCCATGTACTCGGTCGTTACACGGCCAGTACACGGCTACCCACAGCCACCCAGTACACGGCGTGTACTCCCGAGTACACGGTGTGTACTCCTAAAATTTCTAAAAACTCCTATTTTTCTCAAAAACACCAGAAATCAAGATCCATACCTGAAAAAGAATATTCGAGTTCTTACAGAGACCATGTGCTCCTAAAGGTCTCACCTCAACATAGATTGCAGATATTTGGATGGGTGGAAAGTTATATTTGAGATTCATTGTCCCTTTTCAGATATTATGTAGAGTTGGTGAGGTGGTGTACTGCTTAGCCTTACCATCACAGTTAAACTGGGTACAAGACATCATTCACGTGTCACAACTAAGAAGGTATGTGCATGAACTATTGCGTGTTATCGACTAGGGTGAGCTAAACATCGAGGATAGAGCTACCTTTGTAGAGTACCTAGTGGAGATCAAGGATCGGGGGGAGAAGATCCTATGTGGGCAATCGATTCCCTTGGTGTGTGTCTGATGGAAACATGAGAATCTTTGGGATAGCACCTGGAAGCGGGAGTCCTGGATGCGAGCTCAATACCCACATATTTTTTAGTAGGATTTTTTGTTTTTTCAGAATGAAAATCCCTAAGGTGAGAAGAATTTAATGTCTCTATTTTTACCTTGTAATACTTTGAAATATATTAAGGAATATTTTTGGATCCAGACATTGAGGCAGAATGAGATTTAGAGGCCCGATGAGCCGCAATGTTGATATAATAAAAATAAAAAATATATTATATCACGTGCGTGCATTTTTAAAAAAATAATAGAATAACTCCTAAATGGGGACTCATATGGGAAATTTAACACCGTTGTTGAGTTTGGAATATGGGTTTTACCCTGTGTGTGACATAACCTTTTTCGACATTGAGTGTTTTGTGGAAGCACATGTTGGATTGGTGTAGCACGATCTATTCTGGATAATGATTGGGTTGAATGCTTTCAGACCATACTATGCACCAGGACGCAAATCTGTGGGTTGATCTCCACGATGATCTTGTTGGGGGTTATAGGGGGAAACTCACCCCTGATCCAGGGGTCTGGGGGCTGAAGGCAGCCAGCCCAAAAAGTGGGGCCTGTAGCAACTTTAACTGATTGTAACAGAGCTGACCGACCAACATCGACAAGGCACTGTAGTAGTGCGGAACTTTGGCATGACTATTGTAGCTCTGTTGACTTCCAACCACCTTTTAATATAGCACATCAGACTTTCTGTGTGGTTGGTGGAATAGTTCTTTTTCCTCCTTATTATCACATTTCGGGCTAGGATTTTGTGTGGGATTGAGAACCATGAAACTCCCTATAATTTTATGCTCCTGACTATAATGAAATTTTTTCCTCTCTATGGATTTAGGGATCATTACCCGAACCACGTAAATCTTTGTGTCCAAGATCTTATTCTTCTTTTGTTTTTCTCTATTACTCTTCTATGAATCGTTTGTTTTCTATCGTTGTGACTCTCAATATTTCTTCAACAACTAGCATAAAAGGTTGAGTTTGGATTTCTCGTTTTGAATGATGGCTATGGAAAAGGTAAGGTGAAGATTGACCGCTTTGATGGAACTGAATTCAGCTACTAGAGGATACAGATCAAATATTGTCTTTACCAGAAGAAAATGCATTTGTCGCTTCTGGGTTTAAAGCCAACAGACATGGAGAAATTAGAGTGGGAGATACTGTATTAATAGGTTCTAGGAGTTGTAAACCTTAAATTGGAAAAAAACATGGCGCTCAACATCATATAGGAGAAGATGATGATTGTGCTGATGAAAGATCTCTTGGATATGTACGAGAAGCCTTCTGCGACAAACAAAGTGCACTTGATGCGATGATTATTCAGCCTAAAAATGGTTGAAGGGAGAATTTTTGCAGATCACATCAACAAATTCAACACCATCAAAAGTCAACTGACATCGATGGAAATTGCGCTTGGTGGTGAGGTATGTGAACTGGTTTTATTATTTTCATTACATGATAGTTGTGAAGCAACTATAACAGTTGGGAGCAGTTCTTTAGGGAATACAAAGTTGGTTCTGAAGGATGTGCGGGACCTGATCCTCAATAAGGATATTCGAAGGATGGAATTAGGAAGATTCTCTAGTTCTTCTATGAATGTTGAAGGAAGAGGAAGATATGTCCAGCAAGACAATCGTAGAGGACGATCAAAGTCAAGAGGAAAGATTCGAGACAAGGCAAAGGGGACTGGTCCTACCTGTTGAATTTGTAGGAAGAAAGGGTACGTCAATAAAGACTGTAGAGAAAAACAGAAGGGACCTAAAACCAGTGGAGAAAACACGACGGCTGAAGGAACTAATGACGTGTTGCTGCTAAACATGGATAGCCCTATAGAGTCTTAGATTTTAGACTTAAGGTCACCTTTCCATTCCAAAATGGAGAAGGGTTTCCTAAAAATTTTTGTTTCTGAATATTTTGGAAAGGTACATCTTGTTAATTATGAACCCTTGCAGGTCATGGGGAAGGGTGATGCACCAATCAAGACCAATAGTGGGAGTCTCCTGGTTCTAAAAAATGTGAGGTGTATCCCTGGTTTAAGAAGAAATCTTATTTTAGTTGAGCAACTTGATGATGCAGGCTTTAGTACCATTTTTATTGGTGGTTCCTAGAAGATTACCAAGAGAGCTATCGTCATAGTTTGGGGAGCAAAGAATAGTACCTTGTACAACATGATAGAAACAAGGATAGACATGCTTGCATCAGTAAATGTTGTCGGGAATTCAAAATTGTGGCACTACAGGCCAGTACACATGAGTGAGAAGGGGATGAAGGTGTTGGAAACAAAAAGACTGATGCCAGAGTTGAAGTCAGTGGATGTTGGCTTTTTGAAGATCGTGTTTTCATAAAGAAGAAGAAGGTGTAATTTGCAAAAGGAGGCATAACATTGAAGGTTGGGAAACTGGAATTAGTGCACACATATTTTTGGGGGTATTCACTAGTACATTCCCTTGGAGGGTCACAATATTATGTTATATTTATTAACGAATCAACAAGGAAGGTATGGGTTTACTTTCTGAAAAGAAAATTTGATGTGTTTAAGATGTTTCAAAAGTGGAAGTTCATGGTGGAAAATGAACCAGGATCAAAGCTAAAATGATTGAACTATGAAAATGATGGAGAGTATGGCAGTCAAGAATTTAGAGAATTATATTCCAATAATGAAATTAAGTGGGATAATACTATCCCAGGAACACCATGACAGGATGGTTTAGCTGAAAATATGAATATGGAACTGAATGAATGTGTCAGGAGCATGAGGCTAAATTCAGGGTTACCCAAGACCTTCTGGGTTGATGTAGTGAACATGGCAGCATATCTCATTAACATGAGTCTATCTATACCAATGGGAGAATGTCTATCCTAAGAGCTCTGGTCTGGTAAGGAGGTAAGACTCACACATGTATGAGTCTTTGGTTGTTTGGAATATGTACATTTTTATGCTGATGTAAGGGAAAATCTTGATGCTAATTCCAAAAGATGTTTTTTTATTTTCTATAGTGTTGATAAGCTTGTTTATCGCTTTTGAGATGATCTCAAAAAGATGGTAATCAGAAGCCAAAACATGGTATTTAATGAAGGTATCACGTTCAGAGATCTCCATGAAGCTGAAAATGAAAATGAGAAAAAATAACCAAAGTGAAAAGAGAAAGTGGAGCTTGAAGGTGTACTTGAGCATGATACATCGGAACTTGTGGAACCAATTAATCCAGTGGAGTTGATGAGATCAAAAAGGGTAAGAAGGCATGTACATAGGTATTCATCATCTTTACATTATCTATTATTGACTGATGGTGGATAACCAGAATTTTTTGAAGAGGCAATACAGTTGAAAGAGTCGAGAAAGTGGGAGCTGGATATAAAGGAGGATATTTCCTCATTGCATGATAACAAAACTTGAGAGTTGACATCTCTATCAAGAGGAAAGAAAGCATTAAAAAACAGATGGGTGTACTGGGTCAAGGAAGAACATGATGGAAAGTGGAGGTTCAAGGAAAGGCCGATGGTGAAAGACTTTCAACAGAAGAAGGAAGTGGATTTTACTAAAATTTTCTCATCTATAGTAAAGTTTACCACCATCTGGGTGGTTCTCAGCATTATGGAATCAGAAGACTTTCATCTTGAGCAGCTTGATGTCAAGACTACTTTCCTTCAGAGAGATCTGGAAGAGGAAATCTGTATGCAGTAGCCAGAGGGATATATTGAATCTAGGAAGGAAGACTTGGTGTGCAAACTCCAAAAGAGATTTTTTGGGTTAAAGTAGGCACCCAGGTAGTGGAACAAAAAATTTGATGCATTCATGACTAAAAATGTGTACAAACGATGTGGCGTAGATCAATTTTTCTACATCAAGTCATTTGGTGATGAATATATTATACTACTTTTATATGTGCATGACATGCTTATTGCAGGATCATGTATGTAGATAATTGATGAGTTGAAAGGGCAGCTAACTAAGGAGTTTGAAATGAAATATCTTGGAGGAGCTAGCAAGATTTTGGGGATGAAGATCAAGAGAGACCGCATAGGAATCTTGATGTCATCACAGACTTGCTACATTTGGATGGTTATAAGAAGATTTAGTATGCTGGAAGAAAAGCCATTATTTGTTCCTTTAGCAGACCATTTCAAACTATCATAGGAGAAATCACCAAAGATGACAAAAGAGGTTGAGTGCATAGAAAAGGTTTCATATGCATTAGTTGCTAGAATCCTGGTGTATGACATGGTCTTCACTCGACCTAATATTGCTCATATAGTGGGTGTTTTGAGAAGGTATATGGCTAACCCTGGAAAGAAATATGGGAAGTTGTGAAGTGGATAATAAGTTATTTGAAGGGCGGAAAGGAGGTATCTCTGTGCTTTGAGGAAATAAATTCATTATAAGGGTATGTGGATGTTAACCTTAGAGGTGATGTCGACAGTAGGAGGAGTACCACAGGTTATGTATTTACCTGTGGAGGAACTACAGTAAGCTAGATATCAAAATTATAGAAGGTGGTGGCTTTATCCACCATAGAGGCAGAATACATTATTGTAACAGAAGTTGGGAAGGAGATGGTTTGGATAAAGAACTTATTGGATGGGTTGGGAAGAAAGTGAGAGGAGAATGTATTGCATTGTAACAGTCAGAGTGCTATACATATTTCAAAGAACTCAGTGTTTCATTCCCAAAAAAAGCACATTCAGTTGAAGTATCATTTCATCAGAGGTTTGATACCAAATGGGTTGCTGAAATTGCATAAGATTTGTGGAACCAAAAATTCAGTAGACATGTTGATGAAGCTGATGGTAATACAAAATTTGAGGCACTGATGTGCCTCTGTTGGTGTCCAATGATGAACGGAGGATGGAAGGAAGAATAAGGGAGGACATGATGGGAGAACAAAGGAAAACAACTGATATTTCATGAATCATCATCTTGAAATTGAAGTTTGTGAATGGAAAGCACACCACTACTGAGTGAAGAATAGAAGGATCTCAAATTAATTAAGTTGTCTTAGTCAGTGGCATCAAAGTAGGTCAGCATAGAAGATCAGGCTCCAAGTGGGAGATTTTTGTATTGGTGTAGCCTGATCCATTCTGGATAATGATCGGGCTGAATGCTTCCAGGCCATATTGTGAAACAGGTCGCAACTTTGTGGATCGAGCTCCATAGTGAGCTTGTTGGGGGTTTCAAGGGGCAACACACCCCAACTCTGGGGGTTCGGGGGATGAAGGGCCTCAATCCAAATTTAGGGAAACTATAGTAATTATGACCGACTATAGTAGAGCTAACCAGTCGACGCCGACATGGAACTGTAGCATTGTGCACCTTTGGCACGACTATTGTAGCTTCGCAGACTTCAAGTCGTCGACCACTATAGTACCTTGTACTTCGATGGTCGTGGAACTATAGAGATGCAGACTTTCATCCACCATTTACTGTAGTACATAGGACAATCTGTGTGGTTTATGGAATAATGTTTCGTCCTCCTTATTAGCCCATTTCACACTGGGGTATTGTGTGGGATTGAAAACCTTATAACTCCATGTAATTTTGTGCTCCTGACTAGAGTGAAATTCTTGTCTCTTCGTGGATGTAGGGATCATTTCCTAAACCACATACATCTCAGTGTCCAAGATATTCTTCCTCTTCTTTTGTTTTTCCATTTTACTCTTATGTGAATTGCTTGTTTCTTATTGTTGCGACTCCCAATGTTTCTGAAATAGTGCAGTCGTGGGAGAATTAGTAATTTAATAAATATATTAATTTGTTTATTATTTATTATATTCCATGACCTAGCCCCCTCTACATAATCCCAGTTAAAGAAAAATCATCAGGTTATCCGCATAACCCTGGGGATTTGATAGGAGAGCGTGGAGGAGCGTTGGTGGGCGCTGAGATCATGGATCAATGATTAAGTACCACAAGGATCGCCAATAATAAAAGATTTTTTGGATCTTTCCAACAACAATGATAAGGAACTTTTCTTCACCAATTATTGATCCAAACTCGAGGTAGAACATTATTTTATGTGGATTTATCCCTGTTTTTTCTATCCCACGATGAACACGAATCAATTCTTCTAGTAGTTTGATTTTTGGGCTGATCATGTTATATGGGTATGGATTTATCTTCTTAGAAATATGAATTTTATATTTTTTAATAACCCTCTTCGTTCATCATATTCACGATGGCGAATTGAGGCCAACACAAACATTAGCCAAGGTTTGATCCTCGTGTTTCTGTTTTATGCATTTCTCACCCCGTTCTACGTGCAATCATCATCAGTATTTCATTTGGTCAGTAGTTCAACGGATACCTAGTAAACAATCATTGTAAAATCAATCTTTGGCGCAATGGAACGTTACCGTGGGTTTGGGATGGAGATCGATGATGTGTTTGTGACACGTAGTGATGAAAGGGGATCATATTCAGATTTGGAGATCCCTGTTTGCAGTTTGGCATGCGGCATGGTACGATAGGAGATACTTTTGAGCAAATCAATGGTTGGATTCCAGTGAACGATGATGAATTGAGTTCATTCAACCTCGGATACAGTTTCCACGGCAACTATATTGGGGCGGAATCAGTAGTGAAAGTGGCGCGGGTGAGACACGTGAGACGTTCTGTGATTTCTAAGAAAATATTGACTACATGGATTATAGTCCAAAGAACATGCATCGTGTGGTCCCCTCCTGTGGCGCTAGGGTTTACGTGCAGAGAAAAATATCACACATCGTGTGACACGTGTCACACGCTATGTGACTCGGTGTTGGCAGCTCGGCGTGTACCCCAAGGGTACACAGGCACAAACACGGCCAGACACACGATAATGACCAGAGTACACAAACATGACCATGTACTTAGACACGGGCACAAATACTGTAAGGTCTAGGTTTAGAGGTACACATTGTGTACTCTATATACACGTCGTGTACTTCCTCTGAGGTAGTTTGAATCCCTTCATCTCCTCAGTATAGACCATGTGATGAGAATCAAGGTGCACATATGCAGCGAGGAGTCGAGAATGATCATGGCATGGATGGTGGAAGGACCATAAATGCACAAGACCCATTGCATGGGATTGGTGGCCCAATGACAAGAGGAATAATGAGGAGGATGAAAGAGTCTTCACATTGGCTCATTTTTAAATTATAAGAGGCGTACCAACATGTAAAGACCCGTAAAATTTAAGGGAAATTTTTTTCTAAATTTTCTTTGGGATTTTACAAGAACGCAGTTTCTGACGGCGCCTGATTCTGAGTCCCGGTGTGCCCGGAATTAATTTCCGAAGTTAGGCTCGGGTACGTTCAGTGAATGAACGAGTGGGTTTTTCTAAATTTTGAACCGGTGCTCGGAATCGAATTATGAGGGCACCGATGGAATCGCAGCACCGGTAATTGCTTAAAAACACCTTTTCCGGAGTTTCGTTTTCTCGGGTGTGGTTTTTAAATTTTCGGGTTAAGTAAATGAATAAAATAAAATGGTGCGACCAATTTATTTTATTTAAGTTGCTTAACCTATGTTAAGTGGATGATGTGGGACCCACAATATCCTACCCACTTGGTAGGATATTTAATTAGGTGGGACCCACATGAGACACCATTTCTTTTCTTCTTAAGTAACGCACCCGCACCCCCCTATTAATGAATTCAAACCGTGCGTTTATTCTGGTTAAGAAACGCCTCATTAATTTGGGCGGTTAAATCGTTACAATTAATTCATTGAATTGATTATTTCTTTTTGAATTTCAAAGGTTGGCTTGTGCATTAATAAAATAAGACTATTCTTATTTTATTTCTTTTGGAACTTGTTGCGTGGAGAGGATTTGGAGGAAAGCGTTCTTATTCGAAGAAGAAGGCGAAGAACGCGAAGAACACGAAGAACGTGAAGAACGCACTGATCTTCGACGAAGAACGCCAAATCCTCGAAAATCAATGACTCTCTTTCCGCAACGCTTCTTCCGTGATGCGTCTTCCGTGACGCTCCTTCCACGACGCGACGATCCCCCTTCTGCGACGTCTTCTTCTGTGATGTCCCTTTTCGCGATAAATCTCATTCGACGACAACGCTTGAGGTAGGGGGATTAATTTGAGAATGATTTTATTCCCTTGATTCTTTCATTCTAAAGAAAACAAATAACACGTATCAACTTATTATCAAGTTGATCTGCGAATGTTTTTCTTGCGGGTTGGGAATAAATTGTTGTGGGAAGTTGTAGGGGTTTATTTATTGTTGATCATGATCTCATCTGTCGCCTTTCTTGGTTTCAATTGGGCCGCCTATTATCGTAATAATGGGAGGAGGTCGGACCGCACGAACACGGCCGACCCTCCTTCCCCCTTTTTTGTTTGAATTTGTTGCGGCACGTGAAAGGCGGCGCGGTGCGGTTGCACTGCGCAGAAACTATGAGAAAGGGGGAAGAAGCGTGGCGTCGTCGCATCGCGCTAGAAAACCACGAAGAGGCCGCGGTTTAATTATTGATCATTGTGTGTGGATTGACGGGTGACGACAAACGGGGCCGCAAGGTAATTTTGAAGCTTCAACAGTAAAGTTCGAGACCCGAGATGAACACCGGCATAGACGGATTTGAAAACGGACCACCGGATCAACTCCGGTGGCCCGCGGAAACCCTGGAGGCGCGGGTTGCCGGCGTGGCGCCGCCAGCGACCGAGAGCGGCGGCCGGAGCCGTCCGGCCGCCAGGAGGCGGCGGCGCCCTAGCGCGCCGCCGGAGAAATCAACCGCCCCGGCTTGCCGCGGCGGTGCGGCACGAGGGATCCCGCGGCCGCACGGGATCCCAGAGGAATGGCGGCGGCGCAAACCGTCGCTGGCTTCAATCAGCAGCGAGGGGGCCGGCAAGCCCCCCCCCCCCCCCCCCCACTCTGTGGCTTCCGCTCAGCCACGCTGGCCGAGCCGTAGCTGGCCATGCAGCCGGGCCACGCCGGTCGGGCCGGACTGCGCCGGCCGGGCCGCGCCGCGCCCTGATGGTCCGGACCTGGACCCGGTTCGAACCGACCCAGGGGGGTTGGGTCGGGTCGGGCCGGGCCCAGACCCCCCATTTTGGATTGTTTTCGTTCGAACGCCCATAACTTGGGATACGGACCTCTGATCGATGCACCGTCAGTTGCGATGCGATCCTTGGATCGAGATGGACGTTTAGGTATATTAAACTTAAGGTTTCGGAGAACTTTGGATTCGGCCGAGTTGGTTCGGATACAAAACCAACCGGGCCCTCGGAGCGGAAACGCTTATATCTTGAGCTCCGGACGTCCAATTGACATGCCGTCGACTCTATTGGATTCCTCTTGTTGAGATGGAACTTTTGGCATAATCCGCTCGAGTTTTGGATGCAGTTGGATAGTGGCCGGGTTGGATTGTACCCGAAATCCAACCGGGCCCCTGGAACGGAAAAGCTGATAACTTTCAGACTGGACTTCCGTTTGACGAACCGTCAGTGGAATTGGTAATCACGTTGAGAAATGGTCCCTATGAGCATACCCTATGAGAGTTTGGGGTACAGTTGAGATACGGCCGGGTTGGTTCGCACACAAAACCAACCGGGCCCCTAGGACGAAAAGGCTAATAACTCACGGACCGGGCGTCTGATTGACACGCTGTCTGTTGCGTTGAGACCCATATGACGAGGCAGTCCTTTGAGATACTTCTTCATGGGACCTTGAGATACTTGGAGTATCGACCTGTAGCTCGTGGAGCGGGCCCTCCCAGAGACGAGCGTGTGGAGTACGGAGACTGTGTAGCCGACTGAGACCTGACGACTGCTTGACCGACTCGATTTGGAGTGAGTCGACTAGCCCAGTAGATGGAGCACTACTTTGTTTGGGTGCAGACCCATGGCGGACGGAGCACTACCTGTGTGACAGTGCAGACACGCGGTACTCATCTGGAGAGTACCTCTGCAGGCTATTAGGGGATGTGCACTACTGTGTTTGGGTGGCATACCCCGGCGGGAAGCACTACTGTGTTTGGGTGGCTGACCTGCGGTACTCGACAGGAGGAGTACCTCAGCAGTCTTAGGTTAGTGAGCAGTACCTCGGAGTCGTGATAGGACCACTTTACACTCCAAAGACGGGGCTCTTCAGCAGTTACGGTTTCGATAATGAAAATCCTGGTTTGAGCTGATACTATGACCTTTGTGTTTACCTCATGATTGATATGGGTCACTTAATAACTTAGGTATATGTATGGGCATATACCTGGGTAGTGGTTATCCGTTGATTTCATAATCTTTGTGTTTCCTCATGATTGAGATGGGTTACTTGATAACTTAGGTATATGTATGGGCATATACCTAAGTAGAGGTTATCTGTTGAGATCTTCTTTGTGGTTATCCTTGTTAGTTTTAGTGATACCTTGAGGGTCTCGGGGTCCCTACTGAGTATCGTTATACTCACCCCTGCACGGGCTATGCTCGCACCTCATTGTGTTGGTTGCAGATGACGGGAAATGCTGACGGAGGCCGAGTTTTCGAGGACTGGGCGGTACCCAGAGGTGGACCACACGACGAGTCAGTACCCAGAGATGGACCACATGACGAGTCAGCATCCGGAGGTGGACTTCACGATGAGACGATACACGGAGGAGGTTGACGGGTGAGAGCATTATGGAGGCTATCTGTACCTACCCTTTAGGTAGGATCCGTGGTGGACGATCCAGGAGCTGCACTATTTGTACCTACCCTTCAGGTAGGATCCGTGGTGGATGATCTAGGAGATGCGCTATCTGTACCTACCCTTCAGGTAGGATCCGAGGACGACGACCTAGGAACTTCTTACTTTCTTCCAGCTGTTGTCTTTTTCTGTTGTACTTTTGTTCAGTTGTATCTGTACTTTCAATTGGGTTTGTATTCTGGCCCATTTAATTTTCAGCACTTTCTTTTGTACTTAGTGTTTTACTTCCGCTTGTACTCTATGGTGTTTTTTTTACTTTTATAAAGGCAATGCCTTCCCATTTTTTGGGATTTACGCCTTTGGTGCTAGTCGTCAGCCCCTGGCCTATGGAAGGCGGGCTTGGGGTAGTCACGGCACAGGCCCTGAGGACGGGTCGTGACACAACATACATGCATGGGAGGAGAAAATATGACTTTAATCACACTTATTAAATCCCAAAAGTGAACCTAAATGGATCACCCAAAGGATTCCATGAATTTATATCCACTTGCATGAAAGAAATATCCAAATTCAAAATTGGTGGGGGCCTTATCTCTAAAGTCATGGTGGGAATCTTCAAAGTCTTTGGGGTGGTGTAAAAAAGTTTTCTTGGTGGATATCTTGTTTGATAAATCCATGGGAATGTGTAAACAAATTCAAAAATCATTTTTAGGATTTAGACTTTTGTGGGATAGGTATTTTGGATTGTATCTCTTTCATTTGGCTATAAATAGCCACCTTCTTGTACCCCTTGAAGGTTAATTTATAATTTGAGAGTTTCTAGAATTATTATGCTTGTATTTATCATGTTCTTGAATGAATGCAAGTAAGAATTATCAAATGAGTGATCAACCTTTATGACACTTTATAATTAGGGTTTTAAGGGGCAAGCATCCTTGGGGTCCTAATTGATCATCTTCTTCCCCTTTTAATTTCTTGAATTTATTTTAATTTACATTTCTTATACTTCCACCACTTGCGTTTTTGCATTTTCACCAATGAATAATGCACACCAATATGGTATCATATCACCAGGTTTAGTTGGGTGCATTCCTTTGGTTTATCCTTATGAGGGTACAGTGTGGCATTATGTCCTGAGAATCATATTATGATCCCCTTTATGGGATGAGTCTTAGATAAAGTTGGTGGCATCCCCTTTATGTTTTGTGTTTTTTTATTTCAGGGTGTCCTGTTGGGTATTGTTATACTCACTCATGCATGGGCTCTGCCCGCACATTTTGTGTCTTATACAGAAGACATACCTTTTGACGATGTCCTAGGAGAATCGAGAGAAAGCGGAGCATAGTTAGCTTGAAAGATCTTGGTCATATCAGGTGTTGGATTGACAGCAATCCCCTCCTTAGCAGGTTGGACTCTCTTGTAATTTTGGAGGGCCTGTATTTGGCCTTTATGTTTTCCAAAGCTTTTTTCATGATCTGATTTAGGATAGATGTTATACATCCATTTTGGTGTATTTTACCTTTCAACATTGTATGGTCTTGGAGATGTGTGCGTGTGTACAAGTACTTTAGGTTAAGCTCTCCCATGTGTATGATATACCTACTCAGTGCTAGTCGTCAGCTCCTGGCTTATTGAAGGTGAACTTGGGTGTCACACTCAACTTGTCACTGACCAGGCAGGCCCTGGTGGGTCGGGTCGTGATAGTGGCAGCCTGGATTGATTTTTTACATGATAGAAACATATCATTGTCCGTGTTATACATGTGATATATAGATATCACATTCTGTATCTCAATTCTTCCTCATTAACAACTACTAAACATTTGGTTAATATTATATGATGATAATTATGGGATTTTAAACACACCACAATGAATATTTAAATGTTAAATATTTTTGGTTGAGTAACAATGAATGTTATAAAACTTGTAATATTGGAGTGTTTATAAAACACATGGATATTAACTCGGCACCTTATATCATCCAAGGAGAACCGATTTAAGAGGGTTCAAACTATTGGTGACTGCATCTGTATGTGAGATGAAACATAATCAAGGATCTCTATGTTTATTACTTATCCTTTAATAGAAGTTTTTTTAAGCCATGGAGATTGAGAAGAGTCTTTCCAATAAAGAGTTCTAGGTGTTTCACATTTCTCATGGATAAAACTGAAGGAGGGAGTTTTTTGGCTCGTCTCTTAAAGGTCTCCATCAACCACATGTGAAAACAATGTTCGGATTCATTTAACAATGAGATGTGTTCTTCATATTTCATGCATTTAATTCAAATGTGTTATGATTGGATATTTTGAAAAAGGTTTTGGTGGTTTCTTCCACTCTCAATGAACAATTGGTGTCCCCTTCAAAACCCAGTAGTATCACAAGTCTATCTTGGATAAGATGAATTAACCCTTAGTATTTTTTTAGAGAAAATGAGGTGAGGGATGAACCTGAATTTTGATATATGAGAAATGAAAAAGGAAAGTCAAATTGATTTTCTCATTAAGGAATAATTTTCTCTCACCAATTTGGCACTATTATTGATTATCGAGGAATTTCCTTTATAATGTAACGGCATTATTATATCATCCTACAAGATTAATTCTTGGATAATAACTCCCCAAGAAAAGAAAGAGAGGGAGGGTAAAATAACTGAAAAATATTGTATTATATATTTAGGAGTTTTTTAAGCGTAATAGAAAAATGAAATTTGCAGGAATCTAATAGAAAAAATAAGAATGTTTTGGATGTTCAGTATATGTTGAAATGACCTCCATGTATCCTTATTTATATAGATTAATATTGTCACAACCCACCTCCACTGGGAACCCCTTTCCATGCAGTAAAGATGAGGGTGGCCCTCGAAACCCACCTCCAATAGGTCACGGGTTGGTGACTAGCACCGAGTGTATAAGGCACACAAATGAGAAACATTACCCTCAAAATCCCAAGAATACAAAAAATAAACCACCAATCAACACCATGATATAAATAAAACCAATATCAAACAATAACCACAATAAATTAAAATATCATACAAGAATCAGTCTCCAAAATAAAATACCTAATTAAAACTCTTAGGGAAATAACTCCAACCAAGGCTCCTAGCTAGTGATGTCCAACTCGATCTATAACTCCTTCCTAGAAACCTATAAAACATATGTATATATATTGGAGTGGGAATACATGTATACTCAATAGGATCACCCTCAAGACCTCTCACGTAAATGTTGAAAAAACATATTAATACCTCAGTGAATAAATAGAAAAAACAAATCACACCTAAGTCGGGTCAAGTACTACCAAACCTCACCAAAGATCACTCACCAAACATCACAACAAAGTGTATAACATAGTTTTAAAGGAATAAATCAAGAATCTACCCCGCAACTACTTACTCATCTGTTTGTCGCTCTCATGCCCCCAACGACATACGTCGTGTGTTTTGATCCCTTCTATATCCACATATCCTTCTTTCAATTTCCATGTATATATATATATACATATATATATATATATATATATCATACCACAACCGATGTGGGATGAGCCTCAACCCTACCTCCCCCAGCCCTTATAGGTTCTAACATTCTCATTAGCACCAGTCTCTAAATATATATCATGTCACAACTGAAGTGGGACGAATCGTTGCCCCGCATAAGGGTCCACATAAAAATGGCCTTTACAAATCTTTCATAATAGCTTTCTATGTCACCTTTAACTCAACCAAACAACCGCTACCGACACTACTATATAATCCAATCCCAACTAAACACTTTAAACAATCACAAAACATCATTTACTTCTCATGTGTTCATATCTTTTAATCATTTACAAATTTGTCATTTACGAGCCACGTTATGTTTATTATGTTGCTCATTAATTTGTACTTAATTATGTCTTCCATTAGCCATAAAACATGCAAACTCCCAAGCATTACCCATTTATTTTAATCATTATAGTTCATCAATAGTCATTTCTTATTAAATTCCATCACATCATCATGTTCATTTTTACCAACCATATTCCACATCACTGGGTGACTCCAAGACAATCCCCACAATACACAACCAACCACCACGCAAACTGCATCACAACACATACAAACATCCACCACAACGCTACCTTTTTCCATACAACCAGCCACACCACCACTTTCATATCACACAACATCCCATCCACTATTACCACTTTAACATCCCTTGCATAAATTCCATATTCTCACACAACCAATTTATTACCAATTTTACATGACTTAGCCAATTATGAAGGTGAAAATATCATCAACGATATCTCCCATTATAATCACAGAAGTACACATCAACCAACAATATTCACAACAAAAAGGACAACACAACCAAAACTAGCAGCAAATCAAATCAAGCAACCTTTCTTCGATCATTATTTTCTTAAGAGGTATTGTGGCTAGCATATTTATCATTATATAATTTCTAAATTTTCAAACAACTATTTCATTTCCATCTTTAAATGGTTATCATTTTATGAGAGGTGATCCAAACATCTTAATGGTAGCAACCAACAAGCATCACACAACATCAAAGAAACTCTTAGTAACATCATCAATGAAACCATCAAATATAAGCAATATCATGGAAACATATAACCACTAGTGAATCACCCTTCCCATTAAATTTATATAGGGTCAAATTCATTGTCTTCAATAGGTTAACTATTACCATCCATCCAAAGAAACAAAAGCATGCAACTTCCACAATTTACACAAAAGAAATAGGGAGAAGTCTCAAATCTCTTATCTCAAAGAAGCTTCATGATCACTGCATGGAACGGCGAAGAAACTCAAATCAACCACCACCCATGATCAAGAATCAACCGCGGTATGCTCAATCATACCCCCATCAAATCCACAACATAACAACATCCATGCCAATCATCATTATTATCACAACCTCTCCGAGAAGAAAGGACAAGGATAAAACAAAGAAAAGGATAAGATAATTCACCTTGGATTGCGAAGAGGTTGATCTCTTGAAGCCAAGGGCCAAAAGCAATCAAGGGTTACTCAAAGATCTCTAAGGGCGCACCTCTAGTCACTTAGGGTTCAAGGAAAATTGGGGAATTAATGAAAGGATTTGAGGTAAGGCTCGAATTTATAATAAAACTAGAAACATAAGGCATCACAACCTAACAAGAGACGGTCATGCCGTGATGGGGTTAAGTCCACCGAACCTTCAGAAATTGCATTGTGATCTCCCCTATCTTTCCCCAATACTCATGATTAAAAACCACTTTAAATTGATTCGACCAAAGAGGGTCACAAAGCGATAATTATTGTCGCATCGCGCCTCTCAAATTCTTGATTTCCAAAAGGGACACTAAACCAAACCACGACATGACATAAGCATTGTGGTGTAGTATAACAACCCTGCTCTTTTTACACACATAAATATGGTTTATTACATAAAATTGCACTTAAGACAACTCTGATAATCGAGAGGTCTAGTGTCTTGGGAAATTAGGAACATTACATAATGACTTAAAACATGAAATACACATATTTATTGAAAACTTCTTTTACATGACCACAGCATTCCTTCGTACTTAGCATTGCATGGGATAACCTGAGGACATGCATAAGAAAATGGTGAGCTATAAAGCCCGGTAAGGGAGTAAACAAGGCATAACATGAAAAATATAGTACATGTTATGCAATAGACATATCAATGGGGCACAAGAGAAACATGAACATAAAGGCATGATATAGCATGATTATCAGACAAGGCTCATTGCACATGGAGCATGAGTAACCCTCATTGCACTTGAATTAATATGAGTAAATCCTCATTGCACTTGATGTATCATGATACTAATATTTACCCAATGTATTGGAGCGCTATTAAGGCACACCATTCTTAATCATTTCATTTCATGCATAAGTTTGTCACGTAGATCATACAGTATAGATTCATTAAACGTCATCATTTATTCCACAATAAAGGAATGTATTCATGAAACTATATAATCAATAAGTAAATGTGCATAAATGTGAATACCCTTGATAGAGAAATGGGTATGGTATTCACTACACAATGACTTTGGCTTAGAGAATTGCAATGCAATTTCAACCCCATAACAGCGTGACATAAGAATTCATAAAAATGGTTGATGAGAGAGAAAGGGATATCTCATAATATGTACATGAAATATATAGTAAGGGGATCATATAGATACATTTCACAACATATGTAATGGAATTTAGATGCATAATATAAAATAATTGCTTGAATGTAAATGAGAAGAGAGAAATTCCTAACGAAATTTTGGCATGGTAACGAGTGTGCATGGGAGGCATTAATGAGAGATAAAGAGGTATATCTTCATTCAAACATAAGGAGGGTAGTATGGGGGAGGTGAGAAATCATACCCCAACATTTTTAATTGAAAACAAAAGGGTATAACAATATAAAGAAATTTTGAAGAAAGTGAGAATGGAAGAAATCTCTTACTTTGAAGTGTGATCACAAAAGCTTGGAAGAGGCTTGAGAGAGTCTTCTTAAGAGCTTGGGGCACCTTGGGGGTTCTAGAGAGAGTAGGGTAGAGTAGTGACGTGCTCCAAGGGTTTTGAGTGAATATGAATGGGAGATTGAGTGGGTATATATAGAAAATGAGAGGGAATTCTTTATTATTTAGATTTTGGACATCACACATTAAACTAATCAAAACCACAAACCATCTCATGGTTTTTGCCCATGGTTTTTGATAAAGTGGATTAGAAAACATTATTTTATAAGGTCAATGGCCAAACTTATTAAAATATTATGCTTTCTTATGTGGAGGTGAGTCACACTCTCAAAGAAATCATTTTAAAATGTTAAAATGTTTTATAAGTCTTAGAGGGTCCACTAAGGCTTTGTAAAATAAATTAAAAAACCTAAAATCATATTATTTTAAAGGTAAAACATATATTTGATGAACATACTATTTATAGTATTTTATTACATCACTATTTGGTCATTATGATGTCATAAAACACATTATATACTTAAACGGTATTTAATTTTTACCCAAAAATTCGACTATCTCAGAAAATTATGAAAAATTCGTCGTTAGATAATTTCGACATCCTGATTCCAAAAAATAATATTCATTTTATCTAAATAATTTTCTAAATATGTGAATTTTTACTTTTAAAATAAAAAACCGACATTTATCAAAAATTCATGGGTTTTGACAAAAACAGGTTTCAAACCTTAATAAAAATTACAATTGTATTCATAAAAATTATACGATCATTTATATTTAATAAAAAGTAATTTAGTAATAATATTTTATTAAGATATTATTTAATTAAAAAATCCATTGATTCATCAAAATAGATTTCTTAATTGAATATTAACTAAAAATACTATTTGTGCTTTAAAAACTATTTACAAAGTAATAGTAATAAAATGAATGTATATTTTTTATTCTATACAAAACTAATGCACATAATCATAGTGCTAGGGACTTGTTACATAACCTCTTATAACACCCGAATAAGACCTAAGGGTAAGGTGTGCGATGGTGATAGACTCTTGGGGTGGCTCGGATAACATCGTTCGAGTGGTAATCTCTATTAACTTCCACTTCTCCTATAGGTAGTTCCGTTCAAGCTTAACGTGTTGAAGCTTGGTTTGGGCTTGGTCAAGAGCGAAGCCCAGTGAAGCTACCTCCTTTCCGAGCTCCGAAAAATGGGTTTCGTGTGAAGCAATTTCTCTGGATGAGGTCATCGCTTCCTTTGTCTGAGTAAATTGAATTTGTTAAAGCTCTATATTTATATTAATCATGTGATCACTATTCAACAGCTATATTAGAAACGGTAATAATTCTTAACAGTATTTTAAAATCCAAAAACATAAAACCAAGAAAGTGCATGTGTTATATAACCATTTTACATAATAATACATTTCACTAGACAAGAGAATTTTTCATTAATAAAAGTTTGGGTCGTTACACGCAGTGACGCCAAAAAAGGCAAAACCAAGAAATTTACGCCTCAGGGCTTCACGTCATGACATCTAAGGCCATGCCTCCAATGCCATTTGCAGAAAAAAAAAAACATAAAACAATCTCCTGAAGCACCTTCACGTTGCGACCAAAAACACCATGGCACAATTGGATATACAACAAAGGCACTACATAAAAATAAATATTTTGTATGTAAGAGTCTTTCAACAAAACATAAGGTTTTACACTTAACTGAAATTCTCTCCAAAATCCTTCATGTCGTGACGAACAACCCTCACGCAACAACCCAAACCTGAAACAGCACAAACTTCAACTCTCGCAACTTATACCTCGCACTGCAACTCACAAACCACACCATGACCTAAACCCTCATAGTGTGCACACTAGACCACAAAACCCTCTTCTATTACAACCAGTCCTACACACATCGACACACAAAGCAACGCCACGAATCACTTCTCCCAACTAAAAATTCGACTCCAACTCCACTTTTCCTCCTCCATCATTCTCTCGGCACTGATAGCACCCAAAACATGCAAAGTAACATGCCAGAAAGGTCTGAGTCGTTACAAATATTCTTGTTTGGATAGGTTACCTTGTGTTGATATATATACCCAAAGGTCTATCATGTTATGTTGATCTAATATCATATATGTATTATGAGTTATTTATGATCATATAATTTATCATTCATTTATATTTTTTCAATTTTCACATGAGATGTAATATGATAAGAAACCTTTTGGAATGTATTACTAAGGATGAAAATAGGTACATTTTAACAGGTACCTGATGCTACGCGACCCGATCAAATAGAGTTAAGGTAGTAGTAAAACGGATATTTATAGAGTTAGGGTACCAAATTGAAAACCCGACTTTTAAATGGATACGGTTAGGGTAATACTCTTAAGGTACTATAAACCCAAACTCAATTATGAAAATTGTTAATAATTAATTAATAATTATTTTTTAAATTACATTGCAATTATAAAAAATATTTATTTATTTTGAGTTCGGTTCATATTATATTTAAAAATAAATTTTAAATTTGAATTTGTTGACTACTTGTTATTAAATAAAGTACAATTATAAAATATATTTACTCAATTTTTTGATATTTTCATTCTAGTTTTATAAATAAAATTTAAATAATTGAATTTCTAATCAGGTAATTAAAAGGGTTAGGGTAGTTAAATGGATAGTTAAAAATGTAATAGGGGTAGAGTTATGGTAGTGAATTTAAAAAATAAACGGGTTAATGGTTAAGGTTTTGTAAAAATACATGGGTTAGGGTTTGGATACCCCATATTTCGCGGGTACTCTCCCATTGTCATCCCTATGTATTACTTTGACTATTTATAATTGAAGATTATCATTAAACATCAAAAGATTCTGATGGTATATTAAAATCGACATGAGTAAGAGTTCGTGTAAATATATAAAGTTCACTCATGAGTACTCTCATAAGTACAAGGTATAGAACTTGTTAGTGGAATTGACTAAATTAGATCATGTCACATTTAATGTCACAAATGTCATTTATATTAATTTGGTGCATACTTTTTAATCGTCCTTAGACTTGATGTTAACAAGATTTTCTACATGTGAACTATCATCTTTCAAATTTCATACATTAAATGAATGATGGTTCAATATGATATTCGAATATTCAAGATGATATCTGTCTTCCTTTGCAATAAGAAAAGACCTATGGGTTTTCAATGAGGTGAGATCAAGAAGAAAAGGTACAATCATACTTAAATAAATGGAATGCAACATATTCATATGTTTTCTTTTGCAAGAACACCATTAGTGTGTTTTTTATTTTAATATTGGATAAGGTGGAGATTTGTTATTTTGGGTTTTCAAAATTAAAATTTTGATTTATTTTTTTCCATGAAATATAATGAGTTTTATTTTATGATGCAAAATGTTTTTTTTTTGTTTAGACTTGGTTTCTATTGCTCTGTCTGGGCCTTGTGTCTTGTTGGGTTCATCTTGGGTTTTTGACGTACTAGGTTGTTTCCTTTGGACCGCCGGTTACTTGGCCCACCTGTCCTGCTTTGTCCCCTCCGCGTTGCCACCGTGGAAATCCTCCTGGCGATCCGCTATTGCTGGTCATTGATAAACCACGATCAGACAGCTCTGGTTTTCTGGTTTGTGTTTCTTGGTGATCTGATCTGTCGCCGCCTGTTTTCCAAGTGCATACCGCGTGTCCCGCCTTATCTATTGTTTGTTGTACCGGCCTGGCTTCTCGACTCTTCCACTCACCCTCATCTTTTCGCTTGTCCCCTCATCTGTTGCGCCTGTCAAGGCGTCGCCTCATCTCTGCTGCTTCATTATTACGGTGTGCGGTTCTTTTCATCTATGTGCGGTGCTTCGTCGTCTTCGGTTTTCCTAGCCCGAGAGTATAGAGAGGAGATCTGTTGTTTCATGATCTGATGCTTTCACACTACCATCCTAACCTCATTTCGGTGACGTTTCCGGGTGGAGAGTTCGACCCTTGCAAACTCTGATAGATCGCTTCGTGATCAAGATCGTATGACCCGGGCAGAGCCGCATCCTCTTCCAAGCTTCTGGTTAAGTAATTTGTTGCTTTCGTTTCTGGATTTTGTGTTGTATGTTCTTGTTTATTTTCTTCTGCAGTCTGGTTCTCAGTGTCTGGGGTTGCATGCGTGAGTTCATCCTGTTCGAGGGAGAACGTCGTCTTCTTTGAGCCAGATTTCATCACTGGCTCTGGAGTGATGAGGTCTCTGTGCCTAGATAGCTTCTCTGGTCCATGTGCGTGGTCTTTCTTTACCACTCTCTATTTGTATGTGCTCTATTTTCGTTTTGCATAATAATAAAGAAAAATGTGGTGTTCTTCTTGTCGTGGAGTAGGACCAAAAGGTCTGAACCACGTAAATACTCGTGTTCATCTTTACATTCCTACATTTTCTCTTCTATTCTTTCGACTTTGTTATAAAACGATTCCTATTTTTTTGCGTTTACTTCAAACAAATTTTAGTAAACCTACTCGTGATACCCCAATAAGTGGTATCAGAGCCTGTAATCGTTTTTATTTTGCAATGTATGTCAAATTTGAAATTGAAAATTTTGACAGTGAAAATGATTTTAATTTGTGGATTGAAAATGTGTGGACTGATGGTCCATAATGGACTTGTTGATGCTTTACACGATAGCAAAAAACCAGTTGTGACTGTCACTGTCGATGATCAATCCACCACCTATTATGTTGATTTTGATCCTAGTATACTCGAAAAGGCTCACTGTACTCTTCTGTTAAACCTAGGAGATAAAGTGCTTCATGAAGTTGCATATAAAACTACTGCGAAGTCTATTTGGGTTAAACTCAAACATTTGTATATGACTAGATCTCTGCTTGAGTGTTTGTATAAAAAAATGTGATTATATAATTTTAAGATGGCCCATGGTTCTTCTGTGCGAGTCCATATTGACGAGTTTAACAATGTTCTGTTAGATTTGGCTAATATTGATATAGAGGTTAAAGATGAAGATGAGGATTTAATTTTGTTGACTTCTCTAGATGATTCTTTTAATTCTTTGACAGATTCTATGATGTATGGTAGGGATTTCATTACCTTAGAGGAAGTTAAGTCTGTTGTTTTATCCCGGGATCTTCAAACTCATGGTTTGAAGGAAAAATCTGGAAGTATTAAGAGTGAACCTCAGATTTTGTATGTAACACCACAAGGTTTTCTAAAAATAAATTGAAATGATAGAAATTTTGTTTAAAGTAGATATTTATAAGTAGCATTTAAACATAATTTTACTTCTTCTATGTTTTGAATTTTGAAAAATGGTCATTTACAATTGTGTTCAGTAAGTCATTTAGAGTCTAATGAAACAAACTTGTTTTTTTGGTGAATAGTAACATACCCTTATGAATAGTAATATGACTCTAATGAATAGTAAATTGTATTATTATTTTATTTTCTTAAGGCTTTAAGATAATGACATCTTGATTAATTTTTAAATGTGATATAAAAGTAGTTATGGTTTTTAAATTATTAATTTTTGAATTAAGTATGATTTTATTTAAATTAAAATATTTAGAAAATTATTTTCAAAAAATGGACTTCATTTTTGAATTTTACACGTCGATAAATGGTTAGGGTGAATTTTGGGGATTTTCCTGAAACAGTTGATTTTTTGGTGAATAGTAAAAAATACAGTTTTGAGTTTCGGTGTATTAGTGACATCATTAATGATGTATTGATAATGTAATAAATCTGGTCGACTTATGTACAGTAAAATAAGTTATTAGGTGTCTCAAGTGGCTTATACCATGGGCAAATACCATGGGCAGGCCCATGGTTTTGCAAATACCACTAATGAGGTGTCCTTTAGAAATTATTAAAATAATCTCTCACTTTTGCTATAAATATCAACTCATTTCTTCTTTAACTTCATTCCAAATTCCTCATCAACGAAGCTCTAGCCTCCTTACCTCCCTAGTAGTCCTCCCAAGGTTTCCTCAAGCCCCCAAGGTCTCAACCTTCAAGTTCTAGGAGTTACTCTACAAGGTAAGAAAATTCTCAATTTCTTTCTTTTTCCATTCAAGTTCTCTTTTATGTGATATAACTTTCAAGTTTTCATATATTGTTCTTATTTCCTTCTTATTCTTGATCTATAATGTATTATGATTCATTTCTGGATTGTGACCCTTGTCCCCTATCTTTTTAATATTTTCTTAAACCATCTCGCATAGTTGTTAGGCTGCCGAATTTTTGTAAGGGATTTCTCAATTATTCTTTTATTTGGGTTCCTTTCTTTCTTATTCTTTCTTCATCTCTTACCCAAGAGGCATGAAATCTCCAAAAATCATGTATATTCTGGATGTTCTCATGTTCATGAAAAACTCATCAACATTATTCTTCTCATCTCCCACTTATTCAAAGAATAAAAACATTGTTCGTGATGTGTCGAATTACCGACATCGTGGATGATGTGATTTCAATTTCCATTAATCCTTTCAAGTCTGGTCATGAAACCATTATTATGGTTGAACCAAGTTATAATATATGTAATATGTCTCATCCATGGTTCTAGAATTCTTTTTTACTCATGGTTTTAATTTGTAAGACAAAATGAGGTCGTTATGATCAAAGAACCACTAAAATGATCTAAACGAACATCATTAATGTTTTAACTTATGAAACATCCTCATATAAAACATCAAAATGATAAATGGTATAAATTATGGTACTGAAAATATGTAAATACCTTTTCATTCCAATTCTGGAGTTTCACTTCCAATCGATAAGAATGATCCATCATGAACCAATCATGAAAATCATGTAAAGAACTCACTCAAAACAATGCAAGGAACAAAATACTAACAATTAAAGGGTGAAATAAGGTTATGAAATGATCATACAAGATGTTATAAACATGAACATGTTTCTTTAAAATACTAATATCACTCTTTTAACCATTATATAGGAGGTTTAAACAAGTTTGAAGTAAGACAAACCCGTGGTAATGGAATTTTTAACCTGATTTCCATTCTTTGGGTTAACCTTCTACTTCGTTATTTATGTGGTATTAAAATTGATTGTGTGATAGTTTTTGCTTATATTATGTTGAATTGTGTCTAATTATGGTGTATATACATATTTCATCCACTCTATTAAGTCTTTCTTCAATTGTATGATATTTATAAGGAGTTTTTCTTTTAAAATCCTCTTTTAAAATTATGTTTTACAAAATTCAAAAGCAATGTTTTTATGCTATTATTCATATTGTATGATTATGTTCTGATTCTTGGGAATTGTTTATGATGAAGGGTGGGACCTATATCTCCATCTAATGCATTGAGTATGTGTAAGTTGGAGGTCGGCCGTATGGTTACTCCAAGTGTAACTGGGATGGTTACACAATTAGTAAGGTAGTTGTGAGGGTTACAAATTATAAGGTAGCTTAGAGGGTTACAAGACTATGTAAGTAATGCCCCAAGATACCTTTATGGTTCTACTTATGTTCTTATGTATTGTGGAAATCTCATGTTTCACAAAGTGAGTATATATATACAGGTGATAGGTATGTCTTTTAAAAATGATTTCATATGTTATAAGTATTCATGGACTAATGTGTTCTTTCCTTCTTTTTATATTGCTTACTGAGCTTTTGTGTTCATCCCAAGTTTTTAAATTATTTTTCACAGGTTAATGGATGTGTAAGAAAAAGAAGGAAGTCATGTTAAATGTTGAAGAATTGTCAAGGAATCATGTTTTAAGTTTTAATGTTTTCAATTTTGAAAAAAATGGAAATTGTTTTTATGGTATCCACTATGTAACAATGTGTAATGTTATGAATGTATTATGTCTCAATTATCTAAAGCTATAAACTTGAAAAAATCCTCAATGTAAAATGAAGGGTTTTCTTGACTAAATTCAAGATTACTGTTTTTATGGTATCCACTCTGTAACAATGTGTAATGTTATGAATGTATTGTGTCCCAATTCTCTAAAGCTCTAAACTTGAAAAGATCCTCAATGTAAAATGAAAGGTTTTCTTGACTAAATTCAAGATTATGTATGTAATAAGGTCAGGTCCTTATAGTTGGTATCAGATGATGGTTTAGATAACTTTAGGGGTTAGGATGATGTTAAAAGAATACCATAAATGATTTTTACTCTACGATTAATTTGAAATGTTATAGCATTTAAAGATTACCATGTTGCTTCATCTAAGATATGTTTGTTCAGAATAGTTACCTGCAGAAGAAACAGGGAAGCTGAAGAGGGGAGGCACCAACAGAATGACATCCTTCTGAATCTCCAGCCCGGAATGGTAGGGATTGGAACCGAGCAATTCGTGACAGTAATGGCTCAGCTAACTCAAGCAATAAATGGTAGTGGCATCCATGCAAGAGAACAACCATAGGTACCATAACGAAACATGACAATAGTGGAACATTTTATGAGACAATACCCTCCTGCTTTCAATGGATCTTCTGACCCAGTAGTGGTTGAAGGATGGATTAAAGCCCTTGAAAAGATATTTGATGTAATGGGTTGTTCAGATAATCAAAAGGTATGTCTTGTCATTTATCGTTTTGAAGATAAAGTTGATCAGTGGTGGTCAATGGTAAAGAATATCAGGGATAGAGAGAATATTGATGTCTTTGAGTGGGATGAATTTAAAAGTATTTTCCTTGAAAAATATTTTCCTAAGGTGGTGCGACTTAGGATGGAGAAAAAATTCCTTGAATTGAAGCAAAAGGAGGAAGATTCGGTGGTTGTGTATGAAGCGAGCTTCACCCGACTGGCGAGGTATGCTCCAAATCTTATTCTGGATCTTGATAGCAAAATCAACCGTTTTTACTCAGGATTGAAGCCAAGGTATCGAAGGGTGTTGGCCTCCCATGAATTCAAAAGTTATGAGAAACTTGTCCAATGTGCTGAGAGGGTAGAGATGGAGTTTGCTGATGATCATGTACATTTTGGCAACAAGGAGAAGAAGAGGTCCAGGTGGCAAGCGATGGGTAAGAATCAACCAAAGAAATCTGATGGCAAGAAAATCCAGTTTCCAGTTTGTGAAAAGTGTGGCAAGAAACACTCTGGGGAATGTCTTGGAAAAACTGGGAAGTGTTTTAAATGTGGTAAGTTTGGACATATGGCCCGAGATTGCAATGAAAATGATCCTAAGACTAATCCTGATAAGCAAACTGTAAAGTGTTTTAAATGTGGTGAGATGGGTCATTATGCAAATGTCTGCCCAAAGAGAGATCTAAATGATGTAAAGAAGTCAGACTATAAGCAGAAAGGTGTAGTGAGATCCTTTGCGACTACGTCAGTAGATATCGGTCCATCCAATGAAGTTGTATCAGCTCCAGGGAGCTCAGTACTTTTCTAAGATTAACTTGAGATCTGGATACCATCAGCTGAAGGTGAAGGAGGATGACATTCCGAAAACAGTCTTTCGTACTAGATATGTGCATTATGAATTTGTTATTATGTCATTTGGGTTAACTAATGCACTTGTTGTATTCATGAATCTTATGAATAGAGTATTTCATGAGTTCTTGGATAAGTTTGTGGTTGTGTTTATTGATGACATTCTGGTATTTTCTAAAAATAAAGAAGAGCATGAAAAACATCTAAGGGTTGTTCTACAAACCTTAAAAGAAAAGAAACTGTATGGAAAATTCAGCAAATGTGATTTTTAGTTGCAACAGATTTCTTTTCTTGGGCACAATGTAAGTAAGGATGAAATAACAATTGATCCAACCAAAACAAGAGTGGTTGATGAATGGTCAAGACCTACAAATGTTACAGAGATTCGTAGTTTTCTTGGATTAGCGGGTTATTACCGACGGTTTGTTAAGAACTTTGCACGGTTATCTAGCTCGATAACTAAGTTAACACGAAAAAGGGTTAAATTTGTTTGGACAGAAAAATGTGATGTTTGTTTTCAGGAACTGAAGAAGAGATTGGTGAATGCTCCAGTTTTGGCATTGTCTTCCCAAAATGGTGATTTCGTCATCTACAGTAATGCTTCGTTGAAGGGATTTGGTTGTGTTTTGATGTAGAATGATCAGGTAATTGCTTATGCTTCAAGACAACTAAAACTTCATGAGTTAAATTATCTCACACATGACTTGGAATTGGAAGCTGTGGTTTTTGCTTTGAAAATTTGGAAGCATCATTTATACGGATCCAAATGTCAAATATATACTGACCATAAAAGTCTGAAGTATATATTCACTCAGAATGAATTAAACATGAGGTAAAGGAGGTGGCTAGAATTGATAAAGGATTATGATTGCACAATCAATTATCATCCTAAAAAAGCAAAGTGGTGGATGTCTTGAGTCGAAAACATCATGCATCATTAACCATGTTACGTTTGGAACATGATCCCTTGATTAATGACTTGATGAATTTTGGATTAGAAGTTGTTGGTGCAGGGAATACATCTGTTTTATCTCAGGTTTCAGTGCAGTCATCGTTATCAGACAGAATTAAGAAAGCGTAGAAGGAAGACCATGAGCTACAAAAAAAGGTAGAATTGGTTAAAGTGGGTAAGTTGCTAGAATTTAACCTTGATAAAAATTGTGTTTTAAGATTTGGAAAAAGGTTGTGTGTGACTTGTGATTACCAGTTGAAGAAAGACTTGTTGTGTGAAGCTCGTAGTTCTCCATTTTCAGTTCATCCTGGCAGTACTAAGATGTACAGAGACCTTCGGGGGTATTATTGGTGGGATGGAATGAAAAGAGATATCACTGATTTTACCATGAAATGTTTGACATGTCAACAGGTTAAAGTAGAGCGGCAGTTACCGAAGGGGGTGCTTCAGCCTTTACTAGTGCCATAATGGAAATGAGAGAATGTATCTATGGACTTTGTGGTGGGACTACCAAAGACTTCTCGAGGTAACAATGTGATTTGGGTTATTGTTGATTGGCTGACAAAATATGCACATTTTCTTTCTATTCAAGATACAATGTCTTTGGATCATCTTTCTCGACTGTACCTCAAGAAGATTGTCAGGTTACATGGAGTTCCTCTTTCCATTGTATCTGATCGGGATCTCAGGTTCACTTCTAACTTTTGGAAGGGACTTCGGAAGTCGTTGGGCACAGAATTAAATTTCAGTACAGTTTTTCATCCTCAATCAGATGGACAGTCAGAACGAACAATTCAAACATTGGAGGATATGCTTCGAGCTTGTTCAATAGACTATCAGGGAAGTTGGGATCAACATCTTTCTTTAGTTGAGTTTTCTAATAATAACAGTTTTCATTCCACTATTCAGATGACACCTTTTGAGGCCTTGTATGGGAAGCGGTGTCGGACTACAACGTTTTGGGATGAAGTCAGTGAAAGAAAGTTGATGGGACCAGAATCAGTAGAAGAAGTGGCTGAGAAAGTAGAGATGATCCAGCAGCACATGAAGACAGCTCAGAGCAGACAGAAAAAGTATGCAGATGACAGAAGGAAAGATTTCTCTTTCGAGGTAGGTGATTGTATTTTCCTTAAAATCTCTCATTGGAAGAGTGTGATACGTTTTGGTAAGAAAAGAAAGCTAAGTCCACAATTCATCAACCCTTTTGAAATCCTGAAGAAAGTTGGACCAGTTGCATACCGAGTAGCTTTGCCTCCGAGTTTGTCTCAGGTACACAATGTTTTTCATGTTTCGATGTTGAGGAAGTATGTGTCAGATTCATCACATATCTTGAGCCCAAAAACAGTTCAGTTGGAAGAGAACCTTTCGTATTAAGAGAAACCAGTTCAGATTCTTAATTGAAGGGAACAGATATTGCAGAATAAGGTAATCCACTAGGTAAAGGTTTTGTGGAGAAACCACATGGTTGAAGAAGCAACATGGGAGTCTAAAAATTCTATGAGGGAAATGTATCATCACTTGTTTAATAAGTAAATAAAATTGTGGGGACGCAATTTCCAGAAGGTGGGGATAATGTAACACCCCAAGGTTTTCTAAAAATAAATTGAAATGCTTGAAATTTTGTTTAAAGTAGATATTTATAAGTAGCATTTAAACATAATTTTACTTCTTCTATGTTTTGAATTTCAAAAAATGATCATCTACAATTGTGTTCAGTAAGTCATTTGGAGTCTAATGAAACAAACTTTTTTTGTGAATAGTAACATACCCTTATGAATAGTAATATGACCCTAATGAATAGTAAATTGTATTATTATTTTATTTTCTTAAGGATTTAAGATAATGACATCTTGATTAATTTTTAAATGTGATATAAAAGCAGTTATAGTTTTTAAATTATTAATTTTTGAATTAAGTGTGATTTTATTTAAAATTAAAAATATTTAGAAAATTATTTTCAAAAAATGAACTTCATTTTTGAATTCTACACGTCGATAAATGGTTAGGGTGAATTTTGGAGATTTTTCTGAAACAGTTGATTTTTCGATAAATAGTAAAAAAATACAGTTTTGAGTTTCGGTGTGTTAGTGACATCATTAATGATGTATTGATAATGTAATAAATTTGGTCAACTTATGTACAGTAAAATAAGTTATTAGGTGTCCCAAGTGGCTTATACCATGGGAAAATACCATGGGCACGCCCATGGTTTTGCAAATACCACTAATGAGGTGTCCCTTGAAAATTATTAAAATAATTCCTCACTTTTACTATAAATACCAACTCATTCATTCTTTAACTTCATTCCAAATTCCTCATCAACGAAGCTCTGGCCTCCTTACGTCCCTAGTAGTCCTCCAAAGGTTTCCTCAAGCGCCCAAGGTCCCAACCTTCAAGTTCTAAGAGTTACTCTACAAGGTAAGAAAAATCTCAATTTCTTTCTTTTTCCATTCAAGTTCTCTTTTATGTGGTATAACTTTCAAGTTTTCATACCATGTTCTTATTTCCTTCTTATTCTTGATCTATACTGTATTATGATTCATTTCTGGATGGGTGACCCTTGTCCCCTATCTTTTTAATATTTTCTAAAACCATGTTGCATAGCTGTTAGGCTGTTGAATTTTTGTAAGAGATTGCTCAATTATTCTTTTATTTTGGGTTCCTTTCTTTCTTATTCTTTCTTCATCTCTTCTTACCCAAGAGGCATGAAATCTCCAGAAATCATGTATATTCTGGATGTTCTCATGTTCATGAAAAACTCATCATCATTATTCTTCTCATCTCCCACTTATTCAAGGAATAAAAACATTGTCTGTGATGTGTCGAATTACCGACATCATGGATGATGTGATTTCAATTTCCATTAATCATTTCAAGTCTGGTCATGAAACCATTATTATGGTTGAACCAAGTTATAATATATGTAATATGTCTCATCCATGGTTCTGGAATTCTTTTTTACTCATGGTTTTAATTTATAAGACAAAATGAGGTCGTTATGATCAAAGAACCACTAAAATGATCTAAACGGACATCATTAATGTTTTAACTTATGAATCATGCTCATATAAAACATCAAAATGATAAATGGTATAAATTATGGTACTGGAAATATGTAAATAACTTTCCATTCCAATTCTGGAGTTTCACTTCCAATCGACAAGAACGATCCATCATGAACCGATCATGAAAATCATGTAAAGAACTCGCTCAAAACAACGTAAGGAACAAAATACTAACAATTAAAGGGTGAAATGAGGTTATGAAATGATCATACAAGATGTTATAAACATGAACACGTTTCTGTAAAATACTAATAACACTCTTTTAACCATTATACAGGAGGTTTAAACAAGTTTGAAGTAAGACAAACCTGAGGTAAGGGAATTCTTAACCTGATTTCCATTCTTTGGGTTAACCTTCTACTTCGTTATTTATGTGGTATTAAAATTGATTGTATGATGGTTTTTGCTTATATTATGTTGAATTATGTCTAATTATAGTGTATATACATATTTCA
Source organism: Viscum album (assembly GCA_963277665.1). Classification (NCBI taxonomy): domain Eukaryota; kingdom Viridiplantae; phylum Streptophyta; class Magnoliopsida; order Santalales; family Viscaceae; genus Viscum; species Viscum album. The sequence continues at coordinate 1,811,405,272 of OY728156.1, forward strand.
TTCACTCTATTAAGTCTCGCTTCAATTGTATGATATTTATAAGAGGGTTTTCTTTTAAAATCCTCTTAAAATTATGTTTTACAAAATTCAAAAGTAATGTTTTTATGTTATTATTCATATTGTATGATTATGTTCTGGTTCTTGGAAATTGTTTATGATGAAGGGTGAGACCTATATCTCCCTCCAATGCATTGGGTATGTGTAAGTTGGAGGTCGACCGTATGGTTACTCCAAGTGTAACTGTGATGGTTACACAATTAGTAAGGTAGCTGTGAGGGTTACAAATTATAAGGTAGCTGAGAGGGTTACAAGACTATATAAGTAATGCCCCAAGATACCTTTATGGTTATACTTATGTTCTTATGTATTGTGGAAATCTCATGTTTCATAAAGTGAGTATATATATACAGGTGATATGTATGTCTTTTAAAAATGATTTCATATGTTATAAGTATTCATGGACTAATGTATTTTTTCCTTCTTTTTATATCTCTTACTAAGCTTTTGTGCTCATCCCAAGTTTTTAAATGATTTTTCACAGGTTAATGGATGTGTAAGACAAAGAAGGAAGTCATGTTAAATGTTGAAGAATTGTCAAGGAATCATGTTTTAAGTTTTAATGTTTTCAATTTTGAAAAAAATGGAAACTGTTTTTATGGTATCCACTTTGTAACAACGTGTAATGTTATGAATGTATTATGTCTCAATTCTCTAAAGCTCTAAACTTGAAAAGATCCTCAATGGAAAATGAAGGATTTTCTTGACTAAATTCAAGATTATGTATGTAATAAGGTCGGGTCATTATATTGTATACTAAGGGTCCTATGCAAAATAAGGGTAGGGATGATAAGAATCGGTTTAAGGGTTTCTGGGGTTTTGAGTGTGGCAATACCGGCCACATAAAGAGGTATTGTCCTAACCTAAAAAATATAGATAATATGGCCCAGACACATGTGGTATGTCCCGATTATGACACTGCGGAAGTCCTTTAATTGTTTGCAGCCCCTTCGTTAGAACTAAACATAGGTTTTGTGTTGTTTTTTTCCTGTGATCCTAAGACTAGCCTCACTTGTCTTTGTGAGGGAACCCGATTGGGAAAAAAAGGTTTTGTGAGTCGGTCTACGTTGTTCGAGCTTAGGTGGAGAGTTCTCCTATATGCTTCTTAGTTTGTAGTTGTTGTGAATTGTTTTCTACTGCTTTGATTATTATTGCATTGTGAGCTTTGTTTTGTTTTGTTTTTCATTATTCACTGTTGTTTTACCCTGAGAAAGGTTGTTTGATTTGCAGGTATTTGCATTACCAGGAGTTCTGTTTTCGGATAAGACAAAGGTCATTTGAGTAAACGCAGGACAAAACCCACGCCCAAGGGGGGTCGCCGACCACTCCTCCCCTAAAGAGACATTTATGCATTTCCAGCTATCCCACCAGGAAACATCAACATTGACGAGCAGACATACTGATGTGTTTAGACCACCCTGAGGGCACCGCAGCGCATGAAAGACAACACGTGTGGCACTGAAAGAGCTATGAAACCGTAGGAACGCTTTGTTTAATGCGGTTGCTTGCATAGTTTAATTTCTGAGCATGTTATAATCTGTTAGCAGTAGAACTGTATGGGTAGAACATGTGTCACTACCGGCACATGCTAGATGGTATTCATGGTGGGTGAGTAGGTGTAGACTTAGGGTTTTCAGTTTAAGAAAATCTGCTCACACTAGTGATAGGTTAAGGGTAGTTAGTCTTTTGCAAGAACATCATCCGTGTGTTTTTTATTTTAATATAGGAAAAGGTGAAGATTTATTATTTTGGGTTTTCAAAATTAAAATTTCGTTTGTTTTTCGCCATGCAATATTATGTGTTTTTTATTTTATTATGCAAAATGTTTGTTTTTTTTTTCTTGGTTTTTGTTACTCCGCCTGGGCCTTGTGTCTCGTTGGGCTTCGTCTTGGGTTTTTGACGTACTGGGTTGTTTCCTTTGGACCGCTGGTTACTTGGCCCACCTGGCCTACTTCATCCCCTCCAAATTGCCACTATGGCAATTCGCTTGGCGATCCGTTGTTGTTGGTCATTGATAAACCACGATCTGACGGCTCTGGTTTGTTGGTTTGTGTTTCTCGGTGATCCGATCTGTCGTCACCCGTTTGCCCTGTGCATGTCGTGTGTCCAGCCTTACCCGCTGCTCGTTGTACCAGCCTAGCTTCTCGACTCTTCCACTCGCCCTCAGTTTGTCGTGTGTCCACTCGTTTGTTGCACCTGTCAAGGCATCACCTTGCCTCTACTGCTTCATTATTACGATGCTCGGTTCTTTTCATCTGCACGTGGTGCTTCGTTGTCTTCGGTTTTCCTAGCCCGAGAGTAAAGAGAGGAGATCTGTTGTTCCGTGATCCGCTGCTTGCACATCACCATCCAGACCCCGTTCCGGTGATGTTTCCCGGTGGAGAGTTAGGCCCTGTGAACTCTGATAAAGCGCTTCGTGATCAGGATCGTATGACCCGGGCAGAGCTGCATCGTCTTTTGAGCTTCTGGTTTAGTAATATGTTGCTTTCTTTTCTGGCTTTTGCGTTGTATGTTCTTGTTTGTTTTCTTTTGCGGTCTAGTTCTCGATGTCTGGGTTTGTGTGCGTGAATTTGTCCGGTTATAGGAAGAACGTCGCCTTCTTCAAGCCAGATTTCATCACTGGCTCTGGAGTGACAAGGTATCTGTGCCTGGATAGCTTCTCTGGTCCACATGCGTGGTCTGTCTTTACCGCTCTCCTCTATTTGTATGTGTTATGTTTTCGTTTTGCATAATAATAAAGAAAATTGTGGTGGTGTTCTTGTTGTGGGGTAGAATCAAAAGGTCTGAACCACATTAATACTCGTATTCATCTTTACATTCCTACATTTTCTCTTCTGTTCTTTCGACTTTGTTATAAAACAATTCCTATTCTGTTGCGTTTACTTTGAACAAATTTTAGTAAACTTGATCGCAATACCCCCGACATGTTTTTAATTTTTTAAAATTTAATGTCAAAGTCTCAGTTTATTCGGAAAAAAGGACCACATTACAAAGAAAAGCAAGCAACATGTAATGCAGGGATGTACTCGATGAGACTTGAACTCGAAACCTTATCGAGACCCAACATGTTTTTAATTAATTTACTTAATAATCGTCAATTGATGAGTTATATGAGATTAACATATTAAATATCCCGTGTTTAAACTCGGTGTCAGAGACAAATAAATCGCATCAGTGTGTGATGTTGGTCATATCACAACAGACCATTCATAAATTGAATAATATTGATGTGTTGTTAAATATCACACATTGTTTATCATTATAAATTGAGAATTCAATTATCGATGCTATAAAAACTCACAATGACACATTTAAAACTAAAATTGGACAAAACTTATGTGGACTACAAAGATAGGAAATCGGTTTCATTTATTAATTTTTATCCATAAAATCTAAAAGTAAATAAACATCGGAAAAAATTCTCAATCATTGTTTTAAGAATATCTATATGATTTTATATATGTATAAGAACGATTACATCCGGCACCGCGGAACACCACGCAAGAAAATAACACAACAATAAACAAAATAATAGAATTTAAATCTATCATTTCTAGGTTTTAAAGCCAACAAAAAATATTATTTATCAATTGGTTACAAAGAAAAACTTACTATAAAAAGAAAATAATGATAATAATAAATAATAAATAAAAATGAAATTTTACGTCTAACATTCTGAAATCTAAGAAGCTTACTATTATTTACGAATCAGATATGAGTGAATGACCCACTTTGACAATTAGCTATAATATATGATTAGTTGAAAAAATATTACTACAACTTTTAATACGGCTGCAACTTCTTGGGAAGTTGGATTAATTCCATTGATGGTATTTTATAACCACACATTTTTAAAAAAACATACTAAAAAATGAAGTCTTAAACATTAGGACTTGATAACAATGCTAGTCAAAATCTTGCTTTACTAGTGAATGCAATGAAACATTTATTATTCATTCAACACAGTGTTTGCATTTTTTTATATGTGAGAAATGTTCTTGAAAGAAAGATTGTTGATAAGTCAAATTTTCAGAAACATGTTGCCCTTTTCACAACTAACAGTAACATGACAGCAATCGGAGAAACAAGAAAGATGACGTACGGGATAATTTGAGCTACTGCATCCCCTTCAGCTTGGCCCCCCATGGTCGAGGGACTCATCTTGTCTTCCACAAATTCTTCGAAGAAATTCTGGTACCCCGTGGTTTCGGGACACGCAGATAGGCTCTGGACCTTCATCTTTTCCATGGCCTGGCATGGAAGCAAATCAATCAGGCCAACAAGTTAACTCAGGCTCTGTTTGGTTACTTGAGAAATTACCTCAAACCCAAACAGGTAATGCTTTGCCTTTTTTCTGAGTGCATGGTTCGGGTGAGACAAAAGCCGGTTGTACATGCCTCGGGCAGTGTCTGACCTGTCAATGGTTATAGCTTTCGATGTTAGGATCAATCCTCCAAGCCCATATCTTGTCAGGCCCAACACATTAGGCCAAATAGAATTTCATTCTAAAACCAATTGATGATAGGAGCAGTGGACCACCAAACTTATATTTCAAACACCCCTCTCAAACCGATGTGGGATTGGGTTTACGCCCAACAATCCTCCCGTGAAACCAAATACCACATATACGGGTCTCTCCTTCAACGATAATCCATCTGATCCAATCATCATGTACTACCGTTTTTCATCACTGAAACACACCACCTATCGCTGCTATTACAAAGACTTTCAACACGAAGCATCAACATGAATCCACAGGCTCCAATTGAACCACCATCATTGTTGCAAGTTTAAATTGGGGATATGTCATCCACATTACAACTGGGCAAAACCATGGCTTTGATACCCCACTTGTTAGGATCAATCCTCCTCGCTCATACTTTGTCAAGCCCAACACATAATCCCAAATAGAGTTTCATCCTAAAACCAATTGATGATAAGAAAAGTAGCCCACCAAGCTTATATGTCACCCAACACTCATGTCTCAACCCAATGTGGGATTGGATTTTCACCCAACATTTAAATCTAAATTATATTTTAAGATTACTGTGAGACATAAATTTTTAATTTTTTTAACAAAAAGGCCTAGATCGGCCCAAGACTACCCTTAACCACTGTGTGGGCTTCCCAGCCCAACCCATGCCAGGATACGGGAATGCTAAAAGAGAGCACAATTTGGGACACAAGAATAGAGGGGAAATTCAATCGAGCAAACAGCTTCCAAATCAATTATTCAAGTATATACAGATCAGAAGAATGTATCTACCTGTTGAGTGAATCTTGACAGATGGACCACCGGAGAGCCGCCAGGCCATGCAGTTCGTTCTGCAAGAAAAAATACGTATCCGGAGTAAGACCTGGTAATCCATTGCATTAGCTTCCATTACCAATCAGAAAAGGTAAAACCGCTACCATTCCCAATATATACAAGTCACGGAACAGAGCCAATGAACTTCAATGAATATTATAGCATGATTCTGCTTTACAGAACCAGCTTATGAACTCTAGGGAAGAGAAGTCTACCACCCAATTAATGTTACTCTTTTTTCTTTTTATTTTTTTTATTTTAACCTTTAAAAACAATACGGAAGCCTGAAAATTCAGAAGAAACAGATAAGCAATGAGAGTCTTCAGTGGGACAAACCTGAAAGGCCAGTTTTGTCAGGACTTGCTCATAATATGGCAACGCATCCCTTAATTTTCCAAGGTCCATCAATGAATCACCATCCTTTAATGCCTGCAAAGACGATTGGTTAAAGAGATGCTAACAGGTAGGTCCAAGTATTTAAATAAAAGGCGGATTAATGATGCATTAATGGTACACCAGATTTTTACCCTTTAGAAATATAAATTCCTGAAAACTAAAACAAACTTATTTCAATGGATTTCCTTTAAACTAAAACAAGGCATCTCCCAAGATAAATGAACAAGCAGATGCAAACCAGAAAAATATCAATGCAATCTCAAACTAGTATCACAAAATACCAGCAAAAATTACAAACATGCATTCATATACAGCTCTACCTAAAAGAGGAGGAAAACAAATCATCACGCACAAATTGCACAGGAGCAGATATCAACATTGCACACACATGCATGTGATTTTGCAATTCTTGTTTTATTGTCTTCCAAGGGATGCAGAAATTATTATTATTATTGTCAAATATTACCTTCTCGCACTCATATTTTAGCTCTGGATCAACGTTTAAGCCAATCTTCTTCTTGTATGCAGTCAGCACTTGCTTTGTGCATGCTTCTTTAATTGACTTAGTTTTTGCAGTTTCAAGCACCTCACCTGGGCATATAACTCTTCCACCTCCAAACTGAGAACCAAAGATGAGTAAAAGTCAAAACAGCTATTATCTAAGATTTAATCAACAGGATGACTAAAAAACCACAAATATTTTGGGTTCGTTGGACAACACTTATTGAAAAGTGCATTTGCATAAGTGTTTTCAGATTGCATAGCGGGGAAAAAAAATTCCTCAGCCACTTATTTAAGAGGGGGGGGGGGTCAGGAATTTTAAGTATAAGTGATTTTTTTTCAGGAATTTAAGTATAAGTGGTTTTTTTCAGAAACAAAACAAACAACACTTAATCTTTTCAAATTTCTTATCACAAGTGATAAATGTTGTAATCACTTTTTAATAAGTGATGTCAAGCACAGCCTTCTTTATTTAAAAAAAAAAATCTACTAATGAATTTCAAAGATAAATTTCTTGATATTATTGAAATAAACTCAAGCAACACCCTGCCTCAAAGAAAACCCCTTAAATGCAGACATCCATACTTGATTACTAAAAGAACCAAGCAAGCAATATAAATGAAAAACGTTTGAATGTTATAAGAAAAAGGTAAGACTGCATCTTACAAACCGTTTTGGAAATGTTTTGGGGTCTAGGAAAGACTCCCCATGTGGAAACCTTAGGCCGGTACAAATCTTCAGCATCTTCCTGGACATGACCTGGAACTGATGGTGTTTGAAATTTGCTTGGATCCCCGACAATCAACTCCACTTCAGGCAAATCACCCTTTGGAAAAGGATCGGCCATAGGAACCAACCCAGCTGGCAGTCCCTTGGAAGATTTCTTATCAGAGAAATCGAGACCCATAAAATCAAATCTTGAAACTTTTATTTCTTTCTTATTAACATTTTTCTTCACATTCCAACCTCCATGGATCCCTTCAATTCCTTCAGACAATCCTAGAAATCAGTGCATGCAGAAATTATACTCCACACTCCAGAATATTGCTTTGCTGTTACATGGTCCATCAGTGCACAATGTTTCTAAGTATAATGACCGAAGCACAGAACTCCCACATTAATCAGTCTATGAAAATTTACCGAACTCTGTTTTATCAGACACGAATAATACTACTACAGGATAATGTTGAGGTTGATATACCTTTTGCAATCCCTACATCGTCCTCCGAATCCGCAATTCGAGGATTTGGGACCGACAATTTTGAATCCTCGAAGGCCCTTGCTCTAGCAAAATCCAGCTTCGCGGCGAGATCTTCTCTACGTAACTCCGATTCCGAATTTATGTCCTGTGAATCAGAAGAACTGGGAAAGGAAGTTTCAGCATCAGCCACTTTCTTACTTCCAGTCATAACCTTTTGAATTTCACCACAACCGACTCCAGAATCGTAACTTGAAGCTGACCTGGCATTTGCATAGTCATGGCTTCCTTCGAAATCCGCAATTCCCGGACCGGGGTTCGTTTGCTTCGATTCCTTGTAAGCCTTTGCTTTCGCAAAAGCTAGTTTCACCGCGAGTTCTTTACCACGTGCCTCAGATTCCAAATTGCTTTCAGATGAATTGGAAGGAAAGGCAAATGAAGAATCGACATCCGATGCTTTCTTCCTTGAAATATCAACCTCCTGGTTTTTACCGCCACCTTCAAGGTTGAATGATGATGAGATTTGGAAGGAAGGTGAGGCGCGCGAGCGTGTGAACGGGGAGAAGAAAGCCGGGGGGTTTTTATTCTTTGAAATTACGACGGTGCGGTTTATGGAATGGAGGGAAGGAATCGGATGGTGGTGGGAAGCCATGAACGAGCCTGCTTTTGCCTTCGATAATCACAACACAACTTTGCGGGAAAGGATGTGTGTGGGAGTGTTTTCTGGTGGCACAGATGTTCTTCCAAGGAACCCGATAATGTTTTCCGGTGCTTTTGCCTGTTTTATAATGGAATGTGATGATTCCATTTAATGGTGAATTTAAAAATATATAAAATATATGTAATGAATCAAATTTTTATTTATAATTTTCAAAATTGTAATCGTGATTTTCATATTATCTATTTTTTATATGTTTTAAAATATTGTAATTAATTATAATAAATTCATAACATCGGTGGGAAAAAAAAGGAAGTTGGGGGTAGGGATGATGTGGGAGGTCATTAATAGTCATCTCACTATATTAAAAAAATATCTCAAATGGTGATTTGTAATCCTAACCACTACATTTCATTCCATTCCATGGAAAATTAACTCTAAAAAACACAAAAAAGGTCTTTTCTAAGGCTTCTTAGTAATTTCATTTTGTCGGATGTTCCCTACAGCTTTATCTTTTTGTTCCTCTCAAAATCAAAGTCATTATGGTATAAATTAATATAAAAATAAACTAAACAGAAATAATAATGATAATTTTCACAAATTTAATTAAAATTTCAATTTATTTCACCTATCTTATATAAAAAATATTGAATAATGATTGGATTTATCAATTTCATTATGTTAAAAAACTTCCTAATAAAAGGAATATTTAATTCAATTTCATGACACGCCATTTCATTCCATCATATTATAACGATGATTATTTCATTTCATCTCTTAAAAACATTCAAACACAACATAAATCACTTCTCAATTATAGCCTCACTTATTCAGTAATTATATCGCGTTGGTGGAACTCGTTGATAGTTGTGCATTATAATTTTATTCATGGATGCAAGTGTCTAATGAAATATGTTGATAAAGAGTGGCTCACATAATGATTAAAAATCAATCCAATGACCCACTGCATTCTTTAACCACTGTCAAATTAAAATTACTTTGTTAGAATGAGAAGTTAAGTGAATACTAATGGGTCTCTAATCTAGCCTATAAATATGTTTATGTGATCTTCTATCCTTCCACACTTAAAAATTTGATATAGACGTGGTCAGGAAAACACACATCACATAGAATGATGGTGAGAAAATTATGAGAGTTGTTCAATTTCAAAATATAAAGAGTTGGAGAATTAATACTACAAGGAGGTATGTTTCCGCTAATATATTTTCTTCATTTGGCATCATAGACAAAATTATCATATTCCTTTATTGTTGTAAAAGTGGGTATTTTGGACCCAACTTGAACAATACTTTTCGATTACTAAATCATGTATACGATGAGTTATGTATGATGTATACTTATCATAATAGTGTTGATATTTCTACGTTCACTATTTACATGGTAATGTTCATAGATTATTTGTCATATCAAAAGGTTATACAAGTTCTCAGTCTATAATGAGAACCTGAAGATACCATGATAGTGATCTTAAACTTATGTCATACGATCTATATACATCATGTTGACAGGACACGGATGATGTGCAACCATTAGGTGTTAGAGGCTCATAAGCATTGAGACTTCTCATGAAGTTCGCGCTTGGTGATTTCAAGTAGATGAGATCATGAAGACTGACTCACAAATAGGAACACTGCATGTTTCAGGTGTCGCAATGTCACACCCGGGTTATTAGTTTTCACATTGTTTCGGTTCTTGGTCGTTTTCCTTGCATGCCGGGAGTGACATGTTTGAAATCTTGGGGCATCATTTCCTCTTTTCCATGGCCTATCTTTCCATCCCTAGGCTCCCCTTGAACCCCCCCTAAGTTCCCCTTGAATTTCCCCTTGGTTCCCCTTTGAATTTGGAGCAAAATGGCCGCACGATTTCCTAAACCATGCATCCAAACCGTTCAGGGTGTCCAGCACATTAAAAATCTTTTTGTAATTCCAATTTTGCCCTTCCAAAATAAACCCTATTGCGCCCATTTCTTCCCCATTTCGTGCCTCACATCCATGGAAGGCTCCCAAGCTCCCCCAAGCTCCTTAGGAACCCATTTTTTATGGGGTTTTTGGTGGGAAAACTTCAAAATCTTGCAAGTGATTCTCTCTTTGTTTTCTTCCTTCTCCTTGGGGTTTCCTTCCTCCTTGAAGTTCTAAAATGTCCAGCAGCTAAGGTTCGTACCTAGGGTTTGATTTTGTGTCTTTTTGGTCAAATCGTGTGTATTAGGGTTTGTTTTCATTCCCTTGTGGTGCGACGGTGGTTTGGTTGAAGTTTCGCACAACGATTTGAGGTTTTAATGCAAAATGTAAGTGATTCCATGTGTAAGAATTCTTTGATGAGTTAGCTTTGCTTGATTTATGTTTTTATCATGTTCATCTTCCATTGTGTTTGGTGTGAAAATCAGTTTTGGTAGCATTGATTAAGTGGTTGATTTTAAAGTGGCATTTTTGTGTAAAAATGAGTGTTTTTCATGTGTACCCCATGTTGTATCAATTGAGGTTGTTTTGTGGTTCATGAAATGATTTTATTAAATGTTGTTAGGGTTGCCAAATATGGTTGGGTATGGTGTTGTTGGGTGTTTTCCTTAAAAGAGTTTTTTTGAATGGGTTTTATGTGCAAAGTCTCATTACACTTCTTGAAATTGTTTTATGAAAAGTCTAAATGATTTATTGAGTTACACAGAGGGTGAAAACATGTTGGTGTACTCTTTGGTTGGTGTATGTTCTAAAAATGGGTGTTCAAAAGGGAAAGTGGTGATTTGTGATGTCAAACGTTTTGAGAACATTTTATGAATTGTTGAAACGATTTATTAAATTGTAAGGAAGGTGTGAAACATGTTTGTGGGTTGTTTTCTGTGAGTATTATGTTAAAATGAATTTGAATGTGAAAGGAGTATTATGTGACATGATTGTGGGATGTTTGGTGTGTGTGTGATTTGGAAATGGAATTTTTATGTGCAAATGGTACTTTATAAGATGTGGAACTTGTTTGAGCACAAGAGGGAAAACCTGGGTATCTAGGTGGCAGACGTGTACTAATATGCTAGTGATCGAGAGTGGTTTTGTCCCTGTTTCACGTAGAAATTTTGACGATGACAGCACTAACTAAACTATTATGATGATGTTGGGGACCACTAGGTTATGGGTATGTTCCATACTGGTGGCTCGTGCACGAGAGCAAATATTTGTTATGATTACTTTTCACTGAGATACAAGGTATCTGGGGCCCACAACTAGCTAGTGCCTAGGGTTATTTCCCTTGACTAGTGATCATTGGATATTTTATACTTACTGTCGGTATACGGTGTTTTTTGGCTTGAAAATTCAATAGCATGTGCATTTTATTTAAAAGTGTTCTTTCTTTAAAGTAACTCTCTTAAAAACTGTTTTCATTTTGAAGCTGCATCTCTTTGAAATTGTTACTAGAATTCTTGTTTATAAAAACTTACAAGCTTTTCATATTAAAATGATTATCACATGGAATCCTTTTGGGTGACATCCTACTGGGCTTAAGCTCACACCCTACTTACACCTTTGGGTGTAAGTAGACTTAGTAATGTCTGTTGTAGGTTTGGGTAAAGCTCTTAGAACTGGTGGTCTGAGTTTCTAGCGGTCCTTCGTGATGCGGTGTCATGGAGATGGATTGAGGGAATTGCCCCTTGCCTTGAGGTGGTTCTTGAGCTATTATTTTTTGTCTTTATTCCCTTGTAGTAGTCTTTGGGCCTTGTATAAACCTATGTATTTCAATTATGAATTTTTGTTAAGACTTGTCTGGTGTAAATTTTTAGATTCAATTTATTCATCCTTGTTGGTTGATTTAAGTTTCTAAACTCAGGTAAATCATTCCCAATCACTTTTTTATGATACCCAGACACTTGTGCCAGCCCGTGGGGATCAGGAACGCCCTTCGGTTCTTGCCACGAACTGAGTCAGGTGCCGGTTTTGAAGACGACCAGATCTGGTTTGTGACAAAATGGTATCAGATGCAGGTTCGCTCTTTTCGGGTCATGTCCTTTTGGGAAAGAGTCTGGGTAGACCAGAACTAGGATTGTCAGAACTCGATGTTCTGGTTACGAGTAAGGTGTCTGGCCAGTACACCTCGTGGTGGGATGTGAGTTACCAGGAGGAGTCGGGTTCCATCTAAGTCTTTTATCCCTTGCGGTTGTTCGTTATTGGGAAAATGAAAAGAGAGTTGGGTCAATGGTCTCAGTGAGCTCGTAGGGTCTGGCAAACCATGTGGAGCTGGGGATATTTCCCTAGAACACTCTCTGTGACAGTGAAATGATTAGTGTATGGTTTCCAACCATATGTCCAAGTCACCTGCCGACACTAATTTCCTCTCGCAATGTTTTGTGTCTCCTTATGTTGGAATCTTGAAAACTTGGTTTTAAAATTAAAAAAGACTTGATTTTAAGAAATGTGAATTTTTGTGAAATGATTTTCTAGTAAAGTGGAAATGGTTTGGTTTCTGAAATGGTGGAAATGAATTTTTAGAATTGTTTTGAAATGGTAAATGGTGTGTTTACACCTCTTTTGAAAATATGAATTATGTTAAAGTGGGTTTTGAAAATCTGTTTCAAATGGAATTTTATAAACTTTTGAAAAGTGTTTTGAAATTGGATGAGATGTTTTGAAATTAATGTGTATGAATTCAAAGTGAGTTTTCATTTGAATGGTTGTTTCTTTTCTGAAAATTTTTGTAAGATTTGAATTGGGTTTTGATTTTGTGACTAGCAGTTTTGAGAAAAAGGAAGTGTCGGTTGAATGTCTTGGTTTTGAAAAGTGGGAAGAATTTTTGTTCTAAAATTTAGTATTTCTGTGAGTGATCGCATGCATGGGTTTACATGGGAATATGGAGGGTTAATGGCACGACTGGATGATTATCGAGATGGATATGAGGAGTGTGCCTAGTGTGGCACGGAAACAAGCATGTGTTAGGCCCATGAGGTACCATTGGAGAATGCGTTAACCGCCAACCCGTTTATTTTCAAAGAAATGATTTTAAAGGGAAAATTTGATGCTTTGATAACCGGTTTGGGTGGTGTGTCTTATGTGTTTTTGGGAATGTTTTGGTGGGGTGTATTGAGTTCGAGAACCCCTCTGAATGATGTTTTGGGTTTTTGTTTCACCAGTGATTTGGGTTAATGTGTTGGCTAGTGGTCTCTTTTGAGAAATGTTTTGGGAATCCCTTGCGGTTGTTCTCCTCATGTGTTCGGTTCTAGTTTGTGGTATGTTTTGACCAAAGGACTGGCTTGTTTGTGTCATGGGATTTTCTTGTTGGCTAGGGTACGCCCCCATAAAGAATTAATGTACGATTGAAGTTCGGCCCAGGGTGTTTCTCCATTGGAAAATCCTGCAGTTGATCAACATATGAACTTACTTCTTGAGCTTTAGAGATTGAGTCTACCCCTCTTCTTTTTTAATTAAGTGGATCCTATTGTATCAGGGAAGCACTTGTGGAAGGTTGAAATAGACCTTAGTCTCTTACGCCGCCTGAGTCGTCAAAGGTGAATTTCGACACCATGGTGTCTATAGGTCCTATCTGAAAGTTGTAAAGGGGAATTCCAGCAAGGAAGGTGAAAACAGTCCAGGGTTTTCAGTGTAGGATGATGTCCTAAAGGGCCTTTGTGTCTTTTGTTAGTCTCTTCGAAGCAAGGGATCATGATAGGCCACCAATGTGGAAAATCTGGTCGTTCGAGGTTGTTATGGTTGCTTGCGATAATCTCATGTTACTTGGAACTTTGTTCAAGGTTTCACTCCTAGTAATGTTTCTATCACTTGCAAGGATCATGTTCGGTGGTGTCTTGTCGTGTTGTGTTCTATTTATGTGGTTGTATCGTGGTGTAGTTTCTTGTGACACTAGACGAAGAAGTTATATTCGAGGGTCTTAGTGTCTGATTGCGAGGCAGGAGATGCTTCAATCATCTGAGCTCTAGCCATAGGTCCCGGAGTGAAGCTGACGCGTAGTCAGGAAACCCCCATGGATGTAAGGGATCTTAGTTTAACTTCTGTCTCCGGTGTGGGGGGTGGAGAAAGTTTGATTTTTTGATATGGTGGTTTCATTCCAAGTGGTCTCGTGTGGTGAAAAGGGATGTGCGGACCCTATCCCTCAGGGTTGTAATCCATTTCGGTAAAGAAGTACCTCCTTGGTTGTAAGAAGGTGGGGTGGTTTTGTTTTCTCAAACCCAGTGCTTGAACCCTTGTGGGTGCAACTCTCAGTAGGGTTGCTCGTGTATGAATAACCATGTGGGATATTTTTGATCTCGGTCTTGGTTTGGCTCATTTGAGGATGGTAATGCCCATGGGAGTGGTGAACCGTGTAGTTTCTTTGCTAATTTGAAGTTTCGTTGATCGACCACCCTTACAGTGGGGTCTTTTTCGTGTCGGCTCGTGCTAGTTGGTTAAGACGGTTGATTATTATGTCGGGGAGTCCGTTCGGGCCTCCCCCTGTTAGTGTCCTGATTCTATCTCAGGAAATTAAGTTGTCTCTTGTGGTGGGGAGTCCGTCCGGACCTCCCTATTTTGGTGTTTTGATTTGTTCTTGGGCGTTAGTTTGCTTCTATGGTGGGGAGTCCATTTGTGTTTCCCCGTATCAATAACTCTGTTTTGTCCTTGGTGTTGACTTGGCGGTAGGTAGTCTCGTTCGGAGCTATCTAACCACTGACTTATTTCATGGATAAATGTTGGGATTAGAGTGCGCCCAACGGTCTTGTTGAAGTAAGGTTGTGGTAACTATGTTCGAATTCGTTGTTCGTTTCAGGTGAATTACTTGAGCTTCGTCTCATAGTGTTTAAGGTGTTTTTTTGGGATGTGGTTTGATTATATTCGACCGTTTCAAGCATGTGGTGTTTATTTTGGTTGGCGAGAGTATATTTCCCTTTGTTTGATCAACTGGAGGTGTTTTGGCTTTTGGGGGTGGGTGGCCCTTACCAAGGAAGTCCATCTTGGTCTCTCAAGTTAGCATGTAGCCCTCTTTCCCTCCTGGTGGTATCCTTGTTGTCTTTTCGTTTGGTATTCTCTAGGAATCCCTTTGGACGTGGAAGTAGTATTGAGTTTTATTTTGCATCTGACCTTGTTGTGGTTTTCTGAGGATGGAAAGCTTTATGGTGGGGAGAATTGTCACACCCGGGTTATTAGTTTTCACTTTGTTCTAGTTCTTGGTCGTTTTCCTTGCATGTTGGGTGTGACATGTTTGAAATATTGGGGCATCATTTCCTCTTTTCCATGGCCTATCTTCCCATCTCTAGGCTCCCCTTGAATCCCCCCTAAGTTCCCCTTGAATTCTCCCTTGGTTCCCCTTTGAATTTGGAGAAAAATGGAAAGTTTTTGGGTGGATAGAACAGGTCACACGGTTTGGCCGCACGGTTTACTAAACCATGCAGCCAAACCGTGCTGGGTGTCCAACACATTAAAAATCTTTTTGTAATTCCAATTTTTCCCTTTCAGAATAAACCCTATTGCACCCATTTCTTCCCTATTTTGTGCCTCACATCCATGGAAGGCTCCCAAGCTCCCCCAAGCTCCTTAGGAACCCATTTTTATGGGGGTTTTAGTGGGGGAACTTCAAAATCATGCAAGTAAGTGATTCTCTCTTTGTTTTCTTTCTTCTCCTTGGGGTTTCCTTCCACCTTGAAGTTCTAAAATGTCCAGTAGCTAGGGTTCGTATCTAGGGTTTGATTTTGTGTCTTTTTGGTCAAATCTTGTGGATTAGGGTCTATTTTAATTCCCTTGAGGTGTGGCGGTAGTTCGGTTGAAGTTTCACACAACGATTTGGGGTTTTGATGCAAAAGGTAGGTGATTCCATGTGTAATCCTTATTTGATGAGTTAGCTTTGCTTGATTTATGATTGTAGCATGTTCGTCTTCCATTGTGTTTGGTGCAAAAACCGTTTTTGGTAGTATTGATTAAGTGGTTGATTTTAAAGTGGCATTTTTGTGTAAAAATGAGTGTTTTTCATGTGTATCCCATGTTGTATCAATTGGGGTTGTTTTGTGGTTCATGAAATGATTTTATTAATTGTTAGGGATACCAAATATGGTTGGGTATGGTGTTGTTGGGTGTTTTTCCTTAAAAGAGTTTTTTTAATGGGTTTTATGTGCAAAGCCTCATTACACTTCTTGAAATTGTTTTATGAAAAGTCTAAATGATTTATTGAGTTACACAAAGGGTGAAAAACATGTTAGTGTACTGTTTGGTGGGTGTATGTTCTAAAAATGGGTGTTCAAAAGGGAAAGTGGTGATTTGTGATGTCAAATGTTTTGAGAACATGTTATGAATTGTTGAAATGATTTATTAAATTGTAAGGAAGGTATGAAACATGTTTGTGGGCTGTTTTGTGTGAATATGATGTTAAAATAAATTTGAATGTGAAAGGAGTATCATGTGACATGCTTGTGGGATGTTTGGTGTGTGTGTGTGATTTGGAAATGGAATTTTCATGTGCAAATGGCACTTTATAAGATGTGGAATTTGTTTGAGCATAAGAGGGAAAACCCGGGTATCTAAGTGGGCGGACGTGTACTAGTATGCTAGTGATCCGGAGTGGTTTCGTCTCTGTTTCGCATAGCAAGTTTGATGATGACAACACTAAATAAACTATTATGATGATGTTGGGGACCACTAGGTTATGGGTATGTTCCCTACTAGTGACTCGTGCACAAGAATGAATATTTGTTATGATTACTTTTCACCGAGATACGAGGTACCTGGGGACCACAGCTAGCTAGTGCCTAGGGTTATTTCCCTTGACTAGTGCTCATTGGATATTTTATACTTACTTTTGGCATACAGTGTGTTTGGATTGAAAATTCAGTAGCATGTGCATTTTATTTGAAAGTGTTCTTTCTTTAAAGTAACCCTCTTGAAAACTGTTTTCATTTTGAAGCTTCATCTATTTGAAATTGTTGCTAGCATTCTTGTTTATAAAAACTTGAAATCTTTTTGTCTTAAAATGAATATCACATGGAATACTTTTGGGTGGAATCTGACTGGGCTTAGGCTCACACCCTACTTACACCTTTGGGTGTAAGTAGACTTGGTAATGTTTGTTGCAGGTTTGGGTAAAGCTCTTAGAACCGGTGGTCTGAATTTCTAGCGGTCCTTCGTGATGTGGTGTCGTGGAGATGGATTGAGGGCATTGTCCCTTGCCATGAGGTGGTTCTTGGGTTGTTCTTTTTGGCTTTCTTCCCTTGTAGTATTCTTTGGGCCTTGTATTAACCTATTTATTTCAATTCTGATTTTTTGTTAAGATTTGTTTGGTGTAAATTTTCAGATTCGGTTTATTCATCCTTGTTGGTTTAAGTTTCTAAACTCGGGTAAATCATTCCCAAACACTTTTTTATGATACCTGGGCACTTGTGTCGGCCCATGGGGATCGGGAACGCCCTTCGGGTCATGCCACAAATCGGATCAGGTGCCGGTTTTGTAGGCGACCGGATCTGTTTCGTGACACGCAAACACGTGTAATGGTCTCCTGACTTGAGATTATTATCAATGTATACTATTTGATTACCTGCTTTGATGCAAGATGAAAACCATGACATTTATGTCGTGGCGAGTTAGCTTGCATCAAGTGCGTCATTGGTGGCGTGATATTGATTGAATAATCAAGATAGAATTTGTCGCTTCCAAAAGGAAGTTATAACTCAGGTCCAGTTGATCAAGATGAGAGTACCTTCACTAAATCAATGATCATGGTAGAAGAATGTAAGTCTATCCAATAAGGTTAACAAATTATAAAACAAGAAAGGGTGATGTCACAAAGTTTACATCCTACATTATGAGATATTGTGAGACAAAGAAATTATATTACACGACGTGTGTTTGTAGGAAAAGTTGTTGTTGCTATAACCATTCCTTCTCTCCTTAGGGGCATTGATGAGTTACTATACTCTGCTCCTGATATATGAATAGTATTCACTACTATCGAGATAAGGGCCTAGAAGGTCACACACTTAGCATATTAAAAAATATGGTCTATTCTTATGAATAGGGGTATAGGATATAGTGGGTCCCACCACAAGGTCTAGGAAATGTTCGAGTATAAACGATCACCAAGAAATAAATAAATTCATTATTATTCATATATAGAATAATTAGAGTTGAATTTATTTATTTAATGTATTTATTAGTATTTAAGTGAATACATGAGAAAATATTTAACAAATGAATGTTATTTTAATATTTAAGGTTCGTTTAATATTTGCGGGAATTACGAGTCAAGTTAATGACTCATTTTATCACATAATATATTTATTTTATTACAAGTGATAAAAATATAAAGGATGTTTATGACACAGATGATCGGTCATAACATGTTGTTTATGGCTTATTTAGTGAGTAATATATATTCAGGGGTCAGGGAGCTTTTCTGGGTATTTCATACATCGCTATACAAGTCAGGGGAGGCTCTTATTTGGCATACTATTCATTACATGAACATGAGAGCCTCTCTCTCATCTCTCCTGCATCCTAGAGAGAGAAGTTTTCGATTCAAGCGATCAATCCATGTTTTTCTTCACGAGTCGAAGGATCAACGTTGCGGTGATCGTCGGGACATCAAAGACATCATCATATCTCTTCACTAACACTTAGATATCGATGCTCTATATTCCCACAGACTTTCAATGCACGTGTGGATGATCTAGAGAGATCTGATGCCAGTTCCTTCGAGAAACGGTCACCGGTGATGAATGATTTTCGAACACTCCTTCAAATCGAACGAGGTAACAGTTCAATATTTATCACGCTTAAATCTTTCACGCGAGTTCCTCAGATTTCATACTAGGCCACACATCATCAAAGATGACATAGTTTTGTCAATTCGATGATAAAAATTTTAAATCTATAACCCATCTGCTTTCGTTGTGCACCCTTATACTTTCAATTAGTATTAGAGGGATTGCGTGATGGTTTAGGCTAAGGAAAAATTAAATTTGCATTAAATCAGATCGAAAACGGGCTTTGATCTAATCCCATACAACCAAGTTACTATCATCTAAATATTTAAATCGGATCAGAATCGATTTATTGTGAGTTTAAATTTGAAGAACACACACACCGGTTATATTTTACCCGAATGCGGTCATCAGTTAATCCAAATATTTAAATCAGATCAGAATCAACTTATTGTGAGTTTAAATTTGAAGAACACACACACACACACACATCAGTTATATTTTACCCAAAAGTGGTCATTGGAGAGCGGTCATCGGTTCAGTCGATCCCCGATATTCTAGCCCGATTTCGTTGGTCGTAACAGTTAATTATGCATTTATTTTGCGCCCCGAATAATCTTGAGCATTAATCGACCAATGTATGACTGAAATTTAATTTATTAAATTGAATTATTTCATTGTGTGAGATGTATGTAATAATTAATTTATTTTGAAGATCTTCACATTGTCTTTCCCTGCTTTATATGCATAAGGGGGTGCGCATCCATCAGTATTTTTCTGCATGTATTTTGTGCATTCCCGAGTGTATAACACTACTACAAAATCGACCTTTAACAACACTAAAAATGGCATTTATCAGTGTTAGAGAAGCGCTGATTACTGGATCAAGATTAAAATCCCAAGTCTATTATTAACACTAAAAAAGCACTGATAAAGGGGTATACTGCACTATGTTGTTACAGCACACTACAGCACCAGTGCAGTGTGCTGTTACAACAAACTACAACACCAAAAACATCACGAAATCAGCAAAATCAAGTACGAATACAGAATTTAATTGAAGGGAAAAAAATCTAGGCTCGTTTGCTCGATTTTGGCGATGTGATGCGCGTTTTAAACTAAAATGATACTTATATATTGAAAAAATGCACTTGGAGTCATACTGGTCACACCGTGCGTCGGATTGAGGTGCGGCTGATTCTTACACGTCTCAAATGAATTATGGATCATTTTCCTAAAGTATCAAAATAATCTGAATGTGTTTTCTCAGTTTTGAGTATGTCGCCTTTCTTTTTTACTAAAATGTCATTTTAAACTAAAAACACGCACTTTGACTTGTATTGGTCACATCATGTGGCACTTTGATGTGATACTTATTCCTACATGTCATAAATTAATTATGAAACATTGTCCTAAATTATAAAGGCAATCTAAGCGCGTTTGCTCGGTTTTCAATGAGTGGCACTTTTTGAACTAAAATGTTGATTTTAAACAGATAATGGACACATTGAGTTATACCGAAAACATCATGTATCGTATTGAGGTGAGGCTCCTACATATCAAAAATGACTTATGGTTTGTTTTCCTAAAGTATCAAAACAATCTGAATGCGTTTTCTTAGTTTTGAGTAGGTGAGTTATCCTTTTTACTAAAATTGATGTCAATTTTAAATAAAAAGATGCACTTGGAGTCATATCGGTCATACCGTGCGTCGGATTGAGGTGAGGCTCATTATTACATGTCACAAATGGATTATGGATTTTTGTAATAATGTATCAAAACAATCCAAATGCGTTTACTCGGTTTTGAGTATGTCACTTGTCTTTTTTACTAAAATGTCATTTTAAACTGGAAACACACACTTTCACTCATACTGATCACATAGTGTATTGGTATGACATGAGACTAATTCATACACATCAAAAATGAATTATGAATCAATGTCTTAAATTATTAAGAAAATATGAGCGTGTTTGCTTGATTTTCAGTGAGTGACATTTTTTTAACTAAACTGTCGATTTTAAACTGATAACGAACATAATGAGTCATACCGGACACATCGTGTATCGGATCGAGGTGAAGCTAATTCCTACACATCACAAATAACTTATGGATCGTTTGCCAAAAGTATCAAAACAATATGAATGCATTTGCTCAGTTTTGAGTAGGTCAGTTTTCCTTTTTACTAAAATTGATGTCAATTTTAAATAAAAAGACACAGTTAGAGTCATATCAATCACATCGTGCGCCGGATTGAGGTGAGACTAATTCTTACACGTCCCAAATGGCTTATGGAATGTTGTCATAAATTATCAAAACAATCAAAATGAGTTTACTCAGTTTTGAGTAAGTCACTTATTTTTTTACTAAAATGTCATTTTAAACTGGAAACACGCACTTTGACTCATAACGATTACATCATGTATCAGTTTGATGTGATACCGATTCCTACACATCAAAAATGAATTATGAATTAATGTACTAAATTATCAAGAAAATACAAGGGAATTTGATCAGTTTTCAATGAGTGACATTGTTTGAACTAGAATGTTGGTTTTAAACTGATAACGGACACATTGAGCCATATCAGGCACATCGTGTATTGAATTGATGTGTGACTGATTCCTACACATCAAAAATGACTTATGGATCATTTCTATAAAATATCAAAACAATATGAATGTGTTTGATCACTTTTGAGTAGGTCAGTTGTCTTTTTTATTAAAATTGATGTAAATTTTAAATAAAAAGACGCACTTGGAGTCGTATCGGTCACACTGTGCGTCAGATTGAGGTGGGGATAATTCCTACAAGTCCAAAATGGATTATGGATCGTTTTACTAAAGTATCAAAACAATCTGAAAGTGTTTGATTGGTTTTGAGTAGGTCAATTGTCTTTTTTATTATAATTGATGTCATTTTTAAATAAAAAGATGCATTTGTAGTCATACCAGTCACACCGTGCGTCAGATTAAGGTTTGTATGATTCCCACATGTCTCAAATTACTTATGGATCATTTTCATAAAGTATGAAAACAATACAAATGTGTTTTCTCAGTTTTGAGTACGTTGTTTTTTTACTAAAATGTCATTTTAAACTGGAAACACACACTTTGACCTATACTGATCACATCGTGTATCAGTTTGATGTGAGATTGATTCCTACACATCAAAAATGACTTATGAATCAATGTCCTAAATTATCAAGAAAATACGAGCATGTTTGCTTTGTTTTCAATGAGTGACATTTTTTTAACTAAACCGCCAATTTTAAACTGATAACGAACACATTGAGTCATAGCGGTCACATCGTGTGTCGAATTGAGGTGCAGCAGATTCCTACCTGTCTCAAATAACTTATGGATCATTAAACTAAATTATCAAAATAATTGGAATATGTTTGCTCGGTTTTGAGTATGTCAGTTGTCCTTTTTACTAAAATTCATGTCAATTTTAAATAAAAAGAAGCACTTGGAGTCATACTTGTCACAACATGTATCGGATTGAGCTGCGGTTGATTCTTACACATCCCAAAGTTTAAAAAAAACCATAACTACCGATGTAACCATGTTTCCATTGTCTTTCTATAACGAACCGCCAAAATTACATATTGACTCGATGTTCTTAACTAAAAGTTTTTTCTCACTGTTGAAAATCAGAAGAGCAGAAGACGCTCATGTGCCCATTATATCACGAGAAGTCACCAAAATGGGCACATGAGCTTCCTCTACTCTCCTGGTTTTCAAAAATGAGAAAGGATTTTTGGCTAACAATATCGAATCAATATGCAGTGTTGGCAGTTCGACAAAGAAAGACAATGATTATGAAAAACGTGGTTACATTGGCAGAAAGAATCATTTTATCTCTTTTATGACTTATTGCAGATAGTTGAAAGAAAAATACGACTTCTCAAAAGATCTATGAAGAAAACCAAATAAGTATTAGATAAAAAATGATAAGGAAATTAACTTACAAATAATAGATAAAATTATGACGAAATTAATTAAATAAGTAGTAGTAATTCACCTTTTCCAAATAGTTGTATGCATTTTTTATGCATTTCCTTGTTGTCATTATCTCAGTTGCAGGCTCGAAGTCCGATCCCTCACGATCATGAGCAACTTCGAACAAACCACCCTAACTCAAACAAAAGAATCCACTTGTACAAAAAAACAATTATTATATGAGTAGTACTGAAAAGAGATAAATTAAACATATATATGAAATAATACATTAATTCTATGGATAATGATTTTACTGTGCAAACATTGTTGACCACAGGGATATGCCGACGGTAAAGCAAAAATAGTGATAAAAAACGCAAATAGATCTCGCCAAACAATCAATCAATGAGTGAGGAGTGTTGGCATCCTCTAGTTTTAATGCTCACAAATCATGCTTAACTATGCGAATTATGATTTATTAAGATACATTGTGTTTAATCATGTTCAATTATGATTTTAACCTCTCGGGTTAGTGTTTACATCATAAGACAACATTACAGATTTTGGTTAAATATGAGACACCGATAAGTATGAGCTACTGATACTTGTCATACTGATAAACAAGTCACCGATACAGGAGCTACCAATGACATAAGCTGCGATAAGCTGAGTCACCGACAAAGCGACTCAGAATTTTCGCTAAGTATGAGTCACTGACGCCTGACCTACCAACGCCTGACCTATCGACGCCTGACCTACCGATGCATCACCTACCGACAACTGAGTTATCGATGCAAGTTTGATCCACTGATAGAATGAGCCACCAACAACACAACTTACCGATATAATGATCTACCGACATCATGAGCCACCGATAGTCTGACCTGCCGACAGACCGAGTCACCGATGATATTTCTCTTAAATTAAAAATGACCTCTAACGGTCATATTTATGAAACTTAGTATTTCTTATTATATCAATAAGCTTGTCTATCTTTTGTAGATAAAATTTAATGATGTCAGAGACCAGTACGAGGTAACAGAGAACATGTTGCTTGTCTGTATAAAGGGAATATCTAGATCAATAAGAAAGATGGTGAGAAAGAGGCAACCTGGAAGAAATCGTTCGTGCACCTTAGAGAAAAACACAAGATCTGCCTACTGTCCATACATGAAGACACTACTGAGAACAAAAAACACCACAAATCTTTGCAGCAACAACTTAAGACACAAGAACACTTCGAGGAATCTCCTACCTCACTGGGAACAGAAGACAGAAGCAAAAATGACTCTCTGTTTTGCTGTCTATTTCTGGAATACGACTCCAGTTTCACTTCTACCATCCTAAAGGAGTCCATAAGCTTCATAGAACATCACACAGAGCATTCTAAACTCTTCTTGTCATTTTTTCTCTGCCTGTGTACTTTATTTACATTTCGAGCAGTGTGTATCTCTGTTTTATAAACACACGCTGACTCCTATGCCAAACTGGAATAGATATCTTCATCAACTTATCTTTTCACACCTTACACTCCCATGGATAACAATGGAAGAGGTCCCTGTGTGGCCTGTTTGTTTTCACACTCCCACAAAAACTGTGGAAGATGTTTGGTTGACCTGAATAGTTTTTATACTGTTGTGTACCCCGATCTAGGGTGTGGATCAAGTTTATTTAATATAAACTATTTGGTGGCAGGTGATCACCAAGTGGAGAGGATTAGGTCTTGGCTTGAGACTGGATCTCTTGTTTATTTTCGCCGTGTGTTTTCAAGTTTTGTTTTCTCGGTTCTTATAATTATTTCAAAAAACTTCACTTCACTCTGATAGTTAAACTTAGATAGTGTTTGTATTAGAATTTGATTTAGCAAACTAATTTCAAAAGCTAAAATAATAATCCATGTTTTTTTAACTGAGAACTAATCAATCTTTGAGAAATATTTCAAATGATCAAATCTTTTATAAATCTGCTACTTTGGTTAATTGGTCTGTATTTGATTTTAAATTGGGGGATTTTTTTAAATAATCATTTTAGACAGAAATTTTTATAGGAACCCAATTCACCCCCATCTTGAGTGTCATACTCTGACCAACATTTGGTATCATAGGTGGTTCAAAATCTTTTTCAAAAACCTTTTTCAACTATGATTTTAGTTGTGCTTTTAAAGATCTCTAAATTTTTGTTCGTTCTATATTTTTTAGTTCTTTAAAACTCTAGTTCATTATTTAATATGGATAATAGACAGGAAGGTGTTGATACCAATAGACCTCCCTATTTCAATGAGACAAATTATGCCCAGTGGAAAATTAAAATGAAAATGCATTTGGAAAGTATGAATTTTGAAATCTGATCTTCAATTGTAGATGAATATGAGATTTCTACTACTGCTAAGAACACTTGTGATGATGCCACTAAGGTAGCCTACAATAATAACTGTAAATCTATGAATGACTTATACCACTCTTTAGGGGATGAAGAATTTAATAGGATTTCCGCATGTAAAACAACATTTGAAATTTGGGATACACTGGTTGTTTCACATGAAGGAACCACTAATATCAAAGAAATGAGACTTAATACATATACTATTAAATATGATAACTTTAAAATGAAGTTTGATGATCCTATTTCTGACATGTATCTTAGGTTCAATGAAATAGTAAATAAGATGGTATCTCTGAAAAAGACAATCACATCCAAGGAACAAGTAATGAAAATTCTCATATATTTACTAGAAAGATGGAGAGGAACCTCAATGTTAATAATTGAATCCTGCGACATCACCACTCTACCAGTAAAGGAGCTGATAGGTAAACTAATGATGTATGAGGAAGAGTTGAAGGTCAATAGAGAGGAAGACGATGGACCAAAGAGAAAGTCAATGGATTTTAAAATCACTACCTCCAAACAAAAAGATAAAGTGAAAGTTCATGCTGAAAGTTCCAGAAATGAAGAATCGTCAAGTGGTAGTGATGAGGAAATGAATCAGCTAGCTAGAAGATTTAAGAAGTTTTACAGAAGAAAGAATTTATTCAAAAAATCTAGTTATAAAGGGAAGTATGACACCAAAGGAAACAAAAAAAAGGACTAGAAGAGAAATGAAAATACTATTGAAATAGTCTTCTATGAGTGTAAGAGAAGAGGACATATAAAAGTTGACTGTCCTGAGTTAAAGTATAAAAGGAAGTATGAGGAAAAAGATAGAAAATATAAAAAGGTAATGAAGGTCACCTAGAGTGCCTCTGAGGATAGCTCAAGTGAATTTGAATCTTCACATGATGAGAAGGCTAACAAAACTAATATGTGTTTCATGACAAACACATCCGAGGTAACTCTAGAATCTCCTGCACATGATTTTTATTATTCTGGAGATGAATCTGATTACGAAAATATGAAAAATAAAGAAATGTTTTAATATTATAGAATACTTGAGGATACATACAATGAACTAAAGGATAAGTATAAATCTCTCAAGAAATGACATGCTCTTACTGTTTCTGTTAAATCTGAACTTACTATTGAAAAGGGAAAGAATGCTCAACTGCTTCATGAGAACAATGAACTCAAACTATCCAATGAGCAATTAAAGAAGGATCTTGATAAATTCACAAATGGTAAAGATATATTAGTTCAAATTCTTGGAAAACAAGTTTCTCCAAAATATACTACCGGTATTGGTTATCAACCTGGAAAAAGAAATTTTGTTAAAAACAATTTTGTATCAAAATATGGAAAATTTGGTTTTGTACCCAGATTTGAAAAATCTGTTGTAACTTCCAGCATTGGAAAATCTTTTACAACCTCTAGTTTTCCTGGACCAAATAGAGTTTATTTTTATAATACCCTACAAACTGCTTATAGGAAACCCATGAAGCAAACGTGGGTTCCCAAAGCCTTGATTACTAATGTTACTGGACCCAAGCAAGTCTGGGTACTAAAATCTCTTCTTATTTAAATTATTTTTGTAGGAAAGTTGTTTGAAGAGTTCCTATAAGAGCTTATGGTACTTGGACAGTTGGTGTTCAATACATATGACATGGGACTATTCGAGCTTCAAGAACCTTATCAAGATCGATGGTGGGCATGTCACTTTTGGTGACAATGCAAAAGGAAAAATTATTGGCCTTGGCCAAATCGGTAATATTGATTCCATTTTAATTTCTAAAGTTCTTTTTGTTGATGGTCTTAAGTATAATCTGCTTAGCATCTCATAGTTATGTGACAATGGTTTTAATGTTAAATTTGAAAATGATACTTGTAATGTTTTCGATTCTAATAATGATTTAGTATTCACTGCTTTTAGAAATGAAAATGTTTATGCTGTGAATTTAGATTCCTTAATTTCTCAAAATGTTTCATGCTTAAGTGTCTTTCACAAAGAGTATTAGCTTTGGCGTAGGAGACTAGGCCATTACAATATTCACTCCCTTACAAATCTTACTAGGAAAGGACTAGTTACCTAAACTTGAGTTTCCAAATAACAAAGTTTGTAATCCTTGTCAAAAGAGAAAACAACACAAAATATATTTCAAACCAAAGAAAGAAGTTTCAACCTCTCAACCTCTTGAGTTGGTTCACATGGATTTTTTTAGACCTTCTAGAGTTTCTAGTTTAAATGAGAAGCATTATGTCTATGTTCTAGTAGATGACTTTTCTAGATATACTTGGACTTTCTTTTTAGCTCACAAGACTGAAGCTTGTTCCTATTTTACCAAATATGTTAGAACTGTAGAGAACTTAAGTGGTCTTAGAATTAAAACCTTAAGAAGTGACCATGGGTGTGAGTTTGAAAACCAAGAGTTTGAATCTTTTTGCTCACAAAGTGGTTATAGTCATAACTTTTTTGCTCCTAGGACACCCCAACAAAATGGAGTTGTAGAAAGAAGAAACAAAACCATACAAGAAATTTCCCAAACTATGCTAAATGAGTATGACTTACCTGTTTACTTTTGGGTAGAAGTTATGAATACAAATTGTTATATTATTGATAGTTTTTTAATTTGGGATATCCTTAAGAAAAATCCCTATGAACTATGGAACAATAGGAAGCTTAAGGTTAATTACTTAAAAGTTTTTGGTTGCAAAGTCTTTATCCTTAATACAAAAGATAATCTTGACAAGTTTGACTCCAAAAGTGATGAAGGAATTTTCCTAGGTTATTCAACCTTTAACAAAGCCTATAGGGACTTCAATAAAAGAACTAAGTGTGTGGAAGAATTTGTACATATCAAATTTGATGAAACAGATCCACATGAACCTAAAACCCCCTAGAAAATATTGAGGATGATCTGTCCAATCTGGACATAAATGCTAAACCTTCTGACTCTACTGTTAAGCAAGCATCAAAATCTCCCAGATCTAGAAAATCTCTAGAATGTGTTCATAGTGAACCCAAACCTGTAGAAGAACCCGAAATAACTAGCCCTTCTTTTTTCTAGATTTGTTAGAATCCTTAAGAACCATCCCTTAGATGTTGTAGTTGGAAACTTAGATAAAGGGACACATAGTAGAGATTCTCTTAAGAACCAGGTTGAACATCAAGCCTAGCTTGAACCTAAAAACATCAATGATGCAATTAATGATGAATTTTGAGTAATAGATATGCAAGAAGAGTTGAATCAGTTTGAAAGAAATAAAGTCTGGAAACTTGTTGATAGACCCAAAGACACCTTGACTATAGGCACTAAGTGAGTGTTTAGAAATAAAGCAGATAAAGATGGTACTATAGTGAGAAATAAGGTCAGACTGGTTGCACAAGGATATATTCAAGAAGATGGAATTGACTATGAAGAAACCTTTGCACCTGTTGCCCAACATGAAACCATTAGAATACTGCTAGCATATGCAGCACATTTGAATTTAAAGCTTTATCAAATGGATGTCAAAAGTGCATTCCTAAATGGGTATATAGTTGAGGATGTTTTTGTTGAACAATCCCCCAATTTTACAAACCCCCATTTTCCAAATCATGTTTTTAAATTAACTAAAGCTTTGTATGGTTTAAAAAAGGCTCCAAGAGCTTGGTATGATAGGCTCAACACTTTTCTTATTTCAAAAAGTTTTACAAAAGGAATAGTTGATCCTACTCTTTTTATAAAAATAATTTCTAAAGATGTTTTAATTGTTCAAATCTATGTTGATGACATTATTTTTGGATCTTCAAAAAAATATTTATGTATTGATTTTTCAAAAATGATGCAAAATGAATTTGAAATGAGTTTAATGGGTGAACTCAAATTCTTTCTTGAATTTCAAAATTTTTAAAATAAAGAAGGTATTATTTTAAATCAAAGTAAGTACACTAAATATCTTTTGAAATGGTTTGGATTTGATAGTACAAAAAGTAGTGATGCTTTAATGAGTACCACCTATAAATTGGATCTTGATGAAAATGGAAAATTTGTTGATCAAACCAATTACAGAGGGATGATTGGAAGTCTACTCTGATTGACTACCATCCGACCTGATATTATGTTCAATGTGTGTATGTGTGTACATTTTCAAGAAAATCCTAAAGAATCTCATTTAACTGTTGTTAAGAGAATTTTTAAATACCTCAAGTATACTACCAACTTAAGATTGTTCTATCCTAGAGGAAAACCTTTTAGTTTAGTTAGTTATTCTGATACTGATTTTGGTGGTTGTAAGTTAGATAGAAAAAGCACCTCTGGAACATGTTATTTTTTGGGCAAGTCTCTAGTATCATGGTGTATTAAAAATAAAAATTATATTGCATTATCTACTGCAGAAGCTGAATACCTAGCTGCTGGTAGTTGTTGTGCTCAAATTTTGTGGATGAAACACACATTGCTAGATTATGGATATCAGTTTAGGCATGTCCCTATAAACTGTGACAACACAAGTGTGATTAATATTTGAAAGAATTCAGTTTCTCACTCTAGAACAAAACATATTGATGTAAGACATCACTTTTTGAGAAATCATTATCAAGAAGGTGATATGACTCTTGAATTCATTGGCACAAAATATCAGCTTGCTGATATTTTTACTAAGCCTTTAAATTCTGAGGATGAGTTACATCATACATGAGTTAGGGATGATCAATTTTTGAGGACCTACTGTTGATGACTCACTGATAGAACCTACCGATGATGTCTCACTGATGTGTCTCACTGATGTGTCTCACCGATGATGTCTCACTAACATGTCTCACTGATGATGTCTCACTGACGTGTCTCGCCGATGATGTCTCACTAACGTGTCTCACTGATGATGTCTCACCGACCGATATTTTATTTCTCTTTTTGTAATTTGAAATGTTGTTGTTTTATTTGTTTTATTTTATTTTAACCCTCATTTAGTATTTTATGTTTCCAAATCCCTAAATGATAAAATTAAGGCTCGATCCAATACTTATTTTTACCCTTGCAATCTTACCCTCGAACCTTTCTTTCCTGAGTTGCTACCTTTCTCTCTCGAACCGAAACCTTCAAATCCCCCCAATGGCTCATGTTAAGTGTGTTCTACAAGGATCTAAGGATGAGTTGCATCCATCTAAGAAGCAAAGAGATGAAGCTAGCCAACCAAAATCGATGCCTGTTCATCCAGAACTCACGAATCGTGTTGTGACCCCTGAGAAGGAAGTACATTCGGAATGGCTGTTGTCAAGTAAGTCTCTTCTGCTGAATGTATTACAAACCCAAGGGTGGTTGGAGTGGTTCTCCAACAACGAGAGGTCGTATTATCCGAGGCTGGTACATGAGTTTTACCTGTATATTGAGTTTTTGCTGGAATGATCTGTGGTGTTTTGGATAAAGTCGATAGTGGATGGAAGGAGAGTGTTTTTTAATCTAAGCATTGGGAAGAATGTCTAAAGGTACCCCATGAGGGAGTTTTTGATGACCATTAGAGAAGTGCTCCTCCAACAAGTGACATCTTCAGTTATGAGACAGCTTTAGCTGAGTTGACATGCAATTGATAGCATAGGAGGCCTATTACTACAGAGCTCGATGGTGAGAGCAGGCTTTTATTTAAATTCATCTAGCATCAATTATGTCCCAGGAAAGAAGATTTTGCATCTCTTAAGTTTCAGGATGTTTACTTTCTCTATCTATTGAAGAAAGGTCATAAGGTAAATTTTTGCAGATATTTGATGGTTCATATCAATGAGATGGTTAAACCCTATTGCAAGACCAATTCTTTGTTTTATTCTAGACTTATCTCTGCTATATTGAAGACTAGGGGTTTAGTGAAAGAAGGTGAAGAGATCATTTTATCTTGTGATAGTTTCTGTCTGAACAAAGTTATCTGCAAGAGGATGAGGATTAACTGGAACCCCTGGGATAAAATGTGGGTTGAAGATAATGATAAGTTATATGAAGATTCCAATCCAGTTGAGCATCCCTTGAGGCCGAGAAATATGATAGACCCTAGTCTAGGACCAGATGAAGTGGGTGTTTATTCTAATGAGGATGCGCCTGAGTAAGTTCAAAGAGTTGAATCTCCAATAGATGACAGGAGTGATCCTGACATTGTTGAAAGTCCAACAAGAATGAATTGTGGTCCTGCAAGTCCACCTAGACCTCTACCTTCTAAGGAACCACTTCTACCTGAAAATGATAGTGATGAGACTGAAGAGTCTGAGGATGTTGAGTATGTCAGTAGATCGGGTAGTGAAGAAGAATCTGTTGATGAAGAAGGAAATGGTAGTGAAGAATAAGAAGTTGAGGATGATGGTGGAATTGAGGAAGATGTTGAGGAATCTGAAGGAGGCGATAGATAAGATGAAGGCAATGATGATTCAGATAGTGGATCAGATCATCCAAGTGATGATCTATGCCCTGATGCAGAACCTATTGGCCCTGCCTTAGTAGAACATGAACCGATTATGGAACCACATATAGCCCATGATGCTCATGTTGAACCAGTTGTGGTTGAGGAGAGGGCTCCTGATACTCTTGTTCATGTTGAAGTTTCTACTGAAAGGGAAGTCTTAGTGACTCCAGTGAGACAATTAGTCTATTCCAGGAAAAGGACACCTGTTAAGGGGGAGAGATGAGCTAAGAGAGCTAAGGTTGATGTATTGGCTCCTTTGGATTACATTGTTGTACCTGTATGGAGGAAAGATCCAGGATATGTGATCCTTGGTCTGGATTATCCCGATTCAGAGGATAGGAAAACTGCTCCTGCTCCTGCTCCTGCTCCTGCTCATATTCCTTTGGTTGCTCCAGAGTATATGACCAAAGCTGATTTCAATGCTTTTAAAGGTGAATTATTAGCTGCAGTCTGATCTGTTCCTACCAGTCAATCTACTGTTCCAAGAATTAGTGAATGAGATGCTGATTTAATTACTGAGAGAGTTGTATTTCAGGTTGAGCCAAGGTTGATCACTCTTGTGAAAGTTGTTGTTTCAGATAATCAAAAGATGGGGAATGAGTTGACTACAATGATTTCTTCCATAAACACTCACACTATTGATTATAGAACATCCCTGGATAAAGTGGTGAAAACTTTTGAGGATGCAACTTCTAGGAGTGCTACTGCTCAACCTCAACCTCCTACTCTTGATGTGGACCAGTTGAGACTAGATATCAGAGATATAGTGCAAGGTGCCTCCTACTCAGCTGCTCCTGTTGCTCATTCTCCAGATATTGAGATAGTCAGAAATGTGATTGAAGAGGAACTTTAGACTGTAATGGGTAGCACTCATCAAGAGAGCCTTAGTAAGATCAGCAAGAACTATGACCATGTGCATGACATGGTAAGATTCTGCTCAAAAGAAGCAACTACCACTCAAGAAGAAATAACCAAGAAGGTCGACTTCTATTTTAAGAGGATTTGCACCAAAAACCAGTTAACCAGTCATTTCAAATATTTAATGGATAATTTGAGGTTACCTCCAGTGACTCAGGCATTCAAGGATCATGTTAACCAATTGAAGGATTCCACTCCTACCCTAGAGAAGTTTATGGAGAATAAGGAAGATTTTGAAAAGGCTATGCAATATGGTGGTGAGGTCATTAGGGACTTCATCAATCTGCTCAAACTGTACTCGCATCATCACAACACAACCATTGTTTCTCCTCCTGCTGATCCTATCAGACCAGTCCTTCCCACTTCTACCTCTTCTTCTTCTACCCTTTTCTCACCTTTGACCATGACCCCTGCTCAAGCTCTCAACCATATTAGACCTGTCATCCAATAGGAACTCACAGGTCATGCTTCCTTTTCTAGATCAATCCTTGCTCCATCTATTTTTTAAGAAGTGTCTCTTCCTTCCCTCATTATTGGCTTTGTCCCTTCCACCACTGCTACTTCTGCACCTCCTGCTCCTACCATTACTGTCGCTGATAAGGGCAAAGAAGTGATGGACTCTGATATAACCAAGAAGCAGTTGGATCATTTTTTGATAGGGATTTGATGTACCCTTTTTTGTATTGTTTTTGTTATCCCTTGTACTGCTTGATTAATGGAATACCCTCTGTGATTTCATCTCATTATTATTTCCTTATCTATTCTTTCTTTTTCATTCAATGTTTCATTTTTGATAAACTCAAAAGGGGGAGAAATAATATGCCATCTCTCTCAGGGGGAGTTTACAAGTCATTTAAAAAGTAATATGTACTTGTGTTTATTTTAAAATGCCAACACAATAATCTGTGTAATATGTTAAGCAGTTTTTTGCTCTGATCGTAATAAATCAATTATTGTAGTATATAATGTCATGATTTGTGATCATCAAAAAGGGGGAGATTGTTGGCCTCCTATAGTTTTAATGCTCACAAATCATGCTTAAGTATGCTAATTATGATTTATTAAGATACATTGTGTTTAATCATGTTCAATTATAATTTTAACCTTTGGTGTTAGTGTTTACATCATAAGACAACATTACAGATTTTGGTTAAATATGAGACACCGATAAGGGGTACTTTTTATTTATCATGGCCTGATTTAAGTGATGATAATCCACGCAAAGCCATAAACTCTTTTCCACCTTCTTCACAAACAAAACCGGAGCCACCCAGGGGGACACACTGGGTATGATAAAACCTTTATCACGAAGGTCCTCTAACTGCAAACTCATCTTCTCGAGCTCAGTGGGTGCCATCCAATATATTGTAGAAGATATCGGGGTAGTCCCTTACTGCAAGTCAATGCAAAACTCCAACTCTCACCTCGGAGGTAATCCCAAAATGTCTTCAGGAAAGACATCCATATAATCCTCCAAAACTGAAGGGATCTAGACGCCTGAAGAGTCTGATGCACCAAGGGTCATACTCGCTAGTTGATGGGTAATGGGTTGTAACCTCTTGCTCACAGCACCCACTCGTCCTGCTATGAGGTCTCTCTCATCGAAAAAGGAGAATCTCGTCCCATCAGCATGTAGGCATCTGAATAATCTGCGGTGACATTCAATTTGGGCTCAAACCATGGAAAGTCAATCCATGCCTAAAATGACGTCATACGACTCCATCGTGATGACCAGTAGGTCCCATGTGAACCTCTCTCCTCCAAGCAATAGCTCGCACTACCGACAGATGAAAGATATAGAGGAAGCATTCCCTATAGGAACCTCAAGGCATAGATGTTGTGCTAGCGTCTCCACTGGGAGATCCAACTCCCACACAAAGAGTTGAGAGATAAAAGAATGGCTAACACATGTGTCTACTAATACTGAGGCAAGAGTATAGTAAACACATATCGTACCTCGAATCATCTCGTGTGTCGCCAAGCCGTAGACGTCCATAGCCTGCAACTGTCCGCAGCCTTGACCGCTAGCTCCCTAAGCCTGGTGTGGGTCGCTTGGTGGTGGTGGTGGGACAACCTCGTACAGTTGTCCACCACCTGTAGCTCCTCCCGCTCCTTTGCCAGCACCGCCTCCCTGGGGACCACCTTGTCCCCTGATAAAACACTATTTTGTTGAATATTTTGTTGATAATAAATGATATAATTTCCCCACATTGTGCTAAATATGTTTATTTATAAAATATTTGGGATTTGATCATTCATTTGAAAATTTGGTGAAAATTCCAGTTTTACCCTTTATAGTGCACTGTAGTATTTCGAAGATAAATATTTTTATATTTATTATTTTAATTTGAAATTTTGTAACAGTGTTCCTAATTTAATTATCTACAACTTTCATTCAGGACACTAGAGCTAAAAAGTGCATTTGGAAGGAGTAAATGGGACATTAATCCAATGGTGGGCTGGACTCGGCAGAATGGACATGGGTTCTGTATTTGGGTCATATCTTCTTCATCCGGGCTTGGATTGAGCCCAAATTTTGAGAGGAGCTCGGGGATCCATTTTCCCACAAATCATCCTTCTGGAAGGAGAGCTGGTTCACGTGTTTTCGGGGTCAAATGGGCGGTGCAAGTTGTATTAAAATATCTGGCCGAGATTTCCCATTCACACTTGAAACCTCTTTAAACCTAGCCTCCCCTCCACTCTATAAATTTGAGTTTTTATCATTTGGAGGGGTTGGGACGTGCATTAGGAGATTGGAGGCAGAGGAGAATTTGTTTCACCCAAATTCTCCAACCATTGTAAGAGGGGTAGCTCTTGAAGCAAGGATCCCCTCATCGAAGCCTCCTTCTCTTCTTCATTTTGTAATGTTTTCATTTGTGTAATAAACTTCTTTGTTCTTCTTTTATTTCTTCTCTTTTCTTCTGTTTTGTTTAAATTTCTTCTTCTATTAATCTTCCTAATTGGTTTGGAATTCTTGAGTAAAAGCGTTATTGGGTTATGCCCATTATAAACCTTTGCACATGAAAAACGCTTCTACGATGATTACGCCACCCATGGAAGAGTAGTCTTTTAGTAATCGATCTACCTCTCACCTTCTTCATTAATTTATTTTGAATCAATGATATACTGTAATTCACTAAATATGATCTATTAATTGAGTTTTCAATTTAAATGAAACTAAGCAAGCAATTGAACAATAAACACAAAACGCGTGAGGTCAGGATTTGTGTGAATTGTGAGAGCGTAATCTTAATCGGTAATACAAGACCACACGGGATC
The DNA here is from genome assembly GCA_963277665.1 of Viscum album. Lineage (NCBI taxonomy): Eukaryota > Viridiplantae > Streptophyta > Magnoliopsida > Santalales > Viscaceae > Viscum > Viscum album. The sequence goes on from OY728156.1 coordinate 1,811,440,999, forward strand.
AATTTGTAGAGTTCAAATACAATCCCTAAACTCAATTAATCCTCATTTCCAGAGTGGTTATGTGCCTTAATTTATCACTGACCATACGCTAATCTTAGAACATCAATCAAAGCAGGGTGTTGCGATTGCATGTTCCGAAGTTAGCCTAGGGTTAAATTCACTTCATCTTCGTGGTAAAGTTAATTCTCGTAGGGTTCGGGATTTAACAAATTAAGGGATCATAATTAAGTGAATGTTAGTTTAAATGATAATGATTAATAATAGAGTGAAGAGGTAGAGTTAGATCGATTACGTCTTTTAAAATATTTTCTAAAAAAACATCTTTTTGTTGTGTCATTTTAATCGAACTTCATTTCAAAACTAAAAACAAAAAAAATATACAATCTTCTTCCAGCAAACTTCTTCTAGATTCATAAACTATAACCAACCTCCATCCTTTCAAATAGTGTTTTTATTCTCTTTTATTTTATTTTTAGAATAACTTTAAAAATTTGTTTTAAATCTACTTTCTCCTTTGAGAGACGACCTTGGTCAGCCACTCTGCTGCACCTAAGTACCCCAAAATCACATTAATCATTTGAGGGTGCCTACGACAGTGCTCTTTCATCCCCACCTGGGAGATCTCAAATCACGGTGTTGCCTCTGTCATGGTGATCCATTTGTTGTCTTCCTGGGATGCTCAGTATGCAGGATCGGGCAGTCTTGGGCCATGTGACCTCGCCCGTTACAAGTGTAGCATCGGCCCTCTCTAAGTCGCCTCGGTGCTCTGCGCTGCCCCTGAACTAGGCGACCATTCCCCTAAGTATGCTCGCAGAAGAGCCTCCTATTCTGAGACCTCTGACACTTGCCTGCTACTAAAGATGAATCATCCCTCTCGCGCTTACCACCAGCTCTAGCTATCTGGCGTCCCTCTGCCAGGACTCTCTCCGTCACAAGTGGCCGCTCCAGCACCTCGACATAAGTGGGGATGCACAAGGGCACTACGCTGACTTAGATCTCTCTAAAGAGTCCCTGCTCGAATTTCCATTCTCGGAAGTAACCATCTCGGATCATGTCAAGAGAGTACCACGTAAGGTCGGTGAACCTCACCGCGTACTCTGCCAGTGTCATCCCTCCCCGCTGAAGCTCCTAAATCCGAACGGAGCACAAGTTGGAGGGGTAGTACCTCCTCACGAAACAGCTATTGAAAGTCACCCCACAAGATCGTTGACTCATCGTGCATCTGGGTAACTAAGCTCCACCAACACCCAGCTGCTCTGTGGAAAAGACTGGTTGTTAAAGCCACCATCTGATCCGTCGAGGTCCGAACCAGTCCGAACATGCGGACCACCGACTCCAACCAATCCTCTGCTGCCTGAGGATCTGGCTCACCGCAGAAACTCAGCAATCACTGACGCTGGAACTCGCGGAGTGCACTAGCCTGCGCATGCCCTTAGCCTGCCCTGCTAGGACTATATGTTGCTCAACGGGTGGAGGCGCTGCTACTGGTCCACCTGGAGGAAGGGGATCGCATGATGGACCCTGAAATGAGGCCTCATCGCTCATAGGGTCGTCGTCACGAACCGGAGATCGTATCCTAGATGGCTGTCGTCGCAGAGGCATCCTGAAAATTGACAAGGAGTACCACGGTCAGATGACATATATATCAACAAAGGAATGGGGAGTTGATTAAAGAAGGATAGTCAAAGACTCAATCCTATATGATGCATGTATCGTTGTTCCCTACAAAAAATGTCTCAGGGTTCCGAGTTGACAAGCGGGTAATCAAGGTCCTGGTGAATGAATACGTCGGTCGCCCGTACCATCACTGAACTCCCTGACCCGAGAGCCGCTCTCGAGACACTTCAACACTCTTGCCCTAAATCTCAACTAATTCCTTTTTAGGGAACATCCGAACAACATTCCATAGAATGAACAGCCTCTGATACCACTCTATCACGACCCGACCCAAGTCGGGGCTCAAGCCGCAACTACCCCAAGCCCGCCCCCATAGGCTAGAGGTTGGCGACAAGCGCCGAAGGCACAAAAAAATCAAGGAGGCATTTTCCTAAGAACTTGTACACACGCACACAGCCAACTCAATGCAAAAGTGCAAAGGAAAAGTAGAAAAAGGTGCAACTACTGTAAAGTAACATAAACATGCATAAGCTTCTAGACAGTATAAAGGTATGGTAGTGAATACTGAAATGTAAAGGGGCAAAACACATGCCCAAACCAGAAACCAGTTCCAACCTAAAGACAACTGTAAAAGAGTAATAGCCGAGAGCCCCGCTCCTGTATGCCAACTCCGACCACCATACGCGGTCTACGCAGCCCGTATCCCTAAGCTCCCCTGAGATCACGATCGACCTGTCTGTCATCTGTAAAAGACAGAACACGTGTTGGGAAAAGCCTATGTAGGGGTGAGTATATACATACTCAGTAGAGTGCCCCGAAAAGATGAAGGGGGAGCAGTAAGAGATATAACCAAAGTGAAGCAGTATATGGAACAAGGTATAGTAAAAGAGAACGAAAAGAGTGCAGCTCAACTTGATAAGAGTGTGAAAGTAGGCTCATCCAAACACAAGGAGCTTGAAACGGTGAGAAGTTGAACCCCCTGTCGAATCTTCGCTACCTATAGCCGGAGAGTAGACCCGTCCAACCACGAGAAGCTAGACACGAAAAGCACGTGACATACCCCGCACGTCTTCACCTCTCCTAGAAAGAGAGTAACCAAGACCCAAGGAGTTGGTACTGTAACGGGATGGACACACACACACACACACACACACACACGCACGCACGCACATATATATATGCTCAGTCAAAGAAGCTCAAATGAGAGAGTAAGGGGATATCCATCTCACAACTCAGCCCAAGAAGATGAGTAGCCAACAGTTCCAAGGTAGAGTCATCTGTGATGCCCAGCACCTCAAGCGTCTGCCCAAGAGTTTCAAGTCAAAGAGGCACAAATCACCACACCTCGACACTATTCGTTTTGGGCAGCACTGACTCGCCCGCACAATATTACATCACAAGAACGTGTCTCGGTGGGGAAAATTCCCCTCTTTCTCGTGAGTCCTTAGATAAGTCGAATCGCGTCTCGCTACTGTATCGCACAGTCGAGGGTCTTCTCTGGAAGGTCGTTAGGGACTACACTACCCAGCCCAGCTGGAGGGTCAGCCCTGAAGGTCGTCGGGGACTACACTTCTCAACCTAGCTGGAGGGTCACCCCAGAATCGTCGGGGACTACACTACCCAGATCTTACTGGAGGGTTAGCCCGGAAGGTCATCAGGGACTACACTACCTAGCCCTACTGGAGGGTCATCCCAAAAGGTCGTCGAGGACTACACTACCCAGCCCTGCTTGAGGGTCAGCCCAGAATCGTTCGGGTAAGCCTATCTAATTATTGTCGTCATCAGGTATCATCTCTGCACGTGCTAAACCCAGAACATCCGCATCGTATCTCAAAAGCCGCTTCTGAGGGCACCATCGTATTTTACGTGAAAAAACACTCAGGATAGGCATCTCGCGGGCCGAAATCCAAGTTCAAACGAAGGAGATATGGAGGATTGAGAATTGCTCACGGGAGCTCAAACCAGTACATGGTGTGTGAGGGGGCCCACACGACGTGTAGCCCCTCTTCACTGCATGACCGTGTCTCTGGCCGGACACGGGTCCCGTCCCATGTAGTGTCCATTACTGAGGATCGAAAACCTCTTCAACCAGTTGAGAGGGGGAAAATGGTTCTCAAAGATTGACCTCAGATCGGATTATCATCAGCTCCGAGTATGAGATAAGGATATATCGAAGATGGAATTTCAATGTCGCTATGGTCACTATGAGTACTTGGTGATGCCTTTAAGTGTGAAAAATTCCCTAGTTGTATTCATGATACTCATGAACCAGATCTTTCAGCCTCTATTAGACTGGTTTGTGGTGGTCTTCATCAATGACATCCTAGTGTACTCGATGTCTGAGAAGGAGCACGTGAGACACTTGAGGATGGTCTTAGACATACTCTAAGAGCACCATATTTATGGTAAGCTCTCAAAGTGTCAGTTCTGGATTCGAGAGGTCCACTTTCTAAGAAATTTCATCTCAGTAGAGGGTGTAGCAGTGGACCCGGCAAAGGTTGAGGCAGTGTTAGCTTAGGATCCACCCATGAGTGTGACAGAGGTGCATAGCTTCCTTAAGTTGGAAAGATGCTACATGAGATTTGTACTTGATTTCTCCAAGATATCAACACCTTTGACTGCTTTGACCTAGAAAGGGTAGCCTTTCGTTTAAATGAAAATGTGTCGATGGTCTTTTCAGGAGTTGTGGTGGAGGTTGACGAGTGCCCCCATCCTAAGACTGCCAGAGGAGGGTGTCAATTGCACAGTGTTTTGTGATGCCTCATGGAATGGACTTAGTTGTGTTTTGATGCAGAGGCGAGCAGTGATTGCCTATGGGTCCAAGCAGTTGAGACCATATGAGCAAAATTACGCGACCCACAATCTAGAGTTGGCAATGGTAGTCTTCACCCTAAAGATGTGGAAACACTACCTTATGGGTGAGTGGTTTATCATTTATTCTGACCACAAAAGTTTCAAGTATATCTTCTCACAGAAGGATCTTAACTTGAGACAGAGGCGGTAACTAAAGTTCCTCAACGATTATGACTTTGAGGTAGTCTTTACTCCTAGGAAGGGGAACATTGTGGTAGATGATCTCAACAGAAGATCATTGGAGATACCGAATGTGAGACCTTACATGCTCAAATATCCACTAGACGAGCTCCTGATGGGTTTTCTGAAGGTAGGGATCACATCATCCTTTTCATAGCATGAGCAATGATACCAGTGACGTCATGTGAGGAGGTCCTAAGGGAGTTTCATACACCCCCTTTGGAGATAAATCCTGGTGTGGAAAAGATGTATCAATACCTTCAACGTCAGTTTTGGTGGTCGGGAATGAAGAAGTGTGTAGCGGGGTTTGTCTCTCGATGCATCACTTATCAGCAGGTGAAGGCTGAACTCTAGGTTCCAGCAGGTTTAGCCCAACCCCTTGAGGTGCCAGAGAGGAAGTAGGATGGTATATATATGGACTTCATGACAGGGTTACCACGAACGTCTAGCGGACACGATGTCATCTGGGTGATCATAGACCAACTCACCAAGTCGGCTCACTTCCTAGCCATTCGAGAGAAGGGTTCAAAAGAGATCTTGGGACGCCTTTACGTGAAGGAGATAATACGGCTCCATGCAGTTCCCTCGGCGATCATTTTAGACCTTGATGATCACTTCACATCACAGTTATGAAGAGGATTACAGGAGGCCTTTGGGACACGGTTGCGTTTGAGCATGGTGTTTCACCCCCAAACTGACGATCAAACTAATCGGGCCATTCAGGTTCTGGAGAACATGTTGCAGGCTTGCATGTTAGACTTTGTCCACAGTTGAGAGGATCACCTACCCTTGGTGGAGTTTGTGTACAACAACATCTTCTATTCCACTATCAGTATAGCACCATTCGAGGACTTGTATGGGAGACCCTGCAAGTCACCACTTATATTGGACTGATCTAGGTGAGTCAGTACTCATGGGCCTATTGTTTGTGCGAGCGATAAAAGAAAATGTAAAAATCATCTAGGAGCGGATAAGGGTTGCCCAGAGCCATCAAAAGTTATGTGGACAGATGGTGGAGGCCTTTGGATCGAGGAGGGAGACCATGTGTTCCTGAAGGTCTCACAACAACGTAGATTGCGGAGATTTGACCGGGGTGGCAAGTTATCTTCGAGATTCATTGGCACTTTCGAAATATTTCGTAGGGTTGGTGAGGTAGCGTATCGTTTAGCCTTACCGTCGTAGTTAAACCGGGTACACGACATCATCCACATGCCGCAACTGAGAAGGTATGTGCATGAACTGTTGCATATTATCGACTAGGGCGAGCTGGACATCGAGGATAGAGCTACCTTTACATAGTACCTAGTGGAGATCGAGGATCAGCGGGAGAAGATCTTCAGTGGGCAAGTGATTCCCTTGGTGTGTGTTCGACGGCAGCATGAGAATCTTCAGGATAGCACCTGGAAGTGGGAGACTCGAATGCGAACTCAATACCCACATCTTTTTTTTAGTATGCTTTTTTTGTTTTTTCAGAACGAAAATCCCCAAGGTGAGGAGAATGTAACGTCTCTGTTTTTACCTTGTAAGACTTTGAAATATATTAAAGAATATTTTTGGAGTCAGGCGTTGAGACAGAATGAGATTTAGAGGCCCGATGAGCCTCAGTGTTGATATAATAAAAATATTAAATATATTATATCATGTTCGCACAGTTTTTCTGAAATAATGGAATAACTCCTGAATGGGGACTCAGATGAGGAATCTAAGACCGTTGTTGAGTTTGAAATGTGGGTTTTACCCTAAACGTGCCATAACTTTTTTCGACATTAAGTGTTTTGTGGAAGTGCAATCATGGGAGAATTAGTAATTTAATAAATAAATAAATTTATTTATTATTTATTATATCACCATGACCTAGCTCCCTCTATATAATCCTAGTTATAGACAAATTTTCGGGTTAGCTGCATAACCCTGGGGATTTGAGAAGAAGGTGTGGAGGAGTGTAGGTGGACTTCGAGATCGTGGATCAATGATCGGGTACCACAAGGATCCCCAACAACAACAGAGTTTGTGGATCTCACCAACAACGACAATAAGGAATCGTTCTTTGCCAATGATTGATCTTAAATTGAGGTAGGATGTTGTTTTATGTGGATTTATCCCCGTTTTGTATATCTCATGATGAACACGAATCAATTTTGCTAACAATTTGATTTACGGGTCAATCATGTTGTACGGGTATGAATTTATCTTCCTAAAAATAAGAATTTGATGTTGTTTTAATAACCCTCTTCATTCGTCATCTTCACGGTGGTGGATTGAGGCCAACACAAGCATTGGCCGAGATTCGTTCTTTGTGTTTCTATTTTATGCATTTCTCGCCTCGTTCTACGTGTGATCGTAGTCGGTATTTCGTTTGGTCGGTGATTCGGCAGATACCCAGTAAACGATCATTGTGCAATTGATCTTTGGCACAATGAATCGTTACCATGGGTGAAAGATGGAGATCGATGATGTGGTTATGACACGTAGAGACGATAGAGGATCGAGTTTGGATTTATATATCCCCGTTTGCAATTTGGCGTGCGGCGTGGTACGACAGGAGATGTGTTCGAGCGGATCGATGGTCAGATTCCAGTCACCAGTGACATATTGATTTCAACCAACCTCAAATCTAGGTTGAGCAACGACTATTGGGGAGGAATCGGTGGCGGAGATGGTGCGGGCGAGACACGTGAGATGTTCTGGGATTTCTGAGAAAATATTGGCTACATGGATTGTATTCTAAAGAACACACGTCTTGTGGTCCCCTCCTATGGTGTTAGGGTTTACGCACAGAGAAAAATATCACACATCGTGTGACACGTGTCACACACCGTGTGACTCAGTGTTGGCGGCTTGGCGTGTACCCCGGGGGTACATGGGCACGAACACAACCGTACAAACGAGCACGACCAGAGTACACGGACACAGCTGTGTAGTCGGACACGACCAAGTACACGGGTACGAACATAGCCAGTGTACACGGGCACAGGCATAGGAACATAACAAGGACATTGGAGGTCCGGGTTTAGCGGTACACATCATGTACCCTATATACACGTCCCTTACTTCCTCTGAGGCAGTTTGAAGCCCTTCATCTCTTCAATATAGACTAGGTTTGGTTGGGTGCATTCCTTTGGTCTATCCCTACGAGGGTACAGTGAGGCATTACGTCCTGAGAATAAGATTATGATCCCCTTTATGGGATGAGTCTCAGAAAGAGTTTGCGGCATCCCCCAAAAATCTTGGGCGTGATCCTTTATCATTCCTTAATCTTCCCTAGGTGGAGTTTGTGGTATCGTTGTGGGCATCATACATAGGACATTGATCCCCTATCTAGTAGGTTGATCCAGTAGGATTTGTGGCGTCCACTAGCGGTCTTGGGAGTGATCCCCTATCTGGGCAGTGTAATCCTCAGATTTCTAGCGAGTACTTCTTTGGTGAGGCCCAACGAGCACGACCTCTAAGATGAGCGTCATTAGTGATATCATGGCTCATAGAGTGAGTTCTCCCAGATGAGCGGTACCTTGAAGCCTCAAGCAGAATATTGTGGTTGGCGGTATGGTTGAGACCTTCTTAAGATTGGGAGTCTATCATGAGTATATCTGGATGTTTTTGTTCTTATTGTTATGTATCATATCCTAATTGACATACCTCTATGATGATGAGCATACTACTATTAATGTTTTGTGTCTTTTGATTTCGGGGTGTCATGATGGGTATTGTTATACTCACTCATGCATGAGTTTTGCCTGCACATTTTGTGTCTTATGCAGACGATAGACCTTTTGACGGTGTCCTAAGAGAACTGAGAGCAAGCAGAGTGATGAGGATCATGGCACGAATGGGTATCGAGGGGTTGAAGGCAGTCTTGATGAGGAGGGCGAAAGACGCATGATTTCACAAGACCCGCTGCAAGGGATTGGTGGCCCAATGACAAAGGAGCAGACCAAGAGAATAAATGAGGCCATAAATGGGTTAATCATGGAATTCAAAGAGGAGGCCTAACGCCCTTTCTTGGAGGAAGCATCTGGGCCTATAATTATATTAATTAAGGCTCAAACATGCTTTTAAAAATCCATCCCAAGGTGTGTTACGAATGTTAAGCTCACCCCACCATAGAATCTTCAAAGTCAAAAGGTGGTGGGCTACTTGTATTTACTTTTCCAAAAGGGTGTGCAACTTGTCTCCTAAAGTCATGGGCAAATGCCAAAGTTGTCAAAAGAATCCTTTAGGCTTTTTGACTATAGAAAACAAGGCATTAGACTAATGTAAAGAGTCACCCCATGGTGTGATTCGAATTTCATGCTCTCTTTGGCTATAAATAACCACCCCCTTGTACTCTTGAAACATCATGTATGAAGGTAATGTTATTATGGTGAGGTTTGCTTGCAACCTTTGTGTTCTTGCTTAATTCTTGACTTATCAAAGGATTGGTCATACTTTGTGGCATCTTGTGGTTAGTGTTCTTAGAGACAAGTTTTTTTTTTTGGGTTCCACCTTGACCATTTCCTCTCATCCTTCTCATTTTTCACTATCTGCACATTACCTTCACTTGTTTTCTTGCGGCGATCCGAGTGCTCAACACACGAACATTGAACAAGGTTCTTAGGACACTTTCTAGAGGGTCTTGCATCGCGTATCATTTGGTATCAGAGCCCACTTGCAAGAAATCAACTTCCTTCTTTCTTATCCCTTCTTCCATCTTCATTTCTCTTTGAATCGGGCCGACATCAATTCTAGTTCATTTTCTTCTTCACCTACGGACGTCATTTCTTCGTCATTTCGGATGTACAATATATCATTCTTGTAGTTGAGATGCTCATCTTTCTTCTACATTTGGAATCATTGAAATCAGATATATAAATCATGAGATACAACGGGTTCATATTTTGCGATGAATTCTACAATTTTAAAACAACGTGACTCACACTTTGATTACATTTGATGCTACAAATTATTGTTTCTCCTGCATTTAAATATTGAAAAATTCATCTTGTTGCTGCTGCATTTATTAAAAAAAAAAAAGAGCCCAAAAATCCAAAAAAAAGGCTAAAAAATTGTAACATTTTGAATTCTACGTCCATTATCGTTTTTCTTCATCCACATTTTCTTCCCCTTCCCACGTTTTTCATCTTGAATCCATTTTGAATTTTATCTTTGAATTCTAGTTCGGGATTGCCACATTTCAACGATCCTTTCGATTTGTTGAAATTGGGTAAGAACACTATAGGAAGCAAGTTGAGTGGTAAAAGGAAAGAGTGTTACAATTTGTTAAAAAATCCAATTTTAGTGAAACACAAGCGAACACATTATTTTTTTGAGTGTAAACACGTGAGGGAGTGTGTGAGGTCCATTTTCCTTTCTCTTTAATTTTTTTCACATGATTCCTAAATGGAGGAGGCAAGTAACACCAAAGAAGCGGACATTAAGTTGTTCATGAGAGTTGTACAAGAACAATTCCAAAGGTTGAATGTGAGGATGGGTGAATCACAATCCCCTTCCAATTCTAGAGCACCACCAAGGAGGCGGGTCGTTGAAGAAGAGGAGGAATTATTTGATTTTCATGAGTCACCAGTTCAGAGAAATCAACCACCATGGAGGCAAGCCAATGATCTTGGAGGAGTAAAGTCGAGGATCCCTTCATTCCAAGATAAGAATGACCCCGAAACATATTTGGAATGAGAAAGAAAGGTCGAACATGTTTTTGGTTGTCACACCTATTCGGAGGAAAATAAAGTGAAGTTGGTGGCCATGGAATTCACCGACTATGCTAGTATTTGGTGGGACCAACTACAAGTGAGTCGACGACGAAGTGGAGAAAGACTCATCCACAATTGGGAGGAGATGAAAGTGGTAATGTGTAAAAGGTTCATTTCTAGCCATTATTATCGTGATTTGTTCCTCAAGTTGCAGGGTTTGAAACAAGGGGCCATGAATGTTGAGGAGTATCACAAAGAGATGGAGATCATCGTGATTTGGGTGAATATTGATGAGGAGCGAGAGGCCACCATGGCAAGCTTTGTGAACAGCATCAACCATGACATTTGGGACATAGTGGACATGCACCACTACTTGGACATGGAGGATCTACTTCACATGGATACCAAAGCGAAGAGGCAAATAAAGGCAAGAAGGATGTTCCCTACATCCTATGGTAAGGATTCAAAATATTCTTTCAAGTTCAAGGATTCCAAACCATAAGAGAATGTAAGGGGTTTCAAAATGGATTAAAAAAGGTGACTAAACCAAAACCATTCTTTCCAGAATCCAAAGGTGAAATGGAGAGTAAGGTCGTTTCCAAATCAAGTGATATCAAATGTATTAAATGTCAAGGATTTGGACATTTTGCCTCACAATGTCCAAACAAGAGGACAATGATTATTTTGGATGATGGAGATGTTCTTAGTGCTAGCTCAAGCGAAGATGAAATGTCACCACTTGAGGATGATTCAGATGCGGAAGTAGAAAGCCCCATACATGGAGAAATGCTTGTGGCAAGGCATGCTTTAAGTACTCAACCCGAAGGAGAACATGATCAAGAGCAAAGAGAGCACATTTTTCATACTAGATGTCTCGTCAAAGATAAGTTATGTAGCATGATTATTGATGGAGGTAGTTGTACAAACGTAGAAAGTGGTTTGATGGTTGATAAATTAGAATTAGCTACGACTAGACATCCTAGGCCTTACAGACTTCAATGGTTAAATAATAATGGGGATGTCAAAGTGACTAAGCAAGCACATGTTCCATTTTCTATTAGGAAGTATGAAGACAAGGTGATGTGTGATGTTGTTCTAATGCGTGCTAGTCATATCTTGTTGGGAAGACCTTGACAATTTGATAGGAGGATCGCGCATGATGGATACACCAATCAATATTCTTTTGAATACAATGGGAGGACGGTTATTCTTACACCATTGAGGCCTTTTCAAGCTATGAAGACCAGGTGAGGATTGAGAGAGATTGTGAGAGATTGTGAGAAGAGAGAAAAAGAAAAGAGAAAAAAAATAGAGAATGAGAATAGTGGAAAAATCAAGAGTGAAAAACGAGTGATAAGTGACATCAAAATAAATGAGGGAAAGAAAAGAGTTGAAAACAAGAGTGAAAATAAGAGTGAAAACAAGAGTGTTGATCTAATACAGCGATTCCTACACACAACAACACACAACGCAACGCCGCGAAACACTTCTCCCAGCTGAAAATTCAATTCCCACTCCGCTTTTCCTCCTCCATCCTTCTCTCGGCACTGCTAGCACTCGAAACATGCAAACTAACAAGTCATAAAGGTATGGATCGTTACAAATATTCTCATTTGGATAGGTTACCTTGTGTTGATATATATACTCAAAGGTCTATCATGTGATGTTGATCTAATATCATATATGTATTATGAGCTATTTATGTTGAGTCAATAAGGTTTTCCTTATGACTTTTCCATTCCTCATGCAAAGGGGGGGATTGTTAAGTCATTAAGGTTTCCTTATGACTTGATTGTTCCTCTTGTTTTGAAAATCACAAACACCTTATTTTAAGGCAAATATTATTTTACTCATGTTTTACTTCTTTAAGGAAAATTCTCTTCCCCAAGGAAATTTACCCTTGCCTAGATTTCTTTGTTCATATCATAAATTTCTCTAAGTATAAAATTCGGATTGTAATTCAAAATCTCAGAATCATATAATACTTAAATATGAGGTATTCTGTTTAACACTCCGAATTCTGGATACGAACTCTTATGAAGTTCAACTCTGAATTCCGGATATGAACTCTCATGAAATTCAACTCCGAATTCTGAATACGAACTCTCATGAAGTTTCACTCCGAATTCTGGATACGAACTCTCATGAAGTTCAACTCCAAATTCTGGATACGAACTCTCATGAAATTCAACTCCGAATTCTGAATACGAACTCTCATGAAGTTCCACTCTGAATTCTGGATACGAACTCTCATGAAGTTCCACTCCGAATTCTGATTACGAATTCTGGTTATAAACTTCTCTAAGTTCTGACTCCGAGTTCTCTGAATTCAGACTCCGAACTCTAATGAGTTCTGACTCCGAATTCTCATGAACTTAGACTCCGAACTTTGTAAGTTCTGGTTCCGAATTCTAGTGAAACCAGACTCCGAATTTCCTTGAAATTAAGACTCCGGATTTCTACAGAATTCAGGTTCTGAATTCCTACAAAACAGAATCTGAATATTCTTAAGTTATAGACTCCGAATTTAATTTTTACCTACACTCCGAACTTTAACTTTCTTCATTCCGAACTTTTATTTTCTCCATTCCAAATATCAGTTTAGTTATGCTTACACTTGTTCTATTACAAAACGATGTCGTGCTTTCAGTTATTGACTAACCGTTATTTGAGTGACACGTGTATAGGTCCCTCCGAAATTCAAGGAAGAATTTGACCGTTGGAGGAGGGAGTCGACCGTTGGAGCTTCACCTATAAATATGAGCTCATTTGAAAGTATTCGGTGCTTTTGGAATTTTTGATGCTCAGAACTTCCTGAAGTGATTTCTAGAGAGAGAGACTCTTATCAACTCTCAAGGTTCGTGCATAAAGTTTGAACAGCTTGTTCAAGCTTTGCCTTGTGTAGATTTGCTTCGTGCGACTCCGATTGTTGCTGAGTACAATCGAGGGCTTCCGGGGATAGGAAGACAGAGGTTCCAACACCTTGAAGTTGAGGGCTTCCTTGCTGAGGAAGATAGAGGTGCCGACTACCTGATAGTTGAGGGCTTGCGGGGATAGCAAGACAGACTCTGATCTTCGTATCGAGGGCTTACTCTGGTGTGGGTAAGACAGACTTTATTGAAAGTATAAATCAAGGGACCTTTATCCAAGGTTGTTAGATACCCTTCTCTTTGAGTTAAAAGATTTATTTGTTACTTGTTTTCTTACAAGTTTTTCCGCTGCAATTTTGTATTGTTTAGGAAAGTATACTTCCTTATACTTTCTTATTCCTGTACTCTGATTTAGTTAGATTTTATACGCTTTAAGGAAGAATCTGCATCCTTGTAAACTTTTAGAGGACTTGTGAATTATCTTGTTTAACTTTGTTAAACACAACTATCTTTAAAAGTTCCAAAGGAATTTTTAAAAGATACAATTCACCCCCCTCTTGTATTTGAACATCTCATTCTTAATTCGATCCTACATTTGGTATATTAGAGTATATCACACTCACATACCATCTTACAATTTATGATCATATAATTTATCATTTATTTATGATTTTGCAATTTTCTCATGAGATCTAATATGATAATAAGCCTTTAAGGATGTATTACTAAGGATGAAAATAGGTACATGTTAACCGGGTACCCGACGCTACTCGACCCGATTAAATAGGGTTAAGGTAGTGGTAAAACAGATATTTAGAGTTAGGGTACCAAATTGAAAACCCAACTAAAAAACAGATATAATTAAGGTAGTACTCTTAAGATACTATAAACCCAAACTCAATTTTGCAAATTATTAATAATTAAATAATAATAGAAATTTAAATTACATTGCAATTATAAAAAAAATATTTATTTTGAATTCGGTTCATATTATATTTATAAATAAATTTTAAATTTGAATTCGTTGACTATTTGTAATTAAATAAAGTACAATTATAAAACATATTTACTTAATTTGTTGATATGTTCATTCTGGTTTTATAAATAAAATTTAAACATTTGAATTTATAATCTGATAATTAAAAGGATTATGGTAGTTAAATGGATAGTTAAAAATGTAATAGGATAGAGTTATGGTGGTAAATTTAAAAAATAAACGAATTAATGGTTAGGGTTTTGTAAAAATACACAGGTTAAGGTTCGAGCACCCCACATTTCGCGGGTACTTGGCGCGTAATCATCCCTATGTATTACTTTGACTATTTATAATTGAAGATTATCATCAAATATTAAAAGATTGTGATGGCATATTAAAATCAACATGAGTAACAGTTCATCTCATAAGTACAAGGTAGAGAACTTGTTAGTCGAATTGACTAAATTAAAGCATATCACATTTAATGTCACAAAAGTCATTGATATTAATTTGGTGCATACTTTTTAGTAATCCTTACACTTGATGTTAACAAGCTTTTCTACATGTGAGCTATCATCTTTAAAATTTCATACATTAAATGTATAATGGTTCAATATGATACTGATGAGATTCGTATATTCAAGATGAGATTTTTCTTCCTTTGCAACAAGAAAAGACGTGTGGATTTTCAATGAGGCGAGATCAAGAATAAAAGGCACGGTCATACTTAAATAAATGACATGCAGCATATTCATATGTTTTTAATTGATTTACTCAATAATTGAGAATTGATGAGTTGGATTATATGAGATTAACATATTACATATCTCGGGCCAGACCTGTTATAAATTGAATAATATTGATGTGTTGTTAAATATCACACATTATCATTATAAATTGAGAATTCAATTATCAATGCTATAAAAACTCACAATGACACATTTAAAACTATATGAATAAAGATTTTTTTTTTTGGAACAAAACCATTATCTAAAATTTGACAAAAGAAACAAAATAATAGAATTTAGATCTATCATTTCTAAGTTTTAAAGCCAACAAAAAATATTATTTATCAATTGGCGACAAAGAAAAACTTACTATAAAAAGAAAATAATGATAATAAAAAATAAAAAATGAAAATGAAATTTAACGTCAAACATTCTAAAATCTAAGAAGCTTACTATTATTTACGAATCAGATATGGGCGAATGACCCACTTTGACAATTAGCTATAATATATGATTAGTTGAAAAAATATTACAACAACTTTTAATACGACTGCAACTTCTTGGGAAGTTGGATTAATTCCATTGATGGTATTTTATAACCACACATTTTTAAAAAAAAAACATACTAAAAAATGAAGTCTTAAACATTAAGACTTGATAACAATGCTAGTCAAAATCTTGCTTTACTAGTGAATGCAATGAAACATTTATTATTCATTCAACACAATGTTTGCTTTTTTTTATATGTGAGAAATGTTCTTGAAAGAAAGATTGTTGATAATTCAAATGAATTTATATAAATTTTTCAGATTTTGATTTCAAATTTTCAAAAACATGTTGCCCTTTTCACAACTAACAGTAACTATTAAGGGCGCGACAGAGGTGCATGGCAACACAAATCACACAAAAACGGAAGAAAATGGAAGAATGTTTGGATTTACGTGGTTCGACAGGTTTGTCTACATTCACGGGAGAAACATGGCCAATTTATTTCTCTCTGAATCTCGTCGGAGGATCACAACACACCAATTACATACAATTAGATTTTAATCCTGTTATAAAGAGAAGGAAAACCAGAAATTTCTCTGGTTAGTTTGGGTAGTTCATCTACCCATGAATTTTCCTCCTGCCCCCGGCTGCTGTCCACGATGGTTGTTGTGCGTCCATTGCTGGTTGCCCACCATGGAAGACCCCATCTGTTGTAGTTACCGACAATCATCCCTCAATCAATCTCCCTTAATTGGGAGTGGCCCCTACAAATCTGCTCATCACGACCAATTTGGGGTAGAAGTCAAACCTGTAATCTCCTTACAGACGTTGAAAACTTATTTGGCAAATCAAATACATTTCTTCACGCCAGATGACATGGCACTTCCACTTTCTTCAATCGATCTCGAGTTGACTACGGTCCCCATCAAATGATACAACCTTTGAGACTCTTTCCCAGTAATCATCGCTGCATCCCAACGTGAGACTTCCAACACTTCACCCGCTATGGAAATCTTGTATCCTCTCACATCAAGCCTACTTAATGATACCAAGTTTTGTCTCATCCTCAGAACGAATTTCACGTCATCCAGTTTACGTACTCCTCCATCGGGTGTCTTCAATTTCACTGTCTCGACTCCTTGAACATCAGATGTTGACTCATCACCAAGTCTCACCGAATCTTGCACCTGCTAAAAAGTATGAAACGCACCTTTCGTTGTACATATGTGCACCGAGCTTCCCGAATCCAAAACTCATCCATCTTCCTTTGGATTTTGAGTCTGCTCGTTCTTCCTTTTTAGAAATCGACATTTCTGCTTCATGTGCTCATATCTTTTACAGTAATGACATTGCACTTCTCCTCGTTCAACTCTCTCATTTGAGTGTGAGTTTCCCGTTGTCAGACAGACTTCATCATCTGTTGACGATTCAGTGATGTTCGCAACATTCTCTTCGTCTTTCTCCTTCTCAGCAACGTACTGTTTACGCTCTTCACTGTCACTTTTATAGTGGCTCTTTTTCTCGCACCAGAAACATGTGATTTCGCTAGGATCATGTCCTCTCGATTTTGATCGTCATTCTTTACCTCCTAACTTCCGATATCGGCTCCTCTCATGTTGATCATCTCACATCACCATGATTTGTTCGTCTGAATGCGTCGCGAATCTTCGGAATGTCTTCGAATCTTGAAGCAGCGTCATCACTTCGTCCAGCTTCAATGTTTCCTTCCCCACGAGCAATGCAATCACAAACCCATCAAATAAGCTTTGTAGAGATGACAAAAGCAAAAGTGATTTGTCTTCTTCAACCTTCACACCGAGCCCCAATAATTGTGTCGGAATTTTGTTGAATTCGTTAGTGTGATCCAACAAATTTGTTCTTTCGTTCATCCGCAACTAGTACAATTTCTTCTTTAAGAATAATTTTTTGGTGAGGACTTTGTCATATATCGTTGCTCCAACTTCTTCCAGATCTCATTCGATGAGGTCTCGTCCAACACCGATTATTTTACATTGTTTGCCAGACACAGTCGAATTGTGCTAACGACCCGCATCTCGAGCTCTTGTCAATCATCGTCACTGGTTTTCTCAAACTTTCCTCCGATCAACGGTCTGATCATGCCCTGCTGCACAATAATATCTTTCACCGTGCTTTGCCACAAGCTGAAATTATTCCGACCATCGAACTTTTCGATATCAAATTTTAGTAGTGCCCCACCACTAATCATCGTCGTTGTCACGCCCATTCGATAGCACTTAATGGAGTACGAATTATGAAAATCTAACTATACGGATGCATCCGGAACAGTTGAAATAGTGAGAATTGACTCCTGAATTGCCGAAAACGGAGTTCAATTAACCGAAATATCGCCAAAACAAATTCAACGGTTCAGATCGCTTGCTGACATGGCGATGACGTGGCACGCCGGAAATTTCGCCGGCGTCAGAACAGTGTCTTCTTCTCCGGCAAGGGGTATTGTGGCACCGTGATTTGACCAGAACTTTGACTGAGCCTACCGGGCTCGTTTCACCTTGGTTTTTGACGCCGCTTGCGCCGTTGAAATCGTCTTGTCGCCCTCTTCACGGATCTGGCCTCGAAAATTTTTTTCAACCAACTTTAATTTTCTAGTCACCGGAAAATTCGTTGTCGCTCTGTCGTTTCGAACTCTCGCGCTCCGGCTCTCTTTGATACCACTTGTAAGGACGCAGCGGAGGTGTGTGGCAACACAAAAAACAAAAAAACGGAAGACAATGGAAGAACGTTCAGATTTACGTGGTTCGGCAAGTTTGCCTACATCCACGAGAGAAACAGGGCCAATTTATTTCTCTCTGGATCTCGTCGGAGGATCACAACACACCAATTACACACAATGGGATTTTAATCCCGTTATAAAGAGAAGGAAAACCATAAATTTCTCTGGTTGGTTTGGGTAGCTCATCTACCTCCCCACCATGGAAGACTCCATCTGTGTCAGTTGTCGACAACCATCCCTCAATCAATCTCCTTTAATTGGGAGTGGCCCCCACAGTAACATGACAGTAATCGGAGAAACAAGAAGACATATGGGACATATGGGATAATTTGAGCAACTGCATCCCCTTCGGCTTGGCCCCCCATGGCCGAGGGACTCGTCTTGTCTTCCACAAATTCTTCAAAGAAATTCTGGTACCCCGTGGTTTCAGGACACGCAGACAGGCTCTAGACCTTCATCTTTTCCATGGCCTGGCATGGAAGCAAATCAATCAGGCCAACAAGTTAACTCAGACTCTGTTTGGTTACTTGAGAAATTACCTCAAACCCAAACAGGTAATGCTTTGCCTTTTTGCACGGTGAATGGTTCGGGTGAGACAAAAGCCGCTTGTACATAAGGTCAAATAGGATTTGATCCTAAAACCAATTGATGATAGGAGCAGTGGACCACCAAGCTTATAATTCAGTTAACACTCCTCTCTCAAACCGATGTGGGATGGAGTTTACATCTAACAATCCCCCTGTATACGACATATACATGTCGCTCCTTCAATGATAATCCATCTCATCCAATCATCATGTACTACCGTTTTTCATCACCGGAACACACCACCTGATCGCTGCTATTACCAAGACTTTCAACACGAGGCATCACCATGAATTCACAGGATCCAATTGAACCACCATCACTGTTGCAAGTTTAAATTGGGGATATGTCATCCACATTACAATTGGGCTAAACCGTGGCTTTGATACCCCACTTGTTAGGATCAATCCTCCTCATTCATATCTTGTCAAGCCCAACACATAATCCCAAAGAGTTTCATCCTAAAACCAATTGATGATAAGAGAAGTAGCCCACCAAGCTTATATGTTACCCAACACTCATGTCTCAACCCAATGTGGGATTGGATTTTCACCCAGCATTTAAATCTAAATTATATTTTAAGATTACTGTGAGACATAAATTTTTTATTTTTTTAACAAAAAGGCCTAGATCAGCCCGAGACTACCCTTATCCGCTGTGTGGGCTTCCCAGCCCAACCCATGCCAGGATACTGGAATGCTAAAAGAGAGCACAATCTGGGACAAAAGAATAGAGGGGAAATTCAATCGAGCAAACAGCTTCCAAATCAATTATTCAAGTATATACAGATCAGAAGAATGTATCTACCTGTTGAGTGAATCTTGACAGATGGACCACTGGAGAGCCGCCATGCCATGCAGTTCGTTCTGCAAGAAAAAATACGTATCTGGAGTAAGACCTGGTAATCCATTGCATTAGCTTCCATTACCAATTGGCAAAGGTCAAACAGCTATACATACAAGTCACAGAACAGAACCAATGAACTTCAATGAATATTATAGCATGATTCTGCTTTACAGAACCGGCTTATGAACTCTAGGGAAGAGAAGTCTACCACCCAATTAATGGATCTGTTTTTTCTTCTTTTTTTTTTAACCTTTAAAAACAATACAGAAGCCTGAAAATTCAGAAGAAACAGATAAACAATGAGAGTCTTCAGTGGGACAAACCTGAAAGGCCAGTTTTATCAGGATTTGCTCATAATATGGCAACGCATCCCTTAATTTTCCAAGGTCCATCAATGAATCACCATCCTTTAATGCCTGCCAAGACGATTGGTTAAAGAGATGTTAACAGGTAGGTCCAAGTATTTAAATAAAAGGTGGATTAATGATGCATTAATGGTACATGATATTTTTACCCTTTAGATATATAAATTCCTGAAAACTAAAAAAACTTATTTCAATGAATTTCCTTTAAACTAAAACAAGGCATCTCCCAAAATAAATGAACAAGCAGATGCAAACCAGAAAAATATCAATGCAATCTCAAACTAGTATCACAAAATACCAGCGAAAATTACAAACATGCATTCATATACAGATCTACCTAAAAGAGGAGGAAAACAAATCATCAAGCACAAACAGCACAGGAGCAGATATCAACATTGCACACACATGCATATGATTTTGCAATTCTTGTTTAATTTTCTTCCAAGAGATGCAGAAATTATTATTATTATTATGATGATGCAGAAATTATTAATATTATTATCATTATCATTATCATTATCATTATCATTATCATTAGCATTAGCATTAGCATTAGCATTAGCATTAGCATTAGCATTAGCATTAGCATTAGCATTAGGATTACCATTACCATTAACATTACCATTAACATTACCATTACCATTACCATTACCATTACCATTACCATTACCATTACCATTATCATTATCATTACCTTCTCACACTCATATTTTAGCTCTGGATCAACATTTAAGTCAATCTTCTTCTTGTATGCAGTCAGCACTTGCCTTGTGCGTGCTTCTTTAATTGACTTGGTTTTTGCAGTTTCAAGCACCTCGCATGGGCATATGACTCTTCCACCTCCAAACTGAGAACCAAAGATGAGTAAAGATTTAATCAACAGGATGACTAAAAAACCACAAATATTTTGGGTTCGTTCAACAACACTTATTAAAAAGTGCATTTGCATAAGTGTTTTCAGATTGCATAGCAGGAAAAAAAAATCCTCAACCACTTACTTAAGAGGGTTTTTTTTCAGGAATTTTAAGTATAAGTGGTTTTTTTTTCAGGAATTTAAGTATAAGTGGTTTTTTTCAGAAACAAAACAAACAACACTTATTCTTTTCAAATTTATTATCATAAGTGATAAATGTTGTAATCACTTTTCAATAAGCGATGTCAAGCACAGCCTTCTTTATTTAAAAAAAACTACTCATGAATTTCAAAGATAAATTTCTTAAGATTATTGAAATAAACTCAAGCAACACCCGGCCTCAAAGAAAACCCCTTAAATGCAGACATCCATACTTGATTACGAAAAGAACCAAGCAAGCAATATGAATGAAAAACGTTTGAATGTTATAAGAAAAAGGTAAGATTGTATCTTACAAACCGTTTTGGAAATGTTTTGGGGTCTAGGAAAGACTCCCCATGAGGAAACCTTTGGCCGGTACAAATCTTCAGCATCTTCCTGGACATGACCTGGGACTGATGGTGTTTGAAATTTGCCTGGATCCACGACAATCAACTCCACTCCAGGCAAATCACCCTTTGGAAAAGGGTTGGCCATAGGAACCAACCCAGCTGGCAATCCCTTGGAAGATTTCTTATCAGAGAAATGGAGCCCCATAAAATCCAATCATGAAACTTTTATTTCTTTCTTATTAACATTTTTCTTCACATTCCAACCTCCATGGATCCCTTCAATTCCTTCAGACAATCCTAGAAATCAATGCACGCAGAAATTATACTCCACGCTCCAGAATATTGCTTTGCTGTTACATGGTCCATCAGTGCACAAAGTTTATAGGTATAATGACCGAACCACGGAACTCCCACATTAATCACTATTTGAAAATTTAGCGAACTCCGTTTTATCAGACACGAATAATACTGCTACAGGATAATGTTGAGGTTGATATACCTTTTGCAATCCCTACATCGTCCTCCGAATCCGCAATTCGAGGATTTGGGCCCGACAATTGTGATTCCTCGAAGGCCCTTGCTCTTGCAAAATCTAGCTTCGCGGCGAAATCTTCTCTACGTAACTCCGATTCCGAATTTCTGTCCTGTGATTCAGAAAAACTGGGTAAGGAAGTTTCAGCATCCACCGTTTTCTTACTTCCAGTCATAACCTTTTGAATTTCACCACAACCGACTCCAGAATCGTAGCTTGAAGCTGACTTAGCATTTTCATAGCCATGGCTTCCTTCGAAATCCGCAATTCCCGGACCGGGGTTCGTTTGCTTCGATTCCTTGTAAGCCTTTGCTTTCGCAAAAGCTAGCTTCACCGCGAGTTCTTTACCACGTGCCTCAGATTCCAAATTGCTTTCAGATGAATTGGAAAGAAAGGCAAATGAAGAATCGACATCCAATTCTTTCTTCCTTGCAGTATTAACCTCCTGGTTTTTACGGCCACCTTCATGGTTGAGTGATGATGATATTTGGAAGGAAGGTGAGGCGCGCGAGCGTGTGAACGGGGAGAAGAAAGCGGCCGGGTTTTTATCCTTTGAAATGATGACGGTGCGGTTTATGGAATGGAGCGAAGGAACCGGATAGTGGTGGGAAGCCATGAACGAGACTGCTTTTGACTTCGAATGATAATCACATCACAACTTAGCGGGAAAGCATGCCTGTGGGCGTGTTTTCGGGTGGCACAGGAACCCGATTATGTTTTCCGGTGCTTTTTCCTGTTTTATAATGGAATATAATTACTACATTTAATGCTTAATTAAAAAATATAGGGAGAATGATAATGGGGGACCAAAATCCCAACAGTGAAAAAAACACTATTTATAGAACTGCGTTGGCTCATGATTTGGTATTGGAGGGGACTCTTGGTCCCCATTGTTATTCTCCCAAAAATATATAAAACATATGTAATAAATTATTGTTTTATTTATAATTTTCAAAGTTATCATTGTGAATTTTATATTATTTTTTATATATTTTAAAATATTATAATTAATTATTATAAATTCATTCCATCGATGAAAAAAGGGAAGTTGGGGTGGGGGTGGGGGTAAGGGATGATGTGGAAGGTCATTAACATTCATCTCACTCTACTAAAAAAATCACTCAAATATGATTTGTAATCCTAAATCATTACATTTCACTCAATTCCATAAAAAAATATTTCTCAAACACAAAATAAGGGCCTTTTACAAGGTTTTTTAGTAATTTCAAATTGTCTGGTGTCCCCTTCCGCACCTCCTTTTTATTCCTCTCCAAATCAAGGAGCCAATTGATATAAAAATAAACTAAACAAAAATAATAATGATAATTTTCACAAATTTAATTAAAATTTCAATTTATTTCTCCTATTTTATATAAAAAATATTGAATAATGATTGGATTTATCAATTTCATTATGTTAAGAAACTTCCAAATAAAAGGAGCATTTAATTCAATTTCATAACATGTCATTTCATTCCATTATATTCTAACGATGATCATTTCATTTCATCTCTTAAAAACTTTCAAACACAGCATAAATCACTTCTCAATTATAGCCTCGCCCATTCAGTAATTATATCGCGTTGGTGGAACCCGTTGATAATTGTGCATTGTAATTTTATTCATGGATGCAAGTGTCTAATGAAATATGTTGATAGATGGTGCGTTGGTGGAACCCGTTGATAATTGTGCATTGTAATTTTATTCATGGATGCAAGTGTCTAATGAAATATGTTGATAGATGGTGCGTTGGTGGAATCCGTTGATAATTGTGCATTATAATTTTATTCATGGATGCAAGTGTCTAATGAAATATGTTGATAGATAGTGCGGCTCACATAATGATTAAAAATCAATCCAATGACCCACTTGCATTCTTTAACCGGTGTCAAATTAAAATTACTTTCTCATGAGTTTGATGATTTTAAGTAGATTAGATCATGAGGACTGACTCAAAAATAGGAACACCACATGTTTCAGGTATCACAAACACGTGTAATGGTCTCCAAACTTGAGATTATTATCAGTGTATACTATTTGATTACACACTTTGATGCAAGATGAAAACCCTTGACATTTATGTCGTGGCAAGGTAGCTTGCTTTGGATGCACCGTTGGTGGCGTGATATTGATTGAATAATCCAGATAGAATTTGTCGCTTCCGAAAGGAAGTTATAACTTGGGTCCAGTTGATCGAGATGAGAGTGCCTTCACTAAATTAATGATCATGGTAGAAGAATGTAAGTCCACCCAATAAGGTTAATGAATTTTAAAACAAGAAAGGAAGATGACACAAAGTATGCAACCTACATTTGAGATATTGCGAGACAAAGAAATTATATCACACACCACGTGTTCGTAGGAATAATTGTCATTGTTGTGACCATTTCTTCTCTCCTTAGGGGCATTGATGAGTTACTATACTCCGCTCCTAATACATGAATAATATTCACTGTTATTGAGATAAGGGCCTAGAAGATCACACACTTTGTAACATCCCAGGTAAATAAATAATATTAAATTTTCATATTTATTAATATTTGTGAATAAAATATTAATATTACTTTAAAGGGGATGCTATGTTCGATGGAATACCCAATACGCAACAATGAGTTTCTTTGAAATCTTACGATGCACACTAATAATATAATAATATTATTGTAAATGGTAGTAAAATCCTAACCGATGTAATGGTGGGACTGAACAGAACTAACTAAAAAGTGATTATCTATGTTTGTGAAATATTTTTACATTTATCCAATAAATGTAAGAGGCTTAAAATGCAAATGAATCCAATTTTAAGAATAAATATTCTAATATTCTTTAAAAGACCGATTAACCGGCTTTTGATGGAGAACCTTTTTTAAATCTACTTTTTGTAACTTTTATATGTTATATTTGACAAAATAAAATCCTTCTTTAGAATCAAGACATCAAAATTTACTTTGTGTAAATTTTTGTTATTTTCCGATAAAGATCATTTTTAGTGAAAAATGCTGTATTTTAATTCAAAACCTCCTTTTAATCTAATTTATTTATATTGGTAGACTATTTTTTTTAATTGGTTTTAAAGTGCAATTAAAATATATTTTTACCATTTAATCCAATGGTGGTCATTTGAATTAATTTCACTTTGAAATTGGATATAAACAAGTGTCAATCTTTTAATAGATATTGTTTCTTAAAAACACGCTATTTGTTTTGACAGCGGGAATTGATTGTAAAATTAATTAATGCAACTTCTATGTTTTGAATTTGGTAAAATTAATATCATTTTTGAATTTGAAATATAAAATATAGCTCAGGGTGATTTTTTGGTATTTTTCTGACAAATGTTCATTTTTAATGAATAGTGAAAAATACTGCATTTTAATTCAAAACTGCCTTTTCATCCAATTTATTTATATAGTTAGATTGTCATTTTAATTGGTTTTAAGGTGTAATTTAATTATGTTTTTACCATTTAATACAATTTTGGTTATTGGATGTAATTTCAATTTTAAATTGGATGAAAAAACAAATCAATCTTTTGATAGATTTTACTTCTTAAAAACTCGTCTTTGGTTTTGACAACGTGAATTATTTTAAATTAATTACTGCAATTTCTGTGTTTGTAATTTGATAAAATGGATTCCATATTTGGAATCAGAAGTTCAAAATTATGTAATTAAGAATCTTTTGTTTTTGAACATTATGAATAGTAACGACAATAATTATCTTTAATTATTGTGATTAATTAGTAATCGGGTAGTTAAGGGTAATAAAAAAATACCATAATAATATAAAATGACCCCAACATGTGTCCTAATGCTACTGGTTGTGTCATGACCGACCATGGGATGCCTTGTGCCAACTTTGGGACCCCATTGAATCACTTTAGTGTGATAATGACTTTTTATCATATTATTTTTTAAAGGAAATATAACAAAGGTTTGTATATCCTAAGTAAAAAAAATTTAATTTCGTTTACATAAATGATCTCTTTGACTATAAATAGTCATTGGAAATCTAAAAATATTTCCTACATGATGGTAATTTTTTTATAATTTTTAGACATTAAATAAATAAATTCATTTATGACACCGTGATGATGTAGTGATTACGTCATTAATGAATGATTTAAATAAAATGAAAAGATAAGGTAAAATCTAAGACTTACACTTGTCAAAAACCTATTGGATGGGTGGATTTCGAACCCTTATCACCTTATCCTTGAAATATATAATTGTGGGACCTTTAAAATCCGAAAATCATTTTATAATAAAGTAACATTTCACGACTTTCCAAGAGTGCCTCTCCTCCCTCTTATAAAAGGCCCCCACCTCTACCCCCTTACCCCAACATCTCAAGCCCTTGGATCATCCAAAATATGCTCATATTGTCTCTCCACATCCCTCTCTTACTCCCAGAAGCCTTACTTTTGGCATAATTCTTTCCAAGGAAGCCTTTGGGCTCAAATCAAAAAGAGTTACCCGATTTGAAGGTAATGTCTTCTCTTATGTTCTTTTGTTTTATTTTGCTTCTCCAACCCCTTAAACTCTTTTTATTACTTTATTTTGTAACAACACAAGTATCTAAAATATACTAGTATGTTGTTATGAGAAGGATTCGAGTTACACTTATACACACCTCCATCAAATGGTTAAAGAACATACTGTTTCTGTGGGTGGTGAATTACTGCCTCACGAAACGATGATTGTTCAATCTTCTTTTAACACCTCTCATGGTGGCCATTATGATGTCACTATATTTTATATATTATATATTTGGTATTTATGTTTTCTATATGCTTCTGTATTTTATATTTAAAACATACCTTTATGCTTTGTATGTTGTGCAAATGCGATAATTTCATATGTGGAAGTGTGGACTACGACCCCCTCAAGTGATGTGACTCGTTCATGCAATACATGGAATGTATAAAGAATGAAATTAATGAACTTATGTGGCCTATATAACATATATATTATACTAGAATTATAATATATATATATATATCAATTATTTTTAATTCCATTAATATGAAAAAGAAATGAAAGTAGCGTTCATGCGTACGTACGACCTACCGTCTCCATGAACGGTGCATTTCATTTATTTTTATCTCCAAATGTTATGGAATAGTATAAAATGAATATGTACTGATATATATGATATTTAAATCATTAATATTATTCTGGAGATGATGTACTTATAACTACATGGACAATTCTTTTCAAACAAGTTCATTTTTGACTCATGTACCAAACATCGACAAAAACATCTGATATGAACTCACATAATTAACTAATTATTATAACATTATAATATGTGATATTAATTGAATAATAAACTTTAAATGAGGTACTTAAGCAATTATAAATTGAAAAAAGTTTATTATTCAGGAATATAAAGAAACGAACAAGACAAGTCGGACTTGAGGTAAGGGATCCTACCTCTCTCTTTCTTTTTAAGTACTCTCTTTTATGTCAATCCTTTTAAGATCCTCTTTATTATGTCGGGGGATGTTCTTTTATATTCCTCTTAATGTAATTTTTATGTTCATATGATGAGAGACCCTATTTGACCTCATCAATCCATTTTGGAAGTTTTAAGTGGCGCCGTTAGGCTGCCAAATTTTCATAAGGGGATTTCTCATCTCACTTTTAATTCCATGAGATTTCCATTGTTCGCCACTTATTTATTGCATGTGGTGTATTGTGTAATTCCATTTGATATATATTATCTGTAATTCATTTTGTGGTTATTATCTTTTGGTCATACGACTCGATTGATTACAGCAAGGTAAGGGGTTTTTCATCTCACTTTTATTCCCGTGAGATTCATGCTACATTTGCCACTATTTCCTTTTGTGTGGTGTATGTACTGACAATTATTGTATTCTTTGAGTAATATAATCTAATTTATGGGTATTTAAAACTTCATTGTATGACCCTTGTTTCATGGGGTGTACGTTTTGAAAGTTACCCAAATCGGTAAGGGAACCTTTCACCCTCCTCTTTTTAAGACTTATTTTGTTATGTCTTTTAATTTACATATTATTATATGGGGATATGTTCTTATATATCCTTATTGATGTAAATTTTATGTCCAAGTGATTAGATACCATTTTCTCTCTCATCAACTAATTTTATGAATTTTAAAGTGACGTCGTTAGGCTGTCGAATTTTTGCAAAGGAACTTCTTAACTCAATTTCAATTATTTGGGTTAAACTAGTACTCCCTGAATATGTTATTCTATGAATATGTGTGAATGACTCTGATTGTTTTACACTTAATATCCACTTATATTGGGTGTATTTATATTTGTTACACATAATTATGTAATTGATTTATCCTTAATCTAAGGATACTGTCTTTGTACGGGACTTTGTCTCAATCTCCTTTCATTGAGGTATATTTTGTTTTATACACAAATTTATTTTATACGGTGTATAAACCCCTTGACTTTTACTTTTATTCAAAAGGAATCTTTTTATATGAATCGTTTTACTAAACTACAAAATGGAATGCTTTTGTCTTACATATGCGACGACAACGACTTCTCCACCGCCGTGACCATTATTTGAGTTTTGGCTTCCTCTACAAGCCATAACTTTTTTTAAATGAAAAATAAATACCATGTTTTAATTTGGTATTGAAAATGTTTTTGATAATGTTTTGATTATATCAATGTGTTTTTGATATCTTGTGATTGAAATGTGGAAATGTTATGTTTCCTTTATGCATGTTTTATGTGATACGATTATGTTATGGTTCTTGAGCATTGTTTATGAAGATGGGTGGTTCCATGATAAACTAAGGGCGGGTGAGCCCGTGATAGCTCTCCAATTCATTGGGTAACACTAAGGAGTTAAACTCTAAGGTTTCTCTGAAGATATTTAGGGAATATACTGTGATGGGTATTCCAAACATAACCATGAGGGTTGCTCCCTACGTAAGAATGTTATGAATGCCTCAAGTTACCTTTATGTCTTATGATTTATATTGAGTTATTCATAAATCTTATGATTTCACGAGGTATGTTAAAGTGATTATGTTTTATGAGTAAAGTATAATTTCATTGATTCTTATGTATACATGGACTAATGTTTTCTTGCCGTATTTTTATATCCCTTACTGAGCTTCTTATGCTCATCCCAAGTTTTTGAAATGTTTTACACAGGACATAAAGTGGAATACGGTCAAGGATGGGATCAAGGAAATTTCATGATGTCTAAAACATGTAACTAGACATGGCTCTTTTGTTCAAGAGTTTATATTTTGTGAAAAAAATGGAAGCTGAGTAGATGTGTCTACTTTGTAATCTTTGAGATGTAATAGTTATATCTTAATTCTCTAAAACTCTAAACCTGAAAAGATACTCAATGTGTATTCTTGAAATAACTCAAGATTATGTAATGTTTTAAGGCCGAGTCCTTATAGTTGGTATCATAGGTCGGTTTAGATAACTTTAGAGGTTAGGGTATTTTTTAAGCACAAGTGACATTATAATAATGGTTAGGATTTCAGAAAGAGTCATAGTTTTAGATAAAGTGAATGAGTTTAAGATAAAATGAATAATTATATCTTATATTTACCCTCCTCATAAGATATTATATGATGATTCTAATGATATACTCACACTGAACTTTTTGGTTTTAGTAAATGGATGGATTTAGCAGACACCAAAGTAATAGTGGATGTGAAGAAAACTGTGACATTTTTCTGAAAGAACAACTGAATGATATGGGAGCTGCAATGAGAACTCTTGTGGTTATTCTCAACCAACTATCAGGAGTCATGATTAACCACTTGAACCTTGGTGAGTTCCCTAATGAATCATGTATGAGAGAACCAACTCGATGTATAAGATCAGGTAATAATTATAAAGGTAACCATTAGGGTTTATATAATCCTTACTTTTGGGGTAATTATGGGTTACTATATGTTATGATGGAAAATGAAAGGCATGAGATAAAATTCAGGTTAAATTATGTTATGGTTATTTTTGAAGATTTTATATCTTTTTGGGGAATGTTTTAAGAATTATATAGTTTTTGAAAAAGGACAACATGTAGACCGTGTGATAACCAGTCGCGTCGGACAAAACTGCGGGAATCGAACCCACAACCAAAGTACGACATGTATTTATTGCCTACCACTGGGCTACGTAAAGTCCCTGGTTAGTTTAACTAATTATTTTTAGTTAGATGATCTTATGAATTTGGAATAAGTTTATTTTGGGTTATCTATGGAAATTATTAACCTATCATGGAAGATATGTGATTAGGTTAATTACTTTTCAGTATGAGACTTTAAGAGTAACTGATTTATTTGGAGATAAATGTTAAGATTTACCTTGAAAGACTATGTGATTAAATCCTTCAGAGATTTGGGTTTCAATATTAGTTTGGTTTACTTTGAATAATTTTATGGAAAATTGTTTATCTAATGGTCTTTGTTAAACTTTGGGTTTTTTTGGACAAATTTTGGAGATTAAGAATAGATTTTTTTTATAAAGGATTATCCTTTTTGGGGATTATCTGATCTTGTACTAACTTTTTTTGGTTTTGGTTAAGGTCCTAAGATATGGTAAATATATATTTCATCTTGTGTGGATTATGTGATTATCTCTAAGTTGATTATAGGTCTCTTAATGTGAACAAGTCATCCTGAAATACTCATCGTTTGGAGAAGATATGAGTTTGTGTTAGAAATCTAGTAAAAGTTGAAATTCTACAAGACAAGTAAGTATGTTTCATTATGTTTTATTTAAGCTCATAAATAAATTCCTCAATGAAAAGTAACTTAAAAAAAATGTTGTCTGTTAATTTTTCCTACTGGGGAATCAAATACCATTTAACCCATCACAAGTTTGTGATTTTATGGTGGTTAACTTTCTCCTAAACATGTTTTCTATCACTCTCCATCAGAACATAACCCTTTGTTTTATCTTCCATATCCATGTTTTCCTACATGGAATCCTAGTATGGGTTAACTCGGGTGACCTCTGTACTTATCTTTCTTTCTTTTAAAGTGATAGTTTTGATGACTCTTTTTCCGATGCAGGGCTTTCAATGAAGTTTCCAAGCCCAATTTTTAAAATTGTGAAGACACAATTCCCAAAAGGGGGGAAAGATGTAACATCCCTGGTAAATAAATAATATTACATTTTCATATTTATTAATATTTGTGAATAAAATATTAATATTACTTTAAAGGGGATGCTATGTTCGATGGCATACCCAATACACATCAACGAGTTTCTTTGAAATCTTACGATGCACACTAATAATATAATAATATTATTGTAAATGGTAGTAAAATACTAGCCAATGTAATGGTGAGAATGAACAGAACTAACTAAAAAGTGATTATATATGTTTGTGAAATATTTTTACATTTATCCAATAAATGTTAGAGGCTTAAAATGCAATTGAATCCAATTTTAAGAATAAATATTCTAATATTCTTTAAAAGGCTGATTAACTGCCTTTTGATGATGAACCCTTTTTAAATATACTTTTTGTAACTTTTATATGTTATATTTGACAAAATAAAATCCTTCTTTAGAATCAAGACATCAAAATTTACTTTGTGTAAATTTTTGTTATTTTTCGATAAAGATCATTTTTAGTGAAAAATGTTGTATTGTAATTCAAAACCTCCTTTTAATCTAATTTATTTATATTGGTAGACTATTTTTTTAATTGGTTTTAAAGTGTAATTAAAATATATTTTTACCATTTAATCTAATGGTGGTCATTTTTGTAACGCCCCGACCCCAGTTACCCAGAGTCTGTGCATTATTACGTAACATTGGCATGATCACAAAAGATCAAGTCTCGAAAGACCAATTAGTTTAGTAGCCTTGGAAACAATAGATACATTCATAAATGTTGCATTACATCATAAAGTAATAAAAAACTACAACAAAATCTTGTCTTCATATCCTATTATATTATTCCTTCAGGTCATTCATAAAACACTTCTTCACATCCTGGAAAAATTAAAACATTGAAAGGGGTGAACTCAGATACTCAGTAAGGATAACAATATAGCAGAAGCTTTTATAAATAAACATAAACATTTAAGGAAATGTATAACTAAACAAAATCCTTTTAAACATGAACTTCAACATAATATGGAAAAAGTAAAATGAAATAATTCCATTTACTTATTCACATGGATATTCTACTGGTCGAATAATCACATGCAATATCAATAACCACTTTCATAATGATGGAATGCATAATGCCAGACTATCATAACCACGTAGCCAAGGCCTCATGCCAAGACTACAAATAAGATTTTTTCAAGGCCTCATTCCAAGACACTAGTTTGTCTCATGAGACCTACCGATGCATCGAGGAGCTATAGTGGGCTCCACCCGTCACTTATTAAGTCCAATGCATTTCTCATATGAACAGGTTTAAACATATCATAAACCATAACATAATCGTATCACATAAAACATGCATAATGGAAACATGACATTTCCACATTTCAATAATAAGATATCAATACAACACATTGATATAATAAAACCATTTTCAATACCAAAATAAAAGAAAAGTAAAACTTGGTATTTATTTTTCATTTTAAAAAAAGTTATGGCTTGTACAGGAAGCTGAAACTCAAATAATGGTCACGGTGGCGGAGAAGTCGTTGTCGCCGCATACGTAAGACAAAACATTTCTTTTGTAGTTTAGTAAAAACACTTCGTATAAAAATATTCCTTTTGAATAAAAGTAAAAGTCGAAGGGGTTTATACACCGTATAAAGGAAAGTTGTGTATAAAACAAAATATGCCTCAATGAAAGGAGATTGAGACGAAGTCCCTTAAAAAGATCATTATTTTTAAATAAAATAGATCTATTATGTGTATTAACTATGAGTACACATAATGAAAGTACAAATACAAGATAGGACATAATAATATCATGACATAATTTGAAAGTAGGAGATTAACCCAAAGAACAGAAATTGGGTTAAGAAGTTCCCTTACCTCGTGTCCGACTTGACTTGATCATTCTTTAACCTCCTGAATAATAAACTAGAGTTAATTTCTACTTGATTAAGAACATTTTTCAAGTTCATTATTCCATTTATATCACTTATTACCATGTTATGAACATTATGTAATTATTTAAGTTAATAACAGTCGTTTTGTTGATCTTTGGTACTTGAGTCAACAATAAACTTCTTATAATTACAAGTTGTTTACGTGGTAGCATATCCATTATCTCCAGAATTATATTCATGATGTAGATATAATATATATCATATATATCTAGTAGATACATTCATTTATAATATTACATAACATTTATAGGTAAGAAATGAAATGCACCGTTCATGGAGACGGTAAGCCATACGTACGCATGAACGCTACTTTCATTTCTATTTCATATTTAATGGAATTAAATCATAATGATATAAAGGTATATTATAATTACAGTATAATATAATATATAATATCATTTACTCCATCCTTTATATGTCCCACATATGGCATTAACGATTCAAATCACTTTGAGGGGGCGGTAGTCCGCACATCCTAAAACTAAAATATCACATTTACCCATAATGGAAATCATAAAGGTATGATATAAATGTGAAATACAAAAGAATAAGGAAAACATAAACATAATATATATCATATATAAATATAGTGACATATTAATGTCCACCATGAGAGGTGTTAAAAGAAGATTGAACAATCATCGTTTCGTGAGGCAGAAATTCACCAACCACAAAAACAGTATGTTCTTTAACCATTAGACGAAGGTGTGTGTAAGTTTAAATCAAATAATTCTCATAAAAATATCATAGTATATTGAAGATATTGGTGTTTTTACAAAATAAATTAATAAAAAGAGTTTAAGGGGTTGGAGAAGCAAAATAAAACAAAATAACATAAGAGAAGACATTACCTTCAAATCGGGTAACTCTTTTTGATTTGAGCCAAAGGTTTCCTTGGGAAGACTTCTGCCAAAAGTGAGGCTTCTAGGAGTAAGATAGGGAAGTTTATAGAGTATTTGGGTAGAGTTTGGCCGAACCAAATGGCTTTGATGGTGTGAATAAGGTGGTAGAGGTGGGGTCCTTTTATAAGAGGAGAGGATGGACACTCTTGGAAAGTCATGAAATGTTACATTATTATGAAATGCTTTTCTGATTTTAAAGGTCCCAAAATGATATATTTATAGGATAAGGTGATAAGGGTTCTAAATATACTCATACAATAGGTTTTTTACATGTGTAAGTCTTATATTTTACATTATATTTTTATTTTATTAAAATCATTAATTAATGAGGTAATCGTTGCATCATCATGGTGTCATAAAAAATTTAATTTATTTAGGGTATAAAAATTATAAAAAAAATATAATGATGTAGGAAATATTTTTATATTTCCAATTAATATTTATAGTTGAAAAGTTAACTTATATAACCCCATGTAATAATTGTTTTACTAAAACAACACATGTTTGTGACAATTTTATTTTTACTTTAAATAAAAAGTTATTAATGTCATTTTCTTACCCAAGTGGCTCCATGGGGTCCCCAAGTTGACCCATGGATTGTCTTGGTCGTCCATGACTCATCCAATAAGTGTAGGACAAGTGTAAAGGTAATTTCATATTATTATAACATTATATTTACCTTAAATTACACTAATTACCTTTAATTGTGATTAATAGAACTTAAAAGTTACTATTCACCAAAAATTATTTTAATCCAATTGAACCACATTTTACTTAATAATGACAACCATGTATGTTGGATTTTTGAAATTCAATTCACAGAAGTGGTAAAGTTTCATTTAAACGAAAAATTAGTTTTTTAACTACCACTTAGTGGTTTCACTATTCATCAAAAATTGAAGTTTTTCAGAAAAATACCAAAAATTAACCCTGAGCTATATTTGATATTCCTAATTCAAAAATGATGTCTATTTTACAAAATTCAAAACATATAAGTTGAATTAATTAATTTTATAATTAATTCCCGCTGTCAAAACAAATAGCGTGTTTTTATGAAATAATATCAATCAAAAGATTGACAATTGTTTATGTCATATTTCAAAGTGAAATTAATTCTAATGACCACCATTGGATAAAATGGTAAAAATATATTCTATTTATAATTTAAAACCAATAAATAATATAATTTATCACTATAAATTATTTTGATTAAAAAAGTTTTTTTAAAGTTTTTTTACTATTCATAGAAAATTGGAAGTTCTCAGAAAATTACAAAAAATTCAACTTAGGATAATTTTGATATTTCGAATACAAAAATGAAGTCTATTTTGAAAGATAAAATTTATAAAATTTCAAAAGGTAGGTATTACTATTCATAACGGCTACTTTGATTGGTTGTGGTGTGTGTTAGAACTCGAAGTTGCGTACAAAGAAAGCTATTGCATTATTGAAAGAGAAGCGTACCATGAAAGCTTTAGGTGTTACAATTTTAATTAATTTCACTTTGAAATTGGACATAAACAAGTGTTGATCTTTTAATAGATATTTTTTCTTAAAAACACGCTATTTGTTTTGACAGCGGGAATTGATTATAAAATTAATTAATGAAACTTATATGTTTTGAATTTGGTAAAATTGATATCATTTTTTAATTTGGAATATCAAATATAACTTAGAGTAAATTTTTGGTATTTTTCTGACAAATGTTCATTTTTAATGAATAGTGAAAAATACTGCATTTTAATTCAAAACTGCCTTTTCATCCAATTTAATTATATAGTTAGATTGTCATTTTAATTGGTTTTAAGGTGTAATTTAATTATGTTTTTATCATTTAATACAATGTTAGTCATTGGATGTAATTTCACTTTTAAATTGGATGAAAAAACAAATCAATATTTTGATAGATTTTACTTCTTAAAAACCCGTCTTTGGTTTTAACAACGAGAATTATTTTAAATTAATTACTGTAATTTCTATACTTGTAATTTGATAAAATGGATTCCATATTTGGAATCAGAAGGTCCAAATTATGTAATTAAGACTCTTTTGTTTTTGGACATTATGAATAGTGACAACAGTAATTATCCTATAAATATATAATTGTGGGACCTTTAAAATCCGAAAATCATTTTATAATAAAGTAACATTTCATGACTTTCCAAGAGTGCCCCTCCTCCCTCTTATAAAAGGCCCCCACCTCTACCCCCTTACCCCCACCTCTCAAGCCCTTGTCTCGTCCAACCTATGCTCATATTGTCTCTCCACATCCCTCTCTTACTCCTAGAAGCCTCACTTTTGGCAGAATTCTTTCCAAGGAAGCCTTTGGGCTCAAATCAAAAAGAGTTACCCGATTTGAAGGTAATGTCTTCTCTTATGTTCTTTTGTTTTATTTTGCTTCTCCAACCCCTTAAACTCTTTTTATTACTTTCTTTTGTAACAAAACCAGTATCTTAAATATACTAGTATGTTTTTATGAGAAGGATTCGAGCTAAACTTATACACACCTCCATCAAATGGTTAAAGAACATACTGTTTCTATGGGTGACGAATTACTGCCTCACGAAATGATGATTGTTCAATATTCTTTTAACACCTCTCATGGTGGCCATTATGATGTCACTATATTTTATATATGATATATATGGTATTTATGTTTTCTATAATCTTCTTTATTTTATATTTAAAACATACCTTTATGCTTTTCATGTTGTGCAAATGTGATAATTTCATATGAGGAAGTGTGGACTACCGCCCCCTCAAGTGATGTGACTCGTTCATGAAATACATGGAATGTATAAAGAATGAAATTAATGAACTTATGTGACCTATATAACAAATATATTATACTAGAATTATAATATATATATATATTTCTCAATTATTTTTAATTCCATTAATATGAAAAAGAAATGAAAGCAGCGTTCATGCGTACGTACGGCCTACCGTCTCCATGAACGGTGCATTTCATTTCTTTTTATCTACAAATGTTATGGAATAGTATAAAATTAATATTTACTGGATATATATGATATTTAAATCATTAATACTATTCTGGAGATGATGTACTTATAACTACATGGACAATTCTTTTCAAACAAGTTCATTTTTGACTCATGTACCAAACATCTACAAAAACATCTGATCTGAACTCACATAATTAACTAATTATTATAACATAATAATATATGATATGAATTGAATAATAAACTTTAAAGGAGTTCCTTAATCAATTATAAATTGAAAAAAGTTTATTATTCAGGAATATAAAGAAACAAACAAGACAAGTCGGACTTGAGGTAAGAGATCCTACCACTCTCTTTCTTTTTAAGTACTCTCTTTTATGTCACTCCTTTTAAGGCCATCTTTATTATGTTGGGGGATGTTATTTTATATTCCTCTTACTTTATTTTTTATGTTCATATGATGAGAGACCCTATTTGATCTCATCAATCCATTTTGGAAGTTTTAAGTGGCGCCGTTAGGCTGCCAAATTTTCATAAGGGGATTTCTTATCTCACTTTTAATTCCGTGAGATTTCAATTGTTCACCACTTATTAATTGCATGTGATGTATTGTGTACTGACATTTGATATATATTATCATAATTTTATCTATATTCATAGTGTTCTGTAATTCATTTGGTGGTTATTATCTTTTGGTTATACGACTCGATTGATTACAGCAAGGTAAGGGTTTTTTCATCTCACTTTTATTCCCGTGAGATTCATGCTACATTTTCCACTATTTACTTTTGTGTGGTATATGTACTGACCATGATTGTATTCTTTGAGTAATATAATCTAATTTATGGGTATTTAAAACTTCATTGTATGACCCTTATTTCATGGGATGTACGTTTTGAAAGTTACCCAAATCGGTAAGGGAACCTTTCACCCTCCTCTTTTTAAAAGACTTCTTTTGTTATGTATTTTAATTTAAATATTATTATATGGGGATATGTTATTCTATATCCTTATTGATGTAAATTTTATGTCCAAGTGATGAGATACCATTTTCTCTCTCATCAACTAATTTTATGAACTTTAAAGTGACGTCGTTAGGATGTCGAATTTTTGCAAAGGAACTTCTTAACTCAATTTCAATTCTTTGGGTTAAACTAGTACTCCTTGAATATGTCATTATATGAATATGTGTGAATGAATCTGATTGTTTTAGACTTAATATCCACTTATATTAGGTGTATTTATATTTTTCACACATAATTATGTAATTGATTTATCCTTAATCTAAGGATACTGTCTTCGTACGGGACTTCATCTCAATCTCCTTTCATTGAGGTATATTTTGTTTTATACACAACTTTATTTTATACGGTGTATAAAACCCTTGAATTTTACTTTTATTCAAAAGGAATCTTTTTATATGAAGCGTTTTACTAAACGACAAAATGGAATTTTTTTGTCTTACGTATGTGGCGACAACGACTTCTCCGCCGCCATGACCATTATTTGAGTTTCGGCTTCCTCTACAAGCCATAAATTTTTTTTAAATGAAAAATAAATACCATGTTTTACTTTGGTATTGAAAATGGATTTGATAATGTTTTGATTATATCAATGTGTTTTTGATATCTTGTGATTGAAATGTGGAAATGTTATGTTTCCTTTATGCATGTTTTATGCGATACGATTATGTTATGGTTCTTGGAAATTTTTTATGAATATGGGTGGTTCTGTGATAAACTAAGGGCGGGTGAGCCCGTGATAGCTCTTCAATGCATTCGGTAACGTGAAGGAGTTAAATGCTAATGTTTCTCTGAAGAGATTTAGGGAATATACTGTGATGGGTATTCCAAACGTAACCATGAGGGTTGCTCCCTACGTAAGAATGTTATGAATGACTCAAGTTACCTTTATGTCTTATGATTTCTATTGAGTTATGCATAAATCTTATGATTTCATGAGGTATGTTAAAGTGCTTATGTTTTATGAGTAAAGTACGATTTCATTGATTCTTATGTATACATGGACTAATGTTTTATTTCCGTATTTTTATATCTCTTACTGAGCTTCTTATGCTCATCACAAGTTTTTGAAATGTTTTCCACAAGACTTAAAGTGGAATACGGTCAAGGATGGGATTAAGGAAATTTCATGATATCTAAAACATGAAACTAGACATGACTCTTTTGTTCAAGAGTTTATATTTTGTGAAAAAATGGAAACTGAGTACATGTGTCTACTTTGTAATCTTTGAGATGTAGTAGTTATGTCCCAATTCTCTAAAACTCTAAACCTGAAAAGATCCTCAATATGTATTCTTGAAATAACTCAAGATTATGTAATGTTTTAAGGTCGGGTCCTTATACACTTAGTGTATTAAAAATTTTGTCTTATTCTTATGAATAGGGATATAGGATATGGTGGGTCCTACTATAAGATCTAGGAGGTATAAACTATCGTTAATAAATAAATAAATTCATTATTATTCATGTATTGAATAATTGGAGTTGAATTTATTTATTTAATGTATTTATTAGTATTTAAGTGAATACATGAGAAAATATTTAACAAACGAATGTTATTTTATTATTTAAGATTCATTTAATATTTACGGTAATTACGAGTCAAGTTAGTAACTCGTTTTATCAAGTAATATATTTATTTTATTTTAAGTAAGTGATAAAAATATAAAGGAAACTTATGACACAGATGATCGGTCATAACATGTCGTTTATGTCTTATTTAGTGAGTAATATATATTCAGGGGTCGGGGAGATTTTCTGAGTATTTCATACATCACTATACAAGTCAAGGGAGCTCTTATTTGGCATACTATTCATTGTACAAACTTGAGAGCCTCTCTCTCATATCTCCCACATCCTAAAGAGAGAAGCTATCGATCCCAATGATCGATCCAAGTTCTTTTGCACTGGTCGAAGGATTGGCATTGTGGTGATCATCAAGACATCGAGGACATCATCAGATCTCCACAGTAACACTCAGATATCGATGCTCAATATTCCTATAGACTTTAAAAGCACGTGTGGATGATCTAGAGGGATTCGATGCCAGTTCCTTCGAGCAATGGTCGTCGACGATGAATTATTTTCGGACACGACTTCAAATCGAATGAGGTAACAGTTCAATATTTATCATGCTTAAATATTTCACATGAGATCCTCAACTTTCATATTGGGCCACACATCACGGGAGATGACATAGTTTTGTTGATCTGATCTTAAATTTTTTAAATCTCTGGTCCATCTGCTTTCGTTGCGTGCCCCATTACTTTCAATTAGTATCAAAAGGATCACGTGATGGCTTAGGCGAAGGAAAAATTAAATTTGCATTAAATTAGATCAAAATCAGGCTTTTATCCGATCCCAGACTATCATCCAAATATTTAAACTGGACCAGAATCGATTTATTATGAGTTTAAATTTAAAGAACACACACACACCAGTTATATTTTACCCGAAAGTGGTCATCAGTTCATCCAAAGATTTAAATTGGATCAAAATCAATTTATTGTGAGTTTAAATTTTAAGAACACACACACACACACACCAATTATATTTTACCTAAAATCGATCATTGGATAGTGATCATCGGTTCAGTCGATCCCCGATATTTTGGCTTGATTTTGTTGGTCGTAATAGTTAATTATGCATTTATTTTGCGTTCCGAATGATCTTGAGCATTGATCGACCAATGTATGACTGAAATTTAATTTATTAAATTGAATTATTGAATTTCGTGTGATGTATGTAATAATTAATTTACTTTGACAATCAGCGCATCATCTTTCCTTGCTTTATATGCACAAGGGACTACGCGTCCATCATTATTTTTCTTCATGTATTTTGTGCATTCCCAAGTGTATAAGTATAATGTTTAGGATACTATAAGACGCAAACCATGCTGAAATGATATGGTATTCCAGATGAGATATGGATACATTGGACAAAGGTGCGAGGTGCGATATGAGTTAAACATGACTTAGGTATTCAGTACCAAGGGTCACGATTGATCCATTTACATTCAATGGATCAACCAATAATAAATTCTCAAGATTAGCCACGTTATTTATTTAATTTATGAATATTTTATTATTGTTTTGTGAATATGAAAGTTTATGCAATCACATAAAATAATAAACAATATGCATAGATTAAAACAAATTAAGACGTGGTGAATTTTTTCTATTTAATAATTTTCCAAGTTGTGAGTGTGATCATATAGTACGAGCATATAAAATAGAATATGATTTCATTCATCGAGAAGTAGTAAAAACCCTCAAAGAAATATTAAGTCATAACGTCTTTCATCATTTGAATTTGAACAAAAATGGGTGTATGGGGTGCTTGTCATCCTTAGTTGAGGGTATCTCCTACTACTGGGGAGTTATTATCAGAGCGATGAGTCTACTTAACTAAAGATGGTACCGAAGAGATAGCCATGACTATCTAGTTATATTTTTGGAGGTAAAGAGTTGAGTAAATCAAGGTTATGATTTCTAGAAGTTGGGACTTCACTCAACAGTACAACGAGCCATGATTTAATGTGGTTGGTCAGTCAAATTCCTACCTGGAAACTCTCCAAGTAGTGTCATAGTCATATCTTGGACTATAAGAAGTGGTTTCAGAGATCCTTGTCACTAGAATACTCAAGCGACTGAGTATTATGAATCTAGCAGCGAGAGATATAAAGGTTTGATAAAATATTGGAAGACATCTAATGGTTACACTATGGGAAAGATCGGTTTTTGCGATGGGCTATTTGCAATGAGCTCGTCGTCCATCGCCCGTCACAAATAGTTCATACCAAAGGACTATTTGCGATGAGAAAAGATTCCTATCACAAATACTTTTAGTGCAACTTCCCACCACAATGTGGGAAATGGTATTTGCGATGGGAGTATGTTCCCATCATAAATATCCTTCATCATTTATAGTATTTGCAACGAGAGAAGGTTTTTATCACAAATATCCTTCGTTATTTATAGTTATTTATGATAGGTCATTAATACCCATCACAAATACTATGTCACCAGATGAATATTTGTGATGAGTATCGTCGCAGATAACTTTTTTACCACCACCTCACTTATTTATATTGGGTACTATCTGTGATGGGATTCCTATCACAAATAGTCTCATCGCTACTAATATAACCTATATATACCCCTCCTGAATTTTTTCCATTCATTCACTATTTGAGCTCTCCTCTGCTCAATTTTCCTCTTCTCCTCTTTAATTTTTCAATTGAAAGTTTATATTTTTACAGGGAAGGAAATTTCAAGTTTTGCATCGCACAAAAGCTTCATTTTTGAGGTATTTATGTAAGGTTCTTAATTTTTATTTTATTTTATATTAGAATTTAATATTATTAACTACTAGTACTTAGAGTTAATTAGAAGTAATTATTTATAATTAGAAGTAATTATTTATAATCAGAAGTAATTATTTATAATTAGCATTAGTTATTTTAAATTAGAAATATTTAGTTTTAATTAGCATTAATGTTTTTAATTAAAAGTAAATAGTTTTAATTTACAATAATTAGTTTCAGGTATCGAAAACACATGTAATGGTCTCCTAACTTGAGATTATTATCAGTGTATACTATTTGATTACGCACTTTGATGCAAGATGAAAACCCTGACATTTATGTCGTGGCGAGGTAGCTTGCTTTGGATGCACCATTGGTGGCATGATATTGATTGAATAATCCAGATAGAATTTGTTGCTTCCGAAAGGAAGTTATAACCCGAGTCCAGTTGATCGAGATGAGAGTGCCTTCACTAAATTAATGATCATGGTAGAAGAATGTAAGTCCACCCAATAAGGTTAATGAATTTTAAAACAAGAAAGGATGATGACACAAAGTATTCAACCTACATTTGAGATATTGCGAGACAAAGAAATTATATCACACACCTTGTGTTCATAGGAAAAATTGTCATTGTTATGACCATTTCTTCTCTCCTTAGGGGCATTGATGAGTTACTATACTCTGCTCCTAATACATGAATAATATTCAATCCTATCGAGATAAGGGCCTAGAAGATCACACACTTAGCGTATTAAAAAATTTGTCTTATTCTTATGAATAGGGATATAGGATATGGTGGGTCCCACCACAAGGTCTAGGAGGTATAAACCATCGCTAATAAATAAATAAATTCATTATTATTCATGTATTGAATAATTAGAGTTAAATTTATTTATTTAATGTATTTATTAGTATTTCAGTGAATACATGATAAAATATTTAACAAACGGATGTTATTTTATTATTTAATATTCGTTTAATATTTACAGGAATTATGAGTCAAGTTAATAACTCATTTTATCAGGTAATATATTTATTTTATTTTAAGTAAGTGATAAAAATATAAAGGAAACTTATGACACAGATGATCGGTCATAACATGTCGTTTATGTCTTATTTAGTGAGTAATATATATTCGGGGGTTCATGAGCTTTTTTGAGTATTTCATACACTGCTATACAAGCCAAGGGAGGCTCTTATTTGGCATACTATTCGTTGTACAAACTTGAGAGCCTCTCTCTCATCTCTCCCGCATCCTAGAGAGATAATCTATCGATCCCAATGATCGATCCAAGTTCTTTTGCTCGAAGGATCGGCGTTGCGGTGATTGTCGGGACATCGAAGACATCATCAGATCTCCACAGTAACACTCAAATATCGATGCTCAATATTCCTGCAGACTTTCAAAGCACGTGTGGACGATCTAGAGGGATTCGATGCCAGTTCCTTCGAGCAATGGTTGTTGACGATGAATGATTTTCGAACATGCCTTCAAATCGAACGAGGTAACAGTTAAATATTTATCATGCTTAAATATTTCACATGAGATCCTCAACTTTCATATTGGGCCACACATCACCGGAGATGACATAGTTTTGTCGATCCGATGTTAAATTTTTTAAATCTCTGGTCCATCTGCTTTTGTTGTGCACCCTAGTACTTTCA
This sequence comes from Viscum album, assembly GCA_963277665.1. Taxonomy (NCBI): domain Eukaryota; kingdom Viridiplantae; phylum Streptophyta; class Magnoliopsida; order Santalales; family Viscaceae; genus Viscum; species Viscum album. Next base: position 1,811,484,810 of record OY728156.1, read on the forward strand.
ATTAGTATCAAAAGGATCACGTGATGGTTTAGGCCAAGGGAAAATTAAATTTGCATTAAATTAGATCAAAATCAGGCTTTTATCCGATCCCAGACTATCATCCAAAGTTTTAAACTGGACTGGAATCGATTTATTATGAGTTTAAATTTAAAGAACACACACACACACGAGTTATATTTTACCCGAAAGAGGCCATCAGTTCATCCAAATATTTAAATTGGATCAGAATCAATTTATTGTGAGTTTAAATTTGAAGAACACACACACACACACCAATTATATTTTACCTGAAATCGATCATTGGAGAGTGATCATCGGTTCATTCGATCCCCGATATTTTGGATTGATTTTGTTGGTCTTAATAGTTAATTATGCATTTATTTTGCGTTCCGAATGATCTTGAGCATTGATCGACCAATGTATGACTGAAATTTAATTTATTAAATTGAATTATTGCATTCCGTGTGATGTATGTAATAATTAATTTACTTTGACAATCAGTGCATCATCTTTCCTTGCTTTATATGCACAAGGGACTACGCATCCATCAGTATTTTTTTCATGTATTTTGTGAATTCCCAAGTGTATAAGTATAATGTTGAGGATGCTATAAGACGCAAACCATGCTGAAACGATATGGTATTCCAGATGAGATATGGATACATTGGACAAGGGTGCGAGGTGCGATATGAGTTAGACAGGACTTAGGTATTCACTACCAAGGGTCACGATTGATCCATTTACATTCAATGGATCAACCAATAATAAATTCTCAAGATTAGTCACGTTATTTATTTAATTTATGAATAGTTTATTATTTTTTTGTGAATATGAAAGTTTATGCAATCACATAAAATAATAAACAATATACATAGATTAAAACAAATTAAGACGCGATGAATGTTTTATATTTAATAAATTGCCAAGTTGTGAGTGCAATCATATAGTACAAGCATATAAAATAGAATATGATTTCATTTATTAAGAAGTAGTAAAAACCCTCAAAGAAATATTAAGTCATAACGTCTTTCGTCATTTGAATTTGAACAAAAATGGGTGTATGGTGTGCTTGTAATCCTTAGTTGAGGGTATCTCCTACTACTGGGGAGTTATTATCAGAGCGATGAGTCGACTTAACTAAAGATGGTACTAAAGAAATAGCCATGACTATCTTGTTATATTTTTGGAGGTAAAGAGTTGAGTAAATCAAGGTTATGATTTCTAGAAGTTGGGACTTCACTCAACAATACAATGAGCCATGAGTTAATGTGGTTGGTCAATCAAATGCCTACCTTGAAACTCTACAAGTAGTTTCATAGTCATAGCTTGGACTATGAGGAGTGGTTTCAGTGATCCTTGTCACTAGAATACTCAAGAGACTGAGTATTATGAATCTAGCAGCGAGAGATATAAAGGTTTGATAAAATATTGGAAGACATCTAATGGTTACACTATGGGAAATATCGGTTTTTGCAACGGGCTATTTGTAATGAGCCCGTCACCCATCGCCCGTCACAAATAGTCCATACCAAAGGACTATTTGCGACGAGAAAATATTCCTATCACAAATACTTTTAGCGCAACTTCCCACCACAATTTGGGAAATGGTATTTGCGATGGGAGTATTTTCCCGTCATAAATACCCTTCATCATTTATAGTTATTTGCAATGAGAGAAGGTTTTCATTACAAATATCCTTCATTATTTATAGTTATTTACGACAGGTCATTAATACCCATCACAAATACTATGTCACCGGAAGAATATTTGTGATGAGTATCATCGCAAATAACTTTTTTACCACCACCTCACTTATTTATATTGGGTACTATCTGTGATGGGATTCCTATCACAAATAGTCTCGTCACTACTAATATAACCTATATATACCCCTCCTGATTTTTTTCCATTCATTAACTATTTGAGCTCTATTTTTCTCAATTTTCCTCTTCTCCTCTTTAATTTTTCAATTGAAAGTTTAAATTTTTACAGGGAAGGAAATTTCAAGTTTTTCATCGCACAAAAGTTTCATTTTTGAGGTATTTATGTAAGGTTCTTAATTTTTATTTTATTTTATATTAGAATTTAATATTATTAATTAGTAGTACTTAGAGTTAATTAGAAGTAATTTTTTATAATTTGAAGTAATTATTTATAATTAGAAGTAATTATTTATAATTAGCAGTAATTATTTATAATTAGCAGTAATTATTTATAATTAGCAGTAGTTATTTTAAATTAGAAATATTTAGTTTTAATTAGCATTAATGTTTTTAATTAAAAGTAAATAGTTTTAATTTGAAATAATTAGTTTAATTATCAGTAAGTGGGTGTTATTAATAGTAATTATTATAATTGATAAATAAATAGTATTAATTAATAGAACTTAGTAATAATTTATATATTTTAGTAATAAGTAGTAATAATTTATAGTATTTTTTAATAAATACCAGTAATTAGTAAAAATGAATATTAAACCACTATAATTAGTAAAAATTCATAGTAATTAGTAAAAATTAAAGGCAAATCACTTTTTTTTAAATTAGCATTATTAGTAAAAATTAGGAAAAATAGCGATAATTAGCAAAAAATAGTAAAAATGAACCTTAAATCGCTATAACAAGTAAAAATTAACAGTTATTAGTAAAAAATAGAGTTAAATCAATATAATTAAGAAAATTTTGCATTAATTTGTAAAAATTAAAGGTAAATCACTATAATTATTATAAATTAGCAATAATTTGTAAAAATTAACATTAAATTACTAGAATTAGAGAAAATTAGCAGTAATTAATAAAAATTAATGGAAAATCACTTTAATTATTATAATTTATTAGTAATTAGTAAAAATTAGTAAATATTACTAGTAAATTAGTAAAGATTAGTAAAAATTAGCAGTCAATTAGTGAAAAATTAACCACAATTGACCAAAATTAACCAAAATTCGTAATAGAAGGCTGACCGAGTGGTATGGGGGAAGCGTGTTGCATATGGGATGAAGGAGAAGACACAGTGAAAGAATTTCAATGACCTTAATCCCATCCGTGCTGAAATTATTTCCCTCTATAGTCACCTCCATCCCCTCTACTCTATGCTTCTCTTGAGGGCAGCATAGAGTGGATGGGATGCAGACAATGATATATAGAAAGAATTCTAGTGCCCTTGTATTCAAATGATTGGGAGGAGATGCATCCATTGATAAACCTATGAGATTACTGATGGATGTATCTCCTATGAGCCATCTAAATGTAGGGGCACTGTAATTATTTCCCTCCATCTCCACCTTCATCCCCTCCACTTCATGTTTCCCTCAAATCCCTTGGTTGGACTTCTATTTCACTTATTGGTAAGTAACAGTAATTAGAAAATCTTAGTGGTAAACCATTAGAAAAAAAAGTGGTAATTAGATATAATTTATAATATTTTCAAGTAATTTTTAATTTTTTAATTTTTTAATATTTCTTGGATCATATTTTCTTTATATCTAATTAATCATAAGTAATTTTTTTTAGAGAAAAATGGAATGAGGAAGTAGACAACATTCTTTATTATAGGATCATGATTGGATAAATCATTGCAAAAATCCAAATGGTTATGGTATAAATCTTGTATATATTAAGGGTGTTGAAGATTTTCTATCATTTGAATCATCAAAACCATATTTTTTTTCATATGGAAAAATTAATTATCTATGTAAGAAATGAGATCTGAGGAGATTTGACACATTTGATAATGTTGGAGGTCATCTATTACATTTTAGTTTACAAAAATATTATGTTTTTTGGTATCAACATGGTGAATACAGTTCTGGAGAAGATAATAATAATTTAGTTCTAGATCCATCACGGTTTCAAAATTTAGTACATGATGTGGCTAGTTCATCTTTTAGACAAATTGAAACTTAGGATGATATTAGTTTAACTTCTGAGTTGAAACCATATCAATTTTATGAGTTGTTAAATTCTGCTGAGGATGCCTTATATCCTAGTTGAAAGATAAGAAAATTTGAAGATGTTGTAAAATTTATGGCTATTAAATCAAATAATGGAATGTAAAAAAGATAATATGATAAAATATTATCTTTGGTTAAATCACTGTTACCTAAAGAAAATGTGTTGTATATTAATTTTTATGAGGGAAAAGGCTAGTTCATAATTTGGGTCATGGTTATCAGAATATTCATGCATGTTCAAATGATTGCATCTTATATTATGGTGAAAATGATTCTTTAGTTAGTTGTTCTATATGCTGAAAATTGAGGTCTAAAGAGGCTCAACAAGGGAAGGATGGATTGGTTCATGTTAAACAATTGAGGTATTTATTGCTTACACCTAGATTGCAGCATTTATTTATGTCTCCGAGCACAACGTTATTGATGTCATGACACAAAACCAATATTTAAACTAGTAAAAACTTAAATCATCCTTACAATGGTGATTAATGGAAACATTTTGACAAGTTATATCCATATTTTTCTTTAAAATCTCATAATGTGTGATCATGTCTTTCTACTGATGGTTTTTATCTATTTGGTTCTTATGACAATCAATATTCTTATTGGCCCATTTTTATAACTCTGTTCAACTTACCTCCTTGGATGTAAATGAATGGGACATATATCTTTTTGAAATTATTAAAGGACATCCGAAAAAGAATATTGATGTTTATTTGAATCCATTGATTGATGAGTTGAATTTATTATGGATTAATGGTGTCAATATATATGATGTCATTACAAAACATAATTTCGTAATGAAAGTTGCATTAATTTGGATAGTTACTGACTTCCTAGAATATGACATGTTATCTGGATGAAGTCACATGGTCCAAAATCATGTTTGTATTGTATGGGTGAAAGAAAAGTGTTTATTCTTGTTAATAGAAGAAAACCTTATTTTTTCAACTCTCATCAAAGATTTCTTTCTACCGATCATCCTTTTCAAAGGAATAGATATCATTTCAGAAAAGGTACACTTGAAAGAGATGGACCTCCAAAAATGATCTCAGGTATTGAGTTAAAATCTAGTGTCTATTCATTACCTCCCATTACCTTTGAACTGACTATAAACCAACAAAAAATAGATGGATTTGGGAAAGAACACAATTGGATAAAATAGAGCATTTTTTGGGATCTTCCATATTGGTCAAATTTGTTGGTCCATCACATGTTGAATGTCATGAATATTGAGAAGAACTATTTTGATAATATATTTTATAAAGTTTTGGGCACACCTAGTAAGACCAAATATAATATAAAGACGTGATTAGATCTTTCCCAAATTTGCAAGAGACCAAAACTAAAACTGCTTGAAAATGAAAAATCACATAATTTAATGAATCCAAAAGCGACTTATCTAGTTTAAAGATAAAATCATTTATTATTTTTTCTATGCATTTTATATTTGAGGCTTCTGAATGGTTATGTTTTCAATTTGGTTTGATGTGTCAAAAATGGTCATATTACTAGATTAAAAAGTCACGACTGTCATGTTATAATATAAAGAATTATACCAATTAGATTTAGAGGTTTGATGAATTATATGATTTGGGATATGCTAATAGAAATATCATATTTTTTCTGAGTAATTTGTGCAGCGACAATTAACTATGATGCACTAAGTAGACTGTAAGAAGATATTGTTTTAATTTATGTCAATTGAGAAAAAAATCCACCAACTTTATTGGATTCAATGGAACATTTGATATTACATTTACCACATGAAGAAAAATATAAATTGACGGTATAGTTCTGATGAATGTACCCATATGATAGATTCATAAAAAAATTGAAGAAAAAGGTATGTAACAAAGCATTGGTTGAAAGATGAATTGCAAAATCTTATTTACAGAACGGAATTTGTTTTTTTTATGCTCATTATTTTCAATATAAATATCCCTAAAAACATAAATGAATGATATGTAATGAGGGAAATGTTGATGAAATGAAAAATCAATTATTAGTTTTTAATCATCCCAAACTTGGTTTTAGTGGAGTTCATGAACGATGACTTTCAAATGATGAACATCACATGGCTCATACACATGTTTCTCTCAAATATGAAGAAATGAAACCATTTGTATAGTGATTTATACTATCACTTATTTTATAATTTTTTAAAAGTAAATTAATATTATTTTATTTATAGATTATATGATAATCATATCATGAAATGGTTTCCACAAATTACAGCAACTGCTCTTGAAGAATATCGAAAAAATAATTTTTCATACTAGTTTTAAAAACTAGTAAAGTAAATTGTTTATGGTTTAATATATAAAATCAATTTATTACTTTTTATATTGATAATTGTTTTTCAAATTTTTAAGTATCTCAATGTGCTGATAAAATTGATAATTGGTTATGTGTATTGAGTAACCCACCATCCAAAATGGTTAAATATTATAATGAATATGTGGTGAATGAGTTTCAATTTTATACACATGCACATGGGGAATAAAAAAACAATGAATAATGGTGCTTTCTTTAGAGGATCTCATCATAGAGAAAGTGAAGTTTAATTTTATGGAATGTTGGAAGAAGTAATTGAATTGTGTTATCTGAGACAAAACTTCATAACAATGTTTAAATGTCATTGGTTCAATATTAATAGAGCCTTATGTGTTTATCCATGCCATAAAATCATTGAAATTAAATATAAAATCCTTCTTGTACTAAATGAACCATTTTTATCGGATCATCAGACACATCAGATTTATTATGAAAATTATTGTGTTGATTCAGGAGAGTTAATTGATTGGTGGAGCATAATAAAAATTAAATCTCGTAAAAATTAATTTATCCAAAGTGAATGTGGTTCTATTGAAGTGCAAGGAATTGAAAATTTTCACGAGAAAACTCAAAATTCATCTTTTCTATGAAGAGACTTGAATATCGATGATGAAACTCTATAGTTATGGGTCGATGATGATGATGATATTGTTAATGTAACAAATGAATCTGAAATAGAAAGAGATTATGAAGTTAAAACTCCTATGAAATTGATGATACTAATAAGGAATATAAATATTTTGACAGCATTATATATGAATATTAGGATAAATATGAATATTAACACAATTAAATACTATTTATAATCATATATAATATATATCTATATATAATACTTATTTTCAATTATTTGCTGACAATATTAATTTTGTGTTTCAGATGGATGATGACCGTTTATATAATATTTTTCATGAATTGGATGAGGCTACACTACTTGGTGATGATCCTGATATTTCATCATATAACCCTCAGGCTGCTGGCGATTCAGTATCCACTCGGAGGGGTCGTGGTCTTACGAGATTGATGATTCATGACCCTATCCCTGAGCAACTCGTAGGGGTTGTGGTCTTGAGTTTGATCCATGCATGCAGAGGTATGTTCAATTTTTTATTTTAATTAGTTTTCATTAATTTTTTTTAATTTATTTATATACTAATTGTTTGATTATTTGATCTATTTTTCACATCTTTTCACATATTTCTGTTGGACAGGGGAATGCTATATTGCAGAATTATTTTTCTAGAGCATGGGTGACATGGAATTAGATTCCCATTGATGTCCGACACTGCATGTTTGATCATTGGATGGTAAGTAAATAAATTATAGTTATTTTTAACATTATTTAATTATTAACTTTTCATTATTATTTATTTGTAGGGTTTATTGTATCCCATCTATGATGGCATAGATACCTTTATTTGGGAGACCCGAGAGGCCTGTATGCATGAGCATTTCCATCCATTTTTTTACAATCCAAGGAGGACAAATGTAATGACCCTAACTTTTTAAATGATATTTGTTTCTTGAGAAAATGTGTGTTATATTGTACCATACACAAAAAAACCATATCTCATTAATAATGAAGTGAGTATAAAGGGAAATGTGACCATCATTGTTTGAATTTTTTTTAACCGTTAGTCAAATATGACCATCATTCAATATGATTGTTGAAAACTATACTCTTGGAAATAATTTTTACGTTATAATTTGTAATTAGAAATGATAAAGAATAATTAATGCTGAAAGGAGAAATGATGACCTCAACCAGTAGATTCGTGCCGTATGAAGCCAATTTTTAGATATTGGGAGGGAGTTAGCATCATTGGGGTTCACTCTTGACCAACCCCAAGATGAGATTCAACAAGTGAAGTTAGAACAGAATCACATATCTGAGAAGTTCAAGTTAGTGGAAGTTACCACTCAGGTGATGTTAGCCAACCCGCCCCATGAATCTATCACCATTGCACACCTTAGCCTTAGGTTGTATGTGGGTGTTATAATGAGTTATGTGTCAAGGACCTAGTTACTCAAAGTGTAATTCCATTTTATAAATAAAATTTCTATTCCATCGATTCCATTTTAAGAATAGTTTTTCTTAAACAAAAAATTGAGATGGAATTTGATAAATTTATTTTTCGAATAGAAATTTTACTTTCCAAAGAAGATATAAATATTTATAATAAACTAATATATTATTAATAATACTTATTTTAATGAAATAGTGTGATAAAAACACTCTTATTTAAATATAAATGATAATTTTTTTCATGTGTTAGAAATTTTACTATGCATTTTCAATCTACTATTATTTTTAATAAATAAGGATTTTTATATTTAAAAGTTATAATTATAATAATTATAAAATTATTATAATAAAATAAATATGATTTTTTAAATCAACACACCAAAATTAGGTTAGGGTGAATTTATGAGAATTTTCTAAAATAGTTTATTTTTTCATGAATATTGAAAACACATTTTGAGTTTTTCAATATGTTTAATGACTTCATAATTATGTCATATTGATTTAATAACTAATTAACCATAATCCAAAACCTAAAATATTTTATTTTATTAATATAAAGTATTTTAATAGATTTTAATCAATTTCCAAACCTACAATTTACTTTCCAAAGTCTAAAATGGAAACTTTAACATTAAAAACATTATTTTTGCAGAAACTTTAATTTTCCATGACAAAAGAAGAAATATAAAATTATTATAGAATATTTTGTATTAAAATAACATAAAATATGAACCAAGTGTCCAAAAACATGAGAAAATACCATGGTAAATTCCATGGTTTTGTGTTTTTCACAACTTAAGTTCCCAAGGCTTATATTTGGAAATTAATAAACAAATCCTCCACTTTTTGCTACAACACCCACCCATTTATCCATTTAATTACACTCCAAATCCATTATCCATGAAACTATGGTAGTTTTACCTCCCAATGAGTCCTCACAATTTTTCCTCAATCCCCCAAGGTCCCAATCCTAAAATTTTAGGAACAACTCTTCAAGGTAAGGGAAATCTCCACTTCACTTTTCTATTCAAGTTTCCTATTTATGTGGTATGTATTCCAATTTCCAAAATAAGTTATTCTGTTCAATTTATTATATCCCTTTACTGTAATAATTTTATTTTATGAGTTTTATTCCCTTTTTCACTCTCATTTTACCATTTTATAAAACCACATTTTATACCTGTTATGCTGCCGGATTTACATCTTAATTTTTCTCTTTTCTCCTCAAGAAATTTTCTTTTATTTTCTTTTTGTGACTACCCAAAACTCTTTATTTTACATGGGTATTCACCTATATATAAAAATTATTTATTTTATTTGGTTATTAACATACATGAAACCCATATTCCCTTTTCGTGGGTTAAAATGACATAATGATCTTGTCTTTAAACACATTTTAAAACACCATGTTTTTTAATATGAAACCCGTTTCTTTTATTTTACACAGGTTATTTATGAAATATTTTACTATGATATATGTGTCTCACATTAATTAATACATATAAAGGGTGTTTCCTAATAGTTCTCCAATGCATTGGGTAAATAATTTAATCTTTATATATGAAATGTTTTATGATACCTTGGTGAATAACCTTGGTAATTTGTATGAAACCTCTGTAAAAAACCTTGGTGATATGATTATTAATGTATCATTTAAATGTTGTATACAAATTTTCATTTTATTATTAATTTAATTTTTATTATGATATTTCTCATGCTCCATTTTTAATACCAAAATTATATTCCTCTTGTTCTTATTGATATTCATCAAGATCACTTGTAAACTATTTCCCTTGTTTTCCCTTATTGGGCCTTATGCTCACCATTTCCTTTGATGTATGTCCCCAGGTTATGAGATGCAATAAATATACTTAAGATGAACCTTTAATAATCCTTTCATGTAGATTAGAATAATGTTTTATGTTTTCATATATTATGTACCTTTTTTTCAAAGAAACTAAACTTTAAAAGATCCCTTATTTTTATAATGGCGAGTCGTTTCACTAAAGGTATATTATCGGTGTCCCAAAATATTTTTACCCTAACAAGTATAGCACCAGTAAGGGGTCGATCCACAGGGAAAAAAAGAATTTATTTTTATCTTTTTTAACTTAGTTTTTATTTTTTTTAATGAATTTTTCTGAATTTGAAGTCAATTTTTGTTGTTTGGATAAAAAGAATGATTGGTTTTAAGTTTCTTTTAACAAATTACTTAACAGAATACAAGTAAATATGGGAAAATTGATTTTGATATAGATAAAGAGAGACGTGCGTTGGGGTTATGGATTAATGAGAAGTTGTTTAGTAAATCAAATTGCTTATGAGGTTGTGTTGTTCATAATAACCCAACACTCTGGGTTTCAATTTGTAATAAAGTTTCCTTGGTCCAGTAAACTTATATTTAGAGCTGAAGAAATTAACTCCTTGGTCTGGTAGTCGGTGTTTCATAGTTCTTTATTTGGATTAGTCCATTTTGAGTCGATGAATACTTCCAATGGTCATGAAATTGTTCGTTGTTATTCTTCTTTTAAATCCCTGAAAAATCTACCCTTGGTCTAGTACAAAATTTTCCATGATAAAATGAAGTGATTTAAGAAGAATAAAAAGAATTTAAAAGGAAATAACACATTTCTATCAACTAATTTAAATTACAACTCATCATCTTCCAGAACCCCAATACACTAGGTATTTAGTTACACATATAGAAATTGATAAACACAAAGCTCTTGATACCTGATGTGATCATGCTTGGAACTTCGAGGAGGGAATGATTCTCGGGTAGATGGTAGAATGATGGTAGTACGGCGGTAGAACTTCTCTCCTTAGGATCTTTAACCTTTTCTCCACACTTTCTCTCCACACACCACCCTCAAACTGGAGGCCAAGGCCTCCTTTTATAGAAAAAATAACTACATGGTGTGTGGAAAAAGTACACAGTGTTTACTTTTGTCATTGTGCTTTTGCCTTTGTTTTCTCCACCGTTAGGTGGCCTAACACACTGTCTTTGACTTAGAACACGGTGCCTCCTGGTAGGTAGCTATACACGACATGTAGCGCCGCCATAAACGGCATGTAGTCTCATTTTTCGGCCACCAACCGCTTCTAGAAAGTCATACACGTCATGTATACGTTAACCACAACGTGTTCCCTTTAGCCAGCCACATGGGCATGTAGATTTTTTCTCATCCACCAACTGCTTCTAGAAGGGTGTACATGACATGTAAAGTGTGCGCACGGTGTGTACTAGATTCTGATTACTTGGACATGTACTTGTCCTGGTCAATCCGTGTCTGAGTCTGGATGTACGCGACATGTATATAGGTACACGCTGTGTAGTTTGTAAATTTTGCTCAGTCTCCCCCTTTTTTTTGAATTTGGCCATAAATCTCCTGAAAATGAACAAGATCACCAAAATCAAAGTATTTGTTCCCTAAGTAGTAGGTAATTGCTGAAAAATTGTTCTTATTTTCAATAAAGTATGTGAAAATGTATACACAAATCGGGTGCATCAAATGTAATGAAAAGTTATGTAATAAAATGGTGGGGTGAAATAGTTGGTATCAAAGGAAGTTTTTTTATTTGTGGAAATTAGGATTTAAAAACTTTTGGAAGAACCCTAGGGATAAGTTAAAATATATGAAAACATCATGGTATTTTTGATTAAGTATTAAGTAAGTGGTTTTTGAGAAAAGAAATCCCTATCTAGATATGTACAAGTGGATGTGGATATAGAACAGATGTATCTAGGGGTAAAACCCAAAAGCACCACTTTGAGATAGAGTTGAATGGAAACTGGTGCATGATAATGGGCCTTACTGCACTCCCGGTTTGATAATCCTAGGGGATGTTTTTGGTTAATCAAAAACTTTTTATGAACTATTATGAAGGATTTATAGAAAATGTAATTGTTATTACTGATTAGCATAATTAGGCATGATGTTTTAAGACATAAAATTACTTTAGAATTATAATATTCTTAAAAGAAAAACATTTCTTACTAAGGTTTTCATCTTTTATAAAATAGATGGAAATAGGAGGAACCACATCAATGGTGAGCACAAAAAAACATGCGTCGATGAACCTTCAATGGATGCCAAAATGGAAAACTTAATGAGAATGATGAATCAAATAACTCAAGTTATGAACAATAACTTAAATCAAGATGAGAGACTAGATTCACTTTATTGGGAACAACTTTCCATTGATTCCTTTATGCATCAACAACCACATTCTTTCAATGGATCTACCAAACCATTGATTGTTGAATAATGTATAATATCTATAGAAAATATATTTTTTGTACTCCATTGTTCAAAAATAAGATAAAGTCACCATGTATGTATACCACTTAGAGGGAGAAGTTGATCAGTGGTGGACACTGATTAAAAATATAAATCCAAGAAGGGAGATTCATGTTATAGAGTGGTAAGAGTTTAGGGGATCCTTTTTTAATAAATATTTACCCTATTCAATGCAAACAAAAATAGAAAAATAATTCCTGGAGATTAAGTAGAAGGAAAATTAATCTATGGGAAGCTATGATATGAAATTTAAAATACTTTCTCATTACACCTATAGCTTTGTTATGGATCCTAACAGAAAGGTTTATAGATTCTTCAATGGACTAAGACCCCATCTATGGAAGAATCTATCCAATCGAGACTATGAAAACTATGAGGAGATAGTGCAAAGTTCTATAAATGTTTAATTGGAGATCAAAGATATGCAATAATCATATAAATTGAATTAAAATAAGGGATCTTTGGATCCAAACTTAGGGAGGAACTTTGATCATGGAAGAGGAGGAAAGCAAGTGAAAATTCCCACATGCAACAAATGTGGGAAGAAACACTTGGGGAACTGCTTTCTTGAGAGTGGAAAATGTTAAAAGTGTGGAAGAGATGGCCATATAGCTTAGAACTATCATAGGGAGGTGAATCCTCAACTTGTCAACACTAATGACAAAGAGAAGATAGTTATGCCCAACCTGAAGTCCAATGATTCAAGTGTGGACATCTTGGGAACTTTTCCAATCACTATCCAAATCAGAAGATAATGGAGGGGAATCACCATCATCCTCAACATAGGAAAAGATATAAAGGTTAGGTTTTTTCTATCACGATGGCTGAAGTTGAATCTCTAAATGATGTGGTAGCAGGTACTCTCATTATTCTCTCAAATCTAGCAAGTACTTTTTTCGATTCAGGTTTTACACATTCCTTTATTTCCTCCAAGTTTGCAAAGAATATAAAATCAATACTTGAACTGATAAAAGTAGAGTTATCAGTTAATACTCCTAGAGGGATTATCCAAACATCAAAAATGTATATAAATCCTAGTATTCACTTTGGCGAGCACAAACTCATCAAAAATCTAGTAGTAATTCCCATGCTGGAATTCAACACTATACTAGGGATGAACTAGCTCTCAAAATATAATACTAAGATAAACTATAGAAGAAATAAAATATCAATGGCATTGAATAGACAACCTACAATTTTTTTTCAAAGGAGATATATATTGACACAATATTTTTCTAAAAAATCCTCCCATAGCCTTATTTATGGAAATGATCAGTGAAGATGAAGAAGAAAATGAAATCATATGAATAAAAAATGTTCCCATCATGCAGGAACACATTGACATATTTCCTAAGGAGTTACCTGGGCCTCCCCTTAAAAGAGAGGTAGATTTATCCATTGAACTCATTCCTAGATCTAAGACGATATCAAATACCCCATATAGAATGAAAAATATGGAGCCAGAGGAATTAAATAAACAACTACAAGATCTTTTAGAGAAGGGTTTTATCCAACCAAGTGTGTCTCCTTGGGGATCACCTATTCTATTTGTGAATAAGAAGGATATATCAATGTGGTTATTGATTGATTATAGAGAAATTAATGATATCACAATGAAGAACAAGTACCCTCTTCCAAGAATTGATGATTTATTTGACCAGCTTCATGTAATTCCCTGACCCTAGTTACCCAGAGTTGGTGCATTATTACATAACATTGACATGATCACAAGGGATAAAATCTCGAAATACCGATCATTTTAATAGCCTTGGAAGTTCTAGATACATATATAAGTTTTACATTACATCATTAAATGAAAACAACAACAACATTGTGTCCCCTTTGACACACTCATATCCCTTAGCCTATTCCTGTAGTTTAATCATAATATACTTCTTCGTATCCTGGGAAAAATAAAATATATAAAGGGGTGAGATCAGGTGCTTAGTAAGGATAAAAATATAGCAAAAACTTTAATAAATAAGCATAAACATTTAAGGTAATGTATAAGACTAAAACAAAAGCCTTTTAAACTTAAACATTAGCATAATATGGCAAAGATAAATCAAATAATTCCATTTACTTATTCACATGGATATTCTACTAGTCGAATAATCAAATGCAATATCAATAACTAATTTCATAATTATGGAATGCATAATTCCATACATCATAACCACATAGTCAAGACCTCGTGCCAAGACTACAAATAAGATTTTGTCAAGGCCTTATGTCAAGACACTAGTTTGTCTCATGAGACCTATCGATGCATCGAGGAGCTATAGCTCCACCCATCACTTACTAAGTCCAATGCATTCCTCATATGAAAATGTTGAAACATAACATAAACATTCGTATTAAAACTAGCATATGAAATGTTGATACTTTAACTATAAACCATGAATGGTATAAAAATAACACATCTATAGTCAAAGATATCAAAAAACCTTCAATAAAATATGGAATATTATATCATAATAAATCAACCTCAAACAAGTGTAAAATCCATCAAAGGACGTTGACATAGATGGAATCAAAACTATTTGAGAGAAATATCTATTTATATTTTGAAATAATTTAAAAGTCATATAATTATAAAAGAAAACATTTATTTTGAAAATATTCTTATAATCTTGTAAGGTAATCTTTGAAGGTGTTATAACGGTGGAAAATATCCACACCCACCGTATAAGTTAAAAAAACATTCTTACCTTAATTCGTAGAAAAAGTCATAAAGTACCTTGTTTGGAAAACGAAAAAAAAGATTAATTTCAAATAATATTTTAAAAAGTAAAACAAGGGTATAAATGAATTTAACCCATATTCTAGGAAATAGTGAAAATGTTTTGAAATACATTTTTAAGAAGCAAAAATGTAGATGATAAAGAGGTCCTGGTAGATACTCACATATAAACAACCTCAGATAATGAAGAGATTGTAGAATTAACCCTTACCTTGTATTTTTCCTTAATTGAGGGTAGGTTAACCTACTTTATAATGGTGAAATAATTGTTATTAAATTATAAAATAACTACATACATAAATATGATATCATATATGACCTTCTAATATTGCTTTGTTAATGATATTTCAATAGTATCATTGTTTCAGGGGTTAACTGATTCGTTTTCCTTTATATGTTTTGTAACGTAAGTCAGGTTTGTTATGGATAGGATGTATTTGATTCATATACAAAATTATATTAAGTTTTTAAAAATTATTTTTTAATCATAAAATTAAATTTATTCTTTAATGGTTAAGATGGGGAATGAATCTCGCCGCGTTCGTGGAGACGGTAATCCGTACGTACGCACGAACAACAATACCATTCTATTGATGGTGTAATTGTATGTAATTGGATGGTATATAATATATACAGAATCATTAACATGTTATATTTATTATTTACATCAATTATACTCATTATTATATCCATCCAAATAATTAAGTGTCGAATAACAAAATACACCACGACGTGGAGACGGTAAGTCGTACGTACACACATATGATGACTTTGTCATTCATAGGATGGATATAATAATGAATATGGTTTTAACATATTTATAATAACATCACAGTATGTAGAATTTACTAGATTTATTATTTTGGTATGTAAACAACAAGAAAGAGGAAGTGGAAGAAGAAAAGAACTTAGAAAGAGGTGATGAAATTATTACCTCTTCTTTGGGTGCTTCCTTTTGATTTGATCAAAAGGGATCCTTAGGTTGGATTTATGATCAAAGTAATGACTATAGGTTGAAGTGAGGGTAGTTGGGAGTATATTTGAGCAGGTTTTGTCCAAGAAAAATGGCTTTGGAGGTGTTATTTTGAGAGAAGACGGAGTACCCTTTTATAAGAGAGGTGAGGGTCACTTTAGGAAAAGCTTAAAATATTGTTTTATTATACATTCATATTTAGTTTATAATGGATCCAAAAGAATTAATTTAGAGGATAAGGTGGGTATGGGTCAAAAAAATCTTAACCAATAGGTTTTAGACAGGTTTAGGTCACCATATTAACCTTATCTTTTAGATTTAACTGTTAGTTAAATACTTTAACTTTTACCATGTATTCTTGTATTATTATAATAAATGGTTAAGAAATTTACTATAAAAATCCAAGAGAACCCCAAGTGGTTCATTATTGATATATATAACCTTATATAAGTCCTTTTTCTGAACCTTATATTTTTATGAATATTATATCAATTAATAATATAGTATTTGTTTTAAAAACCCATTTAAGTTAATTTTGACACTATTTGGTATTTTGTTTTTGTGAAAGTCATAAAAACTTTATCACTTCGAAAAAAAATTATTTAATCAACCCTAAATTGTCATATTAACCTATAAAATTCTTAGAATGCATCAAAAGTCTCAATTTACAATTATATTAATATTTATAATATTATTTATTTTAATCTTTCAATAATAAGGTAATTAATCCATCATCATTGTGTCATAAATAAATTTAATTATTTAATGTCTAAAAATTATAAATAAAATAACATTATGTAGGATTTTTTTTAGATTTATAATGAATATTTATAGTCTAATTTATCTTATGTATAACCCTATATTAAAAATGTTTTAGTTATGAAAATTTGAATTTAACACTTTTAACTCTTCTTTAAATAAAATAATAATAAATGTCCTAATCTAATTCAAGTGGACCAAAAGGATCATATTTTATTTATAAGGTTTATTTTGGTCGAAATACACTTATCCAATAGAATTAGGACATGTGTTAGGGTAATAATAATATCTTTTTACCTTTAATTATCCTATTTACTTTTAACTGAGGTAAATAAAAGTCAAAAGTTACTATTCACCAAAAAATATTTTCATCTTATTGAACCGCATTTTTACTTACTGATATCAACTATGTCTTTTGTATTTTTAAAATTCAATTCAAAGAAGTGGTAAAATTATGTTTTATGCAAATTTACAAATGTGCCTAGTAGGTGGGTAAAAGACGTTAAAAAGTTCAATAAAATTTTATAAATCTAATTTTATTATAAAATGGATCCAATGAATTAAATTTAACTTATATAGGTATTATGTATCTATTTTTAACTAAAATAAATTTAAATAAAATAAATAATTATTTAAATAAAAATTCGGTTTTAAACAATAACACATTATTTTTCACTATTCATCAAAAATTGAAAGTTTTCAGAAAAATACCAAAAATTCACCCTAAGATAATTTTGATATTCCAAAACCAAAAATGAAGTACATTTTGAATAATAAAATTTATAAAATTTCAAAAAGTGGGTATTACTATTCATAATAGCTTGTTTGATTAGTCATGGCGTGCTAGAACTCGAAGTTGCGTATAGCACAAGCTATTGTATTATTCAAAGGGAAAGGTACCGTGAAAGCTTGGGGTGTTACATTCTTCCCTCCAAATAATTTCGTCCTCAAAATTTCTAGAATATTACTGCATAAAAATATTCAGGTGGTTCTTCATCATAAATTCCTCAGGTTCCCATGTTACCTCTTCTATCTTATAGTTTCTCCATAGAACTTTTACCAGACGAGTCGTCTGGTTTCTCAACACTTGTTCTCTGGTATCAAGAATCTTGAAAGACTCTTCACAATAAGAGAAATCGGGTTCCAGTTCTATTTCTTTATAGGTGAGTACATGTGTTGGGTCAAGCATGTATTTTCCTAACAATGATACGTGGAACACATCATGAACTTTGGAGAAACTTGGAGGTATTTCCAAATGGTAAGCTACAACTCCAATTTGTTCTAGAATTTAGAAAGGTTCAATGTACCTGGAACTTAATTTACCCTTATTACTGAATCATATAACACCCTTCCAAGGAGATACCTTCAAGAAAACATGATCTCCTACTTGAAATTCCAAATCCTTCCTTTGATTATCGACACAACTCTTTTTCCTAATTTGATCTTCTTTGATGTGGGTTTGGATAATCTTCACCTTTTCCATTGTTTCCTCAGAAAGTTTTGGACCTACGAGTTTTCTTTCACTAACATCATTCCAACGAGTTGGTGTACGATATCTCATTCCATATAATGCTTCATATGGTGCCATCTGAATACTTGAATGGAAGCTATTGTTATAGGAAAATTCTACCAGAGGTAAATACTAATCCCACATACCTTGAAAGTCAAGTGAGCAAGATCTCAACATGTTTTCTAAGGTTTGAATAGTACATTCTGGTTGTCCATCAGTTTGAGGGTGGTAGGTAGTGCTTAAATTAAGTTCATTATCCAGGGCCTTTTGAAGAATTTTCCAGAATCTTGATGTAAAATGGGGATCATGATCAGAAGAAATCTATAGTGGTACTCCATGAAGTCTTACAACTTCATTAATATATAGTATTTCTAAGCGTTCAAGTGATAAATCTTCTCTTATAGCAAGAAAATGTGTGGACTTGGTAAAATGATCAACAATGACCCATATTGCATCATTCCTTCCAGGAGTCTTTGTTAGTACCATGACAAAGTTCATCGTAATATCATCCCATTTCCACTTAGGTATGGGAAGAGGTTGTATGACTCCTCTAGGATGTTGTCTTCCAACCTTCACCTGTTGACAAACCATACATCTTGACACATAATCAGCAATATCTCTCTTCATGTTTTCCCCCAAAAAATGTTCCTTCAAATATCTATACATCTTAGTGCTATAAGGGTGTATAGAGAAATTGGAGCTATGTGCATCATCCAACAATTCCCTTTTTAGATCAGGTATATCAGGAACACAAAGTCTCTTCCTAATTTTCAAAATTCCATCTTCATATATGAAGTCAATAAATATCCCATCATCCAAAACATTAATTTTCTTTTTAAACTCCTCATCATTAGTATGAGAACTTTTTATCCTTTCTAGTAAAGATAGTTTGGAAACCATTTGAAAAAGTATTGATTTTTCACCTTCCATGATTATTCCCATATCCATCTTTACTAGATCCATGAACATAGGATCCCTTTCAACTCCCATCTTGTTCAAAACTCCATGATCCTTTCTACTCAAAGCATATTCCACCTTATTTGCCTTCCCTGGGTGGTAGTGTATAGTGAAATCATAATATTTGAGTAGTTCAAGCCATCGTCTTTACCTCATGTTGAGTTCTTTTTGTGAGAAAATATACTTCAAACTCCTGTAATCAGTATATATATCACATTTTCACCCTAGAGATAGCGTCTACATATCTTCAAAGAAAATATTACTAATTCTAACTCAAGATCATGAGCGGGATAGTTTTTTTCATGAATTTTTAGCTGTCGTGATGCATAGGCAATAACTCTATCATTCTACATAAGGACACAACCAAGTCCTTTCTTTAAAGCATCACTATAAATAACAAACCCATCATTCCCCGATGGTAAAGTCAAGATAGGAGCATTGACTAATATTTTCTTCAGTTCTTTAAAACATTCTTCACGCTCTTTTTTCCAAACAAATTTAACTCCTTTACGTGTGAGCTTGGTTAATGGGTTAGCCAATCAGAAAAATTTTTGGATGAAACTACGATAATAACATACTAAACCAATAAAACTGCATACCTCAGTTATACTCATCGGTGCTGGACATTCTTAGATTTCTCTTGTATTAAAAGGATCAACAGAGATTCTATCCTTAGAGACAATATGGCCAAGAAAAGAAATCTCTTGAATATAGAATTCACACTTGCTAAACTTCCCATATAACTCATTTCTTCTAAGAGTCTTTAGAATAGTGCACAAGTGATTTTCATGATCTTCATAGATTTTTAAGTATACCAAGATATCATCAATAAATACCACTAAAAATTCATCAAGATATTCCTTGAAAACTCTATTTATTATATCCATGAAGATAGATTGTGCATTAGTCAGTTCAAAATGAATTACTGTAAACTTGTAATGCCCATACCTGGCATGAAATACTGTATTCAGAATGTCTTCCTTCTTCACACACAACTGATGATATCCAGATCGAAGGTCAATCTTTAAAAAATATTGATCTCCATGAAGTTGATTGAATAAATCATCAATTAAAGGTAGGGGATACTTGTTCTTTATTGTTATAGCATTGATCTCCCTATAGTCAATGCACAACCTCATAGATCCATCTTTATTCTTAACAAAAATAACATGGGATCCCCATGGAGAAACACTAGGGTGAATAAATCCTTTATTACTTAATTACTCTAGTTGTTTCTTTAGTTACACTAATTCCATAATGGCCATTCAATAATGGGTCTTCGATATGGGCCTTGAACCAGGAATTAAATCAATGGAAAACTCAATTTCTTGTTCTGAAGGATGTCCAGGTAAATCCTCTGAAAACACATCAACATATTCTTGCACAATAGGTACACCCTCTATTTGAACATTCCTTTCCTCACCCATCACTACTACAACCTGGCCCTTTATCAGCGCTAAAAACCGGCATTAACAGTGCTAGAAAAGCGCTGTTAATGCTGGCATAGATAAAGGGGGGTCCCCTTTATCAGTGCTCCGAGAAGCGCTGATATAGGAGACCTTTATCAGTGCTAACAAAAGCGCTGATAAAGGACCGCCTTTATCAGCACTTCTCTTAGCGCTGATAAAGGTCTCCTATATCAGCGCTTCTCGGAGCGCTGATAAAGGTCTCCTATATCGGCGCTTGACGGAGTACTGATACAGGGTTCCTTTATCAGCGCTCCTCTAGCGCTGTTAAAGGTGTCCTTTATCAGCGCTAAAAAAGTGCTGATAAAGGCCCCATCGCCTGCACCTACAAAACAGTACCTGCACACCTGCACCCCAGAATACCTGCACAAAGTAGCACATGCACACCTGCACACCATAGCACCCGCACCCAATATTTTTACCGAAAACGGTATATACATTTACTTAACATCATGAATACAAAAAAACGCATTGCTATATACATTTCAAACATTGTTTTACATGGTTACATTTACAATTATTCAACAACAGTTATAAACATTCATGTTTAATCCTTTGATATCCGTGATCCGCTCTCGACGGTATTTGTTGCCGAACAAAGCATCCGAACTCAAGGGAAAAAATTCCCCTATATAAGAAAAAAAATATTATGTTAGTAATGAAATAATGAAAGAAATTAAAACAGTAATATGAAAGAATACATTAATATAGAAATGTGAAACTAAAATATGAAATTTTAAACTCAAAAGTTTTCATTTTCATAACAATGAAAGGGAATAATGTAAAATCAATATGTTTTTGATTGATTTATCTCATTTAATAAATACGGATTCTTTATCTAATGAAAAGTTTTACCGGTCACACCGTGCGTCAGTTGGATTGAGGTGAAAACGATTTTTACACGTCACAAATGACTTGTGGATCGTTTTCCTAAATTATCAAAACAATCCGAACACGTTTTCTCGGTTTGGCGTATGTCATTGTTGTTGTTTTCCAAAGTTTATCTCAATTTGAAACTAATATCAGACACTTTTAGCCATACCGGTCACATCGTGCGTCGGATTGAGGTGCGGTCGATTCATACACGTCACAAATGACCCGTGAATCGTTTTTCTAAAGTATCAAAACAATCCGAACGTGTTTTCTCAGTTTGGCATATGTCATTGGTGTTGTTTTCCAAAGTTTATCTCAATTTGAAACTGATATCAGACACTTTTAGCCATACCGGTCACACCGTGCGTCGGATTGAGGTGCGGTAGATTCGTACATGTCACAAATGACTCGTGGATCGTTCTCCTAAAGTATCAAAACAATCCAAATGCATTTGCTCAGTTTGGCGTATGTCATTGGTGTTGTTTTCCAAAGTTTATCTCAATTTGAAACTGATATCAGACACTTTTAGCCACACCGGTCACATCGTGCATTGGATTGAGGTACGGTCGATTCGTACACGTCACAAATGACTCGTGGATCGTTGTCCTAAAGTATCAAAACAATCCGAAGGCGTTTGCTCGGTTTGCCGTATGTCATCGGTGTTGTTTTACAAAGTTTATCTCAATTTGAAACTGATATCAGACACTTTTAGCCATACCGGTCACACCGTGTGTTGGATTGAGGTGCGGTCAATTCGTACACGTCACAAATGACTCGTGGATCGTTTTCCTAAAGTATCAAAACAATCCGAACGCGTTTGCTCGGTTTGGCATATGTCTTTGGTGTTGTTTTCCAAAGTTTATCTCAATTTGAAACTGATATCAGACACTTTTAGCCATACCGGTCACACCGTGCGTCGGATTGAGGTGTGGTCGATTCGTATACATTAAAAATGACTCGTGTATCATTTTCCGAAAGTATAAAAACAATACGAACGCGTTTGATCGGTTTGGCATATGTCATTGGTGTTGTTTTCCAAAGTTTATCTCAATTTGAAACTGATATCAGACACTTTTAGCCATACCGGTCACGTCGTGCGTCGGATTGAGGTGCGGTCGATTCGTACACATCAAAAATGACTTGTGGATCGTTTTACTAAAGTATCAAAACAATCCGAACGCGTTTTCTCAATTTTCCGTATGTCATTGGTGTTGTTTTCCAAAGTTTATCTCAATTTGAAACTGATATCAGACACTTTTAGCCATACCGGTCACGTCGTGCGTCAGATTGAGGTGCGGTCAATTCGTACACATCACAAATGACTCTTGAATTGTTTTCCTATAGTATCAAAACAATACGACCGTGTTTGATCGGTTTTCCATATGTCATTGGTGTTGTTTTCCAAAGTTTATCTCAATTTGAAACTGATATCAGACACTTTTAGACATACCGGTCACGTCATGCATCGGATTGAGGTGTGGTCGATTTTTACACGTCACAAATGACTCGTGGATCATTGTCCTAAAGTATCAAAACAATCCGAACGCGTTTCCTCAGTTTGGCATATGTCATTGGTGTTGTTTTCCAAAGTTTATGTCATTTTCAAACTAAGTAGTAGGAATTCACTAATCTAAGGATATGAAACATAAGAAAGGGAGATCATAGATTATCAATAAGTGTAAAGGGAGATATCAATGACTATATAAAGATAACATAAGTATTAGGAATTCAACTTCATTGTCCTATTTGTTTACATTCTTCCATCAGGTACGATGCCCATTCATTTCTAAAGACATTTATATCATCTTCTGAATAGGAGTTTTTGTGACAGTCATAGTAGTACTGAAAAAATATAAATACACAAAGGATTAATAATTATTTTAAATAATGTAGTAATTATTTTCAAAAATACCTCTTCAGGGATGCTAGTTTGTTCATGAAATACGATCTCTTTCATGTATTTATAAACATAATAACCGCAATCCTTGTCATTTTTTTGTTTCGGACACTGCAAAAACATAGAGAAAATAAGTAATTTGTTTTGATATGTATTTGGATAGTGAAATATAATTATATATACCCAGATACTTCTCCATTTGTAGATCTTGTGGGCATTGTCGTCCTTACGCCCTGGATTCATTCCAGCCTTTAGACAATATTCATACACCGCCCTATCATAAAAAAATCCTCATTAAAAGATAATATAAATTATATAACCTGATATTTAGTTCTAAAATGTTGGATCTAGTGTATTACAAATTGACAATTGCCATCATCTGTGGTCGGTTAGTTGGATATCCATGTAGTGAATCCAGAAAATAAATCTTTGGAGTATCCAAATTGACTGCAATGAGCATCCAATGTTCCCTAAAAACACAAAAAGAAATAAGTACTGATAGAAATGAAAATATAATTGATATGATTAAAATGTAGAGTTTTACCCTTGCATCGTTGGTATTAAAAAGAGCCTGTCAGTCGTAATTCTTCTTTGAAACGTTCTGAGCAGATTTGACATCAATTCAGCCTGAAAATTAGAATCTATTTCTGTTCGTTGTGTAGAAATGGTGTGAGGACTAACAAGTCCAAATTTGTATTCATGGGAAAATCCCTTCAATTGTTTTTCATATATATGCCTGTGAAAAATATGAGATGTATTTATCCATAATTATCAAAGTATATCAGCTTATGTAAAATCAAATCATGAAAACATACCTCATGTATACATTTATAACTGAGGCGCCTAACCAGTCATATGTGATGATCTCAGAAACAACGTCTGCACTAATGAAATCTATTGTTTCCTCTCCATACATATCTTTTTCACAAACAATTGTATGACTCTTGCCGTCTTTCATTTTTGTATCCACATGAGCTTGCAATGATATTAAATGTGGATATAGAACGGGCGGGGTGAACGCGCTCTCTGTAGATCGTTTTGATCGGTTGGTTGATCCAATATTGGAGCCGATCTTTCGTTTTAGCTTCTCCATTTTATCCTTCTCTAATAACATTCATCAGTTAATCCATTTTCTAATTTAATGTTAAAGGTTCTGCTTGAAAAATGAACTGGAAATGAATACCTCCAGCTCGACATGTTTTTTTACAAGATTCGACGGCCATGCGACGAATGTTCCAACAACTTTTTCCACCGTATGAATGTCGTCATCGTCATTTGGAACGGGTAGCTCGGTGCTCGGCTCATGAGATACGTTAATCGACACTTTGACATGACCGGTTGGAAGTGGTCTGGAGTGTAGCGTGTCATTCTGCATATTGAACACCGTAGCCCTCGCTACAAGGCGATGGGTGGGAGTTGACAGATATAAATCACAGTCATTTTCACCCTGCAGAATATCATTACATGAAAGGTATCAGTGCCTATGTGATTCAAATCTCACAAAAACGAATATTATAACATTGATTACCTCGGTTAAGTCAGGTCTTTGAGGGGAATGGATCGCCTCAAAGCTGGTGAGGGGTGGATCTTCTCACGGGGGTTGTTCTTGATTTGTTTGTTCTCTTCACCTCTCCTCCATCAAACTCATTAGCATATTTCCCTGAGTTTGGATTAGTTCTTCAAGGGTAGCTACTTTATCTCTCATTACATTCAATTCTTTAGTTTGTTCATCCTATTGTTTTTTTTTTGAAAATATGTCTGGGGTGACACCCCAAAACCCACACCTCTAACGCGACCATACTGTTCTGGCTGTTTCAAGGCCGTTGAAAGTATGTCTGCATCCGGTGCGGGTGTTGTTGATTCCTGTGACTATGTCAAATAGAAAATATGAAAAAATGAGTAAGCATCGTTATGTAATAGTGATTTAAAGCAAAACAAGTTTATATTATGTCATACTTACACATGTTTCCCACACTTTTTGTGTGTTTTTATCTATCAGTTTCCCCTCTTTATTAACACGAGCCTCCTTCCATAGCACATGGCGTGGAATGGAAGTGACTTGAGATTTTGCTTCATCAATCTGCATATAAATAGAGAAACATGGTTACAGTGTTGTTTTATGTCACATAAAATTATTACAGTACTTTTAAAATACATACCAATTGTTTTTGAATTTAAGCGTACCCCAACCTTGCTTTACGGTAGGGGTACGCTGGTTTTGATGCCCGTTCTTTATTTTCAGCACTCAGTTGCTGTTTCATAAATAAAAACCTATCAATCAACGTGATGAATACAAGCAACATTACACAACGTGTAGCCAAACACAATGTACCTGAAAATTCTATTCCGCATGACGGTTGCAAAATGCATCCCACGTTCCTTGGGATATCAAGTGTGCATAAAGAGGAGGCGGGTGCGGCTTGATTTTCCCTTCAGCATCTTTCAGATGATGTTTCGTTAAAATGCTGCGAAAGCCTCTATGAATCCTTCCTGCCAGTTTGAAAACATATTCTTTGTGCGAAACATCTACTATAAATGCACTATGCAAGATATGATGAAGGGTTAGTCAATATTTCAATATTTTATTTTATTTTAATAAATTAAATAGATGATATCGTAATGTTACCGTAATCTCTTCCCACATTAATGTTTTCAACCCGCTGACAATATGGTGCCACGACTCTATGTCAATCAGCACGCATTGTCGAGTGACGATTCCAATGTAGCTACTAAGCATGGATTTGTTGGGGTTTACATGCTGGCCTAGCTTATTCCATCCCACCTCATATTTGATGCCTTTTGCTTTTGCCTTAAGGATTTTTGCTTAAATTGTCAAACTACAGCGACCTGTTTTTTTTGTTTCGCTGGGGTTTCATCGCCTACCATTTCCTCAGTTTTTGCATCATCATTATGTTTCTCCGAAGTGCTAGCATCGACACTGACACCAGCTACAACAGGTTGAGAGACCTGTTGTATGTCAGCAGTGGGACCAGCTGGAACAGGTTGAGAGACCTGTTGTCTCTCAGCAATGGGACCAGCTGCAACAGGTTGAGAGACGTGTTGTGTCTCGGGATTGGGTGTATCAGCAGGTGAAGAAGTCATTATCTACAGAACTGGTTTAAAATTTAATTTAGATCACATAAAAGCAGCAGCGAACAGATAATAACATAATGTAACACAATCTATATTACAATAAAAATCAATAACCTGATTATTGAACTCCATTTTTTTAAAGGCTGAAGGGATTTGAACCCTCTATCAACTATCCATATCCCTTCATTGTGGTCTCCTCTCACATACAAAACATCATCTACATTGGGACCACTGCGAAATGATTGCGAAGTCCTAATGAAAGGGTCATATTACGTTGAATTTTCATCTGACCCTTCAGCTGTTTTGGTCGATAACAGAACAATTGACCAGTTTTGGTTTGTGGGATCTGGAACATAAAATACTTGCACTGCCTGTGATGCCATTATAAGTGGTTCGTATTTCTCCCCTTCCTTACTGAAATCAACTTTCATGAATCCCAAATCATCTATTTTAACAGCACTCCTGTTATCAACCCACTTTCATTGAAATATCGGAACTTGAAATTCTGTATAATCCAACTCCCATATTTGTTTGATGATGCCAAAGTATGACATATTCACATAAATTGGATTTCTGTCCTTAGCACCGGAAACATGCATCGCTTTAGCCACAAGTGTAACCCCACTATTCTGCATGGTACTGTCTTCATCATGTTCATTAGTATAAAATGTATAACCATTAACTACATAAGCATTGTAAGATAATGTATACACACTTGGTCCTCCGGCTAGCCATCGAAGTCGTTCTGAAATTGACTTTGGATTTTCATCTGACTTCTTAAAAATATGATCTCGAAACCATCCTATAAACTGTCGATTATGTATATCTGATATCCATTTTCAGCACTTGATGGATTCAAATGCCTAAGAATTTCTTTGTGGATTTCAACATATGGGTCAACGTCGAAACTGTTATGAAAAACATAAAGGTGGGCCTGCTCCCGATCTGTAATATTGATTGTGACAACCTTTATTCCAGAAATTCCTTCACCCTCAAGCCACCCAGTGTGACGAGATTTCGGTAAGCCAATGATTTCCACACCAGACAAGTATTCGGTACAGAATTCAATGGCTTCCTCAACAATATATCGCTCTGCAATACAACCCTCTGGCCGACTTCGATTTTTGACATACCCTTTCAAAATCTTCATATACCATTCAATGGGGTACATACATCTGTAATGTACAGGACCACATAGTCGAATCTCTCTCACCAAGTGGACAATCAAATGAACCATCATATCAAAAAATGAAGGCGAGAAGAACATTTCTAATTCACATAATATGAAGACAATTTCTTTTTCCATAGTTGACAATTTCGCCGGGTCTATAACTTTGCTGCATATAGCTTTGAAGAAGAAACACAGTTTCGTTAATGTATGGTGGACATTATTGGGAAAAATGCAACGTAAAGGAATTGGAATGAGATTTTTCATCAAAACATGACAGTCATGTGATTTCAGACCTTTTAAATTCAATTCGCTCATTGACACAAGGTTACTTATATTTGAAGAATACCCCTATGGAACCTTTACGTCATTCAAGAAGTTGTAAAACTGATATCTCTCCTGCCTGGAAAGAGTGTAAGCAGCAGGAGGTAGAAATGTTTGTTTTTCACCCTTCACTGGTGCCAACTCTTCTTGTATTCCCATCTCAACCATGTCCAACCTAGCCTTAATTCCATCTTTTGTTTTGCCAGATGTATTTAGCAACGTGCCGATAACACTGTCAAATACATTTTTTTCTACATACATAACATCAATAAAATGTCTTACATACAGACAATTCCAGTATTGTAATTAGAAAAAAATGATCTCTTTTTCCAACCGATTTTCGTAAGGTTTTTCGAAGCCGGTTTACCAAAAGTAGTGTCCACATTTTTAACTTTCTCAAACAATTGATCACCTGTTAGTGGAGACGGTGCTTTATGTTCTTCTGAACTTCCATCTAATGATGTCTTCCAAGAACGGTACTTATGTCGTCGCGGTAGAAATCTATGATGTCCTAGAAACACGGTTTTCGATGAATGTTTCAACCTAATTGGTTGTGTACCTTCTTCGCAAACGGGAAAGCCTTGAGTTCCTTTAATGATATATCCTGACAAATTTTCATAAGTAGGGAAGTCATTTATTGTCCCATACAACATGACTCTCAAAGTGAAATCTT
This sequence comes from Viscum album, assembly GCA_963277665.1. Lineage (NCBI taxonomy): Eukaryota > Viridiplantae > Streptophyta > Magnoliopsida > Santalales > Viscaceae > Viscum > Viscum album. The sequence continues at coordinate 1,811,513,862 of OY728156.1, forward strand.
CCTTTCTGTAAGCATCATACAATGTAACACCTGAATCCCACAATAATTTCAAATCTTCGATCAATGGAGCTAAATAAACATCAATATCATTACCCAGTTGTTTTGGTCCTGATATAAGCATAGATAACATGATGTATTTTTGTTTCATGCATAACCACGGTGGTAAGTTATAATTTATCAACATAACCGGCCATGTACTATGACTGTTGCTTTGAAAACCAAAAGGATTCACTCCATCTGTAGATAACGCAAGACGAAGGTTTCTCGACTCGTTTCCAAATTCAGGATACTCATGATCGATTCTCTTCCATTGAGGAGAGTCTGCCAGGTGATGTAGTATCCCATATTTAATTCTTGTATCTGCATGCCATGTTAATTGTTCTGTAGTCTCCTCACTTCCATATAGGCGTCTAAACCTTGGAATGATTGGAAAGTACCATACAACTTTAGTAAAACTGGATTCATCTTTCTTGTATCGAGAAGCACCACACTTTGGGCATTCTTTAAGTGATTTGTGGTCCTTGCAAAACAGTATACAGTCATTCGGGCAAGCGTGTATTCTTTTAGAGATCATACCTATAGAGCGTAGCATTCGTTTGACATCGTATGTTCAGATCGGGAGCTCACTGACTTCTGGGAGCATGTCATTCAAGAGGGCAAGTAGTTTCGTAAAACTGTCTTCACTCCACCCGTTATCTACTTTCAAATTATACAGCTTCAGTACGGCTGACAATGCTGTATATTTAGTGCAACCAGTATACAATGGCGTCTTTGCACAACTTTTTAACTTCTCAAACAATTTTGGGCAATCACAAAGTTCATCTTCGAAGGTCATTGTCATTTTCTCAATACGATCTTCATCATCATTCACATCTATAATCACATCCTCCATACGGTCATCTTCATTGTTCATGTTTGTAATTATATCAGATAATCCATAAAACACAGTGTCACCCCAGTCACTACCTACATTCGTTGTTTCCCCATGTTTATTCCAACATGTATAACTTTGATCTATTCTATGGCAGTTCAAGTGTACTTCCAACTCATCTGGACTAATTTGTTTTGAATAACAACATCGTAAACACGGACAAAGGATTTGAGAAGAGTCACATGCATGATCTTTTGCAAACTTGATAAATTCTTTCACGCCTTCTTCATACTCTTTTGTCAACCGATTGACATTCATCCATTCTTTATTTATATTCATCCTATTTGAAATCCATAGGATGAGTATATAGGTTAGAGGATAAATGACTTCTCGAACCTTTTCTGGATAACCTAGAACTCCTTCTAAGGAAATAATGTGACCATGAAACAATACTTCTTAAACAAAATACTGGGAATTTATAATATTGTAATAAAGAAAAAGCTCTCTAAAAACCCCCAAAACAACCTCCAGATTATCGGAGTACTCCTCCTATATATTGTAATACACCAAGAAGTATTTTAGAAAAACGAAAATGGAGGTGTCTAGAAAGATATTAAAGATCTAGTTCATCAGTTCCATGAAATAGATAGAGCATTGGTGATCCCAAATGGAATTCATAAATACTTTAAATTTCCATATCGACTTTAAAAATCTATCTTTTGAGCATCCTCTTCCCAAACCCTCAACTGTTGGTACCCTGATCTCTAGAAAATTTTCAAAAACCAATAGAACCTTATAAGATGGTCAAACAAATCATCAATTATTTGCAATATGTAATTATTCATTACCTTCACCTGGCTATGACTACGACAGACAGTTAAAATTAATAGGCTATGATATGACTTCATTGAAAATAGAATTAGAAAATCCCATAGTGACATGATCATATAGATAGAACCATTTCCCTAAAGATCTTCTAGCTGATCTTTTAGCTCCTCTAAATCGGCCAGAGCCTTATGATGTGATGGAATGGAAAATGGGATCGTCCTGTGAAGCAAATAGATAGAAAACACAAACACTCATTGGGGAGGTTATCCCACAAAGTCCTCTAGAAATGATTTTTTGTACTTTTCCATGACCACTGGAATTTCACATGAAGAACACTTCTCAAGAACCCCAAGGAAAACCTTGAAAAAATGACATGATATGAACCATAACATAGAAGCAACTTGTCATACCCTCCATGGTTATAGATCACAATCTCCATAAAATACATGGAATCTCCTGTTAAGAGTAAGTAACTGAACCCAATGGTGATAATAGTCATCTAGTGCACTAAATCCAATAAAAAAATCCAAGACGATAATGAGGTCGGAAAATACCAGGTCCAAAACATGGAATTCCGAAATGTCCTCCATGCCAAGTACCACAAAACAACTCTCAAAGAACATGAAACCATGACCATTTTTCCTACCCAAAAGGGTTAGGCAATACATGAAATAATTCATAAACTCTGCTGTCATAATCAAGTAATAAAAAAATATGTGAAATTAATGACTAGGATTCACCATTTTGAAATGAAACCAATACTATAGAAGAATTAATAAAAATTCACCTCGAATTTTGGTTGGCCAAGATTATGAGTCCTCATGAATGATCTCTACTGCATTGATTTTTTCTGGATTAGACTCGTCTATGTATTATTTCCCTATTAAAAATCCCCCTTTCTCTTAGGATATGATCCTCCACCATTTGAAGCCTCTTATTTTAACTAAGAGCCCTTAAAAAAGTGGATCCTACACCACTCCCATTAGGAGCCAATTGAAAAAATCACAAGATATTCCCCGGCTACCCAAATAGGTGGAACGCCCTTAGAGTCTCTGGTAAAATCGTTCAGATGTTTCCCACATTTCTAATCTGATAAAAAAAATAGGTCCATTGTCAATAGAATCCACATAATCTATTCATAAATACTACTCAAATCCCTTTATACTACTTCTCTAAGACTCATCGTGCTTTAGATTTTATCCTCAAAAATAACTATAGATACCACCCATTAATGGAACACCATTGAGACCAATATTTCAATTAAAATATGCCTCTCACATCAATACCTTGGGTAACACCTAAAAATAGGTTGGTAGACTTAGAAAAATAAGAATAAATCTGATATATTTCCTCAAACCCATCTCAAAATTAATATCCATATGATAATAGTTCGTGGGGAGATAAAGAGATACATGAACCAAATGAAAACACCAAAACATAAGAATAAATACATAAATCTAATGAAGTAGTGGGAAATCATAAAAACAACCCATAGTCAGATTCAAAACATAACCACAATCCAAAACTACCCATGGAAACTGAAGATTCAACATGAAGAATAGTTTTCCAAACACTTACCCATTCCAAACATAATTAATTCATGAAAATTCAATTTGAATCACCTTAAGGAGGAGGACCCGGTGGCGGAGGAGAAGGAGGTATCGACAGCGGAGGCACCAGAGGCAGCGCGGAGGCAGCGCGGAGGCAGGGTGGAGGCAGGGCGGAGGCAGCAGAGGCAGCAGAGGAGGAGGAGGAGGAGGAGGAGGAGGAGGCCGCGGTGGAGGAGGAGGCAGCGGAGTAGGCAGAGGAGGAGGAGGAGGAGGCGCCGGTGGAGGAGGAGGAGGATGAGGCCGCAGACTTGGAGGAGGAGGAGGAAGCGCCGGTGGAGGAGGAGGAGGACGAGGCCGCAGTGGAGGAGGATGAGAAGGAGGAGGCGGCGGCCGGAGGAGGAGGAGAAGGAGGAGGCAGCGGCCGCGGTGGCGGAGGAGGAGGTGGCGGCAGTTGTGCAGAGGAGGGCTTCCGTGAGAGCTTGACCGGGTGCAGGGAGGAGGAAGAGGACCCGCGTGTTTTTAACAAATCTGCGTGATCCTTTATCAGCGCTAGTAAAAAGCGCTGATAAAGGGTGTATTTATCAGCACTAAAATGAGAAGCGCTGATAAATACAACCTTTATCAGCGCTAAAAAAGCGCTGATAAAGTGGACCTTTATCAGCGCTTTTGTTAGCACTGATAAAGGCCCGACCCTTTATCAGTGCTTTACTGTTAGCGCTGATAAAGGCAGGCGCATGCCTTGCCCAGTTTTGTGGTAGTGCATAGTTATTTCATTCTTTTCCTCCCTAATAATTGAATTTAATTGAGCTACTAGGGGTGGATCTTGATAAGAATCAGGTGGTGACATTTCTGCTCTAAAGATAAGGTATTCCTTATCATCATCAAAAATTGTAACCTCCTTCTTCTTACAATAATTTTTTGAATCATGGTCTGAAATCCTATCCACACTGAGGATTATATCAAATTCAATTGTGGATATGGCAATGAGATCAGAAGATAAAGAACATTTATATTCCCTAATGGGGACTGATTCACAAAAATTTGTTGCAATGATACTTCCCTTAGGAGTTTTGACTGACAAATTCCTTGTTAAATCAAATAAAAAACATCCAATTTTATTAGCAAACTGAGAATATATGATATAATGAAATGATCCAAAATCAAATAAATCATTGGCTAAACTTAAGGAAACCATTAAATTACCTACTACCATATCATTTGGAGCTTCAACCTCAGCAGTAGTGATCACATAAGCTTGGCCTTACTCCCTTGGCCATTTCTGAGGTATGTTTCCTTGGTGATTAGAACATTCATTTGCATAATTCCCCATTTCTCTACAATTGTAGCATTTAACATTGACAGCCTCTTTATTTCCCTTGCAATCATGAGCTTGGTGGCCTTTTTTACCACACTTATAACAGACTCCCATTACTTTCAGGCAAGTATCGGGGTGTTTCTTCCCACATTTACTGTAGGATAGAAATTTAACTTTTCCCTTCTTCCCCTTATTTCCATTTCTAGAGTGTTCAATAGATCTCTTCTTCTCTTGCTTTACTTTAAAGTCGTAATACTTAGAGAATTCTTTTTCTAACTTGATAGCACATGATACTATATCTTTATACGATGAGAAGGATTGTGAGACTAATGATCGACAAAGAAATGGTTTTAACCCATAGAAGAATCGATCGGTATTACTCCTTGGGTTACATATATAATCTGCTTCATGCCTTGCTAACCTTGTAAAGTCAGCCTCATACTTTGCGACATTCTCTTTCTCCTTTTTCCTCAGACTCAGAAATTTTCTTTCCATATCCACTATATGGTCATGTGGAAAGTATTTTTCTAATAAAAGCTCTTTAAACTCCCTCCATTCCATATTTTATACTTCTTCATACTCCTTTGTGTTTTGAATTAATGACCACCATTGATCTGCATCTCCCATGAGGCGATAAACTGCCATGGAATCATTTTCCCTTTTGTTACTCCCCAAAGCATGAAATATTTTCTCTAAGGAACTTATCCATTGCTCAGCTACAAATTGATTTGTAGACCCATTGAATGTTGGTGGCTGTTTCCTCATGAATCGGTCTAACATTGATCCTCCACAATGTGGATCAGGGTGTTCCACATGGGTAAGGTTATTATTCATAACCTAAGTGAGTTGTCCCAGTATGGTGATAAGTTGTTCAACACCGGTTGTATCACCAGCTCCACTATAATTATATTGAGTAGGAGAGAAATCCCTAAATGGATTACGTGCGTTGATACAATTTCAATTCCTTCCACTAGGTTCCATTTCTAAACAATGTCATACACTAGATTAGTTTATGAATCACAATACATAATTCCAAACTAGTAAAATACCTAACATAAATTGAACAGTTTATGCTATAACCCATAATCATAAAAAATCTTTTCTTTGAGGAAGTATTTACTCATAAATATTTCACAATGGTTTGTAAAGAAAATGTGAATTATCCTAAGCATATCCCCCAGGAGTGTCGTAACCAAGAGTGCAGCAAGGCCCGTTGTCATGTACCAGGATACCCTAGGTCAAGCCTGAAACTCCTTGTTGAAGTTTTAAATCCTAGGTACATCTGTTTTAAAGCTGCCTCTACCTGATCGTATCCAGACAGGGATGTATTCCTTGGAAAATACACAAAATATCTACATTACCAAAATTCTAGGAAGTTCTTCTATACCAATCCTCAAAGTCTATCTTAGGGTAATGTTCTCTAATCAAAGTTTTTCTAAATCTAGTTTCCAAGGTTTGTACTAAAATTCCTCTGATACCAACTGTAACGCCCCGAACCTAGTTACCTAGAGTCGGTGCATTATTATATAACATTGGAATGATCACAAGGGATCAAATTCCTAAATACTGATCAGTTTAGTAGCCTTGGAAGTACTAGATACATACATAAGTTTTACATTACATCATGAAATGGAAACAACAACAACATTGTGTCCCCTTTGACACACTCATATCCCTTAGCCTATTCCTACAGGTTAATCTTAATATACTTCTTCACATCTTGGAAAAAATAAAACATAGAAAGGGGTGAGCTCAGGTGATCATTAAGGATAACAATATGGCAGAAACTTTCATAAATAAGCATAAACATTTAAGGCAATGTATACGACTAAAAAAATCCTTTTAAACTTAAAATTCAACATAATATAGAAAATATAAATCAAATAATGACATTTACTTATTCATATGGATATTATACTAGTCAAATAATCACATACAATATCAATAGCTAATTTTATAATGATGGAATGCATAATGTCGGACATCATAACCACATAGTCAAGGCCTCATGCCAAATAATGACATTTACTTATTAACATGGATATTCTACTAGTCAAATAATTTTTTTTGGATTATATATCATATTTGATACAAATTCATGTTTATTAATTACTCATGGCATGATATATATCTATTTCATAATTTGACATATTCTATATTAGAGATTTCACTTTTAATATTATGATCATATACTTATGAGTAGTAAATACATATTATGCATTATGATATATAGACAAATAATCACTTTTTTTTCATGATTTCTAAAGTTATATAAAATTTTATGATTAATACAATTAATAAAATAAAATAATTACTTATCCCCATATAGATGTAATTATTTTTTGATGAATTAATTGAAATAAGGAAATGAATTAAGTACCATGATATAATTTTTCTATGTCCAATGATATGAAATATTTTGTTTTAATATTTATTTTTAATAGTTTTCATGAATTTTTTCTACATGATTCCATGATCCGTCCTCACAAGAAACCCTCATGTGTCAGTAAAAAAGTCGAGTGTGGCCCCTAAAGCTATCCTTCAATAGGACACAAGTTAGTAACTAGAGTTGAGGGTGTAAATCATATGATACGTGAGACATTACCCTCATGAATCTCAAAAAAAACTAGAAGAAACTACCAATAAATTACAAAAAAATAACATGAATTAAATAAATGATATTACAATTCATGTAATGTAATACATAAACAAGAAAAATACCAAAATAAAACTAGATCTTAAGGCAGCGACTCTAACTCCAATGATCACCATGATCACCATGATCTAGTAATTTTCATCCTGATCACTCACTCCATATTACAAATCTATAAAAATAGTATATAGAAGATATGGGTAATCATAAAAGTATACTTAGTAGGTTGTTCCCAAAACTGTTTCATGCAAATATAGAAGAACCATACTAATGCTTATGTGAACAAGTAGTGAAATTGACTCGTTACCTATCCCAAGGTCATTTACAACCCACTCTCTCCAAGGATCACTCACTAAATTCACACACGAGTGTAATAATATAATAGTAATGAAAATACAATATAAAGGTACCCTTGAACCATTCCCTCACTCACTATTTTCTTGAAAATATTACTACAAATGGCTTACACTGTGACGTGGTCTTCCTTGTGGTGACAGCTATATCCAATGGAAGACCATGAACATTTTGGAGGTCAATTTAAATAAGCCAAACCATTTTTTACTTATTATTTTATAGGGATATCCATTTTAAGATGTCAATTTTAGCCAAGTCAATTAACATTATCAAAACATTATGTGAAATATATTATCTTAATTCACTATTTTGTCCTATCCCTCATGGTGGAGCTTGACTAAAACATAGAAAATGGATAACCAAAACATAGAGAATCATCTTACAATGCTATGAATTTCATGATTTTCAATCTCTCCCTTTAAGGGATGTTTCAGGTGCACTATGTCTATGTCATGAAAAAATATGAATCGAAATTCCCATTTTCAAGAAGACTATGTAATGGTTTGGTAAAACCAAGAACAAAACAATAATTTTTTATTTGGCTATGTCATGGTTCTTGGAAAAATCATTTTACCATTTTTCTTCATTAATTTAAAATCAATACAAATGTTGATAGAAAATTATCTGATACCAATGATGGGTTTTAAAGGGATTACCTAAAAAAATAAAAGACAACTCTAAAAACATAAAAAAACCATAATATATCTACACATTTGGATTGGATAATAAAAAAAAGATAAAATTTTGTACCTTAAACATGTTGATATAATATTCAATCACACATTTTATATAGACCAATGAGGATAAACTAATGGGTTCCTCCCTCCCAAGGTATCCATGGATTGTACAAATCTTTTTATTCATATGAAGGATCTCCCTTTTATCCACAGTTTTCTAGAACTTTTAGATTAAAGGATAAATAGAATGAGATCTATAGAGAATAATACACAAAGTTTTGTAGTGTATAAAATTATTTCATGAGGATAAAACTACCTTTATATAATTATCAAGAGCTCATATGTTAGACCATACAATTATTTAGCGTTTTATACAAATTCTACAAAAAATTTAACTTTTAAAACATTCATATCAATCGACATATTAATTGTTTGACATTTAAACATTCATGTTTTGAATTAAAAATCATATTTATTATCATATAATGATAAATAACCTATCATGATAGTTTTTGTAGATCCATAGGATCAATTACCATATGATATCACATGAAACAATAATTCCATGAAAGAACCTTCATGGCACATTGTCTCACATTATGTCATGGTGCATACAAGGATAAACCATGGTGTGGTCTAAAGAAAGGCATAATGATGGTTCCTTTAGTGAAAAAATCCTACACACTTGACCTATCTACTATATTAATATAGTTCTCAGTGGTTTGAGTTGAGTTAGAGTGGTATCGATGTATGTTGTGTCCTAATGACAGAGTTTAGAGCTAGGAATCTTGTAAGGTTTGGTTTTGGGAAATTTAGGGAAATAATGTTTAAGGTATGTAAGTCTAGTCATTACACTAGAGTGACCTACTAAAGGATACGATGGAAGGCCATTAATAACCATCTCACTCCCTACTAAAAAAGTACCCCAAATGATGATTTATAATCCTAAATGACTATATTTCATTCCATTATATCAAAATTTAACTATCAAACACACAATAAATATTTTTTCTAAGGATTCTTAGTAATTTAATTTTTTAATATATCCCATAACACTCCTACTCATCCTACTTTTTATCCATATACAAATTAAAGAGTCATTTATATTATAAATTAATATAAAAATAAAGTAAAAATAGTAATTATAATTTTCAAAAATTCAATTAAAATTTTAATTTATTTCATCCATTATATATATAAAAATATTTCATAATTATTAGATTTATCAATTTCATTCTATTAACAAACTTCCAAATAAAAGTAACATTTAATTAACTTTCATCTCATAATATTTCATTCCATTATATTCTATTGATTATCATTTCATTTCATCTCTTAAAAACTTTTGAACACAACAGAAATCTCATCTCAATTGTAGCCTCACCCATTCAGTAATTATTCTGTATTGGTGGAAACAATTGATAATTGTGCATTATAATTTTATTCATGGATTCAAGTGACTTTAATGAAATATGTTGATATAGATCATAACTCACATATTGATTAAAAATGGATTGAACGACCCAATGCATTATTTAACCAACATCAAATTAAAATTACTTTGAAAGAGTGAAATGTTAAGTGAGTACTAATGGGTCTATAATATTTCTTATGAATATGTTTATGTGATATTATATCTTTTCACACAAAAAAATTTGATTTAGACATAGTATAGAAAAATCCCATAACATAGAATTATGGTAAGGAAATTATGATTGTTGTTTACTTTCAAAATATAAATAGTTTGGAAATTAATATTACAAGGAGGAATGTTTCCACTAATATATTTTATTCATTTAGTATCATTGAAAAAATTATCACATGTCTTTATGAATTATTTTCTTGGTTCCTATTTTACTATATCGAAATACCACATGTATTGCACATCTAAATATGGATCAAGGTTATTGGGGTGAGAGAAAATCACTTTATTATGACACAAATAAAAAATCATACAACAAAAATGTGTGCATCAAAAATCCATCTAAGGTTGATATGGGTCATCTTTTGGTTAGAATTATTTTTTCCTTTTAATTATTTATATGGTGACATAAAATATAAATAAAGTTGTATTATTTACTTGTTAGTGCAGTGAAAGAAAAAAATAATATTTATATTATCTTAAAATCTTAATAACATTATTCAATAATGGTTGAATGATGATTCAAATTAGACACTTAAAAGAATATTTAATCAAATCAGTATGGTGAAAATGATGTTTATCTATCATACTATATTTGTTTTTTCATTTTTTTATTTTTTCAAAATTATTTACAATTTGAGTATTTTATTCCATAATAATCTGAAAGGAATAAGGTACTACATTTTTTTATGCTCTATGAGTTGTAATTAAAGAATTTACATGAGTGTGTTTGATATGAACTAATGCATAAACTTTTTTATCACTTTTTTTCTCGCACTATTTTTTTTATGTTGATAGCATATAGTGTTATTTATGGATTATGTATCATATTTGATAAAAATTCATGTTTATGAATTACTCATGACATAATATACATCTATTTCATAATTTTACGTATTCCATGTTAGATATTTCACTTTAAATATTATGATTATATATTTAAGAGTAGTCAATACATTTTACACATTATGATATATGAATGAATAATAACTTTCTATGCATTATTACTAAACATATATGAATTTTATTATTAATATAATTAATCCAATAAAATAATTACTTGTCCCCATAGAGATGTAATTATTTTTTGATTAATTAATTGAAACTAGGAAAATAATTGAATACTATGATATAATTTTTCTATGTCCAAATCTATGAAATATTTTGTTGTATTATTTATTTTAATTGGTTTTTATATAATTTTTTTACATGATTACATGACCCACACCCAATAGAACCCCTCTTAGGTTGGTAGAAAAGTAAAATGTGGACCCTGAAGCTTTCCTTCAATAGGAAATAAGTTGGAAACTAGAGATGAGGGTGTAGAAAACATGATATGCAAGACATTACCCTCATAAATATCAAGAAAAATAGAAATAAACCACAAATAAACTCTAAATAAATAATATAAATTAAATCTATGATCTCACAATGAATGTAATTTTATACATAAACATGAACAATACAAAAATAAAACTATCTATTACAATAGTGAATCCAACTCTAAAGATCACCATGATCTAGTAACATTCATCCTGATCACTAATACCATTGTAAAAATTAGTAAAAATAGTATATAGAAGATAGGTGTAAACATATAAGTATACATAGTAGGTTTCTCCCCAAACTATTTCATGAAAATGTGGAAGAAGCATACTAATGCCTATGAGAACAAGCAGAAAAACTAACCCGTTACCTATCCCAAGCTCATTTACAGCCCAAAATATCTAAGTATCACTCAAGAAATTCACACAATAGTCTAATAATATAATAATCATGAAAATTAAATAGAAAGTTACCCCACACCTACTTCTTCACTCACTATTTTTCTTCAAATTCTGCTAAAAATTGCTTGCACTATGATGTGGTATTTCCTATTGTGACAACATTCACTGATGAAAGATCATGACCATTTTGGAGGTCATTTTAAACATGCCAAACCATTTTGACCTTATTATTTTAGATATATATCCATTTCAAGATAACCCTTTTAGCCAAGTCATTTCATGTCAATAGGACATTATACAAAATGTCTTGTCCAAAGTCAATATTCCATTTTAGACCTCATGGTGGAGCTTGAAAATGACATCTAAAGTAGCTAACCATGACATAGAGCATTGTCCTATGAATTTATGATTTTCATGATTTTCAATATTTCCCTATAATGGTTGTTTCAGGTGCACTATATCAGGTTAAATAAAAAATATTAATTGAAATTTCCATTTTTAAGAAGACTATGTTATGGTATGGTAAAACCAAGAACAAAATGATCATTTTGACTCTGGCTATGTCACAGTTCTCAAAAGACTCATTTTTTATTTTTCATCATTTATTTGAAACCAATCCAAACATTGATAAAAACTATTCAGATACCAATGATGGGTTTTAGAGGGATTACCTAACCAAAATGAAAGGAAACTCCAAAAAACTAATTAAACTTATAATCTATCTACACATTTGGATTGGATAATAAAACAAATATTGCTTAAATATGTTGATTTAATATTAAAACATGCATTTGATGTAGATAAATTAAGAGAAAATAATGGGTTAATACCTCCTATAGTATCCATAGATTTCAAAAATCTCCTGATTCTGAAGAAGGATCTCCCTTTTATCCACATTTTCCTAGAATCTTTAGATTAAAGGATGAAATGTACAAGATCTAAAGAGAATCATCCATGAAGTTTTATACTATATCAAACTATCTTATGAGGATTGAAACACCTTTATATAAGAATAAATAAATAATATGTTTGACTATTATAGTATTGAGTGTTTTATAAAAATTCTCTAAACATTTTAATTTTTTAAACCTTCATATAAACCCCTTTATTAAAATTTTAACATTTAAAAATTCATTTTTTTCATTCAAATTCCTCATTGTTATTATCTAATGGAAAGTAACCAATCATTATAGTTTTTGGAGATGCATAATATTAATTCTCACATGTTCTCACATGAATAGATAATTCCATGCTTGGACTATCATGGCATGGTGTCTCACATTATGTCATGGTGTACGCAATGTTAGGCCATAGTGTGGTCTAAAAAACCATGTAGTGATGGTTCCTTTAGTAAAAAAATATAACACACTTAGAATATATACTAGCCTAAATTAGGTATCAATGGGTTGAGTTGTGTTAGAGTGGCATAAAAGTAAGTTGTTTCCAAATGATAGAGTTTAGAGTTAGAAATCTTATAAGGTTTGGTATTAGGAAATTTAGGGCAATGATGTTTAAGGTATGTGAGTCCATTCATCATACTAGAGTGGAAAACTAAAGGATGTGGTGTAAGGTCATTAATATCCATCCCATTCACTATTAAAAAATCTCTCAAATGATGATTTTTAATCATAAATCACTACATTTCATTTCATTCCATTGAAAATTAATTCTCAAACACACAATAAAGGCATATTTTAAGGATTATTAGTAATTTAATTATATCATATTTCCCTTACCATGTCATGACCCAACCCAATGAGGATCAAGACGCTACTACCCCAAGCCCACCTCCATAGACTAGGGGATGGAGACAAGCACTGAAAGGAATAAATAGTATGGGATGCCTTTGTCTAATGTACCTGTATGCACACACATGACCATATCAATATAGAAGTGAAGAGGAATAATAATAAAAGATGAAAAATATAGAATATAACCAATCATATGAAAACCTCTTGGGTGTATAAGAGTACGATATTGAAAACTAAAAGTAAAGGGAAAAAATACACACCTAACCAGAAAGATATCCCAACCTAACAAAATTGAAAAGTAAAAATGCTGAGAGAGACCAGCTCTTGATCTCTAATCTCCAACCATCATACGTGGTCCAATAAACCGGTTATCCCTAATCTCCTCTGTAATCACCACTGACCTATCCATCATCTGCATAAGACACTACATGTGTGGGAAAATCCCATGTAGGGATGAGTATATACATACCCAATAGGATGCCCCGAAATCTGAATGGGGAGTAGTAAGAGACACAATAGAAATAAATAGACATATCATCCCAAATAAAGAGAATAAAAATTCAACAACATGGACACACACACACACACACATATATTCAAACAAAGAAACCCAAATGAGAGAGAAGGGGATCTCTATCTCACAGCCCAACCTAGGTAAAGAGTGTCAATAGAGGACCTGTACCCTAATTTAATGGGGTGGGGTATCACTCAATAGATAGAGGACTCATGCCCTAATTCTATAGGGGTACCACTCAGTAGATATAGGAACTACGCCCTAATGCCATAGGGGGTACCAATCAGTAGATAGAGGAACCACAACCTAATTCCATAGGGGGTACCACTCAGTAGATAGAGTAACTGCACCCTAATTCCATAGGGAGTACCACTCAGTGAAAATATGACCCTCACCCTATCCGATAGGAGTACCACTCGGTGGATAAAGGACCTATGCCCTGATTCATCCTGGGGTGTGTGTGTGTGGGGGGGGGGTACCATTCTGTAGATACGTAGAGGACCTATTCCATGTTCCTTAATGGGTTCAACACTCTAATTATCCCACTTGATCACTACCATCATCTAGCACCACCTAAATAAGCATCATGCATGGAACATCTTGCATCGTATCTCAAAAGACACTATATAGTCCACCATCGGATTCTACATGATAAAGCACTCAGGATAGGCTACTTGTGGGACAAAATCCAAGTCCAAACAAAGGAGATATGAGAGACTGAATATTCCTCAAAATGGAAGAAGGGGGTATGTGACGTGTAAGGGGACCACACGACATGTGGTCCCACTTCTCTTCCTGGACGCATCCCTACTAGTACACAAATCACTAACCGTATAGAACTACATGATGTGTAGGTGGACTACACAGTGTGCCTCAGCCACCCTAGGTCCTACCCATGCCTCTGGGAATGTCCATATAAATCCTCCCATGTCTATGTACTTAAGTACATGATGAGATATCTCACACGGGGGTTTCCTGTATGATTCGTCACATGGATCGTCTACCTGGGGAGTGATACATGACATGTGTCTTAACCAAACGGTGTGTTATACCGCATGGGGACTTGCCCATGTTCTATTTCTACATGTCTTGTCTACCCAGGGAGTGATACATGGGGCGTGGATCATCTACATGACATGTTTTTCTTAACTTCTCTAAAACCCTAGCATTGCAGCCAAATGGGAACTACACGATGTGTGTTCTTTGAACTAAATAGTGTGTAGTCAGGATTTTGTAGAAACTTAGATATTTTCTTAGGTATTCTAAATCTGACTCCTACACCACAGATCTCTCCTCCATCCACCTAAAATCAGTGGATCTTACCTCCGTTCATTGTTTATGGCCATTCAGTGGCCGAATATTGGTATCCGTCAACCTCGGTGGTTCGTATATCTCCCCATGCGTCTCCTTACATTTTAATTTAGTATTGAATCCCAAATCTAAGAGATTCATCACTCATATCCAATAACACAACTCCATCTACCCTCTGATCAACGATTCGTTCACTACATGTGATTCCACTATGAATCCGAGGCTTTGATTGGGCTCGGTACCACCCGGAATGGCTGAGCCATAGACTCGTAGCCTAATGAATAATAACATGAAGAATAAAAGGTATAAAATCACCAAAACTAAGGTGAATTATTATTTTATAAGTTTTCTTATCCAACGAACACAATCAGGGATATCTAGGGTGAGAAAACTCAATAAAGAAATTAAACTGGTACATGAGTACATGAAAAGGATTACAAATCGAATGCAGATCAAGAATCAATATGATCATGATCAATCAATTTAATCAGAAGGGGAATAATCCACAAGTTTACAAGTCCTACCTTATTTTTGGATCTTCATCAATGAAGAATGTGCTTTCTAATGAAGAATATGAATCATTGTGTTTGCTGCATCTCGATCTTCCTGGATCAGGAGTCTTGTCATCATTTTATTCTTATTCGATAACGAAGGGTGGAAGGAACCTCTCAATTATCTCAAGGTTTATGAATATAAATTTTTATAATTACTATAAAGGTGTATTTAAAGGAATTTTGATTAGGTTAATTTTATTAAATAAATAAAATTAATTAATTATTTAACTAAATGCACCCTGCCAACGACTACTTTTATCCACACATCCCATGACGACCTATTTTAGGTCATGATTAGGGTAAAACTCATGTTTTGGATTCATCTGTGGTATTAGATATTCAATCTGAAATCTTGTTTAAGACTTATCCCATTTTATTTAAGAAACTACATGCACTTAATATAAAATATATTTAATATTTTTATAAAATTAATTCTGGGAACACTGGACCTCATAGTTGTACATCATCTTAATGCATGGATTTGAAAATATGTCTAGAAATATTTCAAAGTATTATAAGAATAAAAAAAGAGTGTCTAAATCATTACCTCCTTCAAGATTTTCATCCCTGAAAATCAAAAACTAAACAAAAATCTCAGGATACTGAGTATGCATATGGATCTCCCACTCCATGAGATCTTCTAAATGCTCTCGCGCTTCCACAACACAAAAACTAATGGGATGGCCCATACACACATGGTCCTCTCATTCCAATCCTTGATTTCCACTAGATTCTCTACAAAAGTGGATCCCTCCTCAATGCCCAACTCTCTCTAGTTAATAATGTGCATAGGGTCATGCATATATCTCCTCAGTTACGACACGTGGAAGATGTCATGAACCTGCTCCAACTATGGGGGTAGGTTGAGGTGTTAAGTATACTCTCTAACCCTCTATAAGATCTCAAATTACCTGATGAATCTCGGGGATAGCTTGCCTCCCCAGAAGAATATCTGAAATCCTTATCATGTAGAGACTCTTAGGAAAACATGGTCTCCCTTCTTGAACTCCAAGGACCTACAACACCAATATAAATAATATTTCTTCCTACTCTGAGATATCCTCATATGCTTCAAGATGACCTAGACATTCTCCATCATTGCCTACACTATCTATGTTCCCATAAGAGATGCCTATCTAATCTCCATCCAACACAAGGGTGAATTGAAGGGTCTCCCATACAGTGCCTTAAAAGGTGACATACTGATAGTAGAGTGATATATATTATTATATGAAAACCCTACCAGTGGAAAGTGATCCTCCCAACTCTGAAAAAAGTATAACATGAAATCCCTCAACATATACTCTATCTACTGGATAGTACGCTTGGTATGCCCATCTGTTTGGGGGTGAAAGGCTACCCTCATCCTCATCTGGGTCCAAAATGCCTCATATAGGTCTCTTTATAACCATGATGTGAACCAAAAATCATGGTTAAAGACAATAATTGAGGGAACCCTGTGAAGGAGAACCATCTCCCATATGTATATCTGCCCCAAACTCTCTACCGAACTTTTCTACTTGATAGTAAGGAAGTGTGCCGACTTCATCAGTTGGTTAACTATCAACCAAATGGAATCATGGACCTCCACTATATTCAGAATCCCTATAATTAATTCCATGTATATTCTATCCCATTTCCACTTCGAGATCTCAAGAGGTAGCAAAAAACCTATTGGAACCTAGTTCTCAACGTTAACCTACTAACAGGTGAGGCACTGTGAGGCGTAATCAGTCACGATACATATCATGTCAACTTAAAAAAAACTACCACTGAATGTATCTATACATATTACCCACACCATGATGTAAAACTAAAGGATAAGTGTGAAACTCCCTCATCACCTCCTCCCACATCATTAATGGGACCATCGTCCATACCTGGAAAAGTATGACATGGTTATCTTCTTCATAAAATATATAGGGTGAATCTATTGAGGATATATAGTCATGCAAGACCTCATAGTCAATGTATCCCAACTAGGACTCTCTCACATATTGAAGTAGTAGTGGACTCAACACCACCAACTAAAGAAAATCCACACCCTCCTACTCAAACAGGGTCAGTTGTAAGGAAGCCAACTGCTCAGACGCTTATTACACCAAAAGAGCCCGAGACTTCCTACTAAAGGAATCTACTACCATGTTACCCTTCCTAGAAGTATATACTATCTAAAAGTCATAGTCCTAGTATAACTCCAACCAAGACCTTTGTCTTAGGTTTATGTATCTTTTTGTAAAGACATACCTGAGACTATGATGGTCTGAGTAAACCACAAAGCACTCTCTTAGAAGATAGGTACCTCCAAATCCTCAGGTATAAGACTATCACTACTAGATCTATGTCATGAGTCATGTAACTATTCTCATGGGGTCTCAACTACCTCAACTTATATACGATAATTTCCTGTATCTGCATCAACATGCAATCAATACTAGATCTCGAGGCATTGTAATACACTACGTACTCCTTGACCTCCTCTAGTAGTATCAAAATAAGGGAACTCATTAGACTTAGCCTCAACTCCTCAAAGGCCCTTTAGAAATACCCAGACCAGGTAAATGGATTCACTTTCTGCATCAAGTTAGTCAAAGGGGATGAAATCATAGATAATTCTACCACAAACCACCTATAATACCCATCCAAGACAAGGAAAATACACACCTATGATACGATCTTGGGTAGATACCAAGAAAGCAATGCATTGATATTTTCTAGGTCCATAGATAAACCATTCTAAAAAATGACATGTCCCAGAAAGTGAACCACGTAAATCCAGAACTAAAACTTCAAGATCTTACCATAAAGCTAGTGCTCCCAAAGAAAATATAGGACCATCCTCAAGTGATCTTCTTGATTTTACTTTGATGCAGAGTATATGAGTATGTTGTCAATGAAAACAACCACAATCTGGTCCAAGTATGGATGGAAAATATGGTTAATCAAATCTATAAACATGGTGGGTGAATTATTCACATCAAAGGGAATCACCAAGAACTCATAGTGTCTATAGAGACATAGGAATGATAGATTCAAAATATCAGCCTTATGAACTCTCAACTGGTGGTAGCTAGACCAGAGATCAATATCCAAGAACCATATCAAACCTTGGAACTAATCAAAGAGGTCGTAAATCCTTGGCATGGAGTACTTGTTCTTTATTGTGGCTTGGCTTAGGCAATGATAATCTATGCAAATCCACAATCTCCTGTACACCATTTTCATAAATAACATTGGAGTTTCCCAAAAGGACACACTAGGCCTGATAAAACCCTTCTCTCAAAGGCACTTCAACCGCAACCACTGCTCCCAGATCTCAATAGGTTCTATAATATAAGAAAAATAAGATATCGGTATGGTGATGAGATGCATGTATATACAAAACACTACTAGAAATTTAGGCTATAGCCACAGTTCTAAACCGTGGTTATAGGCTCAAAAACCGTAGCTATAGGTTATAGCCACGATTTCATGAACCATGGCTGGTATTGGCGTTGCTATAGGTCGGAGCCTATAACCATAGTTTGAAACCGTGGCTATATCCCTATAGCCATGGTTTGAACCGTGGCTATATCCCTAAAGCCATGGCTCCAACCGTAGCTATATCCCTATAGCCACAATTTTCAAACCGTGGCTATAGGGTCAACCCTATAGCCATGCCAATAAAGGCCACGGTTCATAGAACCGTGGCTAAAGCTCTATAGCCATGATTTAAAACCATGACTATAGGTTTATAGCCACGGTTTAAAACCATGGCTATAGGCCATTCCACTGCATAAAAAAAACCCAGCACGGTTCACCGTGCTGGCTGTTGGGAGGACACTACCAACTCCCCCCCTCCCCCACCCACAGCTCCCCCACCCTGCACCAGAACCCCCCACCCCCTGCTCCTGCACACCTCCCCTGCCCCACCCCCGTTCACCTTGCACCCCCACCCCCTGCTCCTGCACACCTCCCCTGCCTCACCCCCCTGCGCCTTGCACCCCACCCCCTTCCCCCTCCTCACTACACACCCCCTTCCCCTAGAAAGCCTCCCCTCTCCACCCTGCGCCAGCACCCCCCACCCCCTGCTCCTACACACCTTCCCTACCCCACCCCCTGCACCTTACACCCCACCCCCTGCACCTTTCACCCATGCCCCCTCCTCACTGCACACCCCCTCCCCCCCTCCCCACCCTGCACCAGCACCCCCCACCCCATACCCCCTGCTCCTGCACACCTCCTCTGCCCCACCCCCCTGCACCTTGCACCCCACCCCCTACCCCCTCCTCACTGCACACCCCCACTCCCCTCATTCCTACACCCCCTCCTCAACAGACCCCCCCGGATAGCCCCCCACCCTAGACCCCCCCCCCCCCCAACCTGCCCAACACACCAGTCAATTGAATTGCAAAAACCAAAAACATGCTAATATGGATATGATACAAAAATTTATAGTCAAATGAACTGCACTAATAAAAAACATGCTAATACGATTAGAACTAAATAAAAAATCATCAAGCCAAATTGAGTAGAGTGGAACCAAACCAAATGGTTTTGAAAAAGATGAAACTGAACCAAACTAAAAATAATGTAACCAAACTGACTCAAACCAATCAAAACTGACTTCAATAAAGCGTAATTGAGAAAGAAAAAATGAAACTAATGAAACATACCTGGTTGAATCTAAAATTAATTTAATTGAACTGAATAGCCCCAAATCGAACAAAATGAACCTGTTACAATTGAAATAAACCAAAAAAATGAACCCAATAAAAAATAACCTAGAAAACCTAATCTGACCCAAACTGATTGTGATGAACTTTTAGAAGGCCTCATCCCTGCAGGTTGAGAGGATATCCCAGTCATGTGGTGCTTCACTATCCTCAAAAAGATCCAAAACGCACTGCAAAAAAGATAGGGAACCCAAAAACCACAAAAACCCTAATTAAAATTGATTTAGAGAATAAAAATGGAAGAAACCTTACCTGAATCCGATAGTGAACTTCACAGCTTGCACCCTGTACTCCACGACACCCTACACCTGGTTAATCATACATGAGTTCCCATCATCCATATGTTAAGAGACCAACACCTCATCCATAAGTTAATCATTCTCAAAGTACATGATATTATGTACCTCATAGTTGGAACACATGAACATAAAAAAACTACATGAACGAAAACTAAATCATGCAATGTACAACACCCTGCAAAACACCCTGCACAACACCCTACACTGCACCTTGAACTGCCTGCACTCCACTGCCTGCACTGCACCCTCCACTGCCTGCACCCTGAACCCCCCTGTCAGTCCCCCCTGCCCATTTCCCCCTCCCCTGCCTCCCCTCACCCCCTTCCAACCCCCCCTGCCACCCCCCTGCCCATTCCCCCCTCCAGTTCCCCACTGCCATCCCCCTGTCAGTCCCCCATGCATATTCCTGATTCTTTATTTATCCATATTGGCTTTATTTACATGTATATTCTAAGAAAATAGGAATAAAAGGATGAAGTAGAACCATAATTAACCAAATTAATATGCAGTGATGCAACTTTTGGCCTTCATGGTTATCCTCACGAGTGACTGGCCTATAATGTATGCACAGTCCGACAAGGAAAAATGGGATTTAGAAATGTGTATAATAAGACAGGATACCAGAATCTCTTAATACAAAAAATGGTTGATAAATAAAAGTAACTTCATGAGGCACAATCTAGGTATATTAAATCTAGAAATGCCTTAAAGAATATGATATAAGTCTATGAAAATGAGGTGGATATTCAAGCTGAACCATCCAAGGATGATGAGAAAACCAGCCCCATGTAAAAGGTACAACATTTTTCTAAATTCTCATGTGATACTAAATCTATTTCCCTTCATTATAAAGATTATGAAACATAATTTGAATATTTTTAGGATGATGAATGGTGTAAAAATTTTCCTCCCATGGATGTCCTGAGAATGGGAAAACCCCAAGGAAATGGGAAAATAACGGCTGGAGGATGCCTGGAAAACAAGCAGAATTTTATAAAAAAAATCATCAATATAAAGGAAGATCAAGTTTCAAGGGATATTAATATTGTTGTAGAATTTTTCGGTATAAATATTCTGAGTATTGGTGCAACATGTCATTTCACTGGAACTGGGATGAAAAAAGGGGGAGCAGACCTGAGAAGAATAAAAGTAGTTTTAATAGAAGTAGGAATACTCTTAGTAAAAAAATTCCCAACCTAAAAAAACTACTGGAAAGGTATCTTCTCTTTATTCCCATTCATTTTATGTATACTTTCATATAGGGAATTAAAGAAAACAATTGGGGAGATGGATGACTGTTGTATTATTTGGGTATAATAATAATGAATATCCTTCTTAGAATACCATTGAAGTTATATTTTCCATGATGAAGAAAGTGAGACCATCCCTCAAGGGGTGAAAATCATAAATTAATGTTTTCAATACTGACAAACTGTATGGAATCTCAAAATCTGGACAACCTAATTCTAATTAGTCATTGAGGTTATGTTTAACAACCCCAATATTAATTTTTATATTGACATCACATACTCAATGATTTATGTACTGCATTGATTACTTGTTTATAAAATCTTGTTTCTATAAAGGTTTTTTCCTCATAGACTTATAGTTGAATATCTCAAGTCTGTTTTCCAAGAATATCATGTGATTCTATCCTTCTCTCACAAGTGGATAAGTTTGAAACTTCAAATATATGGAGGAGAAGAAGATTTCATGATGGGAGTGCTCAGAATCCAGGACCACTATCAGTGAGTTCTAAAAATCCATTCCCACTAACCCTATAGCCATTTTGTAACTCTAAACCAGGGGGTGCACTAATTTAGATTACCCATTAGCTCCCTAGGATCTATATAACACAACCAGTAGGCCAATAAAAGAAAACATCATATCAATATCAGGGTCAAATCTAGATCCATAAATATCCCAAAGTTATCATCCTATTTCTAGTACCTGAGCAAGGAACTACCTCAAACATATTTGGTATAAGGTATAAAACACTATTCAATCAAATTCATGAACAAAAAATTACAAAAATAGCCACAATAGGCTCACATTTCCAAACTCTAGGTTCTAAGGTAACACCCAAAGACACCAATGATTAAATCAGCACTGAACCTATTAGGGATAATAAAACATGGGGCACCCATGGTCCCTTAGATCACGTCTATCAAATCATGATCCAATCTAGATAGGGAAACCTCATCTGGAGACTCTGAAAACTAACTCATCCATGATCATCACCTCACCCACTAGGGAATCATCAAGAAAAACCACACCCATAAGAAAGTCCTCAAGGTTTCCTCATACCCATATCATTTCTTGTTCGCACCGCATCCTACCGGACATCATCCCCCCTAGATAGTAGCCCCCCTGAACAACAGCCCCCCCCCCCCCCCAGACCCCCCTGGACAGCAGCCCCCCCCTGGAAAAAAACCTGCAGCCCCCCCTGGACAGTAGCCCCCCTTGGACAGAACCCCCCTGGACAACATCCCCCCCTGGATAGAACCCCCCCTGCTGGACAGCCGCCCCCCTGAACAACAGCCCCCCTGGACAGAACCCCCTGCTGGACAACTCCCCCCCCGGACCCCCTGGACAACAGCCCCCCTCGGACAGAACCCCCCCTGCTGGACCCCCCTGGATAGCAGCTCCCCTACTTTGGATGCTTCTTAAGGTTGAAGTTGGGAGATTCTGGGTTTATCAATAGAGTCTTACAGAGATTCTCATAGTGGGTTTATAGGTTTCTTTTGGAGGATTTAGAAGGTGAGGTTGTGAGTTTCATGTTGCTGTTTAGAATTATAGGACCTTTAAAGATGGGTTTTATCTAGGGGTGTTGCTGTTTGGATTTTTCTACATGGTGTAGTACAAGATACACTTACATGGTGCATGGTGCTGGTTGGTTTGTGATTTCTACTATGGTTGGTAACATGTTTTGGGTGCATATGGGTTGTCTTTCTGGTGTTTCTTCTTTGTTTTGGATTACTATTGTAGGCTTCTGGTTCTCTCTGTTGTCTAGTGTGAAGATAAGGGAATACCATGTGTATGTGAGAAAAGAATTAGCAGGAATATTTCACAGAAAACTAGCATGATGAAACATCTGTGTAGAAGAAAAGAACTGGGATAGATGAAGAGTGGCTAAAACTTTGATAAGTTGATAAGAAGAGACTTCAAGCCCATCAATGCTATTTATAAATGCACGAACACCTACACTGGTGGCATGTGCACCTAACCTTCATGGATTAACTGCATGAACCACCAATGAAAGACACCAACGCGACATACTTTGAGGCCCAACCTTCCCCATTCATCCCTTGTATGGTACTCAAGATGTTACTTTATTCAAGACCAATCAATAATGTAAATGGGAATCTAGAGACAAAAAAAAAAGAATATTTCAACGTCTGTATTTCATTACTTAAAGATTAGACCCTCTTCTTCCAATCAGATCAAATCATGAGGGTTTTGTTTTACACTCCCATTTCCATATGAGTATGACTACATTCAAAAGATAATACCTCAAGTAATTGGGAAGTTAAGAACAAAAAATATTAAAATCGATCGCCCAATAAATCCCAACAAAAGACCCAAACAACGCCATCATGCAGGGCCAGGTTGTGCAACCCCATACTTGTGCAAGTCATCATAGAAAGGGAGATCTGTGCCAACACCCAGTGAAATAACCTATGATAGAACCCTGTGCAAGACATATCCTTCTCCTAGGGTACCAAAATTTCCTATAAATAGGACCTTGGACTTTGTATTTATGTAATATGGAAGATCAGAATAAGTCATAAAGCTCTACTTGCCCTATTCCATTTCCTGGTCCATCAAAACCATCCAAGTATCTCTCCAAAACCCAATCGAAGAGGTAAATAAGGGTAATAGTTATTTTATTATGCCTAAAGTGTTTGAATAATTATTCACCCTCATGAGTAACCACTCACCCTCAGTCCATAAGTATTAGCTTTAAGGTATCCTCCCAAACTAAGGACCTGCACAAAACCCTTCCATAGACACCTGAGGTAACCCTACTATCCTAGAGAAAGGCCTCACCTAAGTGTTATTGCCAAGGATTTTTTTTTTCTAAATTCACCTCTAGCTCACATAGGTACATCCTTCACAAATCAATCTCATGTCGTCCAGGTCTATCCTGCAAGAGACATTACAGTCCATCTAGTTCATCTTGCGTGTGCCTTCCAGTCCACCCAAGTCTACCCTAAACGAGACCCTTCTATCCACCTATTCCCCACCTAGGTGTACCATCCTTTGTGATGAATTTTCATGTCACCAATGGTAGTTCACCTCTTCCCTTAGACACCTCACCCAAAAGAGATGAAGACGAGGCCTTCCCTGAATCCTCCAGATATGTGTAGTCAAACCATAGGGAACACTATAATGTCCTCTATATTATACATTATAATAGTAATTAAGGTCCTAAATTTATAATATCTAATAGGTTGGATCCTTTTAGTGTTGTTAATTATAAAATCTTTTGGTAATAATGACCACAACCTTATTGGCAATGCTAGAAACCTCCCCATTTTAGATAGTGAGGGGATAAATTTTCTTATCCTTTGATGACTGTGCTTGTGATTAAAGCTTCCAAAATTTGGTATGAAGAGAAAAATATTGATTCTCAACCTGTGTTTTTGGTACAAGAGGATCTGTTTTAAGTTCTTATTCAGGGGCATGAAGCTCTATTATTTAAACTGGGCTTTCCATGTGTTTGGTTTATTTGTGATGGGATACTAAAAATGGGCCAAAAAAGTAATTTTAGTGAGCTTCAAAAGACTTATACTCTAAGGAAAATACTGGAAAAAGTTACATCAACGCTTAGGCTTCCCCCAAAGCCGCCTCTAGGGGTTTCCGTTACAGTGCTTGACAATAGGTTGTCATTACAGTACTTAAGAAATTGAGAAAAGCTATTCATAGTCCACCTAGAGGATAATCTGAGTTTTTAATGGGTATGATATGTTAGTAATATATGGGGTTAGATTGTTGTGGGGCTGGCTGGGGCGTGTATGGTAAGTAGTGAATAATTAGGGGTGATGTTTTCTTTCTTGATACTTTTATATTTTGTCCAGCTATAGTAGTTAGGGAGTTGTTGGATGGGTTGTTAGCATTTGTTTCAGATATTTAATAGGGGAGAGAATAGCGGGAAGGGGGTACAAATTAATTGGCTTAGTTCAGCTAGTTGATGTTGAGAGGTAGAGGCCTTGGGAGGTGCCAACCTTATCTCTCGGAGAGGTGGTCTTCTTCCTTGAGATTCTTCTCTTCCCTCCTTATGTATCTCCATTTCTTCTCATCCTAGAAATCTCAAGTGAGCCATGTCTATTTGTTCAATGCTTTTCTACCTATTTTCAACTGCTCTCATTGTTGTTAGCTTTGTTACCTAACTTTTGAATACTCCAATGGGGAAATCACTCAAGGAGGGAAGCTGATCCAAGATTTTCGATAGCTGGAGAGAGATTAAGGATTTGGGAAATACAACACAGGTGGGGAAAATTGAAGATGCATCTCACACTGAGGAAATGGTTTATGCGACTAGTTTATGTTAGGCATGATTGTGATCGAAAGGTATACATTACTCTTTCATGGAGGTATTTTTCATTGAAAAAAAGATGAAATAAATGAATTACTTGTAGTTTATTTCTCTCTCTAACAACTATTTTTATATTGGACACAACCTTTGGGAAAATTGCTGCTAAAAACTCGACTCTGATGGAGGCATGAACATTGGGAAGTTGTGACCATTTCTGAAGACATGCTGCAGAAGCTGGAGGAAGTTCACGAGCTTTGTTAGCTTGATTGTTGTTTATGATGGAATTCAAATTTTCTACAGAGGTGTGACTTATTCAAACTCATATTATCATGATTCAAGAACTAATAACTATAAAAAAACAGCTTCAGTTCTTGTGAGCAGAAGCATGAGAGCTGGAGATGCAAGAGTCTCATTGCTTAGATTCTGGAAATTGAGGTGACAAAGCCGCTGCATGTACATTTAGTAGACGCAATGCCAAGGAGCAGAAGCTTGCAACCAAACCAGTATGTCCTGAAGAGGTAATATATTATTTGTATTTTTTCATGGAAGTGGATCAAATGGAATTGAATAGAGAGGTAAAAAGCTTGTGGACTTTTCAGTCCAGACAGAAAGGGATAAACAATGAAGAGATTGAGGATAAGTTTAAATCTTGTCTCGAATGGCCTGACATGGTACATTATGATCTGATTTCTTCATAGGATAAGCATTAAAGGCATATTGATGAGGGGAAACATGTTCATATTCTAATGGAACCACTAACTAAGGGAAAAAGTGTTTGAATGTTCTATCAGAACAAATCACGATGAATGACAAATTGGCGACAATAGATGAGTATTTTGATTTTTTTTGAAGTAGAACCCATATAACCAGAAGTGATTGATGTTGTAACTGCCATGGAAAATGTAATGGAGGCTGGTAGAGTTTCTATGAGACAACAATGTATTGCCTCTGTAGATACTCAGATTGGCTGTGACAACGACGTGACCACGATGTGACCGCGGTGTGATCGCGGCGTGACTGCGTCGTGACCGCGGCGTGACCGCGGAGTGACCGCAGCGTGACCGCGGCGTGACCACGACATGAAAACGACATGTTGGCCCGGTCCAACGACATCTGCGGGGTAACATCTTCTGGCCAGGAGTGAAGGGAGTGGGAGGAGGCTGGAATGCTGGTGGAAGGAGGCTAGAATGCTGGTGGAAGGGGGCTGGTTGTAGGTGTTGGGGGGATGGTGCGGGATGATTCAAAGGTGGAAGGGGGGGCTATTGTGGGCTGGAATGATGGTGGCGGTGGGCTGGAATGAAGGTGGAAGGGGGATAGTGTGGGCTGGATGTGGCTGGAGAAGGGCCAAATCGTGACATTACCATGACATGACCACAGCGTGATCGTGGCGTGTTGGCCCGGTCTAGCGACATCCGTGGAGCTTCATCTTCTAGCCAGGAGCGAAGGGAGCGGGAGGAGGCTGGAATGCTGGTGGAAGGGGGCTGGTTGCAGGTGCTGGGGGGATGGTGTGGGCTGATTCGAAGGTGGAAGGGGGGCTGTTGCGGGCTAGAATGCTGGTGGAAGTAGGTTGAAATGAAGGTATAAGGGGGATGGTGTGGGCTGGATGTGGCTAGAGTAGAGCCAAATCACGGCATTACCGCGGCTTGACCATGACGTGGTCGTGGCATGACCTCGGCGTGGCTGCGGCGTGACCACAGCGTGACCGTGGCGTGTTGGCCCAGTCCAGCGACATCCGCAGGGCAGCATCTTTCGGCCAGGAGTGAAGGGAACAGGAGGAGGCTGGAATGTTGGTGGAAGGGGGAAGGTTGCAAGTGCTGGGGGGATGGTGCGGGCTTATTTGAAGGTGGAAGGGGGGGGGGTATTGTGGGCTGGAATGCTGGTGGCATCGAGATGAAATGAAGGTGGAAGGGGGTTGGTGTGGGCTGGATGTGGCTGAAGCAGGGCCAAATCACGGCATTACCGCGGCGTGACCGCAGCGTGACCGCGACGTGACCGTGGCGTGACTGCGGCATGACTGCGGCGTGTTGGCCCGGTCTAGCGACATCTGCGGGGCAGAATCTTTTGGCCAGGAGCGAAGGGAGCAGGAGGAGGTGGGGCAACATTCCGACCGTCGCCCCGCCAGCAAATGATAGAACAGATCAACTATTTAATATATTATAACAAGGGATCTCCAGAGAATGTTGTAGTGAGCGGCACAATGATGCAACGTCTAAAGGAAAAAAACGACAGAAAAGAACCATACACCCTACACAAACCATTTACAAATTCATTTACTTTTCCTAAACATGGAAATTTTATTTATAATATTCAAAGAGTGAAAAGGAAAGTGTCATGGTCAAGGCATATGCCTACTCGGGCAATGTCATTTGAGTTAAATGAGTATGATAATCCAATTTATATTATTCAAAGAAAACAAAAACTAACTAGCCACAAAACAAACACTAACAAGAGGCATATGAAAGACTCAAACCAAATCTAAACATGATACAAATAACTCTCACTACTCTTTGGTTTAGAAGATAGCGCACCTCCGTTGGAGGGGTTTTATTATAAAATCATGGCATTGATTTATCACAAAATTCATTTAATTATATTTAACATTTATTCTAAAACTCATTCAGCACAAATTAAATGCAATAATTTAAGCAACTAGATCAACATAACTATCACTGTGAGTTTTCGCAGATAGCGCACCTCCGTTGGAGGGGTTTTATTATAAAAACATGACTTTATTTATCAAATGAAACAATTATATTAAAGAACACTTATTCAAGATATGAAATTCAATATAATTAAGCAAAATTAAGAAAAAAACTAAATTCAATTTAAAGCGTTCTTGAATTAAAGAGGCTAAAAGAGGGATCCTACCTCAAGGTGGAACCAAACCGTCCAATTCGGCTCTTGGAGATTTCTAACTAAACGTTTCTGCTCCCCCACTGGGTATACGCATCTTCACACACATGCAAGGACACATAGCCCCTATGCACACACCCGCATGGCCATGAACATGTGCAAGGGGATCCTTGCACATATGCTTATATGCATATACCAGTCTACACTCACCTGCGTATGCATTTATATATATATACATGGGCACACATAGCCCCATACGTGCATAATCGCTGCTATGGTTGACTATACATGTAACGGGGGAACCCACATACATATATTTTCTTACCTATGCACTAGAAGGCCAGTCGCCCTTAACTTGGATACTCGAAACCAATGAGCATGGATCAACGCAATACACAAAGGATATTAGGAACATTAAAACACATAAAGGATGCTATATAACCAGTGAGAAACCAACCAACGACATTAAAGCCTTACCTCGATTGGGTGAACCACATCCACCCGAACCAACACGAAATGATCCAACGCCCTACTGAAAACATAATATGGAGTAAAAAACACTGAAATCCCCAAATACATGAGGTGTGAGAACATATAAAAATAGTATGCATTAGATAACACGTTATAATTTAATAAAATATGTTTACCCATTCAACTGTATGTGAATCCAAAAAGAACAACACATTTATCCATAACCAATTTCCCTTCACATGCATCATGAACATATTAAAACAGTATGCATTATATAACATTTTCATTTTCAAATTATAACACTCCATTCACATGACAACTGCATCCACAAAGCATCAATGGTATGAATAATTCTACACATAAAATATTCTTAAGATTTTTATGAGCTCAAAATGATTTCACATAGAATATGATATTCTTTATGAAACTAGAAACACATCATATATTGTTCACCTAAATCTCAAAGAAATAATGTTCTCGTGGTATCTTCTATGTGAACTTCCAATGATTTATATCTACAAACACTACAATGATAACTATTTTTATGTTTTGAGAAAACCAAAATTAATCATATATCACAGTTTGATATTGATTTTCATGAATTATTATTGGGGGGGGGTTCCCTATGGTTTCTAAAAATTATAGGAAAATATTGTCTAATGTAATCTATTCCCAACGGTTTAATGAAATTGTTGGGAAAACACATCAAATTATTACTTAAACCAACAGTTTTTTCAAACCGTTGGTATACAGGTGTTGGTATAAGTGGGATTTACACCAGTGAATGTAATTTAAAATATCATATTGAATCTAGCTATGTATAGGTAAATTCATGCAATGTGGTAGTGGAATCAACCCACCAAAAGGAGGACATATTGCAGGATCCAAATCTATCTTTATAAGCTATAATTAAAAAAGTGGACATAATGGCCTGGATTTTTAAAAGAAAAGGTGTTAAAGCCATACCAATAACAACTAGTGGTATCATACAAAATCTGATTTGTTGTAACTAATATCAAGCCATGATTTAGTGAAAGAAACCTGTTGTAAATAGGAGGGCAGATTTGGAGAAACCTAATCATGAAGAAATGGGGGAGTTAAAGGTGGATTTTAATGGTTATTCAACCTTATATAAGATTAAAGAAACCTATAGAGACTAACTACACCCCCTGCCCCACCCCCTCCCCCTGCCCTGCAGACCCCCCTACAGACCACCCCCTGTAGACCACCCCCTGCCCTGTAGACCTCCCCACTCCACCCTTCCCCCTCCACCCACCCCACCCCTCCCCCCTCCATGAAAACCTCCCCCTGCCCTGTAGACCTCCCCCCTCCCCCCTGCCCCCTTCCCCCCTCCACACCCTACCCCTTACCCCCCTCCACCCACCCCCTGCCCCTGCCCCCTGCTCTACAGACCTCCCCCTTGCCCCTGCCCCTTCCCTCCTCCCCCCTGCCCCCTGCCCCTGCCCCCTGCCCCTGCCCCCTACCCCCTACCCCCTACCCCTCCCCCCTGCCCCCCTCCACCCTGCCCCCTTTCCCTTGCCCCCTGCCCCCCCTGCCCTGCAGACCTACCCCCTGCCCCCTACTCCATGATTTGGCAGTTTTCCATGGATTTCCTTATTCCTCCATAGAATCAACCATAAGAGGCATGCTCAAGTCCTTCCCACCCTGTTACTACATATCTTGAGGATTTATATCCTTCTCATCCCATTCCTGTACAACAGGAATAAAGATTTTATCAGCTGGCATTAAAATGATTCCGACCTTTCACTTCTATTTTTGAGCCTCCTTGAGAATTTTATCGGGGATACTCAGTGAGTCTACCCCTGGTACCAAGTCCTGACTTTCCACATTCTTAGTAGTGTTGAAACTCACTATTTTCTTTACTTCATGTTTTGAAGCAACAGATGTGTCGGTGCTTAGCACAACTTTCTCCTATATAGCAACAGGAACAATATATTTATTAGCCAACTTGAAGTTACTTATAACCTTCTCTCGAGTTTTTTTAGTGTCCACCAGATAGCTTTCCCTGTTGTAAAAAACACTTATGAATCTAACATAGAGAAGAAATTTCCTCCCACTGGTGTCATATCTAACTGAGGGTTACCACCAAACCCTTTACCACTACTTAGATTAGCCTCATCAATTGGAGTAGCCAAAGTTGCTTGACTCACTTTCTTTTTCCTTATATCCATCTTAGCACTCAAAAAAGAAGTATATTTATATTTCCCTTTAGAAGCAGATTCCTGAACATCATCTAAAATTGTAGTGTCTGCACCAGACAAGGTTGACTGCTTCACCCACTTACCTATTTTCTTACCATCCACTGGTGTTAGTACATCAGAGTTTCCAAGACTAGGTTCCACTACCTCATTGGGAACGTTCCCTGTATCTAGCTCAGTTCCCAGTGAGCACATGTTGAAACATGAACCTAATCTGTATCCATCGGATAAGCAGATTCATCTTTACCTCTAATTAAAACACCATTTTTCTTATGTTTCCTTTGTACTAAGGAATAAACACCAACCATAGTAGTGTTCTTATTACCTTTACTATCTCCAGAATTCATAAAATCTTCCTCTTGGAGATCCGCTGTATCCACCTCAGTTTCATTATCTGAGAACCATGGATCTTGAGTCCTAATCTCTCCAACATCTTGGGTAGTATCATTACATGATTTTCTCTTTGAAATCCGATCCTCTCGACCAAACTCAACTAATTTAACTGTAGTTTCCTTATCCATAAAAATTTGCGTTGGTTGATTAACAACCACCGTAGCAGGAAAGGAGATTCCAGAACCTTTACCCTGTTTTTCTCCCTCCATAACATTCCCAACCTAATTAATTTCAAGCTCCTTATATAGGATTTCCCCATCCTTGGAAGAAATATCATTCATAGGTAGTTTAAAATTACATTGATCAATCAGATGACCAGTCTTCTTGTAATTGAAAAATCTTATATTTCTACAACACTTCTCACTCTAGTGCCCAATGTAGTTGCACTTACTGAAAAATTCAGGTAACCTTTCAAACTCAGATGATAATTCAAGCTTATAACCATTAATAACAAGGAAAATGGTTTCAATGAGAGGCAAACATAAATCAACCTCAACAAAAAATCTTACAAAAGGACCATATCAAGCATGCTTAGTCTCCCCATTGAATTTGATAGGAATTCCCACAACTGGTTCACTACCCCAAAGGATTTGAGAATTCCAAAAAAACCAACTTAAGCCCTGAAAGCGAATCTGAGTTTGAATAATTAAATTATTAACCAAAGCTAGATCAAAGAGAGGATCCCAATCTTGAAACCTCAAGTTTCCAGGTTTGAGGGAGACAAAACTGAAGCCCCATGTTCTTGATTTTAACTCATCCTATGGGGAGAAGAGGAAACAATCCCCTACCAATCGACACCATGCGCCATCCACTGAAGCCCCAAATCTGATGGAACCACTTTAGGAGATCTTCAATTTTCCATGGGTTATTATTCTGATGCAACATTAAACATCCATGAATTAAATGATGCATTCTTCTAAAAGATCTTCAAGAATTTTAACGTTTGGATCAATAAAATCTAAAGTACCATTTCTCATAATTATTTTATTTTATGAATTAGAACTATATCTATGGTAAAAAAATATCTATCTGAGCGTAAGAGAGATGGTTATCCTTAAAATCATCTCGAACATTCACATTGCAGGGATCCTTCACATCATGATTCACTAGACTATCTTCATCCAAACCCAAAGGCACTTGAATCACGCCATGTCCAGCAGCAACCTTCCTCAAAATCTCTAATGAAATCCTCCTCTGGATTGAAGTATCACTCCAACGGGAAAGCCATCAATCGAGGGCATGAGTGAGCATGGTGAGTGATAGTGCGGGTGAGCGCAGGGAGAGCGTGGGCATACATGGGGTGTGGCATGCATGAGGAATAGGAAGGGGAATTGGTGAGGGCAACATAGGTACCTAATGGGCCCACTAGGGGATACTTGGCCTAGGCCCTGGTTTCATGGGCATGGGAACATCATTTAACCCCCATGGTAGCTTGAGATGAGAAATCTATAAATTATGGCCTTTGTGACACAAGGAATTCAGGAAATCTCATCTAGGGGCCTTTGGTAAGCCATCATCTAAGCCTTCGATACATTTAAAATTCTTATAAATAGTTCCAGCTGGATTGACAATGCTAATTTGGAGGGATGAGGCTTGATCCACTAATGTACCTGAGTGTGTGTGTGTGCTTGTGTTTATAATTACCCCAATTGTGGAGTATTTCTTTGGCCTGTTATGAGATTACATCTGGCAAGATGTCTTCAGGATTTCTTTGGCCTGCTATTTGGACCATTCTCAAGATGTAATGAAATTTATATGTCATAATCCTCATACATCATCATCGGCCACATTTCATAAAGGAAAAATGGGTTATATTATCTCTAAATATTGATTAGTGGTAAAGATGTAACCTGTTTTAAATGTCCAAATTATCATGAGAACCTATAAGGATCAAAAGGATCTAAAATGGTTACTCCATCTATAAAATCATCCAAAATACCATCTCAAAACAAGATAATGGATGAAATTTATTCTGAATTCCCTCTATAATTATCTACCACTGCACCAAAACGTGTTGAATAAGGAATGAACCCAAAATGGGAAGCATCCTTTAACAAATAAATAGGACCATCGAGTCATTAATTGAAAAAGAACAAGACCATCTACCATAGCTTTTTTCCACATCCAGTATTAGTTTCAGATTCAAGAAAGAATAGAAGAAATCAAAAAAAATTCAAATACCTTGATGACAAGGCATGGGGGTGTCGACCTCGGCATCCGGGGTGTTTAGGGTTGTGGGGGAGAGCCGTTGGGAAGGAAGAGAGGAGGTGGGGAAGCCACTCGGAGCAGCTTCACTGGAGGAGGAGGATCTTGGGGAGGAGGGTTGCGGTGTGGAGGCATCGTGGGTATTGAGGGATATTGGCGAGGAGGCGTCGGGAAGGAAGAGAGGAGGTGGGGGGGGGGGCTGCTCAGAGCAACTTCTCTGGATGAGGAGGGTCACGATGAGGAGGCGTCAGGGAGGGCGTCGGGCTGTTCAGGGGTTTCATGAAGTATGGATCGAGTAGAAGGAAGAATAAATTAACAGGTTGGGGTATTCATCCATGGATCCATTGCAAATTGTGGGGTGCAACCATGGATTTTTTAATCTGTAGCTTTATAGGTGTGGATATAGCTCAATTTCCTAGTAGTGAAAATCCACATTCTTCCTCAGAATTAGTCTCAGAACATCATTGGGGAAGACGTCCATAAAATCCTCTTTGACTGAAGGAATATAGATTCCTAAAGAACCTGGTGCACCAAGGTCTAAAATCACTAACTAATTGGTATTGGGATACAACCTCCTACTCACAAAACCCACTTGCCCTTCCATGCGACCTCTCTTACCCGTAAAGGAGAATCTTGTCCCATTAGTGCAAAGACATCTGACTCATCTGCAGTGATAGTCAATCTGGGATCGAACCATGGATAACTAATATATACCCAAGATGACTTCATAGGGTTACATCATGATAATCAAAAGGTACCACATGAACCTATCTCCATCAAGAGATATCTTGCTCTGTTAGTAAATAAATGATACAGAAGAAGCGTTCCCCATAGTAACCTCAAGACAAATTTGTTGGGATAAAGACTCATTTGGGAGCTCTACCTATCACACCATAAGTAAAGATATGAATGAATGAATCACACCTATGTCTAATAATACTAAATAAAGAGTATAATAAACACAAATCATACCTCTTATTATTTGGTGTGCTTTTGGGTGATAAGTGTCCGTATCCTACAACTGTTCATGGCCCCAATCTCCGTCTCTATGAGACTGAAGTGGGATGCCTAGTGGTGGTGGTGGAAGGATGTAATAGAATCATCCACCCCTAAAAATACTCCTCATGAAGATCCACCTACTAAACTACTAGCTCCACCTCCTTTAGGGCCTCCCTGCCCTCTTCTATAAGATCCCTAATCATGGTGTTGCCTTTGTCGTTGTGTTACATCATCTATCTGCCCACCCTACTTAGAATGTCTAGTTAGAAAATCACACTTCATGTGACCTCTCCCATCACATGCATATAACCACCATTTTTTGGGCTACCCTAGTCCTCTGCGTGGTCCTTATTCTACATGAATACATACATGATTCTGATCACGAGGAGGTCTCCTGTGCTGAGATCCTGTCGACTGGTGCCTGCTAGCATCTATAGATGACTCAACCTTTTAACATCCACTTCCATCTCCAGCCACTTGGAATCCCTTTGATAGGAATCTCTCCATCACCAACAACCTCTCCAATAGCCCGACATAGGTGGGGATTCACAAAGGTACTACACTAGCACAAATATCATTGCAGAGACCCTGATAAAACTTTTATGCTCAAAAGTTTCCATCTTATATCATGTCAAGGGAGTATCACATAAGGTTTATGAACCTTACAACATACTTAGACACTATATTACCTCATTTATACAACTTTATAAGTTCTTGAATATGAATTGAGCATAAGTAGGAGGGGTAGTACTCCTCATGAAATAACTATTGTAAATCGAGCCATGAGAGTGTCGACTCATCATGAATCTATGTAACAAGACTCCACCATCACCTAGCTACTCCATGGAAAAGGCTAGCTTCTAGCACAACCACTCAATCCATCGGTGTCTGAATAATTCTGAAAACATGGACCAGTGAATCTAGCCAATCCTCTATTGTTTGGGGATCTGTATTTCCATGGAACCTTAATAGTATATGGCATTGGAACTTATGGATTGTGCTAATCCTATGTGCAAACTCATCCCACATTACTGGTATGATCTGCTACTCGATAAGTGGGAGTGATTATACCTATCCACCTAGAGGAAGAATCTCATGGGCTATACTCTAAACTAAGGCCTCATCACTCATCAGATCATCTTCATGACCCAGAACTGGTAACCTGGCTGGTTGTTGTTGTGAAGGCATACTGAAGATTTAATCAAGTCTTACCATGATCAAATGAGCATATATATACAATAGGGAGATGACTCAAGAAGGAAAGTCAAAGAATCAATCCTATATTATGCATGCACCGTTTGATCCCTGCAACCAATGTCCCAATATGCCTAGTCGATAAGTAGGTAGTCAAGGTCCTTGTAAAGACCCGTAAAATTCAAGGGAAATTTTTTTTTTCTTAATTTTCTTTAGAATTTTACAAGAGCGCGGTTTCAGACGGCACCTGATTCCGAGGCCCGGAGTGCCCGGAATTAATTTCCGAAGTTTGGCTCGGGTACGTTCAGTGAACGAACGAGCGGGAATTCCTAACTTTTGATCCGGTGCTCGGAATTGAAATCCGAGGGCACCGATGAACTCGCAGCGCCGATATTCGCTTAAAGAGACCTTTTCGGGAGTTGCGTTTGTTGCGGGTTGAAAGTTAATTTTTGAGGGTTTAGGTTGAGTTAAATAAAATTTGTGTAGAACAAATTTTATTTTAACTTCTTAAAACCTATCTAAGGAGGTTGGGAGTGGGACCCACACCCACTTAACCTCCCTTGGGAGGATTAAGTGTGGTGGGGCCCACACGAACCCACACCTTTTCAACTCCCCACTCTCCCTCTTAATGGCTTGATAACTTAACTTCTTTTTAATTATACAACTCTTGTATATTAAATAAGTGAGTTAATTTTGGGGTTAGCCATTTTGAATTTCAAACTTTTGAAATTCTTTTATGTTTTGTAATAATAAAATAAGATGTTATCTTATTTTATTTTGGGTTGATCGTTTGTCTTCTTGAGAGGTGGAGAGCTCCTCTTCTTCTTCTTCAACCTCAACGAAGAACGCGAAGAACGTCGTTCTTCAACGAAGAACTTCTCCGCCGAAGAACACGATCCATCCGCGACGCCGTATCCGCGACGCGACGTACTTCTTCCGCGTCATCCCTTCCGCGACGGTTTTCCGCGACGAACGCCTTCGACAACGAATCTTCCTCCGACGTCAAAGGAATCGACACCGATATTCCACGACTCCGTCAACGTGCGACTATCGAGGTAAGGGTTCTTGAGATCGTTGCTTTCTTTATATCTTGACTTTCCTCAAGACTTGACGAGGAACGCTCTCTTTTCCGACGAAGAACGCCGCGACTCCTTTCTTCGTTCACCGTGACAACGAAGGGGACGCCATCTCTTCTTCGGACAACCTTCGTCGGCAAACGAAGATCCGCCATCGTCGTGTCTCTTCGGGCATAGCACTTCGTCAACGGATTTGACGAACGACGACCGCGACGCCCGACTTCCGCGACGCCGTCTTCCGCGGATCGTAGACGATTCTTCGAATCTTAAAACCGAGGTAGGGGTTGTCGATTTTCTTTTGGATTCCTCATTTCATTCTTGATCGTGCTTTTAGCAAGATTAACGTGTGACGTGATTTTTCTTTAGTTGCGTTATTATTATTAACGCGAGGGGGGCCGGACCGCACGAACACGGCCGAACCCCCCCCTCCAACGTTCTTGTTGTTCTTGCGGGTGGAAGCAAGTGGCGTGGTGCCGTCGCACCACGCGGATGATTGTGCGTTTAATTTTACGCATCGCCGTCGCGCCTCGCCGAGGAGAGTCTTCAAGAACGCGACGCCGTCGCGCAGCGTTGGAAGGATTCATGGCACGGCGAAAGGGGCGCGGTGCCGTCGCACCGCGCCGGACGACGGACACCGCGGCCGGTTCCGGGCCGCGGCGGGACGAGAAGACCGCGGCTGGTTCCGGGCCGCGGCAGGACGAGAAGACCGCGGCCGGTTCCGGGCCGCGGCAGGATGAGAAGACCGCGGCCGGTTCCGGGCCGCGGCGGAAGAGGAGACCGGCGGCGCGGCCGCCGGCGTCGGAAGACGAGGGCGGGACCGGAATTTCCGGTCCCGTTGGTAAAAACCGGCCGGCCAGCGGGCCGGCCGGATGTCTTAAAAAACCGGGGGAATTAATCCCCCGGCCATCCATTAAAACCCCCCTCTTAATGAGGGGGGCGGTTCTTGAGGGAAGGGGGCAGCCGCCCCCTTTGGTCCAGCCGCCAGCAGGCCCCCCCACGTGAGGGGGGGGGGGGGGGGCGGTTTGAAGAAACCGGCGCGGCCTTGTGCCGCGCCACCTTGAAGAGAACCGCGGGGCATAGCCCCGCGTGCGCAGCCCGTGCGGCGCACCCCGCCGCCAGCGCGGCCCGCCGCCGCCGCCGGCGCGGCCCGCCGCCGCCGCCAGCGCGGCCCGCCGCCGCCGCCGCCGCGGCCAGCCGCGCCGCCGCCCGCCGCCGCCGCGCGCCGCCGCCGGCCACCGCGCCGCCGCCGTCCGCCGCCGCCGGCCGCCGCCGCCGGCCACCGCGCCGCCCAGGGGGGGGTCGGGCCGGGTCGGCCCGGACCCGGACCCCCCCGTTTCGAACCTGATTTGGTTTTTGGCTCATAACTTGAGCCTCGGACCTCCGAATGACGAACCGTCTGCGGCAACGCGATCCTTGGATCGAGACGGTCGTTTCGATATATCGCACACAAGGTTTCGGGTTACTTTGAGTTCGGCTGGGTTGGTTCGTTCACGAAACCAACCGGGCCTTCGGAGCGGAAACGCTCATATCTTGAGCCACGAACGTCCGATTGACGCGCCGTCAGTCGCGTTGTGTTCCTCTTAGTGAATCAGATCTTTTGGCATACTCCGCCCGAGGTTCGGACGCAGGTGGAGTACGGTCGGGTTGGTTTTTCCTTAAAAACCAACCGGGCCCCGGAGACGAAAATGCCAATAACTCACAGACCGGGCGTCCGATTGACGCGCCGTCTGTTTCGTTGACTTCCTCTTGACGATACGAAACTTTTGGCACCCTCCGCCCGAGTTTTGGATGCAGTTGGATAGTGGCCGGGTTGGATCGCACCGAAATCCAACCGGGCCCCTGGAACGGGAAAAGCTGTTATCTTTCAGACAGGACGTCCGTCTGACGAACCGTCAGCGGCGATGATGATCACGATGAGAAACGGTCCCTATGAGTATACTCTATGAGAGTTCGGGGTACAGTTGAGATACGGCCGGGTTTGGTTCGCTCACGAAACCAACCGGGCCCCTGGGACGAAAAGGCTAATAACTCACAGACCGAGCGTCCGATCGACGCGCCGTCTGTTGCGTTGAGACTCCTGTGACGAGACGGACTTTTGAGATACTTCTTTGCGGGACTTTGTGATACTTGGAGTATCGACCAGTAGCTCGTGGAGCGGACCCTCCCGGAGACGAGCGTGCAGAGTACGGAGACCGTGTAGCCGGCTGAGACCTGACGACTGCTTGACCGACTCGACTTGGAGTGAGTCGACTAGCCCAGTGGACGGAGCGCCCGGTATTTGGCGGCAGACCCACGGCGGACGGAGCGCCTGGTAGTTGGCAGCAGACCCGCGGTACTCGACAGGAGGAGTACCTCAGTAGGCTATCTGGGTAGCGCCCGGTATTTGGCAGCAGACCCTCAGCGGACGGAGCGCCTGGTAGTTGGCAGCAGACCCGCAGTACTCGACAGGAGGAGTACTTCAGCAGTCCTAGGTTAGTGAGCGGCAGCCTCGGAGTCGTGACAGGACCACTGTACACTCTAGAGACGGAGCTCTTCAGCAGTTACGGTTTCGATAATGAAAATCCTGGTTTGAGCTGAGACTTTTGACCTTGTGTTAACCTCATGATTGAGATGGGTCACTTGATAACTTAGGTATATGTATGGGCATATACCTGGGTAGTGGTTATCCGTTGATCTCATGATTCTTGTGTTTCCTCATGATTGAGATGGGTTACTTGATAACTTAGGTATATGTATGGGCATATACCTAAGTAGAGTTTATCTGTTGTGATCTTCTTGTGTTTATCCTTGGTTGGTTTTAGAGAGACCTTGAGGGTCTCGGGGTCCCTACTGAGTATCGTTATACTCACCCCTGCACGGGCTATGCCCGCACCTCGTTGTGTTGGTTGCAGACGACGGACAGTGCTGGCAGAGGCCGAGTGTTCGAGGACTGGACGGTACCTGGAGGTGGACTATACGACGAGGCGGTACCCGGAGGTGGACCAATGGGCGGAACATACTCGGAGCGGATGGCGGGACCCGAGGAGCAGAGGAGCTATCTGTACCCACCCTTCAGGTGGGATTTCCAGTGGACATCTCAGCGTAGCAGCTTTACTTTTCAGTCGCTGTTTTCCCTTTCGAGTTGTACTTTACAGTTGGGCTTGTATTTCCGGCCCCTTTTTACTTTTCAGCTCTTCTTTTTGTACTTAGTGTTTTACTTCCGCTTGTACTCTGTGGTGCTTGATTTCTTTATAAAGGCAATGCCTTCCCAGTTATCGGGATTTTACGCCTTTGGTGCTAGTCGCCAGCCCCTGGCCTAGGGAAGGCGGGCTTGGGGTAGTCACGGCACGGGCCCCGAGGACGGGTCGTGACAATTGGTATCAGAGGAGTTCGGTTCTACCGCAGAACTTATAACTCTGATGTCTCTTTCTGTGAAGCAATAGTGTTGAGAGTACCGAGTGTGGTTTTCAGTTCAGGGAGTCCAGTGTTGGTGCGGGCGGCCGACGTATCCATACACCAGGACCCTGACAACTGATTTCCGACTTTGTGCACGAAAACACTGATTGCGTGTGTGTTTTCAAAGGTTTTTTTCCCCTTAAAACAGCTCAAACCAGGTCAGCTCACCAGGTATAATCGTTTGATCGTGTTACGTTGTTTCTTTCATGATGGCCCACCGAGCAGCGAGACTCCAGTGCAGGGCCCTTTTTCAGTGTTGGCACCTTCGGGTGGTGTACCAGCAGCACCACCACCCGTTAGGCAGCAGATGCCACTAGCTGACGGTGCACGCTAGCAGAGCGCGATGCACGAGTTCCAGCAGTAGAGGCCTCTGAGGATACGAGGCGAGACAGATTTCCCAGGCAGCAGTGGACTGGATGGAGACGAATGCTAGAGTTCTACGCCTAGCTTGGATACTAGTAGAGCGGATGATGATCTTAGCTCCAGGTGTTTCCAGAGAGTGACCATGAGGTTGGTCCTTATAGTAACGAGGCTTCGGTACGCGAACCGATACCTGGATTAGTACCTACGGGTAGAGCGCCAGCTATGTCACTACCTGTTGGTCAGCAGACACTACCGGCGGTACCGGTAGCAGAGACTCGGGCGTGTAAAATGTTTCAGGAGGAGGAAGTGCTAAGGACAGATGAATCTGCAGGGTAGCAGACGTGGAAGCAGAGCTTGGAGAGCAGCATGTGGTGGTGTACATTTCGACATGTTACGACCACCCGACTTAGTAGTCCCCGCCAGGCTCAGGGAGCAGGAGGGCTGGGGAGGAGAATAGCTGCATTGCGGTCAAGGAGTGTGACCCAGGATCTCTAAGAATGATTCGGGGTACGAATTATGTCTACTACGAGCTGCCATATCTATAGACATAGGAACCAATCATTCTACCCTTCCACGAATCATGTCCCAGACCTAGAGGTTCCGGGTAAGCCGTAGACTTGACCCTCACGTCTGGAGATACCTTTGGGAGGAGACTCGATAATCACGCTTACGCCGACGGTGTGATTTGACCTCGAGGCGAGAGTTTCGGTTGGAATCTCTTGGTGGCAGCGTAGAGGCCTTACGACGTTGATCTGGGTATGGTTTTGATTCACAAATCATACCCCGGTTGACTGTTTTAGGCAAACGTCGGAATGGGTTTTCCTTGGTCGGCGAAAAGGAAACCCTGGGCAGCTCATGTTAAACTCAGACATAAGAGGGTGTGACCGATCACTCTTGAGTTGGTCAACCCTACCCCTGTGGCAGCAGGAGTTTGAGTTCAGTTCTAACCTAAAAAGGGAAACCTCTTGAGTTCGAGGGTGACGAACACGTTCTTATACGGTCTCAACCCGATGAGGTTTCGGAGATGTGGCCGAGGCGGCATGTTATCTCCGAAGTTCGATGGACCCTTTTGATCTTCAGCAGGGTAGGCGAGGAGGTTTACCGCTTAACCCTACCACCTCAGTCGCACCGGGTGCATAGTGTCCACCACGTGTCTCAGCTGTGGAGATACGTGTATGTTTCTTCGCACGTCATCGACCCCGGGGAGTTGGACGTCGATGACAGGGCGATAAGCACAGAGATTCTAGTAGAGATTGAGGATCGACAAGAGTAGGTTCTACGTGAACGGTTGCTTCCTCTGGGGTGCTTCTCGGGTAGCACAAGATCTTCAGGTGAGCATATGGGAGCGTAAAGCTCAGTTGCGTGCTCAGTACTACTTTGTTTCCCTTAGGTGTGAGTTGAAGCTTTACGGGGACGTAAAGCCCTGAGGTGGGAGTAATGTAAAGACCCGTAAAATTCAAGGGAAATTTTTTTTTTCTTAATTTTCTTTAGAATTTTACAAGAGCGCGGCTTCAGACGGCACCTGATTCCGAGGCCCGGAGTGCCCGGAATTAATTTCCGAAGTTTGGCTCGGGTACGTTCAGTGAACGAACGAGCGGGAATTCCTAACTTTTGATCCGGTGCTCGGAATTGAAATCCGAGGGCACCGATGAACTCGCAGCGCCGATATTCGCTTAAAGAGACCTTTTCGGGAGTTGCGTTTGTTGCGGGTTGAAAGTTAATTTTTGAGGGTTTAGGTTGAGTTAAATAAAATTTGTGTAGAACAAATTTTATTTTAACTTCTTAAAACCTATCTAAGGAGGTTGGGAGTGGGACCCACACCCACTTAACCTCCCTTGGGAGGATTAAGTGTGGTGGGGCCCACACGAACCCACACCTTTTCAACTCCCCACTCTCCCTCTTAATGGCTTGATAACTTAACTTCTTTTTAATTATACAACTCTTGTATATTAAATAAGTGAGTTAATTTTGGGGTTAGCCATTTTGAATTTCAAACTTTTGAAATTCTTTTATGTTTTGTAATAATAAAATAAGATGTTATCTTATTTTATTTTGGGTTGATCGTTTGTCTTCTTGAGAGGTGGAGAGCTCCTCTTCTTCTTCTTCAACCTCAACGAAGAACGCGAAGAACGTCGTTCTTCAACGAAGAACTTCTCCGCCGAAGAACACGATCCATCCGCGACGCCGTATCCGCGACGCGACGTACTTCTTCCGCGTCATCCCTTCCGCGACGGTTTTCCGCGACGAACGCCTTCGACAACGAATCTTCCTCCGACGTCAAAGGAATCGACACCGATATTCCACGACTCCGTCAACGTGCGACTATCGAGGTAAGGGTTCTTGAGATCGTTGCTTTCTTTATATCTTGACTTTCCTCAAGACTTGACGAGGAACGCTCTCTTTTCCGACGAAGAACGCCGCGACTCCTTTCTTCGTTCACCGTGACAACGAAGGGGACGCCATCTCTTCTTCGGACAACCTTCGTCGGCAAACGAAGATCCGCCATCGTCGTGTCTCTTCGGGCATAGCACTTCGTCA
Organism: Viscum album; assembly: GCA_963277665.1. Lineage (NCBI taxonomy): Eukaryota > Viridiplantae > Streptophyta > Magnoliopsida > Santalales > Viscaceae > Viscum > Viscum album. The sequence continues at coordinate 1,811,557,908 of OY728156.1, forward strand.
ACGGATTTGACGAACGACGACCGCGACGCCCGACTTCCGCGACGCCGTCTTCCGCGGATCGTAGACGATTCTTCGAATCTTAAAACCGAGGTAGGGGTTGTCGATTTTCTTTTGGATTCCTCATTTCATTCTTGATCGTGCTTTTAGCAAGATTAACGTGTGACGTGATTTTTCTTTAGTTGCGTTATTATTATTAACGCGAGGGGGGCCGGACCGCACGAACACGGCCGAACCCCCCCCTCCAACGTTCTTGTTGTTCTTGCGGGTGGAAGCAAGTGGCGTGGTGCCGTCGCACCACGCGGATGATTGTGCGTTTAATTTTACGCATCGCCGTCGCGCCTCGCCGAGGAGAGTCTTCAAGAACGCGACGCCGTCGCGCCGCGTTGGAAGGATTCATGGCACGGCGAAAGGGGCGCGGTGCCGTCGCACCGCGCCGGACGACGAACACCGCGGCCGGTTCCGGGCCGCGGCGGGACGAGAAGACCGCGGCCGGTTCCGGGCCGCGGCAGGACGAGAAGACCGCGGCCGGTTCCGGGCCGCGGCAGGATGAGAAGACCGCGGCCGGTTCCGGGCCGCGGCGGAAGAGGAGACCGGCGGCGCGGCCGCCGGCGTCGGAAGACGAGGGCGGGACCGGAATTTCCGGTCCCGTTGGTAAAAACCGGCCGGCCAGCGGGCCGGCCGGATGTCTTAAAAAACCGGGGGAATTAATCCCCCGACCATCCATTAAAACCCCCCTCTTAATGAGGGGGGCGGTTCTTGAGGGAAGGGGGCAGCCGCCCCCTTTGGTCCAGCCGCCAGCAGGCCCCCCCACGTGAGGGGGGGGGGGGGGGGGGGGGCGGTTTGAAGAAACCGGCACGGCCTTGTGCCGCGCCACCTTGAAGAGAACCGCGGGGCATAGCCCCGCGTGCGCAGCCCGTGCGGCGCACCCCGCCGCCAGCGCGGCCCGCCGCCGCCGCCAGCGCGGCCCGCCGCCGCCGCCAGCGCGGCCCGCCGCCGCCGCCAGCGCGGCCCGCCGCCGCCGCGCGCCGCCGCCGGCCACCGCGCCGCCGCCGTCCGCCGCCGCCGGCCGCCGCCGCCGGCCCCCGCGCCGCCCAGGGGGGGGGGGGGTCGGGCCGGGTCGGCCCGGACCCGGACCCCCCCGTTTCGAACCTGATTTGGTTTTTGGCTCATAACTTGAGCCTCGGACCTCCGAATGACGAACCGTCTGCGGCAACGCGATCCTTGGATCGAGACGGTCGTTTCGATATATCGCACACAAGGTTTCGGGTTACTTTGAGTTCGGCCGGGTTGGTTCGTTCACGAAACCAACCGGGCCTTCGGAGCGGAAACGCTCATATCTTGAGCCACGAACGTCCGATTGACGCGCCGTCAGTCGCGTTGTGTTCCTCTTAGTGAATCGGATCTTTTGGCATACTCCGCCCGAGGTTCGGACGCAGGTGGAGTACGGTCGGGTTGGTTTTTCCTTAAAAACCAACCGGGCCCCGGAGACGAAAATGCCAATAACTCACAGACCGGGCGTCCGATTGACGCGCCGTCTGTTTCGTTGACTTCCTCTTGACGATACGAAACTTTTGGCACCCTCCGCCCGAGTTTTGGATGCAGTTGGATAGTGGCCGGGTTGGATCGCACCGAAATCCAACCGGGCCCCTGGAACGGGAAAAGCTGTTATCTTTCAGACAGGACGTCCGTCTGACGAACCGTCAGTGGCGATGATGATCACGATGAGAAACGGTCCCTATGAGTATACCCTATGAGAGTTCGGGGTACAGTTGAGATACGGCCGGGTTTGGTTCGCTCACGAAACCAACCGGGCCCCTGGGACGAAAAGGCTAATAACTCACAGACCGAGCGTCCGATCGACGCGCCGTCTGTTGCGTTGAGACTCCTGTGACGAGACGGACTTTTGAGATACTTCTTTGCGGGACTTTGTGATACTTGGAGTATCGACCAGTAGCTCGTGGAGCGGACCCTCCCGGAGACGAGCGTGCAGAGTACGGAGACCGTGTAGCCGGCTGAGACCTGACGACTGCTTGACCGACTCGACTTGGAGTGAGTCGACTAGCCCAGTGGACGGAGCGCCCGGTATTTGGCGGCAGACCCACGGCGGACGGAGCGCCTGGTAGTTGGCAGCAGACCCGCGGTACTCGACAGGAGGAGTACCTCAGTAGGCTATCTGGGTAGCGCCCGGTATTTGGCAGCAGACCCTCAGCGGACGGAGCGCCTGGTAGTTGGCAGCAGACCCGCAGTACTCGACAGGAGGAGTACTTCAGCAGTCCTAGGTTAGTGAGCGGCAGCCTCGGAGTCGTGACAGGACCACTGTACACTCTAGAGACGGAGCTCTTCAGCAGTTACGGTTTCGATAATGAAAATCCTGGTTTGAGCTGAGACTTTTGACCTTGTGTTAACCTCATGATTGAGATGGGTCACTTGATAACTTAGGTATATGTATGGGCATATACCTGGGTAGTGGTTATCCGTTGATCTCATGATTCTTGTGTTTCCTCATGATTGAGATGGGTTACTTGATAACTTAGGTATATGTATGGGCATATACCTAAGTAGAGTTTATCTGTTGTGATCTTCTTGTGTTTATCCTTGGTTGGTTTTAGAGAGACCTTGAGGGTCTCGGGGTCCCTACTGAGTATCGTTATACTCACCCCTGCACGGGCTATGCCCGCACCTCGTTGTGTTGGTTGCAGACGACGGACAGTGCTGGCAGAGGCCGAGTGTTCGAGGACTGGACGGTACCTGGAGGTGGACTATACGACGAGGCGGTACCCGGAGGTGGACCAATGGGCGGAACATACTCGGAGCGGATGGCGGGACCCGAGGAGCAGAGGAGCTATCTGTACCCACCCTTCAGGTGGGATTTCCAGTGGACATCTCAGCGTAGCAGCTTTACTTTTCAGTCGCTGTTTTCCCTTTCGAGTTGTACTTTACAGTTGGGCTTGTATTTCCGGCCCCTTTTTACTTTTCAGCTCTTCTTTTTGTACTTAGTGTTTTACTTCCGCCTGTACTCTGTGGTGCTTGATTTCTTTATAAAGGCAATGCCTTCCCAGTTATCGGGATTTTACGCCTTTGGTGCTAGTCGCCAGCCCCTGGCCTATGGAAGGCGGGCTTGGGGTAGTCACGGCACGGGCCCCGAGGACGGGTCGTGACAGTCCTAGTGAATGGATATGTCAACCACATCACCAACACTGGATTCCCTGACCTGAAAGCCTCACTCAAAATACTTTGACACTCTTTCCCTAAATCCCAACCAAATCCTTAAAAGGGGACTAATCCAAACACTATATCAAGGAATGAACTCCTATGATACCAATCTGTCACAACCTGACCCAATGGTTCTTGAGCCAAAAATACCCCAATCCCGCCTCCATAGTCTAAGGGTTGATAATAAGTGTTTAAAGGCATAACTAGTTTGGGAGGTTTTTTCATAATGTACTAGTACACACACACACCCAATCCCCTTAATGAAAAAGTGAAAAGGAATAATAATAAAAAGATGAAAAATCTAGAATATAACCATGTATATGAAAAAATTTAGGGTGTACAAGAGTATGATAGTGAAAACTGAAAGTAAAGGGAAAAAATACATGCCTGACCATAAAGATGTCTGAACATGATGAAACTAGAAAGTAAAAATTTCAAGAGTGACCAACTCCTGATCTCAAAGATCTGACCAATATATGTGGTCTAATGCACCAGTATCCCTAATATCTTTGTAATCACTATTGATATATCTGTCATCTACATAAGACAAGACATGTATGGGAAAATCCCATGTAGGGGCGAGTATATACATACTTAATAGGATACCCAAAAAGATTAAGAGGGAGTAGTAAGATACATTATAGGAATAAATATACATCTCAATCTAAAGAAATAGAATAAAAATACAAAAACATGGATATATATACATATATTCTCAAACAAAGAAACCCAAATGATAGAGAATGAGATCTCCATATCATAGCCCAGGAGGGTACAACTTGATAGATAGAGAACTCGCGCCCTAATTCCATAGGGGGTACCACTAAATAGATAGAGGAACCACACCCTAATGCCATGGGTTGGGGGTACCGATCAGCAGATAGAGTACCCATGCCCTAATTCCATATGGGGTACCACTCAATAGATAAAGGACCCACACCCTAATTCCATAGGGGGTACCACTCAGTTGATAGAGGACCCACACCATAATTCCATAGGGGGAACCCCTCAGTGTAAGGAGGACCCACACCCTATTTGATGGGGGGAGTACCACTCAGTAGATAGAGGACCTACACCCTGATCTATCAGGAGGTACCACTTCGTAGATATGTAGAGGACCCACACCCTAGTCCATCAGGAGGTACCGCTCTAATGATCATTCCCAATCACTTACATCGTCAAGCACTTCCTAAAAAATCATAATTCTCAAAAAATATCTCATTATATATAAAAATCCACTATGGAGGCCACCATTTCATTCTACATAGAAAAATACTCAGGATAGGCTACTTGTGTGCCAAAATCTAAGTCCAAATGAAGAAGATACTAGAGATTAGAGATTACTAAAAAAGGAAGAAGGGGTAAATGATGTGTAAGGGGCCCACATGATGTGAAATCCCAATTATCTATCTAGACATGTACCTAACAATATACATATCACTAATTGTGTATCACTACACGGTGTATAGGTGGACTACACAATGTACCTCAGCCACCCGAGGTCTTACCCATGCCTATGGCTATGTCTGTGTAAATATTCCAATGTCCATGTACTTAGGTACAATGTGTGTTCTCCCGTACAAGGACCTTCCCATGTGCTTCATCACATGGCTTGTCTACCCAAGGATAAATACATGGCATGTGACCCATCCACATAGAGTGTTCTCTTACATAGGTTCTTTCTAGTGTGCTCCTTCCACATGACTTGTCTACCCAGGGATCGATACATGGCGTGTGGGACAACTACATGATGTGTCATCCTCAACTTCTCCAAAACCCTAACACCACAACCAAAGGGGAACTACACAGTGTGCTCTCTTTGAACTGCATGGAGTTTAGTTGGGTTTTTCATAGAAACATAGATATATTATCAGGTGTTCCATATCTAGCTTCTATGCTATAGATATCACCTTTATCCACCCGAAATTAGTGGATCTTGCCTATGTTCATCATTTCCGGCTATCCGGTGGCCAAAAATAAGTATCCTTCAACCTTAGTGGTTATTCACTCACCCCGCATGCCTCCTTATATTACTATTATATATTAGATACCTAATACATGAGATTTATCACTCATATTCCGAAACATATCCTGATCTTCCATTTGATCACTAATTCATTTGTTACACACTATTCCGCCATGAATCCAGGTGTTCGATCGAGCTCGGTGCCACCCAACAAAATCTATCCTTGTCACCATATCCCAATGATGAAGAACACAAAGAATAAAAGGAAGAAAAGCACAAAAAAGGTGAACTATTGTTGTTTAATCATTCTTGTCCAAAAAACACAATTGGGGATATCCAAGGTGAGAAAACTCAATAAACAAATTAAAATGATACATAGGCACATGAGAAGACTTAAAAATTGAACGCATACCAAGAATCAATATGATCATGCTCAATCTATTTAATCAACAGGGAAAAAATCCAAAAATTGACAAGTACTACCTATTTTTGGATCATTTGTTGATGAATAACACACTCACCAATGAATAAGAGGAATCGATGCATTCACTGTGTCTCAATCTGTCTGGATCCAAGGTTTCTTCATCATCTGATTCTGATTCACCAATGAAGGGTGGAAGGACCTCTAAATTCTTCCAGTTTTTATGCGAATAAACCTATAGAATTGACATAAAATTGTATTTAAAAGAATTTTGATTAGGTTAATTTAATTAATTAAATAAAATTATTTATTTATTTAATTAAACTCACTTTCTAATGACTACTTTTATCCGAACATCCTACACCGACCTATTTTAGGTTACACCTAGGGTAAAACTCATGTTCCAGATTCAACCATGGTATCATATTTTTGATACAAGATAAAATTTAAGATTCATTCCATTTTCTTTTATAAAATTCTTGTGCATAATATAAAACATATTTAATATTTTTTATAAAATTAATTTTGGGAACACTGGGCCTCGAAATTTCACTCCATCACAACACCTGTCTTGTAAAAAGTATATATAAATATTTCAATGTCTTAAAAGGAAAAAAATATTGAACCTACATGCGAATCCTCCTCATTCAAATCAATGATCCATTTATGGTATGAATTAATATAAAAATAAAGTAAACAAAAATAACAATCACAATTTTCAAAAATGTAATTAAAAATTTAATTTATTTCATCCATTTCATATAAAAATATTGAATAATTATTGACTTATCAGTTATATTTTATTAATAAAAATCCAAATAAACAGAAAATTTAATTTAATTTCATCTCATAACATTTCATTTAATTATATTCTAATGATTATATTTCAATTTAATCTATTAAAAAAATTGAAACACAACAAAAATCTATCCTCATTTATTGCCCCACCCATTCAGTAATTATACTTCATTGGTAGAACCTATTGATAGTTGTGAGTTAAAACTTTATTAATGGATGAAAGTGTCTTTAATGAAATATGTTAATATAGTGTGTGGCTTGTAGAATGATTAAAAAATGATCCAATGACCCACTGCATTATTTATCTACTATCAAATTAAAATTACTTAGATATAATGAAATGTTAAGTGAATACTAATGGGTTTATAATATAACCTATGCATATGTTTATGTTATCTTCCATCTTTTCACACTCAACAATTTGATATAGACATAGTTGATAAAACTAATATCACATAGAATAAAGGTGATGAAATTATGTGAGTTTTTTACTTTAAAAATATAAATAATTGGGGAATTAATACTACAAATAGGCATGTTTCTACTAGTATATTTTTTTCATTTGGTATAAGTGAAAGAATTATCATATACCATTATGAATTATTTTAATGGATATTATTTTACTAGATCACAACATCATATGTCTTGTGCATTTAAATATGGATTAAGGTTTTTTAGGTTAGAGAAAATCACTTTCTCATGACATAAATAAAAATACATGAAATAAAAAAGGTATGAATCAAAAATAAATCCAAGTTTGATACGGTTCATCATTTGGATAACATTATTTTCCAATTTTCATTATTTTTATGGTGATGTCAATAAAATTGGGTGATTTACTTGTTAGTACAGTGAAAGAAAAACCAAATGATTATTATCTAACATAGAAATTTAAATAAAATTTTTCAATAATTGTTTAATGTTGATTCAAATGTGACACTTAAAAGAATATTTGATCAAATAATCATAGAGAAAATGATATTTATCTATCATATTGTATTTGTTTTTTCATTTTATCATTTTTCCATAATTATTTAAAATTTTCTAATTGTCTTCCATATTAATATGAAGGAATAATGTACTACATTTGTTTATACTCCATGAGTTGTAATTAAAGTATTTACATGAGTATGTTTAATATGAACTCATGCACAAACTTTATTATCAATTTTGTGACCACTCTAATTTTTTTATGTAGATAGAATATAGTGTTATTTATGGTTTATATTTCATATTTGATACAAATTGATATAAATTCATGTTTATGAATTGCTCATGACATGATATATATGTTTCATAATTTGACATATTCTATATTAGAGATTTTACTTTAAATAATATTATCATATATTTAAGAGTAGTGAATACATATTATGAATTATGATATATGAATAAATAATCACTTTTGTTCATGATTACTAAATATATATGTCATTTTATGATTAAGATAATTAATTAAATAAAATAAGTACTTAAACCCATATTGATGTAATTATTTTTTGATGAATTAATTGAAACTATGAAATGAATTAAATATTATGATATAATTTTTCTATGTCTAAAGATATGAAATATTTTGTTTTAATATTTATTTTTATTAGTTTTTATGTAATTTTTTCACATGATTTTATGACCCATCTTTGTTAGAACCCCTCTTAGTTTAGTAGTGAAGTCAAGTGTGTCCCCTGAAGGTCCATAGGATAGTAACTAGAGTTGAGGGTGTAAATCACATGACATGTGAGACATTATCCTCATAAATCTCAAGAATAACTAAAAGAAACCACTGATCATCTCCAACTAAATAATATGAATTAAATTCATGATCTAAAAATGTATGTAATTTCGTACATAAATAAGAACAATAACAAAAATAAAAGTAACTCTTACAACAATGATTCCAAATCCAACAATCACCACAATCTAGTAACATTCAACCGGATCACTAACTCCATCTTAAAAATATACAAAAATAGTATATATAATACTGGGGTTAGTATATAAGTATACTTAATAGGTTTCTACCCAAACTATTTTAAGAAAATGTAGAAGAAGCATACTAATGCCTATAAAAATAAGCAGTGAAACTGACTCTTCACCTATACCAAGGTCATTTACAACTCCAAATAACTATGTATCACTAAATAAATTCACACACAAGTATAATAATATAATAATCATGAAAATATAATATAATGGTACCCCACACCTACTTCTTCACTCACTATTTTTCTTAAAATTCTATTAAAAATGGATTTTACCATGACGTAGTCTTCCCCATGGTGATATATCTTTCCAATGTAAGGCCATGACCATTTTGGATGTCATTTTAAATAAGAAAAACCATTTAGGATTATCTTTTTAGAGGTATAGACATTTTAGGATAACCATTTTGGACAATTCATTTTACATTAGCAGGGAATTACGTGAAATGTCTAGTCCAAAGTCACTATTATATTTTGGACCTAATGGAAGAGCTTGACCACAATATAGAAAATGGCTAACCACAACATAGAGCATTGTCCTACGATGCCATGTTTTTTATAATTTTCAATCTCACCCTGTAATAGTTGTTTTAAGGGAACTATATCAGGGTCAAGAAAAAATATGAATCGAGATCCCCATTTTCAAGAAATGTTATGGTTTGGTAAAACCAAGAACAAAATGAGAATTTTGTATTTGACTATGGTATGGTTCCTAAAAGACTAATTTTTCAAGTTTTATCCATTCTTTCAAACCAATCCAAACATTGATAGAAACTGCTCTAATAAAAATGATGGGTTTTAGAGGGATGACCTAAACATAATGAAAGAAAACATAAAAAATATAATTAAACCCATAATTTATCAACACATTTGGATTGGATAATAAAATGAATATTGAATGACATACCTTACAATTGTTGATATAATATTCAAACATGGATTTTATGTAGATAAATGAGGATAAATTAATGGGTTCCTCTATTCTTGGGTATCCATGAATTTCACAAATCTCGTGATACTTAGGAAGGGTCTAACTTTTATCTATGGTTTTCTAGAACCTTTGGATTGAAGAATTAAGGGAATGAGATATATAGAAAATATACCATAGAGTTTCATAGTGTATCACACTATTTTATGAGGATTGAACCAAATTTATATAAGCATCAAGAACTCATATGATTAACCATACAATTAATGAGTGTTTTATACAAATTCTATAAAAATTTAAACTTTTTAAACATTTGTATCAATATCCATGTTAAATTTTTAACATTTAAAAATTTAGATTTTCATTTAAACTCCTCATTATTTTTATCTAATTATAATTAACTGATTATGATAGTTGTTGGAGATGAAAAATATTGATTCCCAAATTTTATCACATGAATCAATAATTCCATGAAAGAGCCATCATGAAATAGTGTCTCACATTATGTCATGGTTCAAACAAGGATAGAACATGGTGTAGTATAAACCACCACACAGTGGTGGTTACTTTAGTGCACAAATCCAATAGACTTAGCCTATTTACTAGCCCAATAAAGGTCTCAGTTGGTTGAGATAAGTTAGAATGGTATTAGAGTAGGTTGTGTCCTAGTGATAGAGTTTAGATTTAGGAGTATTGTAAGGTTTGGTTTTGGGAATGTTAGGGAAAAAATGTTTGAGGTATGTGTTTCCAGTCATCATACTATATTTACCAATGAAAGGATGTGGTGTTCGACATATTTCTATGAAAATAATATAATAATATACCTACTTTTTTTATTATTTAGATTTTTATTCGTAGGGTATGGCTATGTTGGTTCATGCATCATACAATAGTTGAGGATTTAATTTTATATTGATATGACATCCTAAAAGTAGTGATATCACTATGGAAAGAGGATTTGGACCCTATTGTGGTAATGTATTCATTGAATGCACAATGTGGAACTTTTTTTGATAACATGAATGCTAGACTACCCATGATAGCTTGAGTTTCCTAGTTTATGTTTTTTTTATATTTTAGTAGAACGTTACCTAGTGATTTTTTTGACATAACCCTAAAAATAAGTCAAGGATCCCTGTGTCTATTAGTTCTTGGAATTAGAATTGGGTTAAGATCTCCCTTGTTGAACTGACATTAATATACTCAACAAGATCATATACTCCCTTATTCATTGTATAATTAACAATGAATGGGCTCCCTGTGTGATATATGGGGTCAGTCATTCCACTAATGATTAGAGTGTAGGCCCTCAATCAGTTGGTATAGTTACTCCTCTAGAAACCAGGGTGAAGGTCCTCTATTAATGGATTAGTTACTCACCTGATGACTAGGGAATAGTTCCTCCACCAATGGGGGTTAATACTCCCTCAATGGATGCATATTTTCCTCGATGAGGCATAGGTACTCCACCATAGCTTAGTGGTTAGAGAGATCTTATCTTTATCATCTCATGGATAATATTTCGATCCATAGAATTGAAATGAATATGACCCAAATACAATATTTCATGTGATTTAATTTATGGAAACTATATCATTGAGATTATGTTACTACTACCATAATATTTTAGACGACATACAATCTGTATGAGAATCATATATATAATACCTGATCCTCTTACATTCTTAACTATCATTAAATATGCATTAAAAGATTAATAACATAAAGGGATTAATTCATACAATGAATGCATTGACTAAGGTATTAAATCATGCAATAAATCACATGAGTTAATACACATAAATTCTTAAAGAGTATCCTCAAGATCTATATAAATATACCTTGTCCATGCAATGGTAGATTTGTGGATGAGGGAACTTTATAAAAATTCAAGACTCCCATAAACCCATTTCTCTCATCACCTTCCATCTAATCCTTGATAGGTTCTAGCACATCATGGTGGATAGTGGTTCCTGATTATACAATGATCTATTCAGGCATAACTCATGTATATACCTATATATATGGGATGTATTTTTGATTTTATTGAGTAATATTTATCAACCACATCAGATAAAGATCAAGATATAGTAGAAGCATCATCTATATAAGGAACACATGTTTACTATATTCTTCATTTCTAGATTTTACGTACTTTTCATATTTCTATGCATGAAGATCTTGGTCATGGGATTTTAATCACTTTACCTTGATCTAATATTTTTTGTTAGGCTACCATTAGTCCCATAAATGGTATCAAATCCACCCATATTTTTATGTTTTTGAAATAATTCCTGAAATGAATAAAATCATAAAAAATAGTGTATCATTTTTCTATACTGAAATGTAATAGTAAACTAGATTAACCTTATGAATAAGGGTTCTACATAAGTGTCATTATGAACTACCCTTACAAATATGATTTTATGTAAGGGTAATTTAATCTTACCCTCAAGTAAAATGGTTCTTCTTAAGGTTCATCTATCACAACCCCCTCCCCACAAGGTGTACCCCTCCTGGGCCGACAATGTGAAAAGGGAGATAGTGACCCCTGATTTCCGACTCCAGTAGGCCCCAGGTTGGCGACTAGCACCAAGGGTATAGTAAACACACAAATGGGAGGAATTACCCTCTAAGAGAACACATGTGAAAGAGAGAGATAAGATAGAAACTAACTAAATCCAACTCAGAAAACAATATAAATGAAATCCCAAGTACACATATGTAATGTCATGAAAAAATACTATAACTGATAGGGGAAAGACTGCAAATACCCAAAAGAAAGTAAAAAAAGCAACAACCACAAACCCGAACAACACCTGCAACCCCAAGCCAGTAGAAACTAGCTTGATCTCTAACCTGCTCTAAGTGACCTGAAAAACAGTTTATATATATAGGGTGAGTATAACAGTATACTCAGTAGGATCCTCCCTAGAGCCTCTCGTGAAAAATTAAAGAAAACATGCTAAAGCACAGTGAACAACAAGTGAAACTAAATCGTCACCTAAACAAGTATACTAAGTTCCTAGCCTCACCATGGATACTATCACCAAGTAATGAATACAAGAGTATATAATAAAATAAAGAATATCAAGGGTACCCTGCTACTGCTTCCCCACTGGTTTTCTGCTTTTCCCCAACGTCGCATGTCCTAAGCATCACTCTCTAAAAAGGCTTTCCTACAAACACCTAGGCAAAGCCCCACAACATGCAACTCATGCAACAAAACCACCAGGTCCACATAAAAAAAGTAACCAGGTAGTTTCTGGGAGCCACCAAATCTCACATAATGTGTATCATACGTTGGGAATTATACCTCAAGCCATTACAACCCATACACTGAGTAAGGATCCTCAATCCATCACATCCTATACATGTTACACATATAGTAGTCCATAGGAAACTATATCCAGAATATTTGTGTGTGAATAACCACAAGCCATTACAACCCTCAACACACATATATGGGGAAAACTAACCACAATGCCTACCGGCACAAGTAACTACCAAGAGAAGAGAGCAGGTCCAAAGGTGGTAGTCAACCATCTATCATCTCACCACAATGTTGGGGAAAACACCCCTAGGGCTCAGAATCCCTAGGGTGTCAGTTTCCCTAATTGATGGGGGTGGATTTGCATATAGAAAAACAAAAATTACAGAATATACTATATCTCACAACCACACTATGGGCATAACCTAGTCTTAGACTCAACTGCAGTTAATGTCTCTCGGACTCCCGAATGACAATTCTAAGACTAGTTATCCTATAAGCACACAACCATTTAAAGAGATTTAATACATTACTTCATTCCCTGTTTATCATTTTCACTTTATGTTAATTAATTATTTTAAACATTAATTAAACATTATTAATTTCCATATTATATTTCATTAGCATCACACCCAAAGTCCACTATTCTTATAAAATTTCAACCTTATCATTGCGTCCTAGAAAGCTCCAAACCCATGGGTTAATATTATTTAATCAATTAGTTATTAACAACATTACTTTCCCATATTCCCAGGCATTCTAGAAAAAACATTATAAGCCACTAAACATAAGGGGGATCAACACAGTGAGTATATGAACTACCCATTGAGTCTTTTCCACCTATATAAAGAGCGTAGACCCATCCTCCCTCAAGGTTCTAAACACGGAAATCACATGGCATTCCCCATGTGTCCTCGCCCCTTTTTGGAATGAGGGTAAGAAAGACTAACCAACTTGAGTAGTGGGGAAAGTAAAATAGATAAAAAACCAACAATATTCAGAAAACATCCAAAAATTCACATCCAACCCATTTCATCATCTCTAGTGTCCTCCCCGACACCCACATGCATAAACCGACACATATCTCTACTCTAGGCATCAACTGCTGCCACGAACAATGGGCCTCCCTACCCCCACATATCACAAGAACCTTCTAGGCTCACATCACAACACAAACAATAGGAAAATAAACATCATATCAATTGGGATCTTGGCCCTTAAACAAGAAAGAGGGTAACTCAGAACACTACGAGGCATTTTCCTTTTATAAAACAACCAGTCATTTAATCCATCAAGAAATTACCAATTTATTATTTTTAGGTTCCAACTACGGGAAACCTAAGAAGTAATATATCATAATTAATTAAACATGCTTATTGTATAAATTTTATTAACATCAAATTACAACAAGAAGAACCACACCCATTTATATGCCTCTTTATCTTTAGCCAAACAATTATAAATTAATTCCAGATTTACGTTCTTTACCAATTTCCTTCAATAATGAAAATCTAAATAAAGCAAACATAGATATCACACTATCTATCAAAATAATAGGCAATAACATATAATCAATATAAATTTATTTATCTGGTTTAAATATTTATTATGTCAATTACATTGTGATCCAGTGGCTAAAACATGCTAATTGTACATTTTCATGTATAAGAAAAGATAAGCAATGAATCCCCTACCTCAAAAGGTTCTTAACATTCTTTATACGAGAACTATTCACACAACGAATCACGATCACCTCCTCCCGTGAAAACTAAATCCACCTGAGGATGTCGCGGCACGACCGCACCATTTGAAACCCAAGAAACTCCATTAGAAGCATAGAGATCATATGCCATAATATAGAAATGAGAAACAGGAGAAGATTAACCCAATAGAATGAATATAAATCATACCTTATATTCAAGATTGATGGATACTACTTGGTTGCACCAAAACTGGGGGTGCACTTGCAGTAAGAAGAACGTCGAGGGAAACCAACCCATGGGGAAAATTTTGATCGTATGACTCCTACGGGAAGGAAGGAAAGGTTTGAGCATCTCACACTAGAGAACAAGGAGGAAGAATAAGGGAAGAAGATATCTTGTCCCCTTTAGAATATTTAACGGAGCATCGGGTTAAGATACAATGGGTTTTCCATTAAATGCGGATTGCATTAAACCACACAGTTTGACCATGTAAAAGCATCCTGAGCCTTAGAAAAATTAATATTAGAGTTATGGGATTTGAATCAACCTTAAATCCATTAAAACAAGGATTTAAATGTGTTTAACGTCAAATAAAATGTTAAATCGAAGAAAATGAAAAAATCTAGAAATTTGGAAATGGAAATATGAAATAGTTTTGGAAACACTGTTCATGATCTATGACACCATTTCTGTGACACCGTGTCTGTGACACCGTGTCTGTGACACCGTGTCTGTGACACCGTGTCTGTGACACCGTGTCTGTGACACCGTGTCTGTGACACCGTGTCTGTGACACCGTGTCTGTGACACCGTGTCTGTGACACCGTGTCTGTGACACCGTGTCTGTGACACCGTGTCTGTGACACCATTTCTGTGACACCATTTCTATCACACTGTTTCTATGACACCGTGACTGTGACACTGTATTTGTGACACTCTTTCCATGACACCGTTTTTGTGACACCGTGACTGTGACACCGTGACCGTGACACCGTGACCGTGACACCGTGACTGTGACACCATGACGGTGACACCATTTCTATGACACCATAACACTATTCATAAAACTGAAAACACTATTCATAGAACTAGAAATTTGGAAAAGTATTGGGGATGAGTCACCTTGACCTCCCAGAATAGCTCAACCACCAGATTTCAATAAGGGAATGGACCAGAGTGGTTTGGGCCATTACATCAGATAACTCTAAAAACATTGTCATCATCAAGAATCCAAAACTAACCCAAAAGAAAATATAAATGGGTTCTGAACAACCACTCATGAAGATACCTCTAAAAAGAGAGAAATCCATAAGAGTCAATAAAAGAAACCCATTTTATAAACATGAAAGTTCTATAAGCACAAAGAGAACATCATTATGTGAACAGAGTTAAACATCAAACCACTAAGGGAACTGAGCACGTATCTGTGACTCACGTTCTCAGATACCCTCATCCACACCACCATGTCGCCATGAGACATGAACCAAGGGGATAGAACACCCACACAATACCTTCTCTTTGTAGTCTTGGATCTCTACCGGCCACTCCTCAAAGGTCACATCATCATCAACATAGATATCTCCCCAATCTATGATGTGTGAGTCATCATGAAGATAACAAAGGAGATGTAATACATGGAAGACATAATGTATCCAGATCATCTGCGGGGTAAGTGCTATCTAAAATGCCACAACTCCAAAACGAGCCAACACCTCGAAATGCCCAACAAACCAGGGAGAAAGCTTACTCCTATGACCAAAACTTCACTGACCACGATGGGGAGTCAACTTCAGAAACATGTGATCCCTAAAATCAAACTCCAAAGGTCTCCTCCTTTGATCATCATATGATTTCTGATGATTCTACGTTGCTTCATCCTCTCATGAATCACATGAACCATCTTTGTCATATTCTACACTAGTTATAGTCTGAGAATCATTGACTCTCTGACCCCAGTCCAACATAATGGAGAACGGAAAGTTCGGCAATACAAGGATTCAAATGGCGCCATACCTATGGTGGAGTGAAAAATATTTTTGTGAGTGAACTCTACCAAGGGTAAGTGCCTCGTACACGAACCTACAAAATCTAGGAAATAGGAGCATAACATGTCTTTAAGAGTCTGGATAATCTTCTCTATCTGACCATCCATCTGTAGATGAAAAAAAGTGCTAAGACATAGTTGAGAACTAAAATAATGATGGATACCTCTCCACACCCTAGAGGTAAAATGAGGATCTAGACAAAAAATTATCATCCTTGGGACTCCATGAAGTCTCCCCACCTCTTCCAGATACTGCCTTGACAAAGCTTCCACTGAGCTTGACTTCTTTATCGTTATGAAGTGGGCTGATTTTGTTAAATGATCCACTACCACCCAAATAACGTCATGTCCTCCCTAAGATTGAGGTAAACCAGTAACAAAGTCCATTTAAATTTCCTCTCACTTCCACTAAGGAACATCTAACAACTAGAGTAGACCACCCAAAACACGGTGTTCGGCCTTCAACTTCTAGAAAACCAAACATCAAGACACAAACTCCACAACTGCACACTTCAGTCTAGGCCACCAAAACCGACTCCTTAAGCCTTGGTACATCTTTGTCACGCCAGGATGCACCGCTAAAGGAGAACTATGTAACTCTTTGAGAACCATATCATGCATCTCCAAAGTAACAAAAAACCTTCCATGATACAACACCCTATATTGTTTATCCTCATACCAACCATCAGGGTCCTTGCCATAAACAACTCGGTCTCTCCAGACCTCCACCTCTAGATCCCCCAACTGGGACTCTTCCACCTACTGCACTAGAGATGATTTCACTGTCATCTAAAAAAGACAACCTCTACCCCCAACATCTCCCATATTGAGATTTAATGCTGAAAGTTATTCCATTACTCTCCATAAATCACTAGATTCACACACCGCATCACTACGTGACTTCTGGCTCAGCGCATCAGTTACAACATTACCCTTACTAGGTGTATAAGATATTTTGAAGTCGTATTCTTGTAAGAAATCCATACATTGGCACTTTAGAAAGTTTAAGTCATGCTGTGAGAAAACATACCTCAGGCTCTTATGATAAGTGAAAAGCACAAAGCGCTCGCAAATGGGGTAATGTGTCCACAACTTTAGAGAAAACACCACTGCCGCCAACTCAAGATCATGGGTGGCATATTTAAGTTCGTGGGGACACAAATACTGAGAACCATAATAATTTAACGATCTATGATGCATCAAAATACAGCCTAACCCCAGATGCAAAGCATCGCATAAAACATCAAACTAAACTCCCTCTGCTGGAAGACAAAGAAATAGAGCACTTACCAACTTCTCCTTAAGATATTAAAAAGCTACCTGACACTAATCAGTCCACATAAACGCTTGATCCTTCCTAGTCAATGCTGTTAGAGGAGTCTCAACCCAATATAAATCAACTACGAACCTCCTATAGTAGCCTAAAAGACTAAGGAAACTTTGAACCTCTGCCACTGTCTTGGGGGATTCCCAAGACATAAATTCTTCTATCTTTGATGGATCCACATATACTCCCTACTGGGACACAACATTACCCAAGAAACAGACTTCTCGATCTCAAAACTCACACTTCAACAACTTCCCAAAAAACTATTGTTGACAAAGAACTCCCAAAATAGCGTGAAGATGCTCTACATGCTCCTCCCCAGACATGGAGTACACAAGGATGTCATCGATGAAAACCACCATGAACTTATCCAGAAACTCACGGAAAACTGTGTTCATCATCCCATGAACACAACTGGAGTATTCATTATACCGAACTACATTACAATTAACTCGTAATGCCCCCATGACAACAATGAAAATCAGTCTTCGGGATATCCTCATCCTTCACATGCATCTGATGGTATCCTGACCGCAAGTCAATTTTTGAGAACCAACTTGCACCCTTCAGTTGATCAAATAAATCATCAATCCATAGAATAGGATAGTGATTCTTCACTATCAATTTTTTTATGCGATGATAATCGATACACAACTACAAACTACCATCAGCCTTCTTCACGAACAAAACCGGTGCACCCCATAGTGACACACTCGGCCAAACAAAACCGCATTTTAATAGACCATCAAGATATATATGTAACTCTCGAAACTCATAAGGGGACATACTATATGAAGATATAGAGATGGGAGACACTCTTGGTAGTTTCTCGATCCCAAACTAGATCTCTCTTCAAGGGGGTAATGCTACACCCTCTTCCGAAAATACATCAGGGTACTATTCTACAACCCTAGGAAACACCATTTGTTGAACCTCTAAAGAACTTAGGATCATATTAGACATCATGGATGATAAGGATGGAACACGCCTTTGACCCATCCGAGGGTGTTTCTCACCAAAAAACACCAATGGATCTCCATCCGTGTCGAAGAACACAACCTACCTCCTAAAGTAATCCATGATAGCCTGCACCGAATACAACCAATCCATGCCAAGGATGACATCATATGGTTGTATCCATAAACATAGGAAATCTCCCCAAGAGCGGTGCTACCCCAATACTAGCTCACCGTCTCTACATACTTTAAACAAGTCAACTTGACCTCCAACTAGTGTAGTCAACGCCAAGGGCAATGGAAGCCTCTCTACCTCAAGTCCCAAAGCATGGACAAGGGTATGTGATATAAAGGAGTGTGTCTCTCCTAAATAAACAATGAATACACCAAGGTATAAAATAAGCAAAGGGTACCTCGAATGACATCTGGATTGCCTGGAGCTGGTAATGCTAGAGCATGAAGCTGACCACGTCCTCCTTCACAACCTCTCTGACCCTGATGATGACCACCACCACAACTATGCTCTACTCTCTGAGGACGGGGATCATCATGGGGTTTTCCTCTACCTACCCATATACCCTTTGCTGATCCAAAGTTGGTGCAACCTGCTACTATTGCCTCGGTTGGAGCTGCCTCAATGGAGGAACCGGGAGCGGAACACCTGGTGCACAATGACTGATCTGAAAGGTTGGGCACTCTCACTAATGATTACCTCAACCACCATAGGAAAAACAAGCTCTTGATCCCTTGGTATAGTCCTGAGAGCCCCCCCCCCCCTAGAGAAATGAGATGATGAGGGCTGGGACCTACCCCCAGCCGAACGGAAACTCTTCTACCCTAAAAATCTAGAACCCTGGACCATAGCTCTACTTCATGAGGAATCATGAAGACTACCCTCTTGAAATGACCTAGTTCTGGAAAATGTCCTCTTGATGACTTTTTCCCTTACCAATACCTCAAGATAAGTCTTCAGCATAAATGGGGTGACCTGGCACTGGATCTCTGGACGCAAAGCCTCCTCAAAATGCCTCGCCCTAGCCTTCTCATATGGAAATAGGTCCGAATCATATTGTAAAAGGTTCCTAAAATGAATTAAAAACTCTCTCACACTAGAGATCCCCTATAGAAGGGTAAGAAGCTCTTGGAAACTGGACTCCTTCACGGTCGAAGAAAGAAACTCGACTCTAAACTTGTCTCAGAACTCCTCCCATGAGATTTCCAACTCCTTGAGATCCCTGAGGAATAAGAACTACCACTTCATCAATGCTCTACGCAGCATCATCACAACCAAGGAAACCCAGTGCTCCTTATGAGCATAGATCAAACTGAAGCTTATCTCGACTTCCTCCAACTAGTCTTCCGTGACTGCATCTGAAATAGAGCCCTTGTACTTCTGCAGACTCTGGCGCTGAAACTCTCGGAGTGTCCTCTTCCAAGTGTCATCGTCGTCAACCTCTACCCTGTGACAATTTTCTAGCACAACCTGCTGGTGCGATCATGATGAGGACGTCGACCTAGAGCCATACCTATAAAATAAAAAACAGTTAGA
The DNA here is from genome assembly GCA_963277665.1 of Viscum album. Taxonomy (NCBI): domain Eukaryota; kingdom Viridiplantae; phylum Streptophyta; class Magnoliopsida; order Santalales; family Viscaceae; genus Viscum; species Viscum album. Next base: position 1,811,578,066 of record OY728156.1, read on the forward strand.
TATCCTAAACCTATAATATGGAAGACTCAACATTAATTGATTAATTATTTTCTTTTATTCATTTTAGGTTAACCTATCCCAAGGTCTACCCATTAAAACATAGGAACAAAGAAGAATGATGCATGATCCTTTCCTAGGTCTTTACTCTGTAACTAGTATCACCTAGTTTAGTAGCCATTGTAAACTTAATGGTCTGTGCATCAGATCATAGGGGGACCTAAACGCCTATGTCCTAGCGGGTATCCAGTGTTTACATCACTTTATAAACATGACTAACACTATTTCCCTACCAACCCATGAAACCTCACCTGGGTCTAACACCAAAATCCTTCTTATCCCTCAAACAGACCTCTGATACCACTCTGTCATGACCCCCTCTCCATAAGGTGTACCCCTCCTGGGCCAACAATGTGAGAAGGGAGATAGTGACCCCCCGAGTCCCACCTCTAGTAGGCCCAGGGTTGGAGACTAGCACCGAGGGTATAGTAAACACACAAATGGGAGGCATTACCCTCTAAGAGAACACATGTGAAAGAGAGAGATAAGATAGACACCAACTAACTCCAACTCAGACATCAATATAAACAAAATCTCAAGTACATATATGTAATGTCATGCAAAACTACTACAACTGAAAGGGGAAAAAAATTCAAATACCCAAAAGAAAGTTAAAAAAGCAGCAACCACAATCCCGAATAGCTCCTGCAACCCCAAGATGGTAGAAACTAGCTTGATCTCCAACCCGCTACAAGTGACCTAAAAAATATTTTATATATATATAGGGTGATTATAATAGTATACTCAGTAGGATCCTCCCTAGTGCATCTCGTGAAAAAGTAAATAAAGCATGCTAGTGAAACTAACTCATCACCTAAACAAGTATACTAAGTTCCGAGCCCCACCATGGCTACTCTCACCAAGTAACACATATAAGATTATATAATATAATAAAGAATATTAGGGGTACCCCGCTACTACTTCCCCGCTGGTTTGCTACTTTTCCCCAATGTCGTATGTCCTAACCATCTCTCTCCAAAAAGGCATGCCCACAAACACCTGGACGAAGCACCACAACATGCACCTTGTGCAAAAAAAACCACCATGTACACATAAACAAAGTAACCAGGTAGTTTCTAGGATCCACCACAGCTTTCATAACATGTATCATATGTCGGGCATTATACCTCAAGACATTACAGCCCATACCCCGAGTAAGGATCCTCAATCCATCACAGCCTATACATGTTACACCTATAGTAGTCTATAGGAAACTATATCCAGAATATATGTGTGTGAATAACCCCAAGCCATTACAACCCTCAACACACATATATGGGGAAAACTAACCACTGTGCCTACCAGCACAAGTAACTACCAAGAGAAGAGAGTGGGGCCAAAGGGGGTAGTCATCCATCCATCCCCCCACCAGAATGTTGGGGAAAACACCCCTCTAGGGATTAGAATCTCCAAGGTGTCAGTTTCCCTAAGTGACGGGGTGGAGTAGCGTATAGAAACACAAAAGTACCGAATATACAATATCTCACAACCACACTATGGGCATAACCTAGTCTTAGACTCAAATGCAGTTAATGTCTCTCGGACTCCTAGCTACCACTTCTAAGACTAGGTATCCTATAAGCACACAACCATTTAAAGAGATTTAATACATTACTTCATTCCCTTTTTATCATTTTCACTTTACATTAATTAATTCTTTTAACATTAATTAACCATTAATAATTTCCACATTATATTTCATTAGCACCACACCCAAAGTCCATTGTTCTTTTAAAATTGCAACCTCAGTGTTGTATCCCAGAAAGATCCAACCCCATGGGTTAACATTATTTAATCCATCATTTATTAACAACATTACTTTCCCATATTCCCAAGAATTATAGAAAAAACATTCTAAGTTACTAAACACAAGGGGGCTCAACACGGTGAGTAGATGAACTACCTATCAAGTCTTTTCTGCCTATAGAAAGAGCATAGACCCATCCTACCTCAAGGTGCTAAACATAGAAATCATGTGGCATACCCCACGTGTCTTCACCCATTTTTGGAAGGAGGGTAAGTAAGACCAGCTTCCTTGAGAAGTGGGTAAATTAAAACAGATAAACAACAAACAAGATTCAACAAACATCCAAACATTCACATCCAACCCATTTCATCATCTCTGGTGTCCTCCCTGACAACCACATGAATAAACCGATGCAACTCACCACTCTAGGAATCAAATGCTTCCATAACCAATGGGCCTCCCTTCCCCCACATATCACAACAGCCTTCTAGGGTTACATCACAACACAAGTAGCAGGAAAACAAACATCATATCAATTGGGATCTTGTCCCTTAAACAAGCAAGATGTTAACTCATAACCCTACGAGGCATTATATTTTTATCAAACAATAAATCATTTAATCCATAAAGAAATAACTGATTTATTATTTTCAAGTTACAACTATGGGAAACTTAAACAGTAAGCTATCACAATTAATTAAACATGATTACTATATCAATTTTATTAACATCAAATTAAAACAAGAAGAAACAGACTCATTTACATGCCTCTTTATCTTTATCCAAACAATTATCAATTAATTATGGATTTATCTTATTTACCAATTTACTTCAAGAAATAAAATCTAAATATATCAAACATAGATATCACACTATCTAGCAAAATAAGAGGCAATAACATACGATCGATATCAATTTATTTATCCAGTTAAAATATTTATTATGTTAATTTCATTGTGATTCAGTGGCTAAAACATGCTAACTATATATTTGAATGTAAAAGAAAAGAGAATAAACAAATACCCTACCTCAAAAGGTTCTTAACATTCTTTATACGAGAATGATCCACACAACGGATCACGATCGCCTCCTCCCATGACAACTGCATCCACCCGAGGATGTCGCGGCATGACCGCACCAATAAAAACCCAAGAAACTCCATTAGAAGCATGAATATCACATGACATAATATGTCAAGGAGAAATAGGAGAGGATGAAACCAAAATAAAGACAATAAATCATACCTTATATCGAAGATTGATGGATACTGCTTGGTTGCACAAAAGTAGGGGTGCACTTACAGTAAGAAGAACGTCGAGGGAAACCAATCCACAGGGAAAAGTTTGATCGCATGAATCCTATGGGAAGGAAGGAAAGGTTCAAGCATCTCACACCAGAGAACAAGGAGGAAGAATAAGAAAAGAATATATCTTTTCCCCTTTAGAAGATTTAACAGAGCATCAGTTTAAGATACACTAGATTATCCATTAAATGCGGATCACATTAAACCATGTGGTTTGACCATGTAAAATCATCCCTAGACTTAGGAAAATTAATATAGGAGTTATGGGATTTGAATTGACCTTAAATACCTTAAAAAAGGATTTGAATGCATTTAATGTCAAAGAAAATGTTAAATCGGCAAAACTGGAAAAATCTGGAAATTTGGAAAAGGAAATATGAAACAGTTCTAGAAACACTGTTCATGAGCTATGACACTGTTTCTATGGCACCGTGTCTATGAAAATGTGACTGTGACACCATGTATCTGACACCGTGTCTGTGACACCGTGTTCGTGACACCGTGTCTGTGATACTGTGTCTGTGAAACTGTTTCCGTGACACCATTTCCGTCACACCGTTTCTATGACACTGTGATTGTGACACCGTTTCTATGAAATCGTTTCAGTGACACCGTTTCTGAGACACCGTGACTGTGACACCATGACCATGACACCGTTTCTGTGACACCGTGACTATGACACCATGATGGTGGCATCGTTTATGTGACACCATGAGACTGTTCATAAAACTAGAAACACTATTCATAGAACTAGAAATTTGGAAAAGTATTGGGGATGAATCACCTTGACCTCCCAGTACAGCTCAACCACCAGATTTCATCAAGGGAAAGGACCTGAGTGGTCTGGTCCATTACATCATCTATAATCACCCTTATATGTAAGTGTTATCCTGATATTACCCTTATATGTAAGAGTCATAACTGAATACCCTTACACATAAGGGTTACACTTAAGGTTTTTCCTAAGTTTACCCTTATGTGTAAGGGTTATATTAGACCATCATTATTAATAAGGGTTATAACAGATTACCCTTACATCAAACTATCTATATAAGGGTAATTCAAGATTACCCTTATGCAAGATAGAACTTTCATATGGGTGATGGAATGTGAAAAAAAATTAATTATGAATTGAATTAGATTATTTGTAAAGAATTTATAAATAACAAGAAAAGATATTTTTGAATATTTATAAATTTTATAAAGGTTTTTTATAAATTAAATTACTATAAAATTTTTATGGTTAATTGATTAAATGTTTTTGAAACAATTATTATTATTATTTTTATATTAAAGACTTAATAATAATAATAAAATTTTCAAATTTATATAGCCTATAATTTTTTTATAAATAATAGTAAATGGTGTTTTGGGAATATTTTAATTTATAAAGAGTTTATAAATTAATTTATTATAACTAGTTTATAATTAATCATATTTATTAATAAAATATTCTAAATATTAAATTTTAATATTTAATATACCTTTTACCATATTATATGAAATACCTTCTGATTTATAAATAAATTTTTTAATTAGAAATAATAAGGATAATTTATAAAGAGTTTATAAATTACAAAACAAATCCAAAATATTAAATTATGTTCATAATTAATTTATTAGTTTAATTATTCAAATTAAAAGTGGTCCTTATTTGGAAAAATTATTTAAACCTCATCCAAATAAGTTTTAGATTTTAGGTTTAAATAATGTTTAAATATATGATATTCAAATTATGTAAAATGTTTACATAATAGAAAATGAATTATAAAATGAATTATACTTTATAGATTATCATATATTAAAAATTAAGTGCCATATAATTCATAGTGTGAAGAGTTCATATGATGATTTGAATGTAAATTATTTATATCCATTATTATTAAATGTCTATAATGATTAAATATTAATTATAAAATTTTTATAATTAACCTTTATTTATGAATAACACATAAATGGTTGTCTCATGTTTAAATATTTGAAATATTAATTTATTTAAAAGTTTATTCCCTACTTAATTCATATTAATTATGAATATGTGTATGATTTAATTAAAAATGTTAAACTATTTTAATGAATTTCTTAATCCTTACATTACATTAAGGAACACCAACATAAAATTTAGATTTCATTTACTTTGACCATAGTTTTTTATTTGGGTTATTAGCCTGGATTTAGTTTTTGATCATAGTTTGTGGATATTAGGTTTTAAAATTATTATGAATTTAATTACCTCTTTAGTAAATTATCACTTGGTAGAGGGAAATTGGTTAAGACCTCCCACTATCCTATAGGCTTATTCCTTGTTATATAAAGGAGGGGGTTAACTATCTCTATATCTAAGATTTCTCATGGGAAGATTATCAATTTTATATATTTCTAAACATTTACAAGAAATGTTCATGTACCTTATGCATATGATGCAATTAGATATGTATGAATATGTTTTTCTCATATTTTTGGGTGAGTAACAAAAATTTGTGGGTCATGTATCAATATACACATCAATATGAATTATATATATCATTTTAGTGGAGGGAAAAGGATTCAAAAACTAAATCATTTGAATCATGAATACATAAGGGAATAAAGATGAGACTAGATGATGAGATTAAATCATCTTAAAATATAAAGTGTTAGATTCATTCAAAATTTTCAATTGTAAAAACCTCAATCATCAAATCAGGTAGTTAATGTTATAACTGGGTGCACATTGATTATCTTTTCTAAGGTAAGAAAGTGATAAGCGAAACTGGATCATCGTTGGGTATGTCATGCCACAGTTGGGTGACCTTGGATTATTCTTTGTTAGTATGTTATTAATGTTTTTATTGGGTTAAACTAGATAGAAGAACCTAATAATATTAATATATTAGAGGAATAAAATTGGGTTTATCAACTTGATGGATTGTATAAAGAATTTTCCACTAAACAATCCAATAGTAATATATAATATAATTAGGATGATTCTTTTCTTAAATCGATAAGTGGTGAGATAAATGTCATAGAAGACTCATTGCTTAGTGAAATATGGATCTTATCCCACTAATAGATAATATGAGTTTAAAATGGGTTATAATTTTATTAGGATTCCATTTAATAAAATTCCATATCAATGGTAATAAAACATAATAATAATTTGATAAAATATTTTATTATAGATAATGGAATCATCATCCAGTTTGACCCTGAGATATTTTTTGGATAATGAAAAACTAAATGGAAGTAACTTCCTTGTCTGGTACCAAAACATGAGAATTATTCTCAAGAAAGAGGGAAAATTTTATGTGTTGGAACAACCATTTATAAAGGCACTAATTGGTGGATCCATCCTACATACAGAATTAGATGTCTATGACATGCATATGAAGGTGAAACATGCCATCCTGGTTCACTAGGAATAGTAAATGGACCAGACCACTACATCACCCAGGAATGCCTCCTCATACACTAGAGGCTATCGACTAGTAGCGGGAGTCTATAGAGGTACCATGGGGAGACTATAACCCATATATTAGAGTGTAAAATCATAAAACAAATAACTAAATAATAGATTATTCATGAAATGGAAATAAAAAAGAGCATGCTATAACAAAATAAAATGCATTACACAAACCTAAATGGCTATGCTCTCATTAAAATAAATACATTTAGGCTCCATAAAATAAATCATCTAGGTCTCATGACTATTTGAGCTATCCTTCTCAATTAAGTAATACCAGGCCTCAACCCAACCCAAAATTGTCACCAAGTGAAGGTTGTTCAGGTACCCAAGTTCCATGGTGACCCGAGCAGGGTGTGAGTACAAAATTCAATAGGGAACCACAAACATGGTCCCATATTATACCAGAAATGAAATGATATGTGAATGTTAAATTCTCAGAATAAATAAATAAACATAAAAAAAAACAAAAAAAACATCCACAATACTTGATTTTCCCAGTGTCGGAGTGTCTCTAAGAACGTAATGGGGACCATGAAAACTATAGAATCACAACTACATCAAGAGAATATACTCATAACTAGAGCCCTACCTAATAAATATCATAGATCCTTGGGTTCAAGACTTCTATCAACTATACATGCTTTGACCAGTGCCTAAGTGTCTCTAATCATGAGCATCACCTTGGGGGAACCTATGTACACTCACTGGGGATCCCATTATCACACCTCCACCATGACTATTAGCAAACCCTAGGGTGTCACCGAGCATCCCTAATCCTCAATAACTCAAGATAAACCCTAAATTAGTACATGGGAATTCATTTCTATCATAATGAAATCTAATTCCTAGGAGGGGGAGGCCATAGAAAATCCTATATGTCCAGGAGTGATTGATTCTTATGAGATCCAAGAAATTGAATGGAATACCCTCCTAGATCTTGCAACCACTCACCTAGGAGTCCACATACCCTGACTCCTCACCTGAACCATTATTGATACATCCACCCAATACGAGGGGGTATCCTAGGAATTGATTGAGGGGATCCAATAGTCACCCTTGATATGTCCAATATCTATTCTCTGGGATATATTCCCACCCGAAAATTTGTACTACTATTTGAATCCTGTGAGTCCTAGTAATTCAAAATGGTATAATGGTATCACCATTCAAATATAAAGAAAATAGGGCATTCAAAGTGGTATCATTGTTTCAATGAAATCCCTAGAATATCAGGAACTCTTGCATGAATTATATCATATCCTATGATATTGGATCCTAGGAACCAATACTAGTAATCCACCACTATATCAACCATAATGGATCCTAGTTAAACTAGGAATCCACTCCAAAAATATTGTGAGATTGGATCCCAGAAATCTCATGCATCCTAGGTTCTCATTCATATCAATAGGTGATTCCCAAGAATCCCATCCCATCACAGTAGTGTCAGGACCAACATCCAATTCCCAAGCATCATGGGTAATCACATAAAATATCAAATAAATTAATAAAATAAAAATAACGTGGGTTGGCTAAATTCCCATGCCCAAACTTATCATCACATCTCTACTGGTATTATCTATTAGTTTTAGTTCTAAGATTACACCCAAAACCATATCTACCCATATCCACATACACCCACTCAAGATCATCTCTCAAAGGAACACCCACATGGATCCCCTAGATCATCACTATAGTGGAGGGATCCCACTTGGGATCCTCAATCACAACTGATATCTCAGGAAAATACCCAATTATTGAAGTAAATATCATCATTCAGTATAATAAAAGTCATTAATTAGCCTCATATTCCTTAAGGGTATTCCTCACTGAAGATAATATTGAGGTATGGATCAAGTCCTATCTCTATGTCTAGGGTCACTACAAACTGGTGAACTCACCCAGCCCCTCTATAATCTACCTAAATTCTATCCACCCAGGCCTAACACATTTTATGGGTCCACACCAAAAATAATAGGGTTATCTATCTAAACTCACATTAAACCCTCTCTTGGAGGGATCCAAGTGTCATAGTTAGATTCAAGGCCTCAATCATCAGTGATCAATGCAATCAAGTAAGTTCTAAGAAACCTCATGGCCTTTAAAATTTGTTCAATCTAACTAATAATTTCATTTTTAAATCAAAAAATTTCATTAAAACAAGTTCATCTCCCTCTGTGGAGAGACCAATTAAAACATACCAGATAAAACATGCATAAAACATAAGGTTAGGTATGTAGGACCACATACCTCATTTTATGATCTTCTTCTCATTTTTATACAGATAGAAAGCTCATTGACCGACATCACCTAGGATCGTCCTATCACATTGACCATCGTAAAAAACACCCTAGGCCCTAAATCACATCAAACCATCCAATATTTAATTATAAACCATTTTTAATTAATTATTTAATTTATTTAAACAATTTACAGTTATTTTACCATTTAATTTAATTACCTTTAAATTCCCCAAAAATCCCTGGGTTATCCCGTCACACTGAAACCACTAAAAATGAGGCACCGTCCACTCAGAATGAACATTCGGGCCTAAGAAACATGAAATACCCAATTAAAAATGTCGGCTCAATAGCCCAATAAATCAATTGAAGTTCCAAAACCTTTAAAAATTCAAATGAAAACATACCTTCACTAAAACAATGTGTGATGACATGAAGACAATATCTTGGGTTCCCCTCTAGCTAGGATGAGGGTGATTTCCACCATTATTTGACAAAAATCACAAAAATCCTAAACCTAAATTGGGTGAAGTTAGGGGACAATTAAGGGAAGAAAAAGTGAAGGGAGGATCTTACCCAAAATCACTACAAAACACCACCCAAAACACCTCAAGAATAAGGGGGAGGAAGAGAGGAGAGGTCCAACCATCGGGTCTCTCCTACACTCCCTCCATCAACAAAAATAAGGTGGGGATCCCCCCTACTTCATATAAAAATACCACTAAAGAATAATTCATGGTGTTACCATCGGTGTCACTCAATGAATTCTTAGAAAAAATCCCTATAGTCCATGTCTCTATACTATCACACTGTGAATGCATGATTTACAACATGAATAGACTATAACAGCTTCCAAAATCTACCTAAACACTCAATCCTTACTTTGGATTCCTCCAAAACCCCCATAAAACCTATTATCCCTTGAAACCCATCTCAAAACACCATTTTAAGATGATGTAACCCTTGTATCCTCAGTCCAAGCCTCGGTTCTCAAAATATACCATTCACCAGATGGAAAAATTCAAATTCCCTTAAGAATTTTACAACCCATAATGACACCGGTTGTTACAAACTCCCCACCATAATTATTATCTTAGATGAAAAGCTATGGTAAAAATAAAATTATGTTCCCCGACGTATCCCAATCGTCTATTCACTAAGAACTCACCATGTTCCAATTCTAAATGCTTAAACACACTTCAATGAAAATTTACAAACACTAATCACACTATTTACTAGAATTTAAGCCACCCACTGTCCACCAATGCCAACCCCAAGATGGTGATAACACTCACTCATCTCATACGACATTCCATAACATCTTTGACCAATTGATCCCAAGGATTATGGTTATCTCCATCATAAGGCTCCCCTTTCAAAGGATGATTCCAAACCATGATGATCCCCACCTTATGAACCACCCACTGAAGAAGCTTTTATATTAGTCCACTAACATTCCACTCTCATCCCATGTGATGTTCCCAACACGGTTCCACTTTGAACATGTACAAACTCAATTAAAATTCAAGTCATACCTCCTCCATCAGACTATACTAAAAAAGATTGGTCACATCCATCGATACATCCTCAAAATAAATTCCATCCTTCTTCCCAGTATTTCCATTAACAACCCTCACACATAGGGTCTTTCTTGTTCCCTAAACCATTACACAATATTCTTAAGATTCCCAATAATTTTTATCTCAAAATGAAACTTTTATATGTTTCATCACATTATTCACCCCTGAATGATGTGGTGAAATAGGGTTTCACCCCCAGAACCAAGTAATGAAATTTATTCACCCCCAAACCATGTCACAAAATGGGGTTTGACCCCCTAAAACACATCATGAATCATGGATCAGACCAAGAATAACCCTCGAGTCACACTAAGATCACACCTATCCTTATGACAATGCACCTAATTTATACAACACTCCATTTGAATCCTAAACCTAGTATCCATCAAGGAACCAAATCACATCGAATCTTATCACACATTGGTATTCTAGTGTTACCTTGATCATCCAATGATCAGTCTCACCACACCCCGAACCTTTCAACATGAAGGTTATTTACCCATGATTATTATGATTCTCCCCACCATAGGAGTATCACTATCATCACCTGAATAATATAAACACTCATCATCTATGGAAAACACCCCATCCATTACTGACCCTAAAAATCAGTATGGCCAAGATCAATCATAACTGAGAGCTTATCAGAAGCATCAATTTACTGATTGATCCCAAATCATGGTAATGTTTTCATTAAATATCCTCTAAAACTAATAAATAACAAGGGAAACACCCTCAAACCACTCCATGGATAAACCTCATTAGGTTTGATTATAAATAAATGCGTTCTGATCCTCATGAACCATGCTCATCATCCTATAAAAATATCTAAGTAGGATAAATTCAAAGATCATCTACGTCACAACCATTGATCTAATTAGAAAATTACCTCTAACATAAAGAGACATCTGAAATACTTATCCAAAACTTTGGGCTTCCATTACCACAAGCTTTGCATCAACTTCCATCAGTCCTTGGCTCATACATGGATGATCATCGATTTAAAACTCAACAAGAACCACATTTAACTAGAATGACCTACCTAGATTCCATCTAAAGATAACATGCATAAAATTCCTTACACCCCGATCATAATATTGGAATCATTATCAAATAGTGAAATCACATAAAAATTAGTCTCACGCACCTAAAGCACTAACTATGCTCATGTACGGGTCAGTCTTATCAAGCCAAAATCACCCTCAATGATCCTTTATAAAATTGGGCACCTCACATGTTCCAAGATTAAGAATATTCTTAGATTACAACTAGAATTGTACTAAAACCAAAATCATCTACCAAAATTTTACAATGTTCCCAAATCACATCCAAACCACATAGGTCTAGGAACTCGACCGGTCTTACCCTCGATTTCCCACATTGATTCCAAAATCACCTTAAGTGATTACAAAAATATAAGGAATTTTAATGCCTTTACTGAAACCCCCTTAAGGGTATTCTCATATTTTAGGCACCCATTTTCACAATCCAACTCACATAGCCTAGGCCTACCCCACTTGTACGATCATCCTGAAGGCATATCAATGCCTAGACCACATCTAGTAGCAACTCACATGATTTAATTACAACCCAAAGAACCCACACATGCTTCCCATAACTAAATACTCACAACCCTAGTCTAACCTATCTCACAGGTTTCCCACACACATAAATAGTCATCGAATCACTCATAATCCTAAGTCATATCTCAAGGGTCACTAGGTCCTCCCACCTAGCCCAAAGGTTAAGTATCGTATAGGGTCATAGCTCATGATATTTCACCCACTCTTCCATCTCCAAATATCCCATGGAATCCAATATTCCAAACCACCTCCCATCTCTAGGGTACTGATTATCATAGAGAATCCATATACATGACTTCCCCTCTAGAATCATAACCTCATTAAATACCACTACCACAACCAATGATATCATCCTAGATGATCTATACCAAATAACCACAACCACTAGGTCAGTTAACTATAATTTCATTCCAAGATATATGAGAAAAATATATATAGGTTGTTAATGTACCTTTAAATAAATGATCCTAGGGTACTACCTACTCTGAGAATCTTCACATCATATTACCCCTAGAAGATTTGGTCACATCACACATGCACACACATACAACCTACATCACCCTATGGTGATCCATATCCCATGAACCACCATCACACTTTTTGGTTAATTAGAGTGTAATTACAAGCTATACAGGAAAAAATCATATAGGTTTTTATTGACACATTAAGTAACCAAACATTAATACTAGTGACCTAAAAGTGGTTATCACAAGGGCCTCCAATGAACATGTCAACCTACTATGGTCACCGTCCCATTTTTTCGTAAGAAACTACATTTTCACTCCCATAATTGAGTGTCTCATCATAGATCCACATGATGTTCCATAAAAATAAAATACATATAAATGTAGGTATAGATGATTATAATTATACTAAGTAATTATATGAGAAAATGTTGTATGAGTAGTTTATAACACTTTAAATAGATGAACCTCATAAAAAGTGAAACAGATACACACTAGTAGGCCTATAAGTCATGTGAATCCTATGTGCCTAATAATTATGCATAAAACACCTCTTACCCCTATGAGCCAAGATTCAAATCCAAAACTAATATCTTTCCAATGGTACAAGATCTAAAAATTCATAATAAATCATAAATCCAAAAATCATGTAGGTCATATGAGGTGAAAATCGTATAACCATAATAACATAAATTTGCAACATAAATCCCAAGCCCTTGGTAACCTGTAATTCCTACCAGAACAAGTGTTCATGACATACCAGTCTGGTATCCATTACAGTATTTGGTACATATATCTCCTGGTTACCATATCTTAAATAGTAAGATAAAATAAATAGATCTGATAACACTTTGTGATGCCCCGCCTTAGTTTACTGTGATTAGGTTTCAAATCAGACCTCTTTATGACCTTAGGAGTGCCTCCCTATATGCTAGAGGCTTCCAACTAGTAGTGGGGGTCTATAGAGGTATTATGGGGAGACTATATCTCCTATATCAGAATGCACAATCATAAAAGAAATAAATGAATAATAGAGTATGAAAGAAAAAATATATATAAGAGCATTCTATAATAAAATTAAATGCAGCACAAAAAATCAAAAGGTCACGCACGTATAAAATTAAAGAAATTGAGGCTCCATAAAATCCTCATCCCAGTCAAACAACTATTTGAGCTATACTGATTAATCATGAAATACTAGGCCTTGACCCAAACTGAACCTGCAACTAAGTGAGGGATGCTCAGGTACCTATGTGATATGATGGACCGAGTAGGATGTGAGTACAAAATTTAGTAGGGCACTCCCAAAACTGTCTTGTACTATACTGGAAATGTAGTGATATGTTCATGTGTAATGCTCAGAATAAATAAATAACTATTGAAAAAAATAAAAACAACCATCCATAATACATTCTTCAAACAGTTCTAGAGTGTCTATGATCATGTTATGGGGAACTTTACAACCATAAAATTCCCAGCACCTCAAAGGTGTATACACATAACCATATCCATTCTCGATATCCATAATTGATCCTTACATTCAAGACCCCATAAAACCACACCTTCTTTGGTTTGTACTAGAGTATATTTGAGCATGAACACCGCCTCAAGGAAACCTCTATATACTCCATTAAGATCCCAAAATCACACCTCCACCATAATGAGTAACAGACCCTAGGGAATCAACAGGAATCCCTCGTCCTCAATCCCTTAGGATGAACCCCATAATAGTAACTATGCATTAATCACTATCAGGTTAACATATGTTTCCTAGGAGGGGGAAGGCCATAAGAAATCCTATAAATCTAGGTTTGATTGATTCCTAGGAAACCCAAGAAATTGAATGCAATAACCTCCAATATCCTATTTTCACTCACCCAAGTATCCACATCCCATGGATCCTCAGTATAACTATCATTGGTGCATCCAACCAATCTTAGGTGGCATCCTAGACACCAATCGAGGGGATCCAATAGTCTCACTAAGGATATCCAACATCCATCCTTGGGTATATATGACCACTAGATGCCTCATATCTCTATTTGAATCTCTGGATCCCCAAGAATTCAGAATTATAGAATAGAATCTCCATTCTAATCCTAGGAATCCTGAGCATTTGAAATGGTATCATTGTGTCAAAGGAATCCCTAGAATCTCATGCATTCTTCACTAATATATCCTATGATGTTGTATCCTAGAAACCATTACTAGGAATACAACACCACATAAACCATAATGTATTGTAATTAAACTAGGAATCCTCCCCAAAATACTATACGAATAGATCCATAACATATCAAGCATCCCAGGGTCTCATCCATCCAACCAGTGATTCTTGGGCATCTTGAGAAATCAAAATAGTCCCAATCCTAATGGTCGATTCCCAGGTTTCCTGGGTAGTCACATAACATATAAAATAAAACATAATAAGGGTTGGATGAATTATCACACCCAAACTCATTATAAAAAACTCATCGATCTTATCCATTAGTTCAATTTCTAAGGCGACACCCACAACCATATCTACCCATATCCACATACACCCACTTGGGGTCATCTCTCAAAGAGGTTCCCAATGGGGTACCCTATATCATCACTATAGTTGAGGAATCCAACTCAGGATCCTCAACCACAACTGGTCTCTTAGGACAATACACGATGCTTGAGGAACATCCGGTACCTCAACATCATCAAAGTCATCAACCAACCACAAAATCCTAAAGGGTATGCCTCGCCAAATAAATTATTGAGAGATGGATCAATGCCCGTATCTATGTCCAAGGACACTCCAAACTAGTCAACTCACCCAACCCATCTCTAATATTTCTAAGGTTTATCCACCTATGTCTAACACATTTTAGGGTTCCTCACCTAGCCTACTAGGGTCATCCATCTCAATTCACATCACACCCTCTCTTGGAGAGGCTCAAGTTTCAAGTTTATAGTCAAGGCTTCGAACACCAGTGACCAAGGAAATCAAGCCAGTGCTAAGGACCCTTGTGACATTGTCACTTTGTGAATTCTACACAATCATTTAATTTTTGAATTTACACATTTCATTAAAATAAGTTAATCTCCCTAAATAGTGAGACAACATAACATATTCTAGATAATACATGAATAAACTATAAGGGTAGGTAAATAGGACCACCTACCTTAGTTTAGAATCTTCTTTCCATTTTTATACATCCCAACAACTCACTACTCGACCTCTCCCAGACTTTTCCAAGTCCATATACCATCATCTAAAACACCCAAGTCCCTAACTCACATAAAAAAATCAAATAATTAATTACAACCCATTTATAATTAATTATTTAATTTATTTAAATAATTTAAAATTAATTTAATTATCCCCAAATTACCAAAAACTCACTAAGTCATCTAATCATACCAAAATCATTGACAATGAGGTGCATCCACTCCCAACGCACCCTTGGGACTAATCAATATGAAAGACTCGATTAATATTGCTGATTAAATGACCTAATAAATCAACTTAGGTCCAAAAACCTTTAAAAATTAAAATGGTGATTAACCTTTACTGAAATGACACATGATAGTGTGTAGATAGTATCTCAAATTCCCTTCTAGCTAAGATGATAAAAAACACCATCAATTGAGTCAATTTCCACCATGCATTGGTTTAAATTAGAAAAAAACCCTAAACCAAAATTGGGTGAAATTAGGGTGAAATGATGGGAAGAAAAAGAATAGGGAGGATATTACCTAGAATTTCCATAAAACAACTCCTAAAACACCCCAATAACAAGGGGGTGGAAGAGTGGGGATATCCGACCATCAAATATCCCATGAATTCCCTCCCTTATCCAAAAAGGGAAGGCCAATCCCCCTCTTCTATTTTAAAAAATACCACTATAACATAATTTTTGGTGCGACCACATGGTTTATTCCATTAATTCTTAAATAAAGTACCTATAGTTCTTTTCCATGTACTTTCACATCGTGAATGCATGATTCACAATGTGAATGGATAACACCAACTTCCAAAAGATTCCCAACCACTCCATCCTTCCTTTGGATACATCCCAAGAACTCACAACACCTATGATCCTTGAACCCCATCCTAAAACACCATTTTGTGATGATAAAACCCTTAAAACCATATTTTGACCCTCAATTATCAAAGAAAACCATCAAATAGATGGAAAAATTAAAATTCCCTCAGGAATTTTCTAATTAGTAATGATGAAGGTCAATATGAAAGGATTCAATTGAGGTCTCCACACTCATGACTCTCACTATGGAGTTGACTTTTTATAAGAAACATGAGTCTATAAATACCTACAAAATGATATACAACTTTAAAAGGATCTATCAAGAGTAATATAGGCATGAAAGGTATGAGGTTCCAAATGATCTTGTTTGATGAACAATGGAAAAAGGTACCTCAATCTCAACTCATGTAATCAATATTATTGGGTGTGTCAATTATTTGGATAGGTTGGGTTCACCACTTAAACTTGAACTTACTATAAATATCATTCCACAATCACCAATTCAAAGGTTATGACAGTTTTTTTGTTAATTACAACATGAGTGAATTCAATAAACCCTTACCTGATCTCCTCAATATGTTGAGTATGGTTGAGAAAGACATGGGTGGTCCAGACTCAAGTACCATATTGATGGTACAAAAATACAAGGGTAATGTTTTAGGAAATAAAGGAATGAAAAGAGGTTCTGGATGGTCCAAACTACCCATTAAATCAAATAAAAAAAGTTAGGATAATTCCATCATTATAGTTGGATTGATCATTGTAGAAATAATTGTCCAAATTACATGAAATGTCCTAAAATTCCATGCAAATAGTCCACACCATATATAAATGCTATATAATTCAATTATTAGATTCTGAAAGTTACTTGATACTAATTATATGTTTTAAAAATGTTGTAAATATACAAGAATTTATAATTAAAGTAATAATTGAAGGTTGAAGCTTGAATTAATAGATCAAGTGGTTTCTACATTAAATACATGGATGCCAAGGAAGAATTTAAGAAAGATGAATTTATATATGTATATTTATTTATCTCTTTTTCTCTCTCTTGAGAAGAGATTGAAACACTTATTGTTTTAATAAATGAGATAATGTTTTTTTTGATACACGTATGATTTTTCTAAATTTTATAACATTATTGAAAGGGATACATGGATAAAATAATTTTTTTCTGGATAAAAGTGTTTATACAAATATAATGGAAGATGTTCCCACCACCCATTAGTAAAAATTTTGAAGTCTTCATTTCAAGAAGAAAATTATTTAAAACACATAAAATACCATATATGATATGGAGACAATAGTTTATTTATTATATATATATATTCCCACTAAAGGGAAATAACTGTTGTTTATAGAAAAAATAAGTTTGTGTTTATTCTTATTAAATATATTTTGAGAATAATGTAGTGTATAAAAAGCTAGTGGGAGTATGTTTGAACTTATAGATTTTCAAAGAATAAAAAATAAAAGATTACACCTGTATAAATTTAATGTGATTTTTCACTCTATATTATAAAGAGTTTAGGATATGTGATGGTAAATAAAAATGTAAAGAGTTTCATTTATTTACCATCACTACTTTCTAAAATGATTATTTCAGCCTATTGGAAAAATGAATTTTAATTAATATCCTAAAATATTTTAGGATGTGTTGGCAAAATAAAAATTTAAATAATTACATTTTTTTGTTGTATCTATGTAAGTGTCACTTTATCTTAAGGAAGATTAGGATGTGTTGGTGAATGGTAATATAAAAAATTACATTAATATTCAAGAATTTTTTTGATGGAATAGTTTCCAAGGATAATGATGATAATATTAAAAAGAGTTCTAAGTAGACAATAAGATTTGACATCATAAAATTTGGTGTTAGAGTTAAAGATTTTGAATATGTTTATAGAGTTTAACATTAAGAATATGATTCCTAATATATCACCATTATTCAATATTTATTTCTTCATAGAATTTACTCACTAAATAGTTTGTGGGAGAATTTTATCAGATGGTCATATATATATATATATGAAAGTGATTACATGAAGATGCGATAAATTAAAAAAACCTAGAAAGTACAACAAACATAAGTCTAATCTAACAGTATATCATATATGATATTTTAGATAGGTACTTATGTGTGTTTTGTATGTATTCTTTATTTAAATCCCAAAGGCCATACATTTTTATTAATTTTTATAATTCCCTTTTTTATAATTTGATTAAGGGGGAACCTCATGTAGCCTAAAAGCCCAGTAGGCACATGGAATAACACATGACCCTTGATGGCCCCAAAGGATTTCTACCACTAGAAAAAACCCTTCCCAAGAAGATATAAAATGAATCGTATCTTCAAAACTTACAATCCATCACAACTATCAATACCTAATGAAGAGATGCATGGTGCCTAGTACCGATGGAAGATTCCATACCCTCTCATTATTCTAATCTGGTAGCCCACAAAGTTGGGTGCTGTTTCTTTGAAGCCCTCATCTGGATCTGTAGAGGAGGATTGATGCCCATTAGTTTTTTTCTTCCATCATCAGTAGTGCTGTGTGAAACCTACCTTTGGTCACCATTCCATCAACCAATTCCCTTCTATGCCTCAAACCATCTTGGAATCCATCCTCTGTCGTCGATAGAGTAGTCCTTCCAGCCATAGATCCCAATCATCATACACACTTCCTGATGATCCCCTCCATGAACCCGCCTCTATATCCCACCATATCAAGTCCATTAAGGCTACCCCAACACTGTCGCCCACTTGTCGTGGATGACGCCACCACCTGATCCCATCGTCACCACTGAGCTCCATCACCGTGTCATCTCGACAGAGACCTTGGCCGTGATACATGTCACTAATGACCGACAAGCTGCGATGATCCACATCAATATCCCACTAACACTGAGGAGCCTGAATCCACTACTCAACCCAAACACTCCTGGGTCACCTTCCACTACCCCTGAAATTTTCTAATGTTGGGACTCAAACCCAAGCTTTAATGTGGGATTACAGGGTTAATTTTCCACTAGAATAAAACCCTAATCATGGTTTTTATGTATTATTAAAATATTTAATAATATAAAATGTATCATGATAATGGGAAATATCTATTTTATCATTATTTCATGTTTCTCAAACAAATATATATATAGATATACATTTCATGAAGTGTAATGATAATTTACTTCTTAATATAGGAATTTGATTTATCCCTAACTGATGTTAATTATGAATTATTATAGGTTATAACTAAATTTTAAGGTTAGTGTGAGTATAATTCTTATATATATATAAAATATGCTCATGAGGCATAAAAAAAGGGTAAAATTCTTTGTGTGTGCTATATTTCCCATGAAGTATACCACATAGAGTGTCATAAACCATGTATTTGGTATAATAAGGGTGTATCAATCATATTTATATCTCCAACACATGAGTTTGGTGATATAACTATCATAATAACCTTTATATTTTTATACCTTTCTTACAAAAGTCAAAAGTGACTTTGTTAATGAAGGGGTGGTTGGGTATGTTACTGACCACATCATCGATTGGAACTTAACCAGGATACAATTTTCCCTCTCATATGATTTTTTAAAAGTTGGGGATGATGCCTATTTTTTATTAAAACAAAGGACCTATTTTTTTGGGTAGAGGAGACCAATTACATGGACCATAGACCCAGTGGGAATTAAATCCTATTACATGGCCTTAAAGGCCCATATTTTTGGACCAAGGGCCCTCTAATGAATAATATTTCTATAGTACCTTGGGTTTCTACAGTACCTGCTACATTACCACCACCACTAAAATTCTTACTATAGTTCTCACCACCGTTACAGTGTCATCGGTGCTATAGTTACACCACTGCTACAGTTTTACTATAGTACCACTACAACGCTTCCACAATATCTCATATGAAATCTGGGACCTCAATCAAGATAGTCTGGAAGTGTACGACCACACCTAGATAGAAAATTTTATGTGGTAATCTATTCCTATGAGGGGCATGTGATTGTTGACACTACTTTCCATCATAGAGTCTAACAAATGAAAAAGGGGAATACCTTTAGCTCAAAGAGATTCATCTTTTGAAGAAACATAAAAAATTCACAAAGGCATGAACAAGAATTTGTTTAAACATGGGCCGCGCAAGTTCCAAGATGGTCATGAAAGTATACCTACACGACACATATGGGTCGCATAGGTAACTTTCACGCCCTATTATATTTTCTCCCAAGGTATTCAATGGACTATAAATACCCCCTGTGGGTCCCCCATTTTGAGGATGAAAAATTCCAAAAGTCAGATTTAAGCTCTCGGCGCCCTAGTCTCTACTTGAAGTCTTCCAGTCACTTCTAAGGTAATTTCGTACCTAGAATAGAAGATCTAAAGAGGGGGAATAAGGCCTAAGTGTTGAAATTTATCAACACTTGCGCTCTTAAGTGTCTAAACCTTAAGGGAAATAAAGACACTTACGCACCACCTTATCTCTTCATCAGAACTTGCGCGCCACTCTTTTGGAAGCCTTTGGGGATAATACTAAGGGCTTGAGCCAAGTCTCTCCCAAGTATTACCCTATGGGTTGACCGTCGTGCAAGTACACATGTGTCGCACAAGTATACTTGCACGAACAGGACTTGTTCTCCCAAACAGGACTTGCGCGCCTACCTTTTTTTGAGTGTCCCTACTACCTATTTCAACTCATTTCTTCAAATCCACCTCTCCTCTTCAAGATTTAGCCTTCAAAACCCTCTTCAAATCCATTTTTGGCATGGTTCCTTTGTTGTTTTCCTTATCTGAAATGAATTCTGTGGAACATCCCTCAAAACCTAGTGATTTACATATCTTTATGTCACTAAGGTGAGAGATTTCATTCATTCACCCTCATCCTTTAGATGAGAAGATCTTTAATTTGGGAATCCTCCTTAGGAGTAAGCCCCAGTCATAATTTCTCTTAACCTGGGCCTCCTTTTTAGGAGTAATCCCCAGTCACAAGATCTTTAATTTGGGCATCCTCCTTAGGAGTAATCCCCAAGTTCCCAAACACGGGCATCCTCCTTAGGAGTAAGCCCCAAATTCTAAATTCCCTTAACCTGGGCCTCCTTCTCAGGAGTAAGCCCCCGTCTTAATTTCTTTTGATTTGGGATTCCTTCTCAGGAATAAAACCCAATCATAAGTCCCCTCTAATTTGTGAATCCTTCTCAGGAGTAATCCCAAAGTTAAGCATCCAAATATCCATAAATCACATATACCTTTATGGACCTTATTCTCGGGTTTCTTCCTTGAAGTAAATCCCAATCCTCATCTATCTGGGCAGTCATACATACATAATCCCCACATCATTTCTTATGATTTCATCTTTCATGGAACAATCTTAAGGTTTTACTAATACCTCTTGTTTCTCACACCGATCATGACTCACGTGAGCTTAGAGCGTAAAAGTAATTGTGACATCTTTCTTTGGGCCATCAATCATGCATAAACTTTATACTTCTTCACTCGAACTACGTGGGTTCTGATTCCTTTTCTAAATAAGGATACGTAGGTAGCCCATCTTTAGGTACGATGCCAACTCTAAAATAATCCATGTCCTTCTGAACAATAATAAACTTCAAGTTCCCCACTGAGTGGCTTTAAAACTAGTATGGTTATCATAATGACCAAGAGATTTATATATAATTTATTGAAGGATTCCATTGACTAAGAATCTATAACAAATACATATGATTCTCTATCGATAAATAACCTCAAATAAATATAAAAATATTCTTTAAATCTCATACATATTAATCATTTATTGTCAGATCTAAAGGAAATCTCATTTTCATACTTGTTAATTTAATAAGGATTCACAAACATAACTCAAATATATAAAGAGAGTCCCTGAGTAGACAATAATTCCCCCCAAAAAGGTGTGATGAGTCTGACCTACCATCCTCTCGTCCAATGAAAATTCTTAAGCCTCATCGGTCCACAACTAATGAGCACTTACCTTTAGAAAGTAGGTCCAAATGAATATAGAATCATTGGATGTTTCTGGTTCTATGACCGATTGGAATGTTTGAACCTTAAAAAAACAAGGTCATCCCCATTTCTATAGGAAACAGTGATGTGATCATTTATAAAAATGAATTACATGTGATGTATTTATTGAACATGTTAGTTTATACTCAGAGAATTGAGAACATATGAGTTGACTATATGGGATTGACATACTCTATGTGCCATGGCACTTTATGTATTGTAAAAAGTAAAAATATAAGAATACACACTTGCATATGATGCAAATTGGTGGACATGGGTATATTGATACATGCGTTTGATGGAGATCATGCTAAATCCAATTATATCATTAGTTTCATTAATTATTTTCTTGTGTCCTATCTTTTCTTACATTTATGAATCTTGTGATTCATATTTTTTTCAATACTATGAAGGCCTGTAGGGTCACATTTTCTAGTTGACTTAATGAGGATTGATTTTCAATCAAATAGCTACTTTAAAAGTGTTTTAGATTTAATTAATTTTTTTTGGATATGTATTCACAAGTTATCACATATGATGTGATACATGAAATGATAACTTTCCAAAAGTGTATTGGAAAATGTAAAAAATTAGTTTTGGATATAATTTCATAAGTTATTATATATGGTACAATATAAGTTTAAATGGAACAAAGAATTTTAGGCTTTAGTGCAAGTGATATATTGAAAGGAATTTACCTTAAAGACAATATTGCATGCGATGCAATTTTTTGTGACTATTCCCTTGCAATTACATTGCTGTTGACATAATATATTGGATCATTATACGATGGGCATAAAAACTACATGAGATTCATGACTACAACACTCAATCATATTATATGATTTCCTATCATCAAAGACACATTACAATAGTCATAACATGAAGGGAGTAATTTATACACTATATGCATTGACCAAGGTATTAAATCAAGAAATAAATCATGCGAGTTAATAAAAATAAATTCTAGAGGAGAATCATCATAGGATATATAAATATACATCATCCATGTGATGGTAGATGTGTAGATGATAGTTCTTTGTGTAAGGTTGAGACTCCTAGAAAATTGCTTCTCTCATTATATACCAACTTAGCCTTGAGAGGTGCTAGCACATTGTGGTGGATAGTGGTTTATGATTGTATGATGATTGATTCAGGAATAAACCATGTATGTATCTATGGAGAGTGGATGCATTTTATCTTCCCTTGAGTAATCTTTACAACCACATTAGATGAATATAAATACATGGAAGAGGCATCATCGGTGTAAGGTACAAATGTTTACCTTATCCTTCATTTCCATATTTTATATAGTGTTAATTTTTTATCCATATAGATATTCGGAATGATATTTTAATCACTTTCACTTGATCTAATAATTTTTATTAGATTCATATTAATCCCAACATGAATTTATTTATTTATATCTATATATCCCATCAGTTTTTATTGTTTGGGGAGTAGTTGTGGTGGTAATCCTAAAGACAGGCACAAGAGCCTTGGTTGGATTGGATTGATTGGATTTTTTCCTTTAGTTATGTATAAAACATCCTTTCTCAATGACCTTGTTTCTTGGTTAATCGATAAACTATGAACAAAAATTACATATAAATTATCATTCAACAATCAAAATTTGTTTGATTTCTATCAGGATACTATTAGCATGACCATGATTCTTTGAAATGTTAGAGGATGGGGTTTTGATGATCGAGTTCTTGGTAAGGATTATTTATTTCCACCAAAGTTTATAAAATATGTATAGGATAACTTTATACTCATTTCTATAACTTTTTTTTTATTTTCCTATCATTCCCTTAAATATTATATACTTGATTATTTTTGTAAATACCAACCTTTTATGGAGAGGTAGGATGTATTTTCCATGATAAGTGGAGTGAAAATAGTTTTGAGTCAGTCAATGTTAGTTCCTTTATTGTAGGAGGAGTTTGGGTAGTGATTTTACCTTATGATTCAGATTTTGGATCCAAAAAAGAAGATTTATACTGGGATTATCCCATTAGATCAAGGTTTTATGTGTCTAAATGAGTTGTTATTCATCTCTACTAGGTGGAAACTATAAATATATAGTTAAGGAATGTGATGTGTTTATTACTCGAGATATCTCAGGAAGTGTGATGAGGAATAACCCAAGGCTCGGTATGATAGTTTTTTATTAGTTTATTTTTTAGTTTAGTAATATATGAAGCATGTCCTTGCTAAATGGAAATTTAATGAAGCATATGTTTCTATAGGCTGTCATCATGGTTACTCGAGTTACAAAAGGTGTTATTCTGGAGTCTGGATTCGAAAGATCAGGGTCAATGAACGAGTCAGAGTTATATTCTTTGGATTTGGAAGAATGGGTCACTAATGAGTTGGGATCGAGATGCATGGTGATTTGAGGTGTCTAACATGTTTCTTGATCTGTGTAAAACCTCACATTTTTTTAAAATGAGTTTAAATTTGATTTTTATTGTTTGGGATGCTCATGAAGGGTAAA
The DNA here is from genome assembly GCA_963277665.1 of Viscum album. Lineage (NCBI taxonomy): Eukaryota > Viridiplantae > Streptophyta > Magnoliopsida > Santalales > Viscaceae > Viscum > Viscum album. The sequence goes on from OY728156.1 coordinate 1,811,603,038, forward strand.
ATGGAAATTTTCCCCTAACATATGATCTAATATTTTTTGACCACTTAATTTGTCCCAAAATATGTTGTTTACCCTAGGAAAATAATTTGGTGGAATTATGAGATATTCAAATTTTTGTAGAATACTAATATTTAATTAATTAAATATTAATTTATTCATGCAAATCCATTCCGTAATATCTTTTGAATGGAGGATTGTATTGAGATTCCATCTTAGTAGTTAAATTTGGAATGAGGGATTTTCCTAGGTGAGACATAACACCATCATGGGTGCTGGGCCCAAGCCTAATACCTTTCTCCTTGTTCATTTTTCTTTTCTATTTTCCTTTATTTTTCTTCCTTTATTTTCTTTCCCTTCCCTTGGGGATTACTTCTCACACACACTCCCTCCTTGGGGATCCTTTGTCACACAACCGAGAGAGAGGGTGAGGGAGAGGGTGAGAGAGAGAGAGAGAGAGAGAGAGAGAGAGAGAGAGAGAGGTAGAGGGAGGCAGTGTCACAGAGCTTAGGTTGTGCTATATTTTCATGCAACAATTATAAAGTATGGGTTAGGGAGAAAATTCATTGGTTTTCACCTAGAGGTAGGATATGTTTTGATTTTTTAGAACCAATCCATTTATAGTTGTTTCTTTTCAATTTTAAATCAATATATGAGTTACTAGAGACCACAGGGGGGGCTATTTGGGGTTATTTTGGACTGAATTAGGGTTTTGGGAGGATCAAAAAGGGTTTTTGATTAGGAAACCTGACTATAGGGCATGTAGTTTTCAAGAACACACATTGTGTGTTTTTCATTTTGGATTAGGGTAGAAGGATATGAATACATGGGGTATAGTCCATGTGGATACATCGTTTAGGTAAACTTGAGGCGTGTTTGATTACTTGACCAAACACCCTGTGTGGGGGAACATAACCATGAAGGGTATACAGCTTGACCCCAAGTCTGGTACACAGAAAGAGGCCATGTGTAGAACTTGGATAGAGATTGTATGATCAACATGTCTAGGTAACCTATGTTGGTAACACACCATATGGTTTTTATACATGACATGTACTAGGATTTTACATGCCAAGTCTGATTGAGGTACATTCCTAGGTGGGCCTTTAAGAGTATAAATTGTGTACTCGGAGGTACACACTGTGTACTATTTCTTTTTATGTGTTTTGGACGATTTCTCACCCTGAAGTTGGAAACGAGCTCAATAGGAGTCCATCATAATTATTTTTCCACATATAACGTGATGGTGGAACCCTTAGGACGTTTTGAGGAATTATAAGAGGTTATTCATGGAAAGAAGGTTATGAAAGAGAGGTTCTTCCTCCAGCAATTGAATCTAGTGGATCCTGAGAGAGAGGCATGGTATGAGAACCAAGTAAGGATTGAGAGAATTATGGGAGGAATTAGAATAGGAACTCCAAGGCCCTTAGGTGTTGATAACATGAGACTTTCCCTAGTTTGTAGGACATGGTTATGATTCTAAAATGCTGATAGGTTGGGTGATCAACCCAACCTAGATCGACTTAGAAAGGTGATGAGATTAAGGACATATCCCCTATGAAATGTGTATACCTTGGTAGTCAGAACTTGGGTGGGATGAATGGGTTAGATGAGAATTTAGACCCATATGACCTTAGAAATGAGATTATCCTTTAGACAATTATTAGATCATAGCCTTTAAGTCTTACCCATGTGGACCATGAGGTCATGCTATGTTACATCACTACCAAGGAGTGTGACATTTTTTATGATTCGGGTTATGACTGGAGACTTGATTGAGACCATAATTCCCAAATTGGGGTGCCCCTGACTTCTGTTTATCATAAGGACCTAGTGTAGTGCATGTAACAACCCAGTGTTTATTAGTAAATTTTTTTTGCCGAATACAGGTGTGTTATATAATATTATACACATACAAAATATAGATAAACCAATAAAGACTTTGTTTCATTACTAGATACTATTACATTAATCAATAATAAAACCAATTAAAATTACAAACATTACAACTAGACACAAAATATAAAATAGAAAAACTAAAATGGGAAAATAGGAATCACCCCAATCTACTAGAATCATCACCCCCACTGCAAACACTATAAAAAAGAAAAAAATAAACTAGGAAACATTATAAAAAATAGAAATATAGAACCTTGAGAGTAATTGAGTTAAATAATTAATAAATTAATGTAGAGGTATTTATAGAAGTTAATGTGACCCTTGGAATAGTAATATGGCCATTTTAATAGTAACCTGACCTTTGAGAATAGTAACCAGACTGTTAGGAATAGTAACTTGACTATTGGAATAGTAATTTCACCTCAAAATAATAAATTATTATATAAATAATATTTATCATGATTAATTTAAGAAAATATAAATTTCATAATGCCAAAAAATAAATATCATGATTAAAAACTCAAAAATAAATATAAACACATTTTTAATAAACTTTATTTTAAAGTATTTTGTAAAAATCATTATTTTTATATTAAAAATTAAAATTAAATATTTTAGAAATTTATTTTTATAAAATTAATATCATTTTTAAGTCAACACATTGTAATTGTCTAAGGGTTATTTTTTTTTGGTAATTTTATGAAATAGTTTAATTTTCAGCTGAATAGTAAAAATACAGTTTTTCACATAACTGGTGTAACTCAAATTACACCATTCATAATGTAATAATGAAATAATTCATTATAGAACTTTAGTTTTTTCTATGTTACATTTAATTTCATAAATGGTTCATTAAAAAACAATAATTTCAATTTCCAAATCTAAAAAGAACTTTCCAAAACCTAACATCAATAGTGATTTCTTAAAATAACAAATTTTCTTTCTTTCCACTTTCCTATTTAATAAAATAATGAATTTGAATTATAAAAGAGATTTAAAATGAAACCAGCATTACATTTGTTTTCAAAAAATTCAAATCCCTTTATGAAATCCAATTAGGTGAGTTGAGAAACACTTCACTTGCAACCTAAGTCCATGAAAAGTGTTTAAATTATTTTAAAGTTATTTAAAACCAAAAAAAGGTATGTTGAACACATTTTTCAAAAAAAAATTCAGTGTATTCCAATAACACCTCATGGAAATCACCACTATTTCCAAATTTGGGGAAGGATTTGGGAAGCTTATTTTATGTGTTCTTAACTGTCTGGACCCATAAGAAACTACCTCACCATCATGGATTGAGACTGCTCAAATCTTGACTCCTGATACATTACAATATAATCCATACTCATTACCTAGCTCATTTATGGTTAAGATTGGTGTTTTCATCAATATCCCATTAATATTGTAAGTACCCAGCCTTAAACATTACATAATATTGAATTAAATGAAAAATTCACATTGAGGATCTTTTCAGGTTTAGAGTTTTAGAGAATTAGTACATAACTATTACATAACAACTTGAAAATTACATGTAGACACTACTACTTAGTATCTATTTTCATAAAATAAAAACTCTAAAAAAAGATATGTCTAGTTCCATGTTTTAGACAACATGACTTTTCCTTGATATCATCCTTGAGTCTATTCATCTTTATGTCCTGTGAAAAACATTTCAAAACTTGGGATGAACATAAAAAGCTCATTAAGAGTTATAAAATAATGAAAAGAAACATTATACCATCAATAAATACAAATCTATGAAACTATACTTTTCAATCATAACATACCTCATGAAATCATAATATTTATGAATAACATAAAGAAATCATAAATCATAAAGGTAACTTATGGAGTTCATAACATAATTACATTGTAGCTATCACAGATACATATGGGGTCACATTTTGAATACCCATCATAGTATATTCCCTAAATCTCTTAGGAGAAACATTAACGTTTACCTCTGTCACGCTACCCAATGCATTAGAGAGCTATCTCGGGCTCACCTGCCTAGGTTTATCATGGAACCACCCGTATACATAAAAAATTCCAAATAAACATAACATATTCATAACACATAACACAAGAATAAAGGAAAGATAACATTTCAACATTCGAATCACAATATATCAAATCAAGATATTGAAATAAACAATGATTTATCAAATCATTTTCAAAACCATTTAAAAAGATATTTTTGAATCAAAGTGTCCCATACCACTTTGAAGCTATTAAAAGAATTATTATTTTAAAACATTAATGTCCATATAAATAAATCCTAAAACCCATTTTGAAAACATAGACATTAATGAGAAATATTTAGAATAATAAATCTTTAAAACATTTAAAATGATATTTTAGTTAAAGAGTTTTTTAACAAAAAGAGAGATGCTTCAATAAAAATAATTGAGGAATAAAATTTAATCATAACTTTATAATATCATGAGAATAAATGTATTCATGATATAAAATGTCAAAGGATAGTATATACACCATATAAGAGTGAATTGGTGCATAACAATAATGAAGTCTCAGTGGAAATGTAAATTGAGATGAAATCCCTTATAAAGATAGTATCCGTAAATTAAGGATAAATCAATCACATAATTATGTGTGAAAAATATAAATACACCCAATATAATTGAATATTAAGTGTAAAACAATCAGATGTCATTAACACATATTCATAGGACTACATATTCAAGAAGTATAAGTTGAACCCAAAGAATTGAAATTGGGTTAAGAAGTTCCCTTGTAAAATTCAACAGCCTAACAACGTCACTTTAAAATTTATAAAATGATTTGATGAGATAAAAAGGGTATCTCATCACTTGGACATAAATTTTACATCAATAAGTATATAGAAGAACATATCCCAACATAATAAGATGTAAATTAAAAGACACAATAAAAAGAAGTCTTTTAAAAAGAGGAGGGTGAAAGGTATCCTTACCGATTTGGTAACTTACAAAACATAAGCCACATGAAAGAAGGATCATACAATGAAGATTTAAATACTCATAAATGAAATTATATTACACAAAGAGTACAATCATGGGAAGTACATACACCACAGAAAAGGAAATAGTAGCAAATATAGCATGAATCTCACGAGAATAAAAAGTGAGATGAAACCCTTCACCACGTTGTAATCAACTGAGTCGTATGACCAAAAGTTAATAACCACTAAATGAATCACAGAATACCATGAATATAATGATAATAATGATAATATATATCAAATGTTAGTACACAATACACCACATGCAATGAACAAGTGGCGAACAATGGAAATCTCACGAAATTAAAAGTGAGATAAGAAAATCCCTTACCTCATGTCCGACTTGACTCGTTTGTTCCTTGTTCTTCCTAAATAATAAACTAAAGTAAATTTATAATTTCTTAAGAAATTTTTTCAAGTTTATTATTCTTTTTGTATTACTTATTACCATTTTATAAATATTATGCAATCATTTAAGTTAATAATGGTCGTTTTGTCGATATTTGGCACTTGAGTAAAAAACGAACACCTTATAATTACAAGTTGTCCATGTGGTCAAGAGTCCATTGTCTCCAGAATGATATTTATTATTTTGATATCATATATATCATATATATCCAGTATATATATGTATTTATAACAGTACATAACATTTTGAGATAAGAAATGAAATGCACCGTTCATGGAGATGGTAAGTCGTACGTACGCATGAATGCTACTTTCATTTCTATTTTGTATTTTAATTGAATGAAAACTTAATGATACATAGTTATATTATAATTACAGTATAATATCATTTATAATTTAAATAAATACATTCTTTATATTTCCCACGTATGGTATGAACAAGTCATATCACTTTGAGGGGGCGGTAGTCCGCACTTCCTCAAATGAAATTATCGCGTTTACTCATAATGGAAACCATAAAGGTATGTTATAAATTAAAAATACAGAAGAATAATGAAAACATAAACATAATATATATCATATATAAATACATTTTCATCATAATTTCCACCATGATAGGTGGTAGGAGATAATCGAATAATCATCGTCTCGTGAGGCGTTAGTTTTCCATCCACAGAAACAGTATGTTCTTTACCCATTAGATGAAGGTGTGTGTAAGTGTAGTTTGAATCCTTCTAATAACAACATACTAGTATATTGAGGATACTGGTGTTTTTATAAAATAAAGGAATAAAAAAAGTTTAGGGGTTGTATAATTAAAATAAAACAAAATAAAACAAAATAAAACAAAATAAAACAAAATAAAACAAAATAAAACAAAATAAAACAAAATAAAACAAAATAAAACAAAAGAATTTAAGAGAAATTGTTACCTTTAATTTGGTTAACTCCCTTTGGTATGAACCAAAAGGGTTTCTTGAAGTGCCTTATGCCTACGGTAAGGCTTCTAGGAGGAGGATAGGGATGTAGGGAGATTAATTGGGAAGAGTTTGGATGATCCAAATGGCTTTAGAGGTGTGAGGAATTGGTTAGAAGTGGTGTTCTTTTATAAGGGGGAGGAGGGGATCTTTAGGAAAATGTGAAAATATTATTTTATTATATAATTATATTCGGTTTCTAAAAGTACAAAAATAATTAAAGTTGAAGATAAGATGACTCATGGTCGAAATAAAATCATCCAATAATAATTGGATAGGTTTTGGATGTTATTTTAATATTTATAATCTTATTTATTTAAATCATTTATTAATGAGGTATATACTTCATCATTATTGAGTCATAAATAATTTAATTTATTTGTTGTGTAAAAAATATAAAAAAATATCATGACGTAGGAAATATTTTTAGATTTCCAATGAATATTTATAGTCTAAAAGATAACTTATATAACTCCATGTAAAAATTATTTTACTGAAAGATATTTGTTTGTGTTATTTTTGCATTTACATTAAATTAATTAATCTAAAGTGTCATTATCACTCTTAAGTGGCTCCATGGGGTCCCAAAATTGACCCAAAGATTCCCATGGTCAGCCATGAATCATCCAATAAGTTTAGGACAAATGTTAAGATAATTTTGTATTATTATGATATTCTTTTTACCTTGAATTGCCCTATTTATCTTTAACCGTGGTAAATAAGTCAAAAGTTACTATTCAAAAAAAATTATTTTCATCTTATTGAACCACATTTTACTTACTAATAACAACCATGTATGTCAGATTTTTTAAATTAAATTCAAAGAAGTGGTAAAATTTCATTTAAATGAAAAAGTCGGGTTTTTTAACTACTACTAAGTGGTTTCACTATTTATCAAAAATTGATTTTTTTTAGAAAAATACCAAAAATTCAGACTAAACTATATTTGATATTCCGAATTCAAAAATGATGTATATTTTACAAAATTAAAAACATATAAGTTTCATTATTTAATTTAAAATTAATTCCCGTTGTCAAAACAAATAGCGTGTTTTTAAGAAATATTAACTATCAAAAGATTGACACTTGTTTATGTCAAATTTCAAAATGAAATTATTTCCAATGACCAAAATTAGATTAAATGGTAAAAATATATTCTAATTACACTTTAAAACCAATTAAAAAGATAATATAACCATATAAATAAATTAGATTAAAAGGTACTTTTGAATTAAAATATAGTATTTTTAACTATTCATTAAAAAATGAACTTCATCAGAAAAATGAGGGTTTAAAAAAAAAATTTATCATAAAAATACCAAAAATTTACCCAAAGTAATTTTTGATGTCCTGAATCTAAAGAAGAATTTTATTTTGTCAAATAGAACATATAAAAATGACCAAAACTAGATTTAATGAGGGTTCGCCATCAAAAGGCGGTAAATTGACCTTTTATTGAATATTAGAGTATTCATGCTTAAAATTAGATTCATTCATATTTTAAGCCCCTAAATTTTATTAGATATCTCTAAAAACATTTAACAAGCATGTATTTTCATATTTTTGTTAGTTCTGTTCATTCTCTCCAATACAACGGCTAGGCAGTAACTATTATTAAAAATAATGATATTATATTATTACTGTGCAACGTAAGATTTCTAAGAAACCCATTTTTGCGTATCGGGTACGCCATCAAACATAGCATCCCCTTTAGAGTAAAATTAATACTTAATCCACAAATATTAATAAATATTAAAATTTCATGTTCTTTATTTACCCGGGATGTTACATCCTTTACCCCTTTTAGAAATTGTGTCCTCTAAAATTGGGCTCAGAAACATCATTGAAAGTCCCACATTGTAAAAAAAGTCAATAAAACTATCATTTTAAAAGAAAGAAAGAGAAATACAAAGGTCACCCGAGATAACCCATACTAGGATTCCATATAGGAAAATATAGATATGGAAGAGAGAACAAACGGTCAAGTTTTGATGGTGAGTGATAGAAAACATGATTATAAGAATGTTAACCACCATAAAATCACAAACATATGATGTGTTAAATGGCCATTGATTATTTAGTAGGAAACATAAACCAACAATGTTTTTGTTTTACATTCCTTTTCATAATTTTGAGGAATTCATTTACTATATAGAATGAGAACATAAGGAAATATACTTACCTTCAAGTAGAGTTTCATCATTCAATAAGTTTCTACCAAAAACTAATCATCTCTCCAAGCAAAGAGAATTCAAAAAGACTTGGTCACATCAAAAGCACAAGAATCATCTTCTAGAGAATCACATAATCCAAAAATAAAGAACTATATATTTCCCTTGTCTTTAGACATAAACTAAAACCAAAATGGTTAGTGAGAGATCTGATAATACCCAAAAGGACAATATTTTACAAGAACAAAAAATACTCTTAATCTCCAAAAATTTTCAAACAAAACCCAAAGATCAACAAAGACCATTCAATAAACAACTATCCCTAAAATTATTCAAAAGTAATCCAAACTGAGATTGTAACCCAAATCTCATAAGGATTTAATTACATAGACTTCCATGATACATATTAACATTTATCTCCAAATAACACTAGTTACTCATAAAGTCTCAAATTGAATGGTAATTAACCTAATCACATATTCTCCATGATAGGTTAATCATTTTCATAAATAAATCAAATCATCATATGTCCATAATAAAAACATAGATTCTTCCAAACTAAAATTTCAACCATTATTCCAAAATTTAAATCCCATAGTATTCTATTTTCCTTAGGCATATAGTGTTTCCTCCAAAGAGTGAACGTCTTCCACAACAACCTTTATCACTTAATCACTAAATCATTTTTCTATACTAAGTATATCCATTTGATAAAACATAAGTTCCAAAAATAAACTTATTATTATTCCATAAAATCATTTTACTAAAATAATAAGTCATACTAACCAGGTACTTCAAGTAGGCTAGTGGTAGGTGATGTTCCCTTTTCACCCTTCAGTTGTGGGTTCGATTCTTGCAGCCTTGCCGGATGTGATGGGTTGTCACCCATCCTATGGGTTGTCCTTTTTATAAAACTCAAAAATAATCCTAACATGTTTTAACCTCAATGGTTTCCTTATACCTCTCATTTTCATCCAAATTCATTATGATCTCAAAATATTAATTCTTGAAGTCTTATTTCACCACCATATGATAAAATAAAATGATCCACAAAATGAAGAACATCATACCTTGATCATGGTGTCCATTTGGTTTCATCGTTATCTTGTTCACATAGGTAGAAGGTCCATGAATTGCAACAATTATTTAGAGATCCTTCAAAATCATTTGCTTCCTCCATCCAAATACACCTTGTAAAACATGGTTCATATGGGTGTTCACAGAAAAAAAGTTTTGGAAAATAATCATGTATGACATATAATTTCAAAACATCTGATAGAATATGATTTCTATAAAATAGTCGGACCGAATTTGAGTTGAAACTTTCAATTAACGGTCCTTTTAAAATAACATAAGTATGTGCAGAGAGACTATATTGTAAAAGAAAATATAAATAGGTTTCGCAAGGGTCTCCTTCTTCAACACCTTTTTTAAAACCATAATATGCTTCAAAATCTTGTGATAAGGTAATATATTTGTAAATTCCTTGATAATATTTACCTTTCTTGAAAATATGAGAATATTGTGAAAATAGGATTTGTTTAAATACAACCCATGATCCATGATGATAACGAGTTATAGTGGAGGTGTTTGATATCTCAAACAACTTCTTGCAAGTGAGTTGTATGCTAGAGAAAGTTTCACAATCATCTGAATATGACTTTGCAATAATTATTTCAAGAAAGTCATCAGGAAGAGATAGGAATTTCATTTTATATCCTCCTACTTCCATTTGTAACAGACTTTCCTTGATCTGAAATAGTTATAAAACAAGGATTTTACTAAAATAATAGACCTAGGGACTAACCACGTGTTTAACGAAAACTTATAATCCATAAATTTGTCTAAACCGACCTCTGATACCAACAATAAGGACCCGAAAATAAACATTAAATAATATTGTATTAAATGAACAATTCACATTTATGATCTTTTAAGGTTTAGAGTTTTAGGGAATTAGGCCATAACTATTACATAACAACTTGAAAATTACATGTAGACACTACTACTCAGTATCCATTTTCATAAAATAAAAACTATGAAAAAATACATGTCTAGTTCCATGTTTTAGACAACATGACTTTTCCTTGATCTCATCCTTGACCCTATTCATCTTTAGGTCCTTTGAAAAACATTTCAAAAATTGGTATGAGCATAAAAAGCTCAGTAAGGGTTATAAAATAATGAAAAGAAACATTATCCCATCAATAAATACAAATCTATGAAACCATACTTTTCAATCATAACATACCCCATGAAATCATAATATTTATGAATAACATAAAGAAACCATAAATCATAAAGGTAACTTATAAAGTTCATAACATACTTACATTGTAGCTATCACAGATACATAGGGGGTAACATTTGGAATACCCATCACAGTATATTACCTAAATCTCTTAGGATAAATATTAACGTTTACCTCCATTACGTTACCCAATGCATTGGAGAGCTATCTTGGGCTCACCCGCCCTAGGTTTATCATGGAACCACCCATATACGTAAACAATGCCCAATAACCATAAAATATTCATAACACATAAAACAAGCATAAATGAAAGATAACATTTCCACATTCCAATCACAATATATTAAATCAAGATATTGAAATAAACAATGCTTTATCAAATCATTTTCAAAACCATTTAAAAAGATATTTTTGAATCAAAGTGTCCCATACCAACTGGAAGCTTTTAAATGAATTATCATTTGAAAAAATTAATGTCCTTATAAATAAATCCTAAAACCAATTTTGAAAACATGGACATTAATGAGAAACATTTATAAGAATAAATCTTTAAAACATTTAAAATTATATTTTAGTTAAAGAGTTTTTTAACAAAAAGATAGATGCTTGAATACAAATAATTGAAGAATAAAATTTAATCATAACTTTATAATATCATGAGAATGAAGTTATTCATGATTTAATATGTCAAAGGACAGTATATACACCATATAAGAGTGAATTGGTGTATAACAACAATGAAGTCTCAGTGGAAATGTAAATTGAGATGAAATCCCTTATAAAGATGGTATCCTTAAATTAAGGATAAATCAATCACATAATTATGTGTGAAAACTATAAATACACCCAATATAAGTGGATATTAAGTGTAAAAAAATCATAGGTCATTCACACATATTCATATGATGAAATATTCAATAATTACAAGTTGAACCCAAATAATTGAAATTGGGTTAAGAAGTTCCCTTGTAAAAATTCGACACCCTAACGACGTCACTTTAAAATTTAGAAAATGAGTTGATGAGATAAAAAGGGTATCTCATCACTTGGACATATAGTTTAAGTTAATAAGTATATATAAGAACATATCCCAACATAATAAGATGTAAATTAAAATACACAACAAAAATAAGTCTTTTAAAAAGAGGAGGGTGAAAGGTATCCTTACCGATTTGATAACTTACAAAACGTACGCCACGTGAAAGAAGGATCATACAATGAAGATTTAAATACTCATAAATGAAATTATATTACACAAAGAGTACAATCATGGGTAGTACATACACCACACAAAAGTAAATAGTGGCAAATATAGCATGAATCTCACAAGAATAAAAAGTGAGATGAAACCCTTCACCACGTTGTAATCAACTGAGTCGTATGAACAAAAGTTAATAACCACCAAATTAATCATATAATACCATTAATATAATGAGAATAATGTTAATATATATCAAATGGAAGTACAAAATACACCACATGAAATGAATAAGTGGCGAACAATGGAATTCTCACGAAATTAAAACTGAGATAAGAAAATCCCTTACCTCGTGTCCGAATTGACTCATTTGTTCCTTGTTCTTTCTAAATAATAAACTAAAGTAAATTTATACTTGATTAAGAAACTTTTTCAAGTTTATTATTATTTTTCTATTACTTATTACCATGTTATAAACATTATGCAATCATTTAAGTTAATAATGATTGTTTTGTTGATATTTGGTACTTAAGTAAAAAAATGAACACCTTATAATTACAAGTTGTCCATGTGGTCAAGATTCCATTATCTATAAAATGATATTCATTATTTAGATATCATATATATCATATATATCCAGTATATATATGTATTTATAACAGTATATAACATTTTGAGATAAAAAATGAAATGCACCGTTCATGGAGACGGTAAGCCGTACGTACGCATGAACGCTACTTTCATTTATATTTTGTATTTTAATTGAATGAAAACTTAATGATACATAGCTATATTATAATTACAGTATAATATCATTTATAATTTTAATAACTCCATCCTTTATATGTCCCACATATGGTATTAATGAGTCATATCACTTTGAGGGGGTGGTAGTCCGCACTTCCTCAAATGAAATTATCGCGTTTACTCATAATGGAAACCATAAAGGTGTGATATAAATTAAAAATACCGAGGAATAAATAAAAAATAAACATAATATATATCATATATAAATATATTTTCATCATAATGGCCACTATGATAGGTGGTAGGAGATAATCGAACAATCATTGTCTCGTGAGGCGTTAGTTTTCCATCCACAGAAACAGTATGTTCTTCACCCATTAGATGGAGGTTTGTGTAAGTGTAGTTAAAATCCTTATCATAACAACATACTATTATGTTAAGGATACTGGTGTTGTTTTAAAATAAAGGAATAAAAAGAGTTTATGGGTTGTAGAAGTAAAATAAAACAAAAATAAAACAAAAATAAAACAAAAATAAAACAAAAATAAAACAAAATAATTTAAGATAAATTGTTTCATTTAATTTGGGTAACTCCCTTTAGTATGAACCAAAAGGGTTTCTTGAAGTGCCTTCTGCCTATAGTAAGGCTTCTAGGAGGAGGAGAGGGATGTAGGGAGATTAATTTGGTAGAGTTTGGACGATCAAAAAGTCTTGAGAGGTGTGAGGAATTGGTTAGAAGTGGTGTCCTTTTATAAGGGGGAGGAGGGGCTCTTTAGGAAAGTGTGAAAATATTATTTTATTATATAATGATATTTGGTTTCTAAAGGTTAAAAACTAACTAAAGTCAAAGATAAGATTAATAATGGTCTAAATAAAATCATTCAATAAGAATTGGATAGGTTTTGGATGTTATTTTAATATTTATAATCTTATTTATTTAAGTTATTTATTAATGAAGTATATACTGCATCATTATTGAGTCATAAATAATTTAATTTATTTGTTGTCTAAAAAATATAAAAAAATACCATGATGTAGGAAATATTTTTTTATTTCCAATGAATTATTATAGTCGAAAAGATAACTTATATAACCCCATGTAAAAATTAATTTACTAAAAGATATTTGTTTGTGTCATTTTTGCCTTTACATTAAATTAATTAATCTAAAGTGTCATTTTCACTCTTAAGTGGATCCATGGGGTACCAAAATCGATCCAAATATGTACATGGTCTCCTATGACTCATACAATAAGTTTAGGACAAGTGTTAAGGTAATTTTGTATTATTATGATATTCTTTTTACCTTGAATTACCCTATTTACCTTTAACTGCGGTAAATAAAAGTCAAAAGTTAGTATTCACAAAAAATTATTTTCATCTTATTGAACCAAATATTACTTAATAATAACAAACATGTATGTCGTATTTTTGAAATTCAATTCACAGAAGCGGTAAGATTTTATTTAAATATATGCTAGGTTCATCAAGTGTGACTTCTGGATGCAACAAGTCACATTCTTGGGGAACATGATCACATGTGAGGGAATTTATAAGGATTTTTCTAGTGATATTAAGGAAGGATAAAATATATGATAATTTTATCAAGTGTGAATTCTGGATGCAAAAAGTCACATTCTTGGGGAACATGATCACATGTGAGGGAATTTCTATAGACCCTTCAAATAAAAAGGCAATTGAGGAATGGCCCATACCAACTGGTGTCATATAAATCCATAGTTTTCTTGGATTAGTTGGGTACTACTGGTGTTTTTTGAGGAATTTCTCATGACTGTCTATCCTGATAACCAAGTTAACACAAAATGGGATAAAGTATGTCTGACTGAAGAATGTGAGGAAATATTAAAGGATCTAAAGAAGAGGATAATAACTACACCTATACTCACACTACCAACAAGTGGAGAAGGTTTTGTGATATACAGTGATGCTTCAAAGAAAGTCTTGGGATGTGTACTCAATCATAATGATAAAGTGATAGCCTATACCTCATGATAGTTGAATATCCATAAGAATAACTACTAGATGAATGATCTAGAGTTGACAACTATAATCTTTACTCTAAATATTTGTAGGCACTCTCTCTATGGTGAGAAGTGTGGAATATTTACCAATCATAAGAGTCTAAAGTATATATTCACACAAAAGGAGATCAACACATGTCAAAGGATATGGTTAGAGATAATAAAGAACTATGATTTCTCTATTCACTACTATCTTAGGATGGAAAACAAGGTAGATGATGCTCTTAGAAGAAAAGAACCTACCACTCTATCCATGATGTAGATTGAGAAAGACCCTATATTCATGGATATGTAAAGGATGGATTTGAAAATAATAATGGTAGGGAATACATCCCAACTTACCCAAATGATTTCCCAACCATCCATCCAAGAGAATATCAAGGAAGCACAAGGGGATGATCTAGAGATTCAAAAGATGGTGAAAGAAGTAAAGAAATAGAAGCTACATGAGTTTTATATGGATGATGATGGTGTGATTCAATTTGGAATTAGGTTTGTGTTCTTTCTTCACTTAAGATAAAGAAGTAGCTATTGGATAATTCACATAGCTTATATTTCTCCATCCATCCTGGAAGCACCAAGATATACCTTGATCTTCAAGAACACTTCTGGTGGGACAACATGAATAAGGATATTACTGAGTACATTTCAAGTTGTTTGGTATATCAGAAAGTAAAAGTATAGTGATAGAAGTCCAAAGGGATGATTCAACCATTGCTTATACCCATGTGTAAATAGGAGAATATCACTATGGACTTTGTCACTGGTCTCCCCAAAAAATCCAAAGGAAACAATGCGATATGGGTTGTGGTGGATCAACTCACCAAGACTTATCTCTTTATTACTATTCGTAAAGATTTATCGCTTGTATAACATGTTAAGATATATGTGAAGGAAGTGGTGAGGTTGCCTGGGGTACCACTTTTGATCATCTATGATCTTAATACAAGGTCTACATCTAAATTTTGGAGAAGTCTTCAACATGATTTGAGTAATGAATTGAAATTCAGCATGACCTATCACCCCCATACTGATGAAAAATATGAAAGGACTATTCATATGCTTGAGGACACACTAAGAGCCTACTCAATGGAATTCAAATATGGATGAGATCAATATTTCCCATCATTTGAGTTATCATATAATAATTGATTCCACTTGAGTATTCAAATGTTTATATATGAATCTATGTATGAGAAGTGATGTATAACTCTAACTTGTTAGGATAAAGTTGGTGAACATAAGATACTTGGACTTGATCTTGTGAAATAAATGACGGAGAAGGTTCAAACCATCCAATAACACATAAAAGATTCACAGATTCAGCAAAAATTTATAGTGAAAATCGTCAAATGGACTTGGAGCTTGATGTTAGAGAAAAAATTTTCCTTCTAATATCACCATGGAAGAGAGTCATGCCATTTGGAAATAATGGAATTATTTTCCCAAGGTACATTAGTCCCTTTGAGATCCTTGATCGCATCAAAGTAGTGGTATATTAACTTGCACTTCCACAAAGTATGGATCATGTTCATGACATGTTCCACATATCACTCCTGAGGAAGTACATACCCGAACCCTCACATGTATTGAACCTAGAGGTGGTACAAATGGAGAATGAACTCTCATACAGAGAACAACTAGTGAAGATCTTGGACTATAGAGACAAAGTTATATGCAACAAGACAACTCTCCTTGTCAAAGTGTTGTGGAGGAACCATAAGTATGAAGAGGAAAAATTTGAACCAATGGAAACAATGAAACATAAGTACCCTCACCTATTCTCATATGAGAATATGAGTAAAAATTTTAGGGATGAAATTTATAAATGTGAGAAGGATGTAATAACCTAGTGTTTATTAGTAAATTTTTTTCCTGAATAAATGTGTGTTATATAACATTATACACATAAAAAACATAGAGAAACCAAAAAAGGATTTTTTTCATTACTAAATACTGATATATTAATCATAAATCAAACCAATTAAATTTAAAAACATTTAAATTGGACAAAAAAATATAAAATATAAAATAAAAAATGGAAAAATAGGGATGGCCCTAATCTAGTAGAATCATTGCCCCCACTACAAACACTATATAAAAGAAAAAAATAAACTAGAAAGCATTATAGAAATTAGAAACATAGAAACTTGAGATTAATTGAGTTAAATAATGAATGAAGTAATATATATGTATTTATGGGAGGTAATTTGACTATTTGAATAATAATGTGGTCGTTGGAACAGTAACATGACTATTGGGAATAGTAACCTGAACGTTGGGAATAATAACTTGACTGCTAGAATAGTAATTTAACCTAAAAATAGAAAGGTAAAAATATTACCTAAATAATGGTAATTTATTTATAATTTTTATGAATTAAATAATTAAATTTAATTATGACACAAAGATGATGCAATAATAAATTTATTAAGGAAATAATTAAATAAATTATATTAATATTACTAAAATAAATATAATTTGAAATATTTGATGCTATAAACGAATTTTATGGATGAATATGACATGTTATGATTGATTTAATATAGTTTTTTCAAAGGAATCAAGTTTTTATGATTTTTTTAAAAATTCTTTTACGAATAGTGTCAGAATTGACATAATTCATAACTTAAATTATAAAATACCTAATTAAATGATATAAAATTTATAAAAATACAATATTTGACCAAAAAGTTTTTATAACACTAAAAATTTAATTAATGACTCATTTATAGGTCTTTTGGCATTATTTGGTAATTATTTTAACTCTCAAAGTGTAAATTACATGATAAAATAGCATGAGTTAATAGAGGTTAAAAAAAGACTAGGATTAAAAAATATCCACAGCTTGTATATTTCTTATTGGATGATAATATTTCAACCCCTCATCATACTATTTCGTACTAAATAAAATTGGACCCATTTGGGATATAAATTTAATTTATATTTATTTAACACCTTTAATAATTCCAAGGGTGACCCTCCCCTCCCCTATAAAAAGACACCAATTCCTCTCTATTACTCACACTTCTTGTAAGGATCCGACCCTAGTTTCCCAAGGCTGATTCCTTATATTATTACATTGGAATATAAATAAGGAATTTTCATCATGAAGGACCCAGTAGTTTAGTAGATTTTTGAAACAAGATACATATATAAGTTCAACATTACATTATAAAAGAAAAAAAAATATTAATTTATTCCATTAGAAACATCCACACCTCCTAGATTATGCCTGAAAATCACTCATAACATACTTCTTCATATCCTGAGAAAATGAAACAAAAGAAAGGGGTGAGATAAAATTATCAATAAAAGTAATCAATACAATGGAAGATATCATAAACATAAACATTAGGCATGGTGAGTAATTGAAACACATGCCTTCACAAATATTAAACTCGGACACATTATGGTAGGAATATGAGATGAGTAAATAATGACATAATAAAACATAATCATGGGTATTCTACTAGTATAATAAGCACATTAACTTTAAATTACCAGATTCATAATGAGGGAAGTGCATATTCCGGAAATTCTGAAACATTTTTTCAAGGCCTTGGCCAAGACGTCTAAAAATTATTAAGGCCTTGACTAAAACCATATATTGAATTGGGAAAGGCCTCGACCAATTCCAGGTCTATTTGTCTCATGAGACCTACTGATGCATCAAGGGGATATAGAGGGCCCCACCCATCATATAATAAGTCTAATTCATTCCTCATATGAGAGGGGATAAACATAATCAACATATACATTCATATTGAAACTAATATATGAAATGTATCTAACTTTCCCCAATCATTAAACATAAACACTGACCATTCGAAGTAATATGGTGAATGGTTTCAAGTCATCACATACAAAATAAAAATAGTCATAAACCATCCAATTAAATATGGTAGATTAAATCATAAATTACTAATCCCAATAATACATAAGAACCAACAAGAGTGTTAAAACAGACAAAAATACTCTTATAAAACAATTACGTAATTCTTGAGAAAAATACTATTTTATTTTGAAAAGAAGAGTTATTTTGGAAAAGTCTTTGTATAAAACCATAAATTAAGTTAGTTAGTATTTTCATAATTAAATGAGTTATTTTATAAATATAATGTTTTCTAAAAACATATTATAGATTTCCCTTGAAATTATATAAGAATTTGAGAAATTCCCTTGAATCAGGCTTGTATTTCAGAAATTATTTTGAAATTTTATTTTAAAATGTGTAACTCCCCATAAAATAAGGAATGATTATGGATGGTATACATATGTATAACACTCACACATAATTTATGAGGATTAAATAATAATAAATAATAAATTCATTGAGGTAATCAGACAATAAAAGTAACCTGAATGAAAATGGAGGTTCGGGTGGCACTACTGGAAATTCCATCTTTCATAATGCCTTTTTCCCAACGGTTTATTAAAACCATTGGAAAAAATACCCTATGCAAACAGTTCATATGAACCATTTGGATATAGGTCATATGGACCGGTTTTTCCCAATGGTTCAAATAAACTGTTGGGATATATCTATCTAAAATCATTTCTGACATTGGGATACTTCTCCTATCCCTAACCCGCACTTCTCCAAACCCTCAATGCCACTCACATAATCCTACCGTCCTCACTGAGGCTCCCATACCGACCACCCCTCGCGGCTTGCCGCTCAACGATCACTGCTCGCCGCTCGCCACTCGCCACTCACCACTCACCGCTCCCCACTCATCAGCACTCACGCATCCCCCTTCAAGCCACAGTTATCCAAACCCTACAGGGCCGCTCCACTCCTCCCGTCATTGCCACCGCTCTCACCCCCTTGAGTTCCCCTCCTCCCATCCCGACTCCTGCTTGCCGCTCACAGCTTCCCGCTCATGGTTGCTTGTGAATCCCCCTTCTGCTGTGTAGGCATCAATTCTAACTCTCTGTAAGTTTGAATTTAGGTTAATTATGAGTTATTATTAGTATTTATATGATTCATTTAGGCTATATACTAGTCATTTAAAATGTTTTATATGATTTATTTTAGCTCTTTTGATGATTCATTCCTTTATAAAATTATCCAAAGGAGGGTGATTCAACAATACATCATTGAGTTCACCTGTACATTGAATCAATGTTTTTTGATTCCACATTTGCATACTTGAAACCCAATAACTGCAAGACATGTGTATTATAATCAGTATCCCAATTTGTTTTAGGGGTGATCTTCTTTATTTAGATTCTTTTCTTGTTTCCTTTCTATTGATACAATGTGTTTGACTTTATACTGTTTTATGAGATCGTTTATCTTCTTCAATGTGATGCTTTTTAATGGATTTGCCCTTTTTTGAGAGGCATCTCACACAAGAGTGTTTTTTTGGTTATTTAATGATGTTTCATGGTTATGAACCTTGTTCATCTGATTTGAAGCTATGTTCTTTATATAATGAGATCCTTGGGAGTCATTTCATAGGGTGGATGTTCAGGCCCCTTTCTCTCCTTTTCAAGTTTGTTTTAAATTCTAAAGGACAATAATTGTTTGAGAGATATCTGTTATAGGGTCCCAAATTTATAAAACCCTTTGTGTTTTATGAGGGTTGGAGGTTTCAAGAGGGTGATTAGAGCCTTTTACATTTTCAAATTATAATTTTATTAATGGTGTCACTTATTTTATCATGCATTTGATTTCTTGTCCATGTGGTAACTTGTTTGATTATGAAGTTACTAGTTTGTTTTTTCCACCCCTTATTTGACTATGAAATCTCTCTTTTTTTTCTTATGGTCAATTGGTGAGGTTTCTCACTTGTTTGTGTGAGGAAACATTAGAAGATAGAGTAGCCTTCGGGTCTTCCATGAGATGGATTTGTTTTTCTAAAACATTATGTGAGAACATTTCTGGAGTATGTTGAAATAACCCTGTTAGGTCCACTAGGCTGGATACCCTGAGAGGGGGGGGGGGGTGAATCAGGGTATGACTAATTAAAAATTAATGCCCGTTCTGATCTTGTTTCGCTGTTAAGCAAAACACACTTCTCTCTTTTTCCTGCTGCACGATATAAACAGAATGTAAAGCAATCACAGGACACAACAATTTTACTTGGTTCACCGCTAAGGGCTACGTCCAAGGAGCATACGCCGACAGGTTGCCGGTCGTACCAAATTCCACTAATCTTCACTAGCTGTGGATTACAAGGTTCGGGCTAGATCACTTCTATGCCCAGGCTCACTGCCTTTATAATGTTTAGGGTCAGCTCACTGCTTTCCCAAGGGTCACTCCCTGTTTCTCTCTCTCTGGCTCACTGCCGGTGGAGAGGATCACCTTCTTCCTCTTCCTAAGCTCACTGCTCTTGGATGGAATCCACTCACAGTTTATAGACCTGTAGGTCTCTTCATTTTCATGAAAGAATGCATCTTCTCTTGTATGTAGATGCTCTGTTGAAGTTTAACTTTCACCCGTTGATGAATATCTCTTTGCACCGAAGGTATCGGGCAAACTTCTAGCTTCCACGCAGCCCGAAAAACACTGCTGGAACAAACCTTACTTGGCTCTCAAGTCAACCTCGGCGCGCAAGTATCGGCGCGCAAGTCACAACGGGCGCGCAAGTCCTCCTCAGACACTTGCACGACTCAAGCTTCCTCAACTCCAAACTTGCGCGACTCTCTTCCCTTTACGCCCAAACCAATATTGGCGCGTAACTGCCAACCGGCGCGCAACTTCTAACACCGGCGCACAACTTCAACCACTGGCGCGCAAGTCCCACCTGTGCGACCACACACACCACTTGCGCGACCACCACACCTGCGCGACGGGAGCTCTCGTCTTGAACTCCGGTGAGAAATGAGGAGGGGTGGTCCGATATTTATAGGCAATCTGACCACCCTGCGCGACGACGCGCAAGTCACCTGCGCGACCCAATCTCGGCGCGCAAGTCTTCTCTCCTTTTAGACACTTGCGCGACCAACTACCAAACTTGCGCGAACCTATTTCCTTAGCCATATTTTGATCTTCTGATCTTGAAAAACATATGGCGCGCAAGTTTCCTATACTCCAAGTCCACGGCGCGCAAGTCCCTTTGCCAAAAACACTTTTCTTCATTTGCCGATTTTTAGGCCCAAAAATTTGGCAAACACTGGAAAACGACGCCACCTTGTATCTGTTCTTTTGTACTGCCTCCAGATCTTCCATTCCTTTTATCGAAGTTCTTCAATCAAACATGGATCGTTGACCTCAGCTCTTGAACTCGACATTCCATCATGAAATCATCTTTGTCAACAATCACAACTCAGATGTCCACTTTGTCAACAAACACAATCATCTCAAAAATGCTTCAATGATACCTTGAGGGATTTTTGCCCAACAATATCCCCCTTTGGGTTTGTTGACAACTCTTCCAAACAAAGATACGTCATTGATTCTTCAGCCTCCATTCGCCTCATTGCGATTCTGATAGCGACCAAGGATTTACTCAACACATACTCTAAGCCCACATGAGCAATGCTCGGCGTGAGAAACAAGAGTAAATGAAAAGTTCATCAATGAATCACTTTGTCTCTGACATCCACTGTTGACACCAAACTGATACCAATTGTTGATGGGCTTGTTGGAAGACCAATGTTTGGTTTGGAATTATTCGTACCACTGTCCAACACCACTCTTCTGCTTTTATGACGATCCTCAGCTGTCGTGATATCTTTTCTTTGAGCGATCACTTCTAGCATCGTCAGATTCAAATATTCTCCCCCTTTCTACTCACAGCTTCAACACCTCTTTAGCCATATTTCTTGTGTTGTCCAAGCTAAGATCTGGCTAAGCACGTTCAACTAGCTTCAACTCCCCCTATCTGGCTGCTCCACCTGTCAGCTTCTCCCCATATCATTCATGATTTATCAAATCTCCACATTGTCTCCCCCTTGAACAATCACCTGTCAGCTTCTCCCCATATCATTCATGATTTATCAAATCTCCACATTGTCTCCCCCTTGAACAATCACTATTTTCTCCCCCTTTGTCAATGAACCCAAAGGACAGTCCTTTGTAGTCTGGAACATAGTAGAGAACACATATCAGCATATGAGGGAAAAACACATCATACCTCGGGGAGAGGGGGTGGGGGTCCCACATCCACACTATTTTAAGTGCGGGGAATCGAATGAACTCCCAGAGCCAGTCGATGCCTCTCAAAAGCTTCCTTGGGTAAGGCCTTTGTCAGAATGTCTGCAACCTGTAGCTCTGTAGGCACCTACTCCAACTTCACGATGCCCTGCTCAACCTTCTCCTTGATGAAATGATACTTGATCTCAATGTGCTTTGTCCTGGAATGATGGACAGGATTTTTTCTAAGATTTATAGCACTTGAGTTGTCACACTGGATTCCGATCGGAGACTTCACTTCAACTCCCATATCTTCAAGCTACTGCTTCATCCACAATAACTGTGTGCATGCTTGAGTGGCTGCAATATACTCAGCTTCTGCGATGCTTAATGAAATGCAATCCTGTTTCTTGCTCAACCAAGCAATACATAGTCCGCCAAGATAAAATGCACCACCAGACGTTGATTTTCTATCATCTGCTGAACCGGCCCAGTCTGCATCAGTGTACCCCAATAACTCTGTCTGGGATTTGTCATTGTATGTCAAGCCGAAGTCCACCGTGCCCTTAATATACCGAAGTATTCTTTTCACTGCGAGCATGTGACTTTCCTTGGGATTACTCTGATATCTCGCTGCTTGGCATGTGGCGAAAACAATATCAGGCCTTGTTGCGGTTAAGTACAACAGACTTCCAATGATTTGCCTGTATTCTGTGATATTAACTGCCTTGCCATCCTCATCTTTTGATAATTTCATCCGGGTAGCCACCGGAGTCTTCATCTCCTTGGAATTGTCCATTCCAAACCTTCTCAGGACCTCCTTGGCATATTTAGATTGAGAAATGAATGTTCCATTCCTTCCTTGTGTTACCTGTAGACCAAGGAAAAACGTTAGCTCTCCAATCATTGACATTTCAAATTCATTTTTCATGAATTTGGAAAACTGTCTGCACTGAGCTTCATCTGATCCACCAAATATTATGTCATCGACATAAACCAACACCATCATCCTTTGATTACTGTCATTACTGAAATAGAGATTGTAATCAACTCCTCCACGCTGAAAACCAAGCTTCTTCAAGTACTGATCAAGCCTTGAGTACCATGCCCTTGGTGCTTGTTTCAGCCCATACAATGCCTTCTTCAGCCTGCAAACTTTGTTCTCATCCTCATGAATGAGAAAACCATCTGGCTGCTCAATATACACCTCCTCTTCCAGAACCCCATTCAAGAATGCAGATTTGACATCCATCTGGAACACTTTGAACTTCCTTTGCACTGCGATGGCTAGGAATAATCTTATTGTCTCCAGCCTTGCAACCGGTGCAAATGTCTCATCAACATCAATTCCCTCGATTTGGGAGTACCCCTTGCACACTATACGTGCTTTGTTCCGAATCACTGTGCCATCTTCATTCATCTTGTTGCGATAGACCCATTTGGTCCCAATGACATTCTTGTCCGCTGGCCTCGAAACAATCTCCCATGTCTGGTTCTTCTCAATCTGATCAAGCTCTTCGTTCATGGCCTGAACCCAGTTTTCATCTTCAGCTGCATCAGAAAAACATTTCGGCTCCACTTGAGACAAAAACGATGCTTGCTGTGATGATTTCATTCTTCGAGTCTGAACTGGAGCTGTTTGATCACCAATGATATTCTGCCTATCAATCTCAGCTCGACTCTTTGGCTTCCTCGCAGACACCGACTTGACACTTTCCTCTTCATCATCAGTATCTTCTTCTGAGTTAGCTTCTACCACTTCTGCTCCCCCTGGGTTGCTTATCTCATCATCACTTTCATCCAGGAACTGTTCACTGGGTCGTTGAGCAATCTGTTCATTTTCGACTATAGTGACATCATTACTCTCAACAATTTTTCCCAGCCTCTTGTTGAAGCATTTATATGCTTTGCTTTTCTCTGAATAGCCAAGGAATATCCCTTCATCTCCTCGTGCCTCAAACTTCCTATGATGTTCTTTGTTGAGAATGAAACACTTACTTCCAAAGATTCGAAAGTATTTCAACGTTGGCTTCTTTCCGTACCACAGTTAATACGGAGTCTTCCCTTGCTTCGGACATAACAGGGACCTATTTGAAACATAGACCGATGTCAAAACTGCTTCCTTCCAAAATTTCTCTGGTAGGTCCTTATCAATAATCATTGTTCTGGCCATGTTGTTAATGATCCGATTCCTCCTTTCTACTACTCCATTCTGTTGGGGAGTTCTCACTGATGAAACTTGATGCCTTATCCCATGTTTCTCGAGATAGTTTTCAACCTGACTGTTTGTAAATTCTGTACCATTATCAGTACGGAACTTCAGAATTTTCTTCCCAAGCATCTTTTCTGATTCCCTCCTGTACTGCTTTATGCAACTGAACACCTCTGTCTTATGGGTAATGATGAATACCCA
The DNA here is from genome assembly GCA_963277665.1 of Viscum album. Classification (NCBI taxonomy): domain Eukaryota; kingdom Viridiplantae; phylum Streptophyta; class Magnoliopsida; order Santalales; family Viscaceae; genus Viscum; species Viscum album. The sequence goes on from OY728156.1 coordinate 1,811,628,230, forward strand.
GGCCATTCTGCTGTAGTCATCAATGAAAAGAACATAGTACCTTTGCCCATCTATAGCTCGTGGTGAGATAGGTCCACATACATCAGCATGCACCAATTCAAGCACTCAAGTTGCTTTTTGTTCCTTTGGCCTGTATGTCTTCCTGATGATCTTCCCTTGTTGACAAGAATCACACGTATGAGTGCGATCACGTGATAGTTTGGGAAGGTCTCTAGCAGCATCACACTTTACCAGATCTTCCATAGATGGTTGACATAGATGACCAAGTCACTTATGCCACAACTGATTTTCTTCTTCTCTGGATAAAAGGCATGAATCTTCTTCCCCACCTACCAGGTAAAGATTCCCCTTTGTTTGTTTTCCCTGAAGAATGACTATTCCATCTTTTCCTTTAACAATACCCATCTTCTTGGTAAATAGTATAGAGTGCCCAGAGTCACATAGTTGACTGACGCTAAGCAAATTATGACTGAGACCCTCTACCACCAAGACATCAGCATGTCTCATTTCTTTGCCCCCAAACTTGGCTTTTCCTGAGCCAACAATCTTCAGGCCTTCATCATTTCCAAACTTGACAACTCCTTCTTTGTCATATTTTATGCCTGTAACCAGATCCTTATTACCCGTCATGTGGGATGTGCAACCACTATCAAGGATCCAAACACCAGAACGATCTGATGCTTTAAGGGCAATTTCAGCAACTACGGCCTTCTCAGTTTTCTTCTTCCTAGTCCATACTTTTTCTTTCATACTCGGCATGGATTGAGGCTTCTGTTCTTTCTCAGAGTATGATGGACCAGCTTCATCTTGCAAAACTGCAAATCTGTTCTGAACTTTTAACTCACTTGTCGGTTTACTGATCTGCTGCTTGCGATCATTTTGATTCTGCTTTGGCACATTTTTCTGAATGGTCGGAGTGCAGTACCTAGCCATGTGTCCAACTCCTCCGCACCAAAAACAGTGTCCTTCAAAAAATGTTCTGGAAAACCGTTCTCTGTTTGGCTGCCATCTCTGTTCTTGTTCCCTTCGATATCTTTTGGCTATGGAACACACATACTGTGAATGTCCCATCTTTCCACAACAATAACACCTGATATAAGGTGCATTCCTTCGTGTTACTTCAGCACTACAAGTTTCCCCTTTGGATCTCTGAGTATTCTGATTCTTCTTTGTGCTCAAATCCACTTTCAATCTCGGGACAGGTGCTTGCGGTCTAACTTCAACTGCCGTAGATTTTTGTTTCTGATTAAGCCATGAATCAGCCTTAACATCTGAGTTCAATTGCTGCTTCTTTCCTGCTGAACTACTAGGCTCTTCTTTCTTCTTTTCCGTCTTCGTAACGACCTGATTTCCCAAGAATGTGTTGGGATTCAAAGGTTTTTCATGGTCTTTAACTTTTCTCCGCAGACCGACAACTTCCTCTTCAAGCTCTTCAATACGCTTGACGTGATCTTTCACTTTTCGACTCAAGCAATCGATCTCCCTTTTCTGCTCTTCAATCTCGAGCTTATGCTCATCAACCTTTTCTGTGCGCTCTGGCTTGGAAGACTTAAGATTTTCAATTTCTTTTTCAAGCTCAGACTTCTCTTCTTCTTGTTGTTGCATGTAGAGTTTGGCATCACGTACTATCTTATTGGCTTTCTTTGTTTTTGCTCGCCAAACATCTATCTCTTCAAGAGCTGCTTCTAATTCAGCTTCCATGTCAACTCTCCCTTCAATTTCTTCTTCTTCTTCATCAGTTTCAGTTTCTTTCTTTTCTAGAGCGCTACTAGCAACAGCCACCATCGCATTTTGACCACGATCTCTACAGTTTTCTATCTCTTCAACTTCTTCACCCTCAGACTCAGCTGAACTGTCAATTTCTTGGGAAAGAAGAGTCTTCTTCTTAAAGAAATTTCTCTTGAACTGCTTCTTCCCTTTCACATAGGCTGAAGATTTTTTCATGGGAATCTCAACTTCATCTTTATCGCTTTCTTCTTGAAACTTTTTGGGGCATCTTACAGCAAGATGACCAACCTTTCCGCATCGGAAGCATGCTAGTGGAAGTTTCCCTTTAAACTTTCCTTTTCCTCTTTGCAGATTTGAAGAAAGGAATGACATCACCTCATCTGACTCTTCTTCCTCCTGAGAATCTTCAATAGTGAGCCTCTTCATAGACTTAAATGCCACCTCTTTGGATTTCCCCTTTTCCACAGCATCATTGTCATCATTTCTCATTTCATATGCAACAAGAGTGCTATGTAGGTTATCCAATGTTAGCTCTTTTGGATCTTTATCTTCCAACACAGAAACTTTCGGATTGAACCGAGGTGGAAGCTTTCTCAAGATGCGCTTTACGATTTTAATGTCTTCGATAATTTCTCCAAGACCCCGCATGTCTTCTACCACAACATTTACCCTGTCAAAGAATGCATCAACAGACTCATTCGGGTTCATTTTGAGATCTTCATAGTTGTTCCACAACACTTGCAGCTTTGCCTCTCTGACTTTTGTATCCCCTTCATAAATATTCAAAAGTTTTTCCCACATGGCATGTGACGTTTTGCATGACATCACCTTTGTATAAATGGGATTAGAGAGGGCTCCCCCTAAGGCGTTTATTGCTTTGGAATCAGCATCCAACTCTTTGTGCTCAGCTTCTGATAATGCACCACTAGTAATATCAGCTGTGATACCATGCATAGCTGCTGAAAACACATCCATTCCCAGAGATCGGAAATAGTGTTGCATTCGATTCTTCCATATCTGAAAATTACATCCGTCGAAGATCGGAATCCCTCTATGATTAGTGACCTCCATTGAGAGAAGACCAACTGTTAACCTTTCGCTCTGATACCACTTGTTAGGTCCACTAGGCTGGATACCCTGAGAGGGGGGGGGGGGGGGTGAATCAGGGTATGACTAATTAAAAATTAATGCCTGTTCTGATCTTGTTTCGCTGTTAAGCAAAACACTCTTCTCTCTTTTTCCTGCTGCACGATATAAACAGAATGTAAAGCAAGCACAGGACACAACAATTTTACTTGGTTCACCGCTAAGGGCTACGTCCAAGGAGCATACGCCGACAGGTTTCCGGTCGTACCAAATTCCACTAATCTTCACTAGCTGTGGATTACAAGGTTCGGGTTAGATCACTTCTATGCCCAGGCTCACTGCCTTTACAATGTTTAGGGTCAGCTCACTGCTTTCCCAAGGGTCACTCCCTGTTTCTCTCTCTCTGGCTCACTGCCGGTGGAGAGGATCACCTTCTTCCTCTTCCTAAGCTCACTGCTCTTGGATGGAATCCACTCACAGTTTATAGACCTGTAGGTCTCTTCATTTTCATGAAAGAATGCATCTTCTCTTGTATTTAGATGCTCTGTTGAAGTTTAACTTTCACCCGTTGATGAATATCTCTTTGCACCGAAGGTATCGGGCAAACTTCCAGCTTCCACGCAGCCCGAAAAACACTGCTGGAACAAACCTTACTTGGTGCTCAAGTCAACCTCGACGCGCAAGTATCGGCGCGCAAGTCACAACGGGCGCGCAAGTCCTCCTCAGACACTTGCGCGACTCAAGCTTCCTCAACTCCAAACTTGCGCGACTCTCTTCCCTTTACGCCCAAACCAATATTGGCGCGTAACTGCCAACCGGCGCGCAACTTCTAACACCGGCGCACAACTTCAACCACTGGCGCGCAAGTCCCACCTGCGCGACCACACACACCACTTGCGCGACCACCACACCTGCGCGACGGGAGCTCTCGTCTTGAACTCCGGTGAGAAATGAGGAGGGGTGGTCCGGTATTTATAGGCAATCTGACCACCCTGCGCAACGGCGCGCAAGTCACCTGCGCGACCCAATCTCGGCGCGCAAGTCTTCTCTCCTTTTAGACACTTGCGCGACCAACTACCAAACTTGCACGAACCTATTTCCTTAGCCATATTTTGATCTTCTGATCTTGAAAAACATATGGCGCGCAAGTTTCCTATACTCCAAGTCCACAGCGCGCAAGTCCCTTTGCCAAAAACACTTTTCTTCATTTGCCGATTTTTAGGCCCAAAAATTTGGCAAACACTGGAAAACGGCGCCACCTTGTATCTGTTCTTTTGTACTGCCTCCAGATCTTCCATTCCTTTTATCGAAGTTCTTCAATCAAACATGGATCGTTGACCTCAGCTCTTGAACTCGACATTCCATCATGAAATCCTCTTTGTCAACAATCACAACTCAGATGTCCACTTTGTCAACAAACACAATCATCTCAAAAATGCTTCAATGATACCTTGAGGGATTTTTGCCCAACAAACCCCAAATGTCTCCATGAGATAGCATAAATAACCCCAAGTGTCTCCATACATCGTATCCTCCTTGCATGGGTTGGCCACTCACCCAATCATATCAAACATATCATATTCTATCCTCTCAGTCACATAGTATAGACTCATCTCTCGAGGATTATACCATAATCCTCATCCCACACACTATAGTCTTCTCTCAGCATGTTGACCATTCCTTAATTATATTCTCAAGAATCCGGTCAATAACCTCAATAAAATCATGTATTATAACCCAGCCCCACTAACACACCAAGCCTCTTGGCATTATAATGCCAATATGTCCGACAATACCCAATACTCATAGTAGAATCTCATCCTTGATCTCCTTAGTTGAACTTCTGAATCATTAAATGGAGTAAAACCTTTCATAATACATTTTATAGACTCTGAGGGACCATCCCACTCTAATAACCCACCAAGATTCCAATCCATCCTCATAAGTATTTCCCCATCAAACACTAGACATACAATTGCCACATTTATCACCATAAGGCCCAATCCTCTTAGGAATATTTTACTTGATCTAAACCCTCATCCAGTCCATACACATATCATCCAAATTATAATACATATGTTAGACCACTCATATCCCAATCGATATCTTATCCACTTGGAGACCTAGTGATAGGGTGATTTCATTTCCATAAAATCACTAAAGAATTTTATCCAAACCTAGGCGGCTTGTGAACACCATATCTATAGGTCTACTATGTTAATCTATTTACTTTCATTTACCGTCCTTAGACTCCATGACTCCCATGGAACATAGTTATAATCAATCCCTTGGCAATCTATAATAGAATAATCGAGTTAGTGTTTAAGGGTCTATCGAGGCTCTTAATACTATCTTTATATACATAAGAATTCTTATTTAAAGAAACAATTAATTTAAGTAATGGTTGATCACCCATGGAGGTGCTTATACTTCATCTTCTAACTGCTAAATGATGTATTACCTCCACCTGAATGAGGAATTAAATAACTCCCCTTCCATGTTCATGTAAAACCTATATTTTCCAAAGACATCATACTAACCATAAATATATAGGTGAGAAAAATAAGAAGACTGGTCCATGATCACATCATTAGTCATAGATTCATCACAAATCTTCATGCCTTAAGCCTTATATTAATCATATGATTTGACATATACTTACCAGATTAGTGAATGTTGATTCATATTCAATCACTAACAATTTTTCCTACTCAATATCTAAGAGATCTCAAGTTCTAGCTCATTTAAGCTCATCTAGGAATTTTTGTTCATTTAATATTAGTTGGAATCACTTATAATAATGTTTTCATCCTTCCATTCCATAATAACTTTACACCACAACCTATCTTGACCCTTTAGTAATGATGTAGCCATGTAATTTCCCAAACAAACTTGTATTGAACAAAACTAAGCTAAGATGAAATTTGAGCCAAACTAATTATATACCATTTATAGGAAGATTAATTGTTAATTAATAGGAATGTACTTTTTGATAGTATAATTTTGAAACATGGATTTGTTTCCCCCTTTCTTGCAGGAACACGATTTGACCCATGTGGCATTGTGGTTCTTATATGTTTGGCGGTGACATGTATAGTCACACGATACAAGTATGTTTTAGTTTAGTTTTTATTTTATTTTCTTTATCACATTGTCCACTTAGGTATTTTACTGGTTTCTATGGACAGGGAGTAGTTATTTTCTTCGAAGGAGGCCAGAAGGGGTTCAGATTGTTTCAGTCCACTGGCTTTGATCTGAGGTAAGATTCTATGATTACTACTTGTCTCACACCTCATATATTTTGAGAATTTCAATGTTTTTGACTCCATATTATGTTTTTGGTAGGGTGTCAGATCGTTTTGTGTTGGTTCAGGTGGATTTGTTTCTTTCCAATGGAGGTAAGGATTTAATGCTGTTGGTTGGTTTTCCAATGGTTATGTAGGGTCCTTTATGTGTTTTAAGGTTCTTAATATCCTTTGTGTAGTGCGTTGATCCCTAATCGTTGGTTTCGAGTCACCAAGTCAAGGGTGACTCGCCTGCGTGTGCATAGGTAAGTAAGTATATGCATGTGGGTTCCCCCGTTACATGTATAGTCAACCATGGCAATGATTATGCATGTATGGGGATAGGTGTGCCCATGTATATATATAAAAATGCATACGCAGGTGAGTGAAGACCGGTATATGCATTTAAGCATATGTGTAAGGATCCCCTTGCACATGCTCATGGCCATGCAGGTGTGTGCATAGGGGCTAGGTGTCTTTTCATGTGTATGAAGGTGTGTATACTCAGTAGGAGAGCATCATCTTTTAGTTAGAAAGCTCCAAGAGCCGAAGTGGACGGCTTGGTTCCACCTTGAGGTAGGGTCCCTCTTCTAGTCTCTTTAATTCAAGAATGCTTTAAATTGTATTACCTTCTTTCTTAATTATGCTTAATTATATTGGCGTGCATATCTTGAATAAGTTTTCTTTTATATAATCATTTCATTTGATAAATAAAGTCATGTTTTTATAATAAAACCCCTCCAATGGAGGTGCGCTGTCTGCGAAAACTCACAGTGATAGTTATGTTGATCTAGTTGCTTAAATTATTTCATTTGATTTGTGCTGAATGAGTTATAGAATAAATGTTAAATATAACTAAATGAATTGTGTGATAAAGAAATGACATGATTTTATAATAAAACCCCTCCAATGGAGGTACGCTTTCTTATAAACCAAAGAGTAGTGATTGTTATTTTCCATCGTTTTGTTTCCCTTTAGACGTTGCATCATTGTGTCGATCGCTACAACCTTTTATAGAGATCCCTTGTTATAGAATATTAAATAGTTGATCTGTTCTATCATTTGGTGGCAGGGTGACGACCGGAATGTTGCCCCGCCTCCTCCCGCTCCATTCGCTCCTGGACGGAAGATGCTGCCCTGTGGATGTCTCTAGACCGGGCCAACACGTCGCGGTCATGTCGCGGTCACGCCACGGTCACGCCGCGGTCACGCCACGGTCACGCCACGGTCACACCACGGTCACGCCGCGGTCACGCTATGATTTGAACCTGCTCCAGCGACATCCAACCCACACCATCCCCCTTCCACTTTCATTTCAGCATGTTGCCACCAACATTCTAGCCCGCAACAGCCCCCCTGCCACATTCGAATCAACCCACACCATCCCCCAACACCTGCAACCAGCCCCCTTCCACCAGCATTCCAGCCTCCTCCCGCTCCATTTGCTCTTGGCCGGAAGATGCTGCCCCGTGTATGTCGCTAGACCAGGCCAACACGCCGCGGTCACGCCGCGGTCACTCCACGGTCACGCCGCGGTTTGGCCCTGCTCGAGCGACATCCAGCCCACACCAGCCCCCTTCCCCCTTCATCTCATCCCGCTGCCACCAGCATTCCAGCCTGCAACAGCCCTCCATGCCACCTTCAAATCATCCCACACCATCCCACCAGCACCTACAACTAGCCCCCTTCCACCAGCATTCCAGCCTCCTTCTGCTCCCTTCGCTCCTGGCTAGAAGATGCTGCCCCGTGGATGTCGCTGGACTGGGCCAACACGTCGCGGTCACGCTGCGGTCATGCCGGGGTAATGCCGTGATTTGACCCTACTCCAGTGACATCCAGCCCACACCAGCCTCCTTCCACCTTCATTTCATCTCGCTGCCACCAGCATTCCAGCCCGCAACAGCCCCCCTTCCATCTTCGAATCAGCCCGCACCATCCCCCCAGCACCTGCAACCAGCCCCCTTCCACCAACATTCCAGCCTCCTCCCGCTCCCTTCGCTCCTGGCCGGAAGATGCTACCCCGCAGATGTCGCTGGACCGGGTCAACACACCGCGGTCACGCCGCGGTCATGCCGTGGTCACGCCATGATTTGGCCCTGATCCAACGACATCCATCCCACACCAGCCCCTTCCACCTTAATTTCAGCCCGATTCCACCAGCATTACAGCCCGCAACAGCCCTCCCTGCCACCTTCGAATCAGCCCGCACCATCCCTCCAGCACCTGCAACCATCCCCCTTCCACCAGTATTCCAGCCTCCTCCTACTCCCTTCGCTCCTGGCCAAAAGATGATGCGCCGCCGATGTCACTGGACCGGGCCAACACGTCACGGTCACACCACGGTCATGCTGTAGTCACACCGCGGTCACGCCATGGTAATGCAGTGATTTGGACCTACTCTAGTGACATACGGCCCACACCAGCCCCCTTCCACCTTTATTTCAGCCTGCTGCCACCAGCATTCCAGCCCGCAACATCCCCCCTGCCACCTTCGAATCAGTCCGCACCATCCCCCCAGCACCTGCAACCAGCCCCCTTCCACTAGCATTCCAGCCTCCTCCTGCTCCCTTTGCTCCTGGCCAGAAGATGCTGCCCTGTAGATGTCGCTGGACCGGGCCAACACGCCGCGGTCACGCCGCGGTCACGCCTCGGTCAAGCCGCGGTCACGCCGCAGTCACGCCATGGTCACACCGTGATTTGGACCTGCTCTAGGACGACACCCTATGGCGGTTCGCAGTCCTGTCAGGATACTTATCCTATCCCTAAGCTGCACTTCTCCAAACCCTCGGTGCCAATCCCATACTCCTCCCCTCCTCGCCACTGCTCCCATACCGACCACCCCTCACCGCTGCTCCCATCCCAACCACCCCTCGCCGCTCACCGCTCGCCGCTCGCCGCTCCCCGCTCATTAGCGCTCACGCTTTTTTTCCAAAATCTCTACGCGAACCCATAACCCTTCTTGTTTTACCCTAAACCATAGCTCAACGCACCCATATGGAATATTTTTCCCAATAGCACGACAAGAATCCTACTTCCCAACAGACTCTCGGCGCGAACCCTACTTCCCAGCGCGACAGGTCTGGTTTTCCAACGCTCTATTCTTCCGCATTAAATGGGTACGTGTTATGATCCCCTTACGATTTTAGGTTGTGTTTGGAACCCTGCTTCCCTACCTTCTCTTGAGGGTTCTAACTCTACTTTCCAACCGGTCATCTTATCTTTGATTCAAGTAATTTTTGTTCATTCACTTTAAATCAGTATGTATGCCTTCATTTATTTTCAATTTTTTGGTTCCATTTCGCTGCAATGTACTGTTTATTATGATCCCCTTATGAACACAAGAAATATATCATTTTAGGTTGCAGTTTTGTTGTAATTTACCTGTATAGAATCATTTTGATTGATATTGAAGAGGTCAAAATGAGGTGGGGAGGAGGGGGGATGTGCTAGAGGGGGGAGGGGGGATGGGAAGAGGTGAGGTGAGGAGGAGGGGGGTTGGAAAGGGGGTTGGAGGTGGCTGTGCAGGTGGGGGAGAGGTGGGGGGGGGATGTGCTGGGGGTGAGAAAAATAAGATATGGGGGTGAAAGAACATCCATGTTGATGGAAACACCAATACATCAACGACTAGAAAAACCTGATCATCGATCAACAATGTCTCCAACTGATCATCTATAAAAAATTCCTATCCATGTACCTCACACTAGATATAGATTTATACCCTACATGGTCATCTGCCACTAGCACACCCCAAGTCACCACTACATGGCGTGTAACCCACCCCCTTGTATAAATCTTTTAGTTCCCCAAACCCATCTTTCCTAAGTACGAAGAACACATGATGTGTGTTCTCAAAACTACACATCATGTACATGAGTTCTCCAAAACTAAAACCCCCAAAAATATCCCAAAAAAACTAATTTCTCCAAATTATCCATAGATTGAATCCTGAATGGGTCACCAAAAACCCAAAAAATATGATTAAAACTTAAAATCAACTACCCTATGGGAATTTGTGGGGGAGGCGGGGGTGCTTAGTGGGGGTGAGGTGGGGAGGAGGGGGGATGTGTTGGGGGTTTGGTGGGGAGGGTGTGGGCAAGGCAGGGGGTGGGGGTAGGGCGTAGGCTGGGAAGGGGGGAGGGGGGTTGTGCAGGTGTGGGGGGGGGGGGGGGTGGCTGTGTAGGTGGGGGGGGGGGGGGTGGGAAGATGGGGGAGGGGGGCTGGGCAGGGGGGTTGTGTAGGTGGGGGGGGGGGGTGGGTTGTGCAAGTGGGGGAGGGGGGCTAGGCAGGTGGGGGAGGGGGTTGGATGTGCATGGGGTTAGGCTAGGCAGGGGGGAGGGGGGCTGGGCAGGGGGTGCTGTGCAGGTGGGGTGGTGGCTGTGCAGGTGGGGTAGTGGGGGGGGGGGGGTTGGGCATGTGGATGAGTATGGAGATGAACTTGAGTTCCTTGAACCCAATTAGGGAACTGTAGAAAGATTTCATAGGACCCGAGTATATCAGATAAGGCACATTCGTGGAAGAATCTATAAATCTAGCCATGTCCCTACTTAGACTATCAATGTTGTAGAAACTGTGGAAGACCCATTTAGTGAGTCTAGTAGGAGAAGGAAAATCCCCATGCATAATCCAACCAAGTACAATTACTATGGAATGTAATAATGTTGTATCCATCATAGATCAAGATTAATACGTCATTATGTTGAGAAACATCAGACCCTTGTACTTGTATTTAATGATAAATGTTATCAATATTTGAAAATATTACATTGACTATGATTTTTTATTTAATATCATTCCAATGTTGACACATTCTCATATGTGATATGATGAGGACAATATAGAACCTTCCATATAGATACTAAAACTCTGTGTCCAATTAAATAAATTTCCATAAGTCTAATTCATGCTTGAGGATCAATTTGGAGACCTCATTTATGAATCATAATTTATAGTAATTCAGTAGGATCAAAACTTCATTGACTTTTTAGGATGGCCTCTTTAAACTTTTCTAACCACTCAAACATAACTACATTCTTAGTAATCCTAGTCATAGGCACTTCTAAAGGGGAAAAGATTTAAATGAACCATATGTAAAACCCAAATAAACAAAGGAAACCCACAATCTGAAACATGTTTTGTATGCCTTCTCATGACACCACAACCTATACATTATTTGGGTCCACATAAATTCCCACATTATAGATTACGTGCCTAAGAAAACATAATTTATGGAAGCATAAGTGACACTTTGAGATCTTATAAAATATATAATGTAAGAACCCGGTTTTTGTGAAAAAGACTTTGGAATATTCTTGATGATATTCTAGAGCAGCGCCTTTAGACGACAAGCGATTCCGAGCCCTGGAGTGGCCGAAATTAAATTTTCAGTGCGTTCACGCTGGGATCGCCAAATAAATGGGATAACTCCTAAACGGTGATCTGTATCAGAAATATGAGAGTACGGATGGGTCCATAATGGGGTTTTTACTCTAGGAACGACATAAAATATGTCGGCGCGGGACATTTGGACCCCTCACCCGCTTCCGGAACGTTAAACGAATAATTAAATTAATTAATTTATTCGTTTAATGTTGAAACTCGAGTATCTCTTAAATGGTGGCTCAGATTGGAAAACCGAAGGCACCGTTGAGTTTGTAACGTTCCATTTACCCTAGGAGGGGTATAAGTTCTACGGGCACGGGCCGTCAGTGAAAAATGGCCCCAGGGGCATTTTCGTAATTTAGCGGCCTCAGGCGTTGAGTTTAATAACTTTCAAATGGAAGCTCAGATCAAAATTACGAGACCACCGTTGTTCTCTGAAAGTGGTGTTTACCCTAGGGGAGGTTTAATTTTGACCTCACCAAAGGTTTCAGATGCGGGTTAAAATTAAGGATTAAATTAATTAAAATGTTGATTAATTTATTTAAACCAAACCCCCCTTCCCTTCTCCTTTGCAGCCCTGGCGGAAGGGGAACACCAAGGAGCTCCTCCCTCTCCTCCTCCACTCTGAGAAGGCGGCTCCGGCGAGGCTGCTCCGACGAACCCCACGTGAAGCTTCGGGCTACTCCCTTCGAGGTAGGAGGGTTTTGTTGCGTTTTTATTCCCGAACCTCCTTTGAATCCCAATTTTAGTGTCGAATTGTTGTTTGATCCTCGAACAAAGCCCATGATCGTGTAGTACATTTTATGAGATTTCCATCACCCTTTTAGGTTTGTAAATCGGATTTCGGAGGAGGCCGCGGCCGTCCGGCGAAAGTCGTGGGTTTTGATTGTTGTTCTGGCCGGTTTTGGGGGTTCCGGCCTTCTAGCACGACAGTCCGGCGAGTTGACGCGGCGGAGCAGCAGGGGAGGCCGGGTCAGTGACGGTGGCTTCAGGAAGCTGGCGGTCGGGGACCCCGGTCGAGTAGGCTGGCGGCCGTGGCATCGCGGACGGTGAGAGGAGACCGGCAGAAGGCAGCGCGTGGCGTCCCTTCGGCAGCAGGCGACGACTCCGGGGAGCAAGACCCGAACTCCGCGGGTCTTTGGCTGTCGCGGTGCGGACAAGGGGAGACCGGCCAGGGCGGCCGGTCCGTTAGGAAAACTGGAACCAAGGAGAGGTCCGGTGCTTTGGAGGCAGGCCGCGGCCAGTGGGCCACGGCGAACCGGACCGGACCCGCGACTGGGCCGTGGGCCGGTGGTTTGAAGTGGGCCGGTCGAGGTGGACCGGCCCAGTTAGGCCCCCTGCGTTCGGGGGGCCGTAACTTCCAAACGACGCGTCCATTTGACACGCCGTATGCGGAAATGGAACCGTATCGTTGAGATGGACTTTTTGAGATGGTTTCGGGAATTTTTAATTCCCGAATGAGGGGCCTCGGTGGCGCGACGTGTCCTTAAGTGGATGATCGTTTTCCCCCAAGATTCTTGTTTAGGACGGCGCAGACACGTCCGACGTCCGTTTTAAGCACCGTCAGTGGCGTTGGGACCTCGGCGCCAGGGCGAAGCTTTCCAGGGTGTTTCTGGGCATCGAAGCTGGAGTTGAGGCGTGGGCCCCACGACCCGTCTTTTGAGCTGCATGCAGCTTTTAGAGACAATTTCATCGGACATCCGTTCGGGGCGTGCGAGCAGTCGATGTTGGGTGTTTTTTCGAGGGCGTTGCGTTGGCGCAGTCTGCCCGCTGTAATTCCGCACGATGGTGTGGGCCCCGCGAGTGCCGTTTGGGCGTTGACGGTGATTTTCCAGCTTTATCACCGGGTGTCCGTTTTGGACAAGTGATTAGTCAAAACTGTGTACTTTTTTGAGAGGATCGCAATGGTGCGATCCGTTCATTGCGTTTCGGGACCAGGATGCGGGTCCCACGTAGCACCGTTCGTGTGCGGTGCGCCGGAATGCACCTTTTCCCCAGGATATCTATTTCACTCAAGTGAGCAGTGCTTTTGACGTGTTTTCTAGAGGGGATCACAATGGTGCGATGCGCCCGACTATTTTCGAGGTCGAGGCTCGGGATCACGGGACGTCGTTCGGGCGTGTGGCGGTGTTGGTGACTTTTTCTTCGGATATCCTTTGGAGGCGAGTAAGTAGTCAATCTTGCGTGTTTTTCCGCAAGGATTACAACGGTGTAATCTGTTCAGGCAGGCAGAGCCTCTTACGTTATCTTATTAAATGTGGAAATGTGAAGGTGCCCCGAGGCGGTTCTCCTACCGTGTTTGTAGCGGACCCTTGGCGTGTGATCATGTTCACTCCTGGGAGAGTAAGGTTGGTGCTTAATGAGATGTGGTTGGCCATGCCTGGGCCGATGAGGTGGCAAGTTGGCGAAGTTACGTTTACGCCCTTCGCGTTGACGTTGGTGTGCCGTGTGCACGATAGCCTTAGGGCTGGAGACGTGGTATACTCTGGAAGTATACAGGAATTCTTGGAGGTACACGTTGGGGATGTTAGTACCTGAGAATGTTTGTGCGCTTGGTCGGGGTTAACTTAGGGCCACACGTCGTGTGGGACCCAGGAGCGTGACGTGTTCTGCTTTACGTACTTTTGACCTCTTGTGATGTAGAGGGTCCCTCTGTGCTCGTTTGTTTAACCAGCAGGGTGGGGTTTCCCCTGGCCTGGTGCTCTTTTGTTTGACCAGTAGGGTTGAGTAGTCACCCCCTGGTTTCGTTCTCGATGGTTTGGCCGATAGAGATGGTTCGTTTCCTCTATTTCTTCAGCTGTGAGGGGTTTCAGTACCGTTCCCTTTCACCGGACTGCGGCACCATTTACGACTACGTGTTCTCGTACTGCGTGGGTGTTTTCCCACTTTCTGGGATGAGTTGTCTCAGTCTGCTTCGACAGTGACTCAGCGAATTGGATCATGATCACCTTGTGAGGACTGGGGAGATTCTCCCGTCACTATGTGTTCCCTGGTAGAGTTCTTGTGGATTCAGTGTGACCAAAACTTTACGCAGGCACCGATCCTCTACCCAGGAGGTTGTTTCCAGCCAGGATGAGGTTGTTTCATGTAGGGCTCGCCAGTGGGTTACCATCCAATAGGGATGGCCAGTACAACAGTGTTCACCTTGCAGTACCATCCAATAGGGATGGCCAGAGCAGTGCCGAGCTTACCTTCAGCAGGGCTGGGTAGTGGTCCCCGATGCCGGACTTACCTCCAGCTGGGCTGGGCAGTGGTCCCCGATGCCGGGTTACCTCCAGCGGGGCTGGGCAGTGGTCCCCGATGCCGGTCTTACCTCCAGCTGGGCTGAGCAGTGGTCCCCGATGCCAGGTTACCTCCAGCTGGGCTGGGTAGTGGTCCCATCTCTGATTTTAGCCGGGTCTCCCACCAGTGGATTACCCTATTACGGGACTGGGTAGTGTGGCACTTGTCGACTCTTGCCGGGTCTCCCTGTAGTGGGAACCTGTTGACTTCTAGGGATCCTCCAGCGGGGCTGGGCAAGGGTTCGCCTGTCGACTTTGAGCAGACCTCTCGACTGCGGGGCAGTGACGTGGTGTGGTTTGACGTTCCCCTAGAACTCTCAAGTACGAGGAGCTCTTTACCCACCAAGATGCATCCTTGTGACGCAACCTAAAACCGTGTGGGCGAGTCAGTGCCGCCCAAAGAGGATGGTGTCGAGGTGCGGTGATTTGAGCCCTTCGACTTGTAGTTCGGGGCAGATGTGCGGGATGATGGGCATCGATGGTGTTTACTCCTGGGACTGTTGGCGACTCTATTTTCTTGGTTTGAGCTACAGGATAGAGATCCCCTTATGAGCTTGTTTTGGGCTTCTTGTTGAGCATATGAATATGTATAAACCTTGTTCTGGTACCCACTTCTTGGGTTTGTTTACTCTCCTTCTAGGTGAGGCGAAGACGTGCGGGGTATGCCATGTGCTTTTCGTGTCTAGATTCTCGTGGTTGGACGAGTCTACTCTCCTACTATAGGTATCAAAGACTCGATGAGAAGTTCATCTTCTCACTGTTTCTAGCTCCTTGTGTCTAGAAGAGTCTACCTTATTTCTCTTATTGGGTTGAGCTGTACTCTTTAATGCACTCTCGGTTGTACTCCTTTACTTTCCCCTGTTCGATCTACTACTCACCCTTCGGTACCTCATTTGTTTCTCCCTCGAGCCTTCGGAGTATCCTACTTAGTATTTTTATACTCACCCCTGCTTGGGATTTGCCCACACTTGGTGTGCCCTTTCAGATGATGAACAGGTTGGTCGTGAATTCAGTGGAGCATAGGAGTTTAGGAGCTTGGACCACATGCGGTGGTCGTAGTCGGGTTCCAGGTGGGGAACCCTTCCAGATGTTTTTCTTTTGTTTACCTGTCGCCGGTTTGTGGCACCTTTTCTGGTTGGGTGCGTGTTTTGCCCCTTTTCTTTTCAGTTTACTTTCAGAACTTTCTTTGTACTGTTTAGAGGTCGATGCACATCTGTGGTTTATTTATAGCATTTGCTCTTTTACTCTGATTGTCTTTTATTTTACTCTGCACTTTTGCATTGATTGTGCTACGTGTGTGTGTACAGGTACTTTGGGAAAGGCCTCCCCGAGTTGTTGTGCCTTCAGCGCTGGTCGCCAGCCCCTGGCCTATGGAGGCGGGCTTGGGGTAGTTGCGGCTCGAGCCCGGGTAGGGTCGGGTCATGACAAAGTGGTATCAGAGGTGGTTCGTTCCTTGGGACGCTGTTCGGACATCCCTAAAATAAAAGGAATTGGTTGGGATTTAGGGCAACAGTGTTAACGTGTCTCGAGAGCAACTCTCAGGCCAGGGAGTCCAGTGATGGTGCGGCGGCCGGCGTATCCATTCACCAGGACTTTGATAACCCGCTTGTCGACTCGGCATGCTGAGACACTCGTTGTAGGGAATTTGGTTTGTGCATCACATAGGACTGAGTCTTGACTGTCCTTCTTGAGTTAGCTCCCCATTGTTGTTGTTATTGGTATATACATATATGCTCATCTGACCGCGGCACTCCTTGATAATTTTCAGGATGTCTCTATGAAGATAGCCAGCCATGATACCAGCTTTGGTTCATGATGACGACCCTGTGAGCTACGAGGCCATAGTCCATGACCCATCATGCGATCCCCTTTCTCCAGGTGGGCCGGTAGCAGCACCCCCACCTGTTGAGCAGCAGACAGCTTCAGCAGAGCAGATGGGGCTTGAGCACAGGTTGAACGCGCTCCGTGAGTTCCAGCGAAAGAGACCGCTGAGGTTCAGTGGTGATCCAGACCCTTAGGCAGCAGAGGTTTGGCTCGAGGCAGTGGTTCTCCTTTTCAGGCTTGTGCAGACACTGGCAGATCAGAGAGTGGATTTGGCAGCCACCCTTTTTCATGGAGCATCTTGACATTGGTGGAGTCTGGTGACTCAGTTTCTTGAAGAGTCGTCGCTTTTGTGGGGTGACTTTCAGTTTTTATTCTGTGAGGAGTTTTTTCCCTCCTGCTTTCACTCCGTTCAGATTCAGGATCTCCTGTAGTTTCAGCCGGGAGGGATGACGGTGGCCGAGTACGCGACTAGTTTTGCAGACCATGCATACTTTTACTCAGACTTGGTCCATGACGACAAATTCTGAGCATGGAGGTTTGAGCAGGGTCTCCGCCGAGAGATTCGTGCTATCATATTACCCTTGGCCATTTCCACATATGCTGGGGTGCTAGAGCAGGCGATGGTGACAGAGGGTTTCCTGTCACGTTCTAGAGTTGGTGGTTGCAGCAGGCACGTTGGAGCCGAGACGTCTACTACACCTAGCGGGCATCAGCAAACAGAACCTCGACGCAGGTGGTTTTCTGACAACCAGACTCAGGGGCATAGTCGTACACCATAGTGGCATCGGAGGGCACCGGTGAAGCCCGAAGAGAGTCGGTGCTATTCTTGCGATGGGCAAGGTCAACTGGCACGGGAATGCCTGGCCAGGCATGCAGAGAGCTTTGGACAGGTAGCAGGTGCGCCACCACGAGAGAGGCAACGTTGTGATCGGAGTAGTACCCAGGGAGGTGGTGCTAGCAGAGGAGCGGGAGGAGCTGGTAGTGGGGGACGGCTTTACGAGGTCTTCTCATCACCACTAGGCGGTCCACGACAGGCTCTAGGAGCTGACAGTTGGACCGCGGACAACCAAAATCTTTGGATGTCTACGATCCTACAGAGCATGAGGCGATAAGGGGTACGCTCTACAGCTTTTATACTTTTTGCAGTAGAATTGTTAGACTCTGCGTGTGGAATGCTTTCCCCCCCTGCTCCTTGTTTGAGGTGTTACCAGGGTGACGCAGGGTGTTGGGTGTAACCCTATGTTGGTAAGGTAAAAGGCATGGGACCTTTTTCTTTAGTCGATGGTGTCGACTCCATCGCTTTCCGAGCGTGTAAGAGAGTCTTGGTTGCGAGACATCGACTGTGAAATATTGTGTGACCAGATATCCTTGGGTGCTTCACCATATGGATATTCTAAAGGAGAGAATCACCGGGCCTTGTTCCAGGTGCGGGCGGTGATTCCAGTCGCGGCGGGTGACGTGGAGGTTTGGTTGGGGAGGTGAGCTACCCCCGAGAGCCTTCGAGCCATTTGAAACCGTGAAAAGGGATGGCGAGGTTCCCTACCGCCTTGACCTAACCCCAAAGTCTGGTTTGGGTGCATGACGTCTCCCACGTGACTCACCCGAGTAGAGGTGTGCATGCTCCTATGCACGACATCAGTGAGGGAAGACCTCACATGAACAGATCAAATCCTTTGGTCTGTGTGCGGTGGCGCAGACCTGTGCATGAGTTCTTCTGGGTACGGAAGAGCCAGATTCAGGCTTAGTACCCTAAGTTGTTCCCTGGTTTTACTTTTCGAGGACAAAAATATTGAATGAGGTAATGATTTAAGAACCCGGTTTCTTCTACAAAAGAATTTGGAATATTCTTGATGATATTCTAGGGCAGCGCCTTCAGAAGACGTGCGATTCTGAGCCCTGGAGTGGCCAGAATTAAATTTTCAGTGCGTTCACACTGGGATCGCTAAATAAATGGGATAACTCCTAAACAGTGATCCGAATCAGAAATATGAGAGTACGGATGGTTCCAGAATTGGGTGTTTACTCTAGGAATGACATAAAACATGTCGGTGCGGGACGTTTGGACCCCTCGCCCGCTTCCGGAACGTTAAACAGATAATTAAATTAATTAATTTATTCTTTTAATGTTGAAACTAGAGTATCTCTTAAACGGTGGCTCAGATTGGAAAACCAAAGGCACCATTGAGTTTGGAACGTTCCGTTTACCCTAGGAGGGGTATAAGTTCTGCGGGCACGGGCTGTCAGTGAAAAATGGCCCCAGGGGCGTTTTCGTAATTCGGTAGCCTCAGGTGTTGAGTTTAATAACTTTCAAACAGAAACTCGGATCAAAATTCCGAGACTTTCTTTGTGCTCTGGAGGTGATGTTTACCCTAGGGGATGTTTAATATTGACCTTTCCAAAGGTTTCAGATGCGAGTTAAAATTAAGGATTAAATTAATTAAAATGTTGATTAATTTATTTAAACCAAACCCCCCCTTCCCTTCTCCTTTGAATCATTGGAGGAAGGAGCACACCAAGAAGCTCCTGCCTCTCCTCCTCCACTATGGCATGGCAGCTCTGGCGAGGCAGCTCTGGCGAACCCCGCGTGAAGCTTCGGGCTATGCCCTTCGAGGTAGGAGGTTTTTGTTGCGTTTTTATTCCCAAACCTCCTTTGAATCCCAATTCTAGCGTTGAATTGTTGTTTGATCCTCAAAAAAAATCCCATGATCGTTTATTACATTTTATGATCTTTCCATCTCCCTTTTCGGTTTGTAAATTGGAGTTCGGAGGAGGCCGCGGCTGTCCGACGAAAGTCGTGGGTTTTGATTGTTGTTCTGGCCAGTTTTGGGGGTTCCGGCCTTCTAGCGCGGCGGTCCGGCGAGTTGACACGGCAGAGCAGCAGCGGAGGCTGGGTCAGTGGCGGCGGCTTCAGGCGGCTGGCGGTCGGGGACCCCGGTCGAGCGGGCTGGCAGCCGCGGCGTCGCAGACGGTGAGAGGAGGCCGGCGGAAGGCAGCGCGCAGCGTCCCTTCGGTAGCAGGCGGCGACTCCGAGGAGCAAGACCCGCACTCCGTGGGTCTTTGGCTATCGCGGCGCGGACAAGGGGAGACCGGCCGGTCTGTTCAGAAAACCGGACCCAAGGAGGGTTCCGGTGCTTTGGTGACGGGCCGCGGCCATTGGGTACCGGCGAACCGGACCGGACCCGTGGCTGGGCCGCGGGCCGGTGGTTTGAAGTGGGCCGGCCGAGGTGGACCGGCCCAGTTAGGCCCCCTACGTTCGGAGGGCCGTAACTTCCAAACGGCGCGTCCGTTTGACGCGCCGTCTGCGGAAGTGGAACCGCATAGTTGAGAGGGACTTTTTGAGATGGTTTCGGGAATTTTTAATTCCCGAACGAGGGGCCTCGGTGGCGTGACGTGTCCTTAAGTGGATGAGCATTTTTCCCCGAGATTCTTCTTTAGGAAGGCGCAGACGCGTCCGATGTCCGTTTTAAGCGCCGTCAGTGGCATTGGGACCTTGGCGCCAGGGCGAAGCTTTCCAGGGTGGTTCCGGGCGTCGAAGCCAGAGTTGAGGTGTGGGCCCCACGACCCGTCTTTTGAGCTGCGTGCAGCTTTTAGCGAGTTTTTCATCGGATGTTCGTTCGAGGCGTGCGAGCAGTCGATGTTGGGTGTTTTTCCGAGGGAATCGCATTGGCGCAATCTGCCCGCTGTAATTCCACACGATGGTGCGGGCCCCGCGAGGGCCGTTTGGACATTGACGGTGATTTTCCAGCTTTATCACTGGATGTCCATTTTGGACAAGTGATTAGTCGAAATTGTGTACTTTTTCTAGAGGATCAAAATAGTGCAATCCGTTCATTGTGTTTCGGGACCGGGATGCGGGTCCCACGTAGCACCGCTCGTGTGCGGTGCGCCGAAATGCACCTTTTTCCCTGGATATCCGTTGCACTCAAGTGAGTAGTGCTTTTGACGTGTTTTCCCGAGGGGATCTCAATGGTGTGATGCACCCGACTGTTTTCAGGGCCGAGGCTTGGGATGAAGGGACACCGTTCGGGCGTGAGGCGGTGTTGGTGACTTTTTTGTCAGATATCCGTTGGAGGCGAGTAAGTAGTCAATCTTGCATGTTTTTCTGCAAGGATTACAATGGTGTAATCTGTTTAGGTGGGCGGAGCCTCTTACGCGATATTATTAAATGTGGAAATGTGAAGGTTCCCTGAGGCGGTTCTCCTACCGTGATTGTAGTGGACCCTTAGCGTGTGATCATGTTTACTCCTGGGAGAGTGAGGTTGGTGATTAATGAGATGTGGATGGTCGTGCCTGGTCCGATGTGATTGTAGTGGACCCTTACGTTTACGCCCTTCGCGTTGACGTTGGTGTGCCATGTGCATGATAGCCTTAGGGCTGGAGACGTGGTATACTCTGGGAGTATACGTGAATGCTTGGAGGTACACGTTGGGGATGTTAGTACCTGAAAATGTTTGTGCACTTGGTCGGGGTTAACTTGGGGCCACACGTCGTGTGGGTCCCAGGAGCGTGATGTGTTCTGCTTTACGTACTTTTTACCTCTCGTGACATAGAGGGTCCCTCTGTGCTCGTTTGTTTAACTAGTAGGGTGGGGTTTCCCCTGGCCTGGTGCTCTTTTGTTTGACCAGCAGGGTTGAGTGGTCACCCCCTGGTTTTGTTCTCGATGGTTTGGCTGACAGAGATGGTTCGTTTCCTCTATTTCTTCAGCTGTGAGGGGTTTCAGTACAGTGCCCTTTCACCGGACTGCGACAACGTTTAAGACTACGTGTGCTCATACTACGCGGGTGTTTTCCCACTTTCTGGGATGAGTTTTCTCAGTCCACTTCGACAATGACTCAATGGATTGGAGCGTGATCACCTTGTGAGGCCTGGGGAGATTCTCCCGTCACTCTATGTTCCCTGGTAGAGTTCTTGTGTATACAGTGTAACCAACACTTTACGCGGGCACCGATCCTCTACCCGGGAGGTTGTTTCCAGCAGGGCTAAGGTTGTTTTGAGCAGGGCTCGCCAGTGGGTTACCATCCAGCAGGGATGTCCAGTACAACAGTTTTCACCTCGTAGTACCATCCAGCAGGGATGGCCAATGCAGTTCCGGGCTTACCTCCAGCATGGCTGGGCAGTGGTCCCCGATGCCGGTCTTACCTCCAGCTGGGCTGGGCAGTGGTCCCCGATGCCGGGTTACCTCCAGCGGGGCTGGGCAGTGGTCCCTGATGTCGGGCTTACCTCCAGCTTGGCTGGGCAGTGTTCCCCAATGCTGGGTTACCTCCAGCTGGGCTGAGCAGTGGTCCCGTTGCCGATTTTAGCCAGGTCTCCCTCCAGTGGATTACCCTGTTACAGGACTGGGCCGTGTGGCACCCATCAACTCTTGCCGGGTCTCCCTGTAGTGGGAACCTATTGACTTCCAGGGATCCTCCAGCGGGGCTGGGCAGGGGTTCGCCTGTCGACTTTGAGCAGAACTCTCGACTACGGGGCAGTGACGTGGTGTGGTTTGACGTTCCCCCAGAACTCTCAAGTACGAGGAGCACTTTCCCCACCGAGACACGTCCTTGTGAAGCGACCTAAAACCATGCGGGAGAGTCAGTGCCACCTAAAGCGGATAGTGTCGAGGTGTGGTGATTTGATCCCTTTGACTTGTAGTTCGGGGCAGACGTGTAGGATGCTGGGCATCGATGGTCTTTACTCCTGGGACTGTTGGCGACTCTATTTTCTTGGGCTGAGCTACGGGATGGAGATCCCATTATGACCTTGTTTCGGGCTTCTTGTTGAGCATATGAATATGTATATACCTTGTTCTGGTACCCACTTCTTGGGTTTGGTTACTCTCCTTCCAGGTGAGGCAAAGACGCGCGGTGTATGCCACGTGCTTTCCGTGTCTAGATTCTCGTGGTTGGACGAGTCTACTCTCCTTCTATAGGTAGCGAAGACTCGATGAGAAGTTCATCTTCTCACCGTTTCTAGCTCCTTGTGTCTGGATGAGTCTACCTCCTTTCTCTTGTTGGGTTGAGTTGTAATCTTTACTGCACTCTCGGTTGTACTCCTTTACTTTCCCCTGTTCAATCTACTGATCACCCTTCGGTACCTCCTTTATTGCTCCCTCGAGCCTTCAGGGTATCCTACTAAGTATTTTTATACTCACCCCTACTTGGGCTTTGCCTACACTTGGTGTGCCCTTGCAGACAATGGACATGTTGGTCGTGACTTCAGTGGAGCATAGGAGTTAGGGAGCTTGGACCACGTGCGGTGGTCATAGTCGGGTTCCATGTGGGGAACCCTTCCAGCTGTTTTTCTTTTATTTAACTGTTGCCAGGTTGTGGCACCTTTTCTGGTTGGGCGCGTGTTTTCCCCTTTTCTTTTCAGTTTACTTTCAACACTTGCTTTGTACTATTTATAGGTCGATGCACATCTGTGGTTTATTTATAGCAGTTTCTCTTTTACTCTGCTTGTCTTTTCTTTTACTCTGCACTTTTTCATTTAGTGTGCTGCATGTGTGTGTACAGGTACTTAGGAAAAGGCCTCCCTGTGTTATTGTGCCTTCGGCGCTGGTCGCCAGCCCCTGGCCTATGGAGGTGGGCTTGGGGTAGTTGCGGCTCGAGCCCGGGTAGGGTCGGGTCATGACATATAATGTGGTCAAAGTGTACAAAAAAAAATCTATAGGTGTCCAATGTTTATATCAATGGTCGGTGAGTATATGAGGATATTATCAATAAGCACCACAATGAATGAGTTGAGATATGTATGGAAGATCTCATTCATGAGATCCATGAACACCATTGGATTAATTTTAAACATGAAAGGAAAGTCAAGATATGTATGGAAGATCCCAACATCTTCCATACTACTAAAGGTAGTGTCTCATACAACTATATATCATATACCAACCTTCTCACTCAACAAACATCCATGTTAATACATTATGATCAATGTAAATCCATTTTCTAAAATAATACCATATTAACCATGGTAGGTCTAATATCACATTCCAAACGCTCCATTATCACTAATGGCTGGGTTCATCTAGAACCTTATCACTCAAGGTGAGGCCATTATATTGACCACTACCTTATCAATCATGGTAGGGTTAGATATCATGTTATAATATAATAACTTCATTATCACTCAAGTAAGGGTCCTTCTAGCACCTTATCACTCAAGGTGTTGTCATTCCTTATTATATATCACTACATTTGTTTGAATTTCTCACCCAACGTGTGTATGAAATAACAACAAGGGAATTTGGTCCATATCATAGCTCACCAGATAGGTACAAGGTTCTAGTCACTCGAGACCTATTCCCCCTACCTTATCAATCATGTTAGTGTTAGATATCATTTTATAATATGATAGCATCATTATCACTCAAGTAAGGGTCCTTCCAACACCTAATCACTCAAGGTGTTGTCATTCATTAAGATATTTCACTATACTTGTTAGAATTTGTCACACAACATGTGTATGAAATAACATGGGCATTTGGTCCGTATCATATCTCACCAGCTAGTGTACCACCATGAGGACCATGATCCCATGTGATAAATGGTTAATTTTTATGATTCTCCCTATGGATTATCATTAAAATTTCAATGGATACAAAAATCATCTATGGAAGGTATATACTAAAATTCATGTAGTATTCTACTGGATTATCATGGAGGATTATCTGAATGTTTTCATTATAGATTGGGGATTGAATATTAACCTGTAATCTTATCCTCTTAGAATATGATAGAAAATTTCCAAAGTGAGCCCAACAGATGATGTAAATGATTCATAACCACTGACAAACACCTTGTTGGATGTCATCATAGCAGATCCCCTTGAAAATTAAGCATGTTATATCTCTCATGAATCAAGTAAATATCTATACCCATAGAATCTATGTGTCACAGAAGCCTGACCAATATCCATCTCTTAAACACAAACCAATACCTTGATAAATGCAACAATATAACTAAATCTATTGACATTATAGAAGTCATTTCCCTATAGCATATGATTCCCCCATCATTATACTCTAGAAAAAAAAGGGTTATAATGGTCATAGTGTAAATATCCTTATAGGTTAGTATATTGAATGATTAAATTCATTGAAAAAATATCAAATTTATCTTGGAGTAATCAAAACCAATAACCCTTATCCGATAGATCATGATTGAGGTAGGGGATTCTTCATATATGAGTTATAAACATGAATTTCCAATATCCCCCTCCCTATTTGATCAACAAGACAACATTTTGTTGGTTCTTGGTCTCTCTACCACATCAATATGTGAACCATTCAAGGGGATGGGATGTGAGTAAGCCTTCAAAAATGAGATGATTATTTCTATGTGTTTCTTGTGTGTTTTTTGTGTGATTGCTGGTGATTGAAGTGAGTTTTTGTGAGTTTTCTATGTGTGTAGTGTGTTTTCTGTGTTGGAAAGTTGCAGTGTTCCTAAACACACAGAATGAGTGTTTTTTTTGTGATCACAGGCTGCAGTGTGTTTTTTGTGATTGCAGGCTGCAGTGTGTTTTTTGTGATTGCAGGCTGCAGTGTGTTTTTTGTGATTGCATCCTGCAGTTGATTGCAAGTTGCAGTGTTCATAAACACACATAATGAGTGTTTTTTTTATGTGTTTGCAGGTTTCAGTTTTTTTTTGTGAGATGGCACGTTTTTCACACAGAGTTTTCATTGCAGCCTGCAGTTGATTGCAGGCTATTTCATTTTAAATTAATGGGGGTCTAAGCCAACGGTTTCAAAACCGTTGGGTTATATGTGTGATGATGCATTTACCAAAGGTTTCAAAACCATTGGGTTATACCACTGCTGCATTTACTGCATTTGCCAATGGTTCAAAACCGTTAGGTTATACCCCCTATATGTTTATGCCAACGGTTTTAAAACCATTGGCATTCCCCTGTGCACTGATGTTCCCAACGGTTCAGCTGAACCGTTGGTATAACCAAAATCTAAATAGCCTTCCCCAATGGTTCAACGTGAACCATTGGTATATGGATTTCCCAATGCCTCACAGCCCAACAGTTTCTACAACTGTTGGGATAAGATTTCCCAACGGTTTTAGGGCCTTTCCCAACAGTTTAAAACCATTGGGAAAACATGGATTCCAAGTAGTGTGGAAAAACCCTTACCTTAATTCTGAATGTGTTCCGCTCTTGAAATTAAGGTCCTAGAATATGAAATTAGACTTATTAATAACTTATTTCAGAACCTATTAGACATGTATTTAGTTTATCATAATTCTTTTTAGTTCATTTATTCACTTATTGATAAGTTATTATATTGAATTTCATCGTTCCAGAGTGTTCGATTTCTTTATTTTCATAATTAGTTCACTTGTTCTTAAGTAATGGAGTTTATGTGGAATGCATGTAAATATATATAATTGAAATTAAATATTATTTATGAACATACATAAGTTTCAATGGTAGTTTCTATCATTTGGTTACATGGAAATAGGATGACTCATTAGATGAAATATTTATGACATTCACTTAGATTATTTTAGCAGTATTTTGATTATTAGGAACTAGTTTGGTCATACGATTTAATAATATGTATGTATACTAGTTCCTGAATATTAATTAGGTTATAATAAATATATTATAATCTGGTTGAACCATAAAAATTGTTTCATGACCAGTAATGAAGGAGAAATTGAAGAATGAAACTTTGTCGTCCACGAAGGTTATAGATTGGAACTTCATGGACGTTGATTCTGTTTATAAAATAAAAGAGAGAGAGAGAGAGTAAGGATATTGATGATGGTTATTACATTCACATGATATAATTCTATTATATAGATGATACTAGATATATCATGGTCATTTGGATACAGGAGGTGAGTAGAGGATAACAAAAGAAGATAAATTGAAATGAAACTAAATGAAAAAGGAAGGTGCTTTACCTCTTGTAATAACCTCCTTGAGAACCTCCTTAAGGGAAGGAATTTTGGTCTTTTGGAAAGAAAAAGAGCTTCTTGGACGTGAAGAGTGACTAAGAAAGGGTATTTGGGAAGAACTTTGAGGATATTCAAGGCTTAGAGGAGTGAAGAGAAGAGGGAGTGAGGGGGGGTTTTATAGTGGAGGAGAGGAGAGTTTTCATAATTTTTTAATCATTAGTTTATTAATTTCCCTCAAGACCAGAAACAGGGATGATTCCATTACCCATAATAGTAATAAATGCATGTGATTTTGAACCAAGTGGGATTACATCACTTCTAATTTCATAAATAGTGTAATTAATTGATAATTTGTATATATGGTATTTTACCGTATTTCACTAATCATAAAAAATTCAAGTATTTCAGAAAAATACCAAAAATTCACCCTAACAATTTTTAGATTTTTAGAATCCAAAAATAAAGTCCATTTTTCAAAAATAATTTTCCAAATTTGATTAATTTTATATTTAAATAAAATCATAATTTATTCTAAAAAATAGTTTTAAAAAAATTGTTTACTTATTTCAAAACATAGGTATATCATACTTCCACTTGAATATTATTTATATTATATCAGGCGTAATGTTACTATTCATTAGGGTACATCACTATTCATAAGGGTTTGTTAATATTTATAAGGGTAGGTTACTATTCACCAAAAATTAAGTTTTTTTTATCGGACTCCAAATAACTTACTGATTGCAACCGTGTATGTCAGATTTTATAAATTCACATCACAGAAGTGAAAAATTATGTTTAAAGGTCACATAGCACTTATTAGTTCATTATGTTGTGATTTAATTTGATTATGACATATTTATAGGAAATGAATTTCCATTGAAAAAAATATCGGGTCGTTACACTTCTAAAACCTTTTGGCTCAGAAAATATCTATATGAAAACCTTACTATAATCCCTCACCACATTATTGAGGACTTATTTTAAGAAGAACACCCTACATAGAGGTTTTAAGGTGTTCTTAAAAGGTGATCAACTGAAAAAGAGGTATCATTTTCTTTAAGTATTTCTATTTGATTTCTTCTTCCACTTCCTTCAAATATTATTCTCCATAGATGAAATAATAACTATAGTATACTAAATATACTAAGATTTTATTATGATAATATCATCACCTAAATCCATCTCTACTTCCATTAAATGGGAGTAGAATTAATCATTCGTGCGTATGTGTGAACTATCTCCTCCACGAACCGATCTAATTAATTTTTCATAACCATATCTAATGACTAGTTATAATAATGATATAAATGTTCATATTTAATATTTACGAAATATTAATCATTCTAGGATAATAATATATCAATTAATAACTTACTTTCCATGCGCATAAAAATGATAACGTCGTTTGTGCATACATGTGAACTATCCCCTCCACGAAGCTATGCGGCTCATTTTTATTCATTATATCACTTTTATGATATATATATAAGTATTTTAAATGATTAATATGGTATTAATTATTTTTTGATCATTCTATAAAGATAAAATAATACTTAAAATCTTTCTATAACAACCAATGAAAAATGCAAGAAGTTACTCATGCGTACGTACGACTTACCATCTCTAGGAATATAATGTTGTTCATTTTTCATAACCACAATTAATCATTTGATTTAAAGATTAATTTATATATAAAAATTATAATAATTTCATGAATATTATTATTGAAATTATTTACTTATGGCCACATAGACTAGTGACATCAAACCATGTTCATTTTTGACTCAAGTACCGAATGTCGACAAAACATCCGATATGAAATTAAATAATGATGTAATTTTTATATAATAGTAATAAGTGATATAAAAAAAATAATAAACTTGAAAAACGTTCTCAAGAAATTATAAATTAACATAATTTTATTATTTAGGAATATAATGATTGTACATGATGAGTCGGACTCATAGTAAGGGACTTTGTCTCAATCTCCATTCATTGAGGCATATTTTGATGTTATACACCACCTTATTTATAAGGTTATAATAAACCCCATGTAATTTTAATTCATTCCAAGGGTTTAAAAAGGAACCTTTTTATATGAAGTGTTTTACTTTTTTTACAAAATGAAAAAGGAATGTTTTTTTAACGTATGTGACAACAACGACTTCTCCACCGCCATAACCATTATTTGATATTTGGATTCCTCTATAAGACTTAATGATTTTAAAAGGAAAATAAATACCTTATTTTTTTTGTGTTTTTGTATTTACTTTTTGTGAAAGTGGATTGACTATTTCAATATCTTGAAATTATTTTTTGTGATTGAAAATGAAATTTTATGAGTGAAATGTTGATAATTGCAATCTTTTAAGTGTTATAATTATATAATGGTACTTGGACATTTGATCGGTGGTTAGGTGACAAACCAATGAAAAGTGGTTATGTGATAGACCAAATACAGGTGGTTCCATGATATACCAAGGATAGTTGGTTGCGTTATAACCTTCAATGCATTGGGTATGAAAGTTAGCTGTATTGAAATTCCATTTTTAAGAGTGATATGCATGGAATTCGACCATATGGTTATTCCATTTATGTACGATTATGTCCCAATTTACCTTTATATGTTATATTTTACTTTAAATGGGTTTTAATTTAATATTTTGATTAAAAAAGGTATGAAATTATCTTATATTTTATGAAGTGTGATTACTACTTCCTAAAGGTGAAAAGTATTACTTTATGATATAGTATACATGGTTTACTTTTTTTTCACAAGACTAACAATTTTCCTTCATTGTGTATCCCTTATTGAGAGTTTTTTCTCATCCCATGTTTTGAAATGTTTTTCATATGATTTAAATAATAATAGAGTTATGGATGGGATCAATGAAGAGTTATGAAGTTTAAAGATTAAACAAAACCATGTTTCTTTTTAAACATTTTTTGTTGTTTTATGAAAAAAATGGATTGAGAGTAGAAATTTGTACTTTGTAATATTTAAGTTGTTATGTATGAGTTATGACCTGATTCAATAAACCTCTAAACCTGAAAAGATCCTTGATGTGAATGAAATTAAAATTATTGACTTAACTCAAGATTAGTAATGTTTAAGGATGGGGACTTATACTAGGAGACTGGTGTAAAACATATAAATCATTTGTCAACTTAAAAAAACTATTTGGAAAATTGATGATTTTTTAATCTTGTGGGATGTTAACAAAACAACTTAAAAAATATAACCATTTAGGAATTCAATTTTAACATCCTTTTCATATAGTCTTAAATTCAAGTGTGTTGTATTAGAAAGAATCATTCTAATGGCTTCATGTCAAGCTATTGTGAATTTTCTTATCTCAAAATCAATATCTTCTTCTTGACTACATCATTTTGTAGTGAATCTATATTTTTTTTCTAACTATAGTTGTAGCGCCCCGACCCCAGCCACCCAGAGTCGGTGCATTACTTCGTAACATTGGCATGATCACAAAAGATCAAGTCTCGAAAGACCGATTAGTTTAGTAGCCTTTGAAACACTAGATACATTCATAAGTCTTTCATTACATCAAAAAGTAAACAAACTACAATAACATGGTCTTCATAGTCCACACTCATATCCTCATCTGACTATCCCTGAAGGTCATTCATAAAATACTTCTTCACATCCTGGAAAATATTAAAACATTGAAAGGGGTGAGCTCAGATGCTCAGTAAGGATAACAATATTGCGGAAGCTTTCATAAATAAACATAAAAATTTAAGGCAATGTATAACTAAAACAAAAGCCTTTTAAACTTGAACATCAACATAATATGGCAAAAGTAAAATGAGATAATGCCATTCACTTCTTCACATGGATATTCTACTGGTCGAATAATCACATGTAATATCAATAACCACTTTCATAATGAGGGAATGTATAATGCCAGACATTCTGAAACACTTTGTCAAGGCCTCGGCCAAGACGTCTAAAATGATTAAGGCCTCAGCCAAAACCATAAATCAAATTGGGAAAGGGCCTCGGCCAATTCCACGTCTAGTTGTCTCATGAGACCTACCGATGCATCGAGGAGCTATAGCGGGCTCCACCCGTCACTTATTAAGTCCAATACATTCCTCATATGAACAGGTTTAAACATCTCATAAACCATAACATAATCATATCACATAAAACATGCATAAAGGAAACATAACATTTCCACATTTCAATAACAAGATATCAATACAACACATTGATATAATAAAAATGCTTTCAAAACCATTTTCAATACCAAAATAAAAGAAAAGTATAACATGGTATTTATTTTTCATAAAAAAAGGGAATGGCTTGTAGAGGAAGCCGAAACTCAAATAGTGGTCACGGCGGCAGAGAATTCATTGTCGCCGCATACGTACGACAAAAACATTCCCTTTTGTCATTTAGTAAACGCTTCGTATAAAAAAGATTCCTTTTGAATAAATGTAAAAGTCAAAGGGGTTTATACACCGTATAAAAGAAAGTTGTGTATAAAATAAAATATGTCTCAATGAAAGGAGATTGAGAAAAAGTCCTTAAAAAGATCATTTTTAAAATAAAATAGATCTATTATGTGTATTCACTATAGGTACACATAAAGAAAGTAAAAATAAAAAATAGGATATAATCTTATCATTACAGAATTTGAAAGTAGGAGATTAACCCAAAGAATGGAAGTTGGGTTAAGAAATTCCCTTACCTCGTGTCCAACTTGACTTGACCGTTATTTAACCTCCTGAATAATAAGCTAGAGTTAATTTCTATTTGATTAAGAACCTTTTTCATGTTCATTATTCTTTTTTACATCACTTTTTACCATGTTATGAACATTATGTAACTATTTAAGTTAATAACGGTCATTTTGTCGATCTTTGGTACTTGAGTCAAAAATAAACTTCTTATGATTACAAGTTGTTCATGTGGTAGAATATCCATTATCTCCAGAATTATATTCATTATTTAGATATAATATATATCATATATATACTTTATATACATTCATTCATAATATTACGTAACATTTAGAGGTATGAAATGAAATGCACCGTTCATGGAGACGGTAAGCCGTACGTACGCATGAACGCTAATTTCATTTCTATTTCATATTTAATGGAATGAAATCATAATGTTATATTATAATTACAGTATAATATCATATATAATATCATTAGATCCATCCTTTATACGTCCCACATTTGGCATTAACGATTCAAATCACTTTGAGGGGGCGGTAGTCCGCACTTCCTCAAATGAAATTATCGCATTTGCACAACATGAAAAGCATAAAGGTATGATTTAAATGTAAAATACAGAAGAATAGAGATAAAATAAATATATTATATATCATAAATAAAAATATTTCCATCATAATGGCCACCATGAGAGGCGGTAGGAGATGATAGAACAATCATCGTTTCGTGAGGCAGTAATTAGCCATCCACGGAAACAGTATGTTCTTTAACCATTAGATGGATGTGTGTGTAAGTGTAGCTTGAATCCTTATCATAACAACATCCTAGTATATTGTAGATACTGGTGTTGTTACAAAAGAAAGGAATAAAAATATTTTAAGGGGTTGGAGAAGCAAAATAAAACAAAGGAACACAAGAGGAGACATTACCTTAAAAATCGGGTAACTCTTTTTGATTTGAGCCAAAGGCTTCTTTGGGAAGCATTCTGCCCAAATTTAGGCTTCTAGAAGTAAGGGAGGAATGTTGGGAGAGTATTTGGGCAGAGTTTGGCCGAACCAAAAGGCTTTAAAGTGTGAATAAGGTGGTAGAGGTGAGGGCCTTTTATAAGTGGAGAGGAGGGGCACTCTTGGAAAGTAAAGAAAAGTCACTTTATTATAAAATGATTTTCGGATTTTAGAGGTCCCACACTTATATAATTAGAGGATAAGATGATAAGGGTTCGAAATCTACTCATCCAATAGGTTTTTGACAAGTGTACGCTTTGGATTTTACATTATCTTTCCATTTTATTTAAATCGTTAAATAATGAGGTCATCGCTGCATCATCATGATGTCATAAATAATTTAAATTATTTAATGTCTAAAAATTCTAAAAAAATAACCATAATGTAGGAAATCTTTTTATATTTCTAATTAATATTTATAGTCAAAATTTGGACTTGTATAACCCCATTTAAAAATTGTTTTAATAAAACAACTCATGTTTGTGTCATTTTAACTTTAACATTAAATAAAAATATATTAATGTCATTATCCAACCAAAGTGGCTCCATGGGGTCCCCAAGTTGACCCATGGCTTTTCTTGGTCGGCCATGACACAACCAATGAGGGTAGGACATGTGTCTAGGTGTTTTAATATTATTAAAACATTATTTTTACCTTAAACTACACTAATTACCACTAATCACGATTAATGAAAAAAAGTTACTATTCACCAAAAAATTATTTTCATACCATTGAACCACATTTTACATACTAATGACAACCATGTATGTTATATTTTCAAAATTCAATACACATTGGTGGTAAACTTTCATTTAACTGAAAAATCAGTTTGCTTGATTACCACTTAGTGGTTTCACTATTTATCAAAAATTGAAGTTTTTCAGAACAATGCCAAAATTTCACCCTAAGCTATAATTGATATTCCGAATTCAAAAATGATGTCTATTTTACAAAATTCCAAACACATAAGTTGAATTAATTAATTTTATAATTAATTCCCGCTGTCAGAACAAATAGCGTGTTTTTAAGAAACAATTTATATCAAAAGATTGGCAATTGTTTATGTCCATTTTCAATGTTAAATTAATTCTAATGAACACCATTGGATAAAATGGTAAAAATATATTCTAATTATACTTTAAAACCACTAAATAGTATAATTTATCACTATAAATTATTTTGATTAAAAAAGTTGTTTTAAGTATTTTTCACTATTCATAAAAATTTGGAAGTTCTCAGAAAATTACAAAAAATTCAACATTGGCTAATTTCAATATTAGGAATACAAAAATGAAGTCCATTTTGAAATATAAAATTTTTATAAATTTAAAAAGTGGTTATTACTATTCATAACGGCTACTTTGAGTAGTCGCGGTGTGTTAGAACTCGAAGTTGCGTACAATGCAAGCTATTGCATTATTGAATGAGAAGCGTATCATGGAAGCTAGGGGTGTTACATTCTCCCCTCCTTCAATAAATTGCGTCCTCGCAATTTGAAATTTTTCTTTGTAAATAAAAAGGTTGAAAAGAGAAAATACCTTTGTGGAAAACCCACATCGGAGATAACATTAATAAAATTTAGCCTTAATAAGAGGAAAATGGAAATAAGAAAGTCACCACCAAATTATGATCTCGATAAGGAGAACATTGGTGGCAATTAGAGACATATAATTGGAGGAAAAACGTAAATATTTGTAGGGAGTGATTGAGGTCATCAATCACAATCAACTGTCAAATTGAGGGCCTCAAAGCCTTCAATCCTTGTTGATTTAAAATATCATCAGTTCAACAAGACATAAGGTATTAGGATAAATTTTTTTTTAATATCCCTTTACTAAAGTTTAAGAATTAATTTATTAATTGAATCAGAGATAGGTATGTATATATTTATGCTTGAAAATTAGAGTTTCAACCTTCAACTCATCTTTCACTCAAAAAGATAATAGAACTCAAAAATATTATACTTATCCTAATTGTATAAGGTTCCAAATGTTAACACATACCATTTAGATTAGTAAAATTATTTTGTAATAACCAGGGACTTCCTGTAGGCTAGTGGTAGGAAATAAAGGCCTGTCGCACTTTGATTGTGGGTTCGATTCCTGCAGCTTTGTCCGACGCGACGGGTTATTCCCCACCCTGCAGGTTGTCCTTTTCATAAAACTATAGTATCATAATATTCCAAAAATAATATTCATAAATTTTTTTAACCTTAAACAATACTATCCAAAGTTCAACTTAATTCATTCCAACCTTTATAGTTATCCAAAATACCTCTGTCCAGACTTTCTCTAAAAGGTCTCTTAATTCCAAAATCAATTTATCAAATTCCCCAAACAAAGTAAAGTTTCTCTTATTGTCACATACTAAAAATATAATTACCTTCATCATATTAAAACCTTACTGAAATCAACAAGTACTGCAGTACAATCCTTATATATATATCACATTATTCTAATAACCAGAATATAATCCTTGAGTCCAAAAGCACCAATACATTAATTATTCTACTTCAACTGTAGTCACAGCATAAGATTGGCCTTGATCCCTTGGCCTTTTATGAGGTAAGTTTCCTTGACGCTTAGGACATTCATTTGCATAATGCCCCATTTCCCTACAATTGTAGCATTCAACTTTGACAGCCTCTTTCTTTCCCTTTCAATCACGAGCCTGGTGACCCTTTTCTCCACATTTATAACAAACTCCCATTCCTTTTAGGCAAGTACCAGGGTGATTCTTCCCACAATTATCACATAATGGAAAATCCCCCTTTCCCTTTTTCCCTTTATCTGTCTCTTGTTCCACCGTTCTCTTCTTCTCTTGCTTTACTTTGTTGTCATAAGACTTAGAGAATTCCTTTTCTGTCTTAATAGCACATGAGACAATATCTTCGTATGATGAGAAGGATTGTGATACTAAATCTCGACGGAGAAATGGTTTTAACCCATCAAAGAAATGATCAATCTTACTCCTTGGGTTACATATATAATCTGCAGCATACCTTGCTAACCTTGTAAAGTTGGCCTCATACTTTGCGACATTCTCATCCTCCTTTTGTTTCAGACTCAGAAATTGTCTTTCCATATCTGCTCGATGGTCACGAGGAAAGTATTTTTCTAAGAAAATCTCTTTGAACTCCTGCCATTCCATGTTTGTTAGTTCATCATCTTCCTTTGTGTTTTGAATCAGCGACCACCACTGATCGACATCTCCAGTGAGGCGGTAAACTGCCATGACAACCTTCTCCCTTTAGCTACTCCCCAAGGCGTGGAATATTTTCTCTAAGGTGTTTATCCATTGCTCAGCTACTAACGGATTTGTACCCCCATTAAATGTTGGTGGTTGTTGCCTCATGAAGCGGTCTAACATTGATCCTCCACGCCGTGGATCAGGGTGTTCCATACAGGTAAGGTTATTATTCATAACCTGAGTAAGTTGTCCCAGTATGGTGATTAGCTGATCGGCACCAGTTGCATCACCAGCCCCACTATAATTATCTTGAGCAGGAGGGCAATCCCTACATGGAGTGCGTGCATTGATACGGTTTCCATTTCTTCCACTAGGTGCCATTTCTAAACAATGGCATAAACTAGATTAGTTTATGAATCAAAATACATAATTCCATACTTGTAAAACACTTTACATAAATTGAACTATTTATGGATATAATCCATAATCATAAAAAGAAATGTTTTCTTTGAGGAAGTATATACTCATAACCCTTCATAG
Organism: Viscum album; assembly: GCA_963277665.1. Lineage (NCBI taxonomy): Eukaryota > Viridiplantae > Streptophyta > Magnoliopsida > Santalales > Viscaceae > Viscum > Viscum album. The sequence continues at coordinate 1,811,664,149 of OY728156.1, forward strand.
TGGTTTGTAAATAAAATAAGAATTATCCCAAGCATATCCCCCGGGAGTGTCGTAACCAAGAGTGCAGCAAGGCCCGTTGTCGTGCACTAGTTCCCCTTCGAGTCTAGCTCAAAGCGGTGTTTTCAGGTTTTACCCCTAGGTACATCTGTGCCAGAGCCGCCTCTACCTGCTCGTATCCAGACAGGGATGTATTGCTCGGAAAACTCATAACATCTCTATAATACCAAAATTCTAGGAAGTTCTTCTATACTAATCCTCAAAGTCTATCTTTGGGCTATGTGCTCTAATCAGAGTTTATCTAAATCTAACTTCCAAGGTTAGTATTAAACTGCCTCTGATACCAACTGTAGCGCCCCGACCCCAGCCACCCAGAGTCGGTGCATTACTTCGTAACATCGGCATGATCACAAAAGATCAAGTCTCGAAAGACCGATTAGTTTAGTAGCCTTGGAAACACTGGATACATTCATAAGTCTTTCATTACATCAAAAAGTAAACAAACTACAATAACATGGTCTTCATAGTCCACACTCATATCCTCATCTGACTATCCCTGAAGGTCATTCATAAAATACTTCTTCACATCCTGGAAAATATTAAAACATTGAAAGGGGTGATCTCAGATGCTCAGTAAGGATAACAATATTGCGGAAGCTTTCATAAATAAACATAAAAATTTAAGGCAATGTATAACTAAAACAAAAGCCTTTTAAACTTGAAAATCAACATAATATGACAAAAGTAAAATGAGATAATGCCATTCACTTCTTCACATGGATATTCTACTGGTCGAATAATCACATGTAATATCAATAACCACTTTCATAATGAGGGAATGTATAATGCCAGAAATTCTGAAACACTTTTTCAAGGCCTCGACCAAGACGTCTAAAATGATTAAGGCCTCGGCCAAAACCATAAATCAAATTGGGAAAGGGCCTCGGCCAATTCCACGTCTAGTTGTCTCATGAGACCTACCGATGCATCGAGGAGCTATAGCGGGCTCCACCCGTCACTTATTAAGTCCAATACATTCCTCATATGAACAGGTTTAAACATCTCATAAACCATAACATAATCATATCACATAAAACATGCATAAAGGAAACATAACATTTCCACATTTCAATCACAAGATATCAATACAACACATTGATATAATAAAAACGCTTTCAAAACCATTTTCAATACCAAAATAAAAGAAAAGTATTACATGGTATTTATTTTTCCTAAAAAAAGGGAATGGCTTGTAGAGGAAGCCGAAACTCAAATAGTGGTCACGGCAGTGGAGAAGTCGTTGTCGCCGCATACATACGACAAAAACATTCCCTTTTGTCGTTTAGTAAACGCTTCGTATAAAAAATATTCCTTTTGAATAAACGTAAAATTCAAAGGGGTTTATACACCGTATAAAAGAAAGTTGTGTATAAAATAAAATATGTCTCAATGAAAGGAGATTGAGACGAAGTCCTTAAAAAGATCATTTTTAAAATAAAATAGATCTATTATGTGTATTCACTATAGGTACACATAAAGAAAGTAAAAATACAAAATAGGACATAATCTTATCATTACAGAATTTGAAAGTAGGAGATTAACCCAAAGAATGGAAGTTGGGTTAAGAAATTCCCTTACCTCGTGTCCGACTTGACTTGACCGTTATTTAACCTCCTGAATAATAAGCTAGAGTTAATTTCTATTTGATTAAGAACCTTTTTCATGTTCATTATTCTTTTTACATCACTTTTTACCATGTTATGAACATTATGTAATTATTTAAGTTAATAACGGTCATTTTGTCGATCTTTGGTACTTGAGTCAAAAATAAACTTCTTATGATTAAAAGTTGTTCATGTGGTAGAATATCCATTATCTCCAGAATTATATTCATTATTTAGATATCATATATATCATATATATACTTTATATACATTCATTCATAATATTACGTAACATTTAGAGGTACGAAATGAAATGCACCGTTCATGGAGACGGTAAGCCGTACGTACGCATGAACGCTACTTTCATTTATATTTCATATTTAATGGAATGAAATCATAATGTTATATTATAATTACAGTATAATATCATATATAATATCATTAGATCCATCCTTTATACGTCCCACATTTGGCATTAACGATTCAAATCACTTTGAGGGGGCGGTAGTCCGCACTTCCTCAAATGAAATTATCGCATTTGCACAACATGAAAAGCATAAAGGTATGATTTAAATGTAAAATACAGAAGCATAGAGATAAAATAAATATATTATATATCATAAATAAAAATAGTGCCATCATAATGGCCACCATGAGAGGTGGTAGGAGATGATAGAACAATCATCATTTCGTGAGGCAGTAATTCGCCATCCACAGAAACAATATGTTCTTTAACCATTAGATGGATGTGTGTGTAAGTGTAGCTTGAATCCTTATCATAACAACATCCTAGTATATTGTAGATACTGGTGTTGTTACAAAATAAAGGAATAAAAATATTTTAAGGGGTTGGAGAAGCAAAATAAAACAAAGGAACACAAGAGGAGACATTACCTTAAAAATCGGGTAACTCTTTTTGATTTGAGCCAAAGGCTTCTTTGGGAAGAATTCTGCCCAAAGTCAGGCTTCTTGGAGTAAGGGAGGAATGTTGGGAGAGTATTTGGGCAGAGGTTGGCCGAACCAAAATGCTTGAAAGGGTGAATAAGGTGGTAGAGGTGGGGGCCTTTTATAAGTGGAGAGGAGGGGCACTCTTGGAAAGTAAAGAAAAGTCACTTTATTATAAAATGATTTTCGGATTTTAGAGGTCCCACACTTATATAATTAGAGGATAAGATGATAAGGGTTCGAAATCTACTCATCCAATAGGTTTTTGACAAGTGTACGCTTTGGAGTTTACATTATCTTTCCATTTTATTTAAATCGTTAAATAATGAGGTCATCGCTACATCATCATGATGTCATAAATAATTTAAATTATTTAATGTCTAAAAATTCTAAAAAAATAACCATAATGTAGAAAATATTTTTAGATTTCTAATGAATATTTATAGTCAAAATTTGGACTTGTATAACCCCATTTAAAAATTGTTTTAATAAAACAACTCATGTTTGTGTCATTTTAACTTTAACATTAAATAAAAATATATTAATGTCATTATCCAACCAAAGTGGCTCCATGGGGTCCCCAAGTTGACCCATGGCTTGTCTTGGTCGGCCATGACACAACCAATGAGGGTAGGACATGTGTCTAGGTGTTTTAATATTATTAAAGCATTATTTTTACCTTAAACTACACTAATTACCACTAATCACGATTAATGAAAAAAAGTTACTATTCACCAAAAAATTATTTTCATCCCATTGAACCACATTTTACATACTAATGACAACCATGTATGTTAGATTTTCAAAATTCAATACACATTAGTGGTAAAGTTTCATTTAACTGAAAAATCAGTTTGCTTGATTACCACTTAGTGGTTTCACTATTCATCAAAAATTGAAGTTTTTCAGAACAATGCCAAAATTTCACCCTAAGATATAATTGATATTACGAATTCAAAAATGATGTCTATTTTACAAAATTCCAAAAACATAAGTTGTATTAATTAATTTTATAATTAATTCCCGCTGTCAGAACAAATAGCGTGTTTTTAAGAAACAATTTATATCAAAAGATTGGCAATTGTTTATGTCCATTTTCAATGTTAAATTAATTCTAATGAACACCATTGGATAAAATGGTAAAAATATATTCTAATTATACTTTAAAACCACTAAATAGTATAATTTATCACTATAAATTATTTTGATTAAAAAAGTTGTTTTAAGTATTTTTCACTATTCATAAAAATTTGGAAGTTCTCAGAAAATTACAAAAAATTCAACATTGGCTAATTTCAATATTATGAATACAAAAATGAAGTCCATTTTGAAATATAAAATTTTTATAAATTTAAAAAGTGGTTATTAATATTCATAACGGCTACTTTGAGTAGTCGCGGTGTGTTAGAACTCGAAGTTGCGTACAATGCAAGCTATTGCATTATTGAATGAGAAGCATATCATGGAAGCTCGGGGTGTTACAATAGTTCTAGATTCATCAATTTTTTTTCTAAAAACCCATTTAGTTCCAATAGTTAGGTAGTCTTTAGGACTATCCACTACTTTCCAAACTTTATTTATATCAAATTTATTAAGTTATTATTGCATTTCCACACATAGAATTCATAATTAATTTCATCATTGATGTTATTAGGTTCAAGTTGTGAAAATAAATCTTGCTATTCAACCAAATTTCTAATAAAATATACAGTTTTTGTTCCTCTATCTAGGTCTCAAACTATAAAATCTAAGATATGATATCTATGAGTCCTAAAAGTTCAAGGAAAAGAAGGTCTATATATATCATTATCCTCTATAGGTTCAGGTTCATATTATTTATTATAACTTGATGAGTTATTTATATAAGTTTTGATATGAAAAGATTATTTTTAAGGGAAGGTATAATTTAAAATATGTTGATTATTTAACAAACTATATTCACAGTTTCTACCCAAAAATAAATTGGTAGACCATTCTCATTGATAATTGTTCAGGGGATTTCTTTAAGGTTTTTATTTCTCCTTTGTACTATACCCTTATATTGTGGGGTTCTAAGAGTAAAAAAGGTATTATTATAGAAATGTTTTGAGAATAATAATTCAAAATATTGATTTTCAAATTCACTAACATGATCAATTATTACAATCTTAATTCTATGCCCACTAAGATTTTCTATAGATTTAGAATATTTAGGAAAAAGGAATAAGCTTCACTTTTTCATGCTAGAAATAATACCCAAGTGTATATAGAAATGAAATATACTTAAACATAAACATAGTGATTTAAATTTAAGTTTTATACTCTAGATAGTTCGAAAAAATCCATGTGAACCAACTCTAGGGTTTGAGAAGTTAAAAATGCTTTCTTTAATTTGAAAGAATTTTGTGTTTCTTCTTTTTTGAAATGGGTTATAGAATTTGTCATCTAGGAATTATAGTTTATGTAGATCTTTAACTACCCCTTTACTAGATATCTTCTATGTGAGTGAATATTAAAATGGACTTGTCTCCTATTCCAAATCCAAGAGTCTTTATGAAAATCAATTATATGGGAAATATTTTTAGAAAAAAAGGCATCTAAATTAATAGAATATACATTACCATTTATCATAGCAGTAAAAACTAAATCATTTTTAGAATCATATACTTTATATAAATTATTTAAAAATTTAACATAAAAACCATCCCCAAATAATTGATAAATTATATGAAGATTATAATTAAACCTAACTGCAAATAAAACTTTTGAAATTAAAATAGAATTAGAGTTACCAATATAACAAAGACCAATTATTTTCCCTTTAAAATTTTCACTAAAAGTAACATGTCCACCATCAGCCTTTATTTGTCTCTTAAAACTTGAGTAATCCATAGAATCATGTCTGGAGAACCCACTGTTCAAATACTATAGTTTTTTATTGGAACTTTTTATGTAGGTTTCCTAAAAAAACATTTAAATCAAAAATAAATTTGGTTACCATATTTTCTTGGGTCCATAAATGTTTGTAATAAGTGATTTTGGAATCCATAATTTTTTTCATTGGTTTCCTAAAAGCACCCCATTAAAATTTATAAATAAAAACCTTTTTATTCCAATAGAATAATAATTATTAATATAATTAGTGGAACTGGATCTAGGAATAAAATTATTTTTAATAATCCTAATTTTTCCAGGATGATATCCTATTTGAGTACTATATTTATGATCTATTTTCTTTCCAAGAATCTTGGTAAGACTTTTCCTTCCATTGGAAAATTTATCTATATATTTTTTTAATTGTTCATTTTATGAGTTCATCTCATTTTTTTTCTTTTATCAATTATGAATTCTTATCCTTCTCTACACATTAATCGATTTTAAGGGGAGGATACAAAGTACAATTCTTCTTCAATATTTTGTATTTATATTTTAAATCATTGAATGTGTCCTAAAATATAAAATAGTATACAATCATTTCTTAAATAGACATATTTTCTATATTATTTTCATTATAAAAAAGGTTTGATATGTGAGTAAGAGATTTAATAAAATCATTTAATACATCTAATGTTTTTTTCATAAAACACATATTGTATTTACCATGATGGTCCCCTTTTCTTAAATTTGGTTAACTTGAGCTATCTTATGAATCACTATAAGTTTCTTTCATATACTTCTTTAATATCTAGAAATCATCCTCTTAATTTCTCTTAAAATTTAACTTATTAAAGTCATCTTAGATATGTCTTTTTCTCTTAAATTCATAGAAGACTATTTCATTGTCTAAGTCATTATTATTATAATCTTTTATTCAATTTCCTTTTTCAAGATTACTTCTTTAATTGGGTTTTATAAAGAACATATTCTTTTTGTAAACATTCTTGAAATTTCTAGAAAAATGTGCCATCTCCTCATCATTTTTTGCATGTGAATCCTCATCACTTGAGATTTAATCTTTTATCTTCTCTTTTTTTCTTTAAAGAAGTAGTTTTGAAAGATACATATTTTTTTTCCAGTTCATCCACTTCTTCCTCATGAATCATTATATTTACAATAAGTTATTTTACTGTAAGTGTAATAATTTCATCTGATTCTCTTATTGATATAGATGTTCCTCTCCATATTTCTGGTAATCATTGGAGTTGTATCTAGACTTTATCTTTTTCATTAATTTTCTTTCCCAAGGCATTCATCATGTTCTTTATCTCATTCAACCTGAGATACATGTTAGATAAGAATTCATCAGGATTTATCTTAATTGTATCATATTTACTATTGTAATTATTTGAGCACATTTCTCTTAAATTTGACGTCCCTTCATGATAAATAGCTATTGTATCCCTAATTTAAAAGTTAGTATAATAGGTAGATATTATATTAAATTTATTTTTATGTAAATCACAATATATATCACTCAAATCTTTAAAATAGTTTTTATATGCATATTTATTAGCATAACTGTATGTAGCTCTTGCAGTTTGAGGTTTTTTTATATTTATCTTCAATTACAATCCAAATATGAAAACCCATACTCTCTATGTGAATTATAATTTTAATCATCCATTGATCATAATTAGTTCCATTAAAATTAGGAGGCTTATTAGTGGAAATTCATTATTTTCTATTATTATCCATAAAGAATTAAATATAGAAATGAATATAATCTAAGATCCTTAAAATATAACTAAATCATAGTTAAATAAATGTTTATACCTTCCTCTAATAAAAAATTTCATTCAAATTTTTTAACTTAAAAGGGGGTGAATTGAGTTCCCAATAAAATTGATTTTTAAAATAATTAAAGAAAAAATCCCTAATTTAATAAAAGCGCCTAGTTAATCAAAATAGTATAAATATATAAATTTAATTTTAAAAATAATTTCTCAAAATAAGTTCTAAGGCTTAGTTAAAATATCTCATAAATGCATTAAAATTTTAAACTAAATTACTTAATCAAGCACTTTATATAAACACAAGTTAATAATGACTGTCAAGGTAATGTTTTGTTTAAGGATTTGAAAAAGAGAATAAACTTATAGTTTAATGAAAAAATATAAAAAATATACAATAGAATCAAAAAATGGGTTATGCCTCATGGTGAGACTTAATCCCCTATACTTATAAATCAACCAATAACAAATAGTTTATTATAAAAATAAATATATCCAAAAACCTGGATCAGGCTTTACAATTGATGGCACACAGGTTGTCTAGGCACAAAGCCTCTTCAACAGTTCTATGTGGGATGAAAGAAATACAAGGTCATACATGAGCTCTTCCATAGATTTTCATGGGAATAAAAATAACAATATTTTATTGAATATCAAGTATCATCTAGTTCAAGCATATTGAATAGTGTGTATAGATAAATATCATACAACATCACACTCATAAAAAGTAAAGTATAAGTAGTAATAGAAAGAGTTAATAAATAAATAAATGTAGTGTTTCTCAATTAGTGATGCTTCAGTGGTTTTGATTCCTTAAGTTTGTATTTGGAAGTAGCTTGAGAAATTTTTTCAGTAAGTCCAAAAATATAGAATTTCATCGATGGTTCTTGCATAAAAATCATCAATTATTATTTTTCATAAAATTTTATTTGTGTTCCATCCTCTTCATCTTCTCATGATCAAATATTATTCTTCAAAGAGTTATTCATCATATTTTACCATTAAATAATAATAAGTCTTTATTAAATAAACTAACGCTTCATTTAATGCATAAAAAACTATCCTTTAAAGATTTGAAATGATCCACTTCTAAGTTAGACATGGTAAGCTATCTTCACTTGTAATATGGTTAGAATATCTCATGGAAACATGAAAAGTATTTTTAATCTCTTCTTGTTGTAATATCATATGCACATGTGGTAAATTATGACATTTTTTTGTAAACTTTTTCTTCATGTGGTAACTATATTAGAAAAATACTGTCATTATATTACATTATATAAATTTACATACGAAGGAATGGTAACTTTATTTTTCATATGGTATGAAGTTTCCTTGATAGTAAGGTGATTTTCATAATGTGTCATGGAAGTTTCCTTCATATGGTAAAGTGGTTTCCTTAATTTGGTAAGGTGACTTATTTTAATGGTAGGTTTATTGGTCATGCAGTAATGTGATACTTAACTCATGTTTAGTTAAACCTTTAATGTGAGGTCAACTCAAGACTTGGAAAAATTTTGTTCATCTTTATAATGGTAAGAAATTTGTGTGCATATGGTATGGTGAATCCAAATATTAGGTAAGGTGATGTGGTTACATTACCTTTACATGGTAAGGTGTCATGGTAATCTCTATACTTAGTCATTTTTCCTATTTTTTCCACTAAACCATTTTCTAAAAGAAAACATAAAGATTATTAATAATGAGATAAACTAAATTTGGGGTAATTAAAATAAGTAGGTGATGTTCTAATACATAAATAATTTAAAACATCTAAAACATGCTTTCAAGGCCTAGTTACAATACAATTTACTTGTTGTCAACCTGCAGTCAGGGTTTCCTTCTATTAAGGCTTTTTTCCAAGACAATATCCTATTATGGGAACAAAAGAACACCAAATCCCAACTTGTTTTTTTTATCATGGAACATATTTATGCATTGAGAGGATATATAATTCTATTACCCACACATCACTTTAATATCACCCCAACCCATATACCACTTTAAAATGGTACTCTAGGCCAATTGGCCACTGGGCCTTAGGTGTGCCTAGCCATACACCAAAGGCTACTAACTAGTAGTGAGGGTTTAAAGAGTTTATAGTGGGTATAATATACCCTCATTTGGTGATAATAATAATGCTCCATATATAAATATAGTAATGGAAGGAAAACTAACTTAGTAGAAGAAAAACAAAATCTTTTGAAGCATAAAGAAGCAGCAGTAGTAATAACCAAACCCAAAGGCATAAATAACATTTGTAGACCAAAGAAAGGTAGAGAAGGTCATAAATAACAGTATAAAATAATGGTAACTCATGTTATACACTATCATTACATACATAAATATGGTATGAAAATATCATAAGTAAACTCCAACTGATGCAGAGGAACCGTGATGGTCCACTACCATCAATCCCATGAAACAATGCATCTATGATCACTACGATCTAGATCCTGAGCCTAAATACTCTCATGATCTCAAAATCATAATTTCTACACACATCCCTAGGGGATAATGTAGGTTGTGATAATAAACACCACCAATTTTTTCCTATCTTACATCTATGATTATGCAGGTGTATGCTAAATATAAATAATAAAGAAATTAACAACCATTTAATAAATAACTCAATTCCCTTGTGCTCAATAGACACAATGAAGTGTTAACTACTTCATCCAACATCAAAATATTTTATCATTTACCCCAAATTATATATAGTTTATACAAAACATGTCTACATATATATAATTTTGGGGAAAGGATCCATGGATTATCACCTAAGGAACCCCCTAACTAATATCATAAAAGGTCAACCCTCAAATTCCACCTATAATCATTTCAATTTAACCTCCTACCAAAAATCATGTAATAGGAATCCAAATGGAATTAATTATAAATTCCATATCCCATTTAACCTCATATCATAAAATCACCAAAAAATCAAATCCTGACATCCTGAGGAATAAAAATATCTATCCTCTATTGAATATTCATAGTAATCTCGACAAGAGACATCTAAAGATATGGAAATATCTATCCTCCCCAAATCTGAACACCTTAGAATCAAGTGTCATAATGAGCATCATAATCCAACTGATGGTCTCAATACCATCAACTGATGATCCAACACCATCCACATTTATTTCTATGATAATATGTCCCATCATATCTGATGGTCAACACCACCCCTAAGCAGCATAGGCTATAGTGGCCTCCAATAATAATGAGTGGTCAACACCACCTTGAATGAGTTATATATGTGTGAACACAACTCCAACAACACATCATCCAATAAATAGTGAGCATTAATCACAAAAGAAACCTAATCTAGATCATTTAGAACCTCGTTCCCCTGTGTCTATATCGCTAAATCATGATGGTTAGCACCATCTCAAGTCACACAGTCCATGACCTCATCTTGAAAACCATGTATTCTCAAACTAATTACCATTTTACCACAACATGGTGATCATTATCACCTCATTTATACCAGGTCAATCCCAACCTGATAAACCACATCACCTCAATCCATGTGACTAACATCACCTCAATTCTCAGGACAAGCTCATCATGTTCCCATGGACCAAATAAATGAATATGAACAATTCAATTTAATTCAAAACACACACCCAACCTAATCTTACCAAGTGGTATCAAGACCCTTACCCAACTAAGATTGTGTAAACAGATTAGGTCATGCTCAATGACATCCCATACCATCACCATATTAATTTAAAACCATCAATTAAATTATTAGGGGTCTCACTCAGTCACATTCCCAACATGTAATTTGGAATGCATGAATAATACCTATAAAATCATGTATAATTTTAGGGGACATCTATATTAGGTTAGTAGGCCATCATTCATATGATATCAGCCTCTAACTAGAGCCGAATCAGAGGAAATCCACATTTTAGATGAATCCCCTAAAATGGGGAAAAAGAGATCAAATAGATTTAGCATTTTGTATAGAAAGATAAACAAAAAGATGAATTAAGTGGAATGGAGTTGTTAAAAATATGAATCCATATCCACAAATGGATCCAAAATTAGATCTTGCAAGGAGAACTTAGGCCGTAGCCAAAGAGAGGAATAAAAGGGAAAGATCCCTCTATGAGTGCAAGTGAATTAGAGGAGAAAGAGAAGAATATGGGTTAAATAGAGTGAGGTTAAGTTATATAATTTAACCTAAAAAATGAGCCTCCTAGTTTGACTACATAGTTTGGCTAACTCTGTGCCATCCATGTAGTTCTCACTATCCAAGAACCACACTTGCACGAGCTAGGTGCACTGTTTTCCAAACCATGTGAAGATCATGAGTAAGACCTCTATTAAAAACCGTAGAGGTCATGAAAATTCTTGATCCACCACCTATACATTTTTTCATACTGTTTTCAGTGTTATAGGTGTGCCACATGGTTCCTCTAAGGATGCCTCATGGTTTTTCAAAACTGTGTACCTCTATATGTGCTTTCTTAGAACTGAGTTTATAGGCTCTGATGCACCCAAAACTCACCTAAAATCCCTAGAAATGTTTCAATCCTTAAATCCAGTCTAAAACAAGTCATGGGGTCAATAAAACGTTATAAATTAGGTTTTTAGTATTAAAAGAAAATTTTATACGTTTACCAACTCAGAAAAATAATTTTAAATAGGGTGAGGATTTTTAACCCACTCAAAAACCTAGGATGTTAGAACTTCTTATGTCCAATAAATTCACCAAAAGAGAAAATGAATAAATAGTATGCAATAAAACATTCCAATAATCATCCATATTGAAATAAAAACAAATATAATTCCAAAACTACTCCCTAAGTTAATAAAATGGATAACCATATCATAAATCATCTAGAAGAAGAAGTTGGATGGATTATCAATGCATTTTCAAACTGGAAATAAAAATATTTATTGGAATTCCAATAATTTTCCCCATGTCAATATAATATCATAATTTATATTTATACATTATCCATTCTGATTCATGTAAAATGTGATGTTCACACCGTATAGACCAATGGGTATATGGATAAGATAACACTGGATTAACATGATCATAATCCATCTAGAGAAAGAAAGTGGATAGTTTCAAAAGAACATATCCTAATAAGTGAGAAATATTTTTCAAAGAGTTTATGTGGTAGGGATTTATAACACAGTAAAACAATGAGATAATACCAAATTATAAAATCAAAGGGTATAATATACCCAACTTATATAAAATAATTTCAAAGAATGATCATAACTTAATGAAAAAAAATTATGTTACTAAAAATCCTCACTACTAGGGGAACAGTAGAATCAAAAGACACGTGAATAAGGGAACATGATTTGGATAGTAAATCCAATTAAATACAAAGATAATAACATTTTTAGGATAGTAAGTCAGTAGAAAACAATATAAATGGAACATGGTGGATAATATAACATTATTAAAAGATAATTTATGATATGATATCACAAATATGCAATATATAGACTATAAATAAAATTGGGTGCATAAATACAATACTTATCTCATGGAAGGTAAATTGAGAAGAAAATCCTTAAAACCATTATAATTACAAAAGGATAATCCCATGAGAATGTTAATGTGAAATTTTAAATTTTAAATCATGAAATATGACATAATCATGATGTAAAAATTTCAATTTGATGGTAAGTACACCATACAAAAGTAAACCTGATGTATAAAAAAAGATGGCTCAATTGAAAGAAATTAACACTAAAACACTTACCTCTAGTCCTAAATTACACAAAAAAAATTCAATTCCTATATCACAAACATATATATATTAATTACTTAATTAATATCCTCACTCATATACATTTTCATTTACACTATTCGTAAACAGTCATTCTCTATATGAATTCTTTTGATTTTCTGCATCGAGTGTTTATAGTTTTGATCATTTGTACAAGTTTTATAATAGTGGTGTCCAAGTATATACTTTATTAAAATTATATAAATAATAGATCATAAAATATTCTAGAATAGTTGTTCCAAGATAGTTTATAAAGTTATAATTTCATTTCATGTCAATTTTTCTTATGAACCATGTTGATGAGATCGAAGATGATAATGTTTCAGTGATTCTTAATGAATGAAAGGTGTTTTATTAATTAATAAGTTAAATGTTGTCATAAATTTACCAAAACAAAAAGGATACTTATTTTTATAATATTAAACTAAAAATTAAATTCTAATATCCATCCATGGGACAAATTAACAGTGTTGTTCAATTATGTCATTATGCCAACCCAATCATGAAAATACCAAGATTTTATGAATGATTATTAGATGGTTTATATGCAATATCATTATACCAAAATCATAATGATATTTTTTTCTACTTATTAGTGTAATATTTCAAAATTATAAGGAGTTTTAATAAGAGGTTATGGATATAAAAATATTACACAATTTGAATAAATGCTTATCCTCTTAGTAAGCTTATTTTAAATGATTAAATTAATTAGTATCATATGTTGATCATACCATTAATAAGTTCTCAAATTTATTATACCATAAACATAATAATATCATAAAAATATTTTTTATCTTTTAATATCATCCTAATATCTATCCTTGTAAGGCGATGAAAGAAAAAAATACATTACATCATGGAGGAGGTTATCCGAACAACACAAGAATAATGATTTTTTTCTTAATGGATGGGGTATACAAATAAAAAATGATAATAAAATTAATATAATAAAATTATAGTATATAAATTATACTAATATAATTATATTGGTGTGGTTATAAGAACATTGAAAGAATAATATTAAGAAGAAAACTAAGTAGTTGACAATACTCACATCAAGGACTTGAATTTTCCTTAAAGTACTTCTTGAATTTGAATGGATTAGGATAACTATGAGTGGCCAAATTATTATTTATTGGAAGACGGTTATCATGAGAGTAAAATATAATATTTTCAATTATGAATTTGTTTATGAACTAGACCGATCTATCCCTTTATTAGGTGCCTGACCCAATTTGCAACAAGGCCTGAAGGGCGTTCCCCAACCCCACAGGTGGACACAAGTTCTTGGGAAACAAGGAAGCACCACTTGGGAATAATTTCACCAATAAAAATTAATTAAATAATCATCATAAATTCTAATTATATTTCATCATGACCCATATTTAATTTAAATGTCCTTTTCATATCAAAATTAGAGGAAAAACATATATAAGTACATTAAATAAGAACAACAAAAAAAAATATAGTAATCAGTATATCCATAGAAATAAATAAAAATGAATACATGGCCTCTATTAGAAAAGAAACTAAAAATAAAAAAACTAACATACCTGAAAAAAATATCCCCTATGAAACAAGGTCACTCTCCATTTGAACCGGAACATTAATCACTCTAAGAGAGATCAAGAGTTGAACCTAAGACTGGAAATATGTATATATGTGTGAGCATAAAAATTCTCATTATGCCACCAACTTACTTACCACATACTTAACCTTTAATAATATATCTATTATCATTATAGTTTTAAAATATATTAATTTAAAATAATATTTTGGCTATTTTAGAAAAATAAAAAAAATCCATTTTTATAATTAGTTTATAAAATAGTTGAGAATTTATTTAAAGTGCCAAAGGGGAGAAAACCAATGGTTACCAATAGAACGTGAAGGGAATAATGGAAAATGTAAAAGAAAGGAAACATAAATAGAAAATCATAATATAGATAATATTGTGGAATTTCATTCAAGATAAACATCATATAATAAAGAAAATGGAACACATTTTTTATTTTTTCAAACATGAAAAAGGATACTAAATAAAAGAGAATTTAAATATTGAACCATAGAAACGAGAGTAAATAAGAGAAACAAAAATCTGCTACACTAAGAATGTATAGTAATTGGGGATCAAGGATCCTTATACTATCATTGATTGAACCATAAATATATCTATACACATGCATGATGCATAACCATCAACACATAATTTGTTTGTTTTGTATTGTAGTGTTATCCTATTAGAGAGGGCAATCCAAATCCACACCACCTCATCTAGCATGCTTGTATTTGTCTTCCCTCCTAGCTACCTGTGTTTTCCATATTCCATGTCCATAATCAGAACACATAAGGTTAATGTAATAGAAAAATCAAAACTAAATCACACAGTATTGAAAGGAAAACATACAACATCACCTACCCTACCACTGTCAATGTGAAGTCCCTTTCCTAGATTCATACCAACATGCTAACCATATAAAATCTATGTCCAAAAAATGACATAAAATTATGGGATTAAATTATAGTTTACCTAACTTTTTTAAAGGCTTTAGAAAGTTCTAACTAGGACTATACCATTTATTTTGATATTCATTTAAAGACTAGTTTGAAACCATGTTTGAAAACTAAAACTAAATTAATAAGCCATCCTTCCTATTATTATCATATACAATTACACACACACACACACACACATATATATATATATATATATTATAAAAATTTACATTTTATCATGTTAATTTGTACAATTAAATAAATATATAAAAATGCATATGAGCATAATTTTCAGATACCCATAAAGAATATGTAGAATGTCACATTTATTTTATTTGAAACCACTCTTGAAACACTTTTAGAATACTTGGGTATATATTTATATCTATAATCTCATTCAAATTAAATTATTCACATGTTATTGTGTGAATATGTGAGTTTGGGTATATATATATATGAATAAATAGGAATTTAAAAGAAATAACACAAGATAATTTTAAATTAAATTAAAATTAAACCAAAATAGAATAAATCATGAAAATTCAATTGAATTCCATTTTAAATTCATATAAATATTATAAACTCATTAGATATTAATATACCCAATTTTTGTTTAAAAACATCACAAATAGTTTTTTGTCCAAGATAGAATATGTTTTTGAATGGAAAAAAAGCAATTAAAGGGGAAATCCATAGAAATTACCAATTAGAAACATAATAAATTCGTAATAAGTTTTATAAAACGAATAAAATAATTATTAGGGATCAATAATAATAATTAAAAATTCTTGAAATCAATGGTTCGATAATTAAAATGTTAAGAATAGAAAAAATCTAACTTAATAAATTGTGTATATTTTAAAACACTTCAATATGGGTTAAGGGGGAATCGAGATAGAGATCTGACACCCTTAGAACCCAAAATCTCAAGAAAACAAAAGTAAAACCCTCTCTGGGTTTGACCTAAATCATGTTGGAAAGAGTGGGAGAGAAAAGAGGTCATGAAAAATGGATGAAGAAGGTAATGGAGGAGTAACTCAAACCTGAAGAGATTGTATGAAAAAATGAGGAGAAAATTGGGGGACGATTTTGTGTCATGGGGGGATATTCTTGCATGATGGATATGAGAGGGTGATGTGCATCATTACCCAATAGAGGAGGATAGGAATGAGGCTGAGGGATGAAATAATTAGTCTAGGTTTTATTACTTTTTTCATTTTAATTTAATAACATTTTTTAGAATCATGAGGTACTCACACGATTTTGATGCAATGTTTACCAAACCATGCACCAATCATGTGCCCTTTAATAGGAACAATGGAATACACATAGTTTGGTTACATAGTTTGATAAACATGTGCTAAAAATATGAAACATTTCTGTGAAAATTTTATACTCACCCATATGGATTCCATGTGGTTTTCTAAACTTTGTGTCCAAATCATGCAACAAGAAAAAAGCTTATGAAATTCAAAGAATTCTAAATTAAAAGACCCACAACTTTGATGAAAATATAAATAAATAAAATTATTTAAAATATTCAGGTTGGGGTGTTAAAATTATCCCCACAATGACCCTTTATGTCCCTATAAATCCATCATAATTGTAATGGAAGATAGTTAGTAAGAATATAAAATGGAAAATGAAAACACCCAAATAACTCCAAACCACTTAACCTTCTAAGAAGGTCATGGAATCTACAAAAATCTCTAAATTTACACGTCACACCCAACCACTTCGATCAAAAGAATTCAAGGAGCTAACAATCACAATGGATCTCCCCACCATTTAAGGATTCAATTATAATGGTAGATCAATAAGGAAAGGACACTCCGTGCGAATATCTACAAATCACAACCCAAATTTCCAACTAAGAGTAAACAAGTAGAACTTATGGCTATATGCTACTAGAAACCCCCCCTGAAATAAACACTAATTATAAAAATTATCATTCCAAGGATCAAAACTAGAAATACTAAAGGAACAAGATATATGATGGAAAAATATAAGGAATGTAAGAACCCAAACCTTCTTTTCATGTATGTTTTTCTTTTCCTGGAGTTTTTGAGAAAATAGGAGTTTCTATAAATTTTTGAAGTACACGCCGTGTACTTTATGAGTACACACCGTGTACTCCCTTTCCGCGCAAAGCCATGTGCTGGCCGTGTCTGGGCCACACACACGACCATGTAGGGGTGATTTAAATGCTGCATAAAGCAGAGTACGGAAAAGCCTAGTACACGTTGTGTACTCCAAAAGTACATGCCGTGTACTTTTTTTCCTTAAACAGACCAGGGTCGCGTCTTAACCCTAGAATTGTCTTATTCTCTAGATTCTTTGACCGAGAGCATCCCATACGGCCGCAGATCTTCTCTGAGCCCCCGAGCCTCCGTCTGTTTTCTGAATCAACCACTGTCAATTGCGTTGGAACCACAACGGTAAGATCTTACTTCTTCTAGATCTTTGTTTTCCAATTCATACTATTTCTCAAGTTATTGTGGGTTTAACAACTTATGAGTTTTCATAGATATAAGATGTTCTATGGAGATTCAGGCCCCATGGCTTAAGTATATCGATATCCTAGCATCAAGGTAGGTGTTTTGTGCATTTCTGTAGAAGGTCTTTGAGTATTTTGTGCAAATTCCACCAATACCCTTGAACGGGGTATTGTGTGTTTCCTATTTTTCCATTGTTGTTTGCATGCTTTGCTTATATGCCTAATTAGAGGATATTGTTTTTGAATAGGGTATTTTAATGTGCTTTGGATGTTTTTCCCATGCATGTTTTTCTTGTTTATGACCGTTTGGTCTAGTTTTGCATGTTAGGCTTTTTCCAGTTCCATGCCTAGTTTTAGGATGGTGTGACTATTGTTCTTCCATGATGAGATGATATAGACTACTATTGAAGTAGTTCTTGAGGTTCACTTTGTCTGTTACGCGATGCGATACTTGTTGACTTTACACAGGGCTATGAGAACCTAGTGTAGTAGACCATAGGGAGAATGGACATAAGGGATTCTCCAGACTGTCTTTAATTTTACGATGCGAGACCACAGGGGGAATTGAGGTCGAGTGCTTCCTCAGAGTGTCTGTAGTTCCTTGAATTGGGCCACATGGGGAATGAGACATTGAGTGCTTCCCCAAAGATCCTCTAGTACGATGCGAGACTATAGGGGGAATTGACAGTGAGTGCTTCCCCAGAGAGTCTATTATTTAGCTGAACCAGAGGGGTGAGACTGTGTGTGCCTCCTAGAGGGTTGCTAGTACTTGTAGGTTGAACCATAAGGGTTAGGCTATGAGAACTACCCAGAGGGTTACCTGTTTGTTCTACTTTCTTGAGTGGATTCTTTCTTGTTTGTACATATTATGCTAGAGATTGTGGATTGTTTACTACTGTATATTATCCAGTTTACTGCTTACTACTTACTGTACTTTACCTTACATATACTCACTGACTATTAGGAACAGATCTTCAGGTGGCTGCCTACTGGGATTTAGTCTCACACCTTGTTTGGGTCATTCTTTTGGGCCTAAACAGATTATGTTGTTGCAGGTATAGATAAGGGCAAGCGCCCTTCTACTTCAGGTACTTGACTTGCGGTGGAGCTGGAGAGCATGGGACCAAGATATGGCTTGCGATGCTGAGGAGTTATCTGTTTACTTTTCTTTTGTACTTTGGTTTAGTACTGTATTCATCATTGTGACTTTTTTGGCTGCTTTCTAAGACATATATGTATCATGCATCATTTACATATATTTCTGCTCTAGTTATTTATTTATTAGTCTTCCACTATTATTGTTGTTGGATATTTATTGCTTCCGCTGTTGTATGTATTGTTACTTACATTGTGTACTTTTCCAATTAGGGCATAGTTTCCCCACTATCACACCCAAGTCCCTCGCTGCTAGTCGGCAGCCTCTGGCATTCAGGGAAATGCGCTTGAGGTCATGTGACCAACCCGGTATGGGGAACCTCTGGGTGGCTTCTGGAACTGGGACGTTACAAAGTGGTATCAGAGGCATTCTTTTCTCTTGATTTACTATTTGGATCCTATATCCAGAGATAGGATGGAATAGGTACTTGGTAATAAGCTATGCCCAGGAGTAGCTAACCTGTGTACAGGGAAAATCCATACTACCCCGTTTATTGTAATTTTACTAGTTTTAAATTTTACAGTGGATTTGATTTCACCATTGGGTGATTCACATGCTTTGTGTTGTTACCGTTGTTGTTGATGCGGTTCTATTTCTATCGCAACCTGATGAGATTAGGGTATTCAATCTCATGCATCATATATGCACTTGTTAGAAATCACATGGCATGCATTTTTTCCATTCCATCTAGGGTGCACTAGCGATTTCATATTGTTGTGATAAACGTTGTGTAGATTATAAATATTTTTGTGATAGATACTTTGATAATATCCTTGCTATTTGATAAAAAAAACAATTATTTGTATAGTGCTTTGCTTATATGGAAGCCAAAATCTAATTCTTAAGGTGTTATAGGCCCTCATGGACCAAAATTTGGTAGATCATTGCTTGTTTTCCTTTTTATAACCTGTATAAGATGCCAAGTTTTGATTCGCAGGGAGTATGGGCCCTCACGGATCAGAAATTGGCATATTAACATTTTTTTTCTGTGTTTTCTGGGCTCCAGAGCAGTTTCTGAGGCTACTGCCCGGAAAAACCCAGAATACACAGTGTGTACCTTATGAATACATGCCGTGTAGTTTTTAACCGTGTCACTGACTGTGCGAGCAAGAACACGAGGTTGTGAAGAATCTTAAGGAAACACTCCATGTACCATTCATGCACACCGTGTAAGGAAATCATAGGAGTCCGGCTGTATAGTTAACAACACGGTTGGTGAATTCGTTTCTCATATACGCCGTGTCCACCTTGAACACGCCGTGTAGTCTGAACTAGGTACCTGACCATGTCATGAACAACACGGGACAATGTCATCCTTTCTCATACACGCCGTGTCCGCCTGTAACACGCCTTGTAGTGTCATCCTTGTAGCCGGACGTGTAGCTAACCACATGGTTTGTTGGTACTTTGGGGTACACACCATGTTCTTCTGGAACACGCCATGTAGTGTGACCTGGGTACACATTCCATGTCACTAACAAACACGGGCTAGTGAAGTTTTTTGCGTACATGCTGTGTCTACCTCGAACACACCGTGTAGTCTTGTCTTAGGGAAACAGTGTGGCCTAACCATGTAGAAGGATTCGAGCAGGGGAAGAGGATTCAAGTACACTCCATGTGTTAGGATAACACGCCATGTGTTTGGGGTGTTACACAACCATTTTTGGAAAAGGTACATGCCCATGTAAATGACTTTAGGAAACATGCTGTGTAGTAAATGTACACTCCATTAGTCATGTTTTGTAAGACTTGAGTGCTTTATTTCTCATGTTCCCTTCTTACACTCCTTGTTTTAAGTCCTTGATAATCTCGAACTAAGGTGTGAACTTGACCTTGGAGATTCATGCCACTGAGAAGTCCTCCTGTTGTGCCATTCTTGGCACTAGCAGTCATTCCAGACACAATTATTGATGCACAGTTCCGAGAGAGTTTTATAAGGTTCATGCAGAACTTCTGGGGATGTCCAGGTGAGAAGAGCGGGTCTAGAGCATCATGGGTTGGGAGGACTTATAGCCCAGATCACAAGTCTTTATCTGGATTACCAGGGGAATTCACAGTTAGACTTTCCTCCAGTGGTGGATCATTTCAGGGATGTCTTTCCAGAGGACTTTTCAGGTTTTCCTCTAGAGCATGAGGTAGACTTCTCAATTGAGCTTGTACCAGGAGTGGCACCAGTGTCCATTAATCCTTATAGGATGGCTACAACTGAGTTTCAGGAGCTCAAGAAGCAGTTGGAGGAGTTGCAGGCAAAGGGTTTCATCCAACCTAGTAATTATCCTTGGGGTTCGCCTGTTCTGTTTGCGAGGAAGGTAGACGGTACCCTCAGGCTTTGTGTGGATTATTGGAAGCTGAACCAGTTGACGATCAAGAACCGATATCCCTTTCCTAGGATTGATGATCTCTTTGATCACCTTCGAGGATCCCGGGTGTTCTCAAAGATCGATTTGAGGTCTGATTATCATCATTTTCACGTTAGACCATCTGATATACCTCTTATAGCTTTTTAGAGTAGGTATGGTCTATATGAGTATATGGTTATACCATTCGGCCTCATGAATGCGCCTGCAGTTTTCATGGAACTGATGAAACAAGTGTTCCATCCATACTTAGACTCTTTCGTGGTGGTCTTTGTGGATGATATCTTGGTGTACTCTCACGCTCGACACGACCATGCTACCCATCTTGAGATCATTTTGAGTACACTGAGGGAGAATTATTAATATGATAAGATCTTGAAGTGCTACTTTTGGGTGGATCAGATTAACTTCTTGTGTCATGTTATCTCAGAGATAGAAGTATCAGTAGACCCAGAGAAAGTGAGAACATTAGTTTCCTGTGAGCAGCCAAAGAACGTCTTTGAGGTGAGGAGTTTTCTAGAACTGGCTGGATACTACAGACATTTCATACATGAATTTTAATGCCTAGAGGCACCACTGATAGGTATGACCAAGAAAAGGGAGACGTTCTTATGGTTAGATTCTTGTGATTTATCCTTTTAGGATTCCTAAAGGGAGGTTGACTTCAGCAATGATACTAGTCTTTCCAGATCCAGGAAAGATCTACACTATCTAATGTGATGCTTTAGGTATCGGGCTGGGAGCTGTGCTTATGAAAGGAGATGGAGTCGTAGCTTACGGGTCTCGGTAGTTGAGGCCACATGAGAGGAATTACCCGACACATGATCTGGAGTTAGCAGCTGTTGTTCATGCCCTATGCTGTTGGAGACATTATCTTATGGGAGAGATTTTTTTAGTTTTCACTGACCAAAAAAGTCTCAAGTACATCTTCACTTAGCATGATCTTAATCTGAGATAGTGCAGGTGGGTCGAGTATCTTCAGTCCTTTGACTTTGAGCTTGCCTATACACCTAGGAAAGGAAATGCAGTGGCTGACGCGTTGAGCATGATAACTCAGATACAGGCAGTTCAAGAGGCTAGCAGTGAGTGGCAGCTTATGGCTATGTTCTCTGAGATGCATTTGGAGGTGCACGATAGATAGGGGAAGAATTTTCTATCTTCTATAGCTGTTACCTCTACTCTTCTAGATCGGGTTTGAATGAGATAACTACCAGATTCTGAAGGCCTGTTCCTATGGGAAATCATGTCAGGAGAGTACCCTATTCCTAGATGGACGATAGGCGAGTATGAGATCTTGCATTTCTAAGGACTCGTATGGGTGCCAACAGACATACGTGAAGAGCTGATGCGGGACTTTCATTCCTCAGTTTGGTCAGTTCATCCTGGAGTCACCAAGATGTATCGTGATCTACACCGCCAGTATTGGTGGCCAGGTACGAAGAGAGATGTTACTGGTTTTATCATGAGATGTTCTACTTGTCAACAGGTGAAGGTGGAACATCAACGACTAGCATGTCTTTTACAGCAGTTACCCATTCTGGAGTGGAAGTGGAATGACGTCGTGATGGACTTCGTGACCAGTTTTCCGAGATCGCCTCGAGGGAATAACATAGTATGGGTTGTCATTGACAGACTCACGAAGGTTTCTCACTTCTTGCTGATCAAGGAGACCTTAAGTGTTGATGATCTGGGATAGTTGTACATCCGAGAGATTGTATGTATATATGGAGTTCCACACTCCATTGTTTCAGACAGAGATGCGCACTTTACTTCTCAGTTCTGGCAGGGGCTTCAGAAGGCTTTGGGTACACATGTACTTTTGAGTACAGCATACCACCTCCAGACAGATGACCAGTCCGAGCGTATGATTCAGGTGCTTGATGATATGCTCCAAGATTGCATTCTGGACATTGGAGGTTCTTGGGAGAATCATATACCTCTTGCAGAGTTTGCCTACAATAATAGTTTTCAAGCAACTATTTATATGGAACCTTACGAGGCTTTGTACGGTAGGCCATGCCGATCACCTTTATGCTGGCTGGAGGTAGTAGAGGCAGCTTTGCTGGGACCTCGTCTTGTATAGGAGACCTCAGAGCAGATAGAGTTGATTCAGATGAGGATGACTACTGCACAGTCTCGACAGAAGTCTTATGCTAATCAACAGAGAGGACCTCTGGAGTTCGTGGTCGGGGATCAGGTTTTCCTGCGTGTCACACCAAGGATGGGACATAGGAGGATTTAGAGACATGGTAAGATTTCACCAAGGTATGTCAGGACATTTGAGATGTTGGAGAGAGTTGGTCCATTTGCCTATCAGTTTCATTTACCTTATAGGTACCGGGCTATAAATTACGTCTTCCACATTTCTCATCTCCGACGTTACTTTTCAAACCCATCTCATTTCTTTCAACCTGAGGAGGTTGAGCTTGAAGCAGATACATCATTTGAGAAGCATCCTATCTAGATTGTTGATTACAGTACAAAGGTTCTCCATGGCCAGTCTGTTCCTCTGGTACAGGTGCTATGGCAGTACGAGCGACTATAGGACGAGACTTGGGAGAGGGAGGCCGATGTACAATCTTAGTGGCTGGAGCTGTTCGGGATTTCTTCTTCTACCCCGTGCTAGGGAAATTCGGAGATGAATTTATTTAAGGGGGGAAGTTTGTAAGAACCAGAACCTTCTTTTCAGGTATGTTTTTCTTTTCCTGGAGTTTTTGAGAAAAGAGGAGTTTCTGGAAATTTTTGAATTACACGCCGTGTACTTTTTGAGTACACGCTGTGTACTCCCTTGCTGCACAAAGCCATGTGCTGGACATGTATAGGCCACACACATGGCCATGTAGGGGTGATGCGGAAGTCGCTTAACGTGGAGTATGGAAAATCGTAGTACATGCTGTGTACTCAAAAAGTACACGCTGTGTGTGTTTTTTTCATTAAACGGACCGAGGTCGTGTCTTAACCCTAAAATTTTCTTCTTCTCTAGCTTCTTCAACCAAGAGCGTCCTGTACAGCTGTGGATCTTCTCTGAGCCCCCGAGCCTCCGTCTAATCTCCGAATCGACCGCCATAGATTGCATTGGAACCGCATCGATAATCTCTTCCTTCTCCTAGAGATTTGTTTTCCAATTCATCCTCTTTCTCAAGTTATCATGGGTTGAACATATTATGTGTTTTTGTAGATCTATGATGTTCTAAAGAGATTCAGGCCCTGTGGCTCAAGTATATCGATCTCCTAGCATCAAGGTAGGTGGTTTGTGCCTTTTTGTTGAAAGTATTTGAGTATTTTTTACAAATTCCACCAATACCCTTGAGCGAGGTATTGTGTGTTTCCTGTTTTTCCCTTGTTGTTTGCCTGATTTTATTATATGCCTAAGTAGAGGATATTGTTTGTGAATAGGGTATTTTACTGTGCTTTGGATGTTTTTCCCATGCATGTTTTTCCTGTTTATGACCATTTGGTCTAGTTTTTCCTGTTAGGATTTTTCCAGTTCCATGCCTAGTTGTAGGATAGTGTGACTGTTGTTATTCCATGCTGAGATGAAGTAGAATGCTAGAAAAGTATTTCTTGAGGTTCACTTTGGCTGTTACACGATGCGATACTTTCTGACTTTACATAGGGCTCTGAAAACATAGTATAGTAGACCATAGGGAGAATGGACTTAAGGGATTCTCCAGAGTGTCTTTAATTTTACGATGCAAGACCACAGGGGGAATTGACGTTGAGTTCTTACTTAGAGTGTATGTAGTTCCTAAACGTGGGCCACAGGGGGAATGAGATGTTGAGTGCGTCCCCAGAGCGCCTTTAGTATGATACGAGACTTTAGGAGGAATTGACAGTGAGTGCTTCCCCAGAGAGTCTATTCTTTAGCTGAACTAGAGGGGTGAGACTGTGTGTGCCTCACAGAGGGTTTCTAGTACTTTTAGGTTGAACTATAAGGGTTAGGCTATGAGAACTACCCAAAGGGTAACCTGTTTGTTCTACTTACTTGAGTGGCTGATTTCTTGTTTGTACATATTATGCTAGAGACTGTGGATTGTTTACTGCTGTGTATTATCCTGTTTATTGCTTACTGCTTACTGTACTTTACCTTCCATATACTCACTGATTGTTAGGCACAGATCTTTGGGTGGTTGCATACTGGGATTTAGTCTCACACCCTGTTTGGGTCATGCTTTTGGTCCTAAATAGATTATGTTGTTGTAGGTATAGATAAGGGAAAGCACCCTTCTACTTCAGGTACTTGACTTACGGTGGAGCTTGAGAGCATGTGACCAAGATATGGCTTGCGATGCTGAGGAGTTATATATTTACTTTTATTTTTTACTTTGGTTTAGTACTGTATTCAACATTGTTACTTATTTGGATGCTTTTCTAGACATATATGTATCATGCATCATTTACATATATTTCTGCTCCAGTTGTTTATTTATCAATCTTCTGCTATTATTATTGTTGGATATTTACTACTTCCACTGTTGTATGTGTTGTTACTTCCATTATGTACTCTTTCAATGAGGGAATAGTTTCCCCACTATCACACCCAAGGCCCTTATTGCTAGTCGACAGCCTCTGGCGTTCGGAGAAATGCGCTTGAGTCCATGTGACCAACCGGGTACGGGGCGCCTCTAGGTGGATTCCGGAACTGGGACGTTACAAGGAATAAAATAATGGACTACATAAAATTATTTACCTAAATATTATAAAAGAAGATAACAATATAATGATCACTCTAATGATCCCACAAAATAAGCGCCACCAACACACTCATCAACAGACTTTTATCTAATAATGAAGGGAAAGAGGCATAAATCACAATCACGCCTCTTAAAAAATTGACATGGGATCCACTATGGTGTCTAAAATAAAATAAGGGTAACCTAGGACAACAAATCCAAATCACCAACAATGGAGATGTAAACAGTAATCAAATTGACACTAGCCTAAGTAGAAACTCAATTGGTGTGGAATTATTTATAGTTACTATAAACACACACCAATGCTTTACCATGTCCAGAAAATCATAAGAATACCTCACCATGACCCTTATAATGTAATATCATCACAAAGAACATTCACATCGATGATTCAAAGAAATAACCCGAAAATATCTGAAACCACATGGTAAATCAATGAGGGACCTATATAAACACACTCAAACAAGGATTGTCTTAAGAACACAGTTGGATAAAAACCCATAATATGAAATCTTCAAGGCTAGAAAAAACTCAATAATTTTCTATGTGGAATATTCAATCAACAAAAAAATAATTAAAAAATAACACCAAACTCATCATGCTAAAAAAATAAACTCTCTTCTAAAAAACAAAAAATACAAACATCAAAATCATTGTCTTTTCATAAAAATTTATTCGTGTTTCTTGAAAATAAACTTTACACACCTCTTTATATAATCAATACCCAATTTGAAGCACCAAAACTATAAATAATTCACATTTTAATTCAATATCTAAAGAACAAATTTCATAATAACAATCCAGATAAATCACAAATCAGGATAAGACTTTAATTTCCCCCTTAAAATCATTTTTCCCCACATTTGAATTTAAAAGGATTAATAAAAAAATATTCAGTCATTATTTTTCAATTTTTAAATATTTGTTACCCATTAAAACAACTTTAAAGATTCATAATTCCATTATTAAAACATCAAGTGATAATTTAAAATAATTTTATAACTATAGAAGTTCATTTTCAAAATTCTTTAGGAGTCTTTAAAGATAAAATCCATTTTATTTTATTTTTAAAAAATAATCATCAATAATTTGAAAACTCAATTTTATCATTTAGAATCAAATTTCATTTAAAAAATCCAATAAAATAATACCATATCATATCATCATATTACCCAAAATAATTTCCAAAAACAAAGAGACCTAAAATAACATTATGAAGGGGATAGTGGTCATATGTTGTTGGACCGCATAGTTTGAAAGACCGTGGGATAGTCATGAAACTACCCTAGATAGTTTCTTATAACTATCTACATGGAATCCACATGGGTTTTTAGGATATGTGTGGTACTTTTTCCTTCTATTTCACTCTATTTTCACCTAAAATTTTGTAAATACCTTAATTAACCCCATAAAACATCTAATGAATCATAAAAAATAAACTCAACTTATAATCCATCAAAACAATCAAAATATAGCTCAAATTCAAAATTCAAATCCTAACATCCCCTGGTAACTCAGGTTTTTCCATGAGTAGTTGTGATGAGGCACCAAACCATGAATTAGTTTTTGAGCTCTAATAATCCTATCTCACATCTACCAAACATCCCAAAAAAAAGGGATACTTTAAATACCTAGGTATAATTATGAACATAGTGAACTGATCATATTATTTCATGATCCATCCCAAGCAATACCTCTTTCTGAAACTAGACTCAGTTCATGATAAGGCCCAACAGGTGTTCCTGATCCCCTTAGGCTGACACGAGTGTTTGGGAATCAATGAAGAACCACTTGGGAATGATTTCACCAATGATAATTAATTAAACAAGAAGCATAAATTCAAATAAAAATTTAGACTAACCCATCCATAAGATGGATATCCATTCCAATTCAAAAGAAAATGAATATAAGATATAAATATGGTAAATAAAAATAAAAATAAAAATCTATACTAATGATTATTTCCATAGAATTTAATAAAAATGATTTCAAGTATGGTGTGAGAAGATAAAAAAATAAAACAACTGATATACATGAACAAAATATCCTCATGTAGTCTGAGTTCACTCTCCATCCTCACTAGAAAACCAATCACACTAAGGGAAATCAATCACTGAACCTCAAAATAAAAATATGTATATAGGTGTGAGAATTAAAATTATTAGTATACCACCACCCTCCTTGTTTCATTCTTATCCTTTAATTAATAATCCATTATCATGAAAATTTGAAAATATATTAATTTAAAGTATGTTTTTTTTTTCAATTTTAGAAAAAAATATAAAATAAATTTAAATCAATAGTTTAAAAAATAGTTGAGAATTTATTTAAAGTAACAGAAGGGGAGATAACCAATGGTTACCAATAGAATGTGATGGGAATAAAAGTAAATTTATAATAAATTAAACATAAATAAAAAAATCATAAGAAAGATAATAGTACTAAACTATATGTGATAGAAACATCATATAATTAAGTAAAGAGAACAATATTTTTATTACTTTAAACATGAAAAATGAAACTAAAATAAATATGATTTAAATATATTACTATAGAAACTATAGTAAATAAGATAAATAAGAATGGGAAACCTTAAGCAACTTGGGTAATTAGGGACCCATGATCCCCTTAATCTCAGTGATCGAACCAAAAATATATCCATAACTATGCATGATCCATAACCATCACATCACAATTTATTTAGTTAGTGTTGTATTGTAATCATATTAGAGAGGATAGTCCAAATCCCAACTACCTACTCTAGATTACTTGTCCTAGACTACCCACTTAGGTACCCAGGGTTCCCATGTGCCATACCGATAACCAGAATACATAAGTGAGGTGTATTAGGAAAACCAAAAATCAATCACATGACAATTCAAGTAAAACATATAACATCACCTCACCTCCTTGCACTACCAATATGAAGCCCCTTTCTTGGAGTCATTCCAAGATTATAATCATATGAAATATGATTCCAAAAAATAACATAACATTCTAGACTTCCATTTGAGTTCACCTCACATTTCAAAAGGCTTTAGAAAGTGTTGAATGTGTCTATACCAATTATTTTGAAATTCATTTAAAAACTTTTTTGAAACTGTGTTTGAAACCCAATTTTAAATTTGTAAGGCATCCTTTATGTTGATCCCATATATAATTAAACACACAAATATATTTCTATGATTATAAAAATTTACATAAATACATGTGAATTTGTATAATTAAATATATATACACACACTCATGTATATGATCATAACAGTCATATACCCATAATGAATATTCAAAATAAAACATTTCATTTATTTGAAAACACTATTGAAACCCTTTAGGAATACTTGGGTATATATATATACCCTTTTGAATTCATGTATTCGCATATTATTGTTTGAATATGTGAAATAGGAAATATATATATACATGTATGTATATGCATACATAGATAATAATTGAAAATAAATAATAGAAGAGTGTTTTAAAATTAATTATAGTTAAAATGAAATGGAATAAATCATGTGAGTTCAATTAAATTCCTTTAAGAATTTATATAAAAATTATAAACAACTCAATATATATTAAAATACGCAATTTCACATTAAAAATAATCACAAATATTTTTCCGGGAAAGACAGAACATTTTTTCTAAAGGTGAAAGTAATTAAAGGGGAAATCCAAAGAAATTCCAAATTATAAAAATAATATCTTCCTTGAAAATTATAAAAAATACCCAATAGATTTATTATAAATCAAGAATAATAATTTAAAATTTATGAAATCAATGTTTCTTAAATTAAAATGATAATAATGGGGAAAACCTACCTCAATAAAATGTAGAGTCATAGAAACCCTTGAATACTGGTTGAAGGAGGCCTGAGATGGAGATTTCACACCGTAAAAACTCATAAACATAATAAATGAAAAGTCAAACCCACCTAGGGTTCATCCTAAATCATGGTGAAAATAAAGGGTGAGAAAAATATGGTAAAAAGGAAGAAGAATGCGATTAAGGAGGTAGAACTTAAACCTAGGGAGATCACATGAAAAAATATGGATGAAATTGGAGGAGGGTCATGTGCTATGGGGGGTTTCTTACACGTAATAGATAGGAGGGGGTGGGTTGGGGTGTGCCATTACCTTGGGGAAGGATAATGGAATGAGTCATGAGGGAGGGGATAATTAGTTTGGTTTTTATAACCTTTCCATTTTAATTTAATAATATTTATTTTAATGTCTGGGGGGGGCTACATAGTATTGGTGCCTCGATTACCAAATTGTGTGCCAATTGTGTGCCCTTTACTAGGAACATTGGCCCCTACATGGGTTAGTCACATAGTTTGATAAATTGGGTTCTAACTATGTAAATTTTTTCTATAAAAATGACAATGTCACTCATATGGAATCTACACAGTTTGGCTAACAATGAGACTAAACTATGCGATAAGTAAAAAGCTTAAAAATTTCTAAAATTTAGATATTAAAAGACCCAGTCCTCTAAAAAAATAAGAAAAAAATTAAATAAAAAAATTATTAAAATTTGGTTTAGGGAATGAAAAAATCTAAGGATATGTGTATCGTTGAAGGGTTTAAGTGGTATCATTTTATAATAGATGGAAATGGGTACTTTTGAAAATGGGTACTTTTGCAAATTATCATCATTTTTTAATAATTCCATGACACTATTACATGGTCAATATCTATAATGTTTTGAAATAATTTTTTATGGGGTTTATTTGGGTCTATAATGACTCAAAAAAGGATTTTATCACATGTTACAAACATGGTATAATGTTTTTATCATTATATTTTAACATTTTACACTTTTACTTTTAAACTAGGTAATTAGTTTTTGACAATGTGATTTTACATTTTATTAAAAACATAACATAACAAATTTATCCAAACTTGGTTGTGATGGAACTAATTTTTCCTATATTTAATCCAATTCACTTTATAAATATTATAAAATCAACTTTTAAATTAACATAGATAATGTTTAGAAAAAATATTTTAGTATAATAATGACATTTCACTACAGGAAAATGACCATTTCGTAGGGTTTTTTTTGGTAATGGTGGTGGTTTAAACTGCCTCCATATGATTCTATAGTGGTTTCCAAAAACCACTTCTAAAATGTGTGTTAGGATATAACACTAAGAGGTTTCCTTGATTTAGCAGTGGTTTATGGTAACCATCATAGTGGGTGTATTATGCAGTGGGTTTTATGGATTTATTAGTGGGGTTTCCCAGTGAAACTGATTTTTTAGCAGCGGTTATAACCACCACTAAAAAACATAATTTTCACTGGAAAAAACCACTGCTAAATCCATAAAAACTACCACAAAATAATAAAGGAATATGAAACTGTGTAGCGGTAGTTAAAACTGTAGCTAAATTATTGTCTGTAGAGGTAGTTTTAACCATCACAGATATCAAAGTAACATAATTGTAGTGGTGATTAAAACTACTGCTAAATATATTATATTTATTTTGTGGCGGTTAAAACCACCGCTAAATACAGATTTACAAAAAAATACAGCTAATACTACAGGCCCATTACTAATGCACTGAAAAAAACCATTCTAATTGATATAACATATAACACATCATAACCACAATACATCGCAACTACCCTGCATCACAACCACCCCGAATCACCACCACCACACATCATAACCACTACAAATCACAACCACCATGCATAATTTAGTTTTAATAAGGGTTTTTATCATAATTACTAAATTATCATGAAAGGTATTCACACAGAAATACAATATTGTATGGGAAACCAATTTAATAGTTTGATATATATTCTTAGTCATTTTCATATGTGGTGAGGTTATACAAACATACGTAGAAAAGATTTATAAAAACCAAAACAACACACTATCTCAAAATAAGTCATATTTGGAAAACCAAGTAAGTGTGTCCATATAAGAATAAATAACAAGAATAAGTATAAATCATGTGATTTATCACTTCCCCTTAAAATTCAATTAAGATTTTTAATTATCTTCATTAAGATGATATGTACCATTTAACCAAAGAAATAAAAAAGCATGACGTTTCTAAATCTTAGAACATGGAGTGGTCTAAGACATAGTGGTTCTTCTATATTCTTCCATGTATATAATCCATGACCTAGTTCCCATTTCCTAACCGTTTTACCCTCACCATGCCCAAGGCTAAAATTTGGTGAGCTTGGGTTTTCTATTTTGGACATGTGGTCCCCTAATATTCCATGTCCACCCAAGGTAATTTCAAGATTCTCATGGTACATTGGAAAACCACTAGGACAACACACATACCACCATGTCATCCCCAAGTCATGGTTATATATACCATTTTACACAAGAGCATTCCCAATATAAAAATACCTCTTTCATATCCATACAAGTCATTTCATAAGCCATGGTGGCCTTCAAGAGGATAAAACACCACCTCAAACCACAAAATCACCAAAAAAATCTCCTTAAACATCCCCCAGGCTTGATAATTCACAAAGGGAAGTTCATAAAGGGCTTGTACCATTACAATCATTCTATTTATTTTGGTTTCACTATTATTTCTCAATTCTAAGTCAAGGTGATCACATTTTCCCCAAAATTATAAGAACTATGTGTGGATTGATTCCTATTTTTATGGGATACATAGTTATTCCTAGATCTCCTATCTCAAACCCAGCCAAAAAACCAATATCAAATCCCCCACTTTATCTTAGTGACTGGGTTTCTTCATTCACATTGGTTTTCCATCCATAGGGTTGGAATTAAGACAAGTTCATTTCATTTTAAACATAAGTTTAAACTATATTAAACCTCATATAATAAGTTATTTTTTATATGATCTTAAACTATAGATTATTTTTGTAATTTTCAAATGATGTTAAACTATGTGATGTATGGTCCATCTTATAAGACTTGAAACTCCTTAGAGAAGTCTACCTAGTAAGACCTGTCTTCCTCTACATATTATCCAAATCTACATAAGGATCCTTAGCATGTGGTTCTTTATCCACAAATCTATTTTATGAAAAAAATGACTCCTAGGAAAGAGACTAATATGCATAGGAGTATTATATAAAAACTATATGATTCATGATGTTTCAATATATGTAACGATGTTGGGATCTCCTATAATAGGCCTTGGTGAAAATTATAATCACACTGGTTATAACTCAAAGGTGAGACCCTTCCTCATTCACATCAATTTGTTTATTTATTTATCACATAATAGTTCCCATACATCTCAACCTTCTCCTCCTATACCCGAGAATTTTTTTTATAGAGGACCTTTTCCAAGAACTATGAATGGATTGATTCCTGTTACTACATGATTTGTTTTTTATCTTTCATCCCTGGGTAACAAACCTAATAAATTTAGGAAAAATGAATCATAAAAAATGAATCATGACAAAAAATAATTGATATATATGGTTCATACCACACTCAAGAAATCGAAACATAAAAGGAAACATTAGAAATCAATAAAATAAATAAAAGGAAACATGAGAAATCAAGAAAATGTTAGGTCATGAAATTATTTGGTGGAAACTATGTGCCACACATGATACATATACAAACCGACTGTTACCATATTTTTACAAAATATCAACAAAACACAAAATCACAATCCAATTATGAACAAATCTCTCCACCCTCTCCACCTCCATCTATACTTCCTGCTACCACATGAAAGAATATTATATTGAAAATTAAATATTGTTGTATATTTATATATAAACTTAAAACCAATAAAAGTTTGAAAACTAAATGATTTTGAATTTTTGTGATTTACCTGATCACCAATAGTTGATTCAATACCACCGGGGGAAGATTCATTCGTCTTATGATATAAATCAATCAATGCTTTCTACAAAGAGGATATCTGATTCCCTTGGTCATGAGTTGTGTTTCGTAGAGAAACAATCTCTCTATGAGTATTTCAGGGTATAGACTGACTAAAACTAGAATTAAATGCAGCTGTAATCCCCAATGGCCTTCCAAAGACCTTAGATGGTATAGGTCCCAAACCCATCCTACACACTCTACCAGGATGCTCCTTCCCAAGGACTTTAGCAATTGGGCCATCCTAGGAGACTGAGTAGGAGTGCGTATGATTGGCATCCCACAATTCTTTAATTTTTACCTATAAATAAAATAATAATCTTATTATAAGAAATATATATTAATATAGAAACAACTTATAATAAGTTATTATAATGAAAAATGAGTTCATACCCCAACTTATTTGGCAGGATCATTAACAAAAATTCCATCAAATTTTTGGTGAACATTCAACCACACTTCTGTTCAAGATTATTCATCCCTAAACTCTGTTACTACATTAAAAAAACATAAATAAACAATTTAATATATTAAACAAATAATATTGTCTTATAAATATTTAAACTAATGAAAAGATTACTAGAGTAGATCATCTTCTAGAAAAACTCTTTGACCCCACAGTGTGAGGGATGACTTGCTTAGCCCGACTTGATGCATCATTTCTTGAAAGATCTTGAAATGAATAAAATGAAATCTCATAGTCTTGTATTCAATGTCATATCCTATTCATATACATGTATAAATGTAAAATGATATTATTATAGTAATATATATTTAAATACCATCTGCTTCTCTTCACGATGTCTGTCAACAAAAACTTTCCATTTCTCTTTGGGTACCCTATTAGATAGCTTGTCATACATCTATTGTGTGGTCAATAAAGTATTGTTGAAATCTCCCCACAATATCCATTTAAATACTTTCCATTTTGGCCAAGATTTTTCAATGTCCACTTTCGTGATATCACATCAACAACCATAAAGTAGAGAAACATCTGTACACAAAAATTCATTTTGAAAATATTAATAACATGATATTCAATTACACCATAATGTATTAATGTATACAATTCCAATGGTAGTAACTGCTGTAAAAAAATATTTGAATCATGACTTTTCAATCCATGCAACTTACAATTCTTTAAGTCAATACACCTCAATATGTTACTTGAATACCCATCAGATACTTTCAAATGCTTTAAAATTCAAAGGAATGTATCTTTATCCCAATTTTTCATTTCAAAAATTGCCGGAGCATACTTTTCATTCTCATCTGGCCAGTGATCATGTTTTATGTTCATTACTTGTAAATCTTTCCGAGCATTGAGATGATTCTTTGACTTTTTATGCTCATTAAGCAATGTAAGATCAAATTGTCACAAAAATTCTTCTCAATATGCATCACATCAAAATTATTCCATAACAAATTAAATTCCCAATACATAAGTTTGAAGAATATACTTGTTTTATTCCATTGTTGTGTTCCAATTTCACTTGATGATGTACTTCGATCCTGTTTCTCGCTATCATTCAAATGATAAACCTTCCCAAATTCTGTTTCAACTTTTCCAAGTTGTTTCAATATTTTAAAACAAGTTAAAAACTTTGGAGGTGGTCTACGATCAATGAAACCATTAAATTATGATCTGGTCAGCCGAAATCTATGAGATGAATAGAGAAATCTTTGATGGCACAAGAAGAACCATTTTCTACTATGAGGTAGCCATTTGGGCTCAAAATCAAAGTGAAAAATAGAATAATCCAAACCCATATAAGTGTTCCAACCAGATAAATTCCCAAGCCCAGGGAAGTCACTAATGGTCCACATCAAAGCAACATGCATTTCAAACATTATTTTAGAAGAATCATCAAATTTATCCACACCATTGCTCCATAACTCCTATAATTATTCAATTAAAGGATGAAAGTATACATAAAAATCATTTATAATAAATTTTTTCTAGGAATAATCATTGAAATGATAAAATATATTTATTTCATACACATCCACGAAGGAAGATTATAAGGGATCAAAACAACTATCCAAATACTATAACTGGTACTCAAAGTCCCAAATGGGTTGAATCCATCAAAATCTAATCCCAATCAAACATTCCTAGGATATGCTGAGAAATTTGGATTTAATGAATCAAATGTCTTACAAGATTGTGAATCTCATGGATGTCTCATTAAACCATCATTGTTATTATATATATAATGTCACTTCATGTGTTCGACAGTTTTTGATGACATGAATAATCTTTTAAATCGAGGATTTAAAGGAAAGTAACGCAAAACCTTTGTAGGTGTCTTACTTTTATTCTTCTTCATGGTAGTATGTTGATTTAGACTTACAACATCACCCATTAACTTCTATCTATAAGAAGAACATTTTTTTGCAATCCTATCTACTTGAATCCTCTCACCAATAAAGCATATAATCATTGGTACACACATGTATTTTTGTATAATTCAAACCAAGCCTATTAACAAATTTTTTCATATCATAAAAAGACTCAGGGATGTTTTATTTAGGAAATGAATCACACAACAATTCCAATATCATGTAGATTTCCTTATTTGTAATTCCACATAGACATTTGATATGGTACAACTTCAGAAAAAAAGGAAGTTTTGAATATTTCAAACATCCACTATACAACTCTTGATTTCCATCATCAACTAAATCATGAAACATATTTTCCTTAGTGAAGTTTTCTCTTACATTAGTCTCCAAATAATCAATAGGATGATTCACTGATATGTTACAATATTCATCTGGTTTTCCTAAAGTCTCAAAAACATCACTTGTCACGTTGCTATTTGTAGCACTATAATCTGGTTGTTCTGATATGTTTTGATGTTGATGGTGGTGTTTTTTAGTGCCAAATGCATCATTGATAAGGTTTTGCATTTAATTTACCATTTTTGACGAATATGGGAGCTCATTATATTGATTGACACCAGTGCTAAACCTTTCTGCAACATTCTATTCTCAATGCCAAATCCAATAAAAATATTGACCAGGGAATTGATTCAATATTAAATGTTCATAAACTTCATCTCTCTTTAACCATATTTTAAATTCACATTTAGGAAATGGACATATTATTCTCCCTTCAATGTATCTATTAGAAATGGAAAAATCTAAAAACTTCTCCAAATCCTTAATATAATGAGGTGTGTTCCTCAGTAATGTGATCCAGCTTTTATCCATGTATATCACAATGTGCCTACAAAATATTAAAAAAAATTAAAACACATAAGTATTATTAAATACTGAAATATATTCATATATAATAGTTGAAAAAATATATAAATATGTTAAATATTTGGAAAAAGTCTAGGATTAGATAAAAAAAATCCTCAAAGATAGTTTTTCCCAATAGCCCATGGTAAATTAAGTCACTTTAAGATGATATTTGGGCAAGAAATTTCTCATGATATACCTATTAAGTCTCAAAAATACTATCTCATGTCTACCAAGACATCCAAAACTATATAACAATTTCAAAGAAGAGGCATGAATGTCTTTGATACCAATTTGTCACAAACCAACCTAGATAACCTGCCTAAGCGGTATATTATAGGGTTTCTATGTAGATCACTAATTTCATGGATGAATAGATACATAAAAATAAATAATAATGAGGTGGAGAAAATAGAGGCATATTATATTTTTGAAGATATGGATGTGTGATAAAGGATAGAGATGGAGGAATCATAGAGGAAGGGAAATAGATGTTGGGTTGACGGGAAAGTGTTAGAGGTGGAGCTAGAGGAATGGATGCAGGTAGAAAGACATAGAATATTTTTTCATATGTTAGAAAAATCACCCAATTCAAATTATACATCTATAAAAATACCATATATTAGTTATATAAGAATGAAACTATAACCAAATGTATTTATCCATCACTAGTAAGGATAATTTATATTATCACAGGGTTCTAAAGAAAATTTTAGGTTAACATAACCATTTTATTTACTAGAGTAATAGCCATCAAAATAAATTGTTCAATATAGATGTTCACATTGTGTATTTATAAGTATAAGACATCCATTTTGGGTATTATACTCAGTATGCCATTTTTTGGTGATTTAATATAGTTTCTATAAAGTTCCTACCAAAATACCATCAAATGATTTGATGAATATATTATATATGTTATTTAAGTGAAAAAATATATCCATTAAATAAAAATCCCCAAGGTAATTGACATGATGTTAATGAGGATAAAAAAAATATCAAATATAAATTCATAAAAAATAATCAGAATAAAATCAAATTCTTGAAAACCCTAGGTCACTCAAGACTTGAGGAGAGAAAGTGCTCACGAGGCCCTCCCTACACCTACCTCTTGATTTTTGATAGATCTATTTTCTTTTCTACCAATCTACCCAAATAACAGTTCAGAATTATAGAACCTAGGATCTTATGGTATCTATGGATCTAATACCATTTGTAACAAACCATCCTGAAATACTACTAAAACTAACACAAACCCAATCCGCCACTATCCTGAATGGTGTTCCCGATCTACATAGGATAGGAAAAAGTTCTTGGGAATCATAAAACACTAAATTTGTAATGATTTATACATTTAATAATAAATGAAAATTAATAAGAAGGAAATACTAAATAAACTTCTAAATCATCAAATAAATAATATATATATATATATAGTGCAAAATATTTAAAACAAGAGTGGGATAAAAGGGAAAATTAATACAATAACAACCAAATGTAAAACCAAACCCAAATCACATTGTGATACCTTCTCTATGAAACCGTGATTTATTACCACATACCACTCATCATTAAGGACCCAATATAAATACCCATTCTAGAACATGAATTGAAACCTAAAATATTTATGTAAGCATCACTACCCACTGAAAATACATGATTTCTTGTTTAGAGGTCAGATGAATAACTATATCAAATTGAAAATTACAAGACATGAGTGCTTTCTTAGAGGTCAGATGATCAAAAAAGGAATTGAAATAAAATAGGTGTTCTAGA
Organism: Viscum album; assembly: GCA_963277665.1. Taxonomy (NCBI): domain Eukaryota; kingdom Viridiplantae; phylum Streptophyta; class Magnoliopsida; order Santalales; family Viscaceae; genus Viscum; species Viscum album. Next base: position 1,811,703,247 of record OY728156.1, read on the forward strand.
AAAAACATGATGAACATTGAAATGTGATATGGGATAAGGAATTTATAACATGTAAAGGATATTACCATGTGGCAGTAATTGATATTTAATAAACATTCACACTATTTTCATGAATTTAATCATTTGGATTATTATTATCGGTGGAAATACAATGGATATTCAAGATCTACCAAAATTATATAAAGGTAACATTTTTTAATAGAATGAGAAAGTAAGAGGTATATATTAAACAAATGATTGGATTTTAATTTGATGATGATGAAAAAAGGTATGGCATTTTAAGAAGTATCTATATGGATTGAAATAAACACCTCTAGATTTTTATGATCAATTGAATACATACTTGAAGAAGTTTGAATTGAAGAGAGGTTGTGTTGACAGTAATCTTTATGTGAACATATCCAATGAGTAATAATTCATAGTTCTCATATATGAAAATAAGGTCATATTTGGAAGAGATAAGAAGGAACTAATTGAGCGGTTTACTAACTTGATGAGTCTATAGTTTCAAATATCTATGATTTGAGAAATCACATATTTTCTTAGGCTGCAAGTGAATCAAAAAATTGAATAAATATTTTTCTCTCAAGTTAAATATACTAATATTTTGATAAATAAGTTATATATATAATATTTTAAGATAGTTTAAACTCCAATCATGGTTGGAAGAAAACCTAGAAAATGCGAGAATGAAAATTATATCAATCCAACACTATTAAAGAGAATGTTATGGAATTATATTTTCTTGAAGTAAAATTAGATGAATATATTTATGCAATATAATTGGTGGATCTATTTCAAATAAATTTGAATGAGAAAAGACTACCTAAGACGAACTTAGGAAGAATTGGTGAGGCGGTGAGGGGTTAGGGATTTGGGGGTCGCCGGGGGGGGGGGGGTCTTGCGGGGGCGGGGGAAGAAGGGGGGTCATGGGGGTGGGGGGAAGTGTCGGGGTTAAAAAAATGTTTTAGAATTGGTTTATAAAAAACCGCCACTAAATCATTAATAAAAAATTTAGCAGTAGTTTAGTAAACCACCACAAAATGCTATTAATGTTGTAGTGTTTTGACCATTATAGATTCTTAATCCTATTTAGTATTTATTTATAGTTAAAATAGTGTTGATATATTTATTTATTTATTTACACAAGAATTTAATTTTAATTGGTTGGATATAAATTCCTTGATATTAATAAAACAATAATTTTAAAATAATATTTTTACCATTTTTATGGAAAATACCATTAATTCTAACAATAAAAATTTTATATATGAAAATTAAGTTAGCCATATTAAATAATATGAATATTATTATCTCAAAAATAAGAATTAATTTATGAAATTAACTTTCTATGTGAAGGATGATTAATCTTAATGTTAGCACATGGAACGTGTAAAGACCCATTTTTTAAGGTGTATTTTTAAGCATAAAGTTTAAGTATACAAAATTTATCAATGTTATTGATTATAAAATGATATTCATGGGTTTTATAAATTTAAATAGTATTTTTAAGTGCTTAGTTTTACATTAAAAATATTTATTCCTTATATCAAAAACCTATAAGTCATATAAAAGTGATGGTATTAGCAGAATTGGTGTTTTTTTAATATTCACTTAAAAATCTATTATTTTTAAAAAATATCAAAATAAAGATTAATATTTTTTTAGGAATTAAAAAATGAATTTTATTTTATCAAATTTAAATTATAAAAGTTTTAAATTTAACATTTTAAAAGAAAATATATAATATAATAAAAATGGATTTTATTGAAAATAACCATTTCAATATTAACTCGTATTCATAATTCTCCTTCTAAAGGTAATAAAAATTATTGGTTTACCATTTTAGTTTTTATTATTTCTTTATTAATAATTTATTATTAATATTTTTTGGTTTGTTTAAATTTGGGGTAACCTGAAATAAAATGAATCAAACATGTTGACTTATTTAATGATAATTAAAATTTTAGAGTGTTACAAATCACCCAACATTTGGGCGGGATCATCCTCAAATCCATGGTATTTTGGTATCTCACATAGAAAAGGATGAAGAGATAAGAGATCTCTTGGACATGGATAATTTGGTAGTGTCTTTATCAGGCATGTATGAAAACCATCTCATGGTGGATGCCTCCTTATGTAGCCCTTGTGGGTCCTCATAAAGTGATCATGTATTAACTCATATGTTACAAAACATACAAGTAATGCATTAGGTTAAAAACCCTTCATAACCCCATAGATGAAAAAGAATGAATCATATGAATTTATTATGACCCTCAATATGATACATGTGTTAATTATATCTAGTATAGAAGATAAATTGAGCGTTTCCTCTTAAAAATCGACTATCATATCATAATAGTAAGATTTCATAAGAATCATACAATATAATTTTCTATAATATTGCCTTACGAGATAGCCAAATCATAATCTATAATAGGTGTAGCTAGAGGCTATAATATATCCCTATATCATAATGAATGGTATACCTAAATACATTTAAAATTTATTTTATAAAATAGATGTTATATCATACAACATAATCATATTCATATATTATGATATGGGAATAAAAAATTTAATTTATATTTATTTTTAAGTCATATATCTAACACTTTATTCCTTTATAACATTTTTAATCCATAAAGAGAGATTTCTAATGATTTAGGTGATCACCAACACTCTCAAATTTTTCACTAGTATTCTCACTACTTTTAAAACTTTCACCAAATTAATGCATAATTTTCTTGAAATTAAACATTGACATCATTAAATAATATTATTACCCAATCAACATATATTAACACTAAACATATAACTTTTATTTTTGTTTAATTTCATCCGTCATTGAAACAAGTAAATTATTTTCCTTGAAAGTGATATACTCAAAGTTTACACTTCTTTTACCCACTATATAATTCTTAATCCTTGGGTTTTGTTAATATTATTTGAAATTTGTGGAAAATTTATTTAACTTCTATTTATACTTCTCATGTTTATATATTTTCATAATACACTCATTTAGATATCTATTTTGTATGAATTACATTTCCATATTTTATTCATACCCATCACTAGATAAATCATCTTAAATGACCTCATCAATAAAAAAGTTATTTCCATTATCTCTATAAGACAAATCAACTTCACTGTCACTATCATCACATGCCACTTCCTCTATCTTTGAAAAGATTACACTTTTTATTGATTTTAAAAAAAATTATCTTCTCTTAGGAAGTAACTTCATCTCATTGAGTTTTTTAGTCTTATTCCAATAGTACAACCTTATTAACATGTTTTAATTTTCACTCCTTTTCCCTTCAACATTACGTAGTTTGCAGCAAATGAAAGACTTATCTATAAATAAAATACTTTAAAGGGATTTTATCAAGATAACTAATATCAACTTTTAGAAATTTCTTATAATGAGTGATATGATCTTGTCAAATTCCATATAAATATATTAATGTAAATATAATTATTCTCTTTATTCCTTTAATATCATATATTATATGGATATAAAAGTTTATTTATTAAAAAAATAAAATCATTTTTCATATTTTTTCTCTAAACACATAGAATATAATATAAAATAAATATATAATATTTTATTTGATAAATATTCCCACATAAGGACATATTTTGTATTCCCTAAAATAAAATAGATTGAATCTCTTAGAAAGATATAGTATCTAAGAGGCTAGTAAGATTATGTTTTAAGTTATAGATGTTCATATTTTAACAAGTAAATGATTATTACAGCAAAAATAAAAAGTGAATGTACCTTAATTTCTTAAAAGGTTTAGGGTATGTCAGTAAAAGATTAATGTAAAGAGTTTCATTAGTTTCCAAAATACTTAATGGAAAATTTATATGGGAATGTATCTAAAAATGTTAATGACAATGAATTAGAATGATTCTATGTAGATGTGAGAAGTTATTAACATCGTAACATATTATTTTTTGATTTAAAGGATGTTGAATGCAATGTTTAAAGAGTTAAACATTATGAATATGATTTCTAAATATGACCAATATTAAAACTAGATTAATTTATTGATGTTATTATCTAAAAATGTTTAATGGGAGGGTTTTATCAGATGGACACATAAAGAACTCGTAGAAATTACATAGAGATATAATAAGTATAACAAAACCCCTAAAAGTGTATCAAACATTATGATGATCTAGAATTATATCATATATGATGTGATAGGAAATGATGTATTGTTTTATTTGGAGAGGGAATATTCTCATGCGGCACAAAATAGGTTTTTTGTGATGGATGACACATAAATTAAACCACAAATTGTGTCATACATTGTGTAATTGTTATACTATGTCTGAATGTTTCATATTTTAATTACCTTATTCCTGAGGTTTTCAAGATAAATTTCATGATAACCTTCATACTTAGATATCATTATTATGAAATTAATTAGGGTTATCTAATATAATAGATCTTGGGTGTATTGTTGATCAAATTCTCAGTTGGATCCAAATAAAGATATAATTTTTCCTCTCATGTCATGTTTATGAAATTTAATACGAGGATTAATATGGTGTCTGAATGTTTAAATTTTACCGAGATAATAAATATTATGTGGTTATCTAACACATGATGTGAATGTGATGTTATCATACATAAATATAAAGGACATGTGCTATATTCTTCAATCTAGTAGGACCATACTCAAGGAAATAATTTTAAGAACCTGAGTTTTTGTTTGAGGTACAAATCCATTTATTTTCAGTTTTAATGTTTAAATATGACCTAATATGAATTACTTTTGTGGTTAATGAGTTTTTTGGAGGTTCTTGGGGCTTGTTCAGAGCATAGAACCCATGTTTTTGGGTGATTTAGGCCTAGTGCATGGTCAGTGTCAACCGTGCAGGGTAGGAAACATGGTTTAACAAACCTCATGATAGGTGGACAGTGAGCAGGGGAATGATGTGAAGTTAGGAAAAACTATGCAGAATGGACCTCACAACTATGTGGTCATGTATGTAACTTTTACAGGGTATTTTTGAATGGTTTCTTAAAGGTTAGTAAAATCATTTGAGGAAACTGTACAGGTTCCACAACCCTATAGGTTCCAATGCATGGTTGGAACATGGTTTATCAAACCACGTGCCAAAACCATGTGACCCCTATTAATTTGTAAAATTTAACATTTTAAATTAAATTAAATTAAATTACTTTTTAAAGATAAAATCTAATTTTATTCATCAAACAACAAAGGAGGAATTTGAGAGCCTCCCTTAAGTGACTATCCTTTGGATTGAGGGTTCTTCTTCGTCTGATCTCTGATTCAAGAGTGGAACATCTCATTGGTTCTGTAATGATAAGACATTGATTACTTTTTATCTATTCCTCATTATTTTGGCTATCAGCTCCACTATTTGGATTTATGATCATATACCCTAATTTCACATTTTTCATCTATTCTATAGATTTCATTCAATCTGAGTCAAATTAGGAGTTGATACTACATGATCACTCAACTACCAAGCTAAGGTATGTGTTCTATAATTTTTCCATTGGTTTGGTGATTTATTAAGTTGCATTCTATTTTTCTTCCTATTGTACTTTCTAGTGTGGCTACAAAATTGAACTTGTTAATTGAATTAGATGTAATCGGACATGTTAGGGATGAACATTGGTTCTATTATGATTCATTGGTAGCTATTTTTTGAACCATGGCCACCCTTGGGGTGTACCTTATGAAATTAATTTTTGTTCCTTGGTTGAACCACCCAAGGGGTGAGTTCTTATTATTTACTAGATGTAGGAAGCCTAGTTGTAATTTAAGGGATTTGAATTTCTTGTTATGAGATGTCTTGTCTCCTTACTTTATGATATATTAATATGCCATGTTTAAATTGGTTAAATGGATTAGATGGATTTGGTTAAATGAGTGGGTATACTCACTTTGTTGTTTATAATGGTTAGAATGGTTGAAATGGCATAACTGATTATAAACATTGAGTGGGTATACTCACTGGTTGCCTTCAGGTGAATTGGGTGTTATGGGTGGAAATACCCATGATATGGAATTGATGGTGAATGGTTATGTGAGTGGGTATACTCACGTAGTTTGAAATGTTTAATGGTGTGAAATGTGAAATGATTGTTTATATTACTTAGACATGTTCCTTGTATCTAGAACACAATATAGTATGCCTTGGATTGAGATGATCCTTGGTTCTTGATTCTGTGGGATTTCATGGGCTTTTCTACCCCTTGGATCTGGCATGCTTGGACTCAGGAAGGACATGTATGGTATGACATGCTCCTAGGAATCCAACTAGTGCCTAACCAAGTTTCCATCAAGATGCTCTGTGGACTCAATAAGGATAAATTAGTCATCGACACCTTAGATTTTTCCATTCTTGGTATGAAACTTTGTATATATGGATTGATTGTGAAATTTGTGATATTCTTGGTTGAATGGCTCAGTTGTGGTTGATATGGCACTTTGGTATAAATGAAAATTTCATGGTGGTATAAAATGTTTGGATGAATGTTAAGGCCTTGTTGTTTATTTATGATTTATTTTTAGCTTCCTTGTTATAGGAGATTGACCATCTTGTATAGAAATCCTTGAGATTCTTTGTTAGTATTACAATGTTAGTAGTTAAATGCCATGGGAATTATTTAATTAATTTTATTTCTTAACTATTTACCTGTACACTACATAGCTTATTATATTTCACATCCTAGATTAGTATATAAATTTGGGTGATTACCTATGATATTGTATCTAACACCATATTTGGGCCACCGTTGGGTACCCGAAAAGACTATTTGGATACAGGTAGTGACATGGGAAGGTGGCTAAAATTACAAGGTTGATTTTGGTCTATTATTAAGAGTAGGGGAGCATGGAACTGAGCTAAGGATCATCATGCTATTTAGAGATAACATTTTTTTTTCTTTTTGGTATTTTGGATACATCTATTATAACATACTATTATGTACCATTTTTGGTTGTTTTCTTAGACATATGACATGTATCATCATCATCATCTGTATATGAGATTACTTTTGGATTTGTTTATATATTTCTATCTTGTTTATTTATTAGTTGTATAGTTTTTTATCTGCTTCCACTATTGATTTTCTATTTCTATTCCACTATATTACACTATGGTTTTGAGGGAAAAGTCTCTCCATAGACACAATTAGGCCCTTATTTCTATTTGGTAGTCTCTGGAATTTGGGGAGATACACTTGAGGCCATGTAATCCCCAGGCTCAGGGCACCTTTTAGTGGTATTAGGGTCTGGGATGTTACAAAGTGGTATCATAGCATTCTTCTTTTTATGATTTATTATTTGGAAACAATAGAATGGTATAAGAATGTAATGGAATTTGGTAATGAGTTGTGCCTGGGTGTATCTAACCCTCATACAGGAAAAATCCAAATTGCCTTGAGTTAAAACTGTACTTTTCTTGATTTTTACAATCATAGTTCATTTGATTCCACTGTTTGGTGATGCATTTGATTTATGATATTGTTATTGATGTAACTATGGATTCTATTTTATTTCATCCTGATAAGATGAGGGTATTCCATATCATGCATCATATAGGAAGATTTATAGAAATCACATGTCATGCATTATTCCATTCCATTTAGGATTCATTATTTTACGCATGATGTCATGATAGATGTGCCGTTTATTTTGATAGATTTTGTACAGTGATAGATAATGTGGCGTCATCTTTCAATTCATAAGGAGTATGGGCCCTTATGGACTGGTAAGTGACACACCCATCAAATTTAATTATGTAAAGTTAATTTTATATACATGGAAAAAATTGGCACCGAATTTTGGTTTATGAGTTTTTATTGGCCCTCATGGATTTGAACATGGTGAACCATTGGTTAAAACTTTGAAATGAATGATGGAAATTAATTGTAAAAAGGAAATGATTTGAAATGGAAAATTGAATTTGGAAATAGATAATTGACCTAAACCAAGATTCTGAGTTCCCAAGAGGTAGTGTATCTAATGGATTTTGTTATTGTTCATTATATAGTCTAGGATTTAAGAGAAGTTTGTGGGTTTGACAAGTTCATTGGAGGGTTTTGAATTATTCTATGCTTTTGATCTATGAAAATTGTTCTTATTATTCTCGAGGCATGTGTTTGGAATTTTAGAGGCATGCCACCATGATGAAATCTGGTCCTATGCTACGAGGGAGGTTAGGACCATGGTTTGGAGGTGGTGGGACATGGGCTTCTAGAAGATCCTCCTTTAGTACCATATGTTGAACCAATTTCTATTCCGGACATAGGTGACGAGGCACAACTCTGAGAGGAATTCTTTCACTTCATGTAGACTTATCAGGGAGCACCGTAACCTTACTTGTATATGGCTAAGCTGAATCATGTGTTTTAGAAATATAATCCTTCCACGTTTTTAGAGGATATCGATCCATAGGCTATTGAATTATGGATAGAGACCATGCTAATGATATTTGATCATCTTGAGACACCTCCGGAGAGGAGGTTAAAACTTGTGAAATATGTGCTACATGGGATAGAAAAGAACTAGTTGGATGTACTGAAAGAGGATGATAGGATGTGAGATATAGATTAGGATGATTTAAAACACCAATTTTATGACTATTTATACCCCACAACTCTACAGGTAGAGCAAAAAAGTGAATTCATGTGTTTAGAGCATGATGCTAGGACTATTATGGAGTACTTTTCATGATTTACATAGTTGCATCATTTTTCTCTAAAGTAACTTACTAATCCGATATAGAGGAAGAGGTGATTCATGGAAGGTCTCTAACATGCTATGAAATCTTAGGTAAATGTGTTCATATTAACCTCCATCACTGAAATTGTGAATTAGGTTTTGATTACAGAGCAGAACCCAAGGACGTTGTGGATGAAGATAAAAGTAGTATCATCTATTGACCTGTTGGTTTAGTGTATTCAAATAGGAATAGACGTTTTGAGGCTTCCTATGAGATGAGTTCTAGTCAGGTTGTAAGTGCTGTTAGCTCAGTGTTCTATCATCAGGGTGGAAGGTGAGACTATATGAAGAATCAGTGTGATCATGACCCAGTTGAATACTGATCTTGTGGTAGGATGGGCCATGTGCAGTGTTTCTGCAGAACCTTTCATCAAACTTTGAGTGTTAGGGGTCACCTATGATGCTAGGTTCAAAAGAAGAATCCACACCTTCATGTCAGGAAGGAAGCTGAATTAGTTCTAGTTTATCAGGAAGAGGCAGTGGTGGTCATGTCCAAGGTATCCATGCATCAGTTACACCATGACATCAAAGTGTGCCTAATCCAGGATATGAGGTTGAATCACAGGATGGTGGCACATGCTAGATCTTTTCTATACATCCTACCCCCAATAATCAAGGTTTTGAACCATTTATAGTGATAGGTATGATCCTAGTAACCTATAATACTGCATATTATCTTTTTGAGATTGGTTCATCTCATTGGTTTTTTTCTTCACCTGTGGTGAAAATTCTTTTTCTTGTTGTTTTGTATTCTAAGAGTGTTATGAGGCTAGAAACTACATTGGGAATCCGAACAGAGGATGTACACCATTTCATGGAGTGTTCACTTGAGGTTAGTGTGTGTCACTTCTTCTGGGTATGTCCTCACGATGATAGGATTTGATGTCATACTCAGAATGGACTGGCTAGTAGCTTTTTGATCATACATTGATTGTTATCATCAGAGAGTTAATTTCACATCACCAGAGGATGAAATGTATTCTCATAAGGGAGAGTGGTATTTATAGGTGATCCAATATGGACCACAACATTGTGGGATATATGAAATGACAACCAAGATTTCTAGTTTGTATCTGGATGATCAGGAAGTGCATCTTAAAGACTATCCTCCAATGGTTAAGCATTTCCAGGAAGTATTCTCAAATGAATTTTATGGTTTACCTTCTAGGAGAGAGGTTGAGTTATACATCGAACAAGTCCCAATAGATGAATAGGTATCCATTACTCCCTATAGGATGGCTAAGATGGAGTTTCAGGATCTCAATAGGAAGATAGAGGATTTAGAGGAAAATGGGTTTATTCGAGTCAGTACTTTTATGTGGGGTTACTGATCCTTTTTAGGAAAAAGTTAGGTGGAACTCTTAGGATATGAATGTATTATCGAAAACTAAACTAGTTAGGGGTTAAGAACTTGTATCCCTTTCCACATAGAGATGATCTATTTGATTAGATTTGAGGATATTGGGTGTTCTTGTAAATTGATTTTAAGTATGGATATCACTAGGTACGTCTTCAACCTACATACATAACTCATATGAGATTTTTTAAAAAGTATTATCTGTATGAATATATGTTTATTCCATTCGTTCTCTTGATAATTCCAACATTTTTCATGGCATTGATGAATTGAGTGTTCCATCCTTACCTGGATTCATTTTTTGTGGTTTTATTTGATGATATCTTAGTGTATTCTCATAATCGACATGAACATGAAAACCATATTGAGATCATTTTTAATTTATTTATAGATAATAATTTATATGATATGATCACAAAGTTACACTTTTATATGGATCAAATTCACTTCCTGGGTCACCTCATCTTAGAAATAGGATTATTTTAGACCCAGAGAAGCTGATAGATGTGGTTTCTTGGGAACCACCCAAGAAAGTTTTTGACATACATAGTTTCTTAAGGCTAGAAGGTTACTACATGACTTTCATAAAGGACTTATCATGATAATAAACTCCATTTATGGGGTTTAATAAGAAGGGTGTGAAGTTTGTATGGTCATATTTCTGCAATACATCTTTTCAAGAGATGAAAGGGAGTTTGAATTCGACACTGGTCCTGATATTTCTAGAGTAGGATAGGAGGAACACTATGTACTATGAACTATCAGGTATCAATCCTGGATAAGTAACAATGAATGTGGATAGAGTCATGGTGTATGAGTCTCTGTAGTTGAGGCCACATGAGAATAACTAACTAACGCACAATCTTGAGCTAGCTACAACTGTTCATGCATTGCACTTTTTAAGACACTATTTACGGGGAGAGAATTTTGTAGTGTACACGAACCACAAAATCCTTAAGTAAATATTTAAAATGCATGATATGAATATGAGATAGTGAATTTTGGTGGGGACTTTAGTATTTTTACTTTGATATTTCCTACATTCCTAGTAAAGGCAATGCATTGGATGATGAACTAAGAAGGTGGAATCAAATACAGGCAGTTCATTATGCCAATAAAAAGTGGAATCTCATGGAATTGTTCTCTAAGATACACATGGTGGTGCATGACAGTCAAAGGTAGAGATATATATCATCCTTAGTTGTGACGTCTACCATACTGGATAAAGTGAGGATGAGGTAGGTATCATATTTAGTGGGCCTATTCCTACAAGAGAGTATTGCAAGTGAGGATCCACCTCCTGGTTATACTGTAGGCAAGGATGGGATCCTATGTATCCATGGTCATTTTTGGGTTCCATTGGACATTCTCGATGATATGATGTTAGAATATCATTCCATGACATGGGAAGTGTATCTTGGAATCACCAATATGTACCATTACTTGTACCATTAGTACTAGTGGATGGGTATGAAATGTGAGTTATCTAGTTTTTTATAGGGTTTTCCACCTGTCTATAGGTGAATTACGAACATTGGTAACCATAAATAATTTTAAAGAAGTTACCTATTCCATAGTGGAAATGGGATGTTGTCACGATGGATTTTGTGACCAGTTTACCAAGGATGCCTCAAGGTAATGATGTTATGTGGGTTGTTTTTGGTTGGCTAATGAAGGTTTTTCATTTCTTTCCAATCAAGAATACCTTCAGTGTTGATGAGATTGGAAGGTTATATATTTATAAGATAGTATGACTTCAAGGGGTCCCGTACACTCTCATTTTATATTGGGATTCCCTCTTTACATCTCTTTTCAGGAAGAGTTTTCAGAGGGAGATAGGTACATAGGTGCTTCTGATCCTATCATACCACCCTAAGAATGATGGCCAATCAGAGAATACGATAAAGGTGCTTGAGGACATTCTACGAGCATGCGTCTGGGATTTTGGGGGATCTTAGGAAAATCATATTCCCATGGTAAAATTTTCCTAAAATAATAGTTATTAGGTGACTGTATAGATAGAACCTAATGATGATTTGTATGGTAGTCCATGTGAATCACCCATGTGCTGGTTAGAGGTGGGTGAGGAAGCTTTACTAGGACTGTGTATTGTATATGAGACTTCTAAGTATGTCCAATTGATTCAGAAATGGATGGAAATGACACAATATTGAAATAAATCATAAACTAATCACCACAAAGGGTCTATAGATTTTGAGTTTGGGGATGACGTTATCTTACATGTTTCATTGAGGCTGGTACATAGGAAAATTAAGAGATAAGACAAGATTTTACTGAGATTTTCCATACTGTTTGAGATTTTGGGTAGAGTCAGGTTGGTATCCTATCTATTTCATTTACCCCAAAGGTACCGAACCATGCATGAATTCTTCCACATATCTATGCTAAAAATATATCATTTTCACCCATGTCATGCTTTTTAGGCTGATGAGGTTGATTTATAGGATAATGCATCCTTTGAGGAGCATCTGATTTGTATAGTTGATAGGAGCCCAAAGGTTCTATGAGGCCAGTCAGTTCCTCTAGTATGGGTGTTGTGACAACATGACTATTTATAGAATTATAATTTGTAGTGGGAGGATGATATATGTTCTTAGTGGCCTATATTGTTCTCACACAAATCTTCACCACCCGTGGGAAGGCACTATGGGGAAAAATTACTTTAAGGGGAAAAGACTGTAATAACCTAGGTTTTTTTTATGAGGTAATAATCCATTTATTTTTGGTTTTAAATGTTTAAACATGTGCTAATATTAATTCCCATTATGGTAATGGAGGTTTTGGTGGTGTTTGGGGATTATTCGGAGCCCATAACACAAGTTTGGGGTGATTTCAGCTTGGTGCATGGTTAGTGTAAACTATGTGGGACATGCTGCATAGTTTAACAAATCGTGTGATAGGTGGACAATGAGACGATAAAGGCTATACGGTTTGGAAAAACCATGAAGAATGGAGCACATAGCCATGCGAAATGGGTCTCACTGCCATGCATCCATGTCAGCAACTTCTATAGAGTCTTTTTTCATGGAATCTACATTGTTAGTTAAATCGTTCATCCCTTGTTACTTTGTGAAATTTTATATTTTAAATTAAATTAAATTAATTTTTAAACATAAAATCTTTTTTAATTCAATGTAAAGTAAAAGAGGAATTTAAGAGCCTCCCTTAAAGTGACTATCCATCAGATTGCGGGTTCTTCTTTGTCTGATCTCTGATTCAAGTGTGGAACATCTCATTGAATCCTTAACGATAAGAACTTTATTCCTTTTTATCCATTCCTTATTATTATTGATCTTGGATGCACTAATTGGATTTTGTCTCATATGCCCTAATTTCATGTTCTTCATCCATTCTTCATATTTAATCTAATCTGAGTTAAATTAGTAATCAAACATAGTGTTTACTTTTAAAATCTCAGGATGTTATATATATCCTTTAAGATTAGCTAATCATATAGTGGTTGGGTATGTTTTTCATCTATTCATTAGTTGTAGCTTAACCAATATTGGATTTTCCTCTCATACGAAGAGTATAACATTTGTACCCTAAATTAAGATTGTGTGAGTAATCATATTATTATACCTAGAAAATACATTTGATGTTATTATCTTTTTAAAGTGGGTAATGTTATTTTCTCATCCATAAAGATAAATAACATGTAATGTATTCATCAACCTGTTTAGTCTATAATCATAAAATTTAGAACATATGAGTATCTATATAGGATTGACATACCCTGTGTCATTTTGTTACTTAATGTCTTCGAAAATATATAATATAAAAATTCATATTTTTCTAGGATATAAATGGTGGTCATATATATAAAGATATATGTTTTGATGGATATCACGCTAGATAAATTTATAATTTTAGTATCACTGATTCTTTTCTACTAGCCACTATTATCATACATGTGTGAATTTAGGAATTCATATTTTTTTTTAATTATGAAGATTATTATGGGGTCATAATTTGTGGTATATTGAATTAGGATTCATTAATGGATATTTATATATAATTTCATATGATATGATATAAGGTGAATTTGATGATAGTTTTTCATAAGTGTATTATAAATATTCAATAAGGGAATTGGATACAGTTACACAAGTTATTTAATACGATAGAATATAAGTTGGAATTTAGATAAGACTATGAGGATTTAGTGAAATTGAGAAATTCATATTTATATTCACTAAAGTTATATAGACGTGTGATGTTTTTAAGGCCATATCATAATGTATGATATGATAATGCCACATGTTTTTACACCCATGGTATAAAAATAATTTTTAATTTCATTCGATATATCGTTTAATATAACATTAGGATATCATATACCCTCTGACTATACCAATTGCAGAGTACAAATTTGCTATCTCATGACGCATTATTATGAAGAATCATATTATGCCATTATTATAACACATTATGATTATATTATTTAATCCAATCATTAAGAGTTAATGTTTAAATTATCTTACATAGTATGTATCATTAATACATGTAATATATGGAGGATCATAATGAATTCATATGATGAGTACATGTTTTTTCATGGGGTTACAAAGGGTTTGTAAGCACATGAATTCCTCATATTCTTTTTAACATATTATTTAATCCATGATCACTAAAGGAGAATATTTGGGAGATATTTAAGTTATAGTCACCATGATAGAGTGTTCATATGAGCCTACCTAGTACATTATCAAATTCTCAATACCCAAGATCAGTCTTCTTTCATTATCCTCTACCCTTTAAGGTACTATCATACCATGGATGTGAGGATAATCCCACCAGAACATTGGGTTATTTGGTTGGATTATGGATACACTATGGATGATATAGTCCTTTGGATACCTCATAGGGATCTTCATCAAATATCTGATAGAAGATAGGATAAGTTTTCATTGATGGTGTAAGATACAAACAATGCTCTTAATTTAAATTTTATACATGGTTTAAATAACTGACATGTTTTTTCATGAAATTTTTGGTTTCTAATTGATTATTATCTGTTAAATAATTGTTAACTGATCCTTATAAACCCATTATGGAGAAAATGTCTAAATCTAGATAAAAGAATAGGAGGAACAATATTTCTCCATAACTTGATACCTGAAATTATTAAAAAATATAGGAGCAGAAACTTGAATAAATAATTGAATATAAATGTAAAGTAACAATCTAAAATAAGAGAATCTTATAATAAGGTATATATTTCATAAAAAATAGAATGGTTCCCTAAAAGGGTATGTAATTTGTGGTTTGACTGGAAAAGAAATAGAAGTGACACACTTATAAAAATGATAAGTTCATGCTCGAAAATTCTCATCTTTTTGATACATTTGGAGTTTTGGTGTCTATGAACATGTGAAAAGGGATTCTTGGCTAAATTTGATATGTTACAAAAAATTATAAAAGTGTTTTAAGGATTAATTTCATGGAGATATGACTAACTCAAATAAGACTATTTTATAAAGAAACTTAAAATTATGGTGTTCTAATGAAGAATCAGTTTCAAGATGAAAAGAAAGTATGTGGGAGATGTGATTAGATGAGTCACTTGGGTGAAATGTTCCTAGCCATTTTTCTATAAAAATTGAGTATTAGTAATTTTCCAAAAAAAATCATAATAATGATAAGTGGTTGTATAAACCTATCATTATTGTTGTTTCTTTAAATGAATCCAAAAAGAATCTCCCAAGGATATTTGATAGTGGATGTTCAATAGATATGATAGGTGATAATATATTAGTTTAAGGCCCATTGAATTTTATTGAAATAACAATAACATTAGGAAATAATAGATCACATAAAATCAAAGATTTCGTCTTAATAGCTATTGATGAAGAGTGGAAAAAGTATAAGAGTTCCCTTTTTGTTTATGGTTTGAAACAAAAATTCATAAGTGATTGTCATCTATGTGATGAATTAAATGAAGTGATCTTTTAGAAAGATGGATGTTTTGTGAATTTATTAAAGGATGTATGTTTTTTTATTTGAGAAAAATATAAAAAGGGAACCTATTTCAAGTAGGATAAGTTAAAAATTCATGTCACTTGAGTATAAAGAATAAGATGCGTGTTACTGATAATGTGAGACTTGGAGATTATATAAATAAAAAAATATTACGAACCAATTATGAGTAAAAATATTAAAATTATGGAATAGAAAGTAAAATACTAATAGGAGAAAAAATGAGTGATGAAGTACACACAAAAAGAGACAATTCATAATGTGATTTCTTATGAAAAGTCAAACTTTGATGAAAAACATGTTGTTATGTATGATGCAATAAAAATAACTATGAAGAAGAGAAACATGTGTAGAGTATCCTGGAGTTTTTTTTTCATCAAATATAAATCAAATAAGATATCAAAAAACCAAATTTTAGTTAAATTTTGTTTCAATATATATTGTTTATTATGTGAGAATATTGACCTTTTATAGTCATTGCACGTGTTTTAGAAGACATGGGAACATTATGAGATGTTACTGGTTTAAATGATTAATATTTATGTCCATTATAATATATTAAATACACACATTTCATGGTATGGTTATTCATAAAAATAATTAAAGGTATGTATAACGTTATTTTATAGAGTGATGTTAAGTTTAAGAATCATTTTTACAGCATAAATAATGTATGTGGAATATGGGACCAAGATAGTCTTATTTATAATAATTTTACTTTGATATTTTCATATCCATATCCTAAAAACATGATGTATGAATATTTCATAAATGAAAAATAAGAATAAACTCAGTGAAGAAAGAGATTTGTTGCCAGAATACCAAGGAAATTAATGCGAATCCATTGGAGATTTTTTCTCTAGAATGAAAGTAAATACTATTCTATTCATGGGGAATATTTAATCATTGGTATCAAGTGAAATATATAAAATAAATATGGTTATGTAAATAGTTAAATATGATATTTCAATTTCATGACATCTATAACAACCCCCACCCTCGCACACACACACCCAACTCTACTGGTACCCCTCTTGGGATGATAATGAATAGAGGGAGTGATCCCTGATGCCTAACTCCTACAAGACTTAGGTTGATGAATAACATTGATGGTATAAAACAATTAATGAGAGGCATTACCCTCTTGAAAAATGCAATAATACAATATAAAATTTCAAATCAATCCCCATGTAAAAAATATAAAATAACTATCATCCCAAAATTAATATCAAGTGATAAAAAAAGTTTATAAAGTAAGAAATTACCAAGGGAAATCCTATGTAAGTAACTCCAAAAAAACCCTCACCTCCAAGATAGTAGTGTCTAGATCGGTCTCATAAACCCTCCTAGAAACCTGAAAAATAGTTTATATATACATAAGGTGAGAATAACTTGTATACATAATCGGATCATACCCAAGGTATATCATGGAAATGTATAAGGAGAAAGTTAATGCTAAAGTTAATGAACAATAGAAATAAAATTAACCTAAAAAAGTCAACTAATACACCTATACCTTCCCAAGGATCACTAAAAAAATAAGACATCCAATTAGTAAGATAATATCAAAAAGACATAATTTAAGGTTCCCTGCAAATTCTTCCCCACTAGTTTTCCTTTCCCATTACCCAACATCTGATATCTTGTGCTTCTACTCCTTCCATATATACCGATCATATATATGAATAAAATACAGTAGGGTATCATAAACATAAAATACATCAACCTTATTCCCTATGACTACTATGAATAACCCCTACCTCACATCACATCAGTTATTGAAAACAATCGGTAATCCAACATCATTAGGCATCACCAACAAATAATATATCACCACTTGGATTCTCTACCTACTAAGCCATCATCACAAGGCATCACCACCATTTAATCTTTCATCACCTTTAACTACCACCAAATAAGTTATCATCACTAGGAATCACTTCCAATTAAGGAATCAAAACTAGGAATCACCACTAACTAATTCATCATCGTTAGGACTCACATATGTTGAAAAATTGTCTAGATATTTAGGTATGGTATTCTTGTTCATGGATACCATATTTTTGTTTTTTCCATGGTCCATGAATGTGTCTATAGTCTGTGGATATTACTGTACCAATGTGGAAACTAGTATATGAAGGAACTATAACCATGGGATTAGAGATCATGGATATAGCCTCATCCATGTGGGACACCTATAGCCATGAGCTCCATGCCTATGGGTATAAATTTATTTTAAAAAATAATGTTGTTGTATTTCAAACACCTATCCACCTCATATAATTTAGAATAAATTACAAATGTGAGAACATAATTTTGTGTGTATATATATATTATTTGGTAAACATATTTATTTATTATTATTAACTAAATTATTCTTTAAATGTTGATAATAAAATATATAAACACCGTCATAAATGATTTTGGTTATGGGTATTAGTCTAAGTATTTTATCCATGGGAAAATATGTATGTGCCTATAGTGGGTCTTGGTGGGGCATGTAGCTATAAACCCCTATCCTCAGGGCTAAAGTGGTACTTGGTGGGGGCTATTAACCACATGCTAATTGTGTCCATGGATTTATGGTTTTTAGGAGGGCCTATATCCATGAGCTATTTTTTCCCATGACTATAGGGGTTATAGGAGGATCCTATAGCCACAAGTTCCTTTGTCTATGGATAAAGTGGTTCAAGGAGTGGATTATAGCCGAAATACACTATTAATATGGCTATAGAACCTCCTCACACACTTCTCATGTAAAAAAATTCTCAATGATTTGACCCAAAAAAATTAACCTATATCCACAAACATCCCCATTCGTGGTTGTAGCTCTGTTTCTATATTTATGTTTTTTGGCAGTTTCTCCACAATCTAATCTATCATCACTATAAAACTCAAATAAATATATATTTAAGGATAAGGGGTATTCATAAACCCACCATTTCCAACCTAGATGTTGGGGAAAACACCTAGAACCCAAAAAATTTGGAGTTAACATGGATATCCAACTTGGGTGGCATGAATTTAGAACCCATAGGAAAATAAGGTAATATATTGTCTCATACATTAACTAGATTAAAGGCACACATCAAACAATACTATTATATAACATTTATTTCAACATTTAATGACTAGTCATTCCCATGAAAACCATGTATTTATTTTCATCTACTACCCATTTAATTCAAACTCGACTATCAATATTTAATTCCTTAATCACTTACCACATATATTGAATTTCATAACATGCTCATTTAATTCCAACCCATGACATTCCCATTCTATTATTAACAATTGTTTTCCATAATTACTTGGAAACTACAACAAATCCACCACACAACATCTTAACCACCTTGAAATAGAAAACACCAACCATCCATTTCAACCCATGTACCAACCCAAACTTTTATAATTAAGATTCTTTTTGTGATTGAATTAAATGTACTATTATGGTTATACAAAACACATGCAAATATTTTTTTATCCTATATAATTTAAAACCCATTAATAATCACAAAAATTTATAATATAGTTTTTGAACAGTGATCATGTGATTAGTATATATAGGGTTATGATAAATCCAATTGACAAAAAAAAGAAGAAATGGCCTCAAATAGTAGGATCATACCCAATAAATTCCATTTATCAAAGCATACAAGGGAGATAACATCACTAGGATTTTCTCTTGACCAATACCAAGATGAGATCCAACAACTAAATCATGAGAAAAACTATTTATAGGAGAATTTCAAGTGCATTGAGATCACAACCCAAACCATGTATGTCGAACCACCCCATGAAAAACACACCATCACACACCTTACCCACCGGGAATTTTCTGGTGTAATAAAGACATATGTTTGAAAATCTTAATAATATAAATTTTTATATTTAATTTTCAATAAAATAATGGTTATATTTACTTCTTATTACTATTACTTTATGATTTATTTTTATTTTGATATGGTAAAACAAAAAATTTATTTTTGTGTAATATGCACTTTCAATCACGACATTCCTTTTTGATGAATTCATGAATTTTAAAAATAAATGTTATTTTAATAAAATAATAAAATAAAAATAATTTTTATTAAATATAAATGATAATATAATATTTATGATTTCAAATGTATTTTTTATAAGGGTTTAAAAACTGTTATTATCAAAAACCTAGAATTTCTCAATAAATATTGATACTTGTATAAAAGGTGAAGATTCATATTTTTCATAAATTATTTTTATGAAATAAAAAATATTTGAATTGGTACATTTAAATTACCCAATAGTTAACTTTTTATAATTTTCTATTACAATCAAATTTTTAGATAAAAAATAAACAGGGTATAAATATATATTGTGTATTATGAAATCATAATAACCCAAAAGTGATGTAAAAAATTATATAAAAAGTAATAAATACCAAATATATATTTTCCCCTTTAAAATAATGTGATTTTGAGGTTATTTTATTAATTTTATAAAGCCTTCATGAATCCTCCAAAACCTATATTATATTTTAAGGTTTTATAATCATTTCTTAATGAACATGACTCACTTCCACATCAGGAAGGGTAATATTTTAAGGATTTAGGCCCTCATCATTGTAAAATATATTAATCTACTATTATTTGGTAGAAACCATGGAAAAACCATAAAAAGATTTGTGGTTTTGAATAATTTATTATATAGATACCAAAACCTATGTTTGATAAATAATAAACAACTCCCCTCTCTTTTCCTAAATAAAACCAACCAAGATACCATTTCTCTTCACTCAAAAACCCTGTATCACATGATTACTCTATCATAACCTATATATATTCCTTATAATGTGTAACCATTCTCTCAATAATCTGCTCCCAATATTTTGGAATTACCCTCTCAAGGTAAGGGACCTCTCTCTCTTCTTTTCAATTCAAGCACCCTCTTTGTATTTAACATTTTAAATCTATTTTGGTTTTGTTATCATAACCATATAAAGAACCATTTAATTTTCAAATTATTTCCTAATAATGAGATATCATTTATCCGACATCATTATAGTATTTACCTAATTCGTTACTATACTGAAATTTAGTATGCATTCCTTTCATTTATCTCTTTATTCAAGCATACTCTTCATTTTATGCCTTTTAATTTAAATTCCTAATGTTTGGATATGTTTTTCCATATACCTATTAATATAAATTTTATTTAAAAATTATTATAGATCTTGTTATCTCTCATTAAACCATTTTATGAATCCTTAAGTACTGTTGTTATGTTTTCTAAACTTCATTGTGATTTTTCCATATCAAACCTTTGTATTATGAATTCCATTGATATTTACACTCAAGAATATTCCCCTAAAAATACCTATAATAATTTGATGGGGTAAATTAATTTATTTATTCCATAATCCTTTATCATTTAAATAATGTGATGAAATATGATTAAAGTTTAAATGATCTATGTCACACACTTATGCATGTACATGATATGAAAGAGAAAGTGCACCTGAAATTATATACCACTCCAATGAATTTGGTAAATTTTTAGTCTCATGAGGCATAATTAATGGGATTAGGGAGTGAACATATTCTATCATATGACTTTTTCCACCATGTTATGTTGTCTTGGTGGTTATCCTTGACCTATGTTTATGATTTCATGTTTAAATTTGTTGTCATAATTCCCTTATTGCCTTTATGTTATCACGTTATACAATGGATCTTTGTTCATGTTTATGATTTTCACCTTTTTATGTCCCATTGAATTTCCTATTGTCTAACATGAAATTATTTCATCATGTTATTCTTTTTTTTGTTCCCTTATTGGGCTTTATGTCTCACCTCATTTCTATGTATATACCCAGGTTATCCAATGAAGTTTTATGAATGATGGAATATTATGATGATGTTAAGGAATTTTTAAATAATGTTGATGTACCCCTATTTTATGTTGTTATGTAATGTACCTAATTATCCAAATACAATATAATTATCGATATTTGGGGTTGTATTATGTATATTCTTATGTAATAAATCATGATTTAAAGTATAATAAAGGAAAGGGTTATCATTTATCTATTTTGGTATTATTGTTAGAAAATTATAGAAAATACCTTAGGGAAAAGACTAAACATACGGAGACATCCCTAAATTTTGGTAAATTATAGAGTAAGTGGTTTCCAATCAAATATATACTTGTATATATACTATAATTGGATGTGTCTCTCTCACATATATACTTAGGGGTAACACCCAAAAACACCATATTGAGCTACACTTGATCAGGAACTGTTGCACGACAAATGTCCTTGTTGCACACCTAGTTTGACACTCTTAGGGGATATACTTTGGTAAATTTACAAGCTCATTACAAACCATTATTAAGGGAAAAAATTACAATAAGATTCTATGTTAGGGAATAGATCATAGACAATATAGATTTAATCCTAGAGATTTACATGTTAAGGAAATAAATTTCATTTATAAATTATCACTTTAATGTTATTTGATTTCAGTTTATGTGTTTAATAGCTTAAAATTACTCATACCTTGTTTTCCCTTTATTCTATCCAATGGACAGAAATAAGAGGAACTGAGTAAACAACCAATGTGAAGGGAAATGTGATGACTACCAAAATGAGGTTCCTAACCCGATGGGAGAAAGAATCATTTTTTTATGATGATACTATCTCAGGTGAGTTAGGTTATGAATAAAAACCAAAATCAAGAGAAATTTCTAAATCCACCTAATAAAGAACAAGTTGAAATTAAGACCTTTATACAATAAAGGACCCCATCTTTTGATGGATCATATGATCCCATAATCATGTAACAATGGATCAAATCAATGGATAAGATCTTCTCTAACATTAAATGTTTTGAGCAGGAGAAGGTCATAATTATTTTTAATCATATGGATAGATAATCTGATTATTGGAGGACATTGATCAAGAATACATATCCTGAGTAAGATATTGAAGTTCTGGGGTTGACGTATTTCCAAACAAAATTGAAAAATATTTTCCTTACACTATTTGACTTAAAATGGAAAGGGATTTCCATGATCTAATGTAAAAAATATAAAAAATTTATTGGGGCGTACATGAAAAACTTCACAAGACTTTCCCAATACACCTTTATATTTTTCATTATCCCTAAATAAATAGTTTACTGCTTCTTTGGTGGGATAAATATGAGTCTATAAAAGGACCTCGAGATCAAAGACTTTGATAACTATGAGGAAATTATCTGATCATCCCTTAAATTCAAAAATTTTATCATCAAATCTCAAGGTTCTCATGGGAATAATAAGTAGAAAGTGTAGTTTAATTATAGTGGTTCAATAGAGACATCTAATCGTGGTAATAAATTTCAAAATCCCACTTTTTGAAAGTGTGTAAAGAAGAACCCCATAAATTTCCTAAAGGGGACAATGAAATTTTTAGGTGTGAAAAGTAATGGAACGTTTCCAGTGATTGTTGATGAGAGAAACCCACCTATGTAATGTAAAAGATAAATGACCAAGTAAACCCTCATCCTGTTGTCCAATGTTTCAAAATTAAGGAGCAAGGGAAATTTTCAAACCAATGCAATAATCCATGGTTATCCAAAGATAATCATAGCCAATAACCTTGTAGGAAATAATGGAGATATTATTCTATTAAAACCACTGAGGTGGATCTTGAAAATGAAGAGGTGGAAGGTATGATAGTTATTAATTCAAGAATATTGAATGCAATTTTTTATTATATTTCTACACATTCCTTCATATCATGAAAGTTTCGTAGAACAATTAAAACACCACAACAAAACATTGAAGTAAGTTTGTTAGTGAGAATGAAAAATGGGGAATTATTTCATCCCAAGTATATAACTCCTCCCCTATAAAAATTTTTGGGATAAAATTCCTAAAAAACCTTATGAAACTCCCTTTAGTGTAATTTGATGCAGTTTTGGGAAAATATTATATTTACTTATTTAGATACATCATAAATTACCATGATATGTAAAATCACTCTCCATATTGTGAATCATCCTCTTATCTTGTACAAGAGAAAGGTGTAGGGTGAATATTATTTAGAACCAACATCTAAAGAATGGATATTATTGAACTAAATGTATGAGTATCTATCTCAAATGATTGATTCTAATTAATGGATCATCCTTGAACACATTCCCATTATAAGGGAAAACATTTAAGTGTTTCTAAAATAATTTCTTGGTTTTCATGCTAGCTAAAATGTTAATTTTCAATCATGATTATACCTAGTGAATTTCCAAAATCCGATACATCATACGAATGTTTTTGTGGAACTTTAGGAGATAAAGAAAGAACTATGGTAGAATCTAGATAAAGGGTTCTTATACCAAAGATATTCATTATAGGTTGCATTGGTCCTCTACATCAGGAATATTGATGGGTCAATGATACTTTGCATTGATTATCTTGATCTCAACAAGATCATGATAAAGAACAAGTATCATGTTCCATAGATTGATGACTTATTTGATCAGCTATGTGGATCAAAATAAATCTCCAAGGTCAATCTTCGGCTAGGGTATTATCAAGTAAGGGTGAAGAAGGAGTAAATTCCTAAGATTGTTCTTCATATAAGGTACGAGAACTATGAGTTCACAAAAATTCCATTCAGAATCACTGATGCTCCATAAATGTTCACAGACTTAATGAATATAGTCTTTATAGATTACCTTGAAAACTTTGTGGTAGTATTTAAAGATGATATTATAATATTCTAAAAAATCAAGGAGGACCATTAAAAGAATCTAAGAATTGTGATAAGGACCTTACAAAAGGACAATCTTTATGAAAAGTATAAAAAATGTGAGTTCTGGTTGAAGGAAGTTGCATTATTAGAAAACATTATCATAAGAAATGGGATATCTATTGACCCTTCAAATAAAAAAGCAATTAATGTATTATCAAGGCCAATATCTATGATGGAAATTCATATTTTCCTTAGATCAACAAGGTATTATTGTCGATTTGTGATAAATTTCCCATGATTTTCAAAACCTCTAACAACACTAGATCAGAAGGGAGTAAAGTTTTTTTTGGAATAATGAATACAAAAAATAACTTTAAGGAGATAGAAAAGATTCATATCACTGCACCTGTACTTATTCTACACACAAGTGGTGAACTTTTCATGGTATATATCATTGCTTAAAATAAGGGATTGGGATGTGTACTAATAGATAATGAAAAATTGATAGCCTATTCCTCATGGAAATTGAATGTTCATGAATAGAACTATGAAACACAGGATATGTAGTTGGATGTAGTAATATTCATGATGAAAAAATGGCATGATTATCTATTTTTGGAGAAGTTTGAAATATTTTCAGATTATAAGATCCACAGGTATATATTCACATAGAAAGAGATGAATATGATCCAATGAAAATGGGTATAATTGATTAAGGAATATGAATTCCCAATCGACTACCATCATGAGAATACAAATAAAGTTTTAGATGATATTTTTATAAAGAGTCTGAAAATTTTATCATTGATGATAATTGATAGGATCCAATCTTATTATACTTAAAAAGGATGGGTTTGTGAATCATAAAGGAAGGAAAATCATCAACACTTTCATAAATGATTTCTTAACTGTCCATTTTTGAGAAAATAAAGGATGATCAAAGAGATGATGTAGAAATTAAGAAGAAGGTAGAAGTTATAATAAAATGAAAATCCTCAGAGTTAAAAATTATTAAAGACGAACTTATAAGATTGGGGTCATAATTATGTGTAGAATCAAAACCCGAGTTAAAAAAGGATTTTTCAAATGATTCACATAGATCTACCTTATACATTCATTAAGGGAGATATAATATGTATAGAGGTCTCTGAGAGAACTTTTGGTGGGACAATATGAAGTAATAGATTGTGTAATATACATAAAGGTGTCTTATATGTCATTAATCAAAGGATGAAAGGAAAAAAAATAAAAGAGGATGATGAAACCATTACCCATACCTATATGGAAATATTAAAACATAACCATGGACTTTGTCCCTTTTATTCAAAATCCATCAAGAGGAAATAATAATATATTGTTTGTGATGGATCATCATTAAAATAATACTCACCTCATTTACTTCACAATAACTTCCCACTATATCAAATTTTAAGGATATACATTAGTGAAGTAGTGAGGTTACATGGAACACCACTATTGATTATATCTGATTGAGACCCAAGATTTACCTCTATGTTTTGAAAGAGTCTCCAAAATTTCTAAATACTGAGGTGAACTTCAACATGGCTTGTCACCCTCAAATTGATTTCCAATCTGATCAAACTATCCAAACACTTGAGGACATGTTGATAGGATATTCAAATGAATTCAATGGATGATGGGATCAATATCTTATTTTGGTTGAGTTATCATAAAATAATAGTTTCCAATCAATAATCCAAATGGATCCCTATAAATCCCATTATGGGAAGAGGTTCAGAACACCTGGATGCTGAGATGAAGTTCAAGAACACAAATTGTTGGGCCCAGAAATGGTCAAGGACATGGTGGAAATGGTCAAGTCCATTCAAAGACACATATGGGATACTCAGAGTCGATATAAGATCTATGATGAGAATCATAGATGATAATTAGAGTTTGAGGTTAGTTATAATCTATTCCTCTACATATCTCATTGGAATAATGTCATGATATTTGGGAAGAAGGGACATCTTAGTCCAAGATACATCTATCCCTTTGAGATCCTTGTTCTCATAGGAGTGGTGGCCTATCAAATAGAACTCCCACCTAACCTATCTCATGTACATGATGTGTTCCATGTATTCCTATTAAGGAAGTACATACCATAACTCTCTCATGTTCTAAATATAGATGTGATGCTATTGAAGAATTACCTTTTATATGAGGAGATATCAATGGAGATCTTAGATCATAGATACAAAATTATACAAAATAAGACAATTCACTAGGTTAAAGTTCTATAGAGAAACCGAAAGATTAAACAAGATATATAGGAAGAAAAGGATGTGATGAAACTAAATTACCATCATCTTTTTTAGTGTGTGAAATGAATATTTTTAGGGATAAAATTATTTAAGGGGGGAAGATTGCGATGACCTAAAATTTTATAAATAAGAATATTTTTTGTGATTGAATTAAATTCCCTATTACGGTTATAGAAAACAAATGAAATTATATTATTATATCTAATAAAATTTAAAAACCATTAAGAGTTATAACCATTGATATTATAGACATTGAATAGTGATCATGTGATTAGTATAAATATAGGGTTATGATAAATCCAATTGACATAGAAAAAAGAATCAACGAACTCAACCAGTAGGATCATACACTATAGATCCCATTTATTTGAGATTATAAGGGAGATAGAATCACTCTCATTATATCATGACCAATCCCATGTCGAGATCCCAAAATTAAAGCATGAGTGAAAATATTTATAGGATAAGTTCATTCTCATAAGGATCACGTCCCAAACCATGTACGCCAAACCACCCCATGAAAATATCACCATTTCACACCATACCCTTAAGGTGTTTTCTGATGTAATAAATTTTTATGTAACAAGACCATAATAATAATAATATTTATATTTTATTTTAAATATAATGATTTTTATATTTACTTATAATGGTTGTTATATTACAAATGAATTTGATTTTGACATGATAAAACACAAATTGTGTTTTTGTGTAATATAAAATTTCAATTAAGGAATTCCTTTTTTGGGAATTCATGAATTTTAAAAATAAATGATATTTTTTAAAAACAATAATATTAAATATTTTTTATTTAATATAAATTATAATATCATTTTTAAGAAGACAAATGTAAGTTTTTATAGTGGTTCAAAAACTGTTATTGTCCAAAACCCTAGTATTTCTCAATAAATGTTGATACCTATATTAAAAGTAAAAATTCAATTTTTTAGAAAATCATTTTGATAAGTTAAATATTATTTTTGTAATCATAATTTCAAAATTATCTAATAGTGAAATTTTTATAATTTTATTAGGGAGCCAAATTTCCAAGAAAAAATTAAATACAGTATAAATATATGGTGTGTATTATGACTTCATAAAGACCCAAAAGTGGTGTATAAATGATATAAAAAGCATAAAATACCAAATATATGTTTTAACTTTAAAATAATGTTTTTGATCTTATTTGATTAATTTTATAAATAATTTATGAATCCTCTAAAACCTATATTATATTTTATGTTTTTATAATCATTTCTTTATGAACATGACTCACTTTGATATTAGTAGGGGTAATATTTTAATGAGTTCATCCCTTGTAATTATAAAATATAGTAAACCAATCCAATTTTTTAGAAACCATGGTAGAAAACATATTATGGTTATTGTTTTTTATTACATTATTATATATAGTACAAAACCTAAGATTGAGAAATAATAAAGAACTCCTCTCAATTTTCCTATATAAACATAGCCAAGATACCATTTATCTTCACTAAAAAACCATAGAGAACATACTTACTCTTCCCAACCCTCTCTATAGTCTTCCCAAGGTTCCCCCGAGCTCTAATTAAGCTACTCCCAAGCTTTTTGAATCACCCTCTCAAGGTAAGAGACCTCTCTCTTTTCGTTTCAGTTCAAGCACCCACTTTATATTTACATTTTAAATCTACTTTGGTTATGTTTTAATGAACTTATAAAGATACCTATACTATCCAATATATGTACTAATAATGAGATATAATTTATCCCATGTCACTATAGTATTTACCTAACCCATAATTATATCGAAATTTAGTAATGGATGTTTTCCTTCTCCTCTTTATTGAAGTATCTTCTTCAATTTATGATTTTTATTTTCAATTCCAAATGTTGGGATATGTTTTGTACACATAAATTTTAAAGTTAATTTGATATATTAATTATTATAGATCCCTTTTTATCTAATTATAAAATTTTATGAATCTTTAAGTACTGTCTTTATGATACCAAAATTTTACAGTGATTTTTCCATGCCAAACCTTTGTATTGTGAGTGCCAATGCTATTTACACTCAAGGGTATTCACCATGAAATACCTATGATCCTTTTATTTGGAAATTAAGTTTATTTATTCCACATTCCTTTATCATGGAATTAAATGTGATGAAATATGATCATATTTTTAATGATCTATGTGGAACAATTATTCATGTACATGTGTTGAAAGTGACGGGTGCACACAAAATTATATAGTACTCCAATACATTGGGTAAGGTTTTAGTCTCATAATATGTCATCCAAGGGATTCAGGAGTGAACCTAATTCATCAAAATATTTTTTCAACCATGTTATTATGTCTTGGAGGACATCCTTGACCTATGTTTATGAATTCATGTTCAATGTTTTTGCCACATTTCCCATGTTGCCTTTATGTTACCATGTTACATCATGCTTATTTGTTCATGTTTACGATTAAAACCTTTTTATCTAACATTGAATTACTTATTTTATAAAATGTAATTATTTCTTCATGTTATTATTTTTCCCCTTTTGGTTCATTATAGATGACCCCTTTCCAATGTATGGCCCTAATAAAACCCATATTGTTTTAATAATTATGGAATATTATGAGCATGTTAAGGAATATTTCAATAATTCTAATGTACCCCCTATTTTAAGTTGTTATTTAAGGTACCTAATTACCAAAATACACTATAATTATCGATATTATAATTTTTATTATGTATATTATTATGTAATAACTCATTAATTAATGTCCAATAAATACAAGGGTTTTCAGAAACCAGTCGTCAATACACCCCTTTCTAAACCAACCATATATCCACTACCTCAACACATTACATAACAGAAACAGTCACCATCATCAAAACACAACCCCAAAAGATCCACCTAAACAAAAAAGTAATTGGGAAGAACACCAAAAAGACATAGCATCATATTTCATGCTCAATTGTTTCATAATTTCTATTTAGAGAGGTATTTTATAAAATTTTATAATCTCTTTCCTGGGATATTTCATCAAATTTTTAGATTTACACACATCCATTTCATATCCATATTTAAGTGATTATCCTTTTTAGAATGGTTAATTAAAACAGTCAATCACATAAATGGTATATAATTCATAGAAGTCAAAACACAACACATCACAACAATTATTCAAGTTTAAGGTAAGGAACAACGATGAAAATATCATAAAACCAGTATACACATGATAATTAATCCTAACCCTTAAAGTTAATTTTATATATTTCATTATCTTATTTAGTTCATTATTACCATCAACCCAAAGTAATTAAATGGTATATCAATTCCATATATGTTCAAAAATAAGGATATATCTTGAATCCCCTATCATGATCAAGTCTTTCTGGATCATTGTGTAAGATCCAAATAAGAAGAAGATGATCAAAAGATCGAGGTAATACCAAGAAACCGTCAGTAACCTAAAACATAGTGTTCCCCATCAATTGATTTCTACAACATCTCCCAAACCATAAATTACAACAAAAAAGTATTCTTTAGAATAATAACAATAAGTAAAAATGAAGGGAAGGTAAGGGAACTCACCTTAGACTTAAAAGAATAAATCTCTTAAATCTTAGAATCGAAGACCCCAAAAGTGGGATGAAATTCCTCTCAAGGATGCACCTAGGTCTCCCAAGAATTGATAGAAAATTTGGGTGAGTGATGGGTTTATGATGGGTTCTATAATTTATACCCAGTTGATTGTTAATGGAGCCACTGTGTAGAACCCCTAACCACATCATAGTGAATAGGGTTTTACCCTATACCATAGTGAAATACAAGGTGTTGTGTCACAATGGACCCTTGCCAAACTCCCTTACAATATTCACATTGTAGTCAATTTCCAGATCCTATATACCCAAGTTTGGGTTGTTGTGAAACCCATCCACCACACCATAGCTACCCTAAAATTGATAGAGGCATCAAAATTCATCACCCTAAACCTCTAAATTTCAAGGTATTCTTCTATTCTTCAAGAATCACACCTATATACCTACTATGGAACAATACTAGTACACGATCAAGAATTAAGTCCCAAAACAGAACCTCTATGTGTATCTCACCAATGCATTTTATCTTCCCTCAAAAAATTGAACTACCAGAGTTTAACTCTCTAAGAATTTACACCACAACTCTCCCCCATTTTATTTTCTAAACTCTTTATACCCTTTAATAATATAAAAAACATATACTATTCAACAAAACCAATGATCTACCATTACAAAAATAAGAATGACCCTTATAAACTCTACCCTAACATAGATCATAACCTAATTACCATTATGAAAGATCACCCATGGAATAACTCAGATAAATATGCCACAAATATACCTTTATGCAAGATTACCTATAACACTATCCAAGCCTTCACATTTTAATCTTCTCCTCTACTAAAAGTTTGAGCTCCAACCCCTCAAATACTTCCTAAAAAATCTTCTCAACACCTCCATAATCCAAAACCACACAAATTAATTGGATGAAAAATCTAGTCCAAAAAATTAGATACCTCTAAAATTATTATCATCCTCAAGAATCAAAACAAAACCTATAAATTAGGGAATAATGGAAAATGTTTGAAGAAGAAACCTACGAGATACCTCTTTAGAATTCCATTATATAAAATTCATGATCAACAATAAAACAAAATAACATGAGGAATAAATAGATCTCATAAACCAAAAGCAATTCAGTATTAAATAATGAAATAAAAACAATATATAACAAATAAAAATTAAAACAAATCAGGGCATTAAGCCCACATTTTTATCTCACACTCCTAAGTAATATCTCTGAAACCACCATGCATCCATAGAATAAGATCCAAGTGGATGATATGCCCATGAAACACCATATTTTGATAACATTGGATATCAATTAGTCACTCAATGATTGTCACATCATCCTTGATTTATAGCTATCCCCAATTATTGACATGAGAGTTATTGTGAAGATATAAATTAATTTGGGACACATGGAAGAAAATTGTATCATTTATAACTATGGAAAAAGTTCCAACTAATATACCACTTCACACACATAAGCCTCAGCCTAGTTGGTGAGGACTCCTTAAGTGCATCCAGGCGACCAGGGATCAAATCCAGGCAGAGGAAAATTTTTGGGGGTACTGTAGTAGGCACTATAGCGGAAACTATAGTAGGTACTATTTGGAACTTTAGTAGCCGATACTATTCGCCCATTTGGGCCTTTGGGCCACCGATTTGGTCCTCGAGTCCTTTAAGGCCATCGGGCCACCCAGGCCTTCGGGTCAGTAAGGCCTTCGGGCCACCTTAAGTGCAGATGAAAACCAGAAAAACTACATAGAACAAGCTCCAAAAGAAGGACGAGTAAGGAGATTTCACCATAGCAGAAGCTAAATGAATTTCAAGAATGAGAGGGTATGCTACCTGCCATCGGGACAAGACTATGCATGCACAGGAAAGCCTAGGCAAATAGCCATGCGAAGGTGGAGAGCTGATTTCACGATGAAGATATCAAGGAGGAGCAGTTCCAAGTAGTTAGCCTGGGTTGTATGTAATATTTGAAGCCTATGGGCAATGAATTCCTCTAAGGACTATGAGCTATGTAATACTTACACCTATGGGCCTTGTAGGGTTCCACCTCACCCCTTGAAAGGTGGATTATCAAAAATCAATAAAAAAATGAAGGCCTTCGGGCCATTGGAGGATACACCACCTCACCAATGCACTCTGACACCTCGAAACGCCCAACTAATTAGGGAAAGAACTTAATAATGAAATTAAACCTCTACTACCCCAATGAGAGGAAACCCTCAAGAACACATTTTCTCTAGATTTAAACTCTAGGGGTATTCACCTATGGTTAGTATAATCCTTTTAGAAGTCATAAATTTCTTTCATCCACTACTGAATCATCTGGATCTTCTCTATTATACTATTTACCACATATGGACCAAGTACAGTAGGCTCTCTAACCTTTTTACAACATAATAGAGATCAACATGACCACCCATACAATGCCTCAAATAGATTCGTACTGATAGATAATTGGATTATATCATTATAGGAAACCTAAACCAAGAGTACTTGATATATACATGATCCTCCAAAATCTAAGACACAATATTCAAATATATATTCTAACATTGAGATGGTATACTCCATAAATCTATCTATTTTATGGCTAAAAAGTGGTTTTAAATAATATCCAAAATTCAAAATAAGGTTTCATTTATTTCCAGAATTTACAGGTAGATCGAGGATCCTGATCAGAGATGACGGTCCTCAGAAACCCTTGGTGCCTCATCACTTCATCCTTGTAACACCTAACTAAAATATTCATGACACCCAACTCCATAATCTCTATAAAATGGGCTGAATTATTCACTCAGACTATGATCACCAAAATAGAATCACATACTCACTGGGCTTGTGGTATACTAGTGATTAAATCCACTAATATTTCTTCCTACTTCCACTAAGAAACTTTCATTAGATGCATCAACCCTTGAGATAAATGGTGCTCAAATTTCACCTACTAGAAGATCAAAAATCATTCCTGAAATCCGCTACTTAACACTTTATACTAGGTCACCAAAGAGGCCTCCTCAAGCGATAATAAATTTTGGTCATGTATAGATATTTTGTTAAAGGTGATTTGTGAAACTCATGGAGAACTAACTCATTCATGGACAGTGAAATATAAAGCCTCCCCTAAAATAACAACTGATATTTTTCATCATTTTAGCACCCTTTTTAGAGCATCACCATGACCAACACAATCTCCCATAACCTATCCCTTGCGGTATCACCACTGAGACTCCTCTACTTAGTTTAATAAGTAAGTTTACCCTATTATCTGGTATATGAATCCTCCTTCATCAACCTCCCCATTGCTATGTTGTGAAGCCATTAACTCCTCTATTAGCCTCTAATAATATTTAAACTCTTGAATAAAATATCCTCTCAACTTCCTACTCAACATGTTATCCATGATAATCCCCCTTCTTGCAGAGTTATAGATCTCAAAATTATAATCCTCAAGAAACATTATCCACCCCATATGACATTGATTCAGATCTCAATGAGTGAAAACATACCTCAAACTCTTGTGTTTTGTAAAGAACATAATGTGATAACTAATAAGGTAATGTCTCTAAAACCTTAGGTAAAACAATATTTTCATTAACTAAAATTCATGTTTAGAATTGTTTCACTCATGGGGATGTAAATTTTTAGACCAATAAGAGATCAAAACCCTCTTCTTCATCAATATTCATTATAAACCTATATGAGAATCACCACAAAATACCTTAAAAATCACTCCCTCCTCATCCAACTCAAGCACTAGGGAATTAATCAAACTCTCCTTTGGATATTCAAATTCATCTTTACGCTGATCATTCTAGTTGAATGTTTATTTATTCCTAATAAAAGTCATTAATAGGGATTAAATCTGAGAAAATTATGAGACAAACCTTGGATAATATCCTACAAGACCATGGAAGTTGTGAACCTCGACCACATTCTTGGGTGTCACTTATGAAATATCTTAGACAATCTTTGATAGATCTATGAACACACCCTTTTAAGACACTATATGTCCAAGTATTTTCACCTCACATATATAAAATTTTCAATTAGAAAACATCCTATAGAGATGATGATGTCAAATATACTATAGGAAAACTATAAGGTGGTCAGCATTCTCCTCCTTCAACATTGAGTATATGAGGATTTAATCAATGTGCATGAATGTGAACTATTATATGAATGACTGGAACATGGAGTTCATGATCATCATGAACACAACAGTCATGTTCATGACATTGAATGACATAAATACACACTCAAAGTTTCCATACTTTCACTAGAAGGTATTATTCAGGATATCCTCATCCTTCATCCTCATTTGGTGATATCTATACTAAAAATAAATATAAAAAATGAACTATCATTATTTATCCATTAAAATAGATCATATATACTTATAAGGGGTAATGGTTCCTGAATTTCACCTTGTTCAACATTTGGTAGTCAAAAAACAACCTAATACTATTGTCTACCTTCTTGGTGAACAATACTAGAGCACCCCAAGATGACACACTATGTTGAATAAATCCCCTCTACTTTAAATCATCAATCTAGATCATCAACTCATGAGACTTAATGGGGGTGTACTATAAGGATCCATTGAAATCATAGATGATTTGGGTTATAACTCAATACTAAATTTGAAATTTCATTAAAGGGTAATTTCATAACCTCATCAGGGAAGATCTATAGAAACTCATAGATAGATATAGGAGTATCCACTACCTCATATTCCATTGATGACTCAACCAAATGAGATAGGAGAGGCTCTGCATTCCTTCCACCCATATTATAATTCCACTTGCCAATGAACACCACCCACTGGAACTCCATGTTAGAGAATGGACTCTCCACTGAAATCATTACACAAATGTGTGCATATAAAACATCCAATTCATTCCAAGGATGATTTTTTTGGTTTTATCTATAAAAATAAGAAATACCCCCATTGAATGATACCACCTAATCATAATTTTACACTCTCTACAAGTATCAAATAGTATATCCTAACCTCTAATTAGTGTGGATAACACTAGGGTGACGGGAAGTCTCTCTACCTTTAGTATTAATGCACAAACCAAAGTGGATGAAAGAAGTTGCGAAAATATCTAAAATAAAAAAAGGTAAGAACTATGGTAAATGATAAAATGATCGTACTTAAAACAACATATGGCCTATCTAGTGATGGGGCCTCTATAACATACATCTTTCCATGGATATATCCTCTATCTCACTACTGATGACCTCTATGTATACCCTCTGGTCGAGGTCTTTTTGGATAAGGACCATCATAGGGCTAGCCACTACCACCTTCATCCCCTATTGGATGAGAATAAACCTATCGACTCAGTTTTTAACTTAGAACTACTGGTCCTTAATGCTGATACTTCCTTGGGGGAAACTATTTTTATTGTGTCTAAAAAGGTTCCTAACCTAATACACCATATTGACCTACCTAAGTGGTTGGGAACTAAAAATGATGGTGAATTTAACCCCTTGTAGGTATAAAATGTAAACGGGAGTCCCTTTGTAGATGCTTGAGATTTTTTTGGCCCTATAATAGTATGAAATAGAGAGATGATTTTAGTTCCCTACCAATTGTTACCACAAATTCCTTGACATTCATGAACCCGATCTTAAAGGTATACTCTTTTAAATTTTTTTCTTACCTCCCTATTGAGGTGGTACCTCTTATTAATATATCTCCATAATAACTTCTTCCTTATTATGTACCTCCAATTATGTAGGGAGTGTGAGTAGGGTGACTGTATATCTGATCATTGAATATAGTTCCTCATCAAGATGTTATTATTGAGACTCATCATCTAAAAAAAGGTCATGAGGGAAACAAAGATGTCCCATGAACTTGATCCTAAGCTCCCAAACACTCATATTTCCTTAATAAAGGTGGAGAATCTCCCCAATCATTGTATCATTAATCATTGATGATAAGAATTATGTGTGGAATTCCTTCTGAAAATAATCCTAAGAAATATCTAGCTCCTTTCGATCTCTAACATATAGAATCCACTACTAATGCACCAAAACTCACATATAACTAATCAGTAATGGAACCAAATACTTATCTCAAGATCAAATCACATTTAAGGATATCTCAAGATCCTTTATCCATCACTTTGCCTCTAAATTTGATATGCTCCCCTCATATATTACCATAGTCTAATGTTAGAAATCATACAGTGTTTTTAACCCCATCTATCCATCCTCGGTCAAAACAATCCTATAATTATCAAAAAGATCAAACTACTGAATCTATCCCCACTGAACTTCATGTGTAATATGACTATGATCCATAATTAGAAACACAAAGGAAACCCTAATCTTTATATTATGGAATTTATTAAAATTCATTTTATTTAGTGCATTTTATTTTTCTAACATCTCTAATTCAATCAAATGTTAAAATATGTTTTATGGATGTACCTGTCTAAGTTATCTACCCTAAAAATAGTTTCAATTCACTAAAAACATTTAGGGAGCATAAGGGAATTGTGTCAGATTTGGGGGGGGGGATAAAATCTCATGTTATAACTGATCTTCCTTGCTCACGTCATGTGATAAGCTCAACTTCCATTGTTTCTCTACCAACCCATGAAAAAAATAGAAGGGAATAAATTTAATATTCATCATATCTATAAAAAAAGATTTTATACCACTCATTCATGACCCATACATGTGTACCCCTCCTATACCAACAAGGAAGATAGGGAGTGACCCCCAAAGTTCACCTCTAATAAGCCTTGGGTTGGAAAATCTCACCAAGAGTATAAAAAAATGGGAGGTATTACCCACAAAAAAACTATGAGAACATAATATAAAACCATTAATAAATCACCATGTCATAAATAAAAAATAAAAATCATCGCAAAATTCATGTCAAGTGATAAAAATAAAACTCTACAGAAATAAAATAGAACCAAGGTAAATCGAAAGGTAGTAACTCTATAATAACTCCAGCCTCAAAAATACTAGTGTTCATATCAGTCTTTGAAGACCTTATATAAAACAAAAAATGGTTTATATATATAATATGGTGGTCATAAAATGTATACTTGGTTGGATCAAACCAAATGTATCACATGAAAATGTGTAAATATCATACTAATGATCTAGTGAATGAAAAAAAAAACTAACATGAACATGTCATCTAATCTACCAAAATTGTATTAGGGTACACTCACCAAATAATGCATCCAAGTATTATGAAAATATCAAAAGAATATAATTCAAGGCACCCCACAATCACATACTCATTGGTTTTCCAATCTCATTCCCCAATATTTGACATCTTGTATTTCCATCCCTTCCATGTATACCAAACATATATATGTATCCTAGGAAGTAATGTATCATGAAAATGAGGGATATCAACCTCATTACATCTTCCTACAGTTCATGACCCCAAACATGCATCGCATCAGGTACTACCACTAACCAGTAATCTATCATAATTAGTCACCACCACTAACTAAGTAATCATCACTAGCTATCACCTACAACTAATCAATCATCAATTGGTATCACTACCTACTAATCAATCATCACTAGGAATTTCCTTTAACTAATCCATCATCACTTGGAATAAGAACTAACTAATACATCATCACTATGCTCCTTAGATTAATATAGAACGAGAGAGAGGGGGTAGTTACCTATCCATAATCATTAATATGGATGTTGGAGAAGACACACATAAGTAAAACCATTTGGGAGTTGGTAAGGATTTCTTACTTTGGTTGGTTGAATTCATAAATCACATGAAAATACAAGAATAAATAGTCTCACACATTGCCCAGCCAAAGGGTTCACATGAAACAACACTAGAATATCCCAAAATACTACCACATCACCCTATGTTATCCATCAAAAACTTCTATCACCACTAAATAAAAATCACTAAAAAAAACCACACACTACCATCAATTCCCCCAATTTATTCACTAATTCAACCAAAACTTTCTTTAATAAACTATTTAGTTACATATTTAATTACCACCCATTACCATGTACACCTCAAATTTATTTTCATCCACTACCCACTTGATTCCAACTCACCAATAAACATTTAATTGATTGATTAATTACCACACATATTTAATTTCATCCAAAACTTATTCAATTCCATCCTAGGACATTCTCATTACATTATTAAAAATTATGTCCCTTAGTTATCAAAAAACTATATAAAATACAACACAAAAAATACAAACAACCTTGCAACAATAACCATAAATAATTAACTACAATACAGACCTCAACATTACCCTTCCAAACCAAACATATCCTATCTAACTCAACACATTCCAAATTCAAACTGGTCACCACCATCTCCATAAAGTCCCATAAGATCCAAAAAAACACATTAGTAATGGGAAAGCACACTAGAAAAACATATCAGTAGATATCAAGCTCAACTATTTCACAAATACCATTTAGAGAGGGATTTCAAAACATTTCATTATCTCTTTTATGGGAGATATCATAGGATTCCCAGATTTATATACAATCAGTTCATATCCATATTTAATTATGTAACCATTTATGAATAGTGAATTAAAAAATCAGTAATGGAAAGGTATCCCAATTCATAGGATCCAAAACTCAAACATAATAGTATTTATTCATGTTTAAGGAAAGGAAATTTTTTTTCAAAAACATAAAAATTGTAAAAACATCTGAATCCACCCTACCCATTCAAATTCATCTGATCTATTTTATTGTCTTATTTTTAGTTCTTAGCATCCAACCAAAGAAAGTTAAAAGTATGAAAATTCTATAGATTCACAAAAATAAGGTGATAGTTCAGACCCCTTATCTCAATAAAGGATTTTAAGTTACTATCCAAGATTAATTCATGAAAAATATGATCATAAGATCGTGAGTGCACTAAGAAACCTTTAGTGACCTAAATCGTGGTGTTTCACAATAATATATTTCCATGAAATCTCCTAAACTAGAAATTCCCATAACTATAGCCTTCTTTGGGATAATAATGAGAGGGAAAAGAGGGGTCAATGGAGGGGAACTTAGCTTATACCATAAGGAACCATTCTCTTGAATTTAGGAATAAATGACACCAAAAGGGGGTTGAAATATCTGCAAATGATGCATTATTTTCACCAAATATTTAGGAGATAAATTTGGAGAGTGATTATTTTCATTGGGTTTTTTTAAAATTATACATATAATATTTTAAGAGAAACCACAGTGTAGAACCCCTAAACATGTCTTAGTTAATAGGGTATTACCCTAAACTACAATGCAAGACAATGTGCTACGTTACAATGAACCCTATTATAACTCCCCACTAAAATTAACACCATAGTCAATTGAAAAATTCTATTTACGTGGGTAAGGACACAATGTAACCCATGTACCATGTCATAGCTTCCCCCAAATAGATAGAGGTGTTAGAATACATTACCTTGAGCCTTTATGCCACAAGGGCCTCTGTTAGACTACAATAATACCACCTCAGTACCTATTATTCCATTAAACCCCGAAAAACTATAGAACCAAGTACCAAATTGAACCTTCATACTATAGATCACCTCAATGCTATAGCTTCCCTCAAAACAACAAAACCACTATAAAAAACCTATCTAAATCTTGGCATCATATCTCTCCTTCACAGTGCAGCTAAAACTCCTTCTACCCTTCAAAATTCCATAAAACATTGAATATTCCACAAAACCTGATATTTACCATTACAAAAGATTGTAACGGACTTTAATCTCTCTACCCTTTCACATATAAGAACTGGATTACCCTTACGAAATATGCCTAGTGATGTAACCCAAATATTCGTGCTGCAAATATACCTTTATATAGAATTCCATATAGTGTAACCCAAGACTCAATTTATAAATATTCTTCTTGGCTAAAATTTGAACATGAACTCCTCCTCTCCTTCAAAAAAAATCCTCCAAATTCCTCCATCACCCGAAACCATACAAAGTAATGGACGATAAAATTCATACCTCCACAACAACAATGTAGTAGTTCTAAAATATAAAATGAAGTAATGAGTAGTGGGTAGGAAGAGTCTTTGGAATTTTATATTTTATAATTTGAATATAATAAAGGTTTTAATAGCCTAAAGTAGGAGTTGAATAAGTTATTAGTATATCAAATACGTTTTGTGTCCAAATGGGAGTATTTTATTGAGAAATTGAGGTTAATGAATAAAATTTTACTTGTATCATTTAAATTTTATGGTATGATGTAACATACCCTATCTTTTTTTATTTTGATTTTTTATTTCAAGGGGGTATATAGTATGATAAATTCAAATAATATGTTTATTCTTATAGGGTAAAAATATATTTAGGGGTAATTATTACAAAAGGGGAAAATTGTGAATTTAGAATGTGTGCCTATTGGTAAAATGTGATAACTATTCTAACATGTTTGATGATTATGTATGAAAGATAGTGTTATTTAGAACATGCATAATAATAGTTTTGAGAAGAAAAATTGGGAAGATAAGTTTCAAGAAGTTGAATATGGTTGTTGGAAAGTTGGTGTAAGTTACCTTAATGGATAATTGTGAAATATTTATTCATAGTTCATGTTTCCAACCACTAGTTCTCTTACATGGTCATATAATGATAAAATAATAATTCAATTATTAGTTATAAGGGTGATTTATGTTTGATGGTTTCCAACATAATTTAAAGGGGATATTTTTATTACCAAGAAGTTGTTTAGTAATAAAGGTGTACTTGAAGGTGTTTCTGTCAAAACTGGAGATTTTTTATAGATAAAATAAGTGGATGTGATATTTAATGTTGGTGTCTTATTTTTTCAACACATTTACACATTTATCATAACATGAATCACATTCAAACTCAAATTAATTTATATAATTTAAATGAGTTGAATTCCATTTGGAATCTTAAAAGGACTTGGAAGAGGTTTAATGTTG
Organism: Viscum album; assembly: GCA_963277665.1. Lineage (NCBI taxonomy): Eukaryota > Viridiplantae > Streptophyta > Magnoliopsida > Santalales > Viscaceae > Viscum > Viscum album. The sequence continues at coordinate 1,811,744,931 of OY728156.1, forward strand.
GAAAGTGAAGTTTGAAAGGATTTCTAGTGACGGAATAATAATTAACACTACTACATCTATTTCATTGAAGAGATATCACAAAGTATATAGGAGTAAATATTTATTTTTGGAGTGAATTTTTATAAATGTGAGTTCAAGGATATGCCCTAATAATTATAATCCATTTATTTATTCTATTAGATTGTATGGTTATGGTTAATCCCAAATCAATCCAAGGTTATACCTGTTCATTTCGAATCACGAACCTTTTATATAATTGTGTTATTTTTTATGTGGATGTGAAAATGAAATAACTGAACTAAGTTAATTAGCTTCAAAAATTTTGGTGGTGAAGTATATTGTTTGGTGATAGATTATTTGTTTCATCCTAACTGGTGATGAAGGTTTGTTTTTAGAAGAATCAAAAAATAATTGTAACAACTATATTCTTATTGAATTATTTTTTAGGGACACGCTATATAAGAAGCAATGTACTCCAAAATTAGTACATAGTAGTTGGTTTCCTTTGAAGATATCAAGGTTGTTTGAAGTTAGTGTCATAAATTATCTCTAATATTTATGTTCTTGATTATGAATTTTTTTTCTATCATGGATCACATTAATTAGGTAAATAACAAAGGACTTATAAAATTTGTATGAAAATTTTTAATGTTTTTAAATGTAATATTTTTTTCATACTTTCTCTCACTTGGAATTGAAGTACTCAATATTTTAACTAAAGGTTTTACTATAGTCATGAGAGTAGGGAAAATGAATCTAATTAATAATAATATATTGAGATTGATAGGAATAAAAATAAGGTTATATTAGCTTCTATTTCAAATATTTTTTTATAAAGTTATAGGGATGAAGATATCGAATGATATTTGGGGAAAATGAAAAAATATTTACGAGTGGAATGTAAGAGTGACAAAAGAAAAAATTCAAATCTGATGTGATCAAATTTATGAAATTCATATGACTGACAGGGAGTCAGTGGATGATTTATTCACTAGATTAAATTATATTTTCATCTAAACAATAGGTTATAAAGTAATATATTGAATTAAATAATAGTTAATTAGTTACAAAGTATCATTCTAGATAGTTTTAATACCAATGTTTCTTTAATTGAAGATCATGATATGAATAAATTTCTAATTAAGGACTCATGTAGTGTATTTTTGGTACATGATATGAGGGAATCCACTTTTGATAAAATAAGTGTAGGTGAAAAGTAACTTTCTTTCAATCTCCTTAGTATTGGTATGACTTTGAAGGCAGTTGAGGAATAAAGAGAAGAAATAGTGTAACACCCCAAGAATTTACAAATAGATTTAGTATATAATGAATGAAACATTGAGTCTCTACAAAACACCACTTTGTTATAAACTAGCCAGTAAACATAAAATTTCCACCTCTGTGATTTGAATTTTGAAAAACTGACATACACGGTTGTGTTCAGTAAGATATTTAGAGTCTAATAAGACAGACTTAATTTTTTATGAATATTAACTTACCCTTATGAAGAGTAACTTACCCTTATGAATAGTAATATGATAAATGGATTATTAACCTCACCTAATAAATTATAAATAAATTTTTGGTTCCATTATTTCGGTTTTGAGTTTAGTTTTTCTTAAAATTATAATGAATTTGATAAATTGATTTTTAGGAAAAAAATGTACATTTCAGAGAGATTTAAATTATTATATAAAACTAGGATTTTATTAATGTTTTTAATAATTAAATATTATTATCAAAAAACTATTCTTTAATTAAAAATTGTAAAATAATTTTATTTTTTTCAATTGTCAAAAATTTTACTATGCATTTTATGTCCGCTATTATTTTTAATAAATAAGTATTTTCATAGATAAAAGTTAAAATTTCCATATATATATAATTATTATGATAAAATAAATTTCATTTTTGAATTCATAATGTCAATTTTAGGTTATGCTGAATTAATGATAATTTTATAAAATACTTTAGTTTTTCATGAATAGTAAAAATATAGTTTTGATTTTTTAGTATGTTTAATAATATCCTTAATGATTTAATAAGGATGTAATAGTTATGGTAGACTCTAGAGTAATAAAATATTATATGAGGTGTCCCAAGTGGCCAAAATCATGGTCAAATACCATGGACAAGCCCATAGTTTTGCAAATACCACTAATGAGGTTTCATTGGAAATTAATAAAAAACTCTCTCTTTTACTATAAATACCCACTCATTATTTCGTTTTAATTTATTCCAAATTCATCATCCTATAATTTATGTGATTTTTACCTCCCTAGGAGTCCTACCTAGGTGTCCTCAAGCCCCAAAGGTCCCAACCTTCAAGTTTTAGGTTTTACTCTACAAGGTAATAGAATTCTCAACATCTCTTTTCCATTCAAGTTCTCTTTTATGTGGTATGTATTTAAAATTTCCATACCATGTTCTTATTTACATTTTATTCTGTCCCTACTATATTACAAGTCTTTTATGAATGGGTTTCCGCTTTACCCTCTCTTTTTAATGTTTTCTAAAATCATGTTTCCTAACTGTTATGTTGGAGAATTTTCGTCTCAAAATCTCTCTCTTTTTTCAAGAACTCTTATTATGTTATTATCTTTTAACATAAATTGGATTATATTGTGATATGTCATTAAATATCCAAATTAAATTTTATATTATTTAATAATGATTAGAGATCCTATTTCTTTCATCAAAATATTTTATGAATTTTTAAGTGACGTCGTTAGGATGCCGAATTTTCGTAAGGGATTTCTCAACTTTTATTTTATTTCAAGTTCCTTTCTTTTCTTTGTATTTCCTCACCTACATTCATTGAAATTTTATGATAACTCTAGTAACTTAAATTTACTATAATTGTGTTTTGAAAATTAAATAATTAATCAGCATCTCTCCTTTCCCCTTCTTTTATACTAGAAATGAAAACAACGTCTGAGATGTGTTAATTTATCACATTCAAGGATGATGGGTTTTCAATTAATATTATCGTCTTCAATTATGGTCATGAAACATTTTTTATAGTTGAAGAAGACTATAATATATGTATTATAACTTATGTAATGTTATGGAATCTTTTTTCACACATGATATTAATTTATAAATTAAAATGAGTTTGTTGTGATAAAAAAGCTACCAATTAACCCAAACAATTATCATTAAAATTTTATAATGATTCATCTTAACTCCTAATAACCAAATGAATTTTATAACAATGTACTATTCTGGATGTTAAAAAATAAAATAAAACTTCTATTTTGTACAACCATTCTCATATTACATGTTTATACTTACATGTATATAAGTAAACCGGTCATGAATACCAAGGAAAAAAACGCTCCCAAACAATAAAATTGAACCTCTTAAACCCATCAAGAAGTTCATGAATGAATATAATAAGGATAAAATAAATAAATTAAATAAGTAATAGGTTCTAGAAATAATAATAAATGAATTTAATTTGGTTATCTGGGAAACTAAGATCAAGTGAAGAACACCATCAGACTTTAGGTAAGGGTTTTCTCATCTCACTTCAATTTTTGTGAGATATTACTTATCCAACACTATTTCTTATGTATGGTGTATTTTTACTTAACATTTATTCATAATATAATTAATCACTTTATTTTAATTTTATTCAATATATCATTTTATGATTATTATTTTTGGGGCATATGATTCAATTGATTACAAAGTGGTAAGGGTTTTATACCCAAACCTCTATTTTCATTTGGGTTACTCTTATTCCCTATATACCTCAATTAAATTATTATATATTAAAATTTAATCATAATAAATTATTTTTAAATGTATATATCTTTTTACCAATAAGAATTATACTTTATTTATGAGGGTTATATGTTTTAAAAGGATCTTTCAAAAATCCTTCCTGATAAACAACCTCATTTCAAGGGAACATTTAGAATTCTTACTTATTTTCAAGTGAAATATGTAATATATTTTAAGCCATTATTATTTTTTTAAAGTCAAAAATTTTATCATGAAAAAACCATCTTGGTTCATTTATGGTTTTATGAAAGAATACATTCCTTTCCATTTTAAAATCTCTTTAATATATTCCTAAAAATGCACTAAAATGTTTTACTTCTAATGCTTCTTTAAAAACTCTTTTTACATGATTTCAATTTAGTGGAACATTATTTATTCCTAAAATATAATTTAAATTATATTAAATCTTCTTTTATGGGATATAAATTTTTAAAAATCTGATTTCATGACAAATAAAAATGATTTTTCAAAAGAACTCTTCCTTCCAAAGTAAAAAGTATTTTTCTCATCTCACTTTAACTTTTATGAGATATATGCCTTTTTCACCACTTATTACTTGAATTTTGTGTATTTAGTTACCTTTGGTATATAATACCAAGAGTCTCCATATTATCATGATATTATAAGGGATTATGATTTGAATGATTCAAGGTGGTGTGGGACACTTTGGAATGTTTAAGGATTATTTTCTCAAGAAATTGTCAATGGTATCATTTAAAAGTATCTTCATTTATATCAACATCCTTGTTGAATACTATAATTAATTTAGGTGTATCTATTATGATATCATATATAATATGTTGTTTAATGTTTTCTAATAAGTTTTACTATGGATGCGCTATCTTGATACCATTCACCACATTACTCTGAATGGTTAGTGTTTATGTTTAATGATTGGGGAAAGTTATTTACATTTCATATGTTAGTTTCAATATGAATTTATATATTGATTATTTTCACCCCATTTATATGAGGAATAAATTGGAATTAGTAAGTGACAGGTGGGATCTGCGATAGCCCCTCGATACATCGGTAGGTCTCATGAGATAGACTATGGTCTTGATATAAGGCCTTGACAAAATGGATATTTATGGTGTTGGCATGCAACCTTGAAGGTATGGCAATGATGTACCAAATTATGAATTCCCTCATTATGAAACTATTAATTGAATGTTCATGTGGTTTTTATAATATTAGAATAACCATGATTATGTTTTATTATGGAAATATTTACCTAGCTCATATTCCTTCCATATTATGTTCAAGTTTATTTTTAAAGGCACGTGTTTTTAGTTATTCACCATGCCTAATTTTTTTGTTTATGATATCTTCCACTATTTTTCTTACCCTTACTAAGCATATAAGATCACCCCTTTCTAATGTTCCATTTTATCAGGACATGAAGAAGTTTATTATGAATGATCTGTAGGGATAAACTTAGTGTTGTGGATGTTACCAATAAAACTTATATATTGTATTTATTTTCAAGTTGTAATGTTGAACCTATGTATGTATACAGTTTTAAAAACTAATAAACTACTCGGTACTTTAGGATTTGATTCCATGTATTCATGAGAATATATTAAAATCATGCATCGCCTCTAGTCTTTTGGGGTTGGGGTGTTACAGTTGGTATATCAAAGTAAGTTTAGTGGAAAACATGGAAGCTAGACTTAGAAAATGTTGATTAGGGACCAAAACCCTAATATAGTATTGATGATACACATACAATAACATCCTATAATTTTGGTAAGGAATATATTATTTGGATCTTCCTAGAAAATTAATCTCTGTCAAGATATTATATGTGTACATGGTTCTAGCACAGATGTACTTAGGAGTAACAACTCCGACAAGGTGTTTCGGGATTGACCCAAGGTAACCTAGTATATGACAATGGGCCTTAATGTGCACCTGTTTTGACACTCTTGGGGGATATTATTAGGATAATTAACATTTTTTTCTTATATAACATTATGAAGGATTTATTCTTTGTAAGTAACCAAAGTATATGGTTCTAGGATTTACGATGGCTAAGTTTATGATATATGCTATACAATGTTTAAAGTTATAGTAATATCATAATTTTATAAGCTAATGTAGCATATGGAATTGATTAGAAATGGAACCTAGCATAAGTAATGAGAACATCACCAATGCATGTGATATAAATAGTAAGAAGGATCATATCTCTCATAGTATTAAGCCATCATTTCAAAGGAAGATAGTCTCTCATGTGTCCTCATCATATGAGGAAATAGTATCATGTGTTAACAAGGTATGTAAATAATTCTCTAAGTTATATGGATTTGAAGGGAAGCAAAAGAAGAAGATGATGGTATCAAAAAATATGGATAAAGGGAAGAAGGGAAATAAGGGTTTTCCCATATGTGATAACTGTGGAAAGAATCACTCAGGTAAATTCTTGAAGGGAATGAGTGATTGTTATAAGTGTCGAGAAAAAGGACACGAGGTTCATGATTTCAAGGGTAAGAAAAAGGTTTTCAATATACAAATCTTCAACTGTAAGGATATAGGACACTTTTTGAATCAATGTCCCAACCATCAAAGGAATATACCTCAAATAATGATTATGGATAATGATTAAGTTATGATTCTGACATAGATGAAGTAGAATGATTAATATGCCTAGTCAAGAATCATTTCATTTGAATATTTTTTCAACAATTTAATGGTTATAAGAATTATGTAATATATGAAGATTTTACTACAATAATTTTTCATTAAGGATTTGAAACCATAATTTGAATGGTACCAAGAAAAGATATTATGTTGAAAGTTAATAATTTTGGAAATGATTAAAGGAAGGAAAAAATTTAATATATTTCTAATGATTAAGAAAATGATGAAGAAATGATTCATTTGTATAAGTATTGAATACCTCAAAACTGATTTTTGACTTGTCGACATGTGGTCTATGGTATCATTGATGTAGTTTACAACATTTTCGGATATAAGTAATATATTCAATAGCATGTGTAATGATGAATTCATGTTTATAATATTATTTTATGGTAATTTTAGTTATTACCATATTTTAAGAGGACACATGATGAATATATTCACATTTTTGGAATGTGAAAATGTAGGGCTGCTTCATGTTTATTAAAGGCAAATAAGGTATAAGATGTATTGAGTAGGATATATCATGGAGTTATAAACAAAATGAGGATTTCCAAGGATATAATTTACATGGATATAAAAAGTATGGATATGATAATGATTCTAAAGTATTAGATCATGATATTTTTGAAAGTAAAACCATTTGTGAAATGGTTTAATTTGATCATTGTATGAGGTTTTAGAGTTTAATGTCACTACATGATGGTTTGATTATTCTTCCACAACCATGTTGTCTAATTAGAATGAATTGTTTTATAGTAACCGATGCATTTAAATTTCATCTTATTAAGAGGATATTTTAACCATATTCCTGATGTGGGTTTCCTATAAGATAATTTTCAAGTATCAACCATTAACATTTGAAGTTCAATTTTAAATTTCAAGGATGAAATTTTTGTAAGGAGGGATAATGTAACACCCCAAGAATTTACTGTAGAGAACCAAAGCTTGAAGTACATGGAAATTACATTACTTTAGCGGAATACTTAATACATAACAAAAATAGACACACAAGGACTGTAATAGTTTAGTGTCTTTGGAAACTTGGAACGTAATCTTCTAATCGTGGTGAAAGATCTTCAACATCTCCCATAAAGATCTTCCAATTTTTGTTTCCTTACCTAAAATATTTCTTTTAATCCTGGGGGAAAAGAAAAAATAAAAAGGGTGAGATCAAATGATCAGTAAGTGTAAGCATGGATAAAATAAAACATACCATATACATTTGATCTTAAAAACATGAACGTAATGTTTAAACATCAAAATCTTGAGCAACGACTTAAAACATGGAAGTACATAAGCCATAGATCATAATGAAACATAAATCATGATAACATAGCATGGGAATAAAACATGTAATTGTGGTATCCATTAAGCACATGTAATGATTTCCATAGTATCCAAGGCATTTCTGCCAAGACCATCTTAGTGGACAAATTCCCATTCTGAATCGAGTTCACTCCTCGTTTCAGCCCTGTAACACTGAACCAGATTAACTTACCATTCCAGCCATGTCTATATCATGAGATATAAAATCTTTACCCAATGCATTGGAGGGATATATAGGTCCCACCAATTCCATAATAAAATCATTCTTACTTGTGCCACAAAATAAACATACATCATTCATAAAAACCCAATAAATAAAATGGGTTTCATAAACATCATACCATCATCACATAATACATATAAAATAAATGGATATAATTTCCAAATAAGAAAAGTGAAACCATGTAAATCATAGAGACATTATACTTGAAACATACACATATGAAATAATGTCATCTTAGATGAAAAATGGTTTTGATAAAACACTTGAAATGAATTCTTGAGGAAAATATACTTTTTTCTTCAAAATAATTTTATTTTCACAAAATGTCATGCAATTTTAAAAGAAAAGGATTTTTTTGAAAATAGTCATGAAATATTTTGGAGGAAGCTTCATAAAAACAAGGCTTTATAAAACCGTAAAAATCTGTTCACGCCGTATAAGTTAAAAATTACATTCTCCTCGTACTTTTGTCGGAAAAGTCAAAAAAGTACCTCGTAATGAAAATAAGAGAAAGATTTCATACATACCATGTAGTAAAAGTAAAAAATGGGTAAAAAGTAATTTATACATACATGAAAACACTTTTATAAAACATGGACATGATAGAAATAACCCCATTAAATACTTACGAATAAGCAATCTCAGATAAAAATGAGATTCGCAAAATTATCTCTTACCTTAGGTCCCATATGCTTCGTACGTATCCGAACCTCCTGTAATATGATTTAAATAATGTCATTGACTTATTACAGAATCATATTCATTGTTATGATATCATATATGGTTCACTTATTACTTTATATTACCCGTTCTTTTGTAAATTCCATGTTAAAGAGCGTTTTGGGTAAAATCGTTTCATTTGTCGTCCGTGTTTTGACTTGTAATCATTCATATGATTACTTTAATCATGATTACTTAATTCCAGAATATAAAAAATGATTTATATATAATATATATTCAGAATATACATATATATAATAGATCGATAAATGGAAAGAAATACACCGTTCATGGAGACGGTAGGCCGTACGTACGCATGAACATTGTTTTCGTTTCCTCATTGAATTGAATGGAATTAATTGGATGACATACATATATATATATATATATATATATACATAAATCCAGTATCATTAATATGTCATATATTTCATGATTACTTATTATATATACTTTGTAATCATTTATGAATGGTTAATCATTGAGAATGAATCTCATCGCGTCGTGGAGACGGTATTCTGTACGTACGCACGAACGATGATATCGTTCCCATGATCGTGGAATTTTATTGGAGTGTATGTATACTATTACAGAATCAATATCACTTTACAATAATCATATATAGTTATTATTTACACCATTATACCCATCCATGTAAGGTGGTGGTGGAAAATAGATTACACCACGGCTTGGAGACGGTATTCCGTACGTACACACGTGCGGTGATTTAGTTTTCCGTAGGATGGATAGATGGTGAAATAGGGTTGTTTCATACTTATAATAAAATATCATTATATTAGTGATACTGATGTTATTACTTCATAATGAGTTAACCTAATAAGAATAAGTGGAAGAAGAAATAAAGGTGAAACAATCGGTAACGGACATTACCTCTTCTTTGAAGCGCCTCTTTGAGACCTCCTCATAGGGCACTAAAATTGGTCTTTGAAGAAGACCAGGACCTCTAGGATGTTTCTAGGGAAGTGGAGAAAAGAATTGGGCAGGGGTTGGCCGAGATTGAAGGCTCAAAGTGGTGTGAGGAAGAGAGGGAGGAGGTGCCCTTTTATAAGAGAGGAGAGGGGCACCTTTGGAATTCTCAAAAATATTAATTTATAATAAATCTAACCCCACATAAAAACCTCCAAAAATGACTCATATTCGAAGATTAGATGATATAGGGCTGTAATCGCATCAAACAATCAAATTTAGACATGTTTGGATCTTATTTTAAACCTTATCATTTTGATTTATCCTTATTTAATCTATTTAAGTTTATTTGTGGTAATAAAATTCTAAATTTTAAATTATAACAAATAATTACTTATTTGTTGTGAATTTTCCATAATTGGTTACTTTATAACATTATAGACCATATAAATGTAAATTTATAATTTTTAAATATTTTTTTGATTTTTAAACAATTTTATAATATGTTATATTTATAAAATAACAATAGTGTCAATTTTGACAGTATTCATTTATTTGAATTTAAATAAACTACATACAGAATATATGTTTGAACTAAAAGCTTTAATAGATTCGTAAAATGTCATATGTATATAGAAAATTAGTGGAGAACATTAAATAGTTCATATAATATTTATTTTATTATTTTTAAAACCATTTATTTGGTTTGTCTCTTAATAAAATAATTACTACAACATTTTTGTATAATTATTTAATATACTGATTTTTGTATAAAAATTAAAAATAAAATCCTTTGATAAAGATAAATCTATTAACTTTCACAATAATTATTTTAATCGAATTTACCATCTTAAAATAACAATATTTAAATTGTTATATTTATTAAATTATGAAGGTGACAACTTTGGCATCACTTAAAATAAAATAATATAAGTGTCATAATCACTTTTATAAGGCTTCAAACGGTCATATATTATGTAATTGGATGATTAAGGTGTATATATACACTACCAATAAGTTTTGGTCAGGTTTGTGGGCCTTTTAATGGGTATTATTATTTCAATAAAAACTATATTACTTATTTTTCACTTAATAAATAATTTCTGTATCATTAATGTATCACCATTAATGACAATTATTTAATCCCTAAAAATTCTAAATAAATTATCATGATGTAGATAATTTTATTAGATTTCTAGAGACTATTCATGTTCGAAGTTTTATGATATTTATCACTAAATTAAAATTATTATACTTATAAGATTTAAGAGAGTGACATGTTGTCACTTTCTTTGGTTTTAATAATAATTAAATTATTTTCATAATCAAAAGTCCATAAAATGAATCTAATACGACCCTTTGTTTATATGGGTCTACTTTTAGCCATCCAATAGAATTTTGGCACGTGTTAGGGTAATTTTATAATATTATATCTACCCTTAATTACCCGATTTACCTTTAACTATGGTAAATAAAATTTACCGTAGTTACTATTCATAATTCCCAAAAATAAAAAGTAGCTTATTAACATAATTTGGAACCACTGATTCCAAATATGGAATCCATTTTTCCAAATTCAATACACAAAAGTTGCAGAAATTAAATTAAAATTAATCCCATTTTCGAAAGAAAACGGGTTTTTCTTTAAAACATTGCAAAAGATTGAATTGATTTAACCTACAAATTTAATGTAAAATCAATGATAATGACATAAATTATATTAAATGGTAAAAATATATTCTATTTATACTTTAAAACCATTCCATATTATAATTTAACCATATAATTTATTGCGATGAAAAAAGTTGTTTTTAATTAAAATATTGCGTGTTTTTACTATTCATCAAAATATGAAAGCTACCAGAATAATCTGAAAAATTTATCCAAAGTAAATTTTTATTTCTTGATTCCAAAGAATAATTTTATTTTGTAAAATTGAACTTACAAACATGTCAAAAACTAGATTTAAAGTGGGTGCACCATCAAAAGGCGACAAAACTGCATTTTTTGAAAAATACTTATTTTACCCAAAAAATTTATTTTGTTCTTATACCATGTTCTAGAAAATGTGTAAGATGAATAATAATGTTATAAAATTCAAAATTTAGTTAATACTATTCATAACGGCTAGTTCATAATAATATTATAATAATATATCGTTATTTAGTAAAACCCGGTACTGCGTACAACACACGCTATCGAGGAAGGTCGCGATTGCGTACAATGCAAGCCAAGTCAGGGTTGCGTGTTATGCAAGAATCCTTCGTTGTTTCATATAACATAATCCAACCATATTTCATTTATACATTGAATATATATATATATATATATACTCAATGTTGCGTAGAATAACTATTATCAAAATTGTGTGTAACACGATACAAGAATAGTGTTGCGTATACTGCAAGCTAATACGGTGTTGTGTATAGTTCAAGGTAATCTTGGTGTAACATACAACACAAGACATTAATGAAATTAAAAGAATATTTTTCGTAAAATCTTGGGGTGTTACATTCTACCCCCCTTAAAATAAATTTCTCCCTCGAAATTCGTCGGGGTTATAAATGGTTTATTACTCGAAAGTTTGTTTAATAGAAACCCACATTGTAAAAAGGAATACCAAAACATGGATTTAAAAACTAAAGTATGAAATGTAACGGTTACCCAAATTAACTCATCACTGGGTTTCCACGTAAGAGAACATAGGTGAAAATATGGATATGGAAGAAAAATCTAACCATCAAGTTCTGATGGAGAGTGGTAGAGAACATGGCTATGAAAAAGCCAACCATCACAAAGCTATAGATTTGTGATGATCTAAGGTACCATCTGATTCATCGGATATAAGGGAACTAGGACAACATTTTTGGTTTTCAAGATCATTTCCCTAAAGTTGATGAATTAAAAGAAATACTTACATGATTTTGGTACAATCTCACTGTTGTTCGTGAATTGAACAATTTCCACTTCATCCCTTAAAGAAATGAAGTTGAATTTTTTATTCGTGATGTGTTAACAGATCATGTGATAGAATGATGGGTCATTCCATCTCTTTCAAACAAAAGGTTAGCAAAAGTTATAAGTCCATCTAATGGTTAGATTAATCGTATATGGTTCCAAAAATGAACATATACTACATATATCATACCGCTTAATGAAATAAAACTAGTTTCTACTAACCAGGGACTTCCTGTAGTCCAGTGGTAGGCGATAAAGGCCAGTCACACTTCGGTTGTGGGTTCGATTCCCACAGCCTTGTCCGACGCGATGGGCTGTCGCCCGTCCTGCAAGTTGTCCTTTTTCTAAAACTATATTACTATAACATCTCATCAATAATATCGAAAAAACTTCTATCCTTAAACAATACTAACTTATGTCCAACATAATCCATTCCAATCTTTAGGCTTATCTATAATACTGCAGTCCACTCTCATATTATAGTGAAAACGATTACTAGAGATTTCATATAACAAGCATGTCTATTCCATCATTGATCCCAATATATAATAAGATATGTCTTGTTGGTCACATTCCAAACATTTGAAGGGATTAATCATGTATTCTATTGAAAAATGAATACCCATTGAATCTTAGTGAAAACATGAATGCTTTTAGAAGTTATCTCTTTCCACATACCAAAATCCAAAAAAATCTATATACTCAAACCATGATATAACCTTCTCCTTATATCAGTCATGAGTTCATGAATACTATCAAAAATTTAATTTTCTCCTTATCCCTTCATTATGCGCATATCATCTACTTTCCAAAAATATCTGAATAACCTTTCATGGTTAATGGTACCATTAATCATACACTTTCGAAACTTAAGGAAAGAAAATATTGTAACAATCCTTAGATGTCTCTTTATTCCATAGTACCATGAGATTACTTATACAATATTACACATGATAAACATGTAATCATTCCACTACCTTCTTAAACCATTGACCGAGCTTCAACCATTCTTTCATCTCACATATCATTTGTAGTCTCTTCATCATCATCAACATAAATACTACCCATAAGACCGTACTGATTCTCTTCATGAGACTTTTCCTTAGGGAATTGGTTTGCATAATTCCCATACATTCCTCATTTAAAACATTTAACCATTTTTGATGTCGTATAAATACCATTATCCTCATCCATGGTGTTAACCAAACCTTTTCCTTTGCACTTACTAGCTTTGTGTCCTTCTTTTCCACACCCAAAGCATCTTCCAGTTCCCTTGAAATAATATCCCCTATGCCTCTTCCCACATGATTTACATGAGGGAAATTGAACTTTCTTTCCTCTATGATCATCATGAAACTCCATCTTTCTCTTATTATCTGTGTCGGGAAACTTACTAATGTTGAGATTATTGATCATATTATGAGATTTCTGATTAGGCATAATAATGATGTTTGGAATTCCAAATCCCATTTCATTTAGAATATCATTCCATTGTCCATTATATCCTCCATTATCATGAATCGTCCTGTTTCCATCCATTTTTTAAAACCCAAAAAGAATAGTGTGAGAGGCAAAAATCATGCTAGTGAAAACAAAATAGTAAAGGGGGAATACCCTCAATATCTAACATCTTAAGTTTAATTCTAAGATTATTACTGTAATTCTAGGACTATAACCTATACGTATACTTATCCTTAGGTACATCCCTAGACATACCTTAGAAATATCTCTAGGGATCTCACTAATGTTTTCGCATCCTAGTTTCCAAAGGTTGACTAAACCTTTACTCTAATACCAACTGTAGAGACCCAGTGCTTGACGTACATGGACATTACATTACTTTAGCGGAATACTTAATACATAACAAAAACAGACACACAAGGACCGTAATAGTTTAGTGTCTTTGGAAACTTGGAACGTAATCTTCTAATCGTGGTGAAAGATCTTCAAAATCTCCAATAAAGATCTTCCCATTTTTGTTTCCTTACCTAAAATATTTCTTTTAATCCTGGGGGAAAAGAAAACATAAAAAGGATGACATCAAATGCTCAGTAAGGGTAATCATGGATAAAATAAAACATACCATATACATTTGATCTTAAAAACATGAACGTAAGGTTTAAAGATCAAAATCTTGAGCAACGACTTAAAACATGGAAGTACATAAGGCATAGATCATAATGAAAAATAAATCATGATAAAATATCATGGGAATAAAACATGTAATTGTGGAATCCATTAAGCACATGTAATGATTTACATAGTAGCCAAGGCATTGCTGCCAAGACCATCTTAGTGGACAAAGTCCCATTCTGAATCGAGTTCACTCATCGTTTCAGTCCTGTAACACTGAACCAGATTAACTTACCATTCCAGCCATGTCTATCTCATGAGATATAAAATATTTACCCAATGCATTTGAGGGAGATATAGGTCCCACCCATCTCATAATGAAATCATTCTTACTTGTGCCACAAAATAAACATACATCATTCATAAAAAACCAATAAATAAAATGGGTTTCATAAACATCATACCATCATCACATAATCCATATAAAAGAAATGGATATAATTTCTAAATAAGAAAAGTGAAACCATGTAAATAATAGAGACATTATACTTGAAACATACACATATGAAATAATGTCATCTTAGATGAAAAATGGTTTTGATAAAACACTTGAAATGAATTCTCGAGGAAAATATCCCTTTTTCTTCAAAATCATTTTATTTTCACAAAATGTCATGAAATTTTAAAAGAAAAGGATTTTTTTGAAAATATTCATGAAATATTTTGGAGGAAGCTTCATAAAAACAAGGCTTTATAAAACCCTAAAAATCCGTTCATGCCGTATAAGTTAAAAATAACATTCTCCTCGTATTTTTGTAGAAAAAGTCAAAAAAGTACCTCGTAACGTAAATAAGAGAAAGATTCCATACATACCATGTAGTAAAAGTCAAAAATGGGTAAAAAGGACTTTATAAATACATGAAAACACTTTTATAAAACATGTACATGATAGAAATAGCCCCAGTAAATACTTACGAATAAGCAATCTCGGATAAAAATGAGATTTGCAAAATTATCCCTTACCTTAGGTCCGATATGCTTCGTACGTATCCGAACCTCCTATAATATGATTTAAATAATGTCATTGAATTATTAGAGAATCATATTCATTGTTATGATATCATATATGGTTCACTTATGACTTTATATTACCCGTTCTTTTGTAAATTCCATGTTAAAGAGCGTTTTGGGTAAAATCGTTTCATTTGTCATCTGTGTTTTGACTTGTAATTATTCATACGATTACTTAGATCATGATTAATTAATTCTAGAATATAAAAAATTATTTATATATAATATATATTCAGAATATACATATATATAATAGATCGATAAATGGAAATAAATACACCATTCATGGAGACGGTAGGCCGTACGTACGCATGAACGTTGTTTTCTTTTCCTCATTGAATTGAATGGAATTAATTGGATGACATAAATATATATATACATAAATCCAGTATTATTATTATGTCATATATTTCATTATTACTTATTATATATACTTTATAATCATTTATTAATGGTTAATCATTGAGAATGAATCTCATCGCGTCGTGGAAACGATATTCCGTACGTACGCACGAGTTATGATATCGTTCCCATGATCGTGGAATTTTATTTGAGTGTATGTATACTATTACAGAATAATTATCACTTTAAAATAATCATATATAGTTATTATTTACACCATTATACCCATCCATGTAAGGTGGTGGTGGAAAATAGATTACACCACGGCGTGGAGACGGTATTCCGTACGTATGCACGCGCGGTGATTTCGTTTTCTGTAGGATGGATAGATGGTGAAATAGTGTTGTTTCATACTTATAATAACATATCAGTATATGAGTGATAATGATGTTATTACTTCATAATTAAACAACCTAATAAGAATAAGTGGAAGAAGAAATAAAGGTGAAAGAATCGATAACGGACATTACCTCTTCTTTGAAGCTCCTCTTTGAGACCTCCTCTTAGGGCACTAAAATTGGTCTTTGAAGAAGACCAGGACATCTAGGATGTTTCTAGGGAATTGTAGAAGCTAATTGGGCAGGGGTTGTCCGAGCTTGAAGGCTCAAAGTGGTGTGAGGAAGAGAGAGAGGAGGTGCCCTTTTATAAGGGAGGAGAGGGGCACCTTTGGAATTCTTAAAAATATTAATTTATAATAAATCTAACCCCACATAAAAACCTCAAAAAATGACTCATATTCAAATATTAGATGATATAGGGTTGTAATCGAATCAACCAATCAAATTTAGACATTTTTGGATCTTATTTTAAACCTTATCATTTTGATTTATCCTTATTTAATCTATTTAAGTTTATTTGTGGTAATAAAATTCTAAACTTTAAATTATAAAAAATAATTACTTATTAGTTGTGAATTTTAGATAATTGGTTACTATATAACATTATAGAACATATAAATTTAAATTTATAATTTTTAAATATTTTTGTGATTTTTAAACAATTTTATAATATGTTATTTTTATAAAATAACAATAGTGTCAATTTTGACACTATTCATTTATTTGAATTTAAATAAAATTCATACAGAAGATATGTTCAAACTAAAAGCTTTAATAGATTCATAAAAGTTCATATGTATCTAGAAAATTAGTGGATAACATTAAATAGTTCATATAATATTTATTTTATTATTTTTAAAACCATTTATTTGGTTTATCTCTTAATAAAATAATTACTACAACATTTTTGTATAATTATTTAATATAATTATTTGTTGCATAAAAATTAAAAATAAAATCCTTTGATGAAGATAAATATATTACCTTTCACAATAATACTTTTACTAGAATTTATCATCTTAAAATCACAATATTTAAATTGTTATATTTATTAAATTATGAAGGTGACAACTTTGGCATAATTTAAAATAAAATAATATAAGTGTCATAATCACTTTTATAAGGCTCCAAACGGTCATATATTATGTCATTGGATGAATAAGGTGTAGATATACACTACCAATAAGTTTTGGTCAGGTTTTTGGGCCTTTTAATGGGTATTATTATTTCAATAAAAACTATATTACTTATTTTTCACTTAATAAATAATTTCTGTATCATTAATGTATCACCATTAATGACAATTATTTAATCCCTAAAAATTCTAAATAAATAATCATGATGTAGATAAGTTTATTATATTTCTGGAGACTATTCATGTTCGAAGTTTTATTATGTTTATCACTAAATTAAAATTATTATACTTATAATATTTACGAGAGTGACATGTTGTCACTTTCTTTGGTTTTAATAATAATTAAATTATTTTCATGGTCAAAATTTCATAAAATGAATCTAATACGACCCTTAGGTTATATGGGTCTACTTTTAGATATCCAATAGAATTTTGGCATGTGTTAGGGTAATTTTATAAAATTATATTTACCATTAATTACCCGATTTACCTTTAACTATGGTAAATAAAATTTACCGTAGTTACTATTCATAATTCCCAAAAATAAAAAGTAGCTTATTAACACAATTTGGACCCACTGATTCGAAATATGGAATCCATTTTTCCAAATTAAATACACAAAAGTTGCAGAAATTAAATTAAAATTAATCCCGTTGTCGAAAGAAAATGAGTTTTTCTTTAAAACATTGCAAAAGATTGAATTGATTTAACCTACGAATTTAATGTAAAATCAATGATAATGAAATAAATTATATTAAATGGTAAAAATATATTCTATTTATACTTTAAAACAATTCAATATTATAATTTAACCATATAAATTATTGTGATGAAAAAAGTTATTTTTAATTAAAATATTGCGTGTTTTTACTATTCATCAAAATATGAAAGTTAGCAGAATAATATGAAAAATTTATCCATAGTAAATTTTTATTTCTTGATTCCAATGAAGAATTTTATTTTGTAAAATTGAAATTATAAACATGTCAAAAACTAGATTTAAAGTGGGTGCGCCATCAAAAGGCGACAAAACTGCATTTTTTGAAAAATACATATTTTACTCGAAAAATTTATTTTGTTCTTATACTATGTTCTAGAAAATGTGTAAGATGAATAATAATGTTATAAAATTCAAAATTTAGTTAATACTATTCATAAAGGCTAGTTCATAATAATATTATAATAATATATCGTTATTTAGTAAAACCCGGTATTGCGTACAACATACGCTATCGAGGAAGGTCGTGATTACGTATAATGCAAGCCAAGTCAGGGTTACGTGTTGTGCAAGAATCCTTCATTGTTTCGTATAACATAATCCAACCATATTTCATTTATACATTGAATATATATATATATATATATATATATACTCAATGTTGCGTAGAATAACTATTATCAAAATTGTGTGTAACACGATCCAAGAATAGTGTTGCGTATACTGCAAGCTAATACGGTGTTGCGTATAGTGCAAGGGAATCTTGGTGTAGCATACAACACAAGACATTAATGAAATTAAAAGAATATTTTTCGTAAAATCTCGGGGTGTTACATTTACAAATAGATTTAATATAGAATTAATGAAATAATAAGTCTCTACAAAACACTACTTTGCTATAACCTAGATAGTAAACCTATTTTTTCCACGTCTGTGATTTTAATTTTGAAAAAATTACATACACGGTTGCATTCAGTAAGATATTTAGAGCCTGATAAGATAAAAATAAAATTTGGTGAATAGTAAATTACTCTTATGAAGAGTAACTTGACATTATGAAGATTAATATGACCAATGAAGTAGTAATGTAACAGCCCAAGATTTTATAAAAAAAATATTCTTTTTAATTTTATTAATGTCTTGTGTTATACGCTACACCAAAAGGAGCTTGCACAACACGCATCCTTGACTTGCCTTGCATTACACGCAATCACAACCTTCCTCGATAGCGTGTGTGGTACGTAATCCTGAGTTTCACTAAACAACGATATGTTATAAAAATATTATTAAAACTAGCCGTTATGAATAGTAATAACCACTTTTTGAAATCCAGTAAATCTTATTTTTCAAAATGAACTTTATTTTTGGATTCGGAGTATCGAATTTAGCCTAAGGTGAAATTTTGGTACTTTTCGGATAACTTTCATATTCTGATGAATAGTGAAAATTACTAAATTATAATTAAAAACAACTTTTTAATCAAAATAATTAATAGTGATAAATCATTAATTTGAGTGGTTTTAAATTATATTTAGAATATATTTTTACAATTTAATACAATGTTGGTCATTGGATGTAATTTCACATTTAAACTAGACATAAACAAGTGTCAATCTTTTGATAGATATTGTTTCTTAAAAACACGCTATTTGTTTTAACAGCGGGATTTAATTATAAAATTAATGCAACTTTTATGTTATGAATTTGGTAAAATAGACTTCATTTTTGAATTCGGAATATGAAATATAGCTTGGGATGAAATTTTGGCATTATTCTGAAAAACATTAATTTTTGATGAATAGTGAAACTACTAAGTGGTAGGTTAAAAACTGAATTTTGCATAAAACTTAATTTTACCGCTTTTGTGAATGGAATTTCGAAAATCCGAGAGACACGGTTAATATCAAGGACTAAAATGTGGTTCAATGAGATGAAAATAATTTTTGGTGAATAGTAACTTTTTACCTTTTTTTTACCGCGGTTAATAGTAAATAGGGTAACTAAGGGTAAATATGATATTAATATTACCCTAACACATGTCCTAATTCTATTGGACAAGTGTAATTTGACCAAAAACAAACTTAGGAATAAAATATGACCATTTAGGCCCACTTGGATTAGATTAGGACATTTATTATTAATTTATTTAAAGAAGGGTTAAAATAGTTAAAATCAAAGTTTAATAAGTAAATCATTTTTAATATGGGGTTATACATAAGATAAATTAGACTATAAATATTCATTAGAAACCTAAAAAGATTTCCTACATGATGGTATTTTATTTGTAATTTTTAAACATCAAATAATATAATTTATTTATGACACAAAGATGATGCAGTAATTATCTTATTAATGAAATATTGACATAATTGATAATATAAATACCAAAATAAATGTAATTTAAGACTTTTTATGAATTCCACTAATTTTCTAGGTTACTATGATATATTAGTGATGATTTAATCAACTTGGTTCGAACATATAATTCTGTTATGACTTTCACAAAAATCATATATCAAATAGTGTCAAAATTGACACAAAATAGTTTTTAAATCAAATATTATATTACTAATTGTTATTTTATTCCTAAAAATCTAAGGTTTGGAAAAATGACTTAGATAAGGATATATGTATTAATAATATACAATTTGGGGTTCGTTTGGCATGTTATAGTAAGTTTATTAACCATATAGTGAAAGAAAACAAAAAGACACGGTAAAAGTTAAATTATTTAACTTAGAGTTAAATCTAATTGATAAGGTTAAAATAATACCCTAAACTTGTCTAAATCCTATTGGTTGATAGGATTTCGACCCATCCCCACTTTAGCTTCGAAATAAGACCCTTTGGAACCATTATAAACCGATTTTGACATTAATATAAAATAATATTTTGAGATATTCCTAAGGTGCCCCTCTCCTCCCCTATAAAAGGACACCTCCCCCCCCCTCCTCCTCACACCAATTTGAGCACTCAAGCTCGGCCAACCCCTGCCAAAATCTCTTCTCCACTTCCCTAGAAACATCCTAGAGGTTCTGGTCTTCCTCAAAGACCAATTTTAGTACCCTAAGAGGAGGTCTCAAAGAGGCACTTCAAAGAAGAGGAGGTTCGGACACGTACAAGCAAGTCGGACCTAAGGTAAGGGAAATATCACAATCTCATTTTTATCCGAGATTGTTTGTACTTTGAAAGTTACTGGGGTGTATTTTATCATCAAAATCCATGTTTCCTCAATATGTAATGTTATTTCCATCCACCTACAATTGTTTAAATCCAAATTTACCCTTCGGTGAGTTTTTAGTAAAAGATATGAAAGGAATCTTTTGTCGTTTTTTTTGTACGAGGTACTTTTTGACTTTTCTGACAAAAGTACGAGAAGAATGTTTTTTTTAACTTATACGGCACGAACGAATTTTTACGGTTTTATAAAGCCTTATTTTCATGAACCTTCCTCCAAAATATTTCATGACTATTTTTAATAAAATCTCTTTCTTTTAAAATTGTATGATGTTTTGTGAAAAGAAATTGATTTTGAAGAAGAAAGGATATTTTCCTCAAGAATTCATTTCAAGTGTTTTATCAAAATTATTTTCCATCTAAGATAATAAAGGGTTCTGTTTCTATCCCTATTTTTACATTGATTTGACTATGTTGTGATGGAATTATGTTTATGAATTCCTTTATCTTATATGAATTGTTTTATGATGTCACAATATTTAAGATTCCCATTTTTATTACATGGGTTATGCTATGATGTATGATTTATGATTTTGTGGCACACATAAGAATGGTATCATTATGAGATGGGTGGGACCTATATCTCCCTCCAATGCATTGGGTAAAGATTTTATATCTCATGAGATAGACATGGCTGGAATGGTAGGTTATATCGGTTCAGTGAAACAGGACTGAAACGAGGATTACTCGATTCAGAAAGGGACTTTGTCCACTAAGATAGTCTTGGCAATGAGTCTTGACTAACAAGAAATGATTATCTATGATTATGTGTGTATGCCACAATGAGTAATGTTTTAAGTTATGATTTCATTTCACACTACTATGATTTATCCCATGTTATGAAATTATGCTCTCTTTTGCAGGTTAAGATTTCCAAAAATGTTATGTTCTTATGAAAATTATGTAATTGATATTTCTTTTGTTTACCCTTACTGAGCATTTGAGCTCACCCTTTTATGTTTTCTTTTCCCCAGGATATAAAGAAAGGTTTTTAGGTAAAAAAAAGGGAAGATATTTATGGGAGATGTTGAAGATCTTTCACCAGGATTAGAAGATTATGTTCCGAGTTTCCAAAGACACTAAACTATTACGGTCCTTGTGTGTGTGTTTTTGTAATGTACTAAGTATTCCGCAAAAGTAATGTAAAGTCCATGTACGTTAGGCTTCGGGTCTCTACAGTTGGTATCAGAGGAAAGGTTTAGTCAACCTTTGGAAACTAGGATGCGAAAACGTTAGTGAGATCCCTAGAGATATTTCTAAGGTATGTCTAGGGATGTCTCTAAGGTTAAGTATACGTATAGGTTATAGTAATAGAATTACGCTAACGTTCATAGAATTAAACATAAGATGTTGGATATTGAAGGTACTCCCCCTTTATTATGTTGTTTTCCCTAGCATGATTTTTGCCTCTCACACTATTCTTTATGGGTTTTAGACGATGGCTGGAACCCGAAGGAACCGTGTTGATCAATGCAATGGACAATGAAATGATTGCCCTCCTGAACAAACAAATGTTATGGGAGATGGAGTGCAAAATCTTATTGCTATACTTACACAAGCTATGAATCATTCTGGACTTCCAAATGAGCATAGAAGGGAACAATATTCTATTGAGTCCTTCATGAGGCAACGTCCACCTTC
This sequence comes from Viscum album, assembly GCA_963277665.1. Classification (NCBI taxonomy): domain Eukaryota; kingdom Viridiplantae; phylum Streptophyta; class Magnoliopsida; order Santalales; family Viscaceae; genus Viscum; species Viscum album. The sequence goes on from OY728156.1 coordinate 1,811,768,135, forward strand.
TTTCAGTGGGTCTACTGATCCATTAGTTGCTGAACAATGGATTAGTACTACTGAAAAGATATTTTCAGTTCATCAATGTTCTGAACATGATAAAGTCATCTTAGCAGTATATCGTTTGGAAGGTGAAGCTGATCAATGGTAGAATCTTATCAAGAATACGAGGCCAAGAGATGAAATTGAGTCCATGGAATGGGACGAGTTCAAGAACTTGTTTTTCAGTAAGTACTTCCCTCGTATTCTTCGAACAAAGATGGAGAAAGAGTTTCTTGAACTGAAGCAAAGGGATGATGAATCTGTTGGTACCTATGAAGCAAATTTTACAAGACTTGCAAGGTATGCTTCTGGAATTATCATCCAACCTGAAAGTAAAGTTGATCGATTTTTCAGTGGCTTAAAACCAAGTCTTCGAAGGGCATTAGCTATAAGAGACTTCAGTAGCTATGAAGAAATTGTGCGTTGTGCTATCAAGGTAGAAATGGAAGTTGGTGTTACATATCCATCTCATGGTTTTGACAAGAAACGAAAGATGGAGTTCAAGGAGAAATCCCAGAATAATGGTGAAAAGAAGATGAATGTTTCCTTATGCACAAAGTGTGGAAAGAAGCATGGTGGAGATTGTCTTAAAGGGACTAGAAAATTTTTTAAGTGTGGAAAAGAAGGTCATCGAGCAGCTGAGTGTCGAAGTAATGGAAAAAGGTTTTCTAATGATGTGAATAAAGCAAACACTGCAGAGAACGCACTACCAACACTTCAATGCTTCAAGTGCAAAGAAATGGGGCATTATGCTAATAATTGCCCTAATCCAAGGGTTAGTGATGATCAACATGAGCAACCACTTAAGGCAAAGGACAAAGGGAAGTCACATGCGATCACTATTGGCGATGTTGAATATGACAATGATGTGGTGGAATGATTAAGTGTTTATGTAATGGGATTCCAAAATAATGTTTTATCATGGAGTATTGGAATATTTATGTATTGGTCTAATGTGGTATTCAAAGTGATTGAGATATTATGCGCATAATGAAGGGAAAATGAGAAAATTAATTGTTTAATAGTATTCATGAGCTCATGATTGATATAAGGACTAAGTGATATCATGGTTTGAGTATATAGAATTTTGAGGATTTTGGTATATGGAAAGTGTTAACTTTTAACTGCACTCACTAAGGTATTCAAGAGAATACATGATTAAGGACTTTGAATGTTTGGAATGTGACCAACAAGACATATCTTATGTGGGGATCAATGACAGTATTAAATCTCTGGTAATCGTTGTCACTATATTATGAGAGTCGACTGCAGTATTATGGATAAGCCTAAAGATTAGACTGGATTATGTTGGACATAAGTTAGTATTGTTTAAGGATAGAAGATTTTCGATATTATTGATGGGATGTTATAGTAACGTAGTTTTAGAAAAAGGGACAACCTGCAGGACGGGCGACAGCCCATCGCTTCGGACAAGGCTGTAGGAATCGAACCCACAACCGAAGTGCGACTGGACTTTATCGCCTACCACTAGCCCACAGGAAGTCCCTGTTTAGTAGAAACTAGTTTTATTATATTAAGCAGTATGATATATGAAGTATAAGTCCATTTTAGGAACCATATGTGATTAATCTCACTATAGAATGACTTATGTATATTTAATAACTTTTGCTAACCTTTTGTTTAAGACAGATGGAATGACCCGTCATTCTATCACATGATCAGCTAACACTTCACGAATAACAAATTCAACTTCATTTATTTAAGAGATGAAGTGGAAATTGTTCAAGTCACGAACAACAGTGAGATTGTACCAAAATAAAGTAAGTATTTATTCTAATTCAAATTCTTCAACTTTAGGGAAACGATCTTGAAAACCAAAAATGTTGTCCTAGTGCTCTTATATCTGATTAATCAGATGGTACCTTAGATCGTCACAAATTTATGGATTTGTGATTACTGGCTTTTCCATAGCCATGTTCTCTACCACACTCCATCAGAACATGATGGTTAGATTTCTCTTCCATATCCATATTTTCACCTATGTGGAAACCCAGTGATTAGTTTATTTGGGTAATCGTTACATTTCATACTTTAGTTTTTAAAGCCAAGTTTTGGTATTCCCTTTTACGATGTGGGTTTCTATTAAAGAAACTTTCAAATAGTAAACCATTTATAACCCCGACGAATTTCGAGGGCGAAATTCATTTTAAGGGGGGTAGAATGTAACAGCCCAAGATTTTATAAAAAAAATATTCTTTTTAATTTTATTAATGTCTTGTGTTATACGCTACACCAAAAGGAGCTTGCACAACACGCATCCTTGACTTGCCTTGCATTACACGCAATCACAACCTTCCTCGATAGCGTGTGTGGTACGTAATCCTGAGTTTCACTAAACAACGATATGTTATAAAAATATTATTAAAACTAGCCGTTATGAATAGTAATAACCACTTTTTGAAATCCAGTAAATCTTATTTTTCAAAATGAACTTTATTTTTGGATTCGGAGTATCGAATTTAGCCTAAGGTGAAATTTTGGTACTTTTCGGATAACTTTCATATTCTGATGAATAGTGAAAATTACTAAATTATAATTAAAAACAACTTTTTAATCAAAATAATTAATAGTGATAAATCATTAATTTGAGTAGTTTTAAAGTATATTTAGAATATATTTTTACAATTTAATACAATGTTGGTCATTGGATGTAATTTCACATTTAAACTAGACATAAACAAGTGTCAATCTTTTGATAGATATTGTTTCTTAAAAACACGCTATTTGTTTTAACAGCGGGATTTAATTATAAAATTAATGCAACTTTTATGTTATGAATTTGGTAAAATAGACTTCATTTTTGAATTCGGAATATGAAATATAGCTTGGGATGAAATTTTGGCATTATTCTGAAAAACATTAATTTTTGATGAATAGTGAAACTACTAAGTGGTAGGTTAAAAACTGAATTTTGCATAAAACTTAATTTTACCGCTTTTGTGAATGGAATTTCGAAAATCCGAGAGACACGGTTAATATCAAGGACTAAAATGTGGTTCAATGAGATGAAAATAATTTTTGGTGAATAGTAACTTTTTACCTTTTTTTTACCGCGGTTAATAGTAAATAGGGTAACTAAGGGTAAATATGATATTAATATTACCCTAACACATGTCCTAATTCTATTGGACAAGTGTAATTTGACCAAAAACAAACTTAGGAATAAAATATGACCATTTAGGCCCACTTGGATTAGATTAGGACATTTATTATTAATTTATTTAAAGAAGGGTTAAAATAGTTAAAATCAAAGTTTAATAAGTAAATCATTTTTAATATGGGGTTATACATAAGATAAATTAGACTATAAATATTCATTAGAAAGCTAAAAAGATTTCCTACATGATGGTATTTTATTTGTAATTTTTAAACATCAAATAATATAATTTATTTATGACACAAAGATGATGCAGTAATTATCTTATTAATGAAATATTGACATAATTGATAATATAAATACCAAAATAAATGTAATTTAAGACTTTTTATGAATTCCACTAATTTTCTAGGTTACTATGATATATTATTGATGATTTAATCAACTTGGTTAGAACATATAATTCTGTTATGACTTTCACAAAAATCATATATCAAATAGTGTCAAAATTTACACAAAATAGTTTTTAAATCAAATATTATATTACTAATTGTTATTTTATTCCTAAAAATCTAAGGTTTGGAAAAATGACTTAGATAAGGATATATGTATTAATAATATACAATTTGAGGTTCGTTTGGCATGTTATAGTAAGTTTATTAACCATATAGTGAAAGAAAACAAAAAGACACGGTAAAAGTTAAATTATTTAACTTAGAGTTAAATCTAATTGATAAGGTTAAAATAATACCCTAAACTTGTCTAAATCCTATTGGTTGATAGGATTTCGACCCATCCCCACTTTAGCTTCGAAATAAGACCCTTTGGAACCATTATAAACCGATTTTGACATTAATATAAAATAATATTTTGAGATATTCCTAAGGTGCCCCTCTCCTCCCCTATAAAAGGACACCTCCCCCCCCTCCTCCTCACACCAATTTGAGCACTCAAGCTCGGCCAACCCCTTCCAAAATCTCTTCTCCACTTCCCTAGAAACATCCTAGAGGTTCTGGTCTTCCTCAAAGACCAATTTTAGTACCCTAAGAGGAGGTCTCAAAGAGGCACTTCAAAGAAGAGGAGGTTCGGACACGTACAAGCAAGTCGGACCTAAGGTAAGGGAAATATCACAACCTCATTTTTATCCGAGATTGTTTGTACTTTGAAAGTTACTGGGGTGTATTTTATCATCAAAATCCATGTTTCCTCAATATGTAATGTTATTTCCATCCACCTACAATTGTTTAAATCCAAATTTACCCTTCGGTGAGTTTTTAGTAAAAGATATGAAAGGAATATTTTGTCGTTTTTTTTGTACGAGGTACTTTTTGACTTTTCTGACAAAAGTACGAGAAGAATGTTTTTTTTAACTTATACGGCACGAACGAATTTTTACGGTTTTATAAAGCCTTATTTTCATGAACCTTCCTCCAAAATATTTCATGACTATTTTTAATAAAATCTCTTTCTTTTAAAATTGTATGATGTTTTGTGAAAAGAAATTGATTTTGAAGAAGAAAGGATATTTTCCTCAAGAATTAATTTCAAGTGTTTTATCAAAATTATTTTCCATCTAAGATAATAAAGGGTTCTGTTTCTATCCCTATTTTTACATTGATTTGACTATGTTGTGATGGAATTATGTTTATGAATTCCTTTATCTTATATGAATTGTTTTATGATGTCACGATATTTAAGATTCCCATTTTTATTACATGGGTTATGCTATGATGTATGATTTATGATTTTGTGGCACACATAAGAATGGTATCATTATGAGATGGGTGGGACCTATATCTCCCTCCAATGCATTGGGTAAAGATTTTATATCTCATGAGATAGACATGGCTGGAATGGTAGGTTATATCGGTTCAGTGAAACAGGACTGAAACGAGGATTACTCGATTCAGAAAGGGACTTTATCCACTAAGATAGTCTTGGCAATGAGTCTTGACTAACAAGAAATGATTCTCTATGATTATGTGTGTATGCCACAATGAGTAATGTTTTAAGTTATGATTTCATTTCACACTACTATGATTTATCCCATGTTATGAAATTATGCTCTCTTTTGCAGGTTAAGATTTCCAAAAATGTTATGTTCTTATGAAAATTATGTAATTGATATTTCTTTTGTTTACCCTTACTGAGAATTTGAGCTCACCCTTTTATGTTTTCTTTTCCCCAGGATATAAAGAAAGGTTTTTAGGTAAAAAAAGGGAAGATATTTATGGGAGATGTTGAAGATCTTTCACCAGGATTAGAAGATTATGTTCCGAGTTTCCAAAGACACTAAACTATTACGGTCCTTGTGTGTGTGTTTTTGTAATGTACTAAGTATTCCGCAAAAGTAATGTAAAGTCCATGTACGTTAGGCTTCGGGTCTCTACAAGTAACCTCACCTAATAAAGTATAAATAATTTTTTTGTTCCATGATTTCAGTTTTGAGTTTAGTTTTTCTTAAAAATATGATGAATTTGATAAATTGATTTTTCAGATAAAAAATGTACATTTTAGAGAGATTTAAATTATTATATCAAAATAAAATTTTATTAATGTTTATAATAATGAATTAGTCTTATCAAAACACTATTATTTAATTACAAGTGGTAAAATAATTTTATTTTTTTCAAGTGTCGAAAATTTTACTATGCATTTTACTATGCATTTATTTCCTCTATTTTTTTTAATAAATAAGTATTTTCATATATGAAAGTGCAATTTTTTATATTTAGAGAATTATCATGATAATATAAATACAATTTTTGAATTCATAATGTTTATATTAGGTTACTCTGAATTTATGAGAATTTTATAAAATACTTCAGTTTTTCTGAATAGTAAAAATATAGTTTTGAGTTTTCGGTATGTTTAATAATATCATTAATGATATAATAATTATTTAATACTTCTGGTAGACCCTTGAGTAATAAAATATTATATGAGGTTTCCAAAGTGGCCAAAATTATGGTCAAATACCATGGGAAATCCCATGGTTTTTCAAATACCACTAATGAGGTGTAATTGGAAATTAATAAAAAACTCTCTCTCTTTTAATATAAATACACACTCATTACTTCATTTTATTTCATTAAAAATTCATAATCCTCGTGGATATAGTAGTTTTAATTACCTAGGATTCCTCCCAATGTGTCATAAATCCCCCAAGTTCCTAACCATCATGTTTGAGGAGTTACTCTACAAACTAAGGGAATTCTTAACTTCCCTTTTCCATTCAAGTTCTCTTTTATGTGGTATGTGTTTAAAGTTTCCATTAAATGTTCTTTTTTCTGTTTTATTATGTACCTATAATATATTATGAGTATTTTATGAATGGTTGACCTATTTTCCCTCTTTTTTAATGTTTTCTAAAACCATGTTGCATAGCCGTTATGCTGCAAAATTTTCATCTCAAAATCTCTCTCTTTTTCAAGCACTCTTATTATGTTATTCTATTTTAATTTCAATTGTATTATGTTGATATGTGTAATTATATATCCCATATAAATTAAATATTAGGTAATAATTATTAGAGACCCATTTTTATCTCATCTAAATATTTTATGAATTTTTAAGTGACGTCGTTAGGCTGCCGAATTTTCATAAGGGACTTCTCAACTTTTCTTTTATTTCGAGTTCCTTTCTTTTATTTTTCTTTACTCACCTCCATTAATCAAAATTTTATAATAAATAAAGTAAATTACATGTACTAGAATGTTTTTTTGATAATTTAATAATTCATCATCATCTCTCATTTCCCCTACTTTTATACTGAAAATGAAAGCTCCATCTGAGATGTGTTAATTTATCACATTCAAGGACGACATGTTTTCAATTTCTATTACCATCTTCAATTATGGTCACGAAACCATTTTTATGGTTTAAAAATCCTATAATATATGTATTATAACTTATTTAATGTTCTGGAATATTTTTTCACACATGATATTAATTTATAAATTAAAATGAGTTCGTTGTGATAAAACAATCGCCAATTAACCCAAACAATTATCATTGATGTTTTATAATGATTCCTTTTAAATCCCAATAACCAGATGAATTTTATAACCATTTAATCATATTTATGTTAAAAAATAAAATACAACTTCTATTCTGGACAAAAATTCTCATATTACATGTTTATCCTTACATGTATATAAGTAAACTGTTCATGAATACCACGGAAGAAAACACTCCCAAAAAATAAAAGTGAACCTCTTAAACCCATAAAGAAGGCCATGAATGAAATTAATAAGGATATAATAAATAAATTAAATAAATAATAGGTTATTTAAATATTATTTAATGAATTTAATTTGGTTATCCATGACACTAAGATCAAGTGAATAACACCATCAGACTTAAGGTAAGGGTTTCCTTATATCACTTCCATTTTTGTGAGATATTCCTTATCCAAAACTATTTATTATGTATGGTTTATATATACTTAAAATTTATGTATAATATAATTAATCAATTTATATTCATTTTATTCAATGTATCATTTTATGATTATTAGTTTTGGGGCATATGATTCGATTAATTACAAAGTGGTAAGATTTTTCTACCCAAACCTCCATTTTCATTTGGGTTACTCTTATTCTCTACATACCTCAATTAAATTATTATTTATTCATATGTAATCATCATAAATTATGTGTGAATTTCTATATATTTTTACCAACCATAATTCTACTTTCATTTATGAGTGTTATATTTTTTAAAATGATTTTTCAAAAATTCTTCCCGATAAGCAACCCCATTTTAAGGGAACTTCTCGAATTCTTACCTATTTTCAAGTGCACTATGTAATATATTTTAAGCCCTTATTATTTTTTAAAAATCTTGAATTTTATAATTAAAAAAACATCTTGGTTATTTTTTGGTTTTATTAAATCAAACATTCCTTTCCATTTTAAGATCTCTTTAATATTTTCCTAAAACTGCACTAAAATGTTTTACTTTTAATGCTTCTTTAAAATCTCTTTTTACATTATTTCACTTCATTGGGACATAATTTATGCCTAAAATATTTTTTAAATGTTCTTCAATCTTATTTTATTTGATATACATGTTTACAAATCTGATTTCATGACAAATATAAATGATTTTCCAAAATAACTCTTCTTTCCAAAGTAAAAAGGTATTTTTCTCATCTCACTTTAACTATTATGAGATATATGCCTTGTGCACCACTTATTCCATGCATGTGGTGTATGTAATTACATTTTTTATATCATATCAAGAGTCTCCATATTATCATTATATTCTAAGGAATTATTATTTGAATGTTTCAAGGTGGTATGGGGCACTTTGGAATATTTAGGGATTATTTCGTAAAGAAATTTTCAACGGTATAATTTAAAAGAATATTAATTTATGTAAACATACTTGTTTAATGTTGTAATTCATTGAGGTGAATCTATTATGATATCATCTACAATAGGTTGTTTAAGGGTTTCTAATTATTTTTACTATGGATACGCTATCTTGATACCATTCACCACATTACTCTGAATGGTTGGGGTTTATGTTTAAGGATTGGAGAAAGTTATTTACATTTCATATGTTAGTTTCAATATGAATGTATATATTGATTATGTTCACCCCATTAATATGAGGAATTAATTGGAATTAGTAAGTGATGGGTGGGGCTCGTGATATCCCCTCTATGCGTTAGTAGGTCTCATGCGACAAACTATGGTCTCGGCACATGGCCTTGACAAAATGGATATTTATGGTCTTGGAATGAGGCCGTAAAGGTATGGATATGATGTACCAAATTATGCATTCCATTATTATGAAACTAGTAATTGAATGTTCTTATGGTTTTTCGACAAGTAGAATACCCATGATTATGTTTTATTATGGAAATATTTAATCAGCTCATATTCCTGCCATATTATGTTGAAGTTTATTTTTAAAGGAATGTGTTTTTAGTTATTCACCATGACTAATGTTTATGTTTATGTTTATGATATATTCCACTTTATTTCTTACCCTTATTGAGTATTTGAGCTCACACCTTTCTTATGTTTCATTTTCTCATAACATGAAGAAGTTTATTACGAATGACCTATAGGGATAAACTTGGAGTTGTGGATGTTACAAATAAAAATTATATGTTGTATTTATTTTCATGTTGTAATGTTGAAACTATGTATGTATTTTGTTTCAAAAAAATTGTAAACTACTCAGTCCTTTAGGATTTGATTCTTTGTATTCATTTTAATGTATTAAAATAATGTTCTGTCTCCATGCTTCTGAGGTTGGGGTGTTACAATTAGATTTAGATAAAGACATTAATATAAAGATTGAAAGTATTATATCAGTAATTTTAATGATTGACTAAAATGTTAGTGGTTTTTATCAAGATAAAATTAATTTAAAGTGTTTCATAAATTTATAATTTGGTTAATTTTTATAAAAATACCTAAATTTTAATGAAAAAGATAGTGAAAATGAATATGGGTCATCAAATAATTTCTACAAGAAGATACAAAAAATCAGCGAGAGGAAGTCACATTATGAGAGAAGATAAAAGGAATTTATAAATTCAAGAAGTGGAGTTTTTTTGAAGAATGATGAAGTGGAATTTGATGATAGATATTGTGAAGGTGATTCATCATCTAGAAATCATGGAAATAAGATTATGAGAGGGAGGTGAATGAAGAAGAGCTCTCTAGTGAAGGGTATGAAGAAGAGGTGTACATAGAAGTTATACTAAATAATGATATGAATGAGTTTATTTTTAAAATATATATAATTGTAAAGGAGAACTAGAATCTAGGTAAATTCCCCTCATATATAAAATATTTTTTAAAATGACCAAGGATAAATAAAGATGTCATTGTTAAAAAAAATTAAATTTTGAGTGTCTCAATTATTGAGGAAAATAAGTTGAATGATGTGAAGGATTACATTAAATTAAAAAAAATGATTTTTTTATTTAAAATTGAATTCAATTGAGGATGAATATCTACTAAAAAATTCCAAGTTCAATTTCAAGAAAACTATAGATAAAGGTAGTGAAAATTTGAAAAGTGTTGAAAATACTAGTGAAACATCTGAGAGTGTTGGTGATCATCCAAATCATCAGAAACCACACATTATGGATTCAAATATCCATAATGGTATATAATGATGGAGATATTCCATAAATCTATAGATACATGTGTTGTGTTGGTTTCAAATTATAATATATGATATAATGATGTATTATGTTAATAAATCCATGATTTAAATAGAATTTTGAATATATTTGGGTATATCAATAAATATGATATGGGTATGTCTTAGTTCCTTTTCCTATACCAATTATATTTTATGATTTTTTTATCTCATAAGGTATTTTTTTAAAGAATCATATAGTTTGATTCTTACGAATCCTTTCTATTAAAAAATGGTGGTACATTGTTAAGAATTAAAGTTAAAATTATATTCTACACTAGATATACTTATTTCATGTAATGTATGAAGGATCAAAATAGATTCATATGATGATTTCAGGTTCATTCATGGTATTATAAAGGTTTTTTAATTTAATGCATTACTCATACGATTTGTAATATATGAGTTAATGCATGATCACACGAGGAGAATCAATAATGGATCTATATAGAGGTAGTCACCATGAAATGGTGCTCATACAAGCATGCCAAATCCACTGCCACATTCTCGATGTCCAAGAGCTATATTCTTCCTTCATCCTTTGTCTTGTGGGGTACTAGAATATCCTATATTTGAGGAAGATAACACATGAACATGGAGTGATTTGGATGGATTGTGGATACACCTTAGAGGAAGGAATCTTTTGACTACCTCTGAAGGATCTTCATCAAGAATTTGATAGAAGGTGGGAGTAATAGATATCAATGGTGTAAATAACACACAATTTCCATTAGTTATAGTTTATACATGGTTTCTATATAATGAATTATTGATCTTTGAATTTTGGGTTTTAGATTATTTTCCTCCATTGGTAAAGTGTTAATCAATTACTAAAAACTCATAAGTATTATAAAAATATTCACCATGTCATTTAATTAGGGAACTCGTGATTGAAAAATAATAAATCATATATCTCTTTTTATTTCCTATTTTATATCATTTAAAATGATAGATAAATAAAAATATGGTTCTCTTTACGACATAGGATTTCATAGTTTGTGATAGGACTCTTGTATATGATATGTGATATCAGAAGTTGTGATATAATGAAATTATTTGGTTTCTGATATTTTGTATAATATGATATGTGTTGGTGCATGAAAAAATAATGTTATTTCAATAAAAAAATAAATCATCATGTATTTATATAAATAAAATGAATATTATAATACATGACATCCCAAGTTCAGAAGAGTTTAATGTTATGCAAGACACATATCAAAGGTTGTGACAGCGAAGCATTCCCTGAGTTAATCCTATGCAGCATAGGTCATCGCAGATTATCACAAGTCAGGATTAACAGTTATAAAATATGATTGATCACATTGGGGAGTTTCACATGATGTATCTTATCAATCTCTACTTACGATATAATTTATATATTTGAATAAGATATCAAGAGAAATTTGTTTTTTTATTAAATTTCAATTTTGAATTGAATTAAAAGATTTATAAATTGTTTATAAATTATCAAAAAATCATATTTGGGGATGTTTATTTAATTTTTAAAATATTTATATATTAATTAATAATAAATTTTTAAAATTAATTATAAAGTTTTTATGAAACATTTTATAAATTAATATTCTATAATATTAATTGTTAATATTAAATACCTTTTGGAATTATTTGTAATGACTTATAATTTGGATATAAAATGTTTATATGGAAAATATATGTGTAATTTATAAAATTATTATAAATTAAAAAATAATGAAAAAAATATAAAGTTTATATATGAAAATTATTAATTCATCATAATTGTTTAATTTTAAAGGTTCACATTTATTTTCGTTTTTAAGAAATTATTTATCCCAAATCAAATGAAGGTTTTACATTTGATATAATCAATATCTAAATAATATTAAATAGGAAATATTACAATTATGATTTTTTTTATATAATTGAATTGAAATATAAAAACGTTTATATTTTATTGAACATCACACATTTAAGTGAAATAACTTATAAAAATATAATATGAAAGAGACTTGATAACATGATTATATTTATTATGGAATGTCCATGCTTCATGGTTAGATTATTAAATTTTTATAATTTCTTTATTTATGAATTGTTAATAAATAGTTTATCTCATGTTCAAATATATGAATAGTCTATTTATTTATTTTATTCTCCTTTTTCATATTTAATATAATTGTAATATTATGAATGGATATATGACTTAGGTTAAAGTGTTAAACTACTTCGATTAATTTTCATACATGCATCTAAGGAGTTAAATGTTAGGTATTATAGTTGATTTCGTTTTCCTCCACTTTGAATTTGGCTTTATCTTAGTTATTATCAAGAATTAAGTATTTAATTCTGATTTATAAATATCAAAAGTCAGAATTATAATGGAATTGATGGCTCAATTGGGTAAATAATCCTTGGGTATAGAGACTTTTTGTTTGACTACTCACTAACCTAGAGGCTTATACCTTTTTTTGGAAAAGTGGGGGTTGACTATATGTCACTCCAAGTTTACCCTTTTTATGATTATTGATTCCATGTGATTATAAGGCTCAAAATGAAAGGTTTCCATGTACATTATTCTTATATTAATTTGTATATGTATGAATATGGGATTTTAATTTATATTAGTATCAAAAAATATGAGTTGTGTGAAGATTTACACATCAATTTGTTTAAACATGTTGATTTTATGGATGAAATAGCTTTCCAAAATAAATCATTAGAAGCATGAATAAAAATAATGGGAATGAATGAGATATGATTATGAGATTAAATCCATATAAAATACTAAGTGTCGTATTCTATCCAAAGTGGAACTTTTCAAGACCCTTGATCACCAAACTAGGTAGGTCATGACAAATATTAGTTCCCATAGATTATATTGTGTATGGAAAAAAATGAATGAGGTGACCCTAACCATTAGGTGCCTGCTTTTTTTATTATTATTTGGGTAACACCTAGTTTTGAAACCATAATCACTAGGATTCAAAATGAAAAGAGATGAGTGAATTAATTTAACTAATTAGGGTTAATATTTATCCATTCAAAAATCTAAGACACTTATATGATATGATTGATGTGATTGTATACGAAATATATTCATGACATATTTAAGTGTGCAATTGGAGTAATTCATGATGAAATATAAATCTTATACCACTAATGGGTATAATGAATATTCAAAAGGGTTAAAATTTTAGTGGGATCATATTTAATAAAATCCCTTATTAAATCAATGTAAAAAATTATACTAATCATATAAAAAAACTTAATTATGATAAATGAAATCATCAACATCAAACATTACTTTTAGATCAACACTTTAAAATTGAATCTTAGGGGGACCATTCTATAAATTGGTACAACATAATAATCATTCTTAAACAAGAATAAGAAATTATATTTATCAAAAAAACATCCTGACTAACCAATTATTTAAATTTTTCAACAAGTAGATCAAATATATATTATCATGAGAAAAATATATGAATTCATTTTAGGTATAAATGTCATTAGATAAAAAATTACATAAGTAAATTTAGTCTATTATAACTATGTAATGGGGTTGAGTGTGATAGTAACATACAGAGACTGTAGGTTACCTCAATGCTTAATCTAGATAAAGGATTAATTCAAAAATCCTTATTGAAAATGTTATGAAAGTGTGAATTTGTTCAATAAATGTTTACCATATTTTCTCAAAGTGTTTAGTAAATATAAACTTGGGCATATGACACCTAGGATCTCATTTAGTATTAACAATACAATTGATTAAATGTTTAATCCCTAAGGGAAAGATTGTATTTTTCAAATAGTCATCCTTGGTCATTGAAACCTAAGAGTATAAATAGAAATGAGGTTTATAATTTAATTTAAAGGAAATTTATATATTGCCTTAAGGGATAAGATAAACTGTGTTGAAATTCTATGTCAAGTATCAGTGTTACAAAAACAAATTCGTTTATTTTGAAGGATATATGATACCAAATTTATACTGAATAAATATTGTTAATATATAAGATTTAAAAAATAAGAAATTATTTGATGTAACTCATAGTATTATTTCAAATTATTATGAAAAGGGTTTCAAAATCATGGATTTCAATACAAAGAAAAATGTAAAGATAAAATGTATTTATATAAAGTGTGTGTATTTTCATCTTATTTCTATTATATGATAAGAGAGTTTATTTGTTAATAAGGAGTTATGGTGAATAATATAAGATGATGGATTTAATACACATTGTATATGATTAATTAGATTCTATAATTTAATACACATTATCTTTGTATAAAAAATAGCACTACTCCAATATGATTGGATATTGTTTGCACTACCATATTCAAGGGAATTCTATCTCAAAGGGCATGAATATAAATCAACTGAATTCTCATTTCCAAACATCTGAGGCTCTTGGAGTACCTCATATAGTACAAGACACCCCTCCTCAACTATCATATATGGGTGTTCATTAAAAGGGAAATCATGCTTCTAGATCCCCACAGGATAGATAATCTAATAATGTTTTGATCTATCCCAGGGTTTCTTCTTACTTCGATCTATTGGAATATTCCTCAACTACAGATACAGTTCTGAATACATATGGAATAGTATTTAAGGAGTCTTACTTAGGTAGTTTTCATTCCTATATTAGTCCTCCTCCTAATATTTTAGAGGATCCTTCACCTACATCAATTATTTTGATTCACGCTTCCAATGTTCTAGTGATAGCTTCCAACTCATAGGTGACTTTCCAGTCACCCACAGTGTTGTCATTATTTCATCTTTAATAGATAACTCTAATGGATATCCATGGATCTTGTAATCCTTTTCATCTTGTGATTTTTTAAGGATAAGGTGTTAAATTTATTCTCCCTCATTGTTTATGATGAATATCCCCATTCAATCCTATTTAAAGGTGATGTAGACATACTTTTATGTGATCCCCCCCATGTTTAAAGAACATTAATATGATTTAGTCCCATATAAAGAAATATACTTCTACCTCAATTACTTAAATAATTTAGTGAGTCTAGTGAAGAATTTCATTGGTCCATATATTCAAGAGGATATCAATGCAACACCCCAATATTATATAGTATGTCTCTTTTTAAATTTAACCTCTTTGATAGGTTACATTGCATAAAACACCCAACTTAAATGAACAATGAAATATTATTTTGGGATCGTTATAACCTAACCATTAAATTGGTATGAATGAATATTAATAACCAAATTATGAAATATTTAATAATATAACTCATTTTTAATGTATTAATTAATTATTTGTGAATAATTTTTAAATTTTTCATAAAATCATTTTATTCTTTAAAAAACTATGTTTTCTTCAAAATTAGAGTTCCATCTTTTTATGAGTAAATATTATATTAAATTTCAAGAACTTATTTAAATTTTTATTTTATAAATACAATATAATTTATGATATCATCATATTTAAAAACTTAGGATTATTTTTTGGGAATTTTCTGAAAAGGTTGATTTTCCAGTGAATACTGAAAAATAAAGATTTTTATAAAAGTGACAATTTATTTATATTAAAAGTCACTTTATTATTTGGATATGATATCAATGTAACCTAACTAATATTTAATTAAAAATAATCTAATTTTTTTAATTTTAATCATCCTTACACCTTATTTTGGAATAAGTTCAATTTTGGATTAAAAATGAATTTTCAAGAAAATTATTTTTCATTGCATTTTATGGGATTAATTTTAAAATAAATTTGGGAACATCTATGTTTTGAATTTTAAAAAATGGATAACATATTTTTATTTTAAATTTTAAAATTTATTAAATAGGTATCTTTTATTTTTAGCCAAAATGAATTGTAACCTTGGTAATTTTTGTTAGTATGGTAAAGGGTAAATTGGGTAATATAGGTTAAAAATAAAATGACAAGGACTTTAAATTAACCCTAACACTCGAACTAATTTAATTTTGTGATTAATTTTCATCCATAATCATTAATGGTTTTTATATATGACCATTTTTTCCTTAGGAAGTGATTATGACCCTTATAATATTTTTTTAATGAAAACTCAAAGATATATCATTTATGTTTTTAATAACAATAAAATTATTAATATGAATTTATCTTGAAAATAATTTTGAGTATAAATATTAATTTTAAATATAAAAAATTTATCTTCATCATGGTAATTTATATTTAATTTTTAGAAGATAAATAATTACATTGAATAATTACACAACGATGATGAAGTAATTATTCAATTAATGGAAAAATAAAATAAATGAAATTATAAATAATAATATAAAAATAATTTTAGATAATTAAAGGCATAAAAGAGTTTTATAGATGACTTTGAAATATTAGATATGTATTAAAATATTTTTTTTCTAATTTTCCTTGTTTTAGTTATATTATTAAAGTAAATGTAATGAGTAGTTCTTAAAATTGATATTATGAATATTTTATAGTATATAATATTTTATTAAATGATATAGAATTCATAAAAATATTAAATTCATCCAAATAATTAAGATATGGTTAATAATTTCAACCATGATCCATTTATGGGTATTTTGGCATTTTTATTGTACCAATATTGATGTTTAATATTAAAATCCTTATAGTCATGGTAAGAGTTAAAAGGGCCAAATAAAGTTTAAAACCAAATGTTAAGGATATAAATTTAGTCAGAACATATATTAATTTTATTGTATGTGATTATTTAAACCCATAATAAAATTATATTTGAATTTAATAAGTTTTGATACATTTTAATTGAAAATTAATTTATATTAAATTAATATTTTAAGAGGTTTCTAAAGTTCCCCTCACCTCAATTATAAAAGGCCTGTCCTACCTTTAATTCTTAAACTACTTTGAGCTATCTATCTCGACCAAGTCCAGAACATTAATTTTCTAAAATTCCTCATCCATGTTTTTGATGTGATATTCTTCTAAAATGACAAACCCTATATCCTATAAGATGATATCTAAATGAAGTCAACTGAAGAAGTGTTAATCATTTTTACCAACTCTTTGATGTTTATTTATTTCTCTAATTACTCTTCATGTGTTTTTTATATCCTAAAATAATAACTAAAGTATCATCTAAATAATTATATATTATTGTTATGAAAAAACTATATTCTACCTTTTATACATCCTATGAAAAAATGAAATATTCACACGTGCGTACATAGGGCTTACCATCTCCACGTAGCGGTGTAATTTTTTTTCATCACTACTTTACAAGGATAATAATAATGATGGAAATAGTGGATATATATGGTAATTATGACTTAATATTGATTGTGTAAAATTAATATATCACTAAATTTCTTATCGTTTCACTCATTATGTAATGTCCCGAACCTCTCTGGCCCATTCCTTTGTCAAAAAGAAGGTTAAGAAGTGTTTTGGAGGGTAAAATGGACTTTTACCACACTTTCCAGAATTTTGAAACTACACGCCGTGTAGTTTGAGTACACACCGTGTACCCCCTTGCCGGGTATACCCCATGTTGCAGGTCGTGTCCTCACCGTGTGAAGTAAATGAGTACACGCTGTGTAGTGTAACTACACGCTGTGTACCACCTTGTCGGGTATACCCCGTGTTGAAGGCCGTGTCCTTGCTGTGTGAAATAATGGGTGCACGCCGTGTGTCCAGTACTACACGTCGTGTAGTCCTTCCTCACGTATATGTTACCAGTCAACGATCGTGTGTCGTGTTGAAGGTCGTGTCCTTGCCGTGTGAAATAAATGAGTACACATCGTGTAGTCCTTCCCCATGTATGCGTTACCCTCAAATCGTGTGTTGACCAGTCAACGGCCGCAGAGCCGTGTTGGGAGCCGCATAGAGACCATGTGAAATAACCCAGTACACACTGTGTAGCATAAATTACATGCCGTGTACTTTTTCTTTTCTCACTTATAAAAGGAGGGGGCCCCTCCTCCTTTCAACTCACTCCTCTACTCCCCTTTCCTCTAAGCAGAGTTCTCCCAAGAGACTCGAAGGCTCTTTATTCCTTAACTTCTTCGTCCGAGCTCCAATTTACGATCCGTCAGTGGCCACAAGATCGTAACGATGAGGAAGAACTTCAGAACATAGATCCGTTGTCTTTCCTTCGGCCTTTCCTTTCCGACTTCCACCCGAGGAGGTTTTTCCAGAACTCGACGGAAGTGAAGGACGCCAACGGATGTCTTCTAAAGTTGATCCGGGGGAGCATTGTGATCAGAACCCGTTTAGGTAGGGATCTTACCTTCATCTCTCTAATTTTGTGCATCATGCGGGGTGGGTGTTATCTTGTTTATGTGAAACAATTTTTGAACTAGTTTAATAAAGATAATAACTGGCTTATATAACGGGGTTGGGAATTTGTGATTACTCTTACTTTATATCCTGTGATATTATGTTGTGAATTGAATGAGCTTATGCCTACTGAAAATCACGGTCGTTGGGGGCTTTTTCTTGTGCAATTAAATGTTTCCCTATATTTCTAGACTTTTTTGTGGATGGAAACTTTGTGGAATGTGGAATTTGGTTATTCTCGTAAAGTTGGCTTTTTAAAATCTGGAACCCTTATGTGATCACCCCGGTTGAACAAAAATGGAATAATGAACATGTGGGTGTTGGATTGGTTACGTGTCATGCGATGGGGGTGTGTTGTGGGTTGTTGTGGATCTGGTGAGCAGCGGGGCTGCAGTTATCTTGGTTGTGGGTTGGTGTGAATGTTATGTTGGTGATGGGCAGTGGGGCTGCGATAAGTGGTATTAAAGGGATAATAATGTACGGTGCGGTTGTGGTTATGGTGGTCGGCAGCGGGGCTGTAGGGATGGGTTGGAATGTGAACGGACTATGGGTTGTGAATAATAAATAAAAAGTGGAAGAGTTAATGAATGGTGGGTCATGTTAATGGAACAAGATTAATAATCGATGGGTTAGTTTGTTGATAAGAAGGACCTGGTTGTGTTGCTTGTGTTTTCTTAACTTGATTTGTGGATGGCAGGAATATGTTTTACTAACGATCGATGTGGTTGGTTGTGGATAGTTTCCCAGTAGTTAAGGAAGTAAATAAACTAATTCTTCTAAAACGTGAAAACCTAAATGGGGTTGGGGTTGCTGTTGTATGCATGCTTCGTAGTAGCAGTGCTGAGGCATGTGCTCAGTTTCTCTGTTTAGAAGCCCTAGGTTGGGCTGTGTGTTTGGTATACACATATATATCTGTATCTTTTTTGTTTTATCTCACCCCACCCATGTTGAACACTTAGTGCCGAACACTCTCATTTCATGGGAGAGGGTGTTTTTCCCTTAGTTACTATCTCCTTCCTGCTCCTTCTCCCCTAGGCTGTGATTTTTTGAGGCAACCTTACACCTAAGACTCTTTGGGTAGGTTTCGATTGGGGTGGTTTTAACCCAAGACTCTTCAAGCATGTTCTACATTTTCCCAAGAATCTTCGGGATGAGCCCCAGGTGTGTGCGGGCGGGATACGTAGGTTGTGAGGCCCAGGTGTGTGCAGGCGGGATACGTGGTTGTGAGGCCCAGGTGTGTGCGGGCGGGATATGTGGTTGTGAGACCCAGGTGTGTGTGGGCGAGATACATGGTTGTGAGGCCCAGGTGTGTGTGGGTGGGATACGTGGTTGTGAGGCCCATGTGTGTGCGGGCGGGGAGAGTGTGGCAGTGTCAGGACATTCGTCATTAGGAAGAGCAGCTAACTAAAGTGAAATGGTGCGGGGTACCCAATACTCTTGTTCTTATATACTATTACCTGTTGTGATTGTGTTTTTGGTGAGTGTGGCTGGTGAGGTTGGGTGGATAGAATTCCTTGCTAGGTTTCTTCTGTTGTTCTCACGGGACATTAGGATGGATCCCCACTTGTGCACGAGAGCTTTAGGTTTCCCTACTGAGTATACTTGTATGCTCACCCTACATTTACTTTCATGTTTCCAGGAGGACTACCAGGGCTGTGCGGGACCCTACTAGTCAGACAGTTGGAGTTGTTGCAGTTTCTGTACTCTTGTTTTCTTTTGGTATTGTACTTTGAGCTTTCTTGTACTTGTACCCTGTTATAAAATTGTTTAAACATGCATGTGGGCTTGGTTTGGGTTTATTTCTATACAATTGTTCTTTTCCTTTTTGGTGGTTGACTTGTCCTATTTCCCGATCCTAAATAATAATAAAAAAATGGTAATGCCTCCCATATTTGTGAAAACTTATACCCTTGGGGATAGTCGCCACCCCGGGGCCTACTGGAGGCGGGACTTGGGGGTCATTATCTCCCTTTCACCATTTCCATCTCAGGATGGGCATCATTGGTGGGGGGGGTCGTGACAGAATGGTATCAGAGGTGACTGTTGAGAGATAGGATGAAGTCTGGAGTTAGGCACAATGAGGATTGCATGGGATGGTAGGGCAACAGTGTTAGTTAATCTTGGTGCGTGACATAGGCCAGGGAAGACCGGCTAGGACATGGAATTTTAGCCCCCCCCCCCCCCCCCCCCGTGATCCGATGCAAGGACTATGATCCTCCCGAACGACCAAGTGAGACTACATTGATTGTGGGGTATAGACCCTAGGGAAGGTACATGCATCATCATGATTGTGTTTTACTTGATTGGGGTGTTCTGGGAAAGAAATTGAAATAAAATGATAAAAATAAAACCTTGAGTTTTTCCTTACTACTTGGGCTTAGGCGATCTTGTTTACCATACAACTATGGCACCTGGATGTCATCCCCGGGTGGCTCAGACGGCCGAGGCCCAGCAGATTCAGGTGGTCGATCAGTTCAGGATTGACCGAGAGGAGGAAGATATCCAGTGGAAAAAGACTCTTCGTTCCTTCCAGTGGCAGACCCTCAATAAGTATGAGGGAAGTACTTCGGATACAGAGATGGAGGGGTTGATTGAGGAGCTAGGGATCACTTTTACCTTGATCCGTACTCCGAGGGAGTACTAGGTTCCCCTAGCGGTAAGTCATTTGAGAGGTGCAGCGCGACAGTGGTGGATGCTCTACCTCGGAGAGAGGATAGAGGTAGAGGTTCCATGGGCTGACTTTGAGAAGGAATTTTGAGAGGAATTCCTTTCTTCTATGATCAAGGAAGAGAAGCGGCAGGAGTTACTCTCCCTTCAGCAGGGGAGTATGTCAGTACGAGAGTTGGGGATCAAGTTCAAGGATCTCCTGCGCTTTGCTCCGTATCTCTTTCCAGATGAGGAGTCTCGAGCGAGACGTTTGGAGGAGGCGCTTCTTCCTTCGCTCCAGTGCTCTATCACCCCCTTCACCCTTCCGACGTACTTGATGGTACAGAAGAAGTCAGAGGTTGTAGAGAAGATGCACTCGCTGGTAGGTGCACCCCGAGAGGGGATCTAGCTGGGCTCGTCGAAGGGGAAAAAAAGTCAGTAGCAGGTCTCCTGCGACGGGACCATCCAGGTTCAGACCAGTGGGGAGAAAGCCCCAGAAGTTCCAGCTCAGATCTTCAGGTCCTCGTCCCTTTTTCACGAGCCCAGGACCGAAGTGTTTCTCTTTTGGAGGTTTCGGGCACGTTCAGAGTCAGTGCCCGACTCGAGCTTAGTACGGAGGAGGTGGGAAGGTTCAGCGCCCACCTTAGCAGCACCAGTTTCCAGCGAGGCCCTTCCAGCAGCAGCAGGACCATGCTCCTCCGAGGGCAGACTTTGCAGGAGGAAGCTGACCTCAGGGTGCTCCTCAGGGACCTCGACAAGGGCGTGGTCGGGGAGGTGGACGACATCAGAGAGGCAGAGGAGCTGGGCATGGACAGTTTCACGCAGCAGAGTTGATAGCTCCGGCAGGACCAGAGGTGGTGCAAGGTATGATTTGTTTTTTCAGCACTCTTGTTTCTGTTTTGTTCGATTCGGGAGCTTCACACTCCTTTGTTTCACCTGGTATAGCCCATACTTTAAGACTAGATGTAGAGAGACTTTTCATACCACTGGTGCTGAGTACACCAGTTGGCGGCCAGACCATCGTATCTTGTGTTTGTCGGGGATGTGGACTGATGTTGGGACCACATCGATCTAGTGGGGACCTTCTTCTATTACAGATGCAGCCATACGATGTCATCCTAGGCATCGAATGGTTGTTTTCTGTTAGTCCCGTTATCGACTGCTTCCGGAGAAGAGTCGTGTTCTCCGACATGGATGGTCAACGCATATCTTTTGTTGGCAAGAGGAGCTATCATGTGGGAAGTCGGCATCTGGAGACTCTCCCTTCCTTGTTAGGCGGGTTATCAGTGGTTCCAGCTAATACAGAGATGATGGATGTCCCGGAGGTTGTTGGGGAGTTCCTCGATGTTTTTCCTAAGGAGGTTGTGACTCTACCCCCCCCCCCCCAACGTGACGTTGAGTTCGGGATAGACTTACAACCTGGAGCCCGTCCGATTTCGATGGACCCTTATCGGATGGAACCTTCGGAGTTGCAGGAGTTGCAATTCCGATTGACGATCTGATGGAAAAGGGTTTTGTTCGACCTAGCGTATCGCCATGGAGTGCTCCAGTTTTGTTCGTGAAGAAGGTAGATGTTGGTCTCAGGATATGCATAGACTACCGAAGATTGAACCAGTTAACGGTCAAGAACCGTTACCCCCTTCCAAGGATAGACGATCTCTTCGACCAACTAAGGGGAGAAGGTTGGTTTTCCAAGATTGATCTACGATCTGGATATCATCTGCTAAGGGTAAAGGAAAGTGACATCTTGAAGACGTCTTTCAGGTGAAGGTATGGGCACTTCGAGTTTGTAGTGATGCCGTTTAGAGTTACAAATGCACCGGCTGTGTTCATGGGACTTATGAACTTTGTCTTCCGAGAGTTTCTGGACCGGTTCGTCGTTGTGTTTATCGATGAGATCCTGATCTACTCAAGATTAGATGAGGATCATGTTGAGAATCTCAGGATGGTCTTAGAAGTCCTTCGACACCACCAACTTTACGGGAAATTGTCGAAGTGTAAGTTCTTGACGCAAGAAGTACACTTACTTGGACACGTGGTGTCTCTGCATGGAGTGTCAGTGGACCTGTCGAAGGTGGAGGCAATTGTTTGTTGGGAAGCACCCAAGAGCGTGGCAGAAGTTCGTAGTTTCCTGGGGTTAGCAGGGTACTATCAGAGGTTCATTTCAGACTTCTCTCGAGTTGCTGCTCCAATGAAAGCTTTGACTAGGAAGAACCAGGTCTTCCTCTGGAGCGAGCAATGCCAGAAATCTTTCGACTACCTGAAGGAGAAGTTGGTCAGTGCTCCCGTACTCAGGTTTCCAGAGGAAGGGTTGTTGTATGAAGTGTTTTTTGATGCTTATGGCCTTGTTCTGGGGTGCGTGCTGATGCAGAAGAAGGGAGTGATCTGTTATGGGTCTAGGAAGTTACGCCCTCACGAGTGTAACTATGCCACCCATGACCTAGAGCTTGCAGCAGTAGTGTTCGTACTAAATTTGTGGTGACATTACCTCTTTGGGGAGCACTTTGTGGTCTTCTCAGATCACAAGAGCCTGCGTTATATCTTCTCCCAGCGTGACCTGAACTTACGGCAGCAGGGATGGGTCGAGTACCTCCAAGACTATGAATTTGAGATCTCTTGCACTGAAGGTAAGGGAAACGTTGTGGCTGATGCCCTGAGCATGAAGTCGCATCCGGAAGTGGTTCGGGAATCCGCTGATGCTTGGAAGACGATGGGAGAGTTGGCTGCCTTGCACTTAGATGCAAGGGAAGAAGGTGTTAGAGGATGTTTGTTTCAGATGAAGGTGTAGTCCTCCTTGTTGCAGCAGGTGTAAGAGTCTCAGTAGGGGGACTCTGAGGCAGAAGTGATGCAGGATTGTGTCAATTAGGGGAACGCGCCAGAAGGATGGTCAGAGGACAGCCGACATCGGATGCTTTTCTATGGAAGGTTGTTTGTCCCAGAGACAATGCATGAGGGAGTTCTCCGTGAGTTCCATAGCTCAGCCTTGGAGGTACATCCAGGAGTTTCAAAAATGTACCAAGGCCTGAGGGAACAGTTTTGGTGGCTCGGGGTGAAACAGTCAGTGGCGGAGTTTGTGCCTAAATGCCTAGTGTGTCAGCAAGTGAAGGCTGAACACCTTGTCCCCAGTGGTTTGTTACATCCTTTAGATGTCCCTGAGTGGAAGTGGGATGACATCTCAATGGACTTCTTCACAAGACTACCTAGAGCTCAGGGTGGTTATGATACTATCTGGGTAGTGGTGGATCGACTGATGAAATCAGATCACTTCTTAGCAATTAAGGAGTCAGGTCCAATGATTACCTTATCACATAGGTATGTAGATGAGGTTATGTGGTTTCATGGAGTCCCGAAGACTATCATCTCAGATCGGGATACTCGGTTTACCTTACGAGTCTGGAGGGGGTTACAACATGCTTTTGGAACCCATCTATGCCTTATCACTGCTTTCCACCCCCAGACCGATGGGAAGATTGAGCGGACTATCCAGACGTTGGAGGACATGCTGCGAGCATGCGTTCTGGATTTCAGAGGATCGTGGGTATGACACTTGCCTTTAGTAGATTTCACCTACAATAATAGCTTCCACTCTACTATTGGAATGGTACCGTTTGAGGCTTTATATGGAAGGATATTTCATTCACCCATTTGCTGGGAAGAGGTTGGTGAGACAGGTGCTCTTGGACTAGAGGTAGTGCAGAGCACCACAGAGAAAGTCCAGCTTGTACGTGAGAGGATGAAAGCGGCTCAAGACCGACAGAAGTCTTATGCTGATCATCAGAGGAGGCCCTTGGAGTTCAAGGTGGTATATCATGTGTTCTTGAAGGTTTACCCTTGACGGGGGCATCAGAGGTTTGGGAAAGGGAGCAATCTCTCACCTAGGTTCATCGGACCTTTTGAGGTACTGAGGTGAGTCGGCGAGATGGCATATCAGCTGGCCCTACCACCTCAGTTGGAGAAGGTTCATGATGTCTTCCACGTCTCCCAGCTTTGTCGGTACTTACATGACGACTTTCACATTATCGACTGGGGAGAGTTAGATATGGGAGACGGTGCGACCTTTGAGGAATGACCAGTCCGAATCGAGGATCGTAAAGAGAAGGTGATCCGTGGACGAACCATTACGTTGGTTCGTGTGTTGTGGAGGTATGGAGGCCTCAAGGAGAGCACTTGGGAGCGGGAGACCCAGATGCACGCTCAGTACCCAGAGTTGTTTTGACTTGTGTTTTCCCTTGTTCTTCTAAGCTTTGTGTTGATATTTTACTCTGTACCTTTGATATATGGAAATCTTGGCTTTTCGGTTGTGCGACCTTTTGTTTCCTTGTTCTCTGGAAGTGTGTAGCCTGTCCGGATGTGTGGGGAAAGGGAAAAGTCTGACTCTTAAGCGAGACACATTAATGAGGATGTGATTGAACCTGTGTGGGCGAGTCATTGCCGCCTAAAGCAGATAATATCTCGACACAGAAGAAGGAATTTTCCCCAAACCACGTGTTCGGGCAATGTGTGGGTTGTACGGTGTTAGGGGCAGTGTAAGTTGGAAAATCATAATGTATGAAAGTTGAAAGACCCAATTCTTAATCGAGACGCATTAATGAGGATGCAATTAAACTCGTGAAGGCAAGTCAGTTCCGCCTAAAGTGGATAATATCTCGACATAGGAGAAGGAATTCCTAACACATATGATTAGGGTTGTTGGTTGGGTTCCTATTATAATGAGAACCCTAAGAGGTATCTTGTTGGGTTTCCTCTGGTTGGTTTTTGAATTATAGAGGATGAGAATGTTTTAAGAGGTATCTGATGTAATGTCCCGGACCTCTCTGGCCCATTCATTTGTCAAAAAGAAGGTCAAGAAGTGTTCTGGAGGGTAAAATGGATTTTTCCCAGACTTTCCAGAATTTTGAAACTACACGCCGTGTAGTTTGAGTACACGACGTGTACCCCTTTTCCAGGTATACCTTGTGTTGTAGGCCGTGTCCTCGCCGTGTGAAGTAAATGAGTACACGCCGTGTAGTGTAACTACACTCTGTGTACCACCTTGCTGAGTATACCCCGTGTTGAAGGTCGTGTCCTTGCTGTGTGAAATAATGGGTGCACGCCGTGTGTCCAGTACTACACGCCGTGTAGTCCTTCCCCACGTACGCTTTACCAGTTAATGGCCATGTGTCGTGTTGAAGGCCGTGTCCTTGCCATGTGCAATAAATGAGTACACGCCGTGTAGTCCTTCCCCGCGTATGTGTTACCCTCAAACCGTGTGTTGACCAGTCAATGGCCGTGGAGCCGTGTTGGGAGCCGCGTAGAGACCGTGTGAAATAACCGAGTACACGCCGTGTACCATAAAGTACACACCATGTACTTTTTTATTTCTCACCTATAAAAGGAGGGGTCCCCTCCTCCTTTAAACTCACTCCTCTCCTCCCCTTTCCTCTGAGTAGAGTTCTCCCAAGAGACTCGAAGACTCTTTCTTCCTTAACTTCTTCGTTCGAGCTCCGATTTACGATCCGTCAGTGGCCACAGGATCGTAACAACGAGGAGGAACTTCCGAGCTTGGATCCGTTGTCTTTACTTTGGCCTTTACTTTTCGAATTCCACCCGAGGAGGTTTTTCCGGGACTCGACAGAAGTGACGGATGCCGACGAATGTCTTCTAAAGTTGATCCGGGGGAGCGTTGTGATCAGAACCTGTTGAGGTAGGGATCTTACCTTCGTCTCTCTAATTTTGTGCATCATGTGGGGTGGGTGTTCTCTTGTTTATGTGAAACAATTTTTGAACTAGTTTAATAAAGATAATAACTGGCTTATATAACAGGGTTGGGAAGTTGTGATTACTGTTACTTTATATCCTGTGATATTATGTTGTGAATTGAATGAGCTTCTGCCTACTGAAAATAACGGTCGTTGGGGGCCTTTTCTTGCACAATTAAATGTTTCACTATCCTTCTAGACCGTTTTGTGGATGGAAAATTTGTGGAATGTGGAATTTGGTTAATCACGTAAAGTTGGCTGTTTAAAATCTGGAACCCTTGTGTGATCACCCCGGTTGAACAAAAATGGAATAATGAACATGTGGGTGTTGTCTTGGTTACGAGGCATGTGATGGGGGTGTGTTGTGGGTTGTTGTGGATCGGGTGAGCAGCGGGGATGCGGTTGGCTTGGTTGTGGGTTGGTGTGAATGTTATGTTGGTGAAGGGCAACGAGGCTGCGATAAGTGGTATTAAAGGGATAATAATGTACGGTGCGGTTGTGGTTATGGTGGTCGGTAGCGGGGCTGTAGGGATGGGTTGGAATATGAACGGACTATGGGTTGTGAATAATAAATAAAAAGTGGAAGAGTTAATGAATGGTGGGTTATGGTAATGGAACAAGATTAATAATCAATGGGTTGGTTGGTTGATAGGAAGGACCTGGTTGTGTTGCTTGTGTTTTCCTAACTTGATTTGTAGATGGCAGGAATATGTCTTATGAATGATCGATGTGGTTGGTTGTGGATAGTTGCCCAGTAGTTAAGGAAGTAAATAAACTGATTCTGCTAAAACATGAAAACCTAAAAGGGGTTGGGGTTTTTGTTGTATGTATGCTTCGTAGTAGAAGTGCTGAGGCACGTGCTCAGTTTCTCTATTTAGAAGACATAGGTTGGGTTGTGTGTTTGGTATACATATATATATCTGTATATTTTGTGTTTTATCGCACCCCACCCATGTTGAGCACTTAGTGCCGAACATTCCCATTTCATGGGAGAGGGTGTTTTTTCCTTAGTTACTAGCTACTTCCTGCTCCTTATCCCCTAGGATGTGATGGCTTGAGGCGACCTTACACCTAAGACTCTTTGGGTAGGTTTCGATTGGGGTGGTTTTAGCCCAAGACTCTTTGGGCATGTTCTACTTTTTCCCAAAAATATTCGGGATGAGGAACAGGTGTGTGCGGGTGGGATACGTAGGTTGTGAGGCCCAGGTGTGTGCGGGCGGGATACGTGGTTGTGAGGCCCAGTGTGTACGGGCGAGATACGTGGTTGTGAGGCCTAGGTGTGTGCAAGCGGGATACGTGGTTGTGAGGCCCAGGTGTGTGATGGTGGGATACATGGTTGTGAGGCCCAGGTGTGTGCGGGCGGGGAGAGTGTGGCCGCGTCAGGACGTTCATTGTTAGGAAGAGCAGCTAACTAAAGGGAAATGGTGCGGGGTACCCAATACTCTTGTTCTTATATACTACTACCTATTGTGATTGTGTTTTTGGTGAGTGTGGCTGGTGAGGTTGGGTGGATATAATTCCTTGCTAGGTTTCTTATGTTTTTCTCACGGGACATTAGGATGTCTCCCCACTTGTGCATGAGAGCTTTAGGTTTCCCTACTAAGTATACTTGTATGCTCACCCTACGTTTACTTTCAGGTTTCCAGGAGGACTACCAGGGCCGTGCGGGACCTTACTAGTCAGACAGTTGGAGTTGTTGCAGTTGTTGTACTCTTGTTTTCTTTTGGTATTGTACTTTGAGCTTTCTTGTACTTATACCTTATTATAAAATTGTTTAAACATGCATGTGGGCTTGGTTTGGGTTTATTTCTATACACTTTTTCTTTTCCTTTTTGGTGGTTGACTAGTCCTATTTCCCGATCCTAAATAATAATAAAAAAGGGTAATGCCTCCCATATTTGTGAAAACTTATACCCTTGGTGCCAGTCGCCACCCCGGGGCCTACTGGAGGCGGGACTCGGGGGTCATTATCTCCTTTTCACCATTTCCAGCTCAGGAGGGGAATCTTTGGTGGGAGGGGGTCGTGACACATTAATGGGATGATGTCATCACTCATGCATACCTTCAACCTAATGTCTCCATGACACGATGCAATTAATTTTCCTTGTTCAAAGTTAATGATTTATTTTAAATATATATATATATATAATGAATAAATATGATATATATGAACTTAATTTCATTCTTTATATGCTAGAAAAATATCCTATTCACAGGAATTGGGACTTACATGACAAAATAGGCATAGGAAAATGGAGCGGTTAACACCCAAAAGAAGGGTACTAAGGGAATATTATTAAAAAAAAGATGTAAAAAATGATATAATAGGATCATATATGATATCATAAATATTAATATGATTATGTTATAAATTAATAATATTCTTTAAACCATTATACCTGAGTTTAATGAACATTCAACTAAAAAAACTGTAATATAAGGATTTTCTTAACTCAATTTCTATTCATTAGGTTAATATACTAATTCATTTATTATGTCATTATATGATAATGTTTATAATATATTTTGATTACCTTATATTGTATTTCCAATTGTTTTATGTGTATTTAATTTTATAAATATAATTTATTCACTGATTAATTATCATTCGAAAGTTATGGTCATTTTAAGAGTTTATTTCACAATCTCATTTTAATCGAGATTGTTTACACTTGGATTTCACTTAAAGGAAATTATTTGATAATTTTTTATAAATAAAATTTATTTTATTATCCTAAGTTTATTTATTATATTAATCATGTAATATTACCCTTTTTTAACTCATTAATACTTAAAATGATTTATAATTTTTTTTTCAAAAAAACCATACTTTATTTCACTCTTCGATTGGAAATATGTTTTCTTCCAAAACAATGTTTTCTAAAAAAATTGAAAATGTTTCAACAGTTTAAAAATTATTTATCAAAGGCATATTCATCCATTTTTTACTCTTTGAAAAAAAAATCATAGGAATATTATGTCATTTTGAAAACAATTCCCTTTTGGATTTTATCAAAAAAGTGAAAGGAAACATTATTTTTAACATGTTTGAAATGAATTGAATTTCTAGCCATCATCATAACTTAATGATTTAAATCTTCCTTTACATGTTCACAAGTTTATTTTCAAATAAAATTATTTCATTATTACATGTGTAGTTTTTATATTTTTAAAATTATTTTCTAAGTAAAAAAGGGAATTTTATTCATGAAATATTCTAGTAATCTCTTTAAAGTATTTTCATCTGTGGAAATATCCTTTGTATAATTTTATATTGAGGATTTAATTTGATGATACCATTCATCATATTTATTTTTATGTTTTCTTTAATTATTTTTAATGGTAAAATATTGATAAATCAGTATTTTTACTTAATACAGATATTTGATGATAACACACATTATTCATGAATTAAATAAATTATTCAATATATAAGGAATTCTTTGGACACGTAAGAACTGGTGGGGGAATATATAGAATATCCCCTCGATGCATTAGTAGTATCATAAGATGAATAATTCATCCAAATTAAATGGGTTTTTTCCTTATTGATAAAAATTTCTTGTGAATGGTTGCGATGGTAAAGTTTTCATGTACCTAAGAAACATAAAGTTCAATAATTAAGAATTTATTTGATTAAGAACTCAGTTATTATTATCCATGAGATTTTCACTATGATGTAATCTATGGATTCAGATTGTGCTCATGTTATTGATTAAATTATATTTGTTTTAAATCAATTACAATTCCATAATGATTATTCCTTATCTTCTCATGATATTTATGTTATTAAATGGAATTTGTTTTCAGTTAATTACCATTATATGTTGTTTATGATTATTGATTCATGATATATTCAGATGAACTTAACCCTTACTGAGAATTTTGTCTCACCAGTATTTTTTCCCTTCCCCCAGAATCCATGATGTGTACTGTGATTGTTATGAAAGGATATTCTAGAGGGATTAATGTCATTCTAAAAAAATTATAATTTTTGTTTTGAAATGTAATTTGGGATTCATTAATGTATCTAGTTTACCAATACTACTAAACAATTTTTTTTCTTTAGGATGCGATTACTTTTATATTATGCTAATGTGATAGAGTAAGGTACCAGCTCTAGGATACTAGTTTATGGGTCTTTATAGTTGGTAACAGATAAAATTTAGTAGATAACTTGAGAACTAGATTTAGGAAAACATAGATTAGGAACATAACCATATGATTGAGTTTCTAATATTAGTCTAAGTATTGGATTACTTCCAATAGATATGGTAATAACTATGGATAAACCATGTTAAACAAAAGGTATCATATATTGAGAATATTATGTCATGATTTAGACATCCTTTCAATAATATTTCTTGATTATTTGATTACTCACTCTGGTTATTATAGTTTGATTCTTACACTTTTCTCTTTGGTTTTAGTCAATGGCTGGAACCATAAGGAACCATATTAACATGAAATGCGATGGAACTATTATGTATTTGGATTCATGAATTATGTTGTTGATTTATTTTATTAATGGTATTTTTTTATAAAAATCATAAAATGTATAAGTAATTATGTTCAAATATTTTCATTAACTTAAGAGTTATGGACACCATTATGGGTTTATAAGTTTAAATTGTTAAACACCCTTTTGTGGTTTTATGTCATGGGAGATAAGTATGATTAAGGATATTTTGTGGAAAATTTTGTAGAAATACAACCCATTGGTTTAACATGTGTGAAAAATTTATTTAATGAATAATGCCTTTACATATTGTGGAAATAAGTTTAAAGGTAATGATAACCTTCAGGTTTTATTTGATCATTGATTTTAATGTAATTATGGGTTATTATTTTTTGGGGAATGAAAAATGAAACATATTATATAACCTTTGAGGTCAAAACAATTTCATTAATTTATGAATATATTAATATTATTTTTGAATATATTTATCACATTTTTGGGTAATTTTAAAAGGATTATATTAATATAGGTTTATAAAAAGGATAATATGCACTTTAGCTGATAACCCTTCATGTCTGGAGAGGATATTGGGATTAAACCCTCAACCAAAGGGTGACATGGGTGTAGTGCCTACTACTGACCTACATGAAGTCGTGATAAGTATGAAATTTTATTTATAGTTAAAATATCTTATGGATTAAGGATAAGATCACTTTGGGAACCCTATATGATTAAGTTAAATATAATATTATGTAATTTTATTTGAATAATAATTGTTGAATTTTCTTTTGAAGGAATATATGATTTTATTGTGGATTTATGTTGTTTCAACTCATTCATTAAAATAGTTAGCGTATCATATAGATTATATGTTTAGGGCATGCACATTTTTGATGATAAATATTAAATTTATCTTGGAACACTATGTGATCAAATCCTTTCGATTGTCGGGTTTCAATATTAGGCCGGAATATTTTTTAGGACATTTAAGGATAATTATTTATTGAATGATCGAAGTTGAATTTTGGGTATTGTTGTTGAATTTTGGGAGATTAAAGTAGTTTTCCTCACATAAAGGTTTACTCATTTTGGGAATTATCTAACAATATTGGTTTTGGTAATGTCTAAATACATGTGGATTTTTTTGTTTTTATTTTGTGGATTTTTTATCCATAAAATTTGATTCTAGTACCATAGTAATGAAACAAAATCTTCCTCATCATTTAGAGAAAAAGATGAGTTTGTGGTGAAATAGATTAAAGGATGAAACTATACTTTTCAAATAAGTATATTTTGTTATTTTCATACTCTAGGTAGTAATATAATTCCTCAACTCTAATAAAAGTATTTTGGAACAAAAATATTATCTATTTACTTTTCTTACTAAAAAATCAACGGTCTTTTAACCAATCACATATTTACGGTTTTGTAATAATTAACATCATAATGAATATATTATTTATAAATCTCAATTAGAAATTAATAGTTATATTTCTATCCCATATCCATATTTTCACTTTTGATGACTGTTATTATAATTATAATACTATTTTTTTAGTGATCTTCAATTATACATTTTCCTCTTTTTAAAAGAACATTTTATTAACCCAATTTACGATGTGGGTTTCCCAAAAAGAAATTTTCAAACACTAAACTTTTATTTTTGATGTTAAATTTAAAAATTATGAGAATGAAACTTATTAATTGAGGGTAGAATGTAACAACTCAAGATTTTACATTATGTATCTTTTGAAATTTAACCTCTTTGATAACTTATCTTACACGTAACATCCAACTTAAATGGATAATGAAATATTATTATATGATCGTTATAACACAATCGTTTAATTGGATGGAGTGAATAGTATTAACCAAATTATGAAATATATAATTATCCAACTAAATCTTAATTTAGTAATTAATTATTTGTGAATAATCAATTAAAGTCTGGTAAAATCATTTTTTTTCTTAAAAAAAATTATTTTCTTCAAAAATGTTTTTCTTGCTTTTTATGAGTAAATATAAAATTAAAATTTTAGAACATATAATTTTTTTTAATAAAAATAATACAATTTTTGAAATTATAATATTAAAATTAATTTATAGCGAATTTTTTAGAATTTTATGAAAATATTGATTTTCTAATGAATAGTGAAAATAATAATTTTTTTAAAATTGTTAATTTATTTATATAAAAAGTATATTATGGTTTCAAGTTTATCCCAATATCAATTAAAACCAAATTATTTATAAAAATATAATTTATTTCACATTAATCATCCTTATACCTTATTTTGGTGTAAGTTCGTTTTTTTGCTTAAAAACAATTTTTCATTAAAACTATTTTTTGTTGCAATTTGTGGGATTAATATTAAATTAAATTTTGAAAATTATGTGTTTTAAATTTTTAAATATGGATTAAATATGTGTATTAATAATGTTTAAATTTATTTAATAGTTCCCTTTTTTTTTTCCAATGCTAATTGTAACAATGGTAATTTTCGTTACCATGGTAAAGTGTAAATTGGGTAATATAGATTACAAATATATTGATAAGGACAAGAAAATGATCCTAAAACTTTCCCCCATTTTATTTTATGATTAAGTTTCATCCTTAATCATTCATGTTTCAGATATATGACCATTTTTTCCATTAGGACGTGATTATGACCCTTATAATATTTTATTTAAAGACAAGTCAAGGATGTCACATTCGTGTTTTTAATAACTATAAATTTTTTAATATGGTGTTTTCTAGAATAAATCTTTAACTATAAATATTAATTTCAAAAAAAATATTTATCTTAATATTAGTAATTTATTTTTAATTTTTAGTAAAGAAATAATTACCTTAAATAATTACACAATGATGATGAAGAAATTATTTCATTAAGGAAAAATCAAATAAATGATATTATATATATTAAAATAAATATAATTTTAGATAATTAGTGTTATCCAAGATTTTTATAGATTACATAAACATAATGGAGATGTATTAAAATATTTTTTTTTCAACTTCTCTTTTTTAATTCATTCTATTAAAGCCAGCGTAATAAATAGTTCTTAAAATTGAAATTATGAATATTTTATAGTAAATAATATTTTTTAAAATGATATAAAATTATTTTGAATATAAAATTCATAAAAATTATTAGTATATGGTTTAAAATATCAAATATTATCCATTTATGGTTATTTTGTCATTTTTTCTAATAATATTGACCCTTAAAATGTAAAATCCATGTGGTCATGGTAAGGGTTAAAGGGGTTAAATAATGGATAAAACCAAAAAGTTAAGGGTAGAAATTTAGTAAAATATTACATAAATTTTATTTTATTAGATTATTTAGACCCATAATTATATTATATTGTAAATTAAGAATTTTGGAGGCATTTTTAATTTAAAATTAATTTATATAAAAAATTTATTTTATGAAATTTCTAAATTTCCCCTCACCACAATTATAAAAGGGAATTCCTTCCCTCACTTCTTACACTACTTTTAGTTATATAACTAGACCAATTACTGACCGTTTCTTCTATAAAATTCTTTATATAGGTTTTTGAGGTGCTACACTCCTCAAAATACAAATCCTATGTCCCTTAATTAGAGATCCAAAATAAGTCCACAAAATAAGAGGTAATCATTTTGATCAACTCTTTCAAGTTAATTTCTTTTTCTATATACTATTAATTTGTTTTTTACATCATAAAAAATTAAATATAGTATCATATAAATATTGGGATTTTATTATGATTATTAAACAACTATATTATACCTTTTTATCCATCTTATGAAATGTGAAAGAACCACGCATGCGTATGTACGACTTACTATCTCCATATAATGGTGTAATTCGTTATTCATAACCACTTTAAAAGGATGATTATAATTTGGAAATAATGGATGTTTATTGTAATTATGACTTTATATTTATTATGAAAAATCAATATATCACCAACTTCCTAACCATTTTACCCATTAATTTGAAGATATTATCAGTCGTGCATACATACGATTTATCGTCTTCATGATGAGAAGCGATTCATTTTTCGTGTTCAACATTAATGATTTATTATGAAATATATATATATATATATATATATATATATATAAAATTAAAAAAATGAAATATATGACCTTAATATCATTTTGTAGATGATGAAATCGTATCCTATGCACAACAGACCATACTTACATGACATAATAAGCATAGAAAGATGAAGTAGTTAACACTCAAAATAAGGGTAATAATGAAATATTACATACAAACGATTGATAAGATGATATAATATGACCATATATATTATTATAAATATGAATATGGTTCCAATATAAATTAATAAATGATTTAACTGAATATAAAGGTGGTAAAATTACCTTCAATAAAGGAAAGAACAACTTAAGATATTTCTTAACTTAATTTTTGTTTATTGAGTTAATATTATAATTCATTGATTATATCATTATATGATTATGTTTTTAATGAATTTTTATTACCTTATTATTTATTTACACTTATTTTATCATGAATTATTGTTTATACACATTATATATTCATTGATTAATTCCCAATTCAATGTTATGGTCATTTTAGGAGTTCATCTCACAATCTCATTCAAATTCAGATTGTTTACCCTTGATTTTTCATTAGGAAACATTATTTGATCATTGTTTAATTAAACCATTAATTTTATTTCCCTATGGTTATTCATGATATTTTTCACGTTATAGTATCATTTTTAACTCTTTGGTAAATAAAATAATCTAGTTTTTTTCTTCAATAAAACCCTACTTCATTTTTCTGTTCTCTCAGAAATATATTTTCTTCCAAATTCATGATTTATAGAAATGTTTTAAAAAATTTGTTAACCATTTATAAATGATTTATCAAATTCATAATCACCCATTTTTTAATCTTTATAAAATATTCTCAGTGTAATCTTATGTTGTTTTCAAAACAATGCACGTTTGGATTTTATTGAAATGTGAAAGGAAAAATTGTTCTTAACATTTAAGACATGAATGGAATTTCTAGCCATCTTGATACCTTAATTATTTAAATATTAATCTTATAGTTTACAAGTTTCTTTTCAAATTATATTTTTTCTTTATTTTTTCTTTATTTTTATGTTTTAAAAGTTATTTTCAAAGTAAAAATGTTATTTTCCTAATGATATTTTCCAACAACCTATTTTAAGTATTTTCATCTATGGAAATATACTTTGTTTAATTTTATGTTGAGGATATACTTTGATGATACCATTAATCATATTTATTTTTAATGATTATGATTAATTTTAATGGGGAAATGTTGATATATATATATATATATATATATATATATATATATATTCTACTCAATATTGATATATGATGATAAGGCACATTGTTTATGAATTAAATTTATTACTCAATATATGAGTGATGTTTTCGACTTGAAAGAACTGGTGGGACATATATATAAAGTCCAATCATTACATTAGTAGTCTCATGAGACAAATAAGTTGAAAAATTAAATGAGTTTTTACCCATAATGATTAGACTATCTTTTGAATGTTCTTAATGGTAAAGGTATCATGTGCCTAGGAAACTTGATGTCCAATAATTAAACATTAATTTTATTAATTATTATGATATTATTATACATGATATTTTCACTATGATATTATCCATAGATTTATATTTTTATCATGTTATTGATTAAGTGAAATTTTTTTCAATCATTTACATTTACATAATTATTATGACATATCTTCTCATGATTTTCATATTATTAAATGGAATGTGTGTTCAGTTAATTACCTTACTATGTTATTTATTATTATTGATTCATGATAGATTCTATTGTACCTGACCCTTACTGTGAATTTTATCTCACAATTATTTTGTTTTTTTTATCTAGGAATCCATGATGTATATAATGATTTTTATGCTAAAGGGATTAATTTTATTCTAGAAATAAAAATTATGTTGTAATTTGTGTTTTCGAATGTAATTTGGAAATCATGTATGTATCTAGTTTACTAAGACTACTAAACTATTCGATCCATCAAGATGAGATTAATTTTATCTTATAATAATGTAATAAAGTGAGAAACCATATTTGGGATACTGGGATATGGGTATTTACAATCAGAAGAAGAAATAGAAAAATATAATATTCTATACTTCTGTAGGGATGAAAATACTCTCCAGTTCTATCTCCCACTCAGGGTATTTATCCACCTATAACAAAGATTTTTTAGGTTACTAAAACTGCACGTCTCTAATTCCATTTCTGCTACACTAATTTGGAATTATATGGGCATAAACTCCCCAAAATAATGTGAATACATTTCTAAGATTATTATTTGAAAACTCATTTCATTTTCTTCTATTTTGGAATGAAAACATAAGGAGATATCCATATAGATTTTTTCTTCAAATATGGGTATGGATCATCACATTAATTGAATCCCAAAAAATGATCATGTTTCAATTTTATATAATATTCCACCATATCTTGAACTCATCATTATTTCTTCTTATTGTATCATTGCTACATTCATTTAATCATCTGCTTCTATTTTTCATGTCCTTTATTTATACTAAGTGTGAGGTAAGAAAAAGGGGAGATCTTTGGAAAGAGTTTTCTTCCTTGAACCATGGATCCAATTATTTATTTTTAGGAGGAATAATCAATGTAATTATTGATCATTATAAAAAAATTAAGGGGGTATTTTCTTGAGTAGTTTTAAGGAATACTTTTGAGGTTTTCTATCTATTTGTAAATTTATAAACCTAATATACAATGGAGACCAATTTAGTTTGTGGAAACACAAGAGATGAAGTAGCATAATATTGAGTAGGATTGATGGATCCAAAACTCTCTAGATCTAATTCATAGCATTCGCTTCTCAAAATGAAGGATAGAGGAGAAAACATCCATTTCCTTAGATCATAACTCATGGAACACTTCCTCTCAAGGTCATTCGTGGTTTATGTTCCAGAAAAAATTACATAGACTGAAGGAAGTGATCTTAAATTAGAATAATAGTTTATTGTATCATTAAATATCATTAAAATAAATCTATAAATTGATCAAACAACATAAATTGAAGTCTCTCTATCCAATGGTGTGATATAAATTTCTTAAATTTAACTAGTAAATTAAGACTCAGAAAAAATATGTCATGCAGAATAGAGGGAATCCCATGATATATCTCACATCATGTTGTTGGAGTAATGTGACCATAAAAAATCATTCATGAATCTAGGATAAGTTAGTTGAAAATATTAATTTTTATCTTTAAGATGTAACATTCTATAATGAAACTAATTCTAATGGTCTTTGGGTGGTCTCCCACTTTGAAGATCAATTCACTTGCCCTCTTTCTGAAGTAATTGATGTGAAATATATAAATGATGATGATAATTGTTTTTTCAATAAAATAACTATCTCATTATATTCCCATTATTATGGGTATTTGAAATCAAAACCTTGGGAAAATTAAATTTTTTCATCTTTTAAAATCTTCAATATAGACTGTTCACTGGGCCTGGAAGCTTACTTGGATCCTTCAATATTGAGTCTTGTGATTGTATAAAGAAATATCTGATATGGTATATTCAATATTATTTCAAATTTCTTCTTTTCCATAATTTTATCACTTCCATGGTTCTTGTTTTTATTCCCAAGGTGATCCAACCAAACATATTTCATGAGTTCTGACCCGTAAGACTTTGTAATTTCTCCTAAATGGTTCTTAAAGAAGTTCTCAATAGGATACTATCTAATCTCATTCCTAGTGAAATACTAGTGGAAGGACATGATTTTATAATGGTTAGGAGTTGTAAAAACTTTACTAGAACCACTAGGTCCAATATGGGGAGCCACAATACATCATGTATGCCTCCCCATATGTAAGAGGATGCAGACTAGAACTAAGGATCCAAATATCATCATTGTGGAGACTATACCCTTAGTGTCAAATACTTAAACCAATAATAATAATGAAATATTATAATCAAAGTAATATACTGAAAAACTAAATAATCAAAAATGTAATAACACAAGAAATACAATTCATTCAAATAAAAAAACAGGCCCCGAAAGTGGAAATCCAAACAAGAATAATGTCAGGGAAGATAATAAATAAATAAAAACACAGAAACCCTCTATAGTATGCCCTAATATCACTCCCATATTCATGATCATCAGATCAAATGTCTTCCATATGCCCCTTTTCCTTTACTAGATTCCAATAAATGAATTATACATGCACATCAAGATTCCCATTCATAGTGGGAATAATAAAACCCAATATGACACCACCAACACATCCTTAAAATGTTTAAGTGGGTATTAAAAAATGTTTTTAATGATAATAATAAATGTGAAAAAATCATAATAGCCATTAAATCATGTACCAAGTAGTCATGCACTAAAGAAGTCACCATAGACCCTCAGACGTACTATTGATTCAATAAGTTCCCTTATAAATTTTCCATTCATTTAGGTTTTAAAAATCAAAAACACATTTTCTTAAAGGAAATTATCTTTATCTAAAATTATTTTCTTAAGGAAAATTTTATTTATCTAGGAAAAGTTTTTCCCTTACCCTTATTTTTCAATTCCTTATCTAATATTTTCTTAAACCAAGTCTAAACATCTTTTTATTAAACCAAAAATTGGATCCTTACCTAACCTAGAATCTTAAAGTTTCTTAGAATCTAATTTCCCAAGAATTGTAACTTTGATTTATTATGAAATCATGCTCTGATTTCTTCTAAAACCAGGCTCCGATTTCTCCTAAAATTAGACTCCAATTTCTCTTGAAATCAGAATCTAATTTTTCTGAAATCAAACATATATTTCTTCTAAAATCATACCATTATTTCATCTGAAATCAGACTCTGATTTCATCTGAAATCAGACTTTGATTTCTCCTGAAATCAGACTCCGATTTCTTTTAAAATCAGACTCCGATTTTTTCTGAAATCACACTTTGATTTCTCCTGAAATCAGAATATGATTTATTCTAATATCGGACTCTGATTTGTTTTAAAATAAGACTCTTCTTTCTTCTAAAATCAGACTTTGATTTATTCAGAAATCAGACTCTGATTTCTTTAGAAATAATATTATTAATTCATCAAAATTTAGACTCCGATTTCTTCATAAATCAGAGTCGTAATTCAACGTAATTCATATTATAATTCTCTATTATTTTAGAATTCTATTGTTAATATTTCTAGACTCCAATTATAAATTTCTTAAGAATCTGATTAAATTATTTTCTTACAATTACTTCATTTCCTTAATGTAACATTTCATTTTATTGGATCCTAAACATGTGAATGTTTCTTAAACTTGTTAATGTTTCTTAAGCTTAAAAATGTTTTCCTTACATTTTTTTTTGTTTCTTACACATGATAATGTTTCCCATGATTTCTTACTTGAAAAGATGTGATAAAATCTATTTTTAACTAACTTCTGGCTGAGTGACACATGTACAGGTTCCTCTAAAATTTAAGGAAAAATATGATCGTTGGAGGAGGAAGTTGATTTTTGGAATCCATGCCTATAAATAACCATCCATTTTAACAAGATGAGTACATATGAGAGAATATTTTTCAATGACCGTGCTGAATTCTAGAGAGATAATTTGTGTTGTAAGATCTCTACTCAAATCTTCATTGTACGAATGGTGTGAACAACTTTTTCTACCATGAAAAACTTATTCAACCTGCTTAGTGTGATTCTGATTGTTTCTAATTAATCAAGGGATTATGGGTAAAGGAAGATAGAGGTTCCAATCATCTTAGATATCGAGGTTTTGTGGTGATAACAAGACAAATATTGATCTTCATATTTAGGGCTTACCCTGGTGTGGGTAGGACCAACTTTCTTGGACATATAAATTAAGAGAACTTTATCCAAGGTTGTTGGATACCATTCTCCTTGGGTAAAATATTTCTTATGATTTTCCTGTTTTGTTACAAGTTTTAATTCTACTAAATTTTATTAAAGAAAGAAAGTATAGTTTTCTTATACTTTCTTATATTTGTATACTCTAATAAATAAGATTCTATAAACTTTAAGGTAAAATCTTTCTCTAAGTAAACTTGTCTTACATTTCTTTATAGGATCCTATTCAAGATAGTTTCTTTGTTAAAAAATAAAAAGGATTTTTGAATCCATTTTTTTTAATTTTGTTAAACATATGTTTTATTAAGTATAAAATATAAAAGGTTTTAAATCTACAAATCACCCCCCTCTTGTAATTGAGCTTCTACATCTTAATTTTGATCCTATATTTGGTATCAAAGGTGGTCTCTAAAATTATTATACTTGCATATAAGTTATCTTGCTCAACTTTTCTTTCTTAAATTTACTTGTTTATGTTTTTCGTAAAATTTTATTTATTTAAAAACTTTTACTACTAACTTGTTTTGCGGAAAAGATATTTTGTATTTTCTTATAGAATAACAAGGATGAATGTTAGATCAATAGACAATATAAATCCTACCATACCCCCAATCTTTGATCAGAATGACTATGAATACTGTAGAGATAGGATGAAGACTTTTATTATCAATACCAGTGTTGATAACTTTTTTATGCTAACTAGTGAATACAAGATTCCTCATAAATAAATAAGGAAATTCCCAAATCAGAAAAAAAAAAAAATATCAAATAAACTACAAGGTACACGATACTCTTTTATGTTCCATGACCAAGAATATCTACAATCAAATATCCTCTTGTGAAGATTCCAATAGTATATGGAATAAACTTGAATTTACACTATTTGGAACTTTAAAAGTGATATAAACACTATTAGAAATTTAGGCTATAGCCACGGTTCAAAACCATGGATATAAGCCCAAAAATTGTGGCTATAGGTTATAGCCATGGTTTAATGAACTGTGGATGGTATAAGTGTGTCTTATATGGAAAAAACTATATCCATGATTTTAAATGGTGGATAAATCCCTATATCCACAGTTCAAACTATGTCTGTAGACCAATAGCCACAGTTTAGACCGTGGCTAAATCTTTATAGCCATTGTTTCAAACCGTGGCTAAAGATATATCCACACATGGGCTACAGTCATGTTTTGAAACCGTAGCTATAAAGATATATCCACAGTATGAAACCATGGATATAAAGCTATAACCACTGTTTTAAACTATGGATATATACCTTCCCATTTCATAATAAAACACCCCTAGACAGACCCCCCCAAAAAAGACCCCCTTCTCCCTAGATAGACCCCATGCCCCCTCCCTACAGACCCCCCTTGCACCCCCCCGGACAGACCCCCCATCCCTCCTGGACACCCCCTGGACAACACCCCCTTCTAGACACCCCTAGAGATCCCCCCTCCCTCCTAGACAACACCCCTGGACAACCCCCCCTCCTGGACACCCCTCCCCTTGTAGATCACCCTACACCCCCTTGGATAACACCCCCTCATGGACCCCCTCTCTCCTGGACAACCCCCTCTCCCCTTAAGACCCCCTTTAACCCCCTATACAACCCCCTCCCTTGGACATCACCCCCCTCCTGGACACCCCTCCCTCCTAGACCCCTCCTAGACAACCCCCTCCCCCTGCAGACCCCCCTTTCTCCCCCTAGACACCCCCTGACGACCCCCTAGATAGCACCCCCCTTCTGGACACCCCATCCCTCTTGGACACCACCCCTGGACAGCCCCCTCCCCCTGGACAACCCCCCACCTAGACACCCCCTTGGACAACCCCCTCCCTCCTAGACAAACCCCCCTCTTGGATAGCACCCCCCTCTTAGACACCCCCTCACCCTAGAAAACACCCCCCTCTTGGACACCCCTTGGAAAGCCCCCCTCCCTCCTATAAACCCCCCATGGATAGCCCCTCCCTCCTGGACAACCCCCCTGGATAGCCAACTCCCCCCTGAAGACCCCCTGGACAGCCCCTCCCTCTTGGACAACACGCCCCTCCTAGACACCCCCTCCCTTCTAGACAGTCCCCTCCCTCCTGGACAGCCCCCCTCTTAGACCTCACCCCCCTCCTAGATAGCACCCCCATCCTGGACAACCCCCTCCCCCTACAGACCCACCTGGACAACCCCCATCCCTTCTGGACACCCCCTTGGATAGCACCCCCCTCCTGGACATCCCCCTCCCCCTACAAACCCCTAAGGACAGCCTCCCCTTCTAGGACAGCACCCCCCTCCGGGTCACCCCCCCCCCCCCAGGACAGCCCTCTACCCCCTACAGAACCCCCTTTCACCCCCCTAGATAGCCCCCATCCCTCTTGGACACCCCACTAGACAACCCCCCTGCATACCCCCACTGACAGGACCACCCTGGACAGCCCCCCCTCCCCCTGGACAACACCCCCTTCTAAATAGGCCCACTCCCCCTCCACCTCTTAGACATCACCCCCTCCCCCCAGACATCAACACCCCCCTCCTGGACATCCCCCCTCCCCCCTAAAGACCCCCTTACACCTCCTGGATAGAACCCCCAACACTTAGCATGTTTTACCATAAATAAGAATATTTTCAATAACCATCATAAAATAGATTCAGTTTAATAACATCAGCATGAAAAGTATTCAATATTTTAAGCAAAATAACTCAACAAGAATAACATCCTAAAATCAATATATGATGCGGTTTTATTCTTTTTAATGAGCCAACCATCCTCTTATATTTTTCCCTCAACCTGGATATTCTCATTTAAGTACCTAAAAAGAAAAAAAATCAACATCAGATTCCCATAAATCTATTCCTCATTATATAACATTAAATAATCAGAAATGACATTATAAATTACTAAGTTTTAAAGGACATATTCAAGAAGAAACCCCCTCCACACCCCCTCATTCCTGGACAGACCCCCCACCCACCCACCCACCACCTCCCTGGACAGACCCCCCCTGCACACACCCTCAGACAGACCCCACTCCCCCAAACAGACCCCCACCTCCCTGAAAGACCCCCATGCCCCTCCTCTTGGACATCCCCCCATCCCTCCTAGACAAACACCACCCCCATAGACAGTCCCCCCCTCCTGGACACCCCTCCCTCCTGGACACCCCTCCCTCCTTTCTGGACATCCCCCACCCTCCTGGACGCCCCCTTGACAGTCCCCCATCCCCCCTGAACAACCCCTCATCTTGGAAACCCCCTCCCTTCCTGGAAATACCCCCTTTCACCCCTCCCCTCCTTCCTGGACAGACCCCCACCCTACACCCCCTCATTTCTAAACTAATTTATTTCAACTTTTAAATTCAAGGATTGTTGACATATTACTAGGACCTGTTTCATTATAGAAACTTCTTGAAGATAGGAGCCATGGTATATCGGGTATGTTTTTCCTGTCATGAATTTTAGTTGGATATTTAGTGTGTTGGGATCTATGTGCCAACATGGTGATCAAAATT
This sequence comes from Viscum album, assembly GCA_963277665.1. NCBI lineage: Eukaryota > Viridiplantae > Streptophyta > Magnoliopsida > Santalales > Viscaceae > Viscum > Viscum album. The sequence continues at coordinate 1,811,813,005 of OY728156.1, forward strand.
CCACATCTACAATTCATTCCATAGCTGCTGAAAAATTGGACACTGGGGACCAAAAAATTTCTCCTATATCATTAGGAGGTCAGAAATGGTATATGGGACCTCTACCACTTCATCAGAATCTATATCTAGGTAGAGATTTAAGATGAGATCCAACCCGATAAGGACATCTGTGGTGATAAGGAGGAGATTACAATGATCACATGGGATTCATAATGCTTGTCCTAGGGAGAGTGACCAAAATATACGAATTAGGGACATCCATTGCACACAATGTTTTGGGTATTTTTAGAATGAATCAATGTAAATACATACAAGGAAGCTGTCTCATTATCCAAAGGTTATTAAACAAGGAAAGGGGAACTCATTTTATAAAATACTAGAGGATAACAGATGATAGCTGTGGGGATAAAACATGAAGCTCAAGAATGTATTCCTTAACTAAAACCATACCCTTAATGAAGATGAGATGATAAATCAACATGCTAGGGATTATCCAATGAATATATACAACTATCAGTCCTCATTTAGGATCAAGATAATGAAAATGTTGTGATACATTGTGATAGGATATCAGAGATACAATGTAGGTGGATGTGTTACAAGTGTGAATCATTCTTCAATTTCCCTTATTGATCATTAGAGAGATGATAGGTTTCGTACTACCTTTTTTCACCATTGAATGCATCACCCACACTATTTTTATAAGATGATTTAGTAATATACCATAAAATTGTATGGTAAATATCCTCCATATATAGATTGGTAATCCACTATCATTGAGCTCTGGTTTGGATCGGGTCCTCTATGGGAGTTTGTGGTCCCTCAGTTGTGGAGAACAATATTGAAGAGCATACACCACCACTATTTAAATTTAATACCTAATATAATAGACTCATTTCCTTCTCATCCTTGGTTATTATATAGACTATATAACATACCCCTTTTCTTCTCCAAAGTACTACCGACGTCACACTCTTAATATTATCAATTCAGTACTACTTCTATAATGGTTACAACCTAAAGGTATATTCCCAAAATAAGCTCATTAAACTATGAATGTTAGTGATCCCATCAATAAACCAACCCTTCATCCTACCCTTATAATAATTACTAACCCATTCCCAATGTGACACTAAAGGATTTCCCTCACTAGTCATGCCTTAATGGTCATTACATCTTTCTCAATTGAGATCCCATCTATCAGAAATCTCCTTATTTCGAGATGATATTATTTATCCTAAAAGGAGATTCAATTTCATGAAATTAGAGGATAGGTGATGAAAAACCATATTTCATTCTATTTATCACTCAATTAAAAACCCTTTTAACCCTATTAATCAATCACTTGAACATTGAACTTTCAACCGAGTGGGGAAATCAACGAGAACCAATGAAGGTGCTTCACACAGTTCAAAGAAAACTAATTACTTAGGTACTAAGCAGTGAATTATTCTTGTTAAGATAGTCGATTTTTTCTAGTTCAATTTCATAGTGATGATGTTACTAAATAAAGTGTCATGTTTTCAAGGACGGTTTTTTGTGTCTGATGAAATTTTAAAAAAATATTTTCTTTAAAATTTAGCTTTTTATGAGAATACTCAATTCATGTTTTCTCAAAATGAGGATATTGTCATCTCTAAAGTGAATTAAATTTCATATTGAGTTGGCTGAAATTTTTTACTGGCCACATGAAGGGAGATTAATGTTAATCCCTAATAATTAAAACAAGTTTTTAAGACAATCAAGCAATTATAGAATTCAAATTAAAGGTTTTGGCATAGGGAACCTACCTCAACCTCAAGATGCACTGATTTTGATGAAGACAATTCGGATATTACTTTTTTATACTTGCAAGAATATGCACCTTCACATATATATAAGGACACCTATCCCCTATGTACATATTTTTATGGACAAATATGCACATGGGGATCCTTAGATATATGTTTATACTTTCATATACCCCTTTTCACTTTCACATGTATGCATTTTTCATATATATATATAAGCACACCTAGCCCCAATATATATATTTATACAGACATAATTGAATATATATAAAGGGGGAACTTATATATGCATATGCGTACCTATGAATACACATGTAAGTCACCTTCACAACCGCTGCTCGAATCCACCTCAACGAGATCCAAAACACACTTCAAAAATATAAGGAACCCAAAAATCACAAAAATCCCTAATTAAAATTGGGCCAAAGAATAAAAATAGAATAAACCTTAGACCATAATCATTATAAGAAAATAGGAAAATATGATGAAGAGGAATATATAATCCAAAGATACATATGCCTTTGTTTCTCATGAAATTAAAGAGGTCCCATAAATGCAATAATTTTAAGCAAGCTATATAAGCATAAACTACCACTGTGAGCTTTCACAGATAGCACACCTCCGTTAGAGGTGTTTTATTACAAACCATGAATTTTTTATCAAACGAAATAGTTATCTTAACACTTATTCAAGAATTTAAATTTAATATAAATAAGAAGAATTAAGAAGACAACTAAACATAATTTAAAACATTCTTGAATTAAAGAGGTTGGGAGAGGGACCCTACCTCAAAGGATCCAAGTCACACTCGGTGCTTGAAACTTTTATCAGTGAAAACTCTAAGTTGTTCCATCCATCCTTCAAACATATGCGCCTTTGAAGATACATAAGGATTAACTAACCCCTATGTACATGCACAAGCCCGTTATATATATATATATATATAACCCACACACGTATCCATTTTCCAAGAGGATCCTTATATATATATATTCACATGCATAAGCCCGTTATCACCCACACACGTATCCATTTTCCATATATATACATAAGCACACCTAGCCCCTTATATGTAATCACACTGCCATAGGTGAACATACATATAATAGGAGAACTTATTATATATATTCTTACCTATGCATATGTGGTGATTCACCTTTGACAAGAAGCTCGAATCCACCTCAGCAAGATCCAAAACACACTACAAAAATATAGGAAACCCAAAAATCACAAAATCCCTATTTAAAATTAGGACAAAGAATAAAAATGGAAGAAAACTTACCCAAATATGATATCGAACTCACTGCCTTTGATGGTGGTGGATAGAACCGTCCTCATCACAAGAAACCACCAATAAGAAAATAATGGGAAAATAAGTAAGATATAAAGACTTCTTAAATATATGCGATCAGTGTGTCAACTATACATGATAAATGATATATGACTCCAATACCAACATGACCACAATGATAATATTAATTATTACACAAACATAATATACTCCAAATGATCAAGAGAATTAGTAATATAAAGGGCACCTACCTCAAACAATAATCCATAAATTGATCTCAAGCTTGTACCAACCACCAATGATACTTCTATCCCCTGTATCATCCATGAATACACATGAATCAAACAACAAAACATTTTAAAATTAGAACTATAATCAGTATAATTGATGCTAAACTCACATGGTAATATCCTGCCCTCAGACAACAATCCAAGTGTGGGGTCCACTCTGGACACCCACCCAGACCTAAGAAACACAAAAAATCAAATTTATCAACCCAAAACAGCATAAAATTTCATCAAACTTCATGAAAAACCATAAATAAATCAACTAAGTAGTACAACTAAACTCAAATGACATGTAATAATGAGATTTCAAGATTTTTAAGTCTCCTATATATGCAAAACATTATATCCTCATCATATATAAGTGATCCCACCATGGGTTTAAAAAACAATAAAACCATAATTTTAATTAAACCTATGACTATAAACTAAGATATAGCCACATACCTATCTTTGGTTTGGTTCATTTTAGTGGTATAGGGAGAGACGAGTTGTCTTTCTTCGATTAAGGCAGTGAGTTGTCTTTCATCATGGAAATGATATCTATGGGATCATGGGTGATTAGGTATTTTTTAGTATACACCTAACGAATCATCCAAAATGTTGGGAGTATGTATTTTAGTTTGAAGGTTGTAAATTGGAAATAATATAAGACTCATCCCCACCCCCATCTGCACCCCCACCTGCAACCCCACTATCCCCTGCACCCCCCAACCTGCACCCCCCTACCTGCACCCCACTGCCCTGGTTCATTTTAGTGGTATAGGAAGACATGAGTTTTCTATATTTGATTAAGTTAGTGAGTTGTCTTTTATCGTGGAAATGATACCTATGGGATCATGGGTGATTAGGTATTTTTTTGTATACACCTAACAGATCATCCAAAAATGTTGGGAGTATGTCTTTTAGTTTTAAGGTTGGAAAGTGGAAATAATATAAGGCTCACCCCCACCCCATTTTTCACCACCCCACCTGTAACCCCACTGCCCCTACACCCCCCACCTGCACCCCACTACCCCTGCACCCCCCCGCCTACAAACCCACTGCCCACTGCACACCCCAACACCTCCACCCTCCCACATACACACACACTACCCCCACTTAAACTCAAATGACTTGTAATAATGATATTTCAAGATTTATAAGTCTCCTCTATATGCCGAACATGCAATCCCCATCATATAGAAGTGATACCACCATGGGTTTAAACAACAATACAACCATGATTTTAATTAAACCCAGGGCTATAAACTAATATATAACCACAAACCTATATTTGGTTTGGTTCGTTTTAGTGGTATAGGAAGACATGAGTTGTCTTTATTTGATTAAGGTAGTGAGTTGCCTTTCATCATGGAAATGATACCAATGAGATCATGGGTGTTAGGTATATTTTAGTATACACCTGACAGATCATCCAAAATGTTGAGAGTATGTCTTTTAGTTTGAAGGTTGGAAAGTGGAAATAATATAAGGCTCACCCCCCACATGCACCCCCACTGCCCCTACACCCCAACCTACAACCCCCACCCCACCCCCACCTGCACCCCACTGCCCCCTGCACCCACCACTTATAATCCAACTGCACACCCCCACCTGCACCCCCACCTGCACCCCCAATGCCCCCAACACCCCCACTTGCAACCCCATCCCCCACCTACACCCCCAACCTGCAACCCCACTTCCCCTACACACCCCCACCTACACCCCACACCCCTCACCTGCAACCCCCCACACCTGCACCCCACTGCCCTACCTCCAGCACACCCCCTACCCCATACACACCCCATGCACCCAACACACCCCCTCCTCCTAACCCCAGAACACCCCTTTCCCCCTACCCCTACCCTTCACACCCCCTACCCTCTACACACCCCCTACACCCTCCCCCTTCCCCTTAGAAAAAGAATTCTTGTTATATTTTGATGAGCATGTTGGAATTCCTTGTCATGTTTTATTGGATGGGAATTTATTTGAAAGTAAGTATGGGGGGTTTTATGAGTTCAATCAATGAAATAATCAAATTAATGACCATTATAATAAGGCATTGAAAAAATATTTAGAATAATATTTATTTTATATTCTAGATCACTACAAGCTTTCCAAAGACATGAAAATAAAGTTCAAAGAATTTTATGGTCAAAAATCTATCTTGAAGAAGGGAATATGGGTTGTTTCTAATTATGATCATTCAATTAATGAATAATTTCATTTTTCTAAAATTCAAATGAAGAAGTTCAAGAAGAGGGACACTAAAAAATTGGATACTACTATCTAGTTAAAAAATTGATTCATTGCACATATTTGTTTCTAACCATATACAAGATGATTCATGAAAAACTAAAAATATAGATTCTATATCACTTCAATATGTTAGAGATAAAGCAACCACATCATGTGGTAAATCTAGAAATTGTGGGTATAACCCAGAAGAGAAAATTAAAGTCTTGGAAAATGAATTGAGAGTTTTGAAAGATGAAGAATAAATGAATTGTGATCTCATAGAAGAATTTAGGTATACCATCTAAAATATGGGAAGGAAAATATAGGGAAAAGTGATATTATTGAGTCAATTATTCAATAAGTAAACCATGTGAATGAGAAGAAAACATGATATATCCATGATTGTCTCTAAGGAATGGTATGAAGAATGAATTAAGATAACTTAAAGTGAAAGGAATTATCAAATTTAGAATTTAGAAGGACAACTATAGGATAAGGAGATATGGATTAAGAATCTAGAGGATGATATTCATATTATAAGAAGGATGAAAAAAACTAAATAAACTCATTTGAAAACTATAACTGTTATTATAAAGAACATTAATAGGGTTTCTATAAAAATGTAGTATATATCTAGTATAAATCCTATAAGAGGAACTCAAAAAATATGGTGATGAAGTGATAACACTATATGAGTGTGTATAAGGAATCTAGAGAGTTCAACAATAAGGAAACGTCTACTATAACCAGAGGAAAATATCCTATCGATCATTGATCAACATCAGGTATATTTTAAAGTAATATCCATCATCAATGTCTAGAATCATATGGGATGAAAAGGAAAACATTTGTAAAACATAAAATAACTTCAACATTCTGGCTGGGAAACATTTGAAAAATTCAAGGAAATAAGATAAATCAAATAAATTTCAAAACATGTTATCAATTACCAGAACCAATTGAGCAAGATGAGTCGGCTCAGCCTGGGCACTCCTGTTAAAAATTTCCCCAAAAATATGAAGCTAGAATGAAAACTATAAGATAAAAAATAAGTTAGAGAAAGAAATTACTGAATATCTATTTTAGAAAAAAGAAGTATTAGATCACTCAAAATATCTTGATAAAAAAATTCTTGATTTTTAAAGTGTTTCCCAAAACCTTAAGGAAGTTAATTTTGAGAAGGATAAACTTTCTACGGATATTGAAAATTTTATTTCTAAGAAAAATGTTTTAGAGAATAAATCAAATTATAAGACTAATGTCTATAAGGATAAGAATTTAGTCATTGGACTAAAATCTGAAATATTTTACTTAAAAAACATTTATCAAATTCCACTTCTGGAAGGAAAGAATTTGATAAAATGTATTCCCAACTTCATCATCTTAGGAATAGTTTTATATTTGGTTATACTCATTCAAAAATAGTTTTTATTCATAATTATTTTTCCCAAAAGTGGTCCTTTTGCATTAAATTTCAATATAGTGGATATTGGGAGAAAAATTATTCTTTTAATAAAACCCAATCCTTAGGTTATCATAAATATTACATTTCTAAGAAAATGTGGATAACTAAGATCTTACTTTATAACAATTATGAATCCAAGAAATTTCGGATTCTTAAAGTCTACCTATTTTATTTTCAAAAAAAATGGAAGTGCCAACAAGAATACATGGTCCATGGATAGTGGATGTTCCTAGTACATGTCTGGTAATAAAAACTTCTTTGAAAATATTATTAAGATGAAAGTTGGAAAAGTAACTTTCATAGACAATGCTCAAGGAGAAATTATTGGAATAGGTAACATTGTTCTTCTTGGAAAAGATTCAATTTCAATTTATTATTTGTTAAAGGTCTTAAGCACAAACTTATAAACATAATCCAATAATGTGATGAAGTTTACCTTTGGAATTTTAGGAATGATAAATGTCTAGTACAAAATTCCATGGAAGAGTTTATTCTCTCTGCCCATAGGCATGAGAATCCTGTTAAACAGAACATATAAGAACATAGGAGTCAAGAACTACCCTGACTTTGTGAAATGGAAGATCAATCTTGGTTATGGCATAGAATACTAGGACACTATAATCTCGTTAAGGATCTATTGGTGTTGTTATTTAATTATTTAAAAGTATACGATCCTTGTCAATATGGAAAGAAAATAAATCAAGATTTAAATTAATTAGTTAAGTATAAAATTCTGATGAATTACATCTAGTGCATATGGATCTTTTTGGTCCAACAAAAAATATAAGTATTGGAGGAAAATACTACATATTTGTTCTAGTTGATGATTACACTCAATTAACATGGGTCTATTTTCTAACAAAAAAATATGAATCCTTTTCTTATTTTAAATATTTTTTATCCAAAGTTAATAATGAGAAAAACCATCCATTGATAACTATTCATAGTGATCATGGGGGAGAATTTGAAAATTTATATTTTGAAACTTTTTGTAGAAAGAAAGGAATTATCATAATTTTTCATCTCTAAAAACTCCTAAAAAATAGTGTTGTTGAAAGAAGAAACTAAATTCTTCAAGAGATAACTTGAACAATGTTGAGTGAATATTATATTGCTAAAATATTTTGGGCTGAAGCTATAAGTATTGGTTGTTATAGTATAAATTGAGTTTTAATCAGACCTTTTCTTAATAAAACACCTTATGAGTTATGTACTGGATGAAAACATGAAGTTTCTAACTTCAATGTATTTGGATGCAATGTATCAATATTGAATACTAAAGATAAGTTACATAAATTCACTCCCAAACCCAATGAATGAATTTTCATAGTCTATTCCACTACTTCTAAGGATTATAGAGTTTTTAATAAAGATTCATGTACTTTTGAAGAAATAGTACATGTTAAATTTGATGAAACTGATCCTTTTGTTTTTAAACAACCCTAACCTACATCTTCAGATGTGTTTTAAAAAAATCAATTATCCACCTTTTTATGAAGATTCTTCTAATAAGGAAAATACTCAAGAAAATGTTTTTAAATTATTTACCCTAGAAGATTTTTTACCTTATGTTGATGAATAGTTTTTTAAAAACCGAAATTAGTTGTTTCTGAAGAATCATTCTAGTGATAGTATAATTGGTGATGTAAATAAACTTGTAAGGACTAGAAGTTTTTTAATAAATGAATTAAAACATCTAGAATTACATTCCCAATTAGAACCTAAAATCCCTGATGAAGATTTTGGTGATGATGATTGGATTAAAGCTATGTAAGATGAACTAAATGAATTTGAAATGAAAAAAGTTTGGACCTTGGTTGAAAGACCTAAAGAAACTTATAAAATTGGTGTAAAATATGACTTTAGAAGTAAATGTGATGAAAATGGAATCATTTTAAGAAATAATTAAAGATTAGTTGCTAAAGGATATAATCAAAAAGAAATAATAGACTATGAAGAAACATATGCTCTCGTAGAAAGACTTGAATCTAATTTAATTATACTATCCTTTGTAGTAATTTTCAATTTTAAAATTTTTCAAATGGATTTGAAGTGTTCTTTACTTAATAGATATGCTCAAGAGGAAGTTTATATTGAAACAAATCTTGGTGTTGAAGACAAAAAACATCATGAACATGTTTAAAAACTTACCAAAGATTTATATGGACTTAAAAAATCCCCTAGAGCCTGGTATGAAAAACTTACAAATTTTTTATTACAAAAAAATTATGTTAATGGAACTGCTGATCTAACCCTTTTATAAATAAAGATAAGAAAAATGTTTTAATTATTCAAATTTATATTGATGACATTATATTCTGATCAACTCATCAATACTTAATAGATTAATTTGAGAATCTCATGAAATCTGAATTACTAATGAGTATGATGGGTGAGTTAACATTTTTTCTTGGTTTTCAAATTTATCAAAAACCATAAGAAAATTATATATATCAACATGAGTATATTAAATATCTTCTTAAAAAGTATGGATATGAAAACACTAAATGTATAAGTACTCTAATCAGTACCTAAAATTCTCTTGTTTTTGATAAAGCTGGGAAACTAGTAGATCAAACATTTTTAGAGCTATGATAGGAAGTTTATTATACATAACAACTAGTCATCCATACTTAATGTTTTCAATTTTATTATGTAAAATATATAAATTCAATACAAAAAAATCTCATTTATTAGTAGTGAAAATAATTTTTTGATATTTAATGGGAACCATGGATTTAGGACTTTGCTATTCTTCTAGAAATGATTTTATTTTAAAATGTTTTTCGGATACTTATTTTAGTGGATGTAGAATGGATAGAAAAAGAAAATATAAAACTTTTCATTTCATAGAAGATTCATTAGTTTCTTGTTCATGCAAGAAGCAAAACTCGGTAGAACTTTCCACTACTGAAGATGAATATGTAGCTGTTGAAAGTTGTTGTGCTCAAGTATTGTGGATGCAACAAACAGTCACAGACTATGTCATGAGTTTTACCAAAACACAAATAATGTGAGATAATACTAGTTCCATTTACCTAATAAAAAACCCGTCACATCACTCTCGTGTAAAGCACATATATATTAGGCATCACTTTCTTAGGGATCACACACTTAAAGGAGATATTATTTTAAAATTTATCGGAATGCAAGACCAAATTGCTGACATATTTACAAAATCATTACCCTATAATAGATTTGAATGCATTAAAAAAATTTAGGAATGATAACCATAAGGTAATAAACCTTATTAATTTTTTTTAAACCTATATACTTACATTAAGATAATCATTTTCATAGGGGTAGTAAATATGTTTATTTTTTTATATTTCCCTTTCCAAAAAAACTTCAGAACCTAAAATTTTTAGAACTTAGAAATTTTCCCTTTCCCTAATAAAAATTTACAGAACCTATGTTCTTTAAGAATAACCTTATCAATATTTATAATTATTTTTGATCAATCTAGAAGGTATGTTTCCTTACTTAAATCTTCATAATTTTTTTTTCTTCTTGTTGGTATTTCTGTCTTGTTTTAAGAATTTTTTTTGGATTTACTTTCATTAAATCCAATTTTTCATTAAAACCTCAAAAAATCAGAACCTATAAATTCTACTTTGTCATCGATATCAACCGTTAGATCAGATCATGTTAATATCAATCATTTGATTGATTCAATAATATGAAATCTCACCCTAAATCTTATATAAAGGACCCCCTATTCACGTCCCACATCGATTGTACCAATGTTTTTCCACAGAATCTCTACCACTCTTCAAAGTCACCATTCAAATTTTCCTTATTTCCTTAAGCATTAAATGTCTCTTTAAGTTTACTCAAAGACTCTGACGGCCTCAAATAAGGAACTCAAGGATTGATTAATTTACAGAGAATGGTTGGTAGACCCAAATTTCTTTGTGAAGTATGATTCTATGAATTAAAAAATCATAAAAAAGAATAGTTGGGAAAGACTATGCATAGATAAGGAGAAGAATTAAGATCCAGTATATCCTGATATTCTTATATAATTTTATGATATAGTTTAATTTTATGAACAAGAAGTAAGATAGATGATTTTGTTTAAGATTTATAGAAAGACTTATTCCTTGTCCTTTAATAAGGCCGTAAGTATCTTGGATATACCATATGAAGGTGAAGAAATATTTTTCTCACAAAAAATGCCAAAAAAGTAAGTTTATTTTAAGAAGGTTAAGGAAATTGAGTTTCTTGGACTTAAAGGAGTAAATTCGTTGATGATTTCTCATCTTTCAACCAATCATAGATTTCTAGCTCTATAGATGCAATGTTTTCTGATTTCAAGAAATGGAGACAAAGACTCCCTTAATAAATGTAATATCTTCATGATATATTTCTTATTGAATCTATGGAAGATATATCTAATCAAGTATATTCGTTTTACAATCAGAAATGTTAAGAATGGCACCATCAAGTCACAGATCATAATGTATCTTGTGATCTTTTCCAAGATCATTGTCTGGTATTTAGAATCCTTCAAAATCCCTTTCATTTCAAAGGAAATTTTTTTAAATATTATGTTGTTGAGTGATGATACCCAAAGAAGGGTAAATATATGTTTCAATATTAAGATAGAAGCGTTATTTGAACTTCCTAATAACGATGATCAAACTACTAGCAAGAAAGGTCAAGTAGGAGAAAGTTCCAAGAAAAATCCAATGAAAGGAAAAGATAAATAACCGGAACTGAAAGAGAAAGTACCAGCACCAGATTCAATATATCCTCCAACCAAGATGAAAAATAAAAAAACCTTTTCTGATGAAGTTGTTTCTAAATGGAGAGTGAAGAAGAAGAAAAATAAATAGAGAGATTCAATTTTTGGGTTAGACCCTATTGAGGCTAAGTCCTTAAGGATTCAAACAACTGGAGATCTTGAGAAGAAAGCTAATGAGAATAAGTTAAATAATAAGACGCCAGAAGATGAGATTCTTCATGTTTTTATTAGAGATATAGAGAAGAAATCTGAATAAGTTCGGGTACCAGAATCATTCTTCTAAGAACTAGTGGAAATTGAAAATCCGGATGCAAATAATAAAAAGAAAGTTATTTTGATTTCAGAACTCATTATTTAAGAAAAAGAAGTTCAGAAAGAAGAATAATAAGAAGAATAATAAGAAGAATAAAGTGATTATGTAATTATAATGGGGGAAGAATATAAATAGAAGGATATCCCTTCTGAAAATCTATCTATAAGAACATCCCAAGATGAATAAACTAAGATGATTTTATAAGAACAATTAGTTATGAAAAATAATGATGCTCATTATGAGGTTGATAAACCTTAAGATAATGAGAGTATTAATCATGATTTTATTCATCATGATGATGATAAATAAATTGTTGGAAAATGTTCTGATAAAGAAGTTGATGATGATAAAATAGTCTAAATTTTGGATAGTGAGTATGAGACTCAGAAAGTTGAGATGACAATATCTAAAGCAGAGAAAGGCAAGCAAGTGGTTTTTGATTATCCAAAGAAAGCTGTAGTTACAAAATCCAAGAAGGATGTTGTCGGAAAATCTAAGATAAAATGATATAAGAAAGATAAAGTTCCCTTGCCAATAAAATAATCTGCTTTAGAATCCTCATCCTCTATAGGACTTGATTTTTTTGTTCAGTCCTTGAAGAATCATATGAATACCATTCCCTTATTTATAATCATTGATTCTAGGTGTCATCTACTTCAAAAAACAATCAATTAGAAGTCAGATTCAACAATAATTCTCATAGAAATGTTTATAAAACTTTAAGCCGATTTTAAAACTTTTCAAATCTATTATGATGCTCATAAGAGATCTTGAAAAGAGATAACCATGTGGTCTAAGTTAGTGATTGATGATCTTGAAATTATGGAAGATTTCAATGATTCAGTAAAGGATGACTTTGATATGTCATACGATACAAACAAGAACCTTTCAACAAGTCTTATAGAGAATTTGACTCAAGAAAAAGCTTCATGGATCCAAGAAGATAAAGATCTGATGGAAAGCTGAATTCTATTACTTTAAATCTAAAATGGGAAAGAGAACTCTGGGAAGAAATGGATGAAAAATTCAAATAAAAATAAGTGGTGATAAAGTCTCAAGGTGTATTTCTTAAATCCCAAGAAGAGAGAATCAAATTTATCAAAAAGAAAAATAAGGATCTGGAATAGTTGATAAAGATGTTTAAAGATGATCATAAAGAGATAAATAAACTGAAGGCAAACCTAAAAAAGACGATACTGAAGGAGAAGAAGGATGAATTATTTCTCAAATCTGATCTTTTATTGTATTTTCTTTGTAACAAATTTTCCTATATTAATGATTTTTTTTTATCTTTCCATTTATTTTTTTGTATATTCCTAACTTTTTGTTACAATTTTTTTTCTTTCTCTCCATTCATTTTCAAAAATCAAAAAGGGGGAGAAAATAATGATAAAAAATAATATTATGAAAGATAATACCTAAGTAAGCAGGATATTACTTAAAGAATAAATTCTTAAGTAATTAAAAGTAATTTCTCTAAGAAAGACAATAATAAAATCCTCATGGTTTACAAAAACTAATGGAGAGTTAGTCATATTCATCATGATCCTCAAAAAAAGTAAAGAGGATACAAGTACTTCTTTTAAGTTCAAAAATGAAATTTTTTAGTCTTTATATTATTTTATGAAAAGTTGTTTGTGCTTTCCAAAAAGGGGGAGATTTTTTAGTCAATAAGTTCCCTTATGACATTTCTATTCTTTTAGGTTTTGAGAATCACAAACACATTTTATTAAGGAAAATTATCTTTCTCTAATAATTATTTTCTTAAAGAATATTTTCTTTCTCTAAGAAAAGTTTTTCCCTTACCCTTTTTTTTCAATGCCTTATATAATATTTTCTTTAAACAAGTCTAACCATATTTTTCTTAAACTAAAAAATAGGATCCTTGTCTAACCTATAATCTTACAGTTTCTTAGAATCTGATTTCCCCAGAATTGTGACTCTAATTTCTTTTGAAATCTGACTCGGATTTCTTCAAAAATCAGACTCTAATTTTTTATGAAATCAGACACCAATTTCTTTTGAAATCATACTCTAATTTCTTCTAAAATCTTACTCTGATTTCTTCTGAAATTTGACTCTGATTTATTCTAATATTATACTCTGATTTATCCTGATATCATACTCTGATTAATTCTAAAATCAGACTCTGATTTCTTCTAAAATTAGACACTGATTCCTTCTGAAATTAGACTACGATTATTGCTGAAATCATACTCTGATTTCTCCTGAAATTAGACTCCAATTTCTTCTAAAATCAGACTTCTATTTCTTCTAAAATCATACACCGATTTCTTCTGAAACCAAACTCTAATTTCTTATGAAACTATACTTTGGTTTCTTTAGAAATCAGATTCTGAATTCATTAGGATTTAGACTCCAATTCTCTTTTATTTTAGAATTCGATTATCAATATTTCTAGACTTTGATTCTAACTTTATTAAGAATATGATTAAATACTTTTCTTACAGTAACCTCATTTCCATAATGTAACATTTCATTTTATCAGATCCTAAACATGTGAATGTTTCTTAAACATGTTAATGTTTCTTAAACATGTTAATGTTTCTCAAACATGTTAATGTTTCTTAAACATGTTAATGTTTCTTAATATTAAATTTTTTTACTTAAATTTTAATGTTTCTTAGACATGATAATGTTTCCCATGATTTCTTACATGAAATGATTTTTTACAATCTGTTTTTAAATAATTGTTGGTTGAGTGACACATATACACCCCCCTTTAAATGGGAGTACTTATCCCTCATTGCATTTTCAGATTCCCATGTCACCTCTTCTATCATGTGGTTTTTCCACAAAACCTTTACTTGGTGAATCACCTTATTCTGTAACACGTGCTCCTTGTGGTCAAGAATCTGGACCAGTTGTTCCTCATAAGATAGGTTCTCTTCCAGCTGAACTACCTCTGGACTCAAAACATGAGATGGATTTGGCATATACTATCTCAACATCGAAACGTGAAAAACATTGTGTACCTGAGATAAACTCGGAGGTAAAGCCACTCGGTATGCAACTGATCCAACTCTCTCCAGAACTTCGTATGGTCCAATGAACCTTGGACTCAATTTTCCTTTCTTACCAAATATCATCACACTTTTCCAAGGATAAACCTTGAGAAGAACATGATCACCTACCTCAAAAGATAGATCCTTCCTCCGGTTATCCGCATAACTCTTCTACCTGCTCTGAGCTGTTCTCATGTGTTTCTGAATCAGCTGAACTTTTTCTGCCATCTCTTCTACCAATTCTGGTCCCATCAACTTCCTTTCACCCACTTCATCCCAGAAAGCTGGAGTTCGAAACCGCTTCCCATATAATGCCTGAAATGGTTCCATCTGTATACTGGAATGAAAACTGTTATTATATGAAAATTCAACCAAAGAAAGATGTTGGTCCCAACTTCCCTGATAATCCACAGAACAAGATCGTAGCATATCCTCCAATGTCTGAATTGTTCGTTCTGACTGCCCATCTGATTGAGGATGAAAAGCTGTACTAAAATTTAATTCAGTACCCAACGACTTCTGAAGGCCTTTCCAAAAGTTAGAAGTAAACCTGGGATCACGATCCGATACAATGGAGAGGGGAACTCCATGTAACCTAACTATCTCTTTAAGATACAAACGGGAAAGTTGATCTAGGGAAAAAGTATCTCGTATAGCAAGGAAATGAGCAGATTTGGTCAAGCGATCAACAATAACCCAGATTGCATTATTACCTCGAGATGTCTTCGGTAATCCAACAACAAAGTCCATGGATATATTCTCCCATTTCCACTCTGGCACTGGTAAAGGCTGAAGCATCCCTTTCGGTAACTGCCACTCTGCTTTAACCTGTTGACATGTCAAACACTTCACACTAAAATCAGCAATATCTCTTTTCATTCCATCCCACCAGTAATACTCCCGCAGATCTCTATACGTCTTAGTACTGCCCGGATTAACTGAAAACGGAGAACTATGAGCTTCACATAACAACTCTATCTTCAACTGTGAATCAAAAGGAACACACAATCTCTTCCCAAATCTCAAAACACAATCATTATCAATGTTGAATTCAGGCAACTTACCTTTCTGAACCAGCTCTACCTTTTTCTGCAACTCACTGTCTTGCTTCTGTGCTTGCTTGATTCTATCTGATAGAGAAGATCTCACTGATACCTGAAACAAAACAGAAGGACTTCCTGCACCAACAACTTCTATGCCAATGTTCATCAAATCCTTAACCAAAGGATCACGTTCCAAACGCAACATTGCTAATGAAGCATTACTTTTTCGACTCAAGGCATCAACCACTTTATTTTCTTTTCCCGGATGGTAATGAATTGTACAATCATAATCCTTGATTAATGCTAGCCATTTCCTCTGTCTCATGTTTAACTCTTTCTGAGTGAATATATACTTTAAACTTTTTTTATTGGTATATATTTCACACTTTACTCCATACAGATGATGCCTCCAAATTTTTAAAGAAAAAACAACAGCAGCTAATTCCAAATCATGTGTAGGGTAATTTACCTCATGAGTTTTCAACTGTCGTCAAGCATAAGAAATTACCTAATCATTCTGCATTAGGAAGCAACCAATTCCTTTTAATGAAGCATCACTGTATATAACAAACTCACCATTCCTGGAAGGTAGTGCCAAAATTGGAGCATTCACCAATCTTATTTTCAATTCCTGAAAACAATCATCGCATTCTTTTGTCCAGATAAACATAACACCCTTCCGAGTTAGCTTAGTCATTGGACTAGATAACCGTAAAAAATTTCTAACAAACCTTCGGTAGTAGCCTGCCAAACCAAGGAAGCTACGAATCTTAGTTACATTTGTGGGTCTTGGCCATTCTTCAACAATTTTTGTTTTTGCAGGATCAATAGTTATCCCATCTTTAGAAACAATGTTACCAAGGAAAGAAATTTGTTGCAACCAAAACTCACACTTTCTGAATTTCCCATACAATTTCTTTTCTTTTAAGGTTTGCTACATAACCCTTAAATGTCTTTCATGCTCTTCTTTACTTTTAGAAAACACCAAAATATCATCAATAAAAACAACCAATATTTTTCACCTAAGTCAACTGAGCCATCACTACAACAAACTGTTTAGTTCTGATTCTGACCATCTCAGGATACTGATTTGAAAGGTCATTTCCCTCTGTATGCCTTCCCCGAAAACCTATTATGTTTCCTCTATGAAAAACCATTCTGAACAAACATGTCTTATATGAAGCAACATGGTAATCTTCAAATGCTATATCACTTCAATTTGACCATAATTTTTTTTTGGATAATCATTTAATATAATTCTAACTCCTAAAGTTATCTAAACCGACCTCTAATACCAACTATAAGGCCCCAGCCTTAAACCTTACTTAATCTTGAGTTATTACAAGATTACACATTGAGGATCTTTTCGGGTTTAGAGTTTTAGAGAATTAGATCATAAAACTTGCATTACATTCCACATATAAACAAAGTGGTTACATAAAGATAGTATTCTTCATTCCCATAAATGGAAACATATTTAAAATAAACATGGATTCTTTCTTGACACTTCTTTGACATTATCATCAGATCATGTACCTTTCCCTTGACCTGTGAAAAACATTTCAAAAAACTTGGGATGAGCATAAAAAGCTCAGTAAGGGATATAAAAATATGGAAAGGAAACATGGGTACATATATACATAAGGATGAGATCATACTTTACCCATAAAACATAAGCACTTTAACATACCTCATCAAATCATGAATAAATCATAGAAATCATAAGACATAAAGGTAACTTGAGGCATTTATAACATTCTTACGTAGCGAGTAACCCTCTTGGTTACGTTTGGAATACCCATCACAGTATATTCCCTAAATCTCTTTGGAGAAACCTTAACGTTTCACTCCTTCGTGTTACCCAATGCATTGGAGAGCTATATCGGGCTCACCCTCCCTTAGTTTATCACGGAACCACCCGTCTTTATAATAATGCCCAAGAACCATAACATAATCGTATCACATAAAACATGCATAAAGGAAACATAACATTTCCACATTTCAATCACAAGATATCAATACAACACAAAAAACATTGTGAAAACCATTTTCAATACCAAAATAAAAGAAAAGTAAAACATGGTATTTATTTTTCTTTTAAAAAGAACGTATGGCTTGTAGAGGAAGCCGAGACTCAAATAACGGTCACGACGGCAGAGAAGTCGTTGTCGCCGCATACGTACGACAAAAACATTCCCTTTTGTCTTTTAGTAAACGCTTCATATAAAAAAGATTCCTTTTGAATAAACGTAAAAGTCAAAGGGGTTTATACACCGTATAAAAGAAAGTTGTGTATAAAATAAAATATGCCTCAATGAAAGGAGATTGAGACGATGTCCCATACCTCGGGTCCGACTTGACTCGGTCGTTCTTTAATGTCCTGAATAATAAACTTGAGTTAATTTCTACTTGTTTACGAACCTTTTTCAAGTTCATTATTCCTTTTATATCACTTATTTCCATGTCATAAACACTTTGTAATTATTTAAGTTAATAACGGTCATTTTAACGATCATTGGTACTTGAGTAAAAAATAAGCCCTTTATAATTACAAGTTGTTCATGTATACATTATATCCAGAATGGTATTCATGATGTATATATTATATAAGTCATATATATCCAGTACATTCATGCATTTATAATATTACATAATCATTTAGAGGTAAGAAATGAAATGCACCGTTCATGGAGACGGTAATCCGTACGTACGCATGAACGCTACTTCCATTTCTATTTCGTATTTTCTGGAATGGAATCATAATTATATAAGAGTATATTATAATTCAAGTATAATATAATATATAATATCATAGTTCCATCCTTTATACGTCCCACATATGGTATTTAACGAATCAAATCACTTTGAGGGGGCGGTAGTCCGCACTTCCTTAAATGAAGATATCGCGTTTACCCATAATGGAAACCATAAAGGTATGCCCAAAATGAAAAAAAACAGAATATTATGGAAAACATAAAAATATCATATATCATATATAAAAATATTGACATAATAATGGCCACCTTTGAAGGTGTTAAATGAGTATTGAACAATCATCGTTTCGGGAGGCAGAATTTCACCATCCACGGAAACCGTATGTTCTTTAACCATTTGATGTAGTTGTGTGATAGTGTAGCTCAAATAAATCTTATAACAACATCCTAGTATATTTAAGATACTGGTGTTGTTACAAAATAAGTAAATAAAAAGAGTTTAGGGGGTTGGAGAAGCAAAATAAAACAAATGAACATGAGAGAATGAATTACCTTTAAAAGTGTAACTCCTTTTGATTTGAGACTAAAGGCTTCCTTTGAAAGGATTATGCCCAAAGGGAATCCTCTAGGATGAGGAGAGGGATGTGGAGAGAGTAAATGGGTAGGGGTTGGCCGAGCCAAAGGCTTGAGGAGTGTGTGAAATGAGGTAGAGGTGGGGGCCTTTTATAAGAGGAGAGGAGGGGCACTTTTGGAAAGTAAAGATAAGTTACTTTATTTTAAAAAGAGTTTCGGATTCAAAAGGTCCCACATTGATATAATTAGAGTATCAGGTGATAAGTCTTAGAAATACACTCATCCAATTGGTTTTGGCCATGTGTAGGTTTTAGATTTCTTATTATCTTTCCATTTTATTTAAATCGTTAAATAATGAGGTCATCGCTGCATCATCATGATGTCATAAATTATTTAATTTATTTAAAGTATAAAAATTACAAAACAAATACTATGATGTATTAAATCTTTTTATCTTTCCAATTAATATTTATAATCAAAAATCTGACTTGTATAACCCCATGTAAATTTTTTTTAGTAAAACATCTCTTGTTTGTGTCATTTTTACTTTAACATTTAATAAAAAGTTATTTATGTCATTTCCCAACCAAAGTGTCTCCATGGGGTCCCCAAGTTGACCCATGGCTTGTCTGGGTCGGCCATGACACAAAAAATAAGTTTGGGACATGTTTCTAGGTCATTTCATATTATTAAAGCATTATTTATACCTTAAACTACCCTAATTACGACTAATCGCGATTAAAAACTTAATAAGTTACTATTCACCAAAAAATTATTTTAATCCCATTGAACCAAATTTTACTTATTAATGACAAACATTTATGTCGGATTTTTGAAATTCAAAACACAATGATGGCAAAATTTCATTTAAACGGAAAAATCAGTTTTTATAAGTACCACTTAGTGGTTTCACTATTCATCAAAAATTGAAGTTTTTCAGAAAATTACCAAAAATACACCCTAAGCTATATTTGATATTATGAATTAAAAAATGAAGTCTATTTTACAAAATTCAAAACATATAAGTCACATTAATTAGTTTAATAATTAATTCCCGCTGTCAGAGCAAATAGCGTGTTTTTATGAAACAATAAGTATCAAAAGATTGACACCAATTTAAGTCCAATTTCAAAGTGAAATTGATTACAATGACCACCATTGGATTAAATGGTAAAAATATATTTTAATTTCACTTCAAAACCAATTCAAATGATAATATAATCATATAAATAAATTAGATTAAAAAGCAGTTTTGATGTAAAATGCAGTATTTTTCACTACTCATTAAAAAAGTGAACATTGTCAGGAAAATACCAAAATTTCACACAAAGTAAATTTTGATGTCCCAATCATAAAGAATAAGTTTATTTTGACAAACATAGTTTATAAAATTGTCAAAAGATATATTTAAAAAGGGTTTTCAATCATAAGGCTGTAAAACAATCTTTTAAGAATATTAGTGTATTCCATGCATAAGATTGTATTTATTTTCGTTTTAAGCCTCTAAAACACTATCTTAATCATTAATAGACATAGATAAAAATATCTATTATTCATTACTTACTTGGGATGTTACAACAATTAACCCCTATTTTAATTGAGCATCTAAATCTTAATTTTGATCCTATACAAACATGGTTCATCTCTATACCAGAAGGATAGTCATAAGATTTCTTAAGTGGAAAAGAACCGACCACAAGTATGATGACACAAGAATGACGTATATGAATATTACATAATTTTAGATAAATATTTATTACATTTTAAAAATGCACGCCTAAGGATCTTAATAGTTTAGTGCCTTTGGAAACTTGGAATACATACTTCTAAATTGTGAAAGAACTTCAACATCTCCCATAATGATCTTCCCATTTAGTACTCCTACTTAAATTATTTATTTATAACACGAGGAATGGAAACATAATAAAGGATGATCATAGATTCTCAGTAATGGTAAGAAACCAATATATGAACATATGAATGTAAAAAAAACCTGAACATAACTTTAGAATATTGAAATCTTTAGTCATGAAATAAATCTTAGCAGTTCATAAGGAATAAATCATAAAGGAACATTAACCATGAAATCATAGAATTGTTATAAAATGTGAACTTTTGGAAAACAAATAAGAAAAGAAATTCATTTACATATTATCCATGGCTCATATCCAAGACCATCATAGCAGAAAAAGTCCATTACTGAACCAGGTTTACTTGTCGTTCCAGCCATGTATTACTGAACCAAATTTACTTGTCGTTCCATTCATGTCTATATCACGAGATATAAATCTTTACCAAATTCATTAGAGAGAGATATAGTTCCCACCAATCTCATAATGAAATCAAACTTACATGTTCCACAAAAACATAAATCATTCATCATAGCATAACCCAAGGAACAAAAAATGGGTTTCTTAAACATCATTCCATCATAATTCATATAAAATAAATGGATTTCATAAAAATAATTTCATCATAAACATAATAAAATCAATTTAATAATAGTTATAGAATAATAACCCTATGAAATCATATATGGAAATTAATTTTGATAAAATACTAGAAATTAATTTTTGAGGAAAATATCATTTCTTCTTCAAAAATGTTTTATTTTCTAAAAAAGCCACAAAATTTTAAAAAAAGAATTTAATTGAAAATAAAATTGAATTTTTTAAGTAATATTAATATAAATAACACATTATGAAATCCTAAGAATCCATTCATGCCGTATAAGATAAAAAAACACACTCCTCATACTTTTTCCAAAAAAGTCAAAAAAGTACCCCGTATCGAATAACAACAAAATATTCCTTTCATACCATTTAGTAAAAGTTCACCAATGTGTAAATTTGATGTTAAAAAATTGTATAAGAATATAAATAATATTATATATTTAGGGAACATGGATAGGGATGATAAATATACCCCATTAAATAATTACGTATAAATTATCTCAGATAATAATGAGATTGCAAAATTATCCCTTACCTTAGGTATGATATCCTTCGTGTGTATCCAAAACTACATTATAATGATTTAGTTAATGTTATTGTATTATTAAAGAATAATAATCCTTATTATGATATCATATATGTTTATATTATCATCTTTTTGTTAGTAACATTTCATTGTCACCAGTTATTCTGATATTAACTACTTTATGTTCTTATGCATCTTTTGTCAGACAAGTTCATGTTCCACTTATTAGGTCGTAGTTATATCAATTATATAATGATATTAGTATAATATATATCATATTTATTCATTACATTAATGTATATAATCGTGTTTTAATGAATATCATGTAGAATGAATCACATCGCATCGTGGAGACGGTAGGCCGTATGTATGCACGAGCGACGATATCATTCAATTAATGGTTAAACAGTATAGAATTGTATGCTATATTAATTATAAAGAATAATTATCATGTTATATTAATTATTTACATCAATTATATTCATCATTATAACCATCCAAATTACGTATTGTTGAATAACAAATTACACCACAACGTGGAGATGGTAAACCGTACGTACACACGCATGGTAATATTGTTATTCGTAGGATGGATAATAGGAGGTATAAGGATGTACCATAATTATAAATTCATATAATAATGTATAATATACTGTATTTATTTCTTTAGTATTGAAAACACATAAGAAGAGTAAGTAAAAGAAGAAAATAATTTTGAAAGAGGTGATAAAACAATCACCGGTTTTTCAAGTATCTCCTTTTGATTTTACCAAAAGGTATCCTTAGGATGGATTTCTGACCAAAGTTTGGTGTCTAAGAGGAATGGAGGGATTTTGGGAGATTATTTTATTATAATTCTTAATATCCAAGGGTCCTGAGAGGTGTGAGTAAGTGGGTAGATGTGGTGACCTTTTATAAGAGGGAGAAGGGGCACTTTAGGAAAGTCTTGAAATATTATTTTATTATAAATTGATTTTCAAATTATAATATCTAAAAAGTGATATATTTATATTATAATATGATTATATTTAGAAATCATATCAACCAATATATTTTAGACAAGTTTAGGTTACAACTTTAACCTTATCTTTTATCTTTAACCCTTAGTTAAATAAATTAACTCTTACCATGAATTATTGTATTTTTATACTATATGGTTAATATAGTTACTATAAAATTACAAGAGAACCTTAAGTGGATCATTAATGAAATTTTTAATACTATATAAGTCAGTTTGATGAATATTATATTTTTATGACTATTATATGTTTTAATAAAATAGTATTTATTTTAAAAACTCATTTATGTCAATTTTGACACTATTTAGTAATTGATTTTTTTTAAAGTCATAAAAACTTGATTACTTAAATAAAATATCTCATCCCTAAAATGTCAATTATATCCAAAAAATATTTTATGGAATAAAAAATTTCAAATTACATTTATTTTAATATTTATAATATCATTTATTTCAATATTTCATTAATAAGATAATCACTACATCATCGTTGTGTCATAAATAAATTTATTTATTTAATGTATAAAAATTATAGATAAAATAAAATGATGTAGGAAATATTTTTATATTTATAATTACTATTTATAGTCAAATATATTAGTTATATAACCCCACATTAAAATTATTTTAGTAAAAAGATAAATGTTTATGTTATATCTCTCTTTACTTTAAATTAATTATTATAACATGTTATTATCACACCCAAGTTGCCTATAAAGGGAAAATGTGCATCCCAAGTGTTTTATTGGTCTCCCATAACTCATAAAATAGGATTAGGACAAGTTTTAGGGTATTTTAATAATATTATAATATTTTTAACCCTTATTTACCTCATTTACCCTTTAATCGTGGAAAATAAAAATAATTACTAAAGTTACTATTCATGTTGTAAAAAAATAAAGGGGCCTATTTAAATAATTTGGAACTTCAAATTCCAAATATAGAATCCATTTTTCCAAATTCAAAACACATAATTGGCAGAAATTAATTTAAAATTAATTCTTGTTGTCAAAATAAAAAACATGGTTTTAAGAAGTAAAAACTATTAAAGGATTGATATGTTTCTATGTCCAATTTAAATGTGAAATAAATTAAAATGACCAAAATTTGATTAAATGATAAAAAATAATCCAATTACACTTTAAAACCAATTAAAAAATAATCTAACTATATAAACAAAATATATGAAAAGGTAGTTTTGAATTAAAATGCAGTATTTTTCATTATTCATTAAAATGTGAATTTTATCATAAAAATACCAAAAATTCAACCAAAGTAATTTTTTTTGTCCCACTTCGAAAGAATAAGTTTATTTTGTCAAATATAATAGATAAAAGTGTTAAAAACTATATTTAAAATGGGTACACCATCAAAAGGAGGCAAAACTACATTTTTTGAAAAATACTTCTTTTATCCGAAAAATTGAATTTGTTCTTATATCATGTATGGAAAATACATAAGATGAATTATAATGTTATATAAAATTCAAGATGTGGTTAATAATATTAATAATGGATGGTTTATATCTCATTAATTAATAACATTGTAATAATATATCGTTGTTTAATGAAACTTGGTATTGCGTACAAGGCAAGCTATCGTGAAAGGTCTCTCTTATGTGTAACACATGCCAAGTCAGTGTTGTGTGTAGTGAAATATTTATTTGGTGTTTTTTATCATATAATCCAAACTTATTTCTTTTATACATTGAAAAAAATCTATACTCAGTGTTTTGTGTATCGTATGCCAACTCAGTGTTGCGTGTAATATACGATAAGTCCGTTTAGTGTGAAAGGAATGTTTGACTTAGTGTGTTGCCAGATATGAAGAAAGTTTTAATTTATTTGCAAAAAATGGTCCATAAAAACTTGGGGTGTTACATTCTACACCCCTTAAAATGAATTTCTCCCTCAAATTTCATTGGGGTTATAAAAGGTTGACTACTTGAAGATTTCTTTCATGGAAACCCATATCATAAAAAGGAATACTAAAACTTCATTTTAAAAAGGAAAGATAGAAACATAACGGTTAACCAAAGTAACTCATCACTAGGTTTAACATAAGAGAACATAGGTGGGAAGTGAAAACATGGATATAAAAGAAAAGTCAAACCATCAAGTTCTGATGGATAGTGATAGAGAACAAGGTTTAGAAAAAGTTAACAACAAGAAACCCATAAATATGCAATGATTTAAGGGACCATATGATTCATCAAATAAGAAGGTAGCATTTTTTATTTTCAAGATATTTTCCCTAAATTTTAAGAACATGATAAGAAATACTTACTTTATTTCAGTATAATCTCACCATTGGTCATGACTTGAACAATTTCCAATTCATCTCTTATTCAAAGAAATGAAGTTGAATTTGTCATTCCTAAAGTGTTAGCAGATCATGTGATCCATAAATAGAATGATAGGTCATTCCATCTGTCCTAAAAAAAGGTTAATATAGACTATCATATATGCATAAGTCCACCTATAGTTAGATAATAAATTAATCTAACAAACTTCAAATAGAGTATAACTTATAGTATCCATAATTTGATAACATTACAATCCTTCCAAAAACTAAAAATATACAACTTTAGAAATAGTTGAACTAAATTGGTTTAACATTTATCTCCCATATCTCATAAGGTAGTCATTGGTTGTCACATTCCAAACATGTGAATACCTTAATCATGTATTCTCTTAGGTCACGATAACAACCTGAACAATCGGATATCCTTATTGAAAACATGCCCGTTTTTTTAAGTCTAAAAAGATTTAATCTTTATCTGAGATAGTATAACCCATATAACAATAAATCCTTATCTAGTTCCAAGGTAATTTGTATCATCCAATTTACTTATTCATACTCAAAATACATTTATCCAAATATTATTATCTCAAAATCATGATTATATTAGGGGTCATCCTCCCCTAAATCATGTGTTTTCCAAAAACATAACCTTATTACCTCAATCACTTTTCATATTTACTAGTTACACTCAACATATAATTTCAAGTAAATGTTGAAAACCATAGTGTACAAATACATAGATATTTAATTATTCCATATTTCCATAAAATTGATTTTACAACATTATTCTAGAATCCCATTGCATAAACACTCAATCATTCCACCACTTCATTTTCATACTCAACATGACCAATAGTGATTTCATGTGATTTTTCATTTTATTTGTCCTTAAGAGGTTATTTATTTTGATCATCATTGATAACCCCTGGATTAGGGCATTGGTTAACATAATGCCCCATTTCCATACCCATGTATCATTGAAGTGTGGGTGGTGAATTCTCTTTTTCCTTTTCTCTATTCACATCATTATCTACCTTTTCCACATTAATTCATAACTAAACTACCCAATGAAATTCTTTTCCATACTTAAAATTTTTTAGTACCTTTAATACAGTCTTAACTATGATTCTTTCATACTTTGAGCATAAGGGAAAACTCATCTTCTTTACACCATTGTTTTGAGATTTTCCATTGAACTCCATATTTCATTTCTTATCAAAACCATGAAATTTATATGTAAAAAAACTTCACTTTCTATGTTGATATCACAATTCACAATCTATTCATAGAAACTAGAGTCTCTTATAGATAACACCCTTCAAATAATTGGTTTTAAGACACTAAATAATTGATCAAATTAACTTTCAGGTTGGATGGTAAATCTAAAATCATACCTTTAATATATTGAAAAATTTTACTCATACATACAAATAGATTTATCATCCTTTTTCTTAAGATCAAGGAACTCCTTTTCCATTTTTTTAAGAATATGAGGAAATTACTTAATGAAAAATAAGTTCTTGAACTCATCCCATTCCATGGATTCAATTTCATCTTGTCGCCTTGTATTCTTGATTAGATTCCACCACAGGTCTGTTTCACCTTCTAAACAATAAAAATCCAAAGAGAATTTTTCATGTTCCAAACAGTAAAGGATGGAAAATATCTTTTCAATGGTATTGATCAATCGTTTAGCAACAAGTGGATCAGATGACCCACTGAATGAAGGTGGACGTTTCCTCATAAAGGACTCAATAGAATTTTGTTACCTTATTTGCTCATTTGGAAGTCCAGAATGATTCATTACTTGTGTAAGTATAGAAATAATATTTTTTATCCCATATCCCATAACATTTGTTTGTTCAGGAGTTCAATCATTTCATCTCCCATTGCATTGATCATTAACACAGTTCCTTAAATTTCTATCCATTGTCTAAAACCCAAAAAAGAATACTATGAGAGGAAAAATTATACTAAGAAAACAACATAATAAAGGGGGTGTATTTTCAATCTCAAAAATATTAGGTTTAATCCTATGTTATTCATAATTGTTACCATAATTCTAGGATTGTAACCTATAATTATACATATCCTTAGTAAATCTCTTATAAATGTCTCTAGGGATCTTAATAAAGTTTCCACATCATAGTTTCCAAAGGTTGACTAAACTTTTTCCTATGATACCAAATATAACGACCCAAGCATGATGTGTATGAATGTTACATATTTTTAGAGGAATATTCATTACATTTTACAAATGCACACATGAGGACCGTAATAGTTTAGTGCCTTTGGAAACTTGGAATACATTATTCTAACTTGTGAAAGATCTTAAAGATATCCCATATAGGTCTTACCCTTTAGTACTCCTGCTTAAATGATTTATTTATAACCTTAGTAAAGGAAACCTTAGAAAGGGTTAGTTTAGATGCTCATTAAGGGTAACTAAATAATAGATCAATGTATGAATGTAAAAAAACATGAACATAAATTTTGAATATTAAAATATTGAGTCATGAAATAAATCTTAATAGTTTTTAATGCATAAATCATAAAGTAAAATTAACCATGATAACATATAATTGTCATAAAACATGAACTTGTGGAAAACACATAAGCATAGAAAATCATTTCCATATTATCCAAGGATCATAGCCCAGACTATCATAGCTGACAAAGTCCATTACTGAACTGGGTTTACTTTCCATTCCAGACCTATATTACATAACCATATTTACTTTCCATTCTAGCCATGTATATATCATGAGATATAAATATTTACCCAATTAATTGGAGGGGGATATAGTTCCTACCCATATCATAATGAAATCATTCTTTTATGTACCACAAAAACATAAATCATTCATCATAGCATAACCCAAGGAACAAAAAATGGGTTTATTAACCATAATTCCATTATAATCCATATAAAATAAATTGATTTCAT
Source organism: Viscum album (assembly GCA_963277665.1). Lineage (NCBI taxonomy): Eukaryota > Viridiplantae > Streptophyta > Magnoliopsida > Santalales > Viscaceae > Viscum > Viscum album. Next base: position 1,811,841,722 of record OY728156.1, read on the forward strand.
AAAAATAATTCCATCATAAATATAATAAAATGAAATTAATAATATGGAATTAAATATAACCCTATTACATATTAGATTTATAGTATTTCTGATAAAATACTTGAAATTAATTCTTGAGGAAAATATCCTTTCTTCTTCAAAAATAATTTATTTTCTCAAAATGCCACAAAATTTTAAAAGAAAATAATTAAATTGAAAATAAACTTTAAATATTGTAAAGTAATCTTCATGTAAATAAGGAGTTATGAAAGAATAAGAATCCATTCATGACGTATAAGCTAAAAAAATATTCTCTATATACTTTTGCTAAAAAAGTCAAAAAACACCTCATATTGAATAATGATAAAATATTACATTCATACCATTTAGTAAAAATTCACCAATGGTTAAAATTAACTTTAAATTTTTTTATAATAATATAAATAGTATTACATATTTAGGGAACATATATGTGGATGATAAATATACCCTAGTAAATAATTACGTATAACAATCTCAGATAATAATGAGATTAGAAAATTATCCCTTACCTTAGGTCTGATATCCTTCGTGTGTATCTGAACCTTCTAAATAATGATTCAAATAATGTTATTGACTTATTCTAGAATCATAATCATTTTATGATATCATATATGATTATATTATCATCCATTTGTTAGTAATATTTCATTGTCACTCGTTATTCAGATATTAACTACTTTAAGTTCTTATGCAAGTTTTGTTGAATAATTTCATGTTCCACTTGTTAGGTTATAGTTATATCATTTAAAAAATTATATTAGTATAATATATATCATATTTATTCATTCCATTCATGTATATAATCGTGGTTTAATTAGGATCATGTAGAACGAATCACATCACATCGTGGAGACGGTAGGGCATACGTATACACGGGCGACGATATCATTCACTTAATGGTTAAATGGTATGAAATTGGATGGTATATTAATTATACAGAATAATTATGATGTTATATTAATTATTTAAATCTATTATAATCATCATCATACCCTTCCAAATTAAGTATTGTTGAATAAAAAATTACACCATGGCATGGAGATGATAAGCTGTACATACACACACATGGTGATATTATTATTTGTAGGATGAATAATAGAAGGTATAAGATTGTCCCATAATTATAATAAAATATAAGTATGTATAAGATACTGGATTTATTACTTTATAATGGAAAAAAATATGTAGTATAATAATAAAATAATTTTGAAATAGGTGATAAAACAATTACCTCTTTTTCGAGTATCTCTTTTTGATTTGCACAAAAGGTCTACTTAGGATGGATTTATTCCCAAAGTGTGGTCTATAAGAGGAAGTTAGGGATGTTGGGAGATTATTTTAGAATAATTTGGACGATCCAAGGGGCTTTATAGGTGTGAGTAAGTGGGTAGATTTGGTGGCCTTTTATAAGAGGGAGGAGGGGCACTTTAGGAAAGTCTTAGAAGATTATATTATTATTAATTGATATTCGAATTATAATAGTTAAAAAGTGATATATTTAGAGGATAATATGAGTATATTTATAAATTCACTCAATAAATAGTTTTTAGATAAGTTTAGGTCACAAAGTTAACCTTATCTTTTATCTTTAACTCTTAGTGAAATAAATTAACTCTTACCATGTCTTCTTGTATTTTTATACTATATGGTTAATATAGTTACTATAAGATGACAATAGAAATTAAAGTGTATGATTAATTAAATTTTTAACACTATATAAGTTATTTTCATGAATATTATATTTTTTTAATATTATATCATTTAATAAAATAGTCTTTGTTTCAAAAACTCATTTATGTCAATTTTGACACTATTTAGTAATTAATTTTTTTAAAGTCATAAAAACTTTATTCCATAGAAAAAATAAAATTATACCATCCCTAACATGCCAATTATATCAAAAATAATTAGTGTATGTCATAAAAAATATCAAGTTACATTTATTTTAATATTTATAATATCATTTATTTCAATATTTCACTAATAAGGTAATCACTGCATCATCATTGTATCATAAATAAATTTATTTATTTAATGTATAAAAATTATGGATAAAACACCATGATGTAGGAATTTTTTTTATATTTATAATTAATATTTATAGTCAAATAGATCAATTATATAAACTTACATTAAAATTAATTTAGTAAAAAGATACATGTTTATGCTATATTTCTCTTTACTTTAAATTAATTGTTATAACATGTCATTATCACACCCAAGTTTATCCCAAAGGAAAAATGTGTGTTCCAAGTATTTTCTTGGTCACCCATAACTCATTGAATAGGATTATTACATGTTTTATGGTAGTTTTATATTATTATAATATTATTTTTACCCTTATTAACCTCATTTACCCTATAACTGTGGTAAATAAAAAAAAGTACTAAATTTTCTATTCATAATGTACAAAAATAAAAGGGGACTATTTAAATAATTTGGACCATATGATTAAAAATCTGAAATCAATTTTTCCAAATTCAAAACAAATAATTTTAATAAATTAATTTCAAATTAATTCCCGTTTTCAAAATAAGAAAACATGTTTTTAAGAAGTAAAACCTATAAAAATATTGACTTGTGTTTATGTCCAATTTATATGTGAAATTACTTCCAATGACCAAAATTTGATTAAATGATAAAAATAATAATCCAATTACACTTCATAACCAATTAAAAAGATAATATAACTATATAAGTAAATTAGTTGAAAAGACAGTTTTAAATTAAAAAGCAGTATTTTCACTATTCCTTAAAAAAGAATTTTATCAGAAAAATACCAAAAATTCAACCAAAGTAAATTTTAATGTCTCACATACAAATAATAATTTTATTTTTTCAAATATAATAGATAAAAGTGTTAAAAACTAGATTTAAAATGGGTGCACCATCAAAAGGCGACAAAACTACATTTTTTGAGAAATACTTCTTTTATTCAAAAAATTGAATTTGTTCTTATATCATGTCTAGAAAATAAATAATATGAATGATAATGTTATATAAAATTAAAAATGTGGTTAATACTATTCATAAAATATAGTTTATATCCCATTAAATAATAGTATTTTAATAATATATCACTATTTAATGGAACTCAATATTGCGTATAACACAAGATATCGAGGAAGTTTGCTATTGCGTGTAATGCAAGCCAAGTCAGTATTGCATGTAGTGGAATATTCCATTGGTTTTTTGTGTAACGTGATCCAAACTTAGTTCTTTTATACGTTGAACAAAATCTATACTCAGTGTTGTGTGTATCGTATTCCAACTCAATGTTTCATGTAACATAAGACAAGTCAATTTAGTGTTAATAGAATGTTTCACTTAGTGCATTGCAAGATATAATTGAAAATATTAATTTCTTTGAAAAAAATGGTCCTTAAAAACTCATGGTGTCATAAAAAGTATTATTATTTTGTCTCTTTTTGGTCTCAAGGCATTAAGTTGGATCAGGACACCATACAATCATATCCCAGCTCCATTATGGTTCTAGCCTCTAGGCCATCTTACCCCATTTGTATCGTGGTTAAGGACTCTGAGATATCATTACATTAAATTTGAGGCCTCTAGTTAGGCCCCAGGCCATCATTCCCCCACCCTCTTCTTAATTCATAGTTTTCATAATCATAAGTTGTGCACAATCCCCCTCTAAGGTATAATCATCACATTATGGGCTACATTTCTCAAATACCAATAACAACCTCCCAGGTATGGTGACCTGAATAACATGGTACATCATTCATGTAAATAGTAGAATATCATCATGAATATATATTAGAAAAATATAAAGACATGTGATCTTTATCAAACAATGAAATTAGATACTCTAATAATAATCGTGGAATCAATTGTGATAACGGATCACTCAGGCTACACACATACCCACATGTGATCACAATCAAGAACATTCAAACAAGGTATGTCATAATAAGAATTATACCATGCAAAAAATTATATATGAGAGCCTTAAAAGGTATATAAATTTCTACCTCAAGGTTTTTGATGTCCATATAATGTTTCCCAAGGAATCATCAACTATATCACATCCACATATTAGTTGGTTCAAACCTCTCACTAATAATTCCTAAAACCAATTACAAATATTTTATTTCTATAAAAAAACTCAATATATGATAATTACATTCTCTATCCTTGATAAATTCCAAATTATTAATTTAATCCATACAGTTTCTTAACCATTTCTTACATAAAAATAATTATATATCCTCAAATGATAATAAATCATCTCCCCCTTAATAATATGAGATAATCATGAAAAATATTTATTATTCTTTAATAATTCTAGGTTAATACTATTTAATGATTTTATATTATTTTTATCTAGAAATATTATAAAGGATTATTTTTAAATTTTAACAAGAAAATTGAATACCAGTCATTTATCCCCAAGAAAAAACTAACCTTTATAATTGAGGAGAGAGAGGGTATTTTTCATACATAGAAACTAAAAGAAGAACCTATTTTGAGAAAAGAAGACTTCATAATTCATTGGTAAAGAAATTTATAGACTATCCAAACTTAAAATGTGATAATAAATGGTAATTAATGTTTATATATTTTTATGAATGAAAACCATGTACTGGTTCACAGAATTTAAAAACCCAAATTAAATTCATTATTTAATTTTTTGTTTAAGTGATTCTTAATTATATAGATTTTATAATCGTCCAAAAAAATACAAACATAAGCATGTCAAATAAATCATTTTCTATGATGTGAGGATTTTAAAATCATGATAACATGTTACAGGATCGAACATTGAAGATGAAAATGAAAAACCTAGATAAAAATATCTTTTTCCAAAATGGGTTTTCTATAAGGTAAACATTGTTTTACCCTTACACAACTCCTAGTTATTGTGTGAGGGTAGGATTTTACCCTAATGAAACATTTGAAAAGTAGGATTTACCCTTAAATAGATCAATCTACCCTTAAAAAGTGACAAGATACCCATATTAAACCTTTATAATTTAAGGCTTTACTTTACATAGAGCTAGGGTTACCCTTACTCATCCATTGAAAACCTGGGCTTACCTGTATGCAACGTATAAAAATTCCCCATACCCTTGTTTAATTGCTTATTTACCCTTAAATAACCCTAATAATCTTAGGTTAACCTTTATTTAACTCCACAAATATATCCTTCTAATAGGAAGATAACATGTTACCCTTTTGTAGACCCCATTCTCTAAATAGTGGTAAAAACAAAATTGAAAAACAATTAAATTTGTAACAACCCGATATTTTATGATAAGTATTATTTTTAATTAATTTGATGTCATGTGTTTTATGATACAACAAGATTATCTTGTTCTATATGCCACACTGTATTATCTTGAAGTATACGCAACACTATTCTTAGATTGTGTTACACACAATTTCAAGTTCGTTTTATAATAGTCATTCTACGCAACATTGAGTGTATATATATATATATTCAATGTATAAATGAAATATGGTTGGATTCTGTTATATGAAATAATAAAGGATTCTCGCACAACACGCAACCCTAACTTGGCTTGCATTACACACAATCGCGTCCTTCCTCGATAGCGTGTGCTGTACGCAATACCGGGTTTTACTAAACAACGATATATTATTATAATATTATTATGAACTAGACGTTATGAATATTATTAACTAAATTTTGAATTTTATAACATTATTATTCATCTTACACATTTTCTAGAACATGGTATAAGAACAAAATAAATTTTTCGGGTAAAATATGTATTTTTCAAAAAATGCAGTTTTGCCGCCTTTTGATGGTGAACCCACTTTAAATCTAGTTGTTGACATGTTTATAAGTTCAATTTGACAAAATAAAATTCTTCTTTTGAATCAGGATATAAAAATTTACATTGGATAAAGTTTTGATATTTTTCTGATAACTTTCATATTTTAATAAATAGTAAAAACATGCTATATTTTAATTAAAAACAACTTTTTTCATCGTAATAATTTATATGGTTAAATTATAATATTGAATGGTTTTAAAGTATAAATAGAATATATTTTTACCATTTAATATAATTTATGTCATTATCATTTATTTTACATTGAATTCATAGGTTAAATCAATTCAATCTTTTGCAATGTTTTAAACAAAAACCCGTTTTCATTCGACAATGAGATTAATTTTAATTTAATTTCTGCAACTTCTGTGTATTGAATTTTAAAAAAATAGATTCCTTATTTGGAATAAGTGGGTCCAAATTATGTTAATAGGCTACTTTTTATTTTTTGGAATTATGAATAGTAACTACGATAAATTTTATTTACCATAGTTAAAGGTAAATCGAGTAATTAAGGGTAAATATAATATTTTAAAATTACCCTAACACATGCCAAAATTCTATTGGATGGATAAAAGTATACCCATATCACCTAAGGGTCGGATTATATTCATTTTATGGACTTTTGACCATGAAAATAATTTAATTATTATTAAAACCAAAGAAAGTTACAACCTGTCACTCTCTTAAATATTATAAGTATAATAATTTTAATTTAGTGATAAACATCATAAAACTTCAAACATGAATAATATCCAGAAATCTAATAAATTTATATACATAATGATAATTTATTTAGAATTTTTAGGGATTAAATAATTGTCATTAATGGTGATACATTAATGATGCAGAAATTATTTATTAAGTGAAAAATCAGTAATATAGTTTTTATTTAAATACTAATACCCATTAAAAGACCCACAAACCTGACCAAAACTTATTAGTAGTGTATATATACACCATAAACATCCAATTACCTAATATATAACCGTTTGGAGTCTTATAAAAGTGATTATGACACTTATATTATTTTATTTTAAATGATGCCAAAGTTGTCACCTTCATAATTTAATAAATATAACAATTTAAATATTGTGATTTTAAGATGATAAATTCGAGTAAAAGTGTTATTGTGAAATTTAATAGATTTACCTTAATCATAGGATTTTATTTTTAATTTTTATGCAGAAAATAAGTATATTAAATAATTATACAAAAATGTTGTAGTAATTATTTTATTAAGAGATAAACCAAATAAATGGTTTTAAAAATAATAAAATAAATATTATATGAACTATTTAATGTTCTAAACTAATTTTATAGATACATATGACCTTTTATAAATCTATTAAATCTTTTATTTCTAACATACCTTCAGTATATTTTTTATTTAAATTCAATTAAATGAATAGTGTCAAAATTGACACTATTGTTATTTTATAAAAATAACATATTATAAAATTGTTTAAAAATCCCAAAAATATTTAAAAATTATAAATTTAAATTTATATGGTCTAAAATGTAATAAAGTATCAAATTATGGACAATTCACAACAAATAAGTAATTATTTGTTATAATTTAAAATTTAGAATGTTATTACCACAAATAAAATTAAATTGATTAAATAAGGATAAATCAAGTTGATAATGTTTAAAATAAATTCCTAACATGTATAAATTTTATTAGTTGATTATATTACAACCCTATCTCATCTAATCTTTTTATATGATTCATTTTGGAAGTTTTTAAATGGGGTTGGGATTTAATATAATCTAATATTTCATATATTTCCAAAGGTGCCCATCTCTTCCCTTATAAAAGGGCACCTCCTCCCTCTCTTCCTCACACCACTTTGAGCCTTCAATCTCGGACAACCCCTGAAAAATTCTCTTCTCCACTTCCCTAGAAACATCCTAGAGATCTTGCTATTCTTCAAAGACCAATTTTAGTGCCCTAAGAGGAGGTCTCAAAGATGCGCTTCAAAGAAGAGGTAATGTCCGTTAACGATTCTTTCAACTTTATTTCTTCTTCCACTTATTATTCTTAGGTTGTTTCACTATGAAGTAATAACATCAGTATCTCTCATATACTGATATGTTATTATAAGTATTAAACATCCCTATTTCACCATTTATCCATCCTACAGAAAACGAAATCACCGCGCGTGCATACGTACAGAATACTGTCTCCACACCGTGGTGTAATCTATTTTCCACCACCACCTTAATTGGATGGGTATAATGGTGTAAATAATAACTATATATGATTATTTTAAAGTGATATTTATTCTTTAATAGTATACATACACTTCAATAAAATTCCACGATCATGGGAACGATATCATCGCTCGTGCGTACGTACGGAATACCGTCTCCACGACGCGATGAGATTCATTCTCATTGATTAACCATTAATGAATGATTATAAAGTATATATAATAAGTAATAATTAAATATATGACATAATAATGATAATTTATTTATGTATATATATATGTATATCATCCAATTAATTCCATTCAATTCAATGAGGAAACGAAAACAACGTTCATGCGTACGTACGACCTACCGTCTCCATGAACGATGTATTTCTTTCCATTTATTTATATATTATATATATGTATATTATGAATATATATTATATATAAATTATGTTTTATATTCTGGAATTAAGTAATCATGATATAAGTAATCATATGAATAATTACAAGTCAAAACACGGACGACAAATGAAACGATTTTTACCCAAAATGCTCTTTAACATGGAATTTACAAAAGAATGGGTAATATAAAGTCATAAGTGAACCATATATGATATCATAACAATGAATATGATTCTTTAATAAGTAAATGACATTATTTAAATCATTATACAGGAGTTTCGGATATGTACAAAGCATATCGGACCTAAGGTAAGGGATAATTGTGCAAATCTCATTTTTATCCGAGATTGCTTATTCGTAAGTATTTACTAGGGTTATTGCTATCATCCATGTCCATGTTTTATAAAAGTGTATTCATGTATGTTAAAAGTCATTTTTACCCATTTTTGACTTTTACTACATGGTATGTAAGGAATCTTTCTTTTGTTTATGTTACGAAGCACTTTTTTGACTTTTCTGGAAAAAGTACGAGAAGAATGTTTTTTTAACTTATACGACACGAATGGATTTTTACGGTTTTATAAAGCCTTATTTTCATGAAGCTTCCTCCAACAGATTTCATGACTATTTTCAACAAAATCATTTTCTTTTAAAATTGCATGACATTTTGTGAAAAGGGAATGATTTTGAAGAAGAAAGGATATTTTCCTCAAGAATTCATTTCAAGTGTTTTATCAAAACCATTTTTCATCTAAGATGACATTATTTCATATGTGTATGTTTCAAGTATCATGTCTCTATGATTTACATGGTTTCAATTTTCTTATTATGAAATGATATCCATTCCTTTTATATGTATTATTTGATAATGGGATGATGTTTATGAAACCCATTTTCTTTATTGGGTTATTATGAATGATGTATGTTTATTTTGTGGAACAAGTAAGAATGGTTTCATTATGAGATGGTTGGGAACTATATCTCCCTCCAATGAATTGGGTAAAGATTTATATCTCATGAGATAGACATGGCTAGAATGTTAAGTTAATCTGGTTCAGTATTACAGGACTGGAACGAGGAGTGAACTCGATTCAGAAAGGGACTTTGTCCTCTAAGATGGTCTTGGCAGCAATGCCTTGGCTACTATGAAAATCATTACATGTGCTTAATGGATTCCACAATTAAATGTTTTATTACCATGCTATTTTATCATGATTTATGTTCCATTATGATCTATGCCTTATGTACTTCCATGTTTTATGTCGTTGCTCAAGATTTTTATGTTTAAACATTATGTTCATGTTTTTACATTCAAATGTATATGGTATGTTTTATTTTATCCATGCTTAACCTTACTGAGCATTTGAGCTCACCCTTTTTATGTTTTCTTTTCCCCAGGATATAAGGAAAGGTTTTAGGTAAGGAAACAATATGTGAAAGATCTTTATGGGAGATGTTGAGGATCTTTCACCACGATTAGAGGATTATGTTCTGAGTTTCCAAAGGCAATAAACTATTACGGTCCTTGTGTGTCTATTTTTGTTATGTATTATGTATTCCAAAAAAGTAATGTAATGTCCATGTACGTCAAGCTTCAGGTCTCTATAGTTGGTATCAGAGGAAAGGTTTAGTTAACCTTTAGAAACTAGGATGCGGAAACGTTAGTGAGATCCCTAGAGATATTTATAAGGTATGTCTAGGGATGTCCCTAAGGATAAGTATACATAGAGGATATAGTCCTAGAACTACAATAACGATCTTATAATTTAACCTAAGATTTTAGATATTGAGGGTACTCCCCCTTTATTATGTTGTTTTCCTAGCATGATTTTTTCCTCTCACACTGTTCTTTTTTGGGTTTTAGAAAATGGATCAAAATAGGAAGATTCACGATAATGGAGGATATGATGGATAATGGAATGATATTATTCATGAGAAACCAAATGAAACGGGATTTGGAAGTCCAAACATCGTTATTATGCCTAATCAACAATCTCATAATATGATCAATAATCTCAAATTGGTAAGTTTACCGACTCAGATAATAAAATAAAGATGGAGTTTCATGATGATCATAGAGGAAAGAAAGTTCAATTCCCCTCATGTAAATCAGGTGGGAAGAGGCATGAGGGAGGTTTTTTCAAAGGAAATGGAAGATGCTTTGGGTGTGGAAAAGAAGGACACAAAGCCAGTAAGTGAAAAAGAAAAGGTTCAGTTAACAACATGGACAAGGATAATGGTATTTCTATGACATAAACAATGATTAGATGTTTTAAATGTAGAATGTATGGGAATTATTCAAACCAATGCCCTAAGGGAAAATCTCATGAAGAGAATCAGCATGGTCATACAGGTAGTATTTATGTGGATGATGATGAAGAGACTACAAATGAAATATGAGATGAAAAAAAATGATGAAGCTCAGTTAGTGGTTTAAGAAGTTAGTGGAATGATTGTTCGTTTATAAAGAATAATGTATGGTACTATGGAATAAATAATCATCTAAGGATTGTTACACTATTGTTTTTCCTAAATTATTTGAAAGTATATGTTGAATGGTACCGGTAACCATGGAAGTTTATTCAGATATTATGCGCATAATGAAGGGATAAGAAGATAATGAGATGTTTTATTGTATTCATGAGCTCATGACTGATATAAGGACTAAGTGATATTATTGTTTGATTATATAGATTTTTTTGGGATTTTGGTATGTGGAAAGAGTTACCTTTTGATAGTATTCATGTTTTCACTAAGGTTATATGGTAATTTATGTTTCAAGAGAATATATGACTAAGGTATTTATGTGTTTGGAATACAACCAACAAGATATATCTTATGATATATGTGGGATAAATTCTTGTATTCCCATTATTGGTAGATAACCTTTCTAGTAATCATTTTCTTTATACTATGAGCTTGGACCGAAGTATTTTAGATAAGTCTAAATATTGTAATGTATTATGTTGGACATAAGTTAGTATTGCTTAAGGATATAACTTTTTTTGATATTATTGATGGGATGTTATAGTAATGTAGTTTTAGAAAAAGGACAACATACAAGACATACGACAACCCATCGCGTCAGACAAGGCTGTGGGAATCGAACCCAAAACTGAAGTGCGACTGGCCTTTATCACATACCAATGTCCTACAGGAAGTCCCTGGTTAGCAGAAACTAGTTTTATTTTATTAAGCGGCATGATAGATGAAGTATAAGTTCATTTTTGGAATTGTATATGATTAACCTCACCAAAGATGGACTTATGTATATTTGATAACTTTTGATAACATTTTGTTTGAAACAAATGGAATGACCCATCATTCTATCACATGATCTTTTAACACTTCACAAATAACAAATTCAACTTCATTTCTTTAAGATATGAAGTGGAAAATTGTTCAAAGCACGAACAACAGTGAGATTGTACCAAAATCAAGAAATTATTTCTTCTAATTCAAAATTTTCAACTTTAGGGAAATGATATTGAAAACCAAAAATGTTGTCATAGTGCTCTTATATCCGATGAATCAGATGGTAGCTTAGATCATGTTGGCTTTTTCATAGCCATGTCCTCTACCACTCTCCATCAGAACTTGATGGTTAGATTTTTCTTCCATATCAATATTTTCACCTATATTCTCCTATGTGGAAACCCAGGGATTAGTTAATTTGGGTAACCATTAAGTTTCATACTTTATTATTTAAAGTTATGTTTTGTTATTTCATTTTACGATGTGTGTTGCAATTAAAGAAACTTTCAAGTAGAAAACCAAGTGTAACCCCGACGAATTTTGAGGGCGAAATTCATTTTAAGGGGGCTAGAATGTAACAACCTGATATTTATGATAAGTATTATTTTTAATTAATTTGATGTCATGTGTTTTATTCTACAACAATATTATCTTGTGTTATACGCCACACTGTATTATCTTGAAGTATACACAACAATATTCTTAGATTTTGTTACACACAATTTCAAGTTTGTTTTATAATAGCCATTCTACGCAACATTGAGTGTATATATATTCAATGTATAAATGAAATATGGTTGGATTCTATTATACGAAATAATAAAGGATTCTTACAAAACACGCAACCCTAACTTGGCTTGCATTACACGCAATTGCGACCTTCCTCGATAGCGTGTGTTGTACGCAATACCGGGTTTTACTAAACAACGATATATTATTATAATATTATTATGAACTAGCCTTTATGAATAGTATTAACTAAATTTTGAATTTTATAAAATTATTATTCATCTTAGACATTTTCTAGAACATGGTATAAGAACAAAATAATTTTTTCGGGTAAAATATGTATTTTTTCAAAAAATGCAGTTTTGCCGCCTTTTGATGGCGCACCCACTTTAAATCTAGATGTTGACATGTTTATAAGTTCAATTTGACAAAATAAAATTCTTCTTTTGAATTCGGATATAAAAATTTACATTGGATAAAGTTTTGATATTTTTCTGATAACTTTCATATTTTAATAAATAGTAAAAACACGCTATATTTTAATTAAAAAAAACTTTTTTCATCATTATAATTTATATGGTTAAATTATAATATTTAATGGTTTTAAAGTATAAATATAATATATTTTTACCATTTAATATAATGTATGTCATTAGCATTGATTTTACATTGAATTCGTAGGTTAAATCAATTCAATCTTTTGTAATGTTTTAAACAAAAACCCGTTTTCATTCGACAACAGGATTAATTTTAATTTAATTACTGAAACTTATGTGTATTGAATTTAAAAAAATGGATTCCATATTTGGAATCAGTGGGTCCAAATTATGTTAATAGGCTACTTTTTTATTTTTGGGAATTATGAATAGTAACTACGGTAAATTTTATTTACCATAGTTAAAGGTAAATCAGGTAATTAAGGGTAAATATAATATTATAAAATTACCCTAAAACATTCCAAAATTATATTGGATGGCTAAAAGTATACACATATCACCTAAGGGTCGGATTAGATTCATTTTATGGACTTTTTACCTTGAAAATAATTTAATTATTATTAAAACCAAAGAAAGTGACAACCTGTCACTCTCTTAAATATTATAAGTATAATAATTTTAATTTAGTGATAAGCATCATAAAACTTCAAACATGAATAATATCCAGAAAGATAATAAAAATATATACATCATGATAATTTATTTATAATTTTTAGGGATTAAATAATTGTCATTAATGGTGATACATTAATGATGCAGAAATTATTTATTAAGTGAAAAATCAGTAATATAGTTTTTATTGAAATACTAATACCCATTAAAAGACCCAAAAACCTGACCAAAACTTATTATTAGTGTATATATACACCATAATCATCCAATTACCTAATATATAACCGTTTGGAGTCTTATAAAAGTGATTATGACACTTATATTATTTTATTTTAAATGATGCCAAAGTTGTCACCTTCATAATTTAATAAATATAACAATTTAAATATTGTGATTTTAAAATGATAAATTCTATTAAAAGTGTTATTGGGAAAGTTAATAGATTTATATTAATCATAGGATTTTATTTTTAATTTTTATTCAGAAAATAAGTATATTAAATAATTATAAAAAATGTTGTAGTAATTATGTTATTAAGTGATAAACCAAATAAATGGTTTTAAAAATAATAAAATAAATATTATATGAACTATTTAATATGCTCCACTAATTTTATAGATACATATGACATTTTATGAATCTATTAAAGCTTTTATTTCTAACATATATTCTGTATATTTTTTATTTAAATTCAATTAAATGAATAGTGTCAAAATTGACACTATTGTTATTTTATAAAAATAACATATTATAAAATTGTTTAAAAATCACAAAAATATTTAAAAATTATAAATTTAAATTTATATGGTCTATAATGTTATAAAGTATCCAATTATGGAAAATTAACAACAAATAAGTAATTATTTGTTATAATTTAAAATTTATAATGTTATTACCACAAATAAAATTAAATTGATTAAACAAGGATAAATCAAGTTGATAATGTTTAAAATAAACTCCTAACATGTATAAATTTTATTTTTCGATGATATTACAACCCTATATCATCTAATATTTGGATATGAGTAATTTTTGAAGTTTTTAATTGGGGTTGGGATTTAATATAAACTAATATTTCTTATATTTCCAAGGGTGCCCCTCTCCTCCCTTATAAAAGGGCACCTCCTCCCTCTCTTCCTCACACCACTTTGAGCCTTCACTCTCGGCCAAACCCTGAAAAATTATCTTCTCCACTTCCCTAGAGACATCCTAGAGGTCCTGGTCTTCTTCAAAGATCAATTTAATGCCCTAAGAGGAGGTCTCAAAGAGGCGCTTCAAAGAAGAGGTAATGTCCGTTACCGATTCTTTCAACTTTATATCTTCTTACACTTATTCTTCTTAGGTTGTTTCATTATGAAGTAATAAAATCAGTATCTCTCATATACTGATATGTTATTATAAGTATTAAACAACCCTATTTCACCATCTATCCATCCTACGGAAAACAAAATCACCGCGCGTGCGTACGTACGGAATACCGTCTCCACGCCGTGGTGTAATCTATTTTACACCACCACCTTAGTTGGATGGGTATAATGGTGTAAATAATATCTATATATGATTATTGTAAAGTGATATTGATTCTGTAATAGTATACATACACTCTAATAAAATTCCACGATCATGGGAACGATATCATCGCTCGTGCATACGTACGGAATACCGTCTCCACGACGCGATGAGATTCATTCTCAATGATTAACCATTCATGAATGATTATAAAGTATATATAATAAGTAATCATGAAATAAATGAAATAATAATTATAGTGTATTTATGTATATATATATGTATTTCATACAATTAATTCCATTCAATTCAAAGAGGAAACGAAAACAACATTCATGCGTACATACGGCCTACCGTCTCCATGAACGGTGTATTTCTTTCCATTTATTGATATATTATATATATGTGTACTCTGAATATATATTATATATAAATCAAGTTTTATATTCTGGAATTAAGTAATCATGATCTAAGTAATCATGTGTATAATTACAAGTCAAAACACAGACGACAAATGAAACAATTTTTACCCAAAACGCTCTTTAACATGGAATTTACAAAAGAACAGGTAATATAAAGTCATAAGTGAACCATATATGATATCATAACAATTAATATGATTATTTAATAAGTCAATGACATTATTTAAATCATTATACAGGAGGTTCGGATACGTACGAAGCATATCGAACCTAAGGTAATGGATAATTGTGCAAATCTCATTTTTATCCGAGATTGCTTATTCGTAAGTATTTACTGGGGTTATTGCTATCATCCATGTACATGTTTTATAAAAGTGTATTCATGTATGTTTATATTCATTTTTACCCATTTTTGACTTTTACTACATGGTATGTAAGGAATATTTCTTTTGTTTACGTTACAAGGTACTTTTTTGACTTTTCCGGCAAAAGTATGAGAAGAATGTTTTTTTAACTTATACGGCATGAATGGATTTTTATGGTTTTAAAAAGCCTTATTTTCATGAAGCTTCCTCCAACAGATTTCATGACTATTTTCAAAAAAATCCTTTTCTTTTAAAATTGCATGTCAATTTGTGAAAAGAGAATGATTTTGAAGAAGAAAGGATATTTTCCTCAAGAATTCATTTCAAGTGTTTTATCAAAACCATTTTTCATCTAAGATGACATTATTTCATATGTGTATGTTTCTAGTATCATGTCTCTATGATTTACATGGTTTCACTTTTCTTATTATGAAATGATATCCATTCCTTCAATATGGATTATTTGATGATGGGATGATGTTTATGAAACCCATTTTATTTATTGGGTTATTATGAATGATGTATGTTTATTTTGTGGCACAAGTAAGATTGATTTCATTATGAGATGGGTGGGACCTATATCTCCCTCCAATGCATTGGGTAAAGATTTATATCTCATGAGATAGACATGGCTAGAACGGTAAGTTAATCCGGTTCAGTATTACAAGACTAGAATGAGGAGTGAACTCGATTCAGAACGGGACTTTGTCCACTAAGATGGTCTTGGCAGCAATGCCTTGGCTACTATGGAAATCATTACATGTGCTTAATGGATTCCACAATTACATGTTTCATTCCCATGCTAGTTTATCATGATTTATGTTCCATTATGATCTATGCCTTATGTGCTTCCATGTTTTATGTCGTTGCTCAAGATTTTGATGTTTAAACATTATGTTCATGTTTTTAAGTTCAAATGTATATGGTATGTTTTATTTTATCCATGCTTACCCTTACTGAGAATTTGAGCTCACCCTTTTTATGTTTTCTTTTCCCCAGGATATAAGGAAAGGTTTTATGTAAGGAAACAATAAGTGGAAGATCTTTATGGGAGATGTTGAGGATCTTTCACCACGATTAGAGGATTATGTTCTGAGTTTCCAAAGGCACTAAACTATTACGGTCTTTGTGTGTCTGTGTTTGTTATGTATTATGTATTCCGCAAAAGTAATGTAATGTTCATGTACGTCAAGCTTTGGGTCTCTAAAAAATTCATTCATAAAAGACCTATAAACCCTGACCAAAAGGGTTTATAAAAACAATGATGATACAAATTTCCTCCTATAAGTACTTCCCATCCACAATAAGTGTTTCTAGTGTACTTACTCAAACAAATCAATCCACTAAGCTCAACCATAATATTCCCACTCCCACATTTCCTCTTGAATCCATACATGATGCCATATGATCTAGATAAGTTTTACTATCTTAATTAGAAGTAATTTATAACTCCAGTCTATAATATACACCAACTACATCATATATGATGCATTAGGATCCTACTCAACATCCTCAAAGTCAATTTCATGTGTGTGGTCGATCATGTTTCTCTAGAGATGAGACAAAAGAAACATGGCATGCATACCTCAGTGACAAAAGGAAGATCCAAACGGTATTCCATTATCTCAACCAACTCATTAATCTCAAACGGTTCAATGTAATAAAACAATAGATTCCCTTTCTTCTTCAAATATCAATGGATGAACTAAGGAGTCACTCAGAAAAACCTGGTCTCCTAGAGAGAACTCCAAAGGTATTCTCATGTTTTTGGCATAAGATTTTTTTTGTCTCTAAGCTATAATCAAAATATTTTTAATCATCAGTTGTCTATTAAAGGTATCTTATACCATATTAGACCCCAAAACCATGGCCTCACATGCCTTATTATAACCAAGTGGTGAATGACATATCCTACCATAAATATCCTTTTAAGGTTCCAAATGAATCGAATCACAATAAATTTTATTTTATGGAAACTCTTAAAAGGATATGTGATCGTCCCAAACACCATCAAAGTATAAAGGGTAAGCCTTAAGAATTTCATATAGTATATGAATCATTCAGTTGGACTATACATTAGTCTAATGATGGTACATTTTACTCAACATTAGCTGATTCACCAAGGAATTATACAAACCCTACCAAAACCAGAATGTAAAATGTTTATCTCTATCAGATACAATTATAAAAGGTACTCCATGCAATAATAATATCTCATAAACAAATATCTTTCCAAAATCATCTACTGAGTGAGTCTCACTAATCAGTAAGAAATGAGAAAAAACTTTCAAGTGATAAAAAATCACCCAAATAGTGTCATGGATTCTTAGGGTCATGGATAAATCCATAAAAAAGTCCGTCATGAAATATTTTTACATATAAAAATTCATAGGAATTAGTTAGAGAAAACCACTAGGATACTCAAGAT
This sequence comes from Viscum album, assembly GCA_963277665.1. NCBI lineage: Eukaryota > Viridiplantae > Streptophyta > Magnoliopsida > Santalales > Viscaceae > Viscum > Viscum album. The sequence continues at coordinate 1,811,859,982 of OY728156.1, forward strand.
CAACCTTTATCCTTTGGCAAGCAAGGCATTGAGAGACAAATTTATTAATATTCCTCTTCATCCATAGCCACCAGAACTATCATCTGAGGTCATGATACATCATTTTAACTTCAATATGTACCAACCATCTAGTGGTTTTGAATTCTATCATTATCTATTCCTAGTAGAAGTAAGGATTACAACTCTTCCATGTACTATGATCAAATCATTATTTTCCATCAACCACTTAGGTTTCGAGTCACCACTAGCTAGATGTTCCTGTATCACAGCACACTTAGGGCCAGATTACTAACCTTCTTTTACCTGGTATACAAGTGAATAAGGGATTAACAAAGGGGCACAAATTTTCAATCCCTTTCCCTCAAAATCATTCATCCTCTAATTCTCCAAAAAGATCATCATGTGTCACAGTTCCTCTGAAGTTCATTCTCCAATATTTTTTTGTATCTAAATATTATGGCTAAGAGCATCATCAATTATGTTAAATTTTCTTAGTGCACAATTCAACTCAAAATTAAACATTTGTACATACTCTACCCAATACCACTACACTAGATTCAGGTCACACTACATGAAGATATAGCAAAGGTTATTTTGGTCTATGTAGAAAATAAACCTATCATTGAAAGACGTAGTGTTGAAAATACTTCAAACTGTGGACCAGAACTTCCTGATCTAATTCATGGGTTGGATATTTCTACTCATGGTGTCACAAATGGTGTTACCCATAAGCTAATACATGCTCCATATACATAAGTATTTCTCCCAAAACAATGCTTGATGTGTCACAATACATAGAATAACATATTTCAGGACCAGTAAGGATTAACACTAGAGTGGTAGTCAATATTCTCTTTAGGTTAAAAAATGATTCTCTAAACTGATCCAACCACTATAAATTCACAACCTTATTTTTCAACATAGTAATATGTGATGATAAATAGTATATGTTCTATATAAAATATAGATAATATCCTACTGAACCTATTAATATCCCAATATCAAACATGTTCTGGGGATATCTCCAGGATATCACTACCTATACTTTCTCAGGGTCCATGGATATACCTATCTTAGACACCAAATTCCCCAAGAAAATCACCTCCTAGATCCAAATGTTACACTTAGAGATCATGGAATATAGATGATGAACTCAAAGATTACTTAGGACTATCATGATATGTCTAGAAAATTTCTTTGGGGGATGAGTAGATAAGGATTTCATTAAAGAACACCGAGACAAATGAGTATATGTATGGTAAAAAGTTCTAATTAATGAGATCCCTGAAAAATTTCAGGACATTCATTAGTCCAAATGACATCACTGAGAACTCATATTACCTAATTTACTCCTATAAAACACATAGTTGGTGAAATATTGATCAATGATCAATCATGGAGAACCATTGGGCTCATTGTAACTGATTTATAAGATCATTGATCCTAAGAAAATGATATATTTCTTTCACCATCACCAAGTTTATCTTCCTATAATTTATAAAAAGTTGAAAACTACCATATTTCTTCTTAGATAACAAATCTTATGCACCCTATAGTGAAGTAATCATTCAAATAAAGTCATTATACTCTAAGACCTAGAGATATACCTTGATCTCCTTCTACTCAGCAATAAAAAAATGATAAGGGGGCATCAAAATGGGTTATGAAACCAACATAATTTTTATCTCAAATATAAATCCTATATTAAGAGGGGAGTATTATGGAATCATTTATAAATACATCTCGTTAGAGATATAGAACTAGAAGAAATGAATAGTGTGTCGCCACTAATCCTACCAAAAGAGTCATGCCTGCAATCTATGTTTTGATCATCCTAAGATTGATCATGACTAGACCCAATCTACCAACTCTAAACTATTATTAACCATTATAAATTTATATTCCATTGAAAATTTAAATGATTCCCATATTTGATAGAAATTTATGTTGGTTTGGAAGCTGATCAACCAGTCCATTCCAAGAATCACATTGAAACTCATCATCTCTTTAATAATAAATTAACATGGATATTCATAATAATAAATAACTATAGGAAACTATTAGAATCACTTAAGATAGTATAATTTCATTCCCAATGGTGTATCTCAAAAAAGTAACTCAGAAGAGAGTTGATCAGTAGGTCAAGTCTAGAAAAAACATGTACATATATAAAGGAATATGAAGAACTAATATCAAAAAAGGAAAAGGTTAATGTAGAGGTGATAAATACCATTCCTAGAAAAGTATATGGTCCCTCACCACCATCCCCTCAAGTATGATCTACTGTATAAACACTAGATTCCTTGTATTTACAAATCAATCCCAAAGTTTCATGACTAGTCCGAGTCATCATCATCTGAACCCATTGATGAGAACCCTAGTAGGATCCCAAGTTCCCTGACTATGTATATTTGAGTCCCTTATGAAAACCTAACATTAATTTTTTGTGGAATAATTGTTGAAGGTTCCCTATATTTCCACATTGTTGGTACTTGGTCCAAGGGGCTTAGCATGCCTTGTGGTAGTGTCTGATCTATCCATATTTGAAGAATTATAGAGCACAAATTTAGGAAAATAAATAATTTGAACTATGCTCTACCTTTATTCCAATAATTTTCTTCACGTTCCATATGTTTGTCTTCCTGATACCAAAAAACGTATTCCCATAGAAGTTGTAATTCCACCTCCTAAGCACTAAATGGTATAAGATGATCAACTCCTTGATCCTCCTCTAGAACCTTCTCAATGGTCAAGGCCTTATGCATAATCTCTGAGTATGTTTCTAGGTCAAAACTCTATTCCAGATATCTGACATCAGAAAAACATATTATCTTGAACTTTTTGGCCTTATGATCCTTTTTTCTGGACAATATAAGACCAAATAATAAAAACTATATGAAAGCAAATGAGTATACAGATACTATCATGGACTCCTAATATTGTTCCATGAACTCCTCCCTATGTCTTGATTTATCATATAAAAAAATAATTCACCAAATAATTTGATCTTAATGTCCTCTTATGTGAAACCCTCATGTATCTCATCCTTTCTCATTATGCCCACCGCCTCATGGTGGGTTCCTATAGGCTAACTTCACCTTCACGTCCTTAGGTGTTTCAATGAGCTCGAAGACACACTCAGTAATTTTGATCTAGTCTTATACATTATGAAATCCTCTAGTGCCCTAAAAGGATAGTGGATGTTGGATCTAGATGTCTCTAGATTAGTCAACCACGGACCTCAAAACCCCTCCGCCCTGACTTGGAACAAGTAGAAGGACACCTAAATTGAGTTTTCCTACTGCATGTGCTACTGGAGAAGGTGTGGGAGCATACCCTGTATACGTTCCTATTCAAAAGGAAGCATAATAGAGGAATCCCCCCTAGTGGGAGTACCCAAATCTATTTGTGCATGGGAATTAATGTATTCATTTTTTTGATTAATTACATGTTATTTTATGTTTTTAAATATCCAAAACCCTCCTATCCTTTTATGTGAAAACTATTTTTAAAACCCCTATGTATTTTAATTATAACTTGAGATATAGTGATTGGAATTCTATAATTATAACATAATATAAAATATAACAACTTGATATAACTTTTAATAATATATGATGAAGTATAATTTTATCTCTAGATTTATAACATTTTAATCCAAACATGACACAAGTTTTTATTTTAAAGTAATATTTTCTATATAAACTAATTTACAATTTTCGTCTGTATTTCATTTATAACATTTTATATAATGATCAGATTCTTACGGAAATTATTCCATTGGAAATAAAACTAATTTATATTAATTTCATTAGAATAAATTGAATCTTGATTTTATTTTTAAGGGGTGTGATATTTTTTTGATGATCTTTCAAAATATCTGTAATTTTGAATTTTCCAAAACTAACAAACTTTTTTTTCTCTTTGATATCTCATTCATTATAATAGGAATCACTCAAATATTGATGAATTATAAATCTAAATAGTTTTTCTTCATTTCATTAAACTACATGAAACTATAAAAATTTCATTTACATACCTTAAAAATTCGCTGAAGTGCTTCAATTATTTTTACACTATTCAAATATTATTTTCATTATTTTTTGATGATATCTCATTCAATACTTATCAGAATTAAGTGATTACTAATTCATTGAAAATCCCATGAAATTATATTCAATTAAATATTCTTAAATATATTTTAATTTAATTTTTATATAGAATTCAATTCACTTTAGTTTCTATGTCAAAGTTCGTACTTAAAAAGATGAATCACTATTCATTATCTTCATCATCTAACCTCTTTTTTCCATGGTTAATCACTAAATTTTCTTATCTTTCAGATAAGAGACCTAAAACCACCCTATTCCTCCTTATATGAGTTATCCATCAATAATAGATCACTTAGATAGAGTTTCCATCTTAATAGTAGATGAATCATTATCACTTATTCAACGATGAGTCAATTAATCCCTCCAATGGTATCCTTTTTCAAATAATGACTCATCTCATATTTCCAACTAATGGGGTCTCAAATTTCCTATAATAGTGACTCATTTATTTTTCCAATGGTAAATCAAATTTATTCCAACGATAATTCATATATAATTCTCAACTTTGATATATGTGAGACATGTGAGACATGTGAGACACGTGAGAAATGTCAGACATGTGAGATAAGTGAGACATGTGAGAAATTTACAAATTCCAATAGTGAGAAATTTCCAACATTTCAAGGGTAATACATTTCCAACATTACAATGGAGAGAGATTTCTAACTTTGCAACAGTGAGACATTTTCACATTCCAACGGTGACTCATTTTTGAACTAATGGTGACTCATTTTTTTAACAATTGGTTACCCATACCCTATTTTTCATATTTTTATATTTTAATGAACTGCATACTTATATTAATTGTTTTATGTATTTTATTGATTTCCAAAATTAATATATATTATATATGATCCATTTGAAGTATTATTGTAATATTTTAATGAGTTTTAAATTTTTATTAAATTATTTTATTAATCTTTCAACATGTTTCATATATTTATAATATTTATATCTTGAATTGATTTTTTGGTCTTATATTTATTTAAATTAATATTTAGTAATGAAAAATATATTAAAACTTATTTCATAGAATTTAAAGTAGTATAATTTGTTTTTAAAAATGACACACTACATTAAATTAAAATATATAAAATATTTTTTAATTAGTATTATGATTTTTTTTGGATTGATTTAAAATATTATTATCATTTAACAGGTGATTCAAATTTTTTTGAATCAGTATTTTGTTTTTAATATAGATATTTATTTTTTTGTGGTTATTCTTCACAATAATCCTCTATCTCTCCTGAATAATTTGAACATTTTTGAATTATATTTTATTTATCCAATGTTTTTTTTCAGTTTTTTTTTCATAGATCTTACTTAAATGTTCCAGGACACTTCAAGGAACCCATGTATTACATATTCGATACTCTATTTTTACCTGTGAACAATGTTGTGAATATTCAAACTAATGCAAAATTTGTAAAGTTAAATTTGATAATTTGTCTCATCATTTGGATGATCAATAAATTTATGAAATACATCTACTTAAACTTATAATGCCTTAACGAGACAAGCTGATCAATTTCTCAAGAAATAGTTCTTGTAATTTTATTCTTCTTCTATCTATTTCATTTGGTTTTTGTGTTTGTAACAATACTTCCTTCATTTCATGAACACTATTTTTTTCTATTTATTATTTTATATAATAAATCATTTCTTCTTATCTTCTTCAGGTTGTAACTCCTAAATTCTAAATTTGTGACTGTTCAGGTTGCGACTCTCAGTTTCTACATTCATGTTGCAATTAGGTTGTGACTCCATGTACATATGTCAGTGTCATGGTTATCCCTCCACTAGAAAAAGATTCTATAATTGGGTTCTAATTCCCCCTAAAATATTTTTTTAGTGTATGCATATCTCTCTCTGAGTAGATAGGTATAATAATGGTCTAGGTTCACTTTGGAATAAACCAATAAAAAAATATCTATGTTCATTTCTTTATTTCTACTACTAAATTAACTTTGCTAATTAATTTAATTAATAAATTTATTTGATTAATTTTTTTAATCTGGTCTATTCACCCACCTTTATACCGTATTCCATTATCATATAAGACTTAAAAAACCATGTCTGCTGGTAGTCCCATCAATCAATTATGAGGCAACATCTTCTATATGATGAATGGAAACATTTAGATCATTTATGACTGATCCTAATCAATATTCTGGGAGGCTACCCACAACCTAGGGTATATCCATCCTAGAACTTACCAAGTTTATCCATACATGTATGTTATTCATAATCATATATATATAAATAAAACATCATTCTCAGGGTCTACTATATTTTCCCAGTATAGATATGTCACAACAACAACAAAAAATATATATCATACAACAAAATAGAAGTCTATCCCAAACAGATAATAAAAGTCATGTAATTAAATTAATAAATGAATATGTAGAATAAAAATAGTTTTATATATAGTATTTGATCCTACCTTCCAATTAATGATACATGAATTCACCCAAAATATCATAAAACTATAAAATCAATCCTATAAAATATAACTCAAATGTATGTTACATGTAAGATAGCAAGTAAAATTGAAACTCCCCTAATGAAATCCCACATTGCTATCTAATTTCTACCATGTCCTAGGTTAGTGAAAATAAAAGAATGAAAACTATCCTATGAGACCATTTTGTAACATCCCAACACGAACCATCATATTTGAGTGGGAAAGACACAAGACCTTATACATGCTTCCTAGTATGCAAGAGGTTTCCAACTAGTAGTGAGGGTCCAAACGCCATTAGTGGGGAGAAAATAATCTCAATATCATATCCTTGAACCAATAATAATAATATAATATAATAATTATAGTAACTTTTTAATGAACAAAATAAAAAAAAATTAATAACATATGGAATATAAGTCTTACAAAAAATAAACAAACATGCTCGAAAAATGGAAATCCAGGACAAAGTAATGTGCGGGAATATAACAAATAACTAAAACTATAGTAACCCTTTGGATTATATCCTAGTACTTATCCCATATAAATTCTCCATGGATCATATATCTACAATAGGACCCTTTCCCTTTATTGGATCCCTATAAATAATTTTCACATGCATCAAGATGCCCACGTAGTGTGTGAGTAATAAAACCCATTATGACACCACCAATGTGTCATTAAGAAGTGTTTGAATGTATAAAAAGTGTATCTAATAATAATAATAAATGATAAAAGAGGAATATTAGTCATAAAACCATGTATTGAGTGGTCGTATGATAACCAAGCTACCATAGACCCCCAACGTACCTATTTTTGATCCATGGAGGAATGAGTGTCGTATGATGTCATAAGTGAACAAGAATAGGCTAAATGAATCATAATAATGTCCCCCATTAGTATCTAAAGATCATGTTAGATCAGGTCCCTATATCATCATATCGTCACCCCAACACGTGTCTAACCTATAGGTCATCGTACCCCATCTGTACCTCAGGTTAGGCCTCTGGGCAATCATTCCCAAATCATCATCACCTCGATTCATACCCCTTGGCTATCATTCCACTACCCTATTAATAGGTTCATCTTCATCGTCATTGTATATTGTGTACACTCTTCCTTTAAGTGATAATCATTGAACAACTGTCCACCAATAACAAGTACCATGAACAAACTCTAAGGAATAGTGACACACATAACTGGGTAAAACATACAATTTAATCATAGCATATCATCATGAGAATATAGTGGAAACATATCACAATATTTGGTGTTAATAAAACATGTAAATAAAATACTTTGATAATACTCTTGGAATCAAGAATCATAACAGGTGTCTAATTCTACACACACCAACTTTTGAACACAATCAAGCATGGTCAAATAAGTAATGTCATTATAAGAATTGTACCATAGAACAAGATTCCCAAATGATATGGAACTTCCTACCACAAGGTATTTGATATACATATAATTTTTCATCATGTAATATCAACCCAAATAACATAGTCATATTATTTAGTTCAAAACACTCAGCGAGGACCCCTAGAGCTGATTCCAAATATTTCATTTCCACATGAAATAAAAACTCCACATGTGATAACAAATTTCTCCCTCCTAAATAATTTCTAAACTCTCAATTTATGACATAGAAATATTTTAAACATTTATTATATAAATAATAATTATAAATCCTCATGTAATGAAAAATCATCCCTCCTTAATAATCACAGTAATCATAATAACTATTTATTATTCATTTATAATTCCAGGTTATTACCATTTAAAGATTTTTTTATCATTTTTCTCCATAAAACTTAACAAAGATTATTTTTAAAATTTCACAAGAAAAAATAATAAATGGAATTTTACCCTTGGAAAAATATCATATGAATAATATAGAAGTGATAGATGGGGTTTCCGTGCATAAACTCCATAAGAAGAATCAAGTTCAATTGAAGTAAACTTTACAGATCTTTAGTAAAATATATTTTGGAATATCCAAACTCAATAGGAGATAAAAAATCATAGGGAAATAAGGTTAGGATTTTTTTTAAGATGTTAAACAGTGTACTTGTTTACAACATTAAAAACCACAAAATAAATATGTCATTTAATTTTTATTTTAAGTTATTCTTAGTTTCGAAGTGTTTATAACCTTCCAAAAAGAAGTTACAAACATAAACATGTAAAAGAAATAATTTCCCATCATTTTAGGATTTGAAAATCATGAAACCACATCAAGGGTTTCAAATGGGATGAATAAATGGAAAAAAGTGATAGAAATCACTTTTTCTGAAAAATGGGAATTACATAAGTGTAATGTGGTTTACACTTTTAAATCTCATAGTTGTCACCTGAGGGTGGATTTTAACCTTATTCAACCTTTGAAAAGTAGGAGTTACCCTTATGTAACACAACTTACCCTTATCAAGTATCTAGATTACCCTTTTGCAACCTTTATAAATTATCGTTTACCTTTATGTAGATCCAAGTTTACCCTTAATAATCCTATAAAAACATGGTCTTAACCTTACTTGATGTATAGAAATACCCCTTAACCTTATGAAATAGTTTATTTGTTGAAATGTAACCCTTATAAACTCATGGTTACCTTTATGTTACTCCACAAATATATCCTATTTATATGTTGATAACATTTTACACTTACGTAAACCCCATGATCCAAATAATGATAAAGATAAAATTGAATTTTTCTAAATTCTCTCACAAAAGACTTATTAACCATGAACAAAATGGTTTATTAAAATTAGGATTTTATAAGAGTATCCAAGGGGAAATTGGAAATACTAATGAAATGTTTTTGGGATTTGGTAGGAAAGTGTTTGAATATAATATCATGATTAATATTTTCATGGAGAAATCCTAAGTATGATTGAAATATAAATTCATTCCAAAAGTTCTCAGATTATGTGGCTTTTTGGAAAGGGGTTTTGATCTTCTCTTCTGCTACCTCACTTCTTCATAATTTATTGTCATTCTAATTGGTAGATGGTTTGGGTTTTTCAATTTGGTCTGAGGTCTACATAGAGGGGAAACTTCCTCCAAAAATTATTTATCTTCTCTCAGTATGTTCTTAAAAGTATCCTAAACTATGGAATTACTAGTGGAAGGGTAAATCCTAACAAAGGCTGATATGGATTTATTAACATCTCTCATTTATTCTTGTTAGATGATATGGGATTATTTATCAATAGAAGAATAACATATATTAAAAGGATAAAATAAATACTCATTTAATATCTGAGTAAGAGTTTCCAATGTATCAACACTAGAAAAATCAACATTATTATTCCAAATAAATTATCAAGAAGGTAATAAAAAACAATTAAATATTTTATTCGTATTTATAGAATACAGTTTCTAATGGAATACCTAGGTGATCATTTTTTAAATAAAATATTCTATATATAGTACTTTGAAGGTATTATCTATAGGATTATATATATAATTAACAATTTGAAAAGAAAATGTCTCCCTTTTGGAGATAGGATCACCCATGTCAATAGTGTACTTTATTACATTCCCATGCATGTCCTATAATTCATACATGCTCCCAAATATATCCTCAAAATAATCAATAATAACTTTACTAGTTTCATTGGGTATTCCTAATACAAAGGGATACATAATTAAGAAAGAAAGACTAGGTGGGATAAGAACTTATAGGAGAGAGGAATTAATCTCAAAATAATTGACGAGACAATGCAGTGCATGCAAGCTAAACTCACAAGGGATTGTTTCTCTAAAAATTATCTTTGGGTTAGATTTATCTATAGAATGTATGAAAACTCTCTAAATTTATAAATTTAATATAATTTAAATGGTTCCCATCTTTGTAATATCCTTCATGGTTATTTTTTCATATTTATTAATAATTCAATATGGTTTATTAGTATGGATGATATACACTTCTGGAAATACAATTAGATTGAAAGAAATATATTTTTATCAGGGTGAAAATCACAAAAATAATTTTTCCATCAAGTGCTGTCACACCAACATTTCACTGATTTTTTTGTAGATTCAAACCTAATTCTCTTTTTCTCATGCATACAGATGTTTAAATATCCTTATGCGTTCTTCTTCACAATAAATGCTTTGGGAATGTTCGGTCTCTAATTTCCAAAAACTCATTCACATCCACATCATTGAAAATGAAGGGTCATCTAAATATGGTGTAAACTCTTACCAGGATAGATTAACTATTTAGTTTGGAATATTATAAACCATGATATCCCTATGAATTATTAAGTGTAGAATAGAGGCATTATGTTGGTTTTAAAGTGTATATGTTTTATAAAAGAAAAGTTAGAATCTTTTATACACTAATTTTTTGAAGGGGATTGGGCTCGATATATATAGTTTATTCTCATAGGATTAAAAGAGGTTTATTCTTAGTTCCTTTTAGTTAATACTTTCTTTTCTAGTTTTTTTTCTAATGCAATAGATTCAATAATTTTTTAGTCAAGTCTTAATATCCACCTTATTAGATGATAATTTTTCTCGGACCTCCATAATGTCACTCATAATAATGGGACCAAGCCTATAAAATGAAAATTTTAAGTGAAATTTTACTCCACTATTAAACCTATATTTTCACTTACTAAGAATATTAGCATTCATGCTTCTATAAAGAGATGGCTCTGACCCCAAACATCAAATTATTCCCCAGTGAAGTCTTGACCATTATTGGTTGTTCTTGAATTAGGTCCTAAATCTCAACATAAAGTACCATTGTATTCCTGGATTCATGCATATATGTGTCCTAATTTATGATTTTAGGTGATTAATGATTCTGGATTTCTTTTATTGCTATTTAAATTTTAATTATCTCACTGTAGAAACTGATAATTTACATTATATATTATCCTAGTACTCTTGAAGGAAAATTTTATTATCTATTATCAAATTTGACTCCACACTACAGGTCCGATGTCTATTGGGTTCCCTCCATATAATTGGAGTATTTAATACTCTATCATAACTTTTATAGTCATGATTCATTAAAGAGTGAAAATACATCACACATGGAGTGAAGGGAATCATTTTGAAAACTACTTAGTCTCCAAAAGAGTACATGAGGGGGAATTGATTGTCAATTCGAGTATTGGTTCTCTTCCTAGAGAGTGTAGGTATTGTAATTTTTATGATACTCTTGGGCTACATCACTTTCATACTCCATGATGTTTCCTTTTATATTTACATGCAACCACAATTTCTTTTCCTAATAAAAAGTTTCAAACTATAATTCAATATATAAGATACTTGAGAAGAATATAAGGATAAAAGGAGTTTTTTCCTAGATAAAAGTGTTTATCTAGGATTTTGTTAAAATATGAGGGATATTATCCTACCACTTGTCAACGACATATTTTAGTGAATAAAATATTATTATCACATTTTTTTCACTCAATGCATATAATAGCACTTATTATATATTTATAATAGTTTATTTTTTAAAAATTTACCAATGAAGGAATGATGTGTTATTTCATAACATAAAAGACTTTTTTTATTCTTAGCATGATATAGTGTGTATGCTTCTAGTGGGAGTATATTTGGGCTTAGATAATTTAAATGTTTAATATGTAAAATATTATTTAATCCAAAATAAAAATTGAAGGTCACTTAATATCCAAAAATGTTTAGGGTATATAAAAAAATATTAATTTAAAGATTAATATAAGTTTCCAAAATAGTTCATTGAAAAGTTTTGAAGGAAAAGGTTGATAAATGATGATGATAAGGAACTTACAAAAAATTCTGTGTATATAACTGAAGTTATTAACATCATAAAATATGATGTTGTAAAGTAAAGAAGTTTGAATACTATGTTTAATGATTTTAACATTAGTAATAAGATTCCAAAGTCTCAGAATTATTTAAATTAGATAACTTCATATATGTTTATCACTAAAAGAGTTTCATGGGAGGGTATTATCACATTGGCACATAATCATGTGGAAAATTTTATAGAGATATGTAATAATTTGTACCCCCCTAAAATTATAGTAAACATAAGTTTGATCTAGTAGTTTATCATATGTGATGTGATGGGAACTTATATATGTTTTCATTATGATATTGAATATGATAAATGGGAACAAAATGATTTTTTTGTGATGGAATACCCATGAAGTATACCACATAGAGTGTCACACATATTTCCTTTGATATACTAGGAGAGAATTATTCATATTTTAATTTATTCATACCCAAGTTTTTAAAGATACATATAATGAAGACTTCTATAATTTAATACTTTTATTATAAAGGCCTTTAGGGTAAGTTAGCTAACTTATGGTTGGGTATGTTTTTGATCATATCATCAGTTGGATCTTAACTAAGATGGGTTTTTCCCTCTCATATGAGCTATATATAATTTTGGCCCATAATTAAGATATTATGAGTAAGGTTATATCCATACCCATATAATACATACAATTTGATTATTTATAGAATAATGGGTATGAGAAGTGATCATCCAAAAAGATGAATGACCTATGATGTATTCATCGATCAGTTTATTATATACTCATATATTTGATATCATATTTGTGGAAATAGAAGATTGATATACTCTATGCCTTTGGGTTACTCGATATATTATAGAATATGGTTCATATGAAAATTCATTCTTATATATGATACAATTGGTTGTAAAAGGTATATATATACATGTATTTGATGGATATCACATCAGATCCATTTATTATTTGAGTAGAATTGATTATTTTTTGGATCCCACTATTTGCTTAAATTTATGAATTAATGAATTAATATTTGTTTTCAATGATAAAAAGGTATATGGGGCCCCAATTTATGGTTAATATATATTATTACTAATGGATAGTATCTAAAATAGTTTTAGAGTTTATCCAAAAGGATTTTTTGGATGGTTATTCACAAGGTATTATTTATTTTGTGATGTAGGGTGAAGTTGATGATAGTTTTACAAAATTGGATCAGAAATATACAAAAATGGTTTTGTATATGGTTTTATAGGTAATTTTATATAATCCAATATAAATTGGATTGGAACTTAGTCTATAAGTCTTTAGTGAAAGTTGGTGATTGAAAAATATAAGACGAAAATTCATAGACACATGTGATGTGTTTAAGGCCATATCATAATGTATGGTATGTTGATGTAATATGATGGGAAATAAATGGTATAAAAGTAATTTTTAATTTATTTAGGTATATATTTCAATAAAATATAGAGATACCTTATATCCTCCTCCTATAAAAATCATAGAGTATGATTTTTTAATCTCATAAGGCATTGTTGTGAATAATTTTATTGTATGATTATTATAAAACCATGTGATTAAGATATGGAAATTGATTGTTAATATTAAATTTCAAAATTATCTTCCACACTATCTATCATTAATTCATGTAATATATATAGGATCATAATGAATTTATGTGACAAATTCATGTTTGGTTTTGGGGTTAAAAAGGGTTTGTGATTGCATATATTCCTTATACATTTTTAACATATAATTTATTCAATTATCACCCAAGGAGAATCGGTGAGGGATATATAAGGATACTATCACTATAAGATGGTGTTTTTATAAACCTTCCTAAGTCTCTATAAAATTATCCCTACCCAATATCTCTCTTATTCCATCATCCTTTTCCCTGTGAGGTGTTAGCATACCATGGATGTGAGGATGATCCCACTCAAACATCAAATTATTTGGTTTCCACATGGATAAACAATGTATAAGGGATTCCTTTGGCTACAATTGTGGGATATTTATCAAATATATGATAGAAGACTATAGAAAGTCCCATCGGTAGTATAAGGTATACATAGTGTTATTAATTTATAGTTTATAAATGGTTTCGGTTCCACACATGGTTGATCTTAGGATTTTGGTATTATAATTAACTTTTCTAAATAAATTATTAAATTATAATTTGAAACCAATCATGTGTAAGAAGTATAGCGGTAGGTAAAGGAGGATGAAGATAAATAGTTTACCATATTGTGAAATAGGAAATTCTTAAAAATATAATAGTGGAAAGTTGAATAAAAAATATGTTAAAAATGGAAAGGTGAAAAGATAAAAAATGAATTTAAGGAAGATATTTCAATAACAGAAAAATAATTAGTTTGAAAAAATGGGATAAATCAGTGGTTTGAGAGGTAAATAAATGGAAGTGTCATACTTTGGACTGTAATAAGTCCAGTAATAAAATTCTTAGTTTTTTTGTAAAATTGGTATTGTGATGGATATAAACATGTGGAAATGTATTCCTGGTTAAATTTGAGATGTTTAAAAAATTATTATAGTTTTGGAATGTAAAAGTTTATGAGGATACAACCCAATAAAAGAATAATATTTTATAAAGAAGCTATAAATTATTGTGTTCAAATAAATATTTGGTTTCAAGCTCTGAATAAAGTATATGAGAGATATGATAAGCTGATTCACCTGGCTAAAAAGTTCCTAACCATTTTTTAGCACAATTTACTATGAATAATGATAAAATTTTTTATAAGAAGGAATAGAAAAGAGTGGATATATCTCTCATGATTGGTGTTTCTTTGAATTAATCTCAAAATAATCACCCCTTGATCTTGGAAAATGGGTGTTCATCACATATGATAGGTTATTTGATAATTTATAAAGGCCAATATCAGTTTGTAGAAATACTAGCCACATTAGGCAATGGTAGAACAATTAATATCAAAGGAGTTCACTCAAAAGGTATAGATGAATAGAAGATGAATTCCAAGATTACTCTCTTTATTCATGGTTTGAAACACAACATCATAAGTGACTCATAGATATGTAATGAAGTAAATTAAGTGATATTTAAAAATGATTGATATGTGGTAAATAGATTAAAATATGTATTTTTTGTGACACAAGGAAAATGGATAAATGTAAGACTATTTCAATTTAGAGAATTTAAAATTTCATATCACCTGTATATGAATATTGAGAAGTGTATTATGGATAAAGTGAGACATTTAGATTATTTATATAAAAAAATATTATAACCAATGATGGATATTGTACACACAAAAGAGAATAATGGATACAATATTGGATCTAAACAAAAGAAAATGTGAGTGATGAAGTACACACAAAAGGATACAATTTAGAACATGATTTCTTATGAAAAGTCTAAACTTGAAGAAAAATTTGTTTTTTGAGTGATTAAATTAAAATATACATGATAAAGAGAAAAATGTGAAGATTATCCTAGAATTTTGGTTCATTAAAAATGTCATAGAAGATATCAAGATAATAAATTTCATAAAAGTTTTTTTGTTGGATAGATTGGTCATTCAGTGAAAAAAGTGTCCTATTATAATAGTTGTTTTAGAGGAAACCTGAACATTATGAGATGTTACTAGTTCAACAAAAGAACATTTTAGTCATTTAGAAGATATAAAATACTCACATATAGGGGATAATACTTTTAAAAATAGTTAAAGGAAAAAAAATTTATTTAGTAGGGGAATGTCAAGTTGAAGAAAATTTTTGATAGATCGAATGATGTTTCTGAGATATGTGAATAAGAGAGTCATATTTTTTAGAAATATTTTGTGATAGTTTCAAATAAAAATTTCTCACATCATGATGTACATATATTTCAAAAAAGAAAAAGAAGAAGACACTCAGTGAAGAAAGAGTTTCCTTGTAGGAATACCAAGGTAGTGAATGTGAATCCATTGAAGAATGTTGACTCCAAAATGAATGAAAAAATCATTCTATTAATAAATAATGTTTAAATAATCACCTAAAGTGATATAAATAAATTAAATATGGTTGTGGAAATATTTTAATAAGATATTTTAATTTCTTAATAACAATTTCAAAGATCTATAAAATAAGATGAAGAAAAGTATAGTGAGAAGAATAGTCTTTCACATGTTACATTTCTAATGTTCAAGAGAAGAAAATTTATCATATTCATAAATAGAATTTGAATAAAAGTGTTTATGGTAAAATATATTTTTAGTTAAAGGGGATTTTTCTACTGAAAAATAGAGGATAGAAAATAAAATTCAAATTTCACTATTTAAAGGTTAATCTATGATGTCCCATACCATCACTTATTTTAATTATATTTTTATTTTCAAAGGAGGTGATAACAATATAAATTCAAAGAATTTGTTTTTTATTATGGTAGAAAATATATTTAAATGTTTTTATTTCCAAATTGAAATATATGTATTCATTATGTAAGACTATTTTGGAAATGTGAGAATTATTCTAATGTGTTTTATGAGTATCTTGGAAAGAAATTATTGTGTAGAACATTTATAGGAATAGTCCTGAGAAGGTAAGTGGAAAGATATAGAATATAGTTTTTGGGAAGTGTATTTAAGTTAGAATAATGGATAACTGTTACTTTTTTATTTTGGGTTCTTGTTTCCTGCATTGATTTCAATCACATAGGCTTAGAGAAATTGAATAGAGAATCATTTATAACTTGGAAGAGTGATTTTTTATAAATTTTTGAAAATAAAATATAAATGGGGATATTTTTGTGATCAATAATATATTTTAAGATAAAGGTTTTTCTAAAGGTGTTTCTATAAAAGGGAGAGATTATTGATTTATAAAAGAAGTGGATATGATATTTCATGTTGGTGGTGCCTTTTTTGTCTAAAAATTGACATAATTATCATCACAAAAATCAAATTCAAACTCAAATGGATTTCCATGATTTAGATGAGGTGAATTCTATTTAAAATCATACAATATCTTAGAATATGTTTGAATATATAAAGTGATGTTTCAAATGAGTTCTAGTAATGGATAAAATAACTAGCACTAAAAAAATAATTTCCATGCCACAATTTGTATGTGTAAGACTATTTGTTGGTTAATTAATAACATATCATGACTCAAGACATATGGTCATGTAATTATTTGTTTATGGAATGTAAATATTATATATATTTTTCTCCATGAAATAAAGATCATTCCACAATACATATACTCTAATTTTTTTTCTTCGAGCTATTTTATACGGGAAACATAATTTCTTCATTAGTGGGATATTAGGATATGAATAAAAATATGGAACTTTAGTGTGATTTACATGGAAATTAAGTTCTTTTATGGTAAGTGGTGTCACATGATAGTTTATAGTGACATGTTGTAAATCCCACAGATGAATAAGAGTACTTAGTGTGAGTAAAAAAATTTTGTTGTGGGGGTGGATGTTTCACCCTGGATCATAATATCATGCCACGATATAGATGTTGTGAATATTTGGTGGTACTTTGTTTGAATTGTTTATAGGTTATTCTACAATATACATTTTACACATGACAATTCCCTTGGAAGTTAATTAATTAAAAGGTAACGAGTTTTAGAAATTATCTTATCATGCCACATTGTGCCTAGTTATGTTGTACAAAACAAGGTCACTCAATCATTTTCATTGTCACCTCGTGATTCTTATCAATTATTGTTTTTAGTGAATATAATAATTTAGATTCATATGAGGCTTATGGACTACTCAAACATTAACTTATTTTTTCCTTTGACATATTAAATGTTGTACAATGGGTTTTATTGGTCCAATAGATCAAATTGAATCCAGAGAAGTTGAAGAGAATGTTATGTATTTGAATTTGAAATTAAAATTTGGTTGAATAAGGATATCGTTGTGAAATAAAAGGAAAAAAAATAAGTTTCTAATATAAGTAAACTAATTGGAGAAGGATAAGTGATGCATAAGGGAATGTACCCAAAAAAATGTTTACCCACTGATTATAACAACATTTAGAAGAGGGATATTTGAAAAATAGAGATCAAAGGCATTATTTTGAAGAAGATTAACTATAATTATTTTTCATTAAGTTTATAAATATTATATTATTGTTTAATGAATATATATTCACTTATAATTAAAGAAATATCAAACGAGGAATCAATAATATGTTAAGTTTTCTAGTCTAAGAATTAGAAAGTAAAATTTCATAGTTTCAATGATCTAAGAGGAGAAAATGAGAATATATTCTAGTAACAACAAATTTGGAGACCCTTAGTAAATCAAAAAGACTCTTATTATTGTTTATTTTAAGATATATTTAAAAGTGTGTGGGAGAACCTTATACTTCTTGAGATATATTTGTATACATGAAAGTTCAAGGATAAACCCTACTCAAGGAAATCCATTTGGTGATTCTAGTGGATCATATGTTGATTTATAATACTATAACATGCTAGGGATGTATTCATTAATTTTTATTAGTGAACATGATATATTTTATTTTTATTATTTTGTGTGTGGATATGAAAAGGGAATCACTGAAATGATTTTATTATCATAAAAAGGTTTGATGGGGAGGAATAAATTTTTATGAGGGTTTGTTTGCATCATACTAATAGGTGAAAAATGTTGACTAGTTGGATAGTCATAAAATATTTTTATTAATTTATTTACCACTCCCGATGAATACTCATTATAGGGACTGAACTACATTTATGGTGGTTTCCTCAATAATTTATGACAAACAAGAAATACCAATATAGTTTCAAAAATGATCAAAAGGTTCAAAAATAAAGAATATAATTCAAATATAGGTTACTCAATGACATGAATAAGATAATCTCAAACTTTATTTTTTTCATTTAAAAAAACCCATGTTGAATAAGTGTGGTTAATAGATTCCACAAAAAGAACATCATTAAGGGGGATTTTCAAGGAAGAAGGCCATAAATCACTTCTTACCATAGTTTTTGATAAGGTATAGTGATATCCTTCATCAATATAATCTTTATCATTGCTTACATTATTTAATCTAAACCCTTACACATTATCTTTCATTGGAGAAAGATTCTCCTCCCAAGTAATTTTTAAAACTCACCTCAAAATATTTCCAATATAAATATCTAAAACCCAATAAAAAGAAATAAATAAAGCTCATATATGTCTGGTTAACAAGAAAATATTTATGAGAAACAAGTAAAAAATGTATGAACCATCATTTTCATATGAAACTAAGTTGAAAACCAATGACACTATCATGTTAGTGAACACCTTTGCACCTTGATTAGTTGATAGAAGTTAAATTGATGGAATGAAAGAAAAAGAAAAAGAGGGGGATAAAAATAAAATAAATTAAATTGATATTTTTGAATAGTAATGAAAAATAAAATAATTTAATATAATTAAAATAATAATATTATAATAAGAATATATTATTAATATAATTAGATAATAAATATTTTTATAATATTATAATTTTAATAAATAAATAAATAAAATAAAAAAATAATATTTATTTTATTTTTTATTTTATATTTCCCATAATTTTTTTCCCATTTCCCACCATAAAAAATGGGGGGAACTAGTTTCCTCTATCTCAAGGAAACCATGGTTTCCTAGTAAATATTTTAAGACAACCAAATACCTCAATAATGGTGGAAATTTAAACTTTTTCCTTACTTTTTTACCTCCCACCAATAAACAAAAGGGGTGTTAGTGTACTTGATAACTATATATCATTAAGAAGTTACCTAAACCAATAACATAAAATGAAATGAATAAATATATCAAAAATCATCCATGGCCTCACAAAACAATTACTAACATATCTCTCTCTAGGGAACTTATGTGACTTTTATATAAATAATAGCATGACCTAGAGTATTTTAGGGAATTTATAACCTTGTAATTTCGATTTATGGGGGAAACATGTAGTATTTTTTTAAAAAAATCACTAATGTGTGAATCATGGAACATTAATTTAACAAATTAAAAATGTTGTTTGAGTGGGGTTTTTTAAAAATCATCCAAGACATCAAATAAATATCAAAATTTCATGAATTACATGAAAACATTGAATTATTAATTCTTTATGAAATACTAAAAACCTATTATTTAAATACATTTATACTTTGACCATTCTATCATGTGTAAGACTTTAGTTCAGTGTGATTGTGAATTCATGAAAGTTCATGTGAATGTGGAATCAATGTAGAACACTAAATGAAGAATAAATTATATAAAACATACTTCTTGAACTAACCTTGACCTTAATGGAAATAGTAGTATCAAAGTATAAAATTTAGGATAAGTTCATTATCTAATCTAACAAATAAAATATCATTTCACTATCATAAATAGTTTAATTTAAACTAGAAAATTAAAAATAAAGATATTATAATAGTATTTTTATCATTTAGATGTTCCCTAATAACTCTCACAACATTTATTAGATAAACACCATGGTTTTTGTGAGGTAGTTGATACTGTGAAATTGTTGTCTGAAGTAATTCAACTATATGATTTATTGTTTCTTATAATCCCTCAATATTACTATAATAGAAAAAATAAAATATATGAGTTGAAAATGTTTATAAAAAATGAAATTATTTTTAATTATTACAATCCAACCAAAAAAAGAATGCTAGATTTATTCCTTTTAATATTGGAAAAAAATTAATTAACAAGAAAATATTTATACTAAATGTTAATTATCAACATTTATTAAAAAATGAAAACAATATCATTAACTATAAACCAATATCTAATTTTTAATTTATTATAAAATGTTTCTTAATTACTAAAATTCTAAATATGCATTTTTATATTAAAATCAATATTTTTATAATTATAAATTATAATAATTTTAATTATTGGGTGAAAATTATGTAATTATTTTCATATTATTTTGCGTATAAAGGATAAGTTACCTTTGGTAAAAACTATTTACCATGATAAAAGATAAAATGATAAAATAAAAAATATAATTGTAATGAGTTGAAGAAAAATGTTTAGAACATGTGTGGGAATGGGTGGTTGAGACCTAACTTAACCATATCTCTTACCCTCTCTTATTTCTCAAATTTTATCCACTTTTCTTGATAGTGAATTCCCATTGTTGAAAAGTTTTGGATATTTAAAAAATATATCATCTAGTTTAACATATAAAAGGGGAACTCCTCTCTTCACTTTACCTCACACCAAAATTCCACTAGTTTGGACCAAAAATCAACCCAAAACTCTCCCTAAATATATACCCACCCTCAATTGGTTTAGGTCTTCTCAAAAGACCATCCCTCAAGGGATTAATCCCTTAAAAAAAAGATAATACAATAAGTGATGTATAAACTTCAAACTAATCCTTTCTCATTTATATTTTTATATGTGAATTTTTTATTACTAATATTACTTCATATAATAATCAAATGATAACATCAATAATATTATTAAACTTTTTTGTTATTATAATTTTGTTGAAATCAATAAACATCTTTCCATTTTTCTTTAAGAAAAAAAGAAAACGTGAATTGTGTGTATGTGAGGAAAATCGCCTCCATGAATTAACATGATCGCTATCCTTCACCACATAACATGGATTGTAACATCATTACAAGGGTGAAACTAAATTGGTTCCCTACTCTCGTGCACTACATGAACTCAAGTGTGCCTCCCTATACTCTAGATGTTTCCAAATAGAAATTTGTGTCTAATGGAACATGTGGGGATACTATACCTTCTTTACCAAAGTACTCCAATAGTAGAAATCAAGATAAAAATAGAAATTTAGTAATAATAAATACCAAAACATCACATACCACATTTTAAAAACTGATTAAGTACCAACTAACCAAATAAGTAAACATTTTAGGCCATGATAGTCTAATGCGCCAAAGGAAAACCAAAACAAGCCAGTAGATACAATATCTAAAATAGGTCCCAATGTCATGTCGGGTCCCCCCATCCATGCTCTGTCCTGACTCCCACATCATCCATCTAACAAAAGTCCTTTTCCCTTGTTCTAATATAGAAACATGGAGTTTTCTCATGTACTCAACAGCAGCCCCAGATGGGTGTGAGTACAACTCAGAGGACCACCATAAATGATGTATACAATAATATTCATTTCAATAATATTGTATGCAGAAGTATAGTAAAAAATAGATATTTAGTAGATTAAATAGGATTAATTATTTTATAATATTTAAATTAACCACATTAGTTCTCAGTTCCAAGTGATACCCATACCCATAAAACCTACTTCGGCCCTTTCTGGTTATCTGAGCCGTATGTCAAAGGGTCTCATGTTAATATACATGTATAATTAATACATGTATTCAAACTAGGATTAAAAACACCATGTATGACCATCCCTAACCACAATATGGAACCCATGTACATACCCTTTGATTTAGGAGAATTGGTCCCTCAGCCAATACTAAGATGCATCGGGGCACCTGGAGCATCATTCTGGGCCACCCAAGGGAGAGGAGCCTCAGTATAATATACCATCTAATAACTTTAGAATAAAGTGGTGTATGTTTTAACATTAATGAAAAAATGAGTTATTTTTTCATTTTATAACATTTTTATGGTTCATTACATTCAAAAAATTCTCAATAGCTAAAGTTAGTAAATTTCACCATTTAAGCACCAATATAACCATTTGTCACCCATTTCAATCCATTTAACAACATGGACATGCCTCTCTAACCATTTATCACATTTACCCATTTTCAAAAAATAACTCATTTAAGTCATTCATGTTAAACCAAAAAACCACTTTATTTCAAGTTAATATAATAAACACATTTATTATTGGATTAATATCATAAACCCCTCAATTCATCATCTAGAAACTCAATTTACATGTTCAGGGGAGTGGAACACCTCATGGGTGACTATAGACCTAGTCTAATAATCCAAAAATAATATAATATGGTTTGTGAGGGTTCCAATTCACCATTTAAATAAAAAATTATCTTTTCCTACCATGGAATCAAATACAGAGTATAAGGGAACAACATAACAACCACATACACATGAATAAAAATCCATACTATGGGATATGACTTGTAGACCCCCTACCACTAGCTCATAGACTATCGCTCACTGAAACATGGCCTTTGATTCAATCCTAAGAAACCCCCAATTCCTAATATAAGAAACTATTGAAAAAAGGTTTAGGTATTCATATGGAGACAAAACATTTGGTCATTATTCCCCAAGAATATATAAGAAATAGGAATAATATACTCACCTGGTGATTTGATTCACAAAAAACAGTGATTCGAATGAATATGAATTAAAGGATAATCTCCCTTGGGAATATTGGGAGGAAAAGTTTCACACCCTAGGATACTGAAGGATTAAATGGAGAAGAAATCTGGTAATAATGCTTAAATCCCAAGGGGAATGGGAAATTACCATATTTTAATGAGGCACGAGGTTTTGATGCACGATGGGCCAAATCATGCACAGACCATATGTCACTCTCTATCCAAGAGGGGACCCAGGCCGTATAGTCTGTCTAGGCCATCAGTATGGTTTGAAAACTCATGTGGTAGTTATGTGCCTACCATTATCCAAGGGGCATGCCATATGGTCTCCTAGTCCATGAGACACAATTATCTCTAACCATGTACTATCCATGTACTATGCACTAGATGTCCTATTTTCTTGTTTTCTCATGCCCTAAATCCCTGGGACACCCTCAAATCCCCTCATATTCATGGTATGTATTTCATTAACCATTTAAAATAGGATTTATCCAAAATTATGATGTGACATACCTCATATGATGTTCAGGATCTTACAACATCCTAACCCTATAATAGATCATCCTCTAGCTTCATTCTCAAGCATCACTAAGCCTCCAATAAAAAATATCAATAAACTATCCCCATATATCATCTTCCCCCTCCCATGTTTTCTCCTAAATGTTATAATGATTCCACAACACTCAGACCAATGACATAATCTTTTCTTAGAAACGTTTCTCACTTCGATCCACAATATGAACTGAATGGTCCTCAAAGGATGCATCAACCTCAAGATCAATTTCATCAACATCTATAAATTGTGAATGTTATGGGGGATACATCCAAATCAATGAGATATAAAAAACATCACACATAACACTATACCTCTATGGAAGAGCCAATTGCTATGTCACCGGTCTAATCCTCTCAAAAATCTTAAGCAACCCAACATATATGGGTGCCAAAATTCCCTATCTCTAAATACAATGGTGACCCAAACATGGTGATACCTGAATGAATACTTAGTAACCCACCATAAACTTAAGAGGTTCATGACATTAACCAGCAAACAAATTATTTTGTCTCTGGACTGTGGACATTTTATTCTGAATCAACTAAACCTACTATGAAGCCTATTGTAGGAGACTCTATTATAAAAACTCTAATTCCCTTGTTTTTATCTAACATAAGGCATATCTAGATGACCTAACATCGAGATCTTTATATGGTTCTATAATAATAGTTTTTTGATAAAATTTTTATATCCAAACTCAATGATCACTAATTGTTTATTCCAAGATCCACCAAATTCAAGGAAACATTCCCCCAATATGTACTATAATACCTAGATTGTATATTCCTATTTCTCATATTTCTATAGGTGAAATGGCATACTCATATGAACCTGAGTACCAAGTTCCTTCTGCAACCCTATCCAGAGGAATGAAGTAAAATGAGGGTCATGATTTGATACTATAGTCCATGTCACCCAATGAAAACATACTATTTACCAAACATAAGGGTCAACCAACTAGTCAACAATAAAAGTATCCCGAATATATAAAAAATGAGATAAATTTTTTTAACTAATCCACAATCACCCAAATCACATCATTCTTATGAGGTTTCCTCAGGAATACTTCTACAAAATTCATGTCAACATTGTCCCTCTTTAATTATTTAATGGGAAAAGGTTTTAACAGGCCCGCAGGTAACTGATACTCGGTCTTCACCTGCTAATGGATGTATCATCATTTCACAAAACCTACAATCTACTTTTTTTATTCTCAATCATCAATACTATCTATGAAGATCACAGTACATTTTGGCCAAAATAGGTTATACCACCCACTTAGAGGAATGAAACTCATCCATCATATCTTTCCATATACAAATAGGAATAAAAACTTGTCCATGAATATGAATAATCTCATCCTTGTAAATAGTTCAATTAGATGGTGGATCCCCACCATCAAAACTATCTCTCAAATCCAGAAATTATGAATATTCATACTATTACCTCTTAATGTAGTTCAGAAGAGAGGACTCAATAAAAAAGGGATATGAGTATAATCAACTGATTCTAGTCTTGGACACCTATATGCATCTCCACAAACAATGCTATCTTCTTCCACTCATAACTATAATCCTAAACCACCCAATCTTGGGTCTTCTGACTCAACACATCTATAACATCGTTTCCATTCATTTGAATGTAATATATCTAGAAATCAAAAGACTACATGTAATTAACCCATCTCCACTTCTAATGATTCAAATCACCCTATTAAAATTTGTATATAAGGATCATAGGGTTAGTATAAAAAAAACTTCTCAACCACTGGATAATACCACCAACATTTCAAAGCATAAACCACTATGGACAACTTGATATCATGTGTAATATAGTTCCATTCATGTGTCCCTAGACACCATGATCTGTACTCCATGACTCAATCAACCTACATCAACACTGGCCCAACTTCAGTCCCAGATACATAAAAAAACATACTATACTTCTTACTCAGATGTAATAAGATCAAAATTGGTGTTGTGATAAAATGGATCTTTTTCTCTAGGAAATAATTTCAACATGATTTAGACCACTCTAACCATATACCATTCTTGGTTAATCCTAATAGTGGAACTTCCAAGAGCGAGAATTATTTTATGAACCTTCGGTAGTAACCTTCTAAACATAAAAATATTTGGATATCAAAAACATTCTTGGGATTATCCCAAGAAACCACTATTTGAACCTTCTCCAGGTCTACTACCACACCTTCCTCTAAGAGGATATGGCCTAATAAATGTACCTTTTTGATGTAAAATTGAAACTTTGGTATCTTAGTGCAAATATGATCCTCTATTAGTGTATTCAAGATGATTTCAAGATATGTGGGATGATAGTTATTGGTCTAGAAGTACACCAAGATGTCATCTATGAAAATAACTACCTACTGATTTGGTAAAAATGATATATTTGGTTTATCAAATTCATAAACACATCAAGATCATTCATTAACCCAAATAGAATTACGATGAACTCATATAAACCAAGTAATTTTTTGAATGTATTATGAGGTATATCATATGGTCTCAATCTCAACTAATGATACCCTAACCTGATATCTATTTTAGATAACCCAAAATAACCCTTAAATTGTCCAAAAATATCATCAATATTCATAATAGGATTCCCATTCTTAATTTTCATCTTGTTTAATTTTCGGTAATCAATACATAATCTTAAGGTCCAATCCACCTTGTTAAAAAATAACACCGAAGATCCAAAAGGTGACATGATTGGATGGTTGAATCCCCTATCCTCTAATTCCTGTATCTAAGTTTTAATCTCTTGATTATTTATTGGTGCCATTCTATACATAGGAATGTAAATTGGATCCTCTCTAGGAATAAACTAAATCAAGAACTCAACCTCTCACTTAGGTAGAAACCCTGAAAAGTCATCAGGAAAAAAATCCGGGAATGGATCCAATATTGGAGGTAATACATTATTCACTAGTTCCCCATAATCAAGCATAATATTTTCCACCAGGTCTATGATCTCACATAATTTTTGATTAATTATTTCTACATAGTCTGCCTAGATATTCAATTCCCCATGATGGATGTAAGTTTTATCCTTAGGAGATGTGAAACACACTCTCAGATAGTAATAATCAATGTGAACCTGGTATGTCACCAACCATCCATCCCTATTATCATGTCAAAACCTATCATCTCAAGCATGTAAAAATCCAAAAGTACATGATTCCAACGGACCATGAGGACACAACCCTTAAATTGACAGATACCCACTGATTACACCCCCATTGGTGTGTCAATAGACATAAAACCAAACATATAATCTACTTCCAGACCCATAACATTCAAAATCACATCATATATAAAACAATGTAAGGATACTATGTCAAATAATAAACTAGAATGTATAGAATCTATAAGAATCATACCTTGGATAGTTGATGACCCAGACTTGCCACCAATGAGTACAGTCCGAATTGCATTGAGCTGGAATTTCATTTTACATGATTCTATTATTTGAGACCCCTATGTTTCAATAACATTATAATATAGATTATATAATCCTAAATTATTGCATCCCATACCCTGAATAGTACACCTAATAGAACTCCATCATTCTGAATGATATGAGGTAACATGCCCCCTATTAGTGTTCTGCATCGGTCTAGGTCACCCATCACTTCCCATCTGTTGTGGGTTCCTGTAGAACCTTTGTACATGACCCATCCTCCCCAAATCTTATCATTACACTTGAGTTTTTGTACAATAACCACACACATGGAATGGTCTACCAAACTGATAGAATAGTACTTGATATCTACCTTTTGAGACTGATCCTCTCCCTTGGATACTTTTTACAAAAACTCCCTAGTGAAAGTTCTCATAATAGTGTTTCCTCTTATCATGAAATATACCACTAGATTATCCAATAGATACATTCTAACCACCACTATAATCTTCTTTTAGGTTCTTGTCAAGAATCAGATCTTGATCCAATACCTTAAAAAAACTCTTCAAATGAAATATATTTATGTGGGACATAATCTAACATCCAATTCCATCCTAAAAACATCTATCACTAACTTCCTCATCTCTAGTTGACATCAAAAAAAACATTTCATGTTATTGAATCATGCAATATAATCCATATTTTTCATACATATTTGTGTCAAATGAATAAACTATTAACCTTTACTTTTACTCAGGTTCTCAGGGTAAAAAATCTCTAGGAACATATTTTGTAATTTCTTTTAATTCATTCCCAAAAACTTCTCATACTAGGCCTAAATATCCTAGCAGTGCTTCATTGGTCCTCATTACATAAACGGTTCCAAATTGAATCTCTTCTTTGGAAGAGTCTCTAAGTGATCCAGAATCATTTGTATGGACTTAATCCAAAACTTGGCTTCCTTAGTTCCATCCTCTCTAGAAAAGGATGGATTGTACTATAGTTGAAACTATCTTATCATGTCAAACACACTCAATAAATCCCACCCAACATCTCTCTCCCTAAGATACTTATAATGGGAAACAACTGATATTCCCCCTATTACTCAGAATCAATAGGGGATCTTTTCCCACTACCAGAGGATATTTCATGGTGATTTCCTCCTGTCACTCAACTGATAAACTTCATCATGGTGGAATCTATCTACATTTTAAAAACACACATATCAAAATAGATAACATATAGTTTCAAAATTTTACACAAAAGAGGGATTACTACTATATCGAAACAATCCACTCCATATAAAATTTCCCAATAGATATTTTCTCTTCTCTATCACTAACCTTGACCATACTTATCAAGGGTCATTGATAACATAGGGTAATTTTTTTAATTTAGAACCTCCCATTTGAAATAATTTTAGCATATTTAAACTTACAAAACAATTACAAAATTCACAATTGGAATAAAATTTAACAATTTCAAATTATCACATACCAAGGTTAGTGACACTCCGTTTAAGCTAGCCATATGTTCACCATAGTGTGTGACACTCCGTTTAACATTTAAATTGATTTTATATATGATAAATTTAGGGGCTAAACACAATTACAATTGGTCTAATCTCATAAGCCCCTAAATTTATCATATATAAAATCAATTTAAATGTTAAACGGAGTGTCACACACCATGGTGAACATATGGCTAGTTTAATCAACCTAAATGAATTCAATGAGGTTCATTATGGGTCTAACAAATCATTTAAGTACACAATTTATCATTTACTACCAAGGAATCAAATGCATATCACAATGGAAAAAAACACAAATATATAAAAATGAATAAAAAAATAAAGTGGGATATAAATTGTATACCACATACCTAAATTTCTAGACAACCACTCACTTAAACACAATCCTTAATTCAATCTGAAACAACAATAAATGCTCAATCTAAGAATTTACTAGAAAAAAAGGGTTTGGGGATTCAAAAGGGGGGAACATTCCACCATGATTCTACCATAAAATATATGATAGAGGAATTTTATACTCACCCAGAGTCTTGATTTTCAAAAAAATAGTTCTTAATATAAATAAACATTGAAGTAGAATCACCCTTGGTAAGATTGGGAGGAATTTGTTCACACCCTTGGCTACTAGAGGAGGGAATGGGGAAGAAATCGGGTAAAAACTCTTAATGATCGAGGGGGGAATGGTAAATTCCCATCTTTTAATGAGTTTCATGGTTTGGAAAAATTGTTTTAAAAACCAAGAGACAAGTATATGACACTCTTTTTCAGGAGTTGAACAAGCCACATAGTTTGGTAGGGTCATCCTCATTGTTTGAAAAACTGTGCGGTAGTCGTGCGCCTACCACTTTCAAAGGTGCCAGGTTACATGGTCTCCTGGGTTGTGGTGCATGTTTATATCTAATTATGTACCAACATTATATTATTCACTATATTTCCTCCTTTAATCTTTTATTATGTCTCAAACCCCCATCACACCACCAAATCCCTTTATATTCTCCATACACATTTCATTAATCATTTAGAAAGAAATTTAACCAAAATTTAGATGTGACATACCTCATATAAAGGTCAGGATATTACATGGATGGTTTAAAAAAATTAATTTAATATATAATTATGATAAATATAACTTATCTAATATTATTAAATGATAAACCATATTACTCCTCTCTCCCATTATAAGGGTAATGAAAGTATCATCCATGTGTATGTGCGGATTATCGTATCCCTAGAATAGTGTGATCTATTTTTAGTTATTTACTTTCATGGGGGATTTATGAATAGATTTGAAGTAAAAAAAATTGATGTTTAATAATGATTATGGTTTTAGAAAGACAAATTTAATGAACAATCTATGATACGAATAATAAACAATAATTATAAAATTAACCATCTTCAAACAAGCACACTAAGAGGGAAAAATATTATTATTCTAAGTAATGGATTTATATAATTTTTTATGCTTATAACTCTTTAAAATTTTGATATATAAGTTTTAAAAACAATAATTAAGATCATTATTATTTTGGTACTATGATATCAAAATTTCACCACTTTATAACCATCTATTAAATTGTGGTATGTTTTTGTTTGGGTTGGTTTGACCACTCACATAAAAATATAATAAAATAGTTTCATTGATGAATACGAGTACTTAAATACTGAAAATAAATTATTAAAATAAGCAAATAATGAATTTATTTTTTTATTTAATAGTAACATTAATATCAAAATCATTAATTAAGACACCATCATTCATTTGTTAAAATAACGGAAACTTTCTCGTCATTGGATTCAACTTCAAGGATCATTGTCAAAAATAAAATGGAATTAAATTATAAATTTATAAATAATTATAAATCATAAACTAATGCACCTTGAATGGTCTTAGAATGATAAAATTTGGGAAAAAATAATTAATGACACCACTATTATGAAACTTGTTCAAAATGATCAAGATTACACACACCCAATACTGAAAATTATAACTGACCAACCCTATTAATATTAGAGTTGGTCACTTAATACCATAATATTGGAATTATTACAAGGAATAAAATCATAAAAAACAAAATAGTTTATTAGTCTTGGTAAAATGGACACATACATGAGTCTTGTATACAAATTATTACACTAATTACAACATAATGTTTTTGAGTATAACATTATTCCCACTTAGTATATCCTTTAATCTCTTTATTTGTACACTTGTTAGATTCTTGGGGGAAAGGAAACAAAATAATGTTGATATCAAATTATCAGTAAGTATTATTTATTGTGGAAACAATAATAAATAAATGAACATAAACAATATAGAAAGGTAAATAACAGAACACACATGCCATGTAATAAATAAACTTAGAGGTAGTGCCTAAAAAATATGGAAAGGTAAATATCTAAACCCACATGACATTTAATTTATAAACAGGTAGGTAATTCATAAAGAAAATAGAAAGTTAAATAATTGAACCCACATTCCATTAAAATAATTGGATAAAGAATAATTAATATGGGAAGGTAAATAACTAGAAATCATTCCATTTAATCAATAAACTCAAAGTGAAATGCATCCATATATTTTTTCATTGTGAAAATATCATGGAAAATGATAAATAGATCTGAATGAAGAAATTCTTAATTTTTGGACACCATTTTTCCTAGGTACATTATACCATTACCATAAAGAAATTTCATAAGACAATTTAAAACATACTAGGAGAAAATACACTATGGCTATCCAATTGACTCATCCCATGAAACTACTGATGCATCAAGGGATTATCTATACTTTGTCCCCACCCATTTCATACATATCCAAATAATACTTCATATATTGAATAATTTATTTAATTCATGAACAATGTCCCTTATCAAACATCCATATTGGGTAAAAGATTCCAATTTATCAATATTTACCTAGTTAATCAAACAATTTTCATGTACACACTGTATGTAAAATTGGTATATAGTTTAGGAAATAATCATATCAATGATAAAATATATGGATATTTAGGGAAACTTTAGTGTTTAATGATCACCAGAAGGTGAATAATTCATAGGGATGACAATGATGAAAGAAATGGTTCAAGGAAGTGAATATTGATACTATCCTTGGTCAAATTAATTTTAATCTATCCAAAAAAATAGAAAGAATAGTATCAATACAACATATAAAAATTAGAGTAATAATAAGGGTTATTGTCATTGATGAAATAAAAATAACATAAAAAGATCTTAAAAACTCTCATTAGGAAAAATAATTTTCATTTCAAAAAACATTTTCAAAATAATTTTCATTAAAATTCAATTTTAAAAACAATTTAATTAAAAATATATTTGAAAATTTTCTAAGTAAGCATCGAATAAATGAAGGAGGGTAATTCCATACACGTTGTACAAGGTAAAAAATAAATTTCTCTTCATATGGTAAAAAGGAGAGAAAATTTCCTATTTTGGAAAGATAAAATAAGATTAAAATGTTAAAATAAATTTTTAAATCCTTTTTATAAAAAATGGTTTGGAGAGAAATCAGAATTCTGACCAATGAGAGAATTGAAGTCGAGTTTTCATAAATAACATTTTTTAATTCTATTATGCGACAAATAGCGTAAAAATGGAACTATTAATTAAAAAAATATCATTAATAATAATATAATAATAAATTTAAAGGGAATACTAAATAATTAATAGATAATTTATTTTAATGGAAATTCAAATGTAAATAATCCCTAATAAAATGATATTGTAAATTAACCATTGAAAAGTCCATGTCATAGAAGTAAGAATAAATAAATGAATATATTATGTGTATCAACTATAAATCCACATGAAACAAGTGTAAATATAAAAATAGATAGTAAAAAATTATTACACACATAATTTTATAATTTTAACGCAATAAAGAAGTTATATAACCTAATGAAGAGGAACCAGGTGATGAAATTATTTACCACTTAGTAAATCTTAATTCAAATCCCATTAAATGAAATATTTAAGATTTAAACTTAAAAGACCATGAAT
The DNA here is from genome assembly GCA_963277665.1 of Viscum album. Lineage (NCBI taxonomy): Eukaryota > Viridiplantae > Streptophyta > Magnoliopsida > Santalales > Viscaceae > Viscum > Viscum album. The sequence continues at coordinate 1,811,893,148 of OY728156.1, forward strand.
AAGGAATTATTCATGATGTTACATGTCATAGTGTAGTATATACACTATATAAAACAAATTAGATGCATAATAACAATTAATTCACAATGGAATGTAAATTGAGAGGAAATCCCTTACCTTCTGTTTCCTATTTGGTGAATTTCCTTTAAATTTCAGTATAGTGTTATAAAACATGATACTAAATTATAAAAAAATAATGATATTTATAATATCATATATGATCTTATTATGACATCTTATTACCCGTTTTCTAATAATATTTCATTATTTTCACTATTTTAGCTGTTACTCACCTAGTTTTTCGAGTATGTTTTGACTTGTTATTTTTGTTCCTATTAAATAGATCAAGATTTAATTATCTAAAAAATTTAAAACATTATTTAAATATTATATATATTTAGTTTATATGTATTTATATTAATCTATAAAGTTTGGATATAGGAAGTGAAATACACCATTTGTGGAGATAGTAGGTCGTACGTATAAATGAACGTTATTTCCATTTTCTTATCATATTAAAAGAATGAAAAGTAAATGATATATATATATATATATGATATATTTATTTCATATATTTTACATATTTTTACTAACACCATCCTTATTACATTCTATGTATAAAGATAATGAATCACATCTCTTTGAGGAGGCAGTAGTCCACGCGTCCACAAACGATGTTATTATATCTCCAAAAAATGGAAAGCATGAAGGTATTTGTTATATAATAATTAAATAAGAACAAATAAATTATAAATATCATATATATCATATATAAAATATAAATCCATCATTATTTACCATCATTAAAAGTGTTAATGGAAGAATGAATGCCATCAGTTTGTGAGGCAGTTGTCTGTCGTACACACGAATAATGATTAAGTATCCCAGTTGATAGATGTTTGTAAAATTTTATATCAAAATCATAGTATAAAAACATATAATTATATTTAATATACTGAGAATATTATATATTCATTATATTAAAATAATTTAAGGGTTTTTTAAGTAAATAAAACAAAATTGATCATTTAAGAACGTTACCTATTATTCGGGTAACTCCTTTTGGTTTATACCAAAATACTTCCTTATTTTGTATTACGTGCAAATTTAGGATTATAGGATTAGTGGAGGGATTTTTGGAACTTATTTTTATGGGTTTTTATGATACAAATGTCTTGATATGAGTGAATAAGTGGGAGGGGTGAGTATCTTTTTATTGTGGAGGAGTGATATTTTTGTAAATATAAAAGGTAAACACTTTTGAGAGTTATACCTTACATAACATGCCTCCAAAAATAAAAAATTATATAAAATGGGTTATATTATTAAAATATGTCCATAAATATGTTTTATACATGTTTATAGGTCTTTTTGGCCCTTATGTTTAAGGTTTAGTCCCTCGTTAAGCTAGTTTTTCTTTTAATCATTGTAATTAATTTAAATCACTTTCACTAATGATTTTTGGTAAAAAATAAGTTAAACTTATTAGAAATTAAATATTATTTTTATTCCAAATGTTTAATAAATTTTTTAAAATTAAAATGACATAAGTAGCAGAAATTAACTTAAAATTAATTTCATGGACGAGATGACAAATCAAGTTTTTAAAATGAAAATGTTCAAAAGTTTTAAACAAATTGATATCCAATATCAATGAAAAATTGATTCAAATGAAATAAATTGTATTAATAGATATATAATTGATCTAAATATACTTTAAAAATAAATTAAAATATATTTTTACTATATATATATTAGATGAAGAAGTAGTTTTTAATTAAAATTTAGTATTTTTCAATATTCATTAAAAAATAGAGCTTCCTATAAAAATACAAAATATTAACCATAGGATAATTTTTAATTTATGATTTAAAAAATATAGTTTATTTTTTCATATAAAAATTATTAATGTTTCAAAAATTAGTTTTAAAATAAGTTCACTATTAAAAGTCTGCAAAATTGTCTTTTTAGAAAAATACAATTTTAAGCATTAAATTTGATTTATTCTTATATTATTAGTATCAAATATATTATATGAATAACAAAAAAAATTATTTAAAATAATATATATATATACCAATAATAAAATTAAATAATAGTAATTAATTAAATTTATTATGATAAAACACCTTTTGCGCATAATAATAGCTTTTATAAAAACATCATCATTTTATTTAATTGGTCCATATATTAATTTATAATTAATTAATAACAGATTATTTCAATCATATATATTAATATTTTAGTTAATAATATTTATAAATTCTAATTTAATGACTTTTTTATATCTTTTAATATTAAATAATAGTATTTTAATAATATATTGTTGTTCGGTAAAACTCGATCATGCATGTAACATAAGCTATCAAGGAAACTCATTGTTGTGTGCGACCCAAGATAACTCAGTATTGTGTTAATTATAATATATATAATAGATTCAATTTATTTAAAATATCAAATATATTATAAATTATTGAATGGTTATATTCTTTTCTATAGGTGTTGTTGTCATAGATGCTATCAAATACAACATCCTTATTTTATAATTTCAAGGTGTTACATTCTCTCCATATTAAATATATTTCATACTCACAATTTAAACATGATATTTTTAATATAGAGTTTGATATTTTGAACATGACATCATTAAATCTAACATCATGAGAAGGGTTTATAAAATATCCTCTTAGTAAGAGAGAAATTGAAGTGAAAAGGTCACATGACTAGGTTTCTAAGTAGGACAACATTGGCAGAAAGTGAAAATATAAAATTGGAGGAAAATAATAAATAATTATAGTGATTTATTTATTTCATTGATAAAAAAAAGTTAATTATCAAAGGAAATTTTAGGGGCTCAAAAACATACATCTATGATGATTTAGAAGACCATCAGTTCAACAAAAATTAATGTATTAAGATAACATTTTTTGATCATTTTTATAATTGGGTAATTATTTTATTTCCTTTTTATATTGTTAAATATACTTAATTTTTATATTTTTATTTCATAACCTCAATTTTCATCCTTTTTTGTGCTTTGATAAATTTTCAGTTCATATGTTACAACAAGAAATGGATATCTAAAAATTGACTTTGATGTATGAAGAACTAAAATACACTTTTAATGGATCACAATGCACATAAAATAGTGACAAGTATTTCTATTTGTATAAAACTATTATCTAATTTAAATATGGTTAATACATTAATCTATAAACTTAAAAATTAACCTTACTAGTTCATCAATAATATTTATTCATCAAATTGTTTAACTAAAAGTAATTACACATTAACCAGGACATTTCATAGGCTAGTGGTAGGTGTGAAACCCTTATCATCCTTCGATCAAGGGTTCAAGCCCCACCAATTTATATTTTTTCATTTATAAAAATCCATTTATTATAATTCCTATGATGTTTCTAAAAGTATGCTGGACATCCTTAAAATTTAATCATTAAATACCCTTTTCGCTATTGTTTTCAATGAAATATTTTTTTTCCAAATCCTTATAATTTATTATTATTATTATTATTATTATTATTATTATTATTAAAATGTCATTAATGTTCATATTAACACTTAAGGTTATCAATACCTTTAAAATCATGTCTTTAAAATCTAAAGGAACCATTCTTCAAATAACCTTTCCACTAAATCATGACTAACTATTGAGTTGTGTTTCTATAAATTTCTTCCAAAATATCTTTAATCATGGTAGACTCAAAATATATAAAACCTAAAAAGGTTTTTTCCAAACTTATAACACATGATTCACCTTAATATCATATTCATGTGACAGTATCCTTAACACTTAATATAATGAAGAAAAATGTGCTTCTATAATAATCCTCATGGTCAATCTTAGGGTTATGTTATCTAATCTATGTTTTCCTAAATATAGTTCCAAAGGTTTCTACTAAACTTCATTTGATAAAAAATGTAATGAACTAACCCTAGTAATCCTAGATATAGTATTTTACTACCATTACATTGGCATGATTACAAGGAATCAAATATCGATGAATCAAAAAGTTTAATATTCCTCGTAAACCAAATACATACCTGAGTCTTGTATTACAAATGAATACACTAATTACAACATAATGTTTCTCAAGGATAACATTATTCTCACATAGAATATCCTTTCATATATTTCTTATTACACTTCTTGGATTCCTGGGGAAAGGAAAATAAATAAGAGTGATCTTAAATTCTAAATAATGGTTAAGTATAATAAAAACAATAATGAATCAATAAACACCGTCAACATGAAAAGTTAAATAACTGAACAAAAATGCCATGTAATTAATAAAATGATAGAGAGTGTTTAAAAAATATGGAATGATAAATAACTAAAAACACGTGACATTTAATCAATAAAATAATAGGGATTTTTTAAAAAATATGTAAAGGCAAATAACTTAACACACATACCATTTAAACAACTAGATCATGCATAATCAATATGAAAATGTAAATAACAGAAAACCATTCCATTTATTCCATAAACTGATTGTGAAATGCATCCATATATTTTTTCATATTAAAAACCTAATGGATAATGATAAATTAATTTGAATTATGTAATGATTAAATATTGGATTTCATGTTTCCTATATACACGATACATTTACTATCAAGACTTTTCACAAGATAGTTTAAAACATACTGGGTTAAAAAACTCACTCACACAAGCCAACTGACTCATCCCATGAAACTATAGATGCATTGAGGAGATATCTATAACCATGACCCACCCACATCATACCTATCCAAATCATACCTCATATATTGAGAACTTTATTTAATTCATGAATAGGGAGACTTATCAAATATCTTTATCAGGTAAAAAAAGGATTTATCAATATTTACCCAATTAATGAAATAAATATCAAGTACACACTATGTGTAAAAATGTTATATGTTTTAGGAAATAATCACATATATTATAAATGATATGTATATTTAAGTTAAATTTAATGTTCAATGACCACTGAAAGTTAAATAATTCAAGGGGAAGTTAGTAACAAAAAAATGATTCAAGGAAGTGAATTTAGATAGAATTTGTGGTTAAAATAATCATAATCCATCCATATAAAGAATAAGGATTGTATGAATAGGACATATACCCATTGGATTAGATAATTAGGGTTGTTATCATTGATGAAATAAAAATACCATAAAAATATATTTTAAAACATTTGTGATGAATTTTTTTTTCATTTTGAAAGAAAAAATTGAAAACAATTTTCTTTTAATATCACTTTTAAAAACATTTTCTTTAAAAATATATTTTATAACTTGAAAAGTAAGCTTCAAAGAAATTATGAAAGGTAATTTTTTCATGTCATTTAAGGTAAAAAGAACATTTCTTTTGCATGTTAAAAAGGTTAGAAAAGTGCCTTATTCAGAAATAGAAAAGGTTATTCCTTTGATGAAATGGGTAAAAATGTATTTAATAAATCATTTTGAAAAGGTTAAAAACTTTTTTAAAACTTTTTTATAAAACATTGATTTAAAAGAAGGCATATTTCTGATGAAAGAGAAAAATGGAGTGAGTTTTTCTTTAATAGCATTTTTTTAATTATATTAAGTTACAAAGAGTTAAGAAATAGAACTATTACTTGAAAATATCATTAATAACCATATGAGAATAAAATAATGGGTTTATTAAAAAATTAATATATAATTTTCTTTAATGCAATTTCAAGTGTAAATAATCCTGAATATAATGAGATTTTGATGTAAGCCATTGAAAAGACCATAATGTAGAAGTGAGAATCAATAAGTGAATAGATTATGTGTATCAATGATAAATCCATATAAAAAAAGTTTAAATACAAAAAATATGTTGAAAAAAATATTATAAATATACTATTATAATATCAAGGACAATTAGGAAGTAATATAACCAAATGAGAAGAAATCATGTTATGAAATTCTTTAGCACTTTCTGACTTTTGGATCAAATCCTCTTAAATTAATTAATTATGAATAAAACTTAAAATATCGTTAATAATGAATTATTCATGATATTACATGTCAAATGGTAGTATATACACCATATAAAATAAATTAGGTGCATAAAAACAATTAAGTCTCAATGGAATTTAAATTGAGAGGAAATCCATCCCCACATGTTTCCTTTTGGGTGAATATACTTTAAACTGTTATATAGTGGTTTAAAACATGTTAATAAATTATAACAGAACCATAATAATATTTATAATATCATATATGATCTTATTATAACATCTAATTACCCATTTTCTAATAATCCTTTATCATTTTCATTGTTTGGGGTATTACTCACCATGTTTTTCAAATATGTTTTGACTTTTTATTTTTGTTCCTATTACTTAGATAATTATTTCATCATATACATAATGGAAAAATTATTTGAATATTATATATATTAATTAAATATGTATTTATAGTTATACATTAATTTTGGATATTTGAAATGAAATACACTGATCCTGGAGACGGTTGATCGTACGTACGCATTAACGTTGTTTCCATTTTATTATAATATTAAAAGAATGAAAAGTAAATGATATATATATGTATATTATAATTAAATTATCATATTTAGGGCATATTTTTCTCATATTTTTATTAAAAAGTCCATATACATTCCATGTATAGCATAAATGAATCACATCGCTTTGAGGAGGTGGTAGTCCACACGTCCACAAATGATGTTATCTTATAACCACAAAAAGAAAAGAATGAATTTATGTGTTATATAATAATTACATAATAATACATATATTATAATTAGAATAAATATAGTTTATAAAATATAAATCCATCATTATTTCCAACCTTTTAAGTTGGTAACGGAAGAACGAACAATGTCAGTTCGCAAGGCGGTAGTCGAGCGTACACGAGAATGAGGATTGTGTATCCCATTTAATGATTGTGTGTGAAAGTGTGGTTATAAATATTATCCTAAAAACATATCACTATATTTAATATACTTATGTTATTATATAATCATTATACAAAAATAATTTAAGGGGTATAGATGTAAATGAAACAAAAGTGATCGTTGAAGAACATTTCATCTTATCTGGGTAACTCCTATTGCTTTATACCCAAAGAATTCCTTGGATTTCTTTATTCCAAAATTTATGATTATAGGATGATGTAAGGGAAGTTTTAAAATTATTTTAATGATTTTATTGAGAAAAATATTTTATATTTGTTAATAATTAGGATGGGTGAGTGCCTTTTATAGTAGAGGAGGAGTGAGATTCTTGTAAATATAAAATGGTAAACAAGATTTAGAGGTATCCCCTAAATCATGCACCTAAAATAATTAAATTAATTCTATAAATTGAAGTATATGGAAAAAATATGGACATAAAATAATTTTTGGATATGTTTCAAGGTCATTTTGTTCCTTAAGTTTTAGGTGTAGTCCTCTGTTAAGCTAGTTTTTCTCTTAAATGCTGTAATTAATTTTAATCACATTCACTAATATTTTTGGTAAAAAGTAAATTGAAATTATTATAAATTATAATTTATTATGATTCAAAATATTCAATACATTTTTCCAAATTCCAATCAAATAAGTGACAAAAATTAATTTAAAATTAATATCACAGACGAGATGATAAAGCGAGCTTTTAAAGTGAAAATGTTTAAATGATTGAAATGTTTTTATATCCAATATCAATTTGAAATTAATTTAAATTACATAAATTGGATTTATTGATTTATAATTGAACTAAAAACACTTTGAAACCAAATTAAAATATAAATTTAATATATAAATAAATTAGATAAAAAATCATTTTTCAATTAAAATTCAATATTTTTTCACTATTCATCAAAAAAGGAAACATGTTAGAATAATACCAAAAACTCAACCTAGGATAATTTTTAAATTAAAATTTCAAATAGGAAGATTATTTTTTCATATAAAATTTATAAAAGTATCAAAATTTAGTTTTAGAACATTTTCTCCATTAAAAGGTGATAAAATTGACTTTTTAGAAATATATAATTTTTAAGCTCAAATCTAGATGTATTCTTATCTTATACCTTTCCAATATATTAGATTAATATAAAAAATATTTTATTGAATATATAATATATATATTTCATTGATATAATTCACTAATAGAAATTAACTTAATTTATTATGATAAAACACCTTTGGTGTAGAATAATAGTTTTATAAAAACATTCTTATAGTCATTTTTAATTAATTGGTAACCAATAAATTCAATAATACATATTTATATGTTATTTAATCTTATTCATAACTTCTAATTTAACATCAAGGTTATATATAATTATATTAAATAATAATATATTGATAATATATTATTGTTCATTAAAAATAAATTTTGCGTGTAATGCAAGATATCAAAGAAATTTATTGTTGCGCGTGACACAAGATAACGTGGTATTGTGTTCATTGAAAGCTATAGAATTGATTAAATTTATTTAAAATATAAAATATATCATCAATTTTGAAAATTTTGTATTCTTTTCTATGTTTGGTGTTGCATGTCATACAGGTTATCTAATACAACATCCATATTCTGGAATTTTAGGGAATTAAAAAATAGGTCTAAATAACTTATATACATATAATAGAAAAAATAAATTTGAATTATAAATTGTAATAGTTATGAGTTAGGTTATGAAATAGTTAATTTTGAATGTTACAATTTTTATACAATATTTTAGTGCATGTTTGGGAAAATCAAGAGAAAAGGTAAGGATTTTCTTTATCTCAACTCTGATTCATTGATACATGTTACATATTATCCACCATGAATACTTTTGTATGCTGTAAATTTAATTTACCATCTGTGTAGCATATGGTTACCAATCTAGTAGCTAAGAATTGAACATTTTTTTTGTTTTTTCATTTCTTTGGCTGAGTAGGGCTGAGAATGAATTAGAAGGATACAAAAGGATGTGCCTGTAAGGGGCTCTGCGGTGATTAGGTTTTCCATCCGCTGCCACCTTCCTCCCCCGTTGGCTACTCTTCCCTTGGCCCTCAGCTCTGTGCGCTCATGGTGTGACTGCTTTTAGCTCGCGCTTATCATCCTCAGCTATTCGCATCGTTGCTTGTCCTCTTCCAGCTTTTGGAGGTGTGATGATGCCCCAGGGTGTGGGATTCGTTCTGAGTTATGGGGTTGTCATTGTGTTCCGCCTCAGGTGTTTGTGCTTTGGGAAGAGCTGGTCATAGGGTGCATTTCTGAAGGCGTCGACGGGTTTTTCTTCAATCAATTGTTGTTTTGTGCTAGATTTGGTGTTTATGCTGTTAGAGTGGTGATGTGGCATGTGTGGATCCTGAGGATTTGTCCTCAGAGGAGGTGATTTCATTCAGGCTTTTGGTTCTGTTCTAGTGTTTCTTTTCGCGTTGGCGTACCTGGCGATGGACTGTGATTTCTTCGGGCGGAGTCGTTTTTCCCTTTTGATCTGCGGTTTTCTTTTTGTTGTGTGGTGGTGATGATTTTTGTGGTTTTGGATCTGCGGTGTTTGTCCTATTTTCATTCATTGTTCTGGCGATGTCTATTTTGTTATGGTGTTTTAGCTTGCTGAGGTGAGGCGGGTGGTTCTTTCTTGACGGCGATGTTGGATTTGTGACGGTGTTTTTGAACGGTGGTGTTCAGTGGAGGAGGTTCCGACGAAGACGCTTCCGATGGTCTCGCTGGTGATCAGCAGCGATGAAGTGCGTGGTTCGAGGCAGTGTGATGGAGTTCGGCCTACAACAGTGAAGGCGACGAGTGATGATGGGTTCAAGTCTCGAGGTGTGGCGTGTGGCGTTTGATGGTTGTGTTTCGGTTTGAATTTGAAATTTGAATTCTGGATTTTGGGGTCTGTCTGTTCGGGTACCGGGAACCCTAAACCGGCTTTTGAAAAATGAAAAAAATGTGTCTGAATTAGAAGGATACCAATAATGGTGAAGTAAGAGATTTTTTGGACTCTCATCTTTAACCATAATTTTTTACAGGCTATTGGACGCTTACATATTGTGTAAATGGGTTACATAGTGTGTAATGGTTTCTAGAGGCAATTCGTGAAAGACTTCATGATGTAAAGTTTACACATTGTGACTAGCCTTTACACATCATGAGTTATTTAATGGACAATTTTTAATATGAGGCAAAGTGTTTTTCAACATTTTCAGATATAAACTATTTCACAATGAGAAAGAGAATTACACATTGTGTTATACCCTGACCATGTATTTTTAAATGGGAATCATGGATGAGATCTCTTTTCTCCTCCACTCCAGTTTCTTCTCCCCCGACTTAAATCCTTACCCATGTGATCTTGAAGCTCTCCAACCCTTTTGACTCCTCTCTTTTGGCATTCGTTCCTAGCTGTGATTGTAGTGTGATTCTTGGGTAAGCATTCAACTTCATTCTTAAACTTTCTCTCTTTCTACTCTTTTGGTATTTCAATGGATCATAATAAAATTGATGGATCTATACTCAATTATTTTGGATCTCATTTATAGGTTGAGGTTTGAGGTCTTATTCACCTTTAACCTCATTAATGGGTGTCATTTTGAGTGTTTTGTTTCTAGAAAAGGTAGGTGATTTCATCCTGCTTAGCCAAAATTATTAACTTTTAATTTCTTGATTTATTTCAACAATTGATTTAAATTCAATTTCTCAAAATTTCTTTCAATTTATGTAATAAAATCCAATTCTAGTGAATTGGAATATTTTAAATGGATTTGGAATGAGAATTTGGAAAACCCTCAATTGAATTGAATTGGGGTGTGTTTATGGAAATTTGTTAATTTAAAATTTTTAACTTAAATTATGGATTTGATGGAAATTATTTCAAATAAATTGTTGAATTTAATTTTGGAAATTAATTGTGAAATTGATGGAACTGGTTTTGAATGGATTTCAAACTTATGAAAATGGATTAAAATCATTTGATATAAACCCGTTGATTTTATCTTGTAAAAGAGGCATGTTTTTTTACTAAACCCTATTTTTGTTTTAAATAGAAAATTGTAATTGAAATGGAAGAATTGGATTTAATTATATTTTAAGAAGTATTAAAATAAATTTCCCATCATTGATTGTGGATGAGAACAAGCAAGCCTTAGGTAGTTAGTGAGTTATTTGGACACACTATACATTATTATAACATTATAAAACATATATGTAGTGAGTCACATCCCTAATGGGATGGTGATGAATTTACTTTTTTTCAGTGTTATGGGTATGTTTGTATACACATATTGTTGAGATCATGTAGAGAGTGCATAGTCCAATAGCTGAAAAGACTATTGTACCTATTTGGCATATCACCATGTGGCTCGGTTATTTTATATTTGTGATATAAATATATTCCCATATTGTTTGAACTTATTTAAACGCCTAATGAATTTATATAAACTATTTTATATAAAAATTTTATTTAGGCCATTTTTTTGGAAATATTCGATCACTTGTAAAGCCTTTTCTTAAAGTATTTTTTTATCATTTGAACTGTATAACATGATTTTTTTGAATATACTTTAAAATTAAAAACCTGTTTATTTTTAAAATTTAAATAATAACTTTAGTTAATATATTTTTGGAATATTTTGTGGAATCATTAGTGAGACCTTACTGATATTTTTATCTCACACCCTACTTACACCTTTGGGTATTTGTAGATTTTCTCCTTCTAGGTTCGAGCAAGGGGAAAGGATCTCTTGGAGGTGGATCCAATTGTTGAACTTAGGATATGGTGAGTTGTGTTCTTTAGGACATGGGGTTTTCCCCCTATTTCAGAACTTAGGTTGTATTACATTGGGTTTTAATGCCTTCTTGAATTCTGGTTTATTACTCCCATTGGAGTTTTATTTGTTATGCATACTATCTTGTTTCTTTTTCTTCTGCCATGTTTTTTGGAAAATTCATTCCCACTTGCATGTTATATGATTCTATGATCTAGTTTTGAACCCACGAGAATCAGGAACACTATCCTAGATTTGTCAAGGATGGATTAGTTACCGGGTTACCAAGGTACCCAGGCTGGTTCATGAAAAGTGGTATTAATGGAGGCTATTGAGATTTTGTCTTGTAGTCAGTATGCATTTTTGGAATCCTACAGATACTTAGGATATAATTTAAGATTGAGTGATTGGACAGATCTCACCGTAATGAACCTTAAGTGACCAGGGGTGGTTATGGAAAGACACCTTGTATATTAGTTAAATTTTTTCCCTATTCTGATTTGGAAAGAGTGGAATCCAATTCTAAATTTTCCATCTGTTGGGAATATTTTCCCTTGTTTCTTTGTTTGAGTATTGATATAATGTTCTCCTTGTTGTGTTCTGATGTTGTGTAGAATCATGAATCTTAGAAGAAATGTGAATAAAATCCAATAAGAGGTTGTTTTTGAACCTAAGCAATCAAATCCTCCACTGAACCTGAATCTGGTTGAGGTGATTGTGCGTATAGTCTAAGCTCTAGTACATTCACCAACTCCAGTCCCCATTCAATATCCATCTATTAACCCACATGGGGATATTCTTAAAAATCATTCTCAAGAGTTTATTTTTTTAGAAACCACTAGTTTTAAAAGTCTCCAATGATCCTCAACATGCTGAGGAATGGTTGGACAAGATTGAATGTCTGTTTGAGTTCTTGAAGACACTGGATGAGAATAAGGTGAAGTGTTTCACCTTCATGCTTGAGGGACCGAGAAAGATATGGTGGGACATGATAGTGATGGAAAAGAAACATGTGGGATTATCATGTAAATACTTCAAGGTTATTTTCACTGAAAAGTTATATCCATAGTCAATCTAGAGTTTTTCAATATTGAGCATGCTGACATAACCATGAATGAATATTAAAATCACATGACTGAGCTAGTACAATTTGTGCTTGAGATTTTATCTAATGAGTGGATAAAGGATAAACAGTTCAATTTGGGACTTCGATTAGATATTCATTATAAGGTTTTCTTGTTAAAAAGACCAACTTATGCTGATGTGATGGATAGGGTAATGATGTTTGATAAGGACCTGGATAGAAATTTAGGGTTGATGGGAGTTCCGTTTTCTCATAGTGGGAACATCAGTTCCATCAAAGAAAAATGGAAGTGTGATGATTCTCATTGTAGTTCTCACTTACAGAGATATTATATACCTCAAACAGTTCTAGGAGGAAGTCCTTTTATTTTCTAATAGTTTGTAAATACAATAAATTCTAAGAGGGTTTCCACTAAGGAACCCAAGAACTGTAGCTTCTACAGACATTTAGGGAACTTACAGGGATTCTGTCATAAATTTTTTACTCCTCTTAGTGGAACAAGATCATCAAATCCTCTTAAAACTGTGGGGAAATCAGATGCCTCGTGTATAAAAGGGTTCCATCCATAGGAAGCCTAAATTATGATAATTCACGTAGTGTAAGAGTCTTCATAGAAAGAAAATGTGGGTCTTTTGACTATGAGAAGTACCATTACTATATCTTCATCATTAGTTACTGCACTATTTGATATTGGTGCATCTCACCCATTTATTTCAACCTGTATTTTTAATCTCTTGAATCTTCTTATGGATCTTTTATCTTGTGCAATGGATATTACTGCACCCCTAGGAAAAGAGAGAGTAGGGTCTCTATAGTTTTTCTTGTGTCTTATCTCTATCAGATCCTGATCTAGTTTGAATTTTTCTAGTCCTTAACATGAAACCTCTTAGCATCATTTTTAGAATAGATTGTATTATTTCTAAGAAAGCCCAAATTGGTTACTATCTTAGATGGGTCTACCTTACTACACCCAGTGGTGTGTCTCTTCTATTTCAAGTAGAATGTGACCCAAGATCAAGTAGGTATGTACCTTCATATCTATAACTATGTAGAGTAATATCTGTGCTTTTTTATCTTGAGTGGGAATCATTGAGAGGTTATCTACCACTAGTTTTTGTTGAGCTTACTGGCATGTTTCCTACCGATCTCTATGTTTTTCCAACTCTAAGAGAGGTCACGTTTTCCATTGACTTAATTCCTAGTACTCAACCAGTTTCTATTACCTCTTACTACAAGGCTCTAGCTGAAATGAAATAACTGATGTTCTAGTTGGATGATCTTCTTGAAAAAGGCTTTATACAACCTAGTGTGTCAGTTCGGAATGTTCTGGTTCTCTTCACTAAGAAGGATAATTTTCTCTTCTCTTATGTGTGGATTACTAAAAGATCAATCAAGTTATAGTGAAGAAAACATATCTTTTACTATAGATTGATGATCTATTTTATCATTTTAATGGGGTGAAGTGTTTTTCAAAGATCTATCTTCGATCTGGTAACCATAAATTAAGGATAAAAGAATCTAACTTTCAGAAAACCACCTTTTAGAGATGGTATGACCATTATGATTACCTGGTTATGTCCTTTGGTCTAACAAATGCTCATGTGGGTTTCATGGATTTAATGTATATGATTTTCCATGAGTATCTAGATACCTTCGTTGAAGTTTTTGTGTAAAAACACAATTTTTCATTCTGTTATTGATCCTTTAATTTTCAATTTAAATATTTACATTAGACCTAATATGGATTCCTAATGAGTTATTATAGATTCTAAGGGTGTATGGGGCTTGTTTGGATCCCAGAACGCATCTTTTTAGAGAAAACAAACTCTATGCACAATTTAGAGTAATCCATGCAAAAAATCCACATGGTTTTCCTAACCATGTGGATGGTGTTTTTTTAGATAGATCCACCTCACATGGTAGGTGCACAATCGTACAACCTAACCACGTGAACACCCCTTCTTTCTGGTTACCCATGCATGGCTTGCACACAGTTTGATCAAACTGTACAACCAAACTATTCAGGCAGAGCCGTCTCACACAGTTTGCACACGAGTTGAAAAACTGTGTGGGAAAACTATACACTGGATAATTTTCTAGGTAAATTTCTTGTTTTCCATTAATGATCTATTAATCCAACCCTTCCTCCCTAATCCTAGATCCAGCGGGATTTCCTCCATTTTCCCCCATTTAGAGCTTTTTGAAGGCCAAAATTATGGATGAGAAGATCTCCTTCATATAACCTCTGATCGAGCTTCTTTTTATCACGTTGGATGCACAATAGTGAGTACTCAAGTCCTCTTTAGTTGTTCTTCTTCTCTTTCGCTCTCGACCAAGTTATCGTCATGTGATCATTTTTCACTTTTTCTTAGATCTACTCCAATCTGAGGAAAATCAAGGGCTAATACTAGAGGAGGAGAGTCATACTACCCTAATGTTGGTGGCCTATAACACATCCCTAAAGTTCTATGATTTTGTAATATTCATGTGGGCCCCACTAGTTCCATTGGAAGTCATTTCTTAAATTTACATGCCATGATTATGCTTGCTATAATTTTATGGTTATGCTCTTTCCAAATATGTGATTTATTATTAGCTGTTACACCCACAACTCAATCCACCCCATGTAGAAGGTTATTCCATATTTGGGTTTTTAGTGTTTTGTCACGTTTAAGTCACTGTTCGAGTGTGCCTTCACTTGACCTTCCTAATAGTGATCCCTTTTATAATTAATGTCTTGTTATTAATGAGAATTGCATAATGGCATATACCATGTATGCTCACCACTTACCCCCCCCCCCCCAAGGAAAGTGCCTTCAATATGATTATTAAATGTGAAATGTGAAATGGAAAGTATACTAAGTATATGACTTGGCCCTATTAAATGAGTTCAAATAAATGTTACATGTCCATATCACCCCTTTCCATATTGATGGAAGGTAGCAGATTGAACCTCAATAATTGAATATGCCTTAATGGTTAATAAATACTTGATTAAAGGGTTGAAACACTACTTGGCCTATCCAAACTAATGGCAGAGAAGGATTGAACTTAATGAATGATTATATTATTACAATATAAAATTGGAATGGATAGACTCAAGCTTTCCTTGGATTCTGAGAGGAGAATACATTGCGTCTTGGGAACCCCATTACAATTCAAGGATGATGTTTTCTTAGATTGATACCCACCTAGACTCTAGTTCTTGTCTATTCCTCAGATGCGTAGAATACTACCATAGGGTATTTTACATTATTTTAGGATACCTCAGATACACTCCTTAGATCCAACATTGACTAGTAGGTGCCATGGTGAAATCCCATAGGGCCCTGTCTTTTCTTAGCCCCATTTTACCTTGGTCGATCACCTTGGACTCGGTAGGCACCTTATTGTGGAATGCCTTGGATTACGCTCCTTAGATTACACTCTTAACCCTTATCCAGAATCAAATACTACTGAGTTAGCATTCCATGTGATTTACATTACCTTGGTTATAACCTTGTAACTCCCTCACAAAATATCATTTTCAGATTTCCTTGTTACATCTTGGTACCTTCAATACTTATACTATCATGAGGTGATGTTAGTGCTGGCTATGCCTCACATGAACTATTTAACATTAAATGGTAATTACTTAATTAATGAACTAGTTACATGTTCAGACACCAATTGAGAGATGAAGCAGGTATTGGGTATTTAGTTATTGTACTTCTTGCTTTAGTTTATATATGCATGCATGCAGACTTCTATATTCCATTACATGGTCTGAAGGTTATAGACACTATTGGTGGTGGCCCACTTAGATTTATCTCACACCCACTCTAAGCGCTGGTTGGTACCTAGAGTATATTACATGGATGCATTTATTGACAAAGGGAAGCATAAAACCTCTAAAACTTGATTACACGCTGATAGGATGGAGCTTGATAGCATATGAATGAGTAGGATCTTAGGATACTTGGAGTATCCTTTGTTTTCTTTTACCTTTTGGAAAATGTTATGCCTGCTGTCTTGTATCCATTTTTTCTAGTTTTCTAGTGACATGTCATTACATCAAAATTGTTTCAGTTGATATAGATATTGTTATTCTCGTTTATCTATTACATCGGTTTTATTCCACTATTTATTAATATTATTTATATTGCTTCGGCTATTTACTATTACTTTATATTCCTTCCATTGTACTACACTCTGCTAATGAGGGAATAGTCTTCCCACGAACACACCCTAGGCCCTCACTTATAGTTGATAGCCTTTGGCATTTGGGGATATGCGCTTGAGGCCATATTGCCCACCGGGATCGGGGCACCTATTAAGTGGCATCTGAGTCTGAGACGTCACAAAGTGGTATCAGAGGTAGTTTATTTTCTTTATTTACTATTTGGAGACAATATATTGAAGAATAAGAACACTTGGGACTTGGTCATAAGATGTTCTTGGGTGTCGTGAACCCATGTTTGGGGTAACAAACAAGTTGCCTAAATTATAATTGTTATTCTGATTTTGTCTTTTACAATTGATATTATTTCACCATTGGGTGACACACATGGTGTGTGGTGTTGTTGATTATTACTCTATTTGAGGGTCTTATTTTATCCTTAGCCCAATGAAATGAGGTCGAGGAGCATTTCTACATGAATCATTATAGGAACATAGAATTCACATGTCATGAATATTGTCATGCCATATAGGTGCATTTCACTTCTTTTCATTTCTTGATATGATTGTGATTTTTGAGTGATGTTGTGATAGTTTCTTATACATGTACTACTATTATATGCGATTGAGTGATTGTCTGTCTTAATTCATGATGTGTATGGTCCCTCATGGGTTGGGATGAGTAATTTATCGAGTCAAGCCATTATGCAATAATGAAATGGGTGTTGTTTCTGCTGATAGGTGTATGGGCACTGATTCATCAAAAATGACTATACATTATAATTTGAATCCATAAATCTAAATGAATTGGTTTCACATCCTTATCCTACCATGTCTTATTTATGAATGGTAAATGAGTGAACTTGGAAATTAACTATAAAATGAATTGAAACTTATACAGGGTAACTTACCAATAAATGGCCATCTAAGCAGGTAGTTGGGGTAGTATGACTTGGGTAGTGAGTTTTCTTACATTTATCTTCCTTTAGTGATGATATATCTTTACTTCTATGCTTTTTCTGAGGTGTTGCTTGGCATTTGTAGACCAATTTTTCCATGACGTCCTCGTTTCATTTGCCCTGAGGGTGGTGACGACCATGCTCAGACATGGTGGACCTGAGCCACCAATATTACCTCCATGAGTGCCACTTGGGGAACTTCCTATTGTACTTGATCTGAGGATTGATGCTCAAGTTTGGGACAATTTCCTACGTCTGATGTTGTCCATGCATGGTGCTCCATGTGTTGCACCTAAGATGGATGATCTGGCCCACATGTTCTAGTAGTAATGCCCTCCTACTTTTTTAGGGGATGGTGGTTCTCAGGCTTCTATGTCTTGGATAGAGGCCATGATGTCTATCTTTTAGAATCTAAAAATTTCTCTAGAGAAGAGACTCAAGCTTGCTACATACATTCTTTAGGATTTGTCTAAGCGTCGGTGGGTTGTGGTTACCCAAGACAGTCGTCATCAGGGCATGTTATGGGTTGATTTCCAGACTTCCTTCTTTGATCAGTTCTTTCCTTAGGTACTAAGAGCTGTCAGAGCCAGAGTGTTCATGCATCTAGAGCAAGGTTCTATATCAGTTATGGAATATTAAGCACGTTTCATATATTTATAGTGTTTTTCACTGCTTCTAGCTGGTGATGAGATTCCACGTGCTAGACGTTTTGAAAATGGGCTCCAGTAGGCCATTAGAAATTAGGTGAATGTATTTCACCTCGCTAACTTTTATATAATATATGATCAGGAACTAATAAATGAATGTTACCTGAGGGATGGCACAAGTACCGAGTTTAAAGGATCAGTGCTGCATCAGGACAATAGTTCTTCTATAGGAAGGAAACATTCCTTTGTGGTTTCTCATTAGGGAAGAGGTAGCCAGAGTTTTCAGTTTGATAGCTCTGTGGTGTGTCATCAGTGTGGAAGACCAGGGAATAAGAAGCCCCAATGTGACAGAGAACCTATGGAGTGTCATGATTGTGGCCATATGGGTCATCTTTAGCATTTCTTCAAGACCTTTCCACCAGATTCAAGCAGTAAAGGATCAAAATATACTCCACCTATAGGAACGAGTTCATTTGTGCCGCATTAGGCAGGGATTTGGAGTAGCACTGGCATGTATAGCTAAGGAGGAGGTCATGGTCGTGGTAGTCTGATCCCTGAACACTAGCAGTTCTAGAAGAGAAATCATGATCGTTGTAGTCCATCCATTGCATAGGGCCACGGATCAGGTTAGTTTCATACTTTAGAGCTGATACATGAGGATCAGGTGGTGGGACCATCTACAATGTGAGGTACTATTCTAATAGCCTCCACTATTGTCTCTTCTTTGTTTGATACATGTGCTTCAAACTATTTCATTTCTCTATCTATTGTGGAAAGTCTCATACTAGATATACAATATCACTATGGTGTAATGACCCTCGACACACCATTGGGAATATAGATGGAGTTCATATGCTAGTGCAGGGATTGTCCCCTTGAGATTGGAAGTTACCCTTTCTTATGGAATCTCTTTATTCTCAAGATAATGAGCTTTGATTTCATTCTTGGGATGGACTGGTTGGTCCACTATCATGCCTTTGTAGACTATTATCATCACGAGGTCACTTTTACATCACTAAAAGGTAGTAGTTATCTATTCAACGA
The DNA here is from genome assembly GCA_963277665.1 of Viscum album. Lineage (NCBI taxonomy): Eukaryota > Viridiplantae > Streptophyta > Magnoliopsida > Santalales > Viscaceae > Viscum > Viscum album. Next base: position 1,811,912,756 of record OY728156.1, read on the forward strand.
TGATTGGTATGTCTATTCTGGGAGAGCTAGACTAAAGCATCACGAGATAGGTGGAGTGACCACTTAGATTTAAAAACTTGTCATGGAGGATCAGGGTTTTCATCAAACTGATTTTCCTCTAGTAGTTGATTGTTTTAGGGAAGTCTTTCCTATAAAATTTTCTTGCTTACCTCCTAGGATAGAGGTATAGTTTTCAATTGATCTTGTTCTAAGAGTAGCTCCAGTGTCCATTCCTCCATACAATATGGAACCTACTGAGCTTTAGGATCTCAAGTAGTAGATACATGACCTAGAGGCCAAAGGCTTTATACAGCCTAGTACATCCTTTTGGGGTTCACCTGTTCTTTTTCACTAAGAAGGAGGATGGAAATATTTGTTTATTCATGGATTATAGAAGGCTGAACAAGATTATGATCAAGAACCAGTATCCACTTCTTCAAATAGATGATATCATTGACCATCTCCGAGGAGTAAAGGTGTCCTCTAAGATCGATCTAATATTGGGTTATCATCAAGTGAAAGTCAAACCATGAGACATATATAGTACATCATTCCATATAAGGTATGGTTTGTATGAGTATCTTCTTATTCCATTTGGTATTACAAATGCACATTTTGTTTTCATGTCTTTGATGAATAGGGTTTTCCAATCCAATTTGGACTCTTTTGTCATGGTCTTTACGGACAACATTTTGGTGTATTCTCTCACTCGTAACGGCCACGCCAAAAATCTTGAGATCATTCTGAGTACACTGAGAGAGCATAAAATGTATTCCAAGCTTGCTATGTGTGACTTCTGGATTGATAAGTTCCACTTATTAGGACATATTATTTCAGAATATAGAGTATCTGTTGACCCTGAAAATGTTGGTGCTGTAGTTTCTTGGGAGCATCCCAAGAACATGTTTCATATTAGGAGTTTCTTAGGGATTTATAGATATTATAGTCATTTCATACAAGACTTCTCACATCTTTATTCACCTCTTAATGGACTTACAAAGAATGGTGTTAAGTTCCTGTGGTCAGAAGCATGTGAGAAATCCTTTTAGGAGTTGAAAGGGAGGCTAGTATCAACATTGATTCTGATTCATCTAGAACTTGGTAGAGGTTATATCATCTTATGTGATGCATCATACATTGGCCTAGGAGTAGTGTTGATATAGGAAGACAAAGTCATTTAGTACAAATATCAGTAGTTGGTGCCTCATGAGAGAAATTTCTCGATGCACGACCTCGAGCTAGCAATAGTTATCCATGCCTTATGTTGATGGTGACATTATCTGTTGGGTGAGTGCTTTATGGTGTATACAGATCACAAGATTATCAAGTATATCTTTTCTTAGCATGACTTGAACCTTAGAAAATGAAGATGGGTTTAATATCTACAATCCTTTGATTTTGAGCTTTTCTATATGTCTGGAAAGGGAAATGTGGTCACCGATGCAATGAGTCGAAAAAAATGCAGGTCATATAGGAAACAAGTGATGAATTGAAGTTAATGGACCTCTTTTCTAAAGTTCATCTAGAGTTTCATGAAAATCAGAGGCAGTATTACCTCTCGACCTTAATAGTTACCTATTCCCTCCTTAAGAAGGTGAAGAGTAGGAAGTATTCATATCAGGAAGTTTTGGTTCTCTGTGAGAGTATATCAAAAGATAACCCGCATTTGGATTGGTCTGTGGGAAAAGACAACATCCTGCGTCTACATAGACATATCTGGGTTCCTGTAGATATGAGAGAGGTGTTTATGAAAGATTACCACACTTCTTAGTGAGAAGTCCATCTAGGAATCTCGAAGATCTATCAAGATACGCAACGCCAGTATTGGTGTCCTGGAATAAAATGCCATATTTTCAGCTTTATCACTACGTTTTCCACCTGTCAGTAGGTGAAGGCAGAGATCTAGAGACCTGCAGGCTTAATACAACGACTTCCAGTCCTAGAATGGAAATGAGAAGATATTTTTATAGATTTTTTAGTCATCTTACCTAGGTCGCTGATGGGTATATATTCTATCTGGGTAGTCATTGACCGACTAATGAAATAATCCCACTTCATTCCTATATGGGAGAATTTCTCAGTTAATGAGTTAGGAAGACCATATGTCTATGAGATCATACGACTACATGAGGTTTCAAAAACTATCATTTTATATTGGGACTCTTGATTAACTTCACGGTTCTAGAAGGATTTTTAGAAATGCATGGGGACTAAGGTGCTTCTAAGAATAGATTTTCACCTTCTTACTAATGGAAAATTAGAACAGACAATATAGGTTCTAGAGGATATGCTCCGAGCATGTGTCCTTGATTTCGGCGGTTCATGGGAGAATCATATCCCTCTCATCAAGTTCTCTTATAATAACAGTTTTTAGGCGATGATCCAGATGTCTCCTTTTGAGGCCTTATATGGTAGGCCATGTCATTCACCCTTGTGTTGGCTAGAGGCAGGTGGGGTAGCTCTACTAGGTCCTTGTCTTGTTCAGGAGACTTCATAATAGGTTCAGTTGATCAGGAAGTGTATGATTACTGCTCAGTCTAGACATAAATCTTATGCCAATTGACATTGAAGAACTCTTGAGTTCAAGGTTGGGAATTATGTTTTCTTTTGAGTATAACCCAGTCTAGGGAATATATTGTTAAGGAAGTATGGAAAGTTGATGCCTCGTTGCATCGATCCATTGGAAATTCTAGAGAGTCGAGCCGGTAGCCTATCGGTTGCTACTAACTTAGAGGTACCATGCCATGAATGATGTCTTTCATGCCTCACATCTTCTCCAATATCATGTCGACCCGTATCATACCTTTGATTTCGAGGAAGTTGAGTTAGATGATGATGCTACCTTTGAGGAGTATCCAGTACACATCGTTGACAGAAGCATGAAGGCTCTATAAGGAAATCATGTCCCACTCGTATGGGTGATATGGATGCATAGACAAGTACTGTATGAGACTTGGGAGAGGGAAACTGATGTACGAGCCCAATGTCCAGAGTTTTTCTTAGACAGTGTGTATTTACCCTTGTAAAGAGAACTCAGGGGGGGGGGGGGTCTTTTAAGGGGGGAAGACTGTAAGAACCCAATTTTTTACTCAAGTATGGATCCTTTATTTTTCATTCTAAATCATTATATTGGAACTAATATGGATTCCTAAATATTTATTAAAGGCTCTGAGTCTATCCATGTCTTGTTCGGATCCCAAAAACCAGATTTTTAGAGAAAACAGGCTCTGCACATGGTTTAGAGTAAACCGTGTGGGAATTCCACATGGTTTGACTAATCATGTGGATGGTCTTTTTTTGGACAGAGCCACCTCATATGATTGGTGCATGGTCATGTGGATTTAACCTGTGAATTCCCCCTTTCCTAGGTACCCATGCATGGCTTTCACATGGTTTGATCAAACAGTGTGGCCAAACCATTTGGGCAGAGCCGTCTCACATTATATGCGCACAGTTTGAAAAACTATGTAGACAACCTGTGTATAGGCAAATTTTCTGGGTAAATTTCCAGTTTATCCCTTAATGATCTATTGAGCCAACCCTTCCTCTCTATTCCAAGAACCAAAGGTATTTTCCTCTTTTTTCAACAGTTTAGAGATTTTTGAAGGCCAAAGCTAAGGATCAAGAGATCTTCTTCATCCATAATCTGATTAATCTTTCATTCTTCATGTTGTATGAGAAACGATAAGTACTCGAGTCCTCTTTAGTCGTTTTTCTCTTTCACTCTTGACCTAGTAATCATTATCTGAGCATTTTCAATTTTTCTTAGATCTACTCTAATCCGAGGAAAATCAAGGGCCGATACTAGAGGAGGATAGTTGTACAACCCTAAGGTGGGTGGTCTATAACACATAACTAAAGTTAATTTATTTTGGAATATATGTGTGGGGACCATCGGTTTCGTTGGAAGCTGTTTCTTAAATTTACATGCCTTTATTATACTTTCTAGAATAGTATGGTAATTATATTTCCAAATATGTTGTCACGACCCGTCCCCCAGGGCACATATCATGACTACCCCAAGCCCTCCTTCCATAGTATAGGGGATGGAGACTAGCACCAAAGGCGTAAATCCCTAAACTGGGAAGGCATTGCCTTTATAACTGTAAACAAACACATCAGAGTACACAACCAGAAGAAGAAAAAATAAGTAAAACTGTATACAAAAGAAATTATGAAAAGTAAAAGGGGCTGGAAATACAAGCCCAACAGGAAAGTACAAGTATAACTGAAAGCAAGTACAACTGAAGAAAAGTAAAGCAGTTACTAGGTCGTCCTTTGGGGTTTCTACCTGAAGGGTAGGTACCGATGGCTTCCTCAGCACTCTCATCCGTCCTTCTCCTCCGTGTAACATCACACCGAGTGGTCCACCTCCAGGTACCATCCAGTCCTGCTACTCTCTTCCTTGGCCAGTGCTTTCCGTCATCTGCAACCAACATAATGAGGTGCGGGCATAGCCCATGCAGGGGTGAGTATAACGATACTCAGTAGGGACCCCGAGTCCCTCAAGGTCTCACAAAAATCCAACAAGGATAAACCACAAAGTATAAAATCAACAGATAACTATTACTTAGGTATATGACCATACATATACCTAAGTTATCTAGTAACCCATCTCAGTCATGAGGAAAACACAAAATTCATTGACTGAGCTCAACCGGGATTTTATTCTAGGGGTAGTATCAATCTGAACCCTCGGCTGCTGGAGAACTCCTTCTCTATCGAGTACAGTGGGCCTTCCATGTTACACAAAGGAACTTCCCACTAACTTGGACTATTGAGTTACTCCTCCTGTCGAGTATCGTGGATCTGCTGCGCTCACACAGAGGCGCTCCCCACTGTGGGTCTGCTGCGCTCACACAGAGGCTCTCCCCCTCATAGCCTGCTGAGGTACTCCATGTATCGAGTACCATGGGTCTTATGCACTCACACAGAGGCTCTCCCTACCATGGGTCTGCTGCACTCACACATAGGCGCTCCCCACTGGTCTAGTCGAATCAATCTGAGTCAAATCGATCAGCAGTCGTCAAGTCTCAGCCAGCTACTAGGTTCCCACAAAAATGCCTGCTCGTCTCTGGAATATCCGTTCCACAAGCTACAGGTTGATACTACAACTGTCACGAAGTCCCACTCAGAAGTATCTCAACTGTATGCCACGCCATAGGGGTATCAACGCAATAGGCAGCGTGTCAATCAGACGCCTGGTCTGTTAGTTATTAGCCTTTTTGTCCCAGGGGCCTGATTTGATTTGTGTACGATCCAACTTGACCGTATCTCAACTATACCCCAAAATCCAGTGGGGTATTCTCAAAGGGACAGATTCTCTCCAAAAATACTGGTGATGCTGACGGTTCATCAAACAGATGTCTGGTGCCAAAGACATGGCCCAAGAAGGTAAAGGGGTCGGTAATGGTCCTGGGCCCAGTTCGACCCAGTTGGATTGAATCGACCCAACCCAGTCTAGGAAGACCCATTGGGTATGGCCCAGCCTGTTGGGTGGGTCAGCCCGTTAAGTTCGGCCCGGTCCGCTGGCCCCTGCCTAGCGGACCACGATGGAAGTTTGGCCCCAATGTCACCACGTAGGCAGCTCGGCCCGAAGTCCGGGGCCGGTTCGGCCAACGCTGCTTGGGGAATGGCTCGGGGGACTCGGCCCGGGAGGCCAACGGGTAGGCCGTATGGGGCTCGGGCTAGCTATGGGCAGAGCCCGCAGGGCACAAGCAGGCCGCGGGTGCACCGAGCAGGCTGCGGGGGCACCGGTAGGGTGCTGGGCAGGCCGTCGGGGCACCGGCAGGGCACCGAGCTGGCCGAAGGAGGCTGTGGGCAGGCGGGCTACGCGCCGGGAAGGGCATCGAGAGGCCGCGGGTAGGCGGGATGTGCACTGGGAAGGACGCTGGGAGGCCGTGGGTAGGCGGGCCGGGCGCTGCTCGGGCCGGCGATGTTCGGCCGGAAGCATCGGTGCACCACAGGAGGGGGGGTGGAACGATTCGCGTAGGCCATAGGTAGCGCGACCTTCGTCATTGCCGCCTTCATCATCGTCGCCTCATCACCATGCCTTAGAACGCCACAAGAAGAGAGAAAACGAAGAAGGATTTCAGGACATGTTAGGTTGGCCCACACCCTCCGCGTTTAGGAAAGTAACATTTGGCTCATCATGAGAAGAATATGATCATTAATACATCTGCATCAATCCCATTTTATCCTTTTAATAAGGTAAGAAAAAGGGTACAACTTCAACAAGTAATAATCCCCCTACCTTTGATTCTCCGATCATCGTTCATTGACATCGCAGAAAGATATTCGTCGATCCGTGGTAGACGAACACATCCCACGTCGAAGGAGTTCGAGGAAGAATTCCATAGGGGTTCGTTCTTCATAGTCGAAGGCATCCCCCATCGACGTTCTTCATCGGGAGAGTGCTCTTCATCGGGAGAGCATTCTTCGCCAGAAGAGCGTTCTTCGTTGAAGAGTGTTCTTCGTTGGAGAGAGTTTCTCTCTTCTCCCAAGCTCCACCAAATGAAATAATAGATCATCTATTATTTTGTTGGAACAATGATTTCAAAACGGAGAAATAAATGAGAAGGCTCCACCTAATTAATTCTCGAGGTTAGCACCTTTAATTAAATGTTTTGCCTCAACAATTAAATAGGTGGATTTGGAATAATAAATAAGGGGATTTGAAGAGTTTATCCACATTAAATGGGGGGTTTCAAGGGGTTACAAGCCCGGGTGGTCCCCACCAAAATTATCATCCAAAGGGAGGTTATGTTCAGGTGGGCCCCACCACCTTAACCTCTCATGGGAGGTTAAGGTGTGGTGTCCCCCACCTCCGACCTCCACTTGGAGGTTTTAACCAACATGAAATAAAAATAAATCCTCCACTTTATTTTTATTTAATTTATTCATAAAAAATCCAAAAACTAACTTGTAATCTCAACCCACTTATATTGAAGTGAAAGTCTTCTTAAGAAAATATCGGCACTGCAAGTTCAGCGGTGACCTCTGATTTTAATTCCAAGCACTGATTCAAAAGTTATAAAATTCCACTTGTATGTTTAGTGAACGTACCCAAACCAAACTTCAAAAATTGATTCCAGGAACACCGGGCCTCAGAATCAAGCGCCGTAAAATTATCGCAGACTCGTAAAAATCCCATGTATTTAAAACTAACCACGGTATTTCTGGGTCTTTACATTCTACCCTCTTCAGGGCTTAACGTCCCCATAAGCTACAACTCAAACAAAGGGAACAAATGGGGGTACTGATCACGCATCCGATCCTCCTGCTCCTATGTTCTCTCTTGGAGGTTCCTGTTCTGCCAGAAAATGTGCACCAGAGGTATTGACCATCCACGTAGGACCCGCTCCTATCGATCCTCAAACTCCACTGGAACCTCTGTAAAATTTTCCCCATCATCGACGTCCAAATCCCCATATTCGATGGTGTGTGAGGGTTCATGCACTTATCTCCTCCGCTGGGATACGTGGAAGATGTCGTGCACCCGGTGAAACTGAGGTAGAAAAGCCAGGCAATATGCCACCTCACCAAATCTTCTGAGGACCTAGAAAGGTCCAATGAACCTTGGAGATAACTTTTCGCCTCGGCCAAATCTCTATAAACCTCATCGAGGTGAGACCCGTAAAAAGACATGATCCCCATCCTCGAACCCCAGAGGTCTCCGTATCCTGTCAGCATACGACTTCTTCCTACTCTGTGCAATCTTCATCCGCTCCTAGATGATCTGCACCTTCTCCGTAGTATCTCATACCATCTCTTGTCCCACTAGTACTGACTCCCCGGGGTCTGTTCAGCACAAGGGTGATCTGCAAGGTCGCTCGTACAAGGCCTCAAATGGTGTCATACCGATGGTGGAGTGATAGCTGTTGTTATACGCAAACTCCACCAAAGGAAAGTGATCCTCCCAGCTGTGACCGAAGTTGAGGACACATGCACGTAGAATGTCCTCAAGGGTCTTAATGGTCCGCTCAGTCTGACCATCTGTTTGAGGATGGAAGGCGGTGCTCAAGAGAAGCTGTGTCCTGAAAGACTCCTACAACCCCTTCCATAGCTGTGAAGTAAACCATGTGTCACGGTCAGAGACAATAGAGGAATGTAATCCATGTATTCGCACAATCTCATGCACATATAGGTGTCCCATGCTCTCTACTGAACCCTGCTCTCTGATCGGTATGAAGTGGGCCGACTTGGTGAGTCGGTTGATGATCACCCAAATCGAGCTGTGACCCCTAGATGTATGTGGAATACCCATCACCAATTCCATGGATATCTCATCCCACTTCCACTCTGGGACCTCTAAAGGCTGAACCAAGCCTGCTGGTACTTGGTGCTCTGCCTTCACTTTCTAACAAGTATGGCATCGAGAGACAAACTTTGTTACTGCCTTCTTCATACCTAACCATCAGTGCTATCGTCGAAGGTCCTGGTACATCTTCGCCACTCCTAGATGTACCACAAAAGGGGATGTGTGAAACTCCTTCAACACTTCCTCCTGAAGTGACACTATCACCATAGTACATCCTCTGAAGAGGATGACATGATCCCCACCTTCATAAAATCCATCAGGTGCCTGCCCTATGGATATCTGAGCACGTCGTGTCTCGCAGTCATCATCCCCACATTGTGCCTCCCTGAATTGCTGAAGAAGTGGGGGAGTGACTGTAAGAGACTATAGAAAGGATGATCCATATCTATCCACAAAGGATATTTATAAGGCAGCCATATGCTTTGTCGCCTTGCCTAACATCTATATACCAGTTCTCCTATTGAGTGTATCTACTACAATGTTCCCCTTCCCAGGAGTATAGACTATCTTGAAGTTGTAGTCCTGGAGGAACTCAATCCATCAGTGCTATCTCAGATTCAGGTCCTTCTGAGAGAAGATATACCTGAGACTCTTGTGATCAGAGTACATGGTAAAATGATCGCCCATCTGATAGTGTCTCCACATCTTCAAGGTGAAGACCACTATTGCTAACTCTAGGTCATGGGTAGCATTGTTTTTCTCATGCTGTCTCAGCTTCCGAGAACCATATGTGATCACTACTCGCTCCTACATTAGGACACACCCAAGTCCGGTCCCTTATGTGTCGCAGTAAACTACGTACCCTACGCCTTCCTCAGGAAGCCTCAAGATGGGGGCACTAGTCAGCCTCTACCTCAGCTCCTGAAAGCTCTACTGGCATCTCTCCGACCACACAAAGGGTTTCCATTTCTTCGTCAAGGATGATAGTGGTGCTGAAACTCTGGAGAAGTCTGGAACGAACCTCCGGTAGTAACCAGCCAAACCCAGGAAACTCCGTACCTCCGTCACACTCCTAGGTGGCTCCCAAGAAAGTACCGCCTCAATCTTTGCTGGACCCACTGCAAATCCAGCCTCTGAGATGACATGTCCCAATAAGTGAACCTCTAAGATCCAAAACTAGCACTTCGAGATCTTACCATAAAGATGGTGCCTTCGGAGTGTGTCCATTACTACCTAAAAATGGTAGGCATGCTCCTCCTCAGTAGTCGAGTAGATCAGAATGTCGTCGATTAAGACTATGACAAAGTGATTGAGGTATGAATGGAAGATCCTGTTCACGAGTTCCATGAACACTACTAGAGCACTGGTTACACCGAAGGGAATAACCAAGAACTCGTAGTGGCCGTATTGACACCTGAAGGCCGTCTTCTATACATCCTCATCTCAAACTCTAAGCTGGTGATAGCCTGATCTAAGGTCTATCTTAAAGAACCATCGTGATCCCTTCAGCTGATCAAAGAGGTCTTTAATCCTATAAAGTGGGTACTTGTTCTTCACGGTCACTTGGTTCAGGTAACGGTAGTCGACATAGAGCCTCAAGATACCATCTTCCTTCTTAGAGAATAGAATCGGGGCTTCCCAGGGAGAAACACTGGGCCAGATGAATCCCTTCCCCTACAAGTCTTCTAGCTATACCCGTAGCTCACGAAGCTTAGTGGGAGCTATCCGATATGCTGGAGTAGATATCGGTGTCATCCCAGAGTACATGTCAATGTATAAGTTCACCTCTCTACGAGGAGGTAGTCCTGGAACATCGTCAGGAAAACATCCGCGTACTAGTCCACCACTACAGGATAGCTCAGACACTCCACATATACTGCTCTGAGGGTAAGGCAGTCCAACTGATGAGTGATCGGTTGCACCCTCCTCCGAGTAAGTCCGTCCTATGCTTCAAAGGATCCCTTCTCGCTGGTGAAGGTGAACCTGGTCCCATCTATGTGGACACAACGCACTTTGTTCCTAATACAGTCTATCTGAGCATGGTCTGTAGATAACCAATTCTTACCCAAGATGACCTCGTAAGGGCTCGACGCCACTACAAGAAGATCCCAGTTGAAGCTCTCACCTCCTAGAGTAAGGTCACACTACTGTAACTAGTGTGTAATCGTTGAGTCTTCTGTTGTCAGGGTCTCTAGCTGTAACTATCAAGCCAACGTCTCCATCGGAATCTCCGAGCTCTGAACAAGGGCAGTGGAAATTAAAGAGTGAGTGACACCTATGTCTATAAGAACTCCATCTAAGGTGGATTAGACATAGATCATACCTCATATCATCTCTGTAGCACCGTGATCGTAGGCCTCTACTGCTTGAAGTTGAGCTCTAACCTATCCACCCGCTCCCTACGGTCGGGGTGGGCCTCCTGGTGGTGGTGGTGGTAACACCTCGTAACGTCGTCCACCGCTAGCTGCACGTCCATATCCTCTCCTACGTTCACCTCCTCCCTACGAACCGCCTTGTTTGAACCTCTACCTCTGCCTAGGAGGTCCCTCAACTGTCTGCTGATCATCCGAATAGCGGTTCAGATAGTCACGGGCCATGTGACCCTGCCCGCCGCATGAGAAACATTGCCCGCTTTTGGAATGTGTGTCTCTACTCCCGGTGCCCCCACACAATCGATCCGGAGTCATGCGGCCGTCCACCTATGGGTCTAGTCCTCTTGGACCTCTGTGACATCTGTCTATTACCACCTGCAGAAGACTCTGTTGCATGTCGACTAGTGGTGGGTCTCGCTGCTGGAGACTTCTCAGCAAGAAAACTCTCCATTAAAAGGGTTCTCTCTAACACCCCTACCTATGTTGGGATGTTGAGTGAGATCAATGAAGCTCTGATATCTTGCTTGAGTCCCTGTTCGAAGGTCCGGGCCCTGAGGAATGGGTATCGTACCATATCTATGGAGTAGCGCGAGTGGTCGGTGAACCTCGCTGAGTACTGAGCTACAGTCATGCTGCCCTGCTGCAGATGAAGTAGCTCTTATATGCGTACTACACAAAGAGTCTATGGGACAAACTCTTCCTGAAACAGGCCCTCGAAGTCTTCCCAGAGAAGTGTGGCCTCATCATGAAACTAGAGCATCAGGCTCCACTATCAGCCTGCTGTTTCCTGAAGGAGACTCGTAGCAAGGATCTCCATGAAGTCTGCTGGTGTCCCTACTAGCCTGAAGACTTTCACCATAGCCTCCGGCTAATCCTCATCCGCCCGTGGGTCCTTCCCTCCCATGAACCTAGGTGTCCTCTGGCACTAGAACTCATGCAACGCGCTCAAGCGGCATGCATCTTCTGCTGCTAGGGCTGGTGGCATCGGTGGCCAAACAGGAAGTAGTACCGTTGGTGCCTCCACTAGTAAAGGGCCCTGCATCGAGGCCTCATCGCTTAGTGGGCTGTCAGTATGTACGATTCTTGGGGCTCTAACTGGTCGTCCACAGGGAGGACTCTTGAAAGAAACAGATGTGACATAGTCAAAAGATTATACCTGGTGAGATGACCTGGTTGAGCTAACTTAAAGAAAACTTTTGGAAACACGCATGCAATTAGTGTTTTCGTGCACTGAGTCGAAAATCCGAAGTCAGGGTCCTGGTGTATGGATACGTCGGCCACCCGCACCAACACTAGACTCCCTGAACTAAAAACCACACTTAGTACCCTTAACACTATTACATCATATAAAAGAAAGATCAGAGTTATAAGTTCTTTGGTAGAACTGAGTCCTCTTATACCAATTTGTCATGAACCGTCCCCTGGGGCCCGTATCAGGACTACCCCATGTCCGCCTTCCATAGGGTAGGGGCTGTCGACTAGTACCAAAGGCTTACATCCCTAAACTGGGAATGCATTTACTTTTATAACTGTAATCAAACACATCATAGTACACAATTGGAAGAAAAAAAAACTAAGCAAAACTGTATACAAAAGAAGTGCTGGAAAGTAAAAGGGGCCAGAAATACAAGACCAACAGGAAAGTACAAGTATAACTGAAAGCAAGTACAACTAAAGAAAAGTAAAGAATCTACTGGGTCTTCCGCTGGGGTTCCTACCTGAAGGGTAGGTACATATGACCTCCTCATCACTCCATTCCATCCGTCTCCTCTGTGTACCATCACACCAAGTGGTCCACCTCCGGGTACCGTCTAGTCCTGTTACTCTCTGCCTCGATCGGCTCTGTACGTCGTCTGCAACCAACACAATGAGGTGTGGGCATAGCCCATGTAGGGGTGAGTATAAAGATACTCAGTAGGGGCCCCGAGACCCTCAAGGTCTCAAAAAAATCCAACATGGATAAACCACAAAGTATGAAATCAACGGATAACCATTACTTAGATATACGCCCATACATATACCTAAGTTATCTAGTAACCCATATTAATCATGAGGAAAACACAATAGTCATTGAATCAGCTCAACCGAGATTTTATTCTAGGGGTAGTATCAATCTGAACCCTCGGATGCTATAGAACTCCTTCTCTATCGAGTACAGTGGGCCTGCCGCATCACACAGAGGCACTTCCCACTAACTTGGACTACTGAGGTACTCCTACTGTTGAGTATCATGGATCTTCATTTCTCACACAGAGGCACTCCCCACCGTGGGTCTGCTATTCTCACACAAAGGCGCTCCCCCTCGTAGCCTACTGAGGTACTCCACATGTCGAGTACCGTGGGTTTGTCGCACTCACAGAGAGGTTCTCCCCACCATGGGTCTGTCGTGTTCACACAGAGGTGCTCCCCACTGGGCTAGTCGAATCACTCAAAGTCGAATCGATCATCAGTCATCAAGTCTCAAATATCCACTAGGTTCCCACACAAATGTCCTCTCATATTTGGAAGATCCGCTACACAAGATACTAGTTGATACTCCAAATGTTACTAAGTCCCATGTAGAAGTATCTCAAAGGTCCGCTACGCCATAGGGGTCTCAACACAACAGAGGGAACATCAATCAGATGCCTGATCTATTAGTTATTAGCCTTTTTGTCCCAGGGGCCCGGTTGGATTCATGTATGATCCAACCTGACCATATATCAACTATACCCCAAACTCTATTGGGGTATTCTCAAAGGGACGGCTTCGCTCCAAGAATACTAGCACCGCTGATGGTTCGTCAAACGGACGTTCAGTGCCAAAGATATGGCCCAAGAAGGTAAAAGGGTCGGTAATGGACCTGGGCCTGGTCCGACCCGGTCAGACCAACTCGGCCCAACCCAGTCTGGGCCAACCCGCTGGGTCTGGACCAGCCTATTGGGTGGGTCAGCTTGTTAGGTTCAACCCAGTCTGTTGGACCCGGCCTAGCGGGCCGTGAGGCCAATTCGGTCCGGATGTCGCCACGTAGGTGGCTCGGCCCGAAGGCCGAGGCCGGTTTGGCTAGCGCCACAAGGGGCGCGACTCGAGTGACTCGTATCGGGAGGCCAGTGGGCTGGCCGCGCGGGGCATGGGCAGGCCTCGGGTGCGCCGAGCAGGCCGTGGGGGCGCCGGGCTGGCCGCAGGGGCATTGGGCAGGGCGTGACAGTGGCCGAGCAGGCTGCGGGGGCACCAGCAGGGGCCTGGGCTGGCCGCAGGCAGGTGGGCCGCGTGCCGGGAGGACGCGGGTAAGTGGGCCAGGCACCGAGCAAGACGCTGGGAGGTCGCAGGTAAGCGGGATGAGTGCCACTCGGGCCGGCGGTCTTCTGCCACAAGAATCGGTGCACCGGGGGGGGGGGGAGATTCACGGAGGCCGCGGGTAGCACGGGCTTTGTCGTTGCCGCCTTCATCGTATCCACCTCATCTCCATGCCGTATAACGCTACAAGAAGAGAAAAACAACGTAGGATGTCGAGCCATGTTAGGTTGTCCCGCACCCTCCGCATTTTGGAAGGTAACATTTAGATAATCATGAGAAGAAGATGATCCTTAATATGTCCGCATCAATCCCATTTTATCCTTTGAAGAAGGTAAGGAAAAGGGTACAACATCATCAAGTAATAATCCCCTACCTTTGATTCCCCGGTCATCGTTCGTTGACGTCACAGAAAGATGGTCGTCGATCCGTGGTAGACGAACACATCCCACGTCGAAGGAGCCCGAGGAAGAATGTCTAAGAGGGTCATTCTTCGTAGTCGAAGGCGTCCATCATTAGCATTCTTCATCGGGAGAGTGTTCTTCGCCGAAAGAGCATTCTTCGTTGAAGAGCATTCTTCGTTGGAGATAGTTCTCTCTTCTCCCAAGCTTCACCAAATGAAATAATAGATCGGATATTATTTTTTTGGCACAACAATTTCAAAAAGGAGAAATAAATGAGAAGGCTCTACTGAATTAATTCATAAGGTTAGAAACTTTAATTAAATGTGTTGGATCAACAATTAAATAGGTGGATTTGGCATAATAAATAAGGGGAGTTGAAGAGTTTCTCCACCTTAAATGGGGGGTTCCAAGGGGTTACAAGCCCGGGTGGTCCCCACCAAAATTATCGTCCAAAGGGAGGTTATGTTCGGGTGGGCCCCACCACCATAACCTCTCATGGGAGGTTAAGGTGTGGTGGCCCCCACCTCCAACCTCCACTTGGAGGTTTTAACCAACAAGAAATAAAAATAAAGCCTCCAATTTTTTTTATTTAATTTAATCATAAAAAATCCAAAAACTAACTTATAAACTCGACCCACTGCCATCAAAGTGAAAGTCTTTTTAAGCGAATACCAGTGTTGTGAGTTCGACGTACCCTCATATTTTAATTTCAAGCACTAGTTCAAAAGTTATAAAATCTCACTCATACATTTACTGAACGTACCCAAACAAAACTTCAGAAATTTATTCTGGACACATCAGGCCTCAAAATCAAGCGCCGTAAAATTTTCGCAGATTCGTAAAAATCCCATGCATTTAAAAAAAATCCACAGGATTTCTGGGTCTTTACATATGTGATTAGTTGTTAGTGGTTACACCCACTACCCAATATGACCCATGTCGAAGGTTATTCCATATTTGGGTTTTTAGTGTTTTGGAACATTTAATCCACCGTTCAGGTGTGCCTTCTCTTGAACTTCCTAAAGGTGATACCTTCTATAATAAATGTATTTTTATTAATGAGAGTTGCATAATGGAATGTACCATGTATTCTCACCACTTAACCCACCTAGTTTGGTGACTTTAATATGATTATTAGAAGCAAAATTTGAAATGGAATTTATACTAAGTATGTGAGTTGGCCTTTTTAAATGAGTTTGAATAATGGTTACATGTTTGTATCACCCCTTTCCATATTAATGGAAGGTATAAGAGTGAACCTTGATAATTGAATATTCCTTAATGGTTAATAAATACTTGATTAAATGGTTGCAATTATACTTAGCCTATCCAAACTAATGGAATACAAGGCTTGAACCTAATTAATGATTACATGATTACAATATCAAATAGGAATGGATTGACTCGAGCTCGCCTTGGATTCTAAGAGGAGAATACCTTGGGTCTCAAGAACCACATTCTGATTCAAGGATGCATTTTTCTTATGTTTATACCCAGCTAGACTCTAGTTCTTGTATATTCCTCAAATTCCTGGTATAATACCATAGGGTTCTTTAGATTATTATAGGATACCTCGGATACACTCCTTGGATCCAGAATTGACCAGTAAGTTCCCTGGTGAAAGCCCATAGGGCCCTATATTTTCTTAGCCCTTTTTACCTTGTTTGGTCAACTTAGACTTGGTAAGCACCATATTGTGGAATGCCTTCGATTATGCTCCTTGGATTACACTCTTACCCCTTTGCTAGACTCAGATACTACTAAGTTAGCATTCCATGAGATCTATGTTACCTTGGTTATTACAATAGAAATCCCTCACTGGATATCATTTTTAGGTTTCCTTGTTACATCTTGGGACCTTCAATACTTATACTATCATGAGGTGATCTTAGTGCTGGGCATGCCTCACGTGACCTGTTTAACATTAAATGGTAATTACTTAATTAATGAACTGGTTACATGTTCAGACACCAGCTAAGAGATGAAGAAGGTAATGAGTATTTAGTTATTGTACTGCTTTACTTTATATATGCATGCCTACACACTGATATATTCCATTACACAGGCTGGAGGTTATATTCACCATTGGTGGTGGCCCCCTGAGATTTATCTCACACCCTCTCTGGGCACCAGTTGGTACCTGCAGTAGATTACATTGTTGCATGCATTGAAAAAGGAAAGAATACTGCTTCCAACTCTTGATTGTGTGCTGATTGGATAGATTTTGATAGTAGATGACCTAGTAAGATCTCGAGATTCTTGAAGTATCCTTTGTTTTCTTTTACATTTTGGAACATGTTATACATGTTGTCTTGTATCCATGTCTTCTATTTTTCCAGTGACATGTTGTTACAACAGCGTTGTTTCAGTTGATACAGATATTGTTATTCTCATTTATCTATTGAATCAATTTTCTTCTATTTTTTATTAATATTATTTATATTGCTTCATATGTTTACTATACCTTTACATTCATTTTGTTATTCTATAGTCTTCTAATGATGGAATAGTCTTCCCACAGGCACACCCTAGGTCCTCACTGCTAGTCGGTAGCCTCTGGCATTCGGGGAGATGCGCTTGAGTCCATGTGACCCATCTGGCCCAAGGCACCCGTTAAGTGGAATCTAAGTCTGGGACATCAATCTTTGTGGACTAAATCACCATCTACTCCAAGACTAAGGATGATCATGTGCTTCATCTGAGGACAGTTCAGAGTCTTCTGAGAAATCACCCGCTTTACACCAAGATTTCAAAGTGTGATTTCTATATTTAGGAAGTGAAATTATTTGGACACATGGTGTCTGAACAAGGAATATCAGTTGATCCTGAGAAGGTGAAGTATTTTTTGACTTGGTAATAACCATGTAATGTCTTCAATATTTGGATATTCTTAGTCTTAGTCGTATATTATCATCGGTTCATGAATGACTTCTCAAAATTGGCATATCTGATGACTTCTCTAACTCAGAAGGGGGTGATGTTTTCTTAGAATGATAAATTTTTGAGTTCTTTTGTTAATATAAAATGTATTTTGACAACTATTACAATGTTAACTCTTCTAGGGGACAGTAATATATATCTATTCTTTTGTGATTCATTAGGTTCAATCTTGGGCTGCGTTCTTATGTAGGGAAATCATGTAGTGGCTTATGGATCCTGTCAACTTAGTCCACATGAGATAAATTATCCTAACCATGACCTTGAACTTATAGTTTTGATGCACGTTCTTAATATTTGGTATAATTACCTTTAAGGAGAATGGTTTAACATGTATTAAAACCACAAAATATTGAGTTATATCTTCTCTAAAAAATATTTGAATCTCTGCCATAGGCATTTGGTGGGGTGAATATAATCTTTAAAATTTGACATAACATATACCCCAAGTAAAGGTAAATTTATTGAAGATATATTGATCAGGAAACTTCCAACCCAAGCAGTGAATGAATATTCAAAAGAGTGGATTTTGATGGAACTTTTTGCACATTTTCACAGTGGAGTTTAAGAGAAAGGGGGTGAAGCTTCTTTATCCAGCATTCAGTTCTCATCCACTATTCTCACGATGATTCTTCATGATCAAGAGAATAATAATTAATTACCTATAATTATAGATTATCTTAATTGTGGGGAGATAGTTTCCCAATGGTTGTTCTCCAAAGAGGGTGTTTTATGCCATTATAATCACATTGTTATGCTGTTAGTGTACAGAAAGGATGTGATGGGTTATTTTCATAATTCTCAGTGGGTTGTGAACCCAGGAACCACTAAGATGTTCTATGACATGCAGAGGTAGTTCTGGTGGCCAGTTATGAGACATGGCATTGTTGAGTTTGTCTCGCGTTACCATACATGCTAGTAGGTGAAGGCCAAGCATTAGAAACCTTTAGGTTTACTTCATCCTCTTTGAGTCCCTATTTGGAAGCGGGATGAAATATCTATGGAATTTTTGGTTGGGTTTCCTCATATTGAGGGAAAGAAGAATGTGATATGTGTTTTGATCGATAGTCTGACCAAGTCATCTTAATTTATACCTATTCATGATACTACCAAAGTTGAGGAGTTAGGAAATCTTTACATAAGAGAGATTTTTCATTGTCATGGAGTTTCATCTGCTATAATCATTTATAGGGATCCTTGGTTCACTTATCTCTTTTAGAGAGTCCTTTAGGAGGAACTGGGATCTCAGTTATTTTTTAACACGATCTACCATTCATAGTTAGAGAGAAATAAAGAGAGAGTGATATATTTCTTGAGGATATGCTTCCCACTTGTGTTCATGACTTTGGTAGGGATTTGGATGATCACTTAGGGCTATTTGAGTTTGATTATAACAATATTTATCATTCCATGATTATAATGGATTCTTTTGAGGCCTTGTATGGTTATCCTTGTAAATCTCTATTGTGTTGGTCAGATATTGGTGAAAGTTCCTTAGTTGGACTGAGTTAGGTCCAAGAGACGACAACTAATATTTAGTTGATTCATTAAAGAATATTGATATCATAGAGACGATATAATTCTTATGATAATTGTCGCCATAGACCTTTTGAGTTCTCATTTGGTGACCAGGTGTTCTTGAATATTTCACTATGCTGGAGTCATTGATGGCTTGGGAGGAAAGGGAATATTTCTCCTTATTTTGTGGGACCTTTTGTGGGTTTTGAATAAGTGGGTAAGGTTTTATACCATTTAGCACTTCTACCATAGTTGACATAGATAAATAATGTATTCTAATTATCATAGTTGAGAAAGTGTTTATCTTTCCATCTCATGTTTTGATCTAGAGTGATCTGGAGATTAAACTTGATCTATCTTTAACTAGGAGTCTAGTAAGGGTAGTTGATTATAAGACAAAGGTACTTTGTGGTAGGATGACACCTTTGGATCATGTGATATAGAAGCATGGTTTTGAAATCCATCATATGTGGGAATGAGAGTCACAAATGAAAAAGTAGTGGCCTCATATTTTTGGCATGTAGGCTTCTTCCTTGGATTTTTGGGGATAGAAAATTTCTATGGTGGGGAGGTTGTGACATCCCGTAACCGATCTGATAGGTAATAATTTAACCATGTAATGGTTTTTATTTTTCTTTGATCAGTTAGGGTTGAGAATGAATTGGGAGGATTCCAATAATGGTGAAGTTATATATTTATTGTAATCTCATCTTTAACTAGTGTTTTCTATAGGCTATCAGAGGGTTATATGCCGTGTAACAGGGTAACATGTCGTGTAATGGTTTCTAGAGGAAATTCATGAAAGGCTTCATGCTGTAAAGGTTATACATCGTGAATAGCCATTACAAATTGTGAGTAATTTAATGGATGGTTTTTAATTTTAGGAAATGTTTTTTTAGCAGTTTTAGATATTTATTATTTCATGACTTGAAAGGAGTATTACACATCATGTAATACACCGACCATGTTTTTCTAAATAGGAAGAAAGATTGAGATCTTTTTTATCCTCTACTTAAGTTTCTTATTCATTGACCTAAATCCTTCCCTAAGCTATGTTGACTCTCTATAACCCTTTCATAACCACTTTTTTTGTGTTCGATCATCGTTGTGCTGGTAGTGTGATTCCTAGGTTAGCATTATCCAATATTCTTCATCTTTCTCTCTTTCTCCTACTTTGAGATTTCAATGGATCATCCAAAAATTTATGGATCTATGCTCGATGATGTTTTATCTCATTTCAAGGTTTATTTTTGAGGTCTTCTTCACCTTTGTTCTCATTTATGGGTGCCATTTCAAGTGTTTCATTTTGGGAAAAGGTAGGGGATACTATCTGGTTTATCCAAAATAATTAACTTTGAATTTATTGGTTTATTTCAACTGTTTGTTTAAAATAAATTTCTAAAAATTTCATTCAATTGATGTAATAAAATCCAATTCTAGTGAATTGGGATATTTGAAATGGCTTTGGGATGATAGTTTAGAAAAACCCCAATTCCATTGGATTTGGGTGTGTTTATGAAAATTAGTTCATTTAAATTGTTTAATTTAAATTTTGGGTTTGATGGAAATTATTTCAATTAAATTTTTGAATTTAATTGTGGAAATGGATTTTTAAATAGATGGAATTTGTTTTGAGATAATTTAAAACTTGTGAAAATGACTTAAAAAGATTTTATAGAAACCCAACGGTTTTATCTTGTGAAAGAGGCATGTTTTTTTAATAAAACCCATTTTGGTTTTAAATGGAAAATTATATTTGAAATAGAAGAATGGGATTTTATTTGATTTTAATGTCTTAAAATAAATTACCCATTATTGATTTTGGAATAGAACATGAAAGACTTAGGTAGTTGGTGAGTTATATGGTGAAATTATACGCTATTACAACATTCTAAAACATAGATGTAGAGGGTCACATCCCTTATAGGATGGTCATGAGTTTCCATTATCCAGTGTTAGGGGGATATATGTATACGCATATTGATGAGATCACTTAGAGAGTGTAGAGTCCTATTGTTGAAAATACTATCGTACCTATTTGGAAGATGACCATGTTTCTATCTTATTTTATATTTGAGATATAAATGTATTACAATGTTGTTTGAGCTACTTTAAAATCCTACTAAATTCATATAAAATACTTTATATAAATATTTTATTTAATCCATTATTTAAGAAATATTTCATCACTTGAGAAGCCTTTGCTTAAATTATTTTTTCATCATTTGAGCTATATAGAGTGATTTGTTTGAATATTATTTAAAATGACAAACCTGTTTATATTTATAATTGAAATAATTATGTTGGTTAATATATTTTTAGAATCTATTATGGAATCATTTATGAGACCCTACTTATATTTTTATCTCACACCCAACTTGTGCCTTTGGGTGTTTATAGATTTTCTCCTTCCAGGATCGAGTAAGGGGAAATAATCTATTGGAGGTGGATCTATATATTCAACTTAGGATGTGGTGAGTTGTGTACTTTGGGACCTAGGTTGTTTTTCTCTGTTTTAGCACTTGGGCTATATTACATTGGGATTTAATTCCTTATTGACATCTGGTACATTACTCCCAGTGGATTTTCTTTTATTATGCATACTGTCTTGTTTCTTTTACTTCCACTATTTTTCTAGAAAATTCATTCCCACTTGAATGTTGTACAATGCTAGGTGCTAGTCACTGACCTGTGGGGATCGAGAATGTCCTCCGAGCTATGCTAGGATTGGTTCACTTACTGAGTTATCAGGGTACCCAGATTAGTTTGTGAAAATATGGTGAATGTTTTATACTTTATTTATTTTTAATTAATGGTATATACTAATCGAAATCATGTTTTTTCTTTAAATGGACTTCGAATAAAGTGTTATCCCATTTTTAAGGTTTTTCATCTCAATCACCCTTCATTAAATCATTTTTTGATATTATATACCAGTATTCATTTTTTTAGTGTAGATACTCCCCCTTGGAATATAATATCATAAATTATTTTTGAACTTGAAAAAGTCACTTCCACTTAGGTTCTCCCTTATTATGGGCTATGATAGATATCTTCCCTAAAATATTCGGTTTTTTCATAACACAATCTGATTTATTGCATTGTAATTATTATCCTTGAAATTTTTCTTTCATTTTATATGGTATACAATATTTCTATTTTGGGGAATCAATTTGGATTCAAATATTCCTTACTTATGTGTTCTATTCCATCTTGGAAATTAATCTATATTAAGAATAATACTCATCCTCTTAAATGATAGTTCCCCCTCCTTATTTATAATTTAACTTCTTACTAATGTTCTAATTTTTAATTGGAAATATAATTATGTGTTATATCATGTAAACTTGATATTTCTCTTTTAATCTTTTCAAAAGGAATTTCTATCATCATTTTTACGATGTGGAATTTCGAAAAAGATGTTTTTTAATATAAAATGGAACATTTTAATTTTTTATTTCATGAAAAGTGTCACCTCTTTAAAATGGTTTTCACCGTGTATAGATTTCAGAAACCTCATTTTTTAGGTAACACTATCCATGTTCAGTTATATTGTAAAAGTATATAATAAATTATTACCTTCATTTAAATATATTATGCTCATTTTGAAAAGAATCTTTTATATGGTTCATTTTACTTCTCCATGATCCTTATCATGAATTTTCCGATATTGGAACTCAATGTTTAAGACTTATGTTTCATTATTAAAATATGAACATTCTAAAATGATTTAATTCCTTATTTTCTTGAGAATCCTATGATATATTCTTCATTTATTCTTAGAGACAAAATTATCAAACCCACTACTTTTTCATGGGTTTTATCATGCTTATGATTTAGGTATGGTTTAATTTCCTCATGTGAAACACATATTCATGTATATATTATGATTATGTGACGGGTGGTCCTAGAATTATATATCCATCCAATGCATTGGATAATGATTTATATCTAATGAGATATTATTTATGGGATTATATAGTAAACCTATTACACTGTGATACTTTTCCCACAGTGTTTATTAGAATAAAGAGTGAACCTAATACACCATTGAAATATATACACTATAATGATCTTAGTAGTGATCCTGGACTTATGATTATTATGTAAGATATTATGTTTTTTCCATATATTCCATGATTTACAGATCTTATGATATCATTTTCGTATGTCAAGTTTCCAAGTTTATGATCATCTTATTTTCTATGTATGAATTCTATATTTTATGTTCATGTTACTTACATTATATTACCCATATATTTTTATTAGTACCACATATGATCTTTTATTATTATCACTTATTTTTACCCTTACAAAGTGTTTGATCTCATCCATTATTATGTTTCCATTTCAATAGTTTATGAAGGAAATTGTTACACATGACATGTATAACAGGATATATTTTGTTGAGAATTTGTGGAGATAATAAAAAATTATTATAGATTAAGTATTTTCTCTTATAGGGTGAATGATGTTTTTTTGATACTAAGAACATATGTTTTGTTAGTTATTATTTTTTCCCAATCCCATAAAACTGTAAATCTATACGATATTGGGAATGTATTGTGATGTAAAATTTTTATTAAGTCATTTAATTTAATGGATATTTAGGTATAGGATCTCATAGTTGGTATTGTATTAGGGTTTATATAATTTTATTGGTTAGGATGTTAGTTGAGGATAATTTAAAGATCAATACGCTAAGATTAATCATATTTTCCAAGACATAGATTAAAATTTAGGCTAGTTGAGGTAATAATAAATATTTTGAGGATTAGGTTGAGATAAAATTAGTTAAGACTCTAGGAATAAGTCTAAGTATAGGATAACATCCTGAAATTTTGGAACGATTTGAGTATACGATTTTCTAAGAAATGACATCTCTGTCAGGATCCAATAACTAGATGAAAGAATAGGAATAGATGTACCTAGGGGTAATGGACCCAAAAATGGTATATGGGGTATTAACCAAATAGTCTCTTAATGAATAATAAAGACTCCTAACTACAAACATGGATTGAAACTCTTGGGGGATATGATTTGGTTAATCAGATACTTTATATGATCCACTATGATGTATTTATTCCCAAGTTATTTAAGTGATTTGGTTAAAAAGTAAAAGAAATATCAACTAGAAGTAACCTAGGTTGAATAAATAATGATATAGGTTGAAATAAGAGTGAGATACATTGAAATTAAATAAATTTAATCTAATGTGATAACATCATAAAGTAGAACATATTATGGTTAAATTTTCCTAAGACTCTTTATGATACTAGTCTTATAATGTAAATTATTCATCACTAATATTAACCATTTTTTTAATAATGAATATAAATTGAAGTAAAACATGATTGTGAGGGAAAAATGAAGATATTAACCCAATGTACAACCCAATGGAAGGGGAACTGGAGTGAGAAACCTTGTGATTATACAAAAACAACTATCATGAAATATGATTAACAATGTGAACATAGTCTATGTCCCAAACACACCAAACAAGAGAATGAGGGTGTCTCGTATAATTTCATGTGTTAATGAAAATTATGGAAAGAAAATTCAATTCCCTAAATATAAAAAATGTGTAAGGAATCATGGAAGAAATTTTACTAATGATCCAGGTAGATTCTACAATCCTAAAGAGGAAGACCCTAAAACTCAAAAGTGTCAACGAAAGAGAGAAGCTACAAAAATATGTTTCTTAATTTTATGTAAATTAGTTACCTAATCATAGGTATAATGGAGAAAATACGAACCAATAACCATATAAACCATGGGAATACGGAAAATCCAATGCAATAACATCTATTGAAGTAACACGTTATTTTTCACACCAGATTTGTGTATCTCTTATGTTGTGTATATTTTAACCTATTACTTAATGAATTATAAATATAAAAATTTTCTGGTATAATTATTATATCCCTAGTATAAGGATATTATTCAATTTTTATTTAAGTTACTTCATGTAGATTTATATCATCTTCACTTATTAGGATTTTATTAGGAATGGACTATCTCTTTTTACAAAGGGATCATATCAAATTGTATATAGTTAACTCTCACATCATATCCTAAATAAACCCACAATAAATTTCTTGTGTATATTTAATTTGGATCTCCCTATTGAAATTAATCCCATCATATGAGTTTTTGAATTGTGAGGATGTAATTTATTTCAGGAGGAGAATGTAATGACCTGAGATTTAAATATATGTTTTCTTATAATTAAGTCAAACATGTCTGATAGCTTACTCTACATGCAACAATGAACTAAAAAGAAACTGTGAAATATTTATTCCATTAAAACCTATTCAATAATGATTATGTATGAATTTGTGTAACCTAATTATGAAATATATTAATGTATATATATATAAAGGTTATTTTATAAAAATTTACTTAATTCATTATTATGTTTAAGAATCTATTTTTAAGTGTTGAACTTTTTATTAAATAAAACTAAATATATTTCGAAATTATTATTTCAATAAAATAAATAAATATTTATTAATTATATATTTTTTAGTTTTTTATTGAAATTAGTAATAAGAACACTTGATATTTTAAAAACTTATTTTCCTATAAAAATAGTCTCTCATTGTATTTTATGATTTAATTAAAAAGTTTAAATTGAAAAAATTAGAAATTGAATTTGAAAAAATAAAATTCATTTTTTTGGATTTATAATTTTAGCATTATTTTAATATGAACTATTTTCGTTTTTCTAAAATTGTTGGGTTTTAGGAAAATAATGGAAATAACATTTTTAAAGATTACATGACTTTTATGACATTATAAGTATATAAGTACAAATTTTATATTATTGAAACCTTTTTATAATACCAAATACATATTTTATATGTGAAATTATAATATCAAAATAAAATTACTTTATCAAGAAATATTTGACATTTTAGAACATAAATTATATATTTTTTAAAGAATATTTCATACCTTATACATTAATTATTTTAAAATTAATTTTTATAAGGTTTAGAAATTTAGAAAAATGCAATGGATTTCAAATTTTGAATCATTATTTCAAAATTATATAATGAATTCCATTTTATTTTAGTTCAAAAATGATAAGTTACATTAGGTAAAAATTGGTTACTATTATAAAAGCTAAAATGGTAAAATTAAAAAATCTAATGGTAATGAGTTGAGAACATGTTTAAAACATGTGTGGAAAATGGCAGTTGATGCCTATATCAAAATTATCTCATAACCTATCTATTATTTATCAATTTTGGATTTTCATTTATTTATAGTGACATCCCATTATTGAAAAGTTTTAGGTATTTACAAAAATGTTGTTTCTTTTCAATAATAAAAGAGGCACTCCTTTCCCATCTTACCATCATAGAAAAAACCCAAATAATTTCATCCTAACATATTACCAAAGTTCTCCTATACATTTATATATACCATAAATTTTTATTTTTATTCTCAAAATACCATCACTCAAGGGCTAAATCCCATTTTGAAAGACATAATTCAATAAGTGAGGTATAACATTCAAACAACCCCTTTCTCATTTATATATTTTTATGTGCACTAATTCTTCCTAAAATTCCTTTAAACCATATAAAAATCATAAAATAAGTATCATTATTGTAATTTTATGTTATTATAATGATGTTTAAATCATTAATAAAATTTCCCTTTTCTATATAGAAAAATGAAAATGTGAATCGTGCATACATGTGGATTATTGACTCCACGAAGTAACATGTTAATTTTCTTTCACTAACTAACATAAATGGTTTTAAAAAATAAAATTTAACATATAATTATTATAAATATAACTTATTTAATATTATTAAATGATAAACCATATTAATATTATTTCATGTTTAAAGAAAAATGAAAGTATCGTCCATGTATATGTGTGAATTACCGCCTCCATGGAATGGTGTGTTTTTTTCATTATCATCTTTCATGGATGGATTTATGAATGGTTTTATAGGAAAAATATAATTTTTTTTAATTATTAATGTTCAATTAATACAAATTTAATAACCTATTAATGATATTAATAATAAACAATCATTATAAAATTAACAGTCTTAAGATAAGCACACTATATTAAAAATGATATTTTCATTCTAGTTAATGGATTTATATAAAATATATTATCTTTATAAGTTTTAAAAAATATTATATATCACACTTATAAATACTATGTAATATCATCATTCTTCTGGTATATTGATATTACAGTTTTTCTACTTCATAACCGTCTACTAAATTATAGTTTTGTTTGTTTGGGTTAGGTTGAGCACCGACTAAAACAATACTATAAAATAATTTCATGGATTGATATGAGAACATGAATACTGATAATATATGATAAAAATTTGTAAATAATTAATTTATTTTGGTTCTATAATGGTAACATCAATATTAAACTCATTAATTAAGTCACCACTATTTTTTTGTTAAAAATATCTAAAGCTTGCTCGTTGTCGATTTAACCTACAAGGATCATAACCAAAACTCCCAATAAATTAAATTATAAATTTATAAATAAAAATAAATCATAAATTATAGTACCTTTAATTGTATATTAGTGAGGAAAGTTTTTAAATTAGTAAATAATTACGCCGCTATTACAAAACTAGTTCAAAATGATCAAGATTACTCACACCCGATATTAAAAATAGCTAAAAACTATCTAATATAAATATCAAGAAAAAATATAAATGAGGGTTATAAATGATAATAGTTATGATTAAGGTTATCAAATAACTAATTAAGATATTTATATTTGTTACATAGGATTTTAGAGCCTTTTTTGAGTAAATCAAGATAAAAGGTAAAGGTTTTCATGGTCTCAATTTTTATTATTTGAGACATGCTACATTTTGTACTCTATTTTTCCTTTTCAATAGTGTACATTTTATCTACTATATGATGAATTTTTATAATTTAATTAATTTTAATTCAAATAATATACTAACCCAAATTATATTCTTTTCTTGAAATGACCTTTGACTCAAGTGTTGCCCATACTGAAAGGGTTTTAGTATCAATCGCCCTTCATCAAAACATACTTTGATATTATGAACCAATAATAATTTATATGGTGTAAATAATTCCCCCAAACATGAATTATAATATAAAAAATTATTATTGAACTTGGAAAATTCACTTACATTCATTCCCTTCTTTGTTGTGAGCTATCATAGATATCTTCCCTAAAATTTAAGGGTGTTTCATAACTAAGGATACTTTCTTTAGTTATAATGATTATCCTTTATATTATGATTTTATTTCATATTTTATACCCTATTTCTATATTGTGGTTCAATTTTGATTTAGATTTTCTTTATTGATGATTTCCCTTCATTCTTAAAAAATCATGTATATTAAGAATAATTCTCATCCTCTTAAATTATGGTTTCCCCTCCTTGTATATAATTTCCCTTCAAGTTAATTTTCTCATTTTTAAATTGAAACCTAATTATTTGTTATATCATGTTCCATTTTTATTTCTATTTTTCTCTTTTCCAAATAATATTTTATCATCCTTTTTATCATGGGGTGTTTCACAAAGGTTTTTTTTAAAATAAAAGGGAATCTTATGATTTATTACTTTATAAATATTTTCACCTCCATAAAATTATTTTCACCATGAATAGCTTAAAAACCCATAATTTTTTATATAAAATCATCCTATTTTAATTATTTCATAAAAAAATATTAAACTATTTTTACCTTAAAATATCCTATGCTCATTTCAAAAAGTATCACCTAAGCAGTTCATTTTTATTCTCCATGATCCTTATCAAGAATAATACTTTATAAATAAAAGTTTAGAACCAATGTTTCTTTATTAAAATATGAATATTCCAAAATTATTTAATTCCTTCTTCTATTGGGAATCTTTAAGATATATTCTTCTGTTATGTGAAATAGAATTATAAAAACCACTTATTTATCATGGGTTTTATCATGCTTTTACTTTTTGTTTGGTTTCTTTTCCTCATGTGGAAAAAATATTCATATAAATATTATGATTATATGATGGTTGGTTATGTAATTATATATTCATCTAATGCATTGGGTAAAGAATTATGTCTCATGAGATGTTATGTATGGGATTATAGAGTTAACCTATTCCACTATGGGATATTTTACACTATGTTTTTGGGAATGGGGAGTGAACCCAAAACACTATTGGATTCTTTCCACTATGATTGTCTTGGAAGTGTACCTTTACTTATGGTTATGATTTCATGTATTATGTTTTGGCCACCTATTATATGATTCCAAGATCATATGATATCATTTATTTATGTCATGTTCCCATTATTATGATAATCCTCTTTACTACGTATGAATTATATATTTTATGTTCATGTTCCATACTAACATTCCCATACCCATATATTTATATTATTCCCATTTATGATCATTGATTTTTATTACTTATATTCACCCTTAATGAGTGTTTATGCTCACCCCTAACTATGTTTTTTGTTCCTAAGGTTTTGAGGAAAAGTATTACACATGATATTACTAAAAAAGATATCTTGTGTGGATAATTTGTGGAGATATTGAATACTTTTTATGGATTAATTTGTTTCTATTTTTGTAAGAAAGTTTCAATTTTGATACCAAGAACTTTTGTCTTCTTATTCACTATTTTATAATAATTATCTATAACAATAAATCTACAAGATCTTGAGTATGTATTGTAATCAAATATTTTCTTTAATTCATGAAATTTACTAGAATGTTAGTTCTAGGATGTCATAGTGATTGTTAAAAAATGATTTGGTAAAATTTACTTTTAAAACATTCGATATTTAATGTGAAATTATCCTTAAATTACTTGAAATTAAATAATATAATATTTGATATAAATTAATGTATTTATGTATGAAAATATTGAGTTAGTGGAGCAATATAGCTAAAACTACTATGAGTAGTTGAATGGATAAGGAATAATGGAAAATCCACTAATGAAGGTTTCTTTTTGATTAAAGGTAATGTCACAAACAATGTAGAAATTGCACCAATTATTGGATGTGGAAAAGAATAAAGTGGATATATATATGTAAGATAAAACTCTAAATTTTTTATGATTCCAAGATCATAATTTCAATGAGCTCAAAAATCATAAAAAAGAAAAATAAAATAGGGAAATACATCCCCTCACAATATACATGTAACAACCCATGTCATTAACAATGGGTGTTTTCAAGAAAAATTTGAATTTATTGGACCAGGTAGTAGGGGAAGTTTGTATATTATATTTTGGATATGTTTCCTCAAGTCTTGAGTATTAATTTTAGGTTGTTCTTATTCATCCTTGTATTTTTAGGTGTTGGCGGTGGCTAGGTCTAGTATGCTAGATAGAGGGATTTAGTTTTTTATGTAATTGGACGACCACACTACAAAATGGTGTATTGTGAAATTTTATGAGGAATTGATCAATATTTTATGTATGGGGTGGACCATACCATAGTATGATGTTATTAGGTTCATGGTTTTTAGTGTGGGTAGAAGATAATTCCACAATGAGGGTGATACAGTGTGGAAAAGAGGATGTGTATGATTAATTTTTAAAGGAATATAAGATCATGTAACATTCCAAGGTGTTACACCATAAGGTATTCTAGTGTGGCGGTGTCATCCCACAATCTAGGGGGAGTTTTGTAGTGATGCACCTAATTGGGATTTCTTGGTTCTTCCTAGGGGAGGGTCACAGTGCCTAAAACCACATGATCTATAACGACCCATACTTTACATAAATTGTTATTACTTCAGAATTCAAGCATACTTATTACAACATATAACAAAACCATGATAGGACCATATAGGTATAATGTCTTTAGAAACTGGGAAAAATAAACAACTGGTTCATAAAGCATCTACATTGTCTCCCATTTATTTCATCATATCTAGAGTCCCTTTTGGCATATCCTACTTAATACCCTTCTTCCTGACCTGGGGAAAAGAAAACATACAAAATGGTGAGCTCAAATTCTCAGTAAGGGTAAACAAAGGAAATATCAATCACATCATATTCATAAGAACATAACATTTTGAAAATCTTAACCTGGAAAAGAGATCATAATATCATAACATGGGATAAATCATAGTAGTGAAATGTAATCCCAATAATCATAACATAAAACATGAAACTTTGTGGAATTACCCCATAATCATAGAAAATCATTTCTTATTAGTCAATACTAATTACTAAGACTATCATAGCGGACAAATTCCATTTCTGAACCGAGTTCACTCCTCATTCCAGTCCTGTATCACTGAACTTGTTTAACTTTCCGTTCTATATTTGTCTATCTCATTAGATATAAATCTTTATACAATGAATTTTAGGGAGATATAGGTCCCACCCATCTCATAATGAAACCATTCTTATGTGTGCCACAAAATCGTAAATCATATAGCATAACCCATGTAATAAAAATGGGATTCGTAAACATCATGCCATCATAACATAATCCATATAAGATAAGAGGAATTCATAAAAATAATTCCATCATAACATATTCAAATCAATATAAAAATAGGTATAGAAATAGAACCCTATATTATCTTAGATGGAAAATAATTTTGATAAAACACTTGAACTCCATTCTTGAGGAAAATATCCTTTCTACTTCAAATTTTTTTCCCTTTCTTAACATGTCATACAATTTTAAAATAAAAGAAGTTAATTAAAAATAAAATTGAAAAATTGTAAAGTATGATTCATGGAAATAATGTTCTATGAAATCATAAAAATCCATTCATGCCATATAAGTTAAAAAAAATTCTTCTCATACTTTGGCTGGAAAAGTCAAAAAGTATCTCATACTAAAAACGACAAAAGATTCTTTTAATATCTTTTAATAAAAATTCACCAATAGGTAAAATTGGATTTAAATTTTTTTAGGAGGATAGAAATAATATTACATATTGAGGAAAAATGGATGTGGATGATAAATATTCCCTAGTATATTCTGAAGTATAAACAATCTCGGATAAAAATGAGATTGTGAGATTTTCCCTTACCTTAGGTCCGATATGATTCGTATGTATCAGAACCTCCTATATAATGATTTAAATAATGTAATTTACTTATTAAAGAATCATATTCATTTTTATGATATAATATATGGTCATATTCTTATCTTCTTATTAGTAAATTTTCTTTGCTACTTGTTATTCAGGTGTTCATTGCTTTATGTTCTTATGCATGTTTTGTCGAATAAACTCTTATTCCTATTTTTAGGTTATAGATTCATCATTTATAGAATGGTATTTTTGTAATATATATCATATTTATTCATTCAATTCATTTATATAATCATGGTTTAATGAAGATCACGTAGAACGAATCACATCGCACCATGGAGATGGTAAGCCGTACGTACGCACGAGCGACGATATCATTCCCACAATTATTGAATGTAATTGGAGTGAATTATGGAATGTCTAAGATTTAGAATAATATTATAATAATCATATATAGTTATTCTTTACCCCATTATACCCATCCAAATAAGGTGGTGGTGGAAAACAGATTACACCACGACGTGGAGACGGTATTCCGTACGTACGCACGCGCAATGATTTCATTTTCCGTAGGATGGATAAAAGGTGAAATAGGGTTGTTTAATATTTATAATAACATATAAATATATGAGTGATACTTATTTTATTAATTTATGATTAAACAAATAAATAATAATAAGTAGAAGAAGAAATAAATTTGAAACGATCGGTAAAAGTTATACCTCTTCTTTGACGCGCCTCTTCTTAACCTCCTCTTAGGGCACTAAAGTTGGACTTTAAAGAATACCAAGACCTCTATTATGTTTCTAGGGAAGTGGAGAAGATAAACTTTCAGGGTTTGGACGATCTTGAAGGCTCAAATTGGTGTGAGGAGGAGAGGGAAGAGTTTCCCTTTTATAAGGGAGGAGAGGGGCACCTTAGGAAAAACATAAAATATTATTTTATAATAAATTCATATTCAGTTTATAATGGCTCCAAAGTGACTTATTTCGAGGATAGGTTGGGTATGGGTCTAAATACTCTCAAAAATTAGGTTTCAGACAAGTTGAGGTTACCATTTTAACCTTATAATTGAGATTTAACTCTAAGTTAAATAATTTAACTTTTACCGTGTCTTCTTGTATTCTTACAATATATGGTTAATAAACTTACTATAAACTTCCAATTGAACCCCAATTGGTTCATTAATGTCATATATATTATTATATAAGTCTTTTGGCCAAAACTTAGATTTTTAGAAATAGAATATCAATTAATAATTTAATATTTGTTTTAAAAACTCTTTTATGTCAATTTTGACAGTATTTGGTATTTTGTTTTTTCTAAATTAATAACAGCATTATTACTTCGAAAAAATTCATATAACCAACCATAATATGTTATATTAAACTATTAAATTAGTTTAATTCATAAAAAGTCTCAAATTACATT
Source organism: Viscum album (assembly GCA_963277665.1). NCBI lineage: Eukaryota > Viridiplantae > Streptophyta > Magnoliopsida > Santalales > Viscaceae > Viscum > Viscum album. The sequence continues at coordinate 1,811,945,989 of OY728156.1, forward strand.
TATTTGGGTATTTATAATATCAATTATGTTAACGTTTCATTAATAAGGTAATTACTTCGTCATCATTGTGTCATAAATAAATTAAATTATTTAAAGTCTAAAAATTATAAATTAAATACCCTTATGTATAAAATATTATTATATTTCTAATGAATATTTATAGTCTAATTTATCTTATGTATAACCCTATATTAAAAATGTTTTACTTATTAAACTTTGATTTTAATTCTTTTAACTCTTCTTTGAATTAAATAATAATAAATGTCCTAATCTAATCCAAGTGGACCTAAATGGTCATATTTTATTCTTAAGGTTGTTTTTGGTCGAATTACACTTATCCAATAGAATTAAGACATGTGTTAGGGTAATAATAATATCATTTTTATCCTTAATTATTACCCTTAATTACCCTATTTACTTTTAACCGTGGTAAATAAAAGTAAAAAGTTACTATTCACCAAAAACCATTTTTATCTTATTGAACCACATTTTACTTATTGATATCAACCGTGTCTCTTGGATTTTTGAAACTCCACTCGCAGAAGCGATAAAATTAAGTTTTATGTAAATTTGTAAATTCTCCTAGGAGGTGGGTAAAAGACGGTAAAAAGTTCTATAAAATTTTTATATATCTAAAATTATTATAAAATTACTCTAATGAATTAAATTGAAATTATACAGGTATTATGTAGATATTTTGACCTAAAATAAATTTAAATAAAATAAATAATTATAAAAATTTGGTTTTAAACTATTACTCAGTGTTTTTCACTATTCATCAAAAATTTAATGTTTTCAGAAAAATACCAAAAATTCATCCTAAGATAATTTTGATATTCATAATCCAAAAAGGAAGTCCATTTTGAAAGATAAAATTTATAAAATTTCAAAAAGTTGGTATTACTATTCATAATGGCTAGTTTATATAATATTTTAATAGCATATCATTGTTTAGTGAAACTCGGTATTGCGTACAATGCACGTATCAAGGAAGGTTGCTCTAGCGTGTAACACAAGCTAAGACAATGTTGTGTGTAGTGAAAGATTCTTTTGGTGTTGCGTATAACATAATACATAAAAACAAAATATTTCTCATAAAATCTCAGGGTGTTGCATTCTACCCCCCTTAAAAAGAATTTCGCCCTCAAAATTCGTCACTTTGTAACAAACAGATGAGGATACCTCTCCCTCATCATATCCTAAAGTTCCCATGTAGCTTCTTCTAATTGGTGGTTCCTCCATAAAACTTTAACCAAGCGAGTGGTCTTGTTTCATATAACTTTTTCACTACGATCTAGAATCTCTATTGGTTGTTCTTCATAAGAAAGATTTTGCTCCAACGGTACAACTTCTGAGCTTAGTACATGTGAAGGATCGAGTATGTACTTTCTCAGAAGAGATACATGGAACACATCATGAACATGAGAGAGATTAGGTGGAAGCGCCAATTGGTAAGCTTCCTTCCCAACATGATCTAGTATTTCAAAAGGATCAATATACCTAGGGCTCACCTTGCCCTACTTTCCAAATCTCATTACTCTCATCCAAGGAGATATTCGTAAGAACGCTTTATCACCCACTTCAAACTCTAGTTCTTTTCTTCAGATATCGGCAAAACTTTTTTGTCGACTCTGAGTTTCTCTTATGTGTTGTTGAATGGATATTACCTTTTCTGCCATCTCATCAACAAGATCAAGTCTTAATATCTTTCTTTCCCCAACTTCATCCCAACAAGTTGGAGTTCTGTATTTCTTTCCATAGAGAGCTTCATAAGGAGCCATCTGAATACTGGAGTGAAAGCTATTATTATAAGAAAATTACACCAATGGTAGGTGTTGATCCCAAAAACCTTTGAAATCCATATATAATGCTATCAACATGTCTTCTAGAGTTTGAATTGTCCTCTCAGACTGACCGTCTGTCTGAGGACGATAAACAGTACTAAAGCTCAACTCTGTATCTATAGTATGCTGAAGACTTCACCAAAACATCGAGTTAAACCTTGGATCCTGATCAGATATAATTGAAAGTGGTACCCCATGCAATATTACCACTTCCTTCACATATATCCAGGCAATTTGATCAAGAGAGAAATATTCTCTAATAGTAATGATGTGTGCCGAATTTGTAAGACAATCAACTATAACCCAGATAGCATTATTGGCTTTGTATTTTTTATGAAGTCCATTGACAAAGTCCATAGTGATGTTTTCCCATTTCCATTATGGTATGAGTAATGGTTGTAAAATCCCCTTAAACTTCTGTCTCTTAGCTTTAACTTGCTGACAAACCAAGCATCGAGAGACATATTCAGCAACATCTCTTTTCATGCCATCCCACCAGAAGTACTCCTTCAGGTCCCTATACATCTTCGTGATTCCAGGGTGAATGGAGAATGAAGAACTATGAGCTTCATCCAATATTTACTTCTTTAATTATGGTATGGGAGGAACAAAAACCCAATTCCTGAACATTATTATTTCATCACAATCAATGTGGAATTCAGGAACATTTCTCACCTTCTTTTGTAACTCTACATCTTCTTTCTATGCCTCTTTAATCTTCGCATGTATAGATGGCAGAAAATTCATTTGAGAAAGATAAGATTTTTCCCCTTCAATTATAATTCCAAGATCCATCTTTTGTAAATCCATAAATATTGGATATTTTGTGATCCTCATCATGCATAAGCTAGCATGGTCTGGTCGACTTAATGTGTCTGCCACCATGTTTGCTTACCCAGGGTGGTAATGAATTGAGCAGTCCTAATCCTTAATCAGATCCAACCATCTTCTTTGGCACATATTTAGCTCCTTTTGTGTGAAAATATACTTTAAACTTTTATGATCTGTATAAATATCACACCTTTCACCATAAAGATAATGCATCCAAATCTTTAATGCAAAGATTACCGCAACTAATTCCAAATCATGAGTTGGGTAATTTTTCTCATGGATTTTCAACTGTCATGAGGTATAATGTATCACCATATCATTTTGCAGGAGAACACACCCCAATCCCTTCTTGGATGCATCACTGTAGATCACAAACCTTTCTCCACTACAAGGTAGTGTGAGCACAGGTTCACTGGATAGCCTTCTTTTTAACTCCTTGAAATTCTCTTCACACTCCTCCATCCAAACGAACTTAACTCCTTTTCGAGTCAACCTGGTGTGTGGATTAGATAATCGTGAAAAATCTTTCACAAAAAGTCGATAATATCCAGCCAAACCAAGAAAACTTTGGATCTCAGTTACTATTGTTGGTCTCAACCATCTTTCGATAACCTCTATTTTTGCTGGATCCACAAATATTCCCTCTTTTGAGATTATGTGACCCAAAAAATGAAACTTTTAGAATCCAAAATTCACACTTGGTAAATTTGGCATAAAGATTATCCTTTATTAAGGTCTTTAATACAATTATCAAGTGATCTTCATGTTCTTCCTTGATCATTGAATAGACAAGAATATAGTTTATAAAGACTACCACAAACTGATCAAGATAGTCTCTAAAGACTCTATTCATTATATCTATGAAGATATCAGGGTCATTAGTAAGACCAAATGAAATCAATATAAATTCATAGTGTCCTACCTTGTACAGAAAGACGTCTTTGGTATATCCTCCATTTTGACCCTTAATTGATGATACCCTGAATGAAGATTAATCGTGTAAAAGTATTGAGCTCCGCGTAGTTGTTCAAATAAGTCATCAATGTGTGGGAGAGGATATTTTTTCTTGATAGTGATCCTGTTAAGTTCTCGATAATCAATGTAGAGTCTCATTGATCCATCTTTCTTCTTAACAAATAGAACAAGTGCTCCCCAAGGTGATTCACTAGGGCATATGAATCCCTTATCAAGATTCTCATGAAGTTTCTTTTTCAATTCATGCAACTCAATTGGGTGCATTCTATAAGGTGTCTTTAAAATGGTCATAGCACCTGGTATGAGTTCTATTGAAAAATCAACTTCACAATTTGGTGGAATACCTGGCAATTCCTCTGGAAAAACATCATCAAACTGCCGTACAATTGGGATATTCTTAATCGTGATTTTCTCTCCAACCATTTGAGATAAATAACCTTCATTTATTGGAATCAAGACCCATAAGATGGAAGAAATTTCCACTGGAAGGTTATATTCATCCTTGCATCGATAGATGATCATAGATTGATCATGAATATGAAATGTGACTTCCCTTCTTTGGAATTCGATATGAGCTCCATATAAGGAAATCCAATCCATGCCAAGAATCACATCAATTTACACTATAGGAAGGATCACAAGATTTGTAGGAAGCAATTTCCCACAAACATCAATTGGAGAAGAATTATAAACTTTTGATGCAACCGTTGTGCCATTAGGAGTTATCACAGCTAACTCAACAGATAATTGTTGAGGTAGTATGGCGATATGCTTAGAAAATTATTCCAAAATAAAAGAGTGGGTGGATCCAGAATCAAATAAAACATTTTCTACTTTAGAGAAGATGGTAAGTGTACCTTTCGCCACTTCGTTATCATACTCCACTTCGCCGATAGAAATTGCATGTGACTTTCCTTTGTCTTTGGACTTAAGAGTTTGTTGACATCGATCATCATCAACAACCCTTGGATTAGGGCATTGATTAGCATAATGCCCCATTTCCTTGAAATTGTAACATTGAAGTGTGGGAGGTGTATTTTGTGTAGCCTTTTCTTTGTTCTTATCACTAGACATCGTTTTCCCATCATTTCAACATTCAAATGTCTGATGACATTCTTTTCCACATTTGAAACATTTACTTGTCCCTTTAAGAAAATTCCCTCCATGTTTCTTTCCACACTTTTAGCATAAGGGAAAACTCATCTTTTTTTCAGTGTGGTCTTTATATTTCCCTTTTAATTCCATTTTCCTCTTCTTATCAAACCCATATGACTGATGGGTTACTCCAATATCCATCTCAACCTTGATAGCACATCGAAAAATTTCCTCATAGTTATTGAAGTCCCTTATGGCTAACGCCCTTTGAAGACTTGGTTTTAATCCACTAAAGAATTGATTGATCTTACTCATGGGTTGGATAATAATTCTGGAATCATACCTTGAAGGTCTTGTAAATTTTTTTTCATAGGTACCAACAGATTCATCATCCTTTTGCTTTAGTTCAATAAACTTCTTCTCCATATTTGTTTGAAGAATAAGAGGTAAGTACTTATTGAAAAATTTGTTCTTGAACTCGTCCCATTCCATGGACTCAATTTCATCTCTTTTCCTTGTATTCTTAATAAGATTCAACCATTGATCAGCTTCACTTCCAAAAGATATACTGCTAAGATGACTTTATCATATTCAAAACTTTGAAGAACTAAAAATATCTTTTTAGTGGTACTAATCCATTGTTCAGCTACTAATGGATCAGTAGACCCGCTGAATGAGGGTGGACGCTGCCTCAGGAAGGATTCAAAAGAATTTTGCTTCTTGCTTTGTTCGTTGGGAAGTCTTGCATGATTCATATCTTGAGAAAGTTGTGTGAGCATGGATACAAGATTTTACATTATATTTACCATAACATTTGGTTGTTTAGGGGGACAATCATTGCATTGCCTGTCGCATTCAACATTAACATGGTTCCTTCAGGTTACAACCATTGACTAAAACCAAAAATCATCGTGTGATAAAAACTAATCATAATAGGAAAACCACATAATCAAGAATAAAATTTCACACTTAAGGACTTATCATAGGTTATTCATGGCCATTTCTAAAACACTAATATTGTGTTCTATGCTTAGAAATATCATTAGGGTTCTTAGAAATGCTTTCACATCCTAGTTTCTAAAGGTTGACTATACCTTTCCTCTGATACCAACTATAACGACCCATAATTTACATACATTTTTATTACTTCAGAATTGAAGCATACTTATTACAACATATAACAAAACCATGATAGGAACGTATAGTTATAGTGTCTTTAGAAACTGGGAAACATAAACAACTGGTTCATAAAGCATCTACATTGTCTCCCATTTATTTTATCATATCTAGAGTCCCTTTTGGCATATCCTACTTAATACCCTTCTTCCCGACCTGGGGAAAATAAAACATAAAAAAGGGTGAGCTCAAATGATCAGTAAGGGTAAACAAAGTAAATATAAATCATATTATATTCATAAGAACATAACATTTTGAAAATATTAACCTGCAAAAGAGATCATATTATCATAACATGGGATAAATCATAGTAGTGAAATGTAATCCCAATAATCATAACATAATACATGAAACTTTGTGGCATACACACATAATCAAATAAAATCATTTCTTATTAGTCAATACTCATTTCCAAGACTATCATAGTGGACAAAGTCCATTTCTGAACCGAGTTCACTCCTCGTTCTAGTCCTGTATCACTGAACCCGTTTAGCTTTCCGTTCCAACCATGTCTATCTCATGAGATATAAATCTTTACCTAATTAATTGGAGGTAGATATAGGTCCCACCCATATCATAATGAAACCATTATTATGTGTGCCACAAAATCATAAATCATATAGCATAACCCATGTAATAAAAATGGGATTCTTAAACATCATGCCATCATAACATAATCCATATAAGATAAAAGGACTTCATAAAAGTAATTCCATCATAACATAATCAAATCAATGTAAAATTAGGTATTGAAACATAACCCTATATTATCTTAGATGGAAAATAATTTTGATAAAACACTTGAACTCCATTCTTGAGGAAAATATCCTTTCTACTTCAAAAACATTTTTCATTTATTAACATGTCATACAATTTTAAACTAAAAGTAGTTAATTAAAAATAAACGTGAAAACTTTTAAAGGAATATTTATGGAAATAATGTTCTATGAAATCATAAAAATCCATTCATGCCGTATAAGTTAAAAAAACATTCTTCTCGTACTTTGGCCGGAAAATTTAACAAGTATCTCGTACTGAAAACGATAAAATATTCCTTTCATATCTTTTACTAAAAATTAACCAATAGGTAAAATTGGATTTAAACAATTTTAGGAGGACAGAAATAATATTACATATTGAGGAAACATGGATGTGGATGATAAATATGCCCTAGTAAATTCTGAAGTATAAACAATCTCAGATAAAAATGAGATTGTGAGATTTTCCCTTACCTTAGGTCTGATATACTTCAGACGTATCCAAAAATCCTGTATAATGATTTAAATAATTTTATTTACTTATTAAAGAATCATATTCATTGTTATGATATCATATATGTTCATATTCTTATCTTCTTATTATTTATATTTCTTTGCTACTTGTTATTCGGGTGTTCATTGCTTTATGTTCTTATGTATGTTTTGTGGAAAAAATTCTTATTACTCTTTTTAGGTTATAAATACCTCATTTACAGAATGGTATTAGTGTAATATATATAATATTTATTCATTCAATTCATTTATATAATCACGATTTCATGAAGATCACATAGAACGAATCACATCGCACCGTGGAGAGGGTAAGCCGTACGTACGCACGAGGGACGATGTCGTTCCCATAATTATTGAATGGAATTTGAGTGAATGATGGAATGTATCAGAATTAGTATCATGTTATAATAATCATATATATTTATTATTTACACTATTATACCCATCCAAGTAAGGTGGTGGTGGAAAACAGATTACACCACGGCGTGGAGACGGTATTCCGTACGTACGCACGCACGGTGATTTCATTTTCCGCAGGATGGATAGAAGGTGAAATATGGATGTTTCATATTTATAATAACATATAAGTATATGATTGATACTTATGTTATTAATTTATGATGAAACAAATAAAGAAGAAGAAGTAGAAGAAAAAACAAATTTGAAAGGTCTGGTAAAGGATATTACCTCTTCTTTGACGCGCCTCTTCTTAACCTCCTCTTAGGGCACTAAAGTTGGTCTTTGAAGAAGACCAGGCCCTCTAGTATGTTTCTAGAGAAGTTAATAAGAGAAATTGTCAGGGTTTCTCCGAGCTTTAAGGCTCAAAGTGGTGTGAGGAGGAGAGGGAGGAGGTGCCCTTTTATAAGGGAGGAGAGGGGCACATTAGGAAAAACTTAAAATATTATTTTATAATAAATTCATATTCATTTTATAATGGCTCCAAAGTGACTTATTTAGATTCTAGGGTGGGGATGGGTCAAATTAATCTCAACCAATATGTTTTATACAAGTTTAGGTTACTATTTGAACCTTATCATTTATATTTAACTCTAAGTTATATAATTTAACTTTTACCGTGTCTTCTTGTATTCTTACACTATATGGTTAATAAAATTACTATAAAATGCCAACGGGAACCCAATTGGTTCATTAATGTCATATATATTATTATATAATTCTTTTGGCCAAACCATATATTTTTAGGAATATAATATCAATTAATAATTTAATATTTATTTTAAAAAATCTTTTATGTCAATTTTGACACTATATGGTATTTTTTTTTCTAAATTTATAACAGCATTATTACGTAGAAACAATTCATCTAACCAACCATAATATGTTATATTAACTTAAAAAATTAGTTTAATTCATAAAATGTCTCAAATTACATTTATTTGGGTATTTATAATATCAACTATGTTAATATTTCATTAATAAGGTAATTACTGCGTCATCATTGTGTCATAAATAAATTAAATTATTTAATGTCTAAAAATTATAAATAAAATACTTTTATGTAGGAAATATTTTTAGATTTCTAATTAATATTTATAGTCTAATTTATCTTATGTATAACCCTATATTAAAAATGTTTTACTTATTAAACTTTGATTTTAATTCTTTTAACTCTTCTTTGAATTAAACAATAATAAATGTCCTAATCTAATCCAAGTGGACCTAAATAGTCATATATTATTTCTAAGGTTGTTTTTGGTCGAATTAGACTTATCTAATTGAATTAGGACATGTGTTAGGGTAATAATAATATCATTTTTACCCTTAATTACCCTATTTACTTTTAACTGTGGTAAATAAAATCAAAAAGTTACTATTCACCAAAAATTATTTTTATCTTATTGAAACAAATTTTACATACTAATATCAACCATGTCTCTGGGATTTTTGAAATTACACTCACAGAATTGGTAAAATTAAGTTTTATGTAAATTTGCAAATTCTCTTACGAGGTGGGTAAAAGGCGGTAAAAAGTTCAATAAAATTTATATATAAATATAATTATTAAAAAATGACTCCAATGAATTACATTAAACTTATATAGGTATTCTGTATCTTTTTTGACATAGAAAAATTTAAATAAAATAAATAATTATAAAAATTCGGTTTTAAACTATAACTCAGTGTTTTTCACTATTCATCCAAAAATTGAAAGTTTTTAGAAAAATACCAAAAATTCACTCTAAGATAATTTTGATATTCCGAATCCAAAAATGAATTCCATTTTGAAAGATAAAATTTATAAAATTTCAAAAAGTGGGAATTACTATTCATAACGGCTAGTTTATATAATATTTTAATAACATATCATTGTTTAGTGAAACGCGATATTGCGTACAAAAAAAGCTATCGAGGAAAGTTGCTCTAGCGTGTAACACAGGCCAAGATAGTGTTGTGTGTAGTGAAATATTTTTTTGGTGTTGCCTATAACATAATACATAAAAACAAAATATTTCTCATAAAATCTCAGGGTGTTACATGATCACTCTGTAATATGTCCCAAGGATTCAGGCTATGACCCCCTTTGTCATGTCATAATGTCCCTCTAATTTTTTTTATATAGATATGGGGTTATTTTAATACCCCCTATTTCATTCCAATTTAAGGTAATCCTCCCCCAGACAATCAAATCCATGGGAGAAAGTCCGTCCTCCACTCATTTCCTCCCTTTCTATCCTTTACTCTAAGGTGATCAGGGATTGTTTTATAAACCCAGTACAAGGTAAATATCCCTCTTCTTTAACTCATTTATCTTCCCTTTTTCTTCTTCTAATGTTGGGTTTTTATATAATGTATTCAAAAAAGGTTGTACCATATTATGGTAGAATCATCTCCATAATATCGATATTTTTGGTGTGGTGGAGAAAAGATGTTGAAAAAGGATGATCATTACTAGTTTCATGCTATTAATATAATGGTAAGTTGGTTGGTATGTTTTCCTAAGTTTTTTTCAAAATTATTTTCAAATTAACAGTTGATTTGGTGTTGATTAATGGGTCATTTTTTATGAGTTTTAGAATCATTCAAGGAGTCATTGTCATTCCATTTCTCAAGGCCCTAACCGTGGGAGGTCACTAAGTGAGATTTCTCATCTTATAAACTATTAATTAATTATTTATAATTAATTATAATGGATTATAATTAATTTTTATGAGTTTTAGTATGAGATAGGATATAGTTATATTGATGAGTCTTCTGAAATATAAATTAAATGATTGTAACTATGATATTGAGGTAGGAGATCCCTTCAATACTTAACTATATTCATGTGAATGTATGAAAATTTCATGCATATAACTTCTAGGTCTAGGTTCGAGGGTTGGGTGAGTCCTAAAATGTATAATAGGATATAATAAGGGCTACTATGAATCAACTAGGAATGCCCTTCCCGGTTTGGATATTTTAGAGACACATGTTAGTTATGCCTCCAAGGGGAGGGACCTCTAGTGTAAAGGCCCAGATTTTTTCATGTAATTTTTTTCTTAATAATTTGAAATTATTACGAGTCTGCAAAAAATTGACAGTGCGTGATTTCAAGGCCCAGTGTTCCTAGAATGAATTTCTGAACTTTTTTTTTCAGGCACATTCAATAAACACGTGAGCAGCATTTTCTAAGTTTTGAACCGTTTCTTGGATTAAAAATAAGAGAGAACCATTGAATCAGTAGCGTCGTGATTTTCTTAAGGGAGGCTTTACTTTGAACGTAGTAGGTCCGGAGAAAAAGTTAAGTTTTATGACATTTTTTAAATGAAATTAAATAATTTTTTTTGTTATTTTATTTCATAAACCTCCAACAGACCAATTAAAGGGTGGGTTCGACGGTTTGTCAAGACATTAAATGGCTTGACTTGCCAACCTTAAGTAACAAAAACATTGGGGAAATTATAAAGCTCTCTAATTTATGAGCCCCATTAACTCCCTGCGTCGTTACTTACTCTCCCCCTCTCCTATAAATATAGAGCCTAGGGGGAGTGGTATCAGACAAGCTTCACCAAGCCACAAAGTTCTATTGGAGTGCCATAACATCGAGCCCATAAAGGATGAATCCAACCCCAGCAGGAGGTGACGTGCGACACTGAAACCCCGAACCAGAGTTTTACATTTGAGCGGCGGTGAGGAAAACTTATTGTGGGGAAGACGACCAATGAGACTCCATCAACTGTGAGTGCTCTCCAACATTAAAAGGTAGGGGTTATTTCATTTGTATGTTTTTTATTCTCTCTTCCCCATTATTGAAATTATACAAAGAACGTGGGTCAACCGACTAACGGGTTGACCAACGATTCATACTTCTTTGCAGGAGGTTATTACAGGGAATCTTGTGGGGTTAATCTTTTTTTTATTTCATTTATTAATAAACCCTTAACCCCTTCATGTTTACGAGCTAACACAGAGGGCGCGGGCCTAACGATCCCGACCCGAACCCTCTGCTATCTTTCTATCCTTGCACCACCTTGGATGACCATGAGCAGGTCGATGCATGCCGCAAGAGGAAGGTCGTGACTCGTCAGGCACAAAGAACGGAGGAGGCGGACGACATGCTGACCAACCGTGGGAAGGAAGGCGATGCGGATGCCGCGCCGCTGGAAAACAGAAGCTGTGGCCGAAGCCGCGACGGAGGTCAAACCCACCTCCGGTGGGTTCAGCGGCGACCGAGCGGCACTCAAGCGGTGTCGCCACCTCACCAACTAAACAACCTTTGGGACATTCGAGAATTTGGGAGACTAGGGGGTTACACCCCCCCACGTCAGACCAAACTAGGTCGCTGCCCTCGAGCAGGTCCACCGCCCTCGAATGGGGCCACTGCCCTCAGAGCGGGACACCACCCTCGCACCGAGTCACCACCCTCAGATCCAAGACACCCCCCTCAGAGTGGTCCGCCACCCTCGACCCTTGGAGTGGGCCACCGCCCTCAGATTGGGCCACCGCCCTCGAGCCGGGCCATTGCCATCGAGCTGAGACGCCGCCCTCACATCGGGCCGCCGCCCTCAGAGCTGGGCCACCGCCCTCGCTGCGGGTCGCGGCCCTCGGATAGGGCTGCCGCCCACCACCCTCTGACTAGCTACTGCCCTCGATCAGGGCCGCCGCCCTTGAGTCGGGCCGCCACCCTCGAGCCTGGCCACCACCCTAGGAGTGGGTTTCCACCCTCAGAGTGGGCCGCCACCCTCGGATCGGGTCACCTCCCTAGAGGGAAGTCGTCCCAAGGGGCCTCCACCCCCAAACAGAGTCACTAACCTAGAGGGCCACTGCCCTAGTGGGTCGCCGTCCCAGCGGGCTACCACCCTCGGACCTGGCCACTGCCCCAGTAGGCCTCTGCCCCACGCAGGTCGGGCCGCCCTTTTGCGAGCCACCCTATATGGGCGAGGCCACCCCTCTTGCGGGTCGGGCCGGACATCTGCCCAGTGGTCTGATTCCACCTCATCCCCACCCAGATTGGGTCGGGCCGGGTCAGTCCGACCGGGTCAGACCGGACCCAGGCCCAACTGGGCCTAGAAATACTCAAAGGACCTTATCTTGAGGACTAGACGCTCATTTGATGAACTGACTGTGGTGTTGGGACCCTTGGAGCCAGACGATCCTTTTTACCTACTCCATGAGAGTTTCGGAGAAACTTGGAGTTTTTCCAGCTTGGATCGCACCCAAATCTAACCGGGCCCTTGGCACTGAAATGCCAATAATGCACAGACCGGGCGTCTCACTGACACACTATCTATTGCGTTGGAACCCCTTACGACTTATCGGATCTTCAGGTTAATTCTTTGTGAGACTTCGTACTGATTGAGATACTACTAATGGCTTGGGGAAATGTTCTCCCAAGCGCACTATGTACAGAACCCTATGACTAGCTGAGACCTGACGACTGCTGACTTTTCGATTCGGAGTGACTCGATGGTCGTAGTATTCGATGGGGAGGATTATCTTAGAAGAACACGATGGGGGTGGTTGGTTCTGTGTGACCTGGTGGGCCACAGTGGGGAGCATCCATGGTACGCGATGGGTATGAGTCCCTTAGCAGACCGCGTTGGGGGGGATGGCTCTGTGTGACCTGACAAACCCACAATACACGATGGGGAGTAGTACTTTAGCAGTTCAAGGTTAGTGGTAAGAACCTCTGTGCAATGCGGCATACCCACTTTACTCGATAGAGGTGGAGTTATCCAACAACCGAGATGTTCGATGTTCTGACTGGGGATGTTACTTGTTAATACCCCTAGAATAAATCATGGTGTGAGATATCTTTAATTTATGCTTGTGATTGAGGTTATGCTATGTGGTACTTTACCTGTGTGGTACGTTACCTTCGTGGAGTTACCATGTGATTTTTCTTTGTGGAATTATAGGAAACCTTCGGGGTCTAAGGGTCTCTACTGAGTATCGTTATACTCACCCCTGTACGGTCTTCACTAGCACCTTATTTTGTCTTGTGCAGATGACGTACAACATTGATTGAGGCTGAGGGAGCCAGGACTGGATGGTGCTCAGAGGTGGAAATTCGGTATGATGTGTCGTGGAGGAGATGAGCAGATGTGGAGTACGGTGGAGGTGATCTTTACCTACCCTTCAGGTAGGATCCGCAGTGGACAATCCAGAAGTTTCTTTTTACCTTTCAGCTGTTTTTTACTATTCAGTTGTACTTGTACTTTTTCAGTTGGGCTTGTATTCCAGCCCCTTTAGTTTTAGTACACTTTTACTATAGCATTTTACTTCACAGTTGCTTCTTGTTGTGTTCTCGGGCCGTGTGTTTATACAGGTTTAAAGGCATTGTATTCCCATTTTTAGGGAATATTCCTTTCAGTGCTAGTCGCCATCCCCTAGCCTATAGAAGGCGGGCTTTGCGTATTCACGGCATGGGCCCCAAGGGATGGGTCATGAAAAAGTGGTATCATAGGAGTCAGTTCTACTAAATAACTATGACTATGATCTTTTCTATGTGGAAATAGTGTTAAGTGTTTTGAGTGTGGTTTTCAGTTCGGTGAGTCTAGTGTTGGTGTGGCAGTCGACGTATGCAGACAATAAGACCCTAAATTCTGATTTTCAACTCAGCACACAAAAACACTTATTGCGTGTGTTTTGAAAAGTCTTACTTGTGTTTTTTTATGTCAGCCCACCAGGTATAACTTTTAACCATGGCACACCTATTTCTTTTCAGGATGCTGCCACGAAGACATCCACCTAGGTTCCCTGAGAGAGTATGCAATGACAACCCACTGAGGATGAGGTCTTAGTGCAGGGCCCCCTTATAGCTTTGGCACCTTCAGGTGGTGTACCGGAAACACCACTTCCCATTCGTTCCTGAATTTTACAGAGTTATATCACCTTTTTAGCTTTGAAAAAGAAGGGGAAACCTTTCCTGTGGATGGAGATATGCCAACAGAGTTTCCAGGAGCTTAGGAAGAGATTGATCAGTGCCCCTATCTTGAGGCTTCCAGAAGAGGGAATTGGGTATTTAGTCTACTGTGACACATCAGGGAATGAGATTGGATGTGTCCTGATGTAGGAGCGATCAATGAACACTTATGGTTCATGAAAGCTGAGACATCGTGAGAATAACTACGCTACCCATGACCTAGAGTTAGCAGTAGTGGTATTTTCCTTGAATATGTGGCAACATTACTTGATGAGAGAATGTTTTACAGTCTACTCTAATCATAAGAGTATCAGGTATATCTTCTCTAAGAAGGACCTGAACCTGTGACAACAACTATGGATAGAGTTCTTCCAGGAAAATGACTTTGAGATAGTCTATACTCCTAGGAAGAGGAACATGGTAACAGATGTACTCAATAGGAGATCTGGTCTGCAATAGCTGAGTGAGGCGATAGAGAATCTAGCCACATTACAAATATCCTTCATGGATAGAGATGGAGCAGCATACCTCTAGTCTATGATAGTCACACCCCACTCATTCAGCGAGTCAAAGAGGCGCAGCTTGGGGACACTAACTGTGAGGCTCGACATGCTCAAATATCCTCAGGGCGGGCACCTGATGGATTTTCTAACAGTGGAGAGAACATCAACCTCTTTTGAGGAAAGGCCATGGTACCAGTGGTGCTACGGGAGTAGGTGTTGAAGTAGTTCTATATGTCCCATCTGGCAGTACATCCTGGTGTGGAAAAGATGTACTAGGACCTCTGGCATCATCACTGAGGGCCAGGGATGAAGAAGGCAGTGGCAGAGTTTGTTTCAGGATTCCTCACTTGTCAGCAAGTGAAGGCTGAGCACCAAGTTTCAGCAGACTTAGCTCTACCACTAGAGGTTCCATAGTGGAAGTGAGATGTTATCTCCATGGACATTGTGACAGGGATTCCATGTATGTCTATGGGACATGATTCCATATGGGTGATCATTGACTGACTCACCAAGTTGGCCCACTTCCTACCTATCCGATACAGAGATCAGTAGAGGGCTTGATACACTCTACATACAGGAGATCATGTGACTTCATGGGGTTCCATCAACGATTGTCTCCGACCATGATGCACGTTTTATATCCTAATTGTGGAAGGGATTGTAGGAGGAGTTTGGGACTCAGCTGTATTTTCAGACATATGGTCAGACAGAGCGGTCTATTCATACTCTAGAGGACATGCTTTGTACACACATCCTAGATTTTGGTTACAGTTGGGAGGATCACTTTCCCTTGGTGGAGTTTGTTTACAATAATAGTTATCACTCCACCATAGGTATGGAACCATTTTTTGCCCTTTACATCCCACCATGTAGATCACCTCTATTCTGGACAGACCCAGGGGAGTCGGCACTTATGGGTCCAGAGTTGGTACATGCTACCAAAGAGAAGGTGCAGATTATCAAGGAGCGGATGAAGACTGCATAGAGAAGATATAAGTCATATGCTAACAGAAGACGTAGACCTTTGGAGTTCCAGGAGGGGGACCATGTTTTGTTGTGAGTCTCTCCTCAATGGGGACTATGGATATTTGGCCAAGGTAATAAGTTATCACCGAGCTTTATCAGGAAATTTCTGATACTTCGGATGATAGGTGAGGTGGCATACCACTTAGAACATCCACCATAGTTGGAGAAGGTGCACAACATCTTCCACATATCCTAGTTGAGGAGATACATGCATGACCCCTCTCACATCATCGACCACAGCGAGATGGACTTAGACAATGGGGAAATGTTTACGAGGTTCCAGTAGAGATTGAGGATCGACAAGAGCATGTCCTTCATGGGAAGTTGATTCCTCTAGTGTGCGTTCACTGGAAGCATGGTGGTTGCACCTAAATTTACCCTACTGGTAAAAGCGTTCTTTGAAGTACATGTAGGATAGAATCCACAGGGACCGAAGAAGAAACCTTGAGACACTCAAATTTGTTGATGGATTGGCTATGAAGTGGCCAACTTTGAGGTAGATTTAAATTAGATAACTAATGATATAATTTAAATAAAATATAAGAAAAATGATTTGAAAAAAAAATTATTGATGATGGGTTGATCTTAGGTTTTCTCTTGGGGTGGATTGGATAATTTTCTTTTCTTAAAATTTTCATGTCATTAATTGAAGTCGTATCCAAACAACGAGATAATTCTCCCAAATCATTCACCAATTTAATCCATACAAAATTCCAAGGCTAATCAAAAATTCACTTCTAGGATCACTTTACTGAGCACTCATTGGAAATAGATCACACTATCACTCAAAATGTGCCATCGTTAAGGTTGGAAAAGATGTAAAAGAATGTAACTCATCAAATGGAAATCCTAAAATAATGAAAAGATTTAAATATTAAGTACATGAAATAACATCCAATCCCTGACCTTGATACTTCCTTAGATAAACCCTTAAGTGGTTAGCCCTCCATTGATGCTACTCTACCAATGTAAGTGGAATGTTGACTTATGGGGGAGGAATTTAAGAAGAAGAAAATTATTAAAATAAGGAACACACCACTGTTGTGTGATTGAATTCACAAGTGCTGGTATTAATAAATTCACACCTTGATTCAATGGTATCAACACGTGAAGAAAAGGAAAATAATAAGTGAAGAATAAGAATAAATTTTATTAAAATACTATACATGAAAGAAAAAACTTACATGGTAAAACTTGATGATGTGATTACAAATTGAAAGCAGGAAATTACAACTGAAAGAAACACAACGAATGAAAGAAAAAATCAGATTGAAAGAAAAATATTTGATGCTAATTCCCTTTACCACCATCTCTTTATATAGGAATATTCAGAGCCTTAGATACACCCCCCAAAATAAATTACATCTCCATTAATTGAGAGATTTAAAAGGATGGTGAGAAAATCAAGGGAATTTGACGTTTCGAAGTTGACCCAGAAATTCATCCAGATTCGCCCACCGTTTTGATGTGTGAATTTGAAATTGAAGGAGGCCGAATCCAAAATGGGTCGTAGAAAAGAAATATTCTCTTCCATATGTCCTTTATTAGGTGTAATAATTTCAGGAAATTTGGTGTAGTATTTTGGAAGTTATGATCGAAATGGTGGGAAGACATTATGGGCGTTCAGGTCGGGCCCACCATTAAAATGCTAACTTCAGATCCATATATCTCAATGAAAACTTCAGAATTAGCTCTATCCACTGTTGAATAAAATGATCCAGATATTTTTCTCTTTATAATTTAAATATTTGAGCTTCATTGGGCCTGGTTTGTGGGCCCCGCATTTTTTATGGGCCTTAGGCCCATTATGCTTTCTCTAGAAAAGTTCTGCATTCATCCCCAAAAATATCCATATTCCATTAAGATTCATCCATGGATCCTAAAAAAAGGTTTCAAACAAAGTGATCAATCATATCCTAAAATATCAAATTCATAAAATTAATATAATGTTGTCCACAAATAGATGAGTGATTGGGCCCAAATTTTCATTTTAAACATGAATTTCATTTGAGATGAGAAATGAAGTTCAATTTCTATAATGCACTAAAATTAATGTTTATGGAATTTAGAACATATTATTAAGATATTAAAAATGAATATTAGCCACTTTCAGTGGCTAATCACATGGTAGCCTCTAGGAGAGCACATGTGAGTGAGAGACTTGGATTAGTGCTCAGTACCCCCTTTTGTTTCCTTAGTCTATGTTGTAGCTTTCGAGGACGTAAAGCCCTAAGGTGGGGAGAATGTAAATACCCAGATTTTTCTATGTAATTTTTTTTCTTAATTATATGGAATTATTACAAGTCTATGAAAATTGACGGCGTGTGATTCTGAGGCCCAGTGTGTCTGAAATGTATTTCTGAATGTTTTTTTAGGTACATTTAGTAAACGCATGACTGACATTTTCTGAAATTTGAACCATTGCTCAGATTAAAAATCTGAGGAAACCGTTGAATCCGCAACACTGAGATTCTCTTAAGGGAGGCTTTAATTTGGCCGCTGTAGGTCTGGAGAAAAAGTTATGTTTTGAGACTTTTTTAAATGAAATGAAATAAAATAATTTTTTATTATTTTATTTCATAAACCTCCAATAGACCAATTAAAGGGTGGGGCTGGTGGTGTCAAGCCATTAAATGTCTTGACCTTCCAACTTTAAGTAATGACGACGTTGGGGAAATTATGAAGCTTCATAATTTATGATCGCCATTAACTCCCAACGTCGTTACTTACTATCCCCCTCTCCTATAAATATAGAGCTTGGGGGGAGGGGTATCGAACAAGCTTCGCTAAGTAACGAAGTTCTGTAAGAGTGTCATAATGCTGAGAACTTAGAGGATGGAGCTGACCCTAGTAGGAGGTGATGTACGACACTGAAACCGCGAACCAGAGTTTGACGTTCGAGCAGTGTTGAGGACAGCTTGTTGCTGGGACGACGAGCAACGAGACTCCCTCAACCGTGAGGTCTCTACAACGTTACAAGGTAGAGGGTTATTTTTTTGGGCATTTTTTATTACCACTTCTCCATTCATGAAATTATATGAAGAATGCAGGTCAACCAACTAATTTGTTGACCCGCGATTCATTCGTCTTTGTGGGAGGTTATTGCGGGGAATCTTGTGGGTTAATATTATTGTTTAATTCAATTATTATTAAACCCTTATCCCCCCTCATGTTTTCGAGCTAACGTGGAGGGAGCGGTCTTAACAAACCTGGCTGGAACCCTCCGCTGTCTTGCTATCCTTACGCCACCTTGGAAGACTGTGATTACGTCGACGCACACCACAAGAGGAATGCCTCGGCTCATCAACCATGGTGAACGGAGAAGGCAGCCGACACGACGGCCTTCCGCAGGAAGGAAGGCGGCACGAACGCCATGCCACTAGTGAATAAAATCCTTGACAGAGGCCGAACCCACCTCCGGCAGGTTCCACGGCGACCGAGTGGTGCCCATGCGGTGCCTCTTCCTCACCAAAAGAACGACCTTCGGGCCGTTCCGGAATCTGGGAGACTGAGGGTTATATCCCCCCGCGTCAGACCAAACTGGGCCACCACCCTCAAGGCAGGCTTCCGTCCTCAGAGCGGGCCACCGCCCTCAGAGCGGGACGCCACCCTCAGAGTGGGACGCCACCATCAGAGCCAAGAAGCCGCCCTCAGAGTGGGCCACCAGCCTCAGACCGGGTTGCCTCCCTCAAGCCAAGACACTGACCTTGAGCCGGGTAGCCACCCTCGGAGTGGGCCACCACACTCGGACTAGGCCGCCACCCTCGGAGCTAGGCCTCCGCCCTCGGAGCTGGGCCGCTATCCTTGGAGCGGCCACCACCATCAGACCAAGCCACTACCATCGAGCCGAGCCACCATCCTCGAGTCAGGCTGCCGCACTCGGAGCTGGGTCACCGCCCTCAGAGTGGGCCACCGCCCTCAGACTGGGTCACCTCCCTAGTAGGCCATCGCCCCAGTAGGCCGCCTCCCCCGGACCAGGCCGCCGCCCCAGCGGGCAGCCATCCCCGGAACAGGCCGCCACCCCATTCTGGTCGGGCCGCCCCTTTATAGGCCTCCCTATACAGGATGGGCCGCCCTTGTGGGCCATCCCTCTTGCGGGCCGGACTGGACATCATCCCAGTGGGCCAATTCCACCTCGACCCTACCCATACTGGGTTGGGCCGGGTCGGTCTGACCGGGTCAGACTGGACCCGAGCCCAAAAACAGTCCAAGGACCTTATCTGGAGGACCAAACGCCAGTTTGACAAACTGTCTGTGGAATTAGGTCCCTTGGAACAAGATGGTCTTTTTTACCTACTCTATGATAGTTTCATAGAAACTTGGAGTTTGATTGGGTTGGATCGCACCCAAATCTAACTAGGCCCTTGGCATTGAAATGCCAATAATGCACATACCGAGCGTCTGACTGACACACCGTCTATTGTGTTGGAACCCTTATGACTTGGAAGATCTTTGGGTTTCTTCTTTGTGAGACTTAGTGTTAGTTCAGATATGACTAGTGTCTTGGGGAGTGGTTTTCCCAAGCGCACTATGTACGAAACCCCGTGACTGGCTGAGACG
The DNA here is from genome assembly GCA_963277665.1 of Viscum album. Taxonomy (NCBI): domain Eukaryota; kingdom Viridiplantae; phylum Streptophyta; class Magnoliopsida; order Santalales; family Viscaceae; genus Viscum; species Viscum album. The sequence continues at coordinate 1,811,966,636 of OY728156.1, forward strand.
TGACGACTGCTGACTTTTCGACTCGGAGTGACTCAACAGCCACAGTACTCGATGGGGAGGAGTACCTTAGTTGACCATGATGGGGGTGGGTGGTTATGTGTGACCTGGTGGGACACGGTGGGGAGCATCCACGGTACGCGATGGGGAGGAGTGCATTAACAGACAACGTTGGGGGAGGGATGGCTCTGTGTGACCCGACATACCCACAGTATGTGATGGGGAGAAGTACTTAAGCAGTTCAAGGTTAGTGGGAAGGGCCTCTATGTGATGTGGAAGACCCACTATACTCGATATATGAGGAGTTATCCAGTAGCCGAGGCATTCGATTTTGTGACTAGGGATGTTACTTGTTACTACCCCTAGAATAAATCCTCGTGTGAGTTGTCTTTACTTTATGCTTGGGATTGAGGTTATGCTATGTGGTACTTTACCTGTGTGGTACTTTAACTTTGTGGTGTTACCTTGTGGTTATTAGTTTTGGAATTTTAGGAGACTTTCAGGGTCGCGAGGTCCCTACTGAGTATCGTTATACTCACCCCTGTATAGGCTTCACCTGCACCTTGTTTTGTCTTGTATAGATGAATTACAACATTGATCGAGGATGAGGGATCCAGGACTGGATGGTGCTCGGAGGTGAATATTTGGTGTTATGTGACGTGGATGAGACATGTGAATGTGGAGTATAGTGGAGGTGATCTGTACTTACCCTTCAGGTAGGATCCGCAGTGGATGATCCAGGAGATGCTTTTCACCTTTCAGTTGTTTTTTTACTTTTCAATTGTACTTTTACTTTTCCAGTTGGGCTTGTATTCCATCCCCTTTACTTTTAGTACAATTTAACTACAACAGTTTACTTCATAGTTGATTCTTGTTGTGTTCTTGAACCATGTGTTTGTACAGGTTTAAAGGCAATGTCTTCCCATTTTAGGGAATATTCCTTTCGGTGCTAGCCACCAGCCCCTGGCCTTTGGAAGGTGGGCTTGGGGTAGTCACGAAACGGGCCCCGAGGGACGGGTAGTGACATCTATTTATTTCCAATAGACATAGAAGTTATCATGGATTGTGGGATAAAAATTAAATGGATTAGAGTGAGAAAGTTTACAGGATTAAAGGTGTTTTTTCATTCAATAATGGACTATTTGATATTGATTCTTGTTTTTGTGTGGAAATGGATTGGGGATAACCATATGAATTTTAGATTCCTTGAGTGAGAGGTTCAGGATGTCTGAAATGGGTGTATTGAAAAGTGGTAAGTCATTGGGCTTGGGTCACCCATGTTGTTGTGTTAGGGAGAGAGAAATCACCCTCTTGAGTGTGCATAGTGACACTATAGAAAATTTATGTGAGGTAATATATTCTATCAAGAATAAATCTATATTCAAGAGATTGATTGGAAATCATTGATTATGGACTCCTAGTGAGAAGCCTTATGATTCTTGGCTAGTGTAGGCAAGGTGCTTCCTTGGGGTGTAGAACTATGTGGTAGAATCGAGTAGGTATACCCATGTACATGTGAGTAATTAGTGTTTGGTAATGTGTTGGATAGGAACATGAAGCGCCATGTCAGTATTATTAAGGTATTTTTGGGAACTAGTGATGCATTGGTGACATGTTTGGATATTTATATGTGTTTTCTCGAAACCCTATAGGATTGTGAATGTGTTGAGATGTAATAGTGAGTTCTTATGGCCTGGTTTGACATAAGGATTGTGATTATGGTTTGAGTATTCCATAAGGTCCCAGGATGAACATGGGGGTTCTATAGGTTCAACTTATGTGAGATGGTTGTTTTTAGTGTGGTTGGTCAATAAAGGTTTCATGGTTTATGATATGTTATACACTAACTAGGTGCTAGGTATGGATCAATGGATAGTTTATACCGAGGGTATAAGGATCCCGAATTAAAACATTATATAATTGAGATTTTATTCAAGAATTTACTTTCTTACATTTCTAATATATTTATGGTTTAGTTTTTTAGATAATTATTTCTTAACTCTTATATAAAAAACCCGTATATTGCAAAGTGGACACTTTTACTTAGTATCCATTTTTCTCATATTATAAAAGTTCTAAAATGAAATATGATTTTATGAAAAATCATTATGAATTTAAACATGACTTATTTTTTTTTGAACCATCCTTAAACCATTGTGAAATTTTTTTAAAAAATGGGATGATCTCAAAAAGCTAAGTAAGGGACATAAAATAAGTAAATCTATTAGTCCAGTGAAAAATATAAAAAAACCCATAAAATGTATAACTTTATTAAATATTATTTGAGCATCAGAAATAAATCATATCCACCTGGAAAAAATATTTGTTTATTAAAAAAACCTTTAAAAAGCATAGAAAGAAAATAGAAACCTATTCTAGGTGAATTAGAGAATTATATTCATAACCCATGTTAGAAATAACTGGAGCCTAATAAAATATATAGGAGATATCTTCCCAATTAACTCCATCCTTCATTACTATGAATTAAAGGAACATTAATCGATTGATTATAGAGATAAAATGGTGCACACCCATCATATAAGTTGTATTGGGTTCACCTATTCATATATGCTATATCGATCTCACCCATTTGTATAAGATGCTTTAAGCTCACCCATTTGTATAATTTGTATCAAAATCACCTATATTTATATGTTGTACTGGGACCACAAAATCCTCATATATAATGATCAAGTACCATATCAAAAAATATATTTTTATTCTTCTAATTTTTATCATAAAACCCTTAAAACACTCTTTTGAACTCATATCCAAAACACTTTCATATATTAAAATACCATTTCCTTTTAAAAACTGATTTTAAAAACCAAAATACACAAAAAAGAGAAAAGGGGGTTTTCTTTAAAGAAAAAATAAATTATTTTAATAGAATATGGACATAAAATAATGGTAACGGTGGTGGGAAATACCTTTTGACACTATATACATTAAAATAGAACATTACTTTTTCTTTTTGTAAAGAAATTCAAAACATTCCATATAAAATATGTAAAAAAAATAATTTTGAAAAAAAATTAATAAACTCAAAGAGACATAAAATATTCTTTATAATTATTTTTTCATATAAATAAACACATAAAATAATTTTAATAATTTGAAAATTGATGAAAAATATTTAAAATATAAAACTTTAAAACATTTAAATGAGGATTTTAAGGTAAAATGTATATTACCTTGAGTCTGACTCATCATGTAAATTATTTATCTTCCTAAATAATAAAAGTATTTTAATTATTTACATTATTAAGAAAAATGTTCATGTTTATTATTACTTTTAATTTATTTATTACTATTGTATATTCAATTACATAATAATTTATGTTTATGTCATACATTTTGATGATATTCCCCTCATATGTCCAAAATGACTTTACTAGGTTGATTGTGGTCAAAGATGTCATTATCCCATTATCTTGAGAATAATAATAATGAAATAATTATCATTTTTTTCATCAATTATACTTTTTTAAACCAATACCAATGGATTTTTATGAAAAATGAACTACGTTTCATTCCTGGAGATGGTAGGTCATATAGACACATGAGTAACATTTATATTTTTCAATGATCATGATGGAAAGAAGGGAAGTATTTTTTTAGATTTCTATAATGATCATTATATCATAAATTCCATATTATTTCTTTAAATATACTTATATATATCATCCTTTGGATGTGGTTTTGAAAAACGAATCATATCACTTCATGGAGGTGCTAGTCCACACGTATGCAAGAACGAAATTATCAATTTTCGATAAATGGAAAGGTTTGAAAGTAGATGATAAATTAATTTTTAATAATTATAATTTTGTTATTAATATCATATATATACATTAAATCCATCATTATAACCAATTGGGGGAGGCAATGATGGAAAACCAATACATTTTTTCTTGAGGTGATAGTCCTTCATACACACGAACAATGGTTTTGTTTCTCATTTGATGGAAGATTAGACAAATATTGGTTATTGAATTAACATAATGAAAACCTATTATATTTAATATGGTTATTATATTATCACATCATGGTTATAGAATATTTTAAATAGGTATAAGAAGAAATAAAATGAAAATGGTTGGTAAAAAACCATACCTCTTTTTTAAACAACCTCTTTAGGTTTATACCTAATTTCTTCCTAGGTTGGATAAATGATAAAAAAAGGCTTCTTGGGATATGAATATGGATGTAAAAAATATATTTGGTCTGTTATTGGATGAAAAAAGGATTAAATTGTGAATAAAATAGGAGAGGATGTTTCTTTTTATAAGTGAGATGAGGGACATTTTTTGAATTACTTAATATATAAAATTAATATAAATTAATTTTCAAGGGAAAAATAACTCAAAATTGATATAATTATAAGATAAGAATAGTATGAATTGATAATATCATACAATAATATTTATAAAATTTTAAATTATGCACTTACCCCTATCTCTTTTTTTAACACGCATTAACCCATTTGACAATTACTGTGAAATCAATGTTTTTTACAATTTAGGGGTCAACATTGTAACAATAAATGGAAAATTAGAAAAAAAGACCGTGGATGATATTTTAAACCATATTTTAGTAATTTTTCTTAATATATTTTTAGGGGTTTTAAATTATTTTAAAATATATCATTTATTATAAAATATAAATAATATCATTTTTAGAAATATTAATTTAATTTTACATTGAAAACAAAATGATAACAAATAAATTCAAATATAAAAATTTAAAAAATACCTAAGATGATAAATTTATATCTAAAATTTTTGGAACACAGTAATCCATTCAAATTATATTAATTTTAAAAAAGTTAGAGTAATTTAATTTAATTTTCTATTAATTGAATAAATAGTGTTTTAGTGTTGCATAAGAATTTAAGATATTTATTTCATCACTAAAAATTATAAATAAAATACCATGATAAAAGAAATAATTTATATTTAAAATAACCATTTATAATTGAAAATAAGTTTTTTAATCTTTATTTAAAAATTTCATAGATATTATAAATAATAAAATAACATTTTTTACATTATCTTTTAATAGGCTATTATAAAGTTCAAAATCAAAGAAATATTTTAAAAAGTTTCCATATTATCAAAACATGGATGGAAATCGACAAACCCCAATCATCCAATAGGATATAGGAATGTGTTATGGTCATTCTTTTATGTCTTGGTCATATTATTTTTATCTTTAATTTCCAAATATTCTTTTACCATGATTACAATTATTTACTATAGTTACTATTCACAATGACAAAAAATAAAATAAATCTATTTAAAAAAATTAGCTAATGATTAAAAAAATAAATTAATATTTAAATATTAAATTTAGAGAAGTGTCTTAAATTAATTTAATATTAAAATGCAAAATGCAATAAAAAACAGTTTTTAGAAAAATATTTTTTAAGCCTAAAAAAGAAATTATACCAAAAACTAGTATAATGATAATTCAAATGTAATTAGTTATATTATATCAAATTAAATAATAATTATATTACTTTGATATCAAATTCAAATCATAATGGTATTTTTAATGAATGGAAATTATTATTTTAAAAAAAATTGGTATTTTTCACTATTCCCTGAACATCAATTTTTTCAGAAAAATATAAAAATTTCAACCTCATATGATTTTGTTATGTTGATTTCCAATATGATATAATTTTTATAAAATACCATTTTTAATAGTGTTATAAATTAATTATATTATCCATGCACAAAAAATAATAAAAATCATTTTTGAAGAAAACATATTTTTGATATATAAAATGACTATCCTAATTATTGAGTACTTATTTATTATGAATTAATAAATACATTTTGATTATAAAAAACCTTTATAAATATTTTTAAAAATATGGTTATTAAAATAAATACCTTAAAAATTATTGTCTATGTTATAACAACCACATTTAATTAATAAAATATGTTGTTTTTTATTTAAGCGTTGTTTTTTGTGTTTTATACACTATCGAACATAGTGTTACTACATAAAATATCAGAATATACATACCCCTTTTATAAATTTCATCCTCACAATTTTAACTTGATCTCAACAATCAAGGGTTTAACATTTTAAAATAGCTTTGTTGAAAACCCACATCGTAAAAAGGGTTAATAAAATTTTCTTTTCAAAAGAGTGAAATGAAAATATGAAGTTAATTTGGAATAAAACATACTAGGTTTCCAAATATGATAACATTAGTGGGAAGTGAAAATATGGAAATGGTGGAAAAAATTAATGTACAAACAGTGATGGAGAGTGAAAAAAAACATTGATTGCAAGAAATTGTATGATCATGAGATAGACAATAATGACAAGACTATAAACCAACGAGGTTTTAAAAAAACCATTGATTCATAAAAAATGATGGTAATATGATAAAATTTAGTTTTCAAGATACTTTTCCTAGATTTTAGTAATTCCTTTACCATCTTGACTAAGAATATAAGGAAATATACTTACTTGAAAAGCAAAATTTCATCCTTTAATCAATTTACACCAAAATCTCATTTTTTTCCTCTAAATGATGAGTATTCAAGATGATTTTTTCATACCTAAACCACTAAAATCACCATCTAATGAATCATATAATTACAAAAAAGGATAAAAATATATTCCTCATACATTTAAACATTAACCAAAACTAAAATGGTTATAAAATAGTTAAGATAATTCCCAAAAATTAATCAACCTTCATAGGATTAAATAAAAAATTAATCTCCATAGCCTCAACAATAATAACTGAAGTTCAACTTAGATCATTTGATAAATAAATAACCTTAATATTATTCAAAATATTCCCAACCAAGTTCAAAACTAAAAAATTTGAAGGGTTTCATCACATATTCTTCCAAGATTAATTAAAAATTTTCCTCTAATCAACATTTGTTACTCATAGAGTTTTGTACCGAATATTGTATATTCCCTAATTATATAGTATTTAAAATATGTTAATCATTTCCATAATTAACCCGATTCATCATAATGACACATTTTAATCTTATATGCTACCACAATATAATTCAACCATTATCGTAATATTTTTTTACCTTAATAATATAAATTTCACAAAATTTTTAGCTTCTTCCAAAATAATATTAATCATTTAATCACAAAATATCTTTTCAATCCCATTATTATCTATATAATAAAACATATTTTCCCAAAATTAAATTAATTATTACCTATAAAATAATTTAAATAAAATAACAACATCATTCAAACTAGGACATCACATAGTCCAGTTGTTGGCACTACACGCTCATCGCCCTTTGGTTGTGGGTACAATCCCCAAAACCTTTTCAGATGTGATGGGTTATTTCTTAGCCTATGGTTTTTACTTTTACTAAAATAATATTAAAATAATTCCTATAACATTCCCCAAAAATTTATAAACATCTTAAAAAATAACCTTAATAACTTCAATATTAAATTATTTTTAACCTCAAATGTTATCTAGTACCTTTAAGCTTACATCCTCGAAAATTTAATAGCATTATTACAAAATAATACTTCAATTTAAACATAAGGGATATATATTTGAAACCAATAAATAATATCCAAAAATATCTTTAATCACCTCCAAATATCATTACTTAAAACATTAAAAGGGATTTATAATACTTTTAATTTATCATTAACCTTAAAAATATAAACCCATGATGGTATACATAACTCTCCATTTAATCACACCTAAAAACATCAGTGTCTCCAAATTTATCTAATCCTTTCCTCTAATACCAAATACAAGGACCCTACCTTAAAAATTACACAATCTTGAGTTTTAAGTCAAGAATTAACTTTGTTAAATTTGGAGAATATTTATGCATTATAGTTTTAGATAATTATGACACAACTCTTACATAACACACCTATATATTAAAAAGTGGGCACTTTTACTCCATGTTAAAATTTCAAAAATATCATAGTTTTAAAATTAAATACATTTTCTTTATAGAAATAATCTTCATGAATTTAAACTTGACTTCTTATTTGTTTTGATCCTCCCATAAACCATTTAAAAATAAAATAAAAACATGGGATGTAACTAAATATCTCATTATGGGATATAAAAGAGGTAAATTAGTTAATCCACTAAAAAATATAAAAACATATATAATTTTTACCTTTATAAAATATTCTATGAAAATTTTAAATAAATAATATCCACATTAAATTTTATTTTTTCTCAAATAAATCATTTAAAAATATAATAAAGTAAATTGAAACCCATTCTAGTTGATTTATAGTAATATATTGATAACTTTTGTTATAAATAACTAGATCCCATTTAAATCCATGGGAGAAACATCCCTGATAAACTCTGTCCTTAATCCTATAAAGATAAGGAACATTACCCAATTATTTGTTGAGCTATAATGGGGCTCAACCGCCATATAAGATATAGTGTACTCACATATTCTTATAAGATATATCAGAATCACCCATTCATATATGTTGTATCAGGAACACCTATTCATATAAGCTGTATCAGGATCAAAAATTTGTATAAGATATAGTGTGCTCACATGATCTTCATCTATAATTCTCCTATACCATATAAAAATATAAAATTTATGTTCTTCACTTTTCATCATGAAATAATTGAAAAACACTATGGATTCTTTATATAAGACACTTTTAGATATCAAAATACCATTTGCTTTTAAAAATAATTTAAAAAATTAAAAATAAAAAAAGGTAAAGAGGGTTTTTAATTAAATAAATCAGGAAATATTTTAATTGAATCCAAACATGTAAAAATGTTTATTGTGGTGGTAAATACCGATTAACACCATATAATTTAAAATAGAACTATCATTTTTTCCTTTTGTAAATAAAGTCAAAACATTTATTATAAAATACCTAAAAATATTCATTTAAAAAAAGAAAATAAAATTGAAATAAAATATAAAATATAATTATTTTATGTTCATAGATATATATATATATTAAATAATTTTAATTATATGGACATTGAAGAAAAATATTTGTAAAATAAATCTTTAAAACATTCAAATGAGGTTCTTAAGGTAAAGTGTATCTTACCTTAAGTCTCACTCATCATGTATGTTCATTATCTTCCGGAATAATAAAATTATTTTAATTATTTAATTTATTAATTACATTTTTCACACTTATTAATGGTTTTATTTTATTTATTACCATGTTATATTAAATTATTTAATCATTTAAGCTCAAGTCATACGTTTTGATGATATTATACTCAAATGTCCAAAATGAATTTTATAGGTTGAATATGATCAAAAAGTTCATTATTAAATCACATAAATAATAATAATTAGGGAATAATAATTTTTTTTATATATAGATTATTATTTTTAAAACTAATCATGATATATGGATATGAAAAATGAACTATGTTATAATCATGGAGACGGTAGCTCGTACGTACGCTTGAGTACCATTTCTATTTTTCAATGATCATAATAGAAGGACGATAAGTATTATTTTTTCCTAAAATAATGATTACTATATTATAAATAAAATATTATTTCTATATATATAATCATATATATCAACCATGTGATTTGGTGATGAAAAACGAATCACATCGCTTAATGGGGGTGGTAGTCCACACATACACACAAATGCCGATATCATTTTTCAACGAATGGAAAGGTAAGAAAATAGATGAAATATTAATTTTACCATATTATATTTATGTCAAGAATATCAAATATTTACATAAAATCTATCATTATAACAATTTATGAAAGGTGGTGATGGAAAACGAATTATGTCAGCTTGTTAGGTGGTAGTCCATGATACACATGAACTGTGGTTTATTTTACTATTTGATGGAATATGATATGGATATAGTTTTTTCCATTAATAAAATAAAATACCATTATAGTTAATATACTTATTTTATAATAACACCATGGTTGGATAATATTTTAATTAGGTATAGTAAAAATTAAAATGAAAACGCATGGTTAAAAACCACACCTATTCTTTAGAAAACCTCTTTAGGTTTATACCTATATCCTTCATAGGATAGAATTATGATAAAACAAAGGAATCTAGGATGTGTTTAGGGATGTAATTAATGTATTTGGGAATTTATTTTTCAACCAATGGTATTTTCAATAGTTATTAAACGAGGATAGGATGCGTCCTTTTATAAGTGAGGGTAGGGGAATTCTTGAAATTAGATAAAATATTAAATTAATATAAAGTAATTTTCATAAAAAATGGCCCTATATTGATATAATTATAACATAATATGATTATGAGATTAACTTATCTCGTACAATAAAATTCGTATAAGTTTATATTATTTTTTACACATATCTCCTTGTTTTAAACTTTGTTACTTTAGGAGTTAAGAAAGTTATTTTAAAAAGGAAATTTTCCCATAATTGGACCATGTTTTATTTTTTAAAAAAATACCAAAATAAATTGGTCTGATATTTTATTTTTATGAATTTTAAATCATTTAATAAAATATTATTTATTTTAAAATATCTTTAGTTTCATTTTTGGAACTATCAATTTAATTATAATTTTAAAGCAACCTGAAAAAAATAAGAGTATATTATATCAACACATTCCTAAAAAGTTAAATTTATCAAAACAATCCATGTAACATAATAATTCATTCAAATTATATAACTTTTAATATTTTAAGTATCATTTATTTTATTTTTCAATTAATTGAATCAATACTATGTCGAGGTTGTGTATGATTTTAAGGTAATTATTTCATAAATAAACATTATAAATAAATTACCATGATAATAAAATTAATTATATTTCGTATCAAAATTATAACTGAACATCATTTGTTTTTATCCATGTGAAAAAAATATTATAGATATTATAATCAAGAAAGTGATATTTTTAACTTTTATCTTTTTGTTAAATATTATAAAGTCCAAAATCAAAGAAATATGGTACAAAGTTTCCATATTTTTGAAAATTTGATGGAAGTGGCAGAACCCCACAAATAAAATTGTATAAATTCAAGTGTTAGAGTCATTTTTTATTTATAAACATATTATTTTTAACCTTAATTATTGGTTTACCCTTATCATGGTGAGAATTATTTTAATAGTTACTATTTATAATGACCAAAATGAAAAGACACACATTTAGAAAATTAATACTTATTGATTCTAGATATTTAATGTATTTTTCATGATTAAATTTTTAGAAGTGTTATAAATTATTTTAAGATTAAAACACAGAGTTGAACAAAAAAGTAGTTTTTAGAAAAAATTATTTTTAAGCATAGAAATAACCAATACCAATATCTATTATAAATATGATTCAAATGTATTTAATTTGATTATATATAATTAAATAATTGTTAAATTAATTTTATATCGAATAAAAATCCTAATGGTACTTTTGAATGAAATGAAATGAAAATCTTACAAAAATCGGTATTTATTACTATTCCCTAAAAAATAAATATTTTCAAAAAATACACAACATTGACCCTAATATAAGACTGATATGCTGATTTAAAAAATTATATAATTATTATAAAATACCATTTATATAATTTATATAAATTAATTATATTATCCACGCACAAAAAACAATAAAAATCATTTTTGAAGAAAACATGTTTTTAAATAATAAAATGGATTTGTTGGAAATTGAGTACTTATTTATTATTCAATAATCAATATATTTATATTATATAAAAAATTCGAAATATTTTTACAAATATGTTTATTAAAATTTATACATAAAAAATCAATGACTAGGTTATAAAAATCACATTTAAATAATAATATTATGTTGTGTTTTTAAGCTCAATGATGGATGTTGTATAAGCTATTGAACATGATGTTATTTTTTAAAACATCATTATATTTCATAGGTTATGGGATAAATATCCAATTTATTGGTTTTGTATATATTCTGACCATATTGTGACACTAAAAATGATGAGGCTGTGTCTTGGAGACCTAGGGATTAGAGTGTAGAGTTACAATACCCAGGTGCTTATTTTTCTACGTATTGGGAGGATTATAAGAAGAGTAAGATGATACCCAATTTCTCTACTACATAGATATTTATATGTTATAAATTTCCCAAATACTAGTCTGATACATCATATTAATTAAGATGAGGTAGTTCAGGATAGGGAATGACATAGATCCCTTAGGATCGATGCATGCAAATAAAACCGCCCAGGTGATCGTCATTCACGAGTACTAGATGGATCACCAAGAGATGATCCTCAATAACTCTATGTTCATGGGGATCTTAGAGAAATTATCCCAAACCACTGAGTTTTCTAATATATAGTTATGTTAATCTTCTCTGATGGGTTTCCTTTGATATATAGTATATGTGCGCAAGAGTCTGGCTATATCACTCCTTTTCTCAATGGGATTCCTTTACGCAAGGTTGGAAATGTTTCTCCTTACTTAAATTTGATTCATATTAATTTGTTTATGGTAAACATGATTACCAAAATTATCCAAATCATGTGGGTCCAGGTATCCTGGTGGCTTAATCTCTACAAGATAATTTAACATGATTTCTTGAATGTTTATTATTTATTTTCCTATATGTACATAGAATTTATTAATGGGTGTATACTAAAATATGCACGAATATGATGAATGTACCTAAAAAAACATTCTTGTGATTCATATTTTATATTTATATATATTATTTTATACTATATATATAAATATCACATATAAATCATGCATATAATTCCATAATATTACATGAATATGATACATGCAATACATGTATTCACTATAAATGTATAAGATTCATGTGCACCCAAAATATATACAGAAAACAAGGTATGATTAAAAATATGCATAGAATTTCTCCCCACAAGATTCATCTAGTTTTATGTCTTTTCATGACGATCGTTTAATGATTTAATACACATTAACAAGGCACATATCATGTGCATTAATTGATAATACCAGAGCATTATTGATGAATTCTTCAATTATAAAGAAGAATAAAATATCACTTATAAAGGGAGAAGATGTTCTCATAGTTTTTTTTATGGTATGAATGTGTTTGTTCAATAATTTTTGAAATCATTAATTCCATCCAAACAATGTAAAATAATTCTTCTTCTTGATCCTCATCCACCACTCCTTGTAGAGGCACTAGTACCCCTTTAAGAGTTTTGGACATCCTCTAACAAAAATCAGCATCCAGTATCCGGTGTATTCTCTCAGAGGAAGGAAAACTTTGTTTATAATTTTTTTACCACCATAAAACATTCTCCATAAATCAAGAACAATTTTGAGGCTATTATACATGTAATACAAGTACTCTATTTTACTCTATTTTATAATAGTTTTAGAACTTTGATATCCCGAAGATAGATTAGCCTTTTGGGTTTTATTTTGCTTCCAAGGATCATATGATGCTCATACGAAACCCATCAATGGTATCAAATCATGTTTCTTCATATAAACATCATGTTTAAATCCTCGATTTTAACGGATTCTGAAACAATAAAACATGTTACAGAAAAATAATAAAATTCAATGAGATCACCTATGTGTAAAAGAAATATCAGTTTACCCTAAAAAAATATATTATACAAAAGGGTTCAGTACCATTATATAGATGTGGATATATAAAGGTAATTTTATTTTACCTTTACATACAGGTTCTACATAAAGGTCATCATTGTATATGATACCTTTATATAGACTCCCAGAAATCTCGTGTAAAGGTAATCATGGTTTACATTTACATAGATTATATTGTGTAAAGGATAATTCTATTTACCCTTATGCAGTGTTACAGGTTACCCATACATAGATGTGTACTGCATAAGGGTCACTTATACTATCCTCATTCAGGAAATGGTTCTTTTGTATGGGTAGATTAATGTATTGAAAAAAATATTGATTTTCACATATGGTGTAAAAAATGTTTATAAATCATAATAAAAGTTATTTTTTGATTATTTTAATTTTTAATGAGTTTATAAATTTAATTAAAATAAAAAAATTTATAATTAATTAAACAATTTTTTATGAAACTTTTATTTTTTTTGAATACTCTGAAATATTAAATGTTAACATTTAAAATTAAATTTACTAAGTTATGTGACATCTTTGTAATCCTTATATAACATGTTTATTTAAAAAAATATAAATATGATTTATACAGATATATAAATAATATAAATTAGGATAAAATATAAAAGTGTTTATATTTATAACAATAATTTATTAATAATAAATTAATTTCAAATTGTAAAAATTAACTGTAAGGCCTTATTTAAAGATATTATTTAGGTCGTATCAAAAATGTTTTGATGATTAATGTTATTAAAGGTTTAAATAATATAAAGTATAAAGTATGTATATTATCTAAAAGGTTTACATAATAGAAAGTGAATTTTAAATAAATTCAAGAAATTAAATATATGTATATATAAATTCTACATAATTTTAAATATGAAATATTTCATATTTAAATTGGATATAAAATATTTTATATCCAAAATTGTGTAATAATGATAATTTTTAGCTTAAATATATTTTTTTATAATAATATTTTATTTATGAAAATTTTAATAAATTGTTCTCATTTTTTAATTTATAAAATCGTCATTTATATGATAATTATTCGTTGATTTATTCATATTTATAAAATGGTTTGTATTTTTCATATTCTGTATGAAAAATCTATATGATAAATTTATTATAGGAGAGAGAGCCTTGCATTTCAAACTTTGAACGAATATAAAAAATTTAGTTTCCATTTACCTTGAACTTCATTTTTATTTGAAGTTATTAGATTCAATTTATTTGTTGGCATAGTTTTTGTATATTAGGTGTTATAATAATCATTAATTGATTTCATTCTTGAGAAAATTCTCCTCGAGGATAGGGACTTGGGGTTAGACTACATATCAGCCTAGAGACTTATGCTTTTTCTAGAATGGTGAATATTGTTAGTTATCTATCTCTTCGGGTTTAATTAGGTAGAGATTATCAGTTTCATATAACTATATTCCATTACATGAAAATTTTATGTACCATATACATATAATGTGTTCAAATATGTATCAATATAATTGGATTCAATTTTTGGATGACTAACACATGTTATGGGTTTTGTAAAGAGTTACACATTAATGTGGTATAAACCAATTAATTTAATGGATGGAATATGGATTACAAAAATAAATATTTAAAATCATGCATACAAAAATGGAATGAAATATGAGAAGATAAAAAAATTACAGTAGATTTAATATTTATTAATTTAATATGAATATGATTATACTAAATTGGTGAGACTATAAAAGAAATCCATGTAACTAGTAAGTGTCGCATACCTTCCAAAGCATTCCTTATTAAGACCTTGATCATCCAATCAGGTAGATTCATGCTAATTTCTGGTATCCCGATATTATCTTCTCTAAGAAAAGAAAATAATAAGTAACTTTGGATTTTCTTTTTGGGTAGTTTTTTCCAAAGTCAGGTTCCCTTAGATTTTCCTTTATTAACTTATGTTTTTTATTTTTAGTGGGTTACACTAGCTGGTAATTCCTAACAGTTACATTACCAGATGAATATATTTGAATAAATCCATATGATTTATTTGAATAGTGGTTTATCTACTCAACTATACAAGAATCATAACTATTATGATTAGGATGAATATCTACCAAAATAACTATGTGATGATATAAAAAAACAATGTGGACCCATTTCTTAGTGAAATTTGGATCTTGTATCACTAAATGAATATGATGTATAATTTCATAAATTTTAGTGGGAATACACTCATTAAAAATCCTTGATGAAAAGATATAAAACATTATACACATTTCAATTTTTGGTTTAGATAAAGGCGTAATTAACTAGCTTAAAAATGAGATATATCCAGGAAAAATAATACTTTAATGGAAGAGACATTCTTTAATGGTATAGAAACATTATAATCATTCTCAAGTCGGAGGAAAAATTCTATTTTTTGGAAGATCCACTTCCAATGAAACCGACTGGGAAAAGTATTCCATTATAGGAGTTAGATTCATATGATATGTATCGAATGGACTCACTAGAGTGTTCACCACTAATTATTTTTACCATGGAAAAGTTACAAAAAATACATGACTCTATGGGTTCTTAAAAAATTATAGAATACCTAAATAACATCTATCAAGAAAAAGAATGATATGAAATGTATAAAGTACCAAAGGATCTTATTCAAAGTAAAATGATAGAAGGAAATTTAGTTTCCACTCATGTAATTAATGTTATTGCGTACATAAATAATCTATAAATTTTGGGATCATCTATGAAACTTGATCTTATAAAATATTTTATATTGTAGTCACTATTGTAAAAGATCCAATAATTCATTGTTAACTTCAACATGTGTGAATTCTATAAACCCTTTC
The DNA here is from genome assembly GCA_963277665.1 of Viscum album. Classification (NCBI taxonomy): domain Eukaryota; kingdom Viridiplantae; phylum Streptophyta; class Magnoliopsida; order Santalales; family Viscaceae; genus Viscum; species Viscum album. The sequence continues at coordinate 1,811,983,050 of OY728156.1, forward strand.
ACAACCTCCTCAATATGTTGAGGATAAAAGATAAGGAAATTCATGGTATAAGATCTAAAACCATATTAATGTTATATAATAATCATGTAAAAGGTATTAATAATAAAAGAGGACATTATATTACACACCACTAGTGAAGTTGAAAAATAAATAAGGATGATGTTATCATCATGTCCAGTTTTTCCATTAAAGAAATAATTTTCCTGAATACCTAAAAGGTTATAAGATGAATGTGGGGGAGTCTGATCTATGTATGAATTCTATATAATTCAATTATTAGATTATTAAGGTTATTTGATACCAACTATATGATTTAATAGTTTTTTAAATTTAAATTAGTTCAAATTCAAATGTTAATAATTGAATAAAGGATATTGTTGTGATGAAGTAAATTTTTGTTGCATTGATAAATTTGATGACTTCAAACTAAGATATATATTTTATTTGTGTGTTTGATTATCTAATTCTAAATTTGTAAACATTTTTTTATTTTAATAAATGAGATTATATTTTTCATGCACATTTTATTCCTCTATATTTTATAATATTTTTGGAAAGGATAGATGAATAATATTATTTTAATCTAGGATAAAATGTTTGTCCAATGATTTAAAATACAAGGGAATCCATTCCTATCACTCATCAGTGACATATTTTAAAGGATAATCTATTTTTATGGAATATTTTATAAACATGTATAACACCATATGTGATATGGAAAAATAGTTTATTTATTAAATATTACTACTAAAAGGAAATAACTACCATTTCCTAACATAAATAAGTTTGTGTCGAATCTTAGAAAAGTATTATGAGAAGGAATTTAATGTCTAAGAGGCTAGTGGGAGCATGTTTGAACTTTTAAAAGTTCAATGTTAACAAATAAGATATTATATTAGTAAAAAATTAAAGTGAATTCACAAAATGTACTAAAGAAGTTTTGGATATTTATTATAATAGAAAAACATAAAAAGGTACATATGGTTACCATAAGAAACTAAGTTTCACTATTTATTAAAGAACTATGCCACCAAATTTACAGAGTATATCACAATTGATATTCTAAAAGTGTTTTATGGTATTATGATAAGAATAAGTATAAATGGTTTCATTTACCATATTAAATTGAATATCTCCTTTTACTAAAATATTTTCAGATATTCTGGTTAGTAACAATGTAAATAGTTAAATTGATTTCAAATAAAAAGTTTAATGAAATAGGATTACAAGGATGACGATGTTAATTTTATAAAAAGTTCTAAGTAAAAAAATATAAATTGAAATCCTAAAAAAATACATGTTCTGAAGTTATAAAATTATAATATGTTCAAAGAGTTGAACATTAGAACTTTGATTCCTAAGTCTAATAATTATTCAAACTACATTTCACTCACTGAAGAGTTTCGTGGGAGAGATTTTGAAAATAGAAACATCGGTATGTGATAATGACTATATATAGATTTAATGAGTTAATAAAATCATTAATACAAATATAAAAATAAATTCTTGTAGAATTTCTAGGTGTTAAATGTTGGGACCAAGTTGGAAAGAAGTTGTTTTTAGAAGGTGAAAGAAGTTTGTGCTGAAGATATTGTCTTTCATTTTCAAATAAAAACAAATCACTTCAATTTTTAAATTTTGGTGATTGAACCCACAATATTAATCAAAATATCATTCATAAAACGATTAAAAAATTCCTTTTTGTTGAGGTAAAGTTTTTTGGGAGAAAAGGTTCATCAAACTCACCCTAAATATGGAATAAAAATTCCATCATTTATTAGATAGGGTATTAGAGTTTGAATGGATCCAATATAAATATGATGATTCTTTGATTATTTTTATTTCAAAAATATAATAAGTCACTTGGGAACTTTTGATGCAATCCTTATGAAATAAATTAGGAGAACAAGTGTTTTCAATTAGATTGAGGAAAGAAAGAAGTCGCTGGAAGGATGGCAAGTTACAAGACTTTCTAATGTATGTCATAAGATGAAATGCTGATCTTAAACATTCTCAAAATCATGAGAATGTCAATACGATAATCATGAGTTTTTAGAAGAATAAATTTTGTGAAGTCAAATCTTTTCGATCTTAGTTCATTGGTGTGAGACCACTAGATGTAGAATTGTTTCAAGGCTGAGAAGTTTTGGTTAGAATGTGAGGGAAAAAAGGTTCTAGTTTTCAGTTAGTCTAATAATCCACCATATAAAAATCATCATAGAAAGAAATTGATGAAGGCTATATATTCTTGTATCATAATAGAAAACAAATAATTTTTTACTAACAATGGTTCATCTGATGAAGTGTTCCACCAATCATAGAATGAATTACAACACCAATCATCAGATACAATGATTATTTCAAAATTAAATTAGATGTGAAAAATATTGGAGAAGAAGAATTGTTTTTATTGGTAGTTTTTTGGGGAAATGAAAAATAAAAGGAAATAAGAGTTGGGACTGATGAAAAAATATATTAGAGATCAATAAAAAATATAGTCAACCATTTTCATCAGATTGAATTTTTTTCAATTGTGCTAAGAGAAAAAGAAAAAAGTATTGAGTGTATTTATCAAATTGATCAAGATTCATTAGAAAACATGTGGTACTGACTATTATACTAGAGGTGACATGGAATCATCAAAATGAGATAGGTTCCATTTAATTAGATGCATCCCAACACCAATAACTTCATCATATACATGATCATCGGTCCGAGGAAATGAATAAAAGAATAAATTTGTTGAAGAACTTGAAAAAATACTATCAAGGGAGTTTTAAGCAGATGATGAAGTGTTACTAAAGAAGTGCAGGAATATTTAGATGTTGTGACTATGTTTATGGAAAAATAAAGGCTATCAATATAAATCAAAGTAGCAAAAAATTTTATGGATGAATGGTTTGAATGTTTATTTTTATCAGGTGGTTTGAATCATCAGAGTGAGAAGTTTTTTTCATTTAGTACTAAGAATCATAATGAGAAGTAATTTAATTTTCATATATTTAAATCGGTGCAAAGAAACGTATTGAATAATATTTTTTTGTAAATTATAATGATAAAATCACAATGATAGTCAGAATTGGACTGAAGAATGTTTAGAAAGTCTGGAAATATATAATGTTTCTTTTTCTTATGTATCTTGGGTATTATTTCCTTGAAGTTGAAAATCCATAAATATAGAATGTTTCTTTAGATTCATCTTTATGGTCTTCTTTTTCCAAAGGAAATATAAAAAGATCTACAAATCCTAGGGTGAAGTTTATTTTTTAAAGATGAAGTAGAAGAAGACAATAAAGTTGAATCTAAAAATTATTTTGAGAAGACTCTAGAGAATACTTGTTAGGTCAAAATATACAAATATATACAAGAGGGGGGGGGGTAAATTGTATCTTTTCAAATTCCATTACAATTCTCCCTCTTGATGTCAACTGATGATTATACAAGTAAGTGGTGTTTGAATTTTGTATGAAATTATGAGAAATAGATAAAAATAAAAATATATAATACAACTATTTATAGTGGTTCAGGGCATAAGTATCCCCTAGTCCACACCACAAATTACTCTCTCTGAAAGTTTGGTGAACTTCACTAGTCAGGTCCTCATTTCATAAGACCAATTCAAAATTGAGTGCAAACAGTTGACACCTTTACAAATAAGACTAAAAATAGAGTCTTCTAGTTCTAAAATAGAGAACCAATAAACGAAATCTTAGACCAAGAAGCTGATACTCCAACACAACTGAGTTTGAGTAGTTGAAACTCTCAATAAAAAGATATTGATTATGAATAATTTTTGTTGAACGTTACAGTTGGACATCAACTGATAGTATATGCATCTTCTTCTTTAGAAAAAAATTGTTTCTTCAGGAAAGAATAGTTATGAAGTGAAATGGTTTCAAAAGATCTTTGAAATAAAAAAAACAACAAATAACAGTAACAGAATTACAGAAAATACTAAAATCTGAATATGTATATTTCCACTATAGCCTCTTCTATAGAAAAATAGAGTCTAATAAATTGTTGTAGTAGATCTATAAAATATATTCACAATAATTTTGTTTAAATTGTGAATGTGTGTCACAATATATCTTTCAAAATATATATTTTTCTTTAAATCATACACACACACATATATATAGAACAAATACACTAATAGAAGTAAAATAGAGAACCTATCTTTTTTACTTAGATATCCAAGAAAATATCCTGATAAATTGTAAGAATTAAAGTTCTTGAGATATCTCAGAGTATTCATAACTTCCCTTAAGAATAAGAGATAATTTATCCCCTTAATACAATTATTTGATTTAATTATAATAATCTTTGAGTCATTCAAAAATGAGATTTAAATCAGCCCAATATTCTGTAAAGACCGTTGCACAAAACTCTGATTAAATCATAAATTCAAATCTCTAGTGATGAAAAGTAAAACATAAGGTTACTTTAAAAAACAAAAAAAATACCAAACGTAGGGTTCAACTACATAGAGTTTATTCTCTGAACGTAAGGTTGACAATGTAAGGTTAATCACAAAAGTAAGGTTGATGATCCCTACGTTTTCTTCTCAAACCCAAGGTTCCATACTTACATAGGGTTCTTTAACAATACTTTTTTCTCTTTTTCAAACATATGGTTTCATCTAAATGTAAAGTTCTTTATCCATATGTTTCTGTCAAAGTAGGTTTGATTAACCATATATGCAAATATTTCAACATAAGGTATACTAAAAATGTAGGATTTTTTCCTTATGTTACTTTTCTTCAATGTATGATATGAACAGTGTTTTGAGAATATGTTTAGGAGTGTTACAAACACATTGACAAATAATCCATGCGAATAATAATCTTGAATATATTTCCAGAATAAGGACTATAAATAATATTAATTTCCTGAAATATACATAAAGCAATATCATTATTAAAACAAGAAAGGGTATTTGTTAGCCTCAAAATCAGTGAGATTTATAGAGTATTTTTAAGACAATAAATGCCCAAAAATATATCCTATTTTTATAATCACAAAACCCATAAAATTCATAATAGAATTTTGAATTTTGAAAACAATTGAAAAAATAATAATTTGAAATTCGATTTTATAGAATTATTTCGATAAAAAGAAATGTTGGGTTATCCAAAATTTCCCCCCGTTTTGTGATATCAAAAAGTAAGTGAATAAATGAATAAAACACATTTAATTGTGCACATATTTTTAAGTGAAAGTTATAATAATCTTTATAAATAAATAAGACTGTATTTTTAAATTCTATACATTAACATAAAATAATATGAAATAACTTTCACAAAAATATATAAATAAGGAAATTTTATTGACCAAAGTTTGTATAAATACAAGAATTAGTTTGACTGGGAAATAGGTATAGTCAACTGAAATGGTTTGGGTACAAAAGAGTGGGTAAGAGTTGGCTCAGTTATAGTGATAAGGATTTTAAGAAACTTCAAACATATATTTCAACTCTGCCATCTGAAATCGTAACTTATTCATCAAACTATCCCCCAATTATATAATTAAAATTCTAGAATCTTGACTGATATGAAAATTATCACCATGATTGACTTTCAAAAATTCAGGAAAATTTTTGTTGTTGCATAAACTGATCTAACTTTTCTGTAAATTTTTTCAGCAGAAATATGATACTTGGATCACTTTGTGTTAGTTGGTTAACTAGAAAATTATGATTGTCCAATAGAACTGATGGGGGGAACTATTGCACTGAATATTTTGAAGACAATCATTCATATCAACCATGACTAAGGTGATTTCCTGAAATCTTCAAATCAAATCTATAATGGTAGTAAGAGTAGAGGTAGATGTACTGGTCTGAAAAAAAATACTCTTGACCGATTCAAACTGACTCCCCAAATACCATTTTATATTAGAAAAGTTTGTCTTAAAAACAACTTTAGATCTTATCTGTCCAACCTCATTTAGAATCTCTCTTTTAAAAGCATCAAATTCTTGGAAATAGAAGTTTCATGAAGATCCTGTAACTTCTTCTTTTAAACTTCCAGATCTTTTCAAAGACTATCTATCTCATATTGAGAATTATTAAACATCATTACAGGATTCTCAACCTGATTTGACAAGGAATTAGATGTCCCTTCATCTTGATGTTTTGACTGACCAACTGCCACAATTTCTAGAGATTTTGAAGGAGATTTTTCCATAGACTTATCCCCTAATTTTTAATTGATTTTTCACTTGAACAAGAAAAACTATAAAGAAATTCAGTTCTTTATTCATTTTTATATTTATGTATTTTATCCATATGATCAAAAACATACAAAAGTAAATTATTAACAATTTATATAGATACATTTTTAGTTATGATCAACTGATTCTATTGTAGGTGGATCTATTCTTTTTAATGATTTTACAACCAATTCTGCATCAACTGCCTCATCTTCCTCTTCTTGTTCTTATTTAATAAGACTTAATTTTCATTGTATTTTCTTGGAAAGTCCTTCACCTTGGGTTTCACCAATCCCTTCATTCCTAACCACACTTTTCTCCCCCTGATAAAAATATCCGGATCTTTGTTAGTCATCTGAACCAATAGGTAAATTTTTTCCTTTTACTGTGCTCTAGTAAAAACGTAACTTTCTTATGGTTCCTGTATTGAGCATGTTTCAATGATGACAATTAATTTGAGAATCTATTAATCAAATCATTATTTTCTTAGATAGAATCTGTGATAGTATCCTTCCATAATGATAAAATGTCATCCTAGAATCTGGTTGACAGTAGTAATTTAAATATATGAACATATACCTCAAAAAATTAAGCTTTATTTCACTCAGAAATAGAAACATGATATACATGTATGGATATAGAATCTTCTCCATCTCATCCATTCTAAGAGAAATTCTTGTATGAATAAACTTTACTAGGATTTTATGATCTGCCTCAAGATCCTTGAAAAAAAATTTCCTAACATTTGTTGATCCCAAAAAAAAGAACATAATGTATTCATATTTATAGACCTTATCTATAATAGACCTTAGATTGAAATAAAACACTTCCTCATAAAACAAGTTCAAGATTTCTGTAATTTTAGTCGAAGAAACTGAAAATTCCTTATCTTCTACTCTTGAAAAAATTTTATTTGCAGTATCACCCAAACAAAACTGAACATTGTTATATAAAAACATCAGTTCTACCTCATAACGTAATTATAAGTTCACCTCATTGATCCTAGATTAAATCCTTGAAAGGCGACCACTTTATTTAGAAGTAAATTTTTTTGATAGATCCATTCAATATCAACCACTTTACCTTACAGAATCTTTCTTCTAGAAACTTTATAATGCTTTAGGTTGCTAGATTCAACTTATTTGGTTCACTTAGTTTTTGTCATTGATTAGAAACAAAATCTATGTGGTTTTTGGGTTTTTAGGGTTTCGAAGGAAAATAGAGGTTAGAAAATGTAGACGGTGGTAAACGAGGGTTTCCGTATGGGTTTGAGAATTGAACGATTTTTCTATTTGAAACTTTTCTGACAATCACTTGTTTCCCATGTCAATACGTAAGACAATCATTAAAATTTTTGAAAGAACATGGCACAAATAAATTTATGTTTAAAATAAATTAGCTAAATTGTACAGCCAAAAGAAAATATTAAAAAAAATTAAATTTAAAATAATTAGTAAATTATTTTAACATAAATAAACTAGAATAAATAAATAAATAAGATAAGATAATTATTTAAAATTAAAAATATTAAAAATATTAACATTTTGAAAATTAAATAAACCTAAACCCCCCTCAATAAAATCAAAATTTATAGTTTGAAGTGGTTTAGTAAAAATATCAGCTTGTTGATATTCAGTATTTATAAATTATAAATATATAACCTTTTCAAGAACATGATTTCTTAGAAAATAATACCTAATATCAATATTCTTGGTTCTAGAATAAATTATTCGATTTTTTTAAAATATTTATATCACTTTTATTTATACATAAAATGAGACTACTATTAAAATTTAGTCTGAAGTCCATTTGTATGTTTCTCATCCACAATACTTGTGAACAACAACTACCTACATATACATATTCTACCTCAACTGTTGACAGGGAAACTGAGTGTTGTTTCTTACTTGACCATGATACTGAAGATTTTCTTAAAAAGTGACAGGTTCCTGATGTACTTTTTATATCTAATCTACAACCTCCAAAATTAGCATCTGAAAAATATTAAATTAAAATAATAAGTTTTTGGATAAAGAAGATATTGAAAAATAGTTCCCTTGAAATATCTAAAAATAATTTTGATAGCAATAAGATGAGATTCTAAAGGATTTGCTTGAAATCTAGCACATAAACCTACTGAAAACATAATATCAGGTCATCTAGAAGTTCGATATAATAAACTACCAATTATACCTCTATATAAATTTTTTTCCTCTTGTTTTCTAGATTTATCAAAATCAAGTTTAATATTGGTAGACATGGGAGTTGTATATGTCTTGTTGTTCTCAAGACCAAAATTTTTCAATAAAATTAGTAATATATTTACTTTAGTTTAAAAAATTTCCATAATCTTTCTGATAGATTTGATGTTCTAAAAATAAATCATCATAAATAAAATTAAAAAAAAATTCTCCCATCATACTCATTTCAAATTATTTTTTCATAAGTTTTGAAAAATCATTACAATGTTTTTTATTGGTTGAACCAAAAATAAAACATCAATATAGATTTTGAACTAATAATATATTAGTACTAATGGTTTTCTTAAAAAGTGTTAGATCTTCTATTCAAACAGTAAATCTATTTTTCAAAATAAAAGAACTTAATATTTCATACCAAGCTCTAGGTGCTTGTTTAAGGCCATAGAGAGATTTAGTAAGTTTAAAAACAGAATCAGGTTTTTGAGAGTTTTCAAAACGAGGAGGTTTTTCAAGATAAACTTCCTCCATTAAATAGCCATTTAAAAATGTATATTTACCATCCATTTGATATAATTTAAAGTTCATATGAGAAGCATAAGCTAAAATAATTGTGATTTCTTATAATCTATCTATATGAGAAAAGGTTTCATCATAATCTATACATTATTTCTGATTATATACTTTAGATACTAATCTAGATTTGTTTATAGTTATAATCCCTTAATCATATTGTTTATTTCTAAAGACCCACTTAATTCCTATAATTGAATAACTTTCTGGTCTTTCAACTAATTCCCAAACTTCATTCCTTTTGAATTGGTTTAGCTCATCTTGTATTTCTGACATCCAACTCTCATCTTCTAAGGATTCTTCAAAAGATTTTGGTTCTAGTTGAGATAGTAAGTCAGAGAATTCAACAAGGTTTCTTGTATTTCTTCTAGTTTGTATTCCTATGTCTAGGTCCCCTATTACATTTTCTAAAAGATGATTCTTTAAGGTTCTTGAATGTCTAAGTAAAAAAAATTTAGGTTCATCAGTATCATGTTCTTCTAAAATGGACTGAATTTTATTTATGTTATTTTCAAAATCATTTTTCAGGTTTTCAAATATCATGTTGTTAGACGAGTTAGTAGTTTCATCAATTTGATATTTCTCTTTAATAAAAGGGTCAGTTTCATCAAAATTCACATGAACTGATTCTTTAACAATCCATGACTTTTTATTAAACAATCTATAGGCATTAGAGGTAGCAGAATATCCTAAAAATATTCCTTCATCAACTTTTGGATCGAACATACCAAGATTATCCTTGGTGTTTAGGATATACACCTTACATACAAAAATATTAAATTACTTTACCTTAGGTTTTCTATTATTCCAAACTTCAAAAGGTTTCTTTATGAAAATAGGCTGAATTAATACTCTATTCATGATATAGAAGGTTGTGCTTATAGAATCTTCCCAGAAGTAGGTAGGTAGACTATATTCATTTAGCATAGTTCAATCCATTTCTTAAATAGTTCTGTTTCTTCTTTCAACAGTTCCATTTTGTTTAGGTGTTCTTGGTACAGAGAAGGCGTGTTTAATACCTAGATTTGAAAAAAAATAATTGAATTTAGATTTTTCAAATTCTCCACCATGATCACTTCTTAATGAAATTATTTTAAAACCTTTTTCATTTTGACAAAATTTATATAAAATTTCTAAAATAGTAAAATCTTAACTTTTGAGTTTTAGAAGATAAATCCATGTAAATCTAGAGTAATCACCAACTAAAACATATACATATAATTTTCCATCCAAACTTGCTAATATTAATGGTCCAAATAGATCCATGTGGATATGTTCTGGAGGTTTTAATGTAGAAATTGTTTTAATAGATTTGAAGGAAGATTTGTGTTGCTTTCCAATTTGGTATGCATCAAAAAATATTCCACTTTCAAACTTAAGACTAGGTAAATAAGAAACTAAATATTTCTTAGATAATTTATGTAAAGCATAAATATTACAATGACCAAGCCTTCTATGCCATATCCAAGACTCATTTATCTTATCAGTTAAGATATTCACTTTCTGTTTACACAAGTAATTTAGATGCAAAGTATAAACATTATCAGTTCTTGGTGCTCTAAACTTACGAAATTTGTCTTTAAACACAGAACATGAATTGTTAGAAAAATCAACATAACATTCATTATCACATAGTTAAGAGATACTTATCAAATAATGATTCATCCCTTGTATATATAGTAGTTTTTTTATTGAGACTATTTTTAGATCTCCAATAGTTCCAAGCCCAATTATCTTTCCTTTAGAATTATCACCAAATGCTACTAGAATTCCATCTGTTTGAGTCAGTGTATTGAAGTTTGATGAGTTTCCACTCCTATTCCTGGAGAAACCACTATCCATAAACCACATATCCTTTCTTTTTCTGTAACATGTTTCCTATAAAAAAAATTTAAACAAGAGTTTGTTTTGGTACCCATATTCTTTTAGGTCCAGCAGTATTATCTAGAAAATATATGAGAATCTAGATATACCTTTTTTCATAACACATATTTACTTCAGATAAGCCATTTTAAATAAAATACTTTTTAATTCCACTAATTTTTTTATTTCTTAAATATATTTTTTGTTATGTTCCCTTCTGTTCCAAAAAAATGACGGGTAACCATTTTTGAGTTGGGAACAAAATAATTATTACATTGTTTATATTTTTCACATTTACTTTCTATACCAAATCTTTTCTTTCTAATTATATTTTTACCAAGAATTTCATGCAAAATATATTCTCATTTTTTAAATAAGATAAAATAGATTTTTTAAGTTTTTACTTCATCTTTTTATTCTTTAATCTTATTTTCATGATCATTATAGTTTTTGGTATACAATTTAAAATTTTCAATTAACTCTTGATGTTGTTTAAGTAAGGCATGTCTTTCTCCCAAAATAGCATTGTGAATATTTTTTTAATGATTTATGTTTCATAAATAAGGATTCATATTTTTCCTCTAGCATTTTGCAGTAGGAAGTCAATTTATTATTTGAATAATTTGAATCAGTATCATAATTGGATGAATAATAGGTTTTTACCTCATCTTCTTCTTCCATGAAGTACTTATTTTCTTTCAAATGTGATTCTTCCTTTTCTGAATCAGATTTGGTTGAGCTTTTAGAGACTTTAGAGACACTCTAAGTTTCCTTTATTACTATTTTTTACTTTATGTTTATAATCCACATTTTTCTAATGTGTATTTTATGTCTTTCTCTTTTCACTTTTTAGCTGGGGACAATCAGGTCTTATATGACCTAATTTAGTGCATTCATAGAATCTTAATTCCCTAGATTCTTCCTCAACCCTTTTGAAAGGATCTCTAAATCCTGTTTTCTTTTTATAAAACATGCTAAATTTTCTGCCAAATTGAGCCAATTCCATTTTAGAATCAGTTGTATCTAAATTATTTTTTTCTCTGACTTCTTGATCTATTATTTTTCGTTGCTTTTGAGATGTTACCTATAGAGAAGTATTTTTATTTTTCACTAAAACTTTATGATCTTCATCTTCATCTTCCATTTCATCTTCATACATCATCATCATCCCAATCAGTTCTCTCATTTTCAAATTTTTGACACTCGATGAATGTCAAATTGCAACTGATATACCATTCCATTTAGTAGGTGGTACTCTTAGCACTTTCAAAGATTTATCTTCTTATTTTATAGGATCACCTAAGGCTATAATATTATTTATAATCTCTATAATCCTTCCATTTATCTGAGTGATACTTTCACCTTCAAGAATTCTGAATGTGTCAAATTTCAATTTTGCAGTTTTATACCTCATTTGTCTTACATTATATGTTCCTTAATAAGCAACTGCAATGGTTTACCCATTTTATAAGCTATAGAACATTTTGAGACACATTTGAATTCATCTAGTCTAAGAGCACAAATAATAGCATTCATAGCTTTAGAATTCGTGTCATAGTCAACCTCTATAACATCAGTCCAAGTTACACGATTTTTAGGAATTATATAAGGAGTAATGATTTCAGAGTAGAACTTGAATCCATTATTCTTAAAATATATAATCATTCATGATTTATAGCATCCATAGTTTTCACCATTGAAATAAAGATCACAAACCATTGAAATTACTTCTCTCTGATCAATCATTCCCATCTTTGTATAGACCTTATTCTTTTAGCTTGTTATAGCCTGATTAGTCACTAAAAGTGGCTAATATTCATTGTTCATATCTTTATATTCATTGCTCCAAAGTCCATAAACATTGTTTTTAGTGCATCACATAAATAGAACTTCATTTCTCATCTTAAATGGAATTCATGTTTAAAATAAAAATTTGGGCAAAATCATTCATCTGTTTGTGGAAAACACTATATTAATTTTCTGAATTTGATATTTTGGGATATGATTTATCACTTTGTTCGTAACATTTTAACTTTTAGGTATGATGGATGAATCCCAAGATAAGATGGAGATTTTTTATCCTGAATGCAGATATTTGCTAGAGAAAGCACAATGGGCCTAAGGCCCATCAAACAAATGTGGGGCCAACAAACCAAGCCCAATGAAGCTCAAATTTTTACAGTAGAAAGAGAACAATATGGGGATCATTTTATTCAAATGTGGGAAGAGCGAATTCTGAATTTTTCATTATGATAATGAGATCTGAAGTTGAGATTTAAATGGTGGGACCGACATTAATTTACATAAATTCATCCCACCATTTCGACCATATATTCCAAACGGATGCGCCAAAATTCCTGAAATATTTACAGATCATAGAGGACAAAAGGAAGAGAATATTTTGCTTGTACGACCCTTCAGGATTCAGCCTACTTAAATTACAAATTCACACGTCAAAATGGTGGATGAATCTGGACAGTTTTTCGGGTCAACTTCGAAACGTCAATTTCCTTTAGATTATTCACCCTACTTTTGACTCTATTATTTGTTGGGGGGTAAATTGATTGTGGGGGAAGGATATAAGGCTCCTAATATTCCTATATAAGGAGATTGTGGTTAAGGGAATTAGGGATCTATCATTTTTCTTTGAATCCAAGTTTTTCTTTAAATTGTAATTTCCCACTTTCATTTTGTAATTGCATCGTCAATTTCTCTAATGTAAGTCTTTCATTCACGTTTAGTATTTTAATAAAATTTATTCTTCTTCACTTTTTATTTTCCCTTTCTTCACATGTTGATACCGTTGAATCTTAGTGTGAATATATTCACACCCGTACTTGTGAATTCATCACACAACGGTTGAGTGTTCATTTTGATTAATGTTTTTCTTCTTAAATCCCGCTTCTTTAAGTCAAATACCCGCCTCCATTGATAGAATAGAATCAATGGAGGGTTAACCTTTTATGGGTTTATCCTAGGGAGTTTCATGGGATGGATTTAATGTTATTTTATGTTCTTAAATTCTTAAATTTTTTATTTATTTTAAGAGTTCCTTTCTTTGATTTATCTTCTTCTTTGTCTTTACCGACTTTAACGAAGACACATTTGGAGTGCTAGTACGATCCAATTCCTTGGAGTGCTCATTTAATTGATCCTCTAATTGAATTGGTGATTAGCCTTGAAATTGTGTATAGATGAAATCGGAGAATGATATTGAGGGATTATTTCATTTAATGGATACCTCTTGAACTGATGAACAGAAAATCAAATGAAAAACAGAAACATCCAATCAAGCCCAAGAGACAACCTAGGACTGACTCACCATAATTAGTCTTTTTAATTCAATTAATTTTATTTGTTTTGTTCTTTAAATTAAATCAATATTTCTTGAAATCAATCAACACCATAGTTGGCCACTTGATATCCAATCCCGTATCCAATCTTAGTGTCTCAAGGTTTCTTCTTTAGTCCCTGTGGATTCGATCGCTACTTGTACTTCAACAACCGCATACCTGTCGGGTAAATTTGGGCGCAACCACATTTTGGTGCCGTTTACGGGGACCCAAGTATGTACCTTAGACACTGATCTTCTTTACTCACCCCAAATTCTATATTCTCACCCTAATTTCTCTTCTTTATTCCCCTTTCTGTTTTTGTGTGTCTAATGAATCCCAAAACCAATTTTCAATCAACTCAAATGGATTATCTTTTACAATACCCATTGATAGACCAAGGCTATAATCAACTGGAAAATCAATATTTGGAATCACCTCACATAGGTAAATTAATTGACCAAACCATGATTGAATACACTACACTATATGAGATGTACAATCAATGGGATGCTGATTGTATAAAGGATCAATTTCCAAACCTCTTGAGGATGATTGAAGAGATCAAACTTAATGAAGTTCATGATGTAAAAAAATCTATCATTCCTAACTCTGAAAAAATTCTTGAACATTTGTGTGAAAAATGGTTAAAATGAATTCATATGTTTCATTACTGAGATTAGAAATACAAAACATTGAGACTTATTAAGAACCCATTCCCACTCAGGATGTCCTTTCCACATCACATATTGAAGAATCTTGTTACCCACATAACTCATTTGAATTTAGTAAAGAACCCACTTTAGAATCTTGGAAAACATAGTTGGATAATGAAGAGAATTGGTCAGGTAATATTGAACGTCAAGCTAAAGAATATGAGAGAATTGTTAATGAGTGTTTAAATCAGGATGAAATTGATTTCTTGAATTCACAAGAGGGGAATTTTTCTTCATGGATTGAATGTCCGGAATATTTTTCCAATGATGATTTTTTAGAAACACTAATCATTGAACCATTAGAAGAAATCACAAACATCAAATCCATACCCATTCATGAAACTCATCTAGAAAATTTTGGGCTTGAATATTCAATTCAAAGGGAACCAATTTTGTTGGAAAATGTTGAAAATGAAATTGATTTTGATTCTAATTCATTATCTGTGTTTGAATATCCTATCCAACCTGAACTCAAAATCAATGTCCTTAATTCCCCACTGAGGCATCCCATAATAGGTGATAACCATGACCTTGAATTATTCATTCATTCATCTCCTGAAACCCACAAAGGGGGGTTAACCCTTGAAATATTAGGAAAGACTGTAGAAGAAACTGGATCAACAATTACTGAAATTCCTTGGATTTTTACACTCCATGTTGAACATGGGTTTTTAAATGATAAACAATCAAAGGAAACAATTAATATCAATCTTGTGGAAGTGGAGAAAAACGGGGTCCTAAAAATTTTTAAGGTTGGAATTGGATAAGTTGGGGGGGGTCTAAGTCAAGATAACGACTTTAAATTAAGCGTTGTATGGGAGGAAACCCATGGTTTTTTATGTTTACAATAAAGTGAATCATTTTCTTTCATTATAAAAAAATTTACCATAGACTGTTGACCTGTTCTTATTTTATGAGTAAGGATGGGTATGAAAGGGGAGCACCGTATTCATTCATGTCATGCAGTGTGATCCCTGAGTAATACCTTACCCAGAAAATATAAAGAATATAATGTATCATCAGTTTGATTTTTAAAATTAAATAAAAAATAAAAAAATTAGGAAAACCATAAAAAAGTTGATACTTGGTTTTAAATAAATTTTTGTGTTGTTTGTTTTGTATAGTTTGTTCTTTTTTGTATGGTTCAGGGACTGTTTTGGGTGATAATATTTAATCAAGGAGGTGCCTAAATCCCCCAAGAGATCAAAGGAGTAATCTGGAGCATCATGAAGTTAAACTTCAAAAACCAGGTGAATTTGTTCCATGTTTATCTTTTTAAATTTCCTCTTTGAACTCCTCTCCTACCTCTCTTCTAACTTTTCTTTTCATTAAACACTGGGGACAGTGTTATTCTATGTTGGGGGGAGATGAAATAAAAAATGATTTTTTTAATAAGAACATGCATGGAAAGAAAAATTACATTAACCTTGAACATGATAAAACAAATTTCAAACTCTGAAATTTGATATCAAATAATTTTACATACCTTGATTTGATTTTAATTCAAGTTTAAGTTCATGAGCATAGATTTTGGAAATTGCGGTTGTCCGATGTGATCTTTCAACGTTTACATTTTCATCCTATTAATAAAAATGCCACAATGCACATCTACTAGATCATGGTTGTAAATTTGAGTTCTTGGGTCCCTTTCATTATAGCATAGGGTTTTGGGGTCACTTTTAGTTTAATTTGAGTATCCAAAAACAATAAAAAAACAAAAAAAAACAAAAAAAAATTGAAAAAAAATTACGACCACATAGAGAAATGTTTTGTCCAAATGTGTGGAATTCGGCACTTGGGGATCGTGACTCCATAGTTTTCTTGCCCAGAGTTAGGCTTTATATCTCTATTGCAGAGCATGAAATTGACAATATGTGTGGCATCCAATACTTGGGGATCGTGACTCCATAGTTTTCTTGCCCAGAGTAAGTATTTTCATATCTATTGTGGTTAAAAAAAATTGGATACTCATCTTAAGGTTTAATGTGATTCCCACCTAGCGCTTCCATTTTTTCCCATGAACAGTAAAATGGGCCCCATATCTTTTGTGATGCATAACACTTTATCATACTTAATTGAAATTGGATGAAATGTGGAGATGATTTTGAACAAAGGAATGGGCTTGGGCTTGGGATATGATTATGGACATAGCATGTTTTAAATGATTTTTATGGGTTTCATAATTTTTTTGTTATGAGATATTTGGGTGAGTAATGTGTATTAAATTGTTTTTGGAAAAGTGGATTCGAATTTCATATTTTTAAATATATTTTGCTCAGGACTAGTAAAACTCAAGTTGGGGGGTGTGATTAGTCACTAAAAGTGGCTAATATTCATTTTTAATAGCTTTATAATCAATGTTCCAAAGTCCATAAACATTGTTTTTAGTGCATCATATAAATAGAACTTCATTTCTCATCTTAAATGTAATTCATGTTTAAAATGAAAATTTGGGCCCAATCATTCATCTATTTGTGCACAAAATTATATTCATTTTATGAATTTGATACTTTGGGATATGATTTATCACTTTGTTCGGAACATTTTATCTTTTAGGTCTGATGGATGAATCCCAGGAGAAGATGGATATTTTTCAACCTGAATGCATATATTTGCTGGAGAAACCATAATGGGACTAAGGCCCATCAAACAAATGTGGGGCCCAAAAACCAAGCCTAATGAAGATAAAATTTTTACAGTAGAAATAGAAAAATATGGGGATCATTTTATTCAACTGTGGTCGGAGCTAATTCTGAATTTTTCATGATTATAATGGGATCTGAAGTTGAGATTTAAATGGTGGGCCCGACATTAATGCACATAAATTCGTCCCATAATTTCGACCATATCTTCCAAACGTCTGTGCCAAAATTCCTGAAATTTTTAAATCTCATAGATTACATAATTAAGAGAATATTTCACTTCTACGAACCCTAAGGATTCGGCCTCCTTAAATTACAAATTCACACATCAAAATGATTGATGAATCTGGACAGTTTTCCGGGTCACCTTCGAAACGTAAATTTCCTTTGGATTATTCACCCTCCTTTTGACTCTATTAATTATTGGGGGGTGAATTTATTGTGGGGGAAGGATATAAGGCTCCTAATATGACTATATATATGAGATGTTAGTGAAGGGAATTAGTTATCTAACATTTTTCTTTGAATCCAAGTTTTTCTTTCAATTGTAATTTCCCGCTTTCGTTTTGTAATGGCATCATCAATTTCTCTAATGTAAGTTTTTCATTCACATTTAGTATTTTAATAAAATTTATTCTTCTTCACTTTTTATTTTCCTTTTCTTAACACTTTGATACCATTGAATCTAAGTGTGAATTTATTCACACCTGCACTTGTGAATTCATCACACAACGGTGGAGTGTTCATTTTGATTAATGTTTATCTTCTTCAATCCCGCTTCTTTAAGTCAACTACCCACTTCCATTGATAAAATAACATCAATGGATGGATAAACTTTTATGGGTTTATCCTAGGGAGTTTCATGGGATATATTTAATGTTATTTGATATTCTTAAATTCTTAAATTTGTTCATTATTTTAAGAGTTCCTTTCTTTGATTTATCTTCTTCTTTGTCTTCACCGACTTTAACGACGACACATTTTGAGTGCTAGTGCGATCCAATTCCTTATAGTGATCATTTAATTGATCCTCTAAGTGAATTGGTGATTATCCTTGAAATTTTTTATGGATTAAATTGGAGAATGATATTGAGGGATTATTTCATTTAATGGATACATCTTGAACCGATGAACATAAAATCAAATGAAAAACAAAAACATCCAATCAAGCCCAAGAGACAACCTAGGATCGACTCACCATAATTTTTTGTTTTAATTCAATTAATTTTATTTGTTTTGTTCTTTAAATTAAATCAATATTTCTTCAAATCAATCAACACCATAGTTGGCCACTTCATAGCCAATCCCGTATCCAATCTTAGTGTCTCAAGATTTCTTCTTCGGTCCCTGTGGATTCGATCCCTACTTGTACTTCAACGACCGCATACTTTTAGGGTAAATTTGGGTGCAACCATAGACTTTTCCAAAATCTTTCCTCTGATACCAATTTTTAGGTTAGAATATAAAAATATACATAAGAGGGGGGGGGGGGGGTTAATTGTATCTTTTCTAATACCTTTACAATTCTACCTCTTGATGTCAACTAATGATTATGTAGGTAACCAGTGTTTGTATTCTGTATAAAATTATGAATAACAGATAAAAAAATAAGTATAGAACAATGATTTTTATAGTGGTTCTGGTTATAAAGATCCCCTATTCCACTCCACCAATTACTCACTTTGTAATTTTGGTGAATTTCACTATTAAAATCCTCATATCATAAGACCAATCCACAACTGAGTGCAGGGAGTTGACACCTTTATAAACAAGACTAAAAACAGTGTCTTCTAGTTTTAAAATAGAGAACCAATAAACCATATCTTTGACAAAGAATATGATACTCCACCACAACTAAGTTTTATAAGTTTAAACTCTCCATAAAAAGATATTGATTATGAAGGAATCTAGTTGAACTTTATAGTTTAACAATAACTGACAGTAGATGAATATTATCCTTCGGAAAAAAGTTTATTCAGGAAAGAATAGTTCCAAAGTGATCTGGTTGCAAAATATCTTTGAAATAAAAATAGAAACGAATAATAGTAGCATACTTAAAGTAAATACTAAATTTTGAATATTTATATTTCCACTGTAGTCTCTTCTATAGAAGAATAATGTATGATCGATTTTTTCATTAGATCTGTAAAATATCTTCACAAGAATGTTGTTTCAATCATGAATGATTATCTCAATATATATATATATATAATATATTTTTTATTTTAATAATACACACAAATATATTGAACAAATACACCAAAAAAGGTAAAATAGAGAGCCCATATTTTTAATTCCAGATCCAAGAAAATTGCTTAATAAATTGTAAGAATTCAAATTCTTGATACTGCTCAGAATAATCATAACTTCACTTAAGAATAAGAGATAATTTATATACCTAATACAATTCATTGAATTAATCATAACACACTTTGAGTCACTTGAAAATGAGCTTTAAATTAGCATGATATTCCGTAAATATCATTCCACAAAACTCCAATTAAATCGTAAATTCAAATATCTGGCGATGAGAAGTCAAACGTAAGGTTACTTCACAAAATGAAAAAATAGAAAATGTAGGGTTTAACTATGTAGCATTCATTCTATGAATTTAAGTTTGAAAATGTAAGGTTTACTACAAAAGTAAGGTTGGTGATCCATATGTTTTCCTCTCAAACATAAGGTTCCCTACTTACGTAGGGGTTTTTAACCATACTTTTTCTCTTCGTCAAATGTAAGGTTTCATCCAAATGTAAGGTTCTTTATCCATATGTTTCTGTCAATATAGGGCTGACTAACCAAATGTTCTGATCTTTCAGCATAAGGTATAATAAAAATTTAGGGTTTGTTCCTTACATTACATTTATTCAATGTACGGTATTAACAATGTTTCGAGAATACAGTTAGGAGTGTTCTGAACAATTTGACAAATATTACACACAAATAATAACCTCGAATATATTTCTATAATAAAGACTATAAAAAATATTATTTTTTTGAAATAAGATTAAAGTAATATCATTATTAAAAAAACAAGGGTATTTGTGATAATAAAAATCAATAAGACTTATAGAGTATTATTGAGACAATACATTACCAATAATAATTTCATTATAATTGTTAAAAATTAAGAGTTCATAAGAAGTAGTTCTGAAGGATAAGAAGAAAATTGACTAGAATTTCATCTGAAATAAGAATTTAAATAAGGTTTGAGAAATTTTAGTAGGCTTGAGAAATAAATTAAGATGCTGAAAATTTAAAATTCCTCAATAAAAAATTCATTATGTTTTATTGATGAGAAACATAATCTATAGGAAAATACTGATGACCCAAAGAAATCTATAAAGAAATAAAATAATAAAAATGAACATCTGGAATATAATCTAAAATAAAAAGAATAATTGGAACTTACCCATTTTGTTTCTAATTATAAATTGAGGTTTACAAGTTTCAAGAATTATATATCTAAAGTTAGTGAATTATATAGAAATGATATACCTGAGAATGATCTAAATTTACCTTCAATGGTTGAATTGAAATTTGAAATTGATTCTGAGAAGAAGAAATATGGAAAATATATGTATGAGGAAAAAACCAACAAAGTGGATAAGTTATAAGTTTCTAAAAACTATGAGTATGAAAATTTTCCTAAAACTTATGGTTTTGATAAGTCTAAAAAGAAAATGAATTGAAAAATAATATTTTGGGTGATAAGTGAATGGTTGGTGGTCAATAAATTTCTAATAATAAATCCAAAAAGTTTACTAAGAAATATTCGCAAAATTTCGGTAGTATAGAAGTTACAGAGGGAAATATTATTCTTATGGATATTGTATGTATTTTGGTGGATTTGGATATATGAAAAATATTTTTTGGTTTAATCAAAAAAATTTATAATATTTCACAAGTTACAAAAGAAAAATTTGAAGGGGATTAAATCCTCTCAAAGGAATAATCTTGAGAAGGATGTTATGAAGAAATATAAGAATGTTGGATTAAAAGTTGAAAATAGATTCTAGCATTTAGAAAATATTTTTGAAATATGTGAACAACCTATAAATCTTGGAAAATGTGGTCTTATTTTGTTACTGGCACAAAAGTACCATTAAACATATTAGGAAGTTGGATGTTAAGAAAGATAAATGGAAATAAAAATATCTTGTGGTAGAAACCACTCTCAAAGCTAGAGAAGGAGAATGAAATAAGATCATGGATAGTGGGTGTTCTTCTAATATGAGACGATACTTAAAATTTTTAAATAATGTGAAAGCCTTGAAAGAAGGAATACTGAAATTTTTCAATGATGAATCTCTTAGAATCAAAGGTGTTGGATCAACCATCATTAGGGAAGAAAAGTTAAAATACAAGAAAGATTTTTTTGATAGGATAAAATATAAATTGTTAAGTGTTTCATAACTTTGTGATGAAGTTAAATAAGTTATTATTAGAAAATTTGGGTTTGTTTTGAAAAGAGAGGATGATGGAAATATAGTTACAAGATGCCAACATACAAAAAGAAAATTTTTCCAAGTCAGTGAGATTCAAAGTGCTTACTAGTTTGGCATGGTGGAAGAGAATCAGTTATGGAATAAAAGGTTGGGAAACATTTGTTATAGAAAAATAATAAAGTTATCAAAGAGATAAAGTGAATGTGGAATTATGATATATCAATAAGAATAGATTGGTGTTACACAATTTTTAGAAGGAAATGATTACAAACACTATGCAAAAGAAAGTTGACATTTTTTCAAAATTGCCAATGAAACTTATTCATTAATATATCTTTGGGATAATGAGAAAACAATAAAAACATGGGGACAATTACATCATTACTTTCATTTATTACTATATTCTCATTACTTGTGTTATATATGTGAAACAGAAGTCAGATTCACTAGAAATGATTAAAAGTTTTAGGAATAATGCTAAGAAGGAATATCAGTATTTAGTAATGAAATTTAGAACATGCAATAGTTATGAATACAAAAATTAATAATTTGAAAGTTATCTTGAGATTCATGGAATTTGGTATGAGTTCAATACACCATACACTCCTTAACAAAATGTTTTTTAAGGAAAAATATAAGTTTGGCTAAAATGGGATGGACTCTATATCTTGAACATGGTATCTCTAATTACTTTTGGAGGCAAGACATGAGCACTATTATTTATATTCAAAACCAATTTTTCTATAGTCTAAGTTCATATATGACTCCATATGAAATGTTTTATGATAAAAATCCAAGTTTGAAACATTTAAGAGTTTTGGTAGTTCATGTATCATAAATGATAAAGGTAGAAACCTTTTAAAGTTTTAGTAGAGAGGTGAATATGGAATTTTTTCTTCACTATGTTATGGAAGTAAGAGGATACATATGTTTCAAAAAAGAGATAGGATGATTAGTTTAGTCTATTGATGTGAAATATATTTAAAAGATGATGAATATTATAAATATAATCATGCAGATAAGGAAGATGAAAAGGATGAAATAGTTTTTTTAACAATTATGATAAGGATGAAAACAATTGAAATCCTACTCAAGAAGAGGAATCAGACTCAATAGTTTCTAGTGATGAGGAAGAATCATGAAAATCTCATCCTAGTCTTAGGAAGCATGTATAATCTCAAAATATAATTGGTTAACAACATTAAATGGTTCAAACAAGAATAACATAAAAAGATATTACACATAGATCTTTGTATTTAAAAGGTTAGAAAAAAGATGTGAATTAATCTTTTGACCATCCAAAATGGGTTTAGGCTATGAATGGAGAGTTGGATCGGATTGAAAAGAATAATACTTGGGAACTCATACCTAAACCAAATGAAAAAAATATTATTGGTAAAATGTGGGTTTTCCAAATAATGTTTAATAATATGGTGATGTGATAAGAAATAAAGAAAGATTAGTATAAAAAGGTTAATTACAAATTAAAGCCACTGATTTTGAATAGAATTTTACTCCAGTGGAAAGGTTAGAAAAAATCAGAATCTTTCTTGATATTACTGCACCAAAAGTTAAAAAAATTCCAAATGTATGTGAAATATTAATTTTTTAATGGTGATCTTGATGGGGAAGTTTATACTGAACAACCAAGTGTATTTTTTGTTAGGAAAGATGAAATTTATGTATGAAAGTTTAAGAAATACTTGTATAGGATAAATAAATATCCAAGGGGATGTCATTTTAAATTGGATATTGGCTTATGAAAGACCAATTTTATGAAAGAAAAGGTTGATAGTAATCTATACATCACAAAAAGTAAGAAGTTTCCTCTCATTATAATTGTTTTGTTGTCGACATTACATTTTCTGGAAATAATGAAAGCACTTGTAAAATATTTTATTAAGAGATGAAAATGTTGTTTGAAATGTCCATGCTGGGTGAAATGAAATACTTTCATGGGTTAAAAATATTAAAAAATAGGAAACACATTTTTATTTCTCAAGAAAATTATGTTAAGAAACTTCTTAATAAGTTTAGAATAAAAAATTTAAAACTATTTTCCACCCTAATTTTAGTGAGAACCAAGTTGAATAAAGACTGATAAGGTAAAGAAGTCGATCACAAAGATTTTTGAAAGCTTATTAAACATTTTTTTATTTTACTAATTCAAGACCTGACATTATTTATATTGTTACCTTATGTGGAATATTTCATAGAGCTCTAAAAGAATCACATCTATTAGCTAGAAAAATAATTCTCATATATATCAAAGGCATACCAATTTTTGGAATCAGGTATGATAGCTTAGAAATTATTGATTTTTTTGGGTATTCAGATGTTGATTGGGTTGTAATTATTGATGATAGAAGATGCACATCTAGTGGTATTTTCTTTCTAGGTAAAAGTTTTTTTTATTTTTAATACAAAGAAAAAAAATCAGTAACTCTTAATATGGATGAATCTAAGTATGTTTCTACCACTCAAGATTCTACCCAACTTATTTGGATTAAAACTCAGTTTGAATACTTATTTGCAGAAGTAAAATTACCCTTTCCCTTGAGTTGTGATAATCAAAGTGCCATCAACCTTATAAGAAATCAGGTACAACATTCACATTAAAAACATATTAATATCAAATATCATTTCATTAAATATAATGTGTAGAAGAATGGATTGAAATTGGAGTATATTACTACATCAGAACAAGTTGCTGACATATTCACAAAACCATTACCAAAGGAATCATATTTCAAGATGAGTCTGAACATGGGAATCCATCCTATTTCTCATTAAGGTTGAGTTATGTGTATTTTTACCCTATCCCATCTACTCCTTGTATAGTGTTTTTGAGTCGGGGAATTGTATAATAAATATTTCCATTGATATGTGTTAAACCTTTTAAGGAATCATGTGTGTAGGAGGAGTTATAGGTAAGTTGTGAAATCAGTATGTATGTGTGTGAAATATTCTAATAGTTTTTTAGAGTATACACATGAAACATTTTTATAGTAAATTAGATGAAGTGATAAAAGATGTGAAGAAAATATGAAGGAGTTTCATGAGTCACTAATTTTGGACAACATGGTTTTATGGCCAATAATTATTTTTTTATACAATGAGATTTCTCATGTGGGATTAGATTTTTTTATAAGTAATCCATAGTTTTATTTTATAAAGTTTAGTGATTTATGAACCTTGGTTGACAAAAAAATCCAAAGGGAGAGATTTTTTTGACCAAGTTAGAAAGAATTTATTTTTAGAAGATGGAAGAATTCTGTGCTGAATATATTGTATTTTGTAGTAATAGAAAAAAATCACAACAATTTGTAATTGATGATGATAGGACTGAAAATCATAATTAGAATATCTGATTTTTTTTAATAAATTCTTTTGTCTTGAGAATATTTTTTTGGGGAAAAAGGTTCATCGAACTCACCTTAAGTCCAAAATTAATTATTATATAATTATGAGGATGGGTAAAAAATTCCGAATGGATCTGTTGTAAATCTAATGATTCATTTCTAATTTTTATTTCATAAATATCATAAGTCATCTATAAAACTTGTGATTCATTCCTTATGAAATAATGGGTGAGAATAAGTTTTTTCAATCAGATTATGGAAAGAAATAAGTTTTTGGAAGGATGTGGAGTTACAATAATTATCGGTGTAAGTCATATGATGTAATGACAAATTGTAAAAATTCTCAAAGTCCTAAGGAATTAATGATGAAAAGACAAGTTTTTATAAGAATAAATTTTGTGATGTCAAAGATTTTTGGTATCTGTTCATCGGTGTGTGACCACAAGATGAATAATTTTTTGAAGGATGTGAACTTTTGTTTGGAAGGTGAGGTGATGGTTTTAATCAAACCAATAACTAACAAAATAAAAATATTTTGAGAAATAAATTAATTAAGGTGGAAGTTTGTGTATTATACGTAGAAAAGGGAAGAAGTTACTTCTTACACCAATTCATCAGAAGTGGTGTTCCACTGATCATCAGTGTAATTCTAACATCAATAATCAGATCCAGTGATAGTTGTAAAAGGAGATCAGGGGAATAAAAGTTTGGTGAAAGATAATTAATTTTATTGGGAGTTGTTGGTCCAATTAAAAATAAAATAAAGTAGTATTTGAGACCAATGAAAAATGGTATTAGAGATTAATCAATAATTTAGTTAACCATTTTCATTAGATTGAATTTTTTTCAATTGGTTAAAGAGAAAAATAAAAAATTTATTGAGTGTTTTTTTCAGATTTTTCAATAGTCATCAGAAAACATGTGTTACCGATTATTTGACTAGAGGTGACACTGATCCATTAGAATGATATTGGGATTGATTCATCAAGTGAATCACAACACTGATAAAATCATTAGATGCATGATCATCAGTCTAATGAAAGAATAGAAAAGATGAAATTTGTTGATGAAAATTCAAAAGTGTTGAAAAGAACAAGGGAGTTTGAAGATGATAATGATTTTTTTCTAAGGAATTTAAAAAATATTTAGAAGTTGTGACTAAGTTTATGAAAAAATAAATGTTATCATAGTATAAAAAAGTAGTGAATTTTTTATGGAATAATGGTTTAATGTTTTATATTTATCAGTTGGTTCATATTATCATAATGAGATGTTTGTTTTCAATTGGTACTGATTGTTGTAATGAGAATTAATTTCTTTTTAATGTCATTTAATTGGTGTGGAGAAATATATTAAAGAATTTGGTATTGTAAATTATAATGAGAAAATCAGAATGACAATCAAAATTGAACTGAAGAGTGGTTAGAAAGTATGAAGTGATATAATGTTTTGAGAATATTCAAGAAGAATCAAGAAGATTTGAGAAGATCTGAATAAGTGAAATATGTATCTGCATTATAAGTTAAATAAATGTTTTAATAAATATGGTTACGTGGGAAAACATTAAGGATTCCCACCTAAACCATTTTTGGAACACTTATAAAAGGAGGAGAGTAGTTAAAACTTTATAAAACTTGTATTGTTCACAGGTGAATAGAGAAGGTAGAGTGAATAATTTTTTTATAAAGAATGAGTTTCAAGATTGATAATTCGTGATCACGTTTTCTAGAAATAAGAATAAGAATAATAATAATAAATATTGTATTCATTGGTTTCTAAATTCGACAAATAAATCGAACTAGGATATCCATAGTTGGAAATAATCAGTTTGGAGTTGTTTTAGTAGTTTTCTGGCATTTTATACTTCCATACTAAGAAATCATACTGATGAATTACACTGATTTATCAGACTGAGTATCATTATGAAGGCCAGATAAGTTATTACCTACTACTGGGTCAGAATGTGATGAATTTTTTTAAGATTATATTGGTGAAAGTTGACAAGGATTCACAATAACATGTTTTCAAGAATCTGGTGAAAGTTTTTTAACTAATTATAAAAACTCGTATTACATCATTTTGTACTACTTGAACCACACATACTAATGTGTTGATAATAGTTATACACAAGTGTGACAACATGTCCTACTTGTTTTTATCCACAAAACAGATTTTTTCTAGTGTATTTTATGGTATTGGATTGTTTCTAAACCATAAGAATAACATATCTACTCTTCTTGAATAGGGAACGTTGTAAATTATTTTGTTCTTGGGGATGTTTGATTGTTTTGTTTTCAATGAAGTGGTAACTCTTCAATAGGAGGTGAATGTTGTTTCAGGAGAAATGAAACTTAAAGAAAAATATATCATTGATTCACCCCTCCCCATCTAAATGATACATTGATCCTTCTTGGGAAATCACATATAGATATTAATCAAATGGACTCATAGAGATTTTATAGGGATTAAATATATATTTATCAAGTTAATGGAATCATTATTGAAGAAATAACATGAAATTCATACTGAATATCTATGTGTTAAATACATAGATAATTACATGTAATGGTTTTACATATATCATATTTCTATAAATAAAATATCCATTTATCATGAATTCTTGTACGCTAAAATTTACATTAGATGAATAGTCTAATTATAATATTCCCTCAAATTATAACTTTGAGTTATCCCTAACAAATGATCATCATGGATTTTAATGGGATATTATGATATATAAATGTTAAATTGAATAGGTTCTTATACTCATTACAAATGGTTGTATGAGTGATATGAAAAATAGATTCATGATGTAATATTTAGGGGATTATTACTTTGATTTACCTACTAAAATATATCTCATAGAATTCATACAACCATCAATATACTTAGGGGTGTATTCTTATTATCAATCCTTTTATCCTAAGGTTGTAGATATACATAGCATGATAACCTTTAAATTTTGATACTATAATTATGAAATTTAAAATATGAAAATATCTAATTAGGGGTGGTTGGATATGTTTCTAGTCATATCATCAGTTGGAGTTCAACCAAGATGGGATTTGTCCACTTGTATGATGAATTAAGACATACAGACCTTGATTTTATTAGACTAATTAAATTCATGGTCATAATTATTTGAGTTACATGTGATTTTTTTATCTATTAAGTGCTTGGTTATGTGATGTAATCTTATTTTGGAATAATTAATTGTGATTTATTCATCGACTTGGTCAATCAATTTTAGTGAATTAAAAAATTAAGAGTTAGATTGTACTGAATTGACATGTTCTATGAATAGTGGTCACTTGATATCATAGAAAATTGGATTATAATGGTATACATATGATTGATATGATACATATAGTGGTGGACATGACTATATAGAGATATGAGTATGTTTTATGGAGATCATGCCAGACCCCTTAATTTCTTAAGTAGTATAGATTAGTTTCTAGATGTTGATGTTTACATAAATTTATGAAATATGGATTTCATATTTTTTCAATGTTTTTAAGACCCATAGAGAAACACTATTATACCCTTGGATAAAGATAATGTTTGGGAATTTTTTTTTCAAAATGAAGAGATCTTGGTGAAACCAAATCCAAAAAGACATTGGATTAATTCATAGAGGGTTATGAATTTTAGCACAATGATATTTTACTATAAGTATAAGATTGATGGATATGCAATAAAATACACATGAATACGATTCATGTATGTAAAAAAACATCCATATTATGCATGTAGTTAGTTATTTATAGTATGTGATAGTATATATATATAAAGACAACATATAAATCATGCATTTGATGCATGACGATTACATGAATACGATACATGTAATACATGTATACTATATATATTCATAAGATTCATGTACACCTGAAATATATGTAGAAAACATAGAATAGTGGAAACCATGCATATAATTTATCCCCACATGATTTCATCTAGATCATAGGTTTTTCATGATGATTATTGGATGTTTTAATACACATTAATGAGGGGAAAATCATATCTATTATATGATAATACCGGAGTAGTATAGATTAATTTTTTTTAAAGAAGCATCAAATTTCCCCTATAAAAGGAGAAGTGGTTTTCCTTGTTTTTGTGTGTGGATCAGATGTGTT
Organism: Viscum album; assembly: GCA_963277665.1. NCBI lineage: Eukaryota > Viridiplantae > Streptophyta > Magnoliopsida > Santalales > Viscaceae > Viscum > Viscum album. Next base: position 1,812,012,536 of record OY728156.1, read on the forward strand.
CGTTTAATGTTTCTAGATATCATCAGTCTCCCAAAAATCTTGTAAAATATTTCTTGTTCTCGAGCCTCATTCATCCCTCCCACTGAAGGAACTAAAAACCCTTTTAGTGTTTCGGGTATCCTTCAATAGAGATCAAGAACCAATGGTAGGTATATTCCCTCAAAGGTAGGAAAACATTATTTTATTCTTTTTTGATCATTATCAAACAATCTCCATTTATAAAGAATAATTTATAGGCTACTATACACACAATATAGGTACTAAATTATACTTTTTTTTATAATTTTTTTAGCACATTGATATGTGGAAGAAATATCAGCATGTTTTTTGGTTTTCTTCCAGTTATAATAATCATATTATGACCATTTAATACCCATAATTTATAAGTTGGAATGTATAAGGGATTCATTAGTTGTTCCCTACTAATTTATATTCCCACACCCTTTCTAAGAAACCTAGGCCATGTATTGACCTTTATGTTTGAATTTTAGGTCACAAGTGGTACACGAGATCTAGATGAAGTATCTTTATAGGTGGATTGGGTGAAATATCTATAGGGGGACATAAGTGTTTTGTGGTTATCTCACTGGTTATATTTATTAATAAGATAATTTTTTAAAGATCAACCTAGTGGGAGATCCTTCTGAGGTATGTGTGTGGACAACATGGGACCATTATTGTTATAGAATGTTGTTGAATATTTAATATTTATGGTTATCCTTTAATTTTGTTTCCTTTAACTTACTCAGATATTTTATATTATTAATTTTTACCAATTTGGTATTTTATATGATGATACCAAGAGTATAGTCTTACCACATTGATTGTAGACTCTCATAGCTAGTAGAAAGCCTTTGGAATATTGGGAAGTATGTTTGAGGTCACTTAACTCCCTTGGCCCGATAGTATTTTGTGAAATTTTGGTTTGGGTTATTATGGTTAATTTTCAATATAGGGTGTGGTAGTTAGAGGTAGTATTTTTTGGGGGATTGGGATATAATTTATATTTGGTCATAACTAACCCTTAAATAAGTAAAGTCTAGGTTACCATGGATTCAAAATTATTTTTCATTTATTTTCATTATTATGATTGAGATATTGATTCAAGTATAATATTATGTGAGTTTGTTATTAATTTTTTTTACTCTTAATATAGGGTGGAAAGAGGCCTATGTTGTGAATCATTGTTCTTATGTACATAGGTCTCCTGTATATGTTCATGACTACTTGTGATGTGAAAAGGTTCTCAAAAAGCGGAAAAGGTTTTTGAAAAATATTTTCCAGAAATAAAATTTTTGACAAATGGTTTTGGGAAATAGGTTTTAATTAATTAAAATGCTAACAGTAAGTTATTCAATGTTTTATCAAATATATTATTGGGGGTGCATTAATTAATTGAAGCCACTATAGTGGATTTAGTGTTTTTTTGTTGAGATTTTATGACTGTAGTCATGCTTAGGGTAAAAAAATCACTATAAATGATAGGTCTATGTTTGAGATGTCTTATATTGGTATATAGAGATAAGTTTTTGGGGTATGGTGTTGTAATATAATGGAAGATATTGGTTGGTTAGAGACATCAAGTGAGTTGAGATTTTTGTGATATTGCCCTAGAATGGTGAGATGGGACTCATGTTGGTTGAGTGAGGATGACTCAAGAGGTGATGTTATACTATTAAGGTTTGATAGTTGGTTATAATCTATTAGTGAGTGGGTTAGTTGGACCCCACATGCCTAAGAGACAAGTGAGTTTGTTTTTTCTTCTTATCATGGAGGCATGATGGTGGTTACTATGTTTGGTGTTGGGTTCATGGGATGATGTCACATAGGTTGATATGAGGATGGGTAGTTTATTAGAAGTAATTCCAATTATCAATCAATGGGGGATCATGTGTTCAATTATTTAAGGTTATGACTTGGTAGTTTTGGGATCTGAAGAATCATTGGTTCTTTGAGTGGGATATGTTTCCTTCCCTATGATAGGTAATATTGGGGTTAGATCATGGTTTCTATTTCGAAACAAGATTTAGGTTTTTTGGTGGAGAATATATGAGTAATTGTAAATTATCATCACCTGAGTTACAAGGCATCAATGATAAATTTGAAGTTGGAAGTTTCTCTCATAATGTTAATTAGAGTTGGTAATAAACGTCAATCCATAGTTCATGATGAAACTACCATGAAATTTGGAATGCTCTGAATCTTTGAAACTTATGGGGGAAGGTTACTGGAGAGGGAGACAGTAATTTTTTGTTCAAGTTCTTCATGGAATTACTATCAGGTCCTTAGAGGATTGTGGGATATTCATGGTGGGTTCAATAAAAATAAATGGTGGGGAAAAATGAATAATGTAATGAATATATTATCTGGAGTGATTTGGGACATTATTATAGATTTCAAATATATCTATGGGATAAATGTGGTTTAAAACTGGGTTTCCTTGGGAAAATGTAAGGTTGTGGATGAGGTTCACTCAGATAAGTTTGGTTTGGTTTCATGGGTTAAGTTTGATGTTCTTTTAATGGAAGGGTCATGTCATCGATTATCATTTATGAGTGAGGGTAATCCAAATTAGGAGAGATTTTTTGGGATGGATAAATGTAATAGGACATGAAATCAATATGTGTGTATCAAGATGGGTGGTTTTTAATGGGAAAGGATCATGAATTACATTTTTTTGGAATGTTGGTTTTCAAGTGTGTTGGTGTATTTAGGATGATAGTATTGGAAATACTACGGTGGATAGAACCCTACCAATTTTGTTGGCTTGATATTTCATGACCCACCCCTTCTAGAACCACTCTTAGCCCTATAGTGAAGATGAGGGTGACCCCTAAATCCATCCTTCAATAATCCATGCATTGGATACTATCATAGAGGGTATAAATTGAAAATATTTAAGGTATTACCCTAATAAATACTAGGAATATAAGAAACAACCACCAATAAAATCCATATAATATAAAATAAAACTAATTCCAAAATTTATGTAAATATAATACATAAAACATTATTTAAAATATAAAACAAGAACCACTTATGTAAATGTGAAATAATAATAATAATTCCTTAGTGAATAAATAACTGAACCAACTTGTCACCTATACCATGTCAACTACCACCCATCCTCACCAAGTCCAATTCAACCAATATATCATTTAATAATATTAATATAATATCAAATGAATACATAAAGAAGGTACCCCAAAACCACTTCCCCAATGATCTTGTCACACTCACACCCTAAAGTCATATGTCTTGGTGATCCTATCATTTATATGTCCACGTAGACACATAATCACATAAAGAAATCATGACCACATCCACATCACTATCATCAATGCATACTGTATAGGAATTTAATACTGTATACCCTAGACACACACCATATCATCACATAAAATTCTCATCTATCATCCTCATCATAGTTGGTAAGTATGAATATGAAGGACATCAACCTTGTCTTCTCCACCTACCATGTATATCCCCCACCATGTATCATTATTTTCTCTAACTTTTCATAGGAATTATAAATAAAATCTATTAAAACCTATGAATCATAACATCGGACCATAATATCCTACATTATATCTATAAGAGAGATATAGGAAGGGGGATTAGTTTGTCATTTGTTCCCTCTACAACCAAGATATTAGGTAAAACATCTGTAACCCACATCCTCATATATCCCTCAGTATATATATCATACTCGGGTGGTGGAGCATAAAAAATAACAAGGGAAAATAAAGGGATACATAATAGAAAACATAGGACCAAGCTAAGGTTCAAAAATAAAATAAAAACTATTATAACCCGCAATAACCATTATATCATCAATATCTCCCATTATCAACTAATTCCATCACTGAACCTTAATATAAACCAACCACCCACTACCATAAAACAACTATACCATGATGTCAACTTCCCATTTAATCACCTCATCACGAATTTCTAGAACATTGTTACTATCCCCATTAAATTAATTAGGTCACATTAATATCCATCCATTATCATTAATTTAGTAACTTTCATCTCCATCCACCATCATTTTATATAAAAACATTATTTCAACTTTACCAGCCCACTTAAGTTGTATCCTTTACCCAGTTAATTTTATATTAGTTCCAACATAGTGTTATCCCATCATCCCATCCCTTTTTAATGAGATATTAATTATTTCATTTAATTTCAATATAAACCCATATTACTAGGCCACCGCAACACAAATCCATAATATAAATTCCCCAAATTGAATCACCCCCAATACCATCCCATGCCAACAACCACTACACTATCATGATTCAATAGCCACAACGTCATTCCATCCTTCCCACATCACTCATGCAAAACTATCCCCATCAACAAAATATCTTATTCCCTAACTTACACTATATTAGACATAAAACACTGTCACCCCTAACCAAAAATCACGACTCATTACCAAACCACACAAAAAGATAAATAAAAACTAACCAATAGAAAAATTCATAAATTTATATAAAAAAATATCTATTTAAATGAAAAAACCACTAAAGAGCCCCCTTCCAAATATTATTTCACATTTAATTCGATATCCAAAGCCAAAGTGGCAGTATTAGTTTCTAAATTTTCAAAATTACTATATAGTTAGATGTTTTATGAAATTATTCAATTATTGAAGGTGATTTTACACTTCAAAAAAAGTAAAAAAGGGTTCCACATAAGAAATTATCAACCATGAAACATCATCACAAATTCAACGAATTGAATCATATAAACCAAATGTGTATCACCCCCTTACCGTATGATTTCTATTAATAATTACATTATATTTATTAGGTTAAAAAAAATCATCCACCCATAGAAATAAAATGCAGGATAATTCCATAATTGCATATAAATAATGATGTAAATGTATCAAATATTCTACCTCAAAGGTTATTTTAAAGAACACAGAGAAAAGGTGAATAAAGAAATATGATCACGTCCCCAAGAGAACCCAATTAAATTCCCAAAAAACTATAGTAAATCAATCTTATATCAACCACATGACCCAAAATCATCACAAATAAAGGAAACCTAATTCTATAGACCATGATTAAAATAAAATATGTAAGAGATGGAGAAATATTGGAAAAGAGGGAAAGAAATTCACCTCAAATCAAAGGATATCATCCATGCTAAATAAAGGATTAAGGAGCCACAAAATTATGACCAAATGGCACTCAAGGAATTCCAAAGAGGGCCCATGGTTCAAAAGAATTCAAAGTAACATAATAAATTCCAAAAAAGAAACCAAAATTTAAAATTAAAAATAGAAAACAAAGTCTTCATGGTATGATAGATTTGGTGACACCACAACATTGTCCCTATTTTTAAATCATGGTTTGATCCTTCTTAAAAATTGGGTTGTCAAATCAATCAGATTCAATAGAACATTTGAAGATCATGGTGCAATGGGGTCCTTAATGATAAAACTCTTAAACCTACAAGGATAATAGTATAATAATTATCCTCCAACTCAAACTTGAAAACTCCTCAAACACTTATTATGGAGAAACACAATCAACAATGGCACAACATGCCAAAAAAGTGCAGAATCTCAAAATCCTATGGCCAAGACCCTCAGGCTGAAACACCCATCACTACACTATAATTAAATTTATATATGATTAAACTAAAATACCCTCCAATATATCCATGTTGTAATCTTAAAATATATTTTGAAAACTATTTTCTCTAACCAAATTTAATAGTACTAATAAATCATTTCCAAACCCTCACACTGTAAAGAAAAACCTCATGATATAACTAAGGAGATCATAAAAAACATGAACAACTTTCACCTCCATGTCTAATATACAAACACATCGTGGCACAACACTTTTACATCATGACACAACTAACTCTTCTAATTGAAATTTCAACTAAAAACTATACCCTTCTTCCCCAAATCCCCTCTAAACTCCCTCTTAGTACCCCCAACATTATAAAGATGCAAAGTAAATGTTTAAAAAGTCCATATCATTTCATTAAATACCAATAAAATTATTTTTATACTTGATAATCAAAATCAAATCCATAATTATGGTGAAATAAACACAAACTGAAAACACCTCATGTGATACAACTCAGGTAGGGATCTCACCATAGACAAAACACAAGAACAATATACGAAAGGAAACATCAACAATTCTAGCATATAATCATGAGTATAAACATCAAGGAAAAACACACAAAAAAGATAAAAAAATTAAGATACTAAGAAAATATTTGTGACTCATTCTCCCACATATAGTTCTATAAGACACCATGACTCCATAATACATTATTCAAATGAATATTTTTCCCATACAACACCTTTTTCTAATCCCGAATCTCAATAGTCTAATAAAAGAACATCACATCACCTTAAATATCCAATTCTTCCTATTAAATGACATGTGAATCATTAGAAAGATATCAATGATGATATGAAACATGGAAAATTTGATGGATCTAATTCAACTATAGAAGAGGAACCAACCAATACAACACCTCACTAATACACTCTAAAATCTCTAAAGTTTTGGATTACCTAGGAGATAGATTTTGTCCTCAAACAAATATAAAACTATCATGGTGAGGGTAAGCCCTTAAAAAAACATGATCACTAACAAAACGATCCAAAGGGTTCCTTCTAAGATAACTATGTGACTTTTTAATGTCTTAATAAATATCTATATACTCACAAAATCATATATACTTTCATGGACCTACTATTTACTAAATCTAGTACAAGAATATCTGAATCTCCAACCTCTATCTAAAACAATAGAGAATAGAATGAAAAAAATAAAAAGCCCTAAAAAATACATACCATTTTAAGAGTGATGGATATTATTATTCAAAAAATATACTAAACGTAGGTGTATACTGCATGAACCTCCAAAATCGAGAACACACATATGTAACATGTCCTCCAATGTTTAGATCATCTTATCTGTATAACCATTCATCTGAAGATTAAATGAAATGTTAAATTATATATAATAACAAAAGTTAGGTGACATAATCTAATACACTCTTTAGTTAAAATGAATATCTCAATCAAATATGATTGTATAAGGTCATAATAAAGTAACAAAAAACTCCTCTAAATATAGATTCACCAAATAATCCACAAGACTCAACTCCTTTATTGCTAATAAATGAGTCAAATTACTAAACTAATTAATAATCACCCAAATAAAATAATATTATCCCATATTTAAAGGTAAAATGATGAAAAAATTCATTCTAATGTCTCTAATTTACACTTTGTGGAATCCATTGTATACATAAAACCACTAAGAATATGGTGTCTATTCTTTATCTTGTGACAGATCAGGCTTCTAAACACAAACTCTTGTACTAACTAATTTATTAACACTAAAATTCTCTCTTCATAGCAAGTTGTATCTTGGGAACACAAGGATTCACCACTAGATGTGACATTTGAAACTTGTGAAGAACCACATCACACACTATTGATAGAAAAAAAAAATTCTCTTCAAACAACACCCAAGGTTGATTATCCTCTGATCAACCCTATAGAGAATAACCACAAATGATGTAATTACACCAAACCTCCACCTCAAGGTCTTTGAACTATTACTCCAATATATACTATATCAAGAATGACTACACCTTAATATGGTACAAGTTACCTCTACCACAAAATTCCTCCAAATCAAGATGTTATATTGAAATCTCCTCCATCACTCTCCATGCAAACCTAGACTCATAAATAGTACCACCAAAGACTTTTTTCTATGTGCATCAATTACTAGATTACTTTTCCTCTGTGTATAGTAGATTTCAAAGACACAGTCTTTCAAGAACCTTATCCACCAATATTGACACAAATTTAATTGTCATTGAGAGAATACATACCTTTAGATTTTATGATTATTAAAGACCATATAGTTCTCACTAATGAGGTAATTTCTCCATAACTTCAGAGAAAAAATTCATTTTTATCAACATAAGACAATTGGTGGAATATTTATGAACATGGAGATATACCTATATAGACCCATATGAGATCAATTATCTCAAATAAATTAAAATGAAACCCATATCAAGGTGATATGTATTTTAAAAAAACTTAGACATTACGACTTTTTCTGAAAAATGAAGGATGTGAGCTCTAGTCAAATTCTCTTTTAGGTAATCAAGAACTACCTAAAAATAATCATTCTAAAAAATTATTTTCCCTTCTTGGTAAAGGATATAAAAGGGGTTTAAATTAGAGTTAAATAAAACATGAACCTATTATAATAGCATTAAATACCAAGTTATTTACGATCCTCCAGGACATTCTTGGGAACTGCCTAATAAAATGCCCTTTTTAAATTTTTAGGATCCACCACCACCCACTTATAAGATGTGATATGTATAAAAAAATTCACTTCCCATGACCAAAGTATTTATTTGGAAATATTTCCCATAAATTTTATTTCATTAAATAAATACCAATATAGATCTTACATTCTCATAATTATTCACCGTATATCTGATGTACTTGAGGAATTTTGTCGATGAAAATAACCACGAACTTGTTTCCACATATTTTTTTGACTATAAAGAATCAATAGGAGATGAACTAAGTTCTTGAATTTACTATTATTTATCTATTTAAAAACATAACTCTTCAAGGGATCCTTTAAATATTTCATTGTATTTTAATGGTTTTTTATAATATAATTAACAAAATAAAACTAAAGAATAGAACACATTAGTTTTTTATTGTGGTTTGAGGTTTTAAAGAAACTTCCCCTATTATACTTCACCAATACTCAATAAAGGTATGGTGATTTTATTCTTATACTTTTACTAAGGGTCTCATAGATAACTAAAAATACATAACAATTATTCTATTTACAAATTACAAGGACATTTAACCAGTCTCTAAAATAAAAGGCTTCTACATAGGCTCACTAAATTAAGTACAAGTAGTGTTCACACAAGAAAAGTATATAAGAGATATATAGAATGAAATGAATCAACATATAATTATTTTATAAATATCAAATGTGAGTATATGAATCTTATCTATAGAATATATATCTCCAATATATAGCTTTAAATAAATTAAAACCTATATATAGATCTTCAAGAACACACAATTTTATTTGGAATATTCTCTTTATTATTGTTCTAATTTTAGTGCTATAGTACATAAATAATAATAATTAATTTAATATTTTTAGTAGTATTTTCATAATTCTTGTTTTAATTTGTTCAATTGATTAATTATTTCACGTCCAATATTTTTGATATCAAAGTGAATATATATATATATATATCATAACTTGAGTTCAATCGTTTAAAAAAAATTATTTTAACTTATAATTATCTTGGTTAAACTTTCTTTGAAAATCATTTCTTTCTTAATAAACCATTTCAAAGTTGAATAAATATCTCTTTTGTGACAACAAAATATGTATTGTTTTATTTTTTTATAATATTAAATGAGGTTGTGTTTAGAATTGATTGATGATCTGGATTTTTTGGAAATAGATGAAAAGGTTTTGTACTAGATTATTTCAATGATAATTAAATACATGATACAATTTTACTCTTATTTAAGACTTAAGAATGAATTCAAGAGAGTTGGTTCACATGGAGGTACATGAATTCACTTTTTGAATAATCCAAATAATTATTTTTGATATCTATAAATTCAAGGTTATAAATCTGGAAGTAGTGTGGAATTCCTTTAAGGAGTTTGATGTTAGAATGTGGAGGATGTGTTTTATTAAAGATGTTCTAGTAAAAACTGCAACACATGAATGTGTACCATACTATGAGTTAAGTTTCTGTTTTAAAAATAAATTTTTAAAAATCCTATATATTATATATAGTTATTTATCTTCCCCATAAGAATCCTTCCCTTTACATATATAGATATTCAAGATAAACACCCCATAGCATAGGTGGTCATTCCATAGTAGCGAGTAAAGTAAAAAAATGACATCCTAAATCTAGATAAATGAGTCATCCTTCCACCTAGAGGTCAATGACCATGATTTACATCGTAATGGATAGGTTGGAAAAGGTGAAGTAAAAATTATAGAATATGTATGCACTTATAGTTGGTAAAACCATGATATAGGGTGGAAATATAGTGAAAAGTTACAATGTGAGGTGGAACCGGTGAGGGGTTCATAAAATTGTGTGGTACCACTAAGAGTAAATGAGAGGTAATGGAACATTAAGGATGATAAAGGGATGGTAGTTAAATAGAATGTATGATATGGGATTCAGCTAAAATAGACAATTTCATAAGACAAGTGACCATGTTATAGTGGATATAGGTTTGATTTCACATATGTAAGGCCTTGTTATATTTCATTCATCCATAGTCCATGTCATAGAGGTGATCATCCATTTTTTTATGTCATTAGAATATTGAGTGTTACCATGTCATGGAGAGTATGTTTCACTGTAACTAGATTAAAGATCATATAAAAGTGGTAAAGACTACACTGAAACCATTAACCTAGATTATGAAGGTTGAATTTTTGGTAGTGTAAAGGAATAAGATATTTAGAGTCTATGGAACTTAACACCAATGAGTTGTCTACCATTCCATTAGGAACATAGAGTGTAACACTATTATTTACCAAAAGGATATTACACCATAGAGGGTCTATTTTTAACCTAAAAATTGTAGTGGTTTATACAAATTCTATAAGACTCTGCACCATGAATTATTGTCACATGTTTTTTCCTACATGGAATTTGATAATGGTTAAAAGGGAAACTATATTATCACAAAAAAACGGTATGTTACACCATGATTTGTGTTTCTTGATGAATTTTAATAGAATATCCCATGTGGTAGTCAAAGGACAATATAATAGTTATTTAAGAAACCAATAATCGTAAAATTCAAATTTAATGGTGGATATTTGATGGAATATAACCCAAGGAATGTATTTCAAGGAGATAAGTTTGAAGTTGGAAATATATTTAAATTTAAAATTTTAAATTAAAATCATTACAAGATATATTATAATTGATTGTAAAAAAATTGAAATATAGAGTCAAGAGAGGAGAATAGAGGTAGAATAGATAATATAAGAAACTATATATTTCAAGATGAGGAGAGGTAATAATAAGTAACATCGAGTTAATTTAATATCTAAAATATGAAAATTGAATTGATTAGTGAATAGAATTATCATTTAATAATATATTAGATAGAGATAAAGTAGTGTGCACCTTATTGAAGAACTATTATTATTATTATTATCATTAAAAATATAATTAAAAAAAGTAATAGTTGTTGTGTATCATATTTGATAAGGAATATGTGTTGAGTATCTCTTGAAGATTAGGTTCATGATATATCATTGAAACATCTAGTTCTCTTAATTAAATAGAATAAATCATATTGAAGAATAATTCCATTGATAGAATTATTATCTTGATTTTTTTATTTATAATATGTAAAAGTTATATGAAGATTAAATTATCAACTATCCTCATAAAGAGTTTTCTATATCTAATAGTTTCATTGGGATCATTTCTTGGATTAATTGAGGCATCAACATCTAGAATATATGATGTGAAGTTCAAGCATTAATCTTTTTGTGATATTATTGTTAATAAACTAATAAGAATACCTATAATTATATAAATTAATACCTTCACCAAATTAGTGCATGGATAAGAGTAAGTGAGAGTTACCCTTAATGAGAATAGATCATATGAAAGTAATTCAATAAGTAGTTAGACTCAGGAGTCTGTGAGATTATACCTAAAAATCATACATGAAGTGATCCTTGGTGAGGTATAGCCTTACAATAATATTGTATCCAGAAGAATAATGTGTTATAGTATATTTTTCACACTAGAAAAATGTTGACAGTATGCTCCTTAGATATACCAAATTATAGGTAAACCATGTCAAATCTATGTGTGCCTTTCATTTATATTTTTACATCCATTTGATTACTTGTAAAAAAATCAGTGGTTAAGTTATTCTATGTATCACAAGGTAATATAATCCTAAAGAAAATAGTAGAAGGAAAAAAGGTTTAATTCTACCAACAACTAAATTCACCCTACCTCTTTGGGTGTCCCATGTTCCTATAATTTATATCAAGGAAAATTAGTTCTATTATGGATTAAACCTTAAAGATATATTATAAAATTTTTATAGGTGTTATTTCTCAAATTGATAGAATTATTTTTTAATATGGAAATGGGAAAGAAGGAATTATTGAACTTAAAGTGGATATGGAAGGTTACCTTAAAGAATTAAATATTTGAAGGAATATAAAATAGAATATTTGATTACTATTGAAGTAATTCTATGAGTATGTTGAATAATTTCATGTTTAATTGACCCAAAATAAAGAAATTATAGAAAATTAGGATCTGACTCATAAGGAATCTAAATGTTAAAGTGTTTTGAATCATCAGTTTGAAGAATAACCCAATTTTATTAAAAATTAGAGTGTTTTTTTGAATAGGTAAATGAAAAAAAATAATATTTATCTTAAGGAATAAATTATTGTTGTGATGTCATGATCCCCATCCACTCATAAGTGACCTGATCTAGTGGCCACATGGCCTCAAGCATGTCTCCTTGTATACTAGTGGATTCCAACTAGAAGAAAGGGTATATGATTGTATGGTGGGGAGAGTACACCCTCTTTATCATAGAACAACATAATAGTGAAATAATAAATAAATAGTGTAAATAGTAACAATAGTAAGTAGGGAAAATAAATGAATAAGGTAGTGGAAATAAGAAACATCCAACCATATAAAAAAATAACAAATAATCCTTACATGGTATCATATAAAAAATGATGATGTCATAATGATATATAAAAATAAGGAATAAGGGGAACATGGAAGTAGGTGTACACAAATACATGTTATACATAAAAATAAAAAAAGGCGACAACTAAACTCTAATAGAATCACGAGAATTATCTCATTCCTCTAATCCCATACATCATCCAAGTATATAAAATTAATCATCCATAGTTGGGTACATCCCCATATCCCTATCTTCATCCATGATTTATTTGGGTTTCCAAATATAGGCCTGAACATGGTGTGAGTGAAACTCAATATTCCACCATCAATGGTGTCTAAAACTAATGCAAACTATGATTATAAAAGGTAACAATGTGTAGGTATATTAGAAATGTGTTGAAGATGAATGAAACCCATGTCATGTTAAGGATATTGATGGGACACCTGGACACTTGTACCTTATTCAGACTAGGATGGGATTTCTCTGAGTATGTGATCATTAATTAGGTTTGGGTGTAAGGGAAAACAATCATGGTGTCCATGTAATAGTAATAATAACAGTGATGTGGGATTCATGGAGAAAATGAGGAATACTTGAACATAAAAGGTCATTCCATCTCAAAATATTAAGATATGTATCCATTCTAAATGGGTCTAAATGTAATCCAAGGGATAAACCCTTGAAATTCCACTATAAAAGTCTCTACCGTAGTCCATGGAGCACATCCAAATTAATCTTGGGGTAAGAATGATTGGAGCCTAATGTGATAATCCAAGGCATCATGTGTCAGAGGACATCAATATAATTCCAAGGAGATAATCCAAGGCATTATAATTTTTAGATATGAAGTGAGTGAATCCTCAATTCAAAATTGATGTATTCATGTAAAAATAATACAACGATTGAATTCCAAGGTGGGTATCTCCCGTAGTAATCAACTCGATGAATCAGGGTAGCATCCTCTTAGTGCTCAAGGAATTCCCTTAGGAATCCAAGGTTGGATCAAGTATGAACACTTATTTAAAAGGAAAAGGGACATAAATAATAGTGATCTTCCATTCAATCAGTAATAATAGTCCATGTAATGTCATGATAATTATAGTTATTAAGTTTTATATACATTAGTGCATTCACTTAGAAGTGATAGAGAGGTCCAAGTGAGTTTCTTTTCATTTTACATTTCCTTAGTTCCATTTATAAATTCAATTACCCATGTCAAACAAGGGTTATGTTATATTTTAATGGAACTTAAAATTAATTAAATAGATTTACCCTTCATATTTATCTAGATGAAATCCAAACACACCGAAGTTTCATTTTGGATAATTACATGTGATGGTCACTAAGGGTGAATAATAAGACACACCCAAAAGTGTGTTTCATGTTGAGGTATTAACCTCCTATGTTATTAATTGGTCTCATAAAGGGTCGAGGTCAATGTATACATAATTAATTTAAAGAGTTTCATATTTAAGGATCAACATATAGAGAGTTTGGTGTGTGGATCAATTGAAACAATTTAATACTAATGATACATCGAGGAAAAATTTATATACCTCATACCTTATACTCATATATGAATCCTCATCCAATATAAAATATAAATTTTGTCTAGAATGGGAGAAAATAGAGAAACTAGAAAAACACCCTAAAAATAAGGTATAAGGGATAACATGAAAATTATATCCAAAAAATAGGAATGATAGAATCACCTAGATTGATCCATCGAGTCAAACAGAACTTGAATCTAAGATCAAACAAAAAAGATATCCCAATGCCTTAGGGAGGAGGTGAGGATCACTCATGTGGGATGATAATAGTGTGAGTTTGATGTAGGATAAGAGGAATTAAAGTGTTAAAGGAATTATGGTGAAATCATAATATCAACTTTTTAAAGGGACGTATGGTTAGACTGCATAGTTTTCCAAACCTTGTGGTAACTGTGTGGTTAGAATTTTCTCAAGACCCACACCACGTACAGTTTAGATACATGGTTAGAAAAATCATCTGGACACTATAAAACTCACACATATAATTAATTAAAGGGTTTTCATGATTTTTAACCCTTCCTCTCATGGTTAAACTAACTATGAACCTCTATTTTTTTCCACAGTGTTGAGCCTCATGGTTACTACTAACAGTGTGCCTACCACACACCTCTGGCTGCTTCTCCAAAAACTAAAAATGCAAGCCCTGATCTGATACTAAACACTAATGTAACCTCCATAAACTATTTAGTAACTTACACATAGGTAAAAAATATGTTTAAATAGAAATTTAAATGATATAAACCTTTATAAAATTTATGGGTCTTACAATCTCACCTCCCTAAGATAACTCATCCCTAAGTTTCCCTGAGTGTGGTTGATTTTCATCTAAAAATAACTCTGGAAATTGAGAACATATATTTTATTCTTATTCCTAGATCTCATCCTGTACATGTACATCCTTCCATAGCACCAAAACCATTGGAACTAGACTACCCCAAGGATACTTTGTGATATGATCAATTATACAAAATTGATACTCATCAAAAGAATAATTAGCATCTAACTTAACATCCTTAGAAACAAAAGTGTGAGATGGGTTGGAATGATGAAATATAAACTATAAAACATGGATGATGTTGTGTATGTATTGGTACCTATGAGGGAAAACTATTTGATAATATAATTTCCCGACTCTCTCTAAAATCTCAAAGGATTCAATAAACCTATGTTCTATCTTCCATTCTCTCTTTATCCATTAATACTCTAATCTAGGCAGGACACACAAGAAAAATTGATCTCCCACATAAAACTCCAAAGGTTATTGGTGATTATAAACATAAGACTTCATCCTAGATTGATCTATATCAATATATTTTTTGATATGTTTCACATGCTTCGATGTATCCTGAATAATATGTGGTCATAGAAACACAACTTATCTTACTGCTAACCAACCAAAAGGTGATCAGAATGGTCTACCATATAGGGCCTCATATAGATAAATAAGGATAATCTCTTAGAAGCTACTATTAAATTATAACTAGACTAGATGTATGTTTTCCTCCCAAGAACCTCCAAAATCAAGGATACATGCTCAAAGAATGTTCTCTAATACCTGTATAGTATGCTCAGACTGACCATCAGTCTGTAGTTGATACATTTTACTTAGAACTACATATAAGTCAAGAGCCCTATGAAAACCTTTTTAGAACTCTGAGGTGAACTAAGAATACCTATATGATATGATGGTATGAGGAACACCATGAGGGCATATAATCTCACTAACATATAGCCTTCTAAACCCATCTTCTGAAAAGGTATCCCTGATAGGAAAGAAGTAAGAGAACTTTATCAACTTATACATAATCACCCATACTGCATCACTTCCATGAGTGAAATTTTTAAATCCCATCACGAAATCCATAGTGACATAATCCCATTTCTACTATGGAATAGATAGAGGATGAAATATACTAGCATAGAATTGGTGTTCATATTTCACTTTCTCATAGGTAGATCACTAAGCAACAAACCTTATTATCTACTTTTTTATTTCTGCCCACCAATACTAGAATCATAATTTACAATACATCTTGGTTTTCATAGGATATATTTCCTATTTAGAGGTGTAATATTCTCAAATAAATTAATCTCATATGTCTCCAAGAACCCAAAGGAATCCATGAATTTGAAGGATTTCATCATTGTCAATGACCCAACCAGGAAGTGGGTCTCCACTTGAAACACTTTCCCCCAGGATGAAACCCTTTGGATCTTATAGCTACATCATTTTCACTTGATCCAAAAAGGAGTAAGTGATTGTTAGATTTGTAATTATAGGCTAAACGCGACACTCTTAGACTTCCACATTCATCTCAAAAAACATATCCATCAACTGCCACTTCCTACTATCTTTCTAAACAACTTTTCCCTGAGTCTTCCAGCTCAGAGC
Source organism: Viscum album (assembly GCA_963277665.1). NCBI lineage: Eukaryota > Viridiplantae > Streptophyta > Magnoliopsida > Santalales > Viscaceae > Viscum > Viscum album. The sequence continues at coordinate 1,812,029,262 of OY728156.1, forward strand.
ATCATCCACTACATTTACTTTCCTAGGTTCATAATCAAGATCAAGGTTGAAGGATTTCAGGTATTCAACCCATCATCACTGTCTGAGGTTCAATTCACATTAAATGAATATATATTTTAGGATCTTATAGTCCATTTATACAATAAACCACTCTCCTAAAAAATAATGCCATCAACTATTAAAGGCATGAACAACTATAGATAGCTTGAGATCATGTGTCAAGTAATTACACTCATGAGGCCTTAACTAGAGATACTTTTATTCTAGGACTCAATACCCTTACATAAAAATGGACCCCAATCCATTTTTTGATGCATTACAATAAACTATATAGACTCTTCTATTATTAGGTAAAATCATGATATATTTTATGTTCATCCTTCCCTTTAAATCCTAAAAGGACTTTTTATAAGATTAATACCATATAAAATTAACAAACTTTTTGTTCAAGCTTGTAAGTGGTGCTTCTAGGCATGAGAAATTATGAATAAAACAGTGATAATAATAGTACATCCGAAAGAAACTTAAAATACAAAAGATGTTCTTGGGATTATCCCATGAAACCAAGACTCTCTCCTTATCTAGATCTAATAAGAATCCAAATTCCAATATTATGTGTTCTAATAAGTGAAGTTTAACAATCCAATAAATTAAATTTTTTGATATTATAATATAGATGTTTCTCTCTTAGTGTATTTAGTATGATGTCAATATGTTTGGAATGATCATGTCAAGTTTGAGAATAAACTTGATATTATCCACAAAAAACAACCACTGAATAATCCAAGTAGAGGTGGAAAACTCAATTCACCAAGGCCATAAAGACTATTGGTGTGTTCGTGAGACCGAATGACATTACCAAATACTCATAAAGACCATATATACTTCTAAAATCTATACATGATATATTTGAAGTCATAACTCATACATATTGATAGTCTGACCTAAAATCAATCCTAGAGAATAATTTGGATACTTAGAGATGATTAAAGTTATTTTCTATATGAGAAAGTGGGTATCTGTTCTTAATTGTAAGAGGATTCAAATGTCAATAATACACACATAGTCTGAGGGTCCCATCTGTCTTCTTGGTGAAAAACATGGTTGAACCCCAAGGAGAAGTACTAGTTTATATAATCCCTTTGTCTTCCAAGTCCTCTAACTTTCTCTTGAATTCCTAAAGCTCTGTATGAGTCATCCTATATAGAGGAATATATACTGTTGATACTCCTAGAATAAGATATATGGGGAAATAAACCAATCTCTATAGAGGTATTACCAAAATGTCATCAGGAAACACGTCTCTAAATTAGTCGACCACTGTAAGAAAATTAGTCTATCTTACTCCTTGGTCATTAAAAAATCTACTAATCAGGGTTGACACTCCACCCAAATGATGATGTTTAGGTATATCTCAACTCATTTGGTCATCCCATTATCCCTTGTGAATATAGTTACCATCCTCAGTGTTTTACCTCTCGTATCCCCTCGTGGTTTAATTTTCATGATCACAATCACTTTCATGTTTATCTAACATTGTTTGAAGTGTTTTTGATTGAAAGGCACAAGGTTGCCAAGAAGTTGGCCCAAGAATGGACATCAAATGGACTGAAATTCAGTCCACCGGCCAACCGGTGTGATAGCACCGGCCAGCCGGTGGAACTGGCAGAGGCATTGCCCACTGCCAGGTTCCACCGGTCGACCGGTGGCTCTGTCACCGGTCGACCTGTGGCACCCAGCCCAAATAGTGTTTGCTACTGTCTTGCCACCGGCCAGCCGGTGACTCCTCCACCGGTCGACCGGTGGAGCCTGGATCAAGACTCTTCTTCTCTACCAAGGCACCGGCCAGCCGGTGGAGCTGTACCGGCCAGCCGGTAGCCCAGTCAAACTAGCCGTTGGCTTTGACCAGTCAACCTTCTTTTGGCCTCCAACGGCTCCGAGGCCTTTCCCAACGGCTCCGAAGACTCCCCAAGGGTTCCTTGCCTATAAATAAAGGCTGAGGAAGCCCCGGACACTAACCGAAACACTTGTGAAGCCAACGTACACATTTTCCATCATTTGGCGTACCTCCGGCGGACTTCCATCAAGGAACCCACCTTGCTCCAACAACTTCCACATCCAAGGAGCTCCTTCAAAGAAGCTTGGAAGCGGCCTTCAACATCTCCAATCAATCAAAGGCGCCCAAGACTTCCTCCAATTACGGTTTTTCTTGTTTTATTTATTTTGAGCTTAAAATTGGGTTTGTGCCTACAAACCCCAAACTCTTTCTCATCCCCTCTTTCATTTGGGTTTCACATCACCACTAAGGTGTGAAAAGGTTGCCAAGCTTTCCTTTAAATAGCTTGAGACATAGGTGAGCTATCCTTCACCTGTAAGAAGGATAGTGGGTTCTTGCTAAACCATTAAAAGCAAGTGGGTTCTTGCTCAACCATAAAAAGCAAGCTGTAATAGGTCCTAGTGCTACCTCGAAGCCTAGTGGGTTTCTTGCTAAAACCATTGAAAAGCAAGCGGTAGGAATCTCTCAACGGTTGAGTTGGGAGCGGAGACGTAGGCCGGGTTTTGGCCGAACTCCGTTATCAATTTCTTGTGTGATTTCCTCTTTACTTTCCGCTGCATTTATACTTTGATTTTTAAATTGTTAATCTTTTTTTTAAAAGGCAATTCACCCCCCCTCTTGCCATCCATTCCCTTGCTTTTTCTCCGCCCAACAATTGGTATCAGAGGGAAATTTGAGTAATACCCTAACCCGGTTTCAAATTTAAGATCCATTAAGATGGCATCAACCTCTTTCGCCCCCGAGGGCTACTCATTGGGTCGGGCTCCATTTTTTGATGGGACCGACTACAATTATTGGAAAACCCGCATGACCACTTTTTTAAGAAGCATAGGATATCCCATATATAAAATTGTCATGCAAGGTTACACTCTCTCTTCCCCCGATGAATCCAAATGGACCCAAGCCGACATTAGAAATTTCGAGCTTGATGGCAAAGCCATGAATGCTCTACATTGCGGCCTTGACCGAAATGAGTTCAATCGAGTTTCCACATGCACCTCCGCACATGAAATCTGGAAACTATTGGAGGTTACCCATGAGGGGACCAACAAAGTCAAGGACACTCGATTGGACATGTTTCGTCAAGATTTTGAGTCTTTTTCTATGCACCCAAATGAATCAATTTCTGAAATGTTTACTCGCTTTACTGACGTGTGCAATGGAAGGAAATCTCTTGGTGATGATGTTTCAGCCGAGACGATGGTCAAGAAGATCTTATGGGTCCTTCCGAGCTCATGGGCACCTAAGGTGACGGCTATCCAAGAAGCTAAGGATGTAAAGAACATGCCGGTAGAGGAGCTCATCGGATCCCTAATGACGTACGAGATCACGATGAGGAGGCAAGCACAAAAGGAGGGCACCCCTATCAAAACTCCAAAGAACATCGCCCTCAAGGTACAAAAGGAAGTAAGCTCCTCCTCATCTTCTTCCTCATCTCCTTCCTCATCTTCCTCATCATCAAGCGGCGACTCGGAAATGGAGAATCTCGCCCGCCAAATGCACAAATTTATGAAGAAGCACAAGAAGAAGAAATCCCGCAAGCATCGAAAGCAAGAACCCACCGCAAGATCCGAGCCCAAGGTAAAATGCTACGGGTGCGGCCAAAAAGGGCATTACAAGCCCGATTGCCCACTCAACAAAAAACGGGCCACGCCAAAGGAAAAAGGAAAGAAAAAGGTCCTCAAGGCGACATGGAGTGACACCTCCTCATCATCCTCCTCCTCCTCCTCCTCGAGCGACCAAGGTACAAAATGCCTAATGGCATTCCATGAGGTAACATCTTCCGACTCCTCCTCTTGTTCTTCAAATTCCAATTCTTTAAATCATTTATCTTATGAAGAACTCTCTCACGCTAGAGACCAACTTGAAAAAGGTTTTCACACTTTATCGTCAAAATTTGTTGCTTTGAAAAAGTCTTTCAAAATACTCTCCTCCGAAAAAGAACAACTTCTCAAAGAGAAGGAGGAGATGTCCCTCAAAATCCAAAATTTCCCAAATGTTGATTCTATGGAATCAACCATCAAAGACCTAAGAGAGACCCTAGCTAAGTTCACCAACGGGGAACAAAATTTGAACAATTTGCTTGGTTCCCAACGAATTTCTAGAACCACCCAAGGTCTAGGATATTCAAACAGAGCCTCCTCCTCCCATGCTCCAACTGTTTTTGTAAGGGGGAGCTCCGATTTTAAATTTTTCAATTATTGTAAGAAAACCGGGCACCTTATTTATGAATGTAATTGTAAAAATGCCCGGTACGGCCAACCAAAGTCTATTTTCTTTTCCGATGAATTTTATAGGAGAAGACCCGCTATGAGACAAGTTTGGATTGAAAAATCCCTTCTTGCGAGTCTCTCTGGGCCTAAAATCATCTCTTTTCAAAATCCCTCTCCCCGGTGATTTATTGTTTTTATTTAGGGGGAGTTAGGATCCTTTAAACCCTTTTTATTTCAATTTCAAAATTTTCGATTCCAACTTTCAATTTCAACACTTGGTATCAAAATTTTCATTTCAAAATATTCAATTCGAATTTTTCATTCAAAATTTTCATTTCAACTTTTGATTCAAAACTTTCAATTCAATTTTTGGTTCAAAATTTTCATTTCAATTTTGATTCAAAACTTTCAATTCAAACTATTATTCAATCTTTCAAATTCCAAAATTTCAATTGATTTTTAAATCTCAAATCTTGTTTTTCAAAATTTCCCTCAATCAAGTTTTATGCCCCATTCTATTTTGATAATCACAAAGGGGGAGAAATTCCTTGATTGATTGGGGGAGAGTCTTCTCTATCATGCTTTGATTTATTTTCAAATTATCCTTTAAGAATGTCTTTAATTTCAGTATTTTACTTTGATTGTTTCGGTGATTGTGATCATCAAAATAGGGGGAGATTGTTGTACCTCTCGTATCCCCTCGTGGTTTAATTTTCATGATCACAATCACTTTCATGTTTATCTAACATTGTTTGAAGTGTTTTTGATTGAAAGGCACAAGGTTGCCAAGAAGTTGGCCCAAGAATGTACATCAAATGGACTGAAATTCAGTCCACTGGCCAACCGGTGTGATAGCACCGGCCAGCCGGTGGAACTGGCAGAGGCATTGCCCACTGCCAGGTTCCACCGGTCGACCAGTGGCTCTGTCACCGGTCGACCTGTGGCACCCAGCCCAAATAGTGTTTGCTACTGTCTTGCCACCGGCCAGCCGGTGGCTCCTCCACCGGTCGACCGGTGGAGCCTGGATCAAGACTCTTCTTCTCTACCAAGGCACCGGCCAGCCGGTGGAGCTGTACCGGCCAGCCGGTAGCCCAGTCAAACTAGCCGTTGGCTTTGACCAGTCAACCTTCTTTTGGCCTCCAACGGCTCCGAAGACTCCCCAAGGGTTCCTTGCCTATAAATAAAGGCTGAGGAAGCCCCGGACACTAACCGGAACACTTGTGAAGCCAACGTACACATTTTCCATCATTTGGCGTACCTCCGGCGGACTTCCATCAAGGAACCCACCTTGCTCCAACAACTTCCACATCCAAGGAGCTCCTTCAAAGAAGCTTGGAAGCGGCCTTCAACATCTACAATCAATCAAAGGCGCCCAAGACTTCCTCCAATTACGGTTTTTCTTGTTTTATTTATTTTGAGCTTAAAATTGGGTTTGTGCCTACAAACCCCAAACTCTTTCTCATACCCTCTTTCATTTGGGTTTCACATCACCACTAAGGTGTGAAAAGGTTGCCAAGCTTTCCTTTAAATAGCTTGAGACATAGGTGAGCTATCCTTCACCTGTAAGAAGGATAGTGGGTTCTTGCTAAACCATTAAAAGCAAGTGGGTTCTTGCTCAACCATAAAAAGCAAGCTGTAATAGGTCCTAGTGCTACCTCGAAGCCTAGTGGGTTTCTTGCTAAAACCATTGAAAAGCAAGCGGTAGGAATCTCTCAACGGTTGAGTTGGGAGCGGAGACGTAGGCCGGGTTTTGGCCGAACTCCGTTATCAATTTCTTGTGTGATTGCCTCTTTACTTTCCGCTGCATTTATACTTTGATTTTTAAATTGTTAATCTTTTTTTTAAAAGGCAATTCACCCCCCCTCTTGCCATCCATTCCCTTGTTTTCTTCCGCCCAACACTCAGGTGACGAGAATGAAACCCATTAATGATAAAAATTGATATGGGTGAAATAAAGAACTAACCAATATATTCCAAGAATGAGATCAAAACCCATAATCTCATGTATAAAAAGGTTAAATAAGAAATGATAACTACCAATATATAGGGGGAACTCATTATATTGGAATTCACATTCTGATCATATTCCCAAAGGAGTATCAAAGTTCATCACTCTATATTGATACTCAACTTTGAGCCCAAGAAATTCCACAATGACAATATATATAAATGAATGAAAATCACTTCTATCAAATAAAGAAGATACTAAACTAGAGGCTTCCATGATTGGACCTCATACTTTAGATGGTTTATAATTCTACTCCTTAGGCATAAGTTTTACTACATATAAATGTCCAGATTCATGGCCCTGAGATACAACATGACTACCCTGACTAGGTCTTTTACACTAGCTCTGCATATTATAACTATGGTTTCTTTGACAACTTCTGCCTCCTTAGCCTATATGGTCGGTTTTACTCCATCAATTAGCTTAGAATAGATCTACTATTCCTACTCCAAAAGGTAGAGCTGTTTTGGATCCATTCCCACTAGGAATGGGTGGGAAGTTGTTGAAACATCTTAAAATTATCCATTTTTTTCATTCTCGGCACTTAACTATGTTTCTATCAAACTAAGGATTTACATGACCCTACCATCTACACTAATGTAAAATAAAAAAACTAAAAGTATGGATACCTTGGTCTCCACTACTATGAAGAAAATCCTCATGATGATGCTTCCTACCACTAGAAGAATGACTTTCCCACCTAGGTTATACACTACCATTACCTATACCATTATATTCTCTTAAGTTTCACTAAGATATAAGGGTATGGTTCACAATTTATGAAATAGTTTCCAGTAAGAATACATTCACCTAATATTAGAGGGAATACTTGATCCCATTATCAATACATCTCACTCTCGAAAACTCTTCACCAACAATGGTTGGTTAAAATGATTAATCATAGTAAATAGAGCTGAATAATCCATAATAGACATAGAACCCTACTCTAAGTGCATAAAATCAAACAATAAATCATTCATTAGAATATATAGAAATAAATTTTCATAGAAACTAGATTGGAAATACCTCAAAACCATGCTATTGTGCTAGTATGGTAGCATAAGTACATCCCACCATTGCTTGGTAGGTCTAAAAATCATGTATGTAGTGATATTGAAATTCCTTTCTGGAGGTGTATCTAGATTCTCAAAGATAGAAAATGTGGTCTATATCCATGACTCACCAGATTATGTTCCACCCTCCTCTATGAAATTAGTCCAGTGTTGCTATTGAAACTCTCTTGTTAACTCATACAAAGTCAGTGTAGACCCTAGAGATCCCTCTATCGACTACCCTAATCGAAGAAAACCCTAAACGAGCTAAGTGGTAGTTCCTATACCTGGTGCAAGATACAATACTACTGGAGGAGCCACAAGTGTCACTACTAGTGGGTTAGGTCCCAACACCACAAGATCATGGTTTTCACCACCTTCTGGGTGCTAAACCCAAGGATGTCGTGGAAGTATATATCTACAATTACATGAACATGCCAAAAATGTGATAACATAGTATAAAGAATCACTAAAATAAAACCAGAATAGACTCAAGGTGGAAAAATCATAGATAGGAAACATTATCAAATATGAGGGCTCACTACCCAAGGTACACTAACCCATCTACCCAAATATAAGGTCATCATATTGAAAAGCTTCTATGTTTTCAACCACAAGGGTTCCATTTTATAGAGTGTCAATTGAATGTTATAGAGGAAAACATCCTTTACGTTATAATTGGAATCACCATTTAATGGAAACCATTTCATTTTTAATTCAAAATTTAACAACATTTTATATTTATGAAATAGGTAAATTAGATGAATCATTACTCCCAAGTTAAAAACAATTAATATTCATAATTTATAACTAGTAATTCATGTGACTACAACTAGACTTTTTACATCCAAACTTCAGATGTTAGAATCCTTATATGATGGTTAGATTATATGGATTACAATTCTCAATTTATAGAATCACAAACTTTGTAATTTATAATTTTAATATATTTAATCACAACCATCTAACATTTCAGCTTGTTTAACCATAGTTACATATCTCAAACAAGTTATAATTGGTTATTTAAGGTTCCAACATCAAGATATGTGGGGAAACACCTCTTATGTTGATGTAGACACTTAAAGTAACCAATTATTTTCCCATTTTCTTTTAAGAAATATTAATACAAACTCAAACATGGGAATCAAGGCACAAATGATTTTCAATAAGAAATGAACACAATAAAAAATGTAGCTTTCTAAATACATGAAATATATATCCTCATGTGACTATAATGATGCATAAAAAATCATTTTCATACCAAGAAAAGAGTAAAAATCCATAATCACATCAAAATCAAAAGTCATGTGCATCACTTAATGGTGTAAATGGTACAACCAAAAAAGGAAAAAACAAAATAGTAATTCCCACCCCATGAATCATATCTTTTCCCATATATGTGGGTTATAAAATCCTAGTCATAAGCTCATTACCTAATTTTTACACATCCTAATATACTTTGTACCAACACAAAATAGTAAGTCAAGGAAAAGAAAGCCTTTGATAACACTTTATGACATCTTGAGCCTGGTCCACTGATAAGTCACCCGACCTGATAGCCACATGGACTTAAGCATGACTTCCCATATTTTAGAGGCTATCGATTAAAAATGTGGGTCTATAATGCTATGGAGGAGAGACTATGATCTCTTTATTAGATCATATAATAATGGTAAAATAATAAAAAAATAATGGAAATTGTAACAATAGTAAGTAGTGGAAATAAATGAATAAGGTAGAGAACATAAGAAACATCCAACCCAATCAATAAATAACCAATAATCCTAACACAATATCATATACAAAATGATGATTTCATTATGCTATAAAAAATGTGGAATAAGGGTAATAGGGAAGTTGGTATACAACATTACATGTTATACATAAAAATAAAAAAAGGGAAAAATAAACTCCAATAACATCATGAGAACTAGAATGATACTTTACTCCCATAATCCATCCTATTTTATAAAATCAAGCATCCAAATATGAATGATTCCCCTTATACCTACCTATATCCATGATACATATATGTGTACCAAATGATAGCCTAAATAGAGAGTAAGTAAAATTTAGTAGGTCACCACCAACCGTGTCTAAAAATAATCCATTCTTTGAATATAGAAGGTAAAATTGTGTCGGTATATTATAAATAAGTGGAATATTAATAAAACACCTATTGTTCTCAGGATCCTAATGGGATGTCTGGCCAGACATGTCTGCTTCATCATAAATCAAATTTCTCTATGTAGGTGATAATTAATTTGGTCAGGGTCCAAGGTAACATAATCAATGTTTCCACGTAATATTAATAATAGTGATATAGGATCCAAGGAGAAATAGAGGAATACTTGACCTCAAAGGGTTAATCCAGATCAAATTAGTAAACTATGAATCCAATATATAGGGTTATAAGTGACATCAAAGAGATACACCCTTGTAATTATACTGGAAAAGTCTCTAACTAAGTCTGATGAGAATATACAATGTAATCTTGGTCTTAGCATGAATGAAGACCAATGGTATAATCCAAGGCATCACATGTATGAGAACATCAAGCTAATTCCAAGAATATGATACAAGTAATTATAATTTATATATATGAATATATTGAATTATTACTAAAATACTAAGAAATTCCCTTACAAATAAGACAAATATTGAATTCTAAGGTGGGTATCTCCCTTGGTAACCAACTCGATGAATCTGATGGCACCCTCTAAGTGATGAAAGCATTACCTCAGGAATCCAAGGATTGGTCAAGTCAGACCACTTTGTTATAACCTGACCCACTATTGAATTCCTAGATAGTGATAATATAAGTGATACTACCTAAACTCCACCTCTAATAATCTAGGTGCTGGCAACTAGTGTTGAGTAGGCATATCACACAAATGGGAGGCCTTATCCTATAGTAATTATACACAAACACACACATCCAAATCCATGAAATAGTGTAGTGATAATAATACAACTGATACCAATTTCATGAACATATCAATAACCCATAATTAGAGTACAATAGAGTACTAAAATGTATAAGTAAAAAATACAATCCCAAAAACTCTTAAAAAGAGTCCAACATGCTCAACAGGAGAGAAATGATGCCAAATGAAACCACCAATACACACCTTGGTTTGTCTATATCATTACGATATTCCTTCTATTGGTCCCCCAAGGACTCCATCAAAAGTATTTTCATATTCATAAGACATGACATGTGTGGGAAGATCCCATGCAGGGGTGAGTATAACAATACCCAGTAGGAACCTCAAAAGACTGAAAATAAAAAGGGATAAACTGAAAGGTAATAGTAAACTCAACCCATAACTTAAGGGTATATAAAACCCAAGAAATATAAAATATGATCTATATCTCCATATAATAGCTATATGTGACTAGTCAATTCATCACCACATAGAATACTAATCAAAATTTGAGAAATTACCCCAAGGAATCCTAGAATAACCCATATATACTCATCATATACTCCAAATCTCATAGGGATTTAAAAAATATAGTTATCCAAAATATTTTAATTGAGGATCAAAGGTATCTCTCATCTCCGTGAAATCACTCCATGTGACTTTCCATCCCTGACGACACTCATCAGAGATATCGTGATCATAGAGTATCACTAAGCCGATGGAATATCCCTCCCATACCTAAGGAAATATGTCTAAGGGAACTTACTCATCATGTATTTCCAAATGGATTCATGTAATAACTCCTATGATATCGATATACATATAGGGGATCAAACCCAGGACAACTGGGGGACACCATAAACCCTAACTATAATTCTATAGATCTCGGCGCTCAGATAAGGGGTCACACCCAGGGCTATTGGGGGAACCATGAACCCAACTAAAACTCATAAGATCATTATACATGGATATGAGATCACATATAGGACCACTAGGGAATGATTCAAACCCATTCTAGAATAACCCACTATGTAGCGGATCAATTAGTCATACTAGTACATCAAATATCACCTAGGGAAGAAAATACAATAGAGGATACCACCTCGGTATTCTCGAAGGGATTCAATAAAATTATATCTAAATAAATCCTATAATGGGGCGGGGTCACAATATTATGCTTAGTAAATAATTTCATAGTGTTCCCTCATAGGGATGGACCAAGGGAACTCACCCAAATTACCCTAATCTACACATTGCTGAAAAAGGTGTCCTTTTGGTATTGTCTCATGTCACATATCTGATTCCATAAAGAATGTAACCATCACATTCTATATGTAAAACCACTCAGTATAAGAAACTTTTATCCCCAATATGAGTCTTGGGGAAGAATATTTTTGAGGCAGAATTCACTTATACATGGAGTTTCTTCTTAGGGTAAATGTTGTGTCTCTCAAGGTAAATCCCTGTAAGTGTCCCCTTGAGTTACTTGGTTTTTTAGATAGTACATGAAGTGTACTGGTTTTTAAACTATGTGTAACCCCTCCTAATCACCTAGGTGTGTCCTCTACCACACATGTTCCATCTATCCATGGCTCCCTACATGATGTGTACACTCAGTATACGGCATGTATATCTTGTCCCAACCCAAGCCTATGTCCTTTGTCATGATTGTGTACAGAAACTTGTTCTTAGGTACCATGAATCGTTACTATGAACCTAGTTGTGTCCTTAATTCAGTTTTCACCATGGGTCTAGTTGTGTACTTTTACATGGCTATATCCCCTTACATGGAATATATTTCTATGTTCATGGTCACATAGCCTAGTATCACTACACGGTGTGTACCCCCATTACATGGTGTGTTGTTTAAAAAGATTATCATCCCTAAATGGGAAGAACACATAATGTGTATTCTTGTACTACATTCCATATGATTAAGATTTACAAATGGAAAATCCATTTGATCCACCCAAATCTTCTATTTTTACCAATTATCTATATATTTCCCCACAGTGGTTCTTTAGTGGTCATATGAAGGCTATAAAACTTTAAAACGATGCATATAAATATATTGGAACATAAAGATCATAAATTTTCCCACCTCATAGAGAAATATTGAATCTTTGGGTCCAAAATGACACCAAAAACTGTTCACCTTGATCTGATATTGATCTCTATCAAGGATAAAGTCTGATAGTGCCCCTATCCTCCCTCAGTTTTTCCATAAATTTCTATGGGATAAAACCTCCCCTACCATTTTTTACAATGGAATCCAAATTGGAGGTTGGGTTTATTAATTAATTAAATTAAATTAAAAAAACTTCAACTTTTAGCACCCCTGCAAATTGTCTCCTTCAACCGAGCACCCGATACTGACAATATTTATTTCATGCCTAGGGTAAACCCTATATTCTAGACTCAAAAACAGTCTTAGATTTCCAATTTTATTCACAATTATAGATTTATTTAAAATTTATAGAAGAACTATGTGCACGTGATATAAAATTTCATATTTTTAATATCACCACATTGAGGCTATCTAGGACCTAGAATTTTGCACCGAATCAACTCCTAACTTCAAAAATAGTCATTGAAAATTTTAAAATTTGTAAATAGGAAATACAGAGTTGTTACACTCTCCCAAACATAAAGTATTTTCATCACAAAAAGTGAAAACCTACTCATAAGGGGGTAAAATAATGTCTCAACTAGGTTTCCCACACTATAATGCTCTCTATAAGGTTATCATGTTGTTAACAAACATGAACCTAAGGGAACCAATTTCCCATGAAGGGCCTTCTCTAGTAAGATCTCAAACACCACCGAGTACCTCGAAAAGCAAACTCAACACCCAAAGCCTATCTCATCCAAGTTCATATCATGAAACAATTCTAGAAAAGTATCCTTAACTAAAAAAATTGGAAAACACAAAAAACACTTAGTCTAACTATGTTCATAGGGTCCATCTATAAACCACCTCTCTAAACCACATAAAAAAGGAGAAAGGGTATAAAATCCAGAGAGATAGTCTACCATTCTATCTTACTCTCAGTAACCCTCAATGAGGAGAGATCTTCCAAATCACAATATATTCCCATCAAAATCAAAATGCCACATCATTAGTTTACAAGGGACACCTGAAATCTCCTGGTTGTCCTCATTCTTCCCTTGATAAACCGCACCATAAAAAATCATCACAAGCACCAAATCAAGGACTACAAGAACTATCTCCCACTAGCTTTAACTAGTATAGTGGTAACCATAAAGGGGTTTCAAACATGGAATCAAAAGGCTCTACACCGATGGTGTAGTGGTAACTATTGTGATACAAAAACTTCACTGAGGATAAGGTGATCCTCCCAACCCTAGCCCCAAGACAAAATGAAAACCCAAATAATTTTCTCCATAACATGAATGGTCCACTTTATCTAGACAACCATATGGGCTAAAACACTAATATCAAACACAAAGGAGCCCTAAAATCCTCTTTCACACACAAGAATCACAAGATCTCCACTAAACTCTACTCTCATATGGTTATGAAGTGGTCCATTATAGTGAGCCAGTCCATGAACAATTATATTGGTTCATGACCTCTCTATGTTCATAAAATCCCCATCATGAAAACCAAAAAGCCACCACCCCATTTTCACTGCCATATGGGCACTATGATATCTACCAACTCATAGGTGATACATCAAGACCTAACTCAACAATAAGATATAACGCCCTTGGCCACCCAACACGATGTTATAGGATATCGACATAACCAACCCTCTTTATGATATACTATTAAGGGAAATCAACCTCCCGAGCACCACATATCATAGCATGAATGGTGTCATCATCATTCCCAAAAAGGATGACATACTCCCCATAATTGTAAAATCCATCAAGAACATGTCCAGTTTATATATGATCATGTGAGACCTCACAAAAAATATCCCCAAATTTTTCCTACCTTACTCACTAATGAAATAGAGTGGTAGCAACCATAAACTAGAGATATGATACCCCATCCTCATCCACAATGGAAAATTTCAAATAGTTCAACTACTCTGTGACCTTTCTCAATAATAGATAACAAGGAACCTCACTATAATTATCTCTTCTTATGGCCACACCCTTCGGTGGATCTCTAGTTAGAACAACCTTAACCTCTATCAGGCCCATTATCACTACCATGTATGAGAATACATATCATAATAATTGTACCTTTGAATATATAACTTACTCTATGAGAGCTCCCCATTAATCCAATACCCTCATATCACATCTATATCTATCCTCAAGTGTCTCTTGTGCAACTCTGACACCAAGACCAGGAGGGTACTAACGAATAATACTACCACGAACCGATCAAAAAAGGGATCAAGGAACTAGTTTTCAAGACTCTCATTAACCACATAAGAGAATAACTTAGGGATACCTAAGTGAACAAATTGGATCTTACAAATCCCTTCCTCTAGAAAACTCTAATGGCACCTCCATCTCATGAAAATTAGTGGGATCCAACTAATATGATGGTATAAATATCAAGACAACCCCTAAGTTTAATTCTATGCCAGATTCTATCTCTTAGTGGGGAGTTAAACCCAACATGTCCTCAGGAATACATCCTTATAATCCACACTACTTTAGGGAACTCAAAGTTCATATCACCCACTACATCAAGGGTCAAACTAGACAACTGGTAAGGATTCAGTTGTATCCTCAAGCGCATGAAATCATCATGATCTTTCTGAAAAAACTCCCCATCAAAGGAGAAAACTTCATCCCAAAATCTGAAAACACTACCATGATCACTGGAGGTAACCATCTAATCATGGATGGTGGTAAACCAATCAAAAAAAATGAAAACATCATAGGTTATATTCCACTATGGAAAGATTCTATGTGGGTATTTCTCTCTCCTCTAGGGTCAGATCTCACTTTTGATTAGAGTGAATGAACACTTATCCTCTATGTTAGAGCCTCCAAGCATAATTCCTGAGGTAAATGCATCAACTAGTATAACTAGTCCTTGACCAGGGTTATGTTCAGGGAAATGTGTCTCATGACTATGTGTTAAACAATGTTGGGATAGTGAAGTCACATGTTGTAACACAAACCATACTCAATCCTCCAGGATAGAATTTCCTTCTACATAAAGATTACCCTTTCCTTTTCATACATGTTCACCTTAACCAGGTATTATATAGAGACCTCAACACACCAAAATGACCCAAACACACAAGTAAAAGGAACTCATCTACCACAACTTGACATTATCCACTTTGGGTGGAACTTACTCACCCACACAATTTTGGATCATTTCAAGAGAATGTGTCTTGGTGGGGGAAGAATCCCTCTTTCTTGTGAGTCTAAATACACATAAATTATCACCATTAGAGGGATCCACTGACACCCTATGTTACCCTGAAAACCCTCAAACAAGATGTGTTAAGAATAGAATAACTTGAACTTGTGTCTATCAGAACTACTGAAAAAGTAGAAAGGGTAGAGACTATACCTCTATTAATCTCTAGATCCTTTCGGTTATAGGCCTATAGGGATTGCAAATATATTTCCCCCTCTCCTCCTACTCCTTGAGCCTAGAGTGGGCCACCTAAGGTTAGTAATGGAAACAAATCAAACCATCTGAAACCTCTTGTTTCTCTTCCCACTCTTATGCCATGTCGTCATTCAATATGTGAAACTCCATTATATTTTTATTATATTTTTATGATAGTCCATTGAACTTATCCCTATCAGTTTCATGGTTATTTGGGAAATCCTGAATGAGATGTCCCTAACTTCCATAAGAGAAACATCACATCTATCTTAGCTGACTAGAATCAATCTCATAGCCCTGAACCACAGACCCTCTAACATTGGATCATCTCTTGAAGATTCTAACACAACCAAATACTTGATCTTTCTATTTTATACCATATTTCATGGTCTAAAATCTTATGTTCCCACTACTTGAACCAACAGTTGGCATTTTCTTAGACAAAAGTATCTCCACTACCATAGAACACTTGAACACTCCGTTATAGGTGGGAATACAAAGAGATATCACTGTAGACCTTATATTCTAGTGTAATACCTACTATAATATCTATAATTAGAAAAACTAATATCAAAATATATATAGATACTATCTTGAGAGGTTGTAGAACATCAATGAATACACTTCCACGATCATGATACCTTATTGATGTTGTAGAATCTCTTGGATATGAACTACTCACATGGTGGCCATATAAAAGTCTTCCCTAATGATATTCTCAAATTATATCCATGTGAGAATCATCTCATAATGGGTAAGAGTCTCCAAACCCCACCATCACCCTAAATATGCCTGAATAATACTTACAACTTGGACTAGCATCTGATATAGAAGTGTCCTCACAAGGTGGAAAATGCACGTGACTACCACATGATAATCATAAACTGTCTGAGGATCTAGCTAACCCCAAAACCAAAAAGGTATCTACTTATGAAAATCATGTATTTTACTTAAAATGTGTACATACTCATCTGGTACCACTAATAAAACCTGTTAAACAATGCTTCCTGACATAAGTGGAAAATCACTCGGAGGTACCACCACCTATGTAGACCCCAACACTGATGCCTCATCACTAAGAGAATTATTATCATGATACCACTACAGAATCCTAGATAGATACCATCATAAATTCATCTTGAAATAATTAATATGTACCACAGTTAATAGGTATATCTGGGGAGATGACTCAAAAATGACATGGAAAACACAAACCAGTCTTATATGATGGATGTACCAAAGTTTCCCTGCAACCAGTGCCTATATACACAGAGTTAAAAATAAAATTTCCAGGGTCTTGGAGAATAGATATGTTAACTAATGCACCAACACTAGATCCCCTAGCCTGAAAGCTATACTCAATTTACTTTAACACTATTTCCATAAATCCCAAACCAAACCTGAGAGCTAGACTATCTCAACACTCTGGTCCCAAAGTGTAACTACTCTAATACAACACATTCCTGAACTAACCCATCTAGGCCCAATTGGCTAGTGATAAGCCAAGTGACACTACGCCAAGAACACCTCCAATAGGCCAGTGGTAGGAGACCAGTTCAAGGTAGTCATATCACATGCATGGGAGGCATTATCCAATGGTGTATGTACACACACACACACACACATCCATTCCCATGAAACAATGCATAGATAATAATACAACTAATACTAAATGCATGTATACAACTATATCCCACAATCAGAGTATAATAGAGTACTAGTAAGTATAAAGAAAAAAATAAACACTCACAAAAAAACTATAAGAAGTCCACAGAAGTATGAGACTACTATCAAGTGAAACCACTGTTACACACCTCGGTCTATCTAGAACACTATTATCCATCTTTTCCTAGTCTTCCTAGGACTATATCAAAAGGAATATTGTCTACATAAGACACAACATGTGTGGGAAGATACCATTAAAGGGTGAGAATAACAATACCCTATAGGTGTTCCAAAAAAACCAAAAATTAAAGGGGGGAAACTAAAAGGAAACAATCATCTCGACACATATTGGGAAGGTACATAAAATACAACTAATAAAGAACAGAAATATCCATCTCCATATCTCAGTTATACATTACTAGTCATATCATCACCACATGATATGTTAATTAAAATAGAAAACATATATATAAGGACTCCTAGAATAAATAAGATATATTAATCAAAAACTCTAAGTCTCTTATAGGTCTCAAACATACAACCAGTCATTGGATTCTAAATGAGGATCAAAGTATCACTCATATGGGAGTACTCATTTCACAAGACTTTCCATCCCATATAGAACTCATATGAGTGATATCACACATAGAGTATCACTATTCCAATGGAATTTCCTCATCATCCCTAATGGAAACCATCCGAGATAACTTGATAATCAAGTATATGTAAAGACAGACATGTTGGAACTCCAAATATCTCATTACATAGATAGGTGATTACACCCATGACTACTGGAGAACACCACAAACCCTAACTATAACTCTATAGATCTCATCACTCGTATAGGGGATCACACACAGTACCACTGGGGGGACACCATGAACCCAATATGAAACTCATAAGATCATGATACATAGATAGTGGATCAGAACTAGGACCACTAGGGTATTCCATAAACCCAATATCAAATAACCCTCTAAGTTGGGGATAAACACCTATTTATTTTAGTCATGTTTTTACCTTAAACCCCACATAGGGAAGATTATACGATAGGGGACCCCAACTTAAGATTCCTGAAGGGATTCACTAAAACTTTATCCAAACTAATATCATAGAGGGGATCATAATATTGTGCTCATGATATAATTCAAAACTATACCCACATAGGGATGGACCAAGGGAATGCACCCAACTAAAAAAAATCTTCATGTCGCTAACATAATTTTCCTTCTATAATCATCTCACATTGCATATCTGATTCCATAATAATGGATCCATTTCATTATATATTAAAAACCACTCATAATAGGCTATATGTGGCCTCAATAAAATTCTTAAAGAAGAAGATTCATGTGTAAGAAGTCACTGAGGGGATTATATAGTGTGTCCTTCTAGGGCACATGGTGGGTATCTTGAGTCTAGTCCCTAACTATGTCCCATAATCATACTTGGCATGTAAGATAGTACACGACATGTATAGGCAGTCACACTATGTGTAACCCCAAAAGATCACCTGGGAATATCCTCTCCAACACGTGACCTTACTATCCATGTCACCCTACATGGTGTGTACACTTAGTACACTTCGTGTACCTCTTGTCCCAACCCAATCCTATGTCCTTGGTCATGATCATGTACAAAAACCCTTGAGCATGTGCCAAATCCTATACCTTTTTACCTGACTATGTCTTCCATTCCATGTTCACCTAGGTTATATTTGTGTACTTCTACACAACTATTTCCACTTACATGGAATTCCCACCAATGTCCTCACCAACAAGACATAGTCTCATTATATAGTGTGTACCCCCCAGTACATGGCATATAGTTCTAAAATTCTTGGTTAGGCAGAACATATGGTGTGTGTTCCTATAATAGACATTGTGTGATTAGGTCTTTCAACTAGGTTATCTCATCAATCCTCCGGAAACCCTTGATTTTCACGAATTATCCACATATCATCCCCTCAAGAGATCTGTAGTATTCATATAAGGGGTGTAAAACCATAAAATGACTCATATAAAAGGATCAGTATATAAATCTCATAAATTTTCCAACCTTATTGTGAAGATTTTAATATTTGGGTCCAACAAAATGCTCATAAGTTGTTTCACCACAATCCTATGTTGATCTCCATCAATGAAGAAGCTCGGTGGTGCCTCATCTCTCTCCCTCTGTTCAACCATCCATCACTACAGGAAAAAACACCCCCTCCCCTAACATACATTAGAATACAAATGGGGGTTAGGATTATTAATTAATATTATTTAATTAATAAACGTACATAATTTAGTGCCCCTCAAATGGTCACCTCCAACCGATTTCAATATTATTTAATTAATAAACCTTCATAATTTAGTTCCCCTCCAATGGTCACATCTAACCAATTTCCCAGTCAACAAATGTTATGTTGTGACTAGGTTAAACTCCACATTTCAAACTCAACCACTATCTCAGATTACCTAGTCTCTATTCAGGGTTTATTCAACATTTCTATAAAAAAATCATGCACATGATATAAAATATTTAATATTTTTAATACCACCACATCAAGGCTCTCTGGGAATTAGAATTCTGCATCGAACAGGTGCCAGATTTGGAAATATTCCTAGAAATATTCCAAATTCTTACAAGGAAAAAATATATCCAATTCACTCCTTTAAAAGAAAAAATTCCATAAATAGTAGTAACCTTACATTTAGTCAGTAAACATAGGCTATGTGATTTAATTCCAACTATAATTTTTTATGTTTCATATATATTAGTCCATTAACTCATAAGTGATAAAGAGGTACATGCGACTTATTATCCATTTTAAATTTCATTAGTTCCTTTTTTAAATTCCCTTATCAATTTCAAAATTTGGAAGAGTGGTATTTCCAAGTCACTTAAAATTCATTAAACCAAGTTAACCTTCATCTTTATTAAGATCCAATCTAGACACACCTAAGTGGAATTTTGAATAATTATAAGTAATTTTTACTAAGTATAACAAGAGTATCCCAGATGAGTGTTTAATGTTATATTATAAAACTCCTAAGATGTTAACAGGTCTCATAAAGGGTATGGGTCTAGGTCTACCCAGTTAATTTAAATATTTAAATATTTTTGGTGAAATTTATGAAAATTCATACTTGTAGAATAGATGAAAAAATATATAAACAGATATACTTTGAAAGAAATTTTATAGAACACATACCTTATAATAGTAAATGAATCATCATCTAATATCAATTTCATATCGGGTTAGAATGGAAGAAATTAGAGAAACAAGACAAGTTTCCTGAAAATAGAGCATAAGAGATCGGATGAAGATTGTATCAATGACAGTGAGAGAAAATTGAAAAATAACTAAGATGAATGAGAGACTCATCAAGAGTGATCCAACTAGAAAAATGGTGCTTGAATTCAAGATCAATAAAAGGAGATATCTAAAATCCTAGGGGGAGAGGTGAGGTCCTCTCAATAGGGAGGAGGCTACTATGTGTATTATGATGGATAATAATGGATAAAGGGTTAATGGTATAGAGATGAAATTCATAATTTCATCCTCTTTAATGTGGTGCATGGTTTGGATGCACGGTATTCCAAACTATTGACCAACCATGCGGTTGGCATTGTCTCAAGGTACACACCCCATGCAGTTTTGGCACATGGTTAGACAAACCGTGTTCACACCATGAAACCCACACCTATAATTTATTGTAGTTTTTCCATTGGTGTGAGGCCTCCCCCTTAAATTTAAACTAACCATGCACCTCTAATTTTCAATCATCCTATTGGGCCAAATGATTACTTCTAACTATGAACCAACTGTGTATCTCTACCTATTAATCCAAAAACTATAAATCTAAGACCCAGGCCTAGCCTGAATTCTCATATAACCTCCATTACCTCTTTTTGTACATCCACGTAGATAAACCATGATGTTTAAAAATAAATTTATGGGATTCATACCCTCATAAAAATAGGGGACCTTACAATTGTATTTTAGAATAAAAATTCTAAGGATCCCTTGGATTTTGATTTATTTGAATTTAAAAAAATTAGATGATTTATTTTGTATTGTTAATAAAATGATTATGATGAGAGTACTGATGAATAATATCTAGGGGATATTTTAATAAGGTGTAGTGGAGAAAAAATTTAGGAAAATATTGAATCCATAGGGAAATAGTTAGATGAATTTGACGAATCTATAAAAAGACTTTCTAAGGATATAATTTATAAATATGTTCAAGGAATGTGTGTCCTTGATCAGTAAAGGGTTGAGAATATTGGAGTTATGATTTATTTTCAATAAATACTCTTGAAGAAAATTTTAAATCAGTAGAAGGACCATTAAAATATAGAATAACTATCAATAATTCATAGTTATATGTACAAGGAAAATAGAATAAATAATCTTAATAGTTATTTAGTATCTCTATAGGAAGGAAATGAAAATCAAGTGAGGCTATTTGAAAGAGAATATGAAGATAAAGATATATATTTGGTATATGAAAGGGATCAATTTAACTTAAACTACGTTAGTTTAAAGGAAATGTTAAAGAATGTTGAAGAATTGGTAGAAAATAATCATAAAACCCAATATAGATTTGTTAAGTCATAAAAACTTCAAGAGTAATATCTTAATTTTCAAAGATAAGCTGATATATTAAAGTTATTTTTTAATATTTATACATAAACATCCAAATAAATATGTAAATTTATAATAAATTTCAAAAGGAAAATAAGTGATGTTAACAAAGATAGATCAAGGGAGTTATTTTAGAAAATAAAGAAATTTCATGAATCAAACAAGTGTAATCAAAGAGAGAAATGTGACCATAATGTTTCTATTATTGGATTATCGTTCATACATAAATATTTTGTGAATATGAAATTGGATTTATTTTAGATTTTGAAAGGAATAGAATATCAAAGTATTTTATGATGTAAAAAAGGAACAACACATACTATTATAGCTATTATTCTTCTAATCATGATGATGTAGGTTTGTGTGACAGTAACTGATATGAAGGGAGAAGTATTCCCAGTAGGTTTTCAAATTTAATCTTTATAAGAACTTATATTTTTTGACGAATAAAGGTTACTTAATTAGTAAATGCAGAATGGAATTTATGGGCCAAAAACCATAGATGAAAATAATCAAATATATTTAAAAAATAATATATTTTTAATGTGGTTATAAATTTCATATTGAAAAGTATTGTAATATAAAAAGAATATAAGGAATAATAAAGAAGAAAACTTGCCATATATCCATAAGAAGTCAGAATGGTTTGATAAGAGAGTGTATTAATTTAAATATTGGGTTTATGTTTTTGGAAAAATATGTAACAAACTATCCAACAAGTGTTTTTCAGTATTCAATGGCTATTATGGTACAATATATTTACTAGAAGGAAAATAATAAATTGGGGGAAATAATAAGAGAGAGTAATGTTTCATCATGAAGAGAAATGAAGATGTTAGGATAAATAGATCAATTCAAAATGGGAAAATGAAATAACATTAAGAAGCGAGTTTCATTGGTGGATGCTGTATTATTATGAAAAAAAAGATGTATGAACAAGTTTAAGCATTGAAAATATTACAACACAAGTAATGTATTTTAATCCTAAGGAGAATGAGAGTAATAAGGTACATATTTGTGAAGAATAATGAATTAGTGGGTTTAGCCAGATTTTAAAAAATGTGGCTAAATTGAAAAAGTTAGGATATTTTAAATCAGGTATTCATAAGGATGTTTGTATAGGTAGTGAAAATAAAAATATAATCACTAAGAAGAATTTGAATAAAAAATTAGGAAAGTGCTTGGATTATCATTGAAAACTACACTTATCTACTTTAGGATGTTCAGTGATACCCCCATCCCCTTTGCACTTTATTTATATACTAATTTTTTTTGGATAATATAGGATTAAGGGTTAGATATGATCTATAGATAACATGCAGTTTGGGTGGATTGAAAGAAGATGATTGTATTAAGAGTGGATAAAAACATTACAAGTGGTGTCGGATTTAGATAGAAAAAATTATTTCTAAAAGTGGTATTATTATTGTTATAAATGAAATGGTTTCAAAAAAAATGGTCAGAGATATTGAGAGAATAATTTTACTGAATATGGAGATACATGTAGATATGTAAAGATTCATGTGGTGTCAAGTATATGAATGATCTACATGTGGTATAATTAGTGATGTTAAGAAATTATCAAGAATAATTACATTGAATCTAGTTATACATGTGAAATGATAATATTCATATGGTAAGAAGCCTGTTTTGAAGTATTACAAGTTTCAAATATTGATATTATGTTTTTCAATATATATTAATTAAATTATGTAATTTAGAATATGGTATCAGACCATTACCAAGAAGTGGAAGTCCCAAAAGAAGTAATTGGATAGCCGGTTGGAGAAGTAAGTAAAATTATTGTTTTATGGAATAAAACAATAATAAATGTTTTTATGGACTAAAAAATATCATCGTATCATTATTGTTTTTCAAGATACTATAATGTTGATGAGAATAAAGTTATAATGATTAATAAGTGGTTGGGTTACAAAAAGTGATAATGGTCATCTAAGAATTGAAGATTCATATAAAGAAATGAAGATAAATTATATCAATTTGCATCAGTTATTTGCATATAGTGTGGATTGATTCTGTATTTGGTTTTGTTTCACACTCTGTTTCTTAATCAATTATGCACTAATAGTTTTGAGTAAATTTTATTAAGATCACAAGAAATTTATTGTTTAATTAACTTACTTTTCAAGTTTCATTTACATGTATAAGTTTTATTGAGTGATATAGATAGTAATAATGTTATTAAAAATTACTATTATTTACTATATTGAGTTCTGACTCAATAGTCTTTGAGGATTTTTTAATGGCTCATTTAAAAGGAATAAAAAACTCACTGAAATTATATTTTAAAGAATTTAGGTATTAGTATAAGTGTGTTTGAAGTCAAATAAAGGCTGGTTTAGAGTATTCAAAAGTTTTATTGATATTTATAGAAGTTTCATGAAGTTGTATTAAAGGATTTGATGATATGTTTTACAAGTGATGTTATGAGACCTTTAAAGGTATATATAATGAGGGAGTATTGTCACTCTTAATCTGGAATTATAGTAGCTATGAAAAATAATGATTTCTCTTAAAAATATGGTACAATAATTATATTGATTGAGGTGGGAGTAAGAGTTATAAGAGTTTACCCTCATAAAATTTAGGATTATAAGGGGAGAGATTATAAAGTTTTTTTTGAAATAAACAAAGGGGGAGAGCACATAAATCTAAAATTGAAGGTGAGAAGGCCCTATATATTTTTTTTTGAAAAATGGATAAAGTATTTGAGTGTTCTATTAATCTAGATGAGGAAGGATTAATTTTATGGTATCATTGATTTATGTAATGGTAGTATTTTCAAAAAAAAAATATAAAAGTGGAGAATGTTTCTTCCAAATAAGTTGTGTTAGATTTATTGACAACCAAAAAAGGTAGGATATGTTTTGAATTTATGGATGACATGGTTTTCTTAGAAATGTTTGAAAAGTTTTTGAGATAAAGTAATATAAAAACAATTGAATACTTTATGGAATTGTACTCTCATTGATTACTTGAAGAAGAAGATAAGATACGTTTTTCACATGAGTATAAATGAATGCACTTATAGAGGAAGGGAAATAAATATATTGATATATATAAATATCATGGTTATAGATTTAGATGTAGTGTGTCGTTCCCTGAAAGAATATGTTGTTATAATGATATGGTTATGTTTCATTTAGAATTTTATAAGAAAAAACACAAAGTAATAAGGTGTTCCACACTGTGACCGAATTTGGGGTTCAAAAAACAAATTAATCAATTAGATGGAAATTTCTTAAGTTTTTATCATTCCCTATAAGGATCCTTCATTTTACATGAATTTATATTCAAGATAAACTACATTTTGTCTTAGGTGGTCACACTATAGTGGTTATTGGAGTAAAATAATAGAGAGAGGTTATCACAAAGCAAGAGAACAAAACCAACCATCCTCCCAGAGAGTAGGGTTAAGCTTTATAGTGACTTGGATAGGGTGTCAGAGGAGAAACAAAAATCCAAGTACAAGTAGAAACTCAGTGGTAGGAATAACATATCTCAGGGTGGAAACGAGGATTAGAGTACCAGTATGGGGTGACACTAATGAGGTGTTCATAGCATGGGGTGGTACAAAAGGGAGGAAATGATAAGAAATGGTAAATTGAGCATGATATAAGAGTGTAAGTTAAATGGAAAGTGTGGTGTTTGATTTAGCTGAAATATATCACACCAAATGATTGGTGACCACACCACATAGTATAAATATTTTATTTTACATAAGAAATTCCATGTTATACATAGCAGATCCAAATACCACATTGTAGAGGTGATTAACCAATTTTTTATGTCATGTTAATTTTTAGTGTTCCCTTATCGTTGAGTGTATGATATGTTATAACTAAATTAAATATAATATAGAATTAATGAATAGAATTTCATATCATTTTACCTATGATGTGAAGGTTGTGTTTTTTTGCAGTGAAAAGGATTTATATATTTAGTGTTTATGGAACTCCACACCATGGAGTTATAGGCCACATCACATACATGATAGAGTTAATGACTTATATGTTATAGAAAAAGACTATTCCATATAGGGTTTATTATTAATAGAGTGATAGTTTTAGGTTTCATGAAGTCTAAAGAAACCTATGTTATGATATCTTTCAAGACATCATAGCCTATATGTAAGTTGAAAATGGTTATATGTGAAACTATCTTATCACACTACAAAGGGATATTATATTCTATGATTTGTGTTTATAAAATAATTAAAATAGAAAGATCTAAGTGTAATTCATAGGATGATATTGTGGGTATTTGGATAACCAATAACTATAAAATTCAAATTTAATGGTAGGTATATAGTAGAAGATAATCCAAGAGATTGATTTTAAGGATATAAGTTAGAGGTTGACATGATATTTGAATTTCAAATATGAAATTAAAATCTTTTTAGAATATATGTTAATATGATGTGGATAATTAAAATTGAAAGAATATATAGGAGAGTATAGGAATAATATAGAACATAGGGAATTATGTGTTTTGATAGGTGAATAATGAATAATCAATAATATGAGGTTCATTGCATATATGAAATAGGAACATTTAAGTTATTACTAAATAAATTTATCATTGAATATCAGTTTTGATAGGGATAAAGTTAGGTTAATATTATTAAAGAATCATTTTTATTTTGTTTATCATGGAAGATAAAATTTAAAAGAATTAAAGGTTGTTAAATATTATTTTTTATAGAGAATAATTGTTGAGTATGGACCTGAATATCATGTTCATGGGATATCATAGAAACATTAGGTTCACTACATCAAAGAGAACATATCATATTGAATAATAATTCCATTGTTAGAATTTTTATTTGGATGTTTTGATTATTTTTGTGTAAATGTTGTTTGAAAATTAAATTTGAAACTCTTCTCACAATGATTTTTCTATAATAGGAAGTTTCATTAGGAGAAACATTTGGTATTCAACAAGTCACTAATATCTATAATATATGATTAATAATTCAATCATTGAACTTGGAGGTTACTTCATGGAAATATAATGAAATAAATACAACAAAAATTATAAATTGATACCTTCACCAATGCAGTGCATGGAGGAGAATAAAAGGGAGTGGGCCTTGGTGATAATTGATCTTATAAAAATAATTATACATGAAATGATCTTTGGGAAGAAGTGAGATTGTAACAAAAACATATATAGGCAGTGATACTTGTTTAGGAGAGACCTTTCCTAAATATTTTATCTTCATGAATGATGAGTTATAGTGGATTTGGTATAAAAGAACAATATATAATGCATTCTCCTTGGAGGTAGCCTATTTTAGGTGAACAAAGTAAAATTTTTGTGTGCCTTACATTTACATTTCTGTATCAGTGTGATTATGTGCAAAAAATACATCAAATATTGAATTTTTTTCCTTCTAACATGGGAACAAGATCTTGAAGAAAATATTTCAAGGGGGAATTTATAATTCTTCAAATACCTAGATCCCCACCACCATCTTAGGGAGTTCTGGGTTTTTACATCCTATACATCAATATATGAAATTATTTTAAAAATATATATAAAATTTTAGTACATAAGAAAATTAAATTAAAGTCATATGTAAGAATAAATTTATCATTATGAACTTATGATTAATTCTTTCAATACATTTGAATAAATATATACCTTCCTTAATGTGTAATATTCTTAGCTTAGTTGATTTTAAATAGAGTAATTCTAAACATAAATCAATACATAATATCTTTTTCTCAAATAAATCTTGATCCATATTAATAATATTTACTTATAAAATATCTCATAGTTTTTTTCTTTGACACTTAAAAAGATCATTTTGAACTGCATATGTAAGAAACATTATATTGTGAAAATTATTATACTTAAGATTAAAGTCAAAATTTCACTAGTTATATAAGATCCTATTATTTGAAACATTTCATAACATAAGATCAATTTCCAATTTTATTATATTACATAAGAATAAATTCTCCATATTTAATCCTCTAATTTTTGAAAAAATTCTTATGATAGACTCAGAATATAAATCCACATTGAGAAACTCTAATTAATAAATAAATAAATAACATGAAATTACGAAAAAAGTAAATAGTAATAAAAAAGTTATTTTTGAGCATAAAAAAATAGAATTTATCTTCCCCTTTTTTATGATCACAAAATACATAAAAATAAAACTCAAAACTAAGAAAAACTATAACTGAAACATATAATTAGAAAAAATTAGTGGTATCGATATCATTCTCTCCCTTTTTTTATATCAGAGATAAATTTGAGGAATTTGTTAATGTGTTATCTATTTCGAACTTTTAAAATTAAAATTTATTGAAATATTCTCTCAAATAAAAAGGAATTTGGAATTGACTTGTATTGATCATGAATAATAGAAATACGATAAACTAAAACAACTAAACTGACAGTCATAAAGTAGTGGAACATAAATCAGTTAGCTTTTGGATCAAGCTAGTCTTGGTTAGATGATTCTAGATCTATAGTCTTAGGATATTGTTCCACCAATAAGGATTTTTTTTGATTTGGAAAAGATATTGGTTCTAGTGTAAAATTAATACTTTTCACCTGAAACTCAAATACTAAGAATTTTGTCTATAAGCCTTATAAAATTTTTTAAGTACTCTTAATTTCACTCGGAAACTTCCCATATTTTATCCTTAGTGTACTTTAATCATTAAAACATCTTAATAATTTATGAGGGTTGAGTGGTACCAGAAATAAGTTTATATTGAACTAGATTCATATAAGAAAAAACATAAAAAACATTGTTTTTTGGCTACTTAGAAAGGGACACATCCCTTTGCCATGAAAATTGGGATCTTCCATGGCACTTTCATAGAAAGATTTATGTGTATAAAATATTTTAAAAAAAATAATCCCTTGAAGTATGTAGCCTATAAATTATAATTTTGATAGTAATTTTCTTTCCAATGATAACATATATTTCTTTTCTAAATTTTTTTAACTGAAATGATTTAACCAATACTAAATTTGAGAAATATTTAATGGTCTTGTATAAGAAAATATCCATATGATTATTTTATTTCCTCTATATCAACTTATCTAACACACTCAATATAAAATTAGTCAATTTTATTCACCCATTTAGTGGAGATTTCCTCAAACATCTCACCTAAATGTTTCTAAAGATATTAAACCATAACACAGATAATAAAAAACAAAATATTTATATTATTTATATTATTATTAATTTTCACCATCTTCTTAAATTAAATTTCGATATCT
Source organism: Viscum album (assembly GCA_963277665.1). Lineage (NCBI taxonomy): Eukaryota > Viridiplantae > Streptophyta > Magnoliopsida > Santalales > Viscaceae > Viscum > Viscum album. The sequence continues at coordinate 1,812,058,648 of OY728156.1, forward strand.
CCAACTTGATATTACATGATTTCAAAATGTTTCTCTAAAATCACATCTGTCACCAAAATTTAATTTCAAATATATAACTAGATATTTATAAACCAAAATCTAATTTACTTGAACATATTGTTTTCACTTTTTTATGTCTCATATACGGTTTCCTCTTAGTACTTGTGAAATTTATAAATATTCATAATAGATTTATGTGAAATATGAATTATATCATGAAAATTATGAAAAAAATCATGATTAATAATTATTTACTTATTGATTTCTTCATTTTTCAAAACCATCTTCCTATCATCTCCGTCATCAGAAGATTCACTCTTAGAGATTTCTTCATGTAAAAAAATATTAATGTTTCACCAATATATTTTATATCAGTTACACTCTAATTAATATTATTATGATGTATATACTATAATTTCATAAAATCTATTATACAACACATAATAAGAAAATAATTGTTTGAATTGATTTCATAATTTTTTAATTTATTTGATTAAATAATCAATTTCTTTATAAAATACTTAAATTTATCTATTTTTACACTATTACACTCTATTTCAACAATTATTTTATTTAAAATATCTATATCAGGTGAATAATTCAAAAAGGTATATTATTATTTAATGTATTTAAAATCCTCTTTAGTATACACTAGAACACATATATCAATAGGTTGTTTCTCCCAGATAAGGATTTCATCATATCCCTAATCTTTTTCCTTAATTATTAACACATTAATATCTAAAAAAATTTAAATCCTTTTGTAATTTTATTTTTATACGTCATAAAATGTTTCATCACATGAAAGTATTATTTAGAAACCATTTTAGATTTCAATTCTTCAAGATTATCTTTTGAAATTGAATTCCCTTTCCATTCCAATAAAACATCTCTTTCTTCCTTCAAACCAAATATCAAATATATATTTTTATCTTTAAATTTTTGAAATTTAAAAAATAAAATGTCTGTAAAATGATTTAAGTGTGAATTAAATGCTCAGTCATCTTCTACAACATTAGGTGATTAAATTTATTCATCCAAAACCACATTGGTTCTTTTAAAAAATAATTTTTACTTAAAAATTTAAATATTCTCATCCACTATATTATTATCAAGATCATATTTTTCATTATCTTTATCAACTACATGCCCTTTTAGTGGTAAAATATTTCCAAAAATATATACTACATATTCTTCAACTACATTTTCCTTAGATTTTACCTTCTTGGAATAAATAATTTTATTTCCTTATTTTATGCTCTATATTTCATTCATAAATAATTATTTTTTATATAATAAAACAACACTATCACATGAAGATAATATGTGTGGATTTAGTTTTATTTCATTCATGAAGTATACCATAATGATATGAATCTATCAATATGTGTTGGATAAATATGGAAGAGATGAGAGAAATGATAGAGTTGCTACTGCTGTAAATGGAAAATGAAATTCTATGATACTACTTAAAACTTGGTTATACATATTTAATATATAAGCCCAAATATGAAATGATTTATTGTGCTAATATTTATGTTTAATGATATATTTTGAGGTTAAAACACTATCAATTGAATTTGAAATAGATCTTGGAGGAAAATAGCGAGTGTGGATAATTTAAAGTATTACTGTAATGAGAAATAACTGGAGAAGTGATAATTTATGAGAAAGCCCAATTTTCTATAAAGATAGAGAATAATTTTTTTGAATAAATATTTGAGATGAAGATATGATATTGATAATTCCTCAAGATCATTGGAAAAGGTTTTTAGAATATTTTATTAAAAAATTCAATTGTTATATCTATGAATATAAAAAATAGAATAATAGAATATTTGAGTATGATTTAGAACTGTTATTTCATGAATGAATACATTTAGTAAAAGACATGAGAAATCATGATATTATAACTTTAAGAATAACACGTACTAGTATCATAGAGGAAGAAGAAAGAAAAAGAGGAGGTGGCCTATAATATAACTATGTCATAAAAAGAGATAAATTGAGGTCCATTAACTAAAACTATGAGGTAGAGTAATACTGGAAAGTTTCATACTAATGAGGAGCAATTTGAATTCCTACTAGATGGTTCCAAAAAGAATCCAGTCACTGAATTTGTGAGGTAGTCAATCTGTTCACATGGACCAAGATATGGGTGATATTGAAGGAGAACCAATGGGAAGATGGGAACTATGTGAGGTGGTATAAAGACCCTACAGTTGGACTCTAGAGAACATGGTCTGATTCTGAGTAAGGATAATGAAAGACTATATTATTATAACTTCTTTTGTTAATATTGGAAGAATCTATGGATGGTGGAGTAACCAATCATAGAAAGGAGTATGATTTCAATGCAAAACCTTTTAAATAATTATGTACTTATGCCTTTATCTACTGTATAATTTGAGAGAGGATGAGAGATAGAAATATGATTGTATTGAGACCATAATTATGAAAAGTGGTTAAATTGAAAGGTATAATTCGTAAAAAGAGACTATTGATTCACCCCCAGCGGTCCACCAAACTTGAGAACTTGAATTGGTATCAAAGTTAATATTGGTTCCATTTGATTGGATTCACATTTTCTAAATTTTTTTATTAGGTATATATGAATTACAGTTTTTAATAATATTTTGAGATACCTCATATGGATAAAAGAATATATTTCTATTAGTATAAATCTGTATTTTTTGGCTATATCTTGAAAAGGCATAAAAAATATATTCAAAGAAGATGAAGATGGATTAAAAAGTAAAGAAACACCTATATTTTATATCAATCATGGATTTTCATACATAAATATTACACTTAATATATTATTATTCAATATATTGTACAAAAAAAATTCATGAGGACTATATTAGTTTAGTTTATATAGAAACTAGATACATAATTCTCTTATTTCAAGAAATATATTCAACATCTCCCAAAAATGTCTCCCCCTTCAGTTATCTTTACAGACATACCCTACATAAAACCATTATTCATAACCCAGGAAAGGTAACAGAAGAAAGGGTGAGCTCTAATTCTTAGTAAGGGTAAACATGAGATATATCAATTGATGATCATGTCCAAGCATAAGGAAAACATAATGGTATGATATAATAACTTAAAAAGTTCATAACTAATCTATTCTAGATAAAAAAAGTGTCATGGAAAAAATATTAGCAGTTCGTAATACATGAATCCTGATGGAATCAATGAACATAATCCATGAGAGAATAACATTGACTTAAGGCATGTAATTGTGTCTTATACATATAAATTTGTTAACATGTATAAATAGAAATAAGTTCACTCATTAAGTTATGCTCATGAAATTGGGACCATGAATAAATTTATGGACATGAAACCAGTTCCAGTCATCATATTATGTTCATGAAGGATAGTTACATGAATAGACATATTGACATGAAATAAAGGTCCAAAAATAAACTTATATACATGAAATATAAGTCCATGTATAAAATTGTGAACATGGAATCACATTCACGCATAACATTTTTACCTTATCTGCTATACATATTTACCCAATGCAATGGATATAGAAATAGGTCCCACCAGTCACATAAATAAAGCCAAAAATATGTGTGACATAAGATTAAAAAACAATCATCATCATCAAATTAATGAATAGAATGAATTTTATGTACATTTAATCAAAGTATAACCTGTGGAAAAGGGAATAGATTTCATTAACATATTGTCATCAAAAACATAAAACATCCAGAAAAAGTATAAGGATGGTATCCTTATATCATATAATAATTAAATATTATGTATCACCAAAGGATGTCATCATATATGGAAAAATTATTTTGAAATATCAGTTGGAATAATTATTTAGGAAAATAACTTTCAATTTTTAAATCAATTCTTTTTTTAAAAAATTTGTACACTAATAATGAAAACATTTTTTTAAATAAGATTTTTAAATTGTAAAGGAATATTAAAATCATTGAAGTTTCATGATATTGGGAAATTATGTTCATTGCATATAATTTAAAAAAATATCCCTTCTATACTTTTTTCATAAAAGTCAGAAAGTACCTCATTTGGGAAATGACAAAAAGATACTTGTCAAACTGTCTTTTAAAAGGTAAAAAATGGGTAAAAATGATTTTAATTTTTTTGGAGAATAGTAAAAACCCTTTTTATTTTTTTTAGAAAACATGGATATGGAAGAGAAATATTCCTCATCTAAGACTTAAAAATAAACAATCTGGAATAGTGATGAGATTGTGAAACAAACCCCTACCACTTTAGTAACTTTTGAATCATAATCCCATGAAAGAAAGGCATTAAATGGATATGTATTTCCCGTAATATTTATGATAATAATCATAAAATTTATTCATGTTATGTATATAAACCACACAAAATAAACTTCTAATGTTTAAGGCATATGTCCCACAAAAATAAAAGTGAGACGAAAATCCCTTACCATAGGTCTAACTTCCATTGAAAGTTATTTAACCTCTTGTATAATAAATTTAAATTTATTATACATATATACTAGTTTAATTTTCTTGATTATTATATAATATATATATATATATATTTAAATTCATCCATAATGATAGATATAAAAAATTAATTACACTACTCATGAAGACGATAGGTTGTATATACATTTAAACGCTATATTCACTTTTTAAAGGATGGATTTAAATAAAGGTAAATAATAATTCACCTTTACACTATAATTGTTATATAAATTATATATTATTTATTAATAATATCTATACTCCTAACCATCCATTTAAAATATAAATAATTCCCATGTACGCACGAGCGACATTATCGTTTTCAGATGGTTATGAAGGCGAGAAGTTAGATTTGATATTATCATTTATGAAGTTTAATTATGTTGTAAATATAATATGTGAACCTTAAAAATATTATAATAACCATCCATAAAATATGGTGCTGAAATAAAAATTTTATCACTACATGGAAATGGTAAGCCATACATATGCACGAGTGATAATTTCACTTCTTGTTTGACAGGAAAGATGTTGTATAATGGTGTTTTAATAATAATAATTACATTTAATAATATTTAGGATAATTAATTTCTTATTTTATGATAAATATACTATATTTTTAGGAGGTAAATAAGAGTATAAAAAGAAATTGATCGGTTAGGGTGATTACATCTTCTTCAAAATAACCACAATAGATCTCCCCTAAAGGGCTATAGGGTTTATATTTTGGAAATACCAATAAATAAAAATGTTAATAAGTTTAGAAGATAATTTATTAGGAGGTTTTAGATATATAATTATAAAATTGGTGTAATTAAGTGAGCGAGGAGTGTGTCTTTTATAATTGAGGTAAGAGACACTTTTCAAATTTCTCAAATGATTAAATTTTATTAAGACTATTGTAGATACAAATGCTTCAAAATGCACTATAAATGAAAATTTAATTACATTTTAGACCTCATATTATTCCATTTTTCCTTATTTAATATTTTTATGATTTTTAAATAATTTAATAAAATATTATTCTCATAAAATATCACAATTGTAAATTTTGACATTATTCATTAAATTGAATTTAATAAAATCTGTATAATAATATAAATTAGAAAAAAAATCTTATAATACATTAATAACATGTAATTTTAGTCTTTAAAATTCATGGATCATATAAATAGACTCAAATTATAATACCTTTAATATTTTCTAATGTCATTTATTTACCGCATTATTTGAATAATCACTGCATTAACGTTGTATAAGAATTTATGGTAGTTATTAATTCCCTATAAATTATAAAAACCATGATGAAGATAAATACTTTATATTTTAAAATAGTATTTAAATTTTATAATTTCCTCTAGATAATCCCATGTTAAAAATATTTTAGTTATTAAAAACAAGGGTGTGACAAGTTTGTATTTTCATAAAATAAATATTATAAAAGTCATAATCTCATTCAAGTGGTCCCAAAAGGTCATAAATTAGTCATTTGGATAATTATGGATGATATGTAATAATTAAACATGATTTATTTATGTGGGAAGTTAATTATATACTCCCTATCATTTTATTTTTAACCTTCAATTACCCGATTTACCAGTTATTGTGGCAATAGAAATTACTAATTTTACTCTCCACGTTAATAAAAAATAAAATGATAATATTTTTTAAACATGGAATAATATATTCCAAATACGGAATCCAATTTTCAAAATTGAACACAAAATATTGGAAGAATTTAATTTAAAATTAAACAGTCAAAATTCTATAAAAATCGTTTTTTAGAAAATTTCCCCTTTTAAATATAGAATATTTTTATACTAAATTAAAATATAAAATACCATTTAAAACCCATAACTGATTTATTTTAAATAAAAATTAACTAATTTAATTTTAATACTAATATAAAATATAATTTTTCATTTTAAATACTTTTATAGGAAAATACAGTTTTCAATAAAAATAAATATTTCACTGTTCAAAGAAAAATCAATCTTTTCATAAAATTATCTAAAATTAAAAATTAAGACAATTTTTAAATTATTAATTAAAAACTTAAATTAAAATTTTAAAATAAATTTTCCTATAATATTATAAATTAATAATAATATTCTCTCACAAAAAAACCATTTTTGGAGAAAATGTATTTTCAACGAATAAAATGTCTTTATAAAAATCGAATGATTATTTATTAAGAATTTATCAATACATTTATATTTAGTAGAACATATATATATATATATATCATAATTTAGTTAATAATATTCATACCCGCTAAATTAATGGATATGTTATAATTATCACATTTAATAATAATATTTTAATAGTGTATTGTGGTTCGTTTAAACTCGGTGTTGCGTGTAACACAATCCATTAAAGAAATTAAATTTTTTAAAGAGTAATAATTTCTAAAATATTAGGTTGTTACATAGATGAAGGTAATAAAAATGGTAAAATACTTGATAATTCTACTGATTATGTTTCTTCTAATGAAGCTAATTCAAGGCATGATAATAATGTATTTAATGAACCACTGAGTGACAATTATTCTAAAATAAAGGATCATTTAAATGAAGATCCCAAGAAATATTTAAATTATATAATTGGTGTTATCAAGGAACATATTTATAAAAAAACATCTAGAATAATAATTTAATTAAATGGAGAATTCACTTAGTAATATGTTTTGAAACTTCATTAATCTCACGAACCCTATAGAAGGAAAGAATTTATAAGAACCCTGCTCTTTATTTCACATTTAAACATGATTTATTACAAAAACTTGTACTTAATACAACTCAGAATATCCATAGGTCTAGTTTATTTGGGTCTTAGAAACATTACATAACAACTTAAAACATGAAATATAGATCTTTATTGAAAAATTATTTTACATGACCACAAAATTCCTTCGTACTTAGCATTGTGTGGGATAACCTAAGAACATACATAAGAAAAGGGTGAGCTATAAAGCCCAGTAAGGGAATAAAAATGGAATAACATGAGGATGAAAATAATTTTTTTTCAAGAGGCATATCAATGAAGTGAAAAAGAAACATGAACATGAAGTCATGATATACCATGATATTCATAACATGAAAATGTGGCAATAACATACAACATGTTATTAGCATGATCCAAGGCTCGTTGCACATGGATTAACATGATTAAACCCTCATTGCACATGAATTAGCATTAGTAACCCCTCATTTCACATGAATTATCATGATTAAACCCTAATTTAACATGGTGTATCAGGATACTAAACATTACCCAATGAATTCGAGTGCTCTCAGGGTGGACCCTTCATAATGATTTCAATCTCACATTTAACTGTGCCACATAAATCATATAACATGGATTCATTCAACATAATAAGTTATTACAAAATCAAGTAATATGGAATACATACATGTAAGTTCCTAATAAATAATTATATGTGAATAAATAATAATACCCTTGATAGAGAAATGGGTATGTTATTCACTACATGATGATTTTGGCATGGAAAATCATGGTGTAATTTTGGCTGCATAACGACATCATAAAGAAATTAATAAAAATGGATGATGAGAGAAAAATAGGTATCTAATTATATAATCATGAAATGGGTATTATAATTTAAATTGAAGAACATATAACAAAATATGAAATGTAATTTAGATGCATAATATAAAAGAAATTCTTGAATGGAAATGAGAAGAGAGAAATCCCTTATGAAAGTTTGGCATGGTAATGGGTGTACAAGGGAGGGATTGATGAGAGAGAAAGTTTCCTATCACCATTAAAACATAATAAGGTATGTATGGGGGAGTTTATAAAACATACCCCATCATTTTTATTTATAAATAAAATAGTGTAATAATATAAGGAAACTTGGATAAAAATGAGAAAGGAATGAACCCTTACAAAATTTCCGCATGGTTACAGGTGTATAAAAAGGATCATGGATGGATTAATGAGAGTGAAAGGTAGATATAATTATTTTAAAATAAAATGGAAATTAATGGTATTATTTATGAACATATCCAAAAATATGCAAGTTGAAATTAAAATACAAATCACAAAAGGAGTGCTTGATAAAAGAGGAGAGTAGAAGATCCCTTATAAAATTTTGGCATGGTAACAGCTGTATATAAAGATTCATGGATGGATTAATGAGAGTGAAAGGAATCTCTCAGTATTTATAAAAAAATTTAAATTAATAGGATTATGTATTAATAGATTCCAACATATGTAACTTTAAATTAAAATACATGTCATAAAAGGAGTTCTTGATAAAAGAGGAGAGTGGAGGATTCCTTATGGGATTTCAGCATAGTGATGGGTGTACATAAATGACCATAGGGGAGATTTATAAGCGTAAAGGAAGATATAATAATATATACATAATTTGGACAGTATGGGGATCATTTAACATAATATACCATCATATTAAATTGATTCTAGGATACATAATATAAAAGAAGTTCTTTAATGGAAATGAGAAGAGATAAATCCCTTAAGTAATTTCAGTATAGTAACATCTTAGGTAAGGGTACAAATGAGGGGGAATAAATGATCATTCATTCAAATAACTTAAAATATAAAGTAGGTAATTGATGATAAAAGGATGAAAAAATAACCAATTCAAATTAAAAATACTGATTCCAATAAAGGTTCTTGAATTGAAAGGAAGAGAGAAATATGAGGATCCCTTATGGAATTTTCGCACAGTAACGGGTGGGCTTAATGGATCACAGTAGGATTTATAAGTGTGAAAGTAAGATATAATCATATAAAAATAAAATGGAAAGTATGGGGATCATGTAACATAATAACTAAACACCTTAAAATGGAGTTAAGGAGCATAATATAAATGAGTATCTTGAATGAAAATGAGAAGAGAGAAATCCCTTATGGAATTTCTGTATAGTAATGGCTTAGTTATAGGTCTAAATGAGGGGGAATAAATGATCCCTCATTCATATAAAATAAAATATACATTAGTGAATTTATTATAAAAGGATGAAATTATAACCAATTGAAATTAAAAAAGACTAATTTCAAACAAGGTTATTGAATTGAAAGGAAGAGAGGATGGTGAGGATCACTTAAGAAATTTCTACATGGTAATGGGTGTATAAAAAGGATCATGGATGGATTAATGAGAGTGGAAAGGAAGATATAATAATTTATAAATCAAATTTAATGCAAGGTTATTATGTTTGAAAATTTTCCAATATATTCAAATTGAAATTAAAATACATATCATAAAAGGAGTGCTTGATAGAAGATGAGAGTGGAATATCTCTTACTTAGATGTGCGATACAAAAGTCATGGGAGATGATTCTTGAGAGCTTGGGGGTTCCTTGGGAGTTCTCTAGGGGGATGGGGGAAGAGGTTGGTTGATCTTCGAAGAGATTGAGAGATGATAAATGAGAGCATGGGTGGGTTTATATATGAAAGGAGGGGGATTTATTTATTATTTAGGTTTTGGACACTACACAATAAAATATTCAAAACCAAAAACCATACCATGGTTTTTAACCGTGTTTTCTAGAAAATGTGAGGGGTATACATTATTTTATAAGTATAAGGGCCTAATATATTAAAATATTTCCCTTTATTATGTGGAGGTGAGTCACACTTTCAAGGAAATGATTTTAAAATCTTAAAATATTTTATATGTCTTGGAGGATTCACTAAAGATTTATAAAATAAATCAAATAAACCTAAAATTACATTATTTTAAATTAAAAAAAATATTTGGTCATATATTCCTTTTATAGTATTTATTACATCATTATTTGGCCATTATAATGTCATAAAACACACTATATTTATATGGTATTTAATTTTTACCCAATACTTCCACTGTCTCAGAAAATTATGACAAATTCACCGTTTTTTAATTTTAAAGTCCTAATTCCCCAAAAAATATTCATTTTATCTAAATAATTTTCTAAATATTTTTATTTTCACTTTTAAAATAAAAACCGATATTTATTGAAAATTGACGGGTTTTGACAAAAATAGTTTTCAAACGTTAATAAAAATTAACTTTGACTTCAAAAAAATTATATAAACATTTATATTTAACAAAATTAATTTAATAAAAATATTTTATTAAAATATTATTTATTTAAAAAATTTATTAATTCCTGAAAACAGATTTCCTAATTAACCAAAAATACAATTTTTGCTTTAGAAATTATTTACAAAGTAACAATAATAAAATGAAAATCTATTCACTATTATATAAAAAATAAGGCACATAATCATAATTATAGTATATTGTTACATATATATTTATTTAACCCTTATATTCCTGTTTCCCTCGGAATCCGAGGATGACCGCCTTGATGGGAGGTTCAAACATTCTGATCGGTTTCTAACGGGTTTGTTCGTAGAACCGAAAACATCCAATGATTCCACATAAATTCGGGCCTACTTTCCAAAGGTAGGTGCTCATTAGTTTGTGGACTGATGAGGCTTAGTAATTTGCATTGGTCGAGAGGATGGGAGGTCGGACTCATCACACCTTTTTTAGGGGAATTATTGTCTATTCCGGGACTCTCTTTATAGATTTAAGTTAAGTTCGTGAATCCTTATTACATTACCAAGTATAAAATGAGATTTCCTTCAGATTTCACAATCAATGATTAAATATGTAGGAAATTTAGAGAATCTTTTTTATGTATTCGAGGTTCTTCATCGATAGAGAATCGTTTGTATTTATTAGAGATTCTTGGTCAATGGTACCCTTCGACACATTTATACAGAAGTCTCTTGGTCATTATGATGACCATGCTGGTTTTAAAGACACTCAGTGGGGCACTTGAAGTTTATTGTCATTCAAAAGGACATCATTTATTTTAGAGTTGGGATCAAACCTGTAGATGGGCTACCTACGTATCCTTTGTTTAGAAAAGGAATTAGATCCCACGTAGTTCGAGTAAGGGAGTATGATGTTTATTATTGATGGCTCAAAAAAGGATGTCACAATTACCTTTACACTCTAAGCTCACGTGAGTCATGCTCGGTGTGAGAAACAAGAGATATTGGTAAAAATTAGACAATTGTGCAATGAAAGATGCAATCATAAGAGATAATGTGGGGCTTATGTATGTATTACTACCCAGATAAATAAAGGTTAAGATTTATTTTAGGGATGAAATCCAGGAACAGGGTCCATAAAGCTATATGTGCTTCACAGAGATTTTGAATACTCTAACTTGGGGCTTACTCATGAAGAGGAGGCCCAAATTAGGAGAAGACTTATGATTGTGTTTTACTCCTAAAAAGGAATCCCAGATCAAAGGTAAATTAGGACTGGTTAATAGAAATTAGGACTGCGGCTTATTCCTGAAAAGGAGGCCCAGGTTAAGGGAATTATGGTTTGGGGCTTACTCTTGAGGAGGATGCCCAAATTAGGGGACTGGGTCTTACTCCTAAGGAGGATGCCCAGATTTGGGAGCTTTAAGAATTGGGGCTTACTCCCAAGGAGGATGCCCAGATATGGGAACTTTAAGAATTAGGGATTACTCCTAAGGAAGATGCCCAAGTTAAGAATTATGACTGGGGATTACTCCTAAGGAGGATGCCCATATTTGAGACCGGGGCTTACTCCTGAAAAGGAAGCCCAGGTTAGGGGATCTGGGGCTTACTCCTAAGAGGATTCCCAAATTAGAGGACTTATGACTGGGTATTATTCCTGAAAAGGAGACCCAGGATAAGGATTCTCTCATCTTAAAGGATGAGGTTGAATGAATGAAATCTCAATCTTTAGTGACATAAATATCTGTAAATCACTAGGTTTTGAGAGATATTCCACATAATTCCTTTCAGATAAGGAAGTAAAATCAAGAAATCATGCCATAAATGGCTTTGAAGAGTGTCTTGAAGACTGAATCTTGAATAGGAAAGGTGTAATGGCTTAAGAGGGGTGAAATGGGAAAAAAAGGCACCCAAAAAGGCAGGGGCATGCAAGTCCTGGCAGGCGTACAGGTACTGCATGGGCGCGCAAGTCCTGGTCGTGCAGGTATGCCTGCACGACACATGGTGTACTTGCGCGATGGTTAACCAGCAGGGTAATACTTGAGCGACTCTGCATTAATGCCTTTAGAATCTTCTTAAGGTTCTTCCAGAAGAAGGGTGCGCAAGATCTATTGAAGGAGTAAGGCGGCACACAAGTGTGGCCCTTTTCCCTTAAGGGCTGGCCACTCAGGCGCGCAAGTGTTGATGAGTTTCAACACTTAGGCCTTCCTCCCCTTCTTTATATCTTCCGTTCTAGGTACGAAATTACCTTAGAAGTGTTTCGGAAGCTTTGAGAAGAGACTAGGGCACCGAGAGCTCAAATATGAGTTTCTAGAAAAAATCCTCCTAAAATGGGAGGCCTACAGGGTCTATTTATAGGCAGGAGAAGACCCCGGGCGGTTACCACTTAGGTCGCACAAGTCACTTGCGCGACCATAATGCATCGCGCAAGTGGACTTGCGTGACTATGAGGAAACTTGCGCGACTTATGGGCAATCTTCTCCTTGTTCATCCCTTTGTCGATTTTTGATATTTTCTTCAAATGATGAATCAATTTGTGCTAAGTAATTTCCCTTTACATTCCTTTGGACTCTGTGACAAAAAAGGAGCGTCAACAAAAGTCCCCCCTCAGAGTTGGATCCGAAAGAAATGAGGATTTGACTCTGAGGAAATTGAAGACATCCAAAGGAAAGGTGGCGCGCAAGTCTTGATGGCGCAGAGGGTGGCACGCAAGTCCGCATCGCGCAGGGATACGAGCCTTGATCATGCAGGGTACGACGTGCAGGGTCCCGACCGCGTCTATAAATAGAGGGCCTCACTTCCATACAAGCATCCGGATTTCCGAACTTCATACCTTCGAGCTCTCACCGCGCAGGTTACCTTAGCCGCGCAGGTTGCTCTATTTTCCGGTGTTTTCCTTGATGTCGCGCTACTGTCAAGGTATATGGGCATGCGCTGTGCTACTTGTGGGGAAAATACTTGCGCGGCACATCCATACTTGTGCGCCACATTTTAAACTTGCACGCCTAAATGCCTTTGCCATTTTTCTGAATTTTTTTCACAAATTTTATGAAAAATAAACCCATTTAAGAGTTAGTTTATTCAACTTTTTGTGCATATTAAATGGCTCTTAGACCCAGAATAGTTGATGAACTGTCTATCAAGAGGATTGATGACATGATGAATATTGTTGGCCATGATTACTATGATATCTGCGACATCACTTTCCCAGATCTGGCTAAGTACTTGAAGAAATATCATCTTAATTTCCCATAGAGGATCTATCTGTATCTGTATAGTCATGGTCATCTGCAAGGAGTCAATGTTCCAAATGCAAAGAACTATACACTTGAAATGCAGCTGCACTGCTACTCCTCTATTTCGGTTATGATGTGCATTAAGAGAAACAACAATGGTGTGAACTTTCAAATTCTTCCTCCATCTCATTTCCTTGTAGATATGAAAATGGTAAAACTATGGGCTGAAATGTTTTCCACTGCCAACTGGTGGAGAGAAGAAAAAGATGGTATTAGAGCAATATTTGAAAAGAGTACTCTCTCCAAATGGCTCTTTACTTCCAATGAACCATTCTCAAATCCATGTATCCATCTTCCAAGTCTCTTGGATAGAAACAGAGTCATCGTTTGATCAGCAAAATTTTTTCTCAAACCGCACTCAAGAACATCCTTTTACAATTGTTCCAAGAAGAGCTGGTATCACTACATCTCTTATTGTATCCAGTTGAATGAATGAATTCCAGGTGGTTTCTGATGAAGCTCGGGATGCTGTAAATAAAATGAAGAGTTATGTTGAAATCCTCTTGTAATTCTTGAAAAAGAGAAGAGACTCCAGTCTGTGGATGTCCTTCTAACTCTTTGTGCATTAATGAAACACACTTTCACCTTCACTCATTTGTACCTGCATTCTCTTTTGCTACATGCTTTAGATTTTAACTAAGCCAATGGGCCTAGTAAGCATAGTTTGATTTTTACTAGGATTAATGTAAATAACCCAACAAACTTCGAACCTTTTAATTTCTCAATGTTACCTAAATCATACAAAAAAATGTATGTTTAGTGAGATGGGAACATGACTTTTATTCAGAGTTCCCCTGTCTTTTGTGGGAAGTTTAAAGTCATGCACATCGGACATAAAAAAGGCTAATGTTTAAGGTCGAAATAGCCTTGACCGAAATAGATTAGAATTGACTTAATTCTTTGAAAATTCATCTGAAAACATATTACCATACTCAAGTATGAGGGGAAATATGCAAGCTATGACTTTAGAATATTTGAATCTGAGGAATGATATGAAAAAGAGCTAAAAGGTATTAGAAGAAGTAGTTTCCAAGAATAAAGTTACCATTATTTAACAAACCCGTTAGGGGGTTGAATTATGCAGGGCCACCTAAGGGCATTGGATGCATAGTTAAATAAAATAGTATCTTTTTTCTAACAAGTCTGTTATGTAGACTGTTTATGCAAGGCCACCTATGGGAACGTGCTGCATAGTCAGGAAAAAGAACTCTCAGAAATTTACTTTCCTAATGCTAAAATCCATTGAATGTTTTAGAGATTCAAATATTCCAAAGTATAGAGTTTTCTATATGGAAAGAGGTACTTGAATATGGAGAAAATATTTCCAAACAAAATTATCGAAGAACTGGATGAATATCACTCCTACGAAGGTCTGACCTAAACGTAGGTAAGGAGAATATAAACCATAGAATTGAATACTTTTAGATCATGAAAAAGGATATGGGATAAATATGTTACGGATGGCTATTTTTGCGGATCCCTACATACTGTCATTTAAGACAAATAAGGAAAAAAGAGGCATTATTCCCAAGAATGAAGTTACCACTATCAGAAAAACCCGTCAGGGGGTTGAATTATGCAAGTCCACCTAAGGGCATTGGCTACATAGTCAAATAATAGTATCTTTTGGCTAACAAATCTGTTATGTAGACAGTTTATGCAAGGTCGCCTATGGGCATGTGCTGCATAGTCAGGCAAAAGAACTCTCAGAAGTTTGACATTTTTGTGACTAAAAGTCATGGAAATGGTTATGAGGATCTGAAAATATTTAAGGTTAGGATTATGACACATAAAGATGGGTATTGTTCAATGTATACAGCGATACATAGATCAATGCTAACCATAATCATGTTGTGGCTGGGTCCTGAATTGAAATGTTGGACTTCACTACGTATCCCATAAGGATGAAAATCAAGCCATACGTAGTTCTTAAACTACAGTTTAATGTCGTGTGGGAAAAAGGATTATAGATCTTAGTTTAGGGTCATAGAGCTTGGACCATTGTAAGAAATACATAGTGTGTGTTTCCATGGGGACATTTCAACCAAGGGACTGAAAAAATGGAATTTGGGGTTAGGCCCAAAGACTTGGGGCTGTATTCGAGGGACACTCGAATGTTCCTACGTATCCCATAAGGATGGAAATCAAGCCCACGTAGTTCTAGAAATACCCTCTGTACAAATTTGGTTCGTACATGTAAAGGGTGAAAGGGGACTTTAGTGCAATGATGGTTTAACCCAAGATAAAAGGTTCGGGCATTTCCATGTATGTACGTAGTCTTTGAAATGAAACATGATTGAAAAATCAATGAAAATAATGGTTCCCTCTCAGGTGAGGGTATCAAAGAAATTTGTAGTTTATTGTCATACTGGACAAAAGTGTTGTATAGTTTAACGTCGTATAACAAGGATGAAAGTGAACCAATGTAAAGATATTGATTCTAAGGGCGGTTTCACAAATTATCATCGTATGAGATAGAGATGAACCGATGTGAAGAGATTGGTTTTGGGCTTGAACCTTGGGAGGTTGCCTACATACCCATCCTAGAAGGCAAGGATCAAAGTCCGTGTAGTTCAATTAAATAATGAATTAATGATCAAGTTGTTCTTGGGGACAATGACCTAAAAAAATTATGTTAGGACTTACACATGGTTAGCGGCCCAGAGAGAGTGTTCTGGTTGAGGTTTTCTCTAAGATCACGTGATTCATACTCGGTGTGAGAAAAAAGAGGTAACAACAACCTTAACGATGCATAGTTTAATGTCATGTAGGACATATAACGGGACTATGCAGTTTAAAGTCTTGCAGTTAAGACTATTAGTGCTGCACAGTTTAGTGTCATGTAGGATGTATCATGGAATTTCTGTACAGTTTAGCGTCATTTAGTTAGGATGATGGGGACAATAGAGTTTAACGTCATGTTGGACGAAGGGGGGGGGGCTATGCAGTTTAATGTCATGCAGTGAGGACAAAAGAGTGCACCATTTAAGGTCATGTTGGATGCATTGGGGATTTTTTCCCACAGTTTAATGTCATGTTGGATGAAAAAGGGATGATACAGTTTAGCATCATGTTGGATGAAAGTGCGAATAGTTTAAGGTCATATGCATGGACCGTGGATGGTGCAGTTTAATGTCATGCTGGACGAGGGTGTAATTTAAGGTCATACAGGACCTTTGATGATTATGTAGTTTAACGTCTTTCCGGACGTAAGGGACTTTTATACAGTTTAGCGTCATGTAGTTAGGACGTCACAGTTTAACATCTTGCTGGACATAAGGGACTTGAAAATAGTTTAGGGTCATATGCATGGACCGTTGATGATGCAGTTTAAGGTCATACATGACCTAGTTGCAGTTTAAGGTCATACTGGACCATTTAGGGAACTTTTTCACATTTTAACGTCGTGTGGGACGAAAGTAAAAATATTTTAAGGTCATATGTATGGACCATTGCTGTGTAGTGTAACGTCATATAGCGAGGATGAAGAGGGACTTTGTAGTTTATAAAAAATACTTCTTCAAAAATCTGGCATTGGTTAGAGTAGTGATGAGTTCTCCATCCATTGAGATTAATGAATAAGATCCATTGGAGTAGACCCTATGTATTGAATAAGGTCCTTCCCATTTTGGCTCAACCTTGGGAGGTTTCTTTCCTAGTATCATTGGAGTTCTGAGAACTAATACCAATTCTCCCTGAGTGAATGAACGAAGACGAACTTTTTTGTTAAAATCTCGTGCTATTCGATTTTGATAGACTTCCAAGTGGTGAAAATTGCACAATATTTTCTCATCTAACCATTCCAATTCATTCAATCGCTTTTGAGATTGTTCATCTATAGATGATTGATCACAAATGGCAACTCTGAGTGAGGGTAGTTGAACTTCAATGGGCAAGACGACTTCCATTCCATATACCAATGAATATGGAGTTGACCGAGTTGCAGTGCGGGTGGTAGTCTGATAAGCCCATAAAGCATGAAAGAGTTTATCAGGCCATGACCTCTTATCTTTATCCACCATCTTTTGTAGTATATTTGAAAGAGTCTTGTTAAAGTCTTCTATCTGGCCGTTGGCCACTGCATGATACCGAGATGAATGGTTTGATTTGATGTTGTATTCTTGATACAACTTATTCATCTCGGATGAACAGAAATTGGTGCCATTGTTCGTCAATATGGTATGAGAGACACCAAATCTGGTAATGATGTTATACTTGATGAAGCTAACAATGCATTTAGAACTGACTTCCTTGAGAGTTATTGCCTATGCCCATTTGGAAAAGAAGTCAGTAGCAGTAAGAATATACTTAAACTGCTTGGCTGTAGCCGAAGGGTAAGGTCCCACCACATCCATTCACCATGTGGCAAATGGCCATGAGTATTTAGCTATATGAAGCAACTCTGGAGGCTGATGAATGAAGTTGGCATGTACTTGGAATCAATGAAACTTCTTTGTGAAATCGACACAATCTCGTATCATTGAAGGCCAAAAGTATCCAAGCCTTTGAATCTGATCAGAAAGTCTATGTCCAGACTGGTGGGCACCACAGATTCCTGCATGCACTTCTTTCATGACAGCCATTGTCTCTTCACCATCAATGAATCTGAAGAGAACTCCATCAAAACCACATTTGTAGAGAATTTTCTCTAGGTGATCTGGGCTATCAGAAAGAGTAAAATTAACCACATGTCGCCAGATTTGTTCTTTCTCAGCTCTATCAAGTGGAAGTGTTCCATTTTGAAGGTATTCCCAGATAGGTGACATCCATCCTGTAGTATGACCATACGGTTTAGGAATGGGACAAATTTCATTAATTTCCTATGTTCTAATTTGAACATAAGGTGAAATTGCACGACGGTGGGAAATACTGATGGTTGTCTCATCCCAATTTGGATCTGCCAGAGCTGTGGCTATATTAGCCAATGCATCAGCTTGAGCATTTTGTGATCTTGGGACATAAGAAAATTTCGGTTCCAAAGGAAATTTCTCCATTAACTCTCTGACGTAATCATACAAACAGATTAGTTCTTCTTTTCTGATGGCATAATCCCCATTGACTTGTTTGATTACCAGGTCTGAATCACCTTTAACCTTTAAGTGATTCACTTGTGCTTGAAGTGCTAATTCCAAACCTACGATGAGAGCTTGGTATTATGCTTCATTATTGGTACCACCTTCCCATAATAAGAATGAATAAGGTAACACTACCTTTTCTGGAGAAATGAGCACAATTCCTAAGACAACTTTGTTGAATTTAGTATTTTCCATTTTCCTCCCTATTGGAATTATGGAAGCACCATCAAAATACATTTCCCATGCCTGAGGACTTTCTTGAATAGAGAAGACTTCCTCATCAGGGAGTTTAATATCTGAAGATGTGTCTTCCACTGAAGGGTGTTCAGCTAGGAAATCAGCCAGAGCTTGTCCCTTTATCTCCTTTTGAGACACATACTGAATGTCGAATTGCTGCAAAATAACTACCCACCTTGCCAGACGTCTTGTAAACATTGGACGACTTAGGATAAATTTGAGCGGGTTATTGTGAGATACTAATTTGACCTCGTGATGTTGTAGGTAGTGTCTCAACTTCCAAACTGCAAATATTAATGCCAGACAGCACTTCTCAATACTTGAATACCGGGTTTCTGCTTCAAGCATGGTTTGACTGAGATAGTAGAGACTGTTTTCATTCCCAACATCATTCTTTTGAGCAAGAAAGGCACCTAATGATCGCTCTAGAGCTGTCACATAGAGGATAAGTGGTCTTCCTTCAATAAGTGGCATGAGTACCAATGAACTCAAGAGGTATTTCTTGAGAATATCGAATTCTTCTTGACATTATTCAGTCCACTGGTAAGTGACTCCCTTCTTCATCAATTTGGTGAAGGGTAAAATTTTACCTGCTAAATTGGCGATGAAACGCCAAATATAGGCTAAGTGTCCTTGAAGTCCTCTTAATTCTTTCAAATTTTGAGGAGGTGACATACCAAGGATTGACTTGGTCTTCTCAGGATCGACTTCAATACCAGGATGGCATATAACAAAGCCGAGAAAGTTTCCTGAGGTTACCCCAAAAGCACATTTTAAGGGGTTCATCTTCAAATTATGTTGTCGAAGCTTGCAGAATATGACTTCCAAATCAGCCATGTGATTAGAACGTTGTTTGGATTTAACTACCAAATCGTCTACATAGAATTCAAAAAACTTCCCTAAGAAGGGTTTGAAGATACGATGCATGGCACGCTGATAAGTTGCACCTACATTCTTTAAGCCAAAGGGCATTACCTGGTAGCAAAACACACCCTGAGGGGATCTGAAGGCTATAGATTCCTCTTCTTCTAGGGCCATTCGGATCTGATTATATCCATAATATCCATCCATGAAGGAAAGTGCTTCATATCCAGCTGTTTCATAAATTAGAAGTTATGTAATCATAACTGGGAAATCATCCTTTGGACAATGCCGATTAAGATCTCTGAAATCAATGAAAACTCTAATTTGTCTGTTCTTTTTCTTTATAGGGACAATATTAGCCAACCATTTGGGATATTGAACTTCTCTAATGAAGTTAGATTTGATAATCTTATTCACTTCAGCTTCAATTTTGGAAGCATAAGTTGGGTGTGTTCTTCTCGCGGCTTGCTTAAATCCTCGATGTTCTTCAGGTAAACCCAAATGATGAGTAGCAACATCAGGATCAAGCTCGGGCATTTCTGTATAGTTACAGGCAAATATATCTTTATTTTTCTTTAGAAAATAAATATACATCTCTTTCTCTTCAAGAGTCATGACTGCATTGATTAAATTGGGGCTTGGATCTCCTTTTGTACCCAGATTTATTTCTCTGAGTTCATCCACAGTGGTAGAGATACCCTCTTCAAATTCTAGAGGAGCATCTCTGAGATCTTCCTCTTCTTCTTCATCATGTGTTATTTCTTCCATTTCTACTTGCATATTAGATGATAAAGCAGAATTATCATGATCCGAAGAGATGTCAAAATTTGCATATTTTGAAGAAGAAGCTTCCATTTCCAACCCGATTGATGATGAAGGGTCTTCTTTGGGTAATAAAGAGGAGTTGATGGATTGAGAATCGACATCATTGTTCACCTCTGATGTTGCTATAACTTCTTCTGGACTAATTGGTGAAGCATAGACTTGTTGGATTTCAGCAGATGAAATGAAGACGTCACCATTTGTGCTTTCATCCCTGCTTGGTAGATTACCAATTTCTCCTATGTTGTCTGGCTCGATTTCCGTAATTGACATTATGGATCTTTCCATAAGAGTATTTTGATTTGGGTCTATCTTGTCAATTTGACTGATAGGCAACACATAATCTGTACTCACATGTGAAAATGGATTTACTGGAATTTTTTCCAACCCTTATGGAGCATTAACTTTGGTTATATCCTTTGTTATGGATTTCTCCCTTTTCATCATGTGATAGAATTCCGCCTCAATATATTGAGACTCACATGTCTTGAACGGGGCCTTATCACCATACAATGTCCCAACTTGACCATCGAAACAATATTTGATACATTGATGGTATGAAGAAGGGATAGACGCATGTTGATGTAGCCAGGGTCTTCCAAGCAAAATGTTGAAGGCTGAGTCTTGATCAACAACCATGAAATCTGAATTGGATACAAGATCTCCAAATTGAGTTATGGGTGTAACTTCACCCAGTGTTTCTTTTTCATTTTTATCATATCACTGTAGCATCATGGTGGAAGGAGATAAATCAGATTCCGTGAGGCCTAATCGACGAAGTGTACGAATGGGCATGAGGTTGACTCCTGAACCATTGTCAATGAAAGCTCTTCGAACATCCACTCCATTGACCTTTCCAGACAAGTTCAATGGTCTAATATGTCCATGCACAACATCATCTTCATCTTCATCAATAAAGGATATTATTTCATGGCATTCTGTAGGATTATTCTCTATGTGATAGACTTCAGCTGCAACAATTTCAGTTTCAAACTACTGAGGACTTGACAAAGCCTCGATGAGTGCTTCCCGAAGATCTTTTGACAGATTCAGAGCATCTAGAATTGATAACATGGCTGGTACTTGGGCCAAGTGTTTCAATATATCATACTTTTGATCCAGAGGTCTGCGTTTCCCAATAGGAATATGTGGTTTAGCAGGTACCTTGGAAGCAGATGCTTTGGAAGTTGATGCATCTTGTATTGGGATAGGATTTGGCAATATTCCTGGTTTTGGAAGATTAGACCGATTAGATCCATTTACTTACAGAGAGGAAGAAGATGGAACCTTCAACCGGTCTTCCAAAATAACTGTGCTAGGACTGAATTTTCTATTGGTAGAAGAACTTTCTTGTTCTTTTTGAGCTCGCTGAAGGGCTCTACCACAAGTTTCTGCTGTGTACACAGTTCTAGCAGGGGTAGAATTGGAATAGTGGCTTCTGAAAGATCCATGTCTTCCCCTGTATCCTGAGCCCCTGGAACTTACTCTGATTCCTCTGTTTGATACAGGGAATTCAGGATCATTGAAATTGAAACTGCGAATGGCATATGGATCTGTTAATTGAATCATATTAACATAGAAAAAGATTAACTCTTCATCTGATGAAGACTCTTCCTGATTAGCCTGTTTAGGCTTTGCCATTTGGTGGGGCAGTGCCCGTGGCTTTGAAGTAGATGGCATGAAGTCTGCCAAAGTCAAAGACAGCTTAGGCTTTGACACATACTCATCTTCTTCTGATTCTTTTTATTTCTTTGAATCATGTCATTTCTTTGAGGACTTTCCCTCTGACGAAGAGGGTTTTGCCGCAACATTCATGGAAGAAGACACAATTGGTTTCCTTAATTGTATTCGCAAAATAGAATTAGTTTGATTGATTGTCTTTCTGACCATCCAATAATCATACTTTTGTGCATTTTTGCTTTTGACTTCCTACCATTCATCTTCCTCCTCTGGAACTGTAGCAGTGACACATG
The DNA here is from genome assembly GCA_963277665.1 of Viscum album. Classification (NCBI taxonomy): domain Eukaryota; kingdom Viridiplantae; phylum Streptophyta; class Magnoliopsida; order Santalales; family Viscaceae; genus Viscum; species Viscum album. The sequence continues at coordinate 1,812,081,445 of OY728156.1, forward strand.
CTACCTGGGATGAGGAGCCTTTCAATGTGACTTATCCCGAGTCGACCATCTTTTGCAGGAGGTCTTTGAAGACAAAACACTCCTAGATGGGATGCCCCAACATTTGATGAAAAAGGAAATAATTAGGACGGTCTTCATCTCCTTTCTTTTTTGGCCTCTTGGGTATTGGAAATTGAACCAAATTTTTTTCCAGAGCCAAAATGAAATAACCAGGAACTTGTTCATTTTGTAAAGAGTATGTTTTTCTCTTCAGATCCGCAAATTGTTTTCGTCTTTGATTTTTATGATCATCTGGACGAAAATGCCTTTGTTGTTGGTGCTCAGAAGGTGGAGCCATTCGAGAAGATAAAGGTTTTGAGGTAGAAATAGGTACAGGTTCTTGTTTAAGCATAACTGTAGTAGTTTCTGCTTTACCCATTCTCATTCCTGGAGCTGATGGAATTACACGAGATTTAGCCTTAGCCTGTATAAGGGAATCTTCAATCTGCTGAGCGATTGAAGTAAGGTCTCGAAACCCTCCTGTGTATTTCACAGGGATTAACGTCGTGCGTAATTCATCATGCAGATTTACCACACAGATTGGAAATAATTATTCTTGAGGGAGTTCTAAACTCAAGGAATATGTTAATACCTTCCATCGAGCAATGAAATCAGAGACCCTTTCATTCTCCCTTTTCTTACAGTTTGTAAGATCGAAAACTGTTGTCTTTGGAAAAGTTGAGCTGAACTAAAGGAGGAATTTTTGGAAAAGATCCTCCCATCCGGTAATTGACCGGGATTGCAAGATTGTATACCAAACAAAAGCTGGTCCTTGCAAGGTTCGCACGAAGTATCTGAGTTTCACTGCTTCTTACCACTCCAGAGTTCCCATCATAGGATCGCAACAAGACACGTAATGCATCAAATGTTGTTCTAGATCGCCTGATCCATTGAAAATAGGGAATACAGGGTTCCCAAAACTGGATGGAGGAGAAATTGAATCTACCCATTCAGGGTAAACTTTCTTTTCTGGTTGAACTTGCACACGCTTTCCTTCCATAGTTTCTAACCGAGTTGTTAATGACTCAATAGTAGTTATTAACTTTTGAGAAACATCCGGTTGAACATGGACTTGGGTAGGTGCAATGACTGGAGCTTGGAAAGATGTGGAGATTGACACTGCAACTGATGGTAGCACAACCAAGTGTTGCTGCACTTGACCTGTAGGATTAGACCTGTGAGGGTGTACTGATAGAGGAGGATATTCTTGATCCATCTCAGTAGCTGCAACAAATTTCTTTGGCTGACTGACTCCAGCATGCTTAAGTAGAAGACTACTCTGAAGTAGTTCTGTATTCAACCTTCTTAATTCATTCATTTCTTCCTCCTATTGTGAAAACCTCTACTCTAGTGAGATCGATTGACCTTCTCCAGAGGAAGGATATGTAACTTGGTTCTTTCCCTTCCCTTTGTTGGATCCTTTTCGGAGAGGGGGAAGTGGGTTACTCAAAGGACTACTTAAGTTCTGAGTAATCCTTTGACTTCGTGTACGCACACCTTCTTCATTTGTGTCGGTGCGTACATCTTCTTGAGAAGGAACCTCTTTATCTGAGTCCCCTGAGTGAGCCTCATCTGGTGGATCAGCAACAACGGCATTGATGACATTAATCGATGCATAACTCATCGCATCCCTTATGTCAGCATTTCTGTGATATTTTATTCTTCCATGTCTTTGATGAGACATTGCCTTTTTTTGATTCAATCCCTTAGAAACTTCTTGATGAATCGTAATTTGGAGGGAATCTCCAGAAAATTTGGCTCTTCGTTCCTCTTGAGGTTTCTTACCCAATCGAGAAAAGACCGACTTTCTCTGAGGAGGGGATTGATGATTTGAAAAAGTCCCCAATCCAGTGGACTGGGGTTTTTCCTACTATTCTCGCTCAACTCCTCGAATCCTTTTTGTTGATTCCGAGGGATTGTTTAAAAGATTCCCTACTTTGGCGAGCTGGGGTGGTTCTTGACATGCTATGTCTGAGACTTTCTTGAAAGTCCTCCTGATCTTGCGAACCTTAATCCGGAAATTAGCTAGATTCATTAATCTGTATCCTCTTTTATCACCCGGTTTAAAAGACCGTTGAATGATTTCCGACACTTCTGTCACTTGGTGACGTGCTTTCTCCAAACGAGAGGTCTGTTCAATATTCTCGTTTGCTTGATGTAAGAGTAATTCGACAACTTGTTCTTTGTATTCTTGATTTTGAGAGGAACTAGTTGAAGCCTGTTCTTGGGCAAGCTTTTGATTACAAACAAAGCCCATTGACTGTGGCCGGCCATGGGCAATAACATTGCATGAGACCATTTTCGGCGGGCTTTGCTGACTGGAGAGCACCGTGAAATGCAGTGCTCCATGAACACCCCATCCTCTGACACGAATACCAGATGGGGCATTGGAAATTAACTGACACAATCTTCTTAGTGCGCCAAATAATGAACGTTGAAGGGCTCTCTGCTACTTTTCAGCCTTCAGATATTGAGATACTGATAGAGACACCAAATCAATATGACGTTGTAACCCTTCTATTATCTTAAGAGAATTTTCATATTCATCATAAGATAATACTTTCTTTTTCAACTGACAAATATTTTTCCATATGTTGAGACGAATATCATGAATTTCATCTTCCGTCAACATTTCTGGAATATTATACTCAGAGTCAGCCAGAGGCCAAAACATGACTGGAACTTCACCTCTCTCCAGTTGTTTTCTCATATTCAACATTTCCTCTTTATCATTTGATGAAGATTATTATACCTGATTTGACCAGAGTTGGTGTTTCCTTGTTGCTTCATTGGATTTAATAGGATTGGTAGAGAAATCATTGATCAAACTAGAAGATGCATGACTTAAGGGTGGTTCGGAGAATGACCTACACCCTGGGCTATCTTCTGATTGAGAAATATTTCACTTGCTAGCGATGAAGCTTCAGACAAGACTGGTTTCGCATTTGCAAGTTCCTCAAGATAAGAGGGCTTTCTCAGCACTACATTGTCCACTGGAGAATTTTCTGGGCAATGTGAATCACTACTGCGGAGAGGAATTTCACAGCGAAATTCATCATCATGTTGAGGAACACCATAATGGGTTACAGAAAAAGATGAGATCTCTTTCTCCTTGGTCTTCTGACCACACAGAGGGTTCCTGTGGCTCCCATCTGAAGATGAAACTTTGAGATCGACCGAATTGTCATGAAGCAAGCCTTCATGAGGAAGTGTCTGTTGAAGACCTTCAGAATTAATGTTCCCACTATTTGGAACTGAGGGAGTAGAATCTTGAATTCCAATAGATAATTGTCTGAGGGCTTCAAGAACTCCAGCATCGAGAAAGGCCTTGTTACAGATTGGCTCTTGATCTCCTGACTATGCTAGGCGAGTCTTTCTCTTAGACGCCTTCTTACTCGCCTTGGAAACCACTTGTTGACGAAAGTGGCTGCTCTGAGCAGGTGTATGTGCCTGATCAGGAAATATGGCCAGGTTAGGCTGACGATCTCCTCTCAAATCAGGTGTATGTGCCTGACTTGGTCGTCCGTATGATATGGGGGAGTATGCCCCATAACCCTCTTGGACTGGAACAAATGTGTGTGTCTGTTCCGGAGTGAATTTTTGATGTATCACTCCACTGGTAGGGATAGATTTATGTGTCTTTCCCTAAGATGCCACTGAAGTTGTTATAATATCCTGGAAGGCATCCAGAATATGATCAAGGATTTTCTTCTTCTCTTTCACCATTGATAGAATATTCTTGGTGACTTCAGCTGCCGGAACGGGAATATGCATCCATTCCGGGCTTGGAGAAGGTGTATGTGCCTGCTCCTGTCCTCATTTTTCTGTCAGTGAATCCTGACAGTACTCAAGTGTGGGGGCAGAGAGTTGAGTCTGCCTCCTATTTGTTTTCGGGGCTTTCCGAATAACTTCTCTGAATGCTACCAAGCGAGACTGTTGGTAGAGTTGATTAATACTAGCAGGTGTATGTGCCTGCTGATTTCACTTCACCAAACGTGGTTGACGAGATCCATCATATGTAGTCAGACGAGCCTGATGACTAGATGATGATGTATAAACAAGTGTATGTTCCTACCTATAGTACTACGCCATAATTGCCAGGTTGGATTGGCGTGATGCTTCCATACGAGTCTTCTGGACAATGGGTTTAAAACAGGCAGGTGTATGTTCCTGCTCGTTTCTTGCCACCAAGTTAGGTTGGTGGACTTCCCCGGAGATGGCAGAGATGAGAACCTTCTCACTGTTGACCGGATTCTGCCTCTGGTGGTTCGTCTTGGTTGCTCGGGTTCAAGGAACCTGAGCCGAATGCCTGGAGTCGGTACCCTCATCATGTTGAGGGTGCACTGCCGCATAAGTCTAGCAGTGATTGTTGGTGGGATCCCTCAGGAAGGACTCCTGTCTTTTTGAATTAATGTCCTAAGGGACCTGCTCATTCACCTCCCCAGAATAAGGGATCGAATTGTGATTGCGTTCCAGGGATAACGATCCGAAACGGTTGGAGACGGTAGTCAGCACCGCCTGCTTCTTGATCACTGGTCATCGTTGTCCGGACGACCGATGTGAGTTGTTTACTTGGAGGGCTTGTCGGGCAGCCTCCAGAGTTGGGATGGTATCGTTTTGACGGTACTCCTTAACTAGTGCGTTTGATACCCAGCGTTGAAGACGCTGAGTAGGTGATATCGTCCTAAGAGCGGACGACGATCCAACAGGAGTAGCAGTAGTGGTATTTGCAGCAGCAGTATTCACAGGTGTGAACTTGAGAGCATCCATTCTAGAAATGTAGAAGATCTTGGGAAAAGAGTGGACTTACGCGACTATGAGGAAACTTGCACGACATATGGACAATCTTCTCCTTTTTCATCCCTTTATCGATTTTTGATATTTTCTTCAAATGATGAATCAATTTGTGCTAAGTCAGTTCCCTTTACATTCCTTTGGACTCTGTGGTGAAAAAGGAGCGTCAACAATTCCCTAAAAATAAGGTGTGTGATGGTGTGGATTTTATGGGGCTGTTTGGTGAACATTGTTTGGGATGCGATCTCGATAAGATTGAAATTCTACCGTAAATAGTTTATCTCATGCATAATTTATATGTTCTCAACTTGGTTTTGGTCTAGGGAAATCCCAGAAATGATATCTACCTTGGAATCTCTGATAAATAGGATTCATAGGGAATGATCCTACTTATTTAGCCCATCAACTCCTTTGTCTGTGTCGAAAATATTTTTAAAACCCTATATTTATACTAGTCATTTGATCATTTTTTAACGTCTATATTATCAATGGTAATTATAATTAATGGTCATTTAAATAAAATTGGATATAATAATAAAAATTATTTCATGTTTTTTCTATATCCATAATACATTTCTCAAAATTTATTTTTACATACTACGGTGCAAACATGTGAGGGTTTGAATACTTAGCTAATAATCATATAAAAGGAAACTTTAAACATAAAATATTAAACTTATAAATGAAAAGAATATCATAACTTGTGATTCCCTAGGTTTAAATCTTGGTTGTCCTTGATATGTTTCCTAAAATACATTCTTATGGGATATTTTTTTTGTTCCATTAATAATGGTTCATAATGAGGTTATGAATTTACCAAAGAATATCCCTCCGGGAGTGTCAAACCAAGATTGAAACAAGGCCCATTTTCATGGTCGAGTTTTTATTTGAGTCTATATCAAAGCGGTGTTTTTGGGTTTTACCTATAGATACATCTATGCAAGAGCCACCTCTACTTATTCGTATCTAAACATGGATGTGTTTTCTTGATAAACCACTTACTCTATACTCAAAAAAAGTTAGGGATTATTTTCTTCTACTTAGTCTTATACCTAAGTCTTTCACTACAATTTTATAATCCTACTCCCAAAAACAACTAAACTTATCCTCGGATACCAAATATAACAACCTTTCTCTTTATTTCATATTTAAATGTGATTTATTACATTAACTTGCACTTAATAAAAATCATAATATCAAATGGTATAGTGTCTTTGGGGATTAGGAACATTATATAACAACTTAAAACATGAAATAAATATCTTTATTGAAAACATATTTTACATGACCACAACATTACATCATACATAGCATTTCATGGGACAACCGGAGGACATACATAAGAAAAGGGTGATCTATAAAGCATAGTAAGGGAATAAAAAAGGCATAACATGGGAAATAAAATAAATGTTAGTTAATAGGAATATAAAAGTATTACAAAATAAATGTGAACATAAAGGCATGATATACCATGATATTCATAACATGGAAATTTTGTAACAACATACAACATGATATTAACATGATCCAAGGCTCATTACACATAGATTATCATGTGTAAACCCTCATTATATAGAAATTAGTATGATTAAACCCTCATTGAACACAAATTATCATGATTAAAACCTCATTGAACATGGGGTATCATGATACTAAACATTACCCAATGCATTGGAATGCTATTAGGGTGCACCCTTCATAATGATTTCAATCTCACGTTTATGTGTGCCACATAAATCATATAAAATGGATTCATTCAACATCATAAGTTATTTAATAGTCAAGGAATGTGGAATAAATATATGTAAGTCCCCAATAAATAATTATTTGTGAATAAAGGTGATTATACCTAATAGATAAATGGGTATGGTTTCACTACATGATGATTTTGGCATGGAAAATCGTGGTGTAATTTTGGCAGCATAACAACGTCATATGGAAATCCATAAAAAGGGATGATGAGAGAGAAATATGTGTTTTATAGTCTAGGAATTAAATTGGTAGTATAGTGATATTTAATAACATATATCAACATATGAAATGGAATTTAGATTCATAATATAAAATAAATGTTTGAATGGAAATGAGAAGACATAAATCCCTTATGGAATTTCAGCATGGTAACTGGTGTACACTGGAGGGATTAATGATAGAGAAAGGGGTATATCATCATTAAAACATAATAAGGGAAGTATGGGGTAGCTGAAAAAGTATATCCCATAATTTTTAACTTGAAATAAAAGGGTGTAATAATATAAGTAAACTTGTATAAAAATTATAAAGGAATAAACCCTTATGAAATTTCATCATGGTAACGGGTGTATAAAAAGGATCATGGATGGATTAATGAGAGTTAAAGGAATATATAATTATTTATAAATAAAACGGAAAGTAATGGGAATATTTATGAACATATATCAACATATTAAATTTTAAATTAAAATACATATCACAAAATGAGTGCTTGATAAAAGAGGAGAGTAGAAGATCCCTTATGAAATTTTGGCACGGTAATGGATGTATATAAAGGTTCATGGATGGATTAATTAGAGTGAAAAGAATATATAATTATTTATAAATAAAATGGAGGTTAAGGGGAGAATTCATGAAAATATCCCAACATATGTAACTTGAAATTAAAAGACATATCATAAAAGGAGTGATTGATAAAATAGAAGAGTGGAAGATTCCTAATAGGATTTTGGCATATTAACGGGTGTACTTAAAAGATCATAGGGGGGATTAATGAGATTGAAAGGAAGATATCATAATTTATAAATCAATTTTAAAGTAAGGGGATCACATAACATAATATCCCATAATATTAAATGTAATCTAGGATAAATAATATAAAATAAGTGCTTGAATGAAAATGAGAAGTGATAAATCCGTTATAGAATTTTAGAATAGTAACGACTTAGGAAAGGGTCCAAATGAGGGGGAATAAATGGTCCCTAATTCACATAACATAAAATGGAAATTATTTAATTTATTATAAAATGTTTAAACAATATAAAATTGAAATTAAAAAAGGATAATTCCAAAAAAGGTTCTTGAATTCCAATGAAGAGAGAAAGGTGATGATCCCTTACGGATTTTTGGAATAATAATGGGTGGGATTTAAGGATCATAGGGGGATTGATGAGTGTGAAAGGAAGATATAATCATATATAAATAAAATTAAAAGTATGGGGATCATGGAAGATCATAACCCAACATATAAAAATGGAGTTTAAGAAGCATAATATAAATGAGTAGCTTGACTGTAAATAAGGAGAGAGAAATCCCTTACGGAATTTTGGCATAGTAACAGCATAGGTACAAGTCCAAATGGGGGGGGGATACATTATTAATCATTAAAGTAACATAAAATTTATAGTAGTAAATTTATTTTAAATGGAAGGAAATATAACCAATTGAAATTAAAAAGTCTAATTTATAACAAGGTTCTTGAATTTAAAGGATGAGTGGAAGGTGAGGATCCCTTACAAAATTTCTGCATAGTAACGAGTGTATATAAAGGATCATGGATGGATTAATGAGAGTTTAAATGAAGATATAATAATTTATAAATCAAATTTAATGTAATGGTATTATGTATGAACATATCCCAACATATTGAAATTGAAATTAAAATACATATCATAAAAGGAGAGCTTGATAAAATAGGATAGTGGAAGATCCCTTAATTAGATGTGTGATCCCAAATGATTGGGAGAGAATTGTTAGGATGTTGGGGGAAACTTGGGAGGGATACAAGTAGTATGGGTCAGAGGGTGTTCGAGCTTCAAAGAGTTTAAGTGAAGAGAAATGGGAGCATGAGCGGGTTTATATAGGAAAGAAGGGGGATTTCTTTATTATTTTGTGTTTGGACACTACATAATAAAAATTCAAAACCAAAAACCATACCATGGTTTATTCCCCTGGTTTCTAGAAAATGGGAGTAGAATAAATTATTTTATAGGGCTATGGTCTGAAGAATTTAAAATATTTCACTTGCTTATGTGGAGGTGAGTCACACTTTTCAAGGAAATGGTTTTGAAATATTAAAATATTTTATATAACTTAGAGGATTCACTAAGGCTTCATAAAATAAACAAAATAAGCCTAAAATTACATTATTTTAAATTAAAACATATATTTTTCTGAATATACCATTTATAGTATTCATTTCATCATTATTGGGCCATTATGATGTCATAAAACACACTATATATTTATATGGTATTTAAATTTTACTCAACAATTCAAATGTATTAGAAAATTATGAAAAATTCACTGTTAGAAAATTTTGACATCCCAACTTCAAAAATAATATTCATTTTATCTATATAATTTTCTAAATATGTGTATTGACACTTTTAAAATAAAAACAGATATTTATTGAAAATTTATGGGTTTGACCAAAACAGTTTTAAAACCATAATAAAAATTACATTTGACTTCATAAAAATTACATGATAATTTATATTTAGAAAAAGTAATTTAATAATAATATTTTATTAAATTATTATTTATTTCAAAAATTCATTAATTCCTCAAAATAGATTTCTTAATTAACCAAAAATATTAATTATGCTTTAGAACTTATTTACAAAGTAACAATAATAGAATGAAAGTATACTCATTATTCTATACTAAAATAATGTAAATAATCATAATGATAACGTGTTTTTTCATATAAATTTCTTACACCATCATAGTCTCTAAGAATAAGGTGTGTTATAGTGGGGCTTTCATGGTGCTGTTCAGTGAACATGGGTTGGGTTGTGATCTCGATAATCGTGGACTTCTCCCGTAAACTATTTCGCTCATGATTAAGGTGCGGGATCTCGAATTGATCTTGTTCTAGGGAAAATACAAACAATTATATCTCCCTTGGAAGCTATAATAAAAGGGATTCATAGGGAACAATCCTACTGGTTGAGGCCATCACCTCCTTTGTCTATTCTGAAATGATTTTTTAAAACCCAATATTTATACAAGTCATGTGATCATTGTTCAATGACTATATTATCAATGGTAATGATAATTAATGGTCATTTAAATCTAATTGGATATAATAAAACAAAAGTAGTGCATGGTTTTTCTATATCCATAAGAAATTTAATTAAAAGAATTGGAATTTTATTTCAAAATGTTTGGGTCATTACAGAAATAATTGATATCACTTTGCAATAAAATATGTTCCCTAGTTAAAAAATATTTTCCAAGTAATGTTTTTGAGAAATTGATGATTGAAATAATATTTTTGGAAGTTATCCATTCACTATAAAAACATTTTAAAACCTCCATTAATGTTAAAGATACACAATTAGAGTTTAAAGTAAAACATATATAAGATCTTGATAATTTTCTAAAACAATAAATTAAAGTGAATGAAGAAAAAAATCAAGAAGATAATGAAGGATTAGAAAGATATCCTAAAATATATTGTGGGTGATAATAACTATATAATTATTATGTGTCTTGAACTTGAGGTAAAATTTAAAATTTAGGAATTAGTACAAGTAGAAAATTCCCAAAAATATTCAATGATTGATTTTATCACAAAAATTTCTATCAATTATACTGGATCTAAGAAGACTCTTATCAGTGGAAATAAGAGATTAAAAATAGTCTCTAATGAAGTTGTATCAAAATCAAATATAACAGTTACCTATAAAACTAGAATTTTTGTTTCTAATAATTTTTTTTCAAATTCTAATAGAAGTTTTTTTCCAAAATGTTGGCCCCTAACGGGTCTTAGAGTGAGATTAACCCAAGTGGGGGTGAATCAAGGTATGTAATTCTTATAAAAATTATAACATTTTCCTTTAACTCTCATTGAACTAAAAGGGATATTGACTTCTCAACCTTAAGGGTCACTTTCTATGAACCTTTTCTTATATTTTGATATGATCCAAACACTTAACCATCCCTTTTCTACTAGATATTATTTAAGATTCCTTTTACCCTTTTTTTATGCATGCATAAAGTAAATAAGGAAATGAAATTTTTTTTACCCTCACTAGGATACTACAATGAGAATTAAATTTACATTTATTCAATGCAATAAATCTCTATAAATCACCCTTGTCTTAAAAATAATCTGAATAGGTCACTCATTTCCCAGCCATAGTGCCTTACAGTGTTTAAGTTTGACTCACTATCACTCAAGCGCCGTGTCTATCTCACCACTAACTTCTTCTTCTTTTTATAACTATGTCAAGGTAGGATATCCACACATTTCTTGGTAATGTAGGTCCCTTCACCTATTAGCATCATCGTGGTCTATAAAAACCATCAATAACTACTCTATTATTTTCCTAGTTGCTATCAATATATAATGGATATTTGGATCTATTTATTTCTCCATTTAGTCATGAATTAATTCTAAATTAATTCACATTATGAATTCTGAAAAATATATTTTCATCTAGATTGAATAATGACCTCAATTTGAGGCCTATAATAATTAAACCAACAAAAAATTCCCCACGCACCACCTAATTCAAATCCTACAAATTTAGTGCATCTCCAGCTGACATTCCAACAAACAAAACATGACTTCAAACAAAACATAATTCTCTTTATATCTTAAGGATAAAACACCCTTGAACATACCCATATCGATGAATTGTTTTTCAATTTTACTTCTCTTGTATAATTTTAAACTATCACTTCCATTGTTCAATAAAATCACATCACTATGAACACCACAATGATTATAACAGTCCTTCCCCTAGCTCATAGGTAGACTATTAGTAAAAGAAGACCATCACTCTGGATTGCTCCATCTCCCTTGAACATGGTAACCACATAGATATTAAGGTATTATATATAGTACAAATTATTGATCATAATGACTACCCAATAAAATTAAAAAAAAAATTCATGTTTTTCACTCAACACATCATGTTCCATGGAATGGTCAACGATTAGCTATCAATGTTGCTTCACGATATCTTCTATGAATTCCATAGTAACTCAAACAACTTTCAACTACATCTAGGGGACTATTTTTTCAAATATTCTCTATAATTACACCATGGTAACTACTATAAAATTAGTACATTCAACTATCCCATGTTTGGAATCTTAATCTCTACTATGGCCATAATTAATGTCATAGTCACAACTATCTTCTTCTCCATCTTCACCATGCCCACTTATAATAGCATCATATTTCCCATGTTGGGTAACTTCAACCCAACATGAAAACATTCCTTATACTGTGTAATGGTCCTACTATATTTTTCTTTAACATTACTTAATCACTTATTTGACCCTACTATTAACCATTTAGCCTCCATAAATAATATCTTCATATTTTTATATTTCCTCCAAACTCAATTCACTTTTTTTGTAATAACCTTAAATATTCCATGATTAAAAATCCAACATCAAGAAATCAATATCATTGTTAACTATTATATAAGAATCACCTTAGCCATATTATTCCTTATTTTTAGGGTCATATTCGTTATTATCAGCAAATCATACAAAATACTTTAGGATTCCTAAAAATAATTCCCTTTTATTTTTAGATAATATCTAAATACAATTTTAAATATTTTATATTCCCCATATTTAAAATTAAATAAAAAGGTAACTTACTCTTCCATTAAATTTTTGGGAACTTACTTTGAAGCTTAAAATCCCCATTTGAATGGGGTTATATCCTTTCAACTTCAAATTTTTCTTCCATTTGATCTCTAAAATGAAACTCCGATAAAGATTATATCCCCTTTATCTTCAACATCCAAGAGGTCGTCCTCAGTGGGATCAACTCTCCCTATGAGTATAGGGAGGAATTTATCATCTTGTGCCATCTACCATAGATTCAGTGCTTTATCACCTTTTTGAATCAGAAATTTTTTGATTTTCTAGATGTTATAAAATGAACTAAACATAATTTTTGGTTGAATTTACCAACTCTAGAATCTCCCTTTCTAGGATAGAGACATATTATCAAGATATTCATTGAGTTAATTTACTACTCAGAACTTAGGAAGTCAAAAAATACTCTAAGACTATTTATTCTTAGATCAATGTATGAAAAAAGAGTTTTTTAGATAATAAAAAAGGTTTCCATGTAAATCGTGAATACTAACGAAACCAATCATTGCAACTTTGTATCTTTTCTACATTTAAAAATACAACCTGCAATCTACATCACACTTTTATAATAAAAAATGAGTGTAAAAACATTAAATAACTATTTGGGAGGATAAGACCACTTTTTGATTCAATTGATATCACTTTCTTTTAAAAATAACTAATGATACCAATTAAACTCCATTCTTTTTTAACACAATATAGGATTCAAAAATTTCAAATGAGGCTTAATAACATTTAAAGTTCATCACAACTTCTCATGAGTCGATATCTATTGAAACAAATTGATATTGATAAATTTTTGGGAAAACACTTATGGGATAAACTCTTTTATCTCATCAAATTTTGGAAACCTATATATTAAAATCTGCAGATACCAAATATTAAGAAAACAAATATATAAATATAAAAATTCTTTGTTGTTTCTTCCCACTTGCATGTTCTTTTCTATAAAAATTACTTGATGGATTGAATATTTTACTATATTATGAACCTCATAAAAAATGATTAAAAATAAAAAAAAATATGGGGGTAATGTTACCTCATATTTCCTTAAGCTGAGGAATATGGATAGAAAAATTGGACCAACCCTTTGACATACATATTTCCTTTTCCATTTTTCATATTTTGAGAAAGGAAATCCAATATCTCTTTAACATCTTCATAATAATTTTTAATCATCCATATAAACCTATTTCAAAAGGATATCTTATATATGATACCACTTACACTCTTCTTTAAATGGATGTGACCATTTTTTCTTCCTTAGATTAAGGTTTTCCATAATTTTGGAATTGATCACATTAAAAAACGATTTTCTTATAATAGTGGATCCCACCTATGGATTTATTCTCCATTTAATATTTATCTATTTAATTTTATTAGTTTGTTAAAGTTGACTTAGTCATATCTATTCCTTGATGGTCATGAGTGATATCTTAGATTCCTTCTTACTAGGTGGTTTCTTCTTTACGTACACCTCTTTCACTATTGGGGAAACTCTTATATTTTGATTATAAATTTATCTAATTTCCTTCAAAGAGACTCAGTGTGAGAATCCATATCTTGGTTCATGAAACAACCATTGTTTAATCTTATCTTTATTCCTAAAAAAGTTTAACTATTTTTTCATTCTATTATGCCTTTTTCTTGGATAAAATCTTTCTTTATATGTCCTAAAAGTGGAGTGTCTCCTTCTGAAATCGTTAATCTTTCATCCATTCCTCCAATTTACACACCATTAATATTCCATAGGTGATAAAAAATAATGCATTTTCATAATAATCATACCTCATGTTGTATCTCCTTGATTGACATTTGTCACTACTGAAGTGTTTCCCACATAATTCAGATAATTTGATTTGAAACATCTACTCATGATGTTACCAATACTTAGAAAAAATATAATGTTGGTGTTCCATTATTTTTTGGATTCCCTAAAAAATATTTTGAATGGAACTCTTATTTTACTTCATATTTTAGATCTAGATACATTCCTCCTATTGAGGTTTCCTTTGGAGAGATTTTAATCTTCACATTTGAGGTGTTTATCCTCTCATATAGTTCTTTGATCTTCTTCTATTTTTCTTTTTTCAGTTCTTAAATCACCTTTATACATGATGTATGATCTATCTTGGTTTTTATTTATCCATTATGTTTAGTCTTTAGTGGAATTATTATTTCCTTCAATTACTTATATGTGGCCATTTTCATTGAAATTTCTTGGTAAATATCTTCAATCATGTCTCTATTTTTCTTCATCTTTGTTCCCATTTTTTTTTAATAATATTTGAGGCCACTTATTTACACTTTTTCCAATTTTTCTCTAATGAAAAATCTGTAATAATCACATAATAAACTTAATGAATTAATTCCCACAGTTTTACATTCTCTTGTTTGGATTGTATATCCTCTTGGATATTGCGTGACCACATCCTTGGTCAGTAAATTGATATTGTTTCCATATCTTCATCACGTATTATTTTTATCTCTAAAATATATTCTGAAATTACACACACTTTCTCCAATAAAATTTTAAAATTATATAAGACATTAGGTTCAGAATGTTGTACCTTTTTAAGAGAATTATTTCTTCTTATATACTTTTTATTCTTCTTTCTATTAGACATAAATCAATCTTCAATATCATTTTTATTGATTTAATCTAATTTAATCCACATATATTTGTAGAAAATTTCATTTGGAACCTCATTATATATGTATTCTCTAAGAACACCCTTTAATTTTTTTGATTGAGGAATCAATATTAATGGTTTTTTGATATTTTTTATGATAATTTTTTTGGTTATCCAGAACAATTCTTTCCCCTAAAACATCTCTGAAACTCCAAGGAAATATTACATGTAGTCAATGAAATACATTTTTTATTTTTTTAAATACTTTTCCATAAAACATAGAGTCTTTTATGGGGGACTTAATTCTTAAACAACTTCAAATTGAGTAAATGAAATAACAAATCCATGAAGTATAAACCTATACCTTTGATACCACCTCTTATTCCCTAAAGGGTCATATTATGAGATTACCTTGAGAGGGGGGTAAATCAGGGTATGGAATACTTATTAAATTTATAAATTTTCCCTTTAACTTTCACTTACCTTAAATGGATCCATACCTCTCAACCATGAGGGCCACTTTTTATGCTATTTTTTTTTGATGTTGACCTAATTCAAACACTTGACCATCCCTTTGGTTCCAAATATTATTTAATATTCTTTTTACCCTATTTTATCGTGAATGCATAAACTAAAAATGGAAACAAGAATTTACTTGGTTCACACTCACTAGGATACTCCAAGGAGCATGAAATTGTTATTGCATTGATTCCCCAAATCTCTATATAATTTAACTTCACTTTAAAAGGTTTGAGATATGACACTCCTTGCCTAGGCTCAATACTGTACAATGTTTAGGGTAAACTCACTATCACCCATGGGTCACTCCTAGCTCACTTCCATCATCCATCTATTTTTATCATTACATCAATGTAGGATCTCCACACCTTTTATTAATATCATGTCCCTTAACTACTATTACTTGCATGGTTGACCTGATTATGGATTAGTGTCATTCATATCCTTTTGTTTCACTTCATGTACTTTTTATGATCTCATCTCTAACAGAATCTTTCATTTTTCCATAATAAAGTCTATAACTAAACCTTCCAATGTAGATCTAGTAAATTAATATCGCATTTTTATTACATATAAATCCCCTTCCTATTATTCTTTCATAGAATCTTTAATGGGATCCAACACCTTCTCCTTCCATTTATCCCCTCATCTAGAATTCCACTTCACTTCTGTAATAACCCAAACTATAAAAAAACGATTCGATAGTTATATTACATTATTGGTACAAAATACATCTGTTCCCAAAGAATCCAATATCCATGAATGGCCCGAAGGCCTTCTTTATTTTATTCTATTATGGATAATACCCCTTTTAAGGGTTGAAGGAGAACCCATACATGACCCGTATTCCCAAGGCACAAGGTCCGAATGACCCACAATACATGACCCAATGTCCCAGAGGCCAACAATGCTCAATACATGACCCGTAGGCCCAGCCCAATTGAACTTACCCTCCCCAGCTTCAGATTCATTGATCACCTAGCTCCCACCTTGCATTTCTGATCAACTATCATTTCCACATACAAAGTTGTACGGTTCCTAGTCCCGATGGTGGCTGCCATACCCTATCATTCTTCCAATCCGGTTAGCTCTGCTTCTGGTGGCTGCTACTCATGTTGCTCTGATCTTATTCTAGGTCATGTTCTATGTGAACTGGGCTAATCCATGGTCTACATGGCCCGAAGGCCCTATGGCCCGAAGTCCTTTGATGACCCAAAATCCATTGAGACCCGTAGGCACAAACCGGTGGCGCGAAGATCCAAATATGGTGAATAGTTCCGGCTGCTATACTACCGAACAGTAACTGCTACCGTGACTACTACAGTACTACTACAGTACTAATACAATACCACAAAAATTCACCTTCACTCAGTTTTGAAC
This sequence comes from Viscum album, assembly GCA_963277665.1. Lineage (NCBI taxonomy): Eukaryota > Viridiplantae > Streptophyta > Magnoliopsida > Santalales > Viscaceae > Viscum > Viscum album. Next base: position 1,812,098,412 of record OY728156.1, read on the forward strand.
CTGGGTCTTTTGGATTCCAAGCAGGATCCCTTACCACTCGGGTATGGGCTCATTGGCAAAGAATCCAATATCTTAGTAGTCTTTTAAGACTCGTTACACACATAATTTTCGCATTAAAATTGGTAACAGTTACTATGGCTTAAAAAATTCACATGAACATTTTTATCTCTTCTACAAGATCCTTTAAAATTATACATAGTTATCATATAGGTTTTTTGAAGAAAGGAGAAAAACTAAGGGGGATCTCAGATGATTTGTAAGGAGTAGTGTATAGTGGAAGCTATTATAACATAATAATGTAATAAATAGAATGTAAAATAGTAAATTATCATAATAATTTCATAATCAATTGAAACTGATGGAATAATATATCCATGAAAATAATAAATACATGGATAATAATTACTAATCTCAAACTAATAGAATGCATAATGGTGTAAAATATATATGTATTGTCAAGGACTTGTTCCATGAAATCATAAATAAATGGGTAAGTCATATACCAATACCCTAGCTTGTTTGTCTCATGATACCTACAAATACATTGAGGATATATCTATATTGGGTCACACCTAAAAATAATTAAGTTTAATTTGTTCATTATATGAGTTAACAAGATATTTCATAATATTACCTAAGGAAGTTATCACTTAATGAATGAAAATAAAACATGAATATACATATGATGGAAATATGGAAGAAAATATTTACCCATTAAATTGAATAATGTGGAAATCTTAGATAATTCTCAAAAATAAACTTGGAAACTATAGGGTATTATAAATTTAATAGGATGTTCCATTTTCAAATAAATAAATTAAGGTGGTGGGGAGGGTAATTTAAAAGTGTTGGGTTATCAATAGAAGATAATAATTAAGTTCAGTAGTTTGAAGTGGTAGAAGATAATAGAAATTATATAAAAATGATTCATCAAGGTTTGTAAAGATAATATGAATTATCAAAATAATATCCACTGAGAATTTCTCACCACGTGTATATTATTAGGTCCACTCATTATGCATAGGGTGAAGATTGAGATGATACTCAACCATCCTATTTCAAGGAGATTTAACCCAGGCACATCTATGTTATAGTTTTTCCTCTTTACAGTGTCCATATATGAATGTAATTTCTATGAAAAAGACACACATTTTAATTTCCCAAATTTAATTTGTTTGGGAAATATGGTGGATTAAGTAACATCTCAATAAAAATATCATGAAGGATAAAATTTCAAGTAAAACATTACTTACCATAATTAAAAGAGAATCATGATATAAAATATCAACATGGTAGTAAGTACACCATATAATAGAAAACACTATGTATAAATTATTCATGTATTAAATAATTAAAATTTGAGTCAAAGAATCCCTAAATTTATTCCCACTTGGAAAATTTTTCTATTGAATGTTTCCATGAACTATAGAACTTCCTTGGTGGGTAAATAACCATAACTATTTTTTGATTTTATGGATGATTTAGAAAATTGTAAAAGCCATAAACTCCATGACCAAAAAAAGTATTCCACCAAATATTGATATAAGAGAACCGAGAACCTAGAGAAGATATTTTCATATTAAATTTATAATTAACATAAATTAAAATGAATGAAATTAAACATTATCTTAAAATACTTCTTGATATATGTTTTTGATCATCCAAAAACCATTTTATAGATTACCTTCATTTCGTTGTAAGGATCCAAGTGGAGAGTCCCTCTAGGGGTGATCCACACATGCTCCTTTGAAATCCAACCAACACAAAAAGAACATTAGGGTTCTACCATGTCAGATATATCATCTTGTGTTGATTATGTTGATCACTTATAGTTCCTTATAACCTAAATTAATCTCTCTATAGCTTATTATTCTTGATTATAAGAGAGGAGGAGTAATGGAGAGAGAATTCCATTGTGCACAATAATTATCAATTCTCGATTTTTAAATTAACCCTACACAATAGACATAACTATTTATTTATAGATCCAAGGTTTAGGTTAAAATGTTATTTAATTACATACTAAACATTAAATACTATTATAATCCCAATCAAGCCCCATTACATATAATAATAATAATAAAAATATTATTATTATTATTTTATGGTGTGTGGAAAATGGTGTAATATGAAATATTATTTTTTTCATCTTATAAATTAATATTTATCACCAGACATAATCTGGAACTGTTCATCCTCCTAGACATTTATCAAATACTTGAATAATTTTTTTATTCATAAATAAATATTTTATCCACACACCAAATGATAAATACTTATTAAATATTCATTAAATATTTTCAATAAGAAACATGAATAAAACAAATCCTCAATATTGGAAATAATATTTATTCTATTAATTAAATTATAATATAATTTAATCTTGATTAATATAAAAACTCTGTGTATGACCATCTATGATTATTTAATGTTGGCATTAGTTAGTATTACCTTAATTCCAAGATTATTATCTAGTAATGGGTCAATAAACCCAATAGAAATGAATTAATATCACAATGTCAAAAACCCAATATGAATTGATGGTGTGTAATATAATCTCATTGTCACAATATCAGATCAATAAAGTTACACACCCATGTCATCAACATATATTCTTGATAAATCTTTCAAAGAATATCTAAAATATACATCTTGTTACACTATTTACATTTAATTTAAGATAAATGTTCTATTATAATCAAAGGGTTAAGATATTAAATTCTGTAAACATGGAAGGGATGAATCCTTCCTCCACATATTCTGTAATAACATATCACTCCTGACACATCCAATTAATCCAAACTCACCATGAACTATATCATCAAGGTTTACAGAATACATTTAAGTGTGTGAGTAATAATTTTTATTAATAATAATATCAAAGACTAAGGACCATTACACATGATTTTAGATATGAATATATCATTACACAAAACATGTCAAATTCCCACTGGTGGGTTCGTTATCATAATATTCTATCTTATAGATTATCAAGTATGATCCTCCAGAGATGAAGTCTCATTCACTTACGAGTAATCACACCTAATAGTATTTATACTATGTTCTCTATCATGGAATTTTATCTGACAATATAACTATATTTAATGATATCATCATAGAACTTAAATATTATTATCATAGAAAAGAAATGTCCCAACCTTATCAATTCAACAGATACCCCAGGACATTATTAAATAAAATTCATCCAGAGAATCAAAAAATATTTAATAATATGATTTATTAATATTAAAATATTCAAATATACTTGTAATAAAAGTAAAAATAGTTGGTTCTAAAATACCGACTCCAAAAAACTCTAACTTGTAATAGAACCAACTACCAATGACTTTTAGTCTACTAGACCTCACATGAGGATTATGTTTTTAGTTGATTCAAGGCATTAGTTAAGGGGTCCTCCATGTTGTCTTCCGTGGATATTATGCTCACTGTGACTTGACCTCTTTGAGAAAAATACCTCAAAATATGGTACTTCATAATTATGTACTTCATAAATTGATGTGACCTTGGATCCTTTTCAAGATCCACTACTGAAGTATTATCACAATATAGTGTGATAGGATCTTTAATAATAAGAATCACATCATGATCTTGGACACAGTTTTTTATCAAAAATAATTCTTTATTTACCTCAAATTACTTCATATACTTAGAGTCTGCTATAGAATTTATGACCATAACTTTCTCTGATCTCTTTTAGCTCACAGTACCTCCCTTCAGAGTGAATAAGTATCATCTCTGTGATTTCATATCATCTTGATCTATTTGAAAATTAAAATCATCATATCCTAACCTTACTAGTTCTTCATCTCCTCCATAGACTATAAACATATCCCTAGTATGCCTCAAATATATAAGAATATTCTTAAATTTCATGAAATTTTAGTCACTTTTTTCATAATTATATCTTCTTACCATACTCAAAGTGTAGGAAACATCTATCCCAGTACATAACATAACATAGATGATTGACCCAATCACTGATGTGTATAGAATATTTTCCATATTCTATATTTCCTAATGTGTCTAAGGACTCATTTTAATGGAAATATTAATTCCATATGACATTGGAAACAATCCCATCATATATTATTCTTTACTGAATCTCTTCAGTATCATGTCAATATATGTATTGTTACTTAGACCGAGCAACATGTTTGATCTATCATATTGATCCCAAGAATATATGTCACATTGACTATGTCTGTAATGGATAAGAATTTATTTTACAAGGATTTAGGATATTATAATATTGGTATTTCTTTTCTAATAAGTAATATGTTTTCATCAAATACTATTAAGAAAACGACTGCTCTCCCATGAAGACATTTAGATAGAAGACACACATTCATTATTTATAAAACCAAAATTCTTTTATGGATAGATAAAACTAAATTTTCAATGACCTGGATTCTTATTTTAATCCACAAATGGATCTTTAATGTTTTTATAACATTTTGGAATCCTTTAGAGTCACAAACCCTTCAGGATGTGTCATATAGACATCTTCCAAGAGGTTCATGTTAAGGAAATAAATTTTAATTCTATTTTATCAATCTCATAGTCATGGAAGTAAAAATTGGAAAGTATAACTCTGATTGATTTTAGTATAGACATTGGTGGAAAGGTTTTATCATAGTCAATGACTTGTCAGAGTTTGAATTCTTTTACAACCAATCATGAAAAATGAGTAGGGAATTTTCCATCCATGTCCATTTTCTTATTGAATACCCATTTACAACCTATGGGAAATACATCCACCATAGGATATAACAAAATAAAAAAAATATGGCACATGAAATCTATTTAATAATTTGTATCTTCTTTCCACTTATCAATAATTATTACACTAATTTCTTCCTCATAGGTTAGAAGGTCATTATTATCAACTAATTATTAGTCATCATCATTAGTGATTTAGAAAACCAAACTATTCTCATTCCCTAACCTCTCTTGTACTTCTAAAAGGTACTTGTGTCTCAAGAACATATTCTTCCATGGGGATTTGGGGAATCTATTCCTATTCCAACTCTTATGTATCATGATCATTGACTTCATGAAATTATATATCTCTCTAACTACCTCTTTAAGAAATTTAATTATTCTTGAGAAATATAGGAGGTTAATCAACCGAAAAATATTTATTTGAAGGGTTTTATAGGTAGTATCCCCTTGTTTCCATAGGGTACCCTATAAAGATACAATTTGTACCTTTGGATGAAATTTTCTTTCCTAAAGAGGTTTTATAGAACCCTTCAAATCCCCACACATATAATTATAATAACACAAGTTTATTTATTATCCATAATTGGTATAGAATAGCATCTTCCACATTAGTAGGTACTCTGTTTAGTATTTATGATACTATTTGAAATGTATATCCCTAAAATTATAAAGGAAGACCTGTGTGACTTGTAATTTATCATTCCATGTCCAATAGGGTGTGGTTCATCCTTTCTCTTACACTATTATATTAAGGTGTATAAGGAGGTTTTAGTTAACATTGAATACCAAAGTCCCATAAATAATCAATGAATTTCAATTTATGATATGCTCTAGCACATTCTGAGTTGAGTTTCATTATCTTTTTACAAATATATTTATCAACATAATTCTTGTATTCCTTGAATCTCTCAAAGGAATCCAACTTATAGCTTAAAAATTTGACATATTCATATCCACATAAATCATCAGAAAAAGTTATTAAGTATGATTACCCACCCCTTAATTCAACAATAAATGGTCCACACATATCAGTATAAACTAATTCTAGAATCTTATTTATCCCTTTCACATTTTCCACTAAATGAGACTTTGGTCATTTTTACTGGTAAATATGAATTACATAAAACAAGAGGTTTTAGTTCAAAATAATCTAAATATCCATCATTTTTTAATTTATTCAAATGATTTTCTCTTACATAACCTTTTTGGTGATTCCAAATTTAGGTTTGGTATGAGCCATGTGCAATAGTTTCATTATCAATTTCCATTTTTTGTTTTGTGAAATCCAACACCTAATGGATATTATTAAAATGTTCCTTAATATAAAAAATTTTATTCTTGTAAAAGAAGCCACATTTATTCCCAAACATTAAAATAAGTCCATTTGTATGAAGTCTGAATAAAGAAATATTGTTTTTGGTAACAAATGGAACATATTAACAACCTTTTGAAACCAAGATCATTCTTTTCAACAACCTGAGCTGGTAGTCCTTTATAGACACATATTAAAGTTTGGATCTGTTGGGTACTTGTTGATAAACCTCCCCTCAAACAATATTTATAAATATACTTGGATTATATATTTTAATATATATGTGATCACCATAAGCTATATATAGTACCCCATTTTTTTGAAATTGATAAATAGAACTCGATAAAAAAATGCACTAAAATCTTCCCCTTACTTATTTTCCTAGGTGTATTTTTTCTTCTAGTGGACCATTTTTTCACATGTGAAATAGATAGCATATAACTCCCTTCCTTTACCCTTGATCTTTCTATTATTGAAATGGAGTTTTGAAGAAACTTTGGGATTAGATTTCTTTGTTTGGAATTTCTATTTTTTTCACTATAAGTATGGAAGGATTTCTAGTCTGTGTATCCTTATCAAACTGGTTAAGAAGATTGATTATATTTGGGAGAGTCTTATAAATTTTTTAATTTTAAAATTAACAAAAAAATGGATAATATTTAAGGGAGTGATGTAAGAATGATATTGGTGCACTGTTCTCTAGGGAGTTTAAGCCCTAGAACCTCTAGTCACTCAATTTATCTAATGATTTCAACTATATGAGGGAAATTTGGTGAACCCTCTATAATATTAATCTATAATAAAACTTTAGATATCTCAAAAAATTCATATATTTCTCTCTCCTAGTATAAACCATGGAGATTCACAGGCATGCTATAAGAATCCTTGTTTTCATGAAACATAAGAAGTTCACCTAACTTGGATGAAATCATTAAACTTTTAAATTCGACTACATTATTCAATTTTTTTCCAAGATAGTGAACTCTTCATTTGTCACCTTCTAAGAAGGTGGATCTGGTAATGAGGATTCTAGAACATAATATTTTAGTTCATGGTGCAAAAAAACAAGTTGGAATTTTAACTATTATTGGAAGTTACTTCAAGTAAATAGATGTTATTTCTCAAATAATGATCAATGAGATAATGTGGATGATGAAAATTCCATTTTTCTATAATTATAAAAGAGAATATTATAATTACTTTTATTCTTTACAAATTATGTGAGAAAAAAATTACTATTTTTATTAAGTCTCCCACTATATTATCAAGTATCATAGTCCCTCACCATTAAACATAGAGTGTCACTTCATGATGGATATTCTAGTGGAAAGGATCTATATTTCCTTTATTATAGTCTATATGTATGCCCTGAAAATTAAAATAAATCATTTTGGTATACAGTCATGCCAACTGCGGGAATGTATTTCCTTGATCCGTTGAATGGACTCTCCAATCTAGAAACCCTTACTCTGATTTCCTCAATTATTGAATCCAAATTTTTATTAGATAGAAATATGACATTAAACCCATTACATATTTGGTTAAGTAGAATAATTATCTTAGTTAAGACTTCCCATAAATTAAAATAACCCCTGACGTAGGTAGAATCAACAACTTAGATATGGATTCATCTTAATTAATATTGGAAGGCTTAATGACTTAATATTAACTTGAGGGATTTTTTTATTTTGTGTAATGATTTATTATTTTATACTTTTTTTTATTAATATTAACTATATTTTACTTAAGTGATTTACCAGATTTATATAAAACATTTATACATAATACATTTATTTAAATTCCATATTTATCTATTTGTCCATTAATTGATGTGATCACATAATTACATCCATAAAATAAATAATTCTTAAGTCATAAATAAATAAATAAAAAAACCATGATCTTATCTAATGATTGATTTATTGAGTGGGAAATAAATCAATATATTACCTTGGAAAAAACTCATTGTGTTGATCATGTCATGAGTTATAGATTTCAACTTGTCCACCTGTCTATCTTCAAGGTTGGTATCATTTGTGTTATGCCTAGAATCACCTCCACACGCCTTGGGATAATCCATTAAGTACATGTATTTATAACTCACACATGGGAGAGTAGAACTAAAGTATTTTTTATGAATAATTACATAAATCATCTTGGATATGTAGATCTTACATAATAAATGATTTAGGGATAGATCGCAAGCCATCATATTTAATTTAATATTAAATAATTGAAAACTAATGAAATAAATTAAATTAAATAAAACCAATTCATACATAGGTCTTTTTCATTATCATTATCATTCACACACATAAAATGGTTACACAAAGGTACCATGGATAACATTAATTTCTATTCAATTATCATAATTAAGATAAACACACTTACATTAATCAATTAATTAATTACCTTTTATTTTATTGACCATCTGAATTCTCTTGGATATACTAATCATAAATAAATTCATGGAAAATATATATTAAAACCAATAATCCAAGATAATTAAAATAAATTAATTGATCATTAAATAATTCTTTAAAAAAAATTAAAATTCTCAAGAACATCATTTTTTAATCAGAATAATAATGTTTTAATGTTATAAGTATAAATTTAATTTAATTTAATTTTTTCCTTTATTGTGAGAATAATGGTGAGTACTTATGAGTTACACACCAAGTTCCTTGATTACCATCTACCTAGGATAAATTCCTAGGGATTCGGTGTGAACCTTGGTTGGACTATATAACATGTAGTAGCCAAACACATGTTATGTATTACACTCGTCATGTGTCAGTGTAGTGCACCAAAGGACTTGGAGTGTTCTTCAGACACGAGACCACATGACATGTACTCTAGATACATATCATTACTTCTAAAATCCAGATGTCCACCAAACTCACCAAATAACTTGGCATGTACTTCAGATACAAGACCACATGACATGTACTCTAGCAACACGATGTGTCTTCCACTAGTCCTATGTCTGTATAACTCACCCAATGACTCGGTGATTATTTCAGATACATGAAATAATTAACCACATTCTATGTACCCTAGATACATGCCATCTATATCATTAATGCTAAATGTTGTTAGTCTCACATGGTTTTGATTGTGTATTTGATCACATGGTTAGTGTAAATTTTATTGGTAAACCATGTATACTACATGAAATGTATTCCATCTACATGCCATGTATTCTTAAAATCCATGTTCTAGATTGTCCTAGTCTATATGCAGGGTGAAATAAATTCACATCATGTAGTTATTAATCGGAATTTCATGTATCTCATGGAGTGTCCAGGTGTTGTGCACAGGGGTACATAGTGTGTAATCTGATTACTCACCCTATAACCCATTCTTACCAGAAAAAACTATTAACACTTCTCGATGGAATCTATGGTCATTATTCATATATTAATAATCCTTTAATAAAATGAATCATCACTGATGATAATTAATTTGTCAAAATCATGTTAATTAAAATATTATTAAAGAACAAATAATTCATAAATAAATGATCTAAAAACTATTTTTTATAGAGATCCACAACCAAATAAAGAATTATAAATTTAAAAAATGAAACCTATGATGCCAATTGAATGTTACAGGAATAGTGGTAGTTCCTTGGTTGACAAATTACAATAAAGGTTTTTTCAATTCAATGGATCATTCCCAAAAATTTACAAGATGTAAATGTCATGACCATTGAAATTTTTCCCCCAAAAATTATCATAAGAGAACCTGAAACCCCAAGAGGATATTTTCATATTAAAATTATAAATAATTTATATTAAAATGGAATAAATGATACCTTGTATTAGGATCTTTATTCTTAGATGATTTTGATCATCCAAAACCCCTTTTTTATATTACCTTAATTTCTCTATAAGGATCTTAGTGTAGAATCCTTCTAGTGGTAATCCACTGATTCTATTTTGATCTCTGAGAAACACTGGAAGAATATCTAGTGATATCATGATGGATCTATCATCTTCTATTGATCATGATGATTACTTCTATTTACCTTAATCTTGAAGGAATCTCGCTAGCATTTCTTATTCTTGAGAGGAATAAAGGAGGTGGAAAGTATAGAGAATTTCATTGTGTGCAATGATTCAAAATTCATGATTATTCAATTAACCCTACATAATAGACATAATCAACTCTTTATAGAACAAGGGTTTAGGTAAAAATATTATTTAATTTTGTATCAGCACTTAAATAATATTATAATCCTCATCAAACCCCATTCCATATAATAGTATTATTATTATTGTTATTGTTATTATTTTATAAAATTCACAAATGGGAACAATGATAAATATTATTTTATCAGCTTGTAAATTAATATTTATCACATAAAATGATCTTGGTCTGTTCATCCACTTCAATATTTATCAAATACCCAAATAAATTTTTTATTCATAAATATATATTTTATCCACAAACCAATGACTAAATATTTATAATTATTCAATTAATATTTTCGATCAATAAAAATTGAAAGAAATTATTCATTAGTCTTGAGAATAATATTCATTCGATTAATTAAATTTAAAAATAATTTAATCAAGATTAATAGAAACACTTATTTTGTGACACTCTAGGATTAATTCTCATTAGGATTAGGTGGTATTTCCTAATATTCAATATTAATATCTAGTAATGGGTTAAGGTACCCAAGTGAAAGAACATAATGTGACAATGTTCAAAAGCACATATGAATTCTCATTGTGAAATATAATCTCTTTGTCATAATATCACATTAAAAAGGTTCCACACCCATGTTATCAACCTATATGCTTGATACGTATTTCATTGACTATATAGAATAAATGTATCATTGCACCATGTCCATGGAATTTAATTCAACAGTTCCATACTAATTAAAGGATTGATATATAAAATTCTATAAAGATGGAAGGTAAAAATCCTTTCTTGACTTATTCATTAATAAATTATCAATCATTTCATTCCAAATATATCCAAAATCACCAAGAATTATATGATTACCCACACCTAAAAGTCTAGATAAAATGATCAATAACATGGTATGTTATCTGACTATAAAACTATATTTAAGAATATTATCATAATACTTCACAGTCCACATCATAGTGAGGGAATATTATGAACTTTTCAATGTGATGGATACCCTAGGACAATATTACCTCAGATACAAGAAAAAAATGAAAAAAAAATTAATATGATGTTTTATTAATATTCAAATATTCGAATATATATGTAATCAAACTACAAACTGTGGGTTCTAGGACACCAAATCCAACACATCTAACCTCTTGTACAATTAAAATGACTATCTAAAACAACTATATTAGAAGATTATTCATAATAATAACCTTTTCAACTTAATTTATAATTACTATCTATATGTATATTAGTTATTTATTATTATTTTTCAATATTGATTATGAGTAATCTTGACCTTTATAAAATAGTTTCGTAGTAGTGGTGTTGTTATTCAATCGTCTCCCAAATTTCATCATTACCATAAATAATAAAATTTAATGTAATTGGTTATTTATAGTTATTTACAATGATTTAATTTAATTCTAAGGGGGTTTGGTTATGACTATTAAAAATGAAATCAATGATGAGCATATTTCAAGGATTTTTAACAAACTGACATTTGTATCTTAACTAATGAGTTTAATATTAATTTTACCATTATAGAAAAAAATTAATTCATTATTTACTTATTTATATCATATATTATGAAAAATTAAATAATGATAGTTAGCCATGATATAAATTTATATCATATTTCAAGTAGGTGGTTAAAGCGACCCAAACAATAATATACCATAATTAATGGATGATTATGAATTGATTTAATTGTAATGTCTTTATAATGGAAGAATAATGACCTTATTTAGTGTTTATTAGTGTGTTATATCATAATTTTAAATAATTATAAGAATTATATAACCTATAAAAAATTGTAATGTAGTATGAAGAAATCATTTCTCTTAGAACGCCCTTTTGGACTATTGAATTTACCATGGTAGTTTATTAAGAATATTTTTAATAGGTCCTATAATTTATCTTTCAATAAATTTATAATTTTATGAAAATAATATTTATCCTTTAAACTCATTCTCATGACCATCCATTAAAGGTAGTGATGGAAAAAATGGAAATCAATCATTATGTGGTGGTTGTAGTTTGCATGTACGAATGGTTGATGATTTCATTTTCCATTGAAATGGAGAAATGTATAATATGTTTTATAATTTAAAAATATAAAATATGTTATAAATATTTATACTTATTAATTAAATTAAACATTAGAATAATCTTTTTAAGGTGGTTTAGGAAAACAAAACATGATGCTTTTTGGAGGTGGTAGTCCACCCACACACGAATGTCATTTTTGTATTCCTTAAGTGAAAGTACGAAGGTGGTTAATAGTTATTACCTGAAAATAAAAAAATTAAGAATAAAAAAATAATTATTTTATTATATAGGAACTAAAAAATATATTTGTAAAATTAATATAGAAAATAAAATAAAAAGGAAAAAATTAGTACTCACGTTGAGGAATTGGTCTTTCCCTTGGAGGACTCCTTGGAAGGGAGATATTAGGTTAATATCATGTTAATATAAGATTAATAGGGTGAAACAAGATTATATGGGAAGGAATTATGGAAATGTTTCAATATTAAACCTATTTTTTTGAGTATTATTGAAGGGGTTATGAGGAACCCCTTTTATATATGGTGAGAATGGAATTTTTGTAAATATTTCAACTTAATATAAAGAGGGAACATGTTTCAAATTTCAAGTGGAACCAAAAATGGAAAATAATTGAGTCGTTTATTATATAAGTTCAATAAAATTTCAACCACTAATAATAAAGAATATTTTTTTCATTTTTCATGCTCTTTAACCATAGATTTATTACTTTTACAATTTTTGGTTTTACTGTGGTAACTAGTTTTTACCAAAGTAAATCATTTTTAATGGAAAACATAAAATGGGATTTATTATATAATTTGATCATATTTATTCAAGATATTAAATCCATTTTATCATATTCAATATATATATATATATATATTAATAATAAATTTTAACATTAGTGCATGTAACGCATAAAAACCCATTTTTAGTAAAAGTGTATTTTTAAGATGAAAATTTATATGTAGGGTAAAATTATCATTGTATTTGATATTACTGATATATATTATATTATTATAAAAAAAATTGATTTAAAAAAATATAAATATAAATTTTATCAAAATAATATTTAATTAAAAGAAAATAGAAAAACTAGTTTTTATTGGAAATATTACTTAAGTCCGTAAAATGTTAATCACGTGGTTTCTAAATTAAATATTATTTTTTAAATGTATATTTTTACATATTCAATAAATATTTTAACTATTTAAATATTTTATACACTTCTAGGTCTTATTTCAGAAGTCCTAAAATTCATAGTTTTTGTAAAAGGAGTATTTTTCCCTATTTTTTAAAATTTAATTATTTCAGAGAAATCCCAAAAAAATCATCTTAAGATAATATTGGAATTAAAATTAAAAAAATGAATTTAATTAGGTAAATTTAAATTTATAATTTATATGTTAAAAATCATGTATAAAGGATCCTTAGAGTGCGCATTATGTAAAAGTTATTGTGATATAGTGTCTACCTACTATAGTAGGTCCCTGAGTATTAAATCCCCCCACTAAATAATTTCATACTAAAAGTTGAATACATATTATATACTAAAAAAACTATTGATAATCCTTCATCATATATTATTCATGATCCTATTCTACCTCCTCTTGTATATGATTTCTCCAAAAGGCTTTCACCGATCAATTTTTCTAATTGCGCAACACTTTCCCTATAGTGTCAAGAATATGGAAAATATCTTGATTATAAGACAAATTAGGTTCCAAATATATTCCTCCAAATGTGAGTATATGTTTTTGATCTATCATGTATTATTCAATAATGAAACATGGAAGATATCATGTACTTTAGGACTGTTGGGTGGTATATACAATTGGTAATATACTACTTTAATTATCTCTAGAATTTCAAAAGGCCCAATATAAATATGAAATAACATCCCCTTTTTAACAAATATTGCAACTCCTTTCCATTTTTAAAACTTTAAGAATACATAATCACATGTGTTAAATTTCAAATCTTTCCTTTTATTATGAACATATATTTTTTATACTTTGAGAAAGTTTGATATGATTCTGGATAGTTTGTACTTTTACATTTGACTCATCCACATGTTCTAGGCCTACTAACTACTTTTCTCAAACATCTTCCCAAACATGTTGTAGTAAAAAATAAATTCCTATACAATGCCTTATATGGTTCCATATAGATTCTCAAATGGAAACTATTATTGTATATAAATTACAATAGAGGTAGATGCTGATCACATGCTCCTTGATAGTCGAAGAACATGATCTCAGCTTGTATTCTAGTGTGTGTGTATAGTCCTTTTACATTTCTAATAAATTTTTGGATGATAGGCGATTCTCAAATATACCTTGGTTTCATGATACTTTTAAAGAATCATCAAGACATTTTATGTAAAGAGCAGTTTATGATTAGATACAATTGATAGTGGTTCCCCATGAAGTCTAAAAATTTAATTGATATAGAGTATGGAAAGGTTCTCATGGGATAGGTATCCCATTTTTGAAAATTATTTTTTATTAAAGGGGGAGCATTCTAAAAAACCAAGTCATGGGCCCTCAAAGAGGCTGAAAATGATGAAGACCCCAGGCATCGCCTTGGACAATCACCTTAAACTCCTCCGAAAGAGTATCTATAGTATCATAAACAATAAATACTTCCTCATGGTTTCCCTTCTGAGCTATAGAGTCCACCGCAAAATTCGACCCCCTCCAACTATGATGAAGAATTTTCCCTCTCTTGGATTCCCTATCACATCTTCATATGATATATGTCAGCTCCCAAGGCACCAAGTGAAGTCCTTGCACTACTCTAACCAAAATTTCTAAATCTGACTCCACCTCTGCCACCAGGAGTCTGCAACCCCTACAAACCAATAGCCCTGAAAGTAGAGCTCATTCCTTTATACCCAAGGAGTTCCCTATTCCATAATAAGATAAAAATCCTAGCAGCACTAAGTCCCTATTTTCCTTGAGAATATCACCTCCCCTCATAACCCCATTCATGCAGGATCCGTCGACGTTAAGCTTCAGTCCACCGATCAGGGGATCCCATCTGACCCAATAGCCATTATCGCATCTTGGCCTATATGGATTTCTAAGAAACTTGAACACCACCTCAAACTCCTGGCACCCTTTTAATAATGGAATAAGTTCAGTGATGAGAATCCTTAATCGCATATGAAAATAGTGAAGAGACCAGCTATTTCCATACCTAGCCTTGTTATGGGTGTCCTAAATAACCCGATAGATAGAAACCAGTATAATTGTTCTCACTTTCCACTCTGAATCTTTAGACTCAGAGCCATAAAACCAATAATCCAGAAATCCATTCAATTATAAGACCTCGACTTCGATGCATGGGCGAGGCATGAATAGAGATTAGAGAAAATGCACCCATCTTCTTTGGAAAACTAGGTTTATAAAGGACTCTACCTAGGTGTACTAATAGAAAAAACATCAAGAGGCCAAAGGAATACCCTTCTTTTGAAGGTTTTCATCAGTTGGAAGGGATTTGTTCTGAATGCGCCACACCAGAAAGAACATTTTAATATGGATATCATTGCACCAAAGATTGTGTTCCCATTCATCTGAAGTACCTTTGATGTGGAGGAACCTTCGGTAATCCTGAGCAGAGAATCTTCCTGAGCTTGACTTGATGAATCAACAATTGTCTTGGTCATCACTCATAACGATAGCTTGGAAATCCTTCATCTGATCAAGAAAAAGAGACACATGAATGAGGTCATTGTTATCTGCCACCTCTTTAAAAGAAATATCCTAAAAAGGACCACTAGGATGGATTAGTCTTTCTCCAACCTAGTTGTTCATCGAAAAATTAATTTTCCCTTCACCAATAATCCATCTATTTCCATCACATAAAAGATCAAGGTGCTGACACATGCAGTGCACGAGTCAGGTCAGTTTACTAGCACTAGAGACATGGCCTTCCCTGAATTCACCATAATGAACACTGAATAATTCTTCCCACACTAACATTCCCACCATAATATCCCATGCTAATCTGCCCTGCATTCTTTGCATGTCTGTTTTAAGATCCCTTATACCGATTCCTCCATCAAAAAATGGTTTTTCCAGTCAATGCTAAGAGGCCTAGTGAGCATGACCTTCCTGGTTGGAATCCCATAGAAATGTCATCTGAATCCTCTCTATCCTTCCAAAAACCCTTTTAGGTGGATTTATTATCGATAAAATATGCATTGGAATAGAGGAGAGAACACTGCTGATCAATGTGACATGACCTCTGAATGAAAGGAGCTTATTCTTCCAATTAAGAATCCTTCCCAACAAGCTATTAGTAATATCCTCAAAGTACATATTTTTAATGTGACCGCATGAAATTGGAACAACAAGGTCAAGAATCAGTAATTGACCTTATTTGTAGCCAAGGGTGTTCTAAATATCCCTGAAACGTCTCCTAGAACACTTATTTGAGATGAAAACCTTTCTTTTTGTTGGATTTATCCTCTGCCCACTAAAACAACAATTGGAATTCATAACCTCCATTAGTTTGGATAGTGACCTACGTCTTCTGTTAGAGAAAATTAAGATATAATCTATGAACATGAGATGAGAAACATCTTTCCATCCACGCCTGCAAGTATAGGGAAAACCCGCCCTTCCTCCTGCCCATTAAGTAAATTCCTAGAAAGAGCATCATGGGACAAAATAAAAAGACTAGGGTATAATGGATCACCTCGCCGAACACCACAAACTGATTTAAATAAGCCAAAAAAATTTCCCAAGAGGGATAAAGATAGCCAAGGAGAATCATAACACATGAAGAAGAGATCACAAAACCAATCATGAAAACCAAATTTCTTCATCACACAGAGGATGAAACACCACTCCATTTTATCATTGGCCTTGTCCATGTCAACCTGAAATATAACATTGGAAACCACAGTTTTTTTATGCAGGTCAGCCACCATTTTGTAATAAATGACCACTGACCCTTGAAAACTCCTCCCCTAAACAAAGAAATGTTGTTCTTTCGACACCAGCTTAGGGATGACCCCATTCAGTCACCTAGAGATAATATAATCCAAGACCTTGTAGGACACACTGCACAGACATATGGGTCGATACTGACTGATACTCATGGGGTCCTTCTTTTTTGGGATAAGGACTACTCTGGAAGCACATGAACCCATGTTCACCCCCCCACCAACAAAGAAGTCTTGCACCGCATCAATCACTTGTAGTCCAACCACCCCCACATTTCATCATATAAAGAAGCCGGAAATCCATTCGGCCCAGGAGCACTATCGAGAGGAATTCTCAAAACCGAATCCTTAATTTCATCTGTTGAAGGGACAAATGAAATATAGAGATTATCAGTGGCCCCAACTAGATGACAAACCCATCTCAGAAACTCATCACTTTCTTTAACATTTCGAGAGTGCTCAGGGTTAACCTCATGGCCCTCAATCCCCTCAGCCAAAAGTTTTTCAATGTTCTCATGGGACATTTTTCCTCCCAAATCTACGTATGAGGTGAACTCCTCATTGCTAAGGCTCATGTTAACTTTCATTATTTTCATCTCTTTCAAGCATTCATGAAAAAAGGCACTATATCAATCACCTTCCTTTAACCATCTCACATGGGATCTCTACTTGTAAAGGGTTTCCATCTCCAACAGTGTTTCCGTGAGATCCATTCTTTTATCACAAAACAAGATGAAAGTATTCTCATCCCAATAATATAGATATGCCTCCTCCATTTTGTCAATCTCAATCTGGATAATTCTCACCCTAGTAACCTCATTCGGTCTGTTGGCCAACTAGCCCTTAATGTCCTCCTTGAGTAGCTTGAGACTAATTGTAATACCATACCAAAACCCACCAACCTCCCCTTGCACCCAAGATTGTTGTACCAACTGCATGAAGGATTAATCCTAATGCCATGTGATGGAATACAAAAAGGATTGGCAGATAGAAATATCACATATGAGATTCGCAATGAGTGGAGAATGATCTGAGAGAGAATGAGGCAAATGAGTAACCGACACTCACGAGAAGGACTCCAACCCCTAGATATTTTTAAAGCACCTATCTAACTAGATCAAGATGCGTGTTTTGCTTCTTCTATTGTTGCACCGGGTGTATTTAGAACCAGAGAACCCAAGGTTTAACAAAACTGTTGCTACCACGACATCTAGTAAGTCCTAAGAACCACCAAGATCGATTTCCAATCCACCTATTTTCTCTGAATGATCAATGATGGCATTAAAATCGGCTCTGATAAACCATGGTAGAAGCCCTATATCGAAGCACTCAAGATGGTTCCAAATTTCATTTTTATTCCTTGACATTTTCAAAATTCATAGAAAATTCCCATTTTAATATTGTCCAACATCTATCTAGGTATATGAAGAGGTATCATGATACACTTAGGATATTTTATTTCAACATTTATCTGTTTTAATACTATGAAATTATAAACAGAATCTACAATCTCCCACTTGATACTCTCCCACAAGAAATTTTCTCTTACATAATTATACATCTTTACACTAATAGGGTTTATAGAAAAATTTGAGCTATATTCTTCATATAATAGTTCCCTTTTAATTTTAGGTATATATAAAACACATGAACTCTTTCAAAAATTCAATAATCCATCTTTATAGATGAATTATATTAATTTATGATCATTTCATGTTTAAATCATTCTTTTTAAATCCATATCATAATGTTGGGACTTATCAATATTTTCTAGTAAATATGGTTTAAAAATTTCTTGGAAAATGAATTATATCTCCCCATTCAAAAAAATTAAAATAACTAAATTTACTGGATCCCTGAATATAGGATCCTTATTAATCCTTATAATGGTCATTACACCATGGTCCCTCCTAATGAATACATCAACCACCTTATTTCCATTCCTGGGTTGGTAGTGTATCGAGTAATCATAGTCCTTGAGCAGCTCTAACCATCTTCTTTGCCTCATGTTGAGCACTCTTCGAGGGAAAAATATACTTCAAATTTTTTTCCTATATTTATGTCATATCTTTCTCTATAGATATGGTGCCTCCATATATTCATGTAAAATATTACTACTACTAACTCAAATTCATTAGTTGGATAGTTATATTCATGGTTCTTCTAAATCATTGATGTATAATAACTAACTCTATCATTCTGTATAAGTACATAGACTAGTCATTTCTTTGATGCATTATTATATATTAAAAATCCTTACTCTTATGATGGTAAAGTCAATACCAGTTAATTAATCAATCTCTTCTTCATCTCTTTAAAACATTGTTCACATTCAATGGACCATTTGGAATTAACCCCTTTACATGATTTTTTTAATGGGTTGTCCAATTGAAAAAAATTTAAACAACCCATAGATAATAACCAGGTAATACAGGGAAACTACTTATCTTTGTTATTTTCATCAAATTATTTCATTTTTTTGAATAAATTTATTTTCAATGGATCAATACACATTTTATCTTTAGAGAAAATATGAACAAGAAAAGAAATTTCATGGATGTAAAATTAACACTTACTAAATTTCCCATATAATTCATTTTCTATAAAGGTATCAAGAATTATTTGTAGATGGTTCCAATTCTATTCATATATTTTGTAGTATATCAAAATATCATCATTGTTCAACATTTTAATTCCCCAACCCAAATCACTAAATCCAAGCCAGAGTGCCATATGGACCCATGCATACCTCCACATATGCAAGAGGTTTCCAACTAGCGGGGAGGGTCAGAATGCTGCCAGTGGGGAGACTATACCCTCAATATTAGTGAATAAAATAATAACAAAATATAAAATAGTAGAATAAATATAAAATGATATAATAATGGCATGTAAAGAATATTAATTCATATAAAATAATAAACCAAGGATCACCCAAAGGGGTGGGTCAAACCATAGTATGAGTAATATTAGAGTAAATTAAAAATTGCGAAATCCCTCTGAAGTCCATCCAAATATAGAATCCAAACACCATTCTATGTCTCCTAATTCTTTATCACTAGGGATTTACCCTTTCTTGTATCCCTGAACATGAATTATGCACACACATTGAGATTCCCATGTAGGGTGTGAGTATAAACCCAATAGTGCACCACAAATGCATTATTAACATATGTTCACAATAAATATAAAATGTTTTATGTCATGATATAAGGTAAATTCACAAGTAAAAACATAGCCACACATGTTCCAAGTCATCATGCGCTAACCACGATTCCATGAACCCAAACCCCACCTTCTTCAACACAATTCCAGTAAGGATGTCAGTGTATATCACAACATATCATAATACATGCCATAATTCCTAGTGTTGGTTGGAACCCTATGCCTATCAGTAATCTCTTAGATTTATTCATTTAAATAATGTCGCACACCCCACCTTGATGGTTATCATTAATAAGAAAAATGCACACCCCACCCAAATAGTGATCATAAAACTCAGATAATGGTATGTACCACCTAACACATTTGGTGTATAGGGATGTGTACATCACCCTTTAATGTAAATCTCTCATATCATCATGTATCCAAATTATACTCAACTCCCCTACATGGTCTACTCCCACATTGGAAGACCTGTATGAGATGTGATTCATGAGCTATAATTCATAACCTTTGTCATATTATTATTCACCCCCTCCATGTATTTGTCTAACCAATAATGAGAAATGGGTTCAAACTGATACTTAAAGCAAGGTTTTGCAGGCTATGCAATACCACAAACATTACCTATAATGGTAAGAAAAAATATGGAATATCAAGAGCAGTTCTCAAGAGGCTACACACAAATATTAAAAATATATATATCAAGGATAGGTCTCAAGGTACACTCCCACACCAACATGAAACATATATCAATAAAGGGTTTACATCATAAATGATCAAATCCTGGTAACATCATATAAAAGGCCCTATGTGGTAAGGATCTTCCTACCCCAAGATCATAGACGTCAACCTCAAGGTTATTCAAGAAGGTAGTCACCCAAATCAATATCACACCCAAATACCCTAATAACCATCATTAATGACAGATGAGAGTTTAATAATGGATATTATTTTATAGAAACATCAAGGCTATAATTAAAGATACTCACCAAAGAAGATTCATCAAGATAAGCACAATTAAGAAGTCATAAAATGCACCAATGTTAGGAATAACCTATATAGAATACATAATGAACCATACTATAATACATAAAATCCTTATTCCAAGATTTTTCAAGAAATATGTAAGAATTATTCTAGAACAAGAATGAGTTACCATATTTCTTCACTCAAATTCCCCAAACCAGAAGCAACAATAATGGTATATGGAAGGAGCTCTTAGATTGACCCAATGAGAGGAAAGATTGATCTATAAAAAGGAAGAAACCAGATATTAGATGATATTCACAATACCAATCAACATATACTAATAACTCTCCAAAAACACTAATCACTGGTATGGGAGAATAATCAATTTTTCTCATCAGAAGAAAATGAGTGGGATGTCATTAATCATCCCCTCATAATGATCAAACATGGTTTGAAGAGAAAAACATGCATCATTGATACAAATACATTCATATTATTATCACATAGATCTAGGTATGAGTGGTAGAAAAGAATAATTTTAAGAAAAATTTCCATAGTCTTCATAATCCTCATACCACTGAAGAACGCCATGGGCACTCCACTATGGCATGTTTCCAAAATCCAATCTATAATGGACTCAAAATGGACTGCAACACACTGTGTTGTGTCTATTATGTACATGGTCACAAAAAAACCCAAAAGACCCTATGTCCAACACCATTCCCTACTTGGTAATGTAACCCATTTAATGTCCAAGAAAAACATGAAACATGGGGTCCATCAGGACATTTTACTAACCGTGGGGCCCCTAAAATCCAAATTTATGACTTTTTAGGTAATTTAAACCAATTAAAATGATTTTTAAGATTAAATAACTAACCATTAAGATTAGGATGATATAATTATCCCCATATAAATAATTATCATCCTTGATAAGAATCTTTAACATTGATCTCAAATAACTCAATCCACTTCACCCAAATGTTAGACTCGAACTCCTAAGTATCCTCCTAGACCCACTCATTCCTCCATAAGATCTGTAAAAGTGGTATTATCTCCCCCCATATAACTTTTTCCCCCAGTTGACTATAATGGATGATTGTTCTTCATATTATTTATCTATATCAAACTCAACATCTTTATAGTCTATAGCATGAGTAGGATTGGGCATATACATCTGAAACTAAGATATGTGGAACACATCATGCATACCTCATTAATACTGAGGGAGAACAAAATGGTAATACATTATCCCTATATAATATATGATCTAAAACAGTCCAAAAAACTTTCAGTTTTACCATTCCTTTCTTCATACAATGTCAATTCCCCAATCTCAGAGTTGTACATATGAAATCTGGGTCTCCTACGGTGAACTCTAATAGTCTCCTTCCATGGATGGAATATGATCCTTGTATACTACAAGCTGGGACAAAGTAATTTTGTATCAAATTTACTCTATCGAAACTCTCATTTAAAAGACTTAGTCCCACAATATTAGGCTCTCCCACATCATTCTAGCATAACTATTCATGACAAGGTCAACCATAGAGTTCCTTATAGGGTTCCATCTAGATAGAATCCTGGTAAGTGTTATTATAAGTAAACTTTACTAAGGATATATGTTCAACCATTATTTAACAATGTCTAATACACACTTTAAAAATATAATCATGAATATGGATCATCCTTTTAGATAGTCCATCTATCAGTGGGTGGTAATTCATTCTCAATCTTAGATGAGTCCTCAAAGCCTTCTACAGGAATTCATAGAACTATGACATGAGGCATGTGTCTCTATATGATAAAATGATCAAGGTAACACTACTTAGAGGTATACTATCATGTATATATATATATATATATTTCCCAACTCATACACAAAAATATTATCCCGGATCGAAAATAAATAGTCCACCTTTTTATGTTAATCCACTACCACCCAGATAGCATCGCGATTACTTGAGGACCTCAAAAACCCTATCATAGTATCTATCGTGACATAATCTTATTTCCATATTGGAACTAAAAGTGGCCATATAAAACCACCATGAAATTGATTCTTAGCATGTAATCTATGAAAATTTTGACCTCTAGAAACAAAACCAATGATATCCATCTTCATACATATTGTGAGGTCCCGACCCCAGAATACCCGGAGTCGGTGCCTTCAAAACATGATGTTCAATTTATTTCAAAGACCCACACTGATAAATTACACATCATGTCCCCTTTAGAGGATTGAATTTGGTTTAGGTTCTGGGTAACCAGATGCTAATGACATGCTTCTTCATCGAAAACTGATACCTAAAAATTTTCATTTAAAAACGAGGGGGTGAGCATAAAAATGCACAGAAAGGGGTTTTAAAACAAACCAATATAACTTTTGAAAAAAATTCTTTAAAAGTTTCATAAAACACTTTTATTAAGGAAAATATATAACATATGTAATATATCATAATCACAATGCTCAATTAAAACATGATAACAGAATTAAAAGGGTTCATGATTCAATTATATGTATTATCATTGGAGTAATAAATAAAATATGTTCTAAACATGTATGACATATGAATATTTAAGAAAAATTTAAAGAGCTAATAGTAATGAATAATCAGATTTTCATGTAAAGGAAAAAACTTAAATTTCATACATTGAATACTAATTCACTGAGTGCTAAACACAAGTCATTCCATAAGATTTTACTTTTCTGATACTCATAAGTACTGGCTCTTGGATATTATACTAGTAAAATATCTATTGGTTAATTAATTATCCTACACCTAATGAGGGAATTTATAATGTCGGAATTCTTGTGTCAGGGCCTTATGCCAAGACCTAGGACTAACTGTAACCGGACCCCAACCTGGAGAGCATCTATAATTGGACCCCATCCCGGAGAGCATCTGTAACTAGACTCCAACCCAGAGGGATTACTTTTACCGGTCCCCAACCTGGAACATACAAGTCCAATACATTCCTCATATGTGAAAATCGGGTCATAAATTCAAACTTTCATATACCACTTGAATAATTACTTACACATTTCATATTATCCAAGGTGTCCCATTCCACCTTGAATAATTAAATTTTATTTCATCTTACTCTAGGTGTACCATACCACTTTGAGTAATTTGATTTATTATCCTAGTATTAAGATATGCCACATGCATGCACCATTGAGTGAAACTATAATTAAAATGTAAAATGGAACCACTTAATCCAAAATACATAACATGATATATAACATTGAAAATAGAGCAATGACAGTTCATCGAAGGCATTCATGGATTATTATGCATCCTTTTCACATGAGACAATACTAAAGCACATCAAGTAATGGATGAAAAGGGTTTTCTATATGAAATTATAACAAGGTTAATATATTTAAAGGTTCTTTAACTTAAAAAAGTTTGACATAGGACGTACATATATAAAAACTAGTAATTTTTATAATAATACAATTCCATATGAAACCAGAACTTTATTCGCATTCAAGATTTTATTTAATGATTGTAAATCATTTTTTTATGAACAAAATATCATTAGATTGAATTATGTGTATACGTCCAAATATATAATAAGTGTAAATCCGTTTTTTAATTAACACCCATATTAAACAAACCCAATTATAATTATCAACTTTAGAAAAATTTAAACCTTTAGCCTTTGAAAAACCATGGATTTATATAGATATTTTATATATATAAACCATATATAAATAAAATTAAGTGTATGGGTTTTTCATTTGACAACCAAAACAAGTACTACTCCTGTTGGTTTAACATTGTTGAACAACATTTAGAAAACCGGAATAGGTTTAGGATGGAAAACCACATATAAATATATATTCATGTATGAAAATATAAATATTCATATATATATATATATATATAATGTGTATATATATGATTTCTCACAAGAATGTAAGAACATAAAAGTAAACCCTGACAATTATGGAATGCATCATAGAATTTTTTTAATCACCAAAACTCAGTTTTATGAATACTTATTTTGGGTTATGATAAACACCTATAAGTATAACCTTATGTATATAATTATAAATATATATAATAACATACATAACTAATTAAAAAGTTTTATACAAAATATAATTCTTCTTTAACTTTGAACTCAGAGTTTTTAGTAAGACTTAAATCCTGTCATAAGGATTTTAAGAAAAACCATAGGGCTATATATACGTGTATATATATATGTGGTATGTATATGTGGCATGAAAATGAGTTTTATGAGGTAATCATGCTTCAGATCCATTAATACCCTATAAAATAGTAAATCCAGAAGCCCTGAATTGGGTGTAGCAGAGTTTATGTCCAAACCACAAGATGTATATACATTTATATATACGAGTATGTACATAAATTTACATCATCAACTCAACATAAAAGGAAATATAAATCCATTACCTTGACTCAAGGAGGAGGAGAACTTGAGGATGGATGGATGGAACTCGCTGTGGGTTTGAGTGGGTAGAAGAACCGAGGTTTCCTTGGGTGCAACTGGTTAACTTATAAACTAAAAAACACACACAAACATTCAATGAAACCATTGAGAAAACTGAACCCTTCACGGTGCATTAAAAGGCCAGTGAAAACTTGTAGAAAAGGGGAAACATAGAGGTTCCACCGACAGTCATAGGTGCAGCAAGAAAAATAGTGTATTGTAGGTGTAGGTTTACTGGTGTAATCCCACGTGAAGGAGAAGAAGAAGACGCAGGAAGAAGAAAAATGAAGGTGGATTGGATGGCCAGGATCAAATCCGGATCTGATCCGAAGGCTTCGGTGCATCCAGGGTTTAAAAAAAGAATTAGAAGCTCAGATTTCTATATGAGTTTGATCAGATGGTCCCAGGTTGATGCGACATTTTAAAAACCTCGAATGGTCATGATTAGATCACACCAGATCAAACAGTCCACAAAAGACGTGGATAGAAACGTGACTGATGAGGGTCAAGCATGGGGTTGAGATTGACAACCCATATCGCGCACAACGTGATCTAATGGAAAATATTTGATCCCAGGCTAAAATTAGTCATCCCACATCGAAACGGAGAGGGGTTTTGCAGCCCTTTATAAGCCTAAGCCTCCGAAACATTGCTCAGAAAACACAAAACACACACAAAGGGGGCCTTATACATGGCCCCCGCCCCCACATGACTCATCCTACCCCTAACTCACTGTGGCCTCGCACCCACGGTGGTGCGCTCAGGCGCTCTCGTGACCTCATGCGCTCTTGCAACCCTTCGGGGAACCTATACCCACACTCAGGCCAACCATGGCTTGGGCTGAGGTATAGGTTTAGCCACCTAGTGTGAGCTGGCTCCCTCAGCATAGATAAAAGGGATGGACCTATTGAGCCTAATTTTTAACACTTTACTTTTAAAAAAAATGTAAAATCCTAAGAAAATTAACAAATCCATTTCAAGAAATTATTTTATAAAACATCTCTTTCATTCTATTTTCGAAAGGCTACAGAGTACCAATGTCTTAATTAGGGATATAACTAAATTTTATTTATTATATACTAAATCATTAAAGTAAAATTTATAATCTCATTATTTCCAAGTGAAAAAAAGTTTATACTAGTTTCATGGAAATCGTTGCATAGTCCAACAAGAAACCAAACATAATTTAAAATATTTATTAAACATTTTCAACATATTTTAAATGTTTACAAGGAATTAGAATTCCTCAACTCTTAACTATGATTTGAAGTACTATACAATATTATTTTAGAGTTCATATAAGGTGGTTATATTAAAATTTTAAATATAATTTAAATATTTTGAAACTAATTAATACTTAAATAATTTTAATTATCCTATCTTAGTCCAACGACTAAAATTTTATTCGTTTGCTTTCAACGGTCACCAAAGAAATGGTTGGGTTGATTCTCTATAAAACCATGCCTCAAAGTGTCCTAAACTCATGAAAAATAAGAATATGGTACTTGTCATTATGTTGATGCTCAGCACGGTTTACATGATCATGGTGGTGATGTTCTTCATTTTAACTGACCCAAAGGATCTCCTTTATTTATAGTGTCTCATTTTCTTTGTAGGGGGCCTTCCCGTAGTTCTGATAGGGGTTTTAATAGGCATTTTTGGATAGGGTGGTTCCTTGCGATCTTGACACATTGTAAACACTTCGGTGTTCGTATTTAAATGAAAAGTATTGTGTTTATCTCTTAAATTTTGATTGGTTAAAAGAAAAAAAATCATAAAATTATCATTATATGAGACATAAGTTTTGGGGTGTTATATTATCACCCTTAAAAGAATTGCATCCTCACAATTCATTATACATAACCACCTAAAGAAAAGGACTCTCCCAAAATCTTCACCACATCCTCCATTGGGGAGGATCCTCAGGTAAGTCTAGATGAATACCCAAGTTGCTGTTTAGTTCTACTATTTCCCTGGCCCAAACACACTTCACAGAGTAGCGGTTAAACTCACGTCGTGTGCACTTGGGTTTCCAGAGAGAGGCTCAAAAGGTGGAGAGTTTAGTAATGTCTGAATGGAGAATTTCCCTAAGAACTCGTTAGGTTGACTCTTGTATGAAAATGTTAATGACATTATCATGGTCATACATACTAATGATTAGGATTTGGTACATGTAAGTTGTGCGTAGGTCCCCTTACAAGGTAGCATCTTGAAACCTCATCCTGGCCATGAAGTTTTGAGATTGGGTGAAACATAGGAAAAGACATTTATGGCACTTTCCCCTTCGTCCATACTCTACAAGTTGAGCATTGACTATATGATAGTAAATATAGGAATTATCTGGCAAGGAATAGAGGATATCCGTATTGTTTGACACTTCATAAAGTTTATTACATGTTTCTCGTAAGTTTTCAAAATGTGGATACTCTTCCTCACATGTTTTGACAATGATAACCTCCAGTATTTTAATGGGAAGGGATAGAATGTGGGTTCATCCTTCCATATGAAAATCAACCACGATGGTTCAATCAGTGAAACCTATTCAGAAGTATAAAAAGAGTAAAGATAGTAGAAAGAAGGGATAACAATTTGTATTCTCATATAATCACTGGTACAAAAAAGAAGAGAGCTAGTGGTTTCCCCAGTTTTCTAATAAATGAATCCCCAGATCAAGTTCAAAACTCTCGATCTCCCTAAACCACATGCAACCCAAACAGTCAGCTTTGATATCATCGGTGCACTTGTGTTGTCTCCAGAGTCTGACATGTGGGGTATACAACTATGAGATGTTTGTATGTACTTTTTGTCTGTACATAGATTGGGAGGCTTCATATTCAAGGATGTTAAAGTCCATTACCTGACCAAAATGGCCATAAGACAAGACTCGACACATATACGCTACGGAGAGGTATCCTATGGATACTGCCTCCTGGAAGGCTGTGAGGGACAGGTTGCCTTCCGCTGCAGTGAAGCATCTAAAAAATCCCTCATAGTACTTTCTCTGTCATGCATAGGATGGAAATTGGGCTTGAATCATAAATATGTAATCCAGACATGCTCTTCGGTGGAGTCGAAGTAATCGGGGAGAGTTGGATACATCATAGAAGTGTTTACATGTCATTCGGATATGGGAATAGTTTATAAAATTTTCGTGGGTATCTATGGAAATTAGGGTTTATAAGGCCTCATTGAGAATAGATATAAGACTAGTGCCTTCGTTTTAAATTGGAAAATTAAGAAGAACCTCATATTTAGTAATTCTTAAGTAAATTTTTCTTTGTTTCCATTCTGATTTTCCAGAGCTGTCTAAACTGAACCCTCTGACACCAACTGTGAGGTCCTGACCCCAAAATTCCCAGAGTCGGTGACTAAAAAACATGATGCAAAATTTATTTCAAAGACCTTCACTGATAAATTACACATCATGTCCCCTTCAGAGGATCGAATTCAGTTCAGGTTCTAGGTAACCAACTGCTACTAACTTGCTTCTTCAGCTAAAACTGATACCTAAAAATTTTCATTTAAAAATGAGGGGGTGAGTATACGAATTCCCAGTAAGGGGTTTTAAAACAAAAAAGTATAACTTTTGAAAAAATTCTGTAAAACTTCCATAAAAAACGTTTCTTAAAGAAAAACTATAACATATGTAATAGATCATAATCACAATGCTCAATTAAAACATGCTAACAGAATTACAAGGGTTCATGATTCAATTATATGCATTCTCATTGGAGTAATAAATAAAATATGTTCTAACCATGTATGACATATGAATATTTAAGCACAATTTGAACAGCTAAGAGTAATGAATAATCGGAGTTGTGTGTAAAGGAAACAACTTAAATTTCAAACATTGAATACTAATTCACTAAGTGCTAAACACAAGTCATGCCATAACCTTTTACTTTTATGATACTCATAAGTACTGAATATTAACCATGGATATTATACTAGTCGAATATCTATTGGTTAATTAATTATCATACACATAATGAGGGAATTTATAATGCCAAACTTCTTGTGTCAAGGCCTTGTGCCAAGACCTAGGGCTAACTGTAACCGGACCCCAACCTAGAGAGCATCTTTAACCGGACACCATCTTAGAGAGCATTTGTAACCGGACTCCAACCTGGAGGACTTACTTTTACTGGTCCCCTACCCTAAACATACTAGTCCAATACATTCCTCATATGTGAAAATCAGGTAGTAAATTTAAAATTTCATATACCACGTGAATAATTACTTACACATTTCATATTATTCAAGGTGTCCCATTCCACCTTTAATAATTATTTTTTTTTCATATTAATCAAGGTGTCCCATACCAGTTTGAGTAATTTGATTTCTTATCCCAGTATTATGATATTCCACATACATACACCATTGAGTGAAACTATAATTAAAATGGAAGATGGAACCACTTAATCCAAAATACATAACATGATAAATAACATTGAAAATAAGGAAATGACAGTTCATCGAAGGCATTCATGGCTTATTACGCATCCTTTGCACATGATACAATAATAAAGCACATAAAATAATGGATGAAAAGGTTTTTCTATATGAAATTATAACAAGTTTAATATCTTTAAAGGTTCTTTATGTAAAACAAGTTAGACATAGGATGTACATATATAAAAACTAAAGTTTTGCAGAATAATACAATTCCATATGAAACTAGAACTTTATTCACATCCATGTCTTTATATAATGATTGTAAATAATTTTTTATAACACAAAATAGCACTAGATTAAATTATGTGTATACGTCTGAATATATACTAAGTGTATATCTGTTTTTTTAATTAACACCCATATTAAACAAACCCAATTTTAATTATTGAATTTAGAAAAATTTAAACCTTTAACCTTTGAAAACCCATGGATTTAAACCAATATGTTATATATATAAACCATATATAAATAAAATTAAGTGTATGGGTTTTTCATTTCACAACCAAAACAAGTACTGCTCCTGTTGGTTAAACATTGTTGAACAAAATTTAGAAAACCAGAATAGGTTTAGGATGGAAAACCACATATAAATATATATTCATGGATGAACATATATATATTCATATATATATATATAACATGTATATATATGATTTCTCACTAGAATTTCAAATCATAAAAGTAAACCTTGACAATTATGGAATACATCATATCATTTTTTTAATCACCAAAACTTAGTTTTATGACTACTTATTTTGGGTTATGATAAAAACCTATAAGTATAACCTTATGTATATAATTATAAATATATATATTTGTAATAACATACATACCTGATTAAAATGTTTTATAAAAAATATAATTCTTCATTAACTTTGAACTCAAATTTTTTAGTAAGACCTAAATATGGTTATAAGGGTTTTAAGAAAAACTGTAGGGATGTATACATGTGTGTGTGTGTGTGTTTGTGTGTGTGTTTATGGCATGTATATGTGGTAGGAAAATGAGTTGCAAGAGGTAATCATGCTTCAGATTCATTAATACCCTATAAAATTTTAAATCTAGAAGCCCTGAATTGGGTGTAGCAGAGTTTAAGTCCAAACCACAAGATGTATATACATTTATATATACAAGTATGTACATAAATATACATCTTCAACTAAATGTAAAATTCAATATAAATCCCTTACCTTGACCCGAGGAGGAGGAGAACTCGAGGAAGGATGGCTGGAACTCGTAGAGGGTTTGAGCGGGGAGAAGAACTGAGGGTTCCTTGGGTGAAACCGATTAACTTATAAACTAAAAAAACACACAGACATTCAATGAAACCATTGAGAAAACCAAACCCTTAATGGAACATTAAAAGGATGGTGACAACTTGTAGA
Organism: Viscum album; assembly: GCA_963277665.1. Classification (NCBI taxonomy): domain Eukaryota; kingdom Viridiplantae; phylum Streptophyta; class Magnoliopsida; order Santalales; family Viscaceae; genus Viscum; species Viscum album. Next base: position 1,812,130,066 of record OY728156.1, read on the forward strand.
AAAGGGGAAACATGGAGGGTCCACCGACGATCATAGGTGCAGCAAGAAAAATGGTGTATTGTTGGTGTAGGGTTACTGGTGCAATCCCACGCGAAGGAGAAGAAGATGACGTGAGAAAGAGAAAACCAGAGGTGGATCGGATGGGAAGGATCAAATATGACTCTGATTATAAGTATGGGGTGTATCTAGGGATAAAGAAAAGAATTGGTGGCTTAGATTTCAATCTGAGTTTGATTAGATGGTACTGGGTTTATGCGGAGTTTTAAAAACCTCAAACGGTCACGTTTAGATAGTGTTGGATCAAATGGTCCACGAAAAATGCAGAGAGAAACACAGATGTTGAGGGATGAGCGTGGGGTCGATATCGATGGCCCAGATCATGTGCGACATGATCCAATGTCTCATATTTGATCCCAAGAAAAAATTAGTCATCCCACATCGAAACGACGAGGGGTTTTGCGGCCCTTTATAAGCCTAAGCCTCCGAAACATAGCTCAAAAAACACACAACACACACAAAGGGGGAATTATACATGGTCCCCCGCCCCCACAGGCCTCGGCCTACCCCTACCTCATCGTGGCCTTGTGCCCATGGTGGCGCGATCATGCACTCCTATACCCTCATGCACTCCTACGACCCTTCAGGGAACCTATTCCCACACTCGGTCTAGCCTTGGCTTGGGCTGAGGGCTAGGCTCAACCACCTAGTGTGAGCTGCCTCCCTCAGCCTAGCTAAAAGGGTTGGCCCTAGTGGGCCTAATTTTTAACACTTTACTTTTAAAAACATGTAAAATCCTAAGAAAATTAACAAATCCATTTCAAGAAATTATTTTGTATAACATATCTTTCATTCTATTTTTGAAAGGTTACAGAGTACCAATGTCTTAATTAGTGACATAAATAAATTTTATTTATTATATACTAAAGCTTTAAAGTACAATTTATAACCTCATTATATCCAATTGAAAAAAATATACTAGTTTCATAGAAATCTGTGCATAGTCCAACAAGAAACCAAACATAATTTAAAATATTGATTAAACATTTTCAATATATTTTAAATGTTTACAAGGCATTCAAATTTATCATATCTTAAGTGTGATTAAAAGTATTATACCATATTCTTTTAGAGTTCATAAAATTTGGTTATATTAAAATTTTAAATATAATTTAAATATTTGGAAACTAATTAATACTTAAATATTTTTAATTATTCTATCCAAGTCCAACAGCTAAAATTTTAGCGATTAGCTTTCAACGGTCACCAAAGCTACGGTCAGGTTGATGCCGTATAAAACCATGCCTTAGAGTGTCCTAAAATCAAGAAAAAGAAGAAGATGGTGCTTGTCATTCCGTTCATGATTAGAATAGTTTACATGATCATGGTGGTGATGTTCTTCATTTTAACTGACCTGAAGGATCTCATTTATTTACTGTGTCTCATTGTCTTTGTCGGGGGCCTTCCTGTTGTTCTGATAGGGCTTTTAATAGGCATTTTTGGATAGGTTGGTTCCTTGCCATCTTGAAACATTTTAAACACTTTAGTGTTATTATTTAAATGAAATGTATTGTGTTTATCTCTTAAATTTTTTTTGGTTAAAAGAAAAAAATAAAATCATAAAATCATCATTATATGAGACATAAGTTTTGGGGTGTTACACATATCCTCCAAAACTATTGTCTTATGTCATGATACATGTTCATCAACCTAAGACATGTTAACCACTATGAGGCATGGGGGTCTCTCATAATCTCTTCCCTAATTGTGGAAGGAACTAAACCCCTCTCATGGACATAAATCATGTTTTCATTGTCTAAGGACCAACCTGGTACTCGATCATCACCCACCAACTATTCTCACATTATCACAAACTTAGAATCTAACTTCTGGATGGTCTTCACTAGTTCCACTAATATTAATGTGATAAAAATGGTACACATATCATTACCCCTCACTCATCAGATACATTCATCCACTAATCATCCAAAAAAACATTAGACACCACTCTTCCTATGAAGGCTTGTCTCTAATATCCCAGGCATCCTACATCTTCCTACTGAGAGCATATGAAAAAATGTTACCCTTACCTGGTGTATAATCCATATTAATATCAAATTATTACATATACTTCACCTATAGTATCTACCTAAAATCAATTTCTCTCTAGGGGAAGATATAAAAGAGACTTTTGTGGTCCATGTAGATAAAAAACTACTATACCAATAGATATTTTCACAAACACTTGAATGTTTTGACAAGAGTTTCCAACTCTAGGTCATGAGTAAGATAATTACCCTTATGGTGTTGTATATGGAGAGACCCATAACTACTACCTGATCTTCTTGTATTAGTAAAACATCAAATACAACTTCATTGGTATAAAAAATAGTACAAAATCCATCCTAGGATCTAGAAATTTCATCACCAAATCTATAATCAAACTCATCTTCAACTCAAGAAATGATTCCTCACACTGATCCAAACACCCAAAATTCACCCCATCCTTGGTAAGAGCTATTGTGTGGGTTACAAACTAAAGAAGTAGATGTTTTATTTCATATATGTATCAAGTGTCAATATGAAAAACCAAAATAAAGACACACTAACAACTCCCAAGAGAGTCCCGACACCATTTCATGATCCCTAATCCATGATTCATCCCATCTCATCCATCTAACATATAGATATTTCCCTTATCCTGTCCTACAAACATGAAGTCAATTTGGGCTCCAATCATCCAGATCAAGTAAGGTGTGATTATAACACATTATTCCACCACCAACATCATTTAAAACAATATCTAGTCCATAATAGTTTATGTAGTTGTATAAAGAATAAAGTACAATAATTCAAGTAAACAGTTTTCACAATTCATTACTCTTTAATTGACCACATAATTAATCAGGTTCATGAAGACACCCAAACTATTAGTACCTACTTCGACCCATGTTTTAGTCTAAACCATATCACATAGGGAATCACAATTCATTATAACTTGGGTTTTCATTATCCATTTAATTACAATTCATATTATGAATACTTGGAACACCAGTTCAATGCCAATATCATGGGCCTATAATGTCTTGTCTAAAACCACATGGGTATTTGGAGCATCATTCCTTATCCTATACTCCATGGGTATTTGTAGCATCAGTCCATGTCGCATACAATAATATTTAAATGCATGCATTTGGGAGTAGAAAATCATGTCTAGCACTTTGTGTGTATTTAGAGCATCAGTCCTTATCCCACACCCCCTTTATAAATCAATCACATATATATCACATTTATCAAGGTTAATCATCATGAAACTTCGTATCAAACATTATTATCATGGTGCACAATTTCAATTTATACCAAAAAACATGGTTTTTTACTTTAATCACATGGAATAATACTAACTATTCACCATTAACCCATTTATAAACATTTAATTATAGAAACCATTAACCCCACAAGTTTAATCCAATCATCCCTTTATTACCATCATCAAAATATTCATATTCACATTAATCAACCAATTTCACAATCATATTAATTAATCAATTTCACAATCCCATTAATTGAGAAATTTTATAACCCCATTAATTTATTGATTAATCCAATTCCAAAATCTAATTAATTAATTATTTAATAAACTAATTCAGTTCAAGATGTTATTAAAAAATGTGGAAATTGTAATTTCACAATTACATACACATAATTATAATAAATACTGTGGGAATTTTCACTTATACCACCTAACTAAAAGTCATTGATGGACGTTATCCAAATCAAAAAACCCCAAATTGATGTGGAATAGTCCAAATCACAATGACACGGAAGATCTAGTACCAAACCATAAGATCAAAATCAAACCAAACTAAAACCATAAAACCCTAGATCAAAACCCCCACCAACAAAGGTTAAATCATTCCACTTCATCGAGAAAGAGATACGGGGGAGAGAGGAAATAAAATGAGGAAGAAAACCCATACTGTATTGGAGATGATCCATTGAACAGATATTTAACTAATCAAGAAATGGGTTTTAGGAGCCTTGGAATCCTTATGGGATCTTCAAAAAACATGGGAATGTGTTTAGGTCTATGTGGGGGAGAATAGGGGTTAATACTGAAGGTTCAAGATATTTTTTTTATAAATTTATGGGGGATTAAAATATCGCACCCATAAATTTATATATGGGGTGAATGGTTTTTCAAATTGTTCCCCTAACCATGCTCCCCTACTGTTTGGGTTCATGGATACTCTTAAGTGGGGGCATGGATTGAAAAATTATGCACCTACTATGAAAACCGCCTCTGATTGAGGGTGTGTGTTTTACTAGGGTGGGTTTATGGTTTTTCAAACCATAAACTGCCCAAAAACCCTCCAAAAATTTCCAAAATTATCCTAAATTCACTTAAGAAAATCCTCAACCAAAATATAATCAAAACATGGTTAAAAGAGTACCAGAAAATGAGAATGAGACATCTCTAGAAAATTCAATATTTTATATAGTATATCAATTTTATTAAATTAACAAACCCAATGGTGATATCTTAATTTGACGAGGGTTTCTCATGGTGGGTCAGTGACCATGTTTCAGATGTTTCAAGAAAGAAGTATATAAGATTTAGAGTTTGCAAAGGTACTGAATATGAATATTCCTATTCTATTTCTTCCTATGTTGATGATTATTTCCACCTATGGTGGGTTTATTTGATTTAAAATACCAAGGTTAAGGAACCATTATGGGTTTTTGATTATGTTCTCTAAGGGTGGAATGGTTTGGTAAACTAATTTTCAATTCATCCAATTATCGAAATTCTTCCCATGCATGGCCAAAACTTTTTTCCAATAACCTTCTTTTTCATACTAGAAAATGGTGACACATGTCACCTAATTCAGTGTGTTTTACAACATCACTTATCTGGAATCAACTATGCTTTGGATATCATATTTGAAAAATAAAAAAACCTAGATATTTTTACCCAGCCTTCTCTAGAAAGGGCATTAGTCGGGATGATAGGTGATGTTGAACTCATTGGGTTTCCTAGGTGGTGTCATCTTGAGTAGGATATTTTCCATGGATGAATGGAAATAACTAGGGGCAAAATTTGTTTATAAGAAGTATGCATAATTCATCCATTCATTAAATCTTGGGAAACCCTCATCTATTTTCACCTCAAGATTAGGGTGATTCTGTTGTTTCTATTTCTCAATAGGATGTGATGGGTGGTTATGGACATAACTTAGAGCTTGAATGAGAAATTTTACTAGTTAGAGGGTAACAGTGTAATTCTATAAACTATCTATACTTTTATATTTTGTTGAGGTCATAAGATATGATTTAGCGTAGGTCTGTTGAATGGAATCCTCCAGACATTGAGTCATTTCTACGAATTCGTAGAATCCACCTAGATATTTCATTTAGATCAGGTGTCTATAGATCATCATATATATTTTCATAATATAGTTCCTATAGATAAAAATTCCTTAACATTCATTGATATTAAATCATTTTATATGAATATTAAGTACGTTACAAAAAATACATTCCTGAGGACCATGATAGTTTAGTGACTTTGGGAACGTTGAATCGAAATATTATATCCTGGTGAAAGATCTTCAATATAGACCATAAAGATATCCACCTTTATTAATTATACCTAAAACCTTTCTTCACAACCCAGGAAAAGGAATCATAATAAAGGGGTGATCTCAGATTCTCAGTAAGGGTAAATAGAGGAAAATCATAAGTAAAACATGAACAAAAGGGTGTGGAACTTTTGAATAACATTTAAAGATCATTCCATACATATCAAAGATAATAATAAAAATTTTATGTTCATAATACATGAATCATAAGGATATAATGAACATAAGACATGAAATCATAACATAGGAATAGAACATGGAATTGTGGAAAACACATAATCATATAAAAACCCTATGTCATGGTGGCCTACCAAGGACCTTATAACATGTTACGATTGGGATAATCACCTGTGTACCTACTTTGATATTGGGATTCCCTCTTGTGTACCCTCTTATTTCAGGTATGGTATGTCCTCCCATTTACACTCTTATTTCCGGATTGGGATTTCCTCCCTTTTACCCTATTGTTTTAGTCTTAAGATGTCCTCCCATGTACCCTCTTATTCTGGGATTGGTATTTCCTCTCATATACCCTCTTGTTTCAATATTGGGATTCCCTCCCATATTCCCTCAGGTCTCAGGATTGGTATTCACTCCCATGTACCCTTTTATATCATAAAATATTTATCATTACCCAATGCATTGGAGGGAGATATATGTCCTACACATCATATAAAGAAATTATACATGCATGTGCCAAAAAGGATTCATCGTATCATGAACCATGAAAAGATATGGGTTTTATAAACATCAAATCTTAATACAAGAAATGAAATGGGTTTCATTAACATTTCATCACATCATAACCTATGGAATTGAGATAGGTTTCATAATCATTTCATCAAATCATAACCCATGAAGATAAGTTGGTTTTAAAAGCATATAACTCGTGGAATTGTAATGGGTGTCATAAGAATTATTCTATAAAAACATAAACCATTTAATAATGAATATGAATGGAACCTTTTGATCATTTACTAAAAGGGATTTATTAACATCAACAGATGTCATCTTGTATGGAAAATAACTTGGAAAGATATTTCGAAAACATTTCTTGAGGAAAATATCCTTTATTATTTGAAAAATAATTTTTAAAGAATAAAACCTTTTTGAATCCCATTTCCATTAAAAATCCTTGGAAAACATAGAAATAAGGATGGAAAATATTTTTAAAACCTTTTTCCTTAAGAAATTATAAAATAATCTTCAAAAAATTTTAAAAACCTTTTCAATTGAAAACACTTTGAAAACATATAAAGAAATATTGAGAATGTTTCTTAAACCATTTAATTAAAGATAATTTGATAACTTATAAAGAAACATTGAAAAAGTTTTGATGACCATTTCATTGAAAATACTTTAAAACCTTATAAAGAAATCTTGAAAATTTTTTGAAAATTTTTTTACTTGAAAACTTATGAAAGAAGAATTGTATTTTTCTAAAAAAAAATTTGAAAATTTATTTTAAAAAAAATTTCATAAAATTATTCTTTTCAACATGAAAAGAAAGATTCACATAAACAATGGAGGGTAAATTCATATATGTTGTATGAGGTAAAAATAATATTCATTTTCCATAGTAAAATGGTAAAAAAGATTCCTTGTTTAGAAAGTGACAAGAATATTCATTTGAAACCATTTTTAAAAGAAAAAAAGGGTAAAATTTATTTTTTAATATTATAGGAGAATAATAGAATATTCTTGGAAACCCTTTTTAGAAAACAAAGTTTTGAAGGAACATTGATTTCTGACTCAAGAGTGGGTAAATTTGGGTTTTCATAATAACAATTTCTTAGCTAAATTATATACTAAAGAGTGGTAAAATAGTACTAATACATGGATATATATTTAATTAACATAAAAGAAAAATAATAATGGGTTTTATTGGGAGATGGATCATATTATTTCATCAATGGAACCATAATCACATGTAAGAAAATGGAATTACATGAAGCTTATAATTTCATTAAAATATTAAGATTAATGATATAACATGTCAAATAAACCTTGGGAAGGAATTTAAATTAATAAAAAACTTTATTGTGAACGAAATAAAATTGAGACAAAACTATTTTACAAATTTGGTAACTTTTGAAACATAAACCCCATGAAATAAAGATCATATAATGGATATGAAAATTCTCATAAATTTAATTAAAATAATCATAGAATACATAAATGGGTAGTATAAAAACCACACAAAAGGAATAGGTGGTGAATTAATAATGTATCTCAAAGAAATAAAAATTGATATGAAATTCCCTTACCTTGTGTATTTACTCTCATTGTACTCGTTCAAACCTTCTATTAATCATGTAATTACTTTTGGTTTGTTCCAAAATGATTCATTTGAAGGATTTATTCCCAAGAACATGATTCTAGGAGGAAGGGATAGATTCTAAGAAGTGAATTTCATATATATTGGCAGAACCTAATTGGTTTTATAGGTGTGAAGAAGAGGGAGAGGTGGTAGCCTTTTATAGCGAAGGAAAATGAATCACTTGGAATTTTGGAATATAAATTAGTTGTACACATGTTCTTACCCAAAAAGTCATACCAAACCAATCAAAATCAATAATGGAAGGTGTATGACTAAAATATTTCCATCTAATGAGTGATGTAAAAATTACTAGGTCCTTTGGGCCCCTAAAATTAAGGTTTAGTCCCAAATTAAACTTAATTTGACCTTAATCATTGTTATTAATTTTAATCATTTTACTAATATTTTTCTTCAAAAATTAGCATGATCTAATTAGACTCTAAATTTTATACTAATTACAAAGGTTTATGTCCAATTTTTTAAATTCAATATATAAAATAAAAATAATTAATATTAATGATACTCCTGCAGATGGGACGAAATAACAGGTTTTTAAAGTAGAAAAATGATCAAAAGTTTGTTAAGTGTTTATATTCAATTTCAAAGTGAAATTGATTATATTGACCTAAATTTTATTAATAGATGTATAATTTATCTAATGTGACCTTGAACAAAATTTAAACTATAATTTAACATTAATAATTATTTAAACAAAAAGTTTGTTATTAACTGAAATGCAGTATTTTTGATTAATCATAAAAAAATGAAGTTTCTCAGAAAAATCACAAAAATCCAGTCTAAGAAAATGTAGGAATTATAAATTAAAAAATAATGTTTATTTTATCAAATTAAATTTCTATATTCATCTAAAATTAATTTTTTTTTCTTCATAGAAGGACATGAAAAATAGTTCATTCGAGAAAAGAGTGTGTTTAAATATATAAAGACTTTAAAAAATATATATTTTTAATTAACAGTATTTTTTATTTATACAAAAACATTATAACAATATTTGAAAATTAGTTATAACTATTCATATTACTATGTTTTAGTAGGTAGGTTATAACTTGCTCGTTTAAATAATTATAATAATACAATGATGTTTCATAGATTCTCATTATTGTGTGGAACATACGCCAAGTAGTCATTAAATGTAGCACATACCAAATTAGTGTTGGGTGTAGTGAAATCCAAGTCAGTGTTTTATGTAGCATAATTCAATTTGGTTTCACGTGAAAGTATTCTTTTAACTAGTGTTTTAATATAAACATATATATATATATATATATATATATATATAACTATTTCAAGTGACATGTGAGATGAAAAATATCAAAAAGATAAACTAATTTGAAAAAAAAAATATTTCACAAAATCTTGGGGTGTTACATTCTACCCCCCTTAAAATGAATTTATCTCTATAAATTTATCTAGTTTATCAAAGGTTTAATACTTTAATGTTAATTTCATAGAAACCCACATCGTAAAAAGGAATACTAAAACTTCTTTTAAAAACAAAAGGTTGGAACCATAACAGTTACACAAAGTAACATATAAATAAGTTTCCACATAAGAGAACATAGGTGGAAAGTGAAAACATGGATATGGAAGAGAAATATAAATATCATGTTTTGATGGAGAGTGATCAAGAACATGGTTATGAGAAAGTTAAAAATCACAAATCTATAAATATGTGATGATCTAAGGGACCTTTTGATTTATCAGAAATGAAGGTACTCAGACAAATTTTTTGGTTTCAAGATCCTTTTTCCGAAAGATGAATATTTTTTATGAAAAATATATACTTTCATAATTTCAGAAAAACCTCACCCTTTGTTGTTCTTTGATCAAATTCACCTCTTTCTCTAAAAAAGAAGTTGAATTTTTCATTTCTGAAGAACTAATAGATCATGAGATCCATGATATTCCACCCCATTTGTCAGGAGTTATCATCAATAAAAAGTAGTTTGAACATGCTATCCAATATGCATAAATCCTCATATGGATGGAAAATACTCTAATATTACTAACATACTATGAATTTTAACTTAAACATTACATAAATGGTTATCCTTATAACCCTTTTGAAAGAATAAAATTCAATGATTGGAAAAAAGACCCATGAAATCAAAAAGTACCACTTGGTTGTCACATTCCAAACACATGAACAACTTCATCATAAATCCTTATAAAACATGTTAATAACCCAAATTATAATAAATACTTTAGGAAAAAATTAATGCTTCCTTATTCCAATGATTATTGGATATATTCTTTAAATCTAAGAAGTTGTAAACTTGATACTTGATGACTTAGAACAATTTCTCAATAGTCAGTTCTAGGGTAATCTAAACCATCCAATTTAATTATTCATATCCAACATATATTTATCCAAACATCATTATCTCAACATCAAGCATTAATTAAGGGTTACATTACCTTAATCAAAATACCACCTTTCTATGAAATCACTTTTCTATGTCTTCGACACCTTTCAACATATCCTTTTAAATCCTTAATGAAAACTTATTCTAAAAATACCAATATATATTTCATGATTCATATAACATAATCTTTTAATTCTAAAACATAAATACTTCATTCATCTAGATTTATTCTTAAACCATTACTCATGCTTCATCAACTCATTCCTTAAAAACTCTTTCTTAGAATATGAAATATGAATCATGTATTAAGGTTCCTCAACCTTATTCTATTCATGCTTCTTATGTTTAATGTAAACTATATTGGAAGAACATCTCATGCCTTTCACATTTCATTTGAGGTTTATTTATCTTCATAAGTATAAACAATACTCATACCACCTTCCTAATTATATTTATGATATTTCTATATGGGAAATCAATTTAAATAATTCACATACTTTACACATATGAAACATTCAATGTTAACCATGTTTCTTATAGTTCTATTCATTGAATGAAACCAAAAATCACGGGGTGAGAAACACATATCATAGAAGAAAACCATGTAATAATAAAAAATTACTTATAGGATGTCTAAATAATGAAACCTACTTTTTAATAAATGACACCTTATGTTTATCCTAGGTTATTTTAGACAACATAATTTTAAATCCTTCATGATGGTTCGTGAAGAATTTGTAAATTCCCAAAGAATATCCCTCTAGAGTTTCAAACTAGGTGCACAACAAGGCCCGTTTTCATGTACCAGATTACCCCAAGTCAGGCTTGGAACATATTTTCAAAGTTGTTACTCCTAGTTACATCTGATCCAGATTCACATCCACTTGTAGTATCTAGATAGGGATGTATTTCTAGGAAATCATTTAATCTATCCTTTACCAAAATTACAGGTTATTTTCCTAAATGTTAACCCATCCTTATACTTATCCTTAGGGACATCCAAAGATATAACCTTATAAATATACCTAGGTATATCACTAATGTTTTATAATCTTAGTTTCCAAAGTTTGACTAAGAGTTTCCTATGATACCAACTATAGTGACCTAGGATTAACATACATGGATATTAAATCATTTTAGATGATTATTCATTACATTACAAACATACATGACCGAGGACCATAATAGTTTACTATCTTTGGAAAAATGGAATACAAATCATCTATCTTGGTGTAATATCTTCAACATATCCCATAAATATATCCACCATTAATACTTCTACCTAAAATCTTTCTTCATAACCTGAGGAAAGGAAACATAATAAAGGGGGGATACCAGATTCTTAGAAAGGGTAAATAAAAGAAATATATAAGTAAAACATAAAAAAATGGTATGAAACTTGACCATAACATTTGAGGATCAAACCCTATATATTAGAGATCATAACAATGATTTAAAGTTCATAATAAATGAATCATAAAGAAATAATGAATATAAACCATGGAATCATAACATAGGAATCGAACATGGAATTATGAAAAACACATAATAATATAAAAATATTATGTCAAGGTGTCTTACCAAGGCCTCTATAACATGTTAGTATTGGTTTAATCACATCTGTACCTAGTTCGATATTGGGATGTCCTCTCATGTACCATCATGTTTCAGGCTTGGTATTTCCTCTCATTCAACCTCTTGTTTTGGGATTGGCATGTCCTCTTGTTTAACCTCTTGTTTTTGGATTGGGATTGTAAAGACCCATATTTTCCATTTAATTTTTTTAATTATATGGAATTATTGTGAGTCAGAAAAAATTGACGGCATGTGATTCTGAGGTCTGGAGTGCCCAAAATGAATTTTTGAACTTTTTTTAGGTATGTTCAGTAAACGTGAAAGTGTCATTTTCTAACTTTTGAACTGATGCTCGAATTTAAAATCTGAGGACATTGTTGAATCTACTACACCAATATTCACTTAAAGGAGATTTCACTTCAACCGTAGTAGGTCCAGACAAAAAGTTAGATTTTGGGACTTTTTAAAAGAATAAACAAAATAACTTTGTTACCCTATTTTCGTTCTTTTTCCTCCAACGGACAAGCAACAATGTGGGACTAGCGATGTGTCATTCCAATAAATGTCTTGACCATTCAATCCTAAGTAACAACAAAATTGGGGAATTAGTAAGGTTCCTAATTAATGATCCTCCATTAATTCCATGAACGTTTCTCACCCTCCCCCTATTTTATTTATATAGAGCTTGAGGAGAGGTATTGACATTGCCTCACCAAGAAAAGAAGTACTGATAAAGTTTTGAGATGCCAAAACCTTGGAGGAAAGAGCTAGTTTCGGTGAGTGGTGACGAGTGACACCGAAACCCCGAACCGAGGGATCGATGATCGAGCAATGTCATTGGAGTCTAGTTGTGGGGGACGGCGAACATCGACCCACTTCCTTAATCGTGAGCCTTTATCCATAGTTCTGGATGTAGGGTTTAATCTTGTGTTGTTTTTCAAGAGTTATTTGAATCCTTCATAGCCTCTTTCTATAAACCTAATGTGGATGGCGTAGGCCAAATAGACAAGGCCAGGTACCTCCTCCATTTTATTGAAAGTTGTTGTGTTCTTCACTAGCTTTCCCTTTGGGTTGGATGAGCCCCGAGGCGAAAAATGATGGCGGTGGTCAGCACTAGCAAGCTGTGGAGGAGGTGTGGCATGCTTTCATGCACCGCTGGTCAGCAAGGGGCTAAGGCAGAAGCTGTGGAGGGTGAAAGAGGCATCCAAAAATGGTTGGTCATGAGGAAGGAGGCGACGTACTCGCGCTGTTGGAGGAACCGGTCGTGGCTCATTAGCCGCAGCGGTCAGAGTAGGCGATCGATACAACGACCGACTACAGATGAGGAGGGTGGCACGACTGGCGCGCCCCCAGAGGAGCCATGGTGGAGAGACCCACAACGGGTCCCGAGGGAGACCTGGTAGTGTCAAAAGGTGTTACCGCTTCACCTTCTGAACGGGGGAAGACCGAGGGTCTCACCCCCCGTGCTGGAGCAGGCAGGCCCCACTCTAGCTAGGTTGCACCCCCTGCGGGCCGTGCTCCACCGCTGGCCGGGCCACCTAACTAGATGGGATCCCCCATGTGGACCAAACCACCCCTTGTGGGATACCCCCTTACAGGCCAGGCCGCGCCCCCCTTACGTACCGGGTCGGACCGGATCTGGGCCCAACTGGACCCTAAAACACTTAAAGGGCCATATATTAAGAACCAAACATCTGTTTAACAAACCATCTACGGTGGTGGGATTCTTGGATCGAGATAGTCCTTTTGGTATACTCCACTTGAGTTTTTGAGATTGTGGGAGTACGACCAGGTTGGATTGAACTTGAATCCAACAGGACCCTTGGAACTAAAACGCTTATAACTCACAGACTAGACGTCCGATTGATGCACTGTCTATCATGTTGGAACCCTTATGACATGGTGGTCCTTTAGGTTACTCTTTTGTCGAGATTAGTTGATGTATAGGTATGACCCATATATCGAGGGGAAAAATATACGGAACTCAAGTGCACTGGGTTTGAGGAATACTGTTGCAGGCTGTAACGTGAAGAAATAACATCGATCCTATGTGGGTCACCATCTATCAATCCTATGTGGGTCAGCTTCTATCAGATCCTATGTGGGTCAACACTCAGCGATCCTATGTGGTTCAGCGCATACTGATCCTGTGTGGGTCAGATCCTATGTGGGTTAGCGGGGGATAGTAACCATCGATCCTTTATGGGTTATAAGTAGCGATTCTTAAAATAATAAGATAATCTAGCCTTATGAATAATCATCTGTACTTATGTACTTATGTTATACCTGGTGTGTACTGAGACTTTACCTAAGTGGAACTTCTACTTCATGGTGTACCTTTGTGGTTCTTCTACCTTTATAGTGTTGTTTTCGTGGTGTTACATGTGTAGTAATTCTACCTTCGTGGTGTTGTCTTCATGGTGTTAACTATGTGGTACATCAATATCTGTGGTGTTACCTGTGTGGTACTTCTATATTTGTGGTGTTAACTGTGTGGTACTTCTACCTTCGTGGTGTTACCTTTGTGGTATTCTTACCTCATGTATGAGATGAGTATGTCTTGATAACGTAGGTATATGTAAGGGAATATACATAAGTAGAGTTGATGTATTTTTCTTAGTGATTTGAGATTAAGGTCTTGCTTTGTGGTATTTTCCTTTGTGGAACTCTAAGAGACCTACAGAGGTCTCGGGGTCCCTACTGAGTATCGTTATACTCACCCCTGTATGAGATACTCCCATACCTTGTTGTGTCCTGTCAAGATGACAGACAACATTGATTGAGGCTGAGGGAGCCAGGACTGGACAGTACTCAGAGGTGGACTATTTGGCGTGACATGATGCAGGGACTACTGATTGTGAGCTATACCTACCCTTCATGTATGATCTTTGGTGGATGATCTAGGATTTGTTTTTCACTTTTCATTTGTATTTGTACTTTCCAGTTGTACTTGTACTTTTCAGTTGGGCTTGTATTCCAGCCCCTTTACTTTCAACACTCTTTTACTACACCAGATTACTTTATGGTTACTTCTTGTTGTGTTCTTGGACTGTGTGTCTATATAGGTTAAAAGGAAATTCCTTCCTATTTAGGGATATGACTTTCCAGTGCTAGTCACCAGCCCCTGGCCTATGGTAGGCAGGCTTGGGGTAGTCACGACATGGGCCCCAGGGAACGAGTCATGAAAAAATTGGTATCAGAGGAGTCAGTTCTACTCACGAACTAGGACTCTAATATTTTCAGTGTCGAAATACTGTTAAGTGTTATGAGTGTGGATTTCAATTTTTGGAATCCAGTGTTGGTGCGACATCCGATATATCCATAAACCAGGACCCTGAATTCTGATTTCTGACTCAGTGCACGGAAACACTGATTGTGTGTGTTTTTTAAAAAAAAATCTTGTGATTTCTTTGAGTCAGATCACTAGGTATAACTTATTGACCATGTCGCACCTATTTCCTTTTAAGATTCCGCCATGTAGATATCCATCCAGGATTCCTAAGCGTGTACACGATGATGGACCACCAAGAAATGAGGCCTCAGTGTAGGGCCCTCTTACGACGTTAGCACCTTCAGGTAGTGTACCAGCAACACCACTAATCATAGGGAAGCCATTTCCAATAACCCCACCAGAAGAGGGTGCACACTGATTGAGCACATTGCATGAGTTTCAGCGATAGAGGCCTCTGAGGTTCCGAGGCGAGATGGACCCATAGGTGGCTGAGGATTGGAAGGGGGATGTGGTTAGAGTTGTTCACTTAGTGGGGACACCGGATGACCTCATGGTGATCCTAGCAGCTTGTCATTTTCAGTGAGCAGTAGGGAGATGGTGGAACTTGATTCTCTAGATACACGACGACGTGACCCTTATCTGGGTGGACTTTGAGAGCCTTTTATGGAAGAGTCTGTCCCAAAAATCTTACACTCTGTGCATATACAGGATTTGTTTCACTTACATTAGGGCAGCATGACTGTGGCCCAGTACTCGGTGAGGTTCACTGATCTCTCCTTCTACTCCATTGACATGGTACATGACCCATTCTTTAGGGTTTAGAACTTTGAGAAAGGACTCTAACAGAAGATCATAGCATCAATGATATCGCTCAACATTCCGACGTATGCTGGGGTGCTAGAGCGAGAACTTTTGGTGGATATATTCCTAGCTGAGAAGGCACCAATGATGAGAGGCACCACTGGACGTCAGGTAGAAGATTCATCTACAACCGATAGTAGACGGATGATGCACGATCCCAAGCAGGCCATTCCTTCTGGTGGATAATATGAGGATACAAGGTCGGTGGTGCATGGCTCATGGGATAGAGGAGGACAACTGATGAGCAGGCAGTGCTACTCGTGCGGTTGGAAGGGTCATATATCTTGCGACTACCCGAACCACCGTATGGATGACCAGTAGAGGGTCGAGGGACCGCCAAGGCAGGGAAAGAGATTTTATCGGGGAGGTTCGTAGGCTGCAGGAGGACATGGCAGAGGAGATGGTCGTACAATAGGTGGTGTGTGGTGATTCGAGGTTCTACCACCACCACCTCTAGGTGGTCCAACCCAACCACAGGGAACAGGTGGATAGGGATGAGTTCAGCTCCAGGTAGCTAATCCCTTTGACCATGATGATTCATAGATGATTAGAGGTGTGACCTATGTCTACTCCACCCTAGCTGTAGTATTTATAAACATAGGTTCCAATCACTATTTTATGGCCATGACCCTCGTTCGGATCTTGGAGATTTCGATGGAGCCATTGGCTCGATCCTTATGACTAGAGACTCCTATGGAAGAGTATTTGATGATTACACACTAGTTCCAGCAGTGTGATCTTACTCTGGGAGGCGATAGATTTGGCTGGGAACTTCTAGTAGCGGTATCGAGGCCTTATGATGTCATCTTGGCTATGGACTTGTTATCCATAGTCCATGCCCAGATTGACTGTATTAGGCACAAAGTGCGGTGTTTTAGGGAGGATGGGACCAGGTTTTACTTCACTAGTGAGAAGGGAACCTTTTCATTACATTATGGACTTACCCAAAAGAGGGTGCAGCCAATCACATATTTTTTGGCCAGCCTTACCCTCAGGGAAATTGATGTCGAGAGTCTAAGCTACCCTGTAGTGGTGGACTAGTATGCCGATGTCCTTACAGATAATGTTCCAGAACTAACTCCACGTAGAGAGGTATAATTTTACATTGACCTATACCCTAGGAAGACACTGATATCAGCACCAGCATATGAGATGGCTCCCGCGGAGCTTCGTGAGTTATAGGTACAGTTAGAGGACTTGTAGAGGAAGAGGTTCATAAGGCCCAGTGTTTCTCCATGGGAAGCCCCAATTTTCTTCTCCAAGAAGGAAGATGGGAGTTTGAGACTCTGTGTGGACTATTGGATCCTGAACCAGGTGACTGCGAAGAACAAGTATCCACTTTCTAGGATTGATGATCTTTTCAATTAGTTTAAGGGAGCTTGTTGGTTTTCAAAGATAGACCGCAGATCAGACTATCATCAGCTTAGGGTATGAGATGAGGATGTGCAGAAGATGACCTTTATATGTTGGTATTGCCACTATGAGTTCTTGGTTATGCCATTCTGCATGACCAATTCCCCAATAGAGTTCATGTGACTCATGAATAGGATCTTCCACCCATACCTTGATTGCTTTGTGGTGGTCTTCATCGACGACATCTTGATATACTCAGCGACATAGGAGGAGCATTCCTATCATCTACTAATAGTTATGGATACACTCCAAGAGCACCAGATTTATGGTAACCTCTCTAAGTTCCAGTTCTGGATACAAGAGGTCCACTTTTTGGGACATGTTATCTCAGAGGCTGAATTTTCAGTGGAACTAGTGAAGATAGAGGTTGTACTTTCTTGGTAGCCATCCAAGAGTGTAACTGAGGTGCGGAGTTTCTTGGGGTTGACTGGATACTACCATAGATTTTTGTATGGCTTTTCCATAGTTGTGTCACCCTTTCCAGCATTGAAAAAGAAGGAATATCCCTTTATATGGATGGTGAGATGCCAATAGAGCTTTTAGCAGTGTTGGGACCAAGTTGGATGGATAAAAAAGTAAGAAAAGTTTTTTATTACAGTGTGTTGTCTTTTGTTGTCAAAAAGCTAAATCAATTCACTTTGTAAAGGAATTTTAAATTAGACGATGCTTTACTGATTTTTATTTTACAATCAGCACAAGTTTGGAGAACATGTGGTGCAAGCCGTATGAAGGATAGAGAGAGTAAAGAAGTCTTTTTGGAAAAACACATTTCAAATATCATACTATCCAAAAATGAAAAAGGCAATAAGAAGGCGCGTAAGTGGCGGTGCACAAGTTTCGTCGTGCAAGTGCTGTAGAGGCGCGCAAGTCATATTTCAAATAGCATTATTTCAGAAATATGGCAAAGGAAAGAAAGTGACACACAAGTATTGGAATGCAAGTGGTGGCATGAAAGTAGTGGTGCGTAAGTAGTGGAACACAAGTATAAGTGGTGCGCATGTCCAATTTCAAAGATCATCCAATCAAAATATGAAAAATTAAATAAAGTGGCGCGCAAGTTAGAAAGTGTCATGCAAAGTCAAGAGTGTCACACAAGTATTAGAGTGTAAGTCTTGGCGCGCAAGTGCATGTTGTGCACAAGGCATATTCCAACATCATCATATCAAAATATGACAAAAGAAATAAAGTGTCATGCTAGTGACAGAAGGGAGCGCAAGTGAAGAATCGACGCGCAAGTATTGGTGCGCAAGTGTATGGGTCGTGCAAGTCACCAAATTGCCTATAAACAGATGACTAGCCTTCTCATTTTGTAAGGATCAATACATGAGAATTATCTTTGACCTCTGGGCACGCAAGTAGAGAGTTGGGCCCGCAAGTTGACGGTTTCTTAGAAGGCGCGCAAGTTTGGGACGCACAAGTTGGAGGCACACAAGTGTTAGTTGGAGCGCAGGCTGTAAGAAGGCAGTGCGTATGAAGGGCAGCACACACGTAGACAACGTGAAATAATAGGCACGCAAGTTGTAGGCGTGCAAGTATAGGTCGCACAAGTAGAAGTGGGTGCACAAGCTGTTTTTCTCCAAGGGTTCCTGCCAGCTTCTGGGTAGGAAAGTGAAGATTTTTACTCTAGAGAATACAACTGTTCTATTGTAAAGAATCACTGAAATACTGTAATTCTCTATTTGTTCTAAGAGGGTGAACATGCTCTTGAGGATTGTTTTCCAAGTGCTGCACGAGTGTAACAGTATATCCTACTCATTTTATTCCACATCAAAGGATTGTTTTCTTGCGGATTGTGTGGTACTGGATTATTTCTATACCATACCAAGGATGTAGCTACTCTTGTTGAGTAGTGAACCTTGTAAATCTTGTGTTCCTGTGGTTGTGTTTAGAAGGGAAGAAACTCTTTAACAGGAGGTGAAGGATGTTTCAAAAAGGGGAAACTTAAAAAGAAAAAGATATTACTGATTCACCCCTCCCCCTCTTAGTGATACTTGGATCCTAACTGGGAACTTCAATTGGTATCAGAGAAAGGTTCCCTTCGTTTATTATTTGCTGAAGTGGTTGAAGAGAAGTTATGATGGAGAATCTAAATTGCGTAAACAGTAAGTGGATTCCGATTTTTGATGGAAATAACTATCACATCTGGAAGGAAAGAATGATTTCTTATCTTATGTCTCTTGGATATGAAGTTCTAGAAACTACAATTGATGGATTTCATGCTATTGATGGCAAGGTTCCTCTTACTCCTGTCGATAAAAAGAACCTTGAGAATGATGGAAGAGCTAAAAATGCATTACTCTCATCTCTTTATGAGAGTGAATTTTTAAGAGTGAAAGGTGTTTCTACAGCCAAAGGAATCTAAGACAAACTGAAGAACATCTATGAATGAAATACAAAAGTGAATAAGTCTAAACTACAAATCTAGAGACTAAAGTATAAAGATTTGAAAATGGAAGAATATGAATCTGTTGGGGATTTCTTTACCAGGATAAATGATATTGTCAGTACAATCATATGTCTTAGTGAAACGTTGGAGGATTTTATAGTTGTTGAAAAGATATTGAGAATTCTTCCTGACAAGTTTAATGCTAAAGTTTCTTCATTGAAGATAGAGACCCTAAAAAATTATCTTTGGATGATTTGCATAGCACTCTCATTACTTAAGAGATGATAAGAGAGAAGACTATTAAGGAAAAAACAAAAGCTGATAGAGAAATGTCATTCAAGGCTACAAAGGGAGAGAA
The DNA here is from genome assembly GCA_963277665.1 of Viscum album. NCBI lineage: Eukaryota > Viridiplantae > Streptophyta > Magnoliopsida > Santalales > Viscaceae > Viscum > Viscum album. The sequence goes on from OY728156.1 coordinate 1,812,150,237, forward strand.
GTCAAATAAGACTCTTATTGAAGATGATTCTGGTGAATCTGATTCTGAAGATGAGTTATGTAAAAAATTTGATGGAATTCTATCCTTGTTTTCTAAGAATGTGAAAAGAGGTACAGGGAAATACAAGGGTAAACTTCCCTTGAAATGTTTTGAGTGTGGAGCCGTTGATCACTTTGTGGCTAACTGTCCTCAAAAGAATAAAGAAGAAGATAGTGATGATGATAACAGAAGGCCAAGAAGGTTGTGGAAGAAACAAGCTAACAAAGATAAATATTTTTCAAAGGGGAAGGATAAAAAGTTCTTCAAATCAAAAAGATAAAGCTTTTTATCTAAAGATGAAGATGAAGAGGATAGAAAGATGAATCTGAGAAATTATTTGCTGAAAAAACTAGAGAGAATACCTTTATTATTGTAGTGAATAATAAAGAGTACAAGAGCAACAGTTTAGAAGAATAGGAAACTTAACTTGAATATCATCTTAAAGAAGAGTTTAATGAATGCTTGAGGAAGATCAGAAGGCTTGAGAAGGAAAACAACAAGCTGATGAATAAAAAATCCACATTAAACAATCAAGAAGGTTTTACTGATGAGAAAATCAAGATGGAAAAGGAGATTTATGATCTGAAAAATTATCTTGAGAATATAAAGAATCGTAATGATCATCTTGAAGTAAAGTTGAAGGCAAAAGAAGACGAGTTGGAACTTGTCCAATAGAAAATTTATAAAGATAAAGAAATTAATATCAGTTTCAAAAATTTTATCTCAGAATTTGGTGAATGTTCCAGTAAGAATGATCCAAAAAAGGATCCACAAAAGTTACCTTCAAAGGTCAAAATCATAGACAAAACTAGTTCTGATAAGAACAAGGCTGGAAAGAACATGTATGTGGTCAAAGTCAAAAATGATGAAAAATCATAAGTGCATAAAAATCATGAGTCAAGAAAGACTTCTAATACTTCTGGTGCTGTTAAATATGAAATGAGAAAGGGAGTTACAAATGAAAACATGAATGTTGATGGTCAAAGTAGTTCTATTAAGAAGGTTGTTGAGAAGCGTGTTCACAAATCTGGTCAGTATAGAAGTTTCAGAGGCAAATATTATTTCTATGGTTATTGCTGGTATTGTGGTGGATTCATACACATGGAAAATATGTGTTGGTTCAACCAACAACATTACAACTATTCCACAAGTTTTGAAAGACAAGGATTGAGGGGGATTCAATCCTTTAAAAATATAAAGTCTCCAAATAAATTTCAAAAGATATCTGATAAGACTGATGTGAATGTGGATAATATGTTCCAACCACTGGAAACTATTTGTGAAAGATGTGATCGACTTGGACATCTTGTCGAGGGATGCCTTAGTGTGTTACCAGAGCAACAAAAGATTCTTAATAATTCTCAAAAGACAGAGTTTTTAAAAGCTAAAAGGGGAAGGTCTAATAAGTCCGAAAAGAAAGAGTGCATGGTTTACTGGCCAGAACACATTGACCTAGCTAGGAAATTAGAGGAAGCACAATAGAAAGTGAAGGAAAAGGATAAACAAAAAGCTCTTGTTGTCGAAACTGCTTTGAAAGCTACAAAAGGAGAACGTCCATGGATTCTTGATAATGGGTGTTCTTCTCATATGACAGGAGACTTAAAGTTGCTGAAGAATGGGAAAGACTTTAAAGAAGGAACTGTTACATTTGGAAATGATGAATCTCTGAGAATCAAAGGTGTTGGATCAGCCATCATCGGAAAAGAAAAAATGAAATCTAAGAAAAAATTATATGTCGATGGGTTGAAACATAATATTCCGAGTGTTTCAAAGCCCTGTGATGAGGGAAACAAAGTTATATTCAGAAAATATGGATTTGTTGTGAAAAGTGAAAATTATGGAAATATAGTTACAAGGGGCCAACGTACAAGAGGGAATTTGTTCCAGGTTGGTGAAGTGTAGAACTCTTGTTACATGGGTGTAGTGGATGAAAATCAAATTATGGCATAAAGGCTGGGACATATGTGTCAGAGAAATATGTGCAAGTTATCAACGTGAGACAATGTCCGAGATATGCCTGATTTATCAAGAAGAAGAGATTGGTGCTACACTATTTGTGAAAAAGGGAAGATTACAAACTCTTTTCATAAGAGATTTGAAATTCGTTCAAAACAAACCTTATAACTTATACATTCTGATATATGTGGACCAATGAGAAAGCAATCAAAAAATGGAGATAATTACTTCATTACTTTCATTGATGACTTTAATCGCATTACTTGTGTTATGTACATGAGACATAAGTCAGATGCTCTGAAAATGTTTAAGAGTTTCAGGAGGAAAGCAGAAAAGGAATGTGAGTATTCAATGAAGAAGTTGGGAACTGATAATGGTGGTGAGTATAAGAATGAATATTTTTAAAGTTACCTTGAGAAACATGGAATTCGACATGAGTTTAGTTCACCATACACACCTCAACAAAATGGGGTTGCTGAAAGAAAGAATCGAAGTCTGGTGGAAATGGGGAGAACTATGTTACTTGAACATAGTCTTTCTCATTATTATTGGAGAAAATCCATGAGCACTACTATTTATATTCAGAACCAATGCTTCTATAGGCTAAACTTAGATATGACTCCATATGAAATGTTCTATGGAAAAAATCCAAGTCTGAAACATTTAAGAGTATTCGGGAGTCCATGAATTATAAAGAAGAAAGGTGGAAACCTTGGAAAGTTTGAGAAAAGAGGAGATGATGGAATTTTTCTTGGCTATGCTCTAGAAGGAAGAGGATATAGATGTCTCAACATAGAGACATGAATAATTATTGATTCTTCAGATGTAAAAGTTGTTGAAAATGTTGAGAAAGAAAAGTAGTCATGTGTTGATGTGGAATTTGAGAAGGATATAGAAGCTTTTGTTAATGATTCTGATAATGCTACAGACTGTGTTAGTCCTACCGTTGAAGAGGAATCCAACTCAAAAATCTCGAGTGATGAGGATGAAGTTAGAACAACTCATCATAGGTTGAGGAAACAAGTGGACGCTCAGAATATTATTGGAAATAAACATCAGAGGTTTCAATCAAGAAGAACAATGGATGCTATATCACATACTTCTCTTTATTCGAAAGTTTAGCTGAATGATGTGAATGAAGCTTTTGAGCATCTAGAATGGGTTCATGTGATTAATTAAGAGCTTGATCAGATAGAGAAGAATGATACTTTGGAACTTGTACCCAAGATGGACAACAAGAACATTATTGGTACAAAGTGGGTTTTACGGAACAATCTTAATGAAGAAGGTAAAGTAATAAGAAAAAAAACAAGATTGGTTTGAAAAGTGTATTCACAAACTGAAGGCATTGATTTTGATGAAACCTTTGCTCTGGTGGCAAGATCAGAAACAATCATAATCTTTCTTTCTACTGCTGCACAATGAGGTTACACAATCTTTCAAATGGATGTAAAATCCCCATTCTTGAATGGTGAACTTGATGAGGAAGTTTACATTGATCAACCTTATGGATTTGTTATTGGAAAGGATGAATGTTATGTGTGTAGGTTGAAGAAGGCTTTATATGGTCTAAAACAGGCTCTGAGAGAATGGTATTCTAAATTAGATACTTGCTTAAAGAAGATGAACTTTAAGAAATGGAGAGTTGACAACAATCTCTACATCAAGGAATGTCAAAAGTGTTCATTGATAATTATTTTTTATGTCGATGATATTATATTTGATGGAATGATGAAAGATCATGTGAAAAAATTGCTGAGAAGATGAAGATGTTATTTGAGATGTCCATGCTGGGAGAAATGAAGTACTTTCTTCGGCTAAAAATTTCACAGAGGAAGAATCACATTTATCTATCTCAAGAAAAGTATGAAAAGGAACTTCTAAAGAAGTTTGGCATGGAAAATTTGAAACTAGTTTCCACACCGATTTCAGTGGGAACCAAGTTTTTTAAAGATGGAGAAGGCAATGAAGTTGATTAAAAAGAGTTTCGAAAGATGATAGGAAGTCTGTTGTATTTGACTACCTCAAGATCTGACATCTTCTATGTTGTCACTTTATTTGCAAGATTTCAGAGTGCTCATAAATAATCACATTTGATTACTAGAAAAAGAATTCTCAGATATATCAAAGGCACAAAAAAATTTGGAATCAGGTATGACGGATCTGGAAATATTGATCTATTCGGGTATTCTGATGCTGATTGGGCAGGAAATATTGATGATCAAAGATCCACATATGGTAGAGTTTTCTTTCTAGGGAAAAGTTGTGTTAGTTGGAATACCAAGAAACATAATTCATTAACTCTTAGCACAGTTGAAGCTGATTATGTTGCTTCTACTCAAGCTGCAACTCAAATAATGTGGGTGAAGACTCAGCTGGAAGATCTACTTGTTGAAGTAAATCTACCATTGCTCTTGGGTTGTGATAATCAGAGTGCAATAAATATTGCAAGAAATCCATTACAACATTCTCATTCAAAACACATTGATATAAAGTAACACTTCATTAAATAGCAGGTGGATAAGAATGAATTGAGGCTGGAGTATGTTCCTACATCTGAACAAGTTGCTGATATATTCAAAAAACCGTTACTGAAGGAACCATTTGCAAAAATGAGGTTGAACATGGGTATCCAACCTGCTTCTCATCAAGGTTAAGGTACATGTTTCTGTCCCCTCTCTTGTCTTACCTTTGGATAGTGTTGTCAAGGGGGAGAATTTTTTCATAAATCTATCCTTATGGAAGCATGCATAAAGGGGGAGTTGTGGGTAAGCTGTGAATCCAGCATGTATGCATGTGAACTATTCTAACTGTCTTTTAGAGTGGTTGTAGGAAACAATGTTGTTTTCCAGGAAATTCAACAAAGTAAAGAATGCTGAGGTGGAAGCTTGGAAGATGATCTGAAGAAGGCTGAGGTGGTACGCTCATGATATTTCATAACCACTGCTTTTGGACAACATGGTTGTGGCTGTCAATCATTCTTGTTTCCTACAATGAGTTAGCTCACATAGGCTTAGAATTTTTGATAAGTAATCCATTGATTAAGGTTATAGAGTTCAGTGATTTATAAATCATGGTTGAAAACAAAATCCAAAGGGGGGTATTGTTGGGACTAAGTTGGATGGATAAGGAAGTAAGAAAAGTTTTCTGTTACAACGTGTTGCCTTTTGTTGTCAAAAAGCTAAATCAATTCACTTTGTAAAGGACTTGTAAATCAGACGATGCTTTGCTGATTTGTATTTTACCATCATCACAAGTTTGGAGAACTTGTGGTGCAAGCCGTATGAAGGATAGAGAGAGTAAAGAAGTGTTTTTGGAAAAACACATTTCAAATATCATACTATCCAAAAATGCCAAGGTAAGAAGAAGGCGCACAAGTGGCGGCGTGCAAGTGGCTGCACACAAGTGCTGTAGAGGTACGCATGTCATATTTCAAATAGCATTATTTCAGAAATATGGCAAAGGAAAGAAAGTGGTGTGGAAGTACTGGCATGCAAGTGGTGGCGTGCAAGTAGTGACATGCCAGTAGTGGCACGCAAGTATAAGTGGCGCACAATTCCTATTTCAAAGATCATCCAATCAAAATATGACAAACCAAATAAAGTGGCGCGCAAGTTAGAAAGTGTCGCGCAAATTCAAGATTGCCACGCATGTATTGGCATGAAAGTCTTGGCGTGCAAGTGCATGTTGCGCGCAAGGCATATTCCAACATCATCATATCAAAATATTACAAAGGAAAGAAATTGTCTCACTAGTGATGGAAGGGCATGCAAGTGAAGAAGCGGCACGCAAGTATTGACGCACAAGTGTATGGGTTGCACTAGTCACCAAATTTCCTATAAATAGAGGACTAGACTCCTCATTTTTAAGGCTCAATACTTGAGAAGTATCTTTGATCTCTGGGTGCGCAAGTAGAGAGTTGGGCACACAAGTTGAGGGTTTCTCAGAAGGCACACCAGTTGGAAACACGCAAGTTGGAGGCGCGCAAGTGTTAGTTGGCGTGCAGGCGGCAAGATGGTAGTGAATCTGAAGGGCAGCGCGCACATAGGTAGCACGCAAGAAGAGGAGTGTAAGTTGTAGGCGTGCAAGTATAGGTCATGCAAGTGGAAGTGGGCGCACAAGCTGTTTTGATCCAGGGGTTCCTGCCAGCTTCTGGGTAGGAAAGTGAAGATTTGTACTCTAGAGAATACAACTGTTCTATTGTAAAGAAGCACTGAAATACTGTAATTCCCTATTTGTGCTAAGAGGGTGCACATGCACTTGTGTATTGGTTTCCAAGTGCTACACGAGTGTAAGGGTATATCCTACTCATTTTATTCCATATCAAAGGATTTGTTTCTAGTGGATTGTGTGGTACTGGATTATTTCTGTACCATACCAAGGACATAACTACTCTTGTTGAGTAGTGAACCTTGTAAACATTGTGTTCCTGTGGTTGTGTTCAGCAGGGAAGAAACTCTTTAACTGGAGGCGGAGGTTGTTTCAAAAAGGGGAAACGTAAAAAGAAAAATATATCACTAATTCACCCCATCCCCCTCTCAGTGATACTTGCATCCTAACAAGGAACTTCAAGGAGCTGAGGCAGAGACTGAGGAGTGCCCCCATCTTGAGGCAACCAGAAGAGGGCATTGGGTATGTAGTCTACTATGACACATTAGAGACCAGAATTGGATGTGTTCTAATGTAGGAGCAAGCAGTGATCGCTTATGGTTCACGACATCTCAGACAACATGAGAATAACTACACTACCCATGACCTGGAGTTAGTACTAGTGGTCTTCGCCTTGAAGATGTGGAGACATAACTCGATGAGCGAACGTTTTACATCTACTCTGATCACAAGATTCTATGGTATATCTTATATCAGAAGGAATTGAACTTGAGACAACGGTGATGGATAAAGATTCTCCAGGAATATGACTTTGAGATTGTCTATACTCCTGGGAAGGGGGAAGTGATAGTAGATACACTCAACAGGAGGTCTGGTATGTAGTTATTGAGTGAGGTGATAGAGTATCTAGCTGCATTGCATATGTACTTCATGGATAGAGATAGCGCAGCATACCTCTAGTATATGATAGTCACTCCACCACTCCTTTAGTAAGTCAGAGAGGCGTAGCCTGGAGACATTGACTGCGGGGCTCGACGTGGTCAAATATCCTCAGGACAGACACTTGAAGGATTTTATGAAGGTGGGGAGCATGTCATCCTCTTCAGAGGATATACCATTGTACTAGTGGTGCTACGGGAGGAGGTGTTGAGGGAGTTCCATAAATCCCCTCTGGCGGTACATCCTAGTGCGGTGAAGATGTACCAGGACCTACAACGTCAACACTGGTGTCCAAGGATAAAGAAATCAGTGGCAGAGTTTTTTTCTCGATGCCTCACTTTTCAGTAAGTGAAGTCCAAGCATCAGGTTCCAACAAGATTAGCACAACCACTAGAGGTATCAGAGTTGAAGTGGGATGGTATCTCAATGGACTTTGTGACAGGGCTTCCACGTATGTCCAGGGGACATGATTCCATCTGGGTGATCATTGACCGCCTCACCAAGTCATCCCACTTCCTACCTATCCGAGAGTAGGGATCAGTAGAGGGATTGGGATGCCTCTCTATACATGAGATTGTGCTACTTGATGGGGTGCCATCGATGATCATCTCTGACCGTGATGAACGTTTCACATCCCGGTTGAGGAAGGGATTACAGGAGGCTTTCGGGACTCAGCTGCGTTTGAGCACTGCCTTTCATCCTCATACGGATGGTCAGACCGAGCAAACCATACAGACATTGGAAGACATGCTTAGTTCTTGCGTCCTCGATTTTGGTGGCATTTGGGAAGATCATTTTCCCTTGGTGGAGTTGAGATACAACAATAGTTAACAACACACCATTGGTATGACACCATTTGTGACCTTGTACGGTAGACCATGAAGATCACCACTATACTGGACAGACCCAGGGGAGTCAACACTTATGGGTCTAGAGTTGGTACGGGCTACCACTGAGAAGGTGCAGATCATCTAGGAGTGGATGAAGACTGCACAAAGAAAACATAAGTCTTATAATGATAAGAGGTGGAGACCCTTGGAGTTCAAGGAGGGAGAGCATGTATTCCTACAGGTCTCACCTCGATGAGGTTTACGAAGATTTGGTCATGGAAGAAAGTTATCACTGGGGTTTATCAGACCATTTCTGATACTTCATAGGATTGGCGTGGTGGAATACCTCTTGGAACTTCAACAGTAGTTGGAGAGGGATCATGCTATCATCCACGTATCCTAGTTGAAGAGATACATGCGTGAACCATCTCACATCATCGACCATGGCGAGCTGAACTTTGATGATGGGGTGATGTTTATGGAGGTTCCAGTAGAGATTGAGAATCGATAGGATTGAGTCCTTCGTGGGCAGTCAATATATCTAGTGCATGTTCGCTCGAAATATGGGAACCTACAGGAGAGCACTTGGGAGTGGGAGGCTCAAATTTGTGCTCAGTACCCACATTTGTTTTCTTAGTCTATGTTGTCTCTTTCGGGGATTAAAATCCCTAAGGTGGGTATAATTTAAAGGATCAGATTTTAAATGTAATATTTTTTAATTATATGGACTTATTAAGAGTCTGTGAAAATTAATGGTGTGTGATTCCGAGGCCCGGAGTGCCCATAATGAATTTCTAAACTTTTTTTAGGTACATTCAGTAAATGCGCAAGCAACATTTTATAACTTTTGAACCATTGATCGGATTAAAAATCTGAGGACACCATTGAATCCTCCCTGATGAGATTCTCTTAAGGGATATTTAACTTCGACTATAGTAGGTATGAAGAAAAAGTTAAATTTTGGGAATTTTTAAAAGAATAAACAAAATAACTTTGTTACTTTGTTTCCTTTTTTTTCCTCCAATGGAAAAGCGGTAATGTGAGACCAGTGACATGTCAAATCAAAAAATGGTTTGACCTTTCAATCCTAATTAATAGAAACATTGGGGAATTAGGAAGATTCCAAATTAATGAGCCCCCATTAATTCCCCGAATGTTTCTCACCCTCCCCCTATCCTATTTATATGGAGCTTGGGGAGAGGTATCAGCACTACTTCACCAAATAATGAAGTGTTGATAAAGTAACGCGATTCCAAACCCTTGGAGGATGGATCCCATTCTAGAGAGTGGTGACGACCATCACCGAAACCCCAAACTGAGGGATCAATGATCGAGCGACGTCATTGAAGGCTAGTTTTAGGGGACGGCGAACATCAACCCACTTCCTCAATCGCGAGCATTTCTCTATCATTCTTTAGGTAGGGTTTATTCTTTTTTTTTTCAAGAGTTATTTAAATCTTTCATAGCCTCTTGATATCAACCTAATGTGGAGGGAGTGGGCCAAACGAACAATTCTCGGTCCCTCTGCCCTTTTCTTGAAAGTTTTTGCATTATTTACCAGCTTTCCCTTTGGGTTGGATGAGCCCCGGGGTGACAAATTATGGTGGATGCCAGCACTGGCTGGTTGTGGAGGAGGTGTGGCATGCCATTGGTGATCAAGGGGTTGCGGCCAAAGTTATGGAGGGTGAAGGAGGCGGCCAACACCATCCGACCACAAGAAAGGAGGTGGCGCACCTACGCCACCGGAGGATCAAGTCGTGGATCATCAGCTACGACAGTCGGAGTAGGTGGTCGGAAAACCGGTTGGCCATGGATGAGGAGGGCAGCATGACCAACACACCGCTGGAGGAGTCGTGACTCTGACATCGTGGTGGCAGGACCCGCAATAGGTCCCACGGGTGAGCTGGTAGCGCCAAAAGGCTCTGCCGCTTCGCCTTCAAAATGGAGGAAGACTGGGGGTCTCACCCTCCATTCCAGCACAAGTAAACCCCGCTCTAGAAAGGTCGTGCCACCTGTGGAACGCTCCAACTATGGGCTGCGCTCCACCACCGCCCGAGCCACCTATTCAGTGGGTCGTGTACCCATTGGGCCGCCACTTAGCCAGTCGGGATGCCCCTTGCGGTCCGCCCCCTTGTGGTCTAGGTCATTCCCCCCTTGTGGACCTGGATAGGTTGACCTAAATGGGGTCGGGTCGGGCCAGACCGGGTCAGGCCGGGTTAGTCTGACCGGGTGAGACTGGACCCTGAAACACTTAAAGGGACATATCATGAGAACTGGATGTCCGTTTGATGAACCGTATACGACGCTAGGATCCTTGTATCTAGATTTACCTTTTGGTATACTCAAATTGAGTTTTGGAGACAGTTGGAGTATGGATAGGTTAGATCGAACCCAAATCCAATCGGTCCCTCAGAAATAAAACTCTTATAACTCACAGAACAGGTGCCCGATTGACGCATCGTCTGTCGCATTGGAACCATTAAAACATGGTGGTCCTTTGGGTTAATACTCTATAGAGATTAGTAGTGGTCAAGGTATAACCGATATATCGAGCTCATAATCTACAGAACTCAAGTGAATAGTGTGAGAGGAATCCTTTGACAGGATGTAACGTGAAGAAAGAACATCAATCCTATGAGGGTCAACATCTATCAATCCCATGTGGGTCATATTATATCATATCCTATGTGGGTTAGCGCTCAGTGATCCTATGGTGGTTAGTGAATACCGATCCCGTGTGGGTTAGATCCTGTGTGTTTCAGTGGGGGTTAGTACCTATCGATCCTTTGTGGGTCAGAAGCAGTGCTTCTTAACAGAATAAGATGATCTAGTCTTACGAATAATCATCTGTACTTATGTACTTAAGTTATATCTTGTGTGAGATGAGAGTTTACCTAAGTGGTACTTCTTCTTCGTGGTGTACCCATGAGGTAATTCTACCTTCATAGTGTTGTCTTCATGGTGTTACCTGTGTGGTACTTCTACCTTTATTGTGTTGTCTTTAGGGTGTTACCTGTGTGGACATCAATCTTCATGGTGTTACCTGTGTGGTACTTCTATCTTCCTTGTTTTACCTGTGTGGTACTTCTACCATCATGGTGTTACCTTTGTGGTATTCTTACCTCATGTATGAGATGAGTATGTCTTGATAACTTAGGTATATGCATGGGCATATACCTAAGTAGAGTTGATGTATTTTTCTCCGTTCTTTGAAATGAGGTCTTTATGTGTGGTATTTTCCTTTGTGGAACTCTGGGATACCTATAGGGGTCTTGGGGTCCCTACTAAGTATCGTTATACTCACCCCTACATGAACAATCCCCGCACCTTATTGTGTCTTGTGAAGACGTCCGACAACATTGATCGAGGCTGAGGGAGCCAAGACTGGACGGTAATTGGAGGTGGACTATATGGCGTGATGTGACACAGGGACTACTGATCATGAGTTGTACATACCCTTTAGTTAGGATCCTTGGTGGATGATATAGGAGCTGTTTTTCACTTTTCAATTGTATTCGTACTTTCTAATTGTACTTGTACTTTTCAGTTGGGCTTGAATTCTGGCCTCATTACTTTCAGTACTCATTTACTATAGTAAATTACTTCATGGTTGCTTCTTGTTGTGTTCTTAGACTATGTGCCTATACAGGTTAAAAGGAAATTCCTTCCCATTTTAGGGATATGTCTTTCCGGTGCTAGTCTCCAACCCCTGGCATATGGAAGGTGGGCTTGGGGTAGTCACAACATAGGCCCCAGGGAACGGGTCATGACAGGGATGTCCTCCCATGTACCCTATTGTTTTGGGATTGATATGTCTTATCATATACCCTCTTGTATCAATCTTGGCATTCCCTCCCATATACCATCTTGTTTTGGGCTTGGGATGCAATCTCATGTACCTTTTGAGCTTATAAAACATCTTTCATTACCCAATGCATTGGAGGGAGATATAGGTCCCACCCATCACATAATGAAACCATACATGCTTATGCCAAAAAATATTAATCATATCATAACCCATGAAAAGTTATAGGTTTTATAAACATCAAATCATTTCCCATTAAATGAAATGGGTATCATTAAAATTTCATCACATCATAACCTATGGAATGATATAGGTTTCATAATCATTTCATCAAATTATAACCTATGAATGGAAGTGGCTTTTAAAAGCATATAACCCCTGGAACTAAAATGGGTGTCACAATAATTATTCCATAAAAAATAAACCATTAAACAATGAATATGAATGGATCCTTTGGTTAATTTCCTACAAGTGATTGATTAACATTAATGTTTGTTATCTTATATGGAAAATAACATGGAAATATATTTTGGAAACATTTCTTGAGGAAGATATCATTTCTTCTATAAAAATGTATTTTTAAATAATAAAACCTTTTTGAAAACATTTTTCTTTAAAAATCCTTTTAAAACATATAAAGAAGGCTTGAAATAATTTTAAAAACCTTTTTCCTTGAAAAATTATAAAATAATCTTCAAAAAATTTTAAAACCCCTTTTCATTGAAAACAATTTAAAACTTATAAAGAAATATTGAAATTGTTTTTAAAACCATTTCATTGAAGATACATTAAAAAACATACAGAAAAATTGAAAATATTTTGAAAAAAATTTCATTAAAAATACTTTGAAAATATATAAATAAATCTTGAAATTTTTTTGAAAACCTTTTTACTTGAAAAATTATGAATAAAGCTTGAAAAAATTTTGAAAATAATTTTCCTCAAAAAAATCTTTTTAAATAAATGAATTAAAAATTATCCTTTTAAACATGCAAATGAAGCTTCAATGAAATTATGGTGGGTAAATCTGTACATTTCGTATGAGGTAAAAAGAATATTCCTTTTTCATGGTAAAAAGGTAAGAAAAATTCTCTTTTGGAAATAGAAAATAATATTCCTTTTAAAATTTTGGTAAAAGAAAAAAAGGGTCAAAATTTATTTTAAATATTATATGATAATAGTATAATATTCTTGGAAACACTCGTTAGAAAACATGGTTTTTAAGGAACATAGATTTCTGACTGAATAGATGGCAAAGTTGGGCTTTCTTAAAAACAATTTCTTAACTATATTATATACCAAAGAGTGGTAAAATGATACTAATACATGGATATATATTGAATGAATGGAGGATAATAAAAATAATGAGTGTTATTGAGATATGTATCATAATACTTCATCAATGGAATCATAATAATAAACAATTCTGATATATGATGTGATTATTTCAATTAACTCTTAACACATGGTAACTTCGGATCATAATCTACATGTAAGAAAATTGAATTAAATAAAGATTATAATATCATTAAAAGAAAAATATTCATGATATAACATGTAGAATATACCTCAGAAAATAATGTAGGTTAATAATAAAAAATTATTCTCAAATAAGGAAAATTGAGACAAAACTATTTTACCGATTTAGTAACTTTTGAAACTTAAACCCCATGAAATAATGATCATAGAATGGATATGTAAATACCCATAAATTTGGGAATAAAAATCATAGGATACATACATGGGTTGTATAAACACCACACAAAAGGAATGGGTGCTGAATAAATCATGTATATCAAAGAAATAAAAAGTGAGATGCGGTTTCCTTACCTTTTGTCTTTACTCTCAACATACTCGTTCAAACCTACTCTTTACTCCATTTGGTTTGTGTCAAAAGGCTTCCTTGGTTTTCTTTCATCCCGAGGAGAGGCTTATAGAAAATTGGGAGGGATTATAAGAAGTGTATTGGGTAGATCTTGTCCAATCCTAATATGTTTAAGAGGTGTGAAGATAAGTGAGATGTGGTTGCCTTTTATTGGGAAGTAAAAGGACTCGCTTGAAATTTTTGAAATCAAGTTCAGTGTACACATGTTCTCACCTAAAAAATTTCATACTAAACCCAAAAAAAATAATAGAAGGTTTATTTTAAAAATATTTCTATTAAATGGGTTTTTTCTATGTGTATAAGTAATTTGGGAACCTAAGATTAATGTTTAGTCCCTAATTAATATTAATTTGACCTTATCATTATGATAATTTTTAATCACTTTTACTAATATTTTCTTGTCAAATATTATCTTGATATAGTTAGAATATACCTATTATACCAATTAAAATTTTTGTATTTATATTTTTATAAATTAAATTTATATAAGCGAAAAAATTAAGATTATTGTTAATCCCCTAGATGGGACGAAATAACGGGGTTTTAAAGTAGAAATATTTTCAAACATTTGATAAGTTTTTTACATTCAATTTCAAATTGAAATTGATTAAAATGACCTAAATTTTATTAATATGTGTATAATTGATCATATTTGACCCTAAAACAAATTTAATTTACAATTTAACATTAATAATTATTTAAATTAAAAGTCATTTGTTAACTAAAATGTTGTATTTTTCAGTATTCATCAAAAAATGAAGTTTCCCGGAAAAAGCCTAAGAACTCACCCTATGATAATTTCAGTATTATAAATTCAAAAATGTAGCTTATTTTATCAAATTAATTATTTATATGTTTCTTAAATTAATTTGTTTCTTCACATATGGACACGAAAAGAAGCTCATTCAAGAAAATATTATCTTTAAACAAATAATGACTTCACAAAAAATTATATTTTTCATTATAAATATGTTTTATTTATATAAAACCATTATAAAAATATTTGAATTTTTTATTACTATTCATTTTACTAAGTTTTAATAGCTATTTTATAACTAACTCGTTTAAATAATTATAATAATAAAATAATTGTTTTTGTAGAAACTCAATATTGCATGTAATGTATGTTAAGTAATTGTTTCATGTAGTTCATTCCAAGTCAATATTGTGTGTAGCGCATTCTAAGACTATTTTGTGTATAGCACAATCTAATTTAGTGCCATGTGAAATAAATTTTTTACTTATTGTTTTAATATATATATATATATATATAACTATTTCCAGTGACACGTGAAATGAAAAATATAAAAAAGATAAATTAATTTGAAAAAATATATTTCATAAAATCTCTAGTTGTAATGGTTCTGAAAACTGATCCTATGATATAGAGGGATGTTGATTGAATAAGGTAAAAATTTCCATTTGGATATGAAGTTATACACCCTCTCATTTTCCTGTTTCTTTTAGTTTTCCAGGTCGATAATTTATTTTCTTCTTAGTGTGGAGATAAACTGATAAAGGAATTTATGAAAAAGGTCTTCCCATCCTACATAATATCCTTATAGAAGGATACTGTATAAAAAATAACTTGACCTTACCACATTCTATAAAAAAAACCATAGCTTGGTCACCTCCTATGGATATCAAGGGTGCTTCATCAGACCGCATTAGGATACGAAATGCAAAAGATGTTGTTCTAGATCTCCTTCACTATCAAAGATGGAGAAGGTTTGATTGCTGAAATTGGGTGGGGAAAATTTCACCCATCCATTCAGGATATGGATTCTTATTGGGTTACACAGGTGAATTTCACCCTTCCATGGTTTCTATTTGAGCATCTCGGGACTCAATGAGATTGAGAAGTTCTAGTGGTATTGTTGTCTAATCCACCTCTTATCTACATGGATTTGGTGGGTATTTATGAGATGGGCCCATTTTCATTTCCTACTAATTATTTATCTGTTATGAGATTTAATGTTTGCCTGGGATGAGGAGAGGTTATCATTGTAATGAAGGGAAGTCATGATCATCTTTAACTTACTCATTTATGTAGACCAGTTGCCTAGTTCTAGAGCTATTATGATGCTCAAATTCAATTCTTTTAGCCTAGTCATCTCATTCCTAATATATGGGAGGGGTGATATTCACCTCTTCCTAATGATGATACATAGTGGGAATGTTTCCCCTAGGTATCTCCTTATTGTGTTTTCTGACATTTTGAATATGATTATCATATTGCATCAACTACTCCTTTGTGGAAGTAGTTTCATCTCTTATGAGTCATGAGTGGGATACAACCAATTTTTTCCTTTATCCTTAGTAGTGTTACACCATAGAGGTGGAAACTCAATATTCATAGGTCATGGGTTTTGGATTATTCTCTGGTTCTTCATATGTGTGGCCTCAGTTGGTGCATTCGAATCACCCTACTCTAAAGAAACATTTTCCATATTTCATTCCTCTACATTTATGTCTTGATACAGATTATTTGTAGTATTTATGGTGAAAACATTCACCTAGGTATATCAAGAAATGGTATTTTTACCATTATTCTCAATTCTATATGGTGATTCTATACAACTTTCGTCAATTTTTTTTTGACCCTTGGCCACAACAGACCTTTATGGATTACTCCCCCTATAGGGTTTGATTTCATTTTACATATGCTCCTCCCATAATGATTTATCAATAATATCCTTTAGGTAGTTTCTAATCATGATTATAAAATGGGCCCCAAATAGTGAAGGTTCATCTTGTGGTGGGAGTAACAGATGGGATGTTGATTGTTGATATTTACATACCAACCTAGAGAAGATTTATTTTCACAATAGTGATGATGATGATGAAAATTTCCCCAACCTTGTGGGTCGGGGACTATTCTGGGCCTCTGTTGGCATTTTTTATTCTGATGTTGAGGATCTAATGATTTCGATTGAGAATTTAATGAATCCTAGTTTGGGAATTGAGATATAAATTCCCCAATGATGTGGGATGGGGTTGGATTTTAACTGCTACCAATATGTATGAATACTCTCAGGGATTAATGATCAGAGTGGTGGAGGCGGTGGTAAATATTTCTCCTGATCGGTGGGCTGGGTTCACTCCTAGATGACTATTATAGCGGCTACTATAGTGGCCTGTTTTATTTTGAATAGATATGATCATTTATGAGTGGGGTACAACAGAATCCCATGGTGGGATTAATTTTCTATGGGACGTTGTTGGTCTGTACATAACTTCAGGCTCTGTGTCTAAAATCCATTCCCATTTTTTTGAGGTCCCTAGTTTAAATATTTTTTGGCATCCCGCACCATTTTTTTTGATGTCTCGGCATCATTAAAGCAGGGGAATTCCATTACAGTGACCAACTGGCTTATGCATTACCCAGACGCATGATTTCACTAAAGGCTATGACATTGCAGGGTGTCATACGTTTGGGGATCTTCTATTCTAAGGGTGTGGTAAAGTGAAATGCTCTATAATTTCCCCATCCTCATATATGGATTCATGAATAGGATTTACATATCAGTTTCTAGGAAGTTTTTATGAAATAGTGACAGGGGTGTTGTTAATTTATGTTGTTCTTAACATGTTTTGGGTTGTGGGCCATGGAGATAGTAGTAAGGTCTTGCTAAAAAGAGATTATATTGATGTTATGAAGGTGACCCTAATTTTCTAGATAATGAAGGTTTCTAGACATTATCTACTTATGAGTTTCTCATATATTTTAGTATATATGAGGCATGAACTCCCTCTCTAGCTCATCTTGGAGCTCATATAAAAAAGTGGTGAGGTGATAGAATATATTTGGGATGTTTTTTTGGATAACTATTTCCATGTATCAATTAATTCTTCATATTTATTAGAAATACATTCACTACTAAAAATATAGCTTTTATCAGTGAAAAAAATGGCCTTTAACAGTGCTAGAAAAGCGCTATTAATGCCGACGAAGATAAAGGGGGGGTAGGGGCGGTCCCCTTTATCAGTGCTCTAAAAAGCGCTGATAAAGACCCCTTTTATCAACTATAAAGAAAAGCGCTGATAAAAGGGGCCTTTTATCAGTGCTAAAACAAAGCGCTGATAAAAGGGTCCTTTATCAGTGCTTTCTTTTTAGCCCTGATAAAAGACCCCTTTTATCAGTGCTTTTAAAAAAGCGCTGATAAAAGTTAAAAAAATAATAAAAAAAATTAAAAAAATCCTGCCAATTGGGGGGCTTTTATAGCGCTTGAGCCCCCCTTTTACAGTGCTTTCCTACCCCCTCCAGAACCCGCACGCACCCCTCCACCCTTTATCAGCGCTAGCCCTAGATTCAAAAATGAACGCACATCTCTGCCTCCACCTAGATTTGATCTCGAGACCTCCCCCATGCACACCTGAAGCCTTTTCCACTCCCCTATATTGATTTGTTCTCCTATTAGCGATATATATATATATATAGTTATATTTATTCGTATAGTAATATATATTTATATTAATATATATATATAGTAATATTAATATAAATATATAGTTATATTGATATATATATATATTTATAGTGATATTAATATATATATTTATAGTTATATTAATATATATATGTAGGTATATAAATATTCATATATTTTTATTTTAAATAAAATGGATATTACTTATTATATAGATAATTCTAATATATTTTATATGTAAATATATTTTATTTTTTATATTTATAATTAAATTTTTATGTGTGAATATATAAAAAATATGTATATATTGTTATATATTTGATTATAAATAGCACTGCATAATAAAAAATGATAAAATTTCAAAGAAATAATATCTATATGAATGTAATAACTTGGAATAAATTCAGTCCCCACTAAAGAAATCCAATAATACCACCTTAAATGAGGCTAAAAATCCACAAAATGTTAAAAAATCGGGGTACCCCGACTAAAAAATCTATTTTGGAGGCCTTATGGGCCTTGTTTTGCCTCAAAAAATCCTTGACCGGGGTTTCCCCTTATCATAGCAGTGTAGAGCTCATCGCAGGATTCGATTTGATATGTGGTAGAGCTCAAACAGACACCCAGATCAAAAGTTATGACCGTTTGAAGTTCGAGTTTCGTTTTTAACATACTTTGGATCTTTTTTTTAATTTTTTTATTTCTTTATCTTCAAATTGTTATTAAATGAATATTACACCATAATAATTAGCAAATTATTAATTAAAAATATTTTTATAATTTATTTATAAGTCATTTTCACTAAATATCTAATATATTAAGTGTAACTGTATATTTATACTTATCTAAAATATATTTAAAATTATATTTAAAATATATATATTATATTTATATCAATATAACTATATCTATATATTTAAATATTAATATATTTTTTAATAATTTTTTGGGAAGTAGAACTTTTATCAGCGCTTTTAAAAAAAGCACTGATAAAGACCCCATTTATCAGTGCTACTAAAAAAATCTCTGATAAAGGGGTACCCTTTAACATTGCTAAAAAAGCACTGTTAAAGGGGGTACCTTTATCAGTGCTAAAAAAGTGCTGATAAAGGGGAACTTTTATTAGTGCTTTTTTTAAAGCTGATAAAGTTACCCTTTATCAGAGCTTTTTTTAGCAGTGATAAAGGTACCCCCCCCCCCTTTATCAGCGCTTTTTCGCAAGCACTGATAAAGGGTGGCGCTGGCCTTGCCCAGTTTTGTGGTAGTTATTCCTCCACCTAGTCATACCACCTAGGTCACTTTTATAAGTTGCCTTATGGCCGTCCTGAAGGGTTACTAGTAGTTGATGGGGAACTATATACAGTTTACCTTAGTGTTTCAAGTACATATTTTTATGAATGTGTTAGTGTTTTGAGAACCTCCTTATATATAGGTGTCTATTAAAGGGGATGATTTCATTATGAAAAGGAGATATCACTATGGTTATGTTGACCTCGGTGGGTGTTAGGAGTAGTGTAACACCCCAAAATTCTAAAGCAAAAACCTTATGTTTGATAGTGTGCATGACACACGACACCAAGAGAAAATAATAACCTGATACTTTAAAATATATTTACTATTTTTAATATATTTTATATATTATATATTTGGGAATGCACTCTACACTGGGTTACCCTGTGTTACATTTAAGAGTGACTTTCTTCAAAAGGTTACATTACACACAAGAGCGACTTTTACAGAATAATGGTATATTATTAATTATAATAAGATATAACCTAGCATTTAAATCAGTATTTATGAAATGTAGAAAATAATTAAAAAAAATCTATGATTTAAAAAATTTTAAAATGAATTAATTTTTCATAAATTAATTAGAAATGAATATGAAAACTAATTGAATATAAAAAGAAAAAATTATTATTTTCACAAAGATGTTTTACCCCAGTAGATTTAATTAATAAAAATTAGTGGGTGATATTAATATAATATATATAATATATATTAAATATAATATTTTGGATTTTCATCCAATATACATGATAATCATAAGAAAAGAACAAACCAAATACTACACTTAAAAACCTATATTTTAAGGTAATTTTACCACCTTTTAATGGAGAAACCATTTTAAATTTGAATATTGACACTTTAATTGATTTAATATTTCAAAATAAACATAATATTTGAAATATAAACATAAAAATTAGCTTAGGTTTAATTGTTGATATCTTTCTAAATCATTTTATTTTTTAATGAATAACGAAAAATACTGAATTTTAGTTCAAAACTGATTTTTCATCTAATTTATTTCTAAGGTAAAATTATGATTTATATTGGTTTTAATGTTTAGTTAGATTAAAAATTCACTAATTAATCCAATTTAGGTCATTTTTATTAATTTTACATTGAAATTGAATATAAAAACCTATCAATCTTTTTGACGTTTTTACTTCAAAAACATGTATTCTCGTCCAGCCTACAGGATGAATATAAAATTAATTTACTCCACTTATTTGAGTTTAATTTTTAAATATGTATTCCATATTTTTAATAAGAATAATTTATAATTTATAATAATACCATCTTTTTTTACCAAATATATTAGTGAAATTAATTAAAATTAATTACAATTATTAAGTTAAAATTAAGCTTAATGAAGGACTACACCTTTAACTTATGGTCTCAAAGGACCTATAAAATTGTAAAAAACCCATTTTATGGACATAATTCGGCCATAAACCTTAAATTATTGAGTTTTTTTGTTTTTAAATACTTTTCTAGGTAAAAATGTGGGTGCACCTAACTTCTTTTTAAAAATACCAAGTGGGTCATTTTCCTCCCTTATAAAACGCCACTACCTGTCCCCATTAATCACACCTCTAAAAACACTTATGTTCGGCCAATAACTAACCATATAGATTCCCAAAATCTATCCCCAATAACCATAATCATCCCTTTTGTAATAAATCCTTCCAAGGAAGTTTTTTAGTCCAAAAAAAGTAGTTTCCTGATTAAGAGGTGACATCTTCTCTCAAGATATTTAGTTTCATTTCCAATATATAGCACTAAAATATCTTTATTTAATGATTATATAACAAAAATATTATCCTCAATTTACTAGAATGTTTTTATATAAATTTTTATACCTTCACTTCCACACACCTCTATCTAATGGGTAATGAACATACCGTTTTTGTGTATGGTGAACTACTACCTCATGGAACTATGATTGTTCATTTTTTCCTTTACCAACTATCATGGTGTCCATTATGTTGGAAACTGTGTTTATATATTTTATATATTACATATATAATTTCTTTATGTTTTTTTTATTTTTATTTAGAATATATTTTTATTCATTCCATCTTGAGTAAATATGATAATTTTGTTTGACGAACTGTGGACTACCACCCCCTCAAAGTGATATGACTCATTCACGCCATACATGGAATGTATAAAGGATGGTTTTAATAAACCTACGTAACATATATAACATAGATATTATAATTTAATAATTATATACATATTATTCATTTATTTTTTATTCTTTTAAAACAACAAAGAAATAAAAGTAGTGTTCATGTGTATATACGACCTACCGTCTCAATGAACGATGCACTTCATCTCTAATATAAAAATTTTATAGACTACTATAAATACATATATTCTGAATATATATTATTATTAAGTCATTATTTGAACTATGGATATTATTAAATCATGATATAATTAATATAACAACAAATCACAAGTCAAAACATACTTGAGAAAACTAAGAAATTAACACCTAAAATAGTCAAAATAATGAAATATTGTTAACAAACAGTTAATAATATATTATAAGAAGTTAATATACAGTATTATAAAAAATATTAAAGTTATTATATTAGTTATCAAAATATTTTAAACCACTATATGGGAGGATAAATAACACACAATGACATGTAAGGATAAGGTAAGGGGTTTTTCTAAATTTACATTTCATTGAGACTTATTTGTAGTTATGAAACTAGTTTCTTTTATATAGTGTATGTACTATCATTTGAAACATTATTTCATGAATATAATTATTATCATGATATTATAGGTTTTCTTTAATTTCATACCTTCTGGGGGATTATGATTTAAATGTTTCAAAGTTGTATGGGGCACTGTTGAATGTTTAAAGATTATTCTCCTCAAGAATATTATTAATGATTATCTTTTCAATCTCAATTCATTTTATGATTGTAAACATTATCTTGAAACAATCAATTTATTTTAAAAAAATCATATTAAATTTACTTGAATTTTTATATTCTCATAAAATGGATATTAGTATTACCTAAACCATATATAATTTTTACATATGGTGTTCACTTTGATAGTTATTTGATTAACTGAGTAATTATTGATAAAAATATATTCTATATTCAATAAGTTTATCTGATAAGGCATGTTATTTATTTTATTATTCAATAGTAGGAATGATTTGTACTATTAATTACAGGTGTATCTCAGACATTATAAAGCCCCTCGATGCATAGATAGGTTATCATGAGATGATTAAGTTGGGAAAATTAAACGGGGTTCTATCCATAGTTTTAAACCATCATGTGATAGGTCTTAACGGTATATGTTGTCATGTGCCTTAGACATGAAATCCATTAAGAAATAATTTCCCTCATTTAGTTTCAGTTATTATTCATCCTTGATATTTTCCATCGACATGTCTATAGATACATTTAATTTTCAGTTCATTGATTAAATCACTAGTGAAAAAAACATTTTTTAAATTAGTTATTTTTCATTTTTTACATCTGTTTTTGGCCGACGTTATTATATATGATGTTATAAATATTGTTTTTTACATTAGTTATTTAAAACGGCGTAAAAAGGAGAAATATGAAAGCATTTTCACATCGGTTCCTAAAAAATTGATGTGGAAAACGGTTCGTAGTCATGATTTATTATATCAGTTTTTAAATAATCACCGTAATATTTTGTTTATTACATCATTTATTAAATAACCAACATAATAAAAAACCCCTAAGAAGCATTTTTAATGCTATTTTTCTAATAACCTACATGAAAAACAAGGTTATCACATTGTTTATTTTCATAACTGACATGATAAACCAGTCTGTGAATCATTTTTTCACATCGATTAAAAAATTACCAATGTGAAAACATATATACTTTGTCGATTATTAAATAAAAGAGTTAAAAAAATCATCCCCATGCATTTATTACATCAGTTATAAAAAAACCAATGTAATTTTTTTAATAATACAGTTCAACCATTACAATGTGCTGCCAAAGAGGACCTGGAACAAGAATAAAAAAGACCAAAACATGTCCAAAACCACCGGACAACCCCCTCACCCCCCTGGATAGCCCCCATCCCCCACCCCGGACACCCCTTACCCCCTGGACACCCGCCCACCCCTGGAAACCCCCAACCCCCTAGACACCCCCCCGGACACCCCCACCCCCCGGACACCCCCACCCCCTGGACACCCACCCACCCCTGGATAACCCCCCACCCACTGAACACCACCCCACCCCACTAGAGCCCCCCCCACCCTATAGACACCCTGACCCACATGGACATCCCTCCACCCCCTAGACACCCCCACCCCCTGGACAACCCCTCCCACCCATTGGAAACCCTCCCACCCACTAGACACCACCCACCCCATTGGATAGTCCCCCACCCCCTCGACACACTGACCCCCTTGGATAGTCCCCCACCTCCCTAGACACCCAACCCCCTGAATAGCCCCTCCCACAACCCCTGGAAACCCCACCCCTAGAAACCCCCCACCCCTTGGACACCCCCACCCACTAGACACCCTCCCACCCACTAGACACCACCCCACCCCATGGGATAGCCCCCACTAAAAAGATCCCACCCTTGGACCCCCCCTAACCCCCCGGACACCCTCCCACCCACTAGACACCACTTCACCCCACTAGACCCCCCGGATAGCCCCCACCCCCCTTGGACACCCTGACCTCCTTGGATAGCACCCCCCACCCCCTTGGACACTCCCACCCCCTGGATAGACCCTCCCACCCCCCGGACACCCCCACCACCTGGACCCCCCCCCCCCATCCCATGGACACCCTCCCACCCACTGGACACCACCCCACCCCACTGGATAGCCCCCCACCCCCTGGATAGCCTCCACCCCCTAGACACCACTGAACCCCTTGGACAACCCCCCTGGACACCCCCACCCCTGGATATCCCCTCCACCTCTGAAAACCCCCCAAACCCTTGACACCCTCCCACCCACTGTAACCCCCCCACCCCACCCCACCCAACCCCCTGGACACCCACTACCCTCTAGGACAACCCCCACCCCTGGAAACCCCCACCCCTTGGACACCCCCACCCCCTGGACACCCCTACCACTTAGACAACCCCCCCCCCCCCCCCATGAAACCATTACTATGCTCTACAAAAGTATGCAACAAGCAGAAACCGAACCATAACCAGACCAAAACCAAACCAGAATCCAAACCAGAAAAACATCCGAACTAGACCAAAACAAGAAGAACCATAGAAAAATTAAACATTCACATATATAACATTTAAATCTTACAATTTCAACTAAAAACCTAAATCCAACCAAAACAACAAAAAAATACACAATTATAATTATAATATTTAAAATTACATTTCACACTACAAAAAAACTAAAATCCAATAAAAACTATAAAATCATTTGACCATTCCACATATAAGTGTTTGACCTCTTGAGCACTATATGTTTGAGGGTCACTAAATAGCTACAAATTAAAAGGCTAGTAGTTAACATGTATAATGAATAAATCAATTGAAATATAATGAAAAAGCTTATAAGGAAATATTACCAGTAAAACTTTACAAGTGTTCCAGTTGTAATTATTTCATACATTAATATTAACATATAATATCCAAATTCGACGACGCCTTTTTGTTCAGGAAAATTCTATTTAAATGAGTGTAAATTCAAAATATCATTTTTATGTAATACATCAAAAGGTACAAATTATAAATGGACTTTTACCTTTAATTTTACATATTTGATCTTGTAACTCTTTTTCTTTGTTTTTTAGAAAGTAAACCCATCCCCTATTAGAAAATAATACAAATGAGATAAATTTAAAATTCATTATAAGATAAAAAACTATTAATAAATTAAAACTTACCTTTCCAAAATATTTTATAAAATTTCCCACACATCTCCATGGATAGAGCATATCCAATAAAGTGTTTTCTCCCTTAAAAAAACACCTAGCATCCAATGATCACTGATATAAAAGAAAATTTAAGATTAGTGTTTTTTTATGATAAAAGATAATGAACACTATGACAGATATATGTTTCATACCCCTCACAAAAAGGCATCATACAACATTGGGTGATTATATTATATTAAAATATTTCAGAAATATAAAGTGTTCTTTTTTCCTTATCCAATGCATGTCCTTCAGGTTAAATAAATTACGGTTCCATGAATCCAATACATCTGTCCACTTATTCTTATCACCCATTTTATAAATATACCTAATAAAAAACAGTCATAAGTATACATTTTTAATAAATATAATGCAGGGAAAGGTGTTAAGACTTACATGGAAAAAATATGCACCACGTTGATTCCAAACTTATCTATAGTAACAAGCTCCATGATATCATTTTTCAGAATCCCCCTATTAATTGCACGTCCACAAACATGATCTTCCATTGGAAACTCAAAATGATCTACCAAAAAATTCAAATATCTTGACAATCGGTCAAAACTACTAAAATCTATATCTGATGTCATAGCCATTTTTTGTGGTTGTTATCTATACAATATTTCTTTACCATTGAATTATTCCTGTAAAAATAAATAGAAAAATATATTAGATTTAAAATATTTAAATCTTAATAAAAAATAAAATAAAATATATAACATACATACCTCTATGGTAATTAATCGCAGAAGTCTGGATGGCCCAACTAAAAAGTGGATGATACTATGTCCAACTGTCGTCACCTCATCTGTAGGTAATGGTAGTCAAGATGATCTATCTATAATATCCTGTACAGTGACCCTATGATTCTCTACCTCTAACTGTTGATGATGAATTGTAACTCCTATACAATATAAAGGCCCATATGAAACTATATGATGGGTACGATCATCAACATACAACTCAAAATAAGTAGGAAGTTGTAGTGGAGGAGTAGGATAAAAAAAATGGGGTCTGTAGGCTGATGTGGGGGAGTGGGAGCTACTGGCGTAGGTGGAGGATAAATAATGGGGTCTACAGGGGGAGGTGGACGAGTGGGAACTGTAGTCTAAAATTGTCTTTGCATGTCTGAAAACACAGACTGTACCAATGCTCTAATCTTTTTATCTATCATCACATTAATATTATGAACTTTAGCCTCCAAGGATTCTATTTTTTTATAAACACCCTCAATTGAAGAATTTGAATAACGTGGAAACACTTTTCTTACTGATACACTCATCGGATATCCACGTACACGACCGGGGTGTTCGAGCTTTCCCAATGTTGTAGATAAAATATCTTGACTCCCAACAGCTGTAAATACACCCTGGGAGCTCTACTCCTCAATAGAATCCTATATTAATTAATTGAACATTTCTGTAATGATTCAAATTATATAAAGAATATAATTAACTTAAATAAATAAGACAAATATCTTACAATCCCCTCAGCTATGATTCTTAATTCTTGTGAAAGATATTGTCCCTTTTTTCTCATTCGAGCTCTCTTCTATTTTTTATGTCTATATGGAGGGGATGGAGGGGCAACCTCTCTAGAGCTTGAAGACTTAGTTGTCAGTTTTTGTAATTTTTCTTCTATCATTTGTTCTTCCAATAATGTATACCCTCCCCAAGATAAAATACAAGGGTATATATTTTTAGATTGGATCTCTTGAAGAGATGTCCTTTTTTCTATAAATTAAGAATAAGAAGTCATTAACAAAACATTAATAATATCATTTATATAAGAATTATTATAAAAGTTTACATTTCCCTTACCAAAAATGAATCTTTTCTTCTACTTTTAACAAATTGCCTCCATGTGTCTTCATCTATGAATGGATATATATGAAATGGATGTTTAGGATTCCTATAACCAAAAATGAAATTATATGTAAGGGTTGATTTGAAATCCCTCAATCTTCGGGAAGGCATCGATAAACATTTATTCCTAACTCCTCTAGTGTCAGGAATATCAAATGTCATTATATAAAGAAGAGGTAAAACATATTATTCTAGAAACATTTAAAGATTAGTCAAACAATAGCAAAAGATCTTACCAAAATCATCTCCCACAACTAAGATATTATTGCTCTGTCCACACTTATCCAATCATCATATAATATGATTACTTTTCTTTCACCCCGATTTAATACAAAACACTTAAAATATTTTTTATTTGGACCTCTAGAAATATCATTCTCATCAAAATCAACCAGTATCCTCTGGTCCTGGCTATTGGAAAGTGATAATTTTGGTAAATGTTTGCAGCCACATTTACCAACTCTTGAACTCTTCTTTGTCGTTATAGGAGCACATGAGGAAGATTGGGGAACCTCAAGAGGTGCATGTGAATGTTCCTCCCTAGAGGTATGATCATGATTATCATCTTCATAACCATGTGGTTGATCAACTTATTGATCTGTCATTATCCTTCAAATCAAAAAAGCAAACATTAGTTCACAAATATACAAATTCAAATATTACAATACTAATATAAACAAAAAATGAAAAACTGAACTAAATTATGTAATAGTAAACATGGAAAATTTGGTAAGCATGTTAAACAATGGTAAATATGGTAAACATGGTAGTGTAATTCTCATTCAAAAAAATCAATAAATATATAAGTTGCGTAAAGGTAAACTATGCTAAATTTTGTTAAACATGGTAAACATGGAAAAGTAATTGTCATTCAACCAAAAAAATAGATATATAAGTTACGTAAGGGTAAACATGATAAAATAAACTAAACAAAATTAAAATAAACAAAAATTTATAATTATTTGTTTTAATACACATTTTAATAAATAAAAAAATTACAATATCTTTCATTTTATGAAAATAGTAAGTGTAAACCAGAAATAAACATATGTTACCTATATAATTAGTAATATAAAAATGGATTGTTTTCTCAAATTCATTCATTATTATCATTCCTTATAGAACAAACCATGTCTTCAACATGCTCATCATTATTTTCTACTAATCTTTCCATGGAATTAGGGATCTTACATAAATCAGCATCTTTATCAAGTTGATCCTCACCAACATATTATTTTTCCCTTATAAAACAATAGACCACTACATATTCGATTGATCAACAAAATAGAATACCCCAATGTTTTCACACACCATTGGAATGATGGTCATTGTAATAGCCCTATACCAACGATTCTATAGGAACTGCTGGTATAGAAAACCTGAAGTTAAAATATTCCAACACTTTCAATTAAACTGTTGATATATATATATATATATATATATAAAGGGGGTGTCCAAGGGGGTAGGAGGCTGTCCAAGGGGGTGGTGGGGGCTGTCCAAGGGGGTAGGGGTTGTCCATGGGGGAGGGGGTGTCCAAGGGGTGGGGGTTGTCCATGGGGGTGGGGGTGTCTAGGGGGTTGGGGGAGTGGTGTATACGATGGTGAGGGGGATGTCCAACTCCTACCCCAATGGACACTATCCCAACCACCGTGGACACCCCTAGACACCACTACACCCCCTAGACAGCCCCCATCCACTAAATAACACCCCACCCCTCTAGACACCCCACCCACCTGGACACACCCCCACCCCTGGATACCCCCTACCCCCTTGGACAGCCGAGTCACCCCCTGGACACCACCCCCACCCCCTGGACAACCCCCTCACCCCTGGACACCACCCGTACCCCTTGGACACCCCTACCCCTTGGAAATCCCCCTCACCCCTTGGACACCATCCCGCCCCCTTGGACACCCCCTGGACACCACAGCCCCCTTGGACATCCCCCCACCCCCTGGATATCCCCCCAACCCTCTGGAAAGCCCCCACCTCTGGACAGACCCCCACCTCTCTGGACAGACTACCACCCCCAGGACACCCCCACCCCCGTGGACACCCCCGACCTCCTTGGACATCCCACTCACCCCCCCCCCCCGGACACCACCACCCCACCCCTCGGACACCCCCACTCCTTAAAAAGCCCCCCCATCCCTCAACACACCCCACCCCTGGATACCCCCTACCCCCTTGGACAGCACACTCACCCCCTGGATCCACCCCCACCCCCCAGGACACCCCCACCCCTAACACATTTGACACCACTTGGACACCCCCACCCCCTGGAGAACCCCCTTACCCCTGGACACCACCCCCACCCCCTGGACACCCCTACCCCCTTGGAAATCCCCCTCACCCCCACCCCTCTGACACCACCCCCACCCCCTTGGGAACCCCCTGAACACCACCACCCCTTGTAAAGCCCCCCCCCCGCATCTAAACAACCCCCACCCCTCTAGATATCCCTCACCCCCCTAGACACCCCCTACCCCATTGGACAGCCCCAATCACCCCCATGGACACCACCCCCACCCCTGGAAACCCCTACCCCCTTGGACAGGCCCCTCACCCCTTGGACACCCCCACCCCCTTGGATACCCCACCCCCCTTGGACAGCCCACACACCCCCTGGAAACCACCCACACCCCATTGGACACCCCCTGGACACCCCCACCCCCTGGACATCCCCCACCCCATGAACACACCCACCCACTTGGACATCCCCCACCCCTTGGACACCCCCTATATGAGCACACACATATTATATAACACAAAAAAATTGTAAACTTGTATGATATCACTTCCATATTTTATTTTACCCAAAAATAATTTAGCATGGTATAAATGAACACTATGAAAATTACCATGATAGAAAGAACAAAGATAGAAAAATAGCATCTCAAAAAATTAGTTTAGGGCATCACAAAAAATAAAAGCTAAAACTGAGTTGTGTGAGGCTTAGTTGAGTGTTGTGAGTTGACCTGATTGATCTGGTGATAATAAATATGATGAATGATGTTGGAAAAATGAGATTGTAGGGAACTACTTCGAAGAATCCTTTCTAGATTTTCTGCATGAGAGAGGTGAGTCATAGGTCGCCCGATCGAAGAAAATAGAACGACTGAATATGGGGTGCGATAAATCATTTAAAAGCTTTATTACGTAGGTTATTTAATAACCAACATGATAAAATATTTTTTTATGTTTATAACATCGGTTATTTAATAGCTGGCATAGAAAATAATTTATCACGTCAGTTATTTTATAACTGACGTTATAAATGGAACTTTATCACGTCTTTTCTTTTGATAAAATACATGATAAATTGATGAGATTTACCTTATCACATCGATTATTTTATAACTGACTTGATAAAGATCCCAACTTCAATATTTCATGTCAGTTATAAAATAACTGATGTGATAAAGCTAATCTCAATATTTTTTACATCAGTTATTTTATAACAGACGTAAAAAATTAATTCTCATCGATTTATCACATTTTTTAAACAATAACCGACGTGATAAATCAATTTTTACAGCTTTGTATATCAGTTATATAGAACCAACGTAAAAAATGCTGACGTGTTAAATGTTTTTTCTTCTAATGAATGTAATTTGTTTCGGTTTATTAACTTTCCATATTGTTTTTTCTTTATATAATTATTTTAATGGCATGTGTTATCAGTTATTTACCTTTTCATGAGAATTTATTTCCAATTATTCCTTAATTATTCTGCTTTACTTACCCTTATTGATCATTTGAACTCACCCTTATTATGTTTCCTTTTTCCTTGTTATGAAGAAGAAATCTTTGAATAAGCATTCAACGATGTAGTTTGTTTCATTTATTATTTATATTGTTTGTATTTTATATTTCACTATGAATTATGGGTGTCATATATGTAATCTGGATTTCTAAGACTACTAAATGGATATATACTTTGGAATTTTATTCCTTGTAATCATGCTAATGGAATAAAATTATGCACTAGATCCAGGATTCTAGGGTCGGGGTTTTACATTTTGTATCAAATTATTTTTAACAACAACCTTGTAAAATACATTTAAAAAAATTAGATTAGGAAACCAAACCCTAATATAGAAATTAAGGATAATTATAGAAGAAAGTCATAGAATTTTGGTATGATAAAGATTGTGTGGGTATTATAAGAAATAAATGACTGTTTGGTTACTACAAGTGGATGTGGTTCTAGAATAGATATACCAAGGAGTAATAATTCCAAAAATGTGTTCGAGGCCAAACTCAAGGTAACCTGGTACCCAAAAAAGGTCCTTACTACGTACCTAGTTTGAAACTATTGGGGGATATTCTTAGGATAATTCACACTTTATTTGTCTACCATTATGAAGGATTTAAAATCAAATATTTCCCTAAAGTAACCACAGTATATGATTCTAATATTTTGGACGCATAAATTTATGTTATGTGCTATAACATGTTTAGAGTTATGGAAGGTTCAAAATTTTAAGAGCTAATTTTGTATATTCCATTTTTTAGAAATGGAACTTGGAATGAAGAATGGTATCAATACTCATGGCCAATGTAGAGGTTTACCTACTGAGAAATTCACTGTAGACGGTCTTAAAACTGAGAAAGTTATGGATATATTAGGGAAGCATAGTTAGGTTACAAAAAACAACATTTCCTAAATGGAGAAACATATTCCATGGAGAGAATATTCTATGATGGATCACTTTATGTGGTATAATCCCCCATCGTTTAGTGGGAGCACTAATCCAATTGTGGATGAGAAATGGATTAAGTCTCTGAAGAAGATATTTATGGAATTATAATTCATAGAAAAGAAAAAGGTTACACTTTTAGTATATTTCCTCCAATGTGATGATGATCAATGGTGGTCCTTAATCTAGAATACTAATGAGGAAGAAAAAAAATAACTCATGAAATAGAGAGAACTTAAGGGTATATTCTTTGATAAATAGTTCCCTCATGATCAATAAATTGAGATGAAGATAATGTTTCTTAGCTTAAAACAAAATGAAGAAGATAGTGTTTCGGATTATGAAGCTACCTTTACAAGGTAATCCAGATATTCTACAGATTATATATGGTATACGAAGGTAATAATTTACTACTTATTTTAAGGTATCAATCCAAATATTTTAAGGGTGCTGGTTTCCATGAATTTCTTATCATATGAAGATAAATTTTTATGTTCCATCAAAATAGAGAATGAATTATTGATATCCTTTGTATTCAAGGGAAAACAAGAGAATAAGAGGTATTCTTAACACCATAAAAATGGAAATGGGTCAAATAAGATGAAGGGAATGAAGGATTTTCCATATTTTGAGAACTATGGAAAGAATCAATCTGGTAAATGCTTAAAAAGCATTGGGAGTTTTTTATAAGTGTGGAGAAAAGGGTCACCAAGAAAAATAATTCAAAGGGAAGAAGGAAAATTTTGATATTCAGTGTTACAAATTCAAGGAGATGGGGAACTACACTAATGAATTCCCTGAACATCATGGGAATATACCTCCAAATAAGATAAGGGGTTAATGTTAAAAATATGTTATTAACACAAACTAAGTGGAATAATTAATGTAATTTTGTATTTTGATCTAAGAAATATATTATAAAAGTATTTTCTTATGATGTTCTCATCATATGATTTTTGAAAAATGTAAGGATTGTACTGCAATACATTTTCAATAAATATTTGAGATCATATGTTGAATGGTAGCAAGAAAATTTATTCAGTTGACAGTTAAACTTTTTTGAAAACACATAATTTAGGAAAATACAACCCTTAATATGTTCATGATGTTCAGATAATGATAAAGAAATGATTGATTTGGAAAAGTTTTAACTACCTTGGAACTGATTAATGATTTTTCAATAAAGTGGTCTATACTATCATTTAGGGATTTTACAACACTTTGTATTTAACTAATATATCCAATATTATGTTTCTTACACAAGGAATAAGGGTGAATGCATGTTTCCTAAACGTTTTTATGGTAATTGGAGTTATTATCATATTTCAAGAGGAGATATGATGAATTTATTCAAATGTTTGGAATGTTAATATTTATAGAAGATTCATGTTGATTAAAGGATAATGATAAATTCATTTTTGGAAATTTAGTGACTATATTTATAAAGTGTCAGAGCATAATCATTTTGAAAAGTTAACCATTTATAAAATGGTTTAAGTTGAATATTGGATGTGGTTTTAGAGATTGATATTTTATATCACTATATGATGAAAATTGTTCTAAGGAATGAAGTACAAATAGTTCAAGGAATTTCACATGGATAAAATTGTAATTATTAAAATTTACTAGATATATTTACTTATATTCTTAGAGAGTGAAATAATTCCTCAACTCTCTGAAAAATGATCTTGAAACCAAAAGAGTTTTCCTAGTGCCTATATTTCCATTGAATCAAATGGCCCTTATATCATCAAGGATATAGAGATTTTTGATTGTTAAATTTCTCTTAACCATGTTCTCTAACACTCTCTATCAAATCTTCATTGTTAGATTTTTCCTCCGTATCCATTTTTTCATTTCCCACCTATGTTCTCCTACTAAGGGACCTATTTACATGACCATTGTACATTCCTTTATCTCTTATTAAGAATACATGATATTAAAACTTTTTATAATTTGGGTCTTTTAAAAATAGTTTATTATCAATATCTATTTTTCTAAGATCGAGTTTAAAATTCGAGGATGCAATTTATTTAAGGTGGGTAGAATGTGACACCCAGAAATTCTAAATTAAGAACCTTAAATTCGATAGCATTAATGACACACGACACAAAGAGTGTAAGGGAAAATAATACCCTGATACTTTAAAATATATTTACTATTTTAAATATATTTTATATATTTATATTTGGTATTTAACTTGACACTAAGTTACCTTTCATTACACACAAGAGTAGTTTTCCTTTAAAGATTAAATTACATGAAAGACCATATTTTATAAAATAATGATATATTATTAAATATAATAATATATAACCTAGAATTTAAATTAGTATTTTTTAAAAGGGTTAACTAATTAATGAAAATATATGGTTTAAACAAATTTAAAATGAATTTATTTGTTATAAATTCATTAGAAATGAATATGGAAGACCAATTGAATATAAAAGAAAATATTATTATTTTGAGAAAGCTGTTTTAGCCTAATAGATTTAATTAATACCAATTAATGGTTGATATTAATATGATATATATATATATTATATTAAATATAATATTTTTTATGTTCATCCAATATATTTGATAAGAATAAGAAAAGAACAAACTAAATAGTATACTTAAAAACCTATATTTTTAAGGAAATTTTACCACCATTTAACAGAAAACTCATTTCAAATCTGAATATTGACACTTTAATTGATTTAATATCTCAAATTAAACTTTTTATTTTAAATATAATCATAAAAATTATGTTAGGGTTAATTTTTGATATTTTTCTAAAAAATGAAGTTCAAAACTTCTTTTTCAACTAATTTATTTATAAGTTTAAATTATGTTTCTTATTGGTTTTAATGTATAATTAGATTATATTTTTATCCATTAATACAATTTATGTAATTGGGTTTAATTTCACTATGAAATTGAATTTAAAAACATATCAATCTTTTTGACATTTTTACTTTAAAAACCTGTATTGTTGTCCCGCCTGCGGGATAAATTTTAAATTAATTTTCACCACTTCAGTGATTGGAATTTTGAAAAGTGGATTAAATATTTGGAATAATCATAATTTCTAATTTCTAATAATACCAACTTTGTTTTTACCAATACTATTAGTGAAATTAATTAAAATTAGTTACAATTATTAAAGTAAAATTAAGCTTAATAAAGAACTAAACCTTTAACTTAAGGTCCAAAATGCACTTGAAACATGCCCAAAACCCATTTTATTGGAATAATTTGTCCCTGAACCTTAAATTAATTTTTTTGGTATTTTTGGACTTTTTTTTAGGTAAAAAAGTGGTTACAACGAACTTCTTTTAAAAAATACCAAGTGAGTCCTTTTCCTCCCTTATAAAAGGCCATCATCCATCCCCATTCCACAACCCTCTCAAATCACATAGGTTAGAACATGATATAACTATATATATTTCCAAAATCTATATTATATACCTTTTATCCTCCCTTTGGGAATAAATCCTTCCAAGGAAACCTTTTGTTACATACCAAAAGTAGTTACCTGATTAAGAGGTGACGTTTTCTCTAAAGCTCTCTAGTATCATTTAAATTATCCACCACCCCAAATATCTCTATTAAATTATTTTATAGAAAAAAAGTAGCCAAAATATACTAGTATTTTTTATGTAAATGGTGTGACCTATACTTCCACACACCTCCATCTAATGGGTAACAAACATACTGTTTCTGTGTACGACAAAATATTCCCTCACGAAATGATGATTGTTCATTTTTTCTTCATCACCTATCATGATGACCATTATGTGGGAAACTGTATTTATATATTATATTTAAAATTTCTTTATGATTATATAATTTCTATTTATATCATACCTTTATTCTTTTTATCTTTTGTAAATATGATAATTTCATTTGAGGAATTATGGACTACCGTCCCATTAAAGCAATATGACTCGGTCATGCCATACATGGAATGTATAAATTATGGTTTTAATAAAACTATTTAAAATATATAATATAGATATGAAAAAGTAATTATAATATACATATTTTTTATTTATTTTTCTTTCTTTTAATACAACAATGAAATGAAAGTAGTGTTCATGTGTATGTACGACCTACTATCTCTATGAATGATGCACTTCATTTATAATGTCCGAATCTTATAGAATACTAAAATTAATATATAATACATATATATGATAATTAAATAATGTTTAAATTTTTTATATATTTAAATTATTATATTATTAATAGTAATAAAAAATCACATGTTAAAAGACACTTGAGAAAACTAGGAAATTAACACCCAAAATAGTCAAAATAATGAAAGATTATTAACAAATGGGTAATAAGATATTATAAGAAGTTAATATATGTCATTATAAACATTATTATGGATATTATATTAGTTATTATCATAGTTTAAACCACTATACAAGAGTTTAAATACCACACAATTAAAAGGAAGGACAGGTTAAGGGATTTTGTATCAATCAACATTTTATTGATATTTATTTGTAGTTATGTACCTAGTTTCTTTTATATAGTGTACATACTAACATTTGACACATAATATCATGAATAAAATTATTATAATGATATTATAAGTTTCATTTAATGTCATAAATTCATGGGGATTATTATTTAAATGTTTCATAGTGGTATGAGACACTTTGGAATGTTTAAATATTATTCTCCTTTAGAAGGTTCTTAATGATTATCCTTGAAATATTACTTCCTTTTGATATTGTTAAAATTATATTGAAATAATAAATTTATTGTAATCATTTTAATTGGAAATTTACTTGAATATCCATATTCTCATTAAATGGATATTAGTATTACCTAAACTGTATATCATTTTTACATATGGTGATAACTTTTACAATTATTTGATTCACTAGGGAATTATTGATAAAAACATATTATTTATTAAATATAGATATCTCATAAGCCATTTAATTTATTTTATTATTCTATATGAGGAATTATTTGGACTGGTAATGATGGGTGGGTCATGAACTTTATATAGCCCCTCAATGCATCAATAGGTTCTCATGAGACAATTAAGTTGGCCAAATTAAATAGTTTTCTATCTATAGTTTTAAATCGTCTTGTGAAAGGTCTTGAAGGTACATGTTTTCAGGTGATTTATACATTAATTACATTAATAAATAATTTTCCTAATTTATTTTTAGTAATTATTCATCCATGAGATTTTGTGTTGACATATCTATGTATACATTTAATTTTCAGTTCATTGATTAAATGGAATGTGTTTCTATTTATTACCTTTATATATTGATTTTTATATATCTATTTATTTTAGTTTCTTTTGTGATCGGTTATTTAACTTTCCATTATAATTTATTCCAAATTATTCCTTATTTATTCCTCTTTAATTACCCTTACTTGATTATTTTATCTCACCCTTATTATGTTTCCTTTCCCCATGTTATGGAGAAAAAATCTCTGAATAAGCATTCAATGATGTAGTTTTTTTCAATTTATTAAGTATATTGTTTGTATTTTCTATTCCCTAATGTATTATGGGTATCATTTATGTAATAATGATTTCCAATATTTCTAAACTAATGAGTTCTTTGGAATTTGATTCCATGTAATCATGTTGATGTAATAAAATAATGCACCAAATCTGGGCTTCTGGGGTCAGGGCGTTACAAGTAGAGTCCCTGTGATCCATCTCCACACTACCATGAGGAGAACTATTGATTAAATAATCACATTTTTCTTTGGTATAAGAGTTGAAGGATCCTTGTGGTATTAATAATGTGTCTCGAATACCCTCAACAACACTGGAATTTAGAATATTAAAGATGTAAGCCATGTTTTGTGTCATGGTCGGAATATGGCGACCAACCTTTTGGGATTGTGTTGAGATATGAGACTAATATATGAAGGATATTGGAATATATTTATTACTATATGTTAATTCAGTAATATGAGACCTCTAATGAGAATATTCTTGAGTATACTAGCGTTCCTCTATGTTGTTGGCAGGAATATGAGCCTGATGTGGGTGGTTTTCATAATATACCAGTCAATGGTGGATAAAGTGGGGATATGATCCCAATCCAAATAATAATTCCCTTTTGGAATATGCCTATGGACCTTCAGAATGGGAGAAGTTATATGATCCTTTCCCTTTATAGACTCTAATGGATGCTATTGTAGTATTACATTGGTGGAAGTAGGGATATAATCATGGATTACATTAGCTATTGGAATATGCCAAGTAGCTTCATTGTTAGGAATATGAGCCTGTCTTGAGGCATGTTCCTCTCTCTCCTGGTGATACATGGTTGGATTAGTAACATGATCCCAATAATGTTCCTTTTAAGTATTTCATCAGCTTTTTAAAGTAATACGATCTTTTCTCGAGGCATGTGACACTCTCACTTGGTGAGCCCCAGTTAGAACAAGAATATGTTCTTAGTCCAGTACCTTTGGAATATTCCATCGGTATTTTTTGAAAATAATTTCAACCTATCTAAAGGAATGTTCTACTCTCATTTGGTGAGCCATATGTAGTATTAAATATAGATGTAGATGCTCAATTACAAGTGTGGGTGAATTGTAAGTTTATGAAGATTCTCTTTTAATCTTAAAAGGTAATCTATGTTTAAAAAAGTTAAACAAGATTGATTCAAAAACCCTCTTTAGTTCTTAACTAGGAAACTAACTTTCTTAGGATCAAAAAAAGTGGATTCGACAAAGAAACATAAGAAAAGTTTACTTAGGGAAATATTAAACCTTAAAGTGTATAGAATATTATTTATCAGAGTATACAAGTATAAGAAAGTATAATAATGTTATACATTCTTTCTTTAACAAAATTTTATCAAAAATAAAACTTGTAATAAGAAAAAGTAAACAAGTATAAAATCTTTTAACCCAAAGAGAAGGGTATCCAATAACCTTGGATAAAAGTCCCTTGATTTATATTTTCAAGAAATTCTGTCTTACCCAAACTAGGGTAATCCATTGATAAGAATATTGGATTCTATATTGCTATCTCTACAAGCCCTTGAACTTTAAGATAGTTGGTGCCTCAGTATTACTATCCCTAGAAGTCCTTAAACATTAAGCTAGTCAACACCTTTTTCTTTCTATCCCCAAAATCTCTTGATTGTACACTGAAACAATTGGAATATCACAAAGAAAGCTGAAAAAGTTATTCATGGCTGAACAAGATGATCACATATTACACAAGGAATGATAGTCTCTCTCTTTATAAATGACTTCACAACATCACAACATGAAATCTCTTTCTATGTGTTGAGATCGTTCAAATGAGATCCTATTTATAGGCAAGGATTCCAATGGTTGGATCCCTCCTCCAACAGTCACATTTTTCATTTAATTATAGAGGTACATGTACATGTGTCACTCAATGAATAGTTAGTTAGAAACAAATTGTAAAAAATCTTTTTATGTAGGAAACACTTGGGAAACATTATCATGCTTAAGAACCAATAATATTTAAGGAAAATAATATCATGTTTAAGAAACTAGGATCAAATAAAATTAAAACAATATGTTAATAAATTAAAGTAGCTTAAACAAATATGAATAATTTGAATCTAAAAAATATAGAATTCAGAGATTAATATATGAACAACAGGATTCTTTAAAAATGGATATTCAGAGTCTGAATTATTATTAATTCAAAGTAAAAAAATTTGAGGATTCGAAGTCTGAATTTTAGAGAATTCAGAGTCTAGATTTCAGATAATTTTGAGTTTGAAAACTGTAAGACCTGGTAGCTATTTAACTATAAAATTATGAGGTTTTTAGATAAGGATCTGAATTTTTGTCTTAAAAAAATTGTTACACTTGGTTTGAGAATACATTAAATAAGACATTGAAAACTAATGGTAAGGATAAAACTTTTCTTAGAGAAAGAAAATTTTATTTAAGAAAATAATTCATAGAGAAAGTTAATTTTTCTTAAGAAATCGTGTTTTTGATTTTCAAAACATGGAGGAATGTAAAAGAAATAAGGAAACATTATTTACTCAATAATATCCATATTTTTTTGAAAGCAAAAACAAACTTTCAGAAAAGAATATAAGGAATAAGGATTTTACTTTTTGAACTTTAAAATAAAAACTTATCTCTATAAACTTATGACTTATGATGAATACGACTAAATACCCCTTAGGTTTTGAAAACACTAAGGATCGTATTCTTGTCTTTCTTAGAGAAGTTACATCTTATTTCTTAAGAATATCTTTTTTATGTAATATCCCCCTTACTTAATCTTCCCCTTACTTAGAGCATTCTCTTCTTTCTGACTTAATATTTTTTTGATCATACTTCTATCCCCATTTATTATTTTCAAAAAGAAAAAGATGGAAAAAAGTTATACATGAAAGGATAGTAATATACAAGAAAGAATAATGGAATGATAACAAATTTTCATTATGATAGGAAACATTTGTTACAAGAAAAATACACCAAAAGATTGGATTTTAAGAAAGATCATTCATCCTTATTTTCCTTCAACATTAGATTTCTCAAGGTTGCCTTCAACTTCATTAGCTCTTTGTGGTCATATTCAAATATCTTGAGTTGTTGATCATAATCCTAATTTTTATTCTCAATAACTTTGATTCTTTATTCTTGGGACTTAATAAATTCATCTTGAGACTTAACCAGTTCTTCTTGATATTTTAATTTTTCTTCCAACTCTTCCCTTAGTTCTCTTTCTCTTTTCGAATTTAAAGAAACTGAATTGATATTTCTATTCATTTATTTCTCCTATGGAATCTGGGTGTCTTTTTATTGATTCAACTTGTTTGAAGGATTTGATATAAGGTTCTTCATGGTGTCATCTGACTAATCAAAGTCATATGTTACTGATTTATAGAAATTATCTATAATTTTTATATCATAAATTACTGACTTATAACATTTAGTTATTTCCTTTAATGATCTCTTATGAGAATCATAGAAAATGTGAAAATTATTGAAATATTCTTCATGATTTATAAACTTATCCATGAGCATGCTTATTGAATATAAATTTTGATTAATAGAATGAAAAATCAACTGAAATCTCTAATCTATACTTGGGAATAAGGGTATTGTATTTACTAGCTTTTTCAAAGACTGGACAACAAAATATTATCCCATGGAGGATGAGGATTTAGAAGTAGATTACCTTACTGGTGAGGAAACTTTATCTTGATCTTCAACTTTCCTCTTGGATGTTTCAACAACATCTTTCTTATATTTCATAACTATAACTTTTCTATGAAAATAAATGACCACCTATTTTCCTTTCTTAATTTTAGAAATAACCTTCTCAGCTCTCAGAAACTCATGATCACTATCAGAGAATAGGATTATCTTATCTTCATCAAAATAATCTTTCTCATAACCTTCCTTAATATCTTCAGGATGAATGAAATTATTATTTTTTCTTTAATCATCAGTAGGTTTATCAACCTCATCCTATCCATCATCATCTTTCCCTTGAGATATTATCTTGGTTGATTATACTTTTTATGTTCTGATTGACAACTTGTTTGAAGGACTTTCCTTCTCATGATATTCTTCCACCTGTTTGATCACATATTCACATTCCTCTTTTTCTTCCTCTTCTTGTTCATTCTGAACTACCTATTCTTCCACAATAGGTTCTGGAATTGAAATTTTATTTCATAGAGTTTGTAAAGGAACTGATTTTAACAAAAAGGACTCTGGTACTTGGATTTTTTCAGATGCTTTTTAAGTATCTTTGAGAAATTCTTGGACAAGTTCATCTTTTGAAAAAAAAATCTTCATTTTATTTTCTTTATATTTTTTTCAAGATCTTATGATGCATGAATTTTCAAGTCCTTGGTCTCAGTAGGATCTAATCCAAAACTAGAATCACCCTCCTCCTCCTCCTTCTTTTTCTACTATCTCTAATTTTCTACCACTTCATCAAAAAATTTCTTTTATTTTTTCACCTTGGGTGGAACTGACTGGGTTTATGGAATGGTTTATTTTTCTTTCTCTTCTAGTTTTTTTCCTTTATTTTCTTCTGGGTTTTATAGGATTCACCAACTTATCCTTTCTTGGTGATAGCTTGAATTTCACTTTTAGGAAGATCATA
This sequence comes from Viscum album, assembly GCA_963277665.1. Classification (NCBI taxonomy): domain Eukaryota; kingdom Viridiplantae; phylum Streptophyta; class Magnoliopsida; order Santalales; family Viscaceae; genus Viscum; species Viscum album. The sequence continues at coordinate 1,812,192,116 of OY728156.1, forward strand.
TAACTCTCTTGACTTGATACTGAAGCTAATATTTATCCTCCTAAGAGTGAGATCACTCAACAACATAATATTAAAGGTTATGGATTTTGAACTACAAATATTTTTAAAGGATTCTAAGCAAATAACAATAATCTTGGACAAGATCACCAGATACATAATAATCTGGGACTTGAGGGTTACATTCTTGATATTGCTAATTGTAAGGAGAAAATACATGATGAGATTTACCTTTCTCATATTCACAAGGAAATCCATCATAAAAATATCACATTTCTTAATGGGATCCTTATCTCCATTTCTCAGAGTAAGAAATCCTTACATCCAAAATGATAATAATATGAAGTAAGTTGTAAGATGATTTATCTTCAGTGGCTTGACTCCCTTGAGTCCAAGGCACTCAATTTAATTTTCCCTAACAAAACATCCTACATTTTCTGGCATCTTGTGAGAGAAAAATATTTCTTCACTTTCATAAGGAATATAGAGAATTTTTGCAGCCATATTGAAAGATAACGAATAGGTCTTCCTATATCTCTTAAAGGAAAACGTTTCCCTTCCTCCTTCTTAAAAAACTAATTTTATCATAAAACTATATAATAAGGTTAGAAAAAACATGATCCTAATTCTTCGACTTGGAAACACAAAGGCTTTTCCATCAATTCTTCTTTATAACTTTAGAAATTACAGAATCATACTTCAAAAATAAATTTGGTTTGACCAAACTTTCTTTGTAAATTTTTCAATCTTTGATTTCCTTGTTTGAGGCCATCTGATTTTGAAAGGAAATATCAAGCGACATCTAGAATTTAAGTAAACAAAAAAAATAAATGACTGATTTTTAGGGTGGTAGAGCTTCTGTGAAAAAGACAGAGAGAACTGATGTGGGACACGAATAAGGGGGGCCTTTATACAGGCTTTATAATAACACTACTCTTTATTTCACACTTAAACATAATTAATTACATAAAATATTCAGTTGATATAACATAGAATATTGAGAGTTATAGTGACTTTAGGGATTAGGAACATTACATAACAACTTAAAAATGAAATACACATCTTTATTGAAAACTTCTTTTACATGACCACACACATTCATTCGTACTTAGCATTGCATGGGATTACTTGAGGACATGCATAGGAAAAAGGTGAGATATAAATCCTAGTAAGGTATTAAACAAGTCTTAACATAAATAATACAGTACATGTTAAAAAATAGGCATATCAATGGATTATAAGAGAAACATGAACATAATGGCGTGATATAGATGATTATCATAACATGGAAATGTGGCATCAACATTTAACATGATATTAGAATGATACAAGGATAATTTTACATGGATAATGAGTAAACCATAATTTCACTTTAATTATCATGAGTTAACCATCATTGCACTTGATGTATCATAATTTTAATCTTTACCCAATGCATTGGAGCGCTATCAGGGCACACCTTTCTTAATCATTTCATTTCATGCATAAATGTGCCACAGAGATCATAAAACATGGATTCATTAAACTTAATAATTTATTACAAGATAATGGAATGTGTAATTCATATATGAAACTATATAATCAATAAGTAAATGTGTATAAAGGTTGGTACCCTTGATAGAGAAATGGTCTTGGTATTCACTACATAATGACTTTGGCTTGGAGAATCACGGTACAATTTCGGCAGCATAACGACATGACATAAGAATTCATAAAAATAGATAATAAGAGAGAAAGGGGTATATAATAATATTTACATGAAGTTGAAATTAAGTAGGTAATATATATACATTTCCCAACATATGTAATGGAATTTAAATGCATATTATAAAATAATTTCTTGAATGTAAATGAGAAAAGAGAAAGTACTTACTGATTTTTGGTATGGTAACGGGTGTGCATGAGAGGTATTAATGAAACAGAAAGAGTTATATCATCATTAAAACATAATTAGGTAAGTATGGTGAGGTTAAAAATTATACCCCAACATTTTTAATTGAAAATAAAATTCGATAAAAACATAAATAAATTTGGACAAAAATGTGAAAGGAAGAAATTCGTTACTTGGAAGTGTGATCCAAAGGCTTCAGAGAGGCTTTTTAGGAGATTGGGGTGCCTTGGGAGGATAATAGAGAGAGTAGGGTGAAGTAGGTATATACTCCAAGGGTTTTTAGTGAAGAGAAGTGAAATCGTGGATGTGTTTATATAGGAAAAGAGAGGGGATTCTTTATTATTTAGGTTTTGGACACCATACCTTAAACTAATCAGAACCACAAACCAAATCATGGTTTTTGTGCATGGTTTTTTCCATAGGGGAGTGCAAAACATTATTTTATAAGAAAAATGTCCTAACTTCTTAAAATATTAGGGTTTCTTATGTGAAGGTGAGTCAGACTCTTAAGAAAATCATGTTAAAAGTTAAAATGTTTTATAATTTTTGGAGGGTCCACTAAGGCACCATAAAATTAATAAAATAAATCCAAAATAACATTATTTTAAAGTAAAATATATTGTCCGAAAAAAAATTTATATTATTTTATTTCCTCACTATTGGGTCATTATAATGTCATAAAACACATTATATATTTAAACGGTATTTAATTTTTACCCAAAAAGTAGACTGTCTCCGAAAATTATGAAAAATTCACCTTTGAATAATTTCGATATCCTGATCCCAAAAATAATATTCATTTTATGTAAATAATTTTCTAAATATGTTAATTTTTACTTTTAAAATAAAAACAGACATTTATCGAAAATTCCTGTGTTTTGACAAAAACAACTTTCAAACCTTAACAAAAATTACAATTGTATTCATAAAAAATTATAAGATTATTTGTATTTAATAAAAAATAACTTAGTAATAATATTTTATTTAAATATTTTTTAATTCAAAAAATCCATTAATTCATTAAAATAGATTTCTTAATTGAATGTTAACTAAAAAAACTATTTGTGAATTAAAATCTATTTATAAATTAATAATAATAAAATGAATGTATGTTCTCTATAAAAAATAATGAAAATAATCATAGTGCCAGGGTATTGTTACATAACCCCTTATAACACCCACATTTGACCTTAGGGTAAGGTGTGTGATGGTGACAGACTCTTGGGGTGGCTCGAGTTACATCGCTCAGGTGGTAATCTCTATCAAATTCTACTTCTCCCGTAGGCAGTTCCATTTTAGCTTAACGTGTTGAAGCTTAGATTAGTCTTATTTCAGAGTGAAGCCTAGTGACACCACCTCCTTTTCAACCTTTAACAAATGAGCTTCGTACGGAGCAATTCTACTACATGAGGTCATTGCTTCCTTTGTTTGAGTAAATTGGATTTGTTAAAGCCCTATATTTATACTAATCATGTGATCATTGTTCAATGACTATATTAACAATGATAACAATTATTAATGGTATTTTAAAATCCAAAAACATAAAACAAAATAAGTTTATATGTTTTATATAACCATTTTACATAATAATATATTTAATCCGATCAAGAGAAATTTTCATCAGTAAAATTTTTGGGTCATTACAATATTCCCCCTTAAGAAATTTGTTCTTCAAAATTTCCTTTTCCCACACTAAAATACATGAGGGTAACTCTTCTTCATCACTTCCTACAATTCCCATCTTTCTTCTTCAAAATTTTGGTTCTTCCACAACACCTTGACAAGGGGAATTGTCTTATTTTGTAGAACTTTTTCCATATGATCTAAGATATGCACCAGCTTCTCTTCATAGGAGAGGCCATTCTCCAATGGTACCACCTTTGGATTGTGTACATGTGATGGTTCAGGTATGTACATCCTCAAGATTAATACATGGAATACATCATGTACTTGAGATAGGTTTGGTGGGAGTGCTAGTTGATAAGCCACTACTCCAATGCGACCAAGGATCTCAAAAGGGATTATGTAACTTGGAATAAGCATTCTCTTCTTCCGAAATATCGTAACTCTCTTCCACAGAGATATGAGGAGGAATACCATGTCTCCTAAATAAAACTCTAGGTCTCATATATGATTATCAACATAGTTATTTTGTTAACTCTGAGTAGCTTTAATGTGTTGTTGGATGTTCTTAACCTTCTCCACCCTTTATTTGACCATTTCTGGACCTAGGAGTTTTCCCCCCCAGATTCATCCCAACATTCCAGTGTTATACACCTCTTGCCATTAAGGGATTCATAAGGATCCATTTGGATTATTAACTGGAATCTATTATTATAGGAGAACTCAACTAGAGGAAGATGTTGATCCCATTCTCATTTGAAGTCCATTGATCATGCTCTCATCATGTCCTCAAATGTTTTTATTGTCCACTCAGATTGGCCATTAGTTTGAGGATGATAAGTCATACTGAAGTTTAGATCAGTATTCAAAGGATGTTGAATACTCTTCCATAATATAGAGGTGAATCTCAAATCTCAACCGGATACAATAGATAGTGGTAATCCATAAAGCCTCACCACTTATCTCATATATATATATATATATATATATATATATATATATGTTCCAGTTGACCCAATGATAGATCCTATCAAATTACAATGAATTTTGCAGTCTTTGTAAGATGATCCACAACAAACCAGATTGCATTGTTTCCTTTGGATGTCTTTGGAAGTATAGTTAACAAGTCCATGGTGATGTTCTCCCATTTCTATACTGGTATGTGTAATGGTTGCATCATCCCCTTAGACTTATGCTTCTCATCCTTTACTTGATGATATACCAGGAACCTTGATGTATACTCAACAATCTACTTCTTCATGTTATCCCACCAATAATTCTCTCAGATATCTCGATACATCTTTGTGTTTCTTGGGTGAATGGAGAAATTTGAACTATATGTATCATCCAAAAGTTCATTCTTTAACTCCAGATTTGATAGAACATATAATCTTGTCCCAAATCTCACAATTCCTTTTTCATTAACATTGAACTATGAGGATTTCCCTTTTCTGATAGTTTCCACTTTCTTCTTAATTCCCACATAATCCTTTTTAGCATCCTTTAACCTTTCTAAAAGAGACGGTTGATCAATCATTTGTGAAAGGATTGATTATGTTCTTTTCATTATGATTCCCATGCCCATATTCATAAAATCTAAGAATATTGGATCCTTTTTTATTCTCATTAATGATAGAATCATTGGGTCCTTTCTACTTAGAGCATCCACCACCTTGTTCACTTTCCCTAGGTGGTAATGGATTGAGCAGTCATAGTCTTTGATCAGATTTAACCATATTTGTTGGCACATGTTCAACTCTTTCTGTGTGAATATATACTTGAGGATTTTGTGATCTCTATATATTTCACACTTCTCCACTAAGAGGTATTGTCACCAAATTTTAAGTGAAGATTATTTCATCCAACTCTAGATCATGTTTTGGATAGTTTTTCTCATGAAATTTAAATTTCCTTGAATCATAGGTAATTAATTTTTCATTTTTCATTAACACATAGCCCATGCCCTTCTTTGAAGCATCACTAAATACCACAAAAAGTTCTCCACTTATAGTTAGTGTGAGCATGGGTGTAGTGATAAGTCTCTTTTTCAACTCCTTGAATCTATATTCCCATTCATCACACTATGAAAACATTACTCCCTTCTGAGTTAGCATGGTAAGAGGGTTGGATAATTATGAGAAATTTCTCAAAAATCGGCAATAATATCTAGAAAACCCCAGGAAGCTGTGGATATCCATTAATGATGTTAGCCTTGATCATTTCTCAATTGTATATGTCTTCAAAGGATCCATATATTTCCCATTTCTTGTGATGATATGACCCATGAATGAGACCTCCTTCAAACAGAACTCACAATTATTATACTTTTCATAGAGCTTCTCATTTCACAAGGTCTCTAGTAAAGTGCTTAGATGCTCCTCATGATCCTCTTGGTTTTGAAGTATATTAGAATATCATCTATAAAGAATACCAAAAATTTGTCGAGGTAATCTATAAATACTCTATTTATCAAGTACATGAATATTTTTGGAGCATTAGTGAGTCTGAAAGGCTTTACTATGAATTCATAGTGCCCCTACCTTGTACAAAAAGCAGTCTTGGGGATATCCTCCTTCACCCTTACTTGGAAATATCCAGGCCGAAAATCCACCTTAGATAAGTATTGTTCTCCACGTAGATGATCAAACAAGTCATCAATTTGTGGAAGAGGATACTTGTAAATTATTGTAATTTTGTTGAGCACACGATAATCAATGCAAAGGCAAATTGACCCATCCTTCTTCTGGACAAAGAGGACTGGTTCACCCCATGGTGAAGCACTTGGTCATATAAAACCTTTATCCATATTCTTCTATAGTTGTTTCTTCAGCTCCTCAATATCCAAAACAACCATTATATACAGTGTGTTGGATATTGGTAAGACCCTAGGTATAAGATTAATTGATAATTCACCATCTCTTCTAGGAGTAAGACCATGAAATTCCTCGGGAAACACTTCAGCGAATTCCATCATAATAGGCATGCCTTTATGGATGGTAGCTTCCATAGACTCAATCATCTAAGAAAGATACACATTCTCATATGGTAGTAATATCTACACTTGATATGATGATGATAAAGAATATTCATCCTCCTCCTAACACTAGTATAGAATCATCGGTCGATTCACCATATGGAGAGTGATTTCCCTCTCATGGAAATTTATGTTGGATTTATATAAGTAAATCCAATCCATGCCAAGAATTTCATAAAATTCCACTAGAGGGAGTATGAAGAGGTTCTTTTGGAAGTTCAATCCTCAAATTATAATAGGGGAGGAGTTATATTCCTGGGATGTAATGATTTCTCCATTTTTCATTATCACTGACATCTTTACTTCCATGATTTGTGGTAGTGTTGGGATTGTTCTACTAAACTTTTAGGATATAAAATAATGCGTATAACCATAATCAAAAAGTATGATCTATATTCTTGAGTTAATAACTAGCGTACCTATCACCACTTCATTTTTGGGGTTCACTTTGGCTGTAGTGATGGAAAAAAGCTCACCCTTTTTCCCCTGGAGGTTGTTAGTTGCCTCAAAAAACCCTTGTATTAGGGAATTGGTTGGAAAAGTGCACTGGTTATTTGTAGTTGAAGAAATGAACAATGCATTTTGGGTCTAATGGAGCATTCATATCCTCTATCGCAGCCACAGGTTTTTCTTGTTGGCAGTTAATGGCTAGGTTCCCTTCTCTTTCGCACTTAAAGCATTTTCTTATCCCCTTCAGGCAATTTCCTGGGGGCTTCTTTCCACATCTTTGGAAAGTGGGGTGCTGTAATTTCATAGCACCTTTGTATTTATCCTTCAAACTTCTAGAATTAAAGTCCACCTTATGCTTGTTATCCCTATGATACCCCTGATATTCTCCAATCTCCATTTTGACTTTAAGGAAAATCAGAAAATTTCCTTACAGCTCTCGATGTCATGGATTTCCAGGGCTTTCCGTAAGCTAGGTTTTAGCCCACCAATGAAGTGATCAACCTTGCATTCGTGGGTAACAACAAATATGGGGCATTATCATGAAATCCTTGTGAATTTTTCTTCATACTCTATGATGGGTTATTTGTATTTTTTCTTGAGGTTAAGGAAGTCCCTTTCCATCTTAAGTCGGAGGGTGCACCGAAAATATTTATCGAAAAACATTTTTTTGGAAATCCTTCTATTCTAACGCCTCGATCTCTTCCTTAGGATTCGTATTTTTGATCAATGTATACCATTTATCAGCTTCAACCTCCATATGATAAGCAATAGAAAGAACCTTCTCTTTTTCAAAACATTAAAGAATTTACAAGTTCTTTTCAATGGAGTTGATCCACTATTTGGAAATTGAGGGATCAGATGATCGATTAAAAGGAGGAGGCCTTTTTCTCATGAATATCTTGATTGAGACTTGTTATTTCTTGGGGGGGTGAAAATTCATCTTAACCCATGTTTCTATTCAAAACATAAGTTAACTGAGAGATTATATTGACAAAGTTTGTGATTCCCACTCCCATCGGATTGAGAATCTCATTAGAACAGTCATCAAATTGATCTTCACGTCAGTTTTTATCCCAATTCCTCTTATTACCAGCCATTGGATAGAATAAAAAGAAAGTTAGGGGTAACACATAAAGGGAAATCCAATGAAAAAAAGGGATAACTTATAAATTACATTTATTTCTTTAACTTATCTATGTTATCCATGATCTACTTCCCAATACATATTCTTAGGAGATTTTTTTAATTCCCTTAATAATGGTTCGTACTAAGCTTATGAATTTACCAAAGAATATCCCCCAAGAGTGTCACAACCAAGAGTGCACCAAGGATTTCTGTCGTTCCCTAGTTCCCATTCGAATCTAGCTTAAAGTGGTTTTTTTTACCCCAAATGCATCTGTGCTAGAGCCGCCTCTACCTGCTCGTATCCAGACATGGATGTATTTTCTTGATAAACCACTTACTCAATACTCACCAAAATTCAGGTATATTTTTATTATACTTAGTATTATCCCTAAGTCTTTCACTAGGGTTTTCTAATTCTAATCCCAAAAATTACTAAACTTATCCTCTGATACCAAATATAACAACCATGCTCTTTATTTCACACTTAAACATAATTTATTACATAAAATCTTCACTTGATACAAAATAGAAGATCAATAGGTATAGTGTATTTTGGGATTAGGAACATTACATAACAAATTAAAACATAAAATACACATCTTTATTGAAAACTTCTTTTACTGACCACACACATTCCTTCATACTTAGAATTTCATGGGATAACATGAGGACATGCATAAGAAAAGGGTGAGAAATAAATCACAATAAGGAATTAAACAAGGATTAACATGAAGAATACAATACATGTTAGGAAATAGTCATTTCAATAGAGCATAAGAGAAACAAGAACATAAATGCATGATATAGAATGATTATCATAACATGGAAATGTGACATCAACATTTAACATGATATTTGCATGAGACAAGGCTCATTGAACATGTAGAATGAGTAAACCCTCATTGAACTTAAATTTTCATGATTAAACCCTCATTTCACTTGATGTATCATGATACCAATCTTTTCCCAATTCATTGAAGTGGTATAATGGCACACCCTTATTAATCATATCATTTCAGGCATAAGTGTGCCCCATAGATCATACAACATGGATTCAATAAACATAATCATTTATTATAAGACAAATGAATGTGGAAGTCATAAATGAAACTCTATAATCAATAAGTAAATGTTCATATGGGTGAATACCGTTGATAGATAAATAGGCATGGTATTCAAAACACAATGACTTTGGCTTTGAGAATTGCGGTACAATTTCGGCAGCATAACAACGTAACATAAGAATTCATAAAAATGGTTGATGAGAGAGAAAGGGGTATATCATAATATGTAAATGAAATGGTTAGTAAGGGGGTCATATAAATACATTTATCAACATATGTAATAGAATTTAGATGCATAATATAAAAGAATTTCTTAAATGTAAATGAGAAGAGAGAAATTCCTTACAGAATTTCAGCATGGTAATGGGTGTGCATGCCAAGCATTAATGAGAGATAAATAGGTCTATTATCATTAAAATATAATAGGTAAGTATGGGGGAGGTGAGAAATCATATCCAAACATTTGTAATTGAAAATAAAAGGGTATAATAACATAAATAAATTTGGACAAAAATGAGAAAAAAAGAAATATCTTATTTGGAAGTGTGATCCAAAGGCTTGAGAGAGGCTTGAGAGAGGCTTCTTGGGAGCTTGGGGAGCCTTGGGAGGATAATAGAGAGAGGAGGGGAGAGTAGGGATGTTATCAAATGTTTTTGAGTGAAAATAAGTTGGATATTTTGGGGGTTTATATAGGAAAAGAGTGGGAATTCTTTATTATTTAGGTTTTGGACACCACACATTAAACTAATCAAAAACACAAGCCAACCCATGGTTTTTGCCCATGGTTTTCTCCAAAGGGGAGTGGAAAACATTATTTTATAAGGAAAATGGCCGAAATTCTTAAATTATTAGTCTTTATTTTGTAGAGGTGAGTCACACTCTGAAGGAAATAATTTTAAAAGTTAAGATGTTTTATTTGTTTTGGAGGGTCCACTAAGGAACCATAAAATTAATAAAACAAATATAAAATCACATTATTTTAAAGGTAAAATATATTTTTTCTAAAATTAATTTTTATAGTATTTTATTACATTACTATTGGGTCATTATGATGTTATAAAACACATTATATATTTAAACAATATTTAATTTTTACACAAAAATTTGACTGTCTCAGAAAATTATGAAAAATTCATCATTGGATAAATTCGACATCTTGATTCCTAAAATAATATTCATTTTATCTAAATAATTTTCTAAATATGTGAATTTTATACTTTTAAAATAAAAACCATCATTTATTGAAAATTCATGGGTTTTGACAAAAACAGATTTCATACCATAATAAAAATTACCATTGTATTCATAAAAAATTATACTATCATTTATATTTAATAAAAATTAATTTAGTAATAATATTACTTAAAATGTTATTTAATTAAAAAATCCATTAATTCATCGAAATATATTTCTTAATTGAATATTAACTAAAAATATTATTTGTACTTTAAAATCTATTTACAAAGTAACAATAATAAAATGAATGTATATTCTCTATAAAAAATAATGCACATAATCATAGTTCAATGGTATTGTTACATAACCCCTTATAACACCCACATTTGACCTAAGGGTAAGGTGTGTGATGGTGGCAGACTTTTGGGGTGTCTCAGATAACATCACTCGAGTGGTAATCTCTATCAACTTCCACTTCTCCTATAGGCGGTTTCGTTCAAGATTAACATGTTGAAGCTCATCTTGGGCTTGGTTAAGATAAAATTCTAGTGATTCCACCGCCTTTTCAAGCTCTAAAAAATGGGCTTTGTATGGAGAAATTCTACTAGATGAGGTCATCGCTTCCTTTTTCTAAGTTAATTGGATATGTTAAATTCCTATATTTATACAAATCATGTGATTACTGTTGAGTGAGTGTATTAGAATTGGTAACAATTCTTAACAGTATTTTAAAATCCAAAAACATAAAACCAAATAAGTGAATATGTTTTATATAACCATTTTACATAATAATAAATTTAATTAGATCAATAATAATTTTCATTTGTAAAAGTTTTGGTCCTTACAGGATTCACGGTGATGGTTCGAATTCCTAATTCAATCCAACGGTTGAAAAAATATTGATCTGATCTGACAGTTGATATCAATTCTAAAGAAGGATTTGATGATTCCAAACTTTTGAGGATTTAAGGAAAAATCGAATTTAAGGAAAGTGAATCTAATAGAGTTTTCTTAAAACAAGATAGAAATTCCAATAAGTAAAGAAATACAATTACAAAGATTTAAGTAAGGAAACAAAACATCAAGATTTCTTAGAAAGAATTGTCAAAATTGATAAGGTTATTCTTAAAAAACTTAGATTCCAGAAAAATTTATTAGGGAAAGGAGAAGAAAAAAATTAGGTTCTGAAAAAAATTATTAATGAATGGGGGAAAAATTTAGGTTTTGGAAAAAAAATTAGTAATTTTTTTTAAAAAAAATTAACAAATGTACTCCCCATATGAAAAGAAGTTTCTTAATGTAAAGATATAGGTTTAAACAATTAGTTAATATAGAATATTACCTTACATTTATCATTACTAACTTTTTTTTAATGCATTAAAATCTATTGGAGGGTAAAGATTTTTTAAAAATTTCAGCAAGTTGATCTTGCATTCCGATAAATTGAAGATGACATTTCTATTAATTTTAAGATCTAAATATAGATGTAGATGCTCAGTTACAAGAGGGGGTGAATTGTATGTTTAAAAACATTGCATTTTAAGCTTAAAAGGTAATCTATGTTTAACAAAGTTAAACAATATTGATTCACAAACCCTCTTTCGCTCTTAACTAGGAAACTTACTTTCTTAGGATTCAGAAAAGTGGATCTGAAAAATAAACATAAGAAAAGTTTACTTAGGGAAATATTCTTCCTTAAATCATATAAAATCTTATTTATCAAAGTATACAATTATAAGAATGTATAATAAAGTTATACTTTATTTCTTTTACAAAATTTAAGCATAAATAAAACTTATTACAAGAACAAGTAAACAAGTAGGAAATATTTTAACCAAAAGAGAAGTGTATCCAATAACCTAAGATAAATGTCCCTTGATTTATACTTTCATGAAAGTATATCTTACCCACACCGGTATAATCCCTCGATAAGAATGTCGAAGTTTTTCTTTCTATCCCCACAATCCCTCAAACTTTAAGGCAGTCAAAACATCTGTTTTTCTATCCTCATAAGTCTTCAACCTTTTAAGTATTTATCACCTCTATCTTCATATCCCTGGAATCTCTCGATTGTATACAACAATAATCAAAATCACAAAAATCAAGCTGATTTTTTATTGTGACTGAACATGATGTTCACAGATCGCACAAGGAATGAGAGTCTCTCTCTCTAGAAATCACTTCACAACATCACAACATGTAATCTATTTCAATCAATTGAGCTCGTTCAAATGAGCTCTTATTTATAGGAAAGGACTCCAAAGGTCATCTCCCTCCTCTAATGGTCATATTTTTCCTTGAATTTTGGAGTGACCTTTACACATGTCACTTAACCAATGGTTAGTTAAAAAAATTGTATGACATCATTTTATGTAGGAAAAACATGGGGAACATTATCATGCTTAAGAACCAATAATATTTAAGGATAATAATATCATATTTAAGAAACTAGGATCTAATAAAATTGAAATAATATGTTATGAAAGTAAAGTATCTTAAAAAAATATTAATAATCAAAATCTAGGAAATATAGAATTCCGAGTCTAAATATATAAACAATAAGATTATAAAAAAATGGATATTTAGAGTCTAAATTCAAGGAATTCAAAGTTTGAATTCTTAGGAATTTAGAGTTTGAATTATGAGGAATTTGGAGTCTAAAAATAGTAAGACTTGAGAGAGAAGGAAATGTAATATTCCGATGTTTTTAGATAAGGATCAGAATTTTTATCTTAACTAAAAAAGGATATACTTGGTTTGAGAATACATTAAATAAGACATTGAAAACCAAGGGTAGGGATAAAACTTTTCTTAGAGAAAAAAATTTCATTAAGAAAATAATTCTTAGAGAAAAATTATTTTACTTAATAAAATGTGTTTGTGATTTTCAAAATGTAGAGGAATGGAAAAGTCATAAGAAAACCTTATTAACTTAAGACCCTAGTCGAGATGGGAATATGAGCCCGATCTGGTGCCTCATCCTTTATCGAAATATGATGATAATTCTCTTGAATGGGATAAATAATGTGTGATTACTCCAGAGAAACCACTTGTTCATGCTAAGGATAGTGTTTTTCTTCCTTTTCAATAGGTATAGGTATATACACATATACTTGTATCTATACTAGTTCCAGAATATACTGATGAAGTTCTTTAACTATGTCTAGAATTTTGTGACATTTTATCCAAGTGTGTGAAGCGGTGTAGGATTTCACATTTTCTATCTCTAACATATACCGGTAGATATATTTTTTTGAGGTGGGTATATGAGATCACTTATTTCCTCCTTTTTCTATCAGAATTTTCCAATGGGATCATGCATGGGAGTAGGGATATGAACCCCCCATGCCTGCTTTAGGAATATGCCCATTTTCATTCTCTGAGTGAGTAGGGTTATAAGCCCACTAACTGGTTACTGTTAGACTATTCCTACTATATTTTTTAGAAAAAATAGGGATATGATACCACTCTTAGTTATTCAAATATTTCCACACCTGATGTGTCTTCTTTTTCGTACATGCATGAGCATCACATGTGGAATTTGTTGGGTTGTTCCCTTAGTCAAAAAATGAGGGGCACTAGAGGGATGAATACAGTGATGGATGTTGAAAGGAGAAATACTTGGTGGATCCTAAACTAGAAAGGATCCATAGGTGACTATTTGATCTACCTTTATCAGATACTAAAGGAAGTGATTGTTACACTCTAGAGATAAGCTTCTGAAATGATTGGAAGTGGAAACAATCACCACTAGTTTATGTAAAAAAATTAAAAGTATGCTTACTTTTTGGTTTCATCATTTGTAGACCCTTTTTAATCCATAAGGGTTAGGACTATACCATGTTAGTGGTCTTCTTGCACCATTTCATTCTCCACCTGACATTGAAGGTGTCAATAGGGAGAGGTCATTCTGTGACCCATAGGGGTCACATCCCTAGCTAATTTTCTAAATCATTTTCTAGATGAAGACATTATCCCAAGTTAGTGTGTTGTTTTTAAGAGAAGTATATATAGTCATGAAGAATACAAGTAATAAGGTCACCAATCATTTCATTATCGCATGCATGATACGTGATCAATCAAATATTCATAGGTAAAACAAATTTTTATTCTTATTATATTCTCAGGATTTCTCCTCATGTGGACTTGTCACAGTGAGGGTGGACTTATTTTGGGAGGAACCTAGTTATATTTGGTCAACCATCCATTTTATCATTTGAGAGATTCATGTTAGGTTCATTATTTTTGTTTCATGGGAATATACAATATGTGGTTCAGCCCAACTGTTTATTGTGGGGTTTTAATGTCTTATACAATCATTTATATCAGGTTCACCATGTTCATTGTTAATAGAGGATTCCAATGTTTCCCACAAAAATAAATATGTACAAACTTTCTTTCCAAAGGGAGGGGGTCATTGGGGTTTCAAACCCAATAGTTCTTAGGAACTCACATTGGTTGAGAGGATGGAAGGTCGGGCTCTTCACACCCTTTTGAGGGGAATTATTTCTTACTCTAGGACTCTCTTATATATTTAATATATGCTTGTGAATCTCTTCCTATTCCCAATACATGACCTATTACCCTAAAAAAATGATTGAGTGTTGAATCCTTCCATGTGTAAAAGGGTGGTATATCAATGAGTTCATATATATATATATATATATATATATATATCCATTTTTCTTCATATTCTTCTTGTTAATGGGTATATTCTTATATTTTTAAGGCATATAACCAAGCACACTAAAGTTTACTACCATCCTGGGTGATGATTAAAATCATGATGATAGAATTGAACTTTTAGGAGGCATCCTATGTATCCTGTTTATAATTGGAATCAAAACCCACATTGTTTTTTGAAATCATACAGTTTAGAATCATGTGTAAAGAAAATATTTGAGGGCACTTAGTCATAAATTATTGAGATCAGTCCTTTGGAAGGAATCATATGTATCATAATTATAACAAGAATCAGATTCATGTAGTTTGGTCATTCCCCTAGGACTTACCCTGAAGTGGATGCACTTGTATGGGGGTAATAATATCATTCTACTAATCAGGGATTATTCACTAAGGTTTCCTTGGCCGATGAATATTCATGATGTGAATCATATGATCATTTCAAATCCCTAAGTTTGCATTATCCATGCTCAATGTGAGAAACAAGGTGTAATATGTGAACAAACTCCTAACATATGAATATGGGACTAATGAAATGGGGAATCCATTATGGGGTGTTTGATATAGAGCTCATGCCTTAGGAAAGTGTTCTACGTATTCTAGTTATGAAGGAATTAGATGCATCGTAGTTTAGTTTACTTCTCAATCCGCTGGTGGATGAGGAAGAATAATAAGACTATGGGAGTGATTAGGTCCCAATGTTTTGAATATCAAAGACATGGAGGTGCATATACTCAAGTGGGTTCCCATTTGAGCTCAAGACTTAAGAGGACATCCTATGTATCCTATTTATATCAGGAATCAGAGTTCTCATAGTTCAATTGGGATATAGAGGGACTTACACAAAGGTTTATACCCATTTGATCTTGAGCCTTAGGATTTAATACTACATATCCTATTTATAATAAGAATCAGAGTTATTATAGTTCAATTAAGGGTATGGATAGACTTATACTAAGTTAGATTCTCATTTTAGATCCATCCTTAGGAAGGCATACCACATATCCCTATTATATAAGTAATTAGAGTTCTCATAGTTCAGTTGGTGTTATGGAGGGTCTTACACTGAGGTGGATGCCAATTTGATCTCGAGCCTTAGGAATGCATCATACATGTCCTGTTTATTGTAGGAATCAGAGTTATCTTAGTTCAATTGGGGGGAATGGAGGGACTTACACTAAGCTAGATGCTCATTTGAGCTTGATTATTTGGAAGAAGTCCTATATATCCCGGTTATAACAAGATTATAAGTTCTAATATTTCAATTGGGGATATGAAGGGACTTACATTGAAGTAGATACACATTTGATCTTGAGCCTTAGGATGGTATCCTATGTATCCCGATTATAGAAGGAGTCAGATTTCTCATATTTCAATTGGCAGTATTCCCGAATATGTCCATTGGGCAAGTTTATATTTTCTCGATATGTCTATTTGACATGTATTGATTATATTTATGGAATGTATGGGGTGTATATTTGACATACCTGATGATGTATGAGCATTTCATGGTTTCTTGGATGACATGTACAAATACAATTTCCTGATCTAGAGGACTTGTTTGTAATACATCTCATAATCTGAATGCCATGTCGGGAGGACATCGTATGATTGAGGATGACATGTCTGGGGGATACAACATGATTTTGATGACTTGTTCAGTGACAATCATGATACCTAGATGAAATGTCTGGGAGGCTATCACATGATCAACATAGACATGTATTTTTGTTACAGCATGAATCTCTTTATTTGTCTTGAGGACTTCATGAGACTTGGTTGACATGTCCAAGATTTATTGCATGACTTGGATGAAATTCCTAAATGGCACTGTCAGACAGGGATGACATGTCTTGAGGGAATCACATGACCTGTCCAACATGTCTAGAGGAAATCGTAATACATTTCTAATCTTGTCTGGAGGGTGTCACATGGCCTTGCTGACATGAAAATGTGCCACTACATAACTTGGGAGACATGGTTAGAGTATATTACAAATATCTAACTAGAAATACAAGATTAAATCAGAAAACTTAGGTGGAATTCCTAGAGAATATTTCACATCTTTCATGACATCTCCATGGGACATCACATAATCCAAATGGCATGTTGAGGGAGTTTCCCATTAATTGGGAGACATGTCCTGGTGTTGTCGCATGATCAGGGTAGGTCATGTGAAGTGCATGAACATAATAATATCAATAATCACATAATTATCCCTTTTTTCGTTCTCAATTCCATACTTTATTACTTTTCTTCCTCACGATTTTTCCAGTTTTAGCATATTTTAGGTTTTTCATGACTCGATTGACATATGAGACCTCCATTATGTTATCCAATTAACATGCCATAATTCCTTTAAAAGATCTATATAATGATCACATGAAGTGAATATTCATTCCATATAACCCCTTAGATTATTCACTAAATTTTACCTAGAGGAAGACCTTTGTAATAACATGATTGGATGCTCTAGGAAGTATTCTCTTACACTCTAGTGTAGTAGTCACCTGTGGTTGTATTATTCTTACTATACTGAGGTTGGTATTTATAGGCCTAACTAAACTGATTATATGCCACCTTGAGTGGTTTGTATCTCGTAAATATGAGCAAGAGTTGGTGGATTTATTTTTATATCATGCGCTTCAAAGGATCCTTCTTTGAGACATCCATGGCACTGCATGATGATCACTGACCAGGAAAATGTTCTGTTATCGCCATGTCTTTTAGACCATAGCCAATCAAATGGATTTCAACTAACCATGTTGATATGTCCAAGATATTTTACAAGGATAGGCCAAAATTTCTAGGAATATTTTCAATATCAAGATGTTCGTAGAAAGGGTTTTGACATGATTGAAGATGGATTGTATGAGGTCATTCATGAGATCAAGATGGCTTGTCAAAGGGGGCTCCATGGGTTTGGAATGACATGTATAAGGGCCCTCATGAGATCATGTTGGATTATTAAGGGGTATCTCATGATTAATAGTGATCACATAGGTTGTATAGCCCCTTTCATGTGACAATCAACATATCTTACCCTCGAAAGAAGATTCTTTATTTTCCCCTTTTTATTTCCTTCATTGTTCTACAAGGTCGAGAGATATTATGAAGTTATGTGTGTGTTATTGGGGATAATTATTCTCCTTTTCTATGATGTGTCTCATGATTAATGATGGATCTCGCGATGCTTGTGTGATTATGGTCATGGACAATCCTTCCACTTCTCTACGACACTAGAAGGGCATCACATAGTCAAATGGACATGTTGGGGTTCTTCTCATAATGGATGTGGCATGCCAACACTCTTCCATGTGACAAGGTTGAAATATTACTAGGGGCCTCCTAATATCTTACTTATCATGAGATTATATCACATTAATGTCAACATAACTCTCTTTCACATAAGGATTCCTTCTTTTTTCAACTTTATTTTATAAAGGGGTCCTGGTTTATTATTAGGCATCCATTGGTTGACAAATCTGATGATCAAAGGAACTTGTTAGGAATACTCTACATTATCATTATCACTTTTTAGTACACTTTCACAAGAATATGGAGGCTTTTTAAAGGGTCTCTATGTGGTCAATAGAATATCATGTGCAACACATGATCTGTTTTCATAAACTTCTAAGGGAAATAAAATCATGTGTCCTTTTAAAGGTTACATGATCTGTATGATTATTACACCTTATATTATATTATTTGGAGGATAAAATAATAAAAAATGCTTTAGGTATTTTATGCCTTCTATACTTAATGATTCTAATCTAGATGGGGTCAAAAACACATAAAAATACTTTTTTAGAAAAAACATCAATTTTATTTCTAAATAATTTTTGTTTAGACTTCTAATAATTTGATAACTAATGAATTCATTTTATAAATTTTTAGACCATGTGTTTTTTATAATTTATTCATTTATATTCATACAATAAATCCAAGGATAGATGATACAAGACACAAAACAAATTAATAATGTTATGTGGTTCGTTTAAACTTAGTGTTGTGGGTAATGAAAGCTATCAAAGAAAAAAATATTTAAAGAGAAATATAACATAAAAATATCAGGGTGTTACAAGACATGACATAAGTCTTAGTATCATTTATCACCCTATGCTTGACAAACATGTCTCCAAGTAAGGTGGAACTTACCATGGTCTAAGGTTTATCATGCTTCCCCTTCAAGGGGTCGTCTAACCAATATTTTGCAACCTATTTAACCTGATACCTAAATAAGGGTTCTAAAGGCTATGTAATACCCAAAATAATACATATCATTACAAGGAAAAATAAGTAATATTAAGAATAGTTCTCATGAGGATACACAAAAATCATAAGAAAATATATCAAGGATAGGTCCCTAGGTCCAGAAACACACCTTCATGCAACATATATCAATCATGGGTTTCAAGAATTAATGATAAAATCATGAAAACATAATATACAAGTCCTTGTGTGGCATGGATATTCCACCCTCATGAGCATATATATAAACATCAATGTTCATGAAGAAGGTTATCTCCTAAATCAATCTCACATCCAAATACCCCAAGAACCATATCCAATGACACATAAGAGTTCAAAAATGGAGATTATAAGACAGGAATATCTAGGATAGAATATAAGAGACTCAACAAAGAAGAGTCACCAAAAGAAACACCACTAAGACTTCATAGACTTCCAATGATCCTCAAGAAATGATTTTATTACACCAATGTTCGGAATGACCTCATTAGACTACAAAATGAGCCATAATAATATACATAACAGCCTCATTTCATGATTATTCAAGAAGGATAGAATAATTCAACCAGAACATGAATGACTCACCAGAGTTATATACTCAAGCACCCCAAACCAGAAGCACCAAAAATTGAAGATATATGGAGCTCTTGGATTGACCCAAGGAGAGGACATATCAATCCAAAAAGGAATGAAACCATATCTTAGATGAAGCTCGCAGCACCAATGGGGCTTATACCAAGAAAAATCCCTAAAAAAAAATCATTGAGAGGGTAGGATAATCATCTAGTTTAATTAGAATAAAATTATTGAGGAATCCATTATTCATCCCCTCATAATTCATGAACATGGAGTGAATACAAAAACATGTATAATTGATGGAGATTGATGGTCATTATAGCTATATGGTTCTAGGCTTGAGCAACATCATGACCTAGTGCTTATCTCTTTGGTTGTGGTGCTCTTATTCCTAACACAACTAAATAATACCATAGGAATCAAACCATGGTGTTTTTCCCAAACCCATCCTATAATGAACTCGACATGGATTGTAACATTCAATATTGTGTCTAATATGTCCATGGTCAATAGAATGACCCACAATCCCTTAAATCTAACATTGTTACTTGCTTGGTTTAGTCACCCATTTCATGGCCAAGAAATACATGCAACAATGGGCCCACCATGTAATTTTTCTAACTTTGGTTCCACTAAACTACAAATTTAAACATTTTTAAGTAATTTAAGGAAATTAAAAAGAATTTAAAGCTTAAATAACTAACCATTAACATGATAATGTTACAACCTCCATAGAGTATCAACCTAATCTTTGAATACTATATTCCTCATATCCATAAAAAATAAGGTTCATTAGTCAATCTAAATATCATTACAATTAACTCATAATATCCATATTTCTCATGAAATTTTGTCTTCAGTATATCCTAATTGTTCTCATTTAACTGATCATAACAAGATTGAATATTGATCTTTAAAAAATATTTTAATCTTTTAAGTTGATAAAATAATTCAACAATGTGTGGTAAGGGCTAATTATTAGTTATAGTAATGGAATTTATCTCCCTATAATCGATGAAAAATATCATAGACTCGTGTTTTCTTCATGAATAAAATAGGGGCTTCCAAAGGTGAAACACTAAGGTTGTATAAATCCTTTATAGAAAAGCCTTTAGTTTTTTCTATAACTCAACCAAATCAACTTGTATCATTCTATATGGAGTTTTAGATAAGGGTCTTAAATTTTGAATGAGTTCAACGAAAAACTCAACTTCATGATTAGGTGAATGACCAAGTGATTCTACTGGAAATACATCAATATATTTTTGTAAAATAGTTACATACTCTATCCTTAAGATGACTTTTCCATCTATAGATATTTTTTTATTTCCACTTTACCAATAATTTCATTAATGTGGGATACTAGAGGTGGGTCTATAAAGGAATTGGGAGTTGAAGTCTCTCCATTTAAAACAAATGATTCCATGACCGCTTTAAAAATTGTAATATACTTCTCTCAATAATAAATTCCTATATTATACATTGATATACATTTCATAACAATGATTAAGTCAAAATCAATCATGGGTATAACAATAAAATTTTCAATGAGGTAATATCTATTCACATTAATAGATATGACTCTATAAATATTAATTTCAATAAGAAGACCATTATGTGTCTTAACTAAAAAAATCATCTCTCAGAGTATTAGGTATGATTCAATTCTCTTAGAAAACATGAATGATATAATGGAGGTCATAGATCTGGAATCAAATAAGGAATTATCTAACACCTATTTTAGGATTAATATATCTTTTATCACTCTATTTGGTACTTCAACCTCAACTATAGTGATCACGTAAGTTTGACCATGACCCCTTATCCTTTTCTGAGGTAAATTCCCTTGACATTTGGTGAAGTGGTTTTTATAATGTCCCATCTTCTTACAGTTAAAGAATTGAACACCAATAAATTCTCCCTTGAATTTGCATTCACGATATTCGTGGCCTTTTTGTCCACACTTGAATCAAAATCCCATTTCATTTAATAAATTAACCAATTATTTATTTCCATAGTTATTACATGTGGATAATTTCACTCTTCCTTTCCATACATTTGACATGATTTTCTTTCTTTGGTTTTCAGAATACCTCTTATTCTCTAGATTTTCTTTAAAAATAAGAGTCTTAGATAACTACTTCTTTATATTAATAGAACTTGAAATTATATCCTTGTATGTTGATAATTTCTAAGAGAATAACACCCTTTTAATTCTCAGTTTTTTATCATAAAAAAATGGAAAATATTTATTTTCATTATGTGTACATATTCTTTAGAATTTATAGATAACCTCATAAATTTATCCAAAAAAGCCAACATTTTATTCCTCTTTCTATTTGAGATTGTGTCATTTCCTTTCCATTTCATCTCTTTTCTCATGAGGAATGTATTATTCATAGAATATCTCATTAAAATTATTACATTATATGTGCTTTATCTCTACTTTATCTTAAGTGTCATGCATTAGTTACCATAATTGATCTACATATCCATTCAGATGATATACCTTCATGGTGACCTTTTTCCTTTTACTACTTCCCAAAGTGAGAAATATATTTTCTGGGGACTTGATCCATTACTTGGATACCAACGGAATAGAGGATCCATTAAATGGAAGAGGTTTTTATCACATAAAGTGGTCTAACATAGTTTCATCACATTGTGGATATGCAAGTTTCTCTATATGAGAAAAGTTATTTTTCATAACCTAATTCATATTCCCTAATATGATTATGATCTAATTAGTTTAAACTTTGGCCTCATTAACTTTACTAGGATGAACATTCCTATATTTACTATGGGTGTTGATATAGTTTCTATGCATTATATTAGTCTCTATATCTAAATAATGAAATACACAAAATTAGTATATGATATTGAATTATAAAATAAAGTTACTATTATTTTTTATAGGGAAAACACCTTAAAATCTTTATTGTTTTCCATAATAATTTTGATATCCAACTATGTTCCTCTAATTCAGGTCCCCAATCTTTCTACTAAAATTCCTCTGATACCAACTTTAACAACCTAGACTCAAGAAACCCAACTCCTGTAGTTATATTACATTATTGGTATAGAATACAAAATTCCTCAAAGAATACAATAGCTTTGTAGTCTTGTAAGACTAGATATATACATATTTTTTTACATTACAATTGATAACAAAAATTATATTGTAAAAACTCTATGTGAACATTATTATCTCTTCTATATGATCCTTAAAAATTACACATAGATATATTTTAGGTTTCTTGGGGAATTAAAATCAAAATAATGGTGAGATTAGATACTAAGTAAAGAGTAATGTATAGAATAATAAATCATGATGAAATCATGGAATACATTGTATGGAAAAAATAAAAATGATTGAAATAATTCAATAATCAAATGAAACTAAAAGAATACTATATCAATGAAAATAAATAAAAACAGGATAATAATTATTGATCTCATTCTGATAAAATATATAATGTTGGACAATATAAACATACCATAAAGTCATTATACCAATACATCAATAATAAAAAGTTAAGGCCTATTCTATTAGTTTGTATAGTTTATCTCATGATACATACTACTGCATAGAGAGACTATTTATATCAAACTACTCCCATCACTAATTAATTCCCATGTATTAATCATATGATTTAACAAGAAATTTGATAAAATTCCAAAATGGAACTTATTACTAAGAAAAGGAAAAATATAACAATGGATATCCGTATGATGGAAACACAAAAACAAATATTTCCCTATTCAATTGAATAATTTGGTTATCTAGGAGAATATCCTAAAAATGAACATGGAAATTATGGGGTATTCTTAATGTAATAATAAGTACCCCTTCCAAATAAATATCGATAATTTGGTGGAGAGGCCACTTTCAAAGTATTGGGTTGTCAATTTAATTAGTAATTGGGTTTAGTAGTTTGAAATG
This sequence comes from Viscum album, assembly GCA_963277665.1. Taxonomy (NCBI): domain Eukaryota; kingdom Viridiplantae; phylum Streptophyta; class Magnoliopsida; order Santalales; family Viscaceae; genus Viscum; species Viscum album. Next base: position 1,812,215,929 of record OY728156.1, read on the forward strand.
GTAGGATAATAAATAAATATTAGAAAATCCATCATTAATGTTTGTTAATATAGTTTGAATTATCCAAATCATATCTCTTAGGAGTGTCTCACCAAGTGTGTAGTCTTTGAGCCACTCATCATGCACTAAGTAAAGATTGAGTTGATACTCAAGCAGCCTTTTTAGGGTCATTAACCCTAGTTTCATCTATTCCATAAAAACATCCTCTTTTTAGTATCCATGTATGTATTTTATTTCTAGTAAAACCACACACACTTTACTTTACAAAATATATGATTTTGGGAACTATGATGGCCTATGTAATATCTAAATCAAAATCCCATGAAGGGTATAATTTCAAATAGAAAATTGGATACCATTTATTATTAGATAGTCATGATATAAAATTTCAAATTGGTAGTAATTTTACCATAAAATTGAAAACATGGTGTATAATATAATCATGTCTCAAAGAATTGAACATTTTAGGCAAATGATCCTTATCTTTATTCCCACTAATCCTAATGTGATCTAACCTCATGTATAAAAAAAATAACTACCTTAATCAACCATTTATGAACATTATTTATACATTTAACCTTTATTTAACTTCATTTATAATTATTCTTGACATGTATATTAGTTATTAATTATGTATTTCAATATCAGGTGTGAGTTATCTTGATCATTTTGAATGAGTTTCATAATAGAAATATTATTATTAATTATACTCTAAAATGTAATCATTAAAAAATTAATATAAGGCAAAAAAAACTATTTTTTATAATTATTTATAATTTTATAATTTCATTTTATTGGAGTTTTGTTTATGATACTTAAAGATGAATTTGAAGATGTGCATGTTTCAGTGATTTTCAAAAAACTAACATTGGTATCTTAAATAGTAAGTTTAATATCAATGTTACCATTAAAAAATAAAAATAAAAATATTATTTTCTTATTTATATCATATTATTCAAGAAATTAAATTCTCATAGTCATCTATGAAATAAATTTATATCATTGTTTAAGCATGTGGTTAAACGGACCCAAACAAGAACATACCATAATTAATAGATGATTATGAAGTGATTCAGTTGTAATATATTTATAAAAAAAGAATAATGACAATATTTTATGTTTATTAGTCTGTTATATTATAATTTTAAATAATTATAAGAATAATATAACCTATATGAAGTTATTACATAGTATGAGGAAATCATTTTTTTCTCTTAGAATAATTTTTTGGACGGTTGAATTTACTATAGTTGTTTGTTGATAATATTATTAATAAGTTTTATAATTTTTATTTATATAAAATAATAATTTCATAAAAAAATATTTAACCTTTATACCCATTCTCATAACCATCCATGAAAGGAAGTGATGAAAATAAAAAAAAGCAGAAATCAATTGTTTTATGGAGGCGGTATTCCACATGAATGTGTGTTTAATGACATTGTTTTCCATTGAACATGAAAAATGTATAATATGTTTTATAATTTTGGAAACTAAAACATGTCATAAATATAATAGTTATTTAATAAATTAAATATTAGGTTCGTTCATGTATGTTGGTTAAGGAAAAATAAACATGATGCTTTGTGGAGAGGATAGTCCACACACACATACAAATGTCATTTTTGTTTTTCTTAAGGGAAAATGGAAAATTTGGATAATATTTATTCCCTTAGAATAATAAAATTAAATATAAAAACTATATTTATTTCCTTAAATATTAATGAGACAAAATATTTGGAAAAATAATATAGAAAAGAAAATAAATCAGGGAAAATTAATACTCACATTTAGGACTTGGGCTTTCCTTTGGAGGACTCAATGGAAAGGGAAGGATTATGATAATATATTGATATAAAAAGACTAATAGGGCTAAAATGGATATATGATAAGTAATAAGGGTATTTTTTCAAGAATATAATGAATTTTTTGAGTCATATTGAATGGCTGGTGAGATTCCCCTTTTGTAAGTTGTGAGAATGACATTTTCATAAATATTTCAACATTTTATAAAGATAGAACATGTTACACATCTCAAGTGGATGCAATAATGTAAAATAAGTAATTGGGGTGAGATAAGGTCAATAATATATCTAAAACACAATTATTAACATTTTTTTATCATGTTTCATTCTCTTTACCTATAGATGTTTACTTTTACCATTTTTGGTTTTATGATGGCAACTAGTTTTTACCTAAGTAAATCATTTTTTATAACTAAAAATAAAATAGAACCTATTAAATAAATTTTATCTAATAATTATAAATATTAAATATATTTCATTAGATAAAAATTTTAAATTAAAAAAATCAATTTTTAAATTAACACATGTACTGCGTAAAACCCCTTTTTTAGAAAAAAATTTGTATTTTTAAGATTAAAATTTATGTGTAAGTTAAAATTATCAATGTATTTGATTTTCATAATATAAATTGGTTGATTATAAATTATATGTGTGTTAAAAATCACATGAAAACCAAGTTATACCAAAATATTATTTAATTAAAAGATTATTTGAAAGATAGTTTTTATTGGAAAATATTACTTAAGTCCCTAAAATGACAATCATAGGTTTTCTAAATTCAACATAGTATGTTCAAAATTTATAATTTTATGTATTAAATACATATTTTACCACTTAAAAGGTTTTATATTCTTCTAGTTATCTCATTTAAAGTAATAAAATTTGTAGCTTTGGTAAAAGAAAAAAATTAACTATTTAACTAAAAATCAATTATTTCATAAAACTCTCAAAAATTCATATTAAGATAATATTTAAATTCAAAATACAAATATTATATTAATTTGGAAAAATTAAAATTAAAATTTATCTATTAAATAAATTCCAAATTAAATTATATTTAGTGTTTTCATTATATAATGGCTTTGTAATTTAGTATTTACCTACTATAGTAGGGTCTTGGGTACTACATCTTCTCTTTGGAAATTGTATATATTGTATGATCTATTCAGAATTTTGTTTTCAGCTTCTCATAAATCCCTTTATAATATGAGGGATAATTTCCAAATAAATTAGACACATTTAAGTATCATTATAAGCTATGAAAATCACCCATAACTCCTCCCTGATTTCCTCCACGATTTTTATAACCATAGAAAATATATAACTACTTCATGTATCCATTTATCTTTCCTTTTTATTATCAAATAATTATAAATTAACTCACATTATGAATTCTTAAAACTCCCTTTGAATATATATTGAATCGTGATCAATGTTCAAGGACCATGATTATTAAACCAATTAAGAATGGTTCATGCATCACCAGAGTTAGATCCTCTGCATTTAGTGTGTCTCGAGCCAATACACACAGCAATACATATTTCCTTTAAACCCCACAACATGTTATTTGTATCAATAGGATATAAATACCTTAAGAAAACCCATATGTATGTCCTCTTGTCCAATTTTTCTTCTCCAATAGAACTATAAACTATAACTTCCAATGTTTGAGAAAATCACATCACCACAATCCCCACCATGACCATAATGGTCCTTCATGTGTATCGCATTGAGACTACTAGGACAACACACTCATAACCATAGTTTGATCTGTCTTCCTTGGTTATGTTTACCACTTTGATATTTAAGTATTCAATTTAGTAAAACTTCTCTACCATGGTATTTTCCTTACAACATGGTATAAAAATGTATCCCGTGTTTTACTCACCACGACATGTGCCACAACATGCTCAAACTTTAGCTAAAAGTGTTTCTTCACCATATGTTCTATGAAAAAAAATTCTACTAAAATTCTATACCACAAAATTTTCTATGATGCCACAATATTTTAATATATGAATTAATTTAAATTATCCCAATGCTTTTGATATCTTTCTCCACATGTAACATCGAACTTAAATGAAACCACAATATATTTAGGTAAAATATAGATATTTAGGTATCATTATTAAAATATATTCAGTTAATTAGTGGGAATGAATATGACTAACCACTTTAAGAAATATATATATATATATATATATACAATAAAGGATACATTTAATAAGAATGATATTCAGTTAGTTTACCTAAACTGACAAATAATATCATTTAATATTTAGAAAATTATTTTTCAAAATTTTCCTTTTTATTTGATATGAATTAATATTTCAAGAAATTTATGATTAATGATGATAAATTAAATTTGAATTAAATAGTTGGTAAACGATATAAAATAATAATAATTACAGTTAATATTTGAAAATGTTATTTTCTAATAAGAACAGTTTTTCATTATATTTTATGATTTTATTCAAAAATGAAATTATAAATTTTAGAAATTGAATTTGAAAATTTTAAAAATATTTTTATATTTAGAATATAAATTTTAGTTTTAAATGGATTATATGGAATGTTTCTGAAATTATTGGATTTTAGGTGAATATAGAGAAAAGATTGATTTTGCTAAAAACTTTAAGTATTATCACATTATCATAATACAAGAATGAATTAAATTTTTTTGGAAGAAAATATAAAATTTATAATTATAAGTAAAATTATTAATTCAAAATTACTGTATTGTTTTTATAAAACCCATGTATATTATTTTAGAAAATAAGTAACATTTTATTCTAAAAATTTCTTTTATTCACTTATATTAAAATATAATTTTCATTACTTATAGAAATTAAATATATAAAAATATATTTAATATTTTATATAATTTTTTTCTAGTTTTTAATAAGTTCAATTTCAATTTTGGGAATAAATTTATTATTACTATGATCAAAGTTAATGTCCATGATATTGGTAAAACTATTTTTTTAAGAATTGTTTTATTAACATTGTTTAATTATTATATAAAAATTTAAGTTAATCTATTTTAAATTATGAATCTAATATGATTTTTAAATAAAAATATAATTTTATTAACATGCATTTATTTATTAACCAATTCCAAATAAGATTAAAGACACATAATGGTTAAATCATAATTTTTCTACCAAAAATATTTGTATATATATAAAATGTTTTAATTTAAAAATTAATTTTATCCAATTTACGAATTTAATTAGATTAAATTGAGATTAAATTTATTATTATAATAGATAAATTTGGTGATATAGTTTATTTAATATTTTTTTAAAACAAAAATTTCTTATTTAAAAATAAGTTACCAAGGTCAAAATAAAAAAAAAAGGTAAAACTAAAAACCTTAGAAGAAATTACTTCCAACATGTATAAAAATGTTTCAAAATACTTGGATGAGGTTTATTTACCCAATATCACCCCAAAACAAATTATTTATAACTTTTTTATTCTTTGACCCCTAAATAGTGTAATGATATCAAAGAAAATTAAAGGGTGTTCTCAAAAGTTCCCTTTTCATCACTTACATAAGGGGACACTAACACCCCTTAATTTCATATCCATTACCTAGTATTATTATCTAAAAATATACTATATTTATACTCCGATAATACCCTATAAATTTTATTATCTTTTGAGCTCAATTATTTATCCTAATCTCTTCATTTCCAGGGGGTTTATGATAAATTTCATGGTACCGAAGTGAGTTATACCTAATACTTACCATTTATTCTTAATATTTCGCTTCAAAATCTACCCATAACAAAGTAATATGATAAAATATTATCATTATTATTATGAAATTTTATTATATTAATTTAACAACATTTATTTATTAATTTCCATCCATATAGGAAAACAAATAGAGGTTAAGTGTGCATTGTGCAGACTACCTCCTCCACAAAGTAATGTTTTTAATTTTTCATCTTGATTATAAATATTAAAAAAAAACCATAAAATATGATTTTCAAGCATAAAAAAATCAAAATAAAATCATTATTATTATATTATAATGAGATTATACACTTTCTTAACCATATTCACCCATTGATATATGGTATGTTCATGTTTGGGTTGGTTTAACCAGCTAGATGAATAATGTTATAAAACTCTATTATGGATGCCTATGGGAACCTAAATAATATTAGTAATATAATTTAATCATAAATTAAAGATTATTTTTTGGTTATGGAATGGTTATATTAATTATTTAACTTATTATTAAAGTACCATCTTCGATTGCTAAAATCACCAAAATAAGCCGACACCAATTCAATTTTCAAACTAAAATAAGAAAACTATATATAATATAAAATAACATGTGATACTAAATGGTACATGTTTAATTAAATATAAAATAATAAGGTTACTTATAAGTTATTTGATAAAATTAATTTTATTATTCAATAAGCTAGTCATATGTGCAGAATGAATCTGGAACAAGGTATGTGTTTTCATATCAAATTCATCTCTTTAAAACATTTTTAGTATTATGAACCTCATTTAATTTGTTTAATATATATAATTATTATTTTAGATATCATATCATGAATTATGTTTTAATCCTATTTTTTAATGTTTAATCACAATCACACTCTTTAAAGCGTTTTTTATTAAAATCCCACTCGAGTCACAATGGTTCTTTGTCTTAAACTCTAATCCCTTAAGACATGTTTATTTTATGCACCATGTTTTACTTTTAATATTGTATTAACCTTACATGTATGTATCTTTAAAATATATCTTTTATTCTTGGTAAATTATAGGTCACACTATTTCCTTTTAATAAAATTTATTTTACAAAATTCTTACCCAAGTTATAAATATTTTTGCTAACTCATTTTCCATTCATTTAGTTATAATCATCCCCTTGGACATAATGGTTTGGTAAATTCTATCAATTTAATATATTAGGTGGTGTTCTATTTGTTTTATGTGAATTTACATATCTAGAATACAATAAAACTTTTTGAAATATTTATTACTTCGATGCGTATGATTCTCATAAGTGATATTTGTAACACCCCAAGATTTAACAGTTCATTGTCTTTTTAAATAAATTCAATAGATTGTATTGCACGGAACATTGAGTTTCTATAGAACAACACTTTAGTATTATAATTATTTAAATGATATATTTATAACTCATCCTCTAAATATAATAATATGAATATTAATAAATAATATTTAAGTGTTATTTATAATATTTTCACATAAATAAAACATATTTATAATGAGATGTATATGTTTTGGTAAAATAGTTATATGTTTAGAAATATTATTTTCTTAAAGGAACAAATTTTTATGGCCATTTCTGAACAGTAATAAAATTAATTTTAGATACTCTTAGAAATTGAATTTGGTAAAATCGACATCAGTTTTGAATTAATTATTTTAAAATTAGCTTAAGGTGAATTTTTGTTATTTTTCTGAAAATATTCAATTTTTAATGAATACTAAAAAAATACTGCATTGTTGTTAAAATCCAAAATTTTAATTTAAATGATTGTTTTACATTATATTTATTTCAAAGACACAATATATAAATAATAAATATATTAATTCAATGTAGGTTATTGGAATCATTTGTATTATAGAATTAGATATAAACATTTATTGAACTTTTGATCGTCTCTTTTACCTGTTTTCTAGCCACATCTGTAGGATTAGCATTAAACATAATTTTACCACTTCTATGAATTTAATTTTAAAAAATAGATTCACATGGTTTTAATAAGTATAGAAAATGTGGTGTAATAGGATCAAAATAATTTTTGTTGAATAGTAACTTTTGAATTATATTTATCGTGGTTAAAGTTAAATATGGTAATTAAAAGTAAAAAAATTTATAATAACATAAAATTATCCTAAAACATGTCCTCATTTAATTGGATAAGTTTTTTTAGACCAAAATAAACCTTAAGTTAAAAAATGATCTTTTTTACGCCACTTTTTTTAGATTGGGACATTTATTATATTTTATTTAAAGAAGAGTTAAAAATTTCATATTTAAATTTTAATAACAATGTCATTTTTATTACGAGGGTAAATAAGTTATATGGTTAAATGAAAATAGTATTTATAAATCTAAAATTTTTATCTACACAATGGTATTCTATTTATAATTTTTTTTAAATAAATAATTAAGTTAAATGGGGGCACAATAATGATGTAGTAATTTATTTATTAAAGGAAGAATAAATTACATGATATTAATAATATTAAAATAAATATAATTTCAAATATTTGATTCCATGAAATAATTTTTTAAATTAAATTTACTTTTTTGGGATGAGTTAATTTAGTTTTTTATAAGTAATCAAGTTATGAATTTAACAAAAATTATGTATTAAATAGTGTCAAAATTGGCATAAATAAGATTTTAAAATAAATACTATTTTATTAAATGATATAAAAGTCATAAAAATATAATATTCAGTCAAAAAACTTTTATAGTGTAAAATATTTCATAAATTATCCAAATGGGGTTCATTTGGAATTTTAAAGTAACTATATTAATCCTATAGTATAAAAAGACAAGAAGACACGATAAGAGTTAAATTGTTTCACTAAGGGTTAAACCCAAAAGATAAGGTTAATTTTGTGATATGTACTTGTATAAAAATCATTGATTGAGAGGATTTATTCTCATAATCATATTATCCTCTAAATAAATAACTTTGGAACTTATTTAAATCGAAAATACATTTATAAATAATTAATAGTTTTGGAGTTTCTTAATGTGCCCCTCCCCTCTCTTATAAATGGGCACCTCTCCTTATCTTTTATTCACACATATAAATAAATTTAGTTTAGAAAAACCATGAAATGTTCTCCTCTAAAATTCCCTCAATTCATCATAGATGCTATAATTTGGGAATAAATTCAACCTATGTATTCCTTTTATGAAAATCAAAAGGAGACACTCGAAGAAGAGGTAATTGTTTTACCAGCTCTTTCAAAGTCATTTTCTTTTTCTACTTCCTTTTCATAAGTTGTTTTCATAATAAATTAATAAATCTATCATATACTACATTATGATATTTTTTTATGATTATGGGATAACCATGTTCCTCCTTTTACCCATCCTATTAAAAACAATATCACCATGTGTGCGTACGTATGGCTTATCGTCTCCACGTTGTGGTGTAAATTGTTTTTCATGTATACTTTATTTTGATGAGTATAATGATGAATATAAAGGATTTAAATAATAAATATGACATAATATTGTTTCTCTATAATTTATAATCCATATTATTCCTTACCATTTACCATTACAAAATGATATTGTCGCTCATACATACGTATGACCTACCATCTCCATGACGCGATGAGAATCATCCTCTATTACAACCATTTAAGAATGATTATAAAAATGTATATAATGAATAAATATGAAATATATAACATAAATATTATACTTTAATAATATATATATATATATATATCATTTAGTTTCTTTCATTCAATATGATAAGAAAACAGAAACAACATTCATGCGTACGTACAACCTACCATCTCCATGAACGGTGTATTCCATTTCATTTATATATATATTATATATATTTATATACTAAATTTATATGATATATAAATAATTTTTTAAATTATTTAATTAATTAAATAATTATCTAAGTGATACAATCCATAATAACAAGTCAAAATATGTATGACAAAAAAAGTGATTAATGAATGAAATGTTGCTTTAACAAAAAATTTATTAATAAACGGGTAATATAAAATCATAAATGAATCATATATGATATCATAAATATTATTATGATTTTGGTAGAAGTTAATAATATTTGAAAACCATTATTCAAGAGTTTTGGACATGTACAAAGAGTATCAGACCTAAGGTAAGGGAATTCCAACTCACTTTTAATTTTCATGATATATAAGTCTTGTTCGCCACCTATTTCTTATGTGTGGTGTATGTATTACCCCTATTATATTTTATATCATAAATAGATTTATCTTCATGGTATTTAAATATTCATTTTAAGATATTGGGTTTATTATTTAAATGTTCAAAGTGGTATGGGACCCTTCAAATGTTTGAAAAATTAATCCTTTCTCCATTTCAATATTCTTGATATTATCATAAATGTATATTTATATGTTTATAAAGGATTATGTAACGCCCCGACCCTAGTTACCTAGAGTCGGTGCATTGTTACATAACATTGGCATGATCACAAGAAAGATCAAATCTCGAAAGACCGATTAGTTTAGTAGCCTTGGAAACACTAGATATATTCATAAAGTTTTACATTACATCATAAAAATGAAAACTACAACAACATAGTATCCATAGTCTAAACTCTTATCCACTCATACTATCCCTGAAGGTCATTTATAATTTACTTCTTCATATCCTAGGAAAAATAAAACATAGAAAAAGGGTGATCTCAAATTCCCAGTAAGGATAACAATATAGCAGAAACTTTTATAAATAAGAATAAACATTTAAGGCAATGTATAACTAAAACAAAAGACTTTTAAACTTTAAATTCAACATAATATGGAAAAAATAAAATGAAATAATTCCATTTACTTATTCACATGGATATTATACTAATCGAATAATCACATGCAATATCAATAACCACTTTCATAATGATGGAATGCATAATGTCAGACTATCATAACCACATAGCCAAGGCCTCGTGCCAAGACTAAAAATAATATTTTGTCAAGGCCTTGTGCCAAGACACTAGTTTGTCTCATGAGACCTACCGATGCATCGAGGAGCTATATCGGGCTCCACCCGTCACATATTAAGTCCAATGCATTCCTCATATGAACAGTTTTAAACATAACATAAACATTCATATTAAAACTAGCATACGAAATGTCAATACTTTCTCCATAAACCATGAATGGTATAAAAATAACACATACACATTCAAAAAAATCACAAAATATTCAATACAATATGGAAGTTTTGTATCATAATAAATCAACTTCAAATAAGCTTAAAATCCATCAAAGGATGTTGACATAGATGAAATGAAAACTATTTGAGAGAAATATCCCCATTTTTTGAAATCATTTAAAAGTCACATAATTATAAAATAAAACATTTACTGTGAAAATTTTCTTATAATCTTGTAAGGGAAGCTTCGAAGATTTTATAACGGTGGAAAATAGCCACACCCGCCATATAAGTTAAAAAAACATTCTTACCTTAATTCTGTCGAAATGGTTAAAAAGTAACTTGTTTGGAAAATGACCGAAAGATTCCTTTATAAACCTATTATAAAAAGTAAAAAAAGGTTATAAATGACTTTAACCCATATTCTTGTAGATAGTAAAAATGTTTTGAAATACATTTTTAAGAAACATGGATGTGGATGATAAAGAAATCCCAGTAGATTATTACGTATAAACAACCTCGGATAATGAAGAGATTGCGAAATAAACCCTTACCTTGTACTTTTCCTTGGTTGGGGGTAGGTTAAACTCCTGTATAATAGTGAAATAATTGTTATTAAATTATACAAGACTCATATACATTATTATGTAATCATATATGATCTTTTAACATTGATTTGTTAATAATATCTCAGTATTATCGTTGTTTCAGGTGTTAACTTACTCGTTTTATTTTATATGTTTTGTTATGTAAGCCGTGTTTTTCATGGATAGTTTGTATATTTATCATATACAAAATGATATAAAGTCCTTCGATACTATTATTAATCATCAAATGAGAATTATACTTGAATGGATACGATGGAGAATGAATCTCATCGCGTTCGTGGATACGGTAGTCCGTATGTACGCACGAGCGACAATATCATTCTTTTGATATTAAAATAATATATAATTGGATGGTATACCATATATAAAGAATCATTATCATGTTATATTTATTATTTACATGAATTAAATATCATTATTATACCCATCCAAATAATAATTTATTGAATAACAATTACACCACGACGTGGAGACGGTAAGCTGTACGCATGAACGTATGGTGAAATGTTATTAAAATGATGGATAGAATACTGAATATGCTTGTACCATATTTATAATAACATCACAGTATATATAGGATACTGGAGTTATTATTTTATAATGGTAATAACAAATAAAGAAGAAGTGGAAGAAGAAAGGAACTTGAAAAAGGGTGGTGAAATCATTACCTCTTCTTCGAATTCTTCCTTTTGATTTGATCAAAAGGGCTCCTTAGGTTGTCTTTAAGACTAAATTAAGGCCTCTAGGATGAATTTAGGGAAGTTTAGAGATTATTTGGGTAGATTTTGGCCAATCAAAATGGCTTTGAAGGTGTGAATTAATGAGAAGGGGGAATGCCCTTTTATTAGAGGGGTGAGGGGCACCTTTGGAAAAGCTAGAAATGTTATTTTATAATAAATTCATATTCGGTTTCTAATGGACTCAAAGTGTATTATTTAAAGTTTAAGGTGGGTATATGTCTAAAACCACTCAACCAATAGAATTTATACAGGTTGGGGTCATTATATTAACCTTATCTTTAAGTATTAACTCTTAGTTAATTAGTTTCACTTTTACAATGTCTCTTTGTATTTTTATATTATATGGTTAATAAACTTACTATATACATCCAAGAGACCCCCAAGTGGTACATTAATGATACACCTATCATGATATAAGTCTCTTGGCCGAACCTTAGATTTTTAAGAATTTAATATCAATTAATAATATAATATTTGTTTTCAAAACTCTTTTATGTCAATCTTGACACTATTCAATAATTGATTTTTGTAAAAAACATAACATAATTATTACTTCGAAAAAATATAATTACATCAATCCTAACATGTCATATTATCTTATAAAATTATTTTTGATTATAAAAAGTCTCAAATTACTTTTATTTGGTTATTTATAATATCAATTATTCTAATTTTTCACTATTATGGTAATTACTGCATCATCATTATGTAATAAATAAATTACATTATTTAATATCTAAAAACTATAAATAAAATATCATTATTTAGGAAATATTTTTAGATTTCTAATTAATATTTACAATCGAATTTATCTTATGTTTTACCATATATAAAAAGTGTTTTAGTAAATAAACCTTGATTTTAACTCTTTTAACTCTTCATTGAATTAAATAATAATAAATGTCCTAATCTAATACAAGTGGACCTAAATGATAATATTTTACTCCTAAGATTGTTTTTGGTCAAGATACACTTGTCCAATAGAATTAGGAAATGTTTTAGGGTAATGTCAATATCATTTTTACCCTTAATTACCCTATTTACTTTTAACTGTGGTAAATAAAAGTAAAAAGTTACTATTCACCAAAAATTATTTTCATCTCATTGAACCACATTTTACTCTTTGATATTAACCGTGTCTCTCAGATTTTTGAAATTCCACTCACAGAAGCGGTAAAATTCAGTTTTATGAAAAATTCAGTTTTTTAACTACTACTTAGTGGTTTCACTATTCATCAAAAGATGAAAGTTTCCAGAAAAATACCAAAAATTAGGCCTAAGATATATTTGATATTATGAATTCAAAAATGATATCAATTTTACCAAATTCAGAACATATCAGTTGCATTAATTAATTTAAAAATTAATTCCTGTCATCAAAATAAATAGCGTGTTTTTAAGAGATAATAACTATCAAAAGATTGACACTTGTTTATGTCTGGTTTAAATGTGAAATTACATACAATGAGTAAAATTGTATTAAATAGTAAAAATATATTCTAAATATACTTTAAAACCACTCAAATTAATAATTTATCACTATTAATTATTTCGATTAAAAAATCTGTTTTTAATTAAAATTTAGTAATTTTCATTATTCATCAAAATATGAAAGTTATCCGAAAAGTACCAAAATTTCACCCTAAGCTAATTTTGATATTAAAAATCCAAAAATGAAGTCCATTTTGATAAATAAAGTTTATAAATTTCAAAAAGTGGGTATTTCTATTCATAACGGCTAGTTTGATTGGTTGTGGTGTGTTAGAACTCGATGTTGCATACAACACACGCTATTGCATTATTCAAAGAGAAACGTACCGTAGAAGCTTGGGGTGTTAAAATTATAAAGAAAATTTTATGTATATTTTTAATTTCATTCAAATGTTTTCAAAAGCAATATTTTTAAGGTTTTATGTATGGGACTCTCTAACTAAAACATCATATTAAATTTTTTAAAGATTTATTCTTCTAAATCTTTCTCAATAATATCTATGTTTTCAAAATGGTATTAAGGATTTATTTATATGGACATGATTGTTTTAATATTTTAATTCATTTCAAAAGTTTTATAGTGGTATGGGACACTTTTATTAAAAAAACTTTTTTTAATGTCTTCTTTTATAAGTGTGTGTATTTTGAATAAATGATTTCAAAGAAAAAGAGTTATTTTTCTCAAGAAAATTTTAGTGATTTCATTGTAGTGTTTTCATCTATGTCAAAATACTTTATTGGATATTATGATTAATTGAGGTTGATCTCTTATGATATCATTTACCATATTTTATTAAACGTTTTATGATTATTTTGATTGTGTATGTGCTATTTAGATACCATTCTTGGTTTATGGTGAATGTATTCATATTTTGTATACTATTTCTTAATATGAATGACTATATTGTTTATGTTTCACCATTTTCATATGAGGAATGTATTGGACTTAATAAGTGATGGACGAGGCCCTTTATAGACCCTTGATGCATCAGTAGGCCTCATGAGATGAAATTAGTTGGTGAAAAACCTTTTGTGTTTGTTTCCAATCACATTTAAATTTTCAAGAGGATAGATCGTGAAAAAAATTAGACGGGTTTCTACCCACAAAATTAAATTATCACGAGGGTAGATCATAACAGTAGTTAACTTGTTAGGAGGATAGATCTTGATAAAAATCGGATAGATTTCAACCCACAGACTTAAACTATTATGAGGATAGATATTAACAGTAGCTATCTTGAGGTTATATCTTGATAGTGTAGACATCAAACATTGTGAATTCCCTCATTATGAAATTAGTTATTGATATTCCATGTGATTATTTGACTAGTAGAATATCCATGGTTATGTTTATTTTATATGGTATTGTTTATTCTTTCCATATTATACTCAATATTATGTTTAAAGGGCTTGTGTTTTAGTTATACATCTTTCCTTAAGGTTTATGATTATTTATTTATATTATCCTCCACTGTACGCTTACCCTTACTGAGAATTTGTTCTAACCCCTTTCTTATGTTTTATTGTCCCAAGATTCCAAGAAGTGTATTATGACTGATATATAGGGTTAATATAAGATAATAATGGTATTTTCAAAGGATTTTTATGTTGTATTTTATGTTTTGAATTGTAATGTAAGGTTCATGTATAAATTCTATTTTCCAAGACTACTAAACTGATCAGCCCTTTATGATTTGATTCCTTATAATCATGTCAATGTACTAAAATAATGAATCAACTCTAGGCTTCTAGGGTTTGGGAATTAACATATTTATAACTAAATTCTCATTTCTATGAATTATATTACTTCATCATGAACCTATTTTTCCCATGATTGGGTTATCCCATACAAATATTTTATATGTTATTTTATAATCTTATTTGGTAAAATGAATTTTTAATAAAAATAATGTTTTTCTACTCTTTTTATAGAATGGTTTTTAGAAGAGGGTATATTAGGATGTTTTAAAAAAATTCTCTTTCAAAACCATGTGTTCTATCTTCCACACCACATTTATTTTGGGAAAAAATTATTTCATTTACAAGATTCGATTATTGGAGATAATTTTTTAAAGTAAATTTTTTCAAAAAAATGTCTTCACCCTTTTGAAAATTAATTTCTAAAGTGATCCCTCACTTTTTCTCTTACGAAAAATATTAAAAATTATTTATAAAAATTGTTTTATGTTCTCACTTCCATTTTACTTATCATATTCAAAATAATTTACCATCATGGGTTTCATTTTTCATGAATTATCCTATAATATATATTTATCTTTTAGGGGATTTAACTAATTGTATCAAACAATTCAATTCTTGATCCCTTCTTACATGAGATCATTTGAACCATTCATGTATAAGGATGTTTTCATCATTGTCAACATCCTTTTATGTTTAATCTGTTACACTGAGGAAATATTCTTTTTCAATCATCCATATTATTTATCTAGATGGATTATGAAATGCTAATTTAGGTCATAATAAAGATAATTCACTGCATTTTTCTTATTTAACCATCCACTTTATTTATCTGAATGGGTAATAATTATACTATCCATTTTATTAACATTGAGAAAAATATTGTCATTCTATATGTTATTATTATAATATAAATGATTATTAAAAAGTAAAATATGTATTATTTAACCATTCAATATCATTCTACATTTTTAATTTGATCATGTTATCCCGTTTATTAGCATTGGGAAAAGTATTGGTGGACTATATATTCTTATTCCAATATGAATGATTATTTTCAAGTTTATTACTTATTATTTAACCATCCACATTCTTTATCCAAATGGGTTATTATCATTTCATCTCTTTTATAGACATGAGGAAAAGTATTGGAATTATGTATATTGTTATTCCAACATGTATAATTATTTGAAATTTGATTTGTATTATCATAACCATCCACATTCTTTCTCTGGATGGGTTTTGATCATGTCATCCCTTATGTTACCATAGTGAAAAGTATTAGCCTTCAATATATTGTTATACCAAAATGAAAGATTAGTATAAAATTTTATTATGAATTTTTTTATTCATTTTCTCATATAATGAATGTATTGGAATTAAACAAGTGATGTGGGAATCATTATATGGGTCTTTAATGAATCAAAAAGTCACATTAGACAAACCTTTTTGAGTATTTTGGTGTATGCCTACCTAAAATAAGATATTTCCCTAAAGGAAATATCATGATGTCTAAGATCATGATTTCGTAGATTATGGTATGAAATTAGTTGTTGTAAATTATTTATTTCATCACTAAGGAACCGGTTATTATTATATGTGTGATCTATTTATTTTCATTACTATCAATGGAAATATTATGCTCTCAATTTTAGTTGATTATAGAATTATGATGATTAATTATTCCAACCATAATATCTGTGCCATGTTTATTCCATGATTTTTTCAGTTGTATGTTCTCCATTACAAAGCATTTTAGCTTACCCCTCCTAATTTGTTAATTTGCTAGTTTATAAAGAAGTGTATTATACATGATATATCTTACATGATAGCTTGTGTAGAGGATTATTGGGAGATGATAAAGACTTATCATGATTTAAGTAGTTCATTATATAGTTGGAACAAATATCCCTTAATTGAGAAATACATGGTCTTTATTAGTTTATGAATTTTCATAATACTCTAAAGCTCTAAATCTAAAATTCATAGGGGTTATATATAATGTAATGTTTTACTAAAGTCATGTAATTATGGGATATTTATATTCGAAAATCTATAGTTGGTATCATGTTCAGTATGTAACGTTTGTTTTTTAGGAACTAGATCTGAAAGTGAATGTTTGGGGTGTCACAGTTGGTAGCAAAGTATAGTTTAGATAACATTGGATATTACAATGTTTTTGAGGATAATTAAAGGGTTGATATGTTAGGTTTAATCATAATTTAAAAGGTATAGATATCACTTTGAGAGAGTATATGATTTAAAATTAAGGTAATAATGATTTTTTTTATTTTTTTTATTAGGGTAAGAAAACATCAGAGAAAACCCAAGGTAAAATTATAAGAAATAATTATAGGTATATGATAACATCTTGATATTTTGGTAAAGTAGATATTGTATGGTTCTCATATAAATCACATCCCTATATAGATAAAAAAAGTGGATGCTGGCTGTAACACCTTGATATTTTAAAATAAGAAAATTATTTTAAATAGAATAAATGATACACAATACAAACTTATCTTGTGTTACATGCAATAAAAAGTTTCTTCGATAGCATTTGTTTTATAAAAGACCACGTTTTATAGAACAATATTATATTATTATTATTTAATATGATATTTCTCACCTAGACGTTGGAATGGAAGTTATGAATAGGATTAATTAAATTATAAAAATATATAGTTTACACATTTTTATTAATTATCTATTTATTATTAATAAAATCATAATCATTTGAATGAAAAAGGAACGCTTTCTGAAAAACAGTTTTTTTTTCTAAAAGATGGTTTAATCCTACTTGCCGCACATAATATAAATTAGTTTTTAACAATTTTTTAATATTTATATGAAGAACGAAACTTCATTTTATAAATATTAATAACAAAATTATCTTAGGGTGAATGTTTTTTATTTTTCTGAAATGTTTCATTTTTTGATGAATAGTGAAACATGTTAGATTTTAATTGAAAACTGCATTTCCATATAAATAATTTATAATGTTAAATTATATTATTAATTGGATTTAAATAAATAATAGTTAAATTATACATATATTAATATAATATAGGTCATTTTAATAATTTTAGTTTTGAATTTTGATATAAAAACATTGGGAACTTTTGAAATTTTTAACATTAAAAACCATCTTTCTTATCACGTCTGTGGGATTGATTTTAAATTAAATTATAGCACTTATATGAATTGAATATAGAAAAATGGATTAAATATTTTTAATAAGTATAATTTATATTATCTAATAAGGTCAAATTATTTTTTTACCATAATGATTAGTAAAAATAGTTAAAATTAATTACAGTGATTAAGAAAAAAAAGAGTTTACTTAATGGTTAAACATAGAATATAAGGTTTAAAATGACCTAATAATTTGTACAACACCAATTTTATGGAAATATTTATAACTTTATCACCATAGGATCTATTTTTATGAGTTATTGGGATACTATTCCATAAAAGAGACCTATATAATAAGTTGAGTAAAGAAAAAAACAAAATAGGAGCCATTCTTGATTTTAATATCTATAATGAATTAAGATAAAAATAAAACCATATTGGTTCGGTTATAAAAATTATTTTTTAGGATAAATTATTTTTTATCATAATAATAATTTATTTTCAATTTTTAGAGACGAATTAGTTACTTGAAATGATTAAGAAACATCAACGTAGTAATTATTTAGTTAAAAATTAACTAAAATAAATGATGATAAAAATATTAAAAGTGAAGTGAATTGAATTAATTTTTGTATTAAATTAATGTTTTTGATGAATATATCATTTTACACATGTTTTAAGTTAATATATTTAATTTCTATCATTTTCTTGTTGTTTTAAAATTTAAATTAAATAAATAATATGAAAATTGATATTAATTTTATTTTATAAAAAATGATATTTTATTAAATGATTTAAAATTACTAAAAACATATCCTATGAAAATTTATGTTTAAATGTTATTAAATCTTATATATGGTCTATTAATGGACCAATTTATCTTTCATAATGAACATATTTACCCCAAAATAGTAAAACCTTTGTTAGTGTTGTTAGGGTTAAAGAAGTGTTTTTATGTGTTACATTCAATTCTATTAGAATTAATTTCCAACACACATATTATTTTTATCTTATAAATTTTATATATTATTTATAATCAGTGGTTCAAAAGCTTCTAATTATTATCACTTTAATTTATTCTTAAAGGATAAATTACAAAGGTTAGAAAACTAGTTACTTTGGTAGAAACAAAAAGGGTAAAATTGAGTAAATTTAATGACTAAGGAACAAAATGATAAAAATTATTTCCTTTTTTGTGTAGTGTAAGTGTGGATATACCATAATTACACTTAAATAATTTTTTTCAATTTTTAAGCGCATGAGGTAATGGATACCTCCCAATAGTTAATACTTTTGAGTTTTTACCATAATGACACTACTCTTCCACTATAGAATGGCACTCAATCTCCCCACTTATCCATGACTCTAAATCCATTTGTATATTACAAAAACTACCCTAACAAATCCCAAAAATTACCTAAACTCATACCATAATCCTTATTTTTGTCATAAATCCAACCTAGGAAGGGTTTAGTGCAAACCAAAGGAAGATACCTGAAGAAGATGTAATGTTCTTTCAACAAGCGTCTTTATTTTATTTCCATCTCCAAAACCTTAAATTGTTATTATAACATGATTATATAATAACCTAAGATCATAAATATACTAATATTTTGTTATGTTAATTTATGACCTACACCCATACACACTTCCATCAAATGAGTTATGAAATCATCATTCATATAAGACATACTACCTTCTCTCGAAACGATGTTGTTTGTTTTTCCATTACCACCTCTCAAGGATGGGAATAATGACGTATATAAAATTTATATATGATATTTATAATATTATTATACCTATGGAGTAATTATATCATTTATACACTTTTCAAATTCTAATACATAAGGGACATAATAACGTCATTTGTGTGTATGGCGGATTATCATTTCATGAAGTGATGTGATTTTTTTCACTAAAGTGTTACATGGAAGGTAATAAGGGTAAATATAATTAATATATGTGATATAAATGGAATATTATAATATTAATGAAATATTATAATTTTTTAATTATAATATAACATTTTCTTTCTTACATTTTCACTCACTAAAAAGGTGATAACGTCTTTTGTTGATGTATGCATTGTCACCTCCTCAAAGCAATGTGGTTTCTCTTTTCACCCCAAAAACACAAGAATGATATATATAAGTATATATAGTTAAGTATTATGATATTTATTATATAATTATAATTATTTAAAGTTAAATTTTACTTACCTTCATTCTATAATGATCACTGAAAAATGGAAACATTACTCATGTGTACATATGGCCTACCGTCTCCATGATCGTAATGTTGGTTAATTTTTAATAAAAATATTACATGATTGGTTTTAAAATTAATATATATGTATAAATATGATAATTATTTCATGATTATTATTCTTTATATTTTTAAATAATGATCTATTTGATTTTCATCAACCAAACAAATTCATTTTGACACATAAGCCGAATATAGCCAAAAAACATTACATAAACTTAATAAAATGAGTAATTGTATATAAATTGTTAATAAGTGAAATAAAATTAATAATAATATTTATAAAGTTTCTCAATAAATTAAATAAGTAACATAAGTTTATTATTCAAGAAGATAAATACACACATGATGAAACAGACTCTTGGTAAGGGACTTCATCTCAATTTCTTTTAATTGAGGAATTTTTTTGATGTTATACACCTATATTCTATTATAAGGTTTATATATAGCTCCTTTCACATTTTATGTCATGAATTTATCTATTATCATTATATATAAATTTTTTAATGTTAATATTTCATGGGACTTATGATTCAAGTGGTTCCCAAGTGATAAGATATTTTTCTGCTAAAAAACCTTTTTTAATGTTTTTTCCTCAAACTCACTTTCTCTTCCATGAACATGTATTGAAAATGATTTTATTAATGTTTTTATATGGATGTAAAAAATTTATAAAGTAAATTGTATGTCACTTTACATTATTTCCATGGTTTTCAAAAAGTAATCTTTTTATATGTTTTATATGGAACACTTCGATAAATAATAATGTTTTATTCTTAATGTACAAGGAAAAAATGACTTTTCTACCAGCATGACTATTATTTTATTTATATATTACTTTTAAATATTACATGATTTAATAAATTAAACCCCTCTTTTCAGTTTTTTTGATATTTTGGAACTGAAAATTATTTTTAAAAGAAAAAACTATTTTGGTATTGAAAATGCATAATTAAAAGAAAATGGTATTTTTTTTAAAGTGTTTTTTATATGGGTTAAAAAGAGTGTTTAAAAAGGTTTAATGAAGAATTTTTTTTATTAATGACATATTAAATAATAATTATATGAAATGGGTGACCTTGATATAGCTTTTATGAATAGTTAGTCCCCATTATAACTCACAAGTGATCCAGATATAGCTTATACAAAGAGTTAATCCCTATTATAGGTTATGATAAATGGGTGAGTCTACTATAGATTATATGAGGCTTTGAGCCTCATTATAGAACACTAGTGAGCCTGATATAGCTTATATTAAGTTTGATCCCCATTATAGATCTCCAATTAATTGGTTAATGATTATATTGGAATCCATCCATATGATTATTCCAATTAAATGGGTTTTGAAAGGTTTTATGAATATGATGCTCTAAGTAACTGAAAAAGAGTTTTAATTAATTTATATGAGTTTTAAAGGATTTATTTGAGAAATTTTTTTATGTGTTCTCTTTCAATTTTTTTTATTTTTGTTACATAATTAATATTTATATAAAGGTAAATATTTCATGGGTTTTCATGTTTTTATTTAACTAATTGTTTCCTTTATTTTTATATCAATTACTGAGATTGTGTTCTCATCCTAAGTTTTTTTTAAAAAATCACATGGTTTAAGTATGGGTAAGGTAATGGAATAATTAGAGTTAAAATTTGTGGAGTTTTTCCATGAAAATAAATCATGCATTATTTTAAAACTTTTATATTATATTAAAAATAAATACTAATTGGAAATGTTTTCTTTGTATTATAGGTTTTTTATGTATTAGTTGTGGCCTAATTATCTAAAACTCTCAACATGAAAAGATCCTGAAATGTAATAAAATTAATTCTTGACTTAAAACTAAATATTATGTAATATTTAGGTCCAGGTCCTTATAGTTGGTATCAAAGGACGGCATAGAAAAATTTAGTGTTTTGGTTAGTATTAATATCATTCCTTTAGAAGGTTTCACTTTATGGTTAAGTTGAGATGATATAGAAATTAAATATTTTCATATAGTTTCATTTAAATTATGTATATTAAAAATGGTTTTATGTAGAGGAAATAGGAAAGATATAGTGGGAAGGAACCAAGAGGAAAATATCCTTTTAAATCAACATCCTAAAAGGATTATAATTTTAATAGAAAAGTTTGTCGAATTGATGGATTAGTTGAAATTAGCTACAAATGGTGGTGGTATCCATGCTATAGAGGAACCTAGTCTACCACAAAGAGACATGACTATAGTGGATAATTTTGTGAGGCATAATCTATCATCATTAAATGGGTTATTTGACCCAGTGGTAGCCGAAGGATGGATGAATTCCTTGGAGAAGGAATTTTAAGTCATGGGATGTTCTAAATGTCTAATGGTAACTCTTTCTATATATCATTTTGAAGGTGAAATTTATCTACTATGTCCTTTTGTTAAGAATACTATATATAAATATGATCTTTATTCTATGTAATGGGATATATTTAATAATATTTTCCTTGAAAAATATTTTCCTGTGGTTTTTCGGCTTAGAATAGAGAAATAATACCTATAATTGAGAGAAAAAGATAAATATTTTTCAGCTTCTTAGGAAGAAGACTTCACAATATTGGCCAAGTATATTCCTGAAGTTATTCAAGAGAATTATAGTAAAATTAATATATTTTAATGAGGGTTAAATCTAGATTACGAAGAGATTTCACCACAAGGAAATTTAAAAGTTATGAGAAACTTTTTCATTGTGCTAAGAAATTTGAGATGGATTTTTCTGACACTTATGTTCCATGATATTAAAAGAGTTAGAAAAGGTAAATATGGAAGGAATTAGAGAATAAAAAAACTAATAATTTTTTAAGGTAAACCAAAAAAATATTCCAGTTGTGGTAAAACACATTTTGGGGAATCTATGTTATGATCTGGAAAGTGTTACCAGTGTGGTAAGTTTACTCATAAGGTTTGTGACTACAGAGAAAATAGTTCTGAACAATACAAGAATGAGATACTAGATATCTAATCAATATTTATATGATTTATCTATAATTATTTGGGTCATTATGATAACTTATTTCCAAAGATACTTACTTAGGGTGTAAATCATCATGATTAGAAGAAAAAGGGTGTGGTAAAATCATTTGCTACTTCTACAATTGATGTTGGGTTATCTATTGAAGTGGTTAAAGATCCAGGAATCTTGGTATTTTTCAAAGGTTTATCATAAGATAAATTAATTGTGCACCCCTATTTTTATGTTTCAAGTAATGGAATTACATAGTGAGATATTTTTTGAGTTTTCATTGATATTTAGAGAATATATTTTGGTGGATAAGTTATTTAAGAAATAATGCCTTTACATGTTATTGACATAAGTTTAAAAATATTAATAAACTTTAGGGTTAATGTTATCATTAATAAAGTTTTAATAGTAAGATAATATTATTATACCTTGTTTACAAATTTTGTTTTTAAAACCTTAGTAAAAAGGTAATTAAATGATTAAATTTATTTCAAGGATGTTCGTCCTTTGATTATTGAGATAAATTTCAAATTGTGAGGACCCAATATATTAAAGGTGGTAGGATGTAACACCCCTTTATTTTAAAATAAGAAAATTATTTTAAATAGTGTAAATGATATGAAACACTAACTTATCTTGTGTTACACACAACAACAAGTTTTTTTGATAGCTTTCGTTATATACAAGACCAAGTTTTACCGAACAATAATATGCTCTTAATATTATTAATTTAAATGATAGTTATCACCTAGACATTGGAATGGTGGTTATGAGTAGTATTAAATAACTTAATAAAATATATATTTTACACATTTTTTTAAATTATCTATTTATTAGTAATAAAATCAGAATCAATTGAAATAAAAAGGATTTTTTTCTGAAAAATAGTTTTTTTTTCTAAAAGACAGTTCAGTCGTGTTTGGCGTACATAATTTAAAATTAATTTTTACCAATTTTATAAAATCAAAATAAAAAAATAAAATTTATTTTTTAAATTTGAATACCAAAATTATCTTATGGTTATTTTTGGGTTTTTTTTGAAATGTTTCATTTTTTGATGAATAGTTAAAAAAGTAGATTCTAATAGAAAACATCCTTTTAATATAGATAATTTATATTGATAAATTATATTTTGAATTTCTTTTAAAGTAATAATAGTTAAATTATAATAATAATCCAATATAGGTCATTGGAATAATTTTCATATTGAATTTTTATGTAAAACATTGTGAACTTTTGAAAAATTTTCCTTTAAAGCCCTTCTTTCTCGTCACATCTACATGATTAATTTCAATTAAATTATGTCACTTATGTGAACTGAATTTGGAAAAATGTATTCCATATTTATAATCATAATAATTTATATTATCTAATAAGGTAAACATAGTTTTTTACAATAATGATTATTGAAAACAATTAAAATTAATTATAGTGATTTAGGTAAAACGAGTTTATTTAGTGGTTAATCTTAGAATATAAGGTGTAAAATGACCTAATTTTTTTTTACAAAAACCATTAGAGGGAAATAATTATACCATTAACACATAGGATCTATTTTTATTAGTTAATTCAGTATTATTCCATGAAAGTGTCTTATATAATAAATTAAGTAAAGAAAAGGATAAAAAAGGAACCTTCCTTGATTTTAATATCTATAATGATTTGGGATAGGTAAACCCCATATTGGTTTGTTAATAATAATTTTTATAAGGATAAATTATTTTTTATCATCATAATAATTTATATTTAATTTTTATAGATGATTTAGTAATTTAAAATTCTTAAGAAACTACAATGAAATAATTATTTAGTTAGTAATAAACTAAAATAAATGATACTAAAAATATTAAAACATAATTAAATTGAATGAATTTTTTTCGTACAATACTTTTTAGATGAAACTTTCATGTTAAAAAATTTTAATTTAATATTTTTAATTTTTATCATTTTCTTGATGTTTTTAAATTTAAATTAATTAATTAATGTAAAAATTAACATTAATTTTATTTTATAATAAATGATATTTTATTAAATGAATCAAGTTTTATAAAATTATAACCTTTGAAAAATGGTTTTTAATTTTAATAAATATCAAATATTTTCCATTAATTGATTAGTTGAACTTTTATAATGAACATATTGACCCATAAATAGTGAAAATGTTGTTAGGGTGGTTAGGGTTAAAGCGGTGTTTTTGCACATTATATGCACTTCTGTTAAAGTAAATTTCCAAAACACATGGATTTTTTATTTAATAAATTATATATAATGTTTATAATCATTGGTTTTAAATTTTATAATATTTCTCACTTTAATTTTGTCTTAAAGGATAAATTATGTAGGTTATAAAACTAGTTACCATGGTAAAAACAAAAGGGGTAAAATTGAGTAAACTTTAGGAATAATGAAAAAATGATAATAATGTTTTTAATTTTATGTTTTGTAATTGTGTATTGATAAAAAATTCTCTCTTATAAATTATTTTTCAATTTATTAAGTACATGAGGTAAGGGAGACCTCTGAATAGTGAAATTTTTTGAGTATTTACAAGGATGTCACTCCTTCTCCACTATAAAAGAGCACTCAGTCTCCCCACTTATACAAACCAATAAAAAAATTTTCATCCAAAACCATCTCAAATCCGTCCAAAACATCCCTCCCATCATCATAGAAGCATTATTTTTGGTATAAAGATAACCTCGGAAGGGTTTAGTGGAAACCAAAGGAAGATACCTGAAGAAGAGGTAATGTTATTCAATAAGAATCTTCATTTTATTTCACTATTAAACTCCTTAAATTATTATTATTACATAATTATCATAAATATAATTATATTTTTTTATGTTAAGGGTATGAACTACACCCACACAAACTTCCATCAAATGGATTACGAAATCATCATTCGTGTCAACAGCGGACGAGTGCCTCACGAAATGATGTCATTTATTTTTTCATTATAACCTCTCACAGTTGGGAATAATGATGGATATAAAGTTTATATATGACATTTATAATATTATTATACCTATAGAGTCATTATATCATATATAACCTCTGTATATTATAATATGTAAGGGATATGATAATGTCGTCCATCTGTATGATGGACTATCACCTCATGAAGCGATGTGATTCGTTTTCACTAATGTGTTACACAGAAGGTAATAAGGGTATAGATAATTAATATATGTGATATAAATTAAATACATTTATATTAATGACATATCTATAATTCTTTATGTATAATATAAAAAAAATTATTTCTTACCTTTTCTCTCACTAAAAAATGCTAACATCATTTTCAGATGTGTGGACTATCACCTCTTAAAAGCAATGTGATTCTTTTTTTCATCACAAAATTAGAAGAATGATATATATAAGTATATATAATTAAATATTATGGTATTTATCATATAATTATAATTCAATAAAGATAAATTTTACATACCTTATTTCTAAAATTATTATTGAAAAATAGACTTGTTACTCATACGTATGTATGACCTACCATCTCCATGATCATAACATTAGTTAATTTTTCAAATCCAACATCCATTTTTGGTTTTAAAAGTATAATTAACATAAAAATATGATAATTATTCCATTATTATTATTCTATACATGTTTAATTAATGACCTCTTTGACTATAGTCAACCTACCAAATTCATTTTGACACATAATCTGAATATGGTCAAAACATCCTACATAAATTTAATTGATTAAGTAATTGTATATTAAATTTTAATAAGTTAAAAAAAGTTAATAATAAACATTAAAAAGTTTATCAAGAAAGTAAAAAAATCTATAATTTTATTATTCAGGAATATAAAGAGACAAATGATGAATCAGACTCCAGGTAATGGACTTCATCTCAATTTCCTTTCATTAAGGTATTTTTTGATGTTATGCACCTCTATTAAGGTGTATACACAACCCCTTTGATAGGTTATATCATCAATTTATCTATTATCATGATATTTAATATTTTTATAATGTTAATATTTCATGATTATTATGATCAATTGTTTCCCAAGTGATAAGGGATATTTCCTTTAAAAATCTTCTTTTAATGTTTTCCCTCAAACTTTATTTATCTTCCACGTACATGTTTTAAAATTATTTTGTTAATGGTTTCATATTAACATAAAATATTTCTAAAGTACATTTTACGTGTCTTTTCTTTATTTCATTGATTTTCAAAAATGAATCTTTTTATATGTTTTATATAAAACATTTCAACATATGATTAAAGGGATAGTATATTTTTAATGTACATGAAGATAATGACTTTTTCACCATTGTGACTATTATTTGATCTATAGATTCCTTTAAAAGTTTTAATTTTTTATTATATGAAAAACCCTCTTTCCCCTTTTTTCTATTTTGGTATTCAATTTTTTCAAATAAAATGGTGTTTTGGTATTGAAAATAGGCTTTTAAAAGAAAATAGTTTTTTTGAAAGTGTTTTTCATATGGGATAAAAGAGTTTTCCAAATGGTTTTATGATGATAGTTTTTTATTTATGATATGGTACTTTAAAATTATATGAAATGGGTGAGCTCGATATATCTTATACAATGTTTTGAGACCCATTATATCTCATGGGTGTTTCCAATATTACTTATATTAAGAGTTGATCCCCATTATATCTCATGAGAAACATGTGAGCCCACTATAGATTATACGAAGGGTTGAGCCTCATTATTGCTCATGAGTGAGTCTGATGTATCTTATATGAAGTGTGATCCCAATTATAGATCTCTGATGCATTGGGTAATGATTCTATTGTAATTTTTCTATGTGCTTATTCCAATTAAAAGGTTTTCGAAAGGGATTTACAAATATGATGCTCTAAGTAACTAAAATGGAGTTTTAATAGTAAGATTTAGATTTTAATGGATTAATTTGAGAAAAATGTGTGTGTGTTTTATTTTGAAAATGTTTTATATCTTTCACTCAAATAACATTGATATAAAGGTATATATTTCATGGGTGTTCATGTTTTTACTGAACTAATGGTTTCCTTTATTTTTATACCCATTACTGAGATTTTGTGCTCATCCCATGTTTTTTAAATGTTTCTATAGGGTTTAAGGATGGGTAATGGAACGAAAAAATTCAAGATAAAAGTCATGTACATTTTTCATGAAAATAAATATTGATTTATATTAAAAAAATAAATTATAGGAAAAATGGATACTAATAAAAAGTTTCTACTTTGTATTATATGGTTTTGTTATGTATATGTTATGGCCTAATTCTCTAAGAATTTAAAACTAAAAAGATCCTAAAATGTAATAAAATGAATTCTTCACTTTAAACTATATATTATGTAATGTTTAAGGTTGTTTACTTATACAGTCTCCAGCATAGATATACCTAGGGTTAATAACATGTTAATGGACCTAAAAATTGAGGATTTTGTATTAACTTGATCATCACCTAGTGAATGAAAAAGAGGCCTAACTACACACCTAGTTTGAAACTCATGGGAGATATGCTTTGGTTGATTTACATTCTCTTTATAAACTGTTATGAGGTATTTGAATATTTTTATGTTAGATAACCTGATAGGAAAGTAACCATGGATAAAATATATTTAATTATAGGTATTCATATGATAAGTTACATATTAATTCATATCGGATTTCTTGGATAAGGATAGGTTGGGTTTTAAGAGAATAGATTTTAATGATTTTTGGGTTTTAAAATATTTTAATAATTTTCATGGTAATTTGGGATCCCAATTTTTAATATTTGGGTTAATAAGTATGAGATAACCCGATCCAAAGTAACCTAGGTTCAACTAAAAATGATATATGTTACACTGAGGGTGATATAAGTTTAACTGTGTCTGATAAAAGTTGAGTTATAAGAACTATAGTATAACATTATAGTGTTATAAAGTGAGACATCCTAAGGTTAAATTTTTCTATAGTTACTTATGATAATTTGTAATGTTCTTACCCGAATAACATTATAGATCATAGTTGGACTAATTGGCCACATGGCCTCATGAGTGCCTCCCCATACACCATACGCTACTAACTAGTTGTGAGATTTTAAAGGTTTTACATTGGAGAGATTATACCCTCTAGATTAATAATTAGTACAATAATATATATATAAAGAGTTGAATAAGTAGTGGAAGGTAATTCATAATTGAAAATAAATAATAAATTAATAAATAATCACTCTTGAACATGCTACAATGTATAAGAAATAGACATATTGTAGGTATAACAATATGTAAGGCATGACTAACAAAAGAATAAATAAATAAGGGCTCCAACTCAGGTAGGTATCCCAAGTACATGCCCAACTTCCACTCCCAATAACCCACCTCCAGTATTTGTCCATAAATTAATGACAGTATAGTCCATGGTCATATCCTATAATCAGGAGATAATCTCTCTATGTACAAATTGGTGTCCTAAAAAGGGTGTGAGATATACTCAACAGGACACCACCAACATCATTTGATGAAATCCGGTTTGTGATTATGAAATAAATTAGTGTGCAGTTGAAAAAAAGTTAGGAAGTTCTATAATGTAAATGTAGGTTCTATAAGATTACTTGGACAACTATACCTACTTTTTTCAAATCCATTATGTATCTGAATATTTATTTTCATGTATATATACATACATGTAAATATTTACATATGTTTATATATACATGCACTGATGAGGACCCATGGATTTGTGTCACAGAATCCATGTAAGGTTATCATACCATTCTTATAATTTAATTAAGGGATGGTCTAGAAATGAAAATAATAATAATAATATAGTAACCAAGGTGTGACTAATGTGTCTTTAACCTTAGGGGGAAAGCCAAATCATAGTGATAAATCATGCAGTCTGGCTAAATGGGTCCAAGAGTAATCTATAGGATAAATCCTTCACATTATATAGTAAAAGTTTTTAACCAAGTTAGAGAGTCATGTACCATGTAATCATGGTATAGAGATGATTTAGAGACCAAGTGGGTAACCCAAAACATCGTGTGTCTAGGGACATCAAGCTAAATCCAAGGAGATAATCCAAGGCATTCAAATTCTATAGTATGAAAGTGAATCACTACAAACATGCAGAGGCATTGAAATTTATATAAGACAATGACCAAACCCTGGTGTGGTATCTCACTGAGTGGTTAGGACAATAAATCATGTCGGAATTCACAAATTTCTCAAGTCATTCCCTCAAGAATCCAAGGATAGCTCAAGTCTTTTCACTCTATTGACAGGAAAATGGTCCATAAACATAATTCACCATGAATTTATTATATAATAACTGGACTTGAGATCATAAAATCCAAAACACCATTCAATTACATTAATTTCATCTAATATCTAATTTATAAATGACTATATGGTCAGGTAGTGGTATTCGACCATTTAATAATTCATTTACATGTAATTATAAGACCATGTGTAATGATATGCCTCAAAAGAATTTAATATATTCATTTACTCAATTACTTCATAATAGTTAATTGATAAGTAAATGATCAATGAAAAAAGTCATAACCAAACCATATAACATTTATAATATCAACAAAGTCTATGGGAAAATATCTATTCTAATAATATGGTTTTCAAGGTTATTTCATTCACCAACTTGGTTAATAAAGATAAGGAAGGACATGTGCATGTATAGTCCATAATATATGTCAAGGGTATGAATAAATTCTATGAAATTATTATTTCAATTAAATTTATGGAACAAGGATATTTCATTTGGTAAGGCATGATCAACACACCCATAGCGGTGCATGGTAAAATAGATAACAACAGTCATTATGAACATTCCAATCAAAAAACCTTATGTGGTGGTTTGGGTTGAAGTCTAGACCACCAAACATGGAAGGGAGTCTAAGGAACATCATTATTTTTGTATAATTATTTAATTTTAGGCCTTTCATAATTTACAATAAACATGTGGAAAAGTCCTATGTGATGTACAATAGAAAAACATTATAAAAAAGTGATACTTTTAGGGAAAAAATACCACATAACAAATTCTTGTAATGCTTAATTCATCCAATATTAGGATTTGATTCAAGATATAATGTATGAAATCATAATATTGGACAAACACCCAAAAATTGGGGAAAATTATAACACATGGAGATATCACTAAAGATGGCAAGATAAACAAATAAAAGAAGGAATATGATTTGAAGACTCATCATTATTCATCCAATGCACCTGATGGTACTTCAATCAGACCAAGAACATAAAAATACAATTATGGAAGAAGGAGGAGTAGGAGGGTGTGTGGTGGACCTAGTAAGTAAAATGAGGGTGGAAAGGGGTGAAGACCATTTAAGGTTCGAAGGGAAAATTGGTAATTTTTCCCTTTTAATGAGACACACAGTTTAGACACATAGTTTGGATAATCATGTTCTAACATTGTGGTGATACTGTATAAAGTGAAACCCACCTCACATGGCTAGTTCATGGTTAGATAAACCTTGTACATCCCATGATATTCACCTATGAAATTTTCTATATACCCATCGAATGGTCACACAAATTCGGGTAAATGGTTTGAAAAATCGTGTGCCACTCTCTGCACACCCACACCAATCCACAAGTTTTCCCCTAGGGGAACACATGGTTTTTTTCAAACTATGTCACTATATAAAATAGGTTTCATGGTTTGGGCCACATGGTTAGTACTAACTATGAACCAACCATGTTACTCTATTTTTTTCTCCTTAGATAGAGTTTTTGGATCCCCAAACTCCTAAAACATATATTAACACCTGATACACCTGATACACATATTATGCCTTAAACCCCATCTAAAAACAACACTTTTATGTATTCTAACTCTTTTAATTACATTTTGAATCCTAGTTTGTAATCTGGACCATCTACCAAATGAAAAACTCAAATTGAATTAAAATAATCGGTCCGATAACACTGGACCTTACAACCTCCCCACCTTAGATATTCTCATCTAAGAGAAGTATTGGGTAATAAAAAACATCACCAGGCCTAAAAAAGTTGTTAATTTCCTCTCTTAATAGCCACATTGTGTTTCAAAATTCCTAACAGGCCTCCTGGAACTAGTTTAATAAAACAGTACTTAAGCCATTGAAACTTGGGTGAACACCTAAAACCAAAGTTTAAATATAGAGATTATTTTTACTTGAGACCACCTAACATAATACATTTCATTTCGTCCTCTCCTTCATCAACTGGCCTATGGTGCTCCCTGCCATAGGTTATGGATTTAAATAGAAAACTCTAAGTTAAAATGCTCCCACCATTAGAATTTCCTATTAAGAAACATCCCTAGTGTCCTAGTGACAGTCTATAAACATTATCAAATTCACATATGGATCCTACCTTGGTCCTTGATTTGATCTAAATGGTCAAACTCCCATCAACCAAGATTATAATTTTCATGCTGACTTTTCTATGAAAGTCTTGGAAAAATTTATACTATACCCATCTCATCCCACATTATTATTAACATGGTTCCTCAATAACTTTATACACATCTCAAGAAAACTCATGTTGAACCACCCTCATCCAAATATTTCTAAAAACACTCAACTTCAACAACTAACATGTGATTAAACCATATTAAAAAAACCTTTAACCCAAGTCATACCAAGATCATTCATGGAACACTAATTGAATCTTATCACTGACTAAAATGACGTCTCCAAGATGAAACATATCCTACTTGAAACCATAATTTTTCTATATCACAAGAACCAACACATTCTCAGATCCAGCATCCATGGATCGTCATAAGCTACCTCAGGATTAATTCCCACTTCTATAATTCACCCATTTCTGTAATAGAATCATGTACCTAGAATTTAACAAGGAATTTAGCTATACGTAAATCAAATAATTAAATGAAAATGTGAGTCAAAATACCATCCAATGAATGGACTCAGGATTCCATTACCCTTCTCACATTAGGGACACCCACCAGTGACCGATGTCCTACTTCCCACCTTTAGATCACCCTTATCATCGCTCAAACAAAATGAAAAAATAATTAATACAACCCATGGTTTGTCCACTCCTATTCATAATTGTTGGAAAGACTAAAAACCTACTCATCCTTGAGAACTATCACAAATTTCACCCATAGTCACAACAACTGGCATTCCTCGAGACTCAAATCTTATTAGGGTCACCACCCATAAATGGACAATGGTGTACTATGAACCATCAGGTTTTCTTTAAACCTATACTTGAGCAAAACTCACAAGGATTACTTTATCCAACCATAAAATATATTTAAATAGGTATCTCACTATATCTCTAATGCTCTCTCAGTATACTTAAGGTGATGTTGAGACATGGTTCATGATTTCCTCTAACCAAGAGTACACTAAGATTCCACCAATATGCATGTATTTCTATTACTAATCCATGATCTCATAAAAATAGGTTATACTTTCCTTAAATTCACCCTTCTCACCACGTATCTTGACTATGTGTGTCAAGGTCCATCTATTTTCAACTGTCCTATGACACCCTAAACCACCATGTCCAAAATAAAACTCATCTTGGGAACTTCCTTTTAATTTTCACTAATCTCTAAGTCACCCTTCCCTAAAGCTTCATATTTGAAACCTTTTATCTTCTAACATTACTTTTACACTCATCAATGTTAAATTATAAATAGTTACTACATGAAATAGGATCAATATAAACTTTCCATACCCAGTGGGTGTACATTCTATACCATCCGATTAAAAATCTAACACATTCTATTGCGGTTCATTTTTCAGAAAGGTCAAAATTTCCATGCTAAATGAAAAATAATTATTTAATCTCTAATATTTCCCTTGTAACTCATACTCAAAATTATTCACCTAATATGTGCAATGTTTTATTGAATGATCACCCACCTCACATAATTGTTCCAGATTCTATGGTGTCTATCGCACCACTACTGGTCAACTAGGCCTGGTGCCCGAATAGTCCCGCCCATCAAATATAGTTTTGATAAATAGGTACTCAATTTTATTTTTATAAATAAAAGGAATAGTCATTATTGAATCAAAATATTTTAACACCACCAAAAATCATTATAGAATCTTTCAAAAAATTAATCCCATTTCCTTTAAGGAAACATAAACCCCAAGACAACCTCTATCATAGACTTACCTTAATAAAAAAATTAGATGACCCATAAAGGGTCTAAATAAAAATGTAAGGTCCTTTAGGTCTCCCCCCTAGCCCTAAAATCTATAACATGAGAAGAAAAACTCACTCACAGAAATTAATTACAGATCATCTAACACACCTAAAAACTCCCTCCATAAGAAGTAACACCGAAGGAGGAAGAAAATTCATCAACCTATAAGGGTACTAATTTCAATTCATAGGATAGAGAGCTTAAACTCATCAAGTATATATATACAAGAACACCCCCTTGATGTTAAACTTACCATAAAACCACCCGCCTAACCTAGGGTTTCATTCCATTATCTATGTGTCATACTGATATCAACTATATCAAATGGAAAACACTTATTATTCTTATATACTCAGATCAAAATTCTACTCATTATTCATTACTAAGGGTGTTGGCTAAATGTGTTAACCCATCACTGACACAAGGCGTCAAATTTTAAACAAGGGTAATTCCTAATAGTTCAATAGGCTCTACAACCTATCTTTTATGCCCAATGAAACATAGGAAGAAGTCATTAGGGATGTATATAAAATTTTTACATTCATATCATAAGGAATTATTTAAATTTGACCCTTATATGAGGGCTCATTATAAACACACCACTAAATTTTTTCATCTTAAATATATTATTGAAGCTTATTTATTATAACTTCTAAAGTAGTTCATATATAAGAGATACCAAGTACTGGTTGTTAAAGAAGAAAATACCAAGAACTTTTCATATCTAAAACCATGCATAATTTGTCATATAACTCATAAATTTTATTTTATACAATTATTTATCCACAAGTTCTTACAATTGGACTTAGTTAAAGAAAATTTCAATTCAAATATATAGAGGAAAATACTCTTTAGTTTTTAACCATAATATTTATTAATTAAAGACTCATAATAGTAATTCTCAAAAGTATATTAAAATTTATTTTATTAATTAAGAAAGGGGACTGGCCATGTACAATGAAACCATGGATTTATATGTGCCACCATATAAGCGGTTGCAGACACATTAAATAACCACCCCATATTTATCAAAAACATACCCCCATGGGTTAATCCTAAGGTAATATCATGATAAATGTGAATTATGAGGGTCCCATCATACCAACCTCGGACTATATAAGTGCAAACCAATAGAATTTGTTTCATTAACAATTTAACACACCCTTAATGGGTTTATCTCCTAAGAACAATACCCCAACAGACCTACTTAGGTCCTGTGTGAATTTAAGAAACTGTACATATAGTTATTCATTCCAATGTTATATAGGTAATAGCTTTTTAAAAGGTAAAATTTTTCTATAATAATTTCAATTTTTCATATATCATCGTTTAATTAGATAAATTACCATTCCCAAGTTATAAAGTTACTTGACTTTAGAAGTTACAATGGGAATTCATGTAACTAAAAAACATTAAATCCAATTAATAGAATATAATAGGTCATACAATAAGATTAGATTAGATGGATTAATATAACAACATGACCCTAGAAGCCCAGAGTTGGTGCATTATTACATAACATTGGCATGATCACAAGGGATCTGATCCCGAAAGACCGATCAATTTATAGCCTTGGAAGTACTAGATACAAAAATAAGTTTTACATTAAATTATCAAATGAAAAACAACAACATTGTGTCTCATTTTAACACATACATCTCCCTTATACTGTCCTTGTATGTCAATCATAATATACTTCTTCACATCATGGGAAAAATAAAACATATAAATGGGTGAGATTTGGTGACCAGTAAGGATAACAATATAGCGGAAACATTAATAAATACGCATAAACATTTATGGTAATGTAAAAGACTAAAACAAAATCCTTTAGAACTTAAACTTCAACATAATATGGAAAAGATAAATCAAATAATTCCATTTACTTATTCACATGGATATTCTACTAGTTGAATAATCACATGCAATATCAATATCCAATTTCCTAATGATGGAATGCATAATGTCATACATCATAACCACATAGTCAAGGCCTTGTGCCAAAAATACAAATACGATTTTGTCAAGGCCTTGTTCCAAGACACTAGTTTGTCTCATGAGACCTACCGATGCATCGAGGAGATATAGAGGGCTCCACCCATCACTTAATAATTCCAATGCATTCCTTATATGAAAAGGTTGAAACATAATATAAACATTTGTATTAAAACTAGAATACGAAATGTTAATACATTAACCATAAACCATTAATGGTATAAAAATAACACATCCACAATCAAACATATCACAAAAACTTTAATACAATATGGAAGATTGTATCATAATAAATCAACTTCAAACAAGTGTAAAATCCATCAAAGGATGTTGACATAGATGAAATCAAATCTATTTGAGGGAAATATCTCTTTCTATTTTGATATCATTTAAAAGTCACGTAATTATAAAATAAAACATTTATTTTGAAAATATTATTATAATCTTGTAAGGGAATATTCGAATGTGTAATAGTGGTAGAAAAAATCCACACCCGCCATATAAGTAAAAAAACATTCTTACCTTAATTTGTCGAAAAGTTCATAAAGTACCTTGTTTGGAAAAAAACAGAAACATTCCTTTCAAAACATTTTATAAAAAGTAATAAAAGGGTATAAATGAATTTAAACCTTATTATAGGAAATAGTAAAAATGTTTTGAAATACATTTTTAAGAAACACGAATGTAGATGATAAATAAGTCTCAGTAGATAGTTACATATTAACAACCTCGAATAATAAAGAGATTGTAAAATTATCCTTTACCTTGTAATTTTCCTTGATTGAGGGTACATTAACCTCGTGTATAATAGTAAAATAATTGTTATTAAATTATACAAGAACCAAATACAAAATTATGATATCATATATGATTTTATAATATTTCTCTGTTAATATCATTTCAGTAGTATCATTATTTTGGGTCTTAACTGATTTGTTTTCCTTTATATATTTTTTTACGTAAGTCTTGTTTGTTATGGATAAGATGTATTTTATTCATATCCATAATTATATTAAGTTCTTATACATTATTTTTAATCAAAAAATAAAAAAAATTCTTGAATGATTACAATGGGGAATGAATTTCATCACATTCATAGAGACGGTAATCTGTAAGTATGCACGAGCGATGATATCATTCTATTGATGGTGAAATAATATGTAATTGGATAGTGTATCATATATACAGAATAAGTAACATGTTATATTTATTATTTATATCAATTATACTCATTACTATACTCATCCAAATAATTAATTGTTGAATAACAAACTACACCACGACGTGGAGATAGTAAGTCGTACGTACGCACGTATAGTGGAATTGTCAATCATAGGATTGATAGAATAATTAATATAGATGTACCATATTTATAATAATATCATAGTATGTAGAAGGTACTGGAGTTACTATTTATTGATGGAAACAACAAAGAAAGGGGAAGTGGAAGAAGAAAATAACTTTGAAAGAAGTGATGAAATTATTACCTCTTCTTCGGGTGCTTCCTTTTGATTTGATCAAAAGGGCTCTTTAGGTTGAATTATGATCAAAGTAAGGCCACTAGGTTAAATTGAGGTTAGTTTGGAGGATATTTGATCAGGGTTTGTCTGAGAAAAATGGCTTTGGAAGTGTGATTTTTAG
This sequence comes from Viscum album, assembly GCA_963277665.1. NCBI lineage: Eukaryota > Viridiplantae > Streptophyta > Magnoliopsida > Santalales > Viscaceae > Viscum > Viscum album. Next base: position 1,812,254,384 of record OY728156.1, read on the forward strand.
AGAAGGGAAAGTACCCTTTTATAAGAGAGGTGAGATTCACTTTAGGAAAATCATGAAATATTATTTTATTATACAATCATATTCGTTTTATAATGGATCCAAAAGGATTAATTTCAAGGATAAGGTAGGTATGGATCAAAAAAACTCAACCAATAGGTTTTATACATGTTTATGACACCATATTAACCTTATCTTTTAGATTTAACTCTTAGTTAAATAGTTTAACTTTTACCAGGTATTCTTGTATTATTATAATAAATAGTCAATAAAATTTCTAAAAAAATACAAGAGAACCCCAAGTGGTTAATTATTTATATATATAACCTTATCTAAGTCCTTTTTCTGAACATTATATTTTTAGGAATATTATATCGTTTAATAATATAGTATTTACTTTAAAAACTCATTCTTGTCAATTTTGACACTATTTAGTATTTGGTTTTTGTGAAAGTCATAACAACTTTATCACTTCAAAAAAGATTTATATAATCAACCCTAACATGTAATATTAACCTATAAAATTAGTATTATTCATTATAAGTCTCAATTTACATTTATTTGGATATTTATAATATCAACTATTTTAATCATTCATTAATAAGGTAATTACTGCATCATCATTGTGTCATAAATAAATTTAATTATTTAATGTCTATAAATTATAAATAAAATAAAATTATATAGGAAATATTTTTATCTTTCTAATGAATATTTATAGTTGAATTTATCTTATGTATAACCCTATATGAAAAATGATTTAGTTATGAAAATTTGAATTTAACACATTCAACTCTTCTTTAAATATAATACTAATAAATGTCCTAATCTAATACAAGTTGACCAAAAGGATCATATTTTATTCCTAAGGTTTATTTTGGTATAACTACATTTATCCAATAGAATTAGGACATGTGTTAGGGTAACAATAATATCATTTTTACCTTTAATTTCTCTATTTACTTTTAACCGTGGTAAATAAAAGTCAAAAGTTACTATTCAAAAATAATTGTTTTAATCTTATTGAACCACATTTTACTTACTGATATCAATCATGTATCTTGAATTTTTTTAAATTCAATTTATAGATGTGGTAAAATTATGTTTTATGCAAAATTTCAAATGTACCTAGTAGGTGGGTAAAAGACGTTAAAAAGTTCAATAAAATTTTATACATCTAATTTTATTATAAAATAAATCCGATGAATTACATTGAACTTATATAGGTATTATGTATCTATTTTTACCTAAAATAAATTGAAATAAAATAAATAATTATTTAAATAAAAATTCGTTTGTAAACAATAACACGGTGTTTTTCGCTATTCATCAAAAATTGAAAGTTTTCAGAAAAATTCAAAAAATTCACCCTAAGCTAATTTTGATATTCTAAAACCAAAAATGAATTCCATTTTGAAAAATAAAATTTTAGAATTTGGTTATTACTATTCATAACTTCTAGTTTTATTGGTCATGATGTGCTATAACTTGAAGTTTTATACAACGCAAGCTATTACATTATTCAAAGAGAAACATATCGTGGAAGCATGGGGTTTTATAATCTTCCCTCATTCAAATAATTTCTTCCTCGAAATTTTTACAATATTGCTGCATAAAAATATTTGGGTGGTTCTTCATCATAAGTTCCACAGGTTCCCAAATTTCATCTTCCATATTATGGTTTCTCCATAGAACTTTTACTAGACAAGTCATCTAGTTTCTCAACACTTGTTCTCTGATATCATGAATCTTGACATGCTCTTCACAATAAGAAAAACCGGGTTCCAGTTCTATTTCTTCATAGGTGAGTGCATACATTAGGCCAGGAATGTATTTTCTCAACAGTGATGCATGGAACACATCATGGACTTTAGAGAGACTTGGAGGAATTTCCAAATGGTAAGTTATAACTGCAATTTGTTCTAAAATTTTAAAATGTCTGATGTACCTGGGATATAATTTACCCTTCTCACTAAATCATACTACACCCTTCCATGGAGATATCTTCAAAAAACATGATATCATACTTCAAATTCCAAATCCTTCATTTAGTTATCGACTTATCTCTTTTGCCTACTTTGAGCTGCATTGATGTGGGTGTGGATAATCTTCACATTTTCCATTGTTTCCTCAACAAGTTTTGGTTCTACGAGTTTTCTTTCACCAACATCATCCCAACAAGTTGGTGTGTGAAATCTCTTTCTGTATAACTCTTCATATGATCCATCTGAATAATTTAATGGAATCTATTGTTATAGGAAAATTCTACCAGAGGTAAATACTGATCCCACATACCTTGAAAGTCAAGTGAGAAAGATATCAACATGTCTTCTAAGGTTTGAATAGTCCATTATGATTGTTCATCAGTTTGAGGGTGGTAGGCAGTGCTCAAATGAAGTTCAGTATCTAGGGACTTTTGAAGAATTTTCCAAAATCTTGATGTAAAACAGGATCACGATCAGAAACAATCGATAGGGGTGCTCCATGAAGTCTTACAACTTCATTAATATATTTTCTTGCTAAGTGTTAATGTGGTAAATATTCTCTTATAGTAAGAAAATGTACTGAATTTGTAAGACAATCAATAATGACCCATATTGCATCATTCCTTCTAAGAGTCTTTGGTAGTCCCATGAAAAATTCCATAGTAATATCATCCCATTTCCACTCAGGTATGGGAATAGGTTGCATGAATCCTCTAGGATGTTGTCTTCCTGCCTTCACATGTTGACAAACCATACATCTTGACACATAATCAGCAATATCAATCTTCATGTTGTCCCACCAAAAATGTTCCTTAAAATATCTATACATCTTAGTGCTACTAGGGTGTATAGAGAAATTGAATCTATGAGCATCATCCAACAATTCCCTTTTTAGATCAGGTATGTTAGGAATGCAAAGTCTCTTCCCAAATTTAAAAATTCCATCTTCATATACAAAGTCGATCAATCTCCCATCGTTCACAGCTTTAATTTTCTTTTAAAACTCCTCATCATTAGTCTGAGAGCTTTTTATCCTTTCTAGTAAAGATGGTTTGGAAACCATTTGAAAAATTATTAATGTTTCACCTTCCATGATTATTCCCATATCCATCTTTTCTAAATCCATGAACATAGGATCACTTTAAACTCTCATCTAGTTCAAAAATCCATGATTATTTATACTCAAAGCATCTTCCACCTTATTTTCCTTCCCTAGGTGGTAGTGTATAGTGAAATCATAATATTTGAGTAGTTCAATCCATCTTCTTTTCCTCATGTTGAGTTCTTTATATGATAAAATATACTTTAAACTCTTATGATCAATATATATCTAAAATTTTCACCATAGAGATAGTTTCTCCATATATTCAAAGCAATGATTACAACTGCTAACTCAATATCATGAGTGGGATAGTTTTTTCATGAATTTTTAGCTGTCATGATTCATAATCAATAACTCTATCATTCTGTATAAGGAAGGAACCAAGTCCTTTCTTCGAAGCATCACTATAAATAACAAACTCATCATTCCCTGATGATAGAGTCAAGATAGAAGCATTGACTAATATTATCTTTAGTTCTTCTTAAAATTCTTCACAATCTTTTGTCTAAACAAATTTAACCCATTTAAATGTGAGCTTGGTTAATGGGTTAGCCTATTGGGAAAAATTCTGGATGAAAAACCAATAATAACATGATAAACCAATAAAACTGCATACCTCAATTATACTCTTCAGTGTTGTCCATTCATGTATTGCTCCTGTCTTAGAAGCATCAAAAGATATTCCATTCATATATAAAATATGGCCAAGAAAATAAATCTCCTGAATCCAGAATTCACACAGTCTAAACTTCCCATATAATTCATTTCTTCTAAGAGTCTTTAGAATAGTACGCAAGTGATTTTAATGATATTCATAGATTTTGGAGTATACCAAGATATCATCAATAAATACCACTTCAGAGTCATCAAGATATTCCCTTAAAACTCTATTCATTAGATTCATGAAGGTAGAAGGTGCATTAGTCCGTCCAAAAGGAATTACTGTAAACACGTAATTCCCATACCTGGTATGAAATGTTGTCTTTAGAATTTCTTACTTCTTCACACAAAACTGATGATATCTAGATCGAAGGTTAATCTTTGATAAATATTTAGCTCTATGAATTTTATCAAATAAATCATCAATGCGAGGTAAAGGATACTTATTCTTTATTGTTATAGCATTGATCTCCCCATAGTCAATGCACGACCTCATAGATCCATATTTCTTCTTAACAAATAGAACAGGGGCCCCCCATGGAGAAACACTAGGGAAAATAAATTATTTATTACTCAATTCATGTATTTTTTTTTCTTAGTTACACCAATTATACAGTGTCCATTCTATAAGGGTTCTTTGAGATGGGCCTTGAACGAAGAATTAAATAAATGGAAAATTTAATTTCTCATTCTGGAGGATGTCCAGGTAAATCCTCTAGAAACACATCAACATATTCTTGCACAATAGGTATATCATCTATTTGAACATTCCTTTCCTCACCCACAGTTATTTCATTTTTTTCCTCCCCAATAATTGAATTTAGTAGAGCTATTGGGGATGGATCTATATAAGAATCATATGGTGAAATTTCTACTCTATATACAAGGTACTCCTTATCATCATCGAAAATTATAACCTCCTTATTCTTACAATAAATTTTCACATAATGGTCTGAAATACAATCCAAACCAAGGATTATATCAAATTCAATCATGGGTATGATGATGAGATCAGCAGATAAAGAATATTTATATTCCCTAATGGGGACTAATTCACAAAACTTTGTTGTAATGATACTTCCCTTAGGAGTTTTGACTGACAACTTCCTTGTTAAATTAAATTGTAAATATCAAATTTTCTTAGAAAATTAGGATGATATGAAACAATGCGATGATCCAGAATCAAATAAATAATTGGATAAACTTGAGGAAACCATTAAATTACCTTCCATCACATCATTCAAAGCTTCAACCTCAGCAGTAGTGATCACATAATCTTGGCCTTGATCTCTTGGCCTTTTTTGAGGTAAATTTTCTTGACATTTAGAAAATTCATTTTCATAATGCTCTATTTATCTACAATTTTAGCTTTCAACATTGATATCCTCTTTCTTTCCTTTTCAATCACAAGATTGGTGGCCTTTTTCACCACACTTGTAACAGACTCCCTTTCCCTTCAGGCAAGTATCGGGGTGATTCTTCCCACATTTACAGTAGGATGGAAATTCAACTTTTCCCTTCTTCCCCTTATTTCCATTTCTCAAGTATTCAGTAGATCTCTTATTCTCTTGATTTTGTTTAAAGACATAATAATTAGATAATTCCTTTTCTATCTTGATAGCACATGAGACAATATATTCGTATGATGATAAGGATTATGAGACTAATTCTCAATGGAGAAATGATTTTAACCCATCAAATAATTGATCAATCTTACTCCTTGGGCTATGTATATAATCTGATGCATGCCTTTCTAACCTTGTAAAGTTATCCTCATACTTTGCAACATTCTCATCCTCCTTTTTCCTCAGAATTATAAATTCCCTTACCTTATCTACTCTATGGTCACGAGGAAAGTATTTTTCTAATAAAAGATCTTTAAACTCCCTCCATTCCATATTTGATACATCTTCATCCTCATTTATATTTTGAACTAATTACCACCATTGATCTGCATCTCCCGTGAGGCGATAAACTACCATGACAACATTTTCCCTTTCGCTACACCCCAATGCATGAAATATTTTCTCTAACAAACATATCCATTGATCAGCTACAAATTGATTTGTAGTCCGATTGAATGTTGGTGGTTTTTTCCTCATGAAGCGGTCTAACATCGATCCTCCACATTGTGGAACAAGGTGCTCCATACAGGTAATGTTATTATTCATAACCTGAGTGAGTTGTCCAAGTATGGTTATAAGTTGTTCAGCACCAGTTGAATCACCATATCCACTATTATTATCTTGAGTAGAAGGGAAATACCTACATGGATTATGTGGGTTATATAGTTTCCATTCCTTCCACTAGGCGCCATTTTTAAACAATGTCATACACTAGATTAGTTTATGAATGAAAATATATAACTTCAAAATATTAAAATACTTAACATAAATTGAACAGTTTATGCATATGATCCATAATCATAATAAAATGTTTTCTTTGAGGAGGTATTTACTCATAAATCCTTAATAATGTTTTTTAAAGAAAATGTGAATTATCCTAATCATATCCCTTGGGAGTGTCGTAACCAAGAGTGCAGCAAGGCCCATTGTTGGGTAACAGGATACCCCAGGTTAAGCCCAAAACTCCTTGCCATATTTTTCACTCCTGGGTACATCTGTGCTAGAGCCGCCTCTACCTGGTTGTATCCAGATAGGGATGTATTTCTTATAAAATACAAAAAATCTCCACATTACCAAAATTCTAGGAAGTTCTTCTATATTAATCATCAAATTCTATCTTAGGGTAATGTTTTATAATCAGGGTTTTTCTAAATCTAGCTTCCCCGGTTTGTACTAAACTTCCTCTGATACCAGTGGTAATGCCCCGATCCTAGAATCCCAAAGTCGGTGCATTTTTAAATAACATTGGTATGATCACAAGGGCTCAAATATCAAAATACCGATCATTTTAGTAGCCTTTGAAGTACTAGATACCAACATAAGTTTTACATTACATTATGAAATGAAAAAAAATGTTGTGCCTTATTTTAACACATTAATCTCCCATATACTATCCCTAGAGGTCATTCATAATATACTTCTTAGCATCTAGTAAAAAATAAAACATATAAAGGGGTGAGCTCAGGTGCTCAGTAAGGATAACAATATAGCAGAAACATTCATAAATAAGAAGAAATAATTAAGGCAATGTATAAGACTAAAACAGAAGCCTTTTAAACTTCAACTTCAGCATAATATGGTAAAGATAAATCAAATAGTTTCATTTACTTATTCACATGGATATTCTACTAGTCGAACAATCACATGTAATATCAATTTCCAATTTCATAATGGTGGAATACATAATGCCGGACATCATAACCACATAGTCAAAGCCTCGTGCCATGACTAAAAATATGATTTTTTCAAGGCCTTATTCCAAGACAATAGTTTGTCTCATGAGACCTACCGATGCATCGATGAGCTATAGTGGGCTCCACCCATCACTTACTAAGTCGACTGCATTCCTTATATGAAAAGGTTGACACATAACATAAACATTCGTATTAAAACTAGCATACAAAATGTTAATACTTTAACCATAAACCATGAATGGTATAAAAATAAAACATCCACACTAAAACATATCACAAAACCTTCAATAAAATATGGAAGATTTTATCATAATAAATCAACTTCAAACAAGTGTAAAATCAATCAAAGGATTTTCACATAGATGAAATCAAAACTATTTGAGAGAAATATCTCTTTCTATTTTGAAATCATTTTGAAGTCGTGTAATTATAAAAGAAAACATTTTTTTGAAAATATTCTTATAATCTTGTAAGGGAATCTTCGAAGGTGTTATAATGGTGGAAAATAGTCACACCCGCCATATAATTTTAAAAAACATTCTTACCTTAATTTGTCGAAAAGGTCATAAACTACCTTGTTTGGAAAATGATGGAAATATTCCCTTCAAAGCATTTTATAAACAGTAAAACAAGGGTATAAATGAATTTAACCCATATTATAGGAAATATTAAAAATGTTTTGAAATAAATTTTTAAGAAACATGGATTTGGATGACAAAGAAGTCTCATTAGATACTTACATATTAACAACCTCAAATAATAAAGAGATTGTAAAATTAAACCTTACCTTGTACTTTTCATTGATCGAGGGTATGTTAACCTCCTGTATAATAGTTAAATAATTTTTATTAAATTATAAAATAACCACATAAATCAATATGATATCATATATGATCTTCTAGTATTTCATTGTTAATAATATTTCAGTAGTATCATTGTTTTGGGCGTTAAGTGATTTGTTTTCCTTTATATGTTTTGTTATGTAAGTCATTTTTTATGGATAGGATGTATTTTATTCATATACATAATGATATTAAGTTCTTAAATAGTATTTTTAATTATAAAATTGAAATTATTCTTGAATTATTATGATGGGGAATAAATCCCATCGCTTTCCTGGAGACAGTAATATGTACGTACGCTCAAGCGGAAATATCATTCTATTGATGGTGAAATGGTATGTAATTGGATGGTATATCATATATACAGAATAATTAACATGTTATATTTATTAGTTATAACAATTATACCCATTATTATACTCATCCAAATAATTAATTGTTGAATAACAAACTAAACCACAATGTGAAAACGGTAAGCCGTACATATGCACGTATGGTGACTTTGTCATTCATATGATAGATAGAATAATGAATATGGTTATACCATATTTGTAATAACATAAAAGTATGTAGAAGGTACTGGGGATATTTTTTTGGTATGGAAACTATAAAGAAAGAGGAAGTGGAAGCAGAAAAGAACTTTCAAAGAGGTGATGAAATTATTACCTATTCTTTGGGTGAATCCTTTTTATTTGATCAAAATGGATACTTAGGTTGGATTATGATCAAAGTAATGAATATAGGTTGAATTTAGGGTATTTTGGAGGATATTTGAGTAGGGTTTGGCCGATCCAAATGGCTTTGGAGGTGTGATTTTGAGAGAAGGGGAAGTAGCCTTTTATAAGAGAGGTGCGGGTCGCTTTAGGAAAAGATTGAAAGATTATTTTATTATACAATCATATTTGGTTCATAATGGATCCAAAAACATTAATGTAGACTATAAGGTGGTTATGGGTATAAAACAACTCAACCAATAGGTTTATATATGTTAAGTTCACCATATTAACCTTATCTTTTAGATTTAACTCTTAGTTAAATAGTTTAACATTTACCACGTATTCTTGTATTATTATAATAAATGGTTAATAAACTTACTAAAAAATCCAAGAGAACCCCAAGTGGTTCATTATTTATATATATAACCTTATATAAGTCCTCTGGGTGAACCTTAGATTTTTAGGAATATTATATCATTTAATAATATAGTATTTATTTTAAAAACTCTTTATGTAAATTTTGACACTATTTAGTATTCGGTTTTTTTGAAAGTCATAACAACATTATCACTTAGAAAAAAATTTATCTAATCAATAATAACATGCCATATTAGCCTATAAACTTAGTTTAATTCATCATAAGTATCAATTTACATTTATTTAGATATTTATAATATCAATTATTTTTATCTTTCATTAATAAGGTAATTACTGCATCATCATTGTGTCATAAATAAATTTAATTATTTAATGTATAAAAATTATAAATAAAATACCATTATGTGGGAAATATTTATATATTTATAATGAATATTTATAGCTTATTTTATCTTATTTATAACCCTATATTAAAAAATATTTAGTTATGAAAATTTGATTTTAACACTTTTATCTCTTCTTTTAGTTATGAAAATTTGATTTTAACACTTTTATCTCTTCTTTAAATAAAATAACAACAAATGTCTTAATCTAATACAAGTGGAACAAAGGGATCATATTTTATACCTATGGTTTATTTTGGTTGAAATAAACTTATAAAATATAATTAGGACATGTGTTAGGGTAATAATAATATCATTTTTACCTTTAATTACCTAATTTACTTTTAACCGTGGTAAATAAATGTCAAAAGTTATTATTCACCAAAAATTATTTTTATCTTATTGAACCACATTTTATTAACTGATATCAACTGTGTCTCTCATATTTTTGAAATTCAATTCATAGAAGTGGTAAAATTACATTTTATGCAAATTTTCAAATGTGCCTAGTAGGTGAGTAAAAGAAGTTAAAACGTTCAATAAAATTTTATATATCTAATTCTTTTATAAAACGAATCCAACGAATTACATTGAACTTATATAGGTATTTTGTATCTATTTTGACCAAAAATAAATTTAAATAAAATAAATAATTATTTGAATAAAAAGTCAGTTTTAAACAATAACACAGTGTTTTTCACTATTCATCAAAAATTGAATGTTTTCAGAAAAATACCAAAATTTCACCCTAAGATAATTTTGATATTCTGAAACCAAAAATGAAATCCATTTTGAAAAATAAATTTTTTAAAATTTCAAAATATGGGTATTACTATTCATAATAGTGGTAAATAAAAGTCAAAATTTATTATTCACCAAAAATTATTTTCATATTATTGAACCACATTTTATTAACTGATATCCACTATGTCTCTCAGATTTTTTAAATTAAATTCATATAAGTGGTAAAATTACATTTTATGCAAATTTTCAAATGTGCCTAGTAGGTGATTAAAAGAAGTTAAAAAGTTCAATAAAATTTTATACATCTAATTCTATTATAAAATGAATCCAATGAATTAAATTGAACTTCTAGAGGTATTATGTATCTATTTTGACCTAAAATAAATTTAAATAAAATAAATAATTATTTGAATAAAAATTCAGTTTTAAATAATAACACAATGTTTTTCACTATTCATCAAAAAATGAATGTTTTCAGAAAAATACCAAAATTTCACCCTAAGATAATTTTGATATTCTGAAACAAAAAATGAATTCCATTTTGAAAAATAAATTTTTTAAAATTTCAAAATATGTGTATTACTATTCATAACGGCTAGTTTGGTTTGTCGTGATGTGTTAGAACTCGAAGTTGCGTACTATGTAAGCTATTGCATTATTCAAAGAGAAGCGTACCATAGATGTACGGGGTGTTACAATCACCATTCCAAATTTATAGAAGTACTTACATCATTAATTATAATTTAAATCCATGTAATCAAAATAAAATATCATTTCATCCAAGCTAACTATATTTCCATTTATTAAACATGTGATAATATTTTAGTTAAGGTTCCATCATCATGTTATATGGGAAATCACCATTTAGGTTGATGTAGACACTTTAATAGCAAATTTTTTTATCATTTTATAATAAGGAATTATATCATAATAATAATATAATTAAACATGGAAATAATCATCCTAAAAATCCCCAAAACACGGTATGCAATAAATCATGCTAAATAATCACCTAAGTAGGTATACAAATCATCATGCATGAAAAAATAAATATTGAAACCTTTGTGTAATTACATATATATTGGCATGTGAATCTCAATGTGCATATAATGATTCATGTCACATGAATTCCTTTCCCAACTTGGCCAAGGGTAAAAATTTATAAATCAATAATTAGTGTAAGTACATCTATCACTCAAGGTGAAATCATAATCAAATATGATAAAAAATAGTAAAAACAACTATTATATCCCTATAAAATTGATCTTTCCCCCATGTGTGGGTTGGCCAGACCCAAACATGAGATATTTATCAAGTGATGACACATTCCTAGTCCCATGTCTACCATCCAAAATAATATAATAAAGGGAAAATAGATTTGATACCACTTTGTAACATCTCGATCTGGATCCCTATGTAAATAGTAGTCAGACTGGATAGTCACATAGCCTCAAGCACACCTCCCCGTACGCCATAGGTTGTTGACTAGTAGTGAGGGTCTAAAGGTGGTACAGTGGGAAGAATATCCCCTCTAGATCAATAATAATTATTGCTGAATAAATAATCAATAAATATAATAATAAGTAGTATAAGATAAATGATAACTAAAATAATAATAATAAAGAAATAAATAACTATGATTGAACATTCTACAATGTACAATAAATACACATAAATAAGGTATAATAATATAAATATTTAGATTGAAAAAAGAATAAATAAATAAGGACACTAACTCTGGAATAAAACATGAGTATGTAACACCCCGAACCCAGTTACCCAGAGTCTGTGCATTATTACGTAGCATTGGCATGATCACAAAAGATCAAGTCTCAAAAGACCGATTAGTTTAGTAGCCTTGGAAACACTAGATACATTCATAAAAGTTACATTAAATCATAAAGTGAAAAACTTAAATAACATGGTCTCCATATACCACACTCATATCCCCTTCTGACTATCCCTGCAGGTCATTCATAAAATACTTCTTCAAATCCTGGAAAAATTAGAACATTGAAAGGGGTGAGCTCAGATGCTCAGTAAGGATAACAATATAGTGGAAGCTTTTATAAATAAACATAAACATTTAAGGCAATGTATAACTAAAACAAAAGCCTTTTAAACTTGAACTTTAGCATAATATGGAAAAAGTAAAATGAGATAATTCTATTTACTTACACACATGGATATTCTAATAGTCGAATAATCACATGAAATATCAAAAACCACTTTCATAATGATGGAATGCATAATGCCAGACTATCATAACCACATATCCAAGGCCTCGTGCCAAGACTACAAATACGATTTTGATAAGGCCTCGTGCCAAGACACTAGTTTGTCTCATGAGAACTACCAATGCACCGAGGATCTATAGCAGGCTCCACCCGTCACTTATTAACTCTAATGCATTCCTTATATGAACAGGTTTAAACATATCATAAACCATCACATAATCGTATCGCATAAATCATGAATAAAGGAAACATATCATTTCCACATTTCAGTCACAAGATATCAATACAACACATTGATATAATAAAACATTCTCAAAACTATTTTCAATACCAAAATAAAAGAAAATTAAAACTTTTTTTTTATTTTTTATTTAAAAAATGTTATGGCTTATAGAGGAATCGAAAACTCAAATAATGGTCACGGCGGTAGAGAAGTCATTTTCGCCACATATATACGAAAAAAAAACATTCCATTTTGTAATTTAGTAAAACACTTCGTATAAAAAAGATTCCTTTTGAATAAATGTAAAAGTCAAAGGTGTTTATACAACGTATAAAAGAAAGTTGTGTATAAAACAAAATATGCCTCAATGAAAGGATATTGAGACGAAGTCCCTTACAAAGATCATTTTTTAAAATAAAATAGATCTATTATGTTTATTCACTATAATTTCACATAAATAAAGTACAAATACAAGCTAGGACATAATAATATCATGACATAATTTGAAAGTAGGAGATTAACCCAAAGAATTGAAATTGGGTTAAGAAGTTCACTTACAAAAACCATTTTTTTTAAATAAAATAGATCGATTATGTGTATTCACTATAATTACACATATATAATGTACAAATACAAGATAATAAATAATAATATCATGACATAATTTGAAAGTAGGAGATTAACCCAAAGAACAGAAATTGGGTTAAGAAGTTCTCTTACCTCGTGTCCGACTTGACTCGACCGTTCTTTAACCTCCTGAATAATAAACTAGAGTTAATTTATAATTTATTAAGAACCTTTTTCAAGTTTATTATTCCTTTTATATCACTTATTACCATGTTATGAACATTATGTAATTATTTATGTTAATAACGGTCATTTTGTCGATCTTTGGTACTTGAGTCAAAAATAAACTTCTTTTAATTACAAGTTGTTCATGTGGTAAAATATCAATTATATCCAGAATTATATTCATGATTTAGATATCATATATATCATATATATCCAGTATATACATTCATTAATAATATAACATAACATTTAGAGGTAAGAAATGAAATGCACCATTCATGGAGACGGTAAGCCGTACGTACGCCTGAACGCTACTTTCATTTCTATTTCATATTTACTGGAATTAAATCATAATGATATAAAGGTGTATTATAATTTCAGTATAATATCATATATAAAATCATTTACTCCATCATTTACATGTCCCACGTATGGCATTAACGATTCAAATCACTTTGAGGGGGCAGTAGTCCGCACTTCCTAAAATGAAATTATCGCATTTACCCATAATGGAAGTCATAAAGGTATGCCACAAATAAAAAATAAAGAAGAATAAGGAATACATAAACATAATATATATCATATATAAAAATATTTTCATCCTAATGGCCACCATGAGAGGTGTTAAAAGAAGATTGAACAATCATCGTTTCACAAGGCCGTAATTCGCCACCCACAGAAACAGTATGTTCTTTAACCATTAGACGAAGGTGTGTATAAGTGTAAATAAAATACTTCTCATAAAAACATACTAGTATATTTAAGATACTTTTTTTGTTACAAAATAAAGGAATAAAAAGAGTTTAAGGGATTGGAGAAGCAAAATAAAACAAAAGAACATAAGAGAAGACATTACCTTAAAATCGGGTAACTCTTTTTGATTTGAGCCAAAGGCTTCCTTGGGAAGACTTATGCCCAAATTGAAGCTTCTATGAGTACTATAGGGAAGTTTACAGAGTATTTGGGAAGATTTTGGCCGAGCCAAATGGATTTTAAGGTGTGAATAAGGTGGTAGAGGTGGGGGCCTTTATAAGAGGAGAGGAGGGTCACTCTTGGAAAGTAATGAAATGTTACATTATTATGAAGTGATTTTCGGATTTCAAAGGTCCCAAAATTATATATTTCAAGGATAAGGTGATAAGGGATCGAAATATACCCATAAAATAGGTTTTTGACAAGTTTAAGTCTTATATTTTACATTATCTTTTCATTTTATTTAAATCATTAATTAATGAGGTAATCGATGCGTCATCATGGTGTCATAAAAAATTTAATTTATTTAATGTATAAAAATTTTAAAAAAATTGCCATGATGTAGGAATTATTTTTATCTTTCCAATGAATATTTATAGTCGAAAAGTTAACTTATATAACCCCATGTAATAATTGTTTTAGTAAAACAACACATGTTTGTGATAATTTTATTTTTACTTTAAATAAAAAGTTATTAATGTCATTTTCTTACCCAAGTGGCTCCATGGGGTCCCCAAGTTGACCCATGGATTTTCTTGGTCGTACATGACTCATCCAAAAAGTGTAGGACAAGTGTAAAGGTAATTTCATATTATTATATCATTATATTTACCTTAAATTACACTAATTACCTTTAATCGCGATTAATAGAACTTAAAAGTTACTATTCACCAAAAATTATTTTAATCACATTGAACCACGTTTTACTTCCTAATGACAATTATGTATGTCGGATTTTTGAAATTCAAATCATAGAGGTGGTAAAATTTCATTTAAACGAAAAATCATTTTTTTTAACTACCACTTAGTGGTTTCACTATTCATCAAAAATCGATGTTTTTCAAAACAATACCAAAAATTCACCCTAAGCTATAATTGATATTCTGAATTAAAAAATGTTGTCTATTTTAAAAAATTCCAAACATATAAGTTTCACTAATTAATTTTATAATTAATTCTTGTTGTCAAAACAAATAGCATATTTTTAAGAAACAATATCAATCAAAAGATTGACAATTGTTTATGTCCAATTTCAAAGTGAAATTAATTCTAATGACAACCATTAGATAAAATGGTAAAATTATATTCTAATTATACTTTAAAACCACTAAATGGTATAATTTATCACTATTAATTATTTATATTAAAAAAGTTTTTTTTAATTAAAATTTAGTAATTTTCACTATTCATCAAAATATAAAAGTTATCCGAAAAGTTCCAAAATTTCACCCTAGGCTAAATTCGATATTCCGAATCCAAAAATTAAGTCCATTTTTAATGATAAAATTTATAAAATTTCAAAAAGTAGGTATTACTATTCATAATGGCTAGTTTGATTGGTTGTGGTGTGTTATAACTCGAGGTTGCATACAACACACACTACTCTATTACTCAAAGAGGAGCGTACCATGGAAGCTTTGGGTGTTACAGAGTATATGTTCATCTACTACTCCCAAACACCCATGTCCAATACTATTCTATATACTTAGTTGGTAACCACCAATGACATCTAATGGAAACCAGTCTTTGAGTATAAAATAAAGCAGTGTATAGGTATAAAAAAGTAAGGAAATGATATAGTGTAAATGTAATCAAGTGGGCTCATGTTCCTCAAGGTTACCTGGTCGGTCATAACTTCTTTGGCCTAAATTGGGATATCTCTAAACATGTTTTATCATTTATATATATAAATACATGTAAATAGGTATATATGCATAGATATATATTCATTAGTGAGGACCCATGGCTTAGTGCTAGGGCATCCACATAAGGATATCATACTAGTTTCATACTTTAATTAGGGGGTGACACGATAATGATGAAAACAACAACAACAACGATAATAATAATAATAATAATAATAATAATAATAATAATAATAATAATAATATTAATATTAATACATGAACCAATGTGTAACCAAGGATTACCTATCCTTAGAGGGTCAATACAATTCATATTAATAAAACATATATTATATCTAAAGGGTTCTAAATGTAATATAATGGATAAATCTATATAATTTCACTAAAAAAGATTCTAACCTAGCATGAGGAGTCATTTCCCAATTAAACTCAGGCTATTCATGATTTGAAGCCTAAGGTAGTGACCCTTAGCATCACATTTTGGAGGACATCAAGCTGAATCCAAGGTGATAATCAAAGGAATTCTAATTTCGGAGTATGAAAGTGAATCATCAAGAGCATGTGGAGGTATTCAGATATATATAATACATTGACTTATCCCTAGTGTGGTATCTCACTTAGTATTTGGACCAATGAATCAGGGTGGAATCCTCTGAGTACTCAAGAAATTCCCTTAGGAATCCAAGGCTAGCACAATTCTAACCACACAATTAATAGAAAAAATGTCTATAAGCATAAGGATCCTTATATTTATTATATAATAATAGGATATGAGATCATCTAAGATAAAAAACCATTCAATTACATTAATTTCATTGAAAACCTCATTCAAAAATGAATATTAGTTTACGTATTATTATTCAACTATCTAATGATTCATTTTCAAGTGATCATAATTCCATGTGTAATTAGATTTCTCAAATCAATTTAATAAATTCATTTAGGTAGGTTATTTTTAATAGTCATGTGATAAGTAAATGCTCAATGACTATGGTCTTAACTAAACCATTTAACATTTAGAATTAAGAGAAAGTCCATGGGAAAGATCCATTTCAATAATACAATTAATCATGGTCATTTCATTTTATAACTTGGTTACTACAGATAAAGAGGTCCACGTGTATGTACATGCCATAATATAAGTCAATGGTGAAAATAAAATCCATGCCATTTTAAATTAAATTAAAATTATGAAACTAGGTCATTTGATTTGGAAAGGGCATGATCAATACACCCATAGAGGTGGTTGGGTAAAATAGACAATAATGATCATTATAAACATTCCAATCAAACAAAACTTATGTGATTGTTCTAGATGATGTCTCTACCTCCAACCATGTAAGGGAGTCTAAGGAACATCATGGGTGTGGTATAAGTATTTAATTTAAATCATTTCATAATTTATGTGCAATGTGTGGAAAATATGGAAAGTGGAATAATGAAAAAACTTTACAAACAAGTGAGATGTATAGGGAAAAAGAAAACAACACCAACCTCATGATTAAGATTCTTCACTCAACAGATATTAGGATGTGATTTGATTCAAATTGAGAGAAATCAAAAGATTATAAAACACCATAAAAATAGGGTGAATTAGATCACATAGAGATAACACTTAATATGGTGAAATAAACAAAGAAAAGAAGGAAGAGGAGTCATAGAATCACTATTACTCTTTTAATGCATCTGATGGTGCCTAAAATAAACAATTAATGGAGTAAATCAAACCATGAAAGTGGGAGGAAGAGGAGGAGTGTGTAGGGAACCTGCTGGGATAAATGAGGGTGTAAAAGTAGTGAATGCCCTTTTCTAGTCGGATGGAGAAATTGGTAATTTTTAACATTTTAATTAGAAACACAGTTTCCCCACATGGTTTTGATAATATTGCACCAAACATGAAATGATAAAATCCAAAGTGGCACCCACCTCACACAGCTAGCGTATGGTTAGACATATCATGTATGGCATGTGCGATCCACCTATGCAATTTTTTATATACCCCTCACATGACTGTGCATCCTTGGTTCCATGGTTTGACTGGACATGTGTCACCCTCTATACCTCTACACCCAGCTACATAGTTTCCCCTAGGGTGATAGATAGTTTCTTCAAACTGTTCCCCTATAGAAAATAGGCCCCATGGTTTGGGCTGCATAGTTTGGACCCCCCATTCAGTACTAACCATGCAACAACTATAAACTTCAATATATTTCTCTAAAAATGGATTTTTTTTCAGAGATCAATGCTCCAAAAACTCATCTGAATAGCTGAGAAACCTATAGGGACTTAACCCCCAAAAAAATCAACACTTTTAATAGTTTATACTCTTAGAATTACATTTCAAATACCAGTTTACAATTTTTCATGTCCACAGAATGAAAACAAAAATTCTTTTGAAAAAAAACCAGTTTAAAAATATGAGACCTTATATAATTCTTTCGTAATGATTGAAACCCATGTTAACTATTTTTTTAGTAATGGATTAATCTCAAAGGAAAAAAAGTTAACAATGAGTATGAGGGACAATGAAGAAATTGTATTAATGAACTACCTAGCATGCTAAGGGTCAGAGTGATAAATCTTATGATTATCCAAAACTATTTATCAAGAATTATAATTAATATAATGAATATAGTTGATATCCCAAACACACCAAACAAGATAAGGATGGAATATCATATAAATTCATGTGAAAAACATGATGAGGGAAAGATTATTCAATTTCTTACATGTAAAAAATATGGGAAGAAGCATGGGGAAAATTTCCATGAAGGGATAGGTAAATGATATAAGTTTGGAGATAATGGTCATTAGACTCATAATTGTATGGTAAAGAGAGAAGCTACAAAATTGTGTTGCTTCAGTTACAAGATATTTTGTCATTATGTGACTCAATGTCCCAATACAATGGTCAACGAGGGAAATAGTCACCAAAACCCATATGAAAAATGAAATACTATGAAACTAATATTAATTTAGCGAATAGTGAAAATTAAATATGTATTATATATTGTCTTATGACTTTTAATTCTTCACCAACTGCTAGATATTTCATTATAAATAAAACCCCTAAGTGGTATGATTATTATATAAATAATTTTCATGGTTTGTGGGAAGTTATTCCTTATAGATATAGATATTCTTAAATTAGTATAATTCTTTGTAAAATTATGAATGGGTTATCTCTATTTATAAAGTTCTTATAAAAATTTTTACGTTTAGATAAATCTCATTCCATTTCCTAAATACACTCATGGTCATCTTACAGGGTATGGTTAATTATGAGTTCCCTATATAAAGTTTTCTAATATTATGAGGAATATTTCAATGATTAAATTTATTTAAGGGGGTGGGAAATATAAAATCCTGATATTTCATTATATTAATTACTTTAAATAATCAAAATGTGTTAGATAGAATTCTCCACATGTATAATTGAACTAAAAAGAAACTATGATATATTTAGATAGAATATAAATATATAAGTATGACCATTAAAACCTTATCATTTAATTAAAGGGAATTAATAAAAGTAACCTATTTATGAGATATATTCACAAACATAA
This sequence comes from Viscum album, assembly GCA_963277665.1. Taxonomy (NCBI): domain Eukaryota; kingdom Viridiplantae; phylum Streptophyta; class Magnoliopsida; order Santalales; family Viscaceae; genus Viscum; species Viscum album. The sequence continues at coordinate 1,812,273,946 of OY728156.1, forward strand.
TAATAGATAATTTTAATATGAATGAAATTGAATTAGTTTACCTGAAATGACTAATAAGATCATTTACTGTTTAGAAAATTATTTTTCTAAAAAATCCTTTCTATGTGATATGAATCTATATTTCAAGAATCATATGATTGATAATAATAAATTATGTTTGATATTAGTAATTGGTTAACACTAATTTAGTTTGTAAATGATATGAAATAAAAATAATAATAACCAATATTTGAAAATGTCATTTTCCAATAAAAATTATTTTCCATTATATTTTATGATTTTATTAAAAAAACGAATTTATGAATTTTAGAATTTTAATATTATAATATGAACGTTATTTTTAGATTAATAATAAAAATATTATCTTGAGATTGATTTTTTGGTTTTTTCTAAAATAATTGTTTTTGATGTGAGTAGTGAAAATATAACGACCCTTACTTTACATGCATTGCTATTACTTCAGAATTGAAGCAAACTTATTACAACATATAATAAAACCATGATAGGACCGTATAGGTATAGTGTCTTTAGAAACTGGGAAACATAAACAACTAGTTCAAAAAACATCTATATTGTCTCCCATTTATTTCATCATATCTAGAGTCTCTTTTAGCATATCGTACTTAATATCCTTCTTCCTGACCTGGGGAAAATAAAACATACAAAAGGGTGAGCTCAAATGCCCATTAAGGGTAAAAATAGGAAATATCAATCATATCATATTCATAAGAACATAACATTTTGAAAATCTTAACCTGCAAAAGAGATCATAATATCATAACATGGGATAAATCATATTAGTGAAAGTGCAATCCCAATAATCATAACATATAACATGATACTTTGTGGAATACACACATAATAATAGGGAATAATTTATTATTAGTCAAGACTCATTGGAAGGACTATCTTAGCGGACAAAGTCCATTTTTGAACTGAGTTCACTCCTCATTCTAGTCTTGTATCACTGAACTGGTTTAACTTGTCGTTCCATCCATGTCTATCTCATGAGATATAAATCTTTACCCAATGAATTAGAGGGAGATATAGGTCCCACAAATCTCATAATTAAACCATTCTTATGTGTTCCACAAAATCATAAATCATACATTATAGCATAACCCATGCAATAAAAATTGGATTCTTAAACATCTTGTCATCATAAAACAATCCATATAAGATAAAGGACTTCAAAAAATAATTCCATAAAATCAATGTAATAATAGGGATAGAAATGGAACCCTATATTATCTTATATGGAAAATAATTTTGATAAAACACTTGAACTCCATTCTTGAGGAAAATATCATTTCTACTTCAAAAATGTTTTTCCTTTCTTAACATGTCATAAAATTTTGAACTAAAAGAAGTTAATTAAAAATAAACTTGAAAACTTGTAAAGTAAACTTCATGGAAATAATTTTCTATGAAATCATAAAAATCCATTTATTTCAAATAAGTTAAAAAACATTCTTCTTGTACTTTGGCCGGAAAACTGAAAAAGTATCTCGTATTGAACCTGAAAAAAGATTCCTTTCATATATTTTACTAAAAATTCACCAATAGGTAAAATTGGATTTAAACAATTGTAGGAGGATATAAATAATATAACATATTGGGGAAACATGGATGTGGATGATAAATACACCCCAGTAAATACCAAAGTATTAACAATCTCGGATAAAAATGAGATTGTGAGATTTTTCCTTACCTTAGGTCTGATATGCTTCATACGTATCTGAACCTCCTGTATAATGATTTAAATAATGTCATTGACTTTTTACAGAATCATATTCATTGTTATGATATCATATATGGTCATTTTATTATTTTCTTATTAGAAATATTTCATTGCTACTTGTTATTCGAATGTTTATTGCTTTATGTTCTTATGCATGTTTTGTCGAATAAATTCTTATTCCTCTTTTTAGGTTATAGATAACTTATTTAAATAATGGTATTAGTGTAATATATATCATATTTATTCATTCAATTCATTTATATAATCATCATTCAATGAAGATCATGTAGAACAAGTCGCATCACATCGTGGAGAAGGTAGTCTGTACGTACACACGAGCGGTGATATCGTTCTCATAATTTTTGAATAGTATTGGAGTGGATTATGGAATGTATCATAGTTAGTATCATGTTATAATAATCATATATAGTTATTCTCTACACCATTATACCCATCCAAGTAAGGTGTTGGTGGAAAAAAGATTACACCACGGCGTGGAGATGGTATTCCGTACGTACGCACGAGCGATGATTTCATTTTCCGTTGGATGAATAGAAGGTGAAATAGGGTTGTTTCATATTTATAATAACATATCAGTATATTAGTGATACTTATGTTATAACTTTATAATGAAACAAATAAATAAGAAGAAGTTTAAGAAGAAATAAATTGGAAAGGATCGGTAATGGATATTACCTCTTCTTTGACGCGCCTCTTCTTAATCTCCTCTTAGGGCACTAAAGATGGTCTTTGAAAAATACCAGGACCTCTAGGATGTTTCTAGGGAAGTGTAGAAGAGAAATTTTTAGGGTTTGGATGAGCATGAAGGCTCAAAGTTGTGTAAAGTGGAGAGGGAGGAGGTGCCCTTTTATAAGAGGGGTGAGGGGCACCTTAGAAAAAACATAAAATATTATTTTATAATAAAGTCATATTCAGTTTATAATAGCTCTAAATTGATTTATTTAGAATCTAAAGTGTGGATGGGTATAAATCATCTCAACCAATAGATTTTAGACATGTTTAGGTTACTATTTTAACCTTATCATTTAGATTTAACTCTAAGTTAAATAATTTAACTTTTACCGTGTCTTCTTGTTTTCTTACACTATATGGTTAATAAACATACCATAACAAGCCAAACTAACCCCAAGTGGTTCATTATTAATATATATATCCTTATATAAGTAATTTTTATGATCCTTATATTTTTAGAAATATAATATCAATTAATAATATAATATTTGTTTTAAAAACTATTTTATGTCAATTTTGACACAATTTGGTAATTGATTTTTGTGAAAATCATAACAGCGTGATTAGTTCTAGAAAAGTTAATTTAATCAATAATAACATTTCATATTAACCTATAAAATTAATGGAATTCATAAAAAATCTCAAATTACATTTATTTGGGTATTTATAACATTAATTATGTTAATATTTAATTAATAAGGTAATTATTGCATCATCATTGTGTCATATATAAATTAACTTACATTATGTCTATAAATTATAAATAAAATACCATTATGTATGAAATATTTTTAATTTCTAATTAATATTTATAGTCGATGTATCTTATGTATAACCCTATATTAAAAAAATTTTAGTTATTAAACTTTGATATTCACTCTTTTAACTCCTCTTTGAATTAAATAATAATAAATGTCCTAATCTAATCCAAGTTGACCTAAATGATAATATTATAATCCTAAGGTTGTTATTGGTCGAATTAACATTATAAAATAGAATTAGGACATGTGTTAAGGTAATAATAATATCATTTTTACCCTTAATTACCCTGTTTACTTTTAACCATGGTAAATAAAATAAAAAGTTACTATTCACAAAAAACTATTTTCATCTCATTGAAGCACATTTTACTTACTAATATCAACCGCGTGTCTTAGATTTTTGAAATTCCATTCACAGAAGTGGTAAAATTAAGATTTATGTAAATTTGCAAATTCTCCTAGGAGGTGGGTAAAAGAGGGTAAAAGGTTCAATTAAATTTTTATATATCTAAAATTATTATCAAATGACTCCAATGAATTACATTGAACATATATAGGTATTATGTATATATTTTGACCTAAAATAAATTTAAATAAATTAAATTATTATTTAAATAAAAAGTCGGTTTTTAAACAATAACTAAGTGTTTTCACTATTCATCAAAAATTGAAAGTTTTCAGAAAAATACCAAAAATTCACCCTAGGCTAATTTCGACATTACAAATCCAAAAATGAAGTCCATTTTGAAAGATAAAATTTATAAAATTTCGAAAAGTTGGTATTAATATTCATAACGGCTAGTTTATATAATATTTTAATAACATATCGTTGTTTAGTGAAACTTGGTGTTGAGTACAATGCAAGCTATCGAGGAAGGTTTATCTAGCGTGTAACACAAGCCAAGACAGTTTTGTCTGTAGTGAAAGATTCCTTTATGTCTGAAATAATTTATAAAAACAAAATATTTCTCATAAAATCTAAGGGTGTTATAGAAAAAATACAGATTTTGCTAAAAACATTCAATTTTATTAAACTATCATAATAAAATAATGAATTAAATTTTATGAAACCATTTCATTTATAATATATATTTATAATTCAAATAAATCATTTAAAATTTCTATTTTTTTTATAAAACCCATGTATATCATTTTGGAAACATAAGTAATATTTTATTCTAAAAAATGTTTTTATTCCATTATATTAAAAAATAAAATTTTTCACTTATATAAATTAAATATATAAAAATTGATATTTATTTTAGAAATAATTGATCATATCATTTAATAACTTCAATTTAAATTTTTGGTATAAAATTATGATTACTACAATTAAAGTTAATAATCATAATAATGGTAAAACTATTATTTTCAAAGAATTATTTATTTAATATTGTGTAATTTTTATCTAATAAAGTAAATTAATATATTTTAAGTTATTAATATAATATTATTTTTAAATTCATATATAATTATATAAAAAACCTTTAATCATTAACCAGTTCTAAATAAGATTATGGACACATAATGGTGAAAACACCATTTTTCTACAAAAAATATTTTTCTATATATGAAATGTTTTAATTTATAATTCAATTTTATCTTAATTAGAAAGTGAATTATATTAAATTAATATTAATTTTAGGTTCATCACATCCATATTTTCTAAGATGGGTTATTTTATATTTTTATAAAAACATAAATTACTTAATTAAAAACTACTTTCCAAGGTAAAAACAAAAAAAGGTAAAAGTAAAAAACCTAAGAAAATATGACTTCAAAAATGATTTAATTTTTTTAGAAATACTTTTTTGTGGATTTATCGACCCAATATCACCCAAAAATCCATTATTTCTAAATTTTTGTGTCTTTGACCCTTGGACAGTGTAATGATATCATTTAAAATTAAATGGTATTCTTAAAAGTGACATTTTCTTCACTTATAAAAGGCGACACTTCCACTCATTCATACTGCAAAAATTCATTATAATTACATTATATAACTATAAAAATGTTCTCATCCTAGAATACTCTCTAAATTTCATAATCCTATAGTCTCAATTAGTTATCCTAATTCCTTCATTTATAATGAAACTTTAAAGAAAAATTTCAACGTATCGAATTGAGTATTACCAACTCCTAACAATTTCTTCTTAATATTTATCTTAAAAACCTATCATTACTGTAGTAATATGATAAAATCAATATCATTATTATAATTAATAGTTATTATATTAATTTAACTACCTATATTTATTCATTTAGATCCATATAGAAAAACAAAGGGATGTTAATTTTGAGTTGTGCATAATACTATTTCCACAAAGTATCATTTTTCATTTTTCATCTTGATTTTATTTATTTATAAAAAAAGTTAAAATATGATTCACCAAATAAAAAAAATATAAATAATATCATTATTATTATATTATAATGAAATTATACTCTTCCTTAACTATACTCACCCATCGACATATAGCATGTTCAGGTTTGGGTAGGTTTAACTACATAATTGAATAATTCTATAAAACTCTATCATGGATGACTATGGGAACATAAATAATAATATTTTTATAATTTAATAGGATAAAAAAAATTTATTTTGTTTCTATAGTGGTTATATTAAGGTTTTAACTTATTATTAAAATATCATCTTTGATCACTAACATCACTAATATAAACTTACCCCAATTCAAGTTTTATGAAAACAGAAGAAAAAATGTTATAATAAATTAATATAATATTATAATAAATATTCCATGTTAAAATTAATATATAATAATAATTTTACTAATAATATTTCTAATAAAATTAATTTGATTATTCAGGAAGTGAGGTGCATGTACAAAATGAATCTAAAACAAGGTAAGGGCTTTCGTCTCAAATTTCTCTCTTGAGACATGTTTGGTATCATTCACCTAATTAAATTTATGTAGTCTATATAATAATTATTTGAGATATAATATAATTAATTATATTTTATTCATGGTTCTTTATGTATAATTACATGTCCAATCTTTCAATGGGTTTTTATTAAAATGTTACTCAAGTGGAAAGGGTTCTTTATCTAAAACTTTAATCCCTAAAGACATGTTTAAGTAATGAAACTTGTTTTACTTTGAATGGTGTGTTAATTGATCATTTATTTATTTTTATTATATATTTTTTATTCATGGTAAATACTAATTCAAATATATTCATTTTTATCAAATTTATTTTATTCAATTGTCACCCCAATTGTAAAGATTTTTGATAACTCGATTTTCATTAATTGAGTTATGATCATTATCTTAGACTTTAAAGTTGGGTACATTATTCCAATTGATTATATTATGTGTTAATATATTTTATTTATATTAATTTACATTTCTACCGCATTATAAACCATTTTTAAATATTTCTTACTTCGAGGAATATGTTTCTCATAAGTAGTATGGATAACTCAAGTCTCTTTTCCTTGAGTTATATTATTTTGTCATGAATTTATTTTTTCAATGATTATGTTCTCACAAAAAAATATTTTATTATATTTTATTTGATAATACTATTTTAGAAAATTAATTTTTAATATAAATAATGTTTTAATACTCTTTTTACAGCGTGTTTTTAATGAAGGTATATTTAAGATGTTTTGAAATGTTTTCCCTTTAAAACCCATGTGTTCTATCTTACACACCACATTTATTTTAGGAAACCATTATATAATTTTTAAGGATCCATCATTGGTGATTTTTTGTAAAATTAAATGTTCTAAAAAAATATAAAATTTCTTTCTAATGTGAAATTGAACTTTTCTCTTACGATAATGTTAAAAATATTTATAAAAACTCTTTTATGTTTTTTATTCCATTTTCCTTATCATAATCAAATGGATATAACCATAGGGGGGGTCAGTTTTCATGATTTGTACTCTAATATATATTTATCTTTTGGGGGTTTTAACTCATGGTATCAGACAATTCAATTCTTGATCCCTTGTTTCCTGGTACCATTCGAAGAATTCCTTTTCAAGGATGTCTTTCATCTTTATCAATTTCCTTTTATATTTATTTTTTTTACAATGGGGATATGTTCCTTTTCATAGATACACAATATTTATCTTGATGGATTATGAGATGTTAATATCTATCATATGAATGATACATCACTTTTTTTTACCATCCACCTTCTTTCTATGGATGGATTATAATCATGTTATCCCTTTTATTCACATGGGGAATTGTATCGGTGTTCCATATGTTTTTATTACAATACATATGATTATTAGAAAGTTTAATGGGTACTTTTTAACCATCCAACTTCTTTCTCTAGATGAGTTATGATCATTTTATCCCTTTTTGACATGTGGAAAAGTATTAGAATTCTATATTTTGTTATTATAATAAAAATGATTATTGTAAATTTGACTATGTATTGTTTAACCATCCACCATATTCCGCTAGATGGGTTATGATCATGTTATCCCATTTATTAAGATATAGAAAATTATTGGAATTCCATATATTTTTATTCCTATATGGATGATTATTATAAATTTGAATATGTATTTTATAACCATCCACCTTATCTCTCCAGATGGGTTATGATCATGCTATTTATTTAATTAAATTTGGGAAAAGTATTGGAATTTTTTATGTTGTTATTCTAATACATATGATTATTCACAAATTTTATTATTAATTATTTATTCATTTTCTCAATTTACGAATTCATTGGAATTAAATAAGTAATGGGAGGGGCCAAACATTATATATCCCCTTGATGAACCAATGGGTCTCTTGAGACAATTGTTTGGGTATTTATATGTATTCCTACTCAAAAGAAGATATTTCCTTGATGATAATATCATGATGTCTAAGATCATGATATCTTGTCTTATGGTATGGAATTAGCTATCCATAATTAGGTGTTTCATCTCTAAAAAATAGTTATTATTATCCATATGATCAATTTATTTTCATTTCTATCCATGGATATATTATGATCTCGGTTTCAGTTGATTGTGGAATTATCATGATTACTTATTCCTACCATAATATTTATGTCATGTTTATTATATAGTTTCTTTAGTTGTATGTTTTACCATACTGAGAATCTAAGCTCACCCATTATTTTTTTATATTTCTACATGTTATGAGTAAATGTATTACAAAATATATGTCTAAATAGATAACCAATGAAGAGGATTTTTGGTAGATATTGAATACTTATCCTTAATTCAGCATTTTCTTATATAGTTGAAAAAAATCCAATAATTGAGAAAGACATGGGATTTAGTAGTTTATGATTTTTCATAATACTCAAAATCTATATGCATAAAAGGTATTGGGAATATATGTCATGAAATTTTTATTTAATTCATGTAAATATGGGATAGTTATGTATGTGAATCTGTAGTTGGTATTGAAGCTAGTGTGTATTTTAGGCACTAGTTCGGAGAGTGAAGGTCTAGGGTGTCACATTTGGGGATTCTCCATGTTATACATATTATCTAGAATTACACTACAATATGTACTATTTTAGGTTTCCTATATTGTGAATCTCCTACTCTACCATGTCCATAAGACATGGTGTGGTATCATCAACTTTATTTTCTATATTCACTATGCCCATTGAAAACGGTGTGATATTTTCCATGTTGGAATCTTTAAAACAACTTGAAAACATGTCATGTGATATGGTATAGTCCTCCTATTCCTTTCTCCAATATTCCTTCAACACTTCTTTAGACCTTATCTTGACCATATAGGCTCCTTGAATAATACCTTCACATTTCATGATTTCCTTTGAACTCTATTTTATTTGTGTGGCTAACGAATTCAACCCAACAACCTTCAAGATGACTTTACAACAAATACATACTCAAGAAATATATATAATATTTAACAATCCTCCAAGAGTAAACATGGAAATATTCTTCCTTGTTTTCAAGTTCAGATTTCTTATTTTCAAAAAATTCAACATAATACATTAGGATTCCTAATATAAAATATAGGAAAATATGGGTTGATAAAAAATTTAGTAAATTCAAAACCATAAAAAAGGTTAATTCCAAAAAATTATTAAAGAGTATCTCCGAAAAGAGTTATCTAAAGAGGGGTATTTCTATAAAAAATGACTAGTGAATTTTTCTAGATACACTATATCTATAAGTAAAATAGGGATATTCCGTGGCCATTTTGGTGCTATCAAATGTTTGGGAATATGGACAATGATTGTTGTCACCAATTTTCAATTTTGAAAGAAGATAAAAGGATATAAAATAAGGTGGTATAGAAATGGTAATATAAATTTATTATATCTAAAAACATATATCATATAAAAAGAATAATTATCTAAATGAGTATATTAGGTTTCTTGGAAGAATTCTATAATATTTTCTATAAAAGTGGTCATAGTGAGGATTTTTCCTGGTATAAACCAACTCAAAAAAAACACTAATACTACTCTAAATAAAAACCCAATGGAGAAAGAAACAAGTGATAATAAAAAATAGGATATCCTTTAGGAATAAGAAAAATAAGAGTATTAAACAACTACTCCTAAGAACACAAAGAGATAAGTTGAAGAGGATGTGTCAATAAAGAGAAAACTATTCTATTGGTCTAGTAGAGGTCACATCATGGATAATTTTAAGATGTAAACAAATATCAAGAGTAAAGTAATAATTAAAATGAATCAAGTTAATTCAATCTAAAAGAAAAATATTTATATTTATTTAGTCAAATAAATCCCTGATACGAAAGAGGAAAATATTCCAATCAATGAAAACATTAATATAGATGAATAATTGTTGTAATAGTGAAAAAATGGGTATAATCCATAAAATTCATGGAAATACTAACTTGATAGTGGGAATTAGATAAAAATTAAAATAAAGAACCAAAAACTTCTTATGATCTAATGACTGGTGTCAAAAATAATGTTTCACACAAAAGTAAAAGTGAAGATAAAAAATGAGTCAATGATGTATAAAGAAGAGAATAGTTTGAAAATAAAAATGGGACCTAGCATGAAGAACCCTCCAAATTAAAATGATGGAAAGAATAGAAAATCTTGATTGAGAGACTGTTCTCAACCTTATTGTTATTATTGAAGATCAGGGAAAACCCCTCATTATTACCTTATCTATTTATTTAGTTGTGATAACATGTAGGTAACTAAAAGAGTTAAAATGATGGGAGAATTAGAAGAGGATATCAAAATTGTATAATAAAACAAGCATCACATTATATATTATTCTATCTTAGCATAATGAAGAGTTGGTGAGGAGCATCCCTTAATAATGGGAAAACATAAAAGAAGCCTTCTATAAGTAAATTCGTGAAATTTGGAATTTCTAGGATACCTAATAATATTGAAATTTTAGGCATTCAAATCAAAATTTATAACCCTAGTTTATTCTTATAAATGTTTTTAATTTAGGGGAGTGTTGGTTGATTTGCTAACTAAGATAAAGGGGGGAATTTATCCTATAAATGAACTGTTTTTATGTGTTTGATGAGTGCGGTATATTTATTTATTTAATTTTTTTGAAATATAGCTAAAATTAGAATTGTGAATTATGCCACATGATGTATTGGTTTGTGTAAAAATTTTATGCTTTACTAAAAACTCTCTTATTTTCTACACCAGGTTTTCCCATATAGACTTAGAGTTGACTATCTAAAGGATCATTACTAAGAGAGCATGTGAATACATCCTTTTATTAAATAATAATAGTTATAATTAAAAAATAAAGATGGATATAAGTTTCTTAAAATCATGGTAGAAGATATAATAGTGAGGTTTACCTTCCCTAATACTCTTTTTTATTTATTATCAATAAGGGGGAGATGAAAAAAATTTAAACATACACATTTACATAGAGGATTGATGGTAATTACAACAAATACAATGAGGGATATTCAATATCCCATGTGTGGATTACATATTTTTTCAATTAATAAGGATACCATGGAGATAGGAAGCTATCAATATGTGTTGGATAAATATATAATAGATGAATGAGATATTTATAGTGTAAATGAAAAAGTACATTGTGTGTTGCTTATTGAAGAACTTCATTGGAAAACTTCAATATAGTAGCTCCTATAAGTGATGATTTATTATGTTGATATTCATGTTTAAATACATATGGTATTTTTTAAACACTATATAATTAATTTGAAATATATCTTAGAGGAAAACATATAGTGTGAAGAATTTGAAGAATTATTGTAAAGGGAACTGGCTGGATAAGTGGGAATTTTTGAGGAAGACATAATTTATTCAAAGATGGAGAAACGTTTTTTTTATGAATATTTTATTTTATTAGAAGCTTATATAAATGACACAGGATCTATGGACATATTTTTGAGAATATTTTTATTTAAATCTGAAATTATTGTATCTAAGTGGAAAATTGAAAAGTGAGGAACCCTATGCACTTCATAGATTACAATGGAGCTCTTCATAAGGTACAATGGGGTACTATCATAGGTTATAGATATTCATAATGTACCTTTATAGGGTATATAGAAGTATCATAGGGTATATAACTTTGTGAAATTATGAGGATTTTAGATCACTGTAAGATATAGAAACCCTACGTTGAGACTTCATAGCATACAAAGACTTTTTAGGGTTCCATCATAAGGTATAAATCTTTTTAAAGTATAAATAAATCCTATGAATACTTAGAGAATTTTTTCTTCCGTAAAAACTATTAAGAAAATATAAAATGCTTCAAAAGGTTTCTATAAACACTTTTCATTCTATATTCATGAATAACCATATAAAACAGAAATATCAGAATGGAAAATATATTATGATTACATGTATGAGATAATAAAGAAAAATGAGAATGAATTCAAAATAAATATTTTGATATTTTTTGAATAAAATAAAATGATTCATGCACTAATCATACAATGAATTAAAAATAACGATGAGATTAAAATTCATTGTGATTCATGTTGAGATAATCTAGCATCAAAATAAAGGTGGTTTTATGAATGGATAATCATGATTATTTCCATGTCGTAATCCATAAATTCTATGTCATAGTGCATGGTCATATGCATGCATGTAGGTAATTCAAAAAATATAAGTTTTTGGATTTCATGGAAGAATTTTAGGAAGGAAATATCCATGTATTTTGGGAGAATTGATAGTGAATTTAAATTAGTTTGAATGAAAATTGAAAACAAGGAAATATCTTCCGGTTTGAAATGGAAGGATTTATTTTTGTTGAGATTTAAGGAGTTTCAAAATTAATATGGAAAACCAAAATATCCCTGAATCTATGAATATAAAAATATAATAATATAGAAAGTTGATTGTGATTTGAAAATTTTATTTCCTAAGGAAACAAATTCATTCGAAGATGTGAGAGAACCTAGTATTCTCCCTATAAGAAGAACACCTACAAGTATCAAGGAATAATAAGTAAAATAATCATAGAATTTTATTGACTGAGATTAATTGAGGAAAATCAATATAAAGTGTATGTCCATTGATTTACACACCAAAAAGGAGGATAAATTCAAATTCATACTCTATAGTTTATGAAAGGAGCCTATGCATGGAATGCAATCCAAACATGAAGAAAACGTTGTGGGAGATAGTGAAGGAGAAACAATGGAAATTAGGTAACTCTGTGATGTAGTATAAAGGAAATCCAGTGGGAATCTAGAGTACACAGTGTGATATTGTGTAAGCATAGTGTTAAACCATTTAATTTTAACCACTTGTATTGATAGTGGAAGAATTTATGGTTGGTGGGTTTAACTAATAATGGAAATGAATAAAATTTCAAGGCCAAACCTTGTAAATACTCATGTTATTTTTTAATTTATTTACTATATAATCTAGGAGAGTCTAAGAGACACAAATATGATAGTATTAATATGTTAATCGGTCTATAAGATTTAATTTAAAGGAATTTTTTTAGAAAGATACATTTGATTCACCCCACTCCCCCACCCCCTCGGTGGTCCCCTAAACTAAGAACTTCATCAATGATAGTTATAGTTTCAAAATTCAATGTAAGATCATAAACATCTTCTCTATATTCCTTAACTGATTCAACTCTATTCTTTTAATGAGATGGTTTAGAAACCATTGTCTCCCCAACAAAATACTGATCAACACTAACACTAGAATTAATTAAATCACTAGGAATAATTTCAAAAGTAACATTTAGTCTAATATATATCACCATGTTAATTCATTTCACTATATTTCAAAATAATTTAAAACTTACTAGATTCTCTAAAATCACACCCTTAATAGTAGCATGGATTTATTCTTCCTCCCCTTTATTTGATTTTTTATCCTTCCTTTTAGTAATCATCATGTTAAAAGGTAAACTTAAAACATACCCTAATCTATTTAAAACAAAAATTTACATAGAATTATGTGGATACAATTTTAATGCTTCCAAATTATTCATCTCTATTTCTCTCTTCTCAAGTAACAAAGTGAGTAATATTTCACAAGGATATAAATTCACCTTCCTCCTTCCATGAAAATAGTTATGTGTGAACCTTAATTCATCCCTAGGATAATTCCCATTCATTTCATTTAGTAATAAGTAAAATATATACATAACCTAAAAGAGTTCCTTATAAAACTCACCATCACTTTGGGTTATCATAGGCTGAATGAATTTAACATGAATATTCTTCTATAATACCAAATTCTTGAGCATATTTTTATCAATAATATTGGTTCTAAAGAGATAGAACATAATATCAGCAACTTTAATATCTTTATCATCCACAAGATTCTGATGAAAAAACTAATTTCCATTATAAAAACTATGAAACCTTTTATCCAAATTTGTATAAGTGAATGAAAATTCTTTTTCATTCACCTTGAATTAAATAGAGTTATTATCACTTCAAAAAATAATCATTTATTATTATAAAACTTTATGACTTCATTTTCATCGAAAAACTTGGTCTTCTTTATAAAAAAGAAAACATCCAAATATTGAAGTCTCAAAACGTTATTTATAATCATAATCATATGATTCAACCAAGGGAAATAAATGGTTATCCAAGGTAATAATTTCTACTATGCACTATCTATCTTAGATTTCTTCAAGATTATAAAAGAACAAGCATCTGGTTCTTTCATCTTTCCCATGAACAAATTTGGTTATGAGGTTTGAGGAATTAGGGATAGTATTTGAGATAAAAAATTAGATATTTCAATCAATCTAATGTTTTAGAGTTAAAGATATAGTGATCAAAATATTAAAGAAATATATAAGAGTTTCGAATATCGTATGATAAGGAAGTGAAATGTGGAAAATAAATAAATAAAAAAATAAGATCAAATAAAAACAAATTATAAAAACTTAATGTTAATTTTATGTATAAGGAAATTAATATTACATACCAAAGGATTAATATTTTGAATAATATATTTATTAAATTTAATATTACATATCATGTCATGTAAGATTAAAAAATAAATATATAATAATAAAAATATTAATACATAATATTCCAATGAACACTTTATAGGTTTTAAACTAGATGGGAAGAACAACTCAAGAACCTTTCATTTATTGGGAAAATATTTAATTTCTAAGTTAATAATGAAACAACCTTCTATTACCTTATCTACAATTCAAATTTAATTTTTTTAGGTTTATAAGGATCGGATAACAATTAATCAAAATAGCAGAAACAACTAGAAACCCAACAACCCATGACATACCATGAATGAAATTGAAACTCTTGATAACATACATAAAGAAACTATGTGTACATTAAACCAATTAATATTGTTGCAACAATATTAATCACAATGGTTTGATGAATATCCCTTGGAGTTAGTTGAATATTGATGCAACATACATAAGAATTAAATGTTAAAACTTCATAATTAGATATCCAATATAATCATAGGATTCCATATATATTATAGTATACGATTCACAACCATATGATATGTCCCAATAATAAATTATGATTGATGAAGGAAATATAAAGGTATCTTATATCATGCCATATGATATACCCATATCATATAAAATGATATCGCTAAATAAACTTCAAAAGTGTCGGGCTTCATGACATATCTTCTTCAATATTATAATTGTACCAAAGCCTTATATACTTAGTGTCATTTAACTTTATCTTATACAATATACTATAACTTTTGAAACCATATCTAAAAAACCTTATGGATATCATAAAATACACTTTTGAAAATTTAACCTCAACATCACCTTGTATCAAATTATATATAATACCTTAGGGAAACCCCTTCGAAACACTTTTTTATAAACTATAAAACACTTTTATAGAAACTATATATGTAAAAAATCAATCCAAATCCAGTCAAACACAAAGTGTGACCCCACGAGCCTTTTTATAATTGAAAAAAATATTAATTCCAAAATTCATAAGTAAAATAAAAGAGGATACTCTAGTAAAGAATCAATGTGACTCACGTTACAATGGAATTTGATGTGATCTCCTTCAGACATTTTCATCTCTATCCTTGTGTCCACCAGCCACATCAAATGTAAGAATTCATATTTATTTGATCCCTTCGAATAAAACATCTTGTAAAAATAGTACATACAATATTTCAATCGCATATAGATACTCATATATTCTTGTTTATTTGAGTATAGACTAACCAAGTAAATGAATACATCACATTTAATTCACCTTTATCAATGAGAACATCACGTTCCCATCACCCGATAGGTAATCACATCATATTGGTCCATACACTTCCTTAGTCCATCACTATTAAGGGCCCAGATGTCATACTCATCATATGAGTGGAAAAATATCTTCTTTTCTAGGTTCCAACCAATGACATGATTGGAAACATACCCAACCACCCCCTAATTATCTATTCTATGAGTCTTGCATACGAAATTTATCAAATTATGAATGTTATCATGCTAGATATGTAACCAGACATAGGCATTGGGGACTCTAAATATGAACCATACACCCATAGTTTACTAGATAAATAGTTTGTGACACTCTATGTGGTATACTTAATGGGTCATCTAGTTTAAAAAACACGTTTTGTGCCTCATCAATATATTTCATATCCTGATATAAGAATCCTACACTTGTTAACCATGATATTTCATCACAACCTATAATACTCCATGATGTATATTATTTAGTGATAACTCAAAGTATTACTTTAAGAGTTTAATTATCATTTCAAATCATAATAAACACACACAAACATATATATATATCCTTTTTTAAATTATTATATAGTTGATATTGAATTCTATATAACATTATACATTTAAAATTATTAAACTTGTTTAAGAATAATTAACGAAACCATAAATAAAAACATGTCTAACTTGTCACATATGATAAAATTTAATATCATATATATGTTTTTTCACACTTTTAGGGTTTTTTTAAACTCATTATATCACTACATAATTCTTAGCACATTTCTATGTATCCTCCTAATAAAACCCTCCCACTAAACTCTTTAGTGAGTAAAATATATAAATCAAGCTAGTTTGAATAATGTTAGACTTATGAGTGATATTATTAATGTTTAACTCTTTCAACATAGTATTAAAACTCCTTAACATCCCTAAATTCAATGTCACAATGGTAATAACTTCATTTATCTTCTTAGAACTCTCTTTAATTTTATAATAATAATCATCCTTGGAACCCTTTCCATCATACTTCTCTTGTAAAATATTTTGGAAACTAATGTATCTATTTACATTAATCTTTTAACAATATATTCTAAACTATTTTAGGATATAAAGTGACATTCTCTTTGTATTATGGCTAGAATAATCCTTTATTTGATAACTTAGAACATTTCTAATTTCAAGCATACCCCCACTAACCACTTAAACATTATATTATCTACATAATACCATAATAAGGTAAACAAACTCCATTTATCATAAGAAATGAAACTTATTTATTTCAGTGGGAATATTTAAAAAATAACATATTTTTACTATATCATATATGATATTCTATGTGTTTAAATTTATTTATCTAAAACTAATACTTTATTCATTATAATATTTCACTAATAGTGATGGGATCAAATATATTTTATTTTAATAAACATCTAGATGCACATGAGCCTCAGCCCAGTTGGTGAGGTATCCTTAAGTGCATCCACAAAGCCTAGGTTCAAAACCAGGTAGAGGCATATTTCAGTGGGTAATGTAGAAGCACTATAGCAGTACTATACAATATGCGGGTATTGTAGCAGAACCGTACATTGTACATGTACTGTATCAGAACTATACATTGTGCGGGTACTGTAGGAGGTACTGTTCGGTACTATAGAAGCTGGAACTATTCACATTGGGCCATCGGTTTGGGCTTGGAGTCCTTAAGGCTTTCGGGCCACCCAGGCCTTCAGGTCTGTAGGGATTTCTGGCCACCTCAAGGTCTTCAGGCCACATGTTGTTTCCCCAGATACACTAAAAAAAGAAGCAGCCCGAGAAGAAGATTCAGAGCAGGTGCGCTCACCAGAGCAGAGGCAAATGGATTTGTCAGAATGAGAGGGTATGTCTATGCCATCGAGACCAGCCTATGCTTGCATAGGAAGCTTAGCTAGACGACCATGCGAAGGTGGAGAGCTACTATCATGATGCAGATGCTGGGGAGGGGCAGTTTCTTGTAGATAGTCCAGTTGAATTCCCTAAGACCTTTGGGTCATGTAATATCCAAAGCCTATGGGCCATGTAATCGCTGAGTCTACGGGCCTTGTAAGGGTTCCCCCTTATCCCTTTAAAGAAGGGTGATCAAAAATAAATAAAAAAGAAGGACTTCGAGCCATTTGGGCAAACACATAGATAAAATCCTTTATCCATGATAATGTATTTTTTATCATTATCTTATTCTTAAATATGTTATATAATTTAATGAATCATAAACCATGCATATTAAAACTATCATCGCATATTTTTCATAAAAAATACTTGTTAATTAATAGCATCCTTTATCATATAAGATAATGAGATAAAGAAACACATCTTTTATTATGATTAATCTAATCATGATTAATTCCTTAAAAATAAATTCAATATTTAACAAACCTTTGCCTAATTATTTAAAATAAAACTATACCCTATATCAATTATTTCCTTTATTTTGAACTCATGTATATTTACAACATTTGTAAAGTATACATTTTGTTTCATATACCCTTCAAAAATAAAGATTTTTTTCTATAACACTGATACCTGTCATGGACAATTCATGAAGTTTACTAAATCCCATAAGGTATTCCAAAAAATTCCATCCTATAGAATCATTACTCCTTATAGACACCACATTTAGGTTTCAATGACCCTGGATGGATTTTAGAAGAAATATTTTTTGATATTAAAAGTAACTTTTCTTCTTCCGGATTGAACTTATACCCACTTTTATTTTTAACACAACACTAAAACCTTGACATATATTCCATAGTTCATATATTCTTAACATGTTTTGAAAAAATGGTAAACATTTCTTAAACTCATTCATGTTGAAAAAAAATTATCATAATTATTTAAGAATTGATTCTATATCTAGAAAAATCCATGTGAATCAAACTATGCTACCCATGAGAATCTAGATTAAGATATTGAATAATTTAAATAGTTCATATTTGGGAATTTGTTTTCTAGCACATATAATTTTCCTCTAATAAAAACAATTCTTAGGTTTTTACATGCCTAATAAATTTATTTCATTAAGATTACTCTTTTAAAGGATGATCATGAAGTTATATTAGATTCTAATGATATTATTTATCTATAATAGAATCTTTTATTAGATTATAATCATGTTTTATAAACATCTAATAAGTAATTTTACTAAATTATCTCCCACTAAAATTATGCCCCCTTATAATTTAATTATATCTATTAATGGTGTGAGATCTATATTCCACTAATAAATGACCCCAAAATGGTATAAACCATGCCTGTTTGATATTTATCTAGGTTATTAGATCAACTATTCTATATATGACTCTTGGATGGTTGAGAAGGAAACAATTTTTCCAATTAATTATATGGATAAACATGACACCATTCCTCTTGTATATTTCCTAAGGGTTTCCCAAATAAGTTTCACCAAAAGAAAATTCTACATATAAGAAACCTAACTCATAGCGTTACCTCATTACTATATTTTCCTTCATAAGATAATCTAGGGGAACTCCACTTTGGAATGAACTAGACCAATTAAATGATTAATATCATGAAAAATTTTTACTTTGGAAGGAATCTAAGCCTTGTTTTTTTAATGGGGATTTAATCTTTCCATCTTATTTCATGTTATTCCATTTACATATATTCATGCATATAATGATTTAGTTTGTAATATCATTCCTTCAACCAAATTAATAATTTTAAACCATGTTTATGTGTAACTCTTTACAAAAATCATATCTTATTTTATTAAACCAAAATAAAATCCAACTATATTCATAAATATCCAAAGGCATCCCATATATAAGTTATATTAAACTATTTATTCTAAATATTTAAAATCATTTGAAATCAAATATTCCCACATGAGTAATATTGGAGTGATAGATAGCCAACACCACATTTCTAGACAAGACATATACCTATAGGATAGTGAGTATTCATACCCAAAGTCCCTCCACCCAATGATACTTTACTCAAGATGTGTCTCCATTATATTATAATTCTAACACCTTATATGTATAAATAATAATTAGCTTCTTAATTAATGATCACAAATAATTATAATCCAAAGTCATGGTAGAAGAAAACTGAATCAATTATTATACATAGAATTTAACTCTTTATATGTATGTGTTAACCCTGATATTATATCAGTAGGTTGTTAGTTTTGAGTACAGTGGAAGCACCTATTGGGAATATTTCCAACTTATCTTATGTCGGATTTTATGGATAATTCATATATTTTTCATGATGTAAACATAATGACTAATTAAAATTTTCAAAATAATATTGACAGATAAGGTCAGTGGAACCAAGATAGGATATTTTCCCATTAAATTTATGATTAATTTAATTATATCATAAGAAATAATACCAGTTTCTTGATGAACATGTTGATAATATAAAACCCTCTTCACTCAACCATAATTGTTCTTATAAGATTAAAATGTATAATCCCTCTAGTAGTGATCCACTTATGGTCCTATGGTCTCTGAACAATGTTGATGAATTTTCAAGTGCTAGCATGGATGATCAATCATCTTGTGGTGTTTGTCTTGATCTATGTAATGATTCCTTCAATATTGAATAATCATACTTTCACTATCATTCATGAGATGATGATAGAGGAAGGAGAATCTCTAGAACCTTCTGCAGTCTTAGGTGTGATATCTAGATATCATTATACATAACGATTCTCAGTTTTGATCAAATCTACAAAATTGAAAAAGTCGTCTATTTATAAAGATAGAGTTATGGTTAAAATATTATTTAATTGCACAATGTCACTTAAATAATATATTAAACCTTATATGACCTCATGCTATGTGATAATATTATTATTATTATTTTCTCATGTTGTGTTCTAATTGGCGCAATGATAAATATTATTTTACCAGCTTGTAATTTAATATTTATCTTTGGACAAAATATTGGTCCACTAATCATCCTTGGTATTTATCAAATACCTAAATAAATATATATTCTTTAGGTAAATAAATATTATATATATTTGTAATTAAATAATTACTATATGAATAAAGTTTTATTTAATTTATGTCATCAATAAAACCCAAATAAAGTTATTCCTCAATATTGAGAATACTATTTATTAAAATGATTATATTCAAATATAATTTAATTAAGATCAATGGAAACACTTAATTTGTCACCCTCTTGGATTATTTTTCATTGGAATTAGGTGGTCTTGCCTAAATTCGTGGATTACTATTTAGAAGTGGTTCAAGTTAATCAAGAGAAATAATTTCATGTCACAATGTTGAAAACCACACGTTATTTCTAATTGTGTAATATAATACCATTGTCACAATATCTCATCAAGAAGGTTTCAAACCCATTTCATCAACCAATATACTTGATATTAATTTTTTTGACTATCTTAAATAAATTATTCATTACACCATGGCCATTGAATTTTAATGTGATAGTTATATTTTAATAAAAGGTCTAATATATCAAATTTTATAAAGATGGAAGGGATAAATCCTTCTCTGTATCATTAATTAATAACCCAAGATTCATGATGCACCCAATGAACCCAAATTCACCATGAACTAGTTTCATCATTGTTTATGGAAATACCTCTAATTTTTTGAATCATGACATGTTATAATGGTAATATTAAGTTCTAAGTACCATTACACACACTCAAAGATAAGAATCTATAATGACACAAAAACATGTGGAATTAATACTTATAGGTTTGTTCTCATTATCAATCACCTTAGAGATTAAAAAGTGTGAACTTCATGAGATAAATCCCCATATTCTTACAATTACTCACACTTTATGGTCATTATACCATGTGATCCATCATAGAATTTTATCATACCATATAACATGGTTTAAGGATATCATCATGGAATATTATGATCTCACTATAGAGGGAAACTGTTATTCCCTTTTCAATGTGACAGATACTCTGAGACATTATTACAATAAATTCACACCGAACTATGAATGATTTAAAATAAAATATTTTAATTAATATTCACTTGTTTGAATATAAATTAAATCCAAAGTACACACAATTGGTTCTAGGACACCAACTCCAATAGACTCCCACTTGGACTAGACCCAACTACCAAATATTTTTTTCGTTACATATCACATGATGTTCATGTTTCTTCTGAGTTAAGGCTTTAGTTAAGGGGTCTTCTATATTTTCTTCCATAGATAATTTTCTCACTATGGCATCACCTCTCTAAGAAAAATCCCCTAAGAGATAATACTTTTCAAGTATGTGATTCATCTAATGATGTGATCTTGGATCCTTTGTGAGATCGACTAATATAGTATTATCATAATAGAATGTGATAGGATCTTGTATTATAGGATTCATATCAAGATCTTATAAAAAATTTAGTATCCAAAATAATTATTTAGTTCCCTCATAAGATAGAATATACTTTGAATTTTGAATATAATATATGACCATAGCCTACTTTGAGCTCTTCTAACTCATAGTGACTCTATTGAGAGTGAATATATACCACAACTGTGATTTCAGATCATCTTGATCTATTTAGAAACTATAATATTCATATCCTTTGATGAATATCTCCTCATATTTTCCATAAACCATAAATATATCCTTGGTTTTCCTAATATACTTAAGGATAGTCTTGACTTCCATCTAATGGAAGCATCCTAAGATAGCTTGATATTTTCCTACCATGCTTAAGGCATAGGAAACATCTAGCCTAGAACATAGAATAACATACATGAATAGACCAAATATTTAAGTTTATAGAATCCATGTCATCCTATATATCTTCTCTTGTTTATGAAGAAACCTTTTCTTGGAAAGATGAATACCTTGTGACACTGGAAATAATCCCCTCTTGGATTGTTCCATACTAAATATTTTAATTATTTTTTCAATATATGTACTTTTACTTAGACCAATTAGTATCTTGGATCTATCATGATGGATCTTGATTACAATAATATATGATGCTTCACCTAATTACTTCATGGAGAATCCTATGTTTAACCTAGCTTTGAAAAATTATAATATTGGTATTTTGTTTCCAATGAGAATTATGTTATCGAAATAAACTATTAGGAAAATGACTACACTCCCACTAAACTTTTCATATACACAAGGCTCGCATTAATTCTTTATGAAACCAAATTCTATTATAGATTCATCAAGCTGAATGTTCTATGACCTGTGGGATTACTCTAATATATAAATGGATATATGCAAATTGCATACCTTGTTGGAATCATTTGGATTCACAAACCCTTCGGGTTGTGTCATAAATAAATATTCCTGAAGTTTCATGTTAAGGAAGGATATTTTAATATCCATATTACAAATATCATAATCTGTGTAAATTTATATGGAAATTAGAATTCTAATGGATTTCAGCATAGCCAATTGTGAAAAGGTTATGTCCTAGTCGATGTCTTGACACTATTTAAACCCCTTTTCAACTAATTGTGCCATATAAGTACTGAATTTTCCATCTATGTATAGTTTATTATTAAATAACCATTTACAAACAATGGGATTCACATCCATTGGAAGACCTACAAAAAACCATACTTGTTATTGACACATAGAATCAATTTCAGAATTCCTAGCTTCTTACCACGTGGAAACTTTTGTTCCACTTATTGCTTCCTTGTTGGTTATAGGATCATTATTATAAACTAATAATGTTTCAAAATACTTGGTGACTTGAAAACCATATCTTTTAGGTTCTCTAACCTCTCATGTACTCATACGCAGTACTTTTGTGTATAGAATGTTCTCTTCCATGGGGCTTTGTGGAATATGTTCTTGTGCCAACTCTTGTGTATCTTGAGCCTGGACATCAACAAATTCTATCTCTCTCCCACTAACACTTTTAGAGATATGATCCCTCTCAAGGAATTTGGTACTCCTATCAACCACAAATTGTAACACCCCAAGATTTCATAGTGTGTTATTTCTTAAAAATAATTCAATAACTTGCACTACACGCAACACCGAGTTCAAGCGCACCATGACTTACTAAACAATCCGTTCAAAATAGGTTATGAATAGTATTAACTAAATTTTAAACTTTATATAATCCTTATAATTTTAGAATCCATATTATGAGTTTCTTAGACATAATGTAAGAAGAAATTCATTTTCAGTATTACACTTTTACAAACTTTTAATAGTGAACCCTTTTTAAATCCAATATTTTAAACTTTTATATATTCAATTTGACTAAATAAATTTACTTTTTAGAATGGGGACATAAAAAATTTACAATGAAACATCCCAAGCTTCCACGGTACATTTCCCTTTGAATAATGCAATGGGGTGCATTGTACGCAACTTCGAGTTCTAACACACACCACAACCAATCAAACTAGCCGTTATGAATAGTAATACCTAATTTTTGAAATTTTATAAATTTTATCTCTCAAAATGGAATTAATTTTTTTATTCCTAGTATCAAATTTAGACTAAGGTGAAGTTTTGGAACTTTTCAGATAACATTTATATTTTGATGAACAGTGAAAATTACTAAATTTTAATTAAAAACAAATTTTTTAATCAAAATAATTTATATTGATAAATTATGAATCTGAGTGGTTTTAAAGTATATTTAGAATATAGTTTTACCATTCAATACAATTTTGGTCATTGTACATAATTTAACAATTAAACTGAACATAAACAAGTGTCAATCTTTTGATAGTTATTATCTCTTAAAACACCTCTATTTGTTTTGACGACGAGAATTAATTTTAAAATTAATTAATGCAACTGATATATTCTGAATTTGGTAAAATAGAAATCATTTTTGAATTCATAATATTAAATATAGCTTAGGCCTAATTTTTGGTATTTTTCTGGAAACTTTCATTTTTTGATGAATAGTGAAACCACTAAGTGGTGGTTAAAAAACTGTTTTTTTCATAAAACTTAATTTTACCACTTCTGTGAGTGGAATTTAGAAAATCCGAGAGCCACGATTAATATCAAGGAGTAAAATTTGGTTCAATGAGATGAAAATAATTTTTGGTGAATAGTAACTTTTTACTTTTATTTACCACGGTTAAAAGTAAATAGGGTAATTAAGGGTAAAAATGGTATTAATATTACCCTAACACATGTCCTAATTCTATTGGACAAGTGTATCTCGACCAAAAACAATATTAGGAGTAAAATATTTTCATTTAGGTCCACTTGTATTAGATTAGGACATTTATTACTATTTAATTCAAAGAAGAGTTAAAAGAGTTAAAATCAAAGTTTATTTACAAAAACATTTTTAATATAGGGTTATACATAAGATAAATTCGATTGTAAATACTAAAAATATTTCCTACATAATGGTATTTTATTTATAATTTTTATGCATTATATAATTTAATTTATTTATAACACAATGGTGATGCAGTAATTACCTAATTAATAAAAAATTAGAATAATTGATATTATAAATACACAAATAAATTTAATTTGAGACTTTTTATAAATAAAAATATTTTCTAGGTTAATATGACATGTTAGGATTTATTTAAGTAACTTATTTCTAAGTAATAATTCTGTTATAAGTTTTACAAAAATCAATTATGGAATAGTGTCAAAATTGACATAAAAGAGTTTTTAAAAAAAATATTATATTATTAATTGATATAAAATTCATAAAACTCTAATGTTCGTCCAAGAGACTTATATCATGATAGTTGTATCATTAATGGACCACTTGGAGGTCTCTTAGATGTATATAGTAAGTTTATTAACCATATAATATAAAAATACAAAGAGACATTGTAAAAGTGAAACTAATTAACTAAGAGTTAATACTTAAAGATAAGGTTAATATAATGACCCAAATCTGTCTAAATTATATTGGTTGAGTGTTTTTAGACCCATACCCACCATAAACTTTAAATAATCCACTTTAGAGCCATTAGAAACCTAATATGAATTTATTATAAAATAATATTTCTAGATTTTCCAAAGGTGCCTCTCACCCCTCTTATAAAAGAGAACTCCCCCTTCTCATTAATTCACACCATAAAAACCTTTTGGTTAGGCCAAACCCTGACCAAATACTCTCTCAACTTCCCTCACTACAACCTAGAGGCCTTATTTTGATCAAAAATCCAACCTAAGGAGCCCTTTTGATCAAATCAAAAGGAAGAACCCGAAGAAGTGGTAATGTTTTCACCACCCTTTTTCAAATTCATTTCTTCTTCAACTTCTTCTTTCTTTGTTATTATCATTCTAAAATAATTAATCCAGTATCTCCTATATACTGTAATATTATTTTAAATATGGTACAACCATATTCAGTATTATATCCATCCTTTGAATGACATGTCACCATACGTGTGTACGTACGGCTTACCGTCTCCACATCGTGGTGTAATTTTTATTAAATATATTATCATTTGGATGGGTATAATAATGATGTGTAATTCATGTAAATAATAAATATAACATGATAAGTATTTTTTATATAAGATCTAACATACAATTAAATATTATTTTAATATCAAAAGAATGATATTGTCGCCCGTGCGTACCTACGGACTACCGTCTCCACGAACGCGATGAGATTCATTCTCCATCGTATCCATTCAAGTATAATTATCATTTGATGATTTAAAAATAATTTTTAAGGAAATTATATCATTCTGGATATGAATAAGATACAACCTATCCATGACAAACATGGCTTACATAAAAAAACATATAAAAGAAAACGAGTAAGTTAACACCCGAAACGACGATAATACTAAGATATTATTAACAAAGCAATGTTAAAAGATCATATATGATTACATAATAATGTATATGATTCTTGTATAATTTAATAACAATTATTTCACCATTATACAAGAGTTTAACCTACCCCCAACCAATGAAAAGTACAAGGTAAGGGTTTATTTCGCAATCTCTTCATTATCCGAGGTTGTTTATACGTAATAATCTACTGGGATTTCTTTATCATCCACATCCATGTTTCTTAAAAATATATTTCAAAAAAAATTTAATATTTAAAAGAATATGTGTTAAAGTCATTTATACCATTGTTTGACTTTTTATAATAGGTTTTTAAAGGAATATTTCCATCGTTTTCCAAACAAGGTGCTTTTTAACCTTTTCGACAGAATTAAGGTAAGAATGTTTTTTTAACTTATACGGCGGGTGCGGCTATTTTCCGCCATTATAAAATTTTCAAAGCTTCCCTTACAAGCTTATAAGGATATTTTCAGAGTAAATTTTTTATTTTATAATTATGTGACTTTTAAATGATTTCAAAATGAATATTTTAAGATTTTCTAAAAGGTACTCTTTATCAAAATCAGAATTTTAAATGTTTTAAAGATTTATTGTTCTAAATATTTTTAATTAATGTCCATGTTTTTAAAATGATTTTAAGGATTTATTTATATGGACATGAATTTTTTGAAATGATATTTCTTTTCAAAAGTTTCTAAGTGTTATGGGACACTTTGATTCAAAAATCTCTTTTAAATTTCTTCCTTAATAAATGTGTGACTTTTAAATGATTTAAAAAAAAGAGATATTTCTCTCAAATAGTTTTGATTTCATCTATTTCAACAAACTTTTATGGATTTTAAGTTTATTTGAAGTTGGTTTATTATGATACAAAACTTCCATATTGTTTTGAAGTTTTTGTGATGTGTTTGATTGTGGATGTGTTATTTTTATACCATTCATGGTTTATGGATGAAGTATTTACATTTCGTATACTAGTTTTAATATGAATGTTTATGTTATGTTTAAACCTTTTCATATGGGAATGAATTGGACTTAATATGTGATGGGTGGAGCCCGCTATAGCTCCTCTATGCATCGGTAGGTCTCATGAGACAAACTAGTGTCTTGGCACAAGGCCTTGACAAAATCTTATTTGTAGTCTTGGCGTGAGGCCTTGGCTCTGTGGTTATGATAGTTTGGAATTATACATTCCATCATTATGAATGTGGTTATTGATATTGCATATGAATATTTGATTAGTAGAATAACCATGTGAATAAGTAAATGGCATTATTTCATTTTTTTCCATACTATGTTGAAGTTCAAGTTTAAAAGGCTTTTGTTTTAGTTATACATTGCCTTAAATGTTTATTCTTATTTATGAAAGTTTATTATATATTGTTATCCTTACTGGGAATTTGAGCTCACCCCTTTTCTATGTTTTATTTTTTCCAGGATGTGAAGAAGTAATTTATGAATGACCTGCAGGGATAGTATGAGGGGATAAGAGTGTGGACTATGGAAACTATATTATTGTGGTTTTCATTTTATGATGTGATGTAAACTTTATTAATGTATCTAGTTATTCCAAGGCTACTAAACTAATCGGTCTTTCGAGATTTGATATTTCTTGTGATCATGCCAATGTTATGTAATAATGCACCGACTCTAGGTAACTAGGGTCGGGGCGTTACAGTTGGTATCAGAGGAAGTTTAGTACAAACCTTGGAAGCTATATTTAGATAAAATCTGATTAGAGCACGTAGACCTAAGATGAACTTTGAGGATTAGTATAGAAGAACATCCTAGAATTTTGTTATTGTAGATATTTTGTGAGTTTTCCAAGTAATACATCCCTGTCTGGATACGAGTAGGTAGAGGCGGCTCTGGCACAGATGTACCTAGGGGTAAAACCCGAAAACACTGTTTGAGCTAGACTCGAATGGGAACTGGTGCACGACAACGGGCCTTGATGCACTCTTGGTTACGACACTCCCGGGGGATATGCTTAGGATAATTCTCATTTTATTTACAAACCATTATGAAGGGTTTATGAGTATATACTTCCTAAAATGAGACATTTTTATGATTATGGATTATATCCATAAACTATTTAATTTATGTTATTTGTTTTACAAGATTGGGATTAGGTATTGTTATTCATAAACTAATCTAGTGTATGCCATTGTTTGGAAATGGCGCCCAGTAGAAGTAATGAGAACTCCAGCAATGCACATGATCCAAAGAGAAATAAGGATCATATATTTCATGGTCTTAAGACAGAATTTATAAGTCAAATAGTCTCCCATGTATTATCATCATATGAAGAAATAATATCATGTGTTGATAAGATAAATAAAGAGTTTACTGAGTCCTATGGCTTTGAAGGGAAGCAAGAGAAGAAAGGGATGGAAGAGGGAAATATGGATAAAGGGAAGAGGGAAAAGAATAATTTTCCCATATGTGATAACTGTGGGAAGAAACACTCTGGAAGTTTCCTGAAAGGAATGGGAGTTTGTTATAAGTGTGGAGGAAAAGGGCACAAAGTACGTGACTGCAAGGGTCAGAAAATGGTTTCAAATGTACAATGCTTCATTTTCAAGGAGTTTGGACACTATGAGAACCTATGTCCCAGTCATCAGACTATGCCTCAAATGATGCTATTGGATAATAATCAAGTTATGATACTACCACAGATGAAGAGGAATGATTAGAGTTCTTATGTTGATCATGTCATTTGAGTGTTGTATCAACAATGTACTTGTTATAATAATTATGGAGTATATAAGGATTGTACTGCAGTACTATTTCATTAAGGACTCGAGATTGTGTGGAACAAAGAAAAGTGACTCAATAGCAGGTTAAATTTTTGGAAAATATATGGTTGAGAGAAAGATAAACCATCATATGGTTCTGATACCGAGGTAGTGATTTTAGAATAATACATGATTGATTTGGATAAATTATATTGGATATTCTTGAATACCTTGAAACTGATTAATGATTTGTATATTCTATCATTGTTTGGGTTTCCAACATTTTTGTATTGAAGGAGTATATCTATTATTCTTTAAGAAATAAGGGATCATGAATTTAATCAATAAGGTTTTATGGTAATTCAGGATGTTGTAGTGTTTTAAAAGAATATATGATGAAGGTGTTCACATGTTATTACACGACAAAAAGGATCTTCATTGTGTTTACCTTCCTTATAAATTTTGGACTAAAGTATTTTGGATAGTTCTAGTTTGGATTATTTTGGATTTCCATAAAAGGACAACCCAGAGGTCGGGCAGCAACCCGTCGCGTCCGGTAAGGCTGCGAGACTTGAACCCACAACCGAAGGGCGACAAGGGTGTATCACCTACCACTGACCCACGTGATGTCCAGTATTGAATAATGTCGTTTTTTTAATGGTTCTTCTAGATGAATTATAAATTCATTTTTTTAACCCTATATGAATATGATAAATAGAATATTATTTTTAAGTTCTATTATCTTTTAGAGTGAAATATGAGTTTGTGGTAGAACTTAGTTAAAGGATGAGACTCTACTTGTCAAGTATATATTTTTCTTCTTCTCTCATTCAATGAAAAAATTAATTCTTATACTGTAGTGAATGTATCTTAAAAAAAAATGTGTTATCCTAATACCATATGTTTTGCTGAACCGATGGTATTTTAAATCATCATAGACTGATAAATTTAAGGCCCTCAATTTTACACTTGTTTGTGATTGATGACCTCAGTCACTACCTATAAGTATTTACGTTTTTCCTCCAATTATATGTCTTTAATTTCCACCAATGTTCTCCGAATAGATATCATAATTTGGTGGTGACCCTTTCATTTCTCTTTTCCTCTAATTAAGACTAAATTTTATTAACCCAATTTCTGATGTGGGTTTTCCCACAAATATATTTTCTATATTCAACCTTTTATTTTCGAAGAACAATTTCAAATTGCGAGGACGCAATTTATTGGAGGAGGGGAGAATGTAACACCCCAATATTTCATAGTGTGTTATTTCTTCAGAATAATTCAATAACTTTCACTACACGCAACACCGAGTTCAAGCGCACCATGACTTACTAAACAAGTCGTTCCAAAAAGGTTATAAATA
The DNA here is from genome assembly GCA_963277665.1 of Viscum album. Lineage (NCBI taxonomy): Eukaryota > Viridiplantae > Streptophyta > Magnoliopsida > Santalales > Viscaceae > Viscum > Viscum album. Next base: position 1,812,304,743 of record OY728156.1, read on the forward strand.
GTGTTAATTAAATTTTAAACTTTATATAATCCTTATAATTTTAGAATCCATATTATTAGTTTCTTAGACATAATGTAAGAAGAAATTCATTTTCAGTATTACACTTTTACAAACTTTTAATAGTGAACCCTTTTTAAATCCAATATTTTAAACTTTTATATATTCAATTTGACTAAATAAATTTACTTTTTAGAATGGGGACATCAAAAATTTACAATTAAACATCCCAAGCTTCCAAGGTACGTTTCCCTTTGAATAATGTAATGGCGCGCATTGTACGCAACTTCGAGTTCTAACACACACCACAACCAATCAAACTAGCCGTTATGAATAGTAATATCTACTTTTTGAAATTTTATAAATTTTATCTCTCAAAATGGAATTCATTTTTGTATTTGGAGTATCGAATTTAGCCTGAGGTGAAATTTTGGAACTTTTCAGATAACATTTATATTTTGATGAATAGTGAAAATTACTAAATTTTAATTAAAAACAACTTTTTTTAATAAAAATAATTTATATTGATAAATTATGAATTTGAGTGGTTTTAAATTATATTTGGAATATATTTTTACCATTTAATAAAATGTTGGTCATTGTACATAATTTCACAATTAACCCAGACATAAACAAGTGTCAATCTTTTGATAGCTATTATCTCTTAAAAACACTCTATTTGTTTTGACGACGGGAATTAATTTTTAAATTAATTAATGCAACTGATATGTTCTGAATTTGGTAAAATATACATCATTTTTTAATTCATAATATAAAATATAGCTTAGGCCTAATTTTTGGTATTTTTCTGGAAACTTTCATTTTTTGATTAATAGTGAAACCACTAAGTGGTAGTTAAAAAACTGATTTTTTCATAAAACTTAATTTTACCGCTTCTGTGAGTGGAATTTCGAAAATCCGAGAGACACGGTTAATATCAATGAGTAAAATGTGGTTCAATGAGATGAAAATAATTTTTTATGAATAGTAACTTTTTACTTTTATTTACCACGGCTAAAAGTAAATAGGGTAATTAAGGGTACAAATGATATTAATATTACCATAAAACATGTCCTAATTCTATTGGACAAGTGTATCTCTACCAAAAACAATATTAGGAGTAAAATATTATCATTTAGGTCCACTTTTATTAGATTAGGACATTTATTACTATTTAATTCAAAGAAGAGTTAAAAGAGTTAAAATCAAAGTTTATTTACTAAAATATTTTTAATATAGGGCTATACATAGGATAAATTAGATTGTAAATAATCATTAGATATATAAAAATATTTCCTACATAATGGTATTTTATTTATATTTTTTAGACATTAAATAATTTAATTTATTTATGACACAATGGTGATGCAGTAATTACCTAATTAATAAAAAATTAGGATAATTGATATTATAAATACCCAAATAAATGTAATTTGATACTTTTTATAAATACCAATAATTTTATAGTTTAATATGACATGGTAGTATTGATGTAATTAACTTATTTCTAAGTAATAATTCTTTTATTATTTTTACAAAAATCAATTATTGAATAGTGTCAAAATTGACATAAAAGAGTTTATAAAACAAATATTATATTATTAATTGATATAAAATTCATAAAAATATAATGTTCTGCCAAGAGATGAATATCATGATATGTGTATCATTAATGGACCACTTGTGGGTCTCTTGTATTTATATAGTAAGTTTATTAACCATATAATATAAAAATACAAAGAGACATTGTAAAAGTGAAACTAATTAACTAAGAGTTAATACTTAAATAAAAGGTTAATATTATGACCCAAACCTATCTAAATTATATTGGTTGAGTGGTTTTCAAACAATACCAACCTTAAACTTTAAATAATCCACTTTTGAGCCATTAGAAACCGAATATGAATTTATTATAAAATAATATTTCTAGCTTTTCCAAAGGTTCCTCTCACCCCTCTTATAAAAGGGAAATCCCCCTTCTCATTAATTCACACCTTCAAATCCTTTTGGTTCGGCCAAAACCTGACCAAATACTCTTTCAAATTTCATCACTACAACCTAGATGCCTTAGTTTGATCAGAAAGCCAACCTAAGGATCCATTTTGATCAAATCAAAAGGAAGAACCCGAAGAAGAGGTATTGTTTTCACCACCCATTTTCAAATTCATTTCTTCTTCAACTTTTTCTTTATTTGTTATTATCATTATAAAATAATGAATCCAGTATCTCCTATATACTGTAATATTATTATACATATGGTACAACCATATTCAGTATTCTATCCATCCTTTGAATGACATGTCACCATACATGCGTACGTACGGCTTACCGTCTCCACGTCGTGGTGTAATTGTTATTCAATATATTATTATTTGGATGGGTATAATAATGATGTTTAATTCATGTAAATAATAAATATAACATGATAATGATTCTTTATATAAGATATACCATCCAATTAAATATTATTTTAATATCAAAAGAATGATATTGTCGCTCATGCGTACGTACGGACTACCGTCTCCACGAATGCGATGAGATTCATTCTCCATCGTATCCATTCAAGTATAATTATCATTTGATGATTTAAAAATAATGTTTAAGGACTTGATTTCATTCTGGATATTAATAATATACAATCTATACATGACAAACATGGCTTACGTAACAAAACATATAAAACAAAACGAGTAAGTTAACACCTGAAATGATGATAATACTAAGATATTATTAACAAAGCAATGTTAAAAGATCATATATGATAACATAATAATGTATATGATTCTTTTATAATTTAATAAAAATTATTTCACCATTATACAAAAGTTTAACCTACCCCCAACCAAGGAAAAGTACATGGTAAGGGTTTATTTCGCAATCTCTTCATTATCCGAGGTTGTTTATACGTAATAATCTACTGGGATTTCTTTATCATCCACATCCATGTTTCTTAAAAATGTATTTCAAAACATTTTTATTATTTACAAGAATATGTTTTAAAGTCATTTATACCCTTGTTTTAATTTTTATAAGAGGTTTTAAAGGAATATTTCCGTCGTTTTCCATACAAGGTGCTTTTTAACCTTTTCAACAGAATTAAGGTAAGAATGTTTTTTTAACTTATACGGAAGGTGCGGCTATTTTCCGCCGTTATAAAATTTTCAAAGCTTCCCTTACAACATTATAAGGATATTTTCAGATTAAATGTTTTATTTTATAATTATGTGACTTTTAAATGATTTCAAAATGAATATTTTAATATTTTCTGAAAGGTACCCTTTATCAAAATCAGAATTTTAAATGTTTTAAAGATTTATTTTTCTAAATATATTTAATTAATGTCCATGTTTTCAAAATTATTTTAAGGATTTATTTATATGGACATGAATTTTTTGAAATGCTATTTCTTTTCAAAAGTTTCGAAGTGGTATGAGACACTTTGATTGAAAAATCTCTTTTAAATTACTTCCTTAATAAATGTGTGACTTTTAAATGATTAAAAAAAGAGATATTTCTCTCAAATTGTTTTGATTTCATCTATTTCAACATACTTTGATGGATTTTAAGTTTATTTTAAGTTGATTTATTATGATACAAAACTTCCATATTTTTTTGAAGTTTTTGTGATGTGTTTGACTCTGGATGTGTTATTTTTATACCATTCGTGGTTTATGGATGAAGTATTTACATTTCGTATGCTAGTTTTAATACAAATGTTTATGTTATGTTTAATCCTTTTTATATGGGAATGCATTGGACTTAATATGTGACAGGTGGAGCCCACTATAGCTCCTCGATGCATCGGTAGGTCTAATGAGACAAACTAGTGTCTTGGCACAAGGCCTTGACAAAATCTTATTTGTGGTCTTGGCGCGAGGCCTTGGATATGTGGTTATGATAGTCTGGGATAATGAATTCCATCATTATGAAAGTGGTTATTGATATTTCATGTGAATATTCGATTAGTAGAATAACCATGTGAATAAGTAAATGGTATTTTTTCATTTTTTTTGCCATACTATGTTGAAGTTCAATTTTAAAAGGCTTTTGTTTTAGTTATACATTGCCTTAAATGTTTATTATTATTAATGAAAGTTTCCGCTATATTGTTATCCTTACTGGGAATTTGAGCTCACCCCTTTTCTATGTTTTATTTTCCCAGGATGTGAAGAAGTAATTTATGAATGACCTGCAGGGATAGTATGAGGGGATAAGAGTGTGAACTATAGAGACTATATTGTTGTAGTTTTCATTTTAGGATGTGATGTAAACTTTATTAATGTATATCGTTATTACAAGGCTACTAAACTAATCGGTATTTCGAGATTTGATATTTCTTGTGATCATGCCAATGTTATGTAATAATGCACCGACTCTAGGTAACTGGGGTTGGGGAGTTACACAAATGTTTTATCCAAGTATCATATTGGTAATATACCCTTGTTTCCTTGGGATATCTAATAAAATGCGCTTAGTACCCCAAGTGAAATGTTTTTTTATAGAAGTTTCTTTAAAAAACACTTCACATCCCCAAACTCATACATGTGATGACATAGGATTATTTTCATACTAAATTTCATATAGAATATAAGTTTCCACTTTAGTTAGTACTCAATTTATAAGGTATTATGTTTTCTATAAGTTGTATCCCTAAAATGATATTGGAAGACTTAGATGGCCCACCATTGATCTCACCATGTTTAATATAGTGTGGTTTCTCCTTTCACTTACACTGTTCTATTGTGATGTATAAGGAGGTGTGAGTTAGGATAGAATCCCAAACTCCCATAAATAATCAATTAAGTCTTGATAATATATTCTCTACCATGATATGAATGGATTTTATTGATTTTCTTACTAAGATGGTCCAAAATTCATTCTTATATTCATTGAACCTATTAAAGGAATCTGACTTATACCACATAAAATATACATATTCAAATATAATAAATTCATCGGTAAAAGTTTTAAAGTTTAATAAGAAATATCCCACACACATCAGTATGAACTAACTCAATAATCTCAATATCTCTTTCTATTTTTCCACTAAATGGATATTTGGTCATTTTTTTCTTGTAAACATCCATGTCATTCAGTAAGTTGTTTTAGTTAAAAAGAATCTAAATATCCATCTTTGTGTAATATGGTTAATTTTTATCATTTATATGACCAAGCCAGTGATTCCATAGTAGGGTGTGGTATAAATCATGTGAACTATTTTCATTATCGATTTCCATTACTTGGTTTGTTTAATCCAAAACATAAAGACCATTCTTTAAATATGTCATACCATAAAAAAAATTCTTTATAAAATAAAAAACATTTATTCCCAAATTTGAAAATAAATAAATATATATATGTCAAGTTTGAATATAGAAATAATTTTTTTAGTGACTGAATTCACATAATAAAAAACTTTTAAAACCATGATCATTCAATTTAGATGTGTGAGGTGGTAGTCTCCAATAGCCACAACAGTAAGTCTGACACTATTGGATACTCATAGATCTACCTCACCTTTGTAAATCTTCTATAATCTACATGGTTATTTTATTTTAATAAATATGTGAGGACCACATGTTATATATAATATAAAATTAGTAGAAATGGATAAATTACACTCGATAACAAACACACTAGAATCTTCCCCTTTATTATTTAAATATGGGTGAAATTTCTCTTCCAATGGATCTTATTTTAACATTAAAAACAGATACCATCATGTTCCCTTTCAGTTCTCTTCATTCTTATCTTATTGTAAAGATGTTGTAAAGAATAATAAGACTTTTATTTAGTCTTGTATCACTTAAATTTTTTCCCTTTTATTCACCATAAGGATAAAAGGTTTTTTCAATTAATATCCTTGTTAACTCCTTGAAGTAGAGTGAGAAGATTTGGGAAATACTTATGTAAGTTGTTCATATTGAAAATTACAAAAAATAGATAGGGAATCTCTAAGGAAGTGATGAAAGAATGATAATGGTGCACAGTTCTTAAGGAATTTTAAATTCTAGAACCTCTAGGTTCTCAATATAGGCAATGAGTTTGACTATGTGGGGACCAGATGACATACCTTCTCCAATTTGTCTTGTGAACTTCACCTTAGATATATAAAACCATTTTGTTCTTACTTTCTCCTGATAAATATCACAAAGATGTTGGATCATGATATAGGCATCCATGATTTCATGTGACTTAATGAGTTCATTAAACATGTTTAAAATAATTAAATATTGAAATTTAATTGCATCACTTTGGTTTTTATCTTAGATAGGGAAATCATCATCACCTACCTCCTTTTTAGGTGGGTCATCCATTTTTGATTCTATCATGTAAGACTTTAGTTCATGGAGAAATACTACCCATAGGTATCTGAACCATTTTTGGAAGTTACTTCCAGTTGGTAGATATTCTTTCTCCAAAATTGATCATAGGGATAATGTGGTTGAAGAACTTATTAATATATTATAATAATAAAAGAGTATATTATTAGTAATTTTTCTTGATTATAAATTATGTGAGAGATAATAATTTTAAATTTATTATGACTCCCACTATTTTAGGATGTTTCAACATCTCCCACCATTGAACTTAAAATTCCCAATAACATAGACATTATAGTGGAAAGGATCTACATTTACCTTCTTATAATACATATGAAGGCCAAAAAAATTATAATAAATTATTTAGGTAGGAAGTATTACCAATTGTAAACCGGTAGCACCTTGAACTATTGAGTGGACTCCCCAATATAAAAATCATGACTCAGATTTCCTTAACACTTACCTCTAAATTTATATTGGATGGAAGAATACCATTTCACTCAATACGAATTTGGTTTAGTCAACCCACTATATTAGTTAATAATTCTTGATAATAAAAATTTCCCCCATAGAGGCCAAACCAAAACTTTATCTATGGTCTTATCTTAATTCAGATGATGGTAGGATTAATGACTTAATATTAACTTGAGGGATTTTTCTTATTATTTGTAAATATTTCTTATTTTATCCTTCACATTACTTTTTACTATAAAGTGGATTTTAATTTATGGATTAACGATTTTTTGATACAACATTTATGCATAACCTATTTACTTTAATCCCTTATCTATATATTTTTCCATTTATTTATTTTATCATAGTCTTGTATCCATAAAATAAATCATACATAAGGAAGAAATAAAACTAAAAAATAACTGATGTGATTATGATCTTATCTAATGGTTGATTTATTAAGAAAACGAAAAATCTACCTATGAATATAGGGGGAAAATCCTTATACTAAGCTTGGAATGAGTTTCAAAATTCTATTAGTCTATATATATATGAGTCATTTTTGTTTCATCTCATTTCCATCTCAAAATACCTCCACCTCAACTCTACCTTGAACTGACTCCATGCACCTTTAGATACTCCTTTTGTCAAATATGTTTTCTAACTCACACATAGGTGAGTGGAACCAAAGGATTGGTCAATGTGAGTTATATAAACAAAGTTTTTACACACGTATCAAACATAATAAATGGGGGAGGGATTACATATGGTCCATCATATTTTATTTAATAATAAATAACTTTAAACTCATGAAATAAAATAAAATAAAATTAAACCAACACATACATAGTTTTACTTAAATCTCATGATTGGTTATACACATGCAATGACTATGTATTTAAAATATCTATCTAGAATTCATTTTAATTAATTATTTAATAAGATAAAATTCACATGAATTAATCCAATTAATTACATAATTAATAAATTAATTCATTTTATCATATTTCATTTAATTTTTCTAGATATTCCCATGTTATGTGATTTTAAATAATGTAAATTATTTTATTTTATTTAAAATTATTACATAACATTGTACATAGAAGAAAATCAGTGAGTACCTATCTGAACTACTCAGTATGGAACTTGTTTTATAAAATTCACTTATATGATATATTTTGTACAAAGTATATGTTTTATTTTGATGTTGAAGATGGCATCGACGCCTCGGGAGCTTCTCTTTGATGGTGTCTCTAGTGGTCTACGAGCTTAGGTCATGGTTTATCCCCATTTTCTTATTTTTACTCAACTTGATAGTAGTGTGGTGTCTAAAAAAACTCCTCAAGTGGCATATGATTATTCCATCAACACTTTTCAGTGCTCTGATGTGGATTTGGGTGTTGTGTGATCTCGTAGGGATTTTCCTTTGGCTATTGCAGGTGATCAACATTGGTCTGTGACAGTCATTTCCAATATTGATAGACCTCATGGATTTGTGAGTGAGAACCCTCATCCAGCAAATGGGAACACATTGGTCCCTAAGTCTAAGGCTACGGGTGCTGCACAATCTATTAAGGATTTGAAAATATTAGTTTCATATGATCGAAGATGGTATGCGGCGGTCAGTGTTGGACTTGACGGCTTCCATGGATCTGTGTGTGGTAACCCTAATATGGAATCCAGGTCTTAGTCTGATGTAATGGATGATTATGTACGGGTGAGGGTTGAGATGAACCACATTATAGTTTATGTGACCAGATCTAGTTTTATATAAGTATATGTTGATGGTAGGCATGGATCCATGGTATTGGTGGAAGAGAGGTATTGACCTCCAATGGAGAGTGGGTTGATTTTCTCATCGAATTACAGAGACTCTAGTAGAAGACACTTAAAACATATTAACGATTCTATCCTAGATCAGATTGTAAGGAATGGTGATACCACTCATGTGATTACCAATAAAAAGGCTATTCTTGATAGGTTTCAGATTTTCAAGTTCAATATCATTTCTATGATAGTTCTCCCAGTTGGTAGAAAACTTTGGAAAGTTGATGACATTGTTCAAAAGTTGGCATTTTCATGGAATTATTCGGAATGGAAATGTGTTCCCATGGGTAGAGGCTTCTTTAATATTATTTTTCCATTGGAGGAAATGAATAATAGGGCATGGGGGATCAAATCAACTTCTTTAAGGCTAGGTATGATTCGCTTTCCAGAATGAGATTTTTGGTTTAACCCATTTGACTTAAAAATACTCTCTTCCATGTGTGGATTAAAATCATTGGTCTTAACCGGATTTTATGGCATCCTAATATTATTTTTGATATTGCTTCTACTGTCAATATTCCAATAAAAATGGATCAATCCACTGAGGTTTCCATGTTTTGGAATTTTTCTAGGGTGTTGGTGGAGGTTGATTTAAGCATGTGTTTAATTAACCATATAGTGATGTCATCATTGGATGATAACATCCATCTTAAGATTGAATATGAAAAGCATCCTTATTTTTTATGGATTTTCAAGTAATTGGTCATTCTAAAGATACATGTCATAAAAATTTGGTTTTCTCCTATTTCTATATAAAAGGTCATCATGAGACAACTTGTAGGAATAAAGAGAATTTGAAGGCTAAGGTGGAACATGGTGGTTCAGCAGGACATGGACCTAAGGTTAGTGTTGGAATGATCCCTCAAAGTAGTGCTAGTCCTGAGGGAATTTCACATCATGTGATGGATGGGAATGTGCAGGTGGATACACCTATGCCCGAACTAGGTGGTGATGGTATGAAATAGGTCATGATGGGTATTGATAATGTTCACGATCCTTTAGATTTTTTAGAGGATATATCTTTTTAGTATCATTTAGAGAAAAGGATGTATGCAGCTGGTGGCTTATAATCCTCCAACCATACAGGATAATGCTTTTAATAAAACTGCTACTCAACAAAATGTTGTTTATGATAAGTGGGGAAACATCTCTACTAATGAAGGTGTTATCGGTACATTTAATGGAATTGGGTAGCTATGGCCACACCTCTTTTTAAGATTCATTTTTATATATCAAGGAAAATGTGATTGATTGTGAGGGATTTACTCCTACTCCTTCAAAGCGAAGGCCGCAGGGGGATTATTCTAACCTAGCACAAACTGTGTTTACTAGATCTTCTTCTAAGTTTTCCAAAATAGCTAATATAGATATCCTTAAGATCTTAAAGAAAGTTAAATCTCAATCTGAGTGGGAAACTTCTAATGAATCTGATTATGGGAATGACATGTCTTATTATGATCTTTGACTTTTTTCATTGTGTTTTGGATGAGGGAAAATTCCTTTGTTTTCCCCATGCATCTATTTCCTGTACCTTTTCTTTTATTTATTAAATTGTTTGAAGATTTACTTCTAGCTGGAATTGTGTGGTTATATATTGTAATTTCTTGGCATGTACTGTCAAATTAATGAAACACGAAACACATGAATATTACATTGTCTACACAATTTAATGCGTTGAGTCTTAGGTATGAAATGGAAGTAACAAATTTTTTGTTTTGAATATTAAAGAAAATTAAATAATCATTTAATATAATATAAAAACCTTATGACCAGTGTTTACTATCAAATTAATGACATGAAACTTAGTTTAATGAGGTTTAACTGAGTAATTAATAAAATTTAATATTTCTACATAAATTGTTAATGTACACAACATGTGAAAGATAACCACACAACATTTACATTTCTTTACTGGATATCAATAGTACATTCCTAGGTACTCTACATGAACTTATTGTGGACATTTAAAATTGTGCACGATGTGTAGTAAGGATACACGACATCTACTTCAAGTTACATGGATTCTTACCCATATTAATCATGTATTAAATGCACGTGGATTATTAATTATGTGACACATCTTGACCTATTGTTTTCCATTGAGAAAACACTTGCACTACATGACATATAGGTAATCTATATAACATGAAATTTATAAAATCCATGTGTTATCATGGCCGGTCAACACATGGTGTATTAAATGTGTGTGGATTTTATTCATTACATAATAACAAAAATTCCATATGGGGTCTTAGTGAAATGAATAAGGCTACATGGCATGTGATAAAGGAGTTTACGCCATATAACCCTATGTTATCTGAACAAAGTTCTTGGAACCTTTGGATGGGTTATTAAAATGGGATATTCATTAATTGTTAATCAATCTTGGTTATGTAAGAGAGAGATGAAGATAAGGAATAAGAAATCAATAATTATATGAAAAAACAATAAAACATGAAATAATATTTAACTTTTAAATGGGTAATTACCCCTTATGAAATAAATATTTACAAATTTGAATGTAACCACTCTCATACTACATGTTGGTTTTGGACACAGTAGAAGAACCTTTTAGGCCTATGGACAACTTAGATTATTTTATGTTTTATGGATCATACACATACTGTATAAGACATAAACATCCTGATCAAATATTTTGTCCAAATAATATTTAAAAATATAGTTGACAGAATCAAGATAATATCTTTTCTTATTTTATAATTAATTTATTTAGATCAGAGGAGTGAATATCTCATTCCAGATATCTTTTTTCGATGAATATATTTTTCATTCAAACCCATTTTTGGTCAACCTTAATTTCTCTTGTATGATCCTGGTGTAGAATCTATATAGTGGGGATCCACACATGCTCTTATTATCTCGTAACAGTGATTATGGATTTTTTGGTGTTATCACAACAAATTGACCATCTTTCAGTTCTCATCTTGATCATTATAATGATTCTTTTAGGCTTGAAGAATTGCTATTTCACTCTCATTCTTGAGATGATGAAGGAGGAAGGAGAATATATATAGATCCCTTCTGTCTTGAGAGAGATCTCTATATATCATTGTTCATAGTGATTATCAATTTCTATCAAATCTATAAAAAAACATAGTTGTCTATTTATAGGGATGGGATTAGTGTTAGAATTGTATTTAATTACATAGAGGCCCTAAAATAATATATTTAACCTTATATAGCCTCAATCCATGTAATATTATTGTTATTATTTTCTCAAGTCATGTGCTAACTAGTGAAATGATAAATATTATTTTATCAACTTTCAAATTATTATTTATCATCAGACACAATCTTGGTTTTCTAGTCCGCCTTGGAATTGATTAAATAACCAAATAAATATTTATTCATTTAATAAATAAATATTATATATATATTTAACTAAATAATTTCCTTATGAATAAATATGTATTTAAAATATATAATTAATAAACCATGAATAAAATTAGTCCACAATCTTGAGAATAATATTTATTCCAATAATTAAATTCAAATAAAATTTATTTGAAATCAATAGAAACACTTCGTGTGTGACCCTAAGGATTTGTATGTTTTCCATTGAAAATCACATCATTGTTGGGTAGAGGTAGGTGAGGCCCCTCTTGTGGGATTGAGTTTTGTTCAATAGATGTTGGTTAGGATTTTGGATATAAATTGTAATCTGGTTATAGTTTAGAGTCGAAAGAAATTGTATGTGGACCATCTATTCCATCCATTGGACTTTTCCATAGGTGACTAGGTTTTCCAGAAAGCTTCTCCTCAGTTTAGTCACCTTCGGCTGGGTAAATAGGGAAATTTTTCTTCAAGATATGTATAATATTTAAGTTCACTATGTGACTTGGAAATATTGTGTATTATTTGGAATTATTGAATCCTTTTATAGGTATTCATTATGTTTTCCAAATATATCAACTTTGTAAGTACCATCCCAATCCCTCTCATGTTCATAGTTGGGAAGATATCAAGTTTAATCCAGATGTTCTAGTTAGGGAGAAACCAATTGATATCATTGAATCTAAGGTGAAAGTACTATGTGATAAGTCTTTCCCATTTGTTAGAGTGTTATGGAGACACATATTAGATTTTTATGAGACATGGGAGCATGAATCGTTAGTGAGGGTGTAGTGGCCAAACCTATTTCTAAAAAACCCTTTTTTCGTATGACTTACTAGGGACAAAAGGTCCTATGGTAGGGATATTGTAACATCATGGTTAAAGGTAATTATTTTTTAATTTTTAAGAGTTGTACATCCGGTTTTAAGGAGCTTTAAGGCCTTTTTATTATTTTTGGATTTTCCACAAGTCTTGAACTAGACACTTCCAGCATAATGCATTCACGTTGTGAATATAATTCATAACATGGATCTATTACTTGATATATTTCTTAAATTCCATTAAAAGTGTGAAAATAGTTCAAGAAATGAAGAATGTTCATGTCATGAAATTGTCTATCATATTTTTTTAAGCTTATGGGTTACCTTTTTCAAAGTGCATGAAATTTGAGGGATTCAAATTTTGAGTTGTGTCTTCATGATGTGAATTGTTCATGACATATAATTTTTTATTACATTACAAGCCTAAATCCTAATTAATTCTATCCTTCTCATTCTTTCCTTAATCCCTAGGCTCTTCTAGGTGATTTTGGGTGTCTCCACCCCTTTCGAATCACTTCATTTAGTGCTTGAACTATATGGTGGTTGTGATGCATCTCTCTTGGTAATAAGCCTTTATACTTCTTTACTACTAATGATCACAACAACAGTGTTGTTTTGCAATTTTTTTTATTCATCAATCTTGTGGTAACATATTTTTTATCCTTTCTAAGTCCTTTTTTAAATATTATCCTTAAGGACAACTCTCACATTGGTTGTGGTGTGGTGGGTTTTTTTCCTTGATGTGTGAATTTATCTAACCTCTATAATGGTCATGTATTTAATGTAATTATATTCTGAGATGTGGAAATAATTTTTAGGGACTTCATTGTTTTCTCTGCTATCCATATAGTGTTAGTGGATATTATTTTTTTGTATATTTCAAGCCAAGTTGAGGTAGGTGGTTCAATATCTATCCTTTGTTGAATGAACCATGATTAATAATATTTTATAAATTTATTTATAAATAAATAAAAATATTTATTTGTTTTTACAAATGGATTTGTTATAAAATATGGTTTTCCCTCGATTTTGGGTAAAGTAAATGGTATTTTTCAAATAATTTCAAAAAGTGTTTTTAAAGAATGAATGATAAAAGAAAAGTTTTGTTTGAAATTAATTGTAAAAATCCATTTTGAAATTATTTGAGGAATTAATTACATGGGAAGCCTTGGGTACTTAGTTGGAAGGTCTAGCATAGGGTCATCATCTATTTTATTTTTAGGGGGTTCACTCATGTGGTGTTCCTATCTTCCTTAAGCATGATATTCAAGGGAAATTGTATGACATTATTATGGGGTTAACCCATGGGGTATTCCTATACTATTTAGGTCTATGTTCTAAGGGCTTAGGTGCGCACTATTCATTGATTATCATATGGGTAGTCTTATATCCTGACATATTGTGATCCTTGGTTGTTTACCATTGTGATTTAACACTGTATTATTCTATATTTGATATACCTACTTTTAATTTGATAAATTTTTGTGGAAATTATTATTTGAAACTATTTTTTGTAGATTTTTTTAGAGCTTTAAAAAAGGGAAATATTTATCATTATTTTGATATAAATTGCTTTATCATTTATCAGGCCATGTTTTCTTTAAAATGATCCTATTATGATTTTTTATATATGGACTTGATATGGAACACTTGGGTGGTATTAAACTGAGCATGTTTAGCTCAAACCTTACACACCCCTTCAGTAGTGTGTAGACCTGATTATGTCTGTTGATGAAAGAAAAGGTATGGTGCCCTAGTGTGGTGGTGCGGTTTACATGAGCAGGGTATGTATATCTGGTGGTGATATAGTGGTACATATCCCACGTTATTACATGGAGTAGTCAACTTTTTTTATTTAACATTTGTTAATGGACTTATCCTTTGGGGTTTTTCTGACGGAATGAGTTGTATTTCTTTTATTTTTTCCATTCAGTTATGGAATGTATTTATTATAGTTAGTATCTACTATTTATTTCTTCAATGTATATATATTTAATTTTTTATTCCCCTACTTTTTGATTCATGGTTTCTAGTTTCTTGTCCATGGGGATCAAGAATTCCCTTGATGTATGTGGTGAATTGGTTTGGATGCTAGTTTCTAAGGGTATCCCATATCGGTTCATTACATAAAGTCTAAGTAACATTTCACATTCTCATATACAAGAATACATAATGACACACAAACATATGCAATTCCTACTTTTGGGTATGTTCTCATAATATACCATCTTGGATATTTCATGAGATAGTACCATCTTCTTATGAGTACTCTCACCTGACAGTAAAAATACTATATATCCCACCATAGAATATTATATGACCATAGAACAAGATTTAATAATATCATCATGGAATTTTAAGGTTCTTATATAGTGGGGAATAATTATACACTTTTGAATGCGATAGATATCCTAGGACATTATTACATTAAATTCACACATAACTATGAATGACATGTAATAAGATATTTTAATAAATATCCACTTCTTTGAATATTCATACAATCCAAAGTATACATGGTAGGTTCTAAGACACCAACTAAAACATAGGAAAAGTACAAGAGTAGGATGAATAGTAGTATAAAGCTGGACTTACAATTTTCATCTACATCAAGGTGTAGATTGATTAGAAATATTACAATCTAATAATATTAAAAATTATTAGATAACAAATTTTATAAATTTATTAATTGATATAATCAATATAAATGTAGTAAAAATATAAAAAAGTATAAAATCTATAAACATGGTACAAATTTAGTTTTTCAAAAATTATAAAAAATTATAAAAGTACAAAATAAATACACAATAGAAAATTAACAAAACATGGAGCATCAAATTA
This sequence comes from Viscum album, assembly GCA_963277665.1. Lineage (NCBI taxonomy): Eukaryota > Viridiplantae > Streptophyta > Magnoliopsida > Santalales > Viscaceae > Viscum > Viscum album. Next base: position 1,812,320,359 of record OY728156.1, read on the forward strand.
AAATCCAAATACTTCTTTAAAGAATATTAGTTTCTTCCCCAAAGTGCAAGGAGGATCTTTCAACATGGTATAAGGTACTTACCTTCTTATCCATGGAATCTGACTACTTAAACTCATCAGAAGTTGAATCCATCTTCTTATACCAATAATCCGTCAAATTAAACCCATTTGAAGGTGAATCTATCTTTCTATCCCCAAAATACATCAATTTAAACCCTTCAAAAGGAGAATATATCTTCCCATCCTTAGAAGACCTTAATTGGACTAATTGTAATAAGCTTCATCTCCTTATCCCTAAAATCCCTTGATCACACAGTATTTTACCTAGCTCTATCTTCAAATCCCTATAATCTATCAATCATGAAAGATCATAACTAGATCTATCTTTCTATCACTATAATTCCTTAATCATATAAGATCGGTAAAAAAATGAATACAATTTTAAATTTCTAATATATTTAAAAATCAATGCCTCTCACATTATAGCTCCTAGAAAAAACACATAAAAATAAAAGTATTACACTGATCATAAGTACTCTAAATAAATAAATTATACAGCTTCAAGTTGATAAAGAACTTTACTTGACATTCCTCCTTCAAATCCTTGAATTTGTATTCTAATTTATATATAAGGTTGTAAAAACAATAATGTTTGAAATATACATTCTTTAGGGTTAGTTATAACTGCATCGAAAGAAGTTTTGGTATCTTTTGACGAAATAAATATTAATTAACATATTTTAAATAAGTAGATCTAACATTTCTACAGTTCTTGAACATCCAGTGAAATTAAAAAGGTCATAAAAACAAATTTATGTGATTTTTATCCAGTAACCAAGAAATAACTACAAAACAACACTTAAACAAAGATCAATATTATTTAAAGAGTATATTATTATTTTAAAAAAAAGGAAACAAAGTTTTTATAGTAATAATATCCCAATAAATCTCTATTTTTTGGAAAATATAAGTTACGCAAGGAAATGTATAAGTTTCACGAAAAATAAAAGAGAAAACTCCATGTTTTTAATCTGTTTGAAATTCAAATTCTATAAAAAAATTAATGGAAATAAATAAGAAATATATCTAATATATTTTGAATATAAAAATAAAAAAAAAATACATTACATTCTCCCCTATTTTAAACCTTATTATTACTAAAACATCATGAAAACTTGTTATTTTTAAAACATATCCCCCTTTTCATTTTAAAAAAATAAATTCTTATGAAAAAATTTAATCTCTCACCCTTTAAAAAATAATTATAAATGAGGATTAAACCTATTCTCCTCTATATTTTTTAAATTTATCCCATTTTGAAAAAAAATTAAAGTTTTAGGAAATCAACCCCCAATAAAAACATGAAATATTCTAACCAATGCATGAAAAGAAAATAAAGAAACTTCTTGTTAGTTTTAATTTTCTAGACTTATATATTTTTATTATATTTTTAATGTCTTTTCCATTAAATGTAAAAAATTATACCCTTAAGATAATACATTGTTTTCTTTCAGAAAGTTATCTTTTGATAGAAATGGATGATCTTATTCAAAGATGGATCAGCAAAAAATGATAATTTCTTATGTTTTAGTGTCTTAATGTTAGACTTTATATGTAATAATTGAAAATTATTTATTTTTCACATAACTTAAATAAAAAAATTATTAAACATCAACACTTAATAAAATTTTAGAAAATTAAGTTCAACAAAAATAGTAACTACCATTCGAATTATTTCCAATGAATGTAAAAATTCTGATTTGAAAGAACTCTGGAAAATAAAAAGTTACAAAAAAATTAAATGAAAATTCCTCCCCCTTTGGTGAGGTTTTTTAAAATGTTAGGAGATATAAAAATTAATAAGTTATTTGAAAATAAATTTAAATTGATCATTCTCAACTTTATTTAATGTATTAAAAAAATATAAATTTATATGTTAAATAAAAATATCAGAAATATTATTTTTTATAATAAAGTCAAAAAATATATATCCTTTACTGTGTGATATATAAGGAAATGGTATTTTACATCTATGTTTTTGGCTTGTGAGTGATGTTATGGGTTTCAAGACAAATATATCACAATATTTTTATCACAAATAATTTGAGTTTTAGTAAATTTCAAACAAAAATATGTCAGTGTGTGTTGTATCCACAACACTTGAGTGTAACAACCTCTAACTGCAACATTTTATAATTAAGAAATGGAGAGTGTAACTGAGTTTTTCTTCTTTATAAACCAAGAAACTATAGCTTCTCATAAGAAATGGAATGTTTTGAAAATACTATTTTTATCTAACATTCATCCTATAAAATAAATGACGATGTTACTTTTTAAACTAAAATCAATTCTGAAATAATATAATATACCATGTTTTGATCAACCTTTAAAGTAATGAAAACAAAAATTTTATCACCTTTTAAGGTGATTCCTTTGTATTTTATTGAAATATCATACACAAATATACTAAAAACATAATGTTTATTATACTGTTAATTAAATATAATAAACTTCATATCAGACCTCTATAGATTTTTTTATAAACTATTTTCCTAGATTCATCAAGATCAAGTTTGATTGAGGTACCTACCAGAGTAATAATTCTTGAGATATTTTCAAAACAAAAATGTTTTGGTAATTTTATCATATATTCATGTTTATTTATAATGTTTCTTTTTAGTTATTTATAAATTTTAAAACCATGGAAAAGGTTGAGTTCACCCATCATGTACATTTCAAACTCACTCTTCGTTGGTTCCAAAAACCCGTCTGATATATATTTTTTAGTTTAAAAAATCGTCAATATGAATTTGAATAGGAATGGTGACTTTAAAAACCTTATTTATAAAAAGTCTTGGATCATAATTTCTCTTTAAAAAATTACTTTGAAGTAAAAAATATGGTTTGTATATCATATGAGGCTCTTGGAACTTATTTAAGGTTTTAGGAAGATTTGGTAGGTTTAAACACATGTTTAAATTTTTTATTTTCAAAACTAGGAGGTTGTTCAATGTAAAATTCTCATGAATATAACCATTAAGAAAATCACTTTTCACATCCATTTGAAATAGGTTAAAATTTTGATGCTCTACAAAGGATAATAAGATCCAAATAGAATCAATCCTAGATATCAGTCCAAAAGTCTCACTATAAACTATGATTTATTCTTGAAAGTAACCCTTAGAAATAATTCTTGCCTTTTTCCTTAAAATTTTATATAATTTTTTTACATTTGATTATCAAAACTCAGTTTAATCCAATCACCAAAAGTTATTTAGGTTATTCAAACAATGTAAAAACTTCATTCTATGCAAATAGATTAATATCTTCTTCAATATCCCTTATATAACATTTATCATCCAAGTTATCATATACTATTTTAGTTTCAAATTGAGATATTAATTCATGATGATCACACTCATATATTAAAGAGTTTCTAGTTTTTAATAGTTGAGTCATATCTATAATGATATTATCAATGGGATGATCCCTTATGATCAACTAGTTCTTAGGTAAAAAGTTAAATTGTTCTTCAACTATCTATAATGTATCCTCTACTAAAGTAGTTCTCGAATACATAAAATATTATCATCTAAAATTTGAATGATTCTCTAATGATGTTCGTGGTTAAACTTCTGGTAAATGAATAGAATTATTTCAAAAAAAATTTCTCTAGAGTTAACTTTTCTATATTCCAATGAATTATCTTTTCCATTGTTTAATGAAGTTGAATAATAATCATCAAACTTATAAAAAATTAGAATAAAATGCTAAATTTGTAATATATTCTTTAGTTACATTTTCTATAAGACACTTCTCATCTTCAGGAATATATTAATATAATCCTATCATTTTCTAACTATCACTTCCACTTTTTTATAATAAGCTATTAGAATTAGTTTCACCACCACAGCACTCCACATAACTAGGGTTTTCAGAAATTTCTTCCCTATAATTTTATAAGACCTCCTTAAATTTCTATATTTTCTTTTTAGTCTTGGGTAATCAGGTATTATATAAAATATATCCTTATATTCATAATAGTTAATATTTGAGGATTATTTCTTCTCATTTTTATCACTTCAATAATTTTAATGATCATACAGTAAATTCAAATTTATAGTCATATTATTCATCTTTCTTGCTAACTAAGCGATTTATTCCTCACTAAGTCTAATATTACTAACATCTGATGAATATTTATATTACATATTTTTAATATATACTCTAGAATTTATAACATTATAAGTCATATTACCAGAACTATACATAATTTCTTCTCCAATCTTCCTCTTATCTTTCTCAACATCACTTTTTAATCTACTCTTAAATTCCGTAATAGTTCCAACCACATCATTAAGGAGTAGTTTTTTCAATTGTTTTTATCATTAATAGTTATATCCTTGGCCTCCCACTCCTTTAGAATTATATTAATAAATTTTTCAACCAAATGATCATCTGATAGATCCTTCTCACCAATCAACTATAAATTGTTCAGAATAGTAATGAACTTTTGATGCATCTATTAAACAGAAACTCTAGGTAGAAAATAGAATTCCCAATAGTCTTAACATAGAATAACTCTTCTAGTTTCTATAAATTTGGATGTTCCAAAATGAGAAACCAAATTTTTTCCAAATTTTATTAGTAGTTTCACTATAATAAATTTAACTATAAAATTTTCACATCATAAATAATATTAAATTATTATGGACTTCATAGTTAGCCTGAAATTTATGCTTTTCATTCTAGAAAACATAGAAAGTTCCTTCTCTAAAATATTATAATTTTTTATCATCATCAAATAGTTCTCTACTCCAGTATTAACTAAAAAATTATTTATATCATCACACCAATACACATAATCATTTCCATAAAAGATCATAGAAAATTTAGGATTCAAATTGTCTATAAATTTAAATGGTATTCCAACCATATCAAAAATAATAGTGAATATTTATTATGTAATATACCTAGTGTTAGAATAAAAACTAATAAAACACGTTGTAAACTAATAGAAAATATGAATATTATTAGTTTAAGTAGAAATTTACTCTAATTTAATATTTTGTCCCATATATGATAAGAGAAAGAAAACTATAAGATGGGTGTGCATTGTAGTCTAAAACTAGACTTACAATTTTCATCCACACCAAGGTGTAGATTGGTCAGAAATATGATCATCTGATCTGATTACAAATTATCTGAGTAAAATAGTGGAAATTTAGAAATTAAAAGAATTAATATAAATAATGGTGAAATATAAACAAGTATAAAACTTGTAAACATCACAAAAATTTAGTTATTCATAACTTCAGTAAAATATGAAAAATATTAAAGTAAAAAATATATGCGTAGTTGAAAATTAACAGAATAGGGAGGATATTTAAACCTAATTCAATGTACTTTTAAGGATATTACCCAAGGTTCAAGGAGGATATTTAAACCTAATTCAATGTACTTTTATTCCTATCCCCAAAATCCCTCAATTAAAACCTATCTGAAGGTGAATCTATCTTCCTATCCCAAAAATACCTTAACCTAAACCCTTTAGAAGTTGAACCTATCTTTCTGACTCTCTAAGGACTTGATTTAGACCCATTATAAGGTTAATATGTCTAACTATACCTATAATACCTTGATTATAATGATTGGAATTGTCTTTGTCTTCATATCCCTAGAATCCCTTGATCACATATGATTAAACCTAGCTTTGTATTCCGTCCCTAGAAATCCTCAATCAGGTAGGATTAAACCTAGAATTGTATTTATATCCTTATAATCCCTAAATTACACTAGATAGACTAAAAATTGAACACAATATCAAATTTATAAATATATTTACAAAGAAAGGCCTTAAATAGTGTTTCTCTTAGAAGGAACACTCAAAAATAAAGTTATTGCACTGATCAGAGGTGCTCTTAGAAACAAGAAATTGCACAGCTTCAAGATGATCATAAACTTTCAAAATTCTCAATATTTTTTCATTTTAAAAACTATGGATATAGGTTGTGGCTATATCCATTGTTTTGTGTCCTACAGACATGGTTTTAAAACTATGGCTATAGGCCAAATTTTTGGATGTCCTCTTGCCACAGTTTTCCAAAACCGTAAAAATGGGATTCTCGCACTTCCGTGGGAAAAACTTTTCCCGCCAAAAAATTGGCAGGAAGACCTACCACCACGGTTTTGAGTTTATTCCCATGGTTTATATTAATATATATATCATAATATATATATATATATATACCCGAAGTGTCGTGCTGTGTAGTGGTAAGTACCCTGGTTTGTAAAGGGGAGGTGCAAGGATCAAGACTCACTGGTTGAATTTTATTTTTTGGATATTGCCATGGTTTTCTGAGGCTATAGCCACGGTTAAAACTATGTCTATAGGTCAATCTCCATGGTGGCAAGTTTAGAGGCATATTTCCATGGTTTTCAAAACCATGGCAATAGGCAGTTAGTGCCACGGTTAAAATCGTGGCAATTGGTTGGGACCTTCTACCATGGCGATAGCGGCCACGGTTAGCCAAAACCATGGCCATAGGCTATAACCACGTTTTTGGGACCTATTTCCATGGTTTTGAAACGTGGCAATAAGATTTTTTTCTAGTTGTGTTAACAACCTGTATGACAATTTATAGAAAAATTTTAACATTTAAACTAAATCATACATCACAATTAATAATCTAAAAATTATAAATATAAATAAATTTGGGAATGAGTTAAATAAATAAATAATTCATAAATTTAAACTTGAGATAAAAAAATATTAATAATTCATAAATAAAGAAATTGTAAACACTTTATATTTTAGAAAAATATTATAGACATTATATAATATACATAAATATAAACAATTTATATTTATTCCCAATATTAACTCTTTCATATTATTCATTATTGGTTATTTACATTAAATATATCTTCTTTCATATTATTCATCATATGCTATCTAGTTTAAATATATGATATTAAATGGAATATAAAATATTTATATTGAAAATTTATTTTGTAAACAATTTACATAATCTAAATATCATATATTTAATATTATTTAATCCTTGGTCCTATTAGCTATCAAAAATTATTTTTATATTGTTTAAAAAATTTCTAAAATTATATATTTAATTTGAACTATTCAAATCAAGTAATTATGAATGATTCATATTCTATATATAAACACTTTTAATTTTTTCCCTTGTATTTGTAATTTATAAACACTTTATATACTTACCTTACAATTTAAATATAAAAAAATTATATAAAAATTATAAATCATTCCATATAGTTTAAAATTCTATTTTAAAATTAATAATTAATATTATAGAATATTTATTTATTTAATAATTCCTATACACTTAATTAATTAATTATAAATAATTATAAATAATTAATTTATAAAAACCTTTATAGATAAACAAATATCCCCATATAAATTTTTCATTAATTTATAAATTACTTAATTCAATTAATAATTAAAAATTAAGAAGAAAAAAATAGTTTTCTCAATATATTTTATTTAATGATATGGATAGAATTGTAAAGTACAATTTATAAGGAAATGATATTAATTATATTTTACAATTGAAATTCATTGTTCGTGACTTCACATGATGGTTATATAAGGGTGATTTATCACAATTGACATTCACAACTTACGATAAACCACTATATACTATTAATTTGGTGCTCTGGAGGCTTGCTTATGATTAACCACACTGTACGGGATATCAATTCCTATAATATCAACCTTTTTAATATTAATATTTTGTGTGGAAACATGTGGAAGTATGAACAAGTTCTTATGGTAGTCATGGATTATTATAATGTCTTCCGTACAATTAACACTCCATGTAATGATATGCAGCCATATTTTATGATATGTACCAATATCACTTAAGTGATATTAGGATTTTTTTATAAGTTTACTTTGATCTTATAAATTGATACAATATCCCATGTTGTACATTATGATATATAAAAAAACCAAAGGAAAATAATAGATCATATATTACAATATCATATATTATACAATAGGGTCTTATCACTACCTACGATATCACATATTGTATTTTCACCAGCAGAAAAAAAATATCAATCATATTTTATTATTTTTAATATTATATCCATGTGATGTCATATATTATTCATTTTAAAATTTATTTCAAGGAATAAATATCATTTTGAAGCTCTGATACCAATGTTGGGTTTATAAGGAACAATAAACACTTAATCAATATAACAAAAATGACTAGAAACTCAAGAACTAAATAACTTCCATATATGAAATTGAAACCATGTATAACATAAATAATGAAAATATATGTACCTTACATCGATGAATTTTACTAAAACAATATTCATTATAATTATTGGATAAAGAACCCTTAATGGTGGTTGAAAGACTCCCTCCTCTATGGTGTATCAATGGTTTGATGTGAATCAACTGATGCTTGGGGGTCACTTTCTCTACATAATATTCTAGTATCTTGTACTGCAAAGGAGGAGGATGATAAGATATTTGGGTAAGGGGGGTTATAAGTGAGTGAATTTAAGCAAGAACCCCCATCTAATAGTGTTTCCTCCTTTTATATCCCATTAGGATTCTCCTCATTTGTGTATGAATTTATGTGTATGCTATGAGTAAATGAATTCAAGTACAACTCTTTATAAACATCACCATATTCATCCTAATAATATTTTATCTTATTAAATGTTTAGTTTAATCAATGATATCTTATGTGGGGAATAATAAAATGTTAACACTTTAACATTTTTTTTCCAATCTAATCATTGGATTACATATGGATCATCCTATATGATTCATAGCTATACGGTATGTCCCAATTGTACATTATAACTATTTAAGGTGATGTTATGATATCTTATATCAGGCCATATGATGTTCCCATATAATATAAAATGATATTTTCAAATAAAAATCAAAATTGTAAGGATCTAGGTAAAATCTCCTTCAAATATGTTGTAGTAGATGGTTGGTGTAATAAAATATTATGGAAAAAACACTGAAGGTTTTTTTATTCAATTTTTAATATGTTTCAATCAAATATGATAACACTAGTGCTATGAACATTTCTAAAAAACTTATAGACAAATCTAGAACGAAAATATTGATAAAAGGAATCTTTTTTTAAGATATTATTCTCAAAAGTAAAATATATATCATAAGTTTATTAAAACTAAACAATATTTGGAAGATATATTTAGTAGGCCCCTTTCTTCTAATCATTTTTATTTTATTAAGAGTGAGTTGGGACTATTTAATATTAAGTGAATTTATTCTTTCTTTATTGTAAAATTTCTTAATTTTTTTTATCTTATGTATGTATATATTTTTTTCTATTTAATTATATTTATTCATCTTTTTATTCTTACATATGGTCTTTTTAATCTTATGTAACTTGATACATAATATTAAATTTCATGAAAATATGATATGTAACATTAATATTTTGGTACGTAATATTAATTTCCATATTCTAAATATTTAATTTAAGTTTAAATAATTTTTTTCAACTAATATTAAATTTTTATTAATTTATTTCTAACATATCATTGTCTTATCATGTGGAATTTGAAATTTTCCTATATTTATTTAACATTTTAATAATAATATCTTCAATTCTAAACCATTAAATCAATTTAAATATTTAAAATATTGGTCTCAAATCCAATTCCTAAATCCTAACACCTTATAAATTCATTTTTACATGATAAATTTTAAAATATAAAATTATTTTCTCTTATAATTCTGGATAAAACTAAGACATATAGTGCGTAAAAAAACTTTTACCTAAGAAGATCATTGATTTCTAACAATTAAATCATACAGATTTTCTTTTAAAGTTTTTTTTGATTTTTCAAGATTTTAAGTATCTATTTTATGTGAATAATACCAAGTTATTCTATGAAAATTAAGTCATATAATTTTATATCAATACCTATTTTTTTGGAAGTGTTGAAGACTTTATATCATCTAAGGTGAGTAGTAATTAATTTTCCTTCACATATACTTAATTGGATTAAATTTTTAACTTCCCAAATGAAGGAAGGTATTTTTTTTAGTCATTCACAAGTGAATTATGAAGATATTATAGATTTTTATATTATGTTCTATCTCTTTGGAATCACTCTTATTGAAAAAAGATATACTCAAGGACTTGGAACTAAAGAATAAGGTTCTTGCTAAATTCATTCAAGTTATGATAACCCAAAGGACTAGTGAGTTTAAGAAGGTACTCTATCGGGATATGTACCTCTTATATTTATTAATGAATGAGGAAAATCTGAATTTTCCAAGTTATGGATTAATGTTTATGAATCAACATTTTCAAGGAACAAAGAAGTTGAATTTCTATCCTTATGGAATATAACCCACTTTTTTATTTGAGATGAGAGAAATAGAGATGAATGAGTTCGTGGTCTTAAAATTTCATCATCATAATTCAATGACAATATATGTTTTTATGAAATCAAGTTATGTTTGGATTTTAACCTTGAACAAGATTATTTATAAAAAGAAGTATTGGGAATCATTTGATGATGAAGAATAAGAAATCCCAACTAATACTAAGGGGAGTCCTGCCAGTTAAATTTCTACGATTGAAATAACTAAGACAATTAGCCCAATGAATAAAATTTATAATATATATATTTGAGAAAAATATAATTATAATGTATTATTAAATATTCAATTTATTTTATAGATATTTCTTATCATGATTAAGTTGAGTACATAATGGTTTCTAGAGAGTCTCATGAGGAGAGTAGAGTTGAATTAGTTGATGAAAAAGGAGAATATGTTGATGCATTTACATTGAATTTTGAAACAAAAACTACCAATGATAGTGGTGTTATATTTCAGTATAAATATATATTCATGAATAATATAGAGGCTAAAATAATAAAATTAATTGATTTATTCAAGTAAGGGTAAATCTAAAAAAAATTATGGATGCTAAATCAAAAGTATATGCTAATTAAAATATCTCCCCACCAAAATGGTATTGATTTGAACAATAACATAAAAAATCTGCTCAATATAAGAATATATAGGATGATAATATTTAAATTAATTAGGAAACTAATTTTTAAAAATAACCAATGTGGTTTTGGATAAATAAATTCCATCATATACTACTATAGAAAATGAACTGATGTCTAGTTCACACTTGAATAATTTTACAATAGGTGTATTTTTTAATAACTATAAGATAAAATTTCAGATTTTAAATGTTTTTTGAATGAGGAAATAGACTATTTTAACTAATGGGTGAAGAATTAAATTTCAAAATCAAATATTGTTTAATTTAAATATCAAATGGTTTCTAAATCATACTTTAATGATATGATATATATGATAAAAAATAAAACTTAATGTCTAAAAGGATCTAAACCTAGGGATATAGGTATATTTGAATCATTAATGAATAACATTAAAGATATGATGAAAGCTCAAAAATATTTTTTAAATGAGAAATAAACTGTTGAGATTGGTGTTCCAGATTCTATTATGGAGGAGTTATAATTAATTAATGAATAATTATGGAATTATAATTATTTAATTGGTAAACTATAGTAAATGAAGGAATTACAAAATTATAGAATGATACTATAACCATAAATAAATTTCAAGATTTTATAAAGGTATTGATTACTAAATCTAAACAAATCATCAATCATGGACTAAATTATAACAATTATTTAATTATTATAGTTTTTATTGGAGATTTTGTGAAATTCTAGTATTAACACTATAAGAAACATTAGTAGTGTAAAAGGTATGTAAAATATGTTAGTAAAAATTTAATCAAAAATTAATGTGATTTCCTTTGAGTCACTGGTATGTATTTATTTTTATTTTTTCCTTTATTTATTTAAATTTTTTGATTTTAGGAGTTAAATATTGAAAATATAGAAAATGGGGAAAAGTTTATAGTGTATTGTTAGTGTGTAGTTAGTGCTAATGGTGAACCCAAACTATAAGAAAGGGAGAGGGGTTTTCCAGTTCCATTTACATAATTATCCAAACCATGTGTCTCTCAAAAAAACCATTATGCTATATTTTATATACATAGGTAAGGCATATAGTTGGTGGATGGATAGAAAAAATCATACAGAAAACCTTATTATGGGGGTGACATTAAAAAAATGTGTGGCAACCCAAATTTCTTAAAAAAGTGAATTTATCTTTATGCCCTTATTGGTTTTTAACCCTATACCTCCCATTTTTTCTCATTCTTATGACATAGATCCTCCCATTATTTTAATTTCCCTTCTACTTACTCCCTTAGTGATTCTCCTTGGGTTTCAGTGAAATTATTCAAGATAACTCATGATTTATCTTCATTTTCTCATTCCCTATTCCCTTAGTATCTTGTTATTTTATGGTTATCTTATCTTTTTACCCTATTTTTTCATGGTGGTTGATCTATTTAATAGTGTTGGTTTTATTAGTGATTTATTATGGTTTTTATGCTTACGAGGATCCTTACTTTTCTATTATTGGTGTTTTTAACAAAGGTGAATATTTTAAATTAGATTTGAGGTAGGTTCCTCTACATAATTGATATTTACATTAGATTACCCTTATTACTTGAATTTTATTTAGTTTTATTTAACATATTAGGTTTAAAATTGATGATTGAGGACAGATTTATATTTCACCTTAGATTCTCTTGACTTTTTGTTTAAAAAGTTAGGTTTTATTTGGTTTTCAAGTGGAGTTTCCCGTGAAACCAATTTTAGTGAGAATGACGTGTTTGATAAAAATTTTTACAAAATACTTTAATTAAAAATGGGGTTTTAAAAGATTTTTTTAAAGAAATACTTATTTATAAATGATATTCTATGATTTTTAGTCCTTAGACTTATGTAATGGATTTTTAATTATGTGATTATTGATGTTAGATTTTTTATGAGACATGGATTTTATGTGTTGCATATGGGAAACCTTGGGTATCTATTGGGTAACATGGATGGGTTCTACTCTACCATATTTATATGATATGTTGGGGTTAATTATAATTATACTAAGATATCCATTAAGATGATTTTATTTTTCTTAGGTTTACATAGGACTTCCAATGTTCTACGAGTTATCCTAGTTACTGAATTCTTTGTAATTAGATGTCCCAAAGGTTATATCCCATGTTTTATATGTTTTTAATTATGGATATATGTTATTGAATATTATCCCACATCCATATTTAGATATGGTGATGATAATTATTTCATGCAGATCTTTGTTATATTTTATGTTCACTTTGTTCAATTATTATTTTGGAACATAGATCTTCTTATATACCAAATGATTTTGAAATGGTTTTCCCCTATTCTATTACAAAAAATGGGTATTTCTAAAGTATTTTTTCAAACTAGAACTAACATTTTTTTACTATAAAAGACATTAATTAGATTCAAGGTGTATCCTACTAGGATTTTTCATCACACCCTACATACATTTATTGGGTGTATGAATACATTTTTATGACTAATTTAGGTAAAGGGAAAAGTTTCATATATTATAGTGGATATTTTTAATTCCTTTTCATCCTTAGTGATTTGATATTGGTGGTGTTTGTGGGTCACATTGAATGGATTGTATGGATTGTTTTGGGGATCCTCTAATGTTTGTTTATTTTGGGTAATTTATGTATCGTCCATTCCATCCTTCTGTTTCATTTGATTATTATGTATATGGGATGTTTTAATCTCTTTATTATTAGTTTATGAAGTGATGTTAGATGTTTGGTAATTTTTTATGTTGTGTTACACTATGTTTACATGTTTTTATTATTTTTAACAACTTATGTGTGGGTATGGTTGTTTGAGGTATGGATAAATTGTGTTGGATATCTGAGTAGTAATTTTTTATTTTATTATATTCATAGGATCAAATTACTTCCACTAGGTTAGTATTTGATTATATAATATTTATCTACATCACATGGAGAGTGGGCACACACTATAGGCCTATTGGAGAGCTAGATCGGGTGACAGGGTCGGTCAACCATGAATTATTTGTTTATAAAATGGTATCTATCATAACCACCTCCCCCCTAACTACACCCCTCCTGGGATAATAATGAGAGAAGGGAGATGGTGATTTCCCAAGTCTCACCTCTAGTAGGCCTCAGGTTTGTGACTTGGAAGGAGGGTATGATAATCAATCAATGGGATGAATTGAACTCTAATAAACCATATGGAAGAGTGATATAAGATGGATACACCAATAAAAACCTTCTTAAAAATATATATAAATAAATACCGAGTGAAAACATGTAATTCCATAAAGTAATATAACAAATGAAAGGAAAATTACAAGTTCTAAAAAGGTAAAGATGGTAGTGACCCAGAATCCTAAATAGATCCTATAAAACCATGAGCTAATAATATCCATCCTGATCTCCAACATACTCTAGATAAACTAAAAATAGTTTACATACATGTAGGGTGAGAATAAAATTATACTCATTTGGATCCTCCCTAGAGCCTCACGTGCAAAAAATAATGAAATAATTCTAAACCACAGTGAATAATAGTGAAACTAAATCATCACCTAAAAGGTATACTAAGTTCCCAACCATTCCATGGATAATTATCACTAAGTATCACATAAAAGAGAGCATATAATATGGTAATGAAACATCAAGGTTAACCCCTCAAACTTCCCCACTACTTTGTATCCATTCCCCAATGTCACGCATCAGGAGCCATATCTCTCCAAAATAATCCATCCCAAAGACACTTGGGAAAGGAATCACAAAATTCACCTTGTGCATCACATCATATTATATCACATCACCATATATAGTAACCAGTTAGTTTCTAGGATCCACTACAGATCATATGATTTGTATCATATATCGAGTATTATTCCTCAAACCATCACATCTCATACACTAAGTAAGTGCCTCAAGCTATAACATTCTATACACATCATACCTATAATAATTATTTGGATACTATATTAGGGGATACATGTGGATGAATTACCACAATCCATAAAATCCCTATAAACACATATATTTTGGAAACTAACCACTGTGTCTACTAGCACAGGTAACTACCACGTGAAGAGAGCGGGGCCATAGGGGGTAGTCATCCATCCATCCTCCCAATGAGATGTTGTGGAAACCACCCTCCCAAAGTCCACTGGGAGTCAGTCACTCTAACTGACATGGGTAGGAAAACATATGAAAACACAGAATATAAAGTATATAATATACCTCATAACCAAAATATGGGCATAACCTAGTCATAGACTCAACTGCAACTAGCATATCTTGGACTCTAGGCTACCACTACTAAGACAAGATAGCCAATAAAAACAAAAGAATTTCAAAGATATATATTAATTACTTATTTTTTTTATCATTTCCTTCCATTAATTAATTCATTATCCATTAATTAAACATTAACATTATTTCATGATACATTATAATAACCACCAGCGTGAATTCCATGCTCTCTAGGGATAATCCAAATCAAGTCCACAGTTTCTCAAGATTATCATCTTTTAGAATTTTAATTCCATTAACACTATACCTATGGGTTATGAATTATTTATTAATTTTTAGAATCATTCCATGAACCATATACTCTAGTAAAAGTATCCTAATCTACCATAAAGAGGAAATATACAACTAAGCACATCCAGATGCCTCAAGCAGTGGGAAAAAGAATACAAATAAAATAAGAAAACCAAACAGTATCCACTAAAAAAATAATTTTGAGTAAGAATCCAGCTTTATAAAATCAATTTGTCGGACTAGCTTCAAATTTTTCCATCATGTATGGTTGCATTCCTGATGCCCACATGCATATCCTGATGCATATCTCCATCACAGGTGTCAACTACCGCCACATCATATGGGACTTCTTGACCACATCACATTATCCATCCTAGGCTCAACCATCTTAGGATCATATCACAACCGAGCCTCCCCACCCCATATCACTTTTAAAAGAAAATCTCACATCTAAAGAACATCACAAAAGTATCAAGAAACAAGAATAACCAATATGGAAATCTATGACCCAAAACAAGGCATACATCCATCATGCATAAATAAGCACTCATAAATCTAAAATCAAGGAAATAATCCTTCTTAAAAAAATAGGAAAATCAGACCCTATAAATTATCTTTATCACATATTTTTTTCCTATTACATCTTGAGTTAATTGATTCACTATTCAGAGGTTCCAACTATATAAAACCTAAGGCCTCAGGATATATCAAGCTACTAAATTAATTAAACAATTAAGTTAATCATGCTTCCTAGAATACATTCCAGTTTAAAAAACATGGATTCCAATTTATTAGAATGTCTTAAATTCATTTCATCAACAAGAATTAACATGCTTCACATATTTAACAATTCCATTAATCACATGGAAGATCATTTTCAATTATACAAGTCCATTGCAGCAATTTGACTATAATTAAATTATAAGAAACACTAGATTCAAACATTCATATTATTTAATTTACAAATACAATTAATCCATTAATTCCAAATTTAAATTCATTTTTAATTTCAACATGACCCTCTAAGAATAAGAACATTCTAAGAAATCATATAATAGATATCACACTATTTATCACTATAAAGGGATACCTGTTATCAAAATATAAATCACATGAACATGTGATCACTAAACAATTATTTATTAATCTATTTCAATAGTTATTATGTTAATTACATTTAAATACAAAGGGATAAACCATGATAAATTTATGATTTCACATAAATAAATTCGAGTAGAAATGAATCCCCTACCTCAAATGTTTCAATGTTATTCACATGAGAACATACCAACATCATAAATCCTAATTACGCATTTCATAATAAGTTTCATCGATCCAAGGACGTCATGGAACAAGCACACCAGAAAAAAACCAAGAATATATTCATTATAAACATGGAGATAAAAATTAATCACATGGTAATAATAATTGGAGGAACCAAAATGAAAAAATCCAAGAGAATAGGTATAATGTACCTTAAATCACCATGGATTGAAGACATAAGGGAAAGAATTGATCCTCATCAAATAAATCCCAAAAAACACCTATAGAGAGGGTCATCAGCCTCCTATAAATTGAGAAAAGGGCTATAGTTTTCAAAAAACTTGAGTGGTTATAGCATTTAATGGTGCGATGCAAAGGGGATTTACACGGCATGTAACCCTTTCACATTGTGTAAATTTTAGGTTTTACATCCCACTAAAAGAAGTGACTCCTCAAACAAATTAATCCAAAATATTTACACATCATGTAGTACCACATGAAAAATCCTCAAAAAAGATACGAATGGATTTCAATCCATAAACGGGCTCTCACCCAAGACATGAATTGTGAATTCATGATGTGAAACACTTACACATCATGTATTCTCTCTACTCCCAAATTTCATCATCCAAACACCACAAGACCCACTCTAGGGATCCTATAAGAACCATGAGATTCAGAAACTCACAAAAATGGTTGGACTACATGGATATGATCCCTTACATTAGCTACCTCTTAATAAAATCTCTTTCTCGATAATAAAAAATTCAACCTAGATAGAAAATTTTAAGGGGTTGTCTAAACATCCACTCTGTGAGATACTTCTCAAATATATCGCCATCACAGAAGCTCAACCACCTCATCAGATTAATAACATGAATCCACACAATAGAAACAATCCACTCATAAACACTCTCATAGGAGAGATACTTCTCAAACAAGATCAAGGTCACCAACAAGCGATAAGATGGAATAATATCATAAACCAAAAAATTCTATATACACAGTAGAAAAATGTTACAAGATAAGAGATTTACATTAAACATATTGGGGTAATAAGTGTGAATTTGTGATTCATTTTACCAGATACTATCATCTGTGAAATCATTCCACCACAAGACACAAACCAATGCAAAATAATTCACATGCAACACCTTCTCCTGATGGTCCTGGATCTCCACAGACTACTCCCTGAAGCTCATGTCATCATCAACATCGATCTTTCCCAAATTAGTGACATGAGAGTCATCATGAAGATAAAAATAGAGCTACAACATGTGATAAAAATCATGTGTTCTACACATATTTGGAGGAATTGCTATCTAATATTCCATGGCTCCAACATGATCGGACACATTAAAAGGTCCGAAAAACTGAGGTTTAATCTTACTCCCACAACCAAACCTTTATTTCCCATGATGAGGCAACACCTTAAAGAACAGATGATCTCCAACTTCAAACTCCATAGCTCTCATCATATAATCATAATAGTATTTCTGATGATCTTGTGTTGCCTTCAGAATTTCATGAATTACCTGAACTATCTCTATCATATTTCATACTAGTTCTAACTCAAGAATTACTACTTCTCCAACCCCACTCTAGAAAATTGGAGAACGGAAAGGCCAACCGTAAAAGGATTCAAATGGAGCAATACTAATGGTGGAGTGAAAAGTATTATTATAATAAAACTTGACCAAGGGTATGTGACTCATCCATAAACCTCTAAAATTCAAGACACAAGAGTGAAACATGTCTTAAAGAGTTTGTATGGTCTAATATATCTGACCATCAATCCTTAGATGAAAAGTAGTCCTAAGGAATAACTAAGAGCCAAAAGCATACCGGAGACCTCTCCACACCCTATAGGTAAAACAAGGATCATGATCAGAGATGATCGTACACATGACTCTGTGGAGTTTCACCACCTCCTCAAGATACTACCTTGATAAAACATCCACTAAGCCCAACTCCCTCGTCATTATAAAGTGGGATGATTTAATGAAATGATCCACTATCACCCATATAGAATCATGGATTCCTTAAGATTGAGGTAAAATGTTAATTAATTCCATCAATATTTCCTCCTACTTCCTCTAAGGAACATCTAATGGATGGATAAACCCATTGGGAACATAGTTCTTAGCCTTCACATTCTAGAAGACCAAATATCAAGAAATAAACTCTAAAACGACATGCTTCAACCCAAGGCACAAAAACTGACCTCTTAAAGCTCAATACATATCTTTAACACCATGATGTGATACAAAATATGATTTATGGAACTCATAGAAAACCAAATCATGCATCGTTGAAGGAAATAAAAGACTTCCTATTAACAACATCCACTATTGTCCATCCTCAGACCAACCATTAAGTGCATTATCAAAAACAAATCGGTCTCTCAAGACCACCACCTCAAAACTCCCAACAAGGAATCCTCCACCTATTGCACCAAATATGACCGCACCATCATCTAGAAAAGACAACCTTTTACTCCTTCCTCTCCCATATCAATATGCATTACTGAGAGTTTTTCCATCACTCTCCAATAATTTTCATATTTATGCATAACATCACTACGTGACTTCCTACTCATCACATAAAATACAAAATTTTCTTTTCCTAACATATATGTAATATTGAAATCATAATATTGTAAAAATTACATCCATTGATAATTATTTATGTTCAAGACACACTGGTAGAAGACATAACTCAAGGTGATATGGTTGAAAAAAACCAAAAACACTCACTGATGACGTAATGTGCCCACAACTTCAAAGAAAACACAACTACGATAAAATTAAGATCATTGGTGGAATAGCTACACTCAAGGGGACATAATTTCCAATACATATAAGAAAAAAAGACCTTTGATAGTTTATAATATAGCCCAATCCATGATACGAAACACCATAGAAAACTACAAATTGAACTTCGTCTACTGGAAAACAAAGGACTGGAGTACTGACCATATTCTCCTTCAAGGAATTAAATGTTTCTTATGACTGGTTATTCCATAAGAATTATTGATTCTATATGGTCAAGGATGTCAAATAATCCACAACCTGAGAGAAATTGGCTACAAACCTCTTATAACAGCCTACAAGACCAAGGAAACTCTACACCTCTGACACTGTCTTGGGGGATTCCTAAGAAAGAAAATCATATATCTTCGAAGGATCTATAGATACTCCCTACTGGGACATGACATGACCCAAGAAATAGACTTTATGAGCCCATAAATCACACTTTTAAAACTTCCTAAATAGCTTCTTGTAGCAAATAAATACCAAAACAGCTTGCTGATACTCTACATGAATAAATAATCAATATATTAAATATGATAGAAGTTTTTCATTAACACTTTGTTCAAGTGATGATAATTGATACAAAGTCATAAACTGTCATCATCCTTCTTCATGAACAAAACTAGTGAAATCCAAGGAGAAATATGGCAAAAAAAAACCTCACTACAATATATCATCAAGATATACTCACATATCTTGAAACTTAGATGGAATCATTCTATATGGAGATATCAAGATTGGATACATGCTGACCTGTAGATCATTACTAAAATTGATCTCCCGTCGAGGGGGGAAGCGCTAAAACCTCCTCAAGAAATACATCTAGGTACTCATCCATAATCCAAGAAAACACCAACTATTGAACTTACAACAAACTCAAAATCATATTTTCCTTCAATGAATATAAGGAAGAAACACTCCTCTAACCCATCTGAGGGTCTCGCTCTCCAAAAAACAGTGTTGCCTCTCCGTCAGAATCATAGTACACAACATTAATCCTGAAGAAATCTATGATATCTGACACAGAATATAGCCATTCTATATTAAGGATTATGTTGTATTGATATATCTGTAAACATAGGAAATATCCCCAAGAGTGGTTCTTCCTAATCACTAGATCACATTCTCTACATATTTCATACAAGTTAACTCGACCCCCAAATAGCATAGTTAATGCCAAGGGAATTGGTAGCCTATCCAACTCAAGTCCCAAATCATGGATGAGGAAAGGTGATATAAAGGAGTGAATCTCTCTAGAAACAAAAAAAAAGCATAAACCCATGTAAAAAATAAGAAAATGGCACATAAAATGACAACTGGCTTGTCTGGTGCTAGAAATGCTAGATCATGAACTTGACCATGACCTGCTCCACAACCTATGTAACCCTAATGAATACAGACTCCATTTCTTTGATCTACCCTCTGAGGATGAGGTGTGTCTCAAGGGTCTACTTTTCTTTCCCCATATCCTCTCTGTTAATCCAAAACTAGATCACCCTATATATGATTCCTTGAAAAATACTTCCTCAGAGGAACCTAAAGTGGAAAACCTGGTGTACACTAACTACTTGGAAAGGTTTATCACTATCACTACTAATTTTCTTGGCCTCTATAAGTAAAACACAGATATGAACCCTTGGAATAGGTATGAGAGATATATCCCCTAGAGAAACGAGATAATGAGGGCTGGTACCTACCCATGGATGACTAAAAACTCTTTGGTCCAAGCAACTGGAACCTCAGGCTACATCTATTCTTTGTAAGGAATCCTAAAGAATCGCCTCTCTTAATGATTTGGTTATGTCCAGTGTCCTATCAATGAATTATTCTCTATACATCACCTTGAGATATTTCTTCATAGTAAATGGATTGATTTGGATCTGGATATTTGGATGAAAATACTCTGAAACATTCCTTACCCTATCCTCCACAACTAAAAATAGTTCTAGAGAATATCATAGAAGGGTCCTGAAATGGATCTCAAACTTTCACACACTAGAACTCCATTGTCAAAGGGTAATAATCTCCTAGTTAATATCCACCTTCATAGTCGAAGAAGGAAAATGTTCTCAAAACTAGTTTGGGAAATTATCCCATGAGACTACCGACTCCTTGTGATACCCAAAGAACAAGAACCACCACTAACTCAATACTCTATGTAGCATCATAATAGCCAACAAAACTCAGGGCTCTTTCTGACCACAGATCAAACTAAAATCCATCTCATCCTCCTCTAACCATTCCACTATTACTAAATCTGAAATGGTTCCATCATACTTCTAGATAATCTGGAACTAAAACTCTGGGAGTGTCCTCCTCTAGGTTCCATCATCATCAACCTCTTCTCTATAGAGATCTGCTAGCACATCCTACTAAACATCTTCGAGGTGAACCATATGGGAACGTTGACCAGGATCCATAAATTCCAAAAGAAAAAACTTTTACAGCTCCTAAACCTAGAATATAGAATATTTACCACTAATTATTTATTTATTTTATTATATTGTTAAGTTTTTAACCTATTACAATGTCTACCCATTTAAAACATGGGCATAAAGTAGAATGATCCATGATCCTTTTTTACCCTGAAACTAGTATCACATAATTTAGTGGACTCAGTAAACTTAAAGTCTCATGCATCAGATCATATGGGGGGCCTAAATACCCTTGTATCAGCCAGTATCTCAGGTTTACATCACTTACTAAAATTATTTGAAACTATTTCCCTACTAACCCATTAAAACTAACATGTTCCTATCTCAAAACTCCATCAAATCCATCAACCAAAACCTATGATTCCACTCTTTCATGAACCCTCCCCACAATGTGTACTTCTCTATGGCCGGAAATGAGAGAATGGAGATAGTGACATATTGAGTCTTGCCTATAATAGGCCCTAGGTTGGTGATTAACACTAGGGTATAATAATTATACAATGGGAGGCATTACCCTATAAGAAAACATATGAAAAAGGGAGATAAGATAGATACACCCATCAACACATGATTATAAATATTTATAAATAAATCCCAAGTGTAAACATTCAATTCCATATAGTACTATAACAATTGAAATTAAAACTACAAGTTCCAAAAAGGTAAATACGGTAGTGACCACAAAACCAAAACTTCTCCTAGAAAACCATGAGCTAGTAATATTTATCCCAATCTCCAAATTTCTCCAACTGACTTGAAAATAGTTTATATACACATTGGGTGAGCATAATATTATACTCAGTATGATCCTCCCCAGATAATATTGTGAAAAAGATAAAGAAAGAAAGATAAAGCATAGTGAACAATATTGAAACAAACTCATCACCTAAACAAGTATACTAAGTTCTCAACCTAACCATGGATAACTCTAAACAATTATTTCATACAAGAGATAATATAAGATAGTAACCAAGTATTTTCTGGGATCCACCACATATTATAAGATGTGTATCATACATCGGGTATTATACCTCAAGCCATCACAACCAATACACCATGTAAGTACCTTAATCCATCACTGCTTATAAACATAATACCTATAATAATCCTTTGGATACTATATCTGGGTATACATGTGTATGAATAAAAAAATCCATCATATCCCTCTATATACATATATGGGGAAACTAACCATTGTGTGTACCAGTACACATAACAACTAAGAGAAGAGAGCAGGGCCAGTGTGTATAGTCAGACATCTATCCTCTTAGTGAGATGTTGGGGAAAACACCCTCCAAGAGTCCACTAGGTGTTAATCTCCATAACCAATATGGGTGGGGAAGTGTACGAAAGAAAAAAAAATATTCAGGATATAATATAACTCACAACCATTCTATAAGAATAACCTATTATTAGAATCAACTATAGAGATTGTTTCTTAGACTCATGGTTTTCATTTTTAAGACCAAATATCATGTAAGCACACAAGCATTTAAAAGAACCACATTAATTACTTATTTTATTTTTATCATTTCCATTAGTTAATTAATTCCTTATCCATTAATTATCCATTAACATTATTTCAAGATATGTTACATTAACCACCAACATGATGTTCATGCCCTCTGGGCATCATCCAAACTGATTTCATGGTTTATCAAGATTAACACATTTTAGCATTTACATTCCATCAACACCAACCCCATGGGTTAATAATTATTTATTAATTATTATATTCTTTCCATAAACCATGTATATTAGGAAAACTATCCTAATCTAACACCAAGAGTAAACATGCAACCAAGCATATCCATATGCCTCAAGTAGTAGGGAAAGGAGTGCATATAAAAAAATCAAACGAACATCAGACAATAAAAAATCATTTAAATGAAGAATCCGGATTTATCACATCAATGGATAATACTAAATTCAACTCGTTATATCATCTCTGGTGTCATCCCTGACACCCACATGCATATCCCAATGCATCTCTTCATAACATGTGTCAACTTCTACCACATCATCGAGGCCTCCCCACCTACGTCACATCTTTCATCCCAGGATTAGTCATCCCAAACTCTTAACACATATGGGAATCCCCACCCCATATCACATTTCATAGAAAATATCACATCCATAGAACATCACAAAATCTGTGGGAAACAAATAATCATAGAAAATGGGGAAATATATGTCCCAAATCAAACCATCTAGTCTTTACTCATAAATGAGCTCTCACATCTCCAAACTCAAGGAACTCAGCCTTCTTAAGTAGACAAGAAACTCATAATCTAGTAATTATCTTTATCATACAACTAATTCTTATTATATCTTGAATTAATGGATTCATTACTCAAAGGTTCCAACTATACACAAACTAAGGCATCAATATATAACAAGATACTAAATAAATTAAACAATTAATTTAAACATTCTTACCAACATACATTCTAGTTCCAACAAACTTGGAATTAAAATTTATTAACATGACTTCAATTATTTTCATCAAAAATCATTAAAATGATTCAAAACTTTAATAATTTCATTAATCGCATAGAATATCATTTTTAATTATATATGCACATTGCATCAATTTTATTATCATAAAATTATAAGAGACACTAGATTCAAACATTCATATTCTTTAATTTATTAATCCAATTAATCCATTAATTCCAAATTTATGTTCTTCACCAATTTAAATATGATAATCTAAGAATAATAACATACTAATAACACATATCATATATATCACACTATAAAGAAAAATGAGATTCAACCTATTGTCACACTATAAAGAAAATCGACATGTGATTTCTAACCAATTATTTATTAATTTGCTTCAATATCTATCAGGTTAATTCCATTTCCATGAAAAGGGATAAACCATTATCAATTTATGATTTCACATAAATAAAAAATAGAAGAAATTATTCCCTTACCTCAAAGGTGTCAATGTTCTTCGCACAAGAACCGACCACGTCGTAGATCCCAATCACCTCTCTCGTAATAAGATGCATCCCTATAAGGGTGGTTTGGAACAACTGAATAAGTAAACAACCAAGAAAATATTCATTAGAAACATGGAGATGAACATTGATCACATGGAAAAAATATATAGGAGGAACCATATCAAAAAAACTAGAAGGAAATAATTACAACATAACTTAGATCACCATGGATCAAAGATGAAAGGACAATAATTGATCCCCATTGAATGAATACCAAAATTACTTGAGATATGGTTGTTGGCTTCCTAGAAATCAAGGGAAGGACCATAAGTTTGTTTAAACTCAAGGTTATATAGTATTTATAGGCATTATTCATAGGTTATTTACACGGCATGAAACCCTTTCACGTCATGTAAATATCAGGTTCTGAAAAACATTTTTCCCTGAACTAATTAGTCCCGAATATTTACACATCGTATAGCGCCCCTTGAACTAGCCTTAAAAAATACATGAACAGATTTTATTTTGTGAACAAGCTCTCACCAAATCCATGAACGATAAATGTATTATGTGAAACACTTACACATCTTGTATTATGCATACTCCCATTTTTTATCAACCAAACACCTCCAGACCCACTCTATGCCTCTTCTGAGAACCATGATCTTTAGAAACATGAAAAAAGTGTTTGAATACATTGATTTGGTCCCTTATAGTATAATATCCAATAACCAATAAAAAATTTATAGGAACTAACTATTTTTTAGTTTTATGGTCCATAAAGATTTAATTTTGATTAAAAGTGGGGAGTGTAACACCCCAGTAAAAGTGGAACTTAAAAGAATAAATGGTACTACTCATTTCAACAAGGTGGATATTTATTTTTAAGAGCCTAACTAATTAGAACTCCATAGTTATGCATGATTATCTTGGAGTAGTGTTAGGATGGGTGACCTATTAGGAAGTTTCTTGATGTGTGTGTGAGTGAGGAAAAGTTTGATTAAAAGAACATGTGTCAGATTATGGGGATAGCCCTTAGTCTAATAAGTGACCCTGGTGGGTAATAACAAGTTGTGTGATAGGAAGGAAACCAATGTATTTTAGGAGACCCATGGGGTTATATAACTAGATTCATGGATCAAGGAGGTCGAGTCAAGAAAAATTGTATTAAAACCAGGTTTTTATTGGGGGAGTATAGGTAGTATGGGTATAGGATAGTCAGAACAAGATAGGTGTGGGGAGGGAGTTCCTAGACAACTATTCTTCATGCCAAACCTCAAATTACATGGGTGGTCAGAAATTTTGACTTGATTTGAGATTTATTCTTAGGTTTTTTGAGATAGTTTACCATTGTAATGTGTTTCGGAGTAATCATGCATGTTATGTTTTGAAGAATTTGAGTTTTAAGGTGAAAATGGAAGGAAAAAAATGGTTAATGGTTTAGGATAATGGTCTAAAAAACCATTTTTTTGTCTGAGACACTTCTTAGTGCCACTCACATGGTTGGTCCATGGTTTACTAAACCATGCGGCCAAACCGTGTGCAGTGAGAAAATTTTGAAAAGAAATGCGTTTGTTCCCATTTGGTATCTAAATATGTTATTCTTATTATTGGTACTTATTTTTGATTAATTATGTGTAATTTTATATTATATCCATGTTTAAATTGGATTTTAATGATGTATCTATTGAGTATTATGTTTCATGTTTTATATATTATGCCACCCAGAAAGCTCCTATGAATCATATTGAGGCATCCGAAAATAATAAACTACATTCTAACCCTCTTATAGATCCCATTATTATTTATTTATAATAACCATATAATATATAGGTCATGGAAGCAATAAAGAACAATCTCTAGTGGTGGATCATGCTAAGGAATTTACCAATAAAAATTCACCCTCTTTCTAAGGTAACCAAGGATATTAAGAACTCGAAGAGTGGATAGAGAATAATAAATAAAAATATTTCTTTTTATTAAACCTTATATGATTTAAAAGGTTAGTATTAATATGTATATTCTATAAGGATTAAGAAATATGTGGTGGTATTATATCATCTAGGATAAGCTATAGAAGGATATAAAAAGTGTTAAGTCCAAGGATATGTTTAGTTAATAATTATACCTAGAGACCATGATAATGATGAAAAGTATTAATCTTGTGATGTTGGATCAAGGGGATCATTTTTTAATGGTGTATACCATTCATTTTTTCATGTTGGTATATATTTCCCCCAACTATCTCCTGAAATATTACCTAAAGGCTCAATGTGTCATGAAGGTTTTGTGATCAAATGTTTTCTATATGATTTTTATTTTCACCTTGTCTAACTATGTTTACGAAATGAAAAATAAAAAATGATTGATATTAGTCTAGAATGACTGAAAGGTTTTGGTGGTACCTTTACTACCGTGGTTGGAAGCTAGAGTTACACTTTGGTTCAAAGGAGTAATCATGAGTAATCTTGATGGGGTAGTAGCAAGAGTGATCAATTCCCTTAGGATTCTAATTTCGTGAAACCTTTGGAGTGTATGTATTTTATGTGTTTTCAATGGGGGTGAGAGGAAAACATTAGGATATATTCAAAACTGAGAGGGGGGTAAATCAGTATAGGGAACTTTTTCACCATTTATAACTTTGTATCCCTTTATATCTTAGACCTATTAGGATATTTATTCTACTATTTTATTTTCATTATTATATGAATGTATATAAAAGAAGGTGAAATATAGAACATGATATTTTTATAAGGTTCACCGCTCCATAAGAGCATCTTTTCCTTACCATTTATAGTAATGAATAGTACATGGATTCTCCACTATAATAAGACTCTCGTTACGGTGGTAGGAAAAAAAACAATCCTTCTCTTAGTGTGGGTACTTTCACTTTAGGAGGGGAGATAAAAAATTCAATTCCCTATACTAGATAAAAACACTTCCAACTTGAAACTCCTCACTGGTTCTTTATACTATCTCTAAGGACAGTCTTCACCTTCTTTGTAAGGTAATTTTTAACACTAATAAGGTATTCCACCAGATGAGATTTTTGTTGGATTTCACCATGTTGGTTTTTTCTTCCACTTACTTTTTCTTTACTTTGTTACTTTCACAATAGTAGGTGAGAAACTTTTTATATTCTTAATAGTATAAAACTGAAAGCTTCATTTCTTAGTTCTTATTACTAGTAGAAAACTAAAAGTTTCACCTATACCTTTTTTTCTTTTGTATTTAGTCATAATAATATTAATTTTTTGCGGACTGGCAATCTTAGAATTATTCTTTGACCCAAATTATAATTAGAAGATATTAAATTTATCATTAAACCTTCTTCTGTATCTGATCTTTTACCAAAGAAATATGGAATAGTTTTAAACATTATATTCTTATTTAATAAAGTTATCAAGCAAGTTTTTCTCCCTTGTTCTAATAAAATACTAACCTTACTTAATTAATATGAAATCAGTACTTCATGTTATTTCAATTGTTGAAAACCCCAACACTTATATTTTTTCTTACTATTTTATGTTCTTTTATTCAAGTATTTTTAATGTTTCTCAAGGGGTTATTAATATAGGTATACATGTGATTAGTAATACCATTTTAAAGCATGCACCATCATTATTCACTTCTTTTTCTTCTTTATTCAAAGAAACTAGTGTGGATATTATATGTTCAACATTCTTCATGAGATAACCTTTTTCCAAAACTAGTATATGAATACACTTTATGGTTATATAACACCTTAGTTAGACCCTAAGTTGTGTATGGTTAAATTCTCATGAACAATACCTTCATTCTTTTATTTTACACAAACGCATCTTTCTTTCCACAACACAACAATTCTTGATGTTAATTATTCATTTAAGGTTTTATAAAAAGATAAAGTATTTCATGTAACTTAGTGATATATTCTCATTACCACTAGTTCACTGTAAATATAATCATATAGTTGTGAAGGCTGAAACACGACATGATAATATGAGACTCTTCTTCTTCATGAAATTAGTGTGTAGTTATTATTGTTTGTGAAAATTAGTGTAAAAAACTACCTTTATTTTTGTATCTAAGGGTCTCATAGAACTATTATTTATCACATAATAGAACTCTTTGTTATGATTTTTTTAGAAAAAAATACCTTTCTTATAAACTATGAGTAGTAGCAACATTTATTAGCATTGAGGATTGAGTATTTATAAGTGATGATCACCACCTCTCCTTTATTGGATCACTCAATTAGAGGCTTGAAAATAATTTCATGTCAAAACCAATATAGATATCTCTATAGATCATGGAATTCAAATATTTTATGTGGGTTTTACTTATTTTTATTTGGTGCCTCATCATGTTGAATATCATGGTGTCTATCCATTCATAATTAAATCCTCAAATGCATGTTATAGAGATCCCATGTGTCATCATTTTTCGACTCATTCCTAATAGAATATAATTCTATTTATCATATCTTCATTTTAAAACTTATGTTCTTCATTAGAATAGGATATGTCTTCATGAAAACACCTACATGCACATCTTAGAAGCATGCATGATGATCTATTGTATGATCATCTCAGTATCTCAGTCATTCGAGAATTGATTAATAATGGGAAGTTGTGTAATTTCAAGAACTACATCATATTGGAACTCTCAAATGGGAGATTTTTTTAAGACATCAGTGGCTCGATCAAACATATCAGATTATCCTAATTAGATAGTGGTAGTTATGTATGTATATTTAAATTATGGGTGAACTCTTCTCACACCACATCCATCCCACATCAATCACAGACTTATTAGAGTGATCTTTAATAAGGAATTATATGTAATCATCTCTTCAAGATAAGTTCCCATGGTTTTAACCAATACACACATTCACTCATTCCCTACACGGGTTGCACCACACCTTTGTTCGGTCCACCTGTAAATCCTCATGTGTTCCATGCACACGTTCTATGGGTTTTATGTATTCACTCTACTTTTGGCATGTAATATCTTCACCAGTACACTCTTTATCGGTGTTATACATCCTATTTCCACCATCGTATGGATAGGTAGATTTCCTCCCATGTGGTTGAACCCTATGGTCCCACATATTTGGATGAGGTGGTTTGTGGTTGGATTATGCTTGTATATAAAATTTAGTAAAATCCCATTAGCCAAATATTTAACATAAGTGTCATACTAACTTATCAATTATCCTCCTAAATTACTTAGGTATATAATATTTTTATCTCTTGGACTTCTTTTTCTTCATAATTCAAAATAATATTTTTTCTGAACCTAATTAAATTCTTCTTCATAAAAATAAATTGTAGAATGGTCTTAAATTATTCCTTGTTGTAAAACATGTGTCATACTTGACACAAGTGACGCATGTAGTTTGAACTTATTATGACTACACGATAATTAGACTTAAAAAATCAAAGTCTTAAAAATAACTTACATAAGATAATAATACATTATTACTTTCTTCTTCATCCATTCATCCAAGATATATAAACTTTGATATCAATATTGGATATCTTGGACACTTCACTTATAGAAACTTATTTTATATATAAATTTATCAAAATATTAACATCAATGAAATATGTAAATTTCATTTACCACAATTTAAAACCAATAATAACCATTTAAAATAAATAAAACTCATAAAAAAAGTGGGCTCTTCAATCCCCCCTTTTATATTTGTTGGAAACACCTTCAAAGTTCATTACAAATGAATATGTCAACATGTTAATCTCTCCCCTTTACTTTTCCAAACATTCATTTAAATTTATATCCCCCTAATTTACAAGAAATAAAATATTCATGGGAAAAGGGTATCAGCCCACACTAAATAAATATTTCATCCATCATTTTACTCTACTTCTATGTGAGCGATGCTCAGTGGAGAAAACAAGAGGATGTGATTTAGATAACAAAGTTTTCCATAACCCATGTATCTTGACAACTCATAGAATGAGAAAAAATAAACATTTATTTAAGGTTTATCTAATTTAACTCTAGTTTGAAAATACTAAAATGGGATATTTAATTTTTTAAGAAATATTGGCCTAAAAATCCTATACTCACTTGAGTAAACATATCAAAAACATTCAAGTGTAACAAGAAGCAGAAGCGCCCTTGGATAACTTCCTTAATTCCACTTTTCTTATGTCATTGATTAATTAAATTACACCCATTTGTGTTATGTTTGTTATTTTTATTAAGAAATGATGCAAGATTAATAAAAAATACCTTTTTCAATGATAGGATCTTCAGGCACATTCCAGAATAATTAAATTTTATAACAATTGAAATAATCATTCTAATAGAAACTTCATCTTTATTCATATGTATCCCCCTCAAGGGAAACACTCCTAAATATATTAATAATGTTGAATCTATTCAAGATTTTATTTCAAGATATTACAATATATATAATAAAACAAAATGGTTCTTGAACATGTGACTATATTGATTTGAAAACTTTCACAACTTTTCCAGGAATGATCTTCTTTAATGCTTGTTCTTCAGGATACCAAACATAAGATAAAACCAAGATGGTATATTATTTATCCTTATTGTCTAGAATATGACAGAACATTCATAAAATTCATCAAATATAATCCTCTATTATATATTTAAATTAATACCAATTGATGAACCATTCAAGTATGATGGATTATTTATCTTTTCTATTAATAATGGACACAACCCATTGTTACTCCAGTTCCCCCCTCAAAACTAGCTCTATATTTAATTCCCTACATTATGGGAACAAATACAATACACAATGACTAGGGGAATAAGTTGGATCATACTTACTTATTAATTTGATAAAAATATTGAGATAGTTTTCTAAACCAAGTTTCCCCATTTCCTTCGTTATTCACTCTTTCACATATGAACTTAAATTCTATTTGGGATGTGGATCTTATCACTTCTTTAATTTATTTGTGTATAAACCTTCACTCTTCAGGATAAATTAAAGAACATATATCACTTGGTGTAATTTTAATCTTTTAAAAGAATTATTCTTATGTTGGTAGAGTTATAGAAAAATTTCTTATAGTATGACAAGCCATGTCTCACTCCTCACATAGAGATTCTTTATATTTATTAGGAATATTCTATTTTACTTTTTTTCTATCTTTTCCAGGAACTTCTTAAATTTTACTAATTATCTCTAAATATTATGTTCTAGTAACTACAATTTTATTAGAAAAATTGGAAGAAAGTTTGGATTTTCCAGATGGATTCTTCTGAGTTCCATCCATCTCAGTAGTTCTTTTAGATGTTGCACTTTTCTTTAACTTCTTGAATTTGGAATCCAAGGTCTTCTAAATTTTATTTATTGAAATATTCTTGGGATAATTTTTTTTCAATATTTCTTTACCTTATTCCCAAGGATGATTATTCTTTCCTGTACAACATTTGTGCTATTATTTTCTTATTAGCTTGTCAACACGATCATGTACCAACCTTGTGACCACTAAAATTTCATGCATCATAGATATTTTCATTTTTTCCAAATCCGTTGAAGTATAAGTATTTTTATTAACTTTTAGATGTTACTTCTTAATCTATGGATTTCTCACCCTTGAAATATTATTCCTTTATTCTTTTAAATTTAGAGGATCATTGTGACAATATAATTTACAATCCTAAATATATTATAGAACCAGCACTAACCCAAAAAACTTGATCTTATGATTTCATCTCAAGGATATTTTTGGACTTCCCTCATAACTTTTTGGGATCTTTTTGGGGACTATATTCCACACTATTTTTCTTATCCACCCTATTCACAGTGGTAGGATTATTATCTTATTTATTTATATATACTTTTATAGATTTTGTTTTCAAACCTGTAGTATTCATGAAGCCATATTTAGAAACATTATTACAATATTATATGGATGGTACCTATTTCATATCAACTACATGAGATATATTATTGAAAAAATCCATGATCTTATAATCACATGTTGGGGGTATTTTCACCTTATAA
This sequence comes from Viscum album, assembly GCA_963277665.1. Lineage (NCBI taxonomy): Eukaryota > Viridiplantae > Streptophyta > Magnoliopsida > Santalales > Viscaceae > Viscum > Viscum album. The sequence goes on from OY728156.1 coordinate 1,812,353,374, forward strand.
TCCTCTAGTGAACATTCAATTATAGAAGAAACTTTCTTCTTCTTCTGTGAATTCTCAATATGTGTCTTCTCAAGAATTGCTCATATGAACTTCCAATTTTAGACATTTCTTATTCAGGATGTTTTTCTAATATTTAATAATAATCATATTCTCTTCACAAACTTTCTTTATTCTTTAAAATTCCTCTTTAAATAGCTTAATTGTTTTTTGAAAACAAGCCATGCTCCTTAATCTCCTTGAATTTAATATCCAATTGAAACTCCTTGACATTGATACTATTTTTAGTCTTTTATTCAAGTGAATGGATTATTTATTCCATATACTTCTTGACCTCCTATTTCTAATCAACTTCTTCCAACTATTTTGAGGAACTTATTTCAATATCAGTCTTTGTTTCATCAAAGGATATAACCTATCTTGAGAGCTATAACATTGTATTATTTTTTCTTGTAAATACATCTCAATTTTATCTATTTCTTCTTCCAGTTGACTGATTTATTACTGCATACTTTGAAAGACTCCTTAAATAAGGTATATTAATTCTATGGATATGAAAATATATATATATATATATATATATCTTATTCTATAAATTTATATATCTTGAGAAATTTTAAATATATCATCATCACCACTTATTCTATGATATTATTCTTGTGGTTAGTTTGTATAAAAAATGTCACATACCTCATGATCACTTGACATAGGAATGTTTTCCTTATCCTTTGTGGAAACTTGATCCACATTCTCTTTAATTTACAAGATCGATATATCTTCATTATTTCCAAGGAAGGGAGATAGTGATACTTATACTTCTTAAGATAAGATGGATATCTTATTTTTATTTCTTTTTTATTTATTTCTTATATTTAGCATGGTCTTGGAAGATATAGAATTTAGATCTGAGATAAATAAATCATCACCAAAACTACACTTCATTGTTAATAAAGGAAACAAACTCAAATCATTAAAAGATAATAAACATAGTGTAGAGAACCCAATAGAGGTGAACCTTCTCTCTGATACAAATTTATAGGACCACTTTAGGATATACTCAACACTAAGAGGTGGTGAATTAGTGTTGGGAACTTTTTCACCTTTTATAACATTTTATCCCTTTACCACTTAGACCTATTTGGATATTAATTCTCTTATTATCTTTTCATTATCTTATGAAAGTATATAAAAGAAAGTAAAATATGGCACATGATATTTTTACAAGGATCACTACTCAATAATAGTAGCTAGTATTTTATGTATTTAATGAGGACTAATACATATATTTTCCACTATAATGAGACACCATTTATAGTGGTTTCGAATGAAAACAATCCTTATCCTAGTTTGGGTCCCTAAAATTTAGGAGGGGGAGGGGAAAATCCCAATCCCTGGACTAGTAAAACATTTTCCAACTTATAGATCCTCACTTGTTATTTAAGCTACCTATGAAGATAGTATTCACCTTATTTTTAAGGTACTTTGTAACACTAATAAAGTCTTACACCAAATGATAGCGCTATTGGATGTCATAGAGCTACTTTTTTCTTACACTTACTTCTTATTCACTTTTTTAAATTCATAGCAACATGAAAGAATCTATTCTTAATGTTTTTGATGCTGGGTAGGAGCTCTTCCGTGTAGGCTTGAATGTGTTGATTTGTATTGAACTCTTGTACCACGGTGGTTTTGGTTGTTTTAAGTCATTGATGTCATCTCGAGTTCCCTTTCATCCCTTCAAAAGGGGTTTATTCTTTAATAAAAAATTAATTTTCTGTCTGTCTAATGAAATCTCAACCTCACTTAATTAACATGAAATAAATATTACTTATAAAGTTAATTTCATGCAATTATTTCATGGAACTCTCATGAAAAACCAAACTCATATATTTATTATTATTATTTTATGTTCTTTTATTCAAGTATATTTAAAATTTTTCAAGGGATTATATATTTATGAATGTGTGTGATTGGTAAGACCATTTTAATGCATGAACCCTCACTATTCACTTCTTTATTATCCTTCTTCATGTAAATCGGTATCAATATTATATGTATAATATTATTCATGCAAGAAACTTAATTAAAACTTGATATATGACCACACTATACTTCTATATAACACCATGAAAAGACCCTAAGTTGTTTATGGTTCACTTTTCTTCACAAGTCCTTCATGCTACTATTTTACATAGTAGCCTTCTTATTCACTCAACTCAATAGTTTTCAATGTGTATTCCTCATGTGATGTTTTATATATGGATAAAATACATCGCATTACTCAATGAGATAGTCTCACTAGCCCTAGTTCATGGTACATATCATCATACAGTTATGAAGTCTGAATCAGAGAATGATAGTATGGGACTCTTCTTCCTCACACAAGTAGTGAAATATTATTCTTCTTTATGAAAATCAATGCACGGAACTCTCCGTATTCACATATGCAAGAGGCTTATGGAACCCTGATTTCTCACATAAGATAATAATTGAAGATGATTTGTTTTTATAAAAAAATATATCTTGTATAAATCATTAGTGGTAGTAGCATTTCTTGGTATTGGAGCTTAGGTATTTATAAGCAAGTATCACTACCTCTCTTTCATTGGATCAAAGACTTAGAAGACCAAAAATAATTTCATGTTAACGCTAATATGAATATACCTGTAGATCATGGAATTTAAATATTTTATGTGGGGATTTATTATTCTTCTCCCCCCCCCCCTTAATGCCGAATATCAGGGTGTATCTCTCTTCATGATGAACTCCACACATTCATGTGATAGTGATCATGTGATTCATGATTTTTTATGTTCAAACTTATTCCTATTAGAACAGAACACCATAATTATCATATCTCCCTTATATAACTTATTGTTTTCATCGGTATTAGATATTTATTCATGAAAACAGCTTAATTAACATATTAGAATCATGAAAAATGATCTATTGTATGATCACATAAATATCTTGGCTATTAAAGCATGGATCAATAATGGAAAGTGTTCCATTATAAGAACTACAGAATACTATAGATCTCAGACATGAGATGAGGTTACAGATGATAGAGACATGATTTAATATCTCAAATTATCTAGATCGTATAGTGGTTGTTATATGTGTATATTTAAATATGATTAAATAGTTCTTTTACTACATCCATCCCATGTTCATCTGACACTCAGTTGAGTGAACCTTAATAAAAAAATCATGCCATCATTACATTGATCCAAGGCATTGGGGTTAGCACCTAGATGCACATTCACCCATTCCCTCCATGGGGTTTTCCACACCTTTGCATGGTCCACCTAGGAACCCTTCAATACACCATCTGTGCACTCTATGGGTTCTATAAACCCACTATACTTTCTATGTACAAGATCTTCACCCATGTGCTCTATATGGGAACTATACATCCTCCTGCCTCCATGGGCTAGCTTGGTATATTGCCTCTCATGTGATTTAACCCTAGGGCCCCACATATGTGGTTGAGGTGGTCCTTGGTTAGATTATAGTTGGCCATATTGTTTTAGTAAGCTCCCATTATCCAAATCTTCAATGTGATTTTCATACCAACTTATCAATTATCCTCATCCATTTCTCATGCATATAATATTTGTATTGTATTTTGGGTAAAAATCCTTCAAGGTTTCCTCTCAGTATGTTTTAGGTGTGATTATATTTATTGAAAATTCTATATGATCATGAATGAGCATGGTTGGTGTTTTCCAAAGTTGGTGTTTAAGGTGGCACATTTTCCCAATGTTTCCCAAATTTTTGGGCCTCAAAATAGGGAGTTTGGTTTTTTGGAAAAGGAGTGTTTTCCACATATGAATGAACAGTACATAGTCTATTAAGCACATTTTGAAGATTTTAAAAGACGTTCATGGAATGGTTTGCAGGAGGCATAATGGTACGCGGAAGGCAAATGGTTCATAGGGAGGCTCATGGTTCGTGGAAATGGTTATCGGGATGCCATGTCATATGAGGAAGTATTGAGATATTTGGGATGTCTTGTTATTAAAGGAAATAAGGAGGTGATTTGAGAAGCTTCAAAGGACCTCTTTTGTGAAAAGGTGATAGTGATTTTGGTCGCCTTGAAGGAAGAGAGGCGGTATGTGGACCATGTAGGGAAAATGGTTTTAGGAGAAGTGGTACGTGGTGAAGGCTGTATCACATAAAAGATTTGGTAAATATTGGATTAGATGATTTTTTGGATCTATTTTCCTATAAAAGAAATTATAATCCCATCATTAATTAGATATATTTTCATAAGAAAACATCTTTGCTTCAGAAATTCTACTAAGTCTGAAGGTAGTTTGTGAGTAAGGATTCTGCAAAGGGTGTAGCAGTTTGCAGAAGTGATTTCGTGAAAGGGTGTTTGTGGAGAACTATAGTACAAAAATGAAGATGGTGGTCTGTGGAAGAATCAGTCTGTAAAAGAAGTAATTCCATAGAAATGGAAGCGGTGTGTGGAAGAAGGGATAATACAAGGATGGGGGAAGCAGTTTATAGAAGAAGAGGTAGGTCAGGGGAGAGGTGATCCATGAAGCATACCCATTGAGAATTATGTGTAATAGGAAACGTGATTTGCATAGGACTCAATTAATCCTGAAAAAGAATTAAAATAGTTCGTGAAAGAAATTTCTGCTAACCTAACAGTACGTGGAAAAGTGGTTTTCATCTATGGGTGAAAAGGGAACTTCAACAAAGAATCCAAATCAAACTGAGGATGTATTCATTATAGATAATGAAGGTACCTACAAGTCCCTAAAATTTGAGTGGATCCCTTTCAATAGTAGTGAGAAAATTATGAGGAAGATGGTGATCCTTTCCACTGGCAGTGAGCCAAAGAAAGAGACATAGGGAGTGACCCTTGGGAATTTAGTGAGAAAACCCTAAATCTTATGAAGTTAGTGAGCCTAGGAATATAAGTGATCTAGCCTAAACCTTTTAATTGGAATTGTGATTTAGTTGAATTGTTATATCATCACATCACCAGTGTATGCTCCTTGGACATATCCCAATGAGGGTGAACCAAGTAAAATCATTATTTCCTCTGGATGATTTCATTTCTAATATGGGATAAAGTGAGAAGTGTGTTTTATTTATCAATGAAACAAGATTCAAAGGGGAAAGAGTTTTAATTTTTCATACCCTGATTCACCCCCCCCCCCCCCCAATGGTATTTTACCTAGTGAACCTAACATATTACATGGAATTATTTTTCTTATTTACTCAAAAAAATATTTTTCAGGAAATTTATTACATTATTCTTCATGAGAATAAGTAGTTTCCTGGTCTTCAGTGATTCCTTGTTTAAAATAATGTGTCATCCTTAACATAAGTGACACATGTCTTGTTAACTTATGATCAATTCCACGATCATCAGACTTATAAACATAAAATATTAAAAATAACTTACTTAAGATAATAATACTATAGTACTTTCTTTTTCATCCATTCTTCCAAGTTCTATTCACTTTGATATCAAGATTGGATATCTTGGATACATTACTTAAATCAACTTATTTTATTTCTAACTTACTTAAAAAATTACATCAATGAAATATTGTTATTTAATTAACCATCGTTTATATCCAATAATAACAATTTACAAAAAATACAACTTATACACAAAGTGTGCTCTTCAGTAGGGTGGTTCACACCAAAAAAATAATTCTCATAAGCTCCAAAACATTCCAAGTGTGTTTGTTTGGGTTATTAGTGATGATTTTATTGGATACCTCCTTAGATAATTAAGGTTGGGTCTCCACACATCTAATAATATCGAGTGAAATCAGATATTTCTAAGAGAGAAGAATCTCATCCTAATACAAGAGGAGATTCTCATCTGGATAAGAATTCTCAGAGTATGCCTAAATTTGATCATTTATATGTGATAGATCATGTTCTAGAGGATTCTGATGTTAGGACAGTGACTATGAGAGGTATAGTATTTATTGTGTATTTAGTGTACTTTTTATTTGAAACAGGTGTATCCCATTATTTTATTTCACTCAATTTGATTTATTCCTTGTGTTTGTGGCTTGATTTTATATCATATATGATAGATACCTCCACCCCTTTGGGAAAGAGGATAGGATGGAGTTTTAAGTACCCTATGTGTTACATAATTATTTTTGGTGTTGAGGTTTTATCGTATTTTTTAGTTCTTTACTTAGATATATTTACCATAGTTTTGGTATGTATTGGATGGTCAGTGAAAAAATCAAATTGATTTCTAGCATCAAAAGGATCTGATCCTTTGTCATAATGGAAACACTCATGTATTTCAAGGCGAGTGGGATCCAAGATCAAGTAGGGAAAGTCCTGTTGTTCAAAATAGTAGATCAATATCATTTCATATTTCCATGTTATTCTTGGATGATGCTGATCAGAGTTTAGGTGTTCCATTCCCAATAATGGTGGATGGGTATCATGAGGTATTCCTTGATTAATTTTCTAGTTTTACATCATAGAGTGAGGTAGAGTTCAATATTTAATCAATCCGTAGGATGAGACCCATATATTCTACATCTTATTAAATGGATCCTTATGAGTTGAAATAATTAAAGGTTCATCTAGAAGATCTCTAGGGAATGGGTTTTATTTTCCCTGGCATGTCACTGTGGGAATCACTAGTTCTCTTTGAAAAGAAGGTGGATAGAAGTATTTGACTTTGAATTAATCACTCAAAGATCAATGGGGCCATTATTAAGAATAAATGTGTATTTCCTTATATTGATGGTCAATTTTACTAGATCAAGGGATCTAAGTGGTTTTCAAAAATTTACCTCAAGTCAAGATACCACCAGTTGAGGATGAGGGAAGTGAATATTCATAATATGGATTTTAGGAGTAGGTATTTTCATTTTAGGTATCTTTTTAAGCTGTTTTTTCTAACTGATACACATACTATTTTCATGGTCCTTATAAACTATATATTCCACCTCATTCTTGATACTTTTTTTTTCCATTAATGATATATTTGTTTACTCCAAGATGAAATAGGATAATGAGAACCATATAAATATCATTCTCAGAACCTAGAAGGATCATAGAGTGTATACAAAACTATCTAAATGATATGTTTATATCTAAGTTGTAAATATTTTTGGTCATGTGATCTTTGAGAAAGTAATTTATATATAACATGAGAAGATTCAAGAAGTAATATCTTATGATATTACTAGTAATTTCATTGTCAACATGATATTTTTTATCCTATTGGGATATTATGGTGATTTCTATAGGATTACCATAGATTAGCTTCTCCCTTGATAGCATGGACCCAAAAGGGTGTGAAATTTTATTGGGATGAGAAATTTCAAAGATTCTTTAAGGATTTAAAATTAATATTGACATCAACTATTATTTTGATTCTTCTAGAGCTGTATATGGGTTGTGTTTTATACTATGAAACCTTGGATATGGTTTTGGGGTGTGTTTTTATTTAATATGACCATGTTGTGTCTTATTCCTATCACCAATTATTCTCTCATGAAAATAATTATGCCAACCATGACTTAGAGTTAGTAGTGTTGATTCATTTTCTGAAAATGTGGTTCCACTACCTTTTTTAGGAAAGGTTCACTATGTATTATGATTATAAAAGTATGAAGTATATCATCACTCGAAACAAAAAAAACTCATATAGAGGTGATGGGTGGGTTATCTCCAAGATTTTTACTTTGATTTATCTTATACCTCAGGTAAATGGAATGTGTTTGTGCATATCTTGAGTCAAAAGTTCCAACTTAAGCAGTGAATGATTTAGAGGAGGGATGGAATTTTATAATATTATTCACTAAGTTTCATCTAGATTTGAACGTCGAAAATGGTCAGGTGTTATTGGATATTTTTTAAGAAACTCCCTCATTAAATGACTGGATTAATCTGGAATATGTAGTGGATCCTAATTTTCAGTGAATTAATGAAATTATAAATAGTGGGTAGACCTCATATGGTTGTTCATAGTATCCCAATGGTTCCATTAGTTTTATAAAGAGGTTTTTAATTCCTTTTAACTTAAGGAAGTAGGTTATTCAAAGTTTGAACCATTCTATTTGTTTTTTTCACCTTAGGTATACCACAATTTTTTATGATTTTAAACACTAGTGTTTGTGGTTCGGAATGAAGTATGTGATTTGTTTTTATTTTTTATCTCAATTTATTAGATATTAGAGGATTAAATATGGGTGCAATAAGTTAGTATGATTATTACATCCTCTTCCCATTCTTGTATATAAATGGGATGAGATATCTGTGTATTTTTTTATCATCTTTCCTTGGTATCCTAGTGGAAAAAATGTAACATGGGTGATTATCAACCAAATGAAAAAATCATCCCACTTCCAACTTCTCAAGGATTTGATGAAAGTTGGAAATATTTTATTCCTCTCAATCTAAGTAAAGATCTATGTAATTCCATAGGTTGTTGTTTCTTATTGAGATCCAAACTTTACTTCTTGGTTATGTAGGGTTATTTATAAATTCCTGGGTTCTCAGTTGAAATTGAGCACCATTTATCATTATCATAAGGATGATAAAATTAAGTGGGCTATTTGGATTTTGGAGGATATTATTTGAGCATGAATTCTTGATTTTTTTGGCTATTAATAGAAGAATATATTATTGGTTGAGTTTTATTATAATAATAATTATCAAAAATGGAAAAAAGTCTACTTTAAATCCATTTATAGATGAACATGTTAGACCCCACTTTGTTAGTCAAGGTTGGGTGAGTTTTTCTTATTGGGATCAAGAATTTTCAAAGAGATGGTGAGTAAGATTTAGTATATTTAGAACAGATTAGTGATAGTTCAGAGTTTCCAAAAAACATATACTGAATATCATCATCATTTTTAGTAATTTCCATTGTTGATTGGGTCTTCTATATAGTTTATCCTAGACTATTCATTGCTGGATAGGAAAAATGTGGAAGTTGGGGCCATGGTATGTCAACCCATTTAAAATCATTGAGAATATTAGGAAAGTAGAATATTTTATACCCTTACCATCCCATATGAAATCTATAAATGATTTATTTCATGTGTTCTAGTTGAATATGTATCATCTTGATGCATATTGTGTGGTTGAATGAGAGGATCTGGATTTGGTACCTGATGCCACCGTTGTTGAGTAGCCTATTATTATCATGGATCATCGAGATATAGTATTGTGGGGTAAGTATATTCCTATATTATGTGTTCCTTGGAAGCATGGTGGTGATAACCATGAGACTTGGGATCATGAGTACTTGGTTTTAGAGTAATTTTCTCACTTATTCTTTGATTACAAGTGTTGATAACTTACTAAGGAAATAAAATGGCATGGAAAGAATAATTGTGACACCCATTAGGTCACTAATGCATATTTATTTTGATTAATTCCTTTATTTATTTATATTTTCTAGTTTTATGGAGTTAGATATTTAAAATATGAAAAATGGGGAAATTAGGTTTGGATTCATGATTAGCGCAAGGTTAGTTCTAACCGTGCACCCAAACCATGAAAAAGGGGTAGTGTTTTTCAAATCCATTTGAATGGTTGGCACATAGTTATCCAAACTATGTGTGTATATGAGAAAATAATATGCCTATATCTTTTATGAAAAGGTAATTTGTATGGTTTGTGCACTATTAGGGGAAATTTTATGGCCAAACTGGGCGGAAAAGCTTACATTTGGAGTGTGACCTTGCATGGTTGGCTTGGAGTTTCCAAACTGTGTGGCCAAACCATGTATCTGTCAAGATTTATTCAAAAATTTTGAAATTTACTTTATTAATTTATTGGTCTTTAACCCTCTTCCTCCCCTTTCCCCCCCATTCCTATGACCTAGCCCCTCCTAGTCATGGTGTCTTCCTACTCCTTGCTCCCATGGCGATTATCCTTTGTTTGTAGTGAAATCCTTCAATGTAAATTTTTATTTCTCTTGGTTTTTAACCCTATTCCACCCCTTTTCCCTTATTTATCATAACCAAGATCATACTAGTCATTTATTATTCCTCCCATTTTCCCCCTTTAAGATTATCCTTTCATTTTGGTGAAATACTTCAAGGTAATTTAGGATTTCTCTTGGTTTTCTTTTTCCCGCTTCCCCTAGTCTATTGTTATTATATGGTTCTCTTGTCTATTTGACTAATCTAGGAATGGAGACCAAGACCTTGAATAGGTATTGTTTTATGAGTGAATTATTATTTTTTTAGGCTTGTGAGTATCACTCCTAATCTATAATTTTGTCCTTTAGTGAAGGTGATAAGTTTGCATCGAATTTAAAGTAGGTGTCTCTACATAATGGATGTATCATTTGGATTACCCTTGGGAATTGGATTTATTTTAGTTTTATTTGGTATATAATTTTTGAAATTGATTATTTAATACTAATTTGTATCTCCCCTTGGATTCTCTTTACTTTTTAAAAAAATGATCTTTAATTTATTTTTCAAGTGGTGCTTCCCTTCAAACCAATTTTAGCACACATGAGGTGTTTGATAAAAAATTTAAAGAAGATTTTGGTTGAAAATGGGTATTTGTAAGAGGTTTTTAAGGAGGATTTATTTATGAATGATATTTCCTTGATTATTAATACTTGGACTTATGTAAAGGCTTAATGATTATGTGATTATTAATGTTGTATTTTTTATTAGATTTGTCTTGTATGTGTTGAATATTGGAAACCTTGGGTATGTGTTGGGTAATCTAGATGGGTGTTACTTTAGTAAAAATTTATTCTAGCTAGGTATTAATTCTTGTGAGACTAAGAAATCCACTGGTATGATTTAGTTTTTTTCAGGTTCACGTAGTCTAGCTAGTTTTTTGTGAGTGAGTTGTAGTTATACCATATATTTTTTATTTAATTATCCCAGAGGTTTGAGCCAATGTTGCATGTTTTTTTATGTCATACAGATATGTTATTTATTATTATTCCACTTCCTTATTTATAAATTTTAATTATAATTATGTCAAGCTACTCTTGGTTATATTTTATGTTCACATTGTTCAGGATTATTTTGGAACTTGGATCATTTTATAAACCAAAGGATTTTGAAATAGTATTCCATTATCAGATTAAAAAACAAAATGGGTATTTATTAATTATTTTTTTCATCCTATAACTAGTTATTTTCACTGTGAAAGATATTATGAAGATTCAGGGTGGTATCCTAGTAGGATTTTTCCTCACACCATGAATATATTTATTGGGTGTATGCAGACTTGGTTATAAATAATTTGGGTAAATGGGAATGATCCATGTCTATTAGTATATCTTCTTGACTACTTTTTACTTCATAGCTTAGGATTGGTGGTGATCACAAGTCACATTGAGATGGGTCATATGTACCATTTTGGAGATCCTCTCATGTTGGTTTATTCTGGGTTTTTTATGTATCATTCATGTTAGCCTTTTCTCTCTTTTTATTATTATGTATATGGTATGTTGTTCTCACTTTATTTTTGGTTTATAAAGTTATTCTAGATGTTTTTTTATTTTTTATGTTGTTTTATACTCTATTTAGTTGGTACTATTATTCATAGTAGTTTATTTTTGTGCATGGATGTCTGAGGTATGGATACATATTATCAAATTTTTTGGCAGCATCCTTGTTGTGGTATACTATATTCCAAGTGTGAAATATTTTCTACATGGTTAGTATTAGATACCTTAGTGATTTTCGTCAACCAGTAGTGATTGGGAATGCACTTCATGCCTTATGTCAAGCCGACTCGAGTGACAGGTTGGGTTGACCCAAGTTGATTCATTACATTCAATGTAAATTAATCTCTAAGAATGAATATTTTGATGAATAAGATGATATAAATCAATCTATAACACTATAATAAAATGGTATTTAGAATCATTTTTTAACATTTAGTGATAGTTTAAACCGCCATGAATTCATCTGCTGAGAATATTTTCATGATGTTTTTCTCATAGTAGTTTATTTTTTAGTGTTGGTTCATTAAAAAATGGGTTTTAAACTTTTTTAAACAATTTTTTAAAAATTTTATTATTCCTTTTTATTTTTTCCATTATTCCAGGTCGTCCCTAATCTAGGCTCACACAGACCGACCATGAAAAATCAAGAATATATATATAGTATGGGTTTGAACTTCTTACCTATTGGTTATTATAAAAAGAATTTAATGCTTAAAAATCCCTTAATGTGGTGACTAAACAAACATTATGTAAGGAACCAACCCAGGTCGACCTAACCTATCACCTGAGCTAGCCCCCCACATAGCCCGAAGCATGTACCTAATTTTTGTGGGTTGGAGACAAGCACCGGGCATAACCAACTATCACTTGGTAATGATTTCACCATAGGTAAAATGACATAAATAATTTATAAAATGATATGGAAACACCCATATCATCATATTCAGCATCACAAAATAAGAATATACCATAAACCGTGATATACATCACAATACAAAGCATGACATAACTATAAATATATATGGTATCTCAAAACAAACCCAAAATCAAAATAAAATTGGTATATAAACAAAAAAAGGTCAGCACATATATCCCAATGGATATAAAATACCAAAAATGACTCCACCTAAGCTAATCACTATGATACCATGTATCCTTCACAAAACATTGGATGGTTTTAATCAAGAAGATCCACCCTAGAGCATGGTTCCCTTGCATTCACATGTGTCCTCCAAAATGAAATCTAAAAATTCCCAAAGGCCCAAGTAGGGTGTGAGGAGTTATGACTAGTAATATACCACCATGAATCTATTTAATACCTTTACCCATGAAAAACATTAAACCAGATTAAAAAAATTTCCAAAACTAAATAACTTTTAAAAAATTCAATTTTTAAATAAACCTTTAAAACCCCTTTAGTTTTCCTTTTCCAAAAAAATAGGCTTTCCAAAATAAATCCAAACATGGATCAAATAAATAAACATATACACAATGAATAACATTCTCAACATATCCAATGGGCATAATAAAAATGAGAATACACAAAAAAATCATGTGACCACATCAATGGAAATGAATAAATGGTCATAACATATCTCGTCACATCAAAATTGTATAATCCAATACATAAAACATATATTAAATATAGCATGAGAAATGAACATTAAGGGGATCTAAACATTGGGCATATCATTAGTGAGTAAACAATTATTCCATCTGGATAAGAAATTGTAAGCTCTCATGATATTCTCCAGGACAAACATGCAATCTCTCACAGTCTTCTTACCCCAAAGGCTCTCATAGTCTCTTGGAAACCAAAATAGAGGCTTGTGTGGTCCTCCCTCTAATGGATTACATGGATACTCAGACAAACCAGTATTGAAGCTTTCATGGTCTTCCCTCCAAAGGCTCGCACGATCCCTCAAACAAACCCATTGATCACACTATGGTTAACCCATGTGATACTCTATGACAACACGACCACAAAAAAGTTCTAATATAAAAAAATCCATAACATAAGACATTTCATAAAAAAATGTCCCCATTTTGTAAAAAAACATTCCAAAGGTAAAAAAAATCGTTAAGAAACACCCATAAATAACCTTTGATCCATTTTAACAAACACTTGGTGTACATAAAATCCATACCTATTTGGGAAACCTTCTTTAAACACCGAAATTTCCCAACCATCCCATTAATCACATCAAACATGGAATACACACCAATAATAAATCATTTAAAAGGAAATTTAAGCAACAAAACTAAAGGTAATTATAAATTTAAAGTCATTCCACAGAAAACACCCTTAAATAGAGACACCTAACTCATATTTGGTCCAAATCTTGTAACCCTTAAAGATGAACACCTAGAAGAACAATAAAAATTCCCCACACACCTAATCCATAAGAAAAAACATTTCCCTAATTACAAAACCTATATATTTTCAACACCCCCACTAGGGTTACACCCTTCCACAAAAATGTAAGAATAAGGAAGAATAAGGGGATAGAAGGAAGAAACCAAAAAATAAAGGGCCTACCTCAATAAAAAACTAGGATCTCTAAGAGAAATACACCAAGTAAGAGGGGAAGAATCTACAAGCCATGGGAGATGGCATGAAGTAGGAAGAAAGGAGGGTCAAAATCATTAAAAACATATAGATTCATTTTTGTTAAAAATCATTTTTATGTGACTTGGACACATTGCACGATTTTTCCACACAGTTAGAAAAACTATGCACCAACCATGTGGATGCCACTATCCACCCAAAAATGAAATAATTTTTACCCCTGGGTGTCTTACAGTTTTAAAAACCATTCTAAAACCTTGAAAATCCCACTATCACAAACTATATCACCCTAAAATGGTTACATTTGTGGTTACAAAACTATGTGCTAACTATGTGCCTTGGTCTATCTTCCAAAAACTCCTTGTATCAACCCCAAAACTCATGAACTACAGGAACACATAAAAAAGTAAATAAATCTCAAAATTAGATATATTAGTGACTATAGGGTGTCACAAAATCCCCACCATACCACTTTTTACCCCAAGAAATTTATCAGGTTCTGTCAGAAGAAAACAAGTGAGGCCACTCCTACCTCACCAAAATCACTCAATACCATGTATCATAGTTATCACCTCTGTGTATCCATAATACACAGACCAATGGGATCGACATACCATGGAGAACCTTGTCCTAAATATCCATGATACAAATAGGCTTCTCTATAATGGTTTCATTAGGATCTAACACCAAACCTTCCCACTCCAATGCATGATATGGGTACATATGATATCTCTTCAGCTAGGTGACATTAAATATGTCATTAACTGAGGTCAATTATGATGGTAGATTCAACTGATAGGATAAAATCCCAAGAAACCCCACAACACAAAATGGTCGAACATAATGCAGTTCCAATTTCCACAATTTTTCCAAATGATGATGACCCAGACGAATGGATGCCCATAGAAAAACCATATCAAAAACCTGAAACTCAAATAGATGGAAATGAAAGTCAATATATGACTTATGGTGAATCTATTATTTTTATAACCATTTCTAAATGAGTTTCACTATCTCATTCATTTCTTGGGTGACGTTTAGTACAACTAAGTAACAATCACCTACCTCATCCCTGCACAGTAGGGTTTAGCATGGCCACCTGTATATTGCTTTAAATAGGGCCATCCTCATAAAATAATGATATATGTTATTATAATTAAACTTAAACTATTGCATGTTCCTTTCCCACAAACTACCAAAATCAAGCACACATTCCCACAACATACCCTTATAGATATGGATGGTTTTCTTAGACTAACCATCCATCTATGGATGATATGTAGTGCCCATCCTTAGATTCGTTCCCAATGCATCCTAGAGTCCCTTCCAAAAGAGATAAGTGAAATAGGCATCCTGGTATGAAACTATCACTAAGGGGACTCCATGAAGATAAATAACCTCTTGATCATATATGTGTCTAAGGTCCTCTAGCTTCATTGACTCCCTGATGGGAATAAAGTGGAATAATTTTATCAGATAATAAATAGTCACCCATATGGAATCTTTCTTAGTCATAGTACAAGGTAGTCTAATCATTAAATACGTATAGATATTATCCCACTTCCACACTAGCATGTGAAGTGGATGAAATGGATTGGATGGTCTTTCATTCCCATCTTTGATCCTCTCACACTCAATCACCTAAAAAATAATACCACTACACATCTCATCATGATCCACCAATACTGACCCCTTAAGTTATAGAACATCTCGGTCACCCCTGGGTGAATGAACCAACTAGAATGATGTGCCTTAAGCATCACCTCCTACCTAAAGATCAAAGGAACACATAGCCACTTTCTGAAGAGAATAAAACCATCAGAAGATTGATCTAATCGCCTATGTTCTCACCACTTTTTAAGACACTTCTAATCTACTAGAACTCAACATTAGATACCTGGTCAATCCTCACCTGATCAAAGCAAGAGGGTGTAACTTGAAACTTTCCAACAATACATAACCTCCATTCTCTTACATATGCAGCCTCATATCCTAGAAAAATCATCAAAACCCACTCATCCATTGATTCCCAAACTACATACACTGCAATATTCCTAATCAACATGTTGGTGACCATGTTTCCATTCCTATGAATATATTCCATATCAAAATAAAAATTATATAGATAATCCAACCAGAAATTCCACCTAAGGTTTAGGTACCTTTGGGTGAAAATATAATTCATAATCTTATGATCCTAATACACTATAAAACTCTCCTTGAAGATTTAATGTATCCATGTCTTTAGTTCATGCATCATAGCTGCCAATTCTAGGTCATGGGTGGAATAATTCTTCTCATGTGGGCATAGCTTTCAAAAGTCATAGGCTACCACATTGTCATATTTTATCATCAAACATCAAAATACCACTTCATAGAAATCAAAATACATGGAATGATCTCTCTCAATCTCGGGAACAATCTAAATAGGTGCAGATGTTAGACAGATCTAAAACTTCTCAAAAAAATTGACACATCTCATACCACTCAAACTTCACCCCTTTCCTGGTCAAAGTCTCTAATAGAAAAAATATCATTGATAATTCCTTAATGAAACATCTATAATACCTAGAAAATCCTAGAAATCTACAAATATCAAACACATTCTTCAGCTTATACAAATACATGACTACTCAAACCTTCTCTAGATCTACTAAAACTTCTACCAATAAAATCATGTGGCACAAAATATTCATTCTAGAATCCAAAACTATCACTTGAAAAAATTATAATATATATTATTATCTCTCAAAGAACACAAAATATCCTCCAAATAGTCCACATGCTCTTCATTCATCTTGGAATACATCAATATTTCATCAAAAAACATGACCTCAAAGGAGTCTAAAAAGTGAATTAAGATCTAGTTAATTAGCTCCATAAATATAGTGGGATAATTGGTAATCTAAAATGGAATAAAAAAATACTCAAATTGTTCATACCATGTCTAAATGAAGTATTCTAACCATCCTATTCCGAAAACCTCAACTAGTGGTACCATATTATCAGATCAATCTTTGAAAACTAATGGGATACCCTGAGCTAATCAAATAGATCAATAATTCTAGGAAATAGGTATTTATTATTTTTTTTACCTATTTAAGCTTATGATATTCTATGAATAGTCTAAGGATATCATATAGATTCTTCACAAATATCACTAGGGAATCCCTTTTCCATGCACTGGGGTGGATAAAACCCTTTCCGTTAAAATCTTCTAGATGAACTTTCAACTCTTTCAGCTCATCCAGAGCCATCTAGTGAGATGGCAATGAGATCAAACTCATCACGAGGAGATAATTAATAGTAAACATAACCTCTCATTAGGGAATAAATCCTGAACAATCATCTAAAAACATGTCTAGGTACCTTTCCATGACTACTACAAGTTCACCCACTAATCCTTGCTCAAAATAATCAAGAAACATCCTAGATAATTGGCTTGAGATCAACCCCAACATCGAAGAAACCTGTCATTCACTACCTGATCATGGATCCCACTCACCCTAAAAGACATGATTTCTCCCATTAGGAATACGGTACTAGAACCTAAAGCAATAACAGTTAATCAACACCTTGAAGCTGATTAACCAATCCATTCTGATAATAACATCAAAACATCCAGGTCCAAAATAAGGATGTAAGATCCCATATTTTTCCAGGTACGTCTCTCTTTATGTTTTTTGTAAATATTTTCTTTAGGTTGTGGTTTCATTGTGAAAGTATATCATTTGAATAAACATTGTCTTTGGTTTCAAAGAAATTTGAAGAAGACTAGGGATTATCCACGAGGAGAGATTTGTTGGATAAAATGACCTAAATTTTGGGGACGTATGCTTGTTTTAATTAATGGAATCTAGGTATAAATGGGTTAAGTACTTCATGGGTTCTTGGTGAGATAAGAAACTTTAAAAGAGGATCGGATTCTTTAAAAGTAAAATGGGATGAAAAATTAACTGCAGAACATTTACACCTTATGTCAAGGGATTACACATTAGGTAATTTTTCGAGAGTTTAATGAAATAAATCCAAGGTGATAGGTTTTTCATTGTATTACACTAAAAAAATTTACATATCATGTAATCACATTACACACTATTTAAATTCCTAACCTGTTGTTTTAAACATGTTATTCACTTAAATTATCATTTTTTTAATTGGTATCTCCTATCCTATCAACCCTAGTCCATTATTTAGGATATTTCGGGGTACCAACTTCCGTTCTATACATCCTGGCTATGTGATAAATCCTTGGTATGTTTTTTTTGGTTAGTTTTCTTCCTTTTCCATCTTCTCCAACCATTTCAGTGAAATACCTTGACCTATTGTGTTTTTCATTTTGATCTTGATTAGTTTTGATCTAGAAAGCTCTTTGAATTCATCTACACCTTCTTCCTCATGGTGTTGGCCGTTAGAAGAATTTTTTGATCATCAATTCAAGGTAGGGGTCTTAATATTAACCCTATGTTTTGATAATTTACAAGTTTATGAAATAGTTTGATTGCACCATCATTGAATGCACCCAAATTAGTTTAATAAATTAATGGAATTATTCCTTGAATCCCTTTGGTTTCAAATGGATTTATAACTAGATTATGGATTCCCATGGGGTGAGTGAACCATGATTATAAGTGAATTTTAAAATGGTTTAAAGTATGTTTAGCATGACATGTGATCTAGGGTGATTTCTTGTTATAGAATCCCTAAATTGTGGTTTATTACTTATTGATATAACTTTTAATAAATTTTGAATTGAATTCTAAGTTAAATATGAAATAATAATGGTAATTCACGTAATTAACCATTGAGAGTTGTGATGGGATATTGTGATATTCATGCAATATGACTGGAATTTTGTTCCATGATTTAATACTTATACATCAAACCCAGCCTTGGAACTTGCACACTTATATGTTGTAATGCTGATATTGAGTGGGATTGGCCTAGTCCCATTTTATAATGCTTAGTTATTGGTCTCAACCCAGTCCCATGCTATTGATTACTTTTTTGCGGATGGGATGGAGTTTGGAGATGGGTCTAATGTAAGATTTGGGACTCTGGACTTTGAGTCTTTTATTTGAGTCTGCTATTATTTTTTATGTATTTTTCTATCATGAAATTTAGTTATATTCAATCATATCATTACATTATTCTTTTATTATTTATTGTATTATTTAGTTGTATTTTATTTTTCCCCCTCCTATGAATTTACTTTGATTATATTTGTTTTTTTATGATTTGTATCTACTATTATGACACTTCATACCAAGGATATAGTCTCAGCACTATATATTTCACACCCCTTCTACTCTTAAGAATCCTCTGGCATATGGGGAGGCATTCTTGAGGTATTGTGACCAACCCTTCCTATCCACATGAGAGAGTGCTAGATTTTGGGACATTACAAAGTGGTATCAAAGGAGAAAGTTTTATTTTATTCTGCTTTACTATTTTTTGAAATGTAGAAAGGATACTAGGATATGTTGGGACTAGGTAATGAGATTGTACATGGGAGTATCTAAGCCATGTACGGTGGAAAATCCAAGTTCCTAGGGATGAGATTTCTATTTGTGTTGTGTTCTTGTTATAGTTCTTGTTATTTCACCTTAGATGATTCACACATTGTGTGAGGTTATTTTTTTATGATCATACTATTTTTTGAAATTTATAATTATAACATAGTATGGAATGATATGAGAATAGATTCATCATAATGGTAAAATAAGGATATATTGACATCCATTGGTTATGATAGGGGAATATTAATTGTTTTCATTTAATATATACTTGCCTATTGAACTATAATATGATATATCTATTTCACTGGATAAATGAAATGAGTTGGTGTTTCATGCTAAAAAAATGTAAGTCATATCTCAAGATACCAAGAGCTAGTGGTTCTCTATTGTAGTAACCTATTGGTTTGACCATGTTGCTAGCCAATTTTCTAAGGTGTTCATTTGCCTTATAGATAAAATTCCTCCTTTTCATCTTCAAATTGAGTTTCAGGAGATTGAAAAAAAAAATTCTTAATGCAGATGAACCAGAGCTTCCTATAGTTCCTAAGGAGTATATGGATGTTCATCTTTGTGACAGATTCCTAAGGTTCATGTCATCCATGGAAAGGGAGAATGTTCATACCTCTCCTTAGATGTATAAGATAAAAAATAGAGTTTTGAATATAGCAACCTATAATTTTTTTAGAGAAGGAGGACACCAGTAAGTCGAGTTCTTGAATGAGGTTGTCCATATGATCTTCAAGCATCTCGAGACACCCATGGATAGGTTGGTGAATCTTGTTGATTATATTCTTTATAGACCTTCCAAGAGTTGGTGGGATATTCAAGAGGAAGATGGGAAGTAGGATGATCTTTCTTGTAAGGAATTTAGGAAAATTTTCTTGATCTATTTCTATATCAAGATCTCGAGGGATGAAAAATATGGTGAGTTTATGCATCTAACATAATAGGGTTTTTCAGTGTTGTACTATGTTGGATGCTTTACTGACCTATATTGATTTATGGAATTTTTGATAGCTGATGAGATCTATAGGGTGAGATGTTTCTAGAATGGTATTCATTATGAGATCAGGTCATAGGTAAACATTTTCTATTTAATAATCTTTGAAGACATGATAAATCTGGCACTCATCGCGAAAGGGAATATGAGACATTCCCTGAGAAGTGGCCATGATATTTTAGTTGGGAGATCTTGGATTTCTCTTTTGAGTGGTAAGAATCATAATTATAGTAGTTTCCTCCAAATAAGTAATGGTAAGAACAGTCAAGGAAGTGTATAGCCATCTCAATATTGTGTTTTTTTCTAGTTCTATCAGTGTGGAAAGTTTGGTTATAGGAACCCAAAATGTCCTTACCCCATAGTTTAATGTCATATCTTTGGAAGACTGGGTCATCTTTAGAGGTATTGTGGAAATTTTCAGTATCATAATAGTTTAATCGGATAAATACAGTCACCAGAGTGTAGAAAGGGCTCAGCTAAACCTTAGTAGGCTAGTAGTAAGAGTTACATAGGTCATTCAAGATGAGGTAGGGGATGTGGTACCTCAGTGCATGAGAAGCAATACAAAGAAAGGTAAATTGATCATGGTAGTCATACTGGATCCCAAGGAAGAGGGACAAGTTAGTTGCATGTTATGGAGACTACTCCAGTTAACATGGATGCAGGATCGTCTACCATCATAGGTACGATTCATGGATAATCTACCTTAGTTTGTGTTTTCTTTGATACATGATAATCACATTATTTTCTATATTCTATTTTTTCAAATGTTAATTGCTTGGATGTGGAAATATTATATGTTGTTTTAACCATTGACACCTCATTAGGAGTGTGTTCCAAGAATATTAAACATTTAAAGGTGTGTTGTCTAGAGATTGGTAGTTACCATTTCTTTTGGGAACCATTATTTTTGGAAATGATAGGATTCAACGTGGTTCTTGGTATGAATTGTTTAGTTATATACCAGGATCATATCAACTATTATAAGAGGAGATTTACTTTCCTATCTCTAGAATGAATTATCTTTTCTCACCAGGGTGAGTAGGATCTTCAAGATGGTTATATGGGACCAATTAAGTGTATATTGGATTGTCTCATAGCTCATATAGTAGGTCTTTCCCTATATGATAGGGAATGAAGCATGATTATTTTCCTTCAATGGTTGAATGTTTTTAGGATTTATTTTTGGATTCGTTTTATGGATTACCTCCCGAGCGATAGATCAGGTTCACAATCTAGTTGGTGTTGGGAGTAGAGCCAATTTCTATCCCACCTTACCAAATGGCACTATCATAGCTTCAGAATTTAAAGGTTCGGTAGGAATATATAGAATCTAAAGCTTCATACAACTGAGTACATCTCCTTGGGGTTCTCTAGTTCCCTTCTCCAAACATGAAGATGGATCCTTGCACTTATTTGTGGATTATAAGAGGTTTAACTAGATGATGGTCAAAAACTTTTAACCTCTTCCATATATTGATGATCTTTTAGATCAATTGAGAGGTGAAAAGATCTTCTCTAAGATTGAATTGAGGTCAGGATATCATCAGTTAAGGTTGAGACAATCAAACATACCTTGAACTACTTTTAGAAGTATGTATGGATTGTATGAATTCATATTGATGTCATTTTGGTTGACTAATGCACCTATGGTATTCATAGACTTAATGAATAGGATCTTTCATCCTTTTCTGTATTAGTTTGTGGTGGTTTTCATCAATGATATCTTAGTGCACTCCCAATAAATAGACGATCATGCCAAACATCTTGACATCATCCTGAGTACATTGATAGAGAATTAGATTTATGCCAAGCTAACCCAATATAGTTTCTAGATAAATAAATTTCACTTCTTAGTCCATGTCATCTCAGAGGTAGGAGTGCAAGTGGATTGAGAGAAATGCATAATGGTCGTATCTTGGGAATATCCCAATAACATCTTTGAAATTCAGAGCTTTCTAGGTTTAACAGGTTATTACTATCATTTTATCCAATATTTCTCCTATTTTGCAACACCAATGTCTTGGATGACCAACAATGGGGTGAATTTTGTTTGGTATGATGCTTGTGAGAGAGATTTTCAAGATCTGAAGGCTAAGTTAACCTCATCACCTATCCTCACTTTACCTATTCTAGGTAAATCTTATACTGTGTACTTTGACAGATCTGGAGTTAGACTCTAAGCAGTTCTGATTCAAGAGGATTGAGTGAATTCTTATGGTTCTTGGAAGCTGAGATCACATGATAGGAATTAACCTACGCGTAATGTGGAGTTGGCATCAGTTTTACATTCCCTAAGATGTTAGAGACACTATCTCATGGGTGATAAGTTTTTGGTATACATGGATCATAAGATCCTCAAGTACAACTTTTCTTGGTGGGACCTAAACCTTTGGTAGAGGAGGTGAGTTGAGTATCTATAGTCTATAGACTTTGAATTGTCTTATACAGTAGGCAATGGAAACATCATTACTGACACTTTGAGATGAAATACACATACAAAGATAGTATAGGATTCTTGTGAAAAGTTGTGGATAATGGCCCTCTTTGCAAACATGCATCTAGATGTTCAAGATTCTTTGGGATGTGTAGCTCAGACATCGAAATATATTATAATCATTCTTTTGGACTACCTTAAGACTGAGAAGTTGTCTGATTCAGAGGGATCAGTTCTAAGAGAAAAATTATATGGTGGTGAGACGCCATCAAAATGGTCTCTCAGTAGTGGAAATTCCCTTATTTTTGATAGCTGAATATGGGTTCCTATGGGATTACATGAGGATATGTTAAGGGAGTTTCATGCTTCTAGATTACAGTGCATCCTAGTTCAATAAAGATGAATTGTGATCTCCTAAGATAGAAATGGTGGTTATGAATGAACAAGTTGGTGGAAAGATTCATGGTATATGATTCACTTGTTAGTAGGTGAAACCCAAGCACTAGAGGCCAGCTGTGATTTTATAGCCTTTACCCATTCATGATTAGAAATGGTATGATTTCACAATGGATTTTTTGACAAGACAACCGAGGAAGACCCATAAGAATGAGGTTGTATGGGTTGTTGTGGATTGACTGACTAAGTTATACCACTTCTTATCTATTAGGGAAACCTTCAAAGTTTATTATCTGGTAAATCTTTACATGAACAAGGTGGTTCATTTTCATGGTGTTTTCAGAATTATTGTTTTAGACATAGATCCTCATTTCACATCACATTTCCGGAAGGGTCTTCATAAATCCCTAGGATCATGAGTTTTTTTAAGAACGGCCTATCATCCCCAAACTAATGGTCAATCTAAGTAGAATATTCAGTTTTTTTAGGATTTTTTATGAGCCTGTGTTTTTGATTTTGGTGGTTTATTAGAGAAACATATGGCACTAATAGGGTTTTCATACAATAATAGCTTCTAGGCATCGATCCATATGAAACCTTTTGATTCTTTTTATGGAAGGTCATATCGTTTACCTCTTTTTTGGATAGAGGCAGGTGAGTCACATTTTTTTCACATAATCTCATATAGGAGACATCTAAATAGGTTTAATTGATTATATGGTAGTTGGTAATCATGAAAAGTCGGAATAAATCATATGTTGACCATTGTATATGGCCTCTGTAATTCATGGTTCCTCATTGTGTTTTCCTTTTGGTGTAACCTTGGTTTTGGAAACTCCATGTTAAGAAACATGTAAAGTTAGTGACTAGTTTTTTTGGGCCATTTAAAATAGTAGAAAGGTTCAGTTCAGTGGAGTACCATTTAGCCCTTACACAATGCTATAGTTCCATACATGATGTGTTCCATGTGTTTCATCTATAAATATATGATCAAGACTCTTCCCATGTGATAGTCGTAGTACATGTCGATATTTGTGTTGATGCGTCATTTTAGGAGCATCCAATAAAGATTTTCAATCATAGTGAGAAATATCTTCAGGGTAGGACAATACCATTGATTTTGGTTCAGTGGAAGCATGGGAGAGTTCAAGAGGATACCTAATAGAGATATTCTGATATGCGAACACAGTGGTTGGACTTTTTCACCAAGACCTCATAGTGATACTTTTAGTAGCTTTGGGATAAGATGGTATAAGGTGGGGTGGTTGTAAGATCCCATCTTTTTCTAGGTTGTGCTCTCTCTGAATTTTTTGTTAATATTTTCATTTAGTTCTAGTTGAGTCATGAAATACTACCTTTTGAATAAATGTGGTCTCAGGGTTCAAGGAAACCTAAAAAGTTCCGGGGATTATCCATGAGGAGAGCTTTGTTGGAGAAAATGACCTAAAGTTGGAAGACGTATGCTTGTTTGAATTAATGGATTCCAGGTACAAATGGGTTAAGTGTTTCATGGGTTCTTGGTTATATGAGAAACTTTAAAAGGCATTCGGATTATTTAAAAATAAAATGGGATGAAAAATAAAATGCATAACATTTACACATCATGCAAAGGGATTACACATCATGTAATTTCCTGAGGGTTTTAACAAAATAAATATGAGGTGGTGGGTTTTTCAGCATATTCCATTAAAAACATTTACATGGTGTGTAATCACATTACACACTGTGTAAACCCATGACCTGTTGCTTTAAACATGTTGTATGGATGAATTCTCATTGTTTCACCTATAACTCCTATCCACTCAACCCTAGTTCATTCTTTAGGCAATTTTGGGGTGCCAACTTCCCTTCTAGATATCATATCTATGTGAGAAATTCCTAGTAAGTCTATTTGGTTAGGTTTATTTATTTTATTCCATCTTCTCCAACCATTGTGGTAAAATACCTTGACTGATAGTGTTGTTTGTTTTTATCGTGGTCAGTTTTGATATAGAAACCTCTTTGTAATTATCTTCACCTTCTTCCACATGGTTTTGGTCATTGGAAGAATTATAGGATCATCAATTAAATGTATGGGTCTAAATCTTAACCCTATTGTTTGATAATTTCCAATTTTATAAAATAATTTGATTTACCATCATTTTTTTCACCTAAATTAATTAAATAAATGAATGGAATTATTCTTTAAATTCCTTTGGTTTCAAATGAATTTTTAATTGGCTTATGGTTGTCCATGGGTTGAGCGAACCAAGATTATAAGTGAATCGTAAAATGTCTTAAAGTATGTTTAGTATGACATGTGACCTAGGGATATTTATTATTATATAATCCCTAAATTGTGGGTTATTTCTTATCGATATAATTGAAAATCAATTGTGAATTGAATTGAAATTGGAATATGAAAGAAGAATGGTAATTCTCATAATTAACCATTGATAATTGTGATGTGAAATTGTGATATCCATTCTATATGATATGAATTTTCTTCTAAATTGTAATGCTTATATATCAGGCTCAACCCTGACACATACAAACTTATATGTGGTAATTATACTATTGAGTAGGCTCAGCCTAGCCCCTACTATAATGCTTATAGAGAGAAGGCTATTCCCAATCCCATGATGTAATGCTTATAGGTATTTGACTTGAAAGGCTATAATGGTTATAGGTATTTGAATTAGATTTACTATTGTTATTATAACATGGTTATATGGTTGTGTTTGGCATGGTCATAAGACATGATCCGATATATTCTATCATGGCACAAAATAAGGTTATTTACCTGGGTTATATAGTTGGTGTTGTCATGGTTATAAGACATGATCAGATATATCCCTACAATAATCTAAAATAGGTTGTTATTGTATTATATTAATTGTTTAATTTATTAATACACTTTTTTATCACTTTATCGCATTCAATTCATATCAGACTATTTTGTTTATACACAGTGGTGTCAACCTATTGAGTTATACGCACACCGTATTTGGGTTGTTGTTTAGTAACCGACCAGATTATGAGGATGAAAGTTTGGACAAGGGAAAATGACCTTTCTATTTATTTCTTGTTTTCATATGGGTTGGAGTTTGGAGATAGGACCGATGTGTGATTCGAGACCTAGGGCTGTGAATATTTTATTTGATTATGGTAGTATTTTCATGTATTTTTTTAGAATTACATTTAGTTACATTCCATCACGTCATTAAATTTTTTATTTTTTATTTATTATATTATTCTACTAGATTTTATTATTTTCTTCTACTATGTATTTACTTTGATTATATTTGTTTAATTATGATTTGTATCTATTTCTATAACACTTCATACCAGGGGGTATAGTCTCCCCACTATACATTTCACACCCCCTGAAAGTCGGTAGCTTCTGAAGTATGAGGAGGAATGCTTAAGGTCTCATGACCAACCCTTTCTAGCCACATGAGAGAGTGTCGGATTGGGGGATGTTACAAAGGAAGTTCCATACGAATTCTAGGATAGCTACCAAAAGATAACACTCTAGGACCTTGGAAACAGTCTCCATCTTCCTACCTAATAGGGTTATCATGTCCATAAAATATGGAATAATATCATAATGCATACCCAAAGAATCAATTATCTTAAGTTAAATAAAATAATGGGATGTTCTAGTGTCAAAAAAAACTGATTCCATATAATAAAAAATAAACATCATAGAACTAACAGTGGTAAGCCTAAAATATGAGTCCTTTTTCATAACCTATGCTACGTTGAGACACCCTAGATCAGACCCACCCTATGTCTTCTTACCCTAGTGATAATCTCCCTTAACATGAGGATGATATCCTCTACCCTTGTAATCCTCCTCCTGAACTTGATATCCATTCAAAAAATTGGATCATACAATGCTCACTCGTGGAGCCAACTCATAGAATCACTGGATATACCCTGACTTCTCGCACTGGTGGAACATCCTTGGAGTCTCTAAGTAATTCATCCTAGTGTGTCCTTTGTTCCCACACTAATAACAAACAATGGGATTTTTTCTCAAAGAAGCCAAACGAATTGAACATGGAACCTGATGGACACTCCTTCCACTAACTCTTTGAGACTCATCATGCTTATACTTCTATCCTGAAAAAGTACTCTATTTAACTCCAAGTGAAGGAACACCCCAAAGACCTATCTTTACAATCTAATATTCCCCTACCATAGAAACTTTTTAAAACACCTTTTAATAGGTTGTTAGATATAATAGAATGAGCATATATTTTATCTTTGGCCACAATCCCATCTAAAAACATAGATACTTGAGGTAATCATTCATGAGGAGATCCAAATAGACATGAACCAAATCAGAAAATCTAGTGGTATACTCCATCATTGAATGGTCAAACTTATCCAGCATCAGAAAATCATGGGCCTTTGCCACTCTCAAGGTCTCTGGGTAGAAATGTCAATTAAACGCTACTTTAAAAGTGGTCCACATGAGATCTTCATGCCTCATTGAGAGAACCATTGATTCCAACCACTTTCTACCAGATCCTTATATCACATACATGGAAAATTACACTTTTGAGGTCTAAAGGGTCTTCATGAACTCAAAGATCCACTGAATATGATCCAACCACTTTTTAGGCTCATTGGGTCCCTTATCACCATGAAATACTAGTGGATTCTTCCACAAAAACTATTGATAATTTTCCACGTTCTATGTATGCTCATGACCACCCACTTGACCCAAGATTTAGATAATATAAATCACTAACTCCACCAAATATGGATCAAGAGGAGGGTTTTCATGTGGATTACTCTATGTTGTGACATCTCTATGCCTAAATGAGGTTTTTCTGGGGGGGGGGGTATTTTCTACAAGACACAAATAAAAAGCTTCATCAAACACATTTCAACCTCAAACCAAAATAAAAGAACCAAAATAATCCCCCAACATGGGTATCAAAAAGAAGTGATAACATTACAAGAAACTAAAAATGAAAAAATAGGAAAACCATAAAAAAATACCAAGTATTTCCCACTATGCATGATTTGTTTGCATGGTTTGGAAAATTGTAAACCAACTATGTGGGTTTCACTAGAGTTAAAAGGTCTGCTACACAGGCTACTTATGGTTAACACGAACCATGTACACTAATTGTGTGCCTCCTTCATACCTCCATGTTCCACCCCAAAATTTCAAAACGAACCCCAAGCTTGCTCGTAAACTTTTCACCAACAAGAAAATACTTCAATATCTCATCAAAACAACCCATTAATACCTAAAAACCTAACCACAATATTTTACCACCCATGGAAACACAAGGTTCGAAACAAAGAAGATCCAACTAGGAACATCTCATTCCTACTTCTCATGTCATGAGGTTCCTATATCCAATCTACTACTGACACCAAAATAAAAAAAATGATATGATACCATTTTTTAATCCACCAACCTGATTTGACCTAACCTGTCACCTGAGCTGGCCCAATACATGGTCTAAAACGTGTTTCCGATCACCATGGTCTAGCAATAAGAACCAAGAACTACCAACTATCACTTGGGAATAGTTTCTTCATAGGTAAACCTACATGACCCATACCTAAAATTGTACATCCACACCAATATCATCAGATTCTTCATAACAAAATAAGTAGATACCATAAACAGTGACACACATCACAAATGCAAATAATTGCGTAACTGGATGTATACAAGGTATCTCAAAACAAACCCAAAGTTAAAATAAAGTGGGTAAAAGACCAAAAAAGGTCAACACATACATCCCAAAAAAATACACCTGATAAAATACCTATGAAACCACATCTTCTCCACAAAACATTGGATGTAAGTAATCATGAAGATAAACCATGAAACATGGTTCCCTTTTCTTTACCAATGTCTTACAAAATGAAATCTACAAATGCTTGAAGGCCCAAGTAGGGTGTGAGGCATGAATACTAGTAGGATACCACCATGAATTTATTTAAGGCTTTTACCCATGAAAACCAATAAACTAGTTTGAAAAAATTTCCAAAACTAAACCACTTCATAAGAAAAACAATTTTCAAATACACCTTTGAAAAGCCTTTGATTTTTCCATTAAAAAAAACTAGTTTTCCAAAAAAATACAAAAATGGATAAAATAAATATACATATCCACAAGTCATAACATGATCAACATATATAAATGAGAATAATAAAAATGATCATAAACAACAAAATCATGTAACCATATAAATATAAATGAAAAAATTGGAATAATAAATTTTATTACATTAAAAGGAAATAATCAAATGCATAAATAATATAACCAATCTGGAATGAGAAATGTGCCCCTAAAGGATCTAACCATTGATCCTATCATGAGTGATTAAACAATTATTCTAGATGTCTAATCAAATAGAAGATCTCACATTCTTTCCCAATCCCAAAATTGAATCTCTCATGGTATTCCTATGCCAAAGGCTCTCACAATCCCTTGGAAACCAAAATAGAGGCTCACATGGTCCTACCTTCAATGGATCATATAAACACTCAGAAAAACCAATATGAAAACTTGAATGGTATTCCCTTTCAAGTCTCACAAGGTCCATTGAAAAAACCCCTTCCTCACACCCCGGTTAACCCATGTGTCCATTCCAGTAATATTATAAACAAGTTACCATATCAAAAAAGCCATAACATAAGAAATTTCATAAACAAACACTCCCATTTTGTTCAAACACATTTACAAATGTAAAACCATTTCTAAAAACACTTTATAAGTCCTTTTAATCCCATAAAAACCATTTGATCCATTTTAACAAACACTTGGTGTGCATGCAAGCCACCCCCATTAGGAAATCCTTTTTTAAACACCCAAATCTCCCAACCAATCCATGAATCACATAAAACATGGAATATGAACCAAGAATAAATTATTTCAAAGGAAATTTATACAAAAAACCAAAGTATATTATAAATTAAATGTTATACCATGGAAAATGTCCTTAAATAGAGACACCTACCTTAGATTCAGTCCAAATCTCTTTGCCCTTGATGATGACCACCTGAAAGAACAAAAAAAAAGTACTCCCACACTTAATCCACATGAAAAAAAACCATTTCCCCCCATTAAAACCCCTATATTCAGCCAACACCCCCACAAGGGTTCTAGCCTTTTAGAAAAAAAGGAATATTAAGGAAGAGGAAGAGTAAAGAAGGAATAAGCCAAGAAATAAAGGTCTTACCTCATGCCAAACATCAGGATCTCAAAGAGAAATATGCCAAAGTAGAGGGGAAGAATCTCCAAGCCAAGGGAGAGGGGTTGTGCATGAAGGAGAAATAAATGAGGGTAAAAACCCTTAAAACCTGACAGGGGGATTTTGGTAAAAATAAACTTTTAAAGTGATCTCAAAAAGTTGCACGGTTTGGTTGCATGGTTTGGAAAACCATGCGCCAACCGTGCAGGTGCCACTGTCCACCCAAAAATGGTTTTACAGTTTTCTCTAGGTGTTGAACAGTTTGAAAAACCATGCTCAAACCATGAAAAATCCCACTATCACAAACTGCAGCACCCTCTCACGGTTAGTTACACAATTAGACAAATTGTGTGTTATTCATATGCCTTGGTCTATCTTCCAAAAAACTCCTAATTTCAACCCCAAGCACCTAAGAAATCGAAGAATGCATCAAAAGATAAATAAAACTCAAAAGTAGACGTACCAGTGACCAGGAGAATGTCGCACTTTAATATACTCATATATATACAGATAAATACATGTAAATTAATAAATATATGTGTATATATATTTATTCATAATTTATAAATACATACATAAAAAATATAATTACATATAAATATATGGATATATATATATATTGACATAATATATATAAATGTATATAAATATACATAAATAAATATAAATATCTATAAATATATATATATACATAAAAATATAAAAATACATATAAATACAAATATATATATATATGAATAAATTTAGTCGTGTATATATATATACCCACATAATATATATAAATACAAATAAAATATAAATCTCTCCCTATATATATATAAATACATATATATATATATATGAATAAATTTATATAAATATATGTAAATACCTATATATATATAATTATATAAATACATAAAGACATATAAATTTATATATATATATATATACATATACATTTATATATATATATATATATCGACATAATATATATGTACATATAAATATTTACAAATATCTATAAATATATATATTTATATATAAATACATATAACTATATATAATTATAAATAAATATACATAAATATATATAAACACACACATATATATCTATAATTAAAGATGAATATATATAAATACATATAAAAACACATAAAAAAATACATAAATATACACACTTATATTTATACACACACACACACACACACACACATATATATATATATATACCCCAAATATATATATATATATATGCATAGATACTCATAAATATAAAGAAAATGCACATAAATACATAAAATTATATATATTTATAAATAAATTTACATATATATACACTACTATAGATAATTTCTTTTATCAGTGCTAGAAATTGCTTTTATTGGCACTAAAAATACATTTAAATATACATAAATATTTATTTATACAATTAAAATTTTAAATGTAATTGTATATGAGTATGTATATATATATATTTATTTATTTATAAATAACATACCATTATAAAAAATAGAAAAATTACAACACCATGATATCCACATGAATGAAATCTCAAGGAATAAATTTTGTCTCATCCAAAAAAAGAGAAAACATATTCTCTTAAACAAAGCTGAAGTTTCATTAAATGTTCACAAATTAGGGTATCTAAACTAAAAATACAGTTTTGGAGGACTTACATACCTTTTTTAACCAAGAAAAAATGGTTCATATTGCGAACATAAAATTATTTATTATAGATCTCTTCATAGGATTTGATTTGATAGCCTGTGGAGCCCAAAGGGACACCTAGATCAAAATTTATGTTCGTTTGCAATTTAAGTCATGTTTTCATCTTATCTTAAGATATTAATTAATTTATTAACTTATTATATCGTAAAATTGATATTAAATATCTATTACTCAAATATTAATTAGTATATTTTAATTTAATATTAATTTATAATTATTTTATAAACCATTTTTCACTAAATCCATTATATATTAAGTAGAAATACATATTTAATATCATATAAATCATATTTAATAAAATATGTTTTATCTATATTAATATAAAAATATTTATATACAAAAATATGATAAATAATATATATATATATATATATATAATTAAATATAATTATATAAAGCATACAAACAAGTGTGTGTGTGTGTGTGTGTTTATATATAAATATATTTATATATAAATAATTAATAATTAATAATTAATAATTTACAATTAAAAATTATTTAAAACAATAAATAATAATTAATTATTAATTAATTATTAATTATTAATCCTTAACAATTAATTAAAATTTTAATTAATTGATTATTACTATTTTTAACTATTATTAATGTCATAGTGATTTTTCAAAATTCACTTCTAAAATTAATAAAATTAAAATTTTATATTTAGAAATTATTTTAATCACCATAGAAAAACAATAAAAATGAAACATTTAGAGATGATTTTGAAAACTATTGTTAAAAATCTTTTTTCATATAGTTAGTAATTTTAAGGAATCAAGACACTGTTAATTGATAATCATAATTTTCCCCTTCATTATCTTGATCTTTGATACAATGTACGTAAATCTATTCTGAATATTTATAAATTCCTCAAGGAGTAAGAGGACACCTTATCTAAGACCTCAGAAATTAAAAATGAAGGTGTAAAAAGAAAGTATAATGTGGTTCACAAATATCTATCTATGCCTATGTTAGATATACTTTCCAAGACTGATTCCATTTTAGAGAAACATTTGGAAATTTTCGAACAACTGGTGAGAGATATTGAAAGTTTTTGTAAGCATATGGAAGAACAAAAGTATAATGTAAATAATACAAACTATAACACCCTATATCATAAACAACCCAACATTATAGTATTTATAATAAGGGTTTCACTTTCTTATATTCCCATGATCTTTTAGGTTTACAATTTTAGACAATTGGGGAAAACATTATATAAAAAAGTGGACACTTCCACACAATATACAATATTTTCCATAAAAATGAGGCTTTAAGTTTATACCCATGTTTTATTCAAAAAACTTTTTTTCTGTTAATATAATTCCAAAGAATTTTTTTAACTTTCTATAGTTCTTAAAAATCCTTGGATATTGTGAATTTTTTTTTGAAAACTTGGGATAAGAAAAAAATCTCACTACGAGACATAAAAATAAAGGAATCTCATTAGTCTTGTGAAAATAATTAAATCCCATAAAAATGTTTAAATTTTTTACTATAAAATAATGAGCACATAAATATAACATTTCCAAATGATAAAATCAACCTTTTCACAAATAAAACATTTGAAACCCATTAGATGCATAGAAATTATAAAGGGAACATGATGTGTATGAGAACTTAAACTCATCAGAAAGTGAATCTATCTTCTTACTTGTATAATCCCTCAACTTAAACACACCGAAAGGTGAATCTATCTTCATATCCATCTAATCCCTCAATTTAAACCTGTAAAAAGGTTAATTGGTCTTTCCATCCTTAGATTCTCTTAATCGGAATGATCAGAATAAGTTTTATCTCCCTATATCTAGAAGCCCTCGATCACACAAGATCAGGCCTCACTCTATCTTCCAATCCCAAGATTCCATTAGTCATGAAACATCAGACCTATTACTTTCTTCTAATTCTTATAAGCCTTAAGTCTTCTAGATTAGTAACATAATTAATAAAATTGGAAATTTCTAAAGACTTTTACAAATAGAAACCTCCCGCGGCGAGCCCTTAGAAAAAATACTCAGAAATAGAACTAATACACTAATCAAAATAAATCTCTATTAAAATAAATTACATAAATTTAATATGATAAAAAATCATTATAATTTTTTATATTTCTCCTTCTAGTATTTGAAGTTGCATTCCCATTTATAGATTAAGTTATAATAAACTCTAATATTAAAAATCTACATTCTTTAGAATCGGTTATCACTACATCAAAAGTAGTTTTTTTATATTTTGATGAACTCAATAGTATTTCACATATTTTAATGAATTAAATCTAACACCACTATAGTGATTGTACATCCAATTAAATTAAACATGGTGTGGAAATTAGTTTATAGTATTTTCATCTTGTGACCAAAATATAACTAAAATATAACTTTTAATGTCATATCAAATTTACTTAAAGAGTATTTTATGATTTAAATAAACGTAAACAACTGTTGTAAAGAAATAATCTCCCTATCAATATACCTTTTTGGAAAACACAAGATATGCAAAGAAATGTACAAGTTTCCTAGATTTATAAAAGATAAAAATTCATGTTTTAAATATTTTAGAAATTAACTTTCTAAAAAATAATGGAAAAACATTATAAATATATCCAATGTATTTTGAATATATAAAAAACATGAAATTAGTTACATTTACCTTTTTTGGAAACATTATTATTCCCAAAAATTCCTCAAAACTTAAAATTTATAAAAACTTTCCCCCCTTTTTGATTCACAAAAATAAATTCCTATGAAAAAAAATTAATCTACTTCCTTTAAAAAATAACTATAAATGAGGATTAAAACTCTCCCCTTTTTGATTTTATAAATTTCTCAACTTTTGAAAAATATTTAAAGGTTTAATCAATATCCCACTCAATAAAAGATTAAAATATTTTAATTAAATCATGATAAGAAAACAATAAAACTTGTTATTAATTTTAATTATATAAAACTATATCTTTTATTTATCTTTTCTATATCCCACCTATTCAATATAGAAAATTCTTCCTATTATATAATGCATTATTCTCCTTTTGAAAGTTATCTTTGTATAGAAATGGATGATCTTATTCAAAGATGGTTCCAATTGAAAATGATAATTTATTATGTTTTAGTTTCTTAAATTTATACATTCTATAGAATACTTTAGAATTATTTATTTTTCACACAACATAAATAAACATGTTAGTAATGCTCAAAAAATGAATTACATTGAGAAAATTAAGTTCAAAAAAATAGTGACTACCATTATAAGTCTTTTAATTGAAATTTAAAATACTCATTTGAAAGAACTATGGAAAAAAAGATTCAAAAAATATAAAAGAAATTTTCTCACCCTTTTATGAGGAGTTTTACAATGTTAGGTGATAGATAAAACAATAAGTGATTTCAAAATCACTTTAAATTGATTATTCTTAACTTCTTTTTAATGTATTTGAATCTATATGAATTTATTGGTTTAGTGTATATTTTAGTATGTAGATTTTATATTATGATAAAGTTAATAAAAATATCTCCTTTAATGTGCGATCACTAAAGATTTGGTGTCTTACATCTATCTGTTTTTCTTTTGAGTAATGTGATAGGTTTCTTGACAAAGAGATTACACTAGTGTTATTTAAAAGTATTAGAGTTTTAGTAAATTACAAAAAAATGTGATTATGTGCTTCATCCACAACACTTAAGTGAAAAAAACATATGCTTCCACATTTTTTACTATAGTAGTGGAGGGTCCATCCAAGTATAGCTTATTTGTAGACCATAAAACTAAATCATCTCCTAATAAATGTAATGTTTTCAATGTACTCTTCTTATCCAACCTAGAACCTATAAAATGTGTATCAGAGTTACTTTTAAAGGTAAAATCAATTCCAAAAGAATATAATATACCAAGTTCTGATGAACCTTTCAAGTAATGAAAAATAAATTTTATCTTTTTAAAATGTGATTCATTTGGATTTTCATGAAATCTCATACACAAAAATACTAAAAACATAATTTTTGATTGAATAGTAATTAAATATAATAAACTTCATATAAAACCTCTGTAGAATTTTTGGTCAACCAGTTTCCCAGATTTATCAAGACCAACTGTGATTGAGGTACCTACTAGAGTACTGATTATTGAGATATATTCAAAACCCAAAAAAAAATTATGAATTATCTAATATATTTTTATTTTTTTAGAATGTTTCCTAATAGTTATTGAGAAATTTGAAAACCAAGGAAAAGGTTGAGTTCACCCATCATTCTCATTTCAAACTCACTCTTCATTAGTTCAAAAAAACTATCTAAAAGAGATTTTTAAGTTTAGGAAAAAATAACATCATCAATATAAATTTGAATAGAAATGGTGTCTTTAAAACCCTTCTTTATAAAAATAGTGAAATCATCATTTCCATTAACAATGTAATTTTGAATTAAAAATCTTGTATTTCTTTCATACCATCCTCTTGGGGATTATTTAAGGTCGTACAATGATTTGGAAAGTTTGAACCCATGTTTTGGAAAAATATTATTTTCAAAACCCAGAGGTTGTTCAATGTAAACTTACTCTTCAACATAACCATTAGGAAAATCACCTTTCGCATCCATTTGAAATAGGTTAAAATTTTGATGTTCTGTGAAATCTAATAAGATCTAGATAAACTTCAGCCTAGATACCAATGCAATGGTATCACTATGATCTATGATTTATTCATGATATTAACCTTTAGTAATAAGTCTTCACATTGTCATTATTATTATTCAATTTTTATCACATTAATTTATGGAAATCCATTTTTCTCTAATCATTATAAGTTCTTTAGTTAATTCAACCAAATTCCAGAATTGATTACATTCAAATTTATTAATCTATTCATGTATATCCCTTATCCAACTTTCATCACCCAAGGAATCATATATTTTTTATGTTCAAATTGAAATAGGAATGCATAATACTCCCACCCATTTCTTTAGGGCTTTCTAGTTTGACTGGTTAAATCACATCTCTAATTATATTATCAGTGGGATGATTCCTTAAGATTGAATAGTTATTAGGTAAAATGGTAAATTATTCCTCAACTATCTATTATATATCTTCCATTGAAGTAGTTCCTAGATATTGAAAATATATTGATATAGAATCTATTGGATTCACTGTTGATGGATTTGGTTCATATTCTAGTAAATGGATATAATTATTTTTAATAACATCTTCTGGAGAGTTAACTTTTTCATCTTCCTATGTATTATCTTTTGTATTATTTTATGAATTTGAATAATTATCATAATTATAAAAAAATTTAAAATCCAAAGTTAAATTGGTGAGTGATTATGAAGTTACTTTTTTATAATAAAGTTATCATATTTAGAAATATTTGAATATGATATAATAATTTTTTGACTATCACTTCCACATTATTCTGATGATTTATCAGAATTTGTGTCATTGCCACTAGAACTCCATGCATATAGGGATTTTAGACATTTATTCCCTATAATTTCAAATTAATTTTTGACTTTCTATCTTTTCTCTTCAGTATTAGGTAATCGAGTATTATATGACCTATATTATTATGTTCTTGATAGATTCCATTTAAGGATTCATTATTCTCATGTTTATCCCTTCTATATTTATGATGATCATATTTTAAGATCATATTTTTTTCATCTTATCCATCCTTCATAGGTAGGTGAGAAAGTTATTCCTTACTAGATTCACTATTTCTATCATGTTGGATCATAACAGTTTATAATGGCTATAAGAGGGGGGTTAATTGTAGTTTAAAATTTTAAACTAATACAAAACAAAAATCCTCTCAAGTCAAAAATATCAAAATTGGAATTCGTTTGATGATTATAGTATTAAAATAGGATCCAAAAGTTGTCTTATATATCAAAGTTGTTATCAAACTCAAATTTAGTTTGAAAAAATTATTATTAGAAAGATTTATTAAATAAAACATTCTAATAAACATGAATAGTAAAAAGCAAAGAAATTAATAAAAAATATTATAATATTAAGAATGACATGTATGATTTATATAAGAAGTTACACTTTAACATTAAGAGTTACATATGTCAAAATCCTAACTTAATATATCTATAGTATTAATACCTACTATAAAGATCTGTATTTCCTTACTAGTAAATCCCTTGATACGATGGTTAGTATCATTTTGTCTTCCAATCCCCTAGAAGCCCTTGATACGATGATTGATGTAAGATCTATCTTCCTAGACCTATAATCCCTTGATCTAAGGGATCGTATTCAACTGTCATCCTCTCTGTGGAATCCCCTAATCAATACCATGATCAGACATAGTGAATACAAAATCAAAATGTCCTAATGAATTTAAAATCCTCACATGGATTCCTTATAACATTAACTCTCTATGAAATTAAAAAACATATAGAATGAGATGTTTAAGAAGATCAAAAACCTAGAAATGTTTAGTTGGGAATGAATCATCTCCCAAATATTCAAATAACCTTTTATTTATAGGCAATTCTCAATGGTCATATTTTTGGGTTGGTTGCAATGGACTCAGACAGTTTTCACTTTGACATCACATAATGATCTAGATTTTGATCTTGACAGTTAAGAAAGGATTACAATTTATTTGTCTGAATAAATTTTGTTTAGCACTATTAAAATGTTATTATGGATTCCATCCGATAGAAACAATTTGAAATACTCTAATTATAAACTTTGGATAGTCTGATGGACTTCACTATTATTTGTCAATTTGGTATATAGAACAATGGTTAATCTAATGTATCGGTACAAATTTCAGTCTGATGGTTATGACTTTTTTCATTTGGATGGATAGGGAATTATTCTAACCACTGGTTATTATAATAGTTGGTCTAATGTATCAGACACACCTTCATTATAAGGGATCAATTTTAATAATAAAATTTTATATTCATTTTACATTATAACAATTTATATGTTTGGTATAAAAATATGTTTTCAATAAAAACATACTAAAACACTTGGGATATATATGTTTAGTAAAATAGAGTTTAAAGAAAGTGTTTGTGATTTGAAAGATTAAATAAAGGAAAGGTATAAAGTAAAACTTTTGACTCAATAGTCTCCCCCTTTTTTGAAATAACAAAACATGAATCTTAAAATAAAAAATAATAACTTTGAAATACTTACAACCCTTTTTAATTTTAATAACATCAAAGATATACTTCATATGAAATTTTTTCTTTATCATATTTAAACTCCCCTGAGTCAATACCTTCTTTTTATTCATAACTGTTGATCTGATGGAAAGTAAAACATCATATTCTCCCCCTCAATAAAAATTCTTAGATAAAATCTTACTCCATGAATATGCATTTATTTTTAAGAAGTTATCTCTCTTAAATAAAATCTCCCAAAATTTTCCTCAAAACTTCTCCCCAAAACTCCCCCTTGTGATTTACAAAAACGTATAAGGAACATATGTGAACTCCTAAAATGTTATAAAAGCATAACATATGAAACAATTTTGTTTGAATAGGTGTTAATCCAAGAAAATATATAAAATATTCTTTTAATTTAAATTGGGAAACATTCATACAAAATATAATTGGAGAACAAAACATTCAAAACAATTTTATTCAAAAATTTATTATTACATCAAGAGTTCAGATAAAAAACTTTACTTCTTATCAAGATTCTTGACAATTGCCTTCAACTTCTTTATATATTCATGATCCTTCTTAGATTAAAATAATTATGATTCAAGATTTATCATCTTCTAATCCATAAATAATATTCAATGATTATCTTCTTCCAACTTTTATACCTTCTCACTAGTAATTTTATTTTATTCTTTTAAGTTAAATAACTCATCTTCACAATATCATAGCCTGCTATTTTAAATTTCTAGCTTCTGAACCTTTTCTTTAAAAAATTTACCTTCTTCATCCTGATTGTCATTCATTTATTTGAAATCTTCATCAAACTTCTGTCTATCTGAAACATCATATGATAGTTTGTCAAAAGAATAAAAAAAGTTCAAAGAAACTTTATTCATTTTCACTATTTGATCTTCATGTTCCTTTAAATAATTATCAAACAATATTGACTATCTTACAATATGGTTGAATATTTTTTTATTAGCCTAATTCTTTCATTTGAATATTTTGATTTCATACTCATGTTGGATCACAAACTCATTCAAAAACTTCAAAGTTTCAAACTTTTCATTAATACTACATTGAATTTGTTTACATATGGATTCAATATTTGGTAGACATGGAACTAATTCAGAAAATAGTTTTAAAATCAGAAAAATATAATCAATGTTATTTTTTCCCTTTGTGTCCATTGAGTCTGATGAGTTTGATGTAGCTTCTGAG
This sequence comes from Viscum album, assembly GCA_963277665.1. Taxonomy (NCBI): domain Eukaryota; kingdom Viridiplantae; phylum Streptophyta; class Magnoliopsida; order Santalales; family Viscaceae; genus Viscum; species Viscum album. The sequence continues at coordinate 1,812,393,996 of OY728156.1, forward strand.
ACATGTGGTCTTGATGTTCCAACATCTATCTTCTTTACTTGTTCATATTTTCCTTATTTTGAAACATTTATAATATCAACATCCTTATTTTTATCAAATTTTTATAAAACTTTCATGAAATACTTCATAACTTTTTCTTCTACTTTTGAAGATGATTTAACTTCCATTGAAACTTATAAATATAGATTCATATCAGACAGAGAATGTAAAATAATAGATTTTGAAGATAACACCAATGTGCTTTTATTTTCCTTAATTTGTTCCTCTATTTAATTTTCTTCTTCTTCTTCTTCTTATTCTTCTTCTTCTGCTTATTCTTATCATTTCAAGTGTTCTTGTTCTATTTATTATATAGTTCCAATAGAAACTTTAACAACTTTTTGAATTTATTTTGGTTTCTTTATTTCAACCAAGTTTTCAATAGGTATTGGTATTGATACTTGAGATAGATTTTAAACCTATAATTATACAATGATTTATTTTACATCCAATTTGCCTCTAACTAATGGAACTATTAAAGTTTATACAAACTCAAAACTAGATTATGGAATAGTTTTCTCAATATGAGGAATTGTTTTGGTTTCTTGAACAAGTTTTACAACTGATAAGGGAGAAATTTTCCAAGGTTGATTTATTGATTATAGTTGACCTCTACTTAATAGACTCTCCATCACCCTTGCATCATCTAATATTTTCTTCTTTTTTAATTATTTTATTGACCTCCTTCAACTAATCAGCATTTTTTATTTTCAAATCCAAATCCTCAGCCTTATTAAGACGAAAAACTAGTTCACCTAGTTTTTTCTGAGCCTTATGAGTCATGAGTTTCTTTAATTCATCATATGACATTGTTTCTTGATTCATTTTCACTTTTGGGGGTTAGGATTCATCCTTTCCCTTTTCTTTCACAATTTTATTTTCCATTATAGGTTTGGAATTGGAAACTATTATATCTTCTCTATATACAAACTTCTTTAACTTTGAATCAAAAATAGTCTCCATACTCTCTGTACTCTCTTCACCGATCATAAAATTTCTTTCCCTCATAGTATAAATCTGATTCTTGATTTGAAAATCATTAATATAGTTCACATTATTTTTGTTTATAAAATATGGAAACATCAAAAAAAAAATTATTTCATTGAAGCCTTCTGGATCAATTAAACTGGGAGGAAAACAAATTTAACTAATTTGATATTCCTCATGTTAATAAGAAAGTCTAACATAGATATTTCTTTTAATTTAAGGGTATCTCTATCACCCTTCCTTGGAATAAAATAACCTTTCATCCATAAAGTTACTACCCCTGTGTTCAGTTTAATATGTGCAACCATTCTTAATTTCTCAAAATAAGTAAATAAAGATGCTTCTGCCTTTGACTTTACAGAGATCTCAATATTATTTGGAAGCTTGTGAGAATATAGATACGCTTATCCTTAAAAGGTTCCTTTACTGAATCTAGTTCCAGAGATCAGAGGAATGGAAAATAATCATACTATGTAATAAATCATGTGGCAATAATTATTAATGTATGTCTAAGAAGTGATGTGAGAAAATGGGGTGACCAGCCCTTATATAGGCATATGGGTGATGGTTCACATTTACAGAATTTTTATTGGCATATATTTAATGTCCTTTCCTGATATGTAAATACATATTTAATTAAATAATTTTTTTTTAAAAAAATACGAACTCTTAAAAAATATTTGGAAAACTTTTCTTCAGAATAAAAATTCATCTAATTATAAAAATTTTATGTTTGTTACAAAAAAATTAAAAAAAATGTAAACAACGACATGGATAAACTAAATTAATGGATAAGTAAAAAAACTAAAATATTATATGAGTAAATTTTATAGTATAAAGTATATCTCAGTGTGAATAACCTATTATTCTTGGTTTTTGTAATAGAAACTGATTATGATCAAGTTTATACAAAAATATTGTCTAGTAGAAATAATATTTGTAAGAATTTTTTATCCTGAAAAACATTATATAAAAAATTAATTCTAAAATGTTTATAAAAATTTTGAATCCAAAAATATTTGTAAAATTTTTTAATAAGAAAATTTTAATAATACAAAAACAATAAATTTTTTAAAACTAAAATATTTAGGAAAAAATGTATTTATAAAATCATAACATATGTACTCCACCTTTGAAAAGGAGTTCATTAATATTATAAGACTGTTTAAACATTGTAACACCCTAATTTTTTATGAACTTTTTCTCAAATAAATTAAAATTATTTGATTTATTTTTTATATGCTACACCAAGTTAATATTATTCTATACACAAAAATGGATTATCTTTCATTACATGCAACATTGAGTTTCTATGAAGTAGTATTTTATTATTCTAATTATTTAAACAAGACAATTATAACCTAGTTATAAAATTGGTGGGAATGAATAGTATTAACCACCTCATGAAAATTATATATTATATATCAATAATTTTTTTACATTCATCCAACATATTTGATAGGCATAATATACGAATAAATCCAATTTTATGTAGAAAAAAACTATATTTTTCTAAAGGTAGTTTTGTCACCTTTTAAAGGCGTACATGTCCTAAAACTAAATTTTTTAACCTTTATAAATTCTAATTTCAAAAAATAAACTTTTTTATTTAAATATTAATATCAAAATTATCTTAGGGTTAATTTTTGGTATTTTCTGATAAGTTTCATTTTTTTGATGAATAGTGAAAAATACTGCATTTTAATTAAAAACTGACTTTTCATCTAATTTATTTATATATATAAATTGTATTTTAATTTTTTTTCAAAGTATAAATAGTTTAATTATACATAAAAAAATCCAATTGGTTATTGGAATCAATTTCACATTGAAATTGGATATAAAAACATTTCAAACTTTTGAACATTTTTTTACATTAAAACCTCGTTGTTTCGTCACATATGTTGGATTAATTATAAATTAATTTCTGTTATATATGTTAATTTAATTTTGAAAAATTCGTCCCATATTTTTAATCATAAGTTATAAATTTTTTAATTAACTCACTTTTATTTTTGGACAATTTGAATAGTAAATTTAGTAATTTTATTACCATGATTAAAGGTAAATTAGATAATTAATATTTAAAATAATATTATAAATATTATAAAATTACCCTAACACTTAACCAAATGATATATTATTAAGTTAATTTTACCATTAAAACCTAATGTTTTAAATTTAATTATTTGATAAACACTTTTCAATGAAAATGACTTAGATATTATTAAAATCAAAGAGTGACAAAATGTCACACTCTTACTTTTAATAAGTATAATATTTTTAATATGATAATAAATAGAAGATATGCTCTAATAAAAATATAATTATGAAATATAAAAGTTTTATCTTCATCATGGAAATTTATTTTTAATTTTTAGTGATGAATTAATTGTCATAAATAATTTCACAATGATGTTGCAGTAATTATTCAATTAATGAAAAAAAATTAAATGATATTACAACTATTAAAAGAAATAAAATTTAAATTAATTAAAGTGATACAATAATTTTATAGTTTAATATGACATATTATGTGTTTATTAAATTATTTAGTTCAGATATATCTTTCTGTATTGATTTTATTAAAGCCAAAGTAATGAATAGTGTAAAAACTGACACTGATGATATTTTATTAAAATAATATTTTATTAAAATATTTAGAAATCGTAAAAATATTTTATAAAGAGAAATGGGGTTATATATGGTCTAAAATATCATAAATGATACATTTATGGTCCAATTGAAACTTTAAATGTAAAAATTACTACAATTTAATATTGAACATTTTGTTACCATAGTTAAAATTTAAATAGGTTAACTAATGGTTAATCAAAATGATAAGGTTTAAAATAATACAAAAATTATCTCAAATATATTTTTTAATGAGATTATAACTTTATAATATCCTATTAATGAATAAATTTTCTTTTTAAATAATTTTTATTGAGATTAAATATATTATAAATTAATCTTTTGAGAAATTATAAGAGTGCCCCTCCACTCTCTTATAAAAGGAAAATTATTCTTATTTTTTATTCACACATTAAATCCTATTAGTATCAATAAAAACCTATCCAAATATCCTAAAAAATTCCATCCCTTCATCTTAGAAGCCTTAGTTTTGGCATAAATCCAACCAAGGAAGTCCTTTGATGCAAAGAAAAAGTAGATACTCAAAGAAGAGGTAACGTTCATCAATGAACATTTTTGTTTTATTTATTCCTTAAACCCCTTAAATTATCTTTATTTAATTTTTATATAATAATATTTTTATATTAAATATATTATTTGTTATTATTTTAAGGTTATTACCTACTATTTCACATACTTCCATCAAATGGGATACACAATCACCGTTCGTGTGTATGATGGACTATCACCTCGTGAACTAAATTTGTTAATAACCAAGTAATATAAAGTCATAAGTAAATCATATATGGTATTATATATATTAATATGGTTCCATTATAGATTTATAATAAACTTATATTTATTATATATAAGTTTTTAATGTGTATTAAGGAATTAAAGACTTAAAGTAAGGTATTTTTGTCTCACTTTTATTTCTGTGAGACACTTCTGCTATATACTAATTGTTTCTTTTATGTGGTGTATATACTACACATTAATGTAATATATAATATTTATAATTAAATTTATGATTATTTACATATCCATTTTATCATCTATCTTTCACGGGGTTTATAGTTCAAAATATACCAAATTGATAATGTAATTTTGTCTCGTTTTTTCTTACTTAAGATACATGTTATGTTATGCACCTATATTCTTTCACCGGGTATCTATACTAACCTTTGACTTATTGTATCATGAATATCCTTAATTTAATGATATTATAAGTTTCATGTAATTTTATTCTCTCTTCTATCATAAATTTTTGTTCCTTTAAAACAATGGTTTCTAAAAATGTTTTAAAAGTGTTTTAAATTATATATTATGTATTTTCAAGGAAAAGGATTTCAAAACTATTTAAAATTGTTTAAAAAAATTAATTTATAAGTTTTAAAGGTTATTTTCAATGAAATTTGTTTGATAATTTTTTTATGATTTTTAAATGTTTTTTTTTCAAAATGGAATGGATATTTTACTCAAGTATTATTTCAAATGAACATTCAAAACCATATTTGATAACATTATTTTATGTTACATATGATTTATTGAGGTTTGATTCAATTATTTTATCCTTATTATTTCTATGGATAGTTTATTTTTATGATGAATGGTTTATGTTCTTATGGAACACAAATGTATGGTTTTCATTATTTGATATGTGGGATAAATATCTCCTTCTAATGCATTGGGTAAATATTTATATCTCATAAGATAATGATGGGAAACAAGTCAACAGCTTGATACAATATGAGAATAATGGGAAACTAGGTCTAATATATGTAAATGACTACAACTAGGGATGGAGGTGTGTCCCACCCAGTAGGTGCAGCCCCCATGAAGTGCCCTGTTATGTTTTAGCAATGATCCTTGACTTATAGAGACTGGTATTACATGTTTATGTGTCTACCAAAAAATCCATGTATAATTCTTATGTTATGATTTAATATATTTTTATTTGGATTTACTCATGATTTAGTTCTAATGTACTGTCATTATTTATTCCATGACTCATGTATATGATATTTGATATATATGTTATGATCTTCTAATTTTATGAAAATGTTCTCAAACCCTTATGTTTATGATTATGCTTATGTATCTCCATTGTTTACCCTTACTGAGAATATAATCTCACCATTTTATTATTTTTTCTTTTCCTAAGGTTATAAAGAAAGGTTTTAGGTAGGGGTAATAAAGGGGAAGATCTTTGTGGGAAACATTGAAGATCTTTCATAAGACTTGAAGTTTGTGTTTCAAGTATCTAGAGGCACTAAACTAATATGGTCATTGTGTTTGTGTTTTTGTATTCTACAAAAATAAAGTAATGTCTACGTATGATATGATTGGTTCATTATATTTGGTATTTGAGAAAACATTTAGTTAGACTTTGGAAAAAAGGATAATAAAACCTTATAAATATCCCTAATAATAAGTTTATGTATAGGTTACAATCTAATAATTTCATTAATTATCATAGATAAACTAGGATTAAAATTTAGATGTTATATATTGCAAGTAATTTCCCTTGATTATGTGGTTTTCCCACTATGATTAGTGTTACTCACACGATACTTTTAGTTTTACTCAATTGATGGAACCTGAAGGAACCACATTCATGCTTAATGTGATGGGAAATTTAACAATTTTCCTCTTGATCAATCAAATGGTATGGGAGATGGAATGAAAAATCTTATTGATATACTCCCCTAAGCTATGAATCATGATGTAATTCCAAATGGGAAGAGGAGGGAAAAAATTTATATTGAGTCCTTCATGAGGCAACATCAACCTTCTTTTAGTTAGTCTTCTTATAAACTTATTTTTGAATGATGGATTGATACCAATGAAAATATATTTTTCATCCTTCAATGTTTGGAACATGAAAAAATCATTTTGGATGTTTATCATTTAGAAGGATTATCAGACTAGTAGTGGAGTCTAATCAAGAATATTAGGCAACAATATCAAATTTGAATCCATGGATTGGGATGAGTTCAAGAACTTATTATTTAATAATTACTTTATTCATGTTATTCGTAAAAATATAGAGAAAGAGTTCCTTGAGTTAAAGAAAAGGGATGATGACTCTGTTGGTACTTACGAGGTTAATTTTACAAGACTTGTGAGTTATGCTTCTGCTATTATCATCCAACCTAAAATTAAAGTTGATATATTCTTAAGTGTCTTAAAACCATGTATTTTAAGGGTGTTATCCATAAAAGACTTTAGTATCTATGATGATATTGTGAATTATTCTATCAAGGAGGAAATAGAGGTTGGATTTATATATCAATATCATGGTTTTGACAAGAAACAGAAGATAGAGATTAAAGGAAAATATAAAAACCATGGAGAAAAGAATATGATATTTCATTTATGATCAATTAATGGAAAGAAACATGGATTAAATTTTCTTAAGGGGACTAGTAAATTATTTATGTTTTCAAAAGAGGGTCATCGGGAAATTGACTACCGAAGTGATGGGAAAAAGATAGCTAATGATGAAAATAGAGAAAAAGCTACATAGAAAGCACCTACCACACTTCAATTCTTCAAGTTTAAGTAAAATGGGTATTATGATAATCAATACCCAAATCCAAGGGTTATCGATGATGATTGATGGCAGCAACTTCTTAAGGCCAAAGACAAAGGAAAATCACATGTGATCACTATTTACAATGTGTAGTATTATAATTAAGTGGTGGGATGATTTAGTTTTTATATATTATAATTCAATAATAATGTTGTATAAATATATTTATGGTATTACAAAATAATAAAATGTATAAGGATTGGTCTACTATAGTTTTTCTGTATGGATTTTAAAGAATATGTTGAATGGTACTGGTAACCATGAAAAGTATTGAGTTCATAAGGTGATATTTTTGGAGAATATAAAATTAAGGGAAAGATATCCCTTAATATGTGCATAATTTTGGTATAATAATGAAATAAAGATATGTTTTATTGTTGTAAAATAAATGGGATATTATTGATATCTTGGACTGAGTTTATATAATTTTTGGATTTATGGTATGAGGAAAGAGTTAATTTTTGAAAGAATTAATGTTTTCACCATGGTTCTATGATAATTCGGGCTATTACCATGATTTAAGAGAATACATGATAATGGTATTTACATTTTTGGTGTATGAAAATTAATATTACATCAAGTTGTTTGGGGGATTAATGATAAATTTATTTTTGAAATTTAGTAACCTTGTTTTAGAATGTTTTGGATTTTAATCAATTGGAAGGTCTGTAAGGGTAATGATTTATGAAAAAAAAATGTTGAACTTTGGATGAGGTTTTAGAGATTAATTTTTTACATAACCATATAATGATTTATGCATATTGGATAACTTGTACTACCCATTTTTTTATTATGGTAACTATAGATAGAAGAAATAACTTATCATCCTATTATGGATATTATGATTCACTATTTATTTAGGTATTATAATTTCAATATCATTTATTGGATTAATAGATGAATAAGAAATTAATTAAGGTGCAACTGATGGATGAGATTATGCTTTCAAAATGGAATAAAATCAAATAGGTATAAATTCTTGTAAAAATTATTTAACTTTAGGAAAAAAATATTAGAAAAATACTATCATATTATCTTCATTTTTTATGAATAAAATGGTCCCTTAAATCATCAAAAATTTATCTTTATATGATGGTTAACTTTATAATGACCATATTCTCTATCACACTTCATCATAACTTGATAGTTGGAATTCTCTTACATGTCAATGTTTTCAATTTCTGGTAATGTTATCCTAATTGAAATCATAGTTATGTGGTGATACTCACTTTTTAATTTCCCTCTTTTAATAGAAATTTTTATTGAAAATTCTTTTGATGTGGGTTTCCCTCAAATAAATTCTCAAACATCCACCTTTTATTTTCAAAGTTAGATTTTCAATCGCAAAGAGGTGATTTTATTTTTTAATTCTTGATCATATAGGAATGATATCTTATCAATGGTGCTTCCACCAAATATCTATCAATTTCATGATGTGTTCCATGTATCTCTTATGAGTAAGTACATACCTGATCATTCACAAGTACAAAACTTATAGGTCGTACCACTTTAGAAATATCTTTATTATGAATAGAAATTGGTAGAAATTTTGGGTCATAGAGATAAAGTTCTAAAAAACAAGACCACACACCTGGTTAATGTTTTGGATAAAATAAAAAAGTTTTAAAAAGATACATTGGAACTTGAGGATATGATATGGAATAAGTATACTCATATTTTTTTATTGTAATGATGAATTTTGAGGGAGAAATTCATTTTAAGGGGGGTAGAATAACACCCCAAGTTTTTATTAACATTTTTTCAAATAAATTAAATTTCTTTGATTTATTATGTTATATGATACACTAAGTTAATATTTCACTACATTCAACATCATTTTATCTTGTGTTACATGCAACAATAAGTTTCTACAAAGTAGCATTTTATTATTTTGATTATTTATACAAGAGAATTATAACCTAGTCATTAGATTGGCGGGAATGAATAGAATTAACCGCATAATTAAATTTATTTATTATATATTAAATAAAAAAATTTACATTCATCCAACATATTTGATAGGTATAAGATAATAATAAATTCAACTTTATGCATAAAAGGTATATTTTTCTAATGGTAGTTTTGTCACCTATTAATGGCTCGCCAATTATAAAACTAAATTTCGTAACTTTTATAAATTCTATTTAAAAAAATTAACTTCAATTATGAAATTGTATTTTAAAAATCATCTTAGGGTGAATTTTTGGTATTATTCTCAAAAGTTTCATTTTTTGATAAATAGTGAAAATAAAGAATTTTAACTAAAAACTGACTTTTCATAAAATTTATTTATATAGTTAAATTAGTTTTTAAATTTGTTTTAAATTATAAATAGTTCAATTATACATAAATAAATCAAATTTGGGTCATTTTAATCAATTTTACATTGAAACATGATATAAAAATATTTCAAACTTTTGAACATTTCTTACCTTAAAAACTCATTGTTTCATCCCATCTGTGAGATTAATTTTAAATTAATTTCTACAAATTCTATTAATTTAATTTTTAAAAATGGGTTCCATATTTGGAATCATCAAGTCCAAATTTATTAATTATTTCACTTTTATTTTTGTACAATATGAATAGTAAACTTTGTAATTTTATTACCAAGGTTAAGGGTAAATTATGTAATTAAGGGTGAAAATAATATTATAAATATTATAAAATCACCCTCAAATTTACCCAAATATTATTGGATGAATTTAATTTGACCCTTAACACATATTTTTAGAAATTAAATTATTTAATGAAAATGTTTCATGAAAATGACTTAGATATTATTAAAATCAAAGAGAGTGACAAAATTTCACACTCTTACTTTTAATAAGTATCATATTTTTAATATAGGTATAAATAGAATATATTATATATAAAAATATTATTATTAAATATAATAGGTTAATCAACATCATGGAAATTTATTATTAATTTTTAGTGATGAAATAATTATCATAAATAATTACACAATGATGATGCAGTAATTAATTATCTATTCAAAAAATCAATTAAATGATATTATAAATATTAATATAAAAATACTTTAAATTAATTAAGGTTATAAAATATTTTTCTATGTTAATGTGATATATTATTGGTTTATTAATTTTTTTTGAATACATCTTTCTTTATTAATTTTATTAAAGTCAAAGTAATGAATACTGTCAAAACAGGCACTAATGATATTTTATGAAAATAATATATTATTAAATTATTTTCAAATAATAAAAATATTAAATAGGGTAAAATTGGATGATATATGGTATAATATATCAAAAAGTAAAAGTTTATGGTCCAATTGAAACTTTATATGTAAAAATTACTAGCTTTTAATATTGAAATATTTTTTACCATAGTTAAAATTAAAATAGGTTATCTAAGGGTTAATCAAAATGATAAGGCTAAAAATAACCCCAAAACCTATCTAAAATGTATTTTTTGTTGATAATAAAACCTTATAATAAATTATATTTTAATAAATTACCTTTTTTAAGTATTTTGATTTATATTAAATTTATTATAAATTAATCTTTTCAAAAATTCAAAGTGTGTCTCTCCCCTCTCTTAAAAAAGAGCACTTATTCTTCTCTTTTCTTAACACTTTAAAACCTATTATGTTTGGTAAAAAATTATAATAATATCCTTCCAACTTCCCTACCTTCATCCTAAAAACCTTATTTTGGGCACAAGTCCAACCAAGGAATTAGTTAGGTGCAAACCAAAAGAAGATACTCTAAGAAGAGGTAATGTTCATCTACGAACACTTTTGTTTTATTTATTCCTTAAACCCCTTAAATTATATTTATTAAATGTTTATATAATAAAATATTTATCTTAAATATACTTATATTTTTTATGTTAAGATTACGATCTACAATTTCACACACTTCCATTAAAAGGGATATGCATTAATCGTTCGTGTGTACGACAGACTGCTACCTCGTGAACTGATGTTGTTAGTTCTTCCATTACCACATTTAATGGTTGTAAATAATGATTTATTTAAAGTTTATATATGATATATATTATTTTTATTATGTTATTATGATTCTATAATTGTTATATCACATATACATTCATGCTTTCCATTTTTTGGGAATATAATAAGGTTGTTCGAATGTACGGCAGACTACCACCTCGCGAAGTGATGTGATTTATTCACACAATAAATGGAATTAATTAAAAATTTATTTAATAAAAATATGTGATATATATTAAAAAATTATTCAGTAATAATAATTTATCTTATACTTTTCTTTATTTTAATATGAAAATAAAATGAAAACGGTGTTCATGTGTGCGTACGACCTACCCTATCCATGAATAGTGTATTTTATTTTATACCTCTAAATTTTATGAATAACCATAAATGAATATAATATATATATATATATATATATATATGATATTTATATCATGGTTATAATTACGTATATGATTAAATTATGATATATGAAAGGGGACCAAGAATAAAAAGTCAAAACGTGTACAAAAAACAAATAAGTAACTTTAACATGAATTTGTTAATAAATGAATAATATAAAGTCATAAGTAAATCATATATAGTATTATATATGTGAATATGTTTATATGGTTGATGTATAAAAACTTATATTTATTATACAGATGGTTTTAACATGTATGAAGGAAGTCGAAACTTATGGTAAGGGGATTTCTAGTCTCACTTTTATTTCTACGAGACTTATTCCATATTCACCAATCGTTTCATTTGTGTGGTGTATATACTACCCATGAATTTAATATATTTTATTTATCATTAAATTTATGGGTATTTACATATCCATTTTATTATTTTTCCTTCATGGGTATTGCATTTCAAAATTTACCAAATCGTTAATGTAATTTTGTCTCAATTTTACTTCTTTGAGACACATGTTATTTTATGAACCTATATTCATTTATGAGGTGTATATAATACCATTTGACTTATTTTATCATGAATATCCTTCATTTAATGATATTATAATTTTCATTTAATTTTATTCTCTCTTTGATTGGAAATCTGTGTTCCTTCAAAACAATGTTTTCTAAAAATGTTTTAAAAGTGTTTGAAATGATCTATTATGAATTTTCAAGGAAAAATATTTAAAAGATGTTTAAAATGGTTTTAAAAGATTAATTTATAATTTTTCGAGGTTAATTTCAATGAAAAGTATTTTCTAAATGTTTTATGATTTTAAAAAGTTTTTTTTTCAAAGAAGAGAGGATATTTTCCTCAAGAATTATTTCAAATGAACTTTAAAAACCATCTATGATAACATGATTTAATGATACTTAAGCTTTATTAGGGTTATGATTAAAGTATTATATCATTATTATTTGTATAGTAAGTTTATGTTTATGAGTAATGATTTATGTTCTTTTGGACCACATATATATGGTTTTCAATATTTTATGGTTGGGGCCTATATCTCCCTCCAATGCATTGGGTAAAGATATATATTTCTTGATATAATGGTGGGAAAAAAGTCGATGGACTTGATCCACTATGAGAAGAAGGGGAAACCAGATACATTGTGGGAAGAAGGGGAAACATGATCCATTATAATGAAATGACTACAAGTGGGGATGGTGGTGTATCATGCCTAGTAGGTGCATCCCCCATGAAGTGCCCTATTAAGTTTTGGAAATGAGACTTGACTTATAGGTAATGATATTACATGTTTATGTTTCTTCCATAAATTCCATATCATATTCCTATTTTATGCTTTCATGGATTATGATCTTGATTTCCTCATGATTCATTTTTTATTAACTACAATTTTTATTCTATAACTCATGTATATGATCTTTTTTATTCAGGGTATGATCTTCTAATGTTATGATCATGTTATTATACCCTTATGTTAATGATTATGATTATGTATCTCCCTTGTTTACCCTTACTGAGAATATGAGATCACCATTTTCTTATGTTTTCGTTTCCCCGGGTTATAAATAAAGGTTTTAGGTAGGGTTACTAAAGGGGAATGTCTTTTTAGGAAACATGGAAGATCTTTCACCCAGCTAAAAGTTTGTCTTCCAAGTTTCCAAATTCTCTAAACTAGAATGTTCTTTGGGTGCATGTTTGTATATTAAAAAAATGATTTAATTCTTATGTACGTTAAACTTGGTTCATTATAAAAATTAAGTAGATATAAATAATCATTTGACATTTATCATTCCTAAATTCTATTTAATATATTAAAATATATCATAACTAATATGTTTAGTAAAAATGTCAGAAATTTGTTCTTGTGTTCCAATGAATTGTAAAATGATATCTCCTTTTTTAGTGCGATCTAGAAGGAAATTGTACATTATGTCTACTTTATTATAACTTGAATGATGTTATGGTTTTTTACTTAAGGAAATGGAACTTCTTCTATCAAAAAAAATATTTTTAGTAAAACTCTTTCCATAGTCAGTGAGTGTGTGTTACATCCTCAACACTTGATCACAACAACTTCCAGTTACCACATATTCAGATTTAGCAGTGGAAAGTGATACTGGGTTTTGTTTATTATAATTCCATGAAACTAAATCATCTCCTAATAAATGACATGTTCCATAAGTACCTTTCCTATCCATTATACATCCACCAAAGTCAACATCTAAAAAATAAAAATCATTTTTAGAAGAGTAGAATAATCCTAAATTCATAGTTCCCTTAAGATAATGGAAAATTAGTTTTATATATTTAATATGGTAATAGTTTATGGTAGATTGATATCTAGAACATAAGAATATTAAAAACATTAAATCAGGATGACTAGTTGTTAAGTAAACTTCAAACCATACCTCTAAAAATATTTTGATCAACTCGTTTTCCATGTTTATAAATATATAAAGTATTTGATGTTCTGATAGGAGTACTAATAATTTTATTTTCTTCATAACCAAATTTCTTAAGAATATATTTTATATAATTTTGTTTAGATATAATAGTTCTTTATGGTTTTTGTGAAGTTTAAAAATCTAGAAATTATGTTAACTCATCCATCAAACTCATTTCAAACTTAGATTCCATAATATCCGCAAAGGAATCTGTTAATGAACTTTTAGTTGAACAAAATATTATTTCATCAATATATATTTGTATAATAATAATAATTTTATTAACTAATTTTATAAAAATATTTGGATCTGCAACTCACTTAATAAATTTAAAAAAAAATAATTAACTTATCATTCGAGGCTCTAGGGGATTTTTTAAATCCGTAAAGTTCCTTGGTAAGTTTATAAACATGTTCTCTATGTTTTTTTGTTTTCAAAAATAGGTGGTCATTCTAAATAAACTTACTCCTAAACATAACCATTAAGGAAAGATCACTTCACTTCCATTTGAAATAGTTTTAAATTTAATAATATTGCATAATCTAGACTATATGAATATATTCAAGTCTAGATACTAAATCATAAATTTATTCATAGTTTATTCCCTCTTATTGATTATAACCCTTATCAACAAGTATATCTTTATTTCTAAATATTATAACATTTTCATCACATTTGTTCTAAAAGACCCATTTTACTCCAATTATAGAAGTTTCTCCTGGTCATTAAACCAAAGTTCAAAAAAAATTTCTTTCAAACTCATTGAGTTCATCTTGCATATCTTTTTTCCAATCCTATTCACTTGAAGTATAATTAGTATTTTTAGGTTGAAATTTTGATTAGAATTCAAGATGTTCAATTTCATTTCTCTAATAACTTCTAGTCCTAACTGGTTGATCAACATCACAAATGATATTATCTCTAGGATGACTCCTAAGAAATAACTGACTTTTTGAATTTTTAAAACTTTTTTATTCAATAATAGTTTGAAAATATTATTGAAGAATAAATTCATAAGTATATTATTACATTTCTCTATCATAATAAGAACTTTCTAACATAGGTTGAAAATAATTTATTTAAAATAAAATCCAAAGATGTAGGTTGAGGTTGTTTGAAAACAAAAGGATCACTATCATCAAACATAACATGTACTGATTCCTTAATAGTACTTATATTTTTGTTAAAAACTCTATAGGAATTAATTTTATTAGAATAACCTAAAAATATTCCTTAATCATATTTTAGATTAAATTTATGTAAGTTATATTTAGTATTCAGAATCAATACTTTTCATAAAAAACATTGAAGTAGGAAATTTTTGGTTTTCTTTATACCCTTAACTCATAATGAGTTTTATTAATAAAATGTCTAATTAAAACTTGATTTATAGTATAATAGGTAGTAATAAATAATTCATTACAAAAAATTAGCAACTAAGTATTCACTTAGCATGGTTTTAGTAATCTTCTGAAGGAATCTATTTTTTCTTTTGACTACACCATTTTGTTGTGGAGTTCTAGCTGCTGAAAAGTTATGTATAATATATTGTTTACTAGAAAAAGCTTCAAAATTAGAATTTAAAAATTATCCACCCTTATCACTATGAATAGTTATCAAGGAGAGGTTTTTCTTATTTTTAACTCTGACTAAAAAAGTTTTAAAACAACTAAAGGCTTCGAATTTTCTTTATAGAAAATAGACCCAAATATATCTAGTGTAATCATCAACAAAAATATATAAATAGTATTTTCCATTGATAATTCTTGTTTGAGTAAGACCAAATAAGTCTATATGAACTAACTGTAAATCATCAGAAGTTGATAATTCACTAATAAATTTAAAACTTAACTCATGTTTCTTACCAAATTGAAAAGTATCACAAACTTTAGAAGTATCAAACCAAAGTTTTGGTAGATCCTTAATAAGTCCTTTATTAGACAACTTAGCTAAAGTTCTAAGATTATAGTGTCCTAATATTCTATGTCATAACCAAGATTGATCTTCTATTTCACAATGATAAGGTAGATATTGGCTTCTAATGTCTTCTAAGTTGAAAGTGTAAAAATTCTCATACTGATTGGAAGAAAGAATAAACTCATATTTAGAACTATGAATAGTGCATTTATCATTCCTAAAGTTTAAAAGATAAAAATCATCACATAATTGTATTATGTTTATAAGTTTATTATTAAGTCCTATAACAAATAAAACATTTTAAATTAATGCTTTTCCAATAAGAATAATGTTACCTATATTGATACTCTCCTTGAGAATTATCTCTAAAAGTTACTTTTTAACCTTTTTTCTTTATGATCTTCTTAAATAATTTTTTTTTTGTAATATTTCTTAAGAAACCACTATCCATGTATCAATTATTCTTATTTTTTGTTAATTTATTTATTTTTCTAAAAACAAAAACATTAGTGATTGGAAACCTAAAACGTTTTGGGTCCTATGTTATTAAAAAGTAAATTTTTTGGAATCCACATTTTTCCAACATTACTATATTGAGAAAATGTCATTTAATTTGAAATATATGATTTATGAAAACACAAATAATTAAATTTATTTAAAGATAATTTATTCTTAAAGTGTCCACAACTTTAAAATTTATTTAAAAATAGATCACTCTTTGGAACAAAGTAATTGTTACTAAAACTATGTTTTTTGTTAGTAAAACCCATTCTAAAAATATCACTATGAGGTATAATTTGTTTAAAAAATTTATCAGTTTTTCATTAATAGAGATAAACATAGATAAAAGTTTCTTCAAACTAGAAATTTCATATTTTAGTTTTAAAACTAAGTTCTTATCTTCAGTTGAACTAATATTTTAAATAGGATTTATAAAATCACATTGTAAACTATTTTTCAAAAAAATATATTTCTCCATATCTTTAGAAAAAAGAATATTTCTTAAAATTCAATATATCAATTTCTTTACAAATATATGATATTTCTATAGTTAAATTATAAATTCTTGAATTTTCTTTAACAAGTTTACCTTGATAAACTTAAAGTTTTTTAGAAACATTACAATTTTCATTTTCAAGAAATTTATAAAACCTATATACTTCATCAAAACTTGGTAAAGTATTATCCTATTTAGATGAGGAATATTATTCATCAGAATATATATAATTCTTCCCATCATTACTATCAGGGTAGTTAACATTTAAGGAAATATTTTTAAGGGATTCAATAATAGTTACCTTATCCGTGAGAAATTTATTCCCCTTTGGTATTTATGTATATAAAACAATATTTCTTTGTCCAAATAATTGATTATTCAAATAATTTTTAGAGGAACTATCTCCTAAAATTTTACTCAAAGTGTCATTGATTGATTGAATTTTTTTATTACCCTTTATTTTGAGATTAGGACAATCTCATATGATGTGTCCTTCCTTTTTTTCACACATAACACATCACTTATAAAGAGTATTTCTTATCACCCTTATCCTTATGACTTTTATTATATATATATTGAAATTATTTCTTTCCAAAAATCTTATTCATCCTTATTATAAGATTTTATACTTCATTTATAGTCTGTTCGGATAAAATAGTATCTGATTCAATGAAAACTTTTTTCTTCTTAGAATATTTCAAAACTTTTTTAGTGTATTGATCTTTAATACGAACAACAGATGTAGTTTTAAAAGAAACTCCTCCAATTTTATTTTTCATATTCTTTGCATCCCTTTTTAATTTACCTTTATATTTCATAAGGGTACCAATGATATAATCTAGAGTAATATTTTTAATCATCCTCATTTCATTCAAAGATGTCCTATTATATTCCCATTCAATAAGAATAATCTCAATAATTTTCTCAAATAATATTCCATATATTAAATCATTTTCTCTATGAGAATGTAAACTAATAACAATGTCCATGAATCTCTGATGCATCTTTAATACTGATTCTACAGGTAAGAAATCAAATGCATGATAATCAACTCGCAACATGGCTCTTCCAATTTCAATAACTTTCAAAATTCCAAAGTGAGTAACCACTAAATTTTTCTGTATACTATTTTTTTCTTAACATGAATAAATTTTACTATATATATTTACTTCTTTATTTATTTTCAAAGAAAAAATTATATTATTCCTTAATCTATAATTAAATTGATATTCCTACTTTTCCTGATTCATAAAATTAGTAACTCACTTTTCTGAAATTTAATAATCTCTAGCTAACATGAAACTTTTATCCACACTAGTATTAATAACAAAAATATTCACTCAATATCTTTAGTATTTATAATCATTCCCATAAAAATATGTGGTCTGTTGGGATTTAGATTTTCTAATGTACCAAATTTCAAACCTACCATCTTATCAAATACAGAAACTCATTCCTACAAAACATTTCAGTGTAATATAGTTTATAAAAAAATATTTTATAATAAAAAAACTTGAAGTAGATAACAAAAGTAAAAACTCATCAAGTATATAATTATAACAATCTATGATACCAATATTTGGGTCATAAGAGTTTAGGATGGCTACAAGAGGGGTGATAATTATAGATTAAAATTTTAAACTAAGACAAAACCAAAATCCTCTTACGTCAAAATTATCAGACATAGAATTAATCTAATGATCAAAGTATTAAAATAATATCCCTAAATAATTTGATATATTAGAGTTATTATTGATCTCACATTCAGTATGATAAAACTATTATTTGAATGATTTATTATATAAAACTTTCAAATAAACATGCATAAATAAAAGTAAAAATTATATAAACAAGAAATAAGAACGATTATAATTATAACAATGACTTACAAGATTTATAAATGAATTTACTATTTAACCTTAAGATTTAAGGAATTAATAAGTCTTTACTTAAGATATTCACAGTTTCAATACCTATTGTAAAGTCATATCTTTACTTTCCTGGAAAGACCTTGATATTATGATTGGTGTGATTCTATCGTCTAATCCCCTAGAAGACCTCGATACAATGATTGGCATCTAATTTTTCTTCATATCCATAGAATCCCTCAATCTGATAGATCGGATTCACCCGTCTTCATATCCCTAGAATACCTAAATCAATACCATGATTGGATATAAAGAATAAGAAATAAAATTGTTTTAAGGAATTTACAATCCTCACAACGATTTCTTATAACATCAACTCTATAACAAATAAAAAATCATATAGAATGATATGTATAAGCATAGAAAAAACATAGACATGTTGAGTTGTGAATTTATCAACTCTCGACTCTTCAAATAACCTCTTATTTATAGGAAATTCTCAATGTTCATATTTCTGAGTTGGTTGCAACAGCTTCAAATAGCTTTCACTTTGATAGCTCATAATGATCTAGATCTTGATATTAATAGCTAAGCATGAACTATAATTCGTTTTTCTAATGTGGTTTTTTTATCATCATTAAAATTCTATTATGGATTCCATTAGATAGAAACAAGTCTAAATACTTTTATTATAAAATTTGGATAGCCCGATGGACATCACTATTATATGTCAATTTGATAGACTAAACAAATTTTAATCCAATGTATCATTAAAAATGTCAGTTTGATTCTTATGACTTTTATTAGTCTGGTACAAAGGACATTAGTCTAACCACTGGTCAATATAGTAGTTGGTCTAATATACTAGGCATGCCTTCATTCTAATGGATCATTTTGAATAATAAAAGTTTATATTCATTTTACATTATAAAAAATTTATGTTTGGTATAAAAATATTTTTTTTCTACAAAAAAAATACTAAAACACTTGGGATATATAAAGTTAGTAAAATGTATTTTTACAAAAGTGTTTTTTATTTCCAAAAATAAAAAAAGGAAAAGTAGAAAGTAAAACTTATGAATAAATATATTGACTAATTAACATTTAGATTTATTCTTCTTAATAGGGATACAATATTTAAAACTCTATAATTAACATTACTAGGAGTAGACACAAATGATACTCTATTATTATTCTTCTCCTTCTCCATGTAACTTTTTAATCTACTATTATATTTCTTGATATTTCCAATAAAATCATCATGTCATGGATTTGTCAAATTTTTTATATCAATAGTAGTTGTATGTTTATACTCCCACTTATTTGGAAGTATATCTATAAATTTTTCAACCAACTAATCATCTTATATTACTTTATCATAAATTGAATGTAAAATGTTCACAATATTCATGAAGCACTGATGTATCTGAGCAACAGAAACTCACCATATAAAATAAAATAATGGATAGTCTACATGTTTCATAACTCTTTTGGTTTCAAGAAATTTTTAAGTTAAGAAATGAGTGACCTCCAACATTTTTCAAATTCCATTGGCAGTTTCAAAAGAATATAGTTGACTATAAATGTTTCTCATCATCAAAGATAACAAAGTTTTTTGAACTTTATAGTTAGCCTAAAATTCAAGCTTCTCGTCTCTATAAAATATATAAATTTCCTTCTCTAAAATCTTATAATTCCAAATAATAATAAAATAGTTCTTCACTCCAATATTAATTAAAAATTCTTCATAAAATCACACCAATAAGTATAATCATTTTTATAATAGATCAGAGGAAAATTTGGATTCAAATTATCTATCAATCCAATTGGTATTCCTACCTCATCAAAACAATTGAGAGAATATTTCTTCTAAAACATACTTAGTATTAGAAGGAAAATTGAGACAAATTATAGTAAAGAAAAATAAAATATGAATAAAAATATTTTTAGTAGAAAATAGCTCTAATTATAACTCTTGTCTCAGATATGTTAAGTGTAAGAAAACTAAAAGAGGGATGTAAATTCTAGTCTAAAACTCAACTTAGAATTTTAATCCACATCAACGTATAGATTGATTAGAAATATGATCTTATTATTATATTAAAAATTATAAGAGTGAAAAAAGTGGAAATTTAGAAATTAATAAAATTAATATAAATACAGGTAAAATATGAACAAGTATAAAACATTCAAACATTGTGGAAATTTAGTTTTTCATAACTGCAAAAAAATATGACAAAAATAAAAGTAAAAAATATATGTATTGTGGAAAATTAACAAAACATGAAGTATCATATTACAATAAAAATACATCTCTAACGGATATTAAAAAGTTAAAATTTTAACCAAATTTCAATGAGGATATTTCAACCTGATCCAAGGTACTTTTCTTTATATCCATGAAAACCCTATAGTAAAACCTATTGGAAGGTGAATTTATCTTTTTATACCTAGAATCCCTCGACTAAAACCCTTCAAAGGGTGAAAATTTCATCCTATATTCTAAATCCCTTTATTTAAACTCCTAATAAGGTGAATCTATTTTCCTATCCCCAAAATCCATTGATCATAATGATCGTAATTAGCTTTTTCTTCTTATCCTCGAAAGACCCTGATCACATAGGATTAGACCTATCTTTCTCTTCTTATCCCTATAATCCCTCAATCACGCTGGATTAGACATGGAACTATCTTTAAATCCCTAAAAGACCTTGATTACACTGTATCAGTAATATAATGAATAAAATTAGAAATTTCTAAAGATATATACAAAGAGAAACCCCACATAGTGTATCTATTAGAAAAAACACTCAAAAAGAAACAATTACACTAATAATAGATGCTCTTAGAAAAAAGAATTTTCCAAACTTCAAGATGATTAGATTCATTCAAAATTATTGTTATTCCTCCTTGTGATCCATAAATCTGTGTACTAGTTTAAATGTTATGTTTTAAAAAACTGTAACATTTGAAATATACATTCTTTAGGTTGGTAGTAACAATATCGAAAGAAACTTTATTAACTTCTAATGAACTTAGTGGTACTTCACATATTGTGATAAAGTAAATCCAACAACACTATAGTGCTTGTACATTAGAAGAAATTAAACATGGTGTGAAAATAAATTTACTAGATTTTCATCCTATAAACTAAAAACAAGTACAAAACGACATTTAAATCTAGATCAAACATAATTACAGATTATATTGTGATTTACAAAACAAAGAAAAAAGGTTTTAAAGGAAAAATCTCCCTAAAAGAATGTATAAAAATTTATAAAAGCATTTAAACTTTTAAACTAAATCATACATTACAATTCAAAATATAAAAATTATAATTATAAATAAGTCAGGAATCGATTAAATAATCGAACAATTCATAACTTTAAAGTTGATATAAAAAATTATGAAAAATTCATAAATAAGGTAATTATAAACACTTTATAATTTATCTATATATTAGATGAATTCCATAATTTAAATAAAAAATATCATTTTATATTTATTCCCAATATGAATAATTTCATATTATTCCTTATGGGGAATTTACTTCAAATATATGATATTAAATGAAATATAAACATTTTGTATTGCATATATATTTTATAAACAATTTACATAATCAAAATATCACATGTTTAATATTATTTAAACCCCGATCAAATGAGTTATCAAAACCTATTTTAATATGGTTTAAATTATTTCTCAAATAAGGAATTTAATTAAAACTATTCAAATTAAGTAATTATGAATGATTCTTAATTTTATATATAAACACTTTTTAGTTTTTTACTTATTTTTTTAATTTAAAAACACTTTAATTAATACCCTTCTAATTTCAACATAAAAAATTGATATCTAAATTATAATTCATATCATATAGTTGAAACAGATATTTTAATATTAAAAATTAATTTTGTGGAATGTCTATTTAATAAATGTTTTATAAACATTTAAATAATTAATTATAAAAAAAAAAATTATACATAATTATTTTATAAAAGATTTATAAATAAATAAAAATCCTAATATAAATTTTTAAATAATTTTTAAATCATTTATAAATCATTTAATTCAAATAAAAGACTCCCTCTTCTATGGTGTATCCATGGGTTGATGTGAAATTCCCGGCAATCAAGGGGAAATCTACTTCTCTCCATGATATACTAGTATCTCATATTGTAAAGGATGAGGATGATAATAGATTTTGATAAGGGAGAGTTAGCAGTATTATATGGTACGAAATAACCCCTGATCTCAATAGTATTTTTCTCTTTTTATATCTCATTAGGATTCTCCCAATATGTGCATGAATTTACTCATATGTTAAGAGTAAATGCTTTTAGTTACAACTATTTATAACTCCCATTTAATTCATCCTCACAATATTTCATCTTATGAAATGTTTATTTTATTCAATGATATCTTATATGGGGAAGATTTTAATGCTAACACTTTAGAATTTTATATCCAAGATAATCATAGGATGTCATAAAGATCTCACTATTTGATTCACAACTATAGAGTATATCCCAATAATACATTATTATTTTTAAAGGTGGTTTAATGACATATTATATCATGCCATATGATATCCCCATATAATATAAAATGATATTTTCAAATAAACTTCAGAATTGAAATGATCTAGGGAATATCTCCTTCAAATATATTGCAGTTGGTAGTTTTAGTGCTCAAGTATTGTGGATGAAACCCACTTTCAAGGATTATGGATTCAATTTTGAATATATTCCTATCAAATGTGATAACACTAGTGTTATCAACATTTTTAAAAATCCTATAAACCAATCTAGAACCAACAAATTGATATAAGGAATCATTTATGAAGATATTATTCTCTATAGTTCAACATATATATCTTGAGTTTATTGACACAAAACAATAGTTGGTAGATATTTTCATTAATCCACTTACCTTTTATCATTTAATTTTATTAGGAGTGTGTTGGGACTATTTAAGTTTAAGTGAATTTATTCTTTCTTGTTTTTTGAATTTCTATGTTTTTAACCTTATGTATGAATAGATTTTTTTTATTTTTTATTAATATTTTTATTCTTTCATATGGTATTTTTAATTTTATGTGACTTGATACATAATATTAGACTTCATAAATATATGATATGTGAAATTAATCTTTTGTTACATAAAATTAATTTCCTTATTATTAATACCCCCCCCCCAAATAGACCGAAGGAATTATTTTTATTGATTTTTTATAATTCCCCTTTCAAAGGATGAGGGGGAACCCTTACAAGGCTCTAATGCCTAGAGATAACATGACCCGTAGGTTTTAGGGAACTATTTAGACTACAACTACATAGAACTACTCCTCCCCATCTTCTTCATTATGATGTTAGCTCTCCATCTTTGCATGGCTTGTTCGTCTAGGATTCCATGCATGCATAGGCTGGTCTTTATAGAAATTTCATACCCTCTCTTTCTAAGAAATCCTCTTAGCTTATGCTCTAGTGAATGCACCTGCTCTGAATCCTCATTTAGAGTCTGCTCTTTATAGAGTCTGTTTGATAATTAAGCACAATTTTAGATGTCCTAAAGGCCTTGAGGTGGCCTGAAGGCAAATGAGGTGGCATGAAGTCCTTGGGTAGCCCGAAGGCCTTAAAAGACATAAGACCCAAACTACTGGCCAGAAAGCCCAAACAGATGAATAGTTCTTACTGCTACAGTAACAAATAGTACCTGCTACAATGTTGTTACAGTACTACTACAGTAACCTAGAAGTTATGTCTCCACCCAGTTTTGAACTCAGATCTCTTGGATGCACTTGCTAAGTCCTTGCCAATTGGGCTGAGGCTCATGTTCCCTTATTATTAATACTAACATTAAGTTTTAATAATTTTGTTTTATTTAGAAATATATTTTTGTTACTTTATGTATTATATACCATTGTTTTATCATGCGACGTTCGACATTATCCTATATTTATTTAATATTTTAATCATTTAATCTTCGAATCCTAAACATTAAATTGATGGAATATTTTTAATTTTTTACTACCAAATCAAAAACATAAATCCTCGAACCCAAAAACTAAATGTGTTCATGTGAAATATGAAAATTATTTTTCTTCTTTAATCTTGAAGAAAACTAATAAAGATAGTTAATTAAGGAAACTATTACCTGGGAAGGTTGTTGATTTCTCCTAGTTTAATCATATGAATATGATTTTAAAGAGATTTTTGAGATTTCAAGGTTACTAGTATGTATTTTATGTAATGAAAACAAAATTTTTATATAAAAATGAATTCATATAATTTTATATCAATTCCTGATTTGTTTTTGGAAGTG
This sequence comes from Viscum album, assembly GCA_963277665.1. Lineage (NCBI taxonomy): Eukaryota > Viridiplantae > Streptophyta > Magnoliopsida > Santalales > Viscaceae > Viscum > Viscum album. Next base: position 1,812,419,197 of record OY728156.1, read on the forward strand.
TGGATGACTTTGTCTCATCCAAGGTAAATGGTAATGAATTTTCATTCACTTTTACTAAATTGAGTGATTTTGTTTACTATCCATATCAAGGAAATTATTTTTTAGTCGGTATATTGTGAATGATTAATATATTAAAGATGGTTATATTATATTCTATCTTTTTAGAACCACTCTTATTTATAAAATTCTACTCAGTCATTCAGAACCAAAGAATAAGGTTCTTGATAAATCTATTCAAACTGTGATAGCACAAAGGACTAGTGAGTTTGAGATGGTACAATATTAGGATATTGGATAAAATAATAAAAGGTATTTAATTATTATAAGAAGGGTAAAGGTAAGGAAACTAAAGTTTAAAAATAAAATGTATATTCTATTAAAAATATTGCACCACCAAAAGGTAATTTATTTTAATAAGAACATGAAAAATCTTATCATAATAATAATCTAGAGGATGAGAATGTTTAAATTCATTAGGAAAAATAATTTTTCAAAAGAACCAAAGTGGTTTTGGAAGATGAAATTACATCATATACTACTACAGAAGATGAACCATTATTTAATTCACACTTAAATCATTTTACAATAGGTGTATTTTCTCAATTTCAATCACTATAATACAAAATTATATATTTGAAATCTAGTTTAAAAGAGGCAAGATACTATTTTAAATAATAAATAAAGAATTAAATTTCACAATCAAATATTGAATAATTTAAATCTAAAATACTTTATAAATTAAACTTTAATGAGAAAATGCATTCGATGAAAAATAAAAGTGAATATATAAAAGGATATAAATAAATTGATACATGTATGGGTGATTAATTAAGGAGTGATCTTGAGGACATTATGAATGATCAAATAGTTTTTTTTAAAGGAGAAACAACCTATTTAGATAGGTGTCATAGATTCTATTATGGAGGAGTTTTAATCCATTAAAGAAAAATTGTATGATTTATATTCTTTAGTTTGTCAGATATAGTAAATGGAAGAATTACTAAATTATAGTCCAATACTACAAACTTAAATAAATTTCAAGATTTTATAAAGGGATTAATTGTTAAATTCAAAAAAAATAAACACTCTAGAACTGAATCATAATAATTATTTACTTATTATGGTTCATATTGGATATTTTGTGAAATTAAAGTGTTAACTTCATAAGAAACTTGATCAGTGTGCAAGTGATGTATATGATGTTGGTGAAAATTTAATAAAACTTTAATGAGACACTCATTGGTTTATTGGTGGATATTTATTTTGATTATTTACTTTATTTATTTAAAATTTTATGTTTTTAATAGTTATACATTGAAAATATGAAAACGGGGAAAAAAATTTGTGTATAGTTAGAATACAGTTAGTGATAACTATGCACCCAAACCATGTGGAAGGGGGGGTTTCCTTTTAAATTTTTATATCTCTTCAAACCATGTAGATCTCCAAGAAAACTATTAAGCTATGTTTTTATGGAAAGGTAATCCATATGGTTAGTGGAATATTAGGTGAAATCATGAAAACCCCCTTATGTATAGGGGGATAACCTCGTAAAACCCTGTGGATGCCCATGTTTCTTAAATAGTGTTAACTTCCCTTTATGACCTTATTAGTTTTTAACCTTATACCTCTTGTTTTCCTTCATTTGTGTGACCTATCTTCTCACATACAAGTATTTTTCTTCATTTTTACTCCCTTGGTGATTCTCCTTGGCTTTTGGTGAAATACTTTAAGGTAACTCGTGATTTATCTTGGTTTTCTCCTTCCCTTTTTCCTTGGTCTCTTATTTTTCTATGGTTATCTTATCTATTTACCACAGTTTTCCAAGGTACTTGAGCTCTTGACCAGGTATATTTTTATGAGTGATTTATTAGTGTTTCTGGTCTTATTATGATCCCTCCTTCTCTATTCTTGTGATCTTTAGCTTAGGTGATAACTTTACATTGGATTTGAGATAGGTGTCTCTACATAATAGATCTTTCATTCAGATTACCCTTAGTACTTTCATTTTATGTTGTTTTATTTGTTATATTATGTTTAAAATTGATTATTGAGGACTAATTTATATTTCCCCTTAATTATCTTGACTTTGTGTTTACAAAATTAGGTTTTATTTGTTTTTCAAGTGGTTTTCCATTGAAACCTATTTTAGTGCACATGAGGTGTTTGATAAAATATTTTAAATAATTTTTTGATTAAAAATGGTTCTTTATAAGAGGTTTTAAAATAGAATTTATTTATAAATTATATTCTTTGATTTTTAATCCTTGGAATTTTGTAAATTCTTGTTAATTATGTGATTATTGATGTTATATTTTTTATGAGACTTTGATTATATGTGTTACACATGGGAAAATTTGGGTATGTGTTGGGTAATTTGGATGGGTTTTACACTAGCATAGTTTTATGACAGATAGGGGTTGATTCTAATGAGACTAAGAGAGAAACCTAGATGGTCTGATCTTTTTTAGGTTCACTTAGGTTGGACAGTGTTATGTGGGTTATCCTTAGTTATCATATTCTTGTTATTTACTTATCCTGGAGGTTAGAGTATATGTTTTATTTGTTTTATGTGTTTTACATTATAGAGATATGTTATTGAATATTAGTTCACATCCTTATTTAAATTTTTTGTTATGATTATTCCATACTCCTCTCTATTATATTTTATATTCACCTTATTCATGCTTATTTTAGAACTTGGATCATTTTTTATACCAAATTATTTTGAAATGATTTTTTACTATTTGAATACAAATAAAAATGTGTATTTATAAATCATTTTTTTCAAACTAGAACTATCATTTTTCACTATGAAAGATATAATATAGATTCATGTGGATATCTTACTATATTTTTTTATCACACCCTTTATTCATTTATTGGGTGTATGAATAATTGGTTATAACTTATTTAGGTAAATAGAAAGGATTTGTGTCTTATATCGACACTTCTTAATTACTTAATCATCCTTCATAGTATTGATATAGGTGGTGACATTTAGTCACATAGAATTGATCATATAGAGTGTTTTGGGGATTCCTGGGTGTTGTTTTATTTTGGGTTATTTATGTATCATCCATGCCATCCTTGAGTCTCTTTTGATTATTTTATATATGGGGTGTTGTACTCACCTTATTTTTGGTTTATAAAGAGATTTTAGATGTTTGGTTATTTTTTATGTTTTATTGTACTCTATATGGTTGTTTCTATTATTTGGAACTGATTATTTGTGTGCATGGATTTCCTAGGTACAGATAGATCATGTCATATTTCCAGGTGCATTAATTTTTCGTTTTATTTTATTTCTATGGAGAAATTTTTCCCACTTGGTTAGTATTTGATCCTATAATACTTATCGCCAGCCCATGGAGATTAAGAATTCAATTTAGGCCTAGTGGTGATCTAAATCAGGTGAAAATGTGGGTCAACCAAGGCTTAATTGTCAAAAAATAGTATCAGATCCAATACCCAATTAGAATTAAATATGCACTAACTAATTTTGAGGGTTGGGGCCCATAAATATGGAATTTTAATTTAAAGGGGGGTATTATAACACCTCAAGAAAAGTTAGTATTAAAATACTAAATAATATTTCTCATGTCAATAAGGTGCACCTTTCTTTTTGAGATAATACTATATTATAACTTCCTATTTAAGTATGATTTTCCTGGAGTAGTGTTAAGATTTTTGAACTATTGGGAAGTTTCTCAAGGTGTGTTTGAGTGTGGATAAATTATATTAAAATAATATTTTTCTTCCTATGGGGATATTCATTAGTCTAATAAGTGAAATCACTAGGTAATAGTATGTGGTTTTAAGGGAAAAAAACCAGGGTATTATAGGAGACCCATGGGGTCAGATGACTAATTTCATGGCTTGGGGAGGTCAATTCGGGAAAAATAGTATCAAATATGGGTTATTATTGGGGGTATGGTATTATAGGAGATAGAGTTTTCAGAACTCGATAGGTGGGTGTGGGGGAGTTCTTTGATATATCTTCTTCATGCCAAACCTCAAGTTACCATGGGTGTTTTGGAATTTTTTTCAAGATTTTATATTTATTATAGGGTGCTTTGAGATGGTTTTCTATTTTGATGTGTTTTTTCATAATCCTTCTAGTTATTTTTGAAAAAATGTGAGTTTTTAGTTGAAAAATGAAAGAAACCATGGGTGTATGTTTTATGATCATGGTCTAGAAAACTGATCATATGGTCCTAGATGATTCCCAGTGTCACTCACAAGGTTGGTGCAAAGTTCACTCAACCCTACAACCGAACCATGTACAGTGATAAAATATAAAAAAAATATTTTCACCCCTTTGGTATCTGAAGCTATTATTCATATTATTGATATTTTTTATGAGTAATTAGGTGGAATTTTATATTCTACCCATGTTTAAATTAGAGTTTAATTATATTTTATTGAGTATTATATTTCAATTTTTATAAATTATTCCACCTAAAAAGTATCATGTGAATCATAGAGAGGGGTCCACAGAGAACACACTACAGGATAGCCCTCATATGGATCCAATTCTTATTGATTTGATCACCAAAACTATCTAGTATTTGGGTTAGTTATGCAAGAAAGGAAAAGTTATAGTGGTGGATCATGCTAATAAATTTACCAATAAAAATCCACCCTCATTCTGAGGTGACTACGGATATTAGGATTTCGAAGAGTGGATGGATAATAATGAACAAATTTTTCATTCCCATTAATTCCCTAATATGTACAAGGTTAGTTTTGACATGTATATACTGGAAGGACCAAATTTTAAGTGTTGGGAGTCAATAATATAGGATAATATACATGAGGATAACACTTGTGCTAAGTTCAAGGAGATGTTTAATAATTAATTCTACTCAAATGCCTTGAAAGTGGTGAATTCTAGGAAGCTTGTGACATTAGATCAAGGGGTCAATCTGTGATGGGGTATGCCTATCAGTTTTTCTAGTTGGTCATACTTTCCCCCAAGCTCCTCATGAATGATTACCTAAAGGATTGACATTTCAATATGGGATTGAGATCAAAGAGTAAGTTTTTTTATTGTTATTTTCAATTTATCCACCACTGGTGAGGTGTTCAAAAATGATAAAATGGATGAGATGTATCTTGAATGATTGAAAGGTTTGGGTGGTTCCACTACTACTATAGGAGGAATCCATAGTATATCTTTGGTTAAAAAGTGGGAGTGTTAGGTATAATGACCTAATATTTTCCTACATATATATTAAATCATTTTTTAAAGAACATTTATTATATTACCCAAACACACACCTATGGATCATAAAGTTATAATGCCTTTGGAAACTTTAAAATATAAACAACAGGTTCATGGGTAAACTAAAACTTCTACCACTATGTTATTTTTAACCAGAACCCTTATTAGACATATAATACATGATAAATTTATTCATAACTTGGGGTAAGTAAACATAAGAAAGGGTGAGATAAGATATCCAATAAGGGTAAAAAGGGGGGATATGTAAGCATAACATGAACATAAGGGTATGAGAACATGATCATAAAATTTTAAAACCATACCCTTCATATTAAATATCATAATATTGAGTCATGGCATAAATACTAGTAGTTCATAAGATATGAATCGTAAGGGAAATCCAAGAACATGATCCATGAGAGGATAACATTAGTATAAGTCATATATTTTTGATAAACACATAAACATAGAAAATCATTTCCATAGTAGTAAAGGATCACTTCCAAGGATATCATAGTGTAATGGGTTCACTCCAAAAACCATCATAGTTATCAAGGTTCACTACCAAGAACATTATAGAGGAAAAAATACCTTAATGAATCAGGTTTACTCTCTATTACAGTCTTGTCTATATCATGAGATATAAATCTTTACCCAATTCATTAGAGGGAGATATAGGTCCCACTTGTCACATAATGAAAATCATATGTATGTGTGTCACAAGATCATAAAACATTCATCATATCATACCCATGAAATGAATTAGATTTCTTAAAAATTTCATCATATCATATCCTATGTAAAATATATAGATTTCATAATCTTTTCATCATTTCATCATAGCATAACTTGTGGAAAAAGAGGCGGGTTACATAAGAATTTTATCATGTTATAACCCATGGAAGAGAAATGGGTTTCATAAAAATATTATCATTATAAACATAAACCATTTATAGAAATAATAATAATGTTATCCTTGGATTATATCTCCATTAAATAATAAGTTACATCAATGGATGTCATCTTATAAGAAAAACGGGTTTGAAATATAAATCATTTGGAACGTTTCTTGAGGAAAATTACTTTTCTCTGAAAATCACTTTTTAAAAATAAAAAAATCATAAAGTATTTTGGAAATCCTTTTCATGTAAAATAAACTTGAAAAAATATAAATTATTTCTTAAAAAAGTTGAGGTCATGATGGTAGAAATTTCCATACATCCCATATACAATAAAACAAATATTCATTTAATATTTTTGGTAAAAGCCAAACGAGCCTTGTTTGGAAAATGACATGAAGATTCCTTTCAAAAAAAATTAAAAAAGTTAAAACATGGGTAAAAATTTATTAAATAAATAATTTTTGATAATTTTAAAAACATTTTTGAAATAAATTTTAGAAAACACAGTTTTAGAAGAAAAATGAGTTTTCGACCGAAGTGATAAATAAAGATAATTTTTATTAAAAACATTATTTCAAAATCATGAGTACATAATGAGATTAAAATGAAGGGATAAAATTTATTCCTATTACATAACCATATTATTATAAAATTCATGAGTTTCTTGAGAGAGATATCATAATATTTCATCATTTAAATCATAATCATTATCAATCCTAATAAATGATGATATTGTAATGTAAAATAGTTACCACTTTGGTAACTTTGAATTGTAAGACATGTGAAATATTAACATTAAATAAGACTTAAAATATAATTATAATAAATAAATTCATTATATTATATGTCAAATGGTCAGTATATATACATCAAAAAAGAAGATAGGTGCATAACATAACTTAGGTCTCCAAGAAGGCAATTTGAGACAAAACATCTCTTACTGCTATAGTAACTTTTGAACCATAATCCTGATAAAAGAGAGATACTAAAATGGATATGAAAATACCCATAGTTTTAATTATAATAATCATAAAATAAATTAATGTGAATTATATATATTATATAAAAGAAACATGTGGTGAATTTGGCTTGTGTCTCATGGAAAATAAAAGTGAGACGGAAATCCATTACCTTAAGTCATGACTTCCTTCGTACACATTCAAACCTCTTGTATAATAAATATAATCTTATTATATATATATTTTATAAACATAATTATATATATCATACTATATATTATTTACTTATAATAATTTATTACCCATTTATTAACAATTCTGTGTTAAAATCATGTTTTGGGTAATAACCGCTTTGTTTTTCATGTATGTTTTCAATTTGTTATTTCAGGTCCTCTCACTATGATAATGGTTCCACAATATAAAGAATTATAACCATGGTATAAATATAATATAAATTCAGTATATATATATTTATAGTAATACATAAAATTTAAAGGTAAAAAATGAAATACACCGTTCATGGAGACAGTGGATCGTACATACGCATTAAAATTATTTCCATTTTCTTGAAGGATTGAAATAAGGAATGGTAAGAAATATATTACCATTAAATAATAATTTATATTTCATATATATCACATATTTTTATTAAAAATATACTTATTAACTTTCATGTAAATCCTAAGTGAAAAAAAATCACATCACTTCGTGAGGCGGTAGTCTACAGTACACACGAGAAACATTATTGTATCCCCCATAAAAGGGAAAGAAGTAAGATATATGTGATATCATATTAACATAAGAATAGTAAATTTATAAATATCAAATAAATTTTTTAAATCCATTATTATATCTATCCGTGAAAGGTGGTGATGAAAAATTAACTACATCGGTTCGCGAGGTGGTAGTTTGTCGCACACACAATCAATGCATTCATTTCCCATTTGATTGAAGAGGTGATAGATATAGGTTATTTAATTAAAATAACAACATATTATTATATGGTAGATACTTTTTTTATTATATTTTATGTTTTAATAAATAATTGAAGGTGGAAAAGAAGAACGATAAAAAATGAGCTTAGTGAAGACAATTATCTTTTTTTAGAAGCATCTCCTTTAGATCTCTTTTTAAGGACCATGTTGTTGGTATTTTAGGAGAACCAAAAGATCTAGAACAAGAATAAGAATATTTGGGAGGGATTTTTTTATGGTTTTTCCAAAATATATTTTTTTATATGTATGAATAAGTTAATGGTGGTGGTGGCCTTTTATAAGTGGGGGAAAGTAATCCACTTGGAAACTAAGAAATTTCCCAAAAGAATCCAAAATAATAAATTCATTCCCAAGAAAAAAGATTTGAAATGATGATATATTAGAAATTGGGAAGTATAATATCTTAAAACATTAATATATTACTATTTAGACAAGTTTTGGTTCATTTTTAACCCTTATATTTTTAGTTTAACACCCAAGTAAATTCATTTTTACCTTAACTACAGTAATTATTTTTTTACTGTTTTCACTATTTATTATGGTCCAAATTTTATTTTACCTCATTATATAATTTAAATTATTATGATTCCAAATATGGAAAATAATTTTCCAAATTTAATTCACAAAATTTGAAAATTTTAATTTAAAATTAATCTCACAAACACGATGAGAGAGTGATTTCCAAAATGATAAAATGTTCACAAGTTTAAAAGGTTTTAATATAAAAATTCATTATGAAAATGATTCCAATGGACAAAATTGAATTAATTGATATATAATTTAAATAATTTTACTTTAAAACCCATTTTAAAACAAAAAAGGAACATTATAAATTCTTAAAATGAAATCCATTTTTCAATAAAAACCAATATTTTTCACTATTCATTGAAAATTTAATTTTTTTAGAAAAATCCTAAAAATTTACCCTATGATAATTTGGACATGATTATTTAAAAAATGGGTTTTATTTTATCAAATAAATATTCTAAATTTTTTAAAATTTAAATTTATTATAGTTCACAAAAAGAAATAAAAAACATTTTTTGAGAAAATAGTATTTCGAAACTAATAGAATTTTCAAAAAATTAAATGATTTTTTATCAATATTTTTCATTTATATAAAACCATTAAATTAATATTTAAAAACTATTTATTTCTATATTTATCTCTAAATTTAATGGATTGGTTATAATTTTTATTTTTAAATATTAATATTAATAGTTTGTAAAGGTTCATTAAAAATTGATGTTGCATATAACCCAACCTAAACTCAATGTTTCGTGTAACACAAGAAAAAAAAATTTATTAAAAATAAATAAATTAATAAAAAAAAATAAGGTGTTACATTTTACCTCTCTTAAAATGAATATTTCTCTCAATATTCATCACTCAGATACAAAAAAATGAGAATACTTTTGCCTCACCATTTCCTTAGGTTCCCACATAGCTTATTCAAAATGGTAGTTTCGCCAAAAAAAATGTTTACCAAGTGAGTGGTCTTATTTCATAGAACTGTCTATGTAAGATACATAATATCCATTATTTTTTCCTCATAAGAAAGACCATGCTTCAGTGGTATGACCTCTGCGTTTAGTACAAGTGAAGGACCAGGTATCTACTTCCTCAGAAGAGTTACATGGAACACATCATGAACTTGAGAGAGGTTTGGAGGAAGTTCCAACTGATAGTCTACTATCATGATAAAATAAATAATTTAAATGGGAATAATATAACAATGGATTAGTTTTCCCTTCTTTCCAAATCTCATTACCATCTTCTATGTAGAAATTATTAGAAACACCTTGTCACCAACTTCAAATTCTTGATCGCACTAACAATTTTAAGCATAAATTCTCTATGGACTCTAAGCTACATTGATGTTTTTCTGAATGGATCTAACCTTATCTTCCATTTATTCATCTATCTCATGTCTTAATAGATTTTTTTATCTAAATTCATTCCAGCACATTGGATATCTACACTTCTTTCCATAGAGGGCTTCATAATAATCCATCTAAATGCTCAATTGAAATCTATTATTAAATAAAAACATAACTATTGGAAGGTGATTATCCCAACCACCTTTTAAAAACAAAAAAATCTAATCATATCCTATAGGGTTTGAATTATTCTCTTAGGAAATCCATTTGTATGATGATGATATACAATATTGAAACTTAACTCTATATCTAGAGCCTATTGAAGACTTCATTAGAATTTATAGGTAAACCTCGAATCCTGATATGACACAATGGAATGTGGTAATCCATTAAACCTTACCACTTCTTTAATGTATATTATGTCAAGCTGCTCAAGATATAATTCTTCTCTGATAGTGATGAAGTGTCCTGAATTTGTAAGGATATTAACGACAACCCATATAGAATTATTCTATTTAGACATTTTAGGGAGTTTGAAGAGAAAATCCATAATGATGTTTTCCATTTTCATTTTGGTATGGGTAATGGATGTAACATCCACTTATAATTTTATATCTCATCCTAAACATTCATATATACCAATCATTGAGATACAAACTATGTGATATCTCTCTTCATTCCATTCTACTAGAAATGTTCTTTCAAATATCTATATATCTTCATAATTCCAGGCTTAATAGAGAATTAAGAACAATGAGATTCCTCTAACAACATATTCTTAAAATATGGTATATAAGGAACACATACACATTTCATGAACCTTATAATTCCATAATGATCAAGGTTAAACTAAGGAACATTTCTAACCTTCTTTTGTAACTCAACATCTTTATTTTGAACCTCGTTAATCTTTACTTAGATAAATGGTTTAATGTTCAATTGAGAAAGATATGATTTCTCCCCTTCCTTATATATTTCCATATCCATTATTTTAACATATAAAAATATTGTATATTTTTGTATCCTCATCATATATAAGTTATCATGATTCTTTTGACTCAAACCATCAGCCACCTTGTTTGCTTTCCCAATGTGGTAATGTATTGAGCAGTCATAATCTTTAATCATCTCTAACTATTTTATCTAGAACATATTAAACTCCTTCAATGTGAATATATATTTAAACTTTTTTTATCAGTATATATATCACACTTCTCTCCATAAATATAATGTCTCCATATAATTAATTTAAAAATTATCATAGCTAACTCAAAATCCTGAGTTGGGTAATTCTGATCATGAATATTCAATTATCTTGAGGCATAATCTATTACCATGTAATTATACATAAGAACATATAAAAATACCTGCTTGTATGGATCACTATATATTACAAACCCTTATCCATTATATGGTGATGTAAGCATAGGTACACTAACTAATCTTATCTTCAGTTCCCAAAAATTTTCCTCTCATTCATTTGTCCAGAGGAACATGGATCCCTTATGAGTTAACATGGTGAGTGGATTATATAGTCAAGAAAAATTCTATATAAAAATTTTATAATATATAGCTAAAGTAAGTAAACTATATATCTTAGTCATCTTGGTTGGTTTATGCCAATATTTAGTATCCTTTTTCTTTGATGGGTCTATCGATATACCCTCTCTTGAGATTATATACCCAAAAAGAAAACCTTTGGAGAAAAAATTCACACATTGTAAATTTTCCAAATAGTTTATCCTTATTTAGGGTCTTTAGTAGAATTCTCAATTGATATTAATGATCTTAATTACTCTTTAAATAGCTAATAATATCTTCTATAAAGACTACCAAAAATTGATTGAGGTAATCTCTAGAGACTCTATTCATTAAATCCATAATGATATTAGGGGAATTAGTAAAACGAAATAGAATCATAATATATTCATAGTATACATACCTTGTATGGAATGTTTTATTGGGTCTATCCCCCTTATTTTCCCTCAATTTATGATATCTAGAATGAAGGTCAATGTTGGAAAAGTATTGATATTTTTATAGTTGATAAAATAAGTCATCAATATGGGGAGGAGGATACTTTTTCTTGATCCTGATCCTGTTCAGATCATGATAATCAATGAAAAGTCATATCGATCCATCTTTGTTTTGGAAAAGGAGAATAGGTTCACCCTATGGTGACAAACTTTGCAAAATTAATCCCTTTTCAAGGTTCTCCTAGAGTTTATTTTTTAATTCCTCCACCTTAATTGGGGACATTCTATAGGGGGTATTGGAAATAGGTGTGGCACTAGGTGTGAGTTCTATTGAGAACTCAACTTCATGTTATTATGGAAGGTTAGGAAAATTTTCTAGGAATACATCAAAAAGATCCTGCGCAATAGGCATATCATAAATGTTGAGTTTCTTTTAAACCATCTGAGATAAATGCCCCTCTTTAAGAAGAATCCAAACTGAAAAATTGGATGTTATTTCCATCAAAAGTTTACATTTATCATTAAACTAATAGATGATCATAGGTTGGTTTGGAATATAAAATTTGAATTCCCTTCCTCATCAATTTATGTGGGATTTATGTATAGAAATTTAATTCATGCCTAATATAACATCAACTCAACTAGAGGAAGAATGAAAATATTTTTAGGAAGCGCATCCTCACAAACTTCATCTAGAGAAGAATCATAGACTTGAGATACAATCATCAAACCATTAATGGTATTCATAGTTATTTATAAATCTAATAATTTGGGTGGCATCTTGATACCCTTATAAATTTCTTCATATATGAAATAATGTGTAAATCCAAATTTAAATAATAAATTAGTAGTTCTAGAGTGGATGTTAAGTGTACATTTCACCACAAAGTTATCACACCCCTCATCAGAAATAGCGATCACATGATATTTTTAATTTTTTATTAACTTAAGAGGTTACTAACATCGATCTTCATCATTAACCTTCAGATTTGGGCACTAGTTATCATAATTCCCATACTCTTTTCATTTGAAACACTAGAGTGTGTGTGGTTGACTTTTTGGGTCTTTATATATATTTTCATCATTAGATAACTTCTTCCCATCACTTCAATATTCCATTTATTGAAGAAATTCCCTTAGACACTTAAAATAGTTAATAGTCCCATTAATAAAATTCCCTCCACATTTATTCCCACACTTTGATCATAAAGGGAAGCTCATCTTCTTCTATCCATGGTTTTTAAATTTTCTTTTGAATTCCATTTTTCTTTTCTTATAAAAACCATGAGATTAATATACAACTACAACCTCTATTTCTACCTTGATAAAACAATGAACAATCCATTCATATCTACTAAAGTCTATTATGGATAACTCTATTCAGATATTTTGTTTTAATCCACTGAAGAATTGATCAACCTTACTTTTAGGTTGGATAACAATACCTGAAACAAACCTCACAAGTCTTGTAAAATTTCTCTCATCGGTACCCATAGATTCATCATCCTTTTTATTTATCTCAAGGAAATAATTATTTATCTTTGTATGAATAATATGAGGGAATTACTTATTGAAAAATAACTTATTTAACTCATCTCAATCCATGGAATAAATTTTATCATGTTCCCTTATATTATTGATGTGAGTCTGCCATTAATCTTCTTTTACTTCCAAATAATAGATAACCAAAATGACTTTTTCTTATTCCATACACTAGATAACAGAATATATCTTTTTAATGTAACTAATACATTTATCATCAATTATCATATTAATGGTTCCATAGAAGGAAGTTGGATGTTGTCTCGTGAAGGAATCAATAGAACATTGTACCCTCTTTTACTCATTTGTATGATCAACATGATTCATGTCTTGAGAATGTTACATGAGAATAACAATGAGATTTTAAACCCTATCACACATAATTTTTGGTTATTCTAGAATAAAATCATTACATTGTTCATCGAACTCAAATTTAACAAGATTACTTCTGGTTTCGACCTTTGAACTAAATAAAAAAACCTAGTGTAAGCAATAATAATCATAGTGAGGAACCACATAATCATGAAAATCACATATGGAATATATAAATTATGATATATTATTTTTAATCTATGATACCTTAGATTTATCCTAAGTCATTCTTCATCATCAACTATTTAAATCATTCATTATGGTTGATAAAGAGTTAATGAATTTCCAAATCATATCCCTTTAGAGTGTCAAACCAGGTGTGCAACAAGGCCTGTTATCGTGCACTATGTAATGATTGAGTTCATATTAATGTAACCTTTTTAGATTTATTACCCCAAGGTAACTATGTACTAGATACAAATCCATTTTTAGTATCCATGTAGGGATTTAATTTCTTGTAAACCACCCGCTCTATCCTTTACCAAAATTCCAGGACACTTTCCTATACTTTGACTCATCCTTATACTTATCCTTAAAATTTTCCTTAGGGATATCTCTAAAATTTTTCCATCCTAGTTTATAAATGTTAACTAAACCTATCCTATGATACCAACAATAATGAACTATTATTTTCATACATATATATTACATGATTTTTTATGACCATTTATTACATTACACAAACACACTCCTGAGGATCGTAAAGGTATAGTTCCATTGGAAACTTGGAAACATAAACAACCAATTCATGGGTGAAATAAATCATCTCCCATTATGTTATTAATAAATAACAGCCTTATTATTAATATTACACATAATACATTTCTTCATAACTTGGGGAAAGGAAACATAAAAAAGGGAAAGTTCATATGTTCAATAAGGGTAAATAAGGGAGATATGTAAGCATAACATGAACATAAGGGTATGATAACATGATAATAACATTTTTTAAACCATAACATGCATATCAAATATCATAATATTGATTCATTTGATTAATAATTGAATTTTATAAGAAATTAATCATAAGGTAATCAAAAAACATGAGTGTAACATCTAATGATTTTAAGAAATATATTCTTTCAAATTAATTTAAATGATTTGATAGCTTATGTTACATGTAATTAATAGGATTTTGTTGTATGAAACAATAATTTTATCTTTCGTTGAACATGACATTGATTTTATTTGATAACATGTGTTATAGGAAAGTATGAGTGCTATCGAACAACAATATACTATTAATTTTATTTATTTAACATAGTAGTTATCACTTAGCTATTGGAATGGAATGAATGAATATTATTAACTAGATTATAAATATATGGTTTAAAAATGTTTATATAATGATTCCTTTTATGTCCAATTAATTATAAATGAGAATCAAAATCAATTAAATATAAAGGATATGTTTCTATGAAAAACTATTTTTTTACCCACAAAGGAATTTTATCTTAATAAATTAAATTAATCACTATTAATGAATTATATTAATAAAATATCTATTTTATATATTTAGTAAAAAAATTATAAATTCATCTGATATGTTTTATGGGCTTAAATTAATAAAAAATCTAATTTAAGCATTAAATGGGTGTATTTTTCTAAAAGAAAATTTTCCCGCCTTTTAATGGAAGACTTGATTTAAAAATAAATGTTTACTCTTTTAAAAATTTTATTTGAAAAAATAAACTTCATTTTTGAAATCATAATATAAAAATTTACTTTAAGTGATTTTTGGGTATTTTTCTAAGAACCTTCATATTTTGATGAATAGTGAATGACCCTGAATTTTAATTAAAAACTGCTTTTTCATTTAATAAATTATAGTGTTAGATTATATTTGTTAATTTTTTATAATGTATAATTAGATATATTTTTTATCATTTAAAACAATATAGTTCATTATAATTAATTTCACATTTAATTTAGATATAAAAACTTAGCAAAATTTTGAACATATTTGAAAGAGAATTGTCGTGGGTGCCCTCAAATGATTAGTGATTTTGGGGTACTTAGGTGCAGCAGAGTGGCTGACCAAGGTAGTCTCTCAAAAGAGGAAGTAGATTTAAAACAACTTTTTAAAGGTATTATAAAAATAAAATAAAAGAGAATAAAAACACTAACTGAAAGGATGGGGGTGGTTGTGTATAGTTTATGAATCTAGAAGAAGTTTTCTGGAAGAAGATTGTATATTTTTTTTTTGTTTTAAGTTTTGAAATGAAGTTTGATTAAAATGACACAACAAGAAGATGTTTTTTTAGAAATCTATTTTAAAAGGCGTAATCGATCTAACTCTACCTCTTCAATAATTTATTAATCATTATCATTTAAATTAATATTCACTTAATTATGATCCCTTAATTTGTTAAATCCTGAACCCTACGAGAGTTAACTTAACCACAAAGATGAAATTACTTAAACCCTAGGCTAGCTTCGGAACACGCAATCGCAACACCCTACATTGATTGTTGTTCTAAGGATAGCTTATGGTCAGTGGTTAATTATAGAAAATATACATTCTGGAAATGATGATGAATTGTGTTTAGGGATTATATTTGAACTCTACAAATTTATCCCGTGTGGTCTTGTATTACCGATTAAGATCGCGCTCTCACAATTTACACAAAATCTCAACCTCGTGTGTTTTGTATTAATTGTTCAATTTCTTGCTTAGTTTCTTTTAATTTAAAAACACAATTCATGGATCATATTATGTGAATTACAGTATCTCATTGATTCAAAATAAATTAATGAAGAAATATACAGGTCTATCGATTACTAAAAAGAACTACTCTTCCATGGGTGGCGTAATCATCGTAGAAGCGTTTTGCATGTGCAAAGGTTTATAATGGGTATAAACCAATAATGCTTATAATCAAGAATTCCAGACCAATTAGGAAGATTAAGAGAATAATAAATTTAAACAAAACAAAATAAAATAGAAGAAATAAAATAATAACAAATAAGTTTATTACACAAACAAAATCATTACAACATGAAGGAGAAGAAGAAGGCTTCATCGAAGGGATCCTTGCTTCAAGAGCTACCCTTATTTAAATGGTTGGAGAATTGTAGTGGATCCACTTATTATATGCCCTCAACTTTCCAATGCATGTCCCCAACCCCTCAAAATGAGAAAAATTTTAATTTATAGAGTGGAGGGGAGGAGAGGTTACAAGTGGTTTCAAGTTTGAATGTGGAAATTCGGCCAAATATTTTATTCCAACTTTCACCGCCAATTTGACCACCAAAATGCGTGAATTGTATGGACTTACAGAAGGATAATATGTGCGTATATGGGTCTTATATCTCCTCTAAATATTTGGGCTTAATTAAGGCCCAGATGAAGGAGTTATGGCCGAAATACAGAAGCTTCTCCATTTTGGTGAGTCCAGCCCAACTTTGACTTCATGACCCATTTTCAACAACCAAATGCACTCTTTAGCTCTAGTTTCCTGAATAAAAGTTTTAGATAATTAGGTTATGAACACTGTTACAAAATTGCAAATTCAAATAGTAAATATAAAAATATTTATCTTCGAAATATTACAGTGAACTATAAAGGGTAAAACTGGAATTTTCATCAAATATTCAAATGAATGATCTAATCCCAAATACTTTCTAATTAAACATATTTAACATAATGTGAGGAAATTATATCATTTATTATCAATAAAATAATCAATAAAATAGTGTTTTATCAACTCCCCCACACTTACCATTTTGCACTCCTGAGAAAAACCTCATATCAAGTAAACATCAATATCAAATCAAAACCAATTTTAAAACACATATCATTGGGATCCATCAATTCGGCAACAAGAATAAAAAGATATCATGAATAATAAAAAACCTTATTTCAGGTTCTCTATTAATATCATTCAATATATTTCCACTTCATTTATCCTCCCATGAACAAAACACTTACCTCGTTTTATTTTCTCTCATCACTCAAATATCAATTTTTTTTGCAATGTCTTTCTCATCCAAACTCATACAAGGGTCACCATAGGCTTGATAAATTCCTACATATCCACCCGATGTGAGTCAAGTACATATTTTTATCATGAGGACTTTTCAGGGTTTTTCTGTGGCTTTCGGTTGGTAGGATTTAGATGTGAAAAATTCGGAGGCTGAATGAGGAGGGCTTGAATCTTTTTGAAGCAAAATTGCATTAATCTAATTTTCACTTAAATATGGTCTTCTCCTCAATCCCCATAGTATAAATTCAGCTCCATCATCATGAAAAGTCATGAAAAGTTTACACCATTCATCATTTTAGCATCAAAAATTTCAATCTTCTCAAAAATGATTTTCTTGAAAGCTCCAGATAAGCACAGCTTTCCACCTCAATTAGAAGCTCCAGAAAAGGCACGACTTCGCTTGTCATGAAAGCTCCAGAAAAGGCACAGCTTTCAATATAATGACTTTCTTCATAAGAAAACACATCTGTTAAGAATTTAATTTTCCACCCAAAGTATCACAGAATTTGGTAGCACAACACAACATAGCTTCCCCCACACTTAAGCTCAACTAGATTATGCAATTTCACTTCAAGAGTTGGTTGGATATGGAAAATTGGCTTGTAATATGGCTAACCTAACAGTTTTTGCATGGATTCTACGGGCTAAAAAGATTAAATGTTCAAGGTAGGACATTAAAAAAAAGGATTATTTGAAGTAGGGGCTTTAATACCAAACAAATGCCTCAATCATTTAAACATAATTACCTCAAACCCTCAAGTTTTGACAGGAATAAATCAAATTCTGGTTAAATCAAGCATGGTTTGGTTCTCTCAAGAAGTGAGGTGATTGTAAATAATATGAAAATAATGGTTTAGAAGCCTCACAAGAATGTGATTTCAAATATAAAGACAGTGAGATGTGGCATGGAATTCAAAATTCGGTGTACTTTTCATGAAATTACTAAATATTTTAACTTAAAACAAAGTCATTTTTAGCATTCATTTAATCTTATTTTCAAGGGATAAATTGTTTCACTCATTGATATGAATTTAAAAATTGTGATGAGAATCATTTCAACTCAAAAATTTCAAAAACACAATGAAAATTGAAAAGTAAACACACAAAATTTGAAAAAACACACATTTTTTTTGTTTTTTTTTTAAATCAGGAAAAAAATTGAAATTAATAAACTAAAAGGTTCCCTCCCCCACACATAAAATATTTCATTGTCCTTAATGTGAACCCATGATATGATATATGCACATGAAATGCAGAATTTTTAAATAGGACAAATAATATAAAAGTGAAAGGGTTAGGAATAGCCTGATTTGATCAAGTGATGATGGGGTCATGCAGTGCGATAAAATCCACTGCATCAGTAGGAAGTCCCTCAATGTATCTCTTCAAACATTGCCCATTGACTGTAAAGCTCCTTCCAGTTTCCTCTTGTGTGATCTCCAATACACCATAAGGAAAAACATTAGTCACAATATAAGGACCTAACAATCTAGAACGCAACTTACCAGGCATCATCTTGAGTCATGAACTATAGAGAAGGACTTTCTCTCCAACATGAAACTCCCTTTGTTGGATCATTTTGTCATGAGTTGATTTTGATCTTTCCTTGTAGAGCCTTGAGTTCTCATATGATGACAGTCGAATCTCCTCAAGCTCTTGAATTTGAAACTTCCTTTGAATTCCATCTTGGGCCAAATCCATGTTGCATTTCTTTATAGCCCAATATGCTCGATGCTCGACTTCCACTGGGAGATGAAATGTTTTCCCAAAAACAATCCTAAATGGGGACATACCAATGTGTGTCTTGTATGTTTTCCTATAAGACCACAATGCATTATCCAAGCTCTTGCTCCAATCCTTCATATTTGGCTGCACGGTTTTCTCTAATATTTGTTTCAGCTCACGATTTGAAACCTTAGCCTGACCATTTGTTTGGGGGTGGTATGGTGTTGATGTTTTTTGTGTCGCATCATAATTATGAAGGAGGGAAGCAAAATTCCTATTGAAAAAGTGTGTCCCTTGGTCACTGATGATGGCCTTTGGTACTCCAAACCTGCAAAAAATTTGAGTCTTGACAAAATCCACTACAACATAAGAATCGTCAGTCCTGGTGGCCTTGACCTCCACCCATTTACTCACATAATCAACAGAAACCAAAATATACAAAAATCCAAATGAACTAGGAAAAGGACCCATAAATTCGATGTCCCATACATCAAAAATCTCACAAAATAGTATGGGTTGTTGGGGCATCTCATGTATCCTAGAAATATTCCCAATGTGTTGGCAACGAGAGCATGACTTACAAAACACATGGGCATCATGGAACAAGCTAGGCCAATATAATACAGAGTCCAAAACCTTCCTAGCTATCCGTTGGGGTCCAAAGTGTCCACCACAAGCAAGTGTATGACAAAAATTCAAAATAGACTCAAACTCATGATCGGGAACACACCTCCTAATGACTTGGTCACTACACATGCGCCAGAGGTAAGGATCATCCCACACATAATACCTAGACTCACTTTTTAATTTTTGGACCTGATGCTTCTTCAAATTTGTTGGGATTTCAGAGGAAACAATGTAATTAACTAAATCATCATACCAAGGATGCGTACCGGAGATGTTATAGAGATTCGCATCGGGGAAAGTGTCCCGAAGTGGTACCTAGACCAAGGTTTCATCCTCTAGTGTGTGAGTAAGCCTACTCATGTGGTCTACCACCAAATTATCTGATCCCTTCTTGTCCTTTATCTCAATATCAAATTCCTGAAGAAGGAGCATCCAACGGATAAGTCGTGGCTTTGCATCTGGCTTCTTTAGGAGGTACCTCAAAGCTGCATGGTCAGAAAAAACAACTACTTTAGAGCCCAATAAATATGAACAGAATTTATCTAAACCAAATATGACAGCAAGAAACTCCTTTTCGGTGGTTGTGTAATTTGATTGGGATGAATTCAATGTCCTCAATGCATAGGTGATCACATGTGAACGTCCCTCCACCCTCTGAGATAATACAGCTCCAACCACAAATTTGGAGGCGTCACACATAAGCTCAAAAGGAATCTCCCACCGTGGGGTCAATATGATCGGTGGAGTGGTCAGACACTTCTTTAGCTCATCAAATGATACCCTTCATGAATCATCAAAATTGAAGTCAATATCTTTTTGAATCAATCGAGATAAGGGTAGAGCGATCTTACTAAAATCTCTGATGAAGCGTCGATAAAATCTAGCATGTCCAAGGAATGATCGAACATCACGCACACATGTAGGATATGGAACGGATGAAATAATGTCTACCTTAGATTTATCAACTTCAACACCATGTTGTGAGACTATATGACCTAAGACAATTCCATTTTCGACCATGAAATGACATTTTTCAAAATTTAAGACCAGATTCTTCTCAATACAATGATGCAACACATCACCCAAACTAGAGAGACATTCATCAAATGAGGATGCATAAACTGTATAATCATCCATAAATACCTCCATGCAGGTCTCAATAAAATCAGAAAAAATACTCACAATGCATCTCTGGAAGGTACCTGGGGCGTTGCAAAGTCCAAATGGCATCCTCCGGTAGACAAATGTGCCAAAGGGATAGGTGAATGTAGTCTTCTATTGATCCTATGGAGCTATAGGAACCTGAAAATATCCATAAAATCCATCTAAGAAACAATAGTGTGTCTTCCCAGCTAGTCTCTCAAGCATCTGATCAATAAACGGGAGGGGGAAATAGTCCTTGCGAGTGGAATGATTTAGTTTCCTATAATCAATACACACACGCCAACTGTTTTGCACCCTCATTGGAAATAACTCATCTTTCTCATTTTTAACAACAGTAACACCACTTTTCTTAGGCACAACCTGAATAGGACTTACCCACTGACAATCTGAAATGGGAAAGATTATACCAGCCTCGAGCAATTTCTCAACTTCTTTTTTAAGAACTTCCAGGAGGGTGGGATTGAGTCTCCTTTGTGGTTGTCTCACCGGTTTAGCCCCATCCTCCAAGAGAATCCTATGCATGCAAATGGAGGGGCTAATACCTGATATGTCAGCCAAGGTCCACCCAATCACCCTGATTTTCTCCCTCAAAATATTCTAAATCTTTTCTTCATGTTCAAAAGGGAAATTGTTAGCGATGATAATAGGTAATCTCTCACCACTCAACAAGTATGAGTATTTCAGATTTGGTGGCAATGGATTGAGTTCTAATGAAGGAGGGTGTAGTATGGATGGAGACATTGAAGGAACTGAAATATGTGCACAAAGAGTATCAGTATCAGAATAGACATCATCAAAATCAGAGAATAAAGCATCAAATCCATCAGCATACTCTATAGCCATGTCATAATCAGAGTTCACATGATCAAAATCAAAATATGATTCCATTTCAAAATCAAATCTTATAGAGTCTTGTTCCTTAGAAATGGGTGTGGAAGTACTTTTAGACATCAAACTAGAACCAATACTCATAATCTCCCTAAGCATAGGACAATCTAATTCCATGGTGTTTTTACTTGGTGGTTCAAAATGGGAGATAAAAAATGCAGAATGATCCTCTGAGGGGTACTTCATGGAATCCATAACATTAAATATCACAACTTCATCCCCAAATTCCATGGAAAGTGTACCCTCATTGACATTTATGGTAGTTTTTGCAGTTTTGAGGAAGGTCCTACCTAAGATAATGGGAGCATGAGAACTTACCAGATCTTCCTCCATGTTAAGCACGTAGAAATCTGCTGGGAAGGTCATGTCTCTTACCCGGACAAGTACATCCTCAAGGACTCCTGCTAGATATGTTGTAGCTCTATTTTCCAACTACACCACTACTCTTGTTGGCTTCAACTCACCAACCTTCAAGGAAGAGAATACAGAGTGAGGCATCACATTTATTGAAGCTCTTAAATCACAAAGAGCATCAGAGAAGTGCAACTCCCCTATGGTACATGGGATGGTGAATGTCCCAGGATCCTTGTACTTTGTTGGCATTGCTAGAGTTGGTGTAATGAGTGCTGAGACATTCCTTCCAAGGTTGATCCTCTCATTACCCTTGAGCCCTCTTTGATTGGTGCATAGTTTTTTTAAGAATTTGGCATACCTTGGGATTTACTTAATGGCTTCAAGTAGAGGAATGTTGATCTCCACACACTTGAATGTGTCCAAAACCTCCTTTTCCATTGCTTCTTCAGTTGGGGAATGTGGATTCTCTGGAGTAGAGGTGAATCCTGGTGGAATGGTAGGTATAGATGTATCGTTCATTTTCTTCCCACTTCTCAATATGATGGCACTAACATTTCCCTTTGGATTTGGAGTGGGTTGGGAAGGTAGATTTCCATAATTCTTACTCACAAGTTCGTGGAGGGAAGTGGCAATCTGGCTCATTTGAGTCTTCAACTCCCTCAACTCCGAACCTTGACTCTTCAGTTCATTCTGTTGATTAAGAAAAATGTTCTTCAAAAGATCATCAGTTTTAGAGTCTACCTTGTGTTGGAGATTCCCTTGTTGTTGGTTTGTTGATGCTTGAGATTCAAATCTCCTTTGGGGGTGTTGGAAGCCCTGCTGGTAAGGCGGAGGCTGCTGGAAGTTTTGTTGAAAAGGGGGACTTTGTTGTTTTCTAGAGCCATACCTCATGTCCGGTTGATATTTACACCCTTGTTTGTATGTTGGATAAAACTTATTTTGGGGATATGGTTGTTGTTGTTACTGATGATATGGTCTCCGAAGGAACACTACTGCACAATCTTCTATTTCTTGGAGTTGTGGGCAACAATCATTTGGGTGGCTTGTCTCAGTGCAAATACCACAAGGCCTTGAAGGAGGGGGTAGAGATGTCTTTTGTGCCAAAGAAATTTTCCTCACCATAGTGGTCAATTCTTCCAACTTGGTATCAATAAAATGACTTTCAAGAGAAGAAGGACTTACCTGATGTACTCCCCTGACCTGTGGTGTACCTCTATAACCAAATTGTTGAGAGTTTTGGGCCATCTTGTCGATCAACGCACGTGCAGCTACTGGTGTCTTGTCCACCAATGCTCCTCCAGCCGCAGCATCAACCATGCTTCTCTCCATAGGTGTGATTCCTTCATAGAAGTACTATATGAGTAATTGCTCACTGATTTGGTGATGTGGGAAGCTTGCACACAACTTCTTGAATTGCTCCCATTACTCATACATTGACTCCCCTTGTTCTTGCTTGATCCACGAGATCTCCTTACGAATAGAAGTGGTCCTTGATGATGAAAAAAATCTCTACAATAAAAGATGTTTCAAATCGTTCCAACATGTTACATCTTCATGTTGTAAATAGTACATCCAATCCTTTGATTGGAACACGCAATCGCAGCACCCTGCTTTGATTGTTGTTATAAGGATAGCTTATGGTCAGTGGTTAATTAGAGAACATATCCATTCTGGAAATTATGATGAATTTTGTTTAGGGATTATATTTGAACTCTACAAATTTATCCCGTGTGGTCTTGTATTACCGATTAAGATCACGTTCTCACAATTTACACAAAATCTCGACCTCGCGTGTTTTGTATTAATTGTTTAATTGCTTTCTTAGTTTCTTGTAATTTAAAAACACAATTCATGGATCATATTATGTGAATTACAGTAGCTCATTGATTAAAAATAAATGAATGAATAAAGATAGAGTTCGATCGATTACTAAAAAGAACTACTCTTCCATGGGTGGCGTAATCATCGTAGAAGCATTTTGCATGTGCAAAGGTTTATAATAGGTATAACCCAATAACGCTTCTAATCAAGAATTAAATCCCAATTAGGAAGATTAATAGAATAAGAAATTTAAACAAAATAGAAGAAAATATAATAAATAAAAGAAGAACAAAGATGTTTATTACACAAACAAAATCATTACAACATGAAGGAGAAGAAGAAGGCTTCGTCGAAGGGATCCTTGCTTCAAGAGATACCCTTATTTAAATGGTTAGATAATTGGAGTGGATCCACTTATCCTCTTCCCTAAACTTTCCAATGAACGTCCCCAACCCCTCCAAATGAGAAAAACTCCAATTTATATAGGGGAGGGGAGGAGAGGTTATAAGTGGTTTCAAGTGTGAATGTGGAAATTCGGCCAAATATTTTATTCCATATTGCACCGCCCATTTGACCACAAAAACGCGTGAATTGGCCGGCATTCCAGAGGGATAATATGTGCGGATATGTTTCTTATATCTCCTCTAAAAATATGGGCTTAATCCAGACCCAGATGAAGGAGTTATGGCCGAAATACAGAATCTTCTCCATTCTGTCGAGTCCAGCCCAACTTTGACTTCATGACCTATTTTCAACAACCAAATGCACTCTTTATCTCTAGTTTCATGAATAAAAGTTGTAGATAATTAAGTTATGGAAACTCTTACAAAATTTCAAATTCAAATAATAAATATAAAAATATTTATCTTCGAAATACTACAGTGAACTATAAAGGGTAAAACTGGAATTTTCATCAAATATTCAAATGAATGATCTAATCCCAAATACTTTTTAATTAAACATATTTAACACAATGTGAGTAAATTATATCATTTATTATCAATAAAATATTCAATAAAATACTTTTTTATCAATATTCATATTAAAAACTCTCTTTTCCGTACTGTATGCAGGATTAAATTTAAATTAATTTCTAAAAATTATTTAATCTAAATTTGTAAAAATGGATTCCATATTTGAAATAATTATAATTTATAATTAATAATAATTTCAAATTATTTTTTTACCAAAAATTTTAGTGAATTTAATTAAAATTAATTACAGCAATTAAGGTAAAAACGAGTTTTCTTAGTGGTTAAAAATTAATATTAAGGGGAAAATGATCTATAAACTTGTAAAAAACAAATTTTATGGAAATTATTCAACAATTTACCCTATTTTATAGAATATTTACCATTATTTTAGATAAATTATGCAAGGTATACCTCCCAATAGTGTTCACCTTTTTATATTTACAAGAATATCACTCCCCCTCCACTATAAAAAAGAAGTCACCATATCAACTTATTCACACCTATCAAGCCCATTGTATCATCCAAAACCTGACCAAATAAGATCATATAATCCCTAATCTCATCCTAGAATCCTCACTTTGGGTATAAATTAAACTAATGAATTCCTTTTGTGCAAACCAAAAGGAGTTACCCGAAGACGATATAACATTCTTCAATGAGCACTTTTGTTTTGTTTATTTATTCATAAATTCAATTATTCTTATTGTATGATTATATAATAAACATTGTATCTTCAATATACTGATATTTTTTTGTTAATTTTTTGAACTACTCCTTCACACACTTCCATCAAATGGGATATGCAATCATCATTCGTGTGTACGGACTACCACCTCGCGAATCAATGTCATTTGTTCTTCCATTACCACATTTCAAGGTTGGGAATAATGATGGAATTAATAATTTTATATGATATATATGATATTTATTTTGTATTAATACTTATTGAATTATTATATAACACATAACTTCATGCTTTCTATTATTTGGGAATACAATAACATCATTTATGGACATGTGGAATACGGGATCCTCAAAGCGATGTGATACATTCAACATTTACATGGAATGTATTAATGATGGGTTTAATAAAAATATATGATATAAATTAAATATTTATTATATTAATTAAATAATTATATACCTATTCATATAACTTGTTATTTTCTTCTTTCCATTTCACACATTGAAAAAATGATAACGTCATTTGTGGACGTGTGGACTACCACCTCCTTGAAGCGATGTGATTCTTCCTTTTTCATCACCACATAAAAATAATGAAATATATAATTATAAATAATTAAATAATATATTATTTATGATATAATGGTAATTATTTAAAGATAAAAATTGTAATATCCAAATATTTTAAAAGGAAATACTATGTTTTATAGTGTACAAGATACACAACACTAAGCTTAAACGAATGGAAAAATATTATTATGTGACTATTAAAAACATATCCATTAATTCATGGGAATGAATAGTATTAATGTAATTATAAAAAATATATAATGTTCGTACTCATTTGTAATTTAGTAATTAATTCTTTTTAAATAATGACAACATTTTTAGAAAAATCAATTTATTCCTCAAAAATATATTTTCTTCAAAAATGATTTTTTTTTATTTTTATGTATAAATAATATAATTAATTTTTAGAGATTTTATAAAATTTATTCTGTTAAAATAAAATTAATTTTTAAAATCACCATATCAAAATTTTCCTATGGTAAAATTTTGAGAATTTTCTGAAAAGTTTGATTTTTCAATGAATAGGGAAAAACTGGTTTTTATTAAAAAAATGCATTTTTAAAGTATTTCAAAGGTAAAATTATGTTTTGGATTATTTTTAATTTTTAATTAGTTAATTTTTATTTAAATTAATGCAATTATGATTTTTGAAATGGATTTTATACTTGAATTTAGTATAAAAATAGTTTAAATCTAAAAATCACTTTTTTCTGAAAAATTGATTTTCGTTTTTTCGATTTAATTTTAAATTAAATGATGAAAATTTTATGTTTTGAATTTTTAAAAAATTATTCCATATTTGGAATCATGAGTTAAAAATTAATTAAATAGGTCTCTTTTATTTTTGTTTAATATGAATAGTAACCTTAGTAAATTTTTGTTACCATGGTTAATCATAAATCAGATAATTAAGGGGAAAAATACTATGATAAAACTATAAAATTACCCTATAACTTGAAAAAATATTATTGGATAAATTAAATTATACCCTTAACACATAAGTTTAGAAAATTAGTCATTTAATGGACACATGTTTATGAAAATGACATAGATATTATTAAAATAAAAAAAGTGACAAAATGTCACACTCTTATTTTTAAATAAGTATAATATTTTAATATAGGGTTGAAAAGAAGTTAATATAGACTATAAATATTATTTGGAAATATAATATATTTACCTACATCATGGTAATTTATTTATAATTTTTAGGGATGAAATAATTACCTTACTTACTCACACAATGTTGATGAAGTAAATATTTTATTAATACAAAGATCAAATAAATGTTATTAAAGATATTAAAATAAAAAATTTGAAATAATTATTGTGATTGATGAATTTTTTAGAAATAATTTACATATTAGGGATATAATAAAATATCTGTTTCAAATTTATCTTATTGTTTTGATATTTTTAAAAGTCAAAGTAACGAATAGTGTTAAAATTGACATTAATGATTTTTTAAAATAAATAATATTTTAATAAATGTTATAAAATTCATAAAAAATATTAAATTAAAAAATTTATTTTAGTAAGGTTAAAAAATTTATCCATGATTCATTTATGGGTTATTTTTAATTTTATAGTAACTATATCAACCCTCAAAAAGTAAAAATTCTTGTTGTCACAATAAGAGTTAAAAGGATTAAATAAAGGTTAAAACCAAAATAATAGGGTATAACCATGACCTAAACTTGTCTAAAAATATTAAATTAATATTATTAAACATTTATCACCTTAGAATAAAATTTTAGTGGTTTAATGGACAATTTTCCCTGAAAATGACTTATATATATTTTAAATCAAAGATAGTTATAAAATGTCACTCCCTTTGTATTTAATATCTTTTATGTGTCCACACAAGAACAAAATTAAGATATGAATGAAAAAAATTATAATTTTATATTAATACAATAAAATTAATTATTTAAATTTATTTTAAATTATTATAAATTATATCATTATCTTAAATACTTGTGAAATACTAATAAAATATTTATTTAATTAACTGAAAAATAAAATAAATAACTTTGAAAATATTAATTTTCGTATAATTCAAAATATTTAATGTGTAAAATTAATTATATATATCTATATTAAATATTAAATATTTTTTCAATAATTATATTTTAATTTTCCCTTTTCTAGATGTATTTGAAGTCGAAGTAAATGAATAGTATCAAAATTGACATTAATGATAATTTATCAAAAATAATATTTTATTAAATCATTTAAAAATAATAAAAATATTTATAAAAGTAAAAAATGATTATTATAATTTCTAAAATGCAATATATTGACCATTTATTGAAAAACTATATCATATATATATAAATTAATATATTTTAATGTTAGAAACGTGATTACCGTAGTTAAAATTAAAATTGGTTAACTAAGGGTTAATAAAGATGATAAGGATTGAAATAATATCAAAAATTGTATAAAATATATTTTTTGATGATGTTAAAACCATATATTATCTTAAATTTTAATCCATATTCATTTAAATTTATTTTTATATAAAATGAATTTATTATAAATTAATCATTTGAGAAATTCCAGAAGTGCCCCTCACCTCAATTATAAAAGGGAACCTCCTCCCTCAATTATTTACATAACATTGAGCCTTATCGATCCACCATACCCTATAAATTTATCTTATAAAATTCTCTATACACATCCTTGATGTGTTAGTCTTCTCAAAATACCAACCCTAGAGCCCTTTAGAGGAGATCCCAATGAGACGTTTCGAATAAGAGGTAATCGCTCAAACCTGTCACTTTATTTTTATACTCTTACTTATCTCCTCTAAATCTATGATATTTATCATAAAATAATAAATTCAATATCCTAAATATTCATTAATTTTATTATTATTATTAAAGAACCATTATACACCCTCTTTTTGATCAAATAAAAAGTAAAAGTATCGCTCGTGCATACGTACAGCTTACTGTCTCCGCATAGCGATACAATTCATTTTCCATACCAAAATTTTATGTATGGGTATTATTATGGGTTTAATTATCATATATTTTATATTTTATATAATTATAATTCTATAAATATTAATTATTATTTACCTTCCTGCCAATGAGCTTGTACCCAAGTGGTAAAGACTCTTGTTTGGCATCCAAATGGCCCAGGATCGATTTTGGGATGGGACGAAATTCTTGAGTATTGTAGAAGGGAACTATAGAGTACTATAGTAGTGTAAGACTATTTCAATGGTGACACTTTAGTGAAAGGTTTACTGTAGCAGGAACTGTAGTGGTGGTGGATGGTAGTAGCTACTGTAGCAGCCCGGGTACTGTAGATATACTATTCACCATAGGGTTATTCATGCCATACTGGGGTTATTATCCAAATATGACATTATTATTTCTTCTCTAGATGGTTTATATGTATTATGGATTTACTTTTATAAATTTTCTTTCTTTTCCATGAGTTATTTTATGATGAAATGTATATCAAACCCATTTATTTTTATGAGTTATGATATAATGAATGATTTCTATTATTATGGCACACATATGTATGATTTAATTTTGTGATTGGTGGGATCTATATATCCCTCCAATTCAATGGTTAAATATTTATATCTCATGATATTGATATAACTATAATGGGAAGTAAACTTGGTTTAGTAATATAGGGCTAGAATGTGGAGTGAACTCAGTTTAGTAAGGAACTTTGTTCTTTGTGATAGTCTTGGTAGAGATCCTTAACTAAAATGAAAATGATTTTATATTGATTAGGTGTATGCCACAATTTCATGTCTTATTTTATTATCACATGTCTCATGTTATCTGATTATTTTATGACTCATGTCTTATGAAAATCCATAATTTATTCCATGACTCAAGATTTTTATCTTTGATATACATGGTATAATTTTGAAATTTTATGTTCATGATCACATAACCTTATTCCCATATTATGATTTCATATGATCGTGGTTTGATATCTTATATGTTTACCATTAACAAGCATCTAAGATCCACCTTTATTATGTTTCTTTTTCCCATGTTATGAGGAAATATGTTAAATGAGTTTTGTCTTGAAATATTTTACATGGACTATGTTGATGGACTATTATGAAATAAGAAAAGTTGGGTATAGTTGGAGATAGTGTTGATTTTTGTGAACTAGTTGTGTATAAACCCAAGTTGTTAATAGTTTGTATTAATTATCTAAAACTATAAACCAAAAATGTGTTTGGGTATGTAAGTGATTCTATGTTTTCTTTGTACATTGTAAGAATCTTTTTATGAAAAAAATTGGGTCACATTGTAAAGTTTATGTCTTTAGTAGTGGATCAGGAAGTGCGGGTTCTAGGTTTTTACATTCAGTATCTGAGCATCGTTTATATAAATTTGGAGTTTATAATGTTTTCAAGATAAGTTATCTTAAGAGTTATAGATACCATCATGGGTATATAATATAATATGTTTATAATCATAGATAACCTTTTTGAGGTTTTAAGTTATGAAATTTTAAGGTGACGAATGATATTTTTGGATACATTTATTCTTGAGGTAATTATGGGTTAATACATTTTGAGATTCAAGATGGATGGTATGGGATAACCTTTAATATTAAAACATTTCTTTAATATTGAATATATTATGTAATTTTTGATGATGTTTATCACATTTCTATAATTGTATAAGCTTTATATTAATATAATTTTAAAAAAGGACAACCCATAGGATATGTGACAACATGTACCTCCAGCAAGGCCATAAGGATTAAACCCAAAACCTAAGGGAGAAAAGGGTGTATCACCTACCACTTTCCTATTTAATTTCCTGGTTATTATGACATTTTTCTTTTAGTTAAATAATTTTATGGATAAAGAAAAAATTGAATTTGAGGAACATATTATTTATCATGAGTTTAGATATTGATTTTTCGGTTAAGTGATTAATGTTATTTTGGAAGAATATTTCAATTTTGGAAAACCTTATATGATATTATGGGATATTATTTGAGGAATAAAGTTTGAATTTATTTTAGAGGCATTTATTTTCTTATTATGGATTTAGGATGATTTAAGTTTTTTATGGAAACAATTAGCATATCTTGATGATTATTAGTGCAATTAATGTTTAGAAATAGACATTAAGAGTGATTCATAATATTTAGAGATAAATTTTATAATTTGTTTTTGAAGATGATGGGATAAAATAATTCTTAATTTTTGGGTTTCAATATCAGTCTTGAATAACATTGATGAATTTTTAGGGTAGTTATTTTTAAATGATCAATTTTGAACTTTGGGTATTAGGGGATTATTCTTTTTTGATAATTATCTTATCTTATACAAACCATTTTGTTTTTTATTTATGCCTAAATAAAGGGAGAATATATGGTTATTATTTTATGGATTTTTTGATCTATTTAAGATGATTCTTATGCTTCAGACATGAAAATTCAGCTTGAATACTCATTATTGTGTTAAAGTATGAGTTTATGGTTGAAATTTATTAAAAGAAAAAATACTACTTTTCAACTAAATATATTTACTTATTTTATTAATATAGGGTATAAAATAATTCCTCAAATTTAGGCAAATGATTTTTGAAAAAAAACATTATCTGTTTACTTTTCTTTACAAGGAATCAATTGCCTTTTAAATCATCACATATTTATGGTTTTTTGATGGTTAACTTTATAATTATTATGTTCTCTATCACTATTTGTTGGAACTTTATAATTATAATTCTCTCCCATGTCCATATTTTCACTTTCCAATAATGTTCTCCTAATCAAAACCCTATTTTGGCGGTGACCTTCACATTTTATTTTTCCTCTTTTAAAGTGGATGTTTTATTAATCCTTTTTCTAATGTGGGATTTTAATAAAGGTATATTTAAAGTCAACCCTTTGTTACTGAGAATAATTTCAAATTTTGATGGAGAAATTTATTAAAGGGGGAGAATTTAATATCTCAATATTTTAAAGGAAAAGACTATATTTGATGGTGTACAAGATACACAACACCAAGCAAAAATGAACAATGAAATATTAATATGTGACTATTAAAAACCTAGATGTTAAATTTTTGGGAATTAATAGTATTAATGTAATTATTAAATATATATAATGGACATACTCATTGCTAATGTATTAATTATTTCTTTGTAAATAAGTACTAGATTTTTGGTAAAGTCATTTTATTCATCAAAAATATATTTTTTTCAAAAATAATTTTTATTGCTATTTAGGGAAAAATAATATAGTTAATTTTTGGAGATTTTATAAAATTTATTTGATAAAATAAAAATCATTTTTGAAATCATCAAATCAAAATTTTTCTATGATGAAATTTTGAGAATTTTCTGAAAATTTTGATTTTTAAATGAATAGAGAACAATATAGATTTTTATCAAAAATTATATTTTTCAAGTATTTACAAGGTGAAATTATGTTTTGGATTATTTTTAACTTTTAATTAGTTAATTTCTATTTAAATTAATCCAATTATGGTTTTCAAAATGGATTTTATACTTGATTTTTTATAGAAACATTTAAAATTTTAATTTTTTTTTCTAATTTTTTTTTTCATTTTTTTGATTTAATATAAAATTAAATACTGAAAATTATGTGTTTTAAATTTTTAAAAATAAATTACATATTTAGATTAATTATATCCAAATTATGTAAATATTTCTCCTTTATTTTTGTCAATATGAATAATAACCTTAGTAAATTTTTGTTATCACGATTAAGGGTAAATCTGGTAATTAGGGGTAAAAATACTATGATAAGGACTATAGAATTAAAATAAAAATTAAATTATACCTTTAACACATAATGTTTAAAAATTAGTCATTTAATGGATACTTTTCCATCAAAATGACAAATATATTATTAAAATAAAAGAGAGTGACGAAATATCACACTTTAGTTTTTAAATAAGTATAATATTTTAATATTGCATGGAAGAGAAGGTAAGCTTGACTATAAATATTATTTTTAAATATAAAATACTTATATACTTCATGGTAATTTATTTATAATTTTTAGTAATGAAATAATTACCTTAAATACTCACACAATGCTGATAAAGTAATTATTTTATTAATGAAAATATTAAATAAATGTTATTAAATATATTAAAATAAAAGTATTTTGGGATAATTAATGTGACCAATTAATTTTATAAATTAACATTAAATATTAGGGATATAATAAAATATTTCTTTCAAAGTTATATTTCTAGCATGATATTTCTAAAATTCAAAGTAATTAATAGTGTCAAAATTAACATTAATGATATTTTAAAATATATAATATTATAATAAATGATATAAAATTCCCAAAAATATTAAATTATTAAAAATAATTTTTATAAGGTAAAAAAATTCATCCATGTATTTTTTCATTTTATAGAAATTATATGAATCCTAAAAGATTAAAAATCCATGTTGTCACGGTAAGAGTTAAAGTGGTTAAATAAAGTTTAAAACCAAACAATAAGGGTATAAGCATGACATAAACTTGTCAAAAAATATTAAATTGATATTATTAGACCCTTATAACATTATTCTATAATTTGAGTGTTTTAATAGACACTTTTCCAATAAAAAAACTTATATATTATTTAAATCAAAGATAATTACAAAATGTCACCCTCTTTTTATTTAATATCTTTTATTTGTCCACCTAGGGAAAAAATGAATATATGAAAGAAAAAATGTGTATGTTTATATTAATGTAATTAATTTAATTATAGAAATTTATTTTTAATTTTTATAAATTATGTAATTCCATTAAATTCTTGTGAAATGCTAATACAATATTTATTTAATTAACATAAAAATAAATTAAATTACATTAAAAGTATTAATTTTGGTATAATTAGAATTATTTAATGTTTTAAATGAATTTTATTGATATATATGAAATACTATACAGTTTTTAAAGCATTATATTTGAATTTCCCCTTTGTCTCGATGTTTTTGAAGTTAAAGTAAATGAATAGTATCAAAATTGACAATAATGATAATTTATCAAAAAAATATTAAATTATTTAAAAAGCATAAAAATACTGAAAAAAATAAAAAAAAGTGGTTATTTTGAGGTATAAATTGTCATAAATTGACCATTTATGAACCATTTACACCATATGAGTAAAAATTACAATCTTTTAATTTTAAAAAACTTGTTATCGTAGTTAAAATTAAAATGGGTTAATTAAGGGTTATTCCAAATGATAAGGTTTAAAATAATATCAAAACTTGTCTAAAATATGTTGTTTTATTATATTACAACATTATCATATCTTATATTTGAACCCATATCCTTTTGGGTCTATTTTTATAGAAAATGAATTTATTATAAACTAATCTTTTGGGAAATTCTAGAAGTGCCCCTCACCTCAATTATAAAAGGGCACCTTCTCCCTCAATCTTTTACATAAAATTGAGACTTATAGCTTAACAATAACCTAAAAATTTATCTTCTAAACTTACTTATACACATTTTATTTTTGATGGTCTTTTCAAAATACCAACCCTAGAGCCCTTTATAGGAGATCCAAAGGAGACCTTCCAAAGAACTGGTAATCGCTCTAACCAGTCACTTTCTTTTTATACTATTTCTTACCTCTTATAAATATATGATTTTTATCATTAGATAATGAATTTAGTGTCCTAAATATAAATAAATATAATTATTATTATTATTAAAACACCATTATACACCTTCTTTTCATCAAACAAGAAGTGAAAGTATCACTCATGCGTATGCATGGCTTACCGTCTCCACGTAGCGATACAATTCATTTTTCGTTGCCATATTTTACTCTTTGCTTTGAAAATTAGCAAAATACATGAATAAGGAAATGACTACCAATGAAGATAAACACTCCCCTCTAACCAAATACCTTTCTAGGAGGCATGATTTAATCAAATAAAAACATATACCACAATTTTTCATGTTTCTAAAATAACATCAAATGGTCCCAACCTGCATGATGGGACAAAACTCATAAAGCACAAGAAAACAAGGAAACCCATATTCCAAAAATCAAATTTATTTAAAAAACACTACATTCCCAAATAAAAATAATCCATTTTTGATAACTCCAATGTTTTTAGAAGCACAAAACCATTTGGAAAAAATTTTATTTCTTTTAAAATTAAACTTTTAGTAGGGATTTCCAAATCATTTTATCATGATTTTAAAAACCAATAATTCCCTTACAAAATAAGGAATCAACTCGAATGCTCAAATACCATTCTCCAAACCGTTTTCCAAAAAATTCACCCACAATTAATTTTTTTTATCATCTAATGAAAATAAAAAATATTTTTTGGAACACAACCCAAGGGATCTAAAATTGTCATACAATTGTATAGCCAATGAATTTTATAACTAAAACATTTTACAGATTCCATAACCAAATAAACCAATATAAAAAATGAAATAAAAACTAAGTAAAGAAATTCCATTTGATAAACAGCAAAAATGGAGTAACCCCCAAACCAAAAAAAATTAATTAAATTCAAAACCATTTTGTAGACAAGATTAAATTCTTCATTTCAAACCGAAAAAACTTTCAATAAAAAAACTCACATCTTACTAAAAATGGTTTGAACAATCACATGAAAATGGGGGAACAAAATAAATCCATGTAAAAACCAATTTACATCGTCAACATAAAATAAGACCCACCTTGACTGAACTACTTGTGCATTAAATTTCTAAAGGGTATTCTAAATATCTAGTGAAATGGGATACAAAACCATGCTTTATAGAGCCTTGTAGTTAGATAGGTTATGGAACATTTATCTAACATTACTTATAATTTCATTAAGGTTGAGTGTTTGTTCACTACTATATTTATCTGACCGCGTGAACTAACATAATGCCATCGAACAAATTTTTTTCCAATCACAAATTTTAATCTGAGTCCTAAGGTAACTCACACAATACAAATGAGGATTTTCACATCATCACAAAATATCAAGTGAAAATCCAAATTCATAACTCAAACCCCACTAACCATGAAAACTCATGTGTCATTATGAAGGGTGGTGACAAAGAACCCACTCATGAATGACCACCAAAGTCCTAATGACAATCCCAACTAAACCATACCCAATTTCACCAAATAACAAGACATGGATTGGAGAACCAAGGTCCCTATACTGAATCCTAGGATCTAATACCATTTAAAATGAACTTTCATGGAGATACCTTCTTAATAGACACATAACCTAACACACCACTAGCCCAAAGGGGGTTCTTGATACCCCAAAGATAGATACTAGTACATGGGTATTGAGAAAACCCTTTTGCGAATTATTTATCACAAGAATATTAATGTAAAAATAAAAAAACAATGGAAAAAAATTAAAAATACTTAAAAATATAGTATAAGAAAATATCCATAAATGTATATAGATTAAACTAAAATAAATCAATGTGGAAGAATATACATAAATATAATAGGATAAAGAAGGCCGATAAAACAATCCAAAATGAAAATAGACAGAGAAACGAAACCAAAAGAGCTCTGATAACACAACCTGTGAAATTTGAGCACTCATCACTTCCCACTCGTCTATTCATAAATAAACCCAAACCAATGAACTGAAATAGACCACCAATTTCACCCAAAATATATATAAATGCTAAAAAATCCATAAGGAAATGTACCTCAAGTGAAACGATGAACGCTAGAAGAGGGGAGCTCAATCATAAAGAGGGTAAGTTTGATCGTGCGGAAGATGGGGAGCTTGATCACAAAGATGGGAAGCATTGGCCAACAAACCAAAAGTAAGAGGAATTCCCGAATAAGGGTATAGAGGAGGGAAGGAATGTGTGAGGGATAGATTAACTGAGAATAGAGAAGCCAGCGAAGGATGGAGGAACCACATAGGAGAAGCCAATGAGGATCTGAAAAGGGAAAATCGATCGGGTGAATATCTTCTGAGGATAAGGGATTTGGGAGAGAAAATCTCAAGTGTGAGGGTGGGAGAGGAAACCCAATAATGAGGGTGGGAGAGGAAATCACGAGCACGATGGTGGAAGAGGAAACCCAAGCACGAGGGTGGGAGAGGAAATCATGAGCACGAGGGTGGGAGAGGCGAGCAAAAACCCGAGCACGAGGGTGGGAGAGGCGAGCAGAAACCCGAGAACGATGGTGGGAGAGAAAAATTAGAGGGATTTTTTTCCACAGGGGAGAATCTCTCTGTGGTTTTATCTTACCTATAGCCATTGATAAATTAAAGTGTGGCTATTGATCTGTGGCTATATGTCATTTTTATAGTAGTGAAACCAAAATGGTCAGAAAATAGTAAGATAATTCCCAATATGAGTAAAACTTCAAATGATACACCAATTTTCAAAAATAAATTTTAATACCCAAATTTTAAACTAAATTATTCCATAAATAACTATCCTTAAAATTATTCAAACATTTCTTGACTAAGTTTGAAACCCACTGATTAGAATAATTTTATCATATAATTTTCCAAGATAAATTAACCATTATTACTCAAATAAAATCCAAAATTTTACCAAAATAAATTTAATATTAACCTATGAAAATTTTCATACTAACTCGGACATCACATAGGCTAGTGGTAGGTGATACACCCATATTACCCTTTGGTTGTGGGTTCAATCCCCACAGGCTTTCTAGATACTATAGGTTGTCACCCAACCTTCAGGTTGTCATTTCTTTCTTTAATCATGAAAAATAAATCCTCCCTAAAAACACTTCATGTTAATCCTAGGGGTTATAGATACCTTGACCAAAAAAAATGTCTCCAAAAATATCATTTATAACCTCAAAATTTTTACTACTTAAAAAGATCATTTGGAGAGTCATAAGACTTTGAACTTATGATCAACCTTATGCTTATAGTCCTATGACAATATCTATTACCCTTAAGATATTCTCATATGAAAACATCATAATATTCAAATTTATCTAAACCAACCTTTGATAACAACTATAACAACCTAGAACCCACATTCCTGGATCCTATTCTAAAATTCATAACTTTTATATTCTTGTATTTGATACTAATAATTGTGACCCATATTTTTTATTTAAACTTTATAACATAAAAATGGAATATTGGATCACATATATAATAGAGGACTTTTTAGGTTTAGAGTTTTATAGAATTAGGAAAAACTCCTACAAAAACAATTCACAAGTCATCAAAAGAATATTTCTCCCATTTAAACTAACTTTTCTTATTTAACAATAGGTTATAAAAATCAACCCTGTGAAATCCTTTATATACATAAATTGTTCAGCATCATTCTTGAAAACATGGGGAAAAGGAAACAAAAGAAGTGTGAGATCATACATTAATTAAGGGGAAATGTAAGCCTTAACAAATTAATGTCATCAATGAGCATAAGAGTGCATAAGGGTATGATGAAATTATCAAAGTGCATGAGTGAATCATAAAAGAACTCAAACCCATAAATACATGGATCATAAAATATGAAAACATGTTAAAGGAAAGAGTCACCAAAATCAATAGTCAAAATCCATGTGATATCAATCTCTATTATTAGAAAAATTATAAACTCATAAAAAGAAATTAAAAATATTTTTGGTAACTTAGAGCATCAATTTAATAAAACCATTTCAAACCCTCTCAAACCCATTTAAAAAACCTTTTAATTGGAATAACTATATTACTGAATTGTAGTATTATCATTACCTAATGAATGGGATAACTATGATGGGGCTCACCCTTCATATAAGATATATTAGGCTCACCCATGAGTTATAACGGGGATCAACCGTTTGTATATGTTTTATCACGCTCATCCTATTTATAAAATTCTCAAATACCATATCAATAATACAACACATTCATAAATAAATTCATATAAATTATCATTATTCATTTATTACTTAATAAAACCCATGAAAAATAAATGGGTTTAATGTCAATATCTTTGAAACAAGATTAACCCATGGAAAAGAAATGGGTTATATGAAAATGTATTTGAAACATGATTAACCTAAGAAAACGAAAATGGTTCCCTAATAATCTCTTTGGAATAGGATTAACCTGTGGAAAAGAAATAGGTTCCACGACAATCTCATTGAAACATGTTTATCCCATGGAAAAATATGGATTCCATAACAATATCTTTGAAATAATATTAATTCATCCATAAAATAATGAGGATGTTATCAATAAAAAATATCCCTAGTGGAGGATAAGTAAAAAAAAATTGTTGATGTTGATAAATGTAAATACCATTAAAAGATTATTTAAAACATTCATGAGGAAAATAACCTTTAAACATTTTAAAGTGTCTCATACCATGTTGAAACGTTTGAATCATAATCCCAATGAAGGAATAACATTAAATGAAACTTATAATATCACTATAATTATGATATTCATGATATATCATGTCAAAGGTAAAGTAAACACACCTCATAAAAGATGATAGGGTTATAACATAACAAACATCTTAAAGAAGAAAAATTGTGACAAAAATGCATTACCGCTTTGGTAAATTGGAAACTATAAACTCCATGAAAGAGAGATAAAAAAGGATATGTAAAACCTCATAAATTTAAGGATAATAATCATCAAATACATTTATGGGTAGTATATAGGGCTGGAATGAGGAGTGAACTCAGTTTAGTAAGGGATTTTTTCTGCTAAGATAATCTTGGTAGTGATCCTTGAATAATATGAAAATTATTTTATACTTATTATTTGTATTCAAAAATTTCATGTATTATTTTATTCTCCCATATATAATTTTCTTTGATTATTTTTTGACTCGTGTCTTATGAATATCCATGTTTTATTCCAAGACTCAATATTTTTTTATCTTTGATATATAGGGTATAATTTTCAAATATTATATTCATGATCACATACCCTTATGTTCATATTATGATTTCATGTTATCATGGTTTTATATCTCCTATGTTTACCCTTACTGAGCATCTGAGATCATCCTTTTCCGATGTTTATTTTTCCCAGGTTATGAGGAAAGATGTTAAATGAGTTTTATCTAGAAGGATTTCACATGGATAATTTTTATGACCTATTGTGAAATAAAAAAATCTAGGTATAGTGGGAGATAGTTTTGATTTTTATGAACCATATTTTTATAAACCCAATTTTTTAAGATATTTTCATAATTCTCTAAAACTCTAAATCTAAAAGGTCCTTGGGTATGTAAATGGTCTAATATTTTCTTTTGAAATTGTAAATATTTTTTAATGGAAACAAATTGGGTAAAATTTAAAATTATATGTATTTATAATCAGATCCAAAAGTGGGCATTTTAGGATAAAAACATTAAATACCTTCTTTCGATAATTATAAATAAAAAATGGGAACGTTACTCATGTGTAAGTATGACCTACCGTCTCCATGATCGCAACATTGGTTCATTTTTCATAACCATCATTTCTATTTGATTTTAAAAGTGTAATTGATGTAAAAATATTATAATTATTTCATGTTTATTATTATGGATATGTTTAAATAATATCCTCATCAAACATAGTCAACCTATAAAATTCAGTTTTGACACATAAGCCAAATATGGTCAAAACATCTAACTTAAAAATTATTGATTAAGTAATTGTATATAACATGTTTATAAGTGAAATAAAAGTAATAATAAACTTGGAAAAATTTATGAAGAACGTTAATAAATAATATATGTTTATTATTTAGGAATATAGTGGACAAGAATGAAAAATTAGAATCAAGGTAAGGGATTTATTTACTCAATTTCCATTCATTGGGTTAAAATTATATTTCATTTGTTATGTTATGAAAAGAATCTATAATAAATTACCTCTAATTGTATTATTATATTTTTTCACTTTTATTTTTTGGATTTAAAATTTTCAAACATATTTATTTTATTTATTTATTCTCACTCCAATGATACGATCTTTTTATGGGTTTTCTCGTTTAACTTTTATTTTTGTGAGATATATTCTATATTAACTGCTTATTTTTATTGTGTAGTGTATATACTACCCATAAATGTATTTGATGATTATTATCCTTAAATTTATGAGGTTTTACATATCCTTTTTTATCTCTCTTTCATGGAGTTTGTAGTTTCAAATTTACTAAAGCAGTAATGCATTTTTGTCACAATTTTTCTTCTTTAAGATGTTTGTTATGTTATAACCCTATCATCTTTTATGAGGTGTGTTTACTTTACCTTTGACATGATATATCATGAATATCCTAATTATAGTGATATTATAAGTTTCATTTAATGTTATTCCTTCATTGGGATTATGATTCAAATGTTTCAACATGGTATGGGACACTTTAGAATGTTTAAAGGTTATTTTCCTCATAAATGTTTTAAATAATATTTTAATGGTATTTACATTTATCAGCATCAACAATTTTTTTTACTTATCCTCTGCTGGGGATATTTTTTATTGATAGAGTCCTCATTATTTTATAGATGGATTAATATTGTTTCAAAGAGATTGTTATGGAATCCATTTTTTCCATGGGATAAACATGTTTCAATGAGATTTTTGTGGAACCTGTTTCTTTTCCACAGGTTAATCCTATTCCAAAGAGATTATTAGGGAACCATTTTCGTTTTCATAGGTTAATCATGTTTCAAAGACATTTTCATACAACCCATTTCTTTTCCATGGGTTAATCTTGTTTCAAAGATATTGACATTAAACCCATTTAATTTTCATGGGTTTATTAAGTAATAAATGAATAATGATAATTTATATGAATTTTTTTATGAATGTGTTTTATTATTGATATGGTATTTGAGAATTATATAAATAGGATGAGCCTGATAAAACATATACAAAGGTTTGATCCCCATTATAACTCATGGGTGAGCCTAATATATCATATATGAAGGGTGATCCCCATCATAGTTATCCAATTCATTAGGTAATGATAATACTACAATTCGGTAATATAGTTATTCCAATTAAAAGGTTTTTTAAAAGGTTTTGAGAGGGTTTGAAATGGTTTTATTAAATTTATGCTCTAAGTTACCAAAAATATTTTTAATTTCTTTTTATGAGTTTATAATTTTTCTAATAATCGATATTGATATCACATGGCTTTTGAATATTGATTTTAATGACTCTTTCCTTTAACATGTTTTCATATTTTATGATCTATGTATTTATGGGTTTGAGTTATTTTATGATTCACTCATGAACTTTGATAATTTCATCATACCCTTATGCACTATTATTCTCATTGATGACATTAATTTGTTAAGGCTTA
This sequence comes from Viscum album, assembly GCA_963277665.1. Classification (NCBI taxonomy): domain Eukaryota; kingdom Viridiplantae; phylum Streptophyta; class Magnoliopsida; order Santalales; family Viscaceae; genus Viscum; species Viscum album. Next base: position 1,812,462,105 of record OY728156.1, read on the forward strand.
CATTTTCCCTTAATGAATGTATTATCTCACACTTCTTTTGTTTCATTTTCCCCATGTTTTCAAGAATGATGCTGAACAATTTATATATATAAAGGATTTCACAAGTTTGATTTTTATAACCTATTGTTAAATAAGAAAAGCTAGTTTAAATGGGAGAAATATTCTTTTGATAACTTGTGAATTGTTTTTGTAGGTGTTTTTCCTAATTCTATAAAACTCTAAACCTAAAAATTCCTCTAGTATATATGTGATCCAATATTCCATTTTTATGTTATAAAGTATAAATGAAAAATATTGGTCAAAATTATTAGTATCAAATACAAGAATATAAAAGTTATGGATTTTAGCATAGGATCCAAGAATGTGGGTTCTAGGTTGTTATAGTTGTTATCAAAGGTTGGTTTAGATAACTTTGAAGATTATGATGTTTTCATATGAGAATATCTTAAGGGTAATAGATATTGTCATAGGAATATAAGCACGAGGTTGATCATAAGTTCAAAGTCTTAATACTCTCCAAATGATCTTTTTAAGTAGTAAAAATTTTGAGGTTATAAATGATATTTTTGGAGACATTTATTTGGTCAAGGTATCTGTAACCCCTAGGATCAACATGAAGTGTTTTTAGGGAGGATTTATTTTTCATGATTAAAGAAAGAAATGACAACCTGAAGGTTAGGTGACAACCTATAGTATCTAGAACGCATGTGGGGATTGAACCCACAACCAAAGGGTAATATGGGTGTATCACCTACCACTAGCCTATGTGATGTCCGAGTTAGTATGAAAATTTTCACAGGTTAATATGTAATTTATTTTGGTAAAATTTTGGATTTTATTTGAGTAATAATGGTTAATTTATCTTGGAAAATTATATGATCAAATCCTTCTAATCATTGGGTTTCAAACTTAGTCAAGAAATGTTTGAATAATTTTAAGGATAGTTTTTTATGGAATAATTTCGTTTAAATTTTGGGTATTAAAATTTATTTTTGAAAATTAGTGTATCATTTGAAGTTTTACTCATATTGGGAATTATCTTACCATTTTCTAACCATTTTGGTTTCACTACTAGAAAAATGACATATAGCCACAGATCAATAGCCACACTTTAACTTATCTGTGGCTATAGGTAAGATAAAACCATAGAGAGATTCTACCATGTGGCAACAAATCCCTCTAATTTTTCTCTCCCACCCTCATTCTCCGGTTTCTGCTCGCCTCTCCCACCCTCGTGCTCGGGTTTCTGCTCGCCTCTCCCACCCTCGTGCTCATGATTTACTCTCCCACCCACATGCTTAGGTTTCCTCTCCCACCCTCGCGCTCGCGATTTCCTCTCCCACCCTCATTATTGGGTTTCCTCTCCCACCCTCACACTAGAGATTTTCTCTCCCCAATCCCTTATCCTCAGCAGATATTCACCCGATCGATTTTCCCTTTTCAGATCCTCACGGGCTTCTCCTATGTGGTTCCTCCATCCTTCACTGGCTTCTCTATTCTCAGTTAATCTATCCCTCACACATTCCTTCCCTCCTCCATACCCTTCTTCGGGTGTTCCTATTACTTTTGGTTTGTCGTCCAATGCTTCCCATCTTCGTGATCAAGCTCCCCATCCTCCGCACAATCAAACTTACACTCTTCGTGATTGAGCTCCCCTCTTCTATCATTCATAGTTTCACTTGAGGTACATTTCCTTATGGATTTTTAGCATTTCTAGATATTTTGGGTGAAATTGGTGGTCTATTTCAGTTCATTAGTTTGGTTTTATTTATGAATATACGAGTGGGAAGTGATGAGTGCTCAAATTTCACAGGTTGTGTTATCATAGCTCTTTTGGTTTCATTTCTCTGTCTATTTTCATTTTGGATTGTTTTATCGGCCTTTTTTATCCTATTATATTTATTTATATTCTTCCATATTGTTTTATTTCAGTTGAATCTATATAATTTTATGGATATTTTCTTATACTATGTTTTTAAGGATTTTTAATTTTTTTTCCAGTTTTTTTTTATTTTTACATTAATATTCATGGGATAAATCATTCCCAAAAGGTTTTTCTCAATACCCATGTACTAGTATCTAGCTTGGGGGTATCAGGAACCCCTTTTGGGCTGGTGGTGTGTTAGGTTATGTGTCTATTAAGATGGTGTCTCCATGACATTTCATTGTAAATGGTATTAGATCCTAGGATTCAGTATAGGGACCTTGGTTCTCCAATCCATGTCTTGTTATTTGGGAAAATTTGGTATGATTTAGTTGGGATTGTCATTAGGACTTTGGTGGTCGTTCATGAGTGGGTTCTTTGTCACCACCCTTCATAATGACACATGAGTTTTCATGGTTAGTGGGGTTTGAGTTATGAATTTGGATTTTCACTTGATATTTTTTGATGATGTGAAAATCATCATTTATATTGTGTGAGTTACCTTAGGGCTCAGATTAAAATTTTTTATTGGAAAAAAAATTGATGGCATTATGTTAGTTCACGCGGTCAGATAAATATAGAAGTGAACAAACACTCAACCTTAATGTCATTATAGGGAATGTTAGATAAATGGTCCATAACCTATCTAACTACATGGCTCAGTAAAGCATGGTTATGTATCCCATTTCACTAGATATTTAGACTACCCTTTAGAAATTTAATGCACAAGTATTTCAGTCAAGGTGGGTCTTATTTTATGTTGACGATGTAAATTGGTTTTTACATGGATTTATTTTGTTCCCCCATTTTCATGTGATTGTTCAAACCATTTTCAATAAAATGTGAGTTTTTTTATTGAAAGTTTTTTAGGTTTGAAATGAAGAATTTAAGCTTGTCTACAAAATGGTTTTGAATTTCATTAATGTTTTTTGGTTTGGGGGTTACTCCATTTTTTTGTTTATCAAATAGAATTTCTTTTCCTAGTTTTTATTTCTTTTTTTATATTGGTTTATTTGGTTATAGAATCTGGAAAATGTTTTAGTTATAAAATTCATTGGCTATACAATTGTATAAAAATTTTATATCCCTTGGGTTGTGTTCCAAAAAATATTTTTTTTTTCATTAGATGATAAACAAAAATTAATTGTGGGTGAATTTTTTGGAAAACGGTTTGGAGAATGGTATTTGAGCATTCGATTTGATTCCTTATTTTGTAAGGGAATTATTGGTTTTTTAAATCATGATAAAATGATTTGTAAATCTCTACTAAAAGTTTAATTTTAAAAGAAATAAAAAAATTTCCAAATGGTTTTGTGCTTCTAAAAACATTGGGGTTATCAAAAAATGGATTTTTTTTATTTGGGAATGTAGTGTTTTTTAAATAAATGTGATTTTTGGAATATTGGTTTCCTTTTTTTCTTGTGCTTTATGATTTTTGTCCCATCATGCAGGTTGGGACCATTTGATGTTATTTTAGAAACATGAAAAATTGTGGTATATGTTTTTATTTGATTAAATCATGCCTCCCCAAAAGGTATTTGGTTAAAGGGGGGTGTTTATCTTCAAGGGTAGTCATTTCCTTATTCATGGATTTTTCTAATTTTCAAAGCAAAGAGTAAATTGTTGACCATTTTTAGATGATTGACAGTAAAGTTTGTGAACCATTCTAGTGAGGACCAATCTCCTTATGTTTGCAGGTGTTGTTCAGTTTTGGGGATTAGTACATGATTTTAGATCCTTGTATCCTTGAGTTAGCTTCTAATTGGTATGAAATTTTGGGTGTTCATTAGTTTTCACTTAATTTGGTTTCACTATTATGAGATGCTCACTCCATAATGTTCATATTTTCATGTATGGATTTCTAGGATATGTAGGGCTTGTGGTGAATAAAAAATGAATATGGTGTGGTTAGAAACCTCTTTTTAGTTATGAGTAAGGGGATCCGAGTCCACAATCATAAAATTCCTTTACTTTAATGTGGTGAAGTCAAAAAAGATAAATAATGATGCATACAAAGAATAGGTGGTTAGAAAATTAGCCTGTATGTTCATTAAAGGCATATAAAACAAACAAACAATAAACAAAAGTGTAAAGAAATACATATCCAACACAAGTTAAGTTCAAAATAGATAAAAATTGTGGAGTAGGAAGATCCTAAGACTCTAGGTTCACATCCACAGGCTTCGTTCCTAGTGTCATCCATATGAGTATCCTTCTCATTGGGAAAGAGCTAATTAATATAGTTGGTATTATCAATAGACATAATAGTTACCTATTATGGATAATGTGAAACCAAGGTGGAAACTGGCTACCCATCTAGAATGGGTTGGTCTAAAATAAGAGGAGTCTAATCTGGGGTACTGGGTGCAAATGGCTCATATACTACTAGGGAAATTTACACTGTAGTCGTGGTCTCTGTCAGAGTTTATGTTTGGGGATACTCATTAAGTACCTTTATAATATAAAAATATGTTCTGGTTTGGGTATTATGGTTAAAAAACAAGTTCTCTTCACCTTTTTCGGTGGCATGTCCCTTCCCCTTGCTTTGGTAAGCTAGAAAATACCCATGTTGGGTAGTTGGGATGATGATATCAACAAGAATTTGAATATAGTATTGGCTTTTCAGTCCACTGATTTCATTCAGAATAGGGATAGGGGTTGATAAGTCAAAGGAAGAGGAAGGATACAAGGCTAGGGATGTCTTAGAGAGATAAAATGGGTGGACTAATGGCTCGGTGAACAATAACCCACAACCCTATCTATAATAGAATATGAAGTTGATCGATATGGAACTAGATAGAGGCAACCAAGTAGTGAAACCACACCTCCAATGTGAGGGTGGGTGAATATGGTTAGGCCTGGGAAATAGAAACCCCCTTTTTAGTCTCTTTCTGGGTGATCCTATATCCCTAAGTTCCTAAAGATAGATCCTCACTCTCAATAATAGTATACTCGGGCGCCCACTCATACTATTTCTCAATCAATATAAACAACCCCCACATAAGTAGAAGATGAAATTCAATAAAATATAATTGGAACAAGGAGGATAGTGGGATTTAGGCCTCAAAGGTGATGAGTTTATCTTCCATATGTATAATAAAGTTTCCTCCCATGGGTGTAACATCCTTCCTCTTACCTATTGGATTGGGAATGGGAAGAGGTGTTATTAACCTTAGGTGGAATCCCTATAACATCAAAGTCTATAAATATGTTCCAGGGGAATACTAGATCACTAGGGGGGTGATTTTCCTAGAGATGAGAATATCCTACGAAATAAAAAACAAAGACAACCAGTTCTATATGATGCATTTAATGAAATAAAACACAACCCAAACTAGATGTAATATTAGAGTAACAGATGGAATAAAATAAATGATACTACACATACCTGAAAAAAAAAATATAACTCAATGAAACCGATGTGGCGTCAACATAGGCATCACCCCAAACCAGCACCAAGATCCCACTCCAAGTTCCAAACCTACAACATTATGATGCATCACTAGAGAAGTACAACACCATACCTTTACATATATCTCGGTACACAACATCTGCAAAGGAACCAAAGTTCCCAAGTAAAGGGTGGGCATAAAACTGAGTAGGTAATCCCCAAATACATTACAATATATACCACTAGGAATAAGAACAAGTTATCTCACATTTATATTTATATCATAATATAAGTAGAGGAAATTGGGGGGTTTAGGGACTGGTGCAGGCTAGGGGGTTGGGGGGATAGTGCAAGGTAGACGGCTGGTGTAGGGGTGAGGGGGTAGGGGGGACTAGTTTTGGGGGGAGGCTAGTACAGGGGAAGGGGTGGGGTGGTGCAGGGGGGTTAGGGGGCTGGTGTTGGGGTGTGGGGGGTTTCGGGGCTAGAGCTGGCTAAAGGGGTTGAGGGGGCTGATGTAGGCTAGGGGATGGGGGTGGTGTAGGGGTGAGGGGAACTTTTTTTGGGGAGAGGGGACTGGTTTGGGGGAGTCTAGTATAGGGGAAGGGGTGGGGGGTGGTGCATGGGGGTTAGGGGGGCTGGTGTAGGGGGTTTAGGGGGGCTGGTGCAGGGGTTTGGGGGCTGGTGCAGGCTAGGGGGGTTGGGGGCTGGAGCAGGCTAGGGGATGGGGGTGGTGTAGGGGGGAGGTGGGGGTTAGGGAATGGTTGTGGGGGAGGGGACTAGTTTTTGGGGGAGTCTAGTACAGGGGGATGTGGGGGTGGTGGTGCGGGGGGGGGGGTAGGGGGCTTGTGTGGGGGGAGTAGGGGATTGAGTAAGAATAAAAGAAAGAAAATTATCTACTTTATAAAATTTATAAACCTATATAAACTAATAATAATGGTGATTTATAGAAGAAGAACATTCTAAAAAATGAGATTTCAATTTTGAAAATCAAGAAGGATATAGGCATGAAGAGTTTTAGGTATTTTATAAATTCAAGGAATGTATTTTTTCAGTTAAGAACAATTTATGATCCCTATTTCTCGCATTTAAGTGCAGATGGAAGTTTACTTTATTCCCATATTTTGGTGATTTTTTATTTTTGAATAGGCAATTGAAGGCGATGTTTTAAAAATAAAGAGGTTTATTAATGATAATGTTATTTAGTATTAGGATGTACATATCAATCTCAATTTTATTTGTTCATTATTGGTTATGGATTCATGTATCCTTTATCATGCACAGTTAACACACTGATCACATATATATAAGAAGTCATTATATCTCATTTTTTCCCACTATTTTCTTATAGGTGGTTTCTTATGATGAGGCCGGTTCTATCCACCACCATCGATGACAATGAGTTCAACATCGGATTTGGGTAAGGTTTATTCTATTTGTATTCTTTGGCCCAATTTTAATTAGGGAATTTCTGATTTTTGGGTTCCTTATATTTTTGCAGTGCATTTTGGATTTCTTTGAGGTGGATTAGAGTCGCCAATGAAGAAGGCTTACATGTGTATTCATAGGTAGGAATATACATATATAAGTTCCCCCTTTATATATATTCACTTATGGAAGTATGAATATATATATTGGGGCTAGGTTTTATTATATATAGATATGAAAAATTCATACATGTGTTAGTGTAAAGGGGAATATGAAAGTATTAACATATATCTAAGGAACCCCTTGTGCATATTTGGCCATGAAAATATTCACATAGGGAATAGGTGTCCTTATATATATGTGAAGTTTCATATGCGTGCAAGCGGAAAAAAGGAAGATTCAAGTTGTTGTCATCAAAAGCTACACACCTTGAGATTGTGGTAGGTTCCCTCTGCCTAAACCCTTAATTTGAATTCTATAATTTCCTGATTGTTTTAAAAACTTGTTTCCATAATTTATTTATTGTTTTAAAAAATGGTTTTATAATAACCACTAGCTTTATCAAGGAATAATATTAATATAGCCCTTGAACTTATTTATAGACCTTATTCAAAGAGGTTAACAAATGATAGTAGTTTCGAGATACTAGAACAAGAGATCAAAAAACCATACATTGATCATCCTTAGATACAATCATGATCTCATTCAAATTCCCATCAAATTCATCATAAAATACCACTATTTAATTTTAAGGATCTATTAGTTCCAATACCAAGCATCTTGACATCTTCTCCGGTATCATGGAACTCACCCATAATATTCCTATTTAAATCTTTCATAAGGAATGGTGTGAACATATAACACTATAGTGATTGAATCTGTAAGGATACATAATTTAATTTTGAGATAAATTTATCAACTCCACTCTAAAAAACTGGAACAACTGAAGGTTATAAGGTGGAAGTTATATAGGGTTGAAACCTTTTGATGAACTCGAACTAGATTAATACAACACTTTATAAAGTGTGTAGGATTCCCATAATTTTAGTCCTGAAAGACTTAACCTCATCAAGAACATCTTGAGACATGTCTAATTCACCATTTAATGATTTTGGAACATGTACCTTTGAGATACAACCATAACACCAAGATCATTGAACTCATACTTGGTAGTATAAACATCCTTCAAGTATATAACTAGACCATTCACATCCTTAATCTCATTGAAACTTACTTCAGAAACAAATTTTTGAATAGGATGGAATGATTGGATATTCCTAATCAACTTTGTTTGGGTAATCATTAACCCACCCAACTTTTCAAAATCAACCATGGGAATAGAGGACTTCTTAAGTTCTCTAATCTCATCATTAGTATATTTTAACTCCTGTTTCAGCTCATTATAATCTCCTCAAATATTATCAAACTCATTTAGAATATCAGAGGTAAAATATTACGTTTTATAACTTTATGAGATCTTACTAATAGATGGTGATTCCTCATCCACAATAGGAGGTGGTGATGGTATAGAAGATAACCCTGGAGATGATCCAATTGAGAGAAATCATATCCCTAGAGTAAGGGGAGGATGTAGGGGGTCTGCAGGTGAGAGAGGGGAGGGTGTAGATGGGGTGTAGGGGGGTGGGTGCAGGGGAAGGGGGAGGGTGAATGGGGGGTCTGTAGGGGTAGGGTTACAGGGGAGAGAGGGGAGGGTGTAGATGGGGTGTAGGGGGGTGGGTGTAGGGGAAGGGGGGAGGGTGCATGGGGGGTCTGTAGGGGTAGGGGTGCAGGGGAGGGGGGAGGGTGCAGGGGGGGTCTGCAGGGGCAGGGGAGAGTACAAGGGGCTGGGGGTGCAGGGGGGTGAAAGGGGTGTACAGGGGGGTTCATGGGGTGTGGGGGGGGGTAGTGTTAATCCCACCTCTTAGACTATATTGCCATATCTTCTTTGATCACATAGTAAAAAAAGTCATATTTTAGATATTTGAATACTTTTAGGAAAGTCTTATGCACAAAATTTTCATATGACATTATAAGTCATGCGTTTATCAATGTTGTACAACATAACCACTATTTCCATATCATTTTGAGTGCTTCTCAAGACTTTACTCCCAATGAAATACCCTTCTTATTGACACCATAACATCTAGTAGTTAATCATCAGGCAAAACAACCATCTCCATGGCCACATCATTATTTAGTATTCCACCTCCAAAACATATATTATTATCTTTCAAAACTCTAATATGTCCACCAAAATGCCTGTAGAGGGCTTCCAGTTTCTCACAATTTTGGTACAATGTTTCCTCCCAATGTCTGAGGATGTTTATATAAAGATCATATCCAAAATACTTGGTATTATTTCACAATAATTTTCAATGATTAAATAAAACCTATGATGCATACGGGAAAGTTTTAGATTATTGTAAATATGCACCAAAGTATACGACATGATGTAGTAAAAGTCATCATGTTGTGGTTTGTGTTATCTGGTGATTCATGATACCACACTTAGGCTTGATTCATGATACCACACCTAGGCCACTATGAATCCCTACACCTGAGGTCTCTATGTGTTAACTAGGATACCATCATTCCTACTTTATTTCCATTCCAAAATTCCACCTGCAAGGTGTGGTGCAAGGGGGTGGTGCAAGGGGTATGGAGGGCTGTGCAGGGTTGTGCAGTAGGGCTGTGCAGGTCTGCAGGGGGGTGCAGGGTGGGGTGCAAGGGGGGCTGTGCAGTGGGGTGTCGAGGTGTCTGTCCGGGGGGGCTATGCAGGTGTGAAGGGGGGTGCAGGGGGTGCAGGGGGGGTTCAAGGGGGGATGTGTAGTGGGTGGGGGTGTTTGTCTAGGGGGGTGTCCATCAGGGGTGGTGCAAGGGGTGTCCAGTAGGGGGGATGCTGTCTGGGTGGGGTTGTACAGGAGGGGGGTCTGTCCAGGGGGTGGAGGGGGGTCTGTCCATGGGGGGTTTCCAAGAGGGAGGGGGTGTCCATAAGGGGGGGGGGGGGGTCTGTCCAGGGGGGCTGATGTCTGGGGGGAGGGGGTCTAGCAGGGGTGGTGCAATGGGTGTCCAATAGGGGGGGGGGGTATGTCCGGGGGTGGAGGGGGGGCTACTGTTTGGGGGGGTATGTCCGAGGGGGTGGAGGGGGCTGCTATCTAGGTGGGGTTGTCTAGGGGGTGGGGGTATGTCCAGGGGGTGTCCAGTAGGGGTGGTGCAAGGGGTGTCCAGTAGGGGGGCTACTGTCCGGGTGGGGTTGTCGTGGGGGGTCTGTTCAGGGAGTTTCCAGGAGGGGGTCCGTCTAGGGGGTGGAGGGGGGGATGCTGTCTAGGGGGGTCTGTCCAAGAGAGTGGTATGTCCAGGGGTTGTCCAGGAGGGGGGTGTTGTCCATGGGGTATCCAGAAGGGGGGTGTATATCCAGGGGGTATCCAGGAGGGTGGGGGTCTGTCCAGGGGAGGTGAGTGGGGTTTGTCCAGGGGGTGGAGGGGGGAGTCCTTCCAGGGTGGGAAGGGGACTACAGGGGTAGGGGTGCATGGGGGAATGTAAGGTGCAGGTGGTGTGCAAGGGGGAGAGTGGGGGGATTTGCAGGGGGTGTTGGGGAGGATGCAAGGGGGAAACACCGGCTGAATGGTGCTGGGTTTTTTTAGGAAATGTGTAGGCCTATACCCATGGTTTTAAACTGTAGTTATAGGTCTATAGCCATAGTTGCAACTGTGGATATAGGCGATGGGTGACTTTAGCCTATGACATGAGTTGAAAACTGTGGCTTTAGGTTGTTTCCACGATTGGAACCGCGGATATAGGGTTATAGCCACAGTTTGGAACTGTGGCTATGGGTTTTACCCTATAGCCACGCCAATACCAGCCACGGTTGAGATAACCATGGCTATAAACTATATCCATAGTTTTTGGGCCTATATCCTTGGTTTAAAACTGTAGCTATAGCCTAATTTGTTAATAGTGTTTTGGTTAATGTCTAAATATAGGTGGAATATATTAACTATCCATTTTATGATTATGTAGTCTTTAAAAGTTAATTATAGTGCTTTATGAATTAAAAAATCATCTTTAACACTCATTGTTTGGAAAAAAATATGATATTTTTGTGGAAATTGATTAAATTATTAAATTATACTCATCAAGTAAGTATATTTAGTTTTTTCTTTTTCTCTTAGTCTAGATGGTAAGATAATTATTTAAATTTAGGAAAAGGACCTCGAAACAAAAGTAGTATCCTAGTACCTTAAATTCTGATGAATTGATGGTCATTTTTATTATCACATATTTATGTTTTTGAGGCCCCTAATTTTTCATTGATCATTTAATTTTTTAGGATCAATGAACTTAATCTCTATTTATAATTATTTATTCCTTTCCTCCATTCCCACCTATGTTCCCCCTATTTGGAATCTTGGTTATTCTTAACTTTTAGTGACATTTTTGTTTCCCACTTTCCCTTTTTAAGAAGATGTTTTATTAACCCTTTTTATGATGTAGGTTTTAATAAAGTAATTCTAAATATGTTAATCCTTTAATAACCAAGACGAATTTCTAGGGTGGAATTCATTTTAAGGGGGTAGGATGTAACATCCCAAAATTTTAAGAAATATATTATTTAAAATTAATTTAAATTATTTGATATCTTGTATTTCACACAACGCATATTTTAGCTTTCATTGTATGCAACACCAAGTTTATCTTCTATTTTACGTGACATTGATTTTCATTGATAACTTGTGTTACACGTAAGGCTGAGTCCTACAAGACAATAATATATTATTAATACTATTTATTTAACATAATAGTTATCAACTAATCGTTGGAATGGAATGAATGAATATTATTAAATATATTATGAATATATGGTTTACACATGTTTATATAATGAATCCTTTAGTGACCAATTAATTAGAAATTAAAATAAAAATCAATTGAATATAAAGGATGTGTTTCTATTAAAAAATATTTTTATGCCCATAAAGGAATTTTATCTTAATAAATTAAATTAATCACTATTAGTGAATGATATTGATTAATTTTTTTATATATTTAATTCAATTTTTTTAATTAATCTGATAATTTTTATAATCCTAAAGTAATAAAAAATCCAATTTAAGCATTAAATGGGCATGTTTTTCTAAAATTCGGTCTTGTTTTCTTTTAATGGAAATATTATTTTAAAACTAAATTTTGAAACTTTTATAAATTTAATTTTATAAAATAAAATTAATTTTTAAAAAAATATCAAATTTTACTTTGGGTGAGTTTTTTGTATTGTTCTCATAATGTTTATATTTTTATGAATAGTGAATGACACCGAATTTTAATTAAAAACAGCTTTTTGTCTAAATATTTTATATTTTTAAATTATATTTTTAATTGTTTTTAAAGTATAATCAGAACCTTTTATATAATTTAAACCAAATTAGGCCATTTTAATTAATTTCTCATAACAACTTAGCAAAATTTTGAACATATTCACTTTAAAACCCTGCTTTGTCTTCCTATCTATGGGATTAATTTTAAATTAATTTATACCACTTATGGGATTAAAATTTAAAAAATTGGATTCTATAATTAAAATAAAAATAATTTCCAATTTATAATAAGTTAAACATAGTTTTGGATTAAAAATATTAGTGAATGTAATTAAAATTATATGCAAAGATTGAGGTAAAATTGAGTTTACATAGTGGTTAAACTTTAATCTTAAGGGGCCAAATAACCTAAAAACATGTCAAAACCCAATTTTATGGAAATTATTAGACTATATAACCTATTGGATATAATTTTAATAATTATTAGAGTCACATGATAAAATTTATATCTCCCAATATTGTTTACCTTTTTATATTTACAATATTATCACTCCCCCTCCACTATAAAAAGGATCTCAACCTCCCCAAATCTTCACACATATCAAGCCCTTTATATCATAAAAAACATACCCAAATAATCTATAAAAATCTGTAATATCTTACTATAAGCCTCACTTTTGGTATAAATAAAATCAAGGAATTCCTTTGGTGCAAACCAAAATTAGTTACCCAAAGAATTGGTGACATTCTTCAAAGAGCGCTTTTGTTTTGTTTCTTTCTCCAGCCCTTAAATTATTATTATTACATGATTATATAGTAACCTAAGTATATTAAATATGGTTATATTTTTTATGTAAAGTATTTGACCTACACCTTCACATGATTCCATCAAATGGGATATGCAATAATCATTCGTGTGTACGGTGGACTACCGCCTCACAAAATGATGTCATTTGTTCTTCCATTACCACCTTTCAAGGTTGGTAATAATGATATACTTAATTATTTTATATGATATATATGATATTTATTTTTTATTGACAATTATATAATTATTATATAACATATAACTTCATGTTTCTCATTTTTTGGGAATATGATAACATCATTTGTGGACATGTGGACTACCACCTCCACAAAGCGATGTGATACATTCACCATTTACATGGAATATATTAAGGATAGATTTAATAAAAATATATGATATAAATGAAATATTTATTATATTCATAAAATAATTATATATATGTACATATAACATATCATTTTCTTCTTTCCATTTCACACATAGAAAAAGTGAAAATGTTGTTCATGGACATGTGGACTACCACCTCCTCAAAGCGATGTGATTCTTCATTTTTCATCACCAAATCACAAGAATTATATTTATAAGTATATATAATTAAATAATATGGTGTTTATGATATAATTTATATTCTATAAATATAAATTTTACTTAACTTATTTCCATAATGATCAATGAAAAATGGGAATGTTACTCATGCTTACGTATGACCTACCGTCTCCATGATCGTAACATTGGTTCATTTTTCATAACCATATTTCCTATTTGATTTTAAAAGTATAATTTATGTAAAAATGTTATAATTTTTTCATTTAAATTATTTTGGATATGTTTAAATAATAACCTCATTGACCATATTTGACCTTAAAAGTCAGTTTTTGACACATAAACTGAATATGGTCAAAACATTCGACTTAAACATTATTGATTAAGTAATTTTATATAACATATTAATAAATTAAATAAAACTAATAATAAACTAGGAAAATTTTATTAATCATGTAAATAATTAACATAAATTTATTATTTATGAAGATACAGAACAATCATGATAAATAAAACTCAAGTTAAGGGATTTATTAACTCAATTTCCATTCATTGGGTTAAACTTCTGTGTCTTTGGTTATATTATTCCAAAAATATATGTAAAGTTACCTCAAATTGTATTATTTTTTATTTTAAATTTTATTATTTGGATTTAAAATTTTCACACATAATTACCTCAAATTGTATTGTTATGTGTCCTTGGTTATATTATTCAATGGTTTAATCATGTTCCAAATATATTGACATTAAACATATTTATTTTCCTTGGGTTTATTAGGTTATAAATTATTAATGATAGTTTATTTGAATTTTTAGATGAATTTATTTTATTCTTGATATGTTAATTGAGAATTATATGAATTTTTTGAGCCTGATACAACTTATAAGAAAGGTTGATCACCATTATAGCTCACTGGTGAGCCCGATATAGCTTATACGAAGGGTTGATCCCCATTATAGTTCATGGAAAACAAGTGAGACCAATATAGATTATACTAAGGGTGAGCCCTATTATAGCTCTCCAAGGCACTGGGTAATGATAATTTTGGATGTTTGATGTATAGTTGTTCCAATGAAAATGGTTTTTAAAGGGTTTTTAAATGTTATTGAAATGGTTTTTTGAAATTGATTCTCTAAGTTACCAAAAAGAGATTTAATAAATTTAAAAGAGATTATAATGTTTCTAATGATTGAGATTGATATCACATGTCTTTTTATAATTGATTTTGTTGAATCTTTAATTTTCCATGTTTTAATATTTGATGATCTAGGTATTTATGGGTTTCAGTTCTTTTATGATTTTCTAATGCACTTTGATTATGTCATCATACCCTTGTGCACTTTTATTCTCATTGATGATATTCATTTGTTAATTATTATGTTTTACCTTACTAAGAATTTTATATCACCATTTTTATGTTTCCTTTTAATGAGATTTTAAAGAATGATTTTTAATGATTTATGTCTATAAAGGATTTCAAAAATATAATTTTTGATGATCTATTGTGAAATAAGAAAATCCAGGTTAAATGGTGGAAATTTTCTTTTAATGACTTGTGAATTTTTTATGTATTAGTTTTTCCTAATTCTATAAAACTCTAAACCTAAAAAGTTATCTAGTATATAAGTAATATAATATTCATTTTTTATATTGTAATGTTTATATGAAAAACTTGGGTCGCAATTATCAGCATTAAATCTGGGAATGTATAAAAGTTATGGATTTTAGCATAGGATCCATGAGTGTGGGTTTTGGGTTATTATAATGATCTATGAGTGAATAAAATTGGAATAATACATATATTTTTGGTATACACATAAGAATATAAAATAATTTACATAGTATTCAAGGATCGCTAACAATGCTATCATAGTGGAGTAAGTTCACTCCTTAAGCCATCATATTCGTTAAGGTTCACTCCCAAGACCATCAGAGTATAAAAATCTCCTTGCTGATTCTAGTCCTATCTATCTCGTGAGATATAAATCTTTACCCAATTCATTATAAGGTGATATAGGTCCCACCCATCATATAATTAAAATCATACATATGTGTGTCATAAGACCATAAAACATTTATCATATCATACCTATGAAATAAAGTGGTTTTAATAAACATTTAATCACATCATAACATGTGTAAAAGAGATAAGTTTCATAATCATTTCATTATTTCATCATAGTATAACCCATGGAAAAATAAGCGGGTTTCATAATAATTTTATCATAGTATAACTCTAGGAAGAGAAAAGGGTTTCATAAAAATATTTCCATTAAAAAATAACCCACTTAGTAAAATAATAATAATAGTATCCTTGGTTTATATCTCTAGTAAATCATAAGTTAAATAAAATTATTTCATCTTATATGGAAAGTTATTTTGAAAGATAAATCACTTGGAACGTTTCTTGAGGGAAATAAATTTTCTTTAAAAATAAGTTTTTCAAACTAAAAATTCATAAAATATTTTGGAAATAATATTATTTAAAAATAAACATAAAAAATTATAATGTAATATTTAAAACATTTTGAGGTCATTATGGAAAAAAAATTCTTGTATTCTATATATGTTAAAACAAATATTCCTTTCACATTTTTAGTAAAATACAAACAAGCCTTGTTTGGAAAATGACGTTAATATTCCTTTCAAGAAAAAATTAAAAATTTTAAAAAAGGAAAAAATTTCTTTAATAAATCATTTTTATAATTTTAAAAACTTTTTTGAAAACACTTTTAGAAAAAAAATGTTTTATAAGAAAAATGAGTTTTGGACCGAAGAGGGAAATAAAGATGATTTTTCTTGAAAATGTTATTTCAAACTCTTTAGTACATAAATATAAGAAAATTAAGTAAGACATGTATTATCATGGAATAACTAGATGAGAATAAAAATAATTAGTTTATTGAGATATATGTCATAATATTTCATCATTGGAAGAATAATCATGGTCAATCCTGATAAATGATGAGATTGTAACATAAAATATTTACCACTTGGTAACTTTAAATTATATGACCCATAAAGGAATAACATTAAATGAAACTTAAAATATAACGAGGATGAATAAATTCTCTATATTACAATTCAAAGGGTCCATATATAAACCTCATAAAATAAGATAGGTGCATAACATAACTTAGGTCTCAGAGAAGGAAATTTGAGATAGAAAATCCCTTTCCGCTTTGGTAACTTTTTAACTATGAAACCCCTGAAAGTGGTATCCTAAAAAAGATATGTAAATTACAATAATTTTAAGGATGATAATCCTAAAATTCATTCATGTAAATTATATACACCATATAAAATAAACACATAGTGAATATGGCTAGTGTCTCACTAAAAATAAAAGTGAGAAGTAAATCTCTTACCTTAAGTCTCGAATTCATTCGTACATGTTCAAACATTTTATATAACAAATAAAATTTTATTATACATATATTTAAGATATATAATTATATATATAATACCATATATGATTTAATTATGACCATTTATTACCTATTTATTAACAATTCCTTGTTAAATTGTGTTTTGGGTAATAACCTCTTTGTTTTTTTGAATGTTTTGATTTGTTATTTTGAGTCCTCTTATATTGATCATGGTTCCATCATATCCAAAATGAAAAAAAAATTATACAAATATAATATATATTCATTATATATTCATTTATACCAATCCATAAAATGTGAAGGTGGAAAATGAAATACACCTTCATAGAGACGGTAGACCATACATACGCATGAATTTTATTTCCATTTCTTTGATGGGTTGAAATAAATAAGGGTAGATAGTATATTACCATTATTAAATAATTTTTTTATGTCATATATATCAAATATTTTCATTAAATACATCCTTATTACCTTCCATGTAAAGCGTAAGTGAAAACAAATCACATCACTTCGTGAGGCGGTAGTTCGTCGTACACATGAGTGACGTTATCATATCCCTTATGGAATAGAAATAAATAAGTAATATGTGATATCATAATTCTATAATTATATTAATGCCATAAATATAATATAAATATGTCAAATCCATCATTATATCCATCCTTGAAATGTGGTGATGGAAAATGAACTACATCAGTTCGCGAGGCGGTAGTCCGTTGTACACACGATCGACAGTTTAGTTTCTTATTTTATGGAAGAGGTGACGGATAGAGGTTATTTCATTAACATAATGCATATCACGATATTTTATATACTTGGGTTATTAGTTTTTAATTTTTAATACATAAATTAATTTTTTAAAAGAAGAGATAAAAATAAAGAGCTTAGTTAAGACAATTACCTTCTCTTAGAAGCACCTCCTTTGGATCACTTATAAATTCTATAAACTAAAAGGTAGTTTTCAATACAAACCACAATTTTCACTATTCATTAAAAAATTAATCTTTTTAGAAAAGTCCAAATAATTCACCCTAAAATAATTTTGACATGGTGATTTCAAAAATAAAGTTTGTTTTATCAAATTAATTTTATAAAAGTCAAAAAATAATAATTTTATTATTTTTCACAAAAATAAATAAGAAATATTTTTTTGAGAAAATAATATTTTTGAAACATATACAGGATTTTCTAAAAATTAAGTAAATTTTTTACCAATATGTTTACTTTAAATAAAACTATTATAAATAATTTTCAAAATTTTATTTATTACTATTCATATCACCAAGTTTAGAGGGTAGGTTATAACAGTTCCGTTTAAATAATAATATTAATAGTTTATCGTGATTCGTTAAAACTCTGTGTTATGCGTAATGAAAGATAAATTTGGTGTTGTGTGTAACATAAGATATCAAATAAATTTTATTTATTTGGAAAAAATAAATTCATAAAAACTTGTGTTGTTACATTATATCTCTCTTAAAATGAATTTTACCCTAGAAATGTGTCACTCAAATACAAAAAAATGAGGATACTTCTGCCTCATCATTTACTCAGGTTCCCATGCAGCTTCTTTAAACTAGTGGTTTTGAAAAAAAGCCTTGACCAGGTGAGTGGTATTGTTTTGTAAGAATTTATCTATATAATCCTAAATCTCCACTAGATATTTCTCATAAGAAATATCCTGCTCTAGTGTCATGACCTCTAATTTTAGTACATGTGAAGGATCAGGTATGTACTTCACCATGAGAGATGTATGAAACACATCATGAACTTGAGTAAGGTTTGGTGGAAGCACCAACCAATAAGATACCATCCTAATAGGCTATCATCCTAATAGAATCAAGAACTTCAAAGGGATCAAAATACCTAGGGATAAGTTTTCCATCATTTTCAAATATAATTATCATATTCCAAGAATAAATTCTTAGAAACACCTTTCCACCAACATTAAATTCTAGATCGCATCAGAAATTGTCAGCATAACTTGTATACTAACTCTGGGCTACATTGGTGTGTTTCTAAATGGCTCTAACCACCTTTTCCATTTTTTTCAGATATCTTAGATCCCAATAGTTGTCTTTCTCCAACTTCATTCCATCAAATTAGAGCTCAATACTTTTTCCATAGAGGTATTGAAAGATATTGTTGTACGAAAAATAAATTAGAGTAAGGTGTTGATCCAAAAACCCTTTTAAATCTATATAAAAATATCTCATCATATCCTATAGGTTTTTAATTTTTCTCTAAAATATACCAACATTATAAGGATGATATGCATCACTGAAACTTAACTCTGTATCCAATGCTTATTAAAGACTTTCCTAAAACTTTGAGGTAAAACTCATATCCCGATCACACACAATAGAATATGGTACTCCATGAAACCTTATACATCCTTAATATATATTCTGGATAGATGATCAAGAGATAAGTATCCTCTAATAATAATGAATTTTAATGAATTTTTAAGGTGATAGAATACAATCCATGTCACGAATTGAATCTGGTCATCATCAAAACCAGCACCAGACATGGTCTGTGACAAGGCCTAAAGGGTGTTCCCAATCCCCATGGGTTGACACAAGTTACAGGGTATCACATAATAGAATTTGGGAACAATTTACTTGATTTTATAAACATAAAACAACAAATAAATCCAATATAACAAATCTATATTTTTCAAAACAAACCATCTTTTACAAAAAATATGAATTGAATTACATAATTTAAAATAATTATCAAAGACTATAAAAAATGAAGAAACCCAAAATGGAAATCCCAAGAACCTCCTCACGGTAAGAGGCACTGCCCTTAAGCCATCTCCACAACACTGCATCACAAAGGACCGCTAAAAAACCGAACCATTGGCACTAAAAGAATTACCCAAACCTAGGACAAAATGACCAAGTCTACTTACACCCAAAGGTGTAAGTAGGGTGTGAGCAAAATCCCAATAGAAATCCACCACTAAAAGATTCCATGTGATAAAAATTCAAAGATTAAAATCTTGAAATTTTTCATAAACATGAAATTCTAATAAGAATTTTAAAGAGATGAAACTTTAAATAAAAATTGTTTTCAAGTGGGATACTTTAAGTAATAAACACTTTTAAATAGAATTAAAAAGATACTGAATATTCTATCCCAACATACTTTATTTCTATGGTAGGCATAAAATATCTAATGAGCACAAGAAATGGGAAACAACCCCTAGGCACTAGCTCACTATGGGTCCTAGGTACCTCGTATCTCAGTGAAAGTAACCATAAAAATATCCATTCCCATGCACACAATCCACTAGTAGGGATCATACCCATAACCTAGTTCTCCCCCAACATAATCATAATCATCATCATCATATTTTAGTTAGTGTTTTCATCATCAAACTTGCTATGTGAAACTATGGCCAAACCCTATAACATCACTAGCATACTAGTACGCGTCCACCCACCTTGATACCCGTGTGTTCCCTCTTGTTCTCAAACAAGTTCCACAAGCCATGAAATATAATTTTCACATGAAAATACCACTTAAAATTCAAAAACACACCAAAAATACCACATGTATATCACACACGTCACATAATCCCCTTTTTCATTCAAATTCATTTTGAAATCATACTCACACCAAAACAGCCCACAACACTTTTTGAATATCTTTAAAACTTCAGAAAATCCTTTAACAATTTTATAAAACCTTTCCAAGATAGTTAAAATCACATAACATCCCATACACATGTCATATAATACTCCTTTCACACGCAAAAAACATTTTTCACATCATACTCACACAAAACAGCCCATAAACGTGTTTCACGCCTTTCTTTTAATTTAATAAAACCCTTCAGCAATTTATAAAAAATTATAAAAAAAAAATTCATCTTAAATCACCAATTTAACTTTTAAAATTCCATATTAGGTGAACACACTCGCCAAAACAGTACATTTTCATCCTTTACCCACTTTGTTTAACTCAATAAATCATTTAAATTTTTCATAAATCAATCCCAAGGGGTATAACCATGTTTTGAACATAAAACCTATTTCAAAACCCTCTTTCAAGGCCAAAATCACACCAAATCATTACCAAAAATAGAGTTTTTAACCAATTTCAACAAATAATAAATCACTTTAATATTTTATAAAACTGCCACAAAAGATATCACATGATTTACATTTGAAAAATACACAACTTCAAGAAAAAATGTAACTTTAATACTACATGCTTAACTAATGCTACAAAAAATGGTTTTCTCACAACACAAAACATATTAGGAACATTATAAATTAATAAGTCAAGTAATATAACTCATCAATAATTTCTTACACATGGAATCACCTACCTTCTATGCCAAAAACTCTAAACTTTTGTGTAAAACATCAATCACACCACCGCCGCACCACAACGAAGTGAAATTAATACCTAATACACAATATTTCAGAAAAAATACATATAATCAAATCCTAGGTATGAACCCTATCTTATGGACATTTTATAACCTCAAGAAAATTAGGAGAAACCCTAAGCAAATGGGAGGAAGATGAGAGGAAACTCACTTAATTGAGAGATCTTGAATAAAATTCCACAAATACACTAGTATATGAATTTCCAAATAGAAAAAAATTAAATTGAGGTTCTAATAAGATTTATTAGGTAATGTGAGAATTTAAATGGAGAGAAAAGAGTAAAAATTGAAGGAGTTATGAAAGAAACAATTTACCTCTTCAAATCTGGATTTTTTTAGAAATCCCGATAAGTTTCACCCTAATTCGTGATTAATAGGATCTCTAAATATATATAGGAGATAATTTTATCTCTCCTTGGGTGAATGGTCTCAGTTGAGAGTTGGAATCACTGAAAAAACTTAAAAATTGAATGATATATTAAAGAATTAAAACAAAATTTTAAAGTAGAAAATGGGCTTTTGGGTTGGCCTAACACTTTAATAAAAAACCCAAATCCATAATTATTATGGATTACTATGGGGTCCAAATTGATATGGTGGTTTTAATGTACTAGGTTATTCCAATTGGGAAGTTAAATGGGTGTAAAATGTTAAAAAATGAAGGAGTTATAAAAATAAACAATTTTTTTAAATCTAGAAATGGGCTCACGGTTTGGCCCAAATTTTGAAAACCCACCATTTTCACCAAAATTCATTAGAAACCCCCAAGATATCAAGAATTGAAATTAAATTAAAAAATACCTTTAAAATAATTCATGGATTTGACAATTCTCCCCACCATAAAACATTTTCTACTCTTTGAAATCCACATCAAGGCCAAAAAAAACTAAACCCAAACGAAAGGCCAAAATGGACTCCTTTTCCATGTTTTTCCACCCCCAAAAGGCCAAAAAACCTCCATTGGTTAATTATGGAAGGAATAATCTCACAAACAAAAACTTACACCACATTCCTAAAACTGTCAAGCACATTCAAACTTTATCACAAAAGAAAAATCCTCAAACACGATCCAAACAAGACTCAAGAAATTTACCCAAACGAACAACAACAACGAGCAATGTTACAATTACCTTGTTATAACTAATCTTTTGGGCACTCTCCAATCCCAAAATTTTCCCAAGGAAGATGTTCGAGTGATGGCTTTTATGGATACCAGATTTGGTTTATGAAAAGATGGTATCAAAGGGCGTTCTCGATCCCCACGAGTTGGCACAAGTGCCTGGGTATCACAAAAATGAAATTTAGGAATGATTTACCCAAGTTTATAAACATAAAACAACAGACAAATCCAACATAACAAATCTGGATTTTTCAAAAAAACAATCTTTTACAAATATTCATAATTTAATTACTTAATTTAAAACAATTCTCAAAGAATATAAAAAATGAATAAACCAAAAATGGATAGCCCAAGAACCTCATCATGGGAAGTTTCACCACCCTCATGCCATCTCCAGAACACTGCATCACGAAGGACTGCTAAAAACCCAAAACATTGGATCTAAAATCATTACCCAAACCTAAAAAAAATAAACAAGTCTACTTAATACCAAAGGTGTAAGTAGGATTGATACAAATCCTAGTATTATTCCACCACTAAAATATTCCATGTGATAAACATTCAAAGATGAAAAGCTTGCAAGTTTTCATAAACATGAAATGCTAATAATAATTTTAAAGAGATGAAACTTTAAATAAAAATAGTTTTTGAGTGGGATAATTTAATGAATCAACACTTTTAAATATAATGACAAAGCTACTGAATTTTCAATCAAAACATAATGTATGATGACAGTAAGCATAAAGTATCTAATGATCACAAGAAACAGGAAACAACCCCTAGGTACTAGCTAGCTGTGGGTCCCAGGTACCTCGTATCTCAATGAAAATAACCATAAAAATATATATTCTCATGTACACGATCCAATTGTAGGGATCATACCCATAACATAATGGTCCCTCAAAATCACCATCATCATCATCATCATCATAGTTTAGTTAGATTTTTCATCATCAAACTTACTACGTGAAACAGAGATCAAACCCCACGAGATCACTAGCATACTAGTACGGTTCCACCCACCTAGATAATTGGGTGTTCCCTCTTGTGCTCAAACAAGATCCATAATCCATGAAATATAATTTTCACATGAAAATACCACTTCCAAGTAACACACACACCAAACATACCACATGTATATCACACAAGTCACATAATCCCCTTTTTCATTCAAATTCATTTTGAAATCATACTCACACTAAAACAACCCACAACACTTTTTTCATATCTTTCACACTTCAAGAAATACTTTAAAAATTTTATAAAACCTTTCCAATATAGTTAAAATCACATAACATCCCATACACATGTCACATAATACTCCTTTCACAAACAAAATTCATTTTTCACATCATACTCACACAAAACAACCCACAAACGTGTTCCGCGCCTTTCTTGCAATTTAATAAAACCCTTCAGAAATTTATAAAACATTATAAAAATGTTTGATGTTTTAATCACCACTTTACCTTTCAAAATACCATATTTTTTTAACACACTCACCAAAACATTACATGTATATCCATTACCCACTTTTTTTAACACAATAAATCATTTAAAATTTTCATAAATCAATCCCAAGGGGTATAAACATGTTTTTCACATAAAAACTATTTCAAAACCCTATTTCAAGGACAAAATCACACCGAATAATTACCAAACCATAATTTCAAACCCCTTTCAACAATAAATAAATCACTTTAATTTTTTATAAAATTACTACAAAAACTATCACATGAGTTACATTTGAAAAATGAACAACTTCAAGAAAAAAATGTAACTTTAATTCTACAAGATTAACTAATTCTACAAAAAATGGTTTCTTCACCACACACAATATATTAGGAATATTCTAAATTAATAAATCAATCAAGATAACTCATCAATAATTTCTTACTCATGGAATCACCTACCATTTGTGCCAAAAACTCTAATCTGTTATGTGAAATATCAATTGTAACACCGTCGCCCCACAAAGAAGTGAAATCAAGAACTAATCCATAATATTTGAGAAAAATGAAATAAAATCAAACCCTCGGTATGAAACCTAGCTATTGGACATTTTAGAACCTCAAGAAAAGTGGAAGAAACCCTAAGCAAATGGGAGGAACAAGAGAGGAAACTCCCTTAATTGAGAGATCTTGAATAAAACGCCCCAAATACACCAGAAGATGAATTTCAAAATAGTCCAAAATTAAATTGAGGTTCTAATAATTATTATTAGGTCATGTGAGAACTGAAATTTAGGGAAAATAGTAAAAATTTAAGGAGTTATGAAAGAAAAACTTTACCCCTTCCAATCTGGATGATTTGAGAAATCCATTGAAATTTCTCCCTAATTCACGATGAATATAATCTCCAAAAAGGGGAAGGAGGGAATGGGAACGCTCCTTGGGTAAGTGGGTTTAGGTTAGAGTTGGAATCATCGAAAAAAACTTAAAAAATGAATGATATATTAAAGAATTAAAAAAAACTTTTTAAGAAGGAAATGGGCTTTCGGGCTGGCCCAACACCTTAATAAAAAAACCCAAAATACATCATTATTATGGATTCATATGGGGTCCAAATTGATATTTTGGTTTTAATATACTAGGTAATTAAAATTGGGAAGTTAAATGGTTGTAAAATGTTGAAAATTTAAGGAGTTATAAAAGAAAAAAAAAATTTTAATCCGGAAATGGGCTCACGGTTTGGACCAAATTTTGAAAACCCACCATTTCCACCAAAATGCATGGGAAACCCCCAAAACAAAACAAGAATTTAAATTAAATGAAAAATAAATTTAAAATAAGTCATGTATGTGACAATACATATATAATTATTCCCTTAATATGTTTTGGAATGTCTGAAGACAAATTCTCGGATGATATTTTCTCATTTCCATTATGGTATGGTTAATGGATGTAAGATCCCCTTATAATTTTTTCTCTCAGTATTAAATTTATAACAGACCAATTATCTAGACAAAAACTTTGTAATATCTCTCTTCATTTCATCCCACCATAAATACTCTTTCAAATCTCTATAAATCTATGTACTTTATGGATGAATTGAGAATGAAGAACTATGAGATCCCTATAACAACTCCTTCTTCAAATATGTTATGGATGGAACACATACATGGTTATTTACCCTTAGTATTCCATTATGATCAAGGTTAAACTAAATAACATTTATAAACTTATTTTGAAACTATACATCTTCCTTTTTTGCCTCTTCTTTACTTGGATATATGGTTGAACATTAAATTGAGAAATATATTATTTCTCCCCTTCTTTTTGTATTTCCAAATACATTCTTTTAAAATCCATAAATATTAGATATTTTTTGATCCTATTCATGGATAAGATAGCATGATATTTTATACTAAAATCATCTTCCATATTTTTTTCTTTCCCAGTGTGGTAATGTATTGATCAGTCATTATATTTAATCAAATCTAACCATCATATCTTGAGAATATTCAACTCCTTATATGTGAATATATACTTTAAACTTTTGTGATCGGTATATATATCACACTTTTATATATAAATATAATTCTACCACAAATTTATTCC
This sequence comes from Viscum album, assembly GCA_963277665.1. Lineage (NCBI taxonomy): Eukaryota > Viridiplantae > Streptophyta > Magnoliopsida > Santalales > Viscaceae > Viscum > Viscum album. The sequence continues at coordinate 1,812,487,989 of OY728156.1, forward strand.
AAAAAATACCATAGATAATTCCAAATAATGAGTTGGGTAATTTTGCACATGAATATTTAATTGTCATGAAACATAAGCTATAACCATGTCATTCTGTATAATAAAAAAGCTCAATCCATTCTTTAATGCATCATTATGGATTACAAACCCTTCTCCACTTTAGGGTAATGTGTGTATAAGTTTTCTAACTGACCTTCTCTTCAATTACTTGAAATTTTCCTCACATTCATTTTTTCAGAGGAACTTGGACCCCTTTTGAGTTAACTTAGTGGGTGGATTAGATATTCATGAGAAAGTTTCCAAAAAATATCAATGATATCCAGTTAAACCAATGAATCTATAGATCTCAATCACCATGGTTGGTTTGGGACAATATTCAACAGCCTTCATCTTTAATGGATCTACTGATTAACCATCTCTTGAGATTATATGACCCAAAATGAAACCTTTTATAGCCAAAATTCATCATTTTTAAATTTTTCATATTGTTTCTTCTTACTCAGGGTCTTTAGTACAATTCTTAATTGATTTTCATTATCTTCATTTCTATTTTAATGGATAATAATATCATCTCTAAAGACTACCAAAAACTAATCTAGGTAATCTTTAAAGACACTATTCATTAAATCCATAAATATAATAGATGAATTAGTAAGACTGAATGGAATCACTATATATTCATAGTGTCCATACCTTATATGGAATTTTTTCTTGGGTATATCCTCCTTATTAACCCTAAATTAATGATATCCAGAATGAAGTTAAATATTGGAAAATTGTTTATCTCCACAAAGTTGATTAAATAGGCCATCAATATAGGGTAGATGATACTTTCTCTAGATTGTGTTATTATTCAGATCCTAGTAATAAATGCATATTTATATCGATCCATATTTCTTTTAAAAAAAGAGAATAGGTTCACCCCAATGTTATACACATTGCCAAATTAATCCCTTTTCAAGGTTCTCCTAGAGTAGATTTTTCAATTCCTGCAACTAAACTAGGTCCATTATATAGGGAGTATTTAAAATAGGTGTGGTGCCATGTATGAGTTATATTGAGAATTCAACTTCACATTTTAGTGGAAGTATAGGAAACTCTTCAATAAATACATCAAAAAAACTGCACAATAGGCATATCATCGATGTTGAGTTTCTCTCTAACCATATGAGAAAAATCCTCCTCTGGAATAAGAATCAAAACCCATCCAATAGATATTATTTCCATTAGAATTTAATATTTATCATTTCACCGATGGACGATCATAGGTTGGTTTGGGATATAAAATTTTACTTCTCTCTCTCCATAATTTTTGTGGGATTTATGTATAGAAAGTCAATCCATGCCTAATATAACAAAAAATCCAACTAGAGGAATTATGAAAATATTTACAAGAGGTGAATTATCATAAATTTAAACTGAATAATAATCATAGAATTGATATGAGATCATCATACCATTAGGGATTTTCATTGAGAATTTTACATATAATTATTTGGATGGTGTCTTGATACCCTTAGAAAATTCTTCAGATATGAAATATTGGGTAGATCCATAGTCAACACATTAGTTTTTCTAGAGTGCATAGTAAGTGTACCTTTCACCATGAATTTATCACACCCCTCATCAGAAATAGGGTCACATGATATTTCCCTTTATCTCTTAGCTTAAGAGGCTTTTAAAATCAATCATCACCATTAACCGCCAAATTTGGGAACTGGTTAGCATAAGCCCCATACTCCTTGCATTTTAAACACATGAGTGTGGGTGGTGAATTATATGGAGATTTATCTCTATATTCATCACTAGATAACTTATTCTCATGACTTCAACATTCGATTTCTTGATGAACTCCACTTTAACACTTAAAACATTTACTAGTCCCCTTAATATAATTTCCTCTATATTTTTCTTATACTTTGAGCATAAAGAAAATATGATCTTATTTTATTTATGGTTTTTTTATTTTTCATTGAATTCCATTTTTCTCTTACTATCAAACACATGAGATTGATACATAACTCCAACCTCTATTTACACCTTGATAACACAATGAAAAATTTCTTTATAGCTACTAAAGTATCTTATGGGTAATTCATTTTAGATACTTGGTTTTAGGCCACTGAATAATTGATAAACCTTACTTTTAGGTTAAATGATAATACTTGAAGCATACCTCACAAGTCATGTAAAATTATCCTAGTAGGTACCAACAGATTCATCGTCCTTTTTATTTAGCTCAAGGAACTCATTCTCCATCTTTGTATAAATAATACGAGGAAAATACTTATTGAAAAATAAGTTCTTGAACTCATACCAATCCATGAAGTTAATTTCATCATGTTCCCTTGTATTCTTGTTGAGATTCCACTAGTTATCCACTTAACCTTCTAAATGATAGATATAAGAAATAATTTTTTCATGTTTGGAACACTGGAGAATGCAAAATATACTTTTAGCAGTACTAATAGATTTCATGTCAACTAGATAATAATAGGATCCACTAAAGGAATGTGATAATTTCCTCATAAAGGACTCAATAAAATTTTGTTCCCTCCTTTTCTCATTTAGAAGTTTAAAACGATTCCTAGATTAAAAAAGTTGTGTGATTATATAAAATATATTTTTCATCTCATCTCCCATAATGTTTGGTTACTGAGGAGGAAAATAATTTCATTTTTCATTACACTTATAATTAACATGGTTCCTTCAGATTACATCCATTGAATAAAACCAAAAATCATAGTGTAATCGACAATAATCAAAGAGGGGAACCACATATTCATGAAAAATCCATTATAGGATTTCTAAATTATGACACCTTCTTTTTAATCTATGATACCTTAGGTTTATCCTAGGTCATTCTTAGTCATAATATTTTTAAATCCTTCATGATGGTTTGTAAATAGTCTATTAATTACCAAATAATATCTCTTTGGAGTGTCAAACAAGGTGTTCAAAAATGCCCTTTTTCATTCACTAGGTAATGATAGATTCCAACTGAATGCACCCTTTTCAGAGTTATTTCTCATATTTACCTATGTACTAGATCCACGTCCACTTGTAGTATCCAAATAGTGATATAATTTCTTAGAAACCACTTTCTCTATCCTTTACCAAAATTCTAGGAAATTTTCCTATACATTAACACATCCTTAGACTTATCCTTATATATGTCCTTAAGGATATCACTAAACTTTTCTCATCCTGGTTTCTAAAGGTTAAATAAAACTATTCTATGATACCAGCTATAATAAACCAAGGTTTTTATTCATAGATATTAGAAAATTTTTTGATGAACATTTATTACATTACACAAACATATTCCTAAGGATAATAAAGGTCTCGTGCCTTTGGAAACTTGAAAACATAAATAACTGGTTCATGGGTGAAATACATAATATTCTTCTATTTTCTTCATAACTAGAACCCTTCTTGAAAATTTCATACATAATAAATTTATTCATAACCTGGGGAAAGTAAACATAAGAAAGGGTGAGTTTTAATGCTCATTAAGGGTAAATAAGGAAGATACATAAGCATAATAATAATATAAGGGTATGAGAACATGAGCATAACATTTTAAACCCATACCCTACATATCAAAGATCGTAATATTGAGTCCTGGAATAAATATTGGTAGTTCATAATACATGAATCATAAGGTAATAAAAGAACATGATCCATAATGGAATAAAATTCTCATAAGACATAGATTTATGGCACATACATAAGGATAGAAAATCATTCCCATAGTATTCAAGGATCACTTCCAAGGATATCATAGTGAAATGGTTTCACACCCCAAACCATCATAGTGGTCAAGATTCACTCCCAAGATCATCATAATGGAAAACTTTCTTTACTGAAGAAGGTTTAATCCCTATCCTAGTCCTATCTATCTCATGAGATATAGATCTTTACCCAATATATTGGAGGGATATATAGCTAATTAAAATAATAAATATGTGTGACATAAGATCATAAAACAATCATCATAACATACCCATGAAATGAATATGTTTCATAATAATTTCATCTTATCATAGCCTGTGGAAAAGAGATATATTTCATAATAATTTCATCATTTCATAACCCATAGAAAAAATAAGTGTGTTTTATAAAAAATTTATCATGGTATAACCCATAAAAGAAAAATGGGTTTTATAAAAATCATGTCATAATAGACATAAAACATTCATAGAAATAATAAGAATGGTATCCTTTCATAATATCTCCAGTAAATCGTAAGTTACATAAAATTATTTCATCTTATATGGAAAATTATTTTTAAAGATAAATCACTTGCAATGTTTTTTAAGGAAAATAACATTTCATTGAAAATAATTTTGTAAAACTTAAAATTAGTTAATTATTTTGGAAATAATTTTCTTTGAAATAAAACTTGAAAACTTATTAAGTAATATTTAAAACATTTTTTGGTCATTTTGGTAGAAAATTTCATTCATTACTTATATGTTAAAACAAATATTCCATTCATATTTTTGGTAAAATCCAAATGGGACTTGTTTGGAAAAAAACATGAAGATTCATTTCAAATGATTGTTTAAAAGTAATAAACATGGGTAAATATATCTTTAATAAATTATTTTTATAATGTTAAAATAATTTTTTAAAACACTTTTAGGAAACAATTTTTTGGAGGAAAATGGGTTTTCATCCAAAGAGATAAATAAGATGATTTTTCTTAAAATAAATTATTTTGAAATATTGAGTACATAAATAGAGTAAGATGAAATAAAACCATGTATTATAATTAAATAAATATAGGAGAATAATATTTAATGAGTTTCTTGAGATATAGATCATAATATTTCATCATTGTAAGCATAATCATGAGAAATCCCGAAAAATGATGAGATTATAACATAAAATCTTTACCATTGTGGTAAATTTGATTTAAAATCCCCACAAAGGAAAAAAAATTAAATGAAACATAAAATATAATTAAGAAAAATAAATTTATGATATTACATGTTAAATAGTATATATATACACATCATAAAATAATATAGGTTCATAACATAACTTAGGTCTCCAAGAAGGCTATTTGAGACAGAAAATCGATTACCACTTTGGTAACTTTTGAACCGTAAACCCCATGAAATAAAGATACTCAAATGGATATGTAAATCCCCATTTTTTAATTATAATAACCATAAAATAAATTCATTTTTATTATATACACTACATAAAATATGCATGTGGTGAATATGGATGTTGTCTCACAGAAAATAAAATTAAGATGAAAATCTCTTACCTTAAGTCTCAACTTCCTTCATGTAAGTTTTGATTTTCTATCATCAGTTATATTAATTTTATCATGGTTAAATCATAAAATGAATAATAAACATGATATAAATATAATTTATATTCATTATATATGTATTTATAGTGATCCATAAAATTTAAAGGTAGAAAATGAAATACAATGTTCATAGAGATGGTAGATTGCATGAATGTTGTTTCCATTTTATTGACAGCTTGAATTAAATATGGTTAAGTAATATATTAAAATTAAAGAATCATTTTTATTTCATTTATATCACATATTTCCATTAAAAACAACCTTATTACCTTCCATGTAAAGAGTAAGTGAAAATGAATCACATCGCTTTGTGAGGCGGTAGTCCACCGTACACACGACTGATATTATTACATTCTCCATGGAATGGAAATAAATAAGGTATATGTGGTATAATAATTAAAAAATTATAGTAATTTTATAAATATAATATACATATGTTTAATCCATCATTATATCTAGCCTTTAAAAGTTTTTATGCAAAATGAATTACCTTAGTTAGCGATGTAGTAGTTCGTCGTAAACACGATTGACAATTTTGTTTCCCATTTAATAGAAGAGGTGATGGATATAAGTTATTTAATTAACATAATAACATATTAGTATATTTTATATAATTATTTTATTATATTATAAGTTTTTAGACATAATTTATAGTGTAAAAATAAGAAATAAATAGAAGGAGCATAGTGAATACAGTTACCTTCGCTTAGAACCACCTCCATTAGATGTCTTATTAATGACCCTAGTGTTGTAATTTTGGGAGAAATAATAGCTCTAATACATGTATAAGGATGTTGGGGAGGTATTTTTTTATTTTTTTATTAACTATATGTTTTGAGATGTGTGAATAAGTGAAGTTTGGTGGCATCGTTTTATAAGTGGGGAAAGGAACCCACATGGAAATTTCCCAAAATAATCCAAAATAATAAATTTATTCCCAAGAAAAAAAATTAAATGACTATATATTTGAAATTTTGAAGAATAAAATTTAAGTATGTTCATAAAATAGTAATTAGACAAGTTTTTCATCATTTTTAACCCTTATTATTTTAGTTTAGCCCCCGATAAACCCATTTTGACCTTAACCACAGTAATTAATTTTTTACTATTTTCACAATTCAATATAGTTAAAAATTATGTTGAAATTATTGGATAATATAAACTATTATGAATAAAAATATTGAATTCATTTTTCTAAATTCCATTTAAAAAGTATCAAAATTTAATTTAAAATTAATCATGCTAAAACGGTGAGAGTGGTTTTCCAAAAAAAAAATGATCAAAAGTTTACAAAGTTTTTATATCAAAAATAAATATAAAAATGACTCCAATGAAATAAATTGAATTAATTTATATATAATTAAATTTATGATACTTTAAAACCCATTTTAAAACAAAAATGAACCTCAAAAATTCTTTAAATGAAAAGGAAGTTTTTAATAAAAACCAGTATTTTTCACTATTCACTGAAAATTAATCTTTTCAGAAAAATATCAAAAAAAACATAAGATAATATTGACATGATGATTTAAAAAAATAAGTTTATTTTATAAAATTAATATTCTATAAGTTTCAAAAATTAATTTTATTATAGTCCACAAAAATAAATAATTGTTTTTTGAAAAAAAATAGTATTTTCGAAAGATATAAACTTTTCTAAAAATTGAGAAATTTTTTATCAATATGTTTTCTTTGTATAAAACCATTATTATTAATATTTAAAAATTATTTATTACTATTCATATCTCTATGTCTTATGGATAGGTTATAATAATCATGTTTAAATAATAATATTAATAATTTTTCATGGTTTGACAGAACTCGGTGTTGCGTGTAACGTAATATAAACTCAATATTTCCTGAAACTCAAGATATCAAAAAAAATTAATTTATTCAAAAACAAATCATAAAAACTCAAGGTGATACAAAAGGAATCTTGATGGTGTAGTTGTGAGAGTTTCCAATAACCTTAAGATTGTACTTCCTTGACACCTTTGGAGAATAATTCGTTGATGTGTTTCTAGTGTGAGAGTATGGGTCACACCTAGAAATATTTTTTATAAGCTCCCAAAACATATAACCAGTGTGGGTGATTGTGCTATCTATGTTTATTTTTCAGGATATCTCCTCATAGAATTATAGTGGGGTCTTCTCACAATAGAGGCTCGAAAGTGAAGTAGGACATATCTTAGGGAGAAGGACCTCATCCTCAGATGAGAGGAGTTTCTCATCCAACTAGAAAGTCTATTAGTGGGCCCAAATATGAGAGTTTATATTTGATAGATCATGTTCCATAGGATTATTATTTTCAACTAGTGATTGTGAGAGGTAAATTATTTATTATGTCTTTATTGGAATTATCTTTATTTGGCATAGGTTTATCCCATTCTTTTATTTCATCTAAGTTGATTGATGAGTTAGATTTGTTGCCTGATTTGATTTCGTATGTGATATATCTCTCCACTCTATTAGGAAAGAGGAGATAGTAGGGTTTTAAGTGCCCTAATTATTGCATAATAATTTTATAATTTTAATTTTTATGGGATTTCCTTGTTATTTACTTGGATATATTTGATTTAGTTTTTTCATAGATTGTACGGTGATTTCTAAAAATTAGATTGACTACTACCATAAAAAGGTGATTACCCTTTATCATAATGGAAACACTCATGTATTTTAGGTTTAGTGAGATCCAATATCAGGTAGGAAAATCCTTTTTGTTCTAGATATTGTATCAATCTTATTTCATATATATATTTTGTTCATGGATGATGTTGATCAGAGTTTAGATTTCCCATTATTGGATAAACCCCATCTCTTTTCCATATTATCGAATGGATCCTTATAAGCTAAAAGAATTAAAGGCCCGACTAGAGGATCTCTAGGGAAATGGTTTTAATTTCCCTAAAATGACACCATTAGCACCACCAGTTCTATTTGAAAAGAAGTTGTATAGAAGTATTTTACTTTCCATTAATCATTCAAAGCTCAATAGGGTTATCATTAAGATTAAATACACATTACCTCATATTGATGATCAATTTTACCAGCTCAAGGGATAAAGGTGGATTTCAAAAATTGACCTAGGGTTAGGAAACCACCATATAAGGGTGAGGGAAGTGAATATTTTCAAGATTTGGTACTGTAATTATGAGTATCTTATTGTGTAATTGTTCCTTACTAATACATATATTTTTTCATGGACCTGATAAATTGGATCACCCACCACATTCTCGATACCTTTTTTGTGGTGTCCATTTATGATATCTTGGTTTAATCCAAGATGAAATAGGAGAATAAGAACCATATGAATATCATTTTGGTAACATTGAAGTATTATAGTATTTATGATAAACTATCGAAATGAAAGTTTTGTATCCATGTTGTGAAGTTTTTGGGTCATGTGGTTTCTAGGAAAGGAATTTATATGGAATGTGAGAATATTAAAGAAGTAATATCTTAGGAAATTCCTAGTAATGTCTTTCAGATAAGAAGATTTTTAGGCCTATTGGGATACTACATGAAAATTATATTGGATTTTTCTAGGCTGGATTCTCTCTTGGAATATTAGACCAAAAAAGGATGAAATTTTATTGGGATGAGAAATACCAAATATCCTTTGAGGATTTGAATTTTATATTTACATAAACTCTTATTTTGATTATTCTAGATCCATTAATGGGCGATTCAATATATTGTGACACCTTGTATATGGGTTTGGGGTGTTTTTTATGAAATATAACAATTTTGTGTCTTATATTTTTCTATATTTACACATTCATGTGAATAATTACCCCAACAATAACCTAGAGTTAGCAGTGTTGATGAATTTTTTAAAACATGGTGCCACTAACGTTTTAGGGAAAGTTTCACTATATATTATAATTATAAAATTCTAAAGTATATCTTCACCTATAAGGATGGAAATCTTAGATAGAGTCGATGGGTGGAGTATCCCCAATCTTTTGACATTGATTTATCCTACACCCTAGGTAAAGGGAATGTGGTTGTGGATTCCTTGAGTATAAATTTGATGACTTGAGTGGTGAAATATTCATAGGAGGAATATAATTTGATAATACTATTTATTAAGTTGAATATAGATGTGAAAGTGAAGGCTGATTGGGTGTTCTTGGATAGTGTGTAAGACACACCCTCATTGGATGATCAGATTCATCTTGAGTAGGTAAATGATATTGATTATCGGGGAATTAATGAAATTATAAATAGTAAGGATACCTCAAGTTATTGGTTTTAGTATCCTAATGGTTTCATTTATTTCAAGATGAGGTTTTTAGTTCCTTTAACTTTGAATTAGTAGGTGGTTCAAAGTGGTAACCATTATAGTTAGTTTGATCACCATGGGGATACCAAGATTTTTATGATTCAAAATGCTAGTATTTTGGATCGGGATGAAGTAAGTGATATCTGATTTTTTATCTCAATTCCTTACCTACCAGAGAACTAAATATAAGCATAATAAGTTAGTAAGTTTTTTCTAGCCAATTCATATTCTAGCATGGAAGTGGGATGATACCTTTATAGATATTATTATTGATTTTCTATGATCTCTTAGTGGGAAGAATGTGGTGTGGGTGATTATTATCTAGTTTATAAAAATCATCCCACTTTATTCCTATCAATTATTCGATGAAATTTAAATATCTTGGATTCCTCTATATCTAAGAGATTTTAAATATTCATGGAATGCCTTCATCCATTGTTTCTGATCGATATCCATACTTTACTTCCCAAATCTTGAGGTTTATTTAGGAATAAATGAGTTCTCAGTTGAAATTGATCACCACTTATCATCCTTATAAGGATGGAAAAATGAAGCAGACTATTTATATTTTAGAGGATATAATATGAGCATACATAGTGGCTCATGAGAGAATCATTTATTATTGGATAAGTTTTCTTATAATAATAACTATCAATCCATGATAAAAAAGAACCCATTTTTAAACCTTTATGGATGACTATACTAGTCCTCACTTTCCTTGTCTTATTTGGGTGAGAATTACTTATTGGGGTTGAATATTGTCTATAAGATTATGATTAAGATTATATATATTTAGAAGAGATTAGAGATAGATCAAGGTTTCTAGAAATCTTATACCCACTATTTTCATCATCTATTGTAATTTTCCATCAGTCATTTGGTTTTACTTAGTATTTCTCCTCAATTGGGTCATTGTAGGTTGGGAAAATATGATAAGTTGGCTCTGCAGAACATTTATCCATTTTTGATCATTTAGAATATTAGGAAAGTTTCATATATTCTAGCCTTACCATCCCATATGGAATCTATCAAGGATTTATTTAATGTTTCATAGTTGAATAAGTATCATCTTGACTCATATCACATGGTTGAATTAGAGGATTAAGATTTGGAAACTGAAACTATTGTGGATGAGTAGCCTTTTGTATCATGGATCATTAGGATAGAGTATTATAGGGTAATTATATTCCTCTGGTATGTGTTATTTTGAATCATAGTTGTTATTTTCATGATACTTGGGAGTTTGAGGCCTTTGTGTGAGAGCAATAAACTCACTTATTCTTGAATGGTGAGTGTTGAAAACTCTCTAAGGGTATAAAGTGGCATGGTATGGAACATTTTGACACCCATAGGGTTACTAATATGTATTTATTTTGATTATTTCCTTTATTTTTTAGGAGTTAAAGATTGAAAAAAATGAAAAATGTGGAAATTAGGTTGGGATGCACGGTTAGAGCATGATTAGTCTAACCATGAACCCAAATGTGAAAAGAGGGGAGGGGTTTTCCGATTCCATTTACATAGTTGAAAAATGATTATCCAAACCATATGTATCTCTAGGAAAACAATGTGTCTATGTTTTTTATGGAAATTTAAGGTTCATGGTTTCCACATTGTTAATGGAAACCATGGGTCCAAACTTTGTGAAAAATCTTATTTATGGGGTGTGACCTCGCACAGTTGGTTTATGATTTCCCAAATCATGCATCCAAACCATATAAATATCCTAATTTATTAAAAAGTGTGAATTTACCTTTATTAATTTCTTTTTTTAACCCTCTTACTTCCCTTTTTCCCTCATTCACATTAACTAACTCCTCCCGATCATGGCTTCTTCCACCTCATTTATCCCTTAGTGATTATCCTTGTGTTGTGGTGAAATACTTCCTGGTAACTTATTATTTATCTTGGTTTTCAACCCTATTCCTCCACTTTTTCCATAATTTTGGTGACTTAACTCCTTCTAGTGATGAATTCTTCCTTCTTCTTTATCCTTGGTGATTATCCATGGGTTATGGTGAAATCCTTCAAGATAACTTATGATTTCTCTTAGTTTTTCCTTCCCTCTTTCCCTAGTCTCTTATTCATCTATGGTTCTATTATAACCTTTTATTGGATAGACATAGAGACCAAGATCTTTACTATTGATTGTTTTATGAGTGATTTATTATGGTTTATAGGATTTTGAGGATCTATCATTCTCTTTATTTATTCTCTTTAGTGAAGGTAATAAGATTTCATTGGATTTAAGGTATGTGTCTCTACATAATGGATATATCCTTTGGATTACCCATAGTACTTGTATTTCATTCCATTTTATTTGGTGTATTAAGTTTTAAATTGATGATTAAAGACTAATTTATGTTTCTGATTGGATTATTTGTACTTTTTTTGAAAAATTGAGGTTTTATTGGGCTTTCAATTGGTGTTTCCCTTAAAAAAAGTTTTACTTAACATGAGGTGTGTGATAAATTGTTTTAAAGAAACATTTGATTCAAAATGGTTATTAATAAGAGGTTTTGAAATATTATTGATTTATGAATAATATTTTATTAATTTTTAAACTTTGTAGTTATGTAAAGGTTTTATGATTATGTGATTATTGATGTAGTATTTTTTATGAGATTTTATTTGAATGTGTTGCACATGGGAAACCTTGGGTATGTGTTGGGTGACCTGGATGGGTGATAGTATAGCATAATTTTATACTAGCTAAGTATTGTTTCTGGTGAGACCAACAAATCCATCAGGATGATTTGATTTTTTTCAGGTTCACAAAGGCCCGCTAATGTTCTGTGAGTGAGTATTAATTACCATCTATTTACTGTTTATTTATCCCAAAGTTTGACCCCATGGTTAATGTGTTTTGTGTTATTGAGATATTCAATTTATTATTATTAAACTTCATTATTTGGATATTATGACGATGATGATTCCATGATACTCTTAGTTATATTTTATATTCACCTTGTTTATGTTTATTTATTAACTTGGATCATTTTATAAAACAAAGGATTTTGAAATGGTTTTCCAATATTTGATTAAAAAATAAATTGGGTATTTATAAAGAATTTTTTTCAAAAAATAACTAAAATTTTTCACTATGAAATATATTATGTAGATTCATGGTGGAATCCTATATAGCTTTCTCCTCACACCCTAAATATATTCATTGGGTGTATGTAGACTTGGTTATGACTAATTCAGGTAAAGGGGTAGGAGTTGCATCTTACAGTGGTGCTTCTTGATGCCTTCATTGTCCTTCATGGTTTTGTATTTTTGGTGACCATGAGTCACATGGAGATGGCTTGTATGGAAGATTTTGTGGATTTTTTGTGTTAGTTTATTTTTGGGTTATTTATGTATCAGTTATGTCATCCTTGAATCTCTTTTGATTATTATGTATATGGGATGTTGTATTCATGTTATTTTTGGATTATAAAGTGATTTTGGATGTTTTATTATTATTTATATTGTGTTATACTCTATTTGGTTGGTTTTATTATTTGTAACAATTTTTTTTGCATGGATTTATGATGTATGGACACGTCTTATCAGATTTTTGGGTAGAGTTATTGTTGTGGTTTATTATATTTTTAGGGTGAAATAATTTACACTGGGTTAGTATTGGATTACATGGTGTTTTCCCTAGCCCATGGTGATTGGGAAAGTGCTTTGGGCCTTGTGGAAATCTGGCTCGAGTGACAGGTCATATTGACCCAATCAAGTTCATTACATTCCAAACAATGTAATCTATAAGAGTGAATATTTTTATGAATAAGATGACAGAAATATAGTTACAACACTGTATTAAGAATGGTATTTAGAATTGTATTTTTGGAATTTAGCGATATTGTAAACCTCCACAAATTCGTCTATTATGAATCTTGTCAGTATGATTTTATCATGGTGGTTTTTATTTAGTAGTGGTTCATTTAGTGGTGGATTTTTTATTTTTTATTTTTTTTATTATCCTCGACCCACCCCAACCTAGGTGCACCCAAACCCACATGTAAAATCATGCATATATATGTGTAGGGTGGTATTTGAACTTCAAACCTCTTGGTTATTCTGAAAATCTTTTACCACTCTACCAAGCCCTTCATGTGGTGACTAAATAGACTTTATATTCTTATATATATAGATAGATACATGTAAATACAAATATATTTGTACATATATTTTTTCATAATTTATAAATACATACATATAAACATATAATTACTTATAAATATATGTGTGTGTGTGTATTGACATAATATATATAAATGTATATAAACATATATAAATATACATAAATAGATATAAATTATAATAAATATATATAAGTATATATAAATACATACATATATATATATATAATTAAATATAAATTTATCTATATCCACATTATATATAAATATAAATATAAATATAAATATACATAAAATGTTTATTTTAGAGGCCTTTAGAGCCTTTTTAGAGGAAGAAAAAATAAGTCATGGGGTGAACCTATAATTATATGTCATATATCTCTTTGTAAGCATTGATTTTATAGCTCGTAGAGTCCAAATGGACACCTAGATCAAAAGTTATAGTCGTTTGAAGTTCAATACATGTTTTTAATTTATCTCAAGATATTAATTAATTTAATAATTTTTTATATCACCAAATTATTATTAAATTTCTATTAATCAATACTAATTAGTAATTTTTTAATTAATATTAATTTATAAATATTTTATAAACCATTTTCACTAAATCCATTTTATATTAAGTGTAAATAAATATTTCGTATCATATAAATCATATTTAATAAAATATATTATATTTATATCAATATAAATATATTTATATTCTATAATATGATATTTAATATATATATACATAAATATATATAAATATATATAATTAAATAAAATTATATAAAAATAAAAAATAATATGTGTGTGTATTTATATATTAATATATACATATATAAATAATTAATAATTATCAATTCAAAATTATTTAATATTTTAAATAATAAATAATTTTTAATTAATTGTTAATTATTAATCATTAATAAGTAGTTAATATTTTAATTAATTTATTATTGTTATTGTTTATTAGAATTAATTTCACAGAAATTTTAAAAAAAATGACACTACAAAATTTAAAAAAAGCCATATTTAGTGAAAATTTTAACCTCCAAGAAAAAATTGAAAATGAAAATTGTAGTGGTGGTTTTGAAAACCACCACTAAATATCATTTTTCTTGTAGTTTAGAATTTGAAGGAATCAGAAAACTATCAATTACTAATCATAATTTGCACCTTCATTGTCTTGATCTTCACTATAGTGTATGTAAATATATTTAGAATATTTATAAATTTCTCAAGGATTAATAGGACTCCTCATCTAATTTATCAAATAGTAAAAATGAATATGTTAAATAAAAAGGATTTTGGTTTACAAATATCCAGCTATATATATATATCAGATGCACTTTCCAAGATTAATGTCATTTCAAAGAAACATATAGAAATTTTCAAACAAATAGTGAGAGATATTGAAAGTTCTTGTATGTAATATCCAAATATTTTAAAAGGAAATACTAAGTTTTACTGTGTACAAGATACACAACACCAGGCTTAAATTAATAGAGAAATATTATTATGTGACTTTTTTAAAACTTAGTCGTTAAATTGATGGGAATGAATAGTATTAATGGAATTATGAAATATATATAATTTTCATACTCATTTCTAATGTATTAATTAATTATTTTTAAATAAGTATTGTATTTTTAGTAAAGTCATTTTATTCATCAAAAAAGTATTTTCTTCAAAAATGATTTTTGTTGATTTTAATGTAAAAATAATGTTATTAATTTCTAGAGATTTTATAAAATTTATTTGATAAAATAAAATTCATGTCTGAAATAAAAATATCAAAATTTTCCTCTTGTGAAATTTTGAGAATTTTCTAAAAAGTTTGACTTTTCAATGAATAGTGAAAAATACCAGTTTTTATTAAAAAATGAATTTTTCAAGTATTTAAAAAATAAAATTAAGTTTTGGATTATTTTTATTTTTTAATTAGTTTATTTTTATTTAAATTAATAGAATTATGATTTTTGATATAGATTTAATACTTGAGTTTAGTAAAAAATAATTTAAATTTAAAAATCGCTTTTTTCGAAAAAAAAAACTATTTTTCATTTTGCCGATTTAATTTTTTATTAAATACTGCCACTTTTGTTTTATGAATTTTAAAAAATAGATTCCATATTTTTATTCAGGATTTCCAAATTAATTAAACAGTTTCCTTTTATTTTTTGTCAATATGAATAGTAACCTTCGTAAATTTTCATTACCATAGTTAAGAATAAATCGGGTAATTAAAGATAAAAATACAATGATAAGGACTATAAAATAACCCTAAAACTAGCTCAAATATTATTAGATAAATTAAATTTGAACCTTAACCCCTAATTTTCTAAAATAATTCATTTAATGTACACTTTTCCAGGAAAGTTAAAAGGATATTATTGAAATCAAAGAGATTGAAAAAATGTCACACTCTTATTTTTAAGTAAGTATAATATTTTAATACGGGGTTGAACATAAGGTAATCTCGACTATAAATAGTATTTGGAAATATAAAATAAATATATATATCATGGAAATTTATTTATATTTTTTAGGGATGAAATAATGTCCTTAAATGCGCACATAATGTTGATGAAGTAATTATTTTATTAATGAAAATATCAAATAAATGTTATTAAAGATATTAAAATAATAAATAATTTGAGATAATTAACATGATCAAAGAATTTTATATATTACCTTTACATATTATGAATGTAATAAAATATTTTTTTAAATTTATCTTTTGTCTTTATATTTTTAAAAGTTAGAGTAATGAATAATGTCAAAATTGACATTAATAGTATTTTAAAATAAATAATATTTTAATAAATGATATAAAATTACTAAAAATATGAAATTCAGAAATATTATTGGGATAAGGTTAAAAATGTCATACATGATTCATTTATGGGTATTTTGTGATTTTATAGTAAATATATGAGCCCTCAAAGAGTAAAAATCCATATTGTCACTATAAGAGTTAAAGGGATTAAATAAAGGTTAAAACAAAAAGATAATGGTATAAACAGGACCTAAACTTCTTCAAAAAAATATAAAGTTAATATAATTATAATCTTATCACCTTATTCTCAAATTTTAGTGTATTAATAGACAGTTTTATAAGATAATTACTTATATATTATTTAAATCAAAGATAGTTACAAAATGTCACTTCCTTTGTATTTTATATCTTTTATGTGTGCACATAAGGAAAATGAAGTTATGAATGAAATAAATATCTAATTATATCTTAATTTAATTAATTTTATTATATAAATTTATTTTTAATTTTTATAAATTATATAATTATCTTAAATTTATGTGAAATGCAAATATAGTATTTATTTAATTAATATAAAAATAAAATAAATTATTTGAAAATATTAATTTTAGTATAATTAGAATTATTTAATTTATAAAATGAATTTTTTAGGTCTATATTAAATATTATATAATTTTTAAATCATTATATTCTAATTTTCCCTTTTTTAAGATATATTTGAAGTCAAAGTAAATGAATAGTATCCAAATTGACATTAATGATAATTTATAAACATATTATTTTATTAAATTATTTAAAAATCATAAAAAATATTTTAAAAATAAAAAATTATTATTATAAGGTCTAAATGTCATAAATTAACCATTTATAGACAATTTACACCATATAAGTAAAAAATAAAATCTTTTAGTATTAAAAAAGTTATTATTGTAGTTAAAATTAAAATGGGTTAACTATGGGTTGAACAAAATTATAAGGTTTAAAAAAATTCTCTAAAATATAATTTTTTGATTATATTACAACCTTATCTTATCTTATATTCAAATACAAATCCATTTAGTGGTATTTGGATAGAAAATGAATTTATTATAAATTAATCTTTTGAGAAATTCTAGAAGTGTCCCCCACCTCAATTGAAAAAGGGAACCTCCTCCCTCAATTATTTACATCACATTTAGCCTTATATATTGACCATAACCTTACAATTTATCTTCTAAAATTCCCTATCCACATTCTTTATGTTTTGGTCTTCTCAAAATACCAAACCTAGATCCCTTTAGAGGAGATCTAAATGAGACATTTTGAAGAAGAGGTAATTGCTCTAACTGATCACTTTCTTATTCTACTCTTCCTTAAATAGTCTAAATATATGATTTTTATCATAAAATATCAACTTAATTGTCCTAAATATTCTTAAATGTTATTATTATTTTTAAAACACCATTATATACCCTCTTTTTCATCAAACAAGAAATAAAGGTATCGCTCATGCGTACGTATAGCTTACCGTATCCACGTAGCAATACAATTCATTTTTCATCACCATATTTTATGTAAGGGTATTATTATGGGTTTAATGAAAATTTATGATATATATGATATAATAATAATTTGGGAAATATGAATTATTATTTACCTTTTTTATTTCATCGATCAAAAAATGAAAACAACCTTCATTCGTACGTACGGCCTACCACCTCCATGGATGATGTAATTCATTTTCCTATTTCTACTTTATGTTAATGGATATAAATATGAATATAATTATTATATATGATAAGTACCAATACATCCAAACCCAAACAAGCTTGGAAAACATTGTAGTTATCATCCAGAACATTGATTTTAATTATAAATTATTAATAAACATGTGATAAGTTGTAATAAATAAATCATAAAAGTTATATAAATGTAAAGTTATTTAATACAAGTATAATAAATCCCTATTTATTATACATAAGGTTTCAACATGAACAAATAAAGTCAAGACTTGAGGTAAGGGGATTTCTAGTCTCACTTTTATTTCTGCGAGACCTATGAAATATTCACCACTTGTTTCTTTTTGGGGGAATATATACTACCAATAAATGTAATATATTATCCTTATAATCAAATTTTATTATTATTTACATATCTATTTTATGATATCTCTTTCATGGGTTTTACGGTTCAAAAATTACCAAATTGGTAAGGTAATTTTGTCTAAATATGCCTTCTTTGAGACACGTGTTATATTATATATATATATATTATTTTATGATGTGTATATACTACCCTTTGACATATTTTATCATGAATATCCTTATTTTCATGATATTATAAATTTTACATAATTTTATTCTCTCTTCGGTCAAAAATTCTTTTTATTCAAAAACCATTTTTTCTAAAAATGTTTTCAAAAATAATTTTAAATGATATTTTAAGAATTTTCAAGTAAAATGATTTAGAAGATGTTTAAAATTGTTTTTAAAAGATTAATTTATATGTTTTAAAAGTTATTTTCAATGAAAAAAATTCTAAATTTTTTAAAAAGTGTTTTTTAAAGCAGAAAGGATATTTTCCTTAAGAAATGTTTTAAAAAGATCTTTCAAAATTATTTTTCATCTAAGATGACATCTATTGGTGTTAATTAGGCCTTACTCAGGATATAATCCAAGAATACCATTATTATTCCTTATTTTAATGGTTTATGTTTATTTTAAAATTATGTTTATGAATTTTGTTTCTTTTCTATAAGTTAGGTTATGAGGAAATGTCTATAAAACCCACTTATTTTTATGGGTTCTGAAATGATGAATGGTTTATGTTCTTGTGGAAACATATGTATGATTTCATTTTGTGATGGATGGGGCTTATATATACCTCCTATTTATTAGGTAAAAGTTTATATCTCATGATATCGATAAAACTGTAACTGGGAGGAAACTTGGTTCAGTAATACAACGCTGGAATAAGGAGTGAACTCCATTCAGTAAGGGAATTTGTTTGTTATGATAGTATTGGCGGTGAGCCTTGACTAATATGAAAATGATTTTATAATGATTATGTATATTCCACAATTTCATGTATTCTATTATGCTCTTATGTCTAATTGTTCTTTTATTATTTTATGAATCAAGTCTTATGAACATCCTTGTTTTATTCCATAACTTGATATTTTGATATTTTATATGCAAGGTATAATTTTAAAATGTTATGGTCAGGATCATATACCCTTATGCTCATATAATGATTTTATATTATCATGGTTTGATATCTCTTATATTTACCCTTACTGATCATCTGAGATCATCCTTTTATTATGTCTATTTTCCCCAGGTTATGAGGAAATATGTTAAATGGGTTTTGTCTAGAAGGATTTCACATGGATGATATTGATAACCTATTGTGAAATAAGAAAATCTAGGTATAGTGGGATATAGTGTTGATTTTTCACATGGATTATGTTTTCTAATTCTCTAAAACTCTAAACCTAAAATTTCCTCAGGTACATAAGTGATCCAATATTTTCTTTTGACATTGTAAGAATTTTCTTATGGAAAAAATTGGCTCACATTTTAAAGGTTATGTCTTTAGTAACGGGTCTGAATGTGCGGATTTTGGGATGTTACATTTAGTATCAGAGCTGGGTTTAGATGAATTTGGATATTGGAATATTTTCATGAGAAGTTATATTAATAGTTATACATACCATCATGGGTATATAAGACAATATTTTCAAAATCTTATACAACCCTTTTGAGGTTTTAAGTTATGAAATGTTAAGGTAGCTAATGGTATTTTCAGAGACATTTATTCTTGATGTAATTATGGTTTATTTCATTTTGAGATTCAATAAAGGTATGAGATAAACTTAGAGTTTAAAATTTATATTTAATGTTGAATATGTTAAGGTTATTTTTTAGTATGTTTATCATGTTTAAATAATTTTATAATGATTATATTAATATTGTTTTAGAAAAAGGACAACCCATGGGATGGGTGACAACCTATCACATTTGGTAAGGCTGTAGGGATTGAACCCACAAACTAAGGGTGAGAAGGTTGCATCACCTACCACTGTCCTACATGATGTTTCAGTTAGTATGCATTGTATTTTTAGTTAAAAAAAATTATGGATGAAGAAAAGGTTTAATTTAGGGAATATATGTTTTATAATGATTTTAAATAACGATTTTTTTGGTTAAGTGATTAATGTTATTTTGGAAGAAGATTTAAATTTTGGAAAACTTTTTTGGTTATTGTGGGATATTATTTGAGGAATAAAGGTTAAAAAATTTTTAGAGGAATTTATGTTTTATTATGAATTTATAGTAGTTTGGATTATTTATTGAAATGGTTAGCATATCTTGAAGATTATTAGGGGAATTACTTTTTGGCATAATACATTAAGAGTGATTGATGTTATTTTGAGATAAATTTTAAAATTTATCTTGGAATATGATGGGATCAAGTCGTTCTAAATTTTTGGATTTTAATATTATCTTGAATAATTTTGATGAATTTTGAGGGTAGTTATTTATTGAATGGTCTATGTTGAACTTTGGGTATTACTGATATAAGGGTTTATTATATTTAGAAAATTGTCTTATCTTGTAAAATATATTTTGGTTTTATGGATAAAGACAAGGAGAATAAATAGTTTTTATTTTGAGGATCTTTTTATCTGTAGATGATGTTTTTGATGCTTTAAGAATGAAAAAAATCATATTGAATACTCATTGTTGGGGAAAAGGAGGAGTTTGTGGTTGAAATTTATTAAAGGATAAAACACTATTTTCCAAGTAATTATATTTCCTTATGTTTTTACTCTTGGAAGTAAAATAATTCCCCAAATTTAGTAATATTATTTTGGAATAAAAAATAATTATCTATTTACTTTTCTTACCGGGGAATCAATGGCCTTTTAATCCATCACATATTTAAGGTTTTGTGATGGTTAAATTTCTAATGAATGTGTTCTCTATCACTCTCCATCAAAAATTTATAGTTAGAATTCTCTCTCATGTCCCTATTTTTACTTTCCACTAATTTTATCCTAATCATAACCCTAGTTTTGTAGTGAACTTTTCATTTTTCTTTTCCTCTTTTTAAAGGAAATTTTTTTAACCATTTTTCTGATGTGGTATTTCAATAAATGCAACTTAAAAATTCAAACCTTGGTTAACGAGAACAAGTTAAAATTTTGAGGTATAAATTTATTAAATGGGTGGATAATTTAATATCTAGATATTTTAAAAGGAATGACTATGTTTGATGGTGTATAAGATACACAACACCAAGCTTAAAGGAACAACAAAATAGTATCATATAACCATTAAAAATCTAGTTGTTAAATTGATTATAATGAATAGTATTAATGGAATTGTGAAATATAAATAATGGTAATACTCATTGATAAATTATTAATTAATTCCTTTTAAATAATTACTATATTTATAGTAAATTCATTTTATTCATCAAAAATATATTTTCTTCAAAAATTATTTTTATTTATTTTTATGTAAAAATAATATAATTAATTTCTAGAAAATTTAGAATTTTTTTTTGTAAAAATAAAATTCATTTTGTAAATTGGAATATCAAAATTTTCCTATAGTGAAATTTTTAGAATTTCTTAAAAAGTTTTGTTTTTCAATGAATAGTGAAAAATATCTGTTTTTTATTAAAAAATATATTTTTCAAGTATTTAAAATTTCAAATTAAGTTTTGGATTAGTTTTAAATTTTCATTAGTTAATTTTGATTTAAATTAATTCAAATATAGTTTTTTAAATGGATTTTATAATTTAATTTATTATAAATACTATTTAAATTTAAAAAATGTTTTTTTTTTGCAAAAAAAAACTATTTTTCATTTTGTCGATTTAATTTTAAATTAAATGATGAAACTTTTTTTGTCTAACCATTTAAAAATTTATTCCATATTTGTATTCATGAATTCGAAATTAAGTAAAGAGGTCCCTTTTATTTTTTGTCAACATGAATAGTAAACTCGGTAAATTTTTGTTACCATGGTTAAGGGTAAACCATGTAATTAAGTGTAAAAATACTATGATAAGGACTATAAAATTACCCTAGTACTTGAAAAATCATTATAGGATAAATTAAATTCGGCCCTTAACACCTAATTTTCTAAAATGAGTCATTTAATGGACACTTTTCCAGGAAAATGACATGGGTATTATTAAAATCAAAGAAAGTGAAAAAATGTCACACTCTTATATTTAAATAAGTATAATATTTTAATATGGGGTTGAACAGAAATTAAGCTAGAATATAAATATTTTTTATAAATATTGAATACTTATCTACATCATTGTAATTTATTTATAATTTTTAGGGATTAAATAATTACCTTAAATGCTCACACAATGCTGATGAAGTAATTATTTTATTAATGGAAATATAAAATAAATATTATTATACATATTAAAATAAAAATAATCTTAGATAAATAATATGATAAATTAATTTTATATATTAAATATAAATATTAGGAATATAATAAAATATGTGGTTTGAATTTTTATTTTTTTCTAGATAATTTTAAAATATAAAGTAATGTATAGTGTTAAAATTGACATTAATGATATTTTAAAATAAATAATATTTTATGAATGATATAAAATTTATAAAAAAATGATTTAAAAAATGATTATTATAAGGTTAATAATATCATCCATGATTCATTTATTGGTTTTTTTTCATTTTATAGTAAATATATGAACCCTCAAAGAGTAAAAATCTATGTGGTCACAGAAAGATTTAAAGGGATTAAATAAAGGTTAATACCAGAATATAAGGGTATAACTATGACCTATAATAGTCCAAAAAAATTATTAAATTAATATTATTCTACCATTATCACTTTAGGCTCTAATTTGAGTGGTTTAATGTACACCTGTCTAATAAAATGACTAATATATTATTTAAATCAAAGATAATTACAAAATGTCACTCTCTTTGTATTTAATATCTTTTATTTGTACACATAGGGGTAAATGAAGATATGAAAAAAAAAATATAATTTTATTTTAATGTCATTAATTTAATAATATAAATTTATTTTTAATTTTGATAATTTTTGTTTTAATTTTTAGAAATTATATAGTTACCTTAAATGTTTGTTAAATGCTAATACAATATTTATTTAATTGACAAAAAAATAAAATAAATTACTTTGAAAATATTAATTTTGTTATAAATCAAATGATTTAATGTGTAAAATGAATTTTCTATATCAATATGAAATATTATAGAGTTTTTAAATCATTATATATGAATTTTTACCTTTTTCTAGAAGTATTTGAAGTCAAAGTAAATGAATATTATCAAAATTGACATTAATGGAAATTTATCAAAATAATATTTTATTAAATTATTTATAAATCATAAAAATATTTTTTAAAATAAATGATTATTATAAGGTCTAAAATTATATAAATTGACCATTTATGAAAAATTGATTCCATATAAGTAAAAAATATAATATTTTGATATTAAAAAATTTCTTACCATAGTTAAAATTAAAATGGGTTAACTAAGGGTCAATCAAAATGATAAGGTTTAAAATAATATCATAACTTGTTTAAAATATATTAGTTTATGATATTACAAGCTTATATTATCTTATATTTCAATAAATATCTATTTGGGGGTATTTTGATAGAAAATGAATTTATTATAAATTAATATTTTGGGAAATTCCAGAACTACCCCTCACTACAATTATAAAAGGGAACATCATCCCTCAATTACTTACATGACATTGAGCCTTATATATCAACCATACCCTACCAATTTATCTTATCAACTTCTTTTTAAACCTTCTAGATGTGTTTTTATTCTCAAAATACCGACCCTTGATCCCTTTAGAGGAGATCCAAAGGAGACCTTCCAAAGAACTGGTAATCACTCTAACTAATCACTTTATTTTTTCTACTCTTCCTAAACTCTTCTAAATCTATGATTTTTATCATAAAATAATAAATTCAGTATCCTCACTATTGTGAAATGTTATTATTATTATAAAAACACCATTATACACCCTTTTTCATCAAACAAGAAGTGAATGTATCACTCATGTGTACATACGATTTATCATCTCCGCATAGGGATAAAATTCATTTTTCATCACCATATTTTATGCATGGGTATTATTAATGGTTAAATTAACATATATTATATATATTATATAATATAAATTCTGTAAATATGAATTATTATTTACCTTTATCTCATTCCATCAATCGAAAAATGAAAACGGCGTTCATGCGTACATATGATCTACTGCCTCCATGAACGATGTAATTCATTTTCTTGTTTCTACTTTATATTAATGAATACAAATATGAATATAATTTTTATATATAATTTTTATACCATTATTAATAATCTAGAAATGATGAGACTAAGTTCAATGTATAAGGACTAAGACTGTTGAACAAAAACAAGCATTGAAAACAAATCAATTATCACCCAGAACAGTGATTTTACAAACAAATTATTAATAAAAATGGGATAATATGTTATAAATAAATAATATAAGATATGATAAATATATTTTTAGTAATAAATGTATAATAAATATATATTTATTATACATAAGGTTTTAACATGAATAAATATAGCCGAGAGGTGAGGTAAGGGGATTTCTAGTCTCATTTTTATTTCTCTGAGTATTATGTCATATTCACAAATCAATTATTTTTTGGGGTGTATATAATACCCAATAATTTAATCTATGATCATTTTCCTCAAATTTATGATTATTTACATATCCAATTTATGATCTCTCTTTCATAGGGTTTACAGTTCAAAAGTTACCAAATTGGAAAGGTAGTTTTGTCTTAATATGCCTTCTTTGAGACACATGTTAGTTGTGCACCTATATTATTTTTTAAGGTATATATACTACCCTTTTACATGTTGTATCATGAATATACTTATTTTCATGTTATTATAAGTTTCACATAATGTTATTCTATCTTCTTATAGAAATTTATTTTATTCAAAAACCATGCTCTCTAAAAAAATTCAAAAATGTTTTTAAATGATCTTTTAAGAATTTTCAAGGAAAAGGGTTTAATATATGTTTAAAATGGGTTTTTAAAGCTTTATTTATAATTTTTTAAGTTTATTTTAATTGTAAAAATGTTTTCTAAATGATTTAAAAAGTGTTTTTCAAATAATAAAGGATATTTTCCCCAAGAAATGTTTTAAAAATATCATTCAAAATTACTTTCCATCTAAGATGAAATCCATTTTTGTTACTCATGCCTTACTGAGGATATTATTCAAGGATACCATTCTTATTCCTTATAAATATGGTTTATATTTATGATGGCATGATGTATATGAATTATTTGTCTTTTCTATGAGTTGTGTTACGATGAAATGTTTATGAAACCCACTTTTTATAGGTTCTAATATGATGATTGATTTATGAACTTTTGATACATGTATGTATCATTTCATTTTTTTGATTGGTGGTACCTATATCTATCTCCAATGCATTGGTTAAATATTTATATCTCATGAGATAGATAGGATTTGAATTGTTAGTAAACCTAGATCAGTAATACAAGACCAGAATGAGGAGTGAACGCAGATCATTAAGGGACTTTGTCCTCTATGACAGTCTTGGCAGTGAGCCTTGACTAATATGAAAATAGTTTAATAATGATTATGTGTATTCCACAATTTCATATCTTTTTTTATTCTCTCATGTCTCATGTTCTTTTATTATTTTATAACTCATGTCTTATGAAAATCTATGTTTTATTACATGACTCAAGATTTTAATCTTTCATATATATAGTGTATAATTTTTAAATATTATGATCATGATCACATACCCTTATGCTCATATTATGCTTTCATGTGATCATGGTTTGATATATCCTATGTTTACCCTTACTGATCATCTGATCTCAACCTTTTCTTATGTTTATTTTTCCCAATTTATGAAGAAATATGTTAAATTAGTTTTTTTGGAATAATTTTACATGGATGATGTTAATGACCTACTGTGAAATAAGAAAATATGGTTATAGTGGGTGATAGTTTTTATTTTTATGAACTAGTTGTTTATGAATCCAAGTTGTTAAGAGTTTTTTCTAATTCTCTAAAACTCTAAACTTGAAAGGACCTTGGGTATGTAAGTGATCCAATATTTTCTTTTGATATTGTAAGAATTTTTTATGGAAAAAATTGGGTCACATTGTAAAGTTTATGAATTTAACAGCAGATCTAGATGTTTGGATTCTAAGTTATTACATTGTAATCATATGTAAAAATAAAATAATAATTTGAAAATACATATTATAACACCCCATATCATAAACAGGACATAATTATATGATTTATAATAACATTTTCACATTCTTATATTCCCATGATCTTTTAGGTTTATAGTTTTAGAGAATTGGTAAAAAACATTACAAAACAAAGTGAACACTTTTACACAATATACATTTTTCCACAAAAATATGGCATTAAGTTTACACCCATGTTTCATTTAATACACTTTTTCTTATTTTAAGATGAGTATAAATTGAAAATTTTGACCTTTATACAGTTCTTACACATCCTTGTATACTATGAGAAACATTTGAAAACATGGAATGAGAAAAACAAAGCTCCGTAAAGGATATAAAAATAAATTAATCTCATTATTCTAGTGAAAAGAATAAAAATCCTTGAAAATGTTTACATTTTCAAAATAAAACTTTAAGAATGTTAATATAACATATTCACGTGATAAAACCATCATTTGATCAAATAAAACCTTTGAAACCAATTAGTAGTAGATAAAATTGTAGGATCCAAATAGTATATATAGATGCTCAATTACAAGAGATGGGTGAATTGTATGTTTAAAAACATTCATTTTTAAC
Source organism: Viscum album (assembly GCA_963277665.1). Classification (NCBI taxonomy): domain Eukaryota; kingdom Viridiplantae; phylum Streptophyta; class Magnoliopsida; order Santalales; family Viscaceae; genus Viscum; species Viscum album. Next base: position 1,812,515,400 of record OY728156.1, read on the forward strand.
ATTAATGAAAAACAATGTTTTACAAAGTTAAACAAGGTAATTTCACAAACCCTCTTTTGTTCTTAACTAAGAAATAAACTTGCTTTGGGTTCAAAAAAATGGATCCAGAAAAGAAACTAAAGAATAGTAGATTTTACCTTAAAGCTTTTAGAATATTTTTCAAGATCCCCTCCACACAAGGTGTACCCCTACAGGGATGGTAAAGTGAGAAGGGAGATAATTACCCCCTGAGTCCCACCTCCAGTAGGCCCTGGGTTGGCAACTAGCACTGAGGGTATAATAAACACACAAATGGGAGGCATTACCCTCTAAGAGAACACATGCGAAAGAGAGAGATAAGATAGAAACCAAGAAAATATAACTCAAACAACAATGTAATAGAAATACCATGCACACATATGTAATGTCAGGAAAAACTACTACAACTGAAAGGGGAAAAACTGAAAATACCCAAAAGAAAGTAAAAATAGCAACAACCACAAGCCTGAACCGCTCCTGCAACCCCAAGCTTGTAGAAACCATCTTGATCTCCAAATTGATCGAAGTGACCTGAAAAAACATTTTTTATATACATAGGGTGAGTATAAGAGTATACTCAGTAGGATTTTCCTCATATCCTCTCATACAAAAGTAAATAAAGCATGCTAAAGAACAGTGCACTACTGGAAAATAGGTCTATACCCACGGTTTTCCAACAAACCATGGGTATAGGTATAGTATGGGAACCTATACCCACGGTTGTGCCAAAAACCGTGGGTATTGTTTTCTAATAAGACCTATACCCACGGTTTTGGAGAAAACCGTGGGTATAGGGTATTTTCTGAAGACCTATACCGACGGTTCTTCAAAACCGTAGGTATTGCATTTTTTTTTGGAAGACCTATACCCACGGTTCTCCAGAACTGTGGGTATAGCTTTCCCGCATTATGGCGGGGAAAAACATTAGACAGGACACGAAAAAATATTTGGCGGGAATAAATTTTTTCACAGACCGTTTTAATATATATAGGCAGATGAATATATGTATAGCAAGTAAAAATTCCAGCTCGGTTGGTACCTCAGAAGCGGATCTTATGTTTACTGTTAGACGAGAGTTCAAATTCCCATGGGTGCTAATTTTTTATTTAAATACCCCGATATATTAATATATATACGCCGATATATGTACTTAGAACAGAATATGTTAACAGCTCGGTTGGTCTGTTGTTTGGTGCCCGCGCGCTGCGTAGCCGGAGGTGCGGGTTCGAAACCCCGTATCAGCGTTTTTTGAATTGAAAAACCTAACGAGGATTATATTAATATATATTACCAGATACATATATACATAACAGTTAAAATGCGTAGCCCGGTTGGTTCGATGGTGTAGCCCTTCCTTGAGGAACTGAGGGAGGCCCAGTTTCAAAACCTCCTGGGCGCCAATTTTTTGAATTAAATACCCCACGGTTTTCAAACCGTGGGGTCTGTTATGTGCCACGGTGGCACCGCAGTGTGCCACATTTGACACCCCCTATACCCACGGTTCTCCAAAACCGTGGGTATAGGCTGATACCCCTATACCGACGCCTTTCCAGCCCACGGTTCCCAAAACCGTGGGTATAGGCTATACCCACGGTTTTGGGGGCTATACCCACGGTTTTGAACCGTGGGTATAGGACATTTTTCCAGTAGTGGTGAACAACAAGTGAAACTAACTCGTCACCTAAATAGGTATACTAAGTTCTCATCCTCACCATGGATACTCTCACCTAGTAATACATACAAGATTATATAACATAATAAATAATATCAAGGGTACCCCGCTACTACTTCCCCACTAGTTTTCCTTTTCCCCAACATCGCACATCCTAAGAATCTCTCTCCAAAAAGGCTTGCCCGCATACACTTGGGTGAAGCACCACAACATTCACCTCATGCAACAAAACCACCACGTCCACATAATCAAAGTAACAAGTTAGTTTCCAGGAGCTAGCACAGATCACATAATGTGTATCATACGTCGGGAATTATACCTCAAGCTATTCCAACCCATACATCGAGTAAGGATCCTCAAGCCATCACAGACTATACACATTACACCTATAGTAGTTCATAGGAAACTATATCCATAATATATGTGTGTGAATAACCACAAGGCATTAAAACCCTCTACACACATATATGGGTAAAACTAACCATTGTACTTACCAACACAAGTAACTACCAAGAGAAGAGAGTGGGGCCAAAGGGGGTAGTCATCCATCCATCCTCCCATCAGAATGTTGGGAAAAACACCCCCCAGGGCCCAGAATCCTTGGGGTGTCTGTTTCCATAACTGACAGGGTAGAGTATCATACAGAAACACAAAAATTAAATAATATACTATATCTCACAAACACACTATGAGAATAACCTAGTCTCAGACTCTACTACATCCAACGTCTCTCGGACTCATGGCTACCACTTCTAAAACTAGATATCCTATAAGCACACAACCATTTAAAGAGATTTATTACATTAATTCATTACCTTTTTATTAGTTTCACTTTACGTTAATTAATTCTTTAATCATTAATTAACCATTAAAAATTCCACATTATATTTCATTAGCATCACACCCAAATTCCACTGTTCCATTAAAAAAATGCAACCTCATCATTGTGTCCCAGGATGCTCCAATCCCATGCGTTAACATCATTTATCTAATCATTTATTAACAAAATTACTTTCCCATATTCCCAAGAATTCTAGAAAAACATTCTAAGCTACTAAACCCAAGGGGGATCAACACAGTGAAAAGATGAACTACCCGTCGAGTCTTTGTCACCTATAGTAGAGCATAGACCCATCCTCCCTCGGGAATCTAAACACAGAAAGCATGTGGAAAACCCTATGCTTCTTCTCCCCTTTTTGGAAGGAGGGTAATCAAACCAACTACCTTGATCGGTGGGTAAAGTAAGGAAGATAAACAACCAACAAGAAGCATCAAGCATCCAAACATTCACATCCAACCCGTTTCATCATCTCTAGTGTCCTCCTCGACACCCATATTCATAAAATGATGCATCTCGACACTCTAGGCATCAACTACTACCACAAAAAATGGGCCTCCCTACCCCCACATATCACAATAGTCATCTAGACTCATGTCACAACACAAGCAGCAGGAAAACAACATTATATCAATTAGGCATTTTTCCCTTAAACAAGCAAGAGGGTAACTCAGAACCCTATAAGGAATTATCTTTTATCAAACAACCAATTATTTAATCCATCTTAAATTAACCAATTTATTATTTGAATTTTCTAACTATGGGAAACCAATATAGTAAGCTATCAAAAAATAATTAAGCATGCTTACTATATCAATTTGACTAGAATAAAATTACAACAACAGCAACTAGATTCATTTACATGCCTCTTTATCTTCATCCAAAAAATTATCAATTAATTTCTAGCTTTGCATTAATTACCAATTTCCATCAAGAATTAAAATCTAAACAAGTCTAGAATAGATATCACACTATCTAGAAAAACAAGATCCAATAACATACGATCGATATCAATTTATTTATCTAGTTCAAATATTTAATATGTCAATTCCATTGTGATCCAGTGGGATAAAACATGCTAACTATAAATTTTTATATAAAATAATTTAGAAGCATAAAATCCCCTACCTCAAAAGGTTCTTAATGTTCTTTATATGAGAATGATCCACACAACAGATCATGATCGCCTCCTCCCGTGACAACTACATCCACCCGAGGATGTCGCGACGCGACCGCACTAACTGAAACCAAAGAAACTCCATTTGAAGCATGGATATCACATTACATAATATTTCAAGGAGAAAAAGGAGAATATGAACCCAAAATAAAAATGATAAATCAAACCTTATATTGAAGATTGATGGATACTGCTTGGTTGCACCAAAATAGGGGTGTACTTGTAGTAAGAAGAATGTTGAGGGAAACCAATCCAAGGAGAAAGTTTGATTACAAAATACTATAGTAACTAATGAAAGTTTAGAGTGTCTCACACTTGAGAATAAGGAGGAAGAACAAGGGAGGAAGATACTCATCCCTTTAGAATATTTAACATAGAAGCAGTTTAAGATACACTGGATTTTCTATTAAAAACAGATCGCATTAAACCACATGGTTTGACCAAGTAAAAGAATATTGAGCCTTAGGAAAATTAATATAGGAGTTATGGGATTTGATTTGGCCTTAAATCCTTAAAACAAGGCCTTAAATTCATTTTACGTCAAAGAAAAAGTTAAATCAATGAAATTGGAAAAAATCTGAAAATTTGGAAAAGGAAATATGAAATAGTTCAGGAAACATTGTTCATGAGCTGTGACACCATGTCTGTGACACCATATTTGTGACACCGTGTCTGTGACACTGTGATTGTGACACTGTGACTATGACATCGTGACTATGACATTGTTTCTATGACACTGTTTTTGTGACCCCATGACATTGTTCACAAAACTGGAAACACTATTCACAGAACTAGAAATTTTGAAAAGTGTTGGGGATGAGTCACCTTGACCTCCCAAAACACCTCAAACACCAGATTTCAACAAAGTAATGGACCAGAGAGGTTCGGTCCATTACATCATATACCTCTCAAAACATTCTCGTCCTCGAGAATCCAAAACCAACCCAAAAGGAAATAGAAAAGGGGTCCAAACAACCACTCCTCAAGGTACCTCTCAAAAGAGACCAAGCCATAAGAAAAAACAAAATAAAACCATCTTATAAACATGAAAGTTCTATAACAACAAAGTGGACACCGTTACATGAAAAGAGTTAAACATCAAAAAACTATGGGTACTGAGCATGCATTTGTGACTCACGTTCCCAGGTACTCTCCTCCATGCCACTATGTCACCACAAGACACTAACCAAGGGAATAGAATGCCCACAAAACACCTTCTATTTGTGATCTTGGATCTCCAAAGGTTGCTCCTTTAAGGTCACACCATCATCAACATCGATCTCTCCCCAATCGATGACGTGTGAGTTTTCATGAAGATAATGATGAAACTGTGGTACATGGAAAACATCATGTATCCAGATCATCTGTAGGGGAAGTTCTATCTGATATGCCACAAATCCAACACAAGACAACACCTCTAAAGTCCCAACAAACTAGGGAGAAAGCTTACTCCCATGACCAAACCTTCTCTTCCCATGATGGGGCATCACCTTCAGAAATACATGATCCCCAACATCAAACTCCAAAGGTCTCCTCCTTTGATCAGCTTATGATTTCTGAAGATTCTTCACTGTCTTCATCCTCTCATTAATCACCTGAACCATCTCTGTCATACTCTACACTAGTTTCAGTATGAGAATTACTGACTCTCCGACCCTAGTCCAGCACAATGGAGAACGAAAAGGTCAGCCATACAATACTTTAAACGGCGTCATACCTATGGTTGAGTGAAAACTACTTTTGTAATCAAGCTACACCAAGGTTAAGTTCCTTATCCACAAACCTCTAAAATCCAAGACACAAGAGTGCAACTTGTCTTCAAGAGTTTGGATAGTACACTCTATCTGACCGTTCGTCTATAGATGAAAAGCAGTGTGAAGGCTTAGCTGAGAAATAAAAGCATGCTAGATACCTCTCCATACCCTGGAGGTAAAATGAGAATCTCGATCAGAAATGATCGTCCTTGGGACTCCATGAAGTCTCACTATCTCTTCTAGATACTGCCTCGACAAAACATCCAATGAGCTTAACTCCTTGATCGCTATGAAGTGGGATGATTTTGTTAAACGATCCAATACCACCCAAATAACTCCATTTCATCCTTGAGCTTAGGGTAGACTAGTAACAAAGTCCATTGAGATGTCCTCCCACTTCCACTGAGGAATATCTAATGGCTGGAGAAAACCATAGGGGAAACAGTGCTCAGCCTTCACCTTTTGGAAGAATAATCATCGAGACACAAACTTTGCAGCTGTATGCTTCAACACAAAACACCATAACTAACTCTTCAAGCCTGGGTATATCTTTTTCATGCCAGGATGCACCGCTTAAGATGAACTATGTAACTCTCTGAGAACCATATCACGCATCACCAAAGGAACAAAAATCCTTCCATGGTACAACACTCAGTGTTTTTCATACTTAGACCAACCATCAAGGGCCTCTCCACAAACAACTCTTTCTCTCTAGACCTCCACCTCAAGATTCCCCAACTGGGACTCTTCCACCTGTTGTTCCAGAGATGAATGCACCATCATCTGAAAAAGACAATATCGGTCCCCAACTTCTTCTATATCAAGATTTAATAATGAAAGTTCTTCCATTACTCTCTAGGAATCACTATATTCACACACATCATCACTACGTGACTTCCTTCCTAGCGCATCAGCTAGAGCATTACCCTTTACAGGGTTATAAGATATTTTGAAGTCATATTCCTATAAGAACTCCATCCACCAATGTTGTCACAAGTTTAAGTCGCGTTGGGAGAAAACATACATCAGGCTCTTATGATCGGTGAAAAACACAAAGTTCTCACCAATGAGGTAATGTCTCCACAACTTTAGAGAAAACACCATGGCTGCTAAATCGAGAACATGGGTGGCATAGTTACGTTCATGGGGATGCAACTGACAAGACCCATAAGAAACAACTGATCTATGATGCATCAGAACACAGCCTAACCCCAGATGCGAAGCATCGCAGAAAACATCAAACTGAACTCCCTCTGTTGGAAGACAGAGAACTGGAGCACTTACTAACTTCTCCTTTAGATAATTGAAAGCTGCCTGACCCTGATTAGTCAACATGAATGCCTGATCCTTCTTATCCAATGCTATTAGAGGAGTCTCAACCCGAGATAAATCGGCTACAAACCTCCTGTAGTAACCTGTGAGACCAAGGAAACTTTACACATCTGTCACTATCTTGGGGGATACCCAAGAAACAACTGCTTCTATCTTTGATGGATCCACATCTACTCACTACTAGGACACAACATTCCCCAAGAAACGGACTTCTCGATCCCAAAACTCACACTTATACAACTTCCCAAATATCTTATGTTGATGAAGAACTCCCGAAATGGTGTGTATATTCTCTTCATGTTCCTCCTCGGATGTGGAGTACATAAGGATGTCATCAATGAAAACCACCACGAACTTATCCAGGAACTCATGGAACACATTTTTCATTAATCCCATGAACACAACCAGTGCGTTTGTCACACCAAATTACATTACAACAAACTTGTAATTCCCATGACAACAATAGAAAGCAGTCTTTGGGATATCCTCATCCTTTACACGCATCTGATGATATCCTGACCGCAAGTTGATTTTTGAGAACTGACTTTCACCCTTCAATTGATCGAATATATCATCAATCTGTGGAAGAGGATAGAAATTTTTCATTGTCACTTTGTTTATGTGATGATAATCGATACACTACTGCAAACTGTCATCAGCCTTCTTCACGAACAAAACCGGTGCACCCCATGGTGACACACTTGACCAAAAAAACCGCACTATAACATACCATAAAGATGTATATGTAGCTCTCGTAACTCATAAGGGGCCATCCTATATGGATAAATAGAGATAGGATACAGTATTGGTTGTAGATCAATCTAAAACTCAATCTCTCATTGAGGGGGTAATGCTACAACCTCTTCTAGAAAAACAGCACAGTGCTCTTCTACAACCCTAGGAAATGCTAACTACTAAAACTATGAAGAACTCAGCATCATCTCATCCATCATGGATGATAAGGATGAAATATGCCTCTGAGCCATCCGAGGGTCTCGCTCTCCAACAAACACCACTAGATCTACATCCTCATCGAAGAACACAACCTACCTCCTAAATCAATCCACAATATCCTATACCGAATAAAACCAATACATACTAAGGATGACATCATATGGTTGTATTCATATACATAGGAAATCTATCCAAGATTAGTTTTACCCCAAAACTAGCTCATAGTCTCTACATACTTCAAACAAGTCAGCTCAACCTCCAATTAGCATAGTCAATGCCAAGGGCACTGGAAGCCTCTCTACCTCAAGTCCCAAAGCATGGATGAGGGTAGGTGATATAAAGGAGTGTGACTCTCCAGAATCAAACAAGGGATACACCAAGGTAAAAAACAAGCATATGGTACATCGAACAACGTCTGGATCTCCTAGATCTGGAAATTCTAAAGCATGAAGCTAACCACTTCCTCCTCCATGACCTCTATAACCCTGATGAAGACCACCACCATGGTCGCACTCTACTCTATGAGGATGAGGAGAATCACAGGGTTGTCCTTTACCTATCCCATCTACCCTCTACTGATCCAAAGCTGGTGTAACCTAGTACTAATTCCTCAGTTGGAACTGCCTCAACAGAGGAACCTGGAGCAGAACACCTGGTGAATGATGACTTCTCTGAAAGTTCGGTAATTCTCTTTGCTGATGACCTCACCCTCCACAAGAAAAACAAGTTATTGATCCCTTGGAAAAGGCCTGAGAGCCACTTCCCTTGGAGAAACAAGATGTTGAGGGTTGGGACCTACCCCCAGCTGAACGAAAACTCTTCTACCTTGAAAACCAGGAACCCCGGACCACAGCTCTGCTTCATGAGGAATCATAACGACTCCCCTCTTGAGACAATCGGGTTCTGTCCAATGTCCTCTCGATGTCCTCTTCCATTTCCAGCACCTCAAGAAATGTCTTCATCATAAATGGGGTGACCTGGTGCTGGATCTCTGGATGCAAAGCCTCCTCGAAATGCCTCGCCCTAGCCTCCTCATCTAGCAATAGGTCCGAAGTATATCGTAAAAGTTTCCTGAAACGGATTCCAAACTCTCGCACACTGTAGCTCCCCTATTGAAGGGTAAGAAAATTCTGGAGACTAGATGCCATCGTGGTTGAAGAAAGAAATTTGACTCTAAACTTGTCTCAGAACTCATCTCATGAGATCGTCGACTCCTCGCAATCCCCAAGAAATAAGAACCACCACTACCTTGCTGCTCCATGCAGCATCTTCACAACCAAGGACACCCAGTGCTCCTTCTGAGAACAGATCAAACTGAAGCCTATCTAGATCTCCTCCAACCATTATTCTGTGACCGCATCTGAAACTAATCCCTCATACTTTTACAGACTCTGGAACAAAAAATCTTGGAGTGTCCTCCTCTAAGTTTCGTCGTCGTTGACCTTTACCCTACGGTGATTTGCTGGCATAGCCTACTGGACATATTCTATGTGATCTTGATGAGGACATCAGCCTAGAGCCATACCTATAAAATAACACATAGTTAGATATCCTAACCCTGAATATTGAAGACTCGGCGTTAATTAATTAATTGTTTTATTTTATTCATTTTAGGTTTACCTATCCTAAGGTCTACCCATTCAAACATGAGCACAAAGAAGAATGATTCATGACCCTTTTCTAGGTCTCTACCCTTCAACTAGTATCACCTCTTTTAGTAGACATTGTAAACTTAAAGGTTTTTGCATCAGATCACAGGGGGGCCTAAACGCCTATGTCTCAGCCAGTATCCAGTGTTTACATCACTTGCTAAACTTGACTGACATTGTTGCCCTACCAACCCGTGCAACCTCACTTGTGTCTAACACCAACTTCATCCTATCCATCAACCAAACCTATGATACCACTCTATCATGACCCCCTCCCTACAAGGTGTGCCCCTCCTAGGTTGGAAATGTGAGAAGGGAAATAATGACCCTCCGAGTCCTGCCTCCAGTAGGCCCTGGGTAGGCAACTAGAACTGAGGGTATAGTAAACACACAAATGGTAGGAATTACCCTCTAAGAGAACACATGATAAAGAGAGAGATAAGATAAACACAAATCAACTCCAACTCAAAAAGCAATGTAAAAGAAATCCCAAGTACACATATGTAATTTCATGAAAAACTACTACAACTGAAAGGGGAAAAACTGAAAATACCCAAAATAAAGTAAAAACAGCAGCAACCACAAGCCCAAATAGCTCCCGAAACCCCAAGCTAGTAGAAAACATCTTGATATCCAACATACTCCAAGTGACCTGAAAAACTGTTTATATATATATAGGGTGATTATAACAGTATACTCATTAGGATCCTCCTCAGAGCCTCTCGTGCAAAAGTAAAGAAAGCATGATAAAGCACAGTGAATAGAAAGTGAAACTAACTGATCAACTAAATAGGTATACTAAGTTCCAATACTCACCATGGATACTCTCACCAAGTAATGCATACAAGAGTATTTAACATAATAAATAATATCAAGGATACCACGATAATACTTCCCCACTGGTTTTCCACTTTTCCCCAACGTCGCACATCCTAAGCATCTCTCTCCAAAAAGGCTTGCCCACAGACACCTGGGCGAAGAACCACAACATGAACCTCATGCAAAAAAACCACCATGTCCACATAATAAAAGTAACCAGGTAGTTTCCAGGAGCCACTACAACTCGCATAATGTGTATCATATGTCAGGAATTATACCTCAATCCATTACATCCCATACACCGAGTAAGGATCCTCACGCCATCACAACCTATACATGTTACACCTATAGTATTCCATAGGAAACTATATCCAGAATATATGTGAGTGAACAACCACAATCCATTATAGCCCTCTACATGCATATATGGGTAAAACTAACCACTATGCCTACCAGCACAAGTAACTACAAAGAGAATAGAGTAGGGACAAAGGGGGTAGTCATCCATCCATTCTCCCATTGGAATGTTGGAGAAAACACCCCCTTAGGGCTCAGAATCCCCAGGGTGTCAGTTTACCTAACTGAAGGGGTGGTTTAACATATAGAAACAAAAAAATATATATATAATATGGCTCACAACCACACTATGGTAATAACCCTATCTTAAACTCAACTGCAGCTAACATCTCTCGGACTCCCGGATGCCACTTCTAAGACTAGGTATCCTATAAGAACACAAACATTTAAAGAGATTTATTACATTACTTCATTCTTTTTTTTTATCAGTTTCACTTTACATTAATTAATTCTTTAATCATTAATTAACCATTAACAATTCCACGTTATATTTCATTAGCATCACACCCAAAGTCCACTATTCCTTTAAAAAAATTGCAACCTCAGCATTGCGTCCCAAGAAGCTCTTGCCCCATAGGTTAACATCATTTATCCAATCATTTTTAATAGAATTACTTTCCCATATTCCCCATAATTCTAGAGAAACATTCTAAGCTACTAGACACAATGGGGCTCAACATGGTGAGTAGATGAACTACCCGTCGAGTCTTTGCTGCCTATAGAAAGAGTATAGACTCATCCTCCTTTAGGAAGCTAAACATAGAAAGCACGTGGAATACCCCATGAATATTCACCTCTTTTTTGGAATGAGGGTAAGAAAACCAACTTCCTTGAGTAGTGGGGAAAGTAATGAAGATAAAAAACTAACAAGAAATAGCAAGAATCCAAACATTTACATCCAACTCATTTCATCATCTCTATTGTCCTCCCCGGAACCCATATGCATAAACCAATGCATATCACCACTCTAGGCATCAAATTATACCACAAACAATAGTCCTCCATGCCCCCACATATAAAAATAGTCATCTAGAGTCACATCACAACATAATCATTAGGAAAACAACATTATATCAACCAGGATCTTGGCCCTTAAAAATGCAAGAGGGTGCCTCAGAACCCTATAAGGAATTATCTTTTATCAAACAACCAGTTCTTTAATCCATCTTGAATTAACCTATTTATTACTTTTAGGTTCCAAATATAGGAAACCTAAATAGTAATCTATCATAAATAATTAAACATGCTTACTGTATCAATTTGACTAGAATCAAATTACAACAACATAACCTGGATTCATTTACATGCCTCTTTAACTTTAGCCAAACAATTATCAATTAATTTAGAGCTTTACATTCATTACCAATTTCTATCAATAACGAAAAGATAAACAAGGAAAGAATATATATCACACTATCAAGAAAAAAAATAGGCAATAACATATGATCGATATCAATTTATTTATCCAGTTCAAATATTTAATATGTAAATTTCATTGTGATCTAGTGGGATGAAACATGCTAACTATAAAATTTCACATAAAATAATAGATAAGCAACAAATACCCTACCTCAAAAGGTTTTTAATGTTCTTTATACGAGAAAAATCCACACAATGGATCACGATAGCCTCCTCCCGTGACAACTGCATCCACCCGAGGATGTCGCGGCATGACCGCACCAACTGAAACCCAAGAAAATCTATCAGAAGCATGGAGATCACATTACATAATATGTAAAGGATAAACATGAGTAGATTAACCCAAAATAGCAACAATAAATCATACCTTATATCGAATATGGATGGATACTACTTGGTTTCACCAAAATAGGGGGTGCACTAGCAGCAAGAAGAATGCCGAGGGAAACCAATCCAAGAGGAATTTTGATCGCACAAATCCTATGGGGAGGAATGAAAGGTTTGAGCATCCCACACCCATGAACAAGGAGAAATAACAAGGGAGGAAGATATCTCGTCCCTTTAGAATATTTAATTGAGTAGCGGTTTAAGATACGCTATATTTTCCATTAAAAGCGGATAGCATTAAACCACGCTTTTTGAACAAGTAAATGCAGCTTGACCCTTAGGAAAATTAATATAGGAGTTATGGGATTTTATTTGGCCTTAAATCTATAAAAAAGGCCTTAAATTATTTTTAAATCAAAGAAAACATTAAATCAGTGAAACTGGAAAAAATCTGGAAACACTATTCATGAGTTGTGACACTGTGTCTATGACACCGTGTCTATGACATCGTGACAGTGACACCGTTTCTATGACACCATGAATATGACACCATTTTTGTGACACCTTTTCTATCACACCATTTTTGTGACACTGTGACACTATTCAAAAAACTGAAGACATTGTTCACATAACTAGAAATTCAGAAAAGTGTTGGGGATGAGTCACCTTGACCTCCCAGAACACCTCAAACACCAGATTTCAGAAAAGGAATAGACCAGAGAGGTCTGGGCCATTAAAATATTATTTATCAGAGTAATTAAAAGTACAAGAAATTATAAGAAAGATATACTTTCTTTCTTTATCAAAATAAAGCAAAAAAACTTGAAACAACAATCAAGTAAACAAGTAGAAAATATTTTAACCCAAAGAGTAGGGTATTCAACAACCTTGGATAAAGGTTCCTTGATTTATACTTTCATGAATTTCCATCTTACCCACACCATGGTAATCCCTTGATAATAATATCGGAGTATGTATTTCTATCCCCACAAGTTCTTGAACATTAAGGTAGTTGGTACCTCTATCTTCCTATCCCCAGAAGCCCTTGATTTTACTCTGCAAAAATCATAGTCGCATGAAGAAAACTGAACAAGATGTTCACATCTAAATGAGATGTTCATAAAATACACAAGGCACAAGAGTATTTCTATCTCTAGAAATCACTTCATAGTATATAATAACTAGGATCATCAGTTGATTGATGGATAAATTTCATAGATAATGATCTCATTCAAATGAGCTCCTATTTATAGGAAAAACTTCAAATGTCGGCTCCCTCCTCCAATGGTCATATTTTTCCGTGAATCTTGGAGGGATTTGTATGTGTGTCACTCAACCAATGGTTAGTTAGAAACAAATTATATGAAATCATTTTATATAGGAAAATCTTGGGAAACATTATCATGATTAAGAATCAATAAAATGTAAGGAAAATAAAGTAGCTTAACCAAAACTAAATAATTAAAATCTAATGAAAAATAGAAATCAGGGTCTAAAATTATGAATATTTATATTATAGAAATATGGATATTTAGATTCTATTTTTCAAAGAATTCAGAGTCCAAACTCTATAGATTTTGGAGTCTGAATTCTAAAGAATCTGGAGTCTAAATTTTGAGGAATTTAATGTTTGAATTATGAGGAATTCAGATTCTGAATTATGAGGAACTAAGAGTCTAAATTTTAAGGAATTTGGATTCTAAATTCTTTGGAATTTTGATTCTAAATTTTGAGGAATTCAGAGCCTGAATTTTAAAGAATTCGGAATCTAAATTATAAGAATTTGGAGTCTGAATTTCATAGAATTTGGTGTATGAATTTCAAAGAATTCATAGTCTAAAAACATAAATACTCAATATCCAAGATTATAAGGTTTTAGATCAGGATCAAAATTTTTGACTTAGTAAAAATATAGTTAGACATGGTTTTTAGAAGACATTTAATAAGGCATTAAAAAACAAGGTAAGGATAAAACTTTTCTTAGAGAAATAAAATTTACTTTAAGAAAATAATTCTTAGAGAAATATAATTTTCCTTAAGAAAATGTGTTTGTGATTTTCAAAACATAGAGGAATAGAAAAGTCATAAGGAAATATTATTTACTCAACAATCTCCCCCTTTTTGTAAAGCACAAACAACCTTTCGAAAAATAATATAAAAAATAAGGTTTTTTCTTTTTGAACTATAAAAGAAAAACTTATCTCCCTTTACTTATGAACCATGATGAATATGACTGACTCCACCTTAGGTTTTTAAATTCCTAAGGATCATATTCTTTTATTTCTTAGAGAAGTGACTTTTTCTTTCTTAAGAAAATATTCTTTAAGAAGACTCACCCTTACTTAATATCCACCTTTATTAGGGAATTATCTTATTTATACTTATTATACTTTTGATCATTATTTTCTCCCCATTTTTTATTTTCAAAAAGGAATGGAGGAATAAAAATTAATTATACCTTAAAGGTTAGTGATATACTAGAAAATACAATTTAAGGATAGGAAAATATTCATTATGATAGTAAAAATTGGTATAGGGTAAAAATACAACAAAAGATCATATTGACTTAAATAAATCATTCATCCTTATTTTATTTTGGCATGAGATTTCTCAAGGTATCTTTTAGCTTCTTAATCTCTTTTTGATCATCCTCAAACCTCTTGAGAAACTGATCCCAATACTGATTCTTCTTTTCCAGAGCCATGATCTTTTCTTCTTTAGACTTCAAAATTTCTGCCTTAGACTTTACTACCTCTTTTTACTGATTGAACTTTTATTCCTACTATTCCTTGATCTCCTTTTCTCTCTTTAAATTTAAGGCAACTAAATTTAATTTTCCATTCATAAATTTATCCTCTTTCTTCTGAGCTACTTGCTCAAGATTTGTCTTTTCTAAAAAACTTTTTGAAAGATTTTATATTCTATCATCTAACTTGTCAAAAACATATTTTAATGAATCCTAGAAGTCATAAAAGATTATCATAACTTAAATAATTATTTTATACTATTTTTTTATTTCCGTACATGATCTATTATGAGCATCATAACCAATATGAAAAGTTTTGAAATCTTCCTCAAGCTTGATAAACTTTTCCATGATCATTATCAAAAAAATCTGACTTCTGATTAAAAGAATTTTAAATCAACCGATATCTCGAATCAATACTAGGGATCAAAGATATTGTGTTCACTAACTTCTTCAAATAATAAACAACAAAATCTTGACACATCAAAGATGAATATTTGGAATCTAATTTCCTTACAGGAGAGAATAATTTTTCTAGCTCTTTAGATTTTCTCTTTGATGAACCACCAATATCTTTCTTATCTTTAAGTATGAAATCCTTTTTAGGTGTATCAACAACCACCTATTTTCCATTATCAATTTTGGAAATAACCTTCTCAGCCATTGGAGACTCATGCTCACTATCAAAGAGTTGGACTATTTTATCTTCATCAACCTCTTCTTTCTCATCATCTTCTTTAACATAATTAGGTGGATGAAAGCATGGTTTCTACTATCATCATTAGTAGGTTTATCAACCTCTTTTTTTCCATTATCCTCTTTCCCATAAGAAACATTTTTGGTTGAATCAATCTAGAAAGTTCGAATTGAAAGCTTGTCTGAATGACTTTCCTTCTAATGGTATTCTTCCACTTTCTTAATCACATCATCCCTTTCACCTTCTTCCTCTTCTTTTTCTTATTCTTATTCAACTTCTTGAATTATTTCTTCTTCTACAACAGGTTCCAAAATTGAAATTTTATTTCCCAGAGTTTCTAAAGGAACTATTTCTTGGAGGAAGGATTCTGGTACCTGAATCAATGTAAAGGAATTCTCTATATCTTTGAGTAAGAGTTGGAAAATTTCAGCTTCTGACATTTTCTTCTTCAACTTATTCTATTTCTCTTGACTTTCAAGTTCTTCGGCAGTTTGTATTTTCAAGGCCTTTTCCTCATAAGGATCTAATCCAAATCTTGGATCTCCCTCCTTATTCTTTTTCTTCTACTCCATCCATTTCTCTACTACATCATCAGATAATGTTTTTTTCTTTTTCGGCTTTGTTGGAGCTGACTGAGTTTCTGAAACTGTAGATTTTTCTTTAGTTTATAGTTCCTTATATTTTCTCATATTTTGGGATTTCTTAGAAGTTTCTTCTACTTCCCCTTTCTTGAATAAATCTTGAAATTCATTTTGAAAAATATCATAAAATTCTCCTAATTTGGCACTGAATCCGACTTTCATTCTTTTAAAAGTGTAATCACTTAGAAACATGATTTTGAAGGTTATGGGTTTAGAACTACAGGGAATTTTAAAAGATTCTAAACAAAGAACTATGATATTAGAAACGATTACCATATACATGATTATTTGTGACTTGAGAGTTCCATTGTTAATGTTGGAAATTGTTATAAGGATATACTTCACCAGGTTTACCTTCCTAAGGATAACCAAAAAGTCCAATATAAAGATATCACTTTTCTTTAAATAGTCCTTATCTCCATTTCTTGGAATAATAAAACCTTTTACCCACAAGGCTAACATCCTGAATTTTGTTGAAATATGATTGATCTTTGGTGATTTTATTCCCTTGAGTCCAAGACACTCAATTACCTTTTCCTTCTCTAATATTCCTGACTTTTCGGGCAACTTGTGAGAGAAATATATTGCCTCACCTATATAATGAATTCCAATAATATTTGTTGACATATTGAAATACATAGAATAGGTTTTCCCATAGCTTTTAAATAAAAAAATTTACCTTCCCCCTTATTTATAAAAACTGACTGTATCATAAAATTCTATAAGAATGTCAGAAAAAACCAGATCTTGACTCTTCGGCTTGGCAACACAAAAAATCACCAATCTATACAAATTGATATTCTTCATAATCAAATAATTATAATTAGAAAAAAAAATTGGGTCAACCAACCTTTCCCTATAGATTTTCTAATCCTTGATTTCCTTGTTCGAAGACATCTGATTCTATGAGGAAACTTCAAGTAACATATGGAATGTAAGAAGAATTGGAAAAATAAATGACCTATTTGAAGAGGAGCAAAGATAAGGTGCACAAAGACTTGAAAACCTAATGTGGGATAAGAAATAGGAAGGCCTTTATTTAAGATTTGAGATGACAGTTAGAATTCCCAATTTGATACAATAGTTGAAATAAGCACGATCTGATCTGACGGTTAAGATGAATTTCAAAGAAGGGTTTTATAGATTCTAATCCTTTGACATTTTAAGGAAAAATCATATTTAAGGAAATTTAATCCGATAGAGTTTTCTTAAAATAAGATAAAAATACCAACAACTAAAAAATAAAATTATGAAGATTTATGTAAGGAAACATACCTTTTAGATTTCATAGAAAGAATTGTTAGTATTGATAAAGTTAAAAATCTAGATTTTGGAAATTTTTGTTAAGGAAATAAAATTTTTGATTCTAGAAATTTTTGGATTAAAAAAATATTAAGAAATAAAACTCTGGGTTACGAAAATTTTGATTAAGAAAGAAAAATTTGGGGATATGAAAATTTTTATTAAGAAAGAAAAATTTTGGGATACAATAAATAAATGTACTCCCCCTATGAAAATAAGTTTCTTGACGTAAGGAGACAGGTTTCAACAAATATTTAATATGAAATATTACCATATGGTTATCATTACTAACTTTTTTTAATGTATTAAAATCTATTAGAGGGTAAATATTTTTTAAAAATATTAGCATATTGATCTTGCGTTCTGATAAATTGAAAAATGATATACCCTTTGAGTGTGTTTTCCCTAAAAAAGTGATTCTTAATATCTATGTGCTTTTAACAATAGTGATGTGAATGGTTTTTTCTTAAGTCAATGGAACTTGTATTATCACACAATATCTATGTTTTGGTAAAACTCATGCCATAGTCTATGAGTGTCTGTTGCATCCACAGCACTTGAGCACAACAACTTCTAGTTACTACATATTCAGATTCAGTAGTAGAAAGTGATACTAAGTGTTTCTTCTTGCATGACCAAGAAACAAATGAATATACTAATAAATGAAAAGTTCTAGATGTACTTTTTCTATCCATTCTATATTTACCAAAATCAGCATCTGAAAAAAAATTAAAACAAAATCATTTCTAGAAGAATAGAAAAGTCTTAAATCCATGGTTCCCTTTAAATAGCAAAAAATTATTTTCACTACTTTTAAATGAGATACCTTTGTATTATATTTATATCTTCCACATAAGTATAATGAAAACAATAAGTCTGGATGACTAGATGTTAAGTATAATAAAATTCCTATCATACCTCTAAAATATGTTTGATCTACCGGTTTCCTAGCTTCATCAATATCAAGTGTATTTAATGTGCCGATTGGAGTGATTATACTTTTAGTGTTTTTATATCCATAATTATTAATAATATCTTTAATATACTTATGTTTAGATATATAAGTTCCTTCTAGTTTTTGAGAAATTTGAAAAGCAAGGAAAAAAGTTAACTCCCCCATTATACTCATTTCAAACTAAGATTTCATAAGATTTTAAAATGAATAAGTTAAAGATTTATGAGTTGATCTGAATACAACTTCATAAACATATATTTGAATAATAAAAACATTTTTATTATCTTTATTTATGAAGAGAGTTGGATCATCAGTTCCCTTAACATAATTGTTTTGTAACAAAAAACTTGTAATTCTATCATACCAGGCTCTAGGGTCTTGCTTAAGTCCATATAAAGCTTTAGTAAGTTTGAAAACATGTTTAGGATGTTTTGTGTCTTTAAATATAAGAGTTTTTGCATCATAAACATCCTCTTGAACATATCCATTATAGAAAGAACACTTTACATCCATCAGAAAAAGTTTGAAATTAAAGAATACTGCAAAAGAAAGTAAAATTCAAATAGATTCAAGTCTAGATACTAGAGCATAGATTTCTTCATAATCTATTCCTTATTTTTTATTATATACTTTATCAAATAATCTATCTTTATTTCTTACTATGATTACATTTTCATCACATTTATTTTTGAAGACCCATTTTACTCCAATTACAGAAGTTTTCTTAGGTCTTTCAACCATGGTCTAGACTTTGTTCATTTCTAATTCATTTAGCTCATCTTGTATAGCTTTGATCCAATAATAATTACCTAAATATTCATCAGTGTTTTTTGGTTCTAATTGGGAAAAAAATTCTATATGTTCTAATTCATTTCTTAAAGAAATTTTATCCCTTATAGGTTGATTTACATCACCAATGATACTATCACTGGGATGATTCTTAAGAAACAACTAATTTGGGTTTTGTAAAACCTATTCATCAACATAAGGTAGAAAGTATTATAGGGTAAATACTTTAGAAACATTTTCTTGATTATTTTCCTTGGTAGAAAAATTTTCTATCAAAGGTTTATAATCAATTTTTGAAAACACATTAGAGGATGTAGGTTGGGGTTGTTTAAAAATAAAATGATTAGTTTCCTCAAATTTAACATGCACTGTTTCTTCAATGATACAAGTATTTTTTTTAAAACTCTATAAGCCTTAGAAGTAGTGAAATATCCTAATAAATTATTTCATTATATTTGGGTGTGAATTTATATAAGTTATCTTTAGTATTCAGGATGAATAATTTGCATCCAAATACTTTTAAGTAATAAATTCTTGGTTTTCGACGAGTCCACAATTCATAAAGTGTTTTGTTAAGAAAAGGTCTGATTAAAACTCAATTTATTGTATAAAAATTAGTACTAATAGCTTCATCCCAAAAGTGTTTAGTAATATAATATTCACTCAACGTGGTTCTAGTTATTTCTTGAAGAATTCTATTTCTTCTTTCAACAACACCATTCTTTTGAGGAGTTCTTAGGGATGAGAAGTTATGAGTAACATCTTTTTACTAAATAAAATTTCAAAATATGAGTTTTAAATTTCTCCCCCATGATCACTATGAATAGTTATCAATGGAAGGTTTTTCTCATTTTTAACTTGGTCTCTAAAAGTTTTAAAATTATAAAAGTCTTTAGATTTATTTTCTATAAAATAGACCCATGTAAATCTGGTGTAATCATCAACTAAAACAAATACATAGTTTTTTCCTCCAATACTTCCAGTTTTTGTTGGACCAAAAATATCCATATGCACTAGATTTAATGCATCATAAGTTGATGCATCAATGATTGATTTAAATCTTGTATTATGTTGCTTTCCATATTATCAATGATCAAAAACTTTTGAATAATCAAATATAAGATCTGGTAGATCCTTAACAAGTCTTTTCTTCGAGAGTTTTAAAATGTTCCTAAGGTTATAATGTTTTTGTCTTTTATGCCATAACCAAGATAGATCTTCCATTGCATTGAGTCAAGGTAGATATTTTATCCTAAGGTATTCTATGTTTAGTGTAAAAAACATTATCATGCCTATGGGAAGAAAGAATAAACTCTTCCTTGTAATCATATACTAAGCATTTATCATTTCTAAAATTAACAAGGTAACCTTTATCACAAAATTGGCTTATTCTAATGAGGTTTTTCTTAAGAAATTTAACAAATAAAACATTTGAAATCAAAGTTTTTTCAAGAAGAATGATGTTACCTATACCGACAATTTCTCCCTAAGCATTATCTCTGAAACTTATTTTTCTTCCTTTTGTCTTGATAATCTTTTCAAATAAGTTTTTGTTACTAGTCATATACTAGGAATATCCACTATCCATGTACCATGTATTTTTGTTGGTACTTTCTTTATTTTACTAAAAATAAAAGAGTTAGAATTTCTGAATCCAAACTTTCTTGGATCTAGAAATTTTAAAAAGTAAAAAACTTAGGAATCCACATTTTCTTAGAAAATTAATCTTCATGAAAACCTAAGGATTGGGTTTTATTTAAATAACAATTTCTTTCCCAATGTCCACTAAATTAACACTTAGTGAAAAAGGGATAACTTTGGGGGATAAAATAATTATTACTAAAAACTGGTTTTGAGTGAGTATAATTAATTACTGAACTATTCCTTATAGGATTAATTTTGAGAATACATCTTATAAAATTCTTTCCTTCCTGAAGTAAAATTTGATAAAAGTTTATTTAAGGAAAAAAATTCAGATTTTAGACTGATGACTAAATTATTATCATCAAAGTCATTAGTTTTAGAACTTGGTTTATTCTCTAAAATATTTTTCTTAGAAATAACATTTTTAAGATCCTTATAAAGTTTATACTTCTCAGGATTAACTTTCTTAAGGTTTTTAGAAACACTTTCAAAATCAAAAGTTTTCTGATCAATATCTTTAGAAAGATATGATACTTATTTAGTTAAAACAAAACTTCTAGAATTTTCTTTCTCTAACTTCTTTTTTATCTTACAATTTTTATTCTGAAGTAGTTTTTCAAATCTATAAACTTTTTCAAATTAAGGTAAGGTATTGTCTTCTGATGAATAAGATTCTTCATATGAAGATTCGTAATATTCTTAATTAGGAAAATTAAAATTTAAAGAAATATTGGTTATGTATTTAGCATTGTGTACCTTATCCATAAGACAATAATTTTCAATGGGTATTCTGGATATAAGACCAATATTATTCTAAATAGATGATTAAAATTATGAGGATTCATCTAAAGAGTCTCCACCACTGGAACTCCAGGTATCATTTTATTTTAGTAATTTTTTAGCCTTGGATTTATAATACTTATTTCTATTTCTTTCAGAATTCTTTTCATTCCTATCTTTTCTCTTAAGCATGGGACAATCAGGTCTAATCGATATGTCCAACCCTTTTACATTCATAACAGGTTACTTTAGAATCTTTCTCTCCCTTTCTGTCTTTCTTCTTATATTTATACTGAAACTATATCTTTCCCACAATCTTTTTCATCCTATGAGCAAGATTAGCTAATTTATTCTTAGATTGATCACTGTCATTGGATTCTATTATAACAACAGCTTTCTTAGCTTTAGATCTAGTTACCCTTTATAGAGTCTTGGATTTTGATATAGTAGTGAAAGCTACACTTCCATTACCATTCTTCTTTTTGTTGAAATCGGTATCTCTCTTCAATCTTGTTTCATTCTAAAGAAGAGTTCCAAATAACTCATCAAGAGTAATGTTAGATACATTTATATTCTCTTCAATAGCTATCCATTTATATTCCCACTCATTGGTCATGATATCAATAATATTATCTACAAGAACTTAATCATCAAGGCATTTCTCTCGCATAGATTGAAGATTGTTGACAATGGTCATAAATATTTATTGTACTTTGAAAAAAGGTTCTCCATAAAGAAATAAGAATCCATGATATTCATCTCTTAACATAGATCTTCTGGTTTCTATCACTTTAGAAGCCCCAAAATGTGTAACTTCAAGTTTCTTCCAAATGCAGTTGGTAGCTTCATAAGAAGATATTTGACTCTATATATTCCTATACATATAACACAACAAATTATTGTGTACCTTGTAATTTAGTTGATATTATAGGTTCTCTTGATTGTTGAAGGTTTTGAATTCCTTGTATGGAATTTTGTAATCCCCATTGATCATTAAAAAATTGTTTACTCCAGTGTTAATTACAAAATTCTTCATTTTATCTCTCCAGTACTCATAATCATTACCATTAAAAATTGGTGGTCTAGTAGGATTAAGTTTATCAATAGAACCAATATTTATACATTCCATTCTATAAGAAAATACTTTTCCACAAGACTTGTTAAAAGTAAAAGTTTATAAAAAATATGAAAAACTTTAAGCAAAACTTTAATAAGAAAAGTTAAACAAGAAAAACTTGAGCAAGAAAACATATATGTAAGTATAATTATTTCAGAGACCTTGCTCTGATACCCATTGTAGGATCTTAATATTATATGTAGATGATCAATTACAATAGGGGTGAATTGTAGGTTTAAAAACTTTAATTTTTAACCTTAAATAAAAACAATGTTTAACAAAGTTAAAAAAGGTAAATTTACAAACCATCTTTTGTTCTTAACTAAGAAATAAAATTACTTAGGGTCCAAAAAATTGGATCCTAAAAAGAAACTAAAGGACAGTTGATTCTATATTAAAGTGTATAGAATCTTATTTATCAGAGTAAGTAAAATTACAAGAATGTATAGAAAAGTTATAGTTTATTTCTTTATAAAAATACTGTGGAAATAAAACATGAAACAATAATCAAGTAAACAAGTAGGAAATATTTTAACCCAAAGAGTAGGGTATCCAAAAATTTTGGATAAAGGTCCCTTGATTTATACTTTCAAGAAAGTATGTCTTACCCACACCAGGGTAATCCTTCGATAAGAATATCGGAGTCTGTATTGTTATCCCCTCAAGTCCTTTAACTTTAAGGTAGTCGGCACCTCTGTTTTCCAATCCTCGAAATCCCTTGATTGTATTCAGCAAAAATCGGAGTCACGTGAAGAAAACTAAACAATATGTTCACGGATAAACAATATATTCATAAAATGAAAAAGGCACAAGAGTATTTCTCTCTCTAGAAATCACTTCACATTTTGTAATCTCTAGGATCATTATTCAATAGATGGATCGATTTCATAGATAATGAGCTTGTTTGAATGAGATCCTATTTATAGGAAAAACTTTAACTGTAGGATCCCTCCTCTAACGGTCATATTTTTCTTTGAATCTTGGAGGGTCTCTTACACGTGTCACTCAACCAACAGTTAGTTAGAAATAAATTTTATGACATCGTTTTAAATAGGAAAATCCTGGGAAGCATTATCATGCTTAAGAATAAATAAAATTTAAGGAAAATAACATATCTTAACCAAAACTCAATAATCAGAATCTAAGGAAAAATATAAATCATAGTCTAAAATTATTAATACTCCGATTCTAGAAATATGAATATTTAGATTCTGTTTTTCAAAGAATTCAGAGTCTGGACTCTATAGATTTCAGAGTCTGAATTCTGAGGAATTTGGAGTCTGAATTATGATAAATTCAGAGTCTTGATTCTGAGGAATCAGAGTCTACATTATGAGGAATTCAGAGTCTTAATTCTGAGGAATTTTAATTCTAAATTCTGTGGAATTCAGAGTCTGAATTCTAAGGAATTTAGATTCTAAATTTCAAATAATTTGGAGTCTAAATTTCAGAGAATTCAGAGTATGAATTTTATAGAATTTAGAGTCTAAAAACAGAAAGACTCAATATCCATGATTCAGAGGTTTTATATTAGGATATAAATTTTTGAATTGGTAAAAATATATTTAGACTTGGTTTTTAGAAGACATTGAATAAGGCATTAAAAACAAGGTAAGGATAAAACTTTTCATAAAGAAATAAAAGTTTCTTTAAGAAAATAATTCTTAGGGAAAGATAAATTTCCTTAAGAAAATGTGTTTATGATTTTCAAAACCTAGAGGAATGGAAAATTCATAAGGAAACATTATTTACTCAACAAAAATAACTAATGAAACAAGAGGTATATAATAACTCATGAAAATATTGCTTGAAAACCCAACCATTCACATTTAAAAGTTTCCAAACTTTTATTTCCTTATGAAATCATAATATTTCAATTAAAACCATTTGAAAGAATGAAATATTTATCTTGGGAAATCATATTCACAACCCATGTTTTCTCATGTTTAACCCACGTTAGAAATAACTGAGGCCTAGTTAATTCCATAGGATTAACGTACCAGGTTATCTCTCTCATTTTTTACCTTCAAAGACCATTCATTATCCAATGTAAGATCTATATCTGGATCACCCATCATCATGTTAAATATCAGGATCACCCATCATATTCTATAATTATAAAGTGCTATATCATGAACAAAACATTTTTAATATTTCAATTTTCATCATAAAACCCTTTAAAACCTCATTCGAACCCATAAGTGAAATCACTTTTCATTTTACTATAAAAATATAGAGAAATATACCTTTCATTTGAAAACTATTTAAGTGAAATATTCCCAAAATAATGGGAATAGAGTATTCTTTTAAAAACCATTAAAACTTACAGAGTAATATTTATAATGAATAATATCAATGATGGGGGGAAATTTAGTCAAGTTGTATATGTTAAAAACATTATTTTTCACCTTAGTAAAAAATTCAAAATAACCCATACAGTAAATGTTTAAAAGGTTCCGTTATAAATCTTTAAAAAGAAAGTAAAAAATAGTTTAAAATATATTTTAACAATATTTGATGTATAAATAAGAACATTCTTGGATGATTTTTGAGAACATGGATATATAATAGAAATATTTGAAATAAATACTTTAAAAAGAGGTTTTAATAAAAAAATCCATTCCCTTAAGTTTTATCTAGCTTCATACATTATCTAAATACTAAATAATAAATTTATGTCAGTTTCATACTTTATAAATAAAATTTTACATGTTCATTTCATTATTATTCCTTTTATTTCATTTATGATCATGACTTATATTGTTACTAAAATGGCTAATTTCACATTGGTCGTTTTGGGATGATTTCATTTATAACCTAAAAATAACACCGGTGTATTGATCGTGGTCAAATGGTTGATTATTCCCTCATATCCAAAATATTAAACATGTTAAAATTATCATTTTTTACATCCAATATATTTTTATATCCATCCATGTAAGGTGTTCATGAAAAATGAAGCACATCATTTCATGGATATGATAGTTCGTATGTATGTATGAATGAATTTTTTATTTTTCTACTAGGTAGAAAAGAAAAAAAGTTGATAATATTTTAATTTTAAATAATAATAAATATTTTATAAATTTCATATTTATTAATTAGTTACATTTTTATGGCAAGTCATGTCACGTTGTAATGAAAAATGATTCACATCACTTCGTGAAGTTAGTAGTCCACATGTACACATGAGCGACATTATCATTTTCCAACAGATGTAAAAGTAATGGGAAAGTAATATATAATCTTTTAAAAATAATAATTATGTTATAAATATCATATATATTCATTTTATTCATAATTTTAACCATCCATATGATTCGGTGATGAAAAATTAAACACATCACTTTGTGGAGGTGGTAGTCCACATGTACGCATGAGCGAAGTTTTCATTTCCCATATGATGAAAAAGGAGATGAAAAAAGGTTATGACATAAATATAGTAACATTTAAGTATATGTAATATACTTATATTATTATATCATCATGGATGAATTATATTTTAATTAGGTATAAAAATTAAATAAACATGAAAATAGTCGGTTAAGAGTTATACCTTTTCTTTGAAAACATCATTGGGATTACACCTTAAGCCTCCTAAGTTTAGTCCTTTAGTGAGACTAGGACCTCTAGGAAGTGGGTATGGATGTTTGGAAGTTATTTTATTGGTCTTGGTCAATCTAAAAGGCTTAAATTATATGAATAATGTAGGTTATGGGTGTAGCGGAAGTGGGGTTGGGTTGGCACCCAAATTTAATTTTTACCATGATCAATGATTATTTCGGGATCAATACGATGATGAACGCTAGTCTCCAATGAATATAATAAAATATTTAGATAAATAGGGAAGAGGCGCGAAACCTTTATAGAGGATCTTGCACATCATGTTTATAATTAATTTAATTAATTTCATAAAGAAAAGAATACCTGGATCTTCGGTATTTTCTTCATTTATGATGTTGATCATTCGGAATAACCCTTTAGGATTATCTCGTTGCGCTTGCAAGGATATAAACTAGAATCCCTCTAGTAGTGATCCATACGTGCTCTGATGGCCTCCAATTGGCACCACTTGTTCTCCAGGTTCTAGCATGGTGAAGGGAGTGTCTTGTGTTGATCGTTCTTGATCGCTTATTTATCGGCCTTGAAGAACGTCTCTTGTTCTTGAGAGGGGCGGGAAGAGGATTCAAGAGGGACATTTTTTAGGTCAACAATACTCAATTCACCAAGCATTCGGTGTGTTCACTATGGCACAATATACATACTTGTCTATTTATATGCATGGAACTTCAGTTACAATATTTAATTGCATAACAGAAATTAAATACATTCATGAACTTAGAGAAGACTCATGCTCATAATAATAATACCACGTCATTTTTTATGGTTCACTAACTTATTCAAAATGAAATTATGAATAAAATTCCACGTCACAAAATAATAGCAGCATCATTATTATTTTAACTTGTGCTAACTAATAATTATTTACCGTCTTGAAAATAATTATTTTACTACCGGATTGGCCTTGGTCCATTCGAACTCCAATTCCATTTATTGAACACCCAAATAAATAAATAAATAATTTATTCTCTTAAATAAATATTTTATTTACAAACTAGAAAATAAATATTTATTAAATGTTCAATAAAATAAATAAATATATTTTATTTGATTTATGAGATCATCTTAACTTGAATAAAATTATTCCATATTATTGAGAATAATATTTATTTCATTAATTAAATTCAAATATAATTTAACCGAGACCACTAAAAACACTTAGTATGTGACCCTCTAGGATTATTTCTCATTGGCATTAGGATGACTTGCCTAAAGTTTGAGAGTACTAACTAGAAACGGGTCAAGGAACCCAAGAGAAATAACATAAAGTTGCAACAATGATATCCACATAAGAACTCTCACTATGTAATATAATCATTTTGTCTAAATATCTCATCAAGAAGGTTTCATGATAGTGTCATCAACTTTTATTCTTGATACTTCATTCTTTGACTACCTAAAATAAACTCATCATTACACCATGGCCATGGAATTTCATGTGACGGTTCTATATTAATCAAAGGGCCGAGATATCAAATTCCATAAATGAAAGGGAAAAATCCTTCCTCGACATATCCCTTAATAAAATGCCAATCGTGACGCACCCAACATACCCTACTTCCCACCAACTATCTGCTTGAAGGTTTTTGTCTGTAAATAAAAGTGCATGAGTCATGACACATATTAATGATAATCTTAAAGTCTAAGGATCATTACACATGATCACAGATAGAAATATCTGATGACACCAAAACATGCGGAATTATTACTGGTAGGTTTGTTCTCATAATCTCTTATCTTGGAGATTACCAAGTGTAAACTTCATGAGAAGAATTCTCATCTGCTTACGAGTACTCTCACTTAACGCTCTATATGCTATGTTTCCCATCATAGTATTTTATCCAACTGTAAAACTATATTTAAAAATATTGATATAAAATTTTAAGGTTCTCATCATAGCAGGGAACTTCCATGACCTTATCGATGAAACAAATACTCTAGGACATTATTACATCATATTAATGTAGAAAAATGAAAAATATGTAATAAGATGTTTAATATTTAAATACATTAAATTTCCATGTAATCAAAGTACAACCAGTTGGTTCTAGGACACCAACTCTTACAAACTCCCACATGGACTAGAGATAACTACCTCTAACTTTCAGTCCACTAGACCTCACATGGTGATTATGTTTCTGCTGAGTCAATTCTTTAGTCAAGGGGTCCACCACCTTGTCTTCCGTGGAAATACTTCTCACTAAAACTTCACCAATCTAGGAAAAATCCTTCAAGAGATGATACTTCTAAAGTATGTGATTCTTCCGCTGATGTGACCTTGGATATTTTGCGGGAGCCATCATTTTAGTGTTATCACAGTACAGTGTGATAGGATATTTACTACTAGGTATCACATCCAACTCTTGGATAAATCTTTAAATCCAAAATTATTATTTATCTACCTTAGAAGTTGTGATATACTCGAACTCTGCTGTAGAATCTATGACCAAACTCTTTTTTGAGCTCTTCCATCTCACTGCACCTTCATTCAAAGTGAATATATATCCTATTTGTGACTTCATGTCATCTTGATCAGTCTCGAAACTAGCATCTGCATATCCTATAATGACAAGTTCCTCATCTCCTCCATAAACTAGGAACATATCCTTAATATGTCTCAGATACTTTAGGATAGTCTTGAATGCCATCCAAAGGCAGTAACCTAGGTCATCTTGATATCTTCCTACCGCACTCAACATGTAGGTGACATACAGCCTAGTGCATAGCATGGCATACATGACTGACCCAATCGTTGATGCATATGGAGTCCTTGACATTATCTTTCTTTCTTCATTTTTATAAGGACACATTTTCTTGGAAAGATGAATGCCATGTGATGCTGGCTACAATCCCCTCTTAGATTGTTCCATAATGAATCTCTTCAGTATCTTATCAATGTATGTACATTCACTTAGGCACAAATATCTTGGATCTATCATGATGGACCTTGATACCAAGAATATATGATGCCTTTCCTAAGTCCTTCATGGAGAAGTATTGATTCAACCATGCCTTAACAGACTGTAAGACTGGTATCTCATTTCCAATAAGTAATATGTCATCAACATATACTATTAGGAAAACTACTGCACTCCCACTAAACTGTTTGTAGACACAAGGTTCACATTCATTCTTGATAAAACCAAATTTCATTATGGCTTCATCAAAATGAATATTCCATGACCTATATGATTTCTTTAATCCATAAATGGATTTTTGATACTTTCATACCATATTGGCATCCTTTGGTGTCATAAACCCTTCAGGTTGTGTCATGTAGACATATTATTGAAGGTTCCTATTAAGGAAGACTATTTTGACATCCATTTTCCAAATCTCATAGTCATCGTAACCGAAAATGGCCAATAGAATTCTGATGGATTTCGTAATTTCAACTGGTGAAAAGGTTTCATCATTGTCAATGCCTTGACATTTTTTGAACCCTTTTGCAACCAGTCGTACCTTATAGGTGCTGACTTGTCCTTCCATGTCCAGTTTCTTCTTGAATACCCATTTGCAACCAACAATATTTACATCAACTGGAGGATCTACAGAAAATCCATACTTTGGTTTGGTACATGGAATCCATTTCATAATTCATGGCTTCTTGCCCACTTGGCAACATCTGTTCCCCTTACTGCTTCCTTGTAGGTTAGAGGATCATTATTATCAACTAATAATGAGTCACCATCTTCGGTAACTAGAAGACCATATCGTTCCAGCTCTCTAACCTCTCTTGTACTCCTACGCAGCTCTTGTGTCTCTGGAATAGTTCTTTCTTCCATGGGGCTTTGTGGAATCTGTTCATGTACCAACTCTTATGTACCTTGAGCCTCAACTTCATCGAATTCCATCTCACTCCCACTATCTCTTTTGAATATGTTCTCCCTCTCAAGTAATATGGTATGTATTTCCACTATAACCTTTTTTTCCTAAGGGGTTGTATAAGTAATATCCCTTTTTTTGGGGTATTCTATAAAGGTACACTTTGTGCCTCGGGGTGCAAGTTTGTTACCTGAAGAGGCCTTAACAAACTCATCACTTCCCCACACATGTAAATTTGATACTATGGATTTCTTTATACTCCAAAACTCGTATGGAATACCATTTATAGATTTAATTGTTACTTGGTTTAGTATGTGCACCATTTTTTGTAATGCATATCCCCCAAAGTATAATAGAAGACTCGCATGACTTATCATTCATCTCACCATGTCCAACAGGGTGTGGTTCCTCCTTTCAATCACACCATTCCACTAGGGCATGTATAGAGGAGTGAGTTAGGATAGGATCCCAAACTCCCATAAGTAATCAATGAAGTCTTGATTATGATATTATCCACCTCAGTCTGAGTGGAGTTTCTTAATCTTCTTACCAAGCTGGTTCTCGATTTCATTCTTGTATTCTTTGAAATTATCAAAAGAATCTGACTTATACCTCACTAAGTAGATATATCCATATCTACTAAAATCATCAGTAAAAGTTATGAAGTATGAGTACCCTTCCCTTGAATTAACTGGAAATGGACCACACACATTGGTATGAACCAATTCAAGAAGTTCTTTAGCCCTTTCTCCTTTCCCACTAAATGGGGATTTGGTCATTTTTTCTTGTAAACATGCATGACATACACCAAGTGGTTTTAGTTTGAAAGAATCTAAATATCCATCTTGATGTAACTTTATCAAGTGTTTCTCATTTACATAACCTAGTTAGTGATTCCAAAGTTGGGTGTGGTATGAGTCATGTGAAGTATCTTTGTTATCGATTTCCATTACTTGGTTTGTGTAATCCAACATGTACAGACCGTTATATAAATGTTCCCTAACAAAACAAATTCTATATTTGTAAAAAGAGAAACATTAATTTCAAAACTTGAAAAAAAAATCCATCTATATCTAATTTGAATGCTGAAATAATTTTTTTAGTAAAAGAAGGCACATAATAACAACCCTTTAACACCAAGATCATCCCAGATGGAAATGTTAGGTGGTAGTCCCTGATAGCTACAACATTAAGTCTGGCTCTATTGACTGCTCGTAGATCTACCTCCCCTCGATCAATATTTCTGAATCTACTTGGTTCTTGTATTTGGATACATATGTGAGCACCACAAGCTATATTCAATACCCAATTTTTAGAAAGAGATAGATTGCATTCGATAACCAATGCACCTGAAGCTTCCTCTTGCTTCTTAGGCTGGGTGTAGTTATTATTCTAGTGGCCCTTCCTTCTACATGTGAAACAAATATCCTCCTATTCCTTTGCCTTTCCTTTGATCTTACTTTTCTTGGAAGGTCGTAAAGAAGCTTTGGGCTTAAATCTCATTGCCTTCCCTTTCCTCTTATTCACCATAAGGACAGAAGGCTTTTCATGCTTCATATCTTTTTCCACTTGGAGAATGAGGATAAGAAGATTAGATAGAGACTTCTTAATGTTGTTCATATTGAAATTTACAACAAAGTTAGATAATCTATGAGGGAGTGATGCGAGAATGAGATCAGTGCCCAATTCTTCAGGGAGTTTAAACCCTATAACCTCCAGGCGCTCAATGTAGCCAATGAGATTGACTACATGAGGCCCAGATGGGGAACCTTCTCCAAGATTACTCTAAAAGAGTGCCTTAGAGATCTCAAACCTTTCATGTCTTTCTCTCTCCTGGTAAATGTCATGGAGGTACTCGAGCATACTATAAGAATCCATGTTTTCATGAGACTTAATGAGCTCACTAGACATCGATGATAGTGTCAAACATTGAACGTCAACTATATCATTCATATGTTTCTCATAGACCAAGAAATCCTCATCACTCACCTCTTCGGTAGGTGGATCAGGTAATGCTAACTCTAGCATGTAAGACTCCCGTTCATGGTGTAGGATAACCCAAAGGCATCTAAACCATTCTTAGAAGTTAACACTGGTGATGAATTTTTCTTTATCCATAATTGATCACAGGGATAGTGTGGTTGGCAAGCTTTTCATTTTTATTCTACAATTAAAAGATAAGATCATTAGTACTTTCTTGATTACATTTTATAAGATATAATAAATTTTTATTAAGTCTCCCAATATTTTATAAAGTCCCAACGGCCCTCACCATTGAAATTATAATGTCCAGTTTCCATGAAATTCTAGTAGAAATGATACATATTCCCCTTCGCATAACCCCAACAAGGGTTGGCCAAGATATTAAAAGGTATTTAGGTAGGCAGTTCTTTTCCAAATGTAGGCTGGCAGCTCCTTGATCTGTTGAGTGGACTCCCCAATCCTGAAATCATGACTTTTGGATTTCCTCAACTCTTGCCTCCAATATTACACCAAGTCTAGCAAGGGCTACTCCTCTTGATGTAATATGGTTAACTTAACCCGAATCCTTTCATAAGGGATTCCTGTATAAAAGTAAGTGTCCCAACAAGGGTTGGTCAAACACATATTTTTATTGATTTTTTCCCTTAATCAAGTAACGGAAGGCTTCATCTGACTTAATATTTTCTTTGAGGGATTTTTTTTTCTCTTATGAATGAATTGCTTATTATCAATATCACATGCTTGTTAATATTAAGTGAAACTTACTTAATTGATTAACCATGTCTTGATAATATTTACACATAAGTCTGGTTTATTTTAGTTCCATATTGCATGCTTGTTTAATTCATTAATTATGTAATCGTGACAACTCATCTATAATGATAAACCATTCAAATGACAGAAATAAAATAAAGTGCATGATCATGATCTTTTCTAATAGTTAGTTTATCTAGCGGTTTATAAACTAACCTTGACCTAGGGGAGAAACATCTTGAACCTTTTGGGTTCATGTTTATAGCTTTCCACCTATCCACCTCTATATCTCCGGGGATTGGTTTCATCTCTGCTCTAGCTTTAATTGACTCCACTAGCTTGAGAGTTTCATCCATTACATATGCCTTTTTTTAAACTCACATGTAGGTGAGGGGTAAAAAAAGGGTTTTACATAAAAAAAGATTGGGCGCGCATGCCCTATATATTAATGAGGAGAAGGCTTGCAGACCAACAAATTTAATTTTAATAAATAAATTAAAAGAAACTATCCACATACAAATGTCTTGGTCTAGATCATGATCATACATACATGTAACGATATTTATGCATAAATAAAAATAGAATTCAATTCTTTTAATCGTTATTGTTTAAGATAAATCACACTTGAATCAATTAATTATCATATTTAATTAATCAATCCTTTTATCTTAAACCCTTTTCTGAATTTCTTTGAGATTCTCATCCATAATAATTTTAAATAAATAAATTCATTTAAAATTATCTTTGTAAGTAACTTGTACCTTGGAGGCAACATGCTGAATTCCTTTTCATAACTACCCAATGAGTAGAAATGATCATTATACAGATGTTAAATTAAACACATATATATAAAACACTTATCATGTGTTGTACCTTAGATTTACGCCTACACTATAGTACACATCTTAAGGGTTTGTATAATATAATAATAAATTTTAATAAATCTACGTAATTTGGATGAGTATACAGTGTGTAGTTATGACTACATGGTGTATAATATCGTTCACCACTACTGTAAATTAATCTTATACCAACGGTTTCAAACCGTTGGTAAAAGCCCCAAAACCGTTGGGAATTTCTTTCCCAACGGTTCACTGAACCGTTGGGATGTGAGGTGTGGAGATAGCAATATCCCAATGGTTCAATCTGAACCAGTGGGATAGATCGTATATATTTTCAAAATATCAATGGTTTAGTATTAATAGTTGGTAAATTTCTATCCCAACGGCTAGTGACCATGGGTTTATACAACTACACCAACAATTTTTAACCGTTGGTATACACCAATTGCAATGGTTCAAACTGAATTGTTTCCACAATCTGGGTTGTATGGATCTGTATACCAATGGTTCTATGAACCGTTGGTATTTAGTCATCTCTACAAAAAAATTGTGGGCACCTCTTCCTACCAGCCCCTCTTCTAGCCAGTCAGAACCATCATACAACAACCTCCCCTCCTATGCAATTCTATCAGCCTCCCCTCTCCAATTCTAGTACTACAATTCCAACAAGCCGCAAGTAGCTGGATCCACTCTGGAATTACAGTACAAACCTACCGAATAATTATGAATACAAAAAAACACTCATGAAGACAATATACAATGATGAATACAACAACTGAAAATAAATAATTTAAAAAAACACTCATGTAGACAATACAATGTACAGAATTCAAAAAAACACCCCCACACCCCCCCTGAACACACCCCCATGCCCACCCTGGACGGCCCCCTTGCACCCCCTGCACCCCCATGCCCCCTGGACAGCCCCCTTGCACCCCTTAGATATCCCCAGTGCACCCCTTGAACACCCCCCTACACCCCCATTCCCCCCTGGATAGCCCCCTTTCAACCCCCTGGACAGCCCCCTTACAGCCCCACTGGACACTCCCCCCCCCTAGACACCCCTTGTACACCCCTAGACACCCCCCTTGGATACCCCCTCCCACCTAGACACCCCCCCCAAGACACCCCTCCAGGACACCCCCCCTGCACCCCCATACCCCCATGGATACCCCCTTGCACCTCCCTTGAACACCCCCTTTCCCCCCTAGACATCCCCCTTGCACCCCCCCCCCCCTTTGGAGAGCCCCCTTGCACCCCCACTAGACACCCCCTCCCCCTAGACACCCCTCCTGGAAAGCCCCCTAGACCCAACCCTAGACACCCCCCCTCCCTGACAGACCCTGGACACCCCCTCCTAGACACCCCACCTGCACCCTCCCCTCTGCCCTACAGACCCCCCCCCCCCCAAAACAGCCCTTGGACACCCCCCGGATAGCCCTTGGACAGCCCCCTATAAACCCCACCTCCACCCTACCCCCTACACTATAGACCCTCGGAACCCCCCTGGACATCCCTTAGACACCCCCCAGACATCCCCTCCTAGACACCCCACATGCACCCTCCCCCTTTCCCTACAGACCCCATGACACCCCCCCCCCCCTCCCCAGACAGCCCTTGGACACCCCCCCTAGACAGCCCTTCCTAGACACCCCACCTACACCCTACCCTGCAGACCCCCCCCCCAGACAGCCCTTGGACAACCCCTCTTAGACACCCCACCTGCACCCTCCCCCTGCCCTGCAACCCCCCCCCCCCCCCGGCACCCACCCCCTGGATAGCCCTTGGACTCTCCACCTAGACAACCCCTCCTAGACTCCCCACCTACACCCTACCCTGCAGACCCCCCCTCCGGACATCCCTTAGACACCCCCTGGAAAACCCCTCTTAGACACCCCACCTGCACCCTCCCCCATGCCCTACAGACCCCCCCCCCCCCCCCGAGACAACCATTGGACACCCCCCTGGACAGCCCCTCCTAGACACCTCACCTACACCCTGCCCCCTTCCCTGCAGACCCCCCCCCCCCAAACATCCCTTGGACACCCCCTGGATAGCCACTCCTAGACACCCCACCTGCACCCTCCCCCTGCCCTGTAGACCCCCTGCACCCCCAGGCTTCGAGCCACTACACAACAGCCTTCCTGTTTTCCCAGTATAGCCAAAATTTCATTCTGGATAGTTAATATATTAACCAACATAACAAAACAAATATGAATCACCTTAATGGATTCAGTATCCCAAAGACTCTCTTTGGTAGTCTAAATTGATTCATGTAACCCAATATATTCACATTGTTTAGACTTCATCTGGTAGTCTAAAAAAATACCTCTGATGATCCTAAAAACAAAGTTTATTATATCCCACTTTTTGGCACTGATATAAAACCATGTATTTTATCTTAGAAGAAACCAGTGAGAAAAAAAATATAGTTTTTAAACCACCACTTATAGGGTCTGACATAGTAATTCCTTTTTCCCTTATTGGAGATTCCTCCACCACACCTAGGAATAGAAGAAACAAGAATAAAAGAAACATGAAATACCTGTGGTGGAATTTTCGGGAGTCGCAATGACAGAAATGAGAAACGAAAGAAAATGAAAAGGGAAAGAAAGCACACAGAACACACAAATTTACGTGGTTCGGGAATAATCCCTACATCCACGGAGAGGCATAATTCACATTAAAAATCAGGAGCACAAATTACATAGTTTTTTAGGTTAGAAAACTTAGCCCAAAAATGGGATACATATGGAGAAGACGATCCAATGTTCTTAACAGGAAGTCCGCGTCGCTATAGTGAATGGAGGCCACCTTTGTCAAAAGTGCTAGAGTGGCTGCCGACTGGAAGTCAAAAGTGCAACAGTATAGTTGACCCTACTAATCTTGCATCAACATTTATAGCTTATCTCACAATCACTCTATATAATTGGAGTCCAAAAGAAGAAACATCTAGTTACAATTCATCAAAGACTTTACTCAAACCACCTAGACATTAAGGAATCGTCCAAGTCTAGATTAGGAATGTATAGAACAAACTGGATAAAATAATTTCTTTACTTTAACACTATTTCATCTCTTTATTGAAGCCTATAAAATTCTATAGTCATCAGTACCTTCACTTCATTACGAAAGAATGCTAAATGAACTATGCCTTGAAACTTTTCTAAGAATGGTCTTTGTCTGGCTTAGTCTAAATAATAGACTTCCACCACTTATAACTTGGACCCTCTAGTAGGATGGTTACAAAAATAACTTTAAGAGACTCATAAATCTAAATATGGATAAAAATATCCTCAAACTTCAGTACCAAAACCAATTTTTCCTAAGAATCTTGTTACCCAGGAATTATTGTGGGGCTACCATCTTGATTTTGGGGTCCTTAGGTGTGCCTTCAAGATCGATTTATTCAAGGATTTTGATTTGGTAAGGTGGGACTTCTTATGGGATGCTTTCGATCTGCTCAGATTTTCATCTAGGTTCTCATATTGGGTTAAAAGATGTGTCTCTACCCCAATGTTCTTGGTGAACATTAATGGAAGTTTACATGGATACTTTTCGGGGAAAAGAGGGATCATGCAAGGGGATCCGCTTTCACCTTACCTTCTTTTTTTTTGATTTTCATGGAGTTTTTCTCACGCATCATGGACTCCCTTATTTCATCTTCAAATGCTTACAAGTTTCATTTTATATTTGGTAAAACCTTTATTTCTCACCATTGTTTTTCAGATGACCTTATCTTCTTTTCTTAGGG
This sequence comes from Viscum album, assembly GCA_963277665.1. Taxonomy (NCBI): domain Eukaryota; kingdom Viridiplantae; phylum Streptophyta; class Magnoliopsida; order Santalales; family Viscaceae; genus Viscum; species Viscum album. The sequence goes on from OY728156.1 coordinate 1,812,553,165, forward strand.
TGATTTGGATCCATTTTTAGTCTTGAAGCATGCTTTAGATATTTTTTCTTCCTTGTCTAAATTTAATGTTAATCTTTTGAAGTCCATAATGTTTGTGGCTGGTATCTATCCTGATGTTTGTGATTCTATTGAGGCTGTTATGGGGGTTATCAAGGGGTCTCTTCCTCTTTGTAATTTGGGAGTTCCCCTCATCACTTCTGAGCTTAGAGCTTCTGATTGTGTGGTATTGGAAGATAAAATTGTTCGAAGAGTTAAAGTTTGGACTAATAACTCTCTCTCCTATGCTGGGCGGTTATAGCTTGTTCAATTGTTTCTTTTTAGTATGCAATATTATCGGTGTTATCACTTCATTTTACCCAAGAGAGTGGTCAAATACATTGAAACCACCCATAGGAATTTTCTTTGAAAAGGTCCTTCACTGGCTTCCTCTGGGGGTGACCTACTATTTTTTCTGTGCTAGAGGTGTGGTTTGGATTGGGGCTGGAGTACTAGTTTTGTAGGCTGGTTGTTTTGGCTATATGTAGTGGCAGTGGTTTTCTAGTGGATGGGGTTCCAGTTTGTTGTGGAGCTGGGTGCGGGCTAGTGGTGTGCAAGGGCTGGGGTTTTTGGCTGTTATGGTTGGTGTCTGTTGCTGGTTTGGGCTGGAGTGGCTGGTGCGGGTTGGAATTCAGGTGGCAGGGGGCAATCTAGGGGTTGGTGCGGGTTGAAACAGGTGGTATGGGGTTGTTTTGTAGGTGTTAGGGGGTTGGTGCAGGCTGGAATGCAGGAGGATGGGGGATGGTCCGGTGGATGGTGTGGGCTGGAGTGTCTAGTGTGGGCTGGAGTGGCTAGTGCGGGTGGGAAGGTAGGCGATAGGGGGATGGCAGGGGGCTGGTGCGGGATGGAATAGGTGGAAGGGGGCTGGTGTGGGCTGGATTGCAGGTGGCTGGGGGCTATTGAGCATGTGACAGGGGCTGGTGCGGGTTGGGATGTAGGATGTCGGGGGCAGGTGAGGGCTGGAACTGGTGGTTGGGGCTGTTTTGTAGGTGGTATAGGGAAGGCATGAGTGTTTTACAGAATTCTAGTGGGTGGGGCTAGTGTGGTGGCTGGTGTGGTGGCTGGTGCGGGCTAGATTTCAGGTGGTTGGGGGCTGGTGCGGGCTCGAATGTAGGTGGAAGGGGGATAGAATGCTGGTGGAAGGGGGTTGGTTGCAGGTGGTGTGGGGATGGTGTGGGCTGATTCGAAGGTGGCAGGGGGTGCTGTTGTGGGCTGCAATGTTGGTGGTAGCGGGCTGAAATAAAGGTGGAAGGGGGCTGGTGTGGGATGGATGTGGCTGGTGCAGGATGGATTGTGGTGGTTGTGGTGGCTGATGGTTCATAGGTGGACTGTGGCGGCCTCCTTGTGTTGATGGTTGGGAGTGTGCGTTCGTGTGGTTGGGTGCATGCGTGTGTTTTCGAGTGTGGGAGTTTGTGCTCTCCTTTGGGTGGGTGTGTGGGTTCGTGTGGGTGGGTGTGTGCGTTTTCCTCTTGGTTGTCGCTTGCGTTGAGTGGACCTTGGTGCTTTCATGACGGTGGGGCAGTTTCGTGTGATTCTCGGGTCTTTGGTTGGATGTTCGTTTGATGTTCGCATGTTTCTTCTGCATCTCTTCATGTGGAGGCTGCTTTTTTGCTGCTGGTGGCGGGCTGATGGTGGTTGTTTCAGTCTCTTCCTTTAGGCGCTGCTTGTTGTGCTCAAGATTCTTATTGGTTGTGTGCTCTTGACGGTGCTTTCTTCCTCTATATGGGTTGCGGACTCTATGTGGCTTAGAATTTTGGGCGGTTGGCTTGTTTCTGCAGCCTTGGTTCTCCCTGGGGGCTGGTTCTTTTCTGGGCTACTTGGCCTTGTTCCTAGTGCTTGGTCACCTTGTTCCACCCATTGGTTGAGTGATTTTTTATTCATTGTAATTCATCTTACGCCTTTTATATATGTTCTATTTTCCTTGAATATATATATATATATATATATATATACTCTAAAACAAGAAACACAAACACCATCAAAATGGACATCAAAACTCCAGCCCCATGAGACATAAAATTGATCAATAAGTAATCACAAGACATCATTTAAATAAAACTCAAATCCAATAATTTATAAATTCATAAAAATACAGCAATATGGCATTTTACTTCATTGAATAAGTGATCCAAATTTTCCTATTTAATCTAACATGGTTTTATCAAAACTTATTTCAAAAAGAACTTTCATTCATTAAAACATCATTTTTACCCATGAGGTTTTAAAAAACTCATCTAATAAAGAGAAACATTAATTGTTTATGAAGCCATTTAAACGCAATTATAGATTTTGGTAAAACATTTCTAACATTCTAATAGTTCAAAATCATCTATTTTAAAATCACATTCGATTTCAATCCTTTAAAAGATTCTAATTTTTCTTTATTAATATCACTTTAAAACCTTGAAAATAATTAACACTATCCCTTTTTCTAATGGAATTGAAATTTTTTTCAAAAATAGGTTATCATTTTAAAAAAAAACATTTTAGACACTTTTCCAAATACAAATATCATTATAAAAGTATTCTCAAGTCTTCTTATTGTCCAACATTTACTATGATGTCCCTCGAGCACTTAGATGTTCCTTGTAGAAAACAAGTATCAAGCTTCACCCTCATCTCCAATGTTGTCTACAGGTGAATAAATATTTTCATGAGAGACTCAATCTAGAGATTTTCTACCTGAGGGCATCCCTCCCCATTAACTATGGTTGAGTAATGTATCTAAAATTCTATCTAGGTGTCATACATCGAATTCCGACAGGACTGAAAACCGCTGCGGGGTGTCATCCTAGAGCAGGGCCAAATCACGGCATTATCGCAGCGTGACGGCGGCTTGACCACGGCGTGACCTCAGCGTGACCGCGGCGTGACCGCGGCGTGACCGCGGCGTGACCGCGGCGTGACCGCGGCGTGACCGCGGCGTGACCGCGGCGTGACGGTGGCGTGACCGCGGCATTTTGTCCCGGTACAGTGACATCCATGGGGCAGCAACTTCTAGCCAAGAGCGAAGGGAGCAGGAGGGGCGGGGCAACATTCCGTCCATTACCCCGCCGGAAAAAATTGTGATCAGTCAGCCTCAACATTGATCACAAGACTCATGGAATACTATCAGAGAGATTATCATCCATCAGATTCCCTATTATTGTAGATATATCCAACTACACTATATGAGGTGTGTTTTTTTTACTATTCTCACACAGAAAAAAAGTTATTGTATAATCATTTTCTCTACAAGGGTCAAAATACTCATCAGATCATCAAGATCAAAAAAATATCAAACTCTGAAGGACAAGGAAAAGTACAAAATAGAAAACCATACATAAATGGTTTCAACAACTCTATTGAGAAATTTAATTAATCATATTTTAGTAGAAAAGATTTTATTCTTATTTTTATCAATCATGTTATGTAATTTCATATGCAATTAACGAATCCCTAGAATGTAAAAATTGGGATAGGACTCCACTATTAAAGAACATGGAACCAAGTGGTCATGGCATGAAGTGGGGAGGACTAGTGATCATATAGAGTTTTTAAGTATTATTGAAATTTTATTCTACTTACCAATGTCTATACTAGATATCAAAATTTTGATTACTCTTTATACAGGATTCCAAATAAATCCTATGTAGTTGTCCTTCACATTATAGAAACCAATCTTATGTTATAAAAAACAGACTCTTGATTCGGGATTGTGGTATGATAAAGATATATATTTTATATTCGTTGTTTTTAAAAGTGGTACTATGTAGTTGAAACTACTGATTGAGAGTCAAATTATGCAGGTGTGTTACTTATCAATGGTATATGCATTTCTTGGAACTCTAATAATAAAACTTCAATCACCTTGAGAACAATATAATTTTAGTATGTTTTAACATCTCAGGATACAACACAAATATTATGGTAGAATTCATATATGTAAAAAATTAGATGTGCATCGAGGCCAGGAAAACACCCCAAACGGTGTTAAGATGAAGCTTATGGTGGGGAGCATCATAAGCCTGATAGGTGTTAAACAATGACACCATTAGTGTTTTTAGATATATAGGCTCGGGTAAACACCGAAAGGGGTGGCCAAGAGGCCAGACAAACATCCGAAATGGGTTTCGCCATAAGATAAGGTCACAACGGACATGATAGAACAAATCAACTATTTAATATGTTATAACAAGGGATCTTCAGAAGGTTGTAGTGATCAGAACAATGACACAATGCCTAAAGGGAAATGAAATTATGGAAAATAATCATACACCCTAAACAAACCATTTACAAATTCATTCACTTCGCCTAAGCATGGAAATTTTATTTATAATATTCAAAGGGTGAAAAGGAAAGTGTCATGGTCAATACATATGCCTACTCGGGCAATGTCATTTGATCTAAACGATTATGATAAGCGAATTAATATTATTCAAAGAAAACAAAAATTAACATGCCATAAAACAAACGCTAACAAGAGACATATAGAAAACTCAAACCAAATCTAAACAGATACAAATAACCATTACTACACTTTGGTTTAGAAGACAACACACCTCCGTTGGAGGGGTTTTATTATAAAATCATGGAATGTCTTTATCAAATAATTCATTTAATTATAATTAACTATATTCTAAAACTCATTTAGCAAAAATAAAATGCAATAACTAAAGCAACTAGATCAACATAACTATCATTGTGAGTTGTCGCAGACATCGCACCTCCATTGGAGGGGTTTTATTATAAAATCATGAATTTATTTATCAAATGAAACAATTATATTAAATAATAGTTATTCAAGATATGAAATTCAATATAATTAAGCATATTTAAGAAAGAAGTTAAATTCAATTTAAAGCATTCTTGAATTAAAGAGGCTAGGAGAGAGACCCTGCCTCAAGGTGGAACCAAGCCGTCCACTTCGACTCTTGGATCTTTCTAATGAAAAGATGATGCTCTCCCACTGGGTATACGCACCTTCACACACATGCAAGGACACTTATACCCTATGCACACACCCGCATGGCCATGATCATGTGCAAGGGGATCCTTGCACATATGATTATATGCATATACCAGTCTCCACTCTCCTACGTATGCATTTATATATATATACATGGGCACACCTAGCCCCATACATGCATAATCACTACTATGGATGACTATACATGTAACAGGGGAACCCACATACATATACTTACTTACCTATGCACATGCAGGTGAGTCTCCCTTGACTTGGTGACTTGAAACCAATGAGAAGGGATCAACACACTACACAAAGGATATTAAGAACCTTAAAAAACATAAAGGACACTAAATAACTAGTGAGAAACCAACAAACGGCATTAAAGCCTTACCTCGATTGGAATAATAGAACCAAATCCACCCAAACCAATACGAAACAATCCAACGCTCTACTGAAACCATAATATAGAGTCAAAACACTAAAAGCCACAAATACATGAGGTGTGATACAAGTCGTAACCATAAAATCTTACCTCATATCAAAGCTGGTGGACTGAATCAATCTAAACCCCTTCGAAAAATATAACTACCCTCTATCCATAGAAGGCAGTAAAATACCTAAGTGGCCAATGCGATAAAGAAAATAAAATAAAAACTAAACTAAAACATACCTGTCTCCTATGACTATACACATCACTACCCAACATATAAGAACCACAACACCCCATGGGTCAAATCATGTTCATGAAAGCAAAGGGGAAACAGATCCATGTTTCAAAATGATACTATCAAGAAGTACATTCCTATTAATTAACAATTAATCTTCCTATTAATGGTATATAATCAGTTTTCTCGAGTTTGAGCTTAGTTTAGTTTTGTTCGATACAAGTTTGTTTGGGAAATTTCCATTAGATTCAGTTTTCCTTATTTTTGTTTATTTTATCTTGGATAATTTCATTCATTTGGGTTCTATTAAATAATGAAATTAATAATAATCATTCAATCCATATTAATAATTATATCCATCAGTTCCATATCTAGATTAAAAAATACATAGAAATGTATGATATCATATAAGGAAAATCATAAGAGATGCAAGATGTAAATTAGTCTTATTCATGCAATTCATACCTAATATAGATTTTTCATAGACACATAAATCACCAAAATCCCCAAATTAAATTGGTCCAAACAAAGAGGGCAGAATAAACCAACCTTAAATGGTGGAATATGAACCAAGATGGTCCAAACTGCTTTACCTTCAGTAGCGGATGCCAAATCATGTCTTAGGTGGACCCGAAAGAACCATGATATGCCCTAGAAATAAGTATCAAAGATAGATTAGGGTAAATTATACAAATAAAGATCTACAATATTTATGATATAAAATTTGAACTAAAAATGGAAACCATCCAATAAAGATATAGTAGAATTGGATTAGTAGTTGACATTTCTAAAGAAGATCCTAATAGATTTTCTAAGGAAAATTAAAAGCAGTTGAAGATGTTTTTTGAAGGTATAATTACGTTGGTCATGGAGCTATCATATGTATGACTTTGATTAAGTGTCAAAATAATTTTATTGGTGGTAAGGGAAAAGAGACAATGTTATCATGTTCTAAATCAGTTGCTACAAATGGATCCACACCTATGAACAAGGTTGAACATGATAAGAAAGAATGTTTGATCATATGGTTTGATGAGTTATAAAAGGATAAACTAAAAAAATGAAAAACATTGAGAGTTCTGTAATTTTTCAAGTGAATATGAAATTTTCAAACAATAATAAACATGTGAAAAAATAGAAAACCATGTTTCCTCAATAAAAAAATATTTATAATATGAGAAGTAAGAAAATTAAAAGAAAATCAAACACTTTTTAGCTAAAAAAAAGTTCTCTGGTGTTGATAAAAAAGCCTCAGTCAGTGTTATAACTTAGAAGTTGATAAACCCACCTTATTACCATACTTTTTGATATAAAAAACAATCGAATGGAAATGTCACATAACACACACTTCACATATATATATTTTTTGTAAAGGAAAATAATTTTGAAAAATGAATCCTTTATATAGTGTTGTTATTCTTCTATGTCACTCTAAATGCATCCAAGAATCTTAGCTGCACAAAGACCCAATTGAAAATTCTTATTCAATAACAAATAAAATGATTTTGGGAAAAACCCCTTGGAAGAATATGAAAAGGTGAATACCTTAATGGATCGATGTGTAAAAACAGGAAGGGATGAATAACCCTTCCAAATTATAGGAAAATTAATGAATAACCCTTCCTAATCCTAATTATAGAAAAAACAGAATATGAAACATTGAATAACCCAAAAAAGGATATAAAACATTGATTTAGGGTTACCTTATTCCTAATTATAGAAAAATCTCTATCATAAATTATTGATTTCACCATACTTTAGTGAAATCTATGAATAACCCTAAAACAGACACTTCTGAAATCAGAAATTCTACCTTTGTGCACATTGTAGATGACACGTGGAGTGAAGAATTTGCAGGGGAGGGGCGAGTGATGGTTGATAGGGCTTAGGATTTGAGGGAGGGGAGAGGCGGGTGACAACAAGAGAGGAGTGGGGAGTGGTGAGCAGGGAGCAGGGAGTGGGGATCGGGGAGCGGGGAACAGTGAGTGGTGAGCGGTGAGCAGTGAGGTGGAGTTGGAAAGGGAGGAAGGGAGCGTGAGGGGAATGAGAGAAGTGATGAGGGGAGGATAGAATGGGAGCGGCGGTGAGGTGAGGTCAGGAAGCGAGGTGAGGTCAGGCGGTGAGGGGAGGTTGGGAGGAGCGGTGTTGTGTTATAGGGATGGAGAAGTGGGGTGTGGCCATATGGGAGAAGGAGCCCAAGGGATAGGGTTTTTTTGGTGTCTCTATCCCAACGGTTCATATGAACTTTTGGTATTGAGATGTTTTTTTCCAACGGTTTACTATAACCGTTGGGAAAACCCAACATATATTATTCTACGCCAACGGTTTCACAGAAACGTTGGTATAGATTATTTTTCCCAATGGTTTTTCCAAACCATTGGGAAAGAAGTATTGGTATAGGTGGGATTTACACCAGTGCACCATCCATCCAAAGTACATGCCCACGTACATGGCATGTAGATGTACTTCAGAAATCTTCAGATTACACGGTGTGTTTAGTGGGCCACATGTTGTGTAGTATCCATGTTACATGGTTTCCAGCCGGGAAACCTGTGTATGGGGCACACAGTCCAACCTTAACCTGAAGGGAATACACACCGTGTCCATTAGACTACACGACGTGTAATCTGGAAACCATATGCCACATGTTCCTGGTCAACACACGGAGTCATTTAAGACTTAGAAAGACTCCAACACACAACTTGGTTTGGAAAAACGGATTGATTCATTGAATCTTGACTACACGACGTGTAATACCAAATACACATCGTGTGTTCTGGTGTTTTACGGCCAGGAATCTTTGGAAAATCTGGATGAGATCCTCTATTTTATTTTAATCAAGATTAAAAGAAAAGATCATTTTTGTAAGGTGAATGAGAAACGAAAGACGAGGAACAGATTTCAAGATTTATATTTTCAAAACAATTAACTTTAATTGAAACAACTAAATTATCAAATGCATAAACCATAAACAAAATATTTAAATAATTATAAATTATGATGTAGCCACTCTGATACCACTTGTAGGTTCTGATCATAGTGGAATCACAGTTGGGCCGGCACCCAACTTTAATTTTTACCATGATCAATTATTATTCTAGGATCAATATGATGATGAACACCAATCTCCATTGAATAGAATCAGATATTTAGATAAAGAAGTAAGAGGCTCTAAACCTTTAGAGAGGATCTTGCACATCATGTTTATAATTAATTTAATTAATTTCATAAAGAAAATAATACCTAGATCTTCGGTATTTTCTTCTTTGATGATGTTGATCGTTTGGAATGACCCTTCCATATTATCTCATTGTGCTTGTGAGTATCCAAACTAGAATCCCTCTAGCGGTGATCCACACGTGCTCTGATGGCATCTGATCAACACCACTTGTTCTCCGGGTTCTAGCACGGCAAAGTGAGTGTCCTGTGTCAGTCATTCTTGATTACTTGTTCTTCGGACTTGAAGAACGTCGCTCGTTCTTGAGAGGGGTGGGAATAGGATTCGAGATAGAAATTGTTTAGCTCAACAATTCTCAATTCACCAAGCATGCGGTGTGTTCTCTATGGCACAGTAGATGTAATTGTCTATTTATATGCATGGAACTTCAGTTACAATATTTAATTGTATAATAGTAATTAAATACATTCATGAACTTATAGAAAACCCATGCTCATAATAATAATAATGCGTCATTATTTATGGTGTGCCAACTTGCACAAAACAGAATTATGAATAAAATTCTATGTCACAAAATAATATCAGAATCATTATTATTTTAACATGTTTCAACTAATAATTATTTACCATCTTGAAAATAATTATTTTACTACCGGATCGTCCTTGGTCTGCTCAAACTCCACTTCCATTTATTGAACACTCGAATAAATAAATAAATAATTTATTCTCTTAAATAAATATTTTATTTACAAACTAGAAAAAAATATTTATTAAATGTTCAATAAAATAAATAAATAAATTTAATTTAATTTATAAAATTGTCTTAACTTGAATAAAATTATTCCATGGTATTAAGAATAATATTTATTTCATTAATTAAATTCAAATAGAATTTAATTGAGAGCACCAAAATAACTTAGTGTGTAACCCTCTAGGATTCTTTCTCATTGGCATTAGGAGGACTTACCTTAAGTCCAAGATTACTATCTAGCAATAGGTCAAGGCACCCAAGAGAACGAATGTAAAATCACAACAATGACATCCACATACAAACTATCACCATGTAATATAATCCCTTTGTTGCAATATCTCATCAAGCAAGTTTCATGAGAGTGTCATCAACTTTTATGCTTGATACGTCGTTCTTTGACTACCTGAAATAAACTCATCATTACACCATGGCCATGGAATTTTGTGTGATGGTTCTATTTCAATAAAAGGTTCAAGATATAAACTTCCATAAATATAAGGGACAAATCCTTCCTCAACTTATCCATTAATAACATGTCACTCGTAACGCACCCAACATACCCTACTTCCCACAAACTTTCTACGTGACGGTTTTCGTCAGTAAATCAAAGTGCACGAGTCATGATAGGTATTAATGATAATATTAAAGTCTAAGGATCATTACACATACTCACAGATATAAATATCCTATGACACCAAAACATGCGGAATTCCTACTGGTGGGTCTGTTCTCATAATCTCCTATCTTAGAGATTACCAAGTGCAAACTTCATGAGAGGGAGTCTCATATGCTTACGAGTACTCACACCTAACAGTCTACATGCTATGTGTCCCATCATAGTATATCATACAACTGTAGAAATATATTTAAAAATTCTGTTATATCATTTCAAGCTTCTTATCGTAGCGGGGAACTTCCATGACCTTATCAATGCAACAAATACTCTAAGACATTATTACATCATTGTCATGCAGAACAATGAACAATATGTAATAAGATGTTTAATATTTAAATACATAAAATGTATATGTAATCAAAGTACAACCATTTGGTTCTTGGACAAACTCTTACAAAGAAGAGATGAGAGGAGGTTCCCTTTCATAAGTGAAGGGAATGACATTCTTGTAATTATTCAAAGTTTTAAAATAATATTAAGTCCCTCTCATGGTCAAGTGGAATTAAAAAATTAAAATTAGAATATAATTTGATAAAGGTTAAAATCATATTATCCAATAATAATTAAGATAATATTTTTTGACCATATCACTTAGTTTTTAGATTAATTAACAAGTTTTACCCTTTTACTGAGGTGACAATATTTTTACCAAGGTTACTATTCATAATGAACAAAAATGAAATTAAAATAATTAATATATTTTGGAATAATAATTCCAAACATGAAATCCATTTTTAAATATTCAATTTTAATAACTGGAATAAATTACTTTTAATATAAGAATTAAAAACGCAATGAAAAATATATTTTTTGAAAAATGTTTTTTTTTTAATGTAGTTTTTTGAAAAATGTTTTTTTAAGCCTAAAAATGAACTTATAGAAAAATAAAATATAATTTCTATTCCTATATTATTAATTATATTATTTTAATTTTATGTTATATTATTTTAATTTAAAACTAAATAGAAAATGTAATGGCTTTTTTAAATTACTTTATTTAAAGAAAATAAATGATAGTATTTCAAAAATTGGAATTTTTCACTATTCGCTCAAAAATAAATATTTTTAGAAAAAATACCAAAAATTCACCCCAAGATAGATTTTATATACTGATATCAAAAATAAATTCCATTTAATACAATTAAAACTCCAATATTTATAAATTTAACTTTTAAATAAAATCATATAATTCCTGAAAAATAGTTTGGTTGGAAAAAGTTATTTCTTTTTCTACTGAAAAATTGATTAAAATAAACATAGTGAAAATTAATCCATGAAATATAATCAGAAATATTAATAATACATTAAATTGAATTATTATTAACATTACCTAGGCTTTTACATTCTTCCCCCTTTAATAAATTACATCCTTGTGATTTTATTCATTAATTAAATAGGTGAGGGTGTTTTTCTCTCATAGATATTTATGATTTCCATGTTTTTTCTTGAATCCTATAGTTATTCCATAAAACTGTAACTAGATAAGTCACCTTATTCCAAAAAACCTTCTCAATATGATCTATAATTTTTAAGAATTTTTCTCATTATCTTCTAAATGAACTACTTCATGGATCAAGACATGTGATTCATAAATTATATATTCCTTAGCAACAAAACATGAATCACATCATCTAATTTAGATAAAATCAAAGGTAATGCCACTCATTTTGAAACTAATACCATTTTTTCTAGAATTTCATATATACCAGTATTCCATGGGAATAATTTTTTTTCCTACCAAAACACATAACACTTTTCTAAGGAGATACTTAAAGAAAAACACGATCTCGTACCTCAAATGATAGATCTATCATCTAGTGATCTGTATAAATTTTCTACATATTATAGGGTACCATCATATAGTACTCAATCAAATTTACCTGCTCAACCATATCCTATAACAATTCCAGTCCTAAAAAATTACTTTTTCTGACTTTATTCCAATATACTAGAGTTCGTTACCACTTTCTATATAATTCCTAAAAAGGTATCATCTTTATATTGGAATGAAAACCATTATTATAAGAAAATACCTCTAATGGAATATTTTGATCTTAAATTCCCTATTAATTAAAATATCAATCCCAAATAATATCTTGCAAAGTCTAAATTATTCACTCTGATTTTCCATCAAATTGAGGATGGATAGTTGTGTTGATATTTAATTTAGTACTCATCAATTTCTGAAGTCCTTTTCAAAAATTTGAGATAAATCTTAGATCATGATAAAATACAATAGATATAGGGACTTCATATAATCTAATTATTTATTTAAGATGGATTTTTTAAAGTTGATACAAATACACAGTATCTCAAATATGAATAAAATTCACATATTTTTTTCAATAGATCAAAAATAACACAAATCGCAATATTACCTTGATATTTATTTGGTAATCCCCCCATGAAAACAAATAATATATTATCCCATTTCCATTTGGGCACTATAAAAGGATGAATCGTCCCCTTCGATAGTTTTTATTTAGCTTTAACCTGTTGAAATGTCAAATATTTTAGTATAAAATCAGCAATATCTTTCTTCATTCAACCCCACTAATAATACTCCTGAAGGTCCCTATAAATTTTAGTGTTATTGGGATGAGTAAAAAATGGTGATCTATAAGCTTAATATAAAAATTAATTCTTCAATTGGGGATCACTTAGCACACATAACCTCTTTCTAAATATCATAACAGCTTCTTTTTCAATGTTAAATTCATGAAACTTACCTTCCTGACCAATTATACTATTTCTTTCAAATCACGATATTATTTTTGAGAATGCTTAATTCTGTTAGAAAAATATGACTACACTAACACCTAAACCAAAATACAAGGATTTTCTTCATGAATAATTTCTAGAAAAATATTCATTAAATAATTAATCAAAGGATCATGTCCTAAACATTGTATGGTTAATTATACATCTTTTTGACTCAAGTCATCAATTATCTTGTTTTATTTACCCAAATTATAGAGAATCATGTAATCATAATCCTTTATTAGTTCCAACTATCTTCTCTACCTCATGTTAAACTATTTTTTATTTAATATAAACTTTAAACATTTATGGTCAGTATATATTTCACATTTTCCCCATATAAAAGATGCCTCTAAATTTTTAAAACAAAAAATCCTACTACAAGATCAATATCATGCATAGGGTAATTATACTTGTGGGGTTTCAATTAAAACAAAGCATATGAAATTATTTGATCATCTTGTACCAAGACACAACTAATTCCCTTAAAAGAACCATGAAAATAAATAAATAAAATCACTATTTCTTATTGGTAAGGCTTACATTGGAGAATTAGCTAATATTATTTTCATTTTATAAAAAAAATCATCATGTTACTTTATATAGACTAATTTAACTCATTCTCAAGTTAACTTTGTTCATAGGCTAGATAACCTAGAAAATTTTTCAAAAAACAATCAGTAGTAACCCAATAATCCAAGAAAACTTTGAATCTTAGGGAAATTTTTAGTTCTTTTCTATTCTTATACAACTTTATCCATCTTTAGCATCAATATACCCAAGGAATGAAATATTTTCTAAGAAAAATTCAAATTTACTGAATTTTCAATACAAATTATTTTCTTTTAATGTTTGTAAAACAATTCTTCATTTTTTCTCATATTCCTCATAATTTTTAGAATAAACTTGAATTTTATCAATGAAAACTACCAAAAATTTATCCAAATACTCATTTAAAAATACATTCATATGATCCATAAATACAAAAGGTTCATTTTTTAATCCAAAAAGAATAACCACAAATTCATAATGATCATAACTAGTATGGAATGCTTTCCTTAAAATTTCTTCCTTATTCACCTTCAACTTGTGATATCCAAACATAATATCAAACTTTAAAAAATACTAAGTACCTTAGAGCTAATAAAACATGTCATAGATATGAGACAACAAATACTTTTTCTTAATATTAATGTTATTGAGTGCTCTATAATCAATGAAAAGTCTCATGGAACCATACTTCATTTTAATAAAAAAATAGGAGAACCCTAAGGTGAAGTGCTAGGGTGGATGAAACCCTTATTAAAATACTCTTGTAACTTCTTTTTCAAATTTAAAGGTTCTATTGGATTCATTAAATAAGTAAATTTTAAAATTTTCTTAGCATCAGGAACTAATTCAATTGTAAATTCAATCTCCCAATTAGGAATAAAACCAGGAAAAACAATAGAAAATACATATAGATATTCATTTATTATTATAATTTCACTAATTTGAATATTTAATTTATTTTTAATAATATATTTAAGATAACTTTCACTCCCATATTCAATTAGTTTCTCATATTATTGATATGTTATCAAAGATATGAATTAATTCTTATATAAAAACTAAAAATTATTTGGAAAAATAACTTCTTTATATCTATAATCTATCTTAACATGATAAACAAAAATTCAATCCACACCCATAATAATATCAAACTCTAACATGGGTAAGAAAACAATTTTTATATAAAAAACCATTACGCAAATGATAATAGTAATATTTCTATATATTCTTGTTTCCTTTATACTACCCCCATGATTTTTTACCAAGAGTTCTTCCTTTAGTTATTAAGATGGTATTTCCATTTTACTTTCAAATTTGACATGTATAAAAGAATGTGTGGAACCTGTAACAAACAATATGTTGGCATAATCTGAATAAATAAGTAATATACCTATAACCACTTCATTTGAGGGTCATGCATCTTCCATAATAGTAGAAAAATACTTTTCCACTATTTTCTTATTCTGATCTTGATAGTTATCACCTTTAGTGACTAACTTAAAACATGTGTTAGAATAATGACACAACTCATTGCATATAAAACATCTCATTATTAGATGACTATATGTTTTCTCATTACCTTTCTAATTAAAACTTTGTTCCTTACATCCATGAGCTAAATGACCAATCTTACCACATTGGTAACACTTTCCTAATCTTTCCAAAAATATTAACAATGTATTTTATAACATTTGAAACATCTGGGTAGCTTGCCTACAAATTTATTTGTTGGATACTTCTCCATTACTTTCTACCATGATCACTTATTACCCTTGTTGTCACAAAGTATATAAGTGTCAGAAAAATCCATCTCAACTTTCTCAACACAACAAAAAACCTCCTCTAAATTTTAAATTATTTAGTGGAAAATGATATTCATAAACTTGGTTTTGGGCCTATATAAAATATATCATTTTTTATCTTATTATCCAACATAAAATTTGGTTCATACTTAACTAGTCTAGTAAAATTTTATTTATAAGAATCCATTGATACTTATACATTTTTCTCCAATTCGAGAAATTTCTTCTCCATTCCAATTAAAAAAACTTTAGGAAAATATTTATCAAGAGAATGTATTTAAGTATCTTAAACTTCATGACATAAATCTCTTTTTTTATTAGTATTCTTAATAAGATACCACCATCAATATACTTCTCCTTCAAAATTATTAATATCAAGAGTTTCATTTTTATATTTCATGTATCCCAAAAATTTAAATATCATCTCCAATGCATCAATCCATCCTTAATATTTCACTAGGTTTGAAGATCCAACTAAATCATGAGGGTTTTATTTCATGAAATTCACCACTATAAACATGTTCTCTTATAGATAATTTGTTCACTTTCTTTCATTGGTGCCAATGTTAATATCCTACATCAACTAAGTTAACACTACCACAAATTACCCTATTCCAATCATTCTAGTTTGTTGATTCGGAAAGTTATAATCCCCTTGATTCCTTCCTACTTAAGCTACCCAGTTTTCTCTATGAAAAACCATTCTGAACAAACATGGATTAATTAAAGAAACATGGAAATATTAAAAATTTATCCCATGATAAAAAAAACTATAAATTATAATCTCTAAACTTATCTAAACCATTACTCTGATACCAACTATAACACATCATATCAAAAAAAACCCATAATTACATGATTTATAAAAAAGGTTTCACTTCTTTACATTTCCATGATCTTTTAGGTTTAGGGTTTTATAGAATTTGGAAAATCATTACATAAAAAATTGTACACTCCCACACAGTATACATTTTTTTTAGATAAATAGAGATTTATTTTTACACCCTTGTTTCATTCAATATAGTTTTTCATCTATTAATAAAATTCCATTGGAAATTTTTACCTTGATATAGTTCTTACACATCCTTAGATCAAGTGAAAAAAAAAAAGAAATATTTTGTATGATCAAAAAAATATCAATAAGTGATATAAAAATAAAGTAATATCATTTTTCCAGTGAAAATCATGTGAACCCATGAAAATATTTATCTTTTTCATAATAAATATTTCAGCACATAAATATAACATATCCACATGAAAGAATCAACCTTTTCTCAAATAAAACATTTTAAACCCATTATTATCATAGAAAATCATGAAAGAGAACTCATGAAAATATCCCTTGAAAAATCAACCATTCACCTTTAAAAGTTTATAAACTTTTCTTTCCTCGATAAATTAAAATATTTCCATAAAAACCATCAGTAATGATGAAATAAGTATCTTAAAGAATCAAATTCATAACATGTTTTCACTCGTGTTTAACACATATCCAAAATTACTAAGGCTATGTTAATTTCATAGGAGTAACCTACCACCTTATCTCCATCATTTTTCACCTTCAAATACTATTCATTACCCAATGCATTAGAGAGCTATATCGGGTTCACCCACTTTCATGAGTAATATCAGGATCACCCACCATCATATATAATGATAAATTATAGTATCATGATCAAATTATTTTTAATATTTCACTTTTCATTATAAATCCCTTGAAAAATCATTTTAACCCATAAGAAAAAGCACTTTAAATTTTCACATGAAAATTGGAGAAATATCGCTTTCTTTTGAAAACTCTGTTAGGGGAATATTACCAGAATTATAGGAATGGGATATTACTTGAAAACACATGAAAATTTTTATAGGAATATTTATAATTAATAATGGTTATGATGTCATGAAAAATAATTTAACTCATATAAATTAAAAAACATTTTTTTTCACCTTGGTAAAAAAGTCAAAATAACCATATGGTAAATGTTTAGAAGATTCCATTTTAGAAATTTAAAAATAAGTTAAAAAGTTGTTAAAAATTAATTTTAACAATATTTTATTTATAAATAATAACATTCTTATATAATTTTATAGAACCTGTTTATAGAGGAAAATATTTGAAAGGAATAATTTAAAATAAGGTTTTAAAAATATCTTACTTTGAGTCTCATCTAGATTCGTATGTTCTATAAATCCTTAATAATAAAATAATATTAGTTTTATAATTTACTAATAAAATTTTACATGTAAATTTCATTATTATTATTCCTTTTATTTCATTTATTACCATGACATGTTTAGTTTCCAAAATGGTTAAGTTCACATTGATCGTTTTGGGGTCTTTCAGTTTATAACCTCAAAATAATATCAATGTGTTGACCATGGTCAAATGGTTCATTGTTACATTATCATAAAAATATTAAAAATATTATAATTATTGTTTTTTACATTTAATATACTTTTATAACCATCCATTTAAGGTGTTCATGAAAAATGAAGCACATCATTTCATAGAGATGGTAGTTGGTACGTACATGTAAATGATGTTTTCATTTTTATACTAGGTGTAAAAGAAATAAATTTTATAATATTTTACTTTTATATAATCATAAATATGTTATAAATTTAATATTTATTCATTAGTTTCATCTTTATGATAATTCATACAAGGCGGTAATGAAAAAAAAATCACATCACTTCATGGAGGTGGTAGTCCATGCATATGCATGAGCGACGTTATCATTTTTCAATAGATTGAAAGGTATGAAAGTAGGTAATATATAATATTTATATAATAATAATTATTTCATAAATATCATATACAGCCATTTTATTCATCATAAAAGTGATGAAAAATGAAACACATCACTTCATGGAGGTGGTAGTCCACACGTATGCACGAGCGAAGTTTTCATTTCCTATGGGATGGAAAAGGAGCTGAAAAAGGGTTGTGACATAAAAATAATAACACTTAATTATATGGAAGATAATGATTTTATTATATCATCATGGTTAAAAAATATAATAAGGAGTTATAAGAAGAAATAAACATGAAAACACTCGGTTAAGAGTTATACCACTTCTTTGAAAACCTCATTTGGCTCACACCTTAAGCCTTCTAGGTATTATCCTTTGGTGAGACCAGGACCTACAGGATGTGAGAAGTAATGTTTAGAATTTATTTTGGCAGGTATTTTTTGAGCTAAAGTGTTCAAAGTATGTTAAAAATAGGGGATATGGGGTTTCTTTTATAAGTAAGGGGAGTGGAACTCTTGTAATTATTCAAAGTTTTAAAATAATATTAAGTCAATCTTATAGTCAATTGGAACTTAAAAAATTAAAATTTGAATATAAGGTTATATTTATTGAAATAATATCATCTAATAATAATTAATATAATATTTTTTGACCTTATCACTTAGTTTTTACCTTAATTAACATGTTTTCCCTTCTACTGAGGTGATAATATTTTTACCAAGGTTACTATTCATAAAGAACAAAAATTAAATTTACCTCATTAGTAAATTTGAATTTCCTGATTCCAAATATAAAATAAATTTTAAAATATTCAATTTTTATAAGTGGTATAAATTCCTTTTAATATAATAATGCAAACCACAATAAAAAATAGTTTTATTGAAGAATGAATTTTTAAGACTAAAAATGAACTTATAACAAATTAAAATATAATGTTTAATATTATATTATTAATTATATTATTTTAAATTAATTTAATCTTATATTACTTTAAAATAAAATCCAAAATTTAATGGGGCTTTTAAATTACTTGATTCAAAGAAAATAAATTACAGTTTTGTAAAAATAGTATTTTTCATTATTCATTCAAAAATAAATCTTTTTAGATATGATGATATAAAAAATAAAGTCCATTTTATCAAATTCAATCCCAAAAATTTATAAATTTAACTTTTAAATAAAAAAATACAATTCATGAAAAAAAAATTAGTTAGAAAAAGCTATTTCATTTTCCACTGAAAATTGCTTAAAATCAGTATAGTGAAAATGACTCTATAAAATATAATCATAAATATTACTAAGAAAAGAAACTATTTTATTATTAACATTAACTAGGTTTCCACAAAAATGGTTTGTTGAGTATTATATTTATTATGATTTCAAATTTTGATAAATATTTGTATAAGTTTTCAGAGAAATCTTAACCAAGTGGAAGTGAGGAATTAACCGATTTTATGCTGATTTTTTTGGAATAGATTATATGATATAAATATAAAAAACCTATGGATATTTCCTAATATAATTAAATGAGGAATTTCTAGAATTAAATAAATATTAAATCATTTCAAGGTTATACTTTTTTGGAAAATCACTATATGAGCTCAAAGGAAAGTGAAGTCTTAGCATAGTTCTGGATAATAGACTGCCAACTTCAAGGGCTTAGTTATAGAAAATATTTATTCCATATAAATATTTCCATGAGGTAGTAACGTAAGATCATAACTTTCAATGTAAAAGGGATTAATCCCTTGACAACCAGCTTCCAAACACTTCTTTTGATGATTTGCCTAATATGACTCCCATTAAATATAAACCTACATCTAGTTACTCTAAACCTTCACAATCGGATAAAAAAATCAATAAGTTATAATGTATTGATTTTTTTCATGTAAATATTTTAAATATATCTAGTAACATTTTTGGAGCTAGGCATTGATACGGCGCAATATTTCGGGACCCGTTGAGCTCAAAATGGATATTTTAAAAATATTAAATATATTAATAGCATGTATGATCATTATTCTTAAAAAAAATTAAATAAATCCTAAATGGAGTCCCATATTAAAAATATAACACCATCATTGAGTTTAGACCATGTTTTTACCCTAGGAGTGTCATAATTTTTGTCTGCATTGAGAGTTTGTGAAAAATTCAACGTAGGTGTAAATAATTAAATAATTAGTTAATTTTTATTTGGGATGATGCGGTGATCTAATAAAATTATATATAAACCTGGTAATAATAATATTTTAGGGTCAGTCACATAACCTTAGAATTTGATAGAGGAACCAGTGGAGGAGCTTCAGTGGAAAAACATTGATGGATCAAGCTTTAGTGATCGGTGTGCCAATGGGACCAGTGGGACTCATCAATGAGAATGGCCTAGAACCATTCTACATAAATGATAAATCCAATAATGAGGTAGTATGTTGTTTTATGTGTATTTATCCCCTTTTTCTTATCATATGATGAATGTGAATCAGTCAACTAATGTATTGATTTTTAGATCAAACTTATTACAAGTATGATATTTTTTTGTTGGGAATCTATGGATTTTACTTGGTGTTAAATTTATATCTATTATTTCATAATTACAATGGAAACTAATTTATACCTACATAATCATTTTATTATTTATGTCCCTCATGTTTTTTTTTGCATTGCTTCCCCCATTATTCATTTTTTCATCATCAACATTCATTTTGTCCGGTGGTTCGATAAATACATAGTAATTAATAGTTGTGCACCTATTTCTTAGTGTAATGGATTGATACCACATATCTAGGTATGGTTACATAATGATATCGAGCTGTTATGGTGGTATAAATGACTGAGGACCAAATATAAGAAATTTTTGTGCAAGTTTTGGTGTGCAATGAAGGCATGGCCTTGGGTAGCAATTTTCAGCGAATCGAAAGCTGGAATCTATCCACCAATGATGGTGAGGCTGGTCAACACCCATATCAAATATTTTTGGGTGTTTTTGATCTTAGAAATGATATAATTGTAAGACTATGTGATGAACCATGGGATTTTGGAAATTTTTGTACTACACGACATGTAATAGAAGAATACGCATTGTGTGTGGGGCCCAAGCTGCAATGCTAGGGTTCAACATGAAATTAAATATCACACAACATGTGACACCTATCACACACCATGTGACCCTTACCTAGTGGCTCGGTATGTATCTCAGAGGATACATGATCATGAACATGGCTAGGTACATGACATGGCCAAAGTACACAAGATGAGTCGTGTACTCGGACACGACATGATACTCAAACAAAGCCTTGTGCATAGACATAGATAGGTAAATGGTCACAGCTATGTGTGCACAGGAACATACATAGGAATGGTCCATGATACATGAGTAGAACCAATACTGAAGGTATATGTCCTGTACTAACATTACATGTCATTTACTTCTTCAAAGATGATATAGAAACCTTTTTCCACTCAACATGGGTTAGATTCCTTAAGATTCAGTTCCCTAAATCCATCCCTATAAGTGTATAGTATGTAATTACATCTTAAAAAAGTATTGTGATCCTATCCAAGGTATTAGTTTCAGATAGTATTATAGGAATCCCTCCCAAGGTCCAGGACAATATCTTATATCATCTTTTTTCCTAGGTGCGATTCTCAGAATTGGCATGACAAATTATACATGGGTGTCGATCCCATACTTAGTGGGTTAATCCATATTGGGTCAATAGGTATTACCCCATGGCCCTGGGTGTGATCCCCATCTATGTATTGATCTATTCATACTTACAATGTGTAATTCCTCATGGTGAGACCCAATGAGCACAACATCTCAGATGGATTCCATCAATGTTATCAGACTCATGGAGTGAGTTCTTCTGAGCGAGTGTAGTTACAGACTCTTGAGCAGAATCTTAGGATGGAAATGTGTTTGTGACCTTACCTTGAGACATAATCTCGTCTATGAGTATATTTGGATGTTTTTTGGTATGTATCCTTTTATTATTAACATATTTTGTGATGAGATGATTGCTCTTGATGCTTTATGATTAGTGATTTTTGGGTGTCATGTTGGGTATTATTATACTCACCCTTGAATGGGCTCTACCCACATGTGTTGTGTCTTATAAATACAACCAGCCATTTGATGGGGTTCTTAGTGGATCAGTAGTAGACAGAGCCTAGATTACTCTATATAGTCCAAGGTTTGTATCGGGAGTCACATTTTACCGTAATCCCCTCATTCTAGAAGGTTGGACTTCTTTACAGTTTTTGATGGGCTTGTATTTGGCCCTGTTTTCTTTCAAATATTATTTGATGTACTCTGATCATGGGATATAGATGTATACATGCATTTGGTATCAGTTTTATTTTACATTTTTGCATTGTATTGGATTATAGAAATGTATTTTAGTACAAGTACCTTATTCTAAGTCCTCCCATGTGATTATTATTCCTAATCATTGCTAGTCACTAGTCCCTAGCCTATTGAAGGTAGGCTTGGGGTGGTCACACTTAGTGTATCATCAGCCAGGTGAGCCTTGGTGGGTCGTATTATGAAAGAGTGGTATCATAGTGTGTGTTCCATCTTAGGAATGAAGTTTATAGTTTTGTATAGGTATGATATTGGTTTGGGTTTTATGGTAATGATGTTAACTATTTCAAGTTTAACTTTTAGGTCAAGGAATCTAGTGTTGGTGTAGCAGCAAATGTATCTATAAACAAGGACTCTGATAAACTACCTTTTGACTTAGTATATATAGAAATTGGTTTCATGGAAAATATTGTTACATGAATCATATAGTAATGGGTTGGGTTTCAATGTATTTCTTGAGTTATCTCCCCTAATATATTCATTGATTATGGTACATCTTTTCTATTTTAGGAGGTCTTCATGATGATTTCCATCTAGGATTTGGTAGTAGGATCACAAGGATGATCCCCATAGTGATCAGGCTTTGAGGTAGGGGTATGTTTAGGATTTAGTTCCTCTGGTTAGTTTTTTATTCATACCTCCACCCATCAATCTGTAAATTGTGCCCATAGTACCAGTGGATAAGGTGTGTGGTCTAAGAGAGCTTCATGAGTTTCAGTATTAATGACCCATCAGGTTAAGGGGTGAGCTAGACCCACAAGAAGCTAAGTTTTGTTAGAGTTGGTGTCTTAGAGCCAACTATTTTTACTTTGATTACATATATATTTAATTTATTTAAATATTAAACATATTGTTACATATTGTTCATTTTTCTACATGACTATGATTTAATAATGTCCTAGAGTATTTTTTGCATTGATAAAGTCATGGTAGTTCCACACTATGATGAGAACCTTGAAATGCTATAAAAATATTCTTAAATATAGTTCTATAGTTAGATAACATACTATGATGGGACACATAACATACAGACCTTCAGGTTTGAGTACTCATAAGAAGATGAGACTTCCTATCAAGAAGTTTGAACTTGGTAATCTCCAAGACAGGAGATTATGAGAACAGACCTTCCAGTAAGAATTACGCATGTTTTGGTTTCATCATATATTTCTATCTGCAAGTGCCTGTAATGATCCTTAGACTTTAAGATTATCATTAATACATGTCACGACTCATGCACTTTGATTTACTGACAAAACCTATCACACAGACAGTTGGTGGGAAATAAGGTACATTGGGTGCATCCTGAGTGACTTGTTATTAATGGATAAGTTGAGGAAAGATTTGTCCCTTCCATTTATGGAAGTTGATATCTCATCCCTTTGATTGAAATAGAACCGTAGCATGAAATTAGATGGACATGGTGTAACGACGAGTTTATTTTAGGTAGTCAAATAATGATGTATCAAGCATAAAAGTTGATGACACTATAATAAAACTTTCTTGATGAGATATTTCAATAAAGGGATTATATTAAAAAGTGAGTGTTCGTATGTAGGCGTCGTTTTTGCGACTTTAAGTTCTTTCTCTTGGGTTCCTTGAACAGTTGCTAGATAGTGCTCTTGGACTATAGGCAAGCCCGCCTAATACCGATGAGAAATAATCCTAGAGGGTCACACTAAGTGTTTCTGGTGGTCTTGGTTAAATTCTATTTGAATTTAACTAATTGAATAAATATTATTATCATAAGAGTGGAATAATTTTATTCAAGTTAAAAATATCACATAAATTAAATAAATATTTATTCACCAGATTTTGGGTAAAATATATTTATTTATTTTATTGAACATTTAATAAATATTTATTTACTAGTTTGTAAATAAAATATTTATTTAAGAGAATAAATTATTTATTTATTCATTTGAGTGTTCAATAAATGTAAGTGGAGTTCTAGTGGACCAAGGATGGTTTGTTAGTAAAATAATTATTCATAAGATGGTAAATAATTATTTAACTAGTTGGTACAAATTAAAATAATAATAACGCTGCTATTATTTTGTGATGTGGAATTTTATTTATTCTGTTTTTTTGCATGTTGGAAAACCATAAATAATGACATGGTATTATTATTAAAATAATGGGTTTTATCTAAGGTTATGAATGTATTTAATTACTATTACATAATTAAATATTGTAACTAAATCCCCATGTCGATAAATAGACATGTATGTCTATTGTGCCATGTACCAAACCGCCCACCCAGTGAATTGAGAATTATTGAGCTAAAAAATTTCTATCTCGAATCCTCTTCCCACCCATCTCAAGAACAAGAGATGTTCTTTAAGGCTGAATAATAAGTAATTAAGAACGACTGACACAAGACACTCACTTTTCCACACTAGCACCCGGAGAATGAGTGGTGTCAATCAGAGGCCAACAGAGCATGTGTGGATCACCACTAGAGGGATTCTACTTTGGATCCTTTCAATCACAACAAGATAATCTAGAAGGGTCATTCCAGAAGATCAACATCATCAATGAAGAAAATACTGAAGATCCAGGTATTATTTTCTTTATAAAATTAATTAAATTAATTATAAATAGGATGTGAAAGATACTCTCTAAAAGTTTCAAGCCTCTTCCTTATTTATCTAAATATTTGATTCTATTCTATGGAGACTGGAGTTCATCTTCATATTGATCCCGGAATAATCGTTGATCATGGTAAAAGTTAAATTTGGGTGTTGGCTCAACCGTGCTTACACTGCACCCAGAACCTTCAAGTGGTATCAATGCGTTTACATCATAGTTTATAATTATTTAAATATTTTTTTGATGATTTACTCATTTAATAATTTAGTTGTTTCAATTCAAGTTAATCGTTCTACAAATCTAAATCTCAAGATCTGTTCCTCCTCTTTAGTTTTCCATTCACCTTACAGAAATAATATTTTCTTTTAATTTTGATTAAAATAAAATAAATGATCTCATATGAAGGTGCCAAATATTCCTGGTCATACAACACCAGAACACACAGCGTGTATTCGGCAGTACAAACCGTATAGTCAAGCTTCAATGCACCGGGTCTGGTCTTCCAAACCAAGTCATTCCATTAGAGTTTGTTTAAGTCTTAATGACTCCGTGTGTGGACCAAGAATAGGTGGCATGCAATTTCCAGATTACACGATGTGTGTCCCACTGGACATGGCGTGTAGTCCCTTAAGGTTAGGGTTGTACTGTGTACCCCATACACGACTTTCCCAACTAGAGACTGTGTAACTAGGAAATACACGACATGTGTCTTACTAGACAAGTCGTGTACTCCTAATATTTAAGAAGTAAACTCACATGTTTTTTCTTTAGGTGTGTACTTAGTATGGATGGTGAACAATAGTACACTCCATGTAGTTGGAAATACACGCCGTGTACTCATCCAAATTATGCAGATTTTTTAAAATTTATTATTATATTATACAAACCCTTGATACGTGTACCACGGTGCTGGCGTAAAGCTGAGGCACAACATGTGATAGGTGTTTTTTATATATGTGTTTAATTTAACATCTGAATAATGTTTATTTCTACTCATTGGGTAGTTATGAACAGAAATTCACTGGGTTTCCTCTAAGGTACAAGTTACGTACAAAGATAATTTTAAACAAATTTATTTTTAAAAAATTATGATGGATGATAATCTCAAGGAAATTCATAAAAGGGTTTAAGATAAAGGATTGATTAATTAAAGATGATAATTAATTGATTTGACTGTGATTTATCTTAAATAAGAACAATTAAAGAATTAAATGCTAGTTTTATTTATGCATAAATATTGTTTCATATATGGATGATCATGAGCTAGACCAAGACCTTTGTATGTGGATGGTTTATTTTAATTTATTTATTTAAATTAAATTTATTGGCCTACGAGATTTCTCCTCATTAATATGTAGGGTCTACGTGCCTAATGTTTATTTTATGTAAAACCCCCTTTTACCCCTCACATGCATGTGAGTTAAAAAAGAATATGTAATGGATGGAACACCCAACCTAATAGAGGCAGTTCAAGCTGGTTTCGAGATGAAACCAATCCTAGGAGATACAGAGGTGGATAGGTGGAAAGTTTTAAACACAAACCCAAAAGTTTCAAGGTGTTTATCCCTTAGGTTAGGGTTAGTTTATCAACCACTAGATAAAATAACAATTAGAAAAGTTCATGATCATTCCCTTTACTTTATTTTATTTCTATCAGATTCATGGTTTATCATTATGGATGTGTTTTCACGATCACATAATTAATGAATTAAACAAGAATACAATATGTAACTAAAATAAACTAGGCTTATGCGTAATTATTATCAAAATACAGTTAATAAATTAAGTAAGTTCTACTTAATATTAATAATCATGTGATAATGATAATAATAAATTCACGCATAAGAGATAAAAATACCTCAAATAAAATATTAAGTCGGACCAAGCCTTTCGTTACTTGATTAAGGGAAAAACTCAATAAAACTATGTGTTTGACCAACCCTTGTTGGTAAACTTACTTTTATACAGGAATCCTTATGAAAGGTTTTGGGTTGAATTAACCATATTACATCAAGAGGAATATCCATTGCTATACATGGTGTAATATTGCAGGAAAGATTTGAGAAAATCCAATTTTAGGATTTCAGGATTGGGGAGTCCACTCAACGGATCAAGGAGCTGAAAGCTCATATTTGGAAAAGACCTACAAACCTAAATATCTTCAAATAGCTTGACCAACCCTTATTGGGGTTATGCAAAGGGGAATATGGATCCTTTCCACTAGAACATCATGGAAACTGGGCATTATGAGTTTAATAGTGAGGGCCATTGGGACTTGATAAAATAATAGGAGACTTAATAAAATTAATTTATTATTTCTCATAAAATGTAATCCAAAAAGTACTAATGATATGCTCTTTTAATTGTAGAATAAAAATGATAAGCTCGTTAACCACACTATCCCTACGATCAATTCTGGATAAAGACAACATCCTCACCGGTAGTAACTTCTAGGAATGGTTTAGACACCTTCGGGTTATCCTACACCATGAACGGAAGTCTTACGTGTTGGGGTCAGCATTACCTGATTTGTCTTCCAAAGAGGCAAGTGATGAGGATTTCCTAGTCTATGAAAAACATATAAATGATGTGGTCGATGTTCAATGTTTGATGATATCATCAATGTCTAGTGATCTCATGAAGTCTCATGAAAACAAGGATTCTTATGGCATTCTTGAGAACCTATGTGGTCTTTACCATGAGATAGCAAGACAGGAAAGGTTTGATATCTATAAGGAACTCTTTTAGAGTAAGCTTGGCAAGGGTTCCCCAGTTATTTCTCATGTAGTCAAGATAATTGGATATATTTAGTGCCTGGAGGTCCTAGGTTTTAAACTCCCTACAGAACTGGGAACCGATCTCATTCTCACATCACTCCCTCAGATCTTCTCTAGCTTTGTTGTTAATTTTAACATGAACAAAAATTGAGAACTATCTGATCTTCTTATCCCTATTCACCATGTGGATAAAGATATGAATCGTGACAAGTATTTTCTCTTTATGGTGAATAATAGGAAAGGTAATGAAAAGATATTTAATCCCAAAGCTTCTTCATTCCCTTCTAAGAAAAATAAGAACAAAGGGGAGGCAAGGGAACAGGAGGCTGTTTGTTTTGCATGTAAAAAGAAGGGCCACTGGAATGAAAACTGCACTCAGCCTAAGAAGCATGGGGAAGCTTCAGGTGCATTTGTTATCGAATGAAATCTATCTATTTCTACATATTGGGTATTAGATACAGATTCTGGTGCTCACATATGTATCCAAATATAGGAACCAAGTATATTCAGGAAGATTGACTGAGGGGAGGTAGATCTACGAGCAGCCAACAAATCCAGACTTTTTATTATAGCTGTTGGAGACTACCAGCTCACATTACCAACTGGGGTGATCTTGGTATTAAAGTTTTGTTATTATGTGACATTTTTTACTAAAAAAATTATTTTTGTATCCATATTTGATATATATGGATTTGTTTTCAAGTTTGGAAATGAATGTTGCTTATTTTACAAATATAGCATTTGTATTGGTACAGAAAATTTATATAATGTTCTTTATGTGTTAGATTACATAAACCAAGAAATGGCAATCGATAACAAAGATACTTCACATGAATCATACCACACCCAACTTTGACAACATCGGTTAGGTCATGTAAATGATAAATGCTTGACAAAGTTACATCAAGATGGGTATTTAGATTCTTTAAAACTAAAACCACTTGGAATATGTCATACTTTTTTATAATGAAAAATAACCAAAGCCCCATTTAGTGGGAAAGGTGAAAGGGATAAAGATATTCTTGAATTAGTTCATATTGATTTGTGTGGACCATTTACAGTTTAAGAAAGGGGAGGTTACTCATATTTCATAAATTTTACTGATGATTTTAGTAGATATGGATATATCTACTTAATGAGGTATAATTCAGATTCTTTTGATAAGTTCAAAGAATACAAGAATGAAGTTGAGAACTAGTTTGGTAAGAAGATTAAGAATCTCCACTCAGACCGAGGTGGAGAATATCTTAATCAAGATTTCATTGATTACTTATAGGATTTTGGGATACTATCCCAACTCACTCCTCCTTACACGCCCTAGTGGAATAGTGTGATAGAAAGGAATAACCTCACCTTGTTAGAGATCAATGATGAGTCATGTGAGTCTTCCATTATCCTTTTGGGGATATGCATTAAAAACAATAGTTCACATAATAAAAAAAGTACAAACTAAATCGATAAAAGTTATTCTGTACAAATTATAGAGTGGAAAGAAATCCATGTTATATAATTTACATGTATGGGGAAGCGATGTATTTTTTAAGGCTTCTTCAGGTAACAAACTTGCACCTCCAGGCACAAAGTGTACCTTTATAGGATACCCCAAGAAAATAAGGGGATATTACCTATAAAACCCCTCATAAAAAAAGGTTATAGTGGAAAGACATTCCATATTCCTTGAGGGGGATCATATCTCCAAAAGAGATAGTGGGAGAGATATAGACTTTGATGATGTCGAGGATCACGGTACACAAGATTTGGTATAGGAAGAGGTTCCACAAAGCCCCTTGGAAGAAAGAACTATTCCAAATACACAAGAACTGTGTAGGTGTACAAGAGAGGTTAGAGAATTGTAACGGTGTGGTTTTCTAGTTACTAAGGAAGGTGACTCATTATTAGTTGATAATAATGATCCTTTAACCTACAAGGAAGCAGTAAGTGGCACCAATGTTTCCAAGTGGCAAGAAGCCATGAATTCTGAAATGGATTCCATATACCAAAACAAAGTATAGATTTTGGTAGATCCTCTAGTTGATGTAAATCCTATTTATTTTAAATGGGTATTAAAGAAGAAAATGGACATGGAAGGACAAGTCAGTACCTATAAGGCATGACTGGTTACAAAAGGGTTCAAGAAGCATCAAGGCATTGACTACGACAAAAACTTTTCACTAGTTGCAATGCTGAAATCCATCATAATTATATTGTCTATTTCTACTTACCATGACTATGAGATTTGTAAAATGGATGTCAAAATAGCCTTCCTTAACATGAACCTTTAGGAAGATGTCTACATGACACAACCTGAAGGGTTTATGACTCCAAAGGATTCCAATAAGGTATGAAAGTTGCAGAAATCCATTTATGGATTAAAGAAAGAATCCATGTCATGGAATATGCATTTTGGTGAATTCATAACAGAATTTGGTTTTATCAAGAATGAATGTGAGCCTTGTGTCTACAAACGGTTTAGTGGCACTACATTTGTTTTCCTAATAGTATATGTTTATGAAACATTACTTGTTGTAAATGAGATACTAGTCTTACAGTCTCTTAAGGCATGGTTGAATTAATGATTCTCCATGAAGGACTTCGGAGAGGCAGCATATATTCTTGGGATCAAGATCCATCATGATAGAACCAAGAGATTGTTGGGATTAAGTCAAAGTACATAAATTGATAAGATACTAAATAGATTCAGTACGGAACAATCCAAGAGGGGATTGTTTCTAGCATCACATGGCATTCATCTCTCCAAGAAAATGTGTCCTTAGACACATGAGGAAATAAAGATAATGGAAAGGAATCCATACACATCAGTGATTGGGTCAGTCATGTATGCCATGTTATGTACTAGACTGGATTTCGCCTATGCATTGAGTGCGATATGCAGATATCAAGCTGACCCAGGTGACCATCATTGGATGGCAGTCAAGACTATCCTAAAGTATCTGAGGCGTACTAAGGATATGTTCCTCGTTTATGGAGGAGACGAGGAACTATTCATCAGAGGATAGGAAGATTCTAGTTTCTATAATAATCAAGATGACATGAAGTCACAAAAAAGATACATCTTCACTTTGAATGGAGGTTCAGCGAGATAGAAATGCTCAAAGAAGAGTGTGGTAGCAGATTCTACAATAGAGTCTAATTATATCACGACTTATGAGGAAACTAAAGAATTAGTTTGGATGTGAATCTTTGTCCAGGAGCTGGATGTGATACCTAGTAGTAAATATCTCTTCACACTGTATTGTGATAATACTGCAGCGGTGGCTCTCGCAAAAGAGCCAAGGTCACATCAGCGGATGAAGAACATAATTTAGAAGTATCTTATCTTGAGGGGTTTTTATCAGAGATATGAAGTTTCCGTGAGAAGTATTTCCACATAAGACAACATGGAGGACCCCTTGACTAAAACCTTGACTCAGCAGAAACATGATCATCATGTGAGGTCTAGCGAACTGAAAGTCATAGGCAGTTGGCTCTAGTCCAAGTGGGATTTTGTTAGAATTGGTTTCCTAGAACATACTATTTTTAATTTGATTACATGGATATTTAATTTATTTAATTATTAAACATATTATTGCATATTTCTCATTTTTATACATGACTATGATGTAATAATGTCCTAGAGTATTTTTTACAGTGATAAGGTCATGGTAGTTCCCTGCTATGATGAGAACCATGAAATGCTATAACAATATTCTTAAATATATTTCTATGTTTTGATGGAATATTATTATGGGACACAAAGCATACAAATCATCAGGTGCAAGTACTCATAAGAAAATGAGACTTCCTCTCATGAAGTTCACACTTGGTAATCTCCAAGACAGGAGATTATAAGAATAGACTTGCTAGTAGGAATTTTGTATGTTTTGGTGTCATCAGATATTTCTATCTATGAGCATGTGTAATGATATTTAGACTTTAATATTACCATTAATACATGTCACGACTCGCGCACTTTAATTTACTGATGAAAATCATCATGCAGATAGTTGGCGGGAAATAGGGTACATTGGGTGTGTCACGAGTGACACGTTATTAATGGATAAGTCGAGGAAGGATTTATCCCTTCCATTTATGGAAGTTGTTATCTCAGTCCTTTGATTTAAATAGAACCGTCACTCGAAATTCCATGTCAATGGTGTAATGATGAGTTTATTTCAGGTAGTCAAAGAATGATGTATCAAGCATAAAAGTTGATGACACTATCATGAAACCTACTTGATGAGATATTGCAACAAAAGGATTATATTACATAGTGAGCGTTCTTATGAGGATATTGTTGTTTCAACTTTAAGTTCTTTCTCTTGGGTGCCTTTACCCATTTCTAGACAGTACTCTTGGAATTTAGGCAAGCCCGCCTAATTCCCACAAGAAATAATCCTAGAGGTTCACACACTAAGTGTTTCTGGTGGTCTTAGTTAAATTCTATTTGAATTTTATTAATTGAATAAATATTATTCTCATGAAAGTGGAATAATATTATTCAAGTTAAAATGATCACATAAATTAAATAAATATTTTTTTACCGGATTGTGGGTAAAATATATTTATTTATTTTATTGAACATTTAATAAATATTTATTTAGTAATTTGTAAATAAAATATTTATTTAAGAGAATAATTTATTTATTTATTTATTCGGGTGTTCAATAAACAAAGGTGGAGTTAGAGCGGACCAAGGCTGGTCTAGTAGTAAAATAATTATTTGTAAGATGGTAAATAATTATTTAACTAGTTGGCTCAAATTAAAATAATAATAACACTACTATTATTTTGTGACGCGGAATTTTATTTATTCCATTTTTCACAAGTTGGCAGACCATAAATAATAACATTGTATTCTTATTAAAAGTATGGGTTTTATCTAAGGTTATTAATGTATTTAATTTTTGTTACACAATTAAATATTATAACTGAATCCCCATATTGATAAATAAACACATATATCTATTGTGTCATGTACCGAACCGCACACTCAGTGAATTGAGAATTGTTGGGATAAACAATTTCTCTCTAAAATCCTCTTCTTTTTCATCTCAAGAATGAAATATGTTCTTCAGGGCCAAAGAACAATCAATCAATAATGACTGACATAAGACACTCGCTTCGTTGTGCTATCACCCAGAGAATGAGTGGTGTCGATCGGAGGTCATCAAAGCATGTGTGGATCACCACTAAAGGGATTATAGTTTGGAACCTTGCAATAACAACAAGATAATATAGAATGGTAATTCAGGAAAATAAACATCATCAACAACTAAAATAATGACGATATAGGTATTATTTTCATTATAAAATTAATTAAATTAATTATAAACATGATGTGAAAGATCCTCTCTAAAGGTTTCAGGCCTCTTCCTTCTTTATCTAAATATTTTATTCTATTTCATGGAGACTAGAATTCATTTTTTTATTGATCCTAGAATAATCATTGATCATGGTAAAAATAAAAGTTGGGTTCCGGCCCAACATCACTTCTGTTGTGCCTGGGACCTGCAAGGTTAACTTGAGGTAGTTACATGTTTATTTTGTCTCATCAGGACTCCTACAAACCATATTGTGGTACTAGTGATGATCCTTATTCATGGTTCTATAGGGTATTGTGGATCCTAGTGGATTTTTCATATGTTGAGTAGACTATTTCATGGTCATAGTTTGAGAATCTCTTCATGGAGGAGTACTCTCTAACTACTATGTGAGTGGTGTACATCCATGAGATTTTACACCTACACTAGGGCAACATGATTATGGCTGAGTATTCATCTAGTTTTACCAACCTCTCATAATACACAATGGATATGGTTTGGGATCCATTCTCTTAGGTGTGGGACTTTGAAAAATGTCTACACAGAAAAATTTGGGCTAGTGTGGTACCTCTATGCTTTTCTACTTATACTGCGGTTCTATATAATGCCTTGGTGATAGAGATCTTTTATGCCAATTAGACATTGGCAGTGGGTACTAGTAGTGGGCACACAAGGGTTGAGACTTCAGTAGTAGGTGGAAAATTACATAATTAGGGATTTGGATGTGTGATACATTTCTGTAGGTGATCTTGGGATTTATGGTATGCTTTTTAGGGATCTCAGGATGGGTCCATTCATCCTAGGGAGAGGAAGTGCTACTCTTGTGATGGTTAGGGACATCTCACATGGGATTGTTCAACTCTTCATATGTCTAATAGAGAGAAAGTGGATGGGATGCCTAGGTAGATGTAGTGGTAGGAGTAGGAAGGTTTGTAGGATGGTGGATGTGGAAAAGGATTAGGGAGATTAAGAGGAGGTGTAAGATGGTTTGACATGTTTCCACCACCACCCTTAGGTGTTCCCCATAGGGCTTAAGAAGCTAGTGGTTAGGGGTGAGGACCGCTGCAGGTTGTGGAGGCCTATGATCCAGAGTCTATCGATATTATTAGAGGTACAATCTATATATTTTCAACCTTGGTTGTAGTTTTGATATACATGATCATGGGACACTCTTTTCTTGTTACATCCCTAGTTTGAGAACTAGAGGTATCGATTTAGCCCTTGTCTTGACCCTTATGCTTGGAGACTTCTACCTGACATGACTCGGTGATCACACACTTTTTCCAGTAGTGTGATCTGATACTTAGAGGAGAGAGTTTCTCATGGGATCTTCATATGGAAGTGATGATGCCTTATAACATCATATTAGGCATGGATTGTATATACACTATCCATGCATAAATTTATTATTTTAGGTAGAGGATGTGGTGTGTCTACATTATTGGGATGAGGTTTTCCTTTTTAGGTTAGAAGGATACCTAGGTGGAGTATAATGGACTCATACATATGAGTATCCATCTAATTATGCACCAGTTGGATAGAATGAATCTTGGAGCAGTGGATTATATGGGCTATTAATTTCCTATTATGGTGGATGAGTATGAGGATGTCTTCCCTGAGAATGTTCCAGGCTTACCTTTCTAATAATAGATGGAATTTTGAATTGAATTACACCCAGGGATGGAGCAGATATCAGTGCGAGCATATTGGATGTCTCCCATAGAGATTCACAATCTAAGGTTATAGTTGGAGGATTTATAGAGGAATGGATTTGTGAGACCTAGTTTTCCCCCTTGAATCCCCAGTGTTTTTCACCAATAAGATGGATGGGATCTTGAGTTTATGCATAGATTATCGATGCATAAACTGAGTGACCATAAAGAATAAGTATCCACTACTAAGGATTGAAGACCACTTCGATCAGTTGAGAGGGGTGCGATGGTTCTAAAATATTGACCTTGGATCAAGATATCACCAGCTATGAGTACGGTTTGATGATATGCCGAATATGGCATTCAAATTTCACTATGGTAACTATGAGTGCTTTTAGATTCCCTTTGGTGTGATGAATGACCCATCAGTGTTCATGGGACACATGAATCGGATCTTTCATCCTTTCTTATACTGGTTTGTGGTGGTATTCATCGATGATATCCTAGTGTACTTGGTAACCAAGGAGGAGCATGTGATATACTTAAGGATGGTTCTTGACACATTCATAGATCACAAAATTTTTGGGAATATCTCAAAGTGTCGGTTTTGGATTTAGGAGTTCCACCTTCTTGGACATGATATATCAATAGATGGTGTAGCGGTGGACCCAGAAAAGGTTAAGGTAGTGTTTGCTTGCGAGACACCCAATAGTGTGATGGGGGTGTGGAGATTTATTTGGTTGGCAGGCTAGTATAGGATATTTGTGACCAATTTATCTAATATTTTTATTCCTTTAACTACTTTGATCAGGAAGGGGAAACCTTTTGTGTGGATGAAAAGGTGTCGGTAATATTTTTAGTAGTTGAGGTAGAGGTTGAAAAGAACCCCCATTTTGATATTACCAAAGAAGGGTGTTGAGTACATAATGTTTTGAAATACTTCAAGGACCAGACATGGTTGTGTTATGATTTAGATTCGGGATATGATTTCCTATGGGTTTTAGTAGCTGAGACCACACAAGAATAATTACATGACCCACGATATTGAGTTGGTAGTGTAGTCTTTACCCAGAAAATTTGGTGACACTGCCTTATGGGTGAGTAGTTTTTTGTTTACTCTGACCACAAGAGTCTCAAGTATATCTTCTCTGAAAAGGATCTTAATTTGATATAGAGGAAATATATAGAGTTCCTCTAGGACTATGACTTTGAGATAGTCTATACTCCTAGTAAGATGAATGTGTTAGAAGATTATATCAGTAGGAAATATTTTTTTAAGTTGTTATTTGAGGCGTTGAAGAAGTAAACCTCATTATAGATGTCTTTAGTATAAAAGTATGGTGCTTAATATCTTCAGTTGATGGTTGTTACCTCATCACTTTTACAACATGTGAGAAAACCTTGGCATGGAGATACCAACTGTGTGACCTTGTATACTCATATATCCACTAGATGTGCTCTTGATATATTTTCTGAAGGTGTGAATCATGTTATCATTTTAAGAGGATGAAAGATTGTACTAGTGATCTTGTGGGGGGAGGTAATGAGGAAGTTTCATACATCCAATTTAGAGGTTTATCTAGTTTTGGAAAAGATGTTCCAGGACCTCCAAAGTTAGTTTTTATGGTCATGCGTAAAGAAGGGAATATAAGAGTTTGTCTCTTGATGCCTCACTTTTCAGAAATTGAAGACAGAGCACCAAGTTCTAGTGGGTTTAGCTCAACCACTTGAGGTTACAGAGTGTAAGTGAGATAAAATATCTATGGAATTTATAACGGGGTTACCACATACATCTAGAGGACATGATTCCATCTGGTTGATCATAGACCGACTCACTAAGTCATCCCACTTTCTAGATATTTGAGAGTGGAGTTCAGTAGAGAGATTGGGATGCCTTTACATGTAGGAGAGATTCTATATTAATGGAGTTACCTTGATGATAATTTTAAACCATTATTCTCACTTCATGTCATAATTATGAAGAGGATTGTAGGAGGCCATTGGGACTCAGTTGCGTTTGAGCACAACTTTTTACCACCAAACTGATGATCATACTAAGTGGATCATTCATGTTCTGGAGGAAATGTTTCATGATTTCATGTTAGACTTCATCTATAGTTAGAAAGATCACTATCCTTGGTATAATTTGAGTACAACAATAGTTATCATTCCACCATTGGTATGACACTATTCAAGACCTTGTACGGATGATCCTGTAGGTCGCCACTTTGTTGGAATGATTCAAGTGAGTTAGCACTCATGGACCCAGAGTTGGTGTGATCTATGATAGAGAAGTTGTATATTATTCAGTAGAGGATGAGGACTAAATAAATCTATCAGAAGTTTTATGTAGATTGATGACAGAGGCCTTTTGAGTTCAAGGAAGGAGACTATTTGTTTTTAAAGGTCTCACCTAGACATGGATTACATAGATTCAGCTAGAGTGAAAATCTATCTCTGAGATTAATTGGACCTTTCTAGATACTGTATATAGTTAGTGAGGTGGCATACCATTTACCTCTACTACCATAGTTAGACCAAGTTCAGGACATCTTCCATGTGACGCAGTAGAGGTGATATGTTCATAACTCGTCACATGTTATTGACTGGGGAAAGATGAACATTGAAGATGGATCTATCTTTACAGAGTACCTATTAGAGATCGAGGATCAAAAGGATAATATCCTCCATGGGTTAGATATTACTTTGGTGCATGTCCAGTGGATCCATAAAAATCTTTAGGAGAGAACTTTGGAGTGGGATACCCATATGCAAACTCAATACCCACACTTTTTTGAGTAATCCATTTTGCTTTTCAAGATGAAAATCCCTAAGGTGGGTATAATTTAATGTCTTTTTTCCATGTAAGGTTTTTAAATATATCTAGTAATATTTTCAAATCTAGGAATTAATACATTGTGAGATTCTGAGGCCCAGTGCACTCAAAATTGATATTTTAAAAATATTAAATATATTAATATCACGTGTGATTAGTTTTCATGAAAAAATTGAATAAATCCTGAAAAAATTCTTGGATAAAAAATTTGAGACCTCCATTGATCTCAAATCATTGGTTTTACCCTAGGTGTGGCATAATTTTTGTATGCATCGGGATTTTGTGAAAAAATCATCACAGACATAAATAAATAAATAATTGATTATTTTTTATTTGGGATGATGCAACAACCTAATAAACTTCTATATAAATCTTTTTATAACCAAATTTCATTTTTGTCCTCATAAACTTGGAATTTGAGAGTGGATTCTATGGAGGAGCTTTTGTGGATGAACATTGGTGGACTGAGCTTTGGCTATCGGTGTGCCAACGGAACTAGTAGAATTATTCAATGATAATGGCCCAAAACCACTCTTCATAAATGATCGGTATAAGCTTGAGA
Source organism: Viscum album (assembly GCA_963277665.1). Lineage (NCBI taxonomy): Eukaryota > Viridiplantae > Streptophyta > Magnoliopsida > Santalales > Viscaceae > Viscum > Viscum album. The sequence continues at coordinate 1,812,591,390 of OY728156.1, forward strand.
TATGACATTATTTTATGTGTATTTTTCCCCTTTTTATTATCTTACAATAAAATTGAGTTAATTAACTAACATATTGATTCATAGATTGATAGTATTGTGGGTAGGGAATTATTTTTTCTTAGAATTTGGTGATTTCTCTTGGTGTTAAATTTATATCTCTTCATTTTTCATTATAATGGAAAATAATCGAGTCTAACATGAACATTGGGTAGGGTTCATTCCCCATGTTTTGGTTTTGTACATTTCTTCCTTCATTCTTCATTTGTTCATCCTTAGTGTTTGTTTTGGCCAGTAGTTTGCCAAATACCTTGTAATTAATCATTGTGAACCCATTTCTTGGTGAAATAAATTGATACCACATATCTGGATTTGGTTGAATGATGATATTAAGCTAAGATGGTGGTGATGATGAATCAGGACCATATTGGAGACATTTGTGCATAGTGTATGGTGTGAAATGAAGGTGTGCCTTCAGGTAGCAATTTTCAATGAATTGAAAGCCAAAATCTGGCCATTAGTGGTAGTGAGGTCAAGGAACCCCTATATATAAGATTTTTGGGTGTGTTTAGTGGTAGTGACGATGGAATCAGAGGACTACATGAAGAACTAAATAATTCTTCAAATTTCCACACTAAACGACGTGTAACGGAAGAACACATACCATGTGTGGGGACCTCATTGTGAATCTAGGGTTCCATGTGTAATTAAATATCACACATCATGTGAAATATGTCACGTGCCATGTGACCCTTACCTAGAATCTCAACATGTATCTCGAAAGATACAAGGGCATGGACACGACCAGAGTACGTGGGATGATCCATGTACTAAGACACATCCTTATACTCGGACACAACCTAGTATATGGACACATCTAGTTATATGAGCACGACTGGGTACATAGGCATGGTCAGGTGTACATGGTCATAGACACAAGAATGGAACATGATACTTGGGTAGACCCAGTGTCAAAGGGACATGCTGTGTACTAATAGTACACATCATGTAATTATTTCAAGGTGATTTAGAAACCTTGTTCCCCTCAACATGGGATAGTTCTGTTAAGGGTGAGTTCCCTCAATCCATCCCTATGAGGGTATAGAAATGAATTATGTCCTAAACAAATTATTATGATCCTCTCTAAGGGATTAGTTTTGGATAGAGCTATAGGAATCCCTACCAGGGTCTGGTATGGGATCCTGCCATGTGACCCTTACCTAGAATCTCAGCGTGTATCTCGAAAGATACAAGGGAATGGACACGACCAGAGTACATGGGATGATCCATCTACTAAGACACAGACTTATACTCGAACACAACCTAGTATATGGACACATCTAGGTATATGGGCACGACTAGGTACATAGGCATGGTCAGGTGTACATGGTCATAGACACAAGAATGGAACATGATACTTGGGTAGACCCAGTGTCAAAGGGACATGTTGTGTACTAATAGTACACATCATGTAATTCTTTCAAGATGATTTGGAAACCTTGTTCCCCTCAACATGGGATAGTTCTGTTAAGGTTGAGTTCCCTCAATCCATCCCTATGAAGGTATAGTAATGAATTATGTCCTAAACAAAGTATTATGATCCTCTCCAAGGGATTAGTTTTCGATAGAGCTATAGGAATCCCTGCCAGGGTCTGGTATGGGATCCCATATCATATTTTTTACTAGGTAGGTTCTTATAATCATGATCACCAACTATACATGGGTGTTGATCCTCTACTCAGTGGGTTAATCCAGATTGGGTTAGTCATTATAACCCCCATGAACCTGGGTATGATCCCCATTTTTGTATCGATCTCTTCAGGCTTCTATCATTTATGTGACAACTGGGTCCTAGTGACAGCACAACCTAGTATATGGACACAGCTAGGTATATGGGCACAGCTAGGTACATAGGCATGGTCAGGTGTACATGGTCATAGACACAAGCATGGAACATGATACTTGGGTAGAACCAGTGTCCAAGGGACATGTTGTGTACTAATAGTACACATCATGTAATTCTTTCAAGATGATTTGGAAACCTTGTTCCCCTCAACGTGGGATAGTTCTGTTAAGGGTGAGTTCCCTTGATCCATCCCTATGAGGGTATAGTAATGAATTATGTCCTAAACAAAGTATTATGATCCTCTCCAAGGGATTAGTTTTGGTAGAGCTATAGGAATCCCTACCAGGGTCTGGTATGGGATCCTATATCATATTTTTTCCTAGGTGGGTTCTTATAATCAGGATCACCAACTATACATGGGTGTTGATCCCCTACTTAGTGGGTTAATCCAGATTGGGTTAGTCATTATAACCCCCATGGACCTGGGTATGATCCCCATTTTTGTATCGATCTCCTCAGGCTTCCAGCATTTATGTGACAACTGGGTCCTGGTGAAAGCACAGACACCCCACCATAACATGGCCGCCGGGTCCTGGCCCACCAGGTACCACCAGTTGCCCCGTAGACACATGGGACCCACCCCAGGGTCCACCCACATGCCTGAACGGGTCATCTGACTAATGACAGTCCCCACAGGCCAACACATGTCCTTTCTAGTGTGCTTTTTCCTCACTCGCACACATCCTGGGAAACTTCCCAAAAGGTCACCCATCCTGATCAATACTCTAGGTCAAGCACGCTTAACAGTGGAGTTCTAATCAGGCAGGCTCCCAAAAAGGAAGGTGCACCTTGTTGACATGAGCCATATCATTTAGTCATTTAACCCTTTATCATTTGGGGATATTATAATCACCCCCCCCCCTTTAGAGAACAACATCCTCGTTGTGGGCCCTACATCTCAACCCATCCAGTGCGCTACACTTAAGGCTGGGTACCACCTCTGATACCAAATGTGACAACTGGGTCCTGGTGACAGCACATACACCCCACCTTAACATGTCTGTCGGGTCCTGGCCCACCAGTTTCCCCACAGACACGTGGGGCCCACTCCAAGGTCCACCCACGTGCCTGAATGGATCATCTGACTAATGACAGTCCCCACATGCCAACACATGTCCTTTCCAGTTTTCTTTGTCCTCACTCGCACACATCTTGGAAAACTTCCCAGAATGTCACCCATCCTGATCACTACTCCAGGCCAAGCACATTTAACTGTAGATTTCTAATCAGGCGGGCTCCCAAAAAGGAAGGTGCACCTTGTTGACATGAGTCATATCATTTAGTCATTTAACTCTTTATCATTTGGGGATGTTACAATTTACTTCCTCATGGAGAGACCTGATGAGAACGACATATTGGATAGAAGTCATCAATGTTATCAAACTCTCAGAGTGAGTTCTCCTGAACGAGTGTGGTTACAGACTATTGAGTAGAATCTTAGGCTGAAAATGTGGTTGTGACCTTACCTTGAGACTTAGTATTGACTATGAGTATATATGGATGTTTTTTAGTATGTCTCCTTTTATTATTAAAATATCATGTGATGAGATTACTACTCTTAATGATTTATGCTTAGTGATTTAGGGGTGTCCTACTATGTATTGTTATACTTTCCCTAGTATGGGATCTTCCCACATGTCTTGTGTTTTATGTAGATGATCAGCCATTTTATGGGCTTCTTGGTGGACCAATAGCAATTCTTAGATTGGGCTAGACAGACTGTGGTTCATACTCGGAATCACATTTGACAATAGTCCCCTCATTATAGCTGGTTGTACTTCTTTATAGCTTTCATTGGTATTCTATTTAGTTATTTTTTATTTCCAGTATTATTAATGTACTCCGATTATGGTATTTAGATGTATGAATGCATTTGGTATCAATTTTATTTTACATTCCAACATTGTATGTTCTTTCATGTGTGTGTGTGTGTGTCATAGGCTATGGCCTCCCATGTGAGTTTTACCAAATCCGCAAAATCCTTTTAAGGGGAACTTGATCCTAAGACTATAGATCCAAAAACCTATGACCCTAACCAACCAAATCATAAATCTAATTGATTTTTTTATACTCCTTTATAGTTATTTGTTTAATCATTTTAGTTGATATTATTTCTATAATTCATAATCAATATAATTCCATACTGAATTATTATTCAATTCAATGCATGTTTCGATAAATTTTAGTTCTCATAGTGTGAAATGAATAATGTGTTATTAATTTTCTCAAATTTATTTTTGATATCAAAAAAGGTAGAGAATGATAATGATAACACTAAATTTTACTAATTTTTTGTTTTAATTTTTTTTAAATTTTTTGTTGTATTTTCATTATCTATAAAATTTCTTATTTTAAATTTTATAGGTTTTTTTATTATAAAAAATTAAAATATTGTTGGAAAAATTTTTGTGCACCAATAGAATTGATCCAAGAACACACAAAACATTGAGTTCATAGGGCCTATAAAATTAGTTAGGGCATTAACGATACTGAATGGAACACCCAATAACTCAAAATGTCCATAGAAGCGCCTAAATTAAGTATTTGAGACATCTTATCCCTTCACTCTCATTTGATGATATTTGGACCACATATCTATCTTTAAAAAGTAGTTAGATCCCTCCAACTGTTCAAAATTATCATCAATCCTTGATAGGAAATAACAATTCTTCCCCATAACTTGATTTAACTAATTCTAGTCTATAAAAAACGTCAAATTGTTCTTGTAAAAAAACACTAAAGTTCCCCAAGGTGAAACACTGATCTGGATAAAACCCTTCTACAACATATCATTGATCTAAATCTGTAACTCAAAAGGTGTCATCTGAAATGGATCTATAAAAATCAGAGAGACATTAGGAAGTAGCTCTATACCGAACTTGATATCACATTAAGAGGGTACTTTCACAACCTATTCATAGAATATATCATGTAAATACTCTACAATGATAAGAGAAACCATTACTCAAGCCTCCACCAAACTCAATACCAACTCTTCCAACTGAGAAAAAATGGGATCCAAACACCTATGAACCATCTAATGATTCCACTCTCCAAAAAACACTGCATTATCACCTTTCACATCCAACAAAACAACCATACTTAAGAATAAAGTAATTACATCACGCATAGAATACAATAAATGCATTATAATAATGAAATTATATGGTTGTATCTATAATAGAAATAAATCTCCCAATGATGGATGTTTCCCTATCATAAACTTGAAACCCTAAAGCACCTCAAAAAAGGAAAACTAACTTCCAATAAGTGTGTATAACACTAAGGGAACTAGAAGCCTCTATACCTTAAGTCTCAAATCTTAGGATAAGGTAGGTGTAATGAATGAATGCAAAACTCATGAATTGAACAAAGAATATGACATGGTATAAAATAATTAGATGGTACCTCGCATGATATCTATTTTTCCTTGCATTGGAAACTCCATGGAATGAAAATAACCATGCCTTTTTCCTCCACCTTTTTGGCCCTGATAATGAAAACCTCCACAAATGAACACAACCATATGTCCTTGAGAATGAGGAATATCACAAGGTTTTTCTCTGCCTACATCATCTCCTCTCTACTACTGAAAATCTTATTGACCTCATTTCTACTACTAATAAGGACTTAGAAAAAACTATTGCTGAAGATGAACCAAAAACTAACAACCTATACCATGTTGACCACTAATGATGGTCAATCATTGTAACTAATAATGTCCATGACCTTCGTAAAAAAAATTCACTATAATAGAACTCACGATATAAACTTAGGAACTGAAAATTTTAAAGCAGCAAGAAGAAGGTTGAGACCAACTCATTTCTAAGAAAAACCTCAACAAACCAAATAATAGAGAACCATTGTATACATAATTACTCCTTTGAAAGTTATTATGACTTCCCTCTTAATAAAATATAGTAAAAATATATTCTCTATCACCTCAGTATTCGCCAACACCTCAAGATACATTTACAGTATAAATGGGATGACCTGTAACAGTATCTCTAGATGAAATTACCTCTCAAAATGTCTCTCTATAGTCTTATCATCTGGGAAAAATCCATAGAAAAATGAAGTGGATTTTTAAATGGGACTCTGAGCTTCTGCATGCTCAAGATCCCATAATGAAGATATAAAAACTCATGTTTCCTTTATCTTTAAAGAGAGAAAATTACCATGGAACTACTTTTGATACCTCATAATCCTCATGATTTATAAGATACATAAACCACAATTTATCAAAAACTCCTCTCAACTACTAATGTTAAATTAAATCTAATGCTCCTTCCATGAAGAGATCTATCTAAAATAAATCTTGAGATCTTCTACCAACTTATCTATCTCCTCAGAATTCACTAATCTCTAATGCTAAAACTCGTGAAATGTCTTCCTCCAAGACTCATCATCCTCTACTAGGTCAACCCTCCTATTATTGACTAGAACTTTATGTTACACCTTGATGACCTAAACCAAATTAAGAATACACCCACCATACATCTCTATAATAAAAAATAAGGGAACCCTTAAGCCTAGGAACATTAAATTATTTTATGATCATTTTAATTTAGATTTATTTTATTTTCCCTATAATTCACCCAAATTCAATCACAATCATATAAAATCATTATTCATGTACCTCTCCTAGGTATTTACCCCAAAATTAGCATCACCTCACCTAGTATGTTTAGTATTATTAAGGTATTTATGTCAAATCATAGGGGGCATAAATGTTTGTGTCCTAGACGACCCCCTTACTTTTTCACATGCTAATTTTGATTAATATTATTTCCATACCAAATCTATGATAGTGATCTATCATGGATCCCCCCCCCCCCTTAACAGAACCCCTAATAGGGAAATAGTGAAGATGAGGGTAACCCCTAAATCCCACCTCTAATTGGCCATGAGTTGGAGACTAGCATCAAGGGTATGAAAATAAACATATGAGAGAAATTACACTCATAAATCCAAGGGATATAATAAAATACCACCTTTAAACTCTATATGATATAGAATAAAACCCAATCCACAATCCATGTAAATTATATACAAAACCAAAATCCTCTAAAATAGAAAACCAAAATAAAACTCGTGTGGCAGAAACTTCACAAGAACCAATGATCACCATGAGTGAGAAAGGTCTATATTGATCACTAAATCCCTTCTAGAAACCTACAAGAACACAGACACATAGATATATATATCAGGTGAGAATACAAGTATAACCAGTATAATAATCCCTAAAACCTCTCATGTAAATGTGGAAGAAGCATATTAATGCCTCATTAAATAAATATTTGAACCAAATTGTCACATATTAAAGGTAAACTATTATCTATCCTCACTAAGTATCACTCAACTAATATTTCATCCAAGAATAGTAACATAATATTAAAATAATATATCATTAAGGTTCCCCACAACCACTCCCCCACTAATCTAGTTGCCTCCACTCCCCAATGACATAAAATTGGTGATCTCATCCCTTCCATGTCAACATAACCACCTCAAATCCACATCCACATCATCATCATTATCATCATCATCATCATCACTGCATACTTCATACCACATCCAATACCATATCACCACATCACAACTCCACCTCTCATTCTCATCATAGTAGGGTAATGTGAACATGAAGGACATTAACCATGTTTACTCCTACTACCATGTATGTCACCCACCATGTATCATCATCATTACTATCATATCATAGGCACTCAAAATATAATCCATTATTTCATGTGCATCATAAACTTATGCCATCATAACCTATACTACATCTGAAAAGAGAGAGGTGAAGAGGGAGTAGTCAAACATTTGTTCCCTCTATAACCTATGTGTTAGAGAAAACATTTGGAACCCATATCCTTATGTTGGAATCGATATAGATATATGACTTGGGTGGTGGTGCATAATAAATGGCAAGGGAAAACACAAAGGATTCATAATAGAGCACATGAACTCAACTAGAAGTGTAATCGAGTCGAGTCGATATAGTATACTACTTGATCGCAATCTTGATGAAAAATTACAATACTCGATACTTGAATAAACTCAACTTGAGCTTGGTTTTGAAATATAGATCTCAACTCAAATTTTGAAGTGATCTACTTCAACTCAATCGATTAATCTCAATTAATACAAGTAGCTTGATTATTACTCAAAATCGATCTCAAAATTAAGCTTGATTCTATCAAATCTTGATCTCAACTCTTAGATATATAATTATAATTAAAATAAAAAAATTAAAACATTATCATACTACATATAAAAAAATTAAAAAACAATAAAAACATAAAAATAATATATTTATCCTTAAAACCCCATAAAATTTTCTATTTTAATATTAATTGGTATACACCACACAACAAAAAACACCATCATACACAGTATAACATCTAACTAAAATAAAGAAAACTAAACAAGTCGATTTCATAAAGTACATGGAAAGATCTTCAAGATCATCATACTCCCTTCGAAAAATTATTACTTCACACATCTTCCCTCAACATCATTTGTCAACATTTACACATTTAATAACCAATAGGAGGAGATGGAGGAAAATGAGAAGGAGAAAGCGAAGAAACCCTCGATCCTCAATGACGGACGAGTGGATATTTCTCATCTAAGAGGTGTAAATATCTTCACTTATGATTCTCGAATCCAATATGCCTTGTAGATTTCGAATGTTGCGATGAAGGTATAGAAACTTGATGACCGGTTAGGCGACTTCTCATACTCGGGAATCCCTATAGGCTCTTTTGTTTTTCCAGAAAATTGAATTGCTCAACACATTGTCAAAAAGGGAAATACAGCGCATGTCTCAGCTTTGGATGGAGTGATTTTGCAACGGCTAGAGATTTTCAAGAATTCTTTTGTCTCTCGAATCTCACTATCTAAAGGTATGAAACCTTGGAAAATTTCTGATCTTGTTGCTCTTCTATCTTCTATTTGGGGAATTAATGAATTCAAGTGTGTTTCTCTTAGGAGAGTCTTTTTCCACTTTTTGTTTCCCCCTACTGACTTGAAGGTTAGAGAATGGAGTTTTGGGTCTGTCAATCTTAATCCTGGAAATCTTAGGATTTATGAATGGAATCTGAATTTTAGTCTCTATGATTTTGCATATTCCTTTGCTCAGGTATGGATTAAGATTTATGGGTTAAATTGGGTATTGTGGAATTCTGAAATCTTATATGACATTGCTTATGAGATAGTAATACCAATCCGAATGGACTTGGCTACTAAAAAAACTAGTTATGGACACTTTGCTAGAATTCTAGTTGAAATTGATTTATGTTCTGATCTGATTGATAAGGTGGTGATATCCACCTCTCATGATGAAATCAATCTAAGAATTGTGTACAAAAAAATGCCTCTGTATTGTGATTTGTGTTGTATTATTGGACACTCTAGGTCCAACTGTCGATCAAACATTATTTGTACTAGATGCATGTTGAAAGGGAATGATGAGACTCACTGTATAAGGAAGAAGAGCAGTAAATCTTCCCAAGAGACTACTGTGCAATCTCCAAAGCAAGTTAGGAATGAGATTCCTCAAAAGTCTTTGAGCGGAATATTAACCTCTGAAAACATCCAGGCTGAGAAGATTCAGTTTGAGTAGCAGCTCAGGAGTGGTGGTAAAAACCCTGTACATGATTCTTCTCATAATGGCAGGAGTAATGTCATCTGGGCTAATTTAGCTGATGAAAATGACACAATTGAAGTGGGTATCTCTTTCAAGGATGCACTAGTCAGGGAAATGGATGAAGTCAAAAATGAGTTAGACTCAGATGATATCCAATTAGAGAGAGAGATCTCAGCACAAACAATGGCTAATGATGAAATTAGGCAGAAGCATCAAGATTCAAAATGCAGAAAAGGGAAGATTGTTCTAGAAGCTGAAACTTCAATGAAGGTCAAGAACAAAAATGTTTACATAAGTAAAGAGCAAGGAAGGAAATCTCCCAGATATGCGAAGGTCTCCTCCTTCCACTCAAAGGTAAAAAAATCTGTCACAAGTGCTGATTCTCTTGACCCTTCCACTGGGCTGGTGCCCCCTGTCACCCACACAATTAGAGGTGTTACGGGGTCATTCTATGATCTCAATTACCAGAAAGGACAAACGAATTCCTTGGTGGATAATTATTATGCTGAGACAAGTCCCTCCAATAATTTTCTAGAAAATGATATTCCTACACCTAAAGCAAGGCATATTTTGAGTGTGAATGACTCATATATGCTTCCCTCTAGAATGAAGGATGTTGCACAGCCTATCCCAAGGCAGGAATCCTCCAACCAGAGCTCGGATACCTTAAAAGATAGGGTGGATACTACTCAGATCATTGCTAAACAAGAGCTGGACAAGTCTAGAAAATCCAGTATTGCACAGAGCACTGATGAACAGGCACGGGATATAACTGGAAAATCCAGTGCTACGGTTGAAAGGACCGCCATATCTACATCTAAGTCTGTGATGGTGCCCTGCACACTAGATTCGGATGGATCTGAAACCTCTGAAGTTCACAGCAGGATTTCCAAACCTCCTAGCGAGGTTTCCAAACAATTGCAGGCTGATTTAAAGCCAGAACTCAAGTAGACTTCGGCTAACCACAAGAAAGTAGATGTTGCACGGGACTCTGTTGGACAGGGTATGAAGAGGAATGAGAAACCCAATGCAAGTGCAGGACCTGTTCCAATCCGAAGTCCTCGCTCTCATTCTGTAAAGGTAAAAATTCTTGTAAGTATCTCTAACTTGTTTGATATGCTCACTGCCAACAACAGTGATGATGATGAATCTAAGATAAATGAAGTCTGTGGGCCTAAAATCATGATGATTGATGTCGAGGAGGTGTCTTGGGATAATGGAAATGGTGCATGGATGCTAGTAAATACTGGGAGGAGGGGGAGACCTACTCACGGTAGGGGTGGACAACTTCCTCATCATAGTATGAATACCCACTCTAGAATAGTCTAGGGACCTTTGTTCTGGTTTTTTATGTTGTTTCCTCTACTGTATTTTTTTTAGTATTTAATAAAGAGGCCTTTGCGCCTCAACCTTTATAAAAAAACAATATGACATTTAAAATACATTAGAATCAAACATAAAAATTACCCAATGAGTTATAATTATTGAAAAAATACATAAAATGAATAATTATAAAATAAATCATTAAATTTGATTATAAATTTTATTGATTTCAATTATTAAAAAATGATTAGAAAATGGAACCCAATTTGAACATGGAATCAAAACATAAATGGTTAACCTCCATCATCCATGGGTATTTTCATTAAACATTAAAACTCTTGTATATATGAATAGAATATTCTATACATCCCATGTCACACAAAACTATGAAAATACAATTATTACATATATCAGGCCAAATATTTCACAGATTGAGGCATGTGAATATGAAAGATTTTGGATGAATGGATAATTTATTTTATAATTAGAATTATTATTGTAGAATAAAAAAATTTCATAGATAGAGGAATGTTGTTATCACCAGATGTGGTATGAGAAACTAAGTAATATTGGAATGGCGCATGTGGTTATAGTATCCTTATACTACGTGTTGGACAAATATATTGAAGTAAATGAGTTCTATAAAAATTGGATATATAATATATATCGTAAGGTAGTTTAATCATAAAATAAAGTATTGGATATTACTAATTCAATATGAATAAAAAAAATAAAACTCCTATATATTTTTGAAAACTACATAAAAAGTTTAAAATGTACATTTTTTCAAAACTTTTTATACAGTTTTCATAGTGATTTCGCATTTTAAACACCTACATGAAGTTGTACCAACTTGCAACTATAATCTAAATGAATGAAAAATTAAAATTTATATATATAGGAGTTTAAATATTAAAATTTTGATGAAAATATGTATATAATAGTTGTTTATAGGACACAATTAAAAAAAAGATACAAATATTTAAATAAACATACTAAATACATGATGAGAGGACCAATTGCAGTCTTTCATGGTCCTAAATTGGATGAAAATTGTTTAAATGAAACATATTATGAAAAAAAATCTATGGTATGAGTTTAACATAAAAAACTAATGATAAAAAATAAACCATGATTCAATCACATTTTCCTTTTTGGTCATTTTAAATTATTTTTAAAGACAAAATACATACCAACATGGATACTCAAGCGACTGCAGCTTCCATTTAAGTTGCCAACACAAATAATAGAAGAAATTGTTAATGATATATAAAAAACTAATAAAGATACAAAAAAATAAACCACAAATTAAAAAATACCTTCAAATGATGATGGTCACATCAGCTTATTTGACATCCTAAAAAATTAATAAAATATCAATTATTTTTATTTATTTCCTCATAAATGAAAAAATAAAAAATATAAAAAATATTTATGATCAAACAAAAATTACATAGTTTATAATAAGAATAAATTAAATAAAGTTACCTTATCATGTTTTTTTACATCATGAAGACTACGAAACCAATATCCAAAGGCTGAGAAGAGTGATGTGATCATCTTTACATATTTACATTTCTAGAGAAAAAAACTCATTGGATTCTTTTTTTACAAGCCACATTAGATTCATTTTTTATTATCAAATAAAAAAACTAAAAATATTAAGTTCTTATAAAATGTATATGATAAATCATTGGAAAAACAAAAAATAAATTCAAAACTTTCCCAGAATGTCATGTTTCTTTTTTAAACAAAAAAATCATTTCAAAAACAAAAAATAAAATTTTTTTCAAAATAATAAACATGGAATATAGAAAAAAACTATAATCAACAAAAAATTCGGTATTTTTAATTTCATAATTGACTATAGTGTTTGGAAATCTAAGAAACAATTTATATTTTTTTATAATTCATGATCAGCTATGGAAATATATTCATAGAAAAATTCAATGTAAACAAACACAAAAATTAATTCAGCATATAATTATCTTAAACCTAATAAAATTAATCAAACAATTCAGTATTTTTAACCAAACAATAATATTAAAAACAATATGATGAAATATAATGAAATAAGATGATGACTGAATAGGTAAATAAAATCTATATTAGGTGAGGGGGTCGGATGCTCGGATGAGGAGGGATGCGGTGAGTCAAGCAGCTCGATTAAGGGATGGGGAATAAAAATAGGATATAGGGAGTGATGAAGGATGAATATATCCAAGGAGATCTAGTTTTTGATGTTGTCCAGGTGAGGTAGTGGTGGGGTATTGGAGGATTTGATAGTGGAAATGGGAGGTAATGTTGATCGACTTATATGATGTGAGGTAGGTCAGGGTGAAGGAGGAAGGAGGTGAGAGATTGGTGTATGGAGGGGGTCCATTGGTGGTAGAGAGGGTATAGGGGAAGCAGGGGGCAGAGGGAACATCATAGTTAGTAAATTGGAGGATAGGGTAGTTAGTTTAGTCACACTCGGGAAGGTGTGATGGTGACAAGGGGAGAGGTGATGTCGAATGGCATCTGTGATGGAAGGATGTGGAGGGAAGGGCATTGTCACCTATAGAATCTAGGAGAAGGACGTAATCACTTGTTAGATGATCTATGAGAGTTTTCATTAGCCAACATAGAGGAAAAGAGGGAGGGGAAATGCTATTTAAGTCAAGGGATGGAGAGTCGAGGAGGAGCCTGAGCAACACTCGGGTGGGATGGATAAAGTGTCGAATGAGAGGGAGTGTATTAGGGTTAGGGATATGTTATTTTTTAAGTTATAAAAATATATAATAAAATGATAATTAATTAATTTTAAATAAAAAATATTTACGATTATTAATTTATATATTAATATTTTGACTATAGAATGAGATCACAAGATACTCAATTATATTATTTAAATACTTGAACTCAACTCAACCACATATTTGAGTAGCTTGAGTTTGATCTTGAATTGAAAAAAAATCAAACTGAATTTGAGTATTTTTCAAGTCGATCTCAAGTACCTTGTGAGTAACACTATATCATTTATACCCCTAATCCCAACCTAAGTTTTACACTTAAAATAAATACTACTACAACCCAGAACAATCATCACACCATCACTATCTCCCATCATCATCATTCATTATCACTGCTGACCATACCACCACCCTAAAACATATACTTCCCATTAAATTACCTATACCAATATCTAGACTACTATTTTTAGATATATTACATTAGTTAGGTCATGTTCATCTCCAAAAATTATCATTAATTTGGTCATGTTCATCTCTAGCCACTATTATTTTATATAAACACTTCATTTCAACATTACCATCCCACTTATCAAGTTAATCATCTATTAATTCCATCATAATTTTATCCCATAAACTCATTATCCTTTTAATTATCCATTTATTCTTTAATTTAATTTCAATATAAAACCATATTACTAGACCACTATAACAAAACCAAACAAAAATTCATGTCAACAACCACCACACTATCATAAACCAATATCCAAAGCATCATTCCATCCTTCCCACATCAGTCATTTCAGACCTTTCCCATCAACAACACATCATCACCCCCCAAATTCCACTATAGCTGTCATGACATAATTTTTCCCCCAAACCAGCAACCATAATTCATTACCAAACTACACGACTAAAAATAAGAAAAAATTATATTAATTAGTATTAAAAAATATTTATTTCAGCAAACAACCCCTTTTTAATTATTCTTTATCATTTAATTCAATATCTCAAGAATAAGCAACAGTATTTTTTTCTGTATTTTCATAATTCCTATTTTGTTTCCTCCTTTAAATAGCTATACTTTTATAAAAGGTGATTAAACATTTAAACAAAAGCAAGCAAAGGTTGCATGACATAAAATATCAATCAAGAAGCATAAAAATTGAAGCAATAACATGGATCATGTAAAGTATATGTATATCACCCCTTTACCCTTTGATCCATAATATTTATTTTATAATCCAAACTATACACTTATTGAAATAAAAAAAATGATAATTCCATAATTTTATATAAATAATGATGGAGGAATATCAAATCCCCTACCTCTAAGGATGACTCAAAGAACATGGTGCAAAGGTGAGGAAAGAAATATGGTCACACTGCCAAGAGAACCCAAATAATGAATCAAAAACCTACATCACATCAAACCACCCCCAACCACTCAATAAAACATCACAAAAACCAATGAAACCCCGCTATCATATCCCCATTAGAATAAAAAAAGTGACATAATAGGGAAATAGAGGGAAATAAATTCACCTTAGATCAAAGGATTTCAACTACACCAAATCATGGGTCAATAATCCACTAAAGAATAGCCAAAGGTCACCCAAGACAAGTCATAGAGTGCCTAAGGTTTTAAGGATGTCAAAGGAATAGAATAGAATCCGATATGGATCCTCTATTTATAATCAAAACTAGAAAAGAGTGGCTTCACAGCATGATGTCCTTAGCCACGCCACAATGGAGGTCCGATCTATAAATCATAGAATTATCCTCTTTAAAAAAGGGGAAGTAAAATTTCTCATATTCAATATAACTAGGTAAGGTCATAGAATAATGAGTTCTTTTACAGCAAAACTCTTGACCTTTGGAGGATCATGGCCCAATACTTGACCCCCAACTCAAACCTGAAAAATCCTAAGACACTCATCATCATGAAACACAATCTACCACGACACAATGCATACTAAAAGGGAAGAACCTCAAAATCCCATAACCAAGACCCTCACAATGAAACACCCATAACCACATTGAAATGACATGTATTTAATATTAAACCAAAAAAACCCTTTAGAGCCTTTACGTTACAATCATAGATTCTATGAGGAAAACTATTTTTCCAATCCAAGTAGAAAAAAACCAATAAATCATGGATAAACCCCATGTCACAAAGAAAAACCTCACACTGTGACTATGTTTATCACAGAATATCTTGAACAACCTACATATCTAAGTCCTCTAGCCAACCACATCATGGTATAGTGCTCTCCCCGCACTGCACAAATAGCTCTTATAGAAAAAATTTCATCCAATAACTCCACCCTTGTTCCTTTAACCACTAATAAACTCCCTCTAAATAACCCCAAAATATAGAAGATGCAAAGTTAAGGTCTAGAAAAGTTCAAGACACTATATGTGTCCCTCGCGTCTAGTGGGAAGTGGTTGATATCTAGGTTGTGAAAATTATGATCATGACCAGCTGGTTGGTGATGTAAGTATCAATCTTGTAGAGAAAGGTATAATAAACCATATTTGGATCCCGGACTATACCAGATCTGAAGATTCATCTACCATGGTGGGTACCATCAATAATTTCGTTAACTGATGAGGAGTATGATTTATTGAATGGGATAGGTAGAGATTTTGTGTTTCATAATGTCATCTAGTTTGAAGCATCATGTTATAGATTATGTAATGGTCCATATAGTGACCCAATTATTTTTACACATATTATATCATTATTTTTAACATAAATATACATTAGATACAAAAAAATATTGAAAGAACTTGTAACCCTAGATGTAGTGGAGTCCCCTTCTGGCGGCGGTGATAAATGATCCACCTGACCCCTCTATTTCCACACAATCATTCTCCCCATTCATAAACCTAACCTCCCTCCCTGATTCCACCCCCACCCCCCCCCCCATATTCCTTTTCCCAAAAGTTTATTCTCTCTATCAAGGGGATCATTTGCTTCATATTTCTGTCCAGGAGTTCTTAGAGGCATCATCCCTCCACGGTCCGTCCATGGTTGCTCGCTTCAACTGATGACACCATTCTCTAGAACACTTTGATAGATTCATCAATGGAACCTGGACCATACAAGAATGCATCATGGTAGGTCCTATTGATCCTCATCACTTCCTCATACACTTCACCTGTGATGATGATCTTGATACCTCATGGATCAAATGGATTATATCATATGGAGGTTACCATTTCCTCCTACTCTAATAGAGCAATGAGTTTCATTGAAAACATTATTTACCTTATATTATGATTTGGATAAGTTTTATGGGCCTTCCCTTTCCCTTATATAACCCCTCTATTCACCATATGCTCAGGAATCTCATCAGGATATTTCTGACCTTCGATGAGTGGTCGAGATACTTATTCCATCTGATTGCTCCCCTAATATGTGTGGAAGTGGAAATATCAAAGACTCTAGTTGAAGATGTTTTTATCAAGGTTGGTGAATAATTAAACTTCCTTCATACAATGGTTTTTGAGAACTGGTTCAATTTTTTCTTGTTATGTTTTTGTCTCGGTCACCTGCAAATGGGTTGTCGTTCGTCTCACAGCTCAGCCCCAAAAGTGAGCTACCATAGTGGATTTATGAATCAATCAGATCATGTTGTTACTATTTTGTTAGAGGTCAGTTGATTCTTATTAATTCTAAGTATGTTGTGTTATCTTCTTTTTGTGGTTTGGTTGGTGACAAATAGATAGTGTCATTTGAGGGGGAGGCTCAGCCCAGTTCTTCCCTCTTTTTCTCTCAAATTGTCGCATGTGGGGTGTGGTTTGTAGGAGAAGGCTCTTGGTTATCATCTGATATCACCCCCCCCCCTAAACTAGTGGAATTGGTAGACCAGTTGGATAAAGGTGGTGTGATATAGGTGGTTGATAGATTGGCCCCAGTGTGGGAGCCTTCTGTTCGGTACGACTCCTCTATCTTTGGACATCTTTAAAACCGCACAGTTAATAGTGTGGCTTCAGTGATGGAGCTTTCTAACCAGTGTAAATCCACTAGCTTAGGACATCTTCATAATCACTTCCAGGTCCCATCTGAATAGGATCTTGATGTGTCTCATCAAGAGGGATGGTAGACGGTTATCCAAAAGTGGGAAAAGAAGATTCATAGTTCCAAGGATCGGGTTTGCTCATAGGAAGGTGCCCAAAGAATAGGCTCATTTCTAGATTATAATGGTGAGAAGGATCATCACATGACTGGAAATGATACATCTAGTCAATTATTATTTGACAGTGTTTAATGGAAGTATGGCAGAGGTATTTATAGCCCTCGTAGGAAGAAGCGGCAAAAAGGAACCCAAGACTCGGGGGGCCATGTGGTGCTTAAAGGAAAAAACCAAAGGCCACAAGGATTATTCTTACATGCCTAAGACAATGTAGAGAATGTTATAAAAGAAATATGGGAAAACCCAATGTAAAGTGAACATGTAGGGGCAGACTCATGAGCAGTATATCAAGTTCAAGGAGGTTAATCATTTGGTAGAGGGTGAGGTTTCTAAGGACTAAGAGCAGACATAATTTTCCAATAACTCAATGACATAAGAAGCAAAGTCTATCAAAGACTCTAAGAGGAAGTATAAAATACTGGAATTAGAAAAATATCGATTCATGGAGCTCACTCTCCACTCAAAATATTTAATTTCCAAAGAATCTTTTCTTATTAATGCTACAAAGGAGGTGGCTAATCGTATCTATGAAATAATGATCCAGGTAGAAATAAATGAGAAACAAAGGCTATGGATTAATAAACAAGATCACATTTTAGCATGAGGATTCAATGTAAATATGATTAATAAGGAGGAATAAATTCATACTTGGTATAATTTGTCTCAACACTTTATGGAAATCATCATGTAAGACTTGAATGCTAAGGTAAAATATTTCATATGGGGCTTATATAGAATTTTTTGTTCTAATAATGTCAGCTATGAATTTAATGATTTTTTATCTATTTTTATGTTAAATTATCCTATGTTATTCTCTTATGAGGTTTCCCACTTTTTCCATATAAGTTATTTTTGAAATAAAAAACTTAGTTTTTAGGAAAAAAAGTATTGAAAGTACTAGTTACTTTTGAAGACAATGTATATAAAACATAAAAATTAAACTAAAACGTCTTTATTATAATCTCAATGATGATATCATAAATCCCTTTGACCTCATAAAACTATATAGGATGCCATAATAAATACATACAAAAAATAGGTGATCTAAAAATCCCATTAAGGGAATAAACATATTAAGGAAGTAGAACATGAGAGTCAAAGGTATAACATCATATCATAAAATAAATTTCTTATGAGTAATTACATGGGAGAATAACATAAAGAACATGGTATAATAAGATTATGGAAACATAGGAAATTTGGAAAAAACACAAAACAACATAATAATAAGTCAAGGATAATTTTCAAGACAACATCACATGGTGGAAAAAGTCCCATCATGAATTAGGTTTACTCCCTAATCCCGCATATAACATCTCATGAGAAAAAAATTTACACAATGCATTGGAGTGCTATATGGGCACACACATCATAAAATATACATGATTATGTTCTCTAAAAAATGAAATCAATCATAAGACATAAACATAATAATTCCCCATGGAATGAAATGGTTTTATAATATTTCCTCATATCATATTCAAAAAGAGATTACTTAAATAAGGCATTTGAGAAATGAACATAAGGCATGTACTACCCAATAAAAATAATGGAGAATAAGATAGGTTTATATTTTAGAGAAAAATATACATAATTTATAATCATTACATAACATTAAATGGATATATAATGTTAGTTAGATATATAATATCCATAACCCAAAGGAAATGGGTGGTTTAGAGAGATCTCTTACCATAAGTCTCATCTTTCTTTGTATGTGTTAGAAAATCATGTATAATAAATATATTTATTATAAATATATTACATAACCATAATCATATATATCATACCATATATTATTTTCTTATAACATCATACCACCCTTTAATTAACAATTCCTAATTAAAATCATTATTCTAGGTGAAAAATGCTTCGTTTTTCATTTAGGTTTTGATTTGGCAATCTTGGTCTTTATACATTGATCATGGTTACCTAATATAATGAATATTAACCATGATATTAATATCATATATATTAATTATATATATATATATATTTATTTATTTATATTCTTCCATAAAAGGTAGAGATAAAAAATGAATTACATTGTTCATGGAGATGGTAGGTTATGCATACGCATAAACATTGTTTACATTTTCGATGGATTGAATGAAAGAAAGGTAAATAATAATTAAACTTTATAGAATCATAATAATATCATAAATAACATATATATATTTATTAAATCTGTCATTATAACTTTTTATGAGAGGCGGTGAAGGAAAACAAATTATATCGGCTCGTGAGGCGGTAGTTCACCGTACACACGAATGACGATTTCATTTCCTATTTGATAGAAGAGAATATGTATGTAAGTTATTAAATTAAAATAATAACATATAATTATATATAAGATAAATTTTTTTATTATTTCATCATGTTTGAATAATATTTTAAGGTGGTATAAGAATAAATAAAACTAAAATTTTTGGTTAAATATTATACCTCTTCTTCAGACAACTTCTTTTTCTTTACACCTTAAACCCTCTAAGGTTGGTATTATACCCAAGTTAAGACCTCTAGAATGTGTTTATAGATGTTATTAATTTATTTGGTATGGTCCTTTCCAAAATAAAAGGCTTTTTAAGTGCAAATAAAATAGGATAGGGAGTTCCCTTTTATAAGTGATGAGAGGGACACTCTTGAAATTACTTAAATTAATATAAATCAATTTCCATAGAAAAAGGCTCCAAATTGATATATTTATAATATAAAACTATTATGGGTCAAAATTATATCATTAAATATAATTTTTAAAAATTTTAGAATAAGTTTTTACCCTTATCTCTTTGTTTTAACCTATCTTAACCTTTTTTTGACAATTATTGTGATTAAAAAGTTTTTACGCTTAAGGGGTCAGGTCATTTGATATAAAAGAAAAATTATGCCATAAATGGACCATGGATGATATTTTAAACATTATAAAACGAAATTATATAAATAAATAATTTTTATTAATTTTAAATCATTTAATAAAATTTTGTTCATTATAAAATAACATTAATGTCATTTTTGGAACTATTCATTTAATTTGACTTTGAAAAAACATGAAAATAATGGAATTAAAATATAATCCATTAAAAATTATATAAAATATTATATTTATTTACAAAATTCATGGAAAATAATAATTCCTTTAAATTTTATTACTTTTAGTATTTTTTAAAATCATTTATTTTATATTTCTATTAATTGAATAAATATTGTGTCGGTGTTGTGTAAGAATTTATCATAATTATTTCATCATAAAAATTTATAAATAAATTAACATGATAAAAAATCATTTATCTTACAAATAACCCTCTTATAAACAAACATATCCTCTATTTATCCATATGTCAAAAATTTAGAGATAATAAAACAAAGAGGATGTTATTTTTTACTTTTCTTTACATAAAATAATATATAGGTCAATATCAAGGAAATATGGCACCAAGTTTCCATATTTTAAAAACTTGGATGGAAATGGTTGTAATAAACTCATCTTATAGGATAAAGTAAAGTTCCAAAGACATTTTTTAGTACTTATCATATTATTTTTAACCTTAATTGTCTAATTTACCCTTACCATAGTGAAAATTATTTACTACAGTAACTATTCATAATGACCAAAATAAAAGGATAATATTTAGCAAATTTATACCTCATGATTAAAAATATGGAATATATTTTTCAATATTAAACTTACATAAATTTAATAAATTAATTTAATATTAAAATGAAAAATGCAACAAAAATTTTTTTTCATAAAAATGCCTTTTTAAGTATAAAAATGTTTTTATACCAAATTCAGGTATAAAATTCACTAAAAATAATATATTTGGGTTATTTTTAATCAACATGAACTAATTTAATTTTAAAAAATAATCCAAAATAGAATTTTACTTTGTAAATACTTTAAAAGAAAATATAGTTTTCAATAAAAATCTGTATTTGACACTATTCATTGAAAAATCAAATTTTTTAGAAAAATATAAAAATTTCACCATAATATAATTTTGATATGATAATTTAAAATATTATCTCCTTTTTATAAAATAAACTTTAAAAAATATATATAAATTTATTATAATATTTTCTCACAAAAATCAATAAACCTCATTTTTGAAGAAAATGTTTTTTTTAAGTACAAAATGACATTACTAAAAACTGAGTGATCATTTACTAATAATTTATCAATAAATTTATATTTAGTAGGACCTTTATATATATATCATAAATTATTTAATATTATTAATACCCACCAATTTAATAACTAGGTTATAACAGTCATATTTAAATAATAATATTTCATTGTTCATTTAGGCTCGGTGTTGTGTGTCGTATATGCTACATAGTTTTCTTTTTAAAAAATATGAGTGTAATATTATTACCCATTAAGAAATTTTACCTTATAAATTTTGTATTACATACTAAGATGAAAACATGTGAGGGTACTTCTACTTCATGGATTCCTCCGGTTCTCATGTTGCCTCCTCCTATTTATGGTTTTTACATTGTAATTTGACTAGGTGAGTTGTATTATTGTATAGAAATTTATAGATATGTTTTAAGATATTCACCATATTCTCCTCATAAGATTGATCATTTTCTAGTTGTACCACCTCTGAATTTAGTACATGTGATGTGTTTGGTATGTACTTCTTGAAGAGGGATACAAAGAATATGTCGTGTACTTGAGAAAGGGTTGGTGGGAGTGCTAATCAATAAGCCATGACTCTGATGCAATCAAGATTCTCAAAGGGGTTGATATACCTAGTAATTAGCTTACCCTTCCCAAATTCCATGAATCTCTTCCTTAGAGATATGTGTAGAATCACTTTATCTACAACCTCAAACTTTAGGTCTCATCGATGATTACCAGCATAACTCTTATGTCAACTTAGAGTATCTTTGATGTGTTGGTGAATAGTCATGATATTTTTTACCATTTACTTGACCATTTAAGGTACCATCATCTTACGTTCACAAACTTCATCCCATCATGTAGTTTTTTTACATTTATTCCCATAAAGGGATTCATATTGAGTCATTTGGATGCTTTATTAGAAACAATTATTATATGAGAACTCAACCAAAGGAAGATGTTGATCTCATCCTCTTTGAAGTAAATCAAGAATTATATCAATATGTATTCAAGTTTTTTGATATTCAACTCATATTATCCATAAATTTTGGGGTAATGATCTATATTGAAGTTCAACTCAGTGTTTAGAGTGGGTTGGATACTTTTCTAGACTTTAGAGGTAAATATTGAATGTCAATCAAATATAATCAATAGTTGTGTTCCATATAGCCTCACCACTTATATGAATAATATTCTAGAAATTTTATTGAGTGATAAATCCTCTATAATTACAATTAAGTGAGAAGTATTTGTAATATTATCCACCATAACCCATATAGTGTTATTTTATCTTGATGTATTTAGAAGACCAGTGAAAAATTTCATGGTGATGTTTTCCCATTTTCATGTTGGTATGGGTAAGGGTTTCATCATTCTCTTATACTTTTCTCTTTTAGCCATTACTTTCTCACATACCAAACACTTTTATGTATAATTTGTGATATCTTTATTCATAATGTCTCACTGATAGTGATTTCAGAGATCTCAATACATATTTGTACTCCCTGGGTGGACAGACAAGGTCAAGATATATTCATCATTCAATAGGTCCTACTTTTTCTTAGGATTTTATGGTACACATAGTTGTGACCAAAATCTTACAACTCATTATTCGTTGATTTTTAACTCTAAGGATTTAACTTTTATTATATCTTCCACCTTCTTCTAAATTTCTACATCATCCCTTTTAGTATTCTTTATCTTCTCTATAAGGGATGGTTGAGTAATAATTTAATAAAGGAATTATGATTTTCCTTCCTTAATGATTCAAATGTCCATCATATTTAAGTATAAGTAGATTATATCCTTATTAATTCTCATTATTGATAAAGTTGTTGGATACTTTCTACTTAGATCATATTTCAATTTTTTTTCTTTATCATGATGGTAATGGATTGAGAAATCGTAGTATTTAATCATCTCTAACCATATTCATTGGTTAATATTAAGCTCCTTCTATGTGAATATATATATTTTAGGATCTTATGATCCATATATATTTTACACTTCTCCCCATATAGATAATTCCGCCATATTTCTAATATAATGATCACTACATCCAACTCTAGATCACGTGTTAAATAGTTCTTCTCATGAACTTTCAACTTCCTTAAAGCATAGGTTATCACTTTGTTAGTTTTCATTAGTGAATATCCCAAACCATTATTTTAAGCATCGTTATATACCATGAAAATTTCACCACTTGAGGGAAGTATGAGGACTAGTGTGGTGATAATACTATCTCTCATTTCCTTAAATCTCTCTTCGCATTCATTGGTCCAGAAAAACTTTAACCCCTTTAGAGTTAGTTTTGTTAGTGGGTTTGACAACTATGAGAAGTTTGTCAAAATTTATCGTTAATACCTAACTAGTCTAAGGAAACTATGGATATCTATTAAAAATGATGGTCTAGGCTAGAACTCAATTTTATTTATCTTAGAAGGGTCCACATATATCCATTTGTTGGAAATAACATGCCCCAGGAATGATACTTAATATAGATATCACATTTACTATACTTTTCATATATCTTCTCCTAATGCAATGTCTTTAGCATAGTATTAAAATGCACCTCATTCTCCTCCTTTATTTTAGATTATATCATAATATCATGTATTAATACTATGACAAATTTGTCGAGGTAATATCTAAAGACTCTATTCATTAATTCCATAGATATTGGGGGAGCATTAGTTAGTATAAAGGGAATAAATATGAACCCATAGTGTCTATAACTTGTTTGAAATGCATTTTTGGGAATATTTTCCTTCTTCACCTTTAATTGGTGATATCTCGACTGGAGTTTCACCTTAAATAAATACTAGGCCCCATGTAGTTGATCAAACAAGTCATCTATTTGTGGTAGGGGATACTTTTTTTTATCATTATTTTGTTGAGTTTATGATAATCAATACATAGAAATATTGAATCATCCTTCTTCTTGATGAAGAGGACTAAAACACCCCACAATGAAGCACTCAGGTGTATAAAATGCTTTTCCAAATTCTCTTATAACTAGTTTTTTAGTTTTTTAACTCAACGGTCTCCATTATATAAGGATTCTTGGATATGGGTAGATATCCAGGTATAATTTCAATTTAGAACTCAACCTATCAATTATGAAGAAGACCAAGCAACTCTTCAGGGAATACATCAGTTTAATCCCTCACATTGGGCATGTATTTAAACATTATTATCTTATTTATCTCAATTATTTGATCTAGATATGATTCCTCATAAGGCGATGATATCCATGGTTGTGAAGTATATTCTAGGGTAGATTCATCCTCCTCCTTATACTTGTACAGAATCAGAGGATGACTTGGGATGTGAATATTGATCTCCATATGACAAAATTTGATATTGTATTTATATAAAGACATCCAATCCATTACCAATATTGCATTAAACTCCACTAAAGGAAGTAATAAAAGATTTTTTAGAAGGTTCAGTCCACAAAAATTGACTATAGAGGATTTATATACATGGGATTCAATAATTTCTCCATTTTTTTGTTTTCATGGATAGCTCAACCCCCATGCTTTGAGGTGGTGTTTGAATAGTTCTACTAAACTTTCAAGATATGAAATAATGTGTAGAAGCAAAATCAAAAAAGTGTGTTCACTATTCTTGAATGAATAACTAAAATACCTATCAATACACTATTTTTTTGATCCACCTCTGCAGTATTGATAGCATATGATTTTACTTTATCTATAGGCCTTAGAGGTTATTATCGTTGATTGTATTTGATAACCCTTGGCTTAGGGAATTGGATTTCATAGTTCCCATGTTACTTGTAGTATAAACACTTCACTGAAGGCTGAGTGTTAATTTGAACCTTCTTTTATTCCATCACATTCATCAGTTTCTTTATCTCTCCTTGGTATTGATTAGCCTAATTCCCCTCTTTTCCACAAATTAATCATATCTTAGTTCCCTATAGATAGTTTTTTGGGTGATTATTCCCACAATTTTTATATGTGGGATATTGGTTTTTATTTCCTCCATGAGGTTTATCTATTGATCCACCTGATGAAAACTCAATTTTATACTATTTATCTCTAGGATTCCTAGACCACTGAGAGTATCCAATATCCATCTAAACCTAAAGGGAATAACAAGAAATATCTTCATAGTTTTAAAATTCTCAAATCACAAAATATTTTCATAGAATTGGATTTAATCCCTTGAATATATGGTCTACCATACTTTCTTCATTGATGATGAAGTTGAAGGAATTATATGCAAGCGTTGTGATGTTTTCCACATACACCCGGATAGAATCATATTTATTTTTCTTCAGTCTAAGGAACTCTATATCCATTTTAATACAAAAAGTTTGTAGAAAATATTTATTGAAAAATATTTTTGGGAATTCTTACCATTCTATATAATCAATATCCTCTTTGGACTTCGAGTTCTTAATCATCATACACCACTAATCGGCTTCCCCCTCCAAGTGATAAATGGAAAGCACAATTATCTCTTGTTCAGAGCATTGGAGGATAGAGAATATCTTCTCAATGTAGTTAATCTATTATTCCTTTATGAGGGGATCAGAATATCCACTAAAGGTGGGAGGCCCTTTCATATAAAAAAATCATCCACAACTTTCTCTTTATTATAGAAAGATGGAATCTCGCATGATTCAAGTTATGATTTATAACATGAGTCAATTGAGATACTAAATCCATTAAGTTTCTAGATCATGTCCTTATAAGGTAAGTCATATCATTAGGGAAACATCAAATTTGATATCACATTGTTTTTTGGCACAGTTTCTTATATTTCCAGCCATTATCTAAAAAAATAAAAACAATATGATAATACTTTAACTACTAAATATACTGGAGGACCTTGGAACACCCTGAGAGGGGAGGGGTGAATCAGGATGTCAACTTTTTTTTCTAAAGTGGTGAATCTTGTTCCCATGTTGGTAGGAACCATTTAAACCTATATAATAGTAATGTGCATAAAACAAACAATCACATGCAAAGAGATAACACATGAATTTTACTTCGTTCACCACTAAGGTTTATTCCAAGGATCATATGCTAAAAGTGTGTTGGTCATACCAAAATCTACTAATATTCACTAGTTTTGGAGTACAACAGTTCAGATATAGTCAATCTGTGCCAGGAATAATTCCTTTACAAGATTTTAGGGATATCACATTGTGTCCCTCAAAACACTTCTATCGACTCCCCCTAGCTTACTTCCTTGGATAAATTCTTACTCAGTGTATTGATTTGAAGGTCTCTTCAATAGGTTTTCATTTAAATCTTTGTCTCTAATAAGCACGAGACTCTTCTTACACTATTGACCTGAATTGATGCACTTGAGATCACTGATCAAAAAACCAGATATCTAAAACATGTTATAATCTCAACACTACACTTGTGCGTAACACCTCTTCTTGCATTAAATTTTTGTAATTTTAACACAATATTTCTTTCACACAACCCATATCTTTCACATAATCACACCGTGTGATTCACTTAGTCTTTATAGACTTAAGGACCATCTTGTGCGTAAGATTTATTGTGTGTAAGTCTTTTTCTTGTAAATATTTTGCATAGTAGAGACACCGGTTATTATTTAGAAAAAGTTAAAAGTATTAAATGTAGGTATATTCATATTTATAGGCCTCTAAGACCTTACACATAATATTATCACTTGAATACCTCCTTGCATACAACATTTCCTCGAGCAAAGAAAACCACTTTTGACATCGCATTGGGCACGTAAGTCTCTTCTGTACATAACCACATATTTCACATAAAAATTAGATCTTTCATGCGCCTATTTCCTTTTCTATATTTTTATGAGATGATCTAATAACATAACTTTCATGAAACATTAAAATCCACCTTTGGTATTGCACACATCTTCCTTTTCAAAAAACACTTTTCCTCATTTTTCAATTTTTGGATCCAAAAATTTGGAAAACACTGGGAAAAAATGCCACCTTCAACATTGTTGTTGTCATGAACCATAAGAATAATTTCCTTGAAAACTCCTTGATCAAACTAGTGTATATTTTCAACAAAAACAAACCAAACTCCATTTACATCAAAGAACATCCTTGGTTTTAACACATACAAATAGGAAATTTATGAACTTATAAGGAATAACTTACAAATGATAAGTATATCCTAAATTAGGAGTCTCTAGGTTTGAATCTAGGTTATCCATGGTAATTTACCTATTGAGTTTTATATCTTAACAATTTTATCAAGTCCTCTATAATGGTTTGTAAAAAAAATGTGAATTTACAAAGCATATCCCCCAAGAGTGTAAAACTAGGTGTGCATCAAGGCCTCTTTTTCATGAACTAGGTGACGATTGAGGCAATGACTAATGTGTAATTTTTAAAGTTATTACCCATAAGTACAACTATTCTAGATCCAAATCCACTTGTATTATCCATTCAGGGATGTAATTTCTTAGAAACCACTCACTCTATACTTCACCAAAATTCTGGGATACTTTCCAATACTTAGACTTATCCCTAGGGTTATCAATAAATTATTCTAGTACTAATGCATAAAAATAACTAGACCTTGTCTCCAATACTAACTATAGTTACCCAATCCTTTTTACAGATATTATTAAAAAAATTAACATAAATATCCATTAGATGCAAAATAAGGATCGACTTACCTAGTGTCTTTGGAATAAAAGGACATAAGGAATCAACATGAAAATAAAATGTCTTTATTTTAATCTATATAATGATATCCTAAATCCATTTGATCTCTTAAAACTATATGGGATACCCTGGGGAATACATAGTCAAAAGGGGTGATCTGAAAATCCCAGTATGTGAATAAACATGTTAAAGAAGCATAATATTAGATTCAAAGGTATAACATGATATTATAAAAGAAATGGATCATGAATAATTATGTGGGAGACTAAAAATAAAGAAAATTGTATCATAAGATCATATAAACATAGGAAATTTGAAAGTAACATAAAACATTGCATAATCATAAGTCAAATCTAATTGTCAAGACAACATCACAGGGAGTACACTGTCCCATCATGGTTAGGTTTACTCCCAAATCTCATACATAACGTCTCATGAGATAAAAACTTTACCCAATGCATTGGAGCACTATCTGGGTGCACCCATAGTAACATGTACACTCTTATTTTTTCCAAAAAATTAAATCAATCATAATTCATAAACATAATAATTACTCATAGAATGAAATGGGTTTCATAATCTTGCCTCATATCATAATCAAAGAGAGATTTCTTAAAGAAGTCATTTGAGAAATGAACATAAGGCATGTATCACCTCATAAAATAAAGATATAATAAGATAGTTATATATTTGATATACATATATACATAATTTATAATTATTCCATAACATTAAAGAGATAGAGAAAGTGATTTAGAGAGAGAATGGTCATTACCCTAAGAAAAAGGGAGGATTAGAGAAATCCCTTACTTTAAGTATTTTCTTTATTTGTATGAATTAGAAACTATTTTATGATAAATATAGATTTATTATAAATGTATTATATAACCATAATAATATAAATCATACCATATATTATTTTATTATATAATCTTACCACCCATTTATTAAAAATTCTTAATTAAAATCATTGTTCCAGGTGATAACGGCTTCATTTTTCATGCATGTTTTGGTTACGCGGTCTCAATATTTATAAATTTATCATGGTTAAATCATATAAAGAATGTTAAAAATTATATTAATATCATATATATTCATTATATATATATATATATATATATATTTAGAGTCATCTATAAAAGTTAGAGATAAAAAAATGAATCACACCATTCATGGAGATGGTGGGTCGTACGTACGCATGAACATTATTTCCATTTTTAATGGATGAAACGAAAGAAATTTAAATAATAATTAACCATTAAAAATCATAATAATATCATAAATAATATATATTTATTAAATCCATCATTATAACTGGTCTTTATAGGTGATGACGGTTTGCGAGGTGGTAGTCTGTCGTACACACGAACGACGATTTCATTTCCCATTTAATGGAAGAGAAGATGGATGTAAGTGATGAAACTAAAATGATAAAATATAATTATATGTAATATATTGGATTTATTATTTCATGATGTTTGAATAATATTTTAATTATGTAGAAGAATAAATGAAACTAAAACATTCGGTTAAAAATTATACATCTTCTTCGGACAACTTTTTTTGCTTTACACCTGAAACCCTATAAGGTTGGTATTATTCCCAAACTAATACATATAAAATTTAGGAAGGTATGTTAGTAATGTATTTGGGTATGTAATTTACAAACTAAAAGGATCTTTAATTTTTAATAAAAGAGTATAGTAGGTTCCCTTTTATAAGTGAGGGGAGGGGAACTCTTGGAATTACTTAAATTAATATAACTCAATTTTCATTGGAAAAGGGATCAAAAAAGATATAGTTAAAATATATTAATAGTACAGGTATAAATCCTATCATAAAAAAAAATTATTGGTTTATATTAGTAAACTACCCTTATCTCTCTGTTTTAACCCATGTTAATCTTTTTTGACAATTATTGTGATAATGAAGTGTTTACTCTTTAACGGTTAAGATGGATACTATAAAAGAAAAATTGGTCCACAAATGGACCATGGTTGATATTTTCAGCCATATTAAAATCACTTGACTGAATATAGGATTTTTATAAATTTTAAATCATTTAAAAAAATATTATAAAATAACATTAATACCATTTTTGGAACTATTCATTTAATTGGAATTTAAAAACATCATGACAACAATGTAATTTGAATATAATACATTAAAACCTGTCAAAATATTATATTTATTTTCAAAAAAAAATAGAACATAATAATTCATTCAATTTATATTATATTTACTATTTTTTAAAATCTTTTATTTTATTTTTCTATTAATTGAATAAATATTGTATCGACATTTTGTAAGAATTTAAGGTAATTATTTCACCACAAAAAAATTAGAAATAAATTACCATGATAAAAAATAATAATTTATATTCCAAATAGACCTTTTAGAATTAAATATATCCTCTATTTATCCATATTTCAAAAATTTAGAGATAATCAAACAAAGATGATAACATTTTGACTTTTCTTTACATAAAATAACATAAAGGTCAAAATAAAGAAATATGGCACCAAGTTTCCATATTTTAAAAAATTGGATGAAAATGGATGAAATATACTCATAGGGTAGGATAAATTCAAGTTTTATGGTCATTTTTAAGTCATCATATTATTTTTAACCTTAATTACCTAATTTACCCTTACTATGGTGACAATTATTTACTATGGTCACTATTCATAATGATCAAAAATAAAAAGGAACTACTTAAAAAAATTGGACCTCAAAATTTGAAATATGGAATCCATTTTTCAATATTAAATTTCTATAAGTGGAAAATTTTAATTTAATATTAAGATGAAAAATGCAATGAAGAACAGTTTTTCATAAAAATTTCTTTTTAAGCATAAAAATATTATTATACCAAATTCAAGTATAAAATTCATTTCAAATACTATAATTGGATTATTTTTAATCAAAAAGAACAAATTAAATTTTAAAAGTAATCCATCATATAATTTTACTTTGTAAATAATTTAAAATAAAATACATTTTTTGATAAAAATCATTATTTTTCATTATTCATTAAAAAATTGAAATTT
Organism: Viscum album; assembly: GCA_963277665.1. Taxonomy (NCBI): domain Eukaryota; kingdom Viridiplantae; phylum Streptophyta; class Magnoliopsida; order Santalales; family Viscaceae; genus Viscum; species Viscum album. The sequence continues at coordinate 1,812,623,035 of OY728156.1, forward strand.
TTAAAAAAATATAAAATTTTCACCGTAAGATAATTTTTATATGTTGGTTTAAAAAATTATTTCTTTTATCATATAAAATTTCTAAAAGTTCCATAAATTAATTATAATATTTTATCACAAAAAATAATAAAACCATTTTTGAAGAAAATGTATTTTTCAATAATAAAATGGAATTACTAAAAAATGAGTGATTATTTAATAAGAATTTATCAGAAAATTTGTATTGAGTAGGATATTTATATATATTTCATAAATTAGTTTATCTTATTCATACCCTCCAATTTTACATCTCGATTATAACAATCATATTTAAATAATAAATTTTTTGGGTTCATTTAGGCTCAGTATTTTGTGTCATATATGCTATCGAACATAGTTTTATTTTTAAAAACTAAGAGTGTTATAGTCCATGCCTTCACAACCCATTACTTTTCTAGTTTGGTGGTCAAAGGTGTTTGAAGGAGGCTCAAGGAGGGTCTTGAGGAGGTTGGATCTGTATTAGAACTACAATAAGTGTTTCATGACATGAATATAGAATTAATGATGTGATTTTGTGTTTTGCGGCTTGTGTGGATCACAATTCATAGCTTGTGTTTGGGTAAGGAGTTCAGGGATGAACATATTCATGGCATGAAAGGTGAATTCATGGCGTGAATTAAATTAGGCTGAAGCACCATGAAGTTTTGTGGTGTTTTAAGATATGATGAATTCATAACTTAAATAAGTTTCATGAATTTAATTGTCAAGTCACATGACAATTAAATCCATGAACATGGAATTTTTGTTATGAATGAGGCATGTTACAGCCTATTTATAAATCTGAGGGTCAGCCAAATTCCCTTATTTAGAACTCATTTCTTCTTAATTACTAGGAAAACCCTGTACATTTAAGAGATATTTTGGTCCCCTTCCTCATGATTTGATCTTTGGGTTCCAAAGGTTGGTCATTAGCAATCATAGGTGATTTCTTACCTCAATCCCCATGTTTTCCTTTTGTCCATTTATCAATAATAAAAGCGATGGTGTTTTTTTGGTTTGAGGTGTGTTTTGGGTGTGTATTTTATGATCCCACTATGTGATATGGGTTGGTTCTAGGTTTTCCTCATCCAATTTTGGTTTCTGGATTATTTATCCTTCACTCTATTGTGTGCAGCAAATGAAAAAACTTCTCTGAGGTAGGGGATCCTCATTCTCTTCCTATTTTAAGTGCACGTGTGGAGATTGCATGATTTTTTTTCCATTGGGTGGATATTAAGGGTCATATTAATAACTATAATGAATTTTATTAATATAAAATTGATGGTTATGGTGATAAATTTCATGTTTTATTACCTTTGTTATTATTTTTGATGATATTATGTACGTTGTTGCCAATACTGAATATCATGGTTGTTGGGAGCCTTTCTTGTGTTGTAGATGTTATGATTGTGAGACCCTTATTGTGTTGTTGTTTGATTTCACCCTAAATAAAAGGCTAAAAATGTATATATTTCTAATGAATTGGTTACCCATTGAATTTTTTTGTTTGATAGTGTCAATGATAAATAAAGAAGTGAAGTAATGAAATCCATTGAATATTAATTGTGGAATTTGGGATGTGTTGTTTTTTGTGGTTGTGTCTGTTGTGTTTCCTTGTGTGATGTGGGTTATTGTGTGGTTATGATGGGTAATCAATGGGGTGTGGAAATTGTGGTCCAGTGATACAATGGTGTTGGCATGGGATGCGACATGGGTAGTTGTGCAATGTGGGAAGTTGTGTGATGTGGTTGTGATGTAAAGTCTTCATGGTGATATGGCTTGGTTAAAGTGGTGTAGTGGCAATGGTCAATGTGTTATGGGTGATTTGTTGTGTGGTGTGGATGTGTAATATTCTCGTTTATCCATGGAATAAATTTGTAATGTTGAAAATGAAATATCATATGTTGGTAAGTGAATATGAATGGGCTAGTTTTATTATGTGGTGATTGGATTAATTAATCTGAATGATAAATGAATGGGTAGTGTAATGTGGAATTAAATAACTTAATAAATGTGAGTTAGTGGGAACTCATTAATTTTTAAAATGGTGGAATCTATAATTTAAAGTGGTTATGCATGACTTTATGTGGTGGGTGTGTGGTTTGATGCTTTTAGTGGTGGAAGCAGTCATAACAGATGTTGTGTCGTGTGGTGGTCGTGTTGTGGAGTACGCTAATGCAGTTTATGTGAACCCATAGGTTGGGTATTGTGTTATATAAATATATATACATATATATATATATATATATATCATTTTTTATATTATTTTCTATACACACCCCACCCAAGTTGGATAACCTTACCAATGCCCAAAGGTTTTGGGTTTTGGGTTTTTTCTCCCAACATATAGGATAGTGGTGATACGGATGTCTAGATACCCCCTATTACCACTCTTCCTTCAGTAGTGATGATATGGGTTGGTGTTTTAGATTACCCAGTAGTGATGAAGATGTGATATGTGGTGGGGGTCATGTATGATAGGAGGAGGGTATGAGGTTGATGTCCTTCACATTCAGTATTCCCTACTACCCTAGTGATGTGATGAGATGTGATGAGATATAATGAGATATGATGTGATGGACTAATTGTCATTACAAGAGATGTGGTGTGATAGACCAAGTTTCTTCAACCAAGATCTGGTGTGTTGGCCTAGGTATCTTCAGGTGAGATTTGATGTGATGGACTAGGTGTCTTTAGGAGAGATGTGGTATGATGTACTAGGTTTATTCAGGTGAGAATTTGTGTGACGATGATTGATCTAGCACCAGATTCTAGACCTTATGAGGGTGGGGTAGGTAGGGATGTGTCCTAATTTACATCATATATGGCTAGTTGTGTGATGTGGTATGTATGAAAGGGATGGAATCATGGGGCATTTGATGCTGGTGCATGATAATGGAAAATCAGTGGGAAAGTGGCATTAGGGAACCTTTGATATGTTATTGAACTATCTTACTATATCGGATGCGTGATTTGGTGAGAAATCCACTATGAGGTTAGGATTGGTTAGTTTACTTATTTAGGTTCTTATTGGTTTTGTTGTTTATTCACTAGTGTGTTAGTATGCTCTTTTCACATGTTCACTAGAGACCTTGGGTATGATATTACTAAGTATACATGTATGATTGCCCTATGTATATAAACTATTTTTCAGGTTTCCAGGAAGACTTTGGGGATTAAGCTAGACATTTCTAGCTTAGGTTTTAGAGTTTCTTTTGAGTCGCTGCTATAAGACTTGTCTTTTGGTATTTACACTACTACAACTTGGCCTTTTATCAGTGCTAAAAACTGACATTAACAGCGCTAGAAAAGCACTACTAATTTCGGTGTATATAAAGGGGGGGTCCCCTTTATCAGTGCTAAAAAAGTGTAGATAAAGGACCCCTTTTGTCAATGATTTTTTAGTGCTGATAAAGGTATCCTTTATCAGCAGTTTTTGGAGCACTGATAAAGGGGACCCCCCTTTATCTACGCCGGCATTAACAGTTCTTTTCTAGCGCTGATAAAGGGGTTCCTTTATCAGTGATACCTTGAGCGCTGATAATAGGGCCCTTTATCAGCGCTCTTTTAGCATTGTTAAAGGTGTCCTTTATCAGCGCTCAAAAAAGCACTGATAAAGGCACCTTCCTCTACACCTGCACAACCAAAACCTGCACACCTGCACAACTGCACAAACCAGTACACCTGCACAAAATAGCACCTGCACACCTGCACAAAATAGCACCCACACACAATATTTTTACAAACAATGCTATATAAATTTACTTAACATCATGAATACAAAAAAAAACACATTGTTATATACATTTCAAACAATGTTTTACATGGTTACAATTACAATTATCCAAAAATAGTTATAAACATTAATGTTTCATCCTTTGATATCTGTGATCCTCTCTCAAAAATTATCGTCTATGGTATTTTTTGTCGAACAAATCATCTGAACTGAAGGAAAAAAATCACCTAAATAAAAAGACAAATATTATGTTAGTAATACAATAATGAAATAAATTAAAACATTAATATGAAATAATACATTAATATGGAAATGTGAAACTAAAATATGGAAATGATAAACTCAAATGTTTTCATTATGATAACAATGAAAGGGAATAATGTAAAATCAATATGTTTTTGTATGATTTATCTCATTTAATAAATACTGATTCTTTATCTAATGATAAGTTTTACCGGTCACACTCTGCGTCAGATTGAGGTGTGGTTGATTCTTACACATCACAAATGACTCATGGATCATTTTCCTAAAGTATCAAAACAATCCGAACATGTTTTTTGGGTTTGTTGTATGTCACTTGTGTTGTTTTCTAAAGTTTATGTGAATTTGAAAATGATATTAGACACTTTTATCCATACTAGTCACATTGTGAATTGGATTGAGGTGTGGTTGATTCTTACATGTCAAAAATGACTCATGTATTGTTTTCCTAAAGTATCAAAACAATCCGAACATGTTTTCTCGGTATTCCGTATGTCAGTAGTGTTGTTTTCTAAAGTTTATGTCAATTTGAAACTGATATCAGACACTTTTAGCCATACCAGTCACACCATGCATTGGATTGAGGTGTGTTATATTCATACACATTAAAAATTACTCATGGATCGTTGTCCTAAAGTATCAAAACAATCCGAATGTGTTTGATTGGTATTCTGTATGTCAGTAGTGTTGTTTTCTAAAGTTAATGTCAATTTCAAACTGATATCAGACACTTTTAGCCATACCGGTCACACCGTGTGTCGGATTGAGGTGTGGTTGATTTTTACATGTCACAAATGACTCATGGATCGTTTTCCTAAAGTATCAAAACAATCTGAACACATTTACTCAGTATTTTGTATGTCAGTAGTGTGGTTTTCTAAAGTTAATGTCAATTTCAAACTAATATCAGACACTTTTTCCATACCGGTTACATCATGCATCGGATTGAGGTTAGGTTGATTCATACACATAAAAAATGACTCATGGAAGGTTTTCCTAATGTATCAAAACAATTTGAATGCATTTTCTCAGTTTTCCATATGTCACTTGTGTTTTTTTCTAAAGTTTATGCCAATTTGAAACTGACATCAGACACTTTTAGCCATACCGGTCAAACCGTGCGTCGGATTGAGGTGTGTTCGATTCTTACACATCACAAATGACTCATGGATTGTTTTAATAAAGTATTAAAATAATCCAAACACATTTTATTGGTTTTCTGTATGTCACTTGTGTTGTTTTCTAAAGTTTATGTCAATTTGAAACTGATATCAGACACTTTTAGCCATACCGGTCACACCGTGCGTCGGATTGAGGTGCGGTCAATTTTTACACGTCACAAATGACTCATAGATCATTATAATAAATTATAAAAACAATAATAATGCACTTTCTCAGTTTTATGTATGTAACTTGTGTTGTTTTCTAAAGTTAATGTCAATTTTAAACTGATATCAGACACTTTTAGGCATACCAGTCACACCGTGCGTCGGATTGAGGTGCAGTCGATTTGTACACCTCAAAAATGACTCATAGATCATTTTACTGAAGTATAAAAACAATCCTAATGCATTTTCTCAGTATTCCATATGTCACTTGTGTTGTTTTCTAAAGTTAATGTCAATTTCAAACTGATATCAGACACTTTTAGCCATACCGGTCACACCATGCGTCGGATTGAGGTGTGGTCGATTCTTACACGTCAAAAATGACTCATGGATTGTTGTCCTAAAGTATCAAAACAATACGAATGCATTTTATTAGGATCTAATTATCTTCTGGGAGCATGTCATTCAGGAGAGCAAGTAGTTCCGTAAAACTGGCGTCACTCCACCCGTTGTCTGCTTTCAAATTATACAGCTTCAGTACGGCTTACAATGATGTATATTTAGTGCAACCAGCATACAATGGCATCTTTGCACAACTTTTTAACTTCTAAAACAATTTTTGGGAAATCATGAAGTTCATCTCCGACGGTCCTTGTCATTTTCTCAATGTTCATACTTATAATCATATCAGATGATCCATAAAATTTAGTGTTATCCCAGCCACTACCTACATTCGTTGTTTCCACGTGTTCATTCCAACATTTATAACTCTGATCTATTCCGTGTTAGATCAAGTGTTCTTCCAACTCCTCTGGACTAATTTTTTTTGAATAACAACAGCATGAACACGGACAAAGGATTTCATAAGGGTCATATGCATGATCCTTTGCAAACTTGATAAACTCTTTCACGCCTTCTTCATACTCTTTTGTCAACCGATTGGAATTCATCCATTATTTATTTATATTCATCCTATTTGAAATCCAAAGGACGGGTATATAGGTTAGGGGAGAATTAATATGAGTATAATTTATATAAAAAACTAGATACTTCAAAAATGGTGGGGGCATGCTCATTAATAGAAAATCTTGGGTGGTTCTTGGGATTCATCCATTCTATTCCTCTCTTCGATCCCCCCTGATGAGGGGTGGTTCTTGGGAGTTTTTTATAGTGCGTTAGTGAGTTACTCCCTCATACTTCCTCAATTACTATTATCCTTTATTTCCCTATGATTTGGGATGATTTTAACTTGGATTTGTGTGATGATTTCACTATATCATCTTCAAATCAATTCAGATGATGTAGATTTTGTTTGTATTGGCTAGAGGATATCCTCGTATGATGAATGCACCATGTTTTGTGTGTTTTAGGTGGTGTTGTGTTTCCCAGTGAGTTTTTAAAATATTATTCCTAATTATATTAAGGTGAATAATTAATTATAAGTTTCTATAATTAATTATTTGGGAATTGTGCATTGAGATTGGGTCTCAATCATTGGTACAAGATTAGATAAGGCATGTATAGTCTTGGTTGAGGATGAGTTGATCTTAGTGAGGGGGTTACTCCATTATTTGAGGTAGTTGGACCCTATAATACAAAACCATGTTCCAATTTATGCATTATTGTGCATTCATGCATGATTATATGTGTTCCAGTGAAAGGGATAGAAATCAAGAGCAACCTAGGTAAATAAATAGGGTGTTTTTGATCCACCAAGAGATAGAGTGAGGGTTCTATTGAATGTTTGTGATTTTGTGATCATCCAAAGATTATGTCTCCATGGAGGTGAGGTTTCTAGTTGTGTTTATGAGATTATTGGGTTTGGTTTGAGATTTTTATAGCCTAGTTATGTTTTATAAGGCTATTTGAGTAGGTATAAGAGTCTTAGGCCTAAAGAAGATGGATAATATAGTTTTATTTATCATGTATGATGGGGAACACCCTCTTAAGGATATATATAAGAGTCATGGTGTGTGTGATGAGTAGGATATTCCATATAGGGATTGGTGAAGTGTGACATAGAGGATTTCCTCCTTATAATTGGATTAAGAGATCTCCAAGGGGAGATATGATATAAGTGAGGGTCATGGTAATAGTCTGGATGACTTAGCATAGTGTATCCAAGGCCCACCTAGGAATTTTATACATAATACCATCAACCTACTCTTGTATGATCACTTATAATATGTGGTAAGAATCATTAATCTTATATAAGGTCCATACATACACTAATGATATTGTGTAGGTTGAATGATAAAATATTAGTAGGACACCAATAATGGGGAACCTAATATAAATTATAATATACTAGGTTTATCTATATGAATGAAATAAATAAACAACACACATTATGAAAGAAATAAAGTAAGATTGTTGTATTGTAACTAATAACACAAAAAAAACAAATAACACTATATTCAGTGTGAATCAATACATTAAACCATGGGTTCCAAAAAACAATCTTATCTCTTAATAAAACCATAACACATACATCACAGATATTTTCTGAAACCCAAACATACCCAAACCTTGGGAACTATGCATCTCGTATGGGCTGATAAGAAACTGATACACATGAACCATGGATCCTATTTAGGAATCTAAAACCTCATACCTTGAGGACCATGGATCTTATCTAGACACCTAAAATCTAGACACCTCAGTCACCATGGATCCTTTATTGTCTCCTAACATACCACAACATTGGGAACCATGGATCTAGTTTGTGACCCAAACATACCAATACCATTGTCACTATGAATCAAGTCCATACCCCTAATTTATGAATACAATGGTCACCATTGGTATAATCCATGACTGTAGTGTACATATAAGGGGAACATGGATCACGATTATCCCCTAGAATATGAATCCACTTAAATAGAGAAACATCACCTTATAAGCATGTTATATTATCATGGCCTAATGAAAAACCATCACACATATAAGACATACACAAACCCTTTCCTAGATCTCCACTAGAATTTTTTAATCTTCCTTTTATTGTTTTTAGACCCATACACTATAATATAGTCACTCCTGAAATATACATTTATATATAAAACACAACTGAGCACTTACTAATCCATATATTCCATCTCCACTATAAAACAAACAAACAAACTAGTTAAACTGAAATGGTCAGAAATCTCATCACATTAATGGGAATGAATTCCACATTCTTCCCTATAAAATATATTAGGTTTTTACTTGTGGATTTCCACCCATATCCATCATCTATTTTATAATCTCATATCCCATAAGCTTTACCTGATTCGCTATTAATACAACAATTCAAATTCCACCTTCTAAATACTATCACTTTTATTATGGCCATTATACCCTATGACCATTTCACAAAAAAATCATGAACAAGTCATAATGGTGAACACATAATAATTCCAACCACCCAACTACAACTAGGAAGGATAGTTACCCATGCATACAAGCGAAAAAACTAGGTGAAAGTAGAAAAATACTTAAAGGTGTGGGTGAATCAATGGTTATGAAAAACTCATAATCTAAACACATTTTCTAATACTGATTAGTGAAAAAAATATCTTGATAGTGATAGTAAAATGATGATAGTAATTCAATGAAATAAATCACATGGATCAAGGGATAATTAAACGGTTCACAAACTCTTGTTATAAATTTTATTATACTTAGTGTTCATGATGTCCTGAATCTTGTTCTTGGTTTATTATCAATAAGAATAATGAACGGAGTAAGGATATAACCATATAGTCCCATGTACGCGATATAATGATCTAAATATATAAGTTCATCAATTTCCCCTTCATCGACCACAAGTGCCTATAGAATTTGGATTATGTGTGCACCCCTATTATTATCCTAAAATGTTAACTAAACCATCATTGGAACAATCCATGGATTGAATGGTTGGGTAACTGAAGGATTCTTCATTGAAACCCAATCATTGATTCGGGTCATGTAATACTATATTTATAGAGATTAAATGTTCTTTTATGTGAATTATTTCCATAGGGAATGAATCCTAATTCCAAATGACTTAGAAACTAAATCCCAAAGATCCTTCACCACCTTTATGGCCTAACATAACATATCATGAAATGTGATTCATGTTTGCTCATATTTACCAATATCTATAGAATACCATTCATGGTGTGACCCTTGTAGTTGTGGCATGGTCTGGAACGTCCCTTTAAACAATGATACACCAATTACTAATGAACAATATACTATAGTATGAAATAACACTATTATAGTGTGAACCTTTTCATTACATACTGATACCATTGGACCCCCAAACTAGTGAAACATTTATTTTCATGAGCTAGGTATCCTAATGAAATTATCTCTTCATATTCCCTTAGAGACATCCATTATAGTTAAATGTTACATATTACAATATGTCTCTCCTAAATCTCAAACCCTTCATAGTTACACCAGCCCTATTATGGTGTGATATCTTACACTAGAGTGAACATCGTCATTTGGAACACTCCCATAAAAGTGTAATCACGTCCTCCTTGTTCTGGGACACTTGTTATCCACAAAAAACATAAATTTTTCATATTTTCTCACCTTTAATGATCCGCTAACTCATATATGAAAATGTTTTCAATAAATATATTGGTAAAATACATCTAAAACTCATGACTAAATTTCCTTTTGAAGCTAGTAATAATATGTTTCCAATTTTTACTCCATCTACTCACCATACCAAATTGTAGAATGGTTGGTGGGAATGCTCCTACTCTTAGTGTAATAAAATTCTATTATGATCATGAATTTACTAAGATCAAATTGCATATCACCATTTTCAATTCACTTATTGAGGGGCTTCTTCAAACCACAAAACTCATTAATTACCCCAAACCATCAAGGGCACTTAAATATCCCAATGGACCCTCAACTGACCTTTATAAGTCATTCACTTAAGTCCTATACCTTTTGGATCATAGCATGTACCTCTAAATGGATCCTCTATCTCTTGAACTATATACTTTTACTCATTCATTAATAAAACCCATGAGGCAGAACTATCTTTTATCATTAACCAACTAAATCGCTCAAGTGGACCTCTTGTAGAATTTATAATAAGATATAGAGGAAATACACCACTCTACGTAATATGAAACCTTCCAATCATCATTTAAATTTTTTTCTCAAGAACATGCAAGAAAATATAAAATATCATCAATTATTGAATTTAATAATCATTTGAGAAACCTTATAATTTCTTAATAGAATAAATCTGTAGATAATCATAATTTCTTATAGGAATAAGTAACTATTTGAGTTTGGAAACACCTATTTATTTCCAACAACCCTTGATGAAATATTCACCATAGGATAATAAAAGTAACAAATATAGAGAATAATATATATTCATGTTATATTTGACTCTACCTAATCATGTTCAAAAATTATAATCCCATAATCCACAATTTAGGTCACCCTAAGACGAAAATCCTTAAACACACACATAAATACATCAAAAAATTTAATATCTAGCATGATATTAAAGGAAACACCTACCTCATTGAAAAAATAATTTACCCATATGGTAATAAGGCTCAATTCTTCCCCATTCATTATAAATCATAGAATCTATCAAGGGGGTGTTATTTATTGATTTATGGTTGACCATATGTTAGATTAGTGAACTGATGTCAAGGATAAATATATTAAATTATACATTACCATAAACACCCAATTTCATTGCAAATTCAATTTTACTCACCTTAAGGAGGAGGACCCGGTGGCGGAGGAGGAGGAGGTGTCGACAGCGAAGGCAACGGAGGCAGCAGAGGTAGTGCGGAGGCAGTGTGGAGGCAGCACGGAGGCAGCGCGGAGGCAGCGGAGGTAGCGGAGGTAGGGGAGGTAGCTCAGAGGCAGTGGAGGCAAAAGAGTAGACAGAGGAGGAGGAGGAGGAGGAGGCACCAGTGGAGGAGGGGGAGGAGGTCGCGGTGGAAGAGGAGGAGGAGGAGGAGCCGCGGTGGAGGAGGAGCTGCGGTGGAGGAGGAAGAGGAGAAGTAGGCACCAGAGGAGGAGGAGGCGGCGGCCACGGCGGAGGAGGAGGAGCAGGAGGTAGCAGCCGCGGCGGAGAGGAGGCAGCAGCGTAGGGTAGGGCTTCCGCGAAAGCTTGACAGGGTGCGGGGAGGAGGAGGAGGACCCAGTGGATTTTATAAATCCCATGTGGACCTTTATCAGTGCTAGTAAAAAACACTGATAAAGGGGGTCTTTATCAGCGCTAAAATGAAAAGTGCTGATAAAGACCCCCTTTATCAGTGCTTTTTTAGCGCTGATAAAGGTTGGACTTTATCAGCGCTTTTGTAGTGCTGATAAAGGGTGACTTTATCAGCGCTTTTCATTTTAGTGCTGATGAAGGCCCTCTTTATCAGCACTTTTGTAGCGCTGATAAAGACATACTTTATCAGTGCTAATAAAAGTGCTGATAAATTTATAAATTTAATAATTTGTTTATATTATTATATATTTATTTAAAATGATATTTATGATAAATATATATTTATTTATTAATAATTATAACGCTAAATAAATATATATTTATTTATACTTATAAAATTATTTGAAAGGTATATTTATATATATATCATTGAAAATATAATAAAATATATATTTATTTTTTAAATATAATGTAATTTTAATTATAAGTGTACATTTTTTAGAACATATATATTATATGGGTAACATAATGAATTATAAATCAATAACACATCAATGTGATATGTAATTATAATCTATAAATGAACATTATTCATGCATGTATATATATGCATGATATATTCATTGACCCCAATTCATTGAATATAATGAATTAATTAATAAATATAATAAATATATATTAAATATAATGAATTAATAAAACAAATCTTATATACTTTATACATATATATTAAAAAGTATTATATATTTATAAATAAAACAAATACATTAAATATAAACAAATATAATAAATATATATATTAAATATAATGAATTAATAAATCTAATGAATTAATAAATCTAATAAATCTTATAAATCTAATAGATATATTTATTATTAATCTTATAATTATTTAATTATATATATATATATATTTATTTATAACATGTTTTTTTATTTAATGTATACAATAAACATTATTAGCACTAAGAAAAGCACTGATAAATGTAACATTTATGAGCGCTAAGAAAAGTGCTGATAAAGGGATATTTAAAGCGCTGATAAATGTACCCTTTATCAGCGCTAAAAAAAGTGCTGATAAAGGGTACACCTTTATCAGTGCTTTTTTTAGAACTGATAAAGGGTACATTTATGAGCTCTTTTTTTAGCGCTGATAAAGTCCTACCCCTTTATCAGCGCTTTTCTGTTAGCACTGATAAAGGAAGGCGGTTGCCTTTCCCAGTTTTGTGGTAGTGTTACTTTGAGACTTTTATATATATTTTTTGACATTGTTCATGAACTTTGGGATAGTTTTGGGTTTAATTTTATATTATGTGTTATAGTTTATTGGTTTTTTTATCCAATATATCAGCACTATTTTATTATAGAGGTTAATTTCTCCCATATGTGATATTTTTATACCCTCGATGTTTTTCTACAACTTGATCCTACTAGATGTGGGACTCGAGGGTCATGGTCTATATTGCTTAATTTTCATCTTGGAAGGGGTACCTTTGGATGGAGGAGTTCATGAAAAAGTATTATTAAGGGTTTTAGTTGAGGTATACAGTGTATTTTATAGTTATGAATTATAAGGATTTCATGGTTTGGTATAGAAATAGTGATAGTTAACCTTGGTACTTGACATGGTGTAGGGAGGTCAGCTAGGACATGGGATTTTAGGGTCTTTGATCCAATGGAAGGACTCTGAGTTGATTTAATGGTCAAGTTAGGTAGGCCTATTTGTAAGGTAGATACCTAGGAGAGGTACAAGCATCATGATTGACTATGTTTGTGTTTGAATTAGGTTATTGTAGAAAATTAGAATTTATTAATTAAATTAACCTTGATAAAATTCCATGATACCAGTCTTAGGATTCCTACTTACTTTTCAATAATGGCTCATGGTCTTCATCCACTAGTATTTCATATGGTTGGGGTTTAGTTGGATTATTGGTTTGATCATAATAGGATCAAAACAAAAAAGGAGGATGAGGAATGGCAGAGGTCTTTTCATGCATTTCAATGGTTGATTTTGAGAAATTATTAGAGGAGCATCTTGGATATAAAGATAGAGCACTGTTTGGAGGAGCTCGAGATTGTCTTTGGACTAATTCAAGCTTGGGTTGTGTTCTGGGTACTATTAGTAGTTGTTAGTTGCAGGGAGCTATGTGTTAGTGGTGGATGTTGTATCATGGTGACTGCAAGGATATAGATGTGTTGTGGTCAAATGTTCATAAGGAGTTGCATTTAGAATTCCTATCATCGAAGTGATGGGAGTTTCACTCCCATCAATGGGGGAGCCTGAGTGTGTGGGTTCTAGGGATCAAGTTCAAGGACCTCTTGCTCTCCACCCCATATGTCTTTCTAGATGAGGATTCTAGAGTGAAACATATTGAGGAGGCATTTCACCTAATGATCACATATATAGTCGCCCTATTTACGCTTTCTATGTACTTGGAGGTGTAGAAAAAAGGTGGAGGTTATCAAGTGGGTTTTTTCTCTAGGAGGTGATCCTTGAGAGGGTGGCATGCTGGTCATCTCAAAGATTAGATCTTTAGGCAGTGGACCATAGATGTTTGGAAACATGGGGTTTTTGACCAGTGGGGAACCAACCATGGTAGGTCATTTCCCATCCTTCAGGGGCTGGTGGCTTCCAAGAATTTGTTAAGGGTTTCCCATTTTCATGTTGTGTTTGGGGGGATATAGTCACCACTAGGCCCAGTGTCCAACCACCCAAGGATTACAGCTCCATATGTGAATTCAAGCTATTTTTAATAGCATTAGTAGTTGCCTCTGATGCAGTTTCAGTGACAGGGATCGTCAGTGCTTGTTCAGAAATCAAGGTAAGATGGCGTTGGTAAGGGTAGCTTAATTATGGTACCCATCCATAAGGACCTAGTATATAGTGTGGTCTTTTGGTATGATATCATATAGGTAGGGGATCTAGTCACGATCAAATGTACATGTTGGAGGCATCATGACCAGTAGGGCCAAAGGTTTTCATATGTATGATCAGTTTATCATACACTCTTATTTGTGAATTGTTTGATTTATGATCCTCGCATTACTTTATTTCTCATACTTTGGTTTGTTCCTTGGGACTGGATGTGGAGATACTTCTAGTTCCCTGGGTTATCTATTCCGGTTGGAAGCCAGGTTGCTTTGTTTGATGTGTATTGGGGATGTACACTGGTGATGGACCAGCACAAATCAGTGGGAGATTTATTATTGATGTGGATACAGTCATATGATGTTATCCATAGCATGTATTAGTTATATTCTTTACATTAAGTCATTGAATTTTTTCATAGGATAGTTTTTTTCTTATGTGGAGGGCTAGCGAGTAGCATTCATTTTCAAGTGAGGTTGTAGGATGAGTGGAAGGAAAGTGGATCCCCTTTTGTATTATTTGGGGTATTTTTTAGTAGAATCTCATATAGATAATATTTTCAATGTTTTGGAAGAGTTCTTGGATATTTTCCTAGATTAGGTTATGGAATTATATAAGGAATCAACCTTAATCATTACATAATCTTGAGTTTTAGTCAATAAATTACTTTCTTTCACTTTGAGGATCTTTTCAGGTTTAGAGTTTTAGAAAATTAGGCCCTAAATCATATATAAAAAACCATAAAATATAAATTTGACGCATCCTGTTTGTATTCATTTTTTCAAAAATATAAAAATTTTAAAATAAAACATGATCTCTTTTCATAAAAAAATCTTCATGATTTTTAACTTCACCACTTCCTTTCCCTTACCCATCCATAAACCCAGTAAAAACATTTTTAAAAACTTGGGATGAGAATATAATTTTAATAAGAGATATAAAAATAAAGTAAACTATTAGTCCAGTAAAAACAAAAAAAAATCATATGATGCTTACCTTTATCTTTGAAGTTCTTTTATCATATTAAATCAAACATTATCACAAGAAAAACAAACACACATTTTTTTCAAAGAGAATCATTAAATCCCATAGCAAGAAATTTAAACCTATTTTTGTGACTTAGATCATCATATTCATTAAACCCTTTCAAATACCTTTTAATTGGAATAACCATGTGGATGACTTCCAAACATGTCACTCTTATAAATGTAATAACCATATAGTCAAATTCTATACCTAATGCATTCAAGGGATATCACAGATCCACCCGTCCATTAAGCTATAACGAGCTCACCCAACATAATCCAAGCCACCCCATTTATAAGTTTTAATAGGCTCACCTGATTCTATCAGGTCTACCACATGTATAAGCTATAATGGGATCACCTGACATTATCTGGGTCACCCCATGTATAAGCTATAATGGTCTCACTCGGTACTATTTAGGACACCCCACATATAAGTTGTAATAGGAACACTCATTTCATATAATTATCAAGTACTATATAATTAATAAAAAAACTTTCATCATAAATCCCTTTGAAAAACTCTTTTCAAATCCATATTAAAAACACTTTCAGATAAAAATACACCTCTCTTTTAAAAATCCATTTTCAATACCAAAAGACCCTTTTCTTTGAAAAACCACTTTCAAAACCAAAATACCCAAAAAAATAGGGTTTTTTATTTAATAAAATATGTAAGATTAAAAATTAATATAGAAATAAAATAAAATCAGTGATGATATGAAATTTCATTTTCACTGTACTTTAAAAATATGACATTTCATTTGTCGTTTGTTAAAACCATCTGTTTAAAACATGTAAAAAATATTCCTTTTGAAACCTTTGAATGAAATTAAAAATAGACATAAAATTTCATTTATAATCCTTTTATATCCATATAAATATACATATAAAATAATATCAAAATATTAACATGGAATAAAATATTTTGAAATTAAATTTTTAAACATTTTAAAAGATAAATTTGAATCAAATTGTCTATACCACTTTGAACATTTTAATCATAATCCCTGTGAAAGAATAAAATTAAACAAAAAATTAAATACGATGAGAATAGAAAAATTGATGATATAAATTTTCATGAATAAAGGTTCATTACATCAAGAAATTCCTCAAAAAAATGAAATTGAGACGAAGTCCCTTACCTTGAGTTTGATTCATCATGTGTGTCTTTATCTTTCTTTTCTTTGGGTAACTCCTTTTGGTCTGCACCAAAGGCATTCCTTGGTTTTATTTCTTCCAAATTTTTGGATTATATGATTATATTATAGATTTTGGGAGTTTATTTGGGTAGGTTTTGGATGATCTAAAATTCTTGAGAGGTACGAAGAGAGTAGAAGATTGAATGCCTTTTTATAATGGAGGAGGAGTGGAATTCTTGTAAATATAAAAAGGTAAACACTATTGGGAGGTATCCCTTACATAATGTGCCTAAAAATTTAAAATAATGGAGTGGATGGAAATTATGGTCGATCCAAACTTACACCACACAAAAATAAAAGCATTTTATCGTTTTTTCCTTGGTCTTTAAGTTTCCTTATTTTTTTCATTTTGGTTTCTCATTTAGGTAGCTAATTTTCTAACCTCTTTAATTCATCAATTAAGACTAAATTAAAGTTATATTTATTAGAAAATTTAAACCCACTTATTCTAAAATATTACATAAAAATTATAAAATAAAAATCTCATATGTGATGTAAATTAATTTTAATAGAAACGCATGTAACGCGTAAATACACTGCTTTAACCCTAACTGCACTAACAAGGTTTTTACTATTTATGGGTCAATATGTTCATTATAAAAGATAAATTTTCCCATTAATGGAAGATATTTGATATTTATTAACACTTTAATATATATTTTAATAATATAATATTTTTCGTAATTATAAATCATTTAATAAAATATTATTTATTTATTTAAATTATTAACTAAATAATCCATGTGTTGGTGTTTCTTAAGAATTTAATGTAATTATATCATATCTAAAAATTAAATCTATTTTTTTATGATAATAATAACTAATTTATCTCCCAAAATAATATTTATAACCAAACCTATGTAGCTTCTTCCCAACTCTAAATCTTTATAAGTGTTAAAGGTAAGGAAGATTCCTTTTTTGTCTTTTTCCTTACTTAACTTATTATATAGGTCAATTTCATGTAATAGTATCCCAATAACTCATAAAAATAGATAATAAGGTGGTTAGGGTCTAAATATGTACATAAAATGGATTTTTTAAAAGTTTTGGTTCATTTGTACACCTTATATTCTAAGATTAATCATTAAGTAAGATTGTTTTTACCATAATCACTGTAATTAATTTTAGCTATTTTCACTAATCATTCGAGTCAAAAAAATTAATTTGACCTTATTAAACTAAAAATTTTATAATAATTACAAATAATCATATCCATTTTTACAAATTCAATTCACATAAGTTTCTAAAACAAATTTAAAATTAATCACGCAGACACTGCGAGACAGCGGGTTTTTAAGGTGAAAAGTTCAAATGTTTGAAATGTTTTTATATCCAATTTAAATGTGAAATTGAATAAATTTACCCAAATTAGATTGATTATTTTATAGTTTAACTAATTATACTTTAAAACAAATTTAAAATATAATTTAATTGTATAAATAAATTATAAAAATATGTAGTTTTCAATTAAAATGCAGTGTTTTCACTATTCATCAAAAAATGAAACTTCTCAAAAAAATACCAAAAATTCACCAAAAGTAAAGTTTGGTATTAAACTTTCAAAAAAGAAGATTATTTTTTAAAATAAAATTTATAAAATGGTAAAAATTTAGTTTTAAAATAAGTATTCCATTAAAAGGTGGTAAAATTGCTTTTTAGAAAAATACATTTTTAAGCATAAAACTGAATTTATTCTTATCTTATGCCTATCAAATCTATTGGATGAATTAAAAAAATTAAACTTGTGTAAACATAATATAGTTATTCTTATTCAACCCCGACAATATAATTTCCAGGAAATAACTTCCATATAACATAATAATATCAATAGTATATTATTGTTCGACAAGACTCGAGCCTGCATATAACACAAGTTATCAAAGAAAATATATGTTATGTGCAACACAAGATAAAATTGGTGTTTTGTATAATGAAATATAAACTATTCATTCCATTTAAATCAAGTTATCAAATAATTTAAATTAATTTTAAATAAGATATTCATAAAATCTTTGGATGTTACACATTACACCCCCCCCCCCCCCGACACAACATCAAGTTTGGGATAGAGTTGCAACTTGTAATGTCTATAATTTCACTTTATATCTGTAAAATGGAACCTATGGAGCTGTGTGAGTGAGTTTTTAGGTGGATGATTTGATTCATAATAGTTTCAACTAACCTAGTGTGTCTCCTTGGGGTGCTTCAGTGTTGTTTGCCAAGAAGGAAGACAGTATTTTGAGGTTGTGTGTAGACTAATAGAGGTTGAATCAGATAAAATTCAAGAACTATTACCATCTTATAAGGATCGTTGATCTTTTTTACCAATTTAATGGATCCAATCAGTTTTTAAAGGTTGATTTATATTCTTAATGTCACCATATGTGGGTAAAAAACAAGGATATCCTGAAGAATGCCTTCAGAAGTAAGTATGAGAACTTTGAGTTCATGGTTATATCATTTGGTGTCACAAACACACCAACCATGTTCATTGGGATCATTGATTCCATATTTTATAATTTCCTAGGCTATTTCATCCTTATGTTCATCAACAATATCTTTATTTAATCGAATTCAGATGAGGATCGTGTCAAACATATCAAAGTTTCCTTACAGGTCCTATGACACCATCATCTCTGTAGAAAGTTGTCTAAGTGTAAGTTCTAGACAAAGGAGGTTCATTTCCATGGGCGTGTGGTGTCTCAACAAGGTGTAATCATAGACTTTTCAAAGATCAAGATTTTTGTTTCTTATGAAGCATCTAGGAACATGGTAAAGGTTCATGGTTTTCTTGGTCTTATTGGTTACTATTAGAGGTTTTTGTCTGATTTATATTAGGTTGCAGCTTCATTGAAAACTTTTATTAGGAAGGTTTAAGACTTTGTATGGAAAAATCAGTTTCAGGAAACATTTGGTTACCTGAAGAAGAATTGTAACAGTGCTCTAATGCTTTGGTTTCTTGAGGAGGATATAATGTCTAAGGTTTTCTATGATACTTCTCTTCTAAGATTAGGATTCATCTTGATACATTAGAGAGGTGTGATATCTTATGGGTATAGGAAATTATGTCCCCATGAGTATAACTATTCCACCCATGATCTTGAGATAGTAGTGGTTGTGTTTGTATTGAGGTTGTGGTGGAATTACCTCATCGATTATCACTTTATGGTTTTCACAGAACACAAGATCCTATAATATTTCTTCTATCAGTTTAATTTAAATCTATTCTAGCTAAGGTGGATGGATTTTCTTTAGGATTGTGATTTTGAGATCTCTTATACCTTTGTAAAGGGGAATGTTTTTGTTGATGCTCTGAATTAGAAGTCTTGAGGATATGTGGTTCAAGAGTCTACCGATGTTTGTAAAGGGATATAGGATCTTACAAAAATGCATCTTGAAGTTGGAGAAAGCAGTTTTTGAGGTTTTATTTGTCATGTGATTATGGATTCATCCTTTATGTTGTGGGTGTAGGAGTCTTAGTGGGTAGACTCATACTAAAATATTCTTCATGACCGTATTGGTCATGGTGATGCTCTAGAGGGATAGTCAGAGGATGGTCAAAATAGTATATTGTTTCAGGGGAAGTTGTATGTTTTGTTAGTGGTGCACAAGGGAGTTCTCCATGACTTTCACAGCTTACCTTTAGTGGTGCATCCTAGTGTGACCAAGATTTACCATGTCTTTATGAGAAAAATTTCATGGTTGAGGATGAAATGATATGTGGGGGATTTTTTGGTTAAGTGTCTAGTTTTTTAATAGGTGGAAATGGAGAACCTTGTTCCTAGGGGGTTTTTTCATTCCTTGTATGTTCTTGAGTTTAAATGGAAGTACATATCAAGATATTTCTTCACTAGGTTGCCATGGTCTTAGGGAGTATGTGACAAATTTTTGGTGATAGTGGACCGACTGACAAAGTCGTCTCATTTTCTAGTGATCTGTGAGTCAAGTGTCATGGATGTATTAGCAATGCGGTATGTGGATGATATGGTTAGGCTTTATGGGGTACTGAGAACCATCATCTATTATTATGATCCTCATTTTATCTCATGGGTTTATAGGTAATTACAACATGATTTTGGCTCCCAGTTATTAATTAGTGCTAATTTCCACCCTCTGATAGATGGGAAGACAGAGAAAACCATCCAAATATTAGAGGATATGTTGTGAACTTATGTCTTGAACCTTATAGGATTACAGTTAAGTCACCTACCTCTGGTTGAGTTTTCATAAAATAATAGATATCACTCATCCATTGGCATGGATCTATTTGAGGAGTTGTATGGGAAATTTTTTCATTCTCCGTTCTGTTGTAAAGAGGTTGGTGAGTCATAAATTCTTGGTCTTGATGTGGTGTAGAGCACAACTAAGAAGATCCAATAGGTTTAATAGAGGATAAGGGTGGTTCAAGACCATCATAAGGCCTATTCTAATTGTAATATAAGATCCCTATATTTTTATCTTAGAGATTGTGTGTTCTTAAGGGTTTCCCCTTGATGAGGGTAGTGGAGGTTTGGTAGGTGAGTAAGCTTTCTCCCTAGTTCATTGGTTCTTTTGAGGTGTTGGGGCATGTTGGAGAGGTTTCTTATTAGTTAGTGATACCACTTCTGCTAGACTAGATCCACGATGTCTTCCACATGTCCCAACTTCATTAGTTTCTTTGTGATGACTCCAACATCATTGACTAAGAGTTGGATATCAAGGATGATGTTGTATTCATGGAGAAACCAATATATATCTAAGGTTTTCAAGAGAAGTTGTTTTAAGGGATAAACATCCCCTTGTTTCATGTGTTATATAGTAATAATGTCTTGGTGTATAGTACTTGGGAGTGTGATATGCAGATACATGCCTAGTACATGGAGTTTTTTTTGAGTTTTTTCCTTGTTCTGTTTTTCTTGATAATGTGATGTTTGGATCTTGTTGGTTTATGAAATTTGATTTTCCTTGATGATGTGATATATGTTGAATCTTATAAAATTCTAATAGGGGGAAACATAATTCCTAATCAGGATTCATTATATTATGACATGTTTTAAATCATTCAGGAAAGTCAGTACTTCCCAAAGCGAGTAATATCTTGATGTGGAAGATGGAATTCCTTGATTTGTGCTCTTGATGCCTTATTGAGTGATGCTTGTGGAAGTTGTTGGATTGGGTTGTGCATAGGTTAAAATCGTATTGCAGATGGTTATGAGAAAATGAGGTGTATTGGGGAAAGTTTTGAATGATGTGGTATTCAGCGCAGTGGGGGATGGTTATGTGGTTGTGCGGGGTGTTTTTTGTACATTTTGGTTTAGTGTGTTTGATTGGTGGTAGTGTTTTGGATATAATGAGATCCCTAATAGGTATCTCATGGGTTGTTTGTTAGAACCCTACCCCTTTCTTTCAGTTTTGGTTTTTATTATCAATGACAATAATTGTTTGAGAAGTATATAATGTAATGATCTGTGCCTTCGGGTCCTGTTACTTTTCTAGTTTGGTGGTCAGAGGTGTTCGAAGGAGTTTCAAGGAGGGTCTTGAGGATGTTGGAGCTGCAGTATAATTGTATGAGGTAGGTCATGAAATGAATGTGGAATTTATGATGTGATTTTTTTTTAATGAATTTTGTGGATTGTAATCCATATCTTGTGTTCAAGCAAGTAGATATGGGTAGAACGAATTACTGACATGAAATGTGAATTCACAATGGGAATTAAATTAGGTTGAAATGCCATAAATTTTGGAGGATGTTTGAGATATGATAAATTTAAAGGTTAAATAGATTTCATGGCTTAAATTTTTTGGTCTCATGATAATTAACATCGTGAGTATGGAACTCGAGATGTTAATGAGGCAAGTTACAACCTGTTTATAAATCTAAGGGTCGGATGAATTCCCTTATCCAGCACTCATTTCCTCTTGGTTTTTGGGAAACCCCTAGGTTTTTTATGAGATCTTATGACCCATTTCCTCCTACTTTGATCCTTGGGTTCCATAGGTTTATCCTTGGAAATCGGATCAGAGTTCTTCCCTCAATACCCATGTTTTCCTATTGTTCTTCATTTAGGAATCACAGTGGTGGTGGTGTTTTGGTTAGGGGTGTGTTTAAGATGTATTTTTTATGATCCCTTGGTGTGATCCGGGTTATTTTAAATTTTTTTCTCATGCATTTATGGTTTCTAGGTTTTTTCTCCTTCACCCTATTGTGCACAGTGAATCAGAAAGATTCTTTGAGGTAGGGGATCCTCATTTTCTATCTATTTTAAGTTCATGTGTGGGTATTGTATTTTTTTTAATTTCATTGGGTGGATATTGAGGGTTGTATTAATAAATATAATGAATTATATTAACCTAAAATTGATGGATATGGGGATAAATCGCATGTTTTACTACCTTTATTGTTATTTCTGATGATATTAAGCATGTTGTTTCCAATACTGAAAATCAAAGTTATTAGGATCCTTTATTGTTTTATAGATGTTATGATTGTGAGACCCTAATTTTTTTGTTGTTTTATCACACCCTAAATAAAAGTATACAAATATATATATGGTTAATGAATTTTTTTCCCATGGAAATCTAGTTTGTTTGATAATTCTCATTCTAAATAAATAAGTGAAGT
Organism: Viscum album; assembly: GCA_963277665.1. Classification (NCBI taxonomy): domain Eukaryota; kingdom Viridiplantae; phylum Streptophyta; class Magnoliopsida; order Santalales; family Viscaceae; genus Viscum; species Viscum album. The sequence goes on from OY728156.1 coordinate 1,812,646,256, forward strand.
AATGAAAGCCCTTGAATATAAATTGTGAAAGTTGGGATGTGTTGTTATGTGTTGTTGTATCTATTATGTTGCCTTGTGTTGTGTTGGTTGTTTTTAAGTGATGGTGGTGATGATCTAGGGTGTGGATAGTTTGGGTTAGTGATGTAATGGTTTTAATATGGGATGCAATGTGGGAAGTTGTGTGATGTGGGTAGTTGTGTGATGTGGTTTTGATGTGTGGTGGTTGTGATGTGAAGTTTTCATGGTGAGATGGTTTGGATGAAGTGGTGTGGTGGTGATGGTTGATATATTATGGGTGAGTTGTTTTGTGGTGTGGATGTGTAGATGCATATATAACCATAGAATAAATTTGTAATTCTAAAAATAAAATATCATGAGTTGGTAAATGAATATTAATGGGCTAGTTTTTTCATGTGGTAATTGGATTAATTAATATAAATGATAAATGAATTGTTTTTTTAATGTGGAATGAAATGGATTAATAAATGGGAGTTAGTGGGAACTCGCTAATTGGTAAAATGGTGGAAGCTACAATTGAAATTGGTTTCTCTTGACTTTATATGGTAGATGTGTGGTGCAATGAATTTAGTGGTGGAAATGGTTGTAGTGGATGTTGTATGATGTGATGGCGATGTTTTGGATTATGCTAGTAAATTTTATATGAACTCATAGGTCGGGTATTGTGTGTTATATATATATCATATATTTTTATGTTATTTTCTATATGCTCCCCCACCTGAGTTGGATAACCTTACCAATTCCCAATGGTTTTGGGTTTCGAGTGTTTTCCCCCAACATCTAGGAAATTGGTGATACAAATGGATGGTTAACACTCTTCCCCACTCTTCCTTCAGTAGTGATGATACAGGTTGATGCTGGAGATTACCCAATAGTGGTGAGGATGTGATATTTGGTGAGGATCATGTGTGATAGGAGGAGGGAACAAGGATAATGTGCTTCATGTTCCTGATACTCTACTTCCCCAGTGATGTAATGAGATATTATTTGATGACCCTAGTGTCTTCAAGAAAGATGTGGTGTGTGGACCAGGTGTCTTCTGGTGATATGTGATGTGATGTATCATATGAATTCGGCCAAGATGTGGTGTGATGGACCAGGTGTCTTCAAGAAAGATGTGTTGTGACAATGACTATTATTAGCACCAGATTCTAGACCTTATGAGGGTTGGGTAGGTGAGGATACATCTCAGACTACATTAAATATGGATGGTTGTGATGTGTGGTATGTGTGGAAGGGATGGGAGCACAAGACATTTGACTTTGGTGTGTGAGAGCTTTAAATAAGTGGGGAAGTGACATTGGGGTGAATTTGATATGTATTGATACTATGTTACTATATTGGATGCATGATTTAGTGAGAGATCCATTATGAGGTTGGGATTGGTTGTTTGAAATGTTTAGGTGCTTGTTGGTTTCAATGTTTATTCACTAGTGAAATAGTATTCTCTTTTCACATATACACCAAAGAACTTGGGTATGATCCTATTGAGTATACATGTATGCTCAACCTATATATATAACCAATTTTAAGGATTCTAGGAGGACATTTGGGACCTGGTGGCCATTTTTTAGCATAGGTTTTGAAGCTTTTTTTGAGTCACTGCTATATGAATTGTCATTTGGTATTTACTTGAAAACTTTTATTTATATTTTTTGAAATTTTTCATGCATTGTGGGATGGTTTTGGGTTTAATTTTATATTATGTTTTGTATTTTCATGGTGTTTTTTTATCCTATATCCTGGTACTATTTTATTATGGAGATTAATTTATCCCATATGTGATATTTTTATACCCTCAATGCCTGTCGCCATCTCGAGTCCAACTGGAGGTAGGACTCGGGGGTCATTATCTCTCTTCCTTTATTCTCAACCCATTAGGGGTACCTTTGGAGGGAGGGACTCATGACAGATTAGGGGATGGTGATGTGGTGGGATGGTGTCATTTATGAATAAAGTTATTATTTTTTAGAACTGACAGGAACTTCCCACGCATGATTGGGTGTGAGAATGGTTTTGGCATCAGGAGAATTGTTTCAATGATTATTAGTGTGTGTAGTTCATCAAACCTAGAATTTTTTATATAATAACATGTTTATTTGTATTAGGAAAATGAGACTGTAACCAATTTAGAATCAGAAATGGGTTGTGGAACCTTGTTTTGATGGATGAATTGGGTATTGGGAAGTCATCACATACACTTTTTGAGGATGAGAAGTTGGGGAGTTCATTAATATAGGTTAGTGTTTTGGGGTAAAGTTTGAATTTTGTGGATTTGGGAGTAGGGAAAGTTTGAATTTTTTGTTTTAGATTTGTTTTACTAGGACTTGAGTGTTAATTTGAGTTTATTCATGTTTGAGCTCTGAGTTTCAAATATTTGTAGAGGTCGGGGGACAATATAATAGGATGCGAGCTAGAATTTTTTTATGTAGGTGGTTGACCACACTAAAATAAAGGGCATTGTGGCATGGAATGAGGGGAGTGGTAACTATTTCATGGAAGGGGGTGGGCCACTTTTTGGTCTATTGTTGTAGGGGTGATGTTTTTTGGTGTGAGAAATGAATCACACCACATTGAGGGTGTTGCAGCATGGTGAAGAGGTTGCGTATTATCAAGGGGGAGTTGTGTTGTGAAGCATTTGATCAATTTTCATGGCTCTTTCATGGAGTGTGTTATTGTTTAATGAACCATATGATCATTACAATGTGTTATCAAGAGTGGGTCATTGCATCATGACACCCATGGTCACAACTCAATGGCCCTCATGTTTTATTTTTTTAGTGGGATAAAGAGTTCATTTCTAGACCCCCCCCCCCCATTTTATTCCTCTTCGACAGTTTCCTCTAGTTGGGTGTCATGGGGGATTAGTAACCACATGATGACATGACGTGATTATGTGTGTTTTGTATATTTTTTATTTATTTATTTTATTTTACATACATATATTAGATATTGTGGCATATATAATGGATCCCATTGGTGGTATGTAATCTTGATCGTTTCGAACTAGTTTTGTAAGAGCAGTGTTGGTATTAATTATTCTTCAAAATTTAATAATTATAATATCATTAAAGTTGATTTAAGTGTATAATTATAATTATTTATGGATTTTCAAATTCATTTCATGAGTATTTCATTCTTTATCCTTGAATATAAAATCTATAACAAGTATATTTCGATGATTCATAGCCAACGAAGGGTGTTTTCTTAATTAATGAGTTAAATATTGATATAAATTTTACATAACCAATAATAAATAATTATTTAAATATTTATATCATATTATATCAGTGATTAAGTTCCCATGATCATCCATGATATAAATTCATAACATTTTTCAAGTATGTGGTTAAACCGACCCAAATATTAGCATGCTATGATTAATGGGTGATTATGAGATGGTATAGTTGAAGTATCACTATAAAAATAGAATAATGATATTATTTAATGTTAATTATTTTGATATAGAATAATTATAAATAATTTTAAGAATATTATAATTCATATAAATCTATTACTTATAACGAATAGATTGTTTTCATATTAATATGCTTGTTTTGAATGATTGAGCTTACGATGACAGTTTATTGCTCATATCATTAATAGGTTGTCTAATTTTTCATACCATAACCTAAATGTTTTAATAAAAATAATATTTATCCTTTAAACTCATTCTTATAACCATCCATGAAAGTTAGTAATGAAAAAATGGAACACACTAATCCAAAGAGACGATAGTTTGCACGTACGAATGGATGATAACTTCATTTTCATAGAACAGGAGAGAAGAGTAATATTGTTTATCATTTAATAATATTAAATAATTAATAAATATAATAATTATAAATTGAAATCCCTTTTTAATGATCTATGTAATGTGGTTAATAAAAACAAACATGTTAAACTGTAGTGGAGGTAGTTCACGGATACGCAAGTTTCACATTTTTGTTTTTCTTAATAAAAAAAAGAAAATAGGGTTAATTATTACACCATCATTATAATAATATATATTTATAATAATTTTAATATTGTTATAATTTTAATATGTATTAATTTAATTTGAGTTATAATAAGTGCACATCAAGTAATAGAAATGAGAAATGAGTGATTAGAAATTTATAACTCACTTATTGGATTATCTCCTTCAGAAAGGGGGTTAATCCTTTGAGGGATAGTTTTTTGAGAATAAAAAAACCTATTTAATGTGTATATTATTTTTTATGAGATTTTTTTATATATTTATGGCTAAAATAATTTATTTTTGTGTGAGGGTAAGTGAGAAGAGGAGATCCCCTTGTATAGGTGAAAAGGGATGACATTTTTGTAAATACCCATAACTTTTTAATAATGAGAAGTAACTCTCAAGTAAAGTGGATAAAAATTTGAAAAATAATGGATAAGAGAAGATATAATATTGCTCATGGCCTCAACCACACATACTCAAACATTTTTAAACCATTTTTGAAGTCATTTACTCTTAGATTTTTACTTTTATCATTTTAGCTTTTGTCGTGGTAACTAGTTTTTACCTAAATAAATTATCATTTGTGGTTAAAAATTAAATGGAAATTTTTATATAAATTGGAACCAATGATTTCAAATTTTAATTTATATTAATTTAATTTAATTTCTAAAATTTATAATGATTAATTTTAAAATAATAAGTATATAATGTATTAGAATCATTTTCTTGATAAAAATATTAATTAAGTCCTAAAACATTAAACATAGGTTTGTAAACTAGAATTAATATTTTTAAATATATAATATAACTCATAAAATGAATATTTTTCTAGAAAAGGATTTCATAAATTTCCAAAATCATTCTTATAAACTAATAATTCCATAAAAGGCATGGTATTTATAAAAATAGTATATTTCACTATTCGCCTAAAAATAAATTTCTTCTAAAAAAATATAAAAACTTTATCCCAAGATAATATTAACATGTTCAATACAAAAATAAAGGTATTTTTTCAAATGAAAATTCTAAAATTTATAAATTATCTTTTATGTGAAAATAAAATATATAAATAAATAATTCTTTTATTAAAAAAAATAAACTTCAAGTGTTTTTAATATTATTTCATATAGATTTATAAATAATTGAATATTTATATATTAGTTTATAAATATAAATACTCCATGTTGTAATAAACTTTTAACTATGGTCAATTTAATTTATTAAGGTAAAATAAAATACCACCCCCCAATGGTTCTTTGAAAGGCGTCCTTTTAAAAATATTAATCAAAGAAAATAATAATATATATAAATATTTTAATTTATTTTTATATTTTTATCTACTAAGGATTATATTATTCATGTAATTTTAATATCTCGTGGTTTGTTTTAGTCGGTTTTTTTGTTAGTTCAATGTTGTGTGTGACACAATCTATTGAAGATAGTATTAACTTAAAGGTCCAAAATCTCAGGTCATTACAGCCTAAACCATGAATATTTATGTTTCTTAACATGGAAATATTGTGATCCTTGGAATGGAATTCATCTCAATTTTCTTTTTTTGAGTCATATTTTTTATGTTATGCACCTATTTCCTTTTCTATCGTGTATATACTGCCCTTGTTTATTTATGGTCATTATTCATTTAATATTACATTAAATATCCATATTTCTTGTATCATGTATATTATTATTTCCTATGTTTTGTACCATTTTTATATATGGTTTTACTTTGAAAGTAATTTGAATAACTAGGGAAATAATGTTAAATCTGTATCTTTTAATCAGTATGGATATTTTTTTATAAGTAATTTTGATTCATGAATTTAATCAATCATTTATATATTTGAGGAATTCTTTGGGTATGAAAATATGGGTGGGGTCCAGTTATATATAACCCCTCAATGCATTTTTAGTCTCATGAGATGACAAAGTTAGCCAAATTAAATGGGTTTTACCCATAATGATTAAACCATCTTGTGAAAGGTCTTGATGATAGAGGTGTCATGATGTATGATATCATGGAATACAATTTATTAATAATTTACTTCATTAATATTTCATCTAATATTATCCATGATATTTTCACTATAATATTATCCATGGATTTATATTGTGCTCAAGTTATTGATCAAATGGAATATGTTTCTAATCATTTACATTACCATAGTTATTATGCCTTATCCTCTCATGATTGATTTTTTTATTAAATGGAATGTATTTAAGTTATATATACCTTTCTATATTGAATATGTTTCATTTTTATTGATTCATGAAAGTTTCCATTGTATTTAACCCTTACTGGTCATTTGACATCACCCTTTTATTTATTCTCTTTTCCAAATTTATGAAGATGAAATGATTGAATGAGTTTAAGGATGAAATTGCTTTCCCTTATTATGTTTTATATTTTATTACCAATGTAATAATGATACCTTGTATTTATCTAGTTCTTCAATACTACTAAATGGATTGGTCCTTTGGTATTTGAATCTTGTATCTATGCTAATGTAATAAAGTAAGGCTCCAGCTCTAGGCTACTAGGGTCTGGGTTTTTAAAGTTGGTATCATAGTAGTTTTAGTAGAAACCTTAGGAACTATATGTTAAATAAACATTAGAATTATAATAAATCCTTATAGTGAATTTTTGGATCAATACTCATGATGATTATGAGATAACTCAATGTGTGCCATTATTTAGTGATAGTGCTTAATGGAAGAAAGGAAATCAATACCCATAGACAATGTAGGGATTTCCCCACTAAGAAATTCAACATGGTAGGTATTAGAGTTGAGAATATAATGAATATATTATGACATATTACTCAGGTTATGATGAATTACCATATTACACCTATGTTGGGTCGTTTCATGTGGAAGAAGATCCCATCTTTTAGTGGTACTACTAATCTAATGATATCTTAGCAATGGATCAAGTCCCTTGAAAATATATTTATTGCATTGGGATGTGATGAAAGGTAAAAGGTGGTTCTAGAGGTATATTTCATCAAGGGTTATGCTAATAAATGGTGTTCATTGATCCAAAATATTAAGGAGGAAGATGAAATAGAATACATGGAATGGAGAACTTTTAAAGAAACATTCTTTGTAAAATACTTCCCTCGTTAGCAATGAACTAAAATGAAGAGAAAATTACTCAACTTAAAGAAAAAGTAAACAGATAGTGTTTCAAAGTATGAGGCTACCTTTACAATACTATCCAAGCATGATACATATTACATACATGATTTGGAAAACAATATTGATCCTTTCTTTGAAGGTATTAATCCAAGTCTCTGAAGGTCACTGGCTTCTCAAACATTTTCATCATATAATGAAATGGTATTAAGTTTCATCAAAATGGAGAAGGAATTTTCTAAATCCAATATGTTCAAGGGGAATAAAGATGATAATATGTATTCTGATAACCATGAAAAAAGGTAAAGCATCAAAGAAGAAGAGTGGAATGAATAAATTACCATTATGTGAAAATTGTGGAAATAATCATCCTAGAAAATTTTTAAAAGGAATGTGAGTTTGTTATAAGTGTGTAGAAAAGGTCCATCAAGATAATGAATTAAAGTGGAAGAAAAAATAAATTATGTTCAATACTTCAATTGTAAACAAATGTAGAATTATTCAAATCAATGTCTTAATAACCATAGTAATTTACCATATAAGAGTCCAAGGTGAGATGTCCAAGATTATTCAATCACTACATCTGAGGTATAAATACCCAATGATGTGGTATTAGTTACATTAATCCTATATTCAAATTTAGACAATGCTTTATTTGATTTTGGATTATCTCACTATTTTATATCTACCCAATTTTACAAGAAAATTATACATTTCCCTTTTGATTTAATAAGGTATTTTTCAGTAAAAACTTTTAAGGGAAGTCTCATTACAACAAATATGTGTCGAGAAGACCCTATTATAGCATATAAAGGTGCTTCATTTTCTGACCTTATCATCGTACCTATGGTTGAATTTGATATAATCCTCATTATGGACTGTATTTCAAAACATTATGCGAAAATTTATTGCATGAATAAGGAAATTACGATATGTGTTGAAGATGTAGAATTTCTTATCTTTATAGCATAAACTTCATCATCTAACACTTATCTAGATCCACACCTAGTATCTATACTGAATTAAATTCTTGGGAAGTAATATAAAAAACATTTATGGATGAATAAGGTAATATTCAAATTGAGTATGTACCTATTATACAATAATACATTGATTTATTTATTGAGGAATTACCTGGACACCCCCTAGAGTGTGAAGTTGAGTTTTATGTTGATTTAACCCCTGATAAAAAACCAATATCAAATACTCACTATAGAATGGACACTTTTTAATTAGTAGATCTCAAGAAACAGCTAGATGAGTTAAGTAATAAGGGGTTTATTCTCATTAGTGTTTCTCTATGGGGAGCTCTTGTTCTCTTTGTTAAGAAGAAATATGGATTTGTGAGGCTATGCATTGATTATAGAGAAATCAACAATATTGTGATAAAGAATAAGCATCCTCTTCCTCACATTGATGATTTATTTGATCAAATTCATGGATCTAAATATTTTTTGAAGGTTGACCTTCATTCTGAATATCATCAATTACAAGTAAATAAGGAAGGCATTCTGAAGATATATTTTTGGATGAGGTATAGACATTATGAGTTTATAATAATTTCATTTGGATTGACTAATAAACCCTCAGTTTTTATGGATCTGATGAACATAATATTAAAGGAATATCTTGATGATTTATTTAGTATTCATAAATGATGTTATGGTATATTCTAAAACCTATGAATACCATGAGAATTATTTTTGGATCATTATTGAGACTCTCTAGGGGAAATATTTATACGGTAAATTTAGAAAATGTGAATGATAGCTTCAGTAAATTTATTTTCTTGTCTATATTATCTCTAAGGATATAATCTCAATTGATCCTATAAATAAAAAAGGCAATCCAATAATAGCCTACACCAACAAACATAACTGAGGTATGTAGTTTAATTGGTTTAGAATGTTACTATCATTGTTTCATTCAAAAAAATTCTTGATTGGCTAACTCGTTAACCAATATCACTTGTAAAGGGGTTAAGTTAATATCAACAAAAGAATGTGTAAAATAATTTGAATAATTGAAGATAAGATTAGTCAATGATACAATTTTTTACTCTACCATCAAAAAATTATGGGTTTGTGATATATAGTGATGCATCAAAGAAAGGACTGGGTTGTGTCCTTATAAAAAATGATAAAGTTATTACATATGCATAAAGGCAGTTGAACATTCATGAAAAAAATATCCAACTCATGATCTTGAGTTAGCATCCATAATATTTTCTCTGGAGATATGGAGACACTATCTCTATGGTGAAATATGTGAGATATATATGGATAATAATAGTTTTAAATACATATTTACATAGAAATAACCCAACATGTGGTAAATATGATGGCCCGAGTTACTCGAAGATTATGACTGCTCAATACACTACCACCTAGGAAAAGAAAATAAGGTAGTTAATGCATTAAGTAGGAAATATCATAGAGTTATGAATAATATGAGGATTGATAAAGATCCAATGTTCGTGGATTTAGTAAATATGGATATGAAAATTGTTAAGTGGAAATAGAACTCCTTTTTCAAATGATTTATAAACCATATTTACTAGAGCAGATAAAAAGTTCTAAATCCGATGATGTGAATTTTCAAAATAAAATTAAAGATGTTAAGGATGGAAAATTAGAAGACTTCATGTATGAGGATGGAATTATGAAATTTGTAAATATTTTATGTGCTCTATCAATACCTGATCTAAAAAAAGAACTATTAGATGATGATCATAACTTAAATTAATCTATACACCATGGTAGTACCAAAATGTATAGAGATCTGAAGGAACATTTTTTGTGGGATAATATAAAGTGGGAAGTTTTTGTATCAAGATGCCTAGTTTGTTAAGAAGTGAAGGTTAAAATACAACATAATAGAGGATATATTAAACCTCTATTTATTCTTATGTGTAAGTGGGATGAAATTATGATGGAATTTATCACAAGACTACCAAGGACACCTAGAAGGAATGATGTGATATGGGTTATTGTTGATCATCTTACAAAATCAAAAACAAATCATGGTGTAAGAGAAGATTTACCTATTGATCATCTAGAAAAACTCTATATTAATAAAGTTTTAAGACTTCATGGTTCACCTCTATCGATTATGTCTACTCGAGATCCATGTTTTATATCAAAATTTTGTAAGAGTATTTAGAATACTCAAGATACTAGGCTTCATTTGAGAATTACCTACCATCCTCAAAATTATGGACAGTCTGAAAGGACTATTCAAACATTGTAAGACATGTTGAGATCATACTAATTTGACTTTCAAGGTATGTGGGGTCATTATTTACCTTTTGTAGAGTTTTCCTACAATAATAGTTTCCATTTGAGTATTTAAATAGTTCCATGTGAATCATTATATGGAAATATATTTCATACTCTAACTTGTTGGGGTGAAGTTGTTGAAAGGAATATTATAGGCCTAGAAATTATTGAAGAAGAAAAAAAACAAAGGTAATGACTATTAAAGATAATATTAAAGTAGATAAAAGTATGAAAAATAGTTATACTGATAACCAGAGAAAGGATTTAGAATCTCGAGTGGGATATCATGTCTTTCTAAAAGTATCACCATGGAAGGGTGTCATAAGGTTTAGTAATAAAGGGAAACTGAGACCTAGGTACATCGAACCATTTGAAATTTTAGAAAGATTTTTGGAGTTTTATCCTACTAATTAGCAATGAACCATGTCTCTCCAAAGTTCATGATGTGTTCCACATATAATTATTGAGGAAGTACATGTCAAACCCAACGCATGTACTCACCTATGAAGAAATAAAACTAGAACATAATTTGTCTTATTGTGAAGATCGTATTGAGATTCTTGATACTATATAGTAAGTATTGAGAAACTGAATGACTTGATTGGTAAATGTTCTTTGGAGAAACCATAAAATGGAAGAAGAAATGTGGTAACCTAAGAATGTTATGAAGAAAAACCATCTTCATCTTTTTAGAATGAAATATTCATGAAAAAATTTGAGGTATAAATTTTCAAAGGAGGGAAGAATATAACACCCCATGATTTTACGATATGTGTCTTCTTAAATAAATTCAATTTATTTGATAGCTTACATTGCACACAACACCGAGTGTAAATGAACCGTGATAAACTATTAAATATTAACATGACAATTGGAATAGTAATGTGACCATTAGGAATATTAAATTGTCCATTAGAATAATATCCTCACCTATGAAAGTATAAAAAACTTTAGGCATCTCATAAATGAAAATATGATATATTTATATCATGGAATAAGTAAATAAATGTTTTCAAAATGATAAATTAAGTGTTGGTATTTTTGTGAAACATAAATTTTTAGTTACAATATTATAATTAATATTTAATGGAAATTTTATTTACATAAAAATGGATTCATAAATAAATATTTTTTTTCTTATAATTACAATATAATTTTATGAGACCTTAATTAATTTTTCAAAGTTTCATAAAATTTGTTATAATTTTAAAAACTGATATTTTTTAATAAATAATTATTTAAATTAGAAATTAAATTTATCATATTTAGAAAAAAAAATCATAAAATTGAGTCTATTTTTTAAATATACGCGTTGAAAAAATTTTAGGCTAAATTTTTTGAATTTTTTTGAAATAGTTGATTTTTTGTGAATAGTGAAATACGATAATTTATAGTATTTAACATTTTAAGACAAATAAATGAATTTTTGAGTCATATGTGATGTAATAATACATTATTTAGAACTAAAATTCACTAGTTACTTTACTTAGTCATAAGAATCAACACTATGATAGTTTTGAGCCAAAATAAAAAAAATGAATAAAATAATCAAAAAACACTCCTCTCTTCCACTATAAATACCTCCCATGACCACCTCTTCTCCTAAAACCTTATAATACTTGTATATTTATAATATTCTTTAAAATTTATCTATAAATCCTCTTCTCCATATCCAGGACCTGATAGTATTTCCAAAAGACTAAATCCAAGTTTCTTAATAAGGTTTCCAAGGAGATGATATTCAAGAGGTAAAATCCTCCTTTCTCTTTTAATTTCTTTTCTTTTATTATCTTATCCTCACCTACTCTATCCAAAGTGACATGATAACTACATTATCATACATATACTGGGATTTTATTTTGTTAATGGAATATCCATCATCAAATATCTTCACCTTTATTTTTAATTCTAAAAATAAAAACATAGTTCATTAGGTGTTGATTCACCGCCTTCATGGACGATGAGTTTTCATTTTTCATTATCGTAATCAAGGCTGGTCATAAAATCATTTGTATGGTTAAAACAAATTATAAAATGTGTATTAAAACTTATTTAATTTTCTATAACCATTATATAAACATAATATTAAATAAAATGATACTAGTTTTTTATAGTTGTAAAACCCGCCAAAATAAACTAATCATTTTTCATTAATGTTTTATCTAATAAATCATTATCATGTAAAAAATAAGATAATATATGGGACTATTTAAATTTATGTAATTTAATTAATACCATATAATTTCACTTTTTTATAATTATTCCAATTTTACAAGAACTCCTATAATCATACACAAGGAAACCGACCATAAAACCATGAAATGAACGCTCCTACAAAAATGAAATTAATAATTTTAACTAATTTAAATGACCATAAATGAACTTATTAAAATTATAATAAATAAAATATATGTTTAATAATTTCTTAATTAAGTATTTAATGAATCTGATTTGATTATCCATAACATTAAGTACAAGTGTGGAATGCTTTCGAACATAAGGTAAGGGGTTTCTCATCTCAATTTTACTTCTATGAGATATATTCCTTATTAAACACTAATTTATTGTGTTTGGTGAATTTATAATACCATTTAATATATCATATAATTAACCTCTTTATCTTCATGGTATTCAATGTTTCATTTGATGATTATTAATTTTATGGGTCATACAATTCAACTGATTACAAAGTGGTAAGGGTTTTCTCATCTCACTTTTATTTCTGTGAAATATGAATTATTCACCACTTAATTATTGTATGTGGTGTATGTATACTTACCTTTGATATATAATATCATTAATCTATTTATATTCATTTTATTCAATGTTTCATTTTATGATTATTAATTTTATGGGGCATACGGTTTGACTGATTACAAAGTGGTAAGGGATTTCTTAACTCAATTTTCATTCAGTGGGTTAAACTTATATTTCATTGATAATTTAATGATAAAGATATGTGTAAAATTGATTTTTATTATATTATGTTTGATTTACACTTGTTTTATGTGTATTTACATTTAATACACATAATCTATTCATTTTATTAATGATATGATCCTTGTAAGGGACTTTATCTCAATTTTCTTTTGTTGAGGCATGTTTTTTATGTTATTCACCTATTTCCTTTTCTATGGTGTGTATAATTCCCATTTTTATTTATGATTATCATTCATTTAATATTAAATTAAATATCCATATTTATTTTATCAATTATATGATTATTTCCTAAGTTGTGTTCTTTTTTTACATACAATATTTACTTTTAAAGTTATTTGATTAATTAGGGAAATAAGGTTAAATACATATATTTAACTTAGTATGTATATTTTTCGATAAGTAATTTTGATTCATGAATTTAATCGATAATTTTGATATTTTAGGAATTCTTTGGACGTGCAGACTTAGGTGGGGCCTGATTATAGATAGCCCCTCGATGCATTGGTAGTCTCATGAGATAGAAAAGTTAGACAAATTAAATGGTTTTTTAACCATAATGATTAAAACGTCTTGTAAAAGTTATTGATATTAAAGGTTACATGATTACTAAGATCATGGAATCCAAAATATTAAGCATTGACTTCATTAACATTTCATTAAATATTATCCATGAGAGTTTCACTATGATATTATCCATGGATTCATATTGTTATTGATGAAATGGAATATGTTTATAATCATTTACATTCTATAATGATTATTCATTATCCTCTCATGATTAAAAAGTTTTTGATTAAATGGTATGTATTTAAGATATATATACCTTTCCATGGTGATTATTTTTCATTTTTATTGATTCATAAAATATTCTATTGTATTTAACCCTTACTGAGGATTTGATCGCACCCTATTATTTGTTATATTTTCCTGGGTTATGAATATGAAATGATTGAATGAGTTCAACGATTCAATTACTCTCATTTTTATGTTTTATATTTAATTTCCAATTTAATAAGGGTACCATGTATGTATCTAGTTCTTCAAGACTAATAATTTGATCGGTCCTTTGGGATTTGAATCTTGTATCTATGCCAATGTAATAAAGTAAGTCTCTGGATCCAGGCTACTAGGGTCTAGGTATTTATATGATTTAGGAGTATCCTCCACTAGTTTTATTAGTACATTCTGAAGTTCACCTTTAATATTCACTTTATCCTAACACCTTTATTATTTATTCCCACTATCATCATCAATTTAATGATGGTCCTTGTACATGAAATATTTATTAAATATCACATCCTAGCTTCTAATGATCTTTTTATTCTCATTATCTTATAAGTGATATCTAATCTCCTCAACATCATATCCAATAAAGAAATATGATTTTCAATTCATATCAAAGTTTTCACTTATTTTATAATCTATATGTAAATATTCCAAATAATCAAGGAATTATAGATGAGAGGGTTTTACCTATTTTACTAACCATAGGTCCTCGGGTAAACATTCTCCCCTTAGTATAGATGAACTCCTATTGACAAGATACATTTTCATATTCATTAACTCTGCCCTAATATTCTTGGGTATACCTGATTGAAACTGCATATTGTTAGTATGTCCATTAAATATTATATTAATCCTCTTAGACACACCATTTTATTGTGGTGTAACTTGAAGATAATTCTCCAACTGAATTCCATTCCTAAAATATTTAGTTTCATATTATACTCTATTATCAAACATCAATCATTTCATCTTTGGTCCTTACTCATTCTCCACTAGTCTTTTACTTCTAAAATATATTAAACGCACCATATTTCCTTTTAATAAAGTAAATATATGACTTACTTGTTGATTTATCAATAAATTTCACATAATATAGTGACCCTCTAAGGTAATGTTTTGGTGAAGTCCCATAAACATAAGTGTACACTAGGTTCATCTTTATAGCTTTTAGTGTTCTTCCTCTTTTTGTAAAATATAATTTCTTTTTCTTTACAAAGATAAAATATTCATATAGGAAAACTTCCATCAAATTCAGCTCTAGTAGAAATACTTTTTTATCAGCACTTTCATCCCCTTATCACTCATGTGTCCTGACCTTTAATTCCACAATTTTGAATCCCCAATATAATTTATTGTTGTAAGAATGACCGTGAATTTTTTTCATATTATATAGGTTTTCATTCTTAACATCATGAGCTATGACCATGGATCCCTTAGTAATTTTACATGCACCACCAGTGAATATGGTTCTAAAATCTATATTACTAAGATTCTCAACATAAATAAGATTCATTTTCAATACAAGTGCATATTGTGAATTCTCTAAAATGAGTAAACTCTCACTATTATTTTTTATTTTTTTCATCACCCTTTCCAACAATATTTAAGGGTTCATCATTAGTAATATTTATTATTCCAAAATTCCCTAAAACATAATTATTAAAAAAAATCTTTTCCAATATTGAATGAAATGATGCTCCTTAGTCTAAAATCTAAGACTCTATGGGACTATCTGCACTCAAAAGAAATTCATCACTAATTCCTTTAGTTTTTTTTCTAAATTGGTTTCATTTACCTTTCATTTTTCCATTAACTATATATTGACATGTCCTTTATTCCCAAAAATATAATATGTAATATCAATCCCCTTTTACTTTTCTTGGATATTTCCTCTTGATTTTGATCATCCATAATAATTATCCCACTACATGTATATGCCTATTCCTTTAATGTGCATATTATAACCAGAAAAACTACTCGATTCACTTCTTTGAATATCCTCACTGAGGATTATATATCCCACATTATTTAAATTTAAATTTTTATTCCATTTAGAACTACTAACTTATGCTACAATAACTTTCCAACTATTATTTATGGAATATTGTGAAACAGTTAACATATCTTATCATCTAACATAATTTCCCCTGACATCAACTAACTTGTTATGGTGTTAAATTCATTGACATTATCAATGAAAATATTTCCTTTTTCACCTTCAAATTGAATAATTTCCACATCAGAGACACTTTTTTTATATAGATGGTTTCTCATAAACATTTTCAATCTCTTTTATCAACCCATTCATTATATTCTCCAGTCTAATGTTGAATATCATTTTATTTTCCAACATAATATGTATAACTCCCAGAACCTATCAATCTAGTAAATCATACTTGGTTTTTTTCTATATTAGATAGTTTTACACATAAAAGTTGTATGTCCATCTTCTTCTGATAAAGATAATGCTATATTTTTATTCTCTAGAGACAAAATTCATATCCATAAAAATGGTTTATCTCAACCTTTCCTTCTTTTATAGCTATTATTCAACTCAAGAAATTCAACCTAGATATTATGAACTCAATCATTGATAACATTTTTTATAAAAACACAAGGTATTATAATGATAAATGATCCCATAATAAGAGTAAAGAGGATAAAATTAAATAATAACAAGACTAATAAGAACATGAACATAGATATTTATATGGTTTGGGAAGAATCTATATGTTCACAGATAGAAAGAAGCATTTAACTAATTTTTAGAAGTAAATTATAGGGAACACACATAGTATGGAAATCCTATGTAGAAATGATCTTATAAAGAAATATTGTGTTGTAGTAAAATGCATTACTACAGTTCTAGATCCATATAGTTGGCCCATTGTGCTATGGTACCCATGGCATTAAAGTTCATGGAGATACATTTCTCAAATTAGTAAAATTCACATGGTTATAATACCCATTGTTAGTGTCTTGGGTCAGCTCTATTATAGTTTTTTATCTCTGATATAAAGCCTAAAAATTTTGATTTAGGGTTCTTCAACCTCTAGACCCCTATCTAGGGGTTCTCTACTATAAGGACTCATCCTTAAACATCATATAATCTTGATATTATGTCAAAAAATTACTTTCTTTCACTTTGAGGATATTTTAAGGTTTACAGTTTATATAATTAGGTCATAACTCTTATATAACAAAACCATATAATACAAAGTGGACACTTCCAATCATTATCCATTTTTTACACCATATAAAACTTTTAAAACAAAATATGATTTCGTCTCATGAAAACTATTCACGACTTTCAACTAGACATATTCCTTTCCATTACCCATACTTAAATCCTGTGGAAAAAATTTTAAAACATGGGAAGAGTAAAAAAATATCATTAAGGGACATAAAAATAATAAAACCATTAGTCTAGAGAAAATAATGAAAACCCATAAAAAACTTTTCTTAAAAACACATAACTTTTACCCAGAAATGGAATTATCATTCCTTTGAAAAGATCATTTATTTTACCTTTTGAAAACAAATTATTTCCATTAAAACTCAGTATAAATAATATAAAATTAATGTAGGTACCTTGGTACATCATCTCATAGAAACCTTATAAAACCCTTACAAATTATAATAACTATACAACCAACTTCCAATATAATTATCTAGAGAACATAATCATTATCCAATGCATTGGAGAACTATCTAGGTGAATCCATAATTTAATCTATAATATTATCACTCAGCACTATCTAGATGAACCCATAATATATAGTTTTTGAGAACCACTGTAACGACCCGAACTTTTTAATTATATTTGTTTCCTAATTTTGTATGTTATTTTATACTCAACAAAACTATATCCTTTAACTAATGAAGTGGGTATAATTAAAATGAGATTGTTGGGTTTCGACTATTATATGACCGTTGGTCAATATGACCATTGGAAACTATATTCTTAACGTTGTGTTTTTATAAATATGATTATCTTGGTTAATTAATATAGAAAGAAGATTGAATGGCCTCATATAGTACACTCAAGCCATATGAAACTCATCTGTCAGAGCTTGGGAAGGAGGTAGCATCACTGGGCTTTGCTCTAGACCAATCCCAAGCCGAACTTCAACATATGAAGCTTGAGCAGAATCGCCTAAGGGAGAATTTCAAGATGATAGAAATCACCAATCGGGCAATGTTGTCTGAGCCACCCCAAGATTCTATCACCATAGCACACCTTACACTTAGTTCCCATGCTGGTGTTATAAGGGGATATGTAACGAGACCTTAGCTGCTTTGTGTAATCCTTTTATATAAATAAATTTTTATTTCTTATTATGGCCAAGTTTGTGAATTTCAAATATCCGGATAAATATAGGATGTGTATTATTGATGAATTTAGGAAAAAAAATGTATTTTCCAGAAATTGTCTTCTACAGTTGTGTTCAGTAAGAAATTTAGAGTCTAATAAGATCAACTTGGTTTTTAGTGAATAGTAAAGTAGGAATAGTAACATACCCATATGAATAGTAATGAATAGTAATTTGACAAAAAAATAGAAACTTCACCCATGAATGTATAAATACATTTTAGACATCTTAAAAGTGAAAAAACGATCATACTTTAAGTTTTGGTATTTTTGTATGTCATAAATATTTTATTTACAATTTTATAATTAATTTAATAATTTAAAATGGAAATTATTTTTCATAAAATTTAATCATAAATTGTTACTTTATTGTCTTATAGTTTTACAATAATTTTATGGGACCTTGATTACTCTTTTAAGGTGTTACAAAATGAGTTATAGTTTTAAAGTTGTATTTTTGGAATAAATAATGCTTTTATTTAAAAATTAAATTAAAAATATTTATAAAGTTATTTTCATAAAATGGACTTCATTTTTGAATTTAGAGCATCGATATTTGGTTAGTGTGAATTTTAGGGATTTTTATGAAACAGTTGAATTTCCAATGAATAGTAAAAAATGTAATTTTGAGTTTCGGGTGTTTAATGACATAATTAATGATGTAATAATGATGTAAGATTTCTGTTAGACTTATGAATAGTGAGATATTATATGAGGTGTTCCAAGTGGCCAATACCATGGGAAAATACCATGGGAAAGCCCATGGTTTTTCAAATACCACCGATGAGGTGTCCCTTGGAAATTAATAATTTATTCACTCACTTTTCCTATAAATACCAAGACATTTCCCTCATTCATTTCATTCCAAAAATCATCTTCAATGAATTTTTGGTCTCTTTACCTCACAAGGAGTCCTCCCAAGGTCCCAACCTTTAATCTTTCAAAGTTACACTTCAAGGTAAGGGATCCTTTCACCCTCCTCTTTTAAGTCGTGAATCCCTTTATGTTGTGTCTTCTAGTTTCCATATCTTTATGTTGAGGGTATGTTCTTATTTGTTATCATTACTATCCATTTCATGTATAATTTTTTAGATACCCTTTCTTCTCTCATCAATTTGTTTTCTAAATTTTTAAGTGACGCCGTTAGGCTGCCGAAAGTTTTATAAAAGAAATCACATCTTCACTTTTCCTTTGAGTTTCATTTTCATATGGTATTTCCTTCAAATCTCCATAACATGATCTTATTTATTTTTATTATATACCCATATAGTATTATGAGTTATTTATGAGTGGGTGACTCTTATCCCCTCTCATTTCAATGTTTTATAAAACCATGTTATATAGCCGTTATGCTGCAGAATTTTCGTCTCAAAATTTCTCTCTCTTTCTCTCAATAAATTCCCTTGTTTTATTTATGTGAATACCCAGACCTATTTCGTTTCTATGGGTGTTCATAAATATATAAATATGATATATTTTATTCTATAATTTACATAAATATAACCCTCACTCCCTTCCATGGGTTATAAATGATATGATGATCTTATTTTTAAGAACTCTTAAAACGTTACAGTTTTGAAATAAAGCCCATTTATTTTATTCTCTATGGGTTATTTATGAAATGTTTGATAATGATCTATGTGGATCACATGAAATTAAAGACGTATTAAGGGTGCTTCCTGATATTTCTCCAATGCATTGGGAAAACAATTAATCTCTAGAGATGACAAGTTTCACGATACCTTGGTGAATAACCTTGGTAATTTTTATGACCCTTCGGGGTTAAACCTTGGTGATATGTTCATGAATGTATAAATGAAATGTTGTAGCCACATATTCAAGTTATGATTCATGTTTTTTTTTGTTATGATATTCCTATTCTTCCATTACTCATGCCTTTATGGCTTTTATCAAATTCTTATTAATATTTCTCAAGATCACATGTCAACTATTTCACTTGTTTTCCTTACTGAGCCTTTTGCTCACCCTTTCCTTTGATGTATGTCTCCAAGTTATGAGATATAGTAATTGTACTTAGGAATAACTTATGATGAAGACTTAAAAGTGGTTTAGAAGAATTTTTTTGTTGTATTCAAGTTTTATTGTTCCTGATTTCCAAGACACTAGACTTTAAAGATCCTCTGTGTGTAAAATGTAATGTAATAAAAAGGAAATATGTCATAGTTGGTATCAAAGGATAGTTTAGTTATTTTTGGAAATTAGGCTATGAAAACTTTAGGAAGAATCCTATAGAAAATATTAAATATACGAAAACTTCCTGGTATTTTGGTAAGTATTAAGTAATTGGTTTATCAAGAAAATATATCCTTGTCTGGATACGAGCAGGTAGAGGCGGCTCTGAAACAGAGGTACCTAGGAGTGAAAACTCCGACAAGGAGTTTCAGGCTCGACTTAGGGTATCCTAGTACATGAAAATGGGAATTTCTTCACTCTTGGTTATGACACTCATGGGGGATATGTTTAGTTAATCATTAGTTGTTTATGAATCATTATGAAGGATTTATAGAGAAATGTAATTGTTTAAAGAAGTTTTAAGACATAAATCCTTTATAGTTAAAAGATTTGTAAATGAAATAAGTTTCCCATTAAGGTTTTATTCTTTTAGAAATGGTGGGAAATGGGAGGAACCATGCAAATGGTGACCACAATGGACCATGTGATGACAGCCCTCCGATGGAAGCCGGAATGGAAACATTCATGCGAATGATAAACCAACTGACTCAAGCTATGGGAAATAACTTGAATAAATCTTAGAGACCAATCTCACCACGAAGGGAACAAAATTATTTTGATTACTTTATGAATCAACGACCACCAACCTTCAGTGGATCGACTGACCCATAGATTTTTGAACAGTGTATCAGCTCTATATAGAAGATCTTTTCTATGCTCCGCTGTTCAGAGCAAGAGAAGGTCACACTGGTTGTCTATCGCTTAGAAGGAGAAGCTGATCAATGGTGCAAACTGATTAAAAACACGATGACAAGATAGGAAGTTGAATCTTTAGAGTGGGAAGAGTTCATAGGGATATTTTTCAGTAAGTACTTCCCTCATTCCATGAGAATAAGAATGAAGAAGGAGTTTCTTGAGCTAAAGCAGAAGGAGAACGAATCTGTTAGAAGCTATGAGATGAACTTCACAAGGCTTTCACACTACACCTCTATCTTTGTCAGGGATCCAAATGGAAAGGTTGATAGATTCTTCAGTGGACTAATACCTCATCTGTGGAAGAATCTAGCCAACCGATATTATGACAGCTATGAGGAGATTGTGCAAAGTGTGATGAAAGTTGAACTAGAGTTTGGTGAGATGCAGTGGTCTCATAAATCCATTGACAAAAAGAGATCAATGGAGCCAGAATTAGGTAGGATTTTTGATCAATGAAGATGAGGCAAGCAAGTGCAACATCCCACGTGTAATAAATGTGGGAAGAATCATTCGGGGAACTTCCTATTCGAGAGCGGGAAATGATACAAGTGTGGAAGAGATGGCCATTTTGTGAGGAATTGTCATAGTGAGGTGAAACCTCAAATTCCAAACACTAACTAAAAGGGGAAGATGGTGCAGGCCCTACATGATGTCCAATGCTTTAAGTGTGGACAACTTGGTCACTTTGCCAATCACTGTCCAAATCTAAAGGAAGTGGAGTGGAACCACCATTGGCCTCAGCAAAGGCCAAGGGAGCAAGGTCGTGTTTTTTCTATCACAACAGTTGAATTTGAAGCTATAAATGATGTGGTAGAATGTACTCTTGTTGTTCTATCAAAGATAGCAAGAACTTTGTTTTATTATGTTTCTACACATTCCTTTATTTCCTCCAAGTTTGCAAATAATTTAGAATCAAATCCCGATTTTCTAAAAGTAGAGTTATCAGTCAAGACTCCTGGTGGGATTATCCAAGAATCATCAGTGTTTAGAAACTCTAGTATTTACTTTGGTGAGCACAATTTTATCACAAATCTAATAGTCATTCCCATGCTAGAATTCGACATTATACTAGGGATGGACTGGATCTCAAAGCATAATGCTAAGATCAAATGCAAAAGTAAGGAAATATCATTAGTCTTGAATGGAAAACCTACAGTTATCTTCCAAGGAGAGATATATCAACCTTATATTTGTCTAGAATAACCTCCTATATCCTTTTTTTATGGAATTTATCAGTGAAGAAGATGAAGTACATGAGAGTTTGAGGATAGAAAATGTTCCCATCATCCAGGAATATGTTGATGTATTTCTTGAGGAGTTTCCTAGACCTCCCCCAGAAAGAGAGGTAGAGTTCTCCATTGAACTCGTACCTGGATCTCACCCGATATCAAAGACCCTGTATATGATGGAAAATGTGGAGCTAGAGGAATTAAAGAAACAACTCCAAGATCTTTTGGAGAAGGGGTTTATCCACCCAAGTGTGTCTCCTTGGGGAGCACTTGTTCTCTTTTTGAAGAAGAAGGATGGATCTATGTGGATATACATTGATTATAGAGAACTGAATGGGATCACAGTAAAGAACAAATACCCTCTTCCAAGAATTGATGACTTATTTGACCAACTTCGTGGGGCTCAATTCTTCTCTAAGATTTATCTTCGATCTGGTTATCATCAATTGAGGGTGAAGAAAGAAGATATTCCAAAACATGCCTTCCGATCAAGATATGGGAATCATGATTTTCTTGTTATTCACTTCAGACTAACTAATGCACCTACCATTTTTATGGATTTGATTAATAGAGTCTTTAAGGACTACCCTGATAACTTTTTGGTAGTTTTTATTAATGATATTCTGATATATTCCAAAAGTCGTGAGGAGCATGAGGATCATATAAGGGTTGTTTTTCAAACTCTTTAGAAGGAGAGGCTTTTTGGAAAGTTCAGTAAATGTGAATTCTAGTTACAATAAGTTGCTTTCTTGGGGCACATTGTTACCAATGAAGGAATCACAGTTGACCCTAAAAAGACAAAAGTTGTGGAGGATTGGCCGCAGCCTATAACAATAACTGAGATTCGATGTTTCCTTGGATTAGCGGTATATTATAGGAGGTTTGTGAAAAAAATTTCATGACTTTATAATACATTAACCAAGTTAACTCGAAAAGGGGTCAAGTTCATCTGGACAAAGGAGTGTGAGGAAAGTTTCCAAGAGCTGAAGAATAGATTGGTTACTGCACCTGTGTTAACTTTGCCCTCAAGTGTAGAAGGATTATTTATTTTTAGCGATGCATCTCTAAAAGGGCTTGGGTGCGTCCTCATGCAAAATGAAAAGCTCATTGCTTATGCATCTCGACAGTTTAAGACTCATGAGAATAACTATCCTACGCATGATCTGGAGCTGGCTGCGGTTGTTTTTTCTCTGAAGATATGGAGGCACTATCTTTATGGGGAGAAATGTGATATATACACAGACCATCAAAGTTTGAATTATATTTTCACACAAAAGGAATTGAACATGAGACAAAGGATATGGTTGGAACTTTTTAAATACTATGATTGTTCAATTCATTATCATCCCAGAAGAGAAAACAAATTCGTTGATGCATTAAGCAAGAAAGACCTAGTTGTTATGTCCATGATGAGGATTCAAAGAGATCCTTTGATCAATGACCTAGTAAAGCTGGACATGGGAATTATAAGGGAAGGGAAATCATCAACCCTAACCCAAATGATTTCTCAACCGTCACTACTAGATAAGATAAAAAAATCTTAGAAAGAAGATCCTTTTTTATAGAAGAAGTTTGAGGCTATGATGGATGTGAAGTTTCCTGAGTTTAATACTGATCAAGAAGGTGTACTAAAATTTCGTACAAGACTATGTGTTCCATATATTCCAGAAATAAAGAAGGAGCTGATGGATTAAGCTCATAAATCTACTTTCTCTATACATCCTGCTATCATGAAAATGTATAGGGACCTTCATGATCATTATTGGTGGGATAATATGAAAAGGGAGATTGTTGAATACATGTCAAGGTGCCTGGTATGTCAGCAAGTGAAGGCAGAGTGACAACTTCCTAAAGGGGTATTGCAACCACTACCCATACCAGCATGGAATTGGGACAATATCACTGTGGACTTTGTCACTGGTCTCCCAAGAACTTCCAAAGGAAATAATGTGATATGGGTTATTGTGGACCGTCTCACCAAGACTGCCCATTTTATCTCTATTTGGTAAGATTTTTCTCTTGATCAACTTTCTAGCATTTACGTGAAGGAAGTGATAAGGATATATGGAGTTCCACTTTCTATCGTTTCTGATCATGATCCAAAGTTCACATTAAAATTTTGGAGAAGTCTTCAACAAACTCTGAGCACTGAATTGAATTTCAGTATGGCCTATCACCCCCAAACTGATGGCCAATCTGAAAGGACTATTCAAACACTCGAGGACTTTCTGAGAACTTGATCAATGGAATTTAAAGGTGGATGGGATAAACATATCTCTTTAGTTGAGTTCTCTTACAACAACAGCTTCCACTCGAGCATTCAAATGGCACCCTATGAAGCTCTATATGGGAAGCGATGTAGAACTCCTACTTGTTGGGATGAAGCTGGTGAAAGAAAGATTCTTAGGCCTGATCTTATGCAAGAGATGACAGAAAAGGTCCATGTCATCCATCAACACATTAAGGCTGCTCAGATTCGGCAAAAGAGCTATACCGAAAACCGTTGAAGGGTCATGGAGTTTGATGTTAGTGACAAATTATTTCTATGGATTTCACCTTGGAAGAGATTCATGAGGTTTGGGAAGAAAGGGAAGCTCAGCCCTAGGTACATTGGGCCCTATGAAATCCTTGATCGTGTGGGATTAGTGGCCTATAGGCTTGCACTTCCTCCAAATCTAGCAAAAATTCATGATGGATTCCATGTATCCCTCTTGAGTAAGTACATACCTGACCCTTCACATTTACTAAATCCAAAGGTGGTACAACTGGAACATGACCTCTCTTATGAGGAGCAGTCGGTGGAGATCTTGGATCGTAGAGACAAGGTTCTATGCAACAAGACTACCCACCTTGTTAAGGTGTTGTAGAGGAACCACAAATATGAAGAAGCCACGTGAGAACCAGAGGATTCTATGAGGTAGAAATACCCACACCTTTTCTCTTCAGAGGGTTCAAGTTAAAAATTTCAGGGACAAAATTTCTTAAGGGGGGAAGAATGTACGACACAAACTTTTTAATTATATTTGTTTCCTAATTTTTTGTATTATTATATACTCAACAAAACAATATCCTTTAATTAATGAAGTGGGTATAATTAAAATGAGACCATTGGGTTTCGACTGTTATATGACCATTGGTCAATATGACCGTTGGAAACTATAATCTTAATGTTGTGTTTTTATAAATATGATTATCTTGGTTAATTAATACAGAAAGAAGATTGAATGGCCTCATCCAGTAGAATCGAGCCATATGAATCCCATATTTCGGGGCTTGGGAAGGAGGTAGCATCACTGGGCTTTGCTCTGGACCAAGCCCAAGACAAACTTCAACGTATGAAGCTTGACCAGAATTTCCTAAGGAAGAAGTTCAAGCTGATAGAAATCACCACTCGGGCAATGTTTTCTGAGCCACCCCAAGATTTTATCACCATAGAACACCTTACACTTAGGTCCTATGCTGTTGTTATAAGGGGCTATGTAATGATACCTTAGCTTCTTTGTGTAATCCTTTTATATAAATAAATTTTTATTTCTTATTATGTCCAAGTTTGTGAATTTCAAATATTTGGATAAATATAAGATGTTTATTATTGATGAATTTAGGGGAAAAAGGTATTTTAAACTATTTTTGTATTCATTAAATAATTAATAATGTGAAATCATTTTCAAGAAATGGTCTTCTACAGTTTTGTTCATTAAGAAATTTAGAGTCTGATAAGATCAACTTGGTTTTTAGTGAATAGTAAAGTAGGATAATTAACATACCCATATGAATAGTAATGAATAATAATCTGAAAAAAAAAAGAAACTTCACCCATGAATGTATAAATACATTTTGGACATTTTAAAAGTGAAAAAATGATCACAGTTTAAGTTTTGGTATTTTTGTATGTCATAAATATTTTATTTACAATTTTATAATTAATTTAATAATTTAAAATGGAAATTTATTTTCATAAAATTTGATCATAAAATGTTAATTTATTGTCTTATAGTTTTACGATAATTTTATGGGACATTTATTACTCTTTTAAGGTGTTACAAAATGAGTTGTAGTTTTAAAGTTGTATTTTTGGAGAAAATAATGATTTTATTTGAAAATTAAATTAAAAATATTTAGAAAATTATTTTCATAAAATGGAATTCATTTTTGAATTCAGAACATATATATTTGGTTAGGGTGAATTTTAGGTATTTTTCTGAAACAGTTGAATTTTTTGTGAATAGTAAAAATGCAGTTTTGAGTTTTGGGTGTTTAATGGCATCATTAATGATGTAATAATGATGTAATCTCTCTGGTATACTTATTAATAGTGATATATTCTATGAGGTGTCCCAATTTTCCAATACCATGGGCAAATACCATGGGAAAGCCCATGGTTTTGCAAATACCACCGATGAGGTGTCCCTTGGAAATTAATAATTTATTCACTCACTTTTCCTATAAATACCAAGCCATTTACCTCATTCATTTCATTCCAAAAATCATCCTCAACGAAGTTATGGTCTCCTTACCTCCCAAGGAGTCCTCCCAAGGTTCCATCAAGCCTCCCAAGGTCACAACCTTCAATATTTCAAAGTTACACTTCAAGGTAAGGGATCCTTTCACCCTCCTCTTTTAAGTCATGAATTCCTTTATGTTGTGTCTTCTAGTTTCCATATCTTTATGTTTAGGGTATGTTATTATATGTTTTCATTACTTTCTATTTCATGTATAATTTTTTATAGACCCTTTCCGCTCTCATCAATTTGTTTTCTGAGTCTTTAAGTGATGCTGTTAGGCTGCCGAAATTTTTATAAAAGAAATCGCATATTCACTTTTACTTTGACTTTCATTTTCATATGGTATTTCATTCAAATATCCATACCATGATCTTATTTATTTTTATTATATACCCATACTGAATAATGAGTTATTTATGAGTGGGTGACTATTGTCCCCTCTATTTTCAATGTTTTATAAAACCATGTTATATAGCTGTTATGATGCAGAATTTTCGTCTCAAAATTTCTATCGCTTTCTCTCAAGAAATTCTCTTGTTTTATTTATGTGAATACCCAGACCTATTTAGTTTCTATGGGTGTTCATAAATATATAAATATTATATATTTTATTCTATAATTGACATACATATAACCCTCACTCCCTTCCATGGGTTATAAATGATATAATGATCTTATTTTTAAGCACTCTTAAAACGTTACAATTTTGAAATGAAGCCCATTTATTTTATTCTCTATGGGTTATTTATGAAATGTTTGATTATGATCTATGTAGATCACATGAAATTAAATACATATTAAGGGTGCGCCCTGATAGCGCTCCAATGCATTGGGTAAAGAATTAATCTCTAGAGATGACAAGTTTCACGATACCTTGGTGGATAACCTTGGTAATTTTTATGACGCCTCGAGGTTAAACCTTGGTGATATGTTCATGAATGTATAAATGAAATGTTGTACCCACATATTCAAGTTATGATTCATGTTTTTTTTATGATATTCCTATTCTTCCATTGCTCATGTCTTTATGGCTTTTATCATTTTCTTATTAATATTGCTCAAGATCACATGTCAACTATTTCACTTTTTTTTCTTACTGAGCCATTTTCTCACCCTTTCCTTTGATGTATGTCTCCAGGTTATGATATTTAGTAATTGTACTTAGTAAGAACTTATGATGAATCCTTAAAAGTGGTTTAAAAGAATTTTTTTATTATATTCAAGTTTTATTGTTCCCGATTTCCAAGACACTAGACTTTAAGGATCCTCTGTATGTAAAATGTAATGTAATAAAAAGGTGGGATGTCATAACCACATCATGAATAAAACATTTTTTCCTTCACTTTTCATCATAAAATGTATGAAAAACTCTTTTAAACTTGTATACAAATCTCTTTTGGCTATCAAATTACAAATTTATTTTAAAACCCATTTTTAATACCAAAATAAAAAAAAGGAAATATGGATTTTCATTTAATAAAACATTTAAGCTTGAAAAGGAATATTTAAATTAAATAATAGTCATGGTGATAGGAAAAGTCTTTTTCACTGTATAATTTAAAAATAGAACATTCCATTTTTTGTTTTTTAAACATATAAAAAGATTAATTTTTAAAACCTTTTAAATAAAGTAAAATGAACTTCATAAATCTTTTATTTCAATATAAAAACATTTCAAAATCATTTTAAAATCGTGAACATAGAAGAGAAATATATTTTGAAGGAAAACTTTGAAAGAT
The DNA here is from genome assembly GCA_963277665.1 of Viscum album. NCBI lineage: Eukaryota > Viridiplantae > Streptophyta > Magnoliopsida > Santalales > Viscaceae > Viscum > Viscum album. Next base: position 1,812,675,171 of record OY728156.1, read on the forward strand.
TATTTATTTAGAAGAAAAGTCCTTTATCGCGTTAGGAATATTTAAATCATATGCCCCATGAAAGAATAATATTAAAAAACATTAAATACCATGAGAATAGATAAAATGATGATATAAACTTTAAAAGGGGATATATATATGCACCTTATAAAATAATATAGGTTCATGACAACAAAATATGACTCAATGAAAGAAAATTGAGATGAAGCCCATTACATTGAGTTTGACTTGTCACATGTATCTTCATATTCATGAATAATAAACTTATATAAATTATTTACTTTCTTAAGAAACTTTTAAAGTTTATTATTAATTTTATTTCATTTATTATCATGTTATATACAATTACTCAATCAATTAAGTTTATGTTAGATGTTTTGACTATATTCATCTTTTGTGTCAAAAATGAATTTGGGAGGTTGACTATGGTCAAATAGGTAATTATTTAAACATATTAATAATAATAATAATCATGAAATAATTATCATATTTATTCATCAATTACACTTTTAAAACCAATCATCAAATATGGTTATGAAAAATTAATTAACGTTACGATCATGGAGATGGTAGGTCGTACGTACGCATCAGTAATATTTCTATTTTTTCAACGATCATTATGGATAGGAGGTAAGTAATATTTTATATTAATATAATGATCATAATATAATATATACCATATTATATCTTTATATATACTTTTATATTTCATCCATTTTGTGGGGTGATGAAAAGTGAGTCACATCACTTCGTGAAAGCGGTAGTCCACGTGTACATAAACAACATTGTCACTTTTTAAGTGAGTGAAAAAGTAAGAAATAAAATTATATATTATATTTAAATAATGATAAATATTTCATTAATACCATAATTATTTCATTTATATCACAAATATTTATTATAATTACCCTTATTACCTTCCATGTAACACATTAGTGAAAACGAATCACATCGCTTCGCAAGGCGGTAGTCCACCGCACACACGAGTGAGGTTATCGTATCCCCTATGGAATGGAATATAAAATTTTTATATGATATAATGACTCTAAATGTATAATTATGTTATAAATATTATATATATACTTTATATCCATCATCATACTCAACTGTGAGAGGTGGTAATGGAAAAATAAATGACATCGGTTTGTGTGGTGGTAGTCCACCATACACACGAATGATAATTTCGTAAGCCATTTGATGGAAGAGGTAAATTATTTTGGTTATGAAATAAAAATAATAAAATATTATTATATGTAATATAATTATTTTATTATATAATAATGGTTTTTTATTAATTTAATGGGGTGGATAAATAAATAAAATAAAAATTCTTGTTGAAGCTATTCTTTGTGTATCCTTTTTTGGTTTGTACCAAAAATATTCCTAGGTTGGATTTATTCCCAAAATAATCATTATAGGATGAGTTGAGGGAATTTTGGAAGTTATTTGTTCATTTATTATATAAACCAAAGATTTTTGAAAATTTCAAGAAGAGGGGAGAGGGGGTGGCCTTTTATAAGTGGGGGGATACACTTGGTATTTTTGAAAAGAATTGAGTGCTACCACAATTTTAATATGTAAAAATAGTCCAAAATGGGAAAGTATAAAATATTATAGGTTTAATGGTTTTTTTTCATAAAATAGTTTTTATAAAGTTTATATTTTATTTTTATGCTTATATTTTTAGATTAACCCCCGACAAACTCGTATATATCTTAACTGCGATAATTAATTTTTTTATTGTATTTGCTATTAATTTTGGTCAAAAATAAATTTTACCTTATGAGATAATATAAATTTTGTTTATTAAAAATATGAAATCCGTTTTTCCAAATTTTATTCATAGAAGTGGAAAATTTTAATTTAAAATTAATCCCACAAACGTAGTGAGAAAGTGGGTTTTTAAGAAGTGTATTTTTCACGTAAAAGATGGTTGTATATTAACTCTATGACTAATAATAATCATTGTATCAATTTAAATTAATATTTAATGATATATAATATAAAATTTTCATTTAAAACAATCCTCATTATTGATTATTTTAATTAATTAAAAAAGATAAACATTATGCATTTTAAAATAGTTTTTAGAAAAACCTGTTTTTAAACCCAAAAACTTATACTAAAAACCAATATAAAGTTTATTAGAATGTAAATAATTGGATTAAATATAATTAAATAATAATTATGTTATATTAAATAATATTCAACACATATTTTTACTTTTAAATTACTTAATTTATTTAAAATAAAATACTTTTTTTACAAATAATCAATATTTTTCACTATTCACTGAAAAATTAATATTTTCCAAAAACTCCCAAATTTTCACCCAAAATAAATTTTGATGTGTTTATTTCAAAAATTCTATTCATTTTTTAAAATTAAAATAGTAGAATTTATAAATTAAACTTTTAAATAAAACCTTATAAGAAAAGAGTTTAGTTAAAACTATTTCCATTTTTATTAAAAAATAATTAATATTTTTATAACTGATATAACTAAATAATTCGTATTAATAGATATGAAAATGATTTATTGTATCATTACCTGGGTTGTTACATTCTACACCCCTTTTAGAAATTTCATCCTCACAATTTTATTTACTTATTAAACAAGTGGGGATATCTTTCCCTCATAGCATTTTCAGATTCTCATGTTGCCACTTAAACCATATGGTTTTTTCATAAAACATTAACCTAGTGAATAAACTTATTCAAAAACACTTACTCTCTATGGTCATAAATCTGAACAGGTTGTTCATCATAAGAAAGTTTCTCTTCTAATTGAACTGAATTCGGGCTCGAAACATGAGTTGAATATAGCATATATTTCCTTAACATAGAAACATGAAATACATTGTGTACCTCAGATACACTCAGAGGAAAATCCACATGGTATAAAATGATCCAAATTTCTCAAGGATTTTATATGGTCCAATGAACCATGGACTTATATTCTCTTTCTTACCAAAAATCATAACATGTTTCCATATAGAAACATTGAGAAAAACATGATCACCTACCTCTAAAGAAAGATCTTTCTTCCAGTTAAAGCCCCAAAAGCTATGATTTTAAAATTTTCTCACCAACGTATGACATAAACTCATCATAATCAGAGATTCACTACCCGTTTGAAGCTGAGGATCTCTTGTGAAGAAGATTAATCACAAAATTAAAACCATAAAATACCTGGTTTAGATCTAAAGCCACGCACAAAGTCTGCTCATCATTAGTGATCACTGCTTAAAGAATAAAATCTAATTCATCTAGATCATCCTAATATGATTCAAGAAATATTTAGATCTCTGATCATCAAAATTTGGGAGCTATAACAGAGATCTGATGATGCCTTTGACCCTCTGATGATCACTGTATCGCCTTTCTTATGATTTTTAAGAGAAATATCTCAATTTGAGATCTTGAATCCAAAGCCTCTCTCTCTATAACATGGAATAGAGGAGAAGAGAGATAAATCCCATGAATAGTCCTTGATTATTAACCCTCCTCTTCTATTTATAGTGTGTAATTAAATTACCCATAATTGACTCTTCGACCCCTGAATAATTAACATGATATAAATGACATGTTATGACTATTAAACTGAGTCATAAATATTATTATCACTTTAATATAATATAATAATTATATTACGTGATAATAATTGAGTCATTAACTCAACTCTCTACCCCCACAAATATTAAATGAACCATGAATATTTTAATATCCGTTCAAATAATTTTTTCCCCGTGTATTTACTTTAAAACTTGTAAATACGTTTAATAAATAAATTTCATTCCCATTATTCTTAACTTGAATAATATGAATTTATTTATTTCATTCGGGATTGTGTCTCCGTAGACAAATCCTGAACCCTAGTGGTGGGTCCCACCATGTCCAATATACCTATTCAACTGAATAGGATAGAATCTTGAATATGTTATTGTGTGTGACCCTCTAGGACCTTATCTCGATAGTAGTGAATACTATTCACAGACCAAGAGTGGGATCTCTCAACCCATCATAGCCCCTAAATAGATAAGGATTTTTCCAATAGTGACAACCAACCTACAAACACGCACTTTGTAATATAATGTCTTTTTCTTTAATATCTCATAAAGTCGGATGCACAACCATGTCATCGCCCTTTTCTTGATTTATTATTTGTTGATATAACTGGATGGATTTACCCTCAATTGTCATGTTAATGGTCTTATAAAGGTACTACCATCTTGATCAACATGGACCAAGATATATTACTTTCTTAACATGGAATTTTCATATCCTTTATTGATCATTAAACCAATGTCATTCCACTAATGACGCACCCAACAGAATCTACCTATCCACAATTTCATTATCATGGTTTGTGTCTTGCATCAAAGTACACGATCAAATAGAATACATTGGAAATGATATCAAGTTAGAAGATCGTTACACATGATCATAGATATGAACAACTAATGACACCTAAAACCTGTTGTGTTCCTATTAGCGGGTCAGTCCTCATGATCACACTACTAGAGATCACCAAGTGCGAACTTCATGAGAAGAAGTATCAATGATTATGATCCCCCAACACCTGATAGTAAAAAATCTATTGTGTCCAGTCTATCTAGACCATATGACCTTTATTTAAGACTAATTTCATAGTATCTCAGGGTTCTCGTTATATCCTTGGATCTGATATAACCTTTTTGAGACAACAATTAATCTATGGAAATTACCATTAAATAGTGGATACAGAAATATCTACACTATAACGGTAAGATTTCATCATGTATATCTAACTGTACATGTGATATGGTAATCAAAAGCACTGCATAGTTGGGTTTAGGGAAACCACTATTACAACACTCCCACTTACACCAGAGCTAACTTTCTAACTGAACTTTTTATCCTTTCAAATTATCAAGATCATGTTTCTGCTGAGTCGCATCTTTAGCTGTTAGGACTGCCATGATTCCACCGTGTGGCATTTCTTCTATAGAGACCTCATCTTTTTGAGTAAAAATTCTCAAGATATGGTATCCTCGGGTGTATCCCTTCTTTACACTATAAAAACTTGACATATTGGCTAGTAATAATATCATAATTTACATTATGATAATACTTTTCTTACTTGTGTGATTCCAAGAACTGGAGTAAAGTGTTGCATTTACCTACTTCTTAGGTGTCTTAGAAGCTACAACGTACTTAGTATTTATAGGTATGGCTACCACTAGATTTTATAATCTTTTCTCAATCATCACCTTATCCTAACAGAGATATTATATATTATTGATCTAAGGAAGACTAGTTAGTTTCCCCTCAAAACTAGTATCATTTCTTCTCCACTTACCAGGTACATATCTTTTGTTCTTACCGAAGTACAATTTGATAGTTCTGACTGCTTAACTTACAGTTCTCCTGGGTGTGACTGATATTTTCCTAATATAAATTATATGTTGGCAATATCAATTTTTGTACATATCATGGCATACATGATTAATCCATTACTAAAGCGTATAAAATTCAACTTACCATGTTAATCTCTTCCCATGTCAACTTGGAGAGATCATTCCATGTGTCATTAGCAATAATTCACTCTTTAATTTTTCTAGATTGATGTTACTATATGTACAATTGACTAGGTCCAAGTATCCTTTAGATCTACCTCATTATATATTGTTCCTTAGAACTCAGGTTTCTTCATTAAGTCAATCACTGGAAAATAGATTTCATCCCAATCTTAACTAACTATAAAACCAATATCTATATTCCATATGTTTCTGAACATATTTTACTTTTAAAACCATGGCACTCCCACTAACCTCTAGTATACACATGAAAAACTTTTATTCCAAATGTATATTCTATGATCACATTGATTACTTCAATCCTAAATCGAATATCAGTAACTTGCAACCATTATTAGCATTTTTTGATGTGACCATCCCTTCTTTGTTGTGTCATATAGAAACCTACCATGATTTATGGTCATGACATCCAATGCCTAATAATATGATCATAGAAATTAGCTAGGACAAGTAAAATTATAATAGATTTAGGAATAACGGCCTGGTATTACCAATTGATCCTTATTGGTACTACACTTGTACCATCCATGTATCAACTAACTTGAATACCCACTGCAGTATTCATAATAATTAGACCCTTTTTCACTTTGATACATGGAATCCATTTATTTAATTTTAATTAATATTGTAAATCTTAGCTAATTTCCATATATTTATTACTTTTAGGAAATATTATTCACAATGAATAATTGATCGTTGACCGCAGTGAATAAAAAAACCATCACCATGGTTTTATCCTTCATATGCGGTATGTGTCTCTAGAACATACTTTGTTTCACATTCTCTTAGGGAACCAGTTCCTATGCCAACTACATGTGCATATCTAACATTGACTACAACTGTTTCAATCTATCTCCCACTATTTTTAATAGATAATTGAACCCTTTTATAGAATTATAGTCAATCATTCAACTATACCTTTTCTATTTTAGAGATTTAGGTAATATCCTAAACAACTATTAGGATAATTACTTAGATGCACTATGAATTTAGCTTGATGCTAGTTGGTTTGTGTCCAAACAAACTCTTTGCATCTAAACACATGTACTATGATATAATGGATTCCCATCATACTATGAATTTTATGATATCCATTTGTCATTTTTAGTTGGCATAGTAGTTATGGGATTTCACATTTATTTTTAAAGAATTTATTTAAATAAGATGGAAGTTCCTGCAAGTTTCAACATTAATACTACTTACATCATTACTTTGATGTATAAAATGTGTGTTTTAGGAATTTCTCTATGCTACATTTTTAGTTGATCAATGTTAACATGTAATACTCTCCATTGATCCTCCTTATTAGCATCAATGTCATGATGTAGATAATGTAATGTGTGTTTAGGAATTACTCCACGCAACATTATCATGATCAATGAATGCTTGGTCAAGATATTATTCAGCATACCGGCTTGAAGCAAATTATATCTTCTAACCATGCACTTACTTTACTTTATCATTCCTTAATTACTTAAATGTATCTAATGAAGTATATATACCTCTAGATTATTCTTGGAATAGTTCACAATCACTTGTTGAACTAATTCCAAAAGCTTTGTGGCATACCTTTATTTCTAAAGGTTTCTTTTTCCAAACTAAAGACATTAATAATACCAATGGTGTTTAGATTTACTGAGCCTAAATACCATACTAGGTATAAAATTGATGTCCACTTTAATTTTTACTTGACAAATAATTATCTTTCCACAATTGGTATAAAAGTATTACATTTTTTATATTCATCAGGTATTGCCTACAATTCAAGTATTATTAAACTATTGGTTGAGTATTAAATTCTAGAAAAAACATTAATTCCTGAACCTAGAATAATGTATCCTTGATTCCAAGAACATGTGAGATTAATGTTCTAGTTATACTCAATAATAATTCTACATGAATCTTTCAATTGGAAATAAAGAAGTCTTTTACTTCTCACCATTGGCTCAGGTATCACCTTTTCTTAACCACTTGGAGAATACTCCTAACTTCTAGTAATATTTTTATACTTACTTGTTTACTTTGTATCAATACACATATGTGATAATAATATTGTAATGAATACACAAGAAGTAAAACTGAAACCTTACATTGATGAATATACCTAAAGAAGAAGCAGGTACTTTCTTCTTTAATCTGGTTTATTACGATTTAACTTCCACAGTTTCATTTCATGATATGTGATGCAAATAAACTCTTATTAATACCTCTTGCTTTGAAGGAAGTTGAAAATGTTCCCTTGGAATTACTTGACATAGGCCTTTTCACCTTTTCTTTCAATTTATTTTCCATTAGAATTAAAGATGAAACTTTTATTGATATTCTTAAATCCTTGGTGAACCATACCTTTATAGGTAATGAAGCATTTTCTCAATACTTGTTTGTTTGTAACCTTAAACGATAATGGAGTAATTGGATAAAAAATATATTAGAATAGGATGTATTGAAAGATCATAACCTACCTTTCAATTTACACAGATCTAGTGTAACCCTTACCTATTCATATCAATGCTTTGCTTTCTCCTTGAAAATCTCTCAGAGATGACACTACATGTTATATCATACATGTCATGATGTAGAAATTACAACTAGAATCATATGTTGATGATATCATAATTACTTAACCATCATATGAAATGTACATTAGTCTCTTGTAATCAATTTTAACACCATCGCTTTTTGAGATATATTAATAGGTATAGGGGACACTAGCACCTTGAGTTTCCTATATAATAGTACTATGCGCAAGTGTATGTACTATTCTTGGATACTCATGACAATGAGAAATTTGTTTTTCCCATTATTTATTGCAGTTTTTAAACATGTGGTGTGACTTTCCATTTTTCTAAAAAAATAAATTTTAGCAGATAATTAATTTTATCATGATTACTAGTTTAAACATTTTGATTAATTAATTAAATCATTAAATGTATTCTACTATTTTATCGAATTATAGGAACCCTCTATGCTAGAATCAGAATACTCTATTGCTTGATTATTATAGTGGAAAGGATCCTCAAACCTCCCCTCATGGTCTACAAGCTTTTTCTATGCCACTACTTAGAGGGTTTAAGGTAGTCTTTTGGCTGGCCAGCCATATTAACTTGTGGTTCCTTGATCTATTAAGTGAACTCTCAGTTTCTTAAATAATAACTTGATTTACTCAACACTTGCCTATAAAATTATAGAAATCTAGATTTGGATACTTATTTTCGGAAACTTTACTTAATTCAACCCATCACTCTCATAAGAACACCCTGGTAGTAAGAGACACCCTCATCTTTGGCATGAAGAGCACCCCAAACAGCTAATTTTGTTCAAATTTGAATGATGGAAGGTAGTTATGAATTAATATTTCTTTGAGGGTTTTATATTTTTAATATGAAAAAAAGAAATAATTTTCTATTTTCTAAGCACATACTATGTGATCTGACTCACAACTGACTATGCAGGAAATAGAAAAATAACAGTGTCACATTTTCATTTTATCTTGCATGCTTGTTTATTATTTCTATGTGATCGTGTATAAACTAAACATTCAAAAAAATAATAAAACATGGAAAAATAAAATGATGATCTGATCATGATCTGATTATAGTGGTTGATCTATTAAGTGAATAATGGATCAACCTAGACCATAAGGGATATACCTTAATTCATGTCACTTACGACTCAAATTGTACAAACTCTCATCCAATGAATCCATCTCTTGTCTGGTGCGTCACCATAACTTGGCCTAAAAAGAATTACTCCCCGTCTCATCATTATACAATATTACTCGCTCGCAAGCGAGGGGAACTGGGGAGTATGAATACAACTCTAAAGAGGACGCATAGGCCCTTATACATATAATGAATCAGAGACGATACATAGATCACCATTTTATTAAATAATTATTACAAACCAACATGTAATAATTAAATTAAATAAATTAAATTCACCAAACATGCATTGGTCGGTCCATGTCTCATGGCCAGTCAGTACACATTAACTCGTGTATTTAGAAATAAATGAAAAATTAAATTAAACTTGAACTAAATAATTTCTAAGTGCATTTTTATTGAATTAAAATTTCACTTTAATTTAAATTCAATAATTTCATCATTCATTCCCTATAATTAATTTAATTTTAAAACCAAAAAATTAAATTAATTAATTAATTTAATTATCACCAAATTAAATAAATTTCACCCGAAGAAATAAAATTAATTTTAAGTTCAAAATTAATTATTTAATTAATTTTGACCATTTAAATTATCTGGAACTCAAAACACCAAACAGGGCCTGTGTGGGTATGGTCGTACCCACGCAAGCCCATTTCAAGCTTTGGTGACCCCGTGCGGGGGTGATCTAGGTTAGGTAGGTCTGCCCAGACCTATTTCGAAGCAAATATTTCTGGTCAGAGTTACCTCAGATTAGCCGTTCCAGCAGAGGATACCTGACAGGCTCCAATGGTGGCAAGCAGGATGCACTAAATCAGGTAGGGAAGGCACCAACGGTGGTGGTAGCTTCCATATGGTCCATATCTGATGCCGGAGACCAGGGAGTACCATTGGAGAAAGTGGTCACCACTGAGGAGGAGTCGTGTTGGGAGAGGAACTGTGGGGAAGTGTCGGTCACCGTGAGGTGTGCCCGACAGGTCTACCATGGGTAGCGTAAATAGCTGTAAGTCACAGGGATCTCGGCTCGAATATGAGGAGCACACTGGGGGGGGTTCAGCCATGTATAAGGTGTTTTCTGACTAGATATGGGCCGAAAATGAGGAGGAAGGTGCCACGGGGGGTGACCCAGTGCTCACGTGGTGGAGAGGAGGAAAACATTGTGGATAGTAGGAGGTACCAATTGGCAGGACTAACTTGTAAGTAGGGATGGCCACCGCTTAGAGGTCTAGCTGGAGGAAGGGCCGGTTGTGTGTTTCGGTGCACTGATGAAGAGGTAAGGCGGAGTGTAGGGTCACGGGGTGCTCGAGAGTCCTGGACGGATATGCTCAAGAGGTGAGCACTGAGAGATGGTCATTTAGCGGGGTCTCCTGGTTCATGCGATGAAGGGTTTTGCACTAGGTGGGAGTCCAATCGATGGGTAAGTTTTGAGGGAGACAGGGGGCCACTCGGCCCCCATTTTTTGTGGTTTTATTTCATCTGCAAAAACAACCGCCCAACTAAAACAATTTCCAGCACTCTTACAAACTTTCAATTTGGTTATTGAATAGCCTTTTGAAAAAAATACTAATATTATAATAATAATATTATAATTATTATTTTATTATGATAAAATCATTGAACCTAGAAAATACTATTCCAGTCATTGGTCTGGTCAGAATAGTTTGAATTTATCAAAAATGTTCTTCATAAAATTATACCTGCATGAATTACTTCAATCTAAAATAAAACTTCGAATAGCCACATAATTGTCATCTGATATCATATTAAAATGTGTTCTATGGCATTGGGACCATAATGAAACCCTCTTCATAGATTAATACAAATTTAATTTTTTTTCATTGGCTTAAAATTTTCACACATCCCTCTGATACCAATTGAAGGTATCAGGCACACAGCGTGTAACGACCCAAACTTTTTAAATAGTATAATAACTTACTCTTAACGATTTAATAGAGATGTTAATGGTTAATGCAGAAACAGGAGTCGATGGCTTCATCCAGTATACTCGAACCTTATGAAGCCCACTTATCAGAGCTTGGGAAGGTGGTGGAATCTTTGGGATTCGCTTTGGACCAAGCCCAAGCCGAACTCCAGCGTGTCAAGCTTGAACAGAAATGCCTACGGGAGAAGTTCAAGTTAGTAGAGATTACTACTAGGGCAATGTTATCTGAGCCTCCCTCAGATTCTCTCACCATAGCACACCTTACACATAGGACTTATGCCGGTGTTATAAGGGGCTATGTGACGAGACCCTAGCTTCCTTGTGTAATCCTTTGGGATGAATAAATTGAGATTTCTTCCTTTAGTGATATTTTTGAAATTTCAATTGTTTGGATAATTTTAGGATATATTTTATTGATGAATTTTGAAAAAGGGATATTTTAAAATATTTATGTAAACCCTAAATAATTAATGATGTGTAATGATTTTCGAAAAATGGTCTTCTACAAAAGTGTTCAGTAAGGAATTTGGAGTCTAATAAGATCAACTTAATTTTTGGTGAATAGTAAATTATGAATAGTGATTTTACGCTTAGGATTAGTAATGTGACCAAATGGATTAGTAATTTCACTCAAGGAAAGTTTTAATATAAATTAGACACATAGATTAAGTAATGTGATTCAATAAAATGGGTAAATAACGGTTTCAAAAATTATTAATCAAGTATTAGTTTTTTGGGATGAATAGTTTTTTTAATTAAAAATTAAATTAAAAATATTTAGAAAAATATTTTTATAAAATGGACTTTATTTTTGAACTCAGAGCACCGATATTATGTTATGGTAATTTTTGGGGTTTTTTCTAAAGAAATGAATTTTCGGTGAATAGTGTTTTTATTTAAAAATTAAATTAAAAATATTTAGAAAATTATTATTTTTAAATGGAGTTCATATTTGTAATCAGAGCGTTGATATTTGGTTAAGGTGAAATTTTGGGATTTTTCTGAGAAAGATGAATTTTTCCGTGAATAGTAAAAATGCAGTTTTAGGGTTTCGGTATGTCTAATGACATCATAGTTGTGTCATGGTGATGTCATGAGATATTTTAAGGTTTGGCAGACCTTAGGTGATGAATTATTGTGTTGGGGGGCCCATGTGGCCTAACTTTATGGGAAATATCATGAGAGAGCACATGGGTTTGAGAAAAGCACTTGTGAGGTGTCCCTTGGCCATTAATGTCTTGTCCCCTCACTTTCCCTATAAATACCAAGCCCTCCTCTCATATTTTCGACTCAAAAACCATCATCAACAAAGTTCTGGTCTCCTTACCTCCCAAGGAGTCCTCCCAAGGTTCCCCCAAGCCCTCAAGGTCCAAAACTTTGAGCTTCAAGAGTCACGTTTTAAGGTAAGGGATCCGACCTCTCTCTTTCTTTTCATGTAATCTCTTTTATGTCATTCCTTTTATGCTCCATGTTCTTATGTGGGAGGATGTTCTTTTATGTTCCTCTTACTTCCCTTTTCATGTTTATATGATGAGAGATCCCCTCTTACTCTCATCATTTCGTTTTATGAAACTTTAAGTGACGTCGTTAGGCTGCCGAATTTTTAAGTGATTCTTTCACCCTTCTCATTTTTCAAGTTCGATTTTCATGTAAAATCTTTCAAGTTCCTTTTTATTATGTTGGGGTATGATCTCTATATCTATCATACTGATCTCTTATGATAATATGATAAGATACCCTATTTGATCTTGTCAAATCTTTTTTTTATTGAAGTTAAGTGACGTCGTTAGGCTGCCGAATTTTCATAAGAGAAATCTTATTTTTGTCTCACTTCCATGTTTTTTATTTCAAATGGTATGTACTTAAAATTTCATTACCATGTTAATATATCCTTCTTATTCTTCCCCTCTACTGTTTTATGGTTCATTTATGAATTTTGGACCCATGTCCCCTCTCTTTTCAATGTTTTCTAAAACCCCGAAACATAGTCGTTATGCTGCAGAATTTTCATCTCAAAATGCCTCTCTCTTTTCTCAAAATTATTTTATGTTATAAAGTGAATACTCAAAGCTCTTATTTATAAAGGGGTATTCACATATATATCAAAATGTTCTATTTTAAATTCTGGGATTTACATACATGAAACCCGCTTTCCCTTTTCCGTGGGTTTAAAGTGACATAATGATCATGCCATTAAAGCAGTTTTTAAAACGTTATGATTATGAAATGAAACCCATTTATTTTAAGCTATATGGGTTGTTTATGAAATTATTGATGATGATATATGTGGCTCACATGATAATAAATACATGTCAAGGGTGCGCCCAGATAGCGCTCCAATGCATTGGGTAAAGGCTTAATCTCTAGAGATGACTTTTTAGACTGATACCTTGGTGAATAACCTTGGTAATTTTTAATGACACCTTGGGGATGGACCTTGGTGAAACAAAATGATTGTCAATATTAAATGTTGCAGCCACATATTCAAGTTATGAAAAATGTTATTTTTATTATGATTTATCTCATGATTCCTTTCTCATGCCTTAAAGTTCTTTTCATGTCCTTATTGAAGTATCTCAAGTTCACATGTAAAATGTTTCTCTTGTTTCCCTTACTGGGCCTTCTGCTCACCCTTTATTTTGATGTATGTCCCCAGGTTATGAGATGCAGTAATGAACCTAGAATGAACTTAAGGATAAGCCTTTAAAGTGTTTAAGAAGAATGTTTTATGTTGTTTTCATGTATTTTTTTCCTTGTTTCCAAGACACTAAACCTTAAAGATCCTCAGTTTCGTGTAATGAAATGAAAGTTTAAGTTATAAAAAGACGGGATGCTATAGTTGGTATCAAAGAATGGTTAGTTATTTGTGGAAATTAGGATATAAAAACTTTAGGAAGAACCCTATAGAAAAGTTTAAATATAGGAAAACTTCCTGGTATTTTGGTAAGTATTGAGTGAGTTGTTTATCAAAAAAATACATCCCTTTATGGATATGAGCAGGTAGAGGCGGCTCTGGCACAGATGTACATAGGGGTAAAACCCGAAAACACCGCTTTGAGCTAGACTCGAACGGGAACTGGTGCAGGATAATGGGCCTTACTGTACTCTTGGTTACGACACTCCCGGAGGATATGTTTGGTTAATCACAAGCTTTTTATGAATCATTATGAAGGAATTATAGAGAAGTGTAATTGTATAAGAATGAAGTCCTAGTTAAAAGATTCATAAATGAAATAAGTTTCTTACTAAGGTTTTATTCTTTAAGAAAAAGGCGGTCAATAGGAGGAACTGTGCTGATGGTGACCGCAATGCACCATGTGCGGACGGCCCTCTGATGGAAGCCGGAATAGAAACATTCATGCGAATGATGAATCAAATGACTAAAATTATGAGTAGTAACTTGAATCAATCTGAGAGACCGATCTCACCAAGAAGGGAACAAAATTCTGTTGAGTCCTTCATGCATCAACGACCACCATCATTCAGTGGATCTACGGACCCTTTGGTTGCGGAACAATGGATAAGCTCCATTGAAAAGATCTTTTCTGTACTCCTTTGTTCGGAACAAGAAAAAGTCACCCTTATTGTTTATCGCCTAGAGGGAGAAGCTGATCAGTGGTGGTCACTGGTCAAAAACACGAAGCCTAGAGGAGAGATGGAAGCTATGGAGTGGGAAGAATTCTGGGGAATATTCTTTAACAAGTATTTCCCTCGTTCCACAAGAACGAGAATGGAGAAAGAGTTTCTCGAGCTGAAGCAGAAGGAGAACGAATCTGTCGGAATCTATGAGATGAACTTCACCCGACTTTCACGATATACCTCTAGATTTTTCATGGATCCAAGTGGGAAGGTTGATAGATTTTTCGGTGGGCTGAGACCTCATCTGCGGAAGAATTTAGCCAACCGGGACTACGATAGCTACGAGGAGATCGTGCGGAGTGCAATGAAAGTCGAGCTGGAGTTTGGTGAGACGTAGTGGTCTCATAAATAAAATGAAAATAAGAGATCTTTTGAGCCCAGTTTAGGGAAGACTTTTGATCAGGGAAGAGGTGGAAAGAAAACGCAACTTACCACATGCAATAAATGTGGGAGGAAGAATTTGGGGAACTGCTTGGTCGGAAGTGGCAAGTGCTACAAGTGTGGAAGAGGAGGCCATATTGCTCGGAATTGTCGTAGTGAGGTGAAGCCTCAACTCCCCAACAACAACGACAGAGGAAAGATGGTTGTGGCCTTACCCGAAGTTCATTGCTTCAAGTGTGGACAGCTTGGGCACTATGCTAATCTCTGTCCAAATCCAAGGGCAGTGGAGGGGAATCATCATCAACCTCAGCAAAGGCCAGGGGAGCAAGGTCGTGCTTTTTCTATCACGACAACTGAAGTTGAAGCTCCTAATGACGTGGTAGCAGGTACTCTTGTCATCCTCTCAAAACTAGCAACTACTTTGTTTGATTCTGGTTCTACGCATTCCTTTATTTCTTCCAAGTTTGCAAAGAATATAGAATCAATCCCGGAATTACTTGAGGTAGAGTTGTCATTCAAGACTCCAAGTGGGATTATCCATGCATCAACGGTGTTTAGAGACTCTAGTGTTTACTTTAGTGAGCACAATCTTATCACAAATCTAGTAGTCATTCCCATGTTGGAATTCGACGTTATACTAGGGATGGACTGGATCTCAAAGTATAATGCTAGAATCAAATGCAGAAATAAGTAAATCTCAGTAGTCTTGGATAAAAAACCTACAGTTATCTTCCAAGGGGAGATATCTTGAACTGATCCCTATCTAGAAGAACCTCCTATAGCTTTCTTTATGGATTTAATCGGTGATGATGAAGAAGGAAAAGGGAGCATACAAATAGATGATGTTCCAATTGTTCAGGAATACATGGATGTATTTCCTGAGGAGTTACCTGGACCTCCCCCAGAAAGAGAGGTAGAGTTATCCATTGAACTCGTACCTGGATCTCAACCGATATCAAATACCTCGTATAGAATGGAAAATGTGGAGCTAGAAGAGTTAAAGAAACAACTCCAAGACTTATTGGAGAAGGGGTTTATCTGACCGAGTGTGTCTCCTTGGGGGGCACCAGTTCTCTTTGTGAAGAAGAAGGATGGATCCATGCGGCTATGCATTGATTATATAGAACTGAACGGGATCACAGTGAAGAACAGATATCCTCTTCCAAGAATTGATGATTTATTTGACCAACTTCGTGGGGCTCAATTCTTCTCTAAGATTGACCTTCGATCTGGTTATCATCAACTGAGGGTGAAGAAGGAAGATATTCCAAAGACTGCCTTCTGATCAAGATATGGGCATTATGAGTTTACTGTTATGCCCTTCGGCTTGACTAATGCTCCTGCTATTTTCATGGATTTGATGAATAGAGTCTTTAAGGACTACCTTGATAACTTTGTGGTAGTTTTTATTGATGATATTTTGATATATTCAAAAAGTTGTGAGGAGCATGAAGATCATATGAGGGTTATTTTGAAAACTCTTCGGAAGGAGAGGCTCTTTGGAAAGTTCAACAAGTGTGAGTTTTGGTTACAACAAGTGGATTTCTAGGGGCACATCGTAAACAACGAAGGAATCTTGGTTGACCCTGCAAAGACAATGGTTGTGGAGGAGTGGCCTCAACCCACAACAGTAACTGAGATTCGTAGTTTCCTTGGTTTAGCGGGATATTATAGGAGGTTTGTGAAAAACTTTTCACGGATTTCTAATCCACTGACCAAGTTGACTCGAAAAGGGGTTAAGTTCATCTGGACAAGGGAATACGAGGAAAGATTCCAAGATCTGAAGAAGATATTGGTTACTGCACCTATGTTAACACTACCCTCTATTGGAGAAGGATTCGTTATTTTTAGTGATTCATCTCTGAAAGGGCTTGGGTGTGTCCTCATGCAAAATGACAAGGTAATTGCTTATGCATCTCGACAGTTGAAGATTCATGAGCAGAATTATCCTATGCATGATCTAGAGCTGGCGGCAGTTGTTTTTGCTCTAAAGATATGGAGGCACTATCTTTATGGGGATAAATGTGATATATACACCGATTACCAAATTCTAAAGTATATTTTCACACAGAAATAATTGAACATGAGATAAAGGAGATGGTTGGAACTTATTAAAGACTATGATTGTTCAATTCATTATCACCCTGGAAGAGAAAATAAAGTCGCGGATGTGTTAAGCAGGAAAGACCCTGTTGTTCTGGCAACAATGAGGATCCTAGGAGATCCCTTGATTAAAGATCTAATAAAACTGGACATGGGAATTATAAGGAAAGGGACATCATCAATCCTATCCCAAATGATTTCTCAACCTTCATTACTAGAGAAGATCAAGAAGGCTCAAAAATATGATCCTTTGCTGCAGGAGAAGTTTGAGGCTGTAAAGGATGGGAAGTTCCCTGACTTCAATATTGATCAAGAAGGTGTATTGAAATTTCGTGCAAGACTATGTGTTCCATCTATTCCGGGGATAAATAAAGAACTGATGGATGAAGCTCATAGCTCTACTTTCTCTATAAATCTGGGAAGCACTAAGATGTATAGAGACCTTCATGATCATTATTGGTGGGATAACATGAAGAGGGAGATTGCTGACTACACTACAAGGTGCCTGGTGTGTCAGAAAGTAACGGTAGAAAGACAACTTCCTAAGGGGGTATTACAACCGCTACCCATACCAGTATGGAAGTGGGATAATATCACTATGGACTTTGTAACTGGTCTCCCAAAAACATCTAAGGGAAACAATGCGATATGGGTTATTGTGGACCATCTCACTAAGACATCCCATTTTATCTCTATTCGGGAAG
Source organism: Viscum album (assembly GCA_963277665.1). Taxonomy (NCBI): domain Eukaryota; kingdom Viridiplantae; phylum Streptophyta; class Magnoliopsida; order Santalales; family Viscaceae; genus Viscum; species Viscum album. Next base: position 1,812,693,180 of record OY728156.1, read on the forward strand.
ATTTCTCTCTGGATCAACTTTCCAAGATATATGTAAAGGAAGTGGTGAGTCTGCATGGGGTACCACTATCCATCATGTCTGATCGTGATCCAAGATTCACCTCAAAATTCTGGAGAAGTCTTCAACATGCTCTGAATACTGAATTGAATTTTAGTACGGCCTATCATCCTCAAACTGATGGCCAATCTGAAAGGACTATTCAGACACTCGAAGACATGCTGAGATTATGCTCAATGGAATTTAAAGGTGGATGGGATCAACACCTCCCATTAGTGGAGTTCTCTTATAACAACAGCTTCCATGCGAGTATTCAGATGGCACCCTATGAAGCTCTGTATGGAAAGAGATGTAGAACTCCTACTTGTTGGGATGAAACTGGTGAGAGAAAGATTCTTGGGCTTGATCTTGTGCAAGAGATGATAGAACAGGTCCATGCCATCCAACAACACATAAAGGCTGCTCAGAGTCGGCAGAAGAGCTATGCTGACAATCGTCGAAGGGACTTGGAGTTTGGTGTTGGTGACAAAGTCTTCCTTCGAATTTCTCCATGGAAGAGAGTCATGCGGTTTGGGAAGAAAGGGAAGCTTAGCCCTAGGTACATTGGCCCCTATGAAATCCTTGATCGCATAGGAGCAGTGTCCTATCTTCTATCACTTCCACCGAACCTAGCTCAAGTTCACAATGTCTTCCATGTATCTCTCTTGAGGAAGTACATACCCGACCCTCACATGTACTGAACCCAGAGGTGGTACAACTGGAACATGACCTCTCTTATGAGGAGCATCTAGTGGAGATCTTAGACCGTAGAGACAAGGTTCTACGAAACAAGACTACCCACCTTGTCAAAGTGTTGTGGAGGAATCATAAATATGAAGAAGCGACTTGGGAGCCTGGGGAAACAATGAAGCAAAAGTACCCTCACCTTTTCGACTAGGCCTCAAGTATAAATTTCGGGGACGAAATTTCTTAAGGGGGGAAGAATGTAACGACCCAAACTTTTTAAATAGTATAATAAATTACTCTTAACGATTTAATAGAGATGTTAATGGTTAATGCAGAAAGAGGAGTTGTTGGCTTCATCCAGTAGACTCGAACCTTATGAAGCCCACTTATCAGAGCTTGGGAAGGAGGTGGCATCTTTGGGCTTCGCTTTGGACCAAGCCCAAGCCGAACTCCAGCATGTCAAGCTTGAATGGAAACACCTACGAGAGAAGTTCAAGTTAGTAGAGATTACTACTAGGGCAATGTTATCTGAGCCTCCCTCAGATTCTCTCACCATAGCACACCTTACACATAGGACTTATGCCGGTGTTATAAGGGGCTATGTGACGAGACCCTAACTTCCTTGTGTAATCCTTTGGGATGAATAAATTGAGGTTTCTTCCTTTAGTGATATTTGTGAAATTTCAATTGTTCGGATAATTTTAGGATATATTTTATTGATGAATTTTGAAAAAGGGATATTTTAAAATATTTATGTAAACCCTAAATAATTAATTATGTGTAATGATTTTCAGAAAATGGTCTTCTACAAAATTGTTCAGTAAGGAATTTGGAGTCTAATAAGATCAACTTAATTTTTGGTGAATAGTAAATTATGAATAGTGATTTTACGCTTAGGATTAGTAATGTGACCAAATGGATTAGTAATTTCACTCAAGGAAAGTTTTAATATAAATTAGACACATAGATTAAGTAATGTGATTCAATAAAATGGGTAAATAACAGTTTCATAAATTATTAATCAAGTATTAGTTTTTTGGGATGAATAGTGTTTTTTAATTAAAAATTAAATTAAAAATATTTAGAAAAATATTTTTATAAAATGGACTTTATTTTTGAACTCAGAGCACCGATATTATGTTATGGTAATTTTTGGGGTTTTTTCTAAAGAAATGAATTTTCGGTGAATAGTGTTTTTATTTAAAAATTAAATTAAAAATATTTAGAAAATTATTATTTTTAAATGGATTTCATATTTGTAATCAGAGCGTTGATATTTGGTTAAGGTGAAATTTTGGGATTTTTCTGAGAAAGATGAATTTTTCCGTGAATAGTAAAAATGCAGTTTTAGGGTTTTGGTATGTCTAATGACATCATAGTTGTGTCATGGTGATTTCATGAGATATTTTAAGGTTTGGCAGACCTTAGGTGATAAATTATTGTGTTGGGGGCCCCATGTGGCCTAACTTTATGGGAAATATCATGAGAGAGCACATGGGTTTGAGAAAAGCACTTGTGAGGTGTCCCTTGGCCATTAATGCCTTGTCCCCTCACTTTCCCTATAAATACCAAGCCCTCCACTCATATTTTCGACACAAAAACCATCCTCAACGAATTTATGGTCTCCTTACCTCCCAAGGAGTCCTCCCAAGGTTCCCCCAAGCCCTCAAGATCCAAAACTTTGAGTTTCAAGAGTCACGTTTTAAGGTAAGGGATCCGACCTCTCTCTTTCTTTTCATGTAATCTCTTTTATGTCATTCCTTTTATGCTCCATGTTCTTATGTGGGAGGATGTTATTTTATATTCCTCTTACTTCCCTTTTCATTTTTATATGATGAGAGATCCCCTCTTACTCTCATCATTTCGTTTTATGAAAGTTTAAGTGACGCCGTTAGGCTGCCGAATTTTTAAGTGATTCTTTCACCCTTCTCATTTTTCAAGTTCGATTTTCATGTCAAATATTTCAAGTTCCTTTTTATTATGTTGGGTTATGATCTCTATATCTGTCATACTGATCTCTTATGATCATATGATTAGAGACCCTATTTGATCTTGTCAAATCGTTTTTTTATTGAAGTTAAGTGACGCCGTTAGGCTGCCGAATTTTCATAAGAGAAATCTTATTTTTGTCTCACTTCCATGTTTTTCATTTCAAATGGTATGTCCTTCAAATTTCATTACCATGTTCATATATCCTTCTTATTATGCCCCTATATTGTTTTATGGTTCATTTATGAATGTTGGACCCATGTCCCCTCTCTTTTCAATGTTTTCTAAAACCCTGAAACATAGCCGTTATGCTGCAGAATTTTCGTCTCAAAATGCCTCTCTCTTTTCTCAAAATTATTTTATGTTATAAAGTGAATACTCAAAGATCTTATTTCTATAGGGGTATTCACATATATATCAAAATTTTATATTTTAAATTCTGGGATTTACATACATGAAACTCACTTTCCCTTTTCCGTGGGTGTAAAGTGACATAATGATCATGCCATTAAAGCAGTTTTTAAAATGTTATGATTATGAAATGAAACCCATTTATTTTATGCTATATGGGTTGTTTATGAAATGATTGATGATGATATATGTGGATCACATGATAATAAAGACATTTCAAGGGTGCGCCCAGATATCGCTCAAATGCATTGGGTAAAGGCTTAATCTCTAGAGATGACTTTTTAGACTGATACCTTGGTGAATAACCTTGGTAATTTTTAATGACACCTTAGGGATGGACCTTGGTGAAACGAAATTATTGTCAATATTAAATGTTTCAGCCACATATTAAAGTTATGAAAAATGTTATTTTTATTATGATGTATCTCATGATTCCTTTCTCATGCCTTAAAGTTCTTTTCATGTCCTTATTGAAGTATCTCAAGTTCACATGTAAAATGTTTCTCTTGTTTCCCTTACTGGGCCTTCTGCTCACCCTTTCTTTTGATGTATGTCCCCAGGTTATGAGATGCAGTAATGAACCTAGGATGAACTTAAGGATAAGCCTTTCAAGTGTTTAAAAAGAATGTTTTATGTTGTTTTCATGTATTTTGTTCCTTGTTTCCAAGACACTAAACCTTAAAGATCCTCAGTTCCGTGTAATGAAATGAAAGTTTAAGTTATAAAAAGACGGGATGCTATAGTTGGTATCAAAGGATGGTTTAGTTATTTGTGGAAATTAGGATATAAAAACTTTAGGAAGAACCCTATAGAAAATTTTAAATATAGGAAAACTTCCTGGTATTTTGGTAAGTATTGAGTGAGTTGTTTATCAAACAAATACATCCCTGTCTGGATACGAGCAAGTAGAGGCGGCTCTGGCACAGATGTACATAGAGGTAAAACCCGAAAACACCGCTTTGAGCTAGACTCGAACAGGAACTCGTGCACGATAACGGGCCTTGCTGCACTCTTGGTTACAACACTCCCGGGGGATATGTTTGGTTAATCACAATCTTTTTATGAATCATTATGAAGGAATTATAGAGAAGTGTAATTGTCTAAGAATGAAGTCTTAGTTAAAAGATTCATAAATGAAATAAGTTTCTTACTAAGGTTTTATTCTTTAAGAAAATGGCGGGAAATAGGAGGAACCGTGCCGATGGTGACCGCAATGCACCATGTGCTAACGGCCCTCCGATGGAAGCCAGAATGGAAACATTAATGCGAATGATGAATCAACTGACTCAAGTTATGAGTAATAACTTGAATCAAGCTGAGAGACCGATCTCACCAAGAAGGGAACAAAATTCGGTTGAGTCCTTCATGCGTCAACGACCACCATAATTTAGTGGATCTACGGACCCTTTGGTTACGGAACAATGGATAAGCTCCATTGAAAAGATCTTTTCTGTTCTCCTTTGTTCAGAACAAGAAAAAGTCACCCTTGCTGTTTATCGCCTAGAGGGAGAAGCTGATCAGTGGTGGTCACTGGTCAAAAACATGAATCCTAGAGGAGAGATGGAAGTTATGGAGTGGGAAGAATTCTGTGGAATATTCTTTAACAAGTATTTCCCTCATTCCATGAGAACGAGAATGGAGAAAGAGTTTCTCGAGCTGAAGCAGAAGGAGAACGAATCTGTCGGAAGCTATGAGATGAACTTCACCCGACTTTCACGATATACCTCTAGATTTTTCATGGATCCAAGTGGGAAGGTTGATAGATTTTTCGGTGGGTTGAGACCTCATCTGCGGAAGAATTTAGCCAACCGGGACTACGATAGATACGAGGAGATCGTGCGGAGTGCAATGAAAGTCGAGCTGGAGTTTGGTGAGACGCAGTGGTCTCATAAATCAAATGAAAAGAAGAGATCATTTGAGCCCAGTTTAGGGAAGACTTTTGATCAGGGAAGAGGTGGAAAGAAAACGCAACTTACCACATGCAATAAATGTGGGAGGAAGCGTCCGGGGAACTGCTTGGTTGGAAGTGGAAAGTGCTACAAGTCTGGAAGAGGAGGCCATATTGCTCGCAATTGTCGTAGTGAGGTGAAGCCTCAACTCCCCAACAACAACGACAGAGGAAAGATGGTTGTGGCCTTACCTGAAGTCCATTGCTTGAAGTGTGGACAGCTTGGGCACTATGCTAATCTCTGTCCAAATCCAAGGGCAGTGGAGGGGAATCACCATCAACCTCAGCAAAGGCCAGGGGTGCAAGGTCGTGATTTTTCTATCACGACAACTGAAGTTGAAGCTCCGAATGATGTGGTAGCAGGTACTCTTGTCGTCCTCTCAAAACTAGAAACTACTTTGTTTGATTCTGGTTCTACGCATTCCTTTATTTCTTCCAAGTTTGCAAAGAATATAGAATCAATCCCGGAATTACTTGAGGTAGAGTTGTCAGTCAAGACTCCAAGTGGGATTATCCATGCATCAACGGTGTTTAGAGACTCTAGTGTTTACTTTAGTGAGCACAATCTTATCGCAAATCTAGTATTCATTCCCATGTTGGAATTCGACGTTATACTAGGGATGGACTGGCTCTCAAAGTATAATGCTAGAATCAAATGCAGAAGTAAGGAAATCTTAGTAGTCTTGAATAAACAACCTACAATTATCTTCTAAGGAGAGATATCCTGAACTGATCCCTATCTAGAAGCACCTACTATAGCTTTCTTTATGGAGTTAATCGGTGATGATGAAGAAGGAAAAGGGATCATACAAATAGATGATGTTCCAATTTTTCAGGAATACATGGATGTATTTCCTGAGGAGTTACCTGGACCTCCCCCAGAAAGAGAGGTAGAGTTCTCCATTTAACTCGTACCTAGATCTCAACCGATATCAAAGACCCCGTATAGAATGGAAAATGTGGAGCTAGAAGAGTTAAAGAAACAACTCCAAGACTTATTGGAGAAGGGGTTTATCCGACCGAGTGTGTCTCCTTGGGGGGCACCAGTTCTCTTTGTGAAGAAGAAGGATGGATCCATGCGGCTATGCATTGATTATAGAGAACTGAATGGGATCACAGTGAAGAACAGATATCCTCTTCCAAGAATTGATGATTTATTTGACCAACTTCGTGGGGCTCAATTCTTCTCTAAGATTGACCGTCAATCTGGTTATCATCAACTGAGGGTGAAGAAGGAATATATTCCAAAGACTGCCTTCCGATCAAGATATGGGCATTATGAGTTTACTGTTATGCCCTTCGGCTTGACTAATGCTCATGCTATTTTCATGGATTTGATGAATAGATTCTTTAAGGACTACCTTGATAACTTTGTGGTAGTTTTTATTGATGATATTTTGATATATTCAAAAAGTCGTGAGGAGCATGAAGATCATCTGAGGGTTATTTTGAAAACTCTTCGGAAGGAGAGGCTCTTTGGAAAGTTCAGCAAGTGTGAGTTTTGGTTACAACAAGTGGATTTCTTGGGGCACATCGTAAACAATGAAGGAATCTCGGTTGACCCTGCAAAGACAATGGTTGTGGAGGAGTGGACTCAACCCACAACAGTAACTGAGATTTGTAGTTTCCTTGGTTTAGCGGGATATTATAGGAGGTTTGTGAAAAACTTTTCACGGCTTTCTAATCCACTGACCAAGTTGACTCGAAAAGGGATTAAGTTCATCTGGACAAGGGAATGCGAGGAAAGTTTCCAAGATCTGAAGAAGAGATTGGTTACTACACCTGTGTTAACACTACCCTCTATCGGAGAAGGATTCGTTATTTTTAGCGATGCATCTCTGAAAGGGCTTGGGTGCGTCCTCATGCAAAATGAAAAGGTAATTGCTTATGCATCTCGACAGTTGAAGATTCATGAGCAGAATTATCCTACGCATGATCTAGAGCTGGCGGCAGTTGTTTTTGCTCTAAAGATATGGAGGCACTATATTTATGGGGGAAAATGTGATATATACACTGACCACCAAAGTCTAAAGTATATTTTCACACAGAAATAATTGAACATGAGAAAAAGGAGATGGTTAGAGCTTATTAAAGACTATGATTGTTCAATTCATTATCACCCTGGAAGAGCAAATAAAGTCACGGATGCGTTAAGCAGGAAAGACCATGTTGTTCTACCAACAATGAGGATCCTAGGAGATCCCTTGATTAAAGATCTAGTAAAACTGGACATGGGAATTATAAGGAAAGGGACATCATCAACCCTATCCCAAATGATTTCTCAACCTTCATTACTAGAGAAGATCAAGAAGGCTCAAAAAGATGATCCTTTGCTGCAGGAGAAGTTTGAGGCTGTAAAGGATGGGATGTTCCCTGACTTCAATATTGATCAAGAAGGTGTATTGAAATTTCGTACAAGACTATGTGTTCCATCTATTCCGGGGATAAATAAATAACTGATGGATGAAGCTCATAGCTCTACTTTCTCTATACATCCGGGAAGCACTAAGATGTATAGAGACCTTCGTGATCATTATTGGTGGGATAACATGAAGAGGGAGATTGCTGACTACGCTACAAGGTGCCTGGTGTGTCAGCAAGTAAAGGAAGAAAGACAACTTCCTAAGGGGGTATTACAACCGCTACCCATACCAGTATGGAAGTGGGATAATATCACTATGGACTTTGTAACTAGTCTCCCAAAAACATCCAAGGGAAACAATGCGATATGGGTTATTGTGGACCGTCTCACTAAGACAGCCCATTTTATCTCTATTTGGGAAGATTTATCTCTGGATCAACTTGCCAAGATATACGTAAAGGAAGTGGTGAGGCTGCATGGGGTACCACTATCCATCGTGTCTGATCGTGATCCAAGATTCACCTCAAAATTCTGGAGAAGTCTTCAACATGCTCTGAATACTGAATTGAATTTTGGTACGGCCTATCATCCTCAAACTGATGGACAATCTGAAAGGGCTATTCAGACACTCGAAGACATGCTGAGATTATGCTCAATGGAATTTAAAGGTGGATGGGATCAACACATCCCATTAGTGGAGTTCTCCTATAACAATAGCTTCCATGCGAGTATTCAGATGGCACCCTATGAAGCTCTGTATAGAAAGCGATGTAGAACTCCTACTTGTTGGGATGAAACTGGTGAGAGAAAGCTTCTTGGGCCTGATCTTGTGCAAGAGATGACAGAACAGGTCCATGCCATCCAACAACACATAAAGGCTGCTCAGAGTCGGCAGAAGAGCTATGCTGACAATCGTCGAAGGGACTTGGAGTTTGGTGTTGGTGACAAAGTCTTCCTTCGAATTTTTCCATGGAAGAGAGTCATGCGGTTTGGGAAGAAAGGGAAGCTCAGCCCTAGGTACATTGTCCCCTATGAAATCCTTGATCGCATAGGAGCAGCGGCCTATCGTCTAGCACTTCCACCGAACCTAGCTCAAGTTCATAATGTCTTCCATGTATCTCTCTTGAGGAAGTACATACCCGACCCTTCGCATGTACTGAACCCAGAGGTGGTACAACTGGAACATGACCTCTCTTATGAGGAGCAGCCAATAGAGATCTTAGACCGTAGAGACAAGGTTCTACGAAATAAGACTACCCACCTTGTCAAAATGTTGTGGAGGAATCATAAATATGAAGAAGCGACTTGGGAGCCTGAGGAAACAATGAAGCAAAAGTACCCTCACCTTTTTGACTAAGCCTCAAGTATAAATTTTGGGGACGAAATTTCTTAAGGGGAGAAGAATGTAACGACCCAAACTTTTTAAATAGTATAATAACTTACTCTTAACGATTTAATAGAGATGTTAATGGTTAATGCAGAAAGAGGAGTCGATGGCTTCATCCAGTAGACTCGAACCTTATGAAGCCCACTTATCAGAGCTTGGGAAGGAGGTGGCATCTTTGGGCTTCGCTTTAGACCAAGCCCAAGCCGAACTCCAGCGTGTCAAGCTTGAACGGAAACGCCTACGGGAGAAGTTCAAGTTAGTAGAGATTACTACTAGGGCAATGTTATCTGAGCCTCCCTCAGATTCTCTCACCATAGCACTCCTTACACTTAGGACTTATGCCGGTGTTATAAGGGGTTATGTGACGAGACCCAAGCTTCCTTGGGTAATCCTTTGGGATGAATAAATTGAGATTTCTTCCTTTAGTGTTATTTGTGAAATTTCAATTATTCGGATAATTTTAGGATATATTTTATTGATGAATTTTGAAAAAGGAATATTTTAAAATATTTATGTAAACCCTAAATAATTAATGATGTGTAATGATTTTCGAAAAATGGTCTTCTACAAAAGTGTTCAGTAATGAATTTGGAGTCTAATAAGATCAACTTAATTTTTGGTGAATAGTAAATTATGAATAGTGATTTTACGCTTAGGATTAGTAATGTGACCAAATGGATTAGTAATTTCACTCAAGGAAAGTTTTAATATAAATTAGACACATAGATTAAGTAATGTGATTCAATAAAATGGGTAAATAACGGTTTCATAAATTATTAATCAAGTATTAATTTTTTGGGATGAATAGGGTTTTTTAATTAAAAATTAAATTAAAAATATTTAGAAAAATATTTTTATAAAATGGACTTTATTTTTGAACTCAGAGCACCGATATTATGTTATGGTAATTTTTGGGGTTTTTTCTAAAGAAATGAATTTTCAGTGAATAGTGTTTTTATTTAAAAATTAAATTAAAAATATTTAGAAAATTATTATTTTTAAATGGAGTTCATATTTGTAATCAGAGCGTTGATATTTGGTTAAGGTGAAATTTTGGGATTTTTCTGAGAAAGATGAATTTTTCTGTGAATAGTAAAAATGCAGCTTTAGAGTTTCGGTATGTCTAATGACATCATAGTTGTGTCATGGTGATGTCATGAGATATTTTAAGGGTTGGCAGACCTTAGGTGATTAATTATTGTGTTGGGGGCCCCATGTGGCCTAACTTTATGGGAAATATCATGAGAGAGCACATGGGTTTGAGAAAAGCACTTGTGAGGTGTCCCTTGGCCATTAATGCCTTGTCGCCTCACTTTCCCTATAAACACCAAGCCCTCCTCTCATATTTTAGACTCAAAAACCATCCTCAACGAAGTTCTGGTCTCCTTACCTCCCAAGGAGTCCTCCCAAGGTTCCCCCAAGCCCTCTAGGTCCAAAACTTTGAGTTTTAAGAGTCACATTTTAAGGTAAGGGATCTGACCTCTCTCTTTCTTTTCATGTAATCTCTTTTATGTTATTCCTTTTATCCTCCATGTTCTTATGTGGGAGGATGTTCTTTTATATTCCTCTTAATTCCCTTTTCATGTTTATATGATGAGAGATCCCCTCTTACTCTCATCATTTCGTTTTATGAAAGTTTAAGTGACGTCGTTAGACTGTCGAATTTTTAAGTGATTCTTTCACCCTTCTCATTTTTCAAGTTCGATTTTCATGTAAAATCTTTCAAGTTCCTTTTTATTATGTTGGGGTATGATCTCTATATCTATCATACTTATCTCTTATGATCATATGATGAGAGACCCAATTTTATCTTGTCAAATCGTTTTTTTTTATTGAAGTTAAGTGACGTCGTTAGGCTGCCGAATTTTCATAAGAGAAATCTTATTTTTGTCTCACTTCCATGTTTTTCATTTAAAATGGTATGTCCTTCAAATTTCATTACCATGTTCATATATCCTTATTATTCTGCCCCTCTACTATTTTATGGGTCATTTATGAATGTTGGACCCATGTCCCCTCTCTTTTCAATGTTTTCTAAAACCCTGAAACATAGCCGTTATGCTGCAGAATTTTCGTCTCAAAATGCCTCTCTCTTTTCTCAAAATTATTTTATGTTATAAAGTGAATACTCAAAGATATTATTTCTATAGGGTTATTCACATATATAGCAAAATTTTCTATTTTAAATTCTGGGATTTACATTCATGAAACCCGCTTTCCCTTTTCTGTGGGTTTAAAGTGACATAATGATCATGCCATTAAAGCAGTTTTTAAAATGTTATGATTATGAAATGAAACCCATTTATTTTATGCTATATGGGTTGTTTATGAAATGATTGATGATGATATATGTGGCTCACATGATAATAAAGACATGTCAAGGGTGCACCCAGATAGCGCTCTAATGCATTGGGTAAAGGCTTAATCTCTAGAGATGACTTTTTAGACTGATACCTTGGTGAATAACCTTGGTAATTTTTAATGACACCTTGGGGATGGACCTTGGTGAAACGAAATGATTGTCAATATTAAATATTTCAGCCACATCTTCAAGTTATGAAAAATTTTATTTTTATTATGATGTATCTCATGATTCCTTTCTCATGCCTTAAAGTTCTTTTCATGTCCTTATTGAAGTATCTCAAGTTCACATGTAAAATGTTTCTCTTGTTTCCCTTATTGGGCCTTCTGCTCACCCTTTCTTTTGATGTATGTCCCCAGGTTATGAGATGCAGTAATGAACCTAGGATGAACTTAAGGATAATCCTTTCAAGTGTTTAAGAAGAATTTTTTATGTTGTTTTCATGTATTGTGTTCCTTGTTTCCAAGACACTAAACCTTAAAGATCCTCAGTTCCGTGTAATGAAATGAAAATTTAAGTTATAAAAATACGGGATGCTATATAGCGGAAGCCCCAAAAGGTGGGATTTTAAAATTTCATCTTTGGCGTATGACATGAACTCATCATCAACGGCGAGTTGATGCCTGATGGAAGCTGAGGATCTCATGTGAAGAAGATTAATCACAAAATTAAAATTGTAAAATACCTGGTATAGAACCTAAGTCGCACATTATGTCTTCTCATTGTTGGTGATCACTACTTGAAGAATCCAAATACAAATTCCTCTAGATCATCCAAATGTGATTCAAGAAACTTTGAGATCACTAATTATCAAAATCTGGGTGCTTGTGTGGAGATCTGATGATGCCTTTGATGCTTCGATGATCATTGTATCACCTTGCTTGCGATGCCTGAGAGAAATAGCTCGATCTGAACTCCTGGATCCAGAGCATCTCTCTCTATAACATGGGAGATAGGGGAAGAGATAGAAATTCCATGAATAGTACTTAGTGAATTCCCCTCTATATCTATTTATAGTGTGTAATTAAATTACTCGAAATTACCACTTCGACCCCCAAATAATTAATATGCTATAAACGATGTGTTATGACTACTGAATTGAGTCATAAATATTATAATCACTTTCCTATAATATATGAAATATATTAAATAATAATAATTGAGTCATTAACTCAACTCTCCACTCCCACAAATATTAAATGGACCTTGAATTTTTTAATATTTTTTCAAATAATATTTTTTCCATGTATTTTCTTAAAAAATTGTAAATACATTTAATAAAAAAAATTCATGCCCATTATTCATAACTTGAATAATATGAATTTATTTATTGAATTGGTGATCATATATCCTTGGATAAATTCCATACCCCATTGGTGGGTCCCACAATGTCCAATAAACCTATTCAACTGAATATGGCAGAATATTGAATACGCTATTGTGTGTGACCCTCTATTCCATTATCTCAATAGTAGTGAATACCATTCATAGACCAAGAGCGAGATCTAGTAACCCATCATGACCCCTAAAGAGATAAGGATTGTCACAACAGTGACAACCAACCTACGAACATGCACTGTGTAATATTATATCTTTGTATTTAATATCTCATAAAGTAGGACGCACACCCGTGTCGTCACCCTTTTCTTGATTTATTATTTGTTAATCTAACTAGATGGATTTACCCTCTACCACTATGGCCATGGTCTTATGAAATTACTACCATCCTAATCAACATGGCCCAAGATATATCACTTCCTTAACCTGGAAGCGACAAATCCTTTCTTGATCATTCAACTGACGTCATGCCACTAATGATACACCCAACACAAACCACATCGTCATGATGTCATCATTATGGTTTTTGTATTGAATCAAAGTACGTGATCAAATGGAACACATTGGAAATGATCTCAAGTCAGGAGACCATTATACATGATTGTAGATAGGAACAACCAATGACACTTGAAATATGTGGTGTTCCTATTAGTGGTTCAATCCTCATGATCTCACTACTAGAGATCACCAAGTGTGAACTTCTTGAGAAGAAGCCTCAATTATTATGACCCCTAGCACCTAATAGTAAAATATATGTTGTTTCCAGTCAGTAAGATGTATCTAGACCATAGGACCTTTTTTTAAGACTAATTTCATATTATCTCTAGGTTCTCATTATATCTTGGAATTTTATATAACCTTTCTGATACAACAATTAATCTATGTAACTTACCATTAAATAGTGGATGCATAAATATCTACACTATAATGGTAAGATTTTGTCATGTATATCTAACTGTACACATGATATGGTAAACAAAATTATTGTATAGTTGGGTCTAGGGAACCCATTATTACAACAGATACAAACTTCTCTGGTAATCTGTTGAATAAGAATGAAGCATATCTTCTATGGTATTAATTATTCACTTAGCCTTTCCATCAGATTGATTATGAAAAGTTTTATGGAATTTTAATCCAGTACCCAATGAATTCTGAATTCCATTCCAAAAATTAGATGTGAATTTGGGATCATGGTCTGATACTGTGGAGAGAGGCACTCCATATAACTTTACTATCTTCTTTAGATACAGTCCATAAAGCTAATCTAAATACATTATATCTCTAATGGGAAAGAAATGTGAAGATTTAGTTAATCAATCAACAATAACCCAAATCACATTATTACCATGATAATTATTTTCAAATCCTACCATGAAATCCATTGATATATTTTCTCGTTTCCACTCCAACACTGGAAAAGGTTGAAGAATTCCCTTTGGAAACTTTCATTCTTCTTTAGCCTATTTACAAGTTAAAAACTTCATGGTGAAGTCAGCAATATATATTTTCATTCCATTCTACCAGTAATAATCCCAAAGGTCTTTATACATCTTAATGCTTCTCTAATGAATGGAAAATGGATAACTCTGATCTTCACTCAATAACTCTTTCCTCAACTGGGAATCAAAAGGCACACACAATATTTTTCTAAATTATAAAACACCATATTTATCAATATTAAAATCAATAAAATTACCCTTATTAATGGATTAAGCCTTTTATTTAAAAGTTTTATCATCCTTCTGACCTTTTTTAATTATTTATGAAAAATGTGAATACACTGAAACCTGAAACAAAATGGAGGATGTCCCTACATCCACCAACTCTAATCTAAAATTTATCCAATCATTAACCAAAGGGTTATATTCCAAACATAACATGGTTAATGTAGAATTATTTTTTTGAATCAAATATTTTTACACTTTTTTTTCTTTTCCAGGGTGGTAATGAATCATGTAATCATAATCCTTAATTAGTTCTTTCCATCTTCTCTATCTCATGTTCAATTATTTCTGATTGAATATACACATCAAACTTTTGTGATCAGTATATATTTCAAATTTTACTCTATACAAATGATGACTCCAAATTTTTAAATAAAAATCCATGTAATCTAATTCCAAATCATTTTTAGGGTAATTTAAATCTTGAGGTTTCAACTGATGTAAAGAATAAGTAATTACTTGGTCATTTTACATTAGGACATGACCAAGTTCTCTTAATGAATCATCACTGTAGACGAAAAATTCACCATTTATGGAAGGCAGGGATAAAACTAGATCATTCATAAACATTATTTTTAGCTCCTAAAAACAATCATCACATTATTTTTTTCTAGATGAATTTAACTCCCTTTCAGGTTAATTTAGTTACTGGTCTAGATGACTGATAATTTTTTTCAAAAAACCGTTGGTAGTATCCCGCTAATCCAAGAAAACTATGAATCTCTATGACATTGGTAGGTCTTGGCCACTCTTCAAAAACTTTTTTTTAGAAAGTTCAATAGTTATACCATCTTTAGAAAAAATATGTCCAAGGAAATAAATCCATTACAACAAAAATTCATACTTGATAAATTTTCCATATAGTTTCCTTTCTTTTAAGGTTTTAAAAATAATCCTTGGGTGTCTTTCATGTTCCTCCTAAATTTTAGAATATACCAAAATTTCATCAATAAACACAACTAAAAACTTTTCCAAAAACTCATGAAAAAACTTATTCATAAGGTCTATAAAAATAGCAAGTGAATAGGATAACCCAAAAATAAATAACAACAAACTCATAGTGCCTATATCTAGTATAAAATGTAGTCTTTGGAATGTAATCCTCCTTCACATTTAGCTAATGGTACCCAGATATCAGGTCAACCTTTGAAAAATAATGTGCTCCCTAGATCTGATCAAACCAATCATCAATATGAGTTAAAGGTACTTGTTATTAATAGTGATGTTATTCAAGGATCTATAGTCAATGAAAAGACTCATTGAACCATCTTTATTTTTTTTTTAAGATAAGAGCACCCCATGGTGAAGTGATGAGTCATGTTAATCCTTTATCTAATAAATCCTATAATTGATTTTTCATTTCTAAAATTTCCACTTGATTTATTTGATAAGGTGTTTTATAAATAGGATTAGCATCAGGTACTAAGTCAACAATAAAATCAACCTCCTGATCAGGAATTACACCCAAAAAAATCCAAAAAATCATCCATGTATTTATTCACTACTGGAACATTACAAATTTGAACAGTTTCATTCTTTTCAATAATGTGATCTAGGTAAATTTCATTATCATATATAATAAATTTTTCAACTTCTTGGTATGTTATAAAATGTGTAAAATCATTGAATAAATTTTTTTGGCACTAATATATATCTTATCATGATAAACTGAAAGCCAATCCATACCCAAAATGATATCAAACTTTATTATGGATAGTTCAAAAAAATAATGAAAGATCATCTCACTGATAACAACAGGAAGATTCCTATAAATCTTGGTAGCTTTAATACTTCCACCCATAGTTTTTACTAAAATTTATATCTTGATTTCGTTAGGTTATATTACCAATTTACTTGAAAATTTATCAGAAATGAAATAATGTAAAGATCCATAGTCAAACAGAGTATTGGAATAATTTTAATATCCAAGTAACATACCTATCACCACTTAATTTTTTGTTTTAACATCAACTGTAGTAGTAGAAAAAGATTTTTTCACACCATTTTCTTTAAATCTTGATGATTTATAGCCTGAGTTATAAACTTAGGTAACACGTTAGCATAATGACCTAACTTGTTATAACTAAAACAAATCACCATTGGATTGATACCGGTTACCCAATTCTTTGATTCTTTAGGATTATTTTCCTTGAAACCACAAGCTATATGGTCAAACTTTCCACATTGACAACACTTCCCTGAATTCATAATACATTCTCCAGAGTTATTTCTACCACACTTAACACAATATGGGAACTTCATTTTCTTACCACCATATTTATTTTTTTTATGTTTCCATATCTCTTTTCCATCCTCGTCGCTTCTTATTTTCATCATCATAAGGAACATAAGCGTCAAAAAACTCCTTCTCAACATTTTCAACACAATGCAAAACTTTATCATAGATTTTAAATTTTCATGTGGCCAAATATCTTCATTTACTTGGTTTAAAACCTAAGTAAAATCTATTAATTTTACTATCCATGTCTCAGATAAAGTATGGTGCATACTTGTCTAATCTTGTGAATTTTTCTTCATATGAATCCACATAATCTTCATATTTATGACTCAATTATGGTATTTTTCATTTCATCCTAAGTAAAACAACCTTATGGAAATATTTTTCAAGGAAAATATCCTTAAATATTTTCCATTATATGGCATAAAGATCATATTTTTATCTGGTATTCTTAACCAAATACCAGCATCAATTATCCTCACCTTCAAAATGATAAATTGAAATAGTTACCTTTTGGAGTTTTTAACATCCCATGACATCAAATATCTTCTTTGGATCAATGATCCATCCTTTGGATACCACTAGGTCAAATAATACACTAAATTATGGGGGATTTTTCCTCATTAAATTCCCCATAATAGATATGTTCCTTCATGGTAGATTGGGTTCCACTTTGGCATGGATACCACCACCATTTATATCTTGGTTCAAATGATTAATCACTTAAACAAACTATTCTATTACAATTCCAACCATATTGGGATTTTTATTTGGAATAATATTTTCCTCTTAGTTCCTTCCCACTATATCTTTCATGTTTCCTCTATAAAAACCCATTTTCAATATACATAGTTTAGACAAAGAAACATGGTAATATTCAAATGATATATATTTTAACTTGACCATAAGGTAAAATATTTCAAGGTATTTCTATTAACATTATACTAATCTATAAATTTATCTAAATCTAACTCTAATGCCAACTGTAATTACCCAACCTTAAACATCACATAATCTTGATTTTAAGTTGAGAATTTACTTTCTTTCACTTAGAGGATTTTTTAGGTTTAGAGTTTCAGATAATTAGAAAATAAATAACACATAAAAAACCATATAATAAAAAGTGGAAACTTATAATTGTTATCCATTTTCCCACCATATAAAACTTTTAAAACAAAACATGATTTATTTTCAAAAAAACTCTTCATGAATTTCAACTATACCTATTACTTTCCCTTAACCAACCTTAAATCCTATGAAAAATATTTTTAAAATATGGGATGATCACAAAAACCTCAGTATGGGACATGAAAAAGAATAAAACCATCAATCTATTGAAAAAAATGAAAACGCATAAAAAAATTCTTAGAAAACAAAACTTTTTACCCAGATAGTGAATTATCATTCCTTTAAAAATATATTTTATTTTACCTTTTGAAAACAAATTATATCCATGAAAAATAATTATAAAGCATAGAAAAGTCATATAGTTACCTTGGGAAATCATCTCATATAACCCTTACAGAACTCTTACAAAAACCTTACAAATTGGAATAACTATATAGCTAACTTCCAATATAATTATCCAGAGAACATAAACATTACCCAATGCATTGGAGTTCTATCTGAGCGTACCCATCATATATTCTATAATTGGATCACTTGGTGCTATTTGGTTACACCCATCATATATAATTTTCAATAACAACAACATGAATAAAAACATTTTATGCTTTCACTTTTCATTATAAAAAATATGAAAAACTCTTTTAAACTTATATACAAATCAGTTTTAGATATCAAAATTAAATTTTCTTTTAAAAATAATTTTCACTAAAAAAAATACCCAAAATAATAGGAAATATGTTATTTCATTTAAAAAAAATTAATCTTTCAAAGTAATATAGAAATCAAATAACTATCATGGTGTTAGGAAAATTTGTTTTCATTGTATACTTTAAAAATAGGACATTCCATTTTTTGTTTTTCAAATGTTCCATTTAAAACATGTAAAAAGATTCCTTTTGAAAATCATTTAAATAAAGTAAATTGAACTTTATAAATATTTTATTTCCATAAAAAACATTTCAAAAATAATTTTAAAAAACATGAAAATTTAAGAGAAACAGAGTTTGAAGGAAAACTTTGAAAGAGAATTTATTTAGAAGAAAATTCCTTTATCACTTTGGAAATATTTAAATCATGATCCACATAAAATAATAAAATTAAACAAAACATTAAATATAATAATATTATATAAATTCAAGATATAACATGTCAAAGGGACTGTTTATATACCTCATAAAATAATATAGGTGTAGAAATAAAAATATGCCTCAACTAAAGGAAATTGAGATGAAGTCCCATTCCTTGACTTTGACTTGTCATATGTATCTTTATCTTCCTAAACTATAAACTTATGTTAATTATTTGATTTCTTGAGAACCTTTTTCAATTTTATTATTACTTTTATTTCACTTATTATAATGTTATATACAATTACTTAATCAATTAAGTTTACGTTGGATGTTTTGACCATATTCGGCTTTTGGGTCAAAAATAACTTTGGTAGGTTGACTATAGTAAAATAGGTAATTAATTAAACATATCAAGAATAATAATCACGAAATAATATCATATTTATACATAAATTATACTTTTAAAACCAATAATATAAAATTTTTATGAAAAATTAACTAACGTTCCGATCATGGAGACAGTAGGTCTTACGTACGCATGAGTAACATTTTCATTTTTCCAATGATCATTATGGAAAGGAGGTAAGTAATATTTAATCTTTATAAAATTATAATAATATAATATATACTATATTATTTATTTATATATATTTATATATGTCATCTATGGGGTGTGGT
This sequence comes from Viscum album, assembly GCA_963277665.1. Classification (NCBI taxonomy): domain Eukaryota; kingdom Viridiplantae; phylum Streptophyta; class Magnoliopsida; order Santalales; family Viscaceae; genus Viscum; species Viscum album. The sequence goes on from OY728156.1 coordinate 1,812,712,542, forward strand.
TTTGAAATTACAGTCACATCACTTCGTGAAGGCAGTAGTCCACACATACACGAACGACGATATCACTTTTTCAATGAGTGAAAAGGTAAGAAATAAAATGATGTATTATATTTAAATAGTCATAAATATTTCATTAATAACATAATTATTTCATATATATATTCATTATAATAACCCTTATTACCTTCCATGTAATGCGTTAGTGAAAACAAATCACATTGCTCCGTGTTGTAGTAGTCCTTCGTACATATGAGCAACGTTATCGTAACCCCTATAGAATGTAATGTAAAAGGGTATATATGATATAATGAATCCAAAGAAATAATTATGTTATAAATATCATATATATATATGTATATAATTTATATCCATCATCATAACCAACTATGAGAGGTGTTAATGAAAAAATGAACAACATCAGTTTACGAGGTTGTAGTCCACCGTACACACGAATAATGATTTTGCAACCCATTTTATAGAAGAGGGAAATAATTTTGGTTTTTAAATTAATATAATAAAATCTAATTATATTTAATATTCGGATTTTATTATAAAATCATGGTTTATTAATAATTAAATGGGGTTTAGAAATAAATAAAATAAAAATACTCGTTGAAGAATGTTACCTCTTCTTCAGGTATCCTCCTTAGGTTTGCACCAAAATCCTTCCTTAGTTTACTTTATACCAAATATAAGTCTTATATAATAAGGGGAGGGAATTTGGAAATTTTTTTTGGTACTTATTTTCTGAAAAAAATAGGTTTTAAGGTTTGATAAGAGAGGATAAAAGGTAGCCTTTTATAAATGGGGGGAAGGACACACTTAGTATTTTTGAAAATAATTGAGTGCTTCCACATTTTTCAATTGTCACATGGGTAAAAAATAGTAAATTATAAAACCTATATGTTTAATGGTCAAAATATGGCTATAATATAATTTTTATACAAGTTTATAGGTCATTTTTACACTTATCTTTTTAGTTTAACCCCCATGTAAACCTGTTTTTACCTTAACCATGGAAATTAATTTTTACTATTTTCACTATTCATTTTGGTCAAGAATAAATTTTACCTTATTATATAATATAAATTATTATTATTACAAATATTTAAACCATTTATTTTAATTCTATTCACATAAGTGGATAATTTTAATTTAAAATTAATCATGTAGACGTGGTGAGAAAATAGGTTTTTAATAAGTGCATTTTTCATGAAAAAGATGATTGTATATTAACTCTATGACTAATAATAATAATTTTATAAATTTAAATTAATATATCATTATATATAATCTACAAATTTCATTTAAAAAATTCATCATTAGTGATTATTTTAATTAATTAAAAATGATAAACATTATGCACTTTAAAGCAGTTTTTAGAAAGACATGTTTTAAACCCAAAAATAAACTTATACTAAAAAACAATATAAATTTGATTAAAAATTAATGAAGTGGATTAAATATAAATAAATAATACTTATTTTTCATTAAATAATATTCAAAATATATTGGTACTTTTAAATTAATTAATTTATTAGAAAGAAATTAGTTTTTTTACCAAAATCAGTATTTTTTACTATTCACTAAAAAATCAATATTTTCCAAAAAATTAAAAAACTTCACCCAAAGTAAATTTTTAAAATTAATATTTTAAAAGATATATTAATTTTTTCAAATTAAAATAATAAAATTTATAAATTAAACTATTAAATAAAACCTTATAAGAAAAGATTTTAGTTAAAAATATTTCCTTTTTTATTAAAAAAATATTTAATATTGTAATAACTAATATAAATATATAATTTATATTAATAAATATAAAAATTACTTATTTTATCTTTTCCTGGGTTGTTATATATTCCCCCCTAAAACCTCAAACAGGCTCACCATGATAGTCAAACCATGAGAGTTGTTGGATTAGTGTTCAGTACAGGCCACCTGCACTTGTTCCAACATCATCCAATGGATTGGGCTCCATAATTCCAAAAAACACCCTCCTTTTGAGTTTAGTGAGATTTTTAGGAAGTATTTATCCATGTATTGTGTTGTACAAATAGGCCTTTTATTGTATTCATTCTTCTTCTTATACTGATATTTAAGTTACACTTTTTATATTCATTATACTATAATGTCTAGTTGATATAATTATTATATTTAGAATATCATGAAATATATGAATTTATTCATTCATAATGGTTATTATATCAAGTTATTCTTGTTTTTATTTATTTTGAATGTAGAATGTGATTTACAATGTATATAAAAATGTGTTTTGAGGTAAATGTTTTCCCTAGGGATTATTTAAAACATCATCTCTTATTGATAACTTCTCATGATTTTGTAAAATTCATCAGGGGGTAGTGGGGATCCATCTCGAGGTCAAGGTATTAGGGTAGGGTAATAAAAAGTATAACAATTTTTTTTCTAAGAATATTATGAGTTTAACTTTTTATCATGTTCTCTAGTTCAGTAGTTTTATCCTTATAATGATACAATATTTTTAACTATATACCAAATGGTACTTTGAAGCTCCGTGAATTGAGAGTTTAGATTAATGATCAACTATAGAGAGGTTTTATTTAACCCAGTGTTTTGATATGGGATACACCATTCTTGTTCACCAAAAGGGTGAATAATAACTTGAGGTTTTGTATTGATTATAATAGTATGAATCATGTAACAGTGAAGAAAAATTATCATATTTTTAGGATTAATGACATATTCTATTAGCTTAGGGGTGAAAAGTGGTTTTTGAAGATTATTCACCATTTTAGATATCTTTAGTTGGGGATTCCAGATGTGGATATTTTGAAAAAAAAAATTGATATTAGTGTGGGTATTATTAATTTATTGTGATTTCATTTAGTTTAACATACATATCAATAGTATTTATAGTGTTTTTTAATTAGATACATTATTTGTATATTAACTATTAATTTATGGTATCCATAAATGATATACTAGTCTATTCAAGGTTCTATGAGGAACTCTCTGAGCATATAAGGTTTATCTTTACTTTATTGCGATATCATAATTTTTATGGAAATTTATTGAAATGTTTTGTAAGAGTACAAAAAAAACATTTTTGATATCATTTTATTTAAAATAGTGGGGTTGATGTTTAAATAGTGAAGGTAGAGGTTTTCTCTATGTGTGAGCCACCCAAGAATCTCTAAAAAGTGCGTAACATCCTTGATTTTACAAGTTATTATCAGATTATTTGGTATAAATTCTCTAGGATTGTGAATCCTTTATTAGTCTTGACCAAGAAGGCTCATGATTTTATTTAGACATAGTTGTTTCAGATCATTTTTAATTCCCTGTAGGAGTTACTAACAAGTGCACTAATTATGAGGTTTTTAGAGGAGGGAATCACTTATGATGTGTATAGTGTTTCATAACATTAGGAATTAGGATGAATTTTTTATGTAGGATCATATAATCTTAAATTTATAACTAGGTAGTTATTTCCTCATGAATATAATTATACTAAACATTACTTATATTTAGTAGTTAGGGTTTTTTCATTGATATTGTGGAGACAATATATTATGGGTGGGTGATTTAGTATGTTTATAGACAACAATATCTTATTTTATATATTTTTAGGGTTAGATTAGAATTTTATATATAACTAGTTTCTCAAGTTCTTATGGTAATAATATTTTTACATCACATATACCTTAGGGAAAGGTAATGTGGTGTCAGATTACTTGATTTAGAAATCATATAGAAAAGTGGATCAAGAGTCGAGAGGTGAGTAGATAATGATGGAGAAACTATATGATTTTTGTCTCAATCTTTAGAAGGTGAATGTTCAATCTTTTTTATATCATGTGTTAGTAGGATCCTCCTTGTTAAATAAGATGATAAATTCTTAGTTAGCATATTTTAAGAGTTAGGTATGTTAAATAAGGTGATCAAGCCTCCACTGGTAGATTCTAAGATTGAGGTATGGCATTATGGGATCATTCTTAGATATATGCCAAATGATTTTTACAAAGGTGTGTATTTCCATGTTTTTTTATTTTAATTGTTGGTTTGGTAGATTGTGCATGAAATTTTGTTACAGAAGTTACATAGTTTTACCTTGGCTAAGATAACCCAAGCATAACATGCAAAGATCATACATCATTTCCATAATCTAAACATTACATCTCAAAAATAAAACACACAGCCCTATAACCCAAAGTTTTTGTGTCCTTATAGATTACTTACATAAATTTAAAATTTCACATTATTGGTTTAACTTCTCCTATAAAATTATCCACACATAACTTACTCCAAGACATATTTTTCCATATATTTTCTTAGATATATGGGAAAATATAAGAAGCGATATCAAATTCTCAGTAAGGGAAAAATATATCAATAAATCATAGGGTATTTGACTATAAACATGTGAGAAAACATTAACATGGGAGAAGTGCCTGATTAAAAAGAAAAGGTGATCATAATATTTTTCCATAAAGCATGATAGAATAATAAATATCATGTAATAAAGACATATAACCTTAAAAGGATCATCATAAAATCATAACATATAACATGGAATAATAATATTTAAACATGGGGAAATAATCATGATACATGGGTAAATAAAAAATGCATGTGGGACAAACATAAGCATAGGAATAGTGGGTTTTAGTGGATAATCACATGATCATTTTAGTAGAAGAAACCCAATATTTTTCCTAGTCTATTGTCATCGAATCAACATATAGTGAAGAGCATAAATAATACAAGTGCACCTCAATAGTCATGGTACACTCCATCATTTTTTATTTTGATGGATCATGTTTAATGGAGATAACCAAGAAACAACCATCATATTATTTCCTATGTAGGGATGAAATCATACACTAAAACCCTTATATTCTATGAGAGGACCCTCTAACTTCAAATGTGTACTAGCACCTTCTTTTTGAATATAAATGGAGAATAAAGAAAGAATAGAGCTTTGATTTAGGTAATTAAGTTTCTTACTTTCACTAATAATAGGATCACATCTGTATAAAGGCTCCCTTTACTCAATAAAGTGAGTCGAGGGTTAGTTTCTATTATATGGAAACCGACATGTGTTACCCATAATACAAGATCGTTAGGGTATAACTGTTTAAATGTTTAAAATGATTTATCATTCCAAAATTGAATCAAATCATTTATTCATAAACAAATATATACTATTTTAAGATATTGGACATAAAATTAATATTTTAATCCATTCTCATGTTATGTTAAAGTAAACATAAAATCAATACATTGTGATATTATGTTATAGGAAACATAATATCAAGCCTTTAGTCAAAGTTACATTAAGGGATATGTAATCTCAATCCCATTATGAATTGTATGAATATAATAGGCTAAAACTTAAGTTATATCATACAGTAAAATATACCCATTTTAGTGTATATCCAAAAATCTCCCACTTAAATTAAAATCCCATAAGTCATTGTGAATCCATACAAACTCTTTTGGATAAATTTTATCAAACTCTCTTCATTTTGAAACAAAAATTTTATCCAAAATTTAATCCTTATTATAATTCCAAACTATGTGACCCTACAGGACTTTTTAGCATCGAAAACAAATATGAAATCCTGATTTTATAGATGTAAGCAAATATCAGATTCTAGAAAAAGGTTAGTTCTACTTAAGCTATAAAGGGGTATGGTGTGATATCGAGAAAATATACTCATATCTTCATATGAACATGTACATTATATGATTTATCATATAAATCATATTTATACCTATATAATACCTTTATCTATGATATTCAGTGGACACTCAACATGGAACATGCCAATATAGTATATGTAAACCCATACATTCATGACTCTGTGAAATGATTAGACCAATATGAATCAAAACATCAAATTTCATTCATCTAAGTAGCTAAGCACATCAAATTTCACTCAAACAATCAGGGACATATATTCCATTGATCTAATTCAATCAAGGGAATATATTTATTTAATCATCATACAAGTTGAAAAATCTTATCTTTTTTGATCTCTAACCAATAACATGATTAACAACATATCCAACCAGCAACTGATTAGCTAAGCCTCAAGGCTTGTATAATAAAGGTATCAAAGTATAAAGGTTCTCATTCTAGGTATATTTTTAACCTCATATAATTGGGATTCATAATCATCATACACCTCTAATTATATCAATGACCATATAAAATTCCATGTGATGTACTTTGGCGGATCAGTCTAGATAATAAGACTCAACTAACTATCTCATGATTCTATTCTTTTTATCATGTATAAAACTCTTTATATCACTTAAAATATTTTACTCATGCTAATATTATCATATCATCTCAACCCATAATACTATGTGATGATCATCAAATATGGATAACTCAAATTCATACTTTAAGTAGATGTTATCATTCCACCATTCATGTAATATAAATACAGCACATGTGAATGAATGATAAATGGAGATTTGATTTATTATTAAACCATGATAAATTTTATAACCATTTCATTCAATCTATCATGTATCTAATACCAATAGATTTTATATGGACCTCATAATTTTTCTACACTAATGGTTTTTTCAAATGATGTATTATATTTCATTTATATCTACCCAATAGATCTTATCATCACCCCTATCAGAAATCTCTCAAATGAGATGGTACTAAAGGAGAATGTATTTGGTTCTTTGATAAGATTGTGGTTCCTTGTACTAAGAAACAATTTCATTGTTATCACATTAAATATAAATTTATCCCTTAATTCTAAGAACCACCCCAAGTTTAGATATGAATTTCTTGATCCAAACAGCTCCCTTTATTACATTCAATATAGTGATATACTCTATCTCTATTTTTGAGTCCACTATAGTGGCTTTTTTGGAAATATTCCAACTAATAGCTCTCTAATTTAGAAAAAACTCAAATATATATTTAGATCTCATGTCATATTTTTTGGATTAAAAACTAGAATCATTATAACCCATTTTAAAGAGCTTATATTCTCCACCAAATATCAAGAACATATCACTACTTCTTCTCAAGTACTTAAGGTTGTTCTTGATAGTGATCTAATGACTCTGATGGATTGGATTGGTATCTCCTTGTTATACTCAAATAATAAGTGATATTGGGTTGAGTACACAACATGTAACACATGATTTATCTTATAAATTATAAATTAGGAATCATATCCATCCTTTTTAACTCTTTAGAAATATTTTTGAATATTTCTAAGATTCATTCCATGAAACACTAGTAAAAAACCCTTCTTGGAGTTCTCTATACTAAAACTATTTAGAAATTTAACAATGTATTTGTTTTAAATTAGTTTGAGAAACCTATTAGATCTATCTCTATAGATCTTCATGCCTAGTATATAGGCTGCTTCACCCAGGTCTTTCATTAAGAATCATTTTCCTAGTAACATATTTATAGAGTGTAAGTTTGGGGTATTATTTCTTATAAAAAGTATATCATCTACATAAAATATCAAAAATATCACCAAAATCCCACTAATCTACTTGTATACACATGAATATTCTAGGTTTTTTATGAAACCAAACTCTTTTATTGCACCATCAAACTAGATGTTCCAACTTGTATAGGCATGCTTCAATCCATAAATGGACTGTTGCAACTTGAAAACCTCAGAAGACTCATTTGGAACTTCAAAACATTTATGATGTATTATATACACATCCTCAACTAAATTATCATTAATGAAATAAATTTTGATATCATTTTATATTTCTCATAATCATAATATGTTGTTATGTAAAGTAAGATATAAATGGAATTTATCATTACAGTTGGATAAAAGTTTCTTCATAGTCAAAACCATGAAATTTTGTATAACTCTTTTCCATTAGGAGTGATTTATATGTAGACACTCAAGCACCCATGTGATTTTTGTTTTATAAAACCCACTTACACCCTATGGGTATCACCCCTTCAAGTGCATCCACTATGTTTTAAACTTGGTTAGTGTACGAGGATCCCATTTCAGATTATATGGAATTTATCCATTTCTCATAATCAAAACTATAAATAACCTCTTGGTAGGTTATAGGTTCATCATATATTAATATTAATTCATCGTAATTTTCTATAAGAAATACATATCTCTCAGTCTCAATGCTACTAACCCTTAAAGGTTCACGTGTAACTTGATTTGGTTCTTCTTCCATAGCTCTTTGTGGAACCATATCAACATTCATATCAGTAACACTTCTTATTTTTTGGTATTAGATTTATCTAAGTTTAATTTTCCTTCCACTAACTCCTTAATTAATGTGATCCTTCTCAAGTAAAACATCATCTCGAGTTATAAAAACATTTTTTTCAGAATGAGTATATAAATAATATCCCTTTATTTCTTTGGGATAACTAATAAATAAACATTTTTTTAATTTAACACTTAGTTTTTCTAAATCCAAACAGCATACAATGCTTCACAACCCTAAATATTCCTAAAATACATATTGTAATATTTTTTAGTCCATATCTCATATGGTGTCTTTATGATAGATTTATATAGAACATAGTTAAGTGGGAATGTAGTAGTTTCAAGATCATATCCCTGGAATGAAATATGACGGTCATACTGACACATCATCAATCAAACTATGTCTAACAGGGTATGATTCACTCTCTCAATCAGGTTATTCCACTATGGTGTTTCAGGAGGAGTAAGTTAAGGATCAATTCAAAAATCTCTCAAATGATCAGTTAATTCTTAGATCAATTATTCACCACCTTGATATAATTGAATAATCTTAATACTTCTACTCAAATGATTATGTACTTCATTCAAAAAATCTTATAACTTTTAAAAATTTCAAACTTGTATCTCACCAGAAAAACATAACCATGCTAAATAAATTCATTGGTAAAGGTTATAAAGTACATATAACCAACACTTTCTTATGAACTCAGTGGTCTATATATATCACTATATAAAATTTCCAATATTCTACTATCCTCTTTACTTTTTCTGCTAAAAGGTTCCTTGGTCATTTTTTCTAATAAAAAAGATTTTCAGTTATCAAATTATTAATAATCTAATGATTCAAACAATCCATTTATATATATTATTTTAATTTCTTTCCCATTTATATTTCCAAGGTGGAAATTATAAACATATGTGGGATTAGAATCAACCTTGAACTTTTATTATAAATGTTAGAGATATTATTATCTATATCCATAATGTATAACCATTTACCATATTCCAGATGTCATAAAACATTTCATTCATATGTATAGAGTAATTCTAATTATTAATAATGAATTATAATCTCATATTTTCCAAACAAGATATAGAAATAAAATTTATATTTGTGGAAGAAACATAATAATGGTTTTGAAATTATAGAACTAATCCACTAGGTAGACTTAGATCATAAGTTTCATCCTCAAATGTAGAAACCCTTTCTTTATTGCCAAAATGTAGATATAATTTACCCTTTTCAATTCTATTCTATCTCTAAGTATTTTTTTATCAGAAAAAAAAATGTGTAATGAACACTTATTATATAATACCCATGAGTCAGAGTTAGAAAGATTGATCTTTATAACATTCACAATCATATTATCAGAATGATTCTCTTTGAGAAAACTTCTCAACCTTAGATACCAATATAGAATATTTTTATAGGTCACATATATAATTGATTTAAAAATGATAAACATTATTCCTTCCATAATCTATAATAAAGACATATATATGAGTGATTATCTTTTTTATATCTTCTCATCAAGTAATTTTAATTAAAGTACTCCCACTATGATGATAACCTCGTATATCATTACCTTTAGTGATCCAATACCTATATTTCACTAATTTTTGAGTTTATTTATCATTTATCTCATCACATAGTTATTTATGTAGGGAATCATCCCAATGATATCATATATGACCCTTGGATATTTTATCGGATAACTATTTACCCGATCAATCATATATGTAAACTCAACTCTATTCCTCTGGTAAAATAATCTTATTAGGGTATCCTGGATAAGTCTAACCTAAATAAAATGCCAATAATGGACACTTAATCCTATTAGGGTCACTCATTACTTGCTTTCCTTACACAAGTTAATCCAGGGGAACCCATCTTTAGCATAACCTACCTGATTGGAAGATCGAGGTATTGACAAGTACCGCCTTAGAAGGAATATCACACTTATTATTTGAGAGTTTTTCCTTATAATGTCTCACCAATTTAATATAAATCATATGCATATTAAATCCATAACTATTGAATCCATAAAATATTTATTATCTAATGTTTTATTCCTTTTTTGCATGCTTCTAATGATTTAGTTTTATAATCCCTATTTTATCAATCAAATTAATATATTCAATACATATTAATGTGTGACACTTTCCACAACTCATAGTTTGTATGAATAACCCAAAATATAAGCCAACAATATTTTCACACATCCAAATAAATCTTATATATAAGGTATGTGAAATTTTCATGTAAATACTTAGAGTTATATGAAATTTTTAATCCTCACATGAGTAAGCCTATAGCCATAAATAGTCAACCCCCACTTTTATAGAATAAGTAATAAGCCTCCAAGATATTGGGAAGTCTGACCCAACATCCCTCTACCTAGGGATACTTTACTCAATAGATACTCCAATTCCATTATAAATCTAATACCTAATATTTATATACTATATTTAACAACAAAATTCAATATAATAACATTAATTGAAAACTTAAATCAAGATAGATGAAAACTAAATCTTATATTGTCATACCAATCATGTAATGCATGGAATGAAAATTTTATAAGAAGTAATATATCATATAAATTAAAGCTTACATAATACTAGTTACAATAATTATCAATGGTTTTTTATCAACCATTTTTGAAACCACCTCTAAAAAATTTTGTGTTTATTTAGTGGCGGTTTTTAAAAAACCACGACTAAATATATAAAAATGAAAAAATATAATGTTATTACCCAATTTTTTCCTTCCTTTTTGGAGCTCGTGTGGAACCTTACCTCCCCAATCCATTTCTTCTCTATCTTCCTTGTCTCCTTATGAATTGAGGTTGTTTCTGATCTTTATCTGATTTGGTTATAATGTAAACGCTTTTTGTAATGCAAGGTAAGTCCATGGAATCCCTCAAATACTCCTCTTTATTCTATTTCTATTTGGAATTATATATAATATATTCCTCCCAAATTCTAGGGCTATTGGAATTCATTATTTCGTTATAATTTCATTTTTTTATTTAATGTAGAAGGTTAACTTGGGAGATATCAAGGTAATTCCTTAATTTATTTCTCTGATTTTATCTCCCATATCAAGGAAGTCTCAATATATCATTCCTCTATGGATCTAGGTTAGATCTAAGATTTAAGTGGGAGTTTAATCTTATTTCCTAGAACACAAAGAGTTGTTATAAAATTAATTAGGTATCCATACCCTAATTTTATCTCACAATATTTAATATATAGTTGGGTATGATTGTAGGTCTGAGATAATTTAACTTAAATAAATGTTTTTTAATTATAGATAAAATCTTAAATTACCTTTCTCAGAGTATAAGAACTATTTTTGATTTGTATTGAATTTTCAATTATTTTTTTCAAGCATGCCTTAAATTATTCTCTATTTACTTTACTTATGTTAGTTACTTTTCCTTGGAATATGGAATAAAATTTCTAACATCTACCTTTATTCGCTAAAATGGAGACCTCTATTTTAGTGTGTTAATATTATTAAGAAATACATCCAAGAAAATATGAAATAAAAATGTGTTGAAACAATATTTACTGATTAAATTAATAACTCCTTCCTAGACTTTCAAATATATGATAACTCATTTTCAAACATACAAGGAGTTAATAGTGTTATTTTATTCTTAAATTATTATAAAACTATATTTTATTTCTAAAAGTGTAAGAATTTGGTGATATATAGATAAAAGTTAGTTTATATTGCCTAGGAACACTCCTTAGTATGCTAAAGGTTTGTAAATTTTTTAGATTTTTCAATTTCCAATCAATCATTAGATATGAGAATAAAATTTTTATACCCTAAATGTAAATTTAGGACAAGGTTGAAGAGACGTGAAGTTTATAAACACTTAATATTTAAGTAATTCCCTACTCAATATGTGCATTTTATTTTTCATATAGTATTGAATGTTAGAATAAGTTTAAAAACTGATGTTAATTAGTATATTGAAATCTCAACTTCCCCAATAATGGAGAATAAAATTCATAAACCTAGTAAAATATTATTTTGTCATTACAGAGCAACATCATCAATATAAAAACATATTAGTACAACCAATCAAGACTGTTGTAGATATTAACTTGATAGATTAAGATTTTGGAACTTTGGGACAACTAGATCAAGATTATAACATATCATTGGATACCCTTCTTAATGTTATGAAGAATAATTAAATATAAAGATTTAATGAGTAAAAAAATCATTTAATGAATTAATTGATGATATAAATAAAGAGATCTATGGAGGTTGTGTCAAGTATTCAAAAATTTATTTTCTATTTAAGTTTTACCATATCAAGTGCCTATGTGAAATTACAAATAAAACAATGTCTATGATATTGGAATTTTTACGTGATGCATTTCCTAAAGTTAAGATATCTGAGTATTTTTATGACATGAAGAAATGTATTAACAATTTTGAGCTAAATTATAAAAAAAACATGTGCTTGCTGAAGAACCCAAATTTATTAAAGTAATAATTATGTTTTATTTGTTTTCAATGTGTTTGTATAATGAAAAATCAATGTGACAATGATTGAAGTATAGATTTTATTCCATTGAATTATTCTTGATAATTATTCATAAGTTGGTAAGGATGTTTTGATTTGAAGAGTTTATTTAAATAAATAAACACTAATTTTGATGGTTATGGAACTATTCTTAAGTTCATAAGACATGTTTTAATTTTGATTGAGGATGGAATATTTTTCTCAATAATAAAGAAGTTCATGTGAACTTTTATTAAGTTTAGAAGACATGTGTCAATTATGATTGAGGATGAAACATTGGTCTCAAGAAGAAATAATTCTATGTAAAATGTTTTTACATTTTAGATAAAGAATGTTTGAGGAGGAAGCGGAGATTTATATTTTCACTTTTTATGAGATATGACAAAGTATTTTTTGTATATTTTATACTAAAAAGTATCCAGGCACACAAGCCATCATGAGGGACCTGTATCGACTGCTGAGATGGGCAGTTCAACCTCAAGCCAACATGGTGTGATGGCTGGAGTTATGTCTAATGGGATGCATGGATCCCGTAGAATCACTTAGGTGTGAATGTGTATATGGAGTGGGTTGGTGGGCTTGCAAGGGAGGTACATCCATGTGAGTCCCTATGTGTTCATAGTGAATTCGAGTTCTAACCTTGGTGTCAGCTCGAAGTATTGATGACATAGAGAGACTTATTAAGGAGTGGAAGTTTTCTCAAGATATTGATGTTAGATTCACCTCATCCTGCACTTTTCATCCTCTATTTAAAATATACATAAACAACTATAGTTGTATGATCCAGTTTATCAGGTCCATTCGATCAATCTAGATGTTTCGTCTTCAACCTTGACCTCTAGAGGGTTTGCTACATGTGTTGGGACTTCATGCCACAACGTTTGAAAACCCATTTGAGCTTCTGTTTTCCATTTGATCAAGATATGCTTTAGAATCATAAAATGAAGCCTGTGATGATTTCTTTTATGAAAGAAAATGTGGAACTCAAAGCCTGCAAATGTTTGAGAGTTTTTTATGTGACGTCAGCTGATTGAAGTTGAGTTCTAATCATGATCAAATGGATGCATGAAAATTTATTTGCATGCATTAGAACCCACTATTATGATGTTATAGTGAGACAGAGTCATGTGTATGTGCGAGTTTGAATACAAAAATATTAATTTTTTATGATGGTAATTCTCATAGTCTTAAAGAAAGATCTAAGGTGGGGCATGTTCAATATTGATTCAGTGCGCAATTACTATGTCTAGGTGAGCTAGGCTAATGCTGATCATCTATAAATATCCCAGGCCTCACTCATTTAAAAAATTAACCACTTTGAAGAATCAAGAGATATAATCTGAGAACCAAAAAAGAGAAGATAAAAGATATGTATTTGTAAAGAGGTTTACATGTCATTTTTTTAATTCCTAAATCCTTCATGGTGGTATGATGATTTTATTCCATGAGTTGGATCTTGAGTAATTTACTCTCATGTGTTATGCAAAGAGGCAGTGATATTACACAAGCTTAATAGTTTTTTGAGATAAATGTTTCGCATACTATAAGTTTCTAAAATAATAAATATCATGTACAATGTATAACTTACATGAAGAAATAGTGGTATCATGCGTACTTACATGAAGGAATAAGTGATATCATTAAGTGATACATTTTCATGAAGGTATTTGAATTTGTTCTATATAAGCCATGTGCATGCTATATTCATGCATTAATTATACACACTAAGATCCTATGTGTGTTTCATGAAAGAGTAAATGGCCGTGTAATTATTTTTACACAAATATTATTCAGAATTTGAAAAATAATGACATTTCCTTATATTGGTATTCATAGGAGAAGGCAATATAATATTTTCATGATGATGATTATGGCATTCATGAAATGACATTCTTATGAAAATATAATTTCCACCCTACATTCATGAAGAAAACATTATGTTCATGTGTGTAATGATTGAAAATACTATTAGAAGTATTTTTTTAAGATGAATTGATATATTTCAATAAATCAAGGAAGAATAAAACTTTCATTGTTTTTAGGAATATTCAATTGTTCATTTTGATATTATAGTGATCTGAAGTGGAAGTGATATATCTTATACTTATTCAAAAGAGTATATTGATCTGACTTGCATACAATGTTTTTGATTACATTAATTGGAATTCAAAGACTTTTAGTTGAAGTGAGAAAGTGAAGAATTAGTTTATTTCAGTGGCTCAAAATGGAATATATGTTTTGTGTTATAGTGGAAGCTTTAAGTTTGTGTGATCTTTCTCATTATGTTAGTGTTGAGTTTGTGAACACTAGTGGGATCATAATATAAATAACACTGGTGGGATTCTAATATAAAGAAAACTAGTGGGATACCAATATAATTTTGAAAATGGTTAATACCTACCCATCATGGTGTTAGGATAATACCTGACTAACACACTTGTAGTTTTTAATTGATTTATAGTGGAGAATTTTTGTCTCAGGTCATCCCGAACATAGTAAGGACAGAGTCACCCACATCAGGGGAAAACCTTATAAAAATACAATGTTATGTGCTTCATTTAATTTTTTACTTTAATGTGATATAACTATTTTTGTTTGCAGGGAAGATCTATTCATCCTAATAGGCATAGAGGTTTTAATTTAATAGGGGTAAAAGTGAGTAAAAAGAAATAAATAAAACTTGTGTATACTGATTCAACCCCCCCCCCTCAATATACTTGAATGATCCACCGGTAACATCAATTGGTATTAGAGAAAAGGTTCCACCTCTAATTGTATTTAACTTATTGTACCAATTGTTTGTATCATACATATATGAAGTGTAGATTTGAATTTTAAGAAGTAATATAGTTCCATTAGTTGAAAAATTCAGTTCCTTTTTCTTTTAATTAAAAAAAGTGTTTTTTTAAAAAGTATTTAAGAACATACAGAATAAAGAGGTAATAAATCTAAGAAATAGTTTGAAGAATAAATGGGGTACACCACAAACTGAATGTAGGTGGAGTGGTATTCTATCAGAAGTGTCTATTAAATTAGTTGATAATGACCCTTTTGATGATTCTAATTCAAGCAGTGATGAATAATATTTTATTTAATCACTCATTTATTTTAATTTATAAGTAAAATATTTTCTAAAGAAAGTTCCTACCAAGGTTCTCACTTACATATTTTCTTTTATCAAGGGACTATATGATGAAATTTCGTAACTTTAAAAGGAAGATGAGGACATAGAGAAAGAATTTTCAAATAAGTTTCAAAGAAAAAAACTTCTCACACAATTTATTGAATCCAAAGAATAAACTATATCACTTTTCAATGAAAATATCTCCTATATTGAAGAATAGTTTAAAATAAATGTATGTGATAAAGAAGTAAGTGAGAAGGTCCTTACTAAGATGATTCATAAACTTGAATAATCTCATAAATCTACCATGAGTATTAATAAATATCATTTGAAAATAAAATACAAGGATGAGACATTCATCCTAGATAAATAATAAAAAGAACATACTTTATTGAATTACAATGAAAGATTCACTTTGGTTGAAAATTAATTACAAAGGACTCTTTGTGAGAAGGATGTGATTGAGAAATTTTATACATAAGTGATCCACGCATTGGAGAAACTACACAAAACCTTTATTAATGTTAAATAATCTTATCTAGTGGTTAAGACAGAGATAATTAACGATTTAGATATTTCTCTACTAGAGGTAAATCAAATTAATGGTGATCAAGTTCAGGAAATGAAGATTCAATGAGAAGACAAACTATAATTTTATTGAGGATGAGAAAATTTTCCTCAACATGAAGTGTCTTGAAATGGAAGTCAATTTGAAAAACCTGAATGAAACGCAATTAAATACTTCCTAGAAAAAAATTTAAGATATTTTGAAGTCACTTGAAGACCATAATAACTCTCTAAATCTGAAATTTCTTGAGTAGGAGGTAAATTTCTGAAATCTATAGAATACCCAAGATGAATCTTCATAAAATTTTGAGATCAGAAAGGCTGCCAAGAGTATTTCTAAAAAGATTCCTAATTCTTACAAGTATCATTAAATTGGAAATAATAAATTGATATTATCTAAATATAAATATATTTCAAGATCATTGAAAAAGGTAACCCTTGTTATAGAATTTTTTGTTTGTACTAATACTATTTCATTTTTTAGTACAAGTTCCAAAAAGAATTCTGGTCAAACATGGGTAAAGAATACTGATGATAAACCAACCATGTCATCAAAGGTGGGTGTGAAGAAGAGTGTGAATTCTTATTTCATACAAAAATATAATATGAATAATCATATTATCCAAAAATAGAATGATGTAAAATCTAGCCAAATTATATCATGAAATAAGAAATCAATATTTTTTTGTTGTGGTTAGTGCTGTTGGAAATTTGGGCATCAGGTCATTGACTGTTATAATAATTTTTCAATGCATAATAATTACAAAAGGCCAGTATTAAGTGGGACAAAATATGATGTGAAGATAAATCCTATTAAATTGAATCATAATTCACAGATGAAGAATAATTTTCCGATCAAGAATATATTTGAGTGTCTTTAAGACTTCTATAATTATTGAAATATTAGTTTTCATAGTTATGATGAGTGCTAGTATGTACCAACTATTCACTATGAATATTATGATATGAAGAAAATACCACAAAAAATGTATAGGAAAAGAAAAAAAGTAGAAAAGTATTCTTTGGGGTGTAAATAGATAAGAGAGTTAAGAAAATTGTGATACAAGGTACACCCAAGAAGAATAATGAAATGAATGTCACACCAATGAAAAGATTCTTGTATTGTAGAAGAAGAGGCCATATAATGGACCTTTTAAAATAGTTCATAAACACCAATTATAGTGTAAGAAAACTAAAACAAAAAAAATAAATTAATCTCATAAACAAATAAAAGGGTTGATTTGGTGCATTAAAATCAAGATGAACAAATCAAATTTCATGAGAGTTTTTCTAAAAAGGATAAACCTATGATTTTTGTAGATTTGTGTGGAAAATAAAAAATTTCTAGGAATAATGATGGAAAATTCATGACATGGTTTTCTAAAAAAATAACTAATGAAGAACAAAGTAAAATCACTAGTGTCTACTTATGTTAAAAATGCTACTGTGAAGAAGGAATCTACACACAAGAAGTCTGAGCATGTACTAAAAGGATTCTTAGTCATATGTCCAGAGTAGATAGAATCGGCTAAGAAGTTAAAGAAAGAAGAGAATAATGAAAGTGCACTACTTTCTAATGTGAAGAAGTTTGTTACATATATGATGAAAGTTGAAGAATTTAAGAATTCTATGCTTCCCTTAAATGATAAAATCTATAAATTCAAAGAAGAAGAAAGCATGAATATTTTTTTAAAATTATTACATGGATTTAAAGAACTTTCTAGGTTTAGAAATAATTATCATCCATATTTCTCTAACTGGAAATCATTAAAGAACCACCTTATTCCAATGTAAATTTTGTGTTTTTTTATTCTGTGTAGGGAATTGAAGGCGAGGCATATATTTAGGGGGAGTCCTGAAGAAATGAATGCTATGAAAAATTATACATCATCTAGGATTCTATCCATAATGGAGTTATTTATTTCAATTGGTGACATGTTCTCTCTATAAAACACTTTATTTGATTTTAAAAATTGTTTTTAGAGTTCATTCTTAAAGAAAGCCAACCATGATGATAAATATGGATGAATTTCATCCCTCTGGGGAGGAGTAAAGATAAATAGCTACCATAGTTGAATATTTCAACCAGTATCATGTGAATATTTAAATTTCTAGTTATATATTTATTTGATGATTTAAAATTCTATAAATTGAATATTTTCATTAAAGAGGAGATTGGTTGAATAACTTTTGGACAATCCCTGAAAAAGGTTTCAGTTATGGCATCACTTTTTAGGGAATTTATTGATAGATTTGTTTTCAAGATTGATCAATATTGTTTTCTACATTGTGTTAACCCACATATAATTGGATTTTATTAATTTATGAATCATTACTTTAATAAAATTGATTCTTTCCCTCTCTCAAGTAGATTTATTTAAGTGTCATATCTTATGAAATGGAGAGATTGAAGGAGAGAAGAAGAAAAGTTTAGTTGTTACTGAATGATATGAGTTGAATTCAATGAGTAGTGTTGAAATTTTTAATCAATATACTACTATGAAGAAGAAGAAAAATAATACTTCTATAAACCCATTGAGTAACTGAAGTGGTGTGTTATAGAAAATAACAATTATGGGTCAATGAGACATCCAATAGATTCAAAATAATGGAAACATTTGATTCATTAAATCCATATTTCTCATCTAATCCTATAAATGTGAAATTATGATTAGCTTCTGATGAATTCAATCCATTCAGGGCTTTGATTACCAGTTATAGCATTTGGCCAGTTGTTTTAACCTTTTACAATCTCCCTCCATGGATGTGTATACAAAAGACATCCATCATCATTTCAATGTTTATTCCTAGAAAATTGATGGTTGAAAAAAAAAATATTGATGTATATTTTTGTCCTCTAATTGAAAAATATTAGAGTTATGGGGGAAAATTGTTGAAACATATGATGCATCAACTATGAAAATGTTTAAAATGCATATTTCTCTAATGTTGACCATTAGAGACTTCCCTATACTTGGGTACTTATCCAGTTGGAATAATTACACTGGTTTATCTTATTTATTTTTTAACTTTGATTTTGAGCCTGAATGAATACTTTACAATGAAAAATGGTGCTTCTTGTGTCATCGTAGATTAATCGATACATCTCATAGATTTCAGTAAAATAAGTCAAAATTCAATTGGTTCATTGATCATATACCACCACCAAAGTTACTAATGGGTTTAGAAATATTGTAAAAACTATTAAATATTGAAGAAGAATTTGGAAAGGTCTATTATTTGGATGGTATTGAGAAACAAATTCTATGTAGATTATCTATTAAATTTGGAACATAATAATGAAAGAAAAAAAGTATATTTTTTTAACTTCCATTTTGGGAATCTATTTTTTTACTTCATAATATTGATGTTATGCATATTGAGAAGAATATTTGTGACAAATTTATTTTCACAATACTTAATGGGAATGGGAAATCAAAGGATCATCTTAATGTTAAGAAGTACTTAAAAGCAATGAATATAAAGTGTGATCTATGTAAGATAAGAATAGAAAGTATGTTGCTACAATTTTTCTAGTGAAAGATAAGGAGAAATATATATTACATAGAATATTAAAAAAATTAAAATTACCAGATAGTTATTCATATAAAATTTCAATATGTTTTGACATTGTAGTTTACATATATTAAAAAGTCATGATACACATATTTTTCTAGAGTAGTTACTACCTTAGGTATTGCATATATTGTTACCTGAAAAGGTAAATGAAATTGTAATGTGTTTTTTCACATTCCTAAAAAAACTTTATGATAAAAATCTACTACCATTTGAGCATGAAAATATTCAGGAAATAAATACTAATACTTTTTCATATGGATATGATCTTTCCCACATCATTTTTTACTATCATGATTCATTTTACTATACATTTGGATGAGGAAACTAAATTAGGAGGTCTTGTACATTATCCATGGATATATATAATTTAAAAGTAATTTGTTTATTTTTTTTTCTTCTTAAGTGAACCGTTATTTCCAATTCATTAAATACATATTTAATTATGTTTCAATCATTTTTTTATAGATACCTTAGTCATTTGAAAGCATATGTGAAAAATAAATCCCAACCATAAGGCTATATTTCTGAAGATTACCTGATGGAGAAGTGTATTAATTTTTTTTCTAGGTACTTGGATGATATTGAGACAAGATTCAATTTATTTATCCATATTGATGATATTTCTAATTAATATTAACTTGATAAGAAAACAAAAATATTTCCAAATATTGGACAACCAGTTGGGAGGAACTCAAATATTACACTTTCATGGTTGGAATTATTGCAGACACACACATACACACACATATATATATATATGGAAATAAAAAAGTAAAATTACATATACCTTTATTGAATAATTGAGGATATAATTGAAGATATGTTTTAGAATTCAAACATGGAATGAGAAATATATAATAAAAGTTATTAATAAAGAACAGGTAGAATGGTTTTCATGTCATGTAAGTAAATAAATACTATAAATTATCTATAATAGGTTGAAATATAAATTATATAAATGTAATAATTTATATTAATTCTTATAAATATTGAATATTGATATCTAAGCTGAAGTGTCAGATGATTTAAAGTTTTTGGCTTGGGGTCCTCTAAAGAAGGCTAGGAAATTTAACACTTATAATGTGAATGGTTTCAAAGTTTATAAAATTAATCAGAAAAAATGTTTAAAAACATATAATATATTGATATTTACCATTTCCAAAGTGTGATTTTATAGAAAGTTGACTAATATTTTAGAATTTAGCTACCATGGTCGTTTTTCAATTGTTTTATTCGATGAAAGTTGGTTGATAATAGCAGGGGTATTAAAAGGGATTCATTAAAATTTAATTTTTTTTAACTTAACTCACTTGATGGATACTAGAGACCATGAATAACATGATCTTTATATCTTTCCATTATAAGTAGAAATGGTATATTATGTGTAAGATGCAGTGCATGAAGGGTGGAGTGTAGTTGTGAACCTAAAATAAAAAGATGTGTGTGATATGGGTGATGAAATGGAAGAATTAACTTTTGACATTGAATATCGTCAATAGTAATACATTGACTTGTTTATCCAAGATGATATTGAGAATATTGATCTTGCAAGGGAGGATGAAGTAGAATAAGTGATGATGAAATGTGATAATGATATGATCATTGAAGGAGAAAATGATTATATGTGTAATCATCCATTAACTTGTCAATTAACTATGTATTATATTATTTATTTTTAGTATTGTGCATCTATTATCATATTTAAATTTATTTTTTTCATTAATTTTTTAATTTTAAAAAATAATATTTTATACTTTTTTTAAAATATATATTTGGAAATTGTTTTAGTGACATCATTCAATCAATGAAATATAGTATGTCGGCCATCCAGGAATCATCTACTATTCTAGTGGATGTCTCACATACTATATATATAATTTCCTCTAGATCCATAATGATAGAATCCATAACACCCTATGTCTCCATTATGATAGTAAATGAAACACTTCCTACAAATAAAGCTACCCCATCAGATCATGATGGTAGGACATTAGGTTGTTTAAGTTATTTTTATTCATTAAGGGAGCATTTGGTCACTCTAGTTACCACACAAGTATATTGGAGGCTCGTGGTTATGTGAAAGAATTTTAATGTAAAAAAATCATTTTCATATATTAATAGAATATTCCTTTTCCAAAAAAAAGGTGAAAATAATGTTAGATATACAAATATTAATAGTTCAAAAGTGTTTAATTTTAATGGAATGAAGATATTGGTACCATTTATAGTTTTGGAGTTATGATAGAGGATTATATGGGAATACTTGGTTAGTTCTTCGGTTGGTTGGTTTGGGAGCCAGTGACCCTTCCCATTACTTATTCAGATGAGATTTCCTTGATATTTGTTTGGATAGAGTTGGTAAAAAAAATTATAATTTCCTAATCATTTAGAATATTTATTTTTATTATTTTAATTTAATATATTTATATATATAAATATTTTTAATTTTCAAATAAATTATAATGAAAATGATGGAACCATGGATTGGAAATAGAGTCTATTTTCTCTCATCTGGAGGTACTTAAAAGGATAATTGATTTCAAACTCTATGTTAGTGATATTTTGGTGATGTTATATAACTAAATTGATTTTTTTAAAACTATTAATTCTATTCTACACATTTAATTTGAAATATTTTGTTTATTTTTAAAGTTCCCAAGTAGAGATTGCATTTTTTATCAATAAGTAAACTTGTAAATATGTGATTTGGAGAGGTGCTACCATCTTAATGATGGAAAAATAAATTTGAGGTTGTTGGATTGAATAAATCATTTAGATCGGTTCAACACAAATTAGAAGTTATATCTAATGATTAGAGATTTATTCTTAAGGACTAATTGTTTTTATTTATGAAAAATGATAATTGTTTGAAGAATCCATCCTAGAATGAAGAGTTATTACTTGGATGATGATCTATCTTATGAGGATATTGAAGAAGTATTTATTATGGTTATAAAAAAAATTATATGAGGATGATTTTTGAAGAAGTTTTAATAAAAGTAAAAAGTGTTTATAAATTATTTGAAAAATAATTTTGTTTTAGGATTTTATTTGGTTGGCATGTTATATTTTTCAAAGTCTTTTTGATATTTTACTAAAAAAATGTGTCCTTATAGCTAAATGGACACAAGAGATATACTATCCATGGAGGACCAAGCATAGTGGAGTGGAATGCATGCATGGGCATGCAAAGCTATTGAAATCATGTGGTTCAGTGCTCACAACTAGGTAAGGGGTGTTTCAAACACCAGGGGACCAGGCCTAGTGATAGTAGGGGACAACCAGCCCCAGTATTATTTGTTTGAACTGTATGGTGAGTGTCTTGTATTATTAAGAATCTTCAAATAAAGATTAGTTTCAATGTGGGATTGTTAAATATGAATATTTTCTTTTAAACATGTGGAAAGTGCATATTAAATATGATTCCATGACTGGGTTTTAAATATCACCATGCAATAATTTGAATTAAACTACACCATAAAGGGGTTTGTATTCTACCTTGAGGCACTGTAGGGTTTTGAATACTGGTTTTATAGGAAGATAAATATTATTGTTTAGGCTAATACTAGATACAAATGAGATTGATCACAATGATCTACCATGATGGATGAGCTACTGCATGATAAATCGGTCCAATTAACCCATTGTAGATAATTTTGTACCACCGCAAGGTCTGATTGATTAACCGTGAGGGTGATTGACCTACCATAAAAAAGGGATAATTTTTCTAACTATCACATGAATAAATGAGCTATTGTGAGGTATGGAACAACCATTGGACATTTTTTTAAGATGATATATCAAATGATATTGAATTCATGTAAAAAAGAGTATCTGAAAGTGGGGTTTCATGCTCTTAGAAGAAGAATAAGAATTTATGAAGCTTATATATTCTCTTTCATACACCCTAAGTAAATAATTCAAATAAAAAACCGGTTCATGCATGTGAACTAGAGAATTAATCATGCATGAGAGGGGATATTAGTTTATCATGAATGACAAGATAGATACTTGAGAATGCATATATGACATGGCTTAAGTATTCTATTAACTTCAGGATGAGTAAATGGGTAAATATTTCTATGAAAAACAAGATACCATGTATTATGGGTTCAATAAAAGATTAAAGCAAACATATGATTAACTATTTAATTCAATCTCATGATGCATTCAATATTCATGAAAATTGTCTTACATGGTTTTGAGGAGCTCTAATCATGGATTGGTTTATGTCATGCAAGGTTTGATGTTACAAAATCTCAACAAGATTAAGGGTGGTGCATGATTCATGAATTACATGAGTTATTTATGATCATTAATTCAATGTAAAGGTATATGGTTTCTATGGAAAGGTAATTCCCTTACTATGTAAGGGTAGATGTGAGTTTCGTAATAGTGAATCTCAGTCTCATTAGGGTTATCTTGTTACCCATGATCGGAACATGTGGTTTATTTGTGGGGTTTCAAATGTGATAATGAATTTTTATTATCCTTAAATGATAGAATATCATGATACATGTGTCACGATTTATGATGATGATTTAATGGAAGAATGATATATGGAGAATCATAAAGTATGAAGTTATAAATCCATAATTATATTTTTTATTATAAATGATTCCATGCACATGATGGTTTTAAAATGTTTTAAAACCATAGATTTTATAGAAAGTGAGACATAATAATTCAAATATCACATGTGAATAAATGGTTTGAGTCCTAAGCATACTTTAATGGAAAACCTTGAATCGAGTTTTGAATGAGCATTCAAATGAATTTGAATGTATTTTAAAAGGACAGAATCTCACTATCGAATATCAAGGAGTTTCCATAATTTTTTATGGAAATATTATTCATGATATTTCTCTGTATGTGTGTGTATATATATATATATATGGAAAGTTATGAATGTTACTATATATATTTAAATAGATAAACCCTTCTATGTTGAAGTAATTTTGAAGATATATTATCCAGTCAAATAAATAGAACCTGATACAGCTATAAATTAATTATTTCTTTGGTATCAAATAAAGAGAAGAATAAAATAAAATATGGGAGAGGAAGAGGATGATGGTGTTGCTACTATTAATCATATTCATTTATACTCTCAAAAGATAGAATATCCACTATGTTTCTAAATCACAATGAGACTGAGTGAAGAACAATCCCAATGTGCATGAAGTGTTGTTGATCATATCCTATTAGTTGAAGAAATGTTCATTAGTTTTAATAATTTTGAAGAACTGGTGGTGAAAGTATAAATAATGTCATATCCATTCGAGAGGCCTGAGTTATGCGAGACAACAAATGGGAAGTGTATGATACATTCCCAGAAATTATGTGTGACTTATAATTACACTTATGATCACTAAAATTATATAGAGATAATAAAATATATGACTCATCAAAATCTAAGCATAGTAAAGAGTAGGTTCTACAATAGGAGGTGAACCATGTAAAATTCATTATGTTCTTTTTATTTACTTATTTTTCATTGTATACTAAGTTGATGTTCACACATGATTTAAATATTTATATTTATTAACTAGGATATAAAATCAATTATAATAGGGGATAATTCAAAAGTATATAAATTTGGTAAAAGGTAAAACCTGATTCACCCCCCCCCCCCCCCCCCATATGTATGCACGATCCACTGGGCTCTACAAGTGGTATTAGAGATAATGTAGGTTTTCATATAATTGGATATATTTTATTACCCCAATTATTTTAATAGCTTATATGAAGTATATATTTCAAGAAAATTTTGAAGTGCCTCGTATAAAAAAATCAGACTCCATCCTTGTTAAAATAGAATGAGAGGTTTCAGCCAAAACATTAAAGAACAGGAAGAAGAAATAGGCAAATAAACTATGTGAAATTTCTAAAAAGGATTAACCACCACTTTAACCTGATCTTGGTGGTAATAGTTTCTCTATCAAATCAGTTAAAATTGATCCTTTTGAATGATAAACATATAACTATAAGGAGTATATAAAAGATGAATCTATTAAAACTATTAAAGACTTCTGCTCTCAAATTATTAAGTATTTGAAGAATGTTCTTGATAAAGTTATTTCATGTATACTTTATTTTTTCAAAGTAATTCTTGATGATAATGCATATATAGAATAATAATCTCAAAAAGAAGAAGATGCACTAAGTACAAAAATAAAAAGTTGTAATGTTCTCAAAAATATCTTAAAATAAAAAGAAGAACATGTAGCTATTTTCAATGAAAATATTTATTTATTGAATAAAATTTTTCGAGTGACTGTGAGAAATAATTAATAGAAATATTTTTTAAATAAGTAATCCATGCATTGATAAGTTTTTATAAAACCTCCATGAATATAAAAGTTTCTCAGATGGTGGTTAAATCCAAAATAATTAAATAACTTGATTACTCTTTAAAAGAATCAAGAAAATGCATGAGGTTAAAATTCAAAAGTTGAAGATTAATTAGGAGGATAGGCTAAGATTAGTGGAAGATAAAAAGAATACTCTCAACCAAAAATTTATAGAGATGAAAATTAAACTAAAAAAACTATAAGAATAAAAATTAGAAACTTCCCAACAAGATGAGAAAAGGTTTGTTGCCACAAAAACTTCAGATTATATTATAGCTTAAATAAAGTCTTTGAATGGTAGAAAGAATTTATTGAGGTCATCTAGAGAAAAATTCACCTCCAGATCATAAAAAAAGGTATCCCACAACTCTAAAGATTCAACTAATATTAAATCTACTTTGACCAATTATACAAATTCCAAATCAAAAACTATTCAAATATGTGGATAAAAAAAGATATAAAATCCCAAAAACATCAAGTGTGGATGATTTTATGTTTAAGAAAAATTTCCCCTCAATTGGAACCCCAAAATTTGGGGTTTCTACCCAAAAATAGAAAGCATGCAAGTCGGGATAGGCTATATGTGAAATAAAAAGAAAGAGATTTATTGGTGGATATTGGTTTTGTTGGAAGTTTAGTTATAGGGATATTGATTGTTGGAACAACAAGTTGGTATTTAAAAATAAGATAATCCCTAGAGAAAAGGGGGTCAAGGATAAAGTTAGAGGAAAACCTATTATCCATAAGTAAATTTCACAAAGAAGGAAGAATTTCCCTTTAAATAATAGATGTGAGATCTTGTAAAGGTTATTTTAATTTTGAAACAAACTTATCCACTATTATGAGGGTGGTTGTTATGTACCAATCCAAAAAAACCAACAAGTTTATATAAATAAAAGGATATAATAGTTAAATAAGTAGTTAAATAAAAATAGGAAGTCTGTCTCTAGGAGAAAATAAAACATGAAGATAGATAAAACTTCAAAGAAGAGTGAAAAGGATATCATACCAAATAAAAGAAGATTATTCTATTATGGTAGGAGAGGTTGTATCATGGACCATTTTAAAATGGAAATAAAATATAAATTAAAAATAATAAATATGGAAAAAATATTGAATTCAATAAAAAATGGATAGTAATATTGTATTAGTGGTTCACACTCCATGTAAAGAGTATGAAAGGATGCCAGAGAAGGGAAATTCAAAGGCTGTTAAAGAGGTATGTGGTAGGTGAAACCTAGCAGGACACAAATCTATCAAATGTATGAAAATTATTCCTAGGTAAATGAAAAGAAAAAGGAAAAAACCAATGGATCCAAATGTTAATGCTACTGAAAAAATTGGAGTCTTCACCTAGGAACTTTGAAGTGCATGTTTCTCAAGAAATATTAGTTTTATGGCTAAACCAGTTGAAAGAGGTCAAGAGGGTAGAGTGAGATAAGTAAAATCAAACTACTCTTATTGATAAAGTTGAGAATTCCATTTCAACTAATGAAAAATTTGAAACAAATAAGAAATCCATGCTTAATAAAGGTTCTCAAATCTAGAAAACTAAGGAAAATAAAAGCATAATTAGGTCTAGACACTTTATACCTTTAGAGAGAGGAGTTTCTAGACTCTGATCAAAGTCACATACCCACTTTCTTATTAAATAAAAATATAAATACCCCCTCCTTATTCCATTTTATTATTTATATACTAACATGTAGGGAATTTAAGGAAATAAAATAAATGGGGATCAGATAAAGTTTTCATATCTAGACATCAAGAAAAACTACTTATCATGGAGTATTTTAACTTCCATGATAAAGAAAAAGTTTTTTCATCCCTTGAGTGGGAAAAAACATGAAGGTGATTTTACCAAAAGTTTTTTCAATAAAATATATAAGTTTTAAACATATATATAAAGAAAAAGTTTTTTCATCCCTTGAGTGGGAAAAAACATGAAGGTGATGTTACCAAAAGTTTTTTCAATAAAATATATAAGTTTTAAACATATATATAATAATTAAAGTTTAAGGTTTCCTAGTCACACTTTTCAACCCTTTTTATTATTTCAAATATTTTTACAAAGGTTTTGTGTTGGTTGATGTGAGAAAGGTGGATATACATCTACACTTGAAAAAAATTTTATGTGTTTTTCAAGATGTGTAACAACCCAAGTAATGATAAAATAAGTATTTTTCAAATTTGTTAATATTTATGAATTATATATTAGTTTTAAATTTAAAAGGTATGTTATGTTCAATAGTGTATATGATAAATCTAGTTTTAGACTTTAAAACACTATTTTTATAAAAAGATGTTTTACTACCTTTTAAAGGTGCAATTGGTTTAAAAATAAATTTCTACACTTTTATAAATTTTATTTAAAAAATAAAATACATTTTTGAAAATGGAATATAAAAAATTAATTTGATTTAATTTATGGTATTTTTTTGATAAGTTTCATTTTTAGATGAATAGTGAAAAATACTGCATTTTAATTAAAAACTGGTTTTTCATCTAAATAATTTATAATGATAAATTATATTTTAAATTGGTTTTGAATTAAAATTATATAAATTATACATATATTAATTCAATTTATTTCATTTGAATATTTTTCATATTAAATTTTGATATAAAAACATTTCAAACGTTTGAACATATTCACTTTTAAAACTCATTGTTTCACCCTGTCTATGAGATTAATTTTAAATTGATTTTTATACTTCTGTGCTTTGAATTTTGAAAAATTTATTCCATATTTTGAATCATAAGGTTCAAATTTATTAAATAGGTCCCTTTTGTTTTTGGACAATATGAATAGTAAACTTAGTAATTTTATTACCATGGTTAAGGGTAAATCGGGTAATTAAGGGTAAAAATAATATTATTATCCAATTACCTTAACACTTGTCCCAATTTTATTAAATTAGAGAGTGTCGACCAAAATCATAATTGGGTATAATTTATGACCTCTTGGATCCATTTGGATGACTTTATGCCCCTTATAGTATTTTAATTTAAGAAAAGTCAAACTTGTCACACTAATGTTTTTTATAAATATAACATTTTTAATATATAGTAATCAAGAATATATGCTCAACCATAAATATTATTTTTAAATATAAAATATTTATATTCATCATAGTATTTTATTTTTTAATTTTTTGGGAATAAACAATTACCTTAAATTCTTACACAATGATAATGCAGTAATTATTCAATTAATGGAAAAATAAAATAAATGATATTAAAACTATTAAAATAAATATAATTTGAGATGATTAATTTCATACACAAATTTTATATATGACTTTGACATGTTATTAATTTAATAAAATATTTTTTTTGAGTTGTAATAGTTATCTTGATATTTTTTAAAAGTCAAAGTAATGAATACTTTCAAAATTGACATTAATGATATTTTAAAATAAATAATATTTTATTAAATAATATAAAATTTATAAAAATATCAAATTAATAAATACTATTAGGATAAGTTTTAAAATTTTATACATAATCCATTTATGGTCATTTGGTATTTTATAATAACAATATTAACCCTCAAAAAGTAAAAAAAACATAATGTCGTGTTAAGAGTTAAGGGTTAAATTAGTGTTAAAATAAAAAGATGAGAATTAAAAACTATTCAAAACTTGTCTAATTTTAATTGTATAAATTTATTTCATCTCAAAATCTTTATATATTATAAATAAATCATTTTGGATCCATTTTTAATAGAAAATTAATTTATATTAATTTAATATTTTGAGAAATTCTAAGAGTGCCCCTCCCCTCTCTTATAAAATGGAACCTATTCTTCTCTTTTATTCACACTTAAAATAAAAAACAATTTAGGCCAATATCTACCCAAATACCTTCTTATAATCCCTCACCACATTATAGAGCTCTCATTTTAGGCATAAAACCATCCTTAGTGGTCTTAAGGTGTTACGCAATGAAGGATTTCTAAAGAAGAGGTATCGTTTTTAATTAAGTGTTTCTATTTTATTTCTTCTTCCACATATTTAAAATTTACTTAAACCATGATTAAATAATGAATACATTATCATAAAAATAATTATATGTTATTATGTTAATATCATCTCCTAAATCCATATATACTTCCATCAAATGGGAAAATAAATTATCACTCGTGTGTATGGCGGACTACCGCCTCGCGAACTAATGAAATTTGTTTTCCATCACCATCTCTCAAGACTGGTTATAATGATGGAATTAATGTTTATATATTATATTCATGAAATATTTATCATTATTAAAAGATAATATATCATTTTATTTCTTATATTTACATGCACATAAAAAATGATAATGTCATTCGTGCGTACGTGTGAATTATCACATCCAAGAAGTGATGTGATTTGTTTTTCATCACCACATAACATGGATGATATATGTATAAGTGTATTTAAATTATTAATATTATATTAATTATATTATTATAATTATGTAATGATAAAATTATACTTAATGGTCATTAAAAAATGGAAGTGCTACTCATGAATACATACGGTTTACTATCTCCATGATTGTAACGTAGTTCATTTCTCATATTCATATTTAATGGATGTATTCAAAAGTATAATTGATGTATAAAATTTATAATTATTTCATGATTATTATTCTATAGATGATGTACTAATGGACACTTTGACTATTGACATCATACCAAATTCATTTTGGACTCAAGTATTGAATATCGTTAAAACGTCCGACATGAACTTAAATAATTAAGTAATTGTTATAACATGATAATAAGTGATATAAAAGGAATAATAACCTTTAAAAATTTTATAAATAAATTAAATAATTAACCTAATATTATTATTCATGAATATAAATATTGTACATGATGGGTCGAATCAAGTAAAGGGACTTTCTTTTAAAAAACCTATTTTAAATTTACTCTATTAGATATTTTTACAAAAGCCTAAAGGAGTGTTTTTTTTAAAATATACGACATGAATGGAATTTACCAATTTCATGATTCTTTAGTTTTTTTAAGCTTCGTTTACAAGTTTACAATTTTATTTTCGAATAAAATATTTTCATTTATGATTCCACAGCATTGTAAAAATGAAAAGTTATTTCAAAATGGAAAAGTTATTTTCCTCAAGAATGTTTATTTTATGAAATATTTATGTATTATGTTTATGTTAGGTTCTTGGGAATTTTTTATGAGGATTTTTGGTTCCATGATAAACTAAGGGTGGCTGATCCCGTTATAGCTCTCTAATGCATTAGGTAAAATGACAGAGTTAACCAGTAGGGTTTCGCCTGAGAGAGTAAGGGAATTTATTGTTGTGCTTATTACAAATGAAACTATAAAGATAACTCCCCTGTAACTGTGAGAGCTAAGGTATGTATAATAGTGATATGTAAATTACTCCACAATTTACCTTTATGATTTATGTTTTCTATAAATTTTATAGGAAACTTATGATTTCATAAGGTAAGCTAAAGAGCTTATGTTTTATGGGTGAAAATTATAACTTTGTGAAAATATTTTCATGGGTTAATAAGTATTAACATACTAATAGTTTCTTTATTTATTTTTATGTACCTTACTGATATTTTCTTTCTCATCCCAAGTTTTAAAATTTTTTTCACAGGATATAAGGATGGGTAATAGAAATTAAGAAGTCAAGTTTAAAGTTATGAAGATTTATCATGAAAAATAAACCATGTTTTATATTAAATGTTTTATATTATGGAAAAAATAGATACTATTTTAATAGTATCAAATTTTTATGAATTTGGGATGTCATGTATGAATTATGACCTAATTCTCTAAAACTCTAAACTTAAAATATCCTTGGAATTATAATAAAGTGTATTCTAATTCAAAAACAATAGAATATGTAATGTTTAAGGTTGGGTCCTTATAGTTTGTATCATAGGTTAGTTAAATAGCTTTTGGGGTTAGGATAATGTTAATAAAATACCCAC
Source organism: Viscum album (assembly GCA_963277665.1). NCBI lineage: Eukaryota > Viridiplantae > Streptophyta > Magnoliopsida > Santalales > Viscaceae > Viscum > Viscum album. Next base: position 1,812,744,904 of record OY728156.1, read on the forward strand.
AAATAATTTTTACTTTATTTTTAAGTTTAAATGATATATCATTTGAAAATTATTATGTTGCTTCAACTAAGATATGCCTATTCAGAATGGTTTTCTATAGAGGAAATAGAGCAGTTGTGGTGGGAAGGCATTGAGAGGAAAACATACTTCTAAATCGGCATCATAAGACGGTCATAATTGGAACTGAATAGTTTGTTATTGTGATGGATCATTTGATACGGGCTATAAATGGAAGTGGAATATATGCACAAAATCATCCAAATCAACCACATAGGAATATGTCAGTAGTAGAGAATTTTATGAGGCAACATCCACCAGATTTTAGTGCATGTTCTAACTTAGTGGTATCTTAAGGGTGGATTAAATCCCTATAAAATATTTTTGATGTCATGGGGTGTTCAGAACATCAAAAGGATAGTCTTACTATTACCCTTTTTGAAGTTGAAGTCGACCAGTGGTGGTCAATGATCAAGAATATTAAGGATAGTTATGATATTGATTCTTTGGGATGGGATGAATTCAAAAATATTTTTTTAAGAAATATTTTCCTAAGGTAATTCGACTTAGGATGGAAAAAATTCTTATAATTGAGGTAGTAGGAGGATTCATTGGATCCATATGAAAAAAATTCACTTGTTTGGAAAGGTATGATTCAAATTTTATCTAGGATCTCGATAGTAAAATCAATCATTTTTACTCAGGATTGAATCCAAAATATCTAAGGGAATTTAATTCTCATGAATTACAAAGTTATGAAAAACTTGTTTGATGTGTGGAGAATGTGGGGATGGAGTTTTTTGATGATTATGTATTCTTTGACAACCAGCAGAAAAAGAGTTTTAAGTGGAAGGAAAAAGTGAATAATGCATCAAAGAAAATTTGATTATAATAAAATTAAGTTTTCAGTTTGTGAGAATTATGGTAAAAACACATTGAGGAATGCATTTTGAAGTCTGGTAAGTGTTTCTGATGTGGTGATTTTGCGAATATGGCTCGTAATTACAATGAAAAATATCATAGTAGTGGTAAGATCAATTCTAATATATAGTCAATAAAATTATTTAAATGTAATGAGATGAGTCATTATGAAAAAAAAAGTGTCTAGAGATGAACTCAGATGATGGGAAGAAACCATACTATAAGTAAAAAGGTGTGGTGAAATCATTTGCAACTACTTCAATAGATGTTGGGCCATAAAAATAAGTGGTATTAGGATCATTGTTTTTTATTTAGATTATGTTGATATATTGGTTTATATAGGGTCTACACATTCTTTTATTTCTAATAAATTTTATGGTAAATTGGAAATCTCACCTCAAGAAATGAAGGTAGAACTTATGTTAAAAACACCTAGGGGAAATATTAAGGAAAAAATAAATTATAATAATCTTCGTGTCATTATCTATGAAAATAATTTACCTGAAAGCCTTTTTTTCCCTAGTAGAGTTTTATGTTATTTTGGGTATGGATTGGATTTCTATTTAAAATGCTAAGATAGATTGTAGAGATAAATAAGTTTTATTTCAAAAATAGTTTCAGTTTGTATACAAGAATGAACCCATAGAATTGATAACATATCAAGAAGTTGATAAATCATTAAAATATGTAAATGAAATTTATCTTTCACATATTTTTGAGAATAAGGTAATGGTTCATATTAATGATGTGTTAGTGGTAAATAAGTAACTGAATGTTTTTTCTAATGTGTTGCTTGGTATTATATCTGATTAGGAAGTTGAATTTACTATTTAATTTTTTCCTAAGGCTAGTACTATGTAAAAAACCCATTATCTAATGATTCAATTGAAAAATCAATTACAGGAGTTGCAAGATAAAGGTTTTATTTGACCTTGAACTTCACCTTGGGGAGATCCTATTTTATTTGGTAAAAATAAATATGGTTATATTAGGATTTTCATTGATTATAAATATTTGAATAGAATTAAAATTAAGAATAAGTACCCATTGCCTCATATTGATGACTTGTTTGATCAGCTCTGGGGGGATCAGTATTTTTCAAAGGTTTACTTAAGGTTTGGGTACCATCAGCTATTGAAGGAGGATGAAATTCCAAAGACAGCATTTTAGATGAGATATGGGCATTATTAGTTTGTATTTACTCCCTTTAGGTTAACTAATGCACCTACTGTATTTATGATTATTATGAATAGTGTCTTCCATTAGTTTGTGGATTATTTTGTTGTTGTTTTTATAGATGATCTTTTGGTATATTCTAAAATCCAGGAGGAACATGAAAGTAACTTAAGGATTATTTTTAAAACCTTAAAAGAAAAGAAAGAATATGGAAAGTTTAGTAAGAGTTAATTTTGGTTTTAATAAATTTCATTCCTTAGACATATTGTTTCTAAAGATGGAATAATTATTGACCTTACTAAAATAAAAGTTGTTGAAGAGTGGCCAAGACCTACCAATGACATAGATATTCATAGTCTTCTTGGATTATCAGGTTATTATTGATGGTTTGTTGAAAAAAATTCTTTGTTATCTATCCCACTAACTAAGTTGACATGAAAGGATGTTAGGTTCATCTGTACAAGATAATGTGATTTTTGTTTTTTGAAACTGAAAATAAGATTGGTCAATACTCTAGTTTTGGTCCTACCTTCCAGAAATAGTGAATTTTTCATCTACAGTTATGCTTCATTGAAAAGACTTAGTTGTATCTTAATGCAGAATGATTAGGTAATTGCTTATGCTTCATCTCATTTGACACCCCATGAGTTAAATTACTCACACATGATTTACAATTAGATGCTATTTTTTGTATTAAAATTTTAGAGTCATCATTTGTATGGAGTAAAGTGTGAAATATATAATGATCACAAAAGTTTAAATTATTTATTCACTTAGAAATAATTGAACATGAGATAGATAAGATGGATATAACTAATCAAGGATTGTGATTTCAGGATCCATTATTATCCTAGAAAATAAAACAAAGTGTATGATACTTTGAGTCAAAAAAATAATGCTACGTTAACCATGTTACATTTTGAAAATGAACCTTTTGTTAATGATTTGATAAATTTTGTCCTAGAAATTGTGGATTTAGGGACATCCTCTGTTTTGTTTCAGGTTTCAATACAATAGAATTTTTCAAAAATAATTAATATGTCTCATAAGAAGGAACAATCTTTGCAGGAAAAGTTAGAATCCATTAAGAAGGGTATGTTTCCTGATTTTAATATTGATGAATATGGTGTTTTTTGATTTCGAAAAAGACAATGTGTGCCACATAATTCACAATTAAGGGAAGAGTTATTGACTGAAGCTCAAAGATCTCCATTTTATGTTTATCTGTTAAGTACTAATATGTATAGAGACATTTGGGAGTATTATTGGTGGAATGGAATGAAAATATATATTTCTGAATCTACCATGAAATGTTTGACTTTTCAACAGGTTAAAGTAGAACGATAATTACATAAGGTGATGCTTCATCCTTTTCTAGTTCCAAAGTAGAAATTGAAAAATATATCCATGGATTTCATAGTGTTGTTACCAAAAACTTCTTGAGGTAATAATGAAATTTGGGTTATTGTTGATTGATTGACTAAATTTTCACATTTTATTCCTATTCAAGACATTGTGTCTCTAGCTAAAATTTATCGATTATATCTCAAAGAGGTAGTCAAGTTATATAGAGTTCCACTATCCATTTTATCTGATTGTGATCCTAGGTTCACTTTTAACTTTTTGAAATTCCTTCAGAAGTTATTGGGAACTAAATTAAATTTTATCATAGCCTTTCATCCTCAGTCTGATGGATAGTCAGAATGAAAAAATAAAACATTATAAGATATGATACGCGATTTTTCAATGGATTTTCAGGGAAGTTGGGATCAACATATTACATTATTTTAGTTTTTTTATAATAATAGTTTTCATTCTAGTATAAATATGGAACCTTTGGAAGCATTATATAGAAAGAAGTTTCAAAATCTAGCATTTTTTGGATGAAGTAGGTGATACAAAGTTGATGGGACCAGAATTAGTAGAGGAAGTGGCTGATAAATTGAAAATGATTGAATATCATATGAGGAAAACTTAGAATAAATAGAAAAATTATGTGGATAACCAGATTAAACATATTTCTTTTGAGTTAGGTGATCATGTCTTTATCAAAGTTTCTCTATGGAAAAGTGTGATTCATTTTAGTAAGAAGGGGAAGCTGAGACAATAGTTCATTAGACCCTATGAAATCCTAGAAAAATTTGGATTAGTTTCCTATTGAGTGGATTTTCCACTAATTTTATCCCAAGTAAACAACATATTTCATGTTTCAATGTTAAGTAAATATGTTTTGGATTCATCTTATATTTGAGCCTTGAAGTAGTTCAGTTGGAAGAGAATATTTCTTATGAGGAACAGCCAGTTTAGGTTCTTGAACATATAGAGAAAGTGTTGCAGAATAAGGTGATTCATCTTGTTAAGATTTTATGGAAAACCCATATGGTTGAAGTGGAAACATGGGAATCTGAAAATTCTATGTGGGAAATATATCCCCACTTATTTAATAAGTGAATAAAAAGGTGAGGATACAATTTCCAAAAGGGGAGAAAGAATGTAACAACCCAAGAAATGATAGAATAAGCCTTTTTCATATTTATTAAAATTTATAAATTAGATAGTAATTTTAAATTTAAAATGGATGTTATGTTCAATAGTGTATATTATAAATCTAGTTTTATGCTTAAAAGTGTATTTTTTAAAAAAGAAATTTTACCGCCTTTTAAAGGCGCAATTATTTAAAAATAAATTTTTACACTTTTATAAATTTTATTTGAAAAAAAAAATTACTTTTTAAATTTTAATATCAAAATTTACTTTGTATTAATTTTTGGTATTTTTCTGATAATTTTCATTTTTTGATGAATAGTGAAAAATAAAACATTTTAATTAAAAACTGACTTTTCATCTAAATAATTTATAATGATAAATTATATTTTAAATTGGTTTTGAATTTAAAATAGATCAACTATACATCTATTAATCAAATTTATTTCATTGGAATCATTTTCATATTAAATTTGGATATAAAAACATTTCAAACTTTTGAACATTTACACTTTAAAAACCCATTGTTTCGCCCCATCTATGGGATTAATTTTAAATTAATTTTAGCCACTTATGTGTTTTGAATTTATAAAAAAGGATTCCATATTTGTAATCATAAGGTCCAAATTTAGTAAATATTTCACTTTTATTTTTGGACAATATAAATAGTAAACTTAGTAATTTTATTACCATGGTTAAGGGTAAATCGGGTAATTAAGGGTAAAAATAATATTATTATCCAATTACTTTAACACATGTACCAATATTATTGGATGAGTGGGTGTAGAAAAAAACATTTTTTGGTCTAATTTATGACCTCTTGGATCCACTTGGATGACTTTATGCCCCTTATAGTATTTTAATTTAAGAAAATTCAAACTTGTCACTCTAATGTTTTTAATAAATATAACATTTTTAATATATGATAATCAAGAATTTATTCTAAACTATAAATATTATTTTGAAATATTAAATTTTTATATTCATCATGGTATTTTATTTTTAATTTTTATGGAATAAATAATTACCTTAAAGGCTTTCAAAACGATGATGTAGTAATTATTCAATTAATGGAAAAATAAAATAAATGATATTAAAAATATTAAAATAAATATAATTTGAGATAATTAATTGAATAAATTAATTTTATAAATTAATTTTACATGTTAATAATGTAATAAAATATTTTTTTAGAGTTATAAGATTTATCTTGATATTTTTTTAAAGTCAAAGTAATGGATACTGTCAAAATTGACATTAATGATATTTTAAAATAAATAATATTTTATTAAATGATATAAAATTTATAAAAATATAAAATTCATCAAAAATATTGGGATAAGGTCTAAAATTTAATCAATGATCCATTAATTTCCATATTGAATTTAATAGTAACTATATTAACCCTCAAAAATTAAAAATCTATATTCTCACAGTAAGAGTTAAAGGGATTAAATAACGGTTAAAATAAAAAATAAGGATTAAAAAATAGTTAAAACTTGTATAATTTTAATTTTATGAATTTATTTATATACATAATCATCTTATATTTTAAATAAATTAGTTTTTATCCATTTTTAATAGAAAATTAATTTATATTAATTTATTATTTTGAGAAATTCCAAGTGTGCCCCTCCCATCTCTTATAAAAGGGAACCTCCTATTCTCTTTTATTCACACATAAATGCCTATTTTTTCAGCCAATATCTTCCCAAATATCTTCCTATAATACCTCCCTACATTATATATCTCTTATTTTAGGCATAGAACCATCCTTAGTGGTCTTAATATGTTACGCAATAAAGGATTTCTAAAGAAGAGGCACCATTTTTAATTAAGTGTTTTTGTTTCATTTATTATTTCACCTACCTAAAATCGTTTTCAACCATTATTAAATAATATATTTAGTATAATAAATATAATTAGAAGTTATTATGTTAATATCATCACCTAAATCCATCTTTACTTTCATCAAATGGGAAAAAATTTATCGTTCATGTGTACTGCAGACTACCGCCTCGCGAACCGATGAAATTCGTTTTCCATCACCATCTATCAAGAGTGGTTATAATGATGGAATTAATGTTTATATATTTTATTAATGACATATTTATAATTATTAATATATAATATATCATTTTCATTCTTACCTTTCCATGAACAGAAAAATGATAACGTCATTCGTGTGTACGTGTGAATTATCACCTCCATAAAGCGATATGATTTGTTTTTCATCACCAAATCACATAGATGATATATATATATATTTATTTATTTATTTATTTATTTAAATTATTAATATTATATTAATTATATTATGATCATTCTATAAATATAAAATGATACTTAATGATTATTGAAAAATGGAAATGTTACTCATGCGTACGTACATCTTACCATCTCCATGATTGTAACATAGTTCATTTTTCATATACATATTTAATGTATGGATTTAAAAGTATAATTGATGTATAAAAATGATAATTATTTCATTATTATTATTCTTTATATGGTGTACTAATGACCACTTGGACTATTGACATCATACCAAATTTATTTTGGACTCAAGTACCGAATATCGTCAAAATGTCTGACATGAGCTTAAATAATTAAGTAGTTTTTATAACATGATAACAAGTGATATAAAAGGAATAATAATATTTAAAAATATTCTTGAGAAATTAAATTATTAACCTATTTTTATTATTCAGGAAGATAAATATTGTACGTGATGATTCGGATCAACGTAAGAGACTTTCTTTTAAAAATACTCTTTTAAAGTTACTCTTTCTACTATATTTACAAAAGACTAAAGGAATGTTTTTTTCAACATATAAATCATGAACATAATTTCATTCTTTCATGACACTTTAATATTTTAAAGCTTCCCTTAAAATTTTACAATTTTATTTTCACATAAAGTTTTTTCATTTATGAGTGTGTGGCTTTGTAAAAATGAAAAGTGATTTCAAAATGGAAAAGTTATTTTCCTCAAGAATGTTTCTTTTATGAAAACTTTATGATTTATGTTTATGTTATGGTTCTTGGGATTGTTTATGATTATGGTTATTTCCATAATAAATTGAGGGTGAGTTAGACCATTATAGCTCTCCAATACATTAGGTAAAGGGACAGAGTTAACCAGTAGGGTTTCTCTTAAGAGATTTAAGAAATATACTGCAGTGGTTATTCCAAATGTAAATAAGAATTTTACTCCATATATAGTTATGAGAGATGTATTATATATAATAGTGATGTGGAAATGATTTCACAAGTTACATTTAGGATTTATGTTTACTATATACTTTACAGGAAACTTATGATTTTATAAGGTAAGCTAAAGTGCTTATGTTTTATGGGTGAAAAGTATAAATTTGTGAAATATTTTCATGGGTTTATAATTATTCATTGAATAATGGAATATTTATTTATTTTTATTTACCTTACTGATATTTTTTTTCTCATCCAAAGTTTTAAATTGTTTTTCATAGGGTATAAGGATGGGTAAGATAAAGAAGGAAGTCAAGTTGAAAGTTATGAAGGTTTTTCATGAAAAATAAATCATGTTTTATTTTAAAAATTATATATTCTGGAAAAAATGGATACTATTTTAGTTTTATCCACTTTATATGAATGTGGGATGTTACTTATGAATTATTAACTAATTTTATAAAAATATGAAATGAAAATATCCTTATAATTGTAATAAAGTGTATTTTGGTTCAAAAACACTATAATATGTAATGTTTAAGGTCGGATCCTTACAAGATGTGTGTATGTTGTATTATTTCTTAAAATATATATTTTAATGGACCCTAAATTAATAAATTTGAATAATGATATTGCATGTTAATTATTTTTATATACAGTCTTGATTTTTAGGTTATGATCTCTTTTTTTCTACATGAGGTTTTCCAGTGTAAAATTTGGGAGATTAATTGATGGATCATTACTAATATCCATATGTTATTTCATGATTCTATCAACAAATTAAACAATATATAATTCAAATTACAAGAAAAATATAATTATATGATTTGAGTATACCCTTTTCTCAAAAGGATAATAAGGAACATGTGAGTAAGATTTATCCCCTAGTTATTCTTTATATTTCTTTTCAATAAGGAGGAGAAGGAAATTGACTCGCATATTGACTGAATTATTTAGAGGTATTAGAAACAAATGAAAATGGATATATTGAAGTTAAAAACTATATATTGAATATATTTTCAATAAGTGATGTTTTCAATATGTGATTTGGATAGGTTCTTCTATATTAATGATGACAAAGGAAATTTGAGGCCTCTATCTTGAAGAACTCATTTAGATAATTTCAGGACAAATTGGTAATTATATTTAATGATTGTAGAGTTATTATTAATGATTAGTTTTTTTTCATGAATAATGAGAATTTTTTGAATAATCTATCCTAGAATGAAGAGTTTTTATTTGGATGGTGATCTAGCTTATGAGAATATAGAAGAATCCATTCTTGTGGTTATAAAAAATTATATGAGGATTATGTTTGTGTTAGATTTGGTGACATAAAACCAAATTATAATTACTTTATGATTGCATGTATCATTATATTTAATATTAATTAATCTTTTTATCACATAATTATTATTACTTTTCATGAAATAATATGTGATAACGTTCTAAGAATATCTATCATGTTGAATGGTTATAGCATCTCCCCTCTATGATGAGAACATGGAGGTTCCATGATAATATTATTTAATATATATATATATATATATATATATATTGTATCTGTATGATATAATTTTATAGGACTAAAATTATATAGGATTTCATGGGTGGAGACTCATAGGACTTTGAGGCACCCTCTCATGGTGTGCGCCCTTGGTAATTTTCAAAGTAGAAGATTATGGGGAGACCTGCCAGTAAGAAATCCACATTTATATATATCATTGGATTTTCCTATCTTTGGATGTTTTATTGATCCTTATAATTTAATACTATAATTAATTAACACCATAAGTTATGTACTTTGATGTATTGATTAAAACTATGACGGCATATGCTTGTGGCGAAGTAGGATACATTGGGTGTGCCACTAATGATATAGCATTAATGGATAATGCAAGAAAGGATTTATCCCTTATATCACTTGATAAAATTTGATATCTCATACACTTTGATGGGAATGTAACTACCTATATAAATCCATGGCCTTGGTATTATATGGGCATGTTCATTTTTAAAAATTCAAAGAAAGAGACATTGAGCACATAGGTTCATGACAGTAGTATGCAACCTACTTGATTAGAGATACCATGGTAAATATAATATATTACATAGTGAGAATTCATAGTAGGTTTTATATAATTTCATCATTATCTTATTTCTCTATGGGTACCTTTTCATGTTGTTAAATTCTAACCTTGGACTTTAGGTGTCTCTACCTATTTCCACTAAGTGTATTCATAATATTAGTTAAAATTAATGTTCAATTTAATAAGTTAGAATAAATATTATTCTTTATTTTTGGTTTAATAATTATTCTGGTTTGGTTGGTCTCTAGGATTTAATCACAAGTTATTCAAAAGAATATGTGAGTTAAATAATAATAAATATTTATTTTCAAGGTTTAGAGAATATAATATGTAACACCCGAGAATAAATTACACTAAGTGAAAATTATATTTTAATAAAACTATAATTCAATTTAAATTTTAATATTTCATGAAATAAAAGTTATAATCTTATAGTTTTAATATTTATTTTCAACTTACTTGGTCAAAATAAGCCTAGAATGAATTTTTGAAATTTTCTCTTAAAAATAAGATTTTATGAATAATTGAAAATGTATTATTTAACTATTAATATTTTTATTTATAATAATTTATTATAATATTTAGAATTAAAAATTTATTTAATATCAATTTGATATAAATAAAGATAATATCATTTGGATCTAAAAATGGATATTTTCAAGAAAATTGTTTTTTAAGGCATAATGTCTTCCCATTTTAATTAATTAAAATAATATTTAATGATGAATGATTTAAATTAAATTTATAGATTATATATCTAAATAAATGAATTTAAATCCATATAATTATTATTAATATTCATATATTTAATATAATATCATATTATGCTTGAAAAATGCATTTCTTGAAAAACTATTTTTCAACATGATTTGTGGGTTTATTTTTAAACTAAATTTTACCATTTTTTGTGATTTTAATTTGATAAAATGGATTCCATATTTTAAATCATAATAATTAATATTAAGTAATAATTTTTAATTAATTTTTTTTTAGGTCCAAAAGGTGCCTAGATACCTTGAGAGGTGGGTGAATCGGGGTATGGATATTATTTTCAAAATTATTCCTACCCCACTGGATCTTGACCACTTTATTATTAGGGTAACTTTTTTTGAACTTATTTGATAATTATGATGTTATTATTTTATTCTTTATCTTATGATGATGATTTTAATGTAATTCAGGAAAGAAAGTATAAGGACGCGGTGATTTTAACTTGGTTCACCCTCATTGGGATACATCTAAGAAGCACACAACGGCGATGTGCCAATTGTACCAAATTCACTAAGGCTCACTACCAAAAATGATGGTTCAGGCTAGATATCATCTATACCCAATATCACTTCATTTACAAGTTTTAGGGTCTTCTCACTACATTCCCAAGGGTCACTCCCTATGTCTCTTTCTCTGGATCATTGCTGGTGGAAAGGATCATCGCCTTCCTCTTCCTTCTCTTACTACTCTTGGAAGGGATCCACACACAGTTTATGGACTTGTATGTCTCTTAATTTGTATTAAAACCTATATCCTCAAATTTATATAGATTTTATGTTGAAGTTCAACTTTTATCCACTGATTAATACCGCTTTACCACATATGTACTGGGAAACGTACAACTTTTGTTCAACCTCAGGGTGACTTGCGCACTACTTTAAGTATAGTGTGAAAGTGTTACCTTTTCAATGGAAAAAAACTTTTTCAATAATCCAAACTTTCATGTAAAAACCTTTTTATACTCACAACTTGTGTGACACGGACCCTTTTATGCCCAACTCACTATCAGTGCACAAATACCATCTGGCGCGCAACTTCTAAATAACTCACTACTTGCACACCATCACCAATTGCATGAACAGAGCTCCAATTTTCTATAAGTGTTGAGCCTATTTAAAATTATGGGTTATCCATCTATTTATAGACATTTTTATGACCCTAATCTCATGGCGTTCAACTTTCCCCCTGACGCCTAGTCCATTCGCCCAAGCCTCTGTCACACAACTCACCTTGTGTGCTATTACAAAACATGTGTGCCCTTCTTTACTTTTACATATTTTGATGTTCTAATCTTGAAACATACAAGGAGTAAAACTTTCCAAGTCTCCTTGACACTGGTGTGTAACTCCCTTTTCCAAAAACACTTTTCTTCATTCTCTAATTTTTTGTCCAAAAATTTGGCAAACATTAGAAAATGGAACCACCTTGTATATATTATTTTTTTATAGATTCAAAATTATCCATTCCTTTTTCATGGTTCTTTGACAACATAGATTTTAAAAAATATCTTTGGAACTCTACAACTCATCATGGAAACCCTCTTTTTCAACAAACACAATCAACTCAAAAATGCTACAATGTTACCTTGAGGGATTTTCTCCCAACAATCTCCCCCTTTGGGTTTGTTGACAACTCTTTCATAATTTGATACCTCATTGAAGATTCGTCCATATTATACCACCATTATCTTATTAAAATTCAGATAGTTATCAAAGATTTACTCAATGCATGCTCTAATCCCACATGATTCATGCTCATCGTGAGAAACAAGATTATAGTGAAAAGTTAATCAATGAACCACTTCATTCCATTCCAAAGACACTCTTATTATTTCATCATAAACCTCAGTTGTTGTGATATGTAAGCTTTGATCGATCGCCTTTAGCATCATCATATTTAATACTCCCCTTATCTTGTTTCTCCCCTTATCTCACTACACCTATCATCTTATCCATGTGTCTTTAATAATACATTTTCTCCCTTTTAATAGCCATAATTTATCCCCCATTGTCAATGAACCCAAAGGTTACTTCATCAATGAAACCAAAGGTCACTTCATTATAGTCTAAAAAATGGTAAATAAAACATATTAGTTCATTAGGTAAAAACACTCCATACCTCAGGGAGAGGGGGTGTTCCCACTTCCACACTTTTTCAAGTGAGCAGAGTCAACTGAAATCCCAGAGCTAGTTGGTTTCATTCAAAATATTCTTTGGGTAAGTCCTTTTTCAGAATATTTGTAACCTATAGTTTTGTAGGCACATCTCTAACTTCATTATCCCTAGATCCACCTTCTCCTTGATAAAATGATATTTTATTTCAATGTTATTTTTCCTTGAGTGATGGACAGGATTTTTTTTATGATTTATAGGACTTGAATTATCACAATGGATTTCTATTTGAGACTTCACTTCAACTCCCATATCCTCAAGTTACTTATTCATTCATAATAACTGCATGCATGCTTGAGTATCCATAATATACTCATCTTCTACGATAATTAATTAAATGTAATCTTGTTTCTTTCCAAGCCAAGAAATACACAATCCACCAAGATAAAATGGACCAACTGACATTGAATTTCTATCATCTATTGATCCAGCCCAATCTACATCTATATATCCCACCAACTTTGGTTTATATTTTTCAATATACATCAAACTGAAATCCAAAGTACCCTTGATATACCAAATTATTATTTTCACTGCAAGCATGTGACTTTCTTCGGGATTACTTCGATATCTCCCTACTTGTCACGTGTAAAAAAATATTTGGTCATGTCATTGTTAATTACAACAGTCTTATAATTATTTGCCTGTATTTTATGATAGTAACCACTCTGCCTTCATCATATTTTGATATTTTCATCTGGGTATCAATCAGATTCTTCATCCCATTAGAATTATCCATTCCAAATATTCTCAAACACTACTTGGAATATTTAGATTGAGAAGTGAATGTGAAATTCCTTCTTTGTGTCACCAGAACCATCATCCTTTGATTACTTTCATTATTAACATAGAGATTGTAATCAACTCCACAATTCAGAAATATGAGCTTCTTCAAAAACTGATCGAGCCTTGAATACCACGCTCTTGGTGATTTCTTCAAACCATATAAAGCCTTATTCATCCAAAAAAACTCTGGTCTCATCTTCATGAATGAGAAAACCATCTAGATACTTAATATAAACTTCTTCTTCTAGAACCCTATTCAGAAACGTTGACTTTACATGCATCTGGAGAACCTTGAAATTTCTTTGCACTACTATATCCAAGAATAATCAAATTGTCTCTAGCCTTGAAATAGGTGAAAATGTTTCATCAACATCAATACCCTCTATCTAGAAGTACCCTTTACACACTAGTCATTATTTGTTTCGAATCACAACACCATCTTCATTCATTTTTTTGTGAAAGACCCGTTTTTCTTAATGACATTATTATCTGTTGTCCTCAAAAAAATCTCTCATGTCTCATTCTTCTCAATCTGGTCAAGCTCTTTATTCATAGCCTAAACCTAGTTCTCATCTCCACTATTTGGTTTTAATATAGATATAGATTTGACTAATTCATTCTCATCATGGTTATATTCATCTGAATTATCATTTTTCACTTCTACTCACCCTGATTTTCTTACCTCCTTGTTGCTTCCATAACGAACTATTCATTATTCTATTAAATATTTTGTTCATTCTCAACTATAGTGATATCATTGCTTTTAAATACTTTTTTAGCCTCATGTTGAAACATTTTTTACATTCTCTCATAGATTCTTGGTATCCTAAAAATAGTCATCTGATACCATATTGTTAGAGAAAAATAGATAATCATGAAATACATGAGTTTTTTTGCTTCTCCCCAAATTGGTCTTCTTGATATCAGACAATATAAAGTTTCATCCTTTATATCCCATTGAGATATTACATCTGATTATGAGATAGATTTCTCCCCCTATGATGTGAAACTCTTCCTATTGTTGGGACCACTATTTAGACCTAAAAACTTTTTTTTTCTCCTGCATCATTTACTCTCACATGGCACTTTTCAATGAGCCATCAATAAAACCTTTAATCTTAATGAGTTAGAACTCGGTGTAGGAAACAAGAGATAAAGTTAATAACATAATCACTGACTATTATCCTCAATTACTTCCATACATTTAAGAAATCCATAAACCATTAACTTCTTTCAAGGAATTTTTCTAGATTAATTATACATCTCTTGTGAATAATTTGATTTAGTTGAGATTCTAGAGAACATCACATCACTATTTTGCATCTTTTGATGCCACTTCCCCTTGGATCGTATCTCCCCTTAAACTTGAAACACTTGAACATCAGTTAATATTATTTATACACATAAGGAGATAGGATGCTCTAGAATCCTTAAAAATAGGAATGTGGTTGATCTTGATTGATTAACCCTTTGATGCTTTCTTACAAAGAACTGTACTCTTTCTATTCTTGTTCCAACTGCCTAGCAAACCTCAACTACTCTAGACATATAACTATACATTATTTCCCCATATTATGAGTCTTTTTTTGATATTTGTATTTTTTGGGTTTGGCCTCTTTCACAATTTGGGGTTTATACCTACTAGTAGAAATTTTCTTCTTTGATGCTCCACCCAAATGCCATTTTTCATGATTCTTTCTCTAAGAAATAATTTCTCCACTATTCTTCTTATCTTTATTATTCCTCTATTTGAGGAATATTCCCCCTTATTTTACTTATCTCATTATGAAACATTTTAGATTGTGGAGACAATCTTTATTCATTTTTATTTTATCATTTATTTGCATCTCCACATTGTTTCTTAATGCTGGTGGGTTCTTCACTGAATGCACATTCTTATTAATAACAATTGGAGTATCTCCTATATTTTTCTTCCAGTTTCATTCACATTCATTCCTAGAGTGTTGTTGTGACTATAGTAGAGGAGGCGTTTGACACTAATTTTATTGAGATCCTTGTGTTTCCCCTGAGGTTGTAAATCTATTTTTCAACTTATCATGTTGTCTTCCAATATAGTCTTTCTCATTATACACCACTAGAGTTAGGGATATCCTTTCAAGTTCCTTTTCCTTCTTTACTTTCTTCTGGATGCAATATCTTTCCAAATTCCCATGATTAGAACATATGAAACATCTCCCGTTAAAAACATACCTTGTGTAATCATTTCTTGGATGAGATTTTGATACATCTTGAGTTCTTCTTCTTAAATTGATCTCATGGTATTCTTGACGCATATTCATGGTGTGTCCTGGTCTTCCATAATAGTATCATTTAATGGATACTTTCTTCTGAGAGACTGTTCTTTCAGATTTCTCAAGATGTTTATTCATATTCTCATATTTGGGAATGTTTCTATCTTCACAGCATGAAATATATTCCAAAGCCTCTAAACAAAAACTTGATGTATGACCATGCATCCCACAAAAATAGCACATGTCATCATTTCTTCCAGTAAAAACCTTTTTAGTTCTATTTCTAGTATCTATAGGATTTTTCTTATTTTATAACTATTCACGGCTCTTTTCCTCTCATGAATGAGAGAGGGTTCATCATATCCAATACTAGATTTTACGAAACTATATGGAATTTGGGATGAGACAATACTTTCATGTTTTTCCTCTAAAGTATCATATTTGATTTTTATTTCATTATCACCTGTTGAAGGATAATCAAATATTAAGTGCAAATCATCCTTCAGTTTTGTATTTCCTTTGGCATTAGATTTCTCCACTTCTATCTTCACTGATTCTAGCTCTTCTCTCAATTATTGAATCTCCATATCCCTTTATTAAATTTGATCATTAAGATATCTCTTGATATTATTCCCTATACTCATCTCATCTTCTAATTAACATGTGATCTTATCTACCATGTCACTTTGATCCTTTATTTTAAATTTTTCTTAAGTAATAGAATCAGAACAGCATGCATTCTCTTATTGTAGCCTTTGGTTCTTATGAACTAGTTTAGATAGTTGTGTAGTAAGATCATCATTTCTGGCTTTCAGATTCTGAATTTCATCTGACTTTTGATTCTATTCATTTTTATCAGCTTTTGGTTTTTATATATTTCTCAACATCTTTTGTAGTTCTTCAGCTTGATAATCATTCTTCTCCCTCAGGTCATTAGCCACATCAATAATCCTTTGATTTAAACCTCTTATCTTATTGACCTCAATTTCTAGTTCTTGGATCCGAATATCTTTCAATTTAATTTCTTCATCCAATTTCTGATCTAATTCCTTTTCTTCATGGAAAACTTACAATTTTTTCCTTCTTGGAGTTTCTTCATCATCATTAGTTTCAATGTCACTTGGAATGTCAAGTTGTTCACTCATTTCTACAACATCATTGAGTGAGTCTATCTTTTCCGTATCTGATTCATCCAAACCTTTCTTCATTAAACTATTGGATTCCTCAAATTGAATCACACTTTTTCCATAGACACTTCCACTCTGAGGAATACCTCCTCACTATTGCTTCTTCTTTTAAGTTCTTACCTTTCCCATGGCACACTAATATAAGAGTAGACTGATTCTTTAACTTCAACAATTGAATGAACCAAGTTAGAGAAACAAAAATTGATAAAAGAAACCTACCCTCATATACTAATTGTTAGGTCCAAAAGGGGTCTATATACCCTAAGAGGGGGGTGAATTAGAGAATGGGTATTCTTTTCAAAGTTATTCCTACCCCACTAGATCATGACCTCTTTGTTACTAGGGCCACTTTTTTAACTTATGTTTTAATGATAATGTTATTATTTCTTTATTTATCTGATGATGATTCTTTGAATGTAATGTAGGAAATAAATCACAAGTATGTATTGTTTTTTACTTGGTTAACCCTCATTGGGTTATATCCAAGGAGCATACAATGGTGATGTGACGATTGTACCAAATTCACTAAGGCTCCCTACCAATAATGATGGTTTGGGATAGATATCATATATACCTAGAATCACTATATTTACAAGGTTTAGGGTATTCTCACTGCATTCCCAAGGTTCACTCCCTATGTATCTTTCTCTGTCTCACTATTGGTAGAAAGGATCATCATCTTCCTCTTCCTTCTCTTACTACTCTTGGAAGGGATCAACACACATTTTATGGACTTGTAGGTCCCTTAATTTTCATGAAACCCCACATTATCAACTATATATAGATGATATTTTGAAGTTAAACTTTCATCCAGTGATGAATACCACTTTACCACAGATGTACTGGGAAATATTCAACTTTTATGCAACCTCAGAGTGATTTTTGTGCTACTTTAAGCATGGTGTGTAAGTGTTACCTTTGCCATAGATAAACCAACTTGTACGCTAGTCCAAAATTTCATGACACAACCTTATTATACTCACAACTTGTGCGACACACATCCTTTTACACCCAAATCACTATTGGTGCACAACTACCATTTGGCATGCAACTTTTGGATAACTCACTACTTGTGTGCCCTCACCACTTGTGCGACCAGATCTCTAATTTTCTCTAATTTTTTAGCCTCTTTCAAATAAGGGGGTTATCCATCTATTTATAGAAATTTTGAAAGCCCTAAGTTCATGGCATGAAACTTTCCCCCAGACACGCTAGTCTATTTTCCCAAGCCTTTATCGTGCAACTCACCTTGTGTGTTGCTCCAAAACTTTTACACCCTTCTTTAATTTTCCATATTTTGATGTTATAATATTTAAACATTCATGGTGCACAACTTTACAAGGATCGTTGACATTGGATCACAACTCCCTTTTCCACAAACACTTTTCTTTATTCCCTAATTTTTGGGTCCAAAAAATTGGCAAACACTAGAAAATGACACCACCTTGTATACTTTCTTTTTTTACCACCTTCTGATCATCCATTCATTTATCATGGTTCTTTTTCAACATAGATTTTCAATAATATCTCTGGAACTCCATAAATCATCATGGAAATCCTCTTTTTCAACAAACACAATCAACCCAAAAAATTTGAAATGTTACCTTGAGGTATTTTTGCTCAAATTTTTTTTATCATCATGAATAGTAAAACTAGTAAAAATTAATTATCACGATTAAGGTTAAAACAAGGTTTTTCACATTACAAGTGCTTATGTTAAAATTAATTTCCCACAAGTATATAATTTTTATTTTATAAATTGAATTTAATATTTAGAATAAGTGGGTATAAATGATCTAATAAGTATCATTCTATTTTAATCTTAATGGATAAATTACCAAGGTTAAAAACTAGTTACCATGGAGAAAACTAAAATGGTAAAAGTGAGTAACCTTAGAGGTAAAGGAAATAACATGTTTAAAACATGTTTATTTTTTTAGGTTTGGATAAAACTTATCTTTATTCCACCCCATTATTTATCAATTTTTGTGTCACGTGGGTTGAGAGTGACTTCCCATTATTGAATAGTTTTGGGTATTTTCAAAAATGTCACTCATCCTCAATTATAAAAGGGCGATCCATCCCCTCACTTATTCACACCTATAAATACATTTAGGTTGAACAAACCCTACCAAAATATCTGACAATAATCCTTATCAAAATTATAGATCTATTGTTCTTCCCAAAATACCAACCCCGTGGTCCTTAATAATAGATCCAAAGAAGGTTCTTCTAAGTGAAGGTAATTATCTTCACCAAGCTCTTTCTTTTTACTTATTCTTTTAACACCATGAATTATTACCCAACACTTCCAATATAATAAAACTATTATCTCTCATATATTGAGATGTTATTATGTTTATGTCATAATATTTATCCATCTCTTTCTTTGTTAAATGGAAAAAAATCCATCACTCGTGTATACGATGGACTACCACCTTACGAACCAATGTAATTTGTTTTCTATCACTGACTCACATTGATAGTCATAATTATGTAAACAATGAACATATATGATAAATATGACATGAAATTGATTCTTTAAAATTAATATATCATAAACTTTCTTACCCTTTTACCCATTAAGGGAATGATATTGTTTCTCATGCGTGTATACGACCTACCATCTCCATGAAGTGATGCGATTCATTTTACATGTCCATATTTCAAGAATGGTTCTAAAAAAATATCTAATGAATAAATTTTATATTTATAAAATTAAAATAATTATATTTATTTTGGATCTATATCCTATTCACAAGAACTAAAACTTCCATGATAAAACATGCATGAGAAAATAACGAAATTAACATCTGAAGTAATGGTGGTAATGAAATATATTATTAAAGAATGGGTGATAAGATGTTATAATATAATCATATATGATATTATAAATATTAATATGGTTATTATATAAATTAATAATATGTTTAAAACCATTATACATGACGTTAAATCATGTTCAACTAAAGAGAAGTGTAAGGTAATGGATTTCGTCTCAATTTAAACTCCATTGAGACATATTTGTCATTATGCACCTATTCAATTTTATGTGGTGTATATAATGCCCCTTTGATTTATTTAACATGAATAAATATTTAATAATAATGATTAATTTTTTAATTAAATTCTATTCTTTCAAGGTGTTATAATTTAAAAGTTACCAAAGAGGTAAGTATCTATTTTACAATCTCACTTCCTTTTGGGATTTCTTTAATTTTCATTGAAGGAATATTATAATTTGTCCTTCATAAGATCTAATAATTTAATTATAAATTAAATATTTAAGGATTTTTAATATTTTATTCCAAATTTTCCTCTCTTTGGTACTTGAATCAAAAAATAAAAGTTTAAAATTAAAAATTGATTTTATTTCTCTTTTAATCAGATATATTTTTCTTTCATGTCCATATTTTTCAAAATTATTTTAAAAAGGTCCTTTTATTTACTCAAATTCATTATTAAGAAAATTTTAAGTTATACTTTACTTTTTTAAAATGATTTAAATGAATCTTTCTAATGTTTTCTAAAAGGTAAGTTTTATACTTTCTTTATAAAAATTCAAATGTAATTTTTTTAACGCATACAACAATAACAGACTTCCCTGTTTTCGTAACCATTTTATGAAATTTAGTTTCTTCTAAAAAATTTAAATGGTTTTAAAAAGAAAACGATTTTATGAAATCTTGTTTTAATATTTCAATTATATTCACTTTATTCTTATAAAATGTCATAGTTTTATTACAAACCTATATTCCTTATGAACCAATGGTTATCTATTATCTCTTATTAATTTTGTGGTCGTTAACTTTTTCTCAAAACATTAAATTTCTTGTGATCATTGTACATTACATTTACCTTAAATATTCATATTATTTATTGTTGATATTCTCATTTCTTAAAATATATATCATTTATGTAATACATTATTTTACTTTAAAAGTTACTAGATTGACTGAAGAAATAGTGATATTCTTTATTCTTTATTCAATACAGACATTTATTTTTATTTTTATTTTGGAAAAGGTTGAGGGCCAAGATTCCTTTATTGAACATAAAAAAAGAGAGAACCTATTTTAAAATAGGGAAAATATGGAAACCATTACAAAAAATGGAAAATAATTAAGAAACAAGACAAAAAGGTCATGATGATCTCATAAGTACAAAGGGAAAAAACATTAATGAAATCATTAGAAAAATCCTCATCACCCCCCTTATCAGACAGTGCAACGGTGAGTTTAGAAAAAATGATGTGTCTCCCCCTCTGCTAAGAAGATACATTTTCTTGGAATCACAACGTGGTAGAGAACCTATCCAACCAACATATACATGTGGAGGGGGGCCAGATGAAAGGTTCCAGCATACCCTTCCCTCTTTTGAGTTTCCCACCCAAAAAAGCATGTAAGGAAATCATAGTAATGTCAACCAAATGCAACACAAAACCTGAAGAAAAACACTAATAAAGATTTTATGGAAAGGTACTCATAAATCTATAAAAATTGAAATGGATGGATGAATGATGGGTGTTATCAAACTCTTCCCTATTTAGAGGCTACCCACCTGAAAACACTTGCAAAATGCAACATTTCCATCCAAATGGAATGGGGAAAAAACCATTGCCTGTGAAGAAATATTCTCCCAGAAAATAAACAGTACCAATGAAAACTAGAACAGACCTAGAAAAATTTGAACCATTTGAATAGAGGACCAATCTCAGGCCACACCACAAGCTTCATGCAACCCGACTACCGACCAACCCTCATCGGTGCCTCTGTCCTGCAATCAAACATTTACACAGTCTCCCTGTCAATATCGTTGAGCTCACCGCAACACCACCACTCAACCCCAACCAGTATCCAAAAATCACAATTCATAACTAGACCAAAGCACACCGTTGTATGAGGAAAAGCTTCTGACACCCTGAAGCAACATCGGATCCGCCTCTCGATGAATGGCCACCACCCAAAAATATAACTATTACTGCATGAGACATTGGTACACACTAAGGGAGAACAAATCTAGAATAGATCTGGGGATGATAATGGTTGGTAAGGTCACAGAGAAAGTGAGGAAGCTAATAATAATATAAAATAATTTGGCCACATTAAATGGGTTTTTGGTGTATACCTAACTGTATTTTTAAAAAGTCTTGGAATAATGTCTTGACGATATAGCTATCATAATTTATAAGATCATGACGTAAAATATTAATCATTTCCTTTATTCAGAATTCAATTATTATTATCCATGAGATTTTTAATTTTATATTATCCACGGATTCATTTCATGATCAAGTTATTGATTAAATGGAATGTGTTTTCAGTTACTTACCTTTCCAAATTGATTATGTCATATCTAATCATGATAGATTATAATGTATGTAACCCTCAATGATAATTTGAGATCACTCTTATTTTTCTTCATTTCCCCATTATATGAAGTATAATTCTTTGAATGAGTTCAAGGATGCTGAATGTTTTCAATTATTATATTTTTTATTCTATTCCCAATGTAAAATGGGTAATATGTATGTATTTGGTTATCCAAGACTACTAAACTAATTGGTCCTTTGGGATTAGAACCCTTGTATCTATGCCAATGTAATAAAGTAACCACCAGATTTGGGTTACTGGATTCAGGGTTTTTTCATGATATTTATTATATTTATTGATGAATAATGAAGTAGTATTTATTTATTGAATAAATAGTCATTATTTTGTGTTCAGTAAATGTTAAGGAGGATAAGTGGACCAAGTTTAATGGTATGACTGGAAATGATATAAATGATATTTATTTTCATATGTCAAGTGAATAATATTATTATTATTATTATTAAGACATAGGGTTCACTAAGAATTAAGGAACTATTAAGGGGGATTATATGTAAATAGAAAACCTTAAACATCCCATAATATATATCTATTTATATATCTTTTCTAAGTGGAATTCATTTTTCACAATAGAGAAGCTCTCTAAAACCCTATAGAGATTTATAGATATCTATAATGTGATATTTCCTCCTCCTCTCTCAGTCTAGTGATAGAACACCAAAAATTATTCATTAAAATAATTCCATTGTGATTGACCATGAATGACACAAGTGATCTAGATCGACTGTGCTAGCGCCCTGTGACTCTATAACGACTTTCAGAGATTATGGTGCATATTTGGATCATCACTGGAGGGATTATACACTTGGATCCTACAATGAAATAATGATATGATGATATTGATTCAATTGAATCATCAATGAATAAAAAATTACAATTTCAGGTAATTGTAGATTTGTTTATAAATTAATTATAAATTACATGTGATGATCCTCCTCTTATGATTCTAGTGTTTAAAAAAGTAAATTAATCTATGAATTAATTTCTTTGTTCATGATGTCATTCATTATGTAAAACTTATATTATTAATAAATTAAGACTAAAATTCAAGTTTTCCATGCCCAACATGCACTTCTGTAGCACCTAGAACCTATAAGAGAGTGGAGACTCATACGACTATGAGGCACCCTCTCATGGTGTGTGACCGTGGTAATCTTAAGAGTAAGAGATTATGATAATGAGACCTAGAATTAGGAAATCCACATTTATATATGTCATTGGATTCTCCTATCTTCATATGTTTGTATTGATCTTTAGACTTTAATATTATCATTAATGAATACCATAAGTTGTGTACTTTGATATATTGATGAAAACCATGACAACGTATGCTCGTGGGGAAGTAGGATGTGTTGGGTACATCATGAGTGATGTTGTATTAATGGATAATTCAAGAAAATATTTATCTCTTTTTTCCCTTGAAAAAAGTTGATATCTCATTCCATTTGATGGGAAATGGAACTTCTTGGATAAATCCATGGTCATAATGTTCTGTGGGCATATTCATTTTCATAAAGTCAAAGAAATTGAAGTCAAGCACACAGGTTGATGACACTAGTATGAAACCTGCTTTATTAGATATATTGTGATAAAGGGATTATATTAAAAAATGATCATTCATAGGAGGTTATATGTCATTGCGACATTAACTTCTTTCTCTATGGGTGTCTTGGCTTGTTTCTAGATGTTAACTGCGTACATTAGACAGTTATTCCTAATACCACTGAGAAATGGGCTTATAGGGCCACACACTAAGTGTATCCAAAATCTCAATTAAATTCTATGATGAATTTAACATGTAAGAATAAATTTATTCATGTTTTTTGGTTTAATATTAATTTAGTTGGTCATGATGTTTTTGTTGTGTACATCTCAAATTATTCACCAATTATGAAAAAAAATCAATTTGGTCATGCCCAATAGGAACTTTTGTTGTGCCTGGACCTACAGTATAAGAAAATTTTAAAAAATATTGTTAATTATTTGAAGAATATTTTTTTGGAGTATTTTATTTGTTTGGAATGTTATATTTTGCAAAGTCTTTTTGAGACTTTACATAAAAGAATTGTCCATGTAGTTAATCGAGCATAGGGGTTATACCGGCCATGGAGGAACAAGAAAAGTGGAGTAGAGTGCTTGTATTGTAACACCCCAAGATTTTATGGAATTTATCTTTTTTTAAAATAAATTTAATCTCTTCTATAACCTACATTTCACATAACACTGAGCTTAAACGAAATTCAAAATATTATTATTTTAACACAGCAATTATACCTATACATAAAATTGGAGGGAATGGATAGTATTAACCAAATTATGAAATATATAATTTTACAACTCATTTTTAATTTATTAATTAAATATTTTTTAATATTTATATAATTTTTAGTAAAGTCATTTTGTTCTTAATATATATGTTTTCTTCAAAAAGTTATTTTTATTGCTTTTTTATGAGAAAATAAATATAATTAATTTTTTAAAATTTTAGGAAATTTATTTTATAAAATTAACATTATTTTTTGATTCATCATGTCAAAAATATCTTAGGATTAATTTTTGAGAATTTTCTAAAAAGTTTAATTTTTTATTGAATAGTAAAAAAATACCGATTTTTATAAAACTCTCATTTTATTTATATTTAAAATTCATTTTATGATTTTAAATTGACCTCAAATTAAATTAAGTAATTTTTAGTTATATATAATCTAATTAATTACATTTAAACGTTATTTATACCGTTTTTTGGTATATGTACATTTTTTGGCTTAAAAACACATTTTTCCCAAAAAAAACTATTTTTTGTTGTGTTTTGACTATTTAATTTTAAATTTAATTTTGAAAATCTTGTGTTTTGAATTTTTAAAAAATTATTCCATATTTAGAATTAGGTGATTCAAATTATTTTATAATATCGTCTTCATTTTTAAGCATAAAAAATTACCATGGTAAAAAAAGATTTACCATAATATAGGTAAAATAATATGGAAGGTTGAAGATAAAAGGTAAAAGATTAAAATAAATAAAAAATAAAACATTAAATGGGTGTTTTATGTGTTTATAAACCTTAACCATCCTTTAAAACATTAATTATCAACCAAATTCTTTGGAATTAATGCCACTCAAATGTGGTTGGCTTTAATTATAAAATAATCATTATTTAATCACTTAAAATCACCCCTCTTTGAGTATAAATATCACCCCTCACCACCCCCTTTATCTTTATAAACATTTAATATTTTCTCCCCATTTTTAAGTGCTTCTGGCCTCACTAATAGACCAATTCTAAGTTTTTTAATGGTTCCTTCAAGGAGGTGATATTTAAGAGGTAACTTTCTCAAACAACCTCTCTTAATTTATTTTCTTTTTCAACATTCTTTTCACATCATTCATCCATAAAATCATAATAACTCTATTATAATGTATATAATATAATTTTATATTTATAATGGAATATATTCTATCCACCCCTTTTCTTATCTCCTCTTATTCAAAGAAACGAAACCATTGTTCAAATTATGGTGGTTAACCGTCTCTGTGGATAATGATTTTTTTTCCATTACCACCTTCAAGGATGGTCATAAAAGTATTATTTTGGGTAAATCAGACTTTAATAGGTATATTATATCCTATTTAATGTTCTATAACAAATATATATACATAATATTCAATAAAATTAAACTAGTTCGTGATGGTCGGAAAACCCACCAAAATAAACTAAACATTTATCATTAACGTTTTATCAAATGAATCATCCTCATACCATAAATAAAAATTATATATAGGTAAATTTAAACTTATATAATTTAATTAATACCATTTCATTTCACTTATATATTTTTATTTCCATTTTTTCAAGAAAGTCTATAATTATACACAAATGAACCAGCCATTAAATTGAGAAATAAATGCACCCGAAACAATGAAAATAATGAAATATTATTAATGAACGGGTGATAAGATATTATAAAAGTATCATATAAGGTATTATAAATATTAATATTATTATTTAATTAATTAATATCATTCTTTAAATCTTTATATAGGATTTTAAATTATGCAAAACTAAAGGGAAGCGTGAGGTAAGGGTTTCTCATCTCATTTTTACTTCTGTGAGATATATGCCTAATTCACCACTTATTTCTTTTGTGTAGTGTATATACTTCCATTTTATATATCATATCATGAATATAATTATCTTAATGGTATTAAATGTTTAATTTTATAATTATTACTTTTATAGGTCATACGATTCGACTGATTACAAAGTGGTAAGGGATTTCTTAACCTAGTTTCCATTCATTGGGTTAAACTTCTACTTCCTTGATTATGCCATGTTAAGATTATGTGTGATATGAATATTTATTATATTATATTGTATTTAAACTTTTTTTATGTGTATTTAAATTTTATACACATAATCTATTCATTTTATTAATTCTCACATCAATGATATGAAATTTATAAGGGACTTTCCTTTAAAAATTATATTTTTAATGTTTCCCTTAAAACTCTTTTTTTCTTCAATGTCCATGTTTTTTAAAATTGTTTCTGAAAAAAAAATACTTTTAACTTATGAATTTTTTATGTAATTTTTACACATGTTTTATTTTTTACAAAATATTTTTAAAGGATTCTTTTTTTCATTTTCTAAATGAGGTTCTTTATGAATTTTCGGACAAAAAATACAAAAGGAATGTTTATTTTAACTTATATGGCATGAGAGGATTTTCCAACCACATGAATCCTTAATGATTTGATGTTTCCTTTACAATATTACATGGTTATTTTCTAATAAAATTTTTTCCTTTATAATTGCATGGCTCTTTAAAAATAAATTATTTGAAAATAGAAATGTTATTTTTTTTCAAAAAATATTCAAGTGATCTTTTAAAATTATTTTCCATATAAGATAACATTATTTTATGTTTCTTATGATTTACTAGGGATATTATCCAAGTATATTATACTTAATATTTTATGTCTGGTTTATGTTTATTATGGCATGATATTTATGAAACAAGTTTCTTTTCCACGGGTTATGCTATGATGAAATGTTTATGAAACTCAGTTTTTTTTTCATGGGTTTTGATATGATTTATGTTCTTCTGACACACATATGTATGGTTTTCATTATGTAATGGGTGGAACCTATATCTTCCTCCAATTAATTAGGTAAGTCTTTATATCTCATTATATAATAATGGAAAACAAGTTGATGGTCATGATCCACAATGGGAAACAGGTGCATCCTAATCCACTCTGGGAAACATGTGCATCCTAATCCACTATGGGAAAAAAGTGTGTCCTGATCCGCTATGTTGATGGTCTTGGTTGTTAACCTTGAAATATGATATTTTTTTGATATTTATGATGGTTCCACTCTTTTATGATATGATTTTATGGATCATGATTGATTTATGATGATTTATCACTCTTATGATCCATGTTTTCTAAAATGATAATGTTTATTCCTTGAATCATGTTTATGATATATGATATGTTGGGTATGAATTTTGTAAGTTATGATCATGATCACATAAAACTATTCTTATCTTATGATTTCATATGATCATAGATTTATATCTTCTATTTTTATCCTTACTAGGAATATTATCTCACCCTTTATTATGTTTCTTTTCCATAATATATGAAGAATGGTATTAAGTGTGATATGTCAAAAAGGTTTGTAGTTATGAAGGAATAAGCAGGAGATGATGTAGATGTTTTAGAAACTAGTTATTTATGTTTCCAAGTTTCCAAAGACACTAAACAAATACAATTATAGTGTGGTTTTGTTATATTATGTTATGAATATTCATCTATTTAGATGTAATATTTGTGTACGAAAATCCCAGATCATTATAGTTAGTATCAGAGAAAGGTTTCATTAACCTTTGGAAACTAGGATGGAAAAACCTTAGTAATAATCCTAAGGTTAAGTCTAGGTCACAATCCTAGAGTTTTTTTAATGATCTTGAATAACTTAGGATTAAACCTAAGGTGTCATATATTGAAATTTTATAAGCAATTTCCCTTGATTATGTGATTTCCCACTATGGTTATTGTTACTCACACTCTTCTTTTGTGTTTTATAAAATGGATAGAACCATGAGAATTTATGTTAATGGTGAATGTGATGGAAAACAGAATGATCTTCCTCATTAGAAACCAAATGAAATAGGAGTCAGAAGGTAAAGCCTTGTTATTATCCCTAATCATAAATCTTATAATATAATCAATAATCTCAATTTCGGTGAGTTTATTGACCCATCTAAAAAGATAAAGATAGATTTTCATGGTTACTACTGAGGAAAGAAAGTTCAATTTCCTCATGTAATTCATGTGGGAAGAGGCATCAAGGAGAGTGTTTCAAAGTAACTAGAAGATTATTTGGGTGTGGAAAAGGACACAAATCAAGTAATTGTAAATGAAAAGTGAAAGGTTTAGTTAACATAATGGATGAGAATAATGGAATTACTAATTCATCATCGATAGTTAAATGTTCTCAATGTGGAATGTATGGGAATTTTGAAAATTAATTCCTTAGGGGTAAATATCATGAAGAGAATCAGCAAGGTTGTATGATTAATGGTTATATTTTTGATGATGAAATATGATATGGAAGAAGTGTTAAGGTATAAAATAATGAATATTGGTTAATAGTTTATGAAGGAAGTGTAATGAGTGATTTTTTATGTTTTTGAATTCAAGAATAATGTTTTATAAGTAATTTATGGTATTATGGAATAATGAAACATCTAAGAATTATTCCACTATAGTTTTTCCTTAATTATTTTAAAGTATATGTTGAATGGTATTGGTAACCATGAAAAGTGATTGAGGTGGTAAGGTGACATTTTTAGAGAATACGTGATTAAGGGAAAGATAACCCTTAATATGTGCATGATGTTAGGATAATAATTATATAAAGAGATGTTTTTTGTGATAAAATAAATGGGGTAGTATTTATGACCTTGGAACTGATTATTAATATGATTAAAAGGTGGTTTATGGATTTTTTTTATATAATTTTTGGATTTATGGTATGAGGAAGGAGTTAATTTTTTAAAGCATTCATATTTTCACTAAGGTTTTATAGTAATTCACGTTATTACCATGTTTTAAGAGAATACATGATAATGATCTTCACGTGTTTGGTGTGTGACAATTAAGAGCTAAATCAAGTTGTTTTGGGGATTAATGGTAGGTTAATATTTGGATTTTAATT
Organism: Viscum album; assembly: GCA_963277665.1. Taxonomy (NCBI): domain Eukaryota; kingdom Viridiplantae; phylum Streptophyta; class Magnoliopsida; order Santalales; family Viscaceae; genus Viscum; species Viscum album. Next base: position 1,812,774,567 of record OY728156.1, read on the forward strand.
TTTTGGAAGGTTCATAAGGGTAACCATTTATGAAACTTTTTACATTGAACTTTGGATGAGGTTTTAGAGATTAATGTATTACTTAACCATATAAATATTTATACGTATTGGATAACCTATTCTAACCATTTTTTATGATAAAGAGAGACATAAGTAATGACTTGTCGTCACATTATGGATCTTATGATCCACTAGTTCTTCTAGCATTACAATTTCAACTTCATTTATTGAAGTAAGAAATGAAGCGGAAATTGATCAAGGCACAACCAAAGAGTGAGATTATACTTATGAGGTGAAATCAAGTAATTATATCTTCTCAAATGATTTTTAAATAAAATTTTATCTTGTTATCATCATTTCTGATGGCATCAATGATCTTTTTCAGAGCCATTTAGTCTATGGTCTTGTGGTCATTATCCTTTTAATGACCATGTTCTCTATCATTGTACATCAGAACTTGATAGCTATAATTATCTTCCATGTCCATGTTTTCACTTTAGAATAATATTATCCTAATCAGAATCCTAGTTTTGTGGTTATCATTACCTTTTAATTTCCCACATTTTAAAAGGAAGTTTTATTGACCCTTTTTATGATGTGAGTTTCCCACAAAGGGATTTTTAAACATCCACCTTTTATTTTCGAAGTGCAATTTCAAATTTCAAGGATGCATTTTTTTGAATTGTTGATTGTATTGGGATGGTAGCTTATCAATTGGATATTCCACCAAATCTCTCTCAATTAAATAATTTAATCCATGTATCTCTCTTGAGGAATTATTTGCCTAATCATTCGCATATACTAAAAACAGTGGTCATACCAATGGGGAAATATCTTTCTTATAAATAAAAATTGATAGAGATTTTGGATCACAGAGATAAATTTATATGAAACAAGACCACTCACCTAGTTAAATTTTTTTGGTGAAACCACCAATTTGATGAAGCTATGTGGAAACTTAAGGATGTGATGAGGTAGTGGTATCCTCATCAGTCTGTATCCGAGTAAAAAATTTTGAGGGAAAAATCATTTTAATGTGGGTAGAATTTAACACCCCAAAATTTTATAGTATATCTCTTTTTTTAAAATAAATTTAATCTCTTTGATAACTTATGTTGCACGGGACACTGAGCTTAAACAAACTTCAAAATATTATCATTTTAACATGACTATTATAACCTAACCGTTAAATTAGTAGAAATGAATAGTATTAACCACATTATGAAATATATAATTACAAAAATAATTTTTAATGTATTAATTAATTATTTTTGAATATGCGCATAATTTTTAGTAAATTCACTTTGTTCTTCAAATATATTTTTTCTTTAAAAATCAATTTTTATTGCTTTCTATGAGAAAGTAAATATAATTAATTTTTTACAATTTTAGAAAATTTATTTGATAAAATTAATATCATTTTTTGATTAATCATTTCAAAATTATCTTAGGATTAATTTTTTAGAATTTTTTGAAAAGTTTAATTTTTCAGTGAATAGTAAAAAATATCAATTTTTATAAAATTCTCATTTTCTTTATATTTAAAAGTTATTTTATGATTTTAAATTTAAATCAAATTAAATTAAGTAATTTTTAGTTATATATAATATAATTAATTACATTTAAATAATATTTATAACTTATTTTGGTATAAGTACATTTTTGGGCTTAAAAGCACATTTTTCCAAAAAAAACTATTTTTCGTTACATTTTGACGATTTAATTTTAAATGAAATTTTGAAAATTCTATGATTTTAATTTTTAAAAATGAGTTACATATTTTGAATTATGAGGTTCAAATTATTTTATAAGGTCATTTTCATTTTTAATCATAAAAATTTAATATGGTAAAAAAAGATTTACCGCAGTATAGGTAAAATAATGTAGCAAGTTAAAGTTAAAAGGTAAAAGATTAAAATACCTATAAAAAACATTAAATGAGTGGTTGATTCTTTGATAGACCTTAAAAATCCCATACAAAACTGATTATCAACCAATTTTTTTTGAATTAATCACATCCAAATGTGGTTGGATTTAAATATAAAAGAATCATTATTTAATCACTTAAAACCACCCCTCCTTAGGTATAAATACCACCCCTCACCACCCCCTTTCTCCTCAAAATTATTAAAGATTTTGAAATCTATTAAAATACTCTCCTCCAAACTCTCCTTGTGTCCTAATTTTTTTATCTCACTCTAATACCAATTCTGAGTTCCTTAAGGGGTCTTTTAGGGAGGTGATATTTAAGAGGTAACTTTTCCGAACAACCTCTCTTAATTTATTTTCTTTTTAAACCTTATATTCACCAAATTAATCCATAAAATCATAATAAATCTAGTATAATATATATAATTTAATGGTATATATCTAATAGAATATATTTTATCCAACCATTTTCTATCTCCTCTTATTCGAAGAAATGAAACCATAGTCCAAATTATGGCGGTTAACTGTCACTGTGGATAATGATATTTTCATTTTTCATTACCACCTTCAATGATGGTCATAAAAGTTTTATTCTGGTCAAATAATATTTTAATAGTTATATTATAACCTATTTCATAATATTCAACTAATATATAGACATAATATTAAATAAAACAAAACTAGTTCACGATGGTCGTAAAAACCACCAAAATAAACTAAACATTTATCATTAACATTTTATCAAATGAATCATACTCATACAAGAAATAAAAATTATATATGAGACCATTCAAACTTATATAATTGAATTAATTCCATTTAATTTCAATTCTTGAGTTTTATTTCCATTTGACAATAAAATCTATAATTATACACAAATAACCGACCATGAAACCATGAAACCATGAAACGAACGCACCCGAAATAATGTAAATAATGAATTATTATTAATGAATGGGTTTTAAGATGTTATAAAAGTGTCTTATAAGGTATTATAAATATTAATATGGTTATTTAATGAATTAATAACATTATTTAAATCTTTATATAGGATGTTAAAGTATATAAAACTAAAGGGAAGCGTGAGGTAAGGGTTTCTCTTCTAACTTTTAATTTTGTGAGATATATACCTTATTCACCAATTATTTATTTTTATGGTGTATTAATTTCATTTGATATATCATATCATGAATCTAATTATATTCATGGTATTCAGTGTTTAATTTTATAATTATTACTTTTATGGGGCATACAATTCGACTAATTACAATGTGGTGAGGGGTTTCTCAACTCGGTTTCCATTTAGTGGGTTAAACTTCTAATTCATTGATTATGCCATGTTAATATTATGTGTGATATGACTATTTATTATCTTATTTTGTATTTACACTTTTTTAATATTTATTTTCATCTAATATACATAATCTATTCATTTTATTAATGCTTATGTCAATGATATGATATTTATAAGGGACTTTCCTTTAAAAAATATTATCTAAAAGTTTCCCTTAAAACTCTTTTTTCTTCCATGTACATGTTTTCTAAAAAATCAAAAAAAAAATACTATTATATTATTATTTTTAATTTCATTTTTACCCATGTATGATTTTTTACAAAATGGTTTGAAAGGATTCTTTTTGTCATTTTCTTAATGAGGTTCTTTGTGACTTTTCCGACAAAAAATACATAATGAATGTTTTTATTAACTTATATGGAATGAGAAGCTTTTCCCACTATCATGATTACTTAATGATTTTATGTTTCCTTTAAAACCTTACATGGTTATTTTCAAAGAAAATTTTTCCTTGAAAATTGTACGGCTCTTTAAAAAGAAATTATTTGACAATGGAAATGTTATTTTTTCAAGGATTATTTCAAGTGATATTTAAAAATTATTTTATATATAAGATAACATTATTTGATGTTACTTATGATTTACTTTGGATATTATTAAAGGATACTATACTTATTAGTTTTATGTTTGGTTTATGTTTATGATGGAATTATATTTATGAAACTATTTATTTTCCATGGGTTATGCTATGATGAAATTTTTATGAAATATAATTTATTTTTCATGGGTTATGATATGATTTATGTTCTTATGGAACACATATTTATGGTTTTTATTATTTGATGGGAGGTACCTATATATACTTCCAATGTATTGGGTAAATCTTTATATATGATGAGATAACAATGGGAAACAATTTGATGGTCTTGATCCATTATGAGAAACAGGTGCATCCTGATACACTATATGAAACAAGTTCATCCTTGTACATTATGGGAAACAAGTGTATCTTGATACACTATATTGATAGTATTTTTATTTAACCTTGAAATATGATATGTTTTTCTATATTTATGATGGTGCAACACTTTTATGACATGATCTTATGGATCATGATTGATTTATGATTATTTATCACTCTTACGATCCTTGTTTTATGAAATGATAATGTTTATACCATGAATAATGTTTATGATAAATGATAGGTCGGGTATGAAATTCATAAGTTATGATCATTATCACATAACCCTATTATTCTCTTATGATTTCATATGATCATGTATTGATATATTCTATGTTTATCCTTACTGAGCATATGAGCTCACCCTTTATTATGTTTCTTTTCCCCAGGATATGAATAAAGGTATTAAGTATGATATGTCATAAAGGTTTCTAGTTATGAAAAAATAAGTGAGAGATGATGTAGATGTTTTATGAACCAGTTTTTTATCTTTCTAAGTTTCTAAAGACACTAAACCCATACAGTTCTGACATGGTTTTTTATGTTATGTAATTAATATTCATCTATTTAGATGTAATATTTGTGTATGAAAATCTTGAGACATTATATGTATAAGAACCCAAATATATGGAAATCATACAAGTCAGAGGCCACAGGTAGGCAAGGGGTAGTTCAAACACTAGGGGTCAGGCTTAGTGATAGTAGGGGACCACAAGCCCCAATCTGATTTGTACAAGTTTTATGGTGAGTGTCTTATATTATTAAGCATTGAAAATTGAATATTGGTTTTGATATGGGATTATTCAAGAAACATATTTTTATTTTAAAATCAGGTCATGTGCATGTTAAATATGATATTGCACTCGATTTTTAAATATAGTCGCGCACTGATTTGAAATAAAAAAACATCATGAAGGGGTACATCTTTTACCGTGAGTCACTATAGGGTTTTTTATGCTGATTTTTTAGGTATATAAATATTAGTGTTCATGACAATCCTATATAGAAATTAGATCGATCATAGTGAGCTACTTTGAGGGTTGATCTGCTACCTGATTAAATGTTCCAAGCAACCTATGATAGACAGACCATTAGTACGAAGGACTATGAGCTTTCATGAGGTGACCATAATGGATCAATAATGTCTCCAACCTACCATAAAAAGTAAATGGATCAATGTAAACTAGGAGATACTAAGAGTATTCGGATCGAACGCATGCTTCATACCAAGTGACTTGTTGTAGGGAGGCATATGGCTGATGCAAATAGTAACCTACCACATAAAGAGATTTTGAGATGTCGCAAGCATCCGACTGTGTAGAATGGACCGACCACACCAAAACCTACTACTAGCGCATCCACTGTGAAATGAATGGGTGAATATGAGGATTCATAGTATATAGACCTATTGTGAGTGGTTTCCAAACTACCACAAGTACAGAGGATTATCGACCATGATAAAGAACCTACTACATGAATAAATGCAGACCAACCATGAGCTTTCAACCTACCACAATGTTTGATTGGTCAACCGTGAGGGTTCTTAACCTACCATAAGGATGGATGATGAGGATCATGGCACTAATGGGAATCGAGGGGTTGAAGGAAGACTTGATGAGGAGGGTGGAAGGCACATGATTACACAAGACCCATTGTGAGGAATTGGTGTCCCAATGATAAGGGAGTGGACCAAGAGAATGAAAGAGACCTTAAATGGGTTAATCATGGAATTATAAGAGGAGGAACAATACCCTTGATTTATGAAAGAATCCAGGAATATAATTACATTAATTAAGGCCCAAAATTTTTTTAAAAAATCCAACCCAAGTGGTGATACGAATTTTCAAGCCCACCCCACCATGGAATATTTAAATTCAAAAGGTGGTGGGCTACTTTTCTTTACTTTTCCAAAAGGGTGTGCTAATTGTCTCCTAAATCCATGGTCAAGTGAAAAAGTTTTAAAAATAATCCTTTAGGATTTTTGACTATGGAAAACTAGGCATTGGAATAATGTAAATATCCACCCCATGTGTGATTCAAATTTCAAGTTTCTTTGGCTATAAATAGCCACCCCCTTGTACTCTTTGGACATCATGAATGAAGGTAATGTTATTATGGTGAGTTTTTCTTGAAACCTTTGTGTTATTGCTTAATTATTGAATTATAAAAGGATTTTTCATACTTTATGGCATCTTGTGTCTAGAGTTATTAGAGACAAGTTCTCTTTTGGGTTTTACCTTGACCATTTCCCCCTTTCTTCTCATTTTCACTATCTGCACACCACATTCACTTGTTTTCTTGCAGAGATCTAGGTTCTCAACATGAAAACATTATACAAGGTTCCTAGGACACTTACTAGTGGTTCTTTTATCGTGTATCATTTGGTATCAAAGTCCACTTGCAAGAAATCGGGTTCTTTCTTTCTTATCCATTCTTTCGTCTTCATTTCTCTTCAAATCGGGCCAACATCAATTCTGGTCCATTTTATTCTTCACATATGGACATCATTTCTTCATAATTTTGGATGTACATTATATCATTATTATAGTTGAGAATCTCATATTTCTTCTCCATTTGGAATCATCAAAGTCAAAGATAAAAATCTTGAGATACAACGGGTTCAAATTTTGCGACGAATTTTGTAATTTTAAAACCATGCAAATATCAATTTGATTTCATTTGATGTTACAAATTATTGCTTCTCCTACATTTAAATATTAAAAAAAATCATCATTTTTCTACTGCATTTACTCAAAAAAAGATCCCAAAAATCAAAAATAAAAATAAAAAAATTAAAGGCTCAAACAAATTGCAACTTTTTGAATTCTACGTCCCATTTTCATTATTATTCATCCATTTTCTTCCCCTTCCCTTGTTTTTCATATTTAATCCATTTTTAATTTTATCTTTGAATTCTATTTCAGGATTACCACATCTCAATTATCCTTTAGATTTGTTGAAATTGGGTAAGAATGATATAGGAAGCAAGTTGAGTGGTAAAAGGCAAGAGTGTTACATTTTGATAAAAGTCTAAATTGAGTGAAACATGAGAGAACATATTATTTTTGTGTGTAAAAACATTATGGAGTGTGTGAGGTCCATTTTTTCCTTTATTTTAAATTTTTTTCATAGGATTCCAAAATGGTGGAGGCGAGTAACACCAATGAAGCGGACATTAGGTTATTCATGAGGGTTGTACAAGAACAATTCCAAAGGTTGAATACAAGGATGGATGAACTGCAATACCCTTCCAATTCTAGAGCATCACCAAGGAGGCAGATCATTGAAGAAGAGGAGGAGTTATCCTATTTTCATGAGTCACCAATTTGGAGAAATCAACCACCATGGAGGCAATCCAATGATCTTGGAGGAGTAAAGTTGAGGATCCTTTAATTCCAAGGTAAGAATGATCCTCAAACTTACTTGGAATGGGAATAAAAGGTAGAGAATGTTTTTGGTTATCACAACTATTCAGATGAAAATAAGTTGAAGTTGGTAGTTGTGGAATTCACCGACTATGAGAGTATTTGGTGGGACCAACTACAAGTGAGTCGACGACGAAGTGGAGAAATACCCATCCACACTTAGGAGGAGATGAAAGTGGTAATGCATAAGTGGTTCATTTCTAGACACTATTATCATGATTTGTTCCTCAAGTTGTAGGGTTTGAAACATGGGGCCATGAGTGTTGAGGATTATCACAAAGAGATGGATATCATTATGATTTGGGCCAATATTGATGAGTAGAAATAGGTCACCATGGAAAGGTTTGTGAATGGCCTCAACCATGACATTCAAGACATAGTGGACATGCACCACTACTTGTACATAGAGGATCAACTTCACATGGTTACTAAAGTGGAGGGGAAAGTAAAGGAAAGAAGGATGATCCCTACATCTTTTGGTAAGGATTCTAAATATTCCTTCAAGTTTAAGGATTCCAAACCATAAGAGCATATAAGGTAACACAAAACTGATTCAAATGAGGTGCCCAAAACAAAACCATTATTTCCAGAATCCAAAGGTAAAACTGAGGGTAGGGTTGTTTCTAAATCATGTGATATCAAATACTTTAAATGTCAAGGATTTGGAAAATTTTCTCACAATTACAAAACAATAGGATAATGATTATTTTAGATGATGGATATTTTCTTAGTGCTAGCTCAAGTGAAGATGGAATGCCACCACTTGAGGATAATTTGGATGTGGAAGTAGAGAGCCCCGTATATGGAGAAATGATTGTGGAAAGGCATGTTTTTAGTGTTCAACCCAAAGGAGAACATGATCAAGAGAAAAGGGAGCACATTTTTTATACTATATGTCTCATCAAAGATAAGGTATGTAGTATGATTATTGATGGGGTAGTTGTACAAATGTAGAAAGTGGTTTGATGGTTGATAAATTGGGATTAGCTACGATCAGAAATCCTAGACCTTATAGACTACAATGGTTAAATAATAGTTGGGATGTCAAAGTGACTAAGAAAGAACAAGTTCCATTTTCTATTAGGAAGTATGAAGATAAGGTGTTATGTGATGTTGTTCCCATGCATGCTAGTCACATTTTGTTGGGAAGGAATTGGAAAATTGATAAGAGGGCCTCACATGATGGATACACCAACCTCTATTCTTTTGAGTACAATGGGAGGATGGTTATTCTTACACCATTTAGGCCTTTTCAATCTTATGAATACCAAGTGAGGATTGAGAGAGATTTTGAGAAGAGAGAAAAGGAAAAGAGAGAAAAAAAATAGAGAGAATGAAAAGAGTGGGAAAATCAAGAGTAAAAAAGGAGTGATGAGTGACATCAAAAGAATTGAGGGAAAAAAATAGTTGAAAACAATCACTACTACAAATATGGATTTTATTAGTGCTAGAAAAGTCGATTAACAATGCTAAAAAAAGCAATGTTAATCGAGGAAAGGATAAAGGGGGGTCCCTTTTATCAGTGATCCAAAAAGCGCTGATAAATTCCCCTTTTATTAGCGATGATAAAAGGGGCCTTTTATCAGTGCTTTTTTTTAGCACTGATAAAAGGGGCCTTTATCAGCACTTTTAAAAATTATTAATAAAAGTTGAAAAAATATTAAAAAAAATAAAAAAAAATATAATTTTGAAATTTTGAGGGGCTTCAACAGCGCTTGAAACCCCCCTTTAACAGCATCCACTGCCATGGTATCCCACGCATGCCCCAGGCCAGCTCCACCCAGCCCCACCCACCTTTAACAGCGCTAGGTAATTCCCCACACCTGCGTGCGTGACCTGCTTCCCTCAGGATTTGAACTCGATACCTCTTGCTTGTGCGTCTAAGCCTTTACCACTCCACCATATTGCTTTGCTTTTCATTTATTAATATATCTATTTATTTATATATTTATTTATTCATATTAATATATACATATATTTAATTATATTAATATATATATATATCCATATATTAATATATATATATATATATAAACACATATATATATATAGTCATATTAATATATACATATAGTTAATTATATTAATATATATATATCCATATATTAATATATATTTATATATATTTATATATATTTATATATTTATTTATTTATTTATAATTTTTTATCCGTATATTTATTTTTATATTAATATATATTTATAATATTAGTTTTAAATACATTTATAAAATATGTTTTCTTATGTTTGTTTTTATAAATAAATACATACATATATATATACAACACACACACACAGATATATATTATATTTATATCTATAGGTATAATTATACATATTTTTATATATTTACAAATATTATATATTAATATGTATATACAAAAGTGCTAGAAATGGGGTCTCGAAAAAAACCTAACAAATCGCAGACTCACTGAAAAAGACATAACTTCTTCTCCAGGTGTCCGTTTTAGCTTCGTGAATAGTAAAACTGATTCTCATGGAATGAACTACGATAACACAGGTGGTGGAGGCTGAACAGACACACGAATCAGAAGTTATGACCATTTTAATAAAAATTTGATAGGGGTCTGGACACGAAAACTGAGTTTTGGAGTCCTTTTGGTGTTTTTTGGGGGATTTAGGGTCCCATACATTACTAAGACTATGTATGAGTCAACCTTATATGTATATATCTTTGCTTTATTCGATTTTATATATGGTAGATCCCAAACGGACACCCAGAGCGAAATTTATGGTCGTTTGAAGTTGGACTTTTTTTTGGAGTTCTATAACTAATATATCTTTCATTCCTCTGATATTCTAACGGTTTAGAATAGATGTGGTCGTCATTCATTTCGCGAGCTTCGATTTTACTAGTCGCAGCGCTCAAATGGAAAACCGGGTCAGAAGTTATGCCTGTTTTAGTGAGTTTCTAGTTTCTTAGGTTTTTGGGAGATACGAGAGTTATAAAATTTCAAACGACAATAACTTCTACTCCGAGTGTCTGTTTTGGCTCTACCACTTATCAAATCGAATCTTGATAAAATTTACACACTTCTATGATCACCTAAACCCCTTATCACGTTCTTTGAGGTTCAAAACGGACCAAAAATGCTCTGAATGATCATAAGTTTGGCTCTGGGGGTCCGTTTTGCCATAACTTCTACTCCGGGTGTCCGTTTTGCCTCAACCACATATCAAATCAAATATTATGACCAGACCTACACTACTATGACCATTGTAACACATTCTCATATTCTTCAAGCTATGAAAAGGTCCTTAATCCCTACAAACGACCATAATTTCTGCTCTGGGGTGTCCATTTTCAGTCTACGACATATCAAATCGATATAAAACATATTTTAAAAAATATTTATTATATTTATATCAATATAAATATACTTATATATCAATATATTATTATTTTTTAAAATATACCAATTTATCAGCGCTAGGAAAATGCGCGCTGATAAAACCCCCCTTTATCAGTGCTACTAAAAAAGCGCTGATAAAGGGGGCCCCTTTAACAGCACTAAAAAAAGCACTGATAAAGGGGGGCCTTTATCAGCACTTTTTTTTAGTGCTGATAAAGGGGGCCCCTTTATCAGTGCTAAAAAAATCATTGATAAAGGGGTGGCACTTCCCTTGCCCCATTTTTTGGTAGTGAATAGTGAAAATAAGAGTGAAAACAAGAGTGTTGAGGTAAAAGTGAGCTTATTTTTAGAAAAAATAGAGATATAGAGAGCTTTAGAGGGGGAGGAAAATCTTGTTCTTCTATGAAAGGGAGAATTTTTTACCACTAACTCTCATAACCCTTCAATGCCTTCTATTTTTGTGTCTCTTTTGTAGGAATTTAGTGATGTGTTTCTGAAGGAAATTTTCGATGGCTTACCTCCCTTACGAGGTATCGAGAACCACATCGACTTCCTCCCAGGAGAAAAACTTCCCAATCAACCAGCTTATCGGGATAACCCAGAGAAGACTCTAGAAATCCAACAACAAGTGGAATAATTTCTAAGGGATTTTTTTGAGAGATCTTGAGTCCATGTGTGGTACTGGTAATTCTTGTCCCAAAAAAAGATGGTAAGTGGAGAATGTGTGTTGATTGATGAGCTATCAAAAAAATCATAGTAAAGTATCATTATCCCATACCTCGTTTGGATGATATGATTGATTAATTCCATGGTGAATGTTTGTTTACTAAAATTGACCTAAGTAGTGGATACCATTAAATTAGAATGAAAGAGGGAGATGAATGGAAAACTGCATTTAAAATTAATTTTGGGTTGTATGAATGGATAGTTATGCCTTTTGGAAAAACTAACACCCCAAGTACATTCATGAACTTAATGAATCAAGTTTTTAATCCATTCATTGTGAATTTTTTGTAGTGTATTTTGATGACATACTTGTTTATTCTAAGATCCTTGAGGAACATCATGAACATTTGAAACATGTTTTTGAGAATCTTAGGAAAAATATGTTGTTTTAAAACTTAGAAAAATGTATATTTTGTTTAAATTTGGCTGTTTTCCTTGGTTTTTTGGTAGGAGCTGATAGCATGAGGGTTGATGAAGATAAAGTGAGGAAATTCTAGATTTTCCAACACCAACAAATGTCAATGAGGTTAGGATCTTCCATGGACTTGCAAGTTTTTACCAAAGGTTTGTGAGGGACTTTTTAACCATTGTGGCGCCATTGAATGAGTTGGTCAAGAAAGGAGTGAGATTCAAGTGGGTAAAATCTCAAGAATAATCATTATCCACACTCAAAGTTAAGTCGACCAATTCACCTCTCTTAATTATGTCCGACTTTTCTAAAGTATTTGAGGTTGAGTGTGATGCCTCTGGAATAAGAATTGGGGATATTTTAATGCAAGACTGTAAGCCTATAGAATAATTTAGTGAGAATCTTAATGGGGTTGCATTGAACTACTCTACCTATGACAAGGAATTATATGCTTTGAAAAGAACTTTAGAAAAATGTAAACATTAATTGTGGCCAAGGGAATTTGTGATTCATTCAGATCACGAAAGCCTAAAATTTCTTAAGTCATAAGGAAAGTTGAATAGGTGGCATGAAAGATATATTTAATTCATTGAAACATTTCCTCAAATCATTAATCATAAACAAGGAAAATAAAATGTTGTCATTGATGCTTTATCTAGGATATACTCCCTTATCACTTCTATGCATGCTAAAATACTTGGTTTTGAAATGTTGAAAAGTATGTATGAGAATGATGCTGCTTTTTTTGAAATTTGGAAGTTGTGTGAAAACATGGGGAAAATGATTTTTATAAACATGATGGATTTATTTTTCAAAAAAATAAATTATGTGTTCCATCTTGTTCTATGTGTGAATTACTTGTTAGAGAAACTCATGGTGGTGGATTAATGGGGAATTTTGGGGGTGGGAAAACTTTTTCCTTGTTGATTGAACATTTTTATTGGCCTCACATGTGTAGGGATGTGGTTAGTGTTTGTGGAAATTGTAATGTGTGTAAACATGAAAAGTAAAAAAGTGCTTCCACATGGCTTATACACACCTTTTCCTGTTGTTTCTCATCCTTGGGTTGACATTTCAATGGATTTTGTACTTGTCTTTCCAAGATCACAATCAGGTATGGATAGAATCGTTGTGGTGGAGGAAAGGTTTAGTAAAATGGATCATTTTATTGCTTATTCAAAAACCAATGATTCAAATCATATCTCTGATTTGTTTTTTAGGGAAATTGTTAGGTTTCATGGCTTACCCAAGAGCATTGTGAGTGATAGGGATGTCAAATTCCTTAGTCACTTTTATAGGACATTGTGGAACAAAATTGGAACCAAACTTTTGTTCTCCACCACCACAAACCCACAAATATATGGTCAAACTGAGGTGGTCAATATAACACTTTCTGAATTACTATGTTTCATCCTTAGAAAAAATTTGAAACATTGGGAAAGATGTTTGTCTCACATTGAATTTTCTTATAATTGAGTGGTTCACTCCACTACTAATGATTCACCATTTGAAGTTGTGTATGGTTTTAACCCATTAAATCCACTTGGTATTTTACCTTTTCCTACTAATAAATTTTTTAATCTTGAAGGTGAAAAAAATTCAAAGTCTGTGCAGGAGTTTCATGCAAAGGTAAAGGCCAACATTGTGCGGAAGAATGAACAAGTGACGAAACATGCCAAAAATGGTCAGTGGAAAATGGTGTTTCAACCTGGAGATTGGGTGTGGGTACACTTGATGAAGGAGAGGTTCCCAAAAAAACATAAATCAAAACTTAATATATGAGGAGATGGTCCTTTCTAATTCATATAGAAGATCAACAATAATTCCTACAAGATTGAGTTACCCAACAGGTATAGAAATGTTAGTGCCACCTTTAATGTTGATGATCTTTCTCCCTTTAAATTTTTATATTTGAGGAAGAATCCTTTTGAGGATGGAGGAGATGATAAGGATCATGGAATCAATTATCATCAAGGGGTTGAAGGCAGACTTGATGAGAAGGGTGGAAGGTGCATGATTTCATAAGACCCATTGCGAGGAATCGGTGGCTCAATGACAAGGGAGTGGACCAATAGAATAAAAGAGGCCTTAAATGGGTTAATTAAGGCCCAAACATTCTTTTAAAAATCCAACCCAAGTGGTTCTACGAATTTTCAATCCCACCCCGCCATGGAATCTTCAAAGTCAAAAGGTGGTGGGCTACTTGTCTTTACTTTTCTATAAGGGTGTGCTACTTGTCTCCTAAAGTCATGATCAAGTGAAAAAGTTTTTAAAATAATACTTTAGGATTTTTTACTATAGAAAAATAGTCATTATACTAATGTAAAGATCCACCCCATGTGTGATTTGAATTTCAAGTTTCTTTGGCTATAAATATCCACCCCCTTGTACTCTTTGGACATCATGAATGAAGGAAATGTTATTATGGTGAGTTTTTTTTTGAAACCTTTGTGTTCTTGATTAATTCTTGACTTATAAAAGGATTGGTTATCCTTTGTGATGTCTTGTGGCTAGAGTTATTAGAGACAAGTTCTCTTTATGTTCTACCTTGACCATTTCCCCCTTCTCATTTTCACTTTCTGCACACTACATTCACTTGTTTTCTTGCGGCAATATGGGTGCTCAACACACGAACATTGTACAAGGTTCCTAGGACACTTCCTAGAAGGTCTTGCATTGTGTATCAAGGTATGATCCATCAAACTATCAAATTAAGAAATGAGCTACCATGAGATATCGACCAACCATTGAACATGTTTTCAAACCAATATTTCAAATTATATTTCATGCATGAAAAACAAAGTATCCAAAAGTGGGGTTTTTTTATCTTAGAAGAAGAAGAGGAATTTATGAAGCTTGTGCATGATATTTCATACACCCAGATTAAAAAGTCACATGAAAAATTGGTTCATGCATGTGAACCAAATAAGTAATTTTGCATGAGAGTTATTTTCCGTTTATCATGAAACACTAGAGTGATAATCAATAATTCATATATGACATGGATTAAGTATTTTGTTAACTTCAAGTTGAGTAAAAATGTAAATATAGTTATGAAAAAAAAGATATCGGGGATGTTTGGTCCATGACAAGCTTGAAGTATATATATTATTTTCCATTTAAGTAAAGATTATGATGCATGAAACATTCATAAAGACTATATTACATGATTTTGAGGAGCTCAAACCATGTCTAGGTTCATTTTGTATAAGGTTTGAGGTTACAGAATCTCAATGTGATGAAGGGTGGTGGTGTGTGATTCATACATAACAAGAGTTCTTTATGAGCATCAATGAAAGGTAAATGGAGATGGTTTCTAAGTAAAGGTAATTCACTTACTATGTAAGGGTATATGTGAGTTTTATAAGGGTGAATCTCAATCTTATAAGGGTTATCCCATTACCCTTATGATTAGTACATGCAGTTTATTTGTGGGAGTTTAGATATGATGGTGAATATGTATTGTTATTCAATGAAATAATATAATGATACATGTATCTTGATTTATTCTGATGATTTAGTGGAAGAAGAATCCATGGAGAATCCATGGAGAATCGAAAACCATAAATTTATGAATCTATAATCGTTTTTGTTATGAAAAATGCTTCCACACACATGATAGTTGTCAAATGTTTTAAAATCAATGATTTTTTGGAAAGTGAGACAAAATAATTCAAATATTTCATGTGAATAAATGTTTAATTCCTAAAGGATAATTTAATATAAGGTCTTGACTCGAGTTTTGAATGAGCATTCAAATGAATTTAAATTTATTTTCAAAAAAAGAGAAAATATCACTATCAAATATCAAGGATTTTCCATAATTTTTTATGGAAATATTATTCATTATATTTCTTTGTGAATATATATGTGGTAAGTGATGAAGGTGAGTATATAGAGTGAAATAGAGAATCCCTTTGATATTGAAGCAATTTTGAAGACATCCTATCCATTCAAAGAAAGATAATTGGATACTTTTTTCAATTGAATATTTGTTGGGTGTTAAATAAAGACAAGAAGAAAAAAAAGGTGAGAGAGGAATAGGTCGATGTTATTGTTATTTTTCATCCTATACATCAAAACTTTGAGAAGATAGAAGATTCAATGTGTTTTTAGTTTGGGAATAAAAATGATCCATTCTCTTGAAAAGATTATACGAAATATCATTTAGTTGAACCTTGAGTTCACCAAAAGTTTGTATCCACCAGTAGTTTAGCATAGTAGAATTCCAAACTACTGGATCCTCCACCTCTATATAAGAGCAAAAAAATTAGGAATTCAATAAGTACCCTAATCACCACTCAATAGATGAATCAAACACACACAAACACATATTGAAAAATAGGAAATAATGAACACTGGTTTACATGGTTCAGAATTTCATCCTATGTCCATGGAAGAACACTGTTAACCTTTTGTATTTTTGAAAGTACAAGCTTTAAAAACACTATATCTTAGAAAAACAGTGTTATACTTTTCATAGATCAGTACAAAAAAATACTTCAGATCATAGTGCAATTTTAGCAGCTGAATCCACCTCCATTTAT
This sequence comes from Viscum album, assembly GCA_963277665.1. Classification (NCBI taxonomy): domain Eukaryota; kingdom Viridiplantae; phylum Streptophyta; class Magnoliopsida; order Santalales; family Viscaceae; genus Viscum; species Viscum album. The sequence continues at coordinate 1,812,791,232 of OY728156.1, forward strand.
AAAGGTTCATTACTGGTCAAACACGTAACACTGACTTCCAACATTTTCATTCATCAATATGTTGACTTATTTATTCAGTTGAGGCTTCCACTAACTCAACCGGCCCAGCTGATACACTGTTCACTACACCCAAAGACCAATATATACAACATACATCAGAATTTTTTGAAATTTCAGTGGTTTAACCCATAACCTGGAGGTTCCTTTTACTGTTAAACTGGAAATACTGAAGAATACTATCAAATACTATACTTATAATGAGTGAACTTATGGTTAATTGAATTTAAGATTCTCTAAGATTCTGATGTTCTTAATAAGGATTAACATCCCAAAAATGTCACACTTGAATATTTGTTTCAGGAAACCACATCTCCATCCTCCAACACTTTGGTAAAACTAAATCCTTCTACAAAATTCATTATAGTGATCTTCATTCTCTTCTTATTCATTCAAATCTAAATCAGGCACATTGTTTCCTCATAATTTCTTAGAATAACAATTTTGTGAACATGTCATCTAGATTTTTCTTCCCTATGATCTTCCATAACTCAAACACCTTTTCTCCAACAGATTCTATATGAAATGGAATTTCAAGTCAGTATGTTACATTCTTGCATGAAATACCATATTCTTAGTAATGTGAATAAAACTCTAACTATCACAGAATATAACTCCTACTAATGCTTTTCCAAGTTTCTTGAATGATTAAATTAACCAAGTAAATTCCTTTCTATCTTTTGTAGCTGAAACATACTCTACTTCAAATGTAGACAAAGTCACCACTAGCTATAGTTGTGACATCTAGTTGGTCATCATTCCACCAAAGGTAAACAAAAAACCCATTTTTATTTTTCAATTTTAAAAATCACCAAAAAAATCTATATCAACAAAACCTTGAAGAGGATCATCTTAGCTAAAGCATAATATTGTATCTTTTGATCCTTTCAGGTATCGAATGATCGACTTCATAGCTTCCCAGTTATCCTTCCTAGGGTTAGACATGAAATGAATTACAACTCCCACTACAAAGGAAATTTCAATCCATGTACAAACCATCAAATACATAAAGTTTCCAATAGCTAAATCATAATTTACATTCACCATATAACAGACCTCGTCTTTCATTGAAGGTGTATGTTCCTTGGATAACTTTAAGCGTCTGAAGAGGGGAGTTCTGAGATATTTATAACTGGTCATTTGAAACCTTTCAAAGATATTTAGGATATAATATTTCTAGGATAACGCCAAAGTATTCGATTTTTTATCCCTTTCTATCCTCATACCCAATATTTTCTTGGCTTGACCAAGATCCTTCATTTCAAATCTTCTGGAAAACTTAATCTTCAACTACTGAATCCATTGATTTTATGGTCCTTCCAAAAGCATGTCATCCACATAGAGTAGGATAATTATATAAGTTCCATAAATCTAGTAATTTTGATAGAAATGGTGATCATAGTCACTCATTTTGAAACCTTCCTCATTCATGAAAGAATCAAACTTCTAGTTCCACTATCGAGGTTCCTATTTCAATCCATAAAGACTTTGCTTGATTTTGTAAATAAGGCCCTCCTTTTAATGGTCTTCAAATCCCTTAGGATACTTCATCCATGGAGTAGGATAGTCTTTACATCCATCTGATCCAAGTGTGTCCCATCATATGAAACAATTCTTAACACTATTCTGATTATAATATGGTTTACTACTGGTGAAAATATTTCTGAGAAATTGATCCCATCTTTCTATTGAAATCATTTCACCACAAACCATGCCTTATATCTTTCACTATTGTTTGATTCTTCTTTTAAATAGTAAACCCATTTTTATCAAGTTTCATTTTTCCCTTTTGTAATTTAGTCAATTCCTAAGTTATGTTGAGCTTTAAGGAATTCATCTATTGCTCCATAATTGAATCCAACTACTTCGAGTCACTGGGAGTTGCTACCACTTATGGATATTCAAGTTCCCCAGCATCCATTAGAAGTAAGAATTTTGTGTCAACCTCATACCCCCAGACTGGTCATTTGACTCTATAAGATCTTATCAAAGAAGTTTCAACATTCATTGAAACTTCATTTTCCTACACTTTAACTATTGATTCTCCTACTTTCAATTATTCTACTACCAGATATTTTCCTTGGACTTCTACAATTATTCATAATTCTATCACATCTACCATTGGTCGAATGTCTGAAATGTTTTTTCTAATGATTGGTATCATCAGTATTTTTTAATTTCCAATGTTTCCATCCTGACCAATTTTTACTTTTATAGTAGACCTACTTTCCTCAACTTTAGATTCGACCAAGTTCTGATCCTTCCATAGGATCTTCTCATTGAATATTGCATCTCAAATTATGATGATCTTTCATTGATCATCACTCCATAGTCAGTAACCAATCTCTTCATTTTCATATCCTATGAGGAAAAATGATGTGGACCCTACTTTCATATTATATCTGTCTTTAGCATCGATAGGATTATAAGCAATGAAACTGAATATTTTAAAGTGTGAAACTTTAGGTAGCTTATCAAGCCCAAGTTATTCAGGAAAACTTTGTCCTACTATAAAGGATGAACTCATATTGTCCAAGTATGTTTTCATGTTAATTGATTTTATCCATATGGTCTTAGGTGTACCAAATTGCACACTTATACATCTAAAATTCTCTTTCAAAGTCTAGTTCATCCTCTCTACAACTCCATTCTATTATGAAGTTCCAAGTACTATTCTCTCAAGACTCATCCCCTTATTTCAATAGAAGTTTCAAAAGTTTATACCTTTGTATTTACCCCCTCTATTGGATCTTAAGTAATTCAATTTACAACCAATTTTTAATTAAAACATGTATTTACATTGTAAAAAGGAATCAAACACATCAGATTTATTTTCAATAAAATAAACTCATACCCTCCTCATGGAATCATCAATGGATGTGATGGAGTGTCATGATTCTTTATGATATTGAACTGAATAAGGTCCCTAAATATATATGTGAAAAATCTCTAATTTATGGGATCTATTCTTTCATCTATTCATATTTAATGAAACCCTTTTTTGCTTTCCAAGCACACATCTCTTACAACTTCTAATAGTTGTATGATCAAGATTTGGAATTCCCTTACCTACTAGAACCTTCATGTTATTCTCACTAAGGTGACCCGATCTATAATAAAATTCCTCTATATTTTCAAATATTGAAATTTTATCCATTTCTCTCCCATCTAAACTTTCATTCAAATATAGGGTTTTGTCCCTTTCTCCTTGTGTTGCATCCATGGATCCCAGAGTCACTTTCTAGACTCCATTATTGAAAGTAGTATCAAATCCTTCATCATTTAGCTACCCTAATGAGATGTGATTTCTTATAATACATGATATATGTATCACACTTTTCAACTGAAGAATACTAACATTCTTCATCTAGAGATTTACATCTCCATTTCCAACCACTTCCAAAGCTTCATCATATGTCAGAGGAAATTCTACAAAGATTCCAAATACATAGATTTTCATGCATCCTAAATCATCCATTGAGTGGAAAGATGAACCAGAATCAACCACTCATGACTCCATTGGATTTTGAATAGTTTTTAGTTGATCATTTCTAAATTTTGTTGCGTTAATGGTTTTTGAACTTCTGATAGACATTCCTCTCACATTTCCCTTACGATTTCTACAGTTTCTCTGAATAATTCCTCACTTACCAAAATTCCAGTAGTTAAGTCCTAGAATAGTTAACTTTCTAGGACTCTTCTTTATGATCTTTTCTTTTGATTTTTTTTTTGATACTTTTGATGAGGTTATCATCCTCTACTGTTAGTATTCAGTTCACTACCAAAAGGTTCTTGGACCTCTCTTATCCTGAGATCCTCATTAAGGATCAAATTTTGGATGTCCATAAAAATAAGATTAGATTTTATATAGGAATTTCTTACCATGGTAACCATGTTATCCTAAGATTCCAGTAAAGATGAAATCAGTTTTATAGCCCACACATTACCTATGAAGGTTTCTTTCACTAACTCAATCTGACTTTTGATCATGTTGAAATCATTCACATGATATTCCATTGACTTACCTTTTGATGGTCTCAATATAAATAAATTTATCATCATGAATACTTTGTTTAAAACTGTCATTTTTTATACATATCCTCTAGGGCCTCCATAAGTGCAGTTGTAGTCTTCTTCTCCCAGATGTTGAAGTCAACATTTTGTGCCAACATCATCCTCACCAAGCCTAATGTTTTTCTTCCCAACTTTTCTTATTCACCTTTCTCTATATTGTTGGGTTTATCACCCAACAAAAGTTTGAGATCTTTCTGTATTAAATAGTACTTTATCTATATATTCAAGAAACCAACATTGATTCTATTTAATTGACTTATATAAAATTTTCCTTCATCTGTTTTCATATCTTCTAATGATAGTAAGACAAACTGAAATTCAATACGAATCTAAGGCAAGTGAGAAAGAACCTAAAATATTGAGTGGGTCCAACCAAAATTACACGTTTATGCCACTTTTGGGGGAAATAAAATGATATCATCTCTTGGAAATATGGTATGAAATACCATTTAGTTGAATATTTAGTTCATCAGAAGTTCATATCCACTGGTAGTTCAGCAAAGAAAAATTCCAAAATACCGGATCTTCCACCTTTATCTAAGAGCTCTAGAATTAGAAAGTCAAGATTCACCCTAATCACTACTCAATAGATGAATCACATACACATAAACAAGCATTCAAAAACAAGAAAGAAAGGACATCGGTTTGACATGGTTCATACTTTTATCCTATGTCCACAGGAGAACATTGTTAACCTTTTGTAATATTAGAAGTAAAAAAATTACAAACATTGTAGTTTAGAAAACTATAATTATAATTTTCATAGATCAATAAAAACAATAATTCAGATCACATTACAACATCAGCAATCGGTCCCACCTCAATTTATAGTGGTTTATTTTTGGTCAAACAGGTAACACTGACCTTTGACATTTGTAGTCATACATCCATTGACTTCTTTATTTTCAACTCAACCGAACTAGTTGAAACATTTTTCACTACACCCAAATACCAATATGCACAACATCCATCAAAATTTTTTGAACTTCTAGTGGTTAAGATGAAGGCTTCTTCTTTTGTTGAACTGACAAGACCAAAGTGTACTATCAGAGACTGAAATTATCATGAGTGAACTTCTAGTGACTTGAAATTTAGATGCTCTGATATTTTGATGTTATAAAAAAGGCATCACATCCCAACATTTCAAAATTATAGTGAGACTAAGTAAAGAATAAGACCATCATTCATAAAGTATTTTTGGTCATATCCTAACTATTGAAGACCTATTCATTGGTTCAAAGAGTTTTTAAGAATTAGCAGTGATAATATAAACAATTCCATATCCAGTCAGAAGTATTGAGTTATGTGAGAAGAAAAATGGAAGTGGATAATACATTCCCAAACATTGTGTGTGACTTATAACTAAACTTGTGATCACTACAATTATACAATGATAATAAAATATATGACTTGCCAAGATCTAAAAACAACAAGGAGTAGGTTTTTTAAGAGGAGAAGAACCTTGTAAAAATTATTGTGTGTTGTTTATTTTCTTATTCTGTATTTCATATTAAAATGAGGGTGGCACATTCATTAACAGAACCATGTCTCTTAACTGGGATAGAGGTTCAATTATAATAGGGATAATTCAAAAATATATAAATTTGGTAAAAGGTGACACTTGATTCACCCCCCCCCCCCTCAAGTGTCTACATGATCCACTAGGATCAATAATTTTTTAATGTCATTTTGGTTGAGTAAATGTATGGATGTGGTTTAATTATGATATGAGTCCATTCAAAGGTGTTTTATTTGACAGAATTTGTATTAATTGGGTTTCTTCATATGTAACTTTAAGTTTAAAATTTTCTTTGAGTAAAAAATATTATATATTTTTTTCTTTTCAAACTAACCAAATGTTTTAATGAATAAAGGTTTTGGTAATTTCTCTTATAGATTGGTTTCATAAAATTTTTGGGGGTATTTTAAAATGAATAGTGCTTTTCTATTTAGCTTCATGTCAAAATTAGTTGGTAAAAAACTCAGGGTGTGTATTCCCTTGAATGTGCACTTTATTTTTCAATGACTATTGTGTTTCAAATTTTATATTTTATAAGATATATTTTAGAATGGTTCTTTTAATTAGCATGATTAAATTTGAGTGTAACATTAATGATTGAGTCATTTTAACTCACTTATTTAGATTAAACACTTGTAAGGTATTTAATCAGTATGTATATGTGGTTTCTACTTGATATACCTTTGATTTATGCATTAAATATTATGTTTTGCATGTATTTTTTTACTGTTGGTTTAAAAGGTTTTGAGTTGTTTAGGTTGATTTTAACTTTATGAATTTTTTCTTTAAATTGGTATTCTGAAATGTGGTTGATCTATGTTTGAAATTATTTGTAATACATGTTTTTAATCTGTATAATTTTGGTGTATATAAACCTACTGGTGTTTTTATGGTTTTGGATGATTTGTATACTGTATATCGAATCTAAACTTGAAAATATCTATTTGAAATACATTTGTAATTATTTGAGGTTTAAACTAGTTTTTTAGAATTCTAAAATTCTTGGACCATTTCATTATTTCACTAAAATTATGTTTTATTGTGAATAATATTTACTAAAACCTGTATATGATGTGAGATATTAGAATTTTTTGGGTTGTGCAATGAACATTTATTGAATGGATCTATTGGCATATATAAATATGTTTGTGTAGTTATATGCATATATTGGTGTATGTGGTGGATACTTTAATATATATATATATATATATATATATATATTGGAACTACAGATGCTCGTAGCAGTTTAAACCACTGTGATATATACTCAGTATTTAGTGAAGTTTTTAACTACTATTAAATAGTATACATATATCGAGGTGGTTTAGACCACCGCTAGTTAATTGTCTTTATTTTTCGGTAGTTTAAACCTTTGCATGATGGAAAGGAAAAAATGAAAATTAGAAATATCGTGAGATATATAAAAAGTGCTACTAAGTATTTATTTTGTAACACTTCCATAAGACTGCAACATAATTCAAAAAACCACCACAAAATATTCGTCGATACCTTATTTCATAATGGTTTTTAATAACCTCTGAAAAACAATTTAGCAGTAGTTTAAATCACAGATAAATGAGAAAAGCTACCTTGAAGGATTCTTTTTTCTTGTAGTGATATTCATATTTCCTTAAAAATTTATAAAAAAGAATATTTAAAAGTAATAAATAAATATATTTATTTATTTATTTAATAAACATGAGATATATAAAAATTTCATATTTTATTTAAGGATGAAAACCTTCTACTTTTAATTATTATCACTTATCATTTATAAACAATTTATAAACTATAAACATTTAATCTAAAATATTAAATTTTACTCATTTTAGATTAAATCATAATTTATGATTGATAGGGGTTACTATTAATCATAAGTTGTGGTGAGGAATCTTGCATGGGTATCTTATGGGTGATTCAGTGCTCCCTATGTAGGTAATCTGATGTGGGTCACCTACCAATCCTTACACAAGATTCATGTCGTAGCCAAAAATTAAGAAAGTGCTAACATTTAGGGCTTGTTTAATCATATAAGTGGCTTTGATGACTCTTATGCTAGGGCCAATCATAATCATTGATATCCCAGATATCGTTGTTATGATTTGATTTTCTATTTTCATGAAACCCATATCTCAGTCGTAGCCTATGATATCACCCATATTGTAGATTAGAGAATAGAATAAAACACAGGATTTGAATGTATCATATCTTATGATACCAGCCATTTATACCCTATGTAGAGCAATCTAATAGATGGCATTCGTCCATGTTGTATAATATTTTATGATACAGACCATAATAGATTATGATACAAATGTTCTTTATAAAATCAGTAAAAGAACATGATGGTTCGAAGATGAGTGTGGCTCTAATACCATTGATGGGTTTTGGGGGAATATCACATGATCATTGCAGCAAAAGAAACCCAGTACTTTGCTTGATCTATTATCATAAAATCAACATGAAGTGAATAACATAAATAATAAAAAAATACCTTAACAATCATAGAACACTCCATCATTATTGATCTCGATGAAGTGAGTTTGATGGAGATCATTAAGAAACAGTCATCATACTCTTGCCTCATAGGGATGATAGTATCCACTAGAATCCTCATATGATATGAGAGGATCCCCAAAATCCAATGGTGTGCTAGCACCTTCTCTAAAAATATGAATGGAGAACCATGGAAAAAGATAGCTTTGTCTTAGGCAAGTAATTGGTGCACTTCTACTAATAGGAGAATTGTGTCCTTATATAGACTCAATTCATTCAATGAAGGGAGTCGAGGGCCAGTTTTCATTGCATGGTAGCTGAAATGCATTACCTATAATACATACTCATTAGGATATAATCGTTTTAACATTTCAAATGATTTTTCATTCCATAAATGAATCAACATGTTGATTCATAATCGAAGATATATTGTTTGGAAGATGTGGAAGTGGACATGAAATTTATATCGTAATCTCTTCACATATTATATTAGAGGCAACATAATCTCAAGAGTTTGTGATATTACAATAGAGGAAAAGTAATCTCAAGCCTCTTTTTATGGCTACATTAGGGGAAATGTAATCACAATCCCAATATACATCATATACACATTGTATGATACAAATTAGGGTATATTGTATAGTATGACATACCCATTTTAGTGTATATCCAATAAGGAAATCATAGCATTGTGAACATAGCTAACCGCAATCTTGACCTCACTTAAAGTTGTGAGCATAGGTAATCACAATCATTCCCACATATAAATTTTTAAACATAGCTAACTGCAATCATGTCTACGCATAATATTTTGGACATAGTTAATTGTAATCATGTCCATGCATAACGTCATTATGTTGTGAGATATAAAGATTTACCCAATTAATTGGAGGGATATATTAGACCCACCCATCACATAATGATAAACCATACATATGTTTGATACATGAAATCGATCATACATGTTATCATGAAAAAAAACTCATGGAAAGAAAATGGGTTACATAACATTTTAAAATGGTATCGCATAAATTGAAATTAATAATTGGATTGGTTGATACCAAAAATTTGATCACCAAAAAGAAGTATATCATAAGAGTATTTATAATTTCATTCATGAAATATAAATCCATAAGATATATAACTTTTTGAGTTATATATTAAAATGTAAGTGAAATCATAAAAAGAATTTTCTTAAATCTTTTGTAACATTGTTGTAAAAACAATGTTTTTAAGTCACTTTCAAAATCATTTTCCCCAAAAGATGGTTTCAAGAAGACTTTGAAAAACCTTAAAATAAATCAAGATAATGGAACCTTTAAATTAAATAATGGTAAAGAAGAAGAAATGTGAAGTGGAAGTTATAGAATATACAAAAGTGAAAATAAATACCTTTTTAATCTCTTTAGGTAGTTTTTAAGAAACCAATATTTCATTTTAGATAGAGATAAAGAGTAAAATGAAAGGTATATAAGATATTACATATTTGTATTTCAAAATAAAAAAAAATAAAGCATTTTTTTGTAAGAATGAATATGCACTTGAAGGAGAAAAGGTCAATAGAGAGGATGAGAATTATTCTTAACATCATATTTTTATAAAGAAAGAAATTCATCAAAGAAAAATATTTTAACATGAAACTTTAATTTCCCTATAAAGAAAAATATTATAAAAGAAATGGTTAGAATAGATCAAACTTATAAGAACATAATCCAATATAAAGGATTGTGACTCAAATAAAGGAGTTTGAGTCAAGAAAAACTCTTACCTTAGATTCCTGCTTGGTCGAGCGCGTTCTAACCTCCTGTATAATCAATTTAGATTTATTAATCATATAAAAAATAAACTTATTTATATTTATTTTACTTTATATCATTCATTTATAATTTCTTATTAACCATTTATTAACCATTCTTTGATAAAATTAATATTCGGGTGTTAATTGTCCAGCTTGTTCAATATGCTAGCTTCGGTATGGTGGTTTCAGCCCTTGCACATTGCTCATGGGTTCATCACCTCAAAATAGAGATTATATAAGTTTTTTTATATAGTTTTTAAGTCTAATGGTTATTTTATGGTAGTTATGGTGACAGTTCATAAAGACTGGTTAAAATGTCCTTTTTTTGAATTTTGATTTAGTAAAAAGAAATGATTTTATTAACGAATATACTTATATATATTACCATTCCTTAATTATGAAAAAATGTTATTTTAATCATTATTACAACATATTACCGATATTTAATTTTACATGATCATTCATGATATAAACATTATAGCATTGTTCATGTCGTTGGTAGAATTGACCCAAACAAGAACGTGTTATAATGAATGAAAGAATAAGAAGATGTTATTATACAGATATAATATCACCTTTATAGAAGAATAATGATTTTAAAAACATTTTATTAAATTGATAGATCATATTTAAGAATATTTGGATAATGAAGAGAAAGAAAAAAGATTAGGTAAAGTATAACACTTACGTTTAAGACTTGAATCTCATCTTAGAGAGCCTCTTGGAAATGAAGGATTTGGGACTCCTTATAACTAGAAGTTCCCAAACATGGGAGAGGTTTATTTGAGAGATAATGTATGAAGGAATTCAAGTAGAAACCGAATGAAGGGTTTGTTTTAAGGTGGGGTCCTTTTATAAGTGAACTTAAGTGGCATTTTTTCAAATATTCATTCCTTAATATGCAAGGAATGTAATTTAACATGGAAAGTCGATCCAAAGTGGAAAAATAATGGGGATAGGTCTAGAATCCTCACATATACCCAATATAAAGATAAAGTTAGAGATATTTTAGGATTTTACCCCTTAATTTAACTTTTTTACCTCATTTTACATTTACCGTGGTAATTTACTTTTTACCTAGGTGTCTTATTTTTTGACAAAAAATGAAATTGACCTTATTGCTTAATTTGGGAATTATAATTCCAAATATAAAATCTATTTTATTGGATTTAATTTCTAAAAATGATAAAATTTTAATTTTAATATAAGAACGCACAACGCATAAAAAATAATTTTTAGATAAATGTATTTTTAAGTATAAAAATGATTTTATTTTTATTCTGTTCCAATTAATAATCCTTAGATAGATGTTAATTTATTTTTTTCAAATTATTGTTAATACATTTCATTAAAACCATTCTTTAATAGTTATTAATTTAATTATATTAAAAAATGTGTTACATATAAAAACAATTCTTCTTTAGAAAATCTCTCTTTAAATATTAAATGGGTTTATTCTTAATTATTTAAAATTTATTATTTATTTACTAACCATTCATTGAATTTTATCAATACAGTTGAATTAAAAACATCCTTCCTCATTTTATTAAATTCGTTCTTTAAAGTAAATTTTATAAAAATACCAAATATAAAAATACACGTAATAATATATATATATATATATATATATATATATCATTTATTACATTAATGATTACATGTTTATATCATCTTAGCTTCTACTTACAACCCCCCCCCCACACACACACACAACTCCACTTATGATCTAAGGGAAAAATAAGTAATAGTGGTAGTCGTCGGTGGTGATTTAGCTAATTGGGTCTCGTGGTGATTTACATGAGCTTAAACTTCTCCCGTTGAAGATCTTGCTCAAACCGTACTTTTTGATGTTCGATTTTGGATTGGTTTAGGGAAAACCCTGATGATTCTACCTTCTTTCCAAGCTAAGACAAATGAGATTCATAAGAAAGACTTCTACTACTTGATGTCATTGTTTCTCCTTTCTACATAGATTTCATAATGTTGTTACTTCTATTTATACTTATCAATTCAATAGGTATGTTATAACGGCTACATTTTAATTGAATACTACTTATAATTTATCTCATTAAATCTTCTTGTGTCTAATGATAGTGTCAACGGCCATATAAACCCAATGGTCATATAAGCCCAACAGCCACATAAGCCCAACGGCTATATAAGCCCAACAGCCACATAAGCCCAACGGCTATATAAGCCCAACGGCTATATAAGCCCAATGCCCATGTATATAACGGTCATGTTACATTACAATATATAACCTTTCATCATGAAAATCATTCATCTTGATCTCTCATTTTTATTCTAAATATGTTTATCATCTTTCTAACGTGTTGTATTTATTTCATAGTTATTATCTACACTATGATCCTCAAGGCAGATTGAGATAGAGAATATTTCGTTCTTGTTGTATTTTTATTTACGGTTTTATTCCTTAATAATTTTGCTAATTATGTTTCATTTAGCTATCTTTTCATGTATTTCATTCTATATTGTAATTTTCTACCTTAATGAAATAAGGCAATGTGCATTTTAGTCCAATGATGCATGTAAGATAAGTTGTCATGGCTTTAAAGGAAAATTTAGCACTCTAAGTTTGGGGTGTTACATTAGCTCTATATCTTAGGGTAGAAAATATATATCATGCTTTAAGCCACCTAATCTGGTGGTTAGGCCTAAAAAGGTCAACAGTAAAGTTTATGGTAAGATCTCTTGCCAATGAACCATTAAAGGATGAGCATCGAGTTCAAGTGAGGTTGTTGCAATTGTTGTTGATACCATAGTTAAAGTGGGAGAATATCTCTATGTATTTCATGATCGGGTTGTCATGTGCACCTAGTGGTTATAATGATATATGGGTTGTGGTGGATCGGTTGATGAAATCGGCTCATTTTTTACCTATCAAGGGACAGTTCGGTGAATCATTAAGCGCGACTTTTCATGGTAGAGGTGGTAAGATTGCATGGAGTTCCTCGAATGATTGTATTTAATTAGGATGTTTGGTTTACATCTTGGATGTGGAAAGGATTGCAACGTGCTTTCAACACCCAATTATGTTTAAGAATTGTATTTCACCCACAAACAAATAGCTAGATCGAGAAGACGATTCAGACTTGAGAATATGTTGTAGGTGTGTGTATTGGATTTTTGTGGCTCATGGGGTAAGCATCAACCTCTATTGAAGTTCACTTACAGTAACTATTATCATTCATCTACAGGGATTGCACCATATAAGGTGTTATACAGGCAACTTTATCTATCTCTGTTTGTTGGGTGGATGATGGAGTGTCAAAGATTTTTTGCCCCAATTTGGCGCAAGACACAGCTGAGCATCTGTAGATGATTTGAGGGTGGATGAAGACGACATAAAGTCGGTAGAAGTCTTATGTTGATAAGAAACATGACGCGTTTGATTTTTGTGATTGGAGATCATGGGTTCCTATGAGTTTCTTTGAGGTGTGGGTAGTGCGGGTTTGGTAAAGGCAATAAGTTATCTTTGAACTTATATCGAGGCTTTTAAAGAGATGAAACGAGTTGGTGATGTGGTATATCGATCGACAATTCCTCAAGCGATTACATGACGTATTCCACATTTCAAAACTATATGCAAGATTCATCCCAAGTGGTAGAGTGAGGCGAGTTAGATTTGGAGGATGTGGTGTTTACATAGCATCCAATACATAGGTAAAAGATTTTAAGAGGTTATGCTATTTCTTTGGTACAAGTGTTTTGACGTCATGGTGAAGCTAAGGAGAGCACTTTGGAGCAGAAGCCTCAAATGAGGCCACAGTATCCAAAGTTATTATAAAAGTTGAGGCCAAAGCCTCAGTTTATTCGGGGAAGGGGTTACAGTACAAAGAAAATCATGAAACAAGCAGTACAGGGATGAACTCGGCGAGACTCGAACTCGAGACCTCACTGAGACCCACAGGAGCAGCTACCAACTGAGCTGCACCCTGGGAGCAGTATCCAAAGTTATTATAGTCCCTAGTATTTCGCATACTTTGTGATGGGGAACTTTTTGGTTATAGGCGTAAATGGTTGGGTTGTATGGATAAGGCAGTTGTTCCCCTTATGTTTGGGTTCTTTCTATTAAGGACATTTTAATCATTGTGTCTAAAATAGTCATTTTAGCCTAGTAAACAATCTCAAATCGGGACTTCAACCTCTATATTGATTCTACAATAAATTGTTTATCCTATCATGTGAATTTCATTCCGTTCCAAGAAGTTAAAATTTTAAGCTTTCTTTCACATTTTCTCTTTCCACTCACGAGATCGGTGATTTTAGACATTTTGGGCAACGCAGCGTGACGAGCAGTACAATCATACGTTTGCATTTCATTAGATTTATAGAAGAAAATCAATGTCACGCACTCAGATAACAAACCACAATCGAATCAGGCTAAAAATATGTACCCAAAAAAAGAAGTAAAAAAAAAAAAAAAAAATCTAACATAACCGCTCTGCGCCACTGACCAGCAGCAACCTCCGCCCACTCGTCGAGGCAGGTGGTGCCAGTCCAGGAATGTCCCTGATCTCCTTATTGTGTGGATTCACGATCTTCACAATTATAATAGCCACCACCCCACACACAATGAGGAATAGAAAAAGCATTATACATTTATCTGTAGCAACCTGCAAAATCACAAAATCTTTTAATCACCGGCAACCACAAACACTAAAACCGCGCTGCAAAATAACCAATTCACCTGCCGCCCGATCTCTTTCACGAGCTGGGTGGCCTTCTTGATCGAAAACTGAATCGTGTCCAGCTCATTAACAATCCGGCCCATTTGTTCCGTCTGCGCAAATCAGTAAACACGTAAATCAGAGAGACCGGCCAGCCAATCAAGAATTAGAGGTGACAATTTTTGAGCCAAGACAATAACCCAACACGACATGATCCAGTTTAAACGGGTTCAGGTTGTGATGCGGTCGACCCGTCTTGACCCAAAAAAATATTTGGGTTCGGGTTATGAGCCCCATTAACCCAATAAAATTCTATCTTCATTCAGGTTATTCAGGTTATTTGGGTTAGATGCGCCACGTTATGCCGGTTATTCGGGTTAGATGTGTCAGTTTATGCAGGCTATTTGGGTTGCATGGGTCGGGTTTCAATTTATTTTGATTAATCGGGTTGGGCGGGTCATGTTCAGGTTGACCCTTCTATAAACAGAACCGGTCGGGTCAACCCAGTTAATTAAGCGGGTCTGGTTTGGGTTTGGGTCCGGGTTGCACAGAATCGGGTTAAGGTTAACCCGACACGAACCCAACACATGAACCAGAATTGCCACCCCTATCGAGAATGATCAGCAGCGGCAACATACCTGGCCCTTCAAAGCAACCCCGGTTTCTGTTCCCACTTCAATAGTCTGCTCCACGGCCTTCTTTGACCGTTCAATTATCTGATCAGTTTCATCCATCATCTTCGTCCCCGTGTTCACAAGCTCTTGATTCGACATTGCTGCATAACAACCAGTGACAATGACAATATATTTGAGAAAGTGATTCTCATTATCCTCATAAATTGAAATATTCTAAAGGTGGCAATTTTCGACCAAGCACAATAACCTGACACGGCACGACCCAATTTAAACAGGTTAAGATTGAGTTGAATGGGTTCAGGTTGTAATCAGGTCAAACCGTTTAACCCGATTAATATTCAGGTTCGGGTTCGGGTTGGTCAGTCATAACTTATGTAACCCGTAAACCCGATAAAACTCCATGTCTACATTCGGGTTATTGAGGTTAGATGGGTCAGATTATGCAGGTTATTCGGTCTAGATGGGTCAGGTTATGTGGGTTATTCGGGTTTAATAGGTTAAATGGGTAGGGTTTCGATTTATTTTGATTAAACAGGTTAGACAGGTTGGGTTTAGGTTGACCTTTTATAAACAGGTTGTGTCGGGTCAACCCATTTTATTAAACGGGGCGGGTTTGGGTTGAGGTGTAATGCCTCAGGAAAAGTGAGACTTAAAAGATCAAATGTTACTACGAATGTCAATAAGATACACCTTTCTTTTCGGGAGTCACCCTGATTATAACTTCATAATTAAGCATGTAGTATCACGATGGGTGTGAAGTGTCCAGTGGATCGTGCAAGTACACTAAGAGGGGGTGAATCAGTATACACAAGTTTTCCCGATTTCTTTTCTTTTACTTCTTACCTCTTTTCAAATTTGAACCTCTGCACCTGTTAGAGTGAATAGATCTTCCCTGATAACAAACACAATCACACCATATGAATGAAAAAAAGCAAATGAAGCACAACACATGGTATTTTTACAAGGTTTGCCCCCAATGCGGGTGGGTGCGTCCTTGCATATGTTTGCATGTATTTATGTTTTGTTTGATGACATATAGTTCGTTTATGTTTTTGAATATTCCAAACTCTTATTATTTTATGTGAAAATCAGTTCTAACTGGCTCTCTGTGTGAAAATCAATTCTAACTAGCTCTCGGTATTTTTATTATAACTTTTTGAGTTATAGTGATCGGAAATTTATAATTCTTGTTTCATATGTAAGATAAGAAGTCTATCTAACTTCTATTCAACTACGACAAAGCCTAATTCTTTCTCTAGAATATTTGCATTTTGTGTCAAGCTTGTACATGAAATGATACACAATCCATCATCTCCTCCCTCCAACTGCTTGCTCTTCATCACCTCTATGGAAGGAGTCCAGCACATTCACCATCTCCACCATGCTCATGCACAGGGTCTTCATCGCATTTCAAGGGTGCTTCCTCAACAGCAGCTCCACCAGCACAGCATGTCATGCTCATGCTTCCTCCATGCACCAGTTACCAGCTCCCTGCATGGCAGTTCCTCCTGGTTCCCACTGTTGCAGCAGTCCATGTTCAGCGGTAGCCTTTCCCTCACTTGCACTTCGCAACAGTAGCTTCAAGCGGAAGCACGTTCTCCTTCCAGCGGTAGCACCGTCTGGACAGCAACGGTAGATATGCCTCACAGTAGATCCTCTCCCACTTCAACAGTAGATCAATCTACCGGAGCTCAACAGTAGATCTTCTCAACGGTAGATGTCCTCCCAACAGTAGATGCTCTGCCATGGTAGATCTCAGCAGCCACTGCAACGGTAGATTGTCAGCTTCTTCAATAGCGTAACAGTAGCACCAGCCCCACCAGCCCGCAACAGCAGTGGCGGCAACTGCACAACTGTAGCAGGTCATCACGACTCCACGGTAGCACCGTAGTGCGACGGTTGCGGTAGCACCGCTATGAACCGGTAGCTTGCAACGGTAGATCCGCAACGGTGGATCTGCTTTTTCACGGTAGTTTATCTACTGCTCAACTCTGCTACGGTAGATGCACAGCACCGTCAGTAGAAACAACATTCACAGATTGTTTCTACTGACGGTGCTGTGCATCTCTCGAAAAGCTCAGGTTGTTTATACTAGCATCCTGCTGGTTCTTCAATAATCTTCCCAACCTCCTGAACAGGTCTTCAACTACTTCTTCCTACTGATGCAGTGTACATGTTGGTCTTGTTCTTCATCAAGTCTGAACTCACTGGTCTTCTGTAATATCAGTACAATCAGCCTTGCTCACTTCAACTGAAAGTCTTCGACTGCCATTGAATATAATCAACAACACTATATGAAAAGTCGGCTAAGTATACTCTTTTGAATAAGTAAAAGATATCACTTCCACTTCAGCTCACTATAATATCAGAATGATCGACTAAAAATCTCTCAACACACTGCAAGTTGTCTCCCTCCTCGCTTCACTGAAAGATATCACTTCAGCTCCAACAAATACTGCTAACTGTAATTCTTAAAGTTCCTCATGCATGAAAGCATGTGAATATTATTTTCATGCAAATAATATTTCATGTATGGTATTCTTGCATCACACATTCTTTATGCAATGACACTAGTGTGCAACGACACTGGTATGCAACTCACTCTCTTTTTCACAGAACACTTACATGCTAAACCTTAATGCATGCAATTCTCCATACTGTTTTATGTCTTCTTTGTGCAATACTATCACATAACACACAATTCTCCATACTGTTTTATGTCTTCTTTGTGCAATACTATCACATAACACACACAATCTTCACGCACTGCACACAATGTCGGAACACTGTAGTTTTCTCGATACAGTACATGGGTTCCCTGTGAAATCCTTCGTGCGATAGTATACGTTGCACCGTCACTCTTCGCGCATGTATAAATGGTTTACGCAGAGCACTTTCTTCTTCGCGTAAGAGTACATGGAATCTGTACTTCACGAAGCTATGAACCTTGTGGAACTCCACAGTATCTTCACGTAAGGTTTTATACGCGGATAACCATAGCGGAACTTTTGAGTACGGTTTAAACCATCATGAGTTCACAGAACCAGGACATTCTTCGTTCAGTCGCGAAGGCTTTAGGAAGCACAGCACAACGACACACGGAATTCTCCTTCGCGAATACAGAACTCCCTTGAGTCTCTGTTTCGGCTCTCTCGGATGTTACTATTGATGCGCAGTGAGTTCTTCCTGCAAATGGCAGGCACGATGGGTATTTATAAATGAGCAGCACCAACTCCCCCATTGCCTTCTCATACACACACCACTTCAAATCTGTGCGCACCGACTCACCTCATGCAACGCGATTTCGAAAAATCACCGTCACTGCGAAACGTTACTCCCTTCACGAACTCACACATACGCGCTCCTCTGTTCCACTGTGTCATCGTAACAGTGGTTCTCATGCATGCAAATGAAGTTGCATGCATGCATTCGATCATGTTCGGATCTCGGCTCAATCATCAGACGTCGCAGCAAGAACTCCCTGTTGCATGCAGAACGCTTCATGCAACGACTTTGTCATGGTAGAATACTTCACTGGACACGGTCCAGTCTTCTCGAGCATTTAACAATCACTTGCGATCGATCCCAGCGCCTTCATGGGCTTGGCATGATCCCTGGATAATGCAGCATAATATTTCAACGCATGCAGAACACTCGGGCATCCAAAGGTAGAAGACGACGTCGATGAAGATCGGACAGCTCGAATGCAATCAGATCGGACGGGCAGCGTTATTAATGTGTCATTTAAACAGAGCTACAGTAATCGTCCCAGTCGAAACCCACATCAATAATTTCTTCGATCACGCTCTTCCATATATTACAACGAATTCCGCAGAGAGCTCGAGTCAGCATCGGGGTTGGCACCCGGATACACTGCACACACGATGCATGGGGCGGGCTTAACCCGCCTGCCCCCCTATGCGTCACCTTGCACAACCCGCTCTCCTGCAGGCCCTCACAACCCACTATACTCGCGTGCGCTCCCTGTGGGCAAAATGCTACCTCCTACCACCATAACCGGCTGAGGTAGACCCATTCGCCCACCTAAGCAGTGATGTACAGTTCCCTTGGGTGGTCAATGGTTGGCCCCCTTTTTTTATATAAATGCCAACAAAAATAGTTGGCCAAAATTCCAACAACTAATACCAAACCAGAAACTCAATACTTCCAATCTCCCTTTTAATATCCTTCATGCAAATAATATAAATATTATTTGCATAGCTTCCGTGGTAAAACTCATCATGCAATAAAAGAATATTGCATGACCTTCTTTGATTTCTCTTCTTCATCATGTTGTAAACAATGTGCAAACTCTGAGCACAAAGCACGTGTCTTTGGTATGAGGAACAGTTCAACAATCGTCACCATTAAAACACGTTGACTATTCAAACTTCTCAACTTATTGACAACAAATTCAACATCAACACAATTCCAACTTCAATAAACCACTTGGGTTCTTCAAAGTGACCCTCCTGAGAAGTTTCTCAGTGTGTGTGAGTAAGAACAAAACACACTGAAATAATGTTTGTTGACATGTGGGAACGGTCATTAGTCTGATAAGTGACTCCGATGAGTAACAGTCGATGTGTTGAGAAGGCAACCAGGGTATTATAGGAGACTCATGGGATCAGATGACTAGACTCATGGGGTCAGATGACTAGGTTCATGGCCCGAGTAGGTCGGGTCATGACATGAGGTTAAACTAACACGGACCTAGTGAACCCTAATTGCCACCCTTAAAGCCATCCATGACAAGCATGGTGCTTACTTGAATAAGAGTGGAAATACAAGCAAAAGCCAAAAAAAACTTGATGACTAGTATTTATTGACTTCATTTATCATTATCCTATTCTGGAAAAAAACAAATCCTATTTATGAAAAAAAGTAGTCACCATATTCAATTTCACATTCAGATTATACAAGATCCACCTTCTATCAATTTCCTCCTAATAATAATATAAACGCCTACAAACCCTAATTCATGCTAGGAACAAGGAAGGTCTCACATGATGCAACTGGAACACTATCATCAGCTGAAGGTTCACTGGCTCCAGCACCAGAATCAAGCAATTCAGCTTTCTTGCTATCAACTCTCACGACAAGCCTGGGGAGTTGGCAAATAGAACATAAAGTTATTTAAAGTAAAATAAACCTAAAACATAACCGCAATCAAGGTTTATATGGCAACTCAGATCTTATTAAGTTGGAATATATGCATTCTACGACTCTGCAAAAACTGGATAATCACAGTCACATGACAAATCATGTTCTCCTTGGTTTTCCATGCTTTCAACTAGGAAATCATTTCTTACATAATATCATGACAAATGTTGTGCAATCAAACCTGACTTACGTTTTCCTCAACGCCACATAAGAGTTCAGCTCTTTAATCTGTGATAGCAAAGTAGTAAAAACGAGAAAATAGTGCTATATCAGAAAAAGGGAAAATTAACATTAAAAGAGTCGGATATCATAGAAGAATTTGCTACACCAATCATTCCATGTTGTTCATTGGTGAATGTTTTTGAGTAATCTGATATGCCAAAATGCCATGGGAAGGCAAGCCATTTCATTGGCCAAGAAAACTAACAGCCAAATCAAAAGCAATGTGAACATTTTGCATATAAAATTGAAAAGCATGATCCTAGGAAATACCAACAGTGAGGATCATCCATTTTATAGAGAAGCAAAACATGGAACGCCTTTATCTAAAAGTGCATGCCTCGTCATATGCTAAGGTATTAAAGAAGAAAAAGGGCTCAATGGTAAACCATGGATTGTTTCTCATCATTGAGTCGCCTATTAACGTCAGGAGGATTTGTTTCCTCAACCTTGAGTTCACGATCAAACTCCTTGATTAACCTAAAAAACACTAAAGCTGTGTCATTTAAACTTCAATACTGCATAAATTGCAAAAAAACATCATATAAAAAACTCATTATTCCCAACGAGGAAATTTTAAGAATAAACACAACTAGTTTAGTCACAACATGAAATGCCTGATTGTTAAACACGATGTGAGGTGAATATAAGTAACCAGAACCAAAGATAAAAGATTCACATGTTATGTTCTACATTTTTAAATTCCCTATCTCAAACACCATGCCAAAATTGGGCAGCATTTGAAGGAATTGTACTGCAGTAAAAGGTTGAAATCCTGCCTTAGTACAACTCCTGATTCAAGGTTGGTAAGATCGCCTAGTATATTACAAAACAGTACTTGAGTGATAAGTGTCTATCGCTCCATTCCAAAACTTTCCTGTATTGCAGGGAGCTTCAGAAAGCAAGAGGAAGTGTCATACCTTTTACACTCCCGCATCTTCTCAGTGAGTTCCTCAAGCTGTTTACTTTGCCTGTTAGAATCCTTGATCTTATCCAGTTTCTGGAAGCCATTTCTGAAAAGGTAGAATAATTACCAATGAAAAATATACTACTTCAACAAATCTGTGTAGCTGTCCAAAAATAACACTAAAAAATAACAAATAAAATGCAGGAATATTTAAGTAATTCAGTTATCAAACACAAAATTCTAAACCATAATTGCTAACTCTTGAATTAAATGCAGCTTGACTACAAATTCATATAATCAGCAACCCATTCAACAATATTTTTTATGAGCTACATAACTTATTAAAATTCTTATAAACATTCAAACAAGCACACGTGATGGCAACTTTTTTAGGCCCGGGCGGGAGCAGGGGGGGCACTCATTGTATGCTTTTACAATAAAAAAAAAACTGCATTCTTCATCATAATACCTTTTAGAGTTTCAGGGAAAATAACAAGAGTTTCTGTTTCAATTTGAGTCACCTGATGGATAGAATCCGGTCTCATATGTGTTCGTTATTATGACAAACATTTATTATTTTAATATCTAGATAGTTTCTTCTGTGCAGAAGTAGCAACACATGACTTTCAGCAACCAAACATTCAAATTCAGTGAATCTAACCCAATTACATGAATCAAAAGATTAATGGTATTATTCTGCCTACTGGCTTAAATCATTTTCACCGTAATTAAATCGTTTTAATTGAACTGTGAATCATAAAAACTTGCAACAACAGTGTTCATAACAAAAGTTAAATATGTTATCATTTATAGCTGTCAAAGTGTCACGACCCAATCATGGGGGTCCTGTCTCACACCATCAAGAACATCAAAGTTGCGGTTCATCTGATTTGTCCCTATCGAAGAGATTGGAGTCGCCCTGATAAAGTGGAGGATGGTGCGTGTCAGTCTTGACATCACTGGTTGGGTTGGTTGGGAGTTGGGACCAATCTCCTGATGAGTCCATAGCAGGACGAAACCAGTGAACCTCATATATGAAGAGCTGGACGGCTGAACTGCGCCCGCCTTGGAGGGGGTTGGGGCGCCGCACGGGCAAACCACTGTGCTGAGACGCTCAGCCCGTGAAAAGTAGTATCAGAGGAAATGTGTCTCGTGGTGTTGCGGAATGTTGTCGGTCGAAACTTAGTGGTGGGAGCGGAGTCCCGGGGTGTCATGCGGAGGTGACACGACAGAGAAGGTCACGCTCGAGAGATGTCAGAGGCAGAGACGCCACTATGAAGGGTGGGTCTCGTGGAGGTGGTTTGAGACCCAAAGAGAGGGTGGACCACGGTGGTTTGCAACCCAGAGAGTGGGTGGACCATTGATGCCAACGATGAGGAAGAAATGTCCCCTGAGGTCGTGCTTGGTAGTCGGTTAGTTGGAAGCAGACCATTTCGAAGAGATTGGAGTCGCCCCGATAAAGTGGAGGATGGTGCGTGTCAGTCTTGACATCACTGGTTGGGTGGTTGGGAGTTGGGAGCACTCTCTTGATAAGTTCATGGCAGGACGAAACCAATGAACCTCACATATGAAGAGCTGGACGGCTGAACCGCGCCCGCCTTAGAGGGGGTTGGGGTGCCGCACGGGCAAACCGTTGTACTGAGACGCTCAGCCCGTGACAAGTGGTATCAGAGGGAATGTGTCTCGTGGTGTTGCGGAATGGTGTCGGTTGGACCTTAGTGGTGGGAGCAGAGTCCCAGGGTGTCATGCGGAGGTGACACGACAGAGAAGGTCGTGCTCGAGAGATGTTAGAGGCAGAGACGCCACTATGAAGGGTGGGTCTCGTGGAGGTGGTTTGATGTGAAACGCACGGGGTGGCCCGATCTTCACGGCGTAGGGCGGCAGATGTAAGATGCGGCTTGTGGCTAAGTGGCGGATGATGGGTATGGATAGCGGATGCAAGTAGTCAATCAACGCTATAAGGAGCACGACCTACTACTTAGACAACACACTCAAGGGAGGGATGTGATAGTCAATCCACACAACAACGCACTTGGGTTGAGGCACGGAATTGGGGGCTTTGTGATCTTGGATCACCAATCTAACTTGTAGATTGACAAGGCAATAATGCACAAGAGCAAAGGGAAACTCGGAACAATTCTCACACAACGGAGAGAAACAAAGCATAAGCTCTCAATTAATTCTTGAATGCCAATACAATGTCATGGGGTGGCTATTTATAGCCAAGGGGGTGATACAATGGTCAAGGGTCTAATACCCTAAAGTCAAAGTCTAAACCTACCTTGTCCCCTTAAAAGTCAAAAAGATAAAAGCCAACAAAGACTTTTGGAAAAGTAGCACACAACTTTCCAACATAGCCCACCGGATTTGACTTTGAGTGCATAGCCCACCGGATTTGACTTTGGTGTCCAAAGATGCCATTTCTAGAATCCTCCATGTGGGCAAGGCCTCCAAATTCGTGCAACCATGTGAGTCAAGCTTTAAACATCAATTTTGGGCTTGAATAAGTGATATTATAAGCCCATTTTCTCCATCCATGCAAGGCAAGATCCATTGAGCCTTTAATGAAGCAATATGTGCGCCCATTGTAGCATTGAGCCTCTTTAATCTCCTTCGCGTCATTGGGCCTTGCAAATCCAACTCTTCCTCCCGCGCAATCGACTTAGTGCCTTCGACATGGTTCTCATCATGGTTTGAGACCCAGAGAGAGGGTGGACCACGGTGGTTTGCGACCTAGAGAGTGGGTGGACCATTGATGTCAGTGATGAGAAAGAAGCGTCCCCTGAGGTCGTGCTTGGTAGTCAGTTAGTTGGAAGCAGACCATTTCGCAAACACACAGAAGGCCACGATCCTGCATGCACGAGGGCGTGCATGGAATGTTGGTGGGAGAATGTCACGACTCAATCATGAGGGTCCTATCCCACACCAGCAAAAACATCAAAGTTGCGGTTCATCTGGTTTGTCCCTATCAAAGAGATGGGAGTCGCCCCGACAAAGTGGAGGATAGTGCGTGTCAGTCTTGACACCACTGGTTGGGAGTTGGGGTCACTCTCCTGATGAATCCATGGCAGAACGAAACCAGTGAACCTCACATCATATGAAGAGCTGGACGACTGAACCCCGCCCGCCTTGGAGGGGGCTGGGGTGCCACGCGGGCAAACCATTGTGCTGAGACACTCAGCCTGTGACAAGTGTCACGACCCAATCATGGGGGTCCTGTCCCACACCAGTAAAAACATCAAAGTTGTGGTTCATCTGGTTTGTCCCTATCGAAGAGATGGGAGTCGCCCCGACAAAGTGGAGGATGGTGTGTGTCAATCTTGACACCACTGGTTAGGAGTTGGGGCCACTCTCCTGATGAGTCCATGGCAGGACGAAACCAGTGAACCTCACATATGAAGAGCTGAACGACTAAACTCTGTCCGCCTTGGAGGGGGTTGGGGTGCCGCACGGGCGAACCATTGTGCTGAGATGCTCAGCCCGTGATAAGTGGTATCAAAGGGAATGTGCCTCGTGGTGTTGTGGAATGTTGTCGGTCAGACCTTGGTGGTAAGAGCGGAGTCTCGAGGTGTCATGCGAAGGTGACACAATAGAGAAGGTCGCGCTCGAGATATGTCAGAGGCAGAGACGTCACTATGAAGGATGGGTCTCGTGGAGGTGGTTTGCGACCCAGAGAGTGGGTGGACCACGGTGGTTTGCGACCCAGAGAGTGGGTGGACCATTGATGCCAACGACAAGGAGCGTCCCAGAGACCATGCTTGGTAGCCAGTTAGTTGGAAGTAGACCATTTCGCGGACACACAGAAGGCCACGATCCTGCATGCACGAGGGCGTGCATGGAATGGTGGTGGGAGAATGTCACGACCCAATCATGGGGATCATGTCCCACACCAACAAGAACATCAAAGTTGCGGTTCATCTGATTTGCCCCTATCGAAGAGAGGGGAGTCGCCCCGACAATGTAGAGGATGGTACGTGTCTGTCTTGACACCACTGGTTGGGAGTTGGGGTCACTCTCCTGATGAGTCCATGGCATGACGAAACCAGTGAACCTCGCACCATATGAAGAGCTAGACGGCTGAACCCCGCCCGCCTTGAAGGGGGTTGGGGTGCCGCACGGGCGAACCGCTATGCCGAGACGCTCAGCCCGTGACAAGTGGTATCAAAGGGAATGTGTCTCGTGGTGTTGCGGAATGCTACCGGACGGACCTTGGTGGTGGGAGCGAAGTCCCAGGGTGTCATGCGGAGGTGACACGACAGAGAAGGTCACGCTTGAGAGATGTCAGAGGCAGAGACGTCACTATGAAGGGTGGATCTCGTGGAGGTGGTTTGAGACCCAGAGAGTGGGTGGACCACGGTGGTTTGCGACCCAGAAAGTGGGTGGACAATTGATGCCAACGACAAGGAAGGAGCGTCCCCTGAGGCCATGCTTGATAGTTGGTTAGTTGGAAGCAGACCATTTCGCAGACACACAGAAGGCCACGATCCTGCATGCACGAGGGCGTGCATGGAATGGTGGTGGGAGAATGTCACGACCCAATCATGGAGGTCATGTCCCACACCAGTAAGAACATCAAAGTTGCGGTTCATCTGGTTTGTCCTTATCGAAGAGATGGGAGTCGCCCCGACAAAGTGGAGGATGGTGCATGTCAGTCTTGACACCACTGGTTAGGAGTTGGGGGCACTCTCCAGATGAGTCCATGGCAATACGAAACCAGTGAATCTCACATATGAAGAGTTGGACGGTTGAACCCTGCCTGCCTTGGAGGGGGTTGGGGTGTCGCATGGGCGAACCGCTGTGCTGAGACGCTCAGCCCGTGACAAGTGATATCGGAGAGAATGTGCCTCGTGGTGTTGCAGAATACTGCAGGTCGGACCTTGGTGGTGGGAGCGGAGTCCCGGGGTGTCATGCGGAGGTGACACGACCGAGAAGGTCGCGCTCGAGAGATGTCAGAGGCAGAGATGCCACTATGAAGGGTGGGTCTCGTGGAGGTGGTTTGCGACCCAGAGAGAGGGTGAACCACGGTGGTTTGCGACCCAGAGAGTGGGTGGACCATTGATGCCAACGATGAAGAAGAAGCGTCCCCTGAGATCGTGCTTGGTAGTCGGTTAGTTGGAAGCAGACCATTTCACAGACACACAGAAGCCCACGATCCTGCATGCACGAGGGCGTGCATAGAATGGTGGTGGGAGAATGTCACGACCCAATCATGGGGGTTCTGTCCCACACCAGCAAGAACATCAAAGCTGCAGTTCATCTGGTTTGTCTCTATCAAAGAGATGGGAGTCGCCCCGACAAAATGGAGGATGGTGCGTGTCAGTCTTGACACCACTGGTTGGGAGTTGGGGTCACTCTCCTAATGAGTCCATGGCAGGACGAAACCAGTGAACCTCACATATGAAGAGATGGACGGTTGAACCCTGCCCGCCTTGGAGGGGGTTGGAGTGCCGCACGGGCGAACCGCTGTGTTGAGACACTCAGCTCGTGACAAAAGGAAGGCATATTGCAAACATGAAGAGAAGCATCCTCCCCAAGAAGACCCCTAAAAGGCTTGCTTTTATACAACTTATAATTGACTTGTGAAGTGCAATATTTTGCTACTAAAGTATGCAAACCGTTCATAAAGTGATTTAGGGTAAAATTGTAGACGATGCCACCCTGGATCAAGATGACTAAATAATTTTCATCATTTACAGCAGGTAAATTTCTATGCATTGTTTAGCAATAATCAATGCATATTATTAAAATGCAATAAAAAAATGTTGCCAAATTGGATCGGAAGGGCCATCATGTAGGGATCTGTTCACCGCTATTAAAATGAATCTCAAATTTCTACATTTAATAAAGGTCACGCATGTCAATATCTTTCCAGGCCCAACACACATAAACCCTTTTGGGGTTTCAACCTAAAACCAATTGGTGATTGGAGTAGTTCATTCAAACTTATATGTCAGCTACCACTCCTTGCAAAAAATGATGTGGAATTGGGTTTGCACCCAACAATCCTCCCCTCAAACCAAAGACCACAAATCTGGGTCTCCCCTTCGATAATAATCCTCTTGATCCAAACATCTTGTACTGCCGTTTTTTCTCATTATTGGGACACACCGCTTGACCACTGTCATTGATAGGTGATTTCAAACAAGAGAAGAGAATCGAATCAAAGATTTACCTTTCCAAATGTGTCAAACAAATACAAAAAAGTGGATCTTTAATCGCTCCTCCTGAGAGAGATACGTCTCCATAGGACCAAGCTTACACCCAGAATCTATTAACCAAATAACCGAATACCCCCTTCCTCGGTTCCGACCCCATTATTTATACCAAACAATTAACCACTAAAGGCTTATTACAAATCTGCCCCTAGCAGTTGCACCCCAATACTATTCCCAGACTTCCCAAACCGCTTCCTACATTGGTAAGTAAATTGGACAGGTGGTCTTTCCCGAATTGAAGCACCACCCATCCTATCATTTCCTCCTTAAGATTCACTTTTTCCTCAAGGTGACATTCAGGGAACTGGTTCTTAAGTATGTTGGCGTCCTCCCAAGTTGCTTCCTCTACCATTCTTCCTCGCCATTTAACTAACCAAAGCTAGGTAGTTCCTTGTTCTTCCACAGCCAGAGTATTTTCAGGACACTCATCCTCCGCCAAAAAATCCCCTGGTAACTCTTCTTCCACAGGATGATTCCCGACAGCCGCCTTCAACTAGGACACATTTAAGATTGGATACACCTTACTAGTTTCAGGCAAAATCAATTGATAGGCTAGTGTTGCAATTTTTTTGGCAATTGCAAAAGGTCCAAAATACCGAGCAGCCAGTTTCCCGCTAAATCTGGTACTACCCCTTGGTAAATTTGGTCTCGGTTTGACCCAAACAAGGTCACCCACCTCAAACTTCACTTCCCGACGGTGCCGGTTTGCATACTTCACCATCAACTGTTGTACATTCTGGAGATTTATTCGTAGTTTCCTTAACGCTTCATCTCTGTCCACCAATGCATTTGCCACCGCTTCTACAACTGTTTCCCCCCTAGAATAGTGGCGGTTTTCGTCCATATATCGCTTCAAATGGGGTTTGTCCAATGGAAGTACGGAATGAAGTATTAAAGTCACATTCTTCCCACAACCATCACCTAACCCAACGTCGCGGCTGATCAGAAGTAAAACACCTGAGATAAATCTCCAAACATCAATTTACCACCTCAGCCACTATTTTTGTTGTATAAGGGTGGTTTAAGGGAATAAAATGTACATATTTACCCAGCTTATCAACCACTACAAGCACCGCCTCATACCCCTGTAATTTAGGCAAACGTGAAACGAAATCCATGGATACTTCCTCTCATACCAATTCTGGAATAGGTAATGGATGAAGTAGTCCGGCCGGACATAAAGCCTCACATTTCTGACACACTTCACATTCCCGTACATACTTTTGCACTGTGTGTGTCATGTCAGTCCAGTACACCCCATTAGCCAACCTTTTGAAAGTCTTTAAATACCCCAAATGACCCCCCGACAAGCGATGAATAGTAATGTTGCATTAGTTTGGGAATTAGAGTGGACTTACGAGATAATACCAGTCTTTTCATGTAGTACAGAAGCCCTTCCCGGGAGGAATAACCAGATATCACTTCGTCACCTTGTTGAATAGCTTTGATTAAAGTAAACAACTCTTTATCTTGTGACAACTCTGCTGGGATCACATGTATTTCTTCCCAGCTTGGTCCAGAAACTGCAATCTAGCTAGCTCTGGACAATGCGTCAGTTGCATTGTACATTTTCCCAAGTCGATATAAAACCTCAAAAACATTGTTGATTTGACGTCATCACACACTACTCAAAATATGCTTTAAACTTCTATGGTCAATAAACACTTTAAATCATCTTCCCAACAAATATTGTCTCCGATGTTGTATAGACAAAATCGGCGCCATCAATTCTTTTTCATAAACTGATTTGGCCAAATTATTATCAGACGGTGCTTTACTGAAGTAAGCCGGTGGACATCCTTCTTGAACCAAAACTGCATCGATTTCCAACCCTGAGGCATCGCATTCTACAAAAAATTCTTTTGAAAAATCTGGCACGGTTGTCAATCCATTTTTTAAGCTCCTCAAAAGCCAACTTTGCTTCCTTACTCCACCTAAATTCCACCTTTTTGGTTCATGTTGTCGAAAGTTTCGCAATCTTTACATAATCTCTTATGAACTTCCGATGGTACCCGGTAATACAAAGGAATCCCCTTACCTCCTTAACATTTAGTGGCACTCGCCATTCTTCCACACCTCCAAACTTCTTAGGATCCATGAAAATGTCATTGGCTGAAATTATGTGCCCTAAATCCTCCACCATTCGCCGCCCAAAGGAACATTTTTTTCTGTTGGCATGTAGCATATTATTTTCCATCGGTTGTAACAGTTGTTGTAACATCGCTAAGTGCTTCGCCCAACCACTGTTGTAGAGAAAAATATCATCAAAAAACACTAAAACTCCCTTCCTCGTCATTGATCAAAATATGTTGTTCATAGTTGCTTGGAATATCGTCGGCGCGTTCATCAACCCAAATGTCATAACAACATACTCATAGTGCCCGTCGTGAGTCTTGAATGTTGTTTATGAATGTCTGCAAGCATGGAAAGTAGAGTAACGCTTTTGGATACTGATCTGACTACTGGAATGCATCAACAGGTCGGTCTTCAGCAACTGGAAGATGCGTATCAGCGTTAGGAGGGCGCCTATCCTCAGCAAGGACTCCGGCTTCAGGAGTTGATCATCACAGTACCTCATCCCAGGCCCAGCCAGGTGAGGTGTTCTGGGCGGGTTGACGACAAACGCAAGACCGTCAAAAAAGTGGATGGCGATAGCAGTTTGAAAACCAAATTCAGAGGGAGTTGGAACAAGATAGCAATGGAGGGACCAAGATTTCGTGAAACTGAGTTTGGGAGTTGCGTGCCATGTCTAGACAGACGGAGATACCGTTATTTTTTGGAGAGGATCCAGTCGTCTGGATCACAAGGGCAAAATTATTCTTCACGATCTAGCAAACACGGGAGGAGCTCAAGGTACATCTGGCACAACTTAGCATGGAAGGGATGGTTCATTACTGTATCAGTTCGTTGAGATTAGTTCGGTCAGGATTAACTTGGAAATAGTTAAAAGAAGAGTTGTTGGGAAGGTATGGAAATGCTAAGGAAGAAGATCCCGTGGGTTTTTTTTTTTTGAAGGGGCTGCGACAAACAGGGATTGCGGACGATTACGTTGGTGAGTTCAAACGGGCAGCGTTGCGAATACCGGACTTAACTGAGGGGTGGTAAATGAGTATGTTCATAGGGGGCCTTAAACCAAAAATTGGCAATACCATAATGACGCACGAGCCAAGGACAAAAATATGTGTTTGCTAGCACTGGCAAGACATGTGGAGCGGGAGTTGTTAATCAAGGAAATTATCAAGTTTATAGAACCACGTAGCAGGAACATATCTTATGGAGGACAGAACAAAGGTTGGTTTCTGAACACTGCTAAGGTAGTGCCTCTTGTTGATGTAAGTGAACAAGAAAGGAAGAAATTGCAACGAGATTGCAGCGGGTTAGAAACTTATCTAGGGAGGAGTTTGAGAATCGTGAGTCCAAGGGGTTGTGTTACTTACGAACAGAAGTACAACCCTAGACATCGCTATCCTGAAAAAGGATATAAACTAATGGTATGAGAATGCATCAAGCTTGGGAAAGAAGAGGAAGACGAAGACGAAGACGAAACGGAAAATGTCGCAGCGAAGGAGAAACAATTTGTGGGAACTGGAAATATTGGGAACCACAACAAGTGACCTGGGAAAAACCATAGGAACCAAGTCAATGTTAAAAGAAGGGAAAGTGTAAGGAATACCATTGCTTGTTCTGATTGACAGTGGGGCGAGTCATAACTTCATTTCAAGGCAGCTTACGAGACAGTTTGCAGCCCAAGTGGTTGAGACCGGGCCGTTCAATATCCGTTTAGGCGATGGCCACCGAGTAGCGTCCAGAGGATTATGTAGGTCTTTACAAAACTGAACTTGGAATGAAAAAAAATCTTTGATGATGCCTACATATTTGTTACAACGAGGCCAGATTTGGTTTTAGGAATCTCATGGCTGGAGACCCCAGGGTATGTGACAACCAATTGGGAGGGAATGAAAATGAAATTTGACTGGAAAGGGAAGCATGTGACATTGCAGGGAGTAAAAACCCCGTAGAGTTTACCAGGGGCTTTACAGGAATATTTGGGAAAAGGAAAGAAGCAGTTGCAGAGGATTCAGTGGACAACGCCAAAGAGGGATTGTCTTGAAGAGACGAAGTTGGACCACGTCCAGCAGCAACAGTTACAGAAGGTGTTAGAACAACACAGCACTGTGTTTGATGTTCCTAGAAGATTACCACTGAGGAGGGAGACTGACCATGCAATTAAGCTAAAGGTAGGGGTCAAACCTGTGAATATCATGCCATACAAACACGCTTACCACATGAAAAACAAGATTGAAAATCAGGTACAGGAGCTGATGGAATTAGGATTTATCAAACATAATCGCAACCCGAATTCGAGCTCGGTAATAATGGTTAAAAAGAAAGACGGAGGGTGGCGGATGTGTGTTGACTTCCGTGCTTTAAACAATATAACAGTGGCTGATAGGTATCCAATTCTGATGATTGAGGAATTAATGGATGAGTACCATGGGGCGGCTTATTTTACTAAGTTGGATCTTAAGTCAGGATTCCATCGGGTATGGATGAAGGGTGGGGACATTTGTAAAACATCATTCAAGACTCACAAAAGGGCACTATGAGTGTCATATTGCCATTTGGGTTGATATATGTGCCAACGACATTCCAAGCAACTATGAACAACATATTTCAACCAATGGTGAGGAAGGGAGTTTTAGTGTTTTTTGATGATATTTTGCTCTACAATAATAGAGAACATAAATGAATCAAAGATGATCTACCTTTCTGAATGTGCCAAACAAATACATAAAAGTGAAGCTTCGATCGCTCCTCTTGAAAGAGAGACATCTCCACAGGCCCAGGCTTACACCCGGAATCTACTAACCAAATAATAGAATACCCCCTCCCAGGTTCCCGAACCCATTATTTATACCAAACAACTAACTGCTAAAGGCTTATTACAAATATACCCCTGACAGTTACACCTCAATACCATAGTTATTAATGGCATGCGCCATGATGCGCCATTACGCCAAGGCTGGCGCCAAGAAGTGGTGCGCCACGACATGGCTTCGCCATGGCACGTCTAAAATGGTGTGTGTCGTGCTGCGCTATGGCGCGCAGTTGCGAAACGCGCACCAGTGCTCCTTTTAGATTTTTTTTTTTTTTTTTTTGCATTTTTTTAACCTGCCAACTCATACGCCCCGATTGAAAATACCACTTTTGAGGTCAAACGACAACCTCCCCTTCCAACGTTGTGCAGCACTCTACTCTTCTCGTGAGCTCCGCGACCCAGCAGGTGTCGGACCACATCAACCGTCGCGACCCAAACGAGCTCTCTTAACCGTTGTGACCCAGCTGACCACGACCCAACCAAACTCCCTCAACCGCCGCGACACAGATACGTCATATCGTTCAGGGCAGGCGCACCTTTCGTGCGAACAGGTAACAGTTTCTTGTTTTTGTTTTTAATTTTATTAATGTTGTCCGCCCCTTATTTTTTTTCGAGTTACCCTTATTGTTATTTTTACTGCTATGTTTTTTTATGTTTTGTTTTTTTATTTTTTTGTTTATTGCTTTTTTGAGATATATGATTTTTAATATTTAATTGTTTGTTTTATATATTTTAGGAATTGTGATTTATTTCAAAATGTCTATGGCAAGGCAAGACACAACTTGGTTTTTTAAGATATATGGTTTTTAATATATTTCAGGAATTGAGATATATGATTTTTAATATTTAATTGTTTGTCATTGTTGACTTCGTTTGTTTCTTGATGTATGGAATATGAATTATTGACAAAAAACTTTTATAATTATGTATATGTTGTATAATTTATTTGTTGATACATGTATATACCTCTTTTGTGCGCCGCAAATTAATATTGTCACGCGTCATGCGATGCGCCCTGCGCTTTTGCGCCGGGGGCCCTTGTTGTCGTTGTGCACCATGCATCGTAAATAACTATGCGCAATGCTATTTCCAGACTTTCGACACAAGGCGCCATGGATCCACATGCTTCAATCGATCCATCATTATCGTTGTCAAACTAATATGGGGATATGCCATCCACATCACACAATGGGCCACACCATGGATCTAATACCACTTGTCGTGACTCTTCCTCCAGCCCAGACTTTCCAAGCCCAACACATAAACCCTTTTGGGATTTCATCCTAAAACCAATCGGTGATAGGAGTTGTAGTCTATCCAAGCTTATATGTCGGTCACCACTCTTTGTGGAAACCGATGTGGGATTGAGTTTACACCCAACAACAGACATCCCAACTCAGCTCTATGAGACATTGAGGCCCATTTATCCCTCATGCTTTCTATACTAGTGTTGCAGCAAGACAACATCATTTGAGTCAAAATGGCATCACTGATCAAAAAGGTGACATGGAGGGCCACTCAGTGTCAAGTGAAAAATGAACTAAATAATAAGATTTGTTTTTTGTTTTTTGGTTAATTTCCAAAGCATGGTATGGCTACCTAAAAAATACTTGAAAAATAAAATATTGATCACTAGCACACCAACTCCAAAAAACCAAATTTTGTCAGCGATGCCTAGAGTCCCACATATCTGTAACTGACAAATGAACCACGAATGACAGCAGATAAATGAGACAAATGAATAGAATCCTAACATACAAAAACGCAAAGATTTAAAAATGCAACAAATGTGGAAGGATGATTTATGAGCAACGACATAAGAGATTGGACGTTGCTTCGAGAGAATTCTACAAAAGGTAGCACCATTTTAAGTCTTAAGAATGATAAAATTAAATGGGAAGCATTACCTTCAATTGAGGAAAGTACCTCTTGTATTAAATCCAATGCACCATTTGACAGGATAAAAATAAAATACAGTGGCATGATAAAATAAAGAACGACAATCCACTCATTACTGAAGAGACCGGACTCCAAGCAAACACAGGAAAAAGGACGCTATTCGTCCAAGACACGTATAAAACCAGAACAAAGATTCACCATGTTAAAGCATACCGAATGCAAAAGGAATGGGAGAAGGGAAACTGATGTGAAGTACACTTACGCAAGAGCTCGAAAATGATCGCGAATTTCCCCGTGAATCTGCTCCAGCTGAGGGCTCATCTGCAGGTCCGTTGCCATTGCTGCCGGACCCAAACCCTCACAGGTCCGGCCAACCAGATCCCGAATCCAAGGGAAACTTCCCCGTCAGAAATTAATCAGGAGCAGACCGAGGACAGCCCAGCCCTAATGATAACCTCTGAAATGCAGTTCGAAGATTTTGCTAGGAACGGTATGATATTAAAAACAGAGATATAAAATGGAGAGATCCGATCATGCGCGAGCAGGGAGAATGCTGGGTTTCGAGGCAACTGCAAAAAACGAAGAAGCGAACAGAAAGGAAGAGGAGAAAGGGAGGCACGAGCGAAATTGTGCCCGTACGGAACACGAAAGAAATCGCGTCGACGCCATTTTGCTCCAATTTCTGTTGAGTTTATTTGTTTTTTATTTTTCTGTAAAAGTTTTTTTTGTGATATATTAACATACAAGTTTAAAAAATAAAACTATTTGCACCTGTTCAATCGGGATGTATACTTTTGAACTTGTGTCCCGCCCACGGCAAAATTGAGGGAGGGGGCAATTGTTTTTTTTTTAAATTTAAGGAGGCAGTTTTGTGTTTATTTCGGTTCTTGAGGGGTCAAAGCGCCAATTGAATTGGCGCTTTGAACCCTCACCCCTTATATATATAATATACAATTATAACTAATTATAATAAATATAAATAATATGTATTAAATATATAAATAGAAATATAAATATAAATATATATTCTTATAAATATAATTAACATATAATTACAATAATAAATATTTATAATAGATATATAAATTAGTATAATAAAAATTTTCTCCCCAAATAAATATTTCTCTCTCCAACCCTCTCACATTTATTATATTTAATATAATTATAATTATTTTCATAAATATATATTTATAAATTATTATTTGTTTAGAAATATGTTAAATTTATTTATAAATAAATATATATTTATAAATATATATATATATATATATATATATATTGTTATTTGGAATTTAAATGTATATTAAATTGTATAATTATGAATTTATTTATATTTATATAATTACAAATATTTATTTAAAAAGATAGATGTATAATTAAATAATAATAAATATATTCAAAATATATATATATATATTTATATAAATAATTGTAAATATATAAATATATAATGCTATATTAATAATTATATATTAATATATATTTATAACTATATGTAAAAATAAATAATTACAATTTAAAAAATATATTTATAAATATGTATTTAACAAATATATTTATAAATATGTATTTAAAAATATGAAATTATATTTATTTACATTTATAAATATATTTTCAATTATATAATTATAAATCTACTTTATAAATCTATATTTATATAGTTATAAATATAACTTATTTAATTATATAATTAAATAAACCTTGTATAGAATTTTTATATGAATTTATATATTTATTTAAAAATATTATATAAATAATCATTATTAAATTTAAAATATAAGTTTTATATATATTTATATAAATATATATATATAAATAAATTTAAAATACACAATTATATTATTGTATTATTAAATAAACCTTATATTTATATTTTTATATATATAATTGGATATATAAATATACCTTATATTTAAAATTTATAAATATATATATAATTATTGAAATATATAAATAAACCTTATTAAACAAACCTTATTAAATTTGTTTATAAATGTGTTTGTGTGTGTAACAAATAAACTTTATCTATATATATCTTGAACTAGAGTAATCAGAAAGATCTTTATCCATAAAATCATTTGATGTTAACTTATCACATTGTTCGTCTTCTTTAATTTGTTGATCTCTTTCTCAATTTCTATTATTTTGTTTATTTTATTTCTTATTTTATTTACCTGTTATCCATAGTCTTGAAAGTGGTTGTCAAACAAGTAATAATAGGAATACGTTTTCACATTTCCATTAAGGCTCATCAAATATCTCAAATCGATAATTCATTAGTTAAATAAAATTCAGTGGAGATTTAGAAATAGATCCAATCATATGAAACCTCTCATTGATTCAAATTGAATGACCAAAGAATATCAGTTTAGACACCTGAGGGTGGCGGTGGGATGAATAGCTATTTTTTTTTACAAATTTTCATATTCTATTAGAATCTTTTAACCCCTATGAAATTTAACTCATATTGGCGGTTAGGTAATCTGCATATATTTACTGTTTTTCAAAGAACCTGTTTGCATATCCATTCATCTATAAGGAATTCCTCAAAAAAACTCTCATTATAATCATAGTTTTGTATCATGTTTTACTTTCATGTCACGAGTCTGATAGGTTCCATAGTGCGACATAGAGTATGTGCAAGGCCTAATTTTTTAGAACCTTCTTGAAGTCTATCTGTTTCATTACATTTATAACCCAACAACCAAGAATAGATCTTCACCCACTCAATATAAAATCATAAAATTCATATACGTATCTAAGACAATCTTTACGATCTCAATCCCCATTTTAACTCAACATTAAAGTGTTCAATGAAACTGTCATCATGAATTCCGACATCTTAATATCTGGATGTCATATAAACAAATTATATCAGCACCTCTGGTATGCAATAACGATGTTCAAATATCACTTCAGGTGTGCACTCTTTATGTTCAAACATCACTTCAGGTAAGGTGGACTTTATTCATGTAAATTAGTTTTTCTTTAGTATATTCGTGAACTTCTTCTTATTTGTCTAAAACAACAATTAATTATCATGGTGAATAGGTTTTTTAATACAAACAAAATGACATCTGAATAAATCAACGTCGATGTCCCCCGGTACCACAACATGGCGTCTGAACCTCACGCCCACTTCGCGTCTAACGTCTGTGTCACTATGTTGTCCTAACTGTATGTTCTGGTTCCTGCTCTTGTGGTGCTTATGGTGCCTCCCAATGGTGTTGTGTAGAGGACTAGCCGACATCACGTGTGGACGACCCAAAATCATATGTGGAGTCATATGGCCCCAGAGCTCCTAAAAATGGAAAAAATAGGACATTGAAGAAGTTTTCGTCGACAGGAGAGGGGGCCACCACAAGTTGTGTTACCACACCCAGCTCGTAGTTCAAAGTAGTATGTGGAGACGACATATGTGGCATATAAGCATCTCCCTACTGTGCAAAATCATCAATCGGCCGGGCATGATCATCTATCTGTGGTGTGGCAGCATCTGCGGGAGCTGCTCTTGGACGACTATGTAATCGCCTCTGCCCCTGCTGATGTCCTCGTCTCTGTCTTCCAACTGGCGGTGGCAATGGTGGTGCATCATCCTTAGCAGGCATAGCTGGAACATCATTATCCCCAAGAGCTGCAGCTGGAGGATATGAGTTGAGATATATCTGTGACTCTTCATCATAGAAACTGTCACATATATACCAGAGAGGATCTACGAGAGCCAACACATATAGGTGAACTACATCTCACCTAATGAATGCCTCCTCCTAAGGATCTGTTATATGTGAAAGATGTGCAATGTTGTCTACCTGCAAATGAAATAACATTCAAATTAATACTAAAAGTGAATTAAACAAATATAATAAATATTAGTAAACATACCAACTGCTGAATGCCAATCCCTTGATGTGTAAGGTGCATGATGATGTTTCGTTGATACTAGTTTTCATAATCCCCATGGTCAGTTAACTGATATCGTGCTGTGTGATATCCATATTGAAAGATACCATATTGGGCCTGTGTGTCCCAAAGCTTGATATAAGTTGCATGAAACTGCCACCAGTCTACTGTATGTCTACCCGTAAGCACAGTCAAGTGTAACCCATCAGGCTGTCGTGGTGCAATGGGGATATGTTGTATATAACCAAACTGGCACATGACCCGGTCTAACTGGTGCCACTCAATAATGTGGAAGTGGATGAGTGGCACCACTGCACCACGATCTCCAATTATATCTGTGCAATATAGTGGAAGTGAGACGAAACCTGTATACGGAGTCCATGAAACTTGAAATGTAAACCCAAAAAATCAGTCATAAATTAGCATGATAATGTTACAAGATTACATTGAAATAACTTTAAAAAGCAATAACAAAACAAATTTGTCTACAAGAAAAATCATGTTTAACTTACATCAACTGGCTGTATGGCGTTAAATATTTGTCAAAAACCGTACACATTATGTCTCGGAGTATGTGCATACTTCTGAGACTGACTCTACCTAGTTAAAAAAAATTTATAGACGGTAAGTATATAAAAAACAGTAACAAAAGTACTAAATAGTTGAAAGTAATGACGTAAACATACCAGCGTCCCCAAGGACAATTCTGAAATAGCTTTGGTGAAAGTGGTGTGATAGCTAGAGGAGCGATACGTAGAAAATGCTCTCAGGCCCACGTCTATACCAATTCCATACAATCTGCAATCTGCTGCGCCTTAGCATGAAAACTGGTACAGAGACATCTGTACAGATGTGATAATACAACAGACCTCCAACTGTATGTAGCCTTATAATCAAGATCATCAAGTAATGGGAGGTACATCATGTGTACCAAAGTGGTGGAGTAGTCTACACACAACATGTCTCCGATCAATAGCAAAATATATGTACGTGTGTGCTGAATAAGCGTCTTCTCGTCTGCATCGTCAGGAATGATGAAAAAATGCTCATCAAGACACCTCATGCGCAAGTGAGAACCCTGGAGGACACATGGTATGTCGACGACATCAATGCCTAGTAGAAAATGTATGACCACACTCCAGTCGCCACCAGTGGAACTCGTAACTACCTATCCGTGGATGGGTAACCCGAGCATGTAGGTGACGTCCTCTAAAGTAATCATCATCTCCCCCTCTGGGAGATGAAATGTGTGTGTCTCTGGCCGCCATCTCTTAACCAATCCAGCAATCAAATGGTGATAAATGGTCTTGAAGTCACACATAGCGACTCCATAAAATCTAGCACGTCTGAGGTATGGATAAATGGCTGACGGGGGTGCATCGTGATGAAAATGATGTGCTCTCTGAACAGCAATATGTATAACATGTCGTCGCGCCAACACATTGCACGACACGTGCGACTGCTGGGAAAATAACAAAGGATGCTCCATCTGAATGTATGAATAGTAAAACATTAATTTCATGATGTACGAAATTTATCATGTAATATATAAAATTTATCATGTAATGTATGAAATTTATTTAAATTGAATTTCCCTAGTAATAATTGTATATATGTATGTGTTTTTAATTTTGATTATTTCTTAAATGGGCTTTACGTAATGGTCTTTCTTTTACTATATTTATAAAAATAAGTTATTAGGAAATATTTGGAAAGAGGGATGAATGGTGGTTTAGTTTTTTTTTCATGGGTTTAAAGTATCTCTCTCCTAGTATTGAAATGATTTATTAGTGGGTACTTGATCACCACCATTCATGATGGTTCCCGAGGTATACCATGGGCAGTATAGTATGAATTTTGAAGTTTGAATTTTGTTGGATTTACCATTGATTGTGTATGATCATGGCATGTTGAAAAATGTTGATTTTAGGAAAATTATTTTTGGTTACAAAGAGATCCTGGGGTATTATTTGTAAAATATGTTTTGATTTCATAAAAACATGTTATAAATGAAGTTAGGACTTTTAACTTTTTTATAAAATAGAATTGGTTTCCATAAATTTTTTGAGTATGTTTTTGATTAAATTAGTTGATTTTTGTTATGAAGCTTAGAAAACGATTTGGTTTTAAAAACCATTTGGTTGTTAAATCATAAAGGAAGTTTTAAACCTTGTGGGTTTATCTATTCTTTTATATATTATATATATGTATGTATTATAATATATAGGTACATTTTCTAAAAGTTACAATATAAACAAAAAAGACAAATATGATTAAAAATGACCACAATGATAAAAATGATTTCACGTACAAACTTTTACAGTAACTGATAGAATACATGAATTGTTTTAACCATTAGATGATTTCCCTATGTGTCTAGGGCAACATTTCTTCATATGACCTTCCTGGAAGCACATGTTGTACCTCTGTCCAGGTGCCCGTTCACTGGGTCAATCTATCTCATTCTGAATACGAGTTGACTTTGGTCTCCCTTTAGGTCGAAGCCTAGTCTTGTTCGGTAGAAGTGTGGGTGCACCATCAGGTAGTTGAAAATTATGATATTCCCTGATTGACATCCACACAGCACTATAGCTGTCATTGATACTTTGTAATCGATAAACTGGATCAATGAACTACTCCCAAGATAAATGTATGTAAGCACATGCTGTGATTACATGGCCACAAGGATATCTCAATGCTTGAAAGTTGCAACATTCACAGTAACGTATCTCTAATAAGACAACTCACACACGACCATTGCTAAAATCCACAACATCACCGGGCTCAATGACCTAAAATCATTGCTCTAGATGATTAAATTCAGTTACACGATAAGTTGCAGCCTCCTGAAGAATTGTGTATAACTCGCACTAGAAATGATGTCTATAATGCATCCCTCTGTTCAAACCCTCTTCATCCTGCTTTCCTCATTCTATAAAATACTTTATAGTATGATAGAAGGTCTCTTGTACCAAACCTACAATTTATATTAAAAACATTATACTAATATTAAATTATAATTGTAGCTCTTCTGAGTAACATACAATCAAATATTATTATTTACCTATGATTGGTAATTTTCAAAATCCCTTTAAAACTCCATTTATATATTCTACGATGTTGATTGTCATATGCCCATATCTCCTCCCATAAACATATGCCAACAACCATTTATCCTTCGGAATTTTCATCATGTAATCATAAACTTTCGGATTAACTCTGTGAATATCTTGAAGAATCTCCTCCGACCTTTGTTGTTGAGTCTCATATGTTATAAAAAAACTATTATGAACACATATGGAAATAACTATGACAATTATTATGAAAATGAAAAAAGATATTCATACCAATTTTTAATATTACCTTCTTCATCGATTCATTTCTGAACTTCTTTCTCAAATTGTCGGTAATGTGTCGAATACAATATCGATGATGGGCATAGGGTGGTCTCCAGGAAAGAACCTCAGATTGTATTGCCTCCTTGATTTCACAATGGTGATCTGAAATAAGACAAATCCCTTATGTGTTCATAACAATCTCTCAAAGATAGTTCAGAAACCAACTCCATGATGAGAAGTTCTCCTTCTCCACAATTGTAAATGTCAAAGGTATAGGGGCTCGATTTCCATCTTGTGTGGCGGTAATCAATAAATTTACTGTATATTTTCCATACAGAAATGTGTCATCAATCTATATAAACTACTTGCAATGTCTAAAAGCTTCTACACATGGTAAAAATGTCCAAAACAATCTATCAAACACAACCATAGACCTCCCAACTTGGTTGTGTTAGTTAACATATTCAGTAGTATGTAACTGATAGACTACTTGATTGTTGTGGCATAAAAGCTCTGAAATTTGTAGTAAAACTTGAAAAGAGTCATCCCAATCACCATATACTTTCACAATAAGATTTTATTGTGATGACCATGCCTTCCAGTAAGAGATTTGATACCCAAAAAGTTGTTTGATTTGCTCCACTAAAACTACAGGAACGTCTTGACATGCTCTAATCATTTCAACAATAACAGTTGAAACAAACTCAACATCTAATGAGGAGTGGTCCTGTGACAAGATTTGTTCACACATGTGTGTGGAGTAAATCTAGTGATGCACCTTCTGTGAAAAGTGTTATCAATTATAGCTCACAGACGCATTTGACAGTTCAAATCAAATTTATCACAACAGATCACATAATAAGACCTCTTTGACTCCTCTACAACATAAGAGTAGTGTCTTTCAATGTGATATTATTTTATCACATTTTTCAGTGAATATTTGTTTTCAAACTCTCTTCCAATATACAATACACCTTTATATGATACTTAATTTGTGCCACCAATGATTCCTGTAAATTCTGTACTAGGAGTAATAACAAATAAATCAAACTCCGGAAAGAGATTTATGCCTTCAGTCGACCATGAATCCAATAGTGGAGGATGGTTCAACAGTCGATTAAACCTCACATGAGTGGGTACAAACTGTTCTTCCACATGCTCTTCTTCTTCTTCAACTTCCTCTTCATCTTCTTGTTTAAAATTGTCGTTATCCTCAAAATCATCGACCAATACATCTAAAGTATGTGGAGGACTATCCATAGAAATTGTCCCCTAAGGAAATGAAGAAACAACTACCATTGTTGATGGAATGTCTTGAAATGTTATAGTAGGAGGATATGACACAATATCATGACATTGTGATGACCCAACTTCCAATGTCGATGAAACCTCCATTGTAGTTATAGTGACATAAAACTCTATCATTTGATTCTCAGGTTGATATTTAACCAATGAAAGTACATATTCCCATTCTTTATCATTAGTTATTAGATAGGCCACATGCCAAAACCTATCTACAAATTGCAAATGTCTGTATGTGATGGATTATATCACTTGATTGCTCATTAGTTTTAACTTTCAGTGAATTTTCCTTTGAAGAGATTCTAAAGATGTACAACCTCCAAGCATCACAATACCTTCTAGACATATACTATAACTACATCCTTATTCTGTCTCAATTATTTGACCATTTCAATAAATATAGGAATCCATATTTTTTTATCTAAAATAAATCATCGTTATTATTAGAATGCCAAAAGATTTTCAAAATTTCAAAGTTAAGTACATACCTTTCGAAGATG
The DNA here is from genome assembly GCA_963277665.1 of Viscum album. NCBI lineage: Eukaryota > Viridiplantae > Streptophyta > Magnoliopsida > Santalales > Viscaceae > Viscum > Viscum album. The sequence continues at coordinate 1,812,834,824 of OY728156.1, forward strand.
TTATTAATCTTTATGATTCTAAAATTTTAGAACATCTTCTTATATCCTAAACTATGATACTAATGTTTCTTAGTATAACTTTTAACCATCCTAAAGGTATTTTAGTAGTTTATAAAGAAAATTTGAATCATCTAAAGCATATCTCCTGAGAGTGTCAAACCAAGATGCGGCAAGGTCCGTTGTTGTGTACCAGGATACCCCAGGTCAAGCCCAAAACTCCTTAACCATTAGTTAATCATTACTTAACCATTAGCTCATCATTAGTTCACCATTAATTCACCATTAGTTCATCATTAGTTCATAATTAGTTCATCATTAGTTAACTATTAACCATTAATTCATAATTGGTTAATTCATCTCTTAATCAACATTTAATCACCCCCCTTAGTTAATCATTAATTCATTATTAGTTAACCATTAACCATTAGTTCATCAATGATTAATTCATCCCTTAATCAACCTTTAATCATCCCATAAGTTTAAGTTTGACTTACTTACCTTAATATAATTACTTCACTAATTAATATAATTACACTTACTTACTTCGCTAATTAATTACTTCGCCAATTAATATAATTAAACCTAATTAATCACCTAATTATTCCTAATTAATCACATAATTACTCCTAATTAATCACTTAATTACTCATAATTAATCACCTAATTACACCCTATTAATCACCTAATTACACCTCATTAATCACCTAATTTCAATTAATTAATTATCAAATTACAATTAATTAATTAAGTACCTAATTACACTAATTAATCACCTAATTACTCCTAATTAATCACCTAATTGATCCTAATTAATCACCCAATTACACCTTATTAATCACTTAATTACACCTTATTAATCACCTAATTTCAATTAATTAATTATCAAATTAAAATTAATTAATTAGGTGCCTAATTACACTAATTAATCACCTAATTAATCATAATTAATCACCTAATTACTCCTAATTAACCACATAATTACTCATAATTAACCACCTAATTGCTCCTAATTAATCACCTAATTACACCTTATTAATCACCTAATTAATCACCTAATTAAAATTAATTAAGTACCTAATTACAATTAATTAATGACATAATTAATTACCTAATTATACTTAATTAATTACCTAATTACACTTAATTAATTACCTAATTACACTTAATTAATTAAGTACCTAATTACACTTAATTAATTAACTATCTAATTACAATTAATTAATTAAGTACCTAATTAAAATTAATTAAGTACCTAATTAAAATTAATTAAGTACCTAATTACAATTAATTAATGCCATAATTAATTACCTAATTACACCTAATTACCTAATTACACTTAATTAATTACCTAATTACACTTAATTACCTAATTACACTTAATTAATTACCTAATTAAACTTAATTAATTAAGTACCTAATTACAATTAATTAATTAACTATATAATTACAATTAATTAATTAATTACCTAATTAAAATTAATTAATTAAGTACCTAATTACAATTAATTAATTAATTTCCTAATTACAATTAATTAAGTGCCTAATTACACTTAATTAAGTGCCTAATTACACTTAATTAAGTGCCTAATTACACTTAATTAAGTGCCTAATTACACTTAATTAAATGATTAATTACACTTAATTAATTCCCTAATTACACATAATTAATTCCCTAATTACACATAATTAATTCCCTAATTGCACATAATTAATTCCCTAATTACACATAATTACTTACCTAATTACACATAATCAGTTGCCTAATTACACATAATTAATTACCTAATTATACTTAATTAATTAACTAATTACAATTAATTAAGCATCTAATTACAATTAATTAAGTACCTAATTACAATTAATTAAGTACCTAATTACAATCAATTAATTAATTACAATTAATTAAGTACATAATTACAATTAATCAATTAATTCCTTAATTACAATTAATTAATCACCTAATTACAATTAATTAATCACCTAATCACTTAATAACATTTAATTAATTACCTAATTCTAATTAATTAATTTTCTAATTCTAATTAATTAATTAATTACAATTAATTAATTACCTGGTTACACTTAATTAAAATAAACTATTACTAATTCTAAATAAAATACAATAAATATAAACTTTTTGTGAATAAAATACATTAAATATGAACTAAACAAATAAGTAAATAAATCAAAATATTATACAGATTTAAATAAAAAAAAAAGAAATACCTCAAATTTGGGGGAGAGGTGTTGCTGCTTCGGAGGTGGTGATGCTTCAGAAATGACTACGCGGGTAGAGCAACCTTCAACTAGAGAGAAAAATGGGGGTAACAGAATGAGAATGGTGCATTTGAGATGAATGAGGGGGTGGGGCGATCCCCCTTTTATAGGGGTTTAGAATTTAGTTGCCACTTGAAGTGGCGCCAATAGTTTTAATCCCAAAGCTATCATCTCCACTTAAAGTGACGCTTTGGTGATTTTTGCCAAAAATTCCACTTGAAGTGGTGCTAATAAGCCCCATATACCTATTTAAAACAAACCTAGACACATAAAAAAATGACCTCTTCCGCCACTTTTTCCCACACCCACGCCTCCTAGACTCCCCATTCCTATATCCTCAAATGATTTAATCAGAAGAAAATATTTTAAAAAATAAAAACAAATGAGTAATAAAAGTAACCCAACCTAAATGGATATTAAATTTGATATTTGAGTTTGGGTATTTATTTTCTACCTTAAACAAATTTAAGGTTGATTCTCAATTTCTTAACCGGGTTTGAGGTCATGTGCCTTTGGTGTAGGCTGTCAAGTTCAGGGTCAGGTGCCTTTGTTATGGGGTGCATTGTAGGGAAATTTTCATTCAGCAGCTGAAAGGGATTATTGATTTTAGAGATGTTTCGAGAAAATCTTAAAATATAAAAATTTCAATGTACTGTTATTATATTTCAATAACATAAGGAGAAATGGAAGAAATGATCAATTACAAAGGCATGAAAATGATCAAAACAGAACAACATAATCAAATCAAGGCCATATTTTATTCAATGAACACCATAATGTTGATCTGGTATTACAAACAACGTTCAACATACAAGTAACAAAACAATAAATAAAACAAGAAAGAACACAATAATACCTACATGCTTCAATCAAATTGACCTACGTGCACGAGGGAGGGATGTCAGAAATTCACTATGCAAGAAAACATGAGTAGATTATAGGTGCGGAATCAAGCACACAAAATACCATGAAAACAACCTAAATCAATCTATACCAGAGGATAACAAAACCAAAAGAAAAAAATAAATTCCTTTTAAGCTGAGTTCAAATTACCAAGAACTCGGATATGCCTCAAATGGATCTGTAGAAATTCTAAGTTGTTATCCTAAAGGTGTTGCACAATGACTCAAGATGGGGGTGAATTGAGTTCTTAAATTTTTACCCTAAATGAAACAACCCTCTTTAAAATATAATTAGAGTCTATCCATAACTCGTAATTAAATATGAAGCAGAGAATAAAAAACAAGGAGCAGGACATAGAGATTTCTAGTGGTTCGAGGTAAGAGAAACTACTTATAGTCCACTCCACAAACACTCAATGTGAGTGTGGTGATTATTAATCAACCAACGCCTTTCTTAGGAGTTTTTCAGCTAAGTGAAAACATCTGTCACTTAGTACGAAGGTCCAATAACTTTCAGATAGGATTTACCTTTAAAAGACCTATCCATGACCTTCACTACACTCAGTACAAGGAGTGTATAATTTTACAGAGAAAGAGATTTAAAAAAAATAGTCAACACACATTTTCAAGAAACAAATGACAATAAATTAAAAATTCTTAGATGATGAATATGTCTTCAAGGTGTATCCCTGAAAGATCCTTTGAGTACAATAGATGTTCTTGTAGCTTAACTGAAACAATTTTTCTTTTCACAGCTTCATAACAAGAATAAGATTGAAAACAGAGTATATAGGTCTTATTCTTGACAATAAATCTTCCTCCTTTTTGTATTTTAATTTTTCTTTATTTAAGCGGATGAGAGTAAATATATATTACTCAAGAAATTAAGTTATTTCCTTTTTATATGTGACCTTATCCTCTAAAAAATAGAAAAATATAGGTAACTACTGAGTGCAATTATGGTCTCCCTTGGGAATATATGATTTCTTTGAAATAAAATCTTTAATTAACCCATTATTTTCTCATTTAGATGACTCCACTTTCGATAAAATAAAAGTAGAAGTGTAATTTTCCAAAAAAGGTGCAACGATAAGAAAGCGCCTCAAAAAACAATAAGAAATCGAATGTAGAAGCAACTAGTATTCCTCTGAATTAACGTTCACCTAAAAGAAGAAAATTGATGATTTTGAATCAGATGAGGAGGAGAAAGAACAAAAGAAAAATAAGGGTGAAAGTAAGAAGAAGCATACCATTAGCAAAAAATACATTCAATGAACATGAAGGAACAATACAAATCAGTTATTCATCAGATGATGGGGTCAAGTTAAGAATGGATTTAATTCTGTTGACACTCTGTTTTGTCATGTGGGATGAAAATATTATGAAGAGTATATCAAGCGTGTTAGAAAGATGGAGAACTCTAAGAAGAATCAAAGTAACTTTCCCAATTGGCCTACACGCGCACCCCTGCGCATCAAAAGGCCTGCACAACCCCCCTGCACAACACTGAAAGCATGGTCACCCTTGCGCGGGTACTTGCACTAGGTACCTATGCCATGGACCTAAGCAGACATCCTAATTTATAAAGGGTTCCCTATTTGACTATAAATAGGACCCTAGATCTCCTCATTTACAAAATTGGAAAATCGAAAGAAGTCATGAAGCTCTGGTCACACAACCCCTTCACCCAGGTCCTCCAAAACCCCTCAGTTAGCTCTCCAAAACCTGAGAGAAGAGGGAATTAAAGGGGGTAGTGAGATCAAAGTACCTCTAGGGTATGAAACACAAAGAAACCTATGTGAGTACCTCTTTCCCCCCGAGTTTAAAACCACTTGCACGAAGGTACCTTCCCTAATCAAGGACCCGCATGAGACCCTTCTAGGGAAACCTGAGGAGACCCATAATGCCTAGTCTAAGACCTCTCCCAAGTGTTGTTGCCCAGGTAGTCCATTTCCCAAGAAATCTCCATCTCTCACATGCCCACCCTCTTGCGTGAAGCACTTCCAACTCCTCTCAGGCCCTGTACGAAGCACCTTTACTCACCAAGATAGGACCTATGCAAGTCTTACTACTGGAAATATGACCTATAATAACGCATCTATACTAACGGTTTATAAAAACCATTGGTATAGGTCCCCTTTCCCAACGGTTTGGACCGTTGGGAAAATCCCATTTGAGGTCACTTTTCCCAACAGTTTGGACAAAACGTTGGGAAAGGGTATGGCTTTCCCAACGGTTTGGCCAAACTGTTGGGAAAAGCTCACTTTGAGGCCACTTTTCCCAATGGTTTGGCCAAATTGTTGGGAGAAGTCCACTTTGAGGCCACTTTTCCAAATAGTTTGTCCAAACCGTTGGGAAAGAGTGGGTACCTATCCCAAAAGTTTTGAGAATCGTTGGGATAGGTACCCTTATTTTTACGAGTAAATTTATCGAATATCATCAAATAAATCAATATATAAATTACACACACACACATATATATTTATCCAAATATATTCACAAAGTAAACTCTAGGATAGTGATAAAGTCATTGATATATAAAGTAGAGGTGTGGGTTCAAACCTCTGCTGTAACTTTTTTTATATATTTACTTATCCCAACGGTTTCCCCAAACCATTGGGAAAGACCTATCCCAATGGTTTGAAAACCATTGGTATAGGTCTTTTCCCATGCCAAATCACCCAATGGCTTCCCAAACCATTGTTATAGGCTATACCAATGGTTTGGGGTCCTATACCAATGCTTCCAAACCATTGGTATAGGTAATTTTTCAATTAGTGTATCCTTTAGAGTCCTCTTACAATCCACCAATGGAAGGGTTCCTCTTCCTTTGGATCCCTAATATGAGGGGGACCAAATTAAAACCTCAACTGAAACCTTTGGGCCTACAAAACCATAGAAATAGGCACACCAGCATGTCTCTCATTCGGATATGAATTCCTATGGTCAAAGGTGTCTCGCACTTGTCCTACCTGATGGGTAGGGTCTTCGAGGTGCATGTTGATATGCATTCTCACGGTCATGAGGAACCCAACCCTGGGGGTAGTGTTAGGGATCTCCCAGTCTTAGACATGAGGGTTATATCCTTTCCCTTCCCACATCGTCTCTAAGACCCAGAGCCTCTGGTTCTAGGCAGGGAGGGTTCATATCACGCTTGATTTTTCAATTTGACATAGAATGAGATCCTCCTCTCTTCCCCACAAACCAATTTTAGGGAATCCCTCTTGGAGTAAGATTATATCCTTTCTTGCAGGACCTATCCTGATTCATTACTTCCTCATTCTCTTTACCGACGGTTCGTGTCCAGACATATCATCAAATGTGACTATCCTAGTTACCAAAATAAGAGGGGATATGGCCAATTCAAATCCCTTTCTCTCTCTCTCTTTGGGTCTAGGGTACAATGACAAGAGGGAATAGGTTTCAAAGGCCACTCTATTTCCCTTTCCCTTTGGGTCTTGACCTCATCCATTAGCAGACAAAGTAGATTGTGTGGTTTCCTAGATCTACGACTTCCTCTTCTTTCTCACACTAAGCATGACTCATGTGAGCTTAGTGGTTAATAATGATCATGAAATCTACACAATCCCAGACCTATGGGCCTCATATTCGATATAATCCCCAACCATGTCACCATACCACTGCCATATGGGACTCCTACTTGGTATAAGCCCTAAAATTTTACAAAATGGCATCATCTTGTATGGTATAAGACCTGAAACCCAACCTCCTGGGCATCATTTCAAGTGTAATCCCCAACTAAACAAAGGGAATCATCTCATACAGTGTAATCCCCAACTCAATCCTATCACATGGCCATGCTCCCCTACAAGTCAAACCTTAGGAGGTCCTCCATAGGCTTGGGTACTCACTACCGAACTATGCGGGATTTGATTACTATCCAAATGAGATATGTAGGAAGCCTCCATCAGGTCCACACCCGATCACCCAAAATCAACACTATTCTCTAGGACACATTTCTAGTTGGGTCTTATTCAACCTGGAAGCCCACATCCCTTATAGGTTTCTTGGGATGCTTTAGCATAAGTACCACACCATCCTTGTCTAGAAACCTTTCATCCAGATGTCCTTACCGCATGATGTTAAAATGCATAGTTTGTTCCTTATCACATGACCTTAAAAGGTATGGCGTGTCTCGTTAAGTGGAATCAAATAACATGGGTTCTGATTCCTTTCATGGGGATACATAGGAAGCTCATCTCAGGGGTCCAATCCTAACATCAAAACAACTCTCGTCTCTATGGATGGTGATACACTCTAGAGCACCCCACTGTGTGGCTTAAAACCAACATCGTAATAATAAATGAAAAAATAATTTTTAATATGTTTATAAAAGGGTGCCATTGATGGATAACCTTAGATACATGCAAATATCTCTTCAAGCCTTTTACTAATGATTCTTATAATGATTATGATCCTATGCCTATGTTATGATGATAATTATTATGCTCAACCCATGTTATATTGATTCATGTTCTTATCTATCCTCTTACTAGGATTTTAGCTCACTCATTTCTTTGATGTATATCCTCAGGTGATTACTTGTATTAAAGAGAAAATAGGGGCCAATAAGAAGTTAAAGAAGAAAGAATTAAATAAATTTTTATGTTTTATTTTGTAAACATTATGTATAGTCCTAGTTTACCCAAGATACTAAATCTTTGGATCCTAATTTTGTAATGATTTTATGTTATTTTTCTATAAAATGATGTGATAAGTTATGTAAGAAAAGTAGGATCGCAATAGTTGATATCGGAGCACAATTTAGTTAATTTGGGAATTAGGATTAGAGAACCTTAGTGAAAACCCTTAGCATCAGACTAAGTATAAGTAGGAATATTTGTTTTATAAAATGATAAAAATAGGTATCCCACAAGATATGCCTTTAGACTTAATTTCACAGAGGAATAAATTATTTATTCATGAATTGTTGAATTATGTTTTGTTCTAAACTTTTATATTTTAGAAAATGGTGGGAACCAGGAGAAATCAGGCCAACAACCCGTGCAAGGGATAATGAAGTGATTTCCTGAATGACATCCCCAATGCCTTGGGGGTGCAGTTCAAAAATTCATGGCAATACTTACCCAACTATCTTAGGTTATGAACAATAACCTAAATAATGTGGAATGTCCTCCTTCACCTAAGAGGTAGAAATTGTCTATCAAGTGTTTTATATGGAAACGACCACTGACGTTTAGTGGATTTTCCGATCCACTAGTCACAGAATAGTGGGTCAACTCAATGGAGAAGATATTTTTGTGCTTCACTATTATGAGATGGAGAAGGTGAATCTGGCTATTTACCATTTAGATGGAGAGGCTGATCAATGGTGGACATTGATTAAGAAAAAAAAGTTGAGGGACATAATTGAAGAGATGGAGTGGGTAGAATTTAAGATAATGTTTCTTAACATGCATTTTCCTCTTTATATAAATTTGGAGAGAGAATTTATAGAGCTGAAGTATAAGGAAGGAGAATCTTTCATGACCTATGAAGCAAATTTCACAAGTCTTTCAAGGTACGCCTCGGGTTTTGTTATCAAAAATGATATCAAAAATGATATATTATTTAGTGGTTTAAAATGAAGCCTTATAAAGGCTATCACAATTCAAGAATTTGAGAGTTATGAAGAAGTTTTTTTATGTTCTCTCAAAGTGGAGATAGAGTTTGGAGAATGGTATCATGGATATGGTGATAAGAAATGAAAGATGTACTTTCAAGTCAAAGGATCTTTTGAGAAAGGTGGAAAAAAAATCAACCACCCACATGTCAAAAATGTGGGAAGAAACATCATGAGAACTGCCTCAAAGGGATGTGGAAATGCTTTAAGTGTGGAAGAGAAGGCCATTAAGCTCATGAATGTTGAAAAGACATGAGGAACCAAGAAAATGTGGTGGAGGAAAGGATAAAACCACCCATGGTCTAATGATATAACTATAAGGAGTAAGGGAACTATGCAAGCCAGTGCACTAAACCTCAAGTCCTTGAGGGTAATCAATATCAACAACCACTAAAGCCAAAGGAGCAAGGAAAGGCTTATTCCATCACTACTACTGAAGTGGAGTAAGAAAATGAAGTCGTATAAGGTACACTTACTATTAACTCAATAATGGAAAAGGTATTATTTGATTATGGTTCTACACAATCCTTTATATCTTGAAAGTTTTCTAGAACTATTGAATAAAATCCCTGAAACCTTGAAGTAGAGATATACGTAAAAACATAAAGTGGTGAAATCATTGCAACCGAAGTGTTGGACTCTTCTCCTGTTGGAATATGTGGGAATATTCTTCCAGCAAATCTCATGATACTTCCCTTGGTGGAATTTTATGCTATAATGGGAATAAATTATCTCTTGTTATATAAAGCACATATAAAATATTGGGGAAAGGAAATATCTTTTCATATTACAAACCATCCCATACTCCTTTATAAATTCAAAGAAGATCATAAATCTTCTTTGGAAAACCCTTCAACGGTGTGGGTGTTGATTCCCTATGAAGAAGCATACCTCGCTCAAATTATTGAGTCAAAGTAAGGTACCAACCTATGAGAAATTCCCATTGTGAGGGAATATATTGATGTATTTCCCAAAGAGTTACCCAGACTTCCCCTGGATTGTGAGGTAGAGTTCTCAATATAACTCATACCCAGAGCTACTCTTTTCTCAAAGTGTCCTTATAGTACAAATCCTATCAAACTGGAGGAGTTAAAGAAGCAACTACAATAAAATTTAGACAAAGGGTTTATATTCCCTAGTGCATCACCTTGGGGTGTGCGAGTGCACTTTTTCAAGAAGAAGGATGGATCAATGAAGTTGTGTATCGATTATCGAGAACTCAACAATATCACCATAAAGAATAAGTATCCACTTCTAAGAATTGATGACTTGTTTGATCAACTACGAGGATCTCAGTACTTCTAAAAGGTGGATCTCCATTCTGGATATCATCAGCTAAAGGTAAAGAAGAAATATATTCAAAAGACTACCTTCCATACAAGTTATGGGCACTATGAGTTTTTGGTGATGCCCTTATAACTTACTAATTCCCCTAAAATCTTCATTAATTTGATGAATAAATTCTTTAGACATTACCTCAACAAATTTTTGGTAGTGTTTATCGATGATATTTTCATCTAATCTAAAAGTAAAGATGAACATGAAGAACATATAAGGCTTGTGTTGGTGACATTAAGGAAGGAGAAGTTGTATGATAAGTTTAGAAAGTGTGAATTTTGGATTCAGAAAGTCACATTCTTGGGACATGTGATCACAAGTGAGGGAATTTCTATGGACCCTTAAAAACAAAGGAAATTTAGAAATGACCCAGACCCTCTAGTGTCATGGAAATCCGCATTTTTCTTGGATTAGCTGGGTACTACCGACGTTTTGTGAGAATTTTCTCATGATTTTCAAGCATTATAACTAAGTTAACTAGGAAAGGGGTAAAGTATGTTTGGATAGAATAATGCAAGGAAATATTCAAAGAGATAAAGAAGAGGCTAATCACTGCACCTGTACTCACATTACCAAAAAGTGGAGAAAGTTTTGCGATATACATTGATGATTCAAAGAAAGACTTGGGTTGTGTACTCATGAAAAATTATAATCTAATAGTTTATGTCTCACAACAGTTGAAGATCCATGAGCATAACTACCCGACGCATGATCTGGAGTTAGAAACTGTGATTTTTCCTTGAAAATATGGTGGTACTACCTCTATGGTGAGAAGTGTGACATATATACCGTTCATAAGAGCATGAAGTATATATTAATATAAAAGGAGCTCAACATGAATCAAAATAGATGGTTAGAACTAATCAAATACTATGATTTCTCTATTCACTATCATCCCGGTAAGGTGAACAAGGTAGCTGATGTTCTTAGCAGAAAAGAATCTGCTACTCTCTCCATGATGCATATTGACAAAGAACCTATCTTCTTGAATATTAAAAGGATGGGTTTTGAAATCATAATAGTAGGGAATACATCCTACCTTTCCCAAATGATTTACCAACCATCTATCCAAGAGAATATTAAGGAGGCACAAAGGGATGATCATGAGTTACAAAAGAAGGTGAATGCAGTAAAGGAAGGTAAGCTGTAAGAGTTCCATATTGATGATGATGGTGTGATTTGTTTTGGAATGAGCCTTTGTGTGTCTTCATAATCTAGGATAAATAAATAGCTATTATATAATGCACATAGCTCAACTTTCTCTATACATCTTAGGATTACCAAGATATACCACGATCTCTAAGAACACTTCTGGCGGGACAAAATGAATAAGGAGATTTCTGATTATATCTAAAGGTTCTTGATATGTTAGAAAGTTAAATTAGAGTGGCAGAAGTACAAAGGGATGCTGAAACCATTGCCTATACCCATATGGAAATGGGAGAATGTCACTATGGACTTTGTAACATGTATCCCAAAGAAATATAAAGGAAATAATGCGATATGGGTTATAGTGGACCGACTCACAAAGATTGCCCACTTTATCGCTATTCAGGAATATTTATCGCTCAAACAAATTTCCAAGATATATGAGAAAGAAGTGGTGATGCTGCATAGGGTATCACTTTCAATGATCTCTAATTGTGATCCAAGGTTCACATCTAAATTCTAAATGAGTCTTTAATATTATTTGAGTACTGAATTGAATTTTATCATGACCTATCACCCCCAAACTAATGATCAATCTAAAAGGACTATTCATACGCTTAAAGATATGCTAAGAGTATGCTCAATGGAATTAAAAGGTGTATGGGATCGATATCTCCTATTGGTCAAGTTCTCTACAATAATAGCTTCCACTCGAGTATTCAGATGTCTTTATATGAAGTTTTTTATGGAAAGTGATGTAGAACTCCAGCCTGTTGGGATAAAGTTGGTGAAAGAAAGCTATTTTGACCTAATCTTGTGAAAGAGATGACAGAGGAGGTTCAAGCTATCCATAAACATATAAAAGCTTCTTAGAGTTGGAAAAAGAGCTATAATGACAACTGTTGAAGGTACTTGGAGTTTAACATTGGAGATAACATCTTCCTTTAAATATCACCATAGAAGAGAGTCACACAGTTTGGAAAGAAAGGGAAGCTAAAACCAAGGTACATTAGCCCCTTTGAGATCCTTGATCGCATAAGAGATGTGGCCCATTAGATTTTACTTCCACTGAATATGGATCAAGTTCATTATGTGTTCCATATATCACTCCTGAGGAAGTACACACCAAATCCCTCATATGTACTAAACTCAGAGGTGGTACAGCTGGAAGATGATCTCTCTTATAAGGAGAAGCTAGTAAAGATTTTAGATCAGAGAGATAAGGTTATATGTAACAAGACAACCCACCTTGTCAAAGTGTTGTGGAGGAACCATAAGTATGAATAAGCAACTTGTGAACTAGAGGATGTAATAAAGGATAAGTACCCTCACTTTTTATGTAAAATGAAATTTCGAGGGTGAAATTTCAAAAGGGGGGAATATTGTAACGACCCAAACTTTTATCAATGGAATTTCTCCCTTCTTATAGTAATTTCATATAGTATAAATCACATAAAATCATTTATAGATCATAAAAAAAACTTTATAAATGACTAATTAATGAAATAAGAAGTATTTCTAGAAGTTAAGGAACCAATACCAATGAAATAATAACTTGACCTTAAGAATAGTAATATGACGCTTATGAATAGTAAACCAGCCAAATGAATAATAACCTCACACATGAAAGTATAAATAAAATTTAGGCATCTTATAAATTAAAGCATGGTATAATTATATCATAGTCTAAGTAAATAAGTGTTTTAAAAATTATTAATTAAGTGTTGGAATTTTTATAAGTCATGAATATTTAATTACAATTTTATGTTTAATTTTATAATTTAAAAGAAAATTTATATTCATAAAATACATTCATAAATTAATATCTTGATGTCTTATGGTTTTAAGATAATTTAATGAGACCTTGATTAATTTTTCAAAGTGTTACAAAATCAGTTATAATTTTAAAATCTGTATTTTCCAAGTAAATGATGATTTAAATTAAAAATTAAATTACTCATATTTAGAAAATTATTTTCATAAAATGGAGTTAATTTTTTAATTCTAAACATTGAAAAATGGTTAGGGTTAATTTTTGATATTTTTCTAAAATACTTGAATTTTTTGATGAATAGTAAAATATGATAATTTACAATAAAAGCTAAATATATGAATTATGGAGTCATATATGATATAAGGATTATTTAATACCAAAATATAGAACTTTCATTAATTATTTTAATATATTTATATATAATTCTCAAACTATTCATAGTCTTGAGCCAAAATAATAAACCAATGAATATAATAATGAGAAAACACCCCGCTCTTCCACTATAAATACCACCCTCACCCCCTCTTATCTTAAAACCTCTAAAGCTTTGATTCTTGACAAAATTATACTCAATAATATTCCCTATACCCTATTACATTTCTAGGATCTCTTGGTCTCATAAAAATACCAAAACCTTTTCCCTAAGGAGGTTCTCAAGGAGGATAAATCCAAGAGGTAAAATCCTCTTCCTTTTTCTTTAAATTTCTTTTCAATTTCATTTCTTTTATTCTATTCTCCTCACCTTATCTTATTTAAATGGCATGATAAATCCATTATGTTCTATATATTGGAATTATATCTTATTAATGGAAGATCCATTACTAAAATCCCCCCCCCTCTCTTTTATTTTAAAAATGAAATCATCGCCCGTGATGTGTCAATTAACCGACATTGAGGACGATGTGCATTCATTTTTCTTTAAAACCTTCAAGTATGTTAATAAAACCATTATAATGGTTGAAAAATATTTTAAAATTTATATTACAACCCTCTCTATGTTTTTTAACTAACATATTTACATAATACTAAATGATAAAACAAAACGATTTTGTTGTGATTGAAAAACTACCAAAATTAACCTAAAATGATCATCATTAACCACTAGTGGAAATGAAGGATATACCAACACTTTTATACCAATGGTTTGATAAAATTATTGGTATAGTAGGGATACACCAATGTTTTGTTCAAACCGTTAGTATACTATTTTTACAATCAACCTTTTCCCAACGGTTTGAGTAAACTGTTGGGAAAGATTTTATTTTTCTAATGTATACCAACGGTTTTTTAAAACAATTGGGAAAGTTTTCCCCCAAATACACCACAGATCTAGTTCCACTTGTCTGTGTAATTGTATCCCTAAACTGAAGCTATCCTGAAGCTCTCTCTTTACCCTAGGCTGTAAAACTCCTTCCACCCGATAGATCCATTTTCAACCAAGATTTTTTTTAGTTCCACACTTCAAATCTATAAGTGCTACCTTAGTTTTAATGTTTTGCATCTATTTTTTTGTTTTCTATTTTTATTTGGCCTAAACTAGTGGTCCGTGTGGTCTGTGGCATGGTATAACCAATAAGTTCACTTTGATTTATTTTCTGTTTTTGTTCTACACTTCAAGTGTCATGATTGTGTGAATCATCTTTATTTGACGTCTTCATAGCCACTTTTTTTGTGTGTAGAGTTAGTGAACCACATGAACTAATGGAGGTGATGGTGAGATGTATCCCCACTCAAATATGGTAAAGGGTTTGTTTAGTTATATTATCTTGAGGTGGGTAATGGATATAAGGATGGTCCATGTGAAGGGATTGAGGACGGTTGGGGCGGTGGTGTAGGTGGTTTTCTATTTTTTTAGTGGGGTGATATGGTAGCTTCTATGGACTTTAGTTTAGTTGAAAATTGGATTTTGATTTTGCATTTATAGATTTTTTTTCAAGGAATAATGGTAAGGGTAGCAATATTGAGGATGAATTGGGTGTTGGTTGGGTGATGGATTGGAATTGTGATGTTGGTTGGATTGAGTATAGGTAATTTTCAAGGTATTATATGGGTATTGCCTCCCCTGATCACTACTCCTCTTTTTTTTTATTTTTTTCCATCTGTATCATTGGTATGGGAGTGTGGGAGATTATAATATATCATATACCCTATTAATTCATAGATAAGTACTAACCTAACAAAAATTGAATAATGTTTTTAAAGTAATCCCAGTTAGTTCTCCATTTAATATCAATATATAGACATACCATTGTATCCTTATTTATATTTAAGAGGGTGAATGAATCACTCTTATAATTTCATCATTTAGAGATTTAGCTGTTTTCCATTCACCTTGAATAATTTTTCATGTCCTCTTTGGATCATAATATATCTATGTGGAAAAGTGTTGACTCTAATGAAAGGTATCATCCAATGTGGGTGAAATTTACCTATAAGAAATACTAAACACGAGTTAATCAAAAAGTACATTTTCCATGGGTGTGAATTTTCATAAATTGATTCATTAGTCATGAAACTTCTTGGATTTATATTTTTAATTTTTTTAATTCTCATCTAAGTCTCTATAGATCTCTTTTAATTCATCCAATTACAAGAACCACTTTCCCACCTTGTTCTAAATCCATATCCACTTTCCTCATAGACCAATATGACTAATGTTTCATATCCACTAATAACTGACATGGATTTCCATTGATAATCCTAAATGGGGTCATACCAATTAGTTTTTTAAATTATTCTATGCATGGCTATAATAAATCATCAAACTTCTTTCTATAATCCAGTGACATTGAACTCATTGTTTTTTCTAAGATTTTATTGATCTTTTAATTGAATAATGCCACTTACCTAATTTTTTTTGGTTAATAAGGTGTTAGAGTGTTGTATTGAGCTTCATATTTCTCATGTAGTACTACAAAAAAGTGATTATTGAAGTGCATTCCATGATCACT
Source organism: Viscum album (assembly GCA_963277665.1). Taxonomy (NCBI): domain Eukaryota; kingdom Viridiplantae; phylum Streptophyta; class Magnoliopsida; order Santalales; family Viscaceae; genus Viscum; species Viscum album. Next base: position 1,812,850,859 of record OY728156.1, read on the forward strand.
AATAAGTAAACAATGAATTCCAAACTAGGAAAATACACCCTCATCAAAAATTTGATCACAAATGTAGTTGTTTTATTCAAATTGGACCAAGATTATACCCATTTTGACACATAATACACACACACACAATGTAATTATGTGATATCAAATGATGTATGGGATCTTACTATTTAATCAATTCCCCACACAATGAATACTTTGACTTTGGGTATTGGGTGTTATGAAATCTCCTAACTTTTCAAAATATTTCCATTTTTTAGCATCAATAACTTATTTAAAAAATCCTCTTTACACATTCTACATATTTGATGAAAAGAATTCACTTTATAATATCTTGAACAATGTTCTATCAGGTCCATGGTGTCCTCTTGTATGTGATAAATGAAAAAATTACAAAACACGTTTCACCACAAATTTAGGCACACATAATTGAATTAGTATATCTTCACATTGTTTTAATAATAAGGTATCAACCCAGGAATATTTCACTAAATCAAATAGAAACCCCTTACTTTATGGATATCTAAAATGGGGATAGATTATGCCATTTGGAAAATAAATTTCAATCTCATCATTCGAAATCTCCATGTACATGGATTCGTGCTTCTTTTCCCCATGGAACCTTCATCTTATGACATCAAACTCCTCTTAATTACATTTAATCTTTCTTGGATCATGATCCACATGTATTACCATGATGTTTCAATCCCTGAGGAACTTTTTTACCATCATTTTCAGATTAAATTTCCCATTTATTCAGAATATATATTATGAATATCACTCAAATAATCTATTAAAATATAAAATTTATTCGATCTAAAATTTACTCAACTCTTGAATAATTCTCCTCCACAAGTATACATGATCTTGTACACTCATGTATAGTTATTCAAAGATATTAAAAACCTTCCTTGAACATTTTTTTGTCTCAAAACACTCTCTAGATCTCACATGATCAAGTTATTACTTAGTTCATTGGATACTTGAGAATAATGGGATTCTTCTCCTTCAAAGGCTCATAGATTCGAAATCTCCCATTCTCTTTTACACAAGATGTATAGAACTCTCAAAATTCTCCCATATATTATATATATTATCTCAATATGAACAACTGTCATGGTATTATATTTATAATTGAATTCAATATCATGGATTTATATTAATTTATAGTATTTTGTTTTAAATATAGTATTTTGTTGTCTTTTATATTATGATTCTCATATAGAGTAGTGTGTTAGTTATGGTTTTGTATAAAGTGAAAAATTATCATTTACTTAAATACATTTTCAATTAAACTTCAATATTATTTTATTGCTTTTGATGGAATGAATTATAACAATTTTTTTATAGAATGGATAGAAGTTGGATGTATGAAACCGATAAGATATCAAGAGATTTTCAAAACAATTTGGATAGTTTTTTATATTTTTCATTTCAAAATTCTTTATATAGTGGTCGCATATACTACCCATGTTACAATTGTATTGGAAGACCTTGGTTGAGCTGTGAAGAAGTCATATAACACATAACAAAATATGGTTTTCAAGAAAACTACTATGTGTGGTATCATAATGGGGAGAAAATGAAATCTCAAAATGCTGATGAACCAAATGAGAAGACTAGATTGGAGAATTTGTTATATGACCAGTTTCCATTTATTCGCTATCATGAAAAAGAAAGGATTATGACCCAAGAAGACTTTTATATGAGCACACATGACGCGTCTAATGAAAATGATGATGTTGTCAGGGTGAAAAAATTGAATGATGCTTCCACAACTCTAGTATATCGACACTGTGATAAAATGAAAAAGCTATAATTTTTAATCCGATTGTTTCATAGGAAAACTATGTATGAGATTTCTAATACTTCCATCGATTGCATTCTTACCTTATTGAAGGACTTACTTCTAGATGATGTAGATATTCCCTCAAACCACTATATGTCATGAAAGTTAGTTGAGGAACTTGTATTTTCAAGAAACAAAATTCACGCTTGATTGAAAGATTGTAGTTTATTCTGGGAGGAAACTGCTGAACGAAATGATTGTATAAAATGTGGAACATCCCTCTAGAATCCAAAAGCTAATGGAACACTATCTCGTGTTCCATATAAAGTAATGTGGCACTTTCTATTGATCCCCAGACTCTAGAATCTTTTTATGTTTGATGAAATATCAATAAAAATGCAATGGGAAGATACTGAGAGAAAGAAGACTAATGATGAGTTGGTTCACCCTGCAGATGGATTTGCATGGTAGATATTTGATGCTCGATATCCTAATTTTGTAGCTGATGTCTGTAATGTGAGGTTGGGTCTTTCATGTGATAGTTTTAATCCGTTTGGGAAGATACTTACTTCCCACAACACATGGACAATTTTTATACACATTTATAACCTTTCCCCATGGTTGTGTATGAAAAAACCTTTCACTTTCATGAGTATACTCATATATGGCCCTTCTGATCCAAAAAATGATATATACGTATACATTAAACATTTAATAAAAGAGTTGAAACTTCTTTGGGATGTGGGTGTGCACACATACGATGCGTGTTCAAAAGACATATTTCAGATGTGTGATGCGCTTATGTGGATGATCAATGATTTTTCTTCTTATGCAATGATATATGGATGGAGAACAAAGGGAAAACTATCATGTCCTATTTGTATGAAGAATACATGATCCAAAAGACTGAAACATCACTATAATTTTAGTTTTATGGGACATCGATGATTCTTGCCAATGGACCATCCATATAGAAATAATCATTAAAAATTTAACAATACCATAGAGACTGATGATCCACCTCAGTATATGTTTGGAACTGATGTGCTTAATGAATTGAAAGATTTCTGTTTTTCATTCGAGAAGGGTCAAATGAAATCTGGAAAGATAAAGAATGTTTCCACTGAAACCTATTACAATTGGAAGAAGAGGAGTATCTTCTTTGATTTGCCTTATTGGTTAACCAATTTGTTACGTCATTGCTTATATGTAATGCACATTGAAAAGAATATATGTGAAATGTTGATTTCAATTCTCCTAAATGTTAAGGAAAATACAAAAGATGATTTATGGTCTTGGCATGACTTGGTGGATTGGGGAATCAGACCAGAATTGCATCCTGTGCATATTAGTGAAAATAAATGGAAAGTTCCATGTGCTTCTTATGTGATGACACCTATAGAAAAAAAGAAATTTCTTGAAGTACTATAGAATATTAAAGTTCCTAATGGCTATTTAAGAAACATATCTAAATGGGTTAACAAAAGAGAGTTGAAGATAAAATCTTTGAAGAATTGTGATAATCACGTCCTTCTTCATGAGTTGATTTTAATAGAAATCCATTATATTTTTTCCAATAATGTAATAGTGGATGTTATTTGGTTGTTCCATTTGTTTAGAGATCTTTTTGCTAAGAAGTTTTCCAAGTATTTCTTGCAAAAAATGTTGGCAGATGCCCCATTAATTTTATGTGAGTTAGAGAAAATATTTCCTCCATCATTTTTCACATGCATGATGCATTTGAATATTCATATTACAATTTAAATACTTCTTAGTGGACCTATTTATTTTCATTGGATGTATCCAACTAAAAGAAATTTGTACACATTAAGTCTTCTGTCTGAAACATAAATCATTCTAAAGGTTCTATCATGAACAGTTACTTGGCTCAAGAATGTATGGATTTATGCTCTATGTATTTGTATGATATTACTACAATAATGAACATACCAATGATAAAATAAGAATAGTATGAGAAAATTTAACCCAGCTTTCCATCACTTCCTCAAATAGGAGGAATTCCTGGATCATATAAATTGACGACATTAAGGCTTGAAGAGCAGGAAATGACACATCACACAATTTTGTTCAATTGTGATATTTTTGATGACTACATCAGATAAGTAAATTGAATATGTATATCTTAAATATCTATTAAAATATTCCTATTTTTATTTATAAGAAACATAAAGTAATGATAAATATGAAGCATCATTCTTTATATTTGAGAAGGATAGAGACTTTTCATAGCAAAGAGTTTTATGATTGGTTAAAATTGAAGGTAAAAATATTACTATTTAAAATAATTAAATCAATATTTAATTAAGTTTAATATTCATTTAAATTTTTGGTATTGAGTTTTCCTACTGACTCTATCTCTGAGGAAATAAGAGCTTTGGATTTTGGTCATAATACCATGGTTCGTGACTATAAATCAATTGTTATCAATGAGTATAGATTTATTATCATTGAATGAGAAAAGAACATGAGAACACAACATTATGGTGTTCTGGTTACTACCACAATAGACTGTTATACCAGTGTATCAGATAGTATACCATGATTTAAAAATGTAGTTTATTATGGAGTCATTGAAAAAATAATAATATTGGATTATTACTCTCATGGATGAGTAACAATGATGAAATGCCGGGGGTTTGATTCGATGATGAGGCATGACACATTTAATGATGATTATGGATTTTGAGTGATTGATATGACTCACACTCTTGCTACCAATGAACCATATGTATTGACATCAACGACAAAACAAGTTTTTTATGTCAAAGACCATCTTCGACCTGAATTTGATGTAATTATTAAAGTAATTACAATACATATTTTTGATGATGGTGATGGTGGAATTGACACCATCCCTACTACCATTAGAACTGATCCATTTATTACTTTTGATGACTCCAATAGATCAATTGTCAGAGTTGACTGTGAACCCGAAGTTGTGGCAGGAAATATATAGAATCATCCATCCACATTCTCAATTCTTTTGTTTTAGCTTGACTTGGGTTGTTAAGGTTGGTAGTATTCAAATTTATTTAATATTGATTACAAATATATTGTATCCAACTTGAACTTAATGTTAATTTTCTATATTTATTGGTTGCAATTTTATTTGAATTGCATTTTCTAATTTGGGATTGAACTGTATTCAAACCTATGAAACCAAAATTTTTAACTTGGTGAACATTTAAATGCTTTATTGACCATGTATAAAATTAGTATAACTCTAAGACATCCTTTAACATTTCACCAAATAGTTAACATGATGGTTTTTCTTCTCCTTCAAAACATGTATAGAAACCTACATCATCTACTCGGGCTAAAGAAATTAAGTTTTCCTTAATTTCAACAAGTGATTTACCCCTTATGAATATGGTAGATATCTTATCCTTGTTCATATGTTTATATCATCACTTCAAACTATCTTAAAGGTTTAATTATTCATAATATATACCTTTCTGAATTTTCTAGAGGCATAATTCAGTATGCTCTCTATCTTGGTTGTTGAGTGAAATAAAGCCTCAGAATCAATGTGCCATGATTTTAATAGACTGGTGACACTTAGTAAATAAACATCCTACTCAAAATTAAATTTATTTATTACATCTTGTATGATTTATTAAATTCATTATATATCCATTCAAGCTCACCTAAAATAATGGATAGTTAAATTATCCATGAATCCCCCTATTCCCTCTCATCTATTTTGTTTTTTGGGTTACACATTAGTTATCCTTTTCTAATTACTTTCATATTTGTTTTCAAATGCAGGAAATGAAACCAATTTAAGAGAGGTAACATAAAAAGATGATAGACAACAATTGTCGCATGGCTGAGATGGGTCTTCCACCACTAGTGCCTATAGTGAGTATTTTATTTCAAATATATATATTTAAATATTATATAATGTCATGTGATTAATTTTGTTTTAAACATTTTTGCAGGATCCACCTCTTAGGAGACAATTATTTGATGAGAATCCAAGTAGTGGTCCTAGTACTCAGGCTGGTGGTACGGGGGGGGGGGGGGGGGTACGAGAGCTAGGCGATCTGGTCGGCGTACCCGATTAGACCCTACCCATCCCACTGACATACCATCTATCCCACATTCTGTTCCTGGTGTGTCGTTAGGGACACCCAGATATTTAGGCCTCCCATTTTTTTCACCACCCTTTACATTTGAGCCTCCTCACTCATCTTTAACACATCCGATGATGATTCTCACTCCCCATCCAACATTTTTCCAACTATCTGTGTCGTATTCTTTTACTTCTACTTCCTTCTCTCTGAGCTTCTATATTCCATCTTCTTTGACTCCTGTTCTGCCACAGTCTATCCTTATAGAGCATACACTATGATCCAATCTACCTGTACAGGGTGTTCCTTTAGTTTCTGTGGATCCAAAAGTGCCCATTGATCAGACTTCTGCATGTATATTTATAGAACCCAGACAAATTTTTATACCATTATTTATTTTCATTATAATATGTATTGATAAAATATATGTTTTTCTTTCATAAAAAATACATATACTAATAGGAGGCAAGGACGGGGGTGTACACGCATGTGTGCGGTGTGGAACCACCACACACGGTTGATGGTAGACTAAAATGAATACAATCAAATGATTGAAAAAATAGGGTAGCAATATCAGAGTTTTTTGGCGATGCTTGCCAAATACTCCGACATCATTCCCATCAGCCTACTCTCATGGAGACAGTTGCCAAATGAAGTAAAGGATAATGCTTGGTCTTAGATATGGGTAAAAAAATCTATTGTATTTAATGCAACATATTAATTTTGTATTTATATGAATTAATATTTTGGTGTCAAATTCGGTTTAATTTCCCCGATGGTGAGGGTGCACGACCAACACGTCTAAAGGATTTAGGTGAGATTTGGAGAGACTATAAGCAGGAGTTGTATATTGTCTGGTGTTCTAGAGTTGGAACATATTTATAGGTGGTACTTTTCATGGATGATTGTCTGATAGAATAGTATCAACAGATGATTACTCATTAGATGACTATCCAGTTTAAGTTATTAATCACATTTGAGGTATTTAAATGAAAATTTTCATGTTTTGAATTGATAATATCATTTGTATTATTGAATTTTATTTAGCAATCATCCAGAAGAAATAAAAAAAACATTTATGTTAAAAAATACCTTTACACATTGGGACGTACTACGATGTCAGATCATGAGAGGAAGCAGGTATGACAGTTGTTTATAAATTTTCTTTACGACTTACACTTTATATTGTTTCCTCTAGGGTTATCCAGACCCAACCCAACCCTACCCGACCGGGTTGGGTCAGATTTAAAAATTTATATTCACGGGTCAGGTTGGGTCGGCTTGATCCATGGTTGGGTTGGGTCGAGTCACAGGTTGGGAAAAAAATGACCCAAACCGACCCAACAGACCCGACATCTTCACTCCAGCACACATCGTCCTACCTTTCCCCCATCGCCTGGTTTAGTTTCTCATGGTAAGTGAGTGAACCCCATCATTTCCTTACCACTCCAAGTCCAACCGTGTTCCCCACTCTCATCACCTTGCCTCTTTAGCTAACACCGTGATCCCCACCCTTGTTGCCTCACCATGATTCCCAACCCCTGTCGTCTCGCTCGGGAACCCCACCCTCATTGCCTCACCACAATACCCACCCCATGTCACCTTGTTGTGATCTCCATCCCCTATCGCCTCTTCGGTGACCCCCCTCCCCCCGTCGCCTCTCTGAGATCTCCACTCCACCCCCGTCACCTCGCTGATGATCCCCAAAACCCATCACCTCGTCGCGATCTCCATAGCAAGCCAGTATGGCGATTCGGTCTGATGATCCCCACCCTCATTGCCTTGCTGTGATACCCACCCCATGTCATCTCACCGCGATCTCCATCCCTCCTCACCTCACCAGAGATCCCCCCCATCGCCAAGCCAGTCTGGTGATCCCCACCCTTGTCACGATCCCTACCCTCATTACCTTGCCGTGATACCCACCCTATGTTGCCTCGCCATGATCTCCAACCCCTGTCACCTCATTGGATACCCCCCCCATCACCAAGTCGGTCTGGTGATCCCCACCCCCTATCACCTTGCTCAGGATCCCCACCCCGATCGCCTTATTGGTGGTAGTGGCATGGAAGAATAAGCTCGTAGGAGGGAGGAACAGTCACCGCGTTGGTAAGATCCAGGAGATGGTTCGATTCGGTTTATGAAGCAACGTCATTTTTTTTCCAGTAACCCAATCAGGCTGACCTGACCCAACCTAATCCAAGATGGGTTAGTTTAGGTTGGGTCCGTGCTAAAAATCATCCCTAACCCAACCCAACCCGACCCATGGACACCCATAGTTTCCTCCATAATTTATTCTATTGATAAAGTTTTCATATAATTTTAGTTATGAAATTAATTATTGGTAACCTATTTTTAATTATGGTTTCCTACATTCAATGTCATTGTAGAGGCAAACATTGAATATTGAAGGACGTATGACTCAAGCAAAATTGTTTTGCTTGAGTAGAAAAAGAAGATGGAAGTGTGGTTAATGAACCGATTCAACAACAGATTATAAGTTTCACTTTGTTGATTTAAAATTTTAATATCTATTTTGTAACTTAATAATATATTTATATTTGTAACAAGCTGCTTTAGAGGCCCTTGATGCCCATGGACCTGACAATTTTGGGCTGAATGATCACTTACATCAGGTGTTGGTATATGATCACCCTGGTAGAGTACGTTGCCAACCTGGGAAGAGTATAGTCCCAAAAAGGTATTGGCCCTCTTCAAGTATGATTTGTAGTGCCACCAAGTTTCAGCAGGTTAAGGCACAAGTAGAACATGCTAAAAAAGGGCCATAGAGACGGCAAAACAATCTTTTAGGGAAAACATTACATTTATTAAACTGATGGAAGTTTTACGTCCAACACTTCCACTAGAGACCAACACATCTTGTGATGAATATATGACGTTGATGCGTTCTATATATGGCGTGCTAGGTTTCAGTTCTAGTGGTGGTCGAGACTATGTCATTCTTGGTGATAACGATGGCGAGGAGGAGGCTGAGGAGGAGGAGGAGGGTGAGGAGGAGACTGAGGCGGAGGAGGAGGGTGAGGAGGAGTCTGAGGTAGAGGAGGAGGGAGAGGAGGAGGCCGAGGTGGAGTAAAAGGGAGAGGAGGAGGGCGTTGAGGAGGGAAGAGATGATGATGGGGACAACAATGAAGACAGGTATGAGGATGATGATGGTGGTGATGATAATGGCAGTGATGAGTGATAGATTGATCCATTACATTTTTGACTGATATTACTGACATTTGATGTTTGAGGATTTGTTATGCCTGAATATAAGTGCCATTAGGTAGTTCACATTGTATTTATTTCTTTATCTATAAATAGTAAAAATTGACTTGATGATTTGTTGTGACTGAATATATGCGACTGATTCACCCCTCCCCTAGACAACACACCCCCTTGGATAGTTCCCCACCCCCACTAGATAACCCCCACCCCCCCTAGCCACCCCACCCCCCTGGACACCCCCACCCCTGGATAACCCCCTCTACCCCCTGGACACCCCAACCCTTGGACAACCCCCAACTCCTTGGACACCCCCACCCCCACCCCCTTGGACACCCCATGGATAACCCCACCCCTTGGACAACCCCAACCCCCTAGAAAGCCCCCTCAAACACCCCCACCCCCTTGGATATCCCCCACCCCCTGGACGGCCCCCACCCCCTGGAAAATGAAATTTTTGAAGTCATTTATCCATCTTCATACTTAATTACACCCCACCCCCTGGACACCCCACCCCCTTGGATATCCCCCACCCCTTGGACACCCCCACCCCTGGACACACCCACCCCCTTCGACAGCCCCCCCTGGACACCACCCTACCCCCTGGACACCCCCACCCCTTGGACACCCCACCCCCTTGGATAGCCCCCACACCCCTAGACAGTCCCCACCCCATGGACACCCCACCCCTGGACACCCCACCCCCTAGACACCTCCACCCCCAGGACACCCCCACCCCATGGATAGCCCCCACCCCCTTGGATAACCCCCCTAGACACCCCACCCCCTGGAAATCCCCACCCCCCTAGACAGCCCCCACCCCACCCCCTTGGAAAGCACCCCCCTTGACACCCCACCCCCTTGGACAAGCCCCACCCCCTGGACACCCCCACTCCCTTGGACAACCTCCCACCCCCTGGACACCCCCACCCACTTGGACACCCCCTGGACAACCCCCCCTAGACACCCCACCCCAACCCTCTTGGATAGCCCCCTCCCCCAAACACCCGACCCCCTTGGACAGCCCCCACCCCCCTAGAAACCCCACCCCCACCCCCCTAGACAACCCCCCCAAACACCCCAACCCTCTTGGACAACCCCCCAAACACCCCCACCCCCTTAGAAAGCCCCCACCCCTGGACACCCCCACCCCCACCCCCTTGGACAGACCCCACCCCCACCCCCTGGACACCCCACCAGCCCACCCCCTTGGACAAACCCCACCCCCCTGGACACCCCCACCCCACCCCCTTGGATATCCCTCCACCCCTAGACACCCCCACCCCCTTGAATAGACCCACCCCCTGGACAACCCCCACCCCCTAGAAAATTAAAATTTTGAAGTCATTTATCTATTTTCATATCTATTCACATGTGAAAAGTATTAGTCAATCTTCAATCACACTGATTTCATATAAAATCACCAATGCCTATGAATTCAATTCTTAATTCATATTATGTATTCCATATTTTGTATGCCATATTATCATATTTTTTATGCCATATTAGTTATATTCTATTATGTATGCCATATTAGTCATTTATCTATATTCTGTATTCCATATTCCAAATTTAATTTTGTATGCCATATTCTGTATGTGTTATACATAATTAAATTCTGTATGTATTGAATTCTAAATTGAATAAACTATACATAATTTAGAATTCTGTATGTAATTCAAAATTCTATATGTAATTCATAATTCATTTTGTATGTGTTATTCATTCATAATTCATAATTCAGTACATAATTCATTATGTATGTATTCAATTTAGAACTCAATTCTGAATTCTGTATTGCATAGGGTAATTGGGTTCTGAATTGAATTCTGAATTCAATGAAATTCTAGACTCTATATTCATTTTTTCATATGCATGCTTTATAGGTGAACATGGGATTACATGGGGGGCCTACTGCTGCAATTGTAACAAGGCTATACCAACAGTTCTGAACCATTGATATATGTGTGAAAAGTGACTTTATACCAACGATTTACATAAAACCATTGGTAAAAATATATACCAACAGTTAGTAAACCATTGGTATAGAACTTTTAATTAGTCTTTCCAATATTTTTATGTAAACCATTGGTAAAGGATTATTCCAACGGTTTCATAACCGTTGGAATATATCTAAAATTCCTTAATTTACAACGGTTATCGACTGTTGGTATAAAGTTATACCAACGGTTAGCTGAAACCGTTGGTATAACATGAATTCCAGAGCCATATACCAATGGTTATACTATAACTATTGGTATATGTCTATCCCAATGGCTAATTGGCCAAAAATTTGAACAACCATTAGTATATTTTATACCAATAGTTTTTAGGAATTTACCGATCGTTGGTATAAGTCATGTTTCTAGTAATGAACCTTTATCTAATGATTCGTACTCATACCATATAAAAAAATTATTTATAAGGTCATTTAAACTTATATAATATCATTAATAACATATAATAATAATTTTGGATATTTATTCTCATTTTACACGAACTTCCATTCATGTATACAAGTGATTCGATCAAGAAAATTAAGAAAACGAACACTCTTGAACTATGAAATTAAAATCTATAACTCATCTAAAAGGCCATAAATGAACATAAAAAACCATAATGAATCAAATTAATATATAAAAGTCTCTTTATTTGTTAATTAATGAATATAATGTGATTATACAGGATATTAAAGTGAAGAAAGCATTCATACATAAGGTAAGAGGAATTCTCAAACCAAACTCCATTTCCTTAGGTTTTTCCCTCTTTCACTCCATTTTCAATATGGATATTCCTTTATTTTTCCTTATATATCATTTCTTCATCATTATCTTACATTTTCTTGGATATAAATGTTTTTTAATTGAGTTTATGACAAACATAATGTTTTCTAAAATAATTCTTCTTTAAAAAAAACTCACCTTTTACTTATCAAGACTGTTCCTTCTTCACTCAAAGTTGATGATTCTTATATAAAGTATGTTATTCCCTCCTTAATTTGGGAACCTAAAGTTTATGAATTTATTCTTTATGAAATTAAACCCATTCCTTTCCATGGGTTATTTTATGTCCAAGGTTGATATACATTCTATGTGGCATGCATGATAATATAAATGCTATGACGTGACGGGTGTGCCCAAAATTATATAGCACAATGTAAATGTTAAGATGTGATGGGTGTTCCCAGAATTATATAGTGCTCCAATTTATCGGGTAATGTGATGTATCTCATGAGAAAAGTGAAATATGTGTGAACATGATACTAGATTTGTTCACAACTATGTGTGGTAGTTGACCACTAAGACATGATGTTTCATTTTTATGCATTGGCACCAAGTGGTACAGGCTGCTGCTTGGCATCCAAAAGACCCAGGATCAAATCCGGGCAGAGACAAAATTCCGAGTACTGTAGCAGCATTGTAGCAGGGCATTGTAGCAGTAGTGGGACAGTAGTAACGGTGGCACTATAGCGGTGTTGTAGCAGCGACGACACTGTAGCAGTGCAGGTACTGTAGCAGTACTATTCATTGAGGGGTCCTTTGGGCCAAAAAATGGGCTTTCAAGCCTTGTATTCAGGAAACTTGGCCTTGGGCCTTCGAGCTATGTAATGGGTCTCCCTCTATCCACACTAAAGAGGTATTTTCTTTAAATAATAAATTGAGGTTTTGACCCCAACCTTAAAAAAACAATTCATGACTTTTATTAATGATTCCTCTCATGATTATGATCATATTCCTATATTATGATGATAATGATTATTATCATCCCATGTTATATTGATTCATATTCTTATCTATCCTCTTACTAGCTCACCCGTTTCTTTGATGTATATCCTCAGGTGATTATTTTTACTAAGGAGAACACAAGGGCCAATAAGAAGCCAAAGAATAAGGAATTAAATAAATATTTATGTTTTATTTTGTAAATATTATGTATGGTCCTAGTTTTCCCAAGACACTAAACCTTTAGATCCTGGTTGTGTAATGATTTTATATTGTTTGTCTATAAAATGATGTAATAAGTTATGTAAGAAAAGTAGGGTTGTTATACGACTATTACCTCATCATACCACCAATGCCTCAAATATTGCATTGATGGTAAAATTTGGACATTGAATGGTGATAAAGATCTGTTTAAATCCTATAAAATCATAATAAATTGATGTAGGGTTTTATTAGAGGGAAAGGAAACAACCCATGATCGACAATGTTGCTCGAATCAATGCTCCAAACAGTTTGGAGATAACCCCGATCACTAGGCACTTTCATTGCACAGAATAACAAAACTAGTAATGAAAACAACCTTTATTATCTCAGTCAAACCATGCTCGACACTGAGACTCATTATTCAGATATCAAGAAGAGATGTCTGGCATTAATCTTCATATTTTAGAATCTGAGGCACTACCTACAACACCATGAGGTCCATTTGGTCTCTCATAATAACCCAATCAAATATATCCTTATACATCCTATATTGATAGGATGTTTGGAATGGTGGGTAGTTATCCTGCAGTAGTTTGATATACAGGTTGTAGTGAAAGGCCATGCATTGATAGATTTTATTACAGAACAACCATTTTCCGAAAAAACATCATTAAATACTGAATTTATCGATAAAGAGATCTTTTATATTAAAGAAAGACCCCAAATGTGGAAAATTTATTTCAACAATGCATCCAAGATCCCAATAGGGAAAAGGATGGAAGACCCCAAGATCAACAAAATTGGGTTGGGAGTCGTACTCATCTCTCTTACAAAGACAGTTCTTCCTTAGTCCTTCCTATTTTTAGAAGAATACATTAACAACGAGGCAGAATATCAGGCCTTCATTGCAGGTTTGGAACTAGCACTCCAAATACTAGTAGACTACCTAGAGATGCAAGGAAATTCACAGTTGGTAATCAAACAGGTCAATAGGGATTATTCCATCAAAAAAGAAGATCTAACCCCCTACTTGACTACGTTCGAGGGTTAATGGAGGATTTCTCCTCATAACCAACATTGAATCTCATTCCATGAAGGAAGAATGCCCAGGTAGACACATTTGAAAATATAGCTATGGATATTTTAGATTAATACCTAGATGAAATAGTTATCAACATTGCACATCGTCAAATGGCCTCAACTTTTTCTTATGTCATCATAAAAGAGATTGATGAAATCAGTCCTGCTCCTGAACCATATATTCCTATCATTGGTTGGATGATACCCATCATATATTACCTTCAAAATAGATTACTCCCATCAGATAGATCTATAAAGGAGCAAATATGACGGCAGAAAACCAACTTCACTCTTTATGATGACCCAAATCACCATAAAGTTCTCTATAAGCAAGGTTTTAAGGGCATCCTTCTCAGGTGTATTGATGAAGAAGAGACTGTTGTTTTCATTAAATAATTACACGTATGAGACTATGGTGATCACCAGTTAGGGTGTCAGCTTTCCAATCAAATCTAGAGTCTGGGGTATTATTGGCCCACTATGACACAATATTGAAAAAAATTTACCTAAAATTTTCATTCCTACTAGGTGCATGATAACTTCATCTATCAACCTACATAGTTGTTACATACGACCAAATACTCCTGGCCATTAACCATACGGAGAATGAACATCATGGGACTATATCCTCCCGCTATGACCAAGCAGTTCAAGTATATTATTATTGCATCCAATTTCTTCTCTAAGTGGGCTGAGGCGGTACCCCTCAAAGATTTCAGGTCCAAAAGAATCATCAGTTTCATGAAGGCTAACATCATTACCAAATTTGTTCTCTCTTATACAATGTTGACAGACAACAACACTGGTTTCTGTTTCATTGAGTTGGAGAAGTTATACCAAGAGTATAGTATCAAATCCAACCACTCATACCACCACATGGGCAAACCCATATTCACTTATGTATGAGATAGAAGCAGTATTTCCCATTGAGGTCTAATTTCCATCACTCCTTGTTTTTATATGTGATTGGATACCCATGGATGAGCAATCCCAGAAACATCTGGATGAACTAGAGTGACTCGATTAGAGAATATTTCACACCTTGCATCATTTGGAAATCCATCAAAATTAGATAACACAAGCTTTTAACAAGAATTCCTTCCTCCACTCATTTCTCTAAGGAGAAATGGTACTGGTCCTTAGGACTCCAATGATATCAGGGAAGAAGCTTCCAAAGCTTGAGAAAAAGTGGAAAGAACCTTATTCTATACACAAGGTCCACTCTAACAGAGATTATTCCTTGATATTGATGGATGCAGACCTTATTATGGCCCCAACCAATGTAAGGTTTCTCAAAAAGTACTTTGTGTGACAAAAGAGAGATTCACGTCTTAGTTTTATGACATTAAACTGCATAGTCGATCTTTGTCACATGACCTTAAAAATCATGGCATATCATCCATGTCACATGATGATGAATTGCATGAAACCAATTTCCTTGTTTAATGACATTAAACTACATATCACCATGGTCCTATATGAATGTACTTAAAAGGAACACTATATAGTCCTAGTCATATGACCTAAAACTACAAGACATCATAGTCCGGGATATTGGTTTTAAACTACATTCCCCAATTACTTAGTCACAAGATGTTAAACTTTATAATGATATCCTTGTTGCACGACACAAAACTACATGATTTTCATCCCTATTGCATGACATGAAACTGTATAGAATTTTGATCTCTATTTGAGTGGATCAAAACCTTCGGTGTTGGTTCCCCACCACACCTTTATTCAAGAACTACATATAACTTGATTCACATTCAAATGAGATACATAGTGACCCCCCATATCTCTAACTCTGAGTCCAGATACAGTAAAATAAAATGCCACCTTCCCTATGTACGAGTCAGACTTGCACAAGAAACCTTCCAGAACTATTAGTGGCTTGATTCTCATTCCAAACGAGATATGTAGTGACACCCAAACCTTATGCCTTGGGCCCAACCAGTATTCTAGAAAATAAAAATCCCTCTTTACCCATGTAAAAACCTGATTTATGTAGGGAATTATCTTTCAAGAACTATGTGTGAATTGATTCATTCCATCATAGACTATATGTGATGCCTAGATTTACATTCTTGGACCCATCTGCAACACCCCCCTCTTTCACGTCGAGTTGCCTTCATCTTCACCACATGATGTTAAACTGCACAAGTTTCTAGAACTATATACGGATTTATTCTCATTCCAATAAGATATATAGGTACACCTTGATATTATATCTTTGATCAACCACTGCACGATAAAAAGTGCCCCTATCCTCTCCTAAATTGCCTCTACATGGTAAGAATAATATTTTCCATTCCTTGTTTCTCACACTGAGTATAGATAACATGAGATTAGGAGATTTGGTAAGGGTATCACCCACAAACAAGTAATATCAATGTATTATAGAGTTATCATGGTTCTAGATGCAATACCTTAAAAGGCACACCATGGTTCCTTGCCGCATGATGTTAAACAATATAGTTTTTTTCCCTTTCATGACATAAAACTGCATGTAACTATGGGTATCTCCTAATAGGACTGCTATCTTGGGTATTTTTCTCCTACCACACCTCTATTCCAGAACTATGTGTAGCTTGATTCTTATTCCAATGGGATACATAGTGACGCCTAGGATTCATGTCTTGGGCCCAACCATGGGGTAAAGAAAAATGACCCCTCTTCTATATACCTAATTTGTGCCTCCTCATTCAAGGGTCCATCGAGGAAATAAAGATGTACCCTCCAATATATGATTAATATCTATGCAAGGTACTCTTTACTTCATGGTCAATGTCGGACCAAATTCTTCCATTATGTCCGAACACATTCCTTCCACACATCATACTCCAAATCTAAAAAAATGTCAAATATTCATAATCTTTCTTCAAATACCGGTGACAAAATTTCTGATACTTGAGGAATATTTTGTCTAAATATGTTGTAACATTCCCCATCTAGCTTTGCATAAGTCTCCCACAAAATTTCAGGGCTTGTTATCTAGAGGATATCATTGTTTGACTATGTTGTAACATGCCCCAGTTGGCTTTGCATAAAGTCACCTACAAAATAGGTTTGTCAACCAACAATACATTCATCCTTAGTAGAAGCCTCTTTTATCTCAATCAAACTTGAAAAAATCATTTCAGAACTTGCTATTTGACTATGGTCTGCAATCATCCCTCATATGTTTGTCCCGTGTCACTTCTCTTGATCTGAGAACCCCCAAGATATTGGTTTACAATTTCCTCCCCCATGTTTGAAATATACCAGAATAATCTTGGTTTAAAAAACCTCATATTACTTATCATTTCCATAGTATTATGGTCCTAGTCATAAGACCCAAAATAAAAAATCACAAATTGTCCTTATCACATGATGTTAAACTGCATGATCTTCCAAGGACTACACATAGATTGATTCTCATTCAATTGGGATATGTAGTTATTCTTGAATCCTACATCTTGGTCCCAACTATAAGTAATGAAAAAAATACCTCTTACTTGTATATGGGTCATACCTATGTGAGAAAAAAATTTCCCTCCATTCCCAGGTGATCATGACTTGAAATTATCCTCCCATATCTAGGAACTTTCTTTACTAAAAACCAAACTTTGTGTCCAAGGAGAACTGGATCACCATAAACATTCATTGGTCATCAACAATAGAATGTATGATACCTAAGGAAACCTCTATCTTGAATATTCTATAACACACCCCAATTTTATTTTCATAAAGTCACCCACAAAAAGGGTTTTTCAACCAATGAAATACTCGTATTCAGAAGAAAACTATTCAATCTCCACAATCCCCAAAGACATTGTGCTTTTCTGAATACTTTTCCCATCTCAATTCTTATATTTAGAAACTCCCAGATTACATCTTATGACTTTTCCTACCTCCATGCCTAAGGATGGTGGAACGTTATCAATCTAGTCACTGTGGAATGGATAAATAATAATATTTTGATCAAAGATAAAAGGACCTTAAATTGTAGCCTCTAATGTCCCCGATGTATGAATTTAAACTACATCATGTAATGTCCTAGTCACAAGATGTTAAACTGTACAAAAACTTATTCTCTATAAGATGTTAAACTTCATGACCCATGTTCTGGTCACATGACATTAAACTGCACGATGTCTCAACCTTTTTCATAGATGGTCCTTCCCCCCTAATGCTGGTCATTTAATAGAACAAACCCTCCTTTACATGATCCAAATTTGTGTAGGAGAAGTTTCACATTCATGTCCAATGTAAATACATATTCTCTATTCATTCTCAGGCACCCTCCCTTGGAAAACCACCCATTTTGGTATTGAGAAATTTGTATATTCACAATCCTCCCCAAACATCGGTAGTAGAATGTTATAATTCCCAAGTATACCATTGTCTGACTATGTTGTAACATTCCCTAGTTGGGTTTGCATAAAGTTTCCCACAAAACAGGTTTGTCAACCTACAATATATTCATCATTAGGAGAGGCCTCCTCTATTCCCATAGGTCCTGAAAATATTATACTGGAAACTAATTTCTGAACTTAGTATGTGGTCATTCCTCACACACTTGTCTCGTATCCTAGAATCACAAAATCATGGCTCAAAATTCTCCTTTAGATATCCAAAGAATGTTGGTACCTTATTGGTTAACATGCCTTGTTTGGGTCATCATTCCAAAACTCATGGCCAAAGTTGTTCAACCTAAAACATTATTCTTTATAGTCCAGATTGTACAACTTTAAACTACCCACAAAAAGAGACACAATACTCACTAAGTTGAACACCCACAAAGGGCACTCTGGATAAAAGTTGAGTGTCAACTCGCTAGACCCATGCTCTGCATGTTTTAGGCAAGAATAGAGCACTAAAAAGGTAAAAGTAACAAAACTTATTAGGATAAAAATCCTCAAAGGGATCCCTATGAAAAATCCAAGTCTCTCCCACTAAGTCTTATTCAATGGACTTAGGAAAAAATCAGGGTGATGACACAAAAGACACAAAGTTTTTGGGGTTTTCCATATAACCCCAACAATAATCGAACTATGCTCTCTAAGCCCTATGACTTAGACAAAAATTATAACACTCCTAACCCTTATCATTGTAATTATAATGTGATGAAATTTAATCAAATGAGTCATTTTCAGTGTTATACTATGATTACAATGAGGACATAAATGCAAGAATAGATAATTGAAATTAAAAGCACTTTTCATTTATGTTCTCAAATGTGGAGGAGCTTACACATATCGGAGACTATCTTCCAAGTTTTACAAATTCTCCTCAACATAGGATTTTAGTTGTTGGGTAGAGTCCCTAACATTTTCTATAGTTTGTCGAAACCCAGCTGATTTCATAGCAACACCCCCTCCATGTTATGGAGCTTCTCCTGCTTCTCATTAACAGAATATATTCTTTGTGCTAAGGCCCCTTCCAAGGATTGGTGGAGTTAGGATATATATTACTACACAACATTTAAATCTTTCTTTAGGGCATAAAATTTAGAGATATTTCTCATCAAGTTAGTTTGGATACTCATACACCTCCTTGGAATGGTTGATCTTAGCTTGGGATATGATAACTTTGAGATCCTCAAACTAGCTTGCCAACAACGCCTTGACTTGCTGTGATTTTTTCTTTTCCTCCCAATGTCGAATGATTAACTTCACTATATGATGAATCACATGGTAATAAAATCCTCCATACCCCAGCAAGGAAAACTTGAGTGTAATTTGGTGAAATTGTGAAGGTAGATCTTTAAGAGGTGTCTTATAGACTATCTTCTAGATGTCCCGCTAGATAATACAACGTGAAATATGAAGAGCATCCTTCGTCTCCAAGTCTAACTCAGAGCCAATCTTGGTTAGAGAGATATATTTTGGGATCAGTGCACTCAATGAGTCACCTTACTCTACTCCCTCCAAGATTGCTTCAATTTCACCTACTAGCATTGATTTAACCGAAAAAACAATCCCTGCTTCGTGCATAACCACTGAAGTTGATGATGCTAAATAAAAAAGTTACACCCCTTGTCAACATTAGAGGGTTAACAGAAAGTGAAGGTAGTAAAGGTAACAAACTAGTTGACCAAACTTACCCATTATTGGATCAGTTGTTGGGATTAATACCTCTCTGGTACTCCTGGTCTCAGTTCTCAGAATAGGGACCTCCTGATAAGGAGTGTCCTCCTCGATTTTCTCACCAACCAAGATAGAGGGACCTTTAATATATCCCACTTCTAGATTCTCAGCCATCATTTCCTTAGTAGTAGGAGCAGTATGGACTTGGTTGCCTTTTTCATGAATCACCTTGGCAATGTTCTCTATAGAAAAATCTGTATAGGTCGAGCTCTGATGTGAGACATCTAATGAAGAGAGACTGATTGTATTTAAGAAGAATGCAAGAAACAGAGAACTCATGTACATCCAATAACCTATTAAATTCCTAAAATTCTTCCAAAGAGGTGGGGATATTAATGATGTTTAACCTATCCTCAAGGTCTGTTAATTCACCACTTATTTCATTATATAATCCCTCACATCTCGCAACAGCATCACTAGTATGGGTATCCAAGACATGTTTCTCATGACCCAAATTGTCTCCTCTGTCGATTCCCTCTACTGACTTCTTAGCAGGAACAACATCTTCAAACCCTATAGAGTCAGGGTCAACACCAACAACTTCATCAAACCACTCGATATCCCTATCAGCTCCTTCCAGAGTGACAACGAGAATGATATTGATTGTTTTAGGTTATTCCAGTGTAGGAAACATATATAAAATGTAATGAGGATAGAAAATTCAAAAAAAAACATAACACTTTGGGGTGTTCATCTAGAATTACCATGGACTTCTCCCCTCTCTATAAGAATAGTGGTGGATGTGGCTGCATCTCTCTACAGTTCATCCATTAGGAGGATGGATTCATCATCAGGAGTCTATGAATCCTTTGAAGTGTCCCCCTTGATCTTTTAAGGACCAATGCTATATCCCTTTAGGGAGGAAAGCGATGAAAATTCTATAAAAGGAAATAAAAACCAAAAGAGTACGTCAAGAAAGTCATGAGATTAAATGAAAACACATAGACTTTATATGACGTATATGCTAGGCCAATTTTACCACCCTCTTTCAATTCCTCTGTCAGAATGGAGAGGATTTTGTGTTAGTCCTCTTGGAAATAGACACTTGAGGTGATGGTCGAGGAATTCCCCTTACCATCTCCTCCACCATTATCCTCTAACCCGAGGGTAGTTCTAGGGATTCAAGAGGCTCAACCACTACTCCAATGGGGGTAACTGTGGGTCTATACCTTGGTGACTCAAGCACCTCTGCTAATACTGCTTATTATTATTATTCTTCACCTCCAACATGAAAAATAGATCCTATAAAAATTAATGATGGTGGATAAAAAGAGTATAAAGGGGAATGGAGAAGAGAGATACACATCATTAGGGTCAATAAATTCATCCCATTTCTCATCAATGTGACCATATACCCCCTCAAGTATTCCTTGATCCAACATATCAGACACTCACATTGTGTTCAAGATCTTATCATTAGTTGCATATATCAACGTCTCCAAATCTTGAACATATCTCCCCACCTCAGTCAAATCACTATCAGGGTGGAGATCATAGGTTTCTCAGATATCTCCTAGCTCTAGGATGTGTATTATGGCTTAAAGAAATACCCATGTATCCCTAATTTCATGAGATACGCTTTTCCAAGCTTTGATCACTAAGGGTAACATGAAATTTGGCTCTAATGTAGCTGGTCGTGAGGAAGTCCCAACATCTTTTGACTTGGAATCCTTTTTAGGCCTCTCTTCCCTTGAAGAATATAGGTGAGTGAAACTCAAGTCTCCTCCTGGTGATGAAAACTAGACTACCTTGGCTTAGAAGGCATGATTTTCTCAACCCTATCCTGCTCAGTGGTCTTTTCTTGAGATCAACTTGAAGACTTCAGGGCATCAGTATCGTCACCCTCAGTTCGAGCCTTTCTACTGTGCATACCACAACCAATGGTTTTTGTGGTTGAAACCCAGTGAATGACTTTTGTTAATATCCCTTGAGGTTATGAAGAAATCCACACAATGGAATACCAATCCTCCAATCCGATTGATGCACCTGACGAAGGCAATTTAATTGACATTTTAGACACCTCCACGACCATCAGGATCTAGAACTATCATGCCACCACCGAGTGTTTCTCAATATGAACATGCATGGGAGTAAATATTCTTGACTATTGTAGACATTTGAATTGGTGGGAAAATCGATATGGAGCTTATAACTCATAGATGATCTCACTATCGATATGAGTTTCTAAAACACTGTCTCTAAATTCCATCATATACGACCTCAGATCGTCATCAACCTTGTCGTTATTGGTGAATGTCTCAGTCGAGGGATCACTATATGAAAGAAGTTGAACTCCCCTAATATTTTTAGCATCCTTAACACTTAATAACAATTTAGGGATAAAGGATATATTCCAGAAACAACCTGAACAAATGGGAGAAATCAGTCCTCATAGGATTTAACTGAACTCAGCACAACATAAGAACTAAAATGTGATGCAATCCATGTACAAAACACTTGGAATGACCCTAAGATGGTAAGAAATTCAAAAAATTTGATATATAATTCAATCTAATTGTAAATTCCGATCTTCCCACTCTGATTATTCCACTCATATTCTTTCAATCCAATTGCCCAATATGATGGATATAATTATGAAAGAATACGATCGAGACAATTCATAAATCCTTATTCCTCAGTTTGGAAATAACAATATAGAAATATTGATATGATTATTTAGCCTAATATAATGACAAGATGAATACAGGGATAAGAATAATACAATAGTCAGCTGAATACGATGATCACTGAATATGATGATCAACTGAATAATGTTGAAATCTTGCCTCTTCTCCTTTCAATTCTTTCCTTCAAAACTTATTCAACACAATATAATATAGATTTTTTCTCTCTCCCTACAAATTCAGATCTTATCTCTCTTCATATGAACAATACATCCATCAAATAAAGTACAAAGTACTTTATCCTTTTATAGGTGACCCAAGTATGGTTTTGACGAGAATCCCCCAAACTTTCCCACTCAACCAAATTCACCAAAATATCGATTTCCTTTAATTTTAGGTGAATTTATGAATTTGTTAACACTTATAGATTCTAATTGAATCTTCTCCACAACTTAAAATTTTCTTCTGAATTTCTTTTCAAATTCTAGTATAGATCCAATTTCTTAATCCGATTTTCTCAATCCGATTTATTTAAATATGATGCTTTGTACCAGTTTAATGAAGAAATATACTTCTTTGCATACCTAAATCTGATTATATTTCTCTATTCTGACTACTGAATATGATACTCCCCTTGACAAAAAATCCAACAATCTTCTTCATATCTGCTCTCAAACCACTTCTACTTCTTCACTTTAGAAATATGATTCAACTCTTATATGATGTATCTTGACCCAATTGAAGAAACAACACATTTGAAAACAAGTCAGAGTTCATCTTTCTCTTATGAATATGATACCACTGAAAACTTCTTTATCTTTTCCTATCAAATTAATTTTATGAGGATTTGTTTCTTTTGGATTTTAGTCTGACTAAAAACCAGTACCTTCAGTTTCTCACATTTATCACAAATACCCAACCTTAAAATTCTAAACTATTCCTTCTATAATTCATTCAACCATGTTAAATGGTTTACTGCATTGTTGATCAGTCTCTTTAATTATGATTTACATCAGCCTCAACTCAATTCCTTTTCTATAGAACTTGAATACAATTCTATCTTTGATGAATACAATGGTAGGCCGAATATAATGGACCAGTTCACTAGATTCAACTCAAGAAACTCTTTTCTTTCACAAACTTAATCTTGTATCATGAATTCCTTCATGAATTTGAATACATTTGAAAACAACTTCATCATCTTCAATATTTCATTGGAAATTATTGTAACTTCCCAATAAATTCCTTATCAGCCTGAATATGATCTTTAGCACCTTTTTCTGTTTCTATAATGATCCAATCAATCTGAATACGATTGGAGGATTCTCTTTCAATCCCCCTTTCTTTCATCAAGATTAAATCACAAGTCTACCAAATACTCATGATTTATGAGAACTCCAAGATCAATAAATAATAATCACATTTGTTTTATTATAGTCATACATACTCTGATTCGATAAAATCTTCTAGAAAGATACATTCTCAATATGATTGATCCTTTTATTCTAAATCTAATGATACTTATCTTCCATATAGATTCATTTGAATATGATGAACCTTTTCAAACATTGTGAGTTTGATTCTTTGAATATGATGGCTAGTCTTAATTTCAAAAAATACAAAGTGAGGTGATTTTCCCTTTTAAACTTCTTTGACAACAAAAGACAACACTTGAAAACACCTTTCTCATCAACTTGATCCTAACAATATCCCCCTTTAGATTTTGTTGTAAACCAAGTTTCATAAATCAATGAACTTTGTATCCTCAAGAAATGGATTAAATATTAACAATTATAAGCCTATACAAGTTAAGTCATTATAGGAAACAAGAATTATTGACAACAAAACCATGCAATCCAAAAGTAGTGATCATGATACCTCTTTAACTTTTCTTTACAACTTTCTTCCTAAAATTTCTCCACTTCTTCAATTTACCTATAAAAAAAATTGTTTCATAAAAATAGTCCAAAAAAAAGTTATAATATTTCACACATACATACACTACTGAATTCAAGGCTTACCCACAACTCCCCCCCTTTACATTCATACCAAAGGATAGATTTATGAAACAATAAAATTACCCCCCTTGAAAAAACTATCCAAAGGTAAGTAAAGAGAGGGGATAAAAACACATATCTCAAACTTGATGAGAAAGAGTTTGGATTCCCATGGTAAACCTCAATTAAAAAATGATTCCTTCGGTAAACTTTTTGTGAAAATTTTAGCAACTTGTTCTGATGTAGGAACATTCTCCATATTTTATTCATTCTTCTCCACATGCTCTTTAATAAAATTATATTTGATATCAATATGTTTTGAATGATAATGTTGGACTAGATTCCTATTGATATTGATTGTAATTTGATTATCACAACCCAAGTGAAAGGGTAACTTCACTTCAACAAGTAAATCTTTTAATATAGTTTTCATCTACATAAGTTGAGTAGTGTCTTGAGTGGCAGAAACATAATCAGCTTCATCCATACTAAGAGTTACTGAATTCTATTTCTTTGAATTCCAACTAACAAAATTCTTACCCAGAAAGAATACTCCACCACATGCGGATATTATATCATCAACATTTCCTACCCAATCAGCATCTAAATACCCAAACAAATCAATACTTTTTGAGATGTCATATCTGATTCCAAAATTTATTGTGCCTTTTATGTATCTAAGAATTATTTTTCCAGTAATTAAATTGATTATTTAGAAGTACTCTGAAATATATCACATAAATTAATAGCATAAAAAATGTTGATTCTTGAGGCATTCAAATACAAAAAACTTCCAATCAACTTCCTAAATTCTTTCTGATCAACTTATTTTCCCTCTCTATCTTTTTTCAAATTTGTTCCCACTGAAATCGGTGTGGAGATAGGTGTTTATTTTTCCATGCTAAACCTCTTGAGAAGTTCCTTAGAATACTTTTCTTATTAAAGAAAAATGTATTTCTTCTTTTGTAAAATTTTTAACCTAATAAAGTATTTCATTTTCCCTATCATAGAAATTTCAAATAATTTTTTCATCTCTTCAGAAAATCTTTCACAAATTATTTCATCACTACCAACAAAGATAATATCATCAACATAAAAAATTATAATGAGGGAATACTATTGACTTTCTATGATATGAAGATTGATATCAACTCTTCCTTTATTGAAACTCATCTTCCTTAAGCAAGTATCTAATTTGGAATATTATGCTCTTGGAGATTATTTTATCGCAATACAAAGCCTTCTTCAATATGAACACATAAATTTCATATTTCCCAACAATAAATCCATAAGGTTTTTCAATATAAACCTCTTTATCAAGATAACCATTCAAGAATACATATTTAACATCCATTTAAAAGATCTTGTAACCTCATTGTGAAGCAATAGAAAGAAAAATTATAATTATTTCCAATATTTCCACCAGAGAAAAGGTTTCATAAAAATCAATACCTTCAATTTGTGAATACTCTTTGCACACCAATATTTCTTTGTTTCTTATCACTTCACCTTCTTCATGTAGATTTTTATGGAAAAACCACTTTATTCCAATAATGTTTTTGTTAATTGGATTGGGTATGAGTTTCCATGTATCATTATTTTTAATCTAATACAACTCTTCATTTATGGCCTGATCCCATTCCGGATACTCAAAAGTTTTATTCACATCATTCGACTCCACTTTTGAATACAAAGAAGTATGTGTAATGGCATTTGTTGTTCTTATTGTTTGAAACTTATGATGTCAATCACCAATAATATTCTGATATTCCACTTGTTTCCTTAGCCTAGGATAATATTTTAAATTATCTTACTCATCACTAGAAATAGATGAGTCTGAATCTTCTTCTTGATTAGGATTATAATTGTTTGTATCCTTATCAGAATTGTTTTCCTGATCCTTCTCAACCTCCTTTTATACCTGATAATGTTTGTATTCCTCCGATATTTTAATTAATTTAAAATCAATAGGAATTATTCTTATTTCCTTGTTGAAACATCTATATCCACTTCCCTATGAATCATATCCAAGAAAGATTTCATCTTCACCTTTCCGCTCAAACTTTTCATAGTTTCCACCTTTCTTCTTTATAACACATGGGATCCTGAAAAATCTTAAGTGTTTCAAACTTGGAGTTTTTCCATAAATGTTTTTTATAGAGTCATACCTGATCTTGGTCTATAGAAACATTGGTTTTATATGTACATAGTAGTACTCATGTACTTCCTCCAATAGTAATGAGAAAGACCATGTTTAAGTAACATAGTTCTTCCCATTTCCACCATACTTATATTATTTATTTCAGTAAGCCCATATTGTTTAAGAGTGTATGGGGAAATATACTCATGAAAAATTCCATGCTTCTCCAGATAAATTTCAAACTCTTCACTTATGTATTAACCTCCATTTTCAGTTCTCAACTTCTTTATGGAATACTCACATTATTTCTCAATTTTCCTTCTGAAACTTTTAAACATTTCAAAGCATCTAATTTATGTTTTATATACATAACAAAATTAATGAGAGTAAAATAATCAATTAAAGTAATGAATCACTTATCTCCATTTGTTTATTGTTTTCTCATTGGCCCAAAAATATCAGAATGAATCAGCTCTAGGGTTTTTCTGAAAAAATATCAACTTTCTTGTGCACTAAGTTTGTAATCTATCCTTTCTGAAAAATAGTGCGACACCAATATCTTATTATTGGAAAATCAGAAATTTATCAGAAACTATCTCACTTTGATAACTTGCTCATGTTTATTTGACACATGTGTCCCATCCTTTTATGCCACAATTTATTCTCTTACACCATACTCATGTAATAAGAGTTGTGTGTTTCACCAACCTAAAATAAATTTCCTTTTATACGTTAGCCTCTTATAACAATATTTCCATCTTCTTCACTTTTCACAAAAAACCCATATTTTATAAAGATAAATTTATTACCATCATCACATAATTGTGAAACACTTAGAAAATTGTGTTCCATTCCATCAACATACAAATTTTTCTTGTATTTCATCTTTTATTTCCCAATGATGGTTGATCTAACACCTTTGATTTTCAAGGATTCATCATTTCCAAATGTCATTATTCCTTATTTAAAGTCTTTAAAAATATTCAAAAATTTAAAATATCCTATCATATGGGAAAAACACCCACTATAAAGAATATAGGGCTGTTCTCCTTTTGTAGTTTTCAAAGCGGTTTCAACAACAAGAGATTTTTATTCTTCCTTTTATTTCTTCACTTTCAACATATGAGAATTGTTAAGAAACTTTTGTTGTGTAGGTAACAAAACAAGACATAATTTTTCAATATGTAAAGGTTTCTCACACCTTTTACAAATAGTTTCCAGTGGTTGGATCCTATTTTTAATCTTTACCCCAACCTTTTCAGGTTTCTTCAAAACAACTTTCCCAGTCTTCTTTCTTTGAGTAGATTGACTCCCCCTCAAACTCCCCCTTCTATATCCTATGAAATAATAGTAATGTTGTTAGTTGAACTAACACAAATTTTCTATGTGTTTGAATCTACCAAAATACCAGCAATATCCATATAAAGAGTATTTGCCTTTGAAACTTTCGTACTCACCAGAATTGTGAAAACGTTTCTCAGAAACCTTTTTGTCTTTATTTTCTGAACCACCAACCTTTCTATTACTAATAAAAATATTCGTTTTCTTTTAATACTTAATGGAATCAAAAGTATTTGAAACTTTTCTATATCCAGATAAAACATTTTCAAACTCTAAGTATTTTGAAACTTTTGAATTATTAACTTTTTCAATCTTGGCCACATACATAACTTTACTAGATTTCTTCTTTTTAAAAACAATTTCATTCTTCTTATCAACCTTTTAAGGTAAATTTTGTTAATCCTTTTGGGGTTTCTCTTTTCGATAACTCTCATCAAATTCAAAGATATAATTTTTGAAAATTATATTTCTCTATTCAACTTTAGAAAGTTTTTTTGGACAAGTTATAACTCTTCTTCTTTTGCCTTTAGTTTCACCTATATATGGTCATTACAATTATTTTATTCCTCAAGAGACTTCTTCAAATCATCAATTTCCTTTACCAGCTTCACCTTCACATCATAAAAACATTATTTATTGCTATTTGAGGAACATTAATCTTCCAACTTTTTGTTTTTCTTTTCAACCCTTATAATCTTTCTCAGACATTATTTCAACTCTTATTTCAAATAAAATTCAAGTTGAGTTTATTATTCTTCAAAACTACCGCTTCTGAATTATTTATCATTATCTATTGAAATAAAATTATTATCAATACCATGTCAACAAATTTTTCAAATTCAGCACAACTTCCTTCTTTTTCTTCATCTTTAGATAAGAAACTTCTTCTTTTGGATTTGAAGAATTTTTTATCTTTACATGTAGAATAAGATTTTCATTTATCTCCCTATTTCTTATATATTCTTCTTAGCTTTATTTATTCTTCATCTCTATCTTATTCTTTATATCTTTGAGGAAAATTAGCCTCAAAATTTCCAACGACTTCATATTCAAAACATTTCAATGTAAGTTTACCTTTGTATTTCTATATAAATCTTTTCACATATTTAGAAAACAAGGATAAAATATCATCAATTTTTTTACATACCTCCTTTTCAGAATCAGATTCACTAGCTTCATATTCAATAAGAATCTTATTTGAATTTTATTTCTTAGTAGCCTTGAAAGACATTTCTCTATCAACTTTTGTTTTGCTTCTCATATCTTTCTCTCTTCTCATTTCATAAGTAATGAGAGTGCTAAGAAAATAATATAGAGATAATGTTTTAGGATATATGTCTTCTAATGAAGAAACTTTTACATCAAACTTATCAGGAAGGATTTTGAAAATCTTTTCAACAACTGTTGAAGCATAAAAATTTTCACCAAGGCATTTGATAGTACTGACAATGTCATTCATCCTGGTAAAAAAGTACCTAATAGATTCGCGTTCACCCATCTTCAAATATTCATAATTCAATATCCAAAATTTTAATTTTTCCTTCTTCACTTTTATATTGCCTTCGTATATGTTTTTTCAATTTTTCACATATACCTTTGGTTGTGGTAAAACCTTTCACCCTTAGAAATTCACTTCTAGAAAGTGATGATAATAAAGAATTATTGGACCTTCCATCATTCTCAAGATTTTTCTTATCAAAAAATGTAAGAGGGAATTTATAATAAATAAGAAGAAACTCATTTTTTGTAGCATCAATAACATCATATCCAATAGACATAAGATAAGTCAACATTATATATTTCCAGATATGATAATTATTTCCATAAAAAATAGAATACCTTTACTGTTCACACAATTCAAATTCTCCACTATCAAAGAATGAGTGAAGGGAAGATACCTGCTCTGATACTAGTTGAAAGTTCCCAGTTAAGATAATTGTATCACTGAGAGGGGGAGGGGTGAATCAATGATACTTTTTTCTTTTATGTTTCCTTGTAAATGAAACAACCTTTTCCTCCTATGAAATATTTCATTCTATACTGAAAATAATTCAAACACACATCCACTGTAACACAAGTATTTATAAGGTTTACTATTCAATAAGAATAGACATGTCCTTGGTATGGTTTGGAAATGATCCAAAACCACACAATACACTAGAAAACAATCCCTTGATGTGGAATACAATTAGTAGGATATACCCTTACACTCGTGTAGAACTATGTAAACAATCAAATATTTCATGTGCACCCTCTAGAATAATTGGGGTAAAACAATGTTTGTGTATCAACATATGTTACATTCAATTCCTTTTAAATTTCCACAAATGTCTTCTTTTCAAAACAATTCTTCAATTTCTTACCCAGAAGCTGGTAAGAACTTCAAGGAATTTAATATAGAATTCAATCCAATTGTCAAGTCTGGTCGGCCCACTCTGATTCTTCCACTCCAATTATTTCAATATGATTTCCCAATACGATGGATATAACTATGATAGAATACAATCAATACAATTTAGAATTCCTTCATCCTCAGTCTGGAAATCCCAATATATAAATCTTGATTTGATTATTCATCTCGATACAATGACCATCCGAATACAATGACAAGCAGAATTTGATAGTTAGCTGAATACGATGATCACTAAATAAGATGATCAGTTGAATAATGTTGCAATATTGTCTCTTATCCTTTCACTTATCTCTATCGAAACTTCATCAACACAAAATAATATGGAAATTTATTTATCTCCCTAGAAATATAGAGATTCTATCTATTTTTATGAATAGTACATCCATCAAAGAAAGTAAAAAGTACTTTCGCCTTTTATAGGAGACCTAAGGATGGTTTTGGTGGTAATCCCCAAAATTTTCTCACTCAACCAAATTCACAAAAATCTCAATTTTCCTTGAATTTCAGGTGAATTTACGACTTCATCAATGCTTCTAGATTCTTCTAGAATCTTATCCACAAATTCAACTTTTCTTCAGACTTTATTTTCAAATGCCAGTCCGGATCCAATTTATCAATCCAATTTGATCAATATGATTTATTTAAATATGATGCTCCCTACCAGTTTAATGAAGAAATAGACTTCTTCTCATACCTCAGTTCGTTTCTATTTCTCTATTCCGACCGATGAATATGATACTCCCCTCGACAACACATCCAACAATATCCTTCATCTCTGCTCTCAAACCACTTATACTTCTTCACTTTATAAATATGATTCAACTCTAATAAGATGGTTCTTGAACCAATTGATGAAACAACACATTTGAAAACAAGTCAAGGTTTATATTTCTCTTCTGAATATGATACAATTGAAAAATTCTTTCACTTTTCCCATCAACTTCATTTTACAAATATTTGTTTCTTTTGGATTTTGGTATGATTAAAAACCAATACCTTTAGTTTTTCACATTTTTCATAAATCCCCAACCTTCAAATTCCAAACTCTTCATTCGATAATTCATTCAACCATATTAAATGGTTGACTACATTGTTGATCAGTCTTTTTCATTATGATTTACAATAGTTTCAAATCAATTACTTTTCCATTGTACATGAATAAAATTTCGTCTTTGATGAGTATGATGCTAGGACAAATACAATGGAACAGTTCAACATCTTCAACTCAATAAACTCTTTTATTTCAAAAATTTCATCTTGTATCATGAATTCCTTAATGACTTTGAATACATTTTAGAATAGGTTCATCTTAGTCAGTATTTAATTGGAAAGTATTGTAACTTCCCAATCAATTCCTTCTCAACCTGAATATGATTGACATGAATATAATCAGACTGAATACAATCTTCATCACCTTTTTCTCTTTCCATCCAGATCTGATCAATTTGAATATGATTGTTAGCTTCTATTTCACTCCATATTTCTTTCATCAAGCTTGCATCATAAGTCTACTGAATACTCATGATTTACGAGAACTCCAAGATTAGTAAATCATAGTTACATTTGTTTTATCATAGTCATACAGAATCTGATTTGATCAAATCTTCCAGAAAGATACATTCTTAATATGATCAATCCTTTCATTCCAGATTCGATGATCCTTCTCTTCTATCTAGATTTACCTGAATACAATAGAACTTTTTAAACATTGTGAGTCTGATTCTCCAAATACAATGACAAGTATGAATTTCACCAAATAAAAAGTGAGGTGATTTTCCCTTTTAAACTTCTTTGAAAACAAAATACAACACTTGAAAACACCTTCCTCATCAGCTTGGTCCTAACACTAGGTACTTGATCAATGGATCTCCTTGAATCCTCATCATTGCCAACACAATAGGGTATTTCCAACTTAATGCATCAGAAACCTTGTTTTCTCTTCTAGGGTGATAATGAATTGAATAGTTATAGTCTTTAAGAAGTTCCAACCATCTCCTTTGTCTCATATTAAATTCATTTTGTGTGAATATATACTTCAAACTTTGGTGGTCTGTGTATATATCACATTTCTACCCATAAAGATAGTGCCTCCATATTTTTAGAGAAAAAATAACCACAACTATCTCCAAGTCATGCGTAGGATAATTTCTCTCATGAGGATTTAACTTTCAATACACATAAGAAATCACCTTGTCATTTTTCATGAGGACGTACCCAATCCCTTTCAAAGATGAATCGCTATAAATAAAGAATCCTTCTACAATAGAGGGTAGAGTTAACACAAGTGCTATAACTAATCTATTCTTTAGTTATTGGAAACTTTCTTTACAGTCTTTTGTCCAGATGAACTTAGCACCTTTTAGAGTTAACTTGGTTAGTAGATTAGAAATCCAGGAATTTTTTTTCAAAAACCTCCTATAATATCCTTCAAAACCAAGGAAACTATGAATCTGGGTTATTTTTATAGGGTGAGGCCACTCCTCTACATACTTTTTCTTGGAAGGGTCAACTAATATTCCTTCATTAATTACAATGTTCCCCGATAATGAAACTTTTTATAACCAAAATTAACATTTGATGAATTTTCCAAAATAGCCTCTCATCCCTCAAAGTTTTCAATATAACCCTTAGATGATCCTCATGATTCTAATTAATTTTAGAATATATCATAACTTTATTAATAAAAACTACCACAAATTTATCAAGGTAGTCCTTAAAGACTCTATTCACAAAATCCATAAATATAGTAGGATCATTAGTCAAGATGAAGGGAATAACAACAAACTCATGATGCCCATATCTTGATCAAAAGACAGTATTTGGAATATCTTCTTTCTTCACCCTCAATTGATGATACCTAGATCGAAGATCAATCATGGATAATAATTGATACCCATAAAGCTGGTTAAATGAATCATCAATCCTTGGGAGATGGTACTTGTTCTTCACTATGATTCCGTTAAGTTATTTATAACCAGTTCATATACACATTGAACCATCCTTCTTCTTCACAAAGAGAACATGTTCTCCCTAAGGAGACAAAATTGTTAAGATAAATCCCTTCTCCAAAAGATCTTGAAGTTGTTTCTTTAATTCCTCTAGCTCCACATTTTCCATTCTATATGGGATTTTCGATATTAGCTTAGATCTAGGCATGAGTTCAATGGAGAACTCTATCTCTATTTCTGGGGGAGGTCCAGGTAACTCCTCAGAAAATACGTCAATGTATTCCTGAATTATGGAGACATTTTCTATTATTATAATTTTATTTCCTTCTACCTATTCACTCATCTCCATAAAGAAGGATAAGGGAGGTGCTTATAGAAAAATCTCAGGTCGGGATATCTCTCCTTTGAAAATAACTATATGTTTTCCTTTCAATACTACTGAGATTTACTTTCTTCTATAGTTTATCTTAAAATTATACTTTGAGATCTATTCCATCCCTAGTTTAGTATGTAATTACACCATGGTAATGACTACTAGATTTGTTATGAGATTGTGATCTCCAAAGTCAATACTAGATTTTCTATACACTATTGATGCTTGGATAATCTCTCCAGGAGTCTTGACTGATAAATCTACTTCTAAAAGTTGAGGGATTGATTCTATATTTTTTGAAAACTTAGAGGAAATAAAGGAATGAAAATAACTAAAATCAAACAAATTACTTGCTAGCTTTGAGAGAATAATGAGAGTACCTGCCACTATATCATTTAGAGCCTCTACTTCATCCGTTGTGATATAAAATGCATGAAATTGCTTCCTTGGCCTATGACGAGGTTGATTTACCTCCATTATATTCTGATTTTTATAGTTATTGGAAAAGTGACCAAGATTTCCACACTTGAAGCATTGAACTTTAGTCTGGGCATGCACCAACTTCCCTTTGTCGTTAGTGTTAAGAAGTTGAGGCTTAACCTCAATAATATAGTTCTGATCTATATGGAAATCTCTTCTAAACTTGTAGAATTTTACACTCCCAAGTAAGAAGTTCCTAGAATTTTTCTTCCCACATTTTTTGCACATGGGAAGTTGTACTTTTTTTCCTCCTCTTTCATGATCAAAGTCCCTCCCTAAGTTTGGATCCATAGCTCTCATTTGACCAATATAATCACTGTGTTTCTCCAAACTCTAATTCAACCTTCATAGAACTTCCAAATATATACTCATAGCTTTCATAGTCTCAATTAGCAAAATTACTCCATAGATGGGGTCCCAGTCCACTGAAGAACCTATAAAACTTTACCTTAGGATTCATGATTCTCGCTCAAATTTACCCAAGAGATGAAGGTAGAATGGTCCTTGTAGTTTAGCTTGGGTTATCGAATCCTCAGAGACCTAAGAAGTAACCTAAAGACACATAAATTATATAGATTTTTTTTGGCTATGAAGTGGCCAACTTGGGTTGATTTAAGATGGTTTTAAAGGATATCTAATAGATTTAAGTGAATTAAATTTAAAAGAATGAGTCGATCCTAGGTTATCACTTGGGGTGGATTGGATGTATTTCCTTTTCAATGATTTCAATTTCTTATATTTGAGATGGGTTCATTTAAGAAGATAAAACAACATCATCAATTACTGGTTTAATGCCTACACACTTTAATACTAATCACCTATATACTTTAAGGATCAAAGTTTTGAGCACTTCAAGGTAAAGGTTCGTATAAGCACATGAAGTGTGTGGCCTTAAATTCAACAAGGACGATTGAGTTTAAAAATCATCAAATAAAAATCTCAATTAAAGAAGTGATTATACATTAATGGGGTGATAAATATCATCCAATACAGACCCTTGATACTCCCTTGGATCAACCCATAAGTGGGTTATCCCTCCATTGATGATATGGTTTCAATGGAAGCGGGAAGTAGACTCATGAGGGAGGAATTGAAGAAGTAAAGAAAACAATAAAAAGAAAATGATCACTCCACCGTTGTGTGAATAATTTCACAAGGTTTAGTGTGAATAAATTCACACCTTAAACCAACGGTATCAAAGTGATATGAATAACAACAGAATAATAGGAAAAGAAGAGATTCTATTAAGAAACTAAAATGAATTGAACAACTTACATGTGAAAGACAAACTTGAGACAACAAAATTGCAACATAACATTACAATTGAACAAAGCACCCAAGATACTCAACTCCTCAACCACCACTGCCTTAAATAGGAATTTTTTAAGCCTTGGGTCGATCCTTCAATATTCCAAGTCTCCTCAATAAATTTTGGTAGGCCATAGGTGGGTGGAAAGTTGAGGGAGAGTTGATTTTTCCACCCTTGACCCGAGGTGGCATTCGGCTTTCATCCACCGAACAGAAGTGCTTGGAAGACCTTCTAGATGGAATAATTAGACTGGTACATAAAAGAATAAAATGGATCCCATGATTTCTCCTAACCTCCTATAAAATTTGGTCCCATTTTGAGTTTTTTTTGGAGATATGATTAGATTAGTGGACTGTTTTTCTGGGCCGCAGAATCTGGCCTAGAATTTTATCTCTAACGTGGGCCGCCTAAATGACCACAATGGAGGCCTAATTAGCACTTTCTTATGAAGAATTAACTTTTCCTCTATATTTATTCTATCCTACCACCAAATTTGGGCTTCATTGTGTTTGTAATGTGGGTCCCACATTCTCATCAGTGGGCTGGTGTCCAATCTGCCTTCTCTAGAATTGCTTCCTTTCATCACAAAATATCCCCATCTTCTTCCATGAATTCTACATTGATACCTGAATGAAACATGTTCATATTGAAGTTTAGATAAATTTAAAAAAATATAAAACTAAAATATGGATAAATACATTCCTTAAAATCAGATGAATCATTGGGTACTTTAAATGATGTTCCAAAATGTACCACATAATAGTGTATTTTAAGAAGGAATTACAATCATAATGTGAAATGATGTTCAAAGTATAAAATAAACTAAAATGGTGTTTATGAATAATAAATAACATGAATATTTCATATATTAACAATGAATATTATACTCATTTAGTGGCTAATCACACCCCCCAACTTGAGTTTTGCTAGTCCCGAGCAAAATATATCTCAACAACATGAAATTCAAATTCCCTTTTCCAAAAACATTTTAATACACTATGATCACCAAAAACCCTTATACCAAAGAATCATGAAACCCATAAAAATATTTTAATACATGATAGTTTCATAAGAAGATCCTAATCCCAAGCCCATTCCTTTGTTCAAATTCATTTCCATATTTCATCCAATATCAATTAAGTATGAGGATGTGTTGTGTATCACAATAGATATGGGGGTTCATCTGTATTCAAGGGGGAAATTATGGAAGTGCTAGGTGGAATCACATTTCAATATTAATACGAGTATTCATTTTTTTATTATATTATTATTTTTTGTTTTTTTTTTGCAATTTTTCCATGGTAATTGAAGTTTCACTCAAAAGAGTCAACCCCTGTAGCGAGACTTTGCCGATGACTCCCAGGCTCAAAGACCTTAGGGAACCAAGTGAAGCCCACATAATCAGGCATCATATCGAGTTAACTTAGTCAAAAACAATTTCAAATTACCAAAAATAGAGATAAAATTACTAACTATGGGCCAAAAAACTATGGAGTCACGATTCCCAAGTGCCGAAATCCACGCATTAGGTTATTTCATTGCTCTACGTGCAAATTTATTATTATTTTTTTTTATTTTTTTATTGAATACTAATATTAAAACTAAAATGATCACCAAACCTATGCTATTTATTTGGGGGAACCCATGAACTCAAACTAATACCCCACTATCCAAAGGACATGCATTGTGATATTTTTTTTATTTGGATGAAAATATAAATGATGAAATATCACATTGGACAGCCACACTTTCCAAAATCTATGCTCATGAAATTATACAAGGATTAAAATCAGAATCAGGTCATACTAAATTATTTGATATTCAGTTTCAAAGTGTGCAATGTGTATTACCATGTTCAAAGTTAAAGAATTTTTTCCTTCCATTTACACATTTTTTTTTCAAATCATTCATTTTTTTGACACAAAAGAATTTTTTATTTTATCTCCCCCCCAACTTAAAATAACACTGTCCCCAGTGTTTAAAGAAAAGAAAAATTAGAAGGGGGTAGAGGTAGAGAATGAAAGTTTAAAAAGGAAATTGAAAGTGAGGATCATGGAATGAAGTCACCTGGTGGTTGAAGTAGAAATTTTTACTGCTCCCTTTTAATCCTTTGATATCCATGTCACTTGTAGAGTTCCCTAGTAGAAAAAGGAAAAAAAAAACAAAAAAAAAACAAAACAATATATATATATATATTTATATAATAAATAAATTAAAATATAAGTATATATATAAAAATTATATAATAAGGAAGCACAAAAAGCCATAGGTCAGTGGTAAGCGTGCACCCTTGTCTCCCTTCGGTCCCGGGTTCGAATCCCTGCGGCTTCGCCAGTTGTGACAGGGTTTGACCCATGACCCATGACGTGTCCCTTTTTATTATTATTATTATATTATTATTTTTTTATTTTTATTTTAACCTACAAACACATAAAAATAAAATAAATTAAACTGATGATACATTGTCTTTTTTTTTAAATTTTTGGGTAAGGTATTACTCAAGGATCACACCATGTGACGCAGATGAATATGGTGCTCCCCTTTTGTACCCATCCATACTCATTATAGAAGAACAGGTCAACAGTTTATTATTATTATTTATTATTATTATTTTTTATTTCTAAATATCAAAATGATTCATTAATCCTATTTAAAATATAAAGCTGATTAAAATAACAAAATTATTGGAAACTAGAAAACCATGGGTTGCCTCCCATGCATTTCTTTGTTTAACATCGTTAGCCTGACATGGACCCCTAATTGATTAATTATTTTCATCATCTAAGGTAGGTTCACACAATTATTCATCAACTTCATGTTTTTGGAATGGTTCTATGAATGGTTTGAATCTATGACCATTAACTTTAAATGTTTGACCATTGGTGGGATATTGAATTTCAACAGCCCCATGGGGGTATACATGATGCACTATGAAAGGACCTGACCATCTAGACCTTAACTTTCCCAGGTGTAAATTAAGTTTTGAACTATACAAGATCACAAGTTTTCCCGGTTCAAAATGTTTGACCTTGATATTCCTAGACTGGTAGGCTTGAACTCTAGCTTTATTGATCCTTGAATTTTCATAAGCCTCCATCCTTAGTTCCTCCAGTTCATTGAGATCTAATTTCCTTTTTGTTCCGGCCAATGAGAGGTCATAATCCATTTTATTAATTGCCCAAAAGGCCTTATGCTCAATTTCAACAGGTAAAT
Source organism: Viscum album (assembly GCA_963277665.1). Taxonomy (NCBI): domain Eukaryota; kingdom Viridiplantae; phylum Streptophyta; class Magnoliopsida; order Santalales; family Viscaceae; genus Viscum; species Viscum album. Next base: position 1,812,889,942 of record OY728156.1, read on the forward strand.
GGCATGATTTTCCATAAACCAACCTATATGGTGACATTCCTAGGATGGTTTTGAATGCTGTACGATATGACCAAAGAGAATAAAAGAGTTTCTCAGACCAATCTTTCCTAGAAGGATTGATAGTTTTTTCAATAATATTCTTAATCTCCCTATTTTCTAACTCAGCTTGACCATTGGTCTATGGGTGGTAAGCAGTGGACACTTTGTGAGAAATTCCATATTTTTCCATGAGTGATGAGAATGGAAGATTGCAAAAATGAGTTCCACGATCACTAATGATAGCCCTAGGAATTCCAAATCTAGAGAAGATGTTTTCCTTGAGAAATCTAATCATAGTTTGATGATCACCGGATTTTGTAGGAATGGCCTCAACCCATTTGGAGGCATAATCGATAGCTAAGAAAATGTAAAGATATCCCCTAGAGTTTGGGAAGGGACCCATGAAATCAATTCCCCAACAGTCAAAGATTTCAACCACTAAGATGGGAGTGAGTGGCATTTGATTTCTTTTTGTGATGGACCCTACTTTTTGACACCTAGGACAGCTTTGAAAAAATTTGTAGGAGTCCCTTGAGAGGGTGGGCCAGAAGAGACCACATTGAAGAATCTTAGTAGATGTTTCTTAGAGGAAAAGCGACCTCCACATGCCTCACTATGACAAAATTTAAGGATGGAATCTTGTTCAGATTCTGGGACACACCTCCTAATGACTTGGTCAGGGCAGAACTTATAGAGGTATGGATCATCAAACACATAGTGTATAACATCAGAAAGGAATTTCCTTCGAGCTTGAGTCCCTACGAATTTTGGAATGACTCCTGTAACTAAGAAATTGGCTATGTCGGCATACCAAGGGTAGTCACTCACAGAGTATAGGTGTTCATTAGGGAATGAATCAGATACAGAAAGTTGATTTGAGTTGTCTTTTAATTCTATACTAGAGAGGTGATCATCTACAACATTTTCAACACCCTTTTTATCCTTGATTATGAGGTCAAATTCTTGTAAGAGAAGAACCCACCTAATCAGTCTAGCCTTAGCATCTTGTTTTTGGAAGAGGTATTTTAGTACATAATGGTCAGTGAACAAAGTGATGGGGGATCCTAAGAGGTAGGACCTAAACTTCTCTAAAGCAAACACAATAGCAAGTAACTCCTTTTCAATAGTGGTGTATTTTATTTGGGCATCATTTAAGGATTTTCTTGTATAATTAATGACATAAGGAGTTTTATCACAACGTTGTCCTAACACAACTCCTACATCAAAGTCACTGGCATCACACATAAGTTCAAAAGGAAGGTTCCAATTTGGATATTTCATAATGGGATGAGAGGTGAGAGAGTATTTCAGGGTTGAGAATTAACCCTCATATCTTTCTGTCCAAACAAATGGAGCATCCTTTACTAGGAGAGCACAAAGGGGATGGGAGATTGAACTAAAGTATTTGATGAATCTTCTATAGAAACCAGCATATCCTAAGAAATACCTCACTTACTTGACAGTTTTGGGTGATGGAAGGTGAAGAATGATGTCAACCTTAGCTTTATCAACTTCAATCCCCCTACCTGAGACTAGATGGCCTAGAACTAGTCCCTCTTTAACCATGAAATGGCATTTTTCCAAGGTTTAGGACCAGATTTTTTTCTTCACATCTTGATAAGACTCTCTCCACATTCTGCAGACATCCCTCAAATGTATCCCCAAACATATAGAAGTCATCCATGAAGACCTCTAGAAAATCCCCTACCATGTCTGAGAAGATTCCCATCATGCACCGCTGGAAGGTTCCAGGGGCATTGCATAACCCGAAGGGCATGAGTTTGAAAGCAAAGGTGCCGAATGGACATGTGAATGTTGTCTTCCCTTGATCCTATAGGGATACCTCAATTTGATTATACCCTGAGTACCTATCTAAGAAATAGTAGAAGGCATGACCTACCACTCTCTCAAGGACTTGGTCAATGAATGGTAAGGGGAAATGGTCCTTCTTGGTGAATGAGTTTAGCTTCCTATAGTCAATGCAGACCCTCCATCCACTACTCACCCTTGTTGGAAGAATCTCTCCATCCTCATTGGTTATCACTGTGATTCTAGCCTTTTTTGGAACCACTTGGATTGGGATCACCCATTCACTCTCATCTATGGTATATATGATACCAGATTTTAACAATTTCAGAAGTTATTTCCTTACTACCTCCATGATATTAGGATTGAGTCGTCATTGAGGTTGATGACATGGCTTTGAATCAGGTTTCAGAACAATCCTATGAGTCCCAACAAGTGGTATAATCCCAGGAATATCAGACAGGGTCCAACCAATGGCTTTCTTATGTTTCCTAAGGATATCTAGAAGCATCCTCTCATGATTGGCTTCAAGAGAAGAAGAAATGACAATAGGATGTGTTTGATTATCCCCTAGGAAGGCATAATTTAGTGTAGTGGGAAGTTCCTTCAATTCAATATCAGGTTGGTTCAAAATTTTAGCAGAAGATTGGGACATTGGATCAAGATCAATTTTATTTCCTAAATTTTTAGATAGGATTGATTCCCCACATGTATAAGTTTCAGCTACTAGATTGACCTGATCAGATTTAGGGAAGGAAGTTGGAGTGGTCTCCATGAAAGTGGTTTCCTGAAAGGTTTCACTGATTGTTGGACCTAAGACTTCATCATAAGAGCAATTTGAAAATGATTCAAGCCAAGGAGATAAACTTACTTCATATGAACAAAGGAAATCAATCTTATCCCGACTTAAACATCCATCAAATATTCCTTGAGGTTCTATGGATTCATTATAAATTCTTACTATCATGTTTACTTCATGAATTTCCTTATCATCCCCTATTTGTGAGCTTGCATTATATATTTTCAAGTCTAGACTCATGTTTCCAAAGGTTATGGTCATGTTCCCATTTCAGACTCGGATAACAGAATTGATTGTTTCAAGGAAGAGACGACCAAGTATAATTGGGGTTTGTTCCTTATTTCCTAAGTTTGGATGGTTGTCAAGGACAATGAAGTCAGCAGGGTAAATGAAGTTTTCAACCTTTACCAAAACATCCTTTAAATCCCCTTTGGAACCCTAATGATACGATCAGTAAGTTGAAGTGTGACAGATATGGGTTGGAGCTCTTCTAGGCCTAACTGGCAGTACACAACATATGGGATGAGATTGACACTAGCACCTAGGTCACATAAGGCCTTGACAACTTTTCTCTCTCCTAGTTCAACATTGATGTAAGGGAAACCCGAGTCTTTAATATTAGGAGGAATGGTCTCTTGAATGGTGGTACTCACATTAGCAGCCAAAAGGACTTGGTTTTTATGTGAAAATTTTCTTTTAAAAGTGCACAAGTCCTTAAGGTACTTTGAGTAGGCAGGTATGGTTTGGATTTCATCGAGAAGGGGAATGTTCAACTTGACTTGTGAGAAGATTTCCCTCAATGTTTCACTCAATTCAGGCTTGGTTTTCCCCCTCATGCATTGAGGAAATGGTGCAGGTTGTGGGGTTATTTGTTGAAGAGTTGTTTCTTTGAAAATGTTATCGTGTTTTTTAGTTTGATCATTTGGTTCATTTGAATTTTCATACAAGTTTGAATATTCAGGTGGGTTCTGAATTAGTTTTTCAGGTTTCTCAATTGATTTCCCACTTCTTAAAATAGTCACAACATTTAGTTGTTCATGAGTTGTTTGAGTACAACTTGAATCTCCCCTTTAAGTTGAGGATGGCACCGCCTGAGTAGGCATGGGTGCCTTTCTAGTTTTGATGGTTTGAACTTCTTGTTTAAGGGAAGAGACTTCGGAGTTCATCCTTTCCATTTGTTTGCACAGTTGTTCTAGTAGGCTTTGTGGAACAGTTTGGGTTGGTGCTTGAGAAGACTGGTTTATCCCGAGGGGATATTTTGGAGGTGGTATGGTTTGTTGAAAATGGACCGGTGGCTGTTGGTATTGGATAGGTTGGTTTTGGAACTAGTTATGGGTTTGTTAGTTCTGATGGGGGTAAGGATTTTGTCCCTATGGTTGGCTAGGTTGTTGGTTATCTTTCTAGCAAAAGCCTGGGTGGTCATTATACCTTGGGTTAAAGTTGTTTTGGTATTGAGGCTTTTGAAAGTTCAAGGCATTTACTTCCACTGGGGGTCCTCCTAAAAGAACATCCTTGATGGATGGAATGGTTGGATAGTTGTCTGTCTTATGGTCATGTTTGTCACAAATTGTGCAAACAGGGTCAACAGTTTGGATTTCATGGACTTTCCTAAGGTCTATCTCTTTAACCTTCCTAGAGAGTGCTACGAGTTTAGCCCTAAGGATTTCCTCTTCTCTAAGTGTATGAATTCCAGTAGTTCTTTGTGGATTTTCAGAATAAGGTGAAGTTCCCCATGTTTGGTTTTGTTCAGAAAGGATTTCTAGATACTCGTAAGCATCATTTGGGGCTTTGTTTTTAAAGGTTCCATTACACATCATGTCAATGAATTGTTTGTTCCCCGGAACCAAACCTTCATAGAAAATTCTCACTTGTTCAGGAATAGAAAAACCATGGTGTGGAACCATGTTTAGAGTGTCTTTGAACCTCTCCCATGTTTCATATAATTACTCCCCCTCTTTCAAAAAAGTTTTGTATTCTCTTTTTAAGTGAAATTGTTTTGTGGTGGGGAAAGTATTTTTTGTAGAATTCTCTTTGTAGTTGGTCCCAAGAGTTTATGGATGATGGTCTCAAATTTTTTAGCCAATTTTTAGCTCGATACTTTAAATAAAAAGGAAATATCCTCATATTAGACGATTCTAGTTGATGTGGGGGACACATGGTTTCTACAATGTCATTGAACTCCTTAATGTGAAGGTAGGGCATCTCGGATTCCATTCCATGGAATGTGGGAAGATGGTTTAAGAAATGGGGTTTAAAGATGTAGTTAGAATCTCCTAGGGAGTTGTGTCTAATGCATGAGGGGAAATTGGTCCAGGAAGGTGTGAGGTAGTCATTCATGGTTTGATCAATTGCATTCTCCAAGTTTGGGGATGCCTCATTTGGGTTTCCATTTTGGTTTCCACTTGGGTTTATGAGTTGGTTTCCTTGAAGACCTTACATTAAAATGGGCTCAATTTTTGAATCTGGAGTATTAGGAAAATTAGGATCTAATGGAAAGAGTTCCCTTGGTGTACTTGACTCCCCAACCCCAGGACTATCCACCCTAACTAGACGGTTTGATTGATCGCGGGTGTAGGCGGACATGCGCCAAAAGAAAAAAAACGAGAAAGGGACAAGATAAGAGAATTTGGATGAGAAAAGAATAAATAGGGGAGAATAGAATGGGTGTTTAGATGACTTACTTGGGTCCCCAGAAATGGTTCCAAAATTTTATTCTCGCTCAAATTTACCCAAGAGATGAAGGTAGAACGGTCTTTGTAGTTTAACTTGGGTTATCGAATCCTCAGAGACCTAAGAAGTAACCTAAAGACACGTACATTCTATAGATTGTTTTTGTCTATGAAGTGGCCAACTTAGGTTGATTTAAGATTTTTTTAAATGATATTTAACAGATTTAAGTGAATTCAATTTAAAATAATGAGTTGATCCTAGGTTATCACTTGGGGTGGATTGGACGTATTTCCTTTTCAATGATTTCAATTTATTATATTTGAGATGGGTTCATTTAAGAAGATAAAAAAACATCATCACTTACTGGTTTAATTCCTACACCATTTAATACTAATCACCTATACACTTTAAGGATCAAATTTTTGAGCACTTCAAGGTAAAGGTTCGTATTAGCACATGAAGCGTGTGGCCTTAAATTCAACAAGGACGATGGAGTTTAAAAATCATCAAATAAAAATATCAATTAAAGAAGTGATTATACATTAATGGAGTGATAAATAACATCCAATACAACCCCTTTCTACTCCCTTGAATCAACCCATAAGTGGGTTATCCCTCCAATGATGCTATGGTTTTGATGGAAGCAGGAAGTAGACTCATGAGGGAGGAATTGAAGAAGTAAAGAAAACAATAAAAAGAAAATGATCACTCCACCATTGTGTGAATAATTTAACAAGGTTTAGTGTGAATAAATTCACAACTTGAACCAACGACATCAAAGTGATATGAATAACAACATAATAAGAGGAAAAAAAGAGATTCTATTAAGAAACTAAAGTGAATTGAACAACTTACATGTGAAAGACAAACTTGAGACAACAAAATTGCAGCATAACATTACAATTGAACAAAGCACCCAAGATACTCAACTCCTCCATCACCACTACCTTAAATAGGCATTTTTAATCCTTGGTTATATACTTCAATATTCCAAGTCTCCTAAATTAATTTTGGTAGGCCATAGGTGGGTGGAAAGTTGAGGGAGAGTTGATTTTTCCACCCTTGACCCGAGGTGGCATCCGACTTTCATCCACCGAACAGAAGCGCTTAGAAGACCTTCTAGATGGCCTAATTAGAGTGGGACATAGAATAAGAAAATGGATCCCCGGATGTATCCTACCCTTCTGTAAAATTTTAGAGAATTTGGAGTTTTGGTTTCATAGATATGATTAGATTAGTGGAATGTTTTTCTGGGCCATAGAATCTGGCCCAGAATTTTATCTCTAACTTGGGCTGCCTAAATGACCACAATGGAGGCCGAATTAGCACTGTCTTCTGAATAAAAAATTGTTCCTATATATTTCTTATAACCTCCCACCAAATTTGGGCTTCATTGAATTTGTAATGTGGGTCCCACATTCTCATCAGTGGGCTGGTGTCCAATCTGCCTTCTCTAGAATTGCTTCCTTTCATCACAAAATATCCCCATCTTCTTCCATGAATTATCCATTTATCCCTTAATGAAACATGTTCATATTGAAGTTTATATCAATTTCAAAAAATATAAAACTAAAATATGGATAAATACATTCCTTAAAATCATATGAATCATTGGGTACTTTAAATGATGTTCTAAAATGTACCACATAATAGTGTATTTTAAGAAGGAATTACAATCATATTGTGAAATGATGTTCAAAGTGTAAAATGCACTAAAATGGAATTTATGAATAATAAATAACATGACTATTATATATATTAACAATGAATATTAGCCTCATTTAGTGGATAATCAATTCATAACAAAGCTCGATTTGTATCAAGAAAGTTTTGTAAAGTTCATCTCATATCTTCCCACCAATTCATTTTCCTTTTGCTCCAACTTGAAGAATTCCTTCTCTATTTTTGTTCATATAAAATGAGGAAAATGTTTATTGATAAAATTCCCCTAAACTCTTCCCACTCCATAGCATCAATATCCCTTCCTAGATTCATGTTTTTAATTAGTGTCCACCACTGATCAACTTCTCCTTCTAGGTGGTATACTACCAGGGTGAATTTTTTCTTGCTTTGAACAATGAAGTGAAAAAAATATTCATTATAGAGATAATACATTGATCATAAATCAATGGTTCTGTAGATCCACTAAAAGAATGTGGTCGTTAATAAATAAATTAATCAACAATAATTTGTTCCCTTTGAGGTGAGTCTAGCTGTTCAACTTGATTCGAGTTATTATTCACAACTCGAGATAGTTGATTTATCATCCTCATGAAGTTTTCCATTCCAACTTCCATTAGAGGTCCATTAGTGCATTGTCCATTGTGCTCATCATTTATGTGGTTCCTCATATTTATCGCTATTTTTATAAAATAAGAAAACCTTAGTGAGAAACATGTTTCTTTTAAGAATATTATAATTCTAAAGAAATTTTATGTTTTAAAAATCATGAATAAATATGTTACTATTTAATAACAATTACATGTTCTATATATCCTTCATAATGGTTCATAAAAATCTTGAGATTAAATAAACATATTCCCTGGGAGTGTAAAACTAGGAATGAAGCAAGGTCCATTGTCATCCACCAATTCCCGACTGAGTCTAGCTCAATGTGGTGTTTTTAAGTGTTACCCCTAGATGCATATTTTCCAGATCCACATCCACTTGTTCGTATCAAGACATAGATTTCATTACTCAGAAACCACTTACTTAATACTTCAGAAAAATATCATGATGTTATCCTATATTTAAAATTTTATATCGGGTTCATACCAAGGATTTATATTCCTAATTACCACAAATATCTAAACCATCCTTTGATACCAACTATGGAATCTTTCCTTTTTATTACATAATTTTTTCATTACATGGAACATAACAGAGGATATTTTAAAGTTTAGTTTCTTGGAAAATAGGAACACAATACATGAAAACATAAAACATTATTCTAATGAACTTGAAAGGTTTATTCATGGGTTCATCCTAAGTACATTTTTTCATCTCATATCCTGGGGACATACATCAAAGGAAAGGGGTGAGCATGAGGCCCAATAAGGGAATAAGCAAGGGAAACATTTTACATGTGATCATGATAAATATCAGTATGAACCTGAGGAATATCATTATGGAATGAGCAAGAGAACATGAGGTATATTATAATAAAAATAAAATGAATCAAAATATGTAAATGTAGATAAAAAATTTAAATGATACATTCTTAATCATATCACTAAGGTTTATCACCAAGGTGTCTTAAAATAAAATTACTAAGGTTATTCACCAAGGTATCGTAAAACATGTCAAATTTAGAGATTAAATTATTTACCCAATGCATTGGAGTGATATCAGGGTGCCCCCATAATATTTATTAATTAATGCAGGTCAAATAGATCATAATCAATGATTTAATTAATAATTCATGGAGAATAAATAATGGGTTTCTTATCAAAATCATGGTGCACAAAAGTGCTTAAAGACACACTCATTATGTCTTTTTTAGACCAAAAAAAGGGAATATGGGATTCTTATTTGTAAATAAAAAAAATAAAATAAATGATTTTTACATATAGGTGAATACCCCTAGAAAATAAAGTGGTTTTTGTATTCACAAAAATAAAATAAAAAATAATTTCTTAAGTAGAGAGAGAAATTTCAGAATTAAATTCGACAGTATGTCAGGTATAAAATGTGGTTTTAGAAAAGGTTAAAATAAGAGGGGAAAAGGGTCTCCCATTGATTTTTTTTTCAATAATGATTTTATCAAAATGGTAATAAAATATAGTAATAATAACATTTTAAATACATATACAAAAAGAGGTTATTGGATTTAAGAGAAAGGAAGGATAATTCCCTTACCTTGAAGAGTTACTCCTGGACCATGAGGAATGGAACCGTGGGGGATTCAGGATACCTTAGGGGGACTAATTGGGAGGAAAAACCACTAAAACTTAATTTATTATGGATTTGGAGTGAAATTAAATGGAGAAATGGGTGTTTATTTATATCAAAAGTGGAGGATTTGGTTAATAATTTCCAAATAGAGGCCTTGAAAATCTTTGTTGTGAAAAATGAAAAACGATTGACTTAATCATGGATTTTTATCATGGTTTTGGACATATGGGACAAATTTTATATTATTTTAATCCACCATAACCGAAAATCATTTTTTATTACTTCTTTTGGCATGGAAAATTAAAGTGTCTATAAAGTAATGTTTTTAAAGTCAAAGTTTCAATTTTAGACTTTGGAAAGTCACTTAAAGGCTTTGAAATTAATTAAAATATATTAAAATACATAATATTAATAAAATAACATATTTTAGGTCTTGGATTATGGTTAATTAATTATTACATCATTAGGACATGATTATGGAGTCATTAAACATACCGAAAATCTCAAAATGTATTTTTTACTATTAAAAAAAAGTATTTTAGAAAATTATCTTAAATTCAACCTGGCCTAATTTCTGCATTATCATTTCAAAAATGATGTTTATTTTATCAAAAAAATTATCTAAATATGATAATTTTAACTTTTAAATGTAAATCCTTATTTATTAAAAAAAATAGTGGGTTTTAAGTCATAGTCAAATTTATGAAACTTAAAAATTTCCTAGGAAATAGTAAAATTATTTTATCATTTATATTTAAATAATATTTTTTTAACATACTATTTCATTAAAATAAATATTATTCAAAATAAATTAGTTTATTATAAAAATTTATATCTTTTCTGAAAAGTGCAATTTATGTTTGAAAAATCAATTTATCAAAATTGTCTCAATTAAATATATATTTTATTAAGAAAAACTATTATTAAAATGGAAATGATGGAATACAAATTTTATTTATGGAAATGAATTTCACTTTAAGAAACTTAGGCCTAGACACATAACCCCTTATTTCACCTGCATATGCACTAAGGGAAAGGTGTGTGATGGTGGTAGTGTTATGGGGTGGCTCAACTAACATCAACTGAGTGGTAATTTCTACTAACTTGAACTTATCCCATAGTCGATTTTGTTCTAGCTTAACTTGTTGAAGATCAAATTGGGATTGATCAATGGAAAACCTCAGTGATTCTACCTCACTCCAAAGTTCTAACAAATGGGATTCAAATGACATGGCTCTACTAGTTGAGACCATTTATCCTTTGCCATCACTACTTATAAACACTGATTATAAAATTAAAATTATTACCAATGGATATAGTTCCCAATGGTAAAGTTTTCCAATGACCATACTGACCAAAGGTCATATTTGACCAATAGTCCTATAATGGTCAAAAACCCAATGGTCACATTTCCCTTTATACCCTATAAATACTACTCCATTATTTCAATCAAAATTCACTACAATTCTCCCCAAGGTTATATATTTTCATTTTCTAAGATGTTTATTGGTTTACTAATATTTTGTTTTATTTCTACAGTGTTGGTCGTGGGGGTAATGATTCTAACAGATTAGAGTGATCCATATTTTCCCATTTTGGATTTTCTATTTTATATTTTTTTTCCAGTTGTAATGTCTGGAATTTTAATTGGTTTCATATCTGAATAATGTAATTATAATTATTAATGATATAAGGTTTTGTTGGTTCTTTCATAATATAATGAAATATAACAAACATTTTCTTAAGGAACAAATATCATTTAAAAAAGCTTGGTTCATTACAAAAATGGAATGTGATCTTGAAGAGAAACTGTAGAACCCCGACTTAGTTTTCCACTCAACAGTGCTCTGGGCCAGTTGACCACTGGGGATTAGGCATTTTTTCCCGGATTCCAAAGGCTTCCTACTAGTAGTGAGGGTCTGATTAAGTGATAGTGGGAAGACTATACTCTCAGGTGGTCATAATAATAATGGTCCATAAATAAATATAGCAGCAGAAAAGAACCATAATATAGCAGAAGTAATAGCTAAACTTATTAGAAGAATAATCAGTAGCATCCATAGAATATAAATACCATTTGTAGACAAAACATGCCATAATAAGTCATACAACTAATAAAAAAATGTAGGGTTTCCCATGACCAACCATATCAGTACATACATATATAAGCATGATAAAAATCAAAGGTAAACTCCATCTGATACAAAGAAACCACCATGGTCCACTTTCATCCATCCCATGTTAAGCAGTACAACACAATCACTAAGGTCCAGCTCTGAAGCCCGATCACATACCTGATATCAGAGACATAAATTCTACATGCATCCTGAGGGTCCCGTGTAGTGTGTGAGAATAAATCTCAGTAGGCCACCACCAACGTGTTTCCATCTTATATCCATAATTATATAGATGTATGCTAAAAATAAATAAGAATTCATTGCACACCCATTTAATAAAATACCCTCTTACCTTGTGCTCAAAATCCACAAGTAATAATTCTACATTCTTTTTCCATCACCGGTATAAATGTATGAAAACATTCCCCCAAATATAAATATGGCATACAACACATTTCTCTCTCTCTATATATATACAGTGATGAGAATCCATGGATTAGCTCCCAAGGCATCCCTTGATGAATTTCATACTAGGTGAACCCTCATGTTCCACCTATAAAATGTCGTTGATACCTCATGCCATCAATCATGCACCCATCGTCCAAACATCATTCCCAAACAAGTCTTTGGTCCCTCATACCTCTGCTCTGAAGTCCCCTACATCTTTATAGCCTGATGTTCCAAGGAAAAATAATATATGTCCTCTAATAAATAATCACCATCGGCTCAACAACCGATGTCTTGAGGCATGAAGATATCCATCCTCCCAAAGTCTCAGCCCATCGGTTTAAATTATCACAGTGAGACTCAACCCCCAACCGATGGTCTCAATACCATCAACCAATGGTTCATCAACATCCACATGGATTTATACAATGAGCACCCCAAACAAATATGATGGTTAACACCATTACCTAATCCAAATAATCTATGAGGGAATCTACCCATAATGAGTGGTCAACACCACCTCATCTAACTCTTATCTATGTTCACATGACTCCCACAACATGTCGACCAACAACAGTGAGTGACAATAACCAAACAAGCTAAGCCACATCATCTGGCACTACATGCCTCTGTGGACATGTCTCTAAGTCCTTATGGTCAACACCATCTCAAATTACATGGGTCATGCCCTCATCCTAACAACCTCGTCACCTCAATCTAAATACCTTGTCATCTCAACCTAGTAATCATAATTACCCCACATATCCCAAGCTAAGGTCATCCTAAAAAATCACGTCACCTCAGTACAGGTTATCAACATCACCTCAATACTTGGTCAAAGCCCATCATGTTCCCATAGAACTCAAAAAATGAATATAAAAAATTAAATTTAATTTAAATTAGACACTCATCCTAAACTTCCCAATTTGTTTCAATCCCCCCATAGGCATCTCAAACCATAAATTTAATCAAATTAAAAGTAAAAATTAATTTATTAGGGTTACACTCAGTCGACCCACATGGTGTATATATAACACAACACAAAACATCTGAAAAATAAAGGAGAAATCTAGGCACCACCTAACTTAGTCTAGTAGGTTCTCAATCATCTGATATCAGCCTCTAACTCAAGATGAATCAAGCAAAATCAGTTTTTTAGATGAATGACCTAAAAATAGGAAAAATAGATCACATAGATTTAGCATTCTATGTAGAAATATAAATGATAAATAAAAGATAATGGATCTAAGGCCTTACTTAAATGAATCCATAGCCACCAATGGAGCTTGAATCAGAGTCCAATCAAAGGAGTTAGCTTAATACATATGAAAGAGAGAAATAGAGAACTTCCCTCTATTGTGCGTGTGGGTGGAGAAGAAATGAAGAGGAAAGAAAGAAATAGGGAATAATGGAAAAAAATAAATTTCACCCAAATAAATGATCCACACATTTTGGCCACAAAAGTTGGATAATTGTGCACCAACCATGCAGTTCCCACTGTCCAAACACCACACTACGCACAATTAGGCACACGATTTCCAAAACCATTTGCAGACCATGTGTAATCCCTCTATTAAAAACTGCAGAGGCCTCAAATGCCTATGAAATATCACCTACATGGTTTGATAAATCGTTTCTAGTAATATAGGTAGGCCACACAATTACTCTTGGGAGGCCGCATGATTTTTCCAAACCATGTGCCTTTGTTTGTGCTTTCCTGAAAATGAGTTTCCAGGCCCCACCGCACTTGAAACTCACCCAAAACTCCAAGTCACTTTTTGGTCCTTAAAACCCATCTAAAAAAGGACTTGGTTCAATCAAAATCCTGAAATTAGGTTCTAAATATCAATAAAAGAGTTGGTCCTACCACTAAACATGAAAAAATCAGAAATTTTGAGGATTTTTAACTCGATCAAAAACCCGGGACATTACAGAAACTAACTAAAAAGGAAGAAGATTTATAAAATACATAAGTAATATGTCTCACTATTCAACATGATTTGAACAAGGTCGAATAAGGCTTAAAAAAATTATCCGAGAACAAAGGAGATCCTTCTCAAAATTACGAGAAGAAAAGTTCAAGTGAGCAAGGTAAAATTTCACCTAATCAATTTGAAAATATTTTTTTTATTTCTCATAATGAAGATACTAAAATAAAATCAGAGGAGGATTGAACCAAGTTGAATGAGAATAAATATTTCACATCAAATTAAGGAAGAGATAAGCTAAGAGAACAATTGCCTTCGAGACAAAAGAAGGACTACTTTGCAATAAGACAACAACAACACAAATCTAGACAGATCTATAACCAATCTAGGAGATCAAAGTTTCAAGGTTTTTATTGGATTTGTGGTAAGTATAGACACAAATCCTATTATTATTGGTATAATATGTCTTTTTTTGTGAACAAGGAAAAACTGAGAGAGAGTTTTGATAAGGAAACAGGGGTGACTTCTTAGAGGAGATAACCAGTGACTAGATTTGAACCAAATCTATCCAAAAAAAAACATATTTCAGTTTTTGGAAGATGGATGTGGCATGTGTGTATTATAAAGTCACAAGAATGGGGTATGCATGACTAGTTTTCAAAAAGAATTTCTCTATATTTTTAAAGATAAAATATTTAAAAAGAAAACTAGTGGTAATTCATGTAAATTTTTTGAGGAATGTGATCATGTTAATAAATAATGCCTAGTTATTTGACCAAATCAATTTAAATTGGATAAATAATTAGAGGAATCTAGAAAACTTGTTAAGGCTAAAGGAAAGTAAGCAACATTAGAAGATGATGTAAAAATGATGAGAAATTATTCACAACTGGAAACTTAAAGATCCAGAAGAATGAGGTAGAAAAAGGTATTCCACACAAAGAATAAGTTTAAGGGAAAAAAGAAGATAATAAAATAGATGAGAATCAAAATAGAAACAAGAGTATATAGAAATCTACTCATGCTGATATTAGATGAAAATAATGGCCCGTGTTTAAATGAAGTTCTCAATCTCGAAGTTACATTTTAAAAACATTTAGGTTCCTCCTTATTCCCATTATTATTATTTATTACAACTAATTTTTAGGGAATTAAAGGAGAATCTTGAGATTTGTACATACTGTATAGTAAAGGAGAATCTTGAGAGTTATACACACTATACAACAAAGGATAAGATTAAGTTTTAAATTATTGGACAACATGAAGGGATTTTCCTTCATGGACTCTATTGACTACCATGAAATGGAAGAAGAGGAGTGCATCCCTTTTGGGGGAGTAATGTGAGAAGGTGTCTTCCAATATATTGTTTCCAATAAATCTATAATTTCTAGACAACTAGGAATTTTTGAGTTCAAGGTATGAGAATAAAACTTTAAACCCTTGTTATGATTTCATTCAATTCACTTATTACATGGGATTGTTCATTGATAATAGAATGAAAAAGGGGTAAATTGTTTGTCTTATATATAAACTATTTTGATGGATTTGTTGAGATGTGTGTGTGTTTTAATTACCCATGATTTGTTTGTTACAACCCCTAATTAAGAAATGAGTTTCTGAGTATGATATCACATGCATTGTAGTGTAAGGATAACATATGTAACACCTTTATTTTTTTAAAAAAATTATGTTTAATAGAGTATACAACATGCAACACCGAGCCTAAATGAACCATAATTATTTAAATATAACTGTTATAACCAAGCCATTAAATTGATGGGTATAAACAGAATTAGCTGATTTATAAAATTTATATAAATTTACCACTCAATATAAATTTATTAATAAATTCTTAGCAAATAAGAATTCAATTTTTAATAAAGACATTTTATTCTTCAAAACAATATGTTTTCTTCAAAAATGTTTTTATTGATTTTTGAGAAAATAATATAATTATTTTTTATAAATTTTATAAAATTTATTTGATAAAATGAACTTAATTTTTGAAATCATCATATTAAAATTAACTTAGGTTGAAATTTTTGGATTTTTATGAAATGACTGGTTTTTCAGTGAATAGTAAAAATTACCGATTTTTCAAAATAATGTCATTTATTTTTATTAAATAAATTAATTTAAAAGTCCCATTATATTTTGGATTTGGTATTAAATTTAAATCTGAAACATTTTATTTAAAATAATATAATTAATTTCATTTGAATCAGTGATTTTCATGATTTTTGTATAAGTTTATTTTTATGCTTAAAAACACAGGTTTCTGTAAACTGTTTTTAAGTACATAAAGTTTATCCATTGTAATTTATTAATATAACACCAAATAAGTAAATATTTAAATGAAATATATAGATTATATATATATATATATATTAATTTTAATTCATATATTGATGATGACCAGTCATAGAGTTAATATAAGATCATATATTGCTTGAAAAATGCATTTTCCCCCAAAAAACTGTTTTTCATCACATTTTGTAGTTTTAATTTTAAATTAAATTCTTCCAATTATGTGAAATGAATTTAATAAAATATATTCCATATTTTGAATCATCATAATTAATATTAGGTAAAAAGTTCAACTAAAATTTTGTTCATAATAAATAATAAAAATAGTAAAAATTAATTACCGTGGTTAATGTTAAAACATGGTTTTCGTATTACATGCGCTTGTGTTGAAATTAATTTTCCACACACATAGGTTTTTTATTTGATAAGTTTTATTTAATATTTATAATCAGTTGGTTTAAATTATCTAATAAGGCTCATTTTATTTTTAGGCTTAAAGGATAAATTACCTAGGTAAGATATTACTTACTGTAGTGAAAACTAAAATGGTAAAAGTGATTAACCTTATAGGTAAAGAAAATAACATGTTTAAAACATGTTTATTTTTTCAATACATCATTTATCAAATTTTTAGGCACTTTTCTTGAGGGAGACTTTCCATTATTGAATAGTTTTGGGTATTTATAAAAATGTCACTCCTTCTCACTTATAAAAGGGAACCATATATAGTATTATCTTCACACTTAAATAGCCTTTTGGTTTAGACAAGACCTACCAAAATCCATTCCTTACTTACCTTACCACATCCTAGAGGTCTTTTTTTTATTTTAAAACCCTCATTGAAAGTATTTTGATGCAAACCTAAAGAGGTTATCTGAAGAAGGAGTATCATTCTTAACCGAGCATTTTTGTTTTATTTCTTCTCCTGCATCATTCAAATATTATTAAAACGTGATGATAAAATAAAATCAGTGTATACCATATAATTAAATGTTATTATGTTAATTTAATAACCTATATCCATCTCATATTTCCTCAAATGATAAACAAAACCATCGTTCATGTGTATGACGAACTACACCCCATAAACCAATGCAATTTATTTTCACCCTTGCCTATAATGAATATTATTTAATGTATATATATGTGATATTCATGATGTATTTATAATTTTTTTTAAATTAATATATAATATAATTTTCACCTTTCCATTCATATAAAAATGGTAACATCGTTCATGCGTATGTGTGAATTACCACCTCTACGAAGCAATGTGATCCATTTTTCATTACCGTGTCACATGTATGGTATATATAAGTGTATTTAAATAAAAATATGATATTTATTATATAATTATAATTATATAAATATAAAATAATACTTAACTTATTTCCATCATGATCGTTGAAAAATGGAAACATTACTTATGCGTGCATACGACCTACCATCTCCATGATTGTAATATAGTTAATTTCTCATAACCAAATTTCATGGTTGGTTTTAAAAATATAATTAATGTATAAATATGATAATTATTTTATGATCATTACTATGTATATGATTAAATAATTACCTCATTGACCATGGTCAACCTACTGAATTCATTTTGGACATATGAGCCGAATGTCGTCAAAACGTCTAATGTAAAATTAAATGATTAAGTGATTCAATATGAAATGGTAATAAATAAAAAAAAGAATAATAAACTTGAAAAGGTTTATTAAGAAAGTAAATAATTAACTTAGTTTATTATTAAGGAAGATAAATAATATACATGATAAATCAGACTCAAGGTAAGGGATATCTCTAAACCACCTTTTTCTTTGGGTTATGACCATTCTCTCTCTAAGTCACTTTATCTATCTCTTTAAATTTATATAATGATTATAAATTATGTATATATATCTCTATAATATATAAATATCATATTATCCCTTCCTTTTATGGGTTAATATATACCTTATGTTCATTTTTAAAATTCCTTCATCATGAAATTCCCTTTGATTATGATATGAAGAAAGATTATGCAACCCATTTTCTTTCCTTGGGTAATTATTTTGTTTATGAATTATGGTTGATTTAATTTTTGTGGTACACATAATAATGAACATGTTATGATGGGTGTGCCCAGATATCACTTCAATTCATTGGGTAAAGCTTTTATCTCATGAGACATTATGTATGGGATTAGGGAGTAAACCTAATCCATTACGGGACTTTGTCCACCATGTGATATTGTCTAGGAAGTTAGCCTTGACTTGTGTTTATATCATGTTTTGTGTTTATATGACATTTTTTATGTTTCTAAAATATTATTATACCATGTTATTTATCTTATGTTTCCATATTATTATTCATGAGCCTTATATTTTATGATATCATGTTATACATTTAACTCACATGTTATGTTTCCTTATCATGTTTATTCCCTTCCCGGGCTTTTCATCTCACCCTTTTCTTTTATATATTCCCCAGGTTATCCTATGCAGTTTTAGGAGATAAAATGGATTTAGGATTTCATTATGGAGAATAAAATAATCATTTCATGTTTTAGTTTCCTTTCGATGTATTATGAATCTAGACTTCTAAATACACTAGGCCTCATGATCTTTAGGTTGTACTTATTGGATATTTATGTTTAAAAATCATGTGATAATATGTGTAAAAGGATTGGGTCATTATAGTTGGTATCAAAGAAAGGCATAGTTATTTTTGGGGATTATGACTAGAATAATTTAGTTAGAACCCAATAGATAAGTCAAAGTATAGGAAAATGTCTTGGAATTTTGGTAAAGGATAGAGAAAGTCATTTATAAGCAATTATATCTCTGTCTAGATACTACAAGTGGATGTGGATCTGACACAGTTTCACCTAGGGGTAATAACTCTAAAATGTGTGCATTGGTATTTGACTTGATCATCACCTGGTACATGACAATAGACATTTCTACACACCGGGTTTAACACTCTTATGAGATATGATTTGGAAATTCACAAACTCTTTACCAACCATTATGAAGGACTTAAAAAAAATTAGGTTAGAAAACCTAATAGGAAACATTACTATGGATAAACTATATTTAATCCTAGATACTTTTAAGTTAGGATATACTTATCATTTATAAGTTATTCTTTTTAAGTTTATAATTTCCCCTTTTGTATGTTAATTTATTCTCATCTTGTTTTTTTGCCTTTTAGTCAATGGATGAAAATAGGAGAAACCATGCCAACAACTAACATGATAGGCAATGTGATGATTTCCTGAATGATATGCCTAACATTATAGGAGTGGGATCTGAGAAATTTATGACAATATTGGATCAACTAGCTCACTTTATGAATAATAACTTGAATCATATGGAAAACATCCTCTTCCTAAGAAAGAGAAAGTTATAGTCAAGTCTTTTATGAAACAAAGGCCTCCTACCTTTAGTGGATCTTCTGATCCCCCCTTGTGGAACAATGGGTTAAATCCATTGAGAATATATTCTCCATAATCCAATAAAAAAATCAAGATAAATCTTTTTTGGTAATTTATTATATTGAGGTGGAAGTCGATCAGTGGTGGAAACTGATCAAGAACACAAATTCCAAAGAGGATATTGATTCCATTGAGTGGGAAGACTTTGATAAAATATTTTTCAATAAATATTTTCCTTGAACTCTCCATATTAAAATAGCGAGGGATCTCCTTGGAATAAAGTAAAAGGAAAATGAGTCTATTAGGTCATATGAGAAAAACTTCACAAGGCTTTCATAGTACACCTCCATCTTTGTCATTAACACTGAAAGCAAGGTGGAACATTTATTTAGTGGGTTAAAATAGAGTCTATGAAAATCATTAGTGATTCAAGAATTTGAAAGATATGTAGAGATTGTTTTTTGTTCCCTTAAAGTTGATATGAAGATCATATACTCTTAGTGGTCTCATGGGACTAGATACAAAAAACATAAAATGAAGTTTTCTTTGGGAGTATCAAAAAATAAATTTCATGGAGGAAAGAAGACTCAACATCCAAAATGCCAAAGGTGTGGGAAGAATCACCATAGAAAATATCTCAAGTGAACTGGAAGATGTTTCAAATGTGGAAAATAGGGGAATAAAGTAATTTAGTGTCGAAGGAAAATAAAGAAATCCACTTATGTGGAAGAAAAAAAGAATATTCAAATCAATAATCAATATGTGGTGTAGTGTTTCAACTACAAGGAACAAATGAATTATACAATACAATGCCCTAATCCAAGGTTTTTTATAGACAATTAATGGTAAAAACCTCTAAATACTAGAAATAAAGTAAGGGCAAATGATATCACTACTGCTGATGTGGATCTCGATGAAAATGTAGTGACTGGTACATTGGTTATTCATTCAAGAATAACAAACTTAATTTTTTATTCTAGTTATATGCATTCTCATATGTTGTAAGTTTAGTATAACTATTCAAGAATCACCTCAAAATATGGGGTTTGATCTATCTATGATAACATAAAACAGAGTAATTGTTTCTTCCCAAGTATATAATTCCTCCCCATTCAATGTTTGTGGACTAAATCTTCCAAAAAATCTCATATTACTTCCTTTAGTGGAGTTTGATGCTATATTGGGAATGAATTGGTTGTCCTTATATAAATCCAACATCAACTGTCGAGAGAGGGAGATAACTCTCCAAGTCCTAGGTCATCCTCTGGTTCTGTTCAAGTGCAAGAAAAAAGATGAATCTCCCCTGGAATCTCTTATTTAAGCATATATATTATTGCCTTACGAGTAAGCATATCTAGACCAAATGATTAAGACAAAGGAGAGAATCATGCTTGAAGACATTCCCATTGTGATATATTATACTAATGTATTACTTGAAGAGTTTCCTACTCTTTCTCATGGCCGAGAGATTGATCTTATACCAAGATCTCTACCCATATCTAACACTCCTTATGGAATTTCCATCATTGAGTTAAAAGAGATAAAAAATTAGTTACAAGAGAGTCCAAATAAGGGTTTTATATGTATGAGTTCTTCACTGTGGGGTGTTTCGGTCATCTTAGTCAAGAAGAAGGATGGGTCAATGAACCTCTACATTAATTATCATAAACTCAACAAAATAATGATAAGGAAAAAGTATCCCTTCCCATGAATAAAAGGAATGTTTGATCAATTATGTGGGCACTAATATTTCTCTAAGGTGGATCTTCGGTCGAGATATCACCAATTAATAGTGAAGAAGGAAGATATTCCTAAAACTACCTTTTAAGTAAGGTATGAACATTATGAGTTCATAGTGATGCCCTTCAGACTCACTAATGATCTTACAATATTTATGGACTTAATTAATAGATTTTAGAGATCACCTCAACAAATTTTTGGTAATATTTATAGATGATATTCTGATATAATCCAAAATCAGAGATAAACATGAGAAGTGTTTGAATACTATCTTAAAGACTTTGCGAAAAGAGAAGATATATAAAAAGTAAAGTAAATGTGAGTTATTGATGAATGAAGTATCAATATTGGGGTGTTTTATCACTAGAAAAGGAATATATATAGACCCTTATAAGACCAATTCAATTGAGGAGTGACCTAGAACAACATCTGTAATAGAGATCAATAGTTTCCTTTGACTATCTAGATATTACTGAAGATTTTTGAGAAACTTCTCATGGTTTTCAAACCTGATAACTAAGATAACTTAGAAGGGGGTAAAGTTTGTTTAGTCCAGTGAATGTGAAGATAGATTTAAGGAGTTGAAAAAGAGTCTTATCACTACACCTATCATCACGATTCCTTCAAGTGGGGAACTTTTCATGGTATACAGTGATACTTCAAAGAATGGTTTGAGATATGCACTGATGTTTAATGAAAAAGTGATAGCCTATGCCTCAAGGAAATTGAAAGTTCATGAAATGAACTATCCAACACATGATCCATAGTTGGTTGTAGTGATATTTGTGTTGAAAATATAGTGAAATTATCTCTATGGGAAGAGGTGTGAAATATATACAGACCATAAGAGCCTCAAATATATATTCACAAATAAGGATCTTAATATGTGATAGTGAAGATGGTAGAGATGATCAAGGATAATGACTTCTCAATTTACTACCATCATGAGAAAGCAAAAAAATTGGTAGATACTCTAAGTATAAAGGATCTAACAACCTTATCATTGATGAGAATTGATAAGGATCTAATCTTCTTATAATTTCAAAGTATGAACATGATAATAAAGGAAGGGAAATCATCACCCCTTACTCAAATGATTTCTAAACCATCCCTTCTAGATAAGATAAAGGATTCTCAAAGAGATGATGTGGAAATTCAGAATAAGGTGGAAGCTATAAAGAAAGGTAAATCCTTAGAGTTAAAAATTAATGAAGAAGGAGTTGTAAGATTTGGGAAATGACTATGTGTATCTTCAAATTATAAGATAAAGAAAGAGTTTTTGAATGATGTATATAGATCAACCTTCCCCACCCACCTAGGGAGAAAAAATATGTATTAAGATATTCGAGAGCATTATTTGTGGGATAATATGAAGAAGAAGATCACATAATAAACATCAAAGTGTTTGGTATGTTAGTAAGTGAAGGATGAAGGGTAAAAATCTAAGTATATGATATAACCATTACCCATACCTAAATTGAAATGTAATAACATCACCATGGAATTTTCCACTAGTCTTCTAAAGACATCAAGAGGAAATAATGACATATGGTTTGTGATAGATCATATTATAAAAACTACTCACTTAATTTCAGTTAGAGAGGAATTATCACTTGATCAACTTGTAAGGATATACATTAGGGAGGTGGTGATGCTACATGGAACACCACTATCAATTGTATCTGACTGAGATCTGAGATTCACCTCCATGTTCTGGAAGAGTCTCCAACATGCTCTAAATACTGAGTTAAAATTTAGTATAACTTATCAACCCTAAAATAATATCTAATCTGATTGGACTATTCAAACATTGGAATACATGTTTAGAGCATTATCTATGGACTTAAAAGGATTATGGGATCAACATCTTCCTCTGGTCAAGTTCTCATACAAGAATGAATTTTAATAAAGCATATGAATGAATCCTTATGAAGCCATTTAAGTGAAGATATATAGAGCACTTGTGTTTTGGGATGAATTTGGTGAGAGAAAGCTTTTGGGACCTGAAATGGTTGAGAAAATGGTAGAAAAGGTCAAGACCATTTAACAACACATCCGGACTGCTCAAAATCAACAAAAGAGCTATACCGACAACCATCGACAATACATTGAGTTTGGGGCTAGGGATAAAGTGTTTATTAACATATATACATGGAATAGAGTCTTTATATTTGGGTATAATGGGAAAATAATCCTCAGGTACATTATCCCCTTTGATATTCTCAATCACATTAGAGTTATGGGTTATCGACTATCACTCCCACCAACACTTTCTCAAGTACATGATGTATTCCGTATATTCCTCTAGAGTAATTGCATATAATATCCCCAACATGTACTAAATTTAGATTTGATACAACTAGAAAATTATCTCTCTTATGAGGATAAACCAGTGAAGATCTTGGATCATAGAGATAAAGTTCCATGTAGTAAGACAACTCACTTGGTCAAAGTACTATGGGGAACCATAAATACGAAGAATAAATTTGGGAACCAGAAGAAGATATGAATCATAAGTACCCTCACATTTTTTCATCTTGGTATTTAATATGAAATTTTTAGAGTGAAATTATTTAATGGGGGCAGAATGTAACACCCCTAGTTTTTAAAAAGAAAACTATGTTTGATAGCGTACAACACGTAACACCAAGACTAAACAAACCGTAATTATTTAAATATGACTATTATAGCCTAAAAATTAAATTAGAGCATATGAACAAGATTAAATGATTTATGAATTGTATTTAAAAGTACCACTCAATATTTTTTTGAAAAATTCTTAGGAAATAGGTATTCAATTTTTAATAATGCCATTTTATTCTTCAAAAAATATGTTTTCTTCAAAAATGATTTTTATTTCTTTTGAAAAATTAATATAATTAATTTAAATTTTAGAAATTATATTTTATAAAATTAATTTCATTTTTAAATCAATATATTAAAATTATCTTAGTGTGAATTTTCGAGAATTTTCTAAAATGATTGATTTTTCAGTGAATAGTAAAAATTATTGATTTTTCAAAATAATGGCATTTTTTCATTAAATAAATTAATTTAAAAGTCCCATTATATTTTGGATTTGGTATTTAATTTACATAGAAACCATTTTATTTATAATAATTTAATTAATTTCATTTTAATCACTAATTTTACCGATTTTGGTATAAGTTTATTTTTATGCTTTAAAACACGGTTTTTTGCAAACTATTTTTAAGTGCATAAATTTTATCCAATTTAATTGATTAAAATAACCCAAAATAAGGAAATGTTTAAATGAAATTTATATATTATATATATATATGAATTTAAATTCATATATTGATTATTTATAGTTATAGAGTTAATATAAGATCATTTATTTCTTGAAAAATGAATTTTCCTGAAAAAATGCTTTTCGTCACGTTTTGCGGGTTTACTTTTAAATTAAATTCTTCCACTTTGTGAATTTAATTTTATAAAATTGGTTATATATTTATAATAAATATAATTAATATTATTTAATATGGTTAACTATATTTTAGGTTGCAATGAATGGTAAAAATGGTAAAAATTAATTACTACAATTAAGGTTAAAATGGGGGTTTATGCATTACATGCGCTTGTGTTAAAATTAATTTTACACACACATATGTTTTTGATTTTATAAATTGTATTTCATATTTATAATTAATTTTTTCAAATTATATAATAATTATTATTTTATTTTTTGGCTTAAAGGATAAATTACCTAGGTAAAATACCATTTACCACAGTGAAAACTAAAATGGTAAAAGTGAGTAACCTTAGAGGTAAAGGAAATAAAATGTTTAAAACATGTTTATTTTTAGTTTAGGAGATTTTTATTTACCTTATTTTTCCTTCACTACATTCTTTTTCAATTTTTTCAGCACTTGGATTGAGAGTGACTTCCCATTATTAAATAGTTTTAGGTATTTACAAAAAATGTCACTCCTTCTCACTTATAAAAGGGAACCTCCTCTAATATTTTTTCACACTTAAAAATATTTTTGGTTTAAAAAATACCTACTCAAATACTTTAATTACTTAACTTCCCACTTCTTATAGGCCTTGGTTTGATTATAAGACCCTTCTTATAAGGATTTTGGTGCAAACCTAAAGTGGTTGTTTGAAGAAGGGGTATCATTCTTAACCAAGCATTTTTGTTTTATTTTTTCTTATAACTCCTTAAAATTTTATTCAACCATTATGATATAATAAAATTATTATATAAAATATTCTGATATGTTATTATGTTAATGTAATAACCTACATCCATCTCATCTTCCATCAAATGGGAAACAAAACCATCATTTATGTATACGATAGACTACCGCCTCGCGAACCGATGTAATTCATTTTCCATCCTCACATATCATGAATGTTTATAATGATAGATTTAATGTATATATGGGATATTAATGGAATATTTTCATTATATAAAATCAATATATCATATAATTTCTTACCTTTACATTCAAAGAAAAATGATAACATCATTCGTGCGTACGTGTGGATTACCACCTCCATGAAGCGATGTGATTCGTTTTTCATTAACACATCACATAAATGGTATATATAATTGTATTTAAATAAATAATATTATATTTGTGATATAATTATAATTATTTAAAGATAAAATAATATTTACCTTCTTTACACCACAATCATTGAAAAATGGAAACGTTACTCATGCGTATGTACGACCTACCATCTATATGATTGTAACATAGTTAATTTTTCATAACCACATTTCATGGTTAGTTTTAAAAGTATAATTGATGTATAAATATGATAATAATTTCATGATTATTATTCTGTAGATGATGAAATAATTACCACGTTGACCATAATCAACCTATTGAATCCATTTTGGACATATAAGCTGAATATCGTTAAAACATCCGACGTAAAATTAATTGATTAAGTGATTGAATATGAAATGGTAATAAATGAAATAAAAAGAATAATAAAGTTTAAAATTGTTATTAATAAATTAAATAATTAACTCAAGTTTATTATTCAGGAAGATAAATAATGTACATGACGAATCAAAATCAAGGTAAGGGATCTCTTTAAACAACTTTTTCTTTGGGTTATGACCATTCACTATATAACCAAATTTATCTCTCTCTTTAAAGTTATAGAATGATTCTAAATTATATATATATTTCTCTCACATATATACCTAGCATATTATACATTCATTTGATGGGGTAATACATTCCTTGTGTTCACTTCTCAAATACCTTCATTATGAAATTCCCTTTGATTATGATATGAGGAAAGATTATGCAACCCATTTTATTTACATGGGTAATTCCTATGTTTATTATTTATGATTTATTTCATTTTTTTGGAACACATAATCATGAACATGTTCTTATGGGCGCGCCCAAATAGCACTCCAATGCATTGGGTAAAGTTTTTGTCTCATGAGATGTTATGTATGGGATTTGGGATAAAACCTAATCCATTATGAGGAATTTTACACCATTTGATATTGTCTAGAAAGTTATCATTGAATCATTTTTATTTCATTTTTTGTGTTACTATCACATTTTTATCTTTTTAATATCTTATGATACCATGTTCTCTATGTTATGATTCCATATGATTACTCATGAGCCTTCTCTTTTATGATATCATGTTATAAGTTTGACTCACATGTTATGTTTCTTTATCATGTTTATTACCTTACTAAGATTTTTATATCACCCATTTGTTTTATATATTCCCTAGGTTATCCTATGAATTTTTGGGAGCTCAAATGGATTCAGGATCTCATTATAGAGAATAAAATAAGGATGTCATGTTTTAATATCCTTTCTATGTATTATAAACCTAGTATTCCAAATACACCAGTCCTCATGATCTTTGGGTTTTACTCATCGTATATTTATGTTTAAAAATCATGTGATAATATGTGTAAAAGGCTTGGGTCACTATTTAATAGACAAACTTGGTTTTTTATATCTTGTTTTCTATATTGGGCTATCCCATGTAGACTAAAAGTAGACCAAATAAAGGTGCTTTTCTAAGAGTAACATGTGGTATCATAGTTCTATCATGAATAGGTGGAAGAGAATAAGAGTGCCTTTAAAAGAAAATGGAGAGTTGAGAAGTCCCTCACATTGAACTTTTCATTTTATTTTCAATAAGTGAGAGAAATAAATGATCTATCCAAGAACGCGTATTGATATTGAGGATTGGTATTACCAAAAAATTCAAAGGAGGGAGATATACCAATTGTAAATCCCCAGGCTATATGGATGACTGGGGGGGGGGGTCTTATTTTATGAATTCCTTTTCATTTAATTAAACCTCTTAAACCAGTTAAATATATCAATCCACTTAATGATTTCTCATAGCTTTAAATTCATGTGAAGTAATAAAGAAAGTGAGTAGAACATAGTATTTACAAGGTTCAGATAAAATGACCATTATTTTCCATATTGGTTATTCCCCTTAACATGTATTATCCACTATAATATTATCATAAATTATAATGATATCCTAATTCTATAGGAGTGTGATTGTTTATACCCCCCCTAATCACCTTCTATTCTTCAACTGGTTATACTCCCCAATCCTAATCCTCTTCAGAAACTGGTTATACCCCCCAGTTACAAGATCATTCACATTCTATATTGATCCTTCATAGAAATATATCCTTCCTCTCCTTGATTGTTTCTACACCACTTAAAAATAGGATCCCCATCCATTTTTAGATGGACCGGTAGTTATGCACGTGTACCTCTTCAAGATCTTCAATAGTTTCTTGGAACAAGTCTATTAGTCTTGAATCACCCTCTATATATGGTGTGATTTGGATTGTCCTCAGCTTCCTCGAATGCTTAGGTATATATCTTGGATTTGGATCACCTTCTTCATTTATTGATACTAGATGTATCATACTCTCTCATATTTCTCAAAGTAAACATGATATTTATCTCAATTCTCTGTTACCCTTTTTCTTCGATACCTACACCATATATTTATATTCACAAAATCATCATGAATATTATTCTCAAAAATATCATAGCCATTATTTCTGTATTTGAATTATGGAAGCTCCATGATCTTAGGAAGCAAGATCATATCATTCAAATTAGTCAATGGATTCCTGATTTATCTTTCATTTAAACTCATCTAAATTCTCATTCAAATATTCATTTAAATCTCTTAAATACGCAATCTTCATTCCATCTTTCACATGATATATATAAGTACCTGTATACTCACCTTATCATTGAATTCACAAAATAATTGGGTCTTCTCTCCTATTATGATATTAAAATATCATGTTCTAAGAATAAAAAATATGATTTGTTTATACCCATTCAAAATATCCACATGCATGGCAGTATTCAACATTTCCATGTGGACCTCCTGTTTGCGACATGGATCTTTCATCATCCACTAAAAAATGATCTGGATGGTATTTATTGATTATCAACTTGTATCATGATCCCATGTATGATCATGACATTCAAATATTTGAAACACATCACAAGAATCATCTGATATGTTTTTTTCCTTATAATATTTGAATTCTGGAAACCTACAGAATTTTAGTCTGTATATACCCAAAAATCGCATATGTGGATGTTTGGTAAAAATTGACTTTTTGAAATTTAGACATGCCATAGAATCCCATATATGGATTGAAATATCCTATGTGATTCTCATCATATATTTGGTTCACATCGGCTATATCATAGTATCCTCGTACGTCAATCCAAAACACTTACTTGAATTTGGATATATGATAAAATTCGATACATCAGCTATAATTCATGTATGTAGTAGCATCCAGATTCATGATTTTGGCAATGTCACTACATTCCCTTATGTCAGCCCAAATTCTTACACTAATATTCAATTCATATACATATTATTATTTGGATGTGTGCTTTTTCTTACATACTATAAATATCTTATGTGAATATGGATAATTCCAATTTTCACTCAAACAGACTCAACTACCTTTTATCTAACTTCAATAACTTATCAATTACTTAAATACTCATAAGAAATGTTGTAGACCATGAACCTTAATCTATAAACACTTTTATTTAATTATTTTTATGATTTTCATAACAATCGTTATATTTAATGGATGAAAATTTGTCTTGAATCTGTTCACTATCTCTTCAAGCAAGTAACCTCACAGTTCTTTTCCCATAGAACATGGAAGTAGCTCAATCATCTTATGGATACTTCATCAAACATGAAACCAATTACATCTCATGAATCCATAATATTCCTCCAAGAATCATCATAAACTTCACTAAACAAATATTGAACCATTGGTAAAAAACACAATACTTACTTGGAAACAATATAGAAAACTCTACATTTGATAAAATAAAAGCATGAGTGTAATTTTCCCCAAAAGGTGAAATTATATGAAGGAATCTAAAAACAATAATAAATCGATTGTAGATTAAACTAGTCTTCCTTTGAATTAATTTCAACCTTAAACAAATCAAAAAGGTTCTTTGATACTAATAAAGAACTCATTTTCTCATAAATTCAACACTGATCAAATTATTGAGTTAAAAAAGATTAAGTATATAACTCAAAAAATTTCATATGATGTATGTTATGATTTTATTACTTCACTTTATTTTTAAGTATTTTTCTCCCTTTTAGTACATTTTCAATTCTGTAAGACATTTCCAAGTCTCACAAGACTTTTGTTCCACATCGGGAATTTTTCCTCATAGGATATTTTGTGATGCATAATATTTGAATTTCATGATGTTAATATTAGAATGAGATGATCTGGAAACACTGTTCCTATAGGGTAATATCTCTGGAATATAATATTTTGAGTACAATTAGGAGATTTTAATCTGTGTAAGAGATTTCCATACTCTGTAAGATATTTGACTTTGGAAAATATTCATCGCATACGACTTTATGAGCTCGTAATACATTTCCCATCCAAATATTCCCTACACAGGATATTTCCTCATCATAAGAAATTTCTAGTATGATGTATGACATTTCACTTATAGTGTAATACATTTTAGATTACCTATAAGATAACTTAACTTTCTAAAAACTAAATTTTTTAGCATATGATATTTGATTCTACCTGTAGGATATTTCCATAGTCGCGTAGGATAATTTACTTTGGAAAATTTCTTTAAACTTGAATATTACCAGATTGAACTAAAATTTTCTAAATGAAATATTAACCTGAAATCACTTTGGATAAACTTATTAGTAAATCAAATAGGGATTTTGTGAGCATCAAAACATGTGAATTATTGGGATATGTTGGAACAACATTAATATTTCCAACAATATCCCACTTTTTAATGATCATAAAACCTATAACAATTTAAACAAAAAATTTATAGATTTAACAATAATATATGTACCAAATTAGAGTATAAATGATTTTTATTTTGAAATAAATTTTAGATTTCTAAAATTTTGAATTTTGAATTTTATATCCATTTATCTTCTTTCCATTTGTCTATAAAACTATTCCAAAAAAATATTTGAGATATATAGGTTGTATGCTAGGATTAAAATTTTGTATTTACTCATATCTTATCTCCATTTTTGTGATATCAAAAAGAAAGATAGTGTATTGAGATAAAACACATTTACTATATCACACTGAATTAATAATATGAGAGAATATATATTACTAAAATCAATAAATATTTTTCATTGGATTTAGAAAATAAAGAATAGAAATTTATAAATCACGAATATATAGAATTAAAAAATCAAACATCCACATTAAAAAATCCAATGTAAGAGACTACAACAACCCTAAATTTGTAGAGAAAAAGTGATAACAATATTTCATCGAGAGTAAAACAGTTTTTACTATCAAGATAAATAAACTAAAAAAATAAAAAGATTTTAATATTTTTTATCTAGAGTGGGATTCACTATTGGAAAAATACCTTTTAATGTATATTATTTTTTATCTTTAATGTAGGTTAAATGGAGGTGTTAATTCAATAGATGTTAAAAGTAATGTTTAATGTTGGTTATAAAAAATTAGTGTTGAAACATTATTTCATCATTGGTTTTATTTATAATTGACACGTTTATATTTTTTCATTGACTTTTAATGGAACTTTTTATGTTATTCACAAGGATAACCAACATATAAGGACTAAAAAATATGACCTCAAAGGGGTTTTCCAACATCAGTTATAGGAATGAACTGACATCAAAAGTGGATTTTGACATTAGTTATTATTATAACCGAAGTAAAAATACTCTTTCAATGTTGGTTTTCAAAATAACCGATATCAAAACATAAATATATTTAAAAAATATATATTATATAAATATAATTGCAACCAAATATGATGCATGTTGGATTTTTTTTACAATAATTGTTGGTCATGTTGACATTAATTGAGGAGGTTGTATGCTAAATTATGATCTATTGTTGAAGACATAGAGATGGTTCACATGAGGAGGTTTTGAGGGTTGGTGACTAGAGGATAATATTTCATGTTCATGAGTTGTGGAAAGCTTCAAGAATAAGAATTTAAGAAAACAGATAATCATAATCTAAATGGAATATGGTGAGATTTTAGATGTTTTTGTATTCACTAGAAGATCTAGAATGTGAGTTATGGGGAAATCAATAGTTAAGATAAAAATATATGTTTCATAAGTTGTTCTAAAATTATAATTTTTTTTTGAGATATCTGTAAATTTAGAAATTTGAACCAAAGAATGTTGGAATGATGAAAGTGAAGATATTTTTCTAGTGACAATATTAGTATGAAATATGCCTTCATTTTCTAGTGTTTTCCAAATTTTTGGGTTCCAAAATTTTGAAAAATTATCATTTTTATTTATATAGAAAATAAAACATTTTGGAAAAAGTTTGAATGGGTTTGGTTAAGTTTCACAAAGGATTCAAGGTGAAGGAAGGTTTTCTTCGTAGTAGGAACATGACCCGTGAACTTGAGTACACAACTTATGCATTCAAGTACACGACTTGCACAATCAAGTTTGAATTCCATGTAAGAATTCTATGGAATTATATTTTAATGTGGACAACATGTAGAGGCTAGTGAAGTACGTGGTTGGAAGGTGGAGAGTTCTGGTCATATGTTTAGGTTGATCTATCAAGGTAGTACATGAATCACTAAAGAATCTTGAGGCTTATGAAAGGAGTTTGTGGAAGTGAATAAAATGTATTTAGAGGATTCTAAGATCACAAAAAACCACATGGTCAGATGGTAGAGATTTTTATAATGACTATACAGGAATTACATGGTTTTTGTAGTATGGTTCGCAAAGGGGAGTATGCAGTGGGCATACCATAAAAGGGAGTTCTTAAAGGGTATTTAGGAAATGGGTGAATATTAATTTCAGTGGTTGATTAGTCAATCAGAGGATTTTTCTTACAAATAACCCACCAATATATTCATTAAGGATCAATCAAAATTAAAATAAGATCCAGATATTGGGGAAAAACTATCCAAGAAACAGGATCCATGTAGTGAGTACACAAGGATTGATTATATGAAGTCAACTCTATGAAGTCTGTTATGTGAGTTCAATTACTTAGGGAAGACTATGAAAGATCAGTTTTACAAATTCAAGTACATGGAGGAGAAGTTAGTGAGGTTATTTCACAAAGTTAGCATTCATGAAATTCGTGTGAGAAGAGGAGTTCATGAATATGGTTTGTGAGGAGGATTTTACTAAGGTAGTTCATGGAGGAGGCATTCATGAAGTCTATTTGAGAAGGAAGGAAGATCATGAGGGAGCTCTAAAAAGTAGAGTACATGGTCTACTAAGTGCAGTATGTGGTCCACAAGGTTAGTATGCGGTGAATTATATTCCAAGTAGTTACCTCACATAAGGAAGATTCGGGTAGATATTTTTCACACAAATATATCATGTGGGTATTCTAGAGATAACAGAGTACATTATAGCATCTTGGGAAAAACCAATTTTAGAGAAATAATAAGGAGATTAAAAATAATAACTTGGGTGACACATCTATTAGATGAAGAGGAGGAAATAAATGAGATAATCTCAATGTGAAATTATCCTCATCTGGAGAGAGAAGTGTTGATGCTGAATTATCATAGAAGAAACAGAATCAACTAACACATTGTGAAGTTTATCTTATCTAGGATTTAATAAGGAGAGTGATGGTTCCATTTGTAATGGAATCATGTAGAGGTGGGTGATATATTAAAATTTATTTTAATAATTTTTTCTTGAAACCAAGAGTGAGGATCTTACACATCAAGTTTATAATCAATTTATTTAATATTTGAATATAAATACCAAGGCTTATGAACTTTATTCATTGATGAAAGTTGATATTTTGAAAATACCCTTATGGATTACCTTCATTGAACTGTGAGTATCCAAGGATAGAATCCCTTTAGCAGTGATCCATACATGATCCTATGATCTCCTAGTAACACCATTCGATATCTGGGTGCTAGAATGACAAGTCTAATGTCTTGTATTGTTCATTCTATTCATTAATTATTTGGTATTGACGAAATATCTATTGTAATTCTCATTCTTGAGAGAGAGATAGATAGATGAGGAGGATTTGCGAGAGAATTTGTTGTGCGCAACAATTCTCTATTCTCAAATTTTGGATCCTTTACACAATAGACATAATTGTATTTTTATAGAGTTAGAATTTAAGTTAAAATATTATTTAATTCCATATCAATCATTAGATAAAATTTATTACCTTTAATAAACCCCGTGCCACATAATAATAATTATATTATAATTATTTTTTGATGCACCCCAACTTGCGCAATAGAAAATATTATGTAACAGTCTTGTTAATTAACATTTTTCACCAGACTTGGTCATGATCCATTCGAACTCCTCTAGAATTTATTGAACAACCGAATAAATATTTTATTCATAAATAAATATTTTATTCAAAATATAATGAATAAATATTTATTAAAATATTCAATAAATAAAATAAATATTTTATTCACAAGATGAAGAATAAATATTTATTTAATTTATGCGATCGACACAACTTAAATAAAATTATTCCTTAGACTTGAGAATAATATTTATCCCATTAATTAAACTCAAATAGAATTTAATCAAGACCAATAGAAATACTTAGTGTGTGACCCTCTAGGATTTTTTCTCATTAGAATTAGGTGGTAATGCCTAAAGTACAAGATTAATGTCTATCAATGAGTCAAGGAACCCAAGAGAAATAAATTAACACCATAGTGTTGAAAACCACATATGAATGCTCACTGTGTAATATAATCCCTTTGTCACAATATCTCATCAAGTAGGTTTCACATCTGTGTCACTAACCAATATACTCAATATATCTTTCTTTGATTATCTAAAATAAACACGTCGTTACACCATGACCATGGAATTTAATGCAAAAGTTATATTCTAATAAAATGGATGAGATATCAGCTTCCAAAAATATGGAAGGGACAAATCCTTCCTCAACTTATTCATTAATGACATGTCACTCATGACGCACCCAACATATCCAATTTTTCCATGAATTGTTATCATCATGGTTTATGAAATACATCTAAGTAAGTGAGCTGTAACATGAATTAATAATAATCTTAAATTATAAGTACCATCACACATGCTCGTAGATAGAAATATCTGATGACATCAAAACATGAGAAATTCCTACTGTAGGGTCTGTTCTCATAATCCCCCTTCTTAGAGATTACAAAGTGATAACTTCATGAGAAGAAGCCTAATCTTCTTACGAGTACTCACACTTGATAGTCTTTGTACTATGTGTCCCATCATAGTATATTATCCAACCACAGAACATTGTTTGAGAATATTGACATAACACATCAATGATATAATCATAATTGGGAACTTATATGACCTTATCAATGTGACATATACTCTAAAACGTTATTACATTAGAGTCATGCAGAAAAAATGTAATAATAAGTTTTATTGATATTAAATACATCAAATATACATGTAATCAATGTACAAACAGTTGGTCCTAGGACACCAACTCCAAAAAACTACCACTTGGACTAGAGTCAACTACCTATGACCTTTAGTCCATTAGACCTCACATGATAATCATGTTTCTGACAAGTTAAGTCTTTATTCAAGGTGTCCACCATATTTTATTCCATGCAAATTTTACTCACTTTAACTTCACATCTATAAGAAATATACCTCAAGATATAATTGTAACACCCCAATATTTCATAGTACGTTATATCTTCAAAGTAATTCAATAACTTGCACTACACGCAACATTGAGTTCAAGCGCACCACGACTTACCAAACTAGCCGTTCAAAAGTGGTTATGAATAGTATTAACTGAATTTTAAACTTTATATAATATTTATAAATTTAGAATCCATATTATGAGTTTTTTAGACATAATGTAAGAACAAATTCATTTTTTTTTCAGATAAAAGAAGTATTTTTTTTAAAATGAACTTTTACCGCCTTTTAATGGTGAATCATTTTTAAATCAAATATTTGAAACTTTTATAAATTAAATTTTACAAAATAAAATTCTTCTTTTGAATTGGGACATAAGAATTTAGTTTCAATAATTTTTTGGTGTTTTTCTGATAACTTTCATATTTGGGTGAATAGTGAAAAATACTATATTTTAACCGAAAATAGCTTTTTTAATCAAAATAATTTACAGTGTTAAATTATACATTTTAATGGTTTGGAAGTAAAAATAGATTATATTTTTACCATTTAATACAATTTTGTTTATTTGAATTAATTTCACTTTGAAACTGGACATAAACAAGTATCGATCTTTTAATAGTTATTGTTTCTTAAAAACACGCTATTTGTTTTAACAACTAGAATTAATTTTAAATTAATTAATTCCACTTCTAAGTTTTTAATTTGATAAAATAGACTTTATTTTTGAATTCGAAATATCAAAATTAGGTTAGGGTGATTTTTTTGTATTTTTCTGAAAACTTTCAATTTTTGATGAATAGTGAAAAACACTGAGTTATTATTTAAAACTGATTTTTTATTTAAATAATTATTTATTTTATTTAAATTTATTTTAGGTCAAAATAGATACATAATACCTATATATTTTCAATGTAATTAATTGGAGTCATTTTTTAATAATATTAGATATACAAAATTTTATTGAACTTTTCACCGTCTTTTACCCACCTCCTAGGAGAATTTGCAAATTCACATAAAACTTAATTTTACCGCTTCTCTGAGTGGAATTTCAAAAATCTGAGAGACATGGTTAACCTCAGTAAGCAAAATGTGGTTCAATAAGATGAAAATAATTTTTTGGTGAATAGTAACTTTTGACATTTATTTACCGCGGTTAAAGGTAAATAGGGTAATTTAAGGTAAAAAGAATATTATAATAATTAAAAATTACTTTAAAACTTGTCCAAACCTTATTAGATGAGTCATGGACGACCATGGTCATATTTGGGTCAATTTTTGGACCCCATGGAGCCACTTATGAATGATAATGACACTTTAGATTAATTAATTTAAAGTAAAGGTAAAATTGACAAAAACAAAAATCTTCTAGTAATTAATTTTTATATGGTGTTATATAAGTAATCATTTTGACTATAAATATTCATTATAAAGCTAAGAAGATTTGATAAATCATGGTATTTTTTTATAATTTTTAGACATAAAATAAAATAAATTATTTATGACACAATAATGATGCAGTATTTACCTCATTAATAAATGATTTAAATAAATTAGATTATATATATTAAAATAACATCCAAAACATGTCCAATTCTTATTATATTATTTTATTTCGACCATGAGTCATCTTATCTTCGACCCTAATTATTTTTGGACCATTATAAACCAAATATCATTATATAATAAAATAATATTTTCACACTTTCCTAAAGAGCCCCTCCTCCTCCTTATAAAAGGAGACATCTTCTAACCAATTACTCACACCTCTTAAGCCTTTATGATCATCCAAAATCTGCAAAATTAAGCTCCCTACATCCCTATCCTCCTCCTAGAAGCCTTATCTTAGGCAGTAGGCACTTCAATAAGTCCTTTTGGTTCAAACCAAAGAAAGTTACGCAAATTAAAGGTAATAGTTTCTCTTAAATTCTTTTCTTTCATTTTACTTCTCCAACCCCTAAAATCTTTTTATTCATTTATTTTATAACAACAACAGTATTCTCAATATACTAGGATATTTTTATGAGAAGGATACGAACTATACTTACACACACCTCCATCTAATGGGTGAAGAACATAATGTTTCTGTGGATGGAAAACTAACGCCTCACGAAATGATGATTGTTCAATTACCTCCTACCGCCTCTCATGGTGACCATTATGATGGAACTGTATTTATATATGATATATATATATATATTATGTTTATGTTTTCTTCATGCTTATGTATTTTTTATAGCATACCTTAATGGTTTCCATTATGGGTAAACGCGATAATTTCATTTGAGGAAGTGCGGACTACCGCCCCCTCAAAGTGATATGACCCGTTAATACCATATGTGGGACGTATAAAGGATGAAGTTAATGATATTATTTATGATATTATACTATAATTATAATATAACTATGTATCATTATGTTTTAATTCTATTAAAATAAGAAATATAAATGAAAGTAGCGTTCATGCATACGTACGACTTACCATCTCCATGAACGGTGCATTTCATTTCTTACCCCCAAATGATATGCATTGTTATAAATACATGTATATACTAGATATATATGATATATATAATATCTAAATCATGAATATCATTCTGGAAATAATGAACTTTTGACCATGTGAACAACTTGTAACTATAAAGTGTTCATTTTTTGACTCAAGTGCCAAATATCGACAAAACAAACGTTTTTAACTTAAATGATTATATAATGTTTATAACATGGTAATAAGTGATATAAATGGAATAATAAACTTGAAAAATGTTCTTAACCAAGTATAAATTAACTTTAGTTTATTATTCATGATATTAAATAATGAACGGGTCAAGTCAGACATGAGGTAAGAGGTTTTCATCTCACTCCATATTCCCGTGAGATTCATGCCATGTTGCCACTATTACCTTTTGTGTGGTGTATTTGCTGCCCATAATTGTATTCTTTGTGTAGTACACTTTAATTTATGTGTATTTACATATTCATTGTGGGAAACTTCTTTCATGGTGTGTATGTTTCGTAAGTTACTAAATTGGTAAGGGTTATTTCCTCAATCTCATTATTATCTGAGATTGTTCATGTGTAAGTATTTTCTGGGACATAATTATCATAGATACCCATATTTCATAAAAATGTCTTCAAAGGGAATCTTTTAAGGTTTTATGGAGGGTATATTTAACTATATAATCATTTTAAATGTTTTAAAGATTTATCTTTCTAAACCCTTTTAATTAATGTCCATATTTTGAAAACGATTTTAAGGATTTATTTATATGGACATGAATGTTTTGAAATGATAATTCTTTACAAAAGTTTCAAAGTGGTGTGGGACACTTTGATTCAAAATGTCTTTAAATATCTTCCTTTCTAAATTATGTGAGTTTTAAATGTTTTCATGAAAAGGGATATTTCTCTCAAAGAGTTTTACAAATCATTTTCATCTATGTCAACATCCTCTGATGAATTTTTATCTTGTTTGAAGTTGATTTATTATGATACAAATCTTCCATAATGTATTGAAGGTTTTGTAATATATTTGAATGTGGATGTGATATTTTTATACCATTCATGGTTTATGGTTAAATTATTGAAATTTCGTATCCTAGTTCTTATATGAATGTTTATGTTATGTTTCAACCTTTTAATATGAGGAATGTATTGTACATATTAAGTGACGGGTGGAGCTCGCTATAGCTCCTCGATGCATCGGTAGGTCTCATGAGACAACTAGATATGTAATTGGATAAGGCCCTTTCCCAATTTGTTATATGGTTTTGGCCGAGGCCTTTATCATTTTTAGACATCTTGACCGAGGCCTTGACAAAATGTTTCAGAATGTCCGACATTATATATTCCCTCATTATGAAAATAATATTGATGGTTCATGTGGTTATTCAACTAGTATAATACCCATGATTATGTTTTGTTATGGAATTATTTACTCAACTCATATTCCTTCCATAAAAGTATTCATTTTTATCATTGGTAAAGGCATGTGGTTTCAATTATTCACCATGCTTAATATTTATGTTATCTTCCACTGTATTGCTTACCCTTACTAAGTGTTTGAGCTCACCCCTTTCTATGTTTTATTTTTTTCCTAGGATTACAAGAATTGTATTGTGATTGATATTGTAACAACCCGAAATTTTGAATAAATATTGTTTCCTAATTTTGTGTGTTATTTTATTTTATTTTTATACTCAACAAAAATGTTTCATTTGATAACATGAGTATAATTAAAATGAGACCGTTGAGCTTTGACTGTTATATGACCATTGGTCAATATGACCACTGGAAACTAAACATTTTGATTATTGTCTCTAAATAAAAGTAATCTTGGTTAATTATTATAGAAAGAAGATTCGATGGCCTCACCCAGTAGTCTTAGACCGATCGAAGCCCATCTAACAGAACTTGGGAAGGAGGTAGCACCACTGGGCTTTTCTCTGGACCAAACCCAAGCCGAACTTCATCGTGTGAAGCTAGAACGGAATCGCCTTTGTGAGAAGTTCAAACTGATAGAAATTACTACTCGTACGATGTTAGCCGAGCCTCCCTCAGATTCTCTCACCTTAGCACACCTTACACTTAGGTCCTATGCTGGTGTGATAAGGGTCTATGTAAGGATACCGTAACTGGCTTGTGTAATCCTTTGTTTTAAATAAAAATTGGGATTTCTTCTTATGATGAAGTTTATGAATTTTCAAATGACCAGATAAATATAGTATGCATATTTTTGATGAATTTTAGAAAAATGATATTTTAAAAATGTTTATGTAAACCTTAAATAATTAAAAATGTGTAATGATATTCAAAAAATGGTCTTCTACAATTATGCTCAGTACGAAATTTAGAGTCTAATAAGATCAACTTAATTTTTGATGAATAGTAAATTATGAATAGTGATTTTTTGATTAGGATTAGTAATGTGTCCAAATGGATTAGTAATCTCACTTAAAGAAAGTATTAATATAATCTAGGTACCTTGATTAAGTAATGTGATTCAATAAAATGGTTAAATAACGTTTTCATAAATTATTATTCAAGTATTAGTTTTTTTGAGTGAATAGTGTTTTTTTAATTAAAAATTAAATTAAAAATATTTAAAAAATTATTTTTATAAAATGGATTTCATTTTTGAACTCAGAGCACCGATATTATGTTATGGTAATTTTTGGGGTTTTTTTCTGAAAAAAATGAATTTTTGGTGAATAGTGTATTTATTTAAAAAAATAAATTAAAAATATTTAGAAAATTATTTTTATAAAATGGAGTTCATTTTTGAAATCAGAGCATTGATATTTGGTTAAGGTGAAATTTTGAGATTATTCTGAGAAAGTTGAATTTTCGATGAATAGTGAAAATACAGTTTTTAAGTTACAGGTGTTTAATGACATCATTAAATGATGTATTATGTATGTAATCAATATGTTCGACTTATGAATAGTAAGATAAGGTATGAGGTGTCCCAAGTGGCCAATACCATGGGCAAATACCATGGGCAAGCCCATGGTTTTGCCAAAACCACTAATGAGGTGTCCCTTGGCCATTAATGCCTTGTCCCCTCACTTTCCCTATAAATACCAAGCCATCCTCTCATCCATTGGACTCCCCACTCTTCCCCAACGAAGTTACGGTCTCATTACCTCCCAAGGAGTCCTCCCAAGGTGCCCCCAATCCCTCAAGGTCCCAACCTTTGAGTTTTAAGAGTTACGTTTTAAGGTAAGGGATCCGATCTCTCTCTTTCTTTTCAAGAAATCTCATTTATGTAATTTCTTTTATGATCCATGTTCTTATGTTAAAGGGTGTTATTTTATACTCCTCTTACTTCCCTTTTCATGTTCACATAATGAGAGATCCCCTCTTACTCTCATTATTTCGTTTTATGAAGTTTTAAGTGGCGCCGTTAGGCTGCCGAAATTTTTGTAACAGATTCTTTCTCTCTTCTCATTTTTCAAGATCTATTTTCATGTAAAGTATTTCAAGTTACTTTTTATTATGTTGGGGTATGATCTCTAAATTTATCATACTGATCTTTTATGATCATATGATGAGAGACCCCATTTGATCTCTTCAATTCATTATTTTGAAGTTTTAAGTGGAGCCTTTAGGCTGCCGAATTTTTTATAAGAGAAATCTTATGTTTGTCTTCCTTTCATGTTCTTCATTTCATATGGTATATTTTCAAATTTCATTACCATGTTCTTAAATACCTTATATTCTGTCCCTCTACTGTTTTATGGGTCATTTATGAATGTTTGACCCATGTCCCCTCTCTTTTCAATGTTTTCTAAAACCCTGAAACATAGCCGTTATGCTGCAGAATTTCCATCTCAAAATGTCTCTCTCTTTTTCTAAAGTACTTTTATTTTATTAAGTGAATACTCAAATATATTTCTTCAAAATGGGTATTCACATATATACCAAAATGTTTTATTTTAAATTCTTGGATTTACATACATGATACCCGCTCTCCCCTTCCGTGGGTTTAAAGTGACGTAAAGATCATGTCTTTAAAGCAGTTTTTAAACTTTTATGACTATGAAATGAAACCCATTTATTTTATGATATATGGGTTGTTTATGAAATTATTTATGATGATATATGTGGCTCACATGATAATAAATGCAAATTTAAGGGTGCGCCCTGATAGCGCTCCAATGCATTGGGTAATGATGTAACCAGTAGAGATTACAATTTTCACGATACCTTGGTGAATAACCTTGGTAATTTTCAAATGACACCTTGGGGATGGACCTTGGTGATATTTTCATGATTGTCTATGTTAAATGATGTAGCCACATCTTCAAGTTATGAAAAATGTTATTTTTATATGCCACATGATTTCTTTCTCATGCCTTAAAGTTCTTTTCATGACATTGTTGATGTATCTCAAGTTCACATGTTAAATGTTTCCCCTTGTTTCCCTTACTGGGCCTTCTGCTCACCCATTCTTTTGATGTATGTCCCCAGGTTATGAGATGTAGTAATTAACCTAGTATGAACATAAGGAGAAGCCTTTCAAGTGTTTAAGAAGAATGTTTTTTTTGTTTCATGTATTAAGTTTCTGGTTTCCAAGACACTAAACCTTAAAGATCCTCGGTTTTGTAAAATGTAATGAAAGT
Source organism: Viscum album (assembly GCA_963277665.1). NCBI lineage: Eukaryota > Viridiplantae > Streptophyta > Magnoliopsida > Santalales > Viscaceae > Viscum > Viscum album. The sequence goes on from OY728156.1 coordinate 1,812,932,412, forward strand.
TTATGTGATAAAATGGCGGGATGCTATAGATATGCAGGGTTAAGCTAATGGAATAATGGAGTTCTCAAAGCAATATCTATGTTGTGTTGTATGTTTGAAATTGTAATGTAAAGTTCATGTATGTAATCTATTTTCCAAGACTGCTAAACTGATCGGTCCTTCGAGACTTGATTCTTTGTAATCATGCCAATGTTATGTAATAATGCACTGATTCTGGGTAACTAGGTTTGGGGTGTTACAATTGGTATCAGAGGAAGTTTAGAAATAACCTTGGAAACTAGATTTAGATAAACTCTTATTAGATCACATTACCCTAAGATAGACTTTGAGGATTAGTATAGAAGAACTTCCTAGAATTTCGGTAGTGTAGAGATTTTTTGAGTTTTCCAAGCAATACATCCCTGTCTGGATACGAGCAGGTAGAGGCGGCTCTGGGATAGATGTTCCTAGGGGTAAAACCCGAAAACACCGCTTTGAGCTAGACTCGAACGAGAACTGGTGCACGAAAACGGGTCTTGCTTCACTCTTGGTTACGACACTCCCAGGGGATATGCTTAGGATAATTCTCATTTTCATTACAAACCATTATGAAAGGTTTATGAGTATATACTTCCTCAAAGAAAACATTTTTTATGATTATAGATTATATTCATAAATTGTTCGATTTACGTTAGGTATTTTACAAGTTTGGAATTATCCATTGCAATTCATAAACTAAACTAGTGTATGCCATTGTATAGAAATGGTGCCCAGTAGAAGGAACATGAACTCCAACAATACGTATGATCCAAAGAGTAATAAAGATCATATATTTCACGGTATTAAGCTAACATTTAGAAGGTAATTAGTCTCCCATGTATTCTAAACATATGAAGAAATAGTATCATGGGATAATAAGATAAGTAAAGAATTATCTAAGTCCTATGGCTTTGAAGGGAAGCAAGAGAAGAAAAGGATGGAAGAGAGAAAGATGGATAAAAGGAAGAGGGAAAAGAAGGATTTTTCCCATATGTGATAACTATGGAAAGAATCACCTTGGTAAATGCTTGAAGGGAATGGGAGTTTGTTATAAGTGTGGAGAAAATGAACACCAAGTACGTGATTTCCAAGGTAAGGAAAAAGTTTCCAATGTACAATGCTTCATCTGCAAGGAGTTGAGACACTATGCGAATCAATGTTCAAATTATCAGAGTATACCCCAAATGCTGCTATTGGATAATAATAATGTTATGATACTACAAAATATGAAGAGGAATTATTAGATTTCTTATGTTGTTATTAAAGTATTGTGTCATTTAAGTATTGTATTAATGATGTACATGTTATAAGAATTATAGAGTATATAAGGATTGTACTGCAGTACTATTTCATTAAGGACTTGAGATTGTGTGGAACCAAGAAAAGTGACTCGATTGCAGGTTAAATTTTTGGAAAATATATGGTTAAGAGAAAGATAAACCATAATATGGTTCTGATACCGAGGTAGTGATTTTGGAATAAGAGATGGTTGATTTGGATAAATTATATTGGATATTCTTGACTTCCTTGGAACTAATTAATAGTTTTTTTATTTAATCATTGTTGGAATATTCAATATTTTTGGATATAAGAAATATATCTAGTATTATATAAAGGATAAGGGAGCATGAATGTAATTAGTAAGGTTTTATGGTAATTCAGGGTGTTACCCAGTTTTAAAATAATACATGATAAAGGTGTTCACATGTTATTACGTGGAAAAAATGATCTTCATTGTGTTTACCTTCCTTATAAATTTTGGATTGTGAGTTTGGATATAATTATTTTGGATAAGTCTAGTTTGAGATTATTTTTGGATTTCCATAAAAAGGACAACCTGGAGGTTGGGCGACAACCCGTCGCGTCCGGCAAGGCCGCAAGACTTGAACCTACAACCGAAGGGTGACAAGGGTGTATCACCTACCACTGGCCCACGTGATGTCCTAGATTGAATAATGTAGTTTTTTTGAAAAGTTCTAGTAGATTAATTATAAATTCATTTTTTTGGAACCCTATACGAATAGGATAAATAGAATATTTTTAAGCTCTATTATCTTTTAGAGTGAAAGATAAGTTTGTGGTAGAAATTAGTTAAAGGACGGAACTCTACTTGTCAAGTATATATTTTTCTTATTCTCTTATTCTATGAAGAAATTAATTCTTAAACTTTAGTGAAGGGATATTAAAACCAAAAATGTGTTATCCTAATACCTTATGTTTTTTTGAACCGATGGTATTTTAAATCATCATAGATTGATGGATTTGAGGCCATCAATTTTTACACTTGTTTGTGACTGATGACCTCAATCACTCCCTATAAATATTTACATTTTTACTCCAATTATGTGTCTCTAATTTCCACCAATGTTCTCCTAATCGAGATCATAATTTGGTGGTGACCCTTTCATTTCCCTTTTCCTCTTATTAATACTAAATTTTATTAACCCAATTTCCGATGTGGGTTTTCCCACAAAGGTATTTTCTATTTTCAACCTTTTATTTTTGAAGAACAATTTCAAATTGCAAGGACACAATTTATTGAAGGAGGGAAGAATGTAACACCCCAAGATTTCATAGTACGTTATATCTTCAAAGTAATTCAATAACTTGCACTACACGCAACACCGAGTTCAAGCGCACCGCGACTTAACAAACTAGTCGTTTAAAAGTAGTTATGAATATTATTAACTGAATTTTAAACTTTATATAATACTTATAAATTTAGAATCAATATTATGAGTTTCTTAGTCATAATGTAAGAACAAATTCATTTTTTTCCGATAAAAGAAGTATTTAAAAAAAATGCACTTTTACCACCTTTTAGTGGTGAACCATTTTTAAATCCAATATTTGAAACTTTTACATATTCAATTTGAAAAAATAAACTTATTCTTTAGAATCGAGACATAAGAATTTAGTTTCAATAAATTTTTGGTGTTTTTCTAATAACTTTCATATTTGGGTGAATACTGAAAAATACTATATTTTAACTGAAAACAACTTTTTTAATCAAAATAATTTATAGTGTTAAATTATACATTTTAATGGTTTGGAAGTATAAATAGATTATATTTTTACCATTTAATCCATTTTTGTTTATTGGAATTAATTTCACTTTGAAACTAGACATAAACAAGTATCGATCTTTTAATAGTTATTGTTTCTTAAAAACACGCTATTTGTTTTAACAACGAGAATAAATTTTAAATTAATTAATTTCACTTCTACATTTTGAATTTGGTAAAATAGACTTCATTTTTGAATTCGTAATATCAAAATTAGCTTAGGGTGATTTTTTTTCTGAAAACTTTCGATTTTTGATGAATAGTGAAAAACACTGAGTTATTATTTAAAACCAACTTTTTATTTAAATAATTATTTATTTTATTTAAATTTATTTTAGGTAAAAATAGATACATAATACCTATATATTTTCAATGTAATTAATTGGAGTCATTTTGTAATAATATTAGATATACACAATTTTATTGAACTTTTCACCGTCTTTTACCCACCTCCTAGGAGAATTTGTAAATTCACATAAAGCTTAATTTTACCGCTTTTCTGAGTGGAATTTCAAAAATCAGAGAGACATGGTTAACCTTATTAAGTAAAATGTGGTTCAATAAGATGAAAATAATTTTTGGTGAATAGTAACTTTTGACTTTTATTTACCGCGGTTAAAGGTAAATAGGATAATTTAAGGTAAAAAGAATATTATAATAATTCAAAATTACCTTAACACTTTTTCAAACCTTATTAGATGAGTCATGACCGACCATGGGCATCTTTGGGTCGACTTTGGGACCCCATGAAGCCACTTATGAATGATAATGACACTTTAGATTAATTAATTTAAAGTAAATGCAAAATTGACAAAAACAAAAATATTTTAGTAATTAATTTTTATATGGTGTTATATAAGTAGTATTTTTGACTATAAATATTCATTGGAAAGCTAAGAATATTTCCTAAATCATGGTATTTTTTAATAATTTTTAGACATCAAATAAATTAAATTATTGATGACACAATAATGATGCAGTATTTAACTCATTAATAAATGATTTAAACAAATTAGATTATATATAATAAAATAATATCCAAAACATGTCCAATTCTTATTGGATGATTTTATTTCGAACTTGAATCATCTTATCTTCTACCCTAATGATTTTCGGACCATTAGAAACCTAATATAATTATATAATAAAATAATATTTTCACACTTTTCTAAAGAGCCCCTCCTCCCCCTTATAAAAGGAGAAAACTTCTAACCAATTCCTCACATATATCAAGCCTTTAGTATCGTCCAAACTCTGCCAAATTAATCTGAATACAACCCTATACTCCTACTAGAAACCTTACCTTAGGCATAAGGCACTTCAATAAGTCCTTTTGGTTCAAACCAAAGGAAGTTACCCAAATTAAAGGTAATAGTTTCTCTTAAATTCTTTTCTTTTATTTTACTTCTCCAACCCTAAACTCTTTTTATTACTTTATTTTATAACAAAAACAGTATCCTAAATATACTAGGATGTTCTTATGAGATTTATTCAAACTACACTTACACACACCTCCATCTAATGGGTGAAGAACATAATGTTTCTCTGGATGTAAAACTAACGCCTCACAAAACGATGATTGTTCAATTACCTCTTACCACCTCTCATGGTGGCCATCATGATGGAACTGTATTTATATATGATATATATATATATATATATATATATATATTATGTTTATGTTTTATTCATTCTTCTATATTTTTTTATAGCATACCTTAATGGTTTCCATTGTGGATAAATGCGATAATTTCATTTGAGGAAGTGCGGACTACCGCCCCCTCAAAGTGATATGACTCGTTAATACCATATGTGGGATCTATAAAGAATGAAGTTAATGATATTATATATGATATTATAATGTAATTATAATATAACTATGTATAATTATGTTTTAATTCTATTAAAATAAGAAATAGAAATGAAAGTTGCGTTCATGCGTACGTACGACTTACCGTCTCCATGAACGATGCATTTCATTTCTTACCCCAAAATGATATGTAATGTTATAAATACATGTATATACAAGATATATATGATATATATAATATCTAAATCATTAATATCATTCTGGATATAATTAAAGTTTGACCATGTGAACAACTTGTAACTATAAAGTGTTCATTTTTTGACTCAAGTGCCAAATATCGACAAAACGAACGTTTTTAACTTAAATGATTACATAATGTTTATAACATGGTAATAAGTGATATAAAAGGAATAATAAACTTGAAAAAGGTTATTAAATAAGTATAAATTAACTTTAGTTTATTATTCAGGATATTAAAGAATGAACGGGTCAAGTCGGACACAAGGTAAGGGGTTTTCATCTCACTTCTTATTCCCGTGAGATTCATGACATATTGCCACTATTACCTTTTGTGCGGGGTATTTGCTGACCATAATTGTATTCTTTGTGTAATAAACTTTAATTTATGTGTATTTACATATTCATTGTGTGAAACTTCTTTCATGGGGTGTATGTTTCGTAAGTTACCAAATTGGTAAGGGTTATTTCCTCAATCTAATTATTATCTGAGATTGTTCATGTGTAAGTATTTTCTGGGACATACTTATCATAGATACCCATATTTCATAAAAATGTCTTCAAAATGAATCTTTTAAGGTTTTATGGAGGGTCTATTTAACTAGATCATCATTTTAAATGTTTTAAAGATTTATCTTTCTAAACCCTTTTAATTAATGTCCATATTTTCAAAACAATTTTAAGGATTTATTTATATAGACATGAATGTTTTGAAATGATAATTATTTTCAAAAGTTTCAAAGTGGTGTGGGACACTTTGATTAAAAAATGTCTTTAAATGTATTCCTTTCTAAATTGTGTGACTTTTAAATGTTTTCATGAAAAGGGATATTTCTCTCAAAGAGTTTTACAAATCATTTTCATCTATGTCAGCATCTTTTGATGGATTTTTATCTTGTTTGAAGTTGATTTATTATGATACAAATATTCCATATTGTATTTAAGGTTTTGTGATATGTTTGACTGTGGATTTGTTATTTTTATAACATTCATGGTTTATGGTTAAAGTATTGACATTTTGTATCCTAGTTCTTATACGAATGTTTATGTTATGTTTCAACCTTTTCATATGAGGAATGTATTGGACATAGTAAGTGATGGGTGGAGCCTACTATAGCTCCTCGATGCATCGGTAGGTATCATGAGACAACTAGACATGGAATTGTCTGAGGCCCTTTCCCAATTTGATATATGGTTTTGGACGAGGCCTTAATCATTTTTAGACGTCTTGGCTGAGTCCTTGACAAAATGTTTCAGAATATCTGGCATTATATATTCCCTCATTATGAAAATAATATTGATGGTTCATGTGGTCATTCAACTAGTAGAATACCCATGACTATGTTTCTTTATGGAATTATTTACTCAACTCATATTATTTCCATAAAAGTATTCATGTTTATCATTGTTAAAGGCATGTGATTTCAATTATTCTCCATGCTTAATATTTATGTTATCTTCCACTGTATTGATAACCCTTACTGAGCATTTGAGCTCACCCCTTTCTATGTTTTATTTTTTTCCCAGGATTCCAAGAAGTGTATTGTGATTGATATGAAGGGTTAAGATAAGGGAATAATGGAGTTCTCAAATCACTATATATGTTGTTTTGTATGTTTGAAATTGTAATGTAAAGTTCATGTATGTAATCTATTTTCTAAGACTGCTAAACTGATCGGTCCTTCAGGACTTGATTCCTTGTAATCATTTCAATGTTATGTAATAATGCACTGACTCTGGGTAAACAGGGTCGGTGTGTTAAAGTTGGTATCAGAGGAAGTTTAGCAATAACCATGGAAACTAGATTTATATAAACACTGATTAGAGCACATTACCCTAAGATAGACTTTGAGGATTAGTATAGAATAACTTTCTAGAATTTCAGTATTGTAGAGATTTTCTGAGTTTTCCAAGCAATACATCCATGTATGGATACGAGCAGGTAGAGGCGGCTCTGACATAGATGTACCTAGGGGTAAAACTTGAAAACACCGCTTTGAGATAGACTCGAATGGGAACTGGTGCACGACAACGGGCCTTGCTGCACTCTTGGTTACGATACTCCTGGGGGATATGCATAGGATAATTCTCATTTTTATTACAAACCATTATAAAGGGTTTATGATTATATAATTCTTTAAAGAAAACATTTTTTATGATTATGGATTATATCCATAAACTATTCGATTTACGTTAGGTATTTTACAAGATTGGAATTATCCATTGCAATTCATAAACTGACCTAGTGTATGACATTGTATAGAAATGAGGCCCAGTAGAAGGAATGTGAACTCCAGCAATACGTATGATCCAAAGAGTAAGAAGGATCATATATTTCTTAGTATTAAGCTAACATTTATAAGGGAATTAGTCTCCCATGTATTCTCAACATATGAAGAAATAGTATCATGGAATAATAATATAAGTAAAGAATTCCCTAAGTCCTATGGCTTTGAAGGGAAGCAAGAGAAGAAAAGGATGGAAGAGAGAAAGATGGATAAAAGGAAGAGGGAAAAAAATATTTTCCCATATGTGATAACTGTGGAAAGAATCACCTTGGTAAATTCTTGAAGGGAATGGGAGTTTGTTATAAGTGTGGAGAAAATGGACACCAAGTACGTGATTGCAAGGGTAAGGAAAAAGTTTCCATTGTACAATGCTTCATCTGCAAGTATTTGAGACACTATGTGAATCAATGTTCAAATTATCAGAGTATACCCCAAATGATGCTATTGGATAATAATAAAGTTATGATACTACTGAAAATGAAGAGGAATGATTAGATTTCTTAAATTATTATTAAAGTATTGTGTCATTTAAGTATTGTATTAATGATGTACATGTTATAAGAATTATAGAGTATATAAGGATTTTACTGAAGTACTATTTTATTAAGGACTTGAGATTGTGTAGAACCAAGAAAAGTGACTCAATTGCAGGTTAAATTTTTGGAAAATATATGGTTGATAGAAAGATAAACCATAATATGGTTCTGATACAGAGGTAGTGATTTTGGAATAAGAGATGGTTGATTTGGATAAATTATATTGGATATTCTTGACTTCCTTGGAACTGATTAATAGTTTGTTTATTTCATAATTGTTGGAATATTCAATATTTTTGGATATAAGGAATATATCTAGTATTATATAAAGGATAAGGGAGCATGAATGTAATCAGTAAGGTTTTATGGTAATTCATGGTGTTACTGAGTTTTAAAATAATACATGATAAAGGTGTTCACATGTTATTACATGGAAAAAAGGATCTTAATTGTGTTTACCTTACTTATAAATTTTGGACTGTGAGTTTGGATAGAAGTATTTTGGATAAGTCTAGTTTGATATTATTTTTGGATTTCCATAAAAAGGACAATCTGGAGGTCAGGCGACAACCCGTCGCGTCCGGCAAGGCCGCAAGACTTGAACCCGCAACCGAAGGGTGACAAGGGTGTATCACCTACCACTGACCCACGTGATGTCCTGGATTGAATAATGTAGTTTTTTTTAAAAAGGTCTAGTAGATGAATTATAAATTCATTTTTTTGGAACCCTATATGAATAGGATAAATAGAATATTTTTTTAAGTTATATTATCTTTTAGAGTGAAAGATAAGTTTGTGGTATAAATTAGTTAAAGGATGGAACTCTACTTGTCAAGTATAAATTTTTCTTCTTCTCTTATTCTATGAAGAAATTAATTCTTAAAATTTATTGAAGGGATCTTAAAACCAAAAATTTGTTATCCTAATACCTTATGTTTTGTTGAATCGATGGTATTTTAAATCATCATAGATTGATGGATTTGAGGCCATCAATTTTTACACTTGTTTGTGATTGATGACCTCAATCACACCCTATAAATATTTACATTTTCCCTCCAATTACGTGTCTCTAATTTCCAATAATGTTCTCATAATCGAGATCATAATTTGGTGGTGACCCTTTCATTTCCATTTTCCTCTTATTAAGACTAAATTTTATTAACCCAATTTCCGATGTGGGTTTTCCCACAAAGGTATTTTCTATTTTCAACCTTTTATTTTCGAAGAACAATTTCAAATTTTGAGGACGCAATTTATTTAATGAGGGAAGAATGTAACACCCCAAGATTTCATAATACATTATATCTTCAAAGTAATTCAATAACTTTCACTACACGCAACACTGAGTTCAAGCGCACCACGACTTACCAAACTAGCCGTTCAAAAGTGTTTATGAATAGTATTAACTAAATTTTAAACTTTATATAATCCTTATAAAGTTATAATCCATATTATGAGTTTCTTAGACATAATGTGAGAACAAATTCATTTTTTCTTCAGATAAAAGAAGTATTTTTTAAAAAAAATGCACCTTTACCACCTTTTAATGGTGAACCATTTTTAAATCCAATATTTGAAACTTTTATGTATTAAATTTGACAAAATAAAATTCTTCTTTAGATTCGGGACATAATAATTTAGTTTCAATAAATTTTTGGTGTTTTTCTGATAACTTCCATATTTGGGTGAATAGTGAAAAATAATATATTTTAACTGAAAAAAACTTTTTTAATCAAAATAATTTACAGTGCTAAATTATACATTTTAATGGTTTGGAAGTATAAATAGATTATATTTTTACCATTTAATCCAATGTTGTTTATTAGAATTAATTTCACTTTGAAATTGGACATAAACAAGTATCGATCTTTTGATAGTTATTGTTTCTTAAAAACACGCTATTTGTTTTAACAACGAGAATTAATTTTAAATTAATTAATGCCACTTATACATTTTTAATTTGATAAAATAGACTTCATTTTTGAATTCATAATATCAAAATTAGCTTAGGGTGAATTTTTTGTATTTTTCTGAAAACTTTCAATTTTTGATGAATAGTGAAAAACACTGAGTTATTATTTAAAACCGACTTTTTATTTAAATAATTATTTATTTTATTTAAATTTATTTTAGGAAAAAATATATACATAATACCTATATATTTTCAATGTAATTCATTGGATTCATTTTTTAATAATATTAGATATACACAATTTTATTGAACTTTTCACCGTCTTTTACCCACCTCTTAGGAGAATTTGAAAATTCACATAAAACTTAATTTTACCGCTTCTATAAGTGGAATTTCAAAAATCCGAGAGACATGGTTAACCTGATTAAGTAAAATTTGGTTCAATAAGATGAAAATAATTTTTGGTGAATAGTAACTTTTGACTTATTTATCGCGGTTAAAGGTAAATAGGGTAATTTAAAGTAAAAAGAATATTATAATAATTCAAAATTACCTTAACACTTGTCCAAACCTTATTAGATGAGTCTTGTCTGACCATGGGAATCTTTGGGTAGATTTTGGGACCCCATGGAGCCACTTATGAATGATAATGACACTTTAGATTAATTAATTTAAAGTAAAGGCAAAATTGACAAAAACAAAAATCTTTTAGTAATTAATTTTTATATGGTGTTATATAAGTAATCTTTTTGACTATAAATATTAATTGGAAATATAAGAATATTTACCACATCATGGTATTTTTTTATAATTTTTAGACATTGAATAAATTAAATTATTTATGACACAATAATGATGCAGTATTTACCTCATTAATAAATGATTTAAATAAATTAGATTATATATATTAAAATAATATCCAAAACATTTCCAATTCTTTTTGGATGATTTTATTTCTACCATGAGTCATCTTATCTTCGACCCTAATTATTTTTGGACCATTAGAAATCGAAGATCATTATATAATAAATTAATATTTTCACACTTTCCTAAAGAACCCCTCCTCCCCCTTATAAAAGGAGACCACTTCTAACCAATTCCTCACACCTCTAATGCCTTTATGCTCATACTCTGCTAAATTAAGCTCCCTACATACCTCTCCTCCTCCTATAATCCTTACCTTAGGCATAAGGAACTTCAAGAAGTCCTTTTGGTTCAAACCAAATGAAGTTACCCAAATTAAAGGTAATAGTTTCTCTTAAATTCTTTTCTTTTATTTTACTTCTCTAACCCCTAAACTCTTTTTATTATCTTCTTTTATAACAAAACAACTATCCTCAATATACTAGGATGTTTTTATGAAAATTATTCGAACTATACTTACACACACCTCCATCAAATGGGTGAAGAACATAATGTTTCTGTGGATGGCAAACTAACGCCTCACGAAACGATGATTGTTCAATTACCTCATACCACCTCTCATGGTGGAAATTATGATGGAACTGTATTTATATATGATATATATATTATGTTTATGTTTTCTTCATTATTATTTATTTTTTTATAGCATACGTTAATGGTTTCCATTATGGGTAAACACGATAATTTCATTTGAGGAAGTGCGGACTACCGCCCCCTCAAAGTGATATGACCTGTTAATACTATATGTGGGACGTATAAAGGATGGATTTAATGATATTATATATGATATTATACTATAATTATAATATAAAAATGTATAATTATGTTTCAATTCTATTAAAATAATAAATAGAAATGAAAGTAGCATTCATGCGTACGTACGGCTTACCGTCTCCATGAACGGTGTATTTCATTTCTTACCCCAAAATGATATGTAATGTTACAAATACATTTATATACTGGATATATATGATATATATAATATCTAAATCATGAATATAATTCTGGATATAATGAAAATTTGACCATGTGAACGACTTGTAACTATAAAGTGTTCATTTTTTGACTCAAGTGCCAAATATCGACAAAACGAACATTTGCTGACCATAATTGTATTATTTGTGTAATACACTTTAATTTATGTGTATTTATATATTAATTGTGTGAAACTTCTTTCATGGGGTGTATGTTTCGTAAGTTTCTAAATTGGTAAGGGTTATTTCCTCAATCTCATTATTATTTGAGATTGTTCATGTGTAAGTATTTTCTGGGACATACTTATCATAGATACCCATATTTCATAAAAATGTCTTCAAAAGGAATCTTTTAAGGTTTTATGGAGGGTCTATTTAACTAGTTCATCATTTTAAATGTTTTAAAGATTTATCTTTCTAAACCCTTTTAATTAATGTCAATATTTTCAAAACGATTTTAAGGATTTATTTATATGGACATGAATGTTTTGAAATGATAATTATTTTCAAAAGTTTCAAAGTGGTGTGGGACACTTTGATTCAAAAAATTTCTTTAAATGTATTCCTTTCTAAATTGTGTGAATTTTAAATGTTTTCATGAAAATGGATATTTCTATCAAAGAGTTTTATAAATCATTTTCATCTATGTCAACATCCTTTTATGGTTTTTTATCTTATTTGAAGTTGATTATTATGATACAAATCTTCCATATTGTATTGAAGGTTTTGTGATATGTTTGATTGTGGATGTGTTATTTTTATACCATTCATGGTTTATGGTTAAAGTATTGACATTTCATATCCTAGTTCTTATATGAATGGTTATGTTATGTTTCAACCTTTTCATATGAGGAATGTATTGGACATAGTAAGTGACTGGTGGAGCCCGCTATAGCTCCTCGATGCATCAGTAGGTCTCATGAGACAACTAGACATGGAATTGGTTGAGGCCCTTTCCCAATTTGATATATGGTTTTGGCCAAGGCCTTAATCATTTTTAGACGTCTTGGCTGAGGCCTTGACAAAATGTTTCAGAATGTCCGACATTATACATTCCCTTATTATGAAAATAATATTGATGGTTCATGTGGTCATTTAACTAGTAGAATACCCATGATTATGTTTTTTATGGAATTATTTACTCAACTCACATTCCTGCCATAAAAGTATTCATGTTTATCATTGGTAAAGGCATGTGGTTTCAATTATTCACCATGCTTAATATTTCTGTTATCTTCCACTGTATTTCTTACCCTTACTGAGTGTTTGAGCTCACCACTTTCTATTTTTTATTTTTTTCCCAGGATTCCAAGAAGTGTATTGTGATTGATATGCAGGGTTAAGATAAGGGAATAATGGAGTTCTCAAAGTACTATCTGTGTTGTGTTTTATGTTTGAAATTGTAATGTAATGTTCATGTATGTAATCTATTTTCCAATACTGCTAAACTGATCGGTCCTTTGGGACTTGATTCATTGTAATCATGCCAATGTTATGTAATAATGCACCGACTCTGGGTAACTAGGTTCAGGGTGTTACAATAATACTTCTGAATTATTTTCTTCATATGTTGATGTGATCTTATCTCTTTTTAAAAATCCACCACTACAGTATTATCACAATAGAGTGTGATATGATCTTTACTGCTAGTTACCACATCAAGCTCTTAGGTAAAGTTAAAAATACATATTGCTTATTTATATACCTCATAATCCATAATATTCTCAGACTCTATAGTATAATTTTCAACCCTATCCCACTTTGAGATCTTCTAGGTCATAAAACCTCCATTAAAAGTGAAGATGTATCTCATTTGTGACTTCATGTCATCTTGATTAGTTTGGAAACTAGCATCTGCATATCATCTAATGACTATTTCCTCATCTCCTCCATAAACCAAGAACATATCCTTAATATGCCTAAGATACTTAAGGATAGTCTTGACTATCATCCAATGGTGGTCACCTGGGTTAACTTGATATCATCCCACCACACTTAATGCATAGGCGAAATCTAGCCTAGTTTATAACATAACATATATAACCGACCCAATCACTGATACATATGGAATCCTTATCATTTTTTTCTTTCCTCATATGTTTGAGGAAACATTTTCCTGGAAAGATGAATTCCATGTGATGTTGGAAATAATCCCCTATTAGATATTTCTATACTGAATCTCTTTAGTATTATATCAATGTATTCACTTTGACTTAGTCTAGGAAACCTCTTGGATCTATTATGATGGATCTTGATCCCAATAATATATGCCACCTCTCCCAATTTTTTCATAGAGAAGAATTTATTCAACCACACCTTAATAGAGTGTAAGATTAGTATTTAATTTCTAATGAGTAATATGTCATCAATATATACTATTAAGAAAATGAATACACTCCCACTAAACTATTTATAGACACATGAATCACATTCATTCTTTATGAAACCAAATTTTTTTATGGACTCATCAAAATGAATGTTCCATGACCTGGATTATTTCTTTAATCCATAAATGGATCTTTGCAACTTGTATACCTTTTTTTCACCCTTTGGAGTCATGAACCCTTTGGTTTGTGTCATATAGACATCTCCATGAAGGTTTCCATTAAGGAATTCTGTTTTTACATCCATTTTCCAAATCTAATAATCATGAAAATACCCAATGGAAAGTATAATTCTGATGGATTTCAGCATTGCAACTGGTGAAAAGGTTTCATCATAGTTAATGACTTGACGCTATTTAAACCCTTTTGTAACCATTCGTGCCTTATAGGTACTGAATTTATCTTTTATGACCAATTTATTCTTGAATATCCTTTTTCAACCAATATTCTTTACATCTACTTGTGGTTCTACCAAAATCTAGACTTGGTTTTGGTACATGAAATCCATTTCAGAATTCATGGATTCTTTCCACTTGGAAACATCTATTTCACTTATTGCTTCCTTTTAGGTTATAATACTGGAAAATGGACCTATACCCATGGTTTTTGGAGAACCATGGGTATAGGTTTCATGGGAAAAAAATCATAGGAAAGACTTATACCCACGGTTTTCAGATAACCTTGGGTATAAGTTTCACGAGGATTTTTTTTGCATGAAATACCTATACCCATGGTTCTTAAAAACCTTGGGTATAGGTTGGTCTATAACCACAATTTTTTTAAACTATGGAAATAAGTTTCTTGAGGAAATAAAATTTCAACTTATACCCCTGATTTGACCAAACCATGGGTATAGGTTGACCCATTATTTTTTCATAAAAATAAAAAAAATAAAAATATTTTAATAAAAATAAATAAATATATATATATTGTATATATGAATATAAAATGTGCGATAGAGTAGTGGCGAGGTCATTGGACTGTAAGGGGGGAGGTTTTGGGGAAAAATCTGAGCGGGTGTTTTTTTAATAAATGACACATACCCATGGTTTAGTAAAACCATGGGTATAGGTATGAACACACAAAATTCCTATACTAAGGGTTTAAAAGCCATGGGTATAGGTCTATAATGATGATTATACTTCCGACAGTTCATAAAACTGTGGGTATAGCCTATGCCCACAATTTTTTGGGCTATACCCACGGTTTTGAACGGTGGGTATAGGTAAAAATTATAGTAGTGTTATAGGATCATTATTATAAACTAATAATGAGTAACCATCCTTGGTGACTAAAAACCATACCATTTTAGTTCTCTAACCTCTCTAGTACTCCTACGCATTAATTGTGTATCTGGAACAATTTATTCTTCCATGGGGCTTTGTGGAATTTGTTCATGTGCCAACTCTTGTGTATCTTGAGCTTGAACTTCATTTAAGTCTATCTCTCTCCCACTATATCTTTTAGAGATAATATCCTCCTCAAGAAATGTGGGAAATATTTCAACCAAAAATTTTTATCTGAAAGATTTTATAGGTAATATACCTTTGTTTCTTTGGGATATCCTATAAAGATATACTTTGTGCCTTGGGGTGCAAGATTGTTACTTGAAGAGGCCTTAACAAATGCTTCACAACCTCACACATGTAAGTAATACAATACGAGTTTCTTTCCATTACATAATTGGAATGGTATAATGTCGGTTGCTTTAGTTGGAACTCAGTTTAGTACGTATATTGTTGTTTGTAATATGTATCCCCAGAAGGATAATGGAAGACTCACATGACTTATCATTGATCTCACCATGTCTAACAAGGTGCAGTTCCTCCTTTCATTTACACCATTCCACTGAGTTGTATAAAGAGAAGTGAGTTGAGATAAAATCCTAAACTCTAATAAATAATCATTGAAGTATTGATTAAGATATTCTCCACCATAGTATGGGTGAATTTTCTTAGTCTCCTTATCAATTTTTTTCTCAACTTTATTCTTGTATTCTTTGAATCTATCAAAAGAATCAAATTTATAGCTCATTAAGTAGACATATCCATATCCATATCTATTAAAATCATCAGTATAAAGTTTTGAAGTATGAGTACCCACCCCTTGATTCAATAGGAAATGGTCCACACACATTGATATGAACTAATTCAAGAAGCTCTATATCCCTTCCACCTTTCTTGATAAATAGGTAATTGGTCATTTTTCCTTTTAAACATGCGTGACATACACCAAGTGGTTTTAGTTCAAAAGAATCCAAATATCCACCTTGATGTAATTTAAGTGCTTTTCATTTTAATGACCCAGCCAATGATGCCAAAGTTGGGTGTGGTATGAGTTATGTGATGTAACTTCATTATCTATTTCCATTATTTGGTTCATGTAATCCAATACATAAAGACCATTATTTAAATTTTAATTACCCTAAAAATGATATATTTATAAAATAAGAAACATTTATTCCCAAATTTTAAAATAAATCCATTTGTATCAAGTATGGATATAGAAATATTTTTTTTGGTAACTGAAGGAACATAATAAAAAACCTTTAAAATCAACATCATTCTAGTTAATAATGTCAGATGGTAGTCCCTGATAGCTACAATAGCAAGTTTAACTCAATTGGCTGCTTGAAGTTCTACCTCTCCTTAGTAAATCTTTATGAATCTACTTGGTTCCTATACTTGAATACATATTTGAGCACAAAATTCTATATATAATAACCAATTTTTAGAAATAGATAAATTTCACTCTATAATAAATTCACTTGAATCTCCCCCTTGCTTCTTTGGACAGGTATATTTTTTCTTCCAGTGACCTTTCTTGCCACATGCAAAACAAACAACATCATGTTCCATTTCTTTCTCCTTGATCTTCCTCCTCTTTGAAGGATGTGAAGAATCTTTGGGCTTAAATATCTTCACTTTCCCTTTTTGTTTTCTCACCATAAATATGGAAGTTTTTTCACACTTCATATCCTTATCTACTTGGAGAAAAAGAGTAAGAAGATCTTACAGAGGCTTATCAATGTTGTTTATATTAAAATTTTCAAAAAAGTTTGAGAAGATATGAAGGAGTTATTCCATAAAGAGATTGGTGGTCGATTCCTCAGGGATTTAAAACACTAGAACATCTAAGCACTTAATGTAGAAAATGATCTTGACCACATGAGGCCCATATGAGGTACCCTCTCCAAGATTTCTCTAAAAGAGCACCTTAGAAATCTCAAAATGTTCTTGTTTAGATCTCTCCTGGTAAAGACCATGGAGGTGATCAAGCATTCTATACGCATCCATGTTTTTGTGAGAATTCATTAGTTCTATAGAAATTTATGAAAGCATAAAACATTTAATGTTGACTGCATCTCTCAAATGTTTTTCATAGATAAGTAACTCTTCATCACTCACCTCTTTAGTAGGCAGATCAGGCATTGAGGATTATAGTACGTAAGATTTCTGTTCATGGTTTATCACAATGCGAAGGTGTCTAAATCAATCCTAGAAGTTACTGGTATTTATGAGGTTGTATTTATCCAATATTAATCATAGGGATAGTGTGGATGATGAACTTGTCATTTTATTATACAATTAAAAATAGCATATTATTAGTACTTTTCTTGATTAAAAAATAAGTGCGATATAATAAATTAAATGTTTATTTATTTATTAAATCTCCCACTATTTTATCAAGTCTTAATATCCCTCACCATAAAACTAGGAATGTGTAGTTTCTTTAACATTCTAGTGGAAAGGATCCCCATTTCTTTTCTTAATGATCTAGACTTTGGACATGAAAATCATAATAAAGTAATTAGATAGGCAGTATTAACAACTTTGGACTTACAACTCCTTGATAGATTGAGTGGATTCCTCTATCCTAAAATCCTCACTTAGATTTCCTCAACACCTGCCTCCAAATTTTTATTGAATAGACTTTGGTTGTTAAAATAAATACAATTTTGGTTAAGTCAACCCAAAAATCTCATGAGAACTCCCTGATAAAAGTAAGTGTCCAGAATTTGGCCATGTACTACACTTAGTTATATGGTTTCATTCTCAATAAAGTAATGGAAGACTTATTCTGACTTAATATTCAATTGATGGATTTTAATTTACTATGCATAAATTTTATCTTGTTTTATACTTTACGCGTCCTGTTAATATTAAGTAGATGTTACTTAATTAATTAACCATGTTGGATAAAAAATTTACCCATTATTCATTTATTTATGTGATTGTGGCCTTACATCCATAAAATAAATAATTGTATAGACAAAAATAAATAATTAATTAAATGACTCATTCATGAGTTTTATCTAATGGTTTATTTAATTATCGGACATTAAATCAACCATTGACATAAGGAAAATAACTCCTATTATCGGTCTTGGAATGAGTTACAACATTCCACCTATCCACATGTGTATCACCTGGGTTGACATCATTATGTTTTCATTTTTAACTACCTCCACTCACCTTGAGATGCTCCATTAATTACAAATATTTATTACTCACATGAAGATGAGGGGAACTAAAGGATTGATTAAAGGGGATTACATAAATATCCTTAAACATGTAGGTACTACATAATAATGGAGGGAGGGATGACTTGTAGGCCATCATTTAATTTAATATTAAATAATTGAAAAACCATGAAATAAATTAAATTAAAACATCCAACACATACATAGGTCTTGTTCAAGCTCATGAACGGTCATACATGCAACTAATATGCAAAAGTAAATGGCTGGCATTCATTTATTTATTCATTCATTTATTATTTAATATATACATGCTTGCATTAATTAATTAATTAATTAATTCCATTTCATCTTAATGATCATCCGATCTTATTTGTAGATACCCATCATTAATGGAATTCATGGAAAATTAACGGTAGAACCAATAATGACATATTAATTACAATAAATTAATTTAGTATTTAAAATTATTTAAAACCATTATTAAATTTTTAAACATACAATGGTGTGTTAATAAATAAAATAAGGTTTTAATGCTGTAATTTTTAAAATTTTATGTAATTTTAATTTTGTCAATTAATGGGAGACTACACGACATGTACATCAAGTTACACATAATGTACGTCGGTTGTTATATATCCAAGTCACATAACTGGGGCTTTAGTGTGTTAAATCGGTTGGACTACATGACAATTACATGCTAGCTTCACACCCTATATCCACTTATCATGTGCTAGGTTGTCTTGACCAACACACAGTGTGCAATAAAAGAATCATGTGTAATTAATTGCTCAATGCATCTTGATATAATGCGTATAAGTATACATCCTATGCTCTGGCCACATGTTGTGTAGCCTAGTTTTATCAGCCCAAGATTTGACACTTCTAAATGGCATCTCTAGTCATTCTTCATTTGTTCTTAAAAATTTAATAAAATGAAACACTAAACAAACATGATTAATATGTCGATAACATGTTAATTCAAATCAAATTAAAGAACGAATAAAATTAAATGAAAATATAAACACAATTTCACATAGATCAATAATAAAATAAATAATTATAAATTTAAATGTGACTAATATGACACCACTTGATAGTTTTGTTCATAGCAGAAGCGTGTGAGGTGGGTGATATATTAAAATTTATTTTAATAATCGTTTCCCGAAACCAAAAGTGAGGATCTTGAATGTAAAATTTATAATTAATTAATTTAATATACAAAGAAATAAATATCTGGGTTTAAGAAATTTCTTCGTTGGTGAATATTGATCATCCAAAAAGAACCTTTTATATTACCTTTGTTGAGTTGTGAGGATATAAGGATATAATCCCTCTAGCGGTTATCCACACGTGCTCCTATGATCTCCGAGCAACACCACTCGATCTCCGGGTGATAGCATGGTGAGTCGAATGTCTTGAGTTGTTCATTCTTGATCGCTCAATCTTTGGTCTTGAATAAATCTCTCTTTCACTTATCATTCTTGAGAGGGAGATAAAAGGAGGAGTTAGAGAGAATTCATTGCACACAACAATTCTTTATTCTCAATTTTTGGATGCACTACACAATAGACATAACTATATTTATAAAGTTAGGGTTTAAGTTAACATATTATTTAATTTCATACCAACCATTAAATAAAATTTATTACCTTTAATAAACTTCATTCCACATAATAATAATTATATTATTATTATTTTGTGGTGTGCGCCAACTTGTGCAATAAAAAATATTTTGTAATGGTCTTGTTAAATAATATTTTTCACCAGAATCTCTCTTGGTCCATTCGAACTCATCTAGAATTTATTGAACAATCAAATAAATATTTTATTAATAAATATATATTTTATTCACAAACTAGAGAAAAAATATTTATCAAAATATTCAATAAATAAAATAAATATTTTATTCACAAGTCGATGAATAAATATTTATTTAATTTATACGATCAATATAACTTGAATAAAATTATTCCCTAGACTTGAGAATAATATTTATTCCATTAATTAAACTCAAATAAAATTTAATTGAGATCAACAAAAACACTTAGTGTGTAACCCTCTAGGATTCTTTCTCATTGGCATTAAGAAAGCTTGCCTAAAGTCCAAGAAAACTGTCTATCAATGGGTCAAGGAACCCAAGAGAAATAACTTATTTTCATAATATTGACAACCACATATGAACAATCACTGTATAATATAATACCTTTTTTACAATATCTCATCAAGCAGGTTTCACATCCATGTCACCAACCTATATGACCAACATGTCTTTATTTGACTATCTGAACTAAACACGTTATTATTGTAGTGACCCAAACCCTAATAACCTGAAGCCAATGACTACTACCATTACATTGGCATAAGATACAAGTAAATTGTGTTCCAAAAGACTGAAAAATTTAGTAGTCTTGGTAAATTAGATATATAAATGAGTATTGTATTATAAATGTGTACACAAATTACAACATAATTTTTTTTGAGGGTAGCTTTATTCTATCTAGCATATCCTTGCATATATTTCTTAGCACACTTAAGGGAATCCTGGGAATTTAAACATAATAAGGGTGAGATCAAATTCTTATTAAGGGTAAAATACAATGGAATAAATAATGAATCAATGAGAATAATCAATATGGAAAGGTAAATAACTGAACACGCATTCTATATAATCAATAAACTGAGATGGAGTGAGTAAACAATATGGAAAGGTAATAACTGGTAAAAACATTCCATTTGAATAATTGGATAAGGAATAATCAACATGGAAAGGAAAATAATTTAAACCCATGTCATTTAATCAATGAACTGAGAATGAAATGAATCTATAGATAATGTCAAAGAAAAAAATCTCATGAATAATAATAACTGAATACTGAATGGAGTAAATGATTAATTATAAAATGTAATGTTTCCCAGAAACATGATACCTTTACCATAAATACCTTTTATAAGATAGTTTATTATACTACTATCAAGACCTTTCGTAAGACATTTTAAATATGTGGGTAGAAATCCATCTATTCTTCTTGGAAAAAAACTTGAAGGGTTTGTCGCAAACTGATTTTGTCTCGTGAGACTACCGATACATCAAGGGGATTACTTTAAATAGTCCCCAATCTATATATTTCATATCCAAATAATTCCTTATATATCGAATAATTTATTTAATTTAAAAACAATGTTCCTTATCAAATATTCTTATTGAGTAAAGAATACAGATTTATCAATATTTTTCCAATAAATCAAATAACATTCAAAGTAAACACCATATGTAAAAATGGTATACGGTTTAGAAAATGAATATATCCATGATAAATGATGTAGATAATTAAGGTAAATTCAATGTTCAATGATCATAGGAAATTGAATATTTCAAGGGGACTACAAAAATGAATCAAGGAAGTGAATGAAAATAATATCCTTGGACAAATCAATCAAAAAAAATACAGAGGAAGAATAAGGATGGTATCAATACAACATATCCCAAGTGGAGTAAAAATAAAGGGTTGTTTTCGTTGATGAATGAGAATATTAAAAAATATATTTTAAAAAAATTATTAAGGAAAATATTCTTTTTATATTGAAAAATATTTTGAAAATACTTTTCTTTGAAAATCACTTTTGAAAACATTTTATTTAAAAATTAACCTTTTAAACTTTCAAAGGAACCTTAAAATAAATAATGTCAGGTAAATTCGTACAAGTCATATAAGGTAAAAATAACATTCCTTTTGCATGGTAAAAGGTTAGAAAAATGATTTGTTCAGAAAGAGACAAGAAGATTCCTTGGAAAATATTTATAAAAGAAAAAAGGTGTAAAAATTTATTTAATAAATAATTTTAAAAAGGTTAAAAACATTTTTTAAAACATGTTTAGAAAATAAGGTTTTTTGAAGAAAATAGGTTCTCCAATTAAAGTGGAAAATGAAGTCGGGGTTTGTTAAAAAAAATCTAAAGCATTTTGAGTGTCAAAGAGTGGGAAAAATGGTAATATTACTTGAAAAAGGTCATAAATAACTAGATTAGAAGAAAATTAAAGGATTTATTAAATAATGATATAATAATTTCCTCTAATGTAAATTCAAGTGTAAATAATTCTGAACAAAATGAGATTGTGAAGTAAACCCTTGAAAAGACCATAATGTTGATGTGAGAATCAATCAATGAATATATTTTGTGTGTCAAATGTAAATCCATATAAAAAAAATTTAAATACAAAAATATTTATTACACACATAATATTTTAATATTAACAACAATGAGGAAGTAATATAACCCAATGAAAAGAAATCAGGTTATGAAATTATTTACCACTTGGTAAATTTTATTTCAAATCCCCTTAGAAGAAATAATTAAAATTGAAACTAAAAATACCATGAAGATAAAATAATTCGTGATATAATATATCAAATTGGGTAGTATATACACTGTATAGAATAATTAAGTGGTGAATATGATATTTATCTCACAGATGTAAAAAGTGAGATTAAAATCCCTTACCTTGCGTTTCCTTTTAGGAGAACGTACTTTAACATCATGTATAATGGTTTTAAGAATGAAAATAACTTATAAAATAACCATAATAATACTTTTAATATCATATATAATCTTATTATAATATATTATTATCATTTTGTTAATAATCATTAATTATTTTCACTGTTTCGGCTGTTAATTGCCTACTTTTTCGAGTATGTTTTGGCTTGTTACTTGTTGTTCCTATTAATTAGATCATGATTTAATCATCTCCACAGTGTAAACCATGATTTTAATATAATATATATTCATTACATGTGTATTTATAATAATTCTTAATATTTTTAGATAGTAAATGAAATGCATCGTTCATGGACACGGTAGACCATATGCACACAAGAATGTTACTTCCATTTCTTTGTCATATTTAAAATAATGATAAGTAAATGATACATACATGTATATTATAATTTAGGTATCATATTTATGTCATACATGTCACATATTTTTATTAAAACCATACTTTATACACTCTATGTATAGCGTGAACGAATCACGTTGCTTTGAGGAGACAATAGTCCACACGTTCACAAACGATGTTATCGTATTGACACAAAATGGAAATCATGAAGGTATGTGTTATATAAAAATTAAATAAGTATGAAGAAAAAATAAATATAATAAATATAATATATAAACTATAAATACATTATTATTCCAACCTTGAAAGGTGGTAAATGAAAGAACGAACAATATCGGTTTGCGAGGCGATAGTCCTCCGTACACACAAATCATGATTGCGTATCCCATTTGATGGATGTGTGTGTAATTATAGGTAAAAATATTATCATAAAAACATATCATTATATTTAATATAATAATGTTATTATATTATCATGTAATTAAAATAATTTAATGGTTTGATAAAGAAATAAAATAAAAGCAATCGTTGAATAATGTTGCCTCGTTTTTAGGTAACTCCTTTTAGTTTATACAAAAAGACTTTCTTGGTTGGATTTATTCCCAAAGTGAGGCTTATAGGATGAGTGGAGGGATTTTGGTAGATTATTTTGGTAGATTTTTTATGATACAAATGGCTTCATAGGTATGAATAAGTGGGAGGGGTGAGTGTCTTTTTATAGTGGAGGAGTGATATTCTTGTAAATTTTTGAAAAGGGAATTTCAACCATGTTTTTTCCATGTAAATTAGATCCAATAATGAAAAAAATTAGATAAAATAGATTATATAGTCAAAATATGGACATAAAATGTTTTTTTACAAGTTTATAGCTCATTTTGTCCCTTAAGCTTATGGTTTAGTCCCTTGCTAAGTTAATTTTTCTCTTAATCCGTATAATCAATTCTAATAACTTTCACTAATATTTTTTGGTCAAAAACTAATTTAAATTTATTAAAAATTAAAAATTATAAATATTAAAAATATGGAATCCATTTTTATAAATTCCAATCAAATAATTGATAGAAATTAATTTAAAATTAATCCCATAGACTGAATGAGAAAGCGGGTTTTTAAAGTAAAAATGTTCAAAAGTTTGCTAGGTTTTTATATCCAATTTCAATGTAAAATTAATTACAATCACCTAAATTGTATTAATTTATGTAAAATTGATCTAATTATATTTTAAAACCAATCAAAAATTTAATTTAACCTTATAAATAAATTATATTAAATAAAATCTTTCAATTAAAATTCATTATTTTTCACTATTCATCAAAAAATGAAACTTCACAGAAAAATACCAAAAAATAACCATAAGATATTATTCAAATTTAGATTTCAAAAATGAAGTTTATTTTGATATATAAAATTTATAAAATTTCAAAAATTTAGTTTTAAAGAAGGTTCGTTGTGAAAAGGCAGCAAAATTGGCTTTAGAAAAAATATTACCTTTTATGCATAAAATCAGGTTTGTTCTTATTTTATGCTTATAAAATCTATTTAATGAATGTAAAAAAATATTTTATTTAATATATGAAATATAAATTTTATTAATATCATTCAAAAATAGTAATTGATCTATTGAATAAACTACACACAAGAACTATGAAAATACCACTACTACTATTTAACTGATTATTTTTATTAAAGTACAGTATGACTAAAAGTTAGAAGAATAATGAGGAGAAAATACTTGTTGTTGTTGTGTGTTATTGAAGATCTATATATGGCTGTGAATTTCTTTAGAGATATATTTAGAGACATTTTCTCTGAAGAAGATTCATCTACTATCAATTTTAATTTCTAACATAACCATGTGTTGATGATTTTAAAACTCTATATCTCTTCCATACTTTTCTTGAGTGGACACTACTTGTACTTAGTGTGGTGAGGTAATTTAAAAGCCTTGTATTTGAGGGATTGGTTGAAAGTTATTTAAACAAACCAAAATTTATCTATTTTAACTATAACACCCCAATTTTTTATGATTTTTTTAAATAAATTAAATTTAACTAATATCTTGAAATACAAGGAACACCAAGTTAATATTTAACTACACACAACACTGATTTATCTTTCGTTACACACAATACCAAGTTTTAGAAAAACCATGATATATTACTAGTATTATTCAAACATGACCATTATAACCTAGCCATTAAACCCAATGGTATGAATAGTAATAACTAATTTTTAAATATCATGTATAATGGTTTTATATAAATAAAAAATATTGATAAAAATACTTAATTTTTTGTAAAGTCTTTATATGTTTTGAAAATACTATTTTCTCAAAAAATGTTATTTATTTATTTTTGGAACAATAATAAAATTAATTTTTGAAAATTTTATAAAATTAATTTTATAAAATAAAATTTATTTTTTAAATCATAATTTCAAAATTATCTTAGGGTGAATTTTTGGGATTTTTCTGAAAAATTTCATTATTTTGATAAATAGTGAAAAATACTGAATTTTGGTTGAAAATTAGATTTTTGTTTAAATTATTTATAAATTTAAATTATATTTTAAATTTATTTTAAATTTAAATTATTTTAATTATAAATTTATTAATCCAATGTAGGTAATTGGAATCAATTTCACATTGTATTTTGATATAAAAACTTTGTAAAATTTTGAACATTTTCTCTTTAAAAATTCGTTTTCTCATCGCGTCTACAAGATTAATTTTAAATTAAAATTTTAAACTCCTATGAATATAATTTGTAAATATAGATTCAATATTTAGAATTAGAATAATTTATATTATCTAATAATTTCAAATTAATTTTTGACTAAAATGAATAGTGAATACAGTAAAAATTAATTACCGCGGTTATGGTAAAAATGGGTTTGTTGGGGGGTTAAACAAAAATGATAAGGGTAAAAATGACCTATTAAATTGTATAAAAACTATTTTATGGACATATTTTTAATATTACACACCTAAGGTTCAAGAATGTCCCATTTTGGACCCTTGTGACATATGAAAAATTTGGGAGCACACAATTCTTTTCAAAAATACCAAGTGTGTCCTCTTCCCCACTTATAAAAGGTCACCCCTACCCTATGTTCTTCACACCTTTAAACCTTTTTTTGTCTAAGATCTTCCAAAATAACTTAAAAAATTCCATACTATCATCCAATAATCCTTATTTTGTGTATAAATCCAACCAAGTAAGGATTTTAGTGCAAACCTAAGGAGGATATCTGAAGAAGAGGTAACGTTCATCAACGAGCATTTTTGATTTATTTCTTCATCCACCCATTAAATTATTTTTATACCACGATGATATAATAAAAATAGTATCTTCCATATAATTATATGTTTTTATGTTAATTTAATTACCTAAATCCATCTTCACTCCCATTAAATGGGTTACAAAATCATCATTCGTGTGTAAGGCGGACTACCGCCTCGTGAACCAACTCCATTCCTTTTTCCATTACCACTTATCAAGGATGGATATAATGATAGATTTATTGTTTATATATTATATTTATGATATTATTAAACCTCTATAATTATTATATCACACATAACTTCATGATTTCCATTTTTTGGGAATATGATAACATCGATTGTGCGTATGGCAGACTACCACCTCACGAAGTGATGTGAATCATTCACGATTTACATGGAAGATATTAGTGATGTTTTTAATGAAAATATATGATATATATGACATAAAAATTATTTAGTTATTTTAATATATCATTTTTCTTTCTTTATTTTAACCCAACAAGAAAATGGAAACAATGTTCATGCGTATGTACGACCTACAGTCTCCATGAACAGTGTATTTCATTTCCATCAATAAATTTTATGGATTACTCTAAATACATATATAATGAATATATATGATATTTATATCATGTTTAAAATTCATAATATTATGGAACCATGATCAAATTAAGAGTACCAAAAATAAAAAATCAAAACATATATGAAAAACAAAGAGGTTATTACCCAAAACGTAACTTTAACATGGGATTGTTAATAAGCAGGTAATAAAATAATATATGTAAATAATATATGGTATGATATATATAATTATGGTTATTTAATATATTTATAATAAACTTACATTTATTATACAGTATTTTTGAATGAGTATGAAGGAAGTTGTGACTTACGGTAAGGGATTTTCATCTCACTTTTTACTTCTATGAGACCCATGAATTATTCACCACCTATTTCTTTTATGTTGTGTGTATACTTCCCATGAATTTATTTTATTATTATTATTATACTGATAATTATTTTGATTTACATATCCAATTTAGGATTTATCTTTCATGGGGTTTATAGTTAAAACATTACCAAAATGATAATGGATTTTTGTCTCAATGTGCCTTCTTTGAGACATATGTTATGTTATGCACATACATATTTTTATGAGGTTTTTATACAACCTATTATACATGAAATATCATGAATTTATTTATTCTCATTATATTTTAATTTTTCATTTTATTTTATCATTTTTTGGGGCTTATGAATCAAGGTAAACAAAGTGGTAATGATTTTTTGTTATAATCTCATCATTTATCGAGATTATTTATGATTAAGTCTCCAATGTTGAAATATCCTGATCTAAATCTCAATAATTCTCATGAATTTTCTTCTAATCTGGTTATTCATGATACTTACAAGTAATATTACCATTTCCCACTCTTTGGTACTTAAAATAATTGAGAAAATGTTTTTAAGAAAATCTGACATTATTTCTCTCTTTGGTCGGAAATATGTTTTCTTCTAAAACCATATTTTCTAAAAATGTTTTCAATTTTTTTTATTCTCTAAATTATTTATTAAATATAATTTTACCCACATTTTAATTTTTAAAAAATGTTTTAAAAATAATCTTCATGCATTTTTTCAAACAATTCATGTTTGTCTTTTATCTAAAATGTGAAAGGAATATTCATTTTAACATGTACGACATGAACAAAATTGTTTGACGTCATGAACAATCATTACTTCAAATGATTATTTATAATATTTCAATATTATTTTCAAATAAAATGATTTTAAAAATATTTTATTTTTTAAAAAGTGTTTTTTAAAGCAGAAA
The DNA here is from genome assembly GCA_963277665.1 of Viscum album. Taxonomy (NCBI): domain Eukaryota; kingdom Viridiplantae; phylum Streptophyta; class Magnoliopsida; order Santalales; family Viscaceae; genus Viscum; species Viscum album. The sequence continues at coordinate 1,812,961,057 of OY728156.1, forward strand.
GGATATTTTCCTCATGAAATGTTTTAAATGATTTTTAAAGACTCCTTTATAACTTTTCATGGTTATTTAAAAAAAAGGATTTTCAAAATGTTTTAAGTTTTAAAATTTTATTTTCCAAGAAAATATATTTTCTCAATAAATTTCCCCAAGTAATATTTCAAAATTATTTTCCCTATAATATGGCATCTATTGATGTTACTTATGCTTTACTAGTCATATAAACCAAGGATACCATTCTTACTCTTTTTATGAATGGTTTATTATGAAAAAATGTTTATGAAACCCTCTTCCTTTACATGGGTTATTCTATGATTACATTATGAAATGATTATGAAACATATCTATCTTCCATAGGTTATGATATAATGAAATGTTTATGAAAACCATTTCATTTTAAGGGTTATGATATAATGAATATTTTATGATCTTATGGAACACATTTGTATGATTTTCATTATATGATGGGTGGGACCTATATATCCCCCTAATGAATTGGGGAAATCTTTATATCTCATGAGATAAAAATGGGAAACAATTTGAGGGGCTTTATCTACTATGGAAAACAGGTGTGTCCTGACCCACTTTGAGAAACAAGCATATCCTGATCCAAAATGGGAAAGCAGTTGATAAGTAATGATTCACTATGTTAATAGTCTTGGTATTTAACCTTGATGTATGAAATGTTTTTCTATATTTATGATTTCTCTACACTTTTATGACATGATTTTATGGTTAATGATTGATTTATAATGATTTATCACCCTTATGGGCCTTTTTTTAAATGGTAAATTTTTATTCCATGACTCATGTTTATGTTCTATGATAGGTTGGGTGTGAACTTTGTAATTTATGTTCATGATAATATACCCTTATTATTTCATATGATCATATATTTATATCTCTTATGTTTACATATACTAATCATTTGAGCTCACACTTGCTTATGTTTCCTTTCCCTAGGTTATGAAGAAAGGTTTAAGTAGGGTATGTCTATGAATATTACTAAATGAGAATATATTTGTGGGTAACATTGAAGATCTTTCACCAGATTAGAATATTATGTTCTAAGTTTCCAAAGGAACTAAACTAGTATGGTCCTCAGGTGTGTGTTTTTGTAATGTAATGAATATTCATTTAAAAATATGTAATATCCATGTATGAGAAGCCTGGGTCACTGTATTTGGTGTCAGAGGATAAGTTTAGTTGACCCTTGGAAACTATGATGATAAAACCTTATTGATATCTCTAAGGACATGTCTAAGGATACGTTTAAGGATGAGTCAAAGTATAGGAAAATGTCCTGGAACTTTGGTAAAGGATAGAGCAAGTGGTTTCCTAGCAATACATCCCTGTATGGATACTATAAGTGAATGTGGCTCTAGAATAGATGTACATAGGGGTAAAAACCCCCAAAACACTGTATTGAACTAGAACTAATCAGTAACTGGTGCACAAAAATGGGCCTTACTGCACACCTAGTTTGACACTCCCAGGGGATATGCTTTGGAAATTCAAAAACTCTTTACGTACCATCATGAAGGATTTAAATAGATGGTGAATATGAATGAACTAGGATAAATATAAGGTGTCATTGATTGAAACAAATGTGTCATGATTTATACATCCTATAAGTGATTTTTCATGATTACGTGGTTTTCCACCATGATTAGTATTTCTCATACTCTACTTTCTAGTTTTAGTCAATGAATAGAACCCGAAGGGACTATGTTAATGTTAAATGCAATGGAAAATGAAATGATTGTCCTCCCAATCATCTAAATGATATGGGAGTTGGAATGAAAAATCTTGTTGATGTTATCAAAAAAAATTCTCAAGATATGAATCATGTTGAACTTCCAAATGATCAAGGGAGGCAACAACATTCTGTTGAGTCCTTCATGAGGAAACTCCTACCTTCTTTTAGTGGTTAAATTGATCCACTAGTTACTGAGCAGTGGATCAGTACCACTAAAAATATATTTTCCATTCTTTAGTATTCAAAGCATGAAAAATTCATTTTAATTATTTATTATTTATAAGGTGAAGTTTATCAATGGTGTAATATTATTAAGAACATGAGGGAACAAGAATAAATTGAATCTATGGAATGATAAGAGTTTAAGGGGATATTTATCAATAATTACTTCCCTTATATTCTACAAAAAAATATGGAGAAATAATTCATTGTACTTAAGGAAAAGGATGACAAATATATTGGTACCTATAAAGCTAATTTTATAAGACTTTTAGGGTATGCTTCTAGTTTAATCACCATTCCTGAAAGCAAAATTGATCGATTCTTTGTTGGCCTGAGACCAAGTATTCTAAAGGCCTTAGATATAAGAGAATTTAGTAGCTATAAAAAATTCGTTCCATGTGTACTGAAGTTATAAATTAAAATTGTATATTCCCACCATTCATATGGTTTTAATAAGAAAAAAAAGATTGAGCCTCATGAAAAAAATGGTAGAAATTAATTCCAAGCATTTGTATTCCATAAATGTGGGAAGAAGCATCAAGTAAATCACTTGAATAAAATTGGGAGGTTCTATAAATGTGGAAATCATGGTTATAAAGTCCATGAATGCCAAAATTCAATTAATGGGATAGTTAATGCAATGTAGGATAAGAGGATGTTGATTAATGCACCACACACACTCTAGTGTTTCAAGTGTAAGGAGATTGGGTATTATGTGAATCAATTCCCCAATCTAAGGGATAATTTTGATGATAAGCCACAACAACCTCTAAATAAAAAGGTAAAAAGTAAATCTTATGCAATCACAATGTATAAAGTTAATCATGATACTTAGGGAATACTTATCTTCCCCTACTTGGTTGGGAATTTCATGTTTTATTTTGTACGAATGATCCCTATGAAAATATCATTGTTCATACTTTAGTGAAATATCATGTGATTATCTACCTCTACATGAATTATAGAATAAAAAAATAACATTTTATATTCTATCAATACAAGGTTGAACCCAATATTCTAATGGATTTTTTTATATAAGATAAGATATTTTATAAGGAATAAAGGGTGAATTAACTTTTGGAAGTATATATGTATCCATGTAATATTAACTTAGTAGTTATTTATACCATCCCGGGTTTATGAGTTTAAGGTTGATCATAAGTCATTGAAAACCATTTTGAGGTTTTTATGATATGGTAGTTTACCAAGATTAAGTATATTTCAAGATACAATTATGGAAATACAACCCTTTGGTTTTGTATATGTTACACTGATAAAGTTATTTAAGGAGGAATGCATTTACACTTTTTTGGACATATGATTAAAGGTGCTGGTAACCTTTAGGTTTTATCTTATCTTTTATGTTGAGGTAATTATGGGTTATAATTGATCACCTTATGAAATCAACACACTTCATTGCCATCAGAGAAAATTTCTCTTTGGATCCTCTTTCCATAATATACATTAAGGAAGTGTTAAGGTTTAATGGGGTAACACATTAAAAAATATATGATATAGATCCAAAGTTTACCTTAATGTTTTGGAAATGTCTTCAGCAAGCTCTTGATACAAAGTTGAGTTTCAGTACTACATATCATCCTAAGATAAATGATTAGTCTGAGTGAAAAAATTCAAACCTTAGGGGATATACTGAGATCTTTTTCTTTGGATTTAAAATGTGTTTGGAATAAAAACCTTCCCCAAGTTGAGTTTTCTTATAATAATATCTTTCACTCAGGAATTCAGATGGATCCTTATGAAACCTTTATGGAAATATGTGTAGAAATCCAATGTATTGGAATGAAGTTGCATAAAGAAATCTATTGGGACCTGAGCAAGCTGATGAGATGATAGGGAAGGTTAAAGACATTTAGTAACATTTAAGAACTTAAAAATGTTGACAGAAATGTTATGATGATAATTTTTTACCAGATCTATAATTTAAATTTGGTGAGAAGGCCTTTTTATTAATTTCTCCATGTAAGAAAGAAGGTCAAACTAAGCCCTAGGTATATCAGTCCCTTTGAAATTATTTATTATATCGAGACCATAGCACATCAATTGGTGCTTCAACCAAAACTCTTTTAAGTATATGATGTGTTCCATGTATCTCTACTGAGGAAGTATATACTAAACCCTTTATATATACTGAACTTAGAGGTCATACCACTAGAGTAATATCTTTATTATGAGAAATAACAGATGGAGATTCTGGATCATACAAAGAAATTTCTCTGAAATAATACCATTCTTATGGTTAATGTTTTGTGGTGAAACCACTAGTTTGAGGAAGCTATGTAGGAACTTTAGGAGATGCCGAGGCAAAAGTATCCTCATTTGTATGTATCAAAGTGAAAAATTTTGAGGGTGAAATTTATTTTAAGGTGGGTAGAATGTAACACCCTGAGTTTTTATGAATTTATTTTTTGAATAAATTAATTTTATTTTATATTTTTCACTATATGCAACAATTTTTTAATTTTTCACTACATGTAACGCTGGTTTAACTTACTCTACACACAATACCAAGTTTTAGCAAAACAACGATATGTCATTAATATTATTCAAACATGACCATTATAACCTAGCTGTAAAATCTAGTGGTATGAATAATAATAACTACTTTTTAAATATTATGTGTAATATTTTTATATAAATAAAACATATTGATAAAAAATACTTAATTTTCGATAAAGACTTTTTATGTTTCGAAAATACTATTTTCTCAAAAAATGATTTTTTATTTATTTTTGTAAACAATAATAAAATTAATTTTTGAAAATTTTAGAAAATTAATTTTATAAAATAAAATTAATTTTTGAAATCATCATGTTAAAATTATCTTAGAATGAATTTTTGGGATTTTTCTAAAAAGTTTTATTTTTTTTGATGAATAGTGAAAAATACTAAATTTTGGTTGAAAATTGCCTTTTCGTTTAAATTATTTATAAATTTAAATTATATTTTAAATTTATTTTAAATTTAAATTAATTAAACTATACATCCATTAATCAAATTTAGGTCATTTAAATCAATTTAATATTGTATTTTGATATAAAAACTTTGTAAACTTTTGAATATTTTCTCTTTAAAAACTCATTTTCTCATCGCGTCTATATGATTAATTTTAAATTAACATTTACAATTTTTTATTATAATTTGGAAAAAAGGATTATATATTTGGAATCATAAAAAATTATATTATCTAATAAGGTTAATTTGTTTTTTACAAAAATCAATAGTGAATGTAGTAAAAATTAATTAATGTGGTTAAGGTAAACATGGGTTTAATAGGGGGGATAAACTAAAATGATAAGGGTAAAAATGAACTATAAAAATGTCTAAAAAATATTTTATGGAAATATTTTTACCATTAAACACCTAAGTTTCCATAATGTCCCATTTTGGACCCTTGTGACGTATGAAAAATGTAGGAGCACTTGATTCTTTTCAAAAATACAAAGTGTGTCCTCTCCCCCATTTATAAAAGGCCATCCAATCTCCTATATTATTCACACCTTAAAAACATTTTTGGTTCATAAAATACTTGAAAAAATAACTTCCCAACTTCCCTCCCCTCATCATAGAATCCTTATTTTAAAGTCAACCAAATAAGGCTTTTAATGTAAACCTAAAGAGGATACCCAAAGAAGAGGTAACATTCATCAATGAGTGTTTTTGTTTTATTTATTCCTCTACCCTATTAAATTATTATTATAAGATGATTATATAATAACTTAGTATCTTTAATATAATTATATGTTGTTATGTTAAGGTAATTACCTACAAACATCTCCACTTCCATCAAATGAGTTACCAAATCATCGTTCATGTGTACAGCAGACTACTACCTTGTGAACCGATGTTATTCATTTTTCCATTACCACATATAAGGGATGAAAATAATGATGGATTTATTTTTTATATATTATATATATTATATTATTATAACTATATAATTATTATATCACACATACCTTCATTCATTCCATTTTATGGGAATACGATAACGTCGCTCGTGTGTACGACGGACTACCGCCTCAAAAAATGATGTGATTCATTTAGAATTTACATTAAAGGTATTAAGTATGGGTTTTATGAAAATAGGTGATATATATGATATAAACATTATTATATAATTTTAATATATCATTTACCTTTATTTATTTCAATCTTAAAAGTAAATGGAAATAGCGTTCATACGTGCGTATGACCTGATATCTCCATGAATGGTGTGTTTTATTTTTCTTTAATAAATTTTATAGATTACTCTAAATACATATAAAATAAATATATATTATATTTAAATCATGGTTAAAATTCTTATTATTATGGGTTGTATGTAATGTTTGAAGCCTATGGGAAATGAATTCCTCTAAGGCCTACGAGCCATGTAATACTTATGTCTACGGACCTTGTAAGGGTTCCACCTCACCCCTTGAAAGATGGATTATCAGAATCAATAAAAAATTAAGGCCTTCGGGCCATTGGAGGAGGACCAAAAATAACAAATGAAAACATATACAAAAAACAAAGCGGTTATTACCTGAAACATGAATTTAACATGGGGTTGTTAATAAACGGGTAATAAAAGGACATAAGTAAATAATATATGGCATGATATCTATAAGTATGGTTCTATAATAGATTTATAATCAACTTATATTTATTATACAGTTGTTTCAAATGAGTATGAAGGAAGTAGAGACTTACGGTAAAGGATTTCCATATCACTTTTTAATTATATGAGACACATGTCATATTCACCACCTATTTATTTTATATGGTGTGTATAATTCCCATGAATTTATTTTATAATTATTATACTGATAATTATTGGTATTTACATATCCATTTTAGGATCTTTCTTTCATGTATTTTATGGTTAAAACGTTACCAAAATGGTAATGTATTTTTGTCTCAATTTTTATTCTTTGAGACACATGTTATGGTATGAACCTATATCCTTTTATGAGGTGTCTATATACCCCACTTGACATATAATATCATGAATTTATTTATTATCATGATAATTTAAATTTTTATTTTATTTTATTCTTTCTTGGGGATTATGAATCAATGTTACCAAAGTAGTAAGGGTTTTATGTTACAATATCATCATTTATAGGGATTATTTATGATTAAGTATAAAATATTGATATTTAATGATCTACCTCTCAATAATTATCATGAAATTTTTTATCCTCTGGTTATTCATGATATATTTAAGTAATATTAGTAATTAAAAATGAGATTGTGGTCTGTGGTATTCAAGGATATGGGGTGGATGCGGGGTGGGGTGGGCCTAAAAATTTTGACCATTAAGAGCATGGACTAATGCGGGTTGAGCCCATAAAGGTGAGAGCTAAGGTGGGTTGATCCCGCACGAGTGCAGGCTTACCTGTGGGACTGATTTAAAAAATATATTATTTTTACAATACATTCTTATTTAACATTTTATTTTTTTAATAAAAAATCATGATTAAACCATGCAATATGATTTATCATCGTAATGGTCATACTAATTCACTATTCATTCACATGTGAATTTTAAATAGGTCTATATTTATTGTTTTAATATGATATTAGAATATTTATATAGTTATTAACCATATTCACATCCCAACTCTTGAAAAATAGAACCCATATCCCTTGTACATGGTTTAAATTTTAAAAGAGTCATTATAATCATAATATTTTTTGGGTTGATTTATTATTATTATTATTATTTAATTTAATTTTTTTATTAATAAAATAGGAAAGGACCTCATGATAAACCTAATATCCTCCTATGAAACTGGTCGTTACCTAGATAGTAATCATTCATTCATTGGTCCAGTCGTTCACATCACCACATATACAACATCATCATTCATCACCCCTCATCGATCACTCACCTACTTTGCATCGAAACAGTTCACCACCACATCGACATCGCCGCATTCCACCAATAACCTATCAAAAAAAATGCTTCATCACATCCTTTAAAACTCTATCGATTTTCAATCCATACTTCTCCCCAAAAATAACATTAAGAATGAGAAAAAAAATAAAATAATTAAATGATTATAAATAGTATATTTTTTAATTCACAACAAGCCTATGGGCTACCCGCAGGCTTATGTGGGGCGGGGCGGGATTTAATTTTTTTGTTCACATTATATGTAGGATTTTATGGATAAACCCACATAGGATCAAAACCACATGGGCTTGGTCCAACCCACCCTAGCCTGGTCGTTTTTTATTATTAAGTAATAGTACCATTTTTACACTCTTTAGTACTTAAAATAATTGAGAAAATGTTTTTAAGAAAATACAACATTAATTTTCTCTTTTTTTGGAAATATGTTTTCTTCAAAAACCATGTTTTATAAAAATGTTTCCAAAAAAATGTTTTATTATTCTACAAATTATTTATTAAAGACATTTTTACCCATGTTTGAATTTTTAAAAAATGTTTTTAAAGGAATATTCATATCTTTTTCCCAACAATTTTAGTTTGTATTTTACCAAAAATGTGAAATGAATATTTTTTTAACATGTACGACATGAAAAAAATTCTATGACGTTATGACCAATCATTTATTAAAATATTCCTTTATAATATTATAAGGTTATTTTCAAATAAAATTATTTTCAAAATGTTTTATGTTTTAAAAAGTGTTTTTCAAAGAAAAAAGGATATTTTTCTCAAGAATTTTTTAAAATAATTTTAAAGATTACTTTTTAAGTTTTCAGGGTTATTTTAAAAGAAAAGTATTTTCAAAATGTTTTAAGTTTTAAAAATTGATTTTCAAATAAAATATATTTTCTTTAAGAAATTTCCCCAAGTAATATTTCAAAATTATTTCCCATATAATATGACATTCATTGATGTTACCTATGATTTACTAGGGATATGAACCAAGGACCCCATTATTTCTCTTTCTTTCAATGTTTTATTATGACAAAATGTTTATACAACCTATATCTCTTACATGAGTTATACCATGATTGGATTCTTATGAAACCTACTTCCTTTTCATGGGTTATTCTATGATGAAATGATGAAATTATTATGAAACCTTTCTCTTTTCCACAAGTTGTGATATGATGAAATGTTTATGAAATCCATTTTATTTTATGGGTTATGATATGATGAATGTTTTATGATCTTATGGCACACATGTATATGATTTTCATTATGTGGTGGGTGGTAACAATATCTACCTCCAATTAATTGGGTAAATATTTATATCTCATGAGATAAAAATGGAAAACAAGTTAATGATCTTGATCCACTATGGGAAACATGTTTGTCCCAATCCATTATGGGAAACCAGTGTGTCCTGATCCACTATGGGAAACAGGTGTGTCCTGGTCCACTATGGAAAAGAGGTGTGTCTTGGTCCACAATGGGAAAACAAGTGATAAGTCATGATCCACCATATTGATAGTCTTGGTAGTTAACCTTGATGTATGAAATGTTTTTCTATATTTATTATGGTGCCACAATTTTATGACATGAGCTTATGGTTTATGATTGATTTATGATGATTTATCACCCTTATGGTCCATGTTTTTGGAAATGATAAATTTTTATTCCATGAATCATTTTTATGATCTATGACAGGTTGGGTGTGAACTTCATAAGTTATGTTCATGATCACATAGCCTTATAGTTATATTATTCTTTCATATGATCATAGATTAATATCTCTTATATTTACCCTTACTAAGCATCCGAGCTCACCCTTTCTTATGTTTCCTTTCCCCAGGTTATGAAGAAAGTTTTTAACTAGGGTATGTCTATGAAGAGTACTAAATAGAAAGGTATTTATAGGGAATATTGAATATATTTCACCTGATTAGAAGACTGTGTTCCAAGTTTCCAAAGGAGATAAAATATTATGGTCCTCAGGCATGTGTTTGTTTAATGTAATTAATATTTATCTAAAAATATGTAATATACATGTATAAGAAGATTGGGACACTATATGCACTCAACTATGATATCCTTAGTAAAATTATTTGAATAAAATCATCATTCTTGTATTGAGTGTTAGTAGAGTGGAGTAGGGTAAGTTGCTTAAAAACCCTGAACAACAATAAAACATGTTGTGTCCTATTTTTAATTATTTTACTTAATTCCATTACAAAATAACTCTAAAAGAAAAGAAAAATTTTAAAGGATCATTTAAAGAGAAATTTTTTTAAAAGGTTAAAGAAGTTTAAATTCAATAACTCAATTCACCCCTTCCTTATTATTTATAATCAACAAAGCCAGGTAAAAAATTTCATGGTTATGTTTATCAATGAAACCCTCAAGTGCTTGAGATATAAAGAGAATCAAACATAGCATCTAGGAGTTTTATTGGAAGTTATTCAATGACATTAGATCCATGTTAAGGTTTCCAAGTGAATTTTTTTGATGTTATAGGTTCTCTTATTTGGACATGTTGTGTCTCGATAGGTAGGGGAAGTGGATCCTATAAAGATAGAGACAGTTGTTTCTTGTCTAGCTCCCAAGATTGTTGCATAGGTTCATAGCTTCCTTGGTCTTGCATGCCATTATAGGAGGTTCGTGTTCAATTTTTCTTAGATTGTGGTCCCTTTAAAATTCTTGACTGAGAAGGACCATACCTTCATTTGGACTGATCATTTTCATGCAGAGTTTGATTGTATGAAAGAGAAAGTGATCAATGCTTCTATCCTTTTCTTTCCAGGTGTCATATTTGAGTTTTTTTAAAATGCTTCTCACCTTAGCTTGGGTTGAGTTTTGAAACTTCTAAAAGGAGTGATCTCATATGGTTCATGCTAGTTATATCTCCATGAGTGTAACCATGCCATCCATTATCTCAAGTTGGTGACAGTTGTTTTTGCTCTGAAGATGCAGTGACATTACTTCATTAGAGATAATTTTATGATATTCTCTGATAAAAAATACTTGATATATATCTTATCACTATTAGATTTTAATATGTTTCAATGGTAGTTGATGAGTTTATTTTAGGACTATGAATTTCATATCTCTTATACATTAGGTAAAGAAAATATAGTAGCCAATTCACTAAGAAGAAAGTCTCGTGGTGGTACTGTTCATGATTCTAGAGATGTATGGAGAGTAATGAAGGGTATTACCACATTTAATATAGATATAGAGGTATTTTGTGGTTGATTACACTTGTACCAAATGAAGGTTTTGTCATTATTTATGTATCAAAGGAGAAGTCACAATTTAGAGACCTTGAGGTGGATATTTGGCACGATTTCATCATTTGTGGTAATATTATAATGGGTTGGTCTGAGGATGATCAACATATAGTGTTGTTTTAGTGGAAACTTTTTATTTGATCCCCAATGATTGAGGTTGTTATTTTTGGGTTTTATGGATCACTTGTATTAGTTAATACTAGTGTGTTTAATATGTACCATGCTTTTAGGATTCAATTTTGGAGGTCAGGAATAAAGTGATTGGTGGTGGAGTTAATGTTTTTTTACCTGGTGTGTCAACAAGTGAAAGTAAAACATTGTGTTCCTAGTCTTCAAGGAGGATATTATTCTATATGGGTGATTTTTGATCAGTTTATGAACTCAACTTATTTCTTGAAAATCAAGGGTTAGATTCTGGTGGATTATTTTCCAAAGTTGTATATAGAGGAGGTTGTACAGATTCATGGGGTTCTAAGGATGATCATATTGATCGAGATCCTTGTTTTTAATCATGATAGTAGAAGGGTTTAAAGTGTACTTTTGGTTCTCATTTGTGATTTATCACTATGTTTCTTTCTTATATTGATGTTCAGATGGAGCAGATGATCCAAATATTGGTGAAAATTTTGTGTGCATCTGTTCTAGATTTTAGAGGTTCATGGGTGAAGCACCTACCCTTGGTCTAGTTTTATAATAATAATATTTATCACTCATCTATTAGTATGGTTCCATTTGAGGGTTTTTATGGGAATACTTGTATATATCCATTGTATTAGAACGATATTGGAGAGTCTTTGATTCTTGGACCAGATTTAGCACAAATCACAACTAAGAAAGTGAAGATGATTTGTGAGTAGATAAAGGCTACTTAGGACAATAAGAATGCTTATTATGATCATGGGAGTAGTCCTTTTAAGTTTAGGGTCAATGATCATGTGTTCCTAAGGTTTTATCATCATTCTATTAAGTGGATGTTTGGTCGAGGTAGTAAGATGTCTCCTCAGTTCATCTCACCTTTTTGAGGTGTTAGAGTGTGTTATTAAGGTGGTGCATCAGCTTCCTTCATTGCTGGATTAGATCCAAATTTTTTTCCATGTATAACAGCCTCATCAATATCTTAATGATTATTCTCATTTCATTAATTAGTTTGAGTTGGATATTGAGAGTGATGCAACATTAATGGAGTGGCCAATTGAGATTTAGGACCGACAGGAGAATGTGTAGTGTGGGAAGATCATTTCTTTAGTTCATGTCTTATAGAGGCACAATGGCTTAGAGAAGTATACATGGGAGAATGATTCATAGATTCATGCTCAGTATCCGGAGTTTTTAAATCTATTATGTTTTTTCTTGATTTTTAGATGCTCAATTATTTTCTAGTGTAGTTGAAGTTATTTCCTTTCATGTGATGTGCTTGTATTTTGTTGATAGTGATATCCCAGTTTGAGAGGTATCTCATGAGGTGTTTTTAGTTAGTAGTTGTTTCACCTTACTTATGGTTTTAGTATTTATTCATAAGTAAAATAGTCATTTTATATTTATCTAATTCAATGGTGTGGAATTTTATGAACCTTTACTTTGTGTCTTCTGGATGTTGGAGTTATAACAGGGAGTTTGGGGTGATTTGGGGAAGAAGGGTGTAGTTTTTGGATTAAATTTTAGCTGGAAGATCTAGCTACATCATGAGGGGAGAGCACTACATTGTTATATGTTAGTACAAATTAATTATTGGATAAGGTTGTTTAATTTGAATAATGATCACATTGGTTTCCACCTGAGTTTTTTCTTTGTGGCTTGGGGGTTTATCCATGATTTATTGGTGATGTTTTGTTTGGTTGGGGGAAATAGTTTGTGGCATAAAGGGTTTTAGGGACCTTTTGGGTTTAATATTAGGTACAAACCATTTTGGTGTGGTGATGGTTGTTGTTCCATGTGGGTCTCGGCTATAGGATTTTTAGGTTCAACCCTTTTTAGATGTGTTGCATTGTGGTGGATTATATTTCTCTGTGATGAGTGTCTGGGAGTTGTCAGGTTTGAGTTAGAGGATGAGGATTGTGTTGTGATCCTTATAGATTCAAGAGTTTATTCATGAATAAACCTATTACTATGTAAAATTCCTCGATTCCATTGAATACAATCTATTTTAATTCATGGTTTTTAATTAGGGTCACATAATGATTTCCAAATCAAGATTGTTGTGTCATGATCAAGGTAATCATGCCATGAAGCCTCTATTTTCAAGTTTTAATTATAAATTTAGATGACTTATCAAATTTTATTATATTACTTAACCTTACTATGAAAAATATCCACTCTTTGGCTTATATTGAATTCCCATTGGTCATCCATTAATAACTCCTTGATCCTTGATTTGGCATGGTTGAGATCCTTTGATCTGAGGTGCATTTATTTTCCCCTTTTTCCCCCTTTCTTCATTCCTTAAATTTATTCATGTTCTAATAGGGATATGGAAGTGGGGTTAATTTGGTTTTGGTGATTTTGGGTTGATTTAATGATAGGGGTTTGAGTTTTATAGGTTTGTGAGGTTTTCCTTGGGTTCTCTGGTGATGTGATCATCTTTTTTCATCGTATTTACATTGTGTTATTCAAAGCATCCTTTGATGTATAAGATTAAAGAATTTTCCATCATTATTAATGTGTAATTATAGAATTATCATTAATTTTATTTCAATGGGTTTATTTTTTGTATTAACCTAATAATGATAATGGATCTATAAAAACAAATCAAATGGGAAAGGGATTATACACAAGTGCTTTACATGATTCAAGTTTTTGAATCCATGTTGATGTTTCTTGATTGATATTTACTAGTGTGGAGCTATTTTTTGGTGATGTTGAAGTGTTGTATTGAATTTTATAAAAGGATAATTACTTAAATAAGTTAACAAAATGTGAATTATGAAAATATGGAAACTAATATTACTTCTTATGCTTGAGATACTGAATTAAATATAAAATCATATTTGAAAGGGGGATGTTTGAAAACTTTTTCCATTAAAATAGCTATTTTTTGTTGTTGTTTAAGATTTTTTCTAGTTAATTATGCTTTATCTTGTTTTTTGGTTGGTCAATGAGACATGATGTCTAGTTTGGGGGTGACAGTGTGTTGTGGCTATTGTGGTGGAAGTTGGGGGTGATGATGTGTTTTTGATAAGGTTGGTTGTCATGACTGATGTGGGAAGGATGTAATGATATTATGGGTTTTGGTTCATAATAGTGTGGTGGTTGTTGGAATGATATGGTGTGGAAGATGATATGTTTTTGGGTTCATTTATTTTGGGGTTGTGTCGTAGTGGACCGATAGTATGGTTTTATGTTGAAATTAAATGAAAAAATGAATAAATCATTTAAAGATGAGTGATTTTATGGGGTAACATTGTGTTGGAATTAATAGAAAATTAATAGAGTAAATGATTCATAGTAAGTGATTTAGTAATTTTGAAATGAAGAGTTTACATAAAATGATAATGTATAGAGATTAACATGACCTAATTAATGTAATGTGGCTAGTAACGGTGATTTAGAAATTGGTAATGAGGATATTAAATTGGAATTTGATGTCATGGTATGGTTTTGTTATGGTGGTGGTGTATTAGATTTATGTTTTGGGTTAGTTATGGTAGCAGTTGATTAGGAGAGTTGGTGATGATGTGGTAGTCATTGTGGGTTTCATTAGTATTTCTTTTAAGTGTAAACATTAGGTTAGGATTTTGTAGTATATTGTGTATCCTTTATATTTTACCTTGTTATTTTTTATGCACCACCACTAGATTTAGATATCTATACTAATTTCCATATGAGGATTTGGGTTTTGGGTGTTTCCTCCAATATCCAAGTTATAGAGGTAATGGATGACTAAATACTCCCTCTTCCCATTCCTCTCTTGCAAATGCATCATAGGCTTTAAGATGGTCTGGAGTTATGATGCATGGGTTGTAATGGATTGCAGTTAGAGTACCTATGATGAAGTTGTAATGATGATGATACACACTAGGGGATGTTCATGATAGGAGGAGGGCACAAGTTTGATGAACTTCATATTCTGGTTATCCTACTATGATGAGGATGATTGGTTCTATTATGATGTGGGGATATGATATGACGTGTCTATGTATGGTATGGATTGGCTATGTAGTATGCATTAATTGTGATGATGTGGATGTGGTTGTGATGTGGTTATGTGGTTATGTGGATCTGGAAAGTATGGTCACACCCTGGGCATATGCATTTGGGACATGAGAGCGACTAGATCGATGATAAAGTGGCTAAAAAGTAACTTCTTGATATATTTTTTTAATGTTGTGTTAGTATTCTTGGATGTGATTTTAGTTGAACGATCCTTGGTGAGGATGAGCGGTAGTTGACCTAGTATAGGTGACAAGTTGGTTCATTTTTTTATTCACTAAGGTGTCAATATACTTCTTTTTCATTTACATGAGAAGTTTTAGGGAGGATCTTACTGAGTATTCTTGTATTCTCACCCATATATATATATATATATATATATATATATATATATATATATATATATTTGTTTTTACAATTTTCCAAGGGGGATGTGATCGAGATGGACCATACTAGCTCGTGGCGATCATTAGTGTTCATGGAGTTTTCATCGCAAGAGTTTCATTTTTGTATTAAATTATAGAGACTTTTAGTTATGTTTGACATTTATATTCATTGTGGATCAAGTTTTATTTTATATCATATGGAGTTGATTAGTGGTGGTTTCTTATATTATTAGGATCTATGGAGATAATGACTCACATGTATGTGTTTTTATTACCTAAATGCTAGTCACTAATCCATGACCTAATACAGGAAGGCTTTAGGGGTCACTCACATATTCACTGCAGGCCCGGGAGGGGTTTTAGTGGGGGTGAGTTATGACATCATAAGCCAAAAAGACCGATAGGGTTCTCTCAGCCTCAACATTGCCCATATCGTCATCTTGAAAACACCACCTAGCCTAGAAAACCAACATTCCACAAAAAACACCCCATATGAGCCTTAATCATTAAAAATTGTCCATATATATCCATGAGTCCAGCTTCCAAGTCTTATGACATCAAACCATCCCAACAAACCTCACTTGATCTGGCTAAGGGAACATAAAACTTAACCCGCAAAATGAAATCAAACTTATCCTAATGACCCCCAGCTACTACCTTGCATTTTACCAAGCACACCCATATTTATCCCATAGAGATCATATAAATCTCTATAATTTTCTTGTCTCATTATAGCCAATACATTACCTACATTATTCAATATTCCCCACCATGGATTTTATTATAACCCACCGTGAACATCTTGCAATCCTCCAAGGACCTGAACAACACACCATCATCTCCCTCTATGTAAACCCACCACTTAGAGTTCTGAAGATCCAAAACATGTCAAATTATAGGGTAGTTTCACCGTGTACTACCCATTGAAGTCATTCCCCAACTGCACTTAACTCTCTCGGAGAAAGTGTCAACCTGATATTTCTCATCATCACCAAGCTACTCACTTGACGGTCATTGGAAATGACCCATCTATTCTACCAAAAAATGAAATTGAACTTTGGTTTCCAAACCGAAACCACAATCTCACTACAATATTAACTATATTAGGTAATACAACATATTTATTTCTAAGAATAAAATATGATTTTTATCCCAACACTATCGAGACAAGGCTCGAAAAAAATCAAACACTCAAACTCCCACTAATTGAGCATGGATCTAATACCCAAGTAATTAACTATCCTCCTCTCAACCTAGGTCGCATCTTCCCATGCACCTAGAACTAAAAAAAATAACCACCAACTTTCCCCCATGATAATGATAAACAACCATCTCACTTGTCTCTCAGTCACATGAGGGATAACTACCCCTCTCACTAATGATCTACAATCAACTATCTAGTCAGCATGACACTACGTCACCTCTGATATCATCCAGGCTCAAATCACACGAGTCTGATCTCACCATCCTAAGGAAATATAAAAAACATCTCGACCCACTCAAGGTATCTAACCAAACAACATATTTGGTACTAGAAAAATTTCATACCTTGAGCACTCATCCCCAGACACTACTACAAATATGGCCTTTAACAGCGCTAGAAAAGGCCTTTAACAGTGCTAGAAAAGCGCTGTTAAAGTCGGTGTAGATAAAGGGGGGGGGGGGGGTCTCCTTTGTCAGCGCTCAAAAAAGCACTGATAAAGACCCCTTTTATCAGTGCTAAAAAAGCACTGATAAAACTAAAAAAATAAAAAAATAATAAAAAAATCCTGCCAATCTTGGGGGGGCTTTTTACAGCACTTGAGCCCCCCATTTATTAGCGCTTTCCCGCACCTCCAGCACCTGCACACACACCCTCCAACCTTTATCAGCGCTATACCCCACCTTTATCAGTGCTAGCCCCTTAAATTCACCCATGAGTGCGTGCCCCTGCCTCCACTCAGATTTGATCTTGAGACCTCCCCCTGCGCGCCTGAAGCCTTTACCACTCCCCTATATTGATTTGTTCTCTTATTTATGATATATCTATATATATATATATATTTAGTTATATTTATTCATATAGTAATATATATTTATATTAATATATATAGTTATATTAATATATATATATATATAGTTATATTAATATATATATTTATAGTTATATTAATATATATATAGTTATATTAATATATATATAGTTATATTAATATATATAGTTAGATTAATATATAGTTATATAAATATTCATATATTGGTATTTTAAATAAAATGGATATTAGTTATTATTTAGATAAATCTAATATATTTTATATGTAAATATGTTTAATTATTTATTTAAAAAATTAAAATTTTATGTGTGAATATATAAAAAATATGTATATATTGTTATATATTTGATTATAAATAGATGTGAATTATAAAAAACTATAAAATTTCAAAGAAATAATATCAATATGAATGTAATACCTTGGAATAAATTCAGTTCCCATCAAAAAAGGCAATAATACCCCCTTAAACGAGGCTAAAAATCTACAAAATGTTAAAAAATTGGGGTATCACGACTAAAAACTCAGTTTTGGAGGCCTTATGGGCCTTTTTTGGACTCAAAAAAACCTTTACCAGGGTCCCCCAAGGTCATAAGGGTTTAGAAATCATCGCAAGTTTCGATTTGATATATGGTAGAGCTCAAACGAACACCTGGATCAAAAGTTATGACCGTTTGAAGTTCGAGTTGCGTTTTCAACATATTTTGGGTCTTTTTTTAATTTTTTGATTTTTTGGGTCTTCAAATTGTTATGAAATGACTATTCTTCCATAATAATTATCAAATTATTAATTAAAAATATTTTATTAATTTTTTATAATCCATTTTCACTAAATATCTTATATATTAAGTATATTAAGTGTAAATTTATATTTATACTTATCTAAAATATATTTAAAAAATTATATATTATATTTATATCAATATAACTATATTTATATATTAATATATTAATATATTATTTTTAATTAGCGCTACTAAAAAAAGCGCTGATAAAGGGGGTACCTTTATGAGTGCTAAAAAAAGCGTTGATAAACGTACCCATTTATCAGTGATTTTTTTAGCACTGATAAAGGTTGGTGCCAGGAAAAACTGTTTTTGTGGTAGTGAGAGCATAACATAAGACATCCCATACCCATACCTACTCTATATAGGGTTTTTTTTGTACCTGAGCATGACTAAAATCATAAAATTACAACAAAACACACTAAATCCACCATAGAGGCTTTAATTAATTAATATTATTCCAATAGGTTGTTTAATTAAATTCTTAATAACTTATTATTGATGTTTTAATTAATCAAATCCTATTTACCATAACCATTTCTCAAAACTTTTATTTTCTAGAAATAGTTTTCAAAACCATTTTTTCTTTTTGAAAAGAAGTTCACATCCACAATAAGTCATACACATGTCCAGAATACCAATGTACCTAAAAAATAATGCACAAATCACACCTCTTTCCACCCCAGGATAAGAAAAAAAACCAAATAATAACAATCTAATATAGATAATTGTACCACTACAACATGGGAATAACATTCTAAAATGAGGAAATAAGGGTCATTATAGGGGAAATACAACCTAAAAATAATTTTTTTGGGGTTTTTAATGGGTCCCATGAGGGTAATAAGAGGTGAATAGGCTGTTAAAAGGGTAGGGGGAGAGATTTTGGAGGATATATTGTTGTAATGAGTTGGGATTGGGTGGGAGAGAGAGAGAGAAGTCTCTTCCCAAAGTGTCTCCTCCCCTAAAATATCATAATCTTCTCTTTTTCTTCCTCTTTATCGTACTTATTTATAGTCATTATACACTAAAAGAGTGCCTATGGGTCATGATTTTTTTCAATTGGTTCGACCTGTCAGCCTACTCCCCTACCCCTATTGAAGAATGGAAATGGGGACCCAACACCAGGCTCATCTAGAAGGCATGGAATATCACATATGAGTTCTTAAAAAAATATTCTCTAAGTTATCAAAGATAATGGGAGTGTTAACTCAGGATCACCAGAAATGGGAAATAGAAGAGAAATAGAATGTTGAATTTCACACATACATCACACACCTAATGCGATGTTTAGAGAAGTTGTCATAGTAGGTGGAAGCCCCACCTTTATTGGTGATAGAACTACCTCAAGCACAATCCACAATATCTGGAACTATAGAGATGCAGGGGGTGACATGGGGGTGTGGATTCAAAACCACCTAGCCTCACACAAAAACAATCCTTAGTTTCACAATAGTTGTAGTTTCTTTTGTTTGATTAGAGTGATCCATAAGGTTGGATTTCATGCACTGAACTCTATTTTTTCATCCATCAGACACTAAATGAAATGAATTTCCCTCCTATGTAGGTTCATATGGAAGGTATATATGTCCATTCATTCACTATATTAGTAGAATTTCTCCCTAATGTGACTTGGAAAACATTTAAAGAAAAGTTTATGGAGAGATTTAATATCCTAGAATTTTAGAATCCATATGTGGAGATGATAGTTTTATAGCATAAGAGAGCAACTCAATAATGTGTCGAATAGTTAGAATATCTATCATATCCACTCTTATGACAACCTGAAAAGTGATATGTAGGTTATTTTCTCCCTAGGTTGGGGAAATAAGTTCATAGTTGGTTTTAAATGCATAATACAAAAACTATATTATAGGTTATTTACCTGACTGAAAATGTTATGTTAGAAAAAAATAAAGGAGTGGGTCCCTGATTTCCTGGAGGATGACTACACAACTTCTACATTGAGAGGGGGTCATGTGATAGCAGAACTCACGAACTAGTTCAATATCACAAACATGGAACCAACATGATAGAAATATGGGGAATGTTCTAAGAGGATCAACCCACAAATTTTTATCTCTAAAACTGGCCCGTGAAGTAAAGAGGTCCATCTAAGAGATTGATTGGAATTCATGTATAGAAATGAAGAATTATAATGAACCACAACACTATCCTAACTCACAACTTCTATAATATTCTACCCAAAGAAAAGAATATAGTGAGGGGGTATCTCTATTTCCAAATCTCAATATTCTAGGATCAGATAATGGACTATTTCAACAACTTTAGACATCTGTGCAAATTGTTTCAAAAAGGTTTCTGTAAAAAAAAAATCATGTTCGTAGAAAGTAGCTTTCCATATTGTGAGAACTTTATTGAATTAAATATTGGTGGATATAAATTTTTATTTCATTCATTGGACATCCAAACACCAACAAATGAAGAAAAAATGTTTATATTGAAGAAATGATTCTCAAGGGATGCATTTGATTTTATTTGGCCCTATTTTTTTGATATTATATTGGGAGGATGCATAAGTTTTGTTTGTAGTAATCTTCTATATCAAATCAAGAAACAAAGAAATCTCTATTGACAAACCTCTATATTGTCTTATATCATGCATTTAATAGATTCTACAAATTTAGCTACAAAAGGAAGCTCAACGGACCCATATATACTCTTGGTCATGTTTTGGTTTCACCCTATCACAATATAATGAAATAGGGAGAATTTTTTCTAGAAACATATTTTCCATGTATTTCTCATGGATTTGTAAGTCTTTGAGAGAAGAAAAATTGGAAAGGATTCATGGATGAATGCAAGATGAAGACCCACTTGATGATGAAAAGGAACCATATTGAAATTTGATTTTAGTCAGTATCTAGTGGGTAGTGTTGAATATGATGTCCATCTAGATGAAGAAATGAATTGATGTAATAAGAAATGTGGATATGGAAAAGGTACTTATCATGATCATTAACCTTCATGATATATTATAGTAACATTTATATTTTCAAAAAGCCTTTAACCATGAGGAGAAGGTGTATTTTCAAGATGGTGTAAGAGGGAGCAGTAGGGATTCCATTCCAATGGGTGTAGTTCTAGGTTATCATCATCTACCACATACTTTTCAGAGTCCACCTACACTGAATTTTACTGGACATAATTCTTATCCATGAAAGATCCCTTTCCTATTTGTTTATTTTGTAGAATCTATATGGGAAGCAGAATTCATTAACCATAATCAGTTTCCTTTCGCCAATATTAAGTATAATACCATTCTTAAGTAGGGGTGAGTGATAGAGATAGTGGTACCATTATATCATGAGAGACACATTTTATAAGGGAGAATAAGGGTAACTATATGGGAAATACAACATATTCTAAAAGGGGAATGAGGGGAACTATAGGACAAATACAACTTAGAAAGCAATAATCACAGCTATGGGTGTTGGTCATGGGCACCATGTGTGTAATAAGGGTTTGTAAGGATATTAAAAGGGGAGGGGGTAGAGATTGAGGAGGGGATATATTGTAATGGACTAGGCTTGGGTGAGAGAGTGAGAGAGAGAGAGAGATTAGTCTCTTCCTAAAGTGTATCTGATGAGCTATACTATTCTTATCTTAACCCAATGTATTATGTCGGTTTATAGCCATAATACACTAAAATAGTTCCTCTAGGTTGTGATTTCTATCACAATATCACAAAAAAACCGTACTTGAATCAACTTCACAATCATAGCAGTGAAAAGAAATGTAAAAAATCATGTATCCATGGTAACTTGGACTTATATAGGGGTTAGTTATGCCTAATAATAAGGTTTATCCCAATCTTCGACAACATACTACCTCTAACTGCGACACCCTAAATATTAAATCAACCATAATGCCCCAACCCGACCTTTCCCAAATGTCTTCTAGGTTCGGGGTGATAAGTAACTTTAGGCGCACCTCCCCATACACCAAAAGTTGCCTAATATCGATGAGAGTATGCCTAATATAGGGAGACTTTATTCTCTGTATCATCACAAAAAATATAAAATAAATAATAAATCACTATACAACATCATAGTAAGCATAAGGAAACACAACTAAAGGCCAACCATCAATATCGAATACACAACATCATGTTATAGAAATAATTGGCCCATGTTGTACACACAAACATACCTTAAGACTATCAACCACTGGGATGATCTATACAAAATAAAAAGATCAAGAAATACAATTAGAGACATAACTACAAACACACGCATCCCTCCAAGAATCTATCTCCCAATCCATCCATCCAGTTACTCCATTTGGATCCCCTACACCACCTATGACCTCAAAGTGAAACATGAAGGTCTGCACATGCACCAAGGTACTTTTGTAGGGTGTAAAAATATAACTTAGTAGGGTGAAACCAACATGCCCATTATATATTCCATTATATAAAGTGTATGTATGTATAAAAAATTAAACATGAAATATACAATAAATTGAATCAAGAAATTGTGTGCTAACTAGGACACCATGATACCAGACCCCACTTGCTTCATCCAATACCAACAATCAAGTCTATCATAACCACATTAATAGGAAACACATTTGAGGAAGGCATAACATAGACAACCTCACTTAGAGAAATCCCATTGGGGAAATGTGTGACATATCCAAACCCAGGCACACATATACCATATCTCATAGGAAACCCATCAAGGAATGGATTAACATACAAATATAAGTGTAAAAAAGTGATTGGGGGTCCGATCTTGGTGATCCTTTGGCATATAGAGTTATTGTGGATCCTCTATCAGTGATCTGTCTAACACTTGAGAATGTCAAGAACATAGACAGTATAATCTGCACAAACCAATCCTGAGGGCCCCATTCCCATTCTATCCCAAACTACCTCATCGTTGTCAATATGACATATCAGGTATTCATTTGGGAAAGTGGTAACATAGAAAAATAATCATAGTGAAGTAGCTGGTGCTCATATCACTTTTCATGTGATCCTCCTAGTACTCAGAAAAATGAGCACATGGATAGTGTAACTCTACACCTTAATCCCTAGGTCTCCAAGTTATAGCCCCATTTTAGATGAAAAGCATGGTTAGGATATACACACAAACCATACACGATATATGTATCCCATAACCTATATCTTAGATATCAATTGATCCATGCCTAAAAAATAGTTAGAGGATAACATATCACTACCCATGAAAGCTTACCTAACCATCCTCATAGCACACAACCATATCATATAAACTGTATCTATACTACACCCATGATGACCTCAGGACCTTAGGCCATACTCGAACCACAAGCCTGACCCTCAGGTTATACCTATCCATATAAACTCATTACATTCTATCGGTACATGCACTATCCTGTAGGGTTCAAATAAAACACATATCTATCTCTACCCCCTATTAGTGCATCACTAGTACCCAACAATTTCTCAAGGATCCTCACGGTTATTTGAGTTCCTATCCAACACTCAACTATGAACCAAGTCCACACATGGATCGAGGGATTCCACCACTCCATCCTACCTTTAATCATTTCACCCCAAGACCAATCACACCACTTTAAAGCATCACCTTGCCTACACTATCCAAGCCTTACAAAACTTCTCTCTAGGATTCTACACTCAACATTTTCCAATACCACTCTTTAAGATATATCTAGGATCAAGAGAACCTATACCCTCACTTAAAATTTTCATAGTGAAACTAGGCACACTCAATAGGATGGTTTCTCTCTCTATCCCAACTCAACAACATGGGTGACCCAAGACCAATGACTTACCACTATTTACTATGCCCATTCTTGACATCTCTCTCCTCTCACTCAAGGAATATCAAGTTCATAAGGATATCCCCTTATCCTTTCCCACAAAACCCTAAACCTTAACACCAATCAGTATGATCTTAAAGGGATAAGGATCCATTAAAATAGCTAAATCTAGGATATTCACATTCTATCCCAATATATAAGACCACTTCAGGGTCCATTGGACATAACTAGAGGTCGCGCCCCTTGGTGGTGTTAGGCATATCTAAAATTTCCAAACCATGCATGACATACCTAATTCACTCCTAGGAGGCCTTAACATTTCCTACCACAAGTTTCATGACTCAACCAACCCCCTTACCTATCCCCCCAAGTCACATTCATACAATGAGAATACATTCACATTCATATGGTTAAGTATTGAAGGGACCACCTACCTCCATATCAGTGTTACCATCCTTTAATTGTGATATTTCGAGCCTTGTCAAGATATCAATATCTTATCTCACACCAAAACCCATCAATAATCAATTATAAACCTTTATAGTTAATTATACTTAATTAATTAATTGGGAATAAACCAATAAATCTCATTCAGTGGCCTTCTATGGTTGGTACATTGAGAAATGGAACACCAATAACCCATGGAATGCCTTTGAAACTCTTAGGAACAAAAATCCTATTGATTAACACTGAATAAATCAATAATTCGAAACTCATTTTGTGAAACCACTAGGAAAAATCACTAGGAAACTTACCCATATTGAAATGATGAGTGATAGATTATGTTCATCCTATTTCAATAGCCTCAAGATTGTCACGACCCGTCCTCAGGGCCCGTGCCATGACTACCCCAAGACCGCCTTCCATAGGCCAGGGGCTGGCGACTAGCACCAAGGCGTAAATCCCGGTAAAAAGGGAAGACATTGCCTTTGTAAAGTAAACAAGCACCACAGAGTAAGCAAGCGGAAAGTAAACACTAAGTAAAAACAGAGTACAACTGAAGTGAGGAAAAGTAAATGGGCCAGTATACAAACCCAACTGAAAGTAAAGTACAACTCGAAAGGGAAAACAACAACTGTAAAGTAAAAGCCGCTACACCGAGCTGTCCACTGGAAAGCCCACCTGAAGGGTGGGTACAGATAGCTCCACTGCTCCTCGGGTCCCACCGTCCACTCCGAGCACGTCCCGCCCAGTGGTCCACCTCCAGGTACTGACTCGTCGTGTAGTCCACCTCCGGGTACCATCCAGTCCTCGAACACTCGGCCTCCATCAGCACTGCCTGTCGTCTGCAACCAACATAACGAGGTGCGGGCATAGCCCGTGCAGGGGTGAGTACAACGATACTCAGTAGGGACCCTAGGACCCTCAAGGTCTCTCTAAAACCAACAAGTATAACCACAAAGAAGATCTCAAAAGATAACCTCCACTTAGGTATATGTCCATACATATACCAGAGTTATCAAGTAACCCATCTCAACCATGAGGAAACACAAGGATCATGAAATCAACGGATAACCACTACCCAGGTATATGCCCATACATATACCTAAGTTATCAAGTGACCCATCTCAACCATGAGGAAACACAAGGATCATGAAATCAACGGATAACCACTACCCTGGTATATGCCCATACATATACCTAAGTTATCAAGTGACCCATCTCAATCATGAGGAAACACAAGGGTCAAAAGTCTCATCTCAAACTAGGATTTTCATTATCGAAACCGTAACTGCTGGAGAGCTCCGTCTCTGGAGTGTACAGTGGTCCTGTCACGACTCCGAGGTATTTCTCACTAACCTAAGACTGCTGAGGTGCTCCTCCTGTCGAGTACCGCGGGCCAGCTGCTACAACCAAGTGCTCCCATGTGCCGCTACAACCAAGCGCACCTCTGTTGTGGGTCTGCCGCTACAACCAAGCGCTTCCATGTGCCGCTACAACCAAGCGCACCTCTGTCGTGGGTCTGCCGCTACAACCAAGCGCTCCCATGTGCCGCTACAACCAAGCGCACCTCTGTCGTGGGTCTGCCGCTACAACCAAGCGCTCTCATGTGCCGCTACAACCAAGCGCACCTCTGTCGTGGGTCTGCCGCTACAACCAAGCGCTCCCATGTGCCGCTACAACCAAGCGCACCTCTGTCGTGGGTTTGCCGCTACAACCAAGCGCTCCCATGTGCTGCTACAACCAAGCACACCTCTGTCGTGGGTCTGACGCTACAACCAAGTGCTCCCATGTGCCGCTACAACCAAGCGCACCTCTGTAACACACCGAGTCGTTCGATCAGCAGTCGTCGGGTCTCGGTCAGCTACACGGTCTCCGTACTCCGCACGCTCGTCTCCGGGAGGGTCCGCTCCACGAGCTACTGGTCGATACTCCAAGTATCAAAAAGTCCTGCAAGGAAGTATCTCAAAGGACCACCTCATCATAGGGGTCTCAACGCAACAGACGGCGCGCCAATCGGACGCCCGGTCTGTGAGTTATTAGCCTTTTCGTCCCAGGGGCCCGGTTGGTTTCGTATGCGAACCAATCCGGCCGTAACTCAACTATACCCCAAACACTCATAGGTTATACCCATAGGGACCATTTTTCAAAGTGATCACCAACGCCGCTGACGGTTCGTCAAACGGACGTCTGGTCTGAAAGAGATCAGCTTTTCCGTTCCAGGGGCCCGGTTGGTTTCGTGAGTGAACCAAACCCGGCCATAATCCAACTGCGTCCAAAACTCGGGTGGAGTATGCCAAAAGTTCCGTCTCATCAAGAGGAATTCAACGAAACAGACGACGCGTCAATCGGACGCCCGGTCTGTTAGTTATTGGCCTTTCCGTCTCACACCCACCATGAGAAACTTCCCAGGAGGTCACCCATCCTGATCACTACTCTAGGCCAAGCACGCTTAACTATGGAGTTTTAACCATGTAGGCTCCCAAAAAGGAAGGTGCACCTTGAGTATAGTATACCGAAACGACATTCTCGATCCAAGGATCGCTACGCAACTGACGGTTCGTCGATCGGATGTCTGCAGCCCAAGTTATGGGCATTTGAACCAATCCTGTCCGAAGACGGGGGGGGGGGGGGGGGGTCTGGGCCCGGTCCGACCCAGCCCTGTACCCCCTTGGCCGGCCCGAACCGGGTCGACCCGGCCCGAGTGGCGGCCCGACCCGGCGACTCGGCCCGGCCAGCGGCTCGTCCCGGCCAGCGGCGCGGCGGCGCAGTGGCGCGACGGCTCGGCGGCTCGACGTCGCGGCGGCTCAACGGCACGGCGGCTCGCCCAGCGCGGCGCACTAAAGGGAGGGGGCATTGCCCCCCTTTAATTTTTAAAACGGCGGCCCCTTTAAGGGGCCGCGCCATGTGTATTGCCGGGGGGTTACACCCC
The DNA here is from genome assembly GCA_963277665.1 of Viscum album. Classification (NCBI taxonomy): domain Eukaryota; kingdom Viridiplantae; phylum Streptophyta; class Magnoliopsida; order Santalales; family Viscaceae; genus Viscum; species Viscum album. The sequence goes on from OY728156.1 coordinate 1,812,988,737, forward strand.
CGGGCTCCCCCCTGTAACGGCCGGCCAGCGCGGGGCCGGCCGGGTTCTCGCCGCGGGACCCTGCGGTCCCGCTCCTTCCGGCGCTGGCAGCCGGATTTCCAGCCACCTCCTTCAAGTTCTCCGGTGGCCGGTTTTTCCGGCCGCCACTTCCAAGATGAACGTGAATCCGTTCGACGCGGCGTGACGACGCCGCGTCCTTCCGCCGCGGTCCGACTCCGACCGCGGCCTCGTTTGAAACCTACGGCGTGACACGATGGCGCCGCGTTCCTTCGTCGCAGCCCGCTCCGGCCGTGTTTTCTTTTGTTCCTGCGTGGTGCGACGACACCGCACTGTCTTCGCTAAATCAACACCCAAGATTAGAAGGGGGAGGAGAATCAGCCGTGTTTGTGCGGTCCGGTCTCCTCCCGTTATAACGATAACAGTCGGCCAATCGTAAAAACACAACGATGAACTTTTCACAATTTTTAATAAAATTTGGAACAATGTCCAACAGATTATTCTTTCATGTTCGAGGGAAAGAAACACATAATTTGAAAAAAAGACAAAACCCCTACCTCGGATTCGAAGTTCATTCGTCGCCGATGCGGAAATCGGTGTCGCAGAAGGCATCCCCGTGGAACGTGCCTCCGTAATCGTCATTGACGAAGTCACGGATCTAAGCAGTGCTGGTTCGTTGATGTCGGGAAACGTTCGAAGATGAAGAGTCATCGATGTTCCTTGCAGACGACGCCCATTCATTCAACACGGAAGGAGGTCGTGGAAAGGAAGAAGAAGTGCTGTCTTTCTGCTTTGGAAAAAGGCGTTCTTCGTTGGAGAACTCTAATTCTCCCAAGTGTTGGGCGTCGCGGTACTTTACCAGCGTTCCGTCTCTTGGTGAAGCCGTCCCCCAAACCCTCTCCCAAGATCCCTATATATAGGTGAGGGGGAGAGGTATGTAACCATCGTGGTTACATAATTTTAAAAAAAGGGGGGTCGGGTGAAATAAATTGCATTGACGCAATTAAAGAGGTCCATTGGCACCACTTAAGAGGGGAGGGTGCCAAGGAGTTTCTCCCCATTTAATGGGGAGTTGAGGAATTAAGAGGCTCTCCCTCATTAATGAGGGAGAGTTGGGAGGTTTCCTCTCCTCCCATTAATTGGGGGGTTAAGCCCCGTGTGGTCCCCACCACAATAAACCACCCATGGAAGGTTTAGTTTGGGTGGGCCCCACCACCATAACCTCTCAAGGGAGGTTAAGGTTTGGTGGCCCCACCTCCAACCTCCATGAGGAGGTTTCAACCACCTCACTCCCAATGGCGGCTGAAATAAAATAAAGTGCAACATGGCACGTTATTTTATTATTACACTTTTAAAGAAAACCCAAAAAAAAAACAAACCTCCGCTTTCGATAAAACGCAACTACGGAAAAAGTCTCCTTAAGCAAATACCGGCGTTGTGAGTTCATCGGTGCCCTCAGATTTCAATTCTGAGCACCGGTTCAAAAGATAGAAAATCCCGCTCGTTCGTTCACTGAACGTACCCGAGCTAAACTTCGGAAATTGATTCTGGGCACACCGGGCCTCGGAATCAGGCGCCGTCATAAACTGCGTTCTTGTAAAATTCCAAAGAAAATTTAGGAAAAAAATTTCCCTTGAAATTTCCGGGTCTTTACAAAGATACTGCACCACAAAGCCCCATCACACAAAGACAATTCTACCATACTTTGGCGGAATCATCCTTGAATCCCTAACCAAAAAAACCAAAATTAAAATATGATGAAGGGGGGGGGGGGGGAAGAGAGGGAGAATTGGGAGATTTACCTCAAATTGGCATGTAACATCCCGGAACCGGGTTCCACGCAACGGGTGCCCCGAAGCCAGTTCGCCACAAGACCTCAGGCGCATTTCCCCAAATGCTAGAGGCTGCCGACTAGCAGTGAGGGACCAGGTCTGATAGTGGGGAAACTATGCCCTCATTTGTCAAAGTGTAGCGCAGCAGAATACAAAATAAACATACAACAACAAAAATAAACTACAGTAGTGGATACAACCAACAATATATAATGATGATGCTACATGTTTCAAGTTCCAAGAAAACATCCAGAACATGTTATACATCAGTACAGTACAGCAGAAAGGAGAGTACAACAAAGCAAAGCAAACAGCTGGCAGCGGCATCACGAGCCTAGGCTCGGTCCCATGCCCTCCTACTCCTCAGCAACAGTCAAGTACCTGTATAGGGACTCTTGCCCCTATCTATACCTGCAGAAACATAATCTGTTTGGGCCGAAAAGCATGACCCAAACAGGGTGTGAGAAAGATATCTCAGTAGGCACCCACCAAAGGCCCGTGCCCAACTGCGTGCTAACATGAAACAATAGTGTGTAGTGGTAAAATGCAATAAAGTAAGCAGTACTTAAAAGTCACTAATTACCAGTTATATTGCCATTTTATTATTCATTTTAACCATTAAATATAAGAAATCACCACAATGCATTTCTAGTAAACAACTAGTGTCCTCAGACACATAAACTCATACCCTCAGGTAACGAGTCTCCAACACAAGAATCTGTCCTAAGGCATAACAGAGTTTTTCCCTCAGGAGTAGGTAGTGTCGCCCATAGGCACAGAATCAGCTGCCCACAGGTACAGAAGAAGTTGCCCTCAGGCTGAAATAACTACTGCCCACAGGCTAAATAGTGCAGTGCCCACAGGATAATCACAACAACGCCCTTAGGATAAACAGGTAACCGGTCCATTCCCAACATATCAAAATGCAGTAAACAAGAAATTCCCCTCAAGGAAATTCTATAATCACTACATTTAGGGCATACCCTCGGGTATCCTGGCCAAACAGCTAAACAGTGAAACACACCCCTGGGGTGGTTTTCGATCCAAGAAACGATCCCAACCAGCATTTTATTATCACAATTAAATACCTAATCAATTCTAGGCATTAAATATAGCAATGACCTCAGCCACACGACACCCCAACATGGGTTCATGGCACAAAAATGCACAAAACGCACGATAGTTGGAAAAATTAACACCAAGACACCTACCTTATATGCCAACGAACGTTATACCCGAACGCCGACTCCAGAAACGCACAAGAGCAGTGTAGATCTGAAGAAGAACAAAACTCATTCAAACGTAAATAACTTACATTAGGGAAATAATTGGTAAGAACACTACCGGGAGATGAGAGAGCTTACCCATGCAGTTCCAACGAAATCGTCTGAAGCCGAAATGGATTCCAGATGAACGCCCAGTGGATCTTCAAAGATCCGGCCTCATCCTTTGGCTCCAAAATGGTTCAAGAGTCTCCTCTGCCAAATGAGGAGGCTACTGCTTATTTTAAGCTGAAAAAACAAAGTACATGACGTGTACTTCTGAGTACACGGTGTGTACTTCTTTCATTTAACTGTTCATTTGGTGGCACCGCCACACTGTTCATCCGTCGACATGAGTACATGGCATGTACTCTCGAGTACATGGCGTGTACTGTCGCTCAGCTGGCGGTGACGCCACCGCCTTACTGTTTAAGCCTGCCGACTAGCTACACGGCATGTAAGGTACCACTACACGGCGTGTAGTCGGTTCCTACACCCCTCGTCACCGACATGGCTACATGCCCCGTGTACTCATCCCAACACGGCCACAAGTACACGGCGTGTGGAAAAAGTACATGGCGTGTAGTTCCAAAATTTAGGATTTTTTCCCATTTTCCATATTTTCTCAAAAACACTTAAGGAAAAGGAAAAAGAAGAAGCCCTTGCCTCAAAAAAAGAACCGGGTTCTTTACAAACTTCCCCCTTATAGCAATTCGTCCCCGAATTTCCCTTCTAAGGGTGGCGAAGATAAAGTTCAGAACAACTCTGGCCACTAAGAACGTACGTTGGCCTTCCGCTCCCAGGTCTCGTCCTGCACTCGGCCATGCTGCCATAGCACCCGTACGAGAGGAACTGACCGGCCTCGGAGAACCGTCGTGCTCCAGTCAACGATACAGATTGGATGATCCTCAAAGGACACATCATGCAGAAGCTCAACCTCCTCTGGCTGAAATGTGTGAGATGGGTCTGGATGGTAGCGATGCAACTGAGACACGTGGAAGACATCGTGCATGGCTCGGTACCGCTGCGGTAACTGCAACCGATAGGCAACCAGCCCGACTCTCTCCAGAATCTCAAATGGTCCCACATACCTCGATGAAAGCTTACCTTGTATCCTGATCCTCTTTTGTCCCAGCCTCGGAGAAACATGCAAGAAAACCTGATCCCCGACCACGAACTCCAAAGGTCATCTGCGGCGATCAGCATAAGACTTCTGACGAGACTGTGCAGTAGCCATCCGCTTTTGAACCAACTGGACCTGCTCAGATGTCTCCTGCACAAGATGTGGCCCCAGTAAAGCTGCCTCACCTACCTCTAACCAGCACAAAGGTGATCGGAATGGCCTACCATATAAAGCCTCGTATGGTTCCATCTCAATAGTTTCCTGAAAACTATTTTTATAGGCAAACTCGACTAAGGGTATATGCTTCTCCCAAGAGCCCCCAAATTCTAGGACGCATGCACACAGCATGTCCTCTAGAACATGTATCGTCCGCTCTGACTGACCATCGGTTTGAGGGTGGTATGTTGTACTAAGAAGAACCTATGTGCCCAGATCCCTTTGAAAACTCTACCGGAAACGAGACGTAAAGTGGACGACCCTATCTGAAATGATAGAACGAGGGACCCCATGAAGACGTACGATCTCTCAGATATACAGCCTTCCGATCTCGTCCACACCAAAGGTCTCCTTGATCGGCAAGAAGTGAGATACCTTCATGAGTCTGTCCACAACAACCCACACGACGTCATTGCCTTGAGGTGACCTCGGCAACCCCATCACGAAATCCATCGCTACATCATCCCATTTGCACTCTGGAATGGGCAACTGCTGTAACAGCCCAGCTGGCCTCTGGTGCTCTGCCTTCACCTGTTGACAGGTGGAACACCTTGTAACAAAACCAGCTATCTCTCTCTTCATACACGGCCACCAGTACTGACGCCTCAAGTCACGGTACATCTTGGTAACCCCGAGATGAACTTCCCAAGCTGAAGCATGAAACTCCCACATCAGCTCCTCACGTATATCCCTTGGAACCCATACTCGTCCATGGAAATGCAAAACCTCATCATCGCCTATCATCCAACCTAGAGGAGGGTCCTCACTTGCCACCGACTCCCGTAGAACTAGGCCTTCCGGATCATATAGTTGTCTCATCCTCACTATGTCCAGGAGGGTAGATGTCACAGCTAACGAGGAAAGATAAGGCTACCCCTGACTGTCATGCACCTCTAGATGAATCTCAGAGAACAAATCCATGAGCTCCCACTCACCACTGGCCTCCTGCACTGCCTGTATCTGAGTCTTCCTGCTCAGTGCATCAGCTACTGCATTAACTTTACCAGGTGTATAGGCAAACTCGAAATCGAAGGACTGTAGGTACTCGACCCACCTTCGCTGCCTCAGATTCATGTCACGCTGAGTAAAGATATACTTGAGGCTTTTTTGGTCAGTGAAAACCACAAAATTCTCTCCCAACAGATAGTGTCTCCAACAGCGCAACGCATGAACAACTGCAGCCAACTCGAGATCATGTGTCGGGTAATTTCTCTCATGTGGCCTCAACTGCCGAGACCCGTATGCAAAAACTCGGTCGCCCTACATCAAAACTACTCCCAACCCAATCCATGATGCATCACAGTAAACTATATAGCTCTTCCCCTGCTCTGGGAGTATCAGGATCAGTGCTGATGTCAACCTTCCCTTTAGGTCATGAAAAGCTATCTCGCAAGCTTCTGACCAAATGAACTTCACACCATTCTTAGTCAGACCTGTCAACGGTACTGCTAAGTGGGAGAAGTTCTGTATGAAACATCTGTAGTAACCATCCAACCCTAAGAAACTCCGTATCTCAAACACATTCTTAGGCTGCTCCTAGAAAACTACTGCTCTCACCTTCTCTGGGTCTACTGCAACTCCTGCCTCTAAGATAATGTGACCCAGGAAGTGAATCTGGTCCATCCAAAAGTGGCACTTCGAGAGCTTAGCATATAGCTGATGCTCTCTTAGTGTTCTCAATATGATCTCAAGATGGGTGGCATGGTCGTGTCGAGTGTGAGAGTACACCAAGATGTCATCCACGAATACCACCACAAAGGAATCAAGATACGGATGGAACACATGATTAATCAGAGCCATGAAAACTGCTGGAGCATTCGTGAGTCTGAACGGCATAACCAAGTACTCGTACAAACCATATCTACTCCGAAAAGCTGTAAGCGGTATATTCAATGGTCTCACGCGTAGATGATGATATCCGGATCTCAAGTCAATCTTCGAGAACACTCATGCTCCACAAAGCTGATCAAACAGATCATCTATCCTCGGCAAGGGATATCGGTTCTTAACCATCAACTGGTTCAGCTTTCGATAATCCATGCAAAGTCTGAGGGTACCATCCGCCTTCTTCGCAAAAAGGACCGGAGAACCCCAAGGAGAAGTACTGGTTCAGATAAAACCCTTCTCCTGTAGCTCCTCTAACTACCTCTTGAGCTCCTGCAACTCAGGCGTGGCCATCCTATAAGGATGAATGGACACCGGTGCTGCTCCTGGCACAAGCTCGATAGAGAAATCCACCTCTCGCTCCAGAGGTAGACCTGAAAAGTCATCCAGGAAGACATCCCTGAAACGATCAACTACTGGAGGGAAATCCGTCTGACAAGTCCCATGGTCATCCAGATACAAGCTCGCTATCTGGGCTGTGACTCCACCTTGCCCATGATGCTCTGGTCCAGCTCGACTCGCCTGAACATCCCATTCGCCCTTGTATAGAAACTCTCTGCCATCTGGTGACGTGAAATGAACCCTGCGACGATATCAGTCTACAAAGGATCTAAAGGGAACCAACCAGTCCATCCCAAGAATGACGTCATAGCTCGTCATTTCTAAGACATAGAGGTCCCAAAGAAAGTGACACCCACCAACCTCAAGGTGGAACTCCCTATACTGACGCACACTGGCCGTCCTAGTACCCAACGGAGTATCTAGGCATCATGATATTGGAAGAAGTAGAAACACAGAGCCCAAGGATCTCCATAAAGGGTATAGATATGAAACTATGTGTAGCAACCGTATCGAAAAGTACTGAAGACAAGACAGAAGCTACTAGAATAGTACCTATGACTGTAGAAGGTCCGTGATCCTTCTCCTGCTGGGTCTGTTGCACTACATATGCCTGCCCAGTGCCGCAGCCCTGCGACATAGCCTGGCTACCTTGAGATGTCCCGCCCTGTTGCCTCTGAGATCCTGGTGTCTGGATACCACAGCCACGACCACCATCTCTTCCTATACGCCCTGACGTATTCCAGTTCCCAGACTGGTAAGAAGCCACTGTTCCTGCTCCCACATGCGAAGTCTGCACAGAACCCCTCTCACTAGCCACTGATGGAAACGCCCTGCAAAAGTGCTGCAGATGACCCAACTTTCTGCAAGCTCGACACTCCACTGGGTATCGTGGACACTGCGGTCTCTTGTGCCCCTCTCTACCACACTGGTAGCACATAACCTGGCCACCTGAAGCATTCTTCTGACTGGTACTGCCGCCCTGAGAGAAGTCCATCTGTCTCTTCCTATTTCCAGTAGAAATAATACCAGTAACTGGTGCTGAACCGCCCTGGACCACACCACTAGATTCCCGCAGGTTCCTCTCTGTAATCAACGCCTGGTTCACAATTGTGTGTACAATAGGCAACCTGAAAACATTCACCAGCGCTTGAATGTCATAACGAAGACCATCCTCAAAACGTCGGGCTCTCAACATCTCATCACCCACCAGCACGGGTGCAAAGTGCTGAAGCTCGGTGAAACAAGAAGAATAGTCCATCACTGACATAGCACCCTACTGTAGATTCATGAACTCTCGAGATCTATCTGTCCTCAGCCTGTCTAGAAAGAAGAAGTTATAAAAGACTGCCTAAAAATCTTCCCACGCCATGTCCCTGTGATGCTCTGACTGGGTGGTAACATCCCACTACCTCTTGGCGGAATCACGTAGCATATATGTCGCGAGCTTGACCCTCCGCCCTGGAGGCATCTCAAGATGCTCAAAAATAGTCTTCATCGACCCCAACCAAGACTCCGCAGCCTGTGATCCGCCATCCCCTGAAAACGTAGGTGGATGCTACTGCTAAAAGATACGTGTCAGCTCGGCCATAGATGTGGCAGCCTTCGGTGCTCCCTAAAAGGTCTGAATGAACCGCATAAAGCCTTCACAGAACTGCGCCTCCGCACCTGTGTCCAGTATAGCAGCTGGCGCCGCATCTGGATCTTCTGGAGGATCAACTGGTATCCCATGGCCCACCATCTCCGGAGTATAATCGTCTTCGCTCTCCTGGCGAACAACTCGCGGTCGTCTAGGCGGCATGACTCTAAAAGGTCAAAAGCACGCCTTAGAATCAAGATTATTGAGACTGAAAGCGAAGGAAACAAAAAGTAACAAGAGGAAGAAAGCATTTCAAAATTTGCAAGACAAGACTACACGGCGTGTACACTGACTGCACGACGTGTACTTGACTTCCCTTCACCTGCCCGGGTCCTTCTACACGGCTAAGCCACACGGCTTCCGTTCAACAAACTACACGACGTGTATAATACCTACACGGCGTGTACGGTGTTATTTCCCAATTGCCCGTGTCGTCTGTGACACGGCCGAATACTCGGATTAACACTACATGGTGTGTTATACACGCACACGGCGTGTACACCACCCCGTTTCCCAGCCACATGGCTAACTCCACACGGTCTTTCCTCGGACCAGACTACACGGCGTGTCCCATAGGTACACGGCGTGTCTAGGGAGAGGTGACACCGACCCATGTTGTTAGTTACCCGGCCGAGTCCCTAGGTCACACTACACGGCGTGCTCTGTCAAGGAGTTCGCCGACCCTTGTTGTTAGTTACACGACCGGACTCCGGGTCACACTCCACGGCGTGTACATAAACTACACAACGTGTTTTACCCAAGCCTTTCCCTACCCCGTGTTGCCACCGACATGGTTTGTGACATGGGAAGAGACTACATGGTGTGTACTCAGGGTACACGGCCTGTACTCAAACAGTTCATTTTTCTTCCCGAACAGAAGAACACACACATGACGTGTATGAGGTCCCACACGGCGTATATTCTGGGTTTTCCGGACAGTATGCCTCAGAAAATTCCTGAAACCCAGAAAATACTAAAACCAACACCTAAGTGTCAAATTCCGATCCATGAGGGCCCATACTCCCCACAAATCAAAGTTTGACATCTTATATGCGTTATAACCAATAAACAGTCAATGATCTACCAAATTTCGGTCAATGGGGGCCCATACTCCCCAAAAACCAAAGTTTGGTGTCTATTCTATAAACAAGCTCAAACAAATATACCATATCACAAGGCAGTTATTTATCAAGTAGCTATCACAAAATCATTCTTTATTATCACAACAACTATCAAAACAACATGCGAATTTCTAATGCACCTACATGGCATGGAAACTATGCATGGCATGTGATATCTAGCATGTGCCTATATGATACATGAGATGGCATACCCTCATCTCATCAGGTTGCAACTAAATAGAACCCACAGATAAAATATAAACTGCACAATCTCAAAGTGCGTCACCCAATGGTGAAAACATATCAATTGTAAATTGTAAAATCAATAAAATTGCAATCACGAGGTAAATCGGCTTTTCCCTGTACGCGGGTTAGCTACACCCGGGCACAGCTTATTACCAACTACCATTCGTCTTATCCCTGACTACGGCTCCAAATAGTAAGTCAAAGAAAAGAAACCCCTCTGATACCACTTTGTAACGTCCCGGACCCGGGTGCCACGCAATGGGTGCCCCGAAGCCGGTTCGACACAAGACCTCAAGCGCATTTTCTCAAACGCCAGAGGCTGCCGACTAGCAGCGAGGGCCCAGGTTTGATAGTGGGGAAACTATGACCTCATTTGTCAAAGTGTAGCGCAGCAGAATACAAAATAAACATACAACAACAAAAATAAACTACATTAGTGGATACAACAAACAATATATAATGATGATGCTACATGTTTCAAGTTCTAAGAAAATATCCAGAACATGTTATACATCAGTACAGTACAACAGAAAGGAGAGTACAACAAAGCAAAGCAAACAGCTGGCAGCGGCATCAGGAGCCTAGGCTCGGTCCCATGCCCTCCTACTCCTCATCAATAGTGAAGTACCTGTATAGGGACTCTTGCCCCTATCTATACCTGCAGAAACGTGATCTGTTTGGGCTGAAAAGCATGACCCAAACAGGGTGTGAGAAAGATATCTCAGTAGGCACCCACCAAAGGCATGTGCCCAACTGCGTGCTAACATGCAACAATAGTGTGCAGTGGTAAAATGCAATAAAGTAAGCAGTACTCAAAATTCACTAATTACCAGTTATATTTCCATTTTATTATTCATTTTAATCATTAAATATAAGAAATCACCACAGTGCATTTCTAGTAAACAACTAGTGTCCTCAGACACGTAAACTCCTACCCTCGGGTAAAGAGTATCCAACACAAGAATCTGCCCTCAGTCATAACAGAGTTTTTCCCTCAGGCGTAGGTAGTGTCGCCCACAGGCACAGAATCAGCTGCCCACAGGCACGGAAGAAGTTTCCCTCAGGCCGAAATAACTACTACCCATAGGCTAAATAGTGTAGTTCCCATAGGCTAATCACAACAACGCCCTCAGGCTAAACAGGTAACCGGGCCATGCCCAACATATCAAAAATGCAGTAAACAAGCAATTCCCCTCAAGGTAATTCTAAAATCACTACATTTAAGGCATACCCTCGGGTATCCTGGCCAAACGGCTAAACAGTGAAACACACCCTTGGGGTGGTTTCCGATCCAAGCAACGATCCCAACCAGCATTTTATTATCACAATTAAATACCTAATCAATTCTAGACATTAATTATAGCAACGAACTCAGCCACACGACACCCCAACATGGGTTCGTGGCACAAAAATGCACAAAATTCACGACAGTTGGAAAAATTAACACCAAGCCACCTACCTTATACGCCAACGAACGTTATACCCGAACGCCGACTCTAGAAATGCCCAAGAACGGCGTAGATCTGATGAAGAACAAAACCCATTCAAGCATAAATAACTTACGTTAGGGAAAGAATTGGTAAAAACGGTACCAGGAGAGGAGAGGGCTTACCCGTGTGGTTCCATCGAAATTGTCTGAATCCGAAACGGATTCCAGACGAACACCCAGTGGATATTCAAAGATCCGGCCTCCTCCTTTGGCTCCAAAACGGTTCAAGAGTCTCCTATGCCAAATGAGGAGGCTACTTGCTGTTTTAAGATGAAAAAACAAAGTACACGGTGTGTACTTATGAGTACACGGCGTGTACTTGTTTCATTTAACTGTTCATTTGGCAGCACCGCCACACTGTTCATCTGTCGACATGAGTACACGACATGTACTCTCGAGTACACGGCGTGTACTGTCGCCCAGCTGGCGGCGATGCCACTGCCTTACTGTTTAAGCATTTCGACTGGCTACATGGCGTGTAAGGTACCACCTCACGGCGTATAGTCGGTTCCTACACCCCTCGATGCTGACATGGCTACGCGCCCCGTGTACTCATCCCAACACGACCAAAAGTACACGGTGTGTGGAAAAAGTACATGGCATGTAGTTCCAAAATTTAGGATTTTTCCCCATTTTCCATATTTTCTCAAAAACACTTAAGGAAAAGGAAAAAGAAGAAATTTGTACCTCAAAAAAAGAACCGGGTTCTTTACATGGAATAATGAAATGAGCCTAAATCACCTCAGATCATTGTAAGAGAATAGGTAAAATGAGAGGGGAGAAGGGAATCCCTTCTCTGACTTCAAACAACTAGAGGGAGAACCCTCAAAGGGGGATGAAACTAGGGGTCTAGAAATGAAAATTTTCCCCTCTACAAAATAAAATATGAGGCCCATTGCAGTGTGACCAAGTGGTCATGGCATAATGCCCCACTCCTGGAGAAATTTTGTGGCATGATCATATGGTTCATGGAACAATGACCCTCCCTAGGGTAGAACCATGAAAAAATGATATGGTGCTTCAAGGAATAACTCTCCCTAGATTGTGGTGTGAAATCACCCTCCCCTCCTAAAGTATCCCTCATGAAATGATGCCTTGGTTCATCTCATTATATCCCCTTACTCTAGAACTTAATAATACATAGTTTCTTCACTATGACAAAACACCCTCATTGTAGCATGATCTACCACCCACACTAAAATCCACCACTCTGATAAAAATGAACCATGGTGTAGTACACCCCTTTCTATGGTATAGTGATTGTTATTTTGGTTTTTAGTGTGAGAAATGTTTTTCAGTTAAGTGTTGGGATTTTCAAAAGTTAAGTCTTAGGAATATACATTAGGAAAAATCGGATAAAGGTAGTTCCATGTTATCCATGGATAGACATGTAAATAAAAGTTAACTAATAAGATGAAGTTAATGAGATGAATTTTATCGAATTCAGTTGAAGGTAATATTTTTAGTGTTAGTAATTTCCAATAGATATGAAAAAATTAGCATATTGGTAGAAAGCATGCAAAATAGTGTGGTGATAAAGTGTGAGAATGTGGAAGGAGGTACATTCAATGCATGCACCTGGAGGAAATAGTCATGTTACAGAGGAAGATGTGATGATATTGAAAGTTAATTTCTAGATGCAACACAATTTCTGAATGATGTGTTGAATGTATGGAATTTACAACAACACTAAGGTCATTTTTGATAATACTTGAGAGTCATTCCTTGCAATTCAACAACAAAGGGAATGATATGGAAAATTTATCAGTGTGGAATGGAAAATTAAAGTGAACTATTCACTGGGTGTTGGTGGTCTAGAAAAATATTTCTACTTACAATCAGAGGTTGTTGAGGCCAACAGTGGGTCCACCATGAAAGTTAAAAGGTGGAGGAATCGATTAACATGTTGGGATTTACTATGAATAGTAGATTAGAACCACCTGTGAAAATTATGTTGTGGTAGAGAATCAATATTTCTAGAACACTCAAGTGTCAAAGACCCTATGGTCAAAGGTGGTAGGTCACAATCCAGTGGGACAAAAGAGGGGAAGGATAGAAGCTAAAATATGGACCAGCTAATGGGATCACATCCCACCTATTGTGGTTCATCTTGGTGGTGGTGCTTATAAAAGGAGTTTATTGATAGAAACATCAACATGATATCTTTTGGTAGTTAGGGTAGGATATCAAAAGATAGGTTATCCTTTTAACTTAAATGTATTCTTGTTTATTTGAATAAATAAATGCATTCATTCTGCTATGGATATACGGCTAAGGTACAAACCACATAATACTTGTGTTGTGTGTTTTCCTTATGTATTCCATGTGCTTTTTTTTTCTTTGTTGTTTACTTGTCTTGGAATAAAGACAGTGGGGATTCTAGAACCAGATGAAGGGGTAGATCAGTATGGTGGATGGGGTTCCTAGAATTCCTGGTTCTGAATGTTGAACCTTGGGGGGTGTATCGACTGGAAGGTGTAATTTTTATAGATCTATGTTCTATGTCCAATCAAAGTTTAGTTAGAAGAAATTATAGTTCCTTTAGTTAGTAAGTTTATTATTTTTTTGGTAGTATGTTCATCAGGAAGATGGTGGATGTCCCAGAGTGTTTTGGTTATATCGAATTTCCTCCCTGATGGTTGTGTCTGGTGGCATGTTCCATTTATTAAAGTGGAATTAAAAACTTTGTAGAATACAAATGAAGACTTCATAAAGACAAATCGTGACCCCTTATTCTTTTTGGATTCAGTGGGAGTGCATTATTTTAGGATTATAACATTGTAATGGGTTAGGAACAACTTGATGTTTCAAGAGTGTAGGGAAAAGACATTAGGGGATGTTGATCTACTACTCCTGGAGAGTTTTTAAGTTCCGATTGATGGTGAATCAACCAATAGAAAGATGTTAATAGAACTAGAAATCCATGACAACAAACACACATGGATTGTTTCAGGAGGTGTATCCAGGTTAGATGGTTCACGATCTGGAAGGAGGGTTAGGGGTAAAATCAATGACATTCAGTTTTGAGTTGAGGTATTTCTTGGTTGGGACCAATATTTTCATTACAGGAGATTAATTTATGAAGGTTCACAAATCTCATAGTAGAGAGGGGGTGTATGCTATATCAAAAAGTATTTTTCATCCCACTTGATTTAGGGAAATTTATTCTAGGGTTTCTCATAACTCAACATTTTGAATAGGGGAGAAGTTTTTTATTCAAAAATCCTTGATGTCATTGGAGAAGCGGTGGTTCTATCTGGTCAAAGGAACATAATGAGAAAGTGGCATGTTCCTGGTTCATCAAAAGTTAGTTATGATGACCAATTCAAGGAATAAAATAATATTTGTTGAACAAAATGGGATTCATGGGGTGGGGCTCAAGATTATGGATGAGTGTGAACAATGGAAGGATATTTGATAAGTCATAAGTGCAGACTACCAAAATATGGAGTTTTTTGTATCGTTGTAATGAGAGAAAAAAAGTGAGAGGAAGAAGGGGGGAAACCTATGGCCCTTGGAAGAAACTTGATTATTAGAGTCTTTAAAAGCATTGGGTGGAAATCTTAATATAGAATGAAAGGATACTAGTGAATCAGAACTTGGACAAGTTCTTATTTTTTTCACTCATTACCATTGATACATATACCTCCATTAATTAAGAAGCACAATAGTGTGGGTTTTGTTCCTCAAATCAAGAATATGAGGAGTTTATGGGCCTTCTTTGAGAATAACCATTATGGAAGGAAGTGGATATGGATATGTTCTGATGTATGAGAGACTCATAAATGTAAAAGAGTTTCAAAATATATGTTGGTTATGATTTCCTACAGTCATGTGGTGACTGGACCTGGAACATTGGAAATTGGTGTTGCCGAGTAAGTGATCAGACCTATTTGAGAAGGCCTGAAGCTTGTGGTGGATCCATGAAGAATTTCTTGCATTGAGATTCTACCTTATGGTTTTTTAAGTGTAATTTTTTTGGAAATAATGGTATATAATGTTTGGGTTTGGTGGATATATGAATTATCATAAGGATTTGGGTTATTTCATTTCCGTTTGAGGTAGTATCTTCTAGAGGCACTCTAAGTCCAGTAACGGGATGGGTGTTTGTTCTCTCATATGAAAAATAATGAGAAATAATCTAAAACTATAGAAAATCATAAAATATAGAAAATTACCATTGTTTGGAATTTTTTCTTTACAAAGGGTGGTGATGTAGACTTTAGTGGTTTTTGAACTCTATGGAAATGACTATCGGAAGGTTATCGGAATAAAAAAAAAATCTCTATGGTAAATGAGAGGGATCCTAGATGGATCGAAACTAATTCAAGAATAGAGTGGTATAAAATAATCATGCATGACTTAGTTGCACTAAGAAATGATTCAGTGGGAGTTTTTTGGTCTAAGGGAATCAGATTTTCTAGAAGAAGTAGGTTCAGGATAGAGGCTGGGTTTGATGGTATCACTAGAGTATGATATTCTGTACAACTCTTGGGTTGAAAAATATTGGTGAATCATATTTTTAGAAGTGTTTTAGATTATAATGAGTGAAGGCATGGGAATGGTACATGACATAATGTGTTGATATCACTTCAATGAACTTTGGATTAGGACTCAAGCTTGTTTTCCTTGTATGGAATTTCCATGGAGGCACTCAAAAGATTTTGGCATAATAGAATGATAAGTCATGGATGATGGCTGGGAAGGTGATTCTCTTTAGTTTGGGGCTTGGATGATCAATTAAAACATAGAGGTGAACCAAGTGGGAACTATAAAGGGGTAAATAGAAGATGGCTAGTTTGGGACTTTGGTGAAATAAATGAGAATAGTATTTGAGTGGTAGATTATTGGGTTTAAATTACAAAAACAATTATCAAGTTGTAAATTGTTTGGTTTTTTTATGACAACTGATTTTCATATAATTATTGGAATTTATGGAAGTTAAGTCTCTGTAAGATACATTGGAAAAAACTGAATGGAGATAGTTCCAAATTCACTATGGATGTTCACGTCAATAGAATTTATTTTAGAGGAAGAAACTCAGTTGATCCAGTTCATTAGATATAACCGAATGGAATATGTTTAGTGGTAGCAGTGACTAACATCCGAGCATAAATTAGCTTGGTGGTAGAAAGATTATAGAATAGTGTGGTGAATAGGTATGGGAATGCAGAACGAGGTTCATCCAACACGTGCACTTAAAGTTAGTGGTCATGTTCTGGAGGAATATGTGATCCATCCAAAAGGGAATTTCTGTATATAACATAAGTTTTGAAGGATTCAGTGAATGTGAGGAAGTTATAGAAACATAATTATCACTAATGATAATATGTGATTAATTTCTCAAGGTTCAATGGAAAAGGTAATGATACAAAAAATTCATCAGTGTATAATTAAAAGGTAACATACATTATTCATTGGGTGTTGATAGTTAAGACAAATAAATCTACTCGAAATCAAAGGTTGTTGATTCCAATGATGGGTTTTTGAAAGTCAGAAGATGGGGGAATAGGTTAACCCCTTAGTACCTACTAAGTAGATCATAACCACCTATGCGAAGTATATTATGGAAGATAATCAATGTTTCTGGATCACTCAAGCGTTAGATTCCCTATGGTTGAATGTGTGAGGTCACAATTTGATAGGATGGAATATCATAAGAAGAAGAGATGGAATATGGAGCTGTCAGCAGGATCACATCCCACCACTTTTGGGTTATTAAGGTGGTGGTGCTTCAAATAAGAGTTTTTGTGGGAAGCATCAATAGGATATATTCTGGAAATCTTGGTAGGATACCAAAATATAGGTTATCTTTGTAACTCACATGAATTATTGTTTCTTTGAATAAAGAAGTTCAATTATTGTCCCATGTATGTAGGAATAATTTGAAAACCACATAATTCTTGTGTTGTGTGCTTGAATTGTGTATATATTGTGATTGTTTTCTTGTTTTTTCTACATGTCTCAGAAGTAAGGTTGTGAGGATACCAGAACTAGATGAAGGGGTGGATCGTCATGGTGGCTAGGGTACCTAGACTTCCTAGTTCTGGATGTTGAACTGTGGGGGGTGTAGATTGGAAGGTGTAACTTTCAAAGATATAAAAATTGTGTCCAATCTCCAACAAACTCCCCTCATTCCACATCACAATTCCCCTATTATAGTATGGTCAGATGACTGTATCAAAAATTTCATCCTATATCCTGATATACCAGCCCCTCTCCCTCCACCAACACCTAAAAATCTTGACCTCGAACAAGAAAAAACTCAAATTAACACTCTGGGCTCAGAGGACTAGTTCTATAACACCAAATTTAAACTTAACCTACTCTTGGATTTATAAAATTCAAATTCTACCAGAAAACACCAACCCATAATGACACAGTTCGTTACATATAACTTGTGTGATCATTTTTTCCACTTTATTTTTTCATTTTAATACCTTTTGAACTCATTATAATGGTGAGATTTTAATCAAATGAAATTTAGAGTTTTCTGTTAGATATATATCTTTGATTTATCATTTTCCATAGTTGGGAATTGGTGGTGCTTCTCCTTTGTTGGTGAAATTGTTATTAATCTTGAAGAAATCCTTGGTGGTTGGCTTTTCCTTTAAGCTCAATCCATTCAGCTACTCATTCCAGTTCCATCTACATTACACCACTTAGTCCCTACATGTTTATGTTTATGCATCAATATATATCAAACACTACATATCTAATTTCAAACAATTTAAGGATAATTTTACCTTATATATCAAATTTTTTAATAGTATATTCCTTGTAATCATTTTTTAACAATAATTTTATAGTGTAATCATTTTATATGCAATATACCAAGCATTCTCTTATTATTTTATAATTTTACATTATTGTGACCAATTTTTAGAGTTTCAAAGATTATTTCTATAAGGTTTCTTATTTAGCATATCTCTTGTTTCTTCAAAAATCTTAATGTTTTTCCTTTTTTTAACTATTTTATTTATTTTTCAATTTTTATGGGATAATTATTTCTATAAATTTACTATGGATGATGTATGAATATTTAATCAAATCATTTTTTTCATTTCCATATCTCAATATTATATTTGATTCTTAGCAATTATTTTTATTGTTTTAATCTTTTTACTCAAAAAATAATTGTGTCCAAACAATATCCTTCATAAACCCTTATTTTATTTAACTTTTAGAAGATTTTGTAAAATAAATCAAACATTAGATATTGGTTTCTAGTTAATGATTTTATATTTCCTTTTTTAGGAAAATTTGATAATTACTATGATGAGGATATAATTTCATGTTAATGACTTTTTTTCCATGATTAAAAATAGTGAATATATATTTCTTTTTGATTGGATTGAGAAAATTAAAAATAATTACATATTTGAGAAACATTTTTAAGGAATTTATTTGATTTTTTTCATGGTATTAAGATTGAGGTCACACAAGAAATAATAAACAATGCAAATTAATTGATTCAGATAGTGATTTCACAGCATTGAGTGCCCCATGAAAACTAGGATGCTACTCTAATTAATGTTGGGATAGTTGTTGGGGAACAAGTAACTGTTTCCAATTCTCTTGGTACATATTTAGTTTAATTTGTTTAGTTTTAAATTAAACTATTATTGATAGTGCTATGATATTTCAGTAGTTATATTGGATAGTGGGCTTATCCTGGATTTTGTTCTTTGATGCTATTATTTCCTTTGAGGGTCATGCTGGTTTATGAATTAAGTTTTATCATTTCTTTTTCATGTATTGTTCTAATTTGATCTTACATTCACATGTGCATGCAAAAATTCACACCCAAAAATGGTCTTATACATGACAAAATGATCCAATTGGAAATTTATTTCAATAATAGGTTTGATTATTTCATAAGGAATAAGTCATTTAGTTTATTTTTAAGGATTACATTAAATTCCAATATTTATTTTTTGTCTTGGAATATTTTTACAAAGCCCCCGAGAGACTAATTTTTTAATATGTTTAATACGTGTTCCAAGTTTTTCTCATTAATGAAACTTTTTTTAAAACAAAATACTTCATGTTTTCATTATTAATAGGAATTCCAAGGTTTTAAAATGGATAAAATACACCCGGTCCTGCTATTATTTTTATAAAAATTAATTAAGTTCTCTGGAGTGATATATATTGGGAATTTCTTGTGAGGCCTTGAATAGTGTGTTTTCAATATAATCATTCATTTTATTTTATGTTATTGGTTGAGGTAACTTTTTAATTCTATATAATTATCAATTACACCAAGATCACTTTTGTTTAGGGATGGGAAGGAATAGAATGAAGTAAAAAAAATACCAATTTCCCCTTTTATTGAGGTATTTGGTTATCTTAAAATATTTCCCAAGAAACATTGGTTTCCTTCAGATAGAGGAAACCAACTCTCTCCCATTTTTTATGGGAGGAAATGGAAGGAAATTCTTGGAAATCTAAAAAAAGTAAAACAAATTATTTTATTTTATTTTATTTATTAACATTATAATATTATAATAATATTTATTATATTATTTTATTATCATAATATTTTATTATTATTATATTATTATTTTAAATATATTAAATTATTTTACTTTTCATTACTAACCAAAAATCAGCTTTTAAGTTTTTTCCCTTTTCATTCCCCTCATTTTATTTACCATCCTTTTTTAAATTTACTTTTTATCGACCACACAAGTACCAAAGGTGTTCACTAACATGATAATGTCATTGTTTTCCAAAAATTTTCATATGAAAATGATGTCTCATACCTTTTTTTTACGTTTTTCCTGATTATTTTCTTATTTCCCAGATATAGATGACCTTCATTTGTTGCCTTTTTATTGGGTTTATAGATATTTTCAGTTGCAATATTTTGAGGAAAATTTTTATAATTATTAGGGAAGAGAATCTTTCACTTACGATTGTTGTTGTTCCAAGGCTGAGCTTAATTTCTTCTGGTGATTATGAAGATGATATTTATAAAGTATACCACAAAAACTTATCAAAATTTTCAATAAGAAGCACTTTATGGCCTCCTTCCTTGAAAATCCCCCTTGAGGATGTGCCTGTTATGGAATATGTTCACCACACTTCTTCATCTAGGGTGATTCGGAAGTATAAAAACAAGTGTGAGCTTCTCTTATTCATGTTGTTTAGGAATGTATCATTTCATCATATTCTTTGTTTTTGAACCTTCTAATCATTCTGGAAGTGTCTTATTATTATATGTTTAACCTAAATTATAGAGTATACTAACAAAAATTTAGTGTGGGTCCCATAGAGAGTATTCATTGGGGGGGGAGAGGGGTCAGTGAATATAAATATTTTATGATTATTTCGCAATCAACCTTTGCCACTAGTTAGGATCAAACGAAAAATATTTATAAAAAATTCTTCTTCACATAAAACCTTTTGATGTTAATTATATTATGATAATTAGTGGATAATTTTCTTCTTTAGGTGGATCTCCTCTCTCATTTATCCTTATCTAATTCATTCACTCCCACTGTACACTTATTTTTTACTTTTTTTCCTGTAAACAACCTTTCTTATTCAAATTTTGACTTTCAGATTCAAACTCATAACTTCTTCAAATTATTTGGATTCCATTTGAGTCGTTGAACCAATACATCCCACTATACCACCTTTAATATTTTTAAGGGGTATGGAAGTTAAATTTTTATTATTCCATAAGTCTCCTATGAAGCCACATTATCAAATTCACTCGAATGTAGATTTTGACAAGCATCATGATGTGTCCATGAAAATTATTGCATAAACATGTTCTTCATGGTGAAACTGGGAACACTACAATATGATAGGAATGTCTCCTTCCCAAATACCAAATGGGTTTGGACTATAATTTGTTGGTGGTTTTTTAATAACCTTCACATCAAACACATATATCCATATCCTTTTTATGTGATTTCCAACGGGTCCTATTCGTGGAACTAGAAACACCTAGTGGTTCCCTTATTCTTAATGTTTTACAAACCTTCTTTCCAAAGGTAGGTGGTTATTGGGAAATGGATCCAATGATTCTTAAGGTCTCACATTAGTCTAGAGGATGGGATTTTAGGCTCATCACAACCTTTTGGGTGGAATTATTGCCTACTTTTGGATTCTCTTAAATATTTAAGACATATTCAAGGATCCTTTATTAAATCCAAAGTATAACATGGTTTTCCCTTGGGTTAACAATAAATTTTTAACATGAATGAAGTTTATAATCATATATATTTATCTTAGTTTCTTCATCAATGGAGACATCTGTATGTATCTAAGGTTCTCCATTGATGGAACCCTTTTGCATACAAATTAGAGATTCTTTGGTCGTTTATTATTATGATGTTGGTTTTAAGACAAGTAGTGGGACACTCTAGAATTTATCATTATCCTAGGATATGGGAGTTGTTTTTGATGTCGGGATTAGGCCCATGAGATGGGCTTCCTAAATATCCTTGTGAAAAAAATTAAAACCCATGTAGTTCAATGTCACTTAATGAGACACATCATAACTTTTAATTTCATGTGATGAGGACCAAACCATGCAGCTTAACATCACATGACAATAACATATAGGAAAAACGTTACTAGTAAAAGTTTGGTGTGGGAATTATGACAAATAAAACCAAGGAATCCAGAGGGAATGAAACCTCCGAGATTGGATATGAACCTTCTAGGAATGTGGCCCAGATAAAATTAGGGTGAATTTGGGGTGTTGGGTTTGAACCTTAGGGAGGATTTCTATATATCCCATTTGGCTCAGAATAAAACCCCATGTAGTTCGATTCAGTTGAGGACTCACTCCTATAGAGACCCTATGAAGGTTTGTCTCATAGGGGATATGGACCTATGAAATGGATACATGGTATTGAGGACCCACACCTATTGAGTCCCTCTAATGGAAGGCAAGAGGAAGATCTAGAAAAGTATTATCCATCGAGGTATGCATTTGATCATGTGGAATTCATGATCATAACTATCCTCTAGTCATATGTGAGTCATTCTTAATGAGATAAACAAGTTTAATTTTAAGATCTTACAAACCAAAAAATCTTTTTTGTACATTGGTGGATGAGACTGAGACGATGGGAGAGAGAAATGGATTTGAAGTGCTTTTCTACTATCTTGTTTTGGTAATCTAAAGGGATGAAAGATAGAAGGTGAATAACCAACTACAATAAATACTGGGGGCTTACACCAGAAGGGATATTCTTTTCTTTTCTCTATATAATAGAGTATGATAAGTCACTAAACCACATCAAAGGAAAAAACAAGTGTTCACCTCCTCATTAACAGAAATGGGAGGTCCCTGGTCTTATAGATGAGAATGGGAGGACAAATCCCTAGCCCTGGGATCTGATATCGGGAGGTCCCTGGCACTTTCCCCAATATTTGGGTCCTTGTTACCAAAGGGATGAATAAATATACACACCCTAAGGACCCTACCCATAAGGTGGGACAAGTGTAGGACACCTCTTTCTAAAGGAATGCATAATTTAATGGGAGACACATTGGTGTGTCCTTTGGCATGGTTGTGAAATTCTAGAGGTTTTGGTTGAGGATTTGTCCTAGACCCTCTCAGATGAGGGATATAAGGGAATAAATTCCCTAACATTGGTTTATGAAGAGAGGACTCAAAGAAGGGTCACACAAGTGAAGGCTGGGGGAGCTGAAGATGTCTGACGTAGGGTAGGACTAGGCGAACTAGAGATGTCTCACGTAGGGTAAGCCTGGGGAGACTAGAATTTCTTCATACAGGGTGGACCTACGTGAGTTATAAGTGACTATTGAAAATGGTTATTCTATGAAACAACACTTTTTTAATGCCTTTCTTTATGATCCAAGGGTTTCCTCAGGTGTCTCTGGAAGGGTCTCACATTGGTCCCTAGTTTGGGAGGATACCTTCATGCTAGTGCTTGTCCACTAAGGGGAGGTGTCTCCTCACATATCTATTTTGTATTTCACACACTAGAGGAATTTTAATCCAAATATCTCCCCTAATTACCTTTTCTATTAGGTTTTGGAGAGATGCCTAAGTGGTTTTAAGGGTCTGGGTGAAAGACTAGGGAAAATAAAGCTTCGCGGCTTCTTCTGAACTTCTAGTACTTTCAAATGAGGATCCCAAGGTCCTATTTATAGAAAATTTCTGGATCTTGGGTGAAGGATACATCTCACATAGGTGGTTCACACTAGTGGACCACATAGGTGGGTCCTGAAATTTGACTGCATGGAGGCTTTGCATAGGTGTGACCTGAGCGGTTCTCCTGGGTGCGCTTGTCTGGGGCCTGCATGATAGTTCTAGTGTATAGGTTGAACCTACATAATAATGATGGAATTCACACTAGACTTGCGTGATTCCACTGATTGGACCTTGCATGGTATAACCTAGGAAAAGTGTGTGTCCCTTTATATTCCTCTCTCTTATTTTTCTTGAGGTATTTCCCTTTGAAAATTATTATTCTCATATGAAAAAAAAGAGTGTCAACAAAATCCCCCTTAGGATTGGATCTGATTAGAAGAAGAGGGTATAATCCTAAGGTAAAGGAAAAGGACGTTGATGGATCCTTCATTCACTGGGCTCCATGTTCTCATGAACATTTATTCTTGGGCTTGACGAATATTACAACTTGAGTGTCGTGCAAGGGATAAGTGAAATGGAGATCTGTGTAGGTGGATCGTGCTAGTGGACCATACAGGTGGGTCTCATAGGTCGACCGTGTGTATTTTTTGTACAAGTTTACCACATAGGGGTCCCCACATCTATAAATAGTGTTTATGGCCTCAATGGTCTTCCTTTTTCCTCTACACTATTATTATCGCTGCACTAGTGATCCTTTCACACTAGTTTGTTCACTAAAGCTCTATTCATGCAGACTCGGTATGCCCTTACCTGTGCGACACATAGGTCGACCGTGTGGATGTTTTGTGCAAGTTTACCACACCGGGGTACCCACATCTATAAATAGTTTTTATGGACTCAACGATCTTCCTCTTTCCTTCATACTATTGTTGTCTCCACACTAGTGATCCTTTCACACTACTTTGTTCACTGAAGCTCCATTCACGCAGACTCGGTATGCCCTTACTTGTGTGATGCATACACCTGGCCGAGTGACCTACAGGTGGGTTTCATAGGTCGACCATGTGGATGTTTTGTACAAGTTTACCACACAGGGGTCCTCACATCTAAAAATAGTGTTTATAGCCTCAACTATTTTACATTTTTCTCTTCACTATTATTATCACTGCACTAGTAATCCTTTCACACTAGTTTGTTCACTGAAGATCTATTCACACAGACTTGGTATACCCTTACCTGTGTGACACATAGGTCGAACGTGTGGTTGTTTTGTGCAATTTTACCACACAGTGGTACCCACATCTATAAATAGTTTTTATAGAATCAATGATCTTCCTATTTCCTTCATACTATTGTTGTCTCTACACTAGTGATCCTTTCACACTAGTTTGTTTACTGAAGCTCTTTTCACAAAGACACAGTATTCCCTTAATTGTATGACACATACACCCGTCTGAGTGACCTACATGAGGTCACTTGGGTGAGTGACATGCATGAGGCCACTTAGGAAAGTGAACTATGTGAGTCCACTTGGGTGAGTGAACTATGTGAGGCCACTTGGGCGAGTGACCTACGCAATCCCACTTGTGTGAGTGACCCGCGTGAGGCAACTACTTTGAAAAATTTCTGAATTTATATTTTTTTTTCAAAACCAAGATTTATTTATAATTAAAATCTTGTTATTTACTTGCACATTCCCAATGGCCACCCATAAGGTTAAAGTTTCTGATGAATTAGCTGGTAATCATATAAATGAGATGGTCAATGTTGTCGAGCTAGTTTATTACAATGCATGTGACATCACTCTCTCGGACTTGGTAAATTACATGAAGAAACATCATCACAAATATCCCAAGAGTAATTATCTACCACTCCATGGAAACAGACATCTAAAGGATTTCTTCATCCTAAATCTGAAGAATTATATCCCTCTTTCCTGGTTCTAAGAATACAAGAATTTTACCACTTCAACATCTCGACCAAGGGCATGTACATGAACGTGGGAACATCATCCATGACCTGTGTCATACATCACAATAGTTGTAACCTAGACTTGAATCCTAATACCCCTAAGTTAAAGTTTCATTTATACTTTTCTATATTTTTTTATTCCAAGATAGACCAATCGAAAGGCCGGAGGGAAGACTGGGACCTCCTCCGAGGAGGGGTGTCACACTCGTGTGGATGTGGGCATACTAGGTATGCTAGACTTGTGCTGATTTTTCAACCGAGCTATAGGAGGTTGGTGTTTATGTGTCTGTGTAGGTGGCCCAGACATATATATAAAATACTGTAGACATTATTCTGAAGCTGCTAAGCTAATGGATCCCACAAACCAACTCCTTCCATATGATGCATGGAGAATTTAGAATCAGTCTATGGGATGTCCATAAGATCTCTAGATATCCCTTCATTAGAGAGGTATACAATGAGTTTATCCCCTCAAAATCCATATGGGACAACAAGAATGAAGACCCTCATCAATGAGGGGGTGTCCATTTTGAGGTATGGATGAACGTTTTTATAGATTCTAAGGGTAAGGGCCTTCTTGAAAACATCCCAAAGGATGTCCTACAATGGAGAAGTGGGGAATTTTTGGTAAATTTTGGCCCACATTGGAGCAGGGTGAGTACAACTGATGAGGGTACACAATCATGTCTGACATACCTGCTAAGACGTATCTTGTAAGCTTCTTAGCGATGTGTATAATTATCTACATGCTTCCATTTTTCAAATCCAATAATGTTGTGAGTCCAAGAACATTCTTAATAGAGTCCAAGTTAGCATAAGGGAATCATATAGGGTTAGTATACCTATCTTGGAGAGTATCCATTGATGCCTACTACATCTGCACATAGGGAAGGCCCCTTTTAGAATTTTAGGTCCATTTCAAGTATTGTGGGGATGGATTGTAGAACATTTTTCCTCTTATGCTATATTAAGAAGAATAAAAGTGCACAAGAGTCAGTTTTGACCATTTTATCAGGCCGTTTCTGGTATCCAACCCCTGATCCTGAAGTATGATGAAGCCATAAATAGACTAAACCTATTTAAGGAATTCAATTTCTTTCCATATTGGGATCCACATGTTGGGAAGTTTTTTAATGATGGAAAATATAACAATGAGTTGAGTTCATATATGATTTACCTCAAGGATGTTTTGGTAGTAGGATGAATTGATGGAAAGGTTATATGTGAATACTATGATCCATATATATTTTCACACCAATTTAAGTTCCTACAGCAAAAAACTATAGCCCCTTATGTACACATTCAAGAATAGAGGCCCCCAATGGTGGCCCAAAAACTCTAGATTATCACTGTTGTGGAGGTGAATCAGGTGGTTATTAATCTCCCTCTAGTGAGTGCATCCACTGGGTTAACATTATCGTATATTGAATCCTAGATTTTATCAGATCCCCAATTATCATTGACAGTGAGTGCCCCCTGAGTGAGAGTTGTGATGACTGTTGGGTGGGGGAAGTGCAGCATAAAGGATCCACCTATTCCCGGGAGTGACAATTATGAATCTCCAAGCTCACCCAAATGACCCCATGAGAATTTTAGTCTTTTATTTGGGGTCAAAAAGGCTAGTCCAGCTGAGGTTGATCCTGGAGGGTCCAGCTTCCATCACCAAGAGGAATCTTGGTCTCCATTTTCCTATTCTTTGACTATGACAGAGAGATCTGAGATTCCTATGAAATCAAGGAGTTACAGGTTTGCTTTATAGTAGGATAAAAAACCTTGGGTTTTATGTGATCAGAGGCAGTCTAAACTTGGTAGGGTAGGCCTTTTAATGATAAGGAACTATGGTCACTCCTTCATGTTGGGTTTCAAATTCCACAGATTAGGGATGTCTGAGCCCCATATGATCTCCACTTTGATTCCAACCTTGTCGAGGTGGGAATATATATCCAAGAGCTGGAGATTATCATTTAAACCAAAAAAAATCAGACCCCTACTATGAGGAGAGTAGACTATATGATGAAACAAGGGGTCCATTGAAGAGGTTGATGACCCATATGCTGATAAATGGGGTGGATTTTTTGATCCTCGAGATGTAAGATTTACCTTATATTTTTTATTCACTCATCATGTTGTTCTTTATTTTGAAAAAAGTCCATTATTGAGGAAAGGGTAACCTTGATTTGTAGTGGTTTGAGGGAGAATTGGATGAGATCCTGTCACTCAGATACAACTCGATAGGCTCCCCTGTGGGGGATGAGGAATCAACTCCTGAATCGGGGGAGCTATCTACAGGACAGAGGATGATGAAGGAGGAGATGGTGGGAAATTATTATCGACTTACACCTCAAATACTTGTATTTGTGGAGGAAATTTCTATCCTTCCTCCATTGTAAATGAAGTAATGACAGAGGGTGAAGTGCTTGGACCGATGCATCATTAGTTAGGGTGAGTTTTATTGACACTATTTATTCTTGATTTTTCTAGAATAAATACTTAATCATGCTTATAGGCTATAGAATCCACTCCTATCTCCTCTCTCAAGGGGATTATAGAATACCCCCCAATAATTATGGAGGAAATTCTAGATGAGGCATAGATTCCTACTAGTGATTTAGTTCTCTTGATAGGATAAGATTCATGGGCTAAGATTACATCTTTTCCTGACACTTTAGAGAGGGAGGAGAATCCTAAAAATGTCAAATTCACACCATATGATTTCATGTGAAAATCATTGAATTTTATTCCTCATAATATCTTAGATCTATCGCATACACTGAAGGACCCTACAATCACCACTGTCGGTCATGTCACCACTCTATAAGAGGCCAACATGGATCCCAGACCATCCAATGATGATGTTGGTGTTGATATTGATCTGGTAGGGACTTAAAGATTTTTTCTTGCTAAGAGGACCAAAGATGATGCTAATGGTGGATCCAATTTGGGTGTTGATCCCAACATCTTGGACACCCTTACTAGTGAGGAACCTATTAGAATTGATGCAATATATAATGAAATAATGGACAAATTTAATATAGATATTGATATTTCTGGATCCTTGGAGAAGTATGGGGACTTCAATAAGGAGTTTCATGAATGTGAGTTCCCTTTTTTACTATTTTATCCCATGAAAAACCTCATATTAAATGAATTAAACCAGTCATATTGATTGTTACAGTCCTATCTATAGAAAATGTCACCAGGTCAATCCATGACCAAGGCATTGAGGTCCATCCTACTCCTGATGCTGTGCAAATGAAATTCAAGGGCCCCAAAATGGGGTATTCTCAAGATCCTTCCATCCTAGGCCCTGACAAAACTCAGGGGAATGTACCTATATAGGAAATGTTGATTCAAATTTTTGAGACCAAGGGTGCAGGGGAGGATTCTGACCATGAAAAAGATCCACCAATGGGTAAGTTTCATCAACTACCTTGATGATCTTTTGTCGTTCTACTTTACATCTTGCAATGCTGATAACTAATTTCATTCGTATTTTAGAATCAATAGTTATAGTATCTAAACCCGAATGGGGGGACTTTTCTCCAATCCAATCGAATGTACAAGGATAGGATGTTGTTTCTCGAAGAAGGATAATAAAGGATACTTCCATAAGGGAATTGATTTCTGAGTACACTTATCCCTCCATGACTAGCTCCCCAAAAATCCAATAATCTCAGGATACTTTCTGTGCACTTTACTAGTTCATATGGAAGGATATCTAGGAGTTAGTCTTGAAGAAACCCATAGAGTATTTTAAGGTTTTGGTCATAGTAGAAGCGTATGATGGGTCATTTCTATCTTTTCTTTTTTGTCATGATCAATGATCAATCCAAGATTTACATGATGATGAACACTGTAATCAATGTAATTGAATCAAATAAAACAAACAAGGGATAGAACACTGGAACCAAGCATAGGATAATCACATATTATTTATAATTAATTTAATCAATTTAAAAAATTACCTTGCATGAATTCTTTCTTCATTGATGGATCTGAAAACAGATCTACATTGTACCATCATTGAATTATAGAAATAAAGAGTAGATTTCCTCCAGTGGCGATCAAAATGTGTTTCAAAAATCTTCAAACATTATCGTAGGAATCTTCAGGTGATAGCACAGTAGATCCTAACACTTGTTTCCTTCACTTTTTATCAACATAAGAACTGCTTCTAAAGTGTTGTCCTTGATCTCTCTAAACTCTAGAGTGGGAGGTGGAGGAATATTACTATCCATTCTTTAGAGTGTTCTTAGAGAGGGAGATATCTAGGGCTTGAGAGAATTCTCTTCTACTATCATTGTACACAAAACAAATGAATTATATCTATTGAAAAAAATAATATAATTGGGTTTAAATACCACTAGGGTATTTGGATCATTCTTGGAGAGGGAGATCTCTAGGGCTTGAGAGAATTCTATTCGGTTATCATTTTACACAACACAAATGAATTGGATCTATTTAAAAAATAATATAATTAGGGTTAAATACCAATAGGGTTTAGAAATAAATATTTTCACAAGTTCCATTTAATTTTTTTAACCTCTTGCAGAACCCCATGTCTAAAATAATAATAATATTATTATTTCCTCGATATGTGCTTAACTTTAAAATTAAATTAAATTTTATTTAATCATATAATATCCAATATATATTATTTATCACCAGACCTAAAAAATCATTCCACCATTCCTTCATAATATTTATCGGGCCTTGGATAATGACTATTTATTTAATAAATAAATACCACTGCATTATTCTTCAATAAATAATTAAATATTATACTCATTAGAGAGAATTTTATGATATTCTCTGATAAAAAATTCTTGAGATATATCTTATCACTATGAGATTTGAATATTTTTAAATGGTAGTTGATGAGTTTATTGTAGGACTATGACTTTCATATCTCTTATACATTAGGAAAAGGAAATATAGTATCCAATTCACTAAGAATAAAGTATCTTGGTGGTACTATTCATGAGTCTAGGGATATATGGAGAGTAATGAAGGGGATTACCACATTTTATATTGATATAGAGGTATTTGGTGGTTGATTTCACTTGTACCAAATGAAGGTGTTTTCATTATTTATGTATCAAGAGGAGAAGTCACAATTTAGAGACCTTGAGGTGGATATTTGGCATGATTTCATCATTTGTGGTAATATTCTAATGGGTTGGTTTGAGGATGATCAACATCTAGTGTTGTTTATGGGAAAATTTTTATTTCACCCCCAGTGATTGAGGTTGTTATATGTGGGTTTTATAGATCACTTTTATTAGTTAATCCTAGTGTTTTTAATATGTACCTTGCTTTTAGGATTCAATTTTGGAGGTCAGGAATAAAGTGATTGGTGGTGGAGATAATGTTTTTTCACTTGGTGTGTCAATAGGTGAAAGTAAAACATTGTGTTCCCAGTTTTCAAGGAGAATATTATTCTATATGGGTGATTGTTGATCAGTTTATGAACTCAAGTTATTTCTTGAAAATCAAGGGTTAGATTTTGGTGTATTCTTTTCCAAATTTCTATATGTAGGAGGTTGTACATATTCATGGGGTTCTAAGGATGATCATATTGATCGAGATCCTTGTTTTTAATTGCAATAGTATAAGGGTTTAAAGTGTAATTTTGGTTCTCAGTTGTGATTTATCACTATGTTTCTTTCTTATATGGATGTTCAGATGGTGCAGATGATCCAAATATTGGTGAAAATTTTGTGCGCGTCTGTTCTAGATTTTAGAGGTTCATGGGTGAAACACCTACCCTTGGTCTAGTTTTCTAATAATAATATTTATCACTAATCTATTAGTATGGTTCCATTTGAGGTTTTTTATGGGAATCATTGTATATATCCATTTTATTATAAATATATTAGAGAGTCTTTGATTCTTGGACCAGATTTAGTGAAAATCACAACTAAGAAAGTGAAGATGATTCGTGAGTAGATAGAGGCTACTTAAGACAATCAGAACGCTTA
This sequence comes from Viscum album, assembly GCA_963277665.1. NCBI lineage: Eukaryota > Viridiplantae > Streptophyta > Magnoliopsida > Santalales > Viscaceae > Viscum > Viscum album. Next base: position 1,813,019,922 of record OY728156.1, read on the forward strand.
TTATGATCATGGGAGTATTCCTTTTAAGTTTAGGGTCAATGATCATGTGTTCCTAAGGTTTTATCATCATTATAATAAGTGGATGTTTGGTTGAGGTAGTAAGATGTCTCCTCGGTTCATCTCACCTTTTGAGGTGTTAGAGTGTATTATTAAGGTGGTGTATCAGCTTCCTTCATTGTTGGATCAGATCCAAAACTTTTTCCATGTATAACAACCTCATAGATATCTTAATGATTTTTCTCATTTAATTAATTAGGGTGAGTTGGATATTGAGAGTGATGCAACATTCATGGAGTGGCCAATTGAGATTTGGGACCGGCAGGCGAATGTGTAGTGTGGGTGGATTATTTCTTTAGTTCATGTCTTGTGGAGGCACAATGGCTTAGAGAAGTATACATGGGAGAATGATTCATAGATTCATTCTCAGTATCCTGAGTTTTTAAATCTATTATGTTTTTTCTTTATTTTTAGATGCTCGATTTTATTCTAATGTAGTTGAAGTTGTTTCCTTTGGTGTGATGTGCTTGTGTTTTGTTGATACTGAGATCCCAGTTTAAGAGGTATCTCATGAGGTGTTTTCAGTTAGTAATTGATTCACCTTCTTTCTGGTTTTAGTATTGATTCACAATAAAAATATCCATTTTATAAGTATCTAATTCAATGTTGTATAATTTCATGAACCTTTACTTTGTGTCTTCTGGATGTTGGAGTTCTAAGAGGGAGTTTGGGGTGATTTGGGGAACAAGGGTGTAGTTCTTGGCTTAAATTTTAGCTGGAAGATCTAGCTGGATCATGAGGGTGATATGTTTGTCCAAAGTAATTATTGTATAAGGTTTTTTAGGTTGAAAAATGATCACATTGGTTTCCACCTTAGTTTTGTCTTTGTGGCTTGGGGGTTTATCCATGATTTATTGGTGATGTTTTATTTGGTTGGGGGAAATAGGTTGTGGCATAAAGGGTTTTATGTATTTTTTGGGTTTAATATTTTGTGCAAACCATTTTGGTGTGGTGATGGTTGTTGTTACATGTGGGTATTGGCTATAGGATTTTTAGGTTCATCCCCTTTTGGATGTGTTGCATTGTAGTGGATTATATTTCTCTATGATGAGTATTTGGGAGTTGTCAGGTTTGAGTTAGAGGATAAGGATTGTGTTGTGATCCTTAGATATTCAAGAGTTGTTGCATGAATGGCCCTATTACTATGTAAAATTCCCTGATTCCATTTAATACGATCTATTTTAATTCCTAGTTTTTAATTAGGGTCACATAATGATTTCCAAATCAAGATCGTCGTGGAATGATCAAGGTCATCATGCCATGAAGCCTCTATTTTCCATTTTTAATTATAAATTTGGATTCCTTATCATATTTTATTATATTACTTCACCTTAATTTGAAAACTATTCTCTATTTGTCTTATATTTAGTGCCCTTTGTTCATCCATTAATAACTCCTTGACCCTTGATTTGGCATGGTTGAGATCCTTTGATTTTAGGTGCATTTATTTTCCCCTTTTCCTCCCTTTCTTTGTTCCTTAACTTTATTCATGTTCTGATAGGGATATGGAAGTGGGGTTACTTTGGTTTTGGTGATTTTGGGTTGAGTGAATGATAGGGGTTTGATGTTTTTATAGGTTTGTGAGGTTTTCCTTGGGTTCTCTTGGTGATGTGATCATATTTTTTTCATCACCTTTACATTGTGTTCTTCAAAGCATCCTTTGATGTAGGAGATTAAATAATTTTCCATCATTATTTATGTGTAATTATAGAATTACCATTCATTTTATTTCAATGGGTTTATTTTTTGGATTAACCTAATAAAGATAATGGATCTATAAAAAAATCAAATGGGAAAGGGATTATACACAAGTGCTTCACATGATTCAAGTTGTTGAATCCATGTTGATGTTTCTTGATTGATATTTACTAGTGTGGAACTATTTTTTTGTGATTTTGAAGTGTTGGATTGACTTTTATAAAAGGATAATTACTTAAAGGAGTTAACAAAATGTGAATTATGAAAATATGGAAACTAATATTATTTCTTATGCTTGAGATATTGAATTAAATGTGAAATCATATTTGAAAGGGGGTTGTTTGAAAAAGTTTTCCATTAAAATAGCTATTGTTTGTTATTGTTTGAGATTTTTTTCTAGTTAACTATGTTTTATCTTGTTTTATGGTTTTTCAATGAGACATTATGTCTAGTTTTGGGGTGACAGTGTGTTGTGGCTATTGTGGTGGAAGTTGGGGGTGATGATGTGTTGTTGATGAGGTTGGTAGGCATGAATGATGTGGGAAGGATGAAATGATATTATGGGTGTTGGTTCATGATAGTGTGGTGGTTTTTGGCATGATATGATGTGGAAGATTATATGTTTTTGGGTTCATTTGTTTTGGGGTTGTGTCGTAGTGGACCAATAGTATGGTTTTATGTTGAAATTAAATTAAAAAATGAATAACTCATTAAAAGGGGAATGATTTGATGGGGTAACATTATGCTGGAATTAATAGAAAATGAATAGAGTAAATGATTCATAGTAAGTGATTTAGTAATGTTGAAATTAAGAGTTTATATAAAATGATAATGTATAGAGATTAACATGACCTAATTAATGTAATGTGGCTAGTAACGGTGATTTAGAAATTGGTATTGAGGAGATTAAATGGGAATTTGATGTCTTGGTATGGTTGTTTTATAGTGGTGGTGTATTAGATTTATTTTTTGGGTTAGTGATGGTTGCGATTGATGAGGAGAGATAGTGATGATGTGGTAGTCATTGTGGGTTTCATTAGTATTTCTTTTAAGTGTAAACCTTAGGTCGGTATTTTGTGGTCTATTGTGTATCCTTTATATTTTACCTTGTTATTTTTTATGCACCACCACCTGATTCAGATATCTATAATAATTTCCATATGAGGATTTGGGTTTTGGATGTTTCCTCCAATATCCAAGTTATGGAGGTAATGGATGACTAAATACTCCCTCTTCCCATCTCTCTCTTGCAAATGCATCATAGGCTTTAAGATGGTTTGGAGTTATGATGCATGGGTTGTAATGGATTGCAGTTAGAGTACCTATGATGAAGTAGTAACGATGATGATACAAACTAGGGGATGTTCATGATAGGAGGAGGGAATAAGTTTGATGAACTTCATGTTCCTGTTATCCTACTATGATGAGGATGATAGGTTCTATTATGATGTGGGGATATGGTATGACGTGGCTATGTATGGTATGGATTGGCTATGCAGTATGCATTAATTATGATGATGTGGATGTGATGTGGTTATGTGGTTATGTGGATCTGGAAAGTATAGCCGCACCTCAGGCATATGCATTTGGGACATGAGAGCGACTAGATCGATGAGAAAGTGGCTAAAAAGTAACTTCTTGATATATCCTTTAATTTTATGTTAGTATACTTGGATGTGATTTTAGTTGAACGATCCTTAGTGAGGATGAGTGGTAGTTGACCTAGTATTGGTGACAAGTTAGTTCAATTTTTTTTCACTAAGGTATCAATATAATTCTTTTTCATTTACACGAGAAGTTTTAGGGAGGATCTTACTGAGTATTCTTGTATTCTCACCCTTTATATATATATATATATATATATATATATATATTTGTTTTTATAAGTATTAAAGGGGCATGTGATTGAGTTGGACCATACTAGCTCGTGGTGATCATTAGTGTTCATGGAGTTTTCATCGCAAGAGTTTCATTTTTTTTGTTCAATTATAGATACTTTTATTTATTAATGTCATTTATATGCATTGTGGATCAAGTTTTATTTTATATCATATAGAGGTTATTAGTGGTGGTTTCTTATATTATTAGGATCTATGGGGATAATGCCTCTCATGTATGTGTTTTAATACCCTAAATGCTACTCACTAATCCATGACCTAATACAGGAAGGCTTTAGGTGTCACTCACATATTCAATGTAGGCCTGGGAGGGGTTTTAGTGGGGGTGGGTTGTGACATCATAAGCCAAAAAGACTGTTAGGGTTCTATCTGCCTTATCATTTCCCATATCGTCGTCCCGAAAATACCACCTAGCCTAGAAAACCAAATTCCACAAAGAAACACCCCATATGAGCCTTGATCATTAAAACCTGTCCATCTCTATCCATGAGTCCAGCTTCCAAGTCTTATGACATCAAACCATCCCAACATACCTCACTTGATCTGGCTAAGGGAACATAAAACTTAACCCGCAAAATGAAATCAAACTTATCCGAATGAACCCCAGCTACTACCTTGAATTTTCCCAAGCACACCCATATTTATCCCATAGAGATCATATAAATCTCTATCATTTTCCTTTCCCATTATATCCAATACATTACCTAAATTATTCAATATTCCCCACTATGGATTTTATTATAACCCACCATGAACATCTTGCAATCCTCCAAGGACCGGAACAACACACTACCATCTCCCTCTATGTGAACCCACCAATTGGAGTTATGAAGATCCAAAACATGCCAAATTATAGGGTAGTTTCACTATGTAATACCCATTTAAGTCATTCCCCAACTGCACTTAACTCTCTAGGAGAAACTTTCTACATGATATTTCTCATCAGCAACAAGCTACTCACTTGATGGTAATTGGAAATGACCCATCTATTCTACCAAAAATGAAATTAAAATTTGGTTTCCAAACCAAAACCACAATCTCACTACAATATTAACTATATTAGGTAAGCCAACATATTTATTTCTAAGAATAAAATATTATTTTTATCCCAACACTATCGAGACAAGGCTCGAACAAAATCAAACACTCAAACTCCCACTAATTGAGCATGGATCTAATACCCAAGTAATTACATGTCCTCTCAACCTAGGTCGCATCTTCCCATGCACCTAGAACTAAACAAAATAACCAAGAACTTTTCACCATGATAATGAGAAACAACCAACTCACTTGTCTCTCAGTCACATGAGGTACAACTACCCCACTCACCAATGATCTACAATCAACTATCTAGTCAGCATGGCACTATGTCACCTCTGATATCATCCAGGCTCAAATCAAATGAGTCTGATCTCACCATCATAAGAAAATATAAAAAACATCTCTACCCAATCAAGGTATCTAACCAAACAACATCTTTGTTACTATAAAAATTTCATACTTGAGCACTCATCCCCAGAGCCTAACGTAAGGCATCCCATACCCATACCTACTCTCTATAGGGTTTTTGTCTACCTCAGCATGACTAAAATCATAAAATTAAAACAAAAACACACTAAATCCACCATAGAGGCTTTGATTAATTAATATTATACTAATATGTTATTTAATAAAATTCTTAATAACTTTTTATTTATGTTTTAATTAATCAAATCATCTTTACCATAACCATTTCCCAAAACATTTATTTTCTAGAAATACTTTCCAAAACCATTTTTTTCTTTTTAAAAATAAGTTCACATCCACAATCAGTCATGTACTTGTCTAGGATACCTATGTACCTAAAAATAATGCACAAATAACACCTCTTTCCACCCCAAGATAAGAAAAAAACCAAATAATAACAATCTAATAGAGATAATTGTACCACTACAGCATGGGAAGAACATTCTAAAATGGGGGAATAAGGGTCATTATAGGGTAAATACAACCTAAAAATAATTTTTTGGGGGTTTTTAATGGGTCCCATGAGGGTAATAAGAGGTGAATAGTCTTTTAAAATGGTAGGGGGGAGAGTTGGGAGGAGATATTGTTGTAATGGGTTGGGATTGGGTGGGAGAGAGAGAGAGATCGGTCTCTTCCCAAAGTGTCTCCTCCCCTAAAATATCATAATTTTCTCTTCTTCTTCCTCTTTATCATACCTATTTGTAGTCATTATACACTAAAATAGTTCCTATGGTTCATGATTTCTATCACTTGGTTCGACCTGTCGACCTACTCCCCTACCCCTATTGAAGAAGCAAAATGGGGACCCAACACCAGGATCATCTAGAAGGAATGGAGTATCAAATATGAGTTCTTAAAACAATAGTATCTAAGATATCAAAGATAATGGTAGTTTTAACTTAGGATCGCCATAAATGGGAAATATAAGAGAAATAGAATGTTTAATTTCACACATACATCACACACCTGATGCAATGTTTAGAGAAGTTGTCATAGTTGGTGGCAGCCCCACCTTCATTAGTGATAGAACTACCTCGAGAACAATCCACAATATCTGGAAATATAGATATGCAGGGGGTGACATGGGGGTTTGGATTAAAAACCACATGGCCTCACACATAAACAATCCTTAGTTGCACAATAGTTTTAGTTTCTTGTGTTTGATTAGAGTGATCCATAAGGTTGGATTTCATGCACTAAAATTTATTTTTTCATCCATCAGACACTGAATGAAATGAATTTACCCCCTATGTAGGTACATATGGAAGGTCTATATGTCCATTAATTAACTATATTAGAGGAATTTATCCCTCATGTGACTTTGAAAACATTTAAAGAAAAGTTGATGGAGAGATTTAATATCCTATAATTTTAGAATCCATATGAGGAGATGATAGTTTTATAGCATAAGAGAGCAACTCAAGAATGTCTCAAATAGTTATAATATCTATCATCTCCACTCTTATGAAAACCTGAATAGTGATATGTAGGTTATTTCCTCCCTAGTTTGGGGAAATAAGTTCTTAGTTGGTTTTAAATTAATAATCCAAAAACTATATTATAGGTTATATACCTGACCGAAAATGTTATTTTAGAAAAAAATAAAGGAGTGGGTCCCTGATTTAATGGACGATGACTACACAACTTCTACGTTGAGAGGGGGTCATGTGATAGCAGACCTCATGACCTAGTTCACTACCATAAACATGGAACCAACATAATGGAAATATGGGGAATGTTATAAGAGGATCAAACCACAAATTTTTATCTCTAAAACTGTTCCATGAAGTATAGAGGAGCATCTAAGAGATTTCTAGGAATTCATGTATAGAAAGGGAGAATTATAATGAACCACAACACTATCCTAACTCACCACTTCTATCCTGTTCTACCCAAAGAAAAGAATATACTTAGGGGGATCTCTATTTCCAAATCTCAATATTCTAGGATCATATAATGGACTATTTCAACAACTTTAGACATCTGTGAAAATTGTTTCAAAAAGGTTTCTGTAAATAAAATTTCATGCACGTAGAAAGTAGCATTCCATATTGTGAGAACTTTATTTAATTCAATATTGGTGGATATAAAGTTTTATTTCATTCATTGGACATTCAAACACCAATAAATGAAGAAAAACTATTTATATTGAGGAAATGATTCTCAAGGTATGCCTTTGATTTTATTTGGCCTTATCTTTTTGAGATTCTATAGGGAGGATGCATAAGTTTTGTCTGTAGTAATCTCCCATATCAAATCAAGAAACAAATAAATATCTATTGAAAACCCTCTATATTGTATTATATCATGAATTTAATGGATTTTACAACTTTAGCTACAAAATGAAGCTCAACAGACCCATAGATACTCTTGATCGTGTTTGGGTTTCACCCTATCACCATATAATGAAATGGGGATAATTTTTTCTAGAAAAATATTTTCCATGTATTTCTCATGGATTTATAAGTCTTTGATAGAGGAAAAATTGGAAAGGATTCATGGATGAATGAAATATGGAGACCCACTTGATGATAAAAAGGAACCATATTGAAATTTTATTTTAGTCAGTATCTAGTGGGTGGTGTTGAATATGGTGTGCATCTAGATGAAGAAATAAATTGTTGTAATAAGAAATGTGGATCTGGAAAAGGTACTTATCATGATCATTAACCTTCTTGATATATTATAGTAACATTTATATTTTTAAAAATCTGTTAACCGTGAGGATAAGGTGTATTTTCAAGATGGTGTAAGATAGAGGAGTAGGGATTCCATTCCAATGGGTTGTTTTATAGGTTATCATCATCTACCACATACTTTTCAGAGTCCACCTACACTGAATTTTACTGGACATACTTCTTGTGCATGAAAGATCACTTTCCTATTTGTTTATTTTTTAGAATCTATATGGGAAGTAGAATTCATTAACCATAATCAGTTTACTTTCTCTAATATTAAAGATAATACTATTCTTAATTAGGGGTGAGTGATAGAGATAGTGGTACCACTATATCATGAGAGACACATTCTATAAGAGAGAATAAGGGTAACTATAGGGGAAATACAACACATTCTAAAAGGGTAATGAGGGGAACTATAGAAGAAATACAACTTGAAAATCAATAATCATAGCTAGGGGTGTTGGTCATGGGTACCATGTGTGTAATAAGGGTTTGTGAGGATATTAAAAGGGGAGGGGGAGAGATTGAGGAGGGGATATGTTGTAATGGACTGGGCTTGGGTGAGAGAGTGAGAGAGAGAGAGGTCAGTCTCTTCCTAAAGTGTATATGATGAACTATACTATTCTTATCTTAATCCTATGAATTAGGTTGGTTTCTATCCATAATAGACTAAAAGAGTTCCTCTAGGTCGGGATTTCTATCACATTATCACAAAAAACCATACTTGAATCAACATCACAATCATAACAGTGAAAAAAATGTAAAAAAATCATGTATCCATGGTAACTTGGACTTATATAGGGGTTAGTTATGCCTAAGAATAAGGTTTATCCCAAGATTTGACAATATCCTACCTCTAACTGCCACACCCTAAATATTAAATCAACCATAATTCCCCAACCCGACCTTTCCCAAATGTCTACTAGGTTTGGGGTGATAAGTAACTTCAAGAGCACCTCCCCATACACTAAAAGTTTCCTAATATCAATGAGAGTATGCCTAATATGGGGAGACTTTATTCTATGTATCATCACAAAAAATATAAAATAAATAATTAAACACTATAAAACATCAGAGTAACCATAAGGAAACACAACTAAAGGCCAACCATCAATATCGAATAAACAACATCATGTTATAGAAATAATTGGCCCATGTTGTAAACACATACATACCTTAAGAGGATCAACCACTGGGATGATCTATACAAAATAAAAAGATCAAGAAATACAATTAGAGACATAACTACAAACACCCGCATACCTCCAAGAATCTATCTCCCAATCCATCCATCCAGTTGCTCCAGTTGGATCCCCTACACCACCTATGACCTCAAAGTGAAACATGAAGGTCTGCACATGCACCAAGGTACTTTTGTAGGGTGTAAAAATATAACTCAGTAGGGTGAAACCAACATGCCCATTATATATTCCATTATATAAAGTGTATGTATGTATAAAAAATTAAACATGAAATATACAATAAATTGAATCAAGCAATTGTGTGCTAACTAGGACACCATGATACCAAACCACACTTGCTTCATCTAATACCAAAAATCAAGTATATCATAACCACATTAATAGGAAACACATTCGAGGAAGGAATAACATATACAACCTCACGTAGAGAAATCCCATTGGGGAAATGCATGACATGGACAAACCCAGGCACACATATACCATATCTCATAGGAAACCCATCAAGGAAAGGTTTAACAGCCAAATATAAGTGTAAAAAAGTGATTGTGGGTCTGATCTTGGTGATCCTTTGGAATATAGAGTTATTGTGGATCCTCTATCTGTGATCCATCTAGCACTCGAGAATGTCAAGAACATAGATAGTGTAATCTGCACAACCCAATCCTGAGGGCCCTATTCCCATTTCATCCCAAACTACCTCATCATTGTCAATATGACATAAGAGGTATTCATTTGGTAAAGTGGTATCATAAAAAAATCATCATAGATAAGTAGCTGGTGTTCATATCACTTTTCATGTGATCCTCCTAGTATTCAGAAAAATGGGCACATAGACGGTGTAACTTTACACCTTAATCCCTAGGTCTCCAAGTTATATCCCCATTTTAGATGAAAAACATGGTTAGGATATACACACAAACCATACATGATATATATATATCCCATAACCTATATCTTAGATATAAATTTATCCATGCCTAAAAAATAGTTAGAGGATAACATATCACTACCCATACAAGCTTCCCTAACAATCCTCATAGCACACAACCATATCATATAAACTGTATCTATACAACACCCATGATGACCTTAGGACCTTAGGCCATACTCGAACCACAAGCCTGACCCTCAGGTTATACCTATCCATATAAACTCATTACATTCTATCAGTACATGCACTATCCTGCAGGGTTCTAATAAAACACATATCTATCTCTACCCACTCTTAGTGCATCACTATTACCCAATAATATCTCGGGGAGCCTCACAGTTCTTTGAGTTCCTATCCAAAACTCAACTATGAACCAAGCCCACACATGGATCGAGGGATGCCTCCACTCCATCCTACCTTTAATCATTTCACCCCAAGACCAATCACAGTACTTTAAAGTATCACCTTGCCTACACTATCCAAGCCTTACAAGGCTTCTCGCTCGGATTCCACACTCAACATTTTCCAATAACACTCTTGAAGATATCTCTAGGATCAAGAGAACCTATACCCTCACTTAAAATTTTCATAGTAAAAATAGGCACACTCAATAGGATGGTTTCTCTCTCTATCCCAACTCAACAACATGGGTGACCCAAGAAAAATGACTTACCACTATTTACTATGCCCATTCTTGACATCTCTCTCCTCTCGCTCAAGGAATATCATGTTCACAAGGATATCCCCTTAGCCTTTCCCAAAAAACCCTAAACCTTAACACCAATCAATCTGATCTTAAAGGGATTAGGATCCATTCAAATATCTCAATCTAGGATATTCACATTTTATCCCACAATCTAAGACCACTTTGGGGTCCATTGGACATAACTAAAGGTCACACCCCGTGGTGATGTTGGGCATATATAAAATTCCCAAACCATGCATGACATACCCAATTCACTCCTAGGAGGACTTACCATTTCATACCACAAGTTTTATGACTCAACCAACCCCCTTAACTATCCCCCCAAGTCACATCATACAATGAGAATACATTCACATTCATATGGTTATGTATTCAAGGGACCACCTACCTCTATATCAGTGTTACCATCCTTTAATTCTGATATTTCGAGCCTTGTCAAGCTATCGATATCTTATCTCACACCACAACCCATCAATAATCAATTATAAACCTTTATAGTTAATTATCCTTAATTAATTAATTGGGAATAAACCAATAAATATCATTGAGTGGACTCCTATGGTTGGGACCTTGAGAAATGGAACACCAACAACCCATGGAATGACTTTGAAACTCTTAGGAAAAAAATCCTATTGATTGACACCAAATAAATCAATAATTTGAAACTAATTTTGTAAAACCACTAGGAAAACTCACTAGGAAACTTACCCATATTGAAACGATGAGTGATGGATGATGTTCATCCTATTTCAATAGCCTCAATATACTGCACCACAAAGCCCCATCACACAAATACAATTCTACCATACTTTGGTGGAATCATCCTTGAATCCCTAGCCCAAAAAACCAACATTAAAATATGATGATGGGGGAACAAGAGAGGAAGAAGTGGGAGATTTACCTCGAATTGGCATAATGAAATGAGCCTAAATCACCTCGGATCATAGTAAGATAATAAGAAAAATGAGAGGGGAGGAGGGAATCCCTTCCCTGACTTCGAACAACTAGAGGGAGAACCCTCAAAGGGGGATGAAACTAGGGGTATAGAAATGACATTTTTTACCTCTAAAAAACAAAACATGAGGCCCATTGCAGTGTGACCAAGGGTTCATGGCATAATTCCCCACTCCTAGAGACATGTTGTGGCATGATCATATGGTTCATGGAACAATGACCCTCCTTAGGGTAGAACCATGAAAAACTGATATGATGATTCAAGGAATAATTTTTCCTAGATTATGGTGTGACATCCCCCCTAAATTATCCCTCATGAAATGATGCCTTGGTTTATCACATTATATCCCCTTAATACATATCTTAATCATACATAGTTTCTTCATTATGAAAAAACACCCTCATTGTTGCATGATCTACCACCCACACTAAAAGACACCACTCTGATAAAAATGAAACATGGTGTGGTAAACCCCTCTCTATGGTATAGTGATTGTTCTTTTGGTTTTTAGTGTGAGAAATGTTTTTCATTTAAGTGTTGGGATTTTCAAAAGTTAAGTCTCAAGAATATACATTAGAAAAAACTAGATAAAGGCAGTTCCATGTTCTGTATGGATAATCATGTCAATAAAAGTTAACTAATAAGATGAAGTTAATGAGACGAATTTTATCAGATTCAGTAGACGTTAATATGTTTAGTGTTAGTAGTGTACAATAGATATGATAAAATTAGCATATTGGTAGCAATCATGCAACATAGTGTGGTGATAAAGTGTGAGAATGTGGAAGGAGGTACATTCAATGCATGCGCCTAGAAGAAATAGTCATGTTATAAAGGAAGATGTGATGATATTAAAAGGGAATTTCTATATGCAGCACAATTTCTAAATGATGTGATGAATGTATGGAAGTTACAAAAACACTAAGGTCATTGTTGATAATACTTGAGAGTCATTCCTTGCAGTTCAACAACAAAGGGAATGATATGGAAAATTTATCAGTGTGGAATGGAAAATTAAAGTGAACTATTCAATGGGTGTTGGTAGCCTAGAAAAAGATTTCTACTTACAATTAGAGGTTGTTGAGGCCAACAGTGGGTCCACCATGAAATTTAAAAGGTGGAGGAATCGATTAATATGTTGGGATTTACTATGAATAGTAGATTGGAGCCACCTGTGAAAATTATGTTGTGGTAGAGAATCAATATTTTTAGAACACTCAAGTGTCAAAGACCCTATGGTCAATGGTGGGAGGTCACAATCCAATGGGACAAAAGAGGGGAAGGATATGTGCTAAAATATGGACCAGCTAATGGGATCACATCCCACCTCTTGTGGTTCATCATGGTGGTGGTGCTTATAATAGGAATTTATTGATAGAAACATCAACATGATATCTTTTGGTAGTTAGGGTAGGATATCAAAAGATAGGTAATCCTTGTAACTTAAATGTATTATTGTTTATTTGAATAAATAAATACATTCATTCTGCTATAGATATAGGACTAAGGCCCAAACCACATAATACTTGTTTTGTGTGTTTTCCTTATGTATTCCATGTGATTTTTTTTCTTTTTTGTTTACTTGTCTTGGAAGAAAGACAGTGGGGATTCTATAACCAGATGAAGGGGTAGATCAGTATGGTGGCTGGGGTTCCTAGAATTTCTGGTTCTGAATGTTGAACTTCGAGAGTTGTATTGATTGGAAGGTTCAATTTTTAGAGATCTATGTTCTATGTCCAATCAAAGTTTAGTTGGAAGACATTCTAGTTCCTTTAGTTAGTAAGTTTATTAATTTTTTGGTAGTATATTCATTGGGAAGATGGTGTAAGTCCCGGAGTGTTTTGGTTATATCGAAAGTCCTCCCTGATGGTTGTGTCTGGCGGCATGTTTCATTTATTGAAGTGGAATTAAAAACATTGTATAATACCAATGAAGACTTCATAAAGACAACTTGTGACCCATTATTCTTTTTTGATTCAGTGGGAGTGCATTATTTTAGGATGATAACATTGTAATCGGTTAGGAACAAATTGATGTTTCAAGAGTGTAGGGAAAAGACATTAGGGGATGTTGATCTAATACTACTGAAGAGTTTTTAAGTTCAGATTGATGGTGAATCAACCAATAAAAAGATGTTAATAGAACTATAAATCCATGACAACAAAAACACATGGATTGTTTCAGGAGGTGTATCCAGGTTAGATGGTGCATGATCTGGAAGGAGGGTTAGAGGTAAAATCAATGACATTCAGTTTTGAGTTGAGGTATTTTTTTGTTCGGACTAGTAGTTTCATTATAGAAGATTAATTTCTGAAGGTTCACAAATCTCATAGCTGATAGGGGTTGTATGCTATATCAACAAGTATTTTCCATCCCACTTGAGTTAGGGAAATTGATTCTAGGGTTTCTCATCACTCAAAATTTTGTATAGGGGAGTAGTTTGTTCTTCAAAAAGCCTTGAGTTCATTGGAGAAGCAGTGGTTCTATCCGGTCAAAGGAACATAAGGAGGAAGTGGCATGGTCCTGGTTCATCAGAAGTTAGTTATGATGACCAATTCAAGGAATAAAAGAATATTTGTAGAACAACATGGGATTCATGGGGTGGGGCTCAATATTATGGATGAGTGTGAACAATATAAGGACATTTGATAATTCATAAGTGAAAACTACCAAAATATGGAGTTTTTTGTATGGTTGTCATGAGAACAAAAAATTTAGAGGAAGGAGGGGGGAAACCTATGTCCCTTGGAAGAAACTCGATTATAAGAGTTTTTAAAATCATTGGGAGGCAATCTTAAAATGGAATGAGGTGATACTAGTGAATCATAACTTGGACAAGTTCTGATTGTTTTCATTCATGACCATTGTAACATATACCTCCATTAATTAAGCATTACAATAGTGTGGGTTTTTTTCCTCAAATCACCAATCTGAGGAGTTTATGGGCCTCTTTGAGAATAACCATTGTGGAAGGAAGTGGATCTGGATATGTTCTAATGGATGAGAGACTCATAAATATAAGTTAGTTTCAAAATATATGTTGGTTATTATTGCCTACATTCATGAGGTGACTGAACCTAGAACATTGGAAATTGGTGTTGCAGAGTAAGTGATCAGACCTATTTGAGAAGTCCTGAAGCATGTGGTGGATCCATGAAGAATGTCTTGCATTGAGAGTCTACCTTATGGTTTTTTCAGGTGGAATATTTTGGAAATAATGGTATATAATGTTTGGGTTTGGTTGATATATGGAATATCTTAAGTATTTGGGTTATTTAATTTCTGTTTGAGGTAGTATCTTCTTGAGGTACTCTAAGTCCAGTAACGGGATGGGTGTTTGTTCTCTCATCTGAAAAATATTGAGAAATCATCTACAACTATAGAAAATCCTAAAATATAGAAAATTACCATTGTTGGGAATTGTTTCTTTGCAAAGGGTGGTGATGTAGACTGTGGTGGTTTTTGAGCTCTATGGAAATGACTATCGGAAGGTCATCAGAATAAACAAATCTCTATGGTAAATGAGAGGGATCCTAGATGGATTGAAACTAATGCTAGAATAGAGTGGGAGAAAATGATCATGCATGACTTAGTTGCACTAAGAAATGATTCAGTGGAAGTTTTTTAGTCTAAGGGAATTAGATTTTCTAGAAGAAGTAGGTTCAGGATAGAGGTTGGGTTTGATGGTATCACTATAGTATGATATTCTATACAACTCTTGGGTTTAAAAATCTTGGTGAATCGTATTTTTAGAAGTTTTGTATATTATAATGAGTGAAGGCATGGGCATGGTACATGACATAATGTGTTTATATCACTTCAATGAGCTTTGGATTAGGAATCAATCTTGTTTTCCTTGTATGGAATTTACATGGAGGCACTCAAAAGATTTTGACATAATAGAATGATAAGTCATGGATGATAGATGGGAAGGTTATTCTATTTAGTGTAGGGCTTGGATGATCAATTAAAATAGAGGTGAACCAAGTGGCCACTACAAAGGGGTAAATAGAATATGACTAGTTTGGGAATTTGGTGAAATAAACGAGAATAGTATTTGAGTGGGAGATTATTGGGTTTAAATTAAAAAAACAATTATCAAGTGGTAAATTCTTTGGTTTTTTTATGAGAACTGCTTTTCATATAAGTATTGGAATTTATGGAAGTTAAGTCTCTGGAAGATAAATTGGAAAAAACCGAATGGAAATAGTTACAAATTACCCATGGATGTTTATGTCAATAGAATTTAGTTTAGTGGAATAAACTTAGTGGATTCAATTCATTAGATACAACTGAACGGAATATGTTTAGTGGTAGTAGTGACTAACAGCCGAGCATAAATTATCTTGGTGGTAGAAAGATTATAGCATATTGTGGTGAATAGGTATGGGAATGTAGAAGTAGGTTCACCAAACACTGCACTTAAAAGTAGTGGTCATGTTCTGGAGGAATATATGATCCATCCAGAAGGGAATTTATGGATATAGCATAAGTTTTTAAGGACTCGGTGAATGTGAGGTAGTTATAAAAACACAATGATCACTAATGATAATATGTGATTAATTTCTCAAGGTTCAATGGAAAAGGCAATGATACAAAAAATTCATCAATGTAGAATGAAAAGGTAACAAATATTATTTGTTGGGTGTTGATAGTTAAGACAAATAAATCTACTC
The DNA here is from genome assembly GCA_963277665.1 of Viscum album. Classification (NCBI taxonomy): domain Eukaryota; kingdom Viridiplantae; phylum Streptophyta; class Magnoliopsida; order Santalales; family Viscaceae; genus Viscum; species Viscum album. The sequence goes on from OY728156.1 coordinate 1,813,036,232, forward strand.
GAAATCAAAGGTTGTTGAGTCCAATGATGGGTTTTTGAAAGTCGGAAGATGGGGGAATCAGTTGACCCCTTAGTACCTTTTATAGTAGATAATAACCACCTATGTGAAGTATATTATGAAAGAAAATCAATGTTTATAGATCACTCAAGTATTATATTCCCTATGGTAGAATGTGTGAGGTCACAATTTGATTGGATGAAATATCAAAAGGAGAAGAGATGGAATATGGAGCTATCAACAGGATCACATCCCACCACTTTTGGGTTATTAAGGTGGTGGTGCTTAAAATAAGAGTTTTTTTTATGGGAAGAATTGATAGGATATCTTTTGAAAATCTAGGTAGGATACCAGAAGGTAGGTTGTCTTGGTAACTCACATGAATTCTTGTTTCTTTGAATAAAGAAGTTCAATTATCATCCCATGTCTGTAGGACTAATTTGTAGACCACATAATCCTTGTGTTGTGTGCTTGAATTTTGTATGTATTGTGATTTTTTTCTTGTTTTTATACATGTGTCGGAAGTAAGGTTGTGAGGATACCAGAACTAAATGAAGGGGTGGATCGTCGTGGTGTCTAGGGTACCTAGACTTCCCAGTTCTGGATGTTGAACTGTGGGGGGTGTAGATTGGAAGGTGTAACTTTCAAATATATAAAATTTGTGGCCAATCCCCAATAATCTCCCCTCATTACACATCAAAATTCTCCTATTATGTTATGGTTAGATGACCATATCAAAATTTTCATCCTATATCCTGACATAGCAGCCCCTGTCCCTCCACCAACACCTAAAAATCTTGACCCCGAACAAGAAAAAACTCAAATTAACACTCAAGGATCAGAGGACTAGTTCTATAACACAAAATTTAAACTTACCCTACTCTTGGATTTATAAAATTAAAATTCTACCATAAAACACCAACCCATAATGATGCGGTTCATTACATATAACTTTTGTGATCATTTTTTCCTCTTTATTTTTTCATTTTAATTCCTTTCGAACTCATTATAATGGTGAGATTTGAATCCAATGAAATTTAGAGTTTTCTCTTACATATATCTCTTTGATTTAGCCTTTTACATATTTGGGAATTGGTGGTACTTATCCTTTATTGTTGAAAGTGTTATTAATATTGAAGAAATCCTTGGTGGTTGGGTTTTCCTTTAAGCCCGAGCCATTCAGCTACTCATCACAGTTCCATCTACATTACTCCACTTAATCACTACATGTTTATGTTTATGCATCAATATATATCAAACACTACATATCTAATTTCAAACAATTTAAGGATAATTTTACCTTATATATCAAATTTTTTAGTAGTACATTCCTTGCAATCATTTTTTAACAATAATTTTACAGTGTAATCATTTTATATTCAATATACCAAGAATTATCTTACTATTTTATAATTTTACTTTATTGTGAACAATTTTTAGAGTTTCAAAGCATATTTCTAAAAGGTTTCTTATTTATAATATTTATTGTTTATTCAAAAATCTTAATGTTTTTACTTTTTTTGAACTATGTGGTTTATTTTTCAATTTGTATGGGATAATTATTTCTATAACTTTACTACAGATGATGAATGAATATTTAATCAACTCAATTTTTTTTCATTTCCATCTCTCGATATTATGTTTGATTCTTAGCAATTATTTTTATAGTTTTAATTTTTTTACTCCAAAAATCATTGTGTCCAAACAACATCCTGCATAATCCCTTATTTTATTTATTTTTTAGAAGATTTTGTAAAGTAAATCAAACATTAGATATTTGTTTATAGTTAATGATTTTATTTTTCATTTTTTAGAAAAATTTAATAATTACCATGATAAAGATATAATTTCATGTTAATGACTTTGTTTCCAAGCTTAAAAATAGTGAATCTATATTTCTTTTTGATTGTATCATGAAAATTGAAAATAATTAAATCTTTGAGAAACATTTTTAAGGAATTTATTTTATTTTTTTCATAGTATTAAGATTGAGGTCTCACAGTAAATAATAAACAATACAAATGAATTGATTTAGATAGTGATTTCACATCATTGAGTGCCCCATGAAAACTAGGATGTTGATCTAATTAATGTCGGGATAGTTGTTGGGGAACAAGTAATTGTTTCCAATTCTGTTGGTACATATTTAGTTCAATTTGTTTAGTTTTAAATTAAACTATTATTGATAGTGCTCTGATATTTTAGCAGTTATATTGGATAGTGGGCTTAACCTAGATTTATTTCTTCGATGATAGTATTTTCTTTGAGGGCCATGTTGGTTTATGAATTAAGTTTTCTATCATTTCTTTTTTCATGTAGTGTTCAACTTTGATCTTACATTCACATGTGCATGCAAAAATTCAACCAAAAATGGTATTATACATGACAAAATGATCCAATTAGAAATGAATTTCAATAATAGGTTTGATTATTTTTTAAGGAATTAGTCATTTAGTATATTTTTAAGGCTTACGTTAAATTCCAATATTTATTTTTTGTCTTGGAATATTTTTACAAATCCCCCAAGTGACTAATTTTTTAATATGTTTAATACGTGTTCCAAGTTTTACTCATTAATGAAACTTTTTGTAAAACAAAATAATTCATGTTTTCACTATTAATTGGAATTCCAAGGTTTTAAAATGCATAAAATACACCAGGTCTTGCTATTATTTTTATAAAAATAAATTAAGTTCCCTGGAGTGATATATATTGTGAATTTCTTACAAGGCCTTGAATAATGTTTTTTCGATATAATCATTCATTTTTTTATGTTATTGATTGAGGTAACTTTTTAATTCTATATAATTATCAATTACACCAACATCACTTTTGTTTAGGTATGGGAAGGAAGAAAATGAAGTAAAAAAATACCAATTTCTCCTTTTATTGAGGTATTTGGTTATCTTAAAATATTTCCCAAGAAATATTGGTTTCCTTTAGATAGAGGAAACCAACTCCTCCCATTTTTTATGGGAGGAAATGGAAGGAAATTATTCAAAATCTAAAAAAAGTAAAACAAATTATTTTATTTTATTTTATTTATTAACATTATAATATTATAATAATATTCATTATATAATTTTATTGTCATAATATTTTTTTTATTATATTATTATTTTAAATATATTAAATTATTTTACTTTTCATTATTAACCAAACACCAACTTTTAATTTTTTCCCTCTTCATTCCCCTCATTTTATTTACCATCCTTTTTTCAATTCACTTTTTATCGACTACACAAGGAAAAAAGGTGTTCACTAACATGATAGTATCATTGTTTTCCAAAAATTTCATATGAAAATGATGTCTCATACTTTTTTTACCTTTTTCCCGATTATTTTATTATTTCCCAAACATATATGAGCTTCATTTGATTCCTTTTTAATGGGTTTATAGAAATTTTTATTGGAAATATTTTGAGACAAATTTTTATAATTATTAGGGAAGAGAATCTTTCACTTACGATCGATGTTGTTGCAAGGATGAGCTTAACTTCTTCTGGTGATTATAAAGATGATATTTATAAAGGAGACCACACAACCTTATCAAAATTTTCAATAAGAAGCACTTTATGGACTCCTTCCTTGAAAATCCCCCTTGAGGATGTGCCTGTTATGGCATATTTTCACCACACTTCTTCATCGAGGGTGATTCGGAAGTATAAAAACAAGTGTGAGCTTATCTTATTCATGTTATTTAGGAACCTATAATTGCATTATATTCTTTGTTTTTGAACCTTCTGATCATTCTGGAAGTGTCTTATTATTGTATGTTTAACATAAATTATAGAGGATACTATCAAAAATTTAGTGTGGTACCCACAAAGAGTATTCATTGGGGGGGGATCAGTGAATATAAATATTTTATGATTATTCCCCCAATCAAACTTTTTCACTAGTTAGGATCAAACAAAAAATATTCATAAAAAATTCCTTTCCACATAAAACCTTTTGATGTTAATTATATTATGATAATTAGTGGATAAGTTTCTTATTTAGGTGGATCTCCTCTCTCATTTATCCTTATCTAATTCATTCACTCCTACTATAAACTTATTTTTTACTTTTTTCCCCTACAAACAACATTTTTAATTAAAATTTTGACTTTCAGATTCAAACTCATAACTTCTTCAACTTATTTGGATTCCATTTGAGTCATTGGACCAATCCATCCCACTATACCACCTTTGCTATGTTTAAGGGGTATGGAAGTTAAATTTTTATTATTCCATAAGTCTCCTATGAAGCTACATTATCAAATGCACTCGAATATAGATTTTGACAAGCATCATGATGTGGCCGTGCAAATTATTGCATAAACATGTTCTTCATGGTGAAACTGGGAACACTGCAATATGATAGGAATGTCTTGTTCCCAAATACCAAATGGGTTTGGACTATAATTTTTTGGTGGTGTTAGAATAAACTTCATGTCAAACACATATGTCTATGTCCTTTTAGGTGATTTTTAACGGGTCTTATTCGTGGAACTAGAAACACCCAGTGGTTCCCTTATTTGTAATGTTTTACAAACCTACTTTCCAAAGGTAGGTGGTTATTTTTAAATATATCCAATGATTCTTAAGGTGTCACATTGGTCTAGAGGATGGGATTTTAGGCTCATCACAACCTTTTGGGTGGTATTATTGCCTACTTCGGGATTCTCTTAAATATTTAAGACATGTTATAGGATCCTTTATTAAATCCAAAGTATAACATGGTTTGACCTTAGGTTAAAAATAAATTATTGACATGAATGAAGTTTATAATCATATATATTTATCTGAGTTTCTTCATCAATGGAGACATCTGTATGTATCTAAGGTTCTCCATTGATGGAACCCTTTTGCATACAAATTAGAGATTCTTTGGTCATTTATTATTACGATGTTGGTTTTAAGCCATGCAGTGGGACACTCTAGAATCTATCATTACCCTGGGATATGGGAGTTTTTTTGATGTCGAGATTAGGCCCATGAGATGGGATTCCTAAATATTCTTGTGAAAAAAAATCGAAACCCACATAGTTCGATGTCACTTAGTGAGACACATAATAACTTTTAATTTCATGTGATGAGGACCAAACCATGCAACTAAACATCATATGACAATAACATATAGGAAAAAGGTAACTAGTAAAAGTTCAGTGTGGGAATTATGATAAATAAAACCATGGAATCCAGAGGGAATGCAGCCTCCTAGATTGGATATGAACCTACTAGGAATGTGGCCCAGAGAAAATTAGGGTGAATTTGGGATGTTGGGTTTGAACCTCAGGGAGGATTTATATATATCTCATTTGGTCAGGAATCAAATCCCATGTAGTTTGATTTAGTTGAGGAATAAATCCAATAGAGACCCTATGAAGTTTTGTCTCATAGTGGATATGGACCTTGGAAATAGATACATGGTATTGAGGACCCACACCTATTGAGTCCCACTGATGGAAGGCAAGAGGAAGATCTGGAAAAGGATTATCCATCTAGGTATGCATCCGATCATGAGTAATTCATGATCGTAACTATCCTCTAATCCTATGTAAGTCATTCTTAATGAGAGAAAAAAGATGAATTTTAAGATCTTACAAACTAAAAAATATCTTTTGTCCATTGGTGGATGAGACTGAGACGATGGGAGAGAGAAATGGCTTTAAAGTTAATTTCTCCTATCTTATTTTGGTAATCTAAAGGGATGAAAGATAGGAGGTGAATGACCACATACAATAAAGACTGGGGGCTTACTCCAGAAGGGATGTTCTTTTCCTAGTTCTATAGAATAGAGTATGAAAAGGCAGTAAACCTCGTCAAAGGAAAAAACAAGCATTCACCTCCTCGTTAACTGAAATGGGAGCTCCCTGGTCTTATAGATGAGAAGGGTAGGACAAAGCCCTAGCCCTAGGATCTAAGATTGGGAGGTCCCTGGAACTTCCCCCAAGATTGGGGACCTTGTTACGAAAGGGATTAATAACTATACACACCCTAAGGACCCTACCCATCAGGTGGGACAAGTGTAGGACACCTCTCACTAAAGGAATGCATAACTGAATGGGAGACACATTGGTGTTCCCTTTGGCATGGTTTTGCAAGTCTAGAGGTTTTTTTTGAGGCTTTGGATTGGACCCTATCAGATGAGGGATATAAGGGAATAAATTCCCTAACATTGGTTCATGAAGGAGGAATCAAAGGAGGCTCACATAGGTGAAGGCTGGGGGAGCTGAAGATGTCTCACATAGGGTAGGACTAGGTGAACTGGAGAGGTCTCACGTAGGGTAAGACCAGGGAGACTATAATTTCTTTTTTCAGGGTGGACCTACATGAGTTAGAAGTGACTCTTGACAATGGGTATCCTATGAAACAACACTTTTTTATGCCTTTATTTAGGATCCAAGGGTTTCCTCAGGTGTCTCTAGAAGGGTCTCACATAGGTCCCTAGTTTGGGAGTATACCTCCACACTAGTGATTTTACGCTAAGGGGAGGTGTTTCCTCACATAGTTGTTTTGTATTTCACACACCAGAGGAAATTTAATCCAAATATCTCCCCTAATTACCTTTTCTATTAGGTTTTGTAGAGATGCTTAATTGGTTTTAAGGGTCTGGGTGAAGGACTAGGGAAATTAAAGCTTTGGGGCTTCTTCTGAACTTCTATTACTTTAAAATGAAGAGCCCAGGGTCCTATTTATAGGCAATTTATGGACCTTGGGTGAAGGATGCATCTCACATAGGTGGTTCTCACTATTGGACCACATAGGCGGGTTCTAAAATTTGACTGCATGGAGGCTTTGCATAGGTGTGACCTAAGCAGTTCTCCTGGGTGCGCTTGTCTGGGGCCTGCATGATAGTTCTGGCACATAAGTTGAACCTACATAATAACGATGGAATGAACACTTGACTTACATGATTCCACTAATTGGTCCTTTCATGGTATAACCTAGGAAAAGTGTGTGACCCTTTATATTCCTCTCTCCTATTTTTCTTTAGGTATTTCCCTTTGAAAATTATTATTCTCATATGACAAAAAATAGTGTCAACAAAATATCCCTTAGGATTGGATCTGATCAGAAGAAGAGGGTATGATCCTAAGGTAAAGGAAAAGGACGTTGATGGATCCTTAATTCATTGGGCTCCATGTTATCATGCACCTTTATTCTTGGGCTTGACTAATGTTAAAACTTGAGTGTCATGTAAGGGATAAGTGAAATGGATATCCGTGTAGGTGGATCGTGCTAGTGGACCATACAGGTGGGTCGTATAGGTCGATCGTGTGGATTTTTTTTACAAGTTTACCGCACAAGGGTCCCCACATCTATAAATAGTGTTTATGGCCTCAATGGTCTTCCTTTTTCCTCTTCACTATTATTATCATTGTACTAGTGATCCTTTCAAAGTAGTCTGTTCAATAAAGCTCTATTCATGGAGACTCGGTATGCCCTTACCTGTGTAACACATAGGTCGACCTGTGGCTGTTTTGTGCAAGTTTACCACACAGGGGTCCCCACATCTATAAATAGTTTTTATGGACTCAAAGATCTTCCTATTTCCTTCATACTATTGTTGTATCCACACTAGTGATCCTTTCACACTAGTTTTTTCGTTGAACCTCTATTCACGCAGACTCAGTATGCCCTTACTTGTGCGATGTATACACCTGGTCGAGTGACCTACAGGTGGGTTTCATAGGTCGACCATGTGGATGTTTTGTACAAGTTTACTGCAGAGGGGTCCCCACATCTATAAATAGTTTTTATAGCCTTAACGATATTCCTTTTCCCTCTTCACTATTATTATCGTTGCACTAGTGATCCTTTCACACTGTTCTATTCACTGAATCTCTATTCACACAGACTTGGTATACCCTTACCTATGTGACACATAGGTCTACTGTGTGGCTGTTTTGTGTAATTTTACCACACATGGGTCCCCACATCTATAAATAGTATTTATGGAAACAAAGATCTTCCTCTTTCCTTCATACTATTGTTGTCTCCACACTAGGGATCCTTTCACACTAGTTTTTTTGTTGAAGCTCCATTCACGCAGACTCGGTATGCCCTTACTTGTGCGGCACATACACCTGTCCGAGTGACCTACATGAGTCCACTTGGGTTAGTGAAATGTGTGAGGCCAATTAGGCAAGTGTCCTATGTGATTCCACTTGGGTGAGTGAACTATGTGAGGCCACTTGGGTGAGTGAACTATGTGAGGCCACTTGGGCGAGTGACCCGCGTGAGGCAACTCCTTTGAAATTTTTTTGAATTTCTATTTTTTTTTTCAAAACCAAGATTTATTTATAATTAAAATATTGTTATTTACTTGAACATTCCCAATGGACACCCATAAGGTTAAAGTTTCTGATGAATTAGCTGGTAATCATATAAAGGATATGGTCAATGTCGTCGATCTAGATTATTACAATGCATGTGACATCACTCTCTTGGACTTGGTAAATTACATGAAGAAGCATCATAAAAAATATCCCAAGAGTAATTATCTACCAATATATGGCCATAGAAATCTAAAGTATTTCTTCATCCTAAAGCTGAAGAATTGTATCCCTCTTTCCTGGTTCCAAGAATACAAGAATTTCACCACTTCAACATCTCGACCAAGGGCATGTACATGAACATGGGAACATCATCCATGACCTGTTTCATGCATCACAATAGTTGTACCCTAGACTTGAATCCTAATAACCCTAAGTTAATGTTTCATTGATACTTGTCTATATTTTTTTTATTCCAAGATAGATCAATTGAAAGGTTGGAGGGAAGACTGGGACCTCCTCCTAGGAGGGGTCACACTCATGTGGATGTGGGCATACTGGGTATGATAGACCTGTGATGATTTTGCAACTGATATATAGGAGGTTTGTGTTTATGTGTCTGTGTAGGTGGACCAGACATATATATACAAGAACTTAGACATTATTCCCAAGCTGCTAAGCCGATGGATCCCACAGACCAACTCCGTCCATATGATGCATGGAGAATTTGGAATCAGTCTATGGGATGTCCATAAGATCTCTGGATATCCCTTCCTTAGAGAGATGTACAATGAGTTTATCCCTTCAAAAGCCACATGGGACAACAAGAATGAAGTCCCTCATCAATGAGGGGGTGTCCATTTTGAGGTATGGATGAACGTTTTTATGGATTCTGAGGGTGAGGGGCCTGCCTAAAAACATCCCAAGGATGTCCTACAATGGAGAAGTGGGAAATTCTCAGTAAATTTTGGCCCAAATTGGAGAAGGGTGAGTACAACTGATGAGGGTACACAATCAAGTCTGATATACCTGCTAAGACACATCTTGTAGGCTTCTTAGCGATGTGTATAAGTATCTACATGCTGCAATTTTTCAAATCCAATGGTGTTGTGAGGCCAAGATTATTCTTCATAGAGGACAAGTTAGCAGAAGGGAAGCATATAGGGTTTGTAGCCCCTATCTTGGAGAATATCCATCGATTCCTACTACATGTGCACATAAGGAAGGCCCCTTTTAGAATTTCAGGGCCATTTCAAGTATTGTGGGGATGGATTGTAGAAAATTTTCCCTCTTACGCTATGTTAAGAGGAATTAATGTGCACAAGAGTCAGTTTTGACCATTTTCTCAGGCCGTTTCTGGTATCCAACTCCTAATCCTGAAGTATGGTGAAGCCTTAAATAGACTGAACCTATTTAAGGAGTTCAATTTATTTTCATATGGGGATCCACACACTGGGAAATTTTTTGATGATGGAAAATATAGCGATGATTTGAGTTCATATATGATTTACCTCAAGGATGTTTTGGTAGTAGGTTGAATTTATGGAAAGGTTGTATGTGAATCCTATGATCCATATAGATTTTTACAGCAATTTAAGTGCCTACAGTAAAAAACTATATCCCCTTCTATACACATTCAAGAATAGAGGCACCAAATGGTGGAACAAAAACTCTAGATTATCACTATTGTGGAGGTGAATTAGGTGGTGATTAATCTTCCTCTAGTGAGGGCATCCATTGGGTTGACATTATCATATATTGAATCCTAGATTTCATCATATCACTAATTATCATTAATAGTGAGTTCCCCTTGAGTTAGAGTTGTGATGACTCTTGGGTGGGGGTAGTGCGACAGAAAGGATCCACCTATTCCAGGGAGTGATAGTTATGAATCTCCAAGCTCACCCAAATGACCCCATCCACATTTTAGTCTATTAGTTGGGGTCAAAAAGGATAATCCAGCTGAGGTTGAGCCTGGAGGGTCCAGCTTCCATCACCAAGAGGAATCTTGGGCTCCATTTTCCTGTTCTTTGACTATTATGGAGAGATCTGAGATTCCTATGAAATCAAGGAGTTTCAGGTTTTCTTTATAGTAAGCTAAAAACCTTGGGTTTTATGTGACCAGAGGCAGTCTAAACTTGGTAGGGTAGGCCTTTTTATGATAAGGACCTATGGTCACTCCTTTATATTGGGTTTCAAATTCCACAGATTAGGGATGTCCGAGCCCCGTCTGATCTCCACTTTGATGCCAACCCTATTGAGGTGGGAATATATATCTAAGAGCTGGAGATGATCATTTATACCACCAAAAATCAGACCCCTACTATGAGGAGAGTAGAGTATATGATAAAACAGGGGGCCACTGAAGGGGTTGATGACCCGTCTTCTAATGAATGGGATGGATTTTTTGATCATCAGGATGTAAGATTTCCCTTAAATTATTTTACTTTCTCATAATGTTCTTCTTTATTTTGAAAAAAAGGACATTATTGAGGAAAGGGTAACCCTGATTTGTAGTGGGTTGAGGGAGAATCGGATGAGATCCCGTCACCGAGATACAACCCGATAGGCTCCCCTGTGGGGGATGAGGAATCAACTCCTGAATCAGTGGAGCTATCTGTAGGCCAGAGGATGATGGAAAAGATGGTGGGAAATTATTATCGACTTCTACCTCAAATAATTGTATTTGGGGAGGAATTTTCTATCCTTCCATCAGAAATGAAGGAATGAAAGAGGGTGAAGTTCTTGGACCGGCGCATCATTAGTTAGGGTGAGTTTTCTTGACACTATTTATTCTTTATTTTTCTAGAATAAATACTTAATCATGCCTATAGGCTATAGGATCCACTCCTATCTACCCACTCAAGGGGATTAAAGAATACCCCCCAAGAATTGTGGAGGAAATTTTGGATGAGGCATAGATTCCTGCTAGTGATTTAGTTCTCTTGATAGGATAAGCTTCATGGGCTAATATTACATCTTTTCCTGACACTTTAGAGTGGGAGGAGAATCTTAACAATGTCAAATTAACACCATATGATTTCATGTGAAAATAATTGATTTTTTTCCTCATAATATCTTAGATCTATCGCATACACTGAAGGACCCTACAATCTCCATTTTTGGTCATGTCACCACTCTATAAGAGCCCAACATGGATCCCAGAACATCCAATGAAGGTACTGGTGTTGATATTAATCTGGTAGGGACTTAAAGATTTGTTCTTGCTAAGAGTACCATAGATGATTATGATGGTTCAGCCAATTTGGGTGTTGATCCCAACATCGTGGACACCCTTACTAGCGAGGATTCTATGAGACTTAATGCAATATATAATGAAATAATGGACACATATAATATAGATATTGATTTTTTTGGATCCTTGGAGAAGTATGGGGACTTCAATAAAGAGTTTCACGAATGTGAGTTCCCTTTTTTACTATTTTATCTCATGAAAAACCTCATATGAAATGAATTAAACTAATAATGTTGATTGTTTCAGCCCTATCTATATAAAATGTCACCAGGTCAATCGATGACCAAGGCATTGAGGTCCATCCTACTCCTGATGTTGTGGAAATGATAGTCGAGGGCCCCAAAAAGGGATATTCTCTAGATCCTTCCATCCTAGGCCTTTAGAAAACTCACGGGAATGTCCCTCTATAGTAAATGTTGATTCAAAGTGTTGAGACCAAGGGTGTAGGGGAGGATTCTGACCATGAAAAATTTACATCAATGGTTGAGTGTCATCAACTACCCTGATGATCTTTTTTCGTTCTCCTTTACATCTTGCAATGATGATAACTAATTTAATTCATATTTTAGAATAAATAGTTATAGTATCTAAACCTGAATGGGATGCCTTTTCTCTAATCCAATCGAATGCACAATGAGAGAATGACGCTGCTTGAAGAAGGATAATACAGGATACTTCCATAAGGGAATTGATTCCTGAGTACACCTATCCCTCCATGACTAGCTCCCCAAAAATCCATGAATCTCAGGATACTTTTTTTGCACTTTACTAGTTCATATGGAAGGACATCTAGGAGTTAGTCTTGAGGAAACCCATGTAATATTTGAAGGTTTCAAGCACAGTAGAAGCATGTGATGGGTCATTCCTTTCTTTTCTTTTTGTCATGATCAATGATCAATCCAAGATTTACATGACGATGAACACTATAATCAATGTAATTGAATCAAATAAAAAAAACAAGGGATAGAACACTGAAACCAAGCATAGGAAAATCACATATTATTTATAATTAATTCAATCAATTTAAAAAATTACCTTTCATGAATTCTTTCTTTTTATTGATGGATCTGACAACATATCTACATTGTACCATCGTTGAATTATAGAAATCAAGAGTAGATTCCCTCCAGTGATGATCAAAATGTGTTTCACAAATCTCTGAACATTGTCATAGGAATCTCTGGGTGCTAGTACATCAGATCCTAACACTTGTTTCCTTCACTTTTTATTGACACAAGAACTACTTCTAAAGTGTTCTCCTTGATCTCTCTAAACTCTATAGTGGGATGTGGAGGAATATTACTATCCATTCTTTAGAGAATTCTTAGAGAGGGAGATATCTATGGCTTGAGATAATTCTCTTTGACTGTCATTGTACACAACACAAATTAATTAGATCTATTGAAAAAATAATATAATTAGGTTTAAATACCACTAGGGTCTTTAGATCATTCTTGGAGAGGAAGATATCTAGGGCCTGAGAGAATTCTATTCGGTTGTCATTGTACACAACACAAATGAATTGGATCTACTGAAAAAATAATATAATTATGGTTAAATACCACTAGAGTTTAGAAATAAATATTTTCACAAGTTCTATTTAATATTTTTTTAACCTCTTACAGAACCCCATGTCTAAAATAATAATAATAATATTATTTCCTCGATATGTTCTTAACTTTCAAATTGAATTAAATATTATTTAATCTAATAATATCCAATATATATTATTTATCACCGAACCTAAAAACTCAGTCCACCATTCCTTTATAATATTTATCGGTCCTTAGATAATGACTATTTATTTAATAAATAAATGTCACTGCATTATTCTTCAATAAATAATTAAATATTATATTCATTAAATAGAAAATATATATTTTTAAATATTCTGCTCACTTAATATTCTCACAAATAACTGGTGACTAAATATATGTGATCAAGTATAAATGCATAATTATTAAACATTATGTGGGAATGATATTTATTCATCTTATTAAATAATAAATAATAATATATTATTAAACTTAGATTCTGGATAAACTTAGTGTGTGACCCTTTAGGTCTCTTTCTCAGTGGCATTAGGCGAAGCAGCCTAAAGTCCAAGGTTATCATCTAGCAATACCAAGTAACCCATAGATAAATAATTTAATTCCTCAATGATATAATACCTCATACAAACACTTACTTTGTAATATAATCCTTTTATCATGATATCGTTAATCAAACAGGTTGCTTGCTGGTGCCATCAACCCATATGCTTGATGTCTCTTTCTTTGACTTTTTGGAAATTGAACTTGCCCATAGAACACCATGGATACAGATTTATTTTGGCTATATAATTTCTATAAAAGGGCCTGAGATATCAACTTCTGTTAAACAATAGAAGGAAAAAAATCCTTTCTTGCATTATTCATTAATGTAATATTACTTGTGACGCACCCAATGTATCCTACCTCACCGCAAACATATTTCATCACAGTTTTTGTCAATAAATCAAAGTACGCAACTCATAATACTCATTAATAATGATATTAAAGTCTAAGGATCAATACACACATCCAAAAATAGGAACATTTGATGACATATATAAATTTTTATTTCCTATTGGCGGGTTTAGTTCTCAAAATATCCTACACTGTATATTACTAAGTGCATACACCATGAGAAGTTGCTTCAAATTCCTATTATACTATACCCCTAATAGCTTGTATCATTTTTGTCCCTCCAATGATATCATATGGATATAGAACATATATTTAATAATAGGGTCGTAGCACTTCTGGGTTATCATCATAGTAGGGAATTGTTATAACCTTTTAGTACGACAACTACTCTTAGGAAATTATCACATAATATGTTATGCATAAGAACAATCATGATGTGATAAGAAGTTTATTAATATTAAAAACTACAAATATTGGTTATCATAAAGTACATAGAAGTTGGTTATAGGGAACAAACTTCAATATATTCCTACTTTCACTAGAGCCAACTATAAACAACCATCAGTCCTCTAGCTCTCACATGATAGTCATGCTTCTACTGAGATAGGCCTTTACTCAATGGGTCCTCCATGTTATCTTCCATGGTTAATCTACTTACTGAAACTTCACCCCTTTAATAAAAATCCCTCAAGAGGTTATACTTTTGGAGTATATGCTTTGTCCATGGGTGTGAGATTGGATCTTTTGCAAGAGACACCACTACAATATTATCAAAATACAATGTGATTGGGTATCATATAGACATCTTATTAAAGTTTCCCATTAGGTAATGAAGTTTTGATACCCATATGTCTAATCTCATAGTCATTGTAATCTACTATAGAAAGTATAATTCCGATGGATTTAAACATGAAAACTAGTGATAAGGTTTCATCGTAGTCAATTCCTTGAAGTTGTTTAAACCCTTTATCCACTAGACTTTTTTTAAAGGTATTTAATTTAACTTTCATGTCTAGTTTTCTCTTGAATACCCATTTTCACCCTATATTATTTACATCAACTGGTGTATCAATCAGAACCTAAACTCTGTTCTAATACATAGAATCCATTTCAGAATTCATGTCTTATTTCCAGCTTATAGCTTCTGATCTCTCTACTTCCTCTTTTTAGGAGAGAGGTTCATTATTGTCAACCAATAATGATACACCATCTTTGGTGACTAGAAAACTACATCTCTCTAGTTCTATTACCTCACTTGTGCTCCTACGTAGTATTTGTATTTCAGAAACTACTTCTTCCATGGGGACCTAGGAAATATATTCCTCTACCAACTCATATGTATATTGAGCACAAAATTAATCAAAGTAAATATTTATACCACTATCCTTTTTGAGTATGCCCTCTCTCTCAAGAAATATGGCATGTCTGGTGACAACCTCTTTCTTTTCTGAGGATTTGTATAGGTAGTATCCCTTTGTTTCCTTGAGTTACCCTATAAAGTTACACTTTGTTCCTCGGGGTGCTAGTTTGTTTCCTGATAAGGCCTTAACAAATATATCACAACCCCATACATGTGTATGTGAAAAAATATGTTTCTTTCCACTCCATAAATCGAAGTGAATTCTTTTTTCCACTTTAGATGGTACTCATTTTAATGTGTATATCGCAGTTTGTAATATATATCCCCAAAAGGATAATGAAGGATCTGCATAACTCATCATTGATCTTACCATGTATAACAAGGTACAATTACTTATTTCACTAACACCATTCCACTATGGTGTGTAAGGTGGAGTCAGTTGAGATAGAATCCCAAACTCCCATAGAAAGTTGATAAACTCTTGGTTAATATATTCACCACTTCAATCCGATTGAAGCTTATTTATCTTCTTTATAAGTTGATTATCTACTTCATTCTTGAATTCCTTGAATTTATAAAAGGAATCAAAATTATACCCCATCAAATAGACATAACCATATCTACTCAAGTCATCAATAAATGTTATGAAGTAAGAATACCCACCTTTATCTTTAACTAGAAATGGTCCACACAGATCTATGTGTACCAATCCTAGAAGCTTTGTCACCTTTTCACCTTGTCCATTGAAAAGTGATTTTGTCATTTTTCCTTGTAAAAAAGCATGATATATTTCAAGTGGTTTTAGCTCAAAAGAGTTTAAATAACTATCTTTAAAGAGATTTTTTAAATGATTCTCATTGACATGACCAAGATGATGATTCCATAGCCCGGTGTTATATGAGTCGTGTGAATATGATTCGTTATCAATTTCCAATACTTGGTTTTTATAATTTAATACATAAAGACCATTTTTTTAATGTTCCATTCCATAACATATGTTGTATTTATAAAATAAATAACTTTTATTTCCAAACATGAAAATAAACCCATCTATATCTAGGCATGACACAAAAATTATGTTCTTGGTAATATTTTTTACATAATTAAAATCTTTTAAAACCAAAAATCATTCTCGTTGGTAATGAAAGTTTATAGTCACCAATGGTTAGATAAGTCAACCTCGCACCATTTTCAGCTCTCAAATCCACCTCTCCTATAGAAATATTTTGGAATCTACTTGGTCCCTACATTTGGATATAGATGTGAGCACCACAAGATATATCTAATACAAAATGTGTAGATATTGAAAGATTACATTTGATAAAGAACACACCATTAGCTTCCAATTTATTCTGGGTGTAGTTATTCTTTAAGTGGACTTTATTGCCACATGAAAATCATACTACCTCCTTTTCCTTACCCCACCTCTAGATCTTCCTCTTCTTGGATGGATAGTGATCAGGAGATTTAGACTTTTCTTGAGTCTTGGACACCTTCGCCTTGTTCTTACTTTTCTTATTCACCATAAGGACCATGGGTTTATCACGCGCCATTTACTTATCCACTTAGAGAATCAAAGTAATAATTTTTGAAATAATTTTCTCATTATTTCTCATATTTTAATTAATAATAAAACTGGAAAAAGTCTTGGGTAGTGATGAAAGTATGAGATCTGTGCGCAACTCATATGGAAATTTAATACCTAATATGTCTAAAATTAAAATAGATTCTATTATTTTTTAAATTAGTTTTTATTATTAGATAACCATATGATATAATAGAATAAATTTCAATTAAATCCACAAATGAGTTTGAAAAAAATAAACATGGAGGTGAAAGATTCATGTCTTAAATGAATAGATATGTTCAACTCCATATCGTACCATCCTATAAGATGAATTGTGAATAAATGGGTGGTAAAAAATGTAGAGAAGTTTAGAAGCAATTTATAACCAAAATAGATGAAAACATATTGTGTTATAGATATAATGAACATACAAATTACCTTGATGAACGTTTTTCCATAGAAAACCCTGATATGAATGTGGGATTGGAGAAGAAATGATTACCATTACTCTTAACCTCTCCAAAGGGCATTTAAACTCCTATATAATAATGATATTAATTTTAATTACTTATTTAAGAACCATATTTATATAGATTCATGAATTTTAAAAATATTATAACATTATTTTTAAATATATCTCTCCATTAAGTGCATCCAAATGATCATGATTCATAGTGTCTTTTTAATACAATGTTTGTAATACATTGAAAGGAAAAAAACATAGAACCCTTATTTTATTCTCTATAATGA
The DNA here is from genome assembly GCA_963277665.1 of Viscum album. Taxonomy (NCBI): domain Eukaryota; kingdom Viridiplantae; phylum Streptophyta; class Magnoliopsida; order Santalales; family Viscaceae; genus Viscum; species Viscum album. Next base: position 1,813,053,872 of record OY728156.1, read on the forward strand.
GATCCTAAATCTATTTTATATCTTGATAGAGATATTGAAGGCAAGACATCATGTTATACACATCCATGTATTCATGTTACTTCAAAAGCTCATTGTTCATGGATGATAGCATAAAACACTAAAAATATGTAGAATCATTTGAATGTTTCTTATAGAGAGTTAACTTTTCATCACTAACCTCATTTTTAGGAACATCAAGAATAGGTTCTTCTAGAACATATAATTTCCTTTCATGGCATAGGATAACGTGTAAGCACCTTTACCACTCTTGGAAATTTATTCCGGTGATAAGATTATCCTTCTCAAGTATGGATCATAGTGATATGTTTAAATTCATTTTTATTTTTTTCTATAAAAATAATATGAGAATAATTTTAGCGATTTATCTAATAAAATTTAGACAAATAAACAAATATTATATTTATTAATCTCCTCTATTGTATCGAAACCCAATATCCCTCACCATTGGATTTAGAATATATTTTTTCTTGGACATTCTATTGTTAAGGGTCCATATTACCCTTCCAATTACCCCAAATTTTATTTTTTCAAGAAACTTGAATGGTTTTAGGTAGAAATTCCAAATGACAAATGCATTAAATCACAGTTCCTTGATCTGTTGAGTAGACTCTCCAATCCTAAAATCCTTAAATTGAATTTAGTAAACTATTTCCTCTTAGTTACACCAATTTATGCTTTATAAGTCAACCATTTATGTGAAATAAGTAAATTCAACCCAAAAATTCATGTTATAATTACCCGATAATTGAAAAACCCCAACTTTAGCTGGTCAATCACTTTGAACTATGGTTTGATTTTAAGTGAAGTAGTGGAAGGCTATACCGAATTAATATATATTATTGAGGTATTTCATTCTGTTATGTTTGAATTTCCAATCATTATATCTATCACATGCTTGTTAATATTAAGTTGATTTACTTAAGTGATTAACCATGTCTTAGATAATATTTACGCATAAGCCAATTTATTTTAGTTTTATCTTGCATGCTTGTTAATTCATTAATTTATATGATCGCGACAAAACATCCATAATGAAACAACCATGAAACTTAAGGGAAATAAAATAATAAAGTGTTATGATCATGAGTTTTTACTAATTTTTAGTTTATTTAGTGTATGATAAACTAACTGTCGACGTAGGGGAAAACACCTTGAGCCACTTAAGTTTCAGGTTACATCTTTCCACCTGTACACCTATGTATCTCTCTTGGATTGGTTTTTCCTCATCTTAAAACTTCAACCACATCCACTAGCTTGGTACCCAATCTATTAAATATTATTTTAATCACATTTAAGTGAGGGGGAAAGGGTTTACATAAAAGAAACCATGGTCACACAATCCCATACATAATGAGATGAGAGATGAAACATAGGCTACCAATTTTATTAAATAATAAATTAAATAAAACCAATAACATACAAAGGTATGGTGATACATGATTCAAGACTCACTAGGAAGTGTCTTAGGAACCTTGTACAATATTCTCATGTTGAGAACCCATATCTCTACAAGAAAACAAGTGAAGGTGGTGTGCAGATGGTGAAAATGAGAAGGGAGTGGGGGAATGGTTGAAGTAGAACCCAAAGAGAACTTGTCTCTAAGAACTCTATCCACAAGACACCAAAAATGAGAACCAATCCTTTGATAAGTCAATAATTAAGCAATAACATAAATGTTACAAGAAAAACTCACCATAATAACATTACCTTAATTCATAATGTCCAAAGAGTACAAGGGGGTGACTATTTATAGCCAAAAAAACTTGAAATTTGAATCACACACAAGGTGGATATTTAAATTAATCTAATGCCTATTTTATATAGTCAAAAACCCTAAAGTATGCTTTTGACAACTTTGGCACTTGACCATGACTTTTGGAGACAAGTATCCCACCTTTTGAATTTGAAGATTCCATGGTGGGGTGGGCTTGAAATTCGTAGCACACCTTGGGTTGGGTTTTTAAAAGCATGTTTGGTCCTGGACCACAACCCCACTACAGTAGAAATCCCCCAACCCATCTCTACAACTGGGACCCACTAGGACACCTATCCTAGTAACCCCACATATATGGAATGTTCTTTCAAACAATCGGTTTTGAACCTAGGTCTCCTTTAACACTGAGCCCATGGAACTCGATTCCAACCACTAAGCTACAGCTCAGTCGTTAGAATCGAGTTCCATGGGATCAGTGTTAAAGGAGACCTAGGTTCAAAACCGGCTATTCTTAACAACCTGTCGTATATGTGGGGTTCCTGGGCCAGGTGTCCCAGTGGAACCAGTTGCGGAGATGGGTTGGGGGATTGCTGCTGCAGCGGGGATATGGGCCAGTATTGGTGGGGTTCCTAGGCCAGGTGTCCTAGTGGGTCCCACCAGGTTCAATATCATATGGTCTATGCTAATGATCATCCACATTCATGTAATGAATTATTAATTTAATAAAATTAACATTCAATTCTAATCGTTATTATTTAAGATAAATTGTATATAAATGTACCTTGGAAGAAACACAGTGAATACATGTCTGAATCTACCAAACATGTATTATACTCGTATATTGTTTACTCTTGTGATATGTGGAATACATGACTCATTACATGATTTCATGATGTATAATACCAACTTAATTATTACATTAATTATATGTTTTTATTCACATGTTATGCTTCAATGCACATAGAGTAATAACTATAATATGAATCATACATGATATGAAGATCTGAACATTACACAAAAATTAATGAAATATATATATATATTAAAACTCATCACATGGTGTGTCCTATCAACTTAATTACCACATTCAATCACATGTCTATAAGGTTTACATGGTATAATAAATTAATTTTAATTCTACATAATTTGGTATAAGTACATGATGTGTACAAATGAGCTACACAATGTGTATGTTTATCACTATCTATACAAGGAATGCACCTAGGGACTCAGAATGTAAACTATGCCTCAGATAAATTGGATTACACAACATGTAAAAGGGATACATGGTGTGTGGTCTCCAAGTTACATGGTCACTAGTCAAGTAGGTTGTGTAAGAAGATTCACAGACCGTCTGTGAGTGTAGGACTACACACCATGTATGTGGGCTACACAGTGTGTACTCTGGCTGACCGTGCACCAGGTTGGCCCGATCAACACATGGTGTATAATTTAATGCACTGTGTGTATTCAATGCACATGGTTTGAATTAATTTCAAATTAATTTTTGGTTCATTGAACACTAGTATAGGACGTGTATCTGTAGGTACACAGTGTGTACTCTTGTGTTATCTGGCCAAAAAAATTGGCACCTTCGGATGAGATATTCAATTTTATTTCATTCATAAAAATTAATCAATTTTATTATATCTATGAGAAATTAAAGAGGAAGAATAATATCTCGCAATTAATTTTAAAGAATGATTAAAATTGAATTGAAAACTAAATAAAAAATGTGTAAATCAATCAATGATCTTTAAATAATTATAAATAATTATGTTACCACTATGAAACTACTTGAAGGTTCTAGATGCAACAGAAGCATTCAATGGGTCATTACCAATTTTTCTTTTTGTCATGATCGATGATAAATATAAGATTTACATGATTATGAACACCATAATCAATGTAATTGAATCAAAGAAAGTATACAATGGATGGAATATCAGAACCAAGCATAGGATTATCACAAATTATTAATAATTAATTTAATCGATTTAAATAATTACCTTGCATGAATTATTTATTTATTGATGGATATGATAATAGATATATGTTGTACCATCATTTCTTTTGTAGGATTAAATAGTATATTTCCTATAGTGGTGATCCACAAGTATTCTACAAGTATCTAAAAGTCGTCATAGGAATCTCCGGGTGCTAGAATGGCAGATCCTAACACTTGCATTGTTTATTTTTTATCACCATAAGAATGATTTCAAAGAATTTTCTTTGATCTCTCTAGACTTGAGTGTGGTAGGTGGAGGAATATCTCTTTCTGTTCTTGGGATAGTTCTTAGAGAGGGATCTCTCTAGGTATTGAGAAGATTCTCTCTAGCTATCGTTGTGCACAACACAAATGAATTGGATCTATTGAAAAATTAATATAATTGGGTTTAAATACTACTAGGGTTTAGAAATAAATATTTACAAAAGTTCCCTTTAATCTTTATTTAATTCCTTTTGGAAACCCATGTCTATAATAATAATAATAATAATAATAATAATAATAATAATAATAATAAAATTTCTTCGACATGCACCTAACTTGAAAATTAAATTAAATATTATTTAATCAAATAATGTAAAATATATATTATTTCTCACCAGAACTCAAAATTCAGTCTAACATTCCTCCATAATATTTATCAACCTTGAATAATGAATATTTATTTAATAAATAAATATCACTACATTATTCACCAATAAATAAATATTATATTCACTAAATAGAAAATAAATATTTATTAAATATTCCTCTCACATAATATTCTCTGTAATAACTGGTGAAGGAATATATGCGATCAAGAATACATGAATAATTATTAAACCACATGTGGGGACAATATTTATTCACCTTATTAAATAATAAATAATAATATATTATTTAACTGATATTCTAGATACACATAGTGTGCAACCCTCTATGCCTCTTTCTCAGTGGAATTAGGTGAAGCAACTTAAAGTACAAGGTTAACATCTAGCAACATGATAAGGAACCCATAGAGAAATAAGTTAATTCCACAATGATATAATACCTCATATAGATGAATACTATGTAATATAATCCTTTTATCATGATATCTCTAATAAATCATGTTGCAATTTTGTTCCATCAACCTATGTGTTCGATTTATCTTTCTTTGACTTTCCAAAAATTGAAATTTCCCATAGAATATCATTTCCATGAATTTATTTAGGCTATATAATTTCCATCTGAGGGTTTGAGATATCAACTTCTATTAAAGAACATAAGGGACAAATCCTTTCTCACATTATTCATTAATGCAATATTACTTATGACACACCTAACGTATCCTACCGCACCACTAACATATGTCGTCATGGTTTTTTTCAATACATAAAAGTGTGTGACTCATAATACTCATTAATAATAATCTTAATGTCTAAGGATCAATAGAAATGTTCACATATAAATGTGTATTTTCTACGGGCATTTATAGTTCTCATAATATACTACACTAGATATTACCAAGGGCGTACACCATGAGAAGGTGCCTCAAATTCCTATGAGTATCCACCCATGATAGACTGTATCATTTTTGTCCCTCAAATGATATCATCTATCTATAGAACATATATTTAAGAATTATGTCGTAGAACTTATAGTTCTCATCATAGTGGGGAACTATTATAACCTTTTAGTGAGACAAATACTCTTAGGACATTATAAAATACTATTATATACATAATAAAGATCATGATGTGATAAGAAGTTTATTAATATTCAAAAAATTAATGAAAGTTATCATAAAGTACACATAAGTTGGTTTTTGGGAACCAAATCCTATAATATTTACCTTTAGGACTTCCTTGACTCCAAAACATGTTCATCATTCTAGGATATAGTGGATTTGACTATCGCATGGTCCATGCAACCATGAAGTAGATCATTCATCGGTGGGATCAAGAGAAAAAATCACAACAATTCCTTATAAAGGAAAAAATGTTCATCAACACTGATGGTCTCTGAGATGCACTATCCTAGGTGAAAATTAACCATGAAAAAAAATTAGAGTGTAAGAAGAGGTTTGATGAGAAAGTTTCTCAAATATCATGCCTCCTACAAGAGATGGATGCTACCCAAGTGGATCTCATACTAATTCATCATCTACTAGAAGGGTCTCAAGTTGAGGTGGAGATTTCGATTACGACCGTGTAAGAAGAGCTCCACCTAGATAAGGAGGATGAGGCTGTTTAGCTAGCTGAGATTCGACAGGATATTGATGGATCTTGGGAGACCCTCCAACAATTGAAGAGTTATGTTGATGACATTTTGTATAATATGATATAGAGACTCCAATTTTTGGACGTTCCTATAACTTTTTTATCCATAAATGAAAATGATTTTATTTCAAATCATCTATGACTTCATCCATATTTTCCTCTGAAATCATAACAAAAAAATGAAGCTGGTTTTTATAAAAAAATCACCATTTCAATGAGTTGCAATCAAAATAGTAGGGATGGAGAGACACTCTAATTTTTTTCCTAGGTCTTTTGACCTAGTGAGCATATTTTGACCATTTATAGAGTCATATAATGGACCCTGAAAACTTTATATCTTTTGTGACATTTCCATAATTTTTTCCTAAGTCAAAATAGAGATGACTTAGTGGGAGAGACTTAGATTTTTCTTAGTCCACCCTTTACAGGTTTTTAACTTAACAAGTTTTGTGCCTTTTTCTTTTAATTACTCATTTTTTACCTAAACCAAATGGAGTGAAGTTCTAGTGATTTGAGACTCTAATTTTTCCTAGAGTTCCCTTTTGTGGGTTTTTTGCTTGGCTAGTATTGTTTCTCCTTTTGTGGGTAGTTTAGAGTCCTAAAAGATGGACTAATGTGATTAGTGCTTTAGGTTGAACATCTTTGATAATGAGTTATGAAATAATGACCCAAGTAGGGATTTCTGGTCAAGAATGTTCCAAAATTATTCATATACACAAAAAGGGTAAATTTGAGTCACGATTTTGTAATTTTTGGATCTAAAACATGATGTGATACAAGTATGAAATGGATGACCATGGGCCATATTAGAAAGGAGGTTTCTAGCATGATGTTTTTGAGGCTTATGGAGATAAAAGAGGTCTCTCCTTGGGATGAATGTGTGTCTGGTTGAAAATCCCTTTTGGTGGGTGACTTATGTAAATCCAACTGGGGTGCATCAATACATAGTTAAAAAATGGAATCCTCTAGATGACAGAACCTTTTGGTGTTAGATTTATGAAATAAAAACTAGGGTGTATTACTATAGAGTTTAATAGAGGTGTATTCAAGAATATGACATTTTGTTACTGATGGCTGAGGATTTTATGAAGATCCATATTTCTCATGAGCATATAGGGTTCTTTTTTAAGGGAATGTGTCTAAGAATGAATGGATCATCTATGTTGGCATTATCCATGAATGGGAAACTTATCCTACAAAAAATTTATTTGTGTGTAAAGGAGGTGGAATTCTATTGGGTAACCAACATCAAGATGAAAGGTTCCTCCCTAACAAGGGTTGAAGAATCATGTAGTTTAATTTCATGTGACCAAGAAATAGACTGTGCAGTTTAATGTCTTATAGAAAAGAAGTTGAGGGCTATGGTTTAAGTTCATTTAGCTTTGACCAAAAGATTAGCGATTTTCCCTTTCCCATTAATCTTTCCAATAATGTTTCATCATATTTTGGCATGAAGGGGGAAGGTTGTAAGCTATAATCCGGTGGTTTTTGAATCCAAAGAGTGATATGGGACAAGTATTCAAGGAATGATCATAAACCATATTCTAAAATTAGTTCCCAACATAATGTTATTGGGGATTACATAGATAGAATAGATCTATCCTTAGGAAAAATGTTCCTTTGGTTGATAGGCCCTTTTGGTGGGAGACTTATGCAAAGACAAATGGGGAGTATCAATGCATATTCGAACAATGACATCATCTATCTAACAAACCCTTTTGGTGGGTGACTTATGAGAATCCAATTGGGGTGTATTATTGAATATTCAAACAAAGGTGTCCTCAAGAATATTAAATTCCATTACTTATGGACAAAGAAAGATTATGGAGATTCAGATTTCCTTAGAAACAAGGTTTGGTTTGTGGAAGGGAAGTGTTTGGATATGGAAGGATCATTTCATATCAAAATTACCCAAGAATAGAGAGAAATTTTTTCCTTATGCGGGTCTAACCAATATATAGGAAAGATTTTTTTATTATGTCTAGGCCCAAGACATAGGATTTGGTCATTTATATGTATCCCATAAAAGTGAGAATAAATCCACATGTAGTTCTTAGAGATATTCCCCACACTAGTTTAATTATTATGTAGAGAAGAGGACTTTATTTTTTAATACGGGCTCACAAATGGGGTGAGAACCCGTATTGGACCCCCTTATGTAGATTTGGTTTATACAAAGGAGTGTGGTGGAATTTTTATACTGCATTTGGATCATTATGTAGGATCTAGGAATCACTACATATCTCTTCAAAGTGAGAATCAATCCCACACATAGTTATTAAGTTTTATGTCATGAAAGAGGCATCAATCATGTAGTTCAAAGTTGTTTGGTAAGGGTGTTTGGTGTTCCTTTTTTGGTCATGCATCCAAGACCATATTAACCCTAATGTGAAATGATATGACTTTGATCATGTAGGTAAGACTTTACCAAAACTCATAAACCTACATGATATATGCTCGATGTGATAAACATGAAGTGACAAAGGTTTCTTTCACCACACATAGGCAATTAAAAGGAAGGGCAATGTCATTTTGATCTTGTGGTGGCTAGAACAAGATGTAGGATCTAGTAAAACCTACATATCTCATTATAATGAGAATCAATCCATACATAGTTATAGAAAATCATCCTATTTAACATCATGCGGTGAGTATAAATCTTAACCATTGTGAAAAAGAAGGTATGAATCCCTAAAAATGTTGTCCAGGAATTCAGGAAATCATCTTATGAGAGGCATCCCATGTTTGTGATACAAGGATTCCTGGTCCAATTACCCATGGCATCTTATTCTTGATACACAGGGTAAAACTACATTTTAACTTCATGTGATAAAGATATTTTCCTACAGTTTAACATCATGTGACTAGGACGACATGGTGTATTACAGTTTTAGGTTATACATTTAGGACCATCTTTCATGGAAATGATGAGTGGTGTATGGCCTATCCGACCAGGGATATTCTGGAATAATTAAGAAGTTAAGAAGGAAATTTTGAACTATTATATTGGGTGTTATTGGATCATGATAAGTGATATGGAATAAAAACATAAGGAATGACCATGGACCAAGTTTGAAAAGTGGTCTTCAACATGATTTTTTTGGGGATTATAGTGATAGAATAGGTCTCTCCTAAGGATGAATGAACCTTTGGTTGACAGAACCTTTTTTGTGGGAGACTTATGCAAAGACAACTGGGGTGTATCAATGTGTATTCAAACAATGGAATCCTTTGGATGACAGGACCTTTTGGTGGAAAACTTATGCAAATCCAACTGGGGCGTATTACTACATAGTCAGACAAAGGTATCTTTAGAAATCTGAAATTTTATTACCGATGGATAGATAAAGCTTATGGAGATCCAAAATTTCCTAAGAGGAGTATGGTGTGCGGAAGAAATATGTCTAAGCACAAAAGAAACATTTGGACTAGCTTGGATATGGAGTGTGAAACCTCCTACAGAGATCTCTGATATACAGGAGAGGGATATTTCTATTTCCATGATGGGATCTGGAATGATGGAATGTCATGAACCAATTCAGGCCTCCATCCAACCCAACACCCGACCCGACCCATGGAAAGTCCTGAAGGGCATTCTCAATCCCCATGGGTTGGTAACCAGTTCCTAGGCATGAAGAATCACATTTTTAAATGATTTCACCCATAAAAATCAACCATAAACAACCCACAATAATGAAAAATCACATCATGATCAATAAAAAAATTCATATGGTCATAAGACAATACCACAACAAGAGTTCATCATTTTCATTAAAGAAAAATACAATAACCAAAACAACCAAAAGGGAGGGTAACTAACTATATAACCAAGACTTTATGTCACATGAGGATCAACAACCCCTTTCTAGCACCACCAACACTCTCCAAAATAGGAACCATTAGCAAAAAGATCCACCATCACCACCATGGAATGACTTTCCTTTACCTGGGTCAAACATAACAAGGTCTACATACAACTGAGGGTATATATATGGTGTAATCAAACATTCACAGTAGGATACTACCAAAATAGATTCCATGCAATGACATTATAAGACAAATTAACATGCTAGTTTTTAAGAAAAATAATTACAAAATTTTAAATAAAACATGCTTTGAAATTAAAAAGGAAACAAATGTGACAACAAACTGAATGATAATCATACCATGAGAACCATAGAAAATACCTAAGGCACTAGGGTTAGTGGGGTACTAGGATCCTCATAATCTCAATGATCAAACCATCTCCTAGGTACAACAGCCCTACTCGATCCACCAATCCATGTCACATGTATGTTTAGTTAGTGTTGTTACGTAAATCCTATTAGGGAGATTGGGCCTCAGCCCTCCCAACTTGCCTAACATACTAGACCTAGTCTACCCACCTAGAAACTTATGATTCCCTTACACTCAATTTAATTCCCTATGTCACATGAACCACCTATTACACAATCACACTTACAACAATTAAATCACAAATGAAAAACAACCATTTTCAATAACCAAGAATTACCAAACCATTACACACACCAAAAATATTGGAACACATGATTCACACCACCCACATGATTCATATAACCCATTTAAAACCCATAGAAAGAAAAATAAAATCATCTAACAATGTAAAAGCATGGAACTACCTACTTCTTTCTTGGAAACTTCTGGAAATAGGTTGGAAACCACAACCGCACCAAAAGAGACCATATAAAGGAAATATCACACCATAACCATCAATATCTACCTCAAAGAAACAATATTGAACCCACTTTGGGTCAACCAATCCACTGGAGAAAGAGAAACCAAGAAATAAAGAGGAGGATACCAAGAAAAATGAAGAAAAGAGGAGAGGAGAGGCTTACTTGATAATTTCTTGAAGGGTCCACACCAAAAATCACCCAAGGATTGAAGCCCAAGGGAGCGAGGAGGAAGGGGGAGATGTGCCTAAGGCTGAGGATACCAAATGGGGCGAGTTAAAGGGGATTTTGGATTAATGTAGGGGATGTGAAATATTGTAATTTCAATTTTTTTAAAGATATAGTAGGTCGTACGGTTTGGCTGCAGGGTCTTCTAGATCGTGCATCAACCATGTGGAACCTCTGTCCAAAGAGAAAATAGATCACATGGTTTTCCTAGAGTGGGTGAACACCCATGCAACTATATGTGTGCCTTAGATAAAGTCATTGTCCTAGGTGCACAGTATCCCACACACCCATGTGTAAGGTTGTGTGACCTGAACAATGCCTCTATCCAGGGTGCACGATTTCCACTAGGATAGCACATGGTTTCTTCTAATTGTGCACTAACCATGTGCCACCTCATATCTCACCCAAAAACCTCCATTTTCACCAAAAACACCGGGGGAATTCAAGAGATAAATATAATACCAAAAATAAAAGAAATACATACATTAAAATAAAATCAGGGATGTGATAATTCTTCCCACCAAAAAAACTTTCTGACCTTGAAAAGTCAAACCAAAGTATGATCATAGAATAAGTGTGGATACTGCTTCTATATCCAAGAATTAAACTCCCATGTCTCATGTTCATCATTTATGTTATTATAAAATATATGAGCCAGTGGTATGTATTTCCCCTGAATCACTTTCTCTTGGGAATCCACAATCCGCATTGGTTTCTCAAACAAAGAAAAAAATCAGATTCTAGCTCCAATTATTCCCAGTTCATCATGTGAGATAGGTTCAAATTATACTTATTTAATTGAGATACATGTAACATATCATGAATCTACATTAATTGGTTTGGTAAATCTAACTGGTATTCCACCTTACCAACTCTCTTGATAACCTCAAAAGGTCTGACATACCTCTGCATCAACTTCCCCTACTTACCAAGATGATGGTGACCCAGGCAAGGGGCCACTTTCAGAAAAACTTGGTCACCCATTGGGAATTCCAAGGCTTGGCACCGCTGATTGAAATAATACTTATTTCATCTCTACACTATTAAAAAACACTACCTAATAAAATGAACTTTATCAGATGTCTCCTTCACAAGGATCATCCCCAGTAGAGAAGCCTCACCCATTTCTATCTAGCATAAAAGTGACTAAAATGACCGACCATAAAGTGAATCAAAGGGATCCATTATTATTGAGTATTGATAAATGTTTTTATATGAAAATTTTACTAATCCCAAATGGTTATCCCATGAGACTTATAAATCTAACACACATGTATGAAGCATGTCTTCCAAGACCTGATTAGCTCACTCTGTCTGGCCATCTATTTGAGGATGGTATGTCATGCTGAGTTTGAATTGTGACCCCATTGCTTTCTGAAGGCCTTCCCATAACTATGAGGTGAAATAGGGGTCCCTATCTAAAATGATAATTAACAAAACACCGTGCATCCCCACTATCTTATAAAAATAAAACTGGTCTAGCTCATCTAACTTAGTTGAATCCTTGATCAGAATGAAATGGGGTGATTTGGTTAGATGTTCAATAACCACCCAAATCTCATTTCTTCCCCCAGGATATAAGAGGTATCCCAATTATGAATTCCATGGAAACCTCATCCGATTTATATGTAGGAATGGTAAGTGGATAAATAAAACCAGAGGGTATATGGTTCTCTTCCTTAACCTATTGACAAGTATAACACCTGGATACAAAGTCAACTATATCCTGTCACATTCCTAACCACCAAAACTAGTGAAACACATCATAAAACATATTTGTGGTCCTATGATAAATGGCCCACTTATATTGATGGATTTCCTACATCACCACCTTCCCCAAATACAATGTCACCATGAAGTGACCCTTGAAAAAAATAATTCCTTTAGAAGATAATGACCAATCCCTAGGCACCTCCCCACCATTTAGAAATTGAATAGACCACTAGCATACTTCATCACTCATCTACTCTTGCTAAATTAGCTCCAAAAGGGAGGGCGATATTTGAACACTGCCCAAGAACATACCTATACTATACTATTTGGTTTCTAGGTGAATCTAGGAAAAATTCCCATCAAATTCCACTCATTACTGGACTCTTTCACTACCTGCACTAGCACCTTCCTGATCAAGTAATCTACTACCACATTACCTTTTCTCAGGGTATAGAATATGTCAAAGTCAAACCCCTATATTACTTAACCAAATGGTGTTGCCTCAAATTCAGATTCTTTTGGGAGAAAATGTAATCCAAGCTCTTATGATCTGTGTAGACTACAATCTTCTCCCTGAAGAGATAGTGGCATCACATCTTCAAGGCATGCATCACTACTTCCAATTTTAGGTCATGGGTTGGGTAATTCCTTTTGTGTGATCAGAGTTGTCAAGAACCATACGCCACCAAATGGTTATCCGACATCAACACACACCCAACACCCTTACATGAAGCATCACAATAGAACATGTATCCATTTCCAGATTCCAGCAAGATCAAAATAAGGGTTGTGGTCAACTGCTTCTTAAGCTCCTTAAAAGATTCCTAGAATTCTAGAATCCAATCAAACCATACCCATTTTTGAGTAAGCGTAATCATAGGCAAATTAAGATGATATAAATATCTAAAAAACTACCTATAATAACTTAATAGGTTCAAAAATCTCTTGATCTCAAAGACATTCATCAGTTTCTCCCATGAAATCACTACTCTTATTTTCTCAGGGTCCACCAATACCCCAAATTTTGAAATCACATGTCCTAGGAACTTTAACTCCTTAGTCTAAAAGGAAAACTTGGAGATCTTATCATAAAGATAATGATCTTGAAGAGTTCCTAACACAATACTAAAATTATGTTCATGATCTTCCTTAATACTAGAGTAAACCAGGATTTCATCCACAAACACTAAAAAAATGAGTCAATGTACTGATGGAACACTCAGTTCCTGAGAAACATGAAAATTTTTGGAGCATTTGTTAACCCAAATGGCATAAACAAGTACTCAAAGTGGACATACCTACTTTGGAAGGATGTTTTAGGAACATTTGCTTCTCTGAATCTGACTTGATGATACCTAGAGCACGGGTTAATCTTAGATAACCACCTTTCCCCCTTGATCTGATAAAAGAGTTCATCAATGTGGGGAAATGAGTATTTATTATTATTTTCTACCTTATTTATCTTCTACTAGTCGATACGTAACCCAGAGAGATCGGTCAACCTTCTTAGAAAACATAACTGGGGAGGCCCATGGTAAAATGCTCAGGATAATGAATCCTTTAGATTTCAAATCATATAGATATATCTTTAATTCCATCAATTCATTGGGTTCCATATGATATGAGGGAAGAGATATCAGTTGTGTTCCCAGTGCCAAATCAATGTTAAATTCCACATCCCGCTCTGAAGGTAACCCTAAGAAATATTCTAGAAACACCTCTGTGAATTCATCCACCATAGGGGGTAATCTATCCTTATAACCTCTATCATAATCCTCCAATATGAGTGATGTGATTTGAGAAACAAGATTTCCCAACTCCAAAAGTGGATGTCCATTTTTCCCTGACCAAGGATCCCACTTAGCTTGAAAAACCTGGGTACTCCCACCAGGTTCCACAAAGATAACTCACTAATGATAAAAATCGATGTTCACCTAGAGATGCACCATCCAATACATGTCGAGGATTACATTAAAGAGGTCCATTTCCAGAACTAGGAAATCCCATTTCTTCTTGACCCCTGATAGAGTGAGAGAGCATGATATAAATCTTAAAACATGCTCTCTCTTCTTACCAAGTAGTTTAACCAACTCCATGGTATAAGCCATAAGCTCAGTAGGAAATTTTAGTAGTTCCATGAGATGGTAAAAAATAAAGGAATTAGATAAAACTGTATCAAACAAAGGAAAATCTATGGATGATGTAATAATAGTGGTACATTGAACTGCTGAAGGCCCAACATTTGATTCCACTGGTGCTTGATCAATAACATGAAGTTGATTTGTATATGTCAAAGCCTATGGTTGATTATTTACCCATGGATCTGCCTTAAGATGACTCTTACCATAGGAGGATGCAGCCTTGCCACCACGCCCAATAGATCAAGAACCTATAGCCCTTGATGCACTGGACTAAGCTAGTAATTCAATATGTTTGAGATACCTATGACACTCTGAGTTAGTGTGCCACCCTTATAGAGCCTATGAAATGACCCATTCCCCCACATTGATGGTAGGGTCTCGGTGGAGCTGGATATGTTGCATGCATGTGCCCCAGTCTTTCACAATGGTATCATACAACTAAACCACCACTAGTGGTCATAAATAAAGGAGGTCAAGAAATATGTCCCAAGATATCAATTCCTTTCTCCTCTTGCTCGTCACACTTCCTTTTATTTTCATAAGAACCACCACTACCCTAGACCATTTCCATAACTATCCCAGAGAAACTAGACTTTCTGGTGCAATCCATCTCCACCATCAGGGCTCAATCAACTATCTTAGAATACATCTTCAACTTAAATAATAAGGCATGGAACCATATTTCTGACCAAAACCCCATTTCAAAATGATAATCCATTAATTGCTCATTGGAAACCACCTTGGGTGCAAAGAAGACCAACTATACGAAATGGTTGGCATATTCCAACATGGTCTGATCCCCCTGGTAGATATCCATAAACTCTTGGGTCTTATAAAGGGATAAGGTATCAGTGAAATACTACTCATTAAAGAAATATTTGAATTCCTTATATCCCATCTACTCATGTTTCCTAGCTTGAACCACTAATTCCCACCATCTGTGACTAATAACTTCCAACATGAATGAAGTGAACTTCACTTTAACCACTTCAAGAGTCTCAAGAAACTTGAAAATCCCCTCAATATTTTCAATACATTCCTCTTCCTCCTAGGTACCCATGCTACCTCAAAAGGAATAAAGATTGTTCTTGAGAAACTACCAGGCCTTGTCATTTTCTGGTTCTGGTTTGGCTTCATGAACATGAGTAGGACCAGATCCTACTCCCTGATATATTGTATGAACAACCCAAACCACCAACTCCACTAATATATGATCAATTGGTGATGGATAACTCTCTTTAGCCTCTTTCTATAGTTTAACAAGAAGTATTTTGGGAGGCATAATTCTACAACCATCAACAAACACAAGGAAAACATCAACACAATGTCCATAAAAATTTCAAAAATAATAAATATGAAAAAAACCACAATAAGAAAAATGAAAAATCATACAACTCCACCCCCTATCGGTGTCCATGCACAGTCTAAAACCTATGCATCACACCTATAGGAGAATTGAAAACAAATACCAAACATTCCATGGTGACCTAAGGCTTGTTATGAGGTGTGTTGGACAGACACCCCACTCACAACTAGAACCTCAAGCCCTGGTAATCCTAGCTCTGGTATATCTAGACTCTCCAAATAACATTACCCAAAGAAAGGGAAAACCTAGCTCTAATAAAAAAAATTCACAAACCAAGTCGGGCTTCCATCCAACCTGACACCTGACCCAGCATGTGGAAAGGCCTGAAGAGAATTCATGATCCCCACGGGCTAGAAACCAGTGCTTGGTCATAAAGAATCACATCTGGGAATTATTTCACCCATAAGAATCAACCATAAACAACTCATAATAATGAAAAAACACATCATTATCAATAACCAAAATTTCATAAGACCATAAGATAATACCACAATATTAGTTCAACATTTACATTACAAAAAAAATAACCAAAACGACCAAAAGGGAGGGGAACCAACCATACAAAAAAGCCTCCATGAAACAAGAGGGTCAACACCATCATACCACCACCACCAAAACCTTCCAAAATTGAAACCACTAGCAACCATTTCTATCATCACCACCATATAATCACTTGAATTTACCTAGGTCAAACAAAACAAGGTGTACATACACCTGAGGGTGTATGTTGGGTGTGAACCAACATGACCAGTAGGATACCACCAAAAGATATTCCATACAATAACATTATAATACAAATTAACATTATAGTTTTAAAGAAAAATAAATATATGATTTTAAATAAAACATGATTTGAAATTAGAAGGAAACAAATGCGACAACAAGATGAATGATAAGCATACCATGAACACCATATGAAATCCATAAGGAAATAGGGTTGTAGGGGTCCTAGGATATTCATAATCTCAGTGATAAAACCATATCTTGGACTCAATAGCCCTTCTCGAGGTACCAATCCCTATCACATGTATATTTGGTTAGTGTTGTTATGTCAATCCTATTAGGTAGACTGGGCCTCATCCCTTCCAACTCACTTAACGTACTAGACCTAGTATCCCCACCTATATATCTAGGATTCCCTTGTGGTCAATTCCATTACCTATGTCACATGAACTACCTCTTCCAAAATCACACTTCCAAAAATTGAATCACACATGAAAAAAACTATTTTCAATAAGAAAATCATTAACAAACACTTACAAACACCAAAAATATTTTAAAACATGATTTTTGTAGGATCGAAATAATTATGTAGATGCTCAATATACAAGAGGGGTGGGGGTGAATTGTACACTTTAAAAATTCCTTTGGAACCTTTAAAGTTGGTTATAGATAACTATGTTTTCCTTAGACAAGGAAAAATATAAGTTTAACAAAGTCAAACTAAGCAAATTCACAACACCTCTAATCACCAACTGGAGAATTGGAACCAATGTTAACAATATAAGATTCTACCTTAAAGTGTATAGAATCTAAACTAATCATAGTAAAAGTGTAAGGAAATATAAGAAGTTTATACTTTCCTTACAAAACTATATGCAGCGGAAACAAAAAAGTAGTAAAACTACAAGTAACAAGATATAAGTCTTTTAACCCAAATAGAAGGGTATCCAACAACCTTGGATAAAGGTCCCTTGATTTATAATTTCAAGCAAGTATGTCTTACCCACAACAGGGTAATCCCTCGATACAAAGATTAGAATCTCTGTCTTGCTATCCCCACAAGCCCTCAACTTCAAGGTAGTTGGAACCTCTGTCTTCCTCAACAAGGAAGCCCTCGAACTTCAAGGAAGTCGGCACCTCTGTCTTCTTATCCCCGGAAGTCCTAGAATGTAATCACCAACATTCGGAGTCGTACGAAGAAATCTGAAAGAGCAGTTTAGTACGCACAAGGCATGAAAAGCTTCTCTCTCTAGAAATTACCTTAACAGCGTGTGTTCTCTAGATCGATAAAATTGATTTATCATCATATATTCATATCAAGCTCTTTCAAATGAGCTCCTATTTATAGGAAAATTTCCAATGGTCGGCTCCCTCCTCCAATGGTCATATTTTTCATGAAATTTGGAGGGACCTGTACATGTGTAACTCAACCAATGGTTAATTAGAAACAGAATGGATGACATAGTTTTATAACAAACCATATATAACTGAATGCATGACATCGTTTTGAAATGGAGCATATGTAAGTAAAATCTATACAAAAAATTCGGAGTGTAAGCAAAATAAAAGTTCGGGGTGTAACCAAAATGAAATTCGGAGTCTATGTTAAGAAATGTTCAGATTCTGTTTTATAGGAATTCGAAGTCTGGTTTCACCAGAGATCGGAATCTAAACTTGCAGAGTTCAAAGTAGAATTAGTAAAAGTTCGGAGTTGAACTATATAAGAGTTCAGAGTCAAACTACTTAAGAGTTCGGAGTCGAACTACTTACGAGTTCAGAGTCGAACTACTTAAGAGTTTGGAGTCGAACTACTTAAGAGTTCGGAGTCAAACTACTTAAGGGTTCGGAGTCGAACTTCTAAAGAGTTCGGAGTCAAACTACTTAAGAGTTTGGAGTCGAACTACTTAATAGTTCGGAGTCTAACTACTTAAGGGTTCAGAGTCGAACTTCTTAAGGGTTCGGAGTTGAACTACTTAAGATTTAAGAGTCGAACTACTTAAGAGTTCAGAGTTGAACTACTTAAGAGTTTGGAGTCAAACTACTTAAGAGTTCGGAGTCGAACTACTTAAGAGTTCATAGTCGAACTCATGAAAGTTCAGAGTCTAGAATTTGGATTGGAACTTCATTAAAGTTCTCATCTAGAATTCGGATCCTAAAAACAGAATGCTCAAAATCTTTACATTATATGGATCCGGGATTTTGGGTATGAATCCGGTTTTTGTACTTAAGAAAAATATTTCTATGTAGAAGAAAATCTAGGTTAGGGTAAATTTCCTTAAAGAAGTAAATTTTCCCTATGAAGGTAAAATTTATATTTCCTTAAGTATAAGGTGTTTGTGATTTTCAAAACAAGAAGGAATGGAAAAGTTATAAGGAAAACCTTATTGACTCAACAATCTCCCCCTTTTTGGAAAGCACAAATATCCTTACGAAAAAGAATATAAGGACTTTGAAAAAAAATTCATTAGACTTTGAAATTAAAACTTATCTCCCTTTGTTTATGGATGAAAGTGAATACAACTAACTCCCCCTTAGGCATTGAAACACTAAGGATTGTATTATGAATTTGTGGAGTGAAGTTTTCATTATTGTAAGAATGAAAAACTTCGTAGTGGGAAACTCCCCCTTCCTTTAAGGATATTTCACTTAGAAATTTTTCCTTTATCCTCCTTAGGAGTAGTTATTTTTCCTTCTCCCCATTTGTGATTTTCAAAAAGAATTGAAGGGAATGGAAAATAAAATATGTTACCTGAAACATTAGTATATAACAAGATACATCCAACTAAATAACATTTCATTAGAGTTGGGAAAAACTTTACAAATAAAGACAACTACAACAAAAGATTAGAGTGGGTTCATTTGTCTTCCTTTTCCTTCGGAATGAGCTTATTTAACAAGGTTTTGAGCTTTTTTAGGTCTCTTTGGTCTTCCTCGACTTGCCTCTCCAAGGCTTTTGTCTTTTCTCCTTGGACTTTTAAAGCTTCTACCTGAGCTTCTACCTGAGCCTCCATGGCTTCTTTCTGCAACTTTATTATTTCATCTTGCTGAACGAATCTTTTCTCAAGCTCAATCCAGAGATTTCTATCATTTATAAGATTTTGAGCCAGAGAATTTGCCTTTTCATTTAGTTCCTTCACTTGTTGACTCCAGGAACTCTACTCAATAATCATCTCATCTTGAAGATTCTTAATCTTTTTATCTACTGTGTCAAAGGCATTTTGAACTTCAGCCTGTAAACTTTCAAACTGAACTAAATATTCATCAACTCTCTTAGACCACTTGGTCACCTTACTGTAGTACTTTCTATGCACATCATAATCGATAAGAAAACTTTTTTGTTCATCTTCAATCTTCACTAACTTATCCATGACCATGGATAAGGAATCTGATTTCTGATTCATACATTGTTGCAGCATCTAACATCTGGAATCTATTGTTGGAAAAATTGGAATTGTGTCTACCAATTTCTTCAGAGATTGAACCACAAAATCATGCCCATGATATGATGATTCAAAATCAGATACATCTCTTTGAGATTTCTCTTCTTCAACTTGCACTAGCTTCCTTCTAGAGGTACCACCAACCTCTTTCTTCCTGATGACATATTTTATAGGTGTCTCCATGAGAGCTTTCTTCCCCTTATCAGATTTTGGAATGGGTTCCTCATTAAGAGATACATCCTCAGATTCATAAACTTGAATAATCTGGTCTTCATCTGGTTTCTGTTTTTCTTGTCCTTCCTCAAAAAACTTCCTCTCATAGGATTCTTCCTCATCATACAAGACATTTTATTCTTCTTCTTCTTGTTGTTACTTACTAGATTCCTCATATCCCTTTCCTGGAGTTACTAAATTTATAGATTTAGCGTTATCTTTATATTATTGTACTTGCTTGATCAGGGTATCCAAATCTTCACTTCCCTCCTCTTCTTCTTATTCTTCTTCTTCTTCTTCCTCTACCTCTTCAGCAAATTCTTTTTTAGCTTCTTCAACTACTTCTTTACCCTTGGCTTTTTCTAGAGTGATATAGTTCTTGGCTGGAGTTTCTGGTAAAGAAGGCTCTGTAAGGAAAGATTTCAGAACCTGAATCAGCTCAGAAGCTAACTCTGTAGCTCTCAGTAAAGATTGTACCACTTCAGCTTCAGACATTTTCTTCTCCTTCGCTTGTTTCTCTATCTCTTCCGTAGCTTTTTCTTTTAAGGCCTTAGCCTCTACAGGGTCTAATCCGAATTGTGGATCCCCTTCCTTCCTCTTCTCTTTGTCTTACCTCCACTTGGCTGCCACTTCATCTGTATATGTTTTCTACTTCTTCGTCTTGGGAGGAGAAGACTGAGTTTCCTTAGCCTGGGGATTTTCTTCATCAGCAACCACTTCCTTAACCTTCCTCTTTTTCCTTTGCTTTTTGGATGGTTCCAGATTATGTGTTTCTTTCTGAGATGCTTTAAACTCTTCCACAGATAGAGGGTAAAATTCTCCGGATTCACTGGAAAAACCCATCTTCATCCTCTTCAAGGTATCATCACTTACTAACATCAGCTTGCAATTCCGAATCTTTGATTTGCATGCAACCTTGAAGGATTCTAAGCACCAAACTATCAGCTTAGATAGTAAGGCAGGGAACATGATTATCTGAGATCTCAAATTGCCCTCTTTGATGTTCTTGATTGTAACCAAGACATGTCTCATCAGATTTATCTTTCTTAGATTTACCAAGAAATCTAAGACATAGATATCACTTTTCTTCAAATTGTCTTTATCACATCTTCTTGGAACCATAAAGCCTTGCACCCAAAGCTGAAGGATTCTATTGTTCGGAGTGAGATGAGAAATTTTAATGGTTGAATCATCCTTAAGTCCAAGACACTTCAGTGCCTTATCCTTGTTGAAACTTCCTTGCACATCGGGAAGTTTGTGTGAGCAGAATTCAGCTTCTCCTTCATAGGATAAACCAACCAAGATCGCGGCCTTGGTGTAAGATAGATTATAATTCTTCCCATAAGACTTTAAAGAAAACCACTCTTTTCCATCTTCCATCTGGAAGGAAACATACTCGTAGAACTCTATCAACAAATCAGTATAAACCGGATCCTGTTTATCTGACTTTTCTACACAGACATATTCCCATCCATTCAGTCTAATATTATTTGAAATAAGGGAATAAAGCTTATAGAAATCCGGATGAACTAACATTTCCCTAAAGAATAACCACTTAGAGATCGGTTTCGCAGTTGACATATCTTGAGAAGTTGCTTCAACAGACATTCAGAGTGAAGTAATCTGAAAGATTCGGAACGGCTTTGGAAAGTTCGGAACTGGCCTTAAGAAGAGCAGCAGGGCTTCAGGACGTGAAGGCTTGAAAAACCGATGTGGGACGAGTCTCGGGGTCCCCTTTATATAGGCAATGGATGTGACCATTGGTCTTCCAAAATCCATCTAATGGTTGAAAACCTTTTGGATCTGATCTGACGGTTGAGAAAAATCCCGCAAGGAAAAATTGACTCTGATCTTTTGAGGTTTTTTAAAGAAAACATTCGGATTTGAAGAAAACTAGAATCCAAACTTTTAAAAAAAAGGAAAATACCAGCAAGAAAAATATGATTACGAAACTATAAGTAAGGAAATCACAACTCTCGGATTGGAAAGAAATATTGTTCGTAATTAGTAATATTCTTCTTGAAGAAAGAAAAAAAAATTTAAAAAAAACTCATTACGAAAGTTCCAGTACGAAAATCTCCATTCCGGAAGTTCCAGTACGAAAAACCTCTATTCTGGAAGTTCCCATTCTGAGAATTTCAATCTTGAAAATTTCAGTTCCAGAAATTCCCATTCCAAAAATTTTTGTTTCAGAAATTTCCATTCTGGAAACTTCAGTTCCGAAAGGTTTGAAAAACTAACTACGAAAAAAAATTAGTTATACTAAGTTTGAAAAACAGATTCCGAAAATTTTAGTTACACTAACATTCAAATGTACTCACCCTATGAAAAGGAGTTTATTACTGTTAAGATAATTGTTCAACAAGAAGTTAATGAAGAATTATTACCTTATGTTTATCATTCCTAACTTTTGTTTAATGTATTCAAATCTATCGGAGGGTAATGATTTTGTAAAAATATCAGCAAGTTGATCTTGCGTTCCGATAAACTGAAGAATGATATCTCCTTTAAGTGTGTGATCCCTAAGAAAGTGATGCCTAATATCTATGTGTTTTTTACGAGAGTAATGTGTAGGGTTCTTACTTAGGGAAATGGCACTTGTGTTATCACACAAAATTTGAGTCTTAGTAAAACTCAGGCCATAATCTGTGAGTGTGTGTTGCATCCAAAACACTTGAGCACAACAACTTCCAGCTGCTACATATTCAGCTTCAGTAGTGGAAAGTGCTACAGAATGTTGCTTCTTACAGGACCAAGAAACTAATGAATCTCCTAAGAAATGACAAGTTCCAGACGTACTCTTTCTATCTATTCTACATCCACCAAAGTCAGCATCCAAAAATCTTTTTAGAATAAAATCATTTTCAGAAGTATAAAATAATCCTAAATCCATGGTTCCCTTTAGGTAGTGAAAAATTCTTTTTACTGCCTTTAAGTGATATTCCTTAGGATTAGATTGATATCTTTCACATAAGCACACTGAAAACATTAAGTTTGGTCGACTAGCTGTTAAGTAAAGTAAACTTCCTATCATACCTCTAAAAGATGTTTGATCTACTGGTTTCCTAGCTTCATCAAGATCTAAAGAGTTTGAGGTACCGATGGGAGTTCTTATACTCTTAGTGTTGTCATAACCATACTTTTTGAGAAGATCTTTAATATACTTATGTTGATATATATAGGTTCCTTCTAGTTTTTGAGAAATTTGAAAACCAACGAAAAAATTTAACTCACCCATCATACTCATTTCAAACTCAGATTTCATTAGACTTGCAAAAGAATCAGTTAAAGATTGCTGAGTTGAACCAAATATGATTTCATCAACATAAATTTGAACAATCAAAACATTTTTCTTATCTTTCTTTATAAAAAGGGTTGGATCTGCATTTCCCTTAACATAGTTATTTTAAATCAAAAATCCTGTGAGTCTATCATACCAGGCTCATGGGGCTTGCTTAAGACCATAAAAAGCTTTGGTAAGTCTAAAAACATGATCATAATGTTTTATATCTTTAAAGTCAGGAGGTTGTTCAACAAAAACTTCCTCTTGAACATAACCGTTAAGAAAAGTACATTTCACATCCATTTGAAAAAGTTTAAAATTGAAGAAAGCTGTAAAGGAAAGTAGAATAAGAATAGATTCAAGTCTAGATACTAGAGCGTATGTTTCTTCATAGTCTATTCCCTCTTACTAGTTATAGCCTTTAGCAACTAATCTAGATTTATTTCTTACTATGACTCCATTCTCATCACACTTATTTTTGAAGACCCATTTTACTCCAATGACAGAAGTTTACTTAGGTCTTTCAACCAAGGTCCAGACTTTATTCCTTTCAAATTCATTTAGTTCATCTTGCATGGATTTAATCCAATCATCATCACCTAAAGCTTCATCAGTGCTTTTTGGTTCTAATTGGGAAAGAAATGCTAGATGTTCTATTTCATTTCTTAAGGAACTTCTAGTCCTTATAGGTTGATTTACATCACCAATGATACTATCACTGGGATGATTCTTAAGAAACACCTGATTTGGGTTTTGTAAAACCTGTTCATCAACATAGGGTAGAAAGTCTTCTGGGGTAAATGTTTCAGAAGTATCCTCTTGAACATTTTCCTTGTTAGAAGGATCTTCTATCAAAGGTTGACAAATATTTTTCGAAAACACATCTGAGGATGTAGGTTGGGATGGTTTAAAAACAAAAGGATCAGACTCATCAAATTTTACATGCACTGTTTCTTCAACAGTACAAGTATTTTTATTGAAAACTCTATAAGACTTAGAAGTTGTGGAGTAACCTAAGAAAATTCCTTCATCAGATTTTGGTACGAATTTATGTAAACTATCTTTAGTATTCAGAATGAATACTTTGCAACTAAAAACCTTGAAGTAGTAAAGTCTTGGTTTTCTACCATTCCATAACTCATAAGGAGTTTTATTAAGAAAAGGTCTAATCAAAACTCCATTTATAGTATAACAAGAAGTACTTACAGCTTCAGCCCAGAAATTTATAGCTATAGAACATTCACTCAGCATGGTTCTAGTTATCTCTTGAAGAATTCTATTTCTTCTTTCAACTACACCATTTTTTTGAGGAGTTCTAGGTGCTGAAAAATTGTGAGTAATACCTTTTCTACTACAAAAAGTTTCAAAATCAGAATTTTTAAATTCTCCTCCATGATCAATGTGAATAGTTTTCAGTGGAAGATTTTTCTCATTTTTAACTTGTGATCTAAAACTTTTGAAATAAGAAAAATCATTAGACTTCTTCGCTAGAAAATAGACCCAAGTAAATCTAGTTTAATCATCAACTAAAACAAACACATAGTGTTTACCTCCAATGCTTCCGGTTTGTGTTAGACCAAAAAGATCCATGTGCACTAACTGTAATGCATCAGTCGTTGAGACTTCACCGATTGATTTAAAACTAGATTTATGTTGCTTTCCATATTGAAAAGGATCACAAAATTTAGAAGAATCAAATCTAAGCTCCGGTAGATCCTTAACTAGTTTCTTCTTAGAGAGTTTTCATAAGTTTCTAAGGTTACAGTGACCTAGTCTTCTATGCCATAACCATGAATGATCTTCCAATGCACTAAGGCAAGGTAAATCTTGGATTCTAAGGTATCCTAAGTTTAAAGTGTAAACATTCTCTTGCCTATTGGCTGAGAGAATAAATTCTTCCTTGGAATTGTGAACTAAGAACTTATCATTACTAAAATTCACAAGTTACCCTTCATCACATAACTGACTTATGCTAATGAGGTTGTGCTTAAGACCCTTAACAAATAAAACATTTGAAATCAAAGTTTTACCAAGAAGAAAAATATTACCTTACCAACAATTTCTCCCTGATAATTATCTCCAAAAGTTATCTTTCCTCCTTTCATTTTGATAATCTTTTCAAAATAGCTTTTGTTACCAGTCATGTGCCGGGAACATCCACTATCCATGTACCATGTATTGTTGTTGGTACTTCCTCTATCTTCCTGAAAACAAGAAAATAATTAGACTTTCAGAATCCAAACTTGTTTGGATCCGAGATTTCTAGACAACAAAATTTTAGGAACCCACACTTTCTTAGAAAAATAGGATTTATTAAAACCTAGAGATTGGGTTTTATTTAAAGAACAATTCTTTTCCCAGTGACCACCACATTGACACTTGGTACAAAATGGGGCACTTTGTGGAACAAATTAGTTGTTACTAAAAGTTGGTTTTGCATGGGTATAACCAAATTCGGATTTGTTTCTTAAAGGTCGTATTTGAGAATACATTTTATCAAAATTTTCTTTACCATAGGTAAAGTTTGATAAAAACTTCTTTAAGGAAAAAAATTTGGAATTGAGTTTAATAACCAAGTTTTTATATTCAAAATCATTTGATTTAGAACTAGATCTAGGCTCGAAAACACTTTTCTTAGAAATAACTTTTTCTAACTCTTTAGAAAATTTTTTCCTCTCAGAACTTACTTCCTCAAGATTTTTTGAAATACTTATAAAATCAGCATTTTTCCTATCAAGATATTTAGAAAGATCTGATATTTCTTTCGTAAGAATAGAATTCCCAGAGTTTTCCTTATCAAGTTTTTTATTCAGTTTAGTATTCTCAATCTCAAGAAGTTCAGCAAACCTAGAAACGTCTTCATAGGTAGGTGAAGTATCTTCTTCATCAGAAGAGGATTCTTCATCTGAAGAGTTATAATATTTACTATCATTATAATTTAAAGATACATTGGTCAATGATTCAGTATTTCGTACCTTAGCCATATAGCAATGATTGTTAATGGGTAATCTGGCTATAAGACCAAGATTATTCTGTCCTGAAGATTCATAATCAGAAGATTCATCTAAAGAGTCACCACCACTGGCACTCCAGGTTTCATTTGATTTCAGAACATTCTTAGCTTTGGTTTTGTAATACTTATTCCTATTTCTTTCAGAATGCCTTTCTTTCCTTTCTTTCTTTTTGAGTAGAGGGAAATCTGGTCTAATATGTCCAGCTCTATTGCATTCATAACAAGTAACTTCTCCATCTTCCCTGTCTTTCCTTTCCTTTTTCTTATACTTGGATTGGAAATTTCTCTGGCCAGCTATCTTGTTCATACTTCGAGCAAGATTTGCTAACTCATTTTCTGAGATTTCACTTTCACTAGATTATGATTGAATAATCACCTTATTAGACTTAGATCTGGTTACTATCTCACGAGTCTTAGCTTTCATATGATTTGATGTTGTTGTAAAAGCAACAGTACCATTCCCATTCTTCCTTTTGATGGTGTCAGCATCTCTCTTCATCCTTGTTTCATGTTGGAGAAGAGTTCTAAATAGTTCATCAAGAGAAATTTGAGTGACCTTCCTGTTCTCATCAATAGCTGTTCTTTTGGATTCCCACTCATTGGGCATAATATCAATTATCTTATCCACAAGGGCTTCATCATCCAGACCTTTCTCTCCCATATACTGTAAGCTATTGACTATAGTCATAAACCTCTGTTGAACCTTACAGATCGGTTCTCCATATAGAAAATTGAATCCTTGGTATTCAGCTCTAAGCATAGCTCTCCTAGTCTCAATCACTTTAGAAGTTCCAAAGTGTGTAACTTCTAACTTATTCCAGATACAATTAGCTGCTTCACAAGAAGAAATTTGGCTATATATATTTCTAGTCATTGAACACAGTAAAGTATTGCGTACCTTATAATTGAGTTGATACTCTTTCTTTTCCTGGTTAGTGAAAGTTCTAACTTCTTTATAAGGAATTTTATAATCACCAGTAAGCATAACGAAATTATCCACTCCGGTATTGATAACAAAAGTCTTCATTCGATCTCTCCAGTACTCATAGTCATTACCATCAAAGATTGGTGGTCTTGTAGGGTTTAGATTATCAATAGAACCAACATTGACTCCTTCCATTATTAAAAAAAACTTGGCAACCAAACTTGTTAGTAGAAAAAGTTCATAACCACAAAGTTCGGAATGAAAATTCGAAATGATAAAGTTCGGAACGACAAAGTTAGGAATGACAAAGTTCAGAACGAAAAAAAAACTTTCTAAGCAAGGATGAAGAACAAAGAAAAAGTGATCAAGAAAAACTTATATGTGAGTATAAGTATTTCTGAGACCTTCTCTAATACCAATTGTAGGATCGAAATAATGATGTAGATGCTCAATATACAAGAGGGGGGTGAATTGTACACTTTAAAAATTCCTTTGGAACCTTTAAAGTTGGTTACAGATAACTATGTTTTCCTTAGACAAGGAAAACTATAAGTTTAACAAAGTTAAACTAAGAAAATTCACAACACCTCTAATCACCAACTGGAGAATTGGAACTAATGTTAACAATATAAGATTCTACCTTAAAGTGTATAAAATCTAAACTAATCAGAGTACAAGTGTAAGGAAATATAATAAGGTTATACTTTCCTTAAAAAACTATATGCAGAGGAAACAAACAAGTAGTAAAACTACAAGTAACAAGATATAAGTCTTTTAACACAAAGAGAAGGGTATCCAACAACCTTGGATAAATGTCCCTTGATTTATACTTTCAAGCAAGTTTGTCTTACCCACACCAGGGTAAGCCCTCGATACGGAGATTGGAAACTCTATATTTCTATCCCCGCAAGCCCTCAACTTCAAGGTAGTTGGAACCTCTGTCTTCCTCAGCAAGGAAGCCCTCAAACTTCAAGGTAGTCGGCACCTCTGTCTTCCTATCCCCGGAAGTCCTCGAATGTAATCACCAACATTCAGAGTCTCATGAAGCAATCTGAACGAGAAGTTCAGTATGCACAAGGCATGAAGAGCTTCTCTCTCTAGAAATCACCTTAACAGCATGTGGTCTCTAGATCGATCAACTTGATTTATCATCATATATTCATATTGATCTCTTTCAAATGAGCTCCTATTTATAGGAAAATTTCCAATGGTCGGCTCCCTCCTCCAACGGTCATATTTTCCATGAAATTCGGAGGGACCTGTACATGTGTAACTCAACAAATGGTTAATTATAAACAGAATGGACGACATTGTTTTATAACAAACCATATATAACTGAATGCACGACATCGTTTTTAAATGGATCATATGTAAGTAAAATCCATACAAAAAAATCAGAGTGTAAGAAAATTAAAAGTTCGGAGTCTAACCAAAATGAAATTTGAAGTCTATGTTAAGAAATTTTCAGATTCTGTTTTATAGGAATTTGAAGTCTGGTTTCACCAAAGATCGCAATCTGAACTTGCAGAGTTCAAAGTCAAATTAGTAAAAGTTCGGAGTCTAACTATATAAGAGTTCAGATTCGAACTACTTAAGAGTTCAGATTAAAACTACTTAAGAGTTCAGAGTCGAGCTACTTAAGAGTTCGGAGTCAAACTACTTAAGAGTTCGGAGTCAAACTACTTAAGGGTTCAGAGTTGAACTTCTTAAGAGTTAAGAGTTGAACTACTTAAGAGTTCAGAGTCAAACTACTTAAGAGTTCGGAGTCGAACTACTTAAGGTTTCAGAGTCAAACTTCTTAAGAGTTCGGAGTCAAACTATTTAAGAGTTCGAAGTCAAACTACTTAATAGTTCAGAGTCGAACTACTTAAGAGTTCGGAGTCAAACTACTTAAGAGTTCATAGTCGAACTCATGAAAGTTCGGAGTCCAGAATTCAGATTGGAACTTTATTAAAGTTCTCATCCAGAATTCGGATCCTAAAAAAAGAATTCTCCAAATATTTACATTATATGGCTCTGGGATTTTGGGTATGAATCCGGTTTTTGTACTTAAGAAAAATATTTCTATGTATAAGAAAATCTAGGTTAGGGTAAATTTCCTTAAAGAAGTAAATTTTCCTTATGAAGGTAAAATTTATATTTCCTTAAGTATAAGGTGTTTGTGATTTTCAAAACAAGAAGGAATGGAAAATTCATAAGGAAAACCTTATTGACTCAACAATTTTCACTAACCATATGATTTATAGATTCCATTTAAAAACCATAGAAATCATACTAAAATCATCCAAAAAATTCAAAGCATGGAACCACCTACCTCTTGCTTGGAAACCACAACTGCACTATGGAGAGACCCTATAAAGGAAATATCACACCATAACCATCAATATTTCCCCCAAATAAATAATATTTAACCCACTTTGGGTCAACCAATCCACTGGAGAAAGAGAACCCAATAAATAAAGATTAAGAGACCAAGAAAATGGAAAAAATAGAGGATAGGAGAGGCTTACTTGATGATTTCTTGAAGGATCCACACCAAAATTACCCAAGGATTGAAGCATAAGGGAGAAAGGAGGAAGGGGGGACATTCCTAGGGATAGTGAGACCAAATGGGGTGAGTTAGGAGGAATTTAAGGTTAAAACTAGGGAGGGTAAATATTGTAATTTCAAAAAAAAAAATATCTAGTAGGACGCACAGTTTCACCGCATGGTTTTCCAGACCATGTACCAACCGTATAGAATCTATGTCCAAGGGGAAAAGAGTTCACACAATTTTCCTAGAGGGGGAATATTCTTGTGCATCTAGTTATTAAATTTAGATAGAGACACTATCCTAGGTGCACGGTTAGCCCATACGCTCATGTACTAGGCTATGTGAACTGGATAGTGCCTCTATCCAGGGAACACAGTTTCCACTAGGTTGGCACATGGTTTCTTCTAATCATGCACCAACTATTTTACACCTCCTATCCGACATAAAAAGTTCCATTTTCACCAAAACACCCAAGAAATCCAAGAGATAAAGATAAGAAATAAAATAAAATAAAAACATACCTCAAAATAAGACCACATATGTGATAGGGAACACAAATTAAGGCTTCCTACACATATTTAGTTTGTATGTAGGAGAGGATAATTTTTTGTGGTTGAGGATGGGCCCAAGACATAGGATTTGGGCGTCACTACATATCTTTTTCGGATGAGAATCAGGCCACACATATTGGGAGTGAAGGTTTCGTGGGAGGCCAACACCAAGGGTTGTGATCCACTCAAGAATGGACCAAAATGTTATGTAGTTTTAATTCATGCAATAAGGACATGAACCACACAGTTTTTCATCATATGGCTAGGACATTAGGTTGTGAAATTTAAATTCCTATAACTTGGAATATGGTGTATTTTAGTTTTAGGTCGTATGACTAGGACCATATGTTGTGACTTTTAGGGTCATGCATACAAAACCATGATTCTATGTAGTTTAATGTCATAAAACAAATATGAGGAAACTGTGTAGTTTAACATCATACGGTGAAGATGTTTGGTGTCATGTGATTTATCATCTTGCAACATGGATGATGGTGTCTTGTAGTTTTAGGTCATATAACTAGGACCATATGTTGTGCCTTTTAAGTTTGTTTATATAGGACCATGATGCTATGTATTTTACCATTGTGAAACAAATATGAGTAAATCATGAAGTTTAACATCATACAGTGAGGATTTTTGGTGTTATGCAGTTTATCATCTTGCAACATAGATGATATGGCGTCTTTATCACATGAAGTATTTCTTGAGGAATATTTCATTGGTAGGGGTCGTAACAAGATCTCTATCCATCAAGATCAAGTAATAATATCCATTATAGTGTAACTTAGGTCCCCACTTTGGATCAAGATTTGGAGGCTTCTTCCTTGGTATCATTGGAGTCCTGAGGACTATTACCAACTCTCCTTAGAGGAATGAGTGGAGGTGAACCTTTTTGTTAAAATATTGTGCTATATGATTTTGGTGGACCTATAAGTGATTAAAAGTATGTAGTATTTTCTCATCAAGTAACTCCAATTCATCCATGCATTTTTGGGATTTCTCATATGTGGATATTTTATCGCAAATGGCAATGCGAAGTGAGGGTAATTGGACCTCAATGGGTGAGACCGCTTCTGTCACATATACAAGTTAATATGGGGTTTCCCACATGGAAGTGTGGGAGGTAGTTTGGTATTCCCATAATTCATGAAATCACCTATCATTCCAACACTTTTTATCTTTATCCACCATTTACTAGTGTATGTTTGATTGGGTCAAGTTGAAGTCCTCTATCTATCCATTATTCATTACATGATAGTGGAATGAATGGTTGGATTTGATATTATACTCCTGATATAGATTTTACAACTCATAAGAATATAATTTGGTGTCTTTTTCTATCAATATTGTACAAGGGACACCAAATATGGTAATGATGTTGGCTTTCATGAATTTGAAAATGTTTTTGGTCCTGACTTCCTTGCGGGGTATTACTTTCTCCCATTTGGAGAAGAATTTGGTAGCTGTGAGGATGTATTTGAACTACTTGGCCATATTTAGAGGATATATATATACCTACAACATCCATTCCCCTTATGGAAAAAGTCCAGGAGGATTTGGATGTGTGTAGAAACTTTGGGGGTTGATAGATAAAGTTGGCATGCACCTGGAAGGAATGAAACTTCATGGTGAATTTTGTGAAATCCTGCGTCATTGAAGTCCAGAAGTATCCAAGACTTCATATTTGATTGTAAAGTATGAGCCCTCATTGTTGGGAATTAAATACTCTTGTATGCACTTCTTTCATGGTGACAACAATCTTTACCCTATTAATTCACCTGAGAATGAATCCACCATAGCCTCATTTATCGAGGAATTTTTGGTGGTTCGGTCCTTTATAAAGAGTGAAGTTGGTCGCTCATCAATGGGTTTTCTATTTTATAGATCTATCTGATTAGAGCACCCTATTTTGAAGGTATTCCACAATGGGTATCATCTAATCAGTTGTAGAACTGTCTGGCTTGGGGATTGAATTAACCTTATTGATTTCTTCCATGCTAACATGAACAAAAGGCAAGATCATTTGGCGATGAACAATGTTGATGACTATTTCGTCTCAATATAGATTTTTCAAAGTCATACCCATATTCACCAATGCATCAACCTAGAAATTTTTTTATCATAGTACATGAGTCAATGTTGGCTCTGAGGGTAATTCTTTCATTAGTCCTCATGAATAGTTAAGAAGGGAGATTAACTCTTCCTTTTTGATGGCATAATCATTGTTGATATTCTTGATTACCAACTCTGAATATAATTTCACCTTAAAGTGGTATAGTGGAATTTTAACCACCAATTCTAGACCTATAATGAGGGCTTGATATTCTATCTTGTTATTTTTGCAGCCTTCTGACAATAGGAAGGAGTAAGGCAAGACTGCATTTTCTGTAGCGATGAGAATGAATCCCAACCTGAATTTGTTGAGCATAGTTTCTTCCATTCTATTCTCCATTAGGTTTATATACACACCATCAAAATAAATTCCCCATGTCTAGGGGCCTCTTGAAAAGATAATATCTCTTCATTGGGAAATTCAGTATTCAATGACGTTGCTTCTGCAAATGGATTCTCTGTAAGTAAAACTATCAAAGTTAGCCTTTCACCACTTTCAAAGGCACAAAATGAATGTAAAACTGGTACAAGATAACTAATCACCATGCAAAACATCTGATCAACATAATACAGATGAGTATGTATTTGATTGGGTTGTTTCGAGAGGCCAAATGTACCTCGTGATGTTGTAGGTAGTACCTCAGTTTTTGAACCGCAAATATTAATGCTAGAAATCTCTTATAGATATCTGAATAATGAGTCTCATTGTAAAACAAGCTTTAGATGAGATAATAAATCTTTGTCTCATTCCTAACATCATTATTTTGTGCAAGTAAAGTTCTTAGTGAGAATTTGAGGGTTTTCACATACAAAATGATTGGATCCTCCTCAACAGGTGGCATCAGCACTGGTGGGATCAAGAGATATTTATTGAGGATATCGAATGCTTCATGAAAGTTATCAATCCACTAATACATGACTCTATTTTTAATTAAACTAGTAAAGTAAAAACACTTACCTATGAGGTTTTCTATAAATCACTGAATGTAGGAAAAGTGTCCCTATAGTCCACTCAATTCTGTAAGGTTTTGAGGAGGTTAAATATTAAGGATAACATTTTTCTTTTTATGGTAGACTTTGATTCCATGATGGAATATGAAGAATATGATAAATTTTCCTAAGGTGACTCCAAAAGTGAATTTTAAGGGTTTTATCATCAGTATATATTGTCATAGTTTGTTAAATATGGTCTCTATATCAGCTAAGTGGTTAGAGATCTGTCAGAAATTAACCACTAGATCGTCAATGTAGAATTTGGAAAACTTTCCCAGAAAAGGTTTGAATATGTGATGCATGACACGTTGGTATGTAGCGTCATCATTCTTCAAGTCAAAGGTAATTACCCAATAGAAAAATACTCCCTGGGGGAACTGAAGGTAGTGGATTATTCATATTATGGGTCCATTCAAATTTGATTATACCCTAAATAGAAATCAACAAAGAAGATGGATTTATATTCTTCTATAACATCAATCGGTATCTTTATGATCGGGAAAGAGAAATCATCTTTAGGATAGTGTTGATTGAGATCTCTGAAGTTGATACAGACCATGATTTTCCCATTATTTTTCTTTATTGAGAGTATGTTGGTTAGACATCTCAGATACTGTACTTCCCAAATGAAATTGAATTTGATAATATTGTCAATTTCGGCCACAATTTTGGTGTCATGAGTCAGGTGTTTCCTTCTAGTTTCTTGTATGTATCCCTAGTGATTTTTTGGAAAGCCCGGGTGGTGAGTGACCACCTTATAATTGAGGCCTAGAATTTTTGTATAATTTCTGTCAAACATGTCCTGATTCCACTTAATAATATAGGTATATACCTCTTATTCTTTAGAAGACGTGTCCTCACTAATCAATGTGGGTCCCGAATCTTCCTATGTGCCTATTTTTATTTACCTAAGTTCATCAATGGAGGTAGAGAAACCTTCCTCACATGTTGGAGGAGTATCCCTAAGGTCTTCCTCCACTTCCTCTTCTTCCTCTTCCTATTTTACCTTACTCTTAGGGGAAGAAGTTAATGAAGGAATCTCTCTTAAATTAGAAGAGAGTTCAATATTTTGAAATTTGGAATATGAATCAACTTCCTATAACTTGAATGATGGTGTGGGGATTCTTTGAAGTTCTGAAGGAGAAATGGTGGATAGAGAATGGGAATATTCACTCTCTCTTAGTGTCATGAAAACCTCTTATGACTCAGATGACGAGGCAAGATTATATTGAATCCCAAGGGATTGAATGATAATGTTTTTATCCAATATTTTATCACTTTTTAGAAATTTAGTGACCTTATCGACATTTTTGTTCTCAATTATCATGGATTATATCATGAATATTGCTGAATATGTGCTCAAATTTGGGCCCACATCTTCAATTTGATAGATGGGCAACACATATTTCTCACTAATCTATTTGAAGGGACTATTTTGAGTTATTTATAGACCTTTTGGGGTGGTTACTTGAGAAGAATTTTCAGTCATGGGTTGTTTCCCCTCCCTCTAGTAGAATCCTACATCAATGTACTATATTTCGCAGAAATTTTGAGTCAGATATGAGGTCCTTGAACTGATCCATAAACATGATTCTACTAAGAGGATTTTACTCACTCTTGTCATAACCCTGAGGTGTCAGAGAGGAAGGGGACAAGTGGGCCTCATTTTAACCTAGTCAACAAAGTGTTCAGACTAGAATGAGGTTTACTCTTGAGCCATTGTCTATGAAATCCTTTCAGATATCAACATCATTTATCCTTCAAGATCCATAAAAGGGTCTGATGTGTCCCCATATGAAAACACCTCCATATTTCTCTATGAAAGATATGATCATGTGGCATTATATGGTATTTATCTCTGCATGATAAACTTCAGCAGTAGCTACCTCAACTTTAAACTCTCAAGGGATTATCAAATCTTCTATAAGCGCTTCTTGGAGATCTTTTTGATAAACTTAGAGTATCCATTATTGAAAACTTAGCTAGCACTAGGGCCAATTTCTTTATAATTTTATAAATATGGGATAAAGGTCTATGCCTCCCAGCATGAGGATTATCTTTTTTAGGTGCTTTAGGAACTTAAGTACTTAACATGGGTAGATTGGTCCTTGGAAAAGTATTTTAAGGTGCTTTTGTCCTTGGTGGTTTAGGTCAACCAGGTCTGCCTGTGCGCTGATGATGTCTTGAAGATGGTTCCCTCTCTAATCAATCCTTTAGGATTATTAGGATAGGGTAACTCCTGAAACATTTAGGATAACTTTCCTTCTACTAGTGTACTTTTCGAAGTGCTCCCCCATGAGTTTTGGTAGCATAGAGGGTTCGGTCTAGGATATGGGTGGAGTATTGATTTCTGTCATGACCATGTATTCCCTGGTATCCTCAACCCCTATGGAATCTTCCCCTTATTCGCTAATCAAATGTAGAGAATCCAAGTTCATATCTATATTCATCATTTGATAAGGGATCTATTAATTGAATAACATTAATGGAGCTAAAGATTAATTCCAAGTTTGATGAGGACTCCGTATGGTGGGTCAAATCTTATGGTACCATTGGTGGGACGGTGCCTATTGTACCATTTGGTAGGGTGGAACCCGTGATTTTGGGACTGAATTCATGAATTCCAAGAGAGTCAAATCTAACTTTAGACTTGGTACAGATTCATCTTTATGTGTTTTTTCCACCCTTACA
Source organism: Viscum album (assembly GCA_963277665.1). NCBI lineage: Eukaryota > Viridiplantae > Streptophyta > Magnoliopsida > Santalales > Viscaceae > Viscum > Viscum album. The sequence continues at coordinate 1,813,090,477 of OY728156.1, forward strand.
ACCATGTCTTTTTTGGAAGATTATCCTTTAGAGGATTATGGTGCTAAGAGAGTTGGCTATGCTGTAGTGAAAGTGGTTGGGGGTATATTTTGCTGGTTCAACTATGATAGGAGGATATCATGAGTTTTATTGATTTTCTTTTTAACCATCCAATCACTAAAATTCTGTGTAACTTTGTTAGTAACTTCTTTCCATTCACCCTCTTCCTCTGGATTGGTGGTAGAAACACATGCTACATATGAAAGTGTCTCACCTAGCTTCACTTTACCAGCTTACACCATTTTTTGAGGGGTGTATTTGAAAAAAATCACTCCTACATATTGTTCCCCAATGTTCAGTGAATGGGGAAATAGTTTGGAAGATCTTTGAGACCAGTCTGATCAAGCCTCTTAGGATTTTCAAAATTGAGCAAGTTTTTTTAAAAGACTCGATAAAGTAGTTAGGGACTTTTTCATCTTAGAACAAATAAAATGTGTTCTTTATCTCCTCAAACTGGTTTCTCCTCTTCTCCCTCTATTCATCCTAACAAGGAAGGTATTGTTTTTTATGCTTATAAGGGGTGTCACATGATATGAAATGGGATTTGAAGATGGAGATGGTGTAGGGGCTGGCTTAAGCATGACGGCAGCAGTTTACACTTTCCCTATTATCTTCCCTTAATCTAATGAAATTACTCAAGACTTGGCCTTGGTTTTCAAGATGGAATCTTCCAATTTTTGAGAAACTGCAGTGAGATTTTGAAACCCTCCTGTATATTTCACAGGGATGAGTGGTCTATGTAACTCATCATGGAGATTATATATACAGATAGAAAAAAAATATTCTTGGGGAAGTTTTAGGTTCAAGGAGTAGTTCAACCCTTTCCATCAAGCAATGAAATATGATACCCTCTCATTCTCTTGTTGTTTTTAGTTTGAGAGGTTAAGGGTTGTTGTCTTCTATAGTGTTGAGTTTAATTGAAAGATAAATTTCGATGGAGATCTTCCCATACCGTGATCAACCGAGTTGGAAAACTAGTGTACCATACAAAGTATGTCCCTTGTAGTATTTTTACAAAGAATCATAGTTTCACTACTTCTTATTGTGAAAGATTCCCCATTATGGGATCACAGTGATACATGAAATGAATCATATGCTACTCTAGATCCCTTGATCCATTAAAAATTGTAAATGTAGGGTTTCCAAAATTTGATGGGGGGGATCGACCCATTCAAGGTAAGGTTTCCTTTCTGTATGTACTAGTGCACTGCATTCTTCCATAACTTCCAATCAAGTTATCAATGGATCAATAGTATTGATGATACCTTAAGGAGTGTCTGGTTGAATAGGTTCTTGATCAAGGGTAACAACAGGTATCGCCATCTATGGCGGGTCTATTTGTACCTCCTGTGGTAGCCGGTAGGGGCTGGTCCATGAGGATATACTTGACCCAACCCTAGTTGTGTATACAAAGTATGGAACTCCCGATATCTTACTATCGTGGGGTCTGAATATATTGGTCATCAGTCCCACATGTTGAGAGGATGTTCTGGTTCCATTTCAGCTATTAGGATGAACCCTCTTTGCTGAGTTGCATTGGCTGGGAGCATGAGTTGAGACTCTTCTTGTAGAATATATCTGGTGGGGATGTTTCCTCAAAGTAATTCTATGTTGATTATTATTAACTCTTTCATCTCTTCCTCTTGTTAAAAAAATATTTCCTTGAGTGTGAGGGGTTCAACCACTTTAGGAGGTGGGTGAGGAACAACCTTAACTTTACCCTTCTCTTTGGTAGATACTCACTGAGGAGGTAGTAATGGAGTGGTTGAGGGAATCCCCCAATTTAGATCAAGCCTCTAGTTTTGGGTACACACAACTCCTTTAATCGCTTCAGTGTGGAAAGTATTATGAACTGAAACTTTATCCTCTTACTCCTCTGTATTGGCCTCATATTCTATAGTATTTGTAGGGGTGGTGTTAGTAAAGTTCACCAATGCATAATGCATTGCAAAAAATTTGTCAGTCTCTTAAAGAGATTTCCTTTGTTTGTTCCCACCATGAGGTCTCATCCTCTCCTTTTTTGGTCCACCTAGAATCATTTGAATAATGTAAATATGAAGAGAATCTCCAAAAAAAAATTAATGCATTCTTCAAGATAGGACATTAGATCATAGGATAATATTAATTGGTAGGATTCATTCTATGATTTCCCCCCTAATTGGGAGAAGACCACATTATGTTGACGAGTAGGTTGTTTGGGTAAAAAAGGTCCCAAACTTGAGGGATGAGGTTGTTCCTGTTTCTTTTCCACAACCTTTTGAACCTATTTTTCTGACCAGGAAGGTTGTGATAAAAAAAAATCCTACATCCCAGTGGGTTGGGGTTGCTCCTAGATTGTCATGGATAATGCTTTCATGGATTATTTATTAATTTTATAGAGCCATGTTCAAACATGGGTTGGTGCATTGTATGCTTTGCACCTAAGTTTCCAGCTTCCAAACATATTGATGATTCTTGATGACTAACCTCCCTTAGGTGGGAGTCTTGATCAATATTTTTGGATGCTTGATGTAGGATTTTTTTGATGGTTCACTCTCTTCTAGCCCAACATCAATGAGAGTCAGTCAAGGCTAGTTTTTTTAGAATACCATCTATTGCTAATAGAGTCTATTTGATGAATTCATCATGAGGCCATGGAATTGCATGATGTCACTTTTAGCAGGCTTTGCTGATTGGGGAGCAAGCTGAAATGCAATTCTTTGTGCTCATCTCATCCTCTGATATGAACACTATATGGCACATTTGAAATCATATGATGCAATTATTTTAATTAATAGAGACTTTTACACTGAAGGGATCTTTTCTATTTTTCTAATTTTGGGTGTTGTGTAGCTAGGAGGGCCTCCAAGCCAACTTGATGGTGTATTCCTTATATTACCTTAATGTGGATTGGGTATTCATCATAAGGTATTTATTTTAAGTGACGAAGAGTGTTTCATATATTCAAGATGATTTTGCACAAAAAATATTTCAATAACACCTTTGGAATGTTGTATTGGAGAGTGAATAAAGTCCAGAACATGGCTGGTATGTTTCCTTTATCCAACTATCTCCTCATGTTCAACATGTCTTATTTTTTTCTCCAGAGTCTCCTCAACCTGGTCTGACCAAAGTTTACATTTCTTTGTTGCTTTATTATAAATACTAATATTGGTGGGTACTTCCTTTTTCATATTTGAAGGTAGGTGATTCAAGGTTGTTTTGGAGAATGAACTTAAGCTTGGTATGTTTTCTAGATGATAAAGGATTTCACTTTTCAATGATGATGCATCATGCATAATTGATCTCATTTTCCCAAGTTCCTCATAGTAGGAGGGCTTTATCATTATTAAATTAGTAAGGGGAGGACCTCCTTGATGAATTGAAATGCTGTTATGGGGAGGAATACCATCATTTCTTGAAGTCCAACCACATGTAGTGTTCCTAAATCATATACCCTAGGGAGGACCTTTAGAGTAGATGATATCAAGGGAATGACCTCCTTGTTGTTTGATCTTCTGGCCATGTGGAGGGCTGCCATTACATTCATCAGGAGATGGGCTCTTGAGATTGATTAGATTCTGGACATGAAGTAAGTATTCATGGTAATATGTATGGGGAGGACCTCCAAAAATATTTCTATTATCCATAATTTAGTAAATGAATAGTAGGATCTTTAAGCCTCTATAGATAATCATCTGAGTGATTCAAGAACTTCATCATTAAGAAGAATAATATTGTAGGTTGAGTCTTCATTTTCCATTATACTTTGATGAGGCTTATTTTTGGGTTCCTTCTTATAGGATATTGGGGCCACTTCCTAGGAAAAATGGTTTTCATATATGGAGCTTGTTTTATTAGATCTTGTGTCACTACCATAATTTTACAATAGTTTTTTTGAATTTTGATATGCGTTTTTGTCGGCCCTAGAATAGCCACTGAGGTAGACAGATGCCCTCAAATTGGAATAGGGGTATGGTCCTGATATAGTTGTCTATATATAATGGGGTAAATTCATCCCACAACCATCCTAGATGGGAGAATAGGTGTGTTTATTCTCCAGAGTGACCCTCATTTTATGTTGATGAGTCTCCCTAATTGTGGGTAAGGATTTGTGTGTTTTCCCCTCTTCCATTGTTGCTGCCATTATTATATCATGGAAAATTTACAGGATGTGGGTAGGAAACTTTATCCACTCTTTCACCATTTTTAGGATGTTTTGGGTAACTTTAGTGGTTAGAACGGGGATGTATGCCCATTATATGGCTAGAGTAGGGGTGTGTGCCTACTCCTATCCTACATTTCCTTTCGTTATGTGATAAAAATACTCAGGTTTGGGGGAATAGATATGGGTATGTCCCCTATTTTTTTTTGGGATTTTTCAGATGATTTCTTTGAATTTTACCAAATTAGTCTGGTAGTCTTTATAGATGATGTAAAGTGTGTGTTCCTACTTGTGGTTTGCGATTGAATTTGACTGGTGGGATTTGTGGATATAGGAGGTGTTTGTGTTTGCTTATGGTTTGCCACTGAATTTGACTTGTGGACTTCTCAGGAGGGAACAGAGGTGTGCCCCTACTTCTATATGTCTATTCACTATCCTTGACGAGTTGTCTTGTGTTCCTGGGTATGGATGACCTGTGTCAAACTCTCAAGGAAAACACCCCCATCATGTTGAGGGTTTGTCACCGCACGGTGTTGGTGGCAGTGGATGCTTGTAGGATCCTTTTAGAGGGACTCCTGTGCTATCTAGATGACTCTGTAAAATTACTCTTGATCTAACTTCCTAAGATAAGGGAGGATCTTATTGCTGCATTCTATAGATAGTCTCCCAAAATGGTTTGAGACGGCAATGAGTGTTTTATTCTTCTAGGACACCAACCATCATTGAGTGGACAGTCAGTGGGGATTTATGAGCTAGAGGGATTGTAGAGAGGCCTATGGGATTAGGATTGTACCATTTAGGTGGTACTCCCTAACTAGTGCATTTGAAACCTGAAATTGGAGATGCTGGGTTGGTGATGGCATCCTTTATTTAGTTAAGGACCCAGCTTGTGAAGCAGTCGAAGCATATGTCTATAGAAACTGGTATGAAACCATTTGGATTAAAGGGATTTCTTGTCGAAGGTGTATGAAATATATTTGACAAACATAAATAAGAAAACATCATCTTAATAAAATAACACATTCATAATCAATTCTAGTTTTTTTACCTATTTCATTTTAGGTGTGAAAGGAACCTGTCATGTGGGTGACACAATCATCTTAGTTATGGATTCATGTTAGGTTCACATTTTTGTTTCATTCTTGAATATCACACGGGGTTGTACCATCATTTTTTGGTGGTGTTGGTAAAACATTCTCATCAAATACATATTCCCACATCCTTTCTAGGCAGTTTCCAATGGGTCTTATTCGTGGAACCAGAAACACCCAACATTTCCCTTATTCTGAATGTTTTATGAAACTTATTTCCAATGGCAGGTGGTCATTGGTAAATGGATCCAATAATACTTAAGAAATCACATTAGTCTAGAGGATTGGAGTTCAGTCATATCAAATCCATTTTGGGGGAATTATTGCCTAATTCAGGACTCTCTTAAAGATTTAAGACATGTTCGTGAATCCTTTATTAAATCCCAAGTATAACATGGGTCGCCCTTGGGTTAAAAATCGATTATTAGCATGAATGAACTTTAGAATCATCGGTATGTATATAAGGTTATTAATTGATAGAAACATTTGTATGTATCCAAGGTTCTCCATCGATGTTACCCTTTTCCATATAGATTAGAAATTCTTTTTTCATTTATTATTATGATGTTGGTTTTAAGCCATATGGTGGGGCACTCTAGAATTTATCATCATCTAGGGAGACAATAGTAGTTTTGATGTCAGTATTGGGCCCATGATATAGGCTTTCTACGTATCCTTTTGAAAGTAATCATAACCCACATAGTTTGGTTCCACTTAACCGGACACACCATACCTTTTAATGTCATGTGATGAGGACCAAATCATACAATTTAATATCATGTGATAAGGAAATCTAGGCAAAAGGTGCCTAGTCAAAGTTTGGTGTGGGACTTATGTTGAAGTATCCCAAGGAATACATTGGGAATGTAGCCTTATATATTGAATATAAACCTATTAAGAATGTGTTCTAGATAAAATTAGGGTGAATTTGGGGTGTTGGTTTTGAACCTTAAGGAGGATTACTACACATCCCATTTTAGTCAGGAAACAAATCCCATGTAGTTAAATTTGGTTAAGGACCCAAGCCTATAGATTCCCTCTAAAGGTTTTTATCATAGGGGGTATGTCCCTTTGAAATGGATACATGGCATTGAGTAATTTTTCCTATAGAGGCCCTGTGATGGAAGGTGAGAGGAAGATCCATAAATGGATTCTCTGTTGAGGCACGTATCTGATCATGTAGATGTCATGATCGTAACTAGTCTCTAAGCCCACATGATTCATGATTGGTGTGAGAAAAAAGAGAAAGTAAAATATATATAACAAACCACATAATCTCCTTCATATGTTGGTGGATGAGGTCAGGATGATGGGAGAGAGAAAGGGATTTACAGTGATCATCTCCTCTATTATTTTGGTAACCCTAGGGGATGGAAGACAGGAGTGGAATGACCTCCTTTAATAAATACTAGGGATTACTCTGGGAGGGATACCCTTTTCCCAGTTCTAGAGAAGATAAGAGGATAAGGTACTGACCCTTTTAAAATGGAAAATCAAGCATTCCCCTCCACACTGTCTAAAATGAGAGGTCCCTAGTCTTAGAAATGAGAAGGGGAGGACAAAGTCTTCCCCCTCAGACTTGAGATTAGGAGGTCTCTGACACTTCCCCCAAGGTTGGGGCCCTCATTACCAAAGAGATTAATAAGTGTACACACCCTGAGGACCCTACCAATCAGGTGTGAAAAGTGCGGGAAACCTCTTACCGAAGGAATGCATAACTGAATGGGAGATGTGTTGGTGTGTATTTTTCCATAGTTGTGCAAATCTGGAGGCTTCGGTGGAGGCATTGGCTTGGTCCTCCTTGTCACGACCCGACCCTACCCGGGCTTGAGCCGCAACTACCCCAAGACCGCCTCCATAGGCCAGGGGCTGGCGACCAGCGCCGAAGGCACAACAACTCGGGGAGGCCTTTTCCTAAGTACCTGTACACACCCACACGCAGCACACTCAATGAAAAAGTTCAGAGTAAAAAAAGAAGTAAAGTCAACTGCTATATATATAACCCACAAAGTGCATCGACCTCTATACAGTACAAGTAAAGAAAAGGGGAAAAACATGCGCCCAACCAAAAAGTGCCACAACCCGGCAACAGGTAAACAAAAAGAAACAGCTGACGGGTCTGCCACCTGGAACCCGGCCATGATCACCGCACGCGGTCCAAGCTCCCAAGCTCCTACGCTCCACTGAAGTCACACTCCACCTGTCCGTCGTCTGCAAGGGCACACCAAGTGCGGGCAAAGCCCAAGCAGGGGTGATTATAAAAATACTCAGTAGGATACCCTGAAGGCTCGAGGGAGCAACAAAGGAGGTGCCAAAGGGTGAGCGGTAGAGTGAAAAGAAAAGTAGAGGAGTACAACTGAAAGTGCAGTAAGAGTCCAGCTCAACCCAACAAGAGAAAGAAGATAGACTCGTCCAGACACAAGGAGCTGGAAACGGTGAGAAGATGAACTTCTTGTCGAGTCTACGCTACCTATAGTAGGAGAGTAGACTCGTCCAACCACGAGAATCTAGACACGGAAAGCACGTGGCATACCCCGCGCATCTTCGCCTCCTCTGGAAGGAGAGTAGCCAAAACCCAAGGAGTGGGTACCGGAACAAGGTATATACATATATATATGCTCAACAAGAAGCCCGAACAAGGTCGTAATGGGATCTCCGTCCCGTAGCTCAGCCCAAGAAAATGAGTCGCCAACAGTCCCAGAGGTAAACCATCGATGCCCAGCATCCTGCACGTCTGCCCCGAACCGCAATCCAAGGGCTCAAACACCACACCTCGACACTATCCTCTTTGGGTGGCACTGACTCACCCGCACGGTTTTAGATCGCGTCACAAGAATGCGTCTTGGTGGGGAAAGTGCCCCTCGTACTTGAGAGTTCTGGGGGAACGTCAAACCACACCTCGTCACTGCCCTGAAGTTGAGAGGTCTCCTCAAAGTCAAGGTCATCACAACACTGACCCGCACAACCAAGGGTCCCGCTCTGGTGGTCATGGAGGAAATCCACAGACTAGCCTAGTAGAAAGGACTGAGTCCGGAAATACCAACAGGTGACCCACTACCCAGCCCTGCTGGAAGGTAATTCATAACCAGATATCGGGTGACCCACTGCCCAGCCCCGCTGGAGGGTAAACCCTAATACATCATCAGGTGACCCACTGCCCAGCCCCGCTGGAGGGTAGACCTAGAATAAGTCGACAGGTGACCCACTGCCCAGCCCCGCTGGAGGGTAGACCATAACACATCATCCGGCGACCCACTACCCAGCCCCGCTGGAGGGTAGACCTTATTACATCATCAGGCAACCCACTGCCCAGCCCCTCTGGAGGGTAGACCTGGAATAAGTCGATAGGCGACCCACTGTCCAGCCTCGCTGGAGGGTAGACCTGGAACTAGACGACGGGTGACCCACTGCCCAGCCCTGCTGGAGGGTAGACCCTAAGAGGTCGTCGGGTGACCCACTGCCTAGTCCCTGCTGGAGGGTAAACCCTAGAAGTCACCGAGCAACCCACTGCCCAGCCCTGCTGGAGGGTAAACCAGAAAAAGTCGATGAGTAACCCACTGCCTAGCCCCGCTGGAGGGTAGAACTTAGAGCTGCTCTAGCCATCTCTACTAGAGGGTACACCACCGGCCAAACAAACACGTAGTGGGTATTGCGCAACCACCCAACTCCAGAACAACTCACCCAAAAGAGGTGCAGCGTCTGCTCCAGCACTGGGTGCCACTAGCACCACTACCGGCCAAACCATCGAGAACGAAACCAGGGGGAGACCACTCAACCCTGCTGGTCAACAAACGACCATCGAGCCAGGGGAAAAGCTCCACCCTGCTGGTCAAACAAACACACAGAGGGACCCTCTACGCCGCGAGAGGTCCAAGTACGCGAAGCAGAACCCGGTACGCACGTGGGGCCCACACAACGTGTGGCCCCATCGCAACCCCAACTGAACGCACAACCATCCTCATGTACAAACAACCACACGTACCTCCAAGCGCTCCCGTATACTCCCGGAGCATACCTCATTCCAGCCCAAAGGCTATTGTGCACACGGCACCCAACGTCAACGCGAAGGCGTGACGTAACAACTCCACCTCAAAGGCCCAGGCACGACCATCCACATCTCGAGAATCATTTACATCACTCTCCCAAGAGTGCGCGATCACACGCCAAGGGTCTGCTATAGACAAAGTAGGGCGAACCACCATTAGAGCACCTTCTAGGATCCATATTTAATAAGATCACGTAAGAGGCTTCATACATCCAAACGGATCACACCGTTGTAATCCTTGTGCAAAAACATGCGAGTTAGACTACTCACTCACCCGAAACGGTCAACAGGTGAAAAAGGTACTATTCACCGTGACCAAACCCGTGTAGGGCCCACCCCAAGATCCCGAAACTGAACCAACAGATCATGCCACTGCGATCCCCTCGGAAAAACACACGGGATTGAGTAATCAATCGCCCAAAATGAACACCCGGTGAAAAAGGTACTATTCACCGTAGCCAGGTCGGGTGGGTCCCACACCACGTCCCCGAAAAAGGTCGGGCGGACTGCGCCATCGCAAAGCTCTCTGAAAAGCACGTCAAATCGACTGCTTACTTGCGTGGAAAGGGTACCTGGAGAAAAAGATGCGTCCCGGCACACCGCACACGAGTGGCGCCACGTGAGACCCACATCCCGGTCCTGAAACTCAATGAACGGATCACACCGTTGCGATCCTCTCGAAAAAGTACACAAGATGGACTATTCACTTGTCCAAAACGGTTGCCCGGTGATAAAGCTGGAAATCACCGTCAACTCCCGAAACAGCCCTCACAGGGCCCGCACCGTCGTGCGGAATTACAGCGGGCAGACTGTGCCAACGCGATGCCCTCGGAAAAACACCCAACATCGACTGCTCGCACACCCCGAACAGACGTCCGAGGAAAAAGCCTCTAAAAGATGCACGCAGCTCAAAAGACGGGCCGTGGGGCCCACGCCTCAACTTCGGCCTCAATGCCTGGAACCACCCTGGAAAGCTCCGCCTCGGTGCCAGGGTTCCAACGCAACTGACGACACTCAAAGCGGACGTCGCATGCGTCCGCGCCGTCCAAAACAAGAAACTCGAGGAATACGCTCGCCCACTTAAGGACACGTCGCACCTCCGCGACCCCTCGTTTCAGGGATTAAAAATTCCCAAAACTAGATCTAAACATTCCCCATGACGCAAGGTCCACGTTGCCGCTGACGGCGTGCAAAATGGACGCCCGTAGCCCAAAATACGGGCGTCCGAAGACTGAGGGGCAAAGCCCCTTGGGCCGGACTGGCCGGTCCGCCCTGCTTGGGCCGGCCCGCGGCTCAGCCGCGGGTTGCTTCTACCGACCGGCCGCCTCGCGACCGGTTGATGCCCCACAGCGACCCGCGTTTTGCGGGTCGCAGTCGTTGCACGGGGGTCACGCGCTTCGCGGTCCCCCTCTCCTCCGCTTGTCGGCGCCCGCGCCCGGCTTCCGACAGCCGCCGCCGAAGGCCGCGCCACCTCCCGGAAGCGCCGCCGCCGCCTTCTGAAGCCCCGGCCGACCGCCGACCGCCATGCTCCGCCCCGCGCCGCCCTGCGCCGCCGCCGTCTGCCGCCTTCGACCCTCGCCGGAAACCGGCCGTGGCCGGAAAATTTCCAAGGACCACCGGGAACGATCCGGTGGTCGAAATTTCGATCCGGATAGCTTTCCGGAAAGATCGGGACGAGATCTATGAAACCACGGTATTTGTTCGAGGATCCAATGGTCTGATTGAGCATAAATTAGGATTAAAATGGGGAAGGGGGGGACTCAAATCTGCCTACCTCGTTGGGCTTCGCCCGGCGCTTCCCGCGCGATCCGCCGCGCGCCATCGTCTCGCCGGAGCCACCTCGCCGGAGTCGCCTCGCCGGAGCTCACCGGAGCTCGCCAGAAAGGAGGATGGTAGGGTAGGGTTTGTGAGGAAGAAGAAGAAGAGGAAGAAGGGGGGTGCGTGTTTAAAAACAAAACACTTAAACTCCCGCCCGTGGGCCCCGTACTCGAACTCTCGGCGGGGTCGGGATTTAGCCTCCCCTAGGCTAAGAACCACGCTCTGAGCGCAACGGAGGTCTCAGAATTTTATTCCGAGACCCCGTTCAAAAGTTACTAAACTTAGCGCCTGAGGCCTCCAAATTACGAAAACGCCCCTGGGGCCATTTTTCACAAACGGCCCGCGACCGCGAAACTTATACCCCTCCTAGGGTAAACTGCACGCTCCGAGCTCAGCGGTGCCCTTTTTTTCAATTCGAGCCACCGTTTAAGAGATACCAGCGTTTCGCCCTTAAACGAATTAATTAATTTATTTAATCCGTTTAACATTCCAGAAGCGGGCGAGGGGTCCAAACGTCCCGCGCCAACAAGTTTTATGTCGTTCCTAGGGTAAAAATTTCATTCCGGACCCATCCGTACACTCAGATCTCTGATCCGAAACTCCGTTTGGGATTTATCTCATTTATTTAGCATTTCCAGTGTGAACGCACTGAAAATTTAATTCCGGCCACTCTGGGGCTCGGAATCGCACGCCGTCTGAAGGCACTGCTCTGGAATATTATCAAGAATATTCCAAAGTCTTTCTCAGAAAAAATCGTGTTCTTACACTCCTCATACGAGGTATCCAAGGGAAGTGATTCCCTTAAATTAGTGTTATAAATAGAGGGATAAAATGAGGATCAGGTGGGTGAAGGTTGGGTGAGCTGAAGAGGTCTCATGTAGGATGGGCCTGGGTGAACTAAAGAGGTCTCACGTAGGGTAGGCCTAGGAAGACCGAAAATGCTTCACGTAGGGTGGACCTGCATGAGCTATAAGTTAATCTTGAGGATGGATAGCCTGGGAAACAACACTTGGGTGAGGCATTGATTTAGGATCAAAGGGTTTCCTTAGGTGTCTCGAGAAGGGTCTCATGCAGGTCCCTGGTTTGGGATAAGACCTTCCCGCTAGTGCTTGTCTGCTAAGGGGAGGCGTATCCTCACATAGGTATTTTGTATTTCACACACTAGAGGAACTTTATCCCCTTAATAACCATTAATTCCCACTTCTATAAAGTTTTGGAGATCTATATGAGTGGTTTCGAGGGTCTGGGAGAAGGACTAGGGAGAGCATAGCTTCATGGCTTATTTTAAACTTCTAGTTCTTTCAAATGAAGAGCCCTAGGGTCCTATTTATAAGAAATTTTGGGACCCTGGGTGAAGTAGGTGGATCACACTAGTTTACCATGTATGTGGGTCATGAAATTCAACTGTGTGGAGGCTTCATGTAGGTGTGACCTAAGAGGTTCTTTCAGGCACACTTTCCCAGGGCCTACACAATAATTCCAGCATGTAGGCTGAAGTTGTGCAGTAATACTATCACGCACACTGGTTCTGCATGATTTCACTGATCAATCCTTGTGGGGTAGAACTTGGGTGAAGTATATAGCCCTTAATATTCCTCGATTAAATTTTTCTTGAGGATTTTCCCTTTGAAAATTCTCATTCTGGCATGACAAAAAGAGTGTCAATGAGGATGGATTCCAAAACCAGTTTCCTTATAACTTCTCAAAGTCCAAAGGAATTACAGCACGCCCAATATCCATTATGGAATAACCTTTAAAACCTTCAAATAGATAACCACTAAATATTTATGGCCACCATATTGAATATTGATAGTGGTCTCCATGGGGAAACTACCTCTCTCAAGGTGCAAATCTTTTGATCATAACAACTACTCTTGTTCATTTAGGGGATTTGTGGTGTGACACTCTACATTGTGGTGTGACACCACATTCCAAAGAAATACTGAATTTCCATGAGCACATTAATTATGACATGGTCTTTTCATTCACGACATAATATCCTCCCTCACAACCAGAGTTGACCCTATGGTAAGCCTAGAAAGACTGTTATCCAAGGAAACCAATGGGATTTCCACTGTAGTTGTGTCATAGGTGTACATTAGGTATTGGAAAGGGGAAACACTAGGGCTCATCATCTTGGGTAACAATATTACCATGAGTTTTTAGGGATGGTTTTTCTCATGTTTCAATCATGTTTCCCACACCAAATAGCTTGGACACAAAAAATTAAACATAAGCATTGTGGTTTGATCTTCATATCATGGAGGACCAGGTCATACATCTTTACATTATAGAACCAAATCATGGTTTTGGGATGTTATATGTTCTTAATTCACTAAAATTTAATCTTACACAGACACATTTCGGCATGATGATTGTTTATGTAGCGTGATCTATTCTTAATTCCTTCATAGGAACTCCTTTCAAATTTAATTTTCTAACTCTAAAACTCTTCTAAGGTCTTCCATGTTTCTAAATGGAATTCACCTCATATGAATAATATAAATGAATTTGAGTTTGGATGTGATTCATGTGTTCAAAATTGTGTTGATGTGTTAACAAAAAAAAGATAATACCAATATCAAACATCACATCAACTTCTTTTATCCATAAAAAATATTCCCCTTTGACAAAAATATCTTCAGGGAAACCATCATCTTCAAACAACTTTATAGTCATATAAATCCACCCTTTTAGATTTTTTTGTTAACTATCGAACAAAAATCACCCTTCAACTTATAAATGAATCTTCATTCAATCATTCTATGCCTACATGAGTGAACTTGATGTAGGAAACAATAAATATGAATGAAAATGTCACAGATCTCCATTAAGGTAACTTAAATCTACTTCCCAACTATTATCATATACTTATTTCCACTTCTATTCTCAACTTATCTTATCAAAACTGTTCTTTTAAAGTATCTCGAAGTTTTGGTTTGTCAAACAAAATTAAGAAAAGCATTAAAAAATGAATTTCAGAGAAGTGTTGTTGCTGGACATATTGGTTATTCAATGAGAAGATTGGCCTTTTATGGTTATTTTAGGTATTTTTTAGGATACAAGAACATTATGATATGTTTCTAGTTCAAAGGAATCACATTTTAGTCCATGAGAATATATTTAATTCACACATAGAGTAATATAAGACTCTTATAAACAGGTAAAAGAAAACACCTTTAGGGGAACCTTCATCTTAAAAAAACTTATTTATCACAACATAAATGTACACATATTAGAATTTTTGAGTTTTGGTTTAATTATTTTTATTCATCCTGCGGATTTATTTTCCTTTATTGGAGTTGGAACTATGCGATTTGATAGTTTTTTTGTAATTTAACTTTTTATGAATTATGAAAAACTAAGGATGCCTGTTACATTACAGTTGCCGATAAAATTTCCAAGAGTTGGTAGCTAAAACAAGATTTTATTGAGGTAGTTAATGAACTTATTCAGGATATTTCAACCCATCATGAATAGATTATTGAGTAGGTAGTTGAGAATATTCATCACAAGTACTTTTTCTTATCTTATTATATTCATGTTTTTTCATATCTAGACTTTTCTTATTTATCTTGAATATCTTTATAATTAATATCATGTGTCAATACTAAAAAAAACTTGATTTAATATGAAGTGTGGGAATTTTGAGGTTTTTTAATTTTGGTTTTAGTTGTAATTCTTAAGTTTTATTTTTCTAGGTTGAGTAGGTTAAGAAGTATTGTTTTAATGATGCATAAAAAATAAACCTTAGTTGTTTTCAAAATAATTCAATACTTGAAGTGTAAAATAAATTTAAATATTCCTTTAAATAGAATCTATTATTACCAATTGTGAAATTATTTTTCATTTCTACAAATCTATAAAAATAAGTATTTCGATGTAATTTTTTTTTGCTGCAAATGATTTCTTAATGATATAATCATGCTTACATGAGATATCATGTGACTAATCATGTTGATTTTTTTGTTAGGATATTATTATAAATCAAGGATCTATTTTATACCACTTAATTAAAAGTTATTACAGCACTTATAAGTTATATTAAGTTCTTATGTGCAAGTGTTTCGAGATAACTTGTTGAAAAATTACTTTTTTTTTGTTTTTTGAGTGTTTTCTTATAGATTTTAATTTTAATTTTTTTAGGAATGAAAAAATTACTCTTATTTTTTCAATTTTCTTATCACAAGTGATGAGTGTTAATAAAAATTAGGAGAAATAAAATTTAAATAGAGACTAAGAGAAGCATAATGATTGTTCCTTGTTGTTTTTGTTTATTCTAATCCTGGAATGAATTTTTTATGTAATAAAAGAAGTGAAATTTTTGAAGGGAAATATCTAAGAGATAAAAAATATTAAATTGGTTGACATAATTTTTTAATGAATGGATTTGAATATATACCAAACACTCCTCTTGAATGAGAAACACACCCTATTGGGCTCTACATTGAAACTTAATCTTAGAAAACGCTTCCATGATCATCCATTAAAATACATTTGAAAATCCTTGTACCAATTTCCAACTATTCAAGTCACACATATTAAAGCTTATTTCTCTTATGAATGCACCCAAACCATGCCCTTTAGGTATATGAAATATATTTCTCATCATGTTCTCTCTCTACCATTTATGCAATTTCACAACACTCCTGCACTAAAATTTTACCATATTTGTCTTTCTGCCAATTCCATGCTTACAGTTGTGTTTGATGATAATTTATTTGTCTCAATGACTTTTTTAACCAAAATTTATCTCTCAATATCTCTCATTTGTTATAACTCAAACTATCAAGTGTGAGATTATATGGAATTGGAAAGGTTTTTTCTTTTTGATCAGAAGGTATTCATTCTAATTCATGGAAACACCATCTTCTCAAATTGCAAGGGGGGTTTGATACATGATGAAAAATGTCCCTTCCTAATTCCCTTTACAAATTAGTGAATCTTGTTCACTACTGCTCACCCTACTACTACTTGTATTATTTTTAATCCTTTTTCAATTTTTTCAGTGAGAAGATATTAACATTAAACAGTTAATATATAGTATTGAAGTTTCTTTGTGTTGCAAAGGAAAAAAGAAATTTCCTTTCAAGTATTTGTTATAGAAGGTTCCCCAAGGTTTGTCTTATTGAAATATTTATTCCATGTGATGACCCAGTCTATCCCATGATCATGAGATTGCCCTCTTTGGGCCTAGCCTACACGGTTTTTCTTTCCCTAGGCTCTGGCCCTTAGTCATCCCCTGGGAAAAGAATCATGATGGGAGAGATATCCAAACCACCTTATAAAGGGGTGTTTCATTTTCCACCTCCTTCAATGTGGGATTTCCATAATCCTCCCCCTAGAAGGGACCAACATCCTCGCTGGAACATCGAATGGATAGTGGTTTTGATACCATTTTTGATGGCCCAGTCTAGCCTAAGATCATGATATTGTTTGCTTTGGGCCTTTCCCACATGGTTTTGATTTCCCTTGTCTCTGGCCCTTAGGAATACCATTGGAAAAGGCCTCATTATGGGACAGGTATCCACACCACCTTATAAAGGGGTGCTTTCTACTCCTCATCCTTTGATGTGGGATTTTCATAATCCTGTGTAACGTCCCAGACCCATATTTCACTGAAAGATTCCCTGAGCCAAGTGGGTCACATGGCCTCAAGCACATCTCTCAAAATACAAGAGGTTTTTGACTAGTAGTGAGAGCTTGGGTGAGTCCATAGGGAGATTGTTCCCTCATTAGCAGAGTGTAGCACAATGGAATATCAATAACATATAGAAATAGAAGAAGTAGTAAACCATACAACAAAAGTAAACAACATAAGACTGATAAATGACAATAGAAAAATATGTATCATATACAGAATGATGCGACATGTAATATTTCTCTAATCAAACAACCAAAATATGAATACAAGGCAGATGTACAGTCCATATAACAAAAGTAAAAAAAAGCCAACAGACTCCTAGTAGCATTACAAGGCTCATCTTGGTCCCATGATCTCCTACTCCAAAGCAGTATATCAAGTACCTATAGGAGGGAGCTTTCCCTTATCATTACCTGTAATCATATAATCTGTTTGGATCAAAAAACAAGACCCAAAAAGGGTTTGAGACTAAATCCCAGTAGGTAATCACTCAAGTTCTATGATAATCAGTTAGTGAATATATATATAAGGTAGTGTTCAATAAGAAAAGTATTAAGTAAGGGAGAACTCATAAGTAAACATCCTACATGATCTGGTTTACATTTCCTATCTATTTAACAATTTAATTACATTGAATGTATAATTCTTGAGATCAGGCTAAAGACTGAAATCCCCATATAATTGGTAGCACAACAGATACCTTAGAAGGCCTTCTAAACAAGTACAAGTGAAGACCAAATCCAAGCTTGTGCTTTGTCTTAGAAGACGCGTCATAAGTCATTTCATTTATAATTAAATTCATAAACTGGGCCCATCCCTAACATTCCTAATTTAGAATTCAAGTATCATGCCAGGTGAAATATCAACCAACATTATAAGGACCCGCACTTATTTCATACATAATCTTGAATTTATTCAAGAAAACACTTCATTTTACATTGAGGATCTTTTCAAGTTTAGAGCTTTAGAGAATTAATACAAAATATTCATAACATTACACATTGTTACATAGTGGATACCATAAAATCAGTTTCCATTTTCCTCAGAATATAAAACATTAAAACATAAAACAAGACTCCTTGACAATTCTTCAACATTTAACATGTCTTCCTTCCTTGTATTATTCATCCATTAACCTGTGAAAAATCATTTAAAAACTTGGGATGAGCACAAAAGCTCAGTAAGGTATGAAAAAGAAGGAAAAAATCTCATTAGTCCATGAATACACAAAACATATGGAAACATTTTCAAAATACATGATTTACACCCATAAAATCTTACTTAGCGTAAAATGAGATTTACACAAGATCCATACAAACATAATTATAATCATAAAGGTATATTGGGGCATTACTTACATAATCTTGTAACCATCTTGGCTACCTTAAAATTTGTAACCCTCACGGCTACCTTACTTTGTGTAACCATCACAGTTACACTTGGAGTAACCATACGGCCGACCTCCAACTTACTCATACCCAATGCATTGGAGGGAAATATAGGTCCCACCCTTCATCATAAACAATTCCCAATAACCAAAACATAATCATACAACATAAACAATAGCATAAAAACATTGCCTTTGAATCTTATAAAACAGAATTTTAAAAAAAGGATTTTAGAAGAAAAGTCCCTTATAAACATCATATACTTGAAGTGAGACTTAATTGAGTGGATGGAATATGTATATACTATGTAAATACACATAATTAAACATAATATAAATAGAACCCATCACACAAACAATTTAAATAGCACATAAATTATAAAGTAGAAGGTTAACCCAAAGAATGGAAATCGGGTTAAGAATTCCCTTACCTTGGGCTTGTCCTACTTCAAAATTGTTTGAACCTCCTGTATAATGGTTAAAGGAGTGTTAATAGGATTTTAAAGAAACGTTTTCATGTTTATAACATCTTATATGGTCATTTCATAACCTCATTTCACCCCTTATTTGTTAGTATTTTGTTCCTTGCATTATTTTGGGTGAGGTATTTTGTGATTTTCACGATCGGTTCATGATGAATCGTTCTTGTTGATTGGAAGTGAAACTCCAGAATTGGAATGGAGTATTATTTACATAATTCCAGTACCATAAATTATACCATTCATCACTTTGGTGCTTTATATGATGATGATTTATAAGTTAAAACATTAATTATGTTCGTTTAGATAATTTAAGTGGTTCTTTGATAATTACAATTTCATTTAGTCTTATAAGTTTGAATCATGAGTACAAAAGAATTACAGAACCTTATATGATTCATAAAACATATATTATAACCTGGTTCAACCATATAAATGGTTTCATGACCAGACTTGAAATAATTAATGGAAATTGAAAATACATCGTCCACGATATCCGTAATTCGACACAAATGGACAATGTTTTTTGATTCTTTAAATAAGTGAAAGAGGAGAGGAATAATGATTTTTAATTTTCCATAAACATGAAAACATCCAGAATATACATGATTCTGGAGATTTCATGCCTCTTGGATAAGAGGGGGTGAAGAATGAAGAGAAGGGAATCTTGAAATGAAGAAAACATGAGAAATTTCTTACAAAAATTCGGCAGCCTAACGGCGTCTCTTAAAATTTCATAAAAATAAGAATGATGAGAGGAATGAAATATCTCATCATTCATACAAAATTTGGACAGTAAGGGAAATATTAAATGAAATATCCCAACAAAAGACATAGGGAAAGGAAGAGAATAACATAAAATGGAAGGAAAGAATGAAAATGAAAGAGGATGTTTACCTCTTGATCTCTTCTCCTTGAGATCCTTCTTAAGGGCTTTGATTTTGGTCTTTTGGTGAGACCAGCAGCTCTAGGACGTGGGGAAGAAGATTGAGGAGGTAATTTGGCAGAAATTAGACAATGCTCAAGGCTTGAGAGGTGTGGGAGGAAGAGGGGAGTGAGGGTGGTATTTATAGTGGAGGAGGGGAGGTATTTTAGATTATTTTAATTATTATTATAATATTTTTATCAAGACTATGAATAATCTCAAATCAAGTGGCCCTAAATAGTGATAATATCATGTGATTTCGAAGCAAGTGGCCTTGCATCACTTATGATGTCATAAATAGTGCATTTTTACTGATAAATTGATTATACGGTATTTTACCGTATTTCACTATTCACCGAAAATTCAAGAGTTTCAGAAAAATACCAAAAATTTACCCCAACCATTTTTCGATGTGTAGAATTCAAAAATGAACTCCATTTTTCAAAAATAATTTTCTAAATATTATTAATTTAATTTTTAAATAAGGCCACAGTTAATTCGAAAAATAACAATATTGAAGTGCAATTAGTTTTATGTGACATTGGAAAATTAATTATGATCCTGTTATCCTATTGCCATGGAAAAATAAAATAATAATATTATTTACTATTCATAAGGTCATATTACTATTCATATTACTATTCATTAGGGCATGTTACTATTCACCAAAAAAACAAGTTTGTTTCATCAGACTCTAAATAACATACTGAACACAATTGTAGATGACAGTTTCTTGAAATTCAAATCATAGAAGAAATAAAATTATGCTTAAAGGATACTTATAAATACATACCTTAAACAAAATTCCAAGCATTTTAAATTTATTTTTAGAAAACCTTGGGATGTTACATTATCCCCACCTTCTTGAAATTGCGTCCTCGCAATTTTATTTACTTATTAAACAACTAAGGGTACCTTGATCAAGGTGTCCACTCGGTTTCATCATCATCTTGTTCACGTAGGTAAAAGTCCCATGCATTACAACAATGATTTAGAGATCCTTCAAAATCATTTGCTTCCTCCATCCAAATACACCTCGTACAACATGGGTCATATGGGTGTTCACAGAAAAACAGTTTTGGAAAATAATCATGTAGGACATATAATTCCAAAACATCTGATAAAACATGATTTCTATAAAATAGTCGGACCGAAATTGAGTTGAAACTTTCTATTATTGGTCCTTTTAAAATACCATAAGTATGTGATGTGAGACTATAGTTTAAAAGCAAATATAAATAGGTTGCACAAGGGTCTCCTTCCTCAGCACCATTTTTAAAATCATAATATGCTTCAAATTCTTGTGATAAGGTAAAATATTTGAAAATACCTTGATAATATTTACCTTTCTTGAAATTATGTGAATATTGTGAAAATAGTATTTGTCTAAAAACAACCCATGATCCACGATGATAACGAGGTATAGAGGAGGTGTTTGATATCTCAAAAAACTGCTTGCAAGTGAGTTGTATGCTAGAAAAAGTTTCACAATCATCCGAAGATGACTTTGCAATAATTATTGCAAGCATGTCATCAGGAAGAGATAGGAATGTCGTTTGAGATCCTTCTCCTTCCATTCGTAACCGACTTTACTTGACCTGAAAAAAAAGTTATAAAACAAGGATTTAACTGAAATAATAGATATAGGGACTAATCACGTGTCTCACAAGAACTCCTAATCCCTAAAGTTGTCTAAACCGACCTCTGATACCAACTATAAGGACCCGCACTTATTTCATACATAATCTTGAATTTATTCAAGAAAACACTTCATTTTACATTGAGGATCTTTTCAAGTTTAGAGCTTTAGAGAATTAAGTCAAAATATTCATAACATTACACATTGTTACATAGTGGATACCATAAAATCAGTTTCCATTTTCCTCAGAATATAAAACATTAAAACATAAAACAAGACTCCTTGACAATTCTTCAACATTTAACATGTCTTCCTTCCTTGTATTATTCATCCATTAACCTGTGAAAAATCATTTAAAAACTTGGGATGAGCACAAAAGCTCAGTAAGGTATGAAAAAGAAGGAAAAAATCTCATTAGTCCATGAATACACAAAACATATGGAAACATTTTCAAAATACATGATTTACACCCATAAAATCTTACTTAGCGTAAAATGAGATTTACACAAGATCCATACAAACATAATTATAATCATAAAGGTATATTGGGGCATTACTTACATAATCTTGTAACCATCTTGGCTACCTTAAAATTTGTAACCCTCACGGCTACCTTACTTTGTGTAACCATCACAGTTACACTTGGAGTAACCATACGGCCGACCTCCAACTTACTCATACCCAATGCATTGGAGGGAAATATAGGTCCCACCCTTCATCATAAACAATTCCCAATAACCAAAACATAATCATACAACATAAACAATAGCATAAAAACATTGCCTTTGAATCTTATAAAACAGAATTTTAAAAAAAGGATTTTAGAAGAAAAGTCCCTTATAAACATCATATACTTGAAGTGAGACTTAATTGAGTGGATGGAATATGTATATAATATGTAAATACACATAATTAAACATAATATAAATAGAACCCATCACACAAACAATTTAAATAGCACATAAATTATAAAGTAGAAGGTTAACCCAAAGAATGGAAATCGGGTTAAGAATTCCCTTACCTTGGGCTTGTCCTACTTCAAAATTGTTTGAACCTCCTGTATAATGGTTAAAGGAGTGTTAATAGGATTTTAAAGAAACGTTTTCATGTTTATAACATCTTATATGGTCATTTCATAACCTCATTTCACCCCTTATTTGTTAGTATTTTGTTCCTTGCATTATTTTGGGTGAGGTATTTTGTGATTTTCACGATCGGTTCATGATGAATCGTTCTTGTTGATTGGAAGTGAAACTACAGAATTGGAATGGAGTATTATTTACATAATTCCAGTACCATAAATTATACCATTCATCACTTTGGTGCTTTATATGATGATGATTTATAAGTTAAAACATTAATTATGTTCGTTTAGATAATTTAAGTGGTTCTTTGATAATTACAATTTCATTTAGTCTTATAAGTTTGAATCATGAGTACAAAAGAATTACAGAACCTTATATGATTCATAAAACATATATTATAACCTGGTTCAACCATATAAATGGTTTCATGACCAGACTTGAAATAATTAATGGAAATTGAAAATACATCGTCCACGATATCCGTAATTCGACACAAATGGACAATGTTTTTTGATTCTTTAAATAAGTGAAAGAGGAGAGGAATAATGATTTTTAATTTTCCATAAACATGAAAACATCCAGAATATACATGATTCTGGAGATTTCATGCCTCTTGGATAAGAGGGGGTGAAGAATGAAGAGAAGGGAATCTTGAAATGAAGAAAACATGAGAAATTTCTTACAAAAATTCGGCAGCCTAACGGCGTCTCTTAAAATTTCATAAAAATAAGAATGATGAGAGGAATGAAATATCTCATCATTCATACAAAATTTGGACAGTAAGGGAAATATTAAATGAAATATCCCAACAAAAGACATAGGGAAAGGAAGAGAATAACATAAAATGGAAGGAAAGAATGAAAATGAAAGAGGATGTTTACCTCTTGATCTCTTCTCCTTGAGATCCTTCTTAAGGGCTTTGATTTTGGTCTTTTGGTGAGACCAGCAGCTCTAGGACGTGGGGAAGAAGATTGAGGAGGGAATTTGGCAGAAATTAGACAATGCTCAAGGCTTGAGAGGTGTGGGAGGAAGAGGGGAGTGAGGGTGGTATTTATAGTGGAGGAGGGGAGGTATTTTAGATTATTTTAATTATTATTATAATATTTTTATCAAGACTATGAATAATCTCAAATCAAGTGGCCCTAAATAGTGATAATATCATGTGATTTCGAAGCAAGTGGCCTTGCATCACTTATGATGTCATAAATAGTGCATTTTTACTGATAAATTGATTATACGGTATTTTACCGTATTTCACTATTCACCGAAAATTCAAGAGTTTCAGAAAAATACCAAAAATTTACCCCAACCATTTTTCGATGTGTAGAATTCAAAAATGAACTCCATTTTTCAAAAATAATTTTCTAAATATTATTAATTTAATTTTTAAATAAGGCCACAGTTAATTCGAAAAATAACAATATTGAAGTGCAATTAGTTTTATGTGACATTGGAAAATTAATTATGATCCTGTTATCCTATTGCCATGGAAAAATAAAATAATAATATTATTTACTATTCATAAGGTCATATTACTATTCATATTACTATTCATTAGGGCATGTTACTATTCACCAAAAAAACAAGTTTGTTTCATCAGACTCTAAATAACATACTGAACACAATTGTAGATGACAGTTTCTTGAAATTCAAATCATAGAAGAAATAAAATTATGCTTAAAGGATACTTATAAATACATACCTTAAACAAAATTCCAAGCATTTTAAATTTATTTTTAGAAAACCTTGGGATGTTACAAACATACTACAAGCCCTTCCCTAGCGAACCTCTTAGGAACCCAATATCGCTCTAGGTGAGGTATAATGTCCCATCCAATGAAATCTGTCCTCAAAAATCCTCAACATAAGCTTGAGTATCACCCTTAGAATAATAGTCAAATTCCCTTTGAGTCCATCCACGGAATTATCATAAGAATCCATGTATCACTTGGTATATAAGACTAACCTCAATGAGTTTGTCCATGGAATCTATCATCTAGATCCATGTATCACTCATGATAGTGTAATATTAACCATTGAGTTCATCCATGGTATTCTCATAAGAATCCATGTATCACTCCAAGGTATAATGATAAATTATCACATGAGTCCATCCATGGAATTCTAAATTGAATCCATGTGTCACCCAAGGCTATTTATCATTTAACTAATTCAATTCCATTTAAAACTTTCATTAGAAATTCCAAGGTCAAAACCAAGAGCATATAGTATCAATCTCATCTCAAGGGGGTGACTCAAGCATTGGCTAACCTCATAAGGATTGGCCTTTCATTTACCCACATGGGAATATTTTGTATAACATGGTTAAAATTCAGAACAAGCTACTATATGTCTTAGTTATCCTATAACTCACATGGGAAAATCATTAAAAAGTGCAATCTGTTCCTATTAAGGAAATTTCAAAACAAGGCCAAGCTCAAGGGATTGCCTTCAAATACTCACATGGGAGTTTTTATCATAACAAGCCTAACCAGCTTAACAAGCTACCAAAGGGCTTAGTTTTCATATATCTCACATGAGAAAACCAACATTTATGACACTTCAATACAATTGCATCAATTCAAGTCATAGCCTCTACTTACTCACATGGGAAATTAAAACATGATTTAAACAATAAAGGAATACATGGTTCAAGGGGAAATTCATCCATACCATACCCTTAATTAGTTCAATTATAATCTATCAACATTACAATTTAATTCACAAGACAATTCACATGTTGACATCCCATGACATGGGGAGAAAGGCACGCATTATAAGCATCCAATGCCAAAATCCATAAAGGGTCATTCAAATAAACTCACCAATGGGGTGGTCCTTATTCAAGGCATACAACCTATAACATGCATAAACATACCTATTCAATTACCTAAATCATGATAGGCAATAACAGGGTTCAATTTTAATTAAAGTTAATGCTCATAATTGGGCGTGCAGCACACCGGGACATATAAATGATCTAACTTTCAACAAAAATCACATGACCACCTAACTTAGGCTTGCGCTTGATATATCATCTAGTATCAAGATCTAATTAATCTTTGTTTGTAATAAATATTAAGAACAGACAAATAACGAGAAATTAGGGCATATGAGCCTAAATCCAAATAGCATAGTCGATATCCAGAAGAATTGAGAAAGGTTAAAAAGGAATTAAGGCCTTACCGTTACAGATCCAAGGAGATAAACAACATTCGAATCGAAGATCGGATGGTGAGTAGATCTGAAAACCAATAATAGGCTCAAAGGATAGCTTTTCCACAATGAGGGTGTGGTTGTTTTGCAATAGGTGTGGCCTCACTTAGGTTTAAAAGAATTTTAATTTAATTAGAAATTATTAAAATTCTTAAAATTACAGGGTCGCATAGTTTACCCACATAGTTTTTCAAACTATGTAGAAATTGTGCGTGGTTTCCTATGGGTCTAGGGAACTTGTAAAGTTACCCCAAACGGTTTACTAATCATGTGTTAACCATGTGAAAAGCCTCTATTAAATTCTTCTAAAAATGCAGACCTAGCTACACGGCCATGCATCTCCTCTCGCACGGTTTACCCAAACCGTGCGGCCTCTAAACCCCCATTGTCTAGCCTCACATGATTTTTTCAAACCATCCTTCCTTCCTTACACAGTTTTCACTAACCATGAACCAAGCTAAAAACACCCAAACTTTAGGTTTCGGGCTCTGGACCAGCCCCAGACACCCCAGAAACCTTCATGACCCCAATGAGCATCAGCATTAGTCTATATTTAAGCAATTAAACTAAGAATTTATGAAAAACAAGAGATCTATAAATCAAATAAGAATTAGTTTCTTACAAACTTTCCCCTTAAATAAATTCATCCCCAAATTACCCTTACAAGGGTGGTGAAGAAATATTTGAGAAAAAATTCGGTCACTGCAATCATACATCATCCTCCCTCTCCTAGGACTTGTCCTGCACTCGGTCATACTGCCAAAACACCCATACTAAAGGAACAGATCAGCCTTAGATAACCTTTATGATATGATCCAAAATTTGTATAGGATGCTCCTTAAAGTATGAATCTACCTAAAACTCAACCTCCTCAGGCTAAAAAGCATGAGATGGGTTTGAATAGTAACATTGAAGCTAAGAAATATGGAATTCATTGTGCATATCCTGGTACCTCTGAGGTAACTACAACCGATAGGATACTAGCCTGAATCTCTCTAGAATCTTGAATGGCCTGACGTATCTAAGAAAAATCTTACCCTATCTTCTGGTCCTCTTATGTGCCAACCTTAGTGAAACACATAGGAAAACTTAATCCCTGACCTCGAACTCTAGAGGTTGTTTGTGGTGATCAACATAATATTTCTGATGATACTGTGTAGTAGTCATCCACTTCCAAATCAACCGAACTTATTTTGTCGTCTCCTGGACAAGATGAGGTCCCAAAATAGCTACCACTCTTACCTCCATTCAACACAGGGGTGATAATCATATAATACCATACAAAGCCTCATATGGAGCCATCTAAATAGTATCCTGAAAGATATTGTTTTGGGAAAACTCAACCATGGTCATATACGTCTCCCAAGAGCCCCTAAAATCTAGGATGTATGCCTGCAGCATGTTTTCAAGCACCTAAATCATTCACTCTAATTGACCATCTGTCTAGGGGTGGTATGCCATGCTCAGAAGCACCTGTGTACCCAGCGCCCTCTATATCCATTTCTAGAAACAAGAAGTAAACCAAGCATCCCTATTTGAAATGATATAATGTGGGAACCCATGCAGTCATATAATATCACAGATGTAAAACCTACCAAGATCATCAAGACCGAAGGTTTACTTGATTTTTGGGAAATAAGAAACCTTTGTGAGCCTGTTAACAATAACCCATACAATATCATTACCTCGAGGTGACCTCGGTAAACCTGTTGTGAAATTCATCATGATGTCATTCCATTTACACCAGGGAATTGGTAACTATTGTAAAAGTATGGCTGGTCACTGGTGTTCCACATTCACCTACTGACAGGTGGAACATCTCATGAAAAAACTAGCTACATCTCTTTTCATTCCTCGCCACCAATACTAATGATGTAAATCACGATACATCTTGGTGACACCAAGATTCACTTCCCAAGATAAATCATGAAAATCCCACAATGACTCCTCATTCATGTCTGAAAAAAACCACATGATACCACATACCCATAGGACCTCATCCTCACTTACGGTCCATCTAGGAGGAGGATACTCACCTGTCACACTCTCTCGTAGAACTAGGCCTTTAGAGTCCAATAACTTCCTCATCCTAACTCTATACAAAAGGGTAAAGGTAAAAACTAAGGATGATAGAAACGTCTTTTTATGACTGTCATTCACCTCCAAGTGCATCTCATAGAACAACGTTATAAGTTTCCACTCGCTACTAGAATGTTTCACTACCTGTATCTGAGTCCTCCTACTCAGTGTATCGGCCACTGCATTTCCTTTACCAGGCATTTAGGAAATCTAAAAATCAAAATACTAAAGATAATCAACCCACCTTCATTGTATCAAGTTCATATCACACTATGTAAATATGTACTTGAGGCTTTTGTGGTCCGTGTACACCACAAAATTCTCTCCCAGTTAGTAATGTCTCCAACAGTGCAAAGCATGAACAACCACAGGTAACTTGAGATCATGCATCGAGTAATTCTTCTCATGTGGCCTCAAGTGTTGAGACCTGTATGCAATGAATTGATCCCATTTCATAAGAACTGTTCCCAGCCTGATTCTTGATGCATCTTAGTATGCAATGTAACTTCTACCAGGCTCTAGAAAAATTCGCATCAGTGCTAAATTCAATCTCCATTTCAACTCCTAGAATTCCATCTTGTTAGAATCTGACCATACATAATTAACACCCTTCTTAGTCAAGCCTGTAAATGGAAATTCTAAGTGTAAGAAGTCTTGTATAAAATGTCTATAGTAACTATCCAACCCTAAGAAACTGTGCACCTCAAATATGTTCTTGGGATACTCCCAGGAAACTACTACTCTCACCTTCTCTGGGTCCACTAATAATTCTGTCTCTAAGATGATGTGACCTAGGAAGTGAATATGATCAATCCAGAAGTGGCACTTTGTAATATTAGCATATAAATGATTCTCTCTCAGCGTATTAAAAACAATATCAAGATGTTTTTCATGGTCATTTTGATTGTGAGAATACATCAAGATATCATCCATGAAAACCACAACAAATGAATCGAGGTAAGGATAGAACACTCAGTTCATCAATTCCATGAAGACCACTAGTGAATTTATGAGTCCAAATGGCATAAAAAAATACTCATATAGACCATACCATCTCTTAAAGGCTATGAGAGGTATTTATGATGGTCTAACATGAACCTGATGATAATCGTATCTCAAATAAATCTTTGAGAAGACCCAAGATCCTCAGACCTGTTCAAAGATATCACCTATCTGTGGTAGAGGATACCAGTTCTTAACTGTCAATTGGTTCAATTTCTAGTAATCCATACATAGTCTAAGGGTACCATCCTCCTTTTTTACAAAAGGACTGGTAGACCCCATGGAGAAGTACTGGGTTAGATGAAACCCTTTGAATATAAATCCTCTAGCTGCCTCTTGATCTCTTGAAACTCCATCATAGCCATCCCGTAAGGAGGAATGGATACTAGTGAATATTGTGATACTATCTCGATAGAGAACTCCACCTCTCTCACTATAATTAATCTGGAGAAGTTATCCAGGAAGACATCCCTGAAATGATCAACCACTGGAGGGAAATTGGTCTAATGTGTCACCTGATCATCTAGATATAAACTCATAATTTGGGTTGTTATCCCACCTATCCCACGATGCTCAGGTCCATCTCAGCTCACC
Organism: Viscum album; assembly: GCA_963277665.1. Lineage (NCBI taxonomy): Eukaryota > Viridiplantae > Streptophyta > Magnoliopsida > Santalales > Viscaceae > Viscum > Viscum album. The sequence goes on from OY728156.1 coordinate 1,813,119,664, forward strand.
TAGACATCCCATTCACCCTTGTGAATGAACTCCCCACCCTATGGTGATGTAAAACTCACCCTACAGTGATAGAAATCAACAAAGGCTCGAAATAGAACCAACTAGTCTATCTCAAGAATGACATCAAAGCCTATCATCTTGAGGAAGTAGAAGTCCCATATGAAGTGAAACCCACCAACCTCAAGAGGGGACTCCCTGAACTGATTCATACCCTCCATCCTAATCCATAACGGATTGTCTAGAATTATCACACCATCATAAGTATAAACACAGAGCCCATGGATCTCCACAACAAGCACAGATATAAATATATGTGAATCCCCTATATCAAAAAGTACAAAAGATAAAATTGAGGCTACTAGAATAATACCTATAATGGTATAAGGTTTAGGATCCTGCTCCTGTTGATTCTGTTGCACTGTATATTTCTGGCCTGTACTGTGGCCCTATAACACTATCTGGTTACCCTGAGCTGATCTTTCCTACTGTCACTATAAACCCGAGGTCTAGCTACTATGGCCACAACCACCACCATGGCCTGATCGTTCTGGCGTACCCCATATCCATGTCTGGTGAGAAGCTGTTAACCCTTATCATAAACATGGAGTCAGTGCAGACCCTTTATCACTGGCTGCTGGTGGAAAAGTTCTGCAGAAGTGTTGTAGATGGCTCATCTTGCCACAAGATTAGCACTCAATTGGGTCCTTCATACATTGCGGCCTCGTATGTCCCAAGCTACCGCACTGGTAGCACCTCACCTGATTACATGAAGGTATGTTCTAACTACTAGTATCACTTCGTGGAATCTCTAGACGATGCTTCCTACTATCGGTCGATGCAGTACCAGACCTAGGAGTCGAACCACCTTGGATCGCACCCCCAGATTCCCTTAGGTTTCACTCTGTGATTAGTGCTTGATTCACTATCCCATATACAGTAATCATCTGGAAGAAATTAACTTGAAATCAAATGTCATATATGAGACTATACTCGAATCGCCTGGATTTAGATAGCTCATCACCCATTAGAATAGGTGCGAGGTGTTGGAGCTCAGTAAAATGGACCAAATAATCCATGACGGACAGTGAACCCCGATCTAGATGTAAGAAATCCCAGGATCTATTGGACCTCAAAGTCTCAGGATAGATGTAATTGTAGAAGTCCATATGAAACTCCATATATACCATTTCCCGATGATGATCAGTCTAAGTGATAACATCCCACCACCTATTATAGGAATCATACATCATGTACATATCAAGCTTTACCCTCCTCTCAAGAGGTGTATCTAAGTGCTCAAAGATAGAAATCATAGCCTCAAGCCATGAATTTGTAGCTTGTGGTCCACCATCCCCTAAAAATGTGTTCATATTCTACTGTTGAAACTCATGCATCAACTCTTATATAGTTAGGACATGTTGTATTGCTCCTTAAACGGTCTGCATGAACTACAAAAAGCCTTCATGGAACTATGCATTTTCACTTGTGTCTGGTATAACAGTCGGTATCATAGCTGGCACTAATGGAGGATCCACTGGTATCCCATGTCCTACCACCTCTGGAGTGTGATCATTTCCACCATCCTGGCATACATATAGAGTTCACCATGGTGGCATGGATCTAAAATACCAACACATGCCTCAGTTTACAACCATTAAAGAGTCTGCATCTCAAAAGTGAAAAATAAAAAAGGATAGGTAAAAACCTTAATCTATAAAAACATACCCCTCTACCTACCCTATGGGTTAGTTCTAGGTGTCAAACGGTTAACAAAAAAGAGATACACTACCAAAAGTCCACTACTAAGGTCGGGTCGGGTCATGTTCTCTACTATAATCCATTTTAGATTTAATTTCTTTTATATTCATTTGATTTCAAACTAAGTTCTCATTCACTTTCACTGAATTTATACTCATTTCAAGTTTATAACATCCCTTTTTAAAAATGAAATTTACTGGCATGTCAAATTCTGATCCATGGGGGGCATACTCTCCAAGAATCAAAGATTTGCGTCCATGTATGGCACATCATAACACAATCCACTTTAAGGTTGAAGCATGGTTCACAAAATTCAAATCTAGGAGGGCCCATACACCTAAGGAACCAAATATTTGTGTCCATATATTTCACACCATAACATATCACAATACACCTAACACAAAAACAGACATATTTATCATGTAATCTATCACAACAGCATGCAATCGATAATGTGTCATAAATGGCATGGCATAATGCAGTACATGTGAAAACTAGAAGGTTCCTATATGATGTATGAGATGCAATACCCTCATCTCATCGGGTTTTAACACAATATAACCCAAAATAATATTAAAAATAACATTATAAATCAAGTGCATCACCCAATAGTGGAATCAAATCAATTGTAATTATAAAAATCCAGAAAACAGCAATTTAATTCGAGGCAATTTGTATTTTTTCTATACATGGGTTAGCTACACCCGGGCATAGCTCATTACCAAATCCCCATTCCTTCTTATCCCCTTTCTGTTTTAGCCAAATAGTAATTAAAACCAAAAATAAATTCCTATAATACCACTTTGTAATGTCTTAAACTCAGATGCCACTGAAAGGTGACCCAAGCTCGGTGGGTCACATGGCCTCAAGTACATCTCCCCAAATGCCAGAGGTATTCAACTAGAAGCGAGTGCCTGGGTGAGTCCATGGGGATACTATTCCCACATTATTAGAGTGTAGCACAATGGAATATCAATAACAGATAAAAATAGTGAAATTAGTAAACCATAAAACAGAAGTAAATAGCAGAAGACTGATAAATGACAACAGTATAATATGTCTCATATACAAAATAATGATGCATGTAATATGTTTCTAATAAAATAGCCAAAACAAGAATACAATTCAGATGTACAATCCATATAAAAAAAGTAAAAAAAGTCCAAAAGACTCCCAGCAGCATCGCAAGCCTCAGTTTGGTCCCATGGTCTCCTTCTCTTAAGCAACATATCAAGTACCTATAAGAGGGCACTTTCCCTTATCATTACAGGAAATCATATAATCTTTTTGGGCCTAAAAACATGATCCAAACAGGGTGTGATATTGAATCCCAGTAAAAAACCACCCAAGTTCTATTCAAATCAGTCAATGAATATATATATATATATATATATATATATCAGGTAGTGTACAATAAAAAAAGAAGTAATCAAGAGAGAACTCGAAATTAAACATCCTACATGCTATATTTTTCATTTCATATCCATTTAACAATTCAATTACATTAAATTTATAAGTCTCGGGATCTAACTTAAGCCTGAAATCCCTCAATAACTGGTATCACAACAAATGCCACATAAGTCCATCTAAACAAGTATAAGTGAAGACTGAATCTAATCTTGTGCTTTGGCTTGGTAGACACATCATAATTCATTTCATTTATAATTCAATTCAGAACCTAAGCCTATCCTTGACATTCCTAAGTTGGAATTCAAGTATCACTCCAAGTGAAATATCAACCAACATGCTACAATCCCATCCCTGGTGAATCTCTTAGGAACCTGATATTGCTCTAAGTGAGGTATAACATCCCAACTAATAAATCCCATCCTCGACAGTCCTCAACGTAAGCTCGAGTATCACCCTTGGCATAATATTCAAATTCCCTTTGAGTCCCTCCATGGAATTATCATAAGAATCCATGTATCACTCGGCATATAAGTCTATCCTCAATGAGTCTATCTGTGGTATCTATCATCTGGATCCATGAATCACTCATGACAGTATAATATTAACCATTGAGTCCATCCATGGAATTCTCATAAGAATCCATGTATCACTCAAGGTATAAGGGTAAATAATCACATGAGTGCGTCCATGGAATTATAAATTGAATCCATGTGTCACCCAAGGATAATTATCATTTAACCAATTCAATTCCATTTAAACATTTTATTAGACATTACAAGGTCAAAACCAAGAGCATCTAGTATCAATATCACCTCAAGGGGGTGACTCAAGCATTGGACAACATCATAAGGCTTGGCCTTTCATTTACTCACATGGGCATATTTTGTATAACATGGTTCAAAGGTATAACAAGCTACTACATGGATTGATTATCCTATAACTCACATGGGTGAAGCATTAAAAAGTGCAATCCATTCCTATTAAGGAAATAGAAAAATGAGGCCAAGATCAATGGCTTGACTTCAAATACTCACATGGGAATTTTTAGCATAGCAATCCTAACCATATTAACAAGCTACAAAAGGTCTTAGTTTTCATATATCTCACATGGTAAAACCAACAATTGTGTAAATTCAATCCAATTACATAAATTCAAGTCATATCCTCTACTTACTCACATGGGCAAGACAAACATGCTTTAAACAATAAAGGCATACATGGGTCAAGTGGAAAATCATACATCCTATACCCTTAATTAGTTCAATTGAAATATTCAACATTATAATTTAATTCATAGGCCAATTCACATTTTGACACCCCATGACATGGGGAGAAAGTCATGCCTCACAGGAATCCAAGGCCAAAACCCATAAAGGGTCATTCAAGGAAAGTCACCTAGGGGATGGTCCTTATTCAAGGAATATAACCTATAACATGAATAAATATGGCTATTCAATTACCTAAATCATGATAGGCAATAACAGGGTTCAATTTCAATTAAAAGTGATGCCCAGAATTGGGTGTGTGGCATTCTGACGCATATAAATGATCTGAATTTCAATGAAAAGCACATAACCACCTACCTTGGGCTTGTGCTTGATAGTTAGTCAAATATCAAGCACTGATTCATCCATGTTTCGAAGAAATCTGAAGAACAAATGAAGAACAAGAAACTAGGTCATATAAGCCTAAATACAAATAGTTCAATCAATATCCCGGAGAATTGAGAAAGGATAAAAGGTAATTAAGGCCTTACTATTACAGGTACAAGGAGACAAACCATGTTTAAATTGGAGATCAGATAGTGAGTAGATCTAAAAACCAAGAATGGGCTCAAAGGAGATATTTTCCATGGTGAGGGTGAGGTTGTTGTGCGATAAGGGTGGCCTCACCTAGGTTTAAAAAATAATTTAATTAAAAATTATTAAAATTATTAAAATTACAGGGTTGCACAGTTTACCCACATAGTTTCCTATAGGTCTGGGGCACCCTCATGGTTACCCCGCATGGTTTACTAACCATGCAGTAACCGTGTGAAAATCCCCTGTCAAAGTCTACTAAAAATGAAGACCTAAACACATGGTTGTGTGGATCTTCTTGAACGGTTTATTGAAATTGTGTGGCCTCTAATCCCTAATTTTCCATCCTCACATGATTTAGCCAAACTGTGTGGACTACCCCACATGGTTTGTACTACCCATGTTTCAAGCTAAAAACACCCAAACTTTGGGTTCTAGGCTCCAGAATAGCGCTTGAAACCCCAGAATCCTCCATGACCCCAACAGGCATAAACCTTATCCCATATTTAAGCAATTAAACTGAGAATTGATGGAAAATGGGAGATTTGTACCTCAAAGAATAATAGGGATCTTACATTCTATTTCTCCTCATAATCCTTGGGATTTATTTATTTGATTAGTTATTTATTTCAATTTAAATTATCCTTGTTTCATTTTTTATTGATTTAATCTGACCAGATATCAATGACACATTCTTACAAAAGATGTGGTAGCATGACGTATACATACTACAATAATTATTGATTTTGTAGTTTTTTTTATGATTTCCCGAGTAAACCCGGTGTGCAAGATCTTTTTGTTATAATTTTTAGGATGTATTTTTTAGTTATTTTCTTATTAATTTATAGATTTTAATTTTAAAGGTCATAGTTGGAGCTCATGTTGTTATAACTAATGGAAAGGTTACGACATAAGTGAAAAAAAAATTCACATCAGTTTTTTTTTTCTTTTTAACATTGGTTAGTATGATAAATTATTGCAGGATACATTTTAAATAAGTTTTTAATGTTAGTTAATAAAAATAGATGTAGTAAGTAGTTTTTTGTGTAAGTTATTGACATCAGTTATGAAATAACCAACATGAAACATCCTATAAGTATTGATTTTTCACATCGATTATTAGAGAACCGACATAAAAATCCTATAAGAATTTATTTTTCATGTCATTTTTTCAATAACTAATGTGAAAACTAAATTCTTATAGGATCTGTAATGTTGGTTATTTCATAACTGACATGAAAGATACTTTCCATGTGGGTTTTCTAAAAAACGGATGTGGTAAAATGTTATCAAGCATTTTCCTCATTAGTTATTAAATAACTGATGTAAAAAATATTGTTTTTAATAAATTTATATTAATTATTATCCTTTCCAATAGATAGTAGTATAACACCAGTAGAAAAAATAAAAAAAAAACACATCAGTAGAAAAATAGTAGCATATACACTTACAATTTGAAATTTAAATTGTATAATATATATAACAAATAAACTAAAATTCAATCAAACATATGAAATGATTCACCCATTCAATTTTTAAATGTCTCAACTCTTATCAAGTATAAGGTTGAGGGTCATTAAAGAGAAGCAAATTAAAAATAAATCATTTAACATGTATTGTAAATAAAATGAATGAAATATTAATGAAAATTTTAAAAAGAGATATAACCTTGTGGAACTTCGTAACTATCCCAATTGAAATCATTTCATACATAAATCTTAATAAATATTATCCACATTCCTTTACTCCTTGTTTATTGAATTTTTTTTAAATAATTTTTCAATTCAAAATAACATTTTTAAGTAATATATCCAAAATTTTGTAATTGTAAATGAAAAATTTTCTTTTACAAATCTGATCTTGCTTCTCTTCTTTCTTATGGTCTCTCTAAATAAATTTCATGCCCTATTTGAAAATAATATGAATAAAATAAATTTAAAAGTCATTATAATATAAAAAACTATCAAAATATTCAAACTTATGTATTCGGTAAATTCATAAAATTTTCTCGCATTTCGCCATGGATAGAGTATAACCAGTAAAGTGTCTTCTCCCTTGAACAAAAATCACCCAACATCCAATGGCCACTGATATATAATAAAATTTAATGTCATTGGTTATTATGTTAAGAGATATATAACACTTTCTGAGATATGTGTTTTATACTCTTGAAGATAAGGAAACATCCAACACTAAATAATTACATTCTTTTGAAATCTTTGATCAATATAAATCATTCTTTTTCTATATTTCATTATCCTATCTATAGGTGAAATAAATTGTGGGTCCATAAATCCATATAATTAATTCTTGTAGTGATGCTTACAAATTGTATAAATATACCTAATATAAAACAAACATAAATATAAATTTTCAATAAATTAAATGTATGAAAATATTTTTGTTAATTGACTTACATAGAAAAAAATTAAATCATGTTAATGTCCAACTAATCTTTAGTTACAAGATTCATGATTTCAATTTTCAAAAGTTCCAAATTTATTACACGACCACAAATACCATCTTCTATTGTAATCTCATAAACATCCAACAAAAAATTTGAACATGTTGACAATATATCAAGATTAGTAGAAGTTGTATCTGAATTCATAACACTTTGTATTTGTTATTGTCTATACATCATCTCTTTACCTTTAAAGTATTACTGTAAAAAATATATAAATATATAAACTTTAAAATATTAAAACAAATTTAATAAATAAATAAAATAAAATATATAATATACACATACCACTATGATAATTTTTCGAACAATTCAGGATGGAAAAACTAAAAAATGTCCAATACTTTTTCCATCTATACTTCCCTCATCTTTAGTTAATGGTATTCTTACTGATCTATCTATAATATCATGTATAGTGAACCTATGATGCTCTATCTCTATCTATTGATGATGAATGGTATTTAAAATATAATATATCATCTCATATACAATAATATGATGTTGTATATCATCAAAATATAACTCAAAATACCTAGGAAGCTGTGGAGGAGGGGTGTAGGAGTATGATAAAAAGGAGTGGGGCCTATAGGCGGAGGTTTATGAGTAGGATAAGTAGAATTGGGATCTACTGGTGGAGGCATAGAAGTGGGATCGGTAGCCTAAAACTGTATTTACATGTTTTCAAACATAAACTATACCAAATCTATGATTCTATCCTCCATCATCACATGAATATCCTGAACTTCATCTTCCAAATATTCTATTTTTTTATAAAAATCCTCAATTGAAGAAGATTCAGAACATGGAAATTATTTTTTTACTGGTACACCTACTGGGTATCCTCGTACATGACCCCGGTGTTCATGTCAATGTTGTTGTAAGAACTTGGATCTTCTTTCAGGTACGTTTTTCTTTTCTGGTTGTTTTTTAGGGAAAGAGGATTTTCTGGAAATTTTAGGAGTACACGTCATGTACATAAAGTACACGTCATGTACCTGGTTTCCACGGATGACCATGTACTAGATGAGTAACAGAAGAGTACATGTCCGTGTGTGGTGACCTGGAGACCGCCTAAAGTGGATGTTGGAAAAGGAAAGTACACATCGTGTACTTTTAAAGAACACACTGTGTGCTTTTTTTCATTAAACGGACCTGGGTCGCGTCTGATGGACAGAACCATATTCTTCTCGGCCTATCTCATCCAGGAGTGAACGAGACCGCCGAATCTTTACTGAGTATTCGACTTGTTATCTATTCTCTGATCCAAACTCTGTCAGTTGTGTTAGAATCACATCGTTGAGTTATTCCTTCTTATAGAACCTCATTTCTTGGTTTCTCCTCTTTCGCGAGATATCCTCAGTTGAACATTTTTAACATTTTTGTAGATATATGGAATTTTAAGATGATTCAAGGCCGGAGGTTCACGTATATCAATCTCACTATGTTGAGTTATGTGGTTTGTGCCTTTCCGTAGTTAGTCTTTGAGTTATATGTGCAAAAGTTCCCAATACCCAAGAACGAGGTATTGTGCATTTATGATTTTTAGCCCTGTTATTTCCTGTTATGCCTTGGTTGTTTGGATATAGGTTAAATGTTTGTGAATAGGGTTAACATTTCCATGTTATGGATGTTTTTTCCATGTTGATTATTTTGATCGTTTGGTCTAGCTTTGCCTATAAGGCTGCCTTGTGTTCCATGCCTAGTATTGTTTGGATGGAGTGATTATTATCTGACATGCTATGAAATGTTGTAGACTATTTAGCCAAGTAGTTCTTGAGGTTTAATTTGGTTTCCATGTATCATTGTTCACAATTGACTTACATAGGGCCATGAGAACCTGGTGTAGTAGACCATAGGAAGAATGGACATTGAGGGCTTCTCCAGAGTGTCTGTTTACTTTTACGTTACGAGAGCACAGGGGGGATGGATGTAAGTGCTCCCTCATAGTGTCTATAGTTCCACATTGTGAGATCACATGGGGAATTGGACGTTGAGTGCTTCCTCAGATTGTATATAGTTACCGATACGAGACTACAGGGGGAATTGACGGTGAGTGCTTCCTTAGAGAGTCTTTTCTAAAACTGAACCATAGGGGTTAGACTGTGTACTTCTCAGAGGGTTGCTTTTGTTTGTTTTGGTTGAACCAGATGGGTTATGTTGTGAGTACTTTCCATAGGGTTACCTATTTGTGATTAGTTTCTTACTTGATATATGAAAATTGAATGCATTTGAACCTGTAGGATTGTTTACTTTTGAGTAATTACTTATTTATTGCTTCTTTTTGCTTATTGCCTACCATATATATTCACTGACTGTTAGGCACAAATCTTTGGGTTGTTGCCTACTAGGATTTGTCTCACACTCTATTTGGGCCACACTTTTGGGACCAAACAGATTATATTATTACAGGTCTAAATAAGGTCAAGAACCCTTCTACTTCAGGTACTTGATTATTGTGGGGCTGGAGAGCATGGGACCAAGATGAGGATTGCGATGATGCTGGAGTTTATCTGTTTTCATTTTTACTTTGATTTATTATTGTATTCTAGCATTGTGACTTGTTTGGATGATTTCATATACATATGTATCATACATCATATATATATGTTCTCAGTTGTTATTACTTCCAGTCTTCTGCTATTTACTGTTGTATGGTATTATTGCTGCTTCCACTATTGTTATCTATTTTGTTTTCACTGTGTTACTCTACCAATGAGGGAATAGTTTCTCCACTATCACACCCAAGGTCCTCACTTCTAGTCAGCATCCTCTGGTATTTGGGGAAATGCACTTGAGGCCATGTGACCAACCGGGTATAGGGCACCTCTGGGCGGCTTCCAGAACCGGGACATTACAAAGTGGTATCAGAGGAATTATTTTCTTATTGACTTACTTTTTGGAGCCTATATCTATGTATAGGAAGGAATAGGTACTTGGTAATAAGTTGTGCCCAGGAGTAGTTAACCCGTGTATAGGTAAAAGCCAATTTACCATGTTTATTGAAATTTTTCTGGTTTTTCAATCATTATAGTTGATTTTATTTCATCGTTGGGTGATTCACATGTTTTGTGCTATTATTATTGATGTTATTGAGGTTCTATTTCTATTACAACCCGATGAGATGAGGGTACTCCATCTCATGCATCATATAGGCACTTGCTAGAGATCACATGTCATGCATTATTTCCATGCCATTTAGGGTGCATTACTGATTGCATGTTGTTGTGATAGATGTTGTATTAGATATGAAGTTTGTTGTGATAGATGCCTTGATAGAATACCCGCCTTTTGATAGGGTATTGAATTGTGTAAGGTTTCATTTAAATGAATTCCAAACTTTGGTTCTTGAGGTTTTCTGGGCCCTCATGGATCGAAATTTGGTGGATCATTGCCTTGTTATTCCTTGTATATGACATGTATAAGATGCCAAGCTTTGATTCGCGGTGAGTATGGGCCCTCACGGATCAGAATTTGGAACTTTAAGGTTCTTTTTAGTGTTTTCTGTGTTCTGGAGTAGTTTCTAAGGCTTACTGTCTGGAAAAACCCAGAATACACAGTGTGTAATGATAAATACACACCATGTGTCCTTCTATTAGGGAAGGAACTATTTTCTTAAGTACACGTCGTGTATTGTATGTACACGCAGTGTAGTCTCTAACCGTGTCAATAACTGTGTGGGTAGAGACACGGGGTTGGTAAATCTTTAGTGAAACACGCCATGTACTGGAAGTACATGCCGTTTGTTTTGACCATGTGTCCACCCATGTGACTAATGACACGGATGGATAAAACTTAGGTTATAGATGTTATCTCAAGATTGAACATGTCATGTAGTATAACCCTTGTATCCAGTTGTGTAGCTAACAACATGAGGCAGTGGAATCCTTCTAGTACACACCGTGTTCATCTGGAACACGCCGTGTAGAGTGATCCATGTAACCAGCTGTGTAACTAACAACACGGGTCGGTGAAGTTTGTCTAGTATACATTGTGTTTGGCACTAACATGCCATGTAGTCTTATTCTAGGAGAACTGTGTGGATTAGCTGTGTAAGGGGACTCGGGCAAGGGAAGAGGATTCAAGTACACGTTGTGTGTTAGGAAAACACTCCGTGTGTATGGGGTGTTACATGACCTGGGTTGGCAAAAGTATATGCCCATGTGAAGTCTTAAGGGAACGCGCCGTGTAGGCATTATACACGTCAGGTATCCATGTTTTGAATTTCTCTTGTTCCCTTCTTACACTTATAGTTTTTAGTCCTTGATAATCTTGATCTAAGGTGTGCGCTTGACCTTGTAGAGTCATGCCACCAAGACGTCCTCTGGTTGTATGCCAGATACAAGGTAGTGATCAGACACCGAATATATCTGATCAGGGACTACCAGTAGATCCTCCAATCGTGCCCGTCTTGGCACCAGCCGTTATCGTGGATATAGGTGTCAATGCATAGTTCTAAGAGGGATTTATGAGGATCATGCAGACCTTCCATGGAGCACTGCATCCTGCCCCGTCTATGGCAGAGTTGACGTGGGTTTTCCAGCAGCAGCATCCACTACAAAAACAATATGCATTGTACGGGGTTATTTAGAGGGGGTTATGCAAAACCCACTCTAAATTCATTTTCTGTAACATTAGAGGGGGTTCTGTAAAACTCCCTCTAATCATCGAAATTAGAGGGGGTTATTAACACCCTCTAAATCCATTTTCTATAAAAATTATAGAGGGATTATGTACAACTCTCGCTAATCATTGAATTTAGAGGGGGGTTATGGAGCCCCTTAATTTCTTAAATTAGGGGAGGTTTTGAACCCCCTCTAAATTTTTTAACATTGTTTTTTTAATATCTAGTTATATTTTAGAGGGGGTTCAAAAACCCCTCTAATATCTTAAATTAAAGGGGGTTGATAACCCCTTTTAACGTCTTAAATTATAAGGGGTTCAACACCCCCCCTAATTTCTTAAATTAGAGGGGGTTCAAAACCCCCTCTAATGTAATTAATTTAGAGGGGGTTCAAAAACCCCTCTAATGTATTTAATTTAGAGGGGGTTAAAACCCCCTTTAATTTAAGAGGTTAAAGGGGTTGTGAACCCCCACTGTTTAAAAAAAAGAAACTTCCATAATATATATATATAATTAAAACACAATATATAAATGTATTTAAATATATTATATGAACATATTATATAAAATATTTATATGATTGTATTTAATTGTATTTATATGTATACATAAATATAATTATATAATATTATGTAAATTAATATGTATTTATTTGTATAAATTGTATTTTATATAATATTAATTGTTTATAATATAAAAGCATAAACATATTATATAAATATATATATAAATATAATTTATCTAAAAAATATATCATATGAAAACCCAAGCTTGTCGTTTTTATAAATTATATAATAATAATAATAAATATATTTTTATATAATAGGTTTATGCCTTTATATTATATATAATTAACATTATATGGAATAGAATTTATACAAATATGTTTATATTAATGTATATTTATTGAAATACTAATATATATATATATATATATATATCAATGTACATAATAATAAATATATGTATTGAAATAAATTATATAAATATTTTTATAAATTGTATTCCATATAATATTAATTATATATAATATAAAATTTCATTTCATATAATATTAAGTATAATTTTATATAAATTGTATTTCATATAATATTGATTATATATAATATACATTTTAATTATATATAATATAATATTAATTATATATAATATTAATTACATATAATATTAATATATATATAAATTGTAGTTCATATAATAATAATATATTAATTTTATATAATATTATACAGTTTATACAAATAAATATATTTATTAATATAAATAATAATAAATATATGTATTGAAAGACCTTATATAAATATATTAGGTAAATACTTATATATATATATATATATTATTTAAATATTGATATATATATATTATTTAAATATATATATATATATTATTTAAATATATATATATATATATATAATATATGTATTTAAGTATATAAATAATTTACTTAAATATAAAATACAAATGTATTTAACATAATATATATTTGATATAAATCATAAAATAAATGTATAGTATTTATAAAACCAACATATAATTTTTATAGATTAAAAAATAGATGTAATAAGAATAAGAATAATTAATAATATTATTGTTATCACACACACACACATATAAGTACAATATATACATATATACGTGTGTAATGTATTTAGCTGATATATAAATATATAATATAGAATATATATAATTGCATATACATAAAAATATAGTAAATAATATATATATATATATAATTATTATTTAAATGTATGTAAATATATTATGCTAATAATATTTATAAAATAAAGAGTCAAACATATATAAATACAATAATGTGCACCACATATATCAAAAAATGATTGCGTTAGTGGTTGGTTGCTGATAGTGTTGCAGGTGGTCCTTTGGTGAGGTGAAGGTTCGAATCCCGGCGATAACATTTTACTCTTCGGGTGTGGGAATTATGGAGGTAACGGGAGTAGCAGGAACTGAAGATAGGGAACTCGGGGTAGGAGACAGGGCAGAGATAGGAACTAGGGCGGGCAGAGTGGAGGCTGGGGACTCAGGGCAGGAGACAGACTGTAGAGGCTGGGGAATTATGGAGGTGGTAGCAGGGTTGGAAGGCAGAGCGGAGGCTGGGGACTCAGGGAACTGGGATGGACGGGATGGGAATAGGAGTGGAGGGAGTGAACCGGGATGGCAATGGGAATGGGAGGGAGGGAGCGAACTAGTGCTAGGGGCTCAGGTCGGGAACTGGGAAGGCTAGGAGGAAGTGGGGTCGGTGCTGTTCATTAAAAAAATTACAAAGCTTTACGGTCGTTTATAAAAACCGCCGCAAAAGTAATGCATTATTTAGGGGTGGTTCAAACCCGCCCCTAAATCCTTCCATCTAGCGATGGTTGTAGGACTGCTGGTGTATTATGTTAACATTAGAGAGGGTTTAAACCCCCTCTAATGTAACTGTCGCTAAAGTCTCCATGACTTTAGCAGCGCTTACTCCAAACCGCTGCTAAATAAAGTAGGTGGCCACATTAGCGGCGGTTGTGAGGAACCGCCGATAATGTCTTTATAAGGGGTTATAACCCCTTCTAATGTCAAAAATAATCCCCTTTAGTGGCAGTTTTAGGACTGCTGGTGTATTATGTTAACATTAGAGGGAGTGAACCGGGATGGAAACGGGAATGGGAGGGAGGGAGCGAACCGGCGCTAGGAGATCAGGGCGGGAACTGGGAAGTCTAGGAGGAAGTGGGGTCAGTGCTATTCATTAAAAAAAATTACAATGCTTTACGGGCGTTTATGAAAACCGCCGAAAAAGTAATGCATTATTTAGGGGCGGTTCAAACCCGCCCCTAAATCCTTCCATCTAGCGGTGGTTGTAGGACTGCTGGTGTATTATGTTAACATTATAGGGGGTTTAAACCCCCTATAATGTAACCACTGATAAAGTCTCCATGACTTTAGCAGTGCTTACTCCAAACCACCGCTAAAGAAGTAGGCGGCCACATTAGCAGCGGTTGTGAGGAACCGCTGCTAATGTCTTTATAAGGGGTTATAACCCCTTCTAATGTCAAAAATAACCCCCTTTAGCGGTAGTTGTAGGACTACTGGTGTATTATGTTAATATTAGAGGGGGTTTAAACCCCCTCTAATGTAACTACCGCTAAATTATCCATGACTTTAGCAGCGCTTACTCCAAACCGCCACTAAATAAAGTAGGCGGCCACATTAGCGGCGGTTGTGAGGAACCGCCGCTAATGTCTTTAGAAGGGGTTATAACCCCTTCTAATGTCAAAAATAACCCCCTATATTGTACCCATTTTTTGTAGTGATCCTCCCACCTTCACAGGGGATGGAGGAACTCAGGCTACAGAGTCATGGTTAGAAGCCATGATTTATATCTTTGATAATCTGGAGATGCCTCTAGAGAGGAGGGTAAAGCTCGCTATATATATGCTTTGGGATTCTACCAAGAGATGGTGGGATGTGATCTCATAGGTGGGATTCCAGTAGGTTATGGCTTGGTATGAGTTCCAACATGCCTTCTATGACTAATTTTACCTGAAGACTTTGAGGGCCGATCAAGCCCGAGAGTTCATGAGTTTGGAACAGGGTACTCTTTCTATCATGGAGTACTCTTCTCACTTCACAGAGCTGCAGCGCTTCATGCCCATCCCAGAAGTTGATGAGTTATTCCTGGAAAAAAAGTTTGAGTATGGTCTCAGGCATGACATCTGATATTAGTTGAACATCTTTAGGTTGACTTTCATCACTTTTATAGTCAACCAAGCACTGATCAAAGAGTGTAATTTGAGGGATTCTAGAGTTGTGTTCGAGGGCGGCTCGAAATCCGGAGTTGGTATCCCTCCTACTGACAGTAGGAAGCACTGCAGGGAGTCTACGTGTGGGGATCCAAGGTGGAGGGACACTTCTTCCGATAGCTAGGTAGTGTTCTACCAGTGTGGGAAGAGCGGGAATATGAGGAAACTTTGCCCGAGAGACCCAGTAGAGTGCCGATCTTGTGGCAAGATGGTCTATCTTTAGCGCTTCTGTCAGTTCTTCTCACCAGCAGCCGGTGACATGGGTTCTTCTATGACTCCTCGTTCAGGAGCAGCACCACCAGTTTCTCATCAGTCAAAGAACTGGGGTTCTTCCGGCCATTTAGGCCAAGGGGGAGGTCGCAGACATGGTATCCAATCGCCAGTATTTCAGCGACAACAGGGTGGATCATCACAAAGTGGTCAGGAAAGGTCACAGGTCTATGGAGTAGGTCAGACTTTTGTAGTGGAGCATACCCCGCAGGACCAGGATCCTGGACCCTCTATAGTTCGAGGTACTATTCTAGTTTCCTCAATTTTAGCTTCTGCACTTTTCAATATAGGGGTTTCCCATAGCTTTATATTTGTTGCTATTGTGTAGAGAATTGGGCTCTGTATCTTTTCTTCTGCTGATATCTTGATGCTAGAAACTCCGTTGGGGATAAGAAGGACTAGTGTATGATAGTACAAGGAGTGCCCTCTAGAGGTTGGTGGGTGTCACTTCTTATGGTAACTCTATGTCCTAGAGATAAAAGGCTATGATTTGATTCTTGGAATGGACTGGTTAGTTCTCTTCCAGGCTGTTTTCGACTACTATCATCGTAGGGTGAGTTTTATATCACCAAATGGTATATTGTTTCTTCATAAGGTCGAATGGGATGTCCAGGCGAGTAGAATAGGACCCGAGGATCATGTATTGGAAGAAGTTAAATCCCAGATTCCTAGTCTGTATCTGGATGACCAGGGGACTTCACAGATGGACTTTCTTCTAGTGGTAGATCATTTCAGGGACGTCTTTCTAGAGGACTTTTCAGGTTTGACTCCTGAGTGAGAGGTGGACTTTTTTATTGATCTTGTTCCAGGAGCGGCACTGGTGTCCATTCCTCCTTATAGGATGGCTACACCAGAGTTACAGGAGCTCAAGAAGTAGCTAGAGGAGTTACAGGATAAGGGTTTCATCCAACCCAATACTTCTCCTTGGGGTCTTGTTTATGAAGAAAGAGCATGGTACCCTCAGACTTTGCATGAATTATCAGAAGTTGAACCAGTTGATGGTAAAGAATCGATATCCCTTGTTGAGGATTTATGATCTCTTTGATTAGCTTCGAGGAGCCCATTTGTTCTCGAATATTGACTTGAGATCTGGTTATCATCAGTTGCACATTAGACCATCATATGTATCTCTTACAGCCTTCTGGAGAATGTATGGTCTATATGAGTATGTATTTATGTCATTCGGTCTCACGAACGCACCTGCAGTTTTCATGGAACTAGTGAACCGAGTGTTCCATACATACTTGTATTCTTTCGTGGTAGTCTTCATGGAAGATATCTTGGTGAACTCTCACACTCAACATAACCATGACACACATCTTGAGATTGTTTTGAGTACACTGAGATAGCAACAGTTATATGCTAAGCTCTCAAAATGCCACTTTTTGATGGACCAAATTCACTTCTTGGGTTATGTTATCTCAGAGGTAGGAGTATCTATAGGCCCAAAGAAAGTGATACCAGTAGTTTCTTGGGAGCATCCAAAGAACATATTTGAGGTATGGAGTTTTCTATGGCTGGATGGATACTACAGGACTTTTCGCGCTTATCAGCACCATTGACGAGTCTGACTAAGAAGGGTGTGAAGTACTTGTGGTCAGATTCTTGTGAGTCAGCCTTTCAGGAGCTGAAATAGAGGTTGACTTCAGCACCAATACTAGTATTTCCATATTTGGGAAAGAGATATACTATTTATTGTGATGAATCAGGTATCGGGTTGGGAGAAGTGCTTATGCAGGGGGAAGGAGTCATTGCATATAGGTCTTGACAGTTGAGGCCACATGAGAGGAACTACCCGACGCACGATCTCGAGTTGGCTATAGTTTTTCATGAACTGCGTTGTTAGAGACATTATCTTCTAGGAGAACATTTTGTGGTTTTCACTGACCACAAAAGTCTCAAGTATATATTCACTCAGCGTGATCTAAATCTGAGACAACAAAGGTGGGTTGAGTACCTTCAGTCCTTTGACTTTGAGCTTGCCTAAATGCCTAGGAAAGGCAATGCTAGGGCTGATGTGTTGAGCAGGAGAACTCAGATATAGGCAGTTCAGGAGGATATTAGTGAGTGGTAGCTTATGTCTCTGTTCTCTGAGATGCATTTTGAGGTTCACAATAGACAGGGGCAGATTTTCCTTTCTTCTGTAGTTGTTACCTCTACTATATTTGATTGAGTGCGAATGAGGAAGATATCAGATTCAGAAGTCCTAGCCCTACGAGAGAGTGTGTCAGGAGAGGACCTTATTCCTAGATGGACAATAGGTGAGGATGAGATCTTGCGTTTTCATGGGTGCGTGTGGGTGCCAATAGACATACGTGAGGATCTGATGCGGGACTTTCATTTCTCAGTTTGGGCAGTTCATCTTGGTGTCACCAAGATGTATCAAGATCTGCACCATCAGTATTAGTGGCCATGATTAGTGGCCAGGTATGAAGGGAGATGTTGTTGGTTTCTTCATGAGGTATCCCACCTACCAGTAGGTGAAGACAGCATCAGCGACCAGCAGGGCTTTAGCAGTAGTTACCCATTCCTGAGTGGAAGTGGAATGAGGTTGCAATGGACTTCGTGACAGGTTTGTCGAGGTTTCCTCGAGGGAATGATGTAGTTTGGGTTTTCATTGATAGACTCATGAAGGTTTCCCACTTCTTGCTGATCAAGGAGACCTTCAATGTTGATTATTTGGGAAGGTTATACATTTGAGATATTTTATGTCTACATGAGGTTACACACTTCATTTTTTCAGTCAGAGATGCCCGTTTTACTTCTCGGGTCTGGTAGGGACTTTAGAGGGCTTTGGGTACACCGGTACTTTTGAGTACATCATACCATCCTCAAACAGATGGTCAGTCCGAACGTACGATTCAGGTGCTTGAGAACATGCTTCGAGCATGCATACTGGATTTTAGAGGTTCTTGGGAGAAGCACATACCTCTTGTGGGGTTTTCCTACAATAATAGTTTTCAAGCAACTATTTAGATGGCACCTTATGATGCCTTGTATGGTATTCCATTACAATCACCCTTATGATGGATGGAGGTAGGAGAGGCAACTATGATGGGACCTCGTCTTTTCCATGAGACCACAGAGCAGATAGAGTTGATTGAGAAGATGATGGCTACTGTACATTCAAGATAAAAGTCTTATGTTGATCGACAGAGATGACCTCTGGATTTTGAGGTTGGGGATTAGGTTTTTCTACATGTCACACCGAGGTTGGGACACAGGAGGATTAGGAGACAGGGTAAGCTTTCGCTGAGGTACGTCGGGCCGTTTGAGGTGTTGGAGAGAGTTGGGCCGATTGCCTATCGGTTGCAGTTAACTCAGAGGTATTGGGCTATGCATGATTTCTTCCATGTTTCTCAGCTCCGGCATTACTTCTCAGACCTGTCTCATGTTTTACAACCTGAGGAGGTTGAGTTAGAGGTGGACACATCTTTCGAGGAGCATCTTATCCAGATTGTTGATCGAAGTGGGAAGGTTCTCCATGGTCGGTATGTTCCTATGGTACGAGTGCTATGACAGCACAAGTGAGTACAGGACGAGACTTGGGAGAGGGAGGTCGATGTATGATTGCAATGGTAGGAGCTGTTAGAGGTTTCTTCTTCTATGCCACCTTTCTAGGGAAATTCAGGGAAGAATTTATTTAAGGTGGGAAGTTTGTAAGAACCTGAATCTTCTTTTAGGTACGTTTTTTTTCTAGTTGTTTTTTAGGGAAAAAGGAGTTTCTAGAAATTTCAGGAGTACACGCTGTGTACATAAAGTACACGTCGTGTACCCAGTTACCACAGGTGACCATGTACTGGCCGAGTAATGGATGAGTACATGGCAGTGTGTGGTGACCTAGAGACTTCCTAAAGTGGAGGCCAGAAAAGAAAAGTATATGCTGTGTCCTTTTAAAGAATGTGTCGTGTACTTTTTTTCATTAAATGGATTGGGGTCACGTCTAATGGACAGAACCATCTTCTTCTTGACCTATCTCATCTGGAAGTAAATGAGACAGCCAGATCTTTGACGAGCCTCTGACTTGCCGTCCGTTCTCTGATCCGAACACCGTCGGTTGTGTTGGAATTGCATCGGTGAGTTCTTCCTTCTTCTAGAACCTCGTTTCCTGATTTCTCCTCATTCACAAGATATCCTCAGTTGAACATTTTTAATGTCTTTATAGATATACGTAATAATAGGGATATTCAAGGCATGAGGTTCACGTATATCGATCTCACTACGCTGAGGTAGGTGGTTTGTGCCTTTCCGTAGTTATTCTTTGAGTTATATGTGCAAAAGTTCCCAATACCCAAGAATGGGGTATTACGTGTTTATGATTTTTAGCCCTGTTATTTCCTGCTATGCCTTGGTTGTTTGGATAGAGGTTAAATGTTTGTGAATAGGGTTAAATTTTCCATGCTATGGATGTTTTTCCCATGTTTCTTGTTTTGACTGTTTGGTTTAGCTTTGCCTGTTAGGCTACCTTGTGTTACATGCCTAGTATCGTTAGAATAAAGTGATTATTATCTGACATGCTGTGAAATGTTATAGATTGTTTAGCTAATTAGTTCTTGAGGTTTACTTTGGATTCCATGTATCATTGTGCATGATTGAATTACATAGGGCTGTGAGAACTTGGTGTAGTAGACCATAGGGAAAATGGACATTGAGGGCTTCTCCTAAGTGTCTGTTTACTTTTACGTTGCATGACCACAGAGGGGATAGACATAAGTTCTCCCTCAGAGTGTTTGTAGTTACATGTTGTGAGACCACAGGGGTAATTGGATGTTGAGTGCTTCCTCATAGTGTTTATAGTTACCGATATGAGACTATAGGGAGAATTGACGGTGATTGCTTCCTCAGAGAGTCTTTGCTAAAGCTGAACCAAAGGGGTTAGACTATGTGTACTTCCCAGAGGGTTTCTTGTGTTTGTTTTGGTTGAACCAAAGGGGTTAGGCTGTGAGTACTTCCTAGAGGGTTACCTATTTGTGATTATCTACTTACTTGATATATGAAATTTGAATGCATTTGAACCTGTAGGATTGTTTACTTTTGAGTTCTCCCTTATTTACTGCTTCTTTTCACTTATTTCCTGCCATATATATTCACTAATTATTAGGAACAGATCTTTGGGTGTTTACCTACTAGGACTTGTCTCACACCCTATTTGGGCCATGCTTTTGGGCCCAAATAGATTATATTGGTGTAGGTCTATATAAGGGAAAGTGCCCTTCTACTTCAGGTACTTCATTATTGTGGGGATAGAGAGCATAAGACCAAGCTGAGGCTTGCGATGCTGCTTTAGTTTATATGTTTTCTTTTGTACTTTGGTTTTTTATTGTATTCCAGCATTTTGACTTGTTTGGATGCTTTCCTAGACATATGTATCATGCATCATATATATATGTGATCAGTTGTTATTACTTCCAGTCTTCCACTGTTTACTGTTGTATGGTATTATTTCTACTTTTTCTATTGTTATCTGTTTTGTTTCCACTGTGTTACTCTAACAATGAGGGAATAGTTTCTCCACTATCACACCCAAGGCCCTTACTGCTAGTTGGCAGCCTCTGGCATTCTATTAAATGCACTTGAGGTCATGTGACCAACTGGGTACGGGGCACCTCTGAGCGGCTTCCGGAGCCGGTACGTTACAATTTTAGCTAAAATATCCTTCCTACCCTTAGCTATTAAGACCCCATATGTGCTCCACTCCTCAAGAGAATCCTATATAGAATATTTGAAAAAATACTTAATAAATCACAATATATAAAGAATTTATTTAACTTAAATAAATAAAGTATACATCTTATAATCCTCTCAGTTATAACCCTATAATCTCCCATAAGATGTTGTCCTTTTTTTATCATTCAAACCCTCTTCCATTTTTTATGTCTAGTGGAAGGGGAAGGAGGGTAAACCTCTACGGATCTTGAAGACTCATCTCTCAGTTTTTAAAAATTTTCAACAATCATTTGTTTTTCCAATAACGTATACCCTCCTCGAGATAAAGTATGAGGGTATACATTTCTAGATTGGATCTCTTGATGAGATATCCTTGATTTCTATGAATTAAGAATAAATAAATCATTAACATGATCATTAATATAAGAAAAAACTTCTAAAAGGTAACATTTTACTTACCAAAAAACACCTATCATCTTCTACTTTCAACAAATTTCTTCTATGTATCTTCATATATAAAAGGGTATATATCACATGGAATATGATGTTGTCTACACTAAAAAATGAAATCTAATGTGAGGGTTGATTTAAAATTCATCCATATCCTTACAACCAATGATAAAAAAAAATTCCTAACTCCTCTAGTATTAGGTATATCATTTTTCATCTAAAGGGGGAAACATATATTACTTTAAAATTTTCAATATAAGTAAAATAATAAAAAACAATCTTACTAAAATGGTCTCCCGCAAGTGATATATTTTCAGTTTCTAAACACTTCTACAATAATTAATCAAAATATTAGCTTTTATTTTAGCATGTACTGCTATAAAAGTTTTGAATTGTTTTGAATTTGTACCTCTCAGAATATCATTATCATCAAAGTATACTGGTATCCTCTAGTATTGGATATGGGAAAATGATAATTTTGGAAAATGTTTTGTGTCATATTTACCATCCCTCAAACTCTTTCATACCCCCATGGAAGTATATGTCTCTTGTAAATAATGATGATGAGGCTCATCAACATGAGCATGTTTATGTTCCTTCACATAGGTATGTGTACGATCCTCTCTAGAAGTATGTGGTGGGTCAGATGATTGATCTATCATTATCCTAAAAATTAAAGCAACAAACAATTAGTACACAAATATACAAATCTAACTATTACATAAAAATATAAATGAAAAATGAAAAATTAACAAACAAAAAGTAAACTAAAATAAACACATTTTTATTCATATTTTTTATAGTTAACTAAAATTATAACAATATTAATGAGAGATGAAATGACATAAACGAATAAAAGAAAATCCAAAAATGGTGTGTGAATAGTAAAAATCCTGCAATTTATAACACCATTTTTCCATCAAAAATAATATTCTTTGAATATATGAAAAAAGATCCAACAAAAAGTAAACTAAACAAACCACATTTTTATTCATATTTGTTATATTAGTTAACTAAAATGATAAAAACATTAATGGGATGTGAAAAGACATAAAAGAATGAAAAAAAATCCAAAAATGGCGTGTAATAGTAAAAATGATCCAATGTAATAAATCATTTTTATACCAAAAAGAATATTTTTTGAATATGATCTTTTATATAATTTTTTTGTTTTTATTTAACATATTATATTTAAAATAATTATTTTTCAACAAAATCAATTAATAGATAAGTTACGTAAGGGTAAACATGATAAACTAAACAAAAATAATATAATATAAACAAAAAATTTAAATTATTAGTTATAATATGTGTTTTAATAAAGAAAATAAAATTAAAATATCTAACATTTTATGAAATTTAAAAAAGTAAAAAAGAAATAAACATATGTTACCTGTAATATTAGGAATGTACTAAAGGATTGTTTTCCTAAATTCCTTCATCATGATCATTTCGTATAGGAAAAACCATGTCTACAATGTGCTCATCAATATTATTTATTAATCTTTCCATAGAAGTAGGGATCTCACATAAATCAGCATCTTCATCAAGTTTATCATCACCAATATAATATTTTTTCCTTATAAAACAATAAACCATTGCATATTGGATTGATTAAGAAAATAGAAATCTATTTTTCATGTGTTTCCATGATAAAAGTATCAGTTGTGTATTCCAATATATTAAGATTAACTTGTGTCATTTCAAATTAATTGTGTCTGACATTATTGTTACTGATAAACCATTTGCAGTTAATGTCACAAACAAGCCCGAGTCGACCCGATCTGGCCCTCAAAAAGGATTCAAGTATACCTCCTCGTATTCTAGAGGCTTTCAACTATCAGAAAGGGCATAAAATAATATAGTGAGGAGACTATGGACTCAGATCAAAGTGCAACAACAGCAAAAATAGACTAAACGTACAAACATACATGAACATCAGAGTGCACATAAATAAATAAATAACTAAAATAAACTAATAATGAATAAATGTTTTATACAGAATCAAGAATAATCATATAAACACTAGTCACCCATTGGTCCGACCACATATAGAATAAAATAAAATAAAATAAATACACAAGGCTCTACTGCTACTCCAAGCTGAAGCACATAACCAGCCTCCATAATAGCTGAACAACCCCAGCACTAACCTCAAACTCCACACGAGTATCTCTACTTAGACATGAAACACTGGACCTCTGCCCGATCCACCAAATCATGCTCAACCTAAAAGAATACATAAGGTCTACACATACACTGAGGTGCATGTGCAGGGGGTGAGAAACAAATCTCAGTAGACCGCCCCCAATGGTGGTCCTAAAATCTACTGTTATAACATGTGCATGAAACATGTGTCATGTACAGTCTAGCTGAACATGACTCCTGGAATAAAAGATAAAAAAAGAGATAAAAGAACAAAATGGCTAAATAAAAAGGAAAAAAACCTCAGGTACTAGTCTGAAACCTGAAGGTAATCTACCCTCACTCTGGCCCCAGCCAAAGGAATTGTGAAACATAGCCCATGTAGCCACAACATCAAGTGTGTTCGCTTGATCAAGAAGGATCTAAAAGGTACACCGCAAGGGAAGGAATACATGATGGACCCTCGGATCTCATCCTAGGTATCAAAACACTGAAGATGTCTACTAAGCACTAGGAATCCAATGGTATGATCTGAACTGGTGGTAGGGACCCCCTGTTGACCTCAACAGTACACTACCAAATCCCAGATGTCTTTCAGAACTAACTGGGCATAAATACCCATCAGCGCATATCCGATTTGCCTGAATAGGACACAACCCTTAGAAAAATTGGGTCTTGGTAGCACAATAGCCTCCATGGTCCACTACCCTAGACTTGGTAGAACTATCTATCTAAGGTGGTTGCACTCATCCAGATCATCTATTATCTCCCTATCCCCACCTCACAACAGCCAACTGACCAATAGAGGAGAGAAACAAAATCCATCTCAGGGAAAATGCCCAGTACAATAATATCCAAAAGGCCTCCTCTCTCATACTCCTAAATAATAATAGCCTCAAACCTCCAAGACACATCTCAAACACCAAGGTCATCTAACACATGCAAACTCTAACCAGAACCAAAGAAACCAACACTTACTACCTCACAGGACAACTAAACACAGGTTATCCACCACAGTTCCTAGAACCTCGGCACAATAGGACACCCTACAAAGGGGCTCCTCTAACAACTCATAGCTTAGGCAGGACACCCTACAAGGGAATCCTATATAAAAACCAAACCTTGGGCCAAGCATGATAAAAGGAACCATGGATGGACTCCTATATTGAACCCACATAAAACCTACTCATGAGGGAAACCTCAAGTATCAACTCACCTAGAAGGGAAACCTCTAGAATAGGTATCTCAGGCCTATATCAAACTCTACCCAGTGAAACCCAATTGTACCTAACATCTAATGACGTCGAACCACCCACAAGGATCCTACCAATCCCAACCTCAAGTGACCATCCTAAACCTCCAACAACCGAACTAATGACCCCATATAAGAAGAAACTCGATTACATACCCCAAAATCTATCCAAATAACCTCAAACAAACTCACCTGGAATCCTCAAGCCAAGGGGATCAATGAGCGCACACCCTCACATGAGCCTCAAAACACACAACCTAGCCCCATGAAGGATTATAAAACCACAAAACCAAAGGAATACTCCCACAAAACTCAAACATACCATCATCTATATGGACTCTATAGGTTTAAAGGATACCACCATTGTGATATATGCAGAAAAACTCAGAATGGACTACTCAAAAGTCCAATTCTAACACTGGTGCAAAAAAAAACCCAAAACCCCTTTGATGGAAAAGTACATAGTGTGTACATATCAATGTTTCACCTAGATATATAATTCTACATGGATAGAGTAGAAATGGGTTCAAGTTGGGTACTCGTACATGACCAAGGCATATTTGGGGTCTGGGTAGGTACCAATACATGGGGTGTTTGCCTGAGTACAATGGCCATGTCCTACTACATGGGGTGTACCTAGAGTACAAGACATGTAGTCACCACATACCCATAAACCCATGTACTTGGATACATGTCCAAGTACCGCTAAAATGGGTTTACCTAAAGTACACAATATGTACTTTTCCAAATTCAACTTTCCATATACATGGCACATGGCCAGGTACACGGACAAGTACTACTAAACATAATGCTCTTAAATTACATGGTCTGTACTTAAAAAAAATAATATTCCCGGAATAAGAATAAAAAACAGTACGTGTTCATCAAACCACATGCCTTTTGGTTGGTATTTCTTGAACAAAAATCCCTTCGGACCTCCCGAAATGCCCCGAAACACCCTGATTTGCCCGAAAACCACCAGATCAGCCCATGATGGGTCCCTAACAACCCAAAAACAATATTAAAAACTAAAAACAACTAATTTATTAGGATTTAAAATGAAAAAATTAAAAATTTCCTACCTCCAGGTGGAAACTTCCAAAGCTTCGATCTGATTCATAGTCTGCAACACTTGCACGAGGATCAAGCACGACCCGCGCTCCACGATGGAACCTCCTTTTCCCTCTCTCCCTCATATCTCCCTCTTATCTACCTATACTCTCTCTCAAAAAAAGGAATCCCCATGTTGGGGGGAATACGTGACACACCAAGGGAGGAAATGAAAATAAAAAAATAAAAAAAGGGAAAAGAAAGAAGAAAAGGAAAAAAGAAACGAAGAGAGAGAAGAAAAGGGGGGCCAACCAGAACCTCAAGCCCGACATGAGGATATGCCCCGCCTAGATAAAACTCCCCATTTTGGAATCAATGATGAAGTCATAATTCAGATATGAAACTTCAAATAAAATACATCACCAAAAAACATGCATGAATAAATAATATTTAATTAATTAAATATTAAATATTCAGATAAAATTTGAATGGCTCGGAATTCCACAAAACTTGTGTACTAGGGTAAAAAACCTATTTTAGGACTAAATAAATGGTCAAAAAAATTATTTGAGATATTTTGATAGGATAAATTACCATTTCCCCCTCAAAATCCACCCAGGCAAAAAAATCAAGTTTCCCATGTTTTTCTTAAACCTTCACAACGCGATTCATGAAAAGATACCCACCATAAATGCTTCTTTCTCCTGAGAAGCCTAGGTGGTCAGCTAACACCCACGCCATCAAGATTCCCTTTAAACACTGAAACTTACAACACTACCATGACCATCCACCGATCGGTCTCACAGTGCTGACAACACCCCCAACACAAGGGACATTCAACCACGACTGATCTGGTGCTCCCCACCAAAGGAGTATCCTTATCGTCTACCCTAAACCAAGAACCAAACTACACAAACCATGCTAAATTCACTACCAAAATCAATGGTAATACATGGTCAAACTGCTCACACCAAAGCGCCAACACAGAAAACCAACCACTACCCATTTCTGACACACCATGAACGAAAACCCCACACTCAAAAAACCTCTTAAAATAAGAAACACAGCCCCCAATATTATATAGTGCACTCCCCACCATAAGGCTTCCTTAATACAAAAACAACTCTCAATGAACTCACACAGCCCAACTGGCATTGCGCCTTACCAACACACACATGCCTTCTCAACAAGGACTCCTCCCAAAAATTCATGCTAGTAACCACTCTCCTCCTCAAGGAAGAGTGGACCACAAAAAAACCTCTAAAAACTATCATGTTAAAATGATCCATGAAATAACGAACCTAGGATAATGCACCCAAACCCACTAACCATACTCCTCACACATTCCACTTCCAAGAAAACCAGAGCACCCTCAGAACTCCTCTTCTAAAACAAGGCATTTCCCACATTCCACGATCCACAAAAATGACCACCCTCCACACGGGTGTTGATCCAAGACCACAAGAGCCAAACCACACTCACACCATGCAACAAAAAGCACAACCATAACCAACAGGGTCGGGAATCCAACCAAACCTTCCCTCACACCCATCCATAAAACCACGAAGCCAACCACAAAACCAAGAAACCATGAGAACTCTCATCGCTCCACTACACAAGCCCGAGGAAACATCATCCTCAACACAAAAAATATTATGGATTCCACAACTTAAGGTAAACTCAAGACCCATCCAAACATATCTTAGGCATTCTTTCCTTTATTGATCCAACCACCACCAATATCAGTAGGAAATACCAAATCTCGCACCAACCCATAAGATTTTACTTACATACCTAGATGAAGGGAATGCAACTCCACCGCCATAGAACATATCACAAAAGGATCCACATGATTTATCATCAGAAGAAAGTACCAATGGCCTAGTTGAGTAAACTTCCACCAAGTACTTATACAAGAAAACACCATATAAGTTTTTTCTGAAACTTTAAACAACTAAACCTATATCATTAATGAAACACACATAGAAATGCATATGCATCCTATGTTCCTATAATAATGCATAAACATAGGCCTCTTTTCATAACTCCAAGAGCCAAAAAATAGAAATCATAAAATCCAAAAACACAAGTGCATCACTCGAGGTGAAAATCATAGAACCCTAATAGCACAAACCAAGAACAATAATCTCATAGCCTTGGAAACATGTACTTCCTACTGGAATAAGTTTTCATGAATCACTAGTTAGGTATCCATCACAAGATCTAACACATTATTGGATCTCTTGTCTACTAACTCCCCAAATAGAAAGACAAATAAAAATAATGATTTGATACCATTTTGTCACAAACTAACCCATGTTGATTCATCCTGTCACCTGATATGGATCATAATAAGGCCTCAAGTGTGCCTCACCATACACCAGAGGTTTCCAACTGGTATCAAGGGAATAAAAGAATATAGTGAGGAGACTTTGACCTCAGATCAGAGTGTAAAAATAGTATAAATAGGCTAAAAATACAAGCATCCATGAACATCAGAGTGTGCATAAATAAATAAATAACTGAAATAAATTAATAATGAATAAATGTTGCATACAAACTCAAGAACAATCATACAAACACTGGACACCCACTGAGACAACCACGTATAGAAATAAAATAAGATAAGATAAATACATAATGATCTACTTATACTCTAATCCAAACCACATACCTGGTCTCCATGGTGTCTTAACACCTACAAAACTAACCTCAGACTCCACATGATCATCTTTGGTTGAACATGAAACACTGGGTCTTCGCTTGATGCACTACATCATGCTCAAATTGAAAGCAGACATAAGTTCTACATGTACATTAAGGTTCATGTTTAGGGGGTGATAAATAAATCCCAGTAGGCCACCCCCAATGGTGGTCCTGACATCTGTTGTCATAACATGTGCACGCAATACGAGTTATGTCCATCCTATCCAATTGTGATTCCCAAAATCAAAGATAAAAAAATATAAAAAATAAACAAAAGGAATAAATAAAAAGGAAAATATAAAACCACAGGTCCTAATATGACACCCATAGGTAATCAACCCTCACTTTGGCCCCAACCAAAGAAATTTTGAAACATGGCCCATGTGTCCACAACATCAAGCACATCCACCTAATCAATAAAGATCTCCAAAGTACAATGAAAAGACAAACACACATGTTGGACCCTAGGATCTCATCTTGGGAATCAAAAAACCAAAGGCATATATTGGTAACTAGGACTCCAATGGTATGATTTTAATTGGCAGTAGGGACCCTCTGTTGACCTTGAGAGTACACTACCAAATCCCATATGTCTTGTAGAACCAACTGGACACAAATACCTATCAGCACATCTTTGGGCTGCCTGAGCAGGCCTCAACCCTCAAAAAAATAGGGTCTCAGGAGTGCAATAGCCTCCATGGTACACTACCTTAGCCATGGGAGAACTGTCGGTCTAAGGCAGCTGCACTCATCTAGATCTTCCATTAGCTACCTAGCCCTACCTCACAACAACCAACCAACCAACGGAGGAGAGAAACATAATCAATCTCAGGGAAAATTCCTGGTCCAATAATATCCCAAAGTTCTCCTCTCTCATAGTCCTGAACAAGAACAACCTCAAACCTTTAAGCCATAGCTCAAACACTAGGATCGTCCAACACCCACACCCTCTAAAAAACTATAGAAACCAGCACTGACCACCTCACAAGCTAACCAAACACAAGGCAGCCACCATGATTCCCAAAACTTCAACACTATAGGACATCCTACAAAGGGGATCCTCCAATAACCCACAGCTCAGGCAGGACACCCTACAAGGTGATCCTCCAGCAAAACCAAACCTAGTTCTAATCCCTATAAAAGGAACCATGGTTTTAATCCCAGCTCAAATCCAAAAAAAACCCACTCAGGGGGGAAACCTCAAGCAACTCCTCGCCCAAAAGGGAAACCTCCAAAATAGGTCTCTCAAACCTATCTCAAACTCTTCCTAGAAACACCCACTCATACCTAATATACAAAAATATTGAATCACCTACAAGGATCCTACTGGTCCCAACCTCAAGTGACTAACCTAAACCTCAATCAATTGAACTAATGATCCTATCCAAGAAGACACTTGATCCTTTCTCCCATAATATTTCTATATAACCTCAAGAAAACTCACCTGACAACCTCAATAAAAGGTAATAAAAAATCACACACCCTCACATGAACCTCATAATATAAAAACCTACCCCAAAAAGGATTATAGAATCACAAACTCAAAGGAATCCTCCCAAAAAACTCAAATAGACCAAAACACCATTCAGACTATCTTTAAATGGATAAAGGATTACACCACTATTTTCTATGTGGAAACACTCATAATGGACTAATAACAAGTCTAATTTTGACACCGGGGCACAACGACACCCAAAAACCCTTTGCCGGAAAAGTACACAATGTGTACTTTTGAGTACACAGAGTGTGATCTAAAATATGCACTTGGCCATGTACTTATACATGGAAAAAAGCAGACATGGGGTCAATCCATGTACCAGTACATGGCCAAGTCATACATCGGTTTTGGACATGAACCACTATATGGGGTGTCTATCTGAGTACATGGACACATGGACATATCCCACTACATGAGGTTTACCCAGAGTACACAACATGTAGTCTCCACATGCACATAAACCCATGAACTTGGTTGCATGGCCAAGTACCACTATATAGGGTGTACCCTAGGTACATGACGTGTACTTCCCCAATACCGTCCACCCATATACACAACCACATGGCTAGGTACATGGACAAGTACTACTAAAGAACGTGTACTTCTAAAAACTTTATCTTCCTCAAACATAAAGAACACATGGTATGTGTTAATCAAACCACACACTGTGTGGTTAGTATTTCCTAAATAAAAATCCCTCGAGACCTCCTGAAACACCCTGAAACTCCCTGATTCACCTGAAAACCCACCGGATTAACCCACGATGGGTCCCCAATAGCCCAAAAACAAGAATAAAAACTAAAAACAACTACTTAACATAGATTTATGACAAAAAATTTAAAAAGGTACCACCTATAGGTGGAAACTACTGAATCTTAGATCTGATTCATAGTCTGCAGCACTTGTACGACGATCCAATATGAACCAAGTTCTGTTGTGACGCCTCCTTCTCCCTCTCTCCATCTTCTCTCCCTCTCCTATTCCTCTCCTCTCTCTCAACTGAAGGAATCCAAAATGGGGTGCATACATGACACACCAAAGGAGTAAAGGAAAGGAAAAGAATAAAAAAAGAAAATAAAGAAGAAAAGAAAAAGAAAAAGGAAAAAGAGAGAGAAGAAAAGGGGGCTCGATCGGGACTCAGTGCCCGACATGTGGTTATACCCCACCTAGGAAAAATCCCCCATTATAAACTCAATGGTGAATTTACAATTCAGATATAATTCTTTGAATAAAATATATCACCAAAAAAACTTGCAAGAATAAATAATATTTAATTAATTAAATATTAAATATTTATCCAAAATTATAATGGCTTGAAATTCAATCAAACTATTGTCCTAGGGTAAACACCCTATTCCGAGACCAAAAAAGTGGTCAAAAAAATTATCTGAGATCTCTTGATAGGATAAATTACCATTTTTTCCCTCAAAATACAACCGAGAGAAAAAAATTCAAATTTCTTCTATTTTTCTTAAACTGTCATGATGTGGTTCATGATAGTTAAACACTAGAAATTGAAATTTAATTTAATAAACCTCTCATATTTATTAAATTACTCCATAATATGCACTTGATGTGAATATTGGTTTTTTTCTTTGGCACTCAAAAAATGCATTAATTATGTGAACACCAATACACTACTATTTTGAACTACACTTATGTTTTCATGATCTTTCATATGAAATGTATAGCCATTAATTTAATACTCAAACCATATTATCAAATTTAAACTTGGACCACCCACTAACCATCTCAATGTTTTTGATGCATTTGATCTACCAAGAACGGTCTCTTTAAACCATGGAAAAAAAGTTTCATTATGCTCATTCAAAATCCACATATCTTTATTCTTTGGATAACATTATTTCAAAATATTAATATGAAAAGTTATATATAGATGAGAATAATCTATGTTATTCAATATATATAAATTTACCTTCTTTATCTATTCACCTATCAAAGATTTTACTTTCAAGACACAGATCCCCTTTCCCCCAAAATTGAATCGTTTATGGAGAGATATAGGTAAACCAATGTACTCCATTGTAAATAAGTATCTTGTATAAAAATCTAAAACCTCCTCAGAAATATAACTCTCAACAATTGTGGCTTTAGGTTGATACAGATTCTTAACATACCCCTTCAATATATTCATATACCTTTCAAAAGGATACATCCTATAAGAACTTGAGATTTCATATAAGGTAAAAATACCTTATTTTTCAGTTAAATGTTTAGATATAGCCTAATATGAGTACCCTTCGAGGTCAGGAGTGTTTTGGAGGTGTTTTGGTCTTGTTCGGAGCCTGGAACCAGGTTTTGGACAGAAAATGGCTTGGAGAATGGTTTGAAGAAACCATGTGAGGCTCGGTAGAGGCTTGTTACAGGCCACATAGTTTTAGGAAACTGTGTGAGTGGAGTTGCATGGCCGTGACGCCATGTTTGCAGTTTTTATAGAACTTGATAGAGGCATTTCTCATGGTCTATGAATATTTTCCAAACCGTGTGGGTAAACTGTGTGGGTGCCCATTATCCTATAGGAAACCATGCACGATTTCCTCATGTTTTGACCAACCATACGGATAAACCATGCAACCCCTAATATTTTGGGGTTTTGTTAATTTTTAATTAAATTAATTTTGTTTTTAAACCTAAATTTTAAGTTTTCAATGCATAGTAGAAGAAACCTACTCATGATATCTCAAAGGATTTTATCCTTATTTTTCACATCTACTCTCCATCCAACCTCTAATTTGAGTGTGGTTTGTCTCATTAGATCATAAATAGTAATACCTATATTCCTTTTTAGCCTTTATCGATTCTCATGGATATCTATTGCGCTATTTTATTTTAGGCTCATATGACATATTTTCCCGTTCTTCATCGTTATTTAGATTTCTCCTAAGTTAGGATGAATCTCTAATTGAACTAGATGATCACTCAACTACCGATATGAGGTAGGTGGTCTATAATTTTCTTTCAGCTTTTGGTGCTTTTTAGAGTTATCGGCCATTACGCCGCCCTCTGGAATTTTCGGCATGACCCTGATTTTTAATGGGTTGTTTGCAATATATGTAATAAAACCTATTAGATATTCCCATAGGATCCATTTTGATGTGTTGGTACCTGTTTCCCAGAACAAGGTCACCCATAGGGTGAACCTTATGGAAATACATTAATTATTCCATGTTAAAAAACCCAATGGGTGTGTTTTGGGATTTCCTTAATATAGGAAGCCAATTAATAATGGAATGAGTTTAGTGGTTTGGTTAGGAGATGTTTTCCTCCCTTGTCCTGATATATTTTATATTTTGAACTTGAATTAGTTAATTGTTTAATTGATCAAATGTGATAATTGTCACAAATGGATTAAATTGAATGGGTGGGTATACCCACAAGATATGATAATTTTTGAATGGATGATTAATGGGTGGGTATACCCATGTGATGTGTTAAATAGATAATGGTGATTCATGAGTGGGTATATCCATGTGACTTGATTTAATGAAATGGATTATATGAGTGGGTAGACTCATATGTAATTGATTTGTT
This sequence comes from Viscum album, assembly GCA_963277665.1. Taxonomy (NCBI): domain Eukaryota; kingdom Viridiplantae; phylum Streptophyta; class Magnoliopsida; order Santalales; family Viscaceae; genus Viscum; species Viscum album. Next base: position 1,813,154,100 of record OY728156.1, read on the forward strand.
AATGGTATGAATGTATGATAGATTAAATAGATTCCATGGACGTCTCTCTATGGATCTAGAATGTGGTAGTGGACTCCTTGGATAGATTATTCTCCTAGGGTCTTGATTCCATGGGATGCCTCAGGCCTTGCTACCCCTTGGATTCGACTTTCTTGGACTCACACAAGGCATGTTGGTACACATGCTCCTGGGACTCTAACCAGTGCCTATATTGAGTTTACATAGAGATGATCCTAGGATTCGATGATGATGTCTTGGTCTTCGACACCTTAGATCCGGCCCTTCATGATTGATGCTTCATTACAATACATGGTCGTGGATTATATGACATGCTTGCTTATACGAAAAGGTTGTGGGTTTGATATGTTTTCTTTATATGGAAAGGTCATGTGGTTTGGATATGGATGGATGTATAGAAAGGTCATGTTACTTTTTTACATTTCTTATAGATTCCTTGTTAGGAGATAACAACTTATTATAGGGATCCTTGAGAGGTTTTTTGGTTTTACTTATAGTAGTTGACATGTTCCACGAGCATTCACACTTACATTACTGCTTACTTATACTTGTTTAGTCTACCGTTTGTGCGGCTTAGAACTGTATAGACTTCTCAGTGGTTACCTACTGGGATGTTTATCTCGCACCCTATTCAGGACTTCTTGGGGACCCAAACATATTATATGTCTGCAATTGATAATAGGGGAAATAACCCTAACATTGGTTGGTGATCATTGTTTTGGAGTATGGGAGCATGGGAGCATGGGGACAAGCTAAGGCTTGTGATGCTATGGGCACTTTTTGGTCTTTTTTCATTTTGGATACTTGTATTGTATTTTATGTCCATGTACATATTATGGTTTTTCTCTAGATACTTGTATCATCTGTATCATTTATTATGTGATATTTCTGGTTTTTTTATACATATTCCTGTTATGTCTTACTTATTAGTTGTCTTCTTATTTATTTGTTTCCACTATTTAATGTTGTTGACTTAATTTGTGATATACTCTGGTAATGAGGGAATAGTCTCCTCACTGACACACCTAGGCCCTTACTTCTATTCGGCAACCTCTAGTATTTGGGTAGATGTGCTTGAGGCCATGTATCTAACCGGGATCAGGGAATTGTTGAGTGGAATCTGAGTTTAGGACATCACACATCCAAAAAATATATAAAGGTCCAAAAAACTTTATCCCTTACACAAAATGAACCATTAAATTCACCATGATATCAAAAAAAATATGGAGTAAAATACATTTCCAATTGAAAAATTATATAAACCGCTTCGTTCTCGAAATTTTTAAAAGCATTCAAATCAATTATCTTATTACAAATTGAATTGAAAAAATAATACACCTTCATGATAGTTATTGATGAGGATCATGGCACACATGATCATTGCGGGGTTGAAGGTGGACTTGATGAGGAGGGGGGAATGAACACAAGTGGACAAGACCCATTGCGTGGAATCGGGGGGCCAATGACAAGGGAGAAGACCAAGAGAATGAAGGAGGCCTTAATAGGTTAATCATGGAATTCCAAGAGGAGGCCCAACACCCTTTCTTGGAAGAAGCATTCGGGCCTATAATTACATTAATTAAGGACCAAACATGCTTTTAAAAATCCAACCCAAGTGGAACTACGAATTTTCAAACCCACCCCATCATGGAATCTTTAAATTTAAAAGGTAGTTGGCTACTTGTCTTTACTTTTCCAAAAGGTTGTGCTACTTGTCTCATAAAGTCATGGGCAAGTGCCAAAGTTGTCAAAGTCATCATTTAGGCTTTTTGATTTATGGAAACTAAGAATTAGACTAATGTAAAGAGCCACCCAATGTGTGATTCAAATTTCAATTTTCTTTGGCTATAAATAACCACCCCCTTGTACTCTTTGGACATCATGAATGAAGGTAATGTTATTATGGTGAGTTTTGCTTGCAACCTTTGTGTTCTTGCTTAATTCTTGACTTATCAAAAGATTGGTCATCCTTTGTGGAGTCTTGTGGCTATAGTTATTAGAGACAAGTTCTATTTGGGTTCTACCTTGACCATTTCCCCCTTCCCTCTCATTTTTCACTATTCGCACACCACATTCACTTGTTTTCTTACGGCGATCCGGGTGCTCAACGCGCGAACATTATACAAGGTTCCTAGGACACTTCCTAGCGGGTCTTTCATCATGTATTAGTTATTTTGACATGGATAGTCAATATTCCATGTAATTAAACTGATAGAAGTTATTGCATCATGACATGACAATCATGAGATTTTATACCTGTCAACTTCAAATCCTTTAAAGACACAAAAAAATTTACATTTGAAGAATAAACCTTCACACTTTGATATCATCAAGTCATTGAAAAAATATAATTTTATCCCTCTTGGATAATATATGACAATTAGGGAGCTAGAATGCTCACCTTCCATCAGAAGAGGGAGATAACTCCAAATGTATTCCCATTGAGAGTAAGTTCAATACTGCATTCAACCCATATTTAGTCTTTCCTTTAATATATAACAATGTTCCAATCAATATTTCATAGATATTCTTCTCTAAGTGAATAAAATCAATGTTATGTTTGACCTCATGATATCTCCAATATGGTAAATCAAAAAATATTGATATTTTATTCCAAATATTTATATCATTACCAGATTTTTGTTTCTTTTTGAATGTCACATCAATGTTTTTCACCCTCTAAAAATATTGATCGGTGGACAAATATTTTGGTGAAATATCAAATTATTATGAGCTGTTGAATGCATTTTTTAATCTTCAATAATTTTAATCCACAGACAAAAACTTTCAATGAACCATGTATACTATTTTTCTCCCATGTTGCAGTTGATAATATGAAGTTTGTTGTTCACAAATTGAACAAGCTTTATTCACCCTAACACTATATCTAGAAAAATTTTCATATGTTGGGAAGTCATTTATAGTGAACATAATTGTTGCATGCAGTTGAAAATATTCCATTTTATAATAATCATACACCCTAATACCTTCCTCCCATAAAAGTTTCAAATCATCAATTAATGATCATAAGAAAACATCAATATCATTTTCAGTTGTTTTAGTCGATAGATCATTAAAATCAACATGAAATATTTTCACTTCATGCAAAATTCAGGAGATAATTTATAAATTACAAATAAAACAAGACATGAACTATATGTGCTACTAAGGATTAAATATGGATTCATTACATCTGTGCATAGTCTAAGTTTGATATTTCTAACTTAATTTTTGAATGTTGGAAATTATTGATAAATTTTCTTATATTGTGAACAATCAGTTGGATGTCGTAATTTTCCATCACATATCCACTCATCTTCATTCCATCTTAACCTTTTTACATAATTTGAATTTTAAAATAAATGTTTCAAATGAGGAATTATAGGAAGATACCAAAATGACTTGGCAGGGGTCTTCATAACTACGAAATCAACCTATGATTTTTATTTCAACTTGTACTGTGACATCCCTCATTTAGGACACCCTAACATAAATTCATATTCCTTATTATATAGAACATAGTCATTCAGGCATGCATGTGTTTTCTTGTACCCTAATCCTATTGGGAATAATATTTTCTTCACTTTATAATGTGAATCTAGAATATCATTGTATTTAGTAAGAATGTCTTTCAAAAAATTTAGCAACTCTATAAAACTCTTGTCACTCCATCCATTTTTCACCTTCAAGTTAATCAATCTTAACATTGCCAAAAAAACCGTAAATTTTGTACAACCCAGATACAATGTTTTTTTAGCATCACCATATAGATGCTCAATTGTTAGTTCTTTCTCAATTTTCTCTACTTCAATATCATGAATCATTTCTTCAATTTTATCGGACTTATCATCTTGCAGAGCATCATCATTAATGGATCTGGATTTCTGCCTATTTTTACCATGCTAAATTCAAGGGTTGTAACTCAGATTAAAACCATGAAAAATTAAATGATATTTGATCTCTCTAATTTTCAATTTCTATTTATTTAAACATTTTAGGCATCAAAATAAAAACATTTCATTATTTGGAACACTTTATTTAGAAAATTCCAAAAAAACATCAACACCTTCCTCATATTCATCACTTATTCGAAGTGAAATAATAAAAATTCAACTCATTATTATCTAAAAAAAATATCAAAAAAATCTTATTAAAAGAATATAGTAGGGATAAAGGTGAGTTGGAGGGGAAAATAGTAGATTATTTCAATTATAATCAAGAAGACGCACTTGCGGTATTATTCATCATTAAAATCTTGCTATGATTTTCAATGATAGTGAATATAATGTTAAAAAAGTTAATAACAGTAGAGATAAAATTTAATGTTAATTGGAATGATTATAAAATAAAATATAAAATAAAGGAAATAAATTTATATCACTATAGTGTAAAAGTGAGTCTTACTAGAAAATAAAAAATAAACAAAATACTTATAAGAGGGACTAAATATCTAGAATTTTCATGTGAAGATTTCATTGAATTGAGAGTAAAAAAAATTGAACAATAATATAGGATCATTAGTGACTAGAATGAAGTTATAGAAGATAATATATTGTATAAGTATTGTAATAAATATTGGTCTCCATCAAAACAAGATGGAGGTTGATGTTAAGACACTAGTAGAGAAAAATTTTCTTACATTAACAGTAACTCTAATGAAATTTCAAAAAAAATATTAGTTAATAATCACAAATTTTGGAAGAAAATATTAACATTGAATGATCTAATTTTCTAGAAATATCAGTATTATATTTGATTATTATATTCTTCAACCAATGAAAATAAAAATTTCATTGAGAAAAGGGATCAATTTTGTAAAGTAATAGAAGGTAAAATTTTCTATCTAACCACATTAAAGAAAATAGGGTGTTAAATAACCTAAATATTTCCAATACTTTGGAGGGATATAATACATCCACCCATAAAATAATTATAATATTTACATATTTTTAAAACATAAATGTTAAAATAATCATAATCCTAACATATCATATTGAACACATGATAAATAAATTGAATTAAAGAGTATTTCCAAAAATTTGATCGTAATCCATACTAAAATATAAGTTGGGTGGTGTAATTATAGTATATATTAAGTGAATAATAAGAAGCATTAAAGGATGTTTATGTAGATGAAAATTACATTATAATAGCATTATAAATTTATATTGAAAAATAAGAAGATATTACATTTAATTTTTTTATTAATCTTTATTATAAAGGGAGTAATTTATAAAATATTGAGAATAGAAATGACATTGAAAACATGAGAAAACTAGAAGTGAAACATTATAGAAAATTTTTGATGAGAAAAATTATTCATGTGGAAATAATTAAAAAATATATTCCTTTCAATCATTTCTAAACTAAAAATAAAAATAATATAACCTTATAAAATTATAAAAATATATACAATGATATATATAAACCAACATATGGAATATAAACATGGAATAGAAAGATTTGAATTTGAAAAAATGAGATTAGGAAGGGTCATCATACATGAAAAAATTAATTTGAGTTCTTAAACAAGGGGATGTTAAATGGTAAGATGATATATAAATATCAAAATGTAACAAACATCCAAGAATACAATTTAATCCAGTATCCAAACTAATTTTTCACTAACCTAAAGAGTTAGGGATTATGAAAGATTCCTTCTTCAATATAAATTGTGATTATAGATGTAAATAAAACACTTTCTTTACAAAATCAGGGTTCCAATTACATGAAAAAATGAACACAGCCAAAGTGAAACACTGAAAATGTAAAAATTGTTGTAGATAATCAATTTTATAAGAAATCATCCATAGATGACCAAAATAGAGGATATATAATGTGTGAGGCTTACCAGATAGATGAGAAGATCTATCTTTGAATGTGAAACAATTAGGCTGACAAAACCAGAGGGTGTATAAATATGGTAATGTGAGATTGGAGTCCACTAGATCGAACAAAATAGGTTTAGGGATTCCACGCCATGGCATGACCAAAATAATGGAGGGACAATGAGTGAGGATTACTTGAGATATTATAAGATCTATCTTTAAATGCACAATGATGAGTTCTATGAAACCTAAGGGTTTATGAAGATGGTAGTGAGAGATTAGAGTTCACCATATCGAAGAAATGAGAGTTAGGGATTCCATGTGATAGAAATGAGAGTGATGGTGAAAGAATGAAAGACGCTGCAATGAGTCCACCCAACGATTCATAAATTTTTAAAAGGTATATAATGTCGGTTATACTGAAACTGACGTGCTAAAACTAATATTCAAAATTGGTTTCTAGTTAACCAAATTAGAAAATAAAAAAAATAACTTTCATATCAATTATTATACAACTGATGTGAAAATGAAATTTTCATAGCTTTATCATGTTGGTTATAAATAACCTATGTGAAAACAGTGACACAGTAAATAGTTTTTATACTAGTGTGGAAACTTTGTGGTTGGATATTGTAGTACTCGCAGCTAAAAGGCATATATTACCCTTCATAATCCTTGCATGAAGGGGTAGTGGTTCCCATATTCTTCATGTTATCAATCCTGTGTTTCACTATATGTCTCCAAGGCTTGTCATCCTATTTATAACTAACACACAAGATGAAATTTCTTGTTTAGGGTTTCATGTTATTTGGTATTTCAATACTAGTCTCCCAAAGTTATCATTTTAGATGCTGAAAAGGGTTTATAGCTCTTGAGTATTTAGGATATGGGGTCTTGACTATATTTGACCCATCCTCCTTTTTCCTTTGTTTGGATATTGAATTTCTAAGATTTTATCTTATTATGTTAATAAAATAGTCTCTCAGTGATCTATTTGAATATTGTATTTTCAAGCTGTCTCAAGTCTTGAATATTTAATCTTATTCTATAAATAGGAAAATATGATTCATTTCTATTATTTACAACACGTAGGAGGGAATAACCCATCATACATATACCGAATCATCAGATATTATTACTCTACTGAATATCTTTTGGTGTAGACACAACCCATTCCTAGTAATTAAGCTCATTTGACAATAAATTTTTGAAAAACCAAATGTTTTTTTGTATTATTGATAGGACAAACTTTTAAACAATAGAGAAAAATATATTATATTAATCTCTTTAAAGGATTCTTATTTTTTCCTTGGCCCTGGTTTGTTCTTCCTCAATTTACAGGGAAACAGAATTGATGAGTAAATTAAAATTTTTTTGAGGTTTCATTTTTTATTTTGATGATTGGTTCTTTAATATTAAGATATGATCTACCTCATATGTTGATCTTAACTCTACATGGATTTATTTCATTAAATTAAGTTTCATATGCTTCTTGAATCATCTCTAACTTTTTCATCCTTATAATAAAGCAATCATAAAAATAATGACTTGTTTATTATTATTTGTAACATCAGTACATATCCATGAAAACCAATGAACATTTTTCATAATCATGATTAATATTTTTTTAGTCACACAATGCATAATCTTATTGATTATAATTAAATAATTCATGTTGTTAATACAATATGGATCACCAATCAAGCTAGACTATCAACATTACCCTATTGATCTGATGAAATATGTATTAATAATTTTATGATCTTAGATTATTTATATAATGTTTAAGTTGGGTAAGAGAATATTGTTCCACACATAAAGGAGAGAATTGACTCACAAAGTTCCTCTAATTGATTCTCAACAAGTATACCGTAGTGACTATCACAATGGTTATAGATTTAATCCCACAAATTTTTACCTTAATGATGTGTAAAATGTAACTTCTTAACCTTGTTGTGCCCCACTTGAGTAATCCAATGGTGTTGGTAAGTGAACTCCCCAACCCCATATACACTAATTTATGGGATAAAAACCAGTGTTTAGGTATCCACACACACACGATGGGATATATTACCACTAATTAAACATGAAAACTGCTAATTATACAATCACATACCATATATCAAATGAAACAACTAATATTAATATAAATATATAAGGATGACATAGCATCCACAATAAAAAATATGATAAAATAACACATAAAAATCTTCGAAGTATGAAAAAATCATCCCACAAAATATACATGAAAAATAAAAACTTGGAATAAGTGATACCAATTGGGTCACCTTGATGAAGATTCAAGCTCAACACCACCAAAGATCCTCACCAACCATCAATATCTAACCACATCCTCAAGGTCACTTGCTAATCTGAATGAATAAAAGAGAAAAAATAATGAGTGTGCGTATATAATTGAGGGATATTACTTGGTATGATCATCTTAAAGATTGATCTAACCCCCATATAATGAGAGTAACTATGTGCATGATCCAGATGTTAAGTGTAGACTAATTGATAATGAATCTCACTAGTATCAAAAATTACACATCAAAATAAAAAATACACCAACATTAAATTTCCATATAACAATTTTTTCTATATTCAAATCCATATACAAAATTTATACATAAAAAAATGCTTGTAAAAACTGGAAAAAACATTGTTAAATGGTGATTTTTTTGTGTTTAGCAGTAGTTTTTTTAAAACCTCTACGAATAGAGGTGTCGGAAAATATTTGCTGGAAGTTTTTAAAAGCTATTATGAATTATTTCACAGTGTTTTTCTATTTTAGTTTTTTTAAATAACTATTTACAGGGGAAAATATTTTTTAAAAATAGTTATTATTTTTAATGGGTCGGGTGGCCCAGCCAGCCTAAGCCCACCACCTGGCCCAACCTAGCCCAACCTAGCCCATTACCCAAATGTCTTGAGACCACAATATAATCCACCCCAACCCATATCCCAACTATCCTAGGTTCATAACCTTTCCCAACCCAACTCATGACCCATGTGAATTATATCCTATATAGAGGCTATAGGGATTTGAACCCACACACTCTTCCTCATATTTTAAGGACTTTACCACTTAATATATATTAATAATTGATAATTAATAATAAAAAACTAAAAAATAATGATTAAAAATTAAAAATTAAAAATTTTTTATTACCTAATTATTATTAAATATTAATCACTCAATACTAATTAAAAAAATAATTAAATTTAATTATTAATTATTTTATAATTTATAATTTATAATTTATAAAAGATAATTCACAAATAATTATTTTTTGAATAATAAAAATGATTAATAATAAATAGTTATTTAATTTAACATAATTTTATGTGGTTCTCGAAAAATAAATGAAAAATTAAAATTTTGAATTTAGGGGTGGTTTTATAATAACCATTGCTAAATTAAATGTTTCATGTAGTGAAAGAAATGCACACTAAATCTGAGCCGAAACCACCACACCCTCAGTCATCAGAGAATCATCATCAAATATACAGTGATCACATTACATTGTGTATAAATCCAATGAAGGAATACCCAACCCCCATCATGGAGGATCACACAATGCAATGCCTCAAAGGATGTAAAAAAATACTCGACCTCATGTGTTAGTCAGTAGAGGATCACACATCATCGTGGGTGTACCAGACTAAGGAATATTAAACTCTACTAAATATAATAGAGAGGATCACACAATGCAATCAGTAATGACATGAAATAGAAAACCCAAACTCCATAGATACCCTATTGTAACGCTCCAACCTAGGTCTACCCAAATAATGATTGAGTTGGTGACACCACGAGACCTATGCATGTCTCCCTGTATACCAGAGGTTTCTAAATAGCAGTGAGAGTTTAATACCAACATTTGGGAGACTATACTCTTAATATCACAACATACAATAATATATAAATAATAAAAACATCATATAACATCAAATTAATCATAAGGAATTACACCTAATAGCATATAACATCAACATGCATTTTAATTAAATGAACCCATGCTAAATATACATACATATATTAAAATGATATCCCACTGGGTCGATCAAGTATATAATAAAAAGGGATAAAAAGAGGTGGATACATGAAAACTTGAGTCACTCTTTGGCCCAATTTCCCAAACATCATCAAGTTACTCTAACCCAATCTCTTGTAAAACCTATGCATAGTCTTGCATAGTATACATAAGATTTTCACATTCACTAGGGTGTGCATGAAGAGTGTGTGCATAAAAATCAGTGGGGAACCATAAATGGGGTCCCTTATATATTCCATAATATCTTATGTATGTGTGTAAAATAAAATAAACAAAGGAACAATATACAACCTGCACGAAATTATTTCAGGTCTTCATGTGGTAATCAAGACCACATGACACCCAACCACACTTACTTTATCCATTTTTGGTGTATCATATATCTGTATTAATTCCATATTCAAAACTTATCTAGTAAAAACATAACATATATGGACCCATGTGTAGGAAACACATATGATAAAGGCCTAACATAACCTGTCCCACACATAGGAAACACATTTGAGAAAGGTGTAACATAGCCAACCTCATGTATATGAAACACATATGAGGAAGGCATGACGTATCTTTCCTCATGTTGTGAGTAAGTGCCCTAAACCCAACCCTTTTATGTACTTATATTGCCATTAAATATATACAATTTGATTTATACATGTGTTTATTTTACCATAATAGTGTTTATTCTTCTATGTACACTATTTAAATGGTAATTCCCTTAGATAATTTATCATATAAAAAGGTTATAGTAGTTCTCAGTTATAATAATAACTTTGAGATACTATGAAAGTAATCTTAAATATATTTCCTATAGTCTAGATGCATTATACTGATAGGACACAAATGATATATGACTATTATGTGTTGTGGGATCATAATCATTGAGAATTATTCCCATAAAGTTCATACATGGTGGTCTCAAGTAGATGTGATTATAAGGATTGGACCTCCAATAGGAACACCACATGTTTTAGATGTCATTGGTTCTTCCCATCCATGAGCATGTGTATTGGTCTCTTGACTTGAGATCATTAATGATGTGTACTATTTTATCTCAAAGATTAAAACCATGGATTTTATATTGCGGTGAGGTAGCTTTCATTGGGTGTGTCGTTGGTGGTATGACATTGGTTGAACGATTAAGACATTATTTATCACTTCCCGATTGAGGAAGAGATATCTTGGGGCCAGTTGACCCAGATGGTAGTACCTTTATTACATCCATATCCATGGTTGAAAAATTTAGTATATCCAATAAGGTCATAAAATAATAAATCAATAAAGGATGATGATAGTAAGTGTTCATCCTTATTTATAAGATATCACACAATAAAGAGAATATATTACATGACCTGTGTTTGTAGAAAATGTTTCCAGTGTTATGACTAAACCTTATCTCCTTAGGGGTCTTGATTAATTTCTAGAATATTCTTTCTATTCTATGATTATAACTCATTGTTATTAAGATAAGGGTCTAGAGGGTCATACACGAGGCATATTCAAAAGTTTTCCCACTTCTAGTGAACAGGAGTTTAAGACATGGTGGGCCCCATGTTGGGGTTCAAAATATGTCTGAGAATGAATGATTTCTAAGAGATACATAAATTTATGTTATTAAAGTTTAAATTAATAAGTATTGAATTTATTTATTCATAGTATTCACAATTTATCTAGTGAATATGAGGAAACTTATTTTATGAATGAATATTTAATATTCAAGGCTCATATGATATTTACGGGATAAGAGAGTCAAGTTAGTGAGTTTTATTTTATCATGTAACATATTTATTATGTCACAAGTAAGTGATGAAATATAAATGGAATTTATGACATGGTTAATAGGTAATAATATTTCATTTATGGATTATTCATAATGTTAAACATATTCAGGGGATAATGTACAATTTCTGTAAGTTTAAGCTAACTATATAAGTCAAGAGATGCCCAAATTTGGATTATTATTACCTCAATCAAATTTGGGAGATTCTCACTTTTATCTCCCACATTCTAGAGTGAGAAGGGGTCCCTTTGATCACCTCAATCCTAATTTTCCTTCTTGGATTGAAGAAGTTGTGTTACAACAATCCTCAGGACATCAATAGATTTGTCAGTTATTCATGATAACACCTAGAATTTGATGATCGATGCTCTAAAAAATTCATGAAGTGTGTGTGTGTGTGATCTATAGGTATCCGACATCAATTATTCAAGAAGTGATCATAGGCGATGAGCATAACATGCATGTGTCTTCAAATCAAATGAGGTAATAGTTCAATTAATTTTTATGCTTAATTTCATCCGCACGAGATCCTTGGGTAGTAATCAGGTGTTGTGTATCACTAGAGATGACATCATGATGTCATACCAGTGATATTTTTTTTAAATAACATTGTTTCATGATTTTTTGTGCGCCTGGTACCAACAAGTGGCATCAGAATGATTGTGTGTTGAGTTAAGTTGAGTTATAATTAAATTTTCATGAATTCAAGCAGAGGGAATTAATATAGTCTCAATTCCATAGATAGTTCTTTGATCCAAGGTTGAATGACCTTCTTATATTCATCTAAATATAAAAATATTTTTTTAAAATAAAAAACATAATTAATATTATTGGGATACTATTTATATGAATAATAATTCAAATATTGTTCATATGAATAGTATCCAGGAGTGCTTGGTCTCTCAAAATTAGGAGGAAGATCTGGTATATTGTCGGGCATTCCATGACATTATTTTAAAATATTTAAAAAATATTTAAAATTTATGAATAGTATTTGTGGGTTACTATTCACATGAACAATACCCACGAGTTACTATTCACCCATAAGTGGAAAAATACTTGGAACACCTCTAGTGGTTTTAAATACCCGGAAAGCCCAAAAAGTCAAGAACAATTCCAAAAAAAATTATTTAAAAATATTTATAATTTAATAAAATAATTTTCCAGACAATGAGACAGAGTAGTTATGAATTAAAATTAGTTAAAATCACTGTAATTCATAATTTATTACCCAAAGCTGAATTAAAAATTTAATTTTATTCTGAAAAATTATTTCATGATGATTGATCATGAGCGAGACTAACCAAATTATGTCTGATATTTCTATTTATTTTTTAAATTATTTTAATGCATATGATTTTTGTAATAATTATGTAATAAATGGTGGTTTGTGCATTGTCTCTCACCCCTCATTATATGTATAAGGGAATGCATGTCCATGTGTGCTTTTCCTCATGTGTATTTTACATTCCCAAAACTCTCACTGCCTTGTGTGGGTATTTATGTATAATGATTGGGATGAAAGTAGACACGAATTGTGTTGATATGTGGCAGAATACTATATGGGAGTTAGATTCATTGGACGGGGTGGTCACTACAACTCGAGCTGGCCATGACTCAAGGATTTACCCCTAGGGACTTGGTTGATTCATTATCCACTCAATGGATAAACCAATAATAAAAACTCATGATCAATATATTTATTTATTTGTGCATGGTTTATTATTTTATTAATGTGTTATGTTTACACAGTCACATATAATAATAAACAAGAATGAATAAATAAAATGAATTAATACATGATGAATGTTTTTAATAATACATTGTTAAGTTGTGAGAGTGATAACATAGAAGAATCATGTCAAATAAAAAAAGGATCTATTTAATGGTTTGTGCCTTCCTAGAATGTTACATTTTTATTTTGGTGGTTTTAAGAATTTAGAAGAGGCTCGAGGATGGTCCTAAGGTGGTTTTCGCTACAATAGAACTATAGGAGGTGGTTCACAATGTGAATGTTGAATTCACGATGTGACTTTGTATTCCACATCATGTGTGGCTGGAAGTTCACGTTTTTTATGAAGGTGAGGAGTATTGCGTGAAAAGAATCCATGACATGAAAGTGGGATTCACAATGTGAATTAAATCAAGCCAAGGCATCACAATTTTTTGTAGAAGTTTGAGATATGGGAAATTCATACCTTTTATGTGGTTCACAACATGTAAATCATGGACCTCGTAGAATTCACGTCATGAATATGGGATTCACGATGTGAATCAGGTTATATAAATCCTATTTATATGTCTAATGATCAGAAACATCCCCTCATACGGCCTATGTTTCTATCAGTTTGTGGGAAAACCCTGGGTGTTTTTGGAGGTTCTTCCTGCCCCCTTCATCCAACACTGATCCTTGGGTTCTAGTGGTTTATCTTTGGTGATATGAGGTGGGTTCTTCTCTTTATCCTCGTGTTATACTATTCTTCTGAATATTTTCTATGGTGGTGTAATTTTGGTTGGGGTATGTTGGGTTGTGTTTTTTATGATCTCCTAGTGCGGTTCAGGTTAATCCAAAGTTTCCTAGTACAATTGTGGTTTTTGGGTTGTTTCCTCTTGCACTGCAATGCACAAAAAATCAAAAAAGCTTCTTTGAGGTAAGGGGTCCTCATTCTATCCCTATTTATGTGCAACATGTGGGGATTTCATGCTTTTTTCCTTTCATTGGGTGGATATTACAAGTCATCTTTATAAGGATAATAAATTGACATAACCTAAAATTTATTGGAAAGGGGAGTTATCACATTCTTTTACTGATTTTATGATATTACTGATGATATTACTGATTATATTATGGATGTTGTTGACAATACTGAAAATCATAGGTGTTGGGAGCCTTGTGTGTGTTGTAGTTGTTATGTGTGTGAGACCCTTGTTGTGTTGTTTGTTGTTACCATCCTAAATGAAAAAGGGTAAGAATTTATATACGTCTAATGAATTGGTTGTCCATGGAAACCTCATTGGTGTGAAAATACCCTTGATAAATAATGAATAAAAGTGATGTTATCCCCTAAATATAAATTGTGGAATCAGAAATGTGTTGTTGTGTCTGGTTGTGCTTGTTGTGTTTCCTTGAATGATGTGGGTCATGGTGCGATGACAGTGGTTGTGACATATAGTTGTTGTGGTGAGGTGTCTTGGCTAAGGTGGTGTTGTCACTAGTACAAAAATAGATTTTTTACATCAGTTTTTTAATATTTTTAACATTAGTTCTTGAGGAAACATCTTTAAAGGTGACATTATAAATATTCTTTTTAATGCCGTTTATTAAAATTGACCATAGAAATGTATTTTTTTATGATTTTTTACATCAATTTTTTAAAAAAATGCATGAAATACCATCTTAACATCATTTTTTTAAAAGTGACATTAAAAACTTATTTTTCAGACTATTTTTTAAAAAACTGATGTGAAAAAATAGATATTTCTCATCAGTTTTCTGAAAATCGACTTGAAAAATATTTTTTTCAAAAAATATTATTTGATTTATTAAAAAATTACACATAGTTCATTTATAGAATCAACAAGAAAAAATATTTTTCCACATGATAAAATAAATATTTTACACTTATTAAGTAAAAATAAATAAGGATTATTCAATGATATAATGATAATAATCAACAAATATTTATTAAAATACCAATTTCCCCATACATGGAAAACATAAGATCAATAAACAACAACATATTATAGAAACAATTTGAAATCAAGAAAAAAAACTTAAATCTTTAACATAATTTTCAAGGTTGTCGAAGTCTTAGTGGATATAATTTTCTTTCGAGTAAAGATCTCATGAGGCAACCAAAGCTTTGGATTGGAAGGAATTTTAGAATCTAAATTAATATTTGTAGTTTTACCATTATCTGAAGAAGTATTATTCAATATAATAAAAAATTAATCATTAATCAATATATAAATTAAGAAAATTAATCATAAAAAATTAAATCATGGAAAAATAATTACAAATACCATGATGAGATCGCTAAAAGAAGAATTATTGGATTGATGATGAAGATCAAATGAGTTGAGTTAGAGCAATGATGATGATATAAAAACTTGATCATGAAATTAATATATTTGGAGTGTGAAAACATATAAATGACACATTAAAAGCAAATGCGGTATTATAAATTTTAGGCAACAATTAAAAATGTTGATAGCGCACTGTAAAAAAATTGTAATTCCACATTGGTGGGATATTAAATTTTAACTTTCACATTTATTATCATAAAAACAAACTCAAAAATTTCATTTTTCACATCGGTTTTATGATAATCGATGTGAAAAAACTAGCTTTTCACATCATTTTTATGATAACCGATGTGAAAAAATGTCTTTTAACATCAATTTTTCAGGAATCAACATTAAAAGTAAATTTTCACATCCATTTTTAAAAAAAACTGATGTTAATAATGTTTCAAAAGTTTTAGTTTATTTCCAAAAGCATCAATTTTACTGGTCGTGGAGTTCAAATGGAGTTACAGATCAAAAGTTATGGTCGTCGGAAGTTAGACTTCTACGAGACTTCATTTAGAGATGATCAACTTTCAACGTCCATAACTTTTTATCCGTAAGTCCGTTTTAGTTCCAAGACCACTCAAATCAAATATTGAGAAATTAAATAAAACTTTTAAAATAATATTAACATTTTTTTTTTGAAAAAATGACATGAAAATTTACTTTTATCATCGGTTCCTGAAAAAACTGATGTTAAAAGTATTCTATGAGGAATTTTAACATCAGTTTTTCAGGATCCGATGTTAAAAGTCACTTTTCATGTTGGTTTTTCAAAAAACGAACATTAATAATGATGAAAAAAATTTAGCTCAAGATTCTATTTGACTGGTCTTGGAGCTCAAATGTATTTGCGAATCAAAAGTTATGGCCATTGAAAGTTGGAATTCTCTAAGACTTCGTTTAGAGATGGTCAACTTCCAACATCTATAAATTTTGATATGTAAGTACTTTTTAGATCCACGACCACTCAAATTGAATCTTGGGAAATGAACTACAATTTTGAAATATTTTTACCATTGGTTTTCTTAAAAACTGAAATTAAAAATTACTTTTAATGTTGGTTCCTAAAAAAACGACGTTAACAATATTCTATAAGGAATTTTAATGTCGGTTTTTTTCAAACCAACATTAAAAGTTAGATTTTAACACTGGATAATAAATAAACAATGTAAAATAGTCTTCTTTGAGGAATTTTAACATTAGTTTTTTTGGAACTGATGTTAAAATTCCTCATGGAATACTTTTAATGTTGATCTTGAAGAACCAATGTTAAAAACCATTTTTCTACTAGTGTGTGGTGACAGTTGATGTGACGTGGATGAGCTGTTGTGTAGTATGGTTGTTTTATATTCCTTCTTAAACTTGGAATAAATTGTAATGATGAAATTAAATATCACAGGTTGATAAATGAATAATAATGGTATGGTTTTGATATTTGGTAATTAGTATAAATGAATTGAATAAATGAATGGGTTATGTAAATGTGAACGAAATGACTTAGAAACTGGGATTTAGTGGAAGATTTTTAAATCTATAAAATGGTGGAAACTATAATTGTAAGTATATATGAGTGGCTTTTTGTAATTTTTATGAGGTTTGTTTCATACAATGGTGGAAATGATTGTGATGGTTTACGTGTAGTGGTGTTGGTGTTCGCTGGTGTAGTTTTTGTAGACCCATAGGTTGGGTATTGTGCACTATCTATATATCATGTATTTTATGTTATTTATATATTCACACCACCCAAGTTGAATAACCATACCAATGCTCAGATATTATAGGTTTTAGGTGTTTTCCCCAATATCTAGGATCGTAGTGGTTATGCGGAATGTTGAATACCCCATCTTCCCTGATCTTCCTTTGGTAGTAGTGATGATATGAGTTGGTGTTAGAGATTACCCAGTAATGTTGGCCCAAGTGTTTTTGGATGAGATGAGATGTGATGAGGTAGTGATGTGATATGTAGTGGGGTTCATGTGTGGAAGGAGGAGGGAATGAGGTTAACTTCCGTCATGTTCATAACACCCTAATGTTTTGGTTATGTGGTGATATATGGTGTGATGGACTAGGTGTCTTCGAGTGATATGTGATGTGATGACGACTGATGTTAGCACCATATTCTAGACCTTGCATGGGTGGGGTAGGTAGGGATGCATTCCAACCCACATTAGAGATGGTTGATTTTGATGTGATATGTATAAAAGGGGTGATAGAATAGGACATTCAATGTTGGGGTGTGAGAGTGGAAAATCAGTGGGGAAATGGATATGGGGAACCTTTTGTTATTATGTTTATGATACAATATTACTATATTGGGTGTTTTATTTGGTGAGTTATTCATGGTGAGGTTGGGTTAGATAGTTTACCTACTTAGGTTCCTATTGGTTCTACTATTTTATTCATTGTCACGTTAGTATGCTCTTATCACATGTGCACTTGAGACCTTGGGTATGATCTTACTGAATATACATTTTATTCTCAACCTATATATATAAAAACTATTTTTAGGTTTCTAGGAGTATTTTTGGGACTGATATGAACATTAATATCTTCGGTTTGAATCTGTTGTTGAGTCACTGCTATGGGACTTATCTTTTGGTACCTTATTTAGAGACTTTTATTTGTATATGTTGACATTGTTCATGCATTGTGGGCTGGTTTTGGGTTTATTTTTATATTATCTTCTAGAGTTACTTGGTGTTTGTTTATCCTATCTCCTGATAAAATATTATATTAGAGGTTAATGCCTCTGGTATGTGATATTTTTATACCCACGATGCTTGTTGATAACCTGGGTCCTACTTGAGGTGGGACTTAGAGGTCATTATCTCTCTTCTTTCATTATAGGCCCGAGAGGGGTACCTTTGGAGGGTGGGGGTCATGATAGAGTGGTATCATAGGTTTTAGTTGAGATATGGGATGTATTTTGGAGTTAATAACTATGAGGATTTCATGGGTTGGTAGGGAAACAGTGTCAGTTGACCTTGGTGCATGACATGGGTCGAGGAGATCAGTAAGGATATGAGATTTTATCCCCCCCCCTTGTGATCCGGTGTAGAAACTCTGATCATATCGAAAGAACAAGTTAGTTGGACCCATTTGTAAGGTAGAGACCTAGGATAGGTACATACATCATTATTGATTGTATTCATGTTTGAATTGGGTGATTGTGGGAAATTTAAATGAATTAATTAAATAAAACTGAGATAAAAATTCATACTATTGGGCTTAGGGTTCTTCATTACTTTTTAGGAATGGATCTTGTAGCGACTCGGGTTTTTGGCCCTGTCAGATTTTGGAATATTTCTACGAATAATTCCAGAGCTAGGCGCGAAGACGGCGTGCGATTCCGAGGCCCGGTGTGCTTGGAATTAAATTTTATAAAAATGTTAAGTATTTTAATACTATGCACGTGGCGGGGGTGTGATATCTCCTAAACGGTAGCTCAGAACAGGAATCTGAGGGCACAGTTGCGTCCGGAACGTGCCGTTTACCCTAGGCGGGGTGTAAACTTTGCGGGCGCGGGTCTGCGGTGAGAAACGCCACCAGGGGCGTTTCCGTAAATAAGTAGCAAGTTAGTGGGCGAGCGTCGGCTCGAATAACTTTTGAACGGAGTCTCGGATGGAAAATCTGAGACCGTCGTTGCGTTCAGAACGGCGCGTTTACCCTAGGGGTGACCTTACTTTTGTTCGCATCGGGCGTCGGGTCCGAGGCGGGTTTGGCGCCGGCAGACCGCTGATATAAATATCAGCCCCCCCCCCTTTTAATCGTTCTTCGTCGTTCTTCGCCGTTCTTCGCCGCCACTCTGCCGAATTGAGCAAACGGAGCGCCCACGAGCTCAGAATTCGACGGCGGACGTTCCAGGAGCGCGCAGCGGAAGCTCTGGAGCGCGGATCTGAGGCAGAACGTCGGCTTCTCGCCCGCGAGGTAGGCGGTTTGAGTTTTACAATCTCGGATCTCGTTTTTGTGTTGTTTTTCTTCAAATTTTCATAAGATTTGTATAGTTTGGGTCTCGAGCTTTCCGAAACATGTTTCGGATCTGAATTTGGAGCACCGAGGTGCTCCCGGTGGCTCCCGGAAGTTTTCCGGCGAAAAACCCGGTTTTCCGGCGAGACCCGCGGCGGCCATGGCGGATTCCGGCGAGTTCCGCGGCGGCGCGGCGGCGACGCGGTGGTTTCCGGCTCCGGCACGGCGGAGTCCGGGTGCGGCGCGGTGGTTTCCGGCGACCCTGCGGTGGTCCGGCCAGAATGTTCCGGGGGTTCTTTAAACCCCCGTAACTCGCAAACCGTAACTCCGATTTACGAGCCGTTTGCGGCGACGCGCTCCATGCGTCGAGACGGACCTTTTGAACTAACTTTTAGAATTTTATGGTTCGGGATCGTGGCCCGGGAGTTAGAAACGTCGTATAAAATAATATTATTTTATTATTTTACGACTTCGGGCCGTTGTAACTTCTACCCGGAGCGTCCGATTGACATGTCGTCAGTGGCATTGAGACCCTGATGGTGCAACGGACTTTTTGAGATGGTTTCCGGGTGTTGGGATTGCGAACGGGGTGCGGGCCCCATAAGGCCGGGTTTTGGCGTTTGCGGGGAAACGCAGCTTTTGCACCAGGAGTCCAATTTTGGCGGATGAATAGTCGATCCTGTGTGTTTTTCCGAGAGGATCACAATGGTGCAATCCGTTCGACGAGTTTCGGAATCCAGGCGTGGGCCCCACCCGAGCCGGCCTTCGGTGAATAGTACCTTTTTCACCGGGTGTCCGTTTTGGGCAAGCGAGTAGTCGATTCCGCTTGTTTTTTCGAGGGGATCGCCGTGGTGTGATCCGCTCGATGGGTTTCGGGATCGTTGTGTGGGCCCCGCACGAGCTAGCTACGGTGAATAGTGCCTTTTTCACCGGTGCTCTGTTTCGGGTGAGTAAATAGCCTATCCTGCGTGTTTTTCTGCGTGGAACGCGATGGTGGCCTCGGTTTTGGCTTCGGAGGTGCGCAGTGTGGCTTTGGGGCGAGTCGCTCGGGTAGCGACGTTTGGACCAGCAGTGGTTGAGGGTTCTCCCTTGGTTCGTTCCTATGAGGGTTCGTGTGGTATCACAACCTTCGTATGGGTTTGTGATCCTCTCGATGGGATGTTTAAACTGTTAGAGTTGTGGTATCCCTCCGGTGGGCCCGGAGTGGATCCTCTAGCATCTTTACCCTAGATTGGGTTCTTGGTATCGCTGTGACCGCTTATTCACGGGCGGCGATCCCCTATCTAGCAGGTTATCCCCGTAGGGTTTATGGCATCATCGGGAATATGATCCCCTACGCGGTGGGTCGTGCACAGTAGGGTTGTGGCATCGTCGGGTTTACGATCCCCTACTCAGCATGATGTTTATAGTAGGGTTGTGGTATCGTTGGTTATACGATCCCCTACTCAGCGCTTGGTGTCGGTAGGGTTGCGGTATCATTGGTTATACGATCCCCTACTCAGCGCTTGGTGTCGGTAGGGTTGCAGTATCGTTGGTTATGCGATCCCCTACTCAGCGCGTGGTTTCGGTAGGGTTGTGGCATTGTCGGTTTGATCCCCTACATCGTGAGTTATACCAGATAGGGTTCCAGTATCGTCGTGACCATCTTTATATGGGCGATGATCCTCTATCTGAGTGTGAAGCTTCTGCCGAGCGCCAGATCGGGTTGTGGTATCCCCCAGCGGATCCTGGGTGTGATCCCCTATCTGTGAGAACTACGTATGCCAGATCGGGTCGTGGTATCCCCCAGCGGACCCTGGGAGTGATCCCCTATCTGTGAGCTACGTATATCGGAGTGGGTCTTGGTATCCCCTAGCGGACCCTAGCGGCGATCCCCTCTCCGAGGAGTTTGGTGGTTATGTTTTTTCAGTGATGTTTCCTCAGTGATGTTATCCGACGAGCGTGGTCTCTCGGGTGAGCGTCTGAGATGTTTGTTTGGGACCTGATGGAGTGTATCTCTCGGATGAGTGTCATCTGGTATTATAGTGTTTGTGGTGTACTCTCCTTGTTGTGGATAGTTGCTGGTGACGAGGTCGGTACCTCTTGTGGCTTTGTGGCATGAGCTGTGTATATCTGGATTGTTCAAGGTGTATGTATGGGCATAAACCTGAGCTGAGCTGAGCTGACTAGTTGTGTTAGCCGAGGATGGTCACGAGATGGAGTTTCTCTCTCGTCTAGGTTCCCTCTGGCTGGGTTGAGCAGACTATTGCCTTTCAGTTGCTCCCTTGGGTTTTGGGTTTTTGGGGTGCCTACTGAGTATGTTTATACTCACCCCTGCACGGGCTTTGCCCGCACATGTTTGTGTCTTGTGCAGACCACAGGCCTTTTGACGGAGTCCCAGGAGGACCCGGAGCAGGCGGAGCTTAGTGAGCGAGTTGACCGGGGTGTTTACCGGAGCTGTGCTGAGGGAGCTTTCCGGCGGGTGTTTGTGGCAGTTTTCCCCTTCTTCAGAGCAGGTCGGATGCGCTTTGTAGTTTTCTTTTGGTGGGCCCTGTTTTTCCCTTTGTACTTTTTCTGTTGCTCTCTGGTTGTGGGATAGTGTATGCATGCATTTACTTTCCAGTTTCTATATCTCTGCGCTGTTGCATGGAGGTGTTTGTGGGTTCGTGTGTACAGGTACCTTAGGCTAATGCCTTTCATGTGTGTGATAGCCTACTCGGCGCTGGTCGCCAGCCCCTGGCCTATTGGAGGCGGGCTTGGGGAGTCGCGGCTCGAGCCCCGTTGGGTCGGGTCGTGACAGATCTTGTTCATCATCCATGAGTATCTTAGGTAGTTGAGGTTCAACAGGCCAGTATGGTTGATCATTGGAGGATCAACCCAATAGAGTAGGATGAGGCATGGAAGAGGGATTTGTGTTCCTTTCACCAGTAGAGTTTGGGGAAGTATGAGGGGAGCATCTTGGATCTGGAGAAAAAGCACTAGTTGGAGGATCTTGAGATCACTTTTGGTCTAATTTGAGCATGGGTTGAGTTTTGGGTGCCATTTGAAGTTAGTTAGTTGTGGGTAGCTATGTTTCAGTGGGGGAAGTTATATCTAGGTGACTAAAAGGAGGCAGATGTGTTATGGACAGACTTTCATAAGGAGTTATGTTTGGAATTCCTATTATAAATGACTAAGGTAGTGAATGGGGCAAGAGTTTTTCTCCCTTAAGTATGGGATCCTAAGCATGTGAGATCTTGGTATCAAGTTCAAGGACCCATTTTACTTTTCCAATATGTTTTTCCATATGAGGCAGAGCACGACATATGGAGGAGACTTTACACCTAGTGATCTGGTATGTGGTTACCCAATTTACACTTTCTACATACCTGGAAGTCTAGAATAAATTATAGGTAATCAAGAGGAATCATTCCTTTGGATTTGAGCCTCAAGAGAGTGTCCAATAGGGTGTCTCGAAGAGAAGAGATTCAAACAGAGGGTCATAGATGTTCAGGTATACAGGGTTCTGGCCGGTGGGGATCCAACCACGATGGATCCCTTCCTATACTTCTAGGGAACGTGGATTATGAGAACCTTCTAGGGAATTTCTGTTTTCATTCTATAACTGCGGGAGACATGGATACTGCTAGGATTAGTGTCTGAACACTCAGGGAGGCTAGTTTCATATGGGTAATCAAACCCCTTTTCAGCAACAATAGTAGTTGCATCCAAGATAGTTTCAACAGCAGGGACTATCGACGCTTGTTTAGAAACTAAGGGAAGATGGTGTTGGTAGGGTATGACCTTATGATAGTCCCCATCTATAGGGACTTAGTCCAGAGCATGGTTATGGAGGCCAATAATAGAGAGTAAAATGAGATGGGTGTGGTTAGAAACACATGTTAGAGGCAGTAACGCCAGCAAGAGTAAAGGTTTTCAGAGTTATGATCAGTTTATCATCTACTCTTGTTTTTGCCTTGTTTGATTCGGAATCCTTGCACTCCTTTATTTCCCTCACTTTATTTTGTTCCATAGGACTGGACATAGAGAGGATTCCAGTGCCAATGGTGTTATTTATGTCTGTTAGAGGTCAAACTACTTTATTTGATGTGTATTGGGGATATAGACTAGTGATGAGGTAACACCAGTTAGTGGAAGATTTATTCTTTCCACATATACAGTTGATGATGTAATCCTTAGCATAGATTGGCTATATTCCATGCATGCATCCATTGAATATTTTTGGGGTAGAGTTTCATTTTCCGATGTGGAAGGCCAATGAGTAGTATTATTTGGTGAGTGAGGTTACCGAATGAGTGGAAGGAAAGTGAAGCCTCTTTTTTCTTGGTTGGAAAAGTTTTCAGTGGAATCTTAGGTAGAATATGTTCCCAAGGTCATGGAGGATTTCCTAGATATTTTCCCAGATGAGGTTTTGATGCTACCCCTGCGACACGTTTTTGATTTTGGGATAGAGTTAAAACCAGGAGTATCTTCAATTTTGATGGATCCCTATCGAATGGTTCCTACGAAGCTGTGTGGGTTGAGGTTATAGGTTGATGAGATGATGTAGAGGGGTTCTATCCAACCCAATGTGTCTCCTTGGGGTGCTCCAGTGTTGTTCATCAAGAAAGAAGATGGTGGTCTAAGGTTGTGTGTGGTCTACTGGCGGTTGAATCAAGCAACAATCAAGAACTATTACCCACTTCTGAGGATCGGTGATCTGTTCAACCATCTGAAGGGGTCCAATTGGTTTTCAAAGGTCAACTTATGGTGTGGATATCACTAGATGAGGGTTAGAGGTGATGATATCCTAAATACTACCTTCAAGTACAGGTATAGTCACTTTGAGTTTGAGGTCATGTCAGTCAGTGTCATGAATGAATCATCCATGTTCATGGGGCTCATGAAATCCATCTTCCATGACTTCCCAGACTGGTTCATTGTCGTGTTCATTGATGATGTCTTAATCTTCTCAAAGTCAAGGGAGGATCATTCTGAGCATCTCAGAATTTTATTACAAGTCCTTTGACACCACCAACTCTTTGTAAAGTTTTCTAAGTGTAAGAGATGGACATAAGTGGTACATTTCCTTAGAAATGTGTTGTCTCAGTAGGGTTTGATCATAGACCCATCTATGATCGAGGTAGTTGTTTCTTGGGAAGCACCCAAGAATGTGGCAGAGGTTTGTAGTTTTCTTGGTCTTTCTGGTTACTATTGGAGGTTTTTGACCAATTTCTCTCAATTTTTCCCTTATTATGGATTTTACTTGGAATGAATTAGTATTTATGTGGAATGATCAATTACATGCAGTGTTTAGTTACTTAAAGGAGATACTAGCCGATTCTTCTGTTGCCTGAGGAAGGTGTGATGTTTAAGTTTTTCTATGATGCTTCCCATCCAGGCTTGGGATGCATCTTTCTATAGTATAGGGAAGTGATATCATATGGGTTTAGGCCGTTACATCCCCATGAGCATAATTATGACACCCATGATCTAGAGATAGTAGCAATTGTGTTTGAGTTGATTTTGTGGTGGAATTACCTAATCATTGAGTGCTTTGTGGTTTTCAAGGAACACAAGGGCCATAAATATATCTTTTCTTAGTGATATTTGAATCTAAACTAGTGGATATGAATGGATTTTCTCTAGGATTAAAATTTTTAGATCTCTTACACCCTAATAAGGGGGATGTTTTTGTTGATGTGTTGAGTCTTAAGTCCCAAGGAGATGTGGTTCAGGGGTCTTCCGATGTTTGGAAAATGATGGGGGGGCTTGAAGTGATGCATTTTGAAATTATAAAGGGAAGTGGTCATGGTTGTATTTATAATATTACTTTAGAGTCATTATTGATATAGAATGTGGAGTATTATCAGTGGGGAGACACTGAGGTAGAGGTGTTGTGTGACTGTGTTGTCCATGGTGATGCTCCAAATGGATGGTCAAAGGATTTTCAGAACCATATGTTATTTCAAAGGAGGTTTTTTGTTCCATTTACAATGCATGATAGAGTTCTACATGAGTTTCATATCTCACATTTAGCATTGAATCTCAGTGTAACCAAGATGTATCATGGATTGAGGATAAAGTTTTGGTGGCTGGGATGAAATGGTTGGTGGAAGAGTTCATGGTAAAGTGTTTGGTTTATCAATAAGTGAAAGTGCAGAATTGTGTTCCTGGAGGTTTATTGTAGTCCTTAGGTTTTCTCGAGTGTAAATGGGAATACATATTGATGGATTTCATCACCGGGTTACCCTAGGCTCAGGGGGGATGTGATGCGGTTTGGGTGATAGTAGAACAATTGAAAAAATCAGACCATTTTTTGGAGATTCGTGAGTCAAGTGTCATGGATGCCTTAACAAGATGGTATGTGGATTATGTGGTTAGGCTTCACTATGTACTGAGTACCATAATCTCTAATCAGGATCTTCATTTTATCTCATGGGTATGGAGGGGATTGTAGCATGATTCTAGCTCCCAGTTGCGCCTTAGCACTGTTTTACACTGTTATATAGATGGGTAGATGGATAAATCCATCCAAATATGGAGGATATGTTGTGAGATTGTATCCCATACTTTAGAAGATTGTGGTTAAGATGCCTATCTTTGGTTGAGTCTGTATACAATAATAGCTATCAATCTTCTATTATCATTACTTAGTTTAATGCATTGTATGAGAGGTCATATCATTCTCCGCTATACTGGATAGAGGTTGGAGAGTTAGTAGTCCTTGGTTTGAATGTAATACAAGGAATTTTGATAAGATCCATTTGGTTTGAGAGTGTATAAGGGAAAAACAGGACCGTTATAAGGCCTATGTTTATCATATGTGGAGGCCTTTGTATTTTTAGGTGGGAGTCCATGTGTTCTTGGGGTTTTTTCCTTGATGGGGCAGTGGAGGTTTGGAAGGGAGAGTAATATTTCTCCCCAGTTCATTGGTCCCTTTGAGGTATTAGGTAAATTTGGTGTAGTGGCGTATCATTTTGTACTTCCACTATGGCTATAAAGGACCCACAACATATTCCATGTGTATTAGCTTCTATGATATCTTCATGATGACTCCCACGTCATTGAATGGGGGGATTTGGATATCAAGGATGACGTGATGTTCCTGGAGAAACTAGTAGAGATATAGGATCATCAAGAGAATGTGTTTTTTGGATGAACCATACCCTTGGTTCATGTGTTTTGGAGGCATGGTGGCCTGGAGGAGAGTACTTAGGAGTGAGAGGTGTAGATGTGTGGATAATACCTGAAGTTATTTTGAGATTTTATTTATTTTGTTTTTCTTGACAATGTAATGTCTAGATCTTGTTTTTTATGATATTTGTTGTTTACTTGATTATGTGGTGTGTTATAAGTATATGAAAAATGGGGAAACCTGAATCCTAATCAAGAAATATTATACTATGAGACATTTAAAACCATGCAGGCGAGTCAGTTACAAAGTAATTTCTTGATATAGAAGATGGAATTACTTGATTTTTTTTCTCATAATAGTGGGTTGTGTTGGTTGTGGTGGATATTGGATTTAGTTGTGTGGAGGTTGAAATGGTAGTGCAAATGGTTATGTGAAAAAAGGTGGCATGAGGCTAGTTCGAGATGGTGTGGTGTTGTGACTGGAGAGAGATGGGGATGTGGTTGTGTGGGGTGTTTGTGGGTGTTCTGGTTTGATGTGTAATGATATCCCTGAGTAGTATCTTGAGTGGTAGTTTTTTGGACCCTATCTTTTATTATGGGATTAGTTTTGATTCTTGAGGATGATAATTGTTTAAGAGGTATCTAATGTATAAATTTATTCCTTCATGGCCCATTACTTTTCTATTTTGGTGGTTGGAGGTGTTCGAAGGGGGATTGAGGAGGGTCCTGAAGAGGTTTGAGTTATATTAGAACTACATCAAGTGGTTCATGACATGAATGTGGAATTCATGATGTGAATTTCTCTTTTGTAGAATGTTTAATCAATGGTTCTTGTCTTGCATACAGGCGTGGAGCACTGTGTGAAAAGAATTTGTGACATGAAAGTGGGATTCGTGGTATGAATTAAATCTAGCTGAGGAACCATGATTTTTTGTGAAATTTCAAGATATATATCCTTGTATGTAGTTCACATATTTTAAATAATTGACCCTATAAAATTCATGTTGTGAATATGGGATTCACGATGTGAATCGGGAAAAATAAAGTTTTTTATAAGTCTAATGACTAGCTAAATTCTATCATATGACCTTTGTTTCTCTCGGTTTGTGGGTGAAACCTAATCACCTTTAGAGGTTCTTCTCACCCTATACCTCCAATGCTAATCCTTCGATTCTAATGATTGATCTTTGGAAGTTTAAGGTGAGTTCTTCTCTCTATCCTTATATTATCCTTTCATTATTCTTCTAGAGATTCACTACAGTGGTGCCTTTTTGGTTTGGGGTATATTGGGTTGTTCTTTTGATGATATCCTAGTGCAGTTAAGGTTAATCTATAATTTCCTAGTGTGGTTATGGTTTTCGGGTTGTTTCCTCTCACCCTATGGTGTGCAGTGAATCAAAAGGATTCTTAAAGGTAGGGGAACCTCACTATCTCCCTATTTCTATGAAACATGTGGGGATTGTATACTTTTTCATTTCATTTGGTGGATATTAAAGGTCATCTTAATAAGGATAATAAATTATCATAACCTTAAATTGATAGGAAAGGGGGGATATTGCATTCTTTTACTACTTTAATGATATTACTGATGATATTATTCATATTGTTTCTAATACTAAAATTATAGTTGTTGGGATCCTTGAATGTGTTGTAGTTTTTATGTGTGTAAGACCCTTACTGTGTTGTTTTTTGTTAACACCCTAAATGAAAAAGGCTAAGAATGTATATATGGATAATTAATTGGATTCCCATAGAAACCTATTTTGTGCGATAATACCCATGCTAGATAATAAATCAAAGTGATATAATCCCCTAAATAAAAATTTTGGAAGTCATAATGTGTTGTTGTGTGTGGTTGTGCTTGTTATGTTGCCTTACGTGATGTGGTATATGGTGTAATAATAGTGGTGACTGGCTAGGCTATGGAAATAAGTGGGGTTGTGTTGTGTGATGTGATGGTGCGGTGGTTATGATGTGCGAAGTGATTGGTTGGCATGAGAATCATTGTGTGTAGTTGTGTTATGGTTGTGATGTGTGGGGGTTGAGATGAGTAGTTATGTGGTGGTTGTGATTCATGGTTATTGTGGTGAGGTGTCTTGGTTGAGGTGGTGTTGTGGCGATAATTGATATAAGGAGGATGATCTATTATGTGGTGTGGTTGTGTTATCTTCCTAGTTAGACTTGGAATAAATTATAATGTTGAAATGAAATATCATGGGTTGGTAAATGAATAGTAATGGGATGGTATTGATATGTGGTAATTGGAATAAATTAATTGAATAAATTAATGGGATGTGTACATTTGAATTAAATGGATTAAAAACTAGGATTTAGTGGAATCTTATTAAATCTGGAAAATAGTGTAACCTATAATTAGAAGTGGAGGTGTGTAGATTTGTGTGGTGTGTTGCATATAGTGGTTGCAGTGGTTGTGATGGTTGATTTGTGGTGGTGGTGGTGGTGGTTTGGTATGATCTAGTGTAGTTATTATGGACCCATAGGTTGGGTATTGTGTGTTATATATATATCATGTATTTTATGTTATTTCTATATGATCCCCACCTAATTTGGATAAACTTACACTCATAGATTCTGGGTTCCGGGTGTTTTCCCAACATCCAAGATTGTGGTGATATATATGGTTGGCTACCCCCTCTTTTTTATCTTCCTTAAGCAGTGGTGATGATATGGTTTGGTGTTGGAGATTACCCAACAGTGTTGGCCTAGGTGTTTTCTAGAGAGATGGGATGTGATGAGGCAGTGATGTAATATATGGTGTGGGTCATGCATGGTAGGAGGAGGGAACAAAGTTAATATCATTCTTGTTCATGATACTCTATTGCTCTGGTTATGTGGGGATATGTGGTGTGATGGCCCAGGTGTATTTTATTGATATGCGATGTGATGGTCACTGATACTATCACCAAATGATAGACCTTTTTAGGGTGGGGTGGTAAGGATGCATCCTAACCCACATTAGAGATGGTTGATTGTGATGTGATATGTATAGAAGGTATGAGAGCATAAGGCATTCAAAGTTGGTGCATGAGAGTGTAAAATCAGTGGAGAAGTGGTAGTGGGGAAAATTTCTTTACAATTTTTATGATACTATGTTACTATATTGGATGTGTGATTTGGTGAGCGATCCATGGTGAAGCTGGGTTGGATTGTTGACATTTTTAGGTTTTTGTTGGTTATGTTTTTTTACTCACTGATTCATTATTATTATCTTCCCACATGTGCACTCAAGACCTTGGGTATGATCCTACTAAGTATACATGTTATTCTCACCCTACATATATAAACTATTTTTTAGGTTTCCAAGAGGATTTTGGGGACAGATCTAGACATTACTAGCTTGGGTTTGGAGCTCATGTTGAGTCACTACTACAGGACTTGTCTTTTGGTACCTTATTTAGAGACTTTTATTTGTATTTGTTGACACTGTTCATGCATTATGATATGGTTTTGGGTTTATTTTTATATTATCTACTATATTGTTTTGGTTTTTTATCATATATCATGATCCTATATTATATTAGAGGGTAATGCCTCCCATATGTGATATTTTTATACCCTTGGTATTTGTCACCAACTCGGGGCCTACTAGATGCGAGACTCGAGGGTCATTATTTATATTCCTTCATTATAATCCTAGTATGGTTACCTTTGGAGGTAGGAATTCGTGGAAATTTTATTATTCAAGAATAATTAATATCCTTTAAAGTAATATTAAGTCATAACGCCTTCCATCACTTGAGTTTGAACAAACCGTACATTTGAGGTTCTCGTTAGCCCTATTTGAGAGTGTCTCTTACTATTGGGGGGTTATTATGAAAATGTTGGTTTAAATTAACTAAATTTAGCGATAAAGAAGTAGTTATTACTAGCTTGTTGAAACTTTAGAGTCATATTGTTGAGTAAATCAAGGTTGTGATTTATAAAAGTTGGGAATTCACTCAATAAATCAAGGAAGCGCGAGTTAATACAGCTTACCAACCAAAAGCATGTCTTTAATCTCTCATAGTAGTGGTTCATCCATAGTTTGGGCTATGAGGAAAGTTTTTAAATATCCTTTCCACTAGAATACTCAAGTAGCCGAGTATTCTGAATCTATTAGTGATGCTGCTAGGATTTGATAAAATAGTGGGATAAATTTGATGATTAATTAATCAATAATATCTATCAGTAATCAAGATAAATACCAATATGATAAAGTTTATTTGTTTTAGATAAAATGGAAATCGCCACCACTAATTCAGTCTCATTGTGATCAATATTGGGTAAAGAAAATATTATGTTTGTCCATAACTTCTTGGAGTGGTTCATGCGCTTGTGCATGGTACTACAACAAGCGAGGGATATTTATGTGATGGAATCTCAACTTCCCATTGATACCCATATGGGAGAAATAAATATGGATAAAGGCAATTATAATGAGCATTTAGATGATGCACTAGATTTACAGTGCATAATGTTGTCTTCTATGCCCAATGAGTTACATAAAATGCATGAGGACGAATATTTCTAAAAAATTCTATCACATCTCTAAGTGCTATATCAGAAGAAAGATCAACAAGAAATATATGATATATATAGTGAATTGTATAGTTGAATGCTAGTATAAGCGAGTCTGGAAGGACCTCATGTACTCAAAATTATTGGGTGCATTGAGATACTGGAGTTCCTTGGGTTCAAGTTAAACCAAGAATTGGTGAATTGTCTCATTATTACCTATTTAATACCTAGATTATTAGCATTCATTATTAATTATAACATGAATAACATGAAGAAATCACTCTCAGAATTTTTGGATTTAGTTCACTAAGTATGTAAGGACATACATAACTCAAACTTGCTTATCCTTATGGTGAACAAAAGGAGGAAGGTCGAGGCTAGGGGGGCCAAGGCTAAGTATAATCCAAAGACACCAACACCCACCCCTCATAGAAAAAAAATATATATAGAGGGAGGGAAAAAATTAGGAGGTTCTATGTTTTTCTTGTGGAAAGAAGGGACATTAGAATAATAATTCTGTAGCTAGGAAGAGGAAGTGAGATGATGCATCTGCTTCATGTATATTTTTCATTGAATGAAATCTATATATATCTATAAGTTGTGTATTGGATACGTCATGTGTATCAAATATTTGTATTCAAATATAGGAACCAAGTATATTCAAGAAGATATCAAAGGGTAAAGTGGATCTTAGAGCATCAAATGGTGAGATACTATTAGTATTAGTGGTGGGAGATTATCATCATACTTTTCCTAGTGATTTGGTTCTTATATTAAAACATTGTTATTATGTACCTTTTATTACCAAAAACATAATATCTATGTTAGAATTATAAATTATAAGATTTTATTTCAAGTTTAGAAATAAAATTTTCCCCATTTGTAATGATAACATATATTATGATATAACACATCTTAATAGTGGATTATATATAATTGAACTTGAAAACCCAGTTTTGGAAATTAATGAAAAATCCAATGAGAATGAATCATATCTTACCTGCTTGTGGAACTTCAGTCTTGATCATGTAAATGAGAATAATTTATAAAAATTACATCAATTAGGTTGTTTAGACTCTTTTGATTTAAAACCCTCAGATTCATGTCATTCTTGTTTATAAGGAAAATGACCAAATCACCCTTCACCGAGAAGGGAGAAAGAGCTGCAGAACTAATATAATTGATTCATACTAATGTATGTAGTCCATTCCTAGTAGTGGTGAGGGGTGATTTTTCCTACTTCATTACCTTTATCGATGACTTTAGTCAGTATGGTTATATCTAACTTAATGAGGTATAAGTCAGATTCCTTTAGCCTCTTTAAGTAATATCAAAATGAAGTAGAAAAATATATTGGTAAGAAGATAAAGAAACTCTACTCATACCATGGAAGAGAATACCTAAAAAAATATTTCATTGACTTCTTAAAGGAGCGTGTGAGTTCTATTGTCATATGCCCCCTTCTCTCTATAGAAGTTGTGTTATTGTTCTCCATGAAACTGGGGACTCGCTCCTTACTTTTTTCCCAATGAAACATGTCTGATAAGGAATATTATCTATAATCGGGTTTCGGGATTAGGTATTTGAACCCATATATGAACCTCTTCCCATAAACCAGGGAAGAAATAATCTATGTAGCACTGCTTGGGTTATCATAGGAGTGGTGATTCCAATGAATTCCTAGGTTGTTCTCTTCTACTACAAAACTACCATATCCTTATATGGATTCTGAACTTGTAGTTCGTTAAATTACTCCATCAACTTTTCTTTAAATGTTTTCCAAGTCACTTAAGGTAGTTCTTATTCTAAGATTGTGAATCAATGGACTTTCATGCCCTCCATGTTTACCTACACAGGAGGTACCTTCATTTCCTTAGGTATCTCATGGATGAAGAAATAAAGTTCAGCATATGTAATCCAGCCTTAGGGTTCACTAGCATCAAACACGGGAAACTCCACCCATCATGCAACTGAGGATTGGTCATGAATGAGGCCAGGTGGTTTTGTGGTTTCACCACCATGTCATGACCCTATGCCTCCATATCTCCAAACATTGTGGATTGTTCTTGAGGTGGTTTTTTCACCAACAAAGGTGGGGTTGCCTCCTACTGTGAAAACTTCTCCAATAATTGCACTAGGTGTGTGATATATGTGTGAAATTCAACCTTATATTTTCATTTTGTTTCCCATTTCCAATGATCCCAAGTTAACATGCCCATTGTTGTTGATAGCTCAGATATTGTTATTTCAAGCACTTGTATGTGCTGCTCCATGCCTTCTATATGAGCTCGGTGTTGGGTCCCCATTGCCCTCCTTGAACATGGATGGGGGAGTAGGCCAGAATATTGAACCAAGTGATAAAACTCATGACCCAAAGGAACTCTTTTAGTGTATCATGGCTAGTAATAAGTGTGATATATTGGAATAATAAGAGAAGAAGAGGATATTTCAGAGGATGAGAACTTCAGGAAGAGACTAATTTCTCTATACCACCTAAGCATAGGCCATTACAACAATATCTTCTCTCCACTCTCTCTCTCTCCCCTCACCTTTTAAAAACCCCTCCACCCCATATTCATTATGTGGGACCCATGAAAAACACCCCAACCTATTGATTTCTAGGTTGTATTTCCCCTGTAGTGTACCTTATTCTACCCTCTATAATGTGATTCCCATACTGTAGTGGTACCATGGTCTCTATCAAATTCTTATTTTTGGTTTTGCTTATAGCCCGGGGTGGTAATAGGTGTGTGTCATGCATCATTTTTGAAATACATAGGTGTCCTAGATATGTGTATGACTGCTTGTGAATGTGAAATATTTTTCAAAAAGTAAAAATGGTTTTGTAAATAAATTTTAGAAAATAATTTTTTTAGAAAAGTTTTTGGGAAATGCGATTCGATTAATTAAAACATCAACAATAATTTATTCTCTATTTTCTCAAATAACCTATTGGCAACGCATTTTTCATGACCTGTCCCCTAGGGACCATGCTGTGACTACCCCAAGCCCGCATTCCATAGGCCAGCGGCTGGAAACTAGCACTGGAAAGGCGTATCCCTAAAACGGGAAAGCATTGCCTTTAAACCTGTACAAACTCACAGAGTAGAATGCAACAAGAGGAAACCACATAGACTAAAACGTGAAAAAATAAACTATGAAGTAAACTTCTGTAGTAAAGAGTGCTGAAAGTAAAGGGGACTGGAATACAATCCCAACTGGAAAAAGTAAAAGTACAACTGAAAAAGTAAAAAACAGCTGAAAAGTGAAAGGAAGTCCCTAGATCTTCCACCACGTATCCTACCTAAAGGGTAGGTACAACTCACAATCTGTAGTCCCTGCGTCACGTCACGCCAAAAGGTCCAGCTCTAAGCACCGCCCAGTCCTAGCTCCCTTAGTCTCGATCAACTTTGTATGTCATCTGCACCATACACAACAATGTGTGGGCGAAACTCATGTAGGGGTGAGTATAACGATACTTATTAGGGACCCCGAGACCCCCATAGGTCTCCTAGAGTTTCACAAAGGAAAACCACAAAGCATGAAGCAATAGTACACAACACAAGTCATCTCACACCAGGTATCACTTCAGGTCAAGGATAGAAGGTTTATCACATCATCTAATTCCTTGGATACTGGAGAACTCCTCCTCTAATGAGTACAGTGGGCATGTCGGGTCACATAGAGTCGTTTCCCACTAACCTTGAACTGCTGAGGTACTCCTCCCCATCGCATACCGTGGGTCTTTCGGGTCACACAGAGCCTCACTCCCCCACCGTGGCCTACTGAGGTACTCCTACCCATCACGTATCGTGGATGCTCCCCACCGTGGCCTGTTGAGGTAATCCTTCCCATCACGTACCGTGGCCGTCAAGTCACTCCGAATCGAAAAGTCAGCAATCTTCATGTCTCATCCAGTCGCAGGGTTCTGTACGTAGTGCACTTGGGATAACCGCTCCTCTATAGGGTCCCAAAACCGCAAACATCTCGACAATCAGATCCACAGTCTGCAAGATACGGGCGTTTTAGTATCGAGGGCCTGATTGGATTCGTAATCGATCCAAACCTGTCATACCCCAACTTTCTCCAAAACTCAAGTAGAGTATGTCAAAAGGACCACCTCATCCTAAGGATCCCAATTCCATAGACGGTTCATCAAATGGACATACAATTTAGAAGTTAGGGCATGTTTTGTGTAACAAGTCGGTACTGGGTCCGGGTTCGGTCTGCCTCGGTCAGACTGGCCCGACCCGGTTCGGCATGGGACAACCCGAATCGACCTGGGTTGACCCGAACCGACTCGGGTCTGACCCAGCTAGGACCGAGTTCGGCTACTGGATCACGGGTTGGCCCACTGGTCTGCGGGTCGGCCCGCTGGGTGGCGGGTCAGTCCGTTGGGCCGACCCAGCGGTGCCACTCTCCTGGCGACACGGGTCGTGCAGGGACACTCAGATGCGATGTGTTCGGGTAGGGATGATGTGGTGTGGGGACACATCAGTAGGTCAACCCTTGGGGGTTGACCCAACGCGGTGCCACATGGCATCGTGGGTCCTCCACGTCGCGGCCGACGGGCCGCGGCTCTGTCGCCGGGTGCGTCGCTGGCGCGCCCCCCGTCCCCCAACTGTCAGTCGAATCAGCGGCCTCTTCTCCTGCCACGACAATCACAAGCCACGACCCTACTGTCACGTGGGTGCGCCCCTCCTATGCTCTGTCGCCACCCGGGGCGGTGACCGATCTTCCACCGAACACGCGGCCGACACCACCGCGTGCCATTTTCGCACTGTTGTGCACTGATGTTGGTGGCAGGGTGTTCGTCGGGCCACCGATCGCACACCGGTGGCCCGCTTCCTGCGCCGTTTGTGACTGTGGCCTCTTGGTATTGCGTTCTTCACTACGGTAGGCCATGCTTCAAATTGTTTCCAACTTCAAAAATGGGCGATCACAAACAACACACGAACAGAGGGGCTCAGGCCTTGTTCATGTCGTCTTGTGCCCTCCACATTAGAGTTAATTTCGGGGGAGTTTCGGGGAAGGGTTCAACTGGATTTCATGCCTTAATTCTAAACCTGTTCCAAAAAAAAAGAAACACACCCTCCCGCATATGGATACCATTTAACAAATCAACTTTTTAATGAGTTGATCTATTCTTGTCATTTTAGTAAGAAAGTTGTGGGGAGAACCAAAATAAATCAACACAACCTCCTACCTTGAAATGTTGGAGAGCGCTCACAGTTGAGGGAGTCTCATTGTTTGTCGTCCCCGCAACAAGACTCTACTCAAACATCAAACTCCGGTTTGGGGTTTCGGTGTCACACATCACATCCTGCCGGGATTAGCTTCGTCCTCTAAAGGCTTGGCGTTATGGCACTCCAACAGAACTTTGTTGCTTGGTGAAGCTTGTGTGATACCCCTACCCAAGCTCTATATTTATAGAAGAGGGGGAGGGTAAGTAACGACGCGGGGAGTTAATGGGGACTCATAAATTAGGAAGCTTCCTAATTCCCCAACAGCGTCATTACTTAGGATTTTGAAAGTCAAACCATTCATTGTCCTGACTCACCATGGGTCCCACACTCCGCTTGTCCATTGGTGGAAAAGAAATAAAATAAAATGATAAAATTATTTTATTTCATTCCTTTTAAAAGTTACAAAACTTAACTTCTTCTAGGGACCTACTGCGGTCAAAATAAAGTCTCCCTTAAGCGAATCCTGGCACTACGGATTCAACGGTGCCCTCGAATTTTTAATCTGAGCACCGGTTCAAAAGTCAGAAAAAGTCGGTTATGCGTTTATTGAATGTACCTTAAAAAAATTTAAAAAATTAATTACGGGCACACCAAACCTTGGATTCACGTGCCGTAAATTTTTGCAGACTTGTAAAATTCCATATAAATAAAAAAAATTACATGGAAAATCTGGGTCTTTACATTCTCCCCACCATAGGGATTTTCTTCCCTGAAAGACACAACATAGACTAAGGAAACAAATGGGGGTACTGAGAATGAATCTCCAGTAGTATCCAGCCAACCCTAGGAAACTCCGCACCTCGGTCACACGCCTGGGTGGCTCCCAAGAAAGTACAGCCTCTATCTTCGCTGTATCCACTGCAACTCCAGCCTCTGAGATAACGTGTCCCAAATAGTGGATCTTTCATATCCAGAACTGGCACTTCGAGAGCTTACCATAAAGCTGGTGCTCTCGGAGTGTCTCCAGAACTATCTGCAGATGATAGGAATGCTCCTCCCCCATCGCTGAGTATATCAGGATTTCATTGATGAAGACCACCACAAAGAGATCGAGGTGTGGCTGGAAGATCCTGTTCATGAGTCCCATGAACACTGCAGGGGCATTAGTCACACCGAATGGCATACAAAATAACTTATAGTGGCCATATCGACATCTGAAGGTCATCTTGATCACATCCTCATCTCATACCCTGAGTTGATGATATCATGATCTGAGTTCTATCTTTAAAAACCAACGAGATCCCTTTAACTGATCAAAAAGATCATCAATTCTTGGAAGTGGATACTTGTTCTTCACGATCACCTAGTTCAGGTACCGATAGTCCACAGAGTCTCAAACTCCTGTCTTCCTTCTTGGCGAACAAAATCGGAGCTACCCACAGAGAAACACTGGGTCTTATGAACTCCTTTCCCTGTAAGTCCTCCAACTGTACCTGTAACTCACAAAGCTCCGCAGGAGCCATCCAATATGCTGGTGTAGATATCGGTGTCATCCCGGGGTATAGGTCGATGAAAAATTCTACCTTTCTATGTAGAGGTAGTCCTGGGATATCATCAGGGAAGACATCGGAATACTGGTCCACCACTACAGGATAGATCAGACTCTCAACATCAACTACCCTGAGGGTAAGGCTAGCCAACTGATGAGTGATTGGTTGTACCCTCCTCTGGGTAAGTCTGTCCTATACTGAAAAGGTTCCCTTCTCACCGATGAAGGAAAAATTGGTCCCATATGTGCAGATGCACTGCACTTTGTGCCTAATATAGTCAATCTGGGCATGGACTGTGGATAACCAGTCTATACCCAAGATGATGTTGTAAGGCCTCGACACCACTACTAGGAGATCCCAGCCGAAGCTCTCACCTCTTAGAGTAATCTCACACTACCGGTACCAGTGTATAATCATCAAATCCTATCCTGTAGGAGTCTCTAGTCGTAAGGATCGAGCCAACGGCTCCGTCGAAATCTCTGAGCTCCAAACGAGGGTCATGGAAATAAAAGAGTAACTGACACCTGTGTCTATAAGAATTTCAACTAGGGTGGAGTATACACATATCATACCTCTAATCATCTCTGAAGCACCATGGTCGTAGGCCTTAGCTACCTGGAGCTGAGCTCGCCCCTGTCCTCCTACTTCCTATGGTCGGGGTGGACCTCCTGGCGGTGGTGGTTGTGATAGAACCTTGTAATGCCACCCACCGCCTACTGCATGGCCAGCTCCTCTACCACATCTTACACCCTACAGTCCTCCTTGATCAAACATCTTCATCTGCCTTGACGGTCCCTCGACTATCTGCTGGTCATCTGTACGGCAAGGTCGGGCAGTGGTGAGCCATATGACCCTGCCCGCCACACGTGTAACACTGCGTGGCTCCCTACTGACTCCCTCTGGACTAGGAGCCTCGTACTATCGACTCGGAGTCCTGGGGTCATCCTCTAAAAGACCTGGCCCTCTTGGGCCCACACGCCTAATGCCTACTGCCTACCGAAGACTCTGTTGCATAGGGTCTGTTGTCGGCTCTAGATGTCAGTGCTTGCTCTGACAGAAAGCTCTCTGTAAGAAGGGACTGCTCCAATACTCTTGCCTGGGTGGGGATGCTGAGGGTCACTATTGAAGCCCTGATCTCCCTCCTGAGACCCTACTCAAAGGCCTGATCCCTAAATAAAGGGTCTCTCACCATATCCTTATAGTAGCAGGAAAGCTCTATGAACCTCGTCGAGTACTCAGTCACTATCATGCTGCCCTACTGAAGGTGATGCAACTCTTGAATGCACACAGAGCGCAACGTCCTGGGTAAAAAATCCTCCCCAAAAAACCTCTCAAAGTCAACCCAAGTGAGGGTCACCTCATCGTGAACCTATATGGTCAGGCTCCACCATCTCCCAGCTGATCCCTACAGAAGGCTCGCCACCAAGATCACCATCTGGTCAGGTGGTGTCCTCACTAAGCGGAAAACCCGTGTCACGACCTCTAGCCAGTCCTCAGTGACTTGAGGGTCTGTCTCACCCCTGAACCTGGGAGGTCTCTACCTCTGAAACTCATGTAGGGTGCTGAGCCTAAAAACTTCATCTACCAGAACTGTTGGTAGTAGGGGCTGACCATCGGGTGGTGGTAGCACTAGGGCACCACCCGGTGGGGCCATCTCAAACACTAGTCCCAGGACAGATGCCTCATCACTGAGAGGGTTGTCCTCACGCATCTGGATCCTGGCTAGTCATCCTCATGGAGGAATCCTGAGATAAATCAATATGTTCCAGAGTTAGAATAATATACCTGGTGAGATGACTTTTATTCAAAATCACAAAACAAAAATGAAACTAGTATTTTCATGCATTGAGGCGAAGATCAGGACTCAAGGTTCCATTGTATGGATACGTCGACCACTGCACCAACCCTGGACTCCTCGAACCTGAAGGTCAGACTCACAACACTCAACAATATTTCTTTAAAACAAAAACACAAACTCTTGGTCTCTGAGGTAGAACCAACCGGCTCTGATACCACTTTGTCATGACCCGTCCCCTGGGGCCCGTGTCATGACTACCCCAAGCCCGCCTTCAATAGGCCAGGGGCTGGCGACTAGCACCGGAAAGGCATATCCCTAAAACGGGAAGACATTGCCTTTAAACCTATACAAACTCATATAGTAGAATGAAATAAGAGGCAAACACATAGACTGGAAATCAACAAAATCAAATGTGAAGTAAACTATTGTAGTAAAGTGTGCTGAAAGTAAAGGGGGCCGGAATACAAGCCCAACAGGAAAAAGTATAAGTACAACTAAAAAAGTACAAAACAGCTGAAAATTGAAAGGATGCCCCTGGATCATCCACTATGGATCCTACCTGAAGGGTAAGTACAACTCACAATCTGTAGTCCATGTGTCACGTCACGCCAAAAGGTCCAGCTCTAAGCACCTCCCAATCCTAGTTCCCTCAGCCTCGATCAACGTTGTACATCGTCTGCACCAGACAAAACAAGGTGCGGGTGAAGCTCATGCAGGGGTGAGTATAAAAATAATCAGTAGGGACCCCGAGACCCCCATATTTCTCATAGAGTTCCACAAAGTAAAACCAAAAAGCATGTAGAAAGATTACACAACACAAGTCAACTCACACCAGGTATCACTTCAGATCAAGGATAGAAGGATTATCACATCATCGAACTCCTCGGATTATGGATAAATCCTCCTATAACGAGTACATTGGGCCTTCCAGTTCACACGGTGCCTCTTCCCACTAACCTTGAACTGCTGAGGTACTCCTCTCCATCACATATTGTGGGTCTTCCGGGTCACACAGAGCCTCCCTCCCCCACCGTGGCCTACTGAGGTACTCCTCCTCATCACGTATCATGGCCGCTCCCCACCATGGCCTATTGAGGTACTCCTACCCATCACGTACCATGGCCGCTCCCCACCGTGGTCTGCTGAGTTACTCCTCTCCATCCCGTACCATGGCTGTCGAGTCACTCCGAGTCAAAAAGTCAGTAGTCGTCAGGTCTCAGCTAGTCTCAGGGTTCCCTAAGTAGTGCGCTTGGGAGAACCGCTCCTCAAGACACTATCCACATATTAATATCCATATAAGTCACCACAAGTTATTTCAAAATATTTGTCTCCTCTAGAGGGTCCCAAATCCACAAACAGCTCACCAATCGGATGCGCAGTCTGCAAGATACGGGTGTTTTAGTGCTAAGGGCCCGGTTGGATTCGTAATCAATCCAACCTGGTCATACCCAAAATTTCTCCAAAACTCAAGTAATTTATCTCAAAAGGACCGCCTCATTTTAAGGATCCTGATTCCACATATGGTTCATCAAACAGACGTTCAGTTTAGAAGTTAGGGCCTGTTTTATTTAACAAGTCGGTACTGGGTCTAGGTTTGGTCCGCCTCGGTCAGATCGGTCTGACCTGGTTCAGCATGGGTCGACCTAGATTGACCTGCTTCGACCCATCCTGACTCAAGTTCGACCTGACCTGGGTCAACCTAGCCCGCTGGGCCCGGCCCGACTCGGCTGGGCCGTGGGTCGGCCCGCTGGGCCGCAGGTCGGCCTGCTGGACGGCGGGTCAGTCTGCTGGGCCAACCCGGTGGTGCCACCCACCTGGAATCATGGGCCGCTAGAGGTACCCGGACGTGATGTCTCCTGGTAGGGATGATGTGATGTTGCGTCGCGGGTCCTCCGTGCCGCGGCTCTGCCGCCGAGCGTGCCGCTGGCACGCGCCCCACCAGCCGCCGGTCAAACTGACAGCCTCTTCTCCCGCCGCGACCAATGCAGGTCGTGACCCTGCTACCGCATGGGCGTGCCTCCAGCAGCGCGCCCCTCCTCTGCTCCACTACCGCTCGGGGCGACGATGGGTCTTCCTCCAGACACACGGTCGACACCGTCGTGTGCCACTATCATGCCATTGTGCGCCACCGACATCGGTTCCAGTGGCAGGGTGTTTGTCGGGCCGCTGGTCGCACACTGGTGGCCTGCTTTACTATGTCGTTTGCGCCTACGGCCTCTTGGGATCGAGTTCTTCACTATGGTAGGCCCTCCTTCTATTTTTTTCCAACTTAAAAAATGGGTGATCACAAACAACGCACGAATGGAGGGGCTCGGTCCTTGTTCGTGTCGGCCTGCACCCTCCGCGTTAGAGATAATTCCGGAGGAGTTTTGGGGAAGGGTTCAATTGGATTTCATGCCTTAATTCCAAACCCATTCCAAAAAAAAAAATACACCCTCCCACATATGAATATCATTTAACGGATCAACTTATTAATGAGTTGATCCATTCTTGTCATTTTAGTAATAAATTTGCGGGGAGAACCAAAATAAATCAACACAACCCCCTACCTTGAAATGTTAGAGAGTGCTCATGGTTGAGGGAGTCTCGTTGTTCATCGTCCCGGCAACAAGCCGCCCTCATCGCCGCTCGAACGTCAAACTCTGGTTCTGGGTTTCGGTGTCACACGTCACCTCCTGTTGGGATCGGCTCCGTCCTCTAAGGGCTTGGTGTTACAACACTCCAATAGAACTTCGTTGCTTGGTGAAGCTTGTCCGATACCCCTCCCTAATCTCTATATTTATAGGAGAGGGGGAGGGTAAGTAACGACGCAAGGAGTTATTGTGGGATCAAAAATTAGGAAGCTTCCTAATTCCCCAACAACGTCGTTACTTAGGATTTGGAAAGGCAAGCCATTCATTGGCCTGACTCACCACGGGTCCCACACTCTGCTTGTCTGTTGGTGGAAAATAAATAAAATAAAATGATAAAATTATTTTATTTAATTTATTTTAAAATTCAG
The DNA here is from genome assembly GCA_963277665.1 of Viscum album. Taxonomy (NCBI): domain Eukaryota; kingdom Viridiplantae; phylum Streptophyta; class Magnoliopsida; order Santalales; family Viscaceae; genus Viscum; species Viscum album. Next base: position 1,813,196,966 of record OY728156.1, read on the forward strand.
AAAACTTAACTTCTTCTCGGGACCTACTGCAGTCAAAGTAAAGTCTCCCTTAAGTGAATCCCGACACTGCGGATTCAACGGTGCCCTCAGATTTTTAATCTGAGTACCGGTTCAAAAGTTAGAAAAATCCAGTTACGCGTTTATAGAACGTACCTTAAAAAAAGTTCAGAAATTAATTTCGGGCACAACGAACCTCGGATTCATGCGTCGTAAATTTTCACGGACTCGTAAAATTCCATATAAATAAAAAAATACATGGAAAATTCAGGTCTTCACAGCATTAATTAATCAAATCCTATATGGTAGATTTAGTGTGTTTTTATTATGATTTTATGATTGTGGTCATGATCATGGTAGATGATGGCCCTATAGAGGGTAGGTCTAGGTATGATATGTCATGTGTTGGGCTCTAGGGATGAGTGTTCAAGGTATTGTTTTGTGTTGGTATAGAAGATGTTGGTTGGTTAGAGACCTTGAGTGGGTTGATATGTTTGTGATATTGTCTTGGGATGGTGAGATTGAACTCATGTGAGTTGAGTTGGGGTTTTGGAATAGGTGATATAGTACAATTCCAGTTAGATAGTCGATTGTAGGTCATTAGTGGGTGGGATAGTTGTACCTCACATGCATGGGAGAAAACTGAGTTGGATGTTTCTCATTATTATGGGGGAAAGTGGGGGTTATTATGTTGAGTTCTAAGTGTATGGGATGATGAAAACTAGGTTGATAGGAGGATGAGAAGTTTCTTAGATGTTAGATAAATACTCAATTGGTGGGGTTGGCTGTTTGATTTTTTTCAGGCCTTATCTCAATATCGTTGGGATCGAAAGCATCATTGATACTTTGAAAGGGATATGTTGGATTCCCTAAGATAAGTGATGTAGTTTTTGTCTCATGGTTTCATTTTGGAAACCAAAGTTCAATTTCATTTTTGAGGAGAATAGAATGGTTATTTTCAATTACCATTGAGTGAGTAGCTTGGAATCAATAAGAAATGCCAGGTAGGTAGTTTCTCCCATAGCATTAAGTGTAGTTGGGGAATGAATTCAATAGTGAAATTGCCCTAGAATTTAGAATGTTGTCGATCTTAGGAAATCCAAGTTGTGTGTTCGCATATAGGGGTGGTAGTTTGTTATCCAGATCTATGGAGGATTGCAGGGCATTCACAGTGGGTTGTAGGAAAATCCACACCATGGAATATTAAATAATTCGGGGAATGTATCAATTGGAGTGGCATAGTACATTGATAGATCTTGTTTATCTCTCTATGGAATATATGTGGGTGTGCTTGGGAAAATGTGAGGTAACAACTAGGGGTTGTTAGGATAAGTTCAATTTGGTTCCTTGGGTTAAGTTTCATATACCCTTATCCAAATCAGGTGAGGTCTGTTGGGATGGTTTGATGTTATAGGACCTAAAAGCAGCACTTGTGGATCGAGATGGACAAGCTTTAATGATCAAGGCTCATGTGTAGTATTTTTTTTGGAATGTTGGTTTTTAGGTGAGGTGGTGTTTTGGGGACAATGATATGGGAAATGATAAGGTGGGGAGCACCCTAATGGACTTTTTTGCATGTGATGTCATGAATCACCCTCATTGGAACCCCTCTTGGGCATGTAGTGAAGATGAGAGTAACCCCCAAATCCCACCTCCAATAAGTCATAGGTTTTCGACTAGCATCAAGGGTATGAAAATGCATATATGAGAGGAATTATCCTCATAAATCCCAAGAATATAAGAAAACACCACTAATAAACTCTATTTAATATAAAATAAAACTAGTTTCACAATGCATGTAAATGTCATACATAACCAAAAGCCTCTAAAATTGAACACCAAAATGCAACTCTGGCAGTTAAAATTGCACGAACACCAATGATCACCACGATCTAGTACAGTCTTACATGATCACATTACTCCTAAAAACTTATAAAAACAGATATATATATATATATATATATATATATGGGTGAACATACAAGCATACTTGGTAGAATTATCCCTAAAACCTCTTGTGTAAATGCGAAAGAAGTATACAAATACCTCGATGAATAAACAACTAAACCAAATCATCACCTATGCTAGGTCAACTACCACTCATCCTCATCAAGGCTCACTCAACCAAAATAAAATACAATAATACTAAAATAATATTAAAAGAATATATCAAGAAGGTATCCCACAACCACTTACTCACTAATAAAGTTGCTCTCATGCCCCAAAGGTATATGTCTGGGTGTGCCCATCCTTTTCATGTCCACATAACCACATCACAACCACATCCACATCATCATCAAAAATGGATACCTCATAGCCATATCATACCACACATAGCCACTTCATACCATATTACTACATCACAAATGCACCTCTCATCCTCATCATAGTATGATAACGTGAACATGAATTAAATCAACCTTGTTCCCTCCTCCAACCATGCACATCCCCCACTATGTATCATCATCGTTGTTGCCTCATCAAAGGCACTCTAATTAGAATCCGTTAAAACTCATGCATCATAACCCCAGACCATCATATAGCCTATGATATATCCAAAGAAGAGATATGGTAAGAGGGGGTATTCATTCATCCATTCCCTCTACAACTTGGATGTTTGGAAAAATTCTTGGAACTCGTATCCTCATATGGGGATCATTATAAATATCTGACTAGAGTGGTGGTGCATAAAAAATAATAAGGGAAAATATAATGGATGCATAATAGACCACATAATTCCAACCTAAGGTTCACACTTAAAATCAATGATACTGAAAACCATAATAACCACCACATCATCACCATCTCCCATAATCAACCACTTCCATCACTAACCCACAACATAAATCAACCACACCACCACCATAAAATAGCCATACTATGACATCAACTTCCCATATAATCACCTAATTACCGATTTAAAGATCAATTTTACTATCCACATCACATTAATTTACATCCATTATCATTTTATATAAACACTTCATTTAAACAGTAACATCCCACTCACCACACATCATTTACTCAGTTCATCGTCAATTAAATATAGCACAATGTTACCCCATCAAATCATTATTGCTTCAATGATTTATTCATTATTTTATTTTATTTCAATATAAAACTATACTATTGAGACACTATGAAACGATCCCACAACAACTACACCCAAAACCACATCATCTGCCACACCATCTCATGCCAAAAACCACCACTATCACAAACCAACACCCACAACATCATTCCATCCTTCCCACATTAGTCATTCCAAACCAGAACCATCAATAACACATCATTGCCCCAAAATTCCACCATGGTAGCCATGACACATTGTCTCCCTCAAACCAACCACCGTGACTCATTACTAAACCACACAAGATAAAGCACAACTAACCAACAAAAAACTTATTAAACAATAAACAAACAATGGTTATTTCAATGTCAAACTTCATCAAACAACCCCATTTCAAATATGATTTCATATTAAATTTAGTATCCCAAGCATAAAAAACATTATTAGTTTCTATATTTCCATAATTTCCATTTCATTAACTCATTTAATTAATTGACCTTTTATGAAATGTGATTCATCACTTCAACATCACAAAACAATGGTTCCACACCAGTAAATATCAACCAAGAAACATCAACACGAGTTCAATAACTTGAATCATGTAAAGCACATGTGTATAACCCCTTTCCCATTTGATTTGTTTTTAAAGATACATTATCTTTATTAGGTTAATCCAAACCATCCACCTATAAATAATGAAATAAAAGTATTGAATCTCCTACCTCAAAGGAAACTTTAAAGAACGCAATGCAAAGGCGATGAAATAAATATGATCACGCTGCCAACAACACCCAAGGAAAACCTCAACAACCTATAGCAAATCAAACCCCCATCATTCACTCAACCCAACATCACCAAAACCAAAGGAACCCTACTGACATAGACCCATAGGAACAATAATTGAGGGAAGTAATGGAGAAAGTGAGGAGAAGGGGGAAAGAAATGAACCTCAGATCAAAGGATCTAAACCATGCTAAATCAATGATTAGGGATCCACTAAAGGACAACCAAAGAGCTCTCAAGACAAGACAAAGAGTGACTAGGGTTCAAGGGAAGTCAAAGGAATATAAGATAATTTAATAAGAAAGACAAATTTATAATTAAAACTAGAAAATAAAGGCTTTATTGTGTGATGGCCATGATCATGTTATAATGGTCCTGATCTGGAAATCATTGTGTGTCCCTCCTTAAAAATAGGGAATCCAAACCACTCATATTCAATGAAAATGGGTAAGTTCACGATGCAATAGGGTTCTTCAAGCCGCAACTTTTGAATCTCTGAGGATCATATTGTCATCCTCAGATTCCAACTCAAACCCAATAACTCCTAGACACTCATCAAGAAGGAACACAATCCACCATGGTGGAATGTGTCAAAAATGGTAGAACCTCAAAATCCTATAGCCAAGACCCTCAATACACAACACCCTTAACCATGAAACAATGGTATATATGTAAGATTAAACTAAAAAATCCTTAAAACTCTTCACATCACAGCCTTTTTTCCCCAACCAAACAGAACATAACCAATAAATCATGACCAAACCCCCACATCACAAAGAAAAACCTCACATGAAAACCAAGGAGATCATGGTGAAACCTAAATAGACTTCTCCAACAAGTCCTCCATCAAACCACATCACGATGAAATGCTCACCTCTCATGGCACAACTAGATATTTCAACTGAAATTTAAGCCAATTACTATACCCTTATTCCCTAAATCACCTCCAAAATCCCTCTTAGCACCCCAACATCTGAAATATTAAAAGTAAAGGTCCATAAAAGTCCAGTTCATTTAATTAGGTACTTTTCAAATGATTTTTGTCCTTAGGAATCAAAACCAAAACTATAAGGAAAGTAAAACAACCACAAAATGAAAACACCACATGAGATACCTCTCAAATAGGGATCTCAATATCAATAATACACAAGTACATTACACAAAAAGAAACAACTTCAACCACACTAGAATAGAATTAGACATCTCAACATCAAGAAAAAACATAAAAGAGTTCAAAACTCAGGATACTATGGATGAATTTGTGACTCACAATCCCACATATACTTATCTAAGCCACCATGCCTCCACAAGACATAAACCAAAGAAATCAGGTGTCCACACAACACCTTATTTTACCAATCCCAAATTTTAATTGGCCGCTCCATGAATGTCGCATCACCCTTAGTATCCAACTCATCCCAATTGATGACATGAGAATCATCATTAAGATACTGATAAAGATATTACATGTGGAAAAGGTTTTGGATATAATCTAGTTGTAGAGGAAGTCGATTCACTACCTCACAGACACTCTCTAACACCTTGAAAGGTTTGATGATATAAAGAGACAACTTACTACCTCTACTAAACCTCCATTTCCCATGATGATGAGAAAAACTTAAGAACACATGATCATAAACCCCAAAATCCAAAGGCCTCCTTCTATGATTATCATAAGCCTTCTGACGGTCTTAAGCATCCGTCATCCACTCACGAATCATCTGCACTTTCTCGATCATGATTTACACTAAATATGGTCTAAGAATCACAAACTCTCCAACATTGTTCTAGCATAATGGAGATATGTAATTCTTCCCATACAACACCTTGAATGGAACTATATCAAATAAGAGTGATAACTATTATTATTATCAAACTCGACCAAGGGTAAGAGATTCACCCATAAACCTATAAAATCTAGAACACATGCACACAACATGTCTTCCAGTGTCTGGATCTTTTTCACCATCTGACTTTCCATTTAAGAATGAAACATGATTCTAAAACAAAATTGAGAACCAAAAGAATGCTTAAATACATTCCACACTTGTGAGTTAGAACAAGGATATAAATAAAATATGATCTTCCTTGAAACCCCATGAAGTCACACAACCTCCTCCATATAAAACTTTTTCAAAGAATCCAATTGACTCTACTCCTTAATTACCAAGAAATGAGTCAACTTAATAAACCAATCAAAAATCACCCAGATAAAACCATATTATCCCTCAAGTCTAGAAACATGATGTTTGTATTTCACCTACTGACACACTAGGCATCGAAACATTAACTCCACCACTAACCGATTTATTATAAACCACCAAAACTGACTCCTCAAAGCATGGTACATCTTAAAAAAACCAGGATAAACTATTACAAGTGATCCATAAAACTCATGAAGAACCACCTCACACACCAGAGATGAAAAAAAAGTTTCCCCTAAAAAAATACATGACATTGGTCATCCTTAGACCAACCCTCAAGAGAATTACCACAAATTATGAAATCGTGATAAATCTCCACCCCAAAGTCTCTGAACTATGATTGCTCCACCTACTACATCAAGAATTAAAGCACCACCATCTGGTATAAGTGACCTATACTATTGAATTCCTCCATATAAAGATAAAATGTGATAATCTCCTCCATCACTCTCCACACATCCCCAGACTCACTAACAGTACCACTATGAGACTTTATGCTCAGCACATAAACTATTATATTTATTTTACCCAATTTATAGGAGATATAAAATTAATAGTAAAATAAGAAACTCGTCAACTATAGTTGATTCATATTCAAATATCACTGAGAGAAGATACATCTCAACCATTTATGATCAGTGAAGATTGCAAAGTGATCACTAATGAAGTAAAGTTACCATAGCTTTAGATAAAATACTATTTCCACTAACTCAAGATAATGTGTGGCATAGTCATTCTCATGGAGACATAATTTTTGAGAGCCATATGATATAATTACTCTTATGTGGATCAAAAATCAACCTAATATAGGGTGAGAATCCTCATAAAAAACCTCAAATGTGACTCTTGGAAAGCAAAGGATGGGAGCATTGGTCAACTTATCTTATAGAAACTCAAACACCACATGAAACCAATCAGTATAAACAAAGGTTTGGTTCTTTTAGTTCAAGGATATCAAAGGGACCACAATCCAAGAGAAATTGAACATGAACCTCCTATAATAGCATGAAAGACTAAGTAAGCTACAAACCTTTGAAACAATATTAAGATACACCCAAGAAAAACAACCTCTATCTTCATAGGATCTAGTAACACTCTGTGTTGAGACACAAAATTTCCAAATAAGTGCACCTCTCATATCCAAAACTTGAACTTTGACAACTTCCCATAGAGCTGATGTCATCAAATAACTTCCAATATAGGACCGAGGTACTAAGTATGATCCTGCTCATATCTTGAGTACATGGGGATGTCATCGATGAACACAACCATGAACTTGTTACTCCAGATTTGTTTGATACAAAGACTAAAGAGGGAGGTGCATTGAGTTCTTGAATTTTAACTTATTTAAAATTTTAAAAATTTCCCTATTTAAATGATACTTTAAACTTGTCCTTTTATTTTAGAGTTGATTTTCAATAAAATAAAGTAAAGAAAAATAAAAATAGGACATGATGGATTCTTATAGTTTTTATAGGTTTTAAAGCAACTTCCCCTACTCCACTCCACCAATACTCAATGCAGATATAGTGATTTTATTCAAATCATTTTACTAGGGATCTCACAGTTGAGTGAAATAGGTGAAACTTAGTCTATTTAAAGATATTTCAACCGATCCCTCAAATAAAAGGATTTTACAGAGCCTGACTACACTAAGTATAAGTAGTGTGCACTCAAGAAAAGTATATAAGATATGTAGAGTTTGAAAAGTAGTGTCACATATTTGTGTTATAAATCAAAAATAATATTAGATGAATCTTATTCAAAGAAAATGTCTCTAAATGTAGCTCTAAATAAATTCACATACATATATAGATCTTCAAGAACACACAAAAATAGTATTATTTTTCTCTTTATTATTATTTTAATTTTCACTCATACAGTACTTTAATAAAAATAATCAATTTAATAGCACCAATGGTATTTTAATAGTTCTTGTGTATAGTTTTTCAATCAATCGATTGTTTTATATCCCGTATTTTTTCTATTGAAAATGATATATATATATATATATGCATAAAAAATTAAATTAAATTGAGTAAAAAATATTCATTTGAACTTATATTGGAATATAGGGATCTTCATGATCATTGAAATTGATTCAGTCTTCTAGATATAACATCTCTAAATAAACTCGGACAAACTTCCTTTGAAAATCATGTCTTTGTTAATAAACCATTTCAAAGTTGAATAAATATATCCTATAAATTATCATAAGAAATTTTAATACATAATAATAACTTATTCACTTCATATGAAAGAATAAATCTATCCTTATAAAGTATGCATAAGAATAACGTCGGATAACTTCTATCAATACATATGAATAATGTGTACTTTGCTTCATACATGTGATTCTTTACTTAGTTAATTTTCAATATGTAGGAGTAATTATGAACATATCTAAATACATAATATCTTGTAATCTAATAAATCTTGATATATGAGAATAATATTTACTTGTGTGATATCTCATACTTTTTCTCTTCAATACATAAGAATAAAAAGATCACTTTAAACTGCATACATAAGTAAGTTTCCTTTGTGAAAAATATGATACACAATAGTAAACTAAAAATTTCACTAAATACATATGATTTTATACTTTGAAACTTTTCAAAACATAATATTAATTTAAAATTGTCGTAGGATATGTGAAAATAAATTCTCAATATATAATGTTCTATACTTTTCAAACTTTATTATGATAGAATTAGAATATAAATTCACATTGAGAAACTCCAATTAATAAATAAATAACATATTAAAGTAAAGTAAATTCATAAGTAAAACAAAAAAAGGATTTTGTGGGCATCAAAACTTCAAATATGTTAGATTATATTGGAGAACAACAACACTTCCATCAATCTAACCATTTTTTATGATCATAAAACCCATAAAAAATAAAACACAAAACTAAGAAAAATTACAATTAGAATATAGTGTTATTAATATAATTCTACCCCTTTTGATATTAAAAAATAAATTTTAGGAAATTAATAATACATTATCTATTACATGCTATGAGAATTAAAATTAATTGAAATATGAACTGAAATGAAAATAATTCATCATGGACTTGAATTGATAATGAATAATAAAAATACTGTCAACTGAGATAATTAAAAAGATAGTCAGAAAGTAGTAGAGAATAAATCGGTTGTCTTTTATATTTGGTGTGTTAGGGTTAGAGGATTTTATATCTACGGTATTAGGGTCAAGTTCCTTTAAAAATGATGTTTTGGATTCGGTAAAAGTAGTGGTTTGAGAAGAAGATTCATACTTGTCTCCTAAAACTCCAATACTTAGAGTTTTGGTTATAGGCCTTCTGACAGATCTTATGTATTCTTCATTTCTCTTAGAGCCATACTACATTTTATCCTTAGTATACTTGACTTCTTGAAACATTTTCTTAGTAGTTTGTGAAGTTTGATAGGTACTGGATGTAGGTTTATATCTAACTGGATTCACATCATGAAAATCATTAAAAGAATTGTTTGGAGGTCGCTTGTCTAAACACAACTTCCTTTTCCATTGAAAATCAAGGTCTTACATGGCACTCTCATTGAAATATTTATGTGGGAAAAATATTTTCTACAAATTATCCCTTAAAGTAGGTAGTCTATCAGTTAGAATTATTCAAAGACTTTGCTTTCCTTTGAGATCATATAGTGCTTTTCCAAAAATGCACCTCCTTAAAATGATTTAAACTTTACTGAATTAAAGTAATAACTAATATACCTATATTAAAAAATATCCAAAAGACTTTTAAATTTATTTTATATCATATAATTCAACATAATCAACAAAAAATTGATCAATTTTAAACTCCAATTTGGTTGAGATTTTCTTTGACAGCTCATCCAAATGTTTCTTGGCACATGAAACCATAGTGTGGATAATACTCAATACACTATTTGTATTATTCATGTTGTTATTATTTAAAACATATACTTACAAGAACTTTAAATATATCCCCCAAATTGTTTTAAAATTTACAAATGTTTCTCTGAAATAACATCATTCTTGCTAAGTGAATCTAATGTAGATACAACTGGATCTTTGTAAAGCATGATCTCCTTTACTTTAACATCTTATTTTTTCACTTTTTGATGAATCATATGAGTTTTCCTCTTAGTCCTTGAGAAATTTATAAATATTATGAGTATATTTAAATACACAATGCAGTATCTCGTGATATTAATCAACAAATCATGATTAAAAATTGAATGTTTCGTGATTCCTTTAATTTCTACAGCCAAATTACTATCATCTTCTTTATCAGAAGATTTACTCTCAAATATAACTTCAATTTAAAGTTTTATTAAAGTTTCACCAACATATTTTACATCACTTTAACACCTATCAAGTTTCTTATGAATTTTATACTATAATTTAACAAAATATATAGTACAACCCATAATAACTAGAGAATTGTTAGAATAGAATTCCTGAGTTTTTACTTGATTGGATTCAATAACCAATTCATTTATGAACTCTTGAAATTTATCTATGGTTATAGTATCATACTATAATTCATCAATTATTTTATTTACTATAACTAGATTAGTTAAAGAATTTAAAGTAGATAAATGTTCTTTAATGGATTGCAACTTCTTCATAATATAAGTTGGAACACCTATATCAATAGGTTGTTTATGCTATAGAGAATATGATTTAGATTTCATTATTTCCCTAAGATTATTCCTTAATGATTAACCCATACCCATCTCAGCAAGTTTAGAACCTTGAAGTTTAGTTTGAGCTGTCATAAAATGTTTCATCTCATTGTAGTCTGATTTAGAAACCATTTCATATTTCAGTTCTTCAAGATCATATTTTGAAATTGATTTCTCCTTCTATTCCATCAACTCATCTCTTAACTCATTCAAAATAGATTTAAAATTTTTAATTTTATCTTTAAATTGTTTAAATTTAGAAAATAAACCGATTAAAAAATTATTTGAGTGTGCATAAAACACTAGGTTATCTCCTGCAACAATAGGTGGTGGAATTTCTTCATCAAACACCACATTAGTTCTTTTGAAAAATGATATTTCCCATGAATTTAAACATTCTAATCCTCTATATTATTATCATGATCAGATTTTTCATGTTTTTTTCAACTCCATACCTTTTGGTGGTGTAATATTTTTAGTAGAATATACTTTAACTTCCAAAACCTCAGTTTCCTTATCTTTACACTTCTAAGAAAAAATAAATTCCTTTGCTTGTTTTATCCTCTCCATCTCGGTCATGAATAAATCTTCAGTCTAAACTGCATCAGCATTGTCACTGATAGTTACAATTTCATCATTAAAAGTAATATCATCAACATATTCTCTATATTCCTTAACTGATTTCAAATCTAGTCTCCTGATGAGACTCTTCAGTAACCATTGTCTCCTCAACCAAATCCTGAGCAAAACTAGCTCTAGAATCAATTTAAATTTCTCTATATTTCTTATGTATGGACCTTTCATTCTCATCCTTTTATTCCACTTATTATGTATCATATATTCAAGAAATTTAATATTACGTATTAAGTCACATAAGATTAAAAGGTCCATACATTAGAATAAAAGGATTAATGTATTGGTGTATTGTGTTTACATGACACTAAATAGGTGGGAAAAATGAAAAATAATTAGGTAGATCTGGTTTCAAACATTGTTACTTAGGTAAAAATAATATTAAAAAAGGTGTTGGTATCATATGGTGAATAAGACCTTAATAGATAAAGTGGTTTACATCATAAGATTAGGGGGTATAATCATTGTTGTTAAGATAGTTTTAGGAAATGAGACTTACAACTTCGTTAGTGTTTATACGCCTCAAATAATCCTAGATGTATAATAGAAGTCTACTTTTTGGATTAATTTTGAAACTTTGATTCAAAGTTTTCTGAAAAAAGATAAGATTTTTATAGGTGGTGGCTGATATGGGCAATTAAAAAAGGATTTTAGAGATCACATAGATTGTTATAAAGGGTTTGATTGGGGGTGCAGTAAATGATGAAGGATCAGTTATCTTAGACTTGTCATATAGTTGTGATTTTTTGGTAGCAAATACACTCTTTAGGAAATAATGGAATCATATTATTACTTATAAAAGTGGATTCATGAGATCCCAAATTGAATATTTCTTAGTAAAAAGGTTGTCTAGAAGATTTATTAAGGATTGTAAAGTTATACCTGGTGAAATTATGGCCACCCAACATCGTCTATTAGTTTTAGATCTGAAACTTAAGAATTTAAAGAGAAATATAAAACAATTAAGGAATCATAGAATCATTGTTGGCTCCTTTAGGATAACCTTATAATGGAATTTAAGAAAAAACTTATGAAAGAAGTGTATTGGTAGGTACAAGGAACCACCGGCTACATGTGGGGTGAAGTGGATAAAAGTGTTTGTAATATAGAAACTTTTATTCTAGGAGTATCAAAAGGGATTTGTTTAAAAGGAAACTAATCATAGTGGTTTAATGATAATTTCTAACTAAAATATAAAGTAAAACTAGAGTGTTTTAAAATTTTAAATCATTGTTGCAATGAAGATACTTGGGATTAATATCATGTAAGTCATAGAGAGGCTATGAAAGCAGTTAGTGAAGCTAAATCTCAAGTTTTTGAGGATTTGTATCATTCATTACATACTATGAATGGTGATTTTAGATGGATTAGGAGATTCAAACTCTATAGATTTAGATCTAGTTCGGTGCATAAAAGATAAATAATGGTGTGCCCTTTTTAAGGATTAAAAAATTAAGAAAATATGGGGATAATACATTAATAATATCTTTAATTAATATAATATGTTTGAATTAGACTTAGATAATACAATTATTAGTGGAGAGGAACTCAATTACAACTATTATTGAAAATTCTGTACTTTTGAGGTTAAATATGATTTAGAAAGATAAAAATGTTAAATAAGTTGGATAAGATAACATTTGTATTTAAGTTTGGAAATATTTAGAGTAGTGGGGTATTAATTGGCTCACTAGGTAATTTAATGATATTATGAAATCTAATAAAATTCTTAATGAATGGAGGAATATTTCTCTTGTACCAATGTATATAAGAAAAGAAGATATTTGTGGGAATTATAGAGGCATTAAGCTTATGGATAGTATAATGAGACTTTGGGAAAGAGTGATTGAATAGAGGATTTTAATGGAAGATAAAGTTTCAAATGATCAATTTATTTTTATGTCTAGATATTAAACTACATAATCAATTTATTTGATTAAAAGTATGATAGAGTAATATCAATAAAAACCCAATAATTGCTTAATTGATTTAGAAAAATTGTATAGTAAAATTCTTAGAGATTTTTTATAAAAATATCTTGAAAGAAAAGGGGTGTGGGTGGCATTTATCAAACTCATCCATGACATGTATGAAAGGATTTTGACTCGAGATAGAATTCCAGTAGGTTATACTACAGACTTCCCTATCTCGATAGGACTACATCAAGGTTTGGATTAATGATCATACCTTTTTTACTTTGGTCTTATATGAACTTAAAAAGAATATTCAATATGATATACCTGATTACATGTTTTTATGGATGATATATTTCTCATTAAAAAAATCAAAGTGACTATCAATTAAAGTTAGAGTTATGGAGAGATAATTCATAATCAAAAGGTTTTTATCTTAGTAAGTATAAGACAAAATATATAGAGTGTTGTTTTAGAAAAGGATTGTAAAGTAATATTATGTATGTGGGATTGGGAGCCCAAGTTATTTCAAAATTTGATCATTTTCAATATTTAGGCTCATTTTTGCAATGTGGTAGAGATATTAATACAGATACCTCTCATATAATTCAAACTAGATAGATAAAATAAATAGTCTTATAGGGTGCTTTGTGATCATACAATTCCAATGAAATTGAAGGGAAAATTTTATAGGATTTTCATTAGACCAACTATTCTATATAGTAGAAAGTGTTAACCATTAACAAGAAACCTTAAACAAAAAATAAGGGTAGAGGAAATGGAAATGTTAAGATGGATATGTGGGAATATTAAAATGGATAATATTATAAATTAATGTGTTCAAAAAAAAATTAGAGTGGCTCCCAATAATGATAAGATTACTGAAACTATATTAAGATGGTCTGGACATGTTAGAAGACCTAAGGATACATTTGTTAATAAGGTAAACTTAATGAAAATTCACTTATTAAAAGAAGTAAATGTATAATTAATGATAAATGTTTATAGATAATTTTTTATGGGTTATGGTATGAGATGAGAGCTCGAGATCTTGATGAGGCTTTGAAAAGTGTGATTAAAGGATGGTAACTTTGATATCAAGGTAGGTGGTCCCTTACATACTTAATTATATGCATGTGAATGTAAGTGCATTGCATGTGTGTGCCTTGGGGGTATATTTATGAGGGTTGGGAGAGTCATAAAATGAATAGCAGGCTATATTAAGGTATCTTGGGAGCGAATTGGGTATGACACACGTCTAGGAACGACCTTTAGTTATGTCCAATAGATCCCAAAGTATTCTTGGATTGTGGGATAAAATGAAAATGTCCTAGAGTGATCCCTAGTGATCCACTTCAATGGATTACGAGTGGTTATACCTTGAGTAATAAACTAAATATCATTGAGTCTTGGGGTTGAGTGGGAAATGATAGGGGAATATCCTTATGACCTTGAGACTCCTTGAGTGAGAGGATTGAGATGTTAGAAATGGGATTAGTGAACTATGTTAAGTCAATGGGCTTGAGTCACTTGTGTTTTTGGGTTGGGAGAGAGAGATAAATAACTCTATTGAGTGTGCTTAGTGGCACATTGGGTAATTGAAGTAAGGTTAGATGTTATATCGATCATGGGGCCCTCTTCAATAGAGGGATTAAAAATCATTGAGTGTGGACTCCTATTGAAAAACCTTGTGAGGCTCGGATAGTGTAGGTAAGGTGATTCCTTGGAGTAGTTTGATTGGTCTTGGGGTGTGATGCCTAGGGGTAGGCCATAGTGGGGTATCCCTCAGTCCATGTGTATACTTGGTGCATGGGTTGGTATTGGATAGGAATCCGAAGCACTGTCTAAGTATCCTTAGGGTGTTGTTGGGCACTAACAATGCACTAATGATGGGGGTAGATATTGATATTTGTTTTATTATAACCCCATAGGATAGTGCATGACCTGAGAGGGAACAATGAGTTTATATGGAGAAGTATGACTTGAGGGTTGGGATTATGGTTTGAGTAAGACTTAGTGGGTTGGGATCATCATGGGTATTGTGTAGTTGCATTTTATGTGGGATGGTTGTGTGAAGTTAGGATAGTTAGGTCATGTTGTGAGGTTTGTGATATGTTATCCTCTATCAAAGTTATAGTTATAGATTTATGGCTAGTTTAAAGTTATGGTATGGGATAGTCTTCCATGTATGGTTTATTTGTATATCTTAACCATGTTGTTCAACTACAAATGATGAGGTTGTGACCTAGAGACTTAGGGATCATGGTGTAGAGTTACATCACCCAGGTGGTCATTCATTTCAAGTTCTGGGAGATTATAGGTAGAGTGAGATTATCCTTAGTTACTCCATTGCATGGTTATGTTATAATTTTCCTAGATTCATTTTCGATACATTAGATTGATGACAATGAGGTAGTTTGGGATGGGGATTTGCATGGGATGTAACAACCCATAATTTTATCAATGGAAATCCCCTTCTTATAATTATGTAATATAGTATAAATCACATAAAATCACATAGAGAACACAATAAAACTTTATAGATGAAGAATGAATGAAATGAGAGGTATTTCCAGAAGTTAAGGAAACTTATACTAATGAAATATTAACTTGACCTTAGGAATAGTAATATGACCCTTATAAATAGTAAACTGGCCAAATAAATAGTAACCTCACCCATAAAAGTATAAATAAAATTTAGGCATCTTATAAATAAAATTATGATATATTTATATCATAGTATAAGTAAATAATTGTTTTAAAAATTATTATGTGTTGGTATTTTTTGTAAGTCATAAATATTTAATTGCAATTTTATGATTAATTTAATAATTTAAAAGAAAATTTATTTTCATAAAATATATTCATATATTAATATATATTTTTATTATGATTTTAAGATAATTTTATGAGACCTTGGTTATTTTTTCAAAGTGTTATAAAATCAGTTATAATTCTAAAATCTGTATTTTTTTAGTAAATGATGATTTTAATTAAAAATTAAATTTCTCATATTTATAAAATTATTTTCATAAAATTGAGTTCATTTTTTAAATCTACCCTTCAAAAAAAATTTAGGGTTATTTTTTGTGATTTTTCTAAAATACTTGATTTTTTGTGAATAGTAAAATATGATAATTTACGATAAAAACTAAATATATGAATTATTGAGTCATAAATTATGTATGGATGATGTAATAACATAATATAAAACACCCCTTAATTATTTTAATATATTTAGTGATAATTCTTAAACTATCCATAGTCTTTAGATAAAATAATAAACTAATGATTAAAATAATGAGAAAACACCCATATCCGCCCCTATAAATATCACCCCTCACCACCTCTTCTCCTCACACCTTCCAAGATTTGAGAACTATATAAATTCTACCCGTTACTTTTTCCAAGACCCTACCTCACGTTTATGAGCCTTTGGTATCAATAAAATACCAAAACCTTTGCCCTATGGAGGTTCACAATGAAGAGGAAATCAAGAGGTAAAATCCTCTTTATTTTAATTTATTTTTATTTATTTTTATTTTATTATTCTCTCCCCACCTCTTATATAAAAATATTCATGATAAATACAGTATATTTTATATACTATAATTATATCATGTTAATTTAATATCCATCATCAAACTCCATTCTCTCTCTCTTTGTCTAAAAATGAAATCATCTCCTGTGATGTGTCAATTTACCAACATCGTGGATGATGCATTTTCATTTTACCTTACCGCATTAAAGGATGGTCATAAAAACATTATAATGGTTGAAAAAGATTTTAAAATTTATATTATAACCCTTTTTATGTTATGGAAGTAACATATTTACATAATACTAAATGATAAAACAAAATGAATTCGTTATGATCAAAAACTATTGTAATAATCTAAACGATCATCACTAATGTCTTATCTAATGATTAATCCTCATAACATATAACCAAATGATATATATAACCATTTAAACTTTTGGATGATTATTAATTACCTATAATTTCAATTCTGGATAATTATTCCAATTTTACATAAACTCCATTACTTATAAACAAGTGAACCGATCATGAAAACCAAGAAAACAAATTCTCCCAAACAATGAAATTAAACTCTATAACTCATAAAAAATTGCATAAATGAACTTAATAAAACTATAATAAATCAAATTCATGTATAAAATGCTCTAGATTTGTTAATTAATTAATTTAATTTGATTATCTAGGATATTAAAGTGAATAAAGCATTTAGACACAAGGTAAGAGGAATTCTCTAACCCAACTCTCTTTCTTTGGGTTTTCCCTATTTCACTCCATTTTTAGTATGGATGTTCCTTTAATGTTCCTTAAATATCATTTTATTTTTCCTTACCTTTTATTTTTTTGGATATACATGTTTCCAATCTAGTTTTATGACAAATGAAAATATTTTTCCAAAACAATTATTCTTTCCAAAAAATACATCTTTTACTTATCATGAGATTATTTCTTCTTCACTCAAGACTGACAATTCTTATTACAAGTACGTTATTACTTATTTCATTTGGTAACCCCAAAAGCTTATGAATTTATTCTTTATTAGATGAAACTCATTCATATCCATGGTTTATTTTATGTCCAATATTGATATACGTTATATGTGGCATGCATGATCATGTAAATGTTATGATGTGACGGGTGTGCCTAAAATTATATAGTGCATGAAAATGTTATGATGTGGTGGGTGTGCCCAGAATTATATAGCACTCCAATACATTGGGTAATGTTATGAATCTCATGAGATAATGTGAAATATGTGTGAACATGATGTTAGCCTTGTTCACCACTATGTGTGGTATTTGACCACTAAGACATGATGTTTCATTTTTATGCATTTCTACATTCCATGCCTTTGTCTAATTATTCCTTTATTGATTATGATGATGATGTTATGATGATTATTATGCTCACCCCATGTTATATTGTTCCATTTTCTTATTTATCCTCTTATTGGGATTTTATCCCACCCATTTATTAATGTATATCCTCAGGTGATTACTTGTACTAAGGAGAACACAAGGGTCAATAAGAATCTAGAGAAGAAGTAATTCAATAAATGTTTATGTTTTATTATGTAAAAGTTGTGTATGGTCCTAATTTTCCTAAGATGCTAAACTGTTTTATCCTATATTTGTAAAACTATTATGTTTTTTATATTTAAAACTATGTAATAGTAATGTAAGAAAAAAATTAGGCCACTTTGGTAGGTATAAAAAAATGGTTTAGTTAATTTTGGAATTAGAATTAGAGAACCTTAGTGAAAACCCTTAGTATGAGACTAAGTATAAGTAAGCATCCAAGAATATTTGTTTTAGAAAATTCTAAACATAGGGATCCCACAAGATAAGCCTTTAGACTTAATTGCACAAAGTAATAAATTATCTATTAATGACTTGTTTAATTATATTTTGTTCTAACCTTTTCTACTTTATAAAATAGTGGGAACTAGGAGAAACTAGACCAACAACCCATGCTAGGGATAGCGTAGCGATTGCCTGAATGATATCCCCAATGCCTTTGGAGGTGGAGTTCAAAATTTCATGGAGCTACTTACCTAGATTTCTCAGGATATGAACAATAAACTGAATAATGTGGAACTTCCTCCTTCACATAAGAGGGAGAAATTGGATATCGAGTCTTTTATGTGGCAATGACCACTGAAATTTAATGGATCTTTTGATCCACTAGTCACAGAATAGTGGGTAAAATCAATGGATAAGATCTTTTCTGTACTTCATTGTTCTTAGATAGATAAGGTGACTCTGGATGTTTATTGTCTAAATATAGAGGTTCACCAATGGTGGGTTTTGATTAAGAACACCAATATGAAGGAAAAAATTGAAGAGATGGAGTGGGAAGACTTTGAGATAATGTTTCTTAAGTATTTTGCTCGAACTCTTCATAAAAATATGGAGAGAGAATTCATATAGATAAATCAAAGGAAAGTTGATCTTTCATGGCCTGTGAAGAAAATTTCACAAAGATTTCAAGGTATTCTTCAGGTTTTTTTATCAATAATGATATAAACATTGATAGATTCTTTATTGGTTTAAAACCACACCTTTGAAAGGCTCTAGTAATTCTAGACTTTGGGAGTTATAAATAAGTTGTTTGATGTGATCTAAATGTGGATATGGAGTTTGGATAATGGTCTCATGGATATGGTGATAAGAAACAAAAGATGGAGTTTCAATATGGGGGATCTAATGAAAAAGGTGGAAAGAAATGTCAACAACCCACATGTGAAAAATTTGGGAAGAAGCGTCATGGGAACTACCTCAAAGGGATGGGGAAATGCTATAAGTGTGGGAGAGAAGTCCACCAAGCTCATGAATGTTGAAAATATATGATGAATCTAGACAATGTGGTGGAATAAAGGAGATCACCACATATGGTTCAATGCTTCAACTATAGGGAGAAAGGGCACTATGCAAGCCAGTGCATTAAACCTCTAGTCATCAAGGGTAATCATTGTCATCAACCACCAAAGCCAAAGGAGCAAAGGAAAGCTTATACCATCACTGCTTCTAAGGTGGACCCTGACAATGATGTGGTGAAAGGTACATTAGTTATTCATTCAATAATAGAAAATGTAATATTTGATTTTGGTTCTACACATTCTTTCATATTTTTCAAGTTTAGTAGAACTATTCAAACACCACCTCAAAATATGGAGTTTGAGTTATCTGTGAGGAAAAAAATGGGGAAATTATTTCATCCAAAGTATATAAATCCTTCCCAGTTAACATTTGTGGATTGAACCTCCCAAAAAATCTTATCATATTTACTTTGGTATATTTTGATGCTATATTGGGCATGGATTGGCTATCTTTATACAAATCCAACATCAACTATCAGAAAAGGGAGATCACTCTTCACATCCCGATACATCCTCCAATTTTGGAAAAGTGTAAGGAGAAGGATGAATATTATTTAGAATCATCATCTCAAGTGTGGATATTATTTCCTTATGATCAAGAATATCTAGATCAAATGATTTAGATAAAGGACAGAATCATACTCAAAGATATACCCATTGTGAGAGACTATACTGATGTGTTCCCTAAAGAATTTCTTAGTCCTCCTCCTAATTTAGTGTTTGAGTTCTCAATTTAACTCATTACTTTATATCTTCCTATATCAAAGACACTTTATATAATGGACACCATTGAGATGGAAGAACTAATGAAACGGTTATAGGAGAATCTAGAAAAGGGTTTTATACGCCTGAGTGCTTCACTATGGGGTGCGCTAGTCCTCTTCGTCAAGAAGAAGGATGGATCAATGCACCTATGCATTGATTATCATGAGCTCAAAAAAATCATGATAAAGAAAAAGTATCCCCTACCATGGATATATGACTTTTTTAATCAACTATGTGGGTCCAAGTATTTCTCTAAGGTGGACCTTCAGTCAGGATATCACCTATTAAAGGTGAGGAAAGAAGATTTTCCCAAGACTGCCTTTCAAATGAGGTATGAAAACTTTGAGTTTATAGTGATGACCTTTGAACTCAATAATTCTCCAATGATATTCATGGGTTTAATTAATAGAGTTTTTAGATATTAACTCAATAAAATTTTTTGGTAGTATTTATTGACGATATTCTGATATACTCCAAGAGAAAGGATAAAATTGAGGATCATTTAAATATTGTGATAATGACTTTGAAAAGGGAGACAAATTATGTAAATTATAGTAAATGTGAGTTCTAGATAGAAGAAGTATCATTATTGGGGCATGTTATCACCAGAAAAGGGATATTTATAGACCCTTACAAGACAAAGGTAGTCAAAGAGTGGCCCGAGCCAACATCTATGATGAAGATCCATAGTTTCCTTGGTTGATATGGATATTACTGAAGATTTGTGAAGAATTTATCACAATTTTAAAACCCACTAACCAAGCTAACTAATAAGGAAGAAAAGTTTTTCTGGGATAGTGAATGTCAGGAATGTTTAAAATAGTTAAAAAAGAGTCTTATCACAGCGTCATTACTTAAACTTCCGACAAGTGGGGAACTCTTTATGGTATATAGTGATGATTTAAAGAAAGGATTAGTATGTGTACTAATGAAAAATGATAAAGTGATAGAATACACCTCAAGATAGTAGAAAATTCGTGAGAAAAACTATATTACACATGATCTAGAGTTAGCAGGTGTGATCTTTGCGTTGAAAATCTGGTAGCATTATCTCTATAGGGAGAAGTTTGAGATATATACTGATCATAAAAGCCTAAAATATATATTCACATAGAAGGATCTTAATATGTGTCTGTGAATATGGTTAGGTCACATCAAGGATTATGACTGCTCGATCCACTATCATCCTAGTAAGGAAAATAAAGTGGCAGATGCTCTAAGTAGAAGGATTCTGCAACATTATCAATGATGAGAATTGAGAGAGATCCAATCTTTTTAGGCTTACAAATGATGGAAATGGGAATAATTAAGGACGGAAAATTATCAATAATTTCTCAAATGATTGCTCAACCATCCCTCGTGGAGAAAATAAAGGATGATCAAAGAAATGATGTGAAAATTCAGAAGAAGATGGAAGCTATGAGAAAGGGGAAATCCTTGTAGTTTAAAATTGATGAGGAAGGATTTGTAAGATTTGGGTCATGACTATGTGTACCATCCAATACAAATATAAAGAAAGATCTTATGAATGACGCATATATCTAAACCTTCTCTATTCACCTAGGGAGTACAAAGATGTATCGAGATCTTTGAGAGAACTATTGTGGGAAAATATAAAGAAGTAGATCACTGAATATACATCAAAGTTCTTGATATGTCAATAGGTGAAGGCTGAAAGACAAAATTCTAAGGGGGTAATGAAACCATTACCAATATCAACATGGAAATGGGAAAACATCACCATGGAATTTATCACTGAACTTCCAAAGACATCTAGAGAAAACAATGCTATATGGGTTGTTGTGGATCATCTTACAAAGATAACTCACTTTATCGCAATTTGAGAGGACTTCTCATTGGATCAACTTGAACGAATATACATCAGAGAAGTAGTAAGTCTACATAGAGTACCACTATCGATTATATTTGTTTAAGATATGAGATTCACCTCCAAGTTCTAGAAAAGCCTCCAACATGATCTGAATATTAAGCTAAACTTTAGTATAGATTATCATCCTAAAAATTATGGCCAATGTGAATAGACTATTCAGACATTGGAAGAAATTTTGAGGGCATGTTCTATGGACTTTAAAGAAGGATGGGACAAACATCTGCCTCTGGTTGAGTTCTCTTATAACAACAATTTCCACTTGATAATCCAAATGGATCAATATGAAGCCTTTTATGGTAAAATATGCAAAACAATGGCATGATGGGATGAAGTCAGTGAATGTAAGCTACTAGGACTTGAAATGGTCTAAGAAATGGTGTAAATGTGAAAACCATGCAGCAGCACATCAAGGCAGCTCAAAGTTGATAAAAGAGATATGAAGATAATCATCGATGGGACCTTGAGTTTAAGGCTTGAGACATGGTATTCATCTATATATCTCCATGGAATAGGATTATGAGATTTGGGAAGAAAGGAAAGATAAGTCTCAAGTACATCATCCACTTTGATATTCTTGATTCAGTTAGAGTTGTGGACTATCAACTGGCACTTCCACCTATAATGTCTCAAGTACACGATGTATTCCATGTATCCCCCTTGAAGAAGTATATACTAGATCGCTCACATGTACTAAATCCAAAGGTGATACAGTTAGAAAATGATCTCTCTTGTGAGGAGCAGTCAGTGAAGATCTCAAAGCATAGAGATAAAGTTATATGAAACAAGACTACTCACTTGATCAAAGTACTATGGGGGAACCATAAGTACAAAGAGGAAACATGGGAACTGGAGGAAGCAATGAAGAATAAGTACCCTCACTTTCGTTCACCATAGTATGTAAAATGAAATTTCAAGGATAAAATTTCATAAGGGGAGAATAATGTAACAACCCAGAATTTTATCAATGGAAATTATCTTATTATAATTATTTCATATAGTATAAATGTAACACCCCAAGATTCCACGATATACTTCTCTTTCAATAATGCAATAGCTTGCATTGTACGCAAGTTAGAGATTCTAACACACCGCGACCAATCAAAGTAGTCATTATAAATAGTACTACCCACTTTTTGAAATATATAAATTTTATATTTCAAAATGGAATTCATTTTTGGATTCAGAATATCGAAATTAGCCTGAGTTGAATTTTTGGTGTTTTTCTGAGAACATCCAATTTTCGATGAATAGTGAAAAATACTTAAAAACAACATTTTTAATCAAAATAATTTATAGTGATAAATTATATTATTGAGTAGTTTCAAATTATAATTATAATATACTTTTACCATTTTATCCAATGGTGGTAATTAGAATTAATTTCACTTTGAAATTGGACATAAACAATTGTCAATCTTTTGATTGATATTCTTTCTTAAAAACACGCTATTTGTTTTGACAACGGGAATTAATTATAAAATTAATTAATGAAACTTATATGTTTTGAATTTGGTAAAATAGACATCATCTTTGATTTTGGAATATCAAATATATCTTAGGGTGATTTTTTGGTATTTTTCTGAAAAACTTCAATTTTTGATGAATAGTGAAACCACTAAGTGGTAGTTAAAAAACTGATTTTTCGTTTAAATGAAATTTTACCGCTTCTATGAATTTAATTTCAAAAATCTGGAATACATGGTTGTAATTAGGAAGTAAAATGTGATTCAATGGGATGAAAATAATTTTTGGTGAATAGTAACTTTTGAGTTTTATTAACCGCGATTAGAGGTAATTAGTGTAATTTAAGATAAAAATAATGTTATAATAATATGAAATTACCTTGACACGTGTACTACTCTTATTGTATAAATCATGGCTGGACAAGACAATCCATGAGTCAATTTTTGGGACTCCATGGAGCCACTTGGGTAAGATAATGACATTAATACCTTTTATTTATAAAGTAAAAATAAAAATGTCACAAACATGTATTGTTTTACTAAAACAATTTTTACAAGGGGTTATACAAGTTATCTTTTAGACTATAAATATCCATTGGAAAGCTAAAAATATTTCCTACATCATGGTAAAAAAAATTATAATTTTTAGGCATTAAATAAATAAATTTATTTATCACACCATGATGATGCAGTGATTACCTCATTAATGAACGATTTAAATAAAATGAAAAGATAAGGTAAAATATAAGCCTTACACTTGTCTAAAGCCTATTTTATGGGTTTATTTAGAACCCTTATCACCTTATCCTAGAAATATATCATTTTGGGACCTTTAAAATCCAAAAAGCATTTCATAATAATGTAACATTTCATAACTTTCCAAGAGTGCCCCTCCTCTCCTCTTATAAAAGCCCCCACCTCTACCAACTTATTCACACCTTCAAAGCCATTTGGCTCATCCAAAATCTACCCAAATACTTTATAAACTTCCATATATTAGTCTTAGAATCCTCACTTTGTTCAGAAGTTTTCCCAAGGAATCCTTTGGCTCAAATCAAAAAGAGTTACCTGATTTTAAGGTAATGTCTTCTCTTATGTTCTTTTGTATTATTTTGCTTCTCCAACCCCTTAAAATATTTTTATTCCTTATTTTGTAACAACACCAGTATCTTCAATATACTATGATGTTGTTATGATAATTATTTGATTTACACTTACACACACCTTCTTCTAATGGTTAAAGAACATACTGTTTCTGTGGGTGGCGAATTACTGCATCACGAAACAATGATTGTTCAATATTCTTTTAACACCTCTCATGGTGGCCATTAATATGTCACTATATTTATATATGATATATATTATTTTTATGCTTTAATTATGCTTATTTATTTTTCATTTATGGAATACCTTTATGATTTCCATTATGGGTAAACGCGATAATTTCATTTTAGAAAGTGCGGACTACCGCCCCCTCAAAGTGATTTGAATCGTTAATGTCACATGTGGGACGTATAAAGGATGGAGTAAATGATATTATATATGATATTATACTGAAATTATAATATAACTTTATATCATTATTATTTCATTCCATTAAATACGAAATATAAATGAAAGTAGCGTTCATGCGTATGTACGACTTACCGTCTCCATGAACGATGCATTTCATTTCTTACCTCTAAATGTTATGTAATATTATAAATGAATTTATATACTGGATATATATGATATATATGATATCTAGATCATGAATATAATTCTGGAGATAATGGATATTTTACCACATGAACAACTTGTAATTATAATAAGTTTATTTTTGACTCAAGTACCAAAGATCGACAAAACGACCATTATTAACTTAAATAATTACATAATGTTCATAACATGGTAATAAGGGATATAAAAGGAATAATTAACTTGAAAACGGTTCTTAAGCAAGTATAAATTAACTCTAGTTTATTATTCAGGAGGTTAAAGAACGATCGAGTCAAGTCGGACACGAGGTAAGGGACTTCGTCTCAATCTCCTTTCATTGAGGCATATTTTGTTTTATACACAACTTTCTTTTATACGGTGTATAAACCCATTTGACTTTTAAGTTTATTCAAAAGGAATCTTTTTTATACGAAGCGTTTTACTAAATGACAAAAGGGAATGTTTATTTTGTCGTACGAGTGCGGCGACAACAACTTCTCTGCCGCCATGACCATTATTTGAGTTTCAGCTTCCTCTACAAGCCATAAATTTTTTTAAAAAATGAAAAATAAATACCATGTTTTACTTTTCTTTTATTTTGGTATTGAAAATGGTTTCGATAATGTTTTTATTATATCAATGTGTTGTATTGATATCTTGTGATTGAAATGTGGAAATGTTATGTTTCCTTTATGCATGTTTTATGTGATATGATTATGTTATAGTTTATGATATGTTTAAACCTTTTCATTTAAGGAATGCATTGGACTTAATAAGTGATGGGTGGAGCCCGCTATAGCTACTCGATGCATCGGTAGGTCCCATGAGAAAAACTAGTGTCTTGGCATGAGGCCTTGACAAAATCTTATTTTTAGTCTTGGCACGAGGCCTTGGCTACGTGGTTATGATAGTCTGGCATTATGCATTCCATCATTATAAAAGTGGTTATTGATATTGCATGTGATTATTCGATTAGTAGAATATCCATGTGAATAAGTAAATGGAATTATTTCATTTTACTTTTTCCATATTATCCTAAAGTTCAAGTTTAAAAGGCTTTTGTTTTAGTTATACATTGCCTTAAATGTTTATGTTTATTTATGAAATTTTCTGCTATATTGTTATCCTTACTGAGCATCTGAGCTCACCCCTTTCTATGTTGTATTTTTTCCAGGATGTGAAGAAATATTTTATGACTAACCTGCAGGGATAGTCTGAAGGGGGTATGAGTGTGGATTATGGAGACTATGTTATTGTAGTTTTTCACTTTATGATGTAATGTAACATTTATGAATGTATCTAGTGTTTCCAAGGCTACTAAACTAATCAGTCTTTCGAGACTTGATCTTTTGTGATCATTCCAATGTTACGTAATAATGCACCGACTCTGGGTAACTGGGGTCGGGGCATTATAATAAATCACATAAATAACACAATAAAAACTTTATTAATTAAGAATTAATGAAATAAGAGGTGTTTCTAGAAGTTAAGGAAACCTATACCGATGAAATAGTAACTTGACCTTAGGAATAGTAATATGACCTTTATGAATAGTAAATTAGCCAAATGAATAGTAACCTCACCCATAAAAGTATAAATAAAATTTATTCATCTTATAAATGAAATTATGATATAATTATATCATAGTATAAGTAAATAAATGTTTTAAAATTTATTAATTATGTGTTGATATTTTTTGTAAGTCATAAATATTTAATTAAAATTTTATGATTAATTTAATAATTTTAAAAAAATATATTTTTATAAAATATATTCATAAATTAATATTTTTTTCTTATTATTTTAAGATAATTTAATTAGACCATGGTTAATTTTTCAAAGTGTTATAAAATCAGTTATAATTTTAAAATATGTATTTTTCAAATAAATGATAATTTTAATTAAAAATTAAATTTTTCATATTTAGAAAATTATTTTTATAAAATGGAATTAATTTTTGAATTCTAAATATTTAAAAATTGTTAGGGTGAATTTTTGGGATTTTTTTAAAATACTTGAATTTTTCGTGAATAATGAAATACAGTAATATACAATAAAAACTAAATACATGAATTATTGAGTCATAGATGATGCATGGATAATGTAAGCCCATAATATTGAAAAATTATTCATTATTTTAATATTTTATTGATAATTCTCAAACTATTCATAGTTTTGATCCAAAATAATAAACTAATGAATAAAGTAATGTGAAAACACCCCTCTCCTCCCCTGTAAATATCACCCATCACCGCCTCTTCTAATCACACATTACAAGATTTAAGGCTTGTATAAATTATGAAAAATATTCTTCCAAATCCCCCCCTCCATGTAAAAAATCATTTGGTCTCAATAAAATATCAAAACCTTTTCTCTGAGGAGGTTCTCAAGGAGGAGGAAATCAGAGGTAAAATCCTCCTTCTTTTTATTTTAATTTATTTTGATTTATTTTTCTTTTCTTATTATCCCCTCACCTCCTATATCCAAATATTCATGATAATTATAGTATATTTTATACAATGCAATTTTATCATGTTAATGTAAGATCCATCATTATGCTCCTTTCTCTCCCTCTCTCTCTCTTTTCTAAAAATGAAATCATTGTTTGTGATGTGTCAATTTACCAACATTGTGGATGATGCATTTTCATTTTCCCTTATCACCGTCAAGGCTGGTAATAAAACCATTATAATGGTTTAGAAAATTAAAATGTTTATTATAATCCTTTTTATGTTCTGGAAGTACATATTTACATAATACTAAATGATAAAACAAAATGAGTCTATTGTGATAAAAAATCATCGTAATAATCTAAACAATTATCACTAATGCCTTATCTAATGATTCATCCCCGTATCATATAACCAAATGATATACATAACCATTTAAACTTCTGTATGATTATTAATAACCTATAATTTAAATTTTGTAGAATTATTATAATTTTTCATAAACTTCATTACTTATAAACAAGTGAACCGATCATGAAAACCAAGGAAACGAACACTCCCAAACGATGAAATTAAATTCTACAAATCATCAAAAATCGTATAAATGAACTTAATAAAACTATAATGAATCTAATAAAAGTATAAAAAAAAATTATTTGTTAATTAATGAATTTAATTTGATTATCTAGGATATTAAAGTGAATAAAGCATTCAGACATAAGATAAGGGGAATTCTTGAACCCATCTCTATTTCTTTGGGTTTCCCTCTTTCGCCAAATTTTCAGTATGGATATTCCTTTAATGTTATTTAATATCATTTTATTTTTTGTTCCCTTTTATTTTCTAGGATATACATGTTTCAAATCTAGTTTTATGACAAATGCAAAGATTTTACTAAAAGAAATATTCTTTCCAAAAAATACAACTTTTACTTCTCGTGAGATTGTTTCTTCTTCACTCAAGATTTATGATTATTATTCCAATTATGTTATTCCCTATTTTATTTGGGAACACCAAAGTTTTTGAATGTATTATTTATGAAATTAAAACCATTCCTATCCATGAGTTATTTTATGTCCAAGATTTACATTCTATGTGGCATGCATGATAATATATTTTTTATGATGTGAGGGGTGTGCACAGAATTATACAGTGCATGAAAATGTTATGATGTGATGAGTGAACCTCTAATGGTGTGAGTTAAAGGAGGAACCACACATTTTTGGACATGGTGAGATCAATGATTAGTCATGCAATTCTTCCATTATCCTTTTGGGGATATGAGTTACAAATAGAAGTGCACATACTAAACCAAGTACCAACAAAATTGATAAATGGTATACCATATGAGTTATAGAGTGGAAAGAAAGCCATGTTATCAAATTTACATGTGTGGGGAAGTGAATCATTTGTTAAGGCCTCTTCAGGTAAAAAACTTTCACCCTAAGGCACAAAGTGTACCTTTATAGGTTACCCCAAGGAAACAAGGGGATATTACCTATACAATCTCTCATACAAAAAGGTTATAGTGAAAACACACGCTATATTCCATTATAGGGAGAACATCTCTAAAAGAGATAGTGAGAGAGAGATAGAATTCGATTAAGTCAAGGCTCAAGGTACACAAGAGTTGGTACAGGAACAAATTCCACAGAGCCCCATGGAAGAAAGAATTGTTCCAAAGACACAAGAACTACGTAGGAGTACAAGAGAGGTTAGAGAACTGGAACGGTATGGTTTTCTAGTTATAGAGGATGTTGACTCGTTATTAGTTGATAATAATGTTCCTCTAACCTATAAGGAAGCAGTAAGTGGAACATATGTTACCAAGTGGAAAGAATACATGAATTTTGAAATGGATTCCATGTACCAAAACCAAGTCTAGATTTTGGTAGATCATCTATTTGATGTAAAGCCTGTTGGTTGAAAATGGGTATTAAAGAAGAAACTGGACATGGAAGGACAAGTTAGTACCATAAGGAACGAATGGTTTCAAAAGGTTTCAAGCAGCATCAAGGCATTGACTACGACGAAACCTTTTCACCAGTTGCAATGCTGAAATCCATCAGAATTATATTGGCCATTACTGCTTACCATAACTATGAGATTTGGAAAATGGATGTCAAAAAAAACTTCCTTAACAAGAACCATTAGGAAGATGTCTACATGACACAACCTGAAGGGTTTATGACTCCAAAGGATTCCCATAAGGTGTGCAAGTTGCAGAAATCCATTTATGGATTAAAGAAAGCATCCAGGTCATGCAACATTTATTTTGATGAAGTAATAATGGAATTTGGTTTTATTAAGAAATAATGTGATCCTTATGTCTATAAATGGTTTAGTGGGAGTGTATTAATTTTCCTAATAGTATATGTTGATGACATATTACTTATTGTAAACAAGATACTAGTCTTATTGTCTGTTAAAACATGGTTGAATCAATGCTTCTCCATGAAGGACTTGGGTGAGGCAACATGTATTCTTGGGATTGAGATCCATCATGATAGATCCAATAGATTACTGGGCCTAATTCAAATTACATACATTAATAATATATCGAAGAGATTCAGTATGGAACAATCCAAGATGGGATTGTTTCCAGCATCACATGGAATTCATCTTTCCAAGAAAATGTGTCCTTAGACACGTGAGGAAAGAAAGAGAATGGAAAGGACTCCATACACATCAGTGATTGGGTCATTCTTGTATGCCATGCTATGTACTAGGATGGATGTTTCATATGCATTGAGTGTGGTAGGAAGATATCAAGCTAACCCAGGTGACCGCCATTGGATGACAGTCAAGACTATACTAAAGTATCTAAGGCATACTAAGGATATGTTCCTAGTTTATAGAGGATATAAGGAACTATTCATCAGAGGATGTGCATGTGATAGTTTCCAGACTGATCAAGATGACATGAAGTCAAAAACAGGATACATATTCACTTTTAATGAAGGTACGGTGAGCTAGAAGAGCTCAAAGTAGAGTGTGGTCGCAGATTCTACAGTAGAGTCTGAGTATATCACAACTTCTAAGGTATCTAAAGAAGCAGTTTGTATGTGAAGCTTCATCC
Source organism: Viscum album (assembly GCA_963277665.1). Classification (NCBI taxonomy): domain Eukaryota; kingdom Viridiplantae; phylum Streptophyta; class Magnoliopsida; order Santalales; family Viscaceae; genus Viscum; species Viscum album. Next base: position 1,813,228,007 of record OY728156.1, read on the forward strand.
AGGAGCTGGATGTGATACCTAGGAGTAAAGGTCACATCCCACAGTACTGTGATAATACTGCAGTGGTGGATCTCGCAAAAGAGCCAAGGTCACATCAATGGATGAAGCACATACTTCAGAAGTATAATCTCTTAAGGGATTTTTCTCAGAGAGTTGAAGTTGTAGTGAGCAGTATTTCCATGAAAGACAATGTGGCAGACCCCTTGAATAAATCCTTGACTCAGAAAAAACATGATCATCATGTGAAGTTTAGCGGACTGAAAGTTGTAGGTAGTTGGCTTTAGTCCAAGTGGTAATTTGTAAGAGTTGGTGTCCTAAAACCAACTATTTTTACTTTTATTACATGAATATTTAATATATTTAAATATTAACCATCTTATTACATATTGTTCAATTTTCTGTATGACTATAGTGTAATAATGTCCTAGAGTATTTTTCACATTGGCAAGGTCATAGCAGTTCCCCGCTATGATGAGAACCTTGAAGTGATATGAAAATATTCTTAAATATAGTTTTGTGGTTGGGTGAAATAATATGATTTGACACATAGTATACAGACCTTCAGGTGTGATTACTCGTAAGAAAATGAGACTTCTTCTCGTAAAGTTCACACTTAGTAATCTCCAAGATGGAAGATTATACGAACAGACCCGCCAATAGGAATTCCACGTGTTTTTGTTTTATTATATATTTCTATCTATGAGTATGTGTAATGGTCCTTAGACTTTAATATTATCATTAATATGTGTCATGACTTGTGCACTTTGATTTACTGATGAAAACTGTCATGTAGACAGTTTGTGAGAAGTAGGGTACATTGGGTGCGTCGTGAATGACATGTTATTAATGGATAAGTCGAGGAAGGATTTTTCCCTTCTATTTATGGAAGTTGATATCTCAGCCCTTTGATTGAAATAGAATTGTCACATGAAATTCCATGTCCATGGTGTAATGATGATTTTATTTCAGGTAGTCAAAGAATGACATATCAACTATAAAGGTTGATGACACTATCATGAAACTAGCTTGATGAGATATTGAGATAAAGGGACTATATTACACAGAGATAATTCGTATGTGGATGTTTTTTTTTGTGACTTTAAGTTCTTTATCTTGGGTGCCTTGACCCGTTGCTAGACAGTACTCTTGGACTTTAGGTAAGCCCACCTAATGTTAACGAGGAATAATCCTAGAGGGTCACACACTAAGTGTTTCTAGTGATCTCAATTAAATTCTATTTGAATTTAACTAATAAATATTATTCTCAAGATAGTGGAATAATTTTATTCAAGTTAAAATGATTTCATAAATTAAATAAATATTTATTCATGGGATTGTGAATAAAAATATATTTATTTATTTTATTGAACATTTAATAAATATTTATTTACTAGTTTGTAAATAAAATATTTATTTAAGAGAATAAATTATTTATTCATTTATTCAGGTGTTCAATAAATGGAAGTGGAGTTCGAGTGGACCAAGGTCAGTCCAGTAGTAAAATAATTATTTAAAGACGGTAAATAATTATTTAACTAGTTAGCACAAAACAAAATAATAATAATGCTGTTATAATTATGTGACATGATATTTCATTTATTATTTGGTTTTGCGTAAGTTGGCACACCACAAATAATGACGTGGTTATTGTTATTATGTAGAATGGGTTTTCTCTAAGGTTATGAATGTATTTAATTGTTGTTATGCAATTAAATATTATAACGGAATCCCCATGTCAATAAATAGACAGGTACATCTATTGTGTGAGGTACGAGAATCTGATGACATAAGAGCAATTCCAAGTCAGGAATTTTCTCTGGACTCCTCTCCTCTCTCCCTCTTAAGAACAAGATATATTCTTCAATATTTAAGAACATGTGATCAAGATCAATTGGGGAAATACATTCTCTTCTCCGTGATAGCACCCAAAAAGTGAGTGGAATCAATCAGAGACCATTGGAGCATGTGTGGATCACTACTAGAGGGATTCTAGTTTGGATCCTCACAAGCTCAATAAGACAATTGGAAAGGTCATCCCAGATGATCAACATCATCAACGAAGAAAGTACCGAAGAACCGGGTATTTTATGTCTTTAAAAATTAAATTTAAATTAATTATAAATATGTGGTGAAAGATCCTCTCTAAAGGTTTCAGGCATCTTCCTTCTTTATCTAAATCTTTGATTCTATTCCATGGAGACTAGTGTTCATCATCTTATTGATCCCAAAATAATCATTGATCATGGTAAAAAATTAAAGTTGGGTGTCGGCCCAACCATGCTTCCACTATGCCCAGAACCTATAAGTGGTATCAGAGGGAGGTCATCATAGTTTATAATTATTTAAATAATTTGTTGATGATTTTTTGTTTAATAATTTAGTTTTTCAATTCAAGGTTAATTGTTCTTGTAATCTGGATTTTGAGATATGTTCTCCCTCTTTTTGTTTCATTCATATTTCACAAAAACAAATGATTTTTTGATTAAAATTAAAACAAAGAACTCATCAGGAGGCACCAACGATTCTACCCAGGTGACATGAATTGTGTTTAGACTTACATGTCGTGTTCTCTGCCATACACTCCATGTGATCTGAACTATATGTTGTGTAGTTATGTTCAACACATTGTGAGTAATTTGAAAATTACTCAAGCCTTGTGCATTTATTATATATAGTGTATTTAATTCTACACCACGTGTTGATCAGGAAAGATAGGAACACGCTTACCAGATTACACGTTGTGTGGCCCACTGCACACGGTGTGTAGTCCCTTTGGGTCAGGGGCCAAACCGTGTATCCCATTCACATCTAAGCCGACCGGTAACCATATAACGCGGAGACAACATGGCGTGTAGCCCACTGTACACACCGTGTACTCCAAAATTTCCAAAGTACATTTCACACGCCGAGTCCCTAGGCATGTACTTCAGGAAAATGGTGAAGGTAGTACACGCCGTGTAGTCGGAACTACATGTCTTGTACTTTACCAAATTACACAAAGTTAAAACTTTAATGTTTTTGTAATGTTCAGAACTACTTATCATGTATAAATTGTACTACATGTTGTTACTCTATGCATTGAAACATATTGTATTCTATATGTCATAAGATTAAAACGGTATGTGAATATAATACATGTTGGGTAGATTCGAACGGGTATTCACCAGGATACCTCCAAGGTTAATTTTTGTACTAGGATGAGAATCTCAAGGAAATTCAAAAAAAAGATTAAAATAAAAGTATTGATTAATTAAAGATAATAATTAATTGATTCGAGCATAATTTATCTTAATAATAAAGATTAAATAATTTAATTCTAGTTTTATTAAATGTGTAACTCGTTTCATGTATGTGGGTGATCATGAGCAAGACTAAGAACTTTTTATGTGATTGGTTTCCTTTTAATTTATTTATTAAATTAATTATTGTCCTACGATCCATCTCTCCTCATTAATATGTAGGGTCTGCATGCCCATGGTTTCTTTTATGTAAACCCCTTTTTACCCCTCACCTACGCGTGACTTTAAAAAGCATATGTAATGGATGGAGCTCCCAAGCTGGTGGAGGTGGTCCAAGTCAGGAGTTGAGGTGAAACCAATCCAAGGAGATAAAAAGGTGAATATGTGGAAACATATAAACACGAAGGTGTTTCTCTCCTAGATTAGGGTTAGTTTATAAACCGCTAGATGAACTAACCATTAGAAAAAGCTCATGATCGTGTCATTTATTTTATTTCTATCAATTTCATGGTTTTTCATTATGGATGTGTTTTCATGATCACATAATTAATGAACTAACAAGCATGAAATATAGAACTAAAATAAATCAGGCTTGTCTGTAAATATTATTAAAACATGGTTAATCACTTAAGTAAGGTCCACTTAATATTAACAAGCATGTGATAAAGATAATAAGGAAATTTACACATAAGAGATAAAAATCCCTCAACAAAATATTAAGTCATACTAAGACTTTTGTTACTTGATTAAGGGAAAGACTCAACAAAACTATGTGTTTGACCAACCCTTGTTGGGACACTCAATTTTATACAGGAAGCCCCTATGAAAGGTTTTGGGTTGACTTAACCATATTGCATCAAGAGGAGTAGCTCTTGCTAGACTTGGTGTAATATAGAGGCAAGCATTGAGGAAATCCAAGTCAGGATTTCAATATTGGGGAGTCCACTCAAGGGATCAAGGAACAACAATCCCACAGTTGGAAAATACCTACCTACCTAAATACCTTTAAATAGCTTGACCAACCCTTGTTGGGGTTATGCGAAGGGGAATATGGATCCTTGCCACTAGAATTTCATGGAAACTGGACATTTCAAGTTCAATGGTGATGACCATTGGGACTTGATAAAATAGTGGGAGACTTAATAAATTAATTTATTATTTCTCATAAAATATAATCAAGAAATTACTAATCATCTGCTCTTTTAATTGCAGAATAAAATGATAAGATCTCCAACCACACTATCCCTGTGATCAATTTTGGATAAATACAACATCCTCATCGGCAGTAACTTCTAGGAATGGTTTAGAAGCCTTCAGGTTATCCTATTCCATGAAAAAAATTCTTATGTACTAGAGTCAATATTACCTAATCCGCCTACCCAAGAGGCAAGTGAAGAAGAGTTATTGTTCTATGAGAAACATATGAATGCCACATTCAATGTTCAATGTTTGATGTTATCATCAATGTCTAGTGAGCTCATGAAGTCTCACAAAAACATGGATACCTATAGCATGCTCAAGCACCTCTATGGTTATTACCAGGAGAGAGAAAGACAATAACGCTTTGAGATCTCCAAGACACTCTTTTAGAGTAAGCTTGGAGAGGGTGCCCAAATTGGGTTTCACGTAGTCAATATCATTGGATACATTAAGAACCTAGAGGTTCTAGGGTTTAAACTCCTCAAAGAACTGGGTACTAGTATCATTCTTTCATTACTCCCTCATAGCTTCTCCAATTTTTTTGTTAATTTCAATATGAATAACATTGATAAGTCTCTATCTGATCTTCTTATCCTCATTCGCCAAGTAGACAAAGATATGAAGTGAGAAAATCCTTATGTACTTATGGTGAATTAGAGGAAAGGGAAGGTGAAGAGATTTAAGCCCAAATCTTCTTCATGACCTTCTAAGAAAAGGAAGATCAAAGGGGAGGCAAGGGAATAGGAAGCTGTTTTTTTCACATGTGGCAAGAAGGGCCACTGGAAGAAGAACTGCACCCAGCCTAAGAAGCAAGGGGAAGCTTCAGGTGTGTTTTTTATCGAATGTAATCTATCTATTTCTAAAAATTAGTTATTAGATACAGCTTTTGGTGCTCACATATGTATCCAAATAGAGGAACCAAGTAGATTCAGGAAGATTGACCAAGGGGAGGTTGATCTACGAGCAACCAATGGATCCAAACTTGTTGTTGTAGCTGTCAGGGATTACCACCTCACGTTACCAACTAGGATGATCTTGGTGTTTAAGGGTTGTTATTATGTTCTCTCTGTTACTAAAAACATTATTTTTGTATCCAGATTAGATACAGATGGATTTTTTTTCAAATTTTAAAATGAATGTTTCTTCTTTTACAAAGATAGTATTTGTTTTGGTAGGGAACATTAATACAATGTTCTTTATGTTTTGGATTACACAAACCAAGTAATGGAAATCGATAACAAATATACTTCACATGACTCATACCACACCCAACTTTGGCATCACCGGCTAGGTCATGTAAATGAGAAATGCTTGACAAAGTTACATCAAGATGGATATTTAGATTCTTTTGAACTAAAACCACTTGGTGTATGTCACGCATGTTTATAAGGAAAAATGGCTAAAGACCCATTTAGTGGGAAAGGTGAAAGGGATAAAGAGCTTATTTAATTGGTTCATATCGACGTGTGTGGACCATTTCTAGTTAAATCAAGGGGTGGGTACTCATACTTCATAACTTTTACTAATAATTTTAGTATATATAGATATATCTACTTAATGAGGTATAAGTCAGATTCTTTTGATAATTTCAAAGAATATAATAATGAAGTTGAGAACCATATTGGTAAGAATATTAATAAACTCCGCTCAGACTAAGGTAGAGAATATCTTAATTAAGACGTCATTGATTACTTATGAGAGTTTGGGATCCTATCCCAACTCACTCCTCCTCACACTGCCCAGTGGAATGGTGGGAGTGAAAGGAGGAACCACACCTTTTTGGACATGGTGAGATCAATGATGAGTCATGCAAGTCTTCCATTATCCTTTTGGGGATATGCATTACGAACAACAGCGCACATACTAAACCAAGTACCAACAAAATCGATAAATGGTATTCTATATGAGTTATGGAGTGGAAAGAAAGACGTTATCAAATTTATGTGTGTGGGGAAGTGATGCATTTGTTAGGGCCTCTTCAGGTAACAAACTTGCACCCTGAGGCACAAAGTGTACCTTTATAGGATACTCCAAGGAAATAAGGGTATATTACCTATACAATGCCTTAGACAAAAAGGTTATAGTGGCAAGACATGACATATTCTTTGAGAGGGAGCACATCTCAAAAATAGATAGTGGGAGTTAGATAGACTTTGATGAAGTCAAGGCTCAAGGTACACAAGAGTTGGTACAGAAACAGATTCTACAAAGCCCTGTGGAAGAAAGAACTATTCCAGAGACACAAGAACTGTGTAGGATTGAAATAGAGGTTAGAAAACCGAACGATATGATTTTATAGTTACCGAGGATGTTGAATCATTATTATTTGATAATAATGATCCTCTAACCTACAAAGAAGTAGTAAGTGGCACAAATGTTTCCAAGTGGCAAGAATCCATGAATTCTAAAATGGATTCCATGTACCAAAACCAATTCTGTATTTTGGTAGATCCTCTAGTTGATGTAAAGCTTGTTGGTTGAAAATGGGTATTCAAGAAGAAACTGGATATGGAAGGACAAGTTAGTATCTATAAGGCATGACTGGTTGCAAAAGGGTTCAAGTAGCGTCAAGTCATTGACTATGAAAAAACCTTTTCACCCGTTGAAATGCTGAAATCCATCAGAATTCTATTGGAAATTACCACTTACCATGACTATGAGATTTAGAAAATAGATTTCAAAATAGCCTTCCTTAATGGGAACCTTCAAGAATAAGTCTACATGACACAACTTGAAGGGTTTATGACTCCAAAGGATGCCAATAAGGTATGCAAGTTGTAGAAATCCATTTATAAATTAAAGCAAACATCTAGGTCATGGAACATTAGTTTTGATGAAGCCATAATGAAATTTAGATTTATCAAGAATGAATGTGATACTTGTGTCTACAAACAGTTTAGCGAGAGTGCAGTCGTTTTTCTAATAGTATATATTAATGACATATTACTTATTGGAAATGAGATACCAGTCTTATAGTCTGTTAAGTCATGGTTGAATCAATGCTTCTCCATAAAGGACTTGTGTGAGGCAGCATATATTCTTGGGATCAGGATCCATCATGATAGATCCAAGAGATTGTTCGGCCTAAGTCAAAGTACATACATTGACAAGACACTAAAGAGATTCAGTATGGAACAATCCAAGATGGGATTATTTCTAGCATCACATGAAATTCATTTTTCCAAGAAAATATGTCCTCAAACACATAATGAAAGAAAGAGAATGAAAAGGATTCCATATGAATCAGCGATTGGGTCAGTCATGTATGTTATGCTATGTATTATGCTGGATGTCACCTATGCATTGAGTGTGGTAGGCAGATATCAAGCTGACCCAGGTGATCGACATTGGATGGAAATCAAGACTATCCTAAAGTATCTAAGGCATGCTAAGGATGTGTTCTTATTTTATGGAGGAGATGATGAACTAGTAATTATAGGATATGCATATGCTAGTTTACAGACTGATGAAGATGACATGAATTCGCAAACAGGATACATCTTCACTTTGAATGGAGGTGTAGTGAGCTAGAAGAGCTCAAATCATAGTGTGGTCACATATTATACAGTAGATTCTGAGTATATCGTAGCTTCTGAGGCAGCTAAATAATTATTTTGGATGCAAAGATTCATCTAGGATCTATATGTGATACCTAGCAGTAAAGATCCCATCACACTGTAATGTGATAATACTGAAGCAGTGGCTCTCACAAAAGAGCCAAGGTCACATCAGCGGACAAAGCACATAATTCGGAAGTATCATCTCTTGAGGGATTTTTCTTGGATATTTGAAGTTGCAATGAGCAATATTTCCATGAAATACAATGTGTGGGACCCCTTGACTAAAGCCTTGACTCAACAAAAACATGATCATCATGTGAGGTCTAGAGGACTGAAAGTTGTAGATAGTTTGCTCTAGTCTAAGTAGGAGTTTGTAAGAGTTGGTGTCCTAGAACCAACTATTTGTACTTTTATTACATGAATATTTAATATATTTAAATATTAAAGATCTTATTACATATTGTTCATTGTTTTGCATGAATATATTGTAATAATGTCCTAAAGTATTTGTCGCATTGACAAGGTCATAGTAGTTCCCTACTATGATGATAACCTTGCAGTGCTATGACAATATACTTAAATATAGTTATGTGGTTGGATGAAATACTATGATAGGATACATAGTATACAGATCATTAGGTGTGAGTAATCGTAAGCAAATGAGACTACTTCTCATGAAGTTTGCACTTGGTAATGTCCAACATGAGAGATTATGATAATAGACCCTCCAGTATGAATTCTGCATGTTTTGATGTCATCGAATATTCCTATATACGAGTGTGTGTAATGGTCCTTATACTTTAATATTATCATTAATACATGTCATTACTCGCTTACTTTGATTTATTGACGAAAATCGTCATGCAGACAGTTGGTGAGAAGTAGGGTATATTGGGTGCGCGTCATGAATGACATGTTATTAATGGATAAGTTGATGAAGGATTTTTCCCTCCCATTTATGGAAGTTCATATCTCATACCTTTGATTGAAATAGAACCCTCACATTAAATTCCATGTCCATGGTGTAACGACGAGTTTATTTCAAGTAGTCAAATAATGACATATCAAACATAAAGGTTGATGACACTACATGAAACCAGCTTGATGAGATATTGAGATAAAAGGAGTATATTACACAGTGAGTGTTCATATGAGGATGTCATTTTTGAGACTTTAAGTTCTTTCTATTGGGTACCTTGACCCATTGCTAGACAGTATTCTTGGAATTTAGGCAAGACTGCCTAATGTCAATGAGAAAGAATCCTAGAGGGTCACACACTAAGTGTTTCTGGTGGTCTCAATTAAATTCTATTTGAATTAAATTAATGGAATAAATATTATTCTCAAGGCTGTGAAATAATTTTATTCAATTTATAATGATCGAATAAATTAAATAAATATTTATTCGCCAGATTGTGAATAAAAATATATTTATTTATTTTATTGAACATTTAATAAATATTTATTTACTAGTTTCTAAATAAAATATTTATTTAAGAGAATAAATTATTTATTTATTTATTCGGGTGTTCAACAAATGGAAGTGGAGTTTGAGTAGACCAAGGAAGGTCTGGTAGTAAAATAATTATTTGCAAGATGGTAAATAGTTATTTAACTAGTTGGCATAAAACAAAATAATAATAACATGATTATAATTATGCGGTAAGAGATTTCATTTATGATTCTGTTTTGCACAATTTGGTACGTCATAAATAATGATGCATTTATTGTTATTCTGCATCATGGGTTTTCTCTAAGGTTATGAATGTATTTAATTTTTGTTACACAATTAAATATTATAACTGAATCCCCATGTTGATAAATATATAGGTATGTCTATTGTGACACGTATGGGAAACTTGTGATGCAAGAGCAATTCCAAGTCAGGAATTTTCTCTTGACTCCTCTCCTCTCTCCCTCTCAAGAACAAGAGACGTTCTTTAATATCGAAGAACAAGTGATCAAGATCGATCAACACAAGACATTCACTTCACCACACTAGAACCTGTAAAGAGAGTGACATCAATTAGAGACCATTGGAGCACATGTGGATCACCGCTATAGGGATTCTGGTTTGGATCCTCACAAGTTTAAATGAGACAATCTGAAAGGGTCATCTCAAATGATCAAGATCATCAACGAAGAAAGTATCGAAGAACCAGGTATTTTATTTCTTTATAAATTAAATTTAAATTAATTATAAATATTTTGTGAAATATCCTCTCTAAAGGTTTCGTGTCTCTTCCTTATTTATCTAAATCTTTGATTCTATTTTGTGAAGATTGGCGTTCATCATCATATTGATCCCGGAATAATCATTGATCATGGTAAAAATTAAAGTTGGGCACCGGACCAACCACACTTCCATTGCTCCCAGAACCTACAATCTGTCAATGAATATATATATATAATAGGTAGTGTACAATAGTGAAAGCAATAAACAGTAGGCACTCAAAAGTAAACACAACAAATGTCTCAGAATACAATTTAATCAAGTATAAGTGAAGACTGAATCCAAGCTTGTGCTTTGGATTGACAAACATGTCATTAGTCATTCTTTTTCATTGTTCAATTCCATTGGATTATATGAAAGTCTCAAGGTCTGTCTGGTCTAGTCCTGATGACCCCCTGTATAATAGTAATCATCAACTCGTGAAATAATAATCATTTAATCATTTTCCAATAGAGCCCAACCTGGGTATCCCTCAATGGATCCTAGGTTCGCTCAACATTTTAAAATAAGACTCAATGAGCCCGACCAACATATATGTGGCTCGCTCATGGCCTTTACATAGTTAAGATCTTGATCCCATCCATTATCTTTTCACTGAGACAATGGTTCACCCGAGGTATATAAGATGCAATTAGTCACATGAGCCTGACCTTATATTTTTACTGAGACTATGGCTCACCCACTTCTAATTACCTCTTTTTATCATTTAATTCAATTTCACATTTCATCTCAGAAGAAACCCATGTGAATTAAACTATCACATGGCTTTAATATAAACAACTCACGTGGGAACAACATAAGTGTGGTTGGGAATCATTTATTATAGGTATTGGTAATTGGATTGTGTTTTATATTAATTTTTTTCAGTATTTGGTCATGCCTTGTCTTCAGAAGGTAGATCTTATGTTTTTCAATCCTCATTGTCAAATCCGGTTAGGTTTTCTACGCTCTTGAGGTAATTGGATCTGTTTAATTGTTATAATTTCTTGAATTTATTATAGTTCTTATTGATTCCTTAGGATTTGAAATGGAATTACATATGTTGAAATTGAAAAGGGCATGGGTTCATGTTTGAAAAGGGGTTTTTCTTTGAAAATTGAATTACCTTGATTTGAAATGGAAAAACAGAGTTTCAATCCCTAAAGAAAATTGACTTGTCTTTGAAATTGTTTTATAAAAATTTGAGCATGGTTTTAAAAATATAAATTGATAAACATTGCACAATGGGAACCTTGGTTATGTCAAGATAGAGACACATGTAGCTTTAGTGTGTGTGACACCACTAGGAGGTAACCTCTTATATATCGATAGTATATGGTATACCTTGATATTAATTGGATCCAACATTATGACTTTGTAGGCTTGTGAGTGTCTAGTATGTATTTTCCCATGGGATAGATCCCGACTGGTAGGTGAATTTTCATTTTTGGTTGTTTATTACTTGATATTTTATTTCATGGATGTTGGATCACATGTATATTTATATTTTGGTAACCTTACCTTCTTGTTTTTGGATTTGGAATACATGGCATGCAATTTTTGAAAATTCAAGGATTGTTTAAAAAAGTATTTCAAATTGATTTATTTATAAAAAATATTATAAAACTGTTTTGTTTTAAAGCTTCGACTTGTGCATTTTTATTATTATAACTTGTATATATTTTTTGGTGGTATCATATTGGGATCTGTTTCTCACACCCTACTTCTACATGTGGGTGGATGTAGACCTTGTTTTGTAGGATTCAGGTAAAGGTAAGATAATTTTGTAGCATACATGCTTCTCTTTATGTTTCTATTCTATTTTGGTATAGTTTGGAGGGGACGTTTGGTCACATAGAGGATGGTTTTATCTCGACCTATCTTTCTTTCTGGTTTAGCTGGTTTGACTCAGTTGTATCTTCGTTTGTTTCCACACAATAATCTAGTTATACATCTTATTTTGCTTATATTCAAGACTTGTTTTGTTTTCTCTCTTTTACCCCACTCCATAATGGGTTGGCTCGGGTGACTAGTCTCGTTCTCTCAAGTTGGTCTGTTATAATTTGGTATCAAATCTTACTTAGCATAAAGTGTGTTATAATTACTTGAGTTATTTTAGAATCTTGGGTATATAGGAGTAGGATCATCAGAATTCGAACAATAGGTGCGAAAAAGTGGTTTTTCTAGCTAACTCCTATTACTGAATTCGAGTTTCCATGGGTGGTCGGAAAATATTCACTAATTCCAAGACTGATTATTTAGGTTCATTTGAATAAATTGTATGGTAAGTTAATTTAAATTAACCCATCTAAAATGTCTAAGGACTTGGTGTGTGTAAGTTCATCTGGATAAACTAAGTGGGGAGTTTATTTAGATGGAAATTTTCTTTTAAAAATGTGTTGACTTTGTGTGATGGGATTCATAACTACTTTAAATTATTACTGTTTTAAAGTGTGGTTTTGGATTCTTGTATTTGGTTTGATGGTTTTGGAAATTTCTCATGGTTTATTGGTTTTTGTCTCATGTTTAACAGACAATTTCTCCTAGAATATCTCTTTCAAATATAGGGGGGTCTTTGAGGTAGGTTCCGTAGGTATATCCTTTAGTGGACACTTCTGTGGTTGAAGTAGTGATCCATACCATTCATACTCTAGGGTAAGTGGGCACAGTGAACCTGAGATGGGTAGTGGATCATGGTTTAGAATTTACCAAGCAGTATCCACCTGTCTTCCATGGTGACAAAGGACCATAAGATTTAGAGGAGTTTCTTGAATGGATTGAGAGGATATTTAATTTTTTGAAGACTCCTAAGGTTTCTCAGATGGGTTTTACCATGTATATACTCGAGGGATCCAGATGAAAATTGTGGGATTCTATAGTGAAATCTAAGTTACATGAAGCTCTTACCTGGGTTTCTTTCAAAAATATCTTCAATCAGTAGTTTTATCCTAAGACTTTACATGTGGAAAAGACCCAAGAATTTATAATGTTGGAGTAGGGGGAGTGTACCATTCTATATTACTTTTCTTGCTTTTCTAAGTTGGTGTGTATGTCATTAGAGCTTGTCACCAATGATTACCTAAAGGCTCAGAGGTTAGAGATGGGGATAAGGTCTGATGTTCAGTTGATGCTTGTTCTTTTGTGTCTTCTGAAATTTATAGAATTAGTGGATAAACTATATTTGGCTAAGGCATACATAGCTAGGAGGACATGCTTGGGTGGAGCTTCAGTGGGTGCAATAGTTAGCTAGGGTTCTTATTCTGGTCAGAAAAGAAAACACAAGAGTAGTCGGTTTTCTGAAGAGCCAATTTTAGAGTATTCTATAAGGAAATAATAGGTTATTTTATACTAGTGTGGGAGTCATGGTAATATCATTCCTTAGTGTAAAAAGGCTACTAGAACTTTTCATCTTTATGGGTGATATGTCTATCTGAAGCGTTTTTGTGATAAGATGTCCCAAGACAGTAAGGCGAGATTCACTTTCACCAAGGGGTCGCAGGTTCAGGTTTATTCTTCCAAGGGTGATGAGTCTCATTCTAAGGCCAAGGGTTATGTCCAAGTTTCAAAGTTTGGATGGATTTATGTAGTTGAGTGTGTGCTAGAGGAATCTATAGCAGGGACAACTATAGCTAGAGGTACGATGTTTATTTTGTTTTCTATAGTGGTAGATTTGTTTGATACAGGTGCTACTCATTCTTTTATATATTCAAAGTTGGTTGACATGTGGGGTTTTCATTCAGATATTATTTCATTATTATTGGATCTTTCCACACCTTTGGGAAAGAGGTCCAAACAAGGTTTCAAATGTCCCACGTGTCAGGTGGTGATAGGTGACTTTGAGGTGGTTTTGGACTTCTTAGTGCTTGATCTTGACATCTTTGACTCGATCATCAACATGGATTGGATGATTAGAATAAAGGCCCAAGTAGACTGTTATTGTCGTCAGGTGCAGTTCTTATCTACTGATGGGGTCACTCATGTTTTCCAGGATGAGTGGGGCTCTAGATTGGGAAGGGCAGGGCTAATTGTTCCTTATGCTGGATTAATCTCATTCTAGTTGTCATAAATGTTTCTCAAAGCAGTTGACCCAGGCTTGGGTGGTCATCTACTAGCTATCATGTGTGTGTGACCTTAGGTATTTTAGGATTATTTTTCTGGCTTGTTTTCATAGAGAGTGGTTGAGTTTACTATTGACCTGTTACCTGGAACGATGCCCATTTCTATGTCATCCTATCGAATGACACCGACTGAGTTGTTGGAACTTAAAGTTCATCTTGAGGTCATAGAGGTGAAAGAATTTATTCATCTTATAATTTCACAATGGGATTCACTTTTACTCTTTTCTAAGAAGTTTGACAAAAGTCTTAGACATTGTATTGACTATTAGAAGCTAAATCGGGTGACTGTCAAGAACAAATACCCTCTACCCAGAATTTATGATCTCTTTGATCAGTTGAGGGGGATTCATTGGTTTTATAAGATTGAACTATGGTTGGGGTACCACCAGTTGACTTTCTGATAAGATTATATACCCAAGACAACATTTTAGAGTCGATATTGGTATTTTGAGTTTCTGGTTATGCCATTCAGACTCACTAACGCACCTGCGATGTCCATGGATTTGATGAACCAAATCTTTCATCAATTCTAGGAATATTTTTTTGTGTGTTCATGGATGATATATTGGTGTACTCCAAGTCATAGGAGGAGTGCATAGACCATTTGAATATCATTATTCAAACTTTGAGGGAACTTCGTCTGTATGGTAAAATTTCCATGTGTGAGTTTTGGATCCAAGGAGTGAAGTTTCTAAGGCATGTGATATCTAATATGGGAATATTATTTGATCCTAAAAAGTTATAGGTAGTTATTTCTTGGGATAATCCTAGAAATGTGTTTTGATATCCGAAGCTTCTTGGTTTTGGTAGGTTACTACAGACGGTTTGTTAGAGACTTCTCTAAGCTCACATCTTCGATGAAAAATTTAACCCATAACGAAGTAAAGTTTGAATGGAATGAAAAGGGTCAGAGATATTTTTCAAAGATGAATATGGGGTTGAATTCAGCACTAGTTCTGATTCTTCCGAAATCGGGTTTAGGTTATGAAGTTTTCCTTGATGCTTCTGGTATGGGTTTGGGATGTGTCATGATGCAGGGGAAACAAGTTGTGGATTATGGATCATGCCAGTTATGTCCTCATGAGAAGAACTACCCTACCCATGATATTGAGTTGATATTTTTTATTCATGTGCTCAAAACCTGGTGTCACTATCTCTTTAGTGAGTGTTTTACAATATATTCTGATCACAAAAGACTGAAGTATATTTTCACTTAGAGATATCTAAGCTTACGACATAGATTCTGGGTTGATTACCTTCAGAACTTTGATTTTGATATCGTATATACCCCCAAGAAAGGGAATGTGGTGGCTGATACATTGAGAAGAAAATTACTAAAACAATCCATGAAGTAATTAGTTGAGCAATGATCTCTGATGATTTTTTTTACAGATATGATCTTGTTAATGGAGGTTTCACTAGTGAAAAAATTATTTTTCACGTTAGTTTTTTTTTAGTATTTACGTCATTTATTATCCACCGTTACTAAAGGATACATTGTAAATATTATATTTAATGTTAGTTAAAAAATGAATGTTGTAAAAATACAATGGAATTATTTTTTTATGTTGGTTATTTAATAACCAATGTAATATAGCATATACCACATTGGTTTTTTATATGATTGATGTGAAAAGGCTTCAGGATGAAGGTTTTTTATATCAATTATTTAATAATGGATGTAAAAAATTATATACCATGTCGGTTTTTATATAACCGACGTAGAGAACACTATCCCGAAGCCTTTTTACATCGATTAATAAATAATCGACATAAAAAACACTATTCTACATCGGTTATCTTGAAACTGATGTGAAAATGGATCAGGATGAATGTTTTTTTACATCGGTTATTCAATAACTGATATGAAAAACCATATAACACATGGGTTATATAAAAACAGATGTAAAAAAACAAACAAACAAGATTTTTAATGTCGGTTATAAAATAACTAATGTAATTTTTAAAAAAATATATATATTTCATTTTAACCTTCCTCTCCACTACCGACCAAACCAAAAAAATACATAAACAAGAAGAAAAATTACACATTCACAATTACAACATTTAAAAATTACATTATTAACTAAAAAACCTAAATCCAACCAAAACAACTATAAAATACACATTTACAATTACAACATTCAAAATTACAATATTCACTAAAAACAAACTAAAATCCAACCAAACCTGTAAAATAATTTGCCCATTCTACTTGTAAGTGTGTAAGATCTTGTGCACTATAAGGGTGAGAATCATCAAAAAGATACAAATTAAAAGGAAAGTATTTATCATGTATAATTAATAAAACAAATGAAATATCAAGGAATAGTTTATAAAGAAATATAACCTAGTTGAATTTCGTAACTATTCCAGTTGTAATTATTTCATAAATAAATCTTAACACATAATATCCACATTATTTGATGACTTTTTGTTTATAGAAATGTTTTTTAAATGATTTTTTCAATTCAAAATAACATTTTTATGCAATATATCCAAAATTTACTAATTATAAATTAAAATTCACCTTTAATTTTACATATTTGATCTTGGTGCTCTTTTTCTTTATGGTTTTTCAAAATAAATATCATCCCCTACTAGAAAATAATATTAATTAAATAAAATTAAAAATTATTATAATATAAACAACTATTAATAAATTAAAACTTACTTTTCCAATATGTTCATAAAATCTCCTCACACATCGTTATGGATAGAGCATATCCAATAAAGTGTCTTCTCCCTTGGACAAAAAAACACCTAACATCCAATGGTCACTGATATAAAATAAAATTTAATGTTAATGGTTATTATGTTAAAATATAAATAACACTTTGTGAGATATATGTTTCATACCTCTCAACATAAGGAAACATCCAGCACTATGTAATTATATTATATTCAAATATTTCAACAATATAAAATGTTCTTTCTTCTTCATGAATTATTCATGATTAAGGTGAATTGAACTGTGGGTATATCAATCTATATACATCTGTTTTTTCATTCTCCTCACACATTTTATAAAGATACCTAATACAAAATAGGCATAAGTATAAATTTTCAATAAATTTAATGTAGGGAAAGATTTATGTTAAGACTCACATGGAAAAAACTTGCATCACGTTGATGCCTAAATTATATCTAGTTACAATCTCCATGATATCATTTTTCAAAATCCCCATAGTTATTTCATGCCCACATACATTATCTTTCACTAGAATCTCATAAACACCCGTTAACAAATTTGAATATCTTAACAATCTGTCAAGACTTCTAGAATCTGTATCTGAAGTCATAACCCTTTGTCTTTGTTGTTTGCTATACAATATTTCTTTACCTTTAAAGTATTCATATAAATAAATAGATAAATATATTGACTTTAAAATGTTAAAACAAATTTAATACAAAAATAAAATAGAAGATAAAATATATACACGTCTCTATGATAATATGTCGTAGAAGTCTAGGTGGCCAAACTAAAACGTGACTGATACTTTGTCCAACTTTCCTCACCTCATATTTAGGTAACGGTGCTCCAACTAATGTATCTATAATATCCTATACAGTGAACCTATGTTGCTCTATCTCTAATTGTTGATGATGAATGGTATCTCTAATATAATATATCATCTCATATACAACAATATGATAGTGAGGACCATCAATATATAACTCATAGTAACTAGGAAGACATGGAGGAGGGGGTGTAGGAATAGGATAAAAAATGGGGTTTATAGGTAGAGGTTGAGGAGTGGGTGTAGGAGTAGGATAAAAAATGTGGTATGGAGGTGGAGGTGGAGGAGTGGGAGCTGCTGTGTGTTAGGTTTTCTAGGGCCTTCAGTGGAAGCCGGTGGGCCGTGGATTTTAAAATTTTCATCGGCAGAACGATGGTACTTGTCATCGCTGACGATCCGAGCCCCGGAGAGGTCTGAGGATCTCGCGTAGATTATTAAGAGCACAAAATTAAAATGGAAATGTACCCATTTCAAATCTGAAGGTGCGGTCGACTGCTACTAGATGATGGTGATCGTCGCTTGAAGGATCCAAATCAGGATCCCTCTAGATCGTCCACACGCACTCCAAAAATCCGTAGGAATGCCGATCGTCGAACTCCGGGTGATAGCGCGGCAATCTGATGATGCTCTCGACGTCCCGACCATCACCTCATCGAGAAGCCTTCGATACAGAAGAGAGATCACGATCCGAGCATCTTGGATCGAGTGCTTCTCTCTCTAAGAAGTGGGAGGAGAGAGAGGCTCTCAACTTTCATTCCATGCAAATGAATGAATAGTGAATTTCACATTAAAGAGAGAGAGTCTCCTCTCTTATTTATAGAGACGTTGATAAATACCTGTAGGGTTCCCCGGCCCCCGTTAATATCAACGTTCTCTAAATAAATAATTTTGATGAACTTAACTGTGCCAATATTATTTATTATTTTATCACATACTTGTAATATATATGAAACATATTACGTGATAAAATCTGAGCCATTTAACTTGACTCATTGTCCTGATTAATATTAAATGAACCTTGAATATTAAAATAATATTCGTTCGATTAATATTTTCTCATATTTACTAAACTCGTAAATACATTAAATAAATTCAATCCCAAATATTCATAATTTGAATATTAATGAATTTATTTAATTCATTTGGTGATCGACAACTTGGACAACGCTCGGACCCCGTGGCAAGGCCCACTATGTCCATATACCTATTCAACTGAATAGGTGCAGATTCTTGAATACGCTGTTGTGTGTGACCCTCTAGACCCTTATCTCGATAGCAGTGAATAAAATCCACAAACCAAGAGCGGAGTCTAGAAACTAATCAAGGCCCCTAAAGAGATAAGGATAGTCATAGAAACGACTACCATCCTATGAACACTGACTGTGTACTATAATATCTTTGTCATTAAATATCTCATAAAGTAGGACGCACTCTTGTGTCATCGTACTTATCTTGCTTTATTATTTTTTGATCTATCCGGATGGATTTTCCTTTCTACTGCTTTGGCCAAAGACTTATGAAGGCGGCACCATCCTGATCAACCAGGCCTGAGATATACAACTTTCTAAACTTGGAAGCGACAAATCCTTTCTTGACCATTCAACCAGCGTCATATCACCAATGACGCACCCAACACAAACTACCTCGCCACGACATTACTGCCATGGTTTTCGCCTTGCATCAAAGTATGTAATTAAGTGATATACATTAGTAATGGTCTCAAGTCAGGATACCAATACACATGTCTGTAGATAGGAACAACCAATGTCACCCAAAACATGTGGTGTTTCTATTGGCGGGTCTGTTCTCATGATCTCACTACTAGAGATCACCAAGTGCAAACTTCGTGAGAAGAATTCTCAATGCTTATGAGCCCCCAACACCTAATATTTAGACATATACTGTGTCCAATCAGTAAGATGTATCTAGACTATAGAACATATATTTAAGATCAATGTCATTGTATCTCAAGGTTCTCATTATAGCCTAGGATCTTCTATAACCTCTTGACACGACAATTAACCTTTGGACATTACCATTATTATAGTGGACGCAGAAAAAGTCCGCACTATAATGGTAAGATATCATCATGCATATCTAACTGTACACATGATACGGTAATCAAAAGTACTACATAGTTGGGTCTAGGGAACCCACTATTTCAACACTCCCACTTGCACTAGAGCCAAATTGCTAACTAAACTTGTTAGATACTCACATGATAAATACCATTCTTCTGCTGAGTAATGGCTTTAACTACTGGGCCTACCATGTTTTTGTTTCATGGCATATCTGTTATATACGACCTCATCTGCTTGAGTAAAACCTTCTCAAGATAAGGTATCCCCGAGTAGATCACTTTTGTTCATTGTCATAACTTGACAACTTGGCTAGTAAGAATATCATAATTCTCATTATGATAATACTTTTATCACTAGGTGCGAATCCAAGAACTGGGACAAATCTTTGCGATTTATAACTGCTTCTTAGCTACCTTAGAAGCTGCAATGTACTCGGTATTTGTAGGTATGGCTACCACAAGCTTTTATGAGCTTGACTCACTCATCTCCTTTGCCTAACTACGATACTAGATCAAATTGATCTAAGTATTACTATTTTGTGTCCCACCAAAACTAGTATACCTTCCTCTCCATATTCCAGGTACATATCATTTGTACTTACCGAAGTAAAAAATGATAGTTCTGACTGCATCACTTGCAGTGCTCCTAGAAATAATTGATATCTGCCTATAATAAATTATATCCCGGTAGTATCAATTATTGTACATATTATGGCATATGTGATTGATCCATTGCTAAAGAATATGGTATCAATTCACAACTTTAATCTCTACACATGCTCTGAACATGTTAACCTGGAGAGATTAAGACATGTGACATAGGCAACAATTCTGAACTTGAATTGTTCCAACTTGTATTTATTCAATACAATGTCACTATATGTACGATTGACTAGGACCAAGAAACCTTTGGATCTACCTCAGTGGATCATATTACCTAGAACTTAGGTTTCTACTTGAAGTCAATCATTGGATAATTGCTTTTAACCTGATCTTATCTTTCTGTAAGATCAAAATCTATTTTCCATATGTTGCCAAACATATTTCACTTGGAAAACATTAGCGCTCCCACTAACCTTTGGTAGACATAAGGCAAAGATTCATTTATAATGAATGCTCCAAGATCTTGTTGCTTACTCTAATCCAGAATTGGATTTCAGTAACTATCAACCCTTATTGGCATCATTTTATTTCATCATCTCTTTCTGGTTGCGTCGTATAGACACCTTCCATGAAAAATGATCTTGACATCCAATGACTAATAAAAGGATCTTAGAAGTTCAGCTATGACAAGTAAAATTCTAATAGATTTAGACATACCAAATTGGTATAACCAATCGAGCCTTATTGGTACCATACTTGTACCATCCATGTATCATTTCATTTGAATACCCACCACAGTATTCAATTTATAAGCCCCTTTGCAATTTGATACATGAAATCTATTATTTAATTTTAGTTGATCTTGTCAATCTTAGCTTGTTTCCATATACTGCTTACTTGTAGGATTTATTATTCTCAATGAATAATATATCACCGACCGTGGTGAATATAAAACCATCACCATGGTTTCATACTTCCTACGCAGTATGTATCTCTGGAATATGCCTATTCCACATGTACTTGTGGAACTTGTTCCCTATGCCAACCATTTGTGCATCTCGAGCATCGACTAAGTCCAAGTCAATTCAGCTCCCACTATCTCTAATAGAGATGTGCACCCTTGTATATAAATGTAGTCTAATACTTGACTACATCTTTTCTATCTTAGGGATCTATGTAATATCCTAAGAAACTGTTAGGATAATTAATTTAGATGCACAACGTGTTTAACTTGATGCATGTTTGTTTAAATCCTAACAAACTCTTTGCATCTAAACACGTCCTATGACATAATGGATTTTCTATCATACTATGATTCGTATGATATCCATTTTAGTTGGCATATTGTTTATGGGTTTAAGCTGTTATTTTCAAAGCACATCATGAAATATAATGGAAGTTTTTACAGGTTGTAACATTGATATAACTTACATCATAACTTTGATGTATAACATATGCGTTTAGGAATTGCTCCACGCTACATGTTTGTTGACCAATGTTAATATATAAGACTTTATCATCGATATTCCTTATGAACATCAACACGGTGATGTAGATAAGGTAACATGCATTTAGGAATTACTCCACGCTACATTATCATGATCGATGATTGCTTGGTCAAGATATTCTTCGGCCTGCCAATCCGAAGCAACTGATATATTCTTACCAAACCTATACTTCACTATTCCTTAATGACTTAAAGGAAACTTATGAAGTATCTTTACCTATTTCTTTATTTGTAATAGTTCACACTATCTTGTTGAACTAACCTCGGAAAGCTTTGTGGCATACCTTTATTTCTAAAGGTTTCTTTTTCTAAACTAAGGGTGTAAATAATACCATAGGTGTTTAGCTATGCCGAGCCTAAATACCATATTGGGTATATAGTTGACGTCCGCTTTTAGTTTTTCTTGACAAAGAATCACGTTTCCACAACTGGGTAGGTCTTACATTTTATATTCATCATGTATTGCCATTGATTCAAATAGCAGTGAACTATTTGTTGAGTATGTTACCACAAACAAAATTCATTCCAAAACATGGAATAATGTCTCATCATGTCTAAATGGGCACATGAGATAAATGTTTTCGGTTATACTCCACAACTTGTTCAATTTGAATCAATCACTTGGCAATTAGAAGTTATGTGTTTCTCCCCGCTGACTTAGGAATCACCCTTTCTCAGCTGCTTGAAGAAGACACTTTACTTCTAGTAATGTTTCTGTACTTACTTGGTTATTGTATACATATATGTGAAAATCATATTATATTTTAATACCCAAGAAGTATTCTAGAAAACAATACTTTTATATGATGAATATGAACTGAATGAGAAGCAGGTACTTGCTTCCGGTATTTCAGTTTTAAACTTCCATGAATTTATTTCATTATGTAATGAAAATAACCTTTTGTTAAATAACCAACCACTTTTCATTGAAGGACATGATGAAGGTTCCTTTGGCGTAACTTTTCATAAGTATTTTCACCTTGCCATTCAATTTATTCGCCATAATAATAAAAGATGGTGTTATCTCTAATATTATTATTACTTGATGAATGTTACCTTAAAGGTAATGAAGCGCTTACTCTATACAGTTCATTTATACTTTTAAATGAAACTAGAGTAATTGGGTGTAAAAGGTATAAGAATGGTATTACATAAAAGATTTTGAATTTTCTTTCACTTTACACAATCTGAGTGCAATCATCACATTCAAATCTTGCTTCGCTTTCTCCTCGAAAGGATCTTGGAGATGAGACTACATGTAATATCATTCATGTCATGATGTAGTGGACACAACTAACATCAGAATTTGATGATATTATTATGACTGAACCATAATATGCTTGATTCATGAGTCTCCTGTAAGCAGTTTTACACCCACGCTTCTTAAGGTGGCTTAACAGGATGGGATACAAGCACCTTGAATTTTCGATATAGTAGTAATGTGCGCAAGTGCCTATACTACTCTTGGAATTTCATGCTTGTTTGGACATTAACTTTGTTCAATGTTCATCGCAGTTTTATTATGGTATTGCTTTCCATTATCTACAAATATACTTCAGTAGATTGTACTTTTATGTGATTACCAGTTTAGACATAATTGATTAATTTAATCATTAAATGTATCCCACTAATTTTTCGAATTCTAGGAACCCTGTGTATTAGAATTGGAATACTCTTGAGTATTCTAGTGGAAAGGATCCCTAAACCTCCCTCATAGTCTACAAGCTAGGGCTACGCCACTACTCGGAGGGTCCAAGGTAGGCTTTTGGCTGGCTAACTGCTTTAACTTGCGGTTCCTTGATGTGTTGAGTGAAGTTCCAGCTTCAAAATCATTTAATGATTTACTCAACGCTTGCCTCTAAAATTACAAAAAACTAGTTAATTCTATATCTTTTCTGCAATTTTAGTTAAGTCGACCCACCACACAAATAAGAACTCCCCGGTAGTAAGAGGCACCCTCAGCTGAGGCATGAATCGACACCTCGAACACCCGGTTTTGTTCAAACTTGAATGATGGAAGGATGTTTGTGACTTAATATTTTCTTTGAGGGTTTTATGTTTTTCTCTCGACGAATATAATCCATTTCTATTAAACGTGTTCATCTATGTTGTCACGCTCACAACTGAACTTTAATAGAAAAACATAAGCCGCTTCTTTATACATTTTATTATCTATCATTTTATGTGTTTTCCTGCTGTTCTAAAATGAATAAAATAATAAATAAATGCATAAAGGTAAAACTACTACCCGACTGGTCTTGATCATCTAAACGACCTAAGGGGCATCATACCTGTGTCAAAACTTGACACTAGATGCATCTCAACCCGTGTTGTATGTCTGCTTCTCATTTAAAGCATCGCCTCGTCTTGGCGGAGTCCACATCACGTCTTGGAGTATTGCCTCATCTTGGCATGGTCCACATGTCATCTTGCATCGTCTTGATCAATGTTCTCTGCCTCGTCTTGACGGGGTCGATGTCGCTCGTCGTCTTCGTCAGAAGTACAAAGATACTCGCGCGCAGGCGAGGAGATCTTGGGTATAAATTTACATCAGGTAAATTGGGTGCGCAGACCCTTATACATTTTAACCGAAAAAAAAGACGATGCACAGATTTTCATTTAATTAATTACATGTAACACCCCAATCTTCCACGGTACGCTTCTCTTTCAATAATGCAATAGCTTGCATTGTATGCAAGTTCGAGATTCTAACACACACCGTGACCAATCAAAGTAACCGTTATGAATAGTAATATCCACTTTTTGAAATTATATAAATTTTATATTTCACAATGGGCTTCATTTTTGTATTCAGAATATCAAAATTATCCTAAGTTGAATTTTTTGTAATTTTCTGAGAACTTCCAATTTTCTATGAATAGAAAAATACTTAAAAACAACTTTTTTAATCAAAATAATTTATAGTGATAAATTATACTATTTAGTGGTTTTAAAGTATAATTAGAATATATTTTTAACATTTTATCCAATGGTGGTCATTAGAATTAATTTCACTTTGAAATTGGACATAAACAATTGTCAATCTTTTGATATATATTGTTTCTTAAAAACACGCTATTTGTTGTGACAACGGGAATTAATTATTAAATTAATTAATGAAACTTATATGTTTGGAATTTTTTAAAATAGAAATCATTTTTTAATTCGGAATATCAATTATAGCTTAGGGTGAATTTTTGGTATTTTTCTGAAAAACTTCAATTTTTGATGAATAGTGAAACCACTAAGTGGTAGTTAAAAAACTGATTTTTCGTTTAAATGAAACTTTACCGCTTCTGTGAATTGAATTTCAAAAATCCAACTTACATCATTGTCATTAGGAATTAGAATGTGGTTCAATGGGATTAAAATAATTTTTGGTGAATAGTAACTTTTAAGTTTTATTAATCGCGATTAAAGGTAATTAGTGAAATTTAAGGTAAAAATGATATTATAAAAATATGAAAATACCTTTACACTTGTCCTACACTTATTGGATGAGTCATTTCCGACCAAGAAAATCCATGTGTCAACTTTGGGACCCCATGGAGCCACTTGGGTAAGAAAATGACATTAATAACTTTTTATTTAAAGTAAAAATAAAATTGTCACAAACATGTGTTGTTTTACTAAAAAAATTATTACATGGGGTTATATAAGTTAAATTTTCGACTATAAATATTCATTGGAAATATAAAAATATTTCCTACATCATGGTAATTTTTTTATAATTTTTAGACATTAAATAAATTAAAAAATTTATGATACAATGATGATGCAGCGATTACCTCATTAGTTAACGATTTAAATAAAATGAAAAGATAATATATAATATAAGACTTACACTTGTCAAAAACCTATTGGGTGAGTATATTTAGAACCCTTATAACCTTATATTAGAAATATATAATTTTGGGACCTTTAAAATCTGAAAATCATTTCATAATAATGTAACATTTCATGACTTTCCAAGAGTGCCCCTCCTCTCCTCTTATAAAAGGCCCCCACCACTACCACCTTATTCACACCATCAAAGCCATTTGGCTCGGCCAAATTCTGACCAAATACTCTCTCAACTTCCCTCTCTTACTCCTAGAATCCTCAATTTGAGCAGAATTCTTCCCAAGGAAGCCTTTGGCTCAAATCAAAAAGAGTTACCCGATTTTAAGGTAATGTCTTCTCTTATGTTATTTTGTTTTATTTTGCTTCTCCAACCCCTTAAACTCTTTTTATTACTTTATTTTTTAACAAAAACAGTATCTTAAATATACTAGGATGTTGTTATGAGAAGTATTTGATTTACACTTACACACACCTTCGTCTAATGGTTAAAGAACATACTGTTTCTGTGGTTGGCAAATTTCAACCTCACGAAATGATGATTGTTCAATCTTCTTTTAACACCTATCATGGTGGACATTAAGATGTCACTATATTTATATATGATATATATTATGTTTATGTTTTCCTTATGCTTCTGTATTTCTCATTTATGGCATACCTTTATGATTTCCATTATGGGTAAACGCGATAATTTCATTTTAGGAAGTGCGGACTACCGCCCCCTCAAAGTGATTTGAATCGTTAATGCCATATGTGGGATGTATAAAGGATGGAGTAAATGATATTATATATGATATTATACTGTAATTATAATATACCTTTATATCATTATTATTTCATTCCATTAAATATAAAATAGAAATGAAAGTAGCGTTCATGCGTACGTACGGCTTACCATCTCCATGAACGGTGCATTTCATTTCTTACCTCTAAATGTTATGTAATATTATTAATGAATGTATATAATGGATATATATGATATATATGATCTCTAAATTATGAATATAATTCTGTAGATAATGGATATTCTACCACATAAACAACTTGTAATTATAAGAAGTTTATTGTTGACTCAAGTACCAAAGATTGACAAAACGACCGTTATTAACTTAAATGACTACATAATTTTTGTAACATTGTAATAAGTGATATAAAAGGTATAATGAACTTGAAAAAGGTTCTTAAGCAAGTATAGATTAACTCTAGTTTATTATTCAGGATATTAAATAACGGTCGAGTGAAGTCGGACACGAGGTAAGGGAACTTCTTAACCCAATTTCCGTTCTTTGTGTTAATCTCATACTTTCAAATTATGTCATGATATTATTATGTCCTATCTGCTATTTTTACTTTCTTTATGTGTAATTATAGTGAATACACATAATAGATCTATTTTATTTAAAAAAATGATCTTTTTAAGGGACTTCGTCTCAATCTCCTTTCATTGAGGCATATTTTGTTTTATACACAAATTTCTTTTATACGGTGTATAAAACTCTTTGACTTTTACGTTTATTCAAAAGGAATATTTTTTTATACGAAGCATTTTACTAAACGACAAAAGGGAATGTTTTTTTTTTCCTACATATGCGGCGACAACGACTTCTCTACCGCCGTGACCATTATTTGAGTTTCGGCTTCCTCTACAAGCCATAACTTTTTTAAATGAAAAATAAATACAAAGTTTTAATTTTCTTTTATTTTGGTATTGAAAATGGTTTTGAAAGTGTTTTTATTATATCAATGTGTTGTATTGATATCTTGTGATTGAAATGTGGAAATGTTATGTTTCCTTTATGCATGTTTTATGTGATACGATTATGTTATGGTTTATGATATGTTTAAACCTGTTCATATGAGGAATGCATTGGACTTAATAAGTGACGGGTGGAGCCCACTATAGCTCCTCGATTCATCAGCAGGTCTCATGAGACAAACTAGTGTCTTGGCATTAGGCCTTGACAAAATCTTATTTGTAGTCTTGGCATGAGGCTTTGGCTACGTGGTGATGATAGTCTGGCATTATGCATTCCATCATTATGAAAGTGGTTATTGATATTGCATGTGATTATTCGACCAGTAGAATATCCATGTGAATAAGTGAATGGAATTATTTCATTTTACTTTTTCCATATTATGATGAAGTTCATGTTTAAAAGGCTTTTGTTTAGTTATACATTGCCTTAAATGTTTATGTTTATTTATGAATGCTTCTTCTATATTGTTATCCTTACTGAGCATCTGAGCTCACCCATTTCAATGTTTTAATTTTTCCAGGATGTGAAGAAGTATTTTATGAATGACCTGAAGGGATAATATGAGGGGATATGAATA
Source organism: Viscum album (assembly GCA_963277665.1). Lineage (NCBI taxonomy): Eukaryota > Viridiplantae > Streptophyta > Magnoliopsida > Santalales > Viscaceae > Viscum > Viscum album. The sequence continues at coordinate 1,813,256,224 of OY728156.1, forward strand.
CAAGATGTTACTAATCGGTATTTTGAGACTTGATCTTTGTGATCATGCCAATGTTACGTAATAATGCACCGACTCTGGGTAACTGGGGTCAGGGTGTTACAGTTGGTATCAAAGGCAGTTTAGTACTAACCTTGGAAGCTAGATTTTGATAAACTCTGATTAGATCACATAGACCTAAGATAAACTTTGAGGATTAGTATAGAAGAACTTCCTTGAATTTTGGTATTATAGAGATTTTGTGAGTTTTCCGAGCAATACATCCCTGTCTGGATACGATCAGGTAGAGACGGCTCTGGCACAGATGTACCTAGGGGTAAAACCCAAAAACACCGCTTTGAGCTAGACTCGAACAGGAACTGGTGCACGAAAACGGGCATTGCTGCACTCTTGGTTACGACACTCCCGGGGGATATGCTTAAGATAATTCTCATTTTATTTACAAACCATTATGAAGGTTTTATGAGTATATACTTCCTCAAAGAAAACATTTTTACGATTATGGATTATATCCATAAACTGTTCAATTTATGTTAAGTATTTTACAAGTATGGAATTATGTATTTTGATTCATAAACTGATCTAGTTTATGTCATTGTATAGAAATGGCTCCCAGTAGAAGGAATGTGAACTCCATCAATACGTATGATCCAAAGAGTAAGAAGGATCATATATTTGACAGTATTAAGCCAACATTTATAAGGGAAATAGTCTCCCATGTGTTATCAACATATGAAGAAATAATATCATGTGTTAATAAGATAAGTAAATAATTCTCTGGGTCTTATGGCTTTGAAGGGAAGTAAGAGAAGAAAAGGATGGAAGAGAGAATGATGGATAAAGGGACGAGGGAAAAGAATAATTTTCCAATATGTGATAACTGTGGGAAGAAACACCTTGGAACTTGCCTGAAGGGAATGTGATTTTGTTATAAGTGTAGAGAAAAAGGACACAAAGTGCGTGAATTCATGGTTAAGAAAAAGGTTTCAAATATACAATGCTTCATCTGCAAGGAGTGGGGACACTACGCAAACCAATGTCCAAATCATCAGAGTATGCCCCAAATGATGTTATTGGATAATAATAAAGTTATGATACTACCAAAGATGAGGAGGAATGATTCACTACTACAAAAATGGGCAAGGGAAGCGCCCCCTTATATCAGCGCTAAGCAAAACCGCTGATAAAGGTTACCTTGTATCAGCGCTAAAATTTTAGCGCTGATAAAGGAGTTCTTTATGAGCGCTTTTCTAGCGCTGATATATGGCCTCTTTATCAGTGCTATAAAATCACTGATAAAGAAACTTTGTATCAGCGCTACAATTTTATCGCTGATACAGGGAGTCTTTATTAGCGCTTTTCTAGTGCTGATAAAGAGGCCATATATCAGCGCTAGAAAAGCGTTGATAAAGAACTCCTTTATCAGTGCTAAAATTTTAGCGCTAATACAGGGTAACCTTTATCAGCGCTAAAATAGCGCTGATAAAAAGACCCTTTATCAATGCTAGAAAAGCGCTGATAAAGGCTCCCTATATCAGTGGTAAAATTTTAGCGCTGATACAGTAAGGATTTATCAGCGCTGATAAAACCTTAGTGCATTTTTTTATAAAGTCGGTCGCACAGTGCCCTCGTTTTATCGCGACCTAAAGATCTCGCGGTACTGGAACCCTGCGAATCCCCTCTGCTTCCCACTGAGATCACGTTGTCGGACCTCTGCCGCCCTCGCTTCTCTTTTCCGGACCTCTGCCGCCCTCTGAGTTCGCATTGCCGGACCTCCGCTGCCCTCGAGCTTCAGTTTTCCGGACCTCCGCCGCCCGCAACGTTTTCAAGATTTGGTTTGCAGGACCTCCTTTAAGGCATGTTTTCCAAATCTTTTTTCAATATTGTTCTCCTCTCCCATTTGTATATCATTTTTTTAACATTCTTTTTTATTCTATGGGTGAGTATTATGGATTGACCGATTGAAGAAAATGGACCATACTTGATGGAAAATGATGTAAAGGGGATGATTCACATGTGTTTACTAATTTTCATTATATTTCTCAAGAACATGGTGCTTGTTTACTTTTATTGTTGAAAATCATCATTGTTTTTTGGTGGGGTTGTTTGGGAAGTTTTTTATTAGTTTGGTTGTGATAGATTCCATTGGGGGAAAATGTGAGATGGTTGAGGTGGTAAATCGTGCAGTGGGGAAGCATCAACCTTTCAATTGTTAAAAAGATGTAATGAGTGGGTTATTGTGGGAGATGACATTGTTAGTTGATATGGGTTTTCCTTTTAGTTTCCCAGTGACATATAATATAGTTGCTAATGATGAAATTGAAAAGGGTTTGGTGGGAATTGAATAACTTCATGGATAAAAATGAAATGGTGGCTATAAAACTATGCTCACCCTCTATGTGATGAGTGTATCAGGTGGTTACCTCTTCTAAAATTCAAATATGTGATTTCCTTTACCGAGATATAAACCTATGACCACTCTTAATTCAGGAAACATCCAAATCTAGGTGATAATCCTAGGTTTCCTTAGGTGACGAGAATATGAAGTCCCTATGTTATGGGAATATGAGATCTTCTTTATCTCCCAAATAATGTTCCCTTGATTATACCTCATGAGATTATAAATAGATTCATTAGGGGATATGACTAAGAATCCCCTAAGTGATGATCATAAGATCTCTTATTCATCTCCTTGGTAATGATCCTAGGATTATACCTCACATGAGGAGTATGAGATTCCTTAGGCAATGTGCCAAAGAATCCCCTATGTGATGAGCATACGATCTCTAAACACTCCCCTTAGTAGATGATATTATGTTCTTACCTGGTGTGATAAGAACACGATTCATTAGTTGATGAATATAGAAATCCTTATGTGCTATGAATATATTTTATGAACCAAATTGGTGTAGATTCCTCACATGAAAAATGTGATCCACCTTGTGTAATGAGCCCAAATATCCAATTCAAATGGGCCTTATTCTATGGGAACCATACATATTAGTCCATACTCTAAATGAAAACATTCCCACACATAGAGGACCATATTCACTTAGTGGTCCATACTCTTACTAGTTGAAAAAACCCTATACCACATAGAGTCGTATTTTTTTGTGAATCCAAAATACACTCATTAGGCTATATCCCCTTTTATTTAGACCAAAAAATGTCTTATCACACATATTTACCATACTAACTTTCACTTGGTATCATTCGAAAAATCATCTATACAACTTGATGTTAAACTATATCAATTATTTATTATTAGAAGTACATTGCACATGGTTGTGATAAGTACCCTCGGTGCATTCACTAACCCATGACATGTTGGAGGATGGTTTTAAGGGGTCACTAGACTATAATCTACTAACCAATAGAGGGGTCTAAATGGGTATAGGCCATGAAATAGTGTTATCAAAGAATTTTATTAGGAGATATGATAAGGTTTGATGTTAGGAACATTTGAGGATTTCAATGGTTTGGTTTAGAAAGTATTTCATTTGAATTCATTGGTATGTTTTGGGTGTACCTTTCCTTAGGTTTCAAATTATGCTCTTAGTGATTCTTCATGGTTAGTGGTTGTAGTCTCTTATTTGGGTGAAGGGATGTGTTCTTAGTATATTTCCATCTTATGATGTTATTCATGGTTAGTGGTTGTAGTCTCTTATTTGGAGATGTATGATGTTCTTGGTGAGGGCCACTGTCTAGCTAGTGGTGTCGTTGTATATGAGAAAGCATCGATGTAGTTGGAGATGTATGATGTTCTTAATTTGAGCAGACTCATTCAGATTCCAAGTTTGTGTTTCTATACTATATCTTCTTTTTGGGGTTCATGTGTTTCATGAATTCATATTTTATCCATTTGAAGTTGGTTAGACATGTTTTGATCATTTTGAAGCACAAAATAACCCTATTAATGAAAATAATATATGGAATGGATGGTATCTTGTTGTGAATTAACCTTTTTCATTGAAATAAAATAGGTTTCCTTCTAGCCAACATGAAAGCCACTAACCTATTCTCAAATACCATGTTTTTTCATATTGTTTGGGGTATTTTGATTCACTACCCCCTTTTGGTTTCCATTTCTTCTTGGTATGATCATCAGGAACGATTTCACTTCCACCAGCAATGAGTATTTAGGAATGATGAATAAATATTAATGGTTAGGCTCTATTAATCTCCATTTTTATAAGGAAGTGGTTCTCTTATACTATATTTGGAATTCTTGTTTTGTGTACTTTAACCATAAATACTAATATTTGAGATTCAAATAGGATGGAGATGAATAAAGATTGGATGGATGTTAATCGTTTAACAATAGAGTACGAGAACGGAGTGAAAGAGTTCATCAAGTTTGCAAAGGATCACGCAAAGGGTCCTTCTCAAATCCTTTGTTCGTGTTTACGTTGTTGTTATTCTAGACTACTTACTCCAGAGGAGTTGGAAGAACATTTGATATGTCACAGAATAGATTGGAGTTATAAATGTTGGAATAAACACGGAGAAAAAGCAAATATAGCTACTGGCTAGGATAAAACTGCGTTTTATGGATCGTCAGATATGAATACAAATATGGATAATTAAGAAGACTGTATGGAGGATGTGATTACAGATGTCAATGATGATTAAGATCGTATTGAGGAAATGACAAAGACAATTCAAGATGAACTCAGTGATTGCCCAAAATTGTTTGAGAAGTTAAAGAGTTGTGCAAAGACGCCATTGTATGCTGCTTGTACTAGGTATACAACATTTTCAATTGTACTGAAGTTTTATAAATTGAAAACAGGCAATGGATGGAGTGATGTCAGTTTTACGGAACTACTTGATCTCTTGAATGACATGCTCCCGGAAGATAATGAGCTCCCAAGCCGGACATATGAAGCTAGACGAATGCTACGCTCGATGGGAATGATTTCTGAAAGAATACATGCCTTCCCGAAAGACTGTATATTGTTTCGCAAAGAGAACAAATCACTTATAGAATGCCCAAAGTTTGGTGCTTCTTGATAAAATAAAGATAAATCCAATCCTGCGAAAGTTGTATGGTACTTTCCAATCATTCCAAGGTTTATGCGTCTATATGGAAGTGAAGAAACTGCAAGACAATTGTCGTGGCATGCAGATAAAAGAAATAAAGATGGGTTATTACATCATCTGACCGAATCTCCTCAATGGAAGAAAATTTATCATGAGTATCCTGAATTTGGAAAAGAGCTGAGAAACCTTCGTCTTGCGTTATCTACAGATGGATTGAATCCTTCTGGTTTTCAAACCAGCACTCATAGTACATGGCATGTTATGTTGGTAAATTATAACTTACCACTCTGGTTATGCATGAAGCGGAAATTCATCATGTTATATATGCTTATATCAGGACCAAAACAACCAGGTAGCGATATTGATGTTTATCTGGCTCCTTTGATCGAGGATTTTAAGTTATTGTGGGACTCAGGTGTAATGTTGTATGATGCTTATAAAAGTGAATACTTCATGTTGAGAGCGATGTTGTATGGGAAAATAAATGATTTCCCTGCTTATGGAAATTTTTCAGGCTATAGCATTAAAGGAACTCAAGGGTGTCTCGTGTGCGAAGAAGATAAAGAATCAATTAGGTTGAAACATTCATTGAAATCTGTGTTTCTAGGACATCGTAAATTTATACCTCGTCAACATAAGTACTGATCTTGGACGAAATCATTCAATGGAAGTTCAGAAAAACGTGCAACACCATCTCCACTAACAGGTGATCAACTGTTTGAGAAAGTAAAAGATCTGAACACTATTTTTGGTAAACCATTTTCAAAAAACCTTACGAAAATTGGTTGGAAAAAGAGATCAGTTTTTTTTAATTACCATACTGGAATTGTTTGTACGTCAGACATTTTCTTGATGTGATGCATGTGGAAAAAAAATGTATGTGACAGTGTTATCGGAATGTTGCTAAATGCCCCTGGCAAAACAAAAGATGGAATTAAGGAAAGGTTGGACATGGTTGACATGGGAATATGATAAGAGTTGGCTCCCGTGAAGGGTGAAAATCGAATGTTTCTTCCTCCAGTTGCTTATACTCTTTCTAGGGCGGAGAGATATCAGTTTTTCAACTTCATCAATGATGTAAAGGTTCCAGAGGGGTACTCATGAAATATCAAGAACATTGTGTCAATGAATGATTTGAAGTTAAAAGGTTTGAAATCACATGATTGCCATGTTTTGATGCAAGGTCTAATTACTATAGCTTTACGTTGCATTTTTCCCAAGAATGTTTGTCATACGTTAACCAAACTTTGTTTCTTTTTCAAAGCTATATGTAGCAAAGTTTTAGACCCGTGTAAATTGCCAGCCATGGAAAAAGAAATTTTCATTATATTATGTGAATTATAAATGTTCTTCCTGCCAACATTCTTTGATATGATGGTTCATTTGATGATTCACTTGGTGAGAGAGATTCGACTTTATGGTCCTGTGCACTATAGATGGATGTATCCTATTGAACGGTATATGAAGATTTTGAAAGGGTATGTCAAAAATCAAATTCGGCCAGAGGGTTGTATATTGGAGTGATATATTGTTGAGGAAGCCATTGAATTTTGTACTGAATACCTATCTGATGTGGAAAGCATTGGTCTCCCGAAATCTCGTCACACTGGACGCATTGAGGGTGAGGGAATTTCTGGAAGAGAAGTTGTTACAATCAGTATTACAGATCGGGAGCAGGCTCATATTTATGTTTTACATAACAGTTGGGAGGTTGATCCATATATTAAAACTCACAAAGAAATTCTTAGGCAGTTGAATCCATCGAGGGCTGAAAAATGGTTATCAGATACACATAATCACCAGTTTATAGGATGGTTTCAGGACCATATTTTTAAGTAGTTGGATGAAAATCCGAATTCAATTTCAGAACGTCTTCGATGGCTAGTCGCTGGACCAAGTGCGTATGTATTATCTTATAGTGGTTATGTAATTAATGGTTATACATTCTATACAGATAAACATGATGAAGATAGTACCATGCAAAATAGTGGAGTTACACTAGTGTCTGAAGCGATGCATGTTTCTGGTAGTAAGGACAAAAATCCAATTTATGAAAATATGTCATACTTTGGCATTATCATACTAATATGGGAGTTGGATTATACGACATTCCAATTGTCGATTTTTCAATGCAAATGGATTGATAAAAACAGTGGTGTTAAAATAGATGAATGAGGATTTGTGAAAGTTGATTTTAGTAAAGAAGGGTACAAAGACGAACAGTTTATAATGGAATCATAAGCGGTACATGTTTTTTATGTTCCAGATCCCGCAAACCGAAAGTGGTTGATTGTTCTGTTATCGTCCAAAACTACTGAAGGTTCCGATGAAAATTCGGTTGAGGATGATCCTTTTAGTGGTACGTCGCAATCATTTTGGAGCGGTACCAATGAAGATGATGTTTTGTATGTTATAGGAGACCACAATGAATGGATTTGGATAGTCTATAGAGGTGTAAAATCCCTTCAACCTTTGAAAAAAAGAAATAAAGTTCAGTAAACAGGTTGTATTTTGTTTGTAATATAGATCTTGTTATCTCATGTTATTATCTTATCATTACTAAATTTATGTAATATGAATTAACTGTTCAACCACTTTTGCAGATAATGACTTCTGCACATTCTGATGCTCCTAACCTTGAGGCTGAACAAGTCTCTCAAGTAGCTGCTGCTGCAGCTGCTGCTGCTCCTGCAGCTCATGCTGCTGTTGTTGTTGCTCCTGCTGCTGCTCCTGCTACTCCTACAGCTCATGCTACTACTTATGTTACTCCTGTTGCGGCTCTGGTTGTTCCTGCTGCTCCTCCTCCTACGGCTCCTCTTTCTGCTCCTCCTCATGCTGCTCCTGCTGCTACGGCTCCTGCTGCTCTTAGTGTTGAGGTCCAACAACCATCAACACATGTCGTTGATACCATTCTATATGAACATATAGATGATGTTGATATCGATGAAATGGTTAGGAATGAAGGACCAGCGTCGTAGAAATCACAGGTGCGTCTTAGTTTGACGGTGTTAGCCAAAATTCTTAAGGTGAAAAGCAAAGGCATCAAATTTGAAGTCGGATGGAATGCACGAGGCCAACATGTGAATCCCAACAAGGCTATGTTTAGCAGCTACATTGGATTTGTCACTCGGAAACGCGTGCCGATTGACATAGATTCATGGCACCATGTTGTGTCCGGGCTGAAGGCTGTGATCTGGGAAGAAATTATGGTAACATTATGAATTTATTTCTTTAATTTACTTGCAAATAAAATAATGAAACAATGTCTTACTCTTCTCAATATCTTGCAGAGTACATTTATAGTAGACGATTCACACAAGGATTATGTACTAAGGCTTGTAGGAAAGATTCATCGAGGTTTTCTCACTATTTTAACAAGATGTCACCTCAAAGATTATAAAGGTAAAATAAACCCGCACCCACCCATTGTCTACGCTCACCTGATATCCCAAGAAGCATGGGATGCATTTATTGGACGTCGTGGGGATGAGAAGTTTCAGGTACATTGTGAGTGATAATACATTGTTTGAGGATACTTGTATTCATCACTTTGATTGTCAATATTTCATTTATGAAACAGAAACTCTGTACTGAAAATAAGGAACGTGCTTTAAAACCAACATACCCCTATCGTAAATCAAGGATGGGGTACGCTTCATTAGAAAAGAAAATGGTACGTATTTTAAATTTACAATAATATTGTTAGGTGCCAATAAACAACATCATAATTATTTTTCTATGTTTATATGTAGATTGATGAGTCTAAAACCAAATTCACTTCCATCCCAAGTCATGTGCTATGGAAGGAAGAATGTGTGAACAAAGATGGGAAGTTAGTAGATGAGAACACACAGAAAGTGTGAGAAATATGTGTAAGTATGACACGACGATAAAATAATTTGTTTAAAATTGTCAGTACATAAAAATAATTAGTTATTTTCCTATATCTGACAGTCACAAGAATCAGCTACTCCTGTAGCTGATACAGACCTATTATCGATGGCTTTGAAGCAGCCAGAAAAATACGGTCGTGTCAGAGGTGCAGGGTTTGGGGTGACACCCCGAGTATATTTTGAGAAGAAGAAAAAAATGGATGATACAGATGAAAAATTGGAACAAATGAGCCAAAAAATAGCAACTCTTGAAGAACAATTGCAATGGCAGGGAGAGTTGCCAGTAACTTTTATGGGTGGGAAGCAAAGGGAAGCCACAACTCAAGAACAACCGCCGCATGAACATCCCGCCCCACCCCCCACCATCTTTGAGGCGAGCCATTCGCCTCAAAGAACTATCTTAGTCATGGTAATCAATATTCTAATAATTGTTCCAATGAAATATGAATCAGACAAACACTGGTAATTTTTCTGTACTCATCTTCTACAGGGTGATAATGATTGTGATTTATATCTGTCAACACTCACCTATCACCTTGTAGCGAGGGCTACAGTGTTCAATATCCCAGATTCCACACTGCATAATAGACCACTTCTGAAAGATCATCTGAAAGTGATGATTACTGTAGCTCATGAGCCAAAGGCAGAGCTACCTATTCCATTTCATGACGATGATATTCATATGGTTGGAAAGGCTATTGGGACATTCATTGCATGGCTGTCACAACTTGTAAGAGTACATGTGGACAAAGAGATATTTATTTCCTTTTCTTTTCAAGATAAACCCTTAACAATTAATTAAAAAAGGGTCTGAACCAATGATTGTTGTTATAGACGGAGAAAGGGAAGGGGGTGACAAACGTCGGCTCAAAACCATCTAAAGGATCGACCAACCGATCCCAAGGAGCTACTGAAAGCACAATAACACCACCTGTTCTCTTTCCACATTTACTATCATTGAAGACTCATGTGGATATGAAGCTAAAAGATGGTAATAGTCATATAGTGGTTTTCGAAGAGAATATATACGGAGAGGAAAGTCAAGATTTCATTGCTGCTGAAAATGTAAATGAAATCCTTGAAAACGGTTGGCTAGGCATCACAGTTGTAAATGTATATATGAGGTATGTTTCCATGAATTGATTTTCTAAAAGCTTATCTAGCGTGAAAATTATGACTAAATGCATTTTATATTGTTGACAGACGCATTTATGAAAAACAATTGAAGGAATTTTCCCATGAGACAAGATTTGGACTGGTTAGTCCTCATATCACATCAACACACCTAACAAAAATAAATCCATCAAAAAGGGATTAAATAGTGAACGGCTGGTTGAAAACATTTGAATGCAAGATTACAGATGACAGACTTTTCCTAATACCAACCATGCAGGGGTAATACTCTACGATTAAAGCATATCAATTATATTTTCACTTCTTTTATTACTTATTCCTTTTTGTGTTTTTAGGAAAAATTGGTTGCTAATTGCGGTGAACTTGGATACTCTAAAGATTTATTTTCTGGATTCAAAGCAAGGATATCCATCAAACCGACCACACATGATGGAGTTTGTGAATCTATAAGACACTACATCTTACGTTTTAGGTCTAAACATCAAGTGATATAATTTATATTATCTTTTACTGATAGGGCGGTGTATCATTATCATCTAAAAAAAGAATGAGGCCAGGGGATAAGCATAAGGAGGCGAGCAAGTACTACGTCTGGACAAATATCAGGGTATATATAATAAAATTTCACTATCCAAACACATCTCAACACAAGTTACTTATTATTCTAATGATCAATTTTTTTGCAGTGTCCAAAACAAACAAATGATAATGATTGCGGTTATTATGTTTGTAAATTTATGAAAGAGATTGTTTTTCATCAGCAAACTAGAATCCCTAAAGAGGTATTTTTAAAAACAACTACCAGTTCGTTTAAGTTATTTATTATTTTTTTATTTTTTTATTTTGCAGTACTATTATGACTTCCAAAAAGCCTCATACTCACAAGAAGATATAGATGTGTTCAGAAACGAGTGGGCCGCATACCTGATGGAAGATTATACACAAATACAATGAAGATCTGACTTGGGTACATGTACAATTTGTGGTCATTTTTGAGAGGGGCTAAGGGGATCAAAAAATGAAACATTGTTGTATGTAAATGTTCGTAGGAAAATTGTAATTGTTATTAAATAAAACATCATTTCTCCAATGAGTAATTTTCCCATTTTAACAGATGATATGCACCAGCAACATGCAAGAATGCTGAACCACTAAAAGGGTCTCTATTTTGTTTAAAATGGACAAGATTTTAAGTGAAAACAACAACTGACCTACAGAAATTCAACTAAATGAATTCGGATTGCATTGATCTTTTATAAGAACGATCCAAGGGTCCTTGGTGACGTGTACGAGTCAACCCCATCTCAATCCGAGGCACGGTGTGGCCACTATCACTCAAAGGGTCTCTATTTTATTTAAAATGGATAAGATTTTAAATGAAAACAACAACTGACCTAGGAAAATCCGATCAAACGCATTCGGATTTCATTGATCTTTTATAAGAACAATCCAAGGGTCCTTGGTGACGTGTAAGAGTCAACCCTGCCTCAATATGAGGCACGGTGTGGCCGCTACCACTCAAAGGGTCTCTATTTTGTTTAAAATGGACAAGATTTTAAGTGAAAACAACAACTGACCTACGGAAATCTGACCAAACGCATTCGGATTGCATTGATCTTTTATAAAAACGATCCAAGGGTCCTTGGTGACATGTAAGAGTCAACGTCGCCTCAATACATGGCATGGTGTGGCCGCTAGCACTCAAAGGGTCTCTATTTTGTTTAAAATGGACAAGATTTTAAATGAAAACAACAACTGACCTACAGAAATCCGACCAAACGCATTCGAATTGCATTGATATTTTATAAGAATGATCCAATGGGTCCTTGGTGATGTGTACAATAGTTTAACTTCTTAGATAAGAGTTTCTGGAAGAGTATAAGAGACATGAAGCAATGAAGATCATTAGAGTGTTGGAGTAAATGCGGTTGCTACAAATAATGTGGCAATCGGCTTGTGCAACGCGGCCTAAGTTACAACTTGCAGGTATTGTACTTTATTTTTTTCTGGAGGGTTTTAGTGTAAATGTATTTTGGAATGATCATTGTTATTCATTGTCTTTTAGGTTTTTTTTTTGACAGCCAAGGGGAAAGGGTGGGGTCTGCAGACATTAGAGGATATGTCAAAGGGTGATTTTGTGTGTGAATATGTTGGAGAAATGGCCTCTTTTCCCTTCAAGCTCCCCGAACCCCGATGGTGATCGGGGTTTGGGGATCTTGAAGGGCAAAGTGGCCAATTGGTTAGATATTAGATACTATGGAAATGTTGCAAAAATATAGGATGTAATTTCCCATAAAGTCACCCTTCGACATATCCTCCAATGTCTGCAGACCCCACCCTTTCCCCTCAGCTGTAAAAAAAACCTAAAAGACAATGAATAGAAATGATCATTCCAAAATGCATTTACACTGAAACCCTCCAGAAAAAAATAAAGTACAATACCTGCAAGTTGTAACTTAGGCCGCATTGCACAAGACGATTTCCACATTGTTTGTAGAAACCACATTTTCTCCAACACTCTAATGATATTCATTGCTTCATGTCTCTTATACTCTTCCAGAAACTCTTCTCTAAGAAGGTCAACTATCATGTACGCATATTCACCTTCAAATTCATGGGTGCAAGTACAAGGCACGGATGAAGATAAACAATTTCTAAAACAAGTTGACCAACATGCATCATCCTTGATGAAATTAAGATAGAAATTCACATGGGCGTTCTTAAAGATATGATTTTGATGTATATAGTGAAAGGGTGGTGGATGTTCATTGTTGTTGTTGTTTGTCTACGAGACTTTCACCTTCTCTTATCATCTCGCTATGTCTTGGACATCATTCAATAGCCTTATATCATGTGGGGTAAATTGAGGTTGCTGAGCAACTATGGCGCCGCATGATCTTTCATGTCCAGTGCCCTCAGGATTGTTTTTCTAATCAAGCTGCCTCTGATAATTAGTTGTGTGTAAAGGTGGTGCGGCAGCCTCCATGATAGATTGGAAGTTGACCAATCCATTTGATGAACAATATGGGATGCTAAATCTGACATTAATAGCATCCAATACAGGAAATTGTTCCAATGATTCGGCAAGTGAGGATACATTTAAATATATTTCCTGTGTTTCATCAATCGAGTCAGTTCCTAGTTCCAAAAAGCATTCACAAACATCACTCATCAGTTTCCTCAAGGATAAAATTGGGTTCATGGCATTGTATGATCAAAGAGATCTATCCTCTACTGCTTTTACAACCTATGTGGTGCATGTTTCAAATTCCTCCAAAAAAAAGGAACAAATGTGGTGAGTTTTAAGCCACATCTATTTGATGTTTTTAAATGTTAATTATGTTTTGAAAATGGGTTCAATCTTTGAGGAAAATTTGAATTGTCCTTGATTCATGTATGGATGATGGATTCACATCCATTCCAAGTGGTTTTGATGGAAAGGATGGATGATAACATTGGTTGGTGTTCTCATGGATTTCTAAGCATGGTAAGTTAGAAAACATGTTGGGTATGTTGTGGAGTTTTAGTTGGGGTTCTAGTGGTTCTTTCCCGATGATGGAGGTGTTAAACATCAGATGGTGGTGTTTGTGAGGTAAAGCGTATAGTTGGGAGCACCATAGAAATTAAGAGGTCGGTTGACGACATGATCTGAATTTTGAATCAGATAGTCTTGGGTAAAATCCATCTTGGTGTTTAGATCAGTTGAGTACATTGAGATGAAGGTTGTGGTTGGGTTGTGTTATGGGTGTTTGGGGCAATGTAAGTATTTAATGGTACCTTTATGTTTTGCATAATTAATAATTAGTAGATCATATTCGGATTGAATTAATCTTTTATAAGAACGATCCAAGGGTCCTTGGTGACATGTATGAGTCAACCCCACCTCAATCTGAGGCACGGTGTGGCCGCTAGCACTCAAAGGGTCTCTATTTTGTTTAAAATGGACAAGATTTTAAGTGAAAACAACAACTGACCTACGGAAATCCGACCAAACGCATTCAGATTGCATTGATATTTTATAAGAACGATACAAGGGTCCTTGGTGATGTTTAAGAGTCAACTCCGCATCAATCCGAGGCATGGTGTGGCTGCTAGCACTCAAAAGGTCTCTATTTTGTTTAAAATGGACAAGATTTTAAGTGAAAACAACAACTGGTCTACATAAATCCAACCAAACACATTCGGATTGCATTGATATTTTATAAGAACGATACAAGGGTCCTTGGTGACGTGTATGAGTCAACCCCGCCTCAATCTGAGGCACGGTGTGGCCGCTAGCACTCAAATGGTCTCTATTTTGTTTAAAATGGACAAGATTTTAAGTGAAAACAACAACTGACCTACGGAAATCCAACCAAACGCATTCGTATTGAATTGATATTTTATAATAACTATCCAAGGGTCCTTGGTGATGTGTACGAGTCAACCTCGCCTCAATCTGAGGTACGGTGTGGCCGCTAGCACTCAAAAGGTCTCTATTTTGTTTAAAATGGACAAGATTTTAAGTGAAAACAACAACTGACCTACAGAAATCTTACCAAACGCATTCGGATTGCATTGATATTTTATAAGAATGATACAAGGATCCTTAGTGATGTGTAAGAGTCAACCCCGCCTCAATACAAGGCATGGTGTGGCCGCTAGCACTCAAAGGGTCTCTATTTTGTTTAAAATGGACAAGATTTTAAGTGGAAGAAACAACTGACCTACAGAAATCTGACCAAACACATTCGGATTGGATTTATCTTTTATAATAATTATCCAAGGGTACTTAGTTACTTTTAAAAGTCAACCTCGCCTCAATCAAAGGCACGTTGTGGCCGCTATCACTCAAAGGGTCCCTATTTTGTTTAAAATGGACAAGATTTTAAGTGAAAACAACAACTGATCTACGAAAATCCGACCAAACGCATTCGGGTTGCATTGATATTTTATAATAATTATTAAAGGTTCCTTGGTGACGTTTAAGAGTCAACCCTTCCTCAATCCGAGCCACAGTGTGGCCGCTATCACTCAAAGGGTCTCTATTTTGTTTAAAGTGGACACGATTTTAATTGAAAACAACAACTGACCTACAGAAATCCGACCAAACGCATTCGGATTGCATTGATCTTTTATAAGAACGATCCAATGGTCCTTGGTGACGTTTAAGAGTCAACCCCACCTCAATCCGAGGCACGGTGTGGCCGCTATCACTCAAAGGATCTCTATTTTGTTTAAAATGGACAAGATTTTAAGTGAAAACAACAACTGACCTACGAAAATCTGACCAAACGCATTCAGATTGCATTGATATTTTATAAGAACGATCCAAGGGTCCTTGTTTACATTTACGAGTCAACATTGCCTCAATAAGAGACACGGTGTGGCCGCTGGCACTCAAAGGGTCTCTATTTTGTTTAAAATGGACAAGATTTTAAGTGAAAACAACAACTGACCTACGGAAATCCGACCAAACGCATTACGATTGCATTGATATTTTATAAGAACGATACAAGGGTCCTTGGTGATGTGTAAGAGTCAACCCTGCCTCAATACAAGGCATGTTGTGGCCGCTATCACTCAAAGGGTCTCTATTTTGTTTAAAGTGGACACGATTTTAATTGAAAACAACAACTGACCTACAGAAATCCGACCAAACGCATTCAGATTTAATTGATATTTTATAAGAATGATACAAGGGTCCTTGGTGATGTTTAAGAGTCAACCCCTCCTAAATCTGAGTCACGGTGTGGCCGCTATCACTCAAAGGGTCTCTATTGTGTTTAAAATGGACAAGATTTTAAGTGAAAACAACAACTGACCTACGGAAATCTGACCAAACGCATTCGGATTGCATTGATCTTTTATAAGAACGATCCAAGGGTCCTTGGTGATGTGTAAAAGTCAACACTTCCTCAATTTGAGGCACGGTGTGGCTGATATCACTCAAAGGGTCTCTATTTTGTTCAAAGTGGACAAGATTTTAAGTGAAAACAACAACTGACCTACGAAAATATGACCAAACGCATTCGGATTGCATTGATCTTTTATAATAACGATAAAAGGGTCCTTGGTGACGTGTACGTGTCAACCCCACCTAAATCTGAGGCACGGTGTGGCCTCTACAACTCAAAGGGTCTCTATTTTGTTTAAAATGGACAAGATTTTAAGTGAAAACAACAACTGACCTACGGAAATCTGACCAAACGCATTCGAATTGCATTGATATTTTATAAGAACGATCCAAGAGTCCTTGGTGACGTGTTTGAATCAACCCCGCCTCAATCCAAGGCACGTTGTGGCCGCTATCACTCAAAAGGTCTCTATTTTGTTTAAAATGGACAAGATTTTAAGTGAAAACAACAACTGACCTACGGAAATCCGACCAAACGCATTCGGATTGCATTGATCTTTTAAATGGGGGTCATGGAATGTGATCTATTAGGGGACTCATATATATCAAGTCATGGTTGGCCTGGTATACTAGGGTGATCATGTGTTTGGGTCTATGATACTTATGGGCTTATATCTGGATGAAAATACTCCCATTTGGGAGGGTGGATATGCTTATGGGTCTTATTCCTTAAATGAGAATACTCTCATATGGGAGGGATGAGATGTATATAGGTATTATTCCCCAAATGAGAATACAAACATAGGAGTGGGATGAGATTCTTATCGGGAATATTCACTAAATGAAAATAATCCCATAGGGGAGGGCTGAGATGATTATATATATTATGCCTCAAATGAGAATACACCCATATTGGAGGGTTGATATGCTTCTAGGGATTATTATTTGGATGATAATACTCCCATATGGTAAATAATATATGCTTCTTAGTATTATTCCCTAAATGAGGGTACTCCCATAGTATAGGGATGAGATCCTTGTAGGTCTTATGCCTCAGAATTGGAAGAACACATATGGGTGGTCTGAGATAATTGTTGAGGGTATTCCCTGGATGAGAAAACTCCCATAAGTGGATTTCCATGATGGAGTATAAATAAAACTCACATATTGGAGGTCAATGATAATTATGTATATAGTGGGGAGCCATGGTATATTATATGTTTTGTGTGGTTCCTATGATGTACTCAGAGAAACCCTAATATTGGATGAAGTAGGTATGGTTGATCAAGCTTTAATACTTGAGAATCAATGTGTCTTTATGTATATGGGGTAGGACTTGGTCAAACTATATTTTTATAATGTCGACACGATCCTTGTGAAATGCTTGGTAAAAGTTCAGCACTTGGAAAATTAATTTGGGTTTAATCATGGTCATGGATTTGAGGATCAATGATGATTTTTTATTAGTTTTATTCCAATTCTTTCTCAACTAGGTTGTGCATATTTCTTGATCATGCACTTACAATAGCCTATTTCAGGTTTAATATTGGGGGTTTATTAATGAGATTCATCCCCCCCCCCAAGTATGTGCACCTCAATGTGTGTACAAACCTTATAACTTCTTTGAGGTTGAGAACATGATGCATAGTGGATAGAGAAAAGTCCAAAGATTTATGTATTGATAAAATACACCCATGTGGAGCCTTAGGATTGAATTGTAAAGCCCCCCAGACACCCCCTACCCCTCCTTGGACAGCCACCCCAAACCCTTGAACAGCCCCCAAACCCCCTGAATTCTGAATTAATTTCTTTAAGTACTTGATTAACTTATAAATTATGTGTTAATGGTGTACGGGTATAATTGTTGTATGGGTATACTTGGTATAATTTGCTTATGATTTATGAGTTAATTTTGTATGGGTATACTTTCTTTAATTGGATTATTGAGATGCTGTTTTTTTAGGTGTTCGGGTGTGTTGCTGCAGATTTATCGTAGCAGCAGAGAGGGCATTTATCAGCACTCTTTTAGCGATGATAAATCATGATTTTATCAGCGCTAAAAAAGAGCTGATAAACTACACCTTTATCAGCGCTAAAGAAGCTCTGATAAAAGATAAGTTTATCAGCGCTAAAGAAGCACTTGTTTAGCGCTGATAAAGGGGTACCCCCTTTATTAGTGCCGAGCTTTACAGCTATTTTTTAGCGCTGTTAAAGCTCATTTTTAGCACTGTTAATGCCCGTTTTTGTAGTAGTGATTAGAGTTATTATGTTGTTGTTAAAGAATTATGTCCTTTGAGTGTTGTATAAATGATGTACGGGTTATAATAATTATGGAGTAAATAAGGATTGTACTGCAGTACTATTTCATTAAGGACTTGAGATTGTGTGGAACCAAGAAAAGTGACTCAATAGCAGGTTAAATTTTTGGAAAATATATGGTTGAGAGAAAGATAATCCATAACATGGTTCTGATACCGAGATAGTGATTTTGGAATAATACATGATTGATTTGGATAAATTATATTGGTTATTCTTGACTTCCTTGAAACTGATTAATGATTTGTATACATTTTTGGATAAAAGGAGTATATCTAGTATTCTATAAGGAATAAGGGATCATGAATGTAATCAATAAGGATTTATGGTAAT
This sequence comes from Viscum album, assembly GCA_963277665.1. Lineage (NCBI taxonomy): Eukaryota > Viridiplantae > Streptophyta > Magnoliopsida > Santalales > Viscaceae > Viscum > Viscum album. The sequence continues at coordinate 1,813,274,776 of OY728156.1, forward strand.
TCAGGATGTTGCAGTGTTTTAAAAAGAATACATGATGAAGGTTTTCACATGTTATTACATGGCCAAAGATCTTCATTGTGTTTACCTTCCTTATAAAATTTGGACTGTGAGTTTGGAAAGAGGTATTTTGGATAACTATAAAGGTTGGAATGGATTAAGTTTAACTTTGGATAGTATAGCTTAAGATTAAAACATTTCTTAAGATTATTTATGTAATATTATAATACTATATTTTTAGAAAAAGGAAAACCTACAGGTTGGGGGATAACCCGTCACGTCGGACAAAGCTGCAGGAATCGAACACACAACCATAGTGCGACAGGACTTTATTACCTACCACTAGCCTACAGGAAGTCCCTGGTTATTACAAAATAGTTTTCCTAATCTAAATGGTATGTGTTAATATTTAGAACCTTATACAATTATGATAAATAGAATATTTTGAGTTCTATTACCTTTTGGAGTGAATGATGGGTTTGTGGTAAAAATTTATTAAAGAATGAAAGTCTACATGACAAGTAAGTATATTTCCTTACATTTTTAGTAAATCTCCTAAATAAATTCCTCAACTTTATGAAAGGTAACTTAAAACAAAAAAAAAATCGGTTAACTTTTCCAATTGGGGAATCAATGACCGTTTAACCAATCACAAGTTTGTGATTTTCTTGTACTTAACTTTCTCCTAATCCTATTTTCTACAACTCTCCATCAGACCTTGATGGTTTGTTTCTCCTCCATATCCATATTTTCATAGAATCCTAGTATGGGCTATCTCAGGTGACCTTTGTACTTCACTTTCTTTCTTTTAAAGTTATATTTTTATTAACCCTATTTCCGATATGGTTTTTCAACAAAGGTATTTTCTATTTTGAACCTTTTATTTTAGAAGAACATTTTCAAATTGCGAGGACGCAATTTATTGAAGGAGGGGAGAATGTAACACCCCAATCTTCCATGGTACGCTTCTCTTTCAATAATACAATAGCTTGCATTGTACGCAAGTTTGAGATTCTAACACACACCGTGACCAATCAAAGTAGCCGTTATGAATAGTAATACCCACTTTTTTAAATTATATAAATTTTATATTTCACAATGGACTTCATTTTTGTATTCGGAATATCGAAATTATCCTAAGTTGAATTTTTTGTAATTTTCTGAGAATTTCCAATTTTCTATAAATAGAAAAATACTTAAAAAAAACTTTTTTAATCAAAATAATTTATAGTGATAAATTATACTATTGAGTGGTTTTAAAGTATAATTAGAATATATTTTTACCATTTTATCCAATGGTGGTCATTATAATTAATTTCACTTTGAAATTGGACATAAACAATTGTCAATCTTTTGATATATATTGTTTCTTAAAAACACGCTATTTGTTTTGACAGCGGGAATTAATTATTAAATTAATTAATGCAACTTATATTTTTGGAATTTTTAAAAATAGACATCATTTTTGAATTCGTAATATCAATTATATCTTAGGGTGAATTTTTGATATTTTTCTGAAAAACTTCAATTTTTGATGAATAGTGAAACCACTAAGTGGTAGTTAAAAAATTGATTTTTCGTTTAAATGAAACTTTACCGCTTCTGGGAATTGAATTTCAAAAATCCAACATACATCATTGTCATTAGGAAGTAGAATGTGGTTCAATGGGATTAAAATAATTTTTGGTGAATAGTAACTTTTAAGTTTTATTAATCGCGATTAAAGGTAATTAGTGAAATTTAAGGTAAAAATGATATTATAAAAATATGAAAATACCTTTAAACTTATCCTTCCCTTATTGTATGAGTCATGGACGACCAATACAATCCATGGTTCAACTTGGGGACCCCATGGAGCCACTTGGGTAAGAAAATGACATTAATAACTTTTTATTTAAAGTAAAAATAAAGTTGTCACAAACATGTGTTGTTTTACTAAAACAATTATTGCATGAGGTTATATAAGTTAATTTTTCAACTATAAATATTCATTGGAAAAATAAAAATATTTCTTACATCATGGTAATTTTTTTATAATTTTTAGACATTAAATAAATTAAAAATTTTATGACACAATGATGATGCAGCGATTACCTCATTAGTTAACGATTTAAATAAAATGAAAAGATAATGTAGAATCTAAGACTTACACAAGTCAAAAACCTATTGGGTGAGTAGATTTAAAAACCTTATCACCTTATCTTCTAAATATATAATTTTGGTACCTTTAAAATCTGAAAATCATTTCATAATAATGTAACATTTCATGACTTTCCAAGAGTGCCCCTCCTCTCCTCTTATAAAAGGCCCCCACCACTACCACCTTATTCACACGATAAAAGTCATTTGGCTCGGCCAACCTCTACCCAAATACTCTCTCAACTTTCCTATCTTACTCCTATAAGCCTTAATTTGGGAATAATTCTTCCCAAGGAAGCCTTTGGCTCAAATAAAAAAGAGTTACCCGATTTTAAGGTAATGTCTTCTCTTATGTTATTTTGTTTTATTTTGCTTCTCCAACCCCTTAAACTCTTTTTATTCCTTTATTTTGTAACAAAACCAATATATTAAATATACTAGGATGTTTTTATGAGAATTATTTGATTTAAAATTACACACACCTTCGTCTAATGGTTAAAGAACATACTGTTTCTGTGGTTGGCGAATTTCTGCCTCACGAAATGATGATTGTTCAATATTATTTTAACACCTCTCATGGTGGCCATTAAGATGTCACTATATTTATATATGATATATATTATTTTTATGTTTTCCTTATGCTTTTGTATTTCTCATTTATGGCATACCTTTATGATTTTCATTATGGGTAAACGCGATAATTTCATTTTAGGAAGTGCGGACTACCGCCCTCTCAAAGTGATTTGAATCGTTAATGCCATATGTGGGATGTATAAAGGATTGATTAAATAATATTATATATGATATTATACTTTAATTATAATATACCTTTATATCATTATGATTTCATTCCATTAAATACAAAATAGAAATGAAAGTAGCGTTCATGCGTACATACGGCTTACCGTCTCCAGGAACGGTGCATTTCATTTCTTACCTCTAAATGTTACGTAATATTATGAATGAATGTATATACTGGATATATATGATATATATGAAATCTAAATCATGAATATAATTCTGTAGATAATGGATATTCTACCACATAAACAACTTGTAATTATAATAAGTTTATTGTTGACTCAAGTACCAAAGATCGACAAAACGACCGTTATTAACTTAAATGACTACATAATTTTCGTAACATTGTAATAAGTGATATAAAAGGGATAATGAACTTGAAAAAGGTTCTTAATAAAGTATAGACTAACTCTAGTTTATTATTCAGGAGATTAAATAACGGTCGAGTGAAGTCGGACACGGGGTAAGGAAACTTCTTAACCCAATTTCCGTTCTTTGGGTTAATCTCCTACTTTCAAATTGTGTCATGATATTATTATGTCCTATCTTGTATTTGTACTTTCTTTATGTGTAATTATAGTGAATACACATAATATATCTATTTTATTTAAAAAAATGATCTTTGTAAGGGACTTCGTCTCAATCTCCTTTCATTGAGGCATATTTTGTTTTATACACAAATTTCTTTTATACGGTGTATAAAACCCTTTTACTTTTACATTTATTCAAAAGGAATATTTTTTTATATGAATAATTTTACTAAATGACAAAAGGGAATGTTTTTTTTGTCGTACATATGCAGCGACAACGACTTCTCCGCCGTCGTGACCATTATTTGAGTTCTGGCTTCCTTTACAAGCCATAACTTTTTTTAAATGAAAAATAAATACAAAGTTTTAATTTTATTTTATTTTGGCATTGAAAATGGTTTTGAAAGTGTTTTTATTATATCAATGTGTTGTATTGATATCTTGTGATTGAAATGTGGAAATTTTATGTTTCATTTATGCATGTTTTATGTGATACGATTATGTTATGGTTTATGATATGTTTAAACTTGTTCATATGAGGAATGCATTGGACTTAATAAGTGACGGGTAGAGCCCGCTATAGCTCCTCGATGCATCGGTAGGTCTCATGAGAAAAACTAGTGTCTTGGCATGAGGCCTTGACAAAATCTTATTTGTATTCTTGGCACGAGGCTTTGGCTACGTGGTTATGATAGTCTGGCATTATGCATTCCATCATTATGAAAGTTGTTATTGATATTGCATGTGATTATTCGACCAGTAGAATATCCATGTGAATAAGTAAATGACATTATTTCATTTTACTTTTTCCATATTATGCTGAAGTTCATGTTTAAAAGGCTTTTGTTTAGTTATACATTGCCTTAAATGTTTGTGTTTATTTATAAATGCTTCCGCTATATTGTTATCCTTACTGAGCATCTGAACTCACCCCTTTCAATGTTTTAATTTTTCCAGGATGTGAAGAAGTATTTTATGAATGACCTAAAGGGATAATATGAGGGGATATGAAGAAAAAATTTTGTTGTAGTTTTGTATTACTTTATGATATAATGTAAAACTTATGAATGTATCTAGTGTTTCAAGGCTACTAAACTAATCGGTATTTCGAGACTTGATCTTTGTGATAATGACAATGTTACGTAATAATGCACCGACTCTGGGTAACTGGGGTCGGGGCGTTACATTACACACATCGCACGCAGTTTAAAATAATTAATTAAATAAATAATTTTAAAGCATACATACGGGGCCAGTGCTCAAGACCAGTAATCGGGTACAATATATTGCACGATAAAAATTAAAATGCATAAATAAGTAAGAGGGGTATATAATTAAATTAAATGAATTAATAAATTCAATTAATTTAATTAATTAACGGTCTTTTAATTAATTTAATTTTAATTCTTAAAATTTAATTAAGTAATTAATTTAAATTAAATATCTAAATTAAATTAATTCTAATCGGGTATTAAAATTTATTTCACTAAAATTAATTAATTATATTAATTGATTTAACTTAAACCCATGCCAAGGCTTACCTGCCCGCTAGGAGAACCGGGCGGCGGTCGGGTAATAAGGTGCTCCCGGAGAGGATCTGAGGCGGGCAGGGCGGCCTGACAAGAGGGGTTCTGGCGGCAGTCCGACGTATCCCGTGTGAAGGCAGAGGCTCCGATGGACGCCTCACCAGCGCTGCGGACTGCAGAGGGAGGAATGGTCGGGGCGACGCGGGCTGGTCGCTGCTTGCCGCGTGAGGTGCCTACTCCAGCGGGCTCGACCGGTGCGGTCCCGCGCCAAGGAGGAGAACAGCGGGTGGTGGCGGCGCGGGACTGGTCGGGCTGTGCGCGGTGGTCGGCCTAGAGGTGAGGCGCCATGCGGGTCCATAGGGAGAGGGGCTCCGAAGTCCTACGGGGAGGCTGCTGCACGGCGTGGCCGGAGCTAGCACAACTGGCGGGGTGCGGACAAGCGACGGGGTCCGGGGGAGGCGGCGCCTACAGGTGGCGTCGCGCCGAAAGAGCTGTTGTACTGGGCAGGGGGGGTTTGGCAGGTGTGTGCGCTGCATGGAGGCCAACAGGCTGTTGGAAGGAAGGGGCGCTACACAAGGCCCTGCGGCGGCCTGGGAGGAGGCCGAAGGGGGTGCGGCGGCCGGCCTGCATGGGCGCCCTCCTGTGCGGCGTCCTGAGGCGTGGGTAGAGGGGAGGGTGGTCGTTGTGCGGCGCAGCAGGGAGGTCCGGCCGAGCGTGGGGTGCGGCACCCTGGCTGTGCGCTGCAGGGAGAGGGGCACGGCAACCCTTGGGCTGTCTGTCGCGCTAGGGTGGACTCTCAGCGGCACTGCAGTGCGCCGCGCAGGAGAGGGAGGGGGTCCGCTCGGACCCCCTTGCTGCTACCTCTTTTTTTGTGTGTTTGTTTTCTCTTCCATGCGGAAGACTCACACCTCCCCCCCCCCCTTTTGCTTTTTTTCTTCCTTGCTTGACCCACACAGCCGGTCTCTTTTTTTTATTTTTTTCTTTCTTTGCATACCCGCAAAGCCACCCCACTTTATATATATATAAATTTTTTATATTTAAGACTTCCTTTTAAGTCTTATTCCACCATAATTTTTTTTTATAAATTCAAGTCCTCCCAATATTTTCTAAAGTCTTTATGATATACTTTTAAATTAAATAATAATATAATTATTATAATGAAATAATAATTTATTATTATTACATTATTATAATAATAAAATAATTATTATTATAATAACAAAATCATTGTGAAAATTATATCATTAAAAAAAATATAATTTAAACACTTAATTTTATTTCCAATGAACCGATTTAATTTTAATCGGTTCAACAATATGAAATAAAATTAGAGCCCGAGATCAATCCACGAATTAAATCCAATCCGAAAATTTAAACTGACCATAACTTGGTCATTCGGCATCGAATCGCCGCGTGGTTTGAACCGTTGGGACCGTCTTTGAACCCTCTACTTAATTTTATACAAATTAATTTTATTTGGCTCAGAAAATTTACACGACTCCCTCTGATACCACTATTAGGTTTTCCGATGCCCGCAGCGGAAGCCGGTGGGCCGAAGATTTTAAAATTTTCGTCGGCGGAACGACGATACTTGTCGTCGCCGACGATCTGAGCCCCGGAGAGGTCCAAGGATCTTGCGTAGATTATTAAGAACACAAAATTAAAATGGAAACGTACCCGTTTTCAAATATGAAAGCGTGGTCGACTGCTACTAGCCGATGGCGATAGTCGCTTGAAGGATCCAAAGCAGGAACCCTCTAGATCGTCCACACACGCTCCAAAAATCCACAGGAATGATGATCGTCAAACTTCGGGTGCTAGCGCGGCAATCCGACGATGCTCTCGACGTCCCGATGATCACCGCATCGAGAAGCCTTCGATGCAGAAGAGAGATCACGATTCAAGCATCTTGGATCAAGTGCTTCTCTCTCTAGGAAGCGAGAGGAGAGAGAGGCTCTCAACTTTCATTCCATGCAAATGAATGAATAGTGAATTGCACATAAAAGAGATAGAGACTCCTATCTTATTTATAGAGATGTTGATAAATACTCAGTAGGGTTCCCCGACCCTCGTTAATATCAACATTCTCTAAATAAATAATTTCGACGAACTTAACTGTGACAATATTATTTATTATTTTATCACATACTTGTAATATATATGAAACATATTACATGATAAAATCCAAGCCATTTAACTCAACTCACTATCCCACTTAATATTAAACGAACCTTGAATATTAAAATAATATTTGTTCGATTAATATTTTCTCATATTTACTAAACTCATAAATACATTAAATAAATTCAATCCCAAATATTCATAATTTGAATATTAATGAATTTATTTAATTCATTTGGTGATCAAAAACTTGGACAACGCTCGGACCCCATGGAAGGTCCCACTATGTCCATATACCTATTCAACTGAATAGGTGCGGATTCTTGAATATGCTTTTGTGTGTGACCCTCTAGGCTCTTATCTCGATAGTAGTGAATAAAATACACAGACCAAGAGTGGAGTCTAGCAACTCATCAAGTCCCCTAAAGAGATAAGGATAGTCATAGAAACGACTACGATCCTATGAACACTGACTGTGTACTATAATATCTTTGTCATTAAATATCTCATAAAGCAGGACGCACTCTTGTGTCATCGTCTTTATCTTGCTTTATTATTTGTTGATCTATCCGGATGGATTTGCCTTTCTACTGCTTTGGCCAAAGTCTTATGAAGGCAACATCATCCTGATCAACCAGGCCTGAGATATACAACTTCCTAAACTTGGAAGCGACAAATCCTTTCTTGACCATTTAACCAACGTTATATCACCAACGACGCACCCAACACAAACTATCTCGCCACGACATTACTGCCATGGTTTTCTCCTTGCATAAAAGTACGTAATTAAGTGATATAAATTGGTAATGGTCTCAAGTCAGGAGACCAATACACATGTCCGTAGATAGGAACAACCAATGACACCCAAAACATGTGGTGTTTCTATTGGCGGGTATGTCCTCATGATCTTACTACTAGAGATCACCAAGTGTAAACTTCACGAGAAGAAGTCTCAATGCTTATGAGCCCCCAGCACCTGATATTCAGACATCTAATGTGTACAGTTAGTAAGATGTATCTAGACTATAGAACATATATTTAAGATCAATGTCACTGTATCTCAAGGTTCTCATTATAGCCTGGGATCTGCTATAACCTCTTGACATGACAATTAACTTTTGGACATTACCATTATTATAATGGACGCAGAAAAAGTCTGCACTATAATGGTAAGATATCATCATGCATATCTTACTGTACACATGATACGGTAATCAAAATTACTACATAGTTAGATCTAGGGCACCCACTATTTCAACACTGCGGAGGTGGAGGAGTGGGAGCTACAGTCTGAAATTGTCTTTGTATGTCTGAAAACATGAACTGTACCGATGCTCTGATCTTTTCCTCTATCGTTGCATTAATATTCTGAACTTTAGCCTCTAAAAATTCTATTTTTTTATAAAAACCCTCCATTTTAGAATCTAAATAACGCGGTAACACTTTTCTCACTGATACACCTTCCAGGTATCCTTGTACACGACCTGGGTGTTCGGGCTTTCCCAATGTTGCAGATAAAATATCTTGCCTCCCCTCAGCTACAAATACCCCATGAGTTCTCTTCTCATCAAGATAATCTTGTATGAATTATTTGAAAAATTCTGCAATGATTCAAAATATATAAATAATTTAATTAACTTAAATAAATAAATAAAATAAACATATTACAATCCTCTCAACTACGACCCTCGATTATCTATAAGATATTGACCATTTTTTCTCATCCGAACCCTCTTCTATTTTTCATATCTAATCAAGGGGGATGAAGGGGAAACCTTTGTAGAGCTTGAAGAATTAGCTCTCAGTTTTTTTATTTTTTTAGCCATCATTTGTTCTTCTAATAAAGTATACCCCCCTTGAGATAAAGTATAAGGGTATACATTTCTATATTAGATATCTTGATGATATTTACTCAATTTCTGTAAATTAAGAATAAGAAATCATTAATAAGATCATTAATATAAGAAAACTTATAAAAGTTTACATTACACTTACCAAAAATGCTTCTTGTCTTCTACTTTAAACAAATTATTTCCACGTGTCTTTATCTATAAAAAGATATATATGACATGGATTATCATGTTGCCTATGCCCAAAAATAAAATTAGATGCGAGGGTTGATTTGAAATCCATCCATCTCCTTGTATCCATTGATAAACATTTCCTCCTAACTCCTCCAGTGTCAGGTATATCCAATGTCATCTGATAATAATGGGAAAACATATTACACTATAAACATTTCAATATTAGTAAAACAATAACAAATGAGATTACCAAATGGTCTCCCACAACTGAGATATTGTTACTTTTTCAACACTTCTCCAATCATTAAACAAAATATTGACTTTACTTTTACCCTAAAATGATACAAAACTCTTGAATTGTTTTGCATTAGGACCTCTTGGAATATCATTATAATCAAATTCTACCACTATCCTCTAGTTCTAGCTACGAGAAACTGATAATTTTGGTAAATGTGTGATGCCATGTTTACCAACTCTTGAACTCTTCTTTGGCTCTGTGGGAGTATATAAAGTTTGGAGATCATTAAGAGGAGCATGTGCACATTCCTCCCTAGAGGTATGATCAGGATGCTCATCTCCAGAATTATGTTTTTGATCAGCTGATTGATATGTCATTATTCTTCAAATCAAAGAAACAAACAATTAATACACAAATATAAAAAATAAACTATTACAATACTAATGTAAATAAAAAATGAAAAATTATGAAACACAAAATTAAACTAAAACTTAAAACATTATTATTCATATTTGTTATAGTTAACTAAAATTATAATAACATTAATGATATATGAAATTTCATGTAAATGAATGAAAAAAATCCAAAATTGGTGTAGGAATATTAAAAATGGTCCAACTTAATAAATCATTTTTTCACACAAAAAAGAATATTTTTTCAATATACTCTTATAAAATATTTTTCTTTTTATTTATCATATTAGATTTAAAATAATTTTATTTCAACAAAATCAATAAATATATAAGTTAAGTAATGGTAAACATGGTAAACTAAAAAAAGGTAAACTAATATAAACAAAAATTTTTACTTATTAGTTTTAATACATGTTTTAATAAAGAAAAAAAATTAACATATCTAACATTTTATGAAATTAATAAAAGTAAATGAGAAATAAACATATGTTACCTGTAATATTAAGAGTTTACTAATGTATTTTTCCCAAATTCATTCATCATGATCGTTCCTTATGGCACAAACCATGTCTATGACATTCTCATCATTATTATATGTTAATATTTCCATAGAAATAGGGATATCACATAAATCAGCATCTTCATCAAATTGATCATCACCAATATATTATTTTTTCCTTGTAAAATAATATACCACTACATATCATATTGATAAAGAACATAAAAAAATTTATTTTCATGTGTTGTCGTTATAAAAGAATCAGTTGTGTCTTCCAATCAATTCAGATTAACAAGTGTCATCCCAAATTCATCATGTCTGACACTATTGTTACCGATAAACTGTTTGCAGTTAAAAACTAGAACTTTAAATTTAATGTAATCAACCTCCCGTATTTATTAAATGACTCCATAATATTCACTTCATGCATAAATTGGGTTTTTGTTTTTAGAACTCAAAAAATGCATTGCTTCTGCGAAAACCAATACACCACTATTCTTAACTGCACTTTCGTTGTCCTAATATTTTGTGTGAAATGTATAGCCATTAATGTCATACCTGGACCATGTTATCACATTTAAACTTGAACCACCCACTAACCATTTTAATGTTTCTGATGTATCTGATCTACCAAGCACGATCTTTTTAAACATGGCAAAAAAGTTTTTTTATGCTCATTCAAAATCCACATTTCTTTCTTCTTTGGATGACATTGTTTCAACACATTTATATTTAATGCTATATATGGTTGAGCATCATCTATTTTATTCAATAGGTATAAATGTATATTCTTTATCTGTTCACCTGAAAAAGATTTGACTTTCAAGCCACGCATCCCCTTTCCCCCATAATTAACTCATTCATGGTGATATAGAGGCAAACCTATGTGCTCCACCATAGACATGTAGCTCATACAAAACTCGGAAACCTCCTCATAAATATACCTTTCAACAATAGAGGCTTCAAGTCGATATGAATTCTTAATATACCCCTTAAATATCTTCATATACCTTTCAAAAGGATACATCCAATGTAGATATACAGGCCCACAAAGGTTTATTTCTCGGACCAAATGAACTATTAAATTCACCATTATATCAAAAAAATATGGAGGGAAATATATTTCTATTGACAAAGTACAGAAATTGCTATGTTTTCCAAAATTTTCAAATCATAAAAATCAATCACGTTATTATAAATTTAATTGAAAAAATAAAACACATTCGTGATAGTTTTTCTGACATGGATGGACAATATTCCACATAATGCAATTGGTATAAGTTGTTGCATCGTGACATGAAAATCATGGGATTTCATACCTTTCAACTTCAAATACTTCAAAGAGACTAAAATTTTTACATTGGAAGAATAACCATATGACACTTAGATATCATAAATACACTGAAAAAATCTAATTTTCTCTCTCTTGGATAATATATGACAAGACGGGATAAGAAATGTTCGTCTTCCATTAGGAGTGGGAGATAACTCCAAACGTATTCACATTGACAGTAGGTTTAATATTGTATTCAACCCATCTTTAGTCTTTCCTTTAATATCTAACAATGTTCCCATAAATGTTTCACAAATATTCTTCTCCACATGCATGGAATCAATGTTATATTTCACTTCATGATATCTCCAATATGGTAGCTCAAAAAATATTGATCGTTTCTTTCAAATATGTCTATCATTACCAGATTTATGTGTCTTTCCAAATGTCACATCAAGGTTTTTCACCCTCTCAAAATACTGATCAGTGGATAAAGGTTTTGGAGTAATATAAAATTCTTATGAGCCATTTAATGCCTTTTTTAATCTTCTATAAGAGTGATCCATAAAAAAAACTTTTTATGACCCATGCATATTGTTTTCCTCCCATGATGCAATTGATAATTTGAAGTCTGTTGTTCACAAATTAGACATGCTTTATTCCCCTTAACACTGTATCCAGAAAAATTTTCATATGTTGGGAAGTCATTTATAATGAACATAATCATTGCATGCAGTTGAAAATATTTCATTTTATAAGAATCATACCACAATTAGAAAATTAACCTACAACCACAGTTTAGAATCATGGTCATAGGCCCGAAAACCGTGGCAATAGCATATGACCATAGTTTCAAAAAACCATGGCCGTTATTGCTGTGGCAGTAGGTCTTACCTACTGCCATGGTTTTAACTGTGGGAGTAGGGGCCTAGTGCCACGGTTTTAACCGTGGAAGTAGGGGCCTAGTGTCGCGGTTTAACTGTGGAATTATGGGGGATCTTTACACGGTTGAAACTACGGTAGTAGGGGTATATTTCCATGGTTAAAACTGTGGAAAAATCCCCCTTAATGACACGGTTAAACTGTGGGAATAGGGCCTTGTTGCCACAGTTAAAATTATGGCGATATAATCCATATGGTATAAAAAACAAATTTAGTCCCCCAGCTAGACAACCCCTTGCACCCCCCATGGACCCCCCCGGACAAACCCCGTGAACCCCCTTGAACACCCCCATACCCCCTGGACACCCCCTACACCCCCATTCCCCCCCTGGATAGCCCCTTTGCACCCCCTTTAACCCCCCCCCCCCCACACACACACACCCCCATGCCCCCCCTTGAACATCCCCCTTGCACCCTATTGAACACCCACATGCCCCCTGGACAGACCTCGTGCACCCCCCTGCACCCTCATGCCCCCTTCCCCCCTAGACAGACCCATGCACCCCCCTGCCCCCCTGGACAACCCCCTTTAACCCCCCTGGACAGAACCCGTTCACCCCCTGGACACCCCCCTGCACCCCCATTCTCCCCTGGACAACCCCCTTAAACACCCCCTTCACCCCCTAGACAGCCCCCTTTCACCCCCCTTGAACACCCCCCATGCCCCCTATAGTAATAGATTGTATAATAATTAAATGAAATTTCATTTGTATTGATATAAACTTCACTTTCAGTATATGAAAACAACATGATATTCACCCAAAAAGATCAAAATAACACATGAAAGCAGTGACAAATAAACTCAACATGCATTATGAATTAAGCAGAAAGAAGGGAGCAGAAAAGTAAATGAGGTAGAATACTCCCCTAAGTGACAGCTTCCAATCCCAAGACTCTTTCCTCTTTATCTTTGTTGAACAAATCTGGTATAAAAATTGAATCACCTGTAAACCAGGAAATATAAGCCTATTAGAATCTTATTCCCATATATACAATAGTTGAAAACAGCAGCAAACTCAGGATTTAGAAATTATAATTCATCTTGATAGTGCACATGAATATAACTAATTAAAATTCAAATCGAATTTCAACAAACAAAACATGTAATGTGTCTATCAAAACTTGCAAATGATATCAGCATGGCATAAAGCATGCACATTCTCAGAATTCCATAACATTAATTCTAAACAAATATAATATCTATAAGTTGAGCATGGAGAGAAGTAAACATTATCAGGGAGTTGTAGATACCAAACATAATCTATAATTTGATCATCATTCAATATTCAATTTCACATTTTTCCAGTCCCCCTACCCCTCCCCCCCCCCCTTGACCTCCCCCTTCCCCTACACCCCCATGCCCCCCTGGACACCCCCTGCACCCCCACCCCCCCTGCAGTATCCCACCCCTCCCCCTGAACCCCTTAAACCCCTTGCCCCCCTCCCTACCCCCTACACACTGCCCCCCTTGCCCCTTTCACCTCCACTGCCCCCTGCACACTCCCCCCCCCCCACCCCCCGCATCCCCCCCACCCCCCTCCTCGCCCCCTGCACACTGCCCCAGCCCCCTTCACCACCACTACCCCCTGCACACTGCCCCTCCCCCTTCACCCCCTGCATACTGCCCCCCCCCCACCCTTCACCCCCCTACACATTAACCCCCCAACCTTCACCCACTACACACTGCCCCCCCACCCCCGACCCCCTTACCCCCCCTAGAGAGAAAATTTTGATTTATTTAAAATAAAAAATATAAACATCCATTTTCATCCACTAAAGTACCAAATGACTTAAGAAAAAAATGAGGGTGAAAAATACCATTATCAACAAAAATCCAGTAAAGTAAACAGATTCAAACTTAGTTGTAGTGTGCTATAAACACACAACCTATAGTAAAAGAATATGGAAACAAATAATCAAAATAACACAAGAAAGCAATTACAAATAAACTCAGCATGCATTATAAATTTAAGCAAAAAGAAGAGACAGTAGAAAAGTAAATGGGGTAGAATACTCCCTTGAGTGACAGATTCCAATCCCAAGACTCTTTCCTCTTTATATTTGTTGAAAAAATCTGGTATAAAAATTAAATCACTTGTAAACCAAGAAATAGTAGCATGTTAGAATCTTATTTCCATATATACAATAGTTGAAACCAATAACAAACTCAGGATTTAGAAATTATAATTCAGCTTGATAGTGAAAATGAATATAACTAATTAAAATTCAAATCAAATTTCAACAAACGAAACATGTAATGTGTCCATCACAACTTGCAAATGATATCAACATGGAATAAATCATGCACATTACCAGAATACCATAACATTAATTCCAAACAAATATAATATCTACAAGTTAAGCATGGAGAGAAGTAAACATTATCAGGGAGTTGAAAATACCAAACATAATTTAAATTTTGATCATCATTAAATATTCCATTTCACATTTTCCAATCCCCCTGCCAGTCCCCCCCCCCCATGCCCCTACCAGTCCTCCACCCCCTTGCCCCTACCCCTGCTAGTCCCCCACCCCCTCCCCCTGCCAGTCCCCCCCACCCCTGCCAGTCCCCCACCCCCTTCCCCTGCCAGTCCCCCCCCATTTATATGGTATAAAAAAATAACTTCAGTTCCCCCCTAGTTCCCCACCCACTACCAGTTTCCCCTCCCCCCTCCCCTTGCACCCCACCCCCTACTAGCTCCCCCCACCCCTTGCACCCCCTCCCCCTGCCAGTCCCCCCTGCCCCTGCCAGTCCCCCCTTTCTCTCCCCCTTGCACCCCCTCCCCCCTACCAGTCCCCCCTGCCCTTTCCAATCTCCCCTTGCCCCTGCCCCACCCCCCTTGCACCCCACCTCTTGCACCCCCTCCCTACTAGTCTCCCCTGCCCCTGCCAGTCCCCCCCCCCCACCCACCCCCATGCCCCCTACCAGTCCCCTTCTTCCCCTGCCAGTCCCCCCTGCCCTCTGTCAGTCCCACCACCCCTTTCACCCCCCCTCCCCCTTCCAGTCCCCCCTGCCCCTAACAGTCCCCCCCCCCCTTTCCCTCCCCCTTGCACCCCCTCCCCTGCCAGTCCCCCCTGCCTCTGCCCCACCCCCCTTGAAACCCACCCCTTGCACCCCCTCCCCCCTGCCAGTCCCCCCTGCCCCTACCAGTCCCCCCATCCCTCCCCCTTGCACCCCCTCCCCCTGCCAGTCCCCCCTGCCCCTGCCAGTCACCCCCTTGACCCCCCCCCCCTGAACCCCCACCCCTTGCACCCCCTCCCCCTACTAGTCCCCCTCCCACCCCTGCCCCACCCCCCCTTTCACCCCCTCTAACCTGCCAGTCCCCCCTAGTTCCCCACCCCCACTAAGCCATCATATAATAAAAAACAAACTAGTATTGTTAATAGGAAGGATTGCATGAATATTTTTTTTAAAACCCTAAGGTTTGAAATGTTTTCTTGATCAAGATAATCATGTCTCAAAATCAAGGCAATATACCAATTTTTAACATGGGGAGACAGGCTAAAATAAGGAATATCACAATACACCAATAACTACAAACATAAGATTTTTTCTTTCATCGTAACTAGCATGGAATAAAAAAAATATAATATTTACCTTTGATGCTTGGATATTAGCAAGGTGTACATTATTCCCCAATTGGCAGGTTGTTGGCCCATATCTACCATAACCTTAGAGAGTCTCCTGTGCAGCTCTCAAAAACATCAGATTCAGGTGAAGTTCCATCAAACTGCAAGGAAAAAAGTAGCGTAAATACCTAAAAATCATCATTGAAAAATGAAAAATGGGATTTGAGGGTGATAATACTTTGATCTGGTGTACCAGCAAGGCTGGTCTCCCTATGGTAAATGCCAGCCTGCAGAAATAGATAATATAATAAGGTAAGATGCATACAACCCTAGAAATCACCTGTCAAAGTCAATTTTGAACCTCAAACTGCTGAAGCCAATTCTTTCTAGCTTCTATCTTTTTCTTGATAAATGAAAGCTCAATTGCATTGCCATATTCATCGTCAACCCATAGAAATTCCTTCTTGTGCTTTTGGATCCCACTAAAGTATTATTTTCCTTTTTTAGATGTGCTTGTACCCAACCCCCGGTACATAGAGAATAAATTAAAAAAAAACAATTCAGAAACGAGGCTTGATTGTGTTATTATAGAAATGAATATTGATTATATAATATTTATGTGAATTGAATTCAAATCCCTCCCCCTTGAACCCCCACCCCCTACTAGTCCCCCCTCCCCCCTGTACAAACCTACAGTATACAAATACACCATACACATACACCTACAATGAATTTCAAAAACCATTGTAGCATCTCATTTCCACATAAATAAATAAAACAACTAATACATATAAAATTGAAAATTTATAAACAATGAAAACAAAATGATAGATACAAAAACTGTCAATAATGTCGCTCCAAAATGTCATATTAATCCTCCTCATCATCAGCATCGATATCAATAGCATCAACATGTGTTCCACCATCAACAACATCATTATCACCATCAGTAACATCTTCAGCCTCTCCACCATCAGCAGCATCTTCAGCCTCTCCACCATCAGAAGCATCTTCAGCCACTCCACCAGCATCTTCAGCTACACAATCATCATCATCCTCATACATCGAGCGCAAACTCGATAAATATCGATCCATTTTTGTTTCACCCTCTGGCGGAAGTGAAGAGCATATAGCTGATATCAACTTGAACAATTGTTCATTTTATTTTTTTCGTGTATTTTGAGACTCTTGTCTAACTTCTTACTTTGTTGTCTCAATGGTAGTATGTAATTGTTCTTTGTTAACCATTCCTGCAATATTTATAGAATATTCAATACCTGATGACCAATATTTAGACGACACGATTTTCTTTCCGGGTTTACAATGAACTCTGCCAAGAACCTGATGTAAATAATCATTTTATCCAAATGTGTCTGGTTCCTTTTCCATTAGAGATTGAAGATAATCCTATAAAATGGCATTACCATTTTAATAGATAATCAAAAAAATAAATAAGTGCAGATATATATCCATTGAAATGCTCATACATGTTATGAGTAAAATATCTACAACCTCCTTTTTTGACGAAATCTAGACCAAAACATAAGTATCGTATGTCATTTTATATTATTTATACTACTTTTAAGAGTTGGTATAACTTATATAAGTATTTTGGGAAGCTTTTTGGGTTTATAGCTATATTAGTAGTGGTTATGTACCTATTTGAGAGTCTAAACCTTATCAAGAATTGAATGGATTTCAGATGTCCTTTTTAAACCTTATCAAGAATTGATCTTATTAAATTATCATTAGGAATACTAAAGAGAGTAGAAGATAGTTTATTGTCCTATATAATACCATATGAACAAGTGATATAATTGACTCAAGCATTCTCATTCCCTATGAGGAAAACACAACTCATATAATTTTCAGTGAATAAAAATGCATACTAAAAGCTAAAAAATTAAAAACATTCTTACAATTTTTTCCTGTGTTGCCTAATTAACAGTAGTTACATATTTCTTTTTCCTACTAGAACAAAACAATAATGATAAGTGAACACATCCTTCAAAATTTAATGCTCGTTTCTACATGAAAATTGAACATAAATCAAAGAAAAAATAAATGTATATTCAATGTTAAATCATATATTACCTGTGACAGTTCATGATCTGGCAGTTTAGTTCACCCCAGAGTATGATTATATATCATGGTTACCTTATTTATTATGTTTCTTTCAGATGAATCCTATTAGTAAAAAAATAAACTAGCCTTTTAACAAGTCAAAATGGATAAAAATCACCATTTCAACTTAACAATTCAATGAGTTCAAGACATAACTAAAATAGCCAAGTCTAAAAAATAAAACTGAACACAATCACATCTAATAAAATCATACACTATAGAAAACTAAGATTAATGAAAAAAAAATATTAAAAACATTAATATTGTAAATTACCTTGAAAGAGTAACAACTCCAATATGCAATTAATTCTTTGTATTTTGAAATTGGGCATTCATTGAAGATCGGTTCATTTTCAAGAGGAGTACCTCTTCTTTTTTTCCAGCCAACATGCAGGTCATGCTTGTAGGCCTGCCACATCTCCCCCAATTCCATTAACCTAGCTCTCTTAGCATGGAGACTATCCTAGAAGTTATAGTAAAGATGAATATTCAAACAAATTTATCAATAATACTTTATAAAGAAATTGCAAAGTAATTTTAAAAAATATATTACCCAAATTTCTGCCCAAGCCTTGTATTTTATTTCTTGTCTAACTTTTCTCCACTCGATTGGTTGAACCAGAACAATATTTATATGTCTTCTAAGTGTCCCCATGAAACTCTTCAATTCTTTATCATTTTCTTCAATAATTTTTATTTCCTTGTTATATTGAACCATAATTTGTGTGTGTATATTCCACACTTTATGCATCTTTGTACGACCACATCTTTTAGTAGAAGATGGTACTGAAAAATGAAACAAATATTTTACACATATATAACTAAAATTTAATAAATAATTATTAATTTCATTACTTTTTAAACATTTACCAGCAGCACTATTTGTTGTTGCTCGATCATGCACACTATGTTGAGGGGCAGTAACTAGAGAAGTGTCCTCCATAGTAGACTGTGGATGCTGAGGTTGGGTAGGAGGGTACAGGTATACAGGGGGCATAACCAATGGAGGTGCACCCTCCATAGTAGACTGTAGATGCTGAGGTTGGGTGCACCCTCCATAGTATATAGGAGGCATAACCAATGCAGGTGTACCCTATAGAGATGAAGGTGAATAAGGGTAAAAAGACTGAGGTATAGAAGGAGATGGACTACCCTGCACGGTAGGAGGGGGAAATGGATAAAAATGATGACCAACCATGTATGGATAAGGCATATAAGTGAGGGGAATGATGGTAGGAAACCGTCTCGGTGACTACAAAGCCATCTACTATGAGGCGGTACATGTAGGGGGGTTCATGTAGGGCCGGTCCTATACTCTGGAGTGCCTAAACCATCTTCAGTGAATGCAAGTTTCCTCCTCGATGACTCATGTTCATATTAAATATGATTTTTGTAAAGTTCATAAATAATCAATAAATAAATAAGGGACTCACCGGAACAATCATATTTTTCAGGCCAACTTCTCTAAGTCGGGGATTGTTTTCCTACATTTTTTTCTCTGAACCTCCTCGTAAGACATAATAATATGTAAATTCTAAAAGTGATGTGACAATTTTAAAAATATAACAAAGCATTAAATAACTATAAAGATGCCAAGAAAAATCATATTAGTTTTCAAAACTTTACATCTTCCATTAAGTTTTTTTCATTATGTTGTTTACTCACTAAATGAAAACATTACAAAACAAAGGAATCTGATACTTTAAAAGTTTAAAAAAACACGCACCAGGTTAGAATAATATAATCTGAATACTTTGAAACATGTAACACTAGGCATTCTCTGTTATAATTTCCAGTTCACAATCCATTCCCACAATTGAATCATCTGTATCATCGAACGATATATTTGACTGAATATCGACCGGTTCATTCAAAACATCACCATCATCCAATCCTTCATCAAAAATGTGTCTGGGAATGACATCAACAATAACACCAAATTTCGGTTTTAAAGGGTCATTACATAAAATACTTGTCTAGCTTGTGATGCAAGAATATAAGGCTCATCTGTTTGCAGCTGACGTTTCATATCAATCACTCTAAAACCACAACTATTTATATATAAGCCTTGTTGTGTCATTGAATCAAACCACTTGAATTTCATCATAGCGACACAACCATGTGCATAGTAATCTAATAAAAATATTATCTCAACAACCCCATAATACGACATATTTTCTGATCGAGGTTGCTTGTCTGATGCACTACCATAACAATCAGTTGCAGCGCTTATCGTGACACTGTCATGTTGTGTTGCCATATTTGTTACACAACTATTTATAATGAATTTAAAACCATTGACAACCATTTCTTTACAATCATGAACCACATTGTTCAGACCAAATTATAATGCCCTTATTTCAGTAGATACATCATCTATCGGTAAACTTTGGACCTGAAATATATCGAAAACAAATATTGAACAACTACCAATGATTTTTTAATGTAAAAAAAAAGAATTTGTTACCTTTTACTTCAACCAAGCAGAAAATTATTTGTTGTGTAATTGCTCCCGACTCTTAATAGATAAAGAGAGATGTGCTCTTTTTATAATTTCACTATGTTCTATGAAAATATAAAAATTTAATGATATTAGGAACTATGAAAAAAATACACAACAAAAGTATATATTTATAATTTTACTTGATGTAATCATCAACCACGCCACAGTTAAATAATACTGTACGATGAGCCATTTCCTACTCATCCTTATTCAAAGTACACAACTTGTATGATCCAGATATCCCTCCCGTTTGGGGAAGTGACGGAAATGTTGGATCAATGGGGTCATATTACTCATCTTCAGTTCTCATGGGACAATTAAATCTAGTGGTGACATTAGAAAAATACATTGAACAAAAATCCATGAATTCGTGCGCTAAATAACCTTTCACAATAGATCCTTCAGGATGATTCTTATTTCTCACATAATATTTCAATGTAAACATCATTCTTTCTATTGGATACATCCAACGACTAGAAACGGGACCACCAAAAAGAACTTCTGTTGGAAGATGCATGGTTAGATGTAACATACATGTAAAAAATGATGGGGGGATATTTTCTCCAAGTTATAAAGAATGATCGGTGCATTTTTTGTAGTTTTTTCACAACAATTTTGTTCAATATTTTAACACAAATATCTTGATAAAATTGACATAATCTAATCACAATGAACCTGACATTATGTGATAGTAAATTTCAAATGTCAATAGGAATCAATTCATGCAACAGGACATGGTAGTCATTGGTTTTGAGGGATTTTAGTTTCACATCTTATGTATTCACTCGTTTAGAAATGTTACTTGAATAACCATCTAGAACCTTTAAACTTTCCAAGACTTGAATAAAAAAAAATTTCTCTGCATTTGTCATCGAAAAACAAGAAAAAGGGACTTTCCATTGATTTTGACCAATTAACTCGAGATGAAGTCTTGGTTTTATACCTCAATCCATTAAATCACGACGTGAAAGAAAATCATCTTCTGTCTTTCCCTTTACATTTAGAAGTGTTGAAAGTAACATTTCACACACATTTTTCTTAATATGCATTACATCCAAGCAGTGATGCGGCAAATTTGATGACCAATATAGCAACTCGTAGAATATACTTTTCTTTCTCCAATTATTGTTGGAATTCAAAAGAACATTATTCCTCTTGTTGGAATTTAACTAACCCTTTACAAGAACAAAATTCAAACTATCAAGTTCTTTAAGGATATCACCACCTGACATTCGTTGAGGTATTTCATCTGTCTCTATGGAATTATCAAACTGTATTCGTTTTTTTTCTGTGTGGATGATCCATTTGTAGAAATCGTTGATTCCCTATAAAGTTGAAAGTTCTTCAAAACTTTAATCTCCTAGAACTTGTATTTTTCATACATATAGGGCAAGATAATCTCCCCTTGGCACTCCAACCAGACATCATTCCATATGCAAGGAAATCATTTATTGTGCATAATAATGTTACACGACACATAAAGTAATCCTTTCTAAATGCATCATATGTATGCACCCCAACAGTTCAAAGCTCCTTTAACTCATCTATTAATGGTTGAAAATATATTTTGATATCATTTCCAGGATCATTGGGTCCAAAAATCAATATACTCATGATAATAACTGGCTTTTTCATACACATCCATGGTGGAAAATTATAAATATGAATGAAAAGAGGCCAAGTACTATGTGAAATATGCATATGCTTAAATGGGTTGAAACCATAACATGACAATCCCAATACAACATTCCATGGGTCAGCTGCAAAATCAGGATGTAACCTATCAAATTTTTGCCATGCTAACCCATCAGCAGGATGAACTATATCATCATTATCCTTATTTCTTTCATCTTCATGCCATCTCATATTCTTAGCCATTTGTTCTAACATAAAAAGTTCTAAAGTCTGGGAATCAATAGAAAGTGCCACATCACTTTCTATGGTACACAGGATTGAGTTCCATCTTTATTAGTCTTTCATCTCTATGTACCACATTGTTTTCACTCATTTAACTCGAAATTATCCTTCCAGAATAGACAACAATATTTAGGGCATGTGTGGATTTTCGTACTTGAAAATACAATTTTTTCAACCAACTTTGATGCCATATAATAATTTTTAGGAATACATGCATCATCAGATAACAATTACTTAAAAAGAGTAAGCAGATAGTCGATCGTAGTATTACTAAATCCATACATTGTTTTCCCATGATACAGTCGCATTAAAAGGTCTAGTTTGGTCATTTTTCCACATGACTGGTAAACTGGGGTATCCGCATCTTCTAAAAACTTTTTAAATGTTCAACGCCATCATTATGATCATTAGATGAAAACTATGTTCCCATATTAATTTCCTCTTCCACTACTCTACATGAAGTGTTGGCTTGAGAAGTAAATGGAAACCGATTGGAAATAAATTTTCCATTCTGATCCTTTCAGCTGAATCAACATCATTCTCCATTTGAATTTTTTCTCCATTGTGATACCAAACATGATATCCTTTTTGAAAACCTTTTTTAGTGACGTGGTAACTTACTTCCTCACATGTTAACCATGTTCTTCCAATGAAATCAAAATATGGGCATCGAATCAATCCACCGTCTAAACCATTGTTGAATGAAAAATCCAAAAAATATTCCAACTCCTTCTAAAACTCATCAGTGATCTGATCAACATTATATATCTAGCTTCTATCCATTCTAATATGAATAAACAAACAGTTAGTAAAAAAAATTATCATAAATAACAATATTTAAACTCATTCATGCTTAAGAAAAGTAGTATATAGACTCATTCACAGGCTTCTATTCCTTACATGCTTCTTGAGAAACATAAGTAAATGTCCAGGCTTAATGTATCAACTATAACATTATCATTTACTAAAGTATATGAGATCTTTAAATCATAATCATATAAGAACTATACCCATATCCACTAATTAATATTTATGCCATGTTAAGAGAATACATAATGAAATCTCTTACTATCAATTATTACACCATGACAAGTCAACCTTGGGTTGCTAGCAAGTTCCTAGATTTCTAGATATTGGTAAATATTCTAAATGAATAAATCATAATCATCAGTGATTTACATTATCTAAAAATAAGATACTAAAATACATGAGATACAAGGGGAGGTAACATTTTATATCCTAATGAAAATATAATAATACGTACAAAGGGTATCATTATTAGATACTTATATAGTGAAAAATGATTTAAATGTTGGATTCATGTGCAATGCATCATATTAGAATGACACAATTAGAGTGGACAATGGGGTTTATATATTAAGGATGGTTTTTTAAGAATATTGGGTTGTAATACGTGTATAAGAGAGGGGATGGTGTGCAGAGAGGGGGAGGGGCTAGGCAAGGAGGGGAGGGGGAGGGGCTGAGTAGGGAGGGTGGGGGAGGATGAGGGGCTGGATAGGGAGGAGGGGGAGGGGGAGGGGCTGGGCAGGGGGGAGGGTTCCATCGCGAAAGAGGCAGGGAAAGGGGAAGGGGTTTGATCGCGATAGAGGTAGGGAAAGGGGAAGGCAGAATGTGTTCGATCGCGAGAGGCAGGTTTCTATTGAGAGAGAGGAGAGAAGTTGATTTGGAGTGTTTGGAGATGAGTTGAGGTGAATTGAATAAGTTTTATGTTTTATTAAAGATATCTATAAATTATATTTGGAAGATAAAAGTTGGCTAAGTCCTGAAAATTTTAGGACTACTTATGGGAATCTCTTAAAACTTATAGAGTTTTTATAAGTCTTATTGTGATTTCATAAACTATGGAGGTAGATGTGTGGTAGTAGGAGAACCAGAGCAAATACATTCAGTTGTATTCTGTTCTTTCAAGAAATTCATGGAGCTAGGACATACAGGTAGAAACTAACAAAATATTTACCCAAGAAATGAATGGAGCTATCGACCCCTACACACTGCCCCCCAACCCCCTTCACCCCCTACCCCCTTTACCCCACTGCCCCCACCCTTCACCCCAACTCCCTTGAACCCCCCCTTTCACCCCCAATTCCCCCCTGCACACTCCCCCCCCACCTTCCCCCCACTGCCCACCCCCACCCCACCTGCACACCCCCCACCCCCACACACCTGTCCCCCACCGCCCACCCACCCCCCACCTACACCCCCCCTACACACTGCCCCCCACCTGCACCCCCACCACCTGCACACTGCCCCCCCACCCCACCCCCACTGCCCTCCACCTTCCCCCCACTACCCCACCCCCACCCCCACTACCCACCCCCCACCTGCACACTGCACCCCCACCCTTCACCCTAACTCCTTTGACCTCCCCCTTCACCCCCACTGCCCCCCATCCCAACTCCTTTGATATTATTACCTATAGTTATTAGATGGTTATAAATATATAGAGTGGGAAATTCTAGATCTAGTAATTCAGGGTTATTTGAATCCAAAATATTTATGTGGTTTAGTGAATGCTGAAAAAGAAGAAATTAGTGCTGCTATATTTGATATATATTCATGCAATTTGAAATAGAGACATGTGAAAGTTTGAAACTATTATCCAAGATAGAATAATTTATATGAACTATGTAAAAGAGTGATAAGACCCAAAACAAATGGTTATAAAGATATGGAGTGGTAAATTCTAGATCCATTAATTCGGGGAGATTTTAATCCAAATTATTCATGTGGTTTAGTGAATGCTAAGAAAGAAGAAACTGATGTTTCTATATTTGATATATATTCAAGTAGTTCTAAATATAGACAAGTGGAAGATTGCCGGTATTATTCAAGAGAGAAGAATTTCTATACACTATTTAAAAGAGTGATAAGACCCAACATAGTTTCGATTCTGAAGAACCACTATGTGTCAAAGTTAAAAAGAAGATGAAGTTCTAGTGCTCTTTGTGTTGAAAAAAAGAAGAGAAAAAAGTGGGAAGAGGTAGAAGAAGAAGCAACCAAGTAGTTCATGAAGTTTATAAGAAGATATATGTTCCCCTAGTTCACACATGAAAAAAGGGGAGAGATGAAGAGTTATGTGTATTTTAGTTTATACAAGAAGGAATATAAATAAGAAGTTATAGAATATCAGTTTGATACTATAAAGAAGAAGAGTTTTTATATAGTAATATGTATAAAAATAAAATAAGTTATTTGCTATTGTGCAATGGAAGAAAAAGATGAAAGGATTAGTACATGAACAATAACTAAGTATTCTAAATTAGTGTTACAATATCTTGTTGTTACCCCTATATTTATTGTAAAGGTATGATATGTACCTGAGTGTGGAAAACACCAAATAAGTGTGTAGTATACACACTCTATACTGTCAGGAGACTGTAGTTTAAAGCTCATAGGTATTTACTAATGGGTTTTGTGACCTTAGGTGTTACCAAATCACACTAAGGATTAGACTTATCATACCGAGAGGTGAACCTTAGAAATTAATATGCCACTTGTATGTGTATGTTTGATTATGATATAAGAAATAATGGAGGAAAGAGATAATAAAAGAACCACCCACCTAATAGTGATAGAGGTAAAAAGAAAAGGGATAAAAATTTAAAAGTACAAAAAAAGGTAATTAAAAGTCACCAAAATTAATTCAACCCCTGCTCAATGTGGTTCATATCTCAACTAGTCCCCTTTAGTTGGTATTAGAGACAAATTCACCTCTGGTTGGATTCTCTAGATTTGAAGTTATTCTATTTTAAATATTGGAAGGTTTTATTCCTAATCTATAATGAAGTTCAATTTTAGTAAAGATTTATCTATCTTAGATTCGAATTCTATTTCTACCAAGACTAAATTTCTATGTGTGGAGCTTGAAAGCATCTAGAAAAATTAATCACTTTACTTTGGTAATCCGATTGTGATTCATTTGGCCTAGAAGTTAGTGTTTTATGTGAGGATGAATCACATCAACCTAAAGTACCATTATATCTTAATATTGATTGAATATAGAGTGTTATGGTTATAGAAGATAGTTTGATGGTGGAATATTGAATATATGTTCACAAAAACATTAGTCCATGAGTGAATGTGAAAATATTATGCCTTAATTGGGCATGGGTGAATAGATTAAAGAATGAATGGGAGCATTAAATATAGTATAAGTATAGTGGGTGATGTTTTACAATGTTTTTGAGGATACCATGAATCCCTTGAAGTAGCCTTTAGGTTGAATATTGTTAGTATTTGTAAATAATGTTCTCAAAATATAGAAATTTACCCTAAAGGATAAATTTCTAAGGACTCTTCGGTTTTACTGGAGCAATGGATGTAGGATTCGTCTGGGTGGTAGTGAGGTTTCTAAAAGATTGTGAAATTTTTATGGATATAAACTTAGTGGTAATATCCTTTGCCAATTTTCTAAAACAAGGTAAGATATTACCTATCATTTCCTTTTTCACTTCATCAGCATCTTGATACATAGAATTTCCAAATTTTTCTAGACATTTTTAGATCCTCTAAAACACTTCAAAATATTCTGTAATGCGTTCAAAACTTCTTCACATAGATATAATTATCTTCATCATTATAACTCTATGTAACTAAATCATTAGAAAAAATTCAAATCTACTCATATAAATTAAATATAGTAAACAAGTTCTGCTCATAAATTCTCAAACAATATCTTCCTCAAACCTGAATTTGTAAACCTTCAACCAAAACAACATTTCCAAGTGAATGGATCTATAATAATAACCAATAGTAGCATTTATTAAATGAAAAAAGTTCAAATTAGGGTATCCTTGGTTTAGAGTAACCCTTACCTGTTCACCTGATGGAATGGGTGAATCACGATAGAAGGGAGCGAATAGGGTTTGTCCACAAAAGCAGGGGCAGGTAGGGTTCCTTCAAAAAATCTAGAGAGGGTATTATTTTGTGAGAGTAGGTAACGGGTAAAATCCCTTTGTGTGAGCCTATGTTGCGAGAGTAGGGAGTGATGGTCTTAGAGAGGGTTATTTACGAGAGCAGCGAGGAGTTCGATCATCCGGAGGGCTTTGATCGCGGCAGGTAGGGAGACGGCTTTGATCACGATAGGTAGGGAGACGACTTTGATCTCATGAGGCAGGGAGAGGGATTTGATCACGAGAGGATCGCGAGAGGTAGGGAGGTTCAGGTTATGTAGCGGGATGTGGCCACGATTCACATAAAACCCATGGGGGAATAATTCTCTACTACCACAGTTAATTAAACTATGGAAACACAAGTGTGGCAGTATCCATATTTTCTAGTTGTATACACCCTAATACCATCATCTCATAAGAGTTTCAAATCATCAACTAATAGTGACAATAAAACATTAATATCATTTCTGGGTTGCCTTGGTCTGGAGATCATTAAACTCAACATGACATATTTTCACTTCATACAAAATTCAGGATATGGGTTGTAAATTACTAATAAAATAGACCATGAACTATGTGTGATATTAAGACTTTGATATGGATTCATTCCATCTGTGCATAGCCCAAGTCTGAGATTTCTAACTTTATTTACGAATATAGAAAATTGGTGATTAATTTTCTTCCACTGTGGACAATCAGCTGGATGATGTATTTTTCCATCACATATCTCCTCATCAGCATGTCATCTTAAACTTTTTGTATCATGTGAATTAGAAAATAAAAATTTTAAATGAGTAATTATAAGAAGATACCAAAATACCTTGGCAGGGGTCTCTATAACCTCTAAATCATCCTATGATTTTTCTTTCAACTTATACTGTGATGTCCCACATTTAGGACACTCCAACAGAAATTCATATTCCTTCCTATATATCACACAGTTATTCGGGAAATCATGTATTTTTTTGTACCCTAATCCCATCAGGAATAGTATTTTCTTCTCTTTATAATGTGAATCAGGGAGATCATTGTTTTTAGGAAGAATATCTTTCAACAATTTTAGAAAATCAGCAAAATTGTATTCACTCTAACAATGTTTTTCCTTCAAGTTAAACAATATTAACACCAATAATAAAATCGTAAAATATTTATAACCAGGATATAAGGTTTTTTAGCATCACCATATAGACACTCAATTTTTGGTTCTTTCTCAATTTGTTATGCTTCAATATCATGAATCATTTCTTCAATTTCATCATAGTTACTATCTTGCAAAGCATCATCATCAGTAGATCCGAAATTCTACCCAGTTTCACCATACCAAATCCAAGGGTTGTAACTCAAATTAAAACCATGAAAAATTAAATGATCTTTTATCTCTCTACTTTTCAACTTCTTTATATTTAAACATTTCAGGTATGGACATAAAAACATGTCGTTGTTTGGAACATTTCGTTTAGCAAATTCCAAAAAAGCATTAACACCTTCCTCATATTCATCACCCATTCAATGTGTTGTAATCCAGCTTCAACTCATTATTACCTATAACAAATATAAAAATTATATATATTATTAAAATAATCCAATTTTATATTTATATGAAATATGTCATAATTTGAAAGTAACTTGGAAAATATAATTATAAATTCTATACAATAATGGAAGATAAGTTTAAATAAAAATGATAAATCATAAAAATATATGCATGGAAATAATTTTAAAAAGAATATATAGTTAGATAAGCCAATTAAATATTTATATGAAATATGCCATAATTTGAAAGTAACACAATTTTGAAATATAAAACAAATATATGCATATTTGAAAATTATAATGATATTAATTTTGATCAATAATATAGAAAACCACTATGTAAAAATAAATCACCATCCACCAGTGTGATATATTATTAACCCATAACATTTTTTTGTGTCAATGTAACTCATGGACAAATCAATACATAAGAATAAAACACTTGAAGTCATATAATAATTCACTCACATTTTATGTCACACTATAGTTTAACATATTTCTATGAGATGTGGTATATGAATAATGTCCAAGGGTTACATCATTTTATGGTAAGTTTGCTATTATGAAAAACAAATTCTCTTTAGATAATTCTCCCAACCATGAAAATAAACTATTATCTAGAACTTTAAAGAGAAAAAATATCATCATTACTCCTATGAACATTCTAGAAAATGAGATAACTCTATTGAGTTACTCAATCCCCATAATGAATTTCATTGCATTATTTTTCGAATGATATAATATATGAGATAATTCATTCTAGTACTAGATTATTGTATGATGATTTTTGAAGGTTCATGGAGTTCATTTTTTATTACTGCCACATAGATTCATCCCATGGATCATTTATCTCAACAATAGTTTGACCAACATCGTTATCTAAATAGGCCTTGAATAAGTAAAGAATTCTTAAATAAACTATCTAGAGGTTCTATTTTTTGGAAAGGTAACATTGATACATGACTTCTACCTAATAAGTGCAGTCCTTGTACAGAGATTTGTATCCCCTAGATGAGAAAAAAATAATGGCATGTCATTTGGGGAAATTGTAGGTAGTTTAACAACATCCACCCTATTTACCAGCCATATGCAACAAAGTTATAGGGGTTTCATGTTGTGTAAAAAGTGTACATGATTTGCAACCTCAAATGGGCTCACCTTGCAGGAAACAAAGAATATATTTGTTCCAAAAATGAGGAATGCACATAATAAAAACTATAAATTTAATTAAATTAACAAAACATGGACTTATAGTGAATACATAGTATGTAATTGGAATACAAACCATGTCCCACATAAATTCTTTCTAGCTACAGATGCAATGCGATAACACGAGGAAATTTAAAAAGATATTGCGATATTTTAGTAACCGAAATCGAAAAACGTAGAGTTAGGGTGTTCACAATATAGAACAACCAAAATCAAGGTGTGTGATACTTACTAGAGAGTTCTGAGTCGATCAGATAGATGTAGTGATGAAAAAGATGATGAATGAAGCTGAAAAAACAAGGTTGGAGGCCACATGATCAAAGAATCGATTTTAGGGTTTCCACGTGAGAGAGAACTGAGTCATTGTTTCCCAATCGAAAAACACAAAAAAGACTCAAAATTGGGCTTCATAAAATTTTTAAATGATTTGTCACATCTATTATTTAGTAACCGATGTGATAAAAAAATATTACATTTATCACATCGGTTATTATATAATCAACATGATAAAATGATTTATCACGTCAGTTATTATATAACCAACATGATAAAATGATTTATCACATTAGTTATTATATAACTAACATGATAAATCAATTTATAATGTCGGTTATTATATAACCAATGTAAAAAAATAGATTTATCACATCAGTTATAGAATAACCGGCGTGATAAATCAATATACATAGCTCTACATGTCGGTTATAAATAATCAACATGAAGTCGCTGACACGATAAATACATTTTGTATTAGTGTTGGTGGATAGGTGTTCTTGGCTTTGATAAAAGTTGACTCATTTTTTGATGAGTGAGTTTGACTTGAGCAGATGACAAACACTAAGATTCGATGCTTAGGAGAAATATTAAATGGTGGGGAGACCTCGTGTGGGTTGTCTCGGTCTCCTAATGGAGATTTGTGCTTCCGTAGTAGGTTGGTTGTTCTGTTTCCTTTGAGTTAGGAGTTTCTAGATAGTGAACACTGGTCTTGTTGGTTCAGGCACCCTGGGGCTACAAAGATGTACCACGATTTGAGACGTCAGTATTGGTGGCTAGGGATGAGGCGATCAGTTGCAAAATTTTGTATCGAGGTGTCTCACTTGTCAAAGAGTTAAGGTTGAACACCATAGACCTGCAAGTTTGTTGTAGCCTTTACCTGTTCTGAATTTCCTCATTGGTTTACCACATACTCCTAGTGGGAAGGATGTGATTTGGGTGATTGTTGACAGACTCACTAAATTAGGGCATTTCTTTCCAATAAAGAAAACAACAAAACATGGAACAACTTGGGGAATTTTTTATCTGAGAGATTGTGAAGCTTCATGGGGTTCCCTCTATAATTATTTCTGATAGGGACTCGAGTTTCACATCTAGATTCTGGAAAGTTTTTCAGAAGATAATGGGTTCTTAGTTGAAACTAAGCATGATTTATCATCCACAAATGGATGGACAAACATAGAGGGTTATCCATGTTCTTAAGGATATGCTCTGGGTTTGTGTGCTTGATTTAGATGGATCTTGGGATAAACATTTGCCTTTGATTGAGTTTTCCTATAAAAATAATTATCAGGATTAGATCAGTATGGTTCCCTTTAAGTCTTTATATGGGCGGCCATGTCGATCTCCCTTATATTGGGAATAGTTGGGAGAACGGTCCTTGGTTGGACTGAGCGTTGTTCAAGAGACGACAAAGGTAGTGTAGTTGATCCAGAGGCATTTGATCACAACACAGAGTTGTCAGAAATCTTATGTGGACCGTCATCATTGGTTACTGGAGTTTGAGGTTGGTGATCACATCTTTCTCAAAGTTTCACCTCGCTTGGGACATCGTCAGTTTGGTAAGTATGGTAAGTTGGCACCGAGGTTTGTGGTCCCCTTTAAGATCATTGAGCGATTGGGGAGGGTGGCCTATCAGTTGTTATTACCGTCTGGCTTAACTTATATACACGACATGTTTCATGTTTCCCAACTGATGAGGTATATACCATATCCCTCCCATGTGATTAGATGAGAGGATGTTGTTCTTGAGCCCGATACCACTTTGGTTGAGCAGCCAGTTCAAATTATGGATCGTCAGGATAAGGTACCACACGGTAAAATGATTCCCCCAGTCTGGGTATTATGGCAGTGCATGTAGGATCACCACGGGACGTGGGAGAGTGAATCATTGACGAGGTAGCAGTGACCTACTCTTTTTACGGATCCAAGATCTTGATCTCTTTCCGGGGAAATAAATCTTTTATGGTGGGGAGATTGTAACGCCCCATTACCTTTCTTCCAGGTATGTTCTGATCCTTGCTTTTGGTTTCCTTTTCTCGTTGAATGAGTGTTGTCAACCTTGAATTGGGAGGATGCTTGTAATGGTGAAGTCACATATTTTTTGGATTTTCAGCTTTTTTCCTCAACTTTTTATTGTTTTTTGGGCAGTTACATGACGTGTAATGAGGTGTCACGACGTGTAATGTCGGCCAGACTCATCCTATGATTTGAATTCACAACGTGAGTTTTTACACATTGTGTAATGGTTATACGTCATGCAATGTGAAATCTGATTTTTAATTAAAAAGGTGACACATTTTTTAGTGTAATTTAAAATGGAAGGGATTCACGACATATAAAAGATTACATGCCATGTAATTCGCCATTTTCCAGTTTTTAGGGTCCTATGCGGGCGTTTGAGGGCTCATTTCTTTCTACAACCTTCTCCACTAGGCCAGAGTTCTTACCTTAGGCAATTTTGGGTGTCTTTTTTCCATCCAGATCGATTCATTCAGTGATTGATCAACAGGTTTAGGTGCTTCGTCTCTTCAGGTAAGCCTTCCTCTTGGTTTCCCTCTCATTTGTGGTTGTGACATCGTTTGTTGTAGGTATTGGTAATTGGATTATGTTTTCTATCAATCCTTTTTTAGTCTTTGGTCGTGTCTTGTCTTCCGAAGGCAGATCTTGTGGTTTCCAATCCTCATTATCAAAGGCGTTTAGGTTTTCTACGCTCTTGAGGTTGGTGGATCTGTTCAATTATTCTAATTTCTTGAATTTCTTAAAGTTCTTATTGATTCCTTGGGATTTGAAATGGAATTTCATGTGTTGAAATTGAAAAGGGAATGAGTTCACATTTGAAAAGGGGTTTTTCTTTGAAAATGTAATTGCCTTTATTTGAAATGGAAAATGGACTTTCAAACCCTGAAGCAAGTTGATTTGACTTTGAAATTGTTTTATAAAAACATGAGCATGGTTTTTAAAACAGAAATTGACAAAAACTGCACAGCGGGAACCTTGGGTATGTCAAGATAGAGACACGAATAGCCTTAGTGTGTGCGAAACCACTAGGAGGTAACCTCTTGTATGTCGATGCTCTATGATAGACCTCGATGTTAGTTGAATCCAACCTTATGCCTTGTTAGGCTTGTGAGTGTCTAGTACGTATTGTCTCGTAGACTAGAGTTTGATTGGTAGTTGCATTGTTGTTTATGGTTATTTATTACATGGTAGTTTATTTCATGGATGTTGGTTCACATGTATATTTATATTTTGGTATCTTTACCTGCTTGTTTCTGGCTTTGGAAAACATGACATGCAATTTGTGAAAATTTAAGGATTGTTTGAAAAAGGATTTCAAATTGATTTATTTATAAAACTTCTTGTAAAACTATTTTGTTTTAAAGCTTCGACTTGTGCATTTTTGTTATTAAAACTTGTATAGATCTTTTGATGGTATCCTACTGGGCTCTGTTTCTCACACCCTACTTCTGCCCGTGGGTGGATGTGGACCTTGTTTTGCAGGATTCGGGTAAAGAGAAGGACATTATGTAGCATGCAAGCTTCTCTTTACATTATTGTTTCATTTTGGGATAGTTTGGAGGTGATATTTGGTCACATGGAGGCTGGTTTTGTGTAGACTTGTCTTTCTTTCTGGTTTAGTCAGTTTGACTTAGCTGTATCTCCGTTTTTTTTTTGCATAGTACTCTGGTTGTATGTCTTGTTTTACTTATATTCAATGCTTGTTTTGTTTTCTCTATTTTACCCCACCCTGTAATGGGTTGGCTCGGGTGACTGGTCTGGCTCTTCCGGGTTGATCTGTTACATATAGGGGGTTAGAAGGGGGCTTGGAGGATCAAACACCACTGCATAGGAAAGAGTATCAACATATTCCTAATATTTTTGCCTAGAAAGAGGTGTCAGCTACTGCCACATATTTTAGTCTTGCCACTAAAAGGCGAGATGCTGTATTTTCTTTGGTTTATGTATTTGATTTTACTCCACACACAACATTTTCTTTAGAGGTAATCATAGTATATGTTCTTTGCTTCTATTTTTCTTTTATCACGAGTACTAGAGGTGTTGTTGTTACTGAGTAAGTCTTGCTCCTATCATCGCTTAAGTGGGTTACAAGCATGATGTAATTACATGAAGCTTCAAACCTTTTGTTTGGAATAGAGGTGTCAAAATTCGGCCCAATCCACCTGACTCGACCTGACCGAGCGGGGTTAGGTTACATGATTGATATGGATGAGTTAAGTTTTGTTGGGGTGATCTATAACGGGTTGGGTTGGATCGGGTATTGGGTTAGGAGATTTTTTATCCAACTAACCCGATACTTCGCTCCACCCGCTTGCCCCCGCCTCACCTCCTCTGGTCCATCAAATCGAATCAACCCATCCAACCTTAAGAGCTAGTTTGACATAGGTGATATGGAGAGAAAAGAAATAATATTGAAGGGAGAAATAGACTTCTAATGTTTGGTGAGATAATGTTAAGAGGGGAGAAATAAAAAAGAAAGAAATGAAGAGTAATAGATTTCCCTTCTGCTACTGTTTTTAAATCATCCAAAAAATGAGATGATTTTGAAGGAAATAATGGTAAATAGTTATTAATATTTTAAAATTCCAATTTTATCCCTATTTTCTACCAGCATCATAAAATAATTTCTTTTATTTTTTTTAAAAAGATTCACCAAATAAGATGATAAATCCAAATCATTTTTTACCAAGTCATTGATTCATAAAAGAAATCACAATCATTTTTTAATCATTTCATTTATTTTACTAAATTCCCACCAAATCTGTCTCCTTTCCCCCTCCCTCTCCCGTGCTCCCGCTCCCGTGCGCTGCCGGCCGAGGCGGCCGTCTGTCGTCCCTCCCTCCTCCTCCCCTCTCCCTGCCCTCCCCGCCCCCACACTTCCCAGTCACGCCTCCCTGCCGTGTTGACGCCGCCCCCACCCCCCTTCCTCCCCGCCTAGCTTTCTCTCTGTCGCCGCCTCTTCCCCACCTCCCCGCCAATCCCGTCGGCGCTGCCTTTCATTCGCAGCCGGTACCTCCCCGCCACCCCCCTCCTGCGCGCCGTCACCGACACTCCTCATCCTCCCGCCCGATTCCCACAGCGTGCTGAAGGTGAGTGCGGAGGTTTGATTGAAAGTTTTTTTTCCTGCAATAAAGCTTATTGTTGTTCAACAGTCTATAGACCTATGATTGAGATCTAG
Source organism: Viscum album (assembly GCA_963277665.1). Taxonomy (NCBI): domain Eukaryota; kingdom Viridiplantae; phylum Streptophyta; class Magnoliopsida; order Santalales; family Viscaceae; genus Viscum; species Viscum album. The sequence continues at coordinate 1,813,310,521 of OY728156.1, forward strand.
AATTAACTATCTTTGTTTTGTTTGTCAGAACCTGTTTGCTCTGCGGACTACTGCATGCTCTCTTCTGTTTGTATTTAGTGATTTGTCTGTACGCACTCATTCTCAGACGTCCTTCCATGAATGGAATGACGACCAGATTGGTTATGCATTTGTTTTTACAGTGAATTGTTTTTGATTTTACAGCAAATGCAGCCTGCATTTGCTTTTGAATTTTAATGGAATCTCCTTATAGAGCCAGCATTTGCTTTTGTTTTTTGACAGCATGCATTTTGTTTTTGTTTACAGTGAATTGTTTTTGATTTCAAAATACAGTCTGCATGTGCACAGGCTGACCCGATCAACCTTACCCAACCCGGACCTACCCTACCCCTTATGGGTCTGGTCGGGTCTTCAGTGCAGAATGCTTGTAACCCAACCTCTTTTTATTGGGTGGGTCCAAAATTCACCCCAACTCGACCCATGGATACCCCTAGTTTGGAAGGCCGCAAGACCAACTACTGTTGCAGTCATAAATGGCATGAACCTGAGAAATTTCATGGCACAAGATTTTGTTGACAACCATGGGCACCATGAAGATATCGTTGAGTTAGTTGAGATGGAAGGCAAAATAAAAGAAAAATCCCTTCATTTGGAAGGTGACATGGTTGTAAATAATGCTAAAAGGGACATCTGTTGGAGAGGTTCCGAAATCTTGCGGGAACCCAAATTTGCAAAATGTTGTTCTACCAATGGATGTTAAACCTCTAGGGTGTATCAATTGATGCATGATTGCCGGAAGAGACAAGTTGTATATTTGAGAAGAGACAAGTTTTCTACCTTGGAAAACTTCATGAGTGGAAGTGCTTCACGCCTGCTTCCAAATCAGAATGGGTAGACATAACAGAAGGGGAAGTCGAGGATGAAGAGTTTACTTTAATGATTGCCCTCCGCATTCAAGTAAATGGGCTGTTACAGTTGGGGTTTTGTCTGGAAGGACCGACTACGCAATTACGAATCACTGGAACAACCCTCAAGAAGTTTTCGAACAGGAGGATTCTACAACCCAAACTTCCTCAGGCGCTACAAATGCGTGTAGTCTAGAATTGAACGGAGACAAGGGCCATCCAGATTTTAGTTCAAAATTTCCAAACACTTTGGGTAGTGAAACTGCTGATTCCAAATTTGCTAATCCGAAGTTAGTGCCACTTGAGAGAAATGCAGGAAAATTGGTCAATTGGATCAGGAAAAGGATCATTGTGGCCCACGAGTCAGATCGGGAGCCTCCTTGCATGGTACAACCGATTGTCTGGCTCCAAAGCAAAGAAGATGATCAGAGGATATTACATGGCTTTTCGAAGGGAGCATACTTCTTACTGCATACACTGCTGATGCAGGAGACTCAGATATCAGCTTTCGCCTTGAATAAAACACTTGAGGGTGGATGTGATTATGCAGTTGTATGTTGGAGTGACAAGGGTGAAGGTGGCTCGTGGAAGTCCACGACTTTGCATTCATTATCTGTGATGGGAATCGCAGGGATGCAGCAAAACCAGGTGGTAAATTGTGCCAATCAAGATAAGATCCTTGGTTTTCATGCACACGCAGAAGGGGCCGAGTTTATGCAGCAAATTCACAGCAAGTGCATGGACACCGTGCCTCAATTTGTTCATGGTCTGAACACCTTCAGGTTCTCTACACCATGACGATGAAAGTGACGCGACCAAACATGACATCGAGGACACTTTTTTATGTTTTCACCTTGAGGACAAGGTGACTTTTCAGGAGGGAGGTAATGTTAGGAATGCGGCCCCGATTGGGTTTGTCAGTGATAGTATTGTGTGTGGGTTGGTGGGGCTACCCGTGTCTGGGTATGTGTTAGACCCCTTTGACCTCGGCCCCCAATCGAGAGTTGCTATGCATGTATATTATGATCACGAAAATGGAATTACAGGGTGTGAGAAGAAGAGAGAAGTATGGAAGTGTACTCGAGAAGCCCCACTGCACTCCCACCCAAGCCAAAAGAGGCTGCACTAACCAAATTAAATTCTTTTTGTCCCCCCACGACTCGCAGTAGATCCTTTATAACTGATTCCCTACCCCCCACGTGAGTTGGGAACCCCAACCTATCAACTTGACCACTTGACCCTTCTAGAATTGCAACTCTACCCCTTCTAGAATAGACCTGCCACTCCCCTGGGTGATCACGAACCTTATCACTAGTTGCACCTTCAAAAACAGTCTTGCCCTCAAGACTGAAAGAAGGGAATTGGTTCCGAAGGATGTACTCATTCTCCCAAGTAGCCTCTTCCACCGGACGCCCCTGCCATTAAACCAAATACCGAGGCTGTTCGACCCCCAGATGCAGCTGAACTTGCCTAGCCAAACTGCCATCAGAACAGGCCATTCATCACTGTTGTCTGCCAAACCAGTGGGCCATGTAGCTTGGATCGGGTGGGGCCCCACCATTTTTTTTAACATGGAGATGTGAAAGACCGGATGGATGTGGGTTGGCATTGGGAGATCCAACTGGCAAGCAAACGAGCCTATCTGTTTTAGAATACTAAATGGTCCATAGAAACAGGGAGATAATTTCTGGTGGATCCGTTAACTCATGTGTTTGTGCGGCCGAAGTTTCAAGTAGACCGAATCTCTCACATTAAAAGAGACCTTTCGCCGGTGACGGTCCACCTGATGCCACATGTAATCCTGTGATCTGACTAAGTGGAATCAGAGTTGTTTCAAGGCCCCGCCACGTTCCACTAGAGCGTTGGCTACGACTTCCACACGAATTTCCGAGGGTAGGAAACTCAAAACTGAGGGTGGTTTTCAGCCATAAACCACTTCAAATAGAGCAACATTTATAAAAGCATGCCATTTAGTATTATAACCGAGCTCAACCCATGGAATCCAATAGGACCATTGCCTATGTTGTTCCCCTACAAAACACTGCACATATGTCTCCAAGCACTGGGTGACCGTTTGACCTTCAGTTTGCGGGTGGTAAGCTGAGCTAAAGTTTTAATCGGGTGCCATGAAGAGAGAATAGTTCCGTCCCGAAATGACTGATGAAAATAGGACCCCGATCGTGACTATTAAAGATGGCATGCCATGTAAACGAACCACTTCCCGCATAAAAACTGTAGCCACTTCTTGCACTATGTAAGGGTGCTTCAAAAGATTAAAATGGGCGTACTTGGAAAGCCTATCTACCACCACAAATATCACATTATAGCCTCGAGATTTGGGCAAACTTGTAATAAAATCCATTGACAAATCAGCCCAGACTACCTTCGATATTTCGAGTGGCTGCAATAAACTAGTCAGTGACAAGGTAGAATATTTATTGTGCTGGCAAACAGGACATTGTTGGACGAAATCTTGGATCTGCTGTTTCATCCCGACCCAATATAAGTTGGTAGCCAACTTGCGGAAAGTTTGGTAGAAACCTGATTGCCCCCCCCCCCCCCGAGGGGTGGAATGAAACTCTTCTAAATAATTTTGGCATCCATGGGGAACATGCTGGTATTACCAATCGACCCTTGTACTGCAGGACCCCGTGGTTGTATATAAAAGCTGGGTAAGAGGAAACACCAGTTTGAACTGCAGTTATGACCTTTTGTAAGAAAAGATCCTCTGTCATCCCCACCGTAAGGCAACTGCCATCCTCCCACACCGGCGTTGACTGAATCAGTTGTAAATCCAGGAGTTCATCCCGCTGAGATAGAGCATTGACGACAGAGTTTTCTCAATGGTAGCAAGCATGCATTGCAATGTGGTGACCAAGTGTGGGAATGCGGAAGGAGGTACGTTCGACGCATGCACTTGGAGACAACGATCATGTTCCGGAGGAAGATGTGATCTAGCTAGAAGGGTAGTTACAAATATAGCACAAGTTCTGAAGGATGTGATGAATGTGTGGAAGTTACGACAACATGAGGATTAATATGCGAGTCATTTCTCGCGGTTCAATGGCAAAGGGAATGATTCAGAAAATTCATCAATGCGGAATGAAAAAGCAACGTGCACTGTTCACCAGGTGTTGGCGGTCGAGGCAAAGATTTCTACGGGCAATCAGAGGTTGCTGAGGCCAACGATGGGTTTGCGAAAGTTGGAAGATGGTGGAGCTGGTTGACCTGTTGGACCCTATCATGAATAGTAGTGTAGAAACCACCTGTGTGAAGTATGGTGTGGCAGAGCATCAATGTTCCTGGAGCATCAATGTTCCTGGAGCACTCAATTGTCGAAGGCCTTGCGGCCGAAGGTGGGAGGTCCCACTTCGATAAGATGAAATACCGGAAGGAGCAGAGCTGGAAGATTGAGCTGCCAGTGGGATCACATCCCACCGCTTGTGGGTTATCATTGTGGTGGTTCTTACAACATGAGTTTGTTGCTGAAAGCATCTATCTTCCGGTAATCTGGGTTGGATACCGGAAGATAGGTATCTTTGTAACTTAGATGAATTTTTGTTTCTTTGAATAAAGAAGTGCAACTGTTCTCCTGTGGATGTAGGACTAAGTTGCGAACCACATAATTTTTGTGTTGTGTGTTTGCCTTGTGTATGTCTTGTGCTTGTTTTCTTGCTTGTTCGCTTGCCTCGAAAGGAAGGCTGCTAGGATATCGAAACCAGATGAAGGGGCGGATCGACGTTGTGGCTGGGGTGCTTGGACTTCTCAGGGACACTGAATTGTGGGGGTGTAGATCGGAAGGTGTAACTTCCGAAGATTGATAATCTGCGTCCAATCCCCAACATGCTCTCCTCATGCCACGTCGCAACGCCCCCTGTTGCTGCGTGGTAAGCCGACTGTATCAAAAATTTCAGCCCGTCTCCTAGCATGCCGGCCCTTGGCCTCCCCCAACACCTGAAACTCTCGAGCTTGAACAGGAACAACCTTGAATTAACACTCAAGGCTCAGAGGATTAGATCTAGAGCACCAAATTTAAACTTCCCTTGCTCTTAGATCCACAAAATTCAAATTCTCCTTGAAAACACCGACCTACGAGCGACCGACGAAAACAGTCGATTATATATGGATGGGGCAGTTGCGAGTGCGGCAGATGGGAACTTGCACCAACAAGGTAGGGGCATTGGAGGTCGAGTCTAGGCTTCCCGGTGAACAACAAATGCCTCGAACTAGCCCGGGCCCAGACCCTCGGCACAAGAGCTCCCAATACGAGTTCAAAGAGACCTTTAGGCAAAAGGGAAACAAGTGGCTGGTTAAACAACAACGATTTCTAGGCTTGGAACACAACGGTTGGAAGGTCCAGGTCCTCCATCCGTATAATCTAGATAGTCAGATACTGAATGTATCCCAGGTCCTCCAAGGTCTGGTCAGATAAGACAGACTACTCTAAATTATAAGAGGAAAACAGACAGTACAAAGTGGTTTGTACCGTTTGGTCCGTGCCGATCGTCAAGCTGCCTATACCAACCTCACCACCCAGCGTTCACTCCCATATGCCAATTGCTGCACACCAACACCGCCAACTCATCATCCTATTGGAATCGTCCCCCTTCGGCCGGGCCAGAAGACCTACTCTATATAGAAGAGTACCTGTGATAGCGGTCATGAGTGCATGGTCAATATATATCAGTACCGGCGAGCACGACTCGGTATAATATAGGTAGTAGTACTATTAGAGTAGAGTACTGAGGGGCATCAAACCAGCAAAGATGACACCTTAATATATTAAGTACCAGGCTATATTGGAGTTTACGACGTGGGTTGTTACATGCAACTTGTGTGATCGTTTTTCCCTCTTTCTTTTGTTATTTTAAGGCCTTTCGAACTCATTATAATGGTGAGCTTCGAATCCTATGAATTTTGGAGTTTGCTCTTGCATATCTCTCTTTGCTTTAGCCTTTTTCATAGTTTGGAATTGGTGGTGCTTCCCCTTTATTGGTGACATCGTCTTTAAGCTTGAAGAAACCCTTGGTGGTTGGCTTTGCCTTTAAGCCTTGGTCATTCGGCTACTCATTGCAGTTTCGTCTACATTCCTTCACTTACTCGCTACGTGTTTCGGTTGATGCATCAATGTATATCAAACACTACATTATTGCATTTCCAGTAATTTAAGGATAATTTTACCTTACATATCAAATGTTTTGATAGTACATTCCCTGCAATCATTTTTTTAACTATCATTTTGCAGTTCAATCATTTTATATGCAATATGTAGAATGAGGAAACCCCCTTGCCTCCTTACCTCAAAGTGAGGAGGAGACGTTCTTTTATAATGAATGATAAACTCCACATCGGACCACAAGTCCGATGTGGGATACAGACTCCAACACTCCCCCTCAAGCTAGGTGTACCTAGCTTGGACACATAATGAAAAGAAAACAACAAAACAGACGCTAACACTTCCCCTCAAGCTGGACATGCCCAGCTTGATGACAAAACAAGACGAAATAAAGCAGAATTATAGATAAAGCTGCCAGGCTGCTGCTCCCCCTCACGATCGAAGCTCCCCCTCAAGATGATGGATGGATGATGTTGCGGGCGCAGCAGAAGAAACCACTCAGAGCGGCTGGTTGACGGAGCGCCAGGAATGCCGCACTAGTGGGGCCGGTCGATGAAACGCCGGGAAATCCAAACTAGCACTGGGAAAACCGCATTTGCGGGGCTGGCGACGGGAGGCGGGGATTCTGCAGAAGTGTTTCGGGATCTGGCGGCGCCAACGGGCCCAAATCCTAGGTGGTTGAGCTACTGCGCCAGCGAATGGACGTGCCGACGGACAGAGATGCGGCTGGCGGGAGTCGTCGGGAGATGCCGGCGAGGCGGGGATGCCGCAGGAGGTGCCGGAGAGCCGAAACTGAAGTTGGGCAGCCGCTGGGAGAAACTGGAGCCGGCTGGCTGCCGGAAGAGAAGAGCAGGAGGAGGCCGGCGAGGGAGCAGGAGGCTGGGAGACGGCACTAGAAGCCGGAGGAGGCCGGCTGTCAGAGGCATCGGCAGGGGGAGAGGCCGGCAGAACTGGAGGCGCCGGCAGATATAGAGGCCGGCTGAGCGCAGGTGGCCTGGTCCACCGCGAGCACAGAGGCAGAACCAGGCTGCCTTCGAGGAGGGCTGTTTGAGGGAGATGCCGGCATCGGGAGGGTCTGCGGCCATAGTTGTCAAATAGCGGGGTAGCGGCCGCGATCGCGCCTGCGCATTGCGGTGCGGCGACCCACCGCGTTTGTTGGTTGGATCGCGCTTGGAACGCGATTGCGCCGCCTCTTTCGCGATCGCGGATGTCGCGGATCTGCCGCTATCCCGTCGAGAGCGGCCGCGCCTCGTTTTGGTACCAAAAGAAGTCTTTTTTTTTTTGCCTCGTAACTCGTCCAACCCCCGTCGCCCCTGGTTCCCGCATCCTGTTTGTGCGCATGCGCCGCTGCTGTCACCGTCGCGACCCCTCAATGCCGACGATGACCCCCCGCATCCTGTTTGCTTGCATGCGCCACCGCCACTGTGACCCCTTGACGCCAACTACAACCCTCCCACATCTTGTTTGCTCGCCGCGCCGCGACGATGATCCCACCCCGATCGGACCTTCCCTCCGACCCGCATCCTTTATTTTTTTTTATTTTTTTTTTCCGTTTGGTCCATCCAAGCTTATTTTTTTCTATTTTATCTGGTGCGCCCCTGGTTTGGTGCGCCACTAACACTCCGTTTTTTTTAGTTTGTTTTTTGTTCTTTTTATTTTATGTTAGTTAAAATTTTCCATTTGCCGCTTTTTTTAGTTATTATTTCTTTTGTTATTATATATGTATTATTTTTATTCTGTTTTATATTTTATTTATCATATTTTATTTTTTCAGCATATATATATGTTCAGAATTAAATAATTTAAATTATATTAATTGGACCGCGTTTGGATAAAAAAGTGGCCGCGACGCGATCCGCGTCGCCTCTATCCCACTATAGGACCCCGCCGCGTCACGTCACGATCCGAGATTGACTACTATGTCTGCGGCGCATGAGGGGAAGGCGCACCGCCGCGGGAGAAACGCCAGGAAAAAAAAATGCCGGGACTGAGGAGCCGCGCCGGGAGAGAGGGCCGCCGGGAGAGAGGGCCGCCAGGAAGGAAATCCGCCGGGAGGGATCGCCGGCAGGGCGGCGCACTGGATCTGGACGGGTGGCGCGTCGCGGCGGGATGCTGCCGCGTCGGTAGGGAGAGCTGCCGGGAGAGAGGGCCGGCGGTAGGGAGGGCCGCCGGGAGGCGCGGCTTCCGTCGGGGCAGTGCGCAGCGGGGAGGAAGCCCGCAGAAAGCAAGCGCGGGCGGGAAGGCCGCCAACGGTCGTCGCGCAGAAGCAGAGGCGCGGACAATGGCCTCGCACGGGAGGATTCGCCGGGAGCCGCGCGCGCTGGAGGATCGCCGGAGAGGAGGTCGTGCGTAGCGGGAGATGCGCAGCAAACCGGTTCTGTCGCCGGGATGTGGTCGGCCGCGCGGGAGGAGGAAGTCGCCGGGGGTTGCGACACCGCGGGGAGGCGGAAAGATCGCCGCAGGGGAGAAGGGGCCGAGCCAGGCAGGAGGGCCGCCGGGGAGCCGCGCCAGGCAGGAGGGCCGCCGGGAGGATCGCGCGCAGGACGAGCGCGCGCTAGGAGGGTCGCCGGGACGAGGCGCGACGCAGAGGCGCACCGGGGCCGATGGGGGCGACGGGATGTGCGACGGGGAGGGTGCCGGGAGGGAGGGCCGCCGGGGCAGGGAGGGCCACCGGGAATGATGACCGGCAGGAGCAACGGAGGGAGGGGGGGCGGCGGCTATTTGGATTGGAGCCGCCGCCCCCCCCCCCCCCGCCCCCCGATCGGGGAAACCCTAAAGGAAGGGAGAAGAAAAGAAAAAAAAAAATCGGGAGGGAGGGTCGGGAGTAAATCGCTCTGATACCATGTAGAATGAGGAAACCCCCTTGCCTCCTTACCTCAAAGTGAGGAGGAGGCGTTCTTTTATAATGAATGATAAAACTCCACATCGGACTTGTCCGATGTGGGATACAGACTCCAACACAATATACCAAACATTCTCTTACTACTTTATAATTTTACTTTATTGTGACCAATTTTTGGAGTTTCAAAGCTTCTTTCTATAAGGTTTCTTGTCTAGCATATTTCTTGTTTCTTGAAAAATCTTAAATGTTTTTTTTCCTTTTTTTGATCTGTTTGATTGATTTGTCAATTTGAATGGGATAATTCTCACCATAACTCTGCTGCAGATGATGTCTGAATAGTTGAGCTACTCAAAAAATGTTTGTTCTTCGCCAGCTCTCAATATTAAGTTTACTTAGCAATTAGTTTGATATGTTTAATCTTTTTACTCCAGATATCATTGTAGCCAAACAGCATCCTGCATGAGCCCTTATTTTATTTATTTTTCTAGAAGTTTTTGTAAAGTAAATCAAACATTAGCTATTGGATGCTAGTCAATGATTTTGGTTTTCTTTTTTAGGCAAAGTTGATAATTACCATGCCGGAGATACAAGTTCTTGTTAATGATTTTGTTTCCAAGCTTAAAAAACGGTGAAGCCATCTTTCTTTTTGGTTGGATTGTGAAAATTGCAAATAATTACATCTTTGAGCAACATTTTTAACTCATTTATTTGCTTTGTTTCCCGTGGCAGTAAGATTGAGGGCTCACAAGCAACAGCAAAACATACAGCTGAATTGCTTCGGACAGTGATTTCACAGCATCGAGTACCCCATGCAAACCAGGCTGCTGCTCTAATCAATGCTGTGAGAGCTGCTGGGGAACAGCTAATTGCTGCCAATCCTGTTGGTACATCTTTAGTTTAAATTGTCTAGTTTTAAATTAAACTATTGCTTATAGTGCTATGATATTTCATTAGTCAGATTGGATAGTGAACTTAGCCTGGATTTTGTACTTTGATGCTACTGTTTCCTTTGAGGGCCATGTTGGTTCATGAACTAAGTTTTCTATCGTTTCTTTTTCATGCAGTGTTCTACTTTGAACATGCGCACGTGCAAGCACAAATGCACACCCACACTGAACTGTAGTCTTATACATGACAGAATGATCCAAGTGGAAATGTATTTCAATAATAGGTTTGAGTATTTCATAAGGAATCAGGCATTCAGTTTATTTTCATGGCTTGCATTAAATTCCGATATTTATTTATTGTCTTGGAAGATTTTTCCAAAGCCCCCCTCAGACTATTTTTTTAATCTGTTTAATCAGTGTTCCAAGTCTTACTCATTAATGAAACTTATTGTAAAACAATATACTGCACGTTTCCACTATTAATTGGAATTCCAAGGTTTTAAATTGCATAAAATACACCAGGTCGTGCTATTATTTTTATACAAGTCACCTAAGTGCCCTGGAGAGATATACCTGTTGGGAATTTCTTGTGAGGCCTTGGCTGATGTGTTTTTGATATAATCATTCATTTTATTTTATGTTATCGGTTGGGGTAACTTCTTAATTCTATATAGTTATCAAGTACACCAAGTGTTATGTAAAATAATTGAGAGGGAGAAATGAGGAGTGAACTCTGTATATTAAAGTAGCAGCAGAATTACAGTAGCAGAATTACAGCAGAAACACACCAGAATTATAGGAAAATACAGTAGGGAGGTAAGAGAGGGAGAAAGATAGAGATAGAGAAAGAGTAGAACTCGTGGAAGACCACTTCTAAGAGCCTGGCAGAATCCTCCCAAGGATTGAGCCCGCAGCAGCCGGCTGGTAAACCTCCAGAATGAATCCCCCTTCCTAACACAGACCCCCTTTATTTAAAGGTCCACCCAACCCCCTCTAACAAACTAACTGCTTTTAGGTGGTCCCCCTCTAGCCAAGAATATTCCCCTCTCTCCTCTAACAGACCAACAACCTCCAGCCAATAACAAACTCTAACACCTGGACAACCCCCTTTATTCCTAACACAAAGTTCACTCTTTCATGAGATATTTGGTTGTCTTAAAAGATTTCCCAGGAAACCTTGGTTTCCTTCGGGTAAAGGAAACTAGTTCCCTCCCATTTGTTTATGGGAGGAAATGGAAGGAAATTCTTGGAAATCTAAAATAAAAAATAAAATAAATAATTTTGTTTACTTTTATTTATTTATTTATTAACATTATAATATTGTAATAATATTTATTATATAATTTTATTAATCACAATCTATTATTATTATAATATTATTATTTTAATTATATTAAATTACTTTACTTTTCAGTACTAGCCAAACATCATCTTTTAATTTTTTTTCCTTTCCATTCCCCTCTTTTTCTTTACCTTCCTTTTTGTCAATTTACTTTCTATCCACCAAACAAGGCCTGAAGGTGTTCACTAACATGATAGTATCGTTGGTTTCCAACTTTTTTTCATATGAAAATGATGGCTCATACCTGTTTTTTTACTTTTCTCCGGATGATTTTCTTGTTGCCTAGGCATATATGAGCTTCATTTGTTGTCTTTAATGGGTTTACAGAGATTGCGGTTGGCAACATTGTGAGGCGAATCTTGAAAATTATTAGGGAAGAGAATCTTGCACCCACGACGGATGGTGTGGCAGGGTTGAGCTTAACTGCTGCCAGCGATGATGAAGATGATATTTATAAAGGAGATCACCCAGCCTTATCAGCAGCTGCTGCAAGAAGCGCCTTACGGCCTCCTTCCTTGCAAAGCCTCCTTGAAGATGTGCCTGTTGTGGCAGCTGTTCACCACACTTCTTCATCAGGGGGTGATTCAGAAGGAAAAAGCAAGTGTGAGCTTCTCTTATTCATGTTGTTGAGGAACCTAGCATTGCATCATATTCTTTGTTTTTGAACCTTCTGATCATTCTGGAAGTGTCTTATTATTGTATGTTTAACATAAATTGTGGAGGACACTACCACAAATGTAGTGCGGTCCCCACAGAGTATTCATTGGGGGGGGGGTGTGAATCAGTGAATACAAATTTAGTACGATTTTTCCACCAATCAACCTTTGTCACCGGTTAGGATTAAACAAACAAGCTGTCATCAAACTTTCTTCTTCACATCACACCTTTTGATGTTAATTAGATCAGTTCAGTGATTTCATTTGCACATCCACACAACAAAGAAGAACACAACGATGTATAAAGCTGACCATTCAAAACGAACGACTACACTACATCCTTAGCATGACATGAAATTATCCATCGTCATACGATCCTCTAGAATCACCAAATAGATTACAACGAGTAGGGTCTATCCTTGAACTCACATGTGTACAAATTTTTCCCAACAAGTACAATGTGCTTCTGCACACTTTGTGATCTCTCTTCAAAAGAAACAACAATAAGAGTCATTTCGTATCACCAAGAGTCTCCAAATCCGTTGTCAAAGGAGTATCTACTCGTCTTCTTCTCTTCGATCATTGAAACTCTGAAATTCAGCAATCCAACGCTTCCTCTAGAACGCTTAATATCTTTTTCTTTCTTCAATTGAGATTTCTCGAAGCATAGACGAATCTTTGTTCATCAAACAACAAGATCTAACTCAGGAACTCACCGCAAAAACCATTACAATGCATCTTCTTCAAAAGCAAGCCTTAGATCTCCACCACCCAAAGACCCCTCTTCAAAGACTCATGATAATCAGTAGCTAAGCTTCTTCTTTGGGGGTCTCTCCTCTTTCATTTCTCCTCCACTTCATGCACTCCAACTGGAAGGGTGGGGCAAGAAGCACCGCAGGGAGGGCCGAAGGGTTCCTCCTAGAGGAATGAGGGCATCGGGAAAAAAAATTTAACGAGATTTTTCCTCTGATACTATGTAAATAGCGAATTCCCCTTACCTTAAGGTGAGGTGAAGACATTCTTTTATAGATGAGTAAAGTAGATTACACGGTGGAATATTCCGATGTGGGACTCGGAAATACCATTTATAATAATTCGGGGTTTAACATAGCCCAAGCCCGAAAGTAAGAGGGTACACGGGTTGTAGCCCAAACCCGAAAATAAGAGGGTACACGGGTTGTTAGCCCAAGCCCGAAGCAGGTCCACAGGTGGTTATCTCAAGCCTAACATGTTATGAAGGTCTTGGTTGATAGCCTTGACATAAGATTTTCTATGCTTGTGTGTATGCCACAAATTTCTTGTCTTATTCCTATGTTATGCTTTCATGGCTTATGCTTTTGACTTCCTCATGATTCATGCCTTACGAACTGCTAACCTTTATGCCATGATTAATGTTTATGATATGCAAGGTATGATCTTCTAATGTTATGATCACGTTCTCATACTTTTACGCTCATGTTTATGCTTACATATCTCCTTTGTTTACTCTTACTGATCATATGAGCTCACCCATTTTTATTTTTTCTTCCCTAGGTTATGAAGGTATATTTTATGTATGATATGTCTTAGAGGGGTGCTAGTCTTGGAGAACCTAGTGGAAGATAATGCAGCTCACTCATGTACCAACGTTTACGTTTCCATGTTTCCAGAGACACTAAACTAATACGGTCTTTGGGCATCAGTTTGTGTAATGTTTTAAGTATTCTGCAAAAAATGATGTAATGACTATGTATGTTAAGACCGGGTTGCCATAGCGGTAGTGTTAGGTACCTGGGTTATATGGGTCAGCTGGGGTAGTTAAGGGGAATATGCGGTGAGCCCAGGGGATATTTTGTAAATCCCTCTATAAAAAGGGATTAGGGTCGCTGTACAGAAGAGGAGGGAATTCTGTTAAGAGCAATCAGCCAATTGACTTAGGGAACTGCGGCCATTAGTCTTGGGCGGGAGTACTGTTATGCCTCTCAAGTCTTCTTGACTCGGAAAACTTTTCTTCTTTTTAACTTCAGCAATGTAACACGCCCAAGACTCTTCCTACTTGCTGCACATCACTTCATCTTCTTTGTCAGAACTTTGACATTGCTGTCATGAAACTGCAGTATCTTCTTCAACCCTTTCCTGAACCATATTTTTTTGATCTCTTTCACTTAAGACCACTCCTTCATCCTTCTTCATGAGTAGACTAGTTTGTCCATTCATTTTGGAGTCAACAATCTCCAATGGCTTCACATTCACTGCCTTGGTCTTCCTGCGAGGTAACTTTTTCTTTACTGTGTTTCTTCTCTTATTTTTCTCCCGAAATCTCCATGCATCATGTTGGACATTTTGAGCTGAAAAGATCACAAGACACTTCTCATAATGTGCTTCCTTTGAACCAGAAACATCTCATAATGTGCCTGTAGCCTCCGCAATACCTACAGTGACCATAAAACACCAATCTTCTCATTGAATGACCAATCTGTCCAGCAGGAGCACTTCTCTGAAATTCATTTTTTTGAAAGCTTTTCTTACTCCCGCTTGACGAACCAGAACTCCAGGATACTCTACAGATGTTTCTCTTCATCGTAGATATTTTTCCTGAATCACACACAACAGATTTTGCTTCAGTTAGTCTTTTCAGAAGAAATCAAATTCTGAATTGTCTCCTTTTGTGTGGACTTCATCACTCTCTCTTTCTCTTGTTGGGCTCCACCATTTTCTTCAATAATGTCAAGATCTTTCTTGATCATTGGTTGTGATCTTTGTTGATTTAAACATTCTCAAAGTCTCACTTTAGCCACAACACACTTCCCATTCTTCATACTCAGCGCAAGAATTTTCAACTTTTCTACTTGGTATAGGTTTCCCTTTATCTCTTGTCCTTGAGTCACAACACATCCGTTGACAGGGATGTGGGGCTGTATGGGAATCTGCAGGAGGGTAGAGTTGGATTTTCATGGGGGGGGGGGATATGCTAGGGGATCCTGGGGGGAGTATCCTAGGGATCCTTGGGGGAATATGCTGGGGGGTCCACAGGTGATTAGAAGGGGCTGTTATATATTGGGAGGGTTGGAGAGAGTGAAAAGGGAGAGAATTATTCTGTTTAGGGTTGCTTAGCAGATCGGCCAAGTGGCTAGGGCGAGAGTACTGAGAGGTCTCTCGAGTTTTTCTCTCCTTCCATCTACCTTCTTTCTCCGTTGTATCTCTTCTTGTTTTCTCAATTGACAAGTGTTAGTCCTCTGTTTTTTCTATCATTGGTCTGACCTGCCGGATAACCTTCTCGGGGAAGAGACTTGCCAATAAATTTTTCGTGGCGGGTTATTGGTGCGCTACTGGAAAATTGCTGCATCGCTGCCAATTATCTCTCGCTGCAGGGGGGGGGATGCTGCTTGATATCCTCGTGCAGGGAGGAGGCGCGTTGCTGGATTGCTCTAGGCGATTATGGCCAAACTGGTCATGTGCGAGGAGTGGCATACGACGGGGCAGGTGATGATACCAGTGTTTTTTGGTAAAGATCCGGAGTCTTGGATCACCTGAGTTGAGAATTATTTTTCGATCCACCATACTCTAGAAGTGATAAAGATATTGAGGGCATGACTGTGCATGTCAGGTATTGGAGGCTTCAACACGGCGGTGCATACCAGGCGGATCTTGGCAACGGACTAGGCACACGCACTGACCTTCATGATACATTAAAGCGACATTCAGCTCTTGATCATGTTCCCTGCCTTGATGACAAAGTGGATTTTCAGGGGTGGCAGTGATAGGGATGTGGGGCGCTATATGGGAATCTGCAGGAGGGCAGAGTTGGATTTTCATGGGGGGCCCCACAGGTGGTTAGAAAGGGCTGTTATATATTGGGAGGGTTGGAGAGAGTGAAAAGGGAGAGGATTATTCTGTTTAGGGCTACTTAGCAGATCAGTCAAGTGGCTTGGGCGAGAGTACCGGGGGGGGGGGGGTCTCTTGAGTTATTCTCTCCTTCCATCTACCTTCTTCCTCTGTATTTCTCTTGTTTTCTCAATTGACAAGTGTTAGTCCTCTGTTTTTCTATCATCCATCCTTCAATTTGATAGAAACCAGGTCCCAACCGCACGACTTGGGAAGCACCTTCTAGAAGGGGTAAAAATCTCACAATTGTGGAAAAGCGGTTAGAGGGGCTACCTGGGTCACGTGGAGAGGTAGGAGGGAAATTTGTTATAACGGGAAGTGAGGGAAAGTGAGGGGGGACATGACAATATTATTTCTATTAAGGGAGTTGGCCTTGTGGCTTGGCTTGGGTAAAAATCTCAATTTTGAATTCAAATTAAATAATTATGAACAATTCATAATTTTAAATATAAACTCTATATTTTTGCCCTATTTTGTAATTTATAAACATTTTATACATTACACTTATAATTTCTATATAAACATTTTATATTCAAATTATAAGTCATGCCATATAATTTCAAAAGGTATTTAATTTAATGTTAACCCTTGGATGGGGGTTTGGTTTGTCTTTGTTGGCGTAGGGGTGTGTGTTGTTTCCTTTGCTTGTAACCTCCACGACCTTAATAAAATTGTAGAATGGTGAAGTCCCTACCTCAAGGAGAGGTGGAGACATTTTTTTATAGATGGATGAAAAGAATTACAAGTTGGAATAATCCGATGTGGGACTCGGAAATACCCTTTACCCGGAAATACAATTAACCGGGTTCAACACTCTCCTTCAAGCTAGTACATGATAGCTTGGAACAAGATTCCCACAAAAAAGAAAGACGACACCAAACAAGACCATACACATTCCCCCTCAAGCTGAGTCGCTGATGTTGTGGATGCCCAACTTGGTATAAAGAGAGTCCAATCGAGCTCCCGAGAGGCCTTTAGTGAAGATGTCGGCAAGTTGATCTGTCGTCGGTATGTGGCTGAAACTGAAATGGTGTTGCTCGAGGTGATGACGAAGAAAGTGGCAGTGCACCTCGATATGCTTCGTGCGTTCATGAAAGACGGGATTGGAAACAATTTTCGTGGTTGTCTGATTATCACACCAAATATGAGCAGACGTCTGTGGCGGGAAACCAATCTCATGGAGGAGATGACGAAGCCAAAAGATCCTAGTACTGACCGTGACCCTCACATGGTATTCAGACTCAACACTGGATTTGGAGACAATCGTCTGTTTCTTGCTTCACCATGAGATAAGGTTACCTGCCGGGAAAACGGAAAACCCAGAAGTAGACTTCCGGGTAGCTAAACAACCAACATAGTCAGCATTACAAAAGACTCCAATATTTAGATGATTGTGATGTGAATACCGAAGACCACGGGCAGAGTGTTTCTTAATGTATTTGGCAATGCGAATGACAACATGCCACTGAGATTTTGTTGGATGTTCTATGAATTGGCTAACCTTGCTGACGGCGCATGCAATGTCTGGATGAGTCATAGTGTGATAATTGAGTTTTTCCATAAGACGACGGTACCTCTCTGGGTGAGAATATGGTTCCACGTTTTCATAAAGAGACCGTTTCCCAGATTCAAGAGGAGTGTCAACGACAGTTGTCTGAGTCAAACCAACATCCTGCAAGATATCCCAAGCATATTTCCGTTGGCAAAGAAAGATAGTGTCCGGAAAACGGAAGACCTCAATGCCAAGAAAGTATATCAGAGGACCTAGATCTTTGGTTTGAAAGTGGTGTTGAAGATGTGATGCGAACCATGTTGAAGGCACCGAGCCGATTACCCGAGTGGAGGAGTTGGATTTGCAAGGCCCGATGACGCGTGGGAGATTAAAGAGGCTGAATGCAACAATGAGCGCTCATCTCGCTTCATTAAAGACCCAATGGATTTGCCTTGCATGGATGGAGCAAATGGGCCTATTATCTCACTTATTCAAGCCCAAACATGATGTTTAAAGCTTGACCCACATGGTTGCATGAATTTGGATGCCTTGTCCACATGGAGAATTCTAGAAATGGCATCTTTGGACACCAAAGTCAAATCCGGTGGGCTATGCACTCAAAGTCAAGTCCGGTGGGCTATAGTTGGAAAGTTGTGTGCTACTTTTCCAAAAGTCTTTGTTAGACTTTATCTTTTTGACTTTTAAGGGGACAAGGTAGGTTTAACCTTTATGACTTTAGGGTATTAGACCCTTGACCATTGTATCATCCCCTTGGCTATAAATAGCCACCCCATGACATTGTATTTTCATCCAAGACTTAATTGAGAGCTTATGCTTGTTTCTCCCCGTTGTGTGAGAATTGTTCCGAATTTCCCCTTTGCTCTTATACATTCTTGCCTTGTCAATCTACAAGTTAGATTGGTGATCCAAGATCACAAAGCCCCCAATTCCGTGCCTCAACCCAAGTGCGTTGTTGTGTGGATTGACTATCGCATCCCTCCCTTGAGTGTGTTGTTTAAGTAGTAGGTCACACTCCTTATAGTTTTGATTGACTACTTGCATCCGCTATCCATACCCATCATCCACCACTTAGCCCCGAACCGCACCCTTCATCCGCCGACCTACGCCGTGAAGATCGGGCCACCCCGTGCGTCTCACATCAAGATGTCCCTTTAGATGTGCGATTCTATTTGAGTCGCTCTCAGTTATGATATCATCAACATAGACAACCAGTAAGATATAGCCAGATGACGTCGTGCCGTAGAAGACAATGTGGTCCATCATACTCTGAGATAGGTCAAATGTAGTGACGACTGTGCATAATCTTCCAAACCATGCACGAGGAGACTGCTTGAGTCCATAAAGAGAGTGAGGAAGTCGACAGATATGAGAATCGGCTCTTGAGGCACGGAAGCCAGGAGTTTGTTGCAGATAAACCTCTTCTTCAAGAAAACCATGTAGAAAGACATTTTTGACATCAAGTTGATGAAAAGACCAATGATGATGAGCGGCCGACCACCTGTTTACCTGTCGGAAGGGGGACCAGGTCCCAAGTATGATTGTCGTCCAGAGCCTGCAATTCACCCCGCATTGCTTGAAGCCACCTAGGGTGAGATTTGGCGTCGCCAACCGTGCGAGAAATAAATATCATCTTCATAGCAGAAAGACCTCTGTATGAGGATGTGTAAAGAGGAGTATTCTGGTAAGAACGAGTACCTTGTCGCAATGCAATGGGCAAGTCGTCTGTTGCTGGGGTAGGAGCGTCAGACGAAGTTGGGGAGATGGTGTTCTCGACTTGGACGAGGGACACATTCGATGGGCGACGAGAGTAGACAGTGCCAAACCGATGATCGACAGAGTGGGACACCTGAGTCAGAGGAGGGTGAATGATGAGAGGAAGACAATCATCGATGGTGGTGTTTGTATGAGAAGAGGAAGGAGAGAAAGGAGAGCTCTCAACAAAAGATACATCAGCAGATATGATATAATGCCGTAAGTTCGGATAGAAACATCGGTATCCGCGCTGAGTGCGGGAATATCCGAGGAAGATGCAACAGAGGGATTTGGGAGAAAACTTTGAGAGGTTGGGACGAGTGTTACATACATAACACAAACACCCAAACATACGAAGTGAAAGTGGTTGAGGAGGGAGAGAGGAGAACAGAGCCCAAAAAAGAGTTTCTCCCTGAAAGATAAAAGAAAGAAGACGATTTATGAGGCATGTAGCAATAAGGATGACATCCCCCAAAAAAGAAGAGGCACAACTTGCATGTGGAATAAGAGGGCATGAGCGCTCTCCAGAATATGACGATGTTTACGCTTGGCCACTCCATTCTGCTGATGTGTATCGGGGCAGGATGTCTGATGAATGGTGTCGTTATTCTTGAGAAACTGCTGAAGAGAAGTGGATAAATATTCTCAGACATTGTCTGAGCGGAGTCATTTAATAGGTTTGGAGAATTGAGTGTGAATTTCATGGTAAAAGGTTTTGAAAATATCACACACCTCAGAACGATCACGAAGGAGATATAGCCATGTCATCCGAGTGTAATCATCAATAAAGGATACATAATAACTGTACCCTGACTGACTAGGAACCCTGCAAGGACCCCATACTTCAGAATGAACAAGATCGAAAGGATTCGCTGCACGCTTTTCCAATTGAGGAACATATGTCATCCTATGATGTTTAGTAAACTTGCAGGATTCACAATGGAAAGAAAGATGTGGACTGAATTGGGGGCAAAATTTGTGTAAGACGGAAGCCGGTGGATGATCACGGTGAAAATGTTGGTCGAGGGCAGGAGCAGAGGTGGATGAGCAAGTAAGGGATGGTGGAGTATCGAACATGTACACCCCATCATTAAGATGATCTCTACCAAGTTCTCGATTCGTAGACCGCTTTTGAAAAACAACACCAAAAGATGTAAAAGTAGCAACGCAATTTAAGTCTTTGATGAGTTTACTTATGGAGATAAGATTAAAAGGAATGTGAAGAACATGAGCTATTGAAGCCAAGCGAATAGACGAAGTCAATGAGCATGTGCCAAATCCCGCAACAGGGATTGTAGACACATCAACAACAGTGATTGCAGAGGCATCAATATACAAATGATAGGTAGTAAGTTACCTGAATATCTTGTGAGATGTTTAGACACATCAAAGTCAAGCATCCAAGCTGCCGGTTGATGAGATATACACGAGGCAGGGTCAGCAGTTTGAGCAATGGTGGCTGGAGAAGAGGAATGTGACAAAGCAACCCTATAAGATTGTATAAATGCAATCTCCTCTTTCGAGAGTGCCAGTTTGTGACGGATACTGGATGGTGGTGAGAAGAAAGGCATGTCTGGGTATGCAGAGTGTGCCAGGTAGGGGGGCTGCCTCGCTGTAGGACCGGTGACTGAGCACGGGACAACCGCACAACGCACAAACGCGGTGATGGACCGCGTGACTGTCGTGCGGGAAGGCTGGCAACTGAGGCGAGGGGGCTGCCTTGCAGGAGAGATGGCGACTGGAGGCGCAGGGAGAGATGCGTGGGTGTGCCGATGGTAGGGGCATGAGGGAGCCATGAGGGAGAAGGGCCACCGGCCGTTGGACCTTTGCAGGACTACCAGTTGGTGGGGGACAACGAGCAGGAGACTGCGCGCAGGGATGGTCGTTGTGCGTCAAGCAGGGATGCGCGCAGGACGACACGGGAGGGATGCACGCGGGACAGGGGGTGCCAGAGGCGGTTGGCACTGCTGGATCCGTTGCGCAGGGGGCCGGCACACGGGAGTCGCCGAGGCGACGTAGTAATGGTGGCCGATGGGGAAGATCTTCCAGGAAAGACAAATGGGGCCGGTCGTTTGGATGCCGGGAAGTTGTGTCGGACCGGCGCAGGACTGCCAGGTGGAGGGCCGACAATGGGGCGGGGGGTTATGCCTCGCGTGGGGAGAGGCCAACGCAGTGAGGCGGGGATTCCGGAGGAGGCGCCGACGTGGGGAGGCGGGATGTTTGCAGGAGGTCGCCGGCGACGGGAGGCGCAGGAGCGGCTTGCGCATAGGTGGGCCATTGGGTACCCAGTAGGGGACCGTGCGTTGGGAGGTGGGTTCGTCGAGAGTCGCACGTAGGGAGGATTCTGTCAGGAGGGAGCCGTCGGAGGGCTGTCGCGCGGGAGGCGGGGCTGGGAGGGCGCATCGGGTGGCGGGGCCGAGACGCTGTAGCGGGAGGCGGGACCGGGAGGCCGCACAGGGAGGCGGGCCGGGAAGCCGCGGAGGGAGGTGGGGGAGGGTTCCGCCGGGAGGAAGGAACCGCGCTGGAGGGTAGAGCACAACAGATGGGAGGGGAAAAAAATTAACAGGAGTTGCCCTCTGATACCATGTAGAATGGTGAAGTCCTTACCTCAAGGAGAGGTGAAAACATTCTTTTATAGATGGATGAAAAGAATTACAAGTTGGAATAATCCGATGTGGGACTTGAAAATACCTTTTACCCAGAAATACAATTAACCGGGTTCAACAAAAATATTATGGAATATTTATTTATAAAATGTTTTCTCAACACTTTATAATTAATTATAAACAATTTATAATTAATTATAAACAATTTATAATTAATTAATTTATAAACATTTTATAAATTAAATAAATATCCCAAAATACCTTTTTCCATAATTTATAAACAATTTATAAATTATTTTATTCAATTCCAAATTGAAATTTAATAAAAACAGTTTTTTCTTGATATCGTATTTAATGATATAACTTATATTGTAAGCGGTGATTGATAAGCCGTGGCGTGCGAAACTTCCTAGTGCTATCAATCATATTTTACGATTGATAATCCCGGTTTGCAATAAGCTGCGGTGACCTACGCTACGTAGGATTAACTCGATGCACGCTTGGCCATCACAACATCATCTTATCGTACATTACAATATGACCATCATCATATCGTACATTACAATATGGTCTTAAATACATCACATGTATCTATGGCTTTAGGGCATATCTTGATCACTCCCTACCTTCACGACTTTGTGAATCCATAGCGAGGTTTCTGATGATTCGGGCGATCACCAACACTCTCAGATGTTTCACTAGTCTTCTCACTGCTTTTCGAACTTTCACCATCTTCATGCACAATTTTCTTGTAATTGAACTTGGACTTCTTTAGTTGGTCTTCTACCTCAATCGACTTCTGCTGACGATCTACAAGTTGCTTTTCTTTTGCTTTAATGTCATCCTTTAGTGCATCATTCAACCTATTTTCCTCTACAAGTCAGGTACCCAGACTTTCCACTTTTACAAACCGTAGCTCTCTTTCTCTTTGGGCTTTGTCAACCTCATTTGACATTTGAGGGGACCCTACCCAACTTCTTGTTCTCCTTCTCAAGACACTCATTCAACTCTCTTTAGCAGAAATTCTATGTCCGTCTATTCTTCTTCCCCAGCACTAGAGAACTCTTCTTCAATCACCTCGGCAATCAGCGACTTCTCGCCACTCTTCCCGATATTCAGGGCTGTGAAAGAAATTTTTTTCTCACCTCTACTTCTTTTCTTGAAAGTATCTTTCCTCATATCACATGCCCCCAAATCGCTGTGCAAGTCGTCAAGTGGAAATGTATTGATATCACGATCTTCAAGAGAAGAAACCTTGACATCAAACCTGTCCGGCAAGATACGTAGTAACTTCTTGACTATCGTTGAATCCTCTAGAGTTTCTCCATAACCTCTGCCTGAGCTAAAAATCTCATTGACTCTAGTGGAGAAATCATCCACTGACTCTCCGTCAAGCATACAAATGTTTTCCAATTGAGCGTGTCAGATTTGAAGCTTCGCTTCCTTCACTCTAGCATTCTCCTCATGAATATTTCGTCGCTTTTCCCAGATTTCTTTTGCTGTCTTGATCCCCATAACCTTTATGATAGTATTCT
Source organism: Viscum album (assembly GCA_963277665.1). Taxonomy (NCBI): domain Eukaryota; kingdom Viridiplantae; phylum Streptophyta; class Magnoliopsida; order Santalales; family Viscaceae; genus Viscum; species Viscum album. The sequence goes on from OY728156.1 coordinate 1,813,333,518, forward strand.
TTGCACACCCCTCAATCTCAATCTTCTTATCAGCTGGAGTCATCCCCACTACTTCCACAACTGGAGTAAAAACTTCAGTTAAAATGTCGGGCACTTCCATACCAAGCGAGTGCAAGTATGACAACATCCTTTCTTTTCAAACATTGTAATTTTTCCTGTCAAATGTGGGAACTCCTTTGCTACTGACTGAATTGATGTGATCCATGATGGAAAACAAAAATTCTGAATCAACAACAATAACAAGCGGAGAGAACTTCTCACACCACTGAACATTTTGATGTCAATCAAATTAGTTCGGTGATTTCATTTGCACATCAACACAACAGAGAGTACAATGATGTACAAGGTTTACCATTCAAAACGAACAGCTATATCCTTGACATAACGTGGGATTATCCATCACAATATGATCCACTTGAATTACCAAGTGGATTACATCGAGCAGGGTCTATCTTTGAACTCGCGTGTGTACAATACAATGTCTTTCCGCAGACTTTGTGGTATCTCTTCAAAGAAACAATAGCAAGAGTCTTCTCGAATCATCAAGAGTTTTCAAATCCGCTGCAAACACAGTTTCTCCTCGTCTTATCCTCTTTGATCACTGAAACTCTGAAATTCAGCAATTCGATGCTTCCTCTAGACGACACAACACCTTCTTTCTTCTACTGAGATATCTTGAAGTTTAGACAAACCTTTGATCATCAGACAGCAAGATCTCACTCAGGAACTCACCGCAAAACCACTTCAGTGCATCTTCTTCAAAAGCAAGCCAAATCTTCACTGTTTCAAGATTCCTCTTTAATGGCTTGTGAGAATCAGTGGCTAAGCTTCTTATCCAGGCATCTCTCATTCTCTCTCACTTCTCCTCCAATTCCTGCACACACTTCTTTTTTCTTTTGTTGCACAACAACAACCTTCTTCATTCAAATTTGAATTTTAAATTCAAATTCAAACACATAACTTCCTCTTCAACTTCTCCCGCTTCAATTTGAACCGTTTGATCAATCCAACGCACTATGCCACCTTTACTAAGGGGTGTGGAAATTTGAGTTTGAGTAGCTCATAAGTCTCCTATGAAGCCACATCAACAAATGCACTTGAAATCGGATTTTGGCAAGCAGTGTGACCATGCAAATTGCAGCATGACCATGTTCTTCACGGCGCAACTAGGCACATTGTGGCTTGACAGGATGGTTTCCAAAACCGTTCCAACTTCTCAACTTCCAAGGGCATTGCAGTGTGACCAATCTCCATTGCGGTGTGATATTGGGCTCCACGGCACAACTGCCTCCCTATCGCCCTAAATCTTTTCCCCGCACCAACTACTCTTCTTCATCTAGGGGATTTGCGGTGTGACACTATATATTGCGGCATGACAATACATTCCAGAGCAATATTGAATTTCCACAGCCACATGCATTGCAGTGTGGTCTCTGCATTCATGTCGCAATATCTTCCCTCACGGTGCAATCTTGTTGCCAGCACCAAACAGTCTGAACACGAAAAATCACGACATAAGCATTGCGGTGTGATCTTCATTTCACGAAGTACCAACTCAAGCATCTTCACATTTCAAAACCAAATCACAGCATGACCACAAGTATTGTAGTGTGATATGTTTTGGCTTACCCCAAAGTTAATCTTAGACAGACACATTGTTGTGTGATGATTATCTTTGTGGCGTGATCTGTTCTACCTCTTCCAGAACTCCTTTCAAACTTCACTTTCCCACTCCAAACCTTTTGCAAGCGCTCTTCTAAGCTTCCCAATGGCTTTCACCTCATCCGAATCATCTAAATCCATTTGAGTTTGAATGTGGCTCATGTGTTGAAAAATTTGTCCATGTGTTGACAACAAAAGACAACACTGACATCAAACATCACATCCACTTCTCCATCAACAATTTCCCCCTTTCACACAAACACCTTCAAGGGCACCTTTATCTTCGAACAACTTCTTGGTCGCAACATAAACGTACATATATTGGATATTTTTGAGCTGTGGTTTATTTATTTTTTATTTATCCCTAGGATTGTTGTGCGTTATTGGAGTTGAACCTGTGCAATGTGGTAGCTTTTCTGTAATTTGATTTGTTTATGAATTATGAAAAACTAAGGATGTCTGTTACATTGCAGCCGCTGATAGAAGTTCCAAGAGTCGGAAGCTAAAACATGATGTTATTGAGGCCGTTAATGAACTTATTCAGGATGTTGCAACCTGTCATGAACAGATTGCTGAGCAGGCAGTTGAGCATATTCATCACAAGTACTTTTTTCTGATCTTATTATATTCATGGTTTTTTTTTCATATCCAGGCTTTTCTTCTTTCTCTTGAACTTCTTTAGAAGTAATATCATGTGAGAATGCTGACGGAATTTGATTTAAGACGGGGCGTGTGTATTTTGAGGTTTTTTAATTTTGGTTTCAGTTGTAATTCTTAAGTTCGAGTTTTCTGGATTGAGTTGGTTAGGAAGTGCTGTCTTAATGAAGCAGAAAATAAGAAACCTTGGTTGTGTTCAAAATATTTCAATCCTTGAATCGTGAAAGGCATTTAAGTGTTTCTTTAAATAGAATCTATGATTGCCACTTGTGAAATGATTGTTCATTTCTCCAAATTTATGAAAACAAGAATGTCGATGTAATTTTTTTGCTACAAATGCTTTCTTTCTTAATGATATAATCATGCTTGCCTGAGATATCATGTGACTATTCATGTTGAAGAATTTTGTTAAGATTTGCTTATCAATCAAGGCTCTGTTTGATAGCACCGAATGGAAAGTGGTTACAGCCCTTACCACTTATATTAAGTGCTGATGTGCAAGTTTTTCAAGATAGCTTATTGAAAAATTAGTTTTTTGCATTTTTTTGAGTGTTTCTTTTGGAATTTAATTTTAATTTTTTTAGGAATGAAACAAACTGCTCTTATTTTTTCAAGCTGCTTGTCACAAATGATAAGTGTTAACAACAATTTGGAGAAATGAATGTCAAAGGGAGACTAAGTGCAGCATGGTGATTGTTCCTTGCTGTTTTTATTTCTTCTGATCCTGGTATGACTTTTATGTGATAAAAGAAGCTGTGAACATTTTGAAGGGAAATATCTGAAAGTGGTCCACACAATTTGCTGATGAACAAATTTGAATATATACCAAACACTCCTCTAGAATGAGAAACACACCTTGCTGTGCTCTACCTTGAAACTTAATCTTAGCAAACAGTTCCATGCTCATCCATTAAACTACCTTTGAAAATCCTTGCATTAATTTCCAACAGTTCAAGTAGCACATATTCAAGCTTATTTCTCTTATTACTGCACCCAAACCATGCCCTTCAGGTATATGAAATATATTGCTCATCATGTTCTCTCTCTACCATTTACCATCTTTGTCTTTCTGCCAATGCCTTTTTTGCAGTTGTGTTTGCTGGTAATTTATTTGTCTCAATGATTATGACAACCAAAATCTCTCTCTCTCTCTGTCTCTCTCATGTGTTCTAACTTAAACTATCGAGTGTGAGATTCTATGGAATTGGAAAGGTTTTTTCTTTTTAACTGGAAAGTCTTCAATCCAGTTCATGGAAACACCCTCTTCACAAAATGCAAGGGGAATTTGATACATGATGACAAATGACCCTTCCTAGCCCCCCTTACATAGTAGTGAATCTTGTGCACTGCTGCTCACCCTACTGCTGCTTGTGTTATTTTTAATCCTCGTGCTGTTTTTTCAGTGAGGTGATATTAACATTAGGCAGTTCACAAACAGTATTGGAGTTTCTTTGTGCTGCAAAGGAAAAACAAAGGTCCTTTCGAGTTTTTGTTGCAGAAGGTGCCCCAAGGTTTGTCTTGTTGGCAGATCGATTCTTTTGCTCCTCCTGTTGGGATTTATTTATTTGATTAGTTGTTTATTTCAATTTAAAATGTTCTCATTGCATGTTTGTGTTGATTTAATCTGACCAGATATCAGGGACACATTCTTGCAAAAGACTTGGTAGCACGAGGTCTGCAGACTACACTAATTACTGATTCTGCAGTTTTTGCTATGATTTCCCGAGTAAACATGGTGTGCAAGATCTTTGTGTGAGAATTTTTGGGATGGATTTTTTAGTCAATTTCTGATTAACGCGACGTTTGTAATTTTTTTGAAGGTCATAGTTGGAGCTCATGCTGTTATGGCTAATGGTGGGGTTATGGCAACTGTGGGGTTGAATATGGTAGCACTCGCAGCTGAAAGGCATGCTGTCCCTTTCGTAGTCCTTGCAGGAAGCCACAAGGTAATTTAGGTTCTGTCTTTGATTCAGAACTACTCATGGCACTTATCACTTGTAATAAGTGTTCCCAGATTGCTTGTTGATGAAGTATTTTGTTCTTCCAGCTTTGTCCCTTGTATCCTCATAACCAGGAAGTGCGGCTAAACGAACTGAGATCTCCAGCCGAACTGTTAGATTTTGGGGATTTCTCAGATCGCATGGATTTTGGAAGGGGCAGTGGTTCCCCTCTTCTTCACGTTAGCAATCCTGCGTTTGACTATGTGCCGCCAAGGCTTGTCAGCCTATTTATAACCGACACGTAAGCTTAACTTTCTTGTTTAGGGTTTCACGTTCTTTGGCATTTCAATACTAGTCTCCCAAAGTGATCATTTTAGTTGCTGAAAAGGGTTTACAGCTCTTGAGTATTTAGGATATGGGGGTCTTGACTACGTTTGAACCATCCTCTGTCTTAATTCTATTAATAGAACCGTCTGTCCGTGCTCTGTTTGAATCTTGTATTTTCAAGCTATCTCGAGTCTTGAATCTTTTATCTTATTCTATAAATAGAAAAATCCTATTCATATCTGTTATTTACAACGCAGAGGAGGGCATAACCCGTCATACATGTACCGGCTCATCGGAGATTATTACTCTGCCGAAGATCTTGTGGTGCAGCCGCAACCCGTTCCTGGTAATTAATTGAGCTCATTTTCTTATACATTTTTGAAAAACCAAATGGTTTTTTGTATTATTGGTTGGAATACCTTTTATTTAAGAGAAAAAAATGATTATAGGAATCTCTTCAAAGGATTCTTATTTTGGCGAGCTTTCATTTTTTTTTTTGTTTTGATGATGAGTTTTTCAATATTAAGATATGATGTACCTCATATGTTGATCTTGACTCGACATGGATTCACGCCATTAAATTAAGTAACACCTGCTTGAATCGTCTCTAACTTTCGCATCCTCATAATAAAGCAATCGTCAAAATAGCGACTTGTTTATTATTGTTCGGTACCATGACGACCCAATGTGCATTTTTCATAATTATATTTAATATTGTGTTGTGGTCACACAATGCATAATCTTATTGATGATAATTCAATAATTCATATAGTTGATACAATATGGATCACCAGTGACTGTCACAATGGTCATGGATCCAATCAAGGTATAAAGCATAAACTTATTTGTATCCTTCCAAGTCAAAAAACCGAACTCCAATGGTCATGGATCCAATCCCTCAAATTTTGACAAGGATGTGTAAAATGTTGTGTCCTGACCTTGCTGTGCCTCGCTTTAATAATCCCACGGTTTCGTAAGTGAACTCCCTAACCCCATTTCATCTAAGTCAGGTGTAACAACTAGTGTTTAGGTGTCCACACACACAATGAGAGACATTGCCTCTAATTAAACATGACAACCGCTAATTATACAATCACATAACATATATCAAATGAAATAACTAATATTAATGTAAATATGTAGGGATAACAATCTCCACAATACAACATGAGATAAAAGAACATGTACAAATCTCGACATCACTTGTTGATATGCATGAACGCAAGAGCAAAAAGCACAAGTGTTTATGCAGAAGTGAACGATATTACTCATTATGATTGTCCTAAACAATGAGTTAACCCTCGTATAATGAGTGACTGTGCTTGCTCCAAATGTAAAGTGCAAACCAGTTGATATTGAATCTCACTAGTATCGAAAATTACAAATCAAAATAACAAACCCACCAACATTAAATTTCAATATCACAATTTGTTACATAATCATTTCCATATACAAAATTTCTGAAGAAAACAATGCTCGTAAACACTGGTAAAAACATTGTTTAACAATGATTTTTTTGATGTTTAGCAACAGTTTTTTAAAACCGTTGCGAATAGCGGTGTTAGAAAATATTTGGAAACACTTAAATAACCGTTATGAATTATTTCATGGCGATTTTCAATTTTAATTATTTTTAAAATAATTATTTTCCTGCAGTTTTTTAATTAATTTTTTGAATAATAAAAAATGATTAATAATAAACAATTATTTAATTTAACACATTTTGTGGTAGTTTATCATTAATTTCAATGAGGCTTGTGCCGTAACTACCCAAATCAAGCTCTAATAGGCTAGGGGCTAGCGACTAGCACCGAGTAGATATATCACTAACATGAGAGACCTTAACCTAATGTACCCGCACACACACACATCTCAAAGCTAATGAAATGTAAAACAACTGATAAAACATGCATGCATACGTCTAAATCCCACATCAGAGTACGACAACAAGTATTGAAAGAAAAAAGGGCCAAATACAAGCTCACCACAAAGAATTTGACACAAGTCCAACATGAAAATATACAAGGGCATTGTTGTTAAGGTGACCACAAGAACACACCTCGGTCTGTCTAGCTCACCAAGCTCTGTCTCGTCCTAGTCCCTCTAGGATTCCGTTAAAAGTTCAATCGTCTGCATAAGACACGACACATGTAGACAAAACCCATGCAAAGATGAGTATAATAGTACCCAATAGGACACCCCGAAATCACTAAGTATATAACAAGAATATAATAAGAATAACCGTTAGCTCAACACAAATATATGTCCACAACACATATAACAAGAATATCTAGCTATACTCAACAAAGACACACAATCTCTAGGTAAAGTTACAATCGTAATGCCAGTCTAGGAATCATGCTTGAAGGTTTCACATAACACTCATCCAGAAGAGCACACTTCATGAGTCACATAGCACTAATGATGTCCATCCAGGGTGTCATGCTCATCAAATCTCGCCATAAGAAGTATACACTGGAAGTCTTAAGAGAACGATACACAGATGGTGATCACACCCAAGGCCATTGGGTATACCAACAACTCAATCTGGAATAACCCGCTAAGTAGAGGATCGACACCCGTGTAGTTTTAGTCATGACGATACCAAGAACTCCAAGAAGGATTCCAACAACTTTATCCAAGAAGTCCCACTGAAGAAATCACTATCCTATGTGTAGGACACAATTCCATACTAACCACGAACTCCAAGAAGGATTCCAACAACTTTATCCAAGAAGTCCCACTGAAGAAATCACTATCCTATGTGTAGGACACAATTCCATACTAACCATCAGGGAATGGATCAAAGGGATGCTCCCTAACAAAACTTGTCTAAGCCGAAGAGGAAAATGACTCCAAGCCTTCTTTGAAGGAGTACACGACGTGTCCCATCGACACCAGGTTCTGCTCGTGTAAAACGACCCATGTTCGTGTCCGTGCCTGAGTACACATCATGTTCGATCCCGTGTACTCTTGGTCGTGTCCATGTCTAGTTGGTCGTGTCTGTGTACGATTAGCCATGTTTGTGTATGGCTGGTTGTGTATCCTTTGCAATACACGCCGTGTACCAGGCGAGGGGTCACACGCCGCGTGACAGGTGTCACACATCGTGTGATACATAACTCCACAAGGAAACCCTAGTGCTACACCAGGGGTCCCACAAGGCGTGTAGCTCTGCAATACATGCCGTGTACTGTGGGATTTTCTAGAAATTCAGAACCTTCCTCTGCATCGTCACTCGCTCCTCCGAGCTTCAATCCGACCACGATTCACACCGAAAATCATGGATTTGAGTCAAACAGTCCTGTTCATCGTCGAAGATTTGGTTTCAGGCCATTTTTGTCGCTCATGAATCGCCCCGGAGACCCGCCGTTGCTGTACTTCCAAGAACCTCACCCGCGTATGCCCAATCTGGTTCTGATCCGCCATCACCGTTGTTGTTACTCGATCCCGTCATTGATCCGAACCTAGATCTGTGATAACAATCTGCTGCATCCAGAAATTGTTGCGCAATGATTGTTTATCCGATATTTGTCGAACTGCGGGCCAAAAGATTTGCCCACGATGAGCGAAGAAACCATAGAAGAAATGCACAACCACAAACACGAGGAACGAACCTCAGCCAATGTTCATGTTGACCTCGATTCGTTGCTGTTAGAATGACGAATGAAGAGATAATAAAATAATCACAATGCAATCCCCAATTTCCGAATAAATCTAACTCGTCCCCACAATATACACAATACGTGAATCAACCGTTGATTGATTGATCTACGTTTGTCGTAGGAATAATAAAATGGGAATAAATCCAAATAAAACAAACATCCTACCTCGATTTGGATTGATCACTAACGAAGAACGAATCTGTGTCATTGTCGTTGGTGAGATCACTGAATTCCGTTGCACACCGATCGACGATCCTCCATCCGGTTGTCGTTTGCCCACAAAAACTCCTCCAACGACTCCTCTAAATCTCTAGGGTTATGCGGCTAACCCTGAGATTTTCCCATAAACGTTTATTTATAGATGAATTAATAGGTCGTTGTGTCAACGTAATAAAATAAATAATTTAATTTATTTATTTTATTAATTCACCCGTGACGATGCTCAACCCGAACGTCCGACAAACTCTAAGGTTAAGTCTCGCCTAGGGTAAAACCTGTGCTTTGAACTCAACGACGACCTCAGATTTTCGATCCGAGCCTCCATTTAGAAGTCATTTTACGTTTTCAGGAAAACTATGCATGCATACATTTAATATATTTTAAAAATTAATTATGGGCACATTGAGTATCAGAATCTCACACCGTCTTCGCTTCTTACTCCAAAAGTAATTCATATAATATTTCAAAACAATACATGGAAAAACCAAAGTCGTTACATTCTCCCCACCTTGGAGCTTTATGTCCCGAAAAGCCAAAAAAAAAGCTACACAAAAAGATGTGGGTACTGATCACGCATCCGAGTCTCCCGCTCCCAGGTGATCTCATGAAGATTTCTATGCTGCCACCGGAGACACACTAGGGGAATTGATCACCCATGAATGATCCTCTCCCATCGATCCTAGATCTCTACCAGGTACTCAACAAAGGTAGCTCCATTCTCGATGTCTAGCTCACTCCAATCGATAAAATGTGACAGATCGTGCACGTACCTCCTCAGCTGCGACACATGAAAGACATCGTGCACCCGATCTAACTATGGCGGTAGAGCTAAGCAGTATGCCACATCGCTAACTCTACGCAGTATTTGGAAAGGGTCAATGAATCTCAGAGATAGCTTGCCGCTCCAACCAAATCTCTATAATCCACGTTGAGGTGAAACCCATAGGAACACATGGTCTCCCTCCTCGAACTCCAAAGGTCTGTGTCATCGGTTATCATAGGACTTCTTATGGATCTGTGTAGTCCTCATATGCTTCTGGATGATTTTCACCTTCTCTGTAGTGACTCACACCAATTTCGGGTCCATGAGTGCCGACTTGCCTAGATCAGTCCAACAAAGTGGTGACATGCTGGGTCGCCCGGACAAGGCCTCAAATGGTGCCATAACGATGGCGGAATGATAACTGTTGTTGCACTCAAACTCCACAAATGGTAGATGATCCTCCCAACTACGACCAAAATCTAACATTCAAGCCCACAACATGTCCTCTAAGACCTGAATGGTCCGCTCAGTCTGACAGTTAGTTTGGGGGTAAAAAGCTGTACTCAAACGCTGTTGAGTCCCAAAATCCTCCTATAATCCCTTCCATAACCGAGATGTGAAGTGAACATCACGATCAAAAAATGATCGTTGATGGAACTCCATGGAGTCGGACTATATCATGCATGTAGAGGCGTCCCAAGCTCTCTACTAAACTCTGATCCTGAATAGCTAGGAATTGGACCGACTTTGTGAGTCGGTCTACGATCACCCCGATGGAATCATGTCCTCTAGATGTACGTGGTAAGCCTATCATGAAGTTCATAGATATCTCATCCCACTTCCACTCTGGCACCTCAATGGGTTGAGTTAAACCTGCTGGAACCTGGTGCTCAGCCTTCACTTACTAACAAGTAAGCATTGAGAGACAAACTCTCCAACTCTCTTCTTCATCCCTAGCCACCAAAACTGACGTCGGAGGTCCTGATACATATTTTCCACACCTGGATGTACTGTCAAAGGAGATGTATGAAAATCTCTGAGAACCTCCTCCCGCAATGTCATTGGTACCATCATGCACCCTCTAAAAAGAACGACATACTCCCCACCTTCAGAAAATCCATCAAGAGAATGTCTAGTGGATATCTGAGTACATAGGGTCTCACAGTCGGTATCCCCAAGCCATGTCTCCCTAAATCACTGCAAAAGTGGATGGGTAACAACCATCGATTGGAGGTAAGCTGCTCCATCTCTATCCACAAATGATAACTGCAATGGGACCATGTGCTCCTACACCTCACTCAGCATCTACGAACAAGATCTCCTGGCGAGAGCATCTGATACCGCGTTCCCCTTCCCATGAGTATAGAAAATATTGAAGTCATAGTCCTAGAGGAACTCTAGTCATCGCCTTTGTCTCAAGTTAAGATCCTTCTGAGAGAAGATATACTTGAGACACTTGTGGTTAAAATAGATAATAAACCGCTCACCTATAAGGTATTGTCGCCTCATATTTAGTGCGAAGACTACCGTTACTAACACAAAATCATGGGTCGGGCAGTTATGCTAATGTGGACTCAACTGACATGAACCATAGGCAATCAATGCATGCCTCTACATCAGAACACAACCAAACCCGGTTCCTGATGCATCGTATAACACTACGTACTCGACACCCTCCTCTGGAAACCTCAAGATGTGAGTGCTTGTCAATCTCTACCTCAACTCCTGGAAAGCCTACTGGCACCTCTCTGTCCACACGAAAGGCTTCCCCTTTCAGGTCAAAGCCGTCAAGGGATATGATATCATGGAGAAGTCTGGTATGAATATATGATAGTAGTCTACCAACCCAAGGAAGCTCCACACCCCCATCATGCTCTTAGGTGGCTCCCAAGCTAACACTGCCTCAATCTTCATCGGGTCCACTACCACACCATCTGCTAAGATAAAATGTCCCAGAAAGTGGACCTCTTGAATCCATAACTGGCACTTTGAGAGCTTCCCATAAATCTGGTACTCTTAGAGTACGTCAAGAACCACCCTCAAGTGCCTCACATGCTCCTCCTCAGATGTTGAATACACTAGGATATCATTGATGAATACTACCATGAACCGGTCTAAGAAAGGTTGAAAGATCTGATACATGAGTCCCATGAACACTACTGGGGTGTTCGTCATGCCAGAGGGCATCACCAAGTACTCATAGTGACCATAGCGACATTCGAATGTTGTCTTCGGTATACCCTTGTCTCGTACTCACAATTGGTGATAGCCCGATCAGAGGTCAATCTTCGAGAACCATCGTGACCCTCTCAACTGGGGATGCCCAGGGTGATACACCAGGTCTAACAAAGCCCTTTGCAAATCCTCCAATTGTACCCTCAGCTCACAAAGATCCATGGGAGCCATCCGATATACTGGTGTAAATATCAGGGTCGTCCTGGGGTGGAGATCAATGCAGAAGTCTATCTCCCAGCGGGGAGGTAAGCCTGGAACGTCCTCAGGTTAGACATCCTTATACTCCACCACCACTGTAGGGAATTGAAAACTCATAAAATTCACTGCACTAAGGGTCTGCTAGCCTACTGAAAACTCATAACATCCACTAAACCAAGGAGAGAATTAACTAAAAAATTTTCTCTAATTGATTCTCTACAGTATAATGTGGTGATTGTCACAATGGTCATGGATCCAATCAAGTTATAAATCATAAAATTATTTGTATCCTTTTAAGTCAAAAAACTGAACTCCAATGATCATGGATCCAATTCAACAAAATTTGACCTTAAGGATGTGTAAAATGTCAGGTCCTGACCTTGTTGTGACCCACTTTAGTAATCCAAACGGTGTCAGAAATTGAACTCTCCAACCCCATCTTCACTAAATAGGGATTGAGGATTAGTGTTTAGGTGTTCACAAACACAATTGTAGACATTACCTCTAATTAAACATGAAAACTGCTAATTATACAATCACATACCATAAATTAAATGAAACAACTAATATTAATGTAAATATATAGGGGCACCAGTCTCCGCAATACAACTTGAGATAAAAGAACACATACAAATCTCCAAGTTTGAACGTCTCATCCCAAAAAATATACATGAAAAATAAAAACTTGACATAAGAGATACCAATGTGGTCACCCTGATGAAGACCCCAATTCAACACCACCAGAGCTCCTCACCAACCATCAACATCTAACCACATCCCCGACATCACAAACTGATATGCACGAATGCAAGAGTAAAAAACACAATTGTTCATATAGAAGTGAGCAATATTACTCAGTATGGTCATCCTAAACAATAAGATAATCCCTGTATAATGAAGGTTGTTCATGCTCCAAATGTAAAGTGAAAACCTATTGATATTGAATCTCACAAGTATTGAAAATTACAAATCAAAATAACAAACCCACCAACGTTAAATTTCAATATCACAATTTGTTCCATATTTAATTCCATATAAAAAATTTCTACAGAAAAAAATGCTTGTAAAAACCAGAAAAAACATTGTTTAACGATGATTTTTTTGATGTTCAGGTTTTTTAAAACTGTTGTGAATAACGGTGTCAGAAAATATTTGGCAACAATTTTAAAAAACCGTTATGAATTATTTCACGATGGTTTTCAATTTTTTTAAATAATCATTTCACTACGGTTTTTTAATTAATTTTTTGAATAATAAAAAAAGATTAATAATAGATAATTATTTAATTTAACACAATTTGTGGTGGTTTGGTAAAAATAAATGAAAAATGAAAAATCTTTATTTAGTGAAAATGTTCTAAAAACCATTGCTAAATTAAATGTTTCATGCTGTGAAATATATACACTGTAATATCCTGATATTTTAAAAAGGAAAGATTATGTTTGATGGTGCACAAAATACATAACACCAAGCTTAATCGAACAACAAAATATTATTATGTGACCATTAAAAACCTAACCGTTAAATTGATGAGAATGAATAATATTAATTACATTATGAAATATATATAAGGGTAATACTCATTGATAATGTATTAATTATTTTTTTGTAAATAAGTACTAGATTTTTAGTAAAGTCATTTTATTAATCAAAAACACATTTTCTTCAAAAATAATTTTTATTTCTTTTTATGTAAAAATAATATAATTAATTTTTGGACCTTTTAGAAAATGTATTCGATAAAATAAAATTCATTTTTGAAATCATCATATCAAAATTTTCCTATGGTGAAAATTTTAAAATTTTCTTAAAAGTTTAATTTTTCAATGAATAGTGAAAAATATTAGTTTTTATTAAAAATTATATTTTCAAGTATTTACAAGGTCAAATTAAGTTCTGGATTAGTTTTAATTTTTTCTTAGTTCATTTTGATTTAAATTAATCCAATTATAATTTTTAAATGGATTTTATACTTGAATTTAGTATAAAAACAGTTTAAATTTAAAAATCACTTTTTTTTGAAAAATTATTTTTCATTTTTCTGATTTAATTTTAAATTACTTTTTTTTTGAATTTTGAAAAATAGGTTCCATATTTGGATTCATGAGATCCAAATTAAGTAAATATGCTCCTTTTATTTTTGGTCAATATGAATAGTAACCTTGACAAATTTTTATTACCACGGTTAAGGGTAAATCAGGTAATTAAGGGTAAAAATACTATGGTAAGGACTATAAAATTATCCCAACACTTTCCCAAATCTTATTGGATAAATTAAATTCGACCCTTAACACCTAAGGTTCGAAAATGAGTCATTTAATGGACACTTGTCCATGAAAATGACATAGATATTATTAAAATCCAAGAAAGTGATAAAATGTCACACTCTTATTTTAAATAAGTATAATATTTTAATATGGGGTTGAACATAAGTTAATCTCGACTATAAATAGTTTTTGGAAAGAAAAAACACTTATCTACATCGTGGTAATTTATTTATAATTTTTAGGGATGAAATAATTACCTTAAATGCCCACATAACACTGATGAAGTAATTATTTTATTAATGAAAATATCAAATAAATGTTATTAAAGATATTAAAATAAAAACAATTTGAGACAATTAATGCGATCAACAAATTTTATAGATGACCTTTACATCTTAGGGATATAATAAAATATTTTTTTTTGAAGTTATATTGTTGTCTTTATATTTTTAAAAGTCAAAGTAATGAATAGAATCAAAATTGACAATAATGATATTTTAAAATAAATAATATTTTAATAAATGATATAAAATTCCTAAAAATCTTAAATTTGACCAAATGATTGGGATAAGGTTAAAAATTTCATTCAAATTTCATTTATGAATTGTTTGACATTTTATAGTAACTATATAAATCCCCAGAGTAAAAATCCATGTTGTCACGGTAAGAGTTGAAAGGATTAAATAAATGTTAAAACCAAAAGATAAGGGCATATAACCATGACCTAAACTTGTTCAAAAAAATTATTAAATTAATATGATTCGACCCTTACCACCTTAGGCTCTAATTTGAGTGGTTTAATAGACACTTATCCAAGAAAATGACTTACATATTATTTAAATCAAAGATAGTTACAAAATATCACTCTCTTTGTATTTAATATCTTTTTATTTTTCCACATAGGGACAAAATGAAGACATGAATGAAACAAAATGTCTAATTTCATATTAATGTAATTAATTTCATTATTTAAATTTATTTTTAATTTTTAGAAATTATATAATTACCTTAAATGCTTGTGAAATGCTAATACAATATTTATTTAATTAACAGAAAAATAAAATAAATTAATTTTAAAATATCAATTTTGGTATAATTCGAATGATTTAGTGTGTGAAATTAATTTTCTAGATCTATATGAAATATTAGAGAGTTTTGAAAGTATTATATTCAAATTTTCCCTTTTTCTAGATGTATTTGAAGTCAAAGTAAATGAATAGTATAAAAATTAACATTAATGATAATTTATAAAAATAATAATTTATAAAATTATTTAAAAATCAAAAAAATATTTTAAAAAATATTAAATTATTATTATAAAGTTAAAAATTTCATAAATTTACCATTTATAGACAATTGACACCATATAAGTAAAAATTACAATCTTTTAATATTAAAATAGCTATTAACGTAGTTAAAATTAAAATAGGTTAACTAAGGGTTAATCCAAATGATATGGTTTAAAATAATACCAAAACTTCTCTAAAATACATTGGTTGATGAGATTACAACCTTATATTATCTTAGCTTAAAATCCATAGCCATTTGGCGGTATTTGAATAGAAAATTAATTTATTATAAATTAATCATTTGAGAAATTCCAGAAGTGCCCCTCACCTCAATTATAAAAGGGCACCTCATCCCTCAATTATTTACATCAAATTTACCCTTATATATCAACCATAACATACCAATTTATCTTCTAAACTTCTCTATCCACATTCTATAGGTATAGGTCTTATCAAAAGACCAACCCTAGAACCCTTTAGAGGAGATCCAAAGGAGACGTTTTGAAGAAGAGGCAATCTCTATAACTGATCACTTTTTTTTTCTAATCTTCCTTAACTACTCTAAATCTATGTTTTTTATCATAAAATATTAACTTTATTATGATCACTATGCTGAAATTTTATTATTATTTTGAAAACACCATTATACACCCTCTTTTTCATCAAACAAGAAGTGAAAGTATCGCTCATGCATACATACGACTTACTGTCTCCATGTAGTGATACAAGTAATTTTTCATCACCATATTTTATAGATGAGTATTATTATGGGATTAATGAACATATATGATATATATGATATAATAATAATTCTGGAAATATGAATTATTATTTACCTTTCTTTCATTCCATCAATCGAAAAATGAAAACAATGTTCATGCGTACGTACGACCTACCACCTCCATGAACAGTATAATTCATTTTTCACTTCTAATTTATATGAATGAATATAAATATGAATATAATTATCTTATATGATTTTTATACCATGATTAACAATATGGAAATGGTGAGAATAAGTTTAATGTCTAAGGACCAAGACTGCCGAACCAAAACAAGCTTGGAAAACAAAGCAGTTATCACCCAAAATAGTGATTTTAATAACAAATTATTAATAAAAATACGATAAGATGTTATAAATAAATCATAAAAGGTATTATAAATATATTTTTATGGAATAAATATATAATAATTCCATATTTATTATACATAAGGTTTCAACATGAACAAAAAAAATCAAGACTTGAGGTAAGGGGATTTCTAGTCTCACTTTTATTTCTGCGAGACTTATACCATATTCACCACTAGTTTATTTTGTGATGTGTATATATTTACCATTAATGTAATCTATGATACTTATCCTTAAATTTATGGGTATTTAACTATCCATTTTATGATCTCTCTTTCATGGGGTTTACGGTTCAAAAGTTACCAAATTGGTAAGGTAATTTTGTTGCAATATGCCTTCTTTGAGACACATGTTATGTTATGCACCTATATTTTTTTACAAGGTTTATATACTAAGATTTAACATGTTTTATCATTAATACCATTATTTTCATGATATTATAAGTTTAAAATAATGTTATTCTCTCTTCAGTAAAAAATTTGTTTTATTCAAAAACCATATTTTCTAAAACTGTTTTAAAAATGTTTTTAAATGATATTTTAATAATTTTCAAGGAAAATGATTTAAATATGTTTAAAATGGGTTTTCAAAGATTCATTTATAAATTTTCAAGGTAATTTTCAATAAAAAAGGTTTTCTAAATGATTTTAAAAATGTTTTTTAAAGCGGAAAAGATATTTTCCTCAAGAAATGTTTTAAAAAAATCTTTAAAAATTATTTTACATCTAAGATGATATCTATTGGTGTTACTCATGCCTTACTGGGGATATGATCCAATAATATCATTATTTTTCCTTCTATGAATGTTTTATTTTTATGATGGTATGATATTTATGAATTTTTTTTCTTTTCCATGAGTTATGTTATGATGAAATGTTTATAAAACCCGTTTTTTTATGGGTTCTAATATGATGAATGATTTATATTCTTATAGAAAACATATATATGATTTTATTTTTTTATGGGTGGGACATATATATCCCTAAAATTAATTGGGTAAAGATTTATATATCATGAGATAGATAGGATTGGAATGGGGAGTAAACCTGGTTCAATAATATAGGACTAGAATGAGAAGTGAACTCTGTTTAGTAAGGGACTTTGTCCGCTATGATAGTATTGGAAGTGAGCCTTGACTAATATGACAATTATTTTATAATGATTATGCACATGAAAAAATTTCATTTATTATATTATTCTCTCATGTCTCATGTTCTTTGATTATTTTATGAATCACATATTTTGAACATCCATGTTTTATTCCATGACTCAAGATTTTGATCTTTGATATACAAGGTATAATTTTCAAATGTTATGTTCATGATCACATACCATTATGCTCATCTTATGATTTCATATGATCATGGTTTGATATCTCCTATGTTTAACCTTACTAAGAATCTGAGATCATCTTTTTCTTATGTTTCCTTTTCCTCAGTTATGAGGAAAGATGTTAAATGAGTTTTGTTTAGAAGGATTTCACATGGATGATGTTGATGAACTATTGTGAAATAAGAAAATCCAGGTATAGTGAGAGATAATGTTTATTTTTATGATCCGGATGTTTATGAACCCAATTTGTTAAGATTTTTTCCTAATTCTCTAAAATTATAAACCTAAAAGGTCCTTGGGTCACATTGTAATGTTTATGTCTTTAGCAGTGGATTTGGAAGTGCAGATTCTAGGCTATTACATTTGGTATCAGAGAAGGGTTTAGATAAATTTGGAGATTAGGATGTTTTCATGAGAATTTATCTTAAGAGTTATAGATACCATCATGGGTATATAAGATAATATGTTAAAAATATTAGACACCCCTTTTGATGTTTTAAGTTATAAAATTTTAAGGTGACTAATAAAATTTTTGGAGACATTTATTCTTAAGGTAATTATGGGTTGTTACATTTTGAGATGAAATATGAAAGGTATGAGATAAACTTTGAGGTTAAAACATTTATTTAATGTTAAATATATTAAAGTTATTTTTGAGGATGTTTATCACATTTTTATAATTTTATAAGCATTATATCAATATAGTTTTAGAAAAAGGACAACCCACATGATGAATGATAACCCGTCACGTTTGGAAAGGTCATGGGGATTGAACCAAAAAATGAAGGGTGAAAAGGGTGAATCACCTATCACTTTTCTAAGTGATTTTCTAGTTAGTATGAAATTTTATTTTTAGTTAAATAATTTTATGGATGGAGAAAAATTTGAATTTAGGGAACATATGCTTTATCATGAGTTTAGATATTGAATTGTTGGTTAAGTGATTAATGTTATTTTGGAATAAGATTTCAATTTTGAAAAACCTTATATGATATTATGGGATATTATTTTAGGAATAAAGGTTGAATTTTATTTTAGAGGAATTTATATTTTTATTGTGGATTTATCGTGTTTCTAGTTTTTTATGTAAATGGTTAGCATATCTTGAAGACTATTAGGGAAATTATTTTTTGGCATGATACATTAAGAGTGATTTATGTTATTTGAAGATAAATGTTAAAATTTATCTTAAAAGATTATGGGATCAAATCCTTCTAAATTTTTGGGTTTCAATATTAGTTTTGAATAATTTTGATGAATTTTTAGGGTAGTTATTTATTAAATGATCTATGTTGAACTTTGGGTATTAATGTTATAATGGTTATTCTTTTTGGGGAATTATCTTATCTTGTACCAACCATTTTGGTTTTGATTAATAGATAAAGATATGGAGAATAGATAGTTATTATTTTATGGATTTTGTGATCTGTATAATATGATTATGATGCTTCAGGCATGGAATAATTCACCTTGAATACTCATCATTGGGAAAAAGAATGAGTTTGTGGTTGAAATTTATTAAAGGATAAAACACTAATTTTCAAGTAAGTATATTTCATTATATTATTACTCTAGATAGTAAAATAATTGATTAACTTTAGGAAAAGGATTTTGGAACAAAAAAAAAACATTATCTATTTACTTTTCTTACCGAGGAATCAATGGCCTTTAAACCCATCAAAGATTTATGATTTTGTGATAGTTAACTTTCTAATGACCATGTTCTCTATCACTCTCCATCAAAAATTAATAGTTAGAATTATCTCATATGTCCCTATTTTTACTTTCAATTAATATTCTTTTAATCGAATCCCTAATTTTGTGGCGACCTTCACATTTTCCTTTCCCTCTTTTGAAGAGGAAGTTTTATTAACCCTTTTTCTGATGTGCGATTTCAATAAAGGTATCTTGAAAAGTCAAAACTTGATTACCAAGAACAAGATCAAATTATGTGGGTGAAATTTATTAAGGGTGGGGGGAATGTAATATCTTGAGATTTTAAAAGTAGACTTTGTTTCACAGTATACAAGATACACAACACCAAGCTTAAATGAACAATGAAATATTATTATGTGAACGTTAAAAACCTAGCTATTTAATTAATGGGAATGAATAGTATTACTAGAATTATGAAATATATATAATGGTCATACTCATTGTTCATTTATTAATTAATTATTTTTAAATAATTACTATATTTTTTGTAAATTCATTTTATTCATCGAAAACATATTTTCTTCAAAAATGATTTTTATTATTTTTTATGTAAAAATAATATAATTAATTTATGGAGATTTTATAAAATTTATTTGATAAAATAAAATATAATTTTTAAATAAACACATCAAAATTTTCTTATGGTGAAATTTTGAGAATTTTCTTTAAGATATGATTTTTCAATGAATAGTGAAAATACCAGTTTTTATTAAAAATTATATTTTTCAAGTATTTACAAGGTCAAATTATGTTTTGGATTAGTTTTAATTTTTAATTAGTTAATTTTTATTTATATTAATCCAATTATGGTTTTTGAAATGGATTTTATACTTTAATTTACTATAAACATAGTTTAAAAATAAAAATCGTTTTTTTCCCAAAAAAATATTTTTCATTTTGAGAATTTAATTTTAAATTAAATGATGAAACTTTTGGGTTTTGAATTTTAAAAAATAGATTCCATATTTGGATTCATGTGGTCTAAATTAAGTAAATATGTCCCTTTTATTTTTGGTTAATATGAATAGCAACCTTGGTAAATTTTTGTTACCGTAGTTAGGGGAAAATCGAGTAATTAAGGGTAAAAATATGATGATAAGGACTATAAAATTACTATAACACTTGAAAAAATCTTATTGGATAAATTAAATTCGACTCTCAACACCTAAGTTTCAAAAATGAGTCATTTAATAGACACTTGTCCATGAAAATGACATAGATATTATTAAAATCAAAGAAAATAACAAAATGTCACTCTTATTTTCAAATAAGTATAATATTTTAATATTAGGTTGAACAGAAGGTAAGCTCAACTATAAATATTATAAATTCCTGAAAATATGAAATTAGACCAAATTATCAAGATAAGGTTAAAAATTTCATTCATAATTCATTTATGGGTTTTTTGACATTTTATAATAACTATATGAACCCTCAAAGAGTAAAAATTGATGTTATCCCGATAAGAATTAAAGAGATTAAATAAAGGTTAAAACCAAAAGATAAGGGTATAACCATGACCTAAAATTTTCCAAAAAAAACTATTAAATTAATAAGATTCGATCCTTATCACCTTAGTCTTTAATTTGAGTGGTTTAATGGACACTTGTCCAAGAAAATGACTTATATATTATTTAAATCAAATATAGTTACAAAATGTCACTCACTTTGTATTTAATATCTTTTATGTGTCCACATGGGGAAATAATGAAGATATGAATAAAAAAATGTATAATTTTATATTAATATAATTAATTTCATTATATAAATTTATTTTCAATTTTTATAAATTATATAATTACCTCAAATACTTGTGAAATACTAATACAATATTTATTTAATTAACTAAAAAATAAAATAAATTACTTTGAAAATATTAATTTTGGTATAATTAGATTGATTTAATATGTAAAATTAATTTTATAGATCTATATGAAATATTATAGAGTTTTAAAATCATTATATTTGAATTTCCCCTTTGTCTAGATTTATTTAAAGTCAAAGTAAATGAATAGTATCCAAATTGACATTAATGATAATGTATCAAAATAATATTTTATTAAATTATTTAAAAATAATAAAAATATTTTAAAAAATAAAAAGTGATTATGATAAGTTCAAAAATGTAATAAATTGACCATTTATAGACAATTTAAACCATATAAGTAAAAATTAAAATATTCTAATATTAAAAAAGTTGTTACTATAGTTAAAATTAAAATGGGTTAACTAAGGGTTAATCAAAATGATAAGGTTTAAAATAATACCAAAACTTGTCTAAAATATATTTTTTGATTATATTACAACATTATATTATATTATATTTCAATCTATTTCCATTTTGGGGAATTTGGATAGAAAATGAATTTATTATAAATTAATCTTTTAAGAAATTACAAAAGTGGCCCTCATCTCAATTATAAAAGGGCACCTCCTCCCTTAATTATTAAAATCACATTGATCCTTATAGATCGACCATAACCAAAAAAATTCTCTTCTAAAATTCCTTATCCACATTCTAGAGGTTCTAGTATTCTCAAAAGACCAACCCTAGAGCCCTTTAGAGGAGATCCAAAGGAGATGTTTCGAAGAATATGTAATTGCTTTAACTGATCACTTTCTTTTTCTACTCTTCCTTAACTCTTGTAAATCTATGATTTTTATCATAAAATAATAAATTCAGTATCCTCACTATTCTAAAATGTTATTATTATTTTGAAAACACCATTATACACTCTCTTTTTCATCAAATAAGAAGTGAAAGTATCACTCATACGTACGTACGACTTATTGTCTCCACGTAGCAATACTATTCATTTTTTATCACAATATTTTATTGATGAGTATTATTATGGGTTTAATGAAAATATATGATATATATTATATAATAATAAATTTTTAAATATTAATTATTATTTACCTTTCTTTCATTCCATCAATCGAAAAATGAAAACAATGTTTATATGTACACATGACCTATCGCCTCCATGAACAATGTAATTCATTTTTTTATTTCTAATTTATATGAATGAATATTAATATGAATATAATTATTATATATTATTTTTATACCATGATTTAAAATCTAGAAATTATGAGACCAAGTTAAATGTATATGGACCAAGATAGCCGAACCCAGAACAGTGATTTTAATAAAGAATTACTAATAAAAATGAGATAAGATGTTATAACTAAATCATAAAAGGTATTATAAATATATTTTTATGGAATGCATGTATAATTAATCCATATTTATTTTACAGAAGGTTTTAACATGAACAGAGAAAGTCGAGACTTGAGGTAAGGGGATTTCTAGTCTCACTTTTTTTTATGCAAGACTTATGCCATATTCACCACTCATTTATTTTGTGGGGTGTATATAATGACCATGAATTTAATATATTGTTATTATACTTAAATTTATGTGTATTTATATATCCATTTTATGATCTCTCTTTCATGGGGTTTATAGTTTAAAAGTTACCAAATTGGTAAGGTAATTCTATCTCAATATGCCTTCTTTGAGACACATGTTATGTTATACACCTATATTCTTTTATGAGGTGTATATACTGCAATTTGAAATGTTGTATCATGAATATAATTATTTTAATGATATTATAAGTTTTACATAATGTTATTTTCTATTCATTCGAAAATGTTTTTTATTTCCAAACCACGTTTTCTAAAATTATTTTTAAAAATGTTTTTAAATTATATTTTAATCATTTTAAAGGAAATGGATTTCAAATATGTTTAAAATGGGGTTTTAAAGCCTCCTTTATAATTTTTAAAGGTTATTTTCAATCAAAAAGGTTTTATAAATGATTTAAAAAGTATTTTTTAAATCAGAAAGGATCTTTTTCTCAAGAAATGTTTTAAAAAGATATTTCAAAATTATTTTCCATCTAAGATGACATCTATTGTTGTTACTCATGCATTATTGGGGATATTATACAAGGATACCATTCTTATTCATTATCTAAATGTTTTATCTTTATGATGGCATGATGTTTATGAATTCCATTTCTTTTCCATGAGTTATGTTATGATGAAATGTTTATGAAACCCATTTCTTTTAAAGGGTCCTTTTATGATGAATGATTTATATTCCTATGAAAACATATATACATGATTTCATTTTTTGATGGGGGGGACCTATATATCCCTCCAAAACATTGGATAAAGATTTATATCTCATGAGATAGAAAAGACTAGAATGAGGAGTAAACCCAGTTTAGTAATATAGGGTTGGAATGGGGAGTGAACTCTGTTCAGTAAGAGACTTTGTCTGCTATGATAGTCTTGGCAGCGAGCCTTGAACCTCAAAACTAAAAAGCATACAAAAAAAGAATACATTTATATCTACACAGTTATATGTATAAAACACATATATAAAGAACATCCAAATATACTAAAAAAAGACACATAGTCTAAAGGTAAGTCATAACTATAATGCTGGCCTAGGATTTCAGCTCAAAGGTTCCACAAAGTGCTTGTTCAGGAGAAAAAACTCCTAAGTATGATAACACTGATGATGTTCATCTGAGAGGTTTTGCTCGTTGGGTCTCTCCATTAGAATTACATGCTGATAGTCTGAATAGATATGATACATAGATGAGGATCACTCCCAAAGCCATGGGATATACCAAAATCTCAATATGGATTAACCCGCTAAGTAGATTATTGGTGACCACATAGTATTGGTCACATAAATACCAATAACTCCACCTAGGGAATAATGATGAATAGAGGATCTCAATCTGGGACTCACATATGGATTCCAACAACTCTATTTAAGAAGTCCTGATGAAGGGGTCGTTGTCCTAGGAGTAGGAGGCAATTCTATAATAACCCTCAGGGAATGGATATGGAGGTTGAACCCTAATTAAACTTGTACAATATATAGAGTAAAATGGCTCTACGCCATGTTTTTAGGAGTAAAAATCATGTATGTCCCTTGGACCTTGGGTCCAGTCTGTGTAAATGGCCCGTGTATCATTCCTATTTCCGTATAACAGTACACAGTGTGTCGACTGCCCATGTAATATGCTCATGTACCAGTATAAATCTTAGCTTGTGTACTTTTTCCTGGCCATATCTATGTTGGGGAGTATATAATGTGATCCAAACTATGTACTCCATATCATGTCTGTGTACCCTCCAAGGTACACGTCGAGCTCACCAAAGAGGACCACACACCATGTGACAAGGTCACATGCCGTGTGATACTTATATTCCTCTATAAACCCTAGACACCACTGAGAGGGGACCACATGGAATGTGGTTCCACGTTATATGTTGTATAGTGAAAATTTTTCTATAATTATAGATATGGAATCCACATCCATTCCCGTGCCTCTAATATTTGATCCATTGACTGTATCGCTAGAAAAATAAAGGAACCACCTTGTCTAATCCTCTCCATTTAAAAATGATAATTTTTGGTCATCAAATCCATTCTAAAATCATCCTTATTCTTCATTCTTTATTACATGCCTAAGAACAGAAAATCAGGTATCAAAAAACCATTTGATCCATCACTACTTCCATCATCTCACTATCGTCATTTCGTGATGACCCCAAATCTATAATATCAGATCGTTTCTCTAAGAAATGGGTGTGAAATGATTGATTCATTGGGATATGTCAAACCATAGTCCAAACAAAGAACTCCCATGATGAATAAAGAATTGAGGGAGAAAAGCACAAGAACAATCAAGAGGAATGAACCTAAGACGATGATCATTTTGACCTTTATCCATTTCTATTATAATAACGAATAAAGAGATAATAATTAACTCACAAATAAATTCTCCCATAAAAAATCCCGACAATAAATCCCATCCTACAAAAGGATCGATCCACGAATCAATCTGTTAGTTAATTGATTCACTTTTGTCATATAAATTAAAAACGTGGAAAGAAATACAATAAAAAAAATGTCCTACCTCGATTCAGATCGATCATTGATGAAGAACAATGTGGAATTACAGTCATTGGAAATATCCTTCGATTCCGTTGCATGTCGATCATCGATCCAGAATCTGGTGTAAGTTTGTCTGAGAGAGATCCTCCAAATTTCTATCCAATGGCTCTAGGTTATGCAGATAACCTTGTAATTTTATCATATAAGTATGATTAAATATTCTCTAGTTTCCACGTCAATGAAATAGAAATAAAAAAATTTATTTAATTATTTTATTCATTTATGTGTCTGTGATGAATTTTCAACAAATGACCCGCTCTGACAAAGTTTATGTCAATCCTAGGGTAAAAAATGTGTTTTTAACTCAATGACACCCTCATATTTTTGATCTAGGACCCATTTAGAAGTTATTACACTTTTTAAAGAAAACTATATGTCAATGTTATTTAATATATTTCAAACATTTATTCCAAGCACACCAGGCCTTGGAATCGTATGCCCTCTCAGCACCTGGTCTAGAAAATAATCCATATAATATCCAAAAACAATACATGGAAAATAAAATTCATTAAATTTTACCCACCTTGGGGATTTACATCCCAAAAATCCAAAATAAGGTATACACAAAGAAATATGGGTATTGAGCATGAATCTGAGCCTCCCGCTCCCATGTACTCTCCTGGAGATTCCCGTGCTGCCACCAGACACACACTAAATGAATCGATCACCTACATCAGATCCTCTCTCACCGATATTTGATCTATAATAGCTACTTAGAAAAGGTATATCCATCCTCGATGTCTAGCACACCCCGGTTGATAACCTGTGATGGTTCATTCATGTACCTCCTCAGTTGTGACATGTGGAAGATGTTGTGTACCCAGATAACTATGATGATAGAGCTAAGTGGTATGTCACCTCTCCAAATCTGTGAAGTATCTATAAAGGGCCAATGAACCTCAAAGATAGATTCCCACCCCATAAAAATCTCCATAATCCACATCGAGGTGAAACCCATAGGAATACATGGTCTCATTCCTCAAACTCCAAATGCCACCATAATCTTCCAGTATAAGAATTATGAAGGATCTGTGTAGTCTTTATCTACTCCTAGATGATCTTCATCTTCTTGGAAATTTCTCGCACCAAATTTAGGACCACGAGTTCTGAATCTCCTGGGTCAGTCCAGAAAAGTGGTGACCTACATGGTCACCCATAAAAAGCCTTGAATGATGCTAGACCAATGGTGTAATGACATCTGTTATTGTACGCAAAATCTACTAGTGGTAGGTGATCCTCCTTACTATGACCAAAGTACAACATGCAAAATTGTATCATATCCTCCAAATCCCGAGTGTCCCACTCAATCTGGCTATTATTTTGGTGGTGAAACACTATGCTCAAGCACAACTGAGTCTCAAAAGCCTCTTGTAATCCCTTCTACAATTGTTATGTAAAGCGAGCATCACAATCAGAAATGATCATCGATGGAATTACATGGAGTCGAAATATCTACTACACATAGAGGCGTCCCAAGATCTCTACTTAAATATGCTCCCGAATAGTTAAGAAGTGGGCCGACTTGGTGAGTCAGTCTATGATTACACAAATAGAATCATGTCCCCTAGACATACATAATAATTCCATCAAGAAGTCCATGAATATCCCATACCAATTCCACTATGACACCTCAAGGGGTTGAGCTAAACCTTTTGGAACTTGGTGCTCATCCTTCACTTTCTGATAAGTAAGGCATTGAGAGACAAACTCTGGAACTCGTTTCTTAATCCTTGGCCACCAAAAATGATATCATAGGTCTTGGTACATCTTTTTCAAACCTGAATGTACTACCAAAGGATATGTATGAAACTCTATTTGAACATTATCTCGCAATGTTACTAGTACCATTTTGCATCCTCTAAAAAGAACAACATGATCCACACCTTTAGAAAATTAACCAAGAGCATGTATATTAGATATCCAATTATATAGGGTCTCATAGTTGATATTACCAACTTGTGCCTCCCTGAATCACTATAAATTAATAGGGGTAAAATCCATTGACTGGAGGTAAGATGCTCCATTTTCATCTAAAAAGGATAACTATAATGAGGCCAAATACTTCGATGCCTTGTTTATAAAATGTGAAAAAGATATCCTGGCAATAGAATCTAATACCATGTTTACCTTCCCAAGAGTATAGATAATATCAAAGTCATAATATTGGAGGAACTCTATCCATCGCATCTGTCTCAAGTTAAGATCCTTATTAGAGAATATATACTTGAAACTCTTGTGATCAGAATAGATAGTAAATTTCTCTCCCATCAGGTAGTGTCACTACATCTTTAGTGAAAATACTACTAATGCTAACCTAAGATCATGGGTCACATAGTTCTACTCATGCTGTCACGAACCGAATCTGGTCGCCATCAAACCGACACCAAACCTGGCTCATGGCAAGACCCGAAGGGCGTTCCCCATCCCCACGGGCTGGAACAAGTGCCCGAGTATCATAAAAATTCATTTGGGAATGATTTAAATGAGTTTGTGTTCATAAAATAACCAAAAACAAACAACAAACCAAATCTGGAAAATTATGCCAAACAAGACTTAATAAAAATTCAGAACTGAGTATATGAGTTTAAGCAAGACACAAGAGGTCCAAAGGTACATAAAAGTAGCAGCAAACATCCCATGAGACTCCACACGACAAGGGGTCATCACCCACAATCCGTCTCCACAACACCGCACCATCGAGAGAAACTAGCAACCCGAACCGCCATCGCCCAAGGCCTTGCCTTTGCCTGTGTCAAACATGATCAAGTCTACTTACACCCAAAGGTGTAAGTAGGGTGTGAGACTAAGCCCAATAGGATATCACCCAAGGATTCCAAGTGATAGGCATTATAAAATAAAAGGCTTTCAAGAGTTATAAATAGATAATGGTAGCATTTATTTCTAAAAGTGCAACTTTGAAAAGAAAATAACTTTTAATGGGGATAACTTTAAAGAATGAGTGAATTTGAATAAAACATTCAAGATACTGGTTTTCACATCCCAAAATACCATAAAGAAAGTATAAATTCCAAAAAGTCCACAAGCACCAAGCATAGGAACACCCCTAGATACTAGTTTGTTGTGAGCCCCAAGAACCTCGTACCTCGGTGAAAGTAACCATAATGAAATTCATTCTCATGCACGAGCCACTAGTAGGGAGAATAACCAAAACCTAGTGGTCTCAAATCATCTCTATTATAATTTTGTTAGTGTTATCCATGTCAGACTTGCTAAGTGAACCATGGTCAAAACCCCTCCGCTCACTAGCGTACTAGTACAAGTTAGCCCACCTAGTTACCCGGGTTTCCCGTATTGTGATCAAATAGTCATCACATGCTACCAAAATCAATTTTCACATATAAATATCAGTTCTGGTCACACACATTCAAAACAGTAGCTACACATTCTTTTCACCTTTCGTATAACTCAATAAACCACTTATAATTTCCATAAAACAATATCAAGAAAAGTAATCAAATTTTGCACATTAAATTCATCTAAAATCCCACATTTAAAACCAAATGGAGGCCAATATTATACCAAACCAGAAATTTTAGCATCAAAACATTTTTATAAATCCAATCCCTGAATTATAAAACAACACCAAGAGGTACAACATGAGTTGCACATGTAAAACACCCATTTTAACACAAAATTGGAACTTAAAAATCAACCGCTTTTACAATGCTACCCAAATAAATTTTCACAATAAAAATACTGAATTAGGAACATAATGGAAATAGAAATACAACAATACAACTCATTCTACAATACCTATATATGAAATCACCTACTAAAAGAGTCAAAACCCCCAAATCCTTGTGCGTCACTTCAACCGCACCTCCGCCGCACCACAAGGAAGTAAGATTGAACCTAAAACCAGAGGATTGGACAAAGAAACTCAAAACTAAAACCCTAGGTACGAATCCCCATCTTTCAGGACATATGGAGATACAATAAAAAAGAATAAACCCTAAGAAGAAGGGAGGAATAAGGAAGAGAACCAACTTACTTGAGATGTCTGGATGTTTTTTGGAGCTTCAGAAGTTCGGCCCTAAATCGTGATGAATCTGAGCTCCAAAGAGGAGAAAAAGAAGATGGGGGTTCGGCTGGGTTCAGTGGGAACGTGTGACATGTGTAATCACTGAAAAATAAAAAAATGATTATTTTATGAAAGAATTAAAAAACAATTTTAAAACTGGAAACGGGCTTTCGGGTTGGCCCAATACCTAATTTGATCACCCAAATCCAAGATGTTAATGAATTTTTAAGGGGCCCAAAATTATTTTGTGGTTTTAATATTTAAATGAAGGTAATTTTGGAAGTTTAATGGGTGAAAAATGTTGAAAAACTAAGGAGTTATTAAAGAAACAAAATTTACTTTCAAAACTGGAAATGGGCTCTCAGGTTAGCCCAAACTTTGGAAACCCACTATTTCCTTCAAAAATGCATGGAAAACCACAAAAAAAAAGCAAGGATATAAATTAAATGAAAAATACCTTTAAAATATGTCATGTATGTGACAATTCTCCCCACCATTAAGGACTTTCCACCCCGATAAGTCAACATGAGGCTTGATTGGAAAACAAGAACGGGTACTATTCCTCGACCCATGACTTTCACTCCCATGTCTCATGTGTATCATTCCCATGCTGCCATAGAACCTGGACTAATGGAATAGAATTCCCTCTAAGTATCTTCTCTTGGGAGTCCACTATTTTCACTGAACTCTCACCTATAGACAAGTCAGGCTCTATCTCCAGTTCTTCCCAACTCAACACATGGGACGGATCCGGGTAGTATTTCTTCAACTGAGAAACATGGAAGACATCATGGATGGAAGTCAACTGAGAAGGTAAGGTCAACCTGTATTCCACCTTTCCAATACACTCGATGATCTCAAACGGCCCGACATACCGTGACGTCAGCTTACCTTGCTTCCCCAATCGACGATGGCCCAGACGAGGGGCCACCTTCAAGAATACCCTGTCACCCACAAAAAACTCTAGGTCTTGACACCTCCGGTCAGCATATGATTTATGATGACTCTGAGCTGTCAATAAACATTGCCTGATTAATTTTACCTTCTCAGATGTCTCCTGCACCATACTCGGCCCTAGTAGTGAGGTCTCACCTACCTCAGCCCAACACAGGGGGACTGACAAGGCCGACCATAGAGCACCTCAAAAGAAGCCATTCGAATCGAGGATTGGTAACTGTTATTATAAGAAAACTCAACCAATCCCAAATGGGTATCCCAAGAACCTCCAAAGTCTAGGACACATGCACGGAGCATGTCCTCCAAAGTCTAATTCGCCCGCTCTGTCTGACCATCCGTCTGCAGATGGTATGCTGTGCTCATCTTAATTTGGGACCCCAAGGCCTTTTGAAGGCCTTCCCAGAACCGAGATGTGAAATGAGGGTCTCTATCTGAGACAAATTCTGATGGAACACCATGGAGTCTCACCACCTCCTGAAGATACAAACGGCCCAACTCATCCACTTTAGATGTATCTCTGATCAGAATGAAGTAGGCTGATTTGGTTAGACGATCAATCACCACCAAAATGGAATTCTTACCTCAAGGTGTATGAGGTAATCCAACAATGAAGTCCATGGAAACCTCATACCACTTCCAGGTAGGAATGGGTAGTGGTTGGAGCAAACTGGAGGGACTTTGGTGCTATGCTTTCACCTGCTGGCATGTGTAGCATCTCGACACAAAGTCCACTATGTCCCATCTCATACCAGGCCACCAAAACTGCCGACATACATCATAATACATCTTAGTGGCACCCGGATGGATAGCCCACTGAGACTGGTGGCTATCCTACATCACCACCTTCCATAGAGATAACGACACTACTGAATGGCCCTTGAAGCACAAGATGCCCTCAGGAGACGACGACCAATCAGAGGATGTCTCCCCACCATAAAGAAACTACTTCGACCGCTGAAAAAACTCATCACTGGGCTGTTCCTGCTAAATCAAATCCAACAGAGAAGGAGTCAACTTGACACTCTCCAAGAATGCCCCTCCACTGTGTTCCTTGGTCTCCACATGCATCTGAGAAAAAATCCCCATCAATGTCCACTCATCACTGGACTTCTTCAATGCCTGCACTGGAACCCTTCTGCTCAAGGCGTCGGCTAATAAATTACCCTTACCTGGGGTATAGACAATATCAAAGTCAAACCTCTGCAAGTACTCAATCCAGCGATGCTGCCTCAAGTTGAGGTCCTTCTGTGAGAAGATATAAGCCAAGATTTTGTGATCAGAATAGACCACAAACTTCTCCCCAAAGAGGTAGTGACGCCACGTCTTCAAAGCATGCATCACTGCTGCCAACTCCAAGTCATGGGTTGGGTAGTTCTTTTTTTTTGGCCAGAGTTGGCGAGATCCATACACCACCATGTGATCATCCTGCATAAGCACGCACCCAAGACCCATACCTGAAGCATCACAATAAACCACATATCCCTTTCCAGCCTCTGAAAAAATCAGCATGGGGGTAGTAGTCAATCGTCTCTTCAGCTCCTCGAATGATGCCCGACATTCTGGATCCCATAAAAACTTCACCCCTTTCCGGGTGAGGGCAGTCATCAGTGAAGCAAGCCGAGAGAAATCCTGAATAAATCGCCTATAATAACCAGCTAGGCCAAGGAAACTTCTGATCTCGAACACATTCTTCAGCTGCTCCCATGACATAACCGTACTAATCTTCTCAGGGTCCAATGAAACTCCGTGCTCTGAGATCACATGCCCTAGAAATATCACCTCCCTGTTCTAGAAAGTGCACTTTGACAACTTTGCATAGAGGCGGTGATCCCGTAATGTACCCAAAACGACCCTCAAGTGATGTTCGTGTTCCTCCTCAGAGCTAGAGTATACCGGAATGTCATCCACGAACACCACAACAAATGAATCAAGATACTGATGGAACACCCTATTCATAAGTTCCATAAAGACTACTGGAGCATTGGTCAATCCAAAGGGCATGACCAAATACTCAAAGTGGCCGTACCTGCTTCGGAAGGCTGTCTTTGGGATATCTGACTCCTTCACCCTGAGTTGATGATACCCTAAACGCAGTTCTATATTTGAGAACCACTTTTCCCCCTTCAATTGATCAAACAAATAATCTATTCTGGGAAAAGGGTATTTGGTTTTAATTGTTACCTTATTCAGCTTTCGGTAGTCAATGCACAACCGGAGAGATCCATCAGCCTTTTTCACGAACAACACAGGAGTAGCCCAAGGAGAGATTATCAGGAGAATGAATCCTTTGGATTATAAGTCATCTAGATGTATCTTTAATTCCCTCAACTCGTTGGGGGAAATGCGATAAGAGGGAATAGATATCAGCTGTGTTCCCGGCGTCAGATCAATCGAAAACTCCTCATCCCGCTCCGGGGGAAAGCCTGAAAAATCATCTGGGAATACCTTCAGAAACTCATTCACTACATGAGGTAGTGAAACTTTAGGGGAAAGACCATCCTCTAGAATGAGAGCAGATAACTGGAAGATAACACTTTCCAACTCTGGGAGTGGAGGCCCTGCATGACCTGACCGAGGATCTCATTCTCCATAAAAAACCTGACGACTCCCATCAGGTGCCGTGAAACTCACACGCCGTCTGTAGAAATCAATGTGTGCCTGGAAGTGTACTATCCAATCCATCCTGAGTATGACATAAAAAAGGTCCATATATAATACCAAGAGGTCCCACTCCATCTCGACCCCTGACACAGAAAGCGCACATGATGGGCACCTAAGACCCTGCTCCTTCTTCTTTCCTAGCGGTGACACCAACTCCATTGAGAATGAAATCAAATCAGTTGGAAAATTCAGAATTTCCACAAAACGGGTAGAAATGAATGAAACAGAGGCACCCGTATCAAAAATAGCAGCAACTATAGAAGATGAAATCAAAACGGTACCTCAAAAAGTCGACGGTCCCACCTCTGATCCTGCTGGTGCCTGATCCACCACATGGAGATGTCTAGTCTCTACCTAAAGATGACCACTAGTCTGTGGATGTGCCCTAAACTGGATCTTCCTAGAAGATGACCCATCCCTACCACCACAGCTTCCAAATCAAGATCCCCCAGTCCTCGACGGCTCAGATTGTGCTGGAACTCCTCTGAGATCCATGGATCCTGCCCCACTTTGAAGTGGACGCGCTATCCCGCAAAAGTGTTGCACGTGTCCCATACCTCCACACTAGAAACAGGTATTTGGAGGATGGGGGCATGCTGGACGGATGTTCCCGGGCTTCCCACACTGGTGGCACACGACCGATCTCACATCAGAAGCTACTGATGAAAACTTCCTGGAAGAGTTCCCTGAACTACCTCCTCCTTTCTTCACATGATCCTCCCGTTTCCTTTTCTTCTATGAGGAGCTTCCACTTCCCACTGCTGATACTGAACTATAGAAACCAGACCTACCTTTTCTATCAATCTCCACCACGCATGCTCGATCAACAACCTCAGCATAGGTCCTCAGCTTAAACAAGAACACCTGGGAGTATATCTCTGGTCTCAAGCCTTTATCAAACCTCTGGGACTTCGCTTGCTCATTAGAGACAATTTCTAGAGCATAACGAACCAACTCAGCAAAAAAATTGGCATACTCCATCACAGATAGATTTCCCTGAACAAGTTCCATGAAATCTCTAGACCTGGCATAAGCCAACACCTCAGGGCAGTACTGTTAATTGAAGACAGCCTTGAAATCTCCCTAGCGCATCTGCTCATTATTCCCAGCCTGAAGCACTGACTCCCACCATTTACAGCTGGGACCCTCCAACAGAAAGGAGGCACATTTCACCCTGATCTCCTCGGGTGTTTCCAAGAACTCAAACATATGCTCGATCTTCTCGATCCATTCCTATGATTCTTGGGGTTCTGAGCTGCCTCAGAAGGTTGGAGGCTTATTTTTCATAAACTCCTGGGCCTTGTTGTTTCTAGGACCAATCTCATCCTCTCTAACAGAAGATGGAACTGAATCTGGTCCATATCCTAGATCCTGGACAGCCCGGACCATGACCTCGACTAGCCTCTGATCAATTGGTGTGGGAGAACTCTCTTCGGCTTCCTCCCGTGGGTGCGTGAGAGCTTTCCAGGGAGGCATGTTGCTACAAAATGAAACAGTCACAAAACAATAATCAATACCAAAATTATGAAAATTTTAATCAAATACATCAAATATAAATAATCTAAACACATTTCAGTAATAAAATAAACAACTACTCCACATCCGCCTGATGTCCACATGTGGTCTGCAGCCCACACGTCTCACCTGGAAGTGAAGTCAATCTGTAAATTCCAACATCCCTTGGTGAATCATGGTCATCCATGAGAGGTGCGGGCCAGACACCCTACTCACAACCAAAACCCCAAGCCCCGATAGTCCTAGCTCCTGTCTATCCCGACTCATCCCAAAATAGCAATATAACCCAAAAACTTTAACCTCCTCTGATACCATTTTGTCACGAACCAAATCTGGTCGCCATCAAACCGGCACCAAACCCAGATCATGGCAAGAAACGAAGGGCGTTTCCCATCCCCACGGGCTGGAACAAGTGCCTGGGTATCATAAAAAGTCATTTGGGAATGATTTACCTGAGTTTGTGTTCATAAAATAACCAAAAAAAAAACAACAAACCAAATCTGAAAAATTATGCCAAACAAGACTTAATAAAAATTCAGAACTGAGTATATGAGTTTAAGCAAGACACAAGAGGTCCAAAGGTACATAAAAGTATCAGAAAACAGCCCATGAGACTCCACATGACAAGGGGTCATCACCCATAAGCCGTCTCCACAACACCGCACCATCGAGAGAAACTAGCAACCTGAACCGCCATTGCCCAAGGCCTTGCCTTTGCCTGTGTCAAACATGATCAAGTATACTTACACCCAAAGGTGTCAGTAGGGTGTGAGACTAAGCCCAATAGGATATCACCCAAGGATTCCAAGTGATAGGCATTATAAAATAAAAGGCTTGCAAGAGTTATAAATAGATAATGGTATCATTTATTTCTAAAAGTGAAACATTGAAAAGAAAATAACTTTCAATGGGGATAAATTTAAAGAATGATTTAATTTGAATAAAACATTCAAGATATTGGTTTTCACATCCCAAAATACCATAAAGAAAGTATAAATTCCAAAAAGTCCACGAGCACCAAGCATAGGAACACCCCTAGGTACTAGTTTGTTGTGAGCCCCAAGTACCTCGTACCTCGGTGAAAGTAACCATAATGAAATTCTTTATCATGCACGAGCCACTAGTAGGGAGCATAACCATAACCTAGTAGTCTCCAATCATCTCCATTATAGTTTTTTTAGTGTTATCCATGTCATACTTGCTAAGTGAACCATGGTCAAAACCCCTCCGTTCACTAGTGTACTAGTACAAGTTAGCCCACCTAGTTACCCGGGTTTCCTATATTGTGCTCAAATAGTCATCACATGCTACCAAAATCAATTTTCACATATAAATATCAGTTCTGGTCACACACATTCAAAACAGTAGCTACACATTCTTTTCACCTTTCGTATAACTCAATAAACCACTTATAATTTCCATAAAACAATTTCAAGAAAAGTAATCAAATTTTGCACATTAAATTCATCTAAAATCCCACATTTAAAACCAAATGGAGACCAATATTATACCAAACCAGAAATTTTAGCATCAAAACATTTTTATAAATCCAATCCCTGAATTATAAAACAACACCAAGAGGCACAACATGAGTTGCACATGTAAAACACCCATTTTCACACAAAATTGGCACTTAAAAATCAACCGCTTTTAAAATGCTACCCAAATCAATTTTTTCAATCAAAATACTGAATGAGGAACATAATGAAAACATAAATACAGAAATACAACTCATTCTACAATACCTACATATGAAATCACCTACCAAAAGAGTCAAAACCCCCAAATCCTTGTGCGTCACTTCAACCGCACCTCCACCGCACCACACGGGAGTAATATTGAACCTAAAACCAGAGGATTGGACCAAGAAACTCAAAAATAAAACCCTAGGTACGAAGACCCATCTTCTGGACATTTTGGGATTCAATAAAAAAGAAGAAACCCTATGAAGAAGGGAGGAATAAGGAAGAGAACCAACTTACTTGAGAAATCTAGACGTTTTTTGGAGCTTCAGAAGTTTGGCCCTAAATCGCAATGAATCTGAGCTCCAAAGAGGTGAAAACGAAGATGGGGGTACTTATGGGTTCAGTGGGAATGTGCGAGAGGTGGAATCACTGAAAAAGAATAAAAAATGAATATTTTATGAAAGAATTACAAAACAATTTTAAAAATGTAAATGGGCTTTCGGGTTGGCCCAATACCTAATTTGATCACCCAAATCCAAGATGCTAATTAATTTTTAAGGGGCCCAAAATTATTTTGTGGTTTTAATATTTAAATGAAGGTCATTTTTGAAGTTGAATGGGTGAAAAATGTTGAAAAATTAATGAGTTATTAAAGAAACAAAATTTACTTTCAAAACTGGAAATGGGCTCTCAGGTTGGCCCAAAACTTTGGAAACCCACTATTTCCTTAAAAAATGCATGGAAAACCACCAAAAAAAAGCAAGGATGTAAATTAAATGAAAAATACCTTTAAAATATTTCATTTATGTGACACATGTGGTCTCAAATAACATGAAACATAGGAAATAGCCTCTTGCCTCTACATCAGAACACAACCAATCCCGGTTCTTGATGCATCGCAGAACACTATGTACTCGACACCTTCCTCTGGAAATATCAAGATGGGAGCACTCATCAATTTCTACCTCAACTACTAAAAAGCCTGCTTTCACCTCTCTGTCCATATGAAATTCTAAACCTTTCAGGTTAAAGCTATCATGGATGCATATATCCTAGATAAATCAAGTATGAATCTCCAATAATACCCTGAAAACCCAAGGAAGATCCAAACCTTCATCACGCTCTTGGGTGGATCCCAAGATAACACTGCCTACCCCTTAGAAAGGTCCACTACGACTCCATACATTGAGATAATGTGTCCCATAAAGTGGGCCTCCTATATCTATAACTAGAACTTCAAGAGATTCCCATAAAGTTGGTGCTCCTAGAGTACATCCAGAACCAACCTCAAGTGTCTTGCGTGCTCCCCCTCAGACGCTGAGTACACAAGGATATTGTTGATGAAGACTACCATGAACCAGTATAATAAAGGATAAAAGATCCAATTCATGAGTCCCATAAAAACTAATGGGTCATTCATCATGCTAAAGGAAATCACTAAGTACTCATAGTGAGCATTGTGAAATCTGAATGCCATCTTCAATGTATCCTTACCCCATACTTTCAATTGGTGATAACATGACCTGAGGTAAACCTCTGAGAACCATTGTTCCCCTTTTAACTAATCAAAGACTCCATCAATTCTCAGTAATGTATACTTGTTCTTCACAGTTACCCAGTTCAAGCGTTGATAGTCCATACACAACCTCAATCTCATGTCTTCTTTCTTGGTGAACAAAACTGGGGCTGCCCACAGTGAAACATTGGGTCTAACAAAGACCTTCATTTGTAATTCCTACAACTACACCCTCATCTCACAAAGCTTTATGGGATCCATCTAATATGTTGGCAGAAATACCAGTTCCATTCTAGGGTGTAGATCAATGCACAAGTCTATCTCTTGGTAAGGAGGTAAGCCTAGAACATCCTTAAGGAAGACATCGTCATACTCCACCACCACTGTAGGGAACTGAAAACTCATAAAATCT
Organism: Viscum album; assembly: GCA_963277665.1. NCBI lineage: Eukaryota > Viridiplantae > Streptophyta > Magnoliopsida > Santalales > Viscaceae > Viscum > Viscum album. The sequence goes on from OY728156.1 coordinate 1,813,371,694, forward strand.
ATTGCACCAAGGGTTATTCTAGCCAGCTAATGAGTAATCAGATACACTCTCCTATGCATGTGTCTATCCTGCACTACCTGGGTTTCCTTTTTACTAACAAAGGAGAACCCAGTTCTGTCACTATAGACACACCACATCCTCCACCTAAAATAATCAATCTGAGTATGAAATGTAGATAACCACTCCATACTTAAGATGACATCATAAGGCCTCATCATCAATACAAAGAAATCCCAATAGAAACTATCTTCTCCAAGATTCAGGTCACACTATCAGCACACGTATGTGATCACTGAGTCATCTTCAATAGGAGTCACCAAGTGTAAAGGTCGAGCCAAGGTCTCAACTAGAATTTCTAGGTATTGAACAAGATATGTGGAAATAAAGGAACAACTAGAACCTGTGTCTATCAGTACTTCAGATAAGGTATAAAAGACACATATCATACCTTGAATCATTCCTAAAGCCTCTGTGTCATAATATTCGACTGCCTACAACTGTTCCCTCCCTTTTCCTCAAGATCCCCAAGCCTGGTGTAGACCAAATGGGGGTAGTGGTGGTAACAAGTTAATGAATCTACCACCTACCAATACTCTCCTAGATCCTTTAACATGATCTTCACCCTATAGAACTATCTGTTCCCACCACTACCTCTACCTTGATGGCCCATCCACTGTCTCTCTATCAGCCATATGGTGGGTTGGAAAATCTTGTGAAAGATGTCCCCTACCATCACATGAGTAACATTGCCTCTATCAGAGCTGAATGGACCCACCATGTGAGCCCTAAACCACAAATCATCCATATGGATACCTCCTCTTAAAATATCTCACACATCAAAGTCCTTGAGACTGACATCATCTCCCTATTTTCGAGGTCTCTACTTCTATATGCCCGCTACTAGAAACCATTTCCTATGTCTGCTTAGCCAAGAAACTATAAACCAACCGGGCTCACTCTAGCACCCCAGTATAGGTAGGAATACATAGAGGGATAACACTAGCTTATATGACTCTACAAAACTCTCGTTCGAAGGTCTGATCCCAAAAGAACTGGTCATGAACCATATTTATTGAGTACCTAGAGAGATTGGTAAACCTTGACGAATACTCAACTATTGTCATGCTTCCCTCCTGGATTTGTAGAATTTTCTAAATACATATAGCCCTTACTACAACTAGAGATAACTCATATATGAAAATTTTATCAAACTCTAACCATGGTATATTTTCCTCATTATAAGACTAGGTCACCAAACCCCACCATCATCCCACCGAGTCATGAAGAAGGATCATTGCTAGGACCACCATCCGATTTACTGGTGTCCTGACTAAAAAAAACATGGGTCACCACCTTAAGCTAGTTCTCATACACCTATGGATTTTGATCAACTTAGAACCTGAGGGGTCTATGTCACTGAAATTTTTGAAGTGAGATCATCTTATGCACCTCATCCACTGGTACTACAGGTACTATGTGATTATCTACAGGTGGTGGTATAGATAGTGAACCAACTGGATGTAAAATCTCTATAACTAGTCCTTAAATTGATGCCTTATCCCTGATGGGATCATCTTCATTATCCTGATGTTGAATCCCAGCTGGCATACATCGTGGAGGTATATTGAAATTAAACAAGATATACCATAGTCAATGATTATATATTGAGAGCTAACTAAATAAGGACATGGAAAACACAAATCATTCCTATATGATGCATGTACCATTATTTTCCTTGTAACCAGTGTTCTCATGCACCAACTCAAAAATTAGGTGATTAAATTCCTGATGTATGTATATATCGGCCACTGCACCAACACTGGATTTCCTAGCTTGAAAGCCGAACCCGAAACACTTAATACTATTTCCCCAAACCAATCTCATAGACTCCAATCCTAATGTAAAACCAAATATTCTCTGATACCACTCTATCACGACCCATCCCAATGGGGCCCATGTCATGAATCCCTAATCCCACCTTCAATAGGCCAGGGGATGGTGACTAACACTGAGTAGGCATATCACTGACATGGGAGGCCTTAGCCTAAGTACCTGCACACACACACACAAACATCTATAATCCCATACAATACTAAAATGTAAAAAAAACTTAACAACCATTCATGCATACATATAAATCTCATAACTAGAGTATGACATGAGTAAAGTAAATAGGGAAAAATATAATTCCACCATGAAGAGTCTAAAAACAAGATCAACCTAAAAATATAACTAGGAATACTATCAAGATACTGTAGGAACACACCTCGTTCTTTCCAGTCTCACTAAGCACCGTTTGGTCTTGGTCTGTCTAGGAATCTATCAAAGGGTTGATCATTTTCACAAGACACAACATGTGCTGGAAAAACCCATGCATGGGTGAGTATAAAAATGCTCAGTAGAACACCCCGAAACAAAAAAGTGTACAAAAAAAGAATAAAGTTAGCTCTACATAGATATATGTATACATAACATATAATAATAATATCTAGATATAATAAAAAAAGACACATAGTATAAAGGTAAGTCACAACCATAATGCTGACCTAGGATTCTAGCTCAAAGGTTCCACAAAGAACTCGTCCACACTCTTGAGTCTGATAACACCTACAATGTCCATCCAAGAGTTAGTACTCATCGGGTCTCTCCATTATAATTACATGGTGATAGTACGAAGAGATACAATACACATATAAAGATCACTCCCAAGGCCATGGGGTATACCAACAACTCAATCTGGATTAACCTGCTAAGTATAGGATCGATGCCCATGTAGTGTTGGTCATGAAGATTCCAAGAACTCCACCTAGGGAATGATAATGAAAAGAGGATCTCAATCCGGTCCCCATAGAAGGATTCCAACCACTCTATCCAAGAAGTCCTGTTGAAGGGATCACTATCCTAGGAGTAGGAGGTGATTCCATACTAACCCTTAGGGAATGGATATAGGGGATTCACCCTAATGAAATTTATCCAAGATATAATGGACAAGGGATCCAAGCCACATTTTTTTAGTACACTGTATGTAGTAGGGTTACACACCATGTCCCTTCAACCCTGGGTCCTTCCCATAAAAATGACTTATGTCTAATGCCCATGTCTGTGTAATAGTACATAGCATGTCAGCTACCCATGCACTATGACCATGTACCAGTATGTAGCTTAGCATTTGTAATTTTTCTTGGTTGTGTCAGTGTAGGGGAGTACATGGCATGCTCCAACTCATGTACTCAAGCCCGTTTCCATGTACCCTACGAGGTACATGCTGAGATCACCAAAGTGAACCACATACTATGTGACAAGGCCACACATTGTGTGATACTTATCTTTATCTAGAAACCCTAGAAGGCACTGATAGGGTCCCACACTATGTGTGTCTCCACATTACATGCCGTGTAGTGTGAAATTTCCTAGAATTAAAGATCTAGAATCTTTGTTTGTTCCCATGCCTCCGACCTTTGATTCGGTGACCACCTCACCAAGAAAATCAAGGATCTACCTTGTCCAAACTTTGGTTTTGAAAAATGACAAGTTCCGATCATTAAATCCCTTTATAAATCATACTTGTTCCTCGTTATTCATTACGTTCCGAAGAATACAAAATCGAGTACCAAAAACCATTTGATCTGTCACCACTTCCATTGTCGCACCACCATTGTATCATGCCAATCCCATATCTAAAATATTGGATCATTGTGATAAGAAATGGGTGCGTAATGATCGATTCATTGAGATATGTGGAACCATGGGAAAAATATAGAATTCCCATGATGAATAAAGAATTAGGGGAGAAAATTAGAATAATAATTAAGAGGAACGAACATTGGTCTATGTTTGTGTCGACCTTGATTCATTTCCATTAGAATAAAGAATGAAGATATAATAATTAACTCACAAAATAAATTCTCCCAACAAAAATCCACACAATAAATTTTTTCTCACAAAACGATTGACCCGCGAATCAGTCCATTTTTCAATTGATTAATGTTTGTCATAAAAATTAAGAATGGGGAAATAAGTAGAATAAAAAAATTTTCCTACCTTGATTTGGATTGATCATTGATGAATAATGATGCGGCATCACAGTTTTTGATGAGATCCTTTGATTCCGTTGCACATCGATCACCAATCCAAGATCTAGTGAAAGTTTTTCTGAGATAGATCCTAAAAATATCTCTCCAATGGATCTAGGGTTATGTGGATAACCCTATGATTTTATCATATTAGTATACTTAAAGACTCTCCAGTCACTGTGTCAATGAAATAGAAATAAAATAATTTAATTAATTATTTTATTTCTTTTTTCATCCGTGATGACTTTTCCTCAAATGACCATTACTGACAAAGGTTATGTCACGCCTAGGGTAAAAACCATGTTTTGAACTCAATGGTGCCATTAAATTTCTAATATTGGTCCCTCATTTAGAAGTTATTATATTTTTTAGGAAAATTGAGCACACATTCTATTTAATATATTTAATATATTTCAAACATTTATTCTAGGAATAAAGGGCCTCAGAATCATACACCATCTCAATGCCTAGTCTAAAAAATTATTCATACAATATCCAAAAAAAATACATAGAAAATATGAGACATTACATAAAAGATAATTTTTATAACTCTTTTTATGATGTGAGTTTTCAACAATTGAAATTTTTTTTTTTTCAAAGTCAAATGCTTTATCTTCAAGAACACATTTTATTGGATACATTTATGTTTTATTTAAGTATCCATTATTTTTTTAAAGTAAAATTTATCAAAATACTTCACTTCACTTTTTTCCAAAAAATTACTTTTAAAAGGAACCAAAAATTTCTTTTTACGACAAAGTTAAAAAAAAATTTAGAATAGGAAACTCTTTTAAAAAATGGCTTCCATTTTTTCTCTTTATCTTAAGGGATATATTTTCCATAATCTTATGTTTTTATGAATTTACTATTTTGGGTGATTCAATTTGGTATCGATTGATTTGGTTTATGTGGTTATTTATGTGATACCTTTTAAAATTTAATGTGAAACCCATTCTTATTCTTGTGTTTTAATGATGTGATGATTATATATTTTATTGTGGTGCACATGTGTGTGGTTAATATTTAAGTGATGGGTGGGCCCTATATTGACCTCTAGTAAATTACTAAAAGCTTTAGATCTCATGAGATAATGGTGAAACAAGTTGTGATACTTGATCCAAAATGAGAAATAGGTTGTGATACCTAATAATTTATGGGAAATAGGTTGTAATACTTGATTTAACAAAGAAAATAGGTTAGTGAAGCTTGATCCACCAAAGGAAATTGGTGAGTGAAGCCTGATCCATTAAGGGAAGCTGATTGTGATACCTGATCCACTATGTTATGATTTGTATGCTTATAGATGTTCCATAATTCTCATGTATTCCTTGTTTTATGATATATGAATTTTTTATGATGTATTCTTATCTTATTCCATGATTTATGACATATGAATTATTGGGTATATCTTTATTTTTGATCTTAATTATACCCATATGCTCATATTATGGTCACTTATGATATTTGATTGTTATCACTTATGTTTACCCTTTATGAGCATCTGAGACCACCCTTTATTATATTTCTATTTCCTTAGGTTATAAAGATAATAAAAGTATTTAATATCTATAAGAGTTTCTTATGTGGGGAATTTTTGGGAGATATTGGAAACTTGTTATGGATTAAGTAGTTTATCATATAGTAGAAAAAATGTCCATTAGTTAAAAATATATGAGTTTTGTTAGTTAATGTTTTGTCTTATTTTTTTTAAATTTAAACCTAAAAGATAATGTGAATGTATTATAGTGAAATAGTTTCTTTAAGTCATGTAATTATATGTCCAAATCTATGATTCATCACATAGGCTTCATTATGGGATATATTTTTCATAAAAATCCATTAAAACATCATTGTATAATTCGAAAATAGTTTTTTAGAAGGTAATATCAACACTTCAATGCAAAAATCAATAAAAAATTCAACCAAAAACAAAACTAAACATTTTCAAGTAATTTTAAAGAAAATCACCAAGCCTTGAATTTAAATATCTCTAACATGTGTCCAAGTTAAAGTCAAAAACTAAACATGATTTGGTACTCAAAACTAGGCTTGGTAGACTTAAATTAAACATTTGATTGCTAAGGATACTTACTTCCAATAGAATAAAGGCTACACATGATATGTTACCATACATCATGTTATCCATACCCAAATTAATAATTTCTTAAATTTTTTATCACACATGCAACATAATTCCATATTTCAAATAGAACATGATTTTTAATTACAAAATAAAACTACACACATTGTATTATTACATGTCATAATTGACATGATCTAACTAAATAGTATTTAAACATTTCATCACTTAAGAAAAACATGCATATACATCACAATAAGGGTAACATAATTTTAATTTTATATTTAAATACAATGTGATCAACACATAACATTATTTTACTAAATAAAACATACTAAAAATTCTTACATTATCAAGATTCACATACTATAAATTTCATAATAATCCTGAAAACTATTTTCAAATTCACACATGATTCCCATAATAAAATACTCATAGATTAACATGCGAGATACAATTATTTTAGTATTATAAATTTTTTTCAGTGTTGAAAAGTTTATGCTTAATCTTGTAAATAGTTTCAAGTCTTAATAGGTTACTATAAAGAATGATTTTCATTTTACTAGAATTTAAAACAAACAATAAAAATTCATCCTTAAAATAAATCCATAACACATGCAAGTTATATATCATGATAAAAAATGCAACAAACAATATGATATTCAATTTTTGATGATATATATATGTATGTATGTATAAAAAAATTATAACAATGATTTTCTTAACCATGATTTGAAGATGTGAAAAATTTATTGATTTGTAAAAATTTAAAATTGTTAATGATTATCACTAAGAATGTTTATCATTTTGAAAAATTTAGAATCAAATGAAACAAAATTTCTAGATTTGTAATAAATTTTCAACACATGCATATAATATATAAATGGATTAATATTACAAAAATGTAGTCATTCTAAAAATTAGGGGGAATTTTATTCATGTCAAAGTTTTCAAATTTAAATTAACTATAAATAATCATGATGGTTATGTTTTAGGAATTTCAGAACATAAATAACCAAAACCAATTTTCACAATAATTTTATAGCACATGCTTATGATACATCATGAATGAAAAAAACATGGCATAAATACTTGCATGGGAACCAGTATACTCCTAAGCATGGTTTTAAAACAATTAATTTAAGCACAATCGTATGAAATATAATTAATGTAGTATGTATTAAAGAGGTTCTAAAAATTCTAAAACTATTCACAAAAAAAATACATTAATCATGTTTTGGTAATAATTATGAACATTCAAAAAAATAGGTTAACATGCTATGCACTTTAACAATGGAAAAAAAATTTAATCCATGAAGGAACATGTAATAATAGGCAAGGGAATAACAGATTCAAGTATCAATAAGGTTTTATAAAAATAGTTCATGCCAATTAATCAACATTTTACTCTTTTATTTTAGGTTATATGAATAATTCATCAAACAATTAAAGTTCATTAACAACTACAACACATGTATAATCAGAGAAACACACATTACATTAAAAAGCTAAATTATAATGAAACTAATGACCATGATTCATATAAATCCATATAATTCTACACCAAAATAGTTTCAATTCCATATAAACATGTTCATTAGTTTTTAAATGTCCTTGAATCAGATCACAGGGGGCCCCAAAATATCTATTTTATAGCCAATATCCTTAGTCCACATCACATTTTAGGCTTGAGTTTCATAGATTCCCTACCAATACCATGTAGTACTCACCTATTACTAAATATAATCTTCACCTTATCTCTCAACCAAAACCTTTTATACCACTCTATCACTATCCCCCACCACTAGTACCCCTATTAGGCCGACTATGTAGAGTAGGAGCGACCTCTGAGTCCCTCCTCTAGTAGGTATTAGGTTGGAAACTAGCACATAGTGTGTAAAATTCTCAAATGGGAGGAATTACTCTTGATATAAAGAAAATGATCAAAAGATAAGATAAATTATGAACAAACAACTCCATCACATAAGTGAAATTTATACAATTTACCAATCCCAAATGAACCTATGTGAAAAAAATGAAATACAACCAAAATAATGTAAAACCAAGATCCTAAAATCCTATCCAGATACCTGAAAAATATCTCCAAACTCTAGTAATATATCCTGAAAACACTAGAAAATTGTGGTGGAGTGATAACTTGGGAGTACTTAGTGGGATCATTCCTCTAAACATATCAACATCCATTTTCAATAAATATGTAATAATAATCAATAGTTTAATATTCCAAGTAAGTAAAATAAAAACGATGTATACATGATAAAATAAGAAGAAAGGGCATAAGAAACACCATTATAAAATCTCCACTCTCACCAGTCCATCCATCTTTAACACCTACACTAGAAATATCATCAACACCACTACTTACATTATAAATTTCAACATCATCGGGCCCAAAAGAAATTCATCTTAGCTCTAAACCATCACTTGGGGGATCTCCCACTCAAATTGGAAACAAGACGATAGGATCACCTCCTCTCTAAGTGAAGGGATGTGAGTATGAAACAACACCAACAATATATCACCACCCATCAAGATTTTCCCATGCCACCACATTCCATGTCCACTAATAATGACACCAACCATGCATCTCATCTCATGGAACAAACCAAATATCTCATATCATCGCACTGACTACATGTATCCTTTTTGGTAGGGAATTATGAACATATAGAGAATAAATATCATCTCCTACCCCTACCATGCATAACCTCCTCCACATATCATCATCGTCCCATTAATTTACACTATTTCAATCCCCATTCTATATATTAAATCTCCATCATCACTTCCATCACATAAAATTAACATCATAGAACAATAATAACTTTCCATAGCATAATATCATCATAATAATAACCAACACCGGGTAAGAAGGAAGGATACATAATCAAATATTCACATTATCCATATTAATCTCACAACATAATTTTCCATTTTACCAACAACATTAAGTTCATTATTCAATTCATCAACCCATGGCAACCTAATAATTCAACCCAAAAACTATCACAAGACATTCTCCCCCTTCCAAAATTATTATTTTAGCCATGATCATTCTTTTCAAACATAAACATTTTATAATCAGTCTACCATATTTTTAATTACAACCTAATAATAATTTCCATAATAATTCATTCTTCTTATTAATAGTACATATATTCCATTTCCCATTACCCAATTTAACCCATGAACCCACCTTATCAATAATAAAGGAAAAAAATAAAACCACAACAAAAAAATTATAAATAATCAATATTACTACTGTTAATCTAGAATCCAAATTTTATCCAACCCCTTTATCCTTTACAACTTTAAGAAATTATCTATTTATGGTGGTGATGAGGTTTTTAAGTGAAAACAATAAGGAAATTAAAAAAACAACACATTAGTTAAAAGATAACAATATATCTCAACAACATGGAAATCATAAAATATACATAGTACCCCTTCCCCCCTTTTCCACACTTCTTTTAAACAGTTACCATCTTTATTTAATTTTTATTTTCCATTAAAGGTGGGTTTTTACATGTTATACCCTTTACCATAAACCAAAACACTTAAGAAATCATATTATTATTCTAGAGAGAAAACAAAACAATATAATCATTCAGATTAATTATAGAAGATAGAAGATAAGTCTCAAGACCCCCTACCACAACTGGAGCTTCACAATCATGGTGAGGTAGCTTATAAGAAGATGATCATAAGAAAAAATTCACATAAGGAATACTCCAACAACCTAATCACAATAAGATCTCATTAAAATTTCATCCCAACATACCTCAACATAAACCGACACCACTGCTAATAATTTCGAAGGGAGAGATAGAAATACACCAAGAGGAAGGGAGGATAACTCAACTCAGATCACCAAATATCAAAAAATCCAATCCTATGATCAAAGAGATGAAATAGGGGTTGCAAAACCTCTAAAATTAACCCAGGGTTCACCAAATAATTGAGATAAATAATAGAAGAATTGGGGAAATTGTTGGGGAATTAGAATTTATATCCAAGCCCAGAAAACATCATTCATGGCGTGAAAAGGTATTTCATGTAGTGAGTGATTTGATTTTAGAATCCAAAAAAAACAAGGCTCTTAAATCTTACATTCCTTAAATAATTTATGTTATGAATATATCCTTCAAACCATGAATATTAACAACCCATAATTACACTAAATATACCTAGATCTAATTCATGGAGTGTTATATAATTCACATCGTGAAATCCTCTTATAGCTGGAATTTTAGTTCTAACTTGGCCTATTGATCTTTAATCTCATTTTGAAGTCCTATGTCACTGAGAAATCACAAAGTAATGGACCCAGAAGGTCTATACCATTATATCAGAAGTAAAGGTAAGGGTTCATCATCTCAATTTACTTTCCTCAAGATATACTCCATATTCACCACTTTGTTTCTTCCATATAGTGCATTTACTTCCATATGAATTTATTTTATCATATTTTTCATGAAATTAAAGGGATTTACAAATACATATCAAGTTATCTCCTTAAATGTATTTTGATTCAAAATTTACCAAATCCATAAGGGTTTTTTCCAATCTCACTATGAAATTGAGATTGTTTATAACTAAATCTTCATTAGGGTAAATTGTATATTATTTCTCTATAAAAACCAATCTATTTTCTTATAATATGGTTATTTTTTGTGTTTACATGTCATCTTACCATTTCATCTACCTTTTGTTCATAATTAAATTGAAAGTTTTCTTATAAGTGGATCTAAACTTATCTTATCTTTTCGGTTTGGAATCATTCCCGTACACATTCATATTCTTTATTTTGTTTTATAAATATATTTATCTATACTTATATGATTTATTAAGGCCATTTTATATTTTCCTTAACTTTATTTATAAAATAATTAAAGGGATATATTTTAATGTTTTCCACAAGATTCATTTTATATTTAACTTAAATTTATTTACAAAAGTGTGAAAGGAATATCTTTTTTTATGTTTTTTTCACAATTGAATTTTCCTACCATATTATTCAATATTATTTATAAATATTAATTTCTAAGTTTTAATGGGTTTTTATAGTAAATTATTTTCTCTTTTATTCATAGATTAATTATTTTTTAAAATTAGTGTTTTTAATAAGTAAAGGATGTTTCCTTATTTTAAAAGAAATTTTATAATTCCCTTATAAAGTGTTTTTAATTTATGTCAATATCCTTTAATGTTACTTATGATTTACTAGGGATATTCTCTAAGGATACCATGCACCCTCTTTTTATGGATGACTTATGATCCCATCTTATGAGAATATTCATAAAACCAATTTATTTCTCCTGAGTTAATTAAGATATGATGGAAATATGAATGTTTTTATGTTTATGTGGCACATATATGTTTGGTTTTTCATTAAGTGATAAGAAGGCCCCAAAATTATATAGCCTTATAATGAATTGGTTAAATAATTATATCTCATGAGATTACATGGAATGAGGAATGAACCCAAACTCATAAGGGATGAGTGAGCCCAAAATTATATAGCTATCTAATGCATTGGATAAAGTATTATATCTCATGAGTTGACATTTCAAGGTTTAGGGAGTAAATAAAATGCACTGAAGGACTCTTTACACTTTGGGATGATGATTTTGGAAGTGAACCTTAATTTAAGAAATTATTTTATATGATTATATATGTGACACATTCATATGACCCATCTCTCTGTTATACAACATTCCTACGTTATGATATTCATGGATCATGATTATTGATTCATGATTTATGATCTATGTTTTATTGAATATTATTTCCTTATGTTATGTTTATACACCTTTATTATGTTCTCACACCCACATGTTCATCATATGGTCACTTATGATCTTCAATTGATATCTATTATGTCCACCCCTTACCTAGAATCTGAGCTTACCCCTTTATTATATTTCCTTTATGCAAGTTATGAAGAAAATTATAACATATGATATGTTTAGAAGTGGGTTTAGTGTGGTGTGATAATTGAGAAATGTTCACAGTGTTGTAAAATAATAAGTTCACATAGATAATTTCCAAAGACACTAAATCTATAGGTTCTAGGTGTGTGATTTATTGTGAGATATAGTGAATACTCATGTAAAATAGTATAATATGTATATATTTTATGCTTGGGTCATATTAATAGCATAATCATAGATTATGAGATATAAATTTAAAATTCAAAAAGGTGATCATGCAATCATAACATATATCATGGAACAAGATTGTGAAATAATATAAAAATAACCATAATCCATGTAGTTAAAAAGTAGGAATGTGATACAAAAATAATCATAGAAAATCATAACACATGTCAAGGATCTCTATCCTAACCATCAAAAAATTATGAACATAACTAAATTCATCATTTCCATACATAATATAGTGGATTTTTAATCACTACAGACATCCTATAACATAATAAATTGGGTATCACTTCCCATGTCCCATAATAATATCATGAGATATCAGGTTTACCCAATGCATTAGAGGGATATATAATTCCATGCCCACCCATGTCATAATGATAAAACATATATATGTGTTCCACATGAAATAAATCATATGTCATATATTGATTAACAAAAATAAATAAAATGGGTTATAAAACATTTTCATAGGGTATCACATAAGAAGTCATCCAGAATTATATCAGATGATACCCAAAATTCAATTACCCTAAAGAAACATATCATGAGAAAATTTATATGGTGATAAATGAATGATATAAAATATTCAAAGATGATGCATATTCCAAATTAAGAAATAAAAAGGGTAAATAAGTCATGAAAATAGTTTTCTTAAAGTTGTGGGTGAATTGTCATAAAATCAATGACAAAGTCACTTTAAAAATCATCTTTAAAAGGTAAAAAAACTTTAAGACATTATATTATTGATTAAAATACCAATAATATATATTTGAAAATAAATAAATTTAAATTAGAATAAATGGGTAGTGAAATATACAATATAGTATGGAAGTAAAAGTAAATAATTTTTTATTCATTTTTAAAAGTTTAAAGTAACCCACATCGATAAAGTTGATATAAATTTATTTTTGAATAGAGATAAAGAGAAATATGAATGGTATATAATAAAATAAATATTTAACTTTTAGAATAATAAAATTAAATATTTTTTTTAAGAAAGAGTATGGACATGGAAGAGAAATACCTAATATAGAGGTTAAAAATTATCTGTTACAATGCCATATTTTTATGTAGTAAGAAAATTTATAAAAAGGAATATTTTGATAATAAAATGTAATTTACCCAGAAGGAAATAAAAAATTCCACATGAGATAGAGAAGTAAAAGAATATATCAAACTTCTAAGAGCATAATCAAAGAATAAATATAATGATTCAATGAAAGGAGATCAAGTCAGGAGAAACTCTTACAACTTTGGTAATTTATGAATCAAAATCAATTTAAATATAGGGAATGAAATGTAATTATAAAAAAAATTAATAAAATGTAAATTATGATAAAATACATATATGGGTTATTAAATAAACCATACAAAGGAAAATAGAAGCATAATATGAAACAAGTCTCAAAGAAAAGAAATTGAGATGAAAACTCATACCTTGGATTCCCACTTACTCAAACACGATCTAAATACCTATATAATCATATTAAGTTTATTATTAATTTATATCAGAACCTTATTTACATTTATTTTACTTAATAATAATCATTTATTGTTAATATTAGTCATAATTTGTTTATTGTTCCATTTATTCCATGCTTTATTCAATATTTAAGTTTTGGTCTTTGATCCTTGATCATGTGTTAATTACCTTTATAATTGTCAAGGGTATTATATATATGTGTTTGATAGAGTTATGGAGTCCCATTATTATTTCATGGATGTCACTATAAAGATTCATAAATAATGGTATGAAACTTTTCCTTTTTGTGATTATTGAATCAATTTAAATAATCCTTTTCATTAATAAATATAATTATATATGTTAAAACTCCAAAATTATAAACACAACTTCAATTTATCATCAACACCATATAATACTAAAAATTTAATCTTCTTAATCATTCATGATGAAAATATTATAACATCATTCATGTAGATTATTAAACCAACCCAAAAAAGAATGTTTTATAGTGAATGAATGATTAAGAATATATTGTTATGTTACTATAATATCAATTTTATAAAATAATAATGATTTAAATTATTTTTATTAAATTGATAAATAATATTAAATAATAGGTGTGTGAAGAAGATAAAGAAAATTATTGAGGAAAATATGATACGTACATTGAATATGGGAATTTTACCTTAATAAAATTCTTTGGAATGAAGGTTTTGAGACTCATTATTATGAACAAATGCTAAAAAATGAGAGATAGGCATATTTGGGATGGAAATTAGGCATGGATTAGTGATAAAACTAAAGGAAATTTATAGTTTGAGGTGTAACCATAACCACCCATCGGGAATTGTTAGTTTTCTATAAGTATAACCAAATTTAATTATTTATATAGACCAAAAAAAATTACAAATAATTAATAAAATATAGTATGTAGTATGATCAAGGTTTAACCCATAGAGATGGTGAAAATAGTTTTTATAAATTTTAAAATAAAATAATTTATTTTAATTGGTTTTGAAGAAAGAGTAATAATGAAGAAAATCAGATTAGGTTTTGAGAAATAAATAAAGAGAGAGAGAGAGAAAGTTTTATTTTTTGAAATTTAGTTGGAAGGCATGATGGGGTTTTGTAGATTTTAAGGTTCAAGTATAATTGGATTTATAAATTAATTTGGTTATTCAGTTTTGGTGTCAGAGTCAAGATGAGGGAGGTATAATGATCATGGTATCCCCTCCTTAACGTAACAATCTCCCTTTTCCCATGGTTAGGTACTTTAGGAAATTACTGAATCAAGTTTGTCTTGATACTATTTTTA
Source organism: Viscum album (assembly GCA_963277665.1). NCBI lineage: Eukaryota > Viridiplantae > Streptophyta > Magnoliopsida > Santalales > Viscaceae > Viscum > Viscum album. Next base: position 1,813,386,812 of record OY728156.1, read on the forward strand.
AACCTAATTACCACATACTATTAAATGGTTATGAAATAATTTAAGGTAATTAATTTCATAATTAAAATTTACTTTTTATATTCATAAAACAATGGTCATGAATTAAGAAAAAGAAATATATTTAAATTTATATTAAACATTACGGCAACCCAAATACATTAATGAAATAGAAATAGAAATATAGTGAACCATCCCCATTTTATCTACATCAACCTATCACATGGAATGATTTAACACCTTATTCTAGTAATGTGGGGTTAAGAGGGAAGGAGAAAGAAAAAATAAATCATGATTAAAAAAAGGAAGATTAGTGGAGGACTCTACAGTAATGCAACAACTCACCCTAAGATTTGGTCTTTGGATCGATCCTTGGCGGTAGTATCCTAGAACTATATTTATAAATCTTTAGGGTGCTTGTATTGTGTTTAATTTGATAATTTTTTAGTCATAAACGAGTCTTATGTCAATCCTTGTGTTTATTGGATGTTCCAGGTCATAAAGGGAAGTTCTCCCATCGAAATCCACATTAACTTCTTGAAACTAGGAATGTTTGGGAAAAGTTATAGTGTGAAAGTTGGTGCCACACCATGAAATGTATGGGCCCCATTTTTGTGTTTTTTTTCACATCTTGAGTTGAGTCCTTGTATTACATTCACATTATGAATCTAATTCATAATGTGAATTCCATTTTTCTAGTGTTTAAATCTCTTTTTTCCCAATTATTCAGTTTCGACCCCCAGAAGCTTCCTATGATCATCCTTCATCATGAAAAACCTTTTTCTAGTGGAAATATTGATTTGTTTTGGATCCTCTTTCTCATTTACATACATTGTTTATATCCTTACATAAATGAACAAACTATTAGATATCTGGGAAAGAATTAACCATTTAAATCACAAAAATAATGTATTTTAATATTAAAAACAATTCTTGAAATATCAGGATCAAACCCCCCACACTTGAATTCGGGCTTGTCCTCAAGAATGAAATCTCAACAGACTAAAAAGGATGTTCACTTTACTATGATTTTAATGAAATTTCAATAAAAACAATTTATTAAATGAGAAATTAAATGTTTGATCATCACACAAGAAAATTTCATTAACTTCTTAATTTTCAAAGAAACAAGCCAACCAGGTATTTTACTTTTCCCCTTTTGAATTAGTCATGCCCATTTATTCTTCAATTTTTATTTTTAAATTTATTATTAATATGCATTCAATTTTTAATTTATCTCACTTTAATTTTTCTTCTCATCATCATAGTAAAAAAATTAAGAGAAATTCACCTCATACCTCAAGAACATGTCACTTACCATAGGCTTGTAAGGCATCTAAAATCTTGATATCTCTATTTTATATACATATTTTGATGGGTTTTTATATATAAATTCATTGAATATTAATTGATTTAATATAATATTTAAACCTGATATTAATGTTTTATGAATTATTATACAGTATTTTCAATTAGATAAATATGAAGGAAAAAATGGAATTTGAGGAACAAAAAGTCACTTCATGCCTCAATCGAAGAGAAACGACACGAAACTGGATTTTGAGGATGATTATGGAGAACTTCCAGAGGTGTAAAACTGAAGGCGCAACCACTAGGAGGCTACCACAGGATTCCAGTAATGATAAAATCATTCTATTCCACACTGGAGGCGCAACCACTAGGAGGCTGCCACAGGATTCTAACCCATATTTCTTCATAGATAGGTTTTTGTTTATGCATTTCTTTCCTTTATTTCATGTACTCATTTGATAATTTCTAGTTTTAATTCAAATATATTTTCTTTCTTCATTCCTTTCTCTTTTTTATTTCTTAATCTCTCTCCTATGGATTTGGGTTTAATCATCATTGGCGAACACCTAACGATGATTGGATAAAACCCATAAGTGAGAGCAGAATTAGTTAACATGGGTGCGTACCATCATTGTTTTATTTTAATTAACTTGTAAAAATGATTTTATTTGATAATATCATGTTTTGAATGTAAATATATTCTATTAATCATTGAATCATTGAGCATCTATTTTCAATAATGAATGAACCACAACATTATTGAGATTATTTATTCATGATCATTGAATAAAATTACTCTTCTGCTTTTGGAAATTTGAAATTAATTCTCTTTATTTATTTTGATTCATATAACCATGATGAATTGGGATTATAGGGTAGTTTGATAGAGAATGGCCATTTCTTCTATCGATGAAATTGTTTGGTTGCACAACTATTTGATTTAATTGTTTTTCAAGTAAATTTAAATTAATTTATTTAACAAAACCATCCATGGAAATCGGTTCCCCTATCTTATATTTATCTATTTGAATTAATTTATTTTAATTTCACCATTAGTTTAATAAATTCAACCAAAAATTAGAATAACCCAACCATTAGTTAAGACTTTTCATCACTGCGTTCCCCACTCTCTATGGGATTGACCCCGCACTTCTTCTATACTAAGCCTTTTTAGTTAGCACAATTTAGGTTAATATAAATTTATAATTTTATCCATGACTGGAGGAATTAATGACATCTCTAGGCACATCCCATATCCATTGTTTAAATACAAAATTACATATAATTATGACGTCTTTTCATTATGTTCTAATGAATATCAGCCTTAGGGTAGGTAGGTGAATGATCTAAAATAGGTACATCTAAAAAAGGAGGTTATCTATAAAGTACACTGCATGATAGTTAAAAACAAATCAATGAAAATATTATCTACAAAATTGATTTCACACCTTTCCCAATATCTCAAAGAAATATCATGAGGTAATGAAAACCAATGAATGAAACACCCTTTTCTATTTTTTTTCTTTCTATTTTTTTATCATTTGAAAGTTGTGTTTGGAAAAATTTTAACATATACCACCTAACCAAATACGATCAAAAGATCATCAGTTTGGAAATAGTGATTTTTGATCCTCCCAAGACATAACCCATATATCTACACACACACACACACATTTTAAGAGGATGTGCAATTAATATAATGTATAAAAATCATGATCCTTTTCCCAAAATACATGAAAACACCCCCATACTTTATTCATTTTGATACACACATCCCTTCCACCAAGGACCCATCCCCCATAAACTTTTTTTTAAAATCATGAAAAATATTTTAGATCAGGATAGGAATGGATAAAATAGGCTTGTAAGATGGTACTTTTCCTAACAAGGATATTCATGAACCCTATAAGCATAAAAAGGATTAATGTAAGGTGGGTCCCAGGATAAAGTGTTAAATAAAAAGATGCCCCATTCATATTAAAAGTGATTCTATTCAATCATAGTTTCGATAAGATTCCACGAAAGTTCTAGAAGAGAACATTATTGAGTCTCTCAAGAAATATACTATATAAATAATGAAAATATTAGTTTAGATAATTTCTTAGGAATGAGAATGAAAATTTGGGACAACTACTCATGGAAATTCATATAAATAATAAAACCAATTAATGAAAATATTAAAAATTCATGTTCGACCAATTATCATAAAAATTTCATTTTCAAAAATTAACATGTTCCCTTAAATCCTAATTTTTCAAATCTAAAATGATAATTTTATCTTTTCTAATTCTTTTCCCATTTTTATCATTCAAATTTATTGACAAATAAATTTAATGACATGGCATGTAAAGTATCATAAATAGTTTATGTCTCCTATATTAGTTTATTAAAGAAATAATCAAGGTAGGTTATGAAATTATCAGTTAATATATTTTAAAAACAAATGAATATGGAGATTATAGTAGAAAATTACTAAATTTAAATTATTACTCCCCTTTCACTGATGATTTTAGTTTGGACTGCACAGGTTCTTCCTGTGCCAGTTTACATCATGAATTGGGTTCTCATGATATGAATTGATTTCAAAAAGTGAAATGAGATCACAATGTGAGTTATCTGTATGGTGACCTAATCCTTTTGCACATATTATTACACTATTTTTAACATAAACATCCATTAATTAAAACCCAAAGATCCCGAGGCCTTGTGCCTTTGGAATACCAGGTACATAAAACATCAAAATAAATTAAAACATAACATATTTATTTTTATTCTCCTTAGTAAGCTCATAAATATATTTGAGCTTCTAAAACTACATAGGAAAACCTGGGGAATACATAAAATAAGGGGGTGAGCTAAAAAGTTCAGTAAGGGAATAAACATGATAAAGAAAACATAATATGAGAGTCAAATGTAATACATGATATCATAAAAGAGAAGGCACATGAGTAATCACATGAGAACATAACATAAAGAAATTTATATCAAAATATCATGACAATATAGGAATTGAAATAGTAATACAAATCACAACATAAGTATAAGTCAAGGCTAAATTCTAAGACAACATCACATGGTGAACAGAGTCCCATAGTGGATTAGGTTTACTCATTAACACATACATGATGCCTCATGAGACTAAATATTTACCCAATTCATTGTAGATCTATTTGGGTTCACCCATCATAACATGTTCATGATTATGTGTGCCAAAAAATTGAAAGAAACCATAAGGCATAAACATAATAATTACCCATGGAAATAAATCTAGGTTCATAATCATGTCACATATCATAATCAAAAGAGGTTTCATAAATAATGAATTTGATAAATAAACTTAAGACATGTATTACCATGTCAAAGTAATAAATAATTAGATAGGTATATATGTAATATATATATATATATATAAAATTTAGAATAAATCTATAACATCAAAGGTTTTCATCATTAATGAAAATGTATTTAAATGATCACATGGAATATTTATTGTGGGAAACACCCTTTTCAATTTGAAATCACTTCTTTAAAATATAAAAATATAAAAATATTATAGAGAAAATTTTCTATGAAAATAAACATGGAAAATTTTATAGGAAACCACGTTTTTAAGTATAACAATAAGCTTATACCAAAATAATGAAAATTGATGATTCAAAATAAATTATTTAGATTAATAAAAATAAAATGGTTCATATTTCAATTTAATACCAAATGAAAATTATAATGTAACACTTATATTACTTTATTTAATGAAAAGAAACAACAATATTTGAAAATTCAATAATTTTCACTACTCACTGAAAAATCAACCATTTTAGAAAAATTAAAAAATTTAACCCCAATATAATTTTGATATGATGATTTCAAAAATTAAGTTTATTTTATCAACTAAATTTTCTAAAAATTAATAACATTTTATCACAAAAATCATTTTTAAAGAAAACATGTTTTTTAGAAGAATGAAACATCTTTATTAATAATTAAGTGTTTATTTCCTAATAATTTATTAATAAATTTATATTGAGTAGGAAATTTATATATATTTTATAAATAACTTAATACTATTCATAGCCTCAAATTTAACAACTTAGTTATAATATTAATATTTAAATAATAACGATTCGTTTAGGCTTAGTGTTGTGTGTCCTATACTCTATCAAACATAGTTTTCTTTAAAAAAAATATTAAGGTGTTATATTATTCCACCATTTAATAAATTTCATCCTTGAAATTTGAACTCATTCTTGATAATTAAGGGTTTGGCATTTAACAAAATCTTTTGTTGAAAACTCACATCATAAAATGGGTTAATAAAACTTCCACTTAAAAAGAGGGAAATGGAAGTACATAGGCTATATGAAATAACCCAAAAGTATGTTTCTACATAAATAGAAAATTTTTAGAAATTAAAAACATGTATTTAGAAAGAAGATCCATTTAGTATACAACATTATACTTTTTTAAGAGAGAAGAGACCATAAATTTATAAAAAATGAATAAAATTTATATTTCACGATCCTTTTACTAAAGCTAAGGGATCTTTTTACCATATAGAATAATAAAATAAGGAAATATACTTACTTGAAAATTATAATTTCACCCTTTAATCATTTTTCACCACAATATCATTTGTTTCTACAAATAATGAGTATTAAAGATGATTTTTTCATGTTTTAAGCACTAAAATAAACTTCTAGTAGATAACATAATCTAAAAAAGGATAAAAATATATTCCTCCTATAAATAAATATTAACCAAATATGAAATGGTTACAAAAAGGTAAGATAACATATAAAACATTCATATTAATCTTCAAATCCAAAGTTTAACTTAAATCATTCCATCAATAAATAACCCTAAATCCTAAATAACCTCAACATTTAAAAATTTAATTGTATTCTTCCTAAATAATATTTTATGCTAAGTCACATGTTAGAATGAAGGGTTACATATACCTCTACCCAATGAAACATTTCCCAAAATATCATTAATCATCTCAAAATCTTAAAAATTCAAAAATATTTGATCCTAAAACATGTTTCCCAAAATCAAATTAATATTTATCAATCAAATATTTTAAGTAAAAAAGTTTCATACTAATTGGTGCATCACATAGTCCAGTGGTAGGATCTCTACCCTTATCTCCCTTTGGTTGTGGGTTCAAGCCTGTGGCCTTAATAGATTCGATGTGTTGTCTTATGGATTACATGCTGTCTTTTTTTAAAACTATAGAAAAATATTTGATAATTATATTCAAAATTTACCTTGATCCTATAAAATTCTCAAAAATATGATAAAATTATTCAAAAATAACATTAGTTATCACATCACTTTTTTAACCTATAAGATTTTCTATCCATATCATCGTTTTACACAAAATCATATAATTTTAATTGACTATAATTACCTTGAAATCAAGCACATATTAAAGATTATATTTTCCCCAATCATATGATTTTCCATAAAATACCATCTTACCATTAAATTAACTTTATATGTTATTAATAACATTCAAAATATTCTTATAAATAATTAAATAAAAACTACTGCTGAACAATATTTAAAAGTTTCATGATTCTTATAACCAAAATACCATTGATAAAAAAACTTCAACACCATGATTATTAAGTTCCAAAACATAAACAATTCAACAATTCTACTTCAATGATTTTCATAACATAGGATATTAGGAATTAATCCTTGGATTAGTGCATTGACTCAGATAATGAATAAGTTCACCACATCTAGGACATTGAACTGTTAGTGGTGCATTAGGTTGAACATTATTTCCTTATATCTTGTTAACTAGAATATTCATTTTTCTTTGGAAATTAGATACTTTTTGTCCTCCTTTTCTACATATAAAGTGTATTACAGTTCCTTTAAGGAATTTTACATAGCACGTATTCCCAAATTTTTTATATGTAGGAAATTGAATCTTCTTTTCTTTATCATATTTTACACTTGAACTTCCATGAGATTTCATCCTTCTCTTCTTTTATGTTTTTAGAAATTTAACAATGTTATAGTTTATAATCTTAATTTGAGATAACTAATTTGGAATAACCAAAATATGTATTACTTATGTTCCCATTAGATTAGGCATCTCATTAGGGAAATTATTACATTTCCCATCACATTGGTTGCTAGAATTATTTCTCTTATTTCCCACCATTAACTATAAATAATAATAAAAAAATATGAGAATGAATTAATATACAAAAGGGGAACTTATAAACCTATAATTAATAACTTATAAATGATAATAATATAATAACTTATGAGTATATAGGTTTTAATATAGGTTATCCATACTAACATTTCATATTAGGTTTTATAACCTAATAATTTTTCAAGTCCTTCATAATGGTTTGTAAATAGTTTTTGAATTTACAAAACACATCCTCTGGGAGTTTCAAACTAGGTGTGTATAAGGACACATTTTTATGCAACATGTGATGATCGAGTCAAGAAAAATGTTCCATTTTCATGGTTATTACCCCTAGGTATAATTGTTTTGAGCTAAATCCACATGTAGTATCTAGTTAGGGATGTAATTTCTTGAAACCCACTTTATCTGTACTCAACAAAATTTCTATTAATGTTTTTCTATACTTGGTCTTATTATTATACTTATCCCTAGGGTTCTCACTAAATTATCCCAATTTTAATCCCCAAAAATAACTATACCATGACCTGATACCAACTATAGAAACCCAAACCTTTTACACATATTATTACATTATTTTAATATAAACATCCACTAATTACAATACAAAGATCATGAGGCCTAGTTCCTTTAAAAGAATAGGTACATAAAACATCAAAAGAAACTAAAACATAACATCTTTATTTTTATTCTCCTCAGCGGGATCATAAATCTATTTGATCTCCTAAAAATATATTAGATAACCTGGGAAATAAAAAAAATAAAGGGGTGATCTAAAAATCTGAATAAGGGAATAAAAATGATTAGGAAACATAATGTGTGAGTCAAATGTAATACATGATATCATAAAATGAGAAGTCACATGAGTAATAAAATGGGAGAATAACATAAATAAAATGGTATAATAAGATAATGGAAACATAGGAATTATTACAGTAACAAAAAACATGACATAAACATAAGTCAAAGATAACTACCAAGATAAAATTAGATGGTGTACATCCCATAGTGGATTAGGTTTACTCTCTAATCCATAAATGACACCTCATGAGACTAAATATTTATCCAATTAATTGGAGTACTATTCGGGAATACCCATAATAACACGTTCATGATTATGTGTGTAAAAAAATGGAAAGAAATCATAAGTTATAAACATTAGAATTACCCATGGAAAGAAATTGAGTTGTCTAATATTGTCTCATATCACAATCAAAGGAGGTTTCATAAATAAGGCATTTGATAAATGAACTTAAGGCATGTATTACCCTATAAATGGAAGGGATAATTATCATGGTATATATGTAAGATAGATATATATAATTTATAATAAATCCATAACATCAAAGGTTGTATTTATTGATGAAAATGTATTTAAAAAATCACATGGAATATTTATTGAGGGGAACACCAATTTCACTTTGAAACCACTTATTTAAAAATTAAAAATTTCCAAAATGTTATGCATAACATTTTATTTTAAAATAACCATGAAAAATTATAAAGTATTATTCAAATTATTGAGTAGTTATGATAGAGCAAATTCCATTCATTTCATATAAGTTAAAAGAAAACATTCCTTTCAAACTTTTGTAAATTCAAAACATACCTTGTTATGAAATAGACAAAAAGATTCCTTTTATTTTTTTTATAAAAAGTAAAATATGGGTAAAAATTTCTTTAATAACTTATTATAGAATATTAAAAAAATATTATTTAAAACATTTTAAGGAAAATATGGATATGGAAGAAAAAAATTTCACCCTAAAGGAGAAATAAAGTTGAATTTTCTTAAAAATAAATTCTCAATAATTTTAAGAACAATAGAGAGGATAATGGTACTATTACTTAAAAATATCTTGAATAAGAATAATATAATAAAATTAAAGGGTTTTATTATATAATTATCAAATAATTTCCTTTAACATAAATTTAAGAATAAATAACCCCAATTAAAATGATATTGAAGCATAAACCCTTAAATCTTTGGTAACTTTTGAATAATATTACCCATGAAAGAAATAAATCCAATTGAAACATTAAACAAAATGAATATAAATATATTTGGGATATAACATATCAAAGGGTTAGTAGATATACCTCATAAAAATAAATAGGTTCTTAATACCAAATATGTATCAATAGAGTGTAAATTGAGATGAAATCTCTTACAAAGATTATACCATTGAAGTGAGGATTAATAAATGAATTGATTATGTGTATAATATTTTAATCCACATAAAAAATTGGAAATAAATCATAAAATAATAAAAATACATTACACACATAATCTTATATTATCAAATACAACGAAGAAGTAATATAACCCAATGACAAGAAATTGATTTATGAAATTCCTTACCACTTGGTAACTTTCAAGTAAAATTCCCTTGGATGAAATAATTCAAATTGAAACATAAAATACCATGAATTATGAATGATTCATGATATTACATTTAAAATGGGTAGTATATACACAATATAAACGAAATTGATGCATAATATTAAAATATTACTCAATGAAAAGAAGTTGAGATGAAACCCCCCATGGTTTAAGAAACATATTAATAAAAAAATCTTGAAAGAGAGAGAGATTTAATTTGAAGTTAAAATATAATGAATAAGAATAATACATTATGTTATGTATTTAGTTTCAAGTATATACACCTTTTAAAAGAAATTAGGTGCATAAAATAACAAGTGTCACAAATAAGGAAGTTTTGAGACGAAAACCCTTACCTCGAGTCCATACTTATCGTGTATGTCCTTTATCTTCTAAATTATAAACTTAGATCAACTATTTGTTTTATTAAGAAAATTTTACAGGTTTAATACCTTATACTTAAACCATTTACTTCATTTATTTTAATGACATATTTAATTACTTATTTAGTTATGTTCTTGTCGGGTGTTTTGAGGATGGTCAGTTCATAATTTTAAAACAACATTGGTGTGTTGACCATGGTCAAAGGGGTCATTATTCCATAATATAAAGAATAATAATCAATTATATATATAAATTATACTTTTAAGATGAACGATGAAATATGGTTATGAGAAATGAACTACATTATAATTATAGAGATGGTAGGCTGTTTGTACGTACAAGTAACATTTCCATTTTTCAACGATCATGATGGAAAGAATCACTACCACAGTTTGTACCTTTAACAACATAAAGAAAGGTCTTTAATAAAATTAAAAAAGTTCTATTTTACTCAGTTTCATTAGGGTGGGGGTTATGAACACTAAAAAAGCATTGATAAAGGGGTGCCTTTATCAGTGATAAAAAAGAATCGATAAATGTGCTATGTTATCAGTTTTATAAATAGATTTGATAAAGGTGGTCCTTTATCAGTTCTAGAAATAGTACTAATAAAGGCCCACTAGCTGTAGTGCGCTGTTTGAATAACATCACACTGCAACAAATACACTTGTAACCTGTATTCAAATATACCTATATAAAATACATAATTTAATTGAAATAAAAATTTCATCACAATACAAAAAAACATTACTATATAAATTTAAAATAATGTTTTGTATAATTACAATTTCAATTACTATCTACGAACATTTAAAAACAATAATGTTTCATCATCTTTAGTACCTATGGCCCTCTTTCAAAAAAAGACCGACCATGGTATCAGTTTCCAAAAAACCACCCTAACTCGAGCCAAATAATCCACCTAAATAAGAAAACAAATCTTATGTTAGTAATACTCTAAATAAATAAATTTAACTTAAATATGAAAGAATACATTAATAAAATGTCAATTTTAAATAAAATGAGACACTTTGAGTCATATCGGTCACACCATGCATCAGATTGAGGTGAGGTGGATTCTGACATGTCATAAATGACTTATGGATCATTTTCTTAAATTATTAAAACAATTGAAATACATTTTATTGGTTTTGAGTATGTCACTAATATTTTTACTAAAATTTAATTTTAATATGAAAACACACACTTTGAGTCATATTGGTCACATTATGTGTTGGTTTGATGTGATACAGATTCCTACACACCACAAATGACTTATTAACCATTTTCCTAAAGTATCAAGAAAATGTGATCTCATTTTCTTGGTTTTCAGTGAGTGATACACATTTTGAACTAAAATGTCAATTTTAGACTGATAATAGACACTTAGAGTCATATCAAGCACACCGTGTATTAGATTAAGGTGAAGATAATTCCCATATGTCACAAATGACTTATGGATCATTATTCTAAAGCATTAAAACAATAAAAATAAATTTTCCTAGTTTTTAGTATGTCACTTGTTATTTTTACTAAAATTAATGTTAATTTTAAATAAAAAGACACACTTAAAGTCATATTGGTCATACCATGCATCAAATTGAGGTTTGGTTGATTCTTACACATCCAAAATCACTTATGAATCATTTTATTAAAGTATAAAAATAATCCATGTGCATTATATTGGTTTTGAGTATTTCACTTGTTCTTTTACTAAAATTAATGCTAAATTTAAATAAAAAGACACACTTGGAGTCATATTGGTCACACCATGTGTCAGATTGTGGTTAGGACGATTCCTACATATAAAAAATGACTTATGAATAATTTTACTAAATTATTAAAAAAATAAAAAAGCATTTTATTTATTTTGAGTATGTCACGTGTATTTTTTACTAAAATGTTAATTTTAGATAGAAAGATAGAATTGGAGTCATACCAGTCACAACATGTGTTAGATTAGGATACAGGTGATTCATACATGTCAAAAATGACTTATAGATATTTTTACTAAATTATCAAAATAATATCAATGCATTTTCTCAATTTTGAGTATGTCACTTATTCTTCTTACTAAAATGTCATTATAAACTAAAAACACACACTTTAGGTTATACATGTCAAATAAAGTGTCAATTTGACATGAGACTAATTCCTACACATCACAAATGAATTATGAAAACTTTTCCTAAATTTTCAAGACAATTAGAGCATGTTTTCTTGGTTTTGAGTGAGTGACAGACATTTTGAACTAAAATGTCAATTATAAACTAATAACGGATACTTTGAGTCATACTGGGCACATGGTGTATCAGATTGAGGCGTGGATGATTATTACACATAAAAAATTTCTTATGGATAATTTTTTTAAATTATCAAAACAACCCGAATGCATTTTCTTATTCTTGAGTACGTCACGTTCCCATTTTACTAAAATTAATTTCAATTTTAAATAAAATGCCACACTTGGAGTCATACTGGTCACACCATGAATTATATTGAGGTGTGTATGATTTATACAGATTAAAAATTACTTATAGACCATTTTCCTAAAGTATCATAATAATAAGAATGCATTTTATCAATTTTCAGTATGTCACTTGTTCTTTTTACTAAAATTAATGTCAATTTTAAATAAAAAGTCACACTTGGAGTCATATCGGTCACACCATGCATCAGATTATGGTGATATTGATTACTATATGTCAAAAATGAATTATGGATATTTTTATTAAATTATCAAAATAATAATAATGTTTTGGATCAGTTTTGAGTATGTCACATTTTCTTTTTACTAAAATCAATGTCAATTTTAAATAAAAAGACACACTTGGAGTCATATCAGTCACACTGTGCGTCAGATTGAGGTACTACTGATTCCTACATGTCAAAAATTACTTATGGATCATTTTACTAAAGTATCAAAATAATAAAAATGTATTTTCTTGATTTTGAGTATGTCACTTGTGTTTTTTACTAAAATGTCATTTTAAACTGAAAACATTCACTTTGAGTTAGACTAGCCACATCGTATGTCAGTTTGATGTGAGACTAATTCCTACATGTCATAAATAACTTATGAATCTCTATATTAAATTATTAAGACAATATAAGCATGTTTTCTTGATTTTTAGTGAGTGACACATGTTTTGAAATAAAATGTCAATTTTACATTGATAATAGACACTTTGAGTCATACCGCCTTATATAAGATTAAGGCTTAGCTGATTCCTACATGTCAAAAATGACTTATGGATAGTCTATCTAAAGTATAAAAACAATATAAACATGTTTTCTCTATTTTGAGTATACCACTTGTCTTTTTTTACTAAAATATCAATTTTAAATAAAAAGATACACTTGGAGTCATACCGGTCACACCATATTTCAGATTGAGGTGAGGTTGATTCCTACACATTTCAAATGATTTATGGATCATTTTTATAAAGTATCAACACAATATGAATGAGTTTTCTCAATTTTGAGTATGTCACTTGTGGTTTTTACTATAATTTCATTTTAAACTAGAAGAACACACTTTGAGTCATACCATTCACATCGTGTGATGATTTGACGTGATACTGATTACTACACATAAAAAATTACTATTGAATTATTTTACTAAATTATCAAGACAATACAAGCATTTTTTTCTTGGTTTTTAGTGAGTGAAACACGTTTTCAACTAAAATATCAATTTTAAACTGATAATGGACATTTTAAGTCATACCGAGCACACTGTGTATCAGATTGAGGTGTGGATGATTCCTACACATCAAAAATGACTTATGGATCATTTTTATAAAGTATCAAAACAATCAAAACGTGTTTGATTGGTTTTGAGTATGTTACTTTTATTTTTTACTAAAATGACTATTTTAAATAAAAAGACACACTTGGAGTCATACCGGACACACTGTGCATTGAATTGAGATGATAATGATTCCTACATATAAAAAATGACTTATGGATTATTTTCCTAAAGTATCAAAACAATATTAATGTATTTTCTTGTTTTGGAGTATGTAATGTGTGTTTTGAACTAAAATATAAATTATATGCTAAAAACCTACAGTCCAAGTCACATAGAGCACACTGTGTATAAGATTGAGGTGCGAACGATTGAGTATGTCATATGTGTTTTTCTTTCAAATATCTACAAAAAACCAAAAAAGAGAGAACATGTTCCCTTCTGATGGAAGAGGAAAACTCATGCTTTCTCAAACACTTCACATTTTAGACAGCATGGGGTTTCCTCTTCCATCAGAATAGAACATGTTCTTTATTTTTTAGCTCTTTGCATATAGTTGAAAGTAAAATATGACATCCCAAAAATATCTATGAAAAAACTAAATAAGTATTAAATAAAAATTATAATTAAATTAACTTACAAATAATAGATAAAATGATGAAAAAATTAATTAAATAAGTAGTAGGAATTCACCTTTTCATGATGGTTGTATACATTCTTAACCCATTTTCTTGTTTTCATTATCTCATTTGTAGTCTTGAAGTCCAATATCTCACAAGCACAAGAATCTTCAAACAAACCACACCAACCTAAGAAAAAGAATCCACCTGTATAATAAAACAATTATTATATTAGTAATACTATAAATAAATAAATTTAACATAAATATGAAACAATACATCAATAAAATGTCAATTTTAAACTGAAACCATAAAATTTGAGTCATACCTGGTACACCATGTATTAGATTGAGGTATGGTTGATTCCACCGTGTCTTTTTATCCCACAATGCATTCACCATTATGGGTTATCTAACAATATTGTTTTTGATAACCTGGAATGTTGAATTCATTTGAGAATAAAATAAAAATTGCATCATCACGAGTGAATAACAAAAAAAATATAATTACCTATATATATACACTAGAGATTACATAAATAAAAAACAAAATCACTAAAAACACATGCATGATTGGTTGAGAAATTCTTAAAAACAAGTTACCAATCATATACCTTTATTTTTGAGGGCCGATCCATTCAAAATGTTCCACAAAGGAAACAAAACAATTTAGATTACATGAAAGAATGAACAATAGGGAGGAGGGTGTGGATATTAGGGTTGTTTTAAAAAGAGGAAAAATGTGGAATGATCGATTTTGAGTATAATGAATTCAGTGGTGGACCCAGGTAGGTTCCATTGAATTCAGACACTCAAACTAAATCATGATTCATTCAATCAAAGTAAGGTGAAACATGAAGTCTCTTACCCAAAACAAAAAATAAGGAGGATTGAATTGACACTTCGATATTGAAGAAGACGTGAATATGGGGTTCAACACACCTTAGATTTGGAGAGTGTCATCATCGATAAAGTTCATGAAGAATGAAACTGGTGGCAATAATAGGGTTCAACGACAGTGGAGGCAGTGATGACAACAACGACAACAGTTGGGTTCCATGAGAGCTTGAAGGCATGAGAGGCAACACTATGTTAGGGTTCTTTTTACAAGAACCCGTAAGAATTATATTATAACTTTTAAAAAAGTAATGATAAAGAGTAGTTTTATGAGGGCTAAAATAGAATGTGCTGATAAAACTACTCTTTATCAGTGCTTTTTTAGTGATGATAGAGATTTTTTTGAAGGAAAAGATAAATTACTGATCAAGGAAACCAGGATTACAAAGCCAATTAGGGAATGAGTTCACCCAACAATGATCGCCCCAAAATTTTTCAAAAAGAGCCAAACGATGGGCTTTCGAATTACCATCTCTTTTGATGAAAGAAAATTTGCATACATCGAATCCATCAGCCAGGGACTCGATCTTCCTCAAGATGAGGCCATAAGGCTGGTAATCCTCATATTTTTTTGAGAGAGCGTTCACCACGTCGAGGCATTCAGATTCCACCAAAATCTTGGGCCCAAATTTTGAACGGGAAAAAAGAAGCCCCTGAAGGATGGCCGATGCCTTTTCCACCATAGGGATCCACAAGTTAGGCACTTCCCTACACTGAGATTCCACAATCTGGCCAAAACTATTATGATCAATAAGCCCAATACCGACCCTTGATTTATAAGAGACAGTAATATCTGTATTAATCTTGAAGAAACCCTCAGGGGGGAGACCAAATGAGAGCCGCACGTTGAGTGTGACTCAAAAAATACCCCGCATCACTTTTCTTCCAACCATTCATCCACTCCAAAGCTCTATCCACCCAAAGATGATCAGGGGTCCCCTTTATCTGGAAAATCCATTCATTTCTTCAAGTCCAAACCAACCAAGAAATTGTGCATATCAGCCCTACCACTCTTGGTTCCAGAGAAGACACCCATTTCAAAATGTTTGGGACCAACCCAATTGAAAGATCAAAGAATAAACCAAAATCCGACCTCCAAACCTTCCACAACCCTTCCACCCCCTTACAGGAAAGAATTTCATGCAAAGAGAATTCCAATTCATGGAGGCATAAAACGGGTTGGAAGAACCCCAACACAAACCTACCACCAAAAAAATTTCACCTTAGGGGGAGCAGTGAGGGACCAGAGGCACTTCTACTGATTATCGGTAAAGACCTGGGTCAAACCTTGAACCCTCATTTTGTAATCTGAATGAACAGAATATCTCCCATGAGGTTCCCCAGTCCAGAAAATCTGGTCAATACCCATTCCTAGTGTGAGAGGAATACTCAGGATAATTTGAAGATCCACCTCATTAAACTAGAAACAAAGCTTCTCCCGATACCACTCCTCAAGCAAGTCATCGAGCAGGTCGCGTACCCTTGCATCTTCGAATCCAGGAACAACTGGTGAGGAGACCTTATGATTGACACCATATTCCAGACATTTCTCATTACAAATGTTAATATTATTCCCATCAGAAATTCTCCACACGCAGCCCAAATCAATGAGAGATTTTGCTCCCCAAATGCTCCTCCACATAAAACTCGGTCATGGCCCCATCGGGGCATGCAAGAAGTCAAAATGAGGGAAGTACTTAGCTCACATCACCTTTGAGAACATGACATTTGGGTGGGATAGAAGGCACTATCCTTGCTTCGCCAAAAGATCCTCGTTAAACCATTTGAGATTTCAGAAGCTGAGGCCACCACTGAATTTTAAAACACATAGATTCTCCCAATACATCCAATGGGAATTATGTTTGCCCTCATGGGAGACCCACAAAAAATTGGCCAACTGGGAGTGGATTTGATCAATGAGAGTTTCTGGGAATTTAAACAGCGACCTAGCATAAGAAGGGATTTCTTGGGCCACTGACTTCACTAAAACTTCCTTTCCCACCTTGGAAATCTTCCTACTTGACCAAAGACAAATCAGATTATCCACCCTATCCACAATCGCTCTGAAAACTTGTTTCTTTGACCTACCCACCAGTTTCGGGAGGCCAAGGTACTTAGGATGCTTATCAACCAGTGGAAACCCACTCATTCACTGAAAATCCTCTCTCTTAGCTTGTGGGACACCTTTACTGAAAGATAACTCTGATTTTGAAGAATTAAGGCGTTACCCATAGGCCTTTTCATACATATTGATGATATTTAGCACTGAACTGCATTCTTTTGGGGTAGAACGTGCGAAAAGGTGGCTATCATATGCAAAGAAGAGATGAGAGATAGGGGGAAATTTCTATATACCGTATCACCATGGATCACTCCTTGATCCGCCGCCTTCAGGATGAGGTGAGAAAAGACATCTGCCACCAGAATGGAGAGATAAGGTGACAGGGGGTCCCCTTGTCTCAAGCCTCTTGACGGTTTAAAGCTCGCTGAAGGGACCCCGATAATATTGATTCTGTAGGAGACATATGTAACACAATTCATGACATTAGAGATCCATTTCTTCCCAAAGACCAACCTGGATAGAACAAGTTCGAGAAAAGGCCATTCAACTCTATCATAAGCTTTCATCATATCTAGTTTCATTTCCATGGTTCCTCGCTTGGATGAGGATCACGTTTTTATAGAGTGGAATAATTCGAAGGCAATGGAAGCATTGTCCGTAATAGATCTCTTTAGAATGAAATCACTTTGGTTATTTGAGACAAGTAGTGGGAGAAAATTCCTAAGTCTGGCCACCATGATTTTGGAGAAAATTTTGTAAATCACATTACATAGGCTGATTGGCCGAAACTCCAAGATTTTCTGCGGGCACTGGGATTTGGGGATAAGAGTAATAAGAGTTTCATTCAGGGATTCAAGAGAGGCTCTACCAGCCCACACCTCCTTTATTAGGGCCACCACATCGGGCCCCACTATATTCCAAAAGCATTTAAAGAACAGAGCATGAAACCCATCAGGCCCCGGTGCCTTGGTAGAGTGAATAAGATGCAGGGCCCCAAGCACTTCCTCCCCAGACAAATTGCTTTCCAGGTACCAATTCATATCTTCTGTAACCAACGTTGGGATGTATCCAATCAGGCATGCAGGAGTGCTAATACTTTCGGCTGCATAGAGGTTTCTGAAAAAGTTCAGGATAATGGAGTGAATTCCATTTATGTCATGCGCAAGTCTTCCAGTGGGGTCCTCCAGATGAGAAATATGATTCTTTCTTCTCCTAGTAGATGCTCTTTGGTGAAAAAATTTGGTGTTTTGATTACCATATCTGATATGGGACTCCCGTGCCCGAATGAACCAAAAAATCTCTTTCTCCCTCAGAGCTATATTAAGATTCTTTTCTTCCACAAATATGTTTCTAAGTACAGAGTCACAACAAGGATATGAGTGGAGTCGATTTAATTGATTCTCCGACTCCTTAATACATCGGTCAAAGTTACCAAACCTAGCTGAGCTCCACTTCTGAAGGCGAGACGCAACAGTGCAGAAGTTGGACATGATGCACTGATTCGATCCCTCCCAAGCCGCTTGAACTACCTTTTCTCAGTCACTATCTTGGAGCCACATACTTTCAAAGTGAAAGGTTCGCTCAGGTCCCCTCTGTTTATCTTGTGAGACTGTTGACAACATGATTGGGCAGTGGTCAGAGGAGATGGGGGGAAGGTGAGCAATAGAGAAGACATGGAAAAGAGAGGTCCACTCATCATTCCCAACAAATCTGTCCAACCTTTCCACCAGGTGGTTCTCCATTGACCTACCCCGATACAAGGTAAACGGTGAGCCAGAAAACCTGATGTCATGAAGAGAGTTCAATACAAGAGACATCATAAAATCGTTCATCGTGACACCACTCCTCACACGTCCACCTTCTTTTTCATGGGGAGGCAGGATCTTGTTAAAATCCCCCCCATCAAAAGAGGGCCAGGGAGGGAGTCCCGCATTCGCTTCAAAAGTTCCATGATCTGTGTTTATCATGCCCACCCGACCACCCGTAGAACCCAACAAACGACCAAGGAGGAGTCTCTGGGCCAGAAACTATCACAACAATGTGGTTACTTGAGTAATTAGAGATCTTGATCCCAAGGTCCTCCTTCCACAAGAGGCAAAGTCCACCTGAGTGTCCCTGTCTTCCAATGGGAAATACATTTTTGAACCCGACCTTCCGGCCCATAAGGCCTGTATCCTTGCTATCCAATATAGTTTCAGATACAAAAACTATATCAGGGTGAAATTTGGAACTCCAGTGATGGAGAACACGAACTGTTCAGGGATTGCCAAGCCCCCGAAAGTTCCAGCATACGATTTTCACTACCTTAGGCGGGGCTGGGACACACCCGCCGCTGCCTCTGAAACTTCGACTACTCGCCCGTCATCTGCCACTTTCCACCTCTTTGGCAGGTTCTCAGTCATCTGAGATGCCTCCAAGCATTGTTTATGGTCCCTGGGCTGTGAACTGGGGGGATCCACACCCTTATCTCCGCTAATCATTCTTTTCCACGTTCGATGTTTGATAAAACTATCCTTTATCAACGCTAAAATTCCAGCATTGATAAAAAGTGATTTTATAAGTGCTAAAAAGCAATGATAAAGATCTAATTTAATAATTTATTTATTTATTTATGATTATATTTATAAATAAATAAATTTTAAAAAATTTCTATATATTTATAAATATTTGTATATATTTATAAATATCTGTATATAATTATAAATAAATAAATAAATAAATATACAATTATATATATATATATTTATTAATATAGAAATATATATATTTATAAACATATAATAAATATATTTATTATTTAAATATACGTATTTCATTTTTATAATTATTTAAATATATATATATTTATTTATAATTATAATGATAAATAAATATATTTAAAAATATTTTTATATAATTATAAATATATTTACATAATTATATATATTTATATCAATATATAAAAATATATAATTATAAATATAAAAACTGTATATATTATTTGAATATATTTATTATAATTTTATAATTATTTAAATATATAATTATTTATAATAAATATATAATTATAAATATATAAATATAAATATATAAATATAAATATATAAATATAAATATAATAGATATATTTATTATTTCAATATGTATTTATTTATTTATAATTATAATTATAAATAAATATATTTTAAAAGTATTTATATATAATTATAAATATATTTATATAAATATATATTTATTTATATAAAATTATAAATATAATAAATATATTTATTATTTAAAAATATTTAAAAATATTTATTATATTTTATAATTATTTAAATATATATTTATTTATTTGTAAAGCGGCTGGTTGGGTGAGTTATCCCTTGGGGGGGGGGGCTACAACCAGCCTTTCAAGCCTGTGTGTGTGCAGTGTGTGTATATTTGAATGAAATTGTACCACCAAACACCTAATATAATATATATTTATAATTTCATAAATATTTTTTTAAAAAAATTATACATATTTATAATTTTATAAATAAATATTTAAATTATAAAAATATTAAAAAATTATTTAAATTGAGTAATTAGATAAATTTCAATCATATTTTAAATGATGAAACATAATAAATAAAAACGAATAAACATTATTTATATAAATTAAAAAAATTGAAAATAGTACATGTATAATAAACAAATATATGTATAAATAAATATTAAAAAATGATTAAATATATTTTTAACATTATTAATGAATATATAATGATAAATGAATAAATTAAATTAAATAAATTAAAAAATATTAAAAAGTGAATTCGTAACATTTATGTGAATTAAAAACATACATATGTACACATACACATCCACACACACATATACATACAAAAATGTATATACACACATACACATTCATACATGCAGTTATACATGTACATATATTTTAAATTATTTAATATCAATATAAATATATATCTAAATAAATATTCATTTATATATTATATAATTATTTAAATAAAATATTAATATATTTTATTTATTTTAATTATATACACATTTTGTAATCAATGTATATAAACAAACTATTAAACATTTTGACTAATATAAATTTGATAATTTTTTATATATAAAATTATGAAAATAATTTTTTATTAAAAGCTATATAATTCATATTTATATATTACTTTAATATATATATATACTTATTGTAATATAAATTTTATTTACAAATATATAAATTTAAATATATTTATTTATAATTATAATTATAAATAAATATATTTATAAATATTTATATATAATTGTAAATTTATTTTTATAATTATATATACATATATACTTATATATATATATAATTATATATATTTATTAATATATAAGTATATATAATTATAAATATTATAAATATATATTATTTAAATATATATATTATTTAAATATATTTATTATTTGAATATATTTATAATATATTTATCATTATTTAAATAAGTAAATAAATAAATATATTTTTTATTTTATAAATAATTTTTTAAAACATTATATATACATTTGAATTAGTAATAAATATATATTAATATATCATATTTATATTAATTATAAACATTCGTTTTTAAGTAATGTATATAAATAAACATTATTTTTGGAATATAAATATAACAATTTTATATATATTAATAATATTTTTTATTAAAAGGTTTTATCAGTGCTAAGAAGAGCGCTGATTAAGATCAAACTTTACCAGCCTTAAAAAAAGTGCCCATAAAGGGTATACCTTTATCAGTGCTTTTTTCAGTGCTAATAAAAGTTACCTTTATCAGTGCTTTTAGTTAGCGCTGATAAAGATACTCCTTTTATGATTGCTTTCTGTTTAGCGCTGATAAAAGAAAGCACTGTATATGTGGCGATCTATGGTAGTGAAGGTAAGTGTTATTTAATCTTTAAATAATGATCATTATATCATAAATACCATACAATTTATTTAAATACACTTATATATACAATACATGTGATGCAGTAATGGAAAAAAAATCACATCGCTTCGTGAAGCGGTAGTCCGCAGTACGCACGAATGACGTTATCATTTTTCAATGGATGGTAAGGTAAAAAAGTATATGATATATTAATTTTATAGAATGATAAATATTTCATGAATATCATATATATCCATTAAATCCATCATTATAAACTACCGTGAGAGGCGATGATGGAAAACTAATTACATTGGTTTTGTAAGGATATAGTCCACTATAAACTCGAATGATGGTTTCATTTCCCATTTGATGGAATATGAGATAGATGTAGGTTTTTAAATTAACATAATAACCTCTAAGTATATGGGATACACTTATTTTATTATATCCCCACAGTTTAATAATATTTGAAGGAGTTGGAAGAAGAAACCCAACAAAAACACTCGGTTAGGAATGATACCTCTTCCTTAGACCACCACTTTAGGATTATATCTAAAGCCTTCCAAGATTGGATTTATGATAAAACCAAGGACTATAGGATGTTTATATGGAAGTAAGGAAGGTATTTGGGAATACATTGGATTAAAAACAAGGATTTTGAAGTGTGGAAAGGAAATGATATGAGGTTCCCTTTTATAAGTGAGTGAGAGTGCTATTTTTATAAATACCCAAAACTATTAAATAATGGAAATTCACTCATAAGAAAAGTACCTAAAATTTATAAATAATTTATTGGAGGGGTGATATGGTCAATACATCCCTCTAATATTTAAAATTAAACATTTTTTAAACATGTTATTCTATTCACCTCTAAGGTTACTCACTTTTACCATTTTAGTTTTTCACTATGATAACTAGTTTTTTTTACTATTTTTAATATTCATTATGACCAAAAATTAAGTTTAACTTACTACCTAATATTAATTATTCTGATTAAAAATATGGAATCCATTTTATAAAATTCAAATAACATACTTTTTAGAGTTAAATTAAAATTAAACCTAAAAAGCATGTCAAAAAAAGGGTTTTCAAGAAATGCATTTTTCAAGAAATATATGATCTTATATTAACTCTATGACTAGAAATCATCATTATATAAATTTAAATTCATATGAATATATGTATAATATATTAATTTAATTTAAATATTTATTTTTAGGGGTTATTTTAATTAATTAAAATAGAAAAACTTTATTAATTTAAAAATAGTTTGGAGAAAATCGTGTTTTTAAGTATAAAAATAAAGTTATTCCAAAATCACGAAAATTGATGATTCAAAAGAAATTAATTATTTTATTATAAATAAAATGGTTTATATGTAAGTTTAAGATCAAATCCAAAATATAATGGAAATTTTAATTTACTTGATTTAATGAAAAGAAATATCAGTATTTGAAAAATCGATAATTTTAATTATTCACTAAAAAATCAAAAATTTTAGAAAAATAAAAAAATTTCACCCTAAATTAATTTTGATATAAATATTTCAAAAATTATGTTAATTTTATAATATATATATATATATTTTTAAAATTTAATAAATTAATTATAGTATTTTCTCACAAAAAACAATAAAAATCATTTTTAAATGAAACATATTTTTTTTATTGAATAAAATATCTTTATTATTTGTTTTCATATGATTATTATTTATTTCCATAATATTGAATTGATAATGTATTTAGAGTAGTTTTTTAATGAAAGTTCTATAGTAGTTCCCTGATATAATGATAACCTTTAAATGCTATGACCATATTATTAAACATATGTCCTACGATTTGGATGACATCTATAGGATGAGATACCAATGATGTTTGAATCTTAGTTATTGGGGGAATCATAAGACATTGAAAGTTATTTTCCTAAATTTCACACTTGGTAATCTCCATGAATAGACATTATGAGGGAAAACCCGCTAATAATATTTTTGCATGTTATATGTGTAATTGGATATTCTTATTTAGTGATATGTTTATTAGTTGTTAGACTTGATAATATTATTAATTTATATCACGAGCCACATACTTTTATGTATTGATAAAAACTATGATGAAATATGTTTGAAACAAGATAATATATGTTGGATGCATCATAAGTTATATGAAAATAATTGAATATTTCAAGAAAGGATTTGTTCCTTCCGATATAATAGAATATGATATCTCTATCCATTTTATTGAAATATAAAGTTCTGATTGAATCTATAGACAAGTTAGTTCATTTATGTGTGCATTATAGAGATTCCAATAAAGATAAATCAAGTATAAATGTTTTGGAAACAAAATATGAAACATGCTTGATGAGATATAGAGAAAAAGGGATAATATTACATAGTACATTTTCATATAAGGTTGCTGCTGTTCTGACATTAACATCTTTCTCTATAGGTTCTATGATGTATTTCTAGACATCAATCTTAGACTTTAGGAATGTTCACCTAATGACACTATGAAAGAGGCCTTGAGGGTCATATAAAAAGTGTACCTAGAATATCAGTTAAATTCTATTTGAATTTAAGATTTAGAATAAATATTATTCCTAAATTGTGGTTTAAAAAATATTTAGGTTATGTTGATTGCATAAATTAAATCACCAAGTATTTGAGTTTAAAATATAATTTAGTTGAATATTAAATTAATATTATCTATGAGTTATAGAATATATAATATTAATTTATCTATTGTTTATCATTCATAAGGTAAAAAAGAAATATTTATTTATTCACACGTTACTGAATAGATTAAAATAAATATTTATTTAGTTAAGAAAATATTAAAATAAATATTTATTGAATTTTTTGGTGAATATCATATTTATTCATTCATAAATTATATAATAATATCTATTTATTTAAATAAATATTTATTATTCAAGGTTTGATAAATGTTGAGGAGGATTCATTGGCCAAGTTAAGGGCCTGATGGAAATGATATATTTTATTTAATATTATTTAAATAAATAGTAATTTATTTATTTAAGAAATGATGCATATATATCCATGAGTTAGAACATGCAATGAAATATAATAATATTACTATAAGTATTTTATAACGAGAATATATTTGAGAGAATATTTGATGATGTGTCTCAGGGAAATTATCAAATATTTAACCCTAACATTATATTCTATCCTTTATCATGTTATAGGGTTATATTAATTGTTATGTACAACATTTCCTCCCAATGTAATTCTCTCAAGACCAAGATAACCTCTTAAGAATACTCTCAATAATGAGATACAATCCTCCTCCTCTCTCTCAACATCTGGAGAATAAAATAATGAATGATTTAAGCTTAATAAAATTATTATTGCAATCAATGAAAAAATGGCATGTGTCTAGTAATTTTTCACTAGCACCTGAAATAAAAAAAATTAAATTATAATATTCATAGAGCATGTGTTGATACCATTAGAGAATGTATATTTTGGATTCCATACCACAATGATTAGACTCTGAGAGAGGTTACTAAATTGACCAATAACAATGAATGAATTATCAAGTGAGGTGGTTTTTTAAAAATTAATTATAAATTATATTTGAAAATATCATCTCTATTAAGAATCATGAGTTTATTTATCAAGTTTGGATGATTTTATTCAATTAAAATGAGAAAATTTTTTTTCAAGCATAGTCCTAGGCACTTTTTCTCTCCAAAAAACCTTTGGATATGCATTTTTTTAAGGGGATGGCTGATCTTAGAGTATGTGGTATATACTAATATTTTATAATTATTTTAATTATACTTTAATCTTCCCTTTTCAATAAATTTTACATAAAACATTATACTTTTGATCCATTTTTGGAACTTTGATTTTGTTATTAGAGAAAGTAATTGAATAATTATATATAATTGGTAATTTTGACATGTATCATGGTTGAAGGGGATATCACAATGATTTATATTTATAAATATTGAAATAAATATTTAATTGTGGTTATGTATCCATTTTAAAAAAATGAGTAATTTATTTTTCTCATTTTTCTAAGTAGATCATACTGGTGATAATTTCTACACCAACCAATATCATTTAAGGGGTATTTTTTTACTTTTAAATTATTATTGACTAAGATTGATGACATTCCAACTTGAATATTTTTTGATGGAACCATTTATCATATTTTCTCAATTGGAATGAAATAGTTCCCTATTTTTTTGTTTGTATATACCAAAATGATTTTAATATTAAAAGGTGCTTTGGATGATAATATTCTCTTAGGAATTGATTTTTTTATGAAGAGTAAAGTATACAATGAGATCCTAGTGGAACCTAAGATCACGAGGATAATGATGAAAACTCATATCAATCAGTGAAATATCATAAATAAGGATTTGGTGATTTTATTCATAATAGTGAGTGGTGACAAACATTTGAAAAGTATGATGAGATAGGAAATGACACCCAAGGATTTTTATGGTTAATATGATTTGGCATAAAAATGGATAGGGTGATACCTGTGTCAATTTCATGATGTGTAATTCTTATAGAAATGATATAGACATGAAATATTGATGTATTGGACCTAGTTGTAAAGACTAATGTCATAGTGGAAAAATTTAGATATGAAGCTTGGTTGATGGTGGGATTTAAGAGGTGAAATTGAGGTATTATTTAAATTCATAGTTATGGATGGAAGTTTGTTTTTATTCTCAAGTGTGTGTTTTGAATTTTTATGTTTTATGGTGGTATGTATTGTGGTTTTGGGTGTGTTTTGAGGTTTAGTTAGAGGTGTTATGGGTTTTTTAGGCTATAAAACTATAAAAACTTTAATTTAGAATTACTAGTGGCATTGAGTACTCATTGGGGGGGGGGGTACTGGGTACCTGATGAGTCCATGTAGTGAAGGGATATATTTGGGGGGGGGGGTGGTCCATAAAGTACCTAGTGGACTTATAATGGGAACCTGGTAGGCCCAATCAATTATTTCATTAAAAATGAAGTTTCTTCATTTACCTCTAATTTTTTATGCCTATTTACCATCCCCTTCAACCCATTTAGCTTACAATAGTTGAGGGTTGTATCTATTAGCACTCTTGGGTTCTCTCATTATCTTCATTTTTCTTTGTGAATCATTAGTGTATATAAGGATGATTTTTTATTCTAAGGCAATCCTTTCCCATACTCATTTTCTACCATTATATATTCTTTTTTCCTTGATTTCTTTTGATAGATTTCTGGATTTAGTGTGGTAATTTCACTAAGATAGAGTGAAATCACATATTAATACAGAGACTTATTTTTATTTGTATAAAGGAATCTATTATGAGTAAATTTTCATCCATTTATCACTTTTTTAGTGTAAAGTTATTGAGGTGTGATTTATTTTAGTGTTTTAAAATTTTGGAATGAAAATGAAAAGTGATTTGATGGTTTTGGTCAAGGTTTTTGGTGGTGATAGTGATAGATTATTTTTAGGAGTTATTAGAATAGGATCACATGGATTTTAGTGGTTCTTTATTAATGGTAAATATGTATTTTGGATTCTTTAGTTATGGAATTAGATTTTGATAGTTAATAGTGATGGGTTTTGGGTGTTTATCAAATTATCTTTGATAGTGGTTGAACCCCATGAAATGTATGATATATCTTCAACAAATTCAACAAGAAAATATGATGAACATAAAATAAGTGTACTATTATTGCTGCATATTCTATATATTTTTATTCAACATAGTAAATTTGATGGAGATAATCACAAAAAAACCAAAATACTCCCATATACAAGGAATTACACTTGATTATAGAACCTAGTTCATAATTTGAGGATCCCAAACCACCCAATGGGTGATAACACTTTCTTATATAAGGAAATTAGTGATTTAGGGTAAAGAGAGTATTGTATTATAGAATGAAATCATTGAGTATCATCAATGTGAGTGATCTTATCCCTTTTATATACTCTCTTCATTAAATAAATAGAGTTCAGGTGATAGAACATTAGTTTTATTCGCTATCATCTCATAAAAGAAAATAGGTCACTTCCTATCAATTCATATTACCATTTGAATAATTTAAGTGGTTTATCATTACATATATGAATCATTATCATTGATTCATAACCGATGAAACCATGATGGAGGCATGAAATGTGATATACACTCAAATATTTAAGGTCATCATATGTTAGGGAAACATAACCAATAGATATGTATTATATGTATATTATAGTATGTTGGTGATAATGTACTCTCATGATTCTTCTCAAGCCTACATTACTTAAAAAAATATACTTAACCCTAATAAATATCATTTGCATATCCCAGACTATGATATAGGTGATATCATACTATTTGATATCCCACTTTTAAATTTTTTCTTAAGTGTGATTTTTTATACCACCTTCATCATATTTATAAATCTATCCAAAAAATATAGATTCATTGCATAGTAATAATTTGATAGAATTTCTTCATATTTTCTTCCCCTTGAAGGATGAACTCACTTTCTCCTTTTCATGGAAGTTAGTAAAATCCAATAAGAGTAATTTATTTATTGTACAATGTATATAGATCTCATATTTATCGTTTAATTCTCTATATGTTATTGGAAAATAAAAAAATAAGGGAATAATTAGATACCTCTTAGTTCCTCAGTAGAAACTGCATGACTTAGAGTTTACACTCAACTGAGACTTATCATTCCTTCCAATATTACTATAAGAAGATTTATTCATATCTTCTTTCCCATTTTGATACCTAAAAGGTTTCATTTTCAGCTTTTCCCCTTAAATAACTTCTTTATGTGTAATTTTATTCTTTACCTCAATCATAAATGAAAATTTATTGTTTGATGCTTGCATCAACATTCTCATGAATTCTTCTTAAACTAGAAGGATAGTTACACTATCATTCATACAATGTCTATATTTCCCACTTCTTCCATATAAATTCTCTTGAATTTTATTCCCTTTCACAATATAAGTAACTTCTCCTGATATCTTAGTCACAAAATCAATATATTGATGACCCTCCTATCTAAATATTCCATACACCTCTTCTAAACACCCAAACTTGTTTTTTTGATAGATTTATTGATTTTATAGTCAAAAATTATTTTTTCTAAGAATATTTACTCATTTTCTCACCATTTCTCCCACTTGGTTTATGTATATTCTTTAAAAATTACATATTATACCAGAAATAGTAGGATTCATTTCGATACCTTCTACAACAATAGTAATAACCTCTAAAATTTTATTTTTGACTTTGATGAAAAATATATAAAGAATATTTTTGGTGGCATCCTATTGCAAACCAAGACTATTTTTTCTAGGGGGAAGTTGTACTATTATCATATTAATCCCCCCCTTTAATATAGAATAGGTATAATCACTTCTATTCATGGATTAAATAGGTTCATACTTCTTTTTTAAATCTGAAATGTCAGAAATTCCATATTTTCATTCAATATTATTTGGAGCAAAATCAACATACCTTTGTGAACCATTATTTTCACCAATTTGATAAGATTCACCCTTAACCTCAAATACCTTTATAAACCCTTATCTTTTCTTCTTCAATTAATTTTGAAATACAAGAAAAATATATTTTGTCTTGTAAATATCCTCCTTCTTCATATCCAACTTATCCTCAAGGTCTCTTATCATATTTTCTTTCTCAGTAGCTCTTAATTTATACTTCTTGATCTCATAAACATAATATTATTAATTTATAACAAAATATTCCTTTTCTTTAGTGTAATTATTATTATATTTTAACAACTTTATTTTCTCCTTATTGATCCATTATTTTTTACAAGACATATTTATAACACATCCTTCATTATGCATTAATGTTTTGTTCTTTCTTCTCCATCATCATAAATTGAGGTGTCCAAACTTCTCTCAACATGAGTAAAAATGTTTATTTAATTATCAAATTAACTTTTTGAGTCATCTTGTTAATTTTTGATAACAAAACTCCTTATTTTTATAATTTATTTTTTTTACTTTTACCCTATATTTGTTTTTGAAGATTCTCATCTTCCTTCTTAGATTCATATTCTATAGCCTTATTTGGAAAATAATTTTAAAAATGTCCAAATCCATTATAGTTATAACACATTGGTGGTTTATTTTTCTTTCCTTTAAAATTCTCCTTCATAAAAATCTTTGATAAAATAGAGACAAAACATTTTAAATCTTCATCATCTCCCTCATTTTTAAAATCACTTGATTATGAAATTTCTTCATCTTTGGGGTTTCCCTTTATCACTGCCTCAAAATAAATCTCATATTTTTCTTTCTTCTTGAGAGATAGATCCTTTATCATTTCATATTCAATAATAATATTATGAATTTTACCCATTTAATGGTCTTATATATCTTCTAAGGTATAAATTTTAGATTCAAAACTATCTATAATGTTTTAGACTAGATTCTTAACAATAATATAACCATCCATATTCTCACAAAAAAATAAAATATTATTGAAAATATCATTAACTCTAATGAATTATTAATTAATTTTTTGATCATCAGCTATATTTATATCCTCAAATCAATTTCTACAAAATTATAGTTTTCCTTCCTTATATTTAAGATTTCCTTTATAAACACTCTTAAATTTGAATCAAATATCCTTATAAGTTTGGAGTCCCATAACCTTTGGGTATATATTTTCTAAAAGAGACACCAAAATAGAATTTTGGTATTTTCTATTAAATTCTAAATTTATCTTATAATAAAAAGACATAAGGGATCCCTCAACAATGGGTGGAAAACCAATTATTGTAGAATCCCTTACCACCGGGACAAGTGATTGAAAGTAGAAAAACATCATATTCCTCCAACCATGGTAGTTATTTCCATAAAAAGTAGAAACACCCTACTATTAATTGAATTTAGATCCTCCATTATTATTATTTTTAGATATTTGTATGTAACCTATATTCTATCTAATACCACTTGTTGAGCCCAGGTCTGGTTAAATACCATGGGGGGGGGGGGTGAATTAGTGGTACACACTTTTTATGAATTCTTTTTAATTCAAACTATTAGAATGTTTAAAGTAATGATAATATAAATATTGAATTAACTCATCCTCACATAATATGCAAAAAAATATAGAAACACATCACATAATGATTTACAAGGTTTAGATATAAAAGTATACTCCTTTCTATATGACTGATTAGTACAAAACATTAAGGATTATCCAATATATGTTAAATTCTTTACACCAAGAAAAATATCAGTCCTATGACATATTATACCACTATTTTCCTACTCTAGAGTCCCATTGGAACTCATAACTCACCACTAACTTCTACAAATGTATGACCCAATAATAGGAAAAATCTCCTTATACTATGGGTTACTTTGACACTACTTTATATAGATCTCTATCCATGAAAAAAATAAAATAATTGGTATGATCATATAAAATATTCAAGAACTTTGATATCTAATAGACCAAATTAGATTTTCTAGTCTCAAACACTCACTCAATATATTCAATTATCTATTTTTTCCTCAGTTTTTTGAATACTCATTCATGTAGGTCTTCTTATTATGATCTTGTGGCTTCAATATCCTTCTGCCATCCTTGATAAAATTGTGTAATAGGGAAACTATATTCTTATTTAGTATTCATGAGCTCTATAAATTTATTATAATTTTATACTCTTATATTTACAGAATAATTTTAGGAATAATAGTTTCCAAAATAGAATTTTGGAAACTCCTTAATCTTTTGTAGCAGAAATGATATCATCGATTTTAAATTATTAAATGGTAATCCTGATTTATATCCTCATTTAAAACCATTTTAATTTTAGTCAAGGTATTTTTTAATACTCGTTATTATTTTATTCTTCATAAAAAATTGAATTTCATGGATTTTAATCCTCTATAAAATTATCTCATTATTTTTATTTAAAATATAAAAGTGTGAATGGTATCATAAAACTATATGTTTTGAAACTTTTATTCTATAACATAGAACTCACATCCATATTCTATCTTGAATTAGAATCGCCTTCGATTTTTTACTTAATTGTCAACATGCATCATGATCCATTAGAGTGACTATGATATTCAGTTCCCATGAAGACCAACTTTTGTATCATCAGAATTCATTTTACAAATTCTCTAGAAAACATAATTGTGGAATTATAAATATCAACATATGTATAAATGATATTCTTACATGAATCTTATGAAATTTTTGAATTTGATGTGAATCCCCTTACTTCAATCATCCTTGTTTTGATGCCAAATTGTGGGTCTCACATTAATCTCCATAAGCAGATCCCTTTATGCATAGATACACTTATATGAGATTAAAAATCACTTATATTTTATCCAAATATTATTAAATAATCTCAAAACATATTCTCAACTTGAGAGTATTTTAATTCTAGGTCTATCATATTATTCATATGGAATGTTTTGACATTATAAAAGGAAAAATAATGTTCTATTTTAACATATATGGTGAAAATGACTTTTTAAACCTCCATAACCATTATATAAAATTTTAATTAATTTGTAATATTCCTTATTTTATTCAAATAAAATACATCCTTCCCTATGTTCTGGTTATTTTAAAAAATGTTTTTATGATGGAATGGATATTTCAATATATGGAAATGTTTTCTTATTGGTGAAAATAATATTTTGAAAACTATAAGTTTTTATGTGTTATGATTATGTTATGGTTCTTAGGAGTTATTTATTATGAAGGGTGGTTACATTATAAACCAAGTATATGTGGGTCTGTGATACACCTCTAATTCATTGGGTAATATTTATGTTTGAAAGTTGACCATGAGGGTTATTACAAGTGTAACTGTGATGGTTATTCCATGTGTAACCATGAGGGTTATTTAGGTTGTCACTGTGAAGGTTACCCCATATGTAAGAGTGATATAAAAATTATTCCTCAATTTAATACATGATTTATTTATTCTTTCTATGATTTTTACATAAATATTATTATTTATCAAGGTAAGCTAAAGGGTTTATGTTTAAAGAAAAGTATTTGCTACTTCTTATTGGTAAAAATCATAACTTTGTGACTTTTTTTTCATTATTTTTAATGATTGAAAATAAAACTTTATTGAATTTATTTTTTCCTTTAATATTTATTATGAAATATTTTATAAAAATATTTGGGCATATAAGTTTATTTCTTGGGTAAGAAAATATCTATTTTGAGCCAAAAGTTTATTTTGAAAAAGGAAATTTTTTATGAGTATCAAGGAATAAAAATTTTACTCCTTTATTTTCATGCCCCTTACCGAGATTTTTTGTGTTCATCCCATATTCTAAAATGTTTTTCATAGGTTTTAATGATGATTAGGAATAAATAAAAATTCAATTTAAAAATCGTAAAGATTTTCCATGAAAAGAAAACATGTTTATTTTTAAAAATTTTGTATTATGGAAAAAATTGATACTAATAGGAGTTTCCAACATGTATTTTATGGGTTTATCATGTAAGTGTTATGACCTAATCCAATAAAACTCCAAACTTAAAAGGATCCTCAAAATGAAATAAAGTGAATTATTGTCTAAATATATTAGAATACGTCTTTTTGAATATGTCTTTTTGAATGTTTCCTTTGAGCCTAATAAGATTTTGAATCTTGGAAGACATCTCTACATCTTGAGTGAATATTCTAGGGAAGTTGTTCTTAGTGATGTCCTATTTAATGTAATGAAGATTGTGTTCTAGTGCATAAATTTCTTTATCAAGGTGGATGAAAAATTTTCTACTCCGATCCTTCATAATAGATTTTAGACTTTTTAGTTTAGAGATGAAAAAGATTTGGTTTTCATTTCATTCAGGCCCGACCCAAGGGTATTGAATAATTATGTAGCATTTAGGGAGGTCTATATAAGCATTATTGAACCTAAAAGGGATAGGAAACTTCTTTTTCATTTCCAAGTATTCTCACCAAAATAGTGTGGTGATCAGAGTTATTATTTTCTATGGTGAAACATGAAATAGATCTCTAATTTCCCAGTGAAGCATCATTCAAAAAATATCTATCAATATTGATATCTCTCATGCCATTAATATTTATTCTTTACCAAGTGTATTTAGCTCCAATGAGATTAACTTCAATTAAATTATCATCCTCTACAGAGGCTTTGAACTCCTTGATAGAGGATGAGCTGAAAACATTCCCCATTTTCTCATAATCATGTAGAATACAATTAAAATATCCAATAATAACCCATGAATCTATGATAGAACTAGAAATCCCCTTGATTTGGGTCCATAGAGATCTACTGTGAATGTAGTTGTTGAAATCATAAATAATTTTTTAGAATATTTTCTTGTTTTCCTTGGATAAACAACATGTGATGAGTTTTTATCCTTTTACTATTATGGAAATTTCCACAGAGCTGTAAACAAAAATCCAAAGTCTGTCATGGATGGAGGAGGCATGAGTTTTTCCTAGAAGGTGATAACCACTATTAGAAATAAATTTGTCCTACTTAGCGAGGATTTTCTTGGGATCATACACTCCAATTAAATTTGGTTTATACTTACCTGTAAGTATCCTTAAAGAACTTTCAATTTCAGGGTTGGATATGCCTTGGAAGTTCCAGAAAATGATCCTCATTTTGACCTTGATTTGGGGGTGTTGGACCCCTTTTAATTTATCTCCACTTTCTTATCTCTTTTAGAATTTCTGGTCATTTTATTTGATTCTGGAGTAGGCAAAATATCTTTATTCCCAGTATCATCACCCGTATAATTTGTGACTATTCCATTATCCTTCATTACAATCTTAATAGGTGTTTCGCCTAATGTAGTGCTTGGTACCTGCTAAACATGTATCAATATAGACACTTGATTTGTAACCAGCCTCTGTTTATATCCATATGAACTATCCAGAGAAAATTGAATGGATGAAACATACTACTCATGCATTCATCCAAACACCAGAGTTGTGTCCATCCTCTATTCGAATCCATCTGAACTAGAAATATCCAATTGAATAGATGCATTAATATCATATTAGATAATCTCAACCAAGTATTCCTTAATTTTTAGAGAATATAAAATGGATATAATCTCTGAATAGATATATAGAAAATTATCACCACTAGTATCCTTCACATTTCCTTGATTTTCAGTCTCAGATTACATATTTTTGACTTTGGGCTGTTCATCTGATTGAATTGAGGTTTTTTTCTCCTCCTAATCCAAGTAAGCCCATGAGTTGCTTGTGCTAGAAACATTTCCCTATTTTACACTTTTGACCTATTCAAGATGATCATTTATAATATTTTCCACTAGTTTAGTCTTGTTTCCTTTTAAAACTTCCTTCCAAATCATGGAACTAGGGGCTGGTGTTACCAGCTTCTAAACCACTATGAAGTTTTTGATTTCATGTCCCAACATTTTTTAATGTTTACAGAAAGGTGTAAGATTCTCAAATTCAAGACTAAACTCTAATTTATGATCATTCTCAATAAGGGACATTTTCTCTAGTGGGTGTGACTCCATGATGATTTCAACAATTACCCTTTCATAGAGACTAGGGTCACCATTGAGGATGCACTGATCAATTTTAAGGGTGAGTTCCAAAGCTAGTGTCCAGGTCATTGAGAATTTTATGATGCCAATATACCCATAGAAGCCCATGAATTCTAGTCCACAACTGTGTGTTCATGTTCTTTTGGTTATAGGGGTTGAAGTTAGCCTCCCATTCCACTAGATGAAAAAAACCAAGTTTCAAGTTGAGTTTCCCTATTTTCCATACCATATTGATTTCCTCTCGCCTATCTATAATGATATAAAATTAGCCTTTACCTATTTCTATAAGCCTCCATTTAGTGATATTCTATTATTTTGAGATTCTATTCTTGAGATCTATATATGACTAAGGTTTAACACCTTTCTCATAAGCAATGTGACCAAGCAACAAAAACTTACAAAGATCCATCCTTTGTTTAATCACTTCCAGATCAAAAACCACTAATATTGCTCCATCCTCTGATTGTTTTATAATGGGAGAACAGATGTGAAGGAAAATGTGGTGGTTGTCTGAATGGGGAAATCAAACAAAATGGTTGATATAGTGAAAAATATTATGGTTATTTTTTACCAGTTATCATGATTTATTATTAAAAACTTGAACCTAGGTGAGTTCCCATCACATCAAATAAGAAATAAATAAAGATCCTTGGAAGTCCAAGTGATAAAGGTAATAAAGGTAAAAATATTTAATTAACTATGTGTTAATAATGTGGGAATAATCACCAAGGAAAATGTCTTAAAAGCAGGGGAATATGTTTTATATGTGGTAAAGGAGGGTAAAAAGAAATAATCTACCAAAGAAAAAGGAAGCATTCAATTAACACCATGATGAAGATTAAATTTTTTCTCAAGGAAGAAATAGAATGTTTTAAATGTGGGGAGTATGGGAATTATAAAAATAGATGTCCTAGGGGGAAATCTCAAGAACAATATTGGAAATATCATATATATAAATGTTTAGAAATGACTAATTCCATTATTGTTAAAGATAAGGAAACTAAAAATGACATATAAAAGGTATGAATTATATATTGGATTATGTATTGATATTTTTGAATCTTAGGACATTATTTATATTTTTTTATACGAACAAAGTATTGAGGAACAGGATGGAAAAATATGGTTAATGGATTATGAAGAACATTGAATGATTAAAGTGTATACATATAGGGATTATAGAGTTACGATATAGTGTTAGATTTAAGTTTGATAATAAGTTAAAAGGATTATACACTCATTTTTTTAGGTTTTATGTGATGGAAATACTTTGGGAGACATTTATTTTGTGTTTGGTAGATGTTTGAGATATATATAACCCTTAAGTTTAATGTATGAAAATGTCATCTGATGAATATTTACCTTTTATTTTTATGAACATAAGTTTAAAGATATTTAAAACATTTAGGGTTTATATTATCTTTTATGATTAAGGTTATATTTTTCATAATGTTATAATAATTTTTTTTTTGAAAAAGGTAAACCCATAGGCTGAGCGATAACTCATCCCATCTTGCAAGGACATGGGGATTGAACCCACAACTGAAGGGAGATAAGGGTGAAACACCTACCACTGGCCTACGTGATGTCCTATTTAGTATGATGTTGTTTTTATACTTAAAAACAAATTTATATATAATGATGAAGTTGATTTTGGGAACATATGTTTTATCGTGTAGATAACCATTGGATTAAAAAGAGACTTGGTGAATAAGTGATTAATGTTATCTCAGAAAAAGTTCACTATTTTGAGAACCTTATATGATTAAGGTAAACAGAATGTTATGTGATTTTATTTGAGGAATAAAGTTTGAATTATACTTTGGAAGAATAAATGATTTTAATGGTGATTCACGTTATTGATGAAAACTATTATAATATTTTGGAGATTATATAATAAAGGAATATGCATTTTTGGGTATATGAATTTATTATTGAAAAATTTTGATTGAGGATAAATTTAAAATTAATCTTAGAAGTATGTGTGTTCAAATACTTTTGATTTTTGGGTTTCAAACTTGGCTGAGAATATACTGGAGAATTTTAAGTATAGTTGTTTATCAAATGATCTAAGTTTCACTTTGGGTGTTATTATTGAGTTTTTAGAGATTGGTTTTTTATTTAATTATTTTAAGGTTTATTCATTTTGGGAATTATCTTATCTTGTGATAATAATTTTTGGTTTTGGTTAATGTCTAATGATAAGAGGAATAACTTTTTATCCTTTTGTGGATTATGTGATATATTACAAGTTAATTTTAATTCTTTAGGAATAACAAATTCATTTTTTTGAGTGAGATATGAGATTATGGTAGAAATTGATTAAAGGATGAAATTATAATTTTCAAGTAAGTATATTTTCATTATGTTCTTAGTCTAGATAGTAATGAATTCTTCAACTCTAGGAAAATGATCTTGAAATAAAAAATTTATCCTATTACCTTCACTTTAGATAAATCAATGGTCTTTTTTATACCTCTTTGGTTTATGGGTTTTTGGACATTAACTTTATCATGATCATTCAATTTCTTATGATCAATGAACTATGTCAC
Source organism: Viscum album (assembly GCA_963277665.1). Classification (NCBI taxonomy): domain Eukaryota; kingdom Viridiplantae; phylum Streptophyta; class Magnoliopsida; order Santalales; family Viscaceae; genus Viscum; species Viscum album. Next base: position 1,813,425,365 of record OY728156.1, read on the forward strand.
TCTCCATCATAATTTGGACATTAAAATTTTATTCCATAACAATATTTTCACCCACCACCAATATTTTCTTACTTGGAAATCTAGTTATGTGTTATTCTAGATAACATTCATACTTACCATTATCTGAAATCAAGAGGAAGTTTTATTAACCCTTTTTATAATGTGGGATTGCAAGAAAGGTATTTTCAAATGAAAAACATTTTATTACCAATATCAAGTTCAAATTATAAGGTAAAAATTTATTAAAGGGGGGAAAATGCAACACCCCAAGATTTTAAAAATAAAACTATGTTCGATAGAGTGTGCGACCCACAACACCAAGCCTAAATGAACCATGAAATATTATTATTTAAATACGACTGTTATAACATAACCATTAAATTAGTAGGTATTAATAGAATTAAATAATTCATTAAATATATATAAAGGTCCTAATACATATAAATATATTTATTAAAACTTATTAAATAAGAACACAATTTTTAGAGAACACATTTTATTCTTCAAAAATATGTTTTCTTCAAAAATGGTATTTATTTCTTTTTGTGAGTGAATATTATAATTAATTTCTTACAAAAATAAAAATTTTATTTTATAAATTTGATATAATTTTTTAAATCACGATATAAAAAATTATCTTATGGTGAAATTTTGATATTTGTTTAAAAATTTTGGTTTTTCAATGAATAGTGAAAAATACGGATTTTGATTAAAAACTATATTTTATTTTAAAGTATTTAAAGTAAAATTATATTTTGGATTATTTATAAAATTTAATTTGTTTATTTTTATTAAAAATACCAATTATAGTCTTTTGAATGAATTTTATACTTGAATTTAGTATAAAAACATTTTTTACATAAAAAGACATTTTTTTGAAAAACCGTTTTCACCACATTTTTCTGGTTTAATTTTAAAATAAATTCTTACACTTAAATGTTTTAAATATTAAAAATTGGATTCCATATTTTTAATAATGTTTTCCAAATTTGGTAAATAGGTCCCTTTTATTTTTAGTCATTATGAATTGTAATCATAGTAAAATCTATTATCACAGTAAAGGTAAAATGGGTTAATTAAGGGTAAAAATAATGCGATAAAGACTATAATGTTACCATAAATCTTGAATTAATTTTATTTTTTGAGAATATTTCGTTTATAATCATAAAAAATTCTAATATCTAACCTTTTTTCCATATGGACGTAATTTTGACCTTTATAATTTTTTATGTAAATAAATGTAAAAAAATGCCATTCTATTTGTTTTATTATCTTTAAATTTTTAAAATAAGTATAAAAAGAAGGTATGTTCAGTTATAAATATTCATTTTAAATAAAAATTATTTTTATTAGTCCTAGTAATTTTTTTTATAATTTTTAGTGATGATATAATTACCTTAAATTCCTACGCAACACAGATACAATATTAATTCAATTAGTAGAAAAATAAAATCAATGATTTTTGAAATGTTAAAAGTAATATGATATGAATAAATTATTCTGTTGTATTTTTTTTATATAAAAATAAAATATTATAAAGGTGTGAATGAATTATAATTCCATTTTTGTCTTGTAGTTTTAAATGTAAAATTAAATAAATAGTTCCAAAATTGACAATAATGTTATTTTATAATAAATAATATTTTATTAAATGATTTCAAATTCCAAAAAATCCTATGTTCAACAAAGTGATTGGTATATGGTTAGAAATATCAACCATATTACACTTATGTTCCAATTTTCCTTTTATAGTAACTTTCATGACCCCTAAAGAGTAAAATCCTTAATACCATGGTAATTATCAAAAAGGGATAACATGGGTTAAACAAATATAAGGGTAAAAACTCAAGTAAAATTGTCCAATTTTTGTTTTATGAGATTATTTAAACTAATAATAATTTTATATTCTAATATTATAAATTTTTATCCATTTTAACTAGAAAATTAATTTATATTAATTTAATACTTTAAAAAAATTCAAGAGCGCCCTCCTCTCTCTAATAAAAGGGAACCTCTTCTTTAATTTTATTCACACTTCAAGAACCATTTTTTCAGAAAATATCTACCCAAAAACCTTCATAAAATTCCTCTTATTTTCTTATGGTCCTTGTTTTTATCATAAAACCATCCTAGGAAAGCTTTTGGTGTAAACCTTAAGAGGGTGTCTGAAGAAGTGGTATAGTTCTTAACCAAGCGTTTTTATATTGTTTCTTTTTATAATTTACTAAAATATTATTCAACCATGATGAAATAATAAAAACAATATCTACCATATAATTATGTTTTATTATATTATTAACATAACCTATATTCATCCCCTCTTCTATCAGATGGGAAACAAAACCATCATTCATGTGTATGATAGACTACCGTCTCATGAATAGATGTGATTCATTTTCTATAAGATCCTATTATGAAAGGTTTTAATTATGGATTTAGTTTATATATATTATATTCATAAAATATTTACCATTATTAAAAGAAAATATATCATTTACTTTCTTACCTTTCCATTCACTGAAAAATTATAACGTTTTTCGTGCGCACGTGTGGACTACCACCTCTACGAAGTGATGTGATTCGTTTTTCATCACCACATAACATGATTATATATATAAGTATATTTAAATATATAATACGATATTTATGATATAATTATTATTTTTTAAAATTAAAATAATACTTACCTTATTTCCATAATGATCGTTGAAAAATGGAAACGTTACTCATGTGTACGTACGACCTACCGTCTCTATGATTGTAACATAGTTCATTTTTTAGAACCATATTTCATGGTTGATTTTAAAAGAATAATTAATATATAAAAATGATAATTATTTCATTATTATTATTCTTAATATGATGGAATAATGACCACTTTTACTATAACCAACCCACCAAAGTCATTTTGATCATATGCACCAAATATCATAAAAAACATCTGATGTGAACTTAATTGTCTAAGTAATTGATTATAACATGGTTAAAGGAATAATAAACTTTAAAAATTTCCTTAAAAAAGAAAATAATTAAATTTAGTTTATTATTCAGGAAGACAAAGAACATACATGATGAGTTGGACTCAAGGTGAGGGGCTTTATTTTTTTAAAATAACCCTCTTTTAAAGTTTACCTTCCAAATATATTTCTTTTGTGTCCATATTTTTAAAATTATTTTATATATGTATTTATAAGGAAATAAATGAATTATAAAGGACATTTTATTACTTTTTTAACTTATTTAAAAGTTTTTAAAAAGTAATCTTTTTATATATTTTATATGAAAGGTTTAGAATTTCTTTACAAAAGACAAAATGAATTTTATATTTTAACATATACAGTGACAATGACTTTTCCCACCACCATAACCATTATTTTATATTTTAATTTATTTATAAGATTACCTATTTTATTCAAATAAAAAACATAATTCACTATGTTTTTTTTATTTTCAAAAAATGTTTTTTAAAATGGAATGGATATTTCAATATCTGAAAATGTTTTCTTATAGGTATAAAGAATATTTTAAAAACTTAAAGCATTTATGTGTTATGATTATGTTACGGTTCTTGGAAATTTTTTATGATGATGGGTGGTTCTATTTTAAACCAATGATAGGTGGGGTACATTATATCCCTCCAATTCATTGTGTAAGATTTTTGTTTAAATGTTTATCATGAGGGTTATTCCAAGTGTAAACTTAATGGTTATTCCATGTGTAACCATAAGGGTCATTCCAATTATAATAGTAATTTTTACTCTATATATAAGAGTGATATGAAAATTATGGATAAATTTACCTACATGATTTATTTATTCTTGATATGGTTTTTATATAAATCTTATTATTTCTCAAGGTAAGCTAAAGGGTTTATGTTTAAATAAAAGTATTTTCAACTTCTTATGGGTAAAATGTATAACTTTTTGAAAATGATTTCATGATTTTTTCATAATTTAAAATAAACCTTTATGAGATTTATTTTTCCCTTAAGATTTATTATGAAATGTTTTGTGAAAATATTTGTGCATAGAAGTTAATTTCTTAGGTAATAAAATATTTATTTTGAAAAAGGAAAATTTTTATGAGTATCCACAGACTAAAAACTTGTTTCCCTTATTTTTATGCACCTTATCGATATTTTTGTGGTCATACCATATTTAAAAATTATTTTCATAGGATTTAAGGATTATTAGGAAGAAATAAGAAGTCAATTTGAAAATCATAAATATTTTCCATGAAAAGAAAACATGTTTCTTTTTAAAAGTTTTGTATTATGAGAAAAATGGATACTGATAGGAAGTGTCCAATATGTATTGTATGGGTTATCATGTAAGAGTTATGACATAATTCTCTAAAACTCTTAACCTAAAAATATCCTTGAAAATCAATAAAGTGAATTCTTTTCTAAAGATACTATAATATGTTTTGTTTAAGGCTGAGTCCTTATAGTTGGTATTAGAGGAAAATGAAGTGATCTGATCCTTAGGAACTCTCATGTGTGAACATTGGGATAAGAAGGACTCTATTCTAAAGGGATTCATGAGTAATGGAATACCAATGGGTATTGTGGTATAATTCCCACATATGATGTGTATCCACCTATGGAGTTCTTTGATAGGTATCAAATATAGTCCACTGGTTAAATGGCCAGACTGTTGTAACTATGATAGGCTCACCTACCATTCAAGCTATTTTAGGCTCAATATTTATTCATATAAATTTAAAATAATCATTAAATATATAAAATACATATATATTTCAACATAACTCTAAAAAAATTTGTGTTTTCATTCAATCCCATAAGTAATAACACTTTTAGTTATCTCATAAAAATGAGAAGAAATTTTAATTTCCTTAAAAGTTTAAATTTTTTTAACAGATTTTAAGAAAAATATATTTTTTGAAAATAAACTTGTAATATTATAAAGTAATATTCAATAAAAATAATTTTCATGATGGTAGTAATATCTTTTTATTCGATAATTATTTTATCTTCTTTTCACACTTTGTTAAAGAAAATAAAAAATGACTCATATAAAAAAATTGAAAATATTCCCTTTTAATCCTTTGTAAAGAAAGTTTTTTTTCAAAAAAAACTTTATAAATATTTTAATAATAAATAATAACATTATTGAAAAAATTTAAATAAACCTTGACTTATAAGAAAAACATTTGTAAGGAAAAAATTAAAATAATATTTTTAAAAGAAAGACCCTTATCTCGAATTGTGAATTGTTTTGTTTGTATATCCACCCTCATAATAAATAAAATTATATTAGTTTTATAATTTCTTAAGAAAATTTTTAATGTTACTTATATTTTAATTATTCCATTGATTTAATTTTTTACTATGTTTAATTTAGTTACTAAAATGGTTAAGTTCATGATGGATGTTTTGAGTATGTTCAGTTCATAACCTCAAAATAACATTATTACATTGAATGTGATCAAAGGGGTTATTATTATATTAAATATATAATATTAAATATTTTATAATAATCACATTTATACATTTCATAAAATTTTAAAACCAACCATGTAAGGAGTTTATGAAAAATGATCCAATCCATTTCATAGAGACGGTAGTCCATACATACACGTGAATAACATTTTCATTTTTCTAAAGGGTGGAAAAGGAATGAAGTAGATAATATTTTATCTTATAGAATCATAAATATTTTATAAATTTCATATTTATTCATTAGTTTCATCCTTATGACCATCCTTTCAACATCACTTATTGGATGGGGTATTCCACACATATGCATGAGCAACATTATCAATTTATAGAAGATGGAATGAGTAATAAGGTATGTAATATATTATATTTATAGAATAATAATAATGTCATAAAAATATTATATATTCATTAATTATATATTTATAACCATCCATTTTAGGTGGTCGTGGAAAATAAAACACATCGCTTCGTGGAGGTGGTTGTCCGCACATATGCAATAATGATATTTTCATTTACCATAGGTTGTAAAAGATATATAAAATAGTTGTTACATAAAAATAATAACATTTAAGCATAGATAATATACTAATTTTATTATTTGTGTTTATAATATATTTGAAGGTTTTATAAGAATAAATAAACTTATAATTGACCGGTTATGACTTATACCTCCTCCTCAAATATCTCTCTTTGGATTTAACATTAAGCATTCAAGGATTTTTCTTTCGAGAAGAAAAAGACCTCTAAGATGTGGGTAGGAATGTTTATGATATATTTTTTCAAGTATTTTTCAAACTAGAGCTCTCAATAGGCATTAGGAATAGAGTAGATAAGGATCCATTTTATAAGTGAGGGGAGTGACACACTTTTAATTTCTATAAAATTTTAAAGATTATAAACTTCTTACTCATGGAAAAAGTTTTTCAATAAATATACAATTTTTGATATAAGGTGATAAGTTTTTAAATAAAATCATAGAATAATAATTAATATAATATTTTTGTAGCCTTATCACTTAATTTTTACCTTAATTAACTCAATTTACCTTTTACCATAGTTACACATTCTTACCATGGTTACTATTCATAATGAACAAAAATGAATATTAAACTCTTTATTTTAATGATAATCAGATCATGATTATTGTAATAATTAACGAGTTTCATGTTTTTTGTTAGTATTTTATAATATAATACTAACTGGTGAAAGTTTCCTAAGTATGAGTCACTATCATACAAAGAATCAAAACCAAGCATGTCTCACCACCAACAAAGTCTCACCGTCACCTTGAGACACCATCAAGAAAGACTCACCGCCATGAAATAATTTTGACAAATTATGGAAAGAATCATCATCATTATTGAGTCACTATTGAGATGGGAATTTGAAAAATTATGAGTCATCGATAGCCTGACATACTGCCAGCCTGAGTCTCACTGTCTAGCTCAAACACCTCCAGATCAAGAAACCACCAAACTTCGAGTCACCACAAGTGTCACCATTCAAAAGACTCACCATCTCTATTTCTTTTAATTATATTTTTGAATTAATCATATCTAACGGTTAGTTTATCAAATTCAATGATCAAGATTATTTTAATGATTGTTTCTTAATTTCTCAATAGAGATTCATTAATATATGTTGCAGACATGTAGTACGAGGATTTAGAGGATCTAATTGATTCTATTTATTTCTGCTGCTATTGAAATATGAAGATAACTCCCTTGTAAAGATATGTGATGCACTGAATGAAAAGGGAAAACACACGTGAATTGAGATTAACCTTATAGAAAGAACTATAATAAATTTCACGTTGTATCGTGATACACTCGACTGAGTAAGCTATAACACAATATACATCTTGTGCCTTCCTATCATCAAGAAAAAAGATCCCATGACTCTCTGTTCTATAGAAGATTTTTGAAACTTGACTTGATCCTCAGTTCAAATCACATTTAAGGAGTCACGAGTTGCATTACTTATTAGATAGAGAAACACCTTTACTTTATTTATTTATTTATTTATTTTTTATTTACATTACAAATAGTGTGTGTATACTCTATTTTATAAAACATACACTATAACCTATTTAAACTAGAAGATACATAGATATCTTCTTAACACCTTTTAATTCTATTTCCCACATCTTGTGGTAGAGTACGATTGTGGATTGTTTATTTTATCTCCAAATTTTTTTTGGAAGAGGTCATGTGTGGCCTGGAATGTTAGTATACTATTGTAAAACCTGATCCATGTTGTGTATCAAAAGTTTATTTTTTAATAAACTACTTGGTAGCTAGTGATTTCCAAGTGGAGAGTATTAAGTCTCAACTTGAGACTGAACCTCTTGTATTAAATTCTACTGTGTGTTTTATTTATTTTATTTCTAAGGTTTAAAACTGATTTGTTAAACCATAATAAAATTACTACTTTCATAGTTAGTTTTAATTAGTTTTTATATTTAGTATTGATTTATTAAATTGATTTAAAAGGTTAAAGTAATATTATATATTGTTTTAATAGAGACCTAATCAATCTTTGATAATTATTTGAAAATGTAAAGTATTATATCAAATTATTGTTTTAATTAATTGGTATGTTTTATTTAAATTGGAGGATTTTATTTAAATCCATTTAACATAAATTTTTATTGGGTACACAATTCACCCCCTCTTGAGAAACTCACTCCAACCAATATTTGGTATCAAAGGTGTAAGCTTCGGTATCAAAGTTATTCAAAACTTTTAAATGGTGATTTTAGTTGTTCTTTAATGATCTTAAATTTCTATTATTTAAAATTTAATTATTTAAATGGATAATAGAAAAGAAGGTTTTTCTACTAATATAACTCCCTTTTTAATGGAAATAATCATACTCAATGAAAGATCAAAATGAAAATGAATATAGAGATCATGTGGTTTTAAATTTGGACCACTATAGAGGATAAGTATGAGTTACCTAAGGCTCCTAGAAGAGATTGGTTTGATTATACTAAAACTACTTATAATAACAATTGTAAATCTATGAGTACCCTTTTTTGTGATTTAGGAGATAAGGAATTATATAGAATTTTTTATTGTAAAACTACTTTCAAAATATGGGATACTTTAGCTGTTTCACATGAAGGAACCACCAATGTTAAGGAGATAATATTAAATACATATACTATTAAGTATGATACATTTAAGATGAATCCTAATTAATTAATATTTGATATATATCTTAGATTTAATGAAATTGTGAACAACATGAGATCCCTAGGAAATATAGTATCTGATAAAGGCTAGATTATGAGGTTGCTAAGATGCATTCTAGAAATATGAAGAGGCACATTTGTTTCAATCAGAGAGTCATGTGACATTATAAAGCTATCTATTAAGTAATTAATTGGTAATTTAATGATGTATGAAGAATAATTTAAAGTCAACAGAGAAGAATATGATGAACCAAAAAAGAAATTTAGTAGCCTCTAAGTCAACTACATACAAATAGAGAGAAAAGGAAAAATAAAAGATTCAAGATGAATTTTTTAGTGATAATGAGTCACCATCTGATAGTGGTAAAGAGATGACCCATATGGATAGAATATTTAAGAAGTTTTAAATAAATAAGAAAATTTTCATAAATAACAATTATAAAGGAATGTATGATACTAAAGGAAACTAGAAAAAGATCGGAAGAAGGATGAAAATGAAATTACCTTTTATGAATGAAAAATAAAAGGGCATGTCAAGGAAGACTATCCAAAACTATATATATATATATATATATATATATATGATGAAAATTACCTAAAGTTCAATAAATACATGAAATAAACATGGAGTTCCTATGTGGATAGATCTGGTAACTCATACTCTACTCCTGGAAAGAAGTTTTACTGAGCCAGCATGTGCTTCATAAAAAATATCTCTGAGGTACCTACTGTATCTACTGTCTCATATGTGCTTAATTCAGATCAGTATGAAAATGAAAATAATGAAGATGATATGTATCAAGAATAAATGTTTGAATATCGTAGAATGATGTAAGATAATTTCAATGAAATTAAGGATAAATATAAATTTATGAAAAGCAACATACTTTAACTACCAATACTAAATATTATTTATCTATTAATAAAGAGAAGAATTCCTAGTTGTTAAAAGAGAATAATAAACTTAAATTTTCTAATGAAAAAAAAAATAAATATTTAGAAAATTTTACGAATGGTAAATAAACTCTTACTCATTTTCTATGTAAACAAATTGATCTAAAGTATGTTATATGTATAAGATACCAACCTAGACAGAGAAGAATAGTTAAGAGAACATTTATACCTAAATCTAAATCTAAATTTTCTAATGATAGTTATTTTTCTATAAGAAAAAACAAAGTTTTTATTTAAAAATGTTTACATTATATTTATAATAAACCCATTAAAAAAATGTGTGTTCCTAAATCCTTGATTACTAACACATCTAGACCCAAGAAAATCTGGGTACCAAAATAATTTCTTGTATAAATTTTGTTTTGTAGGGAAAATACTTGAATACCTCCTATAAAAGTAAATGGTACTTAGATAGTGTATGTTCAAGACATATGAAAGGATATTATTTTATCTTCAAGTGACTAATAAAGGTTTATGGTTGTCATGTCACCTTTGGTGATAATGCTAAAGGAAAAATCATCGTCGTTGGAAAAATTGGTAATACTAATTCTGTTTTAATTTCCAAAGTATTATTTGTTGATGGTTTGAAGTATAACTTGATTATCATCTCAAAATTATGTGATGATGGTTTTCATATTAAATTTGAAAATAACACATGCAAATTTTTTATTCTAAAGATGCTTTTATTTTTACTTCTTTAAAGAATGAAAATGTTTATATTGTTGATCACAATTCCTTAATTTCTCAAAATGTTTCCTGCTTGAGTGCCTTTCATAAAGAATATTATATTTGTCATAGGTTTCTATAACACTATAATATTCACTCATTTAATAATATTACTAGGAAAGGTTTAGTCAAGGATATAACAAAACTAGAGTTCCAAAACGCCAAAGTCTATAACCCCTATCAAAAAGGGAAACAACCTGAGATTTATTTTAAATTAAAGAAAGAAGTTTCAACTTCTCAATATCTTGATATAGTTCATATGGATTTATTTGGACCATCAATAGTTTCTAGTCTAAATGGTAATCACTATTTTTATATTCTAGTAGATTACTTTTCTAGGTATACTTGGGTGTTCTTTTTAGCTCACAAAAGTTAAGCTTATTATTATTTCACCAAGTATGATAGGTCTGTAGAAAACTTAAGAGGACTTATGATTAAGACACTAAGAAGTGACCATGGTCATGAGTTTGAAAATAAATACTTTTAATCCTTTTTATCACAAAATGACTATAGTCATAAATTCTTGACTCCTAGGACCCCCCAACAGAATGCAGTTATAGAAAGAAGGAATAGAATACTTCAAGATATTACCTGAACTATACTTAATGAATATGACTTACCTATCTAATTTTGGGCAAAGTCTATGAACACAACCTATTATATAATAAATAGAGTCTTAATTAGACCTATCTTGAAGAATACCCTTTATGAGATTTGGAATAGTAGAAAACCTAAGGTTAATTACTTTAGAGTTTTTGGTTTCCAAGTATTTATTCTCAACACTAAGGATAATATGGAAAAATTTGCCTCCAAAAGTGATGAAGGTATTTTACTAGATTATTTAACCTCCAGTAAAGCCTATAGAGTTTTTAATAGGAGGAAAAAATGGTGAAAGAATCTGTTCACATAAAATTTGATGAGATAGATCAACTTGAGCCTAATACCTCACCAGAAAACCTTAAGGATGATTTGTATTATTTGAACTTAAATTCAAAACCTACTAATTTTGCTATAAAATATTCATTAAAAGCATCTAGTTCTGAGGAATTTTCAGAACTTCTAGAATTCAAACCTATAGAAGAACCTAAAGTCACCAATCCCTCTTTTTCTAGAGTTTTTAGGAACCTTAAGTACCATCATTTAGATGAAATAGTTGGAGGCCAAGATAAAGGTACTCATACTAGATATTCTCTTAGAAATTAGGTTGAACATCAAGCCTTCTTATCACAGTTAGAACCAAAGAAAATCAATTATGTAATTAATGATGAATTTTGGGTAATGAATATGTAAGAATAATTAAATCAATTTGAAATAAACAAATTATGGGAACTTGTGGATAGACCTAAATACACCTTGACTATAGGCACTAAATGGGTGTTTAGAAACAAGTTAGGTGAATTAGGCATTATATTAATAAATAAGGATAGACTAGTTGCATAAGGTTTTAGTCAAGAATAAGGAATAGACTATGAATAAACCTTTTCACCAGCAGCCAGAATTCAATCCATTAGAATACTTCTTTCCTATACATATCATCTAGACTTAAAACTCTATCAAATAGAGGTCAAGAGTTATTCATTAAATGAGTATATAGTTGAGGATGTTTTTGTTGAAAAAACCCATGGTTTTCATAATCCCTATTTTTCAAATAATATTTTCAAATTAACTAAAGATTTATATGGTTTGAAACATGATTCTAAAGCTTAGTATGATAGGATTAACTTCTTTCTTATTTCAAAAGGATTTTCAAAAGGTATAACTGATCCTGCCCTTTAAAAAAAATTCAAAATATGTTTTAGTTGTAAAAATTTATATAGATAATATTATTTTTGGATCTTTAAGAAATTATTTATGTATCAAGTTTTCAAAAATGATGCAAAATGAATTTGAAATGAGTTTAATGGGTGAACTCAAATTCTTTCTTGATTTTCAAATTATTTAAAATAAATAAGGAATTATTTTAAATAAAATTAAATATACTAATAATATTTTAAAATGTTTTAATCTAGATATCACTAAGAGTAGTGATACTCCTATGAGTACCACTTGTAAATTGGACATTGATGAAGTAGGTAAATTAGCGGATCAAAATAGCTACAAAGGTATGATTAGAAGTCTTATCTACCTTACTGAAAACTGACTTGATATTAGGTTTAGTGTGTTTATGTGTACTCATTTTCAAGAAAATACTGAAGAGTCACACTTGGTTTCTATAAAAAGAATTATCAAATACCTCAAATATACTGTTAATTTAGGATTGTTTTACCCTAGAGGAAAATCATTTGAATTATTTAGTTATTATGATTTTGATTTTAGTGGATTCAAGTTAGATAGAAAAAGAACCTCTACAAAATGTCACTTTTTAGGAAAGTCTTCAGTTTCTTGGTGTAGTAAGAAGAAAAATTGTGTTTTACTTTCTACTGCTGAAGTTGATTACATAGCCGTAGGTAGCTACTGTACACAAATTTTGTAAATGAAACACACAATACTAGATTATGGATATCAATTCCGACATGTAATTATAAACTGTGATAACACAAGTTCTATGAATATTTCTAAGAATCCTATATCATATTTAAGAACAAAACATATTGATGTAAGACATCAATTTTTGATATATCATTTTTAAAAGGGTGATATCACTCTTGAATACATTGGTGAAAAATATCATCTTTCTAATATATTTACCAAGACTTTGAATTATGAGAGAATTAATTACATCAAACATGAGTTAGGTATGATTAATTTTTGTTAAGTTCAATTTTATATGACTTATCACCGTTGGATATTACTCACCATTTTGAATGTCTCACTATTGTGAATGTATCACCATTGTGAATGTCTCATCGCTGTTAATGTATCACTATTGATACCTCTCACCATTGATACTTATCACCATTTAACTTCACACCATTGAAATTATTACCATTGTGACATTTTTTCACCATTGGAAATATTTATCATGCATTTTTTCAGATGTTCAATTCTTGGTTTTGAACCACTGATTTTATTTTATACTCAGATTATTTATTTTTTTACTTGATTCAAATTTTATTTAGAATTTTGATTTTCAAGTATTATTTTGATTTGAAATTTATAAATCCCGATTCTTGATTTTGATTTTTTGGATCCCTAAAAATCCCAAATGATAAATGTGGCACTTTTTTTAGTTTCAACACACACTCTTTCCTCACGTATTTTTATCTTGATCCCTGTGCTATCCATTTCTTCTGACCTTTTTACCTTCCTTTCACCTTCGACCTTCCTTTAAGCTTCACCTGAGAGAACCAAGCTAACCAATTCAACCTCCATGTATAGAGTTAAGAGACCTTCAAAGTCTTCTCTAGATTAGTTGTGTACCATGGAGAAATAGAAAGGGGAGCCAAGTCATCCTACACTAGTAGAACCAGTGAATCCTGAGCTTTAAAATCATATAGTCATTCCTAAGAAGGAAGTAAAATCTAAATTGTTGTTATCCAGTAAGACACTAGTAATGAATGTCATACAGATCCAAGTATGGATGGAATGGTTCTCTTCAAATGAGTGACTATTTTATTTTAAGTTGGTATATTACTTTTATCAGTGTATGGAGTTTGGTTTTGAAGAAGAAGAAGAATACTAGGTACTAAGTAGAATTAAGGGTCACATTATTTTCTTTTCATCAATGAAGTGGGATAGTTTCTTGAAAGTACAACGTGGAGGTGTGTTTAATAAGTACCAAGGAATGATTTTAGATGATGGAGATGAATTCATCTATAAAGAATCCTCTTTTGATTTTATTGGAGATAGAACAGTTAGAAGGTCATTTTCCTCTGACTTAGATGTTGAATACAGATTGATATTCAAATTTATCCAGAACTTATTATGCCTAAGAAATGATGATTTTGCTAATTTAAGGTATCAATATGTCTATTTTATATGTCTTATGAAAATATGACAGAAGATAAACCTTTTCAGATACCTCATGCTTCATATGATGGAAATGACCAATCTAACCTCTAGATCAAATTCTTTAAACTATCCCAAGTTTATTTCTACTATGATTAAAGTAAAAGGTTTATTTTATGAAGATGAAGAAGTTGTAATAGATTTTGGCGGATAATGCATCACTATAATTATATATAGAAGGATGAAGATTACTTGTAACCCATGAAAAAAGAATTGGATAGTTAATGGTGAAAATATTTATGATGAGTTGAATCCAGTGGACCACTGTACTAAACTGAGAGATCTTTTTGATCCTGGTTTAGAGTTTGATGAGATATTTGTGTATTACTATGAGAAAGAAGAGGTTTCTATATCTAGAGAATAATAGGAGAAGTAATTTTTTGTTGATGAAGGAAGTGACTCTGACCTATCTCCTAGATCTCCTTCTATCACTTATAGAGATCCTAGTCCACCTAGGACTCTCCCAAAAAGAGATAAATTAGTAAAAATTGATGAGAAAGAGACTAAGGTCTTTGGAGAAGATTAGTTTAAAAGTTCCAAATCCTATGAGGAAGATGATAATGGTAATGGTGATGATGCAGATGAAGATATAAATGGAGATGCTAATGATGATGATGATGGATGATTAGATCTTTATGGTTAAAGTGGAAAAATTATAAGTAAGGATGTTGAGATTTCTCAAGATCTACTAACTTCTCCCGATGGTTCTATTTATAGATTAGAGGAAAGGCCTAGTTTTATCGGTAAACTAGATCTATCTTCCATAAAATAAGGAGATGCATCTGTTGAGGGGATAAATCCCCATGGCATAGAAGTAATCAAGTGTATACTCCTGCTGATAGAGTTGATAATGTATCTTCTACTGATGTTCAGAAAGTTTTAGATTCATTTTTTGTTGAGAAGATGTCATTTATTGTTTCTATTGAGAAGCATGTAGCTAAACAGATGGAAATCGAGCGTGTATAAAATATTTTTGATAAACATACGGAAGATGAGCCTTTTTTTGGACAAACTGATTATGTATATTTGAGATATTTGGATGATACTGGTGAGATCCTTTTTGTTATTATTCCATCTATAGTAGTGTATACATATAAAATGCCTTTAGTAGTTGAGCCTCCTGCTACGCCTTCAAAAAGTGGGATTGACCAAATGTCAGAGGAATGAGGTTTGTTTCCTGACCCATAAAGAATGACCAACCTTCCATTTGAGAATAAAGAGATCCTAAAGGATCAATGGTACATCAAATTGATGTTTCTAGTTTTTTAGAAAGATTTACTTCTATGAGAGAACCTGCACCAACTGTCCAGCCTATTCCTATTGATGTGGTCACCAAGGATTACTTGGACGATTTCAGAGAAAAGATGATTGCATATTTTGGTATGTTTTTAAGGAATCAACCACCAATTATTACTAAGCTAAGTGAAAAGGATGTGATATATCTATTTTAATTAGTGATCCAACATATTCAACTGAATATTATGCACCATATTCAAGAAGTAGAAATTGAGAATAAAAGACTTTATAGTGAGCTGGAGTCTCTGAGATCTATTCTAGAAGGGATGTAGTTTGATTTTGCAGCTTCTATGGATGCCCTATTTGAGAGAGTTAAAAATATCACCTTAGTGGATTCTTGTTCTACTTCTCCTCGACCTTATATTTTTTATTTTGAGTTTCTCAGGTCAGTGGTCAAAGAAGAACTTAGAGCTACCTTTAGTAGTGATTCAGGTGATACTGTTTCCTTACCTTATTAAAATTTGAAAACGTTTGAGCATAATAATGATCATACTAATATAATGATAAGGGAATACATGAAAGATATAAAATATGATATAGAGAAAATAACCAAATACATCAATATAATCTCTCAAGGATTTACTCCAAGCATGAGTTGAATGCCCACTTTAAGTTAGTGGTAGAAAATTTGTGGATTCCTCCTATGACCAGAACTTTTAGGGAATAAGTCAATCAATTGAAAGTCTTGGATGCTATGTTGAAGTTTTTCATGGAAGAAAAGAAGGATTTATTTAGTGACATAGATCTAAGTGAAAATATTATCATAGAATTCATACACATTATGAAACCATTTATGTATGTGCATGGTACTACTGTTGTAACTCATGAGGCCATCCCTCTTACTTCCCACTTGAAACCTTTTTTTACTACCCCAGAGTACTTCCAAAATGGTGTGGCCAGAGATCCCAATACTCAATTTCCAGCCATATTATAGCCATTTTTCTATCTCATAGAGAGGATGGGTAAAACCTCAGACCTATTCTAATCAAATAGCATCGATATCTACCTAGTGTTCCTAGAACCCTTCATCGAGCTCCTTCTGGATCTAATGATAAGCCTTATGTCTCTACCAAGGACAAGTGAAAAGCTCCTATTGAACCTTCATCCAAACCTAAAGACTGTTGATACATTATAAAATGTGTCTTTGATGGTACTTTTTGTTTTTGAATAACTTTTTGTGGCTGAACTTTAGTTGGTTTTTAATGGAACTTATATTATTCTTTTTATTCTGTTTCTCTTGAATTTCCTATTTTATTCATATTCCATTACTTTTCCTATCTTACTATGCCCTTTTTGAGAATCAAAAATGGGGGATAACATTATGGAATTTATTTATGAGTGATATTTCTTTTCTCCCATATGTGTTTCTACCTTCCTTTGATGCTATGTGATATCTTTATTTTTCTTTTATATCTTAATAATTTAAGAAAACATATTTATTTTGATACTATGTGTTTCAATTTATTCCTCTGTTCCTTTATTTATATTTGATATAATTTATATAAAATTTCATGATTTAACTTTGATGCCTTGACTATAAAATTCCATGATTTGTGATCATCAAAAAGGGAAATATTTTTGACCTCATTATTTTAATGATCATCAAATCATGATTATTGTAATAATTAATGAGTTTCATGTTTTCTATTATAATTTTATAATATGAGATAGATTGGTGAAATTTTCCTATGTATGAGTCACCATCAGATAAAGACTCACCGCCAAGCATGTATCAACACCAACAAAGTCTCATCATCGCCTTAAGACACTGTTAAGAAAGACTCACTGCTAGAACATAATTTTGACGAAGTATGGAATGACTAAGATGGGAATTTGAAAAAGTATGAGTCAATGATAGCCTAACATACTTCCAGACTAAGTTTCACTGTTAGAATCAAACACAGTAACATCCCGACCTAGGTGCCACACACTGGTGCCCCGAGCCGGTCGGTCACATGACCTCAAGTATGACTCTTCATATGCTAGAGGCTTCCGAATGGCATCGAGGGTTTGGTAAGTCAATAATGGGTAGAGTATAACCTATTTTATTAGAGTAATAAACCATTGGAAATAAATAAACAAAAGTGGAAGCTTATATAATCATAAAAATACCAATATCTCAAGATAAACAAAGTAGGAAATACAATATCCAACTGAAATAGAAAACACACCCTGCTAAATTAAGTGTTAATTATCTCAAATGAAAACTGAAAATAAAGACACCGATGACACCCAAGGGGGTCCCAAACCACGTTTGGGCCCCTACTCCAAGCTCCATTATAAAATCTCTAGTCTAACCCAGGGCCTTTTCCCTTAACATGTCATGCAATAATAAAGTATATTCAGGTACTGATCGAGCAGCTCGAGTTGGGTGTGAGTACAACTTAGTAGGCCACCACCATCAGTGTCTAAAAAAAATCCTATCTAAAACATTGTATGTATTTTTATAAATAAATAAGTACAATTATTAATTAAATTACCATCACATTATCAAATATTCTTTATTTAACAGCATAAACCCCTAGGTTTTCGAGAACACCCATACCTCAATACCTACTTTGGCCCATGTTAGAGTCTGAAACATGTCACATTTTCAAATAAAAATTAAATAAACTAATGGTATTTCATTATCCATTTCATTTAAACTTATTAAAATGGATAATTGGAACCATATTCCAATGCTAAAAATTTGGGTCTAGGTCATCATGCCTAGTACCCCTTGGGATTTGGAAATAGTAGACCATGTACCTCGCAGATTTATCATTATGGGCTTTGGAATCAGTAGACCATGTCCCGCCCACCTGGGCTTTGGAAACAGAAGACCATGTCCCACACACATTTATCAAACAATTATAACTACGAGCTTCAGAATCAGCAGAACATGTCTCACTCACATGGGCTTTGGAAACAAGAGACCATGTACCACACTCATTTATCAAAAATTCATATAACACACACACACATATATAACCAATATCACAAAAATCATTATATCACATCAATCAATATTAATCAACATTAATCCTCTTATCATAATAATTATCATTAATTAATACAACAATTAATTAATCACACTCATACTATTAATTATTTCTAAAATTAATTAATCACATCCATTCTATTAATTAATTCAACAATTAATTAAATCCATTTCAATAATTATAATATCTCATAATTAATTCCATGATTAATTATCTAATTCAAAATCGCAATATCTCATAATTAATTCACCAATTAATTATTCGATTCATAATATCAATGTCTCATAATTAATTATAAAATTTATTATCTCAAATAAGTATATTAGTATCACATAATTAATTTCACAATTAAGTATTCCCAAATCCCACAATTTCACCACTCCTTCATTAATTAATTAACACAAATTAATTAATTTAATCAAGACTTAAATTTATAAACAACCCTAAAAATTATACAATTTTCATACTCATAATCAAAATCATGACTATAATATTTGAATATTATACCACCTACCTTGTTTTTTTGATGAGTGATCACCCAACAAAAATCTCCAAAATTGAGCACCATAATGACATAGATTGGGATCCGAATCTAAAACCATAAATCAAGATTTTAAAAAACAAGACATCTTAATTCCAGATCTTGATCCAAAAGCCTATATCTAGATTCATCAAATCTAGATATTGATATAGAAAAATAGAGAATAAATTCCCACTAAAATAATGAGATAATAAGGGAGGATGAATGTGAAAGCAACAAGATATGATCCACTTACCGAGAGGGATACAGATCTTCGATATGAGCTTCAAATCACAAATAATGGTGTTTAGGAAGGCTTGGAATTTGTATGGAGAGATCAAAAATTATGAAATACCACCTAGGGTTTAATGGGGGTTGATTTTGGATTAATTAGGGGGTTTCAAAAAATTTTAAAATAGTTTTAGGGCTAATTAAATTTTTACACATGGTTAACTTGGTATATGCGCACGATTTCCCCTAATCACATGCCTAAATTGTGCACCTATTATTTTAGGGGTGCACTGTTACTGCTATGAGGGTGAATTATTTGAAAAACCATGTGCCAACCATGAAATCCCCCCCTGTTGAGGGTTGCACAGTTTTTTGGGTTAGGGCGCACAATTTTCCCCAACCGTGCGCCAACTGTGCACAACCCCCTTTTCTTCCATTTTTTTTTCAAATTTTCACCCAAAAAAACCCCAAAGTAAAACCCAAATGAAAATTAATCAACTGAAGGAAAAAAGAATTCCTGAAATCATGACTGAGTCAACTTTAGAAAAGGTTAGGATCTTACAATCTCCCCACTTTATAACATCTCTTCCTTAAGATGCACTCCCAATATTCTCTAAGATTCTGATCCAAAAAGATTAGGAAACTAAGCCCACATATCTACCTACATTTACCATGTATACTCATGCACACATCCATGTTTCCATAATATAATAACTATCAGCATGTTCTTTCCCCGCAACACTTTCTCACTGCGCTCTAACACACATATCATATTCTCCTCAAAGGACACATTTACTTAAAAGATCAACATAATCCGCATCAATCATTTGAGAAGGGTTGGTGTGATACTACCTAAGTTCTGATACATGGAAGAATCATATCACTATATATCTATGGAAGAGCCAATTGGAATGCCACTGAATAGATTCTCTCTATAATCTCAAACGGTCCGATGAATCTGGGCGCTAACTTGCCCTGTCTCTATATCTTATGGTGGCCCAACCTAGAAGACACCCAAAGAAATACACGAAAACCCTATGTAAAATATAAGGGTCATATATGTCTATTAGAATATGAATTCTGACTACTCTGAACCATATCCATACATCTTTGAATCAACTACACCTGCTCCAACATCTCTTTCATGAGACTCTGTGCCAATAACTTTGACTCACCAGCCTCTATCAATCATAACAACGACTTGCATATACTACCATAAATATACTCATATGGTTCCATATATATATATTCATTTTAACCATTTTTATAAGAAAAATCCACTAAAGACAAGTGATTCTCCTAAGACCTATTGAAGTCAAGAACACATGTCCGCAACATATCCTCAAGCACTTGTATAGTATGCTCTGGCTGCCCATCTGTCTATGGGTGAGAGGCCATACTCAGTAATACATATGTATTGAGTGGATTATACAATCCCTTATAGAATCATGAAGTGAAGAGTGATTCATGATCTGAAACTATAGTCCATGGCTCCTTGTGTAGACAAAATATCTCCCAAACATTCAAATCTCCCAACTGCTCCACTATGAAAGCAGCTCGTATAGGAAAGAAATGTGCTACTTTAATTAGTTGATCCAAAATAACCCATATATATTCATTCTTCCTTGGTGTATTTGGGAGACCCACTATAATTTTCATTTTCACATCATCCCACTTCCACTTCAGGATAGGTAACTACTGTAGTAAGCCTCCATGTTGTTGATACTCTGCCTTCACCTGTTGACATGTGTAGTATCATGTCAAAAACCCTACTATCTCTTTATTAATGTACATTTTGGTCACAATTGGATGTACCTACCACTTTGAGGCATGAAATTCCTACTTCATCTCCTCTCTCATGCTCATAGGAACAACAACTAGATTCTTGAGATAGATAACCTTGTCCTCATCTATGATCTAGTCTGAAGGTGTCTCCCCACTTTCAAGGATTTACCTCAAGGTAAAACACTATAGATCCTCATAATGTCTATCCTTAATTCTTCTCAAAAGTGTATACTCCACTGAAACTGACATTAGAGTCATTTACTCCTGACTCTCCTGAACCAAAACATTCATCTCAGCCAAAAAAATCATCATCCTCTACTCAACACTAGATTCATACACTACCTGATTCTGAGTTTTCCTGCTCAAAGCATCAAAAAATATCCCCCTTTTTGGGTGTATATGCTAGCTCAAAATATAACGACTTCATATAATCCACCCATATACACTTATAAATATTCAAATATCATTGAAAAAAGATATACCTTAAACTCTTGTGCTCTGTATACACAGTAAAATTTTCACCTTAAAGATAATACCACCAATACTTCAGAGCATAAACCACTGCTGCTAAATCAAGGTCATGTATAGGGGAGTTCCATTAGTGGGGCCTAAACTACCTAGACCCATATACCATAACTAGATCTCCTTTCATAAACATAGCCTAGAGTCCAATCAAAGAACTGTCACTATACACCATATACTCCTCACCTGAATTAGGTAGGATCAAGATCAGTGTTGATGTCAAATGATTATTAAACTCATAGAATTCCTTCTCACATAATTCTAACCAATAAATGTTTATCCCCTTTTTTGTCAAGCCCAAAAGTGGTGCTGTCAAATGGGAAAAGTCCTAGATGAATCTCTTATAATATCCATCTAACCCAAGAAAGCTCCGAATATCAAAAACATTCTTGGGATTCTCCCAAGACACAACTTATTGAAACTTCTCTAGGTCTACTAACACACTTTATTATGAGATTATGTGTCCCCAAAAGTATACGTAATCAATCCAAAACTGAAACTTAGATAACTTTACATATAGATGATTCCCACTTAGTGTACTCAGGACAATGTCAAGATATTGGGCATGATCATCATGAGTCTTGGAGTATACCAAGATGTCATCCAAAAACACCACAAAAAACTGATCCAGTTACAGATGAAATATTCTATTCATCAAGTCCATAAAGTATGCTAGTGTGTTCATCAACCCAAAAAGTCATTACAACAAACTCATATGAACCATAACTACTTCAAAAATCACTCCTCAGTATGTTAGAAGTCCAAAATATCAACTGATGATACCCCAATATCAAGTCGATATTTGATAACACACAAGGTCCCTTTAACTGGTGAAAAATATCATTGATATGTGGAAGAGGACACTGGTTCTTGAAAATCATCTTGTTCAACTTTCGATAATCGACACACAAGCACAAAATCCCATCTGACTTCTTTGAAAACAACACAGGTGAACCCCAAGGCGACGTACTTGGATGGATAAATACCTTATTCTCTATCTCTTCCAGCTGATTCTTGAGATCTTTAATCTCTATTGGTTCCATTCTATATGGTGTAATATATATTATCTGAACCCCTATAATGATTTCAATAGTGAATTCCACATCTCTCTCAGGTGGTAGCCCTGAAAAATCTTTATAAAATAAATCTTGAAACAGTTACACTTATGGTGGAATGAAATCTTAATTAACACCACCTTAATCTAGTAATAAACTATAAAATTAGGCTATGATTACTCCCAATTGCTGAGTAATTGGCCCTGCTCTATTATCTTGGATATCCCACTCTCCATAGTGAATATAGTTGTCATCCTTAGGAGATACAAACATCACTCTCCTCCAGTAACAATCAATGAGTGCTCAGTATGCGATTAGCTAATCCATACCCATTATTATGTCAAAACCTGACAAGTAAAGAATATAGATATCCTAGAGAAAATTATACTCCCTAATCTCAAAAGGACATCCCTTGCACATACAGATGTCTTTAGACCATGCTCCCAATGGTGTATCTATAGTCATAACCCAGCTCAAAAACTCCACCGCTAGTCTCAAATCATTAAAAGGTGTTGAAGATATAAAGGAATAAGAGAAACCAATATCAAATAAGGTGTAAGATAATGTAGAATCTACCAGGATAGTACCTATGACTGTTGATGGTATAGCCTCACTATCCATAAGTGTAGGCTACACCGCATGCAACTGTTCCTCCCCTCTTACCTGTGATGTTGTCTGACTCCCCTGAGTTGCACCACTCTACTAATACAAGTTCTCTTACCCAAAATCCCCATGTCAACTGACTCTATTTACTCAGCCAATAGAACTCTAACTTCTAGAATGATATGGCATAGAAGATCCCCATCCCTCACCCTGGTTTAGTATATCTCCTCCATCAATAATTGTCTATCATGTGTTCTTGCATAACATCTGTAGATGTCCTATCTTGTCGCAACCTATGAATTACACTAGTGGTTGAGGAAAATGTTTTTAGAAGTGTCCCGTCCTACAACACTAGTGAAAAAACACATGAGTAAGGTCCTATGAAACTAATCCCCCTTGCCTGCGTATTCTTCTTTCCACTACCCTATCTAGAATTTTCATAGAGATGCTTCCTTCTCTAAAAGGTCATACCCCTGGATATGTATAAGTAACTGCCTATCCTATGTTGGAAGCCTCCTTCATGTTCTACTTAGTTATGAGAGCCTCATCCACCACCTCATAAAACCTCTTCAACTAAAAAAGATTAACTTGGGAATTAATCTTGCACTTAAGTCTGTCCTGAAAGAATCTCATCATAGTTGTCTCATCCCCTACCAATGCTAGAGAAAATCATTGGAAATCTATGAAGCATACAACATATTCCATCACAAACATGGTCCCTGAAGTCAATCTCATGAACTCAACTTCTCTTTCCCATATTAGTGTCTTTGGGTAGAAGTGATCCAAGAAATTATCCAAAAATTCATTCCATAGCATACCACCAGCCTATCCAGCCCATGCATGAATGTCCCACTAGTGATTCACTGATCCTCATAGCATATAAGTTTCCAACTTAACCCTCTTCTCAGAAGGATTCTCCAAGTGGTCAAGTATCATCTTGATGGAATCAACCTAGAATTCAGCTCCCTTAGATCTACCTCTCCAGTAAAAGTCAGAGGATGATGTAACTAAAACTCTCTAGTCAGGTCATACATACTCTTCTCAACCTGCCTTGGGCCTCTTTCCATGAATTGAATGAAGCGAGCAAAAATCTATCAGAATTTCTCCCCTACTTCCTCACCCAGCACTATCGGTGCCTTAGGTTCCACCACTAGAGGATCATCCACCGCTATTTACTCTAGTTTCCCTCTTAACAGCTGTCTTCATAGAGGAATAACTCTATAACACCAAACACACAACTTAGGAAATAGTTGAAAAAATTTACACTTTTAAGAAAAAGGAAAATCACAATGATTCATAGAAAGTATTTTCCCCAAGTCTTGTCACACAGTCAAAATTGAGGCACTATCACTACCATTAACCATCATACAGCTTGGTCTTAGTTAACAAGGGTAAACACATTATCATTATTCAAATTTCATTATACACCCATTTATTCACATTTTTCATCATTTTAACATTATAAAATTCATATTAGGAACCATTTTCAATTTAATTTCACAAGAAATGAAAACATTTCAATTTTAACAACTTACCCATAACCAATTTTCTATACATGCCTATGATGATGCGTGTAACAATAACCCTGAGTTCCTAGAATGATGCATGTAAACTCAAATCTTATACTATAAAGGTACATGAGTCTAATATCAACAAATCATTGAAACAATAATCCAATCACACCACAAGTGCATCACCCAAGGTGAAATAATATTCAACTGTAACATAAAATAGTAATAACAACAATTCCCACCCTGGGTACTTGGGTTCTCCCCCATAAATGGGCCAACTACTCCCATGAACGAGATCATAACCAAGGACCTACTTTTCCTAGTATCCTATCTACCTTTCACAAATAGTGTGACAAAATAAAAAGAAAATAAAATCAGGATTTTATACCACCTTGCAACGTCCTGATTTGGGAGCCACACACTGGTGCCCCAATCCGGTCGGTCACATGGCCCCAAGCGCACCTCCCTATATGCTAGAGACTACCAAATAACAATTATTGTATGGTAAGTCGATCATAAGAAGACTATACCCTCTTTTATCAGAGCAATACACCAGCAAAAATAAATAAACAATAGCGGAAGCTTATATAATTATAACAATACCAATATCTCAAGATAAAAAAATCATGAAATAAACTATCCAAATGAAATAGAAAACATGCCTTTTTAAAGTAAGTGTCAAGTCTAAAAAATGAAAAATGAAAATAAAGACACCAAGGACTCCCAAGTGGGTCCCAAACCATGTCTGGTCCCCTCATCCAAGATCCATTCCCAAATTATCAGTCTACCCTAGGGATTTTTCCCATAACCTATCCTATAAAAATAAGGTCTATTTAGGTACCGATCTGGTATCCCGAGTAGGGTGTGAGTATAACTTAGTAGGCCACCACCAATGATGTCTAAAAAAAATCCAGTCTAAAATAGTGCATGCAATTGTATAAAGAAATAAGTTCAATGATTAATTAAATAGTTATCACATTATCAAATATTCTTTATTTAACTACATAAACCCCTGGGTTTCCGAGAACTCCCATACATCAATACCTGCTTCATCCTATGCCAAATTCTAAATCATGTCACATTTTAAAATCATAATTCAATAAACTAATGGGATTTCATTATCTATTTCATTTCAGCTTATTAAAATGGATAATTGGATCTAGTGCCAATAATTTGGGTCTATGTCATTATTCTTAGGATCCAGTGGGCTTTGGAAATAGAAAACTATTCCCCACATAGATTTATCACTACGAGCTTCCAAGTCCTGCTCACATAGGCTTTGGAAATAGCAGACCATGTCCCACATACATTTATCAAACAATTATCACTATGGGCTTAAGAATCAGCAGACCATGTCCCGCTCATGTGGGATTTGTAAATAGAAGACCATGTCTCACACTCATTTATAAAAAAATTCATATTTATAACACACACACACACACATATCAACAATATCACAAAAATCATTATATCACATGAATCAATATTAATCAGCATTAGTCCTCTTATCATAATAATCCTCATTAATTAGTCTAACAATTAATTAATTACACTCATACTATTAAATAATTCTATAATTAATTAATCACATAAATTATATTAATTAATTCAAAAATTAATTAATTTCATTTCAACAGTTATAATATCTAATAATTAATTCCATGATTAATTATCTAATTCACAATCTCAATATCACATAATTAATTCACCAATTAATTATTCAATTCATAATATAAATATATCATAATTAATTATATAATTAATTATCTCAAATAATTATCTCAATATCACATAATTAATTTTACAATTAATTATTCCCAAATCCCACAATTTCACAATTCCAACATTAATTAATTCTCCCAAAATAATTAATTTGATCAAGAATTAAATTACTAAACAACCCTAGAAATTCTATAATTTGAATACATGTAATAAAAATAATGACTATGAGATTTTAATATTAGACCACCAACCTTGGTTTGTTGATGAGTGATCTCACAACAGAAATCTCTAAAATTGAGTAGCACAATGATGTAGATCAGGATCTGGATATAAAACCCTAAATCAAGATTTTACAAAACAATATATCTTAATTCAAGATCTAGATCCAAAATCCTAGATCTAGATTCATAAAATCTTGATCTAGATCTAGAAAAATAGAGAATAAATTACCAAAAAAATAACAAGAGAAGAAGGGAGGATGAATAGGAAAGCAACGAGATAGGATCCAATTACCAAGAGGGATGCAGATCTTCAATCTGAGATTTAATTTGTTAATAACAGAGATTGTGAAGGCTTATAATTCAACTGAAGCAATCCAAAATCGTGAAAGACAACCTAGGGTCAAATGGGTATAAATTTTGGATTAATTAGGGGTTTCGGGAATTTTAGAATAAAATTTAGGCTAATTAAATTCCCATGCATGTTTAGCTAGAAGATGTGTATGGTTTTCTCTAGGCATACACTTAAACCATGCACCTATTATTTTAGGGGTGTACAATTACTCCTAATTGGGTTCACAGTTTGAAAAACCATATGCCAACCATTCAATTCCCCTCTATCCAGGGTTGCACAGTTTGTTAGGATGGGGCATACAATTTTCTATAACAATGCACCAACCATGCACAACCCCCTTTTCTTTTATTTTTGTTAAATTTTCACCCAAAAATACCCCAAAGTAAAACCCAAACAAAAATTACTCAACTCAAGGAGAAAATAACCCCTGAAATCAAGCCTGAGTCAACTCTATAAATGTTTAGGATCTTACAAACACTACCAGAGAGTGTCACTGTTCCTAAGTCTCACTTCCAGGTCAAGACACCGCTAGACTCTGAGTCACTTCCAACATCACCATTCAAAAGACTCACTGTTGCTATTTATTTTACTTAACCTTTTTAATTTAACATATATAACAACTAGTTTATCAAATTCAATGATCAATATTATTTTAGTAATTGTTTCTTAATTTATTAATATAGATGAATTAAAATATGTGTCAGAAATGAAGTATAAGGGTGTAAAGGATCCATATGATTCTCTTTGTTGCTTATTATTTCAAAAGATGAAACAGACTCCCTCATGAAGATATGTGATGTGCTGAAAGAAAAGAAAAAATATACGTGAAGTGAGTAGAACCTCATAGAAAGAACTAGAAGATATTATATGTTGTATAATTCTATACTTTATTGAGGAAGATGAAGCACAACATACATCTAGCGCCTTCCTACAGTCAAGAACAAAGACCCTATAACACTCTTTTCTATAGCATATTTTTGAAACTTGACTCGAGACTCAATTTAAATCATATTTAAGGAGTCACAAGTTACATTTCTTATTAAACAGAGCACAAAAATTTACTTATACACCTTCACTTGCTCTGTTTGTTTATTTTTTCATTTACATTATAAGTAGTGTGTGTATAATTTTTTTTATAAAACATACAGTATATCCTACATTAAACTAGAATATACATATATATCTTCTCAACAAATTTTACTCCTATTTATCACATGTTATGGTATAGGTCCGATTGTGGCCTGTTTATTTGTTCTCCCATGAAAATTGTGGAAGTGGCCCTGTGTAGCCTGGATAATTAGTATTCTTTTGTAAAACCAGATCCAGGTTGTGTATCAAAAGTTCATTTTTAAATAAACTATTTGGAATTCGGTGATTTCCAAGTGGATAAGATTAAGTCTCATCTTGAGACTAAACCTATTGTATTCAATTCCACTATGTATTTTGTTTATTTTATTTCTAATATTTATAAATAATTTTTTAAAACCATAATCAAAACCACTACTTTGATAGCTAGTTTTAATTAGTGTTTATATATAATATTGATTTAGTAAATTGATTTCAAAGGTTAAAGTAATATTGTATATTCTTTTAATCAAGACCTAATAAATATTTGAGAAGTATTTTAAAAGGTAAAGTCTTATATCAAACCAGTGTTTTAACTAAATGATCTATTTTATTTAAATTGGGGGATTTTATTTAAATCTATTTTAACAGAAATTTTTATTGGGTACTCAATTCACCCCCCTCTTAAGATACTCGCTCCGACCAAAAATGAAATTAAACTAATTAATAAATTTGAATATATTAATTTCAAATATAGAATAAGTTTTTAAATATTTAATTTATATAAAGTTTAGAAATTAATTTTAATACAAGTGTGCAAAATGAAATGAAAAATATTTTTTAGAAAATTGTGTTTTAAGAATAAAAATGAACTTTTACCAAAATAAAATATAATATTGATTCCTTTATAATTATTGAGGTTATGTTTCATAAAATTGATATTATTTTACTTTAAAACAAAACCCAATATATAATTTAACTTTTAAATTACTTGATTTAAAGAAAATAAGTGACAGTTTCACAAAAACCAACACTTTTCACTATTTACTAAAAAAGAAATCTCATAAAAAAATCCAAAAAATAATCTTAATCCTCTTCTGAATTTAATATTTAAAAAATGATTTCAATTTTTTCAAACATAATTTATAAATTATCAAAAATAAATTATAATATTCATGTATAAAATATATAGAAAGTATTTTTGAAGAAAATGTATTTTTTTGAAGCATAAAATATATTTATTCTCATTCATTACCAAATTAACATAATTAAATGAATATTAATTCATTTAATTGGATATATAATATACTTATTTAATTATAATAATCTATTAATAGTGATATATTTAATCTATTAAGATAAAAAATACACTATGGACATAAACACAGTTTTATGAAAAAACATCTCTTTTACCTTCAAAATATCTTTTCTTCATTTACAACTAATTAATAATTAATGAATGATTTATTATTCATTTTATTTAGGAAAAAATTATACATATATTTCATAATATTTTTATTCCTATTCATACCCACCAAACCAATAACTAGGTTATAATGGTCATATTTAAATAATAGTATACCGTGTTTCATTTAAACTTGATGTTGTGTACACCACACACTATAAAATGTATTATTTAAGTAAAATAAATTCTAAAAAATTGGGGAGTTACATTATACCACATTAAAGAAATTGCATCCTCAATAATTTATCTCATGCCCCATAAAAATGGTTTAAATCATTTTTAATATCAATTCCTCCTTATAAGCCTAAAGGCCTTAGATTTTTATTTAATTTTTGGATAAACCCCCTTTTAAACTGGGTTTCAAGGGAACCCTACATGACTTATATGCCTAGAGTAATAAGGACTAGTACATGACCCAAGTTCCCAAAGACCATACACATAGAAAAACCCCTCCCTAGATTCTTTTCATTTGATGCTCCAAAATCCCACCCTGTATAGCTGATCGACTAGTATGCCCCATGCAGAACTACACAGTTCTTGGTACCAATAGACAAATCAATGACCTATCTCTATTCCCAATCTGGTTATATCTAATGGTGGTTTCATCATACTCTAATTTTTCCTTATATGGGGCTTACACCTGTGGGTCTGTACAAATTACTGCCTACCCGAGCATGGCTCGCGCCTTGACTTTCATAGCTCCGGTGTTGCCAAGACCCACTTCTAAATTCCCATCACCACCATGGCCTCTACAAATTTTATCCAAACTTCCACTTTTATAGCCACTATCACTGATTTGATGACCAATTTCCATAGAGGCTCCTTCAACATCATGATCCATCACCGATGCCAATGAAACTAACTCCACTGAAGCCTCTTAGTCCCTCCACCACCTTACTATGCCCTAGACAACACCCCACTAAGAATAACCCAAATTTAGGGACTCTGGGATTTGATCATGGGATTGATGTATGATTATGAGGTTGCTTTAACCACTAGTCCAAAACCCAACATATTTTAACATCAATTCTAAGGAGTGGATGATAAAACATATTATAATAAAAGGAAAATATTTTTTAATATTTTAAAAATACATTAGATGAAAACCCACACCGTAAAAAGGATAAAAAAAAATTTAAAAATAGGAGAAGGGATATATGAAGTTCCCATAGAATAACACATAATTGGGTTCCTAAATAAGGATAAAATTAATAGGAAGTGAAAAAATAAACATGGAAGATAAATCACCACTAAAGAAAATAGAAATTATTCTAAAAAATGTTATAATTTTAAGAAAATAATTTCATCAAGGATTAAGATTGGAATTTAAATATTATTTCCCCAAAGGGATAAGAGAGCATCAATTTAGTATAAATTGTTATAAATGGAAAACATTTTCATTTCAAGATCCTTTTTATATAGTTTGGGAGATTATATTATTATCAATATAGAGAACACAAGAATATATACTTTATTTCTTAAAATACATAAATGAAATTTCATATTTTGGTTGTGCTTCGAGAAGTTTTCCACTTATACTTGATCCCATTTTCTAAATGATTAATGATACTTTTTTCATTATATAAGTAATGAAATTAACTTTAGATGGATAAAAATATCCATAAAAGTATGAAAAATTATTTCTCATGTTTCTATCCATTAATAAAAACAAATTTTTTTGGCACAAGTTAAGATAATTTCTAATATGAATAAAACTTCATATGAATAAATATTAAATTAATATCTAAAGACTCAACAATAACTCCCAAATTTCACCTTAAATCATTCCATAAATAACCAAACTTAAAATTATTCAAAATATACTAGACCAAAACAAAATCCCAAATTTTAAAATGATTTGATCACATATTCTTCCAAGTTAAACATAACATTTATCTCTAAATAACATCAATAACTCCAAAATTAATATACTAAATACATATTGTCCCTAATCATATAATCTCTAAAACATAATAATTATTTCTATAAATAACTCAAATCACCATAAAGACACAATAAATTCATATATTATTCCAAAAGATAACTCAAAATTTATTCCTCAAATAAAATCCAATTTTAATCAAAAAAACATTTACTTTTACCTTAATCATAAAATGTTTCTAAAATGTAATAATAAATTTATCCCAATTAACCATAATTACCTCAACATCAAAGATCATATTAAACCTAAAGGTTATCAATACCTTTCAACTTATGTCCATAAAATATAAAATCATTATTCAACAAATAACATTTTCATTAAAACATAAGTTATTATTAAGGGTTACTATTGGTCTGTAAATAATAAATATACCTTGAGAGGGGGATGAATCAGGGTATTGTTATAAGATCATTATCCTTTTATCCTGTTCTATCAATTTGAGGAGCGCCTCAATTACCATAATTACCTCAACATAAAAGATCATATTAAACCTAAAGGTTATTAATACCTTTAAACTTATGTCTATAAAATATAAAATCATTATTCAACAAATAACATTTTCATTAAAACATAAGTTATTATTAAGGGTTATTATTGGTCTGTAAATAATAAATATACCTTGAGAGGTGGATGAATCAGGGTATTGTTGTAAGATCCTTATCCTTTTATCTTGTTCTATAAATTTGAGGAGCACCTCAATATTTCCCTTTATTTATCTCAAGAGAAATAAATAAATAAATGACATACATTATTTTACTTAGTTAACTCACACTAGGTATAAAAACCCAAGCCTTTTATACACATATTATTACATGTTTTTTAAAATAAACATCTATTAATTAAAACCCAAAGATCACGAGGTCTAGTGTCTTTAGAAGACTAGGTTGATAATACATCAAAGTGAGAATATTTTATTATTATCTTAATGAGCTTATAAATCCTTTCAATATCATAAAAAATGTATTGGATAACCTAATGAATACATAAATAAAGGGGTGATATAAAAATACCAGTAAGATAATAAAAATGATAAGGAAATATAACATGTGAGTTAAAAGTATAACATGATATCATAAAAGAGAAGGCTCATGGGTAATATAATGGGAGAATAAAATAAATAACCTGGTATCATAAGATCATTGAATCATAGGAAATATAAAATAAAAATATAAAATGAAATAAATATGAGTCGTGGATAACTTCCTAAACAATATCACATGGTGGAAAAAAATCCCATAATGAATTAGATTTACACCATAACCCCATACATGGTGCCTCATGAGACCAAAGATTTACCCAATGCATTGGAGCACTATCTGGGAACACCCATCATAACATGTTCATGATTATGTGTGACACAAAATGGAAATCAATCAAAAGGCATAAACATAATAATAACCCATGAAAAGAAAATGGGTTGCACAATCTTGTCTTATATCATAATCAAAAGAAATTTCATAATGAATTCATTTGAAAGATTAATATAAGACATGTATTACCCCCATAAAATCAAGGGGGAATAAGATATGTATATATATTTGATAGCATGTATTAAACTCATTACCAAGCGCATAATGGAATATAATATCCCAAGATTCTACTATATATTTACTATTTTAAATAAATTCAATACTTGATATAGCTTGTAATTCACACAACATTGAGTTATCTTAAGTTACACGTAATATCAACCTTCCTCGATAGCTTGTGTTACATGCAATAGAGACCTTCCTCGATAGTTTGCATTATACATAAGACCGAGTTTCACCAATTAATGATATATTATTAAAGTATTATTATTTAATATAATATGATATAACCTAGATATTATGTTAGTGGTTATGAATATTATTAAATAAATTACAAAAATTTATGGTTTAAATAAATATAAAATTAATTCATTGGTTTCCAATTAATTACAAATGAAAATAAGAACCAATTGGATATAAAAAGAAATATTATTATATTTATGCTTCCAAAAGATTTTTGTCTTAATAAAAATAATTAATTACAATTAGTGAATGATTTTAAGGAAATATATATGTTATATATTCAATAAAATATTTTTTATATTCATCCATTATGTTTGATAGACATAAGATAAGAACAAACCCTACTTTACAAATAAAAACCTATATTTTTATAAAGGTAATTTTACAGCCTTTTAATGGAAAACCCACTTTAAATATGAATTTTAAAATTTAATCGATTTAATAGGTCAAAATAAACTTTATATTTTTAATAGAAACATAATATCTAGTTTATAGTGAATTTTTTATATTTTGTTGAAACATTTTATTTTTAATGAAAAATAAAAAATACTGAATTTTAGTTGAAATATGATTGTTCATCTAATTTATTTATGAGGTAAAATTATAATTATAATTTATTTTAAAGTTTAATTAGATAATATTTTTTATTAATTAATACAATTTATTTCATTGGAATAAATTTCACTATGAAATTGATTTTAAAAACATATCAAACTTTCATACGTTTTTACTTTAAAAACCTGCAATGTCGTCCCACTTGCAGGATGAATTTTAAATTAATTTATACCACTCATGTGATTAAAATTTAGAAAAAGGGATTCAATATTTGAAATTATAATAATTTATAATATCTAATAATAACAAATTTGTTTTTGACAAAAAATATTAGTGAAAGTAATTAAAATTAATTACTATTATTAAGTCAAAATTAAGCTTAATAAAAGACTAAACATTTCAATTAGGGTCCCAATGACCAATAAAATTGTCCAAAACCTATTTTATAGCCATAATTATTCCATGAAACTTCCATTATTGAGTTTTTTTCTTTGGTATGACTTTTTTTAGGTAATAACATGTGTACACCTAACTTGTTTCCAAAAATACCAAGTGAGTCCTTTTCCTCCCTTATAAAAGGCCCCCACATCTCTCCATTACTCACACCTATTAAACCACTTAGGTTTGGAAAATATAATTATATATAGTTTCCAAAAATCCCTCCCCTATACCTTGAATCCTATCTTTGGGAAGATATCCTTCCAAGGAATCCTTTTGATACAAACCAAAAGTAGTTACCCGATTAAGAGGTAACATTTTTCCTTAACCTCTTTACTTTTATTTCCATTATCCAACCCCTAATATCTTCATATTATATTATTTTATAACAAAACAACTATAATTAATATAATAGGATTTTTAAGTCTAATTTTTTTACCAAAAAGTACACACACTTCCATCTAATGGGTAATGAAAATTTTGTTTTTGTGTACGGTGAATTACTACCTCATGAAATGATAATTGTTAATTTTTCCATTTTCACTTATCATAGTGTCCATTATGATATACAGTATATATATATATATTGTATATATAAAATTTATTATTTATTTATACTTATTTAATCCTTTTATTTTTCATACATTTAATACTTTCTATTTTACGTTAATATGATAACATCATTTGAGGAAGTGTGGACTACTGCCCCCTCGAAGCATTGAGATTCATTCACACTAAACATGGAATGTATAAAGGATGGTTTTAATTAAAAATATGTGAAATAAAAAACCTATATATGATATTCATGAAATTATTGAATTTATGGAAATATACTATATATATCATTTTCTTTATTACCCTTTCATACAAATAAAAAGTGATAACGTCGTTCGTGGATGTGTGGACTACCGCATCCTTGACATGATATGATTACTTTTTCTTATAATTATATATATAATTATATATGATTAAATAATATGTTATTTATTATATAATGATATCTGGACTGCTATAGAATCTCAATACAAAATTCCAGAAACTGAATGAATAACTTGGGATGAACCTACTAAGGATGCTTACAATAATAATTGTAAAGCCATAAATGCCCTCTACTGTGCTTTAGGAGATGAGGAATTCAATAGAATTTCTGCCTGCAAAACTACTTTTGATATTTGGGATACCTTGGCTGTTTCTCATGAAGGAACAACTAATGTTAAGGAAATGCGGTTAAATACTTATACTATTAAATATGATAACTTTAAAATGAAAGCTGGTGAACCCATCTCTGACATGTATCTCAGGTTTAATGAGATAGTCAACACAATGAGCTCACTTGGAAAGTTTGTTCCAGCAAAGGAACAAATCATGAGAATACTGAGATGTTTGCCAGATATATGGAGAGGCACGTCTGTCTCAATCAGAGAATCCTGTGACATTGGAACACTGCCTGTCAAGGAGTTAATTGGTAAACTAATGATGTATGAAGAAGAATTGAAGGTGAACAAAGAAGAAGATGATGAACCCAAGAAGAAATCCATGGCATTTAAGACTACTGCATCAAAGAGTAAAGACAAGGAGAAAGTACATGTGCCTACTGAAAGCTCGTCTAGTGAAGATTCAGATTCTGATAGTGATGAAGAAATGGCTCAAATAGCCAGGAGATTCAAGAAGTTCTATAGGAAGAAAAAAATTTTCAGAAAACCTAGCTACAAAGGTAAGTATGATCAACAAGGCAAGTGGAAGAAGGATTGGAAGAAGTCAGATAAAGAAGATGATATAGTCTGCTATGAATGCAAGAGGAAAGGACACATCAAAGCCGACTGTCCTAAGTTAAAATTCAAGAAAAAATATGACTATAAGGACAATAGGTACAAGAAAGCTATGAAAGAAACCTGGAGTGCTTCGGAGGACAGCACAAGTGAATCAGAAGCTAGTGAATCTGAAAGAAATCGTGCTAATATGTGTTTCATGACTAACACATCTGAGGTACCTATTTCACCAGCTTTAAACAATTTTTATTCTGGAAATGACCATGATTCAGACAATGAGGAAAATATGTCTAAAGCTGAACTGTTTGAATATTGCAATATGCTGTAAGATACTTGCAATGAACTAAAGAATAAATAAAAATCTTTTAAGAAACAACATGCTTTGACTAGTAATATTGAAACAGGTTTAAGTGTGGAAAAAGAGAAGTATTCTCAACTATTGAAAGAGAACACTCAACTTAAATTATCAAATGAAAAATTAAGAAAAGATATTGAAAAGTTCACTGCTGGTAGGGATACCTTGACACAACTTCTAGGAAAACATATTGCTCCCAAATATACAACCGGTCTAGGATATCAGCCTGGACCGAGACAAGTAAGCAAAACCAAATTTGTCCCAAAATCTGGACAGTTTTCTGCTAGTTCTAGTTCAGGACCATCTTATACAAAACAGTTTTCTAAAGGACCCAACAAAGTGTTTTTGTCTCAAAATATGCTTTCTGGTCTTAGAAAAACTATAAAGAAAATATGGGTTCCCAAAGTTTTATTAGCTAACCTTTCTGAACCCAAAAAGATCTGGGTACCAAAATTATCCTATGTCTAATCTGTTTTGCAGGGAAATTTTTTAAAGAGAATCTTTAACACTCTATGGTATTTGGACAGTGTATGTTCAAGACATATGATAGGAGACTATTCTTTCTTCAAGAGTCTGATTAAGGTTGATGGTGGGCATGTCACCTTTGGTGACAATGCAAAAGGAAAAATCATCGGCTTAGGCCAGATTGGTAACCCTGATACAATTTTGATTTCTAAAGTACTTTTTGTTGACGGATTAAAGTATAACTTACTTAGTATATCTCATTTGTGTGATGATGGTTTTAATGTTAAATTTGAAAATAATTCATGCAATGTTTTTAATTCAAAACATGACTTAGTTTTCACTGCATCTAGAAATGAGAATGTATATGATGTTGATCTAAATTCCTTGGTCAAACAAAATGTTTCCTGCTTAAATGCTTTCTATAAAGAGTCTTGGTTGTGGCATAGGAGACTAGGACACTGTAATGTTCACTCACTTAGGAAAATTTCTAAGAAATGCTTAGTTAGAGACCTACCCAAATTAGAATTCCCAAATGATAAAGTGTGCAATCCCTGTCAAAAGGGAAAACAACACAAAGTTTCTTTTAAACCAAAGAAAGAAGTTTCAACTTCTCAACCACTTGAATTGGTTCACATGGATTTGTTTGGACCTTCAAGAGTTTCAAGTTTAAATGGGAAGCACTATGTTTATGTTCTTGTTGATGATTTTTCTAGATACACTTGGGTATACTTTCTAGCTCACAAAAGTGAAGCATGTTCCTACTTCGTTAAATATTCCAAGACTGTAGAAAATCTTAGTGGACTCAAAATTAAGACCCTGAGGAGTGATCATGGGCGTGAGTTTTAGAATCATGAATTTGAATCCTACTGCTCACACAATGGCTATAATCACAACTTTTCTGCTCCTAGAACACCCCAACAGAATGGTGTAGTGGAAAGAGGAAATAGAACCCTTCAAGAAATTGCAAGGACTATGCTTAATGAGTATGACTTACCTATTTATTTTTGAGCTGAAGCTGTAAATACAGCTTGCTATGTCATTAATAGAGTATTAATTAGACCTGTTCTAAAAGGGACCCCTTATGAACTTTGGAATAATAGGAATCCTAAGGTTAATTACTTCAAAGTTTTTGGTTGCAAAGTCTTTATCCTTAACACTAAAGACAATCTTGACAAATTTGCATCCAAGAGTGATGAAGGAATTTTCCTAGGTTACTCTCTCTCTAGTAAAGCCTATAGAGTTTTCAATAAAAGAACCAAATGTGTGGAAGAATCAGTTCATGTCAAATTCGATGAGACTGATCCACATGATCCTAAATCCTACCTTGAAGATCTTGAGGAATATTTGTCAAATCTGGACCTAAATGATAAGAATACTGAATCCCCTGTAAAAGAATCCAGTTCTGGAAATTTTCCAGAATCTGCTCATACCAATTCCAGACCTGTAGACAACTCTGAAGAATCCAGTTCAACTCCTTATAGAGGTGTTAGAACTCTCAAGAATCATCCTTTTGATGCTGTTGTAGGTGATTTAAATAGAGGAACACAAACTAGAGCTTCTCTAAGAAATCGGGTTGAATATCAATCTTTTCTCTCACAACTTGAACCCAAAGATATCAATGATGCTATCAATGATGAATTCTGGGTAATGGCTATGCAAGAAGAACTAAATCAGTTTGAAAGAAACAAAGTTTGGGAATTAGTGAAAAGACCTAAGGACACTCCAACCATAGGCACTAAATGGGTGTTTAGGAACAAAGTTGATGAATCTGAAACTATCATTAGAAACAAGGCTAGGCTAGTTGCACAAGGCTATAGTCAAGAGGAAGGAATAGACTATGAGGAAACTTTTGTACCCGTAGCTAGATTAGAGGCCATTAGGATATTACTTGCTTATGCTGCTCATCTGAATTTCACACTCTATCAAATGGATGTTAAAAGTGCTTTTCTGAATGGATATATAAATGAGGATGTATTTGTTGAACAACCTCCTAGTTTTACAAATCCCCATTTTCCCAATCATGTTTTCAAACTATCTAAAGCTTTATATGGTTTAAATAAAGCTCCAAGAGCTTGGTATGATAGGCTCAGCTCTTTTCTTATTTCAAAAGGATTTACTAAAGGAATAGTTGATCCTACTCTTTTCATTAAATGGATTTCTAAAAATGTTTTAATAGTACAGATCTATGTAGATGATATTATTTTTGGATCTTCTAAAAATTCTTTATGTATTGAGTTTTCAAAAATAATGCAAAATGAGTTCGAAATGAGCTTAATGGGAGAACTAAAATTTTTTCTTGGATTTCAGATCTTTCAAAACAAAAATGGTATTATTTTGAATCAAAGTAAATATATTAAAGATCTTCTAAAACGTTTTTCATTGGATAGTAGTAAAGGTAGTGATACACCTATGAGTACCACCTGTAAGTTGGATAGTGATGAAACTGGAGAACCAGTAAATCAAACCAACTACAGAGGTATGATAGGAAGTCTACTGTACCTTACTGCTAGTAGACCCGACATCATGTTCAGTGTATGCATGTGTGCTCGATTTCAAGCAAACCCAAAGGAGTCTCATTTGACTGCTGTTAAAAGAATTTTCAAATATATAAAACATACTCCCAATTTGGGACTATTTTATCCAAAAGGACAATCATTTGATTTATTGAGTTATTCTGATGCTGATTTTGCTGGTTGTAAGTTAGACAGAAAAAGCACCTCTGGAACATGTCACATCTTAGGCAAATCTCTAGTATCTTGGTGTAGTAAGAAGCAGAATTCTGTTGCATTATCTACTGCCGAAGCTGAGTATATAGCTGCTGGTAGTTGTTGTGCACAAATCTTGTGGATGAAACACACTTTACTAGACTATGGATATCAATTCAAATATGTCTCTATAAAATGTGACAATACAAGTGCTATTAACATTTCCAAAAATCTGGTATCTCATGCTAGGACAAAGCATATTGATGTGAGACATCACTTTTTGAGGGATCATTATCAAAAGGGTGATATCACTCTTGAATTCATTGGCACTGAACATCAGTTAGCTGATATTTTTACAAAGCCGTTGAATTCTGAGAGATTAAATTACATCAAACATGAGTTAGGTATGATTAATTATAGCTTAGAGAAACCTCACCGTTAGACAAACCTCACCGTTAGAGAAACCTCACCGTTAGAGAAACCTCACCGTTAGAGAAACCTCACCGTTAGAGAAACCTCACCGTTAGAGAAACCTCACCGTTAGAAAAACCTCACCATTAGAGAACTTTACCAGTACATTTTCATTACTTTAAAGGCCGAGACATCGAACCGTTTTATTTTATTTTATGATTTATGTGATTTATGAATCCTAAATGATATTAAAACACGAACTAGACTCACTCAATCTCATCGCGAACTTGTCTGCTCGAACTCTGCTAAACCTAAACCTCTCGACCTTCAGAACCCTAACCTCAAATCCGTAATGGCCCGAGTCAAGAGACCTCAGATGACTGATGTAAGTGAAGCGCCGGCACTGAAGAGACAAAAAGTAACTAGTACTGATTCCAGTGGAAGTGGTGAGGGAAGTTTAGCTCAGAGAAGATCAGTAAATCCACACCTATCGAAGCATGAGATAGTTGTTGAAAAAGAAGTATGTGTAGAATGGGTCATGGAAAGAAAGTCGCTGGTTCTTAGAGTTTTAAAAGAACAAGGTTGGCTAGAATGCTTCGTGAAAAACAACAGACCTTACTATCCAGGATTGGTGAAACAGTTCTACGAATTCGTTCGTTTTGAAAAATCTGAAGAAGAAAGCAGAATGGTTTCTTATGTGAATGGTCAGGAAGTATCGTTTACTTCAGGAGAATGGGTTGAGAACCTACGAGTTACACATGAGGGTGATTTTACTTTTTATTCCAAGTCTGTACCTTCGACCAGTGATGTATTTCAATATGAAGACGCTTTGTTGAAACTCACAGGGAATGAGACCCCTAGAAAGGTGATTGCTGCAGAGATGGAAGGAGAAGATAAGCTTTTATTTAAATTTATTCAGCATGTTGTTAGTCCAAGAAGAGGAGACTTTGCCACTTTAAGATTCAAAGACATATATTTGTTGCATTTGATGAAGCACAGTGTGAAAATAAATCTATGTAGATTGATTATGGTTCAAGTAGAAGAGATGACTAGACCAAAGTCAAAATCAAATGCTCTGTTTTTCTCCAAACTAATTTCTGTGATGCTGAAAGTGAAGGAGATAGCTGGACCTCAGGATGAGCTGTTAGTGGTTAGGGATAACTTCTGTATTACAAGAACTATTTGTAAATACATGAAAGTCAGCTGGAATCCTTGGAAGAAATCATGGGTAAATGATGATGGAAAAATTTATGAGAAATTCACTCCTGAGAATCATCCATCCAGACCAAAAGATGTTAGAGATCCTGGTCTTGGACCAGATGAGCCAGAACCAGTTTACAGTGATGATGAAGCTGAGGAGGAAGAGACTTCAGTTGAGGAAGTAGGAGATCTAGACTTACCCCCTAGTCCTATGCATCAAGTCATTTCTTATGGAGCAGCTAGCCCTTCAAAAGCACTACCAAAGAGAGAAATTATCTTGAAGGATAATGATTCAGAGACTACAGAAGGAGGAGAAGAATCATGTCAATATGTTGTCAAGGACACCTCTGAGGAGGATGAGACAACTGAATCCAATCATAGAGAACAGGAGGCTGATGATGAAGCAGTTGATGAGGAAAATGTTGAAAGAGAGCTCAGTCTGAGTCCCCTAATAGTCAGTACAGTCAGGATAGTGCCTGAGCAGGAAGATGTAGCAGCAGCACCTATTGATAAGAGAGTCATTGATGACTTAAAACTAATGGCTACTGAATCTGCTAAGATTGTGGAGAAAATTGCAGAATTACCTCAAAGAGAAGAGTTGGAAGAGATACCTCAGGAGAATGTTCCAAGAGAAGAAGATAATCTCGGCTCAGTATCAGTCTCATATGACATTGAAGGTTGGAAATCAGCTCCCAGATATATGATTCTTGGATTATCTTATGGTGATTCTGATGAGGAAGACCAATCCCAAAGGGAACCAGTTACCTTACCCACTATAAATGACAATGTGGCAACAAAAGATGACCTTAAGTCTTTAAAAGTCGAGTTGATAGAAGTAATAAGAGAATCAGTGGGAGATATGAAGAAAAGTATGTTTGAAGAGATAAAAAACGTGGAGCAATCCCTTGAGTTATCCATTGGATGCAGTATATCCAGTCCTGTGGAACAAATAGTGGACAAAATTAAGGTGTGCCACACTCAGATTGAGAGTTGGACTAGAGCTGTAATTGCTCTTAGACAATCAATTGCCTCCTTGACTGCTTTACACAGTTCTCAAACCCAAGTGCACACTGACATTCGCTATATCAAAGAAGTGGTCAAACAGTTTGTGGAAGTTTTTTAAGCTTTTAAGAAGTCAGTTAAAGAACATCTGCACAGTCAGGATGAACTGGTACAGAAGATGGTTAGTAGTCTGACTCACTCTTTCAAGGAAACAGTGGCCTTCTCAATGAAACCTCTTCCCTCATCCAACACAAGTTTGAACCTTGACCAGATCCGCACTATCCTTCTGGAAGAATTGGCTAAGGCCAGTCCTAGTGGTGCATCAGATACTCAGATTCTTTCTACCACTAGGGAAGTTAGTATTTTTGTTTGTGATCACCTGCGGGCAGCTACTGCTTCTCAAGAGGCAATCAAAAATAAGGTGGATGCTTATTTTGAAAAATTTTATACCAAGCACCAAATGACAAACCATTTCAAGCTCTTGATTGAGAATATGAAGTTACCTCCGGTTACCCAAGCCTTCAGAGAACAGGTTAGTAGGCTCCGGGAGCTTACTCCTGCTTTAGATAAGTTTATTGAGAACAGAGATGATTTTGTCTCTGCTATGGAGCGAGGTGGAAGCATCATCATGGATTTCAGGAATCTCCTGCTGCCTTTCCTACATGTGGATGCTCGACCGGTTATTGTACCACCTGACCTTCCACCATCTGCCTCTGGGAGTACTCCTCAACTGACTCCAGTTCAAGCCATCAGGAGCTTGACACCTTTGATCCCTCAGAAAGAGACAGATTACAGATCTGGTGCTGTATCAGTTGCTGATCCACCAATAGTTTTTTCCGGAATTCCCAAGCCTGCTGACTCTACCTCTGCACCCTCTGCTGATCCCAAGGGCAAGACACCTGTCTGAGAGGATGATTGAGTGCTTCTTTTTCTTTTTTTGATGGTATTCATTGTATTTTTGTACTTTTCCGTTTTTCCCAAATGTATCTTTTTGTTAATCACAAAGGGGGAGAAATTCATGGAAAACCAAAAGAGAATGTTGTTCATTTTTTTCCCTTTTTCCTCTGATATATATTTTTTATTTTATTTTATTTTTGATTTCTCTGATACTATACTGTTGATATCATAATTTGATATTTTTGTTTTTGGCATATGTTGTGATTATCAAAAAGGGGGAGATTGTTGAACCCTCTGGAATTGAGGGGGATATGGTTGAACCCTCTGGAGTTAAGTTGCTTTATTTTGTTTTGATAATCCCAACCATTCCTTATTTATATCTTGATTTTGCATTATCAGATATATGTTTATTGTGACTTAAATCATTCTGCCAAGAGAATGCTTAAACAGTTTATAGATACTGTTACAGATAGTAGCTACCGTTATGACTTAAAGCTACCGATATCGAATAAGAGCTACCGCTACTCAAAGTCTACCGCTACTCAAAGTCTACCGCTATATCTAAGTAGACAGTTATCGTTACAGCAAAGATGACAGCTACTGATATGCTGAAGTTCACCGGTATGCAAAGTCTACCGATAGAGAGCTACCGCTACTGGTCAAGGCAGAGCCACAGCTACCGATGGAGAGCTACCTCTACCGTTACAAGGCAGAGCCACATCTACCGATAAAGAGTTACCGCTACTGGTAAAGGCAGAGCCACAGCTACCGATAAAGAGTAACCGCTACTGGTAAAGGCAGAGCCACCACTACTGTTACAAGTCCACCGCTACCGATACATCAAGTCTACCGACAGACAAGTCTACCATTACAGATTCCTACCGATACTCAGACCTACCATGACAAAGTCTACCGTTATCATGAGCAACCATTCAGAGACAGAACCCCGACATGCTTTAAATTTCTTTATTATTATTTAATCTAACCAACGGTCACATTAGGTATATTTTAATGCACTGAAATTTATTTAATATGTGTTGCTGGTTTTCAGGAAACCGTACCTCATACTTGCAAAAAGGGAATCATATCTTTTGCCGAAGCTCGTGCTTTAAAAGAAGATGCAGAAAAGAGCACAGTACAGATACGCTGGCGATCAAGCTCAAAAAACGTGCAAAAAGAACAACTGGAGAACTT
Organism: Viscum album; assembly: GCA_963277665.1. Lineage (NCBI taxonomy): Eukaryota > Viridiplantae > Streptophyta > Magnoliopsida > Santalales > Viscaceae > Viscum > Viscum album. The sequence continues at coordinate 1,813,469,684 of OY728156.1, forward strand.
GCACTCACGAGACTACTGCTACCAGCCTCCAGAACATAGAGCATACGTCAAGCAATTTATGCTAACGAAGAACTACACAAATCTCTTCATTCTCTGATCCGATAAGCAAGCTGAACCTGGAAGTCAAGGAAACAGATGATACTCTGTTTTCCAGACAAAAACCAGAAGAAGACTCAGAATGAATTCTAATCAACAAAAGGAGTTGAGAGCTGCACGAAGATCACTAGAGCCTTTTCTACACTCTAAATATTCGCTCTGTGATTTATCTTTTTACATATTGAGCAGTGTGTGTTATCTGTTGTATTTAACACACACATTGTCTCCTGTGCTTTAACTGGAGGATTTGTAAATCCTCACTCAATACTCTTACATATTTGTTTTCCCACTGGGACAGTGGTAGAGGTCGTGTGACCTGAACAGCTGGTTTCTGTTGTGTTTGTTCCCACGAATAACTGTAGTAGAGGTCTTGGACCTGGACAGTTGCAAACTGTTGAACCCCGATTCAGGGTGTGGATCATCCTTATATAAGACTTTTGAGAGGACTAAGTCTCGGCTTGAGACTGAACCTCTTGGTTAACTTCTCTGTGTTTTTAGTTAAATTTTATATCCATACAATAATTATCTATTTCATATTCCGCTGCTATTACTTTGAAATATAATTTATTTTCAAGGCTACTTTGATAGTTAAACTCGCAAGTGTTTATATTTATTGTAAATCAGTAAGTTAGTTTCAAAAGTTAAATTAATCATAAGATTAAGTTAACTGAGAACTAATCAATCTTTGAGAAACTAAGTGAACCTTTATAATCTGTATAAATTCACTACAGTTTAATCTGTTTTTGAAATTGGGGGATTTTAATAGAAATTGTTTTTAGCAGAAATTTTAAATTGGAACTCAATTCACCCCCCTCTTGAGTATCCACTCCGACCAACAACTACCTAATAATATAAGAAAATATTTTTACTTGGTAGTTTTTAATTTCATATGAACAATCCTAACTTTTGGTTATTCTTTGATAAAATTATAATTCATGCCTTTACTCCTAGAAGTTAATTACCAATAAAAAATTTCATGCCAGAAGCAGTAAAATATACTTTCAAAGGATCATAAAGCCTATAAAAGTGTGAAAAGTATAACTAATTATCTTTAACTATATACTAAAAATAATATAGTTAAGACAATAATCTCTAAACCTAAAATAAACACTACGGGTTTATCATTAATATTCATCAAATTTTTTAATTAAAAACAATGAAAAATTAACCAAGACATTACGTAGTTCAGTGGTTTTCATGAAACCCTTATCATCCTTCGGTCATGGGTTCAAGACCCATGTAATTGTTTTTCACCTGGCTTATAGGTTTTCCTTTTCTAAAACCAAATTAATATAATTTTTAAAATAACTATGATGGGAATCCTTGAAATTAGGTCAATCACTAAATAACCTTTTAACTATGGTTTTCAATACAAACATAATACATAAATACTTCATCCATTTATTTCCATATAGTTCCTTAATTGGTCTAGGGTTTATAAACAATATCATTTCTAGGATTTCTAAATCATAACACCTTATTTTCAATCTAATACACCTTAGTTTTAACCTAGGTACCTTATTATATATCCAAATCTGTCATAATGTTTTGTAAAGAAAATGTGAATTATCCTAATAATATCCTCTAGGATTGTCAAACCAGGTGCATAGTAAGGCCTATTTTTGTGTACTAGGTTACCCCAAGTTAGGCCCAGAACATCTTGTCGGATTTGTTACTCCTATGTACATATGTACCAAAATCACGTCCACTTGTAGTATCTAGATAGGGATGTATTGGTAGGAAACCCCACATAATCTATAATTTACCAAAATTCTATGTTGTTGTTTTATAATTATCCTCAAATTATACCTTAGGGTTATGTACTTTAAACTATACATTCATAAATCTAGTTCCAAATGTTTCTAATAAACCTCCCTTTGAAACCAATTGTAGTGATACGACCCCAGAAGACTGAAGCTATTGTTTGCTACTAATTACATTGGAATGATTAAAATAAATCAATCCCTGAAGTACCGATTAGTTTAGTAGTCTTGATAAACCAGATACAAAAATGATTATTTTATTAAAAAATAATACACTAATTACAACATAATTTTTTACTTCTTTATAAATAAATAACTTTTAGGATAACTCTAAACCATATAGTAAATCCATGCATATCTTTCATAGTACGCTTCTTTGATTTATGGGGAAAGAAAGATAATAAGGGTGAGATAAAATGCTCAGTAATGGAAAAATATAGTGAAATAAATAATTAATCAACAAGAATAATAATTATGGCATGGTAAATAATAGAACACACATACCATATAATCAAAAAACTGAGAAGGAAGTGCTTAAAAAATATAGAAAGGTAATAAATGGAAACACATTCCATTCAAATAACTAGATAAAGAAAAATAAATATAAAAATCTAAGAAACTGAAATACATTCCATTTAATCAATGAATTGAAAATTAAATGTATCCATAGATATGTCGACACAAAATCTCATGGATGAATAATAACTAAAATATATATGAAGGGAATGATTAATTATTGGTCTTCATTTCTTAGTCACATGAGGACCCATACTGTCAAAATCCATCCTCCGAATAGTTTAAAACTATGGATAGAAACCTATTTAATTTCTACAACTTGTTTGCCTTATGAGAACCTATCAATACATCAAGTATCTATATAAATTATGGGCTTCACCTGTCATTGCATGTCCAAATCATTCTTCATATCGAGTAATCAATTTAATTAATAAACAATATGCCTTATCAAATATCTATATTGAATAAAGAACATGGATTTATCAATATTTCCACAAATAATCAAACCACTATAAAATTTGAAACCATATGTAAAGAGGTATATGGTTTAGGAAATAGTAATATCCATTATAAATGAAATTTACAATTTAGGGGAAATTAAATGTTCAATGATTATAAGAGATTGAATATTTCAAGGGGGATAACAAATGAATCAAGGAAGTTAATTTTAATACTATCCTTGGCGAAATAAATAAAAAACAATCCAAAGGAAGAAATTGGATTGTATCAATACAACATATCCTAAGTGGAGTAAAAATAAGGGATGTTTTCATTAATGAATAGAAATACTGTAAAATAATATTTTAAAAACATTATTGAAGAAAATATCCTTTTATTATTAAAAATATTTTGAAAAACCTTTTCTTTGAAAATAAATTTGAAAATATTTTATTTAAAAATAAAAATTTTAATCCTGAAAAGGAAGCTTCAAATAAATAATGGTAGGTGAATCCATACAAGTTGTATTAGGTAAAAAGAAGATTTCTTTTGTATGGTTAAAGGTTATAAAAATGCCTTGTTCATAAAGCTAAAAGAAGATTCCTTTGAAAAAATTGGTAAAAGAAAAAAATAGAAAAAATTTATTTACCAAATCATTTTAAAAAAAATTGAAAAAAATTTAATAAAAAAATGTTTTTAATAAGAAAACAGGTTCTCCTACTAAATAGATAATGAATTCAGGTTTTCTTGAAAACATTTTGAGAACCAAAGAGTGGGAAAATGGTACTAATACTTGAAAATTGTCAGGAATAACTAGAGGATATAAAATTAAATGTTTTATTGAACAATTCTCATATATTTTCCTCTAAATTGAATACCATTAAAAGATCATTAAGGTTATTATTAAGGGAAATAATCTTTCAACATTCCAAAGTATCTCATACCACTTTGAAACATTTTAAATCATAATCCTCATGAATTAATAACATTAAATGAAAGTTTAAAATACCATGAAGATAAAAGTGTTAATTATATAATATAACAAAATTATAATTATATGCACCACACAAAATATGTAAGTGGTGAACATGACATTTATCTCATAGATATAAAAAGTGAGATGTGAATCCCTTACCTTGAGTTTCATTTCGGGTGAACGTCCTTTAACTTTCTATATAATAAACTTATGTTAATTTTATACTTTCTTGAGAAAAATTTTCATTCTTATAATAAATTTTATTTTTAACTTTTTACTATGTTTTATACAACTACTTAAACAATTAAGTTTACGTCGGGTGTTTTGACCAAATTCGGTTTATGTGTCAAAAATAACTTTAGTAGGTCAATTATGGTCAAATGGTTCATTATATAAACTCTCCAAAATGGATTTTCATTTTAAGTTTCCACTGAGCATAGTTATTTCCATTGAAGAAAGGTGGCCGGTTAGTAGCATCACCCTCAAGTCTATTATCCATTATAAACAAAATTTAAAGTGATAAAAATTTAGAAATAACAGAAATTTTAAGAACTTTAAAATACAACTAAAATCACAGTTAAAAAACAGAGTAATATAGAAAATATTTTTTATTTTCAAATTTTTTTGATCCCTCTGATACCAAATGTTGGTCGGAGTGGATACTCAAGAGGAGGGTGAATTGAGTTCCAATTTAAAATTTCTGCTAAAAACAATTTCTATTAAAATCCACAAATTTCAAAAACAGATTAAACTGTAGTGAATTTATACAGATTATAAAGGTTCACTTAGTTTCTCAAAGATTGATTAGTTCTCAGTTAACTTAATCTTATGATTAATTTAACTTTTGAAACTAACTTACTGATTTACAATAAATATAAACACTTGCGAGTTTAACTATCAAAGTAGCCTTGAAAATAAATTATATTTCAAAGTAATAGCAGCGGAATATGAAATAGATAAGTATTGTATGGATATAAACTTTAACTAAAAACATAGAGAAGTTAACCAAGAGGTTCAGTCTCAAGACGAGACTTAGTCCTCTCAAAAGTCTTATATAAGGATGATCCACACCCTGGATCGGGGTTCAACAGTTTGCAACTGTCCAGGTCCAAGACCTCTACCATAGTTATTCGTGGGAACAAACACAACAGCAACCAGCTGTTCAGGTCACACGACCTCTACCACTGTCCCAGTGGGAAAACAAATATATAAGAGTATTGAGTGAGGATTTACAAATCCTCCAGTTAAAGCACAGGAGACAGTGTGTGTGTTAAATACAGCAGATAACACACACTGCTCAATATGTAAAAAGATAAATCACAGAGCAAATATTTAGAGTGTAGAAAAGGCTCTAGTGATCTTCGTGTAGCTCTCGACTCATTTTGTTGATTAGAATTCGTTCTGAGTCTTCTTCTGGTTTTTGTCTGGAAAACAGAGTATCATCTGTTTCCTTGACTTCCAGGTTCAGCTTGCTTATCGGCTCAGAGAATGAAGAGATTTGTGTAGTTCTTCGTTAGCATAAATTACTCGACGTATGCTCTATGTTCTGGAGGCTGGTAGCAGTAGTCTCGTGAGTGCAAGTTCTCGAGTTGTTGTTTTTGCACGTTTTTTGAGCTTGATCGCCAGCGTATCTGTACTGTGCTCTTTTCTGCATCTTCTTTTAAAGCACGAGCTTAGGAAAAAGATATGATTCCCTTTTTGCAAGTATGAGGTACGATTTCCTGAAAACCAGCAACACATATTAAATAAATGTCAGTGCATTAAAATATACCTAATGTGACCGTTGGTTAGATTAAATAATAATAAATAAATTTAAAGCATGTCGAGGTTCTGTCTCTGAACGGTTGCTCATGATAACGGTAGACTTTGTCATGGTAGGTCTGAGTATCGGTAGACATCTGTAACGGTAGAATTGTCTGTCGGTAGACTTGATGTATCGGTAGCGGTGGACTTGTAACAGTAGTGGTGGCTCTGCCTTTACCAGTAGCGGTAACTCTTTATCGGTAGCTGTGGCTCTGCCTTTACCAGTAGCGGTAACTCTTTATCGGTAGCTGTGGCTCTGCCTTGTAATGGTAGCGGTAGCTCTCCATCGGTAGCTGTGGCTCTGCCTTGACCAGTAGCGGTAGCTCTCTATCGGTAGAATTTGCATACCGGTGAACTTCAGCATATCAGTAGCTGTCAGCTTTGCTGTAACGATAACTATCTACTTAGATATAACGGTATACTTTGAGTAGCGGTAGACTTTGAGTAGAGGTAGACTTTGAGTAGAGGTAGCTCTTATTCGATATCGGTAGCTTTAAGTCATAACGATAGCTACTATCTGTAACGGTAGCTATAAACTGTTTAAGCATTCTCTTGGCAGAATGATTTAAGTCACAGTAAACATATATCTGATAATGAAAAATCAAGATATAAATAAGGAATGGTTGGGATTATCAAAACAAAATAAAGCAACTTAACTCCAGAGGGTTCAACCATCTCCCCCTCAATTCCAGAGGGTTCAACAATAGTAAAATAATTACACAAAATTAGGAGAATGAATTTGAAATAAAATATTGTCTTAATACCTTAATTTTTGTTGGATTGATGGTCTTCTAAATCATTATAGATTTATGGATTTGAGGCCCTAAACTTTCTATTGATCATTAACTTCTTTGTGATTGATGAACTCATTCAATACCTATAAATATTTATGCTTTTACTCCAAGTATGTATTTTCACTTTCGACTAATGTTCTCCTACTTAGAAACCTAGTTATATAGAAGTCCAAGTGACCTTTGTAATTCCCATTCTCTCTTTTCTAGAGGATTTTTTATGAACCCTTCTCACAATGTGGGATTTAAAAATAATAAATATCAAAAAATCTATAACCAAGATCAAGTATAAATTGCATTGATGAAATTTAATTAAGGTGGGGAGAATGTAACACCATGGAATTCTAAAGTACAACTTTTTATTCAATAGCGTGTATGACACACATCACCAAGAACATAAGGGAATATAATATCCCAAGACTCTACTATATATTTACTATTTCAAATAAATTAAATACATGATATAGATTTTAATGCATGCAACACTGAGTTAGATTGTGTTCCATACAAGATCGACCTTCCTCGATATTTTGTGTTACATGCAAGAGCGAACTTCCTCAATAGCTTGCATTATATACAAGATAAAGTTTCACCAAACAATAATATATTATTAAAATATTATTTAATATAATATGATATAACCTAGCTGTTATGTTAGTGGTTATGAATAATTTTAACTAAACTATGATTTTTTTTGGTTTATATAAATATAAATTAAATTCATTGATTTCTAATTAATTAAAAATTAAAATAAGAACCAATTGGATATCAAAAGAAATATTATTATATTTATGATTCCAAAGAAGTTTTGTCTTAATAAAAATAATTAATTATAATTAGTGAATGATTTTAAGGAAATATATATTTTATATATTCAATAAAATTTATTTTATATTCATCCATTAGGTTTGATTGACATAATATAAGAACAAACCCTACTATACATATAAAAACCTATATTTTTATAAAGGTAATTTTACCACATTTTAATGGAAAACCCATCTTAAATATGAATTTTGAAACTTTAATTGATTTAATATGTCAAAATAAACTTCATATTTTAAATATAAACATAATAATTAGGTTAGGGTGATTTTTTTATATTTTTCTGAAATAATTCATTTATAATGAATAGTTAAAAATACTGAATTTTAGTTCAAAACTTCTTTTTCATATAATTTATTTATGAGGTAAAATTATACTTTTAATTGGTTTTAAAGTTTAATTAGATAATATTTTAATAAATTAATACAATTTATTTCATTTTAATCAAATTTACTTTGAAATTGATTATAAAAACATAGAAAACTTTCAGATGTTTTTACTTCAAAAACCCGTGATGTCATCACGCTTGTGGGATGAATTGTAAACTAATTTACGCCACTTCAATGATTGGAATTTGGAAAATTAGATTACATATTTAGAATAATCCTAATTTATAATGTCAAATAATACAAAATTTATTTTCAACCAAAATGATTAGTGAAAGTAATTAAAATTAATTACAATTATTAAGGAAAAATTAAGCTTAACAAAATGTGTACACCTAACTTGTTTCCAAAAATACCAAGTGTGTACTTTTCCTCTCTTATAAAAGGCCACCACCTATCCCTATTCCTCACACCTCTCAAACCATTTCAGATCATAAAATATATGACCATATAGTTCCCCAACATCCCTAACATCTACCTTGAAGCCACCCTTTAAGCATAAATCCTTCCAAGGAAGCTGTTTGGTACAAACCAAAAGTAGTTACCCGATTAAGAGGTAACATTTTCCTTAACCTATTTACTTTTATTTCAATTATCCAACCCCTAATATATTATTATTCTATTATTGTATAAAAAATAACCTCAATATACTAGGATATTTTTATGCTAAGGGTTCTACCTAAACTTACACACATTTCCATCTAACGGTTAAAGAACATACTGTTTATGTGTATGGTGAATTACTGCCTCACGAAACAATGATTGTTAATTTTTCTCTTACCACCTCTCATGGTGAACATTATGATGAAACATATGTCTATATATGATATATATATGATATTTATTATGTCTTTATACTTATTTAATTTTTTTTTATTACACATACCTTCAATACTTTCCATTTTACATTAATACAATAACATCGTTTAAGGAAGTGTGGACTACCGCCCTCTCGAAGCATTGTGATTCGTTCACACTAAACATCAAACGTATAAAGGATGGTTTTAATTAAAAATATGTGACATAAAAAATATATATATTATATTCATGATATAATTATATTTCTCTAAATATAATATATATATATCATTTTCTTTATTACCCTTTTAGACACTTAAAAAGTGATAACATTGTTCATGGACGTGTGTACTACCACCTCCTCGACATGGTTTGAATCCTTTTTCATCAAAATAATTCTATATATAAGTATATATGATTAAATAATATGGTATTTATGATATAATTATCATTTTGGAAAGATATGGTGTTACTTACCTTCTTTCAATAATGATCATTGAAAAATGAGAACGTTACTCATGCGTACGTATGACCTACCGTCTCCATAATCATAATGCCGATTCATTTTTCATAACAATATTTAATTATTAATTTTAAAAGTATAATTTATGTATAAATATGATATTTATGTCTTGGTTATTATTATGGAGAGTTTATACGATGAACCCTTTTACCATAGTTGACCTACCAAAGTTATTTTTGACACATAAACCTAATTTGGTCAAAACATCCAATGTAAAATTAAATGTTTAAGTAGTTGTATACAGTATAGTAAAAATTTAAATAAAATTAATGATAAAAATGAAAAAGGTTCTCAAGAAAGTATAAAATTAACATAAGTTTATTATATAAAAAGTTAATGGATGTTCACTAAAAAGGAAACTCAAGGTAAGGGATTCTCACCTCAGTTTTTATATCTATGAGATAAATGTCATGTTAACCACTTAAATATTTTTTGTGATGTATCTATTGACCATTTTATTATATTATATCATTAATCATTTTATCTTCATGGTATTTTAAACTTTCATTTAATGCTATTCCTTTATGAAGATTATGATTTAAAATGTTTAAAAGTGGTATGGGACACTTTGGAATGTTTAATGATTAATTTCATCAATAATAACTTTAATTATATTTCAATAGTATTTCCATTCAAAGAAATTATATGAAAATTGTACAATAAAAACTTTAATTTTCCATACTCTTGTTATTCATGACTATTTTCAAGTATTTTTACCATTTTCAAACTATTTGGTACTCAAAATGTTTTATAAAATGTTTTCAAGAAAACCTGACTTCATTCTATCTTTAGTTGGAGAACCTATTTTATTCTAAAAACCATGTTTTATTAAAATGTTTTCAAAAATATTTTTAAAATGATTTGGTAAAGAAATTTTTACCATTTTTTTATTTTACCAATGATTTCAAAGGAATTTTCTTTTTTTCTTTCCAAACGTGGCATTTTTCTAACCTTTAACCATGAAAAAGAAATATTCTTTTTACCTTGTACAACTTTTTTAGATTTACTTTCCATTATTTATTTTAATCCCACTTTACATGTTTAAAAGGTTTATTTTTAAATAAAATATTTTCAAAAGTTATTTTCAAAGAAAAGGGTTTTCAAAAGATATTTTATAATAAAAGGATATTTTATTAATGATTTTTTTAAAAGATCATTTTATAGTATTTTTATTCATCAATGAAAAAAACCTTATTTTCACTCCACTTGGGATATTTTGTTTTGATCCCATCCCATTTCTTCCTCTAGATTGTTTTTAAATTATTTGTCCAAGGATAATATTAACATTCACTTCCTTGATTCATTTTTAGACCCTTAAAATATTCAATCTCCTATGATCATTGAAAATTGAATTTACCCTAAATTATTCATTTCATTTATCATGGATATTACTATTTTCTAAACTATATACCTATTTACATACAGTGTCTAATTTGACAGTGGTTTGATTATTTGGGGAAATATTGATAAATCTGTATTCTTTATTAAATACAGATACTTGATAAGGAATATTGTTTATTAATTAAATCGATTACTTGATATGAAGAATTATTTGGACATGGAATAATGGGTGGATCCCAGACTTTATATTACTCTTTTATGCATCAATATGCTCTCATGAACCAAACAAGTTGCATAAATTAAATGGGTTCTATCCATAGTTTTAAACTATCCAGAGGATGGATCTAGATAGTATAGGTCCTCATGTGCCTAAGATATGACATCAAATAATTAATCATTCCCTTCAGATATATATTATTTGTTATTCATCCATGATATTTTTCATTGATATATCTATGGATACATTTAATTTTCATTTCATTGATTAAATGGAATGTGTTTCAGTTTCTTACCTTGACATATTTATTTTTCTTTATCTAGTTATTTGAATGGAATGTGTTTCCATTTATTACCTTAGGATATTGTTTAAGAACTTCCTTCTCAGTTTTTTGATTATATGGTATGTGTGTTCTATTATTTACCATTCTATAATAATTATTCTCATTGATTCATTATTTCTCCAGCTATATTTTTCCCTTATTGATCATTTGATCTCACTATTATTATGTTTCTTTCCCCAGGAATCCAAGAACTATACTATGAAAGATATGCAGAGATTTTCTAGATGGATTAGAGTTATTCTTGAAGTTATTTATTTATAAATAAGAAAAAAATTATGTTGTAATTAGTGTATTCTTTTGTAATAAAATAATCATTTATGTATCTTGTTTACCAAGACTACTAAACTAATTAGTACTTTAGGGATTGATTACTTGTAATCGTGCTAATGCAATTAGTAGAAGACACCGGATCTGGCCTTCTAGGATTGGGTCTATACATATGTATATTGAGTCTATATCAGATTCCAAGGACTTTATCCATTTATTATAATTAAAACACTTAATATCCTCTTGGTAGAAAGTAGGTTCATTTTTTATTAATGTCACTTCATCATCATTATCCATGATAAACACATATATCTTGTGTTCCTGATGAACCCTATTGGACCTTTGAGGTTCTCATGTGACTTGATTCGGTTCTTCTTCCAAAAATATTTGTGAAACTGGTATAACCTCCATCTTAGTAAAACATCCTATTTTATGGTCTTAAAATTCTCCAAGTTGAACTTTCCTCCGACTAACTACTCAACTTAGATATTCCTTCTCTATAAATATAATATTTTGAGCAACCAATTATTGCATAGTCACTGGTCAACCTATATCACTATGTATAATATTCAATAATCCACTATGCCTCTTACCTTTTCTACAAAAAAAATAAACTTTGTAATTTTTCCTAATAAAAAATATTCATATGTATCAAATGATTCATAATTGAATGATTCCAAAAATCTATCTCTACAGATCCATTGAATGAGTTTCTCATATATATGTTCAAGGAAACAATTCCAAAGGTAGGTGGAATTAGAATAAACTCTATAATTCTTATTCTAAATGTTATAAATTGGATTATTCATATCATGAATATATAAACCATTCATTATTCCCAATTCTTTAAAATGTTTCATTCTTAAAAACAAAATTTTTTTTGATATTAATAATGAATCAAAGTCCCATCCTATTTAATTAAGATACAAAAATCAAATTCCTATTTATTCCAGGAACATAATAACAATTTTCAATTATAGAATCAATCCACTTAGTAATATTAGATCATAGGTCTCAACCACTAATGAAACAAATATTCCTCCATTACCAAAACAATGATCTACTTCACCCTTGGCGAATTCCCTTATATCTACGGGTCTATGTTTTTCAACACAAATGTGTAATGCACACCGAGTATCCAATAACCATGAATTAAATTTGGATAAATTTATTTATATAACATTCACACTGGGGTACACAAAATATTTTTTCTTGAGAATAAATATAATTCCTAGATACTAATATTTAACTATTTTATAGGTCATACCTATTAATGATCTCAGTATGATTTATGTGAAGTATGACATAATATATAAAAAAGACATATCAATAAGTGAGTATCATGTATTATATATTTTAAATAATGTATTTTAAATTAAATTTATCCCACTAAAATTATGACCAAATACATCATATCCTTTTAGTGATCCAAGATCCATATTTCACTAAGAAAAGAGATCGTTATAGAATTTCTACCACCAATTAGTTATTTAAATAAGGCATCATCCCAATAAAAAAAGATATTACTTTTGGATATTTGAGAGGATAAATCTTTATCCAAATTCATTATATGGATTCACTCAACTTTATTTCTCTGGTGACCTAATCTTATTAGGGTCTCATAGATAGTGTAACCTAAATCAAGCACCAAAAATAGGTTAACAAAGTCCAATTCAAGGGAATCCAACTATGGAATAACCTACCCAAGGATGTTCTAATTTCACCCATTAAATTATTTACAAGATAATCCATGGTCACCCAGTTATAGTATGACCTACTCAGTTGGATGATTGAGGTTTTGAAAGGTGTCACTTTATAAGGGATATCACACATAGTATTTTAGGGATTTTCCTTCTAAAGATTCAATAATTTAATATATATTTTATGCATATTTATCCATAACTATTACATCTTATGTTATCATTATCTTCTCATGTTTTATTTCTTTTTTATGTATGCATGATTCTAATATATTTTTTTGAAATCCCTATTCCAACCACAAAATTAATGTGTTCAAACAATATTAATGTGTAACTATTTATACAACCCAAAAATTTATGTCAATCACCCAAAAATAGAATCTAAACATGTTCATACATATCCAAATTCATCACATGAATGAGGTACACAAACTATTTATGTAATTTCATTAAGTTATATGAGATTTAAAAAATTAACATGAATAAGCCCATAGTGATAATTATCCAACCCCATTAACTTTCCTAGATAAGACATAATTCTCTATGAAAGTATGTGGACCAACCCCAAGTACCTCTATATGGAGTGACTATACTCAAGAGATAATTCAAATCATAAACACTCTAACTCATAATATGAACAAACCATTCCCAACAACCATTATCATGGTCATAACTATAATTATATACTGAGGTAAAGGTAGATAAAAACTAAATTTTATGATATCAAAACTATAATGGCATGAAAGGATATATCCTAGAATAAATTTATTATATAAATTGGAATGAAAAATATTTATATTTCATAAAAAAATTACTAAACATAAATTTCAAATAACTTTAACAAATAAATAAAAATCAATTTATCTTCCAAAAAATGGGACATTTATGATCTATTCATAAATAAATGGTAATAATTAAAATCTTATAAATTAGGTAAAACATGAATTTAAAAACATCACATTCTATTCATTATTAAATCTCTCATATTTAATATTATATAGAATTTATATGATATATCATTAATATAAAACTTTTATAATTCAATTTATATTATATAAAATTTTTATATAACCAAAATACCTTATATTTTTTAATTTAAAAAAACTTTATAAAACAACCTTTCCAATTTCTAAATAAAATTTTATTTTTTATCATAAAGTATGCCATGTAATTTTCAAAAGGTATTTTAAAATATCATCCTTTAATATTTGGGAAAATTGTTGAATAAAAATTTATTTAATTAATTATAAATAATTTATAATTGATTAATTTATCAATAAATTTCTTATAAATAAAAATATCCAAAAATAACTTTTATTTTTATTTATAAACATTTTAAAAACCATAAAAATCATTTAATATTTAGAAAAAAATAAACATATTTTTAAATTACCTATGCACAGAATCCTTGTTTTATGTTTGTTTATCCTCAATTTACTAATACACACACGCTCTAGGTAAGGTTAACCTACCTTTTACCTTCATGCAGACACTCTCTGAAAGGATAAATGGTTAACACCCTTAAGGAGTGAAAATATGTATAAGGGTTAGGAGGAAACAACCCTTATGTGAAACCTTGAGTATATGTAATTCCTTTAAGAAAAACCCCTTACATATTAGTAATACATTTATGAATTCCCCTTTCATATAGGTAATATCTACATTACCATTACATGAGATGGAAAAGTAACATACTACCATTACATGGACCCTTTACAAAAATGAAAGTCTTATGATTACCTTTACGAGTAAAGGTAGATTCCTTGTTACATTTACATAAAACCTTTCTATGTAAACATTAGCCATTGGTTACCTTTACATAGAAAATATAAATAAGGGTAAAACCCTTATGACCTTCACACATCCTCCTTTTATAAGGGTAAAACCTTTACTCAGCCTCCTCATGTAATGGTAAATTGTATTTAGCTTTACACAGTTCACATAGAGTTCTATAACATATATCTATTTTATGAAAATGCTGTTCTATGTTTTTCAGTTATGATTTAATCAATAAAACAATGATTCAAAAAATATTAAATATTTATAAATGCTAACCTTTTATACTGTTGATTGGTTTCATATTATCATTTATGGTGAAAGAAAACCCAAAACATAGGAGATATATCTTCAAGATATGAATGTGTAAATAATATCATAAAATAAGATACATAGAAATTGTGAATAGAAAAAAACCATATCCTTCTCTTTAAAAGATAATTATTTAAGGATATGATGATTATAAGTGAAAAAAATCACACTAACTCTGTCAGAATACAACAGTCGTGGGATCCTTGATTGTATCAAGAGGATAACCAAAAGATGAAGTAGTGTCATCTCCATCATTGAGAATAATGAATAACCTTTTGGGAATAAGATAGGTTTGTAAGAGTCTCACAAGTATTTCATACCCAAAAGGATAGGATCTCATCTTATTATATAGATTCCTTCAACATTTTGTAACGACTATGGTTCCATCTCACAAAACCCAAACATTACAGTCTATAAGTGTTCATTAATTGAACTCATTTAATGAATGTGTAGTCAATAAATTAACCAAATATGGATCAAAACAAATGGAAACCATTTGGTGAGAGATGAATAATATATATATATATATATATATATATATATATATATTATTTTCATGCATCATATGCATGGGAAAATTCATGCATCACATGCTTTTATTAAATATACACTATATATATAATATCATATAATATATATTCCATCCATCATATTAATGTGTATATGAAACTCATTCATGTGTAAGTTCATCTCATGCATGTACATTTTAGTGCACATAGAAGAGGTATATATTGATTTCTTGGTAGAAAATAATTACAATGTTAAATACTTAAATAATAAAAATTAGGGTAAAATGAGGTAAAATGAAGTAGAATGATTTTTATTTAAGTAAAATGAATTTGTAACGTTCTAGAAGACCATTTTAGGTTTTAGATTAAACCATATAGTTAAAAAAAAATTATTACCTAACATTCCAAATAGTTAAGTGATTCCATTTTTATTATTCACCTACCTTAAGTTTCCAATGAAATATCTATTATTTTCACTTATAAAAAGACCACACCTCTGCCCACTTCAAACCACACCTATACATAGGTTTAATCTCCAATAACCACCTGAATTATCTTCTTAAAAATCCTATCTCAAATTTGGAATCCCCTTCTCTCAAGAAGGATCCACAAATCCTTTAAAACCAAATAAGGTTTCCAAAAAAAATTAAGATCTTGTAGAGTAAGAAATAATATTTCTTGTCAATTGAATTTTTATATTATCTATATAAAACTTATTAAATCATATTTAAAAATTTAGTAAAATATAATTTAGTTCATTATTCTTTGGTAAAATTTATATTCCAATAATACAACAATAATAAATTCTTACTTATTTATACATTATAACACGTTCTTATTTGGGTCAATTCTACCACTAACATGAATTATGCTATAATAATCACTATCCATTTTTTTAAGAAAATTAATAAATTTTTAATATCTGATAACAATTATGAATTTATGATTTTTTATAATTATTGATTGATAATATAAAATTGTATATTCATTAGTAAAATTAATTATTTTTGTTGATTTAATATTCATAAAAAGGGAAAATTTCTAACTGTGCATCAGAAACTAATCCCATAATATATTTGAAATAATAACATGCCTCTAAAACTATATAAAAATAATTTATATCATATATGTGGACATTTTATAGGTTATTACCACATGATTAAGGAGCATATATCAAAAACGGAAGACCTAAGCATGTGTGAAACAAACTAAACAATTAACAATCGATGAATAATTTAAACACTTAATGATTTAAAAATGGGTAATAAAAAATTAAAAATGAATGGTAATAAGTAAAATAAATATAAATAAGGTTTTAATTTATATTAATAATAATTATATATTTATTAAAAAAGATATTAGAGCATGTACGATCAATAGGGAATTTAACGTAATGGGTTCTCTTTTGATCTCTCCCCTTATTTGAGTTCCTATATGTCAAATATTATATTGAATGATTTGTATATGATTTATATATAAAATATACAATTTATTTTATTATTTTTATTTTTAAATAATTAAATTCAAAAATATTTTTATCTCTAATAGTTTTTTGTTTAACTGTCACCATTTAATATTTGTAAGAGTTTTCCTTATGAATTTCCTTTCTTTTAGAATTTTCTCATATTATACACCTATTTTCCTTTATACGATGTATATAATACCCAATTTAAATCATTTATCATAACTAACTTTTTATTTTTTAGATTCAAAATTACATTTAATTTTATCTCTTATATTTTCTTTGGATTCATACACTACAAGTGTTTTAAGGGTTTCCATGACTTAAAATAATTTCATTGAGGCATACTATTTCTTATTTGACTATTCTATTTTAAGTTGGATATATTATAACATTTCCCTATATATTTTAATACTTCCAATTTATTTAATGGTAAATAACATTTCCAAATCAAAATACTCTTTTTGATTGATTGTTATTTCATAAAATACATTATTATAAAGGGAAAATTCATCTCTCTATTTTGGGTATTTTTATTTTATGTTCATATTCAATCATTCCAAAAAAATTTGTTTTCTTATTATTAAAATTAAATATGTATTATCTAATATACCATTTTTATTTATCATTATCTTTATTCAACATGAAATTCTATATCCCTTTTACCGATGTGGGTTACTTCAAACCGTCAATTGAATTCTTAAAAAGTATTTATTTCAACTTCCATACTATTTTGTATATTTATATCCACATTTCATCTATTTTAGATTTATTAATTTTTAATGTTACATTATTGGGATGTTTATTTTGAAAATAATTACTTATAATTCTTTTTGAAAATGATTTTGAATGTGATATATATCTTTGTTTTTTTATAAAAATGCTAAGTGCATATTAATAAAATTATTTTAAAGTAATGTATTGCATTTTCATATATTTATTATATAGGTTCCATTTAAATAAAATTATTATATACTAAAAGAATATTTAATATCAACTTTTTATGAAAATATTATTTTACTTATTTCATTTATCAAAAACAATGTTTAAGCTAAGATATTCATTATTTGTGACACTATAAAAAATAGCCAGTTAATAATTATTTTTCTCCATGTCTTTAATAAATATCACTAATTCTATTGCAATTTTAAAAAACACACCCAATTATCAAGGATATTTATACAATTTAGCTAATTAGCTATGTTTTTAGAAAATATGACTAATTAATCATGTTTTTTAGACAACATGACTAATTAGGAATGTTTTTTAAAAAGCATAGAAAATTAGCTATGTTTACTTAAAAATGTAGTTAGTTTCATTATGTTTCTTAAAAAATTTGGTTTATATATATAATTCATATTTTAAAATTAAACATAAAAAACCATACATAGATATCAAATTTATAAATTATAAATCCTAATAAATTTAAATTTTATAAGAAAATTTAACTAAATTATTTTGTGTAAATAATATAACATTCAATGATTAAATTTAATACATTTATATAATTTAAATATGAAAATAAAATATATTTTACAAAATAAAATTTATAATATTATATTATCCATAAATAATAATTATATATATATCAAAAATTTTAGGATATGTAAGAGTAATTAATATATATATTAGTGTCTTTTTGTGTGTCTATGTTTGTATGTAATGAATGTATTTAACATGTTACATTTAATATATACATCTAAAATAATAATTTTATAATATTAAAATATTTTCATATAAATTCAAATAAATAATTAATAATATATACAATCATGATAAATTTAATTTTTTTTAAAATAACAATTTAATTTAAATAGTATATATACACATAAATATATAATTTTATAATTGAAATTTAAAATTATAATAAATTTTATCATTTAATTAAATTTATAAATTTTTATTTATAAATAAAAATTATATGTTTACATTTTTTATAAATAATGTTATAAATATATATAAATTATACTATAATATAAAAAAATAATATATATATATAAATATATGTACAATTCAAAAATATATAAATATATAAATAAATACATATTATATAATTATATAATATAAAAAATAAAAAATATATGATATATATACAAATATATATACTTCAAGAATATATTCAAATATATGTATAAATACATATTATATATTTATATAATATTAAAAATAATATACTTTGAATATGCATACACACAAATATATATATATATATATATATATATATATATATATTATTAATTTATATCTAATAATGTAAATACTTATATATATAATAGTATTATATAACATTAAAAATAATAAAAATATATCTATATATGTATAGTATTAAAAAAAATTCACTTATACCCCCCCCACACACATACATACATATACATACATATACATATATATATATATATATAAATACATAGACTATATAATGATGTTGTCATGTGGATGAGTTGTCCTAGCATTGGTTTCATATACTGTAGGTGTTTGGGTTCAATGCTTAGCTATCACACTTTACATTGAATTTTTACTCGACGGGTGTACCATCACATTGACATTACTGAGAAATGTGATTTGTGTATGTGATTCAATCAGAAATGAGAGTTACACAAGTGAGTGAGTATTTATCATGGAGGGCGGACATGATCAATGGTAGGGTTCCATGTTTTGGGTTTTTGGTGTTAGTATAGGGAGGTGGGTACTATTTTGGGGGTTTTATGTTGGGTTTCAAAAAAAAGTATTAAATTCAACTAATGTTTCCAAACCCCCCATTAAAATTTTTTATAAACAATTGGAAAATATGGTGTGAGTAGTTATCCATGTTTATAAATGTGTCTAATTATCTACATTTCATAAAACATAATCAATTATCCACATTTCTGAAGACATTTCCAATTAACCATGTCTTAAAAAACATAGCTAATAGACACATTTTAAAAAACACTACCAGGTTTCAAGTTTTATAAACACATCTAATTTACCTACACCTCATTTATCTATGTTTTTTTTATAAACATAAGTAAATTAATTAACAATTTTTATAAATGAGGCTAATGTATTTTTTTGGGATAATTTATATTTTTCATGTAACATAACTAATTTATATTTTTTTAATAGTGTTATTATGTGAAAATTGCATAAAAACTAATATATTTTTTATAAATCCTCTTTAATTTCATATATTCCTCAGATTTATTTTTCATAAATGTTAATACAATTTGAAAACTTCATCCTTTGAATATTATTTATATTACATTCCCTCTTATCGTGCTTTTTTCATAAGTGATTACTATTATAATATAAGCCTTTGATTCATTATTAAAATCCTATAAATTTGTGGTGTTGTGGAAATATAATCTCTTTGAGAGGATTGACACATCATTGAATTTTTATTCTTTATCAAAATCTATATAAAATTTAAACTTTTTTCACATGCCCTTCCAACTTGTACACCATAATCTCCTTTGATTTTATTAAAGGGTGTTCACTTAGATAGTAATACCTTTCGATTAATTAGGGGAAACTATTGATATAACCATATGTCATTTTATTTTGTATGGGAATACTTATAGGCTAATCATTTACGGTCAATCTAGATATTGATTGGTTAATGGTATCATCTATATTCTTTCTATGGATGTTTCATGCCTCATGGAAGATTTAACGTGACCCATTTAATTTTTATGGGATAATAAATTATGATATATGATTTATTTCTTGTGGAACAAATATGTATGGTTATATCATTATGTGATGGGTTGTCCCAAAATAATATATCCCTTCAATACATTGGGTATTGATTTATATATGTTGTGACCATGTCTAATGATATCACCAAGAGGGTGAGGGGTGAATCAATTATCCATTTATTATTATTATTTATTCTCTCATAAATCAACCTCTATTAATAGTTTAGATCTTTATCCACTAATTCTTGTTATCACATACTTTATTGTATACAAGTATATTAAAGTAGAAAAAAGAACACAAGGATTTACAAGGTTCAACATCAATGTAGGAGATCATTCCTTTATAGGTTTATGTTAAGTTAATAAATTTTTATTTCCACTATAATTCACTAGGTGTATATGTATAGAAAATATCTTAAAAATAATACTATAAAATATAATAAAATTCCTTATACCAAATGATTACAGTGGCCACCTCCCAATTGTTTATTTATACTGGATCTTTCTAATTGATGTTATTTTCCAAGGGCTTCTTCATTAGTCTCCTAATTGTTTATTATACAATCTCCCTTTAGTGTGTAAGTGGTCTTCCATGAAATATGGAAAATATGTTATCAAATACCAATGTGTACCGATGCATTGGTGCGTTGGCCTTATTTTTCCTCCTCAATCTACACTATTAGATTCCTCACAATCAATTTCTAATATATAGGTGTATTGCATGACTTCTTATCATTATTACATGATGTACAAGAAACTTCAAGAAATAATCAATAGATTCTCCTTTGATAGTTGTTTGATCTTCTAATTGAAAAAATATTAGGTTATTCTTCTTTGATAGGTTGATGTTTATTCAATATAGAGTAATGTTTAAGGTTCTCCATTTTTCACCTTTTGAAACAAAATATATCTTTAATAATAGTAGAACCAATATCTCTTTCTCATTTGTTTACTCCATCCCTTTTATATTCATAGATTCATGAAAATTGATTCCATGTTCAAATTACGGAAACTCGAAAAATACCAAATGTGAATGATCTCTTTTATTCAAAATAGTGGATTTACCCAGCTTCTATTCTCACTGAATATTTTTTTTAAAATATCATGTTATGAAATTTTGTTTTTAATTATCAATAAATTATGGGACATTATTATTCATGTGATATTAAAATACCACAATATTTTTCTCCATAAAATATTCATATTTTAATTCATTAAAAATTTATTCCACATGTGCATGATAGTAGGAATCATTGCAATGTGACAATTCTATTATAGTGTGGAACCCTTATTTATCCTTACATATCTTCATGTATTAATCATTATTTATATAATATGGAGGATTATTTCCTTTATCACATATTGAATCACAATTGTTTTGAATAACTATGATAAAGATTACATGAAGACCAACAATGGAATATTATCTGATTTAATATTTATAAAGAATAATAATTCAAAAATTTATAGCAATTTCATAATTCTATAATAATAAAATTTTAAACAGTATTGAGCCTTAAAAGCTCAATGAACCTTTCGGATTTTTATATAAAATATTTAAATAAGTCTTATAGAATCATTTGTGCTAATTTTTCACAATGTAAATGATCCTTATATTCTTTGAAAAATGTACCTTAAATAATAGTGAACCATACATGATATTTAATATACATTATGAAGTCATATTTTTTACAATGAAAAGAGATTTATAAGGTTTTGAGTGAATCATATTGTTTTACTCAACCTTATGAATATGTAAATCAACTTTATAAAGTTTATAATAAACCTAAAGAAGTTGATAAGGAATCTTATGGTTGTATTATTTTTTCATTCACTCATCTAGATCAACCTTATAAAGATTACAGGGTCAAAATTATGAAGAAATTTAGGACTTAGTGATTTTTCCAAGTTTGAGAAAAGAATATCTATAGTTTAAAAAATAATTATAAAACCTATTTAGTTGATCTTAAGGAATTCATAAAACACATCAACTCATCTCAAAACCATTTTAGATGGCGTCTCTTCATCAAACAACAATTTTTATTCTTTTCTGTGAATATTTTTTTAGTAATAATCACATATAAATTTATATCTTGAATAATTTATATCTTGAATATGTCCATATAAGGACTCCAAATAGAATCATCATAATTTTATCCTTTTACAAAAAGTAATAATGGTGAAAATCACTCATCTTCACTATACATTGACCCTTCCCCACACAAAAATTTTGAAAACAAAAACACTACTTCAAATACTATTTGTGTCCTTTAATCCCCCCTTGTATTTGTTGTCAATATAGATTCACTTTTGAAAGTAAATTTTCTACTTCCCTTTATAGAAAATAAATTCAAAAGTTCATGCAGAGGATGTATTACTCAACGTCAACCAAATTCTATGGTTTTTCCTGATATAATATTATTATAATTTTATTTATAATTACATATTAATACAATAGTTTATAAAAGGATGACATCACATGACTCTTAGAAATAAGCTCTTATATAACCAACTCAAATTATATGTCATGAAATTATATTTTATAATCAAAATTACCTTTTTTGAATGAATAAATTCATTATTAAGTGATGCGGTTTTAGAAAACACATGCACTGCTTTGGTTATTTTGGACCATTATATAATATATCATATTTAAAATACCGTTAAGAATCATAAACATTGGTAATATATATGTTGTAAATTTACCATCAATATTAGTATATTAAGTGTCATGATAAAGCCTATTTGATCTAGACAAAGGAAGTGATGGCCTCAACCAGTAGGATCATACCTTATAAAGCCCATTTATTGGAGTTTAGAGGGAGATAACATCAATGAGATTTTACATTGACCAAGACTAAGTGAATATTCAATAACTAAAGAATTAGAAAAACCATTTATGGAAAAATTTCATGCTTATTAATATCATGACCCAAACCATGTTCACCAAACCACCCCATGAAAATATCACCATTTCACACCTTACCCTTAGGGAATTCATTAGTATAATAAAGGGATATGTATCTTAACCATAATAGTATGATTTTTTATATTTTTATTTTTAATAAAACAATGATTATATTTATCCCTTCTTAATATTACTTTTTAAATCATTAATTAATGAGTTTGATAAAAATTATATTTTAATATGCTAAAACACAAATGGCATTTTTGAAAAATATAAAGTTTCGATCAAGACACTCTTTCTGATGAATTCAATAATTTTTGAAATAAATGGTATTTTAATAAAACATTATTAATTAATAATATTTATTAAATATAAATTAAAATATAATTTTTTGAAGTCAAATGTAATTTTTATATTGTTTAGAAAACTATTATTGTAAAAAAAAAATTATTTTTCAATAAATAGTGATTTTTTATATAAGTGTAAATTATAAAATTTTGAAATTTATTTTGATAAAATAAATATTATTTTTGAAATAATCATGTTGAAATTATCCAATGGTTTATTTTTTATAATTTTATGGGACATTTGAATTTTTGGGTAAAAATTAAATATGGTATAAATATATAGTGTGTATTATTACAACATAAAATCACAAAAGTGATGTAATAAATAATATAGAGAGAATACAAGACCAAAAAATGTTTTCAATTTAAAATAATGTGTTTTTGAGGTTATCTTATTAATTTTATAAACCCTTAATGAATCCTCCAAAACCTATATTATATTTTAAGGTTTTAAAATTAATTATTTATAAACATGACTCACTTACACATCACCGAGGGTATTATTTTAATGATTTAGGTTCATATAATTATAAAACAATTAAAAAAAATCCTATTTGGTTGAAAAAATGGGAAATAACCATAAGAAGTTTTGTGGTTTTGATTACTTTATGATATAGAGTAAAAAACTTAAATTTAGAAATTAATAAAGATTTATCCCCTATTTTTATATATAAACCCACCCAAACTAACATTAATATTCACTAAAAACCCTTGGATCTAGAATTTACTCCACCTTTTCCTCTCTAGATCCCTCCCAAGGTTCCCCAAATCTCTTAAGAAGCCCCTCCCAAGATTTTAGAATTACCCTATCAAGGTAAAGAATCCTATATTCCTCTTTATTCAAGCACCTCATTTATATTATTCCATTTTATTTTCAATTTATCATGTTGAGATATATTTTCAGAAATCCATATTACTATTATCATGATACCCATGTGATGATAGACCACTTTCAATCTCATTAAAACCTTCCATGAACCTTTATGTACCCCCGTTATGCTGTCAAAATTTCCCTATGACTTTCCATGAAAAACAATTATGTAATGAATACCCATCCCAATTTTAAATCATGGGTATTCACTTAGATGTACCTATAATTAATTTATTTTAGAATTCCTTGTATGTAACCCACACTCCTTAATCATGGGATTAGAGGTGATCAAATAAATCCTTATGTTGTATGATCTAAGTGGTAGATTTATGCATGTACGTGGTAGATGTGATCTGAATTATATAACTCTACAATGCATTGGGTAATGTTTTTATCACAGGGTATTCATTTTATGGGTCATGATAGGTTATCATAAGCACATTATGTTATGTTTTCTTGGCAGTTATCCTTGATTTATGCTTATGATGTCATTTTTTTGTTGTTTCCACATTATAATGTTTCCTTCATGCTATCATTATATATCATGCTTTGATGTTCATGTTTATGATTATAATCCATTTTGTGTCTCATTGATATTCCTATTGAATCACATGTATCAATTTCATCATGTTATTATTTTATTATTCCCTTATTAGACTTTATAGCACAACCCTTTCTTATGTATGTGCCCTGGTTATCCCGTGTAGTTTTAGAAGATCAAGGGAAATTAAAGAAAGTTATGAAGTTTTAGTTTATGTCATTGTGTTTATGTTTCAAATTGTTATTCCATATACCTAATTGCCTAAATACACTTGGCCTCATGATATTTTAGGGTTGTATTAAGTGCATATTTATAAAATAAATCATAAAATAAAGTATATTAAAGATATGGGTTGTCGTAGTTGGTATCAGAGGCGGGTTTAGTTATTTTTGGAGATTAGGATTAGAAAACTCCTATGAAAGCCTTGGGGATAATACTTCATAAAGGAAAACTTTTTTAAATTTTGGTAAAGTATAGACTAAGTGGTTTCCAGGAAAATACATCCCTATCTAGATACCACAAGTGTATTTGGCTCTAGAAAATTGTACCTAGGGGAAAAAATCTCAAAAGGGTGCATTGAGATAGACTGATCATCACCTGGTGCATGAAAATGGGGATTGCTGCACACCTGGTTTGACTCTCCTAGGGAATATGACTTGGTAAATTCAAAATATTTTTATGAACCATTATGAATGTAAAAAAATGACCATGATATTTAAATTCCACCTCAAAACATGGAATCCAAGTTATCGAGGAAGATGAAAAATGGGTCAATTATTAAATCCCAAGTATAAGAATCATACCCTATCCAAATTTGTGTGCTGAATTTCCCAGAAGACCTTGTGATAATCCATTTAGTGGAATTTTATGCTATTCTAGGCATCAATTTTGTCTTCTTGTAAAGAGACATCAAAAATTTATGAGAAAAGTAAATATCCCTTTGTATTGTGAATCGACCTACGATTCTATAAAAATGTAAGGAGGAGGATCAATATAATTTTGTGTCATCATTTAAAACATGGATATTATTACCTTACTAGAAAGCATATCTAGCTTAAATAATTAATACTACAGAAAATATCATCCTTTATGATGTGACCATTGTAAGGGAATATGGTAATGTGTTTCTTGAAGAATTTATTGGTCTTCCTCCAAGCCATGAGGTTGAGTTATCAATTTATCTTACACTTAGAGCTTTGAAAATACCCACGAACCCATATAGAATGGACATTTTTGAACTTGAGGATTTGAAGAAGCAACTAAAGAAGAATTTGGATAAAGGATTCATATACCCAAGTACTTTACCATGGGGTACACTAGTCATCTTTTTCAAGAATAAGGATGGGCCAATGTACCTATGTATTGATTGTTGAGAGTAAAAAAATATCATTATAAAGAAAAAACATTCTCTACCATAGATTGATGACTTGTTTGATCAGATACATGGATCCCCTCTAAGGAGGATCTTTATTCAAGATATTATTATGTAATGGTGAAGAGGGAGGATATACCCCAATAGTAATTTTCATAAAAGGTATAGGAACTAATAGTTCATAGTGATTCCATATTGACTCACTAATGATCTAGTAATATTCACGGACTTAATGAATAAAGTATTTAAGGATTACCTCTATAAATTTGTGATAGTCTTTATAGAATATATTCTTATCTCTCTAAAAGAAAGGAGGCACACGAGAATTATTTAAATTATGTACTAAAGACTTTTCAAAAGGAAAATTAATTTTCAAGGTATAGTAAGTAAAAGTTTTGTATGAAGATAATAAATTTACTAGGGAATGTTATCACCATAAATGGGATACCTGTGGATCATTCAAAAAACTGAGCCAATTGAAGGATAGCCCAGACCAACCTCTATGACTGAAATCTGTAGTTTCATTTGATAGATGGGTACTATAATCAATTTGTGATAAACTTATCACAATTTTAAAATACTATAACAAAGATAACTAGTAAGTGTTTGAAGTTTCTTTGGATGGAAGAATGTTAAGAGGAATTTAAAGAGTTAAAGAAGATGATAATCACTTCACCTATGCTCATATTAACCACTAATGGGGAAGTATTTTTGATCTACAATGATGCATCCAAAAAGGTCTTGGGTTATGTACTCATTCTAGATGACAAAGTGATAGCCTATCCCTCCCACCAATTAAAGACCCATGAGAAAAACTATATAACACATGATATAGAATTGTATATAGTGATCTTCACATTAAATATTTGGTGATTTTATTTCTATGGGGAGAAGTGTGACATATATACAGACCATAAAAGACTCAATTATATATTCACAAAAAAGGAGTTCAATATGCACCAACAGAGGTAGTCAGAGCTGATCAAGGATTATGATTGTTCATTACATGGACATCATGGGAATGAAAATAAAGTGATATATGCTCTATGTAGAAATGATCCTATAACTCTATCCATGATGAGGATTGTAGAGAATCCAATCTTATTGGGAAATAAAAGGATGGACATAAGAATAATTAAAGGATCTTTATCCTACCTTGCTCAAATAACTACTAAACAATCCATTCTTGAGAGGATATAGGAAGCCTAGAAAGATGATGAGGTTCTATAGAAAAAGGTAGTGAATATTCCAGAGTTCAAATTTTGTAAATAAAGAGTTATATGGTTTGGAACCTAGACATGTGTCCCATGAAAACCAAAACTGAAGCGGGAACTTTTGGATGATGCACATAGATCATCCTTCTCTATTCATATAGTATGCACTAATATGTATAGATATTTGAAGAAAGACTTATGGAAAGATAACATAAATAAGGAGATAATTAAATTTTTATCATGATATTTTTTATTTCAACAAGTTAAGGATGAACAATATAATTCTAAGGGTATGATTCAACCATTTTCGATACCAGTATGGAAATAGGAAAAAATAACCATGGATTTTGTCGCAGGACTACCCAGGGTCCCTAAAGGAAATAAAACCATATGGGTGGTAGCTGATATCCTAACCAACTCAGCACATTTCATTGTTATCAAAGAAGATTTATCTCTTCATCAAATCACCGAGATATACATAAGGGAAGTGGTAAGTCTGCATGGAGTTCAACTCTCTACTGTATCTGATCAAGATATGAGGTTTACCTCAAGGTTATTGAGAAGCCTTCAGTTAGAGTTGGGTACACAGATGATATTTATAACTTCTTATCACTATCAGATGGATGGATAGTCTGAATGGATCATTAAAACTCTATAAGATAAGATAAGATCATATCCAAGACATTTCTAAGGATGTTGGGATCATAAACTTCCCCCACTGGTGTTCTTATATAATAAAATATTTCATTATAGAATTCAAATGGAACCTTATGAGGCTCTATATGGGAAGGGGTGTCAGAGTCTGACATGTTGGGATGAAATTGGAGAGTGGAAGTTGATGAGACCTAATCTAACCCAAGATATGATAGATAATGTTCAAACCATTCAACATCATATGAAATCTACACAAATTTGATAGAAAACTATGCATAAAATAATAAATAATACTTACAGTTAGAGGTCATAGATAAAGTGTTACTTCATATATAATAATGGAATAAATTCATGAGGTTTTGGAATAAGGGAAAGCTTATCCCAAGATACATCTACCCCTTATAGATCTTTGATCACATCAGAGTAGTGACCAATTAACTTGAACTCCCACCTAGAATATCTCAAGTACATGAGGTGTTCCTTGTATAACTCTTGAGAAAGTACATACCAGACCCCTCACATGTACTAAATCCATATGTGGTACCATTATATAATGATATTTTATACAAAGAGTTTCTGGTGAAGATCTTAGATCATAGAGACAAAGTTCTACAAAATAAGAAAACACACCTGGTCAATGTGTTGTGATGAAATCATATTTTTGATCAAAGAGACATGGAAATCAGAAGATGTGAAGAAATAGAAGAAACCTTATTTATTTTAGTGGATGAAATAAAAAAAAATTCGGGTGAAATATTTTAATGGGAAAGGAATTTAAAACCCCCAAATTTTATAAATTCAATTCCCATTTTGAATGAATAAATGAATTATTAAGTAATATAGTTATAGAAAAAACATTCTCTAATTTACTTATTTTAGGTTGTTATAAAATCTATCAGATCTAAATGAACATTAAGCATCATAGCTATTTATAATATAACCATTGTATATTGGCCTTTAAGATTAGTATATAAAGGGTTATGTTAAAGTTCATTTGACATAAACAAAGTAAACGATGGCCACGAATAGTAGGATTGTTCCCCATGAAGCCCATTTATTAGAGATTCCAAGGTAGATAACATCATTGGGATTTAAACTTGAAAAATTTCATGTAGAGATTCAACAACTAAATAATGAGTGAAACCATTTATGGGATAAGTTCATGCTCATCGAGATCACAACCCAAACCAGGTTCGGCGAAAAACCCCATGAAAATATCACCATCACACACCTTACCCTTAGGGAATTCATTGGTGTAATAAAGGGCTAT
This sequence comes from Viscum album, assembly GCA_963277665.1. Lineage (NCBI taxonomy): Eukaryota > Viridiplantae > Streptophyta > Magnoliopsida > Santalales > Viscaceae > Viscum > Viscum album. The sequence continues at coordinate 1,813,499,380 of OY728156.1, forward strand.
ATTTTTTGGAAATTAATGGTATGAATTTTATATTTTTATTTTTAATAAAACAAATATTATATATATATATTTTAGTATTAATTTTTAAATGATTAAATAAAGAGTTTGATAAAAATTATATTTTGATATGATGAAACAAAAATTGTATTTTTGGGAAATATGTAGTTTCAATAAAGACAATATTTTTGATGAATTCAAGAATTTTTGAAATAAATTTTATTTTAAAAAAATAATATTATTGTTGACACCAAAAGATTGGGAAGAAGAAGAACAAGAGGGAAACCTCCCAGACTGCCCCGTAGAGCCCTTTCGTGGAGCCCCATGGCCCCACGCCCGACGTAGAGCAAGGAGGTGGTAACACTCCACGAGTCGTTTTGATGTTCATGACCCACTACGGAGCAAGGAGGAGGTAACGCTCCACAATCCATTTTGACGTTCCCGACCTGCCGCGGAGCAAGGAGGCGGTAACGCTCCGTGAGCCATTTTGACATTTGCGATCCACCACAGAGCAAACTCCATCTTCACGCCAAGTGAGCTCTACTTCACGGAACTATTGCCTATAAATATAGGGCTCCCCTCGAGCCCAAAGGAAAAATCATCTGACCTTTCACCTTCTAAGATCACAAATCACGAAGCACCTCTTGCTTTGCGAACCATGATTTCTTCATGGTACTTCTGCTTTGTGAAGTGCCTCTCGCTTGGCATTAATTGATCCCCTCTTCTGAGAGGGATTCCTTTCGTGAATCCCATGAGCCTTCGCAAAGGAAGGATATCCCCATGGGGACTCAGGTTGCCACAAAGTGTTTATGCTTCGTGAAACACCCATCACAACCACATGACCTGTATGCTAAGGTAGGGTCACTGTGCTTCACGAAGCACATTGCTTCACAAAACCCTGCTTTGTGAGGCACCACTACTTTTCAAGTCATTGCTTTGTGAGTACCTTTACACTTTGCAAATCTCCACCTATATGCACCTATTCCCTATGCCTATCCTAGGAAACTTCAATTTGCGAAGCACTTCCCTTCACGAAGCCCCTCCACTTTATAGAGAACAAGAGCTTCACAAGACTTCTACTTATGGCCCCTTTTTCTCTACAACTCCTTTTCCCATGCAGCCCTTCAGGTTTACACAAAGCAATTTCAAAGTCTCTCGAATGATACCACCCATTTCATTGCTTCGCCTCATGCTTCTTTGCATAGGCACGTTAACAACTATTGCTTCTTCACCTAGCCAAACTAACGTGGACCGCCCAATGGTATGCTCCATAACACCCCCTAGCCACGACGTTTCCTATCCCTTCTCTTCACTAAGGTGTATAGGGTGCTGATTATGTAAGTCCTAGGGGTGCGGAGTAAACCCACCTCGTCTGATCTATAGGACTTTAAAATACCAAGCACCTTTCTCCTCAGCACATGATGTTAAACTGTGGCCTCACCCCGTGTATCATATGTGGGGTACCCCACCTTGGACATTCTCTATTCCCACTGGTCTCCATGGGAGTAAAATCATTCCTCACATGGAATGAGACCCTATTTATCAAAGAGGCATCTATCCGCAGGGAAAGGGAAACCACCCTGGTGTAAGCCCCTAGCTTTTCTTGCAGGAGGTAGTATCTCTACTCCTCTCTTCCTGGGTTCCAAATCCCTCTCCCACTAGGCTTTGTCACCAATCAGGCCTCCACCCTGGAGTAAGTCCCAATCTCTATCTCCCTGGGCTGCTAACCATGTGTAAGACCCTACTTCCTCTTTGGGCCGCTAACCACGCATGCGCCCCACTTCACTTCCCACGGATGCACCTTTTGCGATGTGAACATCAGGTATTTTCTATCTCTTGTTTCTCACACTAAGCATGAATCACATGGGATTAGAGCAAGCACTGACCATGATATACTCCTTGGGAAGCTTAGAGTGTAAGACCCACAACCACCACTTGAACTAAGTGGTCTTTGATCCTTGCCAAGGCGGGGTACATAGGAAGCCTCCCTGAGGTTCAAGCCCACCACCCATTGGTTCCGACCCCCTTCACATCAGTTCACAAAACTCCCTCCTAAACTATGAGGTCTTTGATCCTTGCCAAGGCAGGGTACGTAGGAAGCCTCCACGAGGTTCAATCCCACCATCCACCTATCGTTCTGACCATCTTCACATCGGTTCACCAACACCTTGGGCAGCCTAGAGTGTATGCCCCACACCCAACCTGAACTATGAGGTCTTTGATCCTTGCCAAGGCAGGGTACATAAGAAGCCTCCACAAGGTTCAATCCCACCACCCCGATCATTCCGACCTCCTTCACGTTGGTTCACCAAACTCCATCCTGAACTATATGGTCTTTGATCCTTTCCAAGGCAGGGTACGTAGGAAGCCTCCATGAGGATCAAGCCCACCACCCCGGTCATTTCGACCATCTTCACATCGGTTCACCAACACCTTGGACAACCTAGAGTGTAAGCCCCATACCCATACCTAAACTATGAGGTCTTTGATCCTTTACAAGGCAATGTACATAGGAAGCCTCCATGAGGTTTAAGCCCACCATCTATCTAGGACCAATGTCCCCCTTCACGTCAGTTCACTCTCATCCTGCGTGACATTAAACTGTGAAACTCAATTAGTGGTAAGCCATTATCTTCCCCAATCAGCGATAAGCCGTTACGAATCCATTCAGCGGTAAGCCATTGTTAACCCTGTCCAGCGATAAGACATTGTGACTCTATTCAGCGGTAAGCCATTTTCAACTACATCCAATGGTAAGCCGTTGTGACCCCATTCTGCTGTAAGCCATCACAAACCTATCCAGCGGTAAGCCATCGACATCCCCATCCAGCGATAAGCTGTTGGAATCCCCAATCATCAGTAAGCCATCATCAGATGAAGTATGATGACTTTGATTCCCTACCACAGGGATACGTAGGAAGCCTCTTTGTGGCTCAAGCCTAAATTCATCTTCATCCTCATGGAGGTTCCATGTCATTCTCCATCCACTTCATTCAACACTCCATCATCCATCCTGATTCTTACCCAGGACACCACATCCCAGTGGGATCCTTCCATCTCATTACCCATTCCCCTTAACAATAATTAGGAAGTTAACCACATGTTGGACCCAACATCAATGTTACCTCTAGTGGTTGAACCCATCTGATCCACTCTCAACAGTGTTCTAGTCAGTCTGATTCATCTCTGCTAGACGTTAAACTCACAGCATACCTTGTGTTAAACATGGAAAGCTAAGGAAAACCTCAGATACATGCCCATGGCATGTGATCCCCCACATCCGATGTGGGATTCCTTGGGCTTCTGCACCCTTGAGAAGCCCTATAATAAGGAGAAGAAACCCATACATGCTAGTGTCCCAGCATCCAGACATGCCAGTGATGTCCAAAGTGACTACTCCCCTGACCGAAGGTTGCTGCCCTGATTGGACCCTTTGGATTGTCCCGACAGAAGCAGTGTAATTAACTAGTGTCCATGAAGATATGGCACTAGGAATAGTTTCATGAACAACATCTTAAATCTATAAGGGAGGCCCGGACTAGGTGACAAGTTCTGAGGAGGAATCCACAGAAGGAAGAGCCGACATACCATCATCCCATTTCGATCAAGTAGAAAACTTCCCTGAATATGGAATGGATGCCGCCCGACTTTGGAAAGCGGGAATGCGGGGCAACAGCTGTGCATACTCCACAGATGGATGCGCGTGCCCTGACGAAAGCGTCGAAAACAGAAATGGTGAACCCGACATGAAGATCTTCTCCTCAATATGGAGATTAGTAGTGTTTGATACATTAGTGGATTAGCATGTCACCAGATCCAGATATCCGGTGCTGGGTCCCGCCAAGAAAATAGCGGGCCTGGTGTGAAACTCACCAAAAGTTGGGGCAGTAGAACGTTGGACATCCCGGTCTGCGACGTTGTCAGTGTGGATGCATCTTACCAGCCATGGGAGATAGAATGGCACTGGGACATGGGTTGTTGATTTATATTTTTCTTTCAGTACTGATGAGTTAATCTCCCTACTTTCATGAAACCAAGCTACTGCACCTAGAACTCAATCACCACCTGCCCACCGATACAGGGGTAGGGGCAGTGCCAGCGCGGTAGTCCCACATGGTTCCACATCTTCTATGATGGTCTCTATACCCACGACCATGGGGCACCCATGCCCCATCTCCCCGTTTGAGGTCATCCAACGAAGGGTGATCAATGACCTCAAGTGCCGGTAAGAGGAGGAGGGAATTATCCCATCTTAGGATACCGCCTGGATTTAGAGGTGTCTGCACCTCGTCGTCAATGCCACCCCCGAGGGCCATGCAGGGAGCCACTGCTCCCCACCCCAACATATAACCATTTCGGTAGCCTGTCCCTAGAACACTTCGATGACTCCCGGACCTATGCCGATAAGGTAGGGGATGTTCGGGCCAGCCCGGTTAGAGTCCCATTCTAGGGGCTCCTAGCAAGGGCATTCGGGCCAGCCCGGTTAGAGTCCCATTCTAGGGGCTCCTAGCAAGGGCACCCACCCATCCGTGTGAATTCCGCTGCCCGATATTACTGGATGGGAGCAGGTAAGCCATGCACCTACACCAGTGGCTCTAGTTAGTCTAACCTGATGCCAGCATCAGGCGCAAGCTGAAGAGGACACCCGCCAAGGTGCATCAACGTCAGCAGCTACTGTGGCCCGAGCCACTGCTGACGCATACCACCAAATCCCTGTGTATGATGAATAGGGACATTCATACGCCCGACCTGGATCGAGGCCCCAACCACCCCATGGGCAGGCTGAGTCAACTCTCTTGGTCACCAGCACAGGCATTGGCCGCTGTAGACTAGCCTGTGGCAACGACACCCAATACAAAGGTCCTACCCATACCACTACCTTGGAGAACGCAGATCATCCCCAATTCCAAGATCATCATGGAGGTCTGCCCCATGCTGCCTTCAGTCCAAATGAGGGTCCTCCCCACGAAAGTGACGCTCAGCACAGAAGTCTCTGTTGTGCCCACTACACCAGATATGGAGTCATTTTTCCTGCCACAGATCGTTGGTATGGGGACGTTTCACATCCTATCACTCTTTAATGTGGGGACCCTCCTCGTGTCCTCGTAGTAGTGGGTGGAGGTTCTCCTCACCTCATCAATTAGAGGAGTGAGGGCCGAATTTTCCTCACTAGAACCCAACATGGAGGTCCTACCCGTGTTCAGATCAATCAGTATGAGACCCCTCCTCATACTGATATCATCAGAAGGAACAAGCATGGGGGTCCCACCGGTGCTCCTATGGGCTCGAGTAGAGGTCATACCCGCTCTAGCACTTCCCATAGAGGTCCTCCCCATATCCCTTTTGATATCTTACCCAGTGCTCCTCACACCCCGGCTTTTTCAAGTGGAAGTCCATCCCGCCCTAACACCAGTATGGCCGAAGGACCTCCTCATGTCAGAAATCTGCCCTGTCTAGAAGAGCCATCCAGGAGAAGGAAGGCGGGTCATCACCACCATAAGAAGGATTCAGGGAAGGTCCAGACAGAGATCAAACCAGTCTGCTTCTCAGAATCTGAAGCAGAATACGACTCAGCGTGCGAACCCTCCCCTCACTCATCAGAGTCGAGGGCTATGGAATGAACGAGGTGCATCAGCCTAGTACTCCCAGAATGCGAGGTCCATCGGATTCTTGCCTCCCTCCATAGGTATATCTATGAGGATTAAAATATGGAAACCCCACAGGTTACATTCATACAATCACCACCATCATCACCAGAAGCACTCTCTACCTCGACTAGAGATCACGAGGGGTTGTTCTAGGGACCAATGGCAGGTAAGAAGCAGTGCGGCATATCACCAATATCCCTAGAACCTGCGCCAAGAATTGCAGCCATCAGCTCTTCTTATCATGATGTAGCAGCCATGTCACTACAATCTTCGTAGGATAGCCTGAGATTCAGCGACCAGTCAGCCCGTTCGCCGTATTCCCCACTGACCATCCTACCGTCCTAGCGGTCTGTCTTAGTACCGCTCCCAGTTCCTCAGTTGCCTCCAGTTGATGAGTGGGGTAATGAAGGGTCATACCCTAAATCTGAGCCAAGTATCTTATGGAATATCCTCATAGCGGACCACTTCCCCAAGATGTTCTGGCTTGTGGCAGCGCTAGATTTATGCATGCCGGAATCCCCTACCCTAGAGGAAGTTGAGTGTTTCCGCCAAACCCTCTGGGTGATGCACTTTTTCCTTCATCATCAGCGATTGGTTTATCCCAGGAGCCAAGCGCATTTTGAGGACATTAGTGAGAAATTACGTCTAGTTGATTTGGCTGCACTCCTTGTGTCCCAACACCCCGAGTCACCAGGCTGCCGTAAGGCCCTCCAACAACAATGCGTTCAGAGTTTCAAGGTACTCCGTAAGGTTATCAAGGAGGATTCCTCCCACATGAAAATCTGTGGTTGGGGGCAATATGGTTCCCTCCTCTTCAGTCCTATCTGACGACAGCTCGAATCACTAGGCGATATTGAGGACATGACCCCAGGAAAGGTCACGATTAATATGGTCGACATATTGGACAAGGAGAACGAACTGGAGCTTCTTGATAGGGACATAACCCTTGAGGGAATTCCACCACTACTAGATCTATTAGTAAAAGTTACTCTCCATCAGAGGAATATGCTAGGTCTCCTTGCGCCCACCGAGGCATTGATCCTTAGCCGAAATCATGGCAAGGGAAAAGAGAACCTCAGAGATGCCAAACACTCTGACCCATCCACCTCAGTATAGAAGAGAGAGGAGGACCCTGAGAAGGCTGCATTGCACTAACAACTTACTGAATAGAAAAATTTGGTTGATGACCTCCTTGCTGAACGCACTGCAGAGCGATGGATAGACTAAAACAATCCTAGGCCAGGGTATTAGGGGCAGGAACAACTTCCCCTCAGCGAGCTGCCTCCAGGTGACCTTGACCATCCTGCCCCTGCAGACAGGGTTGAGACCAGAAATTATGAAAAGAGGGCGTGGTATGTCTCACCAAACCCTCCAGAACGGCACAACAATCCAAGGAACCCAACTCGGGTTCCCCCAGCTGTCCTGCAGGTCGCTCCACCAGCCGCTCCATGAGCTGCCGAGCCACATTACCATGTTGAAGAACCCACTAACGCACTCGTGATTAGGGACCCACGTCAAGATAGGGACCCTTGCCCAGATGATCTAATGGTGGCACTCATTTCCCACATTGAGGCATTGGAAATGCGATAGGTGGAACTCCCACCTGATGGAAATCCATATCTAGCATGGGTGGATGATATGACGGCACCTACGGGTTTCGAGAATCCTACCTTTCCCCCCTTAAATGGGATAGGGGATCAGCCATAGCATCTGGCCCACTTCGCCTCAAGGTGTGGGACCATGTTAGGGACTCCAACACAGTAGGAGGCTACCAAGCTCCAATGTTTTTTGCAGAAATTGGATGGGCCAGTGTTTGTCTGGTACATCCAGCACCCCATTGGATCAGTAACCAGCTGAGAGGACCTCTGTAGGCAATTCCTCTACCATTTCAGCTCCACCATGTGGAAAATGAGCATCACATACCTCTTCAAGTAAAAACAGAGGCCTGATGAGCATGCTGTGGACTTTATCACTTGGTGGAAAGGGATTACATACTCCCTTGACATGCCACTGACTTAGGAGAAATTACTGAAGATGTGTGTAGGGAATGTTAAAATGGAACTAGTTCCCTATTTGATCACCCAGAACTACCCTAGAGGATTCCAAGACTTCTCTAATAAGGCCTAGTGCCTAGAAGAATCCCTACAACAGGCCATCCAGGCACGTCCGTTGCCCCATGTAATTCCCACAAGGAGGGCTTCCAGAACCGAGCTTGACGTGGTGGACCAAAAAGAGGCCCCCAGACAGCTAGAACTATTACCATTGGAGCCACCTATACAACCTCGCCGAGGCTCTCCACCACTGGCACAACCTCCAGCCCAGTAGTGGCCACCTCAAAATCAGCAGGTGCCCCCGCGCAACATGCAACGACCACCCATGTGGGACAATCAGGCCCCACCTCCTCAATAGGATCCTACAGCCCCTCGTCAGGGATAGGCTCCAAGGCCCCCCTTTCTAGATAGAAGAAACCAGACTTACTCATTCAATGAGAATCCAGTTTATGGCTATTTCTGAAGTGCCTTAGAGCAGGGGATTGTGCATTTTACTGAGTGTTGAATGCTAGAAGAAGCGAACCTCACTGATCGCCCCAACTACTACCCCCATCACCAGATCCTGGGGAACACTATCAAGCAGTGCTATGTTTTCAAATACTAGCTTCAAGACCAGGTCGATAACAACATAGTCAAGTTGGGCCTGGCCCCGACACAAGTGGCATGCATCGTCATAAGGCCAGACGATAGCAGTGACAACGAGGGCGAGGGGAAGAAGGTTTCTAACCAAGGGTCCTCGAAGTATGATGAATAAAATGGCTCGAAAAATGGTTTCCCATGACCATGGTATCATCTATGCATGCCTAAATCAGCAAGATCCTTCAGAATACATGTCTACTGCTTCTGCATTGTCATCTCATCCGACCTCTTCCCATAAGAGCAAACACCGATAACACAAGGGAAAACAACGTGCCTCGCCAATGCCATCGTCGTCCCATACTCTTAGTGAATTTATGCCCCTAGAGATGGGTATTCCTCCTAGGATCTTCCCACTAGTGGATGAATCTTTGAGTGATAGTCAAGAGTATGCTTCGGTTAACACCGTAGAGTTGGTAAACCCCTACATGACTTCTGAGGATGGAGAGCACCAGGCAGATCTCCCCAACATCGATAATCGACGCCAATGTCAGCAGAGCCGGGGCCATATGGGTCGTCGAGGCACATCAGTTGGCACTTCCATCCAGGCTGTGCACACCACTGAGAACAGATAACAGACTTAGTGCAGAGCTCAGAACGTGCAACCTCCTCACCCAGTGTCATCAGGCCTGCCTTCACCACCATTTGTGCTACTGAATCAGGAAGAACCACCTCAACCATGATGTGACCATCCAAGCCATGCTACAGTCCAGTCTCAGTCATTCAGACGTCATCCGGTAGACACTCTGCAGGCTTCGACTAGTGAGCAGTGGGATATGCCCAGCACCAGTCAGCTGCTGGCCCAGTCGGCAGGGTCTACCGTACTGCCTATCATAAAGCGACCTCCTGCAAGCAGAGGTTCACACCTGGCATGAAAGTATGATGTTATCAAGCACCGTTACTGAATCCCAGCAAGAATTTACATCCTCAAGGCCCTTCTCCTATTGACAGATATGCGTGAGGGCCTCGCTGAGGCTTTAAGAAGCCCCCTTCAGTTTGAGATAGAGGTAGCAGCTGCAGAGGCCTTTCATGCAGAAGTGATAGAGAATGATGAATTCCAAGACATTATCTCATTCTCTGGAGAAGATGAAGGTTTTCCCATATAGGGTCACATTTGACCACTGTACATCACCGACCAATTCAATGGCATGGAGGTTCGTCACTGTCTTATTGACATCGGCTCCAGGATTAACCTTATCCCAAAACTGACACTGCGGAAGATGGGGTTATCTGAAGATGACATGACACCCTCTGACCTGAAAATCTAGGGATACAACAGGAGAGAACAAACTCCGGTCAACAAGATACATTTTAAGACCCAGTTCAGTGGCCTAGTTGCCAATACCGAGTTTATGGTTGTATTCCAAGACACAACGTACAATGTATTTATGGGCAGACCATGGCTCCACCTGCACGTGGCGGTTCCCTCATCGTATCACCAATGCCTCAAGTACTCCCTAAATGGTCAAGTGGATGTGCTCTAAAGTGACGCATCTCCTTTTCCTCTTGTGAAGCCCTCTACCTGGATACCGACTATTACAAGATCAAGGACAAGTAGATTCAAACCAATGAGGTCAAGCATGCTGCGGTTACAACCGAACACTGGGCAGGTCTGGATGACGCCTACGTCTTCCTGATCCATCGATTGGAGGCCACGACCCTCGATATGGGGCGATGTTTTGTTGTATCTAGTACAAGGGGGAGCATATTCTCAGGTCCAATCAACATTGGGAGATCAATTCATATTATTATATGAATTAAGCCTCGGTGATCCCTGATCCTCCTACCCCATAAAGTATCGGGATGTTTTCCCCATGGAAACGGAGATACGTCATACTTTCCTATTTCACCGGACCAGAATCAACTGGATCAAGCCGACGTGCCACTATTTATTTGATATTATTAAGCATGGACCCTTGGTCCAAAGACCAGATGGGATTGGGTCGATAGACTTCATTGCTATGGTTTTGGCAGCATCAGAATCTCCCGATGTAGTGACCACTACTGCTCAGGCTGGTACCAGCCTCCCATTGGAATCTGCCGACCCATAGGAAGCTCCTCCTACTGGGGATCCCTCCTCCACAAAAAAAGAAGAGGATTTGGAGGATTCTCCCCTACCTTTGGAGAGGGAATTTCCACCACAGTTGATGAGTTGGTACAGGTAAACCTCGGTAGCAAGGCAGATCCGAGACCTACATTAATTAGTGCCACCATGTCCCTCGAGGAGTAGCAGCGGTAAGTAGACTTCCTGAAACAACATCATGATGTATTTGACTAGAGCTAAAATGAGATTCTAGTACTAGATCCTTAGGTATACATCCACCACCTTGGTCTCCCTGCAAATCATCGCGGGTTCAAACAGCCTCCTAGGAAGATGCACCCTTCTCATGGTGCCATGGTAGAGGTGGAAGTTGATAAGCTCATTAGAGCCAATTTCATTAAGGAGGTCCAGTACCCCAAATGGATGGCCAACATCATACCAGTCAGGAAGAAGAAAAAACAGATCAGAGTCTGCATCGACTTCTGGGATCTCAACCGTCACTGTCCAAAGGATGATTTTCCCCTTCCTGTGATAGAATTTTAGATCGATGCTACAGCTGGGTTCCAAGACCTCTCCTTCATGGACGGTTACTCTGGGTACAAATAGATTCAAATGGCCCCCAAGGACGATGAGTCTAGATCCTTTAGGGTTCCACAAGGTACGTTTTGTTACCAGGTCATGCCCTTCGGCTTAAAGAATGCAGGTGACACCTATCAACGAGCCATGCATCGCATATTCAAGCTAATCCTCAGGACATTGGTGGAATTCTATGTGGACGATCTAGTGGTCAAATATCACCAGAACTAGTACCATCTCAAGGACCATGAGAAAGTGTTTTGATTTCTCTATTCCCACAACCTGAAGATGAACCCATTGAAATGTGCCTTTGGGGTCACCTCTGGGAAGTTCCTTAGATTTGTTGTTAGATACTGGGGTATCAAGATCAACCCAGAGAAGATCAAGTCCATCATCCAGATGCCTCCCTCGAGAAATATTCAGGAACTTAGAGGTTTTCAAGGCCACTTATCCTACATACTCCGATTCATTGCGAATCTGGCTGGCAAGTGTAAGCCCTTTTCACAGCTCATAAAGAAAGGAATTGCTTACGAATGAGATGAAGAGTGCCAGACCGCATTCAAGGAAATCAAGAAGTATCTGCTATAGCCTCCGGTCTTGATGCCACCCATCTACAGAAATCCACTAGTCCTTTATGTGACTACCCTGGAATGATCTCTTGGTGCCCTTCTAACCCAAAAGAACAATGAGGGGATAGAAAACAACCTCTACTACCTCAGTCGTATTCTCATCGATACAGAGACCAGATACTTCCCCATCGAAAAGAGATACCTTGCGCTGGTATTCGTAGTACAGAAATTGAAACATTACTTGTAGCACCATGAGGTACAGCTGGTGTCTCGGGTAGACCGACTGAAGTACATTCTGAACCACCCTATGTTGACAGGACATCAAGCTCAGTGGGCAGTGACTCTTTATCAGTTTGATATCAGGTTTGTATTTCAAAAAGATATTAAGGGGAAAGCATTGGAAGACTTCCTTACTGCCCATCCGGCTCCTACTGACCAGTCCTTGGATCTCCATTTTCCTGATGAGGTAATCCTCTTAGTAGATCATGCCATCCCATGTTGGAAGATGCATTTCGATGGTGCTTCCCGGAGTCCCACCAACAGGAGGCTCAATGATCCTTGGCTCAATAGGCTAGGCTTGGGTATCGTCTTTATTACCCCAGCACAAGCCATTCTTCCGTACTCATTACTGTTGTCAGAAGGCTACACCAACAATGAGGTAGAGTATCGGGCTCTTATCACTGGCCTTGAGCTGGCCCTTGAGATTGATGTGCCCCATTTTCATGTGAAAGGGGATTCTAAACTAGTCATCAAGTAGATCAACAGTGACTATGTCATCAGAAATCCAGATCTCGTATCGTTGTTGGCGCACACTCTCTAGTTAATAGCCTAGTTCCCATATCAGCCGGAAGTTACTCAGGTCCCTCGATCTCAGAACAATCGAGCTGATGCCCTGGCCAGCCTGGCTGCATCACTTGCAGAACCTGAGTAGGATGATCTGATTATCCACATGGCACATTGAATATTCATTTCTCCCGTCACCCTAGGTGATGAAGACGACCTGTAGGTGAGCCATCTTACCATCGAAGCCTCCACTTTAGGACCCCCAGGTCCCTCAGGTGCAGTGGTTGAAGTGACTTCCGACTGGAGAGCCCCCTTTGTCGAGTATCTCCAAAATGGTTACCTCTCGAATGATCAGGCCGAGCGCGAGTGAATCCGATGCCGCGTGCTGAGGTTTACCCTCTAGAGTGGTCCCAGTCTTGAGAAGATCCTCTACAAGCGTGGTTTTGATGGTGTTATCCTCTGTTGAATCCAAGGATTTGAGATTTCTAAGGTCATGCAGAAGGTTCACGCTAGTTTCTACGAGGCTCATCAGACCATGCCAAAGCTATCTCACCAGATCCAAATACTGGGGTACTTTTGGCCCTCCATGATCCATGATTTCATCGAGTTAACCAAGAGATTCCATGCGTTCCAAGTTTATGAAAACTTTGTACATCGGCCACCAGAGCCTCTCTACACTACCAAGTACTCTTGGCCCTTCGTAGTCTAGGGATTGGATATCGTGGGACCATATCCACTGGTGACAATTCGCTAGTGAAGGTTCATCCTGACCGCTACAGATTTCTTTTCCAAGTGGGCAGAGGCAGTTCCTCTCAAGGAGGTCAAGGCTCGTTCTATCATTTAATTCATGAGCTCCAATATCATCTACTGATTTGGGGTCCCTCACGCTGTGCTCACCAATAATGGCACCAACTTCCGGGAAGCTGAGTTGAAGAAATTGTATGCCAAGTAAAAAATCCATTCTAACCATACCTCCCACTACCACGCGTAAGAAAAATGGTAGATCGAGGCATTCAACAAGACCCTCTCCAACATTTTGCAGAAAATGGTTGGTCAGAACAAGAAGAGTTGGCAGAAAAGCTCCCAAATTCCCTCTGGTCTTATCAAACGATGACTCGTAATTCCACACAGGTGACCCCATATTCCCTGGTGTATGAAACAGAAGCTGTATTGCTTATTGAGATTCCGTTTCCTTTGTTACGCACAGCGGTCTACAACCAGCAAGCACCAGATAAGGTTGCTGAAATTCATCTGGCTGAATTGGAAGCACTCGACGAGAATAGGCTTCGTGCCCTGCACAACCTGGAAAGACACTAGAACAAGATGGCTAGATCCTTCAACAAGAAGGTTCACCTCTAATATTTCCTGTAAGGTGATCTGGTATTGGCCCTCTAGACACTAATGATACCTGGCAGGAAACCACCCAAGTTGGAGCCCAAATGGGAAGGACCTTTCATTGTTCACAAGGTCTACCCCAATGACGCATACTCACTGGTGACCATGGATGGTGAGCATATAAATCCTCCCACCAATGCCAGGTTTCTCAAGCAATACTTTTCCAGAGCCAGATGGTCCAGCATGACCCTAAACTATTTGGTCCGACATGACCATAAACTGTTTGGTCTGGCATGACCCTAAACTATTTGGTCCGGCATGACCCTAAAATATTTGGTCCGACATGACCATAAACTGTTTGGTCCGGCATGACCCTAAAATATTTGGTCCATCATGACCCTAAACTATTTAGTCTGACACGACCCTAAACTGTTTGGTCCTGCATGACCCTAAACTGCCCGGTCCTACATGACTTTAAACTGTAATACGTCCTGCATGACGTTAAATGGTATGTCATCCTGCAGGATGTTAAACTACATCATTAGAACTACGTATGGCTTGATTCCCATCTGCATGGGATATGTAGGAATGCTCAGATGCTCGGCCCTGAGTCCAGCCCCCAGACTCTTCTCTTTGACTATCCCCCCTGGGTATAGTTCTCTCGGACGGTCCTTGCATAGTATAGTGTAGGATCCTTTAGCTCTACTCATGTCAGGATTACGATGATCACACCATGTGCCCCTCCCCATTCTTCTATCCTCTCACATCCTCACCACATGACATTAAAATGCATGGCCTTTAAGAACTATGTGCATCTTGATTCCCATCCTCATGGGATACATAGGAACACCCAGACATTTTGTCTGTTGGCCCAGACCAAACTTCAGAATCTCCCCTCGGGTCAAGACATATGGTATGGTATGGGATTTTACCCTAATTAACGTTGAGATCATCTCGATCCCTCCATATGTCCTACTCCCCAGAGATATTTGTCACTTTCACCGCCCTACTTGACGTTTAAATACATGGGCATAACTATGCTTCACCCACTCCTTTTATTGGGACTCCATCATCTTTCACATCCAAAAGGACCCCAGAATGGCATGGATGCTCGGCCTAAGGGCTCTCCTACCACTTTGGGCCAACTCCCTTGAGGATGTTGAGAAAACAAATTGATATAATTCCTGTGTTGCGAATATGGTTAGCATTTGATGCTCATTTGTTGTTCCCATTTTAGGTCACACTATAAGGAAGTTGTGTTTTGAACATGGTCAGTGGCTATCCTTTGTCGTTTTCACCACCCCCATAGATCCCAAACATTGAGTGTGGTGGTTCATCCTGCCCACTGCATATTCAAGTTGCGACTCCCTTCGGGCGATGCCAGCTATAATAACCTTATATGATAGGGAAATGTGAATCTGGATCTTTCTTTCCCACACCGAGAACTGCACAAGTGGGATTAGGAGCTGTGATGAGGTGGTAACTGCACAAGAGGTAATATGGCTACATTTGGCTGGGACGCCCAGCCTTAGGTCCTTCAACCCCTTCGAGCCCCTCACCCAAGTTCTCATTTAGGATTATGTGGTGCGGTGTGGACTCATGTCCTCATTCACATTGGGCTATTTCACCATGCCACACATATCCCCTTGAGATATACCTTCTTTCATTTATCTTTCGTTCTATGAGCACAAGCCCTGCCATGCTCAACATGACCCATCATTTGGGTTTCCATCACCCTCTATATCCAGAAGGGCCCCTAAATGGCATGGATACTCGGCCCAAGGACTCTCCTACCATTACGAGCTAACACCCTTGAGGATTGTGAGTGAAAAATTGATAGAAGTCCCGTGTTGAGAATATGTTCAACGATCGACGCTCAATTATTCACCCCCTTTGGGTCACATAAGGGTGGATACTGTGTTGTGAACCTGGTCAACAATTGTCTTTAATCATCATTGTCGCTTTGTGTTCTTCCATAAGTGAGATGATTAGACCTCTCTATCCCACACATATGACATTAAAATAGGCATATATGGTCTGAGTTCTATGACCCTAAACTAAGATCACTTCCATCCTCACTGCAAGATGTTAAACTGCAGACTGGCCAAGACTTTCCATCCAAGGCCCAAGCCCCTTGTCCTTTTAGATCCCCTGGCCCAATGTAACGACCCAAAGTTTCATTAATGGAAAATACCTCTTGATCCAGTTAAATGTTTCTTTATGAAAAACGTTTTTATAAGATGTCAACTTCTTTGGTTTTACGTTAAGATTTGTGACCGTTACTTTTATAGCCGTTGAATAGTGATCACATGAGTAGTATAAAAATATGGCTTTAACGAACCCAATTTTACTCATACAAAGGAAGCGATGGCCTCATCCAGTAGAATTTCCCCATACGAAGCCCATTTGTCGGAGCTCGGAAAAGAGGTGGCGTCTTTGGGATTCGCCCTTGACCAAGCCCAAGCTGAGCTTCATTATGTCAAGCTCGAATGTGATCGTCTATGGGAAAAGTGGAAGTTGATAGAGACTACCACTCGAGCGATGTTATCCGAGCCACCCCAAGAGTCTGTCACCATCACACACCTTACCCTTAGGTCTTATGCGGCTATCTTAAGGGGTTATGTAACAAATAAGTAGTACCATGTTCATGTACATTATTTTTGTATATAATAATGAATATAATTTCTAGTTATTTTTGATACATTGTAAATAGTTTTTAAAGTACAAATGGCATTTTTAGTTATTATTTAATTAAGAATTATATTTTATTAAATTAAAGGATTTTTGAATTAAATAATATTTTAATAAAATATTATTATTAATATTAAATTAATTTTTATTAAATATAAATTATCTTATAATTTTATGAATGCAATTAAAATTTTTATTAAGGTTTGGAAGTCATTTCTGTCAAAACCCGTGAATTTTTTATAAATGTCGGTTTTTATTTTAAAAGTGAAAATTCACATATTTAGAAAATTATTTAGATAAATTAAATATTATTTTTGGAATCATAACTTCGAATTTATCCAACGGTGAATTTTTCATAATTTTCTGAGACAGTCAAATTTTTGGGTAAAAATTAAATGCCGTTTAAATATATAATGTGTTTTATGACATCATAATGACCCAATGGTGATGTAATAAAATACCATAATCCTTATGTTCGGCTAATATATGTTTTATCATTAAAATAATGAGGTTTTGGGTTTGTTTGACTTACTTTTCAAAGCATTAATGAACCCCTCAAGACTTATTCAACACTTTGCCTTTTTAAATTAATTTCCATGGGAGTGTGACTCACCTCCACATAAGCAACCCTAATTTTTTAATAAGTTCGGACCTTGGCCTTGTAAAATTTTGTTTTCCTATTTCCTTTTATAGAAACCATGGGCAAATACCATGGTATGGTTTGTGGTTTGGATTATTTTAATATAAGGGGTCCCAAACCTAAATAATAAAGAATTCTCTCACCTTTCCTATATAAGCCCACCCAAGCTCCCACTTCATCCTCACTAAAATCCCTTGGAGTTAGTCCAACCTCTGCCCTAATCTCTCTATAATCCTCCCAAGGTGCCCCAAGCTCCCAAGAATCCTCTCACAAGCCTCTCTCTAGCCTTTGGAAGCACACTTCCAAGTAAGGGTTTTTCTTCCTTTCTCATTTTTGTCAATTTTCTTTAAGTTGTATTGCCCTTTTAATTTCAATTATGAATGTTGGGGTATGGTTTTGAACCTCTACCATACTTCCCTCTTATTGTTTTAATGATGATAGACCCCTTTATCTCTCATTAAATGCCTCCCATGTACACCCATTACTATGCCGAAATTCCGAAACGAACCTTTTTCTCCTCTTTTATATTCAAGCAATACTTTTGTATCATGAATCTAAATTCCTTTTAAATTGTTGGGACATGTATCTATATGACCTCATTACTATCCATTACATGTAAATATGATGAGGAACCCCTTTATCTCTCATCAACCATTATTATGAATTCTTATGTCACGCCGTTACGCTGCCGAAATCACACCGATTTTCTAAGCCAATATCATTGTGTAGTGAATACCATGCCCATTTATCCATCAAGGGTATTCACCTTTATGCACATTTACTTATTGATTATAAAGTTTCATGTATGAATTTCACATTCCTTTATCTTGGAATAAATGATTATGTTTTATGAATCCATGTTTTATGATCCATGTGGCACACTTATGCATGAAATGAAACGTTTAAGAAGGGTGCGCCCTTTATAGCGCTCCAATGCATTGGGTAAAGTATAGTATCATGATAAGTCATGTGCAATGAGTGTTGACTCATGCTAATTCAAGTGCAATGAGGGTTTACTCGTGCTTCAAGTGCAATGAGGGTTTACTCATGTTCCATGTGCAATGAGCCTTGGCTCATGCTAATTCAATGTTAAGTGTTGTTGCCACATTTCCATGTTATGATTATCATGATTTATCATGCCTTTATGTTCATGTTACTCTTATTCTCTATTGATGTTCCTATTGCCTAACATGTATTGTACTCCTCATGTTATTCATTTTTTACTCCCTTACTGGGCTTTATAGCTCACCCTTTTCTTATGCATGTCCTCAGGTTATCCCATGCAATGCTAAGTACGAAGGAATGTAGTGGTCATGTAAAGGAAGTTTTCAATAAAGATATTGTATTTCAAGTTTAAAGTTTTTATGTAATGATCCTAAGCCCAAAAGACACTAAACCTCTCGATCTTCTTTGTTTTATCAAGTGAAGTTTTATGTAATAAAGCATGTTTAAGTTGTAATAAAAAGCAGGGTTGTCATAGTTGGTATCAAAGTATAAGTTTAGTTATTTTTGGGATTAGGAAACCCTAGTAAAGCCTTAGATACAAGACTAAGTATAATAAAAACATCCCTAAGTTTTGGTAAATACTAAGTAAGTGGTTTATCAAACAAATACATCCCTGTCTGGATACGAGCAGGTAGAGGCGGCTCTGGCACAGATGTATCCTAGGGGTAAAACCCAAAAACACCGCTTTGAGCTAGACTCGAACGGGAAATGGTGCACGACAACAGGCCTTGCTGCATTCTTGGTTACGACACTCCCGGGGGATATGTTTTGATAAATTCACAATCTTAGTATGAACCCTTATTAAGGGAAAAATGCCCCTAAGAATATATGTTAGAAGGTAGATCATGAAAAGCCTGGATTGAATCCTATAGACTTATGAGTTAAAGAGATTAAATTTTATTTATAAGTCATCAAATTTTGTCTTCGGTTTACCCTTTATGTGTTACCCCTAACTTTCCTTTTATTCTAGAAAATGGACGGTAATAGGAGGACTCGGGCTAACAACCGTTGTGAAGATTAGTGTGATGATTGTACTAATGAGATGCCCAATCTAATGGGAGCGGGAATCGCGAACTTTGTCACGCTTCTCTCTCAGCTAACTCAAGTTTTGAATAAAAACACGGGTCAAGAGGAACGTTCAACCCCCCCTAAGAAATAAAAATTTTCTATTGAGAGCTTCATGAGACAAAGGCCTCCTACTTTTAGTGGATCATCTGATCCCACGATCGCTGATCAATGGATCAACTCCATTGAAAAGATATTATCCATCCTCCAATGTTCTGAACAAGAGAAGGTTCTCCTGGCGGCTTATCATATGGAGGGTGAAGCTGATCAATGGTGGACGTTGATCAAAAACACGAAGCCTGAGGAGGAGATCGAGGCTTTGGAATGGAAGGAATTCCAGATGATGTTTTTCGATAAATATTTTCCGCGCACCCTCTGTCTTAAGATGGGAAGGGACTTCCTTTCCCTCAAACAAAAAGATGAAGAATCTGTGGGAGCGTACGAGGAAAACTTCACAAGTCTTGCACGATATGCTTCCGGCTTTGTCGTTACCCCCGAATGCAAGGTTGACCACTTATTTGGTGGGCTGAAGCCTAGTTTGTGGAAAGCATTAGCGATCCGTGACTTCGACAGTTATGAGGAAATTGTTCGATGTACCCTCAAGGTTGAAATGGAGATCGTAGAATCACAGGGGTATCATGGGGACAAGAAGCGTAAGGTGGACTTCAATGCTGGTGGTCCGATGGATAAATCCAATGGCGCTAAGAAGTTACAGCACCCAACTTGCCAAAAGTGCGAAAAGAAGCACCCTGGAAATTGCCTTAGGGGGACGAGAAAATGCTTTAGGTGTGGAAGAGAAGGGCACCTAGATATTAACTGTCGGCAAGAAGGACCCGCGACTGCGACAGAGGAGAGGAACGCTCCGTTCGAACCTCAACACGTTGTTCAATGCTACAAATGTAAAGAACCGAGTCATTTTGCGAATCAGTGCCCTAATCCAAGGGTTATCGGAGGCAACAAAAAACCTCCAAGACATCAAGGAAGAGATTTTTCCATCACTTCTGCCGAAGTGAACCCCGACAACGAAGTGGTGACAGGTACGCTAGTTATTCATTCA
Organism: Viscum album; assembly: GCA_963277665.1. Taxonomy (NCBI): domain Eukaryota; kingdom Viridiplantae; phylum Streptophyta; class Magnoliopsida; order Santalales; family Viscaceae; genus Viscum; species Viscum album. The sequence goes on from OY728156.1 coordinate 1,813,519,474, forward strand.
AGAATAGCGAACGTACTTTTTGATTCAGGTTCTACGCATTCTTTTATATCTCTAATGTTTAGTAGAACAATCCCAGCACCACCACAAATCCTAGAAGTAAAGATGTCGGTGAGTACGGAAAATGGGGCAATCATTGCATCCCATGAATATAAGTCCTCCCCTATTATAATATGTGGATTGAATTTCCCGGCGAACCTCGTCATACTCCCTTTGGTGGAATTTGATGCAATTCTTGGCATGGATTGGCTTTCCTTATATAGAGCCAACATAAATTTTCGGGAGAGGGAAATCACACTCCATATGGAGAATCGACCCCTGATTATTTACAAGTGTCAGGAGGAAGATGAATCTCCTTTAGCTCCATCATCTCAAGCATGGATACTACTGCCCTATGAGCATGCATATCTAGATCAGATGATTGAGTCCAAGGAAGAAACCACCCTTGAAGAAATGCCTATTGTGAGGGAATTCACTGAAGTGTTTCCCGAGGAACTTCCTAGTCTTCCTCCAAGAAGAGATGTTGAGTTCTTAATTGAACTTATACCTGGGGTGCTACCAATATCGAAAACTCCATATAGAATGGCTATTGTTGATCTTGAAGAGCTAAAGAAAAAAATATAGGAGATTCTGGATAAAGGGTTTATACGCCCAAGTGCATCACCATGGGGTGCACCAGTCCTCTTCGTCAAGAAGAAGGATGGGTCGATGCGACTTTTCATCGATTATCGTGAACTTAACAAAATCACGATAAATAACAAGTATCCTCTCCCAAGAATCGATGACTTGTTTGATCAGATGCATGGAGCACAATACTTCTCCAAGGTGGACTTGCGGTCGGGATATTATCAAGTAAGGGTGAAGAAGGAAGATATCCCCAAGACTGCTTTTCGTACAAGGTATGGGCACTATGAATTCATATTAATGCCTTTCGGACTCACCAATGCTCCAGTAATATTCATGGACTTGATGAATAGAGTCTTTAGAGATTACCTTGACAAATTTTTGGTAGTCTTTATAGATGATATTCTAATATACTCCAAAACCAAGGAGGACCATGAGGAGCATTTAAAAACTGTACTAGAGACTTTGCGCAAAGAGAAGCTCTATGAAAAGTACAGAAAGTGTGAGTTTTGGTTGAAGGAAGTCTCATTATTGGGCCATATCGTCACATGCAATGGGATATCTGTGGACCCCTCCAAAACAGATGCAATTGAGGGATGGTCGAGGCCAACATCGGTAACGGATATCTGTAGCTTCTTGGGGTTAGCTGGATATTATCGACGATTTGTGAGAAATTTCTCACGATTTTCCAACCCACTTACCAAGCTAACTCTAAAGGGAGTAAATTTTTCTTGGAGTGATGAATGCGAAGAAAGCTTCAAGGAGTTGAAAAGGAGGCTTATCACTGCACCCGTGCTCACTTTACCCACAAGTGGGGAACTTTTTGTGGTATTCAGTGATGCCTCAAAGAAGGGCTTAGGATGTGTGCTAATGCATAATGATAACGTGATATCCTATGCTTCAAGGAAGTTGAAAATCCATGAGCGAAACTATCCAACGCATGATCTGGAGTTGGCGGCGATGATCTTTGCCTTGAAAATCTGGCGGCATTATCTCTATAGAGAGAGATGTGAGATATATACTGACCACAAGAGTCTTAAATATATATTCACACAGAAAGAGCTTAATATGCGTCAGAGAAGATGGATAGAGCTCATCAAGGATTATGACTGTTCAATACATTACCACCCTGGGAAAGCAAACAAGGTGGCGGATGCCCTAAGTAGAAAGGATCCAGCTATTCTATCAATGATGAGAATTGAGAAGGATCCAATCTTCTTAGACTTGATGAAGATGGATGTGGGAATCATAAATAAGGGAACATCATCAATCCTTTCACAAATGATTGCTCAACCATCTCTTTTGGAAAGGATAAAGGATGCTCAAAAGGATGATGCAGGAATCCAAGAAAAAGTGGAAGCTATCAAAAAGGGAAAATCCTCAGAGTTTAATGTTAATGATGAAGGAATTGTGCGGGTTGGGAAAAGACTATGTGTTCCATCAAGTCCGGAGCTGAAGAAGGAACTTTTGGATGATGCACATAGTTCAAATTTCTCTATTCACGTAGGGAGCACAAAGATGTATCGAGATCTCCGAGAAAACTTTTGGTGGGATAATATGAAGAAGGAGATTGCTGAATATACATCAAAGTGCCTGGTGTGTCAGCAAGTGAAGGCAGAGAGGAAGAAGTCTAAGGGGATGATGCAACCATTTCCCATACCAGAATGGAAATGGGAGAACATCACCATGGACTTTGTCACCGGACTTCGAAGGACATCCAAAGGCAACAATGAAATCTAGGTTGTTGTGGATCGTCTTACAAAGACTGCACACTTCATTGCTATTCGAGAGGATTTCTCTTTGGATCAACTGGCACGGATATATATTAGGGAAGTGGTACGGTTTCATGGAGTACCACTATCTATTATGTCTGACAGAGATCCAAGATTTACCTCTAAGTTTTGGAAGAGTCTTCAACATGCTCTGAATACTGAACTGAACTTCAGTACGGCCTATCATCCTCAAACTGATGGCCAATCTGAGCGGACTATCCAAACACTTGAGGATATGTTGAGAGCGTTCTCAATGGACTTTAAAGGAGGATGGGATCAACATCTTCCTATAGTTGAGTTCTCTTATAATAATAGTTTCCACTCGAGCATCCAAATGGAACCATATGAAGCTCTGTATGGGAAAAGGTGTAGAACACTGGCATGTTGGGATGAGGTCGGTGAACGTAAGCTGCTTGGACCAGAAATGGTCGAAGAAATGGTGGAGAAGGTGAAAACCATTCAGCAGCATATCAAGGCAGCCCAAAGTCGACAGAAGAGTTATGTAGATAATCGTCGATGAGACCTTGAGTTCAAAGTCGGATACATGGTGTTTTTACGCATATCTCCGTGGAATAAGGTCATGAGGTTTGGAAATAAAGGGAAGTTAAGTCCAAGGTACATCGGCCCCTTCGAGATTCTTGATCGTGTTGGGGCTGTGGCCTATCGACTAGCACTTCCACCTACTATAGCCAAGGTGCATGATGTCTTCCATGTATCCCTCTTAAGAAAGTACATACCAGACCCTTCACATGTACTCTCTTCCGAGGTGGTACAATTAGAAGACGATCTTTCTTATGAGGAGAAACCAGTGAAGATCTTAGATTGTATAGAAAAAGTTCTACGAAATAAGACAATGCCCCTCGTCAAGGTATTGTGGAGAAACCACAAGTTTGAAGAAGTGACTTGGGAGTTATAGGATATGATGAAGCTGAGTTACCCAAATTTGTTTTAGTGTGGGAAAAGAAAAATTTTGAGGGCGAAATTTCTTAAGGGGGGAATATTGTAACGACCCAAAGTTTCATTAATGGAAAATCCCTCTTGATCCAGTTAAATGTTTCTTTATGAAAAACGTTTTTATAAGATGTCAACTTCTTTGGTTTTATGTTAAGATTTGCGACTATTACTTTTATAGCCATTGAACAGTGATCACATGAGTAGTATAAATATATGGCTTTAACGAACCCAATTTTACTCAGACAAAGGAAGCGATGGCCTCATCCAGTAGAATTGCCCCATACGAAGCCCATTTGTCGGAGCTCGGAAAAGAGGTGGCGTCTTTGGGCTTTGCCCTTGACCAAGCCCAAGCTGAGCTTCATTATGTCAAGCTCGAACGTTATCGTCTACGGGAAAAGTGGAAGTTGATAGAGATTACCACTCGAGCGATGTTATCCGAGCCGCCCCAAGAGTCTGTCATCATCACACACCTTACCCTTAGGTCTTATACGGCTATCTTAAGGGGTTATGTAACAAATAAGTAGTACCATGTTCATGTACATTATTTTTTTATATAATAATGAATATAATTTCTAGTCATTTTTGATACATTGTAAATAGTTTTTAAAGTACAAATGGTGTTTTTAGTTATTATTTAATTAAGAATTATATTTTATTAAATTAAAGGATTTTTGAATTAAATATTATTTTAATAAAATATTATTATTAATATTAAATTAATTTTTATTAAATATAAATGATCTTATAATTTTATGAATGCAATTAAAATTTTTATTAAGGTTTAAAAGCCATTTCTGTCAAAACCCGTGAATTTTTTATAAATGTCGGTTTTTATTTTAAAAGTGAAAATTAACATATTTAGAAAATTATTTAGATAAAATAAATATTATTTTTGGAATCAGAACTTCGAATTTATCCAATGGTGAATTTTTCATAATTTTCTGAGACAGTCAAATTTTTGGGTAAAAATTAAATACCGTTTAAATATATAATGTGTTTTATGACATCATAATGACCCAATGGCGATGTAATAAAATACCATAATCCTTATGTTTGGCCAATATATGTTTTATCATTAAAATAATGAGGTTTTGGGTTTGTTTGACTTACTTTTCAAAGCATTAATGAACCCCTCAAGACTTATTCAACACTTTACCTTTTTAAATTAATTTCCATGGGAGTGTGACTCACCTCCACATAAGCAACCCTTATTTCTTAATAAGTTCGGACCTTGGACTTGTAAAATTTTGTTTTCCTCTTTACTTTTCCAGAAACCATGGGCAAATACCATGGGATGGTTTGTGGTTTGGATTATTTTAATATAAGGGGTCTCAAACCTAAATAATAAAGAATTCTCTCACCTTTCCTATATAAACCCACCCAAGATCCCACTTCCTCCTCACTAAAATCCCTTAGATTTCGTCCAACCTCTGCCCTACTCTCTCTAGAATCCTCCCTAGGTGCCCCAAGCTCCCAAGAAGCCTCTCACAAGCCTCTCTCTAGCCTTTGGAAGCACACTTCCAAGTAAGGGTTTTTCTTCCTTTCTCATTTTTGTCAATTTTCTTTAAGTTGTATTGCCATTTTAATTTCAATTATGAATGTTGGGGTATGGTTTCTCACCTCTCCCATACTGACCTCTTATTGTTTTAATGATGGGATACCCCTTTCTCTCTCATTAAATTCCTCCCATGTACACCCGTTACTATGTCGAAATTCCGAAAGGAACCTTTTTCTCCTATTTTATATTCAAGAAATACTTTTGTATCATGAATCTAAATTCCTTTTCAATTGTTGGGACATGTATCTATATGAACTCCTTACTTTACATTACATGTAAATATGATGAGGAACCCCTTTCTCTCTCATCAACCATTATTATGAATTCTTATGTCACGCCGTTATGCTGCTGAAATCACACCGATTTTCTAAGCCAATATCATTGTGTAGTGAATACCATGCCCATTTCTCCATCAAGGGTATTCACCTTTATTCACATTTTCTTATTGATTATAAATTTTCATGTATGAATTCCACATTCCTTTATCGTGGAATAAATGATTATGTTTTATGAATCCATGTTTTATGATCCATGTGGCACACTTATGCATGAAATGAAACGTTTAAGAAGGGTGCGCCCTTTATAGCGCTCCAATGCATTGGGTAAAGTATAGTATCATGATACGTCATGTGAAATGAGTGTTGACTCATGCTAATTCAAGTGCAACGAGGGTTTAATCGTGCTTCAAGTGCAATGAGGGTTTACTCATGCTCCATGTGCAATGAGCCTTGGCTCATGCTAATTCAATGTTAAGTGTTGTTGCCACATTTCCATGTTATGATTATCATGCTTTATCATGCCTTTATGTTCATGTTACTATTATGCTCTATTGATGTTCCTATTGCCTAACAAGTACTGTACTCCTCATTTTATTCATTGTGTACTCCCTTACTGGGCTTTATAGCTCACCCTTTTCTTATGCATGTCCTCAGGTTATCCCATGAAATGCTAAGTACGAAGGAATTTAGTGGTCATGTAAAGGAAGTTTTCAATAAAGATATTGTATTTCAAGTTTAAAGTTTTTATGTAATGATCCTAATCCCCAAAGACACTAAACCTCTCGATCTTCTTTGTTGTATCAAGTGAAGTTTTATGTAATAAAGCATGTTTAAGTTGTAATAAAAAGCAGGGTTGTCATACCAAAGTTCTCAATTAGGGTTGTACGGTGTGGTGTGGGATTATGTCCTCATTCATGTCGGGTTACTCTTCGTGCCATACACCTCCCTTGTTTGAGGTATCTTACCCCTTTCTTCATCCTCACCACAAGACGTTAAACTAAAAGCTGGCTGGGACTTTCCATCCGAGGCCCATCCTCAGGCCCCTTGGCCTTCTCGAGCCCCCGACCGAAGTTCTCACTTAGGGTTGTATGGTGTGGTGTTGGATTATGTCCTCATTCACATCGGGTTACTTGCCGCGTCGTACACCTCCTTCATGTGGGGTATCTTACCCATTTGCGTCCTTGCTGCATGAAGGCAAACTGAACATTAACCTCTTCTAGGACTATGTGTGGCTTGATTCCCATCCTCATGGGATACGTAGGAATGCCTGAACATTTCTTCTGTTGGACTAGCCCCATCTTGTAGAGATATCCCTATTATCTAGGCCCCTTGGCCTGCATTCTTTCATGAGAGGGATATATGGTGCGCTATGGGATTATGTCTTCATTCGCGTCGGCTCTGTAACAACCACGCCATGTATCTCTTTCTCTTGAGAGTTCTCTGTCTCTTTGTTATATAATTATATTTTCAAATTGGATGCTCTCAATTTGAGCCCCCTCGACCCTCTATGGTGATTCACCAATGTTCCCAAAAGTACTCTGGTTCGGCATCTGGAGTATCAGATTTTACCTGGACATGCTTTCTCCCATTTTCCAGGCTTCCTGTTCCCCTTTATTTGGTCTTCCATAATCTTTCACACCCAAAGGTACCCCCAAATGGCATGGATGCTAGGCCTAAGGGCTCTCCTACCATTACAGGCCAACGTCCTCGAGGGTTTAGGCAACAAATCGATACAAGTACTGCATTGAGAATATGGCCAGTGGTCGACTCTCGTTTGTTTGTCCCCGTTTCAGGCTAATGTGATATGAATGCTGTGTTTCAAACATGGTCAAAAGTTATCCTCCATCGTCTCACCATCCCCTTCAAGCCTTGAATGTTGGTTACATGAATCACATTATTTTCCACCCCATAATGTCCAAATGGAATTTTGACACTACTAGCACTATCCCTCAGTGCACATTTGAATGTTAGGAGGACAAAAGCTACGGTAAAGGTGTCATTCAGGTCCCCTCACTGATTTCCCTTTGGAGTGCATTCCAGGTATTGCAAAAAATCTCTTCCTCCCTTGTTTCCCACACTGAGTTTAACTCACGTGGGCTTAGGTATTGGATTGAGGTCTGCACTGACTTGGAAGGTTTTCTCTCCTCTATGGTCTGAGCTCTAAGACCATAAACTAATATCTCTTTCAGAACTACATACAACTTGATTCCCATTCCCATGGGATACATAGGAATGCCTAGAAAACTTGTCTTTGGGTCCAGCTCAAGTTCCACTAATTTATCTCTTCTGTTCTACCTTCGGGTCTTTAACTCTTATGGGACTGCATGGAATGGTATGGGATTATGTCCTCATTCATGTCAGGTTTGAATTAACCGTACCATGCATGCCCCTTTATAGGAGTTATCCCCCCTACTTCCTGTCCCACGTGACATTAAACTATATGTTATCCCACACGACGTTAAAAGGCACCTTTGAGAACTACGTGAGGCTTGATTCCCATTCTCATGGGATATGTAGGAACACCCAGACATCTCGTCTTCAGGTCCAGCTCAATTGGGAGCTAGTTTCTCATGACCCTTATCCTATAATATTTCTTATCCCCTCATCCCGAGGTTTCCTCCTCAGAATCGCGCACGGTATGGTGTGGACCTCGTCTTCATATGCTTTATCACACTACGCAAATCCCCTCTAGAACCTCATCTCTCCTGTATATGTCTGAACCATATGACTTTAATTTATGATTCTTGGTCCTGTATGACTTTAAACTATTGCTTCTATCTTGTACGACATAAAAAATGCATGGTTGGTCCCATCACATGACCGTAAACTGTGACATTATTATCCTGGTTGCACGATGAAAAATGGCACTGGATTGTGATGTCCTCACCTGAGGGGACATCATGTTTGGTATTGGTTACACACCATACCATTTTTCAACGCCTGTATATGGCTTTATTCTTGTGTTGATGCCCAAAATTTTTATCCTAGGCCCGTCACTTCACAAAAAAACCATTCATCCTAAAGGACAAATAAGATCTATCAAATACCACTTCTTTCAGTGCAAGGGACAAACCCAAAAAACATTTTAAAACTATATGTGTCTTGATTCCCACCTGCATGGGATATATAGGAATGCCCGTGCACTTTTCTTCGGGCCCAGCCTAAATTACGTTTTCGGTCCCTCAACTTGAAACCACCCCCAAGAAGCACACGGTGATCCAGACCATGTCCTCATTCACGTCAGGTCTTATAATTCCATCGCTGTGTGTCTCTTACTTCCTACCATCCACGGTCCAAGCTCTATGATCATAAACTAAGACCACTCTGCGTCCTTATCACAAGACGTTAAACTGCACGACATCTTCCAGAACTACGTATGGCTTGATTCCCATCCTCATGGGATATGCAGGAATACCCATGCATCTTGTCTTCAGGTCCAGCCCTAGGAATCCAAATCCTATCCCTTCTTTTTTGGCCCCTTGGCCCGAACTCATTTGGGAACATGTGGTGTGGTGAGTACCTCTTAGGTTCTCATTCACGTCGGGTTTCTCAATAGCCACACCATGTGCTTCCCATATCTTTTCCCAACATGGTCCAAGTTCTATGACCCAAAACTAAGATCTCCCTATGGGAACTACACTTCATGTTTGGATATTTCTCCACCCTGCGCAAACCCATTAAATCAAGACCCACTTAATAGTCCAACATAGGACCTTAAGTTGAAAGCATGTGACCCCAAGACCTTTTTCCTTGGGAAGGGACTCGACTCCCTCTATTTGATGCATCTCATTATCATACTAGGATGAGTTCTGGAAAAGAACCCGAAGTGTGGAATTTTCACGGGGAAAGTCCCCTCGTTCCTTGTCCAAGATTCATGAGCCCGTTATTTGTATCCTCATCCTCTTCCACATCCGAAGGGAACCCCTTCACAGTCTGGTCTCATACTGCCTCGGATCACCTACCATTTTGGGACAACATCCCTAAAGATCTCGGGTGACATTGGTGACAGGTCCTGTGTTTCAAACATGGTTAGCGGTAGACCCTCATTTTTCTATCCCCATTCCAGGCTAACACGATATGGATACTGTGTTTCGAACATGGTCAACAGCTATCCCCCATCGTCATGCCACCATAATTGTGGTCTAGATCTCGAGCATCATGATTCACATATTTCCACTTCCTTATGTTCAAGTGGAATTCCAACATAATCGACTTTACCCCTTCGTGCATCTAGGTGCGCTATATAGGCAGGTCAGCATCATTGGGATGCCATTCACCTAGTGTCCCATCGTCCCTAACTTGTACCTCCCTATGCTAGGAAAGTCCCATCACAACTTCTTGTTTCCCACATCGAGCATGACTCATGTGGGCTTAATAGTTTTGATAGGATGTGTACTAGCGCAGTCATGCCACACATACCTTTCCTCGTCCCGCATGATGTTAAACTGCTCTCTCAGAACTACGTATGGATTGATTTCGATCCTCATGGGGTATATATGAATTCCTAATCACGTTTCTTTGGGCCCAACCTAATTTTCACTCTTGGTCCCCTGACCTAAAGAGTTTCCTCAGGGGATACATGGTGTGATCCGGACCAAGTCCTCATTCACGTCGGGTTTATAGCTACCGCACCACATACTCCCTTCTTGGGATCTTCCCTTTCACTCCACATCCCATCATATTATGTTAAACTACACTAGTACATATGTCCTCAAACCATGACTCTAAACTATGGTTCTACCCTGAACAAGTTCGGGATGCCCTATGTTAATCATGGGATGCGTTAGTTTCTTCTCTAGAGAAGATTCTCCCTACCAGTGTTGGTCTCTGACCACATCATGCCCCAAGGACTATGTTTGGATTGATTCCCATTCTCATGGGATACTTAGGAATATCCAGACATCCTGTCTCTGGGTCCAGCCCCAGGAATCATAATTCCTATTCCCCCCTCTTTTTTCAATCCCTTGACTTGAGCTCTTTTGGGGAACCATGAAAAAGCAGCGTTACCCTGAACAAGGCCAGGATTCCCCATTATAACATTGGTAGGAGACAATTTCCTCATCAGAGAGGTCCTGTTCGGAAGTATGTTTGATCCCTGATCAGACCGATATACCCACCTAATGCGTTTCCACCATGGTGGCATAATTTCAAGAGTGTTGGACTCCAGTCGAACAACCCATCGCTCCACTTTCCCCGCTTTGCGTACCCTTTATTCAGATCCTCATCCTCTTTCACATCTAGAGGAACCCTTTAATAGTATGGATGCATGAACCATGGCTCACCTATTATCCTGGGCTAATGTTCCTGAAGACTAATGGATAACATTCCGAGTCAAGCCTCGTGTTTCGAACATGGTCAACGGTCGGCCTTCATTTGTTATGCCCATTTCAGGCTAACATAATTAGGATATTATGTTTCTAACATGGTCAACAGTCATTATTAATTTTCATGAAATCACTATAGTGTTATGGATCTTGGGTATTGTGATTCACACCTCCCATTCCCCCCTATTCAGGTTTATTCCAACGCCCCTAGCACCACCCCATTCGTGCACAAGAGCACACTGGGAAAACAGTAATTTGACTATTATGAGAGATTCATTATCCAGTCAGGTATCTCCCTTATCTTCCCAGGAATCCAGATTGGTTGTTCAGACCCTAGATACCTGAATCTTGGTTAACACTCTTATGTTTAGGAGGGATAACATAACAATAATCCCTTGTTTCTCACATTGGACTCGACCCGCGTGAGCTTAGGGATTGATCACTGGGCGTTTCGCGAATATAACAGATGCGTGTAAAACCAGTACTAATAATAGGACTCATGCATGCTATGGAATCCAAATAATCAAAGCATGAAAGTGTGTTAGAGGTTTTGTGATCTTTACAGCACCCGAGGGTCTACCCCTCCCATGGATGGGTTAATCCCATCAAAAGAAAGCTGCAACTCTGCCACCCTCCAGCTTGTGGCATCCAGGATTTGCTACCGCTTGTTCAGTTCTCGATTCTCCTTGGTAGCAATGGGGTACAATTCATCAACTGCAATCTGGGTCCACTCTATGTCGGTTCGAATGACAGTTATTTCCTCGGAGGATCGCCTCAGGCCCTCTTCATCCTCTTTCAGTTAGGCCTTTAACCGTAGTATCAACCCCGATTGCACGTTAAGGGTGGCTGAGTGCTCATCTTCCTGGACCTACAGCCGCTAAACTTCGTTATCAGCCTCTCAAAGTTTCTTGATGTTCACCGCTTTTCTCCGCTGCTAGCCCACACCAAGGCCATGGTCATACTCCCAAATCTTATCTACCATAAGATCTCGGACAATCATGTGAGGAGACTGGGAATCCACTCCCCCAGCACATAGTTCACGTAGTTGTGAGCGAAGTCTTTCAATCTCATCCATCCATCGTGCTTGGGGAGTTTCATCAATGAAGCGCTTGATCAGCTTCCATGATCGGTGATGGACTATTTTGATGTCCTCTTCATCAGAGGTTATCTCGTCCTAGTCAGTGTGGTTGTCATACTCGTATGCGGGGAACACCATCATGAACTCGTCAGCAGGGTCCGCATCTGAAGTTTGATCAGGCACAATAGGAAATGGGCTATTTGATCGATCCTCATCATCTAATCACACCTCAATAATCTTAGGCACAACCTTGCTGGCGGTCCCACCAGCGATTGGGAGCGCTGCAGTTTGGTTTGTCTAGATATCCACCTCCACGATAACCAACATTCCTCTAGGAAGGATGCCTCTAGAAGCCCCAACCAAGCTTTCCAAGGAGGCCCACATCATTTGAAGAACTATGCACACTAAAGAGGGCTTGGATGTCAGTTGACATGGTCAGTGGGTGACAATCCTGAATTTGGTAGAAGAGACTTATAGAGATCGAAAACCTTGTCTCGTTCTTGGTTTGATGCCATTGGGACCCCAATGCATGCCCCCCATATATTGTCAGAAGGTATGAAAGCTCCAGAGGAGTCACCTCAGGTGTCCTAGCCCCGTGTACGTAGCAATTGATGTAGCCATAGGTGTGGATCCCAAAGGCCCCGCAGCTGCATCCACTGAGGTATGAGAATGTGTTCTCTGTATGAGACTCTCCTGCATAGTTCAAGTATTAGAAAGGAGTCCAAAATTACCTGGGAGTAGACCCTGAGGAAGGGGATTGGGATTTTACCTCAAGGGCCTCTGCAAATTCATCTAGTTCTAAATCCTGATTGCCAACTTCGCCCTCCTCCAACGGACTCCCTATACCAGCCTCGTCCCCCCAGGATGACTTTTCTGATTCTTCCAGTAGAGGGAAGCGCTCTCTCAGTTTAGAGAAGTAAAATTGCGGAGGGACCGTGCGATCCAGTAATACCTTGACATGGTCTATTATTAGACGCATGGCACCCCTGGAATGCACAAAGTCCTCCAGCTCTACCAAGTATTGCTCCGCCTCTGCCTGAGACACTACAAAGCCGGCCCTGATAGGGCCTATCCCTAGAAAATCCATCCTGATATGGTTCAAGTGTTTCCACATCTTGAGCGGGCTGAGGAATTACTGGTCGACTTCCCAGATATCCCAAGCCTATGGGAAGAAAGCATTATCTGACATGTCTATATGGTGCAACCGCTTCCTCGAAGCCTGGGTGGGTATCCTGTGGAGCCCTCTCGGTGGTCTCCCCTCTGGATGACTCTGTTCTTTTGGAACCTCCGGGTTTTCTACCACTTTTGGATATATCACTGCTGACTCACCCTTAACTGGTGTGGATCCCACCACCATGGAAAACCTGACATCGTGAGATTCCCTTGACACATTCCGGCCCTGACCTCGAGGTTGGGGAGGCTCATTATCACCTACCCGAATAGTTGGCTATTTCAGCATGTCCCCAGGGTAGGCTGCCTCCCAGATTTGGGCATACTCTTTTACCTACCCAAGGGCAGTAATAGGCGGAGGCAGCTCATTCCGCATTTTCCCATATTCCCATGTGAACATGAGCCACATCTTCCTCATCACACATAGGTGTTCCTTGTGGCGCACCCCTAGATAGACCCTCGGGGTCAATCACGACATGCACCAAAATTGAAGGGCAAATCAGTGTAGGGTGTACGACACGCAAAGGGGCTCACAATCCACCCTTGCCACCAGAACTCCACCTCAAAAGGCCAGGAGATAAGACCGATGCTCTTCCGTTTCTTGGCCTTCATCAGTAAAAGAACCTATTGGAAATGGAAACGGGTGAAAGTTGAATTACTCAACCTTCCACATTCGGTTCAGTACCAATATTGTGGTCATCTTGGCCGGAAAGAATCTTGCGACATTCAAAATAGAGGGGTGGAAGTTCAACCCTGGAGGAAAGATGGGGTTCAGGTACTCATAAAACCCCCTAACATGCACCGCTATCCACCCATATAGGAGGTGAAATGGCCTACAAATCCTCTGTAGCCTCTTCCTCTCGCTGATGTGCCACAACATCTTGTATAGTTTGGCGAGCATTGGGATCCTGAGGTTGACTCACCTTCCCTTCACCTACATGGATTCCATGATAAATGTGCTGGGTCGCAGCCCATGTTTGTATCCCTCATCGGTAGAATCCAACCACAAATGAGAGCCGCGATGAATGCCGCCATCCTGACTACCGGTTGCTGCTCGGTGCTGACGCTGAATCCCCAGGTTTTCCACTGGCTGTCCTCTAAGAGCTGCTAGTATGAGTGCTCCTTGCCTCATTGAGCCCCATTTGGTCAAGTCCGAGGCCTCACTGGAAACTGCCTGTCTTCCTGGAAGTTCAAAAACTACTTGAACCACTGCCTGAAATGGACATCCCTCACAAATTCTTTGTCCTCTACCGATACCAGCTCCATCAACACCATCTCCAGCCGCAAAATTTTCTCTGGATCCTCCCATTCACTCATTATAGGGAGGAATTCATCATACATCACCCCCAATATCAGGACCCTTGAGATCTAGTGCATGCCCCACAAGATGATACCAAACTCCCTGTGGTGTAGGTGGAAGGTGTTGGTCCTTGATGACCACCTAATCAACAGCTTTGGCATCAGTAGCTTTGGCTGATAGATGTGAAAATGGGATGCCCAAGGAACCTCATATAGGCCCACTCTCCTTAGCTAGATCCCAAAATCTTCATATGAGGAACCTACCCAGTAGGCCCAAGCCTAATCATCTGTGAAGTTGCCGCCCTGGCGCATGTCCCACTCCTCAGACCATCCCTTCCTCGGGTTCCTCAAGGATGCCTTCAAGATTGTCTGGTACAGAGGGGGGGGGGACATCTCTAGCTGAAATGCCTCCCCATCCATGTTATTCAGGTGGTTATATAGGAAGTCAGCATTGACGGGCATGGAGTCTGCTTGGGCATGGCTATTAGCCGCCCTGAACCATTGGCGCTGACATAGTGTGCTTCTGAACCAGTAAGCTGGCTCGTCCCTAATTGCTTCAAGAATAGAGACATCATCCCTTAGCCCGAAGCCATACAAAGGCAACCTCTTGCACAATGGATAGTTCCTATGGATCTCCGATAGCATCTCCACCAATGAACCATGGTCAGAATGGCTCCGTATTAACTCCCATAGGCCCAAGCTATTCACCATCTCCTCCCTTTGGGCATCGTCCACGAGGACCCCCTAGAAGCCTCCTGATGAGACATTCAGTTTTAAGTTTGAGTGTTTCCTGTGTCCAGTTCGCAAAGCCCTTTCACAGAGCAATGTCGCGGAGCTCATTCGCAAATAATTTCATAGAGCCCTACCCTGAACTTCTAAAAGAAAGTCACTAGGTGTTGTCGTGGAGTCAGAGACTCGCTGTGCACTGCAAAAAAGAATCTCTGATTCGCGGAGAGAAAGCACGGAGTACACGGAGCTTCACGAATCAAGAGCGCTATGATATGAAGACGTGAAGGAAAGAAAGGAGAAAAGAGGGGTCATCTTCCCTATTTATAGGTGATGACCTTCGGATCTTCCAGGCGTGTCCATGATGCATTGAGCTTCGCGGTGCACCCAGCTGGCACGTCCCTTATCCGCTTTGCAATACCTCTTCGCGGAACAGCTTCGTGGACACATGAGATTTTGGTGATTGACCCTCCGACTTTGACCCTTGATTTCTACTTGTCTCCAAGTCTGTGGGGGGGGGGGGGTATTTGTTGATGCTAAAAGATTGAGAAGATGAAGAACAAGAGGGACGCCTCCCAGACTGCCCCATGGAGCCCTTTCGCGGAGCCCCATGGCCCCATGCCCAGCGCGGAGCAAGGAGGCGGTAATGCTTCGCGATCTATTTTGACATTCGCGACCCACTGTGGAGCAAGGAGGTGGTAATAATTCTAGAGCCATTTTGATGTTCGCGATCCGCCATGAAGCAAGGAGGCGGTAACACTCCATAATCCATTTTGACGTTCACGACCCGCCACGGATCATGGAGGCAGTAACCCTCTATGACCGCATTTGACGTCCGCGATCCACGGTGGAGCTAACTCCATATTCGTTCTAAGTGAGATCTACTTTGTAGAGCCTCTTGCCTATAAATACAGGGCTCCCCTTGATCCCAAAGGATAGAGCATCCGACTATTCACCTTCTGAGCTCTCAAATCATGAAGCACATCTTGCTCTGGGAACCATGAGTTCTTCAAGGTACTTCTGATTTGAGAAGTGACTCTCCCTTGGCATTAATTGATCCCCTCTTCCAATAGGGATTCCTTTCACAAAGCCCATGGGCCTTCATGAAGGAAGGAGATCCCCACAGGGACTCAGGTTGTCGCGAAGCGTTTATGCTTCGCAAAACACCCACCACACCCACATGACATATATTCTAAGGTAGGGTCACTGTGCTTCATGAAGCACATTTCTTCACAAAACCCTACTTTTCGAGGCACCCCTACTTCATGAGGCATTGCTTCGCGAGTACCTTTACACTTTGCAAAGCTCCTACCATATGCACCTATGCCCTATTCCTAGCCTAGGCAACTTCACTTTGTGAAGCACATCCCTTCAAGAAGCCCCTCTACTTCATGGAGAACAAGAACTCCACAAGGCTTCTACTTATGGACCCTTTTTCTCTAAAAATCCTTTTCCCATGCATCCCTTCAGGTTTTCATGAAGCAATTTCAAAGTCCCTCAGATGATACCACCTGTTGTGTTGCTTCTCCTCATGATTCTTCGCATAGGCATGCTAACAACTATTTCTTCTTCGCATAGCCATGATAACATGGAAACCCAAATGGTACGCTTTATAACACCCCCTAGCCACAGTGTTGCCTATCCCTTCTCTTCCCCAAGGTGTAGAGGGTGCCAGTTATGTAAGTATTTGGGGTGTGGAGTAAACCCACCGACGTTAAACTGCTAAGAACCTTCATCCTCAGCACATGATGTTAAACTATGGACTCGCCCCATGTATCATACGTGGGGTACCCCACCTTGGACATTCTCTACGCCCACTGGTCTCCACGAGAGTGAAATCATTCCTAACATGGAATGAGATCCTTTTTATCAGAGTGGAATTTGTCCGTGGGGAAAGGGAAACCACCCTGGTGTAAGCCCCTACCATTTCTTGCAGGAGGTAGTATCCCTGCTCCTCCACTCTTACTGGGTGCCAAATCCCTCTCCCACTAGGCTTTGTCACCACCTAGGCCTCCACCCTGGAGTAAGTCCTAATATCTATCTCCCTAGGCTACTAACTATGCGTAAGACCCTGTTTCCTCTTTGGGCCGCTAACCACGCAAGAGCCCCACTTCACTTCCCACGGACTCACCTTTCACGACGTGATTGTCAGGTCTTTGCTGTCTCTTGTTTCTCACACCAAGCATGACTCATGTGGGTTTAGAGAAAGAACTGACCATGACATCCTCCTTGGGCATCTTAGAGTGTAAGCCCCACACCCACCACTTGAACTACGCGGTCTTTGATCCTTTCCAAGGTGGGGTACATAGGAAGCTTGACTAAGGTTCAAGACCACCACCCATTGGTTTTGACACCATTCACGTCAGTTCACCAAAATCCCTCCTGAACTACGAGACCTTTGATCCTTGCCAAGGTAGGGTACGTAGGAAGCCTCTACGAGGTTCAAGCCCACCGTCCACCGGTCATTCCGACCATCTTCACGTTGGTTCACCAGCACCTGGGGAAGCCTAGAGTGTAAGCCCCACACCCAACTTGAACTAAAAGGTCTTTGATCCTTGCCAAGGCAGGGTATGTAGGAAGCCTCCATGAGGTTAAATCCCACCACCCGGTTGTTCCAACCTCCTTCATGTCGGTTCAACAAACTCCATCCTAAACTACATGGTCTTTGATCATTGCCAAGGTAGGTTACGTAGGAATCCTCCATGAGGTTTAAGCCCACCACCCCGATCATTCCGACCATCTTCACATTGGTTCACCAACACCTTAGTCATCCTAGAGTGTAAGCCCCACACCCATACTTGAACTACGAGGTCTTTGATCCTTGCCATGGCAAGGTACGTAGGAAGCCTCCATGAGGTTCAAACCCACCATCTATCTGGGCCCCAGGTCCTCCTTCATGTTATTTCACCCCCGTCCTACATGACGTTAAACTATGAACCTCAATTAGCGGTAAGCCGTTATCTCCCCCGATCAGCGGTAAGCCGTTGCGACTCCATTCAGTGGTAATCCGTTGTCAAACCTATCTAGAGGCAAGCTGTTGTGACTCCATTCAGTGCTAAACCATTGTCAACTACATCCAGAAGTAAGCCGTTGTGACCCCATTCTGCGGTAAGCCATCGCGACCTTGTCCAATGGTAAGCCGTCAACATCCCCATCTAGTGGTAAGCTGTTGGAATCCCCAATCGGCGGTAAGCCGTCATCAGACGAACTACGAGGACTTTGATTCCCTGACACAGGGATATGTAAGAAGCCTCTTTGAGGCTCAAGGCTAAATTCATCGTCATCCTCATGGCGGTTCCATCTCATTCTCCATCCACTTCATTCAACACTCCATCATCCATCCTGATTCTTACCCGGGCCGCCACATCTTAGTGGGATCATGCCATCTCATTCCCCATTACCCTTAACACCAATCAGAAATATTACCACACATTGGCCACAACATCAGTGTTACCTCTAGAGGTTGAACCCATATGATCCACTCTAATCAGTGTTCTAGTCAGTCCGGTCCGTCTCTGCTAGATGTTAAACTCACAGCATACCCTGTGTCAAACATGGGAAACTAAGGAAAACCTCAGATACATGCCCATGGAATATGATCCCCCGCATCCGATGCAGGATGCCTCGGGCTTCCATGCCCTTGAGAAGCCCTATAATAAGGGGAAGAAACCTAGACGTGCTAGTGTCCCAGAGTACAGACATTCCAGTGATGTCCAACGTGACTACTCCCCTGACTGAAGGTTGCTGCCCTGACTGGACCCTTTGGAATGTCCCGACAAAAGCAGTGTAATTAACTGGTGTCCATGCAGATATGAAACTAGGAAGAGTTTTATGAATAATGTCTTAAATCTATAAGGGAGACCCGGACTAGGTGACGAGTTCTGAGGAGGAATCCACGGAAGGAAGAACCAACATCCCATCATCTTGTTTCAATCAAGGAGTAAACGTCCCGGAATAAGGAACGAATGCCGCCCACCTTTGGAAAGTGGGAATGTGAGGCAACAGTTGCGTGTCCTCCATAGACGGATGCAGACGCCCCGACGAAAGCGTCGAAAACAATTATTAAATAAAAAATTTTAATATAATTTTATGAAGTCAAATTTAATTTTTATAAGGGTTAGAAAACTATTATTGTCAAAAACCAATATTTTATAATAAATAAGGATTTTTGTATTAAAAGTGTAAATTATAATTGTTATAAAATTATTTTTATAAAATAAATATTATTTTTTAAATCATTATTTTTAAATTATCCAATGCTGAATTTTTTATAATTTTTTGAAAGAGTCTATTTTTCAGGTAAAAAATAAATATGGTATAAATATATGATGGGTATTATGACATCATAAAAGCTAAAGAGTGATGTAATAAATTATATATATAGTATCCCATCCAAAATTATGTTTTACCATTAAAATAATGTGTTTTTAGGTTATTTTATTAATTTTATAAACCCTTATTGAATCCTCCAAAACCTATATTCCATTTTAAGGTTTTAAAATCCATTTTTTATAAACATGACTCACTTACACATAACCAATATAATTATTTTAATGAGTTTATTTATTATAATTATAAAATAATGAAAAACACCCCTATTAGGAGAAACTATGGGGAAAAACATGGGATTTTTTGTGTTTTTGATTAATTTATGATATAGTGTGCAAAACCAAAGTTTAGAAATTAATAAATAATTCTCCTCTCTTTTGATATATAAAGCCACCCAAAATCTGATTCCTATTCACTAAAAACCCTTGTATCTTGGATATAATATACCTTTCATTATCTATATTCTTCCCACAGTGCCCCCAAGATCTTAAGAAGTTCCTCACAATCTTTTAGAAGCACCATCTCAAGGTACGAGATCTTCTCATTCTTCTCTTTATTCAAGAACCTCTTTTATATTATCCATTTTTGTTTTCAATTTATCTTGTTGGGATATATTTTCAAACATACCTATTAATTTTTTATTATTTAGAAGTTATGAGAAACCCCTTTCACTCTAATTGAACCCTCCTATAAACCTTTAAGTACCCCCATTATGTTGTCAAAATTTCCTTGCGACTTTCCATGCCATATAATTGTATAGTGAATACCAATCCCTATTTCCACTCAAGGGTATTCACCTAAATGTACCGATCCTTAATTGAATTAATAGTTTCATTTATTTAATAAGCAAAAATTAATCTTGGTATTAAAAGTGATGAAATAGATCCTTATTTTGTATGATCTATGTGGCACACTTTTGCATGTACGTGATATGAAAGTGAGGAGTGTGCCCAAAATTATATAGACCTCCAATTGACTGGGTACTATTTTTATCTCATGAGATACCATGTATAAGGAATTAGAGGTTATCCTAATAACATTATGTTATATTTTTTTGGATATTATCCACAAATAATTCTTATGATGTCATGCATTATATTATTTCCACATTCCTATTTTTCCTTCATGTTATTATCATATATTGTGCTTTGATGTTCATGTTTATGATTCTCACCACTTTTATGTCTCATTGATATGCATATTGAATCACATGTATTATTTTAATCATGTTATTATTTTATATTACCTTACCAGTCATTATTTATCCACATTTTCTTATGTATATCCCTAGGTTATCCCCTACAATTTTAGAAGATCTAGGGAAATTAATGGAATGCCATAGAGTTTTAGTTTATGTAATTGTATTTATATTTCAAGTTATTATTCAATAAACCTAATTATATAAATAAACTAGGCCTCATGATATTCTAGGTTTGTATTAAGTGTATATTTATACAATAAATCATGATATAATGTGTATTAAAGATATAGTTTTTCATAGTTTATATAGGATAACCAAATAAAGAAAACAAGAGTGAATACCCTAGACCTAAAGGCTATACATAAATCTCTATAGAAAGTGAAAACATAGATAACTACCCTTGAAATTATCTTTTTCATCAACAAAAACTTACCTTTATAAAATAGATTTTATGAAATCACAGTAGGGATAAAAATTGTGATTGATATACCTCAAATTCCAATTTTCAACATGCTATACAAATACAATAATAAAATAAAAGATCCTATCTTTGATATCCCATTCTCCATGCTTAGTCACCCTCAAGGGATGCACTCATCTCTTCACTATGGTTGATTTTATTTAGTCAGACACCAGGGTGGACTTTTCTTTTTTGTTGTATAGTGATTACAATACTCATTCAACTTACCCTAAGATATTTACTTTATTTTACCAAATTTTAATAAAAACAAATAATTAAATAAGTGAATAAATATTTTTTATTAAGACTCTTAATGCTTTATTTCCTAAATTTTCTATCAAGAGTATACACGGGAAATATAAAATTCATTCTCTTTTGATATTTCCTTTTAGATGGACTATATTTCTTTATTTCAACCATAAATTCCAATTAACCCATAGTGCTTAATTTTTTTCATTATATCATTTTATTAAGGTAACCAAGTCATATAATTATTTTTAGAGTGACCTGACTAGTTTCAACTTACATATTTCCCTTAAATAATTATTAGGTTGATCTCTTCACGTGTAACAATTTCCCCCCTTTTTACTTTTTCATACTATAGTGGATTTTCTAATTTATTAGATATTTATAATTGAGATAACAAAATAGTAATCCATTCATTTTTAGTATGCACAATTTTCTAAGACCTTTGACATGATTTCTTATAATTCTTTGTGTTACAGATTTTGGGAAACTCCTCTACCTATTATTTTATAATGTAAAATATTAAATGAATACTCTTATCCCTTTATTGGATTTATTTCCTTATTGAATTTAAATTTCATCTTTTAATTTTTTAATTTTAATTAATTTTTTCAATTGTTCATGGTGTGGAACTTCCTGCCATAGTATAGAAATATCCATCTAAGTTTGAAATTATTTTCAATTTTATTCTTTAAATTCTCATGAGTAAATAATTCTATAGGGAACTGATCTTAAACATTACATATTCTAATGAAATTAATCTAGAATTCACTTTCTTACATTACCAAATTTATTTTAGGTTTATATTATAGAGAGTTTGGTCATAAATCATATATAAAAAACCCATATATATACAAATTGACACTTCTAACCAGTATCCAATTTTACCACAATATTTAACTTTTAAAATAAAAAATGATTTATTTTCATAAAAAATAATTTTGATTTTCAACATGATTTCTTCCTTTAACCTATCAATATTTAAACCCTATGAAAAACATTTTGAAACATTGGATGAGAATAAAAAGATCAGTAAAAGAAATAAAATAAAAAATATAATAAACCCATTAGTGGATGATTACTTATAAAAAATTTCCTTTTTAAAGCTATCTTTGGTCTCAAAATAAAAATTTTATTACCCAAGAATTAAATTTCTTTTTCCAAATATTTTCATAAAACATTTCATAAGATAACTTAAAGGAAAAATAAAACTCATAAAGTTTTGTTTTAAAAAATGAATAACTTGTGAAAATTTTCAACAAAGTTACAGTTTTCACCCTTCATAAGTAGTAAATACATTCTTTTATAAAATAATCTCACTGTATACATTTTGGTAAATCATAAGATTAACATAAAAATAATTAAATGAATAGAAAAAACATATTGGTATATTGGTACATCATTTTACATATCACTCTTACAAATGGAATAACCATACAGTCGACATCCATACCCAATGAATCAGAGTGATATCAAGGACCCACCCATCCTTGGTTTATAACTTAACCACCCGTCAATGACTATAATGTTACCACTAATAATTTGTGTTTAAAAAACTATATATCAACACAAATAATTTCTAAGAACCATAACATAATCATAACACATAAAAACTTGAAATTTTAAACATTACACCGATAAAATATTCTTTGTACCCGTAAGAAAACATTTCCAGATATTGAAATATACACTCCATTTAAAAACCCATTTTCAATAGAAAAAGTCATAGAAAATGTAAATAAGGCCTTTATTTGTAGAAAACAAGAAATATTTTAAATGAATCCAAAAAATAAAATGACTATTACGATGGTGGGAAAATTAATTATTGTCGAATACGTTAAAATAAAACATTCATTTATTATTTTTTTAAAAACATTATGTACAAGACACATAAAAATATTCCTTTTGAAAATATTTGAAAGAAATAAAAAAAATTCATTTTTAAAACATTCATTTATAGATAATCACATTCATAAAATCATTCTAAAAAACATGGATATAGAAGAAAAGTGTTTTAAGGGATCTTGAGAAGAGGATTTTTAAAAGGAATGTCCCTTAGCACTTCAGAAAAATTTTGATCATAATCCCCATGAAATGATATCATTTTTTTTAATATCATGAGAATAAATAAATTCATGATATAACATGTCAAATGGGATTTATATCCACCAAATAAAATAATATCGGTGCATAACATTAAAATATGAATCAATGAAAAGAAATTGAGACGAAGTCCCTTAACTTGAAGATGGTAGGTCGTACATATACATTAGAAAGAAGTTAAGTAAAATTTTATCTTTAAATAATGATAGTAATATCATAAATACCATATTATATATTTAAATATAATTATATATATATCATAAATGTGTTTTGGTGATGAAAAAATCACACCGATTTGTGGAGGTAGTAGTCCACACGTATGTATGAACGACATTATCATTTTTCAGTGAGTGGAAAGGTAAGAAATAAAATAATTTATTATATTTTTATAATGATAAATATGTCATGAATATAAAAATTACATATTTTTTATCACATATATTTTTTAACTGTATCCTTATTACCTTCCATGTAAATAATTAGTGAAAAATGAATAATATCGCTTCACGAGGTGTTTGTTCGCCGTACACGCAAGAGACATTATCATATCCACTACAAAATGAAAATTAAGAAAGAATATGTGATATAATAATTTTATAAACATAATTAAATTATAAATATCATATATATATTTTAAATCCATCATTTTAACAAGTTTTGAGAGGTGATGATGAAAAATTAATGACATCAACTCGTGAAGTGGTAGTCCGTCGTACACACAAATAATGATTTTGTTTCCCATGTGTTAGAAGTAGAGATGGATTTAGGTTATTACATTAACATAATAAAATATAATTATATGTGAGATATTTTTTTTATTATATCAAAATAATTGAATAATATTTTAAAGAGGTGAAATAATAAATAATATAAAAAACACTCGGTTAAGCACGATACCTCTTCTTCGGACAAGCTCTTTAGGTTATCACCAAAATTATTATTAGGATGGATTTATGATAAAAAATAGGATATAGGTAATGGGTAGGAAATTAATGAATATATTTGGGTAGTTATTGGCTAATAAAAATTGGTTTTAAGGTGTGAAGAGGAGAGGAGAGTGGGTATCCTTTTTATAAGTGAGGTGTGTGGCACACTTGTAATTCTTGAAAAGAAAAAGGTGTACCCATGTTTTTCACATGTAAAAAGGATAAAAAATAGAACATTATATATAATTATAAATTATAAAATCTAAATATAGTCTTAAAATATATTTTGGACATGTTTTTAGGTCATTTTAACCATTAAATGTTTTTAGTTGAACCCCTGATAAATCTGTTTTTACCTTAACTGTGATAAAAGAATTTTACTATTTTCACTATTCATTAAGACAAAAAATTAAGTTGAACTTATTAGATAATATAAATTATTCTGATTAAAAATTATATATTCCATTTTACCAAATTAAATAAACATAATTGGTAGAATTCAATTTAAAATTAATCTCACAAACGTGAAGAAAAAGTGGGATTTCAAGTAATGTATTTTTCAAGCATAAGATGATTTTATATTAGCTCTATGAATATTAATCATAATTGTATGAATTTAAATTTAAATTTATTTAAATATATTATATAAATTTAATTTAAATAATTCCTCATTAGGGTTTTTTAAATTAATTAAAATAAAGATACATTATGCACTTTTAAGCAGTTTTTAGAAAAAATCGTTTTTAAACCCAAAAATAAACTTATAATAAAATACAATATAAATATGATTCAAAATTAATAAAGTGGATTAATTATAACTATATAATATATATTTTACCTTAAATAATATTCATAACATTATAATACTGTTAAATTACCTAATTTATTGAAACGAAATGACATTTTTACAAAAAATCGGTATTTTTCACTATTCACAAAAAATAATTATTTTCCAAAAAATTTAAAAATTTCACCCTAATATAATTTTGATATTATGATTTCAAAAAATGAAATTAATTTTTTCCAATTAAAATTCTATAATTTAAAAATTAAACATTTAAATAAAATCTTCTAATAAAAGAGTTTAATTAAAACTATTTACGTTTTGATTTATAAATTAAATAATATTTATATCATGAAAAATATAACTAATTCATACTAATAAAGATGAAATTTATTTATTATATAATTAAATAGGTTTTCAAATTCTTTCCCCTTTTTGAAATTATGTCCTTTTAATTTTATTCACTTCTAAAACAAGTCTGGATATCTTTCCCTCATAACATTTTCAGATTACCATGTTAGTTCTTTAACCATATGGATTTTCCACAAAATAACAACCTAATAAATCACCATATGGAAAAAAAATTCTCTATATAGTCAATAATTTTAATAGGATTTTACTCATAATAAATATTCTCTTCCAACTAAACTAATTCATGACTCAAAACATGAGATGAATATTGAACATATTTCTTTAACATTGAAACATGAAATACGTTGTTTACATGGTATAAACTCAATGGAAAAGAAAATCTATAGGAAATTGATCCAAATTTATATAGGATTTAATACGGTCTAATGAACCATGTACTTAACTTTCTGTTTTTACCAAAACACATAGTATATTTCCTTGGAGATACTTTAATAAAATAATGACAACCAACTTTATAAGAATGTTTTTTCCTTTGATTATCCAAATAAATTTTAAACCATCTCTGAGTCATCCTCATATGTTGTGGAATAAACTACACCTTTTCAAACATTTCCTCTACTAACTATGGTCCCATCAACATCCTTTCTCCTACTTTATACCAAAAAATTTGCATTCAACCCCACTTTCCATATAATTCCTCAAAAAATTATCCTTGTATACTGGAATAAAAAATTTTGTTATAAAAAAAATCAACAAAAGAAATATGATGATACCAACTTCCCTGGTAATCCATTCAACAAGAATGAAACATATCATCCAATGAATGATTTTTTCACTAAAAATATCTATTATATTGAGAATAAAAAGTTGTAATAAAATTTAATTTAGTACCCAACGATTTCTAAAGTTCTTTCAAAAAATTAGATGTGAACTTAGGATCATAGTTTGATACAATGGACAGAGTAAATCCATGTAACCTGACTACCTCCTTTAGATTCTATCAAGAAATATGATACAAAAACATAGTATATAAAATGGGAATGAAATATATTGATTTAGTTAATCTATCAATGATAATCCAAATATCATTATTATCTCAAGATGTTTTTGGCAATCCTATCACGAAATTAATTAATATATTTTCCTATTTCCACTCCGGTGCCAGAAAAGGTTGGATAATTCCCTTTGGTAAATTTCATTCTTCTTTAACCTGCTGAAAAGTACAATATATGATGGTAAATTCAACAATATCTCTTTTCATACCATCCCACCAATAATACTCTTTAAGGTCTCAATACATCTTATTAATTCTAAGATGAACAGGAAATTGATAACTTTGAGCTTCAATCAGAAACTCTCTCTTTAAATCGAAATAACAAGGCACACATTATATTTTTCCAAATTTTACAATTCTATCTTCATCAAAATTAAACTTAGGAAACTTACCCTTCTCAGTGGATTCTACCTTTACATGTAAAGAATGATACTCCTTTTTTATCTTTCTTAATTATTTCTAACAAAGTTGAATGCTATGAAACCTGAAACAAAATACCCTATTTCCTTACATCTAAGACTTTTTAGACAAAAATTAATAAAATAATTTACCACTGGGTCATGTTCCAAACCTAACATGGTTGATGTATCAATATTTATCTGACTCAAAGAATTTTCCACTTTGTTTTCTTATTTGGGATGGTAATGAATTGTGAAATCATAATCCTTTATTAGTTTCATATATCTTCTCTATCTCATGTTTAATTTTTTTGAGTGAATACATACTTTAAGATTTTATGTTCATTTTATATTTTACACTTTACTCTATATAAAATATGCCTATAAATATTTAAAGTAAAAAACCACAATATCTAATTCCAAGTCATGTGTAGCATAATTTAACTCACGAGGTTTCAACTGATGTAAAACATAAGTAATTATCTAATAATTCTATATTAGGACACATCCAAGTCCCTTCAATGAAGTATCACTATAGATGAATTTTTTTCCATTTCTGGAAGGAAGGTACAAAACTTGAACATTCCCCAATCTTTATTTTAGTTCATTAAAAAAATTATCACACCTTTTTTCTAGATGTATTTAACTCCTTTTTGAGTTAACTTAGTCAATGGGATAAACACCCAAGTAAAGTTTTCAATAAACCACTAATAGTAACCTACTAAACTAAGAATACTATGAATCTCTATGATATTTTAAGGTCTCATCCATTATTTAACAAAATTAATTTTAGTAGGGTCAATAATAATTACATCTTTAGAAACAATTTTTCCAAGTAAATACATTTTTTGTGAACAAAATTTACACTAACTAAATTTTCCATATAGTTTCTTTTCTTTCAAGATAATTTTTAGGTTTATTTAATTTTCCTCCTAAATTTTAGAATATAAAAAAATAACATCAATAAACACAACCAAAAACTTATCCAAGAAATCATGGAAAACCCTATTCATAAGGTCCATAAATACAACACTGGAATTAGATAACCCAAATTAAATAACTACAAACTCATAAATCACATATCTAGTCTCAAATACAATCTTAGTAATTTCATCATCCTTCATATTTAGCTAATGGTACCCATTCCTCAGATCTACCTTTGAGAAATACTAATCTCCCTAGAGCTGATCAAAAAATTCATTGATATGAGGAAAATGGTACTTATTCTTTAAAGTGATGTTATTAAAAGATCTATAATCAATGAAAATACTTAGGTAACCAGATTTTTTTTAACAAAAAAAGGATCACCCCATGGTGAAGTGTTAGGGTGAATGAAACCTTTATCTAATTACTCATACAATTAATTTTTAAATTCAAAAATTTCTACTTGAGATATTCGATAAGGGGGTGTTGAAATAGGATTAGTATTAGGATCTAACTCAATAGTAAATTCAACCTCTCAACTAGGAATAAGAAAAGAAAAATCATCAGGAAATACATCCATGTTTTCAGTCACTACTGACACATCACTAATTTGAACAGTTTATTTCATTTTAATAATAAGATCTAGGTAACTTTCACTTCCATATCTAATCAATTTCTCATTTTCTTGGTATGTTATCAAAGGTATGAAATAATTGTATAAAAATTAATTATCTCTATAATCTATCTAAGCATGATAATCTGAAAGGAAATATATACCCAAAATTATATCAAACTCTACTATGGGTAGTCCCATAAGATTTATTATAAATACTATTCCACTAATAATAACAGGAATATTATTATAAATCATAGTTTCTATAATATTTCCACCCATATTTTTTCACCAAAAGTTATATCCTCTATTCATGTGGTGATATTCAAATTTTACTTGAAAGTTTCTTAGAAATAAAATATGAAAATATCCAGAGTCTAATAGTGTATTGTTATAATTTTAATAAATGTGTAATATACCTATCACCACATCACGTGATGGCCCAACATCAATTGCAGTACTAAAAAAATATTTTTCCACACCATTTTCTTTATATATTATTTATTTACACTATTAATAAAAAAATTTAGGTATGCGTTAGAATAATTCCCCTACTCATTATAATTAAAACATATCAACCTTGGATTTTTATTTCTTGTTTGATCATTTTCCTTAAAATCATGAATTATTTTACCAAACTCACCACATTAAAAGAACTACACAAAGTTTTTAATAAATTCCCCAAGGTGATTTTTACCACACTTATCACAATAAGAGAACTCGAATTTCTTACCTCCAAACTTCTTTAATCCATTACTACCATTTTCTTGCTACCCGGATCTATTTTTTGGTTATTTTCATAGAATAAATGATTGTCAGTAAACACCATTTATACTTTATCAACACATTAAACAAGTTTCTCATAGATTTTAAATTAATGAGAAGCTAATTCCCTTTTATATCTTGGATTTAATCATATGAAAAACACAATAATCTTAATATCAACATCCTAGATAAAATCTGGTACAGACCTAGCCAATATTATTATATTTTCTTCATACACAACTACAAAAATCTTTATCCTTTTTCCTTACTTCAAAGAATTATTTATCTATACCAATTCAAACAACCATAGGGAAATATTTCCTGAAAAATTGATTCTTAAATGTGTCATATTCCATGGAATCAAGATCATATCTCACTTTGGTATTCTTAACCAAATACCACCATTGATTAACTTCACATTAATAATGATAAATGTAAGGTATTACCTTTTGATGTTTCAAACACCCAATGAATTTAAATATATTCTCCAGGGAATTTATGCATCCTTCAACTAAAACTGGGTCAGAAGATCAACTGAATATTGGAGGCTATTTTCACGTAAAATTCTCTACTATTTATATGTTCCTCTATGGTAGATAAATATTCTCTATAAAATGGATTCCACCACTATTTATATCCTTTTTAAACTGATATAACACCATAAAAAACAATTCTATTCCAATTCAAACCATCTCAAGATTCTAATTTTGAAGGATATTTTCCTATCAGTGAATTTCCACTAAAAATTTCCCGCTTCCTCTGCAAAAAACCATTTTTAATAGACATTTTTTAGATAAAGAAACACAGAAATATTCAAATGCTACATCATTTAAATATAATCATTTGGTAAAATCTTAATAATTCATGATATTAATATGATCCTAACCATTAAAATTATCTAAACCTTTCTCTTATCTAACTATAAGGACCCAACCTAAAACATTATATATTCTAGTGACTTTAAAATAGAATTCAATTTCTTATATTCCCAAATATCTTTTAGGTTTA
Source organism: Viscum album (assembly GCA_963277665.1). Lineage (NCBI taxonomy): Eukaryota > Viridiplantae > Streptophyta > Magnoliopsida > Santalales > Viscaceae > Viscum > Viscum album. The sequence goes on from OY728156.1 coordinate 1,813,549,437, forward strand.
TAGTTTTATATAGTTAGTTTATAAATCCTATATAACAAACCTATATATATAATAAGTGGAAACTTATAATCTATATCCATTTCCCCACAATATAAAACTTAGAAAAACATGATTTTTTATGAAAAATCTTTATAACTTAAAACTCTAATTTTTTCCTTTCCCTAACCCATCCTTAAAGCCAATAATTTTTTTTACAACTTTGGATGAGTACAATAAGATCAATAAGGGACATAAAAGGAAAAAATAATAAATGTGTTATTCCATGTTTTCTTATAAAAATTTAGATTTTAAAAGTAAGATTTGGGTTTAGAATAACTATTTACTTACCCAAGAATTCAAATTATTTTCTTAAATATTTTCATAAAACTTATGATAAAAAAACATAACTGTAAAATAAAAAACATAAAGGTTTCTTTGAAATCATAAAAAACTCATGAAAACTGTTTCACATAGTTATAAATTTCATCCTTAAGAAGTATTAAATACTATATTTTTAAAAATAATCGCTTTGATTACTTTTTCAATAATCATAAGATTACTAAAAAAATAATTTAAAGTATATATTAAACATAATTGTATCTTGGGACATCATTTTACATATCAAAATAATAAATGGAATAAAAATACGATTGAATTCCATACCCAATGCATTGGAGGTCTATAACAAACCCACAAATCCTTGGTTTATATTCTAACCAACCATCTTTGGTTCACAATGTAACCACACATCCTTGGTTTTTAATGGAACCACCCATACGTGATTTATAACAAAAGCACTTTTTATTATAAATAACTTACAAGAACTATAACATAATCATAAAACATAAAATCTTAAATTTTCAACATTACACTCATAAAATATTCTTTAAACCCATAATAAAACATTTCCAGATATTGAAATATCCACCCCATTTAAAAACCCCATTTTAAGACCAAAATTCCTAGAAAATAGTAAATAGAGTTTTTATTTTAAGAAAACATGAAATATTTTAAATTAATCAAAAAATTAAATTATGGTTATAGTATAAGGGAAATTCATTTTCACTGTACACATTAAAATAAAAAATTCCTTTTGTTTTTTTTGTCAAAAAATTCCATGCAAAACAAGAAAAAATATTCCTTTTAAAAACGGTTGAAACAAATAAAAAATTTTACATTATCAAATTTCATGTACATATAACTACATTAATAAAATAATTTTTAAAAAATATATACATGGAATAAATAGTTTTACGTTAACCTTAAAATAGGTTTTTTAAAAATAAATTCCCTAACCACTTTAGAATCATTTCAATCAAAATCCACATGAAATAATAAAATTAAACAAAATTTAAATATCATGAGAGTAGATAAATTTAGGATATAACATGTCAAAGTAGATTTATATATACCTCATAAAATAATATAATTTCATATCATCAAAATAATCCTCAATGAAAGAAAATTGAGATAAAGTACCTTACGTTGAGTACGACTCGCAACCTATGTTATTTATTTTCATGAATAGGAAACTTATGTCAATAAATTAATTTATTAAGAAAATTTTCCAATTTTATTACTAATTTAACTTTATATATCATTATTATGTATACAATTTGTTGATTTTTGAGGTTTAATTTGAAATTTTTGATAGTATTCTACTTATATGTCAAAAATGACTTTGGTAGGTTGACTATGGTCAAAGAGGTCATCATTTAAACATTTAAAGAATAATAATAATGAAATAATTATCATATTTATACATAAAATATACTCTTAAAACTAATAATAAAATATTTTTATGAAAAATGAACTATATTATAGTTATGGAGACGGTAGGCCTTACGTATGCATGATAAACATTTCCATTTTTTCAATGATCATTCTGGAAAGAAAGTAATTAATATTTTAAATTTTCATGATGATAATAATATAATAAATGATATATTATATCTTTAAATATAATTATATATATCATTAATGTTTTGTGGGGATGAAAAAATAATCACATCACTTTGTGGAGATGGTAGTCCACACGTACACACGAACAACATCATCATTTTTTTAGTGAGTGGAAAGGTAAGAAAGAAAATGATATATTACCTTATAAAAATGATAAAAATTTAATTAATATCATAATTATGTCTTTTTTATCACCTATATTCATTAAATTTATCCTTATTACATTCCATGTAAAGCGTTAGTGAAAAACAAATCACATCTCTTCGTGAGTCGGTAATCCGCTATACACACAAGGGACATTATTGTATCCTCGAAAAAATGGAAAGTAAGAAGGTATAAATGATATAATAATTATAAAAGTATAATTATATTAAAAATATCACACACATATATATATATATATATAATTTAAATCCATCATTATAAAAATCCTTGAGAGGCGATGATGAAAAATAAATGACATCGGTTTGTATGACGGTAGTCCTCCGTACACACAAATAATGATTTTGATTCCCATTTGTTGGAAGAGGAGAAGGATTTTGAATATTAAATTTACATAATGAAATCTAAATATATGGTAGATAATGATGATATTATTTCATCATAATTTAATAATATTTGAATGAGGTGGAATAATAAACAAAATAAAAATGCTCTCTTAAGCACTATACCTCTTCTTTAGACAAACTCCTTAGGTTAACCCAAATGCCCTTATTAGGATAGATTTATGATCAAACCAAGGGATATAGATAATTGGGACATATGTAAGGAATACATTATTAGGTATTTTCTGATCAAAAGGTATGTTATGGTGTGAACAAGAGAGGAGATTGTGTGGCCTTTTATAAGTGAGGCGAGTGACATACTTGTAATTTTTGAATTGTGCTTGGTATATGAAAATAATAAATAACCATTACCATAAAAAATATTATTATATTAATCAAATAAATCCTCCAATAAACCAAATTCATTATTTTTTAATATATTTTTCATTTTATTTGGTGTTAGATTTTACTAAACATGTATTTTTCTTTTTTCAGCTCTTCTCCCCCTTAAATGAGGCATTTTTAAATATTTATAAATTAACATATTGTTCCAAAATTCCTTATGTTTATATCCAAACATTTCAGAATGTAAATAATGGAAAATAAATATTTTTCCTTTTTCATTTAATTAAATTTTAGATAATATTGTCTTCTCACCATATTTGTATAGAACAACTCTTTATTTTAGCATGATTTAGGGGAGAAACTCTTCATTGTATTGAAGATATCTTTCATTAATGTTGTGGTGAATCTTTCATAAATTTTACTAACCTACACTCACCCAATTTTTTAAATAAAACTTTTAATTTCATTTGACCACTATTAATAAAAACTGAAATAACTTGGATATCCATTACCTTTTCTTTAGATCTTATAGTAGATGAATCGATGGATGTTCTAAAAAATTTCTTTCCATTACTATGAGTATTTTTAGAGACAAGACCCTCATAATTATCTTGTATATCATCATATTTCTTCTCACATTATTTGAAAGTTTCTGTCTCCCTATTTTTTTAAATTTCAAATCTAATTAAAATCACTTCAGGTTAGGGATTCTTTTTTCATCCTAAGCTAATATCAGTCTCTATTCCCATTGAATCATAAAATTAAGAACATTTTATTCATGAAACATTCTATTTTACAGTAGTGATTTATCAAGGTTCATAGTAGTTCTAGATTTAATATCCTACAGAGTATCATTAACACTAAGATTAACCTTGTGTAACTCCTCCAAAGAATGCATTATTTCTTCTAATTTTTTTTTCAACTTTATCATTTACATCAATTAAACTCTATTATTTTTATTCAATCAAGATACATATTTATTTTTGAACCAATGGGAGTTGTTTCTTGGATCCTACATCCTTGATGATATTTTTTCACTATTAAATATTCTTAATACTTGTTTTATTGATTAATTTAGAAAATTTCTCAAACTATTAATTTTTATCCTATAATCCATTGTTATACTCTAATATATATTTATTTATAATAAAAATAACAAGTATCATATTAAAATAATATTTAATCTTAGAGTAAAAACTAAAAAATTATTTATATATTATAAAATCATTATAGTTTGATTATAACTCATTATAATAATCATAATAATTAAATTTGGTAGATAACTTACCACTTTTTTTTATCTTCAAGAAATGGTGGATTGTTATTTTCTTTTGAAATTTTACTCAACTTATTTTCCTTATTTTTCTTTTTTATTTAATGTTTTGGTTGAAACCACTATACTGAAATAAAAAAAGTGACTTCCATTTTCTCATATGGAGGCATCTATGAATTCTAAATTAGTGATTATATCTTTCATAGGCAACCTAGTTAGCTCAAATACCACTTGAAGTGATCAGGTATGATGAGATCACCTATAGGTGGAGGGGTGAATCAGTGATCCCTTTATTTCTATGATTTATTCTCTCTTAAATCAGCCTTTATAAATGGTTATGATATTGATCCACTAATTATTGTTATCAAACCATTTCTTGTATAAAAATAGATAAAGTTAGAGAGAAGCACATGAGGATTTATAAGGTTTAATCTCAATGAGAGAGACAAATCCATTCTAGGTTTTGGTCAAGTTATAAGACCTATATTTCCCTTTATAAATCATCATTAGTGTACGTAAAGACTATATTTGGAAAATATTGTCTGATAATATTCCAAAATTCTAAGTCCTAAGTAATTACAATGGTCACCTTCAAATAATTTCTTTATACTGTCTCTCACCAGTTGATGTTATCTCCCAACAAATCCTCTACATTATACTCTTGAAAATTTATTTATACCAAATCTCTATATTGTTCAAGTTGTCCCCCAAGAACTCCTATGAAAATGAATTCAACTCCCCTTATCTACTAATTTAGGGGTTTTTCATAATTGTTATTCTTTCTTAATATACTTCAGTAGATTACTCAACATCTCCTTCAATGATATAGGTATATTATAGGAATTATTATCCTTATTCAATGATGTATATGATGATTATAGATTTTATCTGGTGTTTCTAATTCAATAATTAGATGTCTATTTTATTTCAGCATTGAGTTATCTTTCTTTATTTGTTTTAATTTTCATCAAGACAAATCATTCTTAAGGAATATCTATTTTTTATCTTTTTAATAAAAAAATTCATTCATGAATAGTATTATTGATCTCTATTTATCTTCTTATAATCATTTTTTTATATTAATAGAATAATGAATATTATTTCCATATTTGAATTATGTAAACTCATAAAATATTAGAATAATGTGATCTAGTTTATTCAAATGGGAGTATCTATCTAGTTTATATTCTCATTGAATATTTCTCAAAATATATTAGGGAAATAATTTATTTTTATTTATCTATAAATCTCAGGATATTATTCTTCATGTGATATTAAAATATCACAATCTACTTATCCAAAAAAATTTCATGTTTTAATCCATTATGAATTTCTTTTTCATGTGCATTGAAGTATATATCATTGCAACATGGTGATTATGAAATAATGTGGAACAATTTTCATCCTTACATATCATCTTATCTTAATATTTATTTCCATAATGTAAAGATTAATTTATTTATTCACTACTTGAATAATAATCTTTCTAAATAATTATGATATAAATTCTATGAATAAAATCACTAAAACATAATTTGATTTAATGTTTTCTAAGAATAATAATTTTAGAACTCTTATTTATTTCATCCTTCTTTGATATAAAAATTACATAAAATTTTGAACATTATAAACTCAATAAAACATACAACCTTTATCTCATAAGGTTAAATGAACCTTAAGAAGTCATGGTTTCACATTTTTCACAATCTTAATGCACATTATGGTCTCAAAAAAATAAACCTTATAAGCATGGTGAACCTTATGATATTCCACATGAACTACAAGAAATAATTTTTTTAAAATGTATGAAATCTTATGATCTTCCTTTAGAACATTATTATTTTTCTTATCCATATAAATATTGAAATAAAATTTATGTAGGTGATAAGGAAACTTAAAATTTATGCCTTTTCTATCTTCTAATTATAATCAACCTTATGAAGATTCTAGGATCAACATTACTAAGTACTATAGAACCTAGTGATTTTTAAAAGCCCTAGTACACAAATTATAGAATTTAGAAAATAATTACATAACTTCATCAATGAATCTTAAGGAATTATTGAAACACTTCAAATCATTTCAACATTTTAGTAGATAACATTTCTCCATCCAATAACACTTGTCTTTGTTTTCCATGAATATCATACCACTAATCATCACATATAGATATTTTTACTTTAATATATACATATGAGATCTACAAGTATAAACCTTATCATTTAATCCTTTACCATTAAGTAACAATGGAATCATATCACCAATCTTCAAAAAACAATGGATTTTATTTAGACAACCATATTGATAAAAAATAGAACTTCATCTTCATAAATCCATTTGGGTACATAAATATATCTTGAGATTACAATGATGTAGGTAAAAGGTTTTTAGATCATTACACTATGTTATGTGATACAAGTGGTTATCCTAATACACAATGTTATGACACAAGTGTCATTAGCCTAGTATATTATTTTATGGGATGTATGCAATTAGCTAAGTCTATTATGATATGAATTTATTAGTGTTTTGACTTAACATATTCTTATGATATCCTAATATTTTGTTTTTTACATATTCGTATTTCATGTAAAATTCCAATTTTTTGTCACCATAGTTCATTTTTATTATTATATGATTCTTTATTTTTATGTTAGGATATATAATATGTTTTTAGGATCATCCTAATGGATTATACACCATTATCTATAGATTTTATATCATACCTCCTGATCACATCCTATGATTAAATGATATTATTCATTTTTTCATGATATTTATTTAATTTTCATGTTTTCTAACTTGTTTATGACCTAATAATGTATCCTACATGGATCATTGATATTTTTCAATCCATTACTATGAATTTGAGGTCAGAACATTCTTATATTTTTAAATTTTAATAGGAATTTATATATAGGGATATGCTAATGAGGTATTCATGCGTAGATTATTTTTATTAGAGATGTTGAATAATTATTTCTTAATAAGATGGTTACGTGGATAATATCTAAAGATGATAAATCTTTGGTTTTGGGAGTCTATTTTAATATTAACATATATCCTTTATTCTATACGATAAACCATGTAATAAAATCTGTGACAGTTAAACTAGATATTTGTATATTGACAGTATCATCCACTTTCTTTCTAGGGATGTTTTAAGACTATTGATTAATTTATATGACCTATTTAATTTTAAGGTTTTAATTATATTATAATATATGACTTATTTCTTTCAGAATATGTCATGACCCATCCTCGGGGCCCGTGCCGTGACTACCCCAAGACCTCCTTCCATAGGCCAGGGGCAGGCGACTAGCACCAAAGGCGTAAATCCCGATAAATGGGAAGACATTTCCTTTATAAAAGTAAAAAAACACAATAGAGTATGCAACTGAAGTAAGCACTAAGTAAAACTAAGTACAAAAGTAAGTGCTGAAAAGAAAATGGGCCAGTATACAAACCCAACTGTAAAGTACAGTACAACTGAAAGACAAGTACAACAACAGTAAAGTAAAGCAGAAACCACCGAGTCGTCCTCTGGGAATCCCACCTGAAGGGTGGGTAAAGATGGTCTCCTCGGCACCTTGGGTCCATCCATCCACTCTGTGTACGTATCGTTAAGTGGTCCACCACCGGGTACCGTCCAGCTCCATGAGTCTCTACTACGATCAGTACTATCCGTCGTCTGCAACCAACACAACATAGTGCGAGCATAGCCCGTGCAGGGGTGAGTATAATGATACTCAGTAGGGACCCCGAGACCCCCGAAGGTCTCCCAGAATCCATGAAGGATAAGACAAAAAGGAAAGATACAATCACGAAGTATCAACGAACTCTACTTTGGTATATGCCCATACATATACCTAAGTTATCAATCTCAGTTCGGCTCAAAATCTCGAGCCCAAGCACAACCTAGTCCACACAGGAAAGAAAACCAATCACATCAATGATAATGATTGAAAGTCAAGACTCAGCTCATATAGGTATACCTCCTTCATAAAGTGATAGAGATGATCAGATGCAGTCACTGATTTATCTAAGCTATCAGACCCACGTAGGATACTAGACCAGCTAAGCTGTCGGACCCACGTAGGATACTATTCCAGCTACTCTGTTGGACCCACATAGGATACAAGTACAAAGTTAAAACTGTCGGACCCATGTAGGATACAAGAACAATAGTCAAACTGCCAGACCCACGTAGGATACAAGAATAGTAGTCATCGCCGTCGAACACTCAGAGGATTCAAGAACATTAGCCATCATCGTCAAACCCACGGAGGATTCCATCACGGTAGTCGTCGCAGTCGTAGCCAGCTCTAGGGTTCCCGCACACAGCATGCTCGATTCCAGGAGGGTCCACTCCTCGAATCAGGGGGTTCGATACATCAACTGTCTTGATGTCCGAAGTTAATGTATCCCGAAGTTCCGTCTCATCAAAAGAAACCCGACACGAAAAACAACGCGTCAATCGGACGCTCAGTTTGAGAGATATTGGATTTTCTGTTCCAGGGGCCCAGTTGGAAATATGCTCATTCCAAACCCGGTTGTTTTCCAAAGTTGTCCAAAACTCACTTAGAGTATCGTAAAAGGACCGCCCCGTTGAAAGGGTCCCAGTTCCGCAGACGGCGCGTCGATCGGACGCGCAGTCTTATAGATATTCACATTTAAGTGAAAATGGGCCCGACCCGTTATGCCCAGTGGGCTGGCGGGTCGGGTCAACCCAGTTTTGGCGGGTCTGACCTGGTAGGGGGTCGAACCGGCCCGATGAAATGCGCAGCCCGGCACGAAGGGGCGCGGCCACGGCTCAGCCCGAGGGGGTCGACCGGTCCGGGGGGGGGGGGGGGGGGGGGTCCCCCGGCTGCCCGGACCGGTAGCGCAAAGTGGCACCGAACTCCCTAACCGTCCGGCTAAAGCCGGCCGGCCTTCTTAGCATAAGAGGCCCACTCGGTCGGGCCGTGGTCCGGCTGCGCAGCACCTTCGGGTGCCGCGGCTTCTTTACCCGGCCGGCCGATGAGCCGACCGGTTCGCCGCTGAAGCGGCCTGTAGATTGCGAGCCACGGTCTTTCATAGCATGGAACCACTTATGGCACCGCGGTTCTCCTTCGGCCCGGCCGGATTTAGCCGACTGGTTCTTCATCGGCCGAGCGGCCCGCAGTTGCAGGCCCCGGTTCTTCCGCACGCGGCCGGTGCACAACCGTCGCTTCCGTACGTCACCACCTTCCTATCATGATCTCCATCGCAATCAAAAGAGACTACGGAGGGTCATCGGGCCGTGTGAATTCGGTCCATGCCTTCTGCGTTAGGTGGTAGCATTTGGCCGAAAATAAACAATGATTTCCAAAAAAGAACGGGGTACGAGATAAACACTTCAAAATGGATAAACCCCTACCTTGAGATAAGGTTCGCGGTAGTCGATCATCGTGGGGAGACGACATCATTTCGTTGAAGTCGGGGAAGAAGGTCCGAGGATGGCACGTCGTGGGAATTCCTCATGGGTGCCTCCTTCTCCTTTGGTTTGGCTGAAGATCAAAGGCGATGATTGACGTTCCTTACAGGTTATTCGTTGGAAGGATGGTGTTCTTCGTTGAGATAAGAACACCGTTATCTATTTCTCCAAATCTCTCTCACAAATCTTCTCAACACAGCGAATTCCCCAAAATAAAATAATAGCTAAAGCTTTTATTTTTATTCACACATGTAATTCAAAATTCAAACAACTTAATTAATTAATTGAAGAGGTTGAATTCATTAATTAAAATGTGTTGGAAAATAATAAAGAGAGAGAGAGGGAGGTGAATAGATCTCTTAATTAATGGGGTTGTCAAAGAATTAAATAAAGGTGAGTTAAATGGGGGTTAAAGGGAGGTTATTGTAGAGACCCGAAGCTTGACGTACATGGAAATTACATTACTTTTACAGAATACTTAATACATAAGAAAAACAGACACACAAGGACCGTAATAGTTTAGTGTCTTTGGAAACTCGGAATAAAATATTCTAATTGTGGTGAAAGATCTTCAACATCTCCCAATAAAGATCTTACCTTTTTTTTCTTACCTAAAACCTTTCTTTATATCCTGGGGAAAAGAAAACATCAAAGGGGTGAGCTCAAATTCCTAGCAAGGGTAAACATAGTGAACATAAAACAAACCATAAACATTTGAATGCAAAAACTTGAACATAAAATCTAAACATCAAAATCTTGAGCAAAGACATGAATCTTGGAAGTACGTAAGGCATATATCATAAGGGAACATCAATCATGATAAAATATCATGGGAATAAAACATGTAATTGTGGCATCCATTAAGCACATGTAATGATTTCCATAGTAGCCAAGGCATTGCTGCCAAGACCATCTTAGTGGACAAAGTCCCTTTCTGAATCGAGTTCACTCCTCATTCCAGTCCTGTAATACTGAACCAGATTAACTTACCGTTCCAGCCATGTCTATCTCATGAGATATAAATATTTACCCAATGCATTGGAGGGAGATATAGGTCCCACCCATCTCATAATGAAATCATTCTTACTTGTGCCACAACATAAACATAAATCATTCATCACAACCCAAAGAATAAAATGGGTTTCATAAACATCATTCGATCATCACATAATCCATATAAAAGAAATGGACATCATTTCATAATAATAAAATTTAAACCATGTAAATCATAGAGACTTTATACTTGAACCATACACATATGAAATAATGTCATCTTAGATGGAAAATGGTTTTGATAAAACACTTGAAATGAATTTTTGAGGAAAATATCCTTTCTTCTTCAAAATCAATTTCTTTTCACAAAACGTCATGAAATTTTAAAAGAAAAAGATTTTGTTTAAAATAGTCATGAAATATTTTTGAGGAATCTTCATGAAAATAAGGCTTTATAAAACCGTAAAAATCTGTTCATGCCGTATAAGTTAAAAAAAACATTCTTCTCGTACTTTTGCCGGAAAAGTCAAAAAGTACCTCATAACGTAAACAAAAGAAAGATTCCTTACATACCATGTAGTAAAATCCAAAAATGGGTAAAAATGACTTTAAACATACATGAAAATACTTTTATAAAACATGGACATGGTCGATAGAAATAACCCCAGTAAATACTTACGAATAAGCAATCTCGGATAAAAATGAGATTTGCAAAATTATCCCTTACCTTAGGTCCGATTTGCTTCGTAAGTGTCCGAACCTCCTGTATAATGATTTAAATAATGTTATTTACTTATTAAATAATCATATTAATTGTTATTATATCATATATGGTTCACTTATGACTTTATATTACCCGTTCTTTTGTAAATTCCATGTTAAAGAGCGTTTTGGGTAAAATCGTTTCATTTGTCGTCCGTGTTTTGACTTGTAATTATTCATATGATTACTTAGATCATGATTACTTAATTCCAGAATATAAAACATGATTTATATATAATATATATTCAGAATATACATATATATAATAGATCGATAAATGGAAAGAAATACACCGTTCATGGAGACGGTAGGCCATACGTACGCATAAACGCTGTTTTCGTTTCCTTGTTGAGTTGAATGGAATTAAGTAGAAGACATAAATATATATACACATAAATCCAGTATCATTATTATGTCATATATTTCATGATTAATTATTATATATACTTTATAATCATTCATGAATGGTTAACGTGGAGAATGAATCTCATCGCATCGTGGAGACGGTAGTCCGTACGTACGCACAAGCGATGATATCGTTCTCAGGATCGTGGAATTGTATTGGAGTGTATGTATACTATTTCAAAATCAATATAAATTTACAATAATCATATATAGTTATTATTTACACCATTATACCCATCCAAGTAAGGTGGTGGTGGAAAATAGATTACACCACGGCGTGAAGACGGTATTCCGTACGTACGCACGCGCGGTGATTTTATTTTCCGTAGGATCTATAGATGGTGAAATAGGGTTGTTTCATACTTATAATAACATATTCGTATATGAGTGATACTGATGTTATTACTTCATAATGAAAAAACCTAATAAGAAGAAGTGGAAGGAGAAATAAAGTTGAAAGAATCGGTAAAGGACATTACCTCTTCTTTGAAGCGCCTCTTTGAGTCCTCCTCTTAGGGCACTAAAATTGGTCTTTGAAGAAGAACAGGACCTCTAGGATGTTTCTAGGGAAGTGGAGAAGAGAATTTGGCAGGGGTTGGCCGAGCTTGAAGGCTCAAAGTGGTGTGAGGAAGAGAGGGAGGAGGTGGCCTTTTATAAGGGAGGAGAGGGGCACATTTGGAATAACAAAAAAATATTATTTTATTATAAAGTCATATTCGGTTTTTAATAGCTCCAAATTGATTTATTTAGAAGATAAGGTGGGGATGGGTCGAAATCCTCTCATCCAATAGAATTTAGAAAAGTTTAGGTTATTATATTAACCTTATATTTTAGTTTTAACTCTTAGTTAATTAGATTGACATTTACCATGTCACTTTGTATTTTTATATTATATAGTTAATAAACTTACCATATACATCCAAGCGACCCCCAAGTGGTCCATTAATGATACACCTATCATTATATAATTATCTTGGCCGAACCTTAGATTTTTAGGAATAAAATAACAATCAATAATATATTATTTGTTTTAAAAACTATTTTATGTCAATTTTGACACTATTTAGTAATGGATTTTTGTGAAACTCATAACAGAATGATTACTTCAACAAAAGTTAATTAAATCAATACTAACATGTCATATTAACCTAGAAAAGTAGTGTAATTCATAAAAAGTCTCAAATTATATTTATTTGGGTATTTATAATATCAATTATTCTAATTTTTCACTATTATGGTAATTACTGCATCATCATTGTGTCATAAATAAAATAAATTATTTAATGTCTAAAAATTATAAATAAAATATCATTATGTAGTAAATCTTATTATATTTCTAATAAATATTTACAATCGAATTTATATTATGTATAACCCTATATTAAAAATGTTTTAGTAAATAAATTTTGATTTTAACTCTTTTAACTCTTCTTTGAATTAAATAATAATAAATGTCCTAATCTAATCCAAGTGGGCCTAAATGGTCATATTTTATTCCTAAGGTTGTTTTTGGTCGAATTACACTTATCCAATAGAATTAGGACATGTGTTATGGTAATAATAATATCATTTTTACCCTTAATTACCCTATTTACTTTTAACCGTGGTAAAAAAAGTAAAAAGTTACTATTCACCAAAAATTATTTTCATCTCATTGAACCACATTATACTTACTAACATCAACCGTGTCTCTCGGATTTTTAAAATTCCACTCACAGAAGCGGTAAAATTTAGTTTTATGAAAAATTCATTATTTTTTTAACTACCACTTAGTGGTTTCACTATTCATCAAAAAATGAAAGTTTCCAGAAAAATACCAAAAATTAGGACTAAGCTATATTTGATATTATGAACTCAAAAATGATGTCTATTTTACCAAATTCAAAACATATCAGTTGCATTAATTAATTTAAAATTTAATTCCCGTCGTCAAAACAAATAGCGTGTTTTTAAGAGATAATAACTATCAAAAGATTGACACTTGTTTATGTCTGGTTTAAATGTGAAATTACATCCAGTAACCAACATTGTATTAAATTGTAAAAATATATTCTAAATATACTTTAAAACCACTCAAATTAATAATTTATCACTATTAATTATTTCGATTAAAAAGGTTGTTTTTAATTAAAATTTAGTAATTTTCACTATTCATCAGAAAATGAATGTTATCCGAAAAGTACCAAAATTTCGTCCTAAGCTAATTTCGATATTCTGAATCCAAAAATGAAGTCCATTTTAAAAGATAAAATTTATAAAATTTCAAAAAGTGGGTATTACTATTCATAATGGCTAGTTCATAATAATATTATAGTAATATCTCGTTTAGTGAAACTCGGTATTGCGTACTACACATGCTATTGAGGAAGGTCGTGATTGCGTGTAATGCAAGTCAAGTCAAGGATGCGTGTTGTGCAAGCTTTTTTTGGTGTAGTGTACAACACAAGAAATTAATGAAATTATTTTTCATAAAATCTCGGGGTGTTACAGTTATGGGGAGATGAAAGGTTGGGGCTCGTATGGGCCCCACCTCAAAAATATCCACACATAATAAGTTATGTGGGTGTGGGCCCCAACAATAACTTCACCATGTAGGATTAAACTACCAGGATAAATAAAATTGTTCTCAACAAATTTTATTTAACTTTTTTATTAAACCCCAAAAATTAACTTTCAACCCGCATAAAACGCAACTGCGGTAAAGGTCCCCTTAAGTGAATATCGGCATTACAAGTTCATCGGTGTCTTAGGATTTCAATTCCGAGCACCAGTTCAAAAGATAGAAAAACCCGCATGTACGTTTACTGAACGTACCCGAACAAAACTTCAGAAATTGATTCCGAGCACACCGGGCCTCGGAATCAGGTGCCGTCAGAAACTGCGGACTCTTAAAATTTCAAAGAATTTAAGAAAAAATTTCCTTGAAATTTCTAGGTCTTTAAATTACTCCCAGATCAGGGATTTACGTCCCCATAAAGCTACAACACACACTAGGGGAACAAATGGGGGTACTGAGCACACATCTGAGCCTCCCGCTTCCATTTGCTCTCCTGGAGGTTCCCGTGCTGCCAACGAATATGCAACAGAGGAATCGACCGTTCACATAGGACCCGCTCCTGTCGATCCTTGATCTCCACCGGGACCTCTGTGAATGTCTCCCTATCATCGATGTCCAGCTCCCCATGATCGATGATGTGTGATGGGTCATGCACGTATCTCCTCAGCTGAGATACATGGAAGACGTCATGCACCCGGTGCAACTGAGGTGGAAGGGCCAGGCGGTAAGCCACCTCACCTACTCTGCTGAGGACCTGAAAAGGTCCGATGAAACGCAGAGATAACTTGATGCCCTGACCAAATATCCATAGACCTCTTTGAGGTGAGACCTGTAAGAAGACATGGTCACCATCCTCGAACTCTAGTGGTCTCTGCATCCTATCAGCATAGGACTTATGTCTACTCTGTGCAGTCTTCATCCACTCCTGGATGATCTGCACCTTCTCCGTCGTAGCCTGAACCATATTTGGTCCCACAAGTGCTGAATCCCCTGGGTCAATCCCACACAGAGGTGATCTATAAGGTCAGCCGTACAGTGCCTCATAAGGTTCCATCCCAATGGTGGAGTGGTAGTTGTTGTTGTACGCAAACTCCACCACGGGTAAGTGATCCTCCCAGCTGCGACCAAAGTCAAGGACACATGCACGGAGCATGTCCTTGAGAGTCCTAATGGTCCTCTCTATCTGGATGTCCGTCTGAGGATGGAAGGCGGTGCTCGGACGTAGCTGCGTCCCAAAAGCCTCCTGTAACCCCTTCCATAGACGAGAAGTGAAATGAGCATCATGATCGGAAATGATAGACGATAGCACACCATGAAGCCGTATGATATTTTGAATTTAGAGGCATCCCAAGCTATCTACTGAGCCCTGCTCTCGGATCGGTAGGAAGTGGGATGACTTGGTGAGTCGGTCTATGATCACCCAGATAGAGTTGTGTCTTCTAGATGCACGTGGAATCTCCATCACGAAATCCATAGATATGCCATCCCACTTCCACTCTAGGACCTATAAGGGATGTACCAAGCCTGCTGGTACCTGGTGCACCGCCTTCACTTGCTGAAAAGTGAGGCATTGTGAAACGAACTCCACTACAATCTTCTTCATACCCGACCACCAATGCTGTCACCTGAGGTCCTGGTACATCTTCGCCACTCCTGGATGTACCGTTAGAGGGGAAGTGTGAAACTCCCTCAGCACCCACTACTGGAAATATAATATTTCTCAACGGTTTACAACCGTTGGGAAAGCCCCTCTAACCGTTGGTATATGATATACCAACGGTTCTGATAATTGTGGGGAAGTAAGCCATTGGGAAAAGGTTTTCCCAACGGTTTACTGGAAACCATTGGTATAGGCTCACAAAAGCCACCCTATCCCAACGGTTCTGCCAAACCGTTGGGATAGTTTTTCCCAACGGTTTGAGAGAACCGTTGGGAAATATCAGTTTTGGGATAGTTTTCCCAACAGTTCTCCCCAAACCGTTGGGATATCCCCATGGATGAACTCTTTCCCAACGGTTTAGAACCATTGGGAAAAGAGATATTTACCAATGGTTCAATGAACCATTGGTAAAAACTTCTTTAGGATTATATGCCAACGGTTTTAAACCATTGGCATATCCTATACTGCAAATTGCAGTAGCCTGCAATTTGTACAGCCCCTGTCCATCAGGCCCCTCTCCATCAGGCCTCATTTTGACCTCATTTTCAATCCAATTATTGTACCTACAATAAAATAAAACATACGTATACAATTACTAACAAATTCATACACATTTAACATATAATGGATCCTGAAACTATACACATCCATAATTAAATTATAATTCATAAAGTAATTATAAATGTACATAATTCATATAGAATTCAATTTAAAATTTAGATGACAATTATATGTGGAATCCGAAATTCAATTCATAATTTGATCGATTTTTTCTATACCATATATTTTTACCTCAAATGATGTCCATTTTAAACAAAATACATACACCTGAAGTTATATCGGCCACACCGCACCTCAGATTGAGGCGGGGTTGACTCGTACACGTCACATTTGACCCATGGATCGTTGTGCTAAAGTATCGACACAATCCGAATGCGTTTGGTCGGTTTTCCGTATGCCAGTTGATGTTTTTCACTTAAAATGACGTCCTTTTGAAACAAAAGACGGACACTATGAGTGGTTCCAACCACACCGCGTCTCCAATTGAGGCGGGGTTGATTCGTAAACGTCACATATGACCCATGTATCATTCTACTAAAGTTTAAATGGAAAATGAATGCGTTTGGTCGGTTTTCCATATGTACTTAAAATGTTGTCCATTTTAAACAAAAGAGTGACACTTAGACTAATCCTGACCACACCGTGACTCAGATTCATCCCGGATTGGCTCGTACATGTCTCATATGACCCATGGATCGTTGTGATAAATTATCAAAAGATTCCGAATGCGTTTGGTCAGTTTTGCGTATGCCAGTTGTTCTTTTCGTTTATAATCATGTCCATTTTAAACAAAAGAGACAGAGTTAGAGCGGTGTCGGCCACACCGCATCTCGGATTAAGATGGTTTTGACTTTTACACGTCACATATGACTCATGGATCGTTGTTCTAAAGTATCGATAGAATCCTAATGCGTTTGGTCGTTCTTCCGTATGTCAGTTGATGCCTTTCACTTAAAATGACGTCCTTTTGAAACAAAAGACAGACACTTTGAGTGGTGTCAGCCGCACCGCATGTCAGATTGAGGCGGGGATGATTCGTACACGTCACATATGACCCATGGATCATTCTCCTAAAGTTTCAACGGAAACCGAATCCGTTTGGTCGTTTTTCCGTATGTACTTAAAATGGTGTCCATTTTAAACAAAAGAGAACCACTTAGACTTATCCTGGCCACACCGCGACTCGGATTCATCCCGGGTTGGCTCGTACACGTCACATATGACCCATGGATTGTTGGGATAAATTATCAACAGATTCGGAATGCGTTTGGTCGGTTTTCCGTATGTCAGTTGATGCTTTTCACTTAAAATGACGTCCTTTTGAAACAAAAGACGGACACTTTGAGTGGTGCCGGCCACACCACGTCTCCGGATTGAGCTGAAACCACCGTGCAACATTCTAATTATTATTCGTGATGTGTACGCGTAGACAACACGTCAATCAGACATGCGGTTTGCGCGGTACGACTCAATATTCGTGTTTTAAGTGATGCGCGCGCTTTGTAAACGCGCATGAGGGGGGTCCAAACGGGCCGAACGAAGTTGGAATAGCCTGAAATCAGACGAAAAATACGAGAGAGTGATTTAAGAAGTGTTCGAGCAGACGGCACGTCAATCGGACATGCCGTGTGCCCGCGGTGACCGACAACGCAGTTCTGGTGTCATAAACGGCCAAAACCGGCGTCCAACAGTCAAATTCATAGCGGAAGATCTCAGATTGAGCTGAAACCACCGTGAAACATTCTAATTATTATTCGTGACATGTACGCGCAGACGGCACGTCAGTCGGACATGCGGTTTGCGCGGTACGGCTCAATATTCGTATTTTAAGTGATGCGCGCGCTTCGTAAACGCGCGTGAGGGGGGTCCAAACGGGCCGAACGAAGTCAGAATGGCCTGAAATCAGAAGAAAAATACGGGTGAGTGATTTTTGAAGTGGTCGAGCATACGGTACGTCAATTGGACGTGCCATGTGCCCGCGGTGGCCGACAACGCATTTCTGGTGTCATAAACGGCCAAAACGGGCGTCAAACGGTCAAATTCATAGTGTACGACCTCATATTGAGCTGAAACCACCGTGAAACATTCTAATTATTATTCGTGACGTGTACGTGCAGATGGCACGTCAATCGGATGTGCGGTTTGCGCGGTACGACTCAATATTCATGTTTTAATTGATGCGCGCGCTTCGTAAACGCGCGTGAGGGTGGTCCAAACGGGCCGAACGATTTCGGAATGGCCTGAAATCAGACGAAAAATACGGTTGAGTGATTTATGAAGTGGTAGAGCAGAAGGCACATCAATCGGACGTGCCGTGTGCCCGCGATGACTGACAACGCAGTTCTGGTGTCAAAAACGGCCAAAACGGGCGTCAAACGGTCAAATTCATAGCGGACGACCTCAGATTGAGCTGAAACCACTGTGCAACATTGTAATTGTTATTCGTGACGTGTACGCGTAGACAGCATGTCAATCGGACGTGCGGTTTGCGCGGTACGGCTCAATATTCGTGTTTTAAGTGATGCGCGCGCTTCGTAAACGCGCGTGAGGGGGTCCAAACGGGCCGAACGAATTTGGAATGGCCTGAAATCAGATGAAAAATACGGGTGAGTGATTTTTGAAGTGGTCGAGTAGACGGCACGTCAATCGGACGTGCCGTGTGCCCGCGGTGACTGACAACGCAGTTCTGGTGTCATAAACGGCCAAAACGGGCGTCAAACGGTCAAATTCATAGCGGACGACCTCAGATTGAGATGAAACCACCGTGAAACATTATAATTATTATTCGTGATGTGTACGCGCAGACGGCACGTCAATCGGACGCACGGTTTGCGCGGTACGACTCAATATTCGTGTTTTAAGTGATGCACGCGCTTCGTAAACGCGTGTGAGGGTGGTCCAAATGGGCCGAACGATTTCGGAATGGCCTAAAATCAGACTACAAATACGAGTGAGCGATTTATGATGTGGTGGAGAAGACGGCACGTCAATCGGATGTGCCGTGTTCCCGCGGTGACTGACAACGCAGTTCTGGTGTCATAAACGGCCAAAACAGGCGTCAAATGGTCAAATTCATAGCGGACGACTTCATATTGACTTGAAACCACCATGAAACATTCTAATTATTATTCTTGACGTGTACGCGCAGACGGCACATCAATCGGACGTGCGATTTGCGCGGTACGACTCAATATTCGTGTTTTAAGTGATGCGCGCGCTTCGTAAACGCGCGTGAGGGGGGTACAAACGGGCCGAACGAAGTCGGAATGGCCTGAAATCAGACGAAAAATACGGGAGAGTGATTTCTGAAGTGGTCGAGCAGATGTCACGTCAATTGGATGTGCCGTGTGCCCGCGGTGACCGACAATGCAGTTCTGGTGTCATAAACGGCCAAAACGGGCGTCCAATGGTCAAATTCATAGCGGACGACCTCAGATTGAGCTGAAACCACCGTGCAATATTCTAATTATTATTAGTGACGTGTACGCGTAGACGGAACGTCAATCGGATGTGCGGTTTGCGCGGTACGGCTCAATATTCGTATTTTAAGTGATGCACGCGCTTCGTAAACGCGCGTGAGGGGGTCCAAACGGGCCGAACGAAGTCTGAATGACCTGAAATCATACGAAAAATACGGGTGAGTGATTTCTGAAGTGGTCGAGTAGACGGAATGTCAATAGGACGTGCCATGTGCCCGCGGTGACCGACAACGTAGTTCTGGTGTCATAAACGGCCAAAACGGGCGTCAAACGGTCAAATTCATAGCGGACGACCTCGGATTGAGCTGAAACCACCATGAAACATTCTAATTATTATTCGTGACGTGTATGTATAGACGACACGTCAATCGGACGTGCGGTTTGCGCGGTACAGCTCAATATTCGTGTTTTAAGTGATGCGCGCGCTTCGTAAACGCGCGTGAGGGTGGTCCAAATGGGCCGAACGATTTCTGAATGGCCTGAAATCAGACGACAAATACGGGTGAGTGATTTAAGAAGTGGTCGAGCAGACGGCACGTCAATCGGACGTGCCGTGTGCCCGCGGTGACCGACAACGCAGTTCTGGTGTCATAAACGGCCAAAACGGGTGTCAAACGGTCAAATTCATAGCGGATGACCTCGGATTGAGCTGAAACCACCGTGAAACATTCTAATTATTATTCGTGACGTGTACGCGCAGACGGCATGTCAATCGGACGTGCGGTTTGCGCGATACGGCTCAATATTCGTGTTTTAAGTGATGCGCGCGCTTCGTAAACGCGCGTGAGGGGGGTCCAAACGGGCCGAACGAAGTCAGAATGGCCTGAAATCAGACGACAAATATGGGTGAGTGATTTATAAAGTGGTCGAGCAAACAGAACATCAATCGGACGTGCCGTGTGCCCGCGGTGATAGAAAACGCAGTTCTGGTGTCATAAACGGCCAAAACGGGCGTCAAACGGTCAAATTCATAGCGGACGACCTCGGATTGAGCTGAAACCACTGTGAAACATTCTAATTATTATTCGTGACATGTACGCGCAGACGACACGTCAATCGGACGTGCGGTTTACGCGGTACGACTCAATATTCGTGTTTTAAGTGATGCCCGTGCTTCGTAAACGCACGTGAGGGTGGTCCAAACTGGCCGAACGATTTCGGAATGGCATGAAATCAGACGAAAAATACGGGTGAGTGATTTATGAAGTGGTCGAGCAGACGGCACGTCAATCGGACGTGCCGTGTGCTCGCGGTGACCGACAACGCAGTTCTGGTGTCATAAACAGCCAAAACGGGCGTCAAACGGTCAAATTCATGGCGGACGACCTCGGATTGACCTGAAACCACCGTGACACATTCTAATTATTATTCGTGACGTGTACGCGCAGACGGAACATCAATCAGACGTGCAGTTTGCGCGGTACGGCTCAATATTCATGTTTTAAGTGATGCGCGCGCTTCGTAAACGCGCGTGAGGGGGGTCCAAACGGGCCGAACGAAGTCGGAATGACCTGAAATCAGAAGAAAAATATGGGAGAGTGATTTCTGAAGTGGTCTAGCAGACATCACATCAATTGGACATGCCGTGTGCCCGCGGTGACCGACAACGCAGTTCTGGTGTCATAAACGGCCAAAACGGGCGTCCAACGGTCAAATTCATAGCGGACGACCTCAGATTGAGCTGAAACCACCATGCAACATTCTAATTATTATTCGTGACGTGTATGCGTAGAAGGCACGTCAATCGGACGTGCGTTTTGCGCGGTACGACTCAATATTCGTATTTTAAGTGATGCACGCGCTTCGTAAACGCGCGTGAGGGGGGTCCAAACGGGCCGAACGAAGTCGGAATGACCTGAAATCAGACGACAAATACAGGTGAGTGATTTCTGAAGTGGTCGAGCAGACGACACGTCAATAGGACGTTCCATGTGCCCGCGGTGACCGACAATGCAGTTCTGGTGTCATAAACGGCCAAAACGGGTGTCAAACGGTCAACTATCTGATGCACTGGCATAACAATCTGTTGTGGCAGTAACCATAATACCATCATGTTGTGTTCTCATGTTTTTGGCTCGTTCAGTGACAATAAATCTGTACCCATTGATAACAATTGATTTACAGTCACGAACCACGGTATTAGGACCAAAAGCCAAAGCTCTTATTTCCTCAGAGACAGAGTCAGCAGACAAACTCAATACCTGCAATATAAATGACAGTTAAACTTAAGTAAATATTGAAATAATTAATTTAAACAGTAATTTTTTTACCTTTAATTTTAACCAAGCAGAAAACTCTTTGATATGCAAAGTCTCTCTCCTTCTCAAAGATAAAGAACGATGCTTCCTATTTATCATTGTTTTATGTTCCCTGTAGATAAAAAAATATGAATAGTTTAACAGATATATATGTAAGATATACATATTCAATTTTGTTACCTGATATAGTCATCGAACAAATCACAGTTGAACAAAACTGTGCAATGTGCCATCTCCCGCTCTTCATGGATTAATGTCTTCAATGTATATGATCCAGGAATTCCTCCTGTTTGAGGAAGTGATGGAAAACTGGGTTCAATTTTCTCATATTGTTCTTCTTAATTTCTCATTGGTCTGTTCATTCTTGTAGTAAGATCAGACAAATACATCGAACAGAAATCCATACATTCTTGAGCTAAGTAACCGTTCACGATAGAACTTTCGGGATGATTCTTATTTCGAACATAAGACTTTAATGTGAACATATTTCTTTCAGTTGGATACATCCAACGAAAAGAAACAGGTCCTCCGAGAAGTATTTCAGTTGGAATATGGACAGTCAGATGCAGCATGCATGTGAAAAATGATGGGGGAAATATTTTCTCCAACTCACACAAAATTAATGGGGCATCTGTCAACATTTTTTGCAAGAAAGACTTGGACAACTTCTTAGCACAAAGATCTCTAAACAAATGGCACAACCGAATAACACCCACCCTTACATTATTGGACAAAAGATGACGGATTGCTATTGGAAGCAACTCATGCAGTAGAACGTGATAATCATGAGTCTTCAAAGATTTTAGCTTCAACTCTCTTCTGTTGACCCGTTTAGATATGTTGCTTGAATAGCCATCAGGAACTCTAATAGTCTCTAATACTTCCAAAAATTGTTTTTTTTTCAGTAGGTGTCATCACATAAGAAGCACATGGAAGTTGCCATTTATTTTCACTGATACGCACAGGATGCAATTCTGGTCTGATTCCCCAATCCACCAAGTCACGTCGAGATCGTAAATTATCTTTTGTCTTCCCCTTGACATTTAGAAGAACTGAAAGCAACATTTCACATATATTCTTTTCAATATGCATTACGTCTAAGCAATGACGTAGCAAATTGGTTGACCAATAAGGCAAATCAAAAAAGATACTCCTCTTCCTCCAATTGTGACAGGTTTCTGTGGAAACATTCTTTCTCTTTCCAGATTTCATTTGACCCTTCCCGAATAAAAAACTGAAATCTTTCAATTCATTAAGCACATCAGTTCCAGACATACGCTGAGGTGGATCATCGGTCTCTATAGTATTATCAAATCTTCGACGATTCATTCTATATGGATGATCCTTTGGCAAAAATCATCGATGTCCCATAAAACTGAAACTACAACGATGTTTCAGTATTCTGGATCGTGTATTCTTCATACAAACTGGACATGACAGTTTTCCCTTCGTGCTCCATCCAGACATCATTGCATAAGTCGGAAAATCATTGATCATCCACATAAGTGCAGCACACATCTGAAATATGTCTTTCGAACATGCATCGTATGTGTGCACACCCACATCCCAAAGAAGTTTCAACTCTTTTATTAAAGGTTGCATGTATACATCAATATCAATGCCGGGATCAGAAGGACCAGATATGAGTATACTCATGAAAGTGAAAGATTTTTTCATACACAACCATGTGGGAAGATTATAAATGTGTATAAAAGCTGGCCATGTGCTGTGCGAAGTAAGCATCTTCCCAAACGGATTAAAACCGTCACATGAAAGACCCAACCTCACATTACGCACGTCAGCTGCAAAATCAGGATGTCGAGCATCAAATCTCTGCCATGCAAATCCATCTGCAGGATGAACCAACTCATCATTAGTCTTCTTTCTCTCGGTATCATGCCATCACATTTTTATTGATATGTCATCAGACATAAAAAGATTCTGGAGTCTGGGGATCAATGGAAAGTGCCACATTACTTTCTGTGGAACGCGGGATGGTGTTCCATCAGATTTTGACTTCCAGCGGGATGTGCCACATTTTATACATTCATTTCGTTCAGCGGTTTCTTCCCAGAATAAACTGCAATCTTTTGGGCAAGCATGAATTTTGTTTCTGGAAAATCCAAGTTCTTCAACTAGCTTCCATGCCATATAGTGGTTTGAGGGAATATCTGCATCATCTGGAAGTAAATCCTTCAAGAGGGTAATAATGTAATCGATTGCTGTATTAGAAATCCCAATACATAGTTTTTCTATGAAACAATCGGATTAAAAATTCCAGCTTTTTCATTTTATCGCATTGTCGATATACTGGAGTCGTGGCAGCATCATTCAATTTTTTCACCCTATGAATATCATAATTTTCACTAGATGCATCCGTTGTCCTCATATCGACGTCTTCTTGAGTCGAAATCCTTTCTTTTTCATAATGACAAATAAACGGAAACCGATCATCTAACAAATTCTCCATTCCAGTCCTTTCATTTCGATCATCACCAATTTGAGATTTCATTTTCTCCCCATTGTGATACCACACAAAGTAGTTTGCTTGAAAACCATTTTTGGTTATGTGGTAGCTGACTTCTTCACGACTCAACCAAGGTCTACCAACACAATTGGAACATGGGCAGTGTATGCGACCACTATCTGAAGCATTGTGAAATGCAAAATCTATAAAGCTCTCCAAATTGTTTTGAAAATCTCTTGAGATACGATCGGTTTCATACATCCAACTTCTGTCCATTCTGTAAAAAGAATTCATATAAGTCATTTTGTCATAAACAATTCAATAGGATTGAACTTTAATAGAAAATACATTTAAGTAAACGATAAAGGAAGAAAATAATCATGGTATCAACTACACATGTGAAAAAAACATACTAATGTGTTATTGAAAAAATGTAAAACCAACAAGAACTTAATGTGTTATCACATCAGAGCATGCCTCATCCCATAACCATATTAGTAGGGTACGCTCATGGACAGCCCCACCCACCCCCCTGGACAACCCACCCACCCCCGTGGACACCCCCTACCCCCTAGACAGCCCAACCACCCCCGTGGACAGCCCACCCACCCCCCTCGACACCCCTTCTCCCTATGGACAGCCCCCACCCCCTTGGATAGCCTGCCCACCCCCCTGGACACCCCTACCCCCTGTGGCCAGCCCACCCACCCCCCCTGGACAGCCCGCCCACCCCTCCTTGACAGCCCGACCACCCTCGTGGACAGCCTGCCCACCCTTGTGGACAGCCCACCCACCCCCGTACCCCCCTGGACACCCCGTACCCCCCCGGGATAGCCCCGCCCACCCTCCCAAATAGCCCACACCCCCTCCCCTTCAACCCCACCACCACCACCTAGACATACCAACCCCCCTGGACACCCCACACACCCCTCCCCCACCAGGACACCCCACCCAGACCCCCAGGACAGCCCACACCCCCTGGACAGCCCCACCCACCCCCGTGGACAGCCTTTCCCACCCCCATGGACAGCCCCACCCACCCCCGTGGACAACCCACCCACCCCCGTGGATTCCCCCTACCCCCTAGACAGCCCAACCACCCCCGTGGATAGCCCACCCACCCCCCTCGACACCCCTTCTCCCTATGGACAACCCCCCACCCCCTTGGATAGCCCGCCCACCCCCCTGGACACCCCTACCACCTGTGGCTAGACCACCCACCCCCCCTGGACAGCCCGCCCACCCCTCCTTGATAGCCCGGCCACCCCCGTGGACAACCCTTCCACCCTTGTGGACAACCCGCCCACCCCCGTACCCCCCTGGACACCCCGTACCCCCTGGATAGCCCCGCCCACCCTCCCAAACAGCCCACACCCCCTTTCCTGCAACCCCACCACCACCACCTAGACATACCACCCCACCTGGACACCCCACACACCGCTCCCCCACCAGGACACCCCACCCAGACCCCCAGGACAACCCACACCCCCTGGACAGCCCCGCCCACCCCCGTGGACACCCCCTACCCCCTAGACAGCCCAACCACCCCCGTGGACAGCCCACCCACCCCCCTCGACACCCCTTCTCCCTATGGACAGCCCCCCACCCCCTTGGATAGCCCGACCACCCCCCTGGACACCCCTACCCCCCGTGGCCAGCCCACCCACCCCCCTGGACAGCCCGCCCACCCTCCTTGAAAGCCCGACCACCCCCGTGGACAGCCCGTCCACCCTTGTGGACAACCCGCCCACCCCCGTACCCCCTGGACACCCCGTACCCCCCTGGATAGCCTCGCCCACCCTCCCAAACAGCCCACACCCCCTCCCCTGCGACCCCACCACCACCACCTAGACATACCACCCCCCCTGGACACCCCACACACCCCTCCCCCACTAGGACACCCCACCCAGACCCCTAGGACATCCCACACCCCCTAGACAGCCCCGCCCACCCCCGTGGACAGCCTTTCCCACCCCCGTGGACACCCCCGCCCACCCCCGTGGACAACCCACCCACCCCCGTGGACACCCCCTACCCCCACAATCCATTATCCAAAACATATCAAATTGGTTTGAACACAATCCATAATTCCCATAATCCATTATCCAAAACATGTAAACGTTCACGATAGCCTCCCCCAACTATGATTTACATGTTTTGAACACTCTCCTTCCAAACATAGAATACAAAAACATTAAAGAAGTCTTCACAAACACAAACAATATCCTATTTAGATATTAATTTCAATAATCAATTAAACCACCAACACCTAGAAAAAATCTATTCATTAAAACAACTACAACAATATGGTTGAGATCAAATTTTACCTATTCGTATGGGGGTGTACCTGTTGGGATGGGTGGTGCTGGTGTTCTGATTCGCGAGAGCAGTGGAGGGATGAGGTTCGCTAGAGCAGCGAAGCGAATATATTAGGGCTCTGTCCGAATGGGGAGAGGAGATCGCGATCTGGAATTTGGGGGAAACCTTTGCCAACGGTTTATAAAAACCGTTGGCAAAGGCACACATTTCCCAATGGTTCCAGTGAACCGTTGGGAAAGGGTCCACCGAAATTCCCTTTGCCAACAGTTTTGTTAAACCGTTGGAAAAGGATCACTATACCAACGGTTTAAGTAAACCGTTGGTATACTACCGTTGGGAAAAGACCAAATTCCAGTAGTGACCTCCTCCTGCAGTGCAACTGGTACCATAGTACGTCCCCTGAAGAGGATGACGTGCTCTCCTCCTTCAAAAAATCCATCAGGTGCCTTCCCTGATGATATCTAAGCACATAAAATCTCACACTCAATGTCCCCACGCTATACCTCTTTGACTCGCTGAAGGAGGGGATGAGTTACTGAAGAAAGGCTACTCCTTCTCTATCCACAAAGGATATCTGCAACGCGGCTAGCTGCTCTGTCACCTCTCCTAGCAGCTGAATGCCCGATCTCCTGTTGAGAGCATCAGCTACAACGTTCCCCTTCCCAGGAGTATAGACTATCTCAAAGTCATAGTCCTGGAGGAACTCAAGACATCACCACTATCTCAGGTTCAGGTCCTTCTGTGAGAAGATATACCTGAGACTCTTGTGGTTAGAATAGACTATAAAGTGCTCGCCCATCAGATATTTCCACCACATCTTCAAGGCGAAGACCACTACTGCTAACTCCAGGTCATGGGTAGCATAGTTCTGCTCATGCTGCCTCAACTTCCGTGAACCATAGGCGATCACTGCTCACTCATGCATCAGGACACACCCGAGTCCGGTCCCTGATGCATCACAGAAAACTATGTACTCAACACCCTCTTCCAGTAGACTCAAGATGGGTGCACTGTTCAACCTCTGCCTCAGCTCTTGAAAGCTCTGCTGACATCTATCTGACCACACGAAGGGTTTCCCCTTCTTCGTCAAAGCTTAAAGCAGTGCCGCAACTCTGGAGAAGTCTGGAACAAATCTCTGATAGTATCCTGCCAGACCTAGGAAACTCCACACCTCCGTCACGCTCCTGGGTTGTAGAGACCCAAATCTTAACGTACATGGACATTACATTAAATTTGCGGAATACTTAGTACATAACAAAAACATACACACAAGGACCTTAATAGTTTAGTGTATTTGGAAACTCGGAATATAATCTTCTAATCGTGGTGAAAGATCTTCAACATATCCTATAAAGATCTTCCTTTTTTTTACCTAAAACCTTTCTTTATATCCTGGGGAAAAGAAAACATAAAAGGGTGAGCTCAAATGATTAGTAAGGGTAAACAAAAGAAATATCAATCACATCATATTCATAAGAACATAACATTTTGGAAATCTTAAACTGCAAAAGAGATCATAATATAATAACATGGGATAAATCATAGTAGTGAAATGTAATCCCAATAATCATAACATAAAACATGAAACTTTGTGGCATACACACATAATCAAAGAAAATCATTTCTTAGTAGTCAAGACTCATTGCCAAGACTATCTTAGCGGACAAAGTCCATTTCTGAACCGAGTTCATTCCTCATTTCAGTCCTGCTTCACTGAACCGGTTTAACCTGCCGTTCTAGCCATGTATATCTCATGAGATATAAAATCTTTACCCAATGCATTGGAGGGAGATATATGTCCCACCCATCTCATAATTATACCATTCTTATGTGTGCCACAAAATCATAAACCATACATCATAGCATAACCCATACAATAAAAATGGGAATCTTAAACATCATGACATCATAAAACAATTCATATAAGATAAAGGAATTCATAAAAATATTTCCATCACAACATAATCAAATCAATGTAATAATAGGGATAGAAATAGAACCCTATATTATCTTAGATGAAAAATAATTTTGATAAAACACTCGAACTCCATTCTTGAGGAAAATATCCTTTCTACTTCAAAAACACTTTTCATTTCTTAACACATCATACAATTCTAAACTAAAAGAATTTGATTAAAAATAAACTTGAAAACTCGTAAAAGAAGCTTCTTGGAAATAATGTTTTAAAAATCCATTCATGCCGTATAAGTTAAAAAAACATTCTTCCCGTACTTTTGTCAGAAAAGTCAAAAAGTACCTCGTATGAAAAACGACAAAAGATTCCTTTTATATCTTTTACTAAAAACTCACCGAAGGGTAAAAATGGATTTAAAAAATTGTAGGTGGATGGAAAAAATATTACATATTGAGGAAACATGGATGTGGATGATAAAATACACCCCAGTAAATACCAAAGTATAAACAATCTCGGATAAAATGAGATTGTCATATTTCCCTTACCTTAGGTCCGATTTGCTTCGTAAGTGTCTGAACCTCCTGTATAATGATTTAAATAATTTCATTGACTTATTAAAGAATCATACTCATTGTTATGATATCATATATTGTTCACTTATGACTTTATATTACCCGTTCTTTTGTAAATTCCATATTAAAGAGCGTTTTGGGTAAAATTGTTTCATTTGTCGTCCGTGTTTTGACTTGTAATTATTCATATGATTAATTAGATCATGATTGATTAATTACAGAATATAAAACATGATTTATATATAATTATTATTAATAATATACATATATATAATAAATCAGTAAATGGAAAGAAATACACCGTTCATGGAGACGGTAGGCCGTACGTACGCAGGAACGCTGTTTTCATTTCCTTATCGAGTTGAATGGAATTAAGTAGATGACATACATATATATACACATAAATCCAGTATCATTATTATGTCATATATTTCATGATTACTTATTATATATACTTTATAATCATTCATGAATGGTTAACGTGGAGAATGAATCTCATCGCGTCGTGGAGACGGTAGTCCGTACGTACGCACGAACGATGATATCATTCTCATGATCATGGGACTATATTGGAGTGTATGTATACAATTTCAGAATCAATATCACTTTAGAATAATCATATATAGTTATTATTTACACCATTATACCTATCCAAGTAAGGTGGTGGTGGAAAATAGATTACACCCCGGCGTGGCGACGGTATTCCGTACGTACGCACGCGCGGTGATTTCATTTTCCGTAGGATGGATAGATGGTGAAATAGGGTTGTTTCATACTTATAATAACATATCGGTATATGAGTGATACTGATGTTATTACTTCATGATGAAACAACTAAAGAAGAAGAAGTGGAAGAAGAAATAAAGATGAAAGAATCGGTAATGGGCATTACCTCTTCTTTGAAGTGCTTCTTTGAGACCTCCTTTTAGGGCACTAAAATTGGTCTTTGAAGAAGACCAGGACCTCTAGGATGTCTCTAGGGAAGTGGATAGAAAAAATTGGCAGGGGTTGGCCGAGCTTGAAGGCTCAAAGTGGTGTTAGGAAGAGAGGGAGGAGGTTCTCTTTTATAAGGGAGGAGAGGGGCACCTTTGGAATAACTAATAATATTATTTTATTATAAAGCCAAATTCGGTTTTAAATAGCTCCAAATTTATTTATTTCAAAGATAAGGTAGGTATGGGTCGAAATAATCTCATCTAATAGAATTTAGACAAGTTTAGGTTCCTATTTCAACATTATCATTTAGATTTAACATTAAGTTAAATAATTTTACTTTTACCGTGTCTTCTTGTGTTCTTACACTATAAGGTTAATAAACTTACTATAACGAGCCAAACGAACCCCAAGTTGTTTATTATTAATATATATAACCTTATATTAGTCATTTGGCCGAAACTTAGATTTTTAGGAATAAAATAACAATTAATAATATAATATTTGTTTTAAAAACTATTTTATGTCAATTTTGACACTATTTAGAAATTGATTTTTGTGAAAATCATAACAGAATTATTAGTTCTAAAAAAGTTAATTAAATCAATAATAAAATGTCATATTAACCTAGAAAATTATTTTAATTCATAAAAAGTCTCAAATTATATATATTTGGGTATTTATAATATCAATTATTCTAATTTTTCACTATTATGGTAATTACTGCATCATCATTGTGTCATAAATAAATTAAATTATTTAATGTCTAAAAATTATAAATAAAATATCATTATGTATTAAGTCTTATTATATTTCTAATAAATATTTACAATAGAATTTATCTTATGTATAACCCTATATTAAAAATGTTTTAGTAAATAAACTTTGATTTTAACTCTTCTTTGAATTAAATAATAATAAATGTCCTAATCTAATCCAAGTGGGCCTAAATGGTCATATTTTATTCCTAAGGTTGTTTTTGGTCGAATTACACTTATCCAATAGAATTAGTACATGTTTTAGGGTAATAATAATATCATTTTTACCCTTAATTACCCTATTTACTTTTAACCGTGGTAAAAAGAAGTAAAAAGTTACTATTCACCAAAAATTATTTTCATCTCATTGAACCACATTTTACTTACTGACATCAACCGTGTCTATTGGATTTTTGAAATTCCACTCACAGAAGTGGTAAAATTAAGTTTTATGAAAAATTCATTTTTTTAACTACCACTTAGTGGTTTCACTATTCATCAAAAAATGAAAGTTTCCAGAAAAATACTAAAAATTAGGCCTAAGCTATATTTGATATTATGAAATCAAAAATGATGTCTATTTTACCAAATTCAAAGAATATCAGTTTCATTAATTAATTTAAAAATTAATTCCCGTCGTCAAAACAAATAGCGCGTTCTTAAGAGATAATAACTATCAAAAGATTGACACTTGTTTATGTCTGGTTTAAATGTGAAATTACATCCAATGACCAAAATTTTATTAAATTGTAAAAATACATTCTAAATATACTTTAAAACCACTCAAATTAATAATTTATCAGTATTAATTATTTCGATTAAAAAGGTTGTTTTTAATTAAAATTTAGTAATTTTCACTATTCACCAGAAAATGAAAGTTATCTGAAAAGTACCAAAATTTCACCCTAAGATAATTTCGATATTCCGAATCCAAAAATGAAGTCCATTTTAAAAGATAAAATTTATAAAATTTCAAAAAGTGGGTATTACTATTTATAACGGCTAGTTCATAATAATATTATAATAATATCTCTTTTAGTGGAACTCGGTATTGCGTACTACACACGCTATCGAGGAAGGTCGCGATTGCATGTAATTCAAGGCAAGTCAAGGATGCGTGTTGTGCAAGATCCTTTTGGTGTAGCGTACAACACAAGACATTAATGAAATTAAAAAAAAGAATATTTTTCATAAAATCTCGGGGTGTTACATGGGTGGCTCCTAAGCAAGCACTGCCTCAATCTTCGCTAGATCCAGTGCTACCCCAGCCACCGAGATGACATGTCCCAAGAAGTGAACCTCTCGAATCCAAAACTGACACTTTGAGAGCTTACCATAAAGCTGGTTCTCTCAAAGTGTATCTAGTACAACCTGTAAGTGGTAGGTGTGCTCCTCCTCAGTAGTCGAGTAAATCAATATGTCATCGATGAAGGCTACGACAAATCGATTAAGGTAAGGCTATAAGATCCTTTTCATGAGACTCATGAACACTGCTGGTGCGTTGGTTACGCCGAAGGGCATAACCAAGAACTCGTAGTGTCCATACCGACACCTTAAGGCCATCTTCTGCACATCCTCATCTCGAACTCTGAGCTAGTGACAGCCTGACCTGAAGTCTATCTTCGAGAACCAATGTTCTCCCTTGAGCTGATCAAAGAGGTCGTCAATCCTCAAGAGTGGATACTTTTCCTTCATGGTCACTTGATTCAGGCGATGATAATTGACACAAAGTCACAAGCTCCCATCAACCTTCTTGGCGAACAAAATCAGAGAAGCCCAGGGTGAAACACCGGGTTGGATGAATCCCTTTCCCTATAAGTCCTCAAGCTGTACCCACAGATCACGAAGCTCAGTGGGAGCCATCCAATATGATGGAGTAGATATCGGTGCTGTCCCATGGTACAATTCAATGTAGAAGTATACCTCTCTATGAAGAGGTAGTCCTAGAATGTCATCAGGAAAAATGTCCGCGTACTGATCCACCATAACAAGAAAACTTGGACTCCTCACATCAAATACTCTAAGGATGAGACTAGCCAACTGATGTGTGATTGGCTGCCTTCTCCTCTGCGTAAGTCCATCCTGTGATGTAAGGGCTCCCTTCTCACCAGTGAAGGTGAACCTGCTCCCATCCGTGAGGACACAACGCACTTTGTTCCTAATACAGTCGATCTGATCATAAACTATAGATAACCGGTCCATACCCAAGATGACGTCGTAAGGCCTCGATGCTGCGACAAGAAGATCCTAGCCAAAGCTCTCGCCTCCTATAGTAAGCTCACACTACCGGAACCAGTGCATAATCGTCGAGTCTGCTCCTGTAGGAGTCTCTAGTCGTAAGGATCGAGCCAACGGCTCTATCGGAATCTCCGAGCTCCGAACAAAGGCAGCAGTAATGAAAGAATGACTCACACCTGTGTCTATAAGTACAACAACAAGGGTGGAGTAGACATAGATAGTACCTAAAATCATCTCAGGAACGCTGTGGTTGTGGGCCTTGACTGCCTAGAGCTGAGCCTGCCTCTGTCCTCCAGCTCCCTATGGTCGGGGTGAACCTCCTGGTGGTGGTGGTAGAGCCTCGAAACATCATCCACCACCTGCTTCACGACCAGCTCCTCTACCTTGTATGACTGCTCCCTAAGAACTGCCACGGTCAAACCTCTTCCTCTACCTGGGAGGTCCCTCTATGGTCTGATGCTCATCTGTATGATTGGTCGGAAAATATCGAGCCATGTGACCCTGTCCGTTGCATGCATAGCACTGCCTGCTCCTCGTATAAATGGATTTGTTCCGTGTGCCCCGCACAACAGAACCTATATCCTGAGGTCGCCCACCTGATGGCTTGGTCCTCTTGGACCTCTGTGAAATCTGTCTACTACCAGCTGTAGAAGACTCTTCTACATGCCGCCCTACGGTGGGTTTCACTACTGAGGTCTACTCAATGAGAAAGATCTCCACTAGAAGGGCTCTATCTAGCACCCCTACCTATGTCGGGATGCTGAGAGTAATCGTCGAAGCTCTGATCTCGTGCCTTAGTCCCTGCTCGAAGGTTCGGGCCCTGAATAATGGGTCCCATACCATGTCTGTGGAGTAGCGTGAGAGGTCAGTGAACCCCGCTGCATACTGAGCTACTGTCATACTATCCTGTTGTAGATGAAGTAACTCCTGGATCCGCACCGCACGAAGGGTGGAGGGAAAAAACTCCGAGCGGAAGTGACTCTTGAAGTCTGTCCATAGAAGGGATGCCTCGTCGTGCACCTAGAGTATCAAGATCCACCATCTACCTACTGCAGCGTGCAGGAGACTCACTGCAAGGATCACCATAAGATCAAATGGTGTCCCCACTAATCTGAAAACCCTGAAAACAGCCTCCAGCCAATCCTCGGCTACCTGTGGGTCCATCTCTCCGCGGAACCTAGGCGGTCTCTGTCGCTGAAACTCGTGCAATGCACTCAGGAGGCATGAACTCTCTGCTGCTAGGGCTAGTAGTATCGGTGGCTCAGTGGGTAGTGGTACCGATGGTGCCTCCGCTGTGATGGGGCCCTTCACCGAGGCCTCATCACTCGGTGGGATACCATCTCACACGTGAATCAGAACCCTAGCTGGCTGCCTTCGTGGTGACATCCTGAAAAGAAATAGGTTCTCCATGGTCAATTAGTATACTTGGTGAGATGACACAAACTAATCACAAAGAAAACTTTTGAAAGGAAACACACAAGAAATATGTGTTTTCGTGTACGGAGTTAGAAATCAGAGATTAGGGTCCTGGTGTATGGATACGTCGGCCGCCGCACCAACACTGGACTCCCTGGACTGAAAACCACACTCAATACTCTAAACACTATTGCTTCACAGAGAAGAATGATCAGAGTCCTGAGTTCTATGGTAGAACCGATCCTATGATACCAATTTGTCATGACTCGTCCTCGGGGCCCGTGCTGTGACTACCCCAAGCCTATCTTCCATAGGCCAGGGGCTGGCGACTATCACCAAAGGCGTAAATCCTGATAAATGGGAAGGCATTAACTTTATAAAAGTAAACAAACACAAAAGAGTATGCAATGGAAGTAAGCACTAAGTAAAAATAAGTACAAAAGTAAGTGATGAAAAGAAAATGGGCTAGTATACAAACCCAACTGTAAAGTACAGTACAACTGAAAGACAAGTACAACAAAATTAAAGTAATGAAGCAACCACCGAGTCATCCTCTGGGAATCCCACCTGAAGGGTGGGTACAAATGGTCTCCTCGGCACCTCGGGTCAGTCCGTCCACTATGTGTACATATCACTAAGTGGTCCACCACCGGGTACCGTCCAGCTCCACGAGTCTCTACTACAATTAGT
Source organism: Viscum album (assembly GCA_963277665.1). Lineage (NCBI taxonomy): Eukaryota > Viridiplantae > Streptophyta > Magnoliopsida > Santalales > Viscaceae > Viscum > Viscum album. The sequence goes on from OY728156.1 coordinate 1,813,584,979, forward strand.
GCAGTCTGTCATCTGCAACCAACACAACGTAGTGTGGGCATATCCTGTGAAGGGGTGAGTATAATGATACTCAGTAGGGACCCCAAGACCCCTGAAGGTCTCCAAGAATCCATGAAGGATAATACACAAAGGAAAGATACAATCACGAAGTATCAATGAACTCTACTTAGGTATATTCCCATATATATAACTAAGTTATCAATCTCAGTTCGGCTCCAACTCTCGATCCCAAGCACAACCTAGTCCACACAAGAAAGAAAGTCAATCACATCAATGATAATGATTGAAAGTCAAGACTCAGCTCACACAGGTATACATACTTCGTAAAGTGATAGAGATGATCAGATGTAGTCACTGATTCATCTAAGCTATCGGACCCACATGACCCACGTAGGATACTAGTCCAGCTACTCTATCGGACCCACGTATGATACAGGTACATAGGTCAAACTGTCGGACCCATGTAGGATACAAGAACAGAATTCAAACTGACGGACCCACGTAGGATACAATAATAGTAGTCATTGCCGTCGAACCTTCGGAAGATTCAAGTACATTATCCATCATCGTCACACCCACAGAGGATTCCTGCACGGTAGTCGTCACAGTCGCAACCAGCTCTAGGGTTCCCACACACATCATGCTCAATTCCGGGAGGGTCCGCTCCTCGAGTCAGGGGGGTCGATACATCAACTGTCTCAAAGTCCAAAGTTGATGTATCCCGAAGTTTTTTCTCATCAAAAGAAACCCGACGTGATAGACGGCACATCAATCGGACGCCCGGTCTGAGAGATATTGGTTTTTCCGTTCCAGGGGATTGGTTGGAAATATGCTCGTTGCAAACCCAGCCATTTTCCAAAGTTGTCCAAAACTAACTTAGAGTATCGAAAAAGGACCACCCCATATAAAGGGTCCCAGTTCCGCAGACGGTGTGTCGATCATGCATGTGGTCTTATAGATATTCACATTTAAGTGAAAACGAGCCCGACCCGTTAAGCCCAGTGGGTTGGAGGGTCAGTCAGCCCAGTTTTGGCTGGTACGACCTGACAGGGGGTCAGACCGGCATGAGGGGGTGCGACCCGAGGGGGCCGAGTGGTCTGAGGGGGGGGTCCCCCGGCTTCCTGAACTGGCGGTGCTAAGCGACGCCACCCTCCCTAACCGGCCAGTCAAAGTCGGCTGACCTTTTTGGCCCAAGTGGCCCGCTCAGGCGGGCCACAGTCCGGCTTCGCGACACCTTCGGGTGCCGCTACTTCTTCACCCAGCCGACCGATGAGCCGACCGGTTTGCTGCCAAAGCGGCCCAAGGATTGCGGGCCGCGGTTTTCTGCAGCACGACTCCCCTTGTGGCACTGCAGTCCTCCTTTGGCCGGACCGGCTTTAGCCAGCTGGTTATTCATCGGCCGAGCTGCCCGCGGTTACGGGCCACGGTTCTTCCGCACGACTTCCGCTTCCATACTTCACGACCTTCCTATCATGATCTCCATCGCAATCAAAAGAGACTACAGAGGGTCGTCGAGCCATGTGAGTTCAGCCCGCACCTTCCGCGTTAGGTGGTAGCAGTTGGCCTAAAATAAACAATGATTTTCAGAAAAGAATGGGGTATGAGATAAACACTTCAAAATGGACAAACCCCTACCTTGAGATAAGGTTCACGGTAGTCGAGCATCGCGGGAAGACAACATCAATTCGTTGACGTCGGGGAAGAAGGGCAGAGGATGGTGCATCGTCGGCGTTCCTCACGGGTGGATCCTTCTCCTTTGGTTTGGACAAAGATCGAAGGCGATGATTGAACTTCCTTGGAAGTTCTTCATTGGAAGGATGGTGTTCTTCGTTGAGAGAAGAACACCCTTCTATATTTCTCCAAATCTCTCTCAGAAATCCTCTCAACACAATGAATTCCCCAAAATAAAATAATAGCTAAAGCTATTATTTTTATTCACACATGTAATTAAAAATTCAAACAACTTAATTAATTAATTTAAGAGGTTGAATTCATTAATTAAAATGTGTTGGAAAATAATAAAGAGTGATAGAGGGAGGTGAAGAGATCACTTAATTAAGGGGGTTGTCAAAGAATTAAATAAAGGTGAGTTAAATGGGGGTTAAAGGGAGGTTATGGGGAGATAAAAGGTTGGGTCTTGTATTGGACCCACCTCACAAATATCCACACATGGGAAGTTATGTAAGTGTGGGACCCACCAATAACTTCCTCATATAGGATTAAACTACCAGGATAAATAAAATTGTTCTCAACAAATTTATTTAACTTTTTTATTAAACCCCAAAAATTAACTTTCAACCCGCATAAAACGCAACTGCGATAAAGGTCCCCTTAAGATAATATCGACACAACGAGTTCATCGGTGTCTTCAGATTTCAATTCTGAGAACCGGTTCAAAAGATAGAAAAACCCACACGTACGTTTACTGAACGTACCCAAAAAAACTTCAGAAATTGTTTACGGGAACACCGGGCCTCGGAATCAGGTGCTGTCAGAAACTGCAGACTCGTAATATTCCAAAGAATTTAAGAAAAAAGTTTCCTTGAAATTTCTGGGTCTTTATAGAATACATATGTATAGTTATATAATTTTTTTTATAAATTTTGTCTCATAATTATATAACCATCCAATTCATTAGGTAAAACTTTATATCTCTTAAAATTATAATGATACAGGCCATGGGTGGTTACCTATTCTCCTATGATATGGTATATAGGTGATTGTCTTAGTAAAGTATGTTATGGGACAAGGATGGTTAGTCCATCCCATTGTTTTATAGGACTTAGGTGGCTAGAAAGTCAACTATAATATGAATATATTAGAAGCTATCCTTGATATATTCTTATGATATCCTAAGATTTTGTATGTTACACATTCCTATACTGTGTTTCAATGTCATGACACATTCTAGTTTTATGTCACCATGGTTGATATTTATTGTTATATGATTTATTATTTTTATGTTATAGTATATATCATATTTTCATGATCATACTTATGTATTCTACACCACGATCTATGGATTTTCTATCATTACTCATGATTAATTTTTATCATTATAAGAATTTATTCAATTAAACATTCTATTTCTCTAATTTTTATGTTTTATCACTTTTTTATTATCTAAAGTTGAATCCTCTATGTTTCATTGACGTTATTTTGTACCTTACTAATAATTTTATATAACTTAATTATTAACATTCCCAACTTCCCAAAGAATTTATATACATGGATATTCTTAAGAGGTATTGTTGTGTGGATAATAATTGTGGGAGATGATAAATAACTATTGCATAATAAGATGGTCATTTATGTAATATCTGAATGCAAAAATACTTTTCGTTTTTGGAATCTATTTTAATATTTACATGATATAAATATTCATATAAAATGATGTATGTGTTTTTAAGACATGTCAATAGTATCAGAGCATGATTTTATTATCTGGATATGTAGTCCTAAATTTAGAAGTATGGTTCTAGGGAGTATCTTTCAATATCATCAGAGTCAATTTTTGAATACCAATCCCACAAATATTATTTCAACTCATTTAATTCCATACTCAACCTATAAAATCTTCCATAAACATCTTCATGAAACATTCCTTCAAGTCACTCTATATAAACATCCTCTTTTAAGTTCACTATTTAGGAAGGTCTAATTGATATCTTTTTGGAAAAACTTTTATCACCTTTGAGAAGTGAATTCATGAAAAATAATTATGATTTAAATACATGAAACCCAATTAAATGTATCATCAAAGTTAATCTATTCAACCTAAGAATAATAATTAAAACAATTCTTGATTTATTTTTTATCACTTCACCCTTTCATAATCTTTATATGAAACACCCACTTTGTTCCAACAATATTATCAGTGATCATATTTTCTATTATCTCTTAGTTTTTGTTTTTCTCATTTTTTTAATTATTTTTTCATTGAATTCACCCATTAATAATTATTCAATTATTAAATAACACTTCTTGGTTTAACTTATGAAAACTATGGTATATGGGTAGTTGTATTCAATGTTATCATTATTTAAACCAGTTATTAAAAATCATAAATTATATTTTTGACATCCACATGCTTACTCAACCTTATATATATTTATTTTTTGTTCTTCTTCACTTTATAATGTTTAATCATCATTTTTTCCTTGAACATAAATTAGATGTTATAAATTTATTGTATTTTAAATATATTTTCAATAAAATTATTTTTATATACATAACTTCTAAAACATGTTCTTTGTTATCCAAAATCATTTGATGAGGGATGAATAACATTCACATCAACATAATCAAAAAAATTTCCCTTTTTCTTATTTTATAAGTGATTTCCATTTTTAATTTGGAGGAATCCCAAGGAAAATTACATCAAGACCTCTTTACTCAAACACATTAATGTTTTATCTTTTGAATTTTATACACAAGGGTTGTTAAACACCCTTTAGTACTTCAAGATTTGTTTCTTATTATTGTACATTTAAAATAGATATATATCTATATTTTTATTATTTAAACAATGGTGTTTTATATGAACTATTTTCCCAATTGGTTACCTCTAAAATAACTATGAAGTATTATACCCCATGAACACCATTCGGTCTATATATAACAAGATTATATTTTTCTATTTAATAAAACAATTTATTTATATTTTTTATGGTATAATTAACTCATGTTTGTTACCATTCATTAAAAAAATACTCAATTTTTACTTCTATACTAAAATCTATTATTTATTCTAATTATATTAAAAGAGAAAGTCCACTATTTTTTTAAACTTTCCCTAAACTCTTAACCATCATTATTACCTCCAATTTAGGATTTATAAATGAAACACATATAACAAAATTCATTAATAAAACAGAAAGTTATTAATCTATATTTTTATATTTCTTTATCATTAGACCAAAAATAACCTAATAAATAAGTTCTAATTATAATTTTTAATCTCTAATATCTTATGAGATGATATAAACATATTACCCTTTTGGAATATAAAATAATGTGGTTCATTTCCTTTTATCCAAGGTGGAAGAATCTCTAATTTTAATACTCATTTTCAAGATTTTTGATAAAATAGGAAAAACATTTCATCGCTCAATTAAAATGATTTAACTCTTTTTTATTTATCCAAGTCAGAACATAAAATTTTTTATTCTCTTCACAAATAATGTATCATTTATAAAAAAACTACTTCACTTCCTTTAATAAAATTTTGAGATACAATATTTAGGTTTTTATTCAATCTATTGAAATAAATTCTATTTTTCAACAATAAAATATTCCCTCCTATCTTTTTTGAAAAAAATTATTTAATTTTGAGTTTCCCATTATTATTGAAATACACTTATACTTACTTTAAATTTTTGAAGACTTTAATAATATTTATATCACTTATAATTTTAGTTGAAATTCCATTGAAAAAGAATCCATGGGAGTTCCTTTTTTATAGAATTCAACCTAACTTCCACAACAAGTTATTTATCCTATGATTTATTATTTTTTTATTTTAAACCCTTTGAATATTAAAATTCATACTCAATATAATCTCAAAGAAGGTAATAAAATTTTTATATTAATTACCAAGTTATCCACAACTTTTACAGTGATCATTCAATATCTAAAAATGATTTTCTATCTTAACTTAAAAAAATATGCTTTCTTTTGAAATTTCCCTTCCCAAGTGGAACTCCTCCCATTAAAATCCAACATTTCAAATCTTATAGGTTTATATAATTTCCATTCATTAAACTATAATCTTCTATCCATAATTACTTCAAAAAATTTGATTCATTTTAAACATGTTTAGAAACAATTTCATTTGATGTTTGATAGTATTTATTCAAATTAATATTATCTTTCTCTACCATTAAGATTTTTTAAAGACACTCAATCAACTCAAACTTCAAAATAAACTCAATATAGATTTCTTGATCATTATCATAATCATTATCTCCATCAATAGTGAACTCATCATTATTTACTTTTGAAATAAAAAAATTATCCTTTGATTCACATGAAATATCAACTTCAGTTTCATATTCAAAACATTATATATTATCCTCTATAGTCAAGAAATATATCTTTTTTAATTTAGGGAAATTATAACATTTTCCCTTTAGATAATAATTTTATTTATTGTATTTTTTAAATTTCTTCTTTGATGTACTTCTTGGTAACTCATATTTATCATAATTTTTTTCATTCAATGTAATATACTTTTCTAAAAAATGTGTAATATTTACAAATTTAGAACACATCAATTGAATATTGCCTTGGAATGTTCCTTTTACTTTTAAAAAAAATATTGGGAAGAATGACATCAACTTATAAAACGGTGTCATGACATCTTTACCATCTTATAAATTCTCCTCTATGTTATTTACTTATTTATAACATTTCACATATTTTTTATATTTAATGAATATTTAATTATATTTCTTACTATTCCTATTAAGTATAACTGTAACACCCCAATCGTCCATGACATGCTTCTCTTTTAATAATGCAATAGCTTGTGACGTACGCAACTTCGAGTTCTCGCACACCACGACCAATCAAACTAGCCATTATGAATAGTAATACTCACTTTTTAAAATTTTATAAATTTTATTTATCAAAATGGATTTAATATTTGGATTCAGAATATCAAAATTATCTTAGGGTGAATTTTTGGTATTTTTTCTGAAAACATTCAATTTTTTATGAATAGTGAAAAACACCGCGTTATTGTTTAAAATCTACTTTTTATTTAAACAATTATTTATTTTTTTAAATTTATTTTAGGTAAAAATAGATACATAATACCTATATAAGTTCAATGTAATTCATTGGAGTCATTTTATAATAAAATTAGATGTATAAAATGTTATTGAACATTTTAATGTCTTTTACCATTCTAGGCACATTTGCAAATTTGTATAAAATGTAATTTTAACACTTTTGTGAATTGAATTTAAAAAATCCGAGAGACATGGTTGAAATCAGTAAGTAAAATATGGTTGAATTGGATAAAAATAATTTTTGGTGAATAATAACTTTTGAATTTTATTTACCACGGTTAAAAGTAAATAAGGTAATTAAAAGTAAAAATAATATTATAATTATCCTAACACATGTCACAATTCTATTGGATAAGTTTTTTTAGACCAAAATAAACCTTAGGAATAAAATATGATCGTCTTTGATCTAGTTGGATTAGATTAGGACATTTATTATTATTATTTTTTAAAGAAGAGTTAAACGTGTTAAATTCAAAGTTTAATAACTAAACCATTTTTAATATAGGGTTATACATAAGATAAATTCGACTATAAATATTCATTATAAATATAAAAATATTTCTTACATAATGGTATTTTATTTATAATTTTTAGACATTAAACAGTTAAATTTATTTATGACACAATGATGATGCAGTAATTACCTTATTAATGAAAGATTAAAATAATCGATATTAGAAATATAAAAATAAATTTAAATTGAGACTTATGATGCATTAAACAAATTTTCTAGGTTAATATGACATGTTAGGATTTATTTAATGCATTTTTTTAATTAATCGCATTTTTTTGACTTTCACAAAAACCAAATACTAAATAGTGTTAAAATTGACATAAATGAGTTTTAAAACAAATACTATATTATTAATTGATATAATATTCCTAAAAATATAAGTTTCATCCAAAGGACATATATAAGTTTAGATATGTCAATAATGAACCACTTGGGGTTCTCTTGAATCTTTATAGTAAGTTTATTAACCATTTATTATAATAATACAAGAATACATGGTAAAAGTTAAACTTTTTAACTAAGAGTAAAATCTAAAATATAAGGTTAATATGGTTATATAAACTTGTATAAAACCTATTGGTTGATATTTTTTCGACCTAAACCCACTTTATTCTCAAAATAAATCCTTTTGGAGCCATTATAAACCGAATATGATTGTATAATAAATTAATATTTCAAACTTTTCCTAAAGTGACCCTCACCTCTCTTATAAAAGGGTACTCCCCTTTCTCATAATATCACACATACAAAGCCATTTTCCTCAGCCAAACCCTGATCAAATATTATCACAACTACCCTCAATTTAACTTAGAGGACTTAATTTTATCAAAATCCAACTTAAGGAGCCCTTTTGATCAAATCAAAAGGAAGCACCTGAAGAAGATGTAATAATTTCATCACCTCTTTCAAAGTTCATTTCTTCTTCCACTTCCTATTTCTTTATTATTTCCATACCAAATTAATAAATCCAGTACCTTATAAATAATTTTATGTTATTATAAATATGGTGCAACCATATTCATTATTCTATACATCCTATGAATGACAAAGTCACCATACATGCGTATGTACGACTTATTGTCTCCACGTCGTGGTGTAGTTTGTTATTCAACACTTCATTATTTGGATGGGTATAATAATGAGTATAATCGATTTAAATAATAAATATAACATGTTAATGATTATATATATATGATATATGATCCAATAACATATGATTTCACCATCAATAAAATGATATTGTCGCTCATGCACACATACGAATTACCATCTCCATGAACGCGATGAGATTCCTTCTCCATCATAACCATTCAAGAATAATTTTCATTTTATGATTAATTTTTTTAAGAATTTAATATCATTATGGATAGGAATCAAATACATCCTATCCATATAAAACATGACTTAATTAAAAAACATATAAAGAAAAATGAATCAGTTAACACCTAGAACAATGATACTACTGAAATATCATTAACAAATCAATATTAGAAGATCTTATATGATATCATATTTATGTATGTGGTTATTGTATAATTTAATAACAATGATTTAACTATTATACAGGAGGTTTAATTACCCTTTACTAAGGAAAAGTTCAAGGTAAGGGTTAATTTTACAATCTCTTTATTATCCGAGGTTGTTTATATGTAAGTATCTACTAGGACTTATTTATTATCCACATCCATGTTTCTTAAAAATTTATTTCAAAAACATTTTTACTATTTCCTAGAATATGGGTTAAATTAATTTATACCTTTTTTTTACATTTTATAAAATATTTGGAAAGGAATATTTCTGTCATTTTCCAAAAAAGGTACTTTATGACCTTTTCAACAAATTAAGGTAAGAATGTTTTTTAACTTTTATGGCGGGTGAAACTATTTTCTGCTATTATAACAACTTCTAAGCTTCCCTTACAATCTTATAAGAATATTTTCAAAATTAAAGTTTTCTTTTATAATTATGTGACTTTCAAATGCTTTCAAAATAGAAATAGATATTTCTCTCAAATAGTTTTGATTTCATATATATCAACATCCTTTGATGGATTTTGCACTTGTTTAAAGTTGATTTATTGTGATATAATCTTCCATATTTTATTGAAGGTTTTGTGATATTTTTGACTGAGGTTGTGTTATTTTTATACCATTCATGGTTTATGGTTAAATTATTAACATTTTTTATGCTAGTTTTAATATGAATGTTTATGTTATGTTTCAACCTTTTCATATGAGGAATGCATTGGACTTAGTAAGTGACGGGTGGAGCCCGCTATAGCTCCTCGATACATTTTCTTACTATAAGAGAAGATTTACCACTTGAACGTTTAGCAAGACTATATATTAATGAAGTTGTAAGACTTAATGGAGTACCCTTATCAATTATTTCTGATTGTGATCCCTGTTTTACATCAAGATTCTAGAAAATTCATTATAATTCCCTCGATACTGAACTTTATTTTAGCACTGCCTACCACCCTCAAACTGATGGACAATCAGAACAGACTATTAAAACCTTAGAAGACATGTTGAGACCTTTTTCACTTGAATTTCAAGGTATGTGGGATCAATATTTACCTATGGTAGAATTTTCCTATAAAAATTGCTTCCATTCAAGTATTCATATGGAACCATATGAAGAATTATATGGAAATAGATGTCACACACCAACTTGTTGGGATGATGTTGGTGAAAGAAAACTCATAGGCCTAGAACTTGTTGAGGAAACAATAGAAAATGTGAAGATTATCCAAACTCACATCAAAGCAGCCCAAAGTAGGAAAAAGAGCTATGATGATAACCGAATGAAGGATTTCGAATTTCAAGTTGGAGATCATGTTTTCTTGATGGTATCTCTATGGAAGGGTGTTGTAGGATTCAGTAAGAAGGGTAAATTAAGTTCCAGGTACATCAGACCTTTTGAAATTATAGAAATAATTGGAGTGGTAGATTACCGTTTGTAAATTCCTCCAAGTCTCTCCAAAGTTCATGATGTATTATAAGTATCACTATTGAGAAAATACATAACCGACCCAATGAATGTACTCCCCTATGAAGAAATAGAACTGGAACCTGACCTTTCTTGTTGTGAAGATCCTGTCAAGATTCTTGATACCAGAGAACAAGTGTTTAGAAATCGATCGACTCGTCTGGTAAAAGTTCTATGGAGAAACCAAAAGATGGAAAAGGAAATGTGGGAACCTGAGGAACTTATGATGAAGAACCACCCTAATCTTTTTATACATTAGTATTCTAGAAAATTTGAGGAAAAATTATTGGAAGGAGGGAATAATGTAACACCCCAAGCTTCTACAGTACACTTCTCTTCGAATAATGCAATATATTGCGTTGTACACAACTTTGAGTTCTAGCACGCCATGACTAATCAAACTAGCCATTATGAATAGTAATACTAACTTTTTGAAATTTATAAATTTTATTTATCAAAATGGACTTCATTTTTGGATTTGAAATATCAAAATTAGCTTAGGCTGAATTTTTGGTATTTTTCTGAAAATTTTTAATTTCTGATGAATAGAGAAAAACACTACGTTAATGTTTGAAACCTACTTTTAATTTAAATATTTATTTATTTTATTTAAATTTATTTTAGCTGAAAATATATACATAATAAATATATAAGTTCAATGTAATTCATTGAAGTCATTTTATAATAAAATTAGATGTATAAAATTTTATTAAACATTTTAACGTCTTTTACCCACCTTATAGGCACATTTGCAAATTTGCATAAAAAATAATTTTACCACTTCTATGAATTGAATTTCAAAAATCCGATAGACATGGCTGACATCATTAATTAAAATGTGGTTCAATAGGATGAAAGTAATTTTTGGTGAATAGTAACTTTTGAATTTTATTTACCACGGTTAAAAGTAAATAAGGTAATTAAATGTAAAAATGATATTATAAATACCATAACACATGTAGTAATTCAATTCGATAGGTGTTTTAAACCAAAATAAACCTTAGGAATAAATATATGACCCTCTTTGATCCACTTCTATCAAATTAGTATATTTATTATTATTTTATTGAAAGAAGAGTTAAAAGTGTTAAATTCAAAGTTTAATAACTAAACTATTTTAATATAGGGTTATACATAAGATAAATTCAAATATAAATATTATTTATAAATATTTAAATATTTACAAATAATGGTATTTTATTTACAATTTTTAGACATTAAATAATTAAATTTATTTATGACACAATGATGATGAAGTAATTATCTTATTAATGAAAGATTAAAATAATTGATATTATAAATATAACAATAAATATAAATTGAGACTTATAATGCATTACACAAATTTTATAGGTTAATATGACATTTTAGGATTGATTTAATGTATTTTTTTCTAAGTAATAATGTTTTATTTACTTTCACAAAAACCAAATACTAAATAGTGTCAAAATTAACATAAATGAGTTTTTAAAACAAATACTATATTATTAATTGGTATAATATTCCTAAAAATCTATGTTTTGGCTTAAAGACTTATATAAGGTTATATATGTCAATAATTAACAACTTGGGGTTCTCTTGGGTTTTTATAGTAAGTTTATTAACCATTTATTATAATAATACAAGAATACATGGTAAAAGTTAAACTTTTTAACTAAGAGTAAAATCTAAAATATAAGGTTAATACGGTGACCTAAACCTTTCTAAAACCTATTGGTTGAGATTTTTTTGACCCCACACCACCTTATACAAGAAATAAATTCTTTTGGAGCCATTATATACCGAATATGGTTGTATAATAAATTAATATTTCAATCTTTTCCTAAAGTGACCCTCACCTCTCTTATAAAAGGGTACTCCCCCTTCTCTTAATATCACACCTAAAAATTTATTTTTCTTGGCCTAACCATGCTCAAATATCCTCCCAACCACCCTAAATTCAACCTATAGGCCTTAATTTTATTATAAGACAACCTAAGGATCCGTTTTGATCAAATCAAAAGGAAGCACCCGAAGAAGAGGTAATAATTTCATCACATCTTTCAAAGTTCTTTTATTCTTCCACTTCCTCTTTCTTTGTTGTTTCCATAACAAAATAATAAATCTGGTACCTTATATATATTGTGATTTTATTATAAATATTTTATAACTATATTCATTATTCTATCCGTCCTATGAATGACAAAGTCGCTATACGTACGTACGTACAACATACCGTCTCCACATCGTGGTGCAGTTTGTTATTCAACACTTAATTATTTGTATGGGTATAATAATTAGTATAATTGATGTAAATAACAAATATAACATGTTAATTATTATTTATATATGATATAACATCCAATTACATATGATTTCACCATCAATAGAATGATATTGTCACTTGTGCGTACGTACGAATTACCGTCTCCACAAACGTGATAAGATTCATTCCCCATCATAACCATTCAAAAATAATTTTCATTTTATGATTAAAAATAATTTTTAAGAACTTAATATCATTCTGGATATGAATCAAATACATCCTATACATAACAAACATGACTTACATAACAAAACATATAAAGTAAAATGAATTAGTTAACACTTGAAACAATGATACTACTAAAATATCATTTACAAAGAAATATTAGAAGATCATATATAATATCATATTTATGTATGTGGTTGTTTTATAATTTAATAACAATGATTTAACTATTATATAGGAGGTTTAATTACCCTATACTAAGTAAAATTTCAAGGTAAGGGTTAATTTTACTATCTCTTTATTATCCGAGGTTGTTTATATATAAGTATCTACTGGGACTTCTTTATCATCAACATCCGTGTTTCTTAAAAATGCATTTAAAAACATTTTTACTATTTCCTAGAATATGGGTTAAAGTCATTTATAGCCTTGTTTTAATTTTTATAAAATATTTTGAAGGGAATCTTTATGTCATTTTCCAAACAAGGTAATTTATGACCTTTTCATCAAATTAAGGTAAGAATGTTTTTTTAACTTATACGGCGGTTGCAACTATTTTCTGCCATTATAACACCTTCAAAGCTACCCTTACAAGATTATAAGAATATTTTCAAAATAAATTTTTTCTTTTATAATTATGTGACTTTTAAATGGTTTCAAAATAGAAAGATATATTTCTCTCAAATAGTTTTAATTTCATCTATGTCAACATCCTTTGTTGGATTTTAAACTTGTTTTAAGTTGATTTATTATGATACAATCTACCATATTGTATTGAAGGTTTTGTGATATATTTGACTGTGAATGTGTTATTTTTATACCATTTATGGTTTATGGTTAAAGTATTAAAATTTCGTATGCTAGATTTAATACTAATGTTTATGTTATGTTTCAACCTTTTCATATGAGGAATGAATTGAACTTAGTAAGTGACAGGTGGAGCCTGCTATATCTCCTCGATGCATCGGTAGGTCTCCTAAGAAAAACTAGTGTCTTGGAATAGGGACTTGACAAAAACTTATTTTTTTCTTGGTACGAGGCCTTGACTATGTGGTTATGACATTCAAAATTATGCATTCCATCATTATGTAATTGGATATTGATATAACATGTGATTATTAAAATAGTAGAATATCCATGTGAATAAGTAAATGAAATTATTTGATTTATCTTTTCCTTATTTTTCCGAAGTTTATGTTTAAAAGGATTGTGTTTTTGTCTTATACATTGCATTAAATGTTTATGATTATTTATGATAGTTTCTTATATATTGTTATCCTTAATGAGTATCTAAGATCACCCCTTTCTATGTTTTATTTTTCCCAGGATGCGAAGAAGTATATTATGATTAACCTGTAGGAATACTCTATGGGATATGAGTTTGTTAAAAGGGGACCAAATTTCATTGTTTTTCCATTTCATAATGTAATGAAAAACTTATTTATGTATCTAGTACTTCCAAGTCTACTAAACTAATCAGTCTTTTGAGACTTGATCTCTTGTGATCATGCCAATGTTATGTAATAATGCACCGACTCTGGGTAACTAGGGTTAGGGATTTACAATAATTACTTGTATTATTTCATAATAAATTAATATATTATATAATTTATCCAATTAAAATTTATTAAGATAATAGTCTTTAAGTAATGACACCATTGCATCATTTTTTTGTAAGATACAAAGTAACTTTTTGAGTACCATAAAATATTTAATATTCTCACCAAAACCTCTAATTATACTAAAAAAATCATTGAATCTTTTGATGAATTCATCAATATATAAATCATTTTTCATTTTAATGTTTTAATTCTTAAAATTCCAAATATATAATCTTGATTCTTTCACTTTCAGTTTACCTTGATAGAGATTATCCAACATATCCTATTTACCATTAAATTTCAAAATTATCATGACTCTGATAAACTCATTCTTTGAATTTGATGAAATAATTATATTATTATTATTATCATAATTATATATATTCTTTTGATCAACTATAGTTAGAACATAACCCTCCACATGAGGATTATATTTTTATAAGACTCAAGAACTTATGAAAAATAGATATAAAGGAATTATATAATTATAGATATGAAATTTATTCTCATCAAACAATTTAATTCCCTTATATCACTAAATTTATGGGACCCCATTTGGAAACAATTTTAAAATAAAAAACTATTCTAAAAAAGAGTACAATTCTAACCTCTAATCTACAAATAGATTATTCGCTTTTAAGGAAACCTAGAACATAGATACAATAAAAATTATAGATACAAAGTTTCTAATAGGTAATAAGGCCTTAAAGGATTAACTAAGAGGGTAGAGAATCATTATATCAATTCATTTTATATTCCACCACTTAGTATCACTCATCACATATTAAATTGATTTACTAGAATACTATTTTGAATTTATTACTTATTATATACTAAATTTTAAATCTATTAATTATTTAATTAAGAAACCATACAATATAAAAAATAATCACAATTACCAAAGTACATTTATGAGGTACACCATTCAAAACAAATGGCTGCATACTTGTAATTATCAAAAAAACTCTAGATCATGTGATCCACTAATTATGATTGATATAAATAAAAATGGTTTATCATAGAGATATCTTATATATAAATATATCTATATTAATATAATTTGATCCCATAAAATAAAACTAATAATATTAAAATCATACAATAATATGATTCTTCAACACCTAAAATGTGACTCCAATTTATTATCGAAAAATTTCATATTCACTTCACTTATTCACACATAGTATTTTTCATCATATTATGTGAAAATAAAATCATCTATAACCAAAAACCATATTAAATTATTCAATTATATATCATGATGAGATAAAAAATATCTGGACTTTAATCAATAAGAATTTAGTCAAAACATCACTTAACATACCATGAAAGTCATCATTATATTCTATAAAATCCTTTATCTTCAAATAAAAGTATTTAAACTTAAAGAAATGAGTTGATAAAGATCCATAAAAATTATTCTATATTTTTTGTGTCTTATAGTTCCCCCTCTCTATTATATGCATCCAAATTTATACAACACATTCCTTATATATATCAACACTCTTCCCTCCCATTTTTATTTAAAATTTGAACTCCAAATTTTGAATCCAAAAATAACTTCAATTAATAACTTATTATGAATTAATATAATCTATTAGATAAATATATACTTATTATTCACTCTTGATATGATTCTGGAGACTTTATAATTAATTTGGAGTAACCCTTTAGTTATCCACAAATATGTATCAATAAAATACACTATAAATAGTAAATTGTCCCAAAATCCCAAAATGAAGAGGTAAATCATGGAACAACATTGGTGGTAACCAAATAATTACCTCAAAATTATAAAAAAGAAACTTTTAATTTAGGGTAATTGTGGTGTGACACTTTTCATTATGGTTTGACCAATATTTATAGAGTAAATAACTTTTATCATGACCTATATCATTGCAATAGAATCAGTGACATCATAATAAAATAACCTCCATCACAACATAATCCTATTTCACACACTAAATATCCTAAAAAAAATGAAATCAAATAAATTATAATATGACTAATATTTCAAGAAATACTATATTAAGAATCATCACATTTTAGAAAAAATTTACGGCATGATCATTTTCCATTATGAAGTGATTTGTTCCACCTTCCAAAAAACAATCATATATGGAAAATGGATTATATTTCACATTATTATAACTATGCTATATTTTTTTACTTCAAAACTAAAACAAGTATAAACTTAAAATAATCACATCCAATATCCAAAATTTCATTCGCCTCATCTAGACCAATTTAATGAATCTGAGTTTGAATATTATTCATATTTTAACAACTTTGATACAAAATTAATGAAAACATTGATTTCATAAATCACATCCAATTAACTTAAAATTAAACAAAAAATATACCCCTTTGGTAAATAAATAGCTCATGGGGTACCATTGCACTTACCTTCCTAGTCTCAATAGTTTCAATGGAATGTGATGAGATTTTCCAGAATTCATAAATATATCTCATATAACATTATATAAATAAAAAAATAAATTAAAATATTTTAAAAATGGATAATAAGTCATTTTTGTAATTCCCCAACCTAGTTTACTTGAACTATTTTTAGCTGGAGTGTTTCCCGACCTCAAGTGTGCCATACCCATATGCTAGAGGTTTTTTACTAGGGGTGGGGACATAATAAAGTTGTGGTGTACTGGTTGAGATCGTTTTGGAATTTAATTTTCATTTTTATGATTCTTATATGTGTTTTGATAGAGTTTGGTGGTTCCTTGGGGGGGTTGGTGGTTTGGTTTTAGCCTTTCAAGGGGCACCACAACTTGTGAAATGGCTTGGAAATACATGGTGAAGGCTGTTTTGGCATGGTTGTCCACATGTATGCCACAACTATCTTGAAAATTCCTCGGGGCGGTAATGGAACTAGGAATGGATCTTTGATAGAGATATTTTCTGAAATGGGGAATAAGGACTCACCATGTCGTATCTTTGGACATGGTGAGGGTAAAATTGCTAGTTTCTTTTGTGGTAGGGAGTGGTGTCAAGCCATGGAAGAAAATTGGATAACCACCACAATTTGGACCACACCATAGTCAAGGCTATGGTGGTGGTAAAATCTCATTTTTAAATTGAGTTCAAAAAGGCGATCCTATGTGGAGTCTTAAAATAGCACATTGATAAGACCCACCATGGGTGTTTTGGCTATTCCCTACATCATGTTAGATTCTGGCTAGATTTGTTTTCAAATAGGAGGTTGAATTCCCCTTGATTTAATTTTAAAAACTTCCCTCAACTCTTGTATGAAACCTGATCTTTTTTCCCTTCTCTAATCACCTCTATTGAAGTGTTGAACCCATCAGTTTGTTTAGATCATCCGGAATGGTTTCTTTTGGAACAAGGTAACTCTCCCTCTTCTCATTTCTTTATTCCTTATCTTTTTATTCCGCTTGAGAGTTCACTAGTCTAGTTCTTCCCACTATTTGGGGTGGTTTTTGAAGGAGTCATGTTGTGTATAGAAGTTCTATTCTGATTCCTTTGATATTTGTGGTGTTTGATCATTGGTTTTGTGTGTTTATCTTGAAGCTTTGATCATGGTGATAATCCTTCAACTTTCTTATTTTAATTATACATGCATAAAAAATCATGCTTTTGTTTTTTTCATTTGGGTAGATAATATGTACCATATTAATGAAGATAATTAAACGGTTTAATTAAAATTTATGGGGAAGGGAAAATCACATAAATATTAGATGATCTTTTATTTTTCCTATATGCATGATCATACTAGTCATTCTTTTCTAAGCTTTGGTTTTATATTGAGGATTGTAATATTACTGTGGATTTTTAATTTTTGAACCTTATTGTGATTATTGAATTGAATCACCACACATGAAAACATATAAGAATGTATATCTAGATAATAAAATGGTTTTCCATGGAATATCAGTTTGTGTGAAATTTCTTTGAGAATATTGAATTAACCATGATGAAAGCCCCATGATTAATCTGGAATTATATTTTTGAATAGTGTGGTGTGGTGAATATGTTTTGTGGTAGTTTTGTTTTGTGGTGGTTTTGATGTGTGATGATAGTGTTTTGTGATGCTAATGATGTGTAATAGTTTCAACAGGAAGCAGTTATGATGTGTAGTTGTGATGGAATGTGGTTGATATGATACTTGGTGGTTGAACCATAGGGCTTGTTGACATGAGGGATAAGGGATGTTGTCTAATTTTATATTCTTCTATGTTTCTCAGTAGTAATTGAATTAAATGTCAATAATAAAAATAAAATGGTGTGTGTTGGAATAGATAATGATTTCTTGGATTAAAAAGGGAAGTGTGGTTAAATTGGTTTTTTTAACATGAAAATAATGGGCCTAATAAATTAATATGACCAGTAATTATTAAATCTAAGAATGTCTTAACTTGAAGGAAAAAAGTTGAATTTGTCTTGTGGTTGAAGATTTCTTCTATAGTGTTATAAATTTAGAGGTGGAAGTGAAAGTAGAAATGTTTGTGAGGCCTTGGGGTATTGTTCTGAGTTATGATGGTTCTCTTGTTTTTAATTAATGGGTTACCCCTATGGGTAACCATTTTATAATGAATTTTTATTGTGTTCTATATACTCACCTCACCTGCATCGATCACTTTGTTTCGACACCCAAATGTTTTGAGTAGTGTTTTTCCCAACATATAATATGGAGAAGATGAATGGATGGATACCCCCTCTTCCCTACTCTGTCTTTTAGTGGAGGTTCCTAAACATAGGCTGTGATGGATAAAGGATATAGTGAAATTGTGGTTTTTTTGATGAGATTTATGAGGTGACTCTTAGTGAGGGTCATTCATGATAGGAGGAGGGAACGAGTTTTATGTCCTACATGTTCATGATACCCTATAAAATTAGTTATGGTAGTTTTATTAGATAAGGTTGATTTTATGGCCCATTGAAAATTGGGATGTTGGAATGATGTAGTTTCCCAAGTGTCATCAGGAATGAATATTATATAGAATATATGTGAGAAATAGGATGTACAATGTTTGGGTGTGATAGGAAAATCGATGGTAAAACAATGTGGGGTACCCTTTTTATCAATATGTTTTTTATTATGTTACTATACTTGGATGTGATATTTTGTGAGAATGACTTGGTAAGAATGTGGTTAATTAGTTGAACTATTTATGTTCATGTTGGGTTTTCTATTTTCTCATTAGTTCATTGGTATTATCTTTCACATGTGAATGAGAGACCATAGGTATGATCCTAATGAGTTTATATGTTATGACCACTCCACATATATACAAACTATTTTTCAGGTTTCTAGGGTGACTTCATGGACTGTGCTGGACATTACTGGTATGGACATTGGTGTTTTTTTAAGTCACTACCTTTGGAATTTCTTTTGGGTATTTTTTAGAGAGTCTTTGTATTTGTTTATTTTATACATGTATATCAGGATGGTTTTTAATTCCTATTTTATTTATGCCATGGATTTTTTTATGGTTGATACCCTATATCTCGACCCCACATTATCTATTGATGTTAATTAATTCCATGTGTGAGAATTTATATATTCTCGATGCTAGTCACCAACCTGGGGCCTACTGAAGGTGGGACTCATGGGTTATTATATATTTTCCTTCATTATTTTCTTAAGAGGGGTTACTTTAGAGAAAATGGGTTATGAAATAATGATATAAAATGATTTAGTTGAGAGATAATATAGATTATAGAGTTAGGCATGGTGAGGATCGAATACTTAGTAGGGAAATAGTATCAGTTGATCTTGGTACGTGACAAAGGCTATGGAAGATTGGACAGAACATGCAATTTTAGGGCCCCCTATGATTTGATTCAAGGATGCTGAGCCTACCAAATGACATTTTTAGGTATTACTGGTTGTAGGGTAGAGACCTAGGAGTAATAGTTATATCATTATTATTTGTGTTCTTATCTGAATTTGGTGATCTTGGGAAAATAAAATGAAATAATTTAATGAAACTTAATAAAATTGCACAATACATGGTTTATGAATTCTTTGTATTATCTTTTAGTAATGAATCATGGACATAATCCATGCATGCTTTAGGTTGGTAAGTTTCAACATCCTGAATCAGTTGAAAATCATAGCGTTAAACTAGTTAAGAAAGATGATTAGTGACTGAGGATGTTGTGTGCCTTTCAGTGGAAAGCTTTGGTGAAATATGAGGGAAGCTTCTATGATCTGGAGATAGAGCACTGGTTTGAGGATCTTGAGATCTTCCTTAGTTAGATATAATCCCAAGAAGAGTAATAATTCCCACTCACAATAAATCATATGATGAATACAACATGTTAATAGTGGATGTTTTATCTCAGGGAGTGCAAGGAGGATGATGTTTCTTAGGAAGGATTCTAGGAGAAGTTCTGAGAAAAGTTCCTATCATCAACCATGAAGGTAGGGAAGAGTTAGGATGTAATATATATTCATCTATGGAGTATATTAGTATGAGATATTTGGATAAATATCAAGTATAGGTTTCATTTCTCCTTGACCTTTTCTTTGACATGGAGTCTTGTGTGAGGTGTCTTGTGGTGGAACTCTTCCTTTCTATCAAGTATCCATTTATTCCTTCTACGCTTTCCACGTACTTGGGGGTTCATAAGAAGTTGGTGGTGATCAAGGATAATTAATCATGATTAGGGTTAACACTAGAGGAAAACCATTAAGGTACCCTGAGTAATATATTTTTTAGTAGCATATCCTAGGCCCCAGGGCCTTTGAAGTATCAATTAGTGAGGATTAAAACTCAACAAATTCCTTTTTAGGGACCTCGACTTGACTATGGCTATGGAGGTGGCCATCAACAATAAGGTAGGGGATCTAGTATTGGACAATTTCATATTGTGGAGGTTCCAACACCATAGTTTCCAATGATCATTTTAGTTACAACAATATTTTTATCTACCGTTGTTGGTGATTTCTTTGATTCA
The DNA here is from genome assembly GCA_963277665.1 of Viscum album. Taxonomy (NCBI): domain Eukaryota; kingdom Viridiplantae; phylum Streptophyta; class Magnoliopsida; order Santalales; family Viscaceae; genus Viscum; species Viscum album. The sequence goes on from OY728156.1 coordinate 1,813,606,285, forward strand.
GGATCCTAACACTCCTTTGTTTCACCCACTTTAGTTAGGGCTTTGATAATGGATATAGAGAGGCTTCCCATTACCCTAGTGTCAACTAAACCAATCAGAGGCCAAACCAGCTTGTTTAATGTATATCGGGGGTGTATAATGATGATGGGGCATAATAAATCATATGAGATTCATTTGGTGATTTTGATATAGTGGTATGATGTCATCCTCGACATAAATTAGTTGATTTCCATGCATATGGTTATCGAAAACTTCTTAAATAAGGTAATATTATTATATATGTTAGGTCACATACATTTTTGGTTAATGAATGAGGTTTTTTATTGGGTAGTATACATAAAGATACCCTTTTTTATGAAAGGGGGTTTAGATTAATAGATGGGTGATAGAATAGTAGAGGCTCCTAGAGTTATCAAAGGATTTTTAGATTTTTTTTTCACAAGGATATTGTGATGATACACCCTTTATATGGTATTGTGGATGTGATCAAGTTATATCTAGGTGATTCTATGATTTTAATGACATCTTAATGGATGGAACCCTTTGAGTTATCATAGTTGAGGACTCAGATAGATGATATGACATAGAAGGGTTTCATCTGACCTAGTGTGTCACTATGGGGTGCTCCAGTGTTGTTTTATAAGAAGGTGGATGGTATTCTATGGTTATATATAGACTACCAAAGGTTAAATTAGTTGACTATCATGTATATTTACCCAATTCCGAGTATTTATGATATTTATGAATAGTTGAGAGGGGATAGTTGGTTATCTATGTTTGATCTATGGTATTGATATTATCATTTAAGGTTGAATGAAAAATATATCTTGATGATTGATTTATGATGTAGGTATGGGCACTTTGAGTTTGTGGTCATGTTGTTAAAAGTCTCAAATGAACCATCTGTGTTCATAGGAATCATGAAATCTTTTTTCCTAGAGTTCTTGTACTAATTTTTAGTCATTTTCATTGACAACATATTAATATAATCAAAGTATATGGAGGATAATTTCAACTATCTTAGAGATATCTTGTAGTTACTTTGATGCCACTAGATCTATGGAATGTTATCTCAGTATAAGTTTTATACTTGGGTGGTTAATTTCCATGGTAATGTGGTGTCCTATTAGGGTGTGGCCATTGACCCATCAATGATCAAGGTAGTTGTTTCTTGGGAAGATCCTAAGAATATTTCATAGGTTCTTAATTTAATCTATTTCATGGGATATAATGAGAGTTTCATGTTTGATTTATCATGGATTGAAATCCCATTGATGGATCTATACTGGAAGAAACTATGTTTTATATGGATTTATCAACATCTGGAAGTGTTTGACTACCCGAAGGGGAGGTTGATCAGTGCTTTGGTGCTTCATTTTCCAAGATAATGTTTGGATTTTAATTGATTATACTTTTCTGGGATTGGGGTGAATATTGGTTCATTATAAGGTGGTGATCTCATATAGGTCTAGGAAGTGATGTCCTCATGAGCATAACTACTACACCCATGATCTTGAGATATAATGGTTTTTTGTGCTAAATTTGTGGCGAAGTCACCTCATCAGAGAAAGATTTGTGGTCTTCAACAATAATAATAGGTTGAGGTACATCTTTCCTCATCATGATATAAATCTATGATAATGGATTTTCATTAAGTTTCATCAAGAAAGAAGAATTTTATGGATGATTCACTAAGTAGGAATTAATGGAAGAATGTTTTTCAAGAGACTGAAAATTTTTGAAGGATGGTGGAGGAGTTTGTGGTCCTACATCTGGATGCAGGATTTGTTTATGATGGATATTTATTATTCTTGATGATTATGTGATATTATTTAATTAAATTGGTGGAGGATTCTTAGTTGGTAGACTCATAAGTATAGGTGATTCATGTCTGTGATGGTCATGGTGATTCTCTAGAGGGATTTCTAGAACCACATATTTTTTCAAAGGTGGACATTTGTTCCAGTAGTGATGCATAAGGGATTCCATAATGAGTTTTACATATCACCAATTATAGTGTACCTAGGAGTATCCATGATGTATAATGGTTTGATTATATAGTTTAGGTGTTTAGTTGGATCAAGATGAAATGGATTGTGTTAGAGTTCATGGATAAATGCTTGTTTTCCAGTGGGTGAAAGAAGAACATCATGTTTCGAGAGGTTTACTGCATCCATGGATGTTACTGTGTGAAAGTGGGAATAAATTTTGATGGAAATTTTCATATGATTACCCCAAGATCAATGAATTTATGATTATATTTGGCTATTCATGGACCATTTGATGGATTTGACTAACTTCCTAGTGATCAAGGAGTCAGGCGTCATGGATGTTTTGACAAAGAGGTATCTAGATGATGTTATGTGGATGCATGGAGTTATAAAGTCTATTGTCTTGGATCAAGATGCACATTTTACCTCACAATTCTGGAGAGGATTGCAGAATTCCATTGGAACTCATTTATGCCTCAACATTTTTTTCCACCCTCATATGGACAGATAGACATAACAAACCATATGGACACTAGAGGAATATGTTGTAGGTATGAAATCTAGACTATGGATGATATTAGGAAAATAAATTAACTTTATTTGAGTTTTCCTATAACAATAGCTATCACAAATCCATTGAAATATCCCCATTTGTGGCTTTTATGGGAGGTCATTTCATTCCCTATTGTGCTGGATGAGGATGGTGAGTCATCAATTCTTGGTCCTAATATGGTTTAGAGCATGATAGAGAACATTAATGTGGTTTATGATAGGTTTAAGGGGTGCATGACTGAAATAATTATTATACCAATCAGAGAAATGTTCCATTAGAGTTTACAATGGGGGACCATGTTTTCTTGAAGGTATTCCCTCATCATGGGAAGTAGAGGTTTTTGTTAGGGGAGAAAGCCCCTGCCCAGGTTTGTTGGGACCTTTGAGGTGATGGAGCATATTGGAGAGGTGGCCTATCAATTGGATCTTCTATCAAGACTAGACAAGATCCATGAAATAATTCACATGTCTCATCTCTACTTATATTAGCATGATGGCATCTAATCATTGACTAGGGAAAGTTAGATATCTAGGATGATACGATTTTTATGGAGAAGATAGTATAGATCCATGATTATCGGGAAAAGGTGTTGTGTGAACAAACCATTCCATTGATTCATATTATCTAGAGACATGGTAACATAGAGTAGTGTACATGGGATCATGATATATAGAGACCTACCTTTCACCTAGATTTTTTTAGTTTTTATTTCTTTATTCTCTTTAATGATGTGATGCTTGAATCTTATTGGTTTATGAGATGTGATTTTTCCCCTGATAATGTGATGTGTGTTAAATGTTTTAGCATATTAATAGGGAAATTAACCTTCCTAATCAATAAATTTTATATTAATACATGTTTTAAAACCATGTGGGTGAGATAGTACTACCTAAAGAGAATAATATCTTGATATATAATGCGGTTTTACTTGATTTTTATTCTATGGACAATGTTGTGTGATAGTCATGGTAGTCATTGTCTTATGATATGTTGAGGTTGGAGTGGTGGTGAAGATGTTTGTGTAGAAAGGATATGTCATGAGGTTGGAACAGGATAGTGATAATTCTATAGTTTTAATGAGATCCCTGAGAGGTATCTCATGGGATGGTTGTTCAAACCCATAACTTCCTTTTTTGTGTTCTTGGTTTGTTTTGATTCTCATGGATACAAATTTATTGAGAGTTATCTAATGTAATGTTATGGACTTTTTTGGAATTTTCTTTTCATTTTTTACATCTTGGGGTTGTTGTGTGAGATTTTTGTGGTTATCCATGGGTTTTTGGTGGTGTTTTTGCCTTTCAAGGGGAACCATAGCTTGTGAAATGGATTGGAAAGGCATGGTGAATGGAGTTTTGTCCTGGTAGTTTTTTTTGTATGCCACTAGTTCTTGGAAAAACCCTATAGAGGGTGTATGGATGTAATGGAGCACCATTTAGAAACAGGGGAAAATGACTCACCATGACATAGACTTGGGTGTGATGAGGGTAAAATAACTGGTTGTTTGGTGCTAGAGCATGGCATTTGGATACAACAGAAGATATGAAAACCACCAAGGCTTAGACCATATCATGGTCAAGGACATAGTGGTAGTGAAATATAATTTTTAAAATGAGTGCAAAAAGTGGATCTTAGGAAAATTATTTAGATCTCAAGTTGACTAAACCCACTATGGGTGTCATGGTATATTATCTTAGGATTTGTTAATAAATAGGATGTAAGTTTCCCATTTCTCTGATTTCCAAACATTTCTTCAAATATTGGTTAAACCCAACTCATTTTTCCCTTCTCTATTAAACTATCCTAGAGTTTCAACCCCTTAGTTCATTTGGACTGTTCATCTTTGTTTCTTTTAGATCAAAGAAACTCTCCCTCTTCCCAGTTCTTCCTTCATTATTTATCACTTCCACATGAGAGTTTTCTATGGTAGTTATCCCCTCTATTTTGGGTAGTTTATAAAAATGTATTGCTATTAATAGGATTTCAATGGTGATTCCTTTGAGATTGGTGGTGGTTAATCCTTGGTTTTGTGCATTTCTCTTAAAGTTTTAATCGAGGTAGGGGATCATTTTTCTTTTTTATTTTTGTTATACACATGGGAGGGATCTTGATTTATTTTTCATTGGTAAGATAGTATGAATCATCATAATGAAGATAATTACATGGTTTAATTTAAATTTATGGAGCAGTGAAGAAATCACGTGAAGCTCACTTGTTCTTGTGTTTTCCCTATATATTTCTATATATAAGTTATTCTTTTCTTGACTTTGGTTTTATGTTCAGTTTTGTTATATTGTTGTGTATTTTTAATTTTTCAACCTTTTTTTTATTTGTGTAATTTAGTATCCACACCTGAAAATGAATAAGAATGTATATTTGACTAATAAAATGGCTGCTTAGGGAATCTTGGAATACATGAGGATTCCGTTAATAATATTGAATTAAACATGATAATAGACCCTCAATTAATCTGGAATAAGATTTTTGAAAAGTATGGAGTGGTGAATATGGTTTAGGGTAGTTGTGGTGTGTGATGGTTACAATTTACAATGATCGTGTTTTGTGGTAGAAATGATGTATGGTAGTTGTGATGAGAAGCAGTTGTGAAGTTATGTTGTGATGAAATTTTGTTGAGAAAAGATATTATTATGAGGTGTGGTGGTTAAAACATGGGGCTTGTTGAAATGGGGGAGACAAGATGTTGTGTTGTGTCATTTGGTCATATAGTTCCTTAAATTAATGTAATGAAATTATAATAATGAAACTAAAATTGTATTGTTTGTAATGGATAATGAATTATTCAATTAAAATGGTGATTATAGTTTAAGATGTTGTTTTATAACATGAAATGAATATTTTTAATAAATGAATTTGGTTAGTAATTGTTAAATATAGGAATGAATTAACTTGAATAAGAAATTGTGGAATATGTATTGCTTGTGCAATGTTATGAATTTAGTGGTTGTAGTGAAGGTAGAAAATTTTGTGAGGCCTTGTGGAAATACTGTGAGTTGTGATGGAGTTATTATTGTGAACCCATAGGCTGAGATTCTGTGTGACCATTATATTTTTTTTTCATTATGATCTTTGTAAGCACCCCACCCATGTTGAGAACTATTTTTTGAAACTCAAATGTGGGGGGGGGGGGTATTTTTTCCAACATCCATGATTGTGAGGATGGATAGATAGAAACCCCCTCTACCCCACTTGATTCTCTAAGAGTGGTTCTTATGCATAGGCTTTGATGGATTGCTGACATAGTTCACTTGTGGTTTAGTTGATGAGGTTTATGATGTGGTTAGTAGTGGTGATCATGCATAGTAGGAGGAGGTCATGAGGTTGATTCCCTTTATGATTATGATACCCTACTAACTTGGTGATTTATTATTCTATGATATAATGTGGATGTGATGGCTAGTTTTACATGGGGTTCTTGGCATTATGTAGTTTTCTAGGTATCTTTAGGTAGGGATGTTATTTGAAAGATATGAGAGTGACAAGACATATGATGTTGTGGTGTGAGAGTGGAAAATCAGTGGGAAAGCGGCGCGGGGTTCACTTTTTATCAATATTATTTTTATTATGTACTATACTTGGATGTGATATTTTTTGATCAACCCTTAGTGAGTATGGAATTTGTTAGTTTAACTTTTTAGGTGTGTATTGGTTTTACAATTTCCTCACTAGTTTATTAGTATTATTTTTTCACATTTACATGAGAGACCTTGGGTATGATCCTACTGAGTATACATATTTTCCCACCCAATGTATCTACAAACTAATTTTCCAATTTCTAGATAGCATTCATGGAATATGATAAACATCACTAGCCCAAACATTGGAGTTCTTGTTCAGTCACTACCAAAGGACATTATTTTGGGTATTTTATCTAGAGACTCTTTGTATTAATTTATTTTACACATTCATATTAATATGGTTTTGTTTCCCCATTTTATTTGTGCCATGGAGTTTCCTGATTGATGATACCATATCTCTAGATTATATATCATCTAGTGAGGGTAATTCCTCCCATGTGTGAGATTTTATATACCCTCATTTCTAGTCACCAACCAAGAGGATAATGAAGGTGTAACTCAAGGTTCATTATCTCCATTCCTTCATTACCAGCCAAGGAGGGGTACCTTTAGAGGTAGGAGTCATCATAATGTCGAATAAAAGGTTTTTTTGATAGATATGATGGATTATGGAGTTAGGAAGAGTGTGGATTTCATGGGTTAGTAAAGAAATGATATCAATTGAACTTGGTGTGTGACATATTCTAGGGAAGACCAGTTAGGACATGAGATTACCCTCACACTCATGATCTGATGCAAGGACTCTAAGCCAACCGAACAACCAAGTGAGTTGGTTCTACTTTCATTATAGAGACATAGGATAGGTACATGCATCATGATTTTTTATGTTCTTATATAAATTGGGTGATCTTGGGAAAATAAAATGAATTAATTTAATTAACCTTAATAATATTTCATACTATTGGGATTAAAAAGTAATTGTTTTCTCTTTTAGTTAAAGATCTTGGAAAACATTCATGTTTGGTTTAGGTTAGAGAGGTTCAGCAGGATGAATCGATTGACCACATGAGGGCCGAACCTATTGATGAAGTTAATTATTGGCTAATGATATTGTGTTCCTCCCTGATTTTTTTTGAAAAATATGAGGAAAGTGTATATGATCTAAAGATAGAGCACTTATTGGAGGAGCATGAGATCACCTTTAGTCTGATCCAAGCCTGATATGAGTACTGGGTCCCACTCACAGTTAGTCGGAGGAGGGATGCAGCGTGTCATTGGTGGATGTTACATCACATGGTGTGAAAAGAGGAATATTTTTCTTAGTAATAATTTCAAAAGGAGTTATAAGTGGAGTTCATAGACTATGAAGATAGTGAAGAGGCATGAGCTACTAATTCACATGTAAGAAAGTATATCAGTATGGTAGATTATGATCAAGTTTAAGGATATTTTGTTTTTACCCCTCAACCTTTTCCCTAATTAGGAGTCCAATGCATGAAATCTTGATGATATACTCTACCCTTAGATCTAGTACATAGTTACTCCTTTCACATTTCGGGCGTACCTAGTGGTCCAGAATAAGGAATAGGTGATTGAGTGTATTCACTTGTGAGGAGGGTTTCTGTTATAGGGGAAACAATAGGGTTTATCTAAGATCATAGTTATCAGTGACATATCTCAAGAATTAGGTCCATTAATGTTTCAACCAAGAGGAGTCAACCTCAATACATTCCTTTTGGGCCTTCCTAGTTTGGTGGGTTTGGTGCTCTTCCTAGGGTATTTGGTCTAGTGTTCAACATTTTTTGGGTCATGGTCATCCTTAGAATTAGTGACCAGTGGTTCTTGAATATCATTAGACTAGAGGTGGTCACGTTTAGTGTCATCTTCGGAAATAGTCACTAGCAAGGCCGTGTCAGCAGTAGGGGAAACATGCTTATGCTCTGATGAGAGGAGATAGGGCATGCATAGGTTAACCTCAGGATAATCCTAATCATCAGGGACCTTGACCTCAGCAAGGCCAAGATAATACTAATCATCAGGGACCTTGACCTCAGCAAGGATATGAAATTGGATATCAAAAGGGAGGAATGGGAACTAGGCATCGATAGTTTCATGCTCTTTGGGTTCCAGCACCATAGGGGATAAATATTATCTGAGGTATGATCATATTATCTTTTACCCTTCTTCTAAATTTGTTTGATTTCATAACCTCAAAATCTTTTGATTCAACCACTTTAGTCCATTATTTTAGATTGGATGTGGAGATTCTTTCAATGCTCCTATTGTGGGCTCTTCCAATAAGAGTCTAGACTAACTTTTTATATGTGTGACTGCAATTTATACTTATGATAGGGAAACATAATCAATATGGGTATATTTTCATGCTTAATATATAACCATACAATGTCATCTTCAACATCAATTGGTTGTATTCTATGCATGTGGTTATTGACTACATTTGGTGGAAGGTCTTGTTCTCAGATGTGGAAGGTCAATGTGTAGTTTTGGTTAGTGAATAGGGTTTTTAGTTGTGAATTAGATGTGTTGAGACCCTTATTTTCTTTATGGAAGAGTTTTTTAGATAAATCACTGGGTATTGGAATGGTATAGGCTCCCAGACTCATCGATTTCTTTTTGGATGTTTTTTCGAGGAGGTTGTAATGGTACCCCCTCAACATGATACATAGTTTGGGATATAGTTTAGTCGGGTGGAAGAATATGATTTTTGAGAGTTGTGGATCTAGATAGATGATCTAATGTAGAAGGGTTTCATATAAACTAGTGTGTCACCATGGGGTTATCTAGTATTGTTCACTAGGAATGTGGATGGTTGTATGATGTTGTGTATAGAATACTGGAGGTTGAATCAGGTGAAGACTAGGAATCACTACCCTCTTTTAAGGATAAATGATATTTTTGACCATTTGAGATGGGATAATTGGTACTCTAAGATCAATCAGTGACCTGAATATCATTAGTCAATGGTGAAAGAGGAACATATCCTAAAGAAAACCTTCCAGTGTAGGTGTGAGAACCTAAAGTTTGTGTTCATTCCATTTGGTTTCATGAATGAATTAGTTGTGTTCATTACTTGACCATATTATAGTTGTGTTCATCAATAAAATATTGATCTACATTAATTATAAAGAGGAGTAGGCTAAACATCTTAAAGATATCTTGTTTTTCCTTTAACTCCACCATCTCTATATAAATTTTTCAAAGTGAAAATTTTGGACTAAGGAGTTATATTTCCTATGGCATGTGGTGTCTCAGTAGGGTGTGTCCATGGAATCATAAAATATTGAGATATTTGTTTCATGGGAACACCCAAGAATTTGGAAAATGTTTTCAACTTCCTTAATATCGTAGGTTATTACTAGAGGTTTATGTTTCATTTCTCATAGATTTTAGCATTATTGATGGATTTGAACAGGAAGAAACATGATTTATTCTAGACTGATTAGGATTAGGAAATGTTTGATTACTAAAATTGGAGGTTGATTAATGCTATAGTAATTCAGTTTCTAGGAGAAGGGGTTATGTTTGAGGTTTTGTATGATTATTTCCATCGGTTTATGGGGTGAATCTTGATATAGTAGAGTATAATTATCTCTTATGGGTATAGAAAGTTATATCCCCATGAGATAAACTTATCCGCCCATGATTTAAAGCTAGAAATAGTTGTGTTTGTGCTAACATTTTGGTGACATTACATGATTGTAGAATTATTTGTGGTGTTCATTGATCATAAGATATTAAGGTATATCTTTTCTCAATGTGATCTGAGTCTATGATAATAGTGGTGGAGGTAGTTTCCTAAAAACAATGACTTTGAGATATCCTATACCTCAAGAAATTTTAATTTAATGACTGGAACACTGAGTAAGAATTCATGGAATGATTTTGTTGGAGAGTCTAGATATGGTTGGAGGGAAATAAAGGAGTTGGAAACCCAACATATGGATATATGAGTAGTTTATTATAGAGTTTTCTTATTCTTTATGATAATACTTTCTTCCCCAATAAAGTAGGAGGGAGAGTCTTAGTGGAGAGACTTAGAGGTAGAGGTTATGCATGACCATGTTTCCCATTATGATAGTACAAATAGATTTTCATAGGATGGAAATAACTATATGTTGTTTTAAGGGAGACTATTCATTTTGGTGGTGATGCATGAGGGGTTCATACATGAGTTTCACAACTCACATTTTTCAATTCACCATAGAGTATCCAATAGTCCCCCATGAGTTTCACAACTCACCATTATAGGTGAACCTAATATTATCCAATATATACTATAGTTTTAGGATGATTTTTTCATGGCTTGAGATGAATTATATGGTGGTATAGTTTATTTCTTATTGTTTAGTTTTACAGTAGATAAAATTAGAGCATTTTGTTCCTAGTTATTTGTTATAGCCATTGCATATTCTCAAGTTTAAGTGGTATGATATATACATAGACATCAATGTAAGATTACCTTAATCTCAAGAAGTAAATAATTATATCTATATAATCTTTAATAGGTTGAATATATGTTATAACTTTCTATTGACCAAGTATTTAGAAATTATAGATGTTTTGGTATGGAGGTATGTAGATGTGGTAGTGTGGATGCATAGAGTTCCAAGGTCTATTGTATTTTATTGGGACACTCATTTTACCTCTTGGTTATGTAAGGTATTTCCACATGATTTTGACACTTAGTTATTATTCAACACTTCTTTCCACCCTTAAATAGACAAACAGATTGATTAGATTATCTAGAAGATAGAGGATATGTTACTGGCATACATTCTGGACTTCAGTGGATCTTAGAAAAATAAAATTTTCTTGATTTAGTTCACCTATAATAATAGACCAAGGTTGGGGAGTCATATGTTCTCAGTCTTGATGTCATACAGAGAATGACAGAGAAGGTTCAGGTGGGTTTTGAGATGATGAAGCTAGTGTAGGGATGAAAAAAGTCTTATAACAATATGAGGAGGATGTTCTTTGGGATTTTAGTCAGTGACCATTTTTTCTTGAAATTCTGTCCTCATCATAGGCATCAAAGGATTTGTTGGGGGAGTAATCTATCTTTTCAGTTTGTTAGTCCCTTTAAGATGATGGAGCATGTTAGGGAAGTGGAAAATTGGTCTGTGATTTCACCACATTTGGATATGATTTCTGATGTATTACACACATATCATCTTCATAAATATCTTCATGATAAAACCCATTTTTTATTAGGGATGGTTGGATATTGAGGATGATGATACATTCTTGGAGAAGCCGATAGAGATCCAGTATCGTAAATAAAAGGTGTTGGATGAAAAAACCAATCCTTTTGTTTGTGTGAATTGGAGGTATAGTGTCTTACATGAGATTACATGGGAGAATGAAACAAATATGTACATTCAGTACCCATAGACATTTCGAGTTTTGTAATTATTTATTCACATTGATGATGCGATTTTTGATTCTTGTTAGTTTATGATGAGTAATTTTTTTCCTTGATAATGTGATGTGTGTTAAAGCTTCTATCCTATATAGAGGATAATTCCCCTTCCCAACCAAGATGCATTATATTATGACAAATTTTAAAACTATGTGGGAAAGTCAATGTCACCTAAAGTAGATAATATATTGACATGGGAGGAAGTTTTCCTTGACATGTGTTCTTGGGGTAGTATTGTGTTATAGTTTTGGTAGTCTTTGGCTTGGGATGTGTAGAGGTTGGCATGGTGGTGTGAATGCTTTTGTGTAAATGATGTGTATTGATCTTGGGGTGAGACAATGATGGTGTTTTAATTATAAAAAGATCTCTGAGTGGTATCTCATGGGATGGTTTTTTAGAACCTTACCTTACTTTTTGTGCTCTTTGTTCATTTTGATTATCAAGGATGTACAATATTTGAAAGGTATACAATGTAATGGTATGATCTTTAATGTAATTTTATTTCCATTTTTTTGAGACTTAGTGGTGTCATGGGAGACTTTGGTGGTGAATCGAGGGATGATGGTGGTTTTTTGACATTTCAAGGGGCATCATGGCTTTTGAAACAACTTAGAAATCCCTGGAGAAGCACACTTTTCGTGGTGGTATTATTGTGAAACACATGCGTATTTGAAATTCCTTAGGAAGGGTGTGGCACTAGATGTGTAACTTTTATGAAGTGCCTGATTGAAACGAGGAAGAAGGAATCACCACAACATAACCATGGGCATGGTGAGGGTAAAATAGAAAACTATTTGGAGATATCACATGGCCTCTGTCCATGATAGAAAATGGGATACCACCATGGAAAAAACCACATCATGGTGAAGGCTATAATGGTGGTCAAATATAATTTTTAAAATGATAAAAAAAGTGGATCTCATGTGAAAGATTCTTATATCACATTGACCAGACCCACTACAAAAATTTTGGATATTACCTATGTTGTGGTGGAGTCAAGGAGACAATTATTATTATTATTAGGTTATATAACTCCTTTATTTTATTTCTAAACCTTTAATTGATTCCTAAATAAACCCTATTTTTTCACTTCTCTAGTTGAATCTCTTGGAGTTTCAAACCCCTTGGTTTTTTGATCATTTTTTTGTTTGTTTTGGATCAATCTAACTCTCCCTCTACATATTTATTACTTCCTTATCTTTCCTTTACATATGGTAGTTCATTGAAATATTTATCTCCTATGTTTTCAGAGGTTTTTGATGGGGGATTTATGTGTGTAAGAGTCTGGTGGGGATTCCTTCGACATTGGTGGTGGTTGATTCTTGGTTTTGTGCATTTATCTTGAAGCTTAGATCAAGGGAGGGGGACCTTCATCTTTCCTCTTTTATATTTTCATGCATGAGGGATCATTATTTTTTCCTTTGGGTAAATAGTATGAACCTAATTAAGGTGGATAATGAAATGTTAAATTTATAATTGAAGGTAGAGGGGATAAATCACATGAACTTTACTTATTTTTATGTTTTTCCTATATACTTGAGAATACTAATTATTTTCTAGTCTTTGTTTTTATATTGATGTTTGTTTTTTGTAATGGATTTTGAATTGTAGAACCTTATTGTGATTATTGAATTGAGTCACCACACATGAAAATGGTTAAGAATGTGCATGTAGATAATTAAATGGATTCCCATGGAATCTTGAATACTTTGAGAATTTCTTTGAGAATATTGAATTAAACATGATGATATCCCATTGATTAATCTGGAACATATTTATGAAAATTATGGTGTGGTGAATATTCTATGTGTTTGTTGTGTTGTGTGGTGGTTGTGATGTGTGGTGATCATGTTGTGTGATGGTAATGATGTGTGGTAGATATTATGGGAAGCATTTTTGATATGTAGTTATGAAGGCATGTGGATGAGATGAGACGTGGTTGTGATATTTGGTAACTGAATTAAGAAGATTTTTGACACATTGGAGATGGAATATTTATTTATGTCATGTTATTATATATTTTTCAGTAGTAATGGAATGAAATGATAATGATGAAACTAAAATTTTATGGGTTGGAATGGATACTGAGTTATTTAATTAAAAAAGATGTGTGGTTAAATAAGTTTTTTTAAATGAAAATAATGGGCTTTATAAATAATGTTGGTTAATTATTAGTAAATCTGAGAATGGATATACTTGAATAAGAAAGTTTAATGTGGCCTCTAGTTCCCGATTCCTTATGTGGAGTTATGAATTTAGAGGTGGTAGTGAAATTAGATATGTTTTGAGGCCATGTGGTTATGGGAGTTCCATGACATACTATGTTGGGGTGTGAGAGTGGAAAATTAGTGGTAAAGAGGTTCTGGGTACCCTTTTTATCGATATGATTTTTATTATGTTACTAAACTTGGATGTGATATTTAGTGATTATGACTAAGTAAGGACATGATTATTTATTTTACCTATTTAGGTACGCATTGGTTATACTATTTTATTACTAAATAATTAGTAAACTCTTTTCACATGTGCACGAGAGACCTTTGGTATGATCCTACTGAGCTTACATGTTTTATATATAAAAACTATTTTTAGGTTTTAGGAGGAATTCATAGACCATGCTGGATATTACAAGCCTAAAAATTAGAGATTTTGATAATTCACTACCTTATGACTTTATTTTGTGTATTTTATTTGGAGACTATTTGTACATTTTTTATTTTACACATTTATATTGGGATGGTTTTGGTCTCATATTTTATTTATTCCATGGAGTTTCTTTATTGTTGATACCCTATCTCCTGATATTACATAATATTTTGAGGGTAATTCCTTCCATGTGCGTGGTTTCATATAATTTCGATGCTATTCACCATCCCAGGGCCTACTAAATGTGGGAATCAGGGGTCATTATATCTCTTCCTTCATTTCCAACATAGTAGGGGTACCTTTGGAGGGAGGGGGTCATGAAATTTGGGGAAAATATTCCCTCAATGAATCTCATAAAGTTTATTTTTAAAGTATCACAATAAATATTAATCATATCAAGAATAATAAAAAGTGTAGTTAAATAGGGGAAAACCAAAAATATCAATTTAAAAAAAATAGTGAAAATAAAAAGGGAAATCAAAGAGGTCTAAATGAAACAAATTTCAACTAAATAATAATTTTATAATATTTCTTTTGGAAAACTAAATAATGGGAACCAATAATATGTAATGAAAACCAAGAGTATATCTTGTTTTATCCTATATATTTTGTATCATCATAGGGGATGGACCCATTTATAGGTCCATGCATCATGGTTTCTAAACCCCAATATTTTTAATCATTTATCATCATCATTGTCACAACTATGTGTCATGGACATAGTCTAACTGTCGATGGATACCTATAGAATGTAAGTCCATTACTACATAGAATAATTTTTTCTGTCTCGGAAGAATCATCTACTATATTCCCTAGATCATACTAATAAATCATATCATGTTTAGTATACCCATAATGAAAAAACCACAAGATAAAGTTTAAATATTGACTATGAAAATAAATCAACACACATGACCTTCTATAAAAATTAATCACGATCCTTGATCTCAACATTAATCCGAAGGTCATTATAGATTTCACTTTCCACATAGGTTTTATCCTGTTCAAAAGATTATTTTTGTATGTATCACTACCTTACCATCTATATTCCTTATCTCTCTATCTCACACTAGTAAAATACACAACACATTATAGAGGGAACACACTCTCCTCTAATAAACATCACTAATTATGGAACCCAATCCCCTATTATAAAAAATACTTAGGATAAAACCCACTCTATTATTTTCAACAACACTAAGGAGGGAATGCCCAATCCTCCTATTCCTAAAATCATGGTATGTTTCATGGATTTAACATAAGATAATGACTATATCCCACCTAAAAATTGAGTTCAATCAAGATGAAACTTCTAAAAGAAACCAAGGAGGATAAAAACACATCAATAATATCAATATCCAAGTAAAGGATAATTACGATTGGTCCAACTCACCACTCAATAAATTTCAAGTATCTCTTGTTATCCCAAGAATTTTTCAATTCTATGATCACAAAATATATTTGATCACTTAATTAAATTCTCAAGTAACAGTATAAATTTCATCATTTAATTTGGGTTACTAATTTCAATGTTCTATGAATATAAAACCATATAAAATCTAACTTGAAATCCCCACCTATCTCACTATTACATCACATAAGGGAAGTTTATATGTATTTTTATATGTTATAATGCATCTTCATATATAATGAAATAATATAAAAGTAAAAAATCAATAAAAATACTTCTTACAAGAACACACTCACTTTAGAAACCATAAATTATGTTAATATAGTCAATATTAGGAAACAAATTATCTAAATAGGTTTTCTTTTCTTTACTCACAAAAATTGGTCAAAATATCTATTTTATGAATCATTTAATTATCACTACATGTTGACATGAACACCTAGTGAAGACCCCATGTGTGCATTTAATTTTTTGTTAATAAGGAAACATTTTATGATGATAAGAAGATTTCAATATATGATGAATAAGTATGAATGAGATGAGAGATTTGATTTCATCATAAATAGAAATGTAAGTTTAAGGTTGTTTCTTGAAAAAAATGCCTTGATAGATTCAGGTAGTAAAATCTAAATCTGATGAGTGAAGAGATGATCCTCAAGTTAAGATAAGCATACTGGATATTAAGAGATTATGAGATACCATACAAGGTGTAATATATATGAAGGTTTCTGAATATTGGATTGAATATATCTTGGATGAAGTTTTGAGAAGATTATAGATAGATTGAATTCATTTGAAGTAGATCAGAACTAAGTTTAGGAATTATGAAATTTAAATGTTATAAAGAAGTTAAAAAAGTATAGAACCATAAGGGTTATGCATATAAAATTTAGGGATGATTCCATGAGTAGTGTATGAATCCATAAAAACTTTCTAAGGACCATCTACAATAGTTTATAAGGAATATATCTTGAGTTTCATAAGGGTTATCTGGTGTATTTGAGTGAAAAATGGAAAAGATAGATCTATGTTTAAATTATCCAATAGTTTTATAAGGATGAATGTTCATCCACATTTGTATCATGTTCAACTATGTAAACATCATTCATTACTGTGTATGAATCATCTTATATGCATATGTATAAACTAAACACATCGTAAGGATGACTTAATCTGATTAAGATGAAGAATATGGTCAAGAGAGGGTGGGGGGGGGGGTAAATTGACCTTTTAAACATTAATGGTCATTATAAAATCAGATTATAATATTGTATATAGGAATATTTTGATATAGTGTAGTTTTCAAGAATAAAATAAAGTGAAAAATTAAAATATATGAATATAGGGGTTTTAGAGTAGCTCATATAGAATGATCATACATATACTCCTTCCCAACTCATCAATAGTAATGGGATCCACTATGAAAAAGAACTCATTTTTGAAAGGAGTGAATAACTTTTAAAATTCCTACTTTTTTATCACCAAGATGTACATCCCAAAAAACAAAACCTTCCTTTCTACAAACCAAGGCACAACCTATAAATTGATTTTTTTACAAGAGTAAACCTAACTGAAGAACCTTATGTTTAGGTGGTATAAATAAGATTATATTTGTTTTTTATAGGTAAACTAATAATAAAATAATTAACCATAACCATAAAATATAAATAATGGTAGAATGTTGAAAAAAAATAAAGATCAAAATATCAAAGATGATGCAACCCGATGTAGCTTCGATCACTTTAGTAATAAGGGTAAAAATTTGAAGGTATATTTTGATAACAATAGGAATATAAGTCACGATATATTAGATTCCACACTTGCACATATCTCAGATGAATCATATCATATATTTTTTGAATCATAGTCACTTTTTTTATTGAGTTCTCATGATAACATTACAATGTAAATTTTCATCTTCGTTAACTTAATTATATTCTTGATCGCATGGGTGTTTGTTGAGAAAAAATCATAACATACCACAATTAAATATAATAAAATAAGAAATATAACCATTCACCTATTATGTAAATATTTTTCAATTAATAATTCATTATAAAAATAAAAAATAGTTCTCATATCATTGTAAATATATATATGTATGAAATTTAAAATTTAAAATGAATCATATAAACATAAAATAAGTAAAACAAATAAAATAGTGATCAAATAGAGTATCAAAATTTACTTAAAATGAAAAATTATATTTTTCATAAACACTATTTCAAATTTACATAATCGTAATTTTTATTTTTGTGCTAATATTATTTTCCATAAGAATCATTTTTATATAAGCATCATTTTCTTGTAAGAATCAATAAATTTCTACGTTAGCATGAATTACACCTAAGTAAGCATGAATCAAGTTGTGTGTAAACATTAATATAAATTTCATAAGAATCATTCTATATATGCATAAACATTAATCTAGTTTGTGTAAGCATAATTTTGTCTTCAATGTATACATCATTCTAAAATGTGTAAAAATCATTTCTTTTCATACTTTTCAAAAAAATATAACTCCAAGAACTATGTATACTTTATAAAGACATTATAAACACAAAATTAACTTAAATAATAAAATTTGATTTAACAAAAATATTAGAAATTATAATTATCAATTTATAAAATTATCAAACTATTAATTTGGGTTATTTATTAACTATGTGAGGTATTTATAATATTAAAAAAATAAACATCAAACTACAAAATGATCTTCCCAATCACTAATAATATCCACATTAATCAAATATAAGAATAAAAATATACTGATTTTTTTAAAATTATGATATCAAACTATATTTTATAGAAATTATAAAAATTATCCCCCTTTTATAATTTATCAAAAATTGAATAGAAATTAATTATTTATAATGAAATATATCTTAGAATGACAAAAACTAATATAAAATTTTGAAATTTTTCAGAGAAGTTAAGAACCATAGTTATTCATAAATAAGGATTTAAAACTGAGAAGTAGTATAATACACTAACTATTTTCTTCATGAAAACAATTAAGATCCCCCTAAATTAATTAATATTAAAAATATTTATTAAAGGAAATAAATATGACCTCTAAACTATTTTTTAATATGTTCATGTATATAGGTTTCTTAAAATAATATAAAATAGTGAGAAATAAAAAACCAATTAAACTCTAAAACAAAAAAATCCACATAATCATAATTATAATAACTATACCATCTAATAAATTTAGTATAAATTAGAGAATTTTATTTCAACTACTCAAGTTTATTCCTAAAAAATATATTCAGAAATATCTATATATCAGATATGTCATTAATGGGAATTAGTAATTAACCTTTTAAAACATAATATTCTATGTTAGATATCCATTATACAAAGTTAAAATCTTATTTCTCAAACTTTATTACATCCAATGGTTTAGTAAATATATTAGAAAGTTTATTTTCAATTGAAATAAATTCCAAAATCATATCTTCTTTATTAAGATGTTCTCTTAGAAAATGATTTCTAACATCAATATTTTTTATCCTTGAATTCAATAAAGGATTATTTTATATTGAAATAAATTATGTATGATCAAAATATATAGTAATCATATCAAAATAAATTTTAAAATTAAAAAATGTTTATTTTACACAAATAATTTGATCATAATAATTAGAAGAATTAATATAATCAGCCTTTCCTATGGATAAATCAAAAAATCATTTCCATTTAGAACTCCATGAAATAAAACTTTAACGTAGTGAATGAAAAATACATGATGATTTTTTTTTCTATTAAGACTAGATCCTTAAAAATCATAATTGGAATAAGATATTAAATAAAAACTGTTCAGATTAGAATAGAAAAAACTATGATTTATACTTATTTTAACATTTATAATTATTCTTTTATATACCCTTAAATTAATTATTTTAGCATTATATTGAAACCTAGAACATAGAAAAACTAAAAACACAATATCTGGTATAGATGTTGTTAAATAAAGCGGGATTACAATCATTCATCTATATAGTTTATTGTCTATAGGGTTTCCATATTTATCTAAATCCAATTTAGAACTATTAATAATAAGGGTTTTCATGATTTTTTAGGAATCAAGATTAAACCTTTTAACTATCTCTCTAGTATGTTTAAAATGATTTAAAAATATAAAATAATTTTTATGAGAAATTTGAAGACCAATATTGTTTTTTAATTCATTTTTTAATCTCATATCAAATTCATAAGTTATCAACTAAGAAATTAGTTTCTAAGAAAATCATTGGAATAGAAAAAAATACCATTAATATATATTTTAATAAATAAAATATTTTTTAAAACATTCTTAACAAACATTTTTGGATCAACATTTATGTAATAAAATTAGTTTGAAATAGAAGAAAAGATAATCTATCATACCAAGATCTTAGAGATGGATTCTGACTATACAAATCATTTTAAAGTTAAAATAAATGATTTATAAATTTTTCATTTTCAAATACATATGGTTTATTAACATACAACTCTTTAAAAATTATTCTATTTAAAAATTCACTTTCATTATATATTTAAAACAATTCAGAATTTAATAAAGAAAAAAATCTAAAAAAATCCTATAGTTTCAATTATGAAAACCATTTAAAATTAAAATAAAAATCATTTCTTTCTTCATTATAATATACTTTTTTAAATAAAATTCATTTATTTTTATCTCTATTACCAGTCATATCATAATTATTTTAAAAAATACACTTTGTTCCTATAATCAGTTTACCTTTTGAAAATTTAACCAAATTATAAGAATCATTTCTTACAAATTCAATAAGTTCATCATGTATAATAATAATATAATTATAATTATTCAATGTTTCATTAAAATTATTGGGGAAAACTATCAATAATTAAAAATTTAGCACAAAAAAATTAAAACATATTTTCTAGTTTTAATACAAGAGTCAACTTTTCTAATAATATTTTCTATAGGGAAATTATTAAAATATTTTCTAGAATTTTTGTTCATATTTAGAATGGATTTTATAGATCAATTAATGCATTATCAATTTTAATTTCATCTTCAACAAATTTAAACTCATTAAATTCTTCATAAAATTTCTCTAAATATAATTTTTTCTTTAAATTTTAATTTTCATCAAATATAACTTGTATTGATTCTTAAATAATTAAATATTTTTTATTATAAAATTTATATGCCTTGCTAGTGTTATAATATCATAGAATGATTACTTCACCAATTTTAGAATCAAGATTTTCTATATTATCTTTATAATTTAATATAAAAAATCTAGAAATAAATACTTTAAAATAAACAACCTTAGGTTTAACACTTTTATAAAATTTTTAATGGGTCTTATTAAAAATTTCCCTAATTATAATTTGTTTAGAACACAATAAGTTGAATTTACTACTTTAGTCAAAAAATATTCAGGAAAATTAAATTACTTAAGAAAATTTCTAGTAATTTATTTAAATAATTAATTTTTTCCTTTATAAAATTTCATTTTTGTGTTATTTTAGGTGAATAGAAAAAGTTTTGATATCCATTATCTTCAAAAAAATTACATATTAAAAAACTCACATCCTATATCACTTCTAAAATAAATTATTAAATAACCATTTTTAGTTTGAACTAATTCAAAAGAAAATAACAATCATATATAAAGTTTCACTTTTATGTGCCATAAAATAAGCATATGTAAATATTTTATAGTTATCTAAAATTAAAAAACAAACATATTTCCACCTAAAAAAGAAAGTTTTAATGGATTAAATAAATCAATATATAAAAGATAAAGAGTTTTAGTAGATTTAACATCATTATCATATTTAAAATTTTACTTATGTTTCTTACCTTTTAAACTTGAATCACAAAAAAACTTATTTTTTTTAGTTCAAGTAATTTTAGAACCCATATATTCTTTGATTATTTATGTAGTAGTTAAAAAACAACATTTCTAAGTCTTCTATAGTATTTAATATAATTTTTTTGTAAAATAATTTAAAACTTAATATTATGTGTGGTTAGTTTAGAAAAATTAATAGAGTAGATATTGTATTTTATATTTGTATGTAACAAAATAGTTTCATTATTAAAAAATAAAATTTTATTATTTTAAAATTTGACACCCATTCCATCATCAATTTTTGTTGACATACTAATTAAATTGTGTTTTAATCCTTCAATGAAGAAAACCTTTGAAATTATAACAGTACTTGTAAAACCTATTTCACTATAGCCTTAGATATTTCAATTAGATTTATCTCTAAAAGTAATAGAGCCTCTATCACATGAATAAAACGTTAAAAATTAGAATTATCATCTCTCATGTGTCTGAAATAAGAGATGTCCATGAAATATGAATCTTTGATACAAACAGTGGCATGATTTCTTTAAATCAATCAAGTAAAATATTATTTTAGTAACCATTCCTTCTTATGTCTATCTGTATTAATAAAAAAATCTTATCCACCCTAACATATTTCAAATATTTATTAATGGGTAGTTTATAAGACAATTTTTATAAATATTTTTTTGGTTTGATTTTTTTTGATAAATCTTAATGAGAACCCATTGGTACAATGCCCTTTCATTCTACACTTAAAACATGCGACACTTGAAAAACATAAATTCAAAAATTTAAGAAAAAATATTTTTTTATCCTTGATAAATTAATTTAATAGCCAAAACCAATTCTATTTTTGTTTTCTTTTATTATTGTAACCTTATTATCATATTTTTCCTTACCTTGAACAAAAGTAGATAAATATTCTTTTAAACTAGAAATTTAATTTTTAATTTCATATTTTATTTTTGAATAGATTCTAAATTGTCACATACTTTCTCATTTTAATATGTATCTATATTTCTTAGTATATTATTTTCAATATATAGATTCTTACATTCTTTTTCAATTTTAGTCATTTCATCCCAAAATTTATTAAATTTAATTTATTCACTTTATTATTCTTAGAAAGAATGTATTTACTTCAATAATTTTCATATGTATGTTTATTATTATATAATATATGTTTTTTACTTTATAATCAACTTCACTTTTCTATACTTCATTCATTAATGTAGAACAATAATTTACCCTATTTAAATTTTTTATTTTCATTAACTAGTTTCTTATTTTTTCATTCAATTTATTTCCAAAACTTAAAAATTATCAAACCATATTTCTAAAATTTATTAACCTTTTCATATAATTCAATAACATTATAATTTTCTAAAATAGTAATTATATCATGAACTAGAATCAATTTTTTTCTTTATTTTTCTTCAATATTATCAATAAAACAAATATGTTTTAATAATTATATAAAAGTTAAATCTGGTACTTTAGAATATGTATCCATAAAAAAGGTGTCTGACCTCCTTTTTAGTTCCAAAATAAAGGTATGAGTATGAATTATCCAAGTATCTCTTTCCTCCATAAAGATATCACTTCTCTTTCTCTCTATAGTTCATTTCCTTTCTTAAATTATTTATCATAGGACATTATTAATTAATTTTTCAATTTTTCCTACCCTAATAACATGTTTGATTTTAAATATCACTATTCTTACTATAATTATTTTTCATTATATCCTTTTGATTTTTCTTCACAAACCTCTTCTTTCATCCCTTTTCATTTTTCAAAAAGTTATAACAGATTTTGGTTAAGTAATCTATTTCTTCCTTCTCTATTTCAAATGATTTAGATTTAGAATACTGAGAACAAAAAATTATATTTGATTTAATGGTAATACCTTTCTTCTTTTAAGATTACTCATTAGTAATATTTTTTAACTCAAACTCCTAAATTTATTCTTTTAAGATTTTTGGAACCATACTGAGATACATAAAGTATTATCCAAATATATCGATCTTTATTTTCAACATCCCAAGCTTCCACGGTACACTTCTCTTTGAATAATACAGTAGCGTGTGTTGTACGCAACTTCGAGTTCTAACACACACCACAACCAATCAAACTAGCTGTTATGAATAGTAATACCAACTTTTTGAAATTTTATAAATTTTATCTTTTAAAATGGACTTCATTTTTGGATTCGTAATATTAAAATTAGATTAGGATTAATTTTTGGTACTTTTCGGATAACTTTCATATTTTTATGAATAGTGAAAATTAATAAATTTTAATTAAAAACAACTTTTTTAATCGAAATAATTAATAGTGATAAATTATGAATTTGAGTGATTTTAGAGTATAATTAGATTATATTTTACCATTTAATCCAATGTTGGTCATTGTACATAATTTCACATTTAAACTGGACATAAGCAAGTGCCAATCTTTTGATAGTTATTATCTCTTAAAAACACGCTTTTTGTTTTAACAACGAGAATTAATTTTAAATTAATTTCTGCCACTTATGTGTTTTGAATTTAGAAAAATGGATTCCATATTTAGAATCAGGAGGTCCAAATTGTGTAAATAGGTAACTTTTATTTTTATACATTTTGAATAATTACTTCGGTAAATATTTTATTTACCATGGTTAAAGGGTAAATCCGGTAAATAAGGGTATAAAATAATATTATAATAATAATAAATTACCCTAAAACATGTCCTAACTCTATTGGTTGAAACATGTCTGACCAATGGAATCTTTGGTTCGATTTTGAGACCCCATGGATCCACTTGTAAGTGATAATGACACTTTATATTAATTAAGTTAAAGTAAATACAAAAATGACATAAGCATATATCTTTTAGAAAAATAATTTTTACATAGGGTTATATATGTTATATTTTCAACTATAAATATTAATTATAAAGATAAAAATATTTTCTACATAATGGTATTTTATATATAATTTTTATACATTTAATAATTAAATTTATTTATGATACAATAATAATACAATATTTTCCTCATTAATTAAAGAATCAAATAATTAGTATTATAAATGTTAAAATAAATATAATTTTAAAGTTGTGATGACATCCAAAAATTTTATTGGTTAATATTAAATGTTATTATTTCTTAAATTATTATTTTTAGAATTAATAAAGTTTTTAAGAATTTAACAAAAATCAATTATTAAATAGTGTCAAAATTGACATAAAAGAGTTTTTAAAACCAATATTATATTATTAATTGATATTCTACTCCTAAAAATCTAAGTTTCGTCCAAAGGACTTATATAATGATATTTTTATCATTAATGGACCACTTGGGGGTCTTTTGGAAGTTTATAGTAAGTTTATTAACTATATAATATAAAAGTACAAAGAGACATGGTAAATGTCAAACTATTTAACTAAGAGTTTAATAAAAAAGATAAAGTTAATATAGTGACCAAACCTGTCTAAAACCAATTATTTGAGTGGATTTTAACCTATACCCACATTAAAATTTATATAATCTACTTTAGATCCCTTAGAAACTGAATATGAATTTATTATAAAATAATATTTCTAGCTTTTCTTAAGGTTCCCCTCACCCCTCTTATAAAAGGGCACTCCCCCTTCTCTCCAATTCACACCATAAAATCCTTTTGGATCGGCCAAAACCTACCCAAATATTCTCTTAACTTACCTCACTTCAACCTAGAGGCCTTAGTTTGATCATAAATCCAACCTAAGGATCCCTTTTGATCAAATCAAAAGGAAGAACTCGAAGAAGAGGTAATGTTTTCACCACCCTCTTTCATGTTCCTTGATTCTTCAACTTATTCTTTATTTGTTATTTCCATTATAAAATAATAACTCTAGTATATTCTATATACTGTGATGCTATTATAAATATGGTACAACCATATTCAGTATTCTATCTATCCTTTGAGTGACATGTCACCATATATGCGTACGTACGACTTACCGTCTCCACGTCGTGGTGTAATTGTTATTCAAAACATTATTATTTGGATGGGTTTAATAATGATGTGTAATTGAATTAAATAATAAATATCACATTATAATGATTCTTTATATATGATATAACATCCAATTATATAATATTTTAATATCAAAAGAATGATATTGTCGCTCGTGCGTACGTACGGACTGCCGTCTCCACGAACGCGATGAGATTCATTCACCATCGTATCCATTCAAGTCTAATTCTCATTTGATGATTAAAAATAATGTTTAAGGACTTGATATCATTCTCTATATTAATAAGATACAACCTATCCATAACAAACATGGCTTATGTAACAAAACATATAAAATAAAACGAGTAAGTTAACACCTGAAACGACGATAATAATAATAAGATATTATTAACAAAGCAATGTTAAAAGATCATATATGATATAATATTAATGTATATGATTCTTGTATAATTTAATAACAATTATTTCACCATTATACAAAAGTTTAACCAACCCTATACTAAGGAAAAGTACAAGGTAAGAGTTTATTTCACAATCTCTTCATTATCCGAGGTTGTTTATACGCAATTATCTACTGGGAACTCTTTATCATCCACATCCATGTTTCATAAAAGTGTATTTAAAATCATTATTACTATTTTATAGAATATGGGGTAAAGTCATTTATACCATATTTTGACTTTTTATAAAGAAATCTTTCCATCATTTTCTAAACAAGGTCTTTTTTATCCTTTTCGACAAAATTAAGGTAAGAATGTCTTTTTTAACTTATACGACGGGTGCAGCTATTTACCACCATTATTAAATTGTCGAAGATTCCCTTAAAATATTATAAAAATATTTTTGAAGTGAATGTTTTCTTTTATAATTATGTGACTTTTAAATGATTTAAAAAAAAGAGATATTTATCTCAAATAGTTTTGATTTCATCTATATCAACATCCTTTGATGGATCTTAAGATTATTTGAAGTTTATTTATTATGATACAAAACTTCCATATTGTATTGAAGGTTTTTTTATATGTTTGATTGTGAATGTGTTATTTTTATACCATTCATGGTTTATGGAGAAAGTATTTACATTTCGTATGCTAGTTTTAATACGAATTTTTATGTTATGTTTAAACCTGTTCATATGAGGAATGAATTGGACTAAATAAGTGACGGGTGGAGCCCACTATAGCTCCTCGATGCATCAGTAGGTCTCATGAGACAAACTAGTATCTTGGAACAATTCCTTGACCAAATCTTATTTTTAGTCTTGGCACAAGGCCTTGACTATGTGGTTATGATAGTCTGGCATTATGCATTCCATCATTATGAAAGTGGTTATTGATATTGCATGTGATTATTCAACTAGTAGAATATCCATGTGAATAAGTAAATGGAATTATTTCATTTCATTTTTTTCCATATTATTCTGAAGTTTATGTTTAAAAGGATTTTGTTTTAGTTATACATTTCCTTAAATGTTTATGCTCATTTATGAATATTTCCTCTATATTGTTATCTTTACTGAGCATCTGAGCTCACCCCTTTCTATGTTTTATTTTTCCCAGGATGCGAAGAAGTATTTTATGAATGACCTGCAGAGATAGTATGAGGGGTTATGAGTGTGGTATATGGAGACAATATGCTGTTGTAGTTTTCACTTTATGATGTAATGTATGACTTATGAATATATCTAGTGTTTCCAAGGCTACTAAACTAATCGGTCTTTTGAGACTTGATCTTTTGTGATCATGCCAATGTTATGTAATAATGCACCGAATCTGGGTAACTAGGGTCGGGGAATTACATTATTACATGGATAGAAATGGATAAACAAAATTAAACTTATAACATAATAAAATATATTAATATATTTTAAATACAAAACACACTTTACTATATAATTACCAAAAAGTTTTTTAGATATACATTTGGTAGCTTGTATGGTTTCATAGTTATCATCCATTGATCTATACATAAATGCTTCAGTCATACCTCTATTTAATCATACCAATAACCATAATTGTTCCCATAAAAATATGGTGATTTTTATATTAGATAAAAATTATTTATGTTCATTTCGGTAATTTAATATTTTTTTTATATTTACTATTAATTATAAGACAAGGTTAACATAGATAAAATAAAAAAAATAATAGAACAAAACTATCAATAAAAGGTATTTTCTCTAATACCAATTTTTGGCCCTATCAGGTTGAACAATTTTGTTGAAAGGGGGTTGGGGTGAATATAACTTTTAAACAATAAATCTTATCATAAAATCAGATTATATTATTTTATACAAGAATAGTGACATATAGTGCGGTGTTCTATAATAAAATATAATGAGAAAATAAAATCTATAAACATAATATTTTTATAGTAGTTTAGATTGAATTATCCCAAATATATTATTAACTACTACCCAACTTTTTGAGAGGAATGATTCTCTCTAAGAACAAGATATCAGTTTTTAATAAAATGAAAACCATTTAAACGTCCTATATTTTTACTGACCTCAAGGTAAAACCTAAAAAACAAAACATTATTTTCTACTAAATGAGTCACAACCAAGAACCTTACATTTAACTATAAGTCACAAACCAATAGACGTACCTTTTTTAGAGAAAATAACCAATACCAATTTTTATTTTGAATGGGAAAAAAATAAAAGTATGATTAAGAAAAAATATAAAATATAAATAAATATATATTATTGAAAATAAAAAATAAATAAAGATCAGAATGTCAAGGATGATGCAACTTTATATACCTTCAATCACCTCAGTTGTAGCTGATCAAACATTGATTTTATATTATGAACAAAATAGGAATGGATGTTATATTAGAAGATATTAAACACTTTCTCATCTCTCATATGAATCTCAATATATTTCTTGTGAATATCAGTTCCATTTTTTATTTTTTACAAGTTCTAATGATCACACTCAAATGGAAAATTCTCTCTTCATTAACTCTAGGATCTTCTTGATCAGGTTGGTGTTTCTTGAGAAAAAATAATAACATTCCATAAGTAGAGACAAGGAAACATGGAATATTATAATTTACCTATTATATAAATATATCATACTTAATCCTTAATTACAAAATTAAAAATTAGTTCATTTATCCTGATTAGAATGTATATTTATTTTATAAATTAATAAAATAGTTAAAATGAATAATATGAAATTTCAATAATTAATCATTTTAAAATAGTGAGAAAATAGTTTATCAAAATAAAATTAAAATTAAAAAGTATGTTCTATAAAAACAACATTTCTATTTCACATATACATCATTTTTATTATTTTCATAAAAATTATTTCCTATAAGAACTATTTTTTAATATTAATTTTCATGTAAGAATCAATTCATGTTATGTGTAAGAATGAACTACACCTACATAAGAATGTATATAGTTTTGTGTAAAATCAATATAGTTTGCATAAAAATCTTTCTATATGCGCATAAACATCAATCTAGTTTTCATAGGTGTCATTCTAGCTTCTACATAAGTATCATTATAGCATGAATTGTAACAACCTGGATATTTATAAAATAATACTCTTTCATTTCTATTAATATTTGTGAATAAGAAATTAATTTTACATTAAAGGGGTTGATTTGTTCAAGATCCTACTTAACACACAACAACAAGTTTCTTTGAAATCTTACGTTGCACACAACTTGGAGTTATACCAAAAAATAATATAATAATATTATTATTTTAAATGGTAGTTAGTGCCTAGCCGTTTTATTGGCAGAAATGAACAGAATTAACTAAAATATGATTATACATGTTTGTTAAATGTATTTACATTTATCTGAAAATTTTTAGAGGCTTAAAATATGAATGAATCTGATTTTAACCAAGAAATACTCTAATATTTTTTAAAATGTCGTTTTACCTCCTTTTGATGATGAACCCTTTTTAAATCTAGTTTCTCCACTTTTATATTATATATTTTTTAAAAAAATTCTTATATATAATCCAGACATCAAAATTTACTTTGGATAATTTTTTGGTAATTTTATGATAAAGTTCATTTTTTAATGAATAGTGAAAAATACAACATTTTAAGTCAAAATTGCCTTTTCATCTAATTTATTTATATAGATAGATTGTAGTTTTAATTGTTTTTAAAGTTTAATTGGATTATATTTTTATCATTTAATCCAATTTTTTTCATTGGATGTAATTTTACTCTTAAATTGGAAATAAACACATGTCAATATTTTTATAGTTATTACTTCTTAAAAACCTGCTTTTTGGTTTGAAAATAGGAATTAATTTTAAATTAATTCATAAAACTTATATGTTTTGAATTTGGATAAATGGATTCCATATTTTTAATTATAATTTCCAAATTGTGTAAATAGATACCTTTTATTTTTTGACATTATGAAGAGTAACTTCAGTAATTATTTTATTTACCCGAGTTAAAGGGTAAATCAAGTAAATAAGGGTAAAAAAATAATATTATAATAATATTAGATTATGCTAAAATGTGTCTTAATCCTATTGTATGAGATATATATGACCATTTTAATCCTTGAGTAGATTTTGGGACCCCATCGAGCTACTTTGATGTGGACATGACATTTTATAAGAATTAATTTAAAGTAAAGAAAAATATAACATAAACATGTATTTTTTAATAAAATAATTTTTATATGGGGTTATATAGGTGATATATTAGACTATAAATAGTAATTATAAAGATAAAAATATTTACTACATCATGGTATTTTATTTATAAATTTTAGACATCAAATAAATAAATATATTTATGACACATTGATGATGTAGTGATTACCTTATTAATGAATGATTTAAATAAATGAGATTATAAATATTAAAATAAATTTATTTTAAACCTTTTTTATGACATAAACGAATTTTATGAATGATTTTGACTTATTATATTTGAATTAATGATGTTTTTTTTGAAATAATAAAGTTTTTATGGATTTTTAAAAAGTCATGATATGAATAGTATAAAAATTGACATAAATGAGTTTTTAAAACAAATAATATTTTATTAAATGATATAATAGTTATAGAAATATAAGATTAGGACAAATGACTTATATAATGTTTAAAATTTCATTAATTAACCACTTTATATTCTATTGTAATTTTATAGTAACTATATTAACCATATAGTGTGAATATACAAGAAGACATGGTAAGAGTTAAATTAGTTACCTAATGGTTAAAGGTAAAAGAAAATGTTAAATTTGTGATCTATACTTGTCTAAAACCTATTGGTTAAGATTTATTAGACATAAAAACATCTTATCATTATAATAAATGACTTTTGGACCATTTAAAACTTAAAGTAAATTTATAATTAAATAATACTTCAAAACTTTCCTAAAGTGCCCCTCCTCCCTCTTATAAAAGGGCATAACCTCTACCCATTTCCTCACACCTATGAAGCCTCTTGGCTCATCCAAACTCATCATAAATAAGCTATTAACATAAATATATTCCTCTTAGAAGACTTACCTTGGTTGGAAGACAATTTAATAAATCCTTTTGGCTCAAATCAAAGGGAGTTACCCGATTTAGAGGTAATGTCTCCTCTCATGTTCTTTTATTTTATTTTACTTCTCCACTACCTATTTTTTTATTATTCTTTTATTAAATAACAAAAACAGTATCAAAAATATACTAGGATGTTTTTATGATAATTATTTGAACTACACTTACACACACCTCCATTTAATGGATATGAACATAATGTTTCTGTGTACGGTGAACTGTTGCCTCACGAAACGATGATTGTTCGATTTTCCCCTACCACCTCTCATGGTGACCATTATGATGGAAATGTATTTATATATGATATATATTGTAGTTATATTTTCTATATAATTATTTATATTTATTTACAACATACCTTTATTCTTTTCGTAATGTGTAAATATG
The DNA here is from genome assembly GCA_963277665.1 of Viscum album. NCBI lineage: Eukaryota > Viridiplantae > Streptophyta > Magnoliopsida > Santalales > Viscaceae > Viscum > Viscum album. The sequence goes on from OY728156.1 coordinate 1,813,637,626, forward strand.
ATAATTTCATTTGAGGAAGTACTGACTACTGCCCCTCAAAGTTATATGACTTGTTATTTCCATACATGAAACATATAAAGTATGGAGTTAATGAACTTATGAAACATATATAAAATATGATATTATACCAGAATTATAATATACCTATGTATAATTTAGTTTTCATTCCTCTAAATAGGAAAAAATAAATGAAAGTAGTGTTCATGCATACATACGGCTTATCATATCCATGAACGGTGAATTTCATTTCTTATCTCTAAATGTTATGTACTATTAATACATATATAATGGATATATATGATATATATGATATATAAATCATGAATAATATTTTGGAGATGATTTAATTTTGACCACATGGACAATTTACATCAAACAAGTTTTTTTGACTCAAGTACCAAATATCGAAAAAATGATCGATATTAACTTAAATAATTATGTAAAGTTTTTAATGTGGTAATAAATGATATAAAATGAATAAAAAACTTTAAAAAGGTTATGAAGTATGTAGAAATTATCTTAAGTTTATTATTCAGGAAGAACAAGAAACATACGTGACGCGTCAGACTCAAGGTAAGGGACTTCGTCTTAATATCCTTTCATTGAGGAATATTTTGATTTATAAACGACTTTATTTTATATGATATATAAACCCATTTTACTTTTTTATTTCATTTGAAGGGAATATTTTTTATGAAGTATTTTACTAAACAACAAAAAAAATGTTTCTTTTTAACGTATGTGGTGACAATGACCTTTCTATGGCCACAAGAATTATTTGATATTTGGATTCCTTAACAAGCCGCAATGTTTTTAAAATTAATTTAGATAATATATATATTTTTACATATTTTGGAATTGAAAATGGTTTTGAGAAATCCTTGATTATGTTAATATCTTGAAATGGTATATTGTGATTGCAATGTGGAAATATAATATTTTCCTTTATGCTTGTTTTATGTGTTATGAATAAGTTATGGTTCCTGGGAATTGTTTACATATACAGGTGGTACCATGATAAACTGAGGGCGGGTGAGCCCAAGATAGCTCTCTAATGCATTGGGTAATGTGACAGAGGTAAACGTTAATGTTTCTACTAAGAGATTTTGGGAATATATTTTGATGTTTATTCGAAACGTAACTCCCTTTGTAGTTGTGAAATATACAATGTAAGTAGGTTTTGGATGCCACAAGTCACCATTTTGATTTATGATTTCTATGTTTTATTCATAAATCTTAATATTTCATGATGTAAGTTAAAGAGTTTATGTTTTATTACTGGAAAGTATGTTTTCATTGATTTGTATGTATTGATGGGATAATGTTTTAATTCCACATTTTATAACCCTTGCTGATGTTCATCCCAAGTTTTTTAAATGTTTTTCATAGGGTATAAGGAAGGGTAAGAGAAAGTAATAATTCAAGAAGATTTATATCAAGAAAATAATTCTTGTTTTATTTTAAGGAGTTTTATTTTTTTTCCCAAAAAATTAGATAGAGCAGAATTGTATACTTTGAAATTTTTGATATGTAATATAATATTTATGGTCTAATTATATAAAACTCTAAACTTGAAAAGATCCTTAATATCAAATTCTTGAATTAACTCAAGATTATGTAATGTTTAAGGTTGGGGCCTTATAATTGGTATCAGAGATCAGTTTAGATAACTTTAGGAGTTTGGATATTGTTAAACCAATATCCATAAATTATTTTATGGTAAGATTGAAATGATATAGAATTTGAAGATTACCATGTTTATTTGACTAAGATATTTCTGTGTTCAGAATGGTTTTCCATAGAGAAAACAAGGTAGCTATGATGGGATAACATCAAGTGGAAAAAAACCTCCCAAATCAGCAATCTAAGATGGTCAGAATTGGAACTGAAAATTTTGTTGCAATGATGGATCAATTGACTCAGGTTATAAATGGTGGTGGTATCCATGTAGAAGATCATCCAGATCAACCACATAGAAACATTCTAGTAGTGGAGCATTTCATGATACAAAATCCCCATCATTCATAGGATCATCTAACCCTGTGCTATCTGAAGGGTGGATTAAATCACTAGAAAAGATTTTCAATGTCATGGGGTTTTTATAACACCAAAAGGTTAGTCTTGCTATTTACTGTTTTGAAGGTGAATCTAATTAGTGGTAGTTAATGGTTAAAAATATCAGGGATAGTGAGGAGATTAATGCTATTGATTATGATGAATTCAAAGGTATATTCCTTGAAAAATATTTTCCTAAGGCAGTTTATCATTGGATGGAAAAACAATTCATAGAATTACAGTAGGAGGATGACTCAGTGGCTACTTATGAAGAAAAATTCAATCGAATTTCAAGGTATGCTCTAAATTTCATACGAGATCTTGATAGTAAAATCAATCATTTTTTACTCAGGATTAAATCCAATGTATCGAAGGGATTTAGATTCTTATGAGTTCAAAAGTTATGAAAAACTTGTTCAATGTGTGGAGAAGGTGGAAATAAAGTTTTCCGATGATCTGGTATTCTTTGAAAAACAATATAATAAGAGGTTGAGGTGGAAGATGAAAGGGAAAAATTCTTCAAAAAAGTATGATGGTAAGAAACTTAATTTATTATTTTTGAAAATTGTGGTAAAAAAAACACTAGGGAATGCCTTTTGAATTCTGGTAAGTGCTTCCGATGTGTTAAAATGGGATATAAGGCTTGTAATTTCACTAAAAAAGATCAGGTTAATGATAAGAAAAAAAATATAATTTACAGTCAATAAAATGTTTTAAGTGCAATGAAATGAGTCATTATGAAAATGAGTGTCCAAGGAATAACTCAAATGAAGGAAAGAAGGCAAACTACAAGTAGAAATGGGTGATGAAATCTTTTGAAACTACTTCAGCAGATGCTGGGCCATCAAATTAAGTAGTATAAGGTATATTTTTTGTTTATTCAGATTATACCAATGTGTTGTTTGATTAGGGGTCTACACATTCTTTCATTTCTGAGAAATTTTCTAGTAAATTGGGAATTCCTTTTCAAAATATGAATCCTAATCTTTTTGTAAAAACACCTATAAAAAATGTTGCGACAAAAAGAAATTATAATAACCTTCTTGTACTTGTGTGTGGAAAGAATCTACTTGAAAACCTTATTGTTTTTCCTCTAGTAGAGTTTGATGTTATTTTGGGTATGGATTGAATTTCCGTTTATTATGCTAAGATTAAATGTAGAGATAAAGAGGTTTCTTTTCAGAAATAATTTCAGTTTGTGTACAAGAATGAACCCTTACTTTTGATAACATATCTGGAAGCTAAGAAACTAGTAAAAGATTGAAATGAATGTTACCTTTCACATATTGTTGAAAATAAAGGAACTTTTCAGATTAATAATGTGCTAGTGGTAAATGAGTGTCTTGATGTTTTTACTGATGAGTTTCCTGGTATAATACCCAATAAGGAAGTTGAATTTATAGTTGACTTAATTCCTGATGCTAAGACAATTACAAAACACCCTTATTGAATGGCTCAAATTTAACTTTTAGAGATAAAGAATCAATTGCATGAGTTATTAGATAAAGGGATCATTCAATCTATAACAACACAATGGGGTTCTATTGTCTTTTTTATTAAAAAGAAAGATGTTTAAATGAGACTTTGCATTGATTATAGAGCCTTGAATAAAAAAATTATTAAGAACAAGTATCCTTTGCCTCATATCAATGATTTTTTTGATCAGCTCCAGGGAGCTCAATATTTTTCAAAGATTGGATTGAGTTCAGGGTACCATCAATTGAAAGTAAAGGAATCAGACATTCTGAAGATTGTGTTTCATACTATATATAGCCATTATGAAGTTTTAGCCATGCATTTTGGGTTAACCAATGCAACTTCTATATTCATGGATCTTATGAATAGTATTTTCTATGAGTTCTTGGATAAATTTGTGATTGTTTTTATTAATGATATTTTGGTATATTTTAAAAGTAAATAGGAGCATGAAATTCATTTAAGGGTTGTCATGAAAACCTTAAAATAAAACAATCTTTATGGGAAATTCATCAAGTGTGATTTTCGATTATAACAAATTTCATTCCATGGTCACATTGTTTCTAAAGATGGCATAACTATTGATCCTGCTAAAACAAAAGTTGTTAAAGAAATGAAAAGACCCACAAATATAACTGAAATCTGTAGTTTTTTTGTTTAGCATGTTATTACAGGAGAATTGTTGAAAATTTTGCACAGTTATCTAGTCCAATTACAAAGTTAACTAAAAAAGGTGTTAAGTTCATCTGGACAAAATAATGTGATGAATGTTTTCAGGAATTGAAAAGAATATTGGTGAATGCTCTAGTTTTGGAACTGCCTTCCAGAAATGGTGATTTTTTTTATCTATAGTGATGCTTCTTTGAAATGACTTGGTTATTTCCTTATGCAGAATGATTAGGTAATTTATTATGCTTTATGTTAGTTGAAACCTCATGAGTTAAATTACCCTACACATGATTTGGAATTAGCTATTGTTTTTTTTCACTTTAAAAATTTGGAGGCATCATTTGTATGGTGTAAAGTGTGAAATATATACTGATCACAAAATTTTGAAGACTATATTCACTTAGAAATAATGAAACATGCGATAGAGGAGATGTATAGAATTAATTAAGGATTATGATTTCACGATCCATTACCATTTGGGAATGGAAAATAAAGTGGTCGATGCTTTGAGTCGAAAGAGTAATTCTACATTAACCATGCTAAGTTTGGAACGAGATCCTTTGATTTTTGATTTTATAAATTTTGGATTGGAATTTGTTGGTGTAGAGAACTCCTTTGTTTTGTTTTAGGTGGAAGTGAAATCATCTCTATCAGAAAGAATTAAACAAGCACAGAATAAAGACAATGAGTTTCATAAAAAGGTAGAATTGGTTCAAAATGGTATGTTACCTAAATTTAACATTGATAAAGATTTTGTTTTGAGGTTTGGAAGGAGTTTATGTGTAACATCCCAGGTAAATAAATAATATTACATTCTAATGTTTATTAATATTTATGAATAAAATGTTAATATTAGTTTAAAGGTAATTATATTCTCGATGGCGTACCCAATACGCAACAACGAGTTTCTTTGAAATCATACGTTGCACACTAATAATATAATAATATTATAATAGTTAACGCCTAGCCGTTGTAATGGCGGGAATGAACGGAAATAACTACAAAATGATTACATATTTTTGTTAAATATTTTTACATTTATCCAATAAATTTTAGAGGCTTAAAATCCAAATGAATCCAATTTTAATAATAAATACTCTAATATTTTTAAAAGATTGCTTTACCGCCTTTTGATGGTAAACCTTTCTTAAATATAACTTTTGACAATTTTATAATCTCTATTTTTCAAAATAAACTTATTATTTATGATTAGGACATTGAAATTTACTTTGGTTAAATTTTTGGTATGTTTCTGACATTGTTCATTCTTTTTAATGAATAGTGAAAAAATACTGCATTTTACATCAAAACTGCATTTTCATCTAATTTAAATTTATGATTAGATTATATTTTTAATTGGTTTTAAAGTGTAATTGGAATATATTTTTACCATTTAATCCAATGGTGGTCATTGGAAATAATTTCACTTTGAAATTGGACTTAAACTAGTGTCAATCTTTTAATAGATATTGTTTCTTAAAAACACCCTATTTGTTTTGACAGCGGGAATCAATTATTAAATTAATTAATTCAACTTATATATTTTGAATTTTTTAAAATAGACATCATTTTTTAATTTGGAATATCAAATATATCTTAGGGTGAATTCTTGGTATTTTTCTGAAAAACATCAATTTTTGATGAATAGTGAAACCACTAAGTGGTAGTTAAAGAAACCGATTTTTCATTTAAATGAAACTTTACAACTTCTGTGATTTGATTTTCAAAAATACTACATACATGTTTGTCATTATTAAGTAAAATGTGGTTCAATGAGATTAAAATAATTTTTTGGTGAATAGTAACTTTTATGTTTTATTAATCGCGATTAAAGGTAATTATTGTAATTTAAGGTAAAGATAATGTTATAATAATATGAAATGACCTTGACACATTTCCTACTCTTATTAGATGAGTCATGGCCAACCAATAAAATCCATGGGTCAACTTGGGGACCCCATGGAGCCACTTTGGTTGGAAAATGACATTAATAACTTTTTATTTAAAGTCAAAATTAAAATGTTAGAATCATGTATTGTTTTACTAAAACAATTTTTACATGGGGTTATACAAAGTCATATTTTTTACTATAAATATTAATTATAAAGATAAAAAGATTTCCTACATCATGATATTTTTTTATAATTTTTAGACATTAAATAAATTAATTTATTTATGACACCGTGATGATGCAATGATTACCTCATAAATGAACGATTTAAACAAAATGAGAAGATAGGGTGAAATCTAAGTCTTAAACTTGTCACAAACCTATTGGATGGGTGGATTTATAAAACTTATCACCTTATCCTATAAATATATCCTTTTGGGACCTTTGAAATCCGAAAATCATTTTATAATAAAGTAATAGTTTATAACTTTCCAAGAGTGCCCCTCCTCTTCTCTTATAAAAGGACCCCACCTCTACCACCTTACCCACACCTCTCAGGCCTTTTTCTCAGCCAAAACCTACCCATTTCATCTCTCCACATCCCTCTGTTTATCATTGAAGCCTCACCTTTGGCAGAATGCTCTTTAAGAAACCCATTTGGTTCAAACCAAGAGGAGTTACCTGATTTAAAGGTAATGTCTTCACTTGTGTTCTTTTGTTTTATTTTTCTTCTAAAAACCCCTAAACTCTTTTTTTCCTTTATTTTGTAACAAAATAAGTATCTTCAATATACTAGGATGTTTTTATGTTAAGTATTCGAGCTGAACTTACACACACCTCCGTCTAATGGTTAAAGAACATACTGTTTCTGTGGATGGCGAATTACTGCCTCACAAAACGATGATTGTTCAATATTCTATAAACACCTTTCATGGTGGCCATTATGATGTCACTATTTTTTATATATGATATATATGGTATTTATGTTTCCCATATGCTTTTTTATTTTATATTTAAAACATACCTTTATGCTTTGCATGTTGTGCAGTTGTGATAATTTCATACGAGGAAGTGTGGACTACCGCCCCCTCAAGTGATGTGACTCGTTCATGCAATACAAGAAATGTATAAATAATGAAGTTAATGAACTTACTTGACCTATAAAAAATATATATTATACTGTAATTATAATATATATGTCTCTCAATTATTTTTAATTCCATTAATATGACAACGAAATGAAAGTAGCGTTCATGCGTACGTACAGCCTACTGTCTCCATGAACGGTGAATTTCATTTCTTTTTATCTCCAAATGTTATGGAATAGTATAAAATGAATATGAACTGGATATATATGATACTATTCTGGAGATGATTTACTTATAACTACATGGACAATCATTTTCAAACAAGTTCATTTTTGACTCATGTACCAAACATCGACAAAAATGTCTGATATGAACTCACATTATTAACCAATTATTATAACATTATAATATGTGATATAAACTGAATAATAATCTTTAAATTAGGAAATTAATCAATTATAAATTGACCAATGTTTATTATTCAGGAATATAATGAAACGAACAAGACAAGTCAGACTTGAGGTAAGGGATCTTACCTCTCTCTTTCTTTTTAAGTACTCTTTTTTATGTAACTTACTTTAAGCTCCTCTTTATTATGTTGTGGGATGTTAATTTATATTCCTCTTGATGTAAATTTTATGTTAATATGATGAGAGACCCTATTTGATCTTATCAATCCATTTTTGGAGGTTTTATGTGGTGCCGTTAGGCTGCCGGATTTTCATAAGTGGATTTTCATATCACTTTTTATTCCCGTGAGATTCATGCTACATTGGCCACTATTTCTTTTTGTGTGGTGTATGTGCTGCCCATTATTTTACTATTTTTATAATATACTCTCATTTATGGGTAGTTACATCTTCATTGTATGACCCTTCTTTCATGGGGTGTATGTTTCGAAAGTTTCCCAAATCGGTAAGGGAACCTTTCACACTCCTCTTTTAAGAAGACTTATTTTGTTATGTCTTTTAATTTACATATTTTTATGTTGGTATATGTTCTTATATATCATTATTGATGTAAATTTTATGTCCAAGTAATGAGATACCATTTTCTCTCTGATCAACTAATTTTATGAATTTTAAAGTGACGCTGTTAGGCTGTCGAATTTTACCAAGGGAACTTCTTAACCTAATTTCAATTTCTTTGGGTTCAACTTGTAGTTATTGAATATGTAATCCTATGAATATGTGTGAATGACTTCTGGTTGTTTTACACTTAATATCCACTTATATTGGGTGTATTTATATTTGTCACACATAATTATGAGATTGATTTATCCTTAATTTAAGGATACATTCTTTATAAGGGATTTCATCTCATTTTACAATTCTATTGAGACTTCATTGTTGTTATGCACCAATTCACTATTATATGGTGTATATACTATCATTTGGAATAATATATCATGAATACCTTTATTCTCATGATATTATAATGTTTTGATTAAATGTTATTCCTCAATTATTGTATTCAAGTGTCTCTCATTTTTTTAAAAACCCTTTAACTAAAATATCGTTTTAAATGTTTTAATGATTTATTCTTATAAATATTTCTCATTAATATCCATGTTTTCAAATTGGTTTTAAGGATTTATTTATATGGATATTAATGGTTTAAAATTTTAAAAGCTTCAAAGTGGTATGGGAAACTTTGATTCAAAAATCTCTTTATTAAATGTTTTAAATGGTTTTAAAAATGGTTTTTAGAATGGATTCATTATTTCAATATCTTAAAATGTTATATTGTTATTTCAGTTTGGGAATTTTATGTTTTCTTTATGCATGTTTTATGTCATGCGATTATGTTATGGTTCTTAGGAATTGATTATGAAAATGGGTGGTTCCGTGATAAATTAAGGGAGGGTGAGACCAATATAGCTCTCCAATGCATTGAGTAACGCGAAGGGGTTAAACGCTAAGGTTTGTCCGAAGAGATTTATGGAATATACTGTGATGGGTATTCCAAACGTAACCATGGGGGTTACTCCCTACGTAAGAATGTTATGAATGCCTCAAGTTACCTTTATGTCTTATGATTTCTATGAGTTATTCATAAATATTATGATTTCATGAGGTATGTTAACGTGCTTATGTTTTATGAGTTAAGTATGATTTCATTGATTCTTATGTATACATGCACTAATGTTTCCTTTCCGAATTTTTATATCCCTTACTGAGATTTTTATGCTCATCCAAGTTTTTGAAATGTTTTCAAAGGTCAAGGGAAAGGTACATGATATGATGATAGTGTCAAGGAAGTGTCAAGAAAGAATCCATGTTTTATTTTAAATATGTTTCTGTTGATGGGAAAAAATGAATACTATATTTTATATAACCACTTTGTTTAAATGTAGAATGTAATGCATGATTTATGATCTAATTCTCTAAAACTCTAAACTTGAAAAGATCCTCAATGTGTATTCTTGAAATAACTCATGATTAAGTAAGGTTTAAGTCCAGGTTCTTATAGTTGGTATTAGAGGTTGGTTTAGATAACTTTAGAGGTTAGAGTGTTGTTTAAGCATAAGTGACAAGTTATGTATAACCACAATGGTTATTATATTAGATAGAGTCATTGTTTTTTTAATGTTGGAATGAGTTTGAGATGTAAAGACCTGGAAATTTCAAGGAAAATTTATTTCTTAATTTTCTTTAGAATTTTACAAGAACGCAGTTTCTGTCGGCGCCTAATTCCGAGACCCGGTGTGCCCGGAATCAATTTCTGAAGTTTAGCTCAGGTACGTTCAGTGAACGAACGAGCGGGTTTTTCTATCTTTTGAACCGGTGCTCGGAATTGAATTCTGAGGGTACCGATGGAATCACAGTGCTAGTAATTGTTTAGAAACACCTTTTCTGGAGTTGCATTTGCTCGAGTGTGTTTTTTTTAATTTTTGGGGGTTAAGTTAAGAAATAAAAGAAAACTGGTACAACCGAATTTTATTTTATTTTTACTTAAGTTAAGTGGATGATGTGGGACCCACAATATCCTACCCTCTTGGTAGGATATTTTTGAGGTGGGGCCCACACGAGCCCCACCATTTCTTTTCTTCTAAGTAATGCACCTACACCCCCCTTTTTAAATGAAGTCAACTCTTATGTTAAACTGGATATTAAACGCCCCAATTAATTGGGCGGTTTTAAACTCCTCAATTAATTTTTCGTTTCTTTTCTTTTGAAATTCAAACGTTGGCTTGTGCATTAATAAAATAAGACAAATCTTATTTTATTTCTGTTGGAACTTGTTGCGTGGAGAGGATTGGGAGAAAAGCCTTCTCCTTCGATGAAGAACGCGAAGAACGTGAAGAAGGTGAAGAACGCGCCGACCTCTGAAGAAGAATGCCAAACCATCGGAGATCGACTTCTGTGATGCTTCTTCCGCGACGCTTCTCCGTGACACGACAATCCTCCCTCCACAATGCCTTTTTCCGCGACAAATCCTCGCTCATCAAATTCGATGAGGTAGGGGGATTATTTTGAGAATGGTATTTTTTTCCCTTGGTTGTTACTTCTAAAACAAAGAACCCGGATCAACTCATCATTAAGTTGATCCGCGAATGTTTTATTTTGCGGGTTGGAATATTGGTATGATTCTTTTTATTTAAGAGGTTGTAGGGGTTTATTTATTTCGTTTGTTCCTGATTACTTCATCGTTGGTTTATCGTCTATTTTGAACCGTCTATTATCGCAATAACAGGAGGAGGTCAGACCGCACAAAGATGGCCGACCCTCCTCCCCCTTTTTGGTTGATTTTTGTTGCGGCTCGTGTAAGGCGGCGCGGTGCCGAAGCACCGCGCGGAAAATGTTAAAGAAAGGGTGGAGAAATGTGGCGCCGCCGCGCCGTGCCGTTGGAAACAAACTAATCCGCGACACCGTCGCGCCGCGCCAAAGAACCTTGAAGGAACCTAAAAGCACCGCAGCCGGAGCGGGGCCGCGGAGGAGGGGTGAGACGTCGTCGCACTGCGCCGGACGGACCAAGGCTGCGGCCGGTTCCGGGCCGCGGCGGAGCAGGGGAACCGGCGGCCGGTTCCGGGCCGCCGACGTCAGAGCAGGGGGACCGGCCTTGCCGGTCCCGTGTCGACAGCAGCCGGCCAGCCGGTGCGGGCCGACTGATCAGGGGAAGATCCAGGGGTTACAAACCCCTGGCGGCCAGCTCGAGAGGCCCCCAATTATGGGGGCCGCGGTTACGGAAACGGGGGGGTATGCCCCCCCCTCATCAGCTCGGTCGTTCGACCGAGCCACCTGGCCAGCGCGCCGGGCCGCCGAGCCGGGCTGGCTGCCCAGGCCGGGCCGGGCTAGACCCGGACCCGGACCCAGTTCGGGTCGCCCCGGTTCGGGCCGACCGAGGGGGGGTTGGGCCGGGCCGGGAAGGGCCCAGACCCCCATCTTCAGACTGTTTCTGTTCGAACGCCTATATCTTGGGCTACGGGCCTTTGATCGATGCACCGTCAGTTGCGTAGCGATCCTTGGATCGAGACGTTTGTTTCAGTATATTACACTCAAGGTTTCAGAGAACTTTGGGTTCGGCCGGGTTGGTTCGGATACGAAACCAACCGGGCCCTCGGAGCGGAAACACTTATATCTTGAGCTCCGGACGTCCGATTGACGTGCCGTCGACTTTGTTGGATTCCTCTTGTTGAGACGGAACTTTTGGAATACTCCGCTCGAGATTTGGATGCAGTTGGATAGTGGCCAGGTTGGATTGTACCCGAAATCCAATCGGGCCCCTGGAACGGAAATGCTGATAACTTTCAGACTGAACGTCCGTTTGACGAACCGTCAGAGGCGTTGGTGATCAAATTGATAAACGGTCCCTATGAGTATACCCTATGAGAGTTAGGGGTGCAGTTGAGATACGGACGGGTTGGTTCACACACGAAACCAACCGGGCCTCTGGGACGAAATGGCTAATAACTTTCAGACCGGGCGTCCGATTGACGCGCCGTCTGTTGCGTTGAGACCCCTATGACGAGGCTGTCCTTTGAGATACTTATTTGTTGTATTTTGAGATACTTCGAGTATTGAACTATAGCTCGTGGAGCGGACCCTCCCAGAGATGAGCATGCGGAGTACGGAGACCGTGTAGCCGACTGAGACCTGACGACTGCTTGACCGACTCGACTTGGAGTGAGTAGACTAGCCCAGTGGACGGACCACTACTTTTTTTGGGTGAAGACCCAGGGCGGATGCAGCACTAATTTGTGATAGTGCAGACCCACGGTACTCGTCCGGAGAGTAACTCTACAGGCTATTAGTGGGTGTGCACTACTGTGTTTGGGTGGCATACCCTGGTGGGAAACACTACTGTGTTTGGGTGGCTGGCCCGCGATACTCGACAGGAGGAGTACCTCAGCAGTCTTAGGTTAGTGAGCAGTTCCTCGGATTCGTGACAGGACCACTGTACACTCCAGAGACATGGATCTTCAGTAGTTATGGTTTCGATAATGAAAAATCCTGGTTTGAGCTGAGTCTATGACCTTTGTGTTTACCTCATGATTGAGATGGGTCACTTGATAACTTAGGTATATGTATGGGCATATAACTGGTTAGTGGTTATCTGTTGATTTCATAAACCTTGTGTTTTCCTAACTTGAATGTGAATGGACTATGGGTTGTGAATATTAAATAAAATGTGGAAGAGTTAATGAATGGTGGGGCATGATTATGGAACGGGAATAATAATCAATGGGGTTGGTTGGTTAATAATAAGGGACTTGTTTGTGTTCTATTATTTATGTGAAACACTTTTGAACTAGTTTAATAAAGACAATTACTGGCTTATATAAAGGGGATGGAAACTTTGTGAAATGTGACAAATTGGTATCAGAGGAGTCGGTTCTACCGCAGAACTTATAACTCTGATATTTTCTTTCTGTGAAGCAATAGTATTAAGGGTACCGAGTGTGGTCTTCAGCTCAGGGAGTCCAGTTTTGGTGCGGGCGGCCGACGTATCCATACACCAGGACCCTGACTTATGATTTCCAACTCAGTTCACGAAAACACTAATTGCATGTGTGTTTCCAGAAGTTTTTAAAAGTAAGCTCAAACTAGGTCAGCTCACCAGGTATAAACGTTGGCCGTGTCACGTTGTTTCTTTACGGATGTCTTTTCACGAACGACCAGCTAGAGCCCAGAGGGATTTGCGTACTGACAACCTGCCGAGTGATGAGGCTTCGGTACAGGGCCCTATTGTAGTAGATGCACCAGCGGAGGCACCAGTAGTACTACCATACGCTGGGCCACCAATGCCACCAGCCCCAGCAGTAGGCGATGCACGCCACTTGAGCACACTGCACGAGTTCCAGCACTAGAGGCCAACCAGGTTCCGGGGAGGGATGGACCCGCTGGCGGTTGAGGATTAGATGGAGGCTGTGGTGAGAGTCTTCAAGATAGTGGGGACGCCAGCAGACTTCATGGTGATCTTTGCCGCCAGCCTTCTTCAGGCAACAACAGACAGGTGGTGGAGCCACTTGTTCCAGTTTTGCAATGGGTTGACCTTCACATGGGGAGACTTCGATACCTTCTTCAGGGTGGAGTTTGTACCAGTAGCTCTGCACCCCGAGCGTGTTCAGGATCTGATGTCTTTGCCGCATGTTTTTCGATCAGTATCCGAGTCATCTGTGGGCAGTAGATAGATGATGCAGAGGTCCAAGAGGACCAGAGCCAGCCGTACGAGGAGTAGGAAGTGTTATAAATGCGGCAGGAAGGGTAACCTGGCATGTGACTGTCCGAATCCTCACACAGTTGATCCACAGGTGTTGGAGGAGCCATCGAGACAGAAGCAGCGGCGGGTGCTTGAGCAACAGCCGAGCAGTGGACAAGGAAGTATAGCTCTAGGAGTAGGTGGACAGGAGCGGAACTAGTGGATAAGTCCCTTGTACTTATAGTTCCATGTTGTTGTTGTATTCGTGTCTTTGTACTATGAGCTTCAATAATAAAAAGACACTTATCTTTGTGATGTTTTCTTTCCTGTCCTTTTGTTTGGTTGATACTGAGTGGTCCCGGTTAAGACTGTTGACTTGACCCTCACTTTTGAGATTTCCACTAGAGGAGACCCAGGGACCTCCCAATGATGCCGACAGGGTGACTCGACCCTTAGAGGTGAGAGTGACAGTTGGATCTCTTTGTAGTAACGTCGAGGCCTTACGACGTCATCCATGACATGCATACATCATTAATGTCAGGTTTGACTATATTAGGCAATGGGCGTGGTTCATCCATGGGATGAGATCGAGTTTCTCTTTTCGGTAAAGGAGAAATTTTAGCAGCTCTTTTAGATCATAGGCAAAGAAGGTGCATATCATCCAGGAGAAGATGAAGACTGCACAATGTAGTAAGAAACGGGAAACCGGTGCTAGTCTTAGAGACTCGGGAGTGTTAAATGTTTCAACAAGAGGAATCTTTAAAGAGAGATGATTCTGCGAAGTAGCAGATGTGGAGGAAGAGCTAGGAGAGCAGTATGAGGTGGTGTACGTTTTAACATGCTACAACCACCCGCCTTAGTTGTCCCCGCCGGGCTCAGGGAGGTGGAGGGAAGGGTAAGAGAGTAGTTGCATGCGGTCAGGGAGAGTGACCCAATGGATCTAAGAATGATTCAAGGGATAGTTTGTGTCCACTACTAGCTTCCATAGTAACAGACGTTGATATGAATCATTCCTTACTTCCACGAATCTTGTCCCAGACCTAGAGTTTCCGGTAAGCCGTGGACTTGACCCTCACGTATGGAGACACCTTGGGAGGAGACTCGATAATCATACTTACGCCGATGGTGTGGTCAGGCCCTCGAGGTGAGAGTTTTGGTTGGAATCTCTTGGTGCCAGCGTTGAGGCCTTACGATGTTGGTTTGAGTATGGACTGGGCAATCACAGTTCATACACAAATTGACGGTATTAGGAAAAAAGGTTGTGGTTTAACTACGACGTCGGGATGGGTTTTCCTTGGTCGGAAAAAAGGAAACCCCAGGCAGCACAGGATAAACTCATGAAAAGGAGGGTGTGACCGATCACTCTTGAGTCGGTCAACCTTACCCTCGTGGCAGCTGTCATTTTGAGTTTTAGTTCTAACTGGAATTAGAGACCTCTAGAGTTCGAGGATGATGATCACGCCCTTATACCGGTCTCAACTCGACGAGGTTTACAGAGATGTGGCCGAGGTGACAATTTATCTCCAAGGATCAACGGACCTTTCTAGGTCCTCATCTCGGTAGGCGAGGTGGTTTACCGCTTGACCCATCCACCTCAGTTGCACCAGGTGCACGATGACTTCCACGTATCTCAACTGAAGAGATACATGTATGATCCTTCACACATCATCGATCTTAGGGAGTTGGACGTCGATGACAGGGAGACATACGCAGAGATTCTAGTGGGGATAGAGGATCGACAAGGGCAGATCCTATGAGGATGGTCGATTCCTCAAGTGCGCTTTCACTAGAAGTATGGGAACCTCAACGTAAGCAGATGGAAGCGGAAGGCTCAGATGCATGCTCAGTACCGCTTTTGTGACCCTAGTTTGTGTTAAAGCTTTATGAGGACATAAAGCCCTGAGGTAGGAGTATTGTAAAGACCTGGAAATTTCAAGGAAATTTTCTTTCTTAATTTTATTTGGAATTTTAAAAGAACGCAGTTTCTGACGGCTCCTAATTCTGAGACCCGGTGTGCCCGGAATCAATTTCCAAAGTTTAGCTCGGGTATGTTCAGTGAACGAACGAGCGAGTTTTTATATCTTTTGAACCGGTGCTCAGAATCGATTTCCGAGGGCACCGATGGAATTGCAGCGCCGGTAATTGTTTATAAACACCTTTTCCAGAGTTGCGTTTTCTCAGGTGTGTTTTTTTTTTAATTTTTGGGGGTTAAGTTAAGAAATAAAATAAAAGTGGTACAACCAATTTTTATTTTATTTTAACTTAAGTTAAGTGGATGATGTGGGACCCATAATATCCTACCCTCTTGGTAAGATATTTGTGAGGTGGGGCCCACACGAGCCCCACCGTTTCTTTTCTTCTAAGTAACGCACCCGCACCCCCTTTTTAAATGAAGTCAACTCTTACGTTTAAACTGGATATTAAACGCCCCTATTAATTGGCCAGTTTTAAACTCCTCAATTAATTTTTCGTTTCGTTTCTTTTGAAATTCAAACATTGGATTGTGCGTTAATAAAATAAGACAACTCTTATTTTATTTATGTTGGAACTTGTTGCGTGGAGAGGATTGGGAGAAAAGCCTTCTCCTTCGATGAAGAACGTGAAGAACGCACCGACCTCTGACGAAGAACGCAAAACCATCGAAGATCGACTTCCGCGATGCTCCTTCCGCGATGCTTCTTCCGCAACGCTTCTCCGTGACGTGATGATCCTCCCTCCACAACGCCTTTTTCCGTGACGAATCCTCGCTCATCGAATTCGACAAGGTAGGGGGATTATTTTGAGAATGGTATTTTTTCCCTTAGTTGTTCCTTCTAAAACAAAGAACCCAGATCAACACATCATTAAGTTGATCTGTGAATGTTTTATTTTGCGGGTTGAAATATTGGAATGATTATTTTTATTTAAGAGGTTGTAGGGGTTTATTTATTTCGTTTGTTCCTGATTACTTCATCGTTGGTTTATCATCTATTTTGAACCGCCTGTTATCGCAATAACGAGAGGAGGTCGGACCGCAAAAACATGGCTGACCCTCCTCCCCCTTGTTGGTTGATTTTTGTTGCGGCTCATGTAAGGCGGCATGGTGCCGAAGCACCGTGGAAAAAATGTTAAAGAAAGGGCGGAGAAACGCGACGCCGTCGCGCCGTGCCAAAGAACCTTGAAGGAACCTCGAAGCACCACGGCCGAAGCGGGTCCACGGGGGAGGGGCATGACGCCGTTGCGCCGCGTCGGACGGACCAAGGCCGCGGCCGGCTCCGGGCTGCGGCGGAGCAGGGGAACCGGCGGCCGGTTCCGGGCCGCCGGCGTCAGAGCAGGGGGACCGGCCTTGACGGTCCCGTGTCGATAGCAGCCGACCGGCTGGTGCGGGCCGACCGGTTAGGGGAAGAGTCGGGGGTTACAAACCCCCCCGTGGCCAGCTCGATCGGCCCCCCATTATGGGGGCCACGGTTATGGAAACGGGGGGGGGGGGGGCAGGCGCCCCCCCCCCCCCCATTGGCTCGGCCGTTCGGCCGAGCCACCTGGCCAGCGAGCCGGGCCACCAGCGCGCCGAGCCGGCTTCCTAGCTAGGCTAGACTTAGACCCGGGTCAGGTCTCCCCTGTTCGGGCCGACCCAGGGGGGGTTGGGCCGGGCCGGGCCGGGCCCAGACCCCCCATTTCAGACTGTTTCCGTTCGAATACCCATATCTTGGGCTACGAACCTCCGATCAACGCACTGTTAGTTGCGTAGCGATCCTTGGATCAAGACGGTCGTTTTGGTATATTACACTCAAGGTTTAGGAGAACTTTGGGTTCGGCCGGGTTGGTTTGGATACGAAACCAACCAGGCCCTCGGAGCGGAAATGCTTATATCTTGAGCTTTGGACGTCCGATTGACGTGCCGTCGACTTTGTTGGATTCCTCTTGTTGAGACATAACTTTTGGAATACTCTGATTGAGATTTGGATGCAGTTGGATAGTGGCCGGGTTGGATTGTACCCGAAATCCAACCGGGCCCCTGGAACGGAAAAGCTGATAACTTTCAGACCGGACGTCCGTTTGAAGAACCGTCAGCGGAGTTGGTGATCACGTTGAAAAAAGGTCCCTATGAGTATACCCTATGAGAGTTCAGGGTGCAGTTGAGATACGGCCAGGTTGGTTCGCACACGAAACCAACCGGGCCCCTAGGATGAAAAGGCTAATAACTTTCAGACCGAGCGTCCGATTGGCGCGTCGTCTGTTGTGTTGAGACCCCTATGATGAGGCGGTCCTTTGAGATACTTCTTCATGGGAATTTGAGATACTTGGAGTATCGACCTGTAGCTCATGGAGCGGACCCTCACAGATATGAGCGTGCGGAGTACGGAGACCGTGTAGCCGACTGAGACCTGACGACTGCTTGGCCGACTCGACTTAGAGTGAGTCGACTTGCCCAGTGGACGGAGCACTAATTTTTTTGGGTGCAGAACCATGTCGGATGGAGAAATACTGTGTGACAGTGCAGACCCGCGGTACTCGTTCGGAGAGTACCTTTGCAGGCTATTAGGGGGTGTGCACTACTGTGTTTGGGTGGCATAACCCGGTGGGAAGCACTACTGTGTTTGGGTGGCTGGCCCGCAGTACTCGACAGGAGGAGTACCTCAGCAGTCTTTGGTTAGTGAGCAGTACCTCAGAGTCATGACAGGACCACTGTACACTCCAGAGATGGGGCTCTTCAGCAGTTACAGTTTCAATAATGAAAAATCCTGGTTTGAACTGAGTCTATGACCTTTGTGTTTACCTCATGATTGATATGAGTCACTTGATAACTTAGGTATATGTATTGGCATATACTTGGGTAGTAGTTATCCATTGATTTCATAAACTTTGTGTTTCCTCATGATTGATATGGGTTACTTGATAACTTAGGTATATGTATGGGCATGTACCTAAGTGGAGGTTATCTGTTGAGATCTTCTTTGTGGTTATCCTTGTTGATTTTAGTGAGACCTTGAGGGTCTCAGGGTCCCTACTGAGTATCGTATACTCACCCCTGCACGGGCTATGCCCGCACCTCGTTGTGTTGGTTGCAGATGACAGGCAACACTGTCAGAGGCCGAGTGTTTGAGGACTGGACGGTACCCAGAGGTGGACCACACGACGAGTCAGTATCTGGAGGTGGACTTCACGGCAAGATGACACTCAGAGGAGGTTGACGGGTGAGAGTGTTGTGGAGGCTATCTGTACCTACCCTTCAGGTGGGATCTATGGTGGACGATCCAGGAGCTGTGCTATCTGTACCTACCCTTCAGGTAGGATCTGTGGTGGACGATCCAGGAGCTGCGCTATATGTACCTACCCTTCAGGTTGGATCCGAGGAGGAAGACCCATGAGCCGCTTTCGTTCTTCCAGCTGTTGTCTTTTTCTGTTTTACCTTTTGTTCAGTTGTAGCTGTACTTTCAGTTGGGTTTGTATTCTGTCCCATTTACTTTTCAACACTTTCTTTTTTACTTAGTGTTTTGCTTATACTTGTACTCTGTGGTGTTTAGTTTACTTTTATAAAGGCAATGCCTTCCCAGTTATCGGGATTTACACCTTTGGTGCTAGTATCTAGTCCCTGGCCTATAAAAGGCGGGCTTGGGGTAGTCACGGCACGGGCCCCGAGGACAGGTCGTGACATGAGATAACTTGGATAAGTATATCTTAGTGTTTATCTTCCTCTTTAGTACATGATGATTTTGTTGATATACTCACACTTACCTTTTTGGTTTTAGTAAATGGATGGATCTAGCAGGCACCAAAGTGACAATGGGTTTGAAGGAAACTGTGGTGGTTCTCTGATTAAGAGACTAGATGAAATGGGGGATTCAACGAGAAATCTCATGGTTATTCTAAACCAACTATTAAGAGTCATGATCAACCACTTGAACCTTGGTGATTTCTCTAATGCCTCTTGTACGAGAGAACCAAATTGATGTGTAAGTTCATGTGATTATTATAAAGGTAACTATTAGGGTTTATATGATCCTTACTTTTGAGGTAATTATGGGTTACTATAAGTTATGATGGAAAATGAAAGGCATGAGATAAACTTGAGGTTAAAATATGTTATGATTTTTTTTGAATATTTTATCTTGTTTTGGGGAATGTTTTAAGAATTATATAGTTTTGGAAAAAGGAAAAAACTCAGACCGTGTGACAACCCGTTGCGTCAGACAAAGCTGCAGGAATCGAACCCACAACCAAAGTGCGACTGGTATTTATCGCCCACTATTGGACTACGTGAAGTCCCTGGTTAGTTTGACTAATTATTTTTTTAGTTAGATGATTTTATGAATCAAGATTAAGTTTATTTTGGGTTATATATGTAAATTATTAAACTATCATAAAGGATATGTGATTAGGTTAATTACTTTTCAATATGAGACTTTAAGAGAAACTGATGTTATTTGGAGATAAATGTTAATTTGTACCTTGGGAGACTATGTGATTAAATCCTTAAAATATTTGGGTTTCAATCTTATTTGGGTTTAACTTGAATAATTTTATGGAAAAATTGTTTATTGAATGGTCTTCGTTGAACTTTGGGTTTTGTTTGACAAAATTTGGAGATTAAGAGTAGTTTTTCTTTTTGTAAAAAAAAATATCCTTTTTGGGTATTATCTGATCTTGTACTAAACTTTTTGGTTTGGTTTTGGTTGAGATATAAAGACATGGGAAATATATAGTTCTCTTTTTTGGATTAGGTGATTCCAAAGAAGTTGATTATAGTACTCTTAATGCGAACAAGTCTTCCTAAATACTCGTCTTTTGGAGAAAATATGAGTTTGATTAAGGAATCTAGTAAAAGTTGAAAGTCTACGTGACAAGTAAGTATGTTTCATTATGATTTAGTTAATGCTCAAAAATAAATTCCTCAATGAAGAGTAACATAAAACAAAAATGTTGTCTGTTAAATTTTCCAACTGGGGAATCAAATACTGTTTAACCCATCACAAGTTTGTGATTTTCTTGTGGTTAACTTTCTCCTAGACATGTTTACTATCACTCTCCATCAGAACATGACCCTTTGTTTTCTCCTCCATATCCATATTTTCATACTTGGAATCCTAGTATGGGTTTACTCTAGTGACCTTTGTACTTCTCTCCATTTCTTTTAAAGTGATAGTTTTACTGACTCTTGTTCCGATGTTGGACTTTTAATGAAGTTTCCAAGCCCAATTTTAAAATTGTGAGGACGCAATTCCCAAAAGGGGGAAGGATGTAACATCCCAGGTAAATAAATAATATTACATTCTAATGTTTATCAATATTTGTGAATAAAATGTTAATATTACTTAAAAGGTAATTCTATGCTCGATGGCGTACCCAATACGCAACAACGGGTTTCTTGGAAATCTTACGTTGAACACTAATAATATAATAATATTATAATAGTTAACGCCTAGCCGTTGTAATTGAAGGAATGAAAAGAAATAACTAAAAAATTATTACATATGTTTGTTAAATATTTTTACATTTATCCAATAAATTTTAGAGGCTTAAAATCCAAATGAATCCAATTTTAAGAATAAATACTCTAATATTTTTAAAAGATTGTTTTACAGCCTTTTGATGGAGATCCTTTTTTAAATCTAACTTTTGAAAATTTTATAAGCTCTATTTGTCAAAATAAACTTATTCATTATTATTGGGACATTGAAATTTACTTTGGTTAAATTTTTGGTATGTTTCTGACATTGTTCATTCTTTTTAATGAATAGTGAAAAAATACTGCATTTTACATCAAAACTGCTTTTTCATCTAATTTAAATATATAGTTATATTATATTTTTAATTGATTTTAATGTGTAATTGGAATATATTTTTACCATTTAATCCAATTGTGGTCATTGGAATTAATTTCAATTTGAAATTGGACTTAAACTAGTGTCAATATTTTAATAGATATTGTTTCTTAAAAACACGCTATTTGTTTTGACAGCGGGAATGAATTATTAAATTAATTAATGCAACTTATATATTTTGAATTTTGTAAAATAGACATCATTTTTTAATTCGGAATATCAAATATAGCTTAGGGTGAATTTTTGGTATTTTTTTAAAAAACATCAATTTTGGATGAATAGTGAAACCACTAAGTGGTAGTTAAAGAAACTGATTTTTCGTTTAAATGAAACTTTACCACTTCTGTGATTTGATTTTCAAAAATCTGACATACATGGTTGTCATTATTAAGTAAAATGTTGTTCAATGAGATTAAAATAATTTTTTGTTGAATAGTAACTTTTAAGTTTTATTAATCGTGATTAAAGGTAATTAGTGTAATTTAAGGTAAAGATAATGTTATAATAATATGAAATGACTTTGACACATGTCTTACCAAGATTGGATGAGTCATGGACGACCAAGACAATCCGTGGGTCAACTTAGGGACCCCATGGAGCCACTTTGGTTGGAAAATGACATTAATAACTTTTTATTTAAAGTTAAAATTAAAATGTCACAAGCATGTATTGTTTAACTAAAACAATTTTTACATGGGGTTATACAAGTCATATTTTTTACTAAAATATTCATTAGAAAGATAAAATTATTTAGTTCATCATGAATTTTTTTTTATAATTTTTAGACATTAAATAAATTAATTTATTTATGACACCGTGATGATGGAGTGATTACCTCATAAATGAACGATTTAAAAAAAAATGAGAAGATAGGGTGAAATCTAAGTCTTAAACTTGTCACAAACCTATTGGATGGGTGGATTTCGAAACCTTATCACCTTAGCCTCGAAATATATCCTTTTTGGACCTTTGAAATCTGAAAATAATTTTATAATAAAGTAATAATATATAACTTTCCAAGAGTGCCCCTCCTCTTCTCTTATAAAAGGCCAACAACTCTACCACCTTACCCACACCTCTCAAGCCTTTGGCTCGGCCTAACCCTGCCAATTTAATCTATCCACATCCCTATCTTCATCATTTAAGCCTCGCATTTGGCAGAATTCTCTTCAAGAAACCCTTTTGGTTCAAACCAAGAGGAGTTACCTGATTTAAAGGTAATGTCTTCACTTGTGTTCTTTTGTATTATTTTGTTTCTCCAAACCCATAAAATCTTTTTATTACTTTCTTTTGTAACAACATAAGTATCTTAAATATACTAGGATTTTTTTATGTTAAGGATTCGAGATACACTTACACACACCTCCGTCTAATGGTTAAAGAACATACTGTTTCTGTGGATGGCAAATTACTGCCTCACGAAACGATGATTGTTCAATCTTCTCTTAACACCTTTCATGGTGGCCATTATGATGTAAATGTATTTTATATATGATATATATGATATTTATGTTTCCCATATGCTTCTGTATTTTATATTTAATACATACCTTTATGCTTTTCATGTTGTGCAATTGCGATAATTTCATACGAGGAAGTGTGGACTACCGCCCCCTCAAGGGATGTGACTCGTTCATGCAATACATGGAATGTATAAATAATTAAATTAATGAAATTATGTGGCCTATAAAACATATATATCATACTGGAATTATAATATATATAACTCTCAATTATTTTTAATTCCACTAATATGACAAAGAAATGAAAGTAGCATTCATGCGTACGTACGGCCTACCATCTCCATGAACGGTGCATTTCATTTCTTTTTATCTTAAAATGTTATGTAATAGTATAAAATGAATATGTACTGGATATATATGATACTATTCTGGAGATTATTTACTTATAACTACATGGACAATCATTTTCAAACAAGTTCATTTTTGACTCATGTACTAAACATCGACAAAAACGTCTGATATGAACTCACATTATTAACCAATTATTATAACATTATAATATGTGATATGAACTGAATAATAATCTTTAAAGGAGTAACTTAAGTAATTATAAATTTACCAAAGTTTATTATTCAAGAATATAAAGAAAGGAACAAGACAAGTCGGACTTGAGGTAAGGGATCCCACTTCTCTCTTTCTTTTTAAGTACTCTTTTTTATGTAACTTACTTTAAGATCCTCTTTATTATATTGGGGGATGTTCATTTATATTACTATTGATGTAAATTTTATGTTAATATGATGAGATACCATATTTGATCTCATCAATCCATTTTTGGAGGTTTTATGTGGTGCCGTTAGGCTGCCGGATTTTAATAAGGGGATTTTCATCTCACTTTTTATTCCCGTGAGATTCATGCTACATTGGACACTATTTACTTTTGTGTGGTGTATGTACTGCCCATTATTTTAATATTTGTATAATATAATATCATTTATGGGTAGTAACATCTTCATTGTATGACCCTTCTTTCATGGGGTGTACGTTTCGAAAGTTCCTCAAATCGGTAAGGGAACCTTTCACACTCCTCTTTTAAAAAAGACTTATTTTGTTATGTATTTTAATTTACATATTTTTATGTTAGGATATGTTCTTATATATCCTTATTGATGTAAATTTTATGTCCAAGTGACGAAATACCATTTTCTCTCTCATCAACTAATTTTATGGATTTGAAAGTGACGCCGTTAGGCTTTCGAATTTTTCCAAGGGAACTTCTTAACCCAATTTCAATTTCTTTGGGTTCAACTTGTAGTTATTGAATATTTCATCCTATAAATATGTGTGAATGAATTATGGTTGGTTTACACTTAATATACACTTATATTTGGTGTATTTATATTTTTCACACATAATTATGAGATTGATTTATCCTCAATTTAAGGATACCTTCTTTATAAGGGATTTCATCTCATTTTACAATTCTATTGAGACTTCAATGTTGTTATGCACCAATTCAATCTTATATGGTGTATATACTGTCTTTTGGAATAATATATCATGAATCCCTTTATTATACTGATATTATAAAGTTCTGATTAAATGTTATTCCTCAATTATTGTATTCAAGTGTCTCTCATTTTTTTTAAAAACCCTTTAACTAAAATATCGTTTAAATGTTTTAATGATTTATTCTTATAAATATTTCTCATTAATATCCATGTTTTCAAATTGGTTTTAAGGATTTATTTATATGGATATTAATGGTTTAAAATGTTAAAAGCTTCAAAGTGGTATGGGACACTTTGATTCAAAAATATCTTTATTAAATGTTTTAAATGGTTTTGAAAATGGTTTTTAGAATGGATTCATTATTTCAATATCTTAAAATGTTATATTGTTATTTCAATTTGGTAATGTTATGTTTTCTTTATACATGTTTTATGTCATACGGTTATGTTATGGTTCTTAGGCATTTTTTATGAAAACGGGTGGTTCCGTGATAAACTAAGGGTGGGTGAGCCCGATATAGATCTCCAATGCATTGGGTAATGCGAAGGGGTTAAACACTAAGGTTTATCCAAAGAGATTTATGGAATATACTATAATGGGTATTCCAAACGTAACCATGAGGGTTACTCCCTACATAATAATGTTATGAATGCCTTAAGTTACCTTTATGTCTTATGATTTCTATGAGTTATTCATAAATCTTATGATTTTAGGAGGTATGTTAACGTGCTTATATTTTATGATTTAAGTATGATTTCATTGATTCTTATGTATACATGTACTAATGTTTCCTTTCCAAATTTTTATATCCCTTACTGAGCTTTTTATGCTCATCCCAAGTTTTTGAAATGTTTTTCATAGGTCAAGGGAATGGTACATGATATGATGATAGTGTCAAGGAAGTGTCAAGAAAGAATCCATGTTTTATTTTAAATATGTTTCCATTGATGGGAAAAAATGAATACTATATTTTATGTAACCAATTTGTTTAAATGTGGAATATAATGCATGATTTATGATCTAATTATCTAAAACTCTAAACCTGAATAGATCCTCAAGTGTATCCTTGAAATAACTCATGATTAAGTAAGGTTTAAGGCTGGGTTTTTATATTATGTGTGCCTTGTGATTCACAGTTAAAGAAAGAGTTGTTTTGTGAAGCTCTTAGTTCTCTATTTTCAGTTCATCCTAGTAGTACTGAAATGTATAGAGATATTTGAGAGTATTACTGGTGGGATGGAATGAAAAGAGATATTTATGAATTTACTGTGAAGTGTTTAACTTTTAAAAAGGTTAAAGTAGGATGAAAATTACAAAATGAGATGCTTTAGCCTTTGCCAATGCCAGAGTGGAAATGAGAAAATGTGTCCATGGATTTTGTAGTGGGATTACCTAAGTCTCTCTTAAGGTAATAATTCAATTTGGGTTATTTCTGATCGATTGACTAAATGTTCTCATTTTCTTTATATTCAATATACTCTATCTCTAGATCAACTTTCTCAATTTTATATTAAATAGATAGTCAGGTTACACGGAGTTCCCCTCTCCATTGTATCTGATCATGATCTAAGGTTCACTTATAACTTTTATAAAGGCCTTTAGAATTCATTGGGTACTGATTTAAATTTTAGTAAAAATTTTCATCTGCAATCATATGGGATACCAGAACGAACAATTCAGACCATGCAAGATATGATATGTGATTGTTCAATGGATTACTAGGGAATTTGGGACCAACATATTTCTTTAGTTGAGTTTTTTTTATAATAACAGTTTTCATTCTAGTATATAGATGACAACATTTGAGGCATTATATGGAAAGTGGTGTTAAACTCCAACTTTTTGGGATGAAGTAGGTGAAAGGAAGTTTATGGGACTAGAATTGGTTGAAGAGATGGAATAAAAAGTTTAGTTGATTCAAAATCACATGTGAATAGTTCAGAGCATGAAGAAAAGTTATGTGGATAACTAGTGGAAGGATCTTTCTTTCAAGGTAGGTGATCATTTCTTTCTCAAATTTTCTCTATAGAAAAGTGTGATGCATTTTGGAAAGAAGGGAAAGCTGAGTCTGAGGTTCATTGGACCCTATGAAATCTTGGAAAAAGTTGGATCAATTGCTTATTGGGTAGATTTACCTCCATGTTTATCCCAAATACACAATGTTTTTCATGTTTCAATGTTGAGAAGGTATATGTCGGATCCATCTCATGTTTTGAGTCCAGAGGTTGTTCAATTAGAAGAGAATCATTCTTATGAGGAAAAACTAGTCCAGATTCTTAACCGCAGAGATAAAGTGTTGTGGAATAAGGAAATTCATCAGGTAAATGTTTTTTTTGGAAAAACCATATAGTTGAAGAGGCAACGCAGGAATCTGAAAATCCTATGTGGGATAAATACCCCCACTTATTTGATAAGTGAATAGAATTGCGGGGACACAATTCCCAAAAGGGGGGAAGGATGTAACAACCCAAATATTTACAAAATAATACTTTATCATTTCTATTAATATTTATGAATAAGATATTATTTTTACATTAAAGGGGATGATTTTTTCTGATAGTGTAATCAACACGCAACAACAGGTTCCTTTGAAATCTTACCTCGCACACAATTTTGAGTTATACTAGAAAATAATATAATAATATTATTATTTCAAATGGTAGTTAGTGCCTAGCCATTGTATTAGAGGGAATGAATATAACTAACAAAAATATTATTATAAATTTTTGTTAAATGTATTTAAATTTATCTAATAAAATCAAGAGTCTTAAAATAAGAATGAATCCGATTTTAAGTATGGAATACTCTAATATTTGATAAAAGGTCATTTTACATACTTTTGATGGAGAACCCTTTTTAAATATATTTTTTTTATCAATTTTATATTTTCTATTTGACAAAATAAACTTATTCTATAGAATCGAGACATCAAAATTTACTTTGGATAATTTTTTTGCTAATTTTCTCATAAAGTTCATTTTGTAATGAATAGTGAAAATACCGCATTTTCAGTCAAAACTGCCATTTCATCTAATTTATTTAAATAGATAGATTTTAATTTTAATTTTATTTAAACATTAATTGGATTATAATTTTATCATTTAATCAATTTTTGGTCATTGTATGTAATTTTAATTTTAAATTGGACATAAAAAAAAGTCAATCTTTTGATAGTTATTACTTCTTAAAAACCCGCTTTTAGGTTTCGAGAACAGGAATTAATTTTAAATTAATTTATGAAACTTCTATGTTTAAAATTTGGAGAAATGGATTAAATATTTAGAATCAAGAGGTCCAAATTGTGTAAATAGTTACCTTTTTATTTTTAGACATTATGAATAATAACTTCAGTAATTATTTTATTTACCATGGTTAAATGATAAATCTGGTAAATAAGGGTAAAAAAATAATATTATAATAATATTAAATTACCCTAACATGTATAATAATCCTCTTGGATGAGATTTTTCTGACCATGGGCATCCTTGGGTCGATTTTGGGACCCCATGGAGCCACTTTGATGTGAAAACGACATTTTATAAAAATTAATTTAGAGTAAATAAAAACATAACATTAACATGTCTTTTTTACTAAAACATTTTTTATATGGGGTTATATAAATTATATATTAGACTATAAATATAAAAATATTTACTACATCATTATATTTTATTTATAATTTTTAGACATCAAATGAATAAATATATTTATGACACAATGATGATGTAGTAATTACCTTATTAATGGATGATTTAAATAAATGAGATTATAAATATTAAAATATATTTATTTTAAAACTTTTTTATTCCATACACGAATTTTATAGATGATTATGACTTGTTATATTTGAATTAATGATGTTTTTTGAAACAATAAAGTTGTTATGGATATTTAAAAAGTCACGATATGAATAGTTTAAAAATTGACATAAATTAGTTTTTAAAACAAATACGATTTTATTAAATGGTATAATAGTCTTAAAATTATAATATTCGGCCAAATTACTTATATAATGTTGAATATGTTATTAATGAACCAATTTATATTTTATTGTCAATTTATAGTAACTATATTAACCATATTGTATGAATATACAAGAAGACATGGTAAGAGTTAAAGTAGGTACCTAAGGGTTGAAGCTAAAAGATAATGTTAAATTTGTAACCTAGACTTGTATAAAACCTATTGGTTGAGAGTTTTTCGACAAAAACACATATATTCATTAAAATAAATGATATTGGTAGCATTTTAAACTGAAAATAATTTTATAATAAAATAATACTTCAGAACTTTCCTAAAGTGCCCCTCCTCCCTCTTATAAATAGGAATCACCTATACCCATTTAGTCACACATCTAATGCCCCTTTTATCATAAAAAATCTACCTAAATAATCTAAAAAAATACCTATCTTCATCCTATAATCCTTACATTGGGAGAAATAAATTCAAAAAATTCTTTTGGATCAAATCAAAGAGAGTTACCCGATTTAGAGGTAATGTCTTCTCTAAAGTTCTTTTTTTATTTTCCTTACACACTCACTATTTTATTCTTATTATTAGATTAAATAAGAAAAATAGTATCCTAAATATACTAGGATTTTGTTATGATAATTATTATAACTAAACTTACAAACACCTCCATCTAATGGATATAAAATAATGTTTCTGTGTACAACGAACTGTTGCCTCACGAAATGATGATTGTTCGATTTTCCTCTACCACCTCTTATGGTGTAAATTATGATGGAAATATATTTATATATTATATATATTTATTTATATTGTCTCTATAATTCTTTATTTTTATATACAACATACCTTTATGTGTTCTACAATGTGTAAATATGATAATTTCATTTGAGGAAGTGCAGACTACCGCCCCCTCAAAGTGATATGACTTGTTCATGCCACACAAGGAACATATACAGGATGGAGTTAATTAAATTATGTAACATATATAAAATATTATATTATCTTGGAATTATAATATACCTATGTATCACTTATTTTCCATTCCTTTAAATATGAAAAAATAAATGAAAGTAGCGTTCATGCATATGTACGACTTACTGTCTCCATGAATGGTGCATTTCATTTCTTATCTCCAGATGTTATGTATTATCAATACATATATATACTGTATATATATGATATATATTATATCTAAATCATGAATAATATTTTGGAGATTATAGAATTTTTACCACATGGACAATTTATATCAAACAAGTTTATTTTTGACTCAAGCACCGAATATCGACAAAATGACCGATATTAACTTAAATAATTATGTAATGTTTATAACATGGTAATAAGTGATATAAAAGGAAAATTAAACTTGAAAATGGTTCTGAATAAATTCAAAATTAACTTAAATTTATTATTTATGAAGAACAAGGAACATACATGACGATTCATACTCAAGGTAAGGGACTTAATCTCAATATCCATTCATTGAGTCATCTTTTGATTTATACATGAATTTATTTTATAAGATATATAAACCAATTTTACTTTTTATTTAATTAAAATGGAATATTTTTTTATGATTTTTTTTACTAAACAACAAAAATAATGTTTCGTTTTAATGTACACCATGAAAACGACCTTTCCACCGCCACAAGCATTATTTGATATTTGGATTCCTTAACAAGATATAATGTTTTTAAAATGAAAATAAATACCATATACTCTTTTTAAATATTTTGGTAATGAAATTTTTTTAGAAATAATTTATTATGTTAATATCTTGAAATGATATATTGTGATTAAAATGTGGAAATGTTATATTTTCTTTTATTCTTGTTTTATGTGTTATGAATATGTTATGTTTCTTAGGTATTGTTTATGTATACGGGTGGTACCATGATAAACTGAGGGCGGGTGATCCTGAGATAACTCTCTAATTCATTGGGCAATGTGATGGAGGTAAGCGTTAATGTTTCTCTTAAGAGAATTAGGGAATATACTATGATGGATATTCCAAATGTAACTCCCTATGTATATGTGAAATCTACAATGTAAGTATGTTATGGATGCCACAAGTCACTATTATGATTTATTATTTCTATGTTTTATTCATAAATCTTATTATTTCATGAATTAAGTCAGAGAGATTATGTTTTATGATTTAAATTATGTTTTCATTGATTTGTATGTATTGATGGGATAATGTTTTCTTTCATTATTTTATAACCCTTACTGAGATTTTTATGCTCATCCCAAGTTTTTGAAATGTTTTTCATAGGTTATAAGGAAGGGTAAGAGAAATGAAGAATTCAAGATGATTTATATCAAGAAAATAAATCTTTTTTTGTTTTAAGGAGTTTTATTTTTGTCAAAAAATTGGATAGTGTAGAAGTGTCTAATTTGTAATTTTTGATATCACTATTGGAAATATGAATTTTCCCAACACTTCTATACCAATGGTCTGTAAAAACCATCGTTATAGGTCCCCTTTCCCAACGGTTTGTCCAAACCGTTGGGAAATCCCACTTTGAGGCCACCTTTCCCAATAGTTTTGGAAAACCATTGGGAAAGGGTATGGATTTCCCAACGGTTTGGCCAAACCATTGGGAAAAGTCCACTTTGTGGCCACCTTTCCCAATGGTTTGGCCAAACCGTTGGGATAGGTATACCCTTTCCCAACGGTTTTGGAAAACTGTTGGGAAAAGTTCACTTTATGGACACCTTTGCCAATGGTTTGGCCAAACCATTGGGAAAGGGTATAAATATCCCAACAGTTTTCTAAAACCATTGGGAAAGGTCCCCCAAATATCAACCTTCCATCCAGAATTAAATCCAGAATCAAGAACTATACCAACATTTGTCAAAACCGTTGGTATAGACCTATACCAATGTTTTTGACAACCATTGGTATAGTTTCTTTGACTTTTTATCAGATATTCTTACCGAGAACATTATATAAATCAAAATTTAAAATAATTATGACAATACATATATATATATATATTTATGTGATTATGTTCACAAAATTCATGTTAGTTTAGTGGTTAAGTCATTCAATGATAAACTAAGGGGTCCTGGGATCAAATCCCAGTGAATGTTTTTTTTTGAAATACATATACCAACGGTTCCATAACCGTTGGTATAGATTTTCATATTAATTATACCAATGATTTACAAAACCGTTGGTATAGACCTATCCCAGTGACTTAGTTCGCAACGGTTCTCCAAACCGTTGGTATAGGCTATCCAAACGGTTTGGAGGACTATACCAATGGTTCCAAACCGTTGGTATAGGTTAGTTTTCCAGTAGTGGATGTAATGTAATAGTTATGACCTAAATATCTAAAACTATAATCCTTAAAAGATCCTCAATATCGAATTCTTGACTTAACTCAAGATTATGTAATGTTTATTGTTGGTTCCTTATATGTATAGGTATCTTTCTTTTATACTTTACTAAAAAAATAACTCTATAAACTATAGATTTTTTATAAAAATATTATAATCACTAAACTAAATTAAGGAATAAAATTTTATTTCAAAAATTATGATTAATTATGACTATACTTTTATAAAATTATCAAAACATTAATTTATTATATTTGTAAACAATGTGAGGTATTTTTAATGTTCAAATCAACAAAAATAACACTAAAAATAATGAAACTAAATACTAACATTATCCATTTTAATTAATAATAACACTATTAGGATGTCCATATATTTAAACATCATATACCACTGTATAAAAATCATTTATTGTTTTGTATACATCACCATATCAATGTGGGGTTGAATTTGATACTTTTTAACGATGGAGTCATATATGTATGAATAATATATGGAAGCATTATCCTTTTAAGGGTCATGTGAACACCATAAAGACATATACCTAAATGGTAAGTGTTATCTTCCATCCATGAAAATGTCATTCCTTAAATAAATTCATAGATTTATATATACTAAAAATCAATGTTTCGAGATTTAACATATAAAGAAAGAAATCATTTGGTATGATGATTGATATATGAATTTATATTAAAAAAATTATTCTGAGTTAACCATTGATTTAATAATGATTTTTGTAAAGTAACATGTTTTCCTAGTCCTTCTATGGTCATGTATTAAGGCATAAGTGTCTCTAGGAATATGATCCATTTAAGGTTACCCCTCAACCCACTTAAAAATAGGAAAAATAAATAAAAAATTAATATCCTTTGGGCTTGGTGGAGTAAAGTAATATGATATTAAGATGATAAGATCATGAAAAAATGAATTCTTCATAATGTAAAATAAAAATCATGAGTTTTCATGAGTAATATATATAAATTCAATTCAATTATTAAGCAGTTCTATAGTGGAAAAAATATAAAAAAATAATTTGTGATCTGAGATTAAGGAGATGAGTTTGGAGTTGAGATTATAGATGATGTGTACAAGTCTATCACAGAATTTTTAATAATTTTGATGGAAATTCATACATCATAAGAGTTATCACCCACCTCTATCTGATGTGTTATGTATATTTTATACAACATTGGCATAATAATATAAAATGGATATGTGTGAAATATTTTTATAAGAAGACTTAAAGGATGATGTTGGGTTAAAAATATTGTCATTCCTTTTAATCAAAATAAAATAAATGGAAAAGTTGTAATTTTAAAAGGGACATTCATTTTGACAACAGAAAAAGTGAGATATGAGATTGTGGTTGGTATGAAAGTGTGTGAGAACTTTTATTTCTTGATATATTCTAAAAAATTCAATTTTTGGGAATATGGAAAAATCCTACACAAATATGAGTTTCAATGTTACTAAAAATGTGAGAGGCTCGTTAAACAAACAATTAGGATACTATTACAAAGGAATGAATAATTTTACTATTGTATTCTTGAAGAAGAAATATAATGAAATTGAAAGTGATGATGAGATAAAAGATGTTTCAAAGGGAATTTTTTAAAAAATTATAAAATGACGATTCTATAAGAAAAAATAATCTTTAGGAAAATTAATTATAAATTTGATGATAAATGAGGAAATTGAAGACTCAATATTATAATTGATTGAGTCAAATGAATAAGGTATATATTAAAATCACAGAACCTTCATAGCTAATATCAAGAATCATGATAATTATTTAGGTAGAGAAGATGATAAATAATAAGAAGGATATACTTAATACATGATGAGATTAGAACTTATTTCCAACCTTTAGAAAAAACCCAATATCAATAATAGAGTAAAGTTGTTAGAAAACATAAAATAAGTGAAGTTGAGAAATAGAGTGATTTTTTCAATGATATAAAAAATTACAAGGTGAAAATTACAAAATATTATTAGATTTTAGAAGAGATTAATGAAAAACTAACTACTAATGATGAAGAGATAAATGAGGTATAATATATGAATATTACATTGAATATCATGATAAAATACTATGAGAATGTTTTGGAGGTTTAAGATAAATTATTCAAATATATTTAGAATACCAGCCCCCAAAATGAAAAAATGGTTATATTTTTTCATGTGGCATTGAATCTCTATATCTGGTTGTGCAGAATAAAAAAATAAAACAATATGTTTTTGAGCTTAATAAAATTATAAAATAATTTATCTTATCATAAGGGGAAATATAGATTAGTTTATAAATGGATAACCCACAAGAATAAGTCTATATAAAGGTTATAATATTCAGAGACAATAAGAAAAATTTATTAAATAGACTCACCAACATGAAGGACATGAGAGATTTAGGGGATACTACTAGTGTTGTTGGAAATTTGGAAACAAATACATTTATTGTTTTAATAATATTTCAATACCATTGAGGTGGAATTAATCAAGTTGGATATATCTAGAAAATAATAAAAGTAAATCTATGAGGAAGAATAATATTTTATGGAGAAATATGTATACTTATGATTAAATAAGACTGTATAATCTAAAAATAGTTGAAAATTAGAAATAAACTTATGGAATATGTGATAAATAATTTCACCATGATGAAGGGTAAATTACATTACTTCTTAGATAATATCTACAAATTGTAAAATTAAAGAAATATCAGAAGAAGCTATTTGGGAATCATATGAAATCATCCAAATACAAATGTTCTTCTATATATCATAATGAGAAAATAATCCCAAACAAGGTTAAGATCCAAAATAAAATGAAAATTATTTCACCTCAAGAAGAAAATAATTGAAAAATAATAATTATAGTATGGATGTTCCTCTAATTGAAAATGTTGGAAGAATAAAAGATCATAGTTGAGAGATGACTCTCAAACTTGATGTTATTACTAATAAGTAAGAAAAACCTTCTCCTTATTCCCAATAATGTGATTATATGTTATAACATGAATAGGATTTAATTAAGTAAAAATAAATTGGGACTATATAAACTACCACAATTAAGATGAAGTTAGTGCATCACTTTCTATGTAGGAAAACCTGATAAAAGGCTATTATGGTCAAAAAAATTATGAAAACTATAATTTTCCAAAAAAAAAATTAAAAATCTAAAATAATAGGTATTACAACAACATTTTACATCCATGTTTTTATTATATTATATATATTTATAAAGGGGGTGTTGGTTGATGAAAAATCTAGTAGAAAGAGGTATTTTTATCCCATGTATAAGGCATTTTTGATTTGTTGAGATTGGCTAAGGATTTAAATTTCTTAATAATTTTTTTTGAAAAAGACCTAAAATATGAAATTGGAAATGGTATCATATGAATGGTAATTTATGGAAAACATTTATGTATTTGTGAAGTATCCTTTGTTTTATACATCGATTTAG
Source organism: Viscum album (assembly GCA_963277665.1). NCBI lineage: Eukaryota > Viridiplantae > Streptophyta > Magnoliopsida > Santalales > Viscaceae > Viscum > Viscum album. Next base: position 1,813,673,003 of record OY728156.1, read on the forward strand.
GCCATGTAAACTTATAGTAGATTAACTAAAGGCTCTTGGTTATGTTGTTTCTGGTGCCATCCCTCTATCACTATTGAATTATATTGTTATTTAGATCCAAGAGGGAGAATAATTTTTCTTGAATTAACCCTTTTCACAAGGAGAATTAAGAGTCAATGAGTAAGGTATATCCCCTATATTACATTTAATTTATTTTGAATAAGGAGGAGATAAAAGGGTATACTTATTGATTTGATGGATTAATGGTATTTCCAAAAATTAAATCGGTGGAGATTAAAAATATCATGTGTGGATTGTATTTTTTTCAATATAGAATATTATTATGATGATAAGAATTTGTTAATGTGTTTTTTAGTTGTTTGGAAGACATCATGAATGGAAAATAATGTTTGAAGCTACTAATTGAAGAGATTTCCCTAATAGATTCAAGTATATTCACAAAAAAATGATGATTGGATTGTTTATTCTCAAGTAAATATAAGTACTAAAATAATAGAATAATCTTCACAAGAGTTTGGAATGTGTTTGTAAAAATAATTCTCTTGGGGAGATTAAAATGTAGCTGATGTTGGGAGAGATTATAAAAAACCATTTAAGGTTAAAAACATATGAAGGATTCTTAATATTATGTCGAATAACTCTTTCAATATGTTTTAGAAAGTTTGGATATAGCCTAATGTAATTTTAAATTTCTTATAATTGAGTTTAAGAATTCAAATAATTACGTGTATTTGAGAATTAGAAAAATTAAAAATATAAAAGGATGAAGTCTTTAAAAAGTAGGAATGATTCCATGACATGGATAAGAATAAATGAACACTTCATAAATATCATCTCCAGTAGTTCATAAAGATGATCTCATGATTTGTGTAAGGATCATCTGTCATAGTTGAGTGAAAAATGAATATGACAGAGCCATGTAGACATCATCTAGTGACTTTATAAGTATGAATGAACATCTATATAAACATCAAGTCTCACTATGTAAACATCATTTAATGTTGTCTATGTATGAATGAACTAGATACTTTGTAATGATTAAGCAATCTACATAATAATCATCTGTAGAAGGATCATATCATGTGAACACCATAAGGATAAATTCAAGAAATGTAAGGGATATCATCTATTTTCATCAGCATCATTCCTTAGATAAATTTTAATATTTTTGTAGATTGAAAACCTAAAATTTCTAATATAACAACATAATAAAGAAATAATTAGAAATGACGAAAAAAGTGTTTATTCATGTTCAGAACCATGTGATGCGTATTTAAGACTTGATTAAAACCTATTTTCATTAAGATAATATGATATGAAAATGATAAGATAAAGTGGATAAAATACTTATAAAAGAAAATGATCTTTATAAATTTTCAAGAATAATGCTGATAAAATAATATCGATGCTTGAGCTTTAGAATAATGAATTAAATTTACAAAATCATTTGTGATTCATGCTTGAGAATATTGTTTTGAAGGAGATTATTAAGAGCATTGGAACACCTTGGGAGGTCTTTAGAGAGGGATAGGGAGAGGAAATTAATGATCAATGGGTTTATAGTGAAGATAAATTAGAGGTTGGATGGGTATTTTTAGGAAAAGAGAGGGGGATTCTTATTTAAATTTTAAACATAGGTTTTGGACCATGAGTGACAAAAAAATAAAAACAACAATTCTTACCATGTTTTTACACATGGTTTCTACCAAATAATAGTGTTTTTAAATATTTAACTTGGATAATAACTAAACTATTTAAAATAATACAATTCTTGATGTAGAGGTAATTAATTTTCATTAATAATTTTTTAATACCTTAAAATATAATATATGTTTTCATGGATTCAATATAGTTTTGTAATATTTATCAAATAACATAAAAATAACATTATTATAATGGGAAAATTTATTTTTTTTCATGGATGGATTTTATATTATTTAATTAATAAATTTTGGGATTATTATGGTGTCATGATACATATTTTATATTTTTACCATATTTAATTCTTAACAAAAATTTTGACTATCCAAAAAAATTTAGATTAATACACTGTTGTATAATTTAAGTGTTAGGATTTAAAAAATAATATTTATTTTATTAGAAATATTTTTTTGAATATTATAATATACACTTTTTAAATAAAAATACTTATTTACTAGAAAATACTAGTTTTTATGACACTAACAATTTTCATGAAATTATAAATATTAAATTTGACATATTTCAATTATATTATCATCTATATTTAAGAAAATATTATTTAATAATAATGTTTCATGAAAATAAAATTTATTTAAAAATTATTGAATGTATCAAAACATGTGTTTTAATTTAAACAATATATTTTCAAAAAATCTAATTTTGGTTTCTTTATATAAAAATATAAATTTGTATCAAACTTATTATATAATTATATATATAATGCAATAATAAAAGAGAGATAAATATAAAAGTTATTTTATTAAAAATAAAATATATAATTTCAGACATCTAGGGTAAAGATACATAAACCCTTATTACACTAACATACACTATAAGGGCATGATGTTTTATGGTGGTACTTTATTGGGGTGATTATATGCACATGGTTTTGGTTTTGATATTGATAAGCTTTAAATTCTCATGAAAATGGTTCCACTCTAGTTACAAATTTTGATCCTTGTATAGGGTATAATTAAGAGAAAATTCTAGTGATGCCATCTCTCTCAGTTGCTATTATAAATGGGCTTCATAGGTTATGATCCTACTGTGTGAGGACTAATCTTATTCCATATATGTCCATTATAATTTATCACAACCCTTAATATATACTAATATTAACCATAATTATAGAAAAAATATGTCATCAACGGTTATAATAATTAACAGTATTTTAGGCCTAATAGAAAAATTATGGCCATATTTTATAATGGTCCAAAATAAAAAAATAAAATGTTGTGAATTAGTTTTCTATAATATCATTTCCTAATAAAGAATCTATTCATTTAAAATGGAATTTCATTTTTAAATGTTTGGGTCATTATGATAAAAATTTTCAATGTTTACCTAGTTAATTTAATTTCATAACTGTCTCAGTGAATATGAATAATTATATTAGGAATTATAGTATCCAAATAGTGAAATGAAATGATTCCTTGATGATAGTGTTATAGAGTGGGAAATTGTTTTCATATAGGTTTATTAATAGGAATTAGTGAAAAAATTAAATGGTTAGATGCCAGAGTGATGTTAAAATATTTTATGCTTGAAAAAATAGAGTTTATAGTACAAAAAGAATTTCGGGGGTTGTTCAACAAGAGGAAATCATAGTTTATTACTTCCAATGAAATAATGGATATTTTATAATGAAATATAACATCAATAAATATATTACTGTAAATAATTAAAAAGTATTTTGAATGAAAAATGATGGTAATTGAATGGAAAACATTACATTACTATGTATCTATCCAAATTATTAGAATGATCTCCTTAGATCCCTAAAAAGTGAAATATAGATAAGGATTTGGTCATCCAAAACCCACTAAGTCTCTTGAGAAAAACCATAAGGATTAGATTTTGAGATAGAAATAAAAATAGAGTTCAAAACTATTTTCTACACAAGTTTCTTCTCAAATTTTCTTGAGAGGGAAAATTAGGGAAAAATAATTCCCAATAGATTTGTATTGGGGAGAATTTGGAGTGTTTATTGATATTTATACATAAAGAGGGTTTTTTTAATTTATAAACATATGCCTTGAACTTTAGTTTTTTAGAAAATAAAAAACCATTTGATTTACCATGATTTTAAACCATGTTATTTGACATTTAGGACCTGGTTTTTTTACATCTACAAGTTTAAGAATTGAAATATCATAAATTATATTATTTTTTAGATGAAAACTATTTTTATTTTTAAATAATAGTTTTTAAAATCATAAAATATATTTAATCCATTAGAAAAAATTTAATAGTTAGAAAAATTAATTTTAATTTTTAAAAATAAATTATTTTAAAAAATAAATATATTTTTTAATGACCAAGAAATTATATTTTTTATTAAATCATATTTATAAGATAATGGATTCATAATAATTATTATATTTTTAACATCCTCACATTGTTCTATGTATGAGATGTTCCATGTTTATAAAATTTAACCTTACACTCTTGTTTAATCTTTGATATAGCCTATTTGAAGTCCATTATTAAATGATTAAGGGTTTGGGTTTTGAAGGTGGAATATTAGTGGAAGGGATATGATGTGTGGTGGAAAGAAGGCTACCATGAGATAAATAATGAGGCACTAGGAAGTCTGCTTGTTTTTTAGTCCCCACTAGTGAGCTAGTGGTTCCACTAGCTCATCAGTGTGCCAATTACAAGGGTGTAAATAATGTTCACCATGGGTTATAATTCCACACACATTTAAACCTTATTTAATTGTTAATTCTGAACCACATGTCCCTATTTTGAATTTTATACCTCTCCCCTTGTATATAGGAACTCTCATTCATCTCCCCTTCCCACTTCAAGCTTTAACCAGTTCAGTGACATAAGAACAATAAATCTTTTTGATATATAATATAAATTCATCATCATTAATGAGATATGATCATGTATCTATGATGTATTTATAGATTATATAATGATATGATGATGAATTATTATTTTATTCATAGATCGGTGATAGATCTAGCATTTTGATGGCAATTCTTAATTAGATAGAGATCTACCAATGAATATGGATGTTCTACTGGTAAGTGTTCATTGATCATATCTGTAGAATTCTTCTTGATGAAGGAATAATGATAGAACCATAAACCATTATTAATTATTTTGTATATTTTTAGAGGTATTGATGTGTTGATTACAACACCAACTGTCTAGAGATATGATTCTAAATAATGGTGGTTGTTTCCAGGTAAGTTCATATAGATCAATTATCATGAGATCTTTTTCTCCTTGATTCTTCTCTTGAATCTATTATCCATATATTGATTTATTATGGATAAATGATTTAGGGCTAGCCCTAGGTATCTCTTAGATAATTAATTATTAATTCACTATCCATTCTTAAATTGATAATTGATCAAGTGAATTATAAACTATTCCTTCAACATACCACAAAATTGGTTCTGTTGATGGACTCTTTAATGTATTCTATTATAGAACCACCCTTCCTAACATAAAATATTATTGAGTCTCCTTTATGAACCTATTTTTTATTTAACTGGAACCTGAGTTAGGAATCATTGGCATGTGATATTGATCTTTAGAGGTTTATGATGTGGTTTTTCATCTATCCTTTGATTAATTTTAGTGTTCTTTATCAAAACATTGAGGCAGGAAGTTCTTTCACTTTTAGGGATCTTGTATACACATGTCTCCTTGGTATAATTTTTGTATTAACATACTTTAATGACCAAGATTGAATGTGATAACATGTGGGGGTGTGTATTTTCTATGAGGCTCTATTATGATACTTTATTCTATGTGAATTCTTATAGCTTAATTGATCATGTTTTATGTTGATCACATGTATTATATGCTTATATTATTTACTAATTATGATATTATCTATTTTTTTTATTTTATACTTTACCCTTTTATTTACGTTATCATTCCTTTATAGGTATTTGTCCTGGTTCTTAGAACAAGTAGACCATCATGACATAGTTATCCTTTAGAGGGTGAGTGTTAGAAACTTGCGATGATGGAGATGATGGATCTGAGCACAATGTAAGTATATGATGATGCCTCATGGATACTAGGTGATTCAATTGATCCCTAATTGATTCCATGTAGAATGTTTAATTGAATCCTAGTGGATTTTGAGTAGCATAATAACTTGATGCCTAGTGGATCCAGAGAACATGACACACATGTTGTGTAGTAGTTGAAATGTAGCATTTTCACATTATGTCAAAAATTATGTTTACTCACCTTGTGTATAGTTCTTTTTTATATATGATATCTTGATATTCCAATAATATAAAGCTAATGTTGTCATGAATGATGCTCACGATGTCTTAGTTATCACATGGGTGGTTAGAACATGATTGTTATTCTTTCTTATGTATTTTATATCATCAAAACAAACAAATTTTATACATGTTGACATTTATTAAGGACACATTAGTGGTTTCCTACTAGGATTTATTACTCACACTTTACATGATCATTTTTATGAACATAAAGAATTTATGTATAAGGACCCAAGTAAGGGAAAAGGACATGCATAAGATAGTTAATCCAAGAAGAATGAAGCTGGGAGAAAAACCTTGGCATACTTAGGAAGATTTAATGGATTTATTTATTCTATTTACTTGTATTATTACACTAGTTTTACATGACTCTTTCAGATCCATTTATTTATTTTCTAACATGTATGAAATTTGATAATATATATTTATTTTAAGTTTTTACTCTAATTTGTAATATTTTATTTATATTACTTCTATAAGGATATGATAATGATTTTATAGTCTCCACACTGATTGAATTCAGACACTTGTTGTTTTTTGTCAGCCTTATGGATATAGGGAGGTACACACGAAGTCTTGTGGCTCTCTAGCTTGGTCCTGGTTGCCCGTTTCATGAAGTTACATAATCTTATTAGAGAACAATTTTATTATTCTCTTTTTGACCAACCTAGGACATGGGAGAAAGGATATATGATGTGTGAGAGGCTTGAGTAAGGGAGTTACCATATGCCTAGCTGGATCTTATGTAACAAGCCTCTGAGTAACCATTAATGGGATTTTGTTTCTAATTTATGGGATTTTGTCCAATTCATGCATCAGGATTTGTCATATAGAATCACATTTCATATATATACTTGTTTTATTTTTCAAAATATTTTTTAATTTAATGCCTTGATTATGCAATTTGTTTGAGATGAAAATGTATTCATTGACTGAGTTATATATCTATTTATACACTATTGTGATATATCAGTTGGCATTAATTAGATGAACTTGAGATTGCTATTATGTTTTCTCCATATATGTGTTTGTGAATAACAAGTAGGGATATATAACTTGGTATGTTTTAAGAGGTATATATAATGGGTTATGAGTATAATTCTTGGAGATCCTTTGTGTTATCCTATAAACTGATTATGATATTCCCTAAGAAATTTTGATTTTTTAAATTTACCCAAACATTTTAACAAATACCACATCTAAGTTTATTGATAAGGATGATTGGAAGAGTAGGAAAAAACACCCCAATGGTGGATATTATTGTTCTATCACTAGTAGTTTTAGATAATTTAGATGAGAATAATCCCACATCCATTCTAGTGGTTCAAGAATAAGTAATAATTCAGAAAAGAATCTTTTTCAAATTGCATCTTCAAGGTAGTTGAGCTTTTGAGGCATTGGTTCAATATGATCAGAATGTTCATCCCCAATATCCATTATTCTTCTAGGGTTTTAGAGGCCCCCATGATGTGAGGAACTGAATTGATTGCATAATGGAAATATTTTTCCTAGTGTAAACACCTAAGGGGTATTGATCAAAGATAGAGGGTCTTCCCTCAACCTTTGGTAGACTTTCTAGAAATGATTTTCATTGTCAGAAAAGGAAACATAGGTTTCACAACTGAGTAGTAGAAGAAATCCAAAGTAGATAAGGGACCAATCAACACCTTCTATTGACCAAGGAGTTCTACATTTCATCAAATATGAAAAGTATTGACATTATCACAAGTTCTTCCCAATACCTCAAAGAATGTTTTAACAATATGGCATGATGGGGTGTCTTTAGTAGTTCAACTCTAGAGTTATGAGGTTCTATAAGGGTTTATGACATGAGTGATCTATGACATAGGGATCCATATGGGGTCCTCAATAACAATATAAAATGGTCAAAAACTATGTGATTAATGAATTTAAGGGATAAAGTCATAGAGTTACTGTATAATTAGTTTATGTAGTGGATCATACTACAAAAGATGGTAGTGAGGGATAATCTACTGTTCAAGGTACAATCTTGATCACTTATACACTTTCAACTACATTGTTTGTTACCAATTCTACCCATTCCATTATATATGCATAATTTTTTTATGGACTTGACATACCAGTTGGGTTTTATTCTGAGTTAATTTCCATAAATTCACTATCTATAGAAAACAATGATTTAGGAAATGAAGAGCTTCAATGTGATTCTTTCATGGATTTGATGACCTATTCTTGAGTTGAAATTGACTGATATGGAAGATGGTTACTATTTAATTCCCTGAAGGGAGATATGTTCATTATGACCGATGAGTTAAAACTAGGAGAAGGATGAGTTGGACATAAATGAGTCATCTTGGGATGACTATAGAGAAGATTATAGGACTGTAACATTCAGCAGGATTAGTGGAATCCACCTCATATTTTCCTCTAGTTTTGGATCTCTATTGAGACATATTTCAAGTCCAATTCACAAAAAATTACTATTAATTAAGTTTTTGAGTTTAAGGAATAACACAAGACAGGTCAGTATCCCATTTTTATGCCCCTTATCATTTAGTGCTGACCAAGTTGAAGGGTCTTAGTGTACAATTTGATGACTTAGAGAAGAATGGATTTATTAGACTGATCACTTCACCATGGAGTTCACCTAGTTTTTTTTATAATAAGGAAGATGGTAGTCTTTAACTCAACATAGATTTATATAAGTTAAATCATGATATATTTATGAATAGATATCCTTTACCCAAGATTGATGATATATTTTATTTTTTATGGGGATATCAATGGTTCACCAAGATTGATCTTTAATCAGGATTTCAGTAGTTGTTGTTTAGAGAGAATCATATACTATAGATGGTGTTTCAGAGAATGTATGTGCTATACAAGTAATTAATGATGCATTTTTCCCAAAAAATGCACCAACAATGTTAATGGATCCCATAAAAAAGATATTATACCCATTTTTTACTCATTCATCATGGTGTTCATTATGACCTCCATATCTAATCACCAACCATAGAGAATTATACTTGACATATTGAGATACACTTTGATAACATCAACCTTATGATAAGTTTTTGAAGTGTAAATCTTATATTTAGAAGGTGTAATTATTATGTAATGTGGTTTATCAGATAGGTATAACCTTGGGGCCAGAAAAAGTTGAGGAAGTGATGGTCTGGACACATCCTTAGGATATGTTTTAGATTGAGATATTTATGGGTTTAGTAGAATACTACTGATGTTTTATCTAGAAATTATCCCAATTATATTCACCTATGACTATGATAATGAATAAGGTATTGAATTTACAATGGTCAGAGTAGCGTAAATTTTCTTTCCTTGTGCTTAATAGGATGTTGACTATATCCCCAATTTTTATACTTCCCAACCCAAGTATTGGTTATGTCATTTATTATGATGCATCAAGTGTTAGTTTGGGAGTAGTAGTGATATAGAGGGAGTAGGAAATAACTTATAGTTCATGTCAACAACAACCCCATGAGATAAACTATCATACCCATGTATTTGGAGATAACAACCTTGATCTATTCTTCTAATTGTTGGAAACACTATCTCTTTATTGAGAGGTGTGTTATCTACCCTGACCAAAACATCCTTCACTATATCTTCACAAAACGTGACATCAATTTGATGCAGAGGAAATGGATAGTGTTCCTATAGACCACAAAAAATGAGATGGACTATCTACCTTGTAAGGGTAACATCATTTCATATGGTCATAGCCATAAGATTTAGGTAGATCAGGGGATTGATGAATGGACTTCATATGAAAATGGCGATTGATAAGATTATTGGATGACTAGAGGATGGATGTTTTTGAGGAATAGGGATCAATGATGTGTGATCCATTAGTGTTCACATCATCCTTAGTAGAATAGGTAAAGGATATATGAAAGAAAAACATTGAATCATATATGATATAGGAGAATCTAGCATTAGGCAACCCAATACCCAGGTGGTTGTTAGATATTAATGATGTGATCCCTATACATGGGATTGTTGTAGTCACTGCTTACATAAAGGAAGACCTAATAAGAGACTTCCATACCTCTAGTTAGGTGGTGATTTTAGAAGTTATTATGATATACCTTGACTTTAGGTAGAAGTTGTGTTGGCTAGGGATGAAGAGGGGCATTACTGGATGCCTTACCTTCCAGAGGATAAAGGCTAAGAACTATTATCACGGGGACTACTATTTCCACTACCTATGCCTATGTTGAAGTTGGAGGACATAAAAATGGAATTTTTGATAGTGTTACCCAATAAATTTTAGTTTTGTGACATTTTTTGGGTGAATGTAGATTATTTACTAAAGTAGGTCATTTTTTATGATCATTGAGACTCACTTTGTGGATGATATAGGAAATATATATGATTGCGAGGTAGTACACTTATATTTAGTTTTCTTGATAATCACATATAATATATATACATATTTTAAATCAAAATTTTGGTAGGGATTATAGAAGACCTTAGTGATTTATTTGAGATTGATTATAGTGTACCATACTTAGATAGAAAAACAATCAAAGTGGAAAATTCATACACTAGAGGACATGATTCTAGATTTATCACTAGGATTTGTTGGATCTTAGGATAGTCACATATCAATGGTAGAGTTCACATAAAATAATAGTAATAGTATTTAATTCATATGGAACATTATGGGAATCTTTATGGATTCCCATTTTGTTTACCACTTTGTTGGCATGAGACTAGGGATGCAGTAGTTGTGGGGTCCAGTATGGTAGTGAAGACTTCTTAGTGAGTGAAATTAATTCAAAATAAGATGATCATAGATCAAAATAAGAAGAATTATTATGCCAACCATAGGAGGATAACTTTGTATTTTTTTTTTGTAGGAGAGCATTTTTTTTCTGAGAGTGAATCCTTAGTTAGGCCACCAATGTCTGAGGAATAAAGGAAAGTTAGTACCAAACTATATTAGACCATTTGAGATAATTGAGAGGGTAAGTATGTTGGTTTATCATCTTGATATCCCTTATCAATACTAAGTTATGTATGATGTGTTTCATATTTATCAGATCTGTAGGTATATGCCAAATCCTATTAATTTCATCGACTATGAGAATGTTGATATGATGAATCGTATGTGGATCGCCCGGTTTGAATTTTATAATAGAGAGAAAAAGTCCTTAGAGGGAATATAATAACAATAGTTTGGATTCTATTATGTCCTGGACAGAACCTGGATAAGACTTAGGGGTGAGAGGCTGATGTTTAAGCCCAATGTCCCAAGTTATTCGAGAAGAACCATTTGATGGTACGTTTTAGTGACGATATGTCATTATATAGGAATAATTGAACAATATTATTTTTATTTGATGTATGATATGTTTCATATTTATAAAATTTATTTTTTCTATTTATTTCATCTTTGATGTGGGATTTTTAGAGGTCAGTTTTAAGTGAATAAGGGTTTGAGTTTTGAAAGAGGTAGAGTTAAGGAAGGGCTAGGTTGTGTGCTGGCTACAAGACTGTAACTAGCTTGCAGGGGGAACCCACTGGACAATTGGTTGAAACTACTAGTTAGACTATGAGGCTAGAGGTGGTATATATTTTAATGCATACCCCAACAATGTTGGGATGCCACTAACCAACCCGTGGTTCTTCTAGGCCCACTGGTCAGTAGGTGAGGCCCACCAGGTGGCCTATGATCCTAGTATGAGGGTAAAATTAATGTACACAAGATTTTTAATTCTATAAATTTTTGAAACTTATTTATAAGATAATTATTAACCCTAAGTACCTATTTTTAATTTTAGATCTCTCCCCCTATATCTAGACTCCCCCTATTATTCTTAGCCTCTTCAATCATTGACCAATTTGGTGATGCAATAATGGTCATTTGTTCTTATATCTATTCCAAATTGTTTAACATTATTGAGATATGTGTATGTATATATTATGGATATATTGTTTTTATAATGTATATATTATTAAATCTTACTTTCAATATCAATTAGCGACGAATATTGAGTTTTAACAATGCCTCTTGATCAGATCAAGATCTACCAATGAATATGAATATTATATGGGTAAGTGTTTATTGAAAATATTCCTAGACCTCTTCTTGATGGATGATATATGATAGAAAAATATCTAATTGAAAATTATTTGATATATTGGTGGAGGTATCAACATTTCAATGAAAACCCCCAATTGACTAGAGATAGGATTCTCAAGAATAAAGGTCATTTCTCGATATATTCCCCTAGATCAGTCATCATGAGATCTTCTTATTCTCTATTATCCTATTGAATATCTTTTCTATTTAAGTATTGATCATGTATTAATGATATCCAACTGAACCTGAGTTTATCTTCTATAATCGACCAGGAATTCATGATCCATTCATGAATAGACAATAGATCTAGTGAATTGGTGACCCCTACTTCGATATATCTCATAATTGGGTACATTAACAGGATCCATAAGGTATTTGATTCAAGAACCACCCTTTTAAATGTATAATATTCTTTGTTATCCTTTATAAGCCTATTTCATAAATAACCAGAACTTAAGTTAGTTAATCTTAATGTGTGATCTCGTTCTATGTGGGTGTATGATATGGTTCAGTTTTAATCCTCTGACAAACCTTAGAGTTATTCATCAACATGAGTAAGGTCATAATTTCATCACTTTTTGGGGATATTTTGTACACTTGTTTCCTTTGTATGATTATTTTGTTTGAATAATTTGAGGACCATTTTTTATTATGGTCACAAGTGTATGTGTAGCCAATGTGATATGATTAAGATACTAATTTCCATGAGAATGATGGTAATTTTTGTAATCATACTTATTATTCATCGCATGTATTATATATTTATACTATTTTCACATTATTATATCCTATTAATAGATTTTTATGCTCTACCCTATTATTTATGTTACCATATCCTTAGATGTATTGTTCTCAGTACTCATAATCAGTGGACCACACAGACATGGTTATCCCTTAGAGGTGGAGTGCGAACAACTTGTGATGACATAGACAATGAGACATGGAATAGGGTATGGATACAATGATGCATCATAAATATCTTGTGATTCACTTGATACCCACCAGATTCCATGTATAATGTTTACATGAGGCCCAGTGTATATTAAGTATCATGATCACTCGATGCATAGTGGGTTTAAAAAGCATGAATGACTTGATTCCTAGTGGAAATCGAGTAACTTGTTCCCAAAATATCGAGTAGTATCTTTACTAGTTTCTGGATAGTTCTTGACTTGTTCAAATATCATGATATTACTTCTATAATGGAGCTAATTTAGGTACATTCAATGCTCATGGTGGATTGGTTTACATATGGGTACTCAACATATGATTGTTATTCTTTCTTAAATATTTGTTGTTATCATGGAATACAACTATTATACATGTGAAAATATGATATAGATACATTGGTGGTATTTTAGAGGGTTTTATTACTCACACACTTTATAGGAATTTTGATGTACATTCATACTTCTTGAATTTGGATCCAAGCAAGGGAAAAGGGCCCATAACATATGGTTGAGCTGAGGAGCATGAATATGGGAGCGGTATTGAGATGTACTTTAGAGGATACTGTAATTATATTTATTTTATATACCTATATTGTTACACTGGTTTATCTATCCACTCAATGTTCCCTTTATTTATTGTTTGATATGTGTTCATTTTATTTTATTTATCCTCCACCTTGTTTACTCTGAGTTGTTATATTCTATTTATATTATTATCATAAGGATATGATATTGAGGGTATAATATCACTACTAAAAATGTTAAGAGAATTGATTCTAGTTAGTAGCCTCTTTCTTATGCGTAGGCACACATGAGGTCATGTGCCTCTTCAGCCCGGACCTAGTGGTTTGGGTCAGGGCATTACAAGATACACATACTATGTTTTTTTATTCCATAGAAATTTGATAGTATCATAAAATTCTAAAAAATTTACCATTATCTAATTTTAATATTCCTATACTAATCTTGAAGTTCTTTTATGAAATTATATTTTATATATAAAAATTTTATTTATTAAATAAAAATCTTATTGTATTTAAAAAATGCATTTGGAACCCAAAATTCCAAAAATATTTTCTAAGGAATATTCATATTGTTACATTGATATTCATTTTGAATATAAATTATTAAAAACAAATAATTATATTAATACCAAAAATTATTATTTTTAATTTATTTGAAACTTTTAGTCGTGATAGTTATATTACTATTACAACAATAATATAAAGAAGTTATTATTTTAAGGGTCTAATTCCCAATAGTCCGATTCTAAGGGTCTCATTTACCCCCAAAAGGTAATACTATACCTTATAAATACACTTTATTTCAACTTCTAAAATAATTTTTATCTTTATTATATTTATCATAAAATGTATATTCCATTGCTTATTGGTCTCTATATAATAACATTATGTCTTATATATTTGTCATTATTTTTATGGTATAATCCTAAAAATTTCATGATTATGGTGTTACCCTATAATGTTATATGTCATGTACCACTAGTTATAGTCATTATTAAAAATGTAAATTTCTAATTTATATATTACTATAATAATGTTGTCAAAGGGATTATATTTTGTGGTTGATATTGTAATAAGATAATTATTTATTATACTCATGGATGGGGTTTTACAAAATCCAAGTCTATTAAATAGAAATAATCACTATCCCAAATGAAAAAAATACAAAACATTATCCACACATTATCCAACCCATGATTCACACCATAAAAGGCACCCACCTGGGTAAACCCTAATCTCACTATACTAGACAACCAATTAAGTCCCTCGTCCTAGAATTGATAATTTCATCATGGAAGTGATATATCAGACCCCAAATGCCATAATTCCACTGACCCAATCATATCAAGGAGGTTAATAGGTCCATTATTTACATCAAGACTATTCAAATACATTTATTATAACTATTCACTTTCTAGAACCACTACCCAAGGTCATCATCACATAATAGACCACACTGCCTATCTTATGACCCCAATGTTAGTCATTCATAAAAATTATATGGATTTTAACCACAATGGGGTTCTTTGGAACCAATTGAAGGCCACACACAGTGTATTCATAATTATAAAGAATGATAAATTCACTATACTATGTGTGATACTCCCAATTCAATTCATTTTGTCCTTACCCTAGCTTGTTTGATATCCCATCACTCAACCAACCCTTTACTAAAATACCCTCACCCAAAACCCAAGTTTTATGCATAAATTTTCCAAACAAGAACACATGAAATATTTTAAACCAAGGAAGTAACCTCCAAAATTAATATTGTTAGAGTTAACCTATCTGATACATGGCCTGATCGTTCCCCATATTCCTAAATTGATAAATTAGAAAAATTGGACCTAAAACAAGGGTGATTCCCAAATAGCGAAAAAATGAGATAATTACAAATATTTTAATTATTTTATACCTTAAACCCACCAATACAATCCTACTTATTCAAATTAAACATCTATCTACAAATAAACAGAGATCATAGAGCTCAAATAGTGAAGTGGGAGAGGGGGGACATCATATGAGAGAGAGGATTAGAGGGGGGGGGGGTGTTATTAGATTAACCAACAAATGGGGAGTAGGAATCAATTCAAATATTAACAAAAATAAATTTTTCTTATGATTTATGTTCATTATGGTGTGACCTAGGTGACCATGGTGCAATTCCCACCTACAAGAACACATAACTTCATTAATATAAGGATTACAACATAATAACCCTATCTAAGGTAAATATAAAAAATATAGACCATGCATTTTGGTATGAATATGATATTTTTGGTTTAAAGCATCACCTGAATAAACCAATATGGCACAATCACATCTGTTTTCTTGTGATTTTTTACTTATAATAAATTTTTTCATTCTTCACTAAAATGAAATCCTCCAACCATCTCTCAAATCCACCTAAAAACACTAGAAAACATGAAAATTTATAAAAATAAATCTTAGGGATTTTAATATCCCCAAAATTATAATTTGAATCTAAAATATCAAACACCCCTACTTAGGAAATTAAACATCACATTATATTTGAATTTATCAAACAATAATGAGACATGTCATAAAAAATATAATATTAAATTCAAGGTAGAGGATAATTATTAATTATTATCACATGGTTAAAATTTTGATAGTCAATGAAAAAGAATAATATTTTTCATCATTTATTGAAAATTAATAGTGTTACCCATGGTGACATACATGCTGGAATAAATCCCCCACCAATATTCAAATTAGGTATTTAACCCCTAAAAATCATAAAGAAAACTTTTATATCAGGAATATATATTTGAATTATACCTTAAAATTAAATAAATATTGAACTTAATGTCTCTCCCTTGTGTTATTATAGAAATTACTTCATCAAATACACCCATGAAATCTCCCATATCCATATAAATTCATGGTGTTATCTTTAAACTCCATCGATTGAAGATTCCTCATAGATAGTTTACAATATATATATTCTAGGTTCATAGAAAATGTTCCTTAATAAATACATGAGTATCATACTCTTCCAAAAAAGAGTGGAAACTTCCATCACGTGAGGTGAAAGAGACACTATTCCCTAACAGAAAACTTGAGCTTAAATCATCCCACCAAACCCTTTAAAATTGTGTAACACCCTTGACCCTAGTAGCATGAATTCAGTGTATAATTTATTACATTACCATAATATACAAGGAATAACATCCCGATGAACCAAATAGTTTGTTAACCTTAGTAATCTAGATAAAAAATTTAAATTCAAATTACATTTCAAATCATAAAATAAAAAAATAATTTTCTTTGATAATTACATTATTCCCTTTATTGTATCTTGACCTATCAATCAAAAAACACATCCTCATATTCAGGAGAAAATAAGACATAAGAAAGGGGTGATATCAGATGATTAGTACAAGTAAGCATAAAACAAAATATATGAATAAATAATTCATAATCAATATAGAAAGGTAAATTACAGATAGAAATTTTATTTAATAAATAACATGATCATAATATGGAAGGGATAAACAGTGATAAATAATTTCATATAAATAATCACATGATCATGAAACATAACCATATATACATAAACTAATAAAATAATCACATGGAATATCAATAACTAAATACACAATAATGGAATGTATAATTCTGAACATCTAAAACATGATATCAAGGCCTTGTACCAGGAGATATAATACCATAAATCCCTTGTTCCAATACATCTATATAAATGGGTAAGGCCTTAGAAAAAACCTAATATAGATTGTATCATGAGACCTACCGCTACATCATGGGGATATAGAAATCCCCTCCCAAAACTTACTATGTTAAATGAATTCCTTATTTCAAAGGGGTGAAACATATAATAAATAAATATTTTTATTTAAAATATTGTAATAATTTTAACCACTTTCCCCAATAAATAAACATAATCACAAACCATACAAAGTAAAGTGAACGGTATCAACATAGTAGATCCCCAGTGAAACTAATCATAAAACAATTAGATAAATAATAAGGATGGTATAATTCCAGTATATACACAATGGAGTAATATTATAGTGTTTTTTCCTTGAAGAATATAAATACCATAAAAATAAATTTAAAAACATTTTTGAGGAATATATCCTTTTCAATTTGAAAACCACATTTTAAAAATAAAGTCTCAGAAAATATTTTCAAAAATATTTTTATTTGAAAATATACTTTGAAACTTATAAAAGAATCTTTAAAACATTGTGTGGTCATGATTACATGGATTTCAATCTATCACGAGTATGTTAAAATAAATAATCATTCCATATTTTTGGTAAAAAGTCAAACATTCCTTGTTTGAAAATGACATGAATATTCCTTTAATTTTTTTATAAAAAGTAAAATTTGGTAAAATTTTATTTAATAAATTGTTTTTAAAATGTTAAAAAAATTAATTTTTTAGAATACATGGTTTTGGAAGAAATCCAATTTCTGATAAAAGAGGGAAATAAAGTCAAATTTTATTAAAAACATTTTCTTAATAATTTTAAGTACCAAAGATAGAAAAAATGATATATTACTTATACGAGTTTGTGAATAAAGAGAGTAAAATAAAATATATTTATTTTAAGAGAGAAATATCAAATAAATCCACCAAGGGATACTTAAACAAAAAAACTTGAATAACGATGAGAATGTGAAATAAACCCTTACCACTTTGGTAACTTTTGTATCATAAGCACCGTGAAATAAATAAAATTAAATGAAAAATTAAAAACCATGAAGATAAATTAAATAATTATATGACATAAAAAAGGTTAGTATATACACCACATAAAATAAATATGTTGTGAATATGGCATATGTCCCACTAAAGTAAAAGTGAAACAAGAAACCATTACTATTGGTCTCATTTCATTCATACATATATTTATGTATTTTATAATTTTTTTAAGAAAATTATAAATTTATAAAATAACTATAATAATATTTATAATATCATATATTTTCCTATTATAAGATTTTACTACCCTTTGTTAATAATATTTCCTTATTTTCATTATTTCGGGTGTTAATTGTCTTATTTTTATGCACATTTTATAATGAAAGTTACTATTATTATGAATAGGATATATATAATATAAAAATTATAATAATGTTATAATTATCATAGTTACTCATTATATAAATTTTTATAACCATTTAAGAAATTTGGACATGGAAAATGAATCGAATCACTTTTTGGAGATGGTATGTCATACATACGCATAAGTGACAATATTATTCCCTTAATGAGTGAAAGGGTAAGAAAGTAGGTGATATATTGATTTTATATAATCCATATCATATTATATATATCAAATATATTCATTTATTGTTTTATTATTACATTCCATGAAAAGTGTAAGTGAAAAAGGAATCACATCACTTCATGGGGCGGTAGTCCACCATAATCATGAACAACTATCATATTTGAAACAGAATGGAAAATAAAAAGGTATATGTGATATTAAAATTTCATAAGTATAATAACATAATAAATATCATATGAAATTGGTAAATCCATCACTATATCCTTTCTTTAAATGTGGTGATAGAAAATGAACTACATGAGTTCGTGAGGTGGTAGTCCCCAGTACATACAATCAATGATTTCATTTCCCATTTGATGGAAGTATAGATGGATAAATATTATTACATGAACATAATAAAATATTAGTATATAGAAGATAATGGTGTTATTATCTTGTAATATTTAAGGCATACTTTAAGAAAAATAATAACAAATAAATTGAAAGATAATTGTTAAGATAATTAAATTCTCTAAGAGAAACCTCCATTGGATCTCCCCTCAAGAACCCTAGGTGTTGTCTTTTGGGAGGACCAAGAGATATAGAATATTTAGATGAATGTTTTAGAGATATTTTTTCATAGTTTGGGTAATAAAATTGGATTTATGTGTGTGAATAAGTGAGGGGATGTAGTTCCCTTTTATAAGTGGGGGAAATAGAACCCTCTTGGAAATTATGTAGAATTGTTTCAAAAGAATCCAAAACAATAAAGTCATTCACATGAAAAAAGATTCAAAATGACCCTATATTCAATAATGGTAAGGATAATGTGGAAATATGACCATAAAATAATATTTTGATATGTTTTGGGTGACTTTTAACCCTTATCTTCTTAGTTTAACCCCATAACAAACCCATTTTTACCAAAACCACGATAAATGATTTTTACTATTTTCACTATTAATTTTGGTCAAAAGTAAATTAAAACTTATTAGATAATATAAATTATGATGATTCCAAATATGGAATCAATTTTTCCCAACTAAATTCACATAATTAGAAAATTTTAATTTAAAATTAATCTCTTAGATGTGATGAGAAAGCGGATTTTTATAGAAAATGTTCAAAAGTTTATAAAGTTTGTACATGAAAATTAAATATGAAAAAGATTACAATGACCTAAATTGGATATATATATATATATATAATATAACTACTATTAATTTAAAAATAATTTAAAATTTAATTCAACATTATTAATAATTTGAATGAAAAGACAATTTTTAATTAAAAATCAGTATTTTTCACTATTCATTGAAAAGTGAAAAATTTCAGAAAAATAAACAGATTCATCCTAAGATAATATCTATTATATAATTTAAAAAATTATGTAATTTTCTTCAACTAAATTATATAAAAATTTTAAAAAAATAATTTTATATTATGTACACAAATCATGACTAAACCATCTTTTAGAAAAAATACAGTTTTTTAGAAAACATTTATTTTTTCTTTTAATTGATTATTATTTTATTTATAATTAATATATAAACAATTATTTTTTTACATGTGTAAAACATATAATTTTCATACTCTCCAATTTAATGTTTTGGTT
This sequence comes from Viscum album, assembly GCA_963277665.1. Lineage (NCBI taxonomy): Eukaryota > Viridiplantae > Streptophyta > Magnoliopsida > Santalales > Viscaceae > Viscum > Viscum album. Next base: position 1,813,693,410 of record OY728156.1, read on the forward strand.
ATAATAATATACTATATTATGATTTATTTAGACTCGATGTTGCGTGTTCCACAAACTACTCAAGAGATTAAATTTAGAGAAAAATATTTTTAATAGGTAGTTTAAGATTATATTTTCATATTGAATACTCTGTAAAATAAAATGATCTTATTTTATAATTTTTGACTGTTATATTCTGCCCCCTTAAATAAATTTCATCCTCACGATTTAATCTTGATTTCAGTAATCAAGGTTTTGAAATTTTAAAATACCTTTGTTAAAAACCTACATTGTAAAAATGTTTAATAAAAAATCCTCTTAATAATAGAGATTGGGAAGTATAAAGATCATATGTAATGAAACATAATTAGGTTTCTTAGTAGGATAACATTGGTGGAATATGAAGATATAGACATGGAATAAAAGCACAAATAATTATAAAGAGTGATAAAGGTTATTAATCACAAGAAAGTGAATGATCAATGGAAAGTTAAGGACCTCAAAACCATAAATATGTGATGATTTAAAAGACCATCATTTCAACATAAATGAAGGTATTATTATTTTTTTAAATATCCTTTTCATAGAGTTGAGTAATTTCATTATCATCTACACTAAGAATATATGAAAATATTTTTACTTGATATCCCTCTATTTCTTAGGCACGATTTCATATTTTGGTTATACTTCAATCATTTTACACTTCATATATTACTATAAGAAATGAATATCCAAGATGAATTGTTTATTTTTTATGCACTAAAATTAAATTTTAATATATCATTATATTCATGAATGAGTGAAAATTCCTTTCATATAGATTAATATAGAATTCTCAATAGTAACACCAAAATTTTAACTTAATCCATTACTGATATAGTTAACCTTCAAAATCTTCCAAAACACATTCGACCAAATTCAAATTCCATTTTTTTGAATTAATACTAGTAAATAAAAATTATATTACCTTAAAATTATAAATTATATATTAATTACACATTAAAAGTTTTTTAATGCCTTTATCACCATAAAAACATAATGAAAACATGTATTCATTTAAATATAAAATCATAGATTTTAGAATATAAACCATAAATCAATATTTGCAGTAAACTCTAGAAATGATGACATAAAACATAAAAAATCTAACCAATTTCATGGAAAAGAACACTATATCATAAACATCTAATTATTATATCAACCACAGAAATATATTAAAGGTAATCCTCCCTTAATCAGGTGTTTTTAATGCAGTTCAACATACCACTGAATCACTTTTCTGGGTCACCAGTTCCATTAAACATATGCTCTCAAATCCTTTAATAAATGGTACTACAGTACAATACTTATATGTTTCATGAATATTATAATGGTAATTTAATTAATAAAATAATTTTAAAACATATTTATTTGATCTAATTATACAAGAACAATTATCATTACACTTTGGCTGTATCAATAACTTAATCTTGGCCTTGATCCCTTAGCTCATTATGAGGTATATTATCCTAATTATTGGGGATTTAATTTTCATTAGGCCCTATTTATTTATAGTGGAAGAAATTTACATTGTCATATTCTTTCATTCCCTTGAAATCGTGATAATGATAGAATTTCTACCCACACATGGAACATTGTAAATTAGGCTTCATAATTAACATATTTTCCTGATTATTGGGGATTTATATTTTTATTACATACATAGTCCATACCATGCCTTGAAAACATTGTAAATTAGGCTTCATAATTAACATATTTTCCTCTTATTCATGCCTTATACTAAAGAACTATCTTTCTATATCCTCTTATTACTCATGAAGAAAATATTTTTCCAAGAAGAGTGCCTTTAAATGCATCCTTTCTATATTTTCTATTCCTTCTTCATCCTTAATTTTTTTTAAATCAATGGACAACATTGATCCAAATCCCCTGAGAGATGATAAACATACATGAACACTTTTTACCTTTCACTACTTCCCAAAGTGAAAAATATATTCTCCAAGGAACATATCCATTGCTCTGTTAAAAATAGATTTTAAATCCCATTGAATGATGGAGGATTCTGATAAATGAAGCAGTCTATTATTGTTGTATCAAATGGTGGATCAGTAGACTACTACATATGGGATAAGTTATTAACCATAACCTAATTCAAATTCCCTAATATGGTTATAATTTGATTAGTTACAGTTTTATCTCTAGCTCTAGCTTTATTATCTTTCCCAATAAGGTACTCCATACATTGAGTTTATACAATTATACGATTCTCATTTCCTCTGTTAGGTTCCATTTATAAATAATGACATACACTAGATTATATCATAATAATATCAAACCTAATGTATAATCCAAATATTTAGGAAAAACTTAACATAAATCAATAAAATTATGCATAGCTAACATCATAATTAAAAACATGGTTTCCTTTGTTGATATATTTATTTTTCAATCCTTTATAATGGTTTGTAAAAAATTGGAATTATCCTAATAATTTTCCCTGAGATTCTCAAACCATGTGTTCAATAATACCTTTTTCATGAACCAGGTGATGATCAGTTCTAGCCCAATGCATCCTTTTAAGAGTTATTACCCCTAGGTACATCTGTATCAAAACCACATCCACTTATAGTATCTAGAAAGAGATGTATTTTCTTGGAAAAACATATATTATCTTCCTTAACAAAAATTTATGATGTTTTTATATACTTATCCTTAAAGTCTATCATAGGGTTATGTTCCCAAATCTATGATTTCTTAAATCTAGTTCCCAATTTTTCCACTAATCTTCCTCTGATACCAACTAAAGAACCCCCAACCCCAGTAGCCCAGAGCCGATGTCTAATTTATTACATAGGAAAAATATATAAGGAATCACATCCATAAATACATAATAGTTTATTATTCTTGGTGAACTAGATACATAGTTAAAATTCATATTTCATTTTAAAGAATAAAATATACAAGGAATTTTCATTTTGAATGAAATTATTCCCCATAGAATATCCATAAAAATCAATAACAAAACACTTCCTTATATATTAGGGAGAATAAAACACAATAAAGTGGTGAGAAAAATTGCTCAATAAGGGTAAGAGTACTGCAGAAGCTATGAATAAATAAGGAATAATCAATATGTAAGGGTAAATTACTAAAACACATTACATTTAATAAATATCAAGATAATAATATGGAACTAATAAATTATTACTAAATAATTCCATACAAATAATAACATATAAATTAAAATTAAACATGAATACTCTAATTAATTGATTAATCAAATGGAATTTCAATAGTTTAATCTATAATGATGTAATGCATAATGTTGGACATCTAAAACATACCATCAAGGCCTTGTTCCAAGACATCAAAGAATATAGATGCCTTATGCCAAGACATCTATATAAATGGGAGAGGCCTCAATAAAAACTAAATCTAGTTTTTCTCATGAGTCCTACCAATGCATCGAGGTGCTATAATGAGCATGACCTACCACTTTCTAAGTCAAGTGAATTCATCATATGAAAGAGGTGAAATATAATGAACATAAATATTCATATTTAAACTAGCATAAAAAGTGTAAATACATTCCCCAATCAATAAATGATGATAATATTTTATCATAAACCACTATTCAATTAAATTATTTTTTACCTATGAATGAACTATAGTGGCACACCCTAGGGTCGATCTCTTGAGGAGGTCGCTTACAAACAACATCTTTATATTTTCACTATTATAAATATTAATTATATAATACTATTAAAATAAAATAGATGGGGGGTTTAAGTGTATGATATATATATATATATTTAAATAAAAAACATAATAAAAAATAAGAAAAACACAAAGAAGTTATCGGAAGAAAACCATTTCTCTTGAGGGTTCGTAGTGGTGTTATCATAGTTTTTCAAAATATTTTCTCATTAATTTACTCAATGTAGAGATCAAGACCCATCAATATACACCGTATCATTCAAATTTTATAACCCTATATTGATACCTATACATGTATAAATAATATCTTCCTCATTACTACCAAAGAAAAACTCAAACATTTGAATGACTTAGATATCAATGAGAAGAAAAATGATTAAATGAGGAGAAATAAAACAATAATAGGGAATGTGGGGTGAACTCTCAAAATAATAAATTTAATTAATACTGAAATATTAGAATAAAACATTAAAATTAATTAAAGTTAAATAAACCCAAATACCACCACTTCCCCCCTCGAACAACAGTGATGGTTAGTTCTATACAAACATGGAGATAAAAGAATCACAGTGGGAGTAATAAAAAATTTAAAATAATATAAATTAATAGAATAAAAAGAGGAAAAAGATAATATATAATGGTAATATGAAAAAATATTATATAAACTTAAATCCACATTGGATCATGGGAATGAATATATTTTGGTATGGGAGGTGAGACACATATTTATAGTGAAAAAGTGTGAATAATTTCTCCCAGAATTTTAGCTCAAAAATCATGTTCATGTATGACCTATTAAATGGAAAAATTGTGAATATGTGTCATCTCTAAAGTTGTTTCACCTTTTCTCCTGCATGTTCCCCCAAAATTTTAACTTTATATTCCACCGTATGTATGAGTTGTGGTATCTTTACTCCGAGAGCTTAATTTTGTCAAGGAGACTCTTTATATTCCAAAAGTTAAAATTTTCATGCCATTATGAGCATAAAAATGATTGATTAATGTGTGTATTATTTTATTAATTTTTTTCATTAATTCCTTCCCCATCTCCATGTTTAATTTTATCTTTATTAGACCTCATTAATTCATGATATATTCCCATATTAAAATGTGTCTAGATCCATGCATAGTTTTCATGGTCCAACTTGTGAGCTAGTTTTGGGATTTTAAAAGATGGACTGAGCTTTAGCTCTAGAAGGATGAAATGAATCCCGTGGTTTATCAATGCCTAAATGAAGTAATTTTACAATTTTATGCCGTTAAAAAAAGTTATGGCATAAATAAAAAATAAAAATAAAACTGCTAAAATCCAAAAATTAGTTTATTTTTTAATAAAGCTCAAAATACCACTAAAACCTAAAATTTTGACAGTTACCCATAAAATAACACTATAGTGGGTTTTAGAACATTGAATTAAAGTATAAAATGTCTGAACATTTTATCTTTATCAATCCCCCATACTTAATAATTTCACTCTTAGGAAATCATTTTATATCCAAATTAAAATCCACACAATAATAAAAAAATGAGAGAACATCCATAATCATTTCCAAAATAAAATTCCATCATTATTATTCTATATAAAACAATTAACTTTAATTATTATTCCTCACATTTAAATTCATTCATCCTCAAAAATCCATCCGTGGACCAATCAAAACCTTCCTCACCTTGAATTTCATGTCACTCTTCTCTCTAGAGAAATTGAATATGGAGTTATGCTTATACATGAAAATTTATTGTATCACCATAGACATGTGAAAATTATCATCTCAACACAGCATGAAACATGAAAATGAATTCAATAATTAGGTCTTATTCAAGGTAAATTCTATGGATTAGGGTTGGTGGGAAAACGATTGAAAAAATTAAGGCTAAAAAGAGGAGGTTAGACTCTTAAGTAAAATGCATTAATATTCAAGTGAAAACATAAGAAAAACCCCACTAAATCCCCCTTGAATATGTGAAACACAAAACCAAACCCTTTTTATGACATGATACATGAGGTAATAAATTATTAAAATTAATGATATCATTTAAGTTATCTATTTTTTTAAAGATATAGAAAGGCACAAATTTATTTTATTTTTTTTTTGAATTTTTCCATGGACGATGAATTGAAAATTGAATAAAATGAAAGAATGAAAATTAATTCCCTTGACGTTTTAATGTTATATAAGTCATAAAATGAGGTATAATGAGAACTACAAGCTCATCTATATTTTTTTCTTTTAATTTTTTTTTTCATTTTTTTCATTTTTTAAAGGAGAACCAGATGAAAAAAATAAAACACAATGAAGCGATGACTCAAGAACAAATATATCTTTATCCACTACCCAAATTTATGACACACACCTCACAAAAAATCAATATTTTTCTCAATAAAGTGTGTGTATTATAAATAATATTTAAAAATGGTTCAAAATACCTCACATGACTAGAAAAATATTTTGAGTTAGTGTCTCATAGGAATAGAATTTAAAAATTGTCCAAACTCATAAAAATTAGTAAAATCCAATTAAAGGAAAAAGTTTTCACATGAACAATCACTTAAACTTCATTTTTTAAAATATGATTTCAATATATCAAAATAAATTGAAGTGTGAAAAATGATATGAATATTCATTAAAGGTAAAAATTCCTAAAAAATGAAAAAATAAAGAAAAAAACATAAAAAACTAAATAGGTTGACACTCCCCCAGATATATAATTTACTAACCCTCATTTTAACTCACCAAAATAAAAAATATGGGAAGAAAAACTAAATAGAAAGAAATATAAAACTTGGATTTATTTTGCATTGAATTCTTTGAGTTAAGATCCTCGGTACTACCACATTGAGCCTAAAATAAAAAAAGGAAAAAACATGAGAAAAATAAATAAAAATAAAGAGATAGGGGAAATAATGGGGGTAATGCTTGGTTTGACCGCCAAGAGGGTGATAAGTTTTTTATTCCCCTAGTCGGGTAGTTGTAGTGGTTTAACACCAATATGAAGGTGGAAAGGGTTTCATTCTTAGAAAACAATAGAAATTATTTATTCCCTTGATCTTAATCCCATAATGGTCATGGAGGAACCAATGGATAGATTATATAAGCTCCTCCACCTTGAGAATGTAGTATAACTTAATATATGAGGGAGGGAGAAAGAATGAGTCCTACTCTTCTTTGGCATGACTTTTTTATCCTCTTCATTTTTATTTAGTGCCTAGTTATTTTTGACTTCATTAGAAACTTCAAAACGATAGATGTTTGAAAAAAATTTAAAATATATATGATTAATTCATGACAAAAAAACAAATAAATATCCCCTTTTAGGTAAATAATATTAAATGTCGATCTATTTAGGAAAGAGCACTAGGAATTCTATCTTTGTAGGGGAATATTAATATTCCTCTAAAGAAATAGATATTTATAGAGAAGCTGATTTATCATTTTCATAGATGGGATAATAACTTACCTTTTTGTCTTCAACAAAATCTTACCAATTTTTATCAAAATCATGTCGATCTCTTATAGTTATATTAGATGGCATGAAATCTTCAAGAACCTCTTCAAGAAATGACCAAGTATAGATGATTGGATCTTAAAGTTTCACATTTATGCCTTCCTTGGGTTCATAAACATCAAATAAATGTGGAATAGTATTTTAATTCTCCTCATATTTTCTTTGTTTACATTCCATTTGTAGGACCTTACCTTCTTTAACTTTTTTGGCCAAAGACGCTACTATCTTGTATACATTTTCGAGAACATTGAAATTCTTTTCAATCACCAAGGAATTTTGTTGAAATTTTATCTTCAATTTATCTGCCATGATGGAAAATTAAGTACTATTACATGAATATAAAAAATCACTAAATTAATCCATGACCTAAAGAAACCATTATATTCAATGAAACTTTTTTAAAATTTTTTTGAATTTTATTTATTTATTTGGGTTTTTATAATAAATAGTATGTGTAAGAGCTTGGAATCTCTAGAAACGTTTCAAAATTGATGATAAGAGTTTTTTTAGAACCACTATTTAATTAAATTATTATTTACCTATGAATTTACCATAGTGGAAAACCCTTAGGTTGATCTCAAGAGGATGATTATTACATGCACTATCTTTCTATTATCACTATTATAAATCAAACTAAAATAATAATATTAAACTAATATAGATGGGGGAGAAATTCATAAAATAATATATATATATATATATAATATATATGAAAATACAAAATAGAATTAAAAATAAGAAAACCAAAAAGAAGTTAGTGGAATAAAACCATTGCTCTCAAGGGTTCGTAGTGCAATTTTCATTATTATTAAAAATATTTCCTCATTATTTTACTCAATATAGAGATCAATAACTGTCACTATATACCCTATCATTTGAATTTTATTACCCTACCCTGATATATCTTCATGTAGGAGTAATCTCTTCCACATCAATACCTAATCCAAACTCCACCCTTTTAATGTCTTAGATATCATTGAGAAGGAAAATGGTTAAATGAGGTTGAAAAAAACAATAGTAGTGAATATGGGTAGGCTTATCAACATAATAAATTTAACCACTATTGAAATTTTAAAATAAAATATGATAAATAATAAATTTTAAATTAACTCAAATACCACCCCCCCCTCAAACAATAGTGAGAGTTAGTTCTCAACAAACATTGAGATAAAAGAAGCATGGGGGAGAAACCCAAAATTGAAAAGAATAGAAATGAAGAGAATAAGAATAGAAACAATCAAATAGATATTTAATATATGAAATAATATTATATAAACTACACTCCACCTTATCCTATGAAAATGTCTATCTTTTGGTATGGAAGGTGAGACACATATTTATAGTCAAAAAGTGTGAATAATTTTATCCCAAAATTTGATCTCAAATATTTGTGCATATATTATCCATTAAATGGATTAATTTTGAATAATTTACTTATTTAAAGATGTTCCATTTTTTCTCTTGTGTGAAAAATCAAAATTTCAACTTGATTAGCCACTAGAAGTTGGAGTTATGGCATTTTTAATTCAATAAATTAATTATATCCAGGTGACTCTTAATATTCAAAAACATTAAATTAACATGCCATTATGACCATGAAAATGGTGTATTCACGTTTTTAATCCTTCATGAATGATGTTCATTAATTCATTTTATATCTTAATGTCAAATTTTAGCTTCATTGGACCTACCCATTTATATGTATAGGCCCATATTCAAATGTGTTCATATCCATGCACATTTTTCAAGGTCCAACTTCTGAGAATGTTTTGGGCTTCCAAAAGATGGATTGAGATTTGTCTTCATAAGGATGAAATAAATCCCATTATTTATGTAAGCCTCAATGTAGAAAAAGTAATGGTCGAAATATATAATAAAAATAAAATAGTTAAAATCAAAAATTAGGATTTTTTTGTAATTACTCTCAAAATACCACTAAAAACTAAAAATGTGAATATTTCCCATAAAATAATACTATTTTGGGTTTTATTTACATTAAATTATAGTATAAAATGTTTAAAAATGTTAGTTTCATCAATAAACATAATCATAAACCATATGAAGTAAAGTGAATGGAATCAACAGAGTAAATCCTTAGTCAAAATGATCATAAATCATCTAGAGAAATAATAAGGTAGGTATTATAAAAAAAATATACCCATTGGAGTAATAGTAAAGGGTTTGTTTAATTGATGAATATAAATACCATAAAAATATATTTAAAAACATTCTTGAGGAAAAATATCCTTTTCATTTTGAAAATCACCTATTAACACAAAAAGTTCACAGAAAAGTATTACAATAATTTTCCTATAAAATAACCTTCAAACCTTATAAGTTAATATTTAAATCATTTAGTGTAAATTATGGAAGAAAATTCTATACATGTTGAGTATGTTAAAATAAATATTCCTTCACATTTTTGGTAAAATGAAAATGGTCCTTGTTTTATAACGACTTGAAGATTCCTTTAAAAACATTTTATAAAAATTAAATTTTGGTTAAAATGATTTTAAAAATCATTTATAAGGGGTTAAATAATTATTTGAAAACATTTTTAGAAAACAAGATTTTGTAATATAACAAATTTCAAACTGAAGAGAGAAATGAAGTTATATTTTCTTAAAAAAATTCTTAACTATTTTAAGTACCAAAGAAAGTAAAAAATAGTACAATTAATTGAAAAATTTCATGATTTAATAGAGGATAAGATATATATTTATTTTAATATATAAATATAAAATAACTATCCTAAGGGATACTTAAACAACAACAATCTTGAATAATAATGAGATTGTAAAATAAACTCTTGGCACTTTGGTAACTCTTGAATCATAAGCCCCATGAAATAAATAACATAAAATGAAGTGTTAAATACCATTACAATAAATGAATTAATGATATAACATTTAAAAATATAATTATATACACCAAAAAAATAAATGGTGAATATGGCTTATGTATCATGAAAGTAAAATTGTGAAGAGAAACCCATACCTTAGGTCTGATTTCATTATTAAATGTCCATAAATCATATATAATAGTTTAAATTAAGTTATTAACTTATAAAAAACTGTAATAATATTTATAATATAATATATTATTCTCTTATAACATGTTACCACCCATTTGTTTATAATATTTCATTATTTTCATTATTCTAGGTGTTAATTACGTTTTTTATCATGCGGGTTTTATTATGAAAGTTCTAGTTCTAGTTTATATAATATAAATATATATATATTTTAAAAAATTATAATAATGTTAAAAATATAATATCTACTTTATTATATAAATTTTTATAATAGTTAATGAAAGTTGTATTTGGAAAATGAATCACATCACTTCGTGGAGATGATAGGTTGTGCGATTGAACTGACAAAAATATCATTCCCTTAATGAGTTAAATTTTATAGAATTTGGTGATATATTAACTTTAAATAATAAATATAATCTCATATATATCACATATATTCATTAATTTTATCCTAATTACATTCCACGTAAAGTTTAAGTGAAAAACGAATCACATCACTTCGTGAGGGGGTAGTTCGCCGTACACAAAAGCAACAATATCATATTCGAAACAGAATAGAATGTAAAAAGTTATATGTGATATTAAAATTAAATAAGTATAATAATATCATAAATATCATATACATTATTTAAATCTATCATTATATCCATCATTGAAAAGTGGTGATGAAAAAAAAAACAACATCCGTTCTTGTGGTGGTAGTCCACCATACACACAATCGATGATTTCATTTCCCATTTTATGGAAGTATAGATGGATAAATATTATTCAATAAACATAAAAACATGTAATTATATGGGATATAGTTGTTTTATTATATTTTAAGTGTTAATACATAATTTAAGGTGTAAAAATATTAAAGAAAATGAAAGAGTTTTGTCAAGATAATTACCTTCTCTAAAAGAAAACTCCTTCATATCTCCTTTATGGACCCTAAGGATGGTTTCTTGGGAGGAAGAATAGATTTAGAATATTTATAAGTATTTTATGGAGACATGTTGACATGTCATGGTTGAGGAAAATTGTTTGAGAAGTGTGAATAAGTGACGGGAGGGAGTTCCCTTTTATAAGTGGGGAAAAGGAACTCTCTGGGAAATTACATAGAAATTTCTCAAAAGAATCCAAAATGATAAATTCATTCACATGAAAAAATATTACAAATGACCTTATATCCAAAAATTGTAAGGATAAGGTGGAAATATTTCCATCAAATAATATTTTTACAAGTTTCCCCCCATAATAGTTTTCTTTAATGTTTGGTTTCTTGAGAATGGCATTATTTCAGTTCTACCCTCTACTTTGTAATTCAATCTAACTTCTCTCTAAAGGATCTCTCCTTGGTTTCTCACTTTGGGAAGCTTCAAATCCCCATGTATGCCTTCGAATATTTTGTATCCTCTTCTTGGAAGATGCTATAATGGGTGATTGATGGGATTTTGTATTTGAGGAATATCACGATTCAGTTCGTGAATGAAGAATACTTTATCTCCATTTGGGAAACCACCCCACGTGTTTTTTATGGTTTCTATTTTTCCCTTTTTAGGTGGTCATTTTATTTTCAACTGAAACGTGATGCTCTAGTCAGGAATATTTTGATAACACTACTAGGTCTCCCTTTACATTTTCAAAATCTTGGGATTCTGCATCTGATCAGAAATATGGTGGGTTGTTTTTTATACTCAGACCTTCGTACTCACACTGTTTGTCACCCTATTTCAATGAGGATTTGTATTGAGGTTGATTTTTCTAAGAACCCATTGTATTTCATCTGTATTAAAGTGGAAGTATAAATACATTATCATCAAAATGTATGTTATGTATAACGACCTAATCTTAATAGATATGGATATTACATCATTCTAGAAGAAATTCAATACATTAGAAAAATAAATTCTTGAGGACCATAATAGTTTATTGTATTTGTAAACTTGTAAATAGAATCTTTTATTCTGGTAAAATATCTTCAAAATCTCTTATAAATATCTCCACCTTTAGTAATTATACCTAAAACCTTTCTTCATAACCTAGAAAATGGAAACATAAGAAAGGGGTAAGCTCAGATGCCTAGTAAGGGTAAATAAAGGAAATGTGTAAACATAATATGAAAAAATAGGTATCAATCTTGAGAATAAAATTTTAAGATCATACACTTCATATTAGAGATCATAATAATTATTTTTAGTTCAGAAGATATAGATCATAATAGAATTAATAGCATAATTCATGAAAGCATAACATAAGAATAAAGCATTGAATATGTGGAATTCACATTGGTTAATAAATTTGTGAACATGTATAAATAGAAACAGTTTTACTCATTAAGTTAAGAACATTAAATCAGTCCCCTATATCAACTTATAGACTCACAACCAAGTCCATGGATAACATTTTGAATGTGTAATCAGGTTCATGCATAAGCTTCTAAGCATGAAACCAGGTCTATGAATAATATTATCAATATGTAATCAGGTTCACACATAACATTGTGAATATATAATTAGGTTCATGCATACAATTTTGGACCTGCAACTAGGTCCATGCATAACATTGTGAACACGTAATAAGGTTCACTCATAACATTGTGAAAATGTAATCAGGTTCACTAATAAACATTTGGACATGCAACAAGGTCCATGTATAACATTGTGAACCTATAATTAGGTTCGCACATAACATTGTGAACATTAAATCAGGTTTATTCATAATATATATCCTCATGATTCATCCATCGTTACCCAATGCATTGGAGGGAGATATAGATCCAACACAATACATACAAAATCATACATATAAGGGAAACAAGATTATAAAAAATAATAATATATTAACCCATTAAATGAGATAATAATCATGAAAATTTAATCATATCATCTCCTATGGAAAAGATTTAGGTCTCATAATCACCACCCATGAAATGAAGTAGGTTTCAAAAGCATACAACCCATAAAAGAGAAACAGTTTTTGTAAACATCCTGCCATCAAAACATTAACCATTCATTGAAAGAATATGAATGGAAGCCCTAAATAATTTCTGAATAAATGATTTAGTAACACCAAAGGATATGATGAGAATGTTTAGGAGACTAGTTCCCTTCAGAGGATTTGATTAACCCCATAAAAATGGTCAATATTTATATTTTTATTACATACATAGTCCATACCATGCCTTGAAAACATTGTAAATTAGGCTTCATAATTAACATATTTTCCTCTTATTCATGCCTTATACTAAAGAACTATCTTTCTATATCCTCTTATTACTCATGAAGAAAATATTTTTCCAATAAGAGTGCCTTTAAATGCATCCTTTCTATATTTTATATTCCTTCTTCATCCTTAATTTTTTTTAAATCAATGGACAACATTGATCCAAATCCCCTGAGAGATGATAAACATACATGAACACTTTTTACCTTTCACTACTTCCCAAAGTGAAAAATATATTCTCCAAGGAACATATCCATTTCTCTGTTAAAAATAGATTTTAAATCCCATTGAATGATGGAGGATTCTGATAAATAAAGCAGTCTATTATTGTTGTATCAAATGGTGGATCAGTAGACTACTACATATGGGATAAGTTATTAACCATAACCTAATTCAAATTCACTAATATGGTTATAATTTTATTAGTTACAGTTTTATCTCTTGCTCTAGATTTATTATCTTTCCCAATAAGGTACTCCATACATTGAGTTTATACAATTATACGATTCTCATTTCCTCTGTTAGGTTCCATTTATAAATAATGACATACACTATATTATATCATAATAATATCAAACCTAATGTATAATCCAAATATTTATGAAACACTTAACATAAATCAATAAAATTATGCATAGCTAACATCATAATTAAAAACATGGTTTCCTTTGTTGATATATTTATTTTTCAATCCTTTATAATGGTTTGTAAAAAATTGGAATTATCCTAATAATTTCCCCTGAGATTCTCAAACCATGTGTTCAATAATACCTTTTTCATGAACCAGGTGATGATCAGTTCTAGCCCAATGCATCCTTTTAAGAGTTATTACCCCTAGGTACATCTGTATCAAAACCACATCCACTTATAGTATCTATAAAGAGATGTATTTTCTTGGAAAAAACATATATTATCTTCCTTAACAAAAATTTATGATGTTTTTATATACTTATCCTTAAAGTCTATCATAGGGTTATGTTCCCAAATCTATGATTTCGTAAATCTAGTTCCCAATGTTTCCACTAATCTTCCTCTGATACCAACTAAAGAACCCCCAACCCCAGTAGCCCAGAGCCGATGTCTAATTTATTACATAGGAAAAATATATAAGGAATCACATCCATAAATACATAATAGTTTATTATTCTTGGTGAACTAGATACATAGTTAAAATTCATATTTCATTTTAAAGAATAAAATATACAAGGAATTTTCAATTTGAATGAAATTATTCCCCATAGAATATCCATAAAAATCAATAACAAAACACTTCCTTATATATTAGGGAGAATAAAACACAATAAAGTGGTGAGAAAAATTGCTCAATAAGGGTAAGAGTACTGCAGAAGCTATGAATAAATAAGGAATAATCAATATGTAAGGGTAAATTACTAAAACACATTACATTTAATAAATATCAAGATAATAATATGGAACTAATAAATTATTACTAAATAATTCCCTACAAATAATAACATATAAATTAAAATTAAACATGAATACTCTAATTAATTGATTAATCAAATGGAATTTCAATAGTTTAATCTATAATGATGTAATGCATAATGTTGGACATCTAAAACATACCATCAAGGCCTTGTTCCAAGACATCAAAGAATATAGATTCCTTATGCCAAGACATCTATATAAATGGGAGAGGCCTCAATAAAAACTAAATCTAGTTTTTCTCATGAGTCCTACCAATGCATCGAGGTGCTATAATGAGCATGACCTACCACTTTCTAAGTCAAGTGAATTCATCATATGAAAGAGGTGAAATATAATGAACATAAATATTCATATTTAAACTAACATAAAAAGTTTAAATACATTCCCCAATCAATAAATGATGATAATATTTTATCATAAACCACTATTCAATTAAATTATTTTTTACCTATGAATGAACTATAGTGGCACACCCTAGGGTCGATCTCTTGAGGAGGTCGCTTACACACAACATCTTTATATTTTCACTATTATAAATATTAATTATATAATACTATTAAAATAAAATAGATGGGGGGTTTAAGTGTATGATATATATATATATTTAAATAAAAAACATAATAAAAAATAAGAAAAACACAAAGAAGTTATCGGAAGAAAACCATTTCTCTTGAGGGTTCGTAGTGGTGTTATCATAGTTTTTCAAAATATTTTCTCATTAATTTACTCAATGTAGAGATCAAGACCCATCAATATACACCCTATCATTCAAATTTTATAACCCTATATTGATACCTATACATGTATAAATAATATCTTCCTCATTACTACCTAAGAAAAACTCAAACATTTGAATGACTTAGATATCAATGAGAAGAAAAATGATTAAATGAGGAGAAATAAAACAATAATTGAGAATGTGGGGTGAACTCTCAAAATAATAAATTTAATTAATACTGAAATATTAGAATAAAACATTAAAATTCATTAAAGTTAAATAAACCCAAATACCACCACTTCCCCCCTCGAACAACAGTGATGGTTAGTTCTATACAAACATGGAGATAAAAGAATCACAGTGGGAGTAATAAAAAATTTAAAATAATATAAATTAATAGAATAAAAAGAGGAAAAAGATAATATATAATGGTAATATGAAAAAATATTATATAAACTTAACTCCACATTGGATCATGGGAATGAATATCTTTTGGTATGGGAGGTGAGACACATATTTATAGTGAAAAAGTGTGAATAATTTCTCCCAGAATTTTAGCTCAAAAATCATGTTCATGTATGACCTATTAAATGGAAAAATTGTGAATATGTGTCATCTCTAAAGTTGTTTCACATTTTCTCCTGCATGTTCCCCCAAAATTTTAACTTTATATTCCACCGTATGTATGAGTTGTGGTATCTTTACTCCGAGAGCTTAATTTTGTCAAGGAGACTCTTTATATTCCAAAAGTTAAAATTTTCATGCCATTATGAGCATAAAAATGATTGATTAATGTGTGTATTATTTTATTAATTTTTTTCATTAATTCCTTCCCCATCTCCATGTTTAATTTTATCTTTATTAGACCTCATTAATTCATGATATATTCCCATCTTAAAATGTGTCTAGATCCATGCATAGTTTTCATGGTCCAACTTGTGAGCTAGTTTTGGGATTTTAAAAGATGGACTGAGCTTTAGCTCTAGAAGGATGAAATGAATCCCGTGGTTTATCAATGCCTAAATGAAGTAATTTTACAATTTTATGCCGTTAAAAAAAGTTATGGCATAAATAAAAAATAAAAATAAAACTGCTAAAATCCAAAAATTAGTTTATTTTTTTAATAAAGCTCAAAATACCACTAAAACCTAAAATTTTGACAGTTACCCATAAAATAACACTATAGTGGGTTTTAGAACATTGAATTAAAGTATAAAATGTCTGAACATTTTATCTTTATCAATACCCCATACTTAATAATTTCACTCTTAGGAAATCATTATATATCCAAATTAAAATCCACACAATAATAAAAAAATGAGAGAACATCCATAATCATTTCCAAAATAAAATTCCATCATTATTATTCTATATAAAACAATTAACTTTAATTCTTATTCCTCACATTTAAATTTATTCATCCTCAAAAATCCATCCGTGGACCAATCAAAACCTTCCTCACCTTGAATTTCATGTCACTCTTCTCTCTAGAGAAATTGAATATGGAGTTATGCTTATACATGAAAATTTATTGTATCACCATGGACATGTGAAAATTATCATCTCAACACAGCATGAAACATGAAAATGAATTCAATAATTAGGTCTTATTCAAGGTAAATTCTATGGATTAGGGTTGGTGGGAAAACGATTGAAAAAATTAAGGCTAAAAAGAGGAGGTTAGACTCTTAAGTAAAATGCATTAATATTCAAGTGAAAACATAAGAAAAACCCCACTAAATCCCCCTTGAATATGTGAAACACAACACCAAACCCTTTTTATGACATGATACATGAGGTAATAAATTATTAAAATTAATGATATCATTTAAGTTATCTATTTTTTTAAATATATAGAAAGGCACAAATTTATTTTATTTTTTTGAATTTTTCCATGGACGATGAATTGAAAATTGAATAAAATGAAAGAATGAAAATTAATTCCCTTGACGTTTTATGGTATATAAGTCATAAAATAAGGTATAATGAGAACTACAAGCTCATCTATATTTATTTCTTTTAATTTTGTTTTCATTTTTTTCATTTTTTAAAGGAGAACCAGATGAAAAAAATAAAACACAATGAAGCGATGACTCAAGAACAAATATATCTTTATCCACTACCCAAATTTATGACACACACCTCACACAAAATCAATATTTTTCTCAATAAAGTGTGGGTATTATAAATAATATTTAAAAATGGTTCAAAATACCTCACATGACTAGAAAAATATTTTGAGTTAGTGTCTCATAGGAATAGAATTTAAAAATTGTCCAAACTCATAAAAATTAGTAAAATCCAATTAAAGGAAAAAGTTTTCACATGAACAATCACTTAAACTTCATTTTTTAAAATATGATTTCAATTATATCAAAATAAATTGAAGTGTGAAAAATGATATGAATATTCATTAAAGGTCGAAATTCCTAAAAAATGAAAAAATAAAGAAAAAAACATAAAAAACTAAATAGGTTGACACTCCCCCAGATATATAATTTAATAACCCTCATTTTAACTCACCAAAATAAAAAATATGGGAAGAAAAACTAAATAGAAAGAAATATAAAACTTGGATTTATTTTGCATTGAAATCTTTGAGTTAAGATCCTAGGTACTACCACATTGAGCCTAAAATAAAAAAAGGAAAAAACATGAGAAAAATAAATAAAAATAAAGAGATAGGGGAAATAATGGGGGTAATGCTTGGTTTGACCGCCAAGAGGGTGATAAGTTTTTTATTCCCCTAGTCAGGTAGTTGTAGTGGTTTAACACCAATATGAAGGTGGAAAGGGTTTCATTCTTAGAAAACAATAGAAATTATTTATTCCCTTGATCTTAATCCCATAATGGTCATGGAGGAACCAATGGATAGATTATATAAGCTCCTCCACTTTGAGAATGTAGTATAACTTAATATATGAGGGAGGGAGAAAGAATGAGTCCTACTCTTCTTTGGCATGACTTTTTTATCCTCTTCATTTTTATTTAGTGCCTAGTTATTTTTGACTTCATTAGAAACTTCAAAACGATAGATGTTTGAAAAAAATTTAAAATATATATGATTAATTCATGACAAAAAAAAACAAATAAATATCCCCTTTTAGGTAAAGAATATTAAATGTCGATCTATTTAGGAAAGAGCACTAGGAATTCTATCTTTGTAGGGGAATATTAATATTCCTCTAAAGAAATAGATAGGTATAGAGAAGCTGATTTATCATTTTCATAGATGGGATAATAACTTACCTTTTTTTCTTCAACAAAATCTTACCATTTTTTATCAAAATCATGTCGATCTCTTATAGTTATATTAGATGGCATGAAATCTTCAAGAACCTCTTCAAGAAATGACCAAGTATAGATGATTGGATCTTAAAGTTTCACATTTATGCCTTCCTTGGGTTCATAAACATCAAATAAATGTGGAATAGTATTTTAATTCTCCTCATATTTTCTTTGTTTCCATTCCATTTGTAGGACCTTAACTTCTTTAACTTTTTTGGCCAAAGACGCTACTATCTTGTATACATTTTCGAGAACATTGAAATTCTTTTCAATCACCAAGGAATTTTGTTGAAATTTTATCTTCAATTTATCTTCCATGATGGAAAATTAAGTACTATTACATGAATATAAAAAATCACTAAAGTAATCCATGACCTAAAGAAACCATTATATTCAATGAAACTTTTTTAAAAATTTTTTGAATTTTTTTTTATTTTTTTGGGTTTTTATAATAAATAGTCTGTGTAAGAGCTTGGAATCTCTAGAAACGTTTCCAAATTGATGATAAGAGGTTTTTTAGAACCACTATTTAATTAAATTATTATTTACCTATGAATTTACCATAGTGGAAAACCCTTAGGTTGATCTCAAGAGGATGATTATTACATGCACTATCTTTCTATTATCACTATTATAAATCAAACTAAAATAATAATATTAAACTAATATAGATGGGGGAGAAATTCATAAAATAATATATATATATATATATATATAATATATGAAAATACAAAATACAATTAAAAATAAGAAAACCAAAAAGAAGTTAGTGGAATAAAACCATTGCTCTCAAGGGTTCGTAGTGCAATTTTCATTATTATTAAAAATATTTCCTCATTATTTTACTCAATATAGAGATCAATAACTGTCACTATATACCCTATCATTTGAATTTTATTACCCTACCCTGATATATCTGCATGTAGGATTAATCTCTTCTACATCAATACCTAATCCAAACTCCACCCTTTTAATGTCTTAGATATCATTGAGAAGGAAAATGGTTAAATGAGGTTGAAAAAAACAATAGTAGTGAATATGGGTAGGCTTATCAACATAATAAATTTAACCACTATTGAAATTTTAAAATAAAATATGATAAATAATAAATTTTAAATTAACTCAAATACCACCACCCCCCTCAAACAATAGTGAGAGTTAGTTCTCAACAAACATTGAGATAAAAGAAGCATGGGGGAGAAACCCAAAATTGAAAAGAATAGAAATGAAGAGAATAAGAATAGAAACAATCAAATATATATTTAATATATGAAATAATATTATATAAACTACACTCCACCTTATCCTATGAAAATGTCTATCTTTTGGTATGGAAGGTGAGACACATATTTATAGTCAAAAAGTGTGAATAATTTTATCCCAAAATTTGATCTCAAATATTTGTGCATATATTATCCATTAAATGGATTAATTTTGAATAATTTACTTATTTAAAGATGTTCCATTTTTTCTCTTGTGTGAAAAATCAAAATTTCAACTTGATTAGCCACTAGAAGTTGGAGTTATGGCATTTTTAATTCAATAAATTAATTATATCCAGGTGACTCTTAATATTCAAAAACATTAAATTAACATGCCATTATGACCATGAAAATGGTGTATTCACGTTTTTAATCCTTCATGAATGATGTTCATTAATTCATTTTATATCTTAATGTCAAATTTTAGCTTCATTGGACCTACCCATTTATATGTATAGGCCCATATTCAAATGTGTTCATATCCATGCACATTTTTCAAGGTCCAACTTCTGAGAAAGTTTTGGGCTTCCAAAAGATGGATTGAGATTTGTCTTCATAAGGATGAAATAAATCCCATTATTTATGTAAGCCTCAATGTAGAAAAAGTAATGGTCGAAATATATAATAAAAATAAAATAGTTAAAATCCAAAATTAGGATTTTTTTGTAATTACTCTCAAAATACCACTAAAAACTAAAAATGTGAATATTTCCCATAAAATAATACTATTTCGGGTTTTATTTACATTAAATTATAGTATAAAATGTTTAAAAATGTTAGTTTCATCAATAAACATAATCATAAACCATATGAAGTAAAGTGAATGGAATCAACAGAGTAAATCCTTAGTCAAAATGATCATAAATCATCTAGAGAAATAATAAGGTAGGTATTATAAAAAAATATACCCATTGGAGTAATAGTAAAGGGTTTGTTTAATTGATGAATATAAATACCATAAAAATATATTTAAAAAAATTCTTGAGGAAAAATATCCTTTTCATTTTGAAAATCACCTATTAACACAAAAAGTTCACAGAAAAGTATTACAATAATTTTCCTATAAAATAACCTTCAAACCTTATAAGTTAATATTTAAATCATTTAGTGGAAATTATGGAAGAAAATTCTATACATGTTGAGTATGTTAAAATAAATATTCCTTCACATTTTTGGTAAAATGAAAATGGTCCTTGTTTTATAACGACTTGAAGATTCCTTTAAAAACATTTTATAAAAATTAAATTTTGGTTAAAATGATTTTAAAAATCATTTATAAGGGGTTAAATAATTATTTGAAAACATTTTTAGAAAACAAGATTTTGTAATATAACAAATTTCAAACTGAAGAGAGAAATGAAGTTATATTTTCTTAAAAAAATTCTTAATTATTTTAAGTACCAAAGAAAGTAAAAAATAGTACAATTAATTGAAAAATTTCATGATTTAATAGAGGATAAGATATATATTTATTTTAATATATAAATATCAAATAACTCTCCTAAGGGATACTTAAACAACAATAATCTTGAATAATAATGAGATTGTAAAATAAACTCTTGGCACTTTGGTAACTCTTGAATCATAAGCCCCATGAAATAAATAACATAAAATGAAGTGTTAAATACCATTACAATAAATGAATTAATGATATAACATTTAAAAATATAATTATATACACCAAAAAAATAAATGGTGAATATGGCTTATGTATCATGAAAGTAAAATTGTGAAGAGAAACCCATACCTTAGGTCTGATTTCATTATTAAATGTCCATAACTCATATATAATAGTTTAAATTAAGTTATTAACTTATAAAAAACTGTAATAATATTTATAATATAATATATGATTCTCTTATAACATGTTACCACCCATTTGTTTATAATATTTCATTATTTTCATTATTCTAGGTGTTAATTACGTTTTTTATCATGCGGGTTTTATTATGAAAGTTCTAGTTCTAGTTTATATAATATATATATATATATATTTTAAAAAATTATAATAATGTTAAAAATATAATATCTACTTTATTATATAAATTTTTATAACAGTTAATGAAAGTTGTATTTGGAAAATGAATCACATCACTTCGTGGAGATGATAGGTTGTGCGATTGAACTGACAAAAATATCATTCCCTTAATGAGTTAAATTTTATAGAATTTGGTGATATATTAACTTTAAATAATAAATATAATCTCATATATATCACATATATTCATTAATTTTATCCTAATTACATTCCACGTAAAGTTTAAGTGAAAAACGAATCACATCACTTCGTGAGGGGGTAGTTCGCCGTACACAAAAGCAACAATATCATATTCGAAACAGAATAGAATGTAAAAAGTTATATGTGATATTAAAATTAAATAAGTATAATAATATCATAAATATCATATACATTATTTAAATCTATCATTATATCCATCATTGAAAAGTGGTGATGAAAAAAAAACAACATCAGTTCTTGTGGTGGTAGTCCACCATACACACAATCGATGATTTCATTTCCCATTTTATGGAAGTATAGATGGATAAATATTATTCAATAAACATAAAAACATGTCATTATATGGGATATAGTTGTTTTATTATATTTTAAGTGTTAATACATAATTGAAGGTGTAAAAATATTAAAGAAAATGAAAGAGTTTTGTCAAGATAATTACCTTCTCTAAAAGAAAACTCCTTCATATCTCCTTTATGGACCCTAAGGATGGTTTCTTGGGAGGAAGAATAGATTTAGAATATTTATAAGTATTTTATGGAGACATGTTGACATGTCATGGTTGAGGAAAATTGTTTGAGAAGTGTGAATAAGTGAGGGGAGGGAGTTCCCTTTTATAAGTGGGGAAAAGGAACTCTCTGGGAAATTACATAGAAATTTCTCAAAAGAATCCAAAATGATAAATTCATTCACATGAAAAAATATTACAAATGACCTTATATCCAAAAATTGTAAGGATAAGGTGGAAATATTTCCATCAAATAATATTTTTACAAGTTTCCCCCCATAATAGTTTTCTTTAATGTTTGGTTTCTTGAGAATGGCATTATTTCAGTTCTACCCTCTTCTTTGTAATTCAATCTAACTTCTCTCTAAAGGATCTCTCCTTGGTTTCTCACTTTGGGAAGCTTCAAATCCCCATGTATGCCTTCGAATATTTTGTATCCTCTTCTTGGAAGATGCTATAATGGGTGATTGATGGGATTTTGTATTTGAGGAATATCACGATTCAGTTCGTGAATGAAGAATACTTTATCTCCATTTGGGAAACCACCCCACGTGTTTTTTATGGTTTCTATTTTTCCCTTTTTAGGTGGTCATTTTATTTTCAACTGAAACGTGATGCTCTAGTCAGGAATATTTTGATAACACTACTAGGTCTCCCTTTACATTTTCAAAATCTTGGGATTCTGCATCTGATCAGAAATATGGTGGGTTGTTTTTTATACTCAGACCTTCATACTCACACTGTTTGTCACCCTATTTCAATGAGGATTTGTATTGAGGTTGATTTTTCTAAGAACCCATTGTATTTCATCTGTATTAAAGTGGAAGTATAAATACATTATCATCAAAATGTATGTTATGTATAACGACCTAATCTTAATAGATATGGATATTACATCATTCTAGAAGAAATTCAATACATTAGAAAAATAAATTCTTGAGGACCATAATAGTTTATTGTATTTGTAAACTTGTAAATAGAATCTTTTATTCTGGTAAAAGATCTTCAAAATCTCTTATAAATATCTCCACCTTTAGTAATTATACCTAAAACCTTTCTTCATAACCTAGAAAATGGAAACATAAGAAAGGGGTGAGCTCAGATGCCTAGTAAGGGTAAATAAAGGAAATGTGTAAACATAATATGAAAAAATAGGTATCAATCTTGAGAATAACATTTTAAGATCATACACTTCATATTAGAGATCATAATAATGATTTTTAGTTCAGAAGATATAGATCATAATAGAATTAATAGCATAATTCATGAAAGAATAACATAAGAATAAAGCATTGAATATGTGGAATTCACATTGGTTAATAAATTTGTGAACATGTATAAATAGAAACAGTTTTACTCATTAAGTTAAGAACATTAAATCAGTCCCCTCTATCAACTTATAGTCTCACAACAAAGTCCATGGATAACATTTTGAATGTGTAATCAGGTTCATGCATAAGCTTCTAAGCATGAAACCAGGTCTATGAATAATATTGTCAATATGTAATCAGGTTCACACATAACATTGTGAATATATTATTAGGTTCATGCATACAATTTTGGACCTGCAACTAGGTCCATGCATAACATTGTGAACACGTAATAAGGTTCACTCATAACATTGTGAAAATGTAATCAGGTTCACTAATAAACATTTGGACATGCAACAAGGTCCATGTATAACATTGTGAACCTATAATTAGGTTCGCACATAACATTGTGAACATTAAATCAGGTTTATTCATAATATATATCCTCATGATTCATCCATCGTTACCCAATGCATTGGAGGGAGATATAGATCCAACACAATACATACAAAATCATACATATAAGGGAAACAAGATTATAAAAAATAATAATATATTAACCCATTAAATGAGATAATAATCATGAAAATTTAATCATATCATCTCCTATGGAAAAGATTTAGGTCTCATAATCACCACCCATGAAATGAAGTAGGTTTCAAAAGCATACAACCCATAAAAGAGAAACAGTTTTTGTAAACATCATGCCATCAAAAAATTAACCATTCATTGAAAGAATATGAATGGAAGCCCTAAATAATTTCTGAATAAATGATTTAGTAACACCAAAGGATATAATGTTATATTATAAATAATTTGGAAAGATATTTTAAAAAACACTTCTAAGGAAAATATCCTTTGTTATTTTAAAGATTCTATTTTAAAACATAAAAACTTTTAAAAACAATTTCCTGGAAAATAAACTTGAAAACTTATAAAGAAATATTTGAAATCATTTTTGAAACATTTTTCTCTAAAAACTTATATATAATTATTGAAAACGTTTAAAATATTTCTTAAACACACAACATTCTTGAAAACCTTTTTATTTAAAAATAGCTTCAAAATATTTTAAAGGATGTTTTGAAAAACTATAAAAAAACATTTGAAAACCATTTAAAAAAAATAAATTTTAATAATATTAATAAAATAATTTTCCTTTAAATTAAAATTTTAAATGTATAATGGAATCTTCAAGGAAATGACAGTCGCAACGATGGTATGTCTGTATGTGCTAAACATTCCTTTATTTTACCTTAAAAGTTCTGAAAAGTTCCTTAATAAGAAAATGAAAATAAGATTCATTATAATACCATATAAGGTAAAACATCGGTAAAAATTCACTTTAACATCATATGATAAAAGTAAAACATTTTTGAAAACATTTTTAGATATCATGGTTTTGAAATAACACAGATTTCCAAACGAAAGGAGAAATAAAGTTAAATTTTCATTAAAACATTTTCTAAGTCATACCAAATTCCAAATTGTGGAAATATGTTACTAATACAAGAATATATCATGGAAAATTATAGGATAATATAATTTATGGATTATATATATAGATGGATCATGATATGTTATCAATTCAAGCATAACCATAAACAATCTCGATAAATGATGAGATTGTTTCAACAGACACTTAATACTTGGTAAGTAAGAATCATACTCCCCATGTAAGAAAATGAAATTTCATGAAGCTTATAATATAATTAAATCAATAATATTCATTATATAACATTTCAAAGGATAATGTACATGCCACACACTAAAAGTGAGTGTTGAATAAGGCATGTATCTTATAGTAGTAAAAGGTAAGATGAAGTTCCCTTACCTTGTGTATTGACTCTAGTCATACTCATTAAAACATCATGTATAATAAATTTAAGTTTATTATACATCTTTTAAAGAACCATATTATTATATCTAATATTATATATGATTTTATTATAACTTTATATTATCCACTTGTTAACAATTCTATGTTAAGGTTTCACTTCGGGTAATAATCGCTTTATTCTTTGCATGTGTCTTAATTTGTTATATCTTTGTCCCTTATACTTATATCATGATTTAAAGAATTTAAAACATTATATAAATATCATATATATTTAGTAAATTTTTATTATAATAATCTATATAATATAGAAGTATGAAATGGAATACACCGTTCATGGAGACAGTAGGTCGTACGTACACATGAACGCTGTTTCCTTTTAATTATCTTATAAAAAGAAAGAATGTAAATGAAATATATATATATATATATATATATGTATATATATCATTGTTAATATATAATTATTATATAATATATATCATATAATCTCACTAAACCCATCCTTAATACATTCTATGTAGTGTGTGAACAAATCACACTGCTTTGAGTGGGCGGTAGTCCACACTTCCTCAAACGAAATTATGGTATTTACAAAAAATGATAATTATAAAGATATGAGTTTTAAAAGAATTAAATAATCTTAAATACATTACAAATATCATATATACTTTATTTAAACATATTTTCCATCATAATTCCCACTATGAGAGGTGGTAAATTAAATAAGAACAATCATTGTTCTATGAGGCGGTAGTTCGCTGTATAAATAAATAGTATGTTTGCTACCCATTAGATTGAGTTGTGGGTAATTGTAGGTAAAAATACTAGAATAAAAAATCCTATTATATTTAGTATAATTTTTTTGATACAATAATTTAATAATAATAATTTATGAGGTGGAGAAATAAAATTAAAGAAAGGAGTTTGATGGAGGGTGGTACCTCTTAATCGGCTAACTCCATTTGGTTTGAACCAAAGGGCTTCCTTGGAAGGATTAATAAAAAAAGAGAGGATTTAAGAAGTAATGGATGAAATTTGGGAGTATATTTGATAAGATATTGGACAAACCTAAGAGTTTTGTAGGTGTGAGGAAGTGGGAGGAAATGATCCCTTTTTATAGTATAGGAGGGGTTCCACTCTTGAAAATATTTGAATAGAGAATTCCTAACACGTTTTCCATGTTTCATGTGGATTAAATAATGTTAAAATTTTGATCCAAGATATGATATGATCTATATATGTCCATAAAATTTATTTTGGACATGATTCTATGTTGTTTTGGGTCTAATGTTTAGGGTTTCGTCCTCTATTAGGCAAATTTTTCTCTTAACCACTATAATTAATTTTAATCACTTTCACTAATATTTTTGTTTAAAAACTAAGTTAAACTTATTAGTAATTATAAATTATTTTAGTTCCAAATATTTAATCCAATTTTTAAAATTATCATCATGTAAGTTGAAAAAATTAATTTAAAATTAAATTTTGTAGATGTGTCACGACAACTGATTTTTAGTGAAAATATTGAAATGATTTTATATGAAATTTTAATATTAAATTGGTTAAAATGAATTAATTTTTAATATTATATATATATATATATATTATTTAATTAAACTTTAAATATAATTTAAAATATAATGTATCTATATAAATTAATTATAAGAAAAAGTTGTTTTGAATTGAAATGCAGTATTTTTCACTATTCACTAAATAACTAAAATATTTAGGAACAATATAAAAAATTCCCCCTAATATAATTTTTATGTATATATTTAAAAATTAACTTTATTTTGACATATTAAATCAATAAAAGTGTCAAAATTCGAATTTAAAATAGGTTCTCTATTAAAAGGCGGTAAATTTGACTTTATAAAAATATTGGTTTTTATGTGTGAAATTGGGTTTGTTCTTATTTTATGCCAATAAAAACTAATGCATGAAAATAGAAAATATTTTATTGAATATGTGACATATATATTTCATTAAAATAACTCACTAATTGTAATTAATTAATACAAAACTTCTTTAGAATAATAAAAAAATAATATTTCTTTTTATATTCATTTGATTATTAGTTTCACTTACAATTAATTGGTTACCAATGAATTAATTTTATATTTTCATAAAACATAAATTTTCATAATTTAGCTTCATATATAATGATTTAATGACTAGGTTATATATTATTATATCATATAATTATGTTTTAATAATATATCATTGTCTTGAAATATTTAGTCTAGCGTGTAGTGTAAACTATCGAAGAATGTCACTCTTGCATGTAGCACAAGAAAACTAGATGTGGTTTTAATAAAAAGACATAAAATTTATTATAATTATTTAAAATATTAAATATATTGTAATGTATTGGGTTATTTTATTCCATTTTACATCTTTTTTGTGTAATGGACGCCAAGTCAGTGTTTCATGTAACACAAGACTAGTCGGTGTCGTGTAGCACATACCAAGTTGGTGTCATGTGAAAGGATTTTTTTACACAGTAAAATAAAATTCATCAATTAAAATTAATTTATTTAAAAAAATTTGTTCAAAAAAACTCAGGGTGTTACATTCTAGCCCCCTTAAAATGAATTTCTCCCTCATAATTCGTCTGGGTTATCAAAGGTTTTATATTTGATATTTCCTTTCATAGAAACACAACTTGTAAAACAATAGTAAAACTTACTTTTGGAAAGAAAAGTTGGAAACATAATTTTTTCCCAAAGTTACACTTAACTTGGTTTTCACATAGGAGAATATTGGTGGAAAGTGAAAACATTGATATGGAGGATAAATCTAACTACGAAGTTTTGATTGAGAGTGATAGAGAAAATGGTTATGGGAAAGTTAACAATAAAAAATTCATAAACCAAAGAGGTTTGAAAATGGTCTTTAATATCATCAAAATGATGATAAATTGACAACATTTTTATTTTCAAGACTTTTTCCAAAAATTGGAATAATTTACATGAGAAGATATACTTACGTGATCTTAGCACAATCTCACCATTTGTTGTGGCTTGATAAATTTCCCCTTCATATCTTATTATAAGAAATGAAGTTGAATTATATATTCCTAAAGCACTAATAGATCATAGGATTCAAAATAAGTCATCCCATGCACCTTAATTTATCTAGATAATATAGTGGTGAGAATCAGTTATCCAATATGCATAAATCTGCATAAGGTGAGATGATACCCTAACCTCTAAAACCTCATATGATGTTTTGAAATATACCATTCCATAAATTTTTATCCTTATAACCCTTCTAAAATATAATTCACTCTTTAATAAATTATCTTATACCAAAAACACTTTTATTGGATACCTGGGGTTCATCCTTTCCTCTAATGAACATCAAAGGTTATTTTATTATTCTAAAATCCATGTATAGGGATATTATTTCATGAAAAATCACTGAAAGATGAACAAAAATGTTTTCATAGGCTTTATTCAGAAAAAAATAAAACATGAAACTTACAACTAATGGGGGAAAGGATAAGTTTTCCCTAACTATCGAGATTCACTTCATTCATTGTGATTGCATAAGTTTTCCCTTTTTCCTTTTTCCTTAAGAGTTTGTTGGGTCTTATCATCCATATCAACCCTTAGATTGGGGCATTGATTTTCATAATTCCCAAGATCCTTACACTTGAAACACCGAAGTGTGGGTGGTGAATTCTATTGAGATATATTACTATTAATATTATTGAATGTCCTATTTCCATCACTTCTACATTATTTTTCTCGATGGGCAGGCTTCCCAAACTTAAAACACCTTCTTATTCCTTTTAAGAACTCACCTAAGTGTGCTTTCCCATAGTTTTGGAAAGGAGTTTGAAAATTTTTCTTCTATATATGGGACATATCATTGGATTTTCCATGGAACCCCATTTTCCTTTTCTTATCACCAGAACCAAGAGGGTTTCCAGCTTACATTTCCACTTTTAGTGCACATTGAACAATTTCTTTATAGCATTAAAAGTACCTTATGGATAATTATCTTAAAATATTTGATTTCAAGCCACTAAAAAATTGATCAATATTACTTTCATAATGATTTATAATACCATAAGATTACCTTGAAAGTCTTATAATTTTTTTTATAAGAACCAACAGATTCATCACCCGTTTGCCTAATCTTTAGGAATTACTTCCCCATTTTCATATGAATAATTTGAGGAAAGTACTTATTGAAAAATAAGTTCTCGAAGTCATCCAAATCCATGGATTCAATTTCATATTTTCACCTCATATTATTGATTAGATTCCACTATTTATTTGCCTCACCTTCTAGATGGTAGACATCCAACATGGAATTTTCATGCTCTGAATATTAGAGAATAGAAAATATATTTTCAATGGTACGAATCCATTGTTTAGAAACTAACTGATCAGTGGAACCATTGAATGAAGGAGGGAAATACCTCATGAATGAATCAATGGATTATTTTACCTTCTTTTCCCAGTAGGATGTTTAGATTCATAACTTTATAAAGAATCATAATGAGGTTTATCATTTCATCACATATAGAATTAGGTGGATCATGGGACAACCATTTCATTTCCCATTGCATTTCCCATTAACACAATTCCTTCATGTTCCATCCATTGACTAAAACCAAAAAAATAGTGTGATCAACACTTATCCCAGATGGAAATGATATTAATCTTGAAAATTTTCTTTTTGGAAGTATAGATGATGAAACCCAATTTTTAATTTATGAATTCTTATGTTTATCATAGGTTATTCATAGCCAAATCCTATTTTAATCCTTAATAAAAGGTTCAGGAAGAGTTTGTGAATTCCCAAAGCATAACCCTTAGGAGTGTCAAAATAGGTGTGTTGTAAGGCCCATTGACATGTACTAGATTACCCCATGTCATACCCAAAACATCTTGTACGACTTATTACTCCTAGGTACATATGTTCTAGAGCCACATCCACTATTAGTATCAATACATGGATGTATTGTAAGGAAACCACTCACCCTATCCTTTACCAAAATTTCAGGACATTTTCCTATACTTTTGTTTATCCATAGCCTTATCCTTAGAGACATCCGTAGACATATTCATAGAAATACCCCTAGGGATCTCACTATGGTTTTATAATCCTAGTTTCCAAAGGATGACTAAACCTTTACTATGATACCAACTATAGCGACCCATTATTAACATACATGGATATTGCATCATTTTAGATGAATATTCAGTATATTACATAAATACATACATGATGGCCATAATAGTTTATTTTCTTTGGAAACTTAGAAACAAAATCTTCTATCCTGGTGAAATATTTTCAAAATCCCCATAAAGATCTCTACATTTATTACTTGTAACTAACACCTTTCTTCAGAACCTGTGGAAAGGAAACATAATAAAGGGGTGATATTAGATTCTTAGTAAGGGCAAATAAAGGAAATGTGGAAGAATAACATGAAAAGGGTATGTAACCTGAGAATAAAATTTAAATATCACACCCTGCATATTAGAGATCATAATAAAGATTAGTAGTTCATAAGACACAAATCATAAGATAATTAGGAGAATAAGTCATGAAAGCATAAAAAAGGAATAAGGCATGGAATTTTTGGCATACACACTAGTTTATAATGTTGTGAACATGTGTATATAGAAACAAGTTTACTCATTAAGTTAAGGACATGAAATCAGGACCCCATATCAACTTATGGAAATGAAACCAAGTACATGTATAACATTGTGAATGTATAATCAGGTTCATGAATAATCTTATGGAAATGAAACTAGGTCTATGCATAACACTGTGAACATGTAATTAGGTTCATGAATAACATTGTGAACATATAATCAGGTTCATGCATAAACTCATGGACACACAACTAGGTCAATACATAACATTATGAACACGTAATAAGGTTCCATAATAACATTGTGAACATGTAATCAGGTTCATTCATAAAATTATGGAAATGCATTTAGGTTTGTACATAACATTTTGAGCATGTAATCAGGTTCATTCATAAAAATGTGAACATGAAATAAGGTTCATGCACAACATATATACTCACGAGTCATCCATCGTTACCTAATGAATTGAATGGAGATATAGATCCAACCCAAAATATAAAAAATCACACATACGAGTGAAAAAATATTATAAAAAATAATCATATCATAACCCATGAAATGAGATTGGAATCCTGAATGTTTAATTATATAATCACATATGGAAAAGAGGTAGGTCTCATAATCACCACCTGTGAAAATTAGTGGGTTTCAAAATCATATAACCCATTAAATAGAAATGGGTTTCATAAATATCATGACATCAAAACATTAATCATTCATAGAAATATTATGAAAGGAAGAACATAATCATTTCGCCAGAAAGTCATGAGTAACACCAACAGATTTCATATTTTATGGTAAATAATTTTGAAATATATTTTAAAAACACTTTTTAATGAAAATATTCTTTATTCTTTGAAAAATTCGTTTTCAAAACATATTTTTTTGGAAAAAATTTACTTAAAAACAAACTTTAAAAATTATAAAGAAATATTTGAAATCATTTTGTAAACATTTTTCTTTGAAAACTTAAAAATAATGATTGAAATATTTTAAAACATTTGTTAAACATAAAATTTCTTGAAAACCCTTTTCTTTGAAAATTATTTATAAATATTTTAAAGGAAGATTTGAAAATCCATAAAACATTTTTGAAACCGTTTTTCAATGAAAACCACTTAAAACAATAAATGTTTAGAATAATAAGAAATTTTTTCCTTTAAATTAAACTTGTAAACATATAATGGAAGCCTCAAGGAAATGATGGCTGCAATGGTGGTAAGTCCATATGTTTCGAACATTCCTTTTTTACCTTTAAAGTTATGAAAAGTGACTTGATAAGAAAATGATAAGAATGTTCCTTCAATACCATATAAGTTATAACATGGGTAAAAATTTCCTATAAAATTATATGATAAAAGTAAAACATTTTTTAAAACACTTTTAGAAAGTATGGTTTTGAAAGATCACAGATTTTCAAATGAAAGGAAAAATAAATTCAAATTTTAATTAAATCATTTTCTTAGTTATCCTAAGTTACAAAGAGTGGAAAATTGTAATAATACATGAATATATCCATGAAAACTAAAGGATAAGATAATTCATGAGTTTTCTTGAGATATGGATCCTGTTATTTCATTAATTGAAGCATAATCATAAACAATCTCGATAAATGATGAGATTATTTAAATAGACTCTTACCACTTCGTAACTCATAATCATAAATCCCATATAATAAAATGAAATTCCTTGAAACTTATTATATCATGAATGTTGGGAATGTATCGTCTCAACAATACTCTATACTTTATTATGATTTTGATTCTCACAAATACCCTTGTTTTTTATTAATGATTTTACTTTAAGTGTATTTTAGGGAGTTAATAATCTTTATAATATTTATTTTGAAATTATTTTCATGCTTTTAATTCACAAGGAAAATTTATTAAAGTGTTAGGATGTGTTTTTAAGCATTATGGAAACAATATTCATACCCTATGTGGATAAGTGCAACATAAGGAATAAATACTACGCTTTGTACATCTTGTATGGATCATGAAACTTATATTTGTATTCAACCTTGCACTAGAATAAGAAAGTATGGTATCTCAACCTTACATTCAAAATATTATGTATGGTTAATCAACTTTACGTTATCAGAAAAGTATGGTCAAATAACCTTACGTTTAAAAGGAACCTTACTTTTTTCTGGAGGAGAAATTATGGTTAAATAACCCTACATAACTAATGAACCTTATGTTTTAGAGAGAAACATATAGATCAAAAACCTTAATTTTATGATCAACCTTATGTTTTCAAACTTACGTTTGAGATATGAAGACAACATAATTGAACCCTACATTTGATATTTTGTCACTTTGTGAAGGAACCCTATGTTTGAATTTTCAACATCGGAGATCTAATTTCACATTTTTTTATTTATCTAAGATTTTTGTAATATTATGGATGGTATTTTAGGCCATTTTAAAGATCGTTCTTGATAGATTTAAATCTCGTTATAATTTATTCAAAAAATCCTATTGAATTTATAAAAGAACTCCTATTCTTAAGGGAAGTTATGATGTCCCTATTTTATTTTAAATTTGAATTTCTATGGTTTATCAGGCATCTTTTATGGATCTAGAATTTTGAAGAAGGATATTTTCTATATATATTCTACCGATGTATCCTTTTAAAAAAATGATATTTTTTTCATGGGACATATTTTTCATATACAATCATACTCTTGTGAAAATATTTTTACAGTGATACAGTGAATGAAAAACTCTGATAGAGGACTACACTTTGGAGATATGCATGTTATATCTCAATATTCTAAAAACTTATTACTGCTCTTTTTTGTTTTTACATTTAAATTGAAGATATTTGTGCAATCGATATCACTTCAGACTCATTCTATCTTAAAGCCTATTACTTATAAAGAAGAAGATCCATCTATTTTCAATTGCTACTACTACCATTATGAAGAAAAAACTGTTATCAAAAATCAAAACACTACTATAATTTCTTCTATTTACGACGGGATCCCATCACAAAAACACTTTTGCGACGTGGTCTCGTCGCAAATAACCTATTGCAGAAAACAACATCGCAACTAGTATTTTTTTGTGACAGGATCATCACAAAAAATACTACTTGCGATGGGAAGTGGTACCATCACAAATAGTTCTCTCATTAAATACATTATATATACAAGAACCTATTGTGACAGGCCCATCATAAATAGTATTGGCGACGGGTTGTCGTCCCGTCACAAATAACTTTATGTTATAAACCTGTTGCGATGAGCCCGTCACATAAACCTTTTTACGACGGTAAAGTAACTCGTCACAAATAAGTTTTTTAAAAAATATATATATAATCTATTTGTGACGGGACCCCATCACAAAAGGCCCTATCACAAATAATTAATAAAAAAATAATATAACTATGATTAATGAAAAAATAATATTAATATTATTAAAATAATATTTTTTTTAAAATTATCAATATTTACAAATACTTAATAAAATAAAAAAATAATAAATTATGATTAATGAAAAAATAATATTAATATTATTAAAATAATAAAAAAATATTATAATTTTCAATATTCACAAAAAAATATTAAAAAAATCATAAAATAATAATTATATTATTAGTAGTAGTAAAATAAACAAACATTAAAAAATATAATACTAATAATAAATACAAAATATATTAAAATATTAAAAAAATGCAATATTCACACCAATATAAAAGACAAAAATTGTAAATAGTTTATATTACAACAAATGTTCAATTCAAATATTTTTTAATAGAACAAAAAAATCACTAGGGGGATAGTATTCTGGAGGATCTGAAGGAGCTGGAGGATATGGTGGAGGAAACTTCATCCCTAAACTATGAGTCATATGGCACATGTACTCCATATGCTTGTGTTTTTTCTGCTACCATCGACACATGTCCTCCTCGTGCTGCTGACGCATCTCTTCCTACTGCTTCTAAAAACTCTCTATAAGCTCAGTTTTAGCTCGCAATTGCTCCTAATACTGTGATCCAGAAGATGATTCCTTTCCATGAGCTCCCCTTGAGTTGGATGCCGACATCGCAACAGTACCATAATTAATCCCAGTAGTCAAATGAGAGCCGATATCAACTGCTCGTCCCTTCTCAAAGTCATATTGGGTCGCCTGCATCCATGCCACCTCTTTGAAATGGTGGGCACTAGTCTAATCAGCTGTCTCGATCTAACTTTCCACCCATTTTTGAGAGGTCATGGCTTCATATGACTCCTTCAATTTCAATTTGATATTAAAATAGGGAAAATATTATATGAAGTTAATTTTCAAACTGAAAAATAAATAATACTGACCACAATCTGACGCTGGCGATCACCTCTAATCTCTATAGTGGATAGATCACTATACATCCTCCGATAAACATTGTACTCTATAATATCGGGTTGGTCGACTGACTATATGAATATAAAATAATCTATTCATATTTAATTTTATATAAAATATTTAAAAATGATACTTACAAGATTTTCTCTATTCGTACGGAATGTATGGCTACCAGCTCGATGTGTCACCTCTGGTCTCCCCCAGTTCTGCCGGCCCAATGAAGATCTCCTCAAAAATC
The DNA here is from genome assembly GCA_963277665.1 of Viscum album. Classification (NCBI taxonomy): domain Eukaryota; kingdom Viridiplantae; phylum Streptophyta; class Magnoliopsida; order Santalales; family Viscaceae; genus Viscum; species Viscum album. Next base: position 1,813,729,673 of record OY728156.1, read on the forward strand.
CACCACTCAACCAGTGTGAACATAATCCATCCCAAACATGAGATGAAATGTACTCTGGTCAGTGGGTTCTACATGACTTAACAAATACTAACACTCCTACTCTCTTAATGGGTTTCCTTCTCAAATTGTGCAAAAACTGATGGAAACACTCACGCATAGACACCTCCCATGCTTCGTAGATAGCACCACACATGATATCATCAATGGGATACCATAAACCCTACAAATAATTTATAATATCAATTTATCAATGAAATAAATTTCTAAATAAATATTATTTATTTACGTAACAGATAATGATTGAACATTCCAAGCCGCACATCAATGAGAATATGTTCCCATGTGATCCATGGCTGAGAAAAATAATTGCGCAAGATAGTGCTCTCCTATCCAACTACTACATGCAAAAAACTGTGAAAAAAGAACAAATAATCAAACAATAAGTATATAAATAAATTAATGAAAGCTAACTAAAATACACATGTTTCCATACCTCCATGTGCATGGATCAAAACCAAGACATGAAAGATGCTTGGGGATAGGGTCAAGAATCATTAGTCATGCAAGACAACGCCCCCTCCGTGTACCCCTAGAACTACTAGTAGGGTGAGGGTTAGATGATCCCAAATAATCCTCATCCAAATGTAGCTCAGCCGCCTCTGACTCATGAAATAGATCAGGGTCCATCTAAAATAGAAAATTATTTTTATTTGCAGATAGTTGAAAATAACTATTACATATAAATATATATTATTTATGATTATAACCAGCATTTAACTATGTCAATGTTCACCTTCATCATCATCTTCAAATCCAACAATGTTAATGTCTTCATAATCATCATTGGCATCATCAATATCCATATGAGTTTCCATTTATTCATCTCTCGCCATTTGTAATTCATTTGTAATATCATTAACATCATCGTCACTATCAACCCTTAATTGCGGGGTTTCATCATCGATATTCATCTCTCTTTGTGAAAAAGATGGATTTTGAGTAGCCTCTTGAAAAATTTCAATTCATTGTACTTCATTAGAACCACATTCTGTTTGAGTAAACTGATTTTCCCAAGATTTCATTTTTATTATGCTCCACCAATCACTTAGGTTTCTTGAAATAGAACAGTACTTATCATAATATATTTTATGTGCCTATTGAGCTAGTAAAAATGGTTTATTTATTGCAATAAGACTTTTATATTTAATATCGACGATTCCATGAATCAGATAAACATGTAAGCCTCTCTCAGTATCCAACCACCGACATTTAAACATTGTTATGTAATTTTTTCCTAGATAACACAGTTCAATAATTTCATCCAACATGCTGTAAAATTCAACTTCATTTTCTCTATGATGCGATCCTCTCAATAAAACTCCATTGTTCATTGTTTTTTTGATTCCCCATATGCACTTGTATGAAATTGAAAACCATTCACCACATATGTATTATAATATTTAACCATTTTGGATGGTGGGTTACTCAATATACACAGTTACTTTTCAATTTTATCATAATGTTGAGACAGTTGAAAATTTGTAAAAAAATTAGAAATATAATAAATAATAAACTCAATTGCTATATTTAACCATCAATAATTTATGTTACCAGTTTTTGAAACCATTGATAATTTTTTTGTCAGTGTTCTTTAAGAGAAGCTGCTGAAATTTATAGAAGCTCTTTCTTGATATGAGTATCATATAACCTATAAATAAAATAAGTTTACTTTTTGTAAAATAAATTATAGAATAAGTGATTGAAGCAATCATAGTATAAATTATTTCATTTCTTCACAGCTGAGTAGAACATATGTATGAGCGCTGTGATGTTCATCATCTGAAAGCCATCATTCATGAACTCTTCTGAAGCCAAGATCTAGATGATTAAAAACTATTAATTGATTCTCCATTTCATCATCAAAATTCCCCTCATTCCTTCCCATGTGGTTGTGTTTTGAGGAATATTCAGATTCAAAATAATGAGATCAGAAAAAGAAATTTAATCTTACAAATAAGATTTAGTAATAGTGCCTTCAAATAATGCTTTGTTACATAATTTTTTCTTCAATTTCTACATGAATATATTGAATGGATAGATCCATCATAAATATACCAGACCTCCAAATTTAGCTTCATGTGGAAAATTTAATATCATATGTTCCATTGATTCAAAGAAATCCGATGGGAATATTTTTTCTAGTTTATATATAATGACAACAATATCTTCTTCCAGTTTACTTAGTACATCATAGTCTGTTGTCACCACACAAATGTCTCAAAAAAATATGATATGTCTGTTATCGAATCCAAAATCATATAATTCAATAAACCTCTGAATCCAATTGGAATAATTCTTTCCATTATTACATGAAAATCATGACTTTTTAATCTGGTAATATGACCATTCTTAACACATCTTTCCAAATTGGAAGCATAGCCATCTAGAAGTCTCAAATATGCAATCCACTGGAAAAAAAATAATATAATATCTTTTGAAAATTTATAATCTACTTTTGGATTCATTAACCTCTTTGATCTAACTTTTTAAAACAGTTCATGTTCTGGTCATCTGTAAATTTGGGCAAGCTTTAATCATGCCTTTATATTATCTTTGGTCTTACCTGGTGTATCCAAAGCTGTATGAAATAAATTATCAAAAACATTATTCTCAATATGCATAACATCCAACATTTGGCCGACTAACAAATCAGACCAATATGAAAGATTCCAAAAAATGCTCCGTTTTATCCAATTATGTTCTTTCCCAAAGCCATGAATTTTCTGTTGGATAACTGTTGGACCAAATGCGATGTTAGGTAATGAAAATAAAAATAATTTTAACTCTGTACCTGAGATCATTTTTGGAGGTTCATCCCTTTCAATTATGCCTTTTCTAAAATGAGATTTTTTCCTTAGAAAAGGATGATTGTTTGGAAGAAATCTATGATGACAATCAAAATAGCAAGGTTTTTTACATTTATAAGAATAAAGGATTTTTGTCTTTCATATAGTAAGGACATCATTTCATACCATGTTTACTCTAGCCAGATAACAAGCCATATGCCAAAAAGTCACTAATTGTCCATATCAATGCATCTTTTAATATGAAATTTTGTTTTGCAACAACATCATATATACTAACATCATTACTTCATAATGAATTTAACTTATCAATCAATGGTTTCAAATAAACATCAATATTTTTTTTTCAGATGTCCTGGGATAAATAAGGTCAAAAATATATAGGGCTCCTTCATCAACATCCATCGAGGTAAATTGTACGGAGTTATAAAGACATACTAACATGAATATTAATAACCATAAGAACCAAATAGATAGAAACCATTAGTAGAAAGTCCCAATGACATGTTTCAGGATTCTAAAGAAAAAGACGGATGCAATCGATCAAAATGTTTCCATAAATCACCATCAGATGGATGATTCGATATTTTATCGGTTGAAATCTTGGTTTTGTTCCATGACATCATTGACGTTGTGTTCTGAGACATAAATAAACACTACAACCTAGGTGTAAGGGGGAAATATCTCAACTGTTTTATAGGAATTGATCCAAACTTTCCCAGTTGAGATTATTTATACCTCAATTATCCACATGTGGGACAACTATCCAATGACTCACTTTCACTATAATATAAGACGCAATCATTTACACATGCATGAATCTTCCAATAACTAAGGCCCAGATTACAAACCAGCCTCTTACTCTCATAGTAATTTGTAAGAAATAAATTTCTTTCAGGTAACAGTGTTTTAACCAAAGAAAATATCTTATCAAAATAGTTGTTTGAAATTGCATTATCTGATTTAATAGCCATAAATTTTGCAACCACTTCTAAGTTTCTTATATTGCAACTAGGATATAATGCATCCTCAGTAGACCTCAATAACTAATAAAATTCAGATGGTTCCAAATCAGGAGGTAAATAAATATCATCCTAAGTTTCAGTTTATTGAACAGATGGACTTGCAACATCATGTACTAAATTTTGAAACTATGATGGATCCATAATCAAGTTATTATTATCTTCTCTGGATCTACGTTCATCGTTTTGATACCAAAAAACATAATCTGGTTGAAAACCAAACTGCAAGAGAGGTCCCCCAACCTTGTCAAATGTGTCAAACATTCTCAGAGGACATTTTATACAAGGAAACTTAATTGTGAATTTTGAAAAAAATTCTGGTTTTGATGATGAAAATGATAAGAAAGCTTCAACATCCTCAATATATACAAGACTTAAACCAGAACTGTTTGGATTTCTGCACTGATTTATCCAAGTGCGATCATTTAATGACGACTGTTGTTGACTTCCATGTTCCATATTTTTCTATAAAATATAAAATCATTGTTGTTTTTTGAATAATTTTTAATTAGAAAAACACTATCTAAAAAAAGAAGATGAATAATTACAACTACTTCTTAATAATTACCATTAATTATGGGAGACACAATTTCCAGTGGATTGATGACTTCTCTTTTTCCCGGCGACTTATTTAATTGCAAATTTCTCACACTGAAATCACAATGAAGAATCTTATAGGAGGTAGACATATTCATTCTCGTGCATACGAGAATTTATAAGAGTACCTCCGAGTAGATTCTTGATTGTGATTTAAAAGTGAGAAATATGCAAGTAAATGAGCTATCGAACAAAAGAGCTCCCTTTTCATCGATGAATCTTCTTCTTGCAACTATCACCACATAAAAACATTATGAAAAATTTGGTCCTACGAATGCATATTCAAACTCATGCATATGAGATTGGATATGCATACATAGAAGCATACTTTTCATAATGTTTTGAGATGGTGTGAGTTGAAAGGAGAAGAGTCGTCGAGCAAAAGGAGTTTCATCAATCCACTGAAAATTTTTCCAAGTTATTACAATGCATTAGAATTTATTTTATTCTTAATTATTCTAATTATTTCTAATTATTCCTAATTATTCCAAATTATTCCAAATTATTACTAATTATTCCTAATTATTCCTAATTATTGCTAATTATTCCTAATTATTGCTAATTATTTCTAATTATTGCTAATCATTGCTAATTATTTCAAAGTAATGCTAATTATTGCTAATTATTATTAATTATTCCAATTTATTCCAATTTATTCATAATTATTGCGATTTAATTTTAATTATTTCTAATTATTCTTAATTATTTCTAATTATTGCTAATTATTGCTAATTATTGATAATTATTGCTATTTATTCCTATTTATTTCTATTTATTCTTATTTATTCCAATTTATTCCCATTTATTCCTATTTATTCTAATTTATTCTAATTTATTCCTATGTATTCTTAATTATTCCTATTTATTCCTATTAACCCCTAAGTATTCTAATTATTCCTAATTATTCCTAATTATTCCTGATTATTCCTAATTATTCCTAATTATTCAAAATTATTTCTAATTATTTCTAATTATTACTAATTATTATGAATTATTACTAATTATTACTAATTATTACTAATTATTCCTAATTATTACTAATTATTCCTAATTATTACTAATTATTCCTAATTATTACTAATTATTCATAGTTATTCCTAATTATTCTTAATTATTTCTAATTATTCCTAATTATTCCTAATTATTCCTAATAATTTCTATTTATTCCAATTTATTCTTATTTATTCTTATTTATTTATATTTGTTCCTAATTATTCATAATTATTTCTAATTATTACTAATTATTATTATTATTACTAATTATTACTAATTTATTACCAATTATTACTATTTATTAGTATTTATTACTAATTATTACTAATTATTTCTATTTATTACTGTTTATTACTAATTATTACTAATTATTTCTAATTATTACTATTTATTATTATTTATTACTAATTATTACTATTTATTACTATTTATTACTATTTATTACTATTTATTACTATTTGTTACTATTTATTAGTATTTATTACTATTTATTACTAATTATAGATATTTATTACTAATTATTACTAATTATTACTAATTATTAGTATTTATTACTAATTATTACTAATTATTTCTAATTATTACTAATTATTAGTATTTATTACTAATTATTACTAATTATTACTATTTATTAGTATTTATTACTAATTATAACTTTTTATTACTATTTATTAATATTTATTACTAATTATATCGAATTATTACTAATTATTACTATTTATTAATAATTATTAATAATTATTACTATTTATTAATAATTATTAATAATTATTACTAATTATTACTATTTATTTGTATTTATTACTATTTATTACTAATTATTAGTATTTATTACTATTTATTACTAATTATTTGTATTTATTACTACTTATTACTACTTATTACTAATTATTAGTATTTATTACTAATTATTACTAATTATTACTATTTATTAGTATTTATTAGTATTTATTAGTATTTATTACTAATTATAACTATTTATTACTACTTATTAATATTTATTACTAATTATATCTAATTATTACTAATTATTACTAATTATTAATAATTATTACTAATTATTACTATTTATTACTATTTATTTGTATTTATTACTATTTATTACTATTTATTACTATTTATTAGTATTTATTACTATTTATTAGTATTTTTTTACTATTTATTAGTATTTATTACTAATTATTAGTATTTATTACTAATTATTACAAATTATTAGTATTTATTAGTATTTATTAGTATTTATTACTATTTATGAGTATTTATTACTATTTATTAGTATTTATTTCTAATTAACGTATTTATTACTAATTATTAGTATTTATTACAAATTATTACTAATTAATACTATTTATTACTAATTGTAAATATTTATTACTATTTTTTTTGTTTATTAGATTTTATTTCTAATTATTACTAATTAGTGTTAATTACTATTAATTACTGCAAAATAAAGCTACTAGTTACTAATTACGGCTAATTATTTATATACATTACTAATTATCGTTAACAATTATTAATTATTACTAATTACTAAGAATTGGTACTAATAATTTAATTTTTTTATTACAAATAAATACTGATGACAAAACATTTTAAATCTAACTTAATTACAACTAATCAACAATAATTAAAATTAATATAAAGATATGAAATAAATACTAAATTAAATAAAACATAAATACCTTGAAACTTGATTTCTTATAATTGTAGGCGGCTTCACAACTTCTTCGTAAAAAAACTAATTCTCAAAAATTTTTACTCTAAAATTAGATTTTAGAGAAGCAGATGAAGAAGGAATTCAAGAGGAGGGAAGAAAAAACAGATGAGGGGTATATATATTTTAGATTAGTTGCGACGGGATTCCTGTCGCAAATAGTAATTTTTTGCGACGAGACCCGTCGCTAATACCTTCGACAACATTAATTACGGTCGACGGTTAAAAGGTTATTTGCGATGGAACCTGTCGCAAAAAGTAACCTGCCGACACACAATTTGCGACAAGACAACATCCCATCACAAATAGCCTATTACCACAGTCGGGTATTGGCGATGGGACCCGTCGCAAATACCCTTTGGGGGTCGTACTAGTTGCGACGGGGGATCCCCCGTCGCAACTAGTTCTTATCATCTCCCGGTATTTGCGACGAGGCGCCTCTTCCCGTCGCAAATAACCAATTATTTGCGACGGGTTGATTGTCCCGTCACAAATAGTCCATCACAAAAATGGTTTTCCCGTAGTGAACTGTTTTGATTTATTGGAGTTTTAGCTGCTCGTACTCCATTGTTGTGGAGTATTAGCTTCTCGGTCTAAGTTGTGGTTTTTCAGTTATCTGTTAAAGCACTAGAGGGATTTGTTTTGTTTAGCCTTATTGTAAAGGTGTCAACTGCCTACACTCAGTTGTGAAATTTTGGTCTTGTTATAAGAGGACCATACTAGTGAAATTAACTATGCTCGCAGAGATAACATTTGGTGGAGTGGACTAGGGGATATTTGTGCCCCAAACCACTATAAAAAATATGCGTTCTTTCTTTCTGTTAATCCGTTGCATATATTTCATACAAAAGAAAACACTGCATATCCGTATAATTACAGAGGGTGTTAAAAGCTAGAATTGAGGAATATTTTTTAAAAGACACAATTCACCCCTCTTGTGTTACATTGTATATTCCGACCTAACAATTTTTATTAGATGAGAGATTTTGGATAAAGATATAGAAAGCTAACAGTATAAGGTCTATACAAAAAAGGAAATGGCTGATCCTAGAGAAGGAATGTCTATGGTACATGCTCGATACATCAATGGTGAAAATTATTGGTGATGGAAATAAGGATTATCATATATCTGAAGAATCTTGGATTTAGATTCTACTAAAAAATTATTACTCCTTATAAGATTCCAAAAAAACTAAAAACTTGGGATCCCACAATAGAAACTGAATATGATATGAATTCAAAGGCAATGATTTCTATTATTTGCAGTCTTGGACATGATGAATTTAATTGAGTATCACAATGTCCTACTACCTATGAGATGTGGAAAACCATTGCAGTTTTCTATAAAGACACAATAAATGTTAGACAGATGAGATATGCTACTGATAAATTGGAATTTTACACCTTTAGAATGTTTGATGGAGAGATAATCATACAGATAAATGGAAGGCTTACAAAAAATTTCAATAATATTACAGCCTTAGGAGAACCCATAAAAAAATCTAATCATGATTTGAAAGTACTTAGAGTACTACCTTCTAGATGGAATGAAGTATGTGTTGCTATTCACCAATGATTACTTGTCAAGGATCTGAACATGAAAAAGCTAATTAGAACAATGATGATGTATGAAGCATAAATGAAAAATGAATTTGAAAATCATAAAATTGTAGAAAAGAAGTAAAATAATGCTCTAAATGTGACATCTAAAAATCATAATAGAAGAACATAGTGAGAAGTCAAAGAAGAGAAGGATTCAGATTACTCGGATTCTAAAATAGAACTGGCTCTGCCAGCCAAAAATTCAGCAAATTCTACAAAAAGAAAATAGGTTTCAAAAAATCTTTCAAGAGAGATGGGAAATAATCAAGAGAAGTTTGATGATATGAATAAAAGAAATTAGGTCATATCAGACCAGATTATCCTTAGCTGAAAGATGAAAAGAAAAGGCCAGAAAAGAGATATCAAAAGAATACTAATTTTGAGAATAAAGGAAAAATAGCAATGAAAGCTACATGGAGTGTATCTGAAGACTCCATCAGATCTTCAAAGTATAATTTAGAAAAAGAGAAATCAAATCTAAAATCCAACATGTAGTTTATTTCCAATGAAGAAGAAGAAATGGTACAAACTTATTACTCTTCTAATTCGGATAGTTTCTCAAATGACAAATTAGATTCCCACTTCTCAATGCTTGAATAAAAATATGATTCTATTTTAAATTAGAATAATTCATTGAAAAATATTCATAATACAATTTTAGGAGAAAGAGATACCATACCGAAACAACATAAATAATTAGTTGATAAATTCAACTCATCTACAACAAACTATATTGATTATGAAAAAATAATTAAAGAATTGTAGGATAAAGTATAATCTTATAAGAGTGCTGCAATTAATTTTACAAAAGGAGAATAAGTACTAAATGATATTATAAGAAATAATGTCATTAAAATATAAATATTTGAAATAGGAATTAAGAGTGATAAATCTAAATTGTATAAAAATTATTTTTTCCCAAATTCAAAAAATGCTATTTGTTATTACTGTGGAATAAATGGGAATATCACTAATAACTGGTATTTTATAAATCCTAAAATTAGTTGTATTAAAAGAGATTTTATTTATAAAGTTTTTATGAAGTAAGTGATATAAACTGTGGAAATATAAAGAAAATATTGACTCCTAGATCACTTCTAGGTAACATTACTGGACCCAAGAATGTGTGGGTACCCAAACAAAAGTTTGTTTAATTACTTTTGCAGATAATAGACCATAGGAACAAAAATTATATATAGTATATGGAAAATTTGTTTTTGAGACATAATAGTGGAAATCAATCAAACTTCTATACGTTGACTGAAAAGGATGGAGGCCTTGTCACTTTTGGTGACAATGCCAAAGGAAAAATAGTTGGAGTTGGAACTATTTGAGATCCAAAGACCATATCAATCAGAAAATTACTATATTTGTAAGGGATAAAGAAAAATCTGATAAGTATTTATCATCTTTGTGATGATGGTTTTTATGTTGATTTTTTAAACAATTCTTACTTAGTTTTTAAAGATAAATTGATCAAATTTAAAGAACCTAGAACTGATAATGGTTATACTTTGGACTTAAATTACTTGTGTAAACAAAAGGTGAATTGTTTAACAACAAATAAAAATGATTCATAGATCTAGAAAAAGTGACATGGTCATTGGAATATATATGATTTAAATAAATTATATATGAAATAGTTAGTTTTTGATTTTCCTAGTCTTAATTTTGACAATGAAAGGTTTTGTGATGAATTCCAAATTGGAAAACAACACAAATCTTCTTTCATATTTGTTAAAAAAATTCCTACATCTAAAACTTTAGAACTTCATATGGATTTGTTTGGAACATTAAGAGTATCAAGTTTGGATGGAAAATTATATATTTATGTTTTAGATGATAATTATTGTAGATTTACTTGAGTTTATTTTCTAAAATTCAAAAGTGATGTTTTCATTGTTTTTGAAAGTTTTAGTAAAATTGTTCAAAATGAAAAATGTTTTAAAATAATATCATTAAGAAGTGATCAAGTTGGATAATTTATGAATCAAGAAATTAATTCTGTTTTCTCAAATATTTGTATTAAACATACATTATCTATACCAAGAACCCCTTAATAAAATAGGATTTTTGAAAGGAGAAATAAAAATATACAAGAAATGGAAAGGACAATGCTAAATGAATACAGTCTTCCTACCTATTTTTGGGAATAAGCTATGTGCATATCCTAATATATCATGAATAGAGTTTTAATTTGGCCTATTTTTTAAAATAAACCCTATGAACTTTGGAATAACAGAAATAAAAAAGTAAAATACTTTAAAGTTTTTTGGATGCAAGGTGTATATCTTGAACACCAAGGATAATATTGGTAAGTTCAATCCAAAATTTTATGAAGGAATATTTTTAGGATATTTTTATACCTCTAAAGTCTATATAGTGTTTAATAAAAAGCTAAGTATTTTTAAAGAATCATTTCATATGAAGTTTAATGAAATTAACTCTTTCAATAAAGAAAAAAAATCTATCTGATAAGGTTACTGACTTGTTTGAAAACATGAGACTTGAAACCCTTAAAGATGATTTTGAAATTGATATGAATAAAATTCAATCTAGTTTATAAGAACATGATATTGATGAACCTAAAATCATCATACCCAGATAGTCTATAACCCTAAAGAACCATCCTTTAGAAACTGTTATAAGAGACGTAGAAATAGGTATTATAACCAGAAGAAATGTAGGAAACCTAGCTGAATTCTCCTCTTTTCTATCCTAGTTAGAACCAAATACTATAGAGGTAGCCTTATATGATGAGATTTGTTTGTTAGCTATGAAAAAAGAGCTAATCCAATTTAAGATTAATGATGTTTGGTAAATATTAGAGAGACCAACCACTTATCCAATTTTATGAACCAAGTGGGTATTTAGAAACAAACAGGATGGTAAAGGGATCATTAATAGATATAAATCCAAATTAGTAGCTAAAGTTTATAATCAATAAGATGGTATAAATTATGATGAGACCTTTGATCCTATATCTATATTTGAAGAAATATGAATCCTTTTATCCTATGCATCTCATATGAATAGAAATTATATATGATGGATGTTAAATCTTCCTTTTTTAATAGTTATTTAATAGAGTATGTTTATATTGAACAACCTCCTAGTTTTGAAAATCATCAAAACCTGAACTATGTTTTTAAACTTACTAAAGCTCTCTATGGCATTAAATAAGAACCAAAAGATTGGTATGAAATATAAAGTTCTTTTCTGTTGAAAAATGGGTTTACTGTTGGATTGGAAAACCCAACACTTTTTATAAAAACCATTTTCTCAAATATTCTATCAGTTCAAATTTATATTGATGATTTTATTTTTGGTTCAACAAATAAAAATATTTGTTATGATTTTTTAGAATTAATGAAAAATGAATTTGAAATGTGTATGATGGGAGAATATAATTTCTTTTTAGGATTTTAGATTTATCAAAAATATTATGGAATAGTTTTAAATCAAAGTAAGTATATTATTGATTTACTTGAAAATTTTAGACTTGAAAATAACAACACCTATACAACCCCCATGTGTACCAATATAAAACTTGATTTGGATGAAGCTATAAATCCACTGGACAACATGTTATATAGAGGTATGATTGGTATTTTGTTATATATTACTGCTAGTAGACCAAAGATTATCTATTTTATGTGCATATGCGCTAGATTACAATAAAATTTAAAAGAATCACATCTTATTGTGGTTAAAATAATTTTAAGATATTTAAAAGGGGATGTTTTTCAATCTCTTCTTTACCCCAAAAATTATGATTTTAATTTAATTTCATATTTAGATATTGATTTTGGTGGTTGTATGTTAGATAGAAAAAGTACCGCAAGAACCTATCACTTAGGGAAATATTTATTATCTTGGTCAAGTAAGAAAAAAAACACAGTTTCCCTATCAATAGCCAAGGTAGAATATATATATATATATATACTGACAGTTGCTGTTCACAAGTACTATGGATGAAAAACACTCTACTGGACTTTGGATTAAATTTTAATAGTATACATATTTTATGTGATAATACAAGTGCTATAAATATTTCAAAAAATCCAATAAGTCTTTCTATAACTAAGAACATTGATATATGTCATCATTTTCCAAGTGATCCTGTTCTTAAAAAGGATATATCATTAGAATTTGTTAATACTGAATATCAATTAGCTGAAATTTTCACTAAACCACTTCCCACTGCTAGTTTTTATTTTATTAATGGGGATTTAGGTTTATTTACTTTTAATTAAATGTTTATTAGTTTATTTGAATTTAATTATTTTTTTTATTTTTATCAAATTTATTTTTATTTGTTTATTTCATTTTTCACTATCGAAAGTAGTATTTTTATTGTTTTCTTAAATAATTATTTTCTTGTTTTTAAAATTGCGTGTTTTCAAAAAATTTAACGACTTTTCTATGTAACTAGTATGGGAAACTAGGTTATGTAATTATCTATCAGAAACCCTTCTACTTTCCTTACCTTACCTTTTTCAAAACGTTTCTCCTACCAAAACCATCATCTTCCTTCAAAACCCTAGAATTCAAAAATATTCAAACTTCACATTCTTAGAAATGTTGAAGACCAAGAGAATTGATGAGGGAGAGTCTAGTGACCTAAATTGTCAATGAGTGCCATCAAGAATGATTCTTTATGGAAGGTCATAGATTTCAAATGACTTTACTAAATGAAACATCCGCTTAAGAAAGAACAAGTATTTCAAGGTTTGGAATTTTTATTCAATAAAGAAAAAATGGATTTTTTTAATGAGGTAGAACTGAAGCATTTATACAGTATTGTTCATTTTTGTTTTGGTGAAATAGATGATACTCTATTTATAAGAATAGAAGAAAATGAGTTTTCAATTTCTTCAGTCGAAATAGCTCAGATTTTCAAATGTCCTCATAAAGGCATATTTTACTTTTATCACAGATCAATTAGAAATAACAATCATAAGTCTACAGATATAATTTCAAATCTATTTAGATTGAAAAATATAAGTAAAATGTTTGTTAAGGATATTGAGGTAGATCATAAAGTATTAGTTATGTTTATTCAAACTAAAATTGCCCCAAGAGTAGCTGAAATGGAGAAAATTATGTATCTAGATATATACATTATGTTTTTGTTCATGAGTGATATCAAGTTAAAATTTTTGAGATAATTTTTTAGATATATATATATATATATTATTGTTTCTAAGCAGAAGGTTGAATGTATTTTTATCCTTATGAAAGGATATTTTCACTGATTCTATTTTGGAATAATTTGATACATCTTTTTGATACGAGAGTAAAATTTCATCATAATAATGTCTTAAGTTCTAGTACTCTAAGGAAGTTTGGTTTCTATTGGAGTACTTATGAAAGGACATATTATTCCAGTTGGTGTAGATGACTAACAGAAGTATGGAAATTTTTCTCAGGGGGAGAAAAGTGTTATAAGAAATGATGGAATTGGAAAATCTAGGAGTGAAGGTATCTCTAAGTATGCTAGGAGAAAATTAAGATTTGATGGTACAAAAATCCAATAAGTAAAAGTATAAGAAATTCCAGAGGATCTTATATTGAAACCAAGAAACAAGAAAGTATCACCATCAAGAGAGCCAATGTTAGGATTGGGTGAAGCTACCTGTTCAGTTCATTTAGAAGAACCTATATATAAAGAGGATCAATAAGCTAAAAGTTAGGTTCAAGAGCTTCAGGATTTTCCTCAACCAGTTGATCAGGTTTGAGAAGAATCTGTTTGAGAAGAAGCTATTTGAGAATAAGAAGTTCAAGAAGAGGCTTCCCAAGAAGAAGAACAAATGAAAAGATCAGAAATTGAGGCAACATATTTTGTTGAGAATCGGGATATATCATCCATTGATAAGTCTTTAGATAGACCTGGGTCTATCTCTAGAGAAAGAACATAGGTTTTGGATAATATTTCATATTCTGGTGAAAAGTCTCTTGAGAAATATTCTGCTAATATCTTAGAAATTGTGGCTGTTAATTAGTCCAAAATCCAAATGAAGGGACCTATTATTTTTTGACTAATCATATTGAGGATCTTATGATTAAGTTCAATAAGGTTCAGGAAGATAATTAAACTCTTAGATAGGAGATGGAGGCCTCAAGCAAATAATTTAATGATTTTCATAATTCCTTATCCCAAAGGATAGAGTTTGAGTATGTTCAGACTTAGCTACAATACATTAAAGAACATTCTATGAAAATGAATGATTTTGATGCTTTTAAAAGGGAAATACTTGCTGATATTAGAAAGATCAAGTTTGAATCTATTTCCAATTTTTTTTTTCAGACTATAAATGGTATTTGGGAAGATAGTTTGAGTCCATCGAGGGAA
The DNA here is from genome assembly GCA_963277665.1 of Viscum album. Lineage (NCBI taxonomy): Eukaryota > Viridiplantae > Streptophyta > Magnoliopsida > Santalales > Viscaceae > Viscum > Viscum album. The sequence goes on from OY728156.1 coordinate 1,813,744,820, forward strand.
GTGTTAGTCAAGAAATTGCTTTTAACTCTACCCCTTCAACCTCACCAGATCTGATAAGATGATTTCAAGAAACCACAATTGATATAACTGATATTAATGATAGGTTGCATAACCATTAGTGAAATAGTTCACCTTTATCAGTAATATCAGACAACAAAATATTTATTGTTGATCAATTAACCTCAAGTGAACCTAGTATCAGGCTCCCTCTTAACAAGTTAAGGGATCAGTTAGTTCAGTTTATGCAAACAAAGGAGGGCCTGCATAAATGTTTGAAAGTCAATTTAGTTGAAAATTATAATTTGAGTTAGGACTCTATTATTTTGATAAGGAAATTGGAAGATAATCTTGCAGAAAGGTTACAGGTAAAGATGGAATAACTAAGAGTTTTTTCAAGCTATTCAGGACCTTACAATACTAGTACCAGAAATAAACCATGACCAAACCCTTTTACCTTCCACCAAACCATATGTATAACCTTTCTCTTAGCTAAACTATCTACTATATTTGTACAGTTATTATTAATGAAATTTCATCATTCTTATATTCTATGCTTTATTTTATATTCTTTTTTATTTATCTCAATTTACAAAATCCCAATATTGTTTATCCACATAGTACATTATAACATTCATTTACTATTCTATGATAAATTAAAAGTGTTTTACACTTTTATACCCTTTATTTTTTATATAAAAATAAAGGGAGAGAAAATTTGATGAACAAAATATTTCATTTTATCAAAATAATATCGTGAAATTGAAATTTTAAATGTTTTTTTTAAATTTAAATATTTTTCTTTAAATATGTTTACACAATTCTATATTATGTTAATAATTTTATTAGTTTTGTGATAATAAAAAAGGGATAGATTATTGGGAATATATCATCTCATCAATACTAAAATTTATTATTATTTTGTTGCTAAAAAATACCCTTGTTTATTTTACTAATGATTTTACATTAAGTGTATTTCATGGAATTAATATTCTTTATAATATTTATTCTGAAATTATTTTCAAGCTTTTAATTTGAAAAGAATATTTCTTAAATTTTTAGGGATTCATTTTTAAGCATTCCATAAATAATGTTCTTACCATATGTGGATAAGCGTAACATAAGGAATAAACCCTACACTTTGCACAATGCATATGGATCATGAACCTCACCTATGTATGCAACCTTACACTAGAATAAGAAATTATGTTATCTCAACCCTATGTTCAAAATAGTATGTATGGTTAATCAACCCCATGTTATCAGAAAATTATGGTTAAATAACCTTACTTTTTAAAGGAACATTAATTTTATCAAGAGGAGAAAGTATTGTTAAAGAACCCTATATAAGTAATGAACCTTAAATTTTGGAGAGAAACATATGGATCATCAACCTTAATTTTATGAACAAGATTATATTTTCAACCTTAAATTCGAGAGATGAATGTAAAATAGTCGAACCCTATGTTTGGTATTTTTTCTCTTTGTGAAGGAACCCTGCATTTGAACTATCAACATCGGAGATTTAATTTCGCATTTTTTTATTTATCTAAGATTTATGCAATGGCCTTGATGGTATTTTAGGCTATTTTAAAGCTCATTATTGATTGATTTAGAGCTATTTATATTTGATTCAAAGAACTGTATTTAATAGAGAAAATCACTTTTATTATTAATAGAAGTTCTGGATCCCCTATTTTATTTCGAATTTGAATTTGTATGGTTTATCAGGAATCTTTTGTGGATCTGGAATTCTGAAGTAGGTTATTTTCTATTTATATTCTACTGGTGTATCATTTTTAAAACACATGATTTTTTCAAGGGATATTTTTCATATAAAATTATACTATTTTGAAAATATTTTTACAGTGCTACAGTGAATGAACAACTCTAAGAAAGGACTAAACTTTGGAGATATTTATGTTATATCTCATTATTTTGTAAGTTTATTACTACTCTATTTTTTTGATACTTTTAAATTTAAGATCTTGGTACAACCAAGATTTCTTCAGAATCGTTATCTCTTGAAGTATATTATTTCGGAAAAAGAAGATTCATCTACTATCTATTGATTCTACTGTAATTGTGAAGAAAAACCCGTTATCAACAAATTAAACTCTTTTGATTTATTAGAGTCTCAATTGGTTATACTTAGTTCTGGTGGATTATCAAATTACTAGTCAAAGATATGAGTTTTTTATTCTCTGTTAAGGAACTAGAAGGATCTGTTTTGTTTAGCCTTGTTGTAAAGGTGTCAAATTCCTATACTCAGTTGTGGAATTTTGGTGTTGTGATAAGAAGACCATAACAGTGAAATTAACCAATATCATAGAGAGAGAATTTAATGGAGTGTAATATGGTGTCTTTTTTCCCTAATCCGCTATAAAAATTTGTTTTATTTATTTCTATTTATCTACTGCTTATATTTCATATAGAAGAAAACACTTTATATCCGTATAATTACAGAGGGTGTTAAAATCCATAATTGTAGAAGATTTTTGAAAAGAGACAATTCACCCCCTCTTATGTCACTTTCAATATTCTTAACTAACAATGAAAACAATAATATTCATGATATGTAATTTTAAAGGATAGTTTACATACCACATAATAAAAGTGAGTGGTGAATAAGGCATGCATCTCATGGTAATAAAAGGTGAGAGGAAATTTCGTTACCTTGTGTCTTGACTTTAAAAACTCTTATATAATAAATTTAAGTTTATTATACTTATTTTACATAAAATTTTTATTATATATAATATCATATATGGTTTTATTATGACTTTATATTACCCTCTTGTTAACAATACTATGTTAAGGTTTCACTTTGGGTAATATCCTCTTTGTTCTTTGCATGTGTGTTAATTTATTATATCTTTGGTCCTTATAATTATATAATGATTTATAGAATTTAAACCATGATATAAATATAATATATATTAATTATATTTTTATTATGATAATCTATAGAATATAAAATAATTAAACAGAATAAATTATTCATAGAGATGGTAGGACATACGTATATATGACCATTGTTTCCCTTTAATTGTCATATTGAAAGAAAGGATGTAAATGAAATATATGTATATATGTATATATATCACTATTATATTAGGATTATTATATCATATATATCATATAATTTCACTAAAACCATCCTTAATACATTTCATGTACCGTGTGAATGAACTACATTGCTTTGATGGGGTGGTAGTCCACACTTTCTCAAACAAAATTATCGTATTAACACAAAATAGAATGTATAAAGACATGTGTTTTAAAGAAATTAAATAGGCTTAAATAAATTATAAATATCATATATATTATATTTAAATATAGTGTCCATCATAATTTCCACCATGAGAGGTGGTAAAGGAAAAACAAGTAATCATCATTTTGTGAGGTGGTAGTTCATTGTACACATAAACAATATATTTGTTACCCATTAGATGGTGGTGTGTGTAAGTTGAGGTCTATCACTAAGAATAAACACATCCTATTATATTTATGATACCATTTTTTCTATAAAATCATGAAATAATAATAATTGAGGTAGTGAAAAAATAAAATAAAAAGAGTTTGAGGGAGGGTGTTACCTTTTAATCAGGTAACTCCTTTTGGTTTGCACCAAAATGATTCCCTGAAAGGAATTCATCCAAAATTGAGTATTAAAGAAGGAAGTCCGGGAAGTTGGGAGGATATTTGAGAAGATAATGGACAAACCTAACGTCTTTGGAGGTGTGAGGAAGTGGGAGAAAAAAAAATCCTTTTTTATAGTGGATGAGGAGTGTCACTCTTTTAAATATTTGAAGAGAAAATTATACCCACATTTTTCATGTTTCAAGTGGAACCAATAATGGTAAAATTTTTATAATATATATTATAGGGTATATATTTACATAAAAAATATTCTATAAAAGTGTCTTGGTTGTTTTGGGTATTATGTTTAGGGTTTAGTCCTTTGTTAGGCTAATTTTTCTCTTAATAACTATAATTAATTTTAATCGCTTCCACTAATATTTTTGGTCAAAAAATAAGATGAAATTATTATAAATTATAAATTATTTTGATTCCAAATATTAATATATTTTTCCAAATTCCCAATAAATAATTGAAAAAAATTAACTTATAATTAAATCTTGTAGATGTGTCCTCACAGTGGGTTTGCTTTAGTGAAAATGGTGAAAAGTTTGAAATGCTTTTATATCCAATTTCAAAATGAAATTGGTTCCAATGAACTAAATTGTATTTTTAATGTATATATTATATAATTATAATTTAAAAAAATTTAAAATATAATTTATCTATATAAATAAATTATATGAAAAATAAGTTTTTAATTGAAATGCATTATTTTTCACTCCACTAAAAAATGAAATATTTCAGAAAAATATCAAAAAATTATCCTAACTTAATTTTTATATTTATATTTAAGAAATGAAATTTATTTTGGCATATTAAATCAATAAATCTTTCAGAGATCAAATTTACTATAGTTTCTCCATTAAAAAGTGTTAAATTTGACTTTATAAAAGTATTGTGTTTTATGTGTGAAATTGGGTTTGTTCTTATCTTATACCTATAAAAACTAATGGATGAATATAAAAAATATTTTATTGAATATGTAACATATATATTACATTAAATTCACTCACTAATTGAAATTAATCAAGAAAAAAATCCTTTAGAAGCATGAAAATAATAATATTTCTTTTTTATATTCATTTGGTTCTTAGTTTCATTTCTAATTAATGTGTTATCAATGAATTAATTTTATATATAAAACAAATTTTTTTAAAAAGTTAATAATATTCATAAATACTGATTTAATGTCTAGGTTATATCTTATTATATTATATAATAAGATAACTAGGTCATTGTAAGCTATTGAAGAAAGTCATTGTTGCTTGTAACACAAGTTAAATAGGTCTGGTTTTCATTACAATCCATAAAATATATTATATTTTTTTAATATAAAAAATATATCTTAAATTATATATTTATTATATTCCCTTTTACACTTGGTGTTGCGTGTAATAGAGGCCAATTCGGTGTTGCGTGTAACACAAGCCAATTTGGTGGCGTGTAGCGCATGCCAAGTTGGTGTAATGTGAAATGAATGTTTGAATTAGTGAAATAAAATTCCTCAATGAAAATCAATTTTATTTGAAAAAAATCACTTCACAAAAACTTAGTGTCTTACATTACTAATCATGGGTTTTGTTCTATACATCTTGTAGGTGTCTTGGTTATGATTTTAGTCGATCACGGAGGGAATTGGTTCCCTCCTCTCAAGAGGTCCCTCCTTCTTTTAGAGATGATATACCCATAAAGGATGCAGGGAAGTATAATATTAGTCTATCAGGCCCTAGTACAACTTGCAATGCCCATGAGGTGGATCAATGGGGTACTTGAGAGTTGGATCTTCCTATAGTTACCCAAAAAAAAGGTGAGTACTAGGATTTCAGAGCCAAGGATCAAGGATGTTTTTGATAGGTTGAGGTGAGATTTGGGTGTTAGTGCTTCATCACGACTAGTTCTTGTTGACTCAAGGGAGTATGTGGGGATTTTTTTTGGTTTTAAATATAATTTCGAGAAAATTTAAAACTTATAAAGATGCTATGATATCTAGCTATAATTATCCTCAAGAGGTTTTCTTTTAAGAAATAGGTGATGGTGTTTCAACATGGATCAATAATCTAGAATTTTCATGGTAGGGACCTTCTGTGGAACATGGAGCTAGGTCAATTGTAGTGAGCAGGTATTTTCCAACTCTAGGTGTGTCCAGGATGACTCCCCCTCTTTCTGGATTAGGAAAAACTAGAATTATAGGCAATGGATCTCAGAACTGTTTTACGATTTTGGGAGATAATGAATTAACCCCACTGAAAGAAGGGATTGTGGAAAAGGATGATTATGTAGATAATAACCCTTTAAATGGAAGGTCAGATAAAGAAGGAATGGATAATGACTCTACATTAGAATCTTATTCCTCAGAATCTAAGGAAATAGAGCTTTTAAAAGATTACCTTTCATCCTATTCATTGAAAGGAACGAACACGCTTGTGGATTTAGAAGATTTCATTCAGCATATGCAGAGGATGAAGAGATGGAAGTACTAATCAAACTTACCTAGTCATCTTGTTACATGGTCCTCTAAAAAAATTAACCCCCTCAAAAGAGGTTGAATTATGATGTTGATGTCCCATAGAGCAATTATAAGGATTCTTTTATGAATGTGAAGCCATTATCTTATGTGGTGATTGAAATATAGGTATTGGAACATACTTCTAGTGATATGGTAAATAAAAACAAAGAGGTTATTGAATCATTCAACACCCAATATCTACTAACTAATTATAATTAAGAAATATTAGAGGATTCCTTCTTGATCAAGATTTCAAAAGAGGTTGCACAAAGAATGTTTGAAAGACCGATGTGAGTTGATTTGAATGAAGAACAAACCATTTGGATAGAAAAGAACAATCAGATTTAGGTATGAGGTTTCAAAAAGGGGGAAACAATCTTTGAGAAGCCTATACAGACTTTGGAAAAGATGACATTTCACTTCTAGGAATCATTAAGGATAGTCTGGAAATGGATTTTACCTATATCGAATGTCAACCTTTTAATGTAAATAGTCCTAAAATTTTTAAATTGTTTTGGAATGACATGATATTTTTATGGGGTTTGACATTTTTTGTATGCTTAAATTTTTTGGTTTCCCACTTTTCCTTATAAGTTATTTTGAAAATAATTTTTTTATTTGGACCAATTAAAATTCAATATTTTTCACTATTCATCTAAAAATGAAATTTTTCATAAAAATCTCAAAAAATCACCTAAATAAAATTTTGATATTATAATTTAACAAATCAAGTTAATTTTTTAAAATAATAATTATTAAAGTGGTAAAATTTATTTTATATTATGTATATGAATAATGACTAAACCATATTTTAGACAAAATACATTTTTTAGATTTTTTTTCTTCAGTTTAATGGATTTTTATTTTTTAATAATCTATAGATAACCAATAATTTTTTATATCTGTAAACCATATACATTTCATATATTCTAATTTAATAGAAAGGTTATAATTGTATACTATATTATTGTTTATTTAGACTTGGGAACACATGTTCTGCAAGTTGTCGAAGATATTACATTTAAGGAAATATATTTCATGGGTTGTTTAAGATCATTGTTTAATGTCACATACACTATAAAAAATGTTATTTTTTTTTATAATTATAGGGTGTTGTAAATTGTGTGATCATTTGTTATCATCTCTCAGACAAAAATTTCCAATAATATTTTTTCATCACTAACTACAATGAAATAATAATGGAATATAAATAATTTCTCTTTCCTGACATAATATTATAGTTGATAATAAATTTTCCACAAAATAGACTTCTATTCACTTCAAGCTATAAAATTCATCAATTTTGACAACCTAACCTCACATAACCATATTAGTCACCATAATCTTGCCTCATTGTTCAATGATATCAATATATTATTTAGTTTTTTTTTCAAATCATCTCATTGTACTCAACCTTAAAGATCCTTCCATTAAGAAAAACTTAGATATATTACTATTTTATAAGTCAAACGTCGAGACCTTGGTTTCACATCTTTATTAACACCTTATTTGAATGGGTGTTGAAAAATAGGGATGTAAACTTTCATTACACTGCCATTTTGATTTGGCATGGCCCCATCCTAATTTATAACTGCCCATTATAGAAACGTTTAAGTATAGATTATTATTGCCCATTAATCATTAAAGGTCCAGTTCTCTGCTATAATTTTTATATCAACACACTGGTCAAATCCATGACAATGGTACTATTGTTTCATAATAAATGTTTTGTTCATATTTAAAATGAGGGTGTTGTTTATAGACCATAAATGAATTGATTAATTATTGTTGATTAATTAAACTATTATTCATTGATTGGGGTTATTCAAATGTTAGGGATTTAAAATTATGACATAAATGGTCATTTAAAATATTATATTACATTAATATGTACTTTATAATATTATTTTTACTATATTTCATATATGTTTATATATTAATAAAGTAATTAAATATGGTATCTATCATATAACTTTCTTATTTATAGAAGGTTGAAAAATACATGAACCCCTGTTTATTTTAGGTTTTAATAATCCATGGACTCTACATGATAAATTAGGCACCATGAGCTAACACACTTCACAATAACTAGATTGAAGACTCATTGAACATTAAACAAAGGACCGATCTTCCAACTCTTCCTAGATAAATGTAGATATATATGGCCTCCATTGAAATCCTTTAAGGGTGACGTTTTTATCATGGACTAATAACTATTGTTATAGGAAAAATATAATAAAGGAAAATGAATTTCCCAAGAATCACCAAAATCATGCACACATGCATTGAGCATATCCTAAAGAACCTAGAGAGTACTCTCTGTCTTCCCATCCATCTATGGATGATATTCAATGTTCAATTTCAAATGGGAACCCATCACCTCTGGAAAACCTTTCTAAAACCTAGATGTGAACCTTAGGTCCCTTTTAGAAATAATCACAGAGGGAACTTCATTAATTCTCACAATCTCTTGTACATACAAGTCCCCAATCTATTCCACTTTCATTATCTCCTTGATAAAGAGGAAATGTATCGATTTTGTGAGTTGTTCAATGATTACCTAAATCATATCCTTCCTACTAGGGGTTCATTGGAAAAAAATAATGAAATACATGGAAATATGATCCCATTTCCATGAAAGAATAGGTAAGGGATATACAAAACCAATAGTTCTCTACACCTTAATTCTCTGACATATAAGACACCACAATACAACATATGAAATTGAGCATATCATCCCTAGCCACAAATACTAATGTCACAAATCCTGATACATATTGGTATTACCTAGGTGTATAGACCAACATGAATAGTGGACCTTCTCCCTCAAATCCTACCTCAAAGGAAAAGGAACAACCAACTTTCTTCAAAAACATAATGTTCCACTGGGAGATTGGGACCACTCCCCTAATGTCTCCCCACCAGAAAGGATTTTACTAAAGCTCTGACACTTGGGGTCAGATATCTTCTCAATCCAAACCTGCTCATAAAATAAATATCCAACCTTCTTTGAAGACAAATATATATTCCCAATATCTTATTCCATTATCAATCTCATCTCTATAAACAAAATCCCAAGAGACCACTCTTATAGACTTTTCTTTACTACTTTGTCAATAATTTATTTTTTAGAGAATCGGTGACCACATTCCCTTTTCTAAGAGTGTAAGAAATATAAAAATAAAAATTATAGTGATACTACACCCATAATCCATGTCACAAGTTCAAATCTTTATGAGTAAAAATACACATTTGGATCTTATGATCAGAATATATAGAAAATTTCACCCAAAAGAGGCAGTGAAAACACATTTTTGAGTGCATTCATAACCACTACCATATCAAGATCATGGGTAGGGTAGTTCTACTCATGAGGGAATAATTGGAAGGAGTTATAGGCCACTACATGTCACTCTTGCATCCAGAAGCAACCCAAACCCAATCATGAATCATCATAGAAAACATCATAACCCAAATGTTGTTCCAGAAGAATAAAAACTGGGACTAAAGTCAATATCTCCCTCATTTCATTAAAAGATCTCTGACATTTTTTAGTCCACTAAAACTTTACACGCTTTTAGGTTAAATATTTCATCATAGATCCAAGATCTAAGAATTCTTGAACAAACCACCTATAATAACCATCCAACCCTAAAAAACTTTGGATCACAAACATATTTATTTTCCCCTCATAGTACATAACATTCTATACCTTTTCATGATGTACTAAGATTTCCCTCTCATATATAACATGACCTCTTAAATTTATATCACGAATCCTAAACTCAAATTTGGAAACCTTACCATACAAGAGATTATCCATCAAAGTTATAAGAATTATATATAAATAGTCTGCATGCTCCTCCTCACACTTGAAGTAAACTAAAATATCATCCACGAACACAACAATAAAAGATTCCAAGAACCTACGAAAAACCTGATTCATTAATTCCATAAACACTATAAGAGCATTAATGAGACCAGATAACATAACTATAAACTAAAAATTCTTATACCGACTCATAAATGTTGTATTAGGTATATCCTCTTCTAAAAATCTCTAGTGGTGTTACCCTGACTGAAGGTTAATATTTGGACACCAACGAACCCATCTAATCTAATCAAAGAGACTATCAATCCTAGGGAAGGGATATTTTTTCTTGATGGTCACCTAATTTAACGTTCATTAATTTTTAAAAACTATGAGTCACCCATACACCTTCTTTGAAAATATGATAGGCGAAGCCCAATGTGACACACTAGGATGAATAAATCCTTTATACTCGATATCCATAAGATGGACCTTAATTTATACCAACTTAGCTGGAACTATATGAAAAGATGGCATAGAAATTAGAATCCTATAAGGTAGTAGTTCTTTGGTAAACTTAACCTCTATATATGCTGGTAAACTAGAAGAATACTATGTAAATACCTTAGGTTACACACACAACCACCTTATAAAGTTGATTTATCAAATAAAGATCAACAACATCTAGGAACAATTATGAAAACAGACATGAGATCACCCTAGCATAAGGAACAACATGCCATTCTCTCCCAAACCTATAATCCCACTCACCCTGAAAGACATGAGAGATTCTATATAAACATAGAAACTGAAATCTATGGTGATAAAAATCCATTTGGGCCATAATTATAATCATCTAATCCATTATAATAACCAGGTCAAGTATATCAAGATTAAGCACCATGAATTCCCACTCTACCCCTTGGTTTTATATCATCACTTGACATGCTTGACACTTGAAACCTTTTCCATAACTCTTTACCAAAGTAATAGAAAGATCGAATAGGAACAACATGAGCTCTGAATGCAAGCCTAAAACTTATACCAATTTTAATGATATAAAATAATTAGTTTCACTTGTATCAAACAAAGTTGTAACCATTTATGATGAAATAAACACCATACCAATAAATGTAGTTAGGGATTCTTTAGATTCATATAATAAAAACTCCACTACATAAATACATACATTATTAGCTCCTCCTTGAGTTCTTAGCCACATGAACATCCCCCTTATCTTGATTATAAGACACACCAACCATGTTAGAATCATTATGAACCTTTGAAACCTTGATAGGAGTGGATCCAACTATCCTACATTTGGACATCATTTAACAAAAATGCTTCATATAGATAGATTATACACAAAGATAACACGTCTTGGGAGCCACTATACAACTAGGTTTAGTATAACCAGGACTTCTAGACTGATAAAAAACAACCTACTACTGTCTTGAAGAAGCCCCCAAAAATAGTATGGAATAAAATTGTACCTTTTTTCTTCCTTTTCTAGCCAGAAGTTACACCCTAGCTGATGATTCTACCAACTGATGCTCCTACCTAACCTATTTTTTACATATATCCCAACCTATTCTGAATATTACTTGTCAAATACCTCCACAAAGGAAGCAAGGAACATGTGAATCAGCATCAATCAAATATTATCCCTCAACCCCAACTCAAACCTATGAGCCTTTAGGTTTCCAATGGTAACTGGATCTTGTTTTAGGTGAACCAAATCAACAAAATAAGGGTAATTATCTAGAATGATATTCTCTCTTTTCTCTAAGGTTAAGAAATCTTAATTATTTTCCCCGTATAATGTCTTAGGATAAAACTTTTGGTTGAAGATTTTCGTGAAAAACACCCAAGTGATATTCCCACAATAGATTATTCAGGAGTATTCAGAAAGTTCCAAATCCTTTCAATATTCTCAAGGCATTCTTAAGATTATTAGGGTCTTTTGTCACCATAAAATATAGATGGATTATTATTAGTGAATTAGAATATGTGATCTACTACTCATCCCAGATTCCCAACACCTTCTTGACCCAGGGTTTGAATAGTGTGGATTAGAACTTCTACCAAAGAAGTGTCAACTGGATGATTTACCTGTAGAACCTATCTCATAGTTTCCTCACACGGATTTTAAAGAGATATTCTATGAGGCATTTTCTAATAATTATAAGACAAAACTAACTAGTCAAGAGATGATTCTAAAAAAAATAGGACCATATTTTGGAATCCATATCAATGATTTAAAAAATTGAATTTAAAGTAATTATGAATTATTTGAACATAGATAGAAAAAGGAACATTTCCAATTAAATAAACCCCACATCTGGTTCATTCAAAAACATCAACCACAAAGTATCAATCATGATAAAATCTATAAACACCCCCAAAAACTTAGATTCTGAAATGAAAGAGAGCTTTCTCGAACCCTTTTCCACACTTACTACTTGAATTTAGACTATCCTAACTCCAGTCTAGAAAAAACAATTAACCAAACCTAGGCAACAAAAATAACACTTTAGGATGGGTATTACCTTTGATTCCAATTTGTAATGAACCTAACCAAGTCAACTAGAAAAAAACCCATAAATGGTCCCCCATATGGTGAGATATAGAAAATAAACACAATTATCATGTATAAATGAAGAAACATCATAGTAAAACACATAAGAAAAGAATAAATATCCATGAGACATTTAATTCAAGACAAATAGTCTAAACCTGAAAGATAAAATAGATTAAACTAAACAAGTTTCTATGTGTCCATAATTCACCACTAAACTATCCCACTAAAAATGAAAAAATGAAAAGAGAACCTGGTGTTCTACTTGACGCCATTCCCTTTACTAAAGTCTTAAAAAACAAGGTCTATAACCTCCTTAATAAAAATGTTGGTATGAACACAGATCCCTATAAGATACCACCACATAATCTATACATGTTATAATATTAATAATTTACAAGTTTTATCTTTAAAACAAAATCTGATTTATAAATCATTTTCATAAATGAAACCATTTTGTAAAAATTAATTCATATTCAATAAATCCCTACTATATTACCCAAATCCAAGAATATGTCAAATATAAAATAATGGTAAGTAGGCATAGGCATAACCAAACATGGATTCACTATGAGATAAGAATGGGATAAAATATCCATGAACTAATCCATCACGAGATAAACCAGGTATAAATAAAAAAATCTCACCATTTTGGATCTATATTACAGGAATACATTATAGACATAAAAGAAGCCTAAACTAGGCATATGTTTTTTCCAACCAATATCAATACCTATCATAGTGTGTTGATATCATAAAACCTATAGTGTAATTAAATAGACTAAATAAACATGTCCATTACCTGACACACTGAAGGTTCACAATGTGATAAGTTTGTCCAAACCATTTCAAAATCCATGCTCACATTTAATGAAACCTTTTAATATCAATGAAAAACAATTTTTAAATCCAAATAAAATTAAAAATATGAATCTTTTATAATAAATCATTTCAATTGTAAAAACATCCATTTTCATTCAATAACCCAAAGGAACTGATAAGAACATAAATTAATTCAATAATTATATCCACTTGAATAAATAAACTTACATAAATAATGAAGAAAAATTATCCACCTTCAATACATGAGACTGGAAACCAATTGATTAGCATTTTAAAGACGAGGTATGAAGGAAAAATATAAAGGATTGATTAAAAAACTAACCAATCACAATCTGAATCACAAATACATACAACACCATTTATATTACCACAAGAAATAAAGAATTAGTAAGTCCACTTACCAAGGATATGCGACATAACAACCATGGGAGTGAAACACCAAATAGAGTGATCCAGAAGGAGGGAGATCACCCAAAATCACCCAAAATATCCCTAAATCTTGAGAGGGAGGTATTAACATTGGATAAAATAGGTTTATGTGTGAAGTGTGGTTAAAACCACTAAACCCAAATAATTTATTTCATAATCCCCTTTCATGGTGTGAATCCCATGAATTTAAAGTACATCAAAATATCCATTGCCTTAAGTTAAATAAAGTCTTGATCAACACAGTTATGACATGTAATGGTTTCAGGGATTATCAATTTTCACACTCTGAGGAAGACTCATTAAATTATACCTATAATATTCTCACATGACGTAACACATTTAAGACATGAATATGTATTTCATGTAGTGCATTGTCCAGTTTCTTATAGAAATCATTGATCCAATTATTGAGGCTCTACAAAAATAATAATAATAATCACTTAAATCCATTTACACATTTATACATAAACTCCATTAGTTCAAACAAACATATATCTCTATTATTTTTTTCCTTAAAAAAGGATCTCTATCCTAGAGAATGCTACAATGCAAAAAAAAAAGTGAAAACCAAATAATAGTCAATACATACACGAATGAAGGTAATGGGGTGTTATAAAGAAACTTCCCAAGAATATTTTAGTAATAACTAATAAAAGGACTATAATAAATACATGATTACAAAATGCTCAGGTGAAATTGAAAAAAATCCCTAAAAGGAACACACCAAAATCAAAGAGAATAAAATAAATTGAGAATGGGATGAGATAAGTATAATAATACCTCAAATAAATAATATGAATCATTATAAGGCCAAAAAAATTGAGAAAGTAAGGGAAAGAAGAAAAGGAGAAGGAGACGACCTATCCTTGGAATTTAACTAACTAGATGTAGAACCCCCATGTAAAAAATAGGAATTTACACATTTTTCCTTCTTTTAAAAAAGGGGTATGGGAACCACTAGGTAATAATTGGACCTATACTAACCATTTGATATCCTACTATGTATATAGTTATAACCCATTGACCGCATGATGGACAGAACAACATGGAAGCCCTATTGGTCACCTGAATGGGTACTTTGGGGAATATAACTAAGTACCTGGGGGATTATAAATTCACCCTTTAGACTCTATTCATTTAACAGACATCTGAAAAAACCATGATGAACTTTTTTAGCCATATTCAAATATTTAATACCTTTATTTAATTATTTAAAACATATATCAAAACTCATTTTCTCCAATATGAATTTAAATATTAAATGTTACACTAAATCTAATTCAACTAGGGTTTGACCCTCATATATGTTCACTAAAACATAACAACATGGTGTATCTATCCAAACAAAAGATGCCTAACCATTACGAGGGGGAGTGAATATGTGATTTTTATAAAATATAAAATTTACCCAATTTTCTCCTTTACACACTACTTTTACCATGTTTCCAGTTAGATCATGGATCTCATGATTGTCCCAACAACAATTAGGGTTATAAAAATGAGACGTGGGAGGTAGTTTACGAATAGAAACATAGGATTATAGTTTTATAAAACTCTTTTCCTTAAGTGGTTTTATCCTTGGTGAATCATCAATTGTCTTCCCATTGACCAATTTACCATCTTATTATCGATAATGAATGATTCAGCGGATGGAGCAGTGTATAACCTTGTACTCCTATAGGAATGTCAAAGAAAACTACTTGGGAAATTGATCAACAAAAGGAAATATATACAACTTGTCTAATAATTCATCAATATTCCTCTATTTTATAAAGAAACTGGACTAGGTGTGAACTCATGTCCTTACTAAAAACTTGACTCAGATAGGTGGCCTCTCTCATGACTTCCAATAATTGAATTTTGTGTTAATTTTATGATATATTAAACCACCTGCACAAATGATATTTTTGTTCTAAAAAATAGGCAATAATAAATAAATTTCATGATTTATTAATATTCATAAATTATATTTTATATAGTTATATTCATTATAATAAAATTAGGTAAATATTTAATCAAAAATAAAATATTTTTATTCTTACTGAATTCATTTTCATGTATTATATTATTTTATTTAAAAGAATAATTTCAAAATTTTTAATTTAAACTTAAAAAATTAACTTTTATTTAGAAATCAGTAAGTCATATTTATCTTAGAATTAATATTTGGGATTTTCCTTAAAATATTTTTTGAGTGAATAGTAAAAGATACCATTTTTTAAAACTGTCATTTATTTTCATTAAATAAACAAATTAAAAATTCCAATTATGTTTTTAATTTGATATTAAAAAAATGAGTATCCTTTAATTATAAATAATAAAATTAATTACATAGTAATATGTATTATACCAGATTTTGGTATAAGTTCATTTTTGAGCATAAAAACACATTTTTCTAAAAAATATTTTTGTTTCCTTTTTGCATTTATATTAAAATTTATTTCCTCCAATTATAGATAATAAATCTTAAAAAATGGATTCCATATTTAAAATTAATAGGTTTAATTTTTTTAAATAGGTCCCTTTTTATTTTTGGTCATTTTGAATTGTAACTATAGTAAATATTTATCACCTCCTTATAGTTAAAATGGGTATAATAGGGTTAAAATATTGATATACGACCTAATAAAATCCCTAAAACTTGTATTTATTTTATTTTATATTTTTTTCTACTATAACCATCCAATTTTATAAAAAATTTCAATTTCTTTCTACTTATCTTTGATAATGACCTTAATATGATTTTATGTAAAGAATAAAAATAATATGTCACTCTCTTCATTTTCATATCTATAATATTTTTTCATTGGGATAAAAAGAGGTTATGTTAGTTTATTAAAGGTAATTTAACATATTAATGAAGTTTTTTTATCATGGTGTTTTTTTAATTTTAAATGGTTGAATAATTACTTTAAGTTCTTATACAAAGCTGATACCATTCTTGTTTATGTAATAGAAAAATCAAGAAACGGATTTTTAAAAACCAATAGAAGTTATATAATTAAGAGGTATTATTATGTTCTATTAATTTTTTAGATAAATAGGATATATTTGGGATGTTTAGAAAGTTTATATTTAAATTATATTACTATCTTGGTGGCATTAATGTGAAATTATGTGAATAGTGCCTAAAATGACTTTAATGGTATATTATGTTAAATAGTATATTTTTAATGATTTAAAATTCTTAAAAATATTATATTATCCAAGTGGTTGGGATATGTTATATAATATCAACATATGTCTACTTATGGTTTCATTTTCTTTTTCTAGTAATTTCTTAATTCCCATAGAGTAAAAAAACTTTCATATCCTGATAATCATCAAAGGGTTAAATGGGGGTTAAAACTAATAGATAAGGGTAAAAAAATAAAATAAAATAGCAAAAACTTTTATTTATTAGAGGATTTAGAGACATATTCATCCTATATTTCAAATATGTGATTTTTTGACTTGAACATGAAAATTAATTTATATTTAATGAAATTCCAATGGTACTCATCCTCTCACTTTTAAAAGGTAACCTCCTCTTCTATTTTACTCACACCTTCTAAGCACTCTAGTTCATAAAATACTTTCCAAAATATCTCCAAAAAATTCCTCTACACATCATAGTGGTCTTGTTCTCCACCAAATACTAAAACTATAAAGGTTAAGGTATAATCCCATGTGGTTATCCAAGGAGGAGGTACAAGTCTTAACCCACTTATTTCAAGATAATTTCTTATTCTAGATACTTAAAATATTCTTAAGACATGATAAAATAATAAAATATATATATTCCATATACTGAAATGTTATCATTATTATGATAAATCCCTTTTTATTCTTCTTTTCCATCATATAGGACATGCTAACATTTCCGGTGCATACGTGTGGATTACCACCTCCATGGAACAATTTGTTTGACTTTTCATCACTAAATGACAATGATAGTTATTATGTTTGATTTAACTAACATATATAATATTCATGACATAATTATAATTCTTTAAAGATAACATATCCTCTATTTTCTTACTTTTCCATCCATTAAAAAATGATAACATCATTCATGCATAAATGTGGACAATAACCTCCATGGAGAAATGTGATTTTTTTCACTTATGCCTTCCTTAGATGGTTATAAAATTTCATTTAATGTATAAAAATGATAATAATATCATGATTAATACTCTACATCATATTTAACAATTACCATCTATATGGTGGTCATCTTATCGAAGTTTCTTTATGATTTTGAATAAAAAATCTTCAAAACAAATGATGTAAAATTAAACGATCCTGTAACTAAATAAAACATGGTTGTAAATGAAATAAAATTGATAATGATAATTAAATGAACATTATAAACTTTATTAATAACTTTAAAAATAAAAAAATATTATTCAAGAGTTAAAGAATGTAAAACTTTTAACGTTATTTAAGGTAAGGGATTTTACTTCAAAGCCTTATTTTAAAATTATAATTTTTTATTATATTCTTCCTAAATATCCATGTTGATTATAATTTTTCAAGAATATTATTATTTACACATCAATAAATCTAAAATATAATTTTCATCTACCTTTGAATTTATTTACAGGGTTTAAAATTAATCTTTTTATTGTTTTTTGAATGAGGTACTTTTACCGAAGGTGTGAAAAGAATCATTGTTTTAACTTCTATGGCAAGAAAAAAATTTACACCTTCATAAAATTTAATTTATTTTAAGCATCCTTTTCATGTTCCTAGGGTTATATTAAAATTAATTACTTCCGCCAACATTTTGGTAATTTTTTATTTCAATGAGTTTTCAAAAGAAAGGGACATTTATCCCTATTGTTATACAAAAATGGAAATTTCCTTGATAATGGATTAAAAATAGTTTTTCATTTGATTTATGATTAAAATTTTCAAGATTAAAAATGTTTTTTCATGATATGGTACATGATACTTATATATTATTATGTGTGGGCTTGATAAAACTTTTTGTGATGGGTGAGCCCAATATAGATTATAAGATGGGGGAGCCTGATATAGTTGTCCAATAAATTGGGTAATGATCCTTATCTTTGAAAGAAATAAGTTGGGAAATAACTTGGGTAGTTTATCCTATGGATTTATCTAAGCTCCAGTCATCTAAGATATAAGTTAATAAGGGTTATGAATATAATTTTGAAATATGACTACAAGGGTTTATATTTTCTTACTGTTGGTTTTAAAGGTTTTTTTGATAAAAAATGTTTTTTTCCTTGTGTAGATGATTTATTTGAAGAATAATTTGAAAAAGGAAAATTTTTTATAGGTTTTCGTGTTTTTCAATGGACTAATTTATATCATTATTTTATATCCCTCCCTGAGTTTTTTTTCTCATACAATATTTTTAAATGTTTTTCACATGGTTTAGTGATGAATATAAATAAATATAATTCAAGTTGAAGGTAAACAATATTTATCATGGAAATAAAATGTGTTTCATTTTAAAATTTTTATATTGTGTGAAAAGTGGATACAAAGTTTAAGTGTCCACTTTGTAATATACAGTTTTGTTATTTAATACTTATGAACTAATTTTCTAAAACTCTATATTGTAAATATCCTAAAAATATAAGTGTATTATTTTCTTAAAAACAAATATTATGTGATTTTTTTGTTCAGGTACTTATAGTTAGTATCAAAGGGAGGTTAAGATAACTTTATAGGTAAAGATAATATTAATATAATACCCTTGAGAGATTATAACTTATATTTTTTTTGAAATGAGGTTGCATTTGAAGATTACCATGTTTCCTCATCTAATATATTTCTATTCATAATGGTTTCCTATATAAAAAACAGGGAATACAATGTATGAAGGTATCATGGGGAAAATATCCTTCCAAATCTATTTATTGGAATGATATGAATTGGAACTGACTAGTTTGTTGAAGTTATGGATCAATTAACACATGCTGTACATGGTGTTAGCATCCATGTTAGAGAGAAAATAAATTTACCATATATGAACAAGTTGATAGTTGATAATATTAGGAAAAATCACCCTAAATCTTTTAGGGGAACCACAAATACAATGGTAGAAAAAGGATGGATTAACGATTTGTAAAAGATATTTGTAGTAACAGGGTGTTCAGAATGTCAAAAGGAAACTCTGAAAATTTATCATTTTGATGGTGAAGCTAATTGATTGAGGTCATTACATGATAATACCAAAGAGAGATAATATATTGATTCCATGGAATGTGATACATTTAAGAATAATTTCCTAGATAAATATTTCCTTAAGTATATTTGATTAAGAACAGAGAAACATTCTAAGATTTGAGATAAATGTAACACCCCGAGATTTTATGAAAAATATTATTTTAATTTCATTAATGTCTTGTGTTTTATTCTACACCAAGATTACCTTGTGCTATAAGCAACACCGTATTAGCTTGCAGTATACACAACACTATTCTTGGACCGTGTTACACACAATTTTGATAATAGTTATTCTACGCAACATTGAGTATATATATATATATATATATTAAATGTATAAATGAAATATGGTTGGATTATGTTATACGAAACAACGAAGGATTCTTTTACAACACGCAACCCTGACTTGGCTTGCATTACACGCAATCGCGACCTTCCTCGATAGCGTGCGTTGTACGCAATACTGGGTTTTAATAAACAACGATATATTATTATAATATTTTCATGAACTAGCCGTTATGAATAGTGTTAACTAAATTTTGAATTTTATAACATTATTATTCATCTTACACATTTCTAGAACATGGTATAAGAACAAAATAATTTTTTCGGGTAAAATAAGTATTTTTCAAAAAATGCAGTTTTGCCACCTTTTGATGGTGCACCCACTTTAAATATAGTTTTTGACATGTTTATAAGTTCAATTTGACAAAATAAAATTCTTCTTATGAATCAGGATATAAAAATTTACATTAGATAAAGTTTTGATATTTTTCCGATAACTTTCATATTTTAATGAATACTAAAAACACGCTATATTTTAATGAAAAACAACTTTTTTCATCATAATATCTTATGTGGTTAAATTATAATATTGAATGGTTTTAAAGTATAAATAGAATATATTTTTACCATTTAATATAATGTATGACATTAGCATTGATTTTACCTTGAATTCGTAGGTTAAATCAATTCAATCTTTTGCAATGTTTTAAAGAAAACCCGTTTTCTTTCGACAACGGGATTAATTTTAATTTAATTTCTGCAACTTTTGTGTATTGAATTTGGAAAAATGGATTCCATATTTGGAATCATTGGATCTAAATTATGTTAATAAGCTACTTTTTATTTTTGGGAATTATCAATAGTAACTACGGTAAATTTTATTTACCATAGTTAAAGGTAAATCGGGTAATTAAGGGTAAATATAATATTTTGAAATTACCCTTAAAAATGTAAAAATCCTATTGGATGAATAAACGTCGACCCATATCACCTAAGGGTCAGATTAGATTCATTTAATTAAATTTTGTCAATGAAAATAATTTAATTATTATTAAAACCAAAGAATGTGACAACATGTCACTTTCTTAAATCTTATAAGTATAATAATTTTAATCTAGTGATAAACTTCATGAAACTTCGAACCTGAATAGTCTTCAGAAAGCTAATAAAATTATATACATCATAAGAATTTATTTATAATTTTTATGGATTATATAATTATCATTTATTATGACACAAATATGATGCAGTAATTGTCTTATTAATGAAATATTGACATAATTGATGTTATAAATGCCCAAATAAATGTAATTTGAGACTTTTTATGACTTACACTAATTTTATAGGATAATATGACATGTTATTGTTGATTTAAGTAACTTGGTTTGAACTTATCATTTTGTTATAAATTTCATAAAAATCATGTACCAAATAGTGTCAAAATTTACATAAAATAGTTTTTAAAAACAAATATTATATTATTAATTGTTATTTTATTCCTAAAAATATAAGGTTCGGCCAAATGACTTAGATAAGATTATATATATTAATAATAAACAACTTGGGGTTCTTTTGTCTTGATATAGTAAATTTATTAACCATATAGTGTAAGAAAACAAAAATACATGGTAAAAGTTAAATTATTTAACTTAGAGTTAAATCTAATTGATAAGGTTAAAATAAAAACCTAAACTTGTCTAAATCCTATTGGGTGAGAGTATTTAGACCCATCACCACCTTAGCCTAGAAATAAATCAATTTGGAGCTATTTAAAACCGAAATTGACTTTATAATAAAATAATATTTTTAGTTATTCCAAAGGTGCCCCTCTCCTCCCTTATAAAAGGGCACCTCTTCCCTCTCTTCCTCACACAACTTTGAGCCTTCAAGCTCGGCCAACCCCTGCCAAATTTTCTTCTCCACTTCCCTAGGAACATCCTAGAGGTTCTGGTCTTCCTCAAAGACCAATTTTAGTGCCCTAAGAGGAGGTCTCAAAGAGGCGCTTCAAAGAAGAGGAGGTTCAGACAGTTACGAAGCAAATCGGACCTAAGGTAAGGGAAATATCACAATCTCATTTTTATCCGAGATTGTTTATACTTTGAACTAGGGTGTATTTTATCATCCAAATCCATGTTTCCTCAATATGTAATATTATTTCCATCCACCTACAATTGTTTAAATCCAATTTTACCCTTCGGTGAGTTTTTAGTAAAAGATATGAAAGGAATCTTTTGTCATTTTTCGTACGAGGTACTTTTTGACTTTTCCGACCAAAGTACGGGAAGAATGTTTTTTTTAACTTATACGGCATGAATGGATTTTTAAAACATTATTTCCAAGAAGCTTCCTTTACAAGTTTTCATGTTTATTTTTAATCAACTTCTTTTAGTTATAATTTTATGACATGTTAAGAAATGAAAAGTGTTTTTGAAGTAGAAAGGATATTTTCCTCAAGAATGGAGTTCAAGTGTTTTATCAAAATTATTTTCCATCTAAGATAATAAAGGGTTCTTTTTCTATCCCTATTATTACATGGATTTGATTATGTTGTGATGGAAATATTTTTTATGAATTCCTTTATCTTATATGAATTGTTTTATGATGTCATGATGTTTAAGAATCCCATTTTTATTACATGGGTTATGCTATGATGTATGGTTTATGATTTCGTGGCACACATAAGAATGGTATCATTATGAGATGGGTGGGACCTATATCTCCCTCCAATGCATTGGGTATAGATTTTATATCTCATGAGATAGACATGGCTGGAATGGTAGGTTATACCGGTTCAGTGAAACAGGACTGAAATGAGGGTGACTCGGTTCAGAAAGGGACTTTGTCCACAAAGATAGTCTTGGCAATGAGTCTTGGCTAATAAGAAATGATTCTCTATGATTATGTGTGTATGCCACAAAGTTTAATGTTTTAAGTTATTATTATTGTGATTACATTTCACTGCCATGAGTTATCCCATGTTATGAAATTATGATCTCTTTTACAGGTTAAGATTTCCAAAAGTTATGTGCTTATGTATATGATGTGATTGATATTTATTTTGTTTACCCTTACTGAGCATTTGAGCTCACCCTTTTATGTTTTCTTTTCCCCAGGATATAAAGAAAGGTTTTAGGTAATAAAAAAAGGAAGATCTTTATGGGAGATGTTGAAGATCTTTCACTAGGATTAGAAGATTATATTCCGAGTTTCCAAAGACACTAAACTATTACGATCCTTGTGTGTGTGTTTTTGTTATGTACTAAGTATTCCGCAAATGTAATGTAATGTCAATGTACGTCAAGATACGGGTCTATACTGTTGGTATGAGAGGAAAGGTTTAGTCAACCTTTGGAAACTAGGATGCGAAAACGTTAGTGAGATCTCTAGAGATATTTCTAAGGTATGTCTAGGGATGTCTCTAAGGTTAAGTATACGTATAGGTTATAGTCCTAGAATTGCACTAACGATCTTAGAATTTATCCTAAGATGTTAGATATTGAGGGTACCCCCCCCCCTTTATTATGTTGTTTTCCCTAGCATGATTTTTTCCTCTCACACTATTCTTTTTGGGTTTTAGACGATGGCTGGAACCTGAAGGAACCGTGTTGATCAATGCAATGGACAATGCAATGATTGTCCTCCTGAACAAACAAATGTTATGGGAGATGGAGTAAAAAATCTTATTGCTATACTTACACAAGCTATGAATCATTCTAGACTTCCAAATGAGCAGAGAAGGGAACAATATTCAATTGAGTCCTTCATGAGGCAACGTCCACCTTCTTTCAGTGGGTCTTCTGATCCACTTGTTGCTGAACAATGAATCAGTACCACTGAAAAGATATTTTTAGTTATTCAATGTTCTGAGCATGATAAAGTCATCTTATTAGTATATCGTTTGGAAGGTGAAGCTAATAAATGGTGGAATCTTATCAAGAATATGAGTCCAAGAGATGAAATTGAGTCCATGGAATGGGAAGAGTTCAAGAACTTGTTTTTCAGTAAGTACTTCCCTCGTATTCTTAGAACAAAGATGTAAAAGGAGTTTCTTGAGATGAAGCAAAAGGATGATGAATCTGTTGGTATATACGAAGCGAATTTTACAAGACTTGCAAGGTATGCATCTGGCATTATCATCCAACCTGAAAGTAAAGTTGATCGATTTTTCAGTGGCTTAAAACCAAGTCTTCGAAGGGCATTATCTATAAGAGACTTCAGTAGCTATGAAGAAATTGTGCGTTGTGCTGTCAAGGTAGAAATGGAAGTTGGTGTTACTTATCCATCTCATAGTTTTGACAAGAAACGAAAGATGGAGTTCAAGGAGAAATCTCAAAATAATGGTGAAAAGAAGATGAATGTTTCCTTATGCACAAAGTGTGGAAAGAAGCATGGTGGAGATTGTCTTAAAGGGACTAGAAAATGTTTTAAGTGTGGAAAATAAGGTCATCGAGCAGCTGAGTGTCGAAGTAATGGAAAAAGGGTTTCTAATGATGTGAATAAAGCAAACACTGTAGAGAACGCACCACCAACACTTCAATGCTTCAAGTGCAAGGAAATGGGGAATTATGCTAATAAATGCCCTAATCCAAGGGTTAGTGATGATCAACATGAGAAACCACTTAAGGCAAAGGACAAAGGGAAGTCACATGTGATCACTATTGGCGATGTTGAATATGACAACGATGTGGTGGAATGATTAAGTGTTTATGTAATGGGATTCCAAAATAATGTTGTATCATAAAGTATTGGAATATTTATGTGTTGGTCTAATGTGGTATTCAAAGTGATTGAGATATTTTGGGAAATAAGATGATATGCGCATAATGAAGGGAAAATGAGAAAACGAAATGTTTAACAGTATTCATGAGCTCATGATTGATATAAGGACTAAGTGATATCATGGTTTGAGTATATAGAATTTTGAGGATTTTGGTATGTGAAAAGTGTTAACTTTTAACTGCATTCAAGTTTTAACTATGGTTCAATGGGTATTCAAGAGAATACATTATTAAGGCCTTTGAATGTTTGGAATGTGACCAACAAGACATATCTTATGATATATGGGGATCAACGATGGTATTAAATCTATGGTAATCGTTTTCACTATATTATGAGAGTGGACTGAAGTATTATGGATAAGCCTAAAGATTTTAATGGATTATGTTGGACATAAGTTAGTATTGTTTAAGGATAAAAGTTTTTTTCGATATTATTGATGGGATTTTATAGTAATATAATTTTAGAAAAAGGACAACCTGCAGGACGGGCGACAACCCATCGCGTCGGACAAGGCTGTGGAAATCGAACCCACAACCGAAGTGCGACTGGCCTTTATCGCCTACTACTGGCCTACAGAAAGTCCCTGTTTAGTAGAAACTAGTTTTATTATATTAAGAAGTATGATATATGAAGTATAAGTCCATTTTAGGAACCATATAAGATTAATCTCACTATAGAATGACTTATGTATATTTAATAACTTTTTCTAACCTTTTGTTTGAGACAGATGGAATGACCCGTCATTCTATCACATGATCTGCTAACACTTCACGAATAACAAATTCAACTTCATTTATTTAAGAGATTAAGTAGAAATTGTTCAAGGCACGAAAAACAGTGAGATTGTACCAAAATAAAGTAAGTATTTATTCTAATTCAAATTCTTCAACTTTAGGGAAACGATCTTGAAAACCAAAAATGTTGTCCTAGTGCTCTTATATCTGATTAATCAGATGGTACCTTAGATCGTCACAAATTTATGGATTTGTGATTGTTGGATTTTCCATAGACATGTTCTCTACCACTCTCCATCAGAACATGATGGTTAGATTTTTCTTCCATATCCATATTTTCTCCTATGTGGAAACCCAATGATTAGTTTATTTGGGTAACCGTTATGTTTCATACTTTTGTTTTTAAAGATTGGTTTTGGTATTCCTTTTTACGATGTGGGTTTCTATTAAAGAAACTTTCAAGTAGTAAACCATTTATAACCCCGACGAATTTCGAGGGAGAAATTCATTTTAAGGGGGGTAGAATGTAACACCCCGAGATTTTATGAAAAATATTATTTTAATTTCATTAATGTCTTGTGTTGTATTCTACCCCAAGATTACCTTGAACTATACACAACACCGTATTAGCTTGCAGTATACACAACACTATTCTTGGACCGTGTTACACACAATTTTGATAATAGTTATTCTACGCAACATTGAGTATATATATATATATATATTCAATGTATAAATGAAATATGGTTGGATTATGTTATACGAAACAACGAAGGATTCTTTTACAACACGCAACCCTGACTCGGCTTGCATTACACGCAATCACGACCTTCCTCGATAGCATGCGTTGTACGCAATACTGGGTTTTAATAAACAACGATATATTATTATAATATTGTCATGAACTAGCCGTTATGAATAGTGTTAAATAAATTTTGAATTTTATAACATTATTATTCATCTTACACATTTCTAGAACATGGTATAAGAACAAAATAAATTTTTCGGGTAAAATAAGTATTTTTCAAAAAATGCAGTTTTGCTGCCTTTTGATTCCGCACCCACTTTAAATATAGTTTTTGACATGTTTATAAGTTCAATTTGACAAAATAAAATTCTTCTTATGAATCAGGATATAAAAATTTACATTAGATAAAGTTTTGATATTTTTCCGATAACTTTCATATTTTAATGAATACTAAAAACACGCTATATTTTAATTAAAAACAACTTTTTTCATCGTAATATCTTATGTGGTTAAATTATAATATTGAATGGTTTTAAAGTATAAATAGAATATATTTTTACCATTTAATATAATGTATGACATTAGCATTGATTTTACCTTGAATTCATAGGTGAAATCAATTCAATCTTTTGTAATGTTTTAAAGAAAACCCGTTTTCTTTCGACAACGGGATTAATTTTAATTTAATTTCTGCAACTTTTGTGTATTGAATTTGGAAAAATGGATTCCATATTTGGAATCAGTGGATCCAAATTATGTTAATAAGCTACTTTTTATTTTTGGGAATTATGAATAGTAACTACGGTAAATTTTATTTACCGTAGTTAAAGGTAAATCGGGTAATTAAGGGTAAATATAATATTTTAAAATTAACCTAAAAAATGTCAAAATCCTATTGGATGACTAAACGTAGACCCATATCACCTAAGGGTCGGATTATATTCATTTAATTAAAAATTTTCAATGAAAATAATTTAATTATTATTAAAACCAAAGAATGTGACAACATGTCACTTTCTTAAATCTTATAAGTATAATAATTTTAATCTAGTGATAAACTTCATGAAACTTCGAACCTGAATAGTCTCCAGAAATCTAATAAAATTATCTACATCATAAGAATTTATTCAGAATTTTTAGGGATTATATAATTATCATTTATTATGACAAAAAGATGATGCAGTAATTGTCTTATTAATGAAATATTGACATAATTGATGTTATAAATGCCCAAATAAATGTAATTTGAGAATTTTTATGACTTACACTAATTTTATAGGTTAATATGACATGTTATTGTTGATTTAAGTAACTTGGTTTGAACTTAACATTCTGTTATAAATTTCATAAAAATCATGTACCAAATAGTGTCAAAATTGACATAAAATAGTTTTTAAAAACAAATATTATATTATTAATTGTTATTTTATTCCTAAAAATCTAAGGTTCGGCCAAATGACTTAGATAAGATTATATATATTAATAATAAACAACTTGGGGTTATTTTGGCTTGATATAGTAAATTTATTAACCATATAGTGTAAGAAAACAAAAAGACACGGTAAAAGTTAAATTATTTAACTTAGAGTTAAATCTAATTGATAAGGTTAAAATAATAACCTAAACTGGTCTAAATCCTATTGGGCGAGAGGATTTAGACCCATCCACACCTTAGCCTCGAAATAAATCAATTTGGAGCTATTTAAAACCGAACTTGACTTTATAATAAAATAATATTTTTAGTTATTCCAAAGGTGCCCCTCTCCTCCCTTATAAAAGGGCACCTCCTCCCTCTCTTCCTCACACAACTTTGAGCCTTCAAGCTCGGACAACCCCTGCCAAATTCTCTTCTCCACTTCCCTAGAAACATCCTATAGGTTCTGGTCTTCCTCAAAGACCAATTTTAGTTCCCTAAGAGGAGGTCTCAAAGAGGCGCTTCAAAGAAGAGGAGGTTCGGACACTTACGAAGCAAATCGGACCTAAGGTAAGGGAAATATCACAATCCAATTTTTATCCGATATTGTTTATACTTTGAAAATTTACTAGGGTGTATTTTATCACCCAAATCCATGTTTCCTCAATATGTAATATTATTTCCATCCACCTACAATTGTTTAAATCTAATTTTACCCTTCGGTGAGTTTTTAGTAAAAGATATGAAATGAATCTTTTGTCATTTTTCGTACGAGGTACTTTTTGACTTTTCCGACAAAAGTACAGGAAGAATGTTTTTTTAACTTCTACGTCATGAATGGATTTTTAAAACATTATTTTCAAGAAGCTTACTTTACAAGTTTTCAAGTTTATTTTTAATCAACTTCTTTTAGTTATAATTTTATGACATGTTAAGAAATGAAAAGTGTTTTTGAAGTAGAAAGGATATTTTCCTCAAGAATGGAGTTCAAGTGTTTTATCAAAATTATTTTCCATCTAAGATAATAAAGGGTTCTGTTTCTATCCCTATTATTACATGGATTTGATTATGTTGTGATGGAAATATTTTTTATGAATTCCTTTATCTTATATGAATTGTTTTATGATGTCATGATGTTTAAGAATCCCATTTTTATTACATGGGTTATGCTATGATGTATGGTTTATGATTTTGTGGCACACATAATAATGGTATCATTATGAGATGGGTGGGACCTATATCTCCCTCCAATTCATTGGGTAAAGATTTTATATCTCATGAGATAGACATGGCTGGAATTGTAGGTTATACCGGTTCAGTGAAACAGGACTGAAATGAGGGTGACTCAGTTCAGAAAGGGACTTTGTCCACAAAGATTGTCTTGGCAATGAGTCTTGACTAATAAGAAATGATTCTCTATGATTATGTGTGTATGCCACAAAGTTTAATGTTTTATGTTATGATTATTGTGATTACATTTCACTGCCATGAGTTATCCCAGGTTATGAAATTATGATCTCTTTTACAGGTTAAGATTTCTAAAAGTTATGTGCTTATGTATATGATGTGATTGATATTTCTTTTGTTTACCCTTACTGAGCATTTGAGCTCACCCTTTTATGTTTTATTTTACCCAGGATATAAAGAAAGGTTTTAGGTAATAAAAAAGGAAGATATTTATGGGAGATGTTGAAGATCTTTTACCTGGATTAGAAGATTATATTCTGAGTTTCCAAAGACACTAAACTATTACGATCCTTGTGTGTGTGTGTTTGTTATGTACTATGTATTCCGCAAATGTAATGTAATGTCAATTTACATCAAGATATGGGTCTCTACAATAAAAGTATGAGGATTTTAGATCAATGTATGAAGAAAATTTTACTTGATTATCCTAGTATTCAGTGAATTGTATTTGGGACCTTGATAGTATAATTAATCGATTTTAATTAGGATTGAAACTATGTTTATGAATAAAATTTTCTAAATGGGAATTTATAATTTATAAGAAATTTTTTAATTATGTGATGAAAATTGAGATTAATTTTTCTATCAATTATGTTCCTCATTATGACATGAGTAAGAATTTGTGAAGGTGATTTTTTTTGGAGAAGTAGTCAATTGAGAAAACTAGATGTAAGCCCCAAAAAACAACTATAGTGAAGTAAGAGATATTTTATGGAATGATTGAAAGGTTTTGGAAAGTCATACAACTGTGATAAGTTTATTTGTATGGATCATGACTTTAAAGAAAAGGTTCCTAATCAATATTAGAATAGGGTAATAGATATCCAACTAATGGTGTGATTTTTAAATATAAATTATTTGGGGAATTTTGTTAATGTGTGTTTGAAGTTAGTTAACCATGGGGGAAATCATCTCTATAGAAAGAAAAAAGGTACGGAAAAATAATTTTCTACTACTATGGTTGATGTTGGGTTATATAAATATGAAACAATATATCAAATGATCAAATAATATTTTAAATATTAATCTCATTCCAGGGTACCATCAGTTGAAGGTGGGGGAAGAAGATATTCTAAATATGAAATTTCAGATTATATATGGGTATTATGATTTTTTTTATGCCCTTTGGGTTGTCTAATTCACTGGATATATTCATGAATATTATGAATAGAGTTTTCCATGAATATTTGGATAAGTTTGTGGTTGTGTTTATGAATTATATTTTGGAATATTCTAAAACTCATAAGGATCATGAAAGAAACCTAAAGATTATTTTTCAAACAATGAAATTAAAAATGTTATATAAAAGATTTAGTAAATTTAAATTTTTGTTGCATTATATTTTATTCCCTAAAAACATTGTTTCTAAAGATGGTATAAGTGTTGATCATGTTAAAAAAAGTTGGTTGGTTAAGGAATGGCCATGACCAACAAATTTTATATATATTCATATTTTTCTTAGATTAAAAGGTTACTATGGGTGGTTTTTGGAAAACATTTCTTGGTTATTTATCCCTCTAACTATATTAAATTAAAAAGGAGTTAATTTAATCTGGATGAAATAGTGTTATGAATTTTTTTAGGAACTGAATATAAAATTGGTGAATTCTAAATTTTTGTATCTATACTCAATAAATGGTGATTTTTTCATCTTTAGTGATGCATCTTTGAGGGGTCTTGGTCTTTTCCTGATGTTGAATAATCAAGTAATTTCTTATTCTTCACATCAATTGAAACCTCACAAACTAAATTATCCTACACATGATATAGAACAATATACTATTGTTTTTTATTTTAAAACATAGAGAAATGATTTATATGGAGTAAAGTGTAAAACATATACTGATCATAAAATTTTGAAGTATATATTCACTCAAAAATAATAGATCATGAGGAAGAGAAGATAATTTAAACTTTCAGATAAAAAAAATTATCTAATTCATTGAGTCAAAAAGATAATTCACCACTAACTATGTTATTTTTTTGGAAAATAATCATTTGGTAATTGATTTAATGAATGATATACTAGAAATTTTTCATGTAGGAACTTCTTATATTTTGATTTAGGTTTTAGTGTAGTTATCATTGTAAAAAAGAATCAAGAAATATCATAAGGATGACCAAGATTATCATTAAAGGATGGAATTGGTAAAGAAAGGTAAGTTGCCTAAATTTATTATTGATAAGGAATGCATTTTGATATTTGGAAAATGTTTTTGTGTGATAGATATATCCAAGTTGAAAAATTATTTTTTGAGTGAAGTTCATAGTTCTACCTTTTCTTTTCATCTTGATAGTACGAAGATGTGAAGAGACCTTTAAGATTATTATTTGTGGGATGGAATTAATAAATATGTTACTAATTTTACCATGAAATGATTTTATTTTCAATAGGTTATAGTCAACTGAAAATTAATTAAAGGGATATTTCATCCTTTTATAATGATGGGGGTGTAAATTGAAAAATATATACAGGGATTTCATGATGGGATTTCCATTAACATCTTAATGTAATAATGAAATTTGGATTATTTTCAATCAATTAAATAAATATTTACATTTACGTCATATCTAAGATAGTATGTATTTAGATCATATTTCATGGATATATCTTAAGGAGATAGTCAAGTTACTTGGAGTTCCTATCTCTATTATATTTTTTTATGATCCCAAGTTTAATTCAAAATTTTGGAAAGTCATTTAGAAGTCATTGGGTACTAAATTAAATTTCTATAAAGCTTTTGATCCTCAATATGATGGATAGTCAGTAATAAAAATTTAGACTTTAAAAATATGTTTTTATCTTATTCAATGGATTAAAAAGGAATTTAGGATCCTTATATTTCATTAGTTTATTTCTTTATAATAACAATTTTCATTCCAGTATATAGATGGAAACTTTTCAGGAATTATAAAGAAATCAATGTTGGACTCAATCATGTTGGGATAAAGTGGCTGAAATGAAGTTTTTGGGACCTGAGTTGGTAGAAGAGATGGCTAAAATGGTAATTATTATTCGACGACATATGAGGGAATTTTAGATTATAAAAAAGAGGTACGTAGATAACCGAAGGAAATATCTTTCGTTCAGGGTAAGTGATCTTGTTTTTCTTGAAGTATCTATAAAAAAGTGTTATTATTTTGGTAAAAATTGAATGTAAATTTTTTGTTTCATTAGATCATAGGAAATTATAGGGAAATTTGGATCATTTTCTTACTAAGTTCTCTTAAAACAATGTTTATCCCATATACGTTATTTGTTTCATGTTTCATTATTAAGGAAATATCTTTCAGATGCATCTTAGGTTTTTATCCTTGGAATAATAAAATTTTAAGAGATTATTCCATTTTAATAAAGTTTGGCTTCTAATATTGATCACTGAGAGTTTTCATTTCTGAATTAGTTGATTCACCATTCTAATGTTTTGAGGAAAAACCATATGATTGAAGAAGAATCATGGGTACCTAAAAATTACTACGAAATAAAAATATCCACACTTGTTTAAGTTGTGATTAAAATTATGAGGACATAATTTCCAAAAGGGGGAAGAATGTGAAAACCTAGGAAATAGTAAATTAATTTCATGAAATATTAATATTAATGAATTGTATTTTATTTTTGTATATTTATTATAATGTTTTTAAGTAAATTTTCAATCCAAAAAGAAATAGTTTTATTCTTACAAAATTTATTTCCATGCATTATATGGTTTTATTTTATATTAAAATTTATAAATTTTGTAAATTAAATTGAAAAATTAAACATAATTTTTTAAATCATTAAGAGATGAATTACCATATAATGTTTTTTGGTATTTTTCCAAAAAAATATTTATTTTTAAGTGAATAGGGAATGAAACCATTTTTTGGTAAATTTGTCATTTATTTTCATTAGATAAAGTAATTTAAAACTCTAATTATGTTTTTAATTTGATCTAAATATATTATAAACTTAAAATAATTATAAATAATCGAATTAGTTACAAATTAATCAGTATTATACCTATTTTTTTATAAGTTCATTTTTTGGTCTTAAAAATGCATTTTTTTTAAAAAATATTTTTCATTGTACTTTACACGTTTATGTCAAAATTTATTTCTATAACTTCTAAAAAATGAATCTAGAAAAATGAATTCTATCTTTGTATTTTGGAGGTTAAAATATGGTAAAAAGGTAAAATGGAACCCCCAATAATATCTTAATCAAATATTTTGAGAAATATAGTTCAGATAATCCCTACCCAAATCTCCCACCAGCATCCTTCAACATAGTTTAGTGCTCTTGGTCTCATCAAATGACCAAACAATAAGGATTAAGGTGATTTCCTAATCGGATAACTAAAGCGATTATATAAGTCCCAATAAACCTATTTCAAGTCTATTTATTCTTCCATCTCTCTGAAATAATATTTAAACATGATTAAATAACAAATTTAGTATATTGAATATCATTTAATTTTATTATGATTTTGATATAACCATTTTTTGTCTTCTTTTCCATCCCATGGGAAATGATAATGTCACTTATGCGTACGTGTGGATTACCACCTCCACCAAGTGATATGTTTCATTTTTCATCACTAATTCATAAGTATTTTCATTATAGTAGATTTCTTTAATATATATTATTTTTATGAAATATTTATCATTATAGAAAGATAATATATCATCTATTTTCTTACACTTCCATCCATTGGAAAATGAAAACATCATTCATGTGTATGTGTTGACAACCACCTCCATGAAGTAATGTGATTCATTTTTCGTATATTAATTGATTAAATGGTTATAAAATTTAATTTAATATATAAAAATTATAATCTTTTCATTATTAATATCCTATATATGTTGAAATAATGACCCCTATGACCAAAAGCATCCTATCAAAGATGATTTGAGATTATGATGTATCGTCGGAATATCAAAACGAGTTAGTGAAGAGGATAAATGTAATGTAGCTGAATCGACCATGGATTAAAGGCAATGACACCTTCCAAGCTTTCTCTATTCTTAAAGACCACGTCACTAGCAATGGAGATGAACCACAAATTCTAGGAAAAGGGAAGATGCTAAAGTTAGAATAATGCACAACAAGCTTCAAAAATTCATCCAATTAAAACCCCCATTAAAAAGGGGTGAAAATACATTATAAAGAAAAAATAAAAAAAGGAAAATTTCCCAATTCAAATTAAAAGGAATTGGGAACCAAGAAGTCACATGAAAAGAATAAAAATTACTTTCCCATTTCATTTAATGACCCCACTAGCTAAAGTAGCGAGATTCTCTTTTAATGATTCTTTTCTCCACCTTTTCTCTCCTCTTTAATGTGATGATATGAATTTATATCCATTTCTTTGAGAATAAGTAATTTTGGGCCCCAAATAAGTGTGTTGTGGCCCACTATAGTGTTGGATGTCAAGAACTGTTGGATGGTCCAATTTGAATAACAATTAGGATTAAAATTTTTATCAATACCAAAAATTATTATCCTTGGGTAGAATATAATCCATATCATTCCTTTCTGGATAGAGGGGATTTGACCTCAAATCCATGGCATCTTCATCTTCAATGTAATATGATAAGTCCCCAATGTTAAAAGTTATAGAAACGCCAAAAAAATAATTTGGTAAATCAATTTTTTAGGAATTTTTTTCCACTCATTCAATAACATTGAATGGAACTTCATCTTGTGGTGCTAACTTTCTCTTTCTTTTGGAAGAAAATATCTCAATGTGAAGGTGAATCCACACTTTCTCTCTAGGTTAGAAAATGGATGGCTTCCGATTCTTGTTTACTTGATTCTTGTATGCCTAATTAGACTTCTCTATTTGAGCAAGAATAAATTCATGGAGCTTCTTTATATACTTTGTATTCTCCTCTACATAAATATTCAACTGAAAATCAAGAGACAAAGAGAAAAATTATATAGGAGTGATTGGATTGCTGCCATAAACTGCTTCAAATGGAGAATGCCTAGTGGTAGCACTGGGAGATATATTGTTGCAAATCGAGTTTGTGCAAGTTGAAAATACCAATATCTCATTATCTTGTTCACCAATGTTCTTAGAATAGTTCCCAATGTGCGACCAGTAACTTCTATTTTCCCATCCATTTTAGGGTGATGGGATGTGCCGAAAATAAATTTCATACCAAATTTCCCCCATAATGTCCTCCAAAAATAGCTGAGAAATTTTTTGTCTCCATTTAAAATGATGATGCGAGGAATTCCATGAAGGTGAACAATCTCTTTGAAAAAAAATTATGCCACTTTCACCACATCTTTAGTCTTATGATAAGGTATGAAATGATCCATTTTAGAAAATTGATCAACAATAACCATTATTTAATCTTTTCCTCATTGAGTCTTTGGTAAATCCATAATGAAATCCATGTTGAGATCTTCCCATGGATGCTCCAGAATATGTATTAGAGTGTATAAACCATGATTGAAATGAATATTTTCTCTTTGAAATGTTCTAAATCTCAATTGAATTAGTTGGAAATCTAATTGCATCTTTGGCCAGTATAAATGCTCATTTAGTATCTCTAATGTTTTAGGGATTCTAAAAAGACCAGCAAGTCCCCCTTGACGTGCTTCCTGAATGAGAAAGTCCCTATAATTACCCTTTGGAACACACATATTGTTTCTATTAAAGTGAAACCCATCATGTACAGAATAATACTCCACAAATCTAACTTGACATTGGATTAAAATAGAATTAAACTTTATATAATGCTGATAATCTTCTCTCATAAGCTGAAATCCAATTATTCGAGCATCTAGAATGTTATTTAATGAATACCATTGAGATAAAGCATCTTCCACAAGATTATCTTTCCCCTTATTTTATTTTGGAACAAATGAGAATGATTGTAAGAATTCTACCCACTTTTCATGCCTCTAACTCAGCTTGTGTTGACTATAGATAAACCTCCATGCCTGAAGGTCATAGTGAAGATCAAACTTCTTTGGTCTCAAATAATGAGACCGATGATCAAGGGATCTTACAACCACATAAAACTACTTATCATAGGTTCTATAATTCCTCCTTGAATCATTCAATTTCTCACTGAAATATGAAATAGGACGCATTATTTGGATGAGAACAACACTTATACCAACTACACTTGCATCACATTCCACTTCAAAGACTTGATGAAAATCAAGTAATGCCAAAACCAGTGATTCACACTACTTTTTATCCATGATTTCAAATGATTCATTTTCCACCTTTGACCACTTAAATCTCCCCCTTTTCAAGCATTCAGTGATAGGTTCAATGATGGTGCTAAAATTGGAAACAAAGCAAACATAAAAGATGAAAAACCATGGAACCTTCTTACTTAGGTGATGGATTTTGGTTGTGGCCAAGACTTGATGGCTTCTAATTTTGATTCATCCACCATGATGCCTTCTTTGGTTACCACATATCCCAAAAACACCACTTTTATTGAAAAGAACTTTTATATTTTTTCAGCTTTCAATATCGCTTTTTTTCGGTAGCACATCAAATACCCACTGAAGATGATTCACACGGCTCTCCACATCCTTGCTATAAATCAAAATATCATCCAAATTAACAACAAAAATTTTACCAATAAATGGTTTCAGAACATCATTAATGAGTCCGATGAATGTTCTAGGAGAATTTGAGAGGCCGAATGGCATGACCAGCCATTCAAACAATCCACCTTTAGTTTTGAAGGCTGTTTTCCACTCATCCCCTTCCTTCATTCGAGTTTGGTGGTATCCAATATGAAAATCAACCTTTAAAAAGATTGATGAACCACGTAATTAAACAAGTATATCATCTAGTTGTGGAATAGGATACCTGTATTTGATGATAATATTATTGATATTTATACTCTCAATGCATATGCAATATGTACCATCTTTCTTCAGCACTAATAATACTGGAACAGAACACAGGCTCATGCTTGAACTTATAAATCCTCGGTCCATCAACTCATCAACTTTCTACTGTAATTCCCTTGATTCTCTAAGATTACACAGATATTCTGGTTTATTAGGAAATTGTGCACCCAGAACAAGATCAATATGGTGTTCAATGCCTCTAAATGGAGGTAATCCTATAGGAAGATCATTAGAAAAAATTTCATGAAATTTCCTAATTAAGGAATGAGCTAATAGATGGTGATGAATCTTCTCCTCATAGCATGAATTTTCCATCATCAATAAAGAAAAAACTAGATTTTTCTTATTTATGGATTTCTACACTTAAGCTTTATTGATAAAGAGACTATCTTTGGAAGCTTATAGAATAGATTTTTCTTGAAGATTTTGGGATGACTTCAAAAGAGAAAGTGTGATATTCTTTTCCCCAGATCGAAAAGAATATTTGTTCTTCCTCTCATCATATTTCACTTCCCTATCAAACTGCCAAGGCATTCCCAACAACATGTGACAAACATACATAGGAATAACATCACATAATACCTCATAATCATAGTTATTACCAATATAGAATGAAATTAGAACCTTTTTGTTAACTTGGAGTGTGCTCCAATTGTTAAACCATTTCAATTAATACGAGCGAGGGTGATTCTGAGTTGGAAGATTTAATTTCTCCACTAGTGTTGTTGAAGCCACATTTTTACATCTCCCACTTTCAATAATCACCATATATACCTGATGATTAATGTTTTAACGAGTTTGGAACATGTTTTCTCTTTTATCTTCTTCTGGGCAGATTTGATCTTGAAAAACTCTTCATAGCACAAGCATGTTGCTCACATCATCTTCTACCACAACATGTTCCACATTTTTATATTATTCACCATCATGTTCATTCTCTTTTATTTCCTCTTCAATCTCTTCAATATCCTTAAAATTAAAAATTCTTTTGTTAGGGAAATTAGCCTAAAAATGACTATACCCATGGAATTTGAAACACTTTATATTCCCACATTCAAAGGAGTTAGACATCCCTTTTGGTTTTTCTATATCTTTCTCTTTCCCTTTATCCGATATCTTGTTCCTTCTAAATTATTTCTCACCAACACTAGATTTATTAGATGAAATGACTTTATAAAAATTTGAACCTCTGTTGTAGTTTTTGAGCACCAGTGCCTTTGAGGCCCTCTTTTGATTTTCCACCTTGATCGCTAGCTTATAAACATCATCAAGTGAGAAGAATGGTTGAAACTCCACTGAATGTGCAATTTCATTATTTAATTCACCCAAAAACCTTGCAATTGTTTTCTCTTTATATTCTGGAACATCACTTAGAATCAATAAATGATCAAACTCCTAAATGTACTCTTCAACAGATTTATCTCCTTATCGCAGGCTATGCATTCAAAAATAATGTTCTTGCTTATAATTCTCAGGTAGAATTCATCTCCTCCAAAGCTTTTTTAACTTCTCCCATGAGCATATTTTTCCTTTTACATCATGTTCACGCTATTTCTTCAGATTTTCTAACCATAGAGACGCATAATATTTAAATTTTAGAATGGATACCTTACACTTCTTCTCATCAGAACAATTCTTAAATTCAAAGAACCATTCGATTTCCCACATCCAATCTAGAAAATCATGCGGATTCATACTCCCATAAAAATCCAAAATGTCAATCTTTAACCCTCTTTCAATATTTTCATCACCTATTCTTCTTCTCATATCCACATCAGAATCACTAGAATCATCACCATTTTCATGATATTCATAAAATGGAACTAGATTGTGCCTATTATGTGGTGATGGGTGTTGGGGATTCCACTTTAGTGAAAGGGATTCAGGTCACCGTGTTCTCAACAGTTGTGAAATTTGCTCCCTGATTTGAGTAATTTTCTATTTTTGCTGCGCATTAGATATTTCTCAAGGAGAATGAGGAGTAAAAGATCCACTCTTGTGATACATAATGAGGAGTAGTAATAGTAATGTAATAGAACTTACTCGTTCGAACCGTGGCTCTGATACCAACTGATGCATCTCCAGAAGCTCAAAATGAGTAATTGAGGAGGAGCATCGTAATGTAACTGAATTGACCAAGGCTTAAAGGTAATTCCACCCAAAATATTTATCCATTCTTAAAGACCACATCACTAGCAATGGAGATGCACCACCAATTCCTGGAAAAGGTAAGAGGCTAAATCTATAAGAATGCACAACAAGATTCACAAATTCGTCCAATTCAAATCCCCCATTACAAATGGGTGGGAATACATTATTAAGACAAAATAAAGAAAGAAATTTTTTTCAATTCGATTTAGAAGGCCAAAAGAACCCAAAAGGCACCTAAAAAGCATAAACAACCCTTCCCCATGCCATATAATGACCCAAAAAACTAATGTAGTGGGATTATATATTAATGATGATTTTCTCCACATTCTCTCTCCTCTTTAATGTGTTAATAAAAATTTCCATCCATTTCCATTTGAATAAGTAATTCTGGGCCCCAAATAAGTGTGTTGTAGCTCAATATAATGTTGGATGTCCAGAAGTGTAGACTCGTCCAATTCAAATAACAATTGGGCTAAAATTTTTTATCAAGCCCAAAATTATTCTACTTGGGATAAATCTGATCCATATCAGATTATGAACCAAACGTCCTAAAAACATCTGACTTAATATTATCTAATTAAGTAACTAAATAAAACATGGCCATAAATTATAAAAAAGTGTTAATTATAATGGAATTAACATTAAAAAGGTTCTTATAAATTAAATAAATATTTTTTTTTTCAAAATTTAAAGAATATATGGTGCTATATTCTATTTAAGGTAATATATTTTTCTATAAAACCTTATTCTCAATGTTTTAATTTTTTAAAATATTTTTCCTCAATATACATTTTCATTAACATGATTAAATAATTTTATTATTTATAAATCAAGAACTATAAATGGTTATTTTTTACTACCATTGACTTTATTAACAAGGATTAAAAAGGAATATTATTTTCATCATTTGAATGAGGTACTTTTACCTATGGTTTGAAAGGAATCATTATTTTAAATTTTACAATAAGAATGAAATTGATTGATTTCAAGACTTTTAATTTCATTAGATATCACATTAATATTTTATATGGTTATTTTCAAATCAAATAATTTCCATAATATTTTATGATTTTTGTATTTTAAAGTGTTTTCAAAAGAATTGGATATTTCTCTACATTTTTATGAAAAAATGGAATGTTTTTTTCTTATGGGTTCAAATGAATTTTTCAAGGGAACAATGATTAAAATGGGAAATAATAATATTTTTTCTCATGATATGGTACTTGAGAGTTATAGATGATGAAAGATGAGTATGATACAACTTATATGATAGGTGATCCAGATATAGAACTCTAATGCATTGGTTAATATTCTTAGTCTTAAAAGGAAAGATGGAGGAAGTTAACCAAAGTTGTTTCTCCTAGGGATTTATATAGGCTCTAGTAATTTCTATCATGAGAGAACATTGGTTATGAATTTAATTTTTCATGATTACTAAAAGGGTTTTTATTTTCCTATTATTGGTTTTAAAGGTTTTCGTTGGGAAAAAAGTTTTTTTCCACATGGATATGATTTATTTTATAAGATCAATGAATAATGAAAAAATGGTAAAAATTTTATTTGTTTTCATGTTTTTAAATATACTAATGAATTTATTTCTTTTATATCACTTACATAAATATTTGTGCTCATATAATGTTTTTAAACGTTTTTCATAGGGTTGAAGGATGATTAAGAATAAAAAAGAGACCAAGTTGAAATTCATGAAGATTTTTCATGAAAAGAAAACATATTTCATTTTAAAATAATTACATTATCGAAAAAATGGATATTGAGTGGAAGTGTCTACTTTTTAATATGTGTATTTTTATATAAGATTTATGACCAAATTCTCTAAAATTATAAACCAAAAGATCTACAAAATGAAATAAAGTTATTTTTTATCTAAAAAATTAATATTATGTAATGTTTTATGGTCAAGTGATTTTATTTATAATTTTATTTTATATATACATAAATCATTACACAATATACGATGTAGAGGTATGATATTTTTCTTCATGGTGTAAGATTTGGTAAAACTCCAAATGAAAAAATCATGACTAAAATCTATCTAAAAATATCTAAATAGATCAACTGAAACTACACTGGACTTACGATGTGATCATATATATTACAATAAATAATTTTTATCATCTCATTTAGTTCACCTTAAACTATTTCATGACCTATACTCTCTGGCATGGTGACTCTATAAATTCTAGAACCACTATTTCCTCAAATTCACTTCATTCAAGACATTGTAATGTAAAACCATCTATTGTAATGTGGTGTTTATTAATTCAATATGACCTATGATGTGAACCATTTCATTATGGTGTGATACCACATGACTTACCATACAACTTTGGGACTTAATTGTCTAGGGGTTTTCTTCATAGAATAGTAGAGTACTTTGAAACTCTTTAGATTCTCCCTTATTAATAGTGTAACAAAATTTCTCATGTAAGGTAAACTAACTACTTTATCAACATCATCAAAATATTTCCAAAAAGTATGTAGTGTGATACCTATCATGTGACATCCAATCTTTCTAATTAAATACGATTTGATACATCAGTGTACTATGAATCTTACAAAATCATTGAATCACTGAGTTTCTCTATCTGTATGCTTATTTAATGAAACAAAAAATATATTTGTGGTGTGATCACTCTCGTATAAGATATTACCTTTCCTTTCTTAGATTTATCATAACATAGTGTTCTCTATAATATCATGATATAAATTATCTTTGGGACTCCTTTAACACAGGCTTATTGTGATGTGAACAACATATGAAGACCACTTCATTGTTATTATTTACCTTATAGAATGGAGTATTAGTTAATTTCTCAATTAACTCCTTGAAATCCAAATCAGGGTGTGACATAGTGATGTTGTGATATTATTTCTTCTAATATGATATACCATTGAAATAATTCTCTATATATTCTCCAACATTATTTTTTATCTATAATATCCTTCAATCTCATCCATAATACTATTTAATCATGTCAAACTCCTTCATTCACCTTGTACCTTAGTAATTACCTTTATTCTTTTCTGTCCAAATTATGAGAGTGTAA
The DNA here is from genome assembly GCA_963277665.1 of Viscum album. Lineage (NCBI taxonomy): Eukaryota > Viridiplantae > Streptophyta > Magnoliopsida > Santalales > Viscaceae > Viscum > Viscum album. The sequence continues at coordinate 1,813,787,334 of OY728156.1, forward strand.
TATTACTATATTTATATACATGGAATCTCATTCCCCATCTATCCAATAGATGAAGATATAATATCATAATCTCTTCTTACATGGAATATCCTCACCTCTAATAAACTTATAATGATATTATCAATTTTACATAAAAAATCTATAGGGAACATCAATATTATCAATGTAATATATATACAAATTTTTGGAATGGATCCATAAACTATTGATAATAAATCCAAAATGGTAGCTCAATTCATGTATGGAATTCATCTTTTTGACATGAATGGATAGATCACATGAGTTGTTACAACTTCTACCACACCACCTTGATATGAATATGTATTGAAATACTTCAAATCCATCATATATAATAAGGAGTAATGACGAAAAAGTAAAATCAAGAAAGTCATCCCTAAAAAATAACATACTTTTCACTAAAAAAACAACCTATTATACCCTTGGTTTATACCAAATCTGAATTCAAATAAAAAATATTCACCACTTGAATATGTTAATTGGGCCTAAACCTAATAGGAAACCATTATATAATCATTCTATATTGACGAGTTTCATGTCTCACATATTCATCAAGAATATTATGGGGGAGATATCATTGGGACGAGGCTTCAAGACTCGATGTGTCTAAATTAATAGAACCTATTTCATGGAATTTGGGACTAAATAAAAAAAATAGCATATTAAAATAATTATTCTGGATATACAAGGATTAATCATAAATAACCATTTGGTAGCCAAAAAACCTTGAATGAGTAAAGAGATCAGAACTATAATTACCCAAATTAAGGACCAAATATTCTTTTAAAATCTCAACCCATGGTGCACTAAATATTTCAAACCCACTCTCCAATGGAATATTTAAATCTAAAGTAAGAGCATTAAATTTATAATGTGATGGTGTAGTAGTTTTAAAATATTTATAAGGATAATTTTTTTAAAATATGTTGGATAATAATCTATGGTAGTCTTTATAAAATAAAAGTTTGTTAAAAATCATAAAATAAGATTTTTTACAAAGGAAAAGATGACATTGGACTATTGTATCTCATATTTGGCTATAAATATCCACCGCTTGTACTCTTGAGATATTTATGAATGAAATTATTGTTACTATGGTGAGTTTTTCATACATATTTCATGTTCTTTCTTAATTTTTTGACTTATCAAATGATTGGTCACCCTTAGAGGCATATTATGTATATATTTGTTATATTCAAGTTCTATTTAGCTTATACCTCAACTATTTTCCCAATCCTTCTAATTTTCACCATCTATACACCATTATCCATGATTTCATGAGAAGATCTCAGAGCTCTACAAAAAATATTTGGACAAGGTTCCTAGAAAATTTCCTATATTTCTTTTATTGTGTATAAATTAGTATCTGATCCCACTTGAAATAAATTAGGATATAAATTTAATAATTCTTATATCATCATTCATATTTGAATCAGGCTGAAATAAAATATAGTCTATTTTCCTCTTCACCAAAAAAATAACTTCTTCATTATTATGGATGAATAATATATCATTCTTATAGTTCATAGGCTAATATTTCTTCTCCATACAGATTCAATAAGATTCAAGCTATAAATCATGTGATATAGAATACTAATTTCATTTTATGAATTATTATATTTTAAAATATCTATATCTCTCACTTTGATTTTATTTGGTGTTTCACATTATCACTTTTACCACATATACATAATAAAAATTCAATTTTTTACTTCTTCAGTTATTCATAAAGGTATTTTTTATAAAAAAGAGAATAAAATTTATAAAAAAATGGAAACTACTTGAATCTTTCACCCCATCATCATTTTCAAATATGTTTTCTTTTCTATTCCCATATTTTTTTATTCTGAATCATTTTTGAATTTTATATTTTAATTCTAGTTTGATATTTACACATTTCAAAAATCCATTAGATTTATTATAATTAAGTAAGAGAACAATATGATGTAACTACAGAGGAAAAAATAAATAGAGTAACATTTAAAAAAAATACAAAAAAATTGTAAAAAATGAGTAAACACACTATTTTTTAGGGTAAAAATTTGAGGGAGCAGGTGAGGTCCATATTTATTTCAATTCAAATTTTATTTTGTGGATACTAAATTGTGTAAGACAGTGATACCAATTAAATTGATATTATGGTGTTCATGATGGATTTTAAATTACAATTCCAAAGGTTTAATATAAGGATGGATGAATTTTAATTCCCTATGAATTCTAGAGCACCACTGAAGAGGTGGGTCATTGAAGATGAGGGGGAGTTCACTAATTTTTACAAATCACGAATTCAGAGAAATAAACCAATATAGGGGAAAAAAATAATTTTGGAGGTGTAATGGCTAGGAACCCACAATTAAAAATTAATAGTGATTATAAAATACAATTAAAGTGGGAATTATAGGTCAAGAATGTTTTTGGATTTCATAACAATTTAATGGAAATAATGAAAAGTTGTAAGCCATTGAATTCAATAACTATTCAAGTATTTGGTGGGAAAAAATAAAAGTGAGTCTAAAAGGAAGTGGAGAAATAGCCATATATATTTGGTAGGATATGAAAGTGATAATAATTAAGAGGTTCATTTCGAATCAAAATTATTGTGATTTATTCCCCCTATTGTAGGGTTTGAAAAACAGATCTCTAAGTGTTTAATATTATGAAAAAGAGATAGATATGGTCACGATTCATTCTAATATCAATGAGGAGATTGACACCACCATAAAAATGTGTGTAAATGGACTCAACATGGAATTAAATATATAGTTGACATATTCCACTATTTGGATATGGAGGATCTACTTGACATCACTAAAATAGAACAAAGTAACATAAATTCAAGAAGGATGTGTTCCATTTCATATGTTAATAATTAAAAATATTCTTTTAAGATCAAGGATTATAAAACACATGAACATGTAAGGGAATAAAAAATAGAGTCAAATGAGGTGCCTAAGAAAAAACTTATCTTTTTATAATCCAAAGGTAAAATTTAGGAGAAGGTTTCTTCCAAATAACATGATATAATAAGTTTTTAATTTCATGTATTTATATATTCTATCCCAAAATTTCTAATTAATAGAATCATTATTAATTTTGATGATCAATATGTTCATAGGAATAGCTCAAGTGAGGAATAAATTCTTCCACTTGAGGAGTGTGCAAATGAAAACAATAGAGATTCTAGTGCATAAATAAATTATTATAGTAAGGTGTGTATTGAGTGATCAACCCAACAAAGAACATGATTAATAGAAAATGAAGCACATTTTTTATACTATATTCCACATCAATGATAATGTATGTAGTATGATTCTTTATGGAGGAAGTTTCACAAATGTATAAAGGGGTTTGATTGTTATTAAATTTGGTTTATAAATGACTAAGATTCCAAAGACTTATAGATTGAAATGGTTAAATAATAGTGGTCATGTTAAGGTTACTAATCAATTATAGAAAGGATAAAAAATTTAAAAATGAAATAGGGGTAATGAGTGGCATAAAATGAAATTATGGAAAGGAGAGAGTTGAAGAAAAGAGAAAAAATAAGAGTGTTGAGGGAAAAGTGAGTTATTTTTACTAAAAAAGATAGTGAGAACTATATTAGGGGAGGAATATTTTGTGTTTCTTTATAATTAATAATGTCTTACCACTAATTCTATCAATCCTTTAATATATTTTAGTATTTGCACAATTTTTCTAGAATTTGGTAATAACTTTAAAAGGGGGATCTCTAAAAAATAACCTCCCATGTTAGCTATTAACACCATATTGAATTTTTCCTAGGAAAAAAAATCCAAATTAATCAAAATATCAAGAAATATAGTTTTATAAACATGTTACATTTTATCAAAGTGGTTTGGTTTTGTTATAATGTCTAAAATAAATATTTCCAAACAAAATAAATTCCTAGTCCTTTCCTCAAGGATATGGCCCTTTACATATTTTTGAGAAAATCAATTAAAATTATTATTATATTAAACTACCTAAATGGTATAGTAATATAACTTCTATATTTAATGTTTCTAATAGTTATCACATTTAAATTGAATATTTTAGGAAAAATATTTTTGAGCGGGGAGGGGATGATGAGGATTATGTCACACATTGAATTAAAGAGATTATAGGGGAGAAGCTACTGGGAATAAGAATCAGGACTCAAGGTGTATAAATTCACAAGACCCATTTTAAGTAATTAGAGACCAATTTAAATAGAGTAAAAGTAATCAAATGATAGAGGCCATTTAGGGATTAATCTAAAAAACTAAAGTGAAGCCCAACACCTTTTCTTGGGGGAAGAATATAGGCCTATAATTATACTAATTAAGGACCAACTTTATTTGAAAATACCAACCCATGGTTTGATATGAATTTCAATCCCACTCACTCATGTAATAATTAAATTTAAATTTCGAGTATTAAATATCAAAGGTGGTGGTCTAGTTATCTGGAAGACTTTATTAGGTGCATTATTTTCAAATGGGGTTGAAAACTTATCACCTAAAGTCTTGGTCAAGTAAAACATTGTAAAAAATATTTTCATATGATTTTTGAATATGAAGAACTAAACATTAGACTATTGAATATCCTCTTTCGTTATAAATATCCACCCCTTATACTCATGTGATCATGATTAATGAATGAATTTATTATTAATACGAAGAGTTATGATTATAAAATTTGTGTTATTGATTAATTCTTTGACTTTTATAAGGATTGGTAATCCTTTCTTATGTCATGTGGAAAGGGTTATAAAAAAATTTCTCAGGTTTTTACCTCAACCATTTTATCATCCTTACCATTTTCACAATTTATAAACCATTATCATTTTTTTCTTGTAAAGATCCAAGATTTCGATACATGCTAATTATAACATCCTACAAAATGGAACCCAGTATATTTATTAATGAATCATTAATAAAATTGATCAATTTCTCAAAAATAATTTAAAATTAAAAGAGGAACACTATTAATATCATAAGTACCCCTAATAAACATGTGTGATGTTTTTTCTATAACATCCTGACTTAGGAGTCGTTGAAAAGGTTTTCTAAGCCGATTCACCACATGGACTAAAGCATTCCTCCCCATCCACAATAGGTTGTCGAATAGTAGTGAGGGTACAATTGTGCTATGATGGGGATAATATATCCTAATGATTGTATTAGTATAGTGGTATATACAATAAAGAAATAGTGTAACTAGATGAATAATAGATTATCCAAAGATAATAATAACAACTGAAAATAAATAAATAATGAATGAATAACCATGCATGAACATGCTACAATGAGAGAAAAACATAGATACATGAAGTAATAAATAAACATGACTATAATGAAAAAAAATACTCAAACTCTATAAGGAATCCCAAGTACATGCTTGGGTGCTAATCTTATGCTCACATGTCCAATCTAAATCGATAATGAAAAATAGTACAAAGCACAGTCAAAATCCTAACCTACAATTAAGAGATATGTCCGGGTATAAAAATATAGTATGAAAAGGGTGTTAGATAAACATAGTATTCCACCACCAGTTGTTTCTAATTAAATCAAGTCCATGTATATAAAATGATGCAGTGTAAAGATATAACAATAAGGCAGTGAATAAATAAATGTAAATAAAATGTAAACAAACTAGGCCTTGGTTCTTCATGGACACATGAAAAAACATACCTACTTCAACCTAATATAGAATATCTCTAATCATTCCATCATATATATATATATATTAATATATGTGAACACACACACACACAAATATATATATATATACATGCACAATCAAGGACTCGAGGTGTAAGACCAAGGAATCTATATGTAGTAATAATTATATATGAGAGGCTCCTTTTCAAATATTTTTATCATCCCAATAATTTGAACATGGGATATTGAGTTCCATTCCTGACTATCCCATTAAATTATGTGAAACTTCATGTCTAAAGTTCTCATCATGGGCTGTAAAGCATAATGTCTAACCACCCAATGGTTGTGAAACTTCTTATCCAACATCCCTAACAAATGGGGTGTATAACATACTTTCAAACAACCCTAACCTAGGAATATCAATATTAATCATTTAAAAAGTAATATAAATAACCCTAGGAGACCTTAAAAAAGTTTTTCCAAAAATAAGAACCTGGTATCAATTAAGGCGTGGTGTAATTTCATTTGACTCATGAGCCCATTTGAGGCATTCCTACTTGGGAATCCAAGGTTCACTCATGGTAAAAAATTAAGTTTGTAGGTAGTTTAAATTTGAAATTGAGATGTGGAACATGAAAACATTAATGCCAATTTATAATCCAAGAGTAATAAAAGAGTAATATGGTTCAACCAAACAATTCATAAATATATGGAACCATACATGGAAAAATTATATCACAAGCGACAACAATTATTCATCCCAAAATTCAAGTAATCAAAATCAATTTCATAAATCAATATAATTATGAAATTAATATCATTTTCAAGTTTTTAAGAATTTAGTATTACAATCCAAGTGTTTATCTTGGTTGATCCATTATAATAGTTCAGCATACGAAAGACTGAGTACCAAGGGGGTGTATCAAACCCACCTAACAATTCATGCAATTTGACCCCCTTTATCAATTCAAATATAATACGAGGTATAATCAAACATAAAAAGTCATTTAATTTATAATTTATGTCTCTATATTAACATAAACAATTATTATAATCCAATTAAGTAACCCACACCCTTATAATTCATTTGATTCATTTAAGGAAACCCACTAAAAGTGGTAAGTAAAACTCACCCAAAGGGGTGGTCTAGTAGAATATAAAAGATATGTTCATTGAGATGTTTTTTTTAAAATCTCCTTTAGTGGTGGTTTAGTTTTAGTTTGTAAACCTACAACCATGTGATAGGGTTTTAGGTCATGGTTTAAACATTTAATTTAATTAATTTTACATTTACGAGGTGATGCATGGAAGGTCTAAAGTAGGGAACAATGACTCATGAAATTAATAAATTTTTTTTAAGGGAATGAATACACCTACCACATGTTTAGGAATATTCAATAATCTATTATTGATATTTTATTCAATCTGAAATTAGAGAAATTAGAATAATATAAAAACACCCTAAAAATAGAGTATAAGAGATCACACAATGATTGTATCAAAAGTAAGGAGAAAACTAACAAAATAGGAAATTGGAGTAGAAGTATTACCTCTTATATTACAACATGATGAACATAGTCATATTTAGAAAAAGAATTAAGAAGAACATACATAGAGGAAAGGGAGAAGAGAGTGCATGAGGGGGAGCCTCCTAGACAAATGAGGGTGAAAAAGTAGTGAAAACCCTTTAAGGGTTAGAGGATAAAATGGGTAATTTTTTTCCTTTTTAAGGAGTTTAATAATTATTCTGCATGGTTAGGTAAACAATGTGCCAAAAAGGTGTCTCATACTACCTAATATCCACAACCCTCACTTTTCTAGGCACACTGTTAGATAAATTATGTGTATCCCTTGCTATCACCTCTGTAATAAACTACAAAGTCCTTTCATGAACATGCAACCCGTCACGCATGGTTTAACAATATAGTAACCTTAACATGAATTATATATGGTTATAAAAAAGTTCCTAGTACGGTTTATAATATTCATGCACATATACAACATGTCACATTGTTAGGGGAGCATGATTAGTACTAACCATGCACTAATTGTGTACAATTGTCCATCTCTCCCTGAAACTATGTTCTTGAGGCCCAAAGCCTATGAAACCCTTATGAACTTATGATAAATTCCTTAGTAAATAAAAGTTACCCAAAAAAATACATTAAGGTGTTATAACTCCTTGAATTATTTTCTGAAACTCTATTTAACATTTGTCCTAACCACTAGATGAAAAATTCGAAATACAATGAAAAATTTCCACCATTTAAGAAATATATGTTCTTAGAACCTCCCAACCATAGAAATTATTATCATTATGAATCATTAGGGTATAATTAATACATCACCTAACCTACTTGGGTTATGAATTTACACTCAAATGGCCACATTGAATTTCCCAAACCCAACAAACCTAAAAGCGCTACTTTAATCATATGACAGTAAAATCATTAAAACAAAATAAAATGATCAAATTAAAAAAACTAAGTCTGTTTAACCCAAGGAATGATCATGTTATCATCTATACTATGGTTCTCTATAGAATAGGCTCTAGATTTCCAAAACAAAATCTAAGACATGGTACACACATTATTGTAATTTCCTATTGTAAAATGTCCCCAGTGTCCCAAAGATTATTCTAGAATGATTATAAAATCATAAAACCTAGAAAACATTAGGAATCTAATTTTGGTCCTTGATTAGATGGTTGAGTCATAGCTGACCACTCTTTAACTAGTTATACCAACTTTTCTTTTAAAATCCATAGCTGAATATTACACAACACTCATCTTCTACAATGATGTATTAAATGTGGTTACTCATCAGACACATTAAAATAACCATGAAAATTAATTTCAAACTTCATATAGTAATCTATTCTTGAAATTGATCTTCTTAACTATTGATACATTGAAAAAACTGATTTCGATGTCTTTGTTCCAAGGTCCAATGAGGCCATTTCGATCCCTCTCACTAAAGTCCATAAATGACTTTTGGTGATATCTCCTAGACAAAATATCCTCATTTTTATAATACAATGACATCAAAGTTCCAATATGAACATCTTATGACCAAACTCAAGATCCCATGAAACTTCTCACATGAAGGTCATCCTCCCACATCCTACGACGATCTCTTCCACCAAGTGAAATTCATCAAAAAGATTTTTTAGGGGACATGATCATCTCTAAAACTGAATTAAACCAAGACATTATCAAGGATTAAAATTTATAAGAATGTATATCTATACTGATCTACACCCCATTAAAATAGGCCATGCACACCTAGAAAGATTCCCTAGCACCACGTCTCCTGAAAATGTGTGACATGGTTCCACTATGGGTCAACCACTTAAAAAGACCCAAAGATGACCTTTTCACCCTTATGGTATAGTTTTTTGGTTCAAACCCTAAAACACACTTTTAATGTTTATCATTATGCTGACAGCGTATTCACATATCACTTTTAAAATTTATTCAACAAAACATCAATAAATCCACTCCAGAAAGGCCTATTTAAGAGATTCCCAAGTTAACATCCATTTTTTTAATACAGAATCCCAATAACATTACCTAAAATACCTAGGTACCCATGATCAATAAACATAAACACAAAAATCCAAACCTTATCTTTAGCATTCATCCATGTTTGGGTACTCAACCAAACACCTTTTCATGATGCTACCTTGAAAGAATAGATGCGCTACCGACCTATTAGACTCCCAAATTTCATCATATATCTTAATTTATCATTCAAATTATATCCATGCCCATATTTGGGTTTTATATCAAGAATCATATCTAGGACTAAAATCTCAAATCACTAGCCTCAAAGCTTTCAAAATTTGTTCTGAACATTTCTAACTAGTCCATTATAGTCATCCTCTCTAAACCCAAATAGACACACTTCTCACAACTGATGTAATGCTCCCCACCTTTAAAGTCTCCTAATCAATATATTAATTTTTATTTTATTTTATTTTTGAAAAAGGGGAACCTTTCCAATAGTGAACACTCCATCACCACCAAATGAGACTCCTGAACATGGGAAACAAACTTATTCCAAGTACTAACATGATAAGAGAGGATAATAGCTAATTATCATAATACTAGAACCTATTTGGTTTTAGACTCATGTATGATGCTTATCCGGAGTTATATTCACACACATAATTAGAATATGAAATAAAATCAAATCTATAACTGAATTAATAGTTTTATTACACTCAATTATTTTTAAAAAAATAATCCCATGTCACTGGGACAACTCAGATTTATATTATCAACTGAAGAAACAATGCTAACAATGAGACCTCAACACCTAGGTCTCTCTACTATGGAGATGAGATATGAACATAGCCTTAATGTACTCAATACTCCTACTTGGAAATCATGAAACCATACATTTTAAAATATAAATTAGCCTTTTATCTTAAATAGTATGTGATTTAATGCATTAATTCTTAACTCAATGGGAACCATGTGAAAAATTGAAAGTTTTTGTGAGATTGAAACATCACATTAGGTGATATATATTCCCAGCACATGATATCATACACATGGATTAACTCAGATTGATGTTATCTATATGAATATTACCATGATGAGGAATCTTAATTCATAATCCATTAGAAAATAATAAAGGATACAATACAATAAAAATGAATGATAATAAATGAGGTATGTCTAACCTGCTAAATGAGTTCATTACATGATGTCCATGGTTCCAATATAGATCAACTAACATAATACCACTACCCAACCCGAGAGTGGTTCTGTAAACTAAGAGTCCTAACTATATCAAAAAACACTTGAATGAAACCTCTCATCTTAAAACTAAAATTAATAATTTACCAATGATAATTTTCCTCAGAGGGTTCTACCTTAACTCGGATATCCCCTTACTAAAGCATAAAGTGTCGACCCTATAATTAGTTCATGCTAAGAAGGTCACTGGGCTTACTAACCTAACCTATAAGATCACTACGAATGAAAATAGCTCATTTGAGACCTATGAGAAATGTCCACAATCCCATCCAAGGTTACAATTTTAAAACAACCCTTAATCATTAATTGAAACTAAGAACGCTTCTTTAAGGTTTCTGGTTAATGTAATTTAATCGATGCTAATTTATTTAAACTCTTAAATCATCCAATAAAAAAGAATATTAAGTACTAATTACAAAATATAACTATAATAGGCACATTATTTAATTTAAACCATGAAGAATAATATGAAAATTTTCCAATAATTTTCTTCTAAACATTTAATCATTATTTATATAACCATAAAATTATCAAAAATCTCTTAGTTTAATTAAATTTCAATTCCAAGATATATAGAAAATCACTCATTAGTTTGTAATTAGAATTTTAATGAATAGAATTATTTTAATAATAATAATAATAAGTAGATAAAAGTTATTTTATTAATTAATGTGGGATTGGTTTAGTAAGATTCCACATAAATTTATAGGAAACTCCTATAAGTGGAAACTGAAACTTTAAATATCCATCCATATTTATCACAAGAATACCCCATGGGGTTAAGTACTAAACATGTAAAGAAGTAATGGTGACCTATGAGGGTACAATTAATCCATTCTGGGTTTAGTTATATAGGAATAAATTCCCAATGTATGGAGTCAATTATCTATAAATTACAATTGTAATCCCATTTAAATGAAACCTGTAACCGTTATTTCAATAAAGATTTAACACACCATTAATGGGTTTATCTCATATGAAACAAGCCCTAGATGACTTACTTTGGTCCAGTTATTCATTTATGAATATGGTAATATGGTTCATTATTCCCATATCATAGAAGTAAAAGCATTTACATATATATACTGTGGTTTAGTTCGATGAATCACCATTCCAAAATTAAAAATTCATAGGCCTATATAAGTTACAATTAGTACTTTATATAATTAAAACTAGGCTTTCAAAATCAATCTCAAAATATAAAAAGTCCATATATGATGGTTTGATTATACAGGTCACCATTTCCAAATTTTAAAGGCTCATACTCTTTATAAATCACATTTGGTACCCATTTAAATGAAACCATTAACATTCAAGCCCAAATTACTATAGTCTCATAAAATAAACATATGATAATTGGTTAGTTAAGGTTCCACCATCATGATATATTGGAAAAACTATTTAGGTTGATGAAGAAACCCTAATAACTAATAATTAATCACACTTGTTTCATATATGGAACATTAGGACAATCACAAATATATCATTCCAAGAGCACACTACATGGTACAGGAAATGAAGGCACTAAAATAAACCTAGAATGGAATATTCATGAAATTAAAATTCTTAAGTTCCTATAATGATGCCTGAACAAAAATCCCTTTCCATATTGGGATAATGATAGAATCTCAAAAATTAGTATCCAGAATAAATATAATAATCAATTAATGTGAAATAATTATCAACTATAATCATATTATCATAAATAACACCTACCCTAGTAATTTGATCTTTCCCCTGTTCATGGGTTAGATGGACCCAGACATGAGCTATCTTCTAAGTGAAAAAATCCCCAGTATCCTATATACCATCCCAAAATTGTAAGATAAAGGAAAAATAACCAATGATATGACATTGTAGAAACACAACCTAGGAGACACTAAAATAGTGCCTCGATCTGGTTCACCACAAGCCTCATGCATGACTCCCTATATGCCAGAATTTGCTGACTAGAAGTAAGGGTCTAATGGTGGTATGGTGGGGATACTACACTCTCATGATCAGATTAGAACAACTGTATATACAATAAATAAATAGATTAATAAGTTTACAATAGTGCAATGAAGGATAATTATAATAAGTACCAATAAACAAAAAGTGAATGCATGAACATGATTCAATGCATAAGAAGTAAGAATAAAACAAGTAATGTATGAAAGAGAATAGACTAACAAGCATAAATAAAAAATAAAACCAAAATATATAAGGAAAATCGAGTACTGTCTTATCCACTACTACCATGATCCCATGTCCATTCCTAATACATAATGTAAATAGTACACATTGTAGTCCAGATCCTATCCTGTAATCAAAAGAACCATCTAAGTACCAAACGATGACCCGAATAGGGTGTGAGAAAAACTCAGTAGGCCACCACCAATGGTGTCTAATGAAATCTAGTCTATGAATAAAAAATAAAATAATGTTCATTTATAATAATAATCCAATGAATAAATAAATGTAAATAAAATGTAATCATGTTAGGATCTGGTTCCTCATGGTAAATTGGATAACCAGTCACCAATTTCTGTCTCTTCCTAAAACAAGGTTCTTGAATCCCAACACCTCCAAAAATTATTTTCAAATACAAGGCATTCTTTGGGACTTAAGAATTATCCAAAAAAACACTTTAAATAGTTAAAACTCTCAGAATTATGTTCTAAAGACTAATTTAACATTTGTATTGTCCGCCAAATGAAAAATTCAAAATCCTTTGGAAAATTTCAACTTATTGAAAAACATGGGATATTAAATTTTTTATGGAAACCACTACCATTATACTCACTAAAATTATCATAAATTTTATTAATACACGTTTTGACCCTTTGGTGAAAGAAACCACCACAATGAACCCATCTATAAATATGATAATCCCCTAAGAAATATAAAATTATCTAATGATCCCACCCACCTTGATGATGCCCACTGTAACTATTATATGAATCACTAATAAATTTATCAAATCTATGGTAGTGAAATATATCACCATGAGACACATCATACATATTATAGTGATCCTATTCTTATTTTTTTTATTATAGTTCTAGAAACCAATGACACAAGGAGCATCAAAAGTATTATTATTACAACAAAAAAAATTTATTTGATACCAAAATAAATTAATAATTGCATTTTGAGGCTCACCATACTTATCATATATACCATTGTTAAATTTAATTTTATTATGTTAGTGTACTTTTGTTCCATGAGGCCCATTTTTTGTATTATTTGTGTCATTAAATTTACATTATAATATAATGATAGTTACCACTTTGAAAAATACCACTATATATATTATTTATAATCTTTATTCCTATCTATTTACCTAATCACAGGTTACCATGTTTTCAAACTAATAAAATTATCATTTCTTATTGAGGATACGTCCTCAATTGATTCCATCCCATGTGTAATATCTAATATTTTTTGGATAATCATTTTCCATAAATGGAATCCAATTCTTGAATCATTTTTTTTTATTTTTTAGCAATCAATTGAATTTAAATGAATTTATTTAGTAACATTATTTATCAAAAAATTTGTTTCTTAAAAAATTTATTAATTTTTTATTTAAAAGGGTAAATCAATAAATAAACCATGAAAAATATGTTATATTAAAAAATAGTATTTTACATTGATTTTATAATAGTTTATTTACCCTAGGGTAGATGTTAAGTAATTTTTTAGTATGGTCATGGTTGTGCACAATGATATAGAAGTCATTTTTACCGAATCATTATTTATTTAATAATTGATTAATTTATTTTAATATATCCTCATCATTCCGTTATATAATTGGTTTGGAAATTTATGTTATATCTATGGTTTTGTAAAACCCCACTAGAAGGATCGCATGAATATAGGGGAGCTTTCCTAGAGGGTTGTCAGAGCACAAAAACATGGTAAAGTTTTTTAATCCAAATCCTATTTTTATCATGACATTCTCTCTAATTTGTTTTCCAAATAATTAATTTTTTTGAATGAAATTTTAGAATATTTTTATTTGTCTAAAATGAATTTACTTCTATCAGATTCAATGAAATATAATGATTGAATTTTGAAATAATTTTCAAAAACGTTTTTCAAGGAACATTTAAAAAAAGATTATAACTTTTTTGTTTTATTAATTCACCAAGACTATGATACATGGTTTAAAACACCTCTTTGTGACGAACATAATTCCTTTGGAATAAATCCAATAAGAGTTACAAATTATGAGATATTTTAGAGAGAATTTTTCATGTTTTTCACTTTCTTAATTTTTAGGGATTTAGAGAATGAACCTTAATAATGTGACACTGAATCTAGAATAAATTGGTAGAGATTTAATGAGCATTGATTTTTTTTTCAATTTAGAGTTGGTCATTGGGGGTCGACACCACCAGTGTAAAGGAGAATTAGAGTAATGATGATTAAATATTTTGGGGGGAAATTAGATCCATCAGATCTATGATTATACAATGGGAAAATGGGCTATGTATCCCTAACCTATAGAATTGTGTTTGGGATGGTAGCAGTATTTATAATTGTATGATCATTATAATCATATGGTGTAGTCTTGATTGTTATATACCTAAAAATGGGAATGTAATGAGTGTCATGTCTTGATCCATGGTCGTATAGTCAATGTGAACCCATGACTTAATAAGTTTGAGAAACATATGTGAGCTATACAAAAGATAACTATTTGATCATTGGATAGAATGGTGGTAATCAACCCCTGAGGTGTGACACTGATGTGGTGATGTGACAATAGTTGTTCCATTGAATCTATAGATTTAGTGGTCTAAATTAACCAAGGTTATCTAGGGATGGGGATGAATGTGGGCACATGTGAGGGGTTATATATGGAGCCCCATAATTTATCTGGATTTATATAGTGTTTGAGGTTGTGTAGTACACCTATTTATAACACTTAATTCTATTTTTATACTAGTATCAACATCATGCACATGATGAATCATGTTTGGGTTTATTTTGAAAAGTTTTTTATGGTGAATTAAAGTTTTTTTAACAAATTGTTGAAAATTATTATTAAATAATAATAATTTATCTTTATTTAGTAAAATGAATAAATATTATAAAGACATTTAATTACATAAGACTAAGTTAATTGTGTAATGAAACCTTTTAGCATGTAATGTGTGACTGGGATATCAAGATTCCCCAAATTTGATTACATAAATATTTTTATTATTATCAAATAATAACAATATTTTGAAGGAATATCATAAAACATGATAAAGTAACATGATTTTTTATGTATATATGTTTCTTAACCATGGGAGGTGGTGAATGATCATTATTGGTGTCTTAGTGGATGCAATCAAAGCTTAAAAATTGAAAGGATAATTATTTAATTTAAAAAATATATTTCCATTCCATACAATAATGACTCTTATAAAAATTATAAATCCATTATGAGATAATGAATTTTAGGATTTGATCATTTATAATAATTATGGATGGTATTAAATAAATGTCATGAAATACAATTATGGTTATGAAATTGTGTTTCCATATAATGAATATATAAAGTGGTATAACTTTCTATATGAAGGATACAATGTTAATGATATGTGGTGAATTCTAGAATGTGTTTCCAAGGTTAGAGATATGTGGATTTGATTGTATGATATAAAAAATTCATTTATATCCTAGAAATACATGAATTCCCTTAGAATAATAAATATCATTAAATAAGTTGACTTATAACAGGTGATGGTGAAGGTAATTTTGATAAATAAATAATGGAAAAAAAGAATGATATAAAATTGAGGTTGTTAATTCCCAAAGATTTTTTGGAATACTTATAATGTAATTGGATGTTTTCTATAAATACATGTAATCTAGGAATATAATATTGAATGGATACTTGAATCTTATAGGTTAAGGTAGAGGAATATTTTCGATTTTTTTTTGAATAACCCATGAGAAGGTTTTGATAAAGAAATCAATTAACTCTGAATACTTTAGCTAATACAAATGAAACTATAAGTATTGAAAATAGGTATTATTATGGTTTCTATATACCTAATTGAATCAATAGATAATAGCCTTTTCTATTATAGGACTATTATCATTAGAAGTTATTGAGTTTTGTTCATGAAAACCAGTGGGGATGATATGGAATCCAAAAATGATCAAGTGGAATGTAATATTTATTAGGTTATGATGTTTCTAGTAGGATAATTTAATAATTATTCTTCATCTATTATTTAATTATCATTGAGATTCTATGAGCTTGGTATGTGGGATTCAAATTAGGATGCTGTATTGACTCAAAATGCCAATATATAAGTCTTTTGAGATTGTGTGGGAGGAAATAATAATGATTTAGGGGTTTGGTTATGTGTACTCATATTCCTTTTTATATGATTAAGTATGTTAAAGATAGATATATATAGTGATGGGTGTGGTGGAAAATATCCTCTACAATCACTCTTTGTTTGGGTTAGATTGAAATGATAGTGAATATTTCTTATGTAACTCACTAATATAGGTATAAAAAAATGTAAAATTATATATATATATATATATATATATATATATGCAACTATAATCATCCATTTCTCTAGGATTATATGGAGTAGAAATGTCTAGAAGAGAGTTTGGTATGATTAATTCCTCTAACATCTTCAGTTTGAGATGGATGGAAATGGTTAGATCATATAGTATCCATGATGCAAGAAAATGATAGATGGGATGGTCATAGATGTGTAATTAAAATATAACATTTATATGAAAATGTGATAGATTATAATCTACCTAATTATTTACACACCTTCTCTCCCATGTTAGGGATCGAGGTGGACAATGATACACCATATACTATCTCCCCACTTCCTATATCTCTTAGACTTAAGAGGACATGGAAAACAGTTTCAACCTTGGACATGTGTATTTCCTACTTATTTTCATGTATATATATATATATATATATTTCCTTATAGATGTATTCTTCCTCTGATATTCGAACATGTATACACTGATAGCTATTGAGATGTGTTTTACCTCCAACTGGACATGTGTATTTCCTTTAGTACTTCATAGATAGATGAAGTTTTTTTTATTTCCTTTAGGGATTCTAAGATAATTTGAGATTCATATTTCCTTCAATGATATCAAGACATTTGGAGACATGTATTTACTCCACTATCTTATGATTTATGTATCTATGGTCAATTACTTGGTGGAGAATTTTTGATCGATTTGGATATTTGATAAGTATTATTTTCATAGATACATTATTATTTTGTCAATACATTAAAATAGATTAATGGATAGATTTTCCCTGATTGATCATGATCTTTTTTATAGTTTACATTGAATTTATGTGACATTCAATTTACTATACATTACTATCTATTGATTCACATATAACATAGATGTATAGGGGGTTAACAAACTTCTCTAGGAAACCATACTGAGCATCATAATACCCAACCTTGCATGTGTAGTTTCATATCATTCAATGTAAATCCATTCAAATCAGTTGATGTGAAAGATATATGATAATAAATAATAAATATGGGTAGTGGATATGTGTCATTATTGGAGCGGATATCTCATTATAATAACCACACTCTTTTCATCGAGATTGGTATTACCACAGTTTGGGTTGTGTGAGTTATATTTGGGGTTACATTTGTATTGGTTTACATTATATACTAGAGATATTATTATATATATAATAATTTATTATATTTTCAAATATTATATTTCATCCATTTCTTGGTAGGTGTTGATGCATGATAGTAGGTGATAGGTAGATTAGAGATAATGCCTCCCATGCTTGTTTGGATACCTTAGTGTTACTCACTAGACCTTATCCTAGTAGAGGCATGTTTGGGGAATTCACATACCAGTGCATTGGGATGTGACAGACTAGTATCAGAGTGGTATTATGGATTATTGAGTTATGAATATATGAGGATTAGTTCTGATAGTTTAAACTGATTATAACCAAGATTCTTTAGTAAATGTATTCATATTGATAGAATTTTTGAGGGATTTAGTTATTTATGTACTCTTGAGAACGACTCTTATTGATGACACATGGATGCGACTTTGGTGTATAAACTAATAATTTAAAGGGTGGTTCAAGAATCATGTATATCCAAGGAATGATTTTGTGACTTCATGTTTGGTTTGATTGTATCCACATATATTTTACACATACTAGGAGAGTGGGATATCTATCAACGGTTTTATCAGTTTCTATGAGTACAATGTTGATATACTGTCTGAGAGATAGTGGGTATGAATTACTATGATTGGGATGTTTTTATGTTCCTTGGTTATAGTGATTAAGAGTTGATAAAGAAAAAACATATTATAAATTATGTCATGAATCTTGAAAAATTGATTTTAGAGGACTAACATATACTCAAATAATATCCATGTGGTGTGGTGATATCGATTTTCTATAGTATAAAAGAGAATTTCATCATTGTGATCTGTATTTATCTCTGATGTTTAGTAAATTTATTTTAATTTTTTCCCTCTAGGGTGATATTTAAATCTTTATATACTTTTGTGTGAAGTGTAGATCTATTCCAAATAGTTTTCACTAATTATGGTGCCACTAGTGGGGGTTTTGATGTTGTACAATATTTAGGAATAAAACAACACAATGGTAATATAATGGGAGTTTAGAGATATAATGGAGAGGAACATTCTTATGAAAAATTACATCCATGATATAAAATTTACAAATAATAGATATGATTCATTATTTTAGGAGAATTAAATTTCCTATTATTATTAGATTCTATGTGAGGGGACTCAATATGGGAACACATTCTAATACTTCTCATTCAGGCAATGACTATAAATTGGGTTGGGTGTGTGTGTGTGTGCATAAATATATATTATAAAAACACTATGAATATTCATTAAAGGGTGGTAAAAGGATTGATTTTGATCCATTCAATGGAATCTTTTGCATCATCCTACTATAGTTATTTGATATAATAAAGAATAAAAAGAAATTTTCTTAGTTTACTAAAAAATTCCAAACTAAATTAATCTATTGGCGAATAAAGTTATATAAAATTTCTGTTTAGGTGATATAACAGTGATATCTTAGTCATCATGTGTTGTCAAGACAACAATGGAGATGAAATGGGATTGGTATTTTTTCCTTGATAAAAATTCATCGATGTATGAGATCACCCTAACTTGTTGGTTTATGATTTTAGGTAGAAAATAATAAGATTTTACTAGGATTAGGAGTTCATGAAAATTATAGAATAGATAAGTTATTAATAGATTGTAAGAATTTTCGGGGAGATGAAAGGATCATAGTGTAATTATATTTTCTAATTCATTTGGCAATGTATCATAACAAAGAGGGAGGGTGGAATATATGTTATTAGGGTATCAAATTGAATTTTTATGGGTTTTTTTGGGAATTTTATTAGTGGTTTAATCTAAAGTTATGCATTTAACTTGTTTTTAACATGGATTAAACTTTTGAGGACCCTGAAATACACTTGTAGTATGGTTTTTTAGGAATGTGAACATTATATTCATTATACGGCGATCCGAGATTGTGCTAACCTATATTTAGATCTTAAATAATTCCTATTTATGGATAGCCTGACCATCAAAGAATGCATTTTTGGGTTAAATAATTGATTATCCTATGAGCTCTGTGTTTTTGTGATAATCTATAATCACATATATCTATAGGGAAGACTCAATCCCATTATTAAAGTTAAAATTCTTGAATCACTTCCCAGAGATGTATGGTGTGTTGTTGAAAAGTGTTGAAGAATGTTTTTAGTGAGTCTCATGCTATCAAATTAGGGTATAAAAAATTTCATGAATATTGAAAATTAAGTGGTTATGTGTGTAATTTCTTCTATATGCTTTTTAGGATACCTATGTGACTATGTTTTATGGTGGAATTTACATTGGTGGACATGGTTTTCTGAATTTAATACCTATCAGTTTAGTTGAAAACAAATTAAATATTTAAATTAACCCATGAAATGGGTATATTAGTGAGTATAGATATATTTATATACCCCACCATGATTTAAAATGTACGAAATTTTTTTCTTGGCCTTATACCATATTATTCATTATTTTCATTCTTTTAGATAATAATGATTTAGAGGTTTTACACTTCTATAATAGAAGGTATGAGAATGAAGTTTATGGATAATTATATTTTAGGGTGAAAATTTTTCATGTGGTAAAAATGTAATAACATTGGTTTTCACTTGAGAATTCATTTTACTATGAATATAATCTGATTACTGACTCATCATTGATGGATTATTTAGATTTCAGTTGAATTTAAATTAAGAGTCTTAATTATTTCATTGACCACCATGAGTGATTTTTAAAAAATAATAATATTTTTTAAAATTTTAAATTAGTAAATTTATCATGAATGGGAATTAAGATTAAGAAAAATATTATAATATTAATTATTTAATTTGGTGTTTATCTTAGGGTATAAGTTGTGTAATTTTTGGACATGACCACATTTTTTGCGCAGTAGTGGAGAATTTATTTTTAAATAATTATTATTTATCAAATAATTAAATTATTATTTTAACATATTTTCTTTCTTCTTAAATCTTATTGGAGAGGAAATTGATGGGAGAGATAGGTTTTGTGAAATTTCTATTAAGGGGATCACCAAAACCAAAGGGATCTTGTCCAAAGATTCACCAAAGTGTGTATACTAGGTATGGATCTTTGATCCATTCCCTATATTTATCCTAAAATTATGTATTATTAATTTTCTACAGAATCTTTAAATTAATTCATGAAATTTAAGAATGTTTTTCTTATTTCAAAACGAATACATGGACACTAGATTCAGTGAAATCTAATGACAGGACTTCAGATAATTTACAATGAATTTATCATTGGATATTTTGAAAACTACTGATAATTATATATTTGATTGATTAGATGATCCAATGATGCATTATAAAAAATATCCTATATTGTTGGAAATATTTCCTTTATAATCACTCCAAATAGAGTTAAAGATTATGGGAATTCTTAGAGATAATTTTCCATGTCCCCACTTTCTATTTTTATTTTTATGAATTTATAGATTGAATTTTGATAATGAATGGTCATATAAGGAATTAGGGGTATTATATTTACCAATGCACTAATTTTGGTTAAATTTGGTGATAATAAACAGCGATCAAACATTTCAATAAGTGAAGAGAAGTGGAGGCATAACAATGAGATTTATAAAGGGAGATGGAATATATATGTTCTATAATCAGATGACAGGGGCATATAATATGTATCACTAACCTATAGAACCATATAAGAATTGTCCATGAAATTCATATCAAATTTGATCATTTGAATACAATGAATCATCCCTAACCACATCAGCCTTAGGCATAGGTGAGTGGTTGGAAACATTGCTAGATCCATAGTCATCTTATCAAAGTGATCATATGGCCTTATATATTGAAGTCTTGGACATGGGTTACATGAAGAAGAACCATCAAATTTCTAAATTGAATAGTGGAAATCAACACCTAAGGGAAAACATAGGGGGGACTATGTAGTGATAGGTGTCTATTTAATTGAACAATTTAATGGCCAATATAATCCCAATATGGTAGAGTATTGGGGAGTGCATGGTCATATTTGAGGGGTTCGAAATGGCAAACAATGAGTATTTGAGATTCAAGAGTAAAATGAGGGTTTTTGAAAAACATGTTTTTGATGGAAAATTTTAAGCTAGGATCATATCAATATCCTCGGCCTAATGGAATCAAGTTGTGGATGATTTGGAAAAGTATTGTAGTTGATTTTTTGGAAATTATTATTATTAAAAATAATAATTTATCTTTATTTAATCCAATAAATTAGTTTAATAAGGCTATAAAATTACTAAGGAAAGTTAATTAAGTTATGAAATCATTTTTTCATGTGATATAGGAATATGATATAATTATTACCTTATATTGATTATGTAAATTTTATTATTATTATCAAATAATAAAAATATTTTAAATAAATTTCACCAATCATGAAAAAGGAAATTGAATATTGTATATAAGTATCTTCCTTAACAGTATGAGGTGGTGAATAGTCATTAGTAGCATCTTAGTGGATGTGATCAAGGGTTACTCAATAGTATAAGAATCACTTAACATTAAAAAATAATTTTTCTTCAGTACATTGAAATCTCTTATTATGATTTTGAAGTCATTATGAAAAAATGAACTCCAAGTTCTGATTATATAGGATTATGATGGGCGTGATCAAATAATTATGATGAAAATAAATAAAAGTTGGTTTTCGATTGAATAATGAATGATGTGATGTAACGTAATAGCTAAATAATGCTGTGATAATTAGAAGTTGTGTCTTCTTGAATGTTTTTTCATGTAGGATATATAAAGAGTTGATTATGTGATATAAATGAATTATGTTATATCATGTAACAATATAAATTCAATTAGAATATTAAATGTAGATAAAGATATTTAAATTTAAAAATATATGTCGAAAGTTATTATGATAAATCATTAATTGAGATAAAATAATTATATAATAATGATGATATGGATTCCCTCAGATGGCATGTCATAATTTTATAAAAATTGGAACGTCTTGATTAATACATGTAATCTAATAATATAATAATAAATGGAAAATTTAACCTTAGGGATTAAGGTAGAGGAATCTTTATATAAATGATTCAAATAACATATTAGAAAGGTTGGATAAAGTAGTGGGGTAAAACTAGATACTTGACTTGATGAAAATAAAACTATAAGTGAGGAAATTTGGTATCAACCTGGTTCAAATATGACCATCTGAATCATTATATTATCGTTATTTAATTATTATATATATATATCATTTAATGAGTTGTATGTGTGGTAATATGATGGGGATAATATAACTTATAGATATGATCATGTAGAAGTTAATATCGATTGCACTAAATTCAACAACTATCATTAATCTGTTATTTATTATCCTTGAAATTTTTGGATCCTAGCCAGAGGTAATTTGGTTAATATGTTGTAAGAAATCTAAATTGATATAAAAAAAGTACAGTAAAAAAATTAGGGGGTCCTTGAACGTGATTAATGAATTTTATTATTTTTACACATCTTGATTTTTATATGATGTAATCAATAGAGAATTTATATCAATGATAATGATTATGGTACCATGAATCATCTTTACATTAAATCTCTTTCTATGGATGGAGTGAGTATTAAAAACTATAACATATCCCAACCACAAATCAAGGAAGTGACCAATAATGACATATAGAAATGTTTACAATTACTCATTGACCGATTTAGGATGATATGGGGAAAATATTTCTAGGATATAGTAGTAGGTGAGTAATTCCTCTAGTATATACATTTTGGGATAGATGGATATTTATAGTTCCTCCCATATCCTCGATGCTAAAACACATTGTATGAGATGTGTGGAGATGGTAAATTCCACCAACACCCCTAATATGGGAATGCATTATATAATAATTCACTCAAGTGAAAATTCCCCTTATCTCCCACAACATGGATTAAGGTGGATGATGGTACACTAGATAATATATCTCCACCTCTAATAGGTATAAGAATTAGGAGGAAAAATGTACATCTACAACCCTGACAATATGTATTTCCTCCTATATTCTAGTATACAACTTTATGTGAGGAGATATTTATTTCCTTTGGTGTTTAGAAATATACAATGGGATAGTTATGGAGATTATATATCCTTAAGGTTGATGTGTGTATTTACTTTATCAATTATTATATAAATGAAGAAATGTATTTCCTCCCATTATTATAATATACTTGAAGATATATAATACCTTTAGTTATTTCTAGATTGATGGAGACATGTTTTCTCCATGTCTCATGTTTACTGCATTTATCATGAATTATTGGGTGGGAAATATGTGATAAGTTTCGAGATTTTTTTGTCTTATTTTCCCAGGAACATTATTATTTTGCGAGTTTATTAAAAGGGATATATAGATATGTTGATCATGATTTATCATTATCATTATTCTGGTTGATGATTAAATTGGGTGATGTTGATGTGATTACACTTTACTCTCCATTAATCCTTATATATTTCATCTCAATAACTTGGATTATTATAAAATGTATTTTTATACTCACCCTATCATATGTAATTTCATGTTGTTCATATTTTTTCCATAACGATTAGCCAATACAAATGATATATGATCATGGATCTTAGAGATAGGTGGTGGATATTGACTATTGAGGGAGAAGATATCTAATGATTACAAGCACCCTTGTGTAATTAAAATTGGTATTAAATATATTTGGGGTGTGTGAGTTTTATCTATAGTTTCATTTTTTTAATTCACATTGTATTCTATAGATTTTTTTTTGTATAGAAATTTGTTACATTTCTGAGTTTTATATTTCATGCATGTATTGGGGGATATAAATGTGTGATCGAAGGTTATAAGTAGATTAGAAGCAATTCCTTCTATTCAAGCATGAATACCTCAATTCTAGTCATTATCCTTAGGACTAATGGAGGTAGACCTAGGGTGGTAACTTAATAGTGAGCTAGAATGTGAATCCTTAAATATTTACAAAACCTCAACTTGGGAACCAAATATATCATACCTATAGAAAAAGAACAATACACTCACCATACTCTTGATCAATATTTTATGTCATCTCTATCACATGGGTCATGTATAACCCAATAAACTAAATCCCATCATATAACACTCCAAAAGTATCCTCAAAACCCAATTCCATAATTATCCCAACCCAATTTCTCATCCATTAAAATAATGAAATCCTACCAATTGAAATGGAGTTAATCCCAAATGTAATGGATTATCTATAAGACATTCATAATAGTGAACCTGGCCTGAAGGAATTTTATGTTTTTTTGATAATCCCATTTTTTACTAGGTTGAGATGGAAACCTTACATGACTTTCAAGCCTAGAGGCACAAGGTCTGACATATTACCCAAAGACCCAAAGACCTAAAAGAACAAGAAAGACCCCTCCCCAACATCTTCTTCTTTGATGTCACTTATCTCCCCACCTTGCATGGTTTATAGACTATCATTTCCCCTTGAAAATCTACACAATGCCTGATATCAATGGCGATTTATATACTCTTTCATTCATTCAATCCATTTATCTCTAAACCATTGTTGCTACCTGCTCTAATTACTCTTATAGTTCCTCCTCCTATATGGTCAGACATGATTTTTCCATGGCTTAAAGGACATGTGTCCCAAAATCTACTGGCCCAAAATTCATTGGCCCAAATCCTAATGTGGACTAGAGGCTCTATGGATTGAAGGCCTATGGTGCTCCAACAACCCTATGGAGTGAAGACCCAAACCTATGTCCTTACACCCAAATCAAATGAATTGTTTAATACCTACAAAAAAACTTCTATAAAAACCACTAAAAAACTTCTATAATATCTACTATAGTAACTCATAAATTTACCCTCACAAAGATTTTATCATGGGATTAATAGAGGATTATGGTGTGTGTTAACTACTCAGATACTACCCGAATAGATATACAACATTCATAATCATTCTTATCAAATTTACTGATCTTCTATGAACCATATCAATCAATCTTAATGTCAAAAAAACTCTAAAATATAATCATTTCAATTTTTTATATCAATTTTCCTATATATTTCTAAAAAACCAAGGAAATATAACAATCTACAATCTATTTATTTTGATTCCAGTTCCTTGATTAATATAATCCAATCTTCGAATATCCCAAGTAATAATTTACAATCAAAATCTACTTCCATTTGAGATAAAATCCACATTACCTCCAAACCCATCTCACATATTTATTCAATTTCCATTATATAATATTAACAACAGAATGAGGAATGAAAATAAAATAAAACTTTCATATTTCAAAATATTATATACCCTACGAAACCACAATTAACACATGAACAATTAAAAATATTTTTAATTGACCATGTAAAAAAATATAATTTGGAATTTTGTAAATTTTTTTTGGATCACCTATTTTTATTTCACAACTATCTTGTTAATATATTAACTAATCTAAAAAAAATTAAATTACTTATTAATAAGGGAATACAATATATCTAACAATATAACACAAGGTATTATAAAAATTTAAGGTTGTCTACCACATTAAATCATAATAACCATCTCTCCCAAAATCTATCGACAATATATTCATATAATGGTTTTGGTCACCGAATCTACAAAAAATCTCCAAATATTTCTTGAGAATACATATAATGAAAATATGGAATCTAATAAATCTATGTAATTCAATTTCTTAATGTTTCTATATCATCACTTGTTATAGAGAAATAAAATCAATCAAGGAATCCAACATAAACATTTTTATAAAAAATAAATTTTTTGGGGATGGTTTAATCATGATATGAAAAAAATACTAACATGAAATCCAGAAATTAGTATTTTTGTTTTTTATAAATGCATTTAAATGGGAGAAAATGAAGTTTTAAAGGGTGTATTGACCAATATACATAAAAAATAAAAATAACTTCCCATAATAACGCTTTTGGTGAGCCTAAGGGGTTATGCTAATGAAGTATTGTATTTGTTGTCAATTATAATTATCAATAGTTCTCAGTAGTTTGAAAATTTAATGGTCATGTAAGATTATATTTACGAAAATGTTGGTACTACCTAATTTTGTTTTTAATTTAAGTCCACTAGAAGATGAGAAAAAACTATATCATATGAGATAACACTAGTAGATAACACCATATGACACAAAATAAGGCTAGATAAAATGACAATATGATAGGGTAATTGTAACATCCCAACCTAAGTTCCACACACCATTGCCCCTATATGGTCATTCACATGACCTCAAGCATGCCTCCCTATACGGAAGTGGATACTAACTAGCAGTGAGGGTCTAATATCGATCATATGAGACTATACCATATTCATCAAAGTATCATAAAAATAGAAATAAATAGGAATAATCAAATGATATAACTAATAACCAAACCAAACCAGTATCACATGATAATCAAAACTAGAAATAGAAAATCCAAAACTAAATAATAGATATGTTATGAAAAATACGTCTCTAGTGTTAATATAAAAAACCCAAAATAAAAAAATATATAGACAACTTACAAGCAAGTCTCAAATCAAATCCAGTTCCCTTATCCATGATCCATCACAACATAGCCATCTAACATTGGACTCCTTCCCTTATCCTATTATGAATGCATGAAGTCTATTCAGGTACTAATCAAGAAGCCTAAGTAGGGTGTGAGTATAAATCAATTGGAAACCACCAACAATATCTAAACCAATATTTAGTCAATAACAGTGTATGCAATTATATAAAGAATAAAGTACAGTGCATAAGTAAACAATTATCAAAATTATGTATTCTTTAATTAACCACATAAACCCCCCAAATTCACGAGGACACCAAAACCCTCAATACCTGATTCATCCCATGATGGAGTCTGAACCACATCACAAGAAAATTCACAATTCAATATAACACATGGGTTTTAATTATACATTTCATTCTATTTCATGTCACGGTCATTTGGAACCATAGAAAAAATCAAATCTCATTGGCTTAGAACATCACATCTAACACCCTTGGGGAATTTAGAGCCTTTTTCCCTATCTTGCACATCAATGTCACATGGGTATTTGGAGCCTCAGTCCATATCCCATACTCTCTATCTAATATGGGTATTTGGATCCTCAGTCCCCATCCGATAATAATTTACCACATATGGTTATTTGGAGCCTTAGTATGTTCACCACAATCATTTATCACATACGGGTATTTGGACCCTCAGTCTATGTCTCACACTAATATATAAATCAATTACACATATATCACATATACCACATCATTCAAGGTAAATCAACATTAACACTTTTTAGCACCATTTCACATCATGGTATTGTAATGGTTGGAGTCCTGAGAACCAACTGTTTTGTACTTTGATTACATAAATGTTCACTTATTATATACTGTTCATTGTTCTGCATGACTATAATATAATAATGTTCTGGAATATTTTTTGCATTGATAAGGTCATGGAAGATCCTCGATATGATGAGAACCTTGTAATGCTAAAACAATATTCAAAAATAAAGTTCTATAGTTGGATGACATACTATGATAGGACACATAGTATATAGACCGTCATGTGTGAGTACTCGTAAGAAGACGAGACTCTCTCTCACGGAGTTCACACTTGGTAATCTCCAAGATGGGAGATTATAAGAATAGACATGCCAGTAGCAATTCTACATGTCTTGGTGTCATCGAAAATTGCTATCTATGAGCCTGTGTAATGGTCCTTAGACTGGAAGATTATCATTAACTCATGTCATGACTCACACACTTAGATTTACTGATGAAAACCGTCACACAGACAGTTGGCGGGAAGTAGGTTACATTGGGTGCATCACAAGTGACATGTTGTTAATGGATAAATCAGGGAAGGATTTGTCTCTTCCATTTAAGGAAGTTGATATCTCAGCCCTTCGATTGAAATAGAAATGTCAGATTAAATTCCATGGCCATGGTGTAAATGACGAGTTTATTTCAAGTAGTCAAAGAACGACAGATCAAGCATATAGGTTTATGACACTGCCATGAAACCTGCTTGATGAGATATTGAGACAAAGGGATTAAATTACACAGTAAGTGTTCATATGAGGTGATACGTCAATGCATACTCAACTTATTTCTCTTGGGTGCCTTGACCAGTTTCTAGACAGTAATC
Source organism: Viscum album (assembly GCA_963277665.1). Lineage (NCBI taxonomy): Eukaryota > Viridiplantae > Streptophyta > Magnoliopsida > Santalales > Viscaceae > Viscum > Viscum album. The sequence continues at coordinate 1,813,816,553 of OY728156.1, forward strand.
TTGGACTTTAGGCAAGCCCGCCTAATGCCAACGAGAAAGTTTCCTAGAGGGTCAAACACTAAGTGTATTCAATTATCACAAGTAGAATAATGATTTTTCCCATACGTGGTTTAATAATTATTCAAGGAATTCTAAATCATTTTAATCTTAGAGGAAAACTAAAATAAAACAAGTACAAGCCATGTAACAATGATTACACGCCGTGTAGTTTTATTTTAAAAACAAGTACATGCCGTGTATTATTAAATGTACATGCCGTGTAGTTTTCATTTTATAAAGTAAATGAATAAATTAAAACAAGATATACACACCGTGTACATTGAATGTACACACCATGTAGTTTTCATTGAAAAACAAGTACACGCTGTGTATTTATTAATACATGCCGTGTAGTTTTTCTAGTCGAGATTTTGAGGAAATATCATTTTATTAAATGATATTTACTATAATCAGTGTGGGCGCATGTTAAGGAATTAATGAATCAACATTGGGTTTTCAAAAGGGAGTTAATGAAATAAATAAGACATGTAACATGTTTATTTATTGTCATAACTCTACAACCTCAAACCCGATTATAAATATCCTCACAACCCCAACTCTTTTTCTAACCGAAGTGAATCGTTGTGCACAACAATTCTGGAGAATTATTTCAAGGCCGAAAGAACCTCTTCCTCCAAGAATGCTCTCAAGACCGAGAGAGATCTACTTCCATCGGATCAAGACAATCTAAGGCGGACAATGCAAGCAAAGGTTTCTCCACGCTAGCACCCGAAGACTCCTTTGGCAATGTTCTGAGATACGAGGTACACATTTGGATCACTGCTAGAGGAAGTATACACTTGGCTTCTACGACGTAATGAAGAATCACATCGGAACGTGATCAAGAATATCAATAAAGAAAGAACACCCAAAATGTATTTCTATTCAATTGATTAAATTAATTATAATAAACCTGTAATGATCCTACTTTGTGGTTCCAGGACATTCATTTTCTTTGTCTTTTTCTATGATTTGATCTGTGGAGACTTGCATTTATCGTCATATTGATCCTGAATTGATCATTGTTAATGAAAAAAATTCCAAGTGGGAACATCCACCCACGCGCTTCCGCTACGCCCAGAACCTTAAAATGGTATTAGAGTGAGGTTACAACGTTGATTATAGTTATTTAATTTTCGTTGATAATTTATGCATTTATATTTGATTCAATTTGAAATATATCGTTCTATTAATCTGAATAAACGAGATCTATTCTTCCTCCTTCGTTTCTCGATTCATATCACAGAAACGACCTTTTAATTTTAATTTTTGATTAAAATAAAAATGAGGAACTCATCCGGAGGATCCGCTCTTTCTGTCTGTACAACACAGGATTACACGACGTGTAATTAAAACTACACGCCGTGTACTTAAGTTCAACGAACCGGAACTGGTCCGCCAAACCATGCCGTGTGAATTGAATATGCCTATGTATTAATCATGCCCTGTTGACTAGAATTGAACGACGTGTGGAAATCGGAATACACGCCGTGTATGTTGGAGCAACACGCCGTGTAGTTCGTTCCAGCCCAGGTGAAACCATGTACAAGGATAAGCTGTGTACTGCGTACAAGGGATCGCTAGGCCGGTTACCACGTAACAAGGAAGTACACGCCGTGTACTCCAAAATTTCCAAAGTACAGAAAACACGCCAAAGCCCCTAGCGTGTACTTTGGATAAAGAGTGAAAAGAAATACACGCCATGTAATTATAAACTACATGCAGTGTACTTTCTAGAAATGGAATTTCACCAGGTTTCCTCCAATGTACAAAGACCCATTCAAGGAATATGGATGAGAAGAATCTCAAGGAAATTCAGAAAGGAATTTAAGATAAAGAATTGATTAATTATAATATCATAATTAATTTAATTTGAGTGCGAATTATCTTAAATTAAATAATGATTAAAAGAATTTGATTCTAAATATGCGTAAATGTCGTTTCATGCTATGGATGATCATGATCTAGACCAAAGACCCCTTGTATGTGTGTATGGTTTCATTTAAATTTGTTTAATTTAAATTCATTGGCCTGCGAGCCTTCTTCCAATAAAATGTAGGGCCTGAGTTCCCATGGTTTCTTTAATGTAAACCCCATGTAATGGAGGATATCTCAAGCCAGAGGAGACGGTTTGAAATTTGAAGCTGAGGTGAAACCAAACCAAGAATATACAAAGGTGGACAGGTGGGAGCTGCAAAACACGAACCATAAGGTTCAAGGTGTTTTCCCTAGGTTAGGGTTATCTTATCAAAAATGCTAGATACGATTACCAATAGAAGTTCAGGATCATGCCATCTTATTTTATTTTTTTCTGATTTCATGGTTTATTTATTATGTATGTGTTGTCGCGATCACATAATTAATAAAATGAACAAGCATGCAAAGATGGAATAAAATAAAAACCAGACTAGGCGTAAACATTATCAGAACATGGTTAATCACTTAAGAAAGCATCACTTAATATTAATAAGCATGTGATAATGTAAAACTATGCATAAAGAATAAAATCCCTCAAATACCATATTAAGTCAGACCAAGCCTTCCGTTACTTGATTAAGGGCAAGTCTCAATAAAACTATGTGTTTGACCAACCCTTGTTGGGCCACTTACTTTTATAAAGGAAGACCTTATGAAAGGTTTATGGTTGACATAACCATATTACATCAAGAGGAGTAGCCCTTGCTAGACTTGATGTAATATTGGAGGCAAGAGTTGAGGAAATCCAAGTCAAAATTTCAGGATTGGGGAGTCCACTCAACAGATCAAGGAACTGTAAGCTCACAGTTAGCAAAGACCTGCCTACCTAAATACCTTCAAATAGCTTGAACAACCCTTGTTGGGGTTATGCAAAGGGGAATATGGATCCCTTCCACTAGAATGTCAAAGAAACTAGACATTCTGAGTTCAATGGTGAGGGCCATTGGGACTTGATAAAACAGTGGGAGAATTAATAAATTCATTTATTATTTCTCATAAAATGTAATCAAGAAAGTACTAATAAATATTCTCTTTTAATTTGTATAATCAAGATGAAAAACTCGTCGACCACATTTTCTCTGCGATCAATTCTGGACAAAGACAATATCCTCACCAGCAGTAACTTTCAAGAATGGTTTAGGTGCCTTCGGTTTATCCTACACCATAAACGAAAGTTTTATGTGTTGGAGTCCTCACTTCCTTATTCGCCTGCCCAAGGGGCGAGTGATGAAGATTTCCTAGTCTATGATCAAAATTTGAGCGACGCTCTCGACGTTCAATGTTTAATGCTATCGTCAATGTCTAGTGAACTCATGAAGTCTCACAAAGACATGGATGTTTATAGCATGCTAGAACACCTCCACGGTCTATGCCATGAGATAGAAAGACATGAAAGGTTTTAGATTTACAAGGCTCTATTTCAGAGCAATCTTGGAGAGGGTGCCCCATCGGGCCTCATGTAGTCAAGATCATTCGCTACATTGAGCGCTTGGAGTTTCTAGGGTTTAAACTCCTCGAAGAACTGGGTACCGATCTCATTATTGCATCACTCCCCCCAGATCTTCTCAAACATTGTTGTGAACATCAACATGAACAATATTAAGAAGTCTCTGTCTAATCTTCTTATCCTCATTCGACAAGTGGACAATGATATAAAGCGTGAAAAGCCTTCTTTCCTCATGGTGAATAAAAGGAAAGGGAAGGCGGATAGATTTAAGCCCACAAATTCTTCAAGGCCTTCCAAGAAAAGGAAGATCAAAGGGGAGGCAAGAGAATAAGAAGCTGTTTGTTTCATGTGGTAAGAAGGGACACTGGATGAAAAATTGCACCCATCCAAGGAAGCAAGGGGAAGATTCAGGTGCGTTTGTTATCGAATGAAATCTATTTGTTTCTACAAATTGGGTATTAGATACAGCTTTTGGTTCTAACATATGTATCCAAATGCAGTAACCAAGTAGATTTATGATGATTGATTGAGGGGAGGCAGATCTAAGAGCAGCCAACATAGCCAGACTTGCTGCTGTAGCTGTCAGGGACTACCACCTCACATTGCCTACTGGGATGGTCTTGGTTTTGAAATGATGTTATTATGTACCTTCTGTAACCAAAAACATTATTTATGTATCTAGATTAGATACTGATGGATTCATCTTCAAGTTTGGAAGTGGATGTTGCTACTTTTATAAAGATAGAATTTTTTTGGTAGGGCACATTTATATAACGACCTTTATGTGTTAGACTACACAAACCAAGTAATGGAAATTGATGACAATGTTAATTCACATGACTCATACCACACCCAACTATGGAATCACCGGCTAGGTCATGTCAATGAGAAACGTTTGACAAAATTACATAAAGATGGCTATTTAGATTCTTTCGAACTAAAACCACTTGGTGTATCTCATGTGTGTCTACAAGGCAAAATGACCAAATCCCCATTTAGTGGGAAAGGTGAAAGGGATAAAGAGCTTCTAGAATTAGTTCACATAGATTTGTGTGGACCATTTCCAGTTGAAGTAAGGGGTGGGTTCTCGTACTTCCTAAATTTTACTGATGATTTTAGTAGATATGGATATATCTACTTAATGAGGTATAAGTCAGATTCTTTTGATTGGTTCAAAGAATACTAGAATGAAGTTGAGAACCATCTTGGTAAGAAGATTAAGAAACTCCTCTCAGAGAGATGAGGAGAATATCTTAATCAGGACTTTACTGATTTCTTATGGGATTTTGGGATTCTATCTCAACACACTCCACCATACACGCCCTAGTGGAATAGTGTATGTGAAAGGAGGAACCACACCCTGTTGGACATGGTGAGATCAATGATAAGTCATGCGAGTCTTCCATTATCTTTTTGGGGATATGCATTATAAACATTAGCACATATACTAAACCAAGTACCAAATAAATTGATAAATGGTATTCCATACGAGTTATGGAGTGGATGCAAATCCATGTTATCAAATTTACATGTGTGGGGTATAGAAGCATTTGTTAAGGCCTCTTCAGTTAACAAACATGCACCCCAAGGCACAAAGTGTATATTTATAGGATATCCCAAGGAAACCTGGGGATATTACCTATACAAACCCTCAGATAAAAAGTTTACAATGGAAAGACACACCATATTCCTTCAGAGGGAGCACATCTATAAAATAGATAGTGGGAGCGAGATAGACTTCGATGAAGTCGAGGCTCAAGATACATAGGAGTTTGTATAAGAACAGATTCCACAAAGTCTCGTGGAAGAAAAATCTATTCCAGAGACACAAGAACTACGTAGAAGCATGAGAGAGGTGAGAGAACCAGAACAATATGGTTTTCTTGTCACCGAGAATGGTGACTCATTATTGGTTGACAATGATGATCCTCTTACCTACAAGGAAGCAGTTGAAGGCATAGACATTGCCAAGTGGAAAGAAGCCATGAATTCTGAAATTGATTCCATGTACCAAAACCAAGTCTGGATTTTGGTGGATCCTCTAGTTGATGTAAAGCCTATTGGTAATAAATGGGTATTCAAGAAGAAATTGGACATAGAGGGGAAAGTCAGCACCTATAAGGCACTATTGGTTACAAAAGGTTTTAGATAACATTAAGGAATTGACTATGATGAATCCTTTTCACCGGTTATGATGCTGAAATCCATTAGAATCCTGTTGACCATTGCCGCTTACCATGACTTTGAAATTTGGAAAATGGATGTCAAAACCGAAATCCTTAACGGGAACCTCTGGGAAGATTTCTACATGACACAACCTGAAGGGTTTGTGACTCGAAAGGATGCCCACAAGGTATGCAAGTTGCATATTTCCATTTATGGATTAAAGAAAGAATCATGTTCACTGAACATTCATTTTGATAATGTTGTAATGAAATTTGGATTTGTTAAGAACGAATGTGAGCCTTGTGTCTACAAGAGGTTTAGTGGAAGTGCAGTCATTTTCCTAATAGTATATGTTGATTAAATATTACTAATTGGAAACGAAGTACCTGTATTACAGTCAGTTAAGGCATGGTTTCATAAATGATTCTCCATGAAAGACTTGGGAGAGGCAGTATATATTCTTGGGATCAAGATCCATTGTGATAGGTCCAAGAAAATGCTGGGCTTGAGTCAAAGTATATACATTGACAAGATACAGAAGAGATTAATTATGGAACAATTCAAGAGGGGATTGTTTCTAGTGTCACATGACATTCATCTTTCCAAGAAAATGTGTCCTCAGACACATGAGGAAAGAAACAGAATGGCAAGGATCCCTTACGAATCTGTGATTGGGTCAGTCATGTATGCTTTGCTATGAATGAGGCTAGATGTTGCTTACGCATTAATTGTGGTAGGAAGATATCAAGTTGATCCAGGAGACTGCCATTGGATGGAAGTCAAGACTATCCTTAAGTATCCAATGCGTACTAATGATATGTTCTTGGTTTATGGAGGAGATGAGGAACTAGTCATCAGAGGACATGTAGATGCTAGTATCCAGACTAATCAAGATGACATGAAGTCGCAGACTGGATACATCTTCAGTTTGAATGAAGGTGCAGTGAGCTGGAAGAGCTCAAATCAACGTGTGGTGGAAGATTCTATAGTGGAGTCCGAGTATATCATAGCTTCTGAGGCAGCTAAATAAGTAGTAAGGATGCAAGGCTTCATCCAAGAGTTGGATGTAGTACCGAGCAATAAAGATCCTATCACACTCTATTGTGATAATACTACAACGATGACACTTTAAAAAGAGACAAGGTCACATCGTTGGACAAAGTACATACTTCGGAAGTATCATCTCTTGAGGGATTTTTCTCAGAGAGGTGAAGTTGTAGTGAGCAGTATTTCCATAGAAGACAACGTGGCAGACCCCTTGACTAAAGCCTTGACTCAGCAGAAACATGATCATCATGTGAGGTCTAGCAGACTAAAAGTCGTAGGCAGTTGGCTCTAGTCTAAGTGGGAGTTTGTAAGGGTTGGTGTCCTGAGAACCAACTCTTTGGTACTTTGATTACATAAATGTTCACTTATTATATATTTTTCATTGTTCTACAAGACTATAATATAATAATGTCCTGGAATATTTGTTGCATTGATAAGGTCACGGTAGATCCCCGCTATGATGAGAACCTTGGAATGCTAAAACAATATTCTTAAATAAAGTTCTACGGTTGGATGACATACTATGATAGGACACATAGTATACAGACCATCATGTTCGAGTACTTGTAAGAAGACGAGACTCTCTCTCATGGAGTTCGCACTTGGTAATCTCCAAGATGGGAGATTATGAGAACAGACTCGCCAATAGCAATTCTTCATGTCTTGGTGTCATCGGACATTGCTATCTATGAGCGTGTGTAATGGTCCTTAGACTAGAAGATTATCATTAACTCATGTCATGACTCGCACACTTAGATTTACTGACAAAAACTGTCACATAGACAGTTGGCGGGAAGTAGGGTACGTTGGGTGTGTCACGAGTGACATGTTGTTAATGGATAAGTCGAGGAAGGATTTTCCCTTCCATTTATGGAAGTTGATATGTCGTCCCTTTGATTGAAATAGAATTGTCACATTAAATTCCATGGCTATGGTGTAAATGATGAGTTTATTTCAGGTAGTCAAAAAACGACGAATCAAGCATATAGGTTTATGACACTGCCATGAAACATGCTTAATGATATATTGAGACAAAGGGATTAAATTACACAGTAAGCGTTCGTATGAGGTGATACGTCAATGTGGTGTCAAATTCTTTCTCTTGGGTTCCTTAACCCATTGCTAGACAACAATCTTGGACTTTAGGAAAGCCCGCCTAATACCAACGAGAAAGAGGCCTAGAGGGTCACACACTAAGTGGATTCAAGTATCACAAGTAGAATAAAGATTATTCCCGTACATGGTTTAATAAGTATTCAAGGAATCCTAAATCGTTTTAATCATGGAGGAATATTAAAATATAACAAGTACACGCCATGTATCAATCATTACACGTCATGTAGTTTTATTTTGAAAACAAGTACATGCCGTGTATTATTAAATGTACACGCTGTGTAGTTTTCATTTTGGAAAGGAAATTAATAAATAAAAACAAGATATACACAACGTGTACATTGAATGTACACACCGTGTAGTTTTCAATGAAAAAAAGTACATGTCGTGTATTTATTAATACATGCAGTGTAGTTTTTCTAGTCGGGATTTTGAGGAAATATCATTTTATTAAATGATATTTATTATAATTAGTGTGGTCAAATGTTAGGGAATTAATGACTCGACATGGGGTTTTCAAAAGGGAGTTAATGAAATAAATAAAATGCGTAATGCGTTTATTTATTGTCATAACTCTACAACCTCAAACTCAATTATAAATATCCTCACAACCCCAACTCTTTTTCTAACCGAAGAGAATCATTGTGCACAACAATTCTAGAGAATTCTTTCAAGGATGAAAGAACCTCTTCCTCCAAGAACGCTCTCAAGACCTAGAGAGATCCTCTTCCATCGGATCAAGACAATCTAAGGCAGACAATTCAAGCAAAGGTTTCTCTACGCTAGCACCTAGAGACTCCTTTGGCGACATCCTGAGATACGAGGTACACATGTGGATCACTACTAGAGGAAGTCTACACTTGGATTCTATGACGCAACGACGAATCACATCGGAACTTGATCAAGAACATCAATTAAGAAAGAACACCCAAAATGTATTTCTTTTCAATTGATTAAATTAATTATAATAAACCTGTAACGATCCTACTTTTTGGTCCTAGGAATTTCCTTTTCCTTGTCTTTTTCTATGATTTGATCTGTGGAGACTGGCATTTATTATCGTATTGATCCTGGATTGATCATTGTTAATGACAAAATGCCAAGTGGGAACATCCACCCACACGCTTTTGCTACGCCTGGAACCTTCAGGTATAACATTATAATTTAACAAAACAAACATATTTCCCCAATTTAATCACATAAAATAATATGAACAATTCTCCATTAAAACATTTTTTCAATATTTAAATCATAAACCCGTTAACCCATTATGGTTAAGTCAACCATCTAATAATTATCATTTTCAATTAATTCATAATCACATTAATTAACCAATTTCACAATCCAAATATCCCATCAATTCCACAATCAAAATATTCGATTAATTAATTAACCAATTAATAAATCCAATTCCAAGATTAAAATTTTCCAAATTTAACCAAACTAATTATCACATGGAAATTAAATTAAATCATCAATGAAATTTCCCAATAATGGAAATTGAAATTCCATAATTAAATATACAAAATTTAATCCAAACCATGGAATTTTAAATTTAGACCACCTACCTCAAAATTGATGATGAATGCTTGCCAAAAGAAATCCCCAATCCAAGCTGGACAACCAAGATAACAATGAAGAATGAGTTCTAGATCCGAAACCTAGACCCAAGATCAAAAGTATCAAGATACATCAAAAATATTTCTATAACCGCCACCAATGGAAGAAAATCATCACCTTTTTATCTAGAAAGATATATAAGAGAGAGATACCTAATAAGGAAGATACCATAACCAGAGAGGTGAAGACCCGTCAATTTGACCTTCGATTCATCAATAATATTGTTTGAGAGCCCTGATAATTTTTCCAAAAGTTTCCAAAAATTAGAGGAATGATTTATGGTCGATTTGGGTTGAAATTAGGTAAAATATAGGGGTTTTGTAAATTTTAAAACCCATTTATGAAATAATTAAACCAATGAACATGATTTCTTAGGAAGGGGCACAAAGTTTGCCAATTTTTACACCTTAATCTTTTTCCTCATTTAGTGAGGGGGGGGGGGTTCACAGACACTTATAAGTGGGAAAAAAATTTGAAAACCCATGTTCCAACCATTCAATACATCTCTGTCTGGGGTTTAATAGTTTTTTGGGGTAGGGAGTACAATTTGGGAAAACCATACCCAAACTTTCACTGCCCAAAATCCATCCAAATTTATTAAATTTATCTAAAAACTCAAGAATTTAAAACTGAAATGAAATATAACCAAAAAAGGAAAAATAGTACCTAAAACCAATCTAGATATATCTTCATAAAAGGTCAGTATCATACAATATATAAATATCTTATAACAGATCATCCTTGAGCTCTACTCCTAGAAATTTCATTGATTTCGAGGAAAATGGTTGGGCCACTAAGCCCTCAAATCTTCTTATCTATCCCATGTTTCCTCTTGAACATAGCCGTGTTTCCACAATACATGAACTATTGACATGGTCTTTCCTCACAACACTTTCTCACTAAAATCCAACACATGTATCCGATGCTCCATAACTGACACATCAGTGTTAATCTCAACATCATCCACATCGATCACATGAGAAGGGTTAGGGTGATTCTTCCAATGTTGTGACATATGAAAAACATCAGGAATAAAATTGTACCTTTATGGAAGATCCAATCAGTATGCCATATACCAAATACTCCCCACAACCTCAAATGATCAAACAAACATGGGTGCCAAATTTACCTAACTCTAAATCCTATGATGACCCAATCTAGGAGATAACTGAGGGAATACATGAACACCCAATAAAAACTCTAGGGGTTGTCATCACCAATAAGTATACAACTTCTATATACTCTGTGATATAACCACATAATTCTGAATTAGATAAAAATTCTCCAATGTATCCTGTATCAGACTCATACCTAACAAATTTAACACACCTACCTTTCACGTACATTATTTTTATTCCTAGATAATAAAATATATAATAATTTTTTAATTTTTTAATAATTTTTTTGAGGAATATTTAATCATAATTATACCTTTTCTCCCTTAATTACCATGAAATATATAATTACTTAATCGGTTAAGTCTGTGTGGAATGTTTTGAGGGTGTTCAGTTCTTAAGCCCAAAATGAATTCGGTAGGTTGACTATGTTCAAAGTAGGTATGGTTCCATCATAAAAAAATATTAATCATGAAATAATTATCATTTTTATATATTAAAAACAATTTATAATGATCCATTAATAGTGGCTGTAGAAACAAATCATATCTCTTCGTGTTAGTGGTAGTCTACACGTACACACGAGTGATGAAAAAATTATTTAATAGGTGGATGGGTATAAAGGTAAGTAATATATTACCCTTAAAGAATCATAATTAATTCATGAATATGATTTTTATTTATTAATTTATTCATAATAATCAGTCTTGTGAGGTGGTAATGAAGAAGGAAACACATCACTCCGTGGTGGTGGTGGTGGTCTACATGTATATACAAGCGATGATTTTATTTCACATAGGAGGAAAAGGATATACAAAAGGATTGTTTCATCATCAGAATAAAATTTATATATATTTAAAGTATAATGATGTTATTATATCATTATTTTTATTGATTAATTGAAGGAGAAAGATTGATAAAAGGAAAGGAATCAATTAATATTTTTACCTCTTCTTTGGGGAACCTCCTTTGGTATACACATTAAGATTTCTAGTTTGGACTTTTGGTGAGACCAGTGCCTCTATGACATGGTTAGTATGGATGATAATGTATTTTGATAGAATTTTTTTAAATCCAAATGGATTTAAATGTGTGAGGAAGATAAGAGAGGGAGTTCCCTTTTATAAGTAACGGGAGTGACACAATTGTAAATATGGAGAACTTTAAAAGATAATAAATATCACAATCATTTAAAGAGGAAAAAATGGAAATAATTAAAAAGGTATAACATTATAGGTTGAAATTACTTTATACAATAAAATTTAGACATTTTTTGTTTCATTTATAACCATATCTTTTCATTTAACCCCTCATTAACCCCTTCTAAACATAACCATGGAAACACCTTTTCCACTCTTTAAGGGTTATAAACTTACATCTATGGTGGAAAATGGAAAAAATTGTTCATGGATAAAATTTTAGAAAATTTTACATCCATGTTTTCTTCTTTCATTTTTTTATTCTAAAAAAATTTAATAAAATATTATTTAACATAAATTATAATTAAATTTTATTTGGGATTATTCATATAATTTGACTTCAAAGACATAAATACAACAATGTAATTTTAATATAAAAAAATAAACATTAATTTTAATTTATAATTAACTATTTAATTCATTTTATACAAAAAATAATCCCAAATATATTAATTTTATTATTTTTAAAATCACTTACCCTGATTTTTCTACCATTTGAACACACACTCTATTAGTGTTGCATAAATGTTCAAGGTAATTACAACATCAACAATAATTTTAAAAATTAAATTTTTATCAAAAAAATAAAATATTTATATTCAAAATAGTATTTATTATTTTTTTCATAATAACTTTTTATCCTAATGAAAACATATATGTGAAATTAAAAATAGGAGTGAAATTATTGTAATTACTCTTTACATAAAATAATATAAAGGTTATATTTAAAGGAAAGTGGAAATAAATTTTAGAATTTTCAAATAATTTATGTTAAAGGGGGATAAAAAATAATTCAATAAAATAAATAATTTTTTTGGGATATTTGTGGGCCTTATCTCATAGTTGTAAGAGTCTTTTATATATTTCACCCCTACTGTGTTGACTATATTTTTTCCAAGGTTACTCTTAATAATGAGTATAAATAAAAGGGACTTATATATGAAATTTGGGCTATATCATTCCATATAAGTTATCATTTTAGATGTTTGAAAATCAATTGAAATATAAATGAGTAAAACACAATGGAAAACAATTTTTAGAATAATATGTGTTTTTAAGTATATTAGTAAGATCATACCGAAATTAAATATGATGTTAATTATTTTTAATTTATTATATTATTTATAATTAATGGAGAAATATGTTACATTAAGACCAAATCCAAACTATAATGGGACTTCCAAATTATTTTTTTAAATAGAGAAATGATAGTTTTTCAAAAATCAACATTTTTTACTTTTTAATAAAAAAATATTCTTTTTGTACAAATACCAAAAATTAATTCTAATACATTCATAAAATTAATATTTTAAAAGTGTTATTATTTTTTAAAATGAAATTTATAAATGTGATAGAATTTTATTATAATATATGCATATAAAATGCAGTAAAAATCATTTTTATAGAAAACGTTTTCAAAGCATAAAATATATTTATTATCATTAATTATCTAATTAACATAATTATATGACATTTAATTCATTAAATTTAATATATTATATACTTATTTAATTAAAATAATTTATAAATAATGATTATTTTAATCAATTAAAGAAAACATTCATTGCACACATAAAAGTATTTTTTTTGAAAAATATCTATTTTAACTTCAAAATATTTTATCCTAATTTTAAACCAATAGATAATAAATATATAATTGATTATTAATATTATTAAGAATATTTTTTACATATATTTAATAATATTTTTATTCCTATTCCTACACGCCAAACCAATGACTAAGATATAATGGTCATATTTAAAAAATATTTCCAAATTATCTCATGGTTTATTTAAACTCAGTATTTACTACAGCACATGATATAAAATATATTACTTAAAATAAAATAAATTATGAAATATTAGGTTGTTAAATTATACCCCCTTATAGAAATTTTTTCTTCATAATTTGTATCTGATAAATAATTATTTAATTTTTTTTAAAAAATCTATTCCAAGAAGTGGAAGACAAAACATATGAACATGAAAGGAAAAACCATTGTAATTTTTTAATGTAACCTTGTTCCATACCCACATTACAAAAGGAAAAAATAAAATAACTTTTTTAAAAGAGGAAAATGAAAATATGTAGGTCTCCTAGAATAAGACATAATCAAGTTTCCAAATAAGAAAAACATTGGTGACAAGTGAAAATATAAATATTGAGGAGAAAATAAATTCTAAATAATAATAGAGAGTGATATAGAACATGATTATGAGAAATTTAATGACCATAATACTATAAATTTGTGAGGGGTGAAAAGGACCCCCAATTAAAGGAAAACATTTTCATTTTCAATATTTTTTTCTAAAGTTAAGGATCTTTTTCTATCAATACAAAGAACATGATAAAATATACTTACTTTATTTATTCAAATCCATAAACACAATTTCATACTTTGGTTACATGTTCTAATAATTTTTCACCTATACTAAATAATTAATATCTAAGGTGAATCTTTCTATTTCTAAAATAATTTAAATCAACTTCTAACATATCATTATATCTATAAAAAGATAAATTGGTACTCATCATGTCTTTACTAAAACAAAAAATGGTTAGTGGAAGGAAATATAATACCCAAAATGAATAAACCTTCATATGAAGAAATAATACATTTATCTACATAATTTCAATAAGAATACTCAAAGGTAAACATAAATCATTTCACAAATAAAAAACCTTATATCCCAATTTTCCATAATAAACATGATATTAAAGAAAATATTAACCTCAATTGTGATCTTGTACCTTTCATCTTATATCCCAAAAAATATAATAGAAATATTCCCAAATAACCTTCATATTAAATCACTTGTTAAACTAAATGGTAACATATAACTCAACCCAAAAAAATTTATTTATAAAATATCATTAATATCCTTAAAATCAAATAACATAAAACCCGAAAAAGGTATCCTTATCATCAAACTTATGATAAACCTTACGCTTATAAAATCATTATGGTATCCATACCTCTTAAGTTAACCTCATATGAAAACACCATAATCTCTAAAGCTATCTAAACACTAGCTCTGATAAAAACTATAACACCCCAAACCAGTACCCCAAGACCTAGTGTTAGAAAAAATATTCATTGAATTTAGTATTTGATAATAAAAAATATGATCCTTTTTTAACCATCCATAATTACTACTACCAAATTAAATATTCAGTCACTTATATACCGAAGAATATTTTTAGTTTTAGAGTTTTAATGAATCAGTGAAAACCAATTTATGAAAAAACCCATATCTTTAATTGGTTATTTTCCACTATAACCAACTTTTCAAATTCTATAATAAGTCTTCAATATATTCCATAAAATTCTAGACACATTAAGCCCTTATGTATTTCACTTAATTAATACCTTTCTTCATAACCTGAGGAAATAGAAACAGAAGAAGGGTGAGATTAAATTCTAAGTAATGGTAAACCTAAAAATTAACAATAGAATGACATCATTGAGTATAATATGAGAATAATGGTATGAAAATTTAATAAAAATGATTGATCAAATAATAATAGGATTCATACCCCCTAAAAATATAGTCATCAAACATCAATCATAGCATAAATCTTTAGCATAAGAAAATAAATGCCTAGGTCAATAATCATGGAACAAATAAAATCATGTTTTTTCAAATGAACCATTAAACTCATTGAAGGAATGGAGAAACTGTGTTGATATATTTTCACCTCATCCTCATATCACACTTATAATCACACTTACAAATGGGAAAAACTACCTCCTCAATTCCCATAATCTATTAGTAGTAACCTATAATTAGTTTAACTACACCACTTTAACCAATGCATTTGAGAGAGATATGAGGCTCACATGTCATAATGAGATATATCAAGATCACCTATAATCATAAATGATTTCCAAGAACCATAACCTGAATAATGTACACAAATATCTCATTTCATCATAAAAATCCTAAGAAAACCTTCATTCTTAGAAAAACTTGATTAACCCATGGACAAAATTGGTTTCATGAAAATTATCTATAAAACATTATTATATTCAATATAGAGAAAATATATGGTTGTTATTGGTAAAAAAACTATCGAATCATTTGAAACATTTAAATGATGGTGACATAGATGAAAGAAACTTTTATAAAATAATTTAGAATTATAATTTACAAGACAAAGAGAAGTAATATTTCTCTTTGGTAACCTTTAAAAACTAAAAATTCATAGAATAGTGCTAAAATTATTTTATTTTAAAAACATTTAATAAAATAAAATTAATATTAATATTTATTAAATATAATATTTTTTTGAAAAATAGATCAAGTTGTAAATTCTAAGAAAAAAATTTATTTCATACCATTACTAGGAGAGTTAAATGTTTATCATTCATAAATCATTAAGAAATTAATTTTAAAACCTTCTTAATGAAGGTAAAAGATAATACAAAAATAATATATAAGAAATATTTTATGTTCAGATAATAAAATTATTCAAACAAGGCAAAGAAAATGGGAAAAAAGTGTATGGGTAAATGACATTTAAACATATGAATCAATGAGTTTAAATAAAACCTATTTTTTGGTCATTAAAATTCCAAAATCCTTGAAAAGGAAAAAATGGAATTTTAAAAAAAAATTCATGAAATTTATTATAAAATAATTTCATTGAAATTATATACACCCCAAAAAGTAATGTGAGCTGTGAATATACAATATATCTCAATGAGGGAAAAATTGGGACTAGAAAACCCTTATGACTTTAGTAGATTTCAAATAAAAATTGATCAATGTTAAAACATGAAATGAATATATAAATACCATAAATTAATGAAATAATATGAAAAAATACATCCATTTTCCAGTAATTATGAACTATAAATGAAATCATGGTGCATGACATGAATCATCCTACATGAAATTTAAATTGAGACAAAGAAAATCCTTTTGACTTTTATAACATTTGAATCAATACTTCATGAAAGAGAAAACTTTAAAAAAGAACTTTAAATATAATTATAAAAGTTTTATTAATGATATAATATTTCTATAATAAGTATATACACCATATAAAAATAAATATATTCATAACATGAAACATGTATCAAAGAAGTGTTTGAGACGAGAAAACCATGACAAAGATCACTACATTTGAAGTGAGAATTAATCAAATAATTGATTGTGTGAAAAATTTAAATACACATGAAATAATTGTAAATATATAACAAAAGAAAAGGGTTATTAAACAAATATTCTTTTTATATCATAGTCAGTAAAGAATTGATATAAACTAATGAAAGGAAATTGAGTTACGAAACCCCTTACCTCGAGTCTTAGTCACTCACATATGTTATTTATATTATTGGAAAATAATCTTTTATTAATTACTTATTTTTTAAGATAATTTTTCATTTTTTCATCATAATTAAACCTTTTATTTTATTCATCAAAATGACATATTTTATTTACTAATTAGTTAATTCTGTTTTAGATGTTTTGAGGATGTTTGGTTCTTAAGACCAAAATGTCCTCTGTAGGCTGAAAGTGATCAAATAGGACACAGTTCCATCATCTAAAAAATATTAATCATGAAATATTTTTCATCTTTATTAATAAAATACAGTTCTACAATAATATATTAAAAGGGTACATGAAAAATTAATCACATCACTTTGTGGAGGTTTTAGTTTACACATATATACGAGTGAAATTTTATTTTTTTAATGGGTTGAAGGGTAAAAAGGTTAGAAATAAATTATATTTATTGAATCATAATTATTACATTAATATAATATATATTCATTAAATTCATCATGATAAACATCATTGTTAGGTGGTGGTAAAAAATGAAACACATTGCTCCATTGAGGTGGTAGTATGCACGTACGTACAACATATGTTTTCATTTCTCATAAGATGGAAAAAGATATGATAAAGGGATGTTACATGATCATAATAAAATTTAATCATATGGAATTTAACGATTTTATTATATTTGTATAATTAGGATATAATTTAAATGGGTAGAAGAATAAATAAAATGAAAGGAATCAGTTAAGAGTTATACCTCTTCTTTGGGAAACATCATTTGGTTTACACATCAAGATGTATAGGTTAGATATTAGTGGCACTGGATACTCTAGATCATGGGGAGGATTTTTGGGATGATATTTGGAAATATATTGGTTGAGATAAATGGTTCAAAAGATAAGAGTAAGAGAGGATGGGTTGTGCCCATTTACAAGTGAGTGGAGTGATATAATTATAAATACTAATAAAATTAAAATATAGTAAATATAAAAATCCAATAAAGTGAAAAATGGTCAAAATTTCTATGGTAGGACATGATAAGTTAACCAATAAAATTAATACATTTTTATATTTCATTTTAAACCTTATATTTTGGTCTAACCCTTTCATTAACCCTTTTAAAACTTAACTGTGGTAACACATTTAATACTCTATAAGGGTTATAAATTTCTGTATAAGGAGTAAAGTGGATATAAAATGGTCCATGAATATTTTTAAAAATAATTTATACTAATTTTTATACTACATGAAAAAGAAATGTATTATCATTGAATAAGCTTTCAAGGTAATTATACAGTCAATAAAAGATAAAATTATACAAATTACTATGATAAAAGAAGCTTATTCATTTTTTAAATAATCAGTTTGGCATCGGTGCATTCACAGTCTATTCTTCCTTTGAACGGAGTCGACGAGTATTGTGGTTAGTTCTATCACGGTGCAAATGATCTGGCATCAGCGTGGCTTACAGATAGGGAGTGGTGTGGTCTCTGGGTCCTTCTGGTTTAGATCAGTGCTGGTGTGGCTTAGGGATCTATGGTGTGGATTCCTCTTTCATTTTGTTCTGCAACGGTGCATCTTGCAGTCAGATCCGGCATGGCATAGTGCTCGTTGTCTACTCAGAGCAACTCAGAGGGGGAATGTTTTCAGGTGTCTCTAGTTGGCATTGTGGAGTCATCACTACTCGAGGCTTCACCAATGTTGACTCTAGAGCAGGGTGCATCATCAGGGAAAATGTTTTCTTCCTGATTCTATATTCTTTGTTTGCCTTCTATGGATGTGTTCTTCATGATGATTTTTGGGAGACCATCTCACGTTGTAGGAGGGTGGGGCATTTTTTGATTGGATCTCACCGGTGGGTTTGTGGTTTTGGGCTGGTGTCGATGGTCTCATCAGTGGGAATTTGAGGAGGTTGGTTCTGAGTTTTGTTCAAGTTGTCCAGATGTTTGTGTTTCCTGGTTTGTGGTTTCCTCAACCTTACCTTTGGGGATTCCAGCTCCTACTGTGAATGTTTGACAGGTTGAATGCTTGAGTTGACTGATTTGGTGTGTTGAATGGGTTTTGTGGTTGGTATTGATCCTTTCATGCATGATGTTTTGACTATTGTAAGTCATGAAGTACTGTATGGTTTACCACTTTCCCCTCAAGAAGTTTTTGATGGTTTCTCACTTTTTCCTCAAAAGTGTTTGGATAATAAAAATTTTAATTTTCAGTCAGTAATTATCCATTACTTAAAATAATGTAAATTTTATAATAAAAGAGAAGTTGAAATAAATTTCAACATTTTTAAATTTTGGATGGTTATGGTTTAAATGAATTAATCCAATAAAGTAAAGACAAGTGTCTGAGAGATTTTTAAGACTTATCTCATAGTTTTAACTCGGTTTTACCTATTTTACACTTAGCGTAGTGAATTTTTTTTACAAAGGTTATTATTCATAATGACAATGAATAAAAGAGACATATTTATAAAATTATAACCTCATAATTTCAAATATGGTATAAATTATTCCAACTTCAATTTCTTGAGTTTTAAAAAATCAATATTAATATTAATGTGTAAAATGCAATAGAAAATAGTTTTTTTTGGAAAAATGTGTTTTAAGCCTAAAAATGAGTTTATTCAAAAATTAAATATGAAGGTAATTAATTTTAAATTAGTTATATGATGTTTAGTTAATGGAGACTTATGTTACTATAAAACCAAATCCCAGACATAATGAGACTTTAAAATTATTTTACTTAAAGAATGGAAATAAATTTTTTACAAAAATCAACATTCTTTATTATTCACTAAAAAATTAATATTTTTAGAAAAACCACAAAAATCCATCTTATGTTTATTATCATATAGAGATTTCAAAAATTTTATAAAATTCTCAAAAATTAACTATAATATTAACACTCAAAATGAAATTAAATCCTTTTTTGAATTATAAGTATATTTGAGGCACAAAAAATTATTATAATTACTAGTATAATAAAAATAATTATATAAATGTTACCTTATTATATTGGATATATAAAATACTTATTTCATTAGAAAAATGTATCAATAATGATTAATCTAATATATTAAGATAAACATACATTGCACACATAAAAATAGTTATATGAAAAATATATCTCTTAACTTCAAAAGATTTTGGCTTCATTTCCATCCAATTGAAAATAAATGTACAATTGATTAATCATTTTTTAAGGAAAAACTTTATATCTATATTTCACAATAGGTTTATTCATATCCATACCCTCCAAATTGATTAATAGGTTATAACTATCATATTTAAGTAATAATATTTCAATTGTATATTGTGGTTCATTTAAGCTCAACGTTGCATATACTAAAAGTTATCAAATATATTACTTTGAGAAAATAATTTATAAAATCTTAGAGTGATAAATTATATTAATATATATAAATTAATATATTTATTTATGTATATATATACTTTCTTATATATATATATAAATTATTATAAATTAATATATAGACACACACATATTTATATATAAATTAATACATATATATATATATATCCATGTGCATAAATTATTATATATATATATATGTAAATAAAATTTATTGATTTATGAATATGTATAAATATAGTAATATATTTTTGTAATTAATATATATTAATTTATAAATGTATATATAAATATATTAATTTATATATGTATATATTAATATATTAATTTTTATATATATATTAATATGTGTGTGTGTGTGAATTAATATTTTAACATACAAATAAATATATTACAGTATAAAAATTTATACACACACAATAAAATATTAACATATAATATAAATAATATATATATATATATGTGTGTGTGTGTGTGTGTGTATAAATTTATACATACTAATATATACACGTATATATGTTTGTGTGTTCCTATACACACGCCCATATGCACACACACATATAATAATATTATATAATCTTAAAATTAACATATTAAAATAATATATATATATATATATATATATTTGTATGTATTTTTCATATATGTATTTCTAATATTATATAATACAAGTATATTTTCTTTTACAAACACACACACATATATTCATACATATACACACAAACATATATGTAAATTGAGAGGGAGGGGAGGGAGAGATGTAGATAGTACACATAAAATGAAATTACAAAACATTAAAAAAATATACATATATATAATTAAATTAACCATTATTAATTACGATTTAATTCATTTTAATAATAACTAATAACTAAATTAACTTTAGTAATAAATAATTAATAATATGTGTATAAATTCATATGAATTATTAATTAATAATTAATTGGAAAATGTTGACATTATTTTAATTGTGTTTGTATTAATCCATTAATATATGTATATATATATAATATTATATTAAATTATACATGTACATATATAAATATAACAATTTATATATTATAAATAAATAAATAAATAAATAAATTTATAAGTTTATATATTTATTCAGATAAATATTTTAACATGTATATAAATAACAAATATATATATACCTAATTTACATATACATAAATTTATAAATGTGATTATATTAATTTATACATATATATATATATATATATATGAGTTTTTATATAAAAATATATTAGAATCTGTTATATAACATAAATTTCATATAGACTATCTGGTGTGATCGATCTGTTCCAACCTACTAGTTTTAGATTTAGACTCTCACGACCATTGAATTTTATTACTTAACAAGGTGCAGGCTTGTGGGTGACCAACTTGGGATTGCATGAATGCACATACACCCATACATAAAGATATATATATATACTCACATACAAACAAACACCCAAACACATATAGTATAGTTACAATAATAACTATATAAATGGTTGTTATTATAACACACACATATACACATATACATATACATATTTATATATATACATACAAGGAAACACACATGCACCCACACACACAGATATATATATATATATATATATATATATATATATTATTTTATATATTAATCTACATATGAATATATAAATTTATATTTATTTTTATATTAATATATATATATGTATATAAAAATATTAACAAACATATGAACACCAAAGTTAAAACATAATTGTAAAAAATTAATAATAATTGAATAAATGATTATTAATATATATATATATATAAGTTAATTTATATGATGTTATATATATTTATGTTAATTTATATGGTAATATGAATATTAATATACATAATAACAAATATATTAAATTATATATTAATTTATAATAATCTATGACAACACACACACACATATATATGTAACATATAATAACACAAACACACAGATATATATATATATATATATATATATTAATTTATACATAGATATATATTAATTTATACTAACATATATAAATAATAACATATAATAACATATATTTTAATTTATATATAAATATATAATATCATATATTACCAAATATATATATGTAACATATAATAACATATATAGTAATATATAATAATAAATAATTTTAATTTATATTTTAATATATATCATAACTAATTTATATATTAAATTATATATATATATATTAATTTATTAGTACACACACAAATATATTAACACAAATATAAATATAATATAAATTTAATAATATATATATATATATATTAGTATACATTTTATATAACTATATATAAATATATATTACTTTTCATTTATAAACTAATATATTAAAAAATGTATAAATATAAGTGTAATATATTCAACAAACTAATGGTCATACTTGGTGGATTGATTAGTTCCCTTTTAAACAATGTGTCAATCGCATGATCAATTTCTAGGAACTAGTTATTTAGTTTTATATGCAAAAGAGCTTGGGAAGCTGGTTATGTCACATGGGAGGTGGTAAGGTAGTGGGATTGGGTGATGTCATAGAAGGCACAATGCCTAGAGTTGATAAGGTCATGCAAGAGTGAAGGGGGGTATGTATCAGAAGTCTGTGGGTGATGTCATGTTGGGTTTAAGGGGTGTGATGGGAATTGAGTGATTTAATAAAAAACATTTTAACAATAAAACATATATCCAAAAATCCAGAAATTAATTACACATTTAGGAGAAATCAGGATAATTAAATAATCATTTACCCATGTTTCCATAAAAAATGGGTGAATGGTGTGTGGATAAATTAGTTGTATTTATAAACATGGATAATTTAGTAACATACTATTTCCCTATGTTTTTATTAAACATGGGTAAATGAATTAGCCACATTTATAAACAATGATAAATGTAAAACTAAAACATGATTAGATATATTTTTTTTGTAGTGAAATTCTGACACACATACAACTCAAATAAATATTCACACATTCAAAGAAAAAAAGAGTACATAATGAAAGAAATAAATCAAGGGATTAAATTGGTTCAAAAAAGTTTTCCTACATCTAATGGAGAAAATTTGTTTTTTATATTCATCAAAATTATAACAATTACACATAACTGAAAATCCCATTCATAAGATTTTATCAATGGTGATTAACACCATGTAATTAAATGATCCATTGTGCACTTTTATATTACACTATTTCAATTCAGGACACTCTGTTCACATTGGTCCCCACTCCCTTTTACAAGAGTACTTAGTTGATCATCCATGTTTCAATACCTTCCAACTTTCATAGAGATTCTTATATTTGGTATGTGACTAGTGATATCTAGTAATTTATTTAACTTTAAGCACATACACTAGTTAACCATTCCAAAAAAATAATTATAGAAACTTATGTTCATAAAAAATTATGGACCTCTGTGATAGTATAAGAAGATTTAATATTTTGATTAACTTAATGCTTACTGGAGACACTACAGTGCCACTGTCTATACACCAAGCCCAGACATCATTTTATTCTTGAGATCTAGGTAAACATAACTCTGATGGATGAACATATAGTAAATTGAAACTAGATTTCACATCCCAAAAGGAAAAAACTATACATTTAATCAAAATAAAAATATCTTTGTTGGTGGGGAAGTTGAAAATGTTTTAATTATATCCTTCTTAGAGAATGAGTTAACATGACTCATGGGAACAATAATATCCAAGAAAATTTTAGGATAATCCATGAAGGATACAAGAAGGTTAAGTAGTCAAGTTTACAAACATATCAAGATCAATTTAAAGATCTTTTAATAGATGAAATTTAAGCAGTGGACAAGATATTCATTCCATTCAATAAGATTTTAAGATCAATTTGAAGTTATGAAGATATTATTGATGATTCAAATTTAGTTATGAGGTTGATTACAATACTCCTAGCTAAAGTTTATGTGAATATGGTAGCCCATGTTGGTCATGATTTAGATGATCGTACCATCCACAATCTCAAAAAATATGGATTTTTTATAAGATGGGAATATGGGATGTCTTCTAGATAGAAGGGAAAAAATTAAGAGACAATGTTTAATGTGACAATAGTTTTTAGATATTCCGAATCAAATAATTATAAGGAGGAATATATTGATAAAAATAAAATAAAATGGAATATAATTTATTTATATATTTGTTTTTAAAAGCCTTGTCATTAGTAAAAGGTAAATATAAGGGTAAGAATCCATTAAGTTATATCAATTACAAGAATATTGGAAACTTTTCAGAAAAATTCCTTAATAATGAATAAAATAAAGTGGTGTATTGCCAATATAAAAGGTCTCCACGAAGGAAAAAGTGACACGTGGTCACAAATAAATAGAGTTATTCAATGTAAATAAGATGACCAATACAACTAAGAAGAACATTCTCTCAAAACTTTATGGCACATCTTGTGGTGGGGATAGTTAAAGAGAGAAATATAATTGAAAGGATGATAGGTAAATATTATTTAGGGAAAATATATAACCATGTCAAAGATCTGTCAAGTGAATAAAAAATGAAGCAGTGTTGATAAAGAAAGTAGAGATAATGACCACATAAATAGTTTCAATAGAAAATGGTGCTCATGGTATTTTTGAAGGAAAAAATGAATATTGAGATAGAATAAGACTTTTAAATTTGATAATGTCTCATTGAAAAAATATTTTGATGAATTTAGGTCCAAATATATTTCTAAGATGAAAGTAGATTGCATATGAAATATTAGAAAAATCAATAAAATATGAGAATATAGTGATATGATTATTAGGATTACCGCATAGAATATAACTAAGAATAATGAAAAAGATAAATCTCTAGAGGTGATATTGGAAGAAGAATAAAATCCATTAAGAAGTAGTCATTAAATATTTGAAAATTCTAACAATGAGTTCAACGAAAGAAATAAGATAAAAAAAGAAGTGTACAGTGATACCAATCAACTTGTAAATTGTTCAATAAAACCATTAACTCTTTTTTTGGGCACATGAGAATTATATTAAAGTAGTAGAAACTGTGATAAAGGGAATAAGAAATATTTCAAATCATATTAGAAGGTGACTTCACTCATTTCTAAATCCACTGGTGGGGCAAAAAATTCAAAAATAAATAATTCTTGAAAGAAAAAAAATAATGATACTATTCATAAGAAAAAATTCAATGAAAAATTGAAATCTCCTATAAAGGAGAATATTGAGATAAGTATAACAATATAAAATAAAAAGAAACTAAAAAATAATATTTTTAAGGATATATTTACAATTATTGGTGATTATGATTTGAATGAATTTATTGGTGCTTAAGAGTCAATGGTCATAAATCATATGTTTTATGGTACAACTTTTCACATAGTCAATTTAAAATGGGATACGAATTAAAGGGGATCTAAAAATAAATTCCTATAAAATAGATAAGAAACATATAAAAGATAAGGTAAAATTAAATAATTTATTTAATTATCTTAAAGAAATTTGTTGGAGGTGTGATAAACCTAGAGAATTTTTTAATGGTTGATGATGTAGATAAAGATAGATAAATAGAGGATCCTTGGTTTTACGGAATAAGTTTCACTTCACAAATGATTGGAAAGAAGAATATTTTTAAAAATATATGATGAAGACATGGAGGGAATTTCAAATTTAGAAATGAAAGATCACTTCATTTCAAAGGAGACAAAAACACCAAAATCACTGAAAATAAATTTGAATCTAATAACCTCCAATTTATCGACGGTTTGAGGCATATTCTATTAACTGTATCTCAAATTTGTAACAATGGTAATGAGTTGATTATCAATAACAATGGATAGCTTATTTAGTGGGTAAAATATGGATGAATTCTCATAACGGTGTAAAGAACAATAAAAATAATATTTTAGATTTTTGGTTAACATGAAAAGTGTTACAAAAGTTTGAAAGAAGAAAATAAATTATGACATAAGATACATGTATATTTTGAGTAAAGTAATATAGATAAGAATATCGAACATGAATATTTGATCTATCTCCTGAAGCTATATTTAAAAAGTCTCAACACTTGTGACACATGTCAAAAATGAAAAAAATAATGAACAATATCTATAATATATTATAGATCAATAAAAGTAAACCACTTTAGTAGATGAATTCAGACACGAGTAGTTCGATGAAATTAAAGTGAACCAGTGAAGATAATAAAATCATAATTTTTTATGGATTTATTTATAAGTATTATGTTTATTTCATTTCATGTATAAAATAATATCTTAAGTGATGATAACATTTTCGTAGAATTGATTAGAATATAATGGGATATGAAATCAAATATATTTCAACAAAAAAAATGGATCTGAATACATGAATGATAATTTAAAGGTATATATTGAGAAGTGAGGAATAAGGAATGAATATAGGGATCCATACATTCCCAAAAAAATGGTGTTTTGGGATGAAGAAAATAAGTTTTTTTATATATGGGTAGAACCATATTAGAAGATCTTGGAACATCAAAGTTATTTTGGAGAAAAGAAACAATAATGATTATCTATATTCTCAAGTAGTCTCTACCCTATCCAAATTCAACCATCACACCATATGGTTTATGGTTTGGAATAAATCCAAACATAAAGATTATAAATGTGTTCACCATTCTTTAGTACATAAATATTAAAAGAAAAACCTTAAGAAAGATCTGTGAGAGTGATTATGGAATATATTTCTTGTATTCACACATGGTTGAAGGATTTACTAGTGTTATAAAATGAATCTATGAAAGAAAGTTGAAAACATTGACATAATTCTATTAGAAAAATAAAAATTCTTTATAATGACACTACTGATTAATGATGAAATTGATGATGAAATTGAAGAAGATAATTGAAAACATTGGACACATATGAATGAATATTTAGATTTTCAAAATAACAATGATGATAATAATGTGTCTAAAAATGAATACATCTCTCGATGAAGTGAAACTATGATATATGGGATTAGAAAAAAATGTAGAATCAGAGATTTTTTTATACCAAAATAACGGTATTCAAAATCAGTTAAGTTTTAGGATTTAAACTCATACTAGAATTCTTAAATCGGTTTTTCCCTAATGTACTTATGTTTAATTACAACATTAGAATAAGATAATAGATATGGTGGAAGAGATAAATCAAATTGAGAAATATAAAAGTGGGGAATTTGTATCATTTATAAAAGAAAAGATTGTGATAGGGATCAAATGGGTCTTCAAAAATAAACTCAAATAGAAAGGAGAAGTATCATAGAGAAAAATAATCATTATTAAAATTTATACACTCAAATTAATGGTATTGATTTTTATGAGACCCTTTCTCTTGTATCAAGGATTGAGACTATATGAATCTACTTTGCGATATGCTCTTAATTGAATTATAATATTTTTCTAATATTTTTTTAGTTAGAATTACATAATGGTAAAATTGATGAAGATGACTACATTACAATACAATAAGGTTTTATCCATGAATTTGGAAGGTTCTTGAGCGTGAAATTTGAATAAGGCCTTATTTATGATTAAATATGTACCATTGGAATGAAACTAAAAATTAAACAATAGCCTAAGTTTCATGAAATTATGAAATAAAAGTGGATTAATATATATATATATATATCAAGGGATATGACAAAAATTCACTCATTTTGAGTGTTTATGTCAATGAAATAATTTTTATGGGAAAAAAAGTAAAAATAAGTGATGAATTTTTTATATAAGTATAAGGCCCGAACTTAAACAGTACATAATATAGATATTTTAAATAGATTTCACTTTGTTAAAATACCAAATAAATTTTTAGTTTAGAGTATTATAATGTTAGGACAAAACTCATACATATCAACCCACAAGCATACAATGTGGGTACCATTAAAATAATATCCATTTCTTCTAAAACATAGAATTTTTTACACAAAAAACAACATGATTTCTTTGAAAAAACATCATAAAATTTAACACGACTTACTTATTTTTCTTAAACATCCTTATAACCTGTGAAAAAATTTAAAAACATGGGATGATCATTAAAATCTCAGTAATGGATATAAAAAGAAGGAATGAAATCATTAGTCCATGAAAACATAAAAACATATGAAATCATTTTCAGAAGGGCATACTTCTCCCATTATATACTTACTTTGTGAAACATGATATTTCCATTAAAAATTAGAGAACATATATAAAATCATAAATTTATATTTGTGAATTAGTTACTTATATTGTAACCCTCACAACTACCTTATTATTTGTAACCCTCATGGCTTCCTTATAATGTAACCCTCATGACTACCTTATTATGTAACCATCGCAGTTACACTTCAAGTAAACATACAGAAAACCTTAAAATTACATGTAACCAATGAATTGGAGGGATATATAGCTCCGAAAAATCATAATAAATAGTTCCCAATAATCATTAAATAATCATAAAACATGAATAATTGCGTAAAAATAATGATTTTGAATTTCATAAAATAGAATGTTAAATGAGGATTTTAAAAGGAAAGTACTTTACCAATATCATATAATTGAAGTGATAATCAATATAATTATAGGAATAAGTTTGTACATTCTAAATCCACATAATAAATAATAATATAACTGAAATTAATTACATTAGTAATCTTAGTACCACATAATCAATGAAGTATATGGTTATCCCAAAGAATGAAAATTGGGTTATGAATTCCACTACCTCAGGTTTATCTTACTTAAAAATTGATTAAAACTCATGTATAATGAATAAAAGAGTGTAATTAATATTTAATATAAACATATTCTTGTTTATAACACATTATATGATAATTTTATAACATAATTTGACCCATTTATTATTAACATTTTGTTATTTCTATTGTTTCAGGTGTGTGCTTCACATAATTTCCATGGTTGGTTTGTAAAGAATTTTCTTATCAAATGGAAGAGAAAATATATAGGTTGAATTAAATGAATTTAATATATTTCCATTTTATTAAATTATTCCATAAATAATTTTGGTTATATGATATGAGGATGAATAATTAGATAAATCATTCGTGATATCTGTTTAGATCATTTTGGTGGTTCTTCGATAATCACGAACTTGTTTCGTTAGATAACTTAATATTTTGTATATATGTAAACTCCAGAACATAAAATAAGTAATATAAAACAATTTAAAATATGTTTCAATGATTAAAATGGTTTTATAACTGGTTTTTATGTAATTAAATGAAATTTAAAACACATCACCCACAATGTTGGAAAATCGACACAACACGGACAATGTATTCATAAGAGGGGGATGAGATGAAGTAAGTTGAGGAATATTTCCACAAACATGATAAAATAAAGAATATATAATATTATGGAGATTTCATTACTCTTGGATAAGGGGAAGGGGAATAGAATATAAGAGAATAAAATAATTGAAAAGGAAATGCAAGAAAATGAAAGAGGATTTTTACCTCTTGATATTTTTACCTTGAGATCCTCCTTAAGGGACTTTGTTTTTCACTTTTTGGTGAGTCCATTAGGTCTTGTACATGTGGAAGAGACTTAATAAGTGTATTGGGTAAAATTTATATAGTTATCAAAGTTTTATAGGTGTGAGAGGAAGGGGGGGGGGGGGTGAGGGTGGTATTTATAGTGGAGGAGATGAGGGGTTTACCATTATTTTAATCATTAGTTTAATATTTTTTCTCAAGAATATAAACATTATTGATTTATGTAACTCCAAATAGTAATTAGATAATTTTAGTTCTAACTAATTTTTCTTACATCATCCATGATTCTAGGAATAGTATATTTAACTGATAATTTATATATACAGTATATTACCATATTTTACTATTTATCCAAAATTCAAGAATTTCAGAAAAATACTAAAAACTCACCCAAACCATTTTTTTATGGTTAGAATTAAAAAATGAGCTCCATTTTTTGAAAATAATTTTCTCAATATTATTAATTTAATTTTTAAATAAAATAATAATTTATTCGAAAAATAAAATTTTTAAAACTACAACCCATTTGATATCACGTTGAAAAATAATCAATATCCCATTATCTTATAAACTTAATAAAATAAAATAATAATATGATTTAATATTTATAATGGTCATATTACTATTCATATTACTATTCATAAGGGTGCATTACTATTCACCAAGAAACTTGTTGGTTCTATCACACTCAAAATAATTTACTGATTGCAACTCTAGATGACCATTTTTTGAAATTAAACCATAAAAGTAGAAAATTTTTGTTTAACATCTAGTTTATAAATTTTTACATAAAAATAGTTTCATTAGGTAGAGACTCAATGTTTCATAAATTTAAATTTATTTTTTATAACCATGGGGTGTTATAATAAGTGAGGAAACTCTTTGAGGTTTAAATGATTTTTGAGATGAAATTATTTTCATGCTTTCAAGTCAGAAATACATTAAGTAATATTTTTCTATCAAGATAGAATATTTCTTGTGAGTTATTAAAGAATCTTATCATGAAATAATTGAGAGAGATATATACTCCTATAATAATTTGGGATAATTATTTAATTAATGAACAAGGAATAATTATTGATCAAAAAGAAATTTTAAGGGTTATTGGAATCATATTTTACAAGAGAGTGTATAAACAATACCTTATATTTTTTGTTACGTTGTGTGCTCAATTCCAATTAAATCTTAAGGAGTGATATAATGTATCCATGAAAAAAATCTTACACATTATCAAAGGAAATCTAGATTATTTATTGAGGAGTTATAAATTTATATTATTATGAATTTATGTATATACCAATATATATTAGGAAGGAGATTTTGGTGAAAAAAAGCCTCCTTCTAGGGTGGATTTTTTATCATAGGAAGGAAAATTTATTGGTACTAAGAGAAGTAAAATTCTATCACACTTGTATCAATAGATGATGAAAAAGTTGTGATATATAAATAAAAAAAATTATTTAGATGATGTTATATCTTGAAAAAAATATTATATATTCTTCATACCTGTTATTCATTAGGTGATATGATGAAAGAGTAATCAATTTTTCAAAGTATTCAGTACAAAAGTCAATTTTGAAGCATATTGACATCACATACCACTTAATCAAGGGGAAGGTGGAGTGTAGTGAGATATTATTAGAGTGTGTTTCAACCAAATATAAAGTTATACATATTTTTACGAAACCCCTTATAAAGGAAGCCTTCCATCGTTTTAGATTGTTTTTGGGAGAGATTCTTTCCAAAAATACGTATATGTTTTCTTGTTTATTTTATCTTTTTCATTACCATTCATTAGTTAACACATGGGGTGAACATGAAATAAACTATTATTTAAAAATGGGAGATATTATAGTCTTTTTATAGGTTATGATCAAGGGGGACACATTTTTTTAGTAACTAGAGTATAATAGATCATATATTTATTTTCATGTAACCAGAAAATATAGAGGGATATATTGAAGAGTCCTTTGAGTTTAGACGTTATTTAAGAACCCTTTAGAGAATAAATAGTCCTTGGAGCTTATAGAAGTTGGAAAGTGAAGAATCTACTAATTAAGGTAATTGTAATATAAGAATGTGTGAATTAATCCCAATTGAATCATTATCAAATGTGCATTAATATTACTCTAAATTTGCAGTACTCTCAAATATATAATTATATCCTATAGTGTACTATATAGACAAAAATTTTATTAGATTCATGATATTACTTTTTTCTTAATTAAGTTAATTATTTATTTTCAATTGTTTTTCATGTTATATTTATTGGAAACATGTTCATGGATGATCTCTAATGTCTTGGGTTTTTGGAGCCCATCAAATTTCTTGCCCGTTTTGAATTTTTATAGTTTGGTGGGTATACCAAGTCTTTTATCATTTATCAAAACTTAATTACACGTTTTCCTTTGATCCAATTCCTTGATTTTAGATGTGTATTAATTCTTGGAAAGTGTATCTGAGTTTTCATTGGGTTTTGGGTGCATTTAAGGCCAAAAACCAAAACATTCTATTGGGCGCATACTAGGGAACATGGTTTGGAAAAACCATGAAACCTCCTAGGAGTAATCATGTGGCCCTATCAGTATAAAATGAATGTTTTGAAAAATCATGAAGGAAGGGGATCACAGTCATGCGAGAACTTATTCATTTTTTAGCATAGGGATCCACAGGTCTTGTGAGTGGTTTGGGAAAACCATAAGAAAGCCACACACTTAGTTACAACTAATTAGTGCCTATGCATGGTATATGCATGGTTTTTACTAATCATTCATGGTTTGGATCTTAAGAATCTAGATCCACACAATTGTCACGTGATTGGGAAAATCGTGTGAGCTAACCATGTGGACCATTAAAAGTGGGAAATTATATTTTTACCATCCTCTTATTAAAAATATTTCTCTCTTATTCTTACTCTATGGGACACACACAACAGAGGAGAACCCACCATATCCTCATCCTATATATTTTGATCTTACACCCTTGAATCCCTATGATTATTTTCTTTCTTTCCCTCACCATATGGTTTGATAAATCCATGTGATTGGTTTTACCCTATTTTAGGGTGATCATCTAAAATTATGATTTATTCCAAATCAAATCGAGTTAGAGGTTAAGATCATACATGTGGGCATCTACCAACATGAGGAAGGTGGTGCCCATTTTTATTTGTGATTTTAAAAGTGTTTTGGGGGCATATATTTCAGTGCTACATTAGGTTGTCTGAGCGAGACCCTATAAATTTAATGGTTTCCTTTAATTAATTAATTTAACAATTTTGAGATTCCTATGGTCATACTTGTTGGTTCTAAAAATGGTTGAGTCTTAGTGGGAGACCGTACCATGGATTGATTAGGCTAGGGTGTTTTTTATTTAAATTGAGTGGTTAAATTTAATTATTTTTAATTTCTATATATATATGTGAATTTATTGGGTTGACATCCATGGGATCATGATAGACGCAACCTGAGGATTGAGATGGAATTGGCCATATGTATTGAAGATATATGATCATCAGGCTGGGCATGGTCCAAGATATATATATATATATACATGAGTTATGTTCATCAAAGTTTGGGGACTCAATCATTGGTTGAGGTAGAGAGACTATTTGGCTGTGATCATGGCTTGATATTTATGGGTGGCGTGGACATCAGATTGAGTGACGTGGTTGTAGGGGTATGATGTACTAGTTACTATGGATTAGGGACATATTTGGTGATTTATTCTCACCCATGTTGGAAAAATAACAATTTTAAGTCATGTACACACAGGATGGCTCAGTTTTTGAGGTGGTTTTGACCACTCATGTGGGTAGAGGCCTTTGGTAGTTTCAACTTAGAAATAATGGTTGGAGGTTCTTGCCATAGAATTATAGAAGGATGGTGAGAAGACATTATAATATAGTGAAGTGACTATTTTTTGGGGGATAAGGCTCACTATACTTGAGTCCCTTAGGCCAATACATATTTGGGAGGATGAACATCACCGTTACTCGGGATGTCAGATTTGAAGATGGAGATGATATTATTGGAGGATATATATCGTTATTCCTTAGACAATTGGCAAAGTTTTGATAAGGTTTATTTTGAAATGAGGTCCGAGAGACCATTATTGTTTGAAAATTATTTTGGGATATCAGTTACATGATTGATAGAACGAGGTTCTAAGTGTCATTTGGAGGTGGAACCTGAGGGTTCACCTAGGATAACTTGTATCAGGTGATTCCTTAATTTTTGGATAAGGATCATCTCCTCTACATTATATTAGTAATGAACAAAGTAGGTGAATTTATTCCTCATGGTTTTTGATAATGAGGGAAGTAGATTTATTTATTTTGATATGATTTACCTCTATTTTTATTTATATACACATTCATAATAAAAAATGCAATATTGGAACACATTGGTGAGGGACTACTGATATTATTTCCCACACCCTACACGAGCCCCTTGAGATGAATTTAGATTTTATAGATTTCTGTTAATGTAAGGGTTTGGGACATAGATCTGGATCATAGTGATTGAGTTTACATTAGATAGATGGAAAGGGACATTGAGATTATTACATCAGCTAGACTTTACTTTTTGTTTTTCCATTTTGTATTAGTGTGTATATGTATATACTGATGGTTGACAATTGGATACCATTCTACTTATTATCTGTATGAATTATATTTATATGTATGCTTAGCTACAATGGTATGTTTTACTTGTTTATTTTATTATGATTCTATTTCTTAGTTATTATTCAACTATTGTCTAATGTTGCTTCTACTGTATATTGTGCTTCCACCATGGGAGGGTTACTAGTCTAGTTTTACTTTGTTGTTCCTTTCTTATATATATTATATATTTACTTGAACCATAATAGTATCATTAATAGTGGGTATAGTATCCCCATTATTACACCCTTACACCATCGATGCTAGTCAGAAGCTTTTTGAGTATAGGGAGGTGCACCTAAGGATAATGGTACTTAGCTCGAACCATTGTTCAGGTGGATAAATAGGTCAAGGTGCTTCATATGGTATCAAAATAGATCTTGAATTTCAATTAATAGAATTCTTTGAGAGATTAAAAATGATATCAATTCTTATTTTCTTTATGTTGGTCTTATTATTTGGGCAACAGTAGACTGTAGATTAGGATGTTATCAAAAATGGGTTTAGAACTTGTGTTTGGGTGCCACCAGTCCCCTGGATGGTGGATGAACCCAGTTTCTAGGGATGAGAATTTCTATTCTTCTTTTTTAATTTTATAGTTTATTTCATTTCCACCTCGAGTAGTGTACTTGGATGTGAATTTTTATCTATTTTGACATGTAAAAATTGACCTGTTATTGTAATGCCCCGACCCCAGTTACCTAGAGTCGATGCATTATTACATAACATTGGCATGATCAAAAAAGATCAAATATCAAAATACCGATTAGTTTAGTAAACTTGGAATCACTATATACATTAATAAAGTTTACATTACAACATAGAGTGAAAAACTACAACATCATATTTTCTCCATAGACCACACTCATAACCCCTTATACTATCCCTGCAGGTCATTCATAAAATACTTCTTCACATCCTAGAAAAAATAAAACATAGAAAGGGGTGAGATCAGATGCTCAGTAAGGATAACAATATAGCAGAAACATTCATAAATGAGAATAAACATTTAAGGCAATGTAT
Organism: Viscum album; assembly: GCA_963277665.1. Taxonomy (NCBI): domain Eukaryota; kingdom Viridiplantae; phylum Streptophyta; class Magnoliopsida; order Santalales; family Viscaceae; genus Viscum; species Viscum album. Next base: position 1,813,852,137 of record OY728156.1, read on the forward strand.
AACTAAAAGAAAAGCCTTTTAAACTTGAAATTCAGCATAATATAGAAGAAATAAAAAGAAATAATGCCATTTACTTATTCACATGGATATTATACTAGTAGAATAATCACATGAAATATCAATAACCACTTTCATAATGATGGAATCCATAATTCCAAACTATCATAACTATATAGTCAAGGCTTAGTGCCAAGACTACAAATAAGATTTTGTCAAGGCCTTGTGCCAAGACACTAGTTTGTTTCATGAGATATACCGATGCATCAAGGAGCTATAGCGGGCTCCACCCATCACTTACTAAGTCCATTGCATTCCTCATTTTAAAATTTTGAAACATAACATAAACATTCATATTGAAACTAGCATACGAAATGTCAATACTTTATCCACAAACCATGAATGGTATAAAAATAACACATCCACAGTCAAACATAACTCATTCAATACAATATGGAAGATTGTATTGTAACAGATTAACCTCAATTGAGAATAATGAAGGATGTTGACATAGATGAAAATAATCATAAAAAACTATTAGAGAGAAATATCCCCCTTTTTCGTTAAATCATTTAAAAGTCACACTATTTGTCAAGAAGCCATTTAAAAATAAATTTTCATATCAAAGTGTCCCATACCACTTTGAAACATTTAAAAGGAATTTTAATTTTAAAACTTTAATGTCCATATAAATAAATTCTTAAAACCATTTTTAAGACATGGAAATTAATGAGAAATATTTAGAATAATAAATCTTTAAAACATTTTCAAATGATATTTTAGTTAGAGTTCCTAACCAAAAAAGAGACACTTGAATACAAACAATTGAGGTAGTCAAAACATTGTAATATCATGATAAAAAAGGGATTCATGATATACTATTTCAAAGTACATTATATACACCATATAAATGCGATTTGGTGTATAACAACAAAGAACTCTCAATGGAATATAAATTGAGATGAAATATATTATAAAGACCGTATCCTTAAGTTTATGGATAAATCAACGGAATAATTATGTGTGAAAAATATAAATACAATCAATATTATTCGATATTCATTGTAAATCAATCATAGGACATTCACACATATTCGTGCAAAAACAACACCAATGAATTGGATATTTAACTCAACAAATGGAGATTGAGTTAAAATTACTCTTATCAAGTTCATATCAATGACTTGAGAATTTATCAATGGACTGATTATGTGTATCAAAAGTATATACACAGAAATGGGAGGGGAAATTGTGACATAAGAAAATGAATATTGATTCCACACATAATCTTGGAGTAAAATAATCAATGAAGTATGCGTAAAGCTGAATGAGTGGAAATTGAAATTTCAAATTCCTTTATCGATTTGTAAACTTATGAAACATAGAACCATGAAATAAGGATCATACAATGATGATTTAAATATCCATAAATTAAAGTATATTACACAATTAATACAATCATGGGCAGTACACACACCACATGCAATAAATAAGTGGTGAACAATGGAAATCTCACGAAATTAAAAGTGAGATAAGAAACCCCTTACTTTGTACTTCATCCTTGGTCGAGGGTAGGTTAAAGTCCTGTATAATGGTGAAATAATTATTATTGAATTATAAAATAATCATATACATTAATATGATATTATATATGATCTTTTATCATTGCTTTGTTAATAATATCTTAGTAGTATCATAGTTTCAGGTGTTAACTTACTCGTTTTCTTTTATATGTTTTGTTACATAAGTCGTGTTTGTTATGGATAGGTTGTATCTTATTCATATCAAGAATGATATGAAGTCCTTAAATATTATTTTTAATCATCAAATGAGAATTAGTCATGAATGGATATGACGGGGAATGAATCTCATCGCGTTCGTGGAGACGGTAGTCCATATGTACGCATGAGAGATAATTTCATTCTTCTGATATTAAAATATTATATAATTGGATGGTATATCATATATAAAGAATCATTATCATGTTATATTTATTATTTATATGAATTAAACATTATTATTATACCCGTCCAAATAATAATGTATTGAATAACAATTACACCACGACGTGGAGACGGTAGGCCGTACGTACACACGTATAATGACATGTCATTCAAATGATGGATAGAATACTGAATATGGTTATTCCATATTTATAATAACATCACAGTATATAGAAGATACTGGATTTATTATTTTCTAATGGAAATAATAAAGAAATAAGAAGTTGAAGAAGAAATGAACTTGAAAGAGGGTGGTGAAAACATTACCTCTTCTTCGGGATCTTTCTCTTGATTTGATCAAAAGGGCTCCTTAGGTTAGATTTATGACTAAAGTAAGTCCTCTAGGATTAAGGGAGGATAGTTGATAGGGTATTTGGTTAGAATTTAGCCAAACCAAAATGATTTGAAGGTATGAATAATTGGTTAGAAGTGGTGTCCTTTTATAAGGAGGAGGAGGGGCTCTTTAAGAAAAACTTAAAGTATTAATTTATAATAAATTTATATTCTGTTTTTAATGGCTCAAAAGTGGATTATTAAAAGTCTTAGGTTTGTATGGGTCGAAATCCTTTCAACCACAATATTTTAGACAGTTTTGGGTCATTATATTAACCTTATCTTTTAGTTCTAACTCTTAGTTAATTCATTTGAAATTTACCATGTCACTTGGTATTTTTATATTATATAGTAAATAAACATACTATATACATCCAAGAGACCCCCAAGTGGTCCATTAATAATAAATCTATCATTATATAAGTCCTTTGGCTGAACATTAGATTTTTATTAATAGAATATCAATTAATAATATAATATTTGTTTTAAAAACTCATTTAGGTCAATTTTGACCCTATTCCATAATTTATTTTTGTTAAAGTCTTAACAACTTTATTTATTCGAACCAAATTCATTTAAGAAATAATAACATGTCATATTAACTAATAAAATTAGTGGATGGAATCAAAGATTTCAAATTATATTTATTTTAACCTTTATAATAACAATTATTTGATTCCTACGTTAATAAAGAAAATACTGCATCATTATTGTGTCATATATATTTTTAATTTTTAAATGTCTAAAAATTATAAACAAAATAAAATTATGTAAGAAATGGTTTTATCTTTATAATTAATATTTATAGTCTAAAATATAATATATATAACTCTATGTAAAAATTGTTTTTCTAAAAGATATATGCTTATGTAATTTTTTGAATTTACTTTAACTTAATTAATATAAAGTGTCATTATCACATACAAGTGGATCCATGTGGTCCCAAAATCGACCCAAATATGACCATGGTCGGACCTGTATCAAAAAATAATGTTAGGACACATTTTAGGGTAAATTAATATTATTATAATATTAATGTTTACCCTTATTTACCGGATTTACCCTTTAACCATGGTAAATGAAATATTTACCGAAGTAATTATTCAAAATGTCTGAAAATAAGAGTTACCTATTTACACAATTTGGAAATACTGATTCAAAATATGGAATCCATTTTTCCAAATTCAAAACACCGAAGTGGTAGAAATTAAATTAAAATTAATTCCCGGTGTCAAAACAAAAATCATGTTTTTAAGAAATAATAACTATCAAAAGATTAACACTTGTTTATGTTCGGTTTAAATGTGAAATTACATACAATGACCAACATTGTATTAAATGGTAAAAATATATTCTAAATATATTTTAAAACCACTCAAATTAATAATTTATCACTATTAATTATTTCAATTAAAAAAGTTGTTTTTAATTAAAATTTAGTAATTTTCACTATTCCTCAAAATATGAAAGTTATCAGAAAAGTACCAAAATTTCATCCTAAGATAATTTTTATATTCCAAATCAAAAAATGAAGTCCATTTTGAAAGATAAAATTTATAAAATTTGAAAAAGTAGGTATTATTATTCATAACAGCTAGTTTGATTGGTTGTGGTGTGTGTTAGAATATCGAAGTCGCGTACAATGCAAGCTATTGCATTATTCAAGGGGAAACATACCATGTAAGCTTGGGGTGTTACGTTCTCTCCTACTTTAATAAATTTCATTCTAATTTTTTTTAAAATTGTGCTTGGGAATATAATGGAAAGTCCCACATCAGAAAAAGAGTCAATAAAACTATCACTTTAAAAGAAATAAAGAGAAGTACAAAGGTCACCCAAGATAACCCATACTAGGATTACATGTAGTAAAACATGTATATGGAAGAAAAACTAAGTTTCAAGTTCTGATTAAGAGGGATAGAAAACATGATTAGGATAAATTTAACAATAAGAAAACCACAAACTTGTGATGGGACAAACGGTTATTAGTCTCCCAGTAGGAAAAGTAAACAGACAACATTTTTTTTTGTTTTATGTTAAATTACATAAAGATGTGGAATTCATTTATGATATTGAATACGAAAATAAATAGATATACTTACTTTTTATGTATAGTTTCATTCTTTAATAAATTTCTACCACTAACTCATTTTGTTTAAATGATGAGTATTCAAGAAGACTTGGTCACACTGGAAGAGCTAGAATAAACTTCTATAGAATCACATGATCCACAAAGGATAAACTATATATTTACCTTGTCTTTAGAGATTAATCAAAAACAAAACGGTTAGTATAAGATCTGATGATCCCCCAAAAAGATATTCCATTAGAGAAAGAAACACTAATATTATTTTCTAAAATTAAACCAACAATACCCCAAAGTTAAATAAATACCATTCAATAATCAATTGTCCTTAAAATCCTTCAATATTACCCAAAAAAATATTGAAACCCAAAACATAGAAGAATTTGGTTATGTAGTCTTCCACGTTAAATAGTATCTCCAAATGGAATCAACTAATCTTAAAGTCACATACTTAAAAGTAATTAACCTAATCACATATTCTCTATTATAGGTTAATCATTTATATAAATAACCCAAATTACTATAAATCCACAATAAAAACATAGATAAAAATACACCATTACTCCTCAAATGAAATCCTATAGAATTCTATTTTCCATGGTCATATAATGTTCCCAACAAAGAGAACATCTTCCAAAATAAAATTTATCACTTAATCACCAAATCATTTTCTTATACTAAGGGCATTCATTTGATAAGACATAAGATACCAAATCAACTTATTATTGATAAAAAAAACCATTAAACTAAAAATAATTAGTCCCACTAACTAGGGACTTCACGTAGTCCCGTGGTAGGCGATAAATCCCAATCGCACTTTGGTTGTGGTTTCGATTCCAACAGCTTTATCCGACGCGACGGGTTGTCACATGGTCTGCGTGTTGTGATTTTTCAAAAACTATATTTTATAACACTGCCCAAATGAGATAAATTCCTTAAAATAACCATAACATAATTTATCCACAAATGTTATCTCATACCTTGAATTTTCATCCCAAAATATAATAACTTGTAATTTCCTCAAACCCAATGATCATATAAAACTAAATGGTTATTTATAACTATATCCCCAAGAGAAAATATAAGTCTTCCTCAAATATCATTCTTACATGAAAAAATGTAGGGTTACAAAAAAAAAGAGAAAATTATTCCAAAGTAATCCCATCAACAAGGGGCACTAATACTTTTATGAATTTCTCTAACCATTTATTTCCACATAGCTTCTTCTTTGACCAAGAAAATATCCTATAGAATAGGGAATTCACTCAGGTAATGGCATGGTCCCCTACATTTACACCAAAATACTGTAAATTTATTCTTGGGACCATTTTTATATTCTTCCATAGTAATCTTCATTTTTCCTTGGCAATTCAACACTTTATGTCCTTCTCTCCCACACGTAAATCATTTCTTTGTTCCGTTGAGACATTTCCTGGGTGTCTCCTTCCACATTTCCTGCATGATGGAAATTGAGGATTCTTTTCTCCATGGTCTCCACTGCTGGAGCTCTTATCATTCATCACCTTTATCTTCTTTGTTGAGTCTGGGAGTTGGTTAATATATATTTTGTTGATCATATTTTTGGAAAACTAATTTGGCATGAACACGATATATTTTATTCCTATCAACATTCCATTTTGTCACTCATTTCCACCACCGTTCCCACCTTTTAAATCATTCTCAAAGTTACCATGAATTCCTTGGAATCTATCTGTTTACTAAAACCAGAAAGCATTGTGTGAGTAGCAATAGTCATAAAATCATTTAGAGAATATCATGACACCATATTCTTAATTTGAAACACCTTAGGATTAACCAAGGTCATTTATTCTCATATTATATTAAAATACTTCAAATTGTTTTTTAAATAAAATGTAAATTATCTTAAGCATATCCCCCGGGAGTTTCATAACCAAGAGTGCAGCAATACCCATTGTCGTACACCAGTTCCCATTCAATTCTAGCTCAAAGCGGTGTTTGGGGGTTTTACACCTTGGTACATATGTGCCAGAGCCACCTCTACCTGCTCGTATCCAGACATGGATGTATTTCTTGGAAAACTCACAAAATCTATACAACACCAAAATTCTAGGAAGTTATTCTATACTAATCCTCCATGTCCATCTTAGGTCTATGTGCTCTAATCAGAGTTTATCTAAATCTAGCTTCTAAAGTTTGTACTAAACATCCTCTGATACCAACTGTAACGCCCTGACCCCAGTTACCCAGAGTCGGTGCATTATTACATAACATTGGCATGATCACAGAATATCAAATCTCGAAAGACCGATTAGTTTAGTATCCTTGGAATCACTAGATACCTTCATAAAGTTTACATTACAACATAGAGTGAAAAACTACAACAACATCATGTCTCCATAGACCACATTCATAACCCCTCATACTATCCCTGCAGGTCATTCATAAAATACTTTTTCACATCCTGGAAAAAATAAAACATAGAAAGGGGTGAGCTCAGATGCTCAGTAAGGATAACAATATAGCAGAAACTTTCATAAATTAGCATAAACATTTACAGCAATGTATAACTAAAACCAAAGCCTTTTAAACTTGAACTTCAGCATAATATGGCAGAAATAAAATGAAATAATTCCATTTAATTATTCACATGGATATTCTACTAGTTGAATAATCACATGCAATATCAATAACTACTTTCATAATGATGGAATGCATAATGCCAGACTATCATAACCACATAGTCATGGCCTTATGCCAAAACTACAAATAAGATTTTGTTAAGGCCATGTGCCAAGACACTAGTTTGTCTCGTGAGACCTACCAATGCATCGAGGAGATATAGATGGCTCTACCCGTCACTTAAGAAGTCCAATGAATTCCTCAAATAAAAGTTTTGAAATATAACATAAACATTCGTATTGAAACTAGCATACGAGATGTCAATAATTTATCCAAAACCATTGAATGGTATAAAAATAACACATCCACAGTCAAACATAACTCATTCAATACAATATGGAAGATTGTATTATAATAGTTTAACCTCAATCGAGAATAATGAAGGATTTTTACATAGATGAAAATAATCCTCAAACCTATTAGAGAGAAATATCCCCCTTTTTTCTTGAAATCATTTAAAAGTAACACTATTTGTAAAGAAGCCATTTAAAAATAGATTTTCAAATCATGTCCCATACCACTTTGAAACTTTTAAAAGGAATTTTAATTTTAAATCTTTAATGTCCATATAAATAAATTCTTAAAACCATTTTTAAAACATGGACATTAATGAGAAAGATTTAGAATAATAAATCTTTAAAACATTTTAAAATGAAATTTTAGTTAGAGTTCCTAACCAAAAGAGAGACACTTGAATAAAAATAATTTAGGTAGTCAAAACTTTGTAATATCATGAGAATAAAGGTATTCATGACATACTATTTCAAAGTACATTATATACACCATATAAAAGTTATTTGGTGTATAACAACACATAACTCTCAATGGAATATAAATTGATAGGAAATCTATTATAAAGACTGTATCCTTAGGTTAAGGATAAATAAAAGACATAATTATGTGTGACAAATATAAATAAAATAAACATGACTGGATATTCATTGTAAATCAATCAGAGGATATTCACACATATTCTTGTAAAAACAACACCAATGAATTGGATATTTAACTCAACAAATAGAGGTTGAGTTAAAATTACTGTTATCAAGTTCATATCGATGACTTGAGAATTTATCAATGGAATGATTATGTGTATCAAAAGTATATACACATAAAGGGGAGTGGATATTATGACATAAGAAAATTAATATTGATTCCACACATAATCTTGGAGTAAAATAATCAAGGAAGTATGCGTAAAGCCGAATGAGTGGAAATTGAAATTTCAAATTCCCTTATCTATTTTTAAACTTATGAAACATAAACCCATGAAATAAGGATCATACAATTAGGATGTAAATATCCATAAATAAAATTATATTACACAATGAATACAATCATGGGCAGTACACACACCACATGCAATAAATAAGTGGTGAACAATGGAAATCTCACCGAATTAAAAGTGAGATAAGAAACCCCTTACTTTGTACTTAATCCTTGGTTGAGGGTAGGTTAACCTACTATATAATGGTGAAGTAATTGTTATTTAATTATAAATGAATCATATACATTAATATTATATCATATATGATCTTTTAACATTGCTTTGTTAATAATATCTTAGTATTATCGTAGTTTCGTGTGTTAACTTACTCCTTTTCTTTTATATGTTTTGTTACATAAGCTGTGTTTGTTATGGATAGGTTGTATATTATTCATATAGAGAATGATATCAAGTCCTTAAGCATTATTTTTAATCATCAAATGAGAATTATTCATGAATGGATACGATGGGGAATGAATCTCATCGCGTTCGTGGAGACGGTAGTCCGTACGTACGCACAAGAGATAATTTCATTCTTTTGATATTAAAATATTATATAATTGGATGGTATATAATATATACAGAATCATTATCATGTTATATTTATTATTTATATAAATTAAACATCATTATTATACCCATACAAATAATAATGTATTGAATAACAATTACACCACGACGTGGAGACGGTAGGCCGTACGTACGCACGTATGATGACATGTCATTCAAATGATGGATTGAATAATGAATATGGTTATAAAATATTAATAATAACATCACATTATATAGAAGATACTGGAGTTATTATTTTAGAATGAAAATAATAAATAAAGAATAAGTTGAAGAAGAAAGGAGCTTGAAAGAGGGTGGTGAAAACATTACCTCTTCTTCGGGATCTTCCTTTTGATTTGATCAAAAGGGATCCTTAGGTTGGATTTATGTCTAAATTAAGTCCTCTAGGATTAAGGGAGTATAGTTGATAGGGTATTTGGTCAAAGTTTTACCAAACCAAAATGATTTTAAGGTATGAATAATTGGTTAGAAGTGGTGTCCTTTTATAAGGAGGAGGAGGGGCTCTTTAAGAAAAACATAAATTATTAATTTATAATAAATTCATATTCGGTTTCTAATGGATCAAAAGTGGATTATTAAAAGTCTAAGGTGGGAATGGGTCGAAATACTTTCAAACACTATATTTTAGACATGTTTGGGTCATTATATTAACCTTATCTTTTAGTTTTAACTCTTAGTTAATTAGTTTGACATTTACCATGTCACTTTGTATTTTTTTATTATATAGTAAATTAACTTACTATATACATCCAAAAGACCCCCCAAGTTGTCCATTAATAATACACCTATCATTATATACGTCCTTTGGCTAAACCTTAGATTTTTAGTAATAGAATATCAATTAATAATATAATATTTGTTTTAAAAACTCATTTATGTCAATTTTGACACTATTCAATAATTGATTTTTGTTAAAGTCTTAAAAAGTTTTTTAATTAAAAAAAATTCATTTAAGCAATCCTAACATGACATATTAACTAATCAAATCCGTGTATGGAATCAAAACGTTCAAATTATATTTATTTTATCATTTATAATACCAATTATTTGATTCTTTCATTGATAAGGAAAATACTGCATCATTATTGTGTTATATATATTTTTAATTTTTCAATGTCTTAAAATTTTAAATAAAATACCATTATATATGAAATCTTTTTAGATTTATAATGAATATTTATAGTCGAAAATATAATATATATAACCATATTTAATTTTTTTGCTAAAAGATATATGCTTATTTCATATGTCTAAAAATAAGAGTTACCTATTTACACAATTTGGACATACAGATTCCAAATATGGAATCCATTTTTCCAAATTCAAAACACAGAAGTTGCAGAAATTAATTTAAAATTAATTCCCGTTGTCAAAACAAGAAGCACGTTTTTAAGGAATAATAACTATCAAAAGATTGACACTTATTTATGTCTGGTTTAAATGTAAAATTACGTCTAATGACCAAAATTGTCTTAAATGGTAAAAATATATTCTAAATATACTTTAAAACCACTCAAATTCATAATTTATCACTATTAATTATTTCTATTTAAAAAGTTATTTTTAATTAAAATTTAGTAATTTTCACTATTCATCAAAATATGAAAGTTATCAGAAAAGTACCAAAATTTCACCCAAATATAATTTCAATATTCTGAATCCTAAAATGAAGTCCATTTTGAATGATAAAATTTATAAAATTTCAAAAAGTAGGTATTACTATTCATAACGGCTAGTTTGATTGGTTGTGGTGTGTGTTAGAATCTCGAAGTCACGTACAATGCAAGATATTGTATTATTCAAGGGGAAACATACCATGGAAGCTTGGGGTGTTATAGGTATGGTGAGGGAAGAGTTATTGGACCTTTTTCCCTGTTTGGAAAGGTGTGTTTGTTATTCTTGTTTATGATTTTAACTAGGAACATAGAATGTTTTCATTATATATATGCATCTGACTATGATAAAAAAATTATTGTGATTGTCATTGGAGACTTGGATTGATATAAAATGGGTTGTCTTTTCTAAAGTATCAAAAAAGGAAGTTATGTAGTGTTTTCCTACCTATCCCTTCCTTGGTAGCATATTACTCAACCATCACAGGAAAGTGGACCCAATGAAATTTGTATGTGATAATATATATATATATATATATATATATATATATATATATATATATATGGGCGTGAATCTTATATGACTAGGCATGGATGATGATATGGGGTAACGTTCATCACTAGGATGGGTGATGAGATTGTTGAATTAAGGCAACATGGTTGCCAGGATAGGCATGGATTGAGGAATATGTGATACTTGGATCGGATATGGGTGGGAAAGGGGAAAAGTGGCAAGATGCTACATGGAATAGTTTTTATGGGGAAGAGTAAGGGTAGTGAGGTTTCATTTCCCATTACTGATCCCTATCTATGTAATATATATATGTTATATCGGAGGTCTAACCATGAAATGGTATTCAATGGGATGACACCTAGATGATCTCCAATGGAGTGTCAAGTGAGTGTTGATTTTATTCTACTTGAGTGAGCACATAGCGAGACATCTAAGGTTTAAGATGAAGCCATGAAGGGTTAGGTAGATCAAGAGCCATAAGTGCAGGCTTAGGTGTAGGCAGGGCAACCGCCATATTTGATATCTTTTGGGATGTGGCTTAACGAGTATCTTAGAGAGAGCCTAGTATGTGTTATCCAAGGTATCAATTTGGGTACTTAGGGATCATATCCTTCAATTAAGTATATGAACTGGGAGTTCCAGTCACATCACCCATTGATATTTTAGGGTGAGGGCAGACCACAGATGGATGAAAACTAGATGGATTTGATGTAGATGATCTTTGATCAGCTTGAGACACCCCTAAAGAAGTGGAGGGATTTGATATGTACATGCTTAGGGGACCGACTAAGTGATGGTGGAATGTTCAGTTTTAGGTGGGTAGAGAAAAATGACTCACCTGGAAAGACATTGAGGCTAGTTTCTTTGAGAACTACTTCTTGGAGATTCTTAGGGAAGAGAAATATGAGGTGTTCTTGAGCCTACAAAACGGAGACTTGTCCATCATGGACTATACATAAAAATTCATGGATTTGTCTCACTTCACAACTGACATGGTGGGTGATGAAACCTCAAGGGTAAGGAAATTAAAGTATGGTTTATATAATTCTATTAGGGTGAAGAAAACCATCTTTAGGTTAGCCTCATTCTCAGAGGCAGTGAATCAAGTTCTCATACCCGAGGGAAATTGGATGGATTAGTCCTATTCAAACAAGGTGATAGTTTCAGGTTATTTTAGTGGAGATACATCTGATAAAAGGAAGTGGAGCCGAGATATGTTATAGAAGGTATATTAGGGTTTGGATTTAGGAAGACCTCTATAGAGTGAACCGTCAACTGTGTGATTTTACTATGGGTAACCAGGACATGTCCAGACTTAGTAAGAGCGACCTATAAAGGAGTTACAGAAATGTGTATAGGTCGATCTTCTCATGAAGTTATTTAATAAATCTTCATGGAGATATGAATATTAGGGACCCGGGTAGACTCAGGGTTCTAAGATCATATTGGGAGTGCTACGATGAACTGGTAGTGGAGATTCGGATGCACACTGAAGTTAGGGGGAGTCATCAGGACCTAGCTATGGGGTCAGTGGCTGGGGGATAGTGAACCACCATGGGTAGGGCATGATTTAGAAAGATTAGAGTTATTCTAGGTTCATACAGTGGATCTTATAGGGGATGAGTAGGCTAGGGAGTTGGTTAAGTTTATAGGAATGTTGTGGGTGTAACTGTGGTTATCTTAGTTTTGATTTGGAATGAAATTTTTATAGTAATAACCATTTTGTGTGCACAAGGTGAATAAGATGTATCTATAGACTAACCAGATGATGGTTAGTATGTTTTCATTATCTTATATGTGTTCTATATATTTATATATGTGTGGTGCATCAAACTAGGATTTATACGTGGGCATCGATGTGATGCCGGTTAATTGCAGTGTGGTTGGAATCTGGGCATCATTGTAATGTAGTACATGTTTGTCGTGCCCGACCCCATGATTTATTTTTGATCTATGATGAGATGCAAGACCTCATAGGTTCCATGTGTGACATGGGAATGAGTCTGGAATTTAAGGAGATATGGTAATTGATGGGTGTTGGGTATGACATAGGAGAACCCTATGAGGTGTAGGAGTGATAATGAGTCATGAGAGGAATTTTTGAGTCTAGGAATGGTATATGGATGATCAATTTGATTTTTTTGGATTATGATGTGATAGGGGTAGGTAAATCCTAATATGGGGAGTCCTTTCAGGTAGTTGACCTATCCCCTTTTAACTGGGATAGTCTAGCTTAATTTTAATGAGATGGGTATGTTTGGAACCATATCAGATTTATGTTTTATAGATTAATGATGGTCTATATTAATGTGGGGAGATTTTAATGTCCCTAGTTTTTTTTTGAGAAGGTCAAATTCTATACCATTTTTGAATTTTTAGTATTTTGTGGGTAGAAAAACCCTTTTCTCATTTATTAGAACATAATTTTGAGTATTCCTTTGACCCAAGACCTTTCTTTTAGATGATTCTTAATTCATGGAAATTATCTTAGGGTTTTCATTGGGTTATGGGAACGTTATAGGAATAAAACCCAAAATATATAGGGTACACAGACTGGGGTGCATGGTTTGGACAAACCGTGCACCCTCTTAAGAGTAACCATATAACCCTCTAGGTCAACTATGAAAGGTTTAAAAAACCATGCTGGGGGGGCATGACCATGCGAGAACCTCTATAGTTTTTATTAGAGGGATCAACACTGCATGTGAAGGGTTTGGGAAAACTATGTTCATGACACATGCTTAGTACCTATAAACCAGTAGTTACAGATGTGATCCACAAAGTTTGGACTAACCATGAGAGCTAACCTTTTGAGGTTTTTATCTTAAATAGGAGCTTCACAGTTTCCCCATTGTTTGGAAAACCATTTGAGCTAACCATGTGGCCCATTAAAATTTGAAAATTATGGTATTTCATATCCTTCTATTAAACCAATTTCTCCATTATTCTTCCTCCATGGGTCACATGTAATATAGGATAACCCTACTTCCCCTCCTCCTCTAGATTCTAAGCTAAATCCATTATTTAGAATACGTTCTTCAAGATGTCTATGGCGTTGGATCCATATCGGTAAAACCATGAATCCTATTACTTTTTTTTATTCTTTTCCCTCACCATACAGTGAGCTAAATTCATGCGAGTTGTTTTACCCTATTTTTGGGTAATTTTCTAAAATAATTATTTCTTCCAAATATCCTTGAGTTAGTGGTTAAGATCAGATGTGTGGGTGTCTAAAAACATGAGATAGATGGTGCTCATTTTTTTTATTATTTCCCAAGTATTTTGGGGGAGTGGATTTTAGTATACCATGGGGTAGTCTTAGAGAGACCCTAGAAATTAAATGATTACCTTTAAGTAATTAATTGAACCCATTGAAGATGCCTATGGGAATGCTCCTTGATTCTACAAATGGTCAAGGTTTGGTGAGAGGTCAGACCTTGGGTATATTATGTCAAGGTGTTTTTTTATTTAAATTGAGTTGTTTAATTTAATTATACTGAATTACTATATATATATATATATATGTAAATTTCAGTGGATGAGATCCCTGTGATCACTAGGATGGTTGTGGACAAATATATATATATATATATATATATATATATATATATATATATATATCTGTGTGTGTGTGTGAGTGATGTTCATCACAGTTTGGGAGACTTGGATGTTGGATGAGGCGGCAAGGCCATCAGGTTGTGAGCATAGCCCATGATATATATAATGGTGTGGACATCAGATTGAGATACATAGTTTTAGGGGAACAAGGTTCCAATTGATGTGGATTTGGGACCTATTTGTGATTTCTACTCACCCATGTTGTCCAAAGCACCATTTAGAGTCGTGTTCATACAATATGACTTAGATGTTCTGGTTATTTTGACTAACTGTGTGGGTAGAGACCTCTAGTAGATGTGACTTAGGAATTATGGTTGGTGGTGCTTGCTGTACAAAGCCACGATGATAGTGAGGAACCATCAAATGAAAGTGATGAGACTATTAGTTGGGGGATGAGGCTCACTATACATGAGGTCGTTGGCCCATGGAATATTTGGTGGGTTAGGAATATTTGTTCCATGGGGGATATCAAGATGATGATGATATTATTAGAGGACAAATATCGATGTGACTCAAATGTTGATCCAGGAGAAAATATTGTTTCTTTTGAGCTAATGTATGAGGGACCAAGATATTATTCTTGGGCATTAATTTGGGATGTTAGTTACAAGATTTATGGAATGTGGTTCCAGGTGACATCTGGGGGTGAAACTTGAGGGTTCCCCACGAATAACTTGTATCAGGGGATTCCTTTAAATTAAGCAAATGAACATCTCCTCTAAGTTATATTGGTGATGTAAAAAGCATGTGAATTAATTCCTCTTGGATACTGAGAATGAGGGAATAATATTTATTTATGTCGATATGTAGTGCCTTTTTTTATTTAGATACACATTCTTAAGAAAATATGTAAGATATGAACATATTGGTGGTTTCATACTGAGATTCTTTATCACACAATACACAGGTCCTTCCAAAAATGTTTAAATTTTATGGATTTGTGTTAGGGTAAGGGTTTAGGCTCTAAATATGAATCCTAGTAATTGATTTGGTATGTGATGGATGGAAATGACCTCGAGGTTCCTGTGTCAGTTGGACTTTACTTTTTTCTCTTTCCATTTGGTATCAGTAAGTATTTGTATACACTTGTGGTAGACCATGTGCAACCTTTCTTCTTATTTTCTATATGAATTATATTGATATGAATTCATAAATACAATGTATTTTTTATTTTCTATTTTATTCAAATTATTTTTCTTAGTTATGATTTCGATACTGTATGATGTTGCTCCTACTGTCTACTATGGTTCCTCCATGGGAGGGTTACTGGTCCAGTCTCTGTTGGTCTTTACTTTCCACTGCATATTATATATTTAAGTGGACCATTATTATATCATCAACAAAGGACATAGTCTCCATACGATTACCCCTTTACAACCTCACTTATAGTCAGTAGCCTTTGGCATATGGGGAAGCGTTCATAAGGCCATTGGAACTCGGACCGAAGTAGTGTTTGTGTGGCTAAACGGGTTGGGGAGGTACATGAGAAACATGAATTTTTTTAGTTGAGTTAAATTAATATTCATTTAGTAAACCTAAGGAGGATCTTTGAATTCCATAGTGACACCTTAACTGGTCATTTTGGGAAGCTAAAATAGATTATGCTAATTTTTGGTGAAACAACCATTATAGGGACTACTTTCAAAAAAATCAAGAACAAGTTACATGTGTGGAAGTAGTCTTTGATAGTACAAGACCCAAGGTGTAACTACCATTATCTATAGGTTTTCATAAATTTATAGGGTCTAATAAACAATATGTAAGAGGTGGATTACCCCTAAACAAAATAAAATAAAACAATGAAACTATCCATGGAAAATTGGACAAGACCCATGGGTTCATTCGACATGTGGACCCAAAAACATATTTACCACTAAGTATTATCTACAAACCCAACCAAAAAGAAAATTAAATATTAAATTGTAGTATGAAATAATTTACACATACCATACAATCCCAAAACTCACATAACAACCAAAAAAACATATAAAATAGAAAATCATCCTGTATTATTATAAAATGTAAACAAAAAATAAGTAAGAAGATATAAAGAGAAGGTTCAATGAGTGAGAATAGTTTGATAATAATAGTGGATCTACCATGGATATATGATATAAGATCCCACCAAATACTCCCAAAAATACTCCACAAGAGTTCTAAAATCCATAGGAATATATCTCATAAGTCACATGAGACTAAAAAAACCATTGTTATTCCACCACAAAAAGATTCCTAAAATGTAATACGTAGATCTATAAGTTTACTAAGGTTTATATGTATGTTGTCAGTATAAAAATACTCATAGAGAACAACTGATGTGTCTCATCTAAGTAGTGAAAAATAAATTGTATGTATAAACACATAAAATAATTCAGGTATATATATATATTAGATAAAATGGTTTAATGGGAAGAAATTTTATTTAATGAAGGTGTCTATAAAAAATAATTAGAAAATTACACTAAAATTGATACATAGTAACTCCTCATACAAGATGTATCCATACAATTCATACCTGCTCGACTCACGATTCAAAATCTATGATAAATTGTAAGGTAATGTCATATTTTAACACCCATACATCATGATAAAGTCAAGGAGTAACACCCCCCATATATGGAGGGAAGGGGGATCATGTATAAGAGAGCTAGGATAGTTAAGAAATATTTCCCAATCATGGTAAGGATAATGGGTCTAATAGTTTCAGGGAATTACGAGCATATCCCATACAATTAACATGTACATCAAAAATAGGTTTCCTTGGGACCATTTTATACAATAATAATATAGAAAATTAGTATCCATGATATTATAGTTAATAGATTTAATGTAAAATCAATCTTCGTACATTAAAGGAATGGTGTACTACATTATTCTACCACAACTATCATATCATTTTTTGTAAAACTCCAAGATATATGTAATCAAGAAATAAGTCAATCATAGCTCAAGAGTTTAATACCATAAATCCTAATCAAGGATATAAGATACAAGTCATAAATTTAAAAATTCACTAAGTATAAGAAGGGGGTAACATGTTATAAATATAAAAAATGATACACTATATGTTTTAAATTATAGTGACTCCTTGTGAAATAGGGAATTAAATGTAGATATATAGTAATGAGTATATACTTGTAATAATAAAGTAATGGGTTATTCATGGAATTGTTTAGAACACATGCCTACCAAGATCTACCCTAGGGAAGGGTGGATCATGGTATAATAATTTTATTAAACCATTTATTTATCAATAAGGTTTTCCTTTTATAATAAATTTCAATATCTAATATCAATTTTTCATAGAAATTGTAACCATTCATGAGAATTTACAATTATGAATTATGGTTTTAAACTCTATATTATTCTATATAAAATATGTACATTATTTATATAAATTCATCTATTTTAGGTAAAAACTATACCCTTAATTTTATTAAGTTAAATAATTGCACATGACTATCAACGAAAATAACACTTCGACTAAGATGTAATAGAGTTATTTTTTTTAGAGAATAATAGATATTTTAATTAAAATAACACACTAGCTAATGAATTTTAATAAAATAGAGAAAATATAATTAATTTTTTGAAAATAATCACTTATTATTTATTAAAAACAATAAGATTTATTTAGGTAATAACCTAGCTTAGGAAACCATGAATGTAAATGAGTTTAAGAAAACTGGTGTATTCTTGAGTAAAATGTTGCTGAGCTATTATAGCATTGATTATAATGTTATATCATATTATAACTGGGAACCTATAAGGATATACCATGATCATAACCATTTAGATAATATTACCCATTAATAATTTTATAATAGATCATGAAATAAAATAAATTAGAGGAAAAAATGAAAACACTACCAAAACCAAGGATTGTTTTTAATTAATGGAATATAAGAAATAAAGTAATGAAACAAGCCTAACAAACTTTATAAAAGAATTTTTAATTACAACTCAATATAACAAATTAAGGATTTCTTATTTAAGACATTATCATAAATTATTTATTTATAAAATTCCAAAATCACAAGTTTGAAAAATTATTTGAAATAATTTTATATGATATTTTGAAATTTCATTAAAAGTATTTCAGTTTACATAGTCCAATACGTTCAAAAAATCAATTTATAAATCTAAAATTATATTTAGGATTTATTAATGACATTAGAATAATTAGTGGAAATAATGTCCCAATCATAGCCTAGAAATTCCCATAATTAGCGAGAACACCCTACCATAATATTATTTCAGATTTAATATCAAAATGTATATCAAGGTATTCTATGATGGCCACCAAAAAACCCATATGATGCAGGTTTTGATGATCAAATTATAATACATCTAGATGTTATCCTCCAAAACATATTAGGTGAAATAAAAAAATATGGAAAAACCCATGTTTTGATTTACCATATCTTATAAGAGACACTAAAAATATGTGAACACATTAAAATTCATAATTTTCTATTAAAACATAAAAGACCTTATAGATTATAATGATCAAAATAAAAAAAGTAAAAAGAATAACACATGTTTTTTACATGTTTAGGACCTTTTCCTACTCCATGGGGAACACTAGATTTATTTTTATTTAAATAATTAAAATCTGATTATAATTTCAATTAATCCGTACTATAAATGATGGCATCATACTAATATAGTATATACAATCCAGTTCAAATTGATGCATCATCCTTCTGGTATTTTCTGATTGAATTTGAGAAATATATGATCTTCAAGGTCAACCCTCTACTTGGTTAAATACATACACCGCCTTAACTTATTCTTTGGGAATACAATTCAAACATACAGAAACTCCAAAAGTTACTATTATAAAAAATCTTAAAACTATCTGCTATCATACAGTTACTTTTTCATAATCCCTTTGTGCCTCTACACTATATCAATTAGATCATATCATGATAGAATGTTTTGTCTCTGGTTTTTAATTACATCATTCGATTTGTTGCTATTGAAATTTTGGATTTTGTAGCTTATACTAGACCATCTCTATAATACATCAAAGAGTTGTATTTTGAAAAAATTGTATCTAGAATACCTAAAGAGTAGCTAAAAAATAATTTTTACTTGGTTTAAACATTACATAATAATCAATTAGATATAATTTAATAATAAAAATTAATCTCAATAAGATAATCAGAATAATTAAATAATACTATCCCCAAATAAAACTAGGTTAAATATTTCAAAAATCCATTAAATACTATAACAACCTGAATCATCGATTAATATCATTAATTCTTAATTTAATTCCAACCAAAATATCATGATAACATTAGAACTACTCAAAAAATATTAATTTATATCGAAATAGTGATTAAAAGAAATAAAATTACACCCTAGGGATTATTTTTGGAAAGTGAAGATAAATCACTATGATTAGAATTTATTTCCCCATGACATCATGAAATAAAAAATAAAAATCACCAACCAAGGTCAAAACAAAAAACATAAAAAGAATAAAAGGAAGGGATAAGATAGGAGGATATGATTTACCATAGATTCAGTGGAAGAGATCCCGTTCGATCAATCCTGAATCAAGTGGAAAGATTATTAGATAAATAAGGGGGATCCCTAAGAGTCTCTCTTGAATATAAAAGGAAGTATGAGATCAAAGGAACCTAAAATTTTGTAAATATCATAGAGGGAAATTCCAAAATACCTCATTAAAAAAAACTATCCTAAGTCAATGAGGTAATTTCTGAAGGGTCATCGGGTACTTGATGACACTACCTTGGAACCCATTCCCTTTCCAGTGTCACTGGGTACCAAGTGAGAACCCACTAGGTACCTTGTGTCATTTGAAAAAAAATAAGGTAGGTGAATCCCCTTTTCGCCTTCATGAATCCACATATTTCCGAAAATATTTAAAATACATCTTGAAATAATAATATTTACATCCTAAAAAGATATATTTATGATCTTTACCCTAATAAAATTCACCTCTCATTGAGAATAAAAATTCAAAAAAATCCCACTCACTCATTAACCATTTTGTTAATTTTTTCCTTAATCAGATACAAAAGTACATGGATTTTATATTTTTAGTTTTGTGGATATTGAGACCATAACGTTTCCAAGAGTAAAAATTTTATAGTAGAACGAGTTATCATATGGATCTATGGTATTAGGCCATGTAGTAGACCACAATTAGAACTTCATGTGTCATATTAGACTATGTAAACATCCATAGTAATGTTTGAGTCGAGCCTAAGTTTTAACATCAAATACTAAATAAGAAAAATCAGTTTCTCCACATGGATCATGTAAAACAATTGTCATGGTGGATTCTATTTTAGAAGAAATAATTACCAGTAGGAACAAACCATAAAAACCCACCATTTTAGAGGAAATTTCATATTACCACACCGAACACAAAAATAGAATATGAAAAAGTGGACCATTGGGATCAAAATGGGTATTTTGGATAGATTTTATATTTTAATTTACATTGGAGATATGAAATTGATTGATAAAATGGTTGGGGGACATATAGTCATATATATTTATATATATATGATCTCATCAATAGATAACATGAGTTTTTTTGGCACCAAAATTCCATGGTGATTCCCTATCTAGAAATATGATTCGCCTCACATAAACCATTAGTGTAAGAGATTATAAATATAATTTATTAATATTTTAGAGGATAAGTTACCCATTATAAGGATCATTTCAAGGAGGAATTATATTACAATTAAGGATAAAAAAACACTTAATATGTAAACCAAATCCCAAATGTACTTGAGTTAGATAAAAGAAAAAATCAATAAAATTATTTGAAAATTTCGTTCTTTCTTATACATTGAGTATAGGGACATATCCCAACTACATTTATTTTGATTTTTGATAACAAAATATAACCATATGTAGTGTAATAATAACTATTTCTAACTTAAGGTTACCTTCTTCATAATAAGAGTTATCAAGCCATATATTCTCTATTTTTTATGTGAGATAATTTTCTATAAAACTCTTTTCATTGGTTTATAATTTTTGAAATATCATTAGATCAACTTATGATATGAATTACATATATTTATAGTATGTTTTTTCAGAAACTACTGACTCACTTACTTCTTCTCAATGGTGGTATACTCTATCCCAAGTCCATTCATATATTCGTCTAATAAATAATTATATTATATTGTAAAGTGCATTATTATAAAAATATAATTTAATATATAACATAGAAAAGTAAAATATTTATGAATGAAACTTCTTATACTCGTTAAAAAAAATAAGAATAGTTTTTAAGAGATTTTTTAGGTATTGAATTAATCCCTTTTCTAAAAACTGAGTGGTAAATCTATTTAACAAGAAGATATGTATTCTTATTTAAAGAAAAAAATAATTTTATTAATGTATATACACTAATGACTATATCTATAGGATAAATGTTTAAAAGTAAATATGAGAAAATATATGTGTTCAAGAAGATTAATGACATTAAAAATAATCAATCAACAATAATAAATGAATGAGAGATATAAGGTTTCATAGACCTTTTTTTAATTTTATAGAAATAAAGGATCTTCATTGCCTACTCATGTGATCAATATGATTGGGTATCTAAATAATTTGGATATGTTGGGTTATCTTATAAGGATTTATCAAACTACATATTTCGTTCTATAGTTAATATTAGAAAGCTTATAATAGTCCTTTAAAAATTATAATAAAAATGATTTCAATATAAGTTTACATAATCTATTCAATATGTTAAGGATAGCTAAACAGGACATGAGAGGTCTAGGGTAAATTGTTATAGTGTGGAATAAAAAGGAAAAAAACACAAGGTAATATAAAAGGAAAATTGATGGAGGATTTAATAGTCATCCAAGTTCATTAAAAAATATATGTGGGGTTAGTAAAGAAAAGAAATATTTTCATTTTGTTATTTATTAATTTTTTTTATGTAATTCCATAGAATTATTATGGGTTGTAAGAAATAAACTTGAGATTCCTTAACAAGTATTAATAATATATACATCAATTCATATATTTTGAAATTCATTTGATACCAATTATATGTTATATAATTTTTTAGAATATGTATATGAGTACAAACTTGAGGATGAATTCATGAATAAGGGTTGAAGTTTATATTCAAATGAAGTCATAAGAGTTACTACAATGAATGATTGAATTTTAAAATATTAATTCATGATTTATGGACATAAATTTTTTAAACAAGATATATATTTCATCAATTTCTATATTATATACTGATATAATAGATTTTTTTAAAAACAGTTATCATCAATAAATGATATTATGGTTTTTCACAAATAGTTTGTAATTTAATCCATTTTAAGACATCGTTTGAATAAAAAGTGTGATTTATTTCATCCAAGATAATAATATGTTATCAGAATTATTTTTTATAATATAAAATAAGGATTTATCACTACCCATTTGTGTTATATTTTAATAAATATATATTTTTATGATTTTCTCTCTAGAAATATTAAATTTTTTATGAGATATAGTTATAAATAATTTATTTGTTAAAATTACCACTATATTAAAAGTGTTTTTCATCAATGATTTTTTTGGGAAAATAAAAAATCTAATAGGATAGTGGGAGTATATTTGAACATGAATGAGTTCAAAATGTAAATAAAAATTATGATATAATGGTAAAAATTAAATCAATATAGAGAGGTCCATTATAATCAATTACCAAATGATCCCTTGGAAGAGAGATAATTTTTGGAAAATTTTCAAAATTGGGAAAGTATAAATTCAAAAATATTACCATGTATTTTAAAAAATTTAAATAATTAACATCATAAAATTAGATATTATTAAGAAAATAATTTTGAATATAATATTCAAATGTGGAAAATAATGGTTATGACTCCTAAATCTCATCATTATTTAAATATTATTTCTTCAAGGATGTAATATCACTAAAGGTTTCTAATGGGAGGTTTTATAATATGGGAACATGGGTATTTTATAAATGTCATATAAAATATAACATGTTTATAAATACTAAACAATGTAGAAAAAATAAGTTTCTTTATGACTTTTGTTATTATATGTGTTGAATAATGATGCTTACATATGGTTTTATTTGTATTAAAAAAAGTATAAATTTATAAAAATGTATAATGTTATACACAATTTATTTGTTATTTATCATTAATTTATTTTCTTTTTATATTTAATAGTCTAAAATATTTATTTATCCTTTAAATTATGACTTTGATCTTTCCCTAATTGATAGTAATTATAATGTTTTTTGGGTTTTGATGACATGAGAAGATTAACATGGATTAAGAATTCTATAGAGATATGGAGTTTCATTCAATAAGAAATAAACTAGTTTTGTGCTCTAAATAATCCATTATGTATACTAAATGGAAGGTCATACATTAAGTTATTAATATATTATGGGTGAATGATTTATAGTAGTCCATATTACCAAAGGATAATAAGTAATATCTCCGGTAAATCATTACACTTTAACAGCTTACTTACCCTAGAATTTAGGTCATGTTAATCATGTTATGGTTCAGTATGTTGTTGGTCATGTGGTAGGTTTTAATTAATTATGATATCATTTATCATATTATATAAAATATTTTACTTCACATACATTAAATGATAAATTCTATTGAAGTGAATGGTCATACCTAGATATGTAATGTAACATCCTGACTTGGGTGCCACATGCAAGTCGTCAGAGCCAGTTATTTATGTGACCTTAGGCATGCATCCCCATATGCTATAGGTTTCCATATAGATGTAAGGGTCTAATATATAATGTGGGGGAGACTATAACCTATTTATCAAAGTATATAAAGAGTATAAATAAAAAAAATTATAGCCAAGTGATAATAAAAAATAACCAAGATAATACCATATTCAATAAGACCAACATCACATGATAATTTGAAAACATGGATAAATGACCGTAAATAAATAATAGATATGTAATACCGTATAATTTTCAAGTGTTAAATGAAAACCAAAAATAAAGACACACCGAGAACTCCCCAAGTGGGTCCCAACATCATGTCAGATTCCCTCATCTATGCTCCATCTTGAATCCAAACTCATCCATCTAACATAGAGCTCTTTCCCTTATCTTGTCCTGTAATCAGTAAGTCTATTCAGCAACCAATATGATAGTCTGAGTAGGGTGTGATTAAAAATAAATAGGCCACCAACAATTACATCTTAAATGATATCTAAAATATAAACGTTTATGCAGTTGTATAATGAATTAAGTACAAATGAAAATGTAAACAGTTATCACAATTAATTAGTATTTAATTAACCAAAAAAATCCCTAGGTTTATGATGAATCTAGATCCAAAAACACCATCTTCATACAATATTTTAGTCTAAACCATCCACCAAAGTGATATCAAATTTCATTCCATCATGGGTTTCTACTAATCATTTAATTAAAATTCCATATTTATACAATGGAAGCCTAGAGAAGAGACGACACCCAATGGGAATTCTGAGCAGCAGTTCATGCCCCACAACATAATGATCACATGAAACGCACACACACACACACACACACACACACACACACATATATATATATATATATTAGGGTCCTAGAGTAGTAGTTTGGCACCCCATGGGTATTTAGAGCAGTAGTCCTTTTCTTCCAACTCAGTTACACAATACCACATCCCATGGTTCCACATTCTCAACCACATCTTCCAACCATTATCTTAATTCATTATCCAAACAATTTCATATATTCATTTACCAACCATGTATAATTTATAAATCACCATTTAAATAATATCATCACACTCCATTGGTATCTAGTAATTTTATAATCCCACCAATCAATCAATTTCATTAACCCATTATTCTGAGAATTCCATAATCCCATATAGAACTAATTGATTAATTCAAATTAAAATGAAATTTACCAATCTAGAAATTTCAGTTCACAATTACATACGTTCTATTATAGTAAATAACATGGGAATTGAAAATTATACCACATAACTCAAGGTCATTGACACTCATTTTCAAAACCAAAATCTTGATTTTTTGGTGCAAATATCAATATCACAATAATGCAGAAGATATAGGACCAATACCTAAGACCAAGATGTATAAGAATAGGATAAATTAAAACCTAGTTATAAACCATCACTAATATAAGAATAATTATGCCTCCTCATTGAGAAATAGAGATAGGGGAGAGATAAAACCAAATGGGGAAGAAAATCAATTACTAATGAGGAGCTGATCCTTCAATCAGATCTTCAATTCGCCAATAATGGGGTTCAAGGAGCCTTTGAATCCTCATGAAAGATTCCATAATAGAAATAAGTCACTTAGGGATGTTCCAGGAGGATTTAGGACGAAAACCATGGGCTCAAGAATTTTAATAATTTATTTTGGGTGTTTAAGATTCACAAGCATGGTTTCCTTAGTGTAGGTACATTGTCTTCCAAACCATGTAGCTTAACCATGTGTATCTACTTAGAGGGTCCATGGTTTCCCCTATTAGTGCACAGTTTTACAAACCAACTTCCCACCCTGAAAGTTCCTTATATTATAGGTTTC
Source organism: Viscum album (assembly GCA_963277665.1). Taxonomy (NCBI): domain Eukaryota; kingdom Viridiplantae; phylum Streptophyta; class Magnoliopsida; order Santalales; family Viscaceae; genus Viscum; species Viscum album. The sequence goes on from OY728156.1 coordinate 1,813,878,391, forward strand.
ATGGTTTGGGGAGGAGGCCATATGTTTGGCCAAATCGTGCACCACGTCCTGTACTACCAAAAAGGGGAACACCATTTCCTAAGGAAATCTAGATGATTTTTCCTAATCATGAGACAACTATTCACAATAATAATGGATTCTAAATTTCTAAAATTTTACCCAAATCAACCCCAAGTAAATACCCAACCATGGTATAAAAAAAAGAGAAAAAGAGTACCTAAAAACTAGCATGAGACATCCCAATAATGGTCAGGATCTTACAGTCTCCGCACCTTATAACATCTCATCCTTAAGATTTACTCCTAATCATCACTAAAATTATGTGGTTAAAATGTTGGGTCATTGATCACACATATCTTCTTCCTTATCCCATGTTTTTACCTAAACATGTCCATATTTCCACAATACTCATACTATCAGCACAATCTTTCCCCAGAACACGTTCTCATTTCAATCCATAATATGAATCAGATTCCCCTCAACGCATGAATCATCCTCAAGATCAACACCATCAACATAGGTCACATGATATGGGTCAAGGTGATATTTTTGAAGCCATGATACATTAAAAACATCATTCATATAACTATACCTTTGTGGAAGTTCCAATTTGTATTCCACTAGCCCAATCCTGTCCACAATCTCAAAAGCTCAAACAAACCCAGGTTCTCACTTACCCTACCTCCATTTCCTATGGTGACCCAATCTAAGAGACGCCCAATGAAATACACGATCACCCATTATAAACTCAGGGGATCATTGACATCAATGAATGTACGACTTCTACCTACTCTGATCCGTAGCCATACATTTCTGAATCAACTGGGCCTACTCTGATGTCTCTTTTACGAGACTTGATCTTAACAACTCATACTCATCTACCTATATTGATCATAGAGGTTTTCTTCATGGACAACCTTATTATTTTGCATACAGTGCCATCTAAATAGTCACCTACTAACTATTGTTATAGGAGAACTCAATGATTGATAATTACTTCTCCCAAGACCCACCAAAGTCTAGGATGCACACCCATATCATATATTCTAAATCATGAATATTACATTCAAGATTCCCATCATTCTATAGGTAGAAATCTATACTCATAAATATCTAGCTACCCAACACCTACTGTTAGCCCTTACATAAGAATGAAGTTAATCATCAATCATGGTATAAAACAATACTCTATGGTACCCTATGTAAATGTAAAATCTCATGAATGTACATTTCCCCCAACTAATCCATTATGAAGACCTCCTAGATAGGCAAGAAATGGTTTAATTTCTTCAATTGGTCTACAATCACCCATATAAAATCATTGTTCTAAGGTATCCTAAGATGAGCCACCAAGAAGTCTATTGTAAATCATCCCACTTAAATTCCAAAATATACAATGGATATTGAAAACCACAGAGTCATTGGTGCTTGTCCTTCACTTGATGACATGTGAAGCATCATGTCAGAAACCTTGAAAACTCTCATTTAATTCCTGAACTCCAATATTGTCAATGTATGTTAAAATAAATTTTGGTAAAACCAGGAATGATCACCCACTTTGATGTATGAAACTCACATATCATCTCCTCTCACATTCTCATTTTCACAAAAACATGGTTCATAACATAAATGATATCATCCTTATCTATAGTTCAGTTAGAAAGTTACTTCCAACCATAAATGATTTCTCTGAAGGATAAACACTATGGATCCTCACACTTTTTCTCCATGAATTGGCTCAAAAGTATGGACTCAACAGATAAATATAAAAGGGTCATTTACTCCTGGACCTACTAAATCTAAATATTCATCTCATCCATTAAGGACACGACCTTCCACTAAGAACTAGAATCCTAAACTTCCTAAGTCTATGTCTTCTTGACCAAAGTGTCAACAAAAATGTTTCGGTTCCTAGGTGTATATGCATGATTAAAGCCAAAATACTGCATATACTCAACCAATATACACTTCCAGAGATTCAAATATCACTATAAAAAGATAAAATTTATGATTTTGTTTTCAGTATACACAGTAAACTTTTGGCCCAATAGATAATGCCGCAAACACTTCAAGGGATAAACCACTATAGCTAACTTGAGATTGTGAATAGGGTAATTCTCTTTATTTGGATCCAACTATCATGACCCATACACACCAACTCGATCTACTTTGATCAACAATACTCCATGTTTGATCCCAGAAGTATAAAAAACATGGTATAATACCTAACTGTCATGATTATGAAAAAAATAGATGCAATAGTCAAAATGATTCATCATATATTTGAAAGAATTTTAAAATTTCTCAAAACATTAAAACTTTATACCCCTTCCTATTCAAGAACAAAAGTGGTTCTTAAAAGTGGGACTTTTCTTGGATAAACCTAAAATAATAACTTTCCAACCCCAAAAAGATTCAAATATCAAAAAAATCTTGGGATTCTCCCAAGAAACCACAACCTATACCTTCTATGGGTCCACTGACACACCTTCCTTAGAGATTATGTGACCCAAGAAATGTAACCTATTGATCTAGAATTGATACTTAGATAGCTTGGAATATAGATGAGGATATCTTAGTGTACTCAGAATAATTTCAAGATGTTGGGCATGATCATCATGAGTCTTAGAGTACACCAAGATGTCATCCACAAAAAACAACCACAAAATGATCTAGGTACAATATAAATATTTGGTTCATCAAGACAATAAAAACAACTAGATCATTCATCATCCAGAACGACATCATGAGGAAATTTTATAGGCCATACCTGATTCTGAAAGTATTCAATGTTATATCAAAAGGTATAAATCTAAACTAATAATACCTATATCTAATTTAAATCTTATATAAAATCATTCTCCCCTCAACTAGTCAAAGATATTATAGATACACTGAAGAGGATACCAGTTTCCCACTATCATTTGATTCAATTTATTTTAATCAACACAAAAACATAATTTTTTCTCTTACTTAATTGTAAACAAGAATGACGGACCCCAATGTGATGTTCTCAGATGGTTTAATCCCTTATACATCAACTCTTCCAACTAAGTCTTAAGTTCCTAAAGCTTTGTTGGTTCCATTATATTTGGTGGAAAAGTAACTAGTTTATCCTTAGGAAATAGATCAATTTTAAACCCAACATCTTTCTTAGGTGATAGCCTTGAGATTTCATTTAGAAACACATGCTAAAATTAGTTCACTATTATTGGAAAGGGATCTTGATTTTAACCCCCTTCATCTAGAAAATTACTTGATACCTGAGCGATGAGATCCCCAAGTTTCTGATAAACTATCCCTTCATGAACATTAAGGATATACCACTCCCCATGATAAATATAATTATTAACCTCTCGAGTTATAAAAATAATTATACTATTATAACAATCAGGATGGGCTCAATATGATACCAGTTAGTCCATTACCAAAATCAAGTCAAATCATTACACATTAACTATGTAAATATCCCAATAAAAATGATATTACCAAACCTTAAGAGAACACCCCATACATAAATAGAGGCCCATCGACCGTACTTCTAATGATGTGTCGATTTTCATAACCCCACTCACAAACTCCACCACAAGACTAAAACCGTTCACAATTTCTGAATATATAAAAGAATGAGAGCCTCCTATATAAAATAAAGAACTAGTGAGTTTATATTCTACAAGAATGGTACCTCTGAATATTGACAGTCCAAACTTTATATCCACTTGTGAAGGATGAACATCATGAAAAAATCCTTCCCCTCTTCTCTATGCTGTAGTATGAGTCCCTTGAGCTGCACCACTCTACTGGTATGGGTGCTCCTACCCTGATGTACCAAATCTACTGCCTCGACCACTACAGATAATAGAACCCCAACTGCTTTACTAATATGGGGTAGAAGACCCCCTTCCAGTACTCCAAATCTTTTCGGATCCTCCATCATTACCCATTAGTAAAGGGATTATATAATACCTTTGCAAGTGACCCATTCTACTATAGGCCCGAAACTCCACTAGTGGTCAAGGAAACTGACTAAAAATATGACCTAACCTACTACACTAGATGAAGTATCCTCATTTACTTCTCTAAGTAACTGATCCTTCTCTCTAACCACATTGTTTTCTATTTCCCTAGTAGACATTTTCATAGTGATTCTACCTACTATCAGAAGATGTACTTTTTTTGGTCAAATAGAAACCACTTACATACCACTTGAATCCTCCTTCAATATCCCCTTAGAAATTAGATCATGATTCACCACTTAATTAAACTTCCTCAGCCAAAAGATGTTATGTTGGGACTTAATATCATATTTAATCCCATCTTGGAATTTTTTTCACATAGTTTCATCATTTCTTGCCAAAAAAGAGCTTCAAATCTACAAATAAAACAATATAGTCCATCATGAACATACTCCAATGGGTTAACTGCATAAAATCATCTACCCTCTCCCACCATAACTCCTCTGGGTAAAATTTTATTAGGAAATTCTGTTAAAATTATTTCTATAAAATGTTCTCCAGCTTCTTATCATGAGTATGAATATACCACCAATAATTTACTAATCTGCATAGAATATATGTATCAAATTTAACACTCCTACATATAGGATTATCCAAATGATCATGAATCATCTGGATGGACAAAATACAAAACTCAACTACCTCAAGTCCACTATCTTTAGTGAATTTTAGAGGGTACTACCACTGGAACTCCTATTTTAAGTCAGATATATTTCGGACAACCCTCTTTAGGTCTCTATCTATAAAAATCATAAAGCGAGAAAAGTTATTATGAAAGTACTTTCTATCTCATTCATCCAAAACTATCAGAGCATCCAGCTCCACTTTTGGAGGTACATTTCCATCCATGACCACCTATCATCCTATAAACAATCATCATCATGGACTCATATCTTGACATTACCAAACACGTGTCTTAGCCAATGAGCCCTTACCCAAGTGGTAAGGTGCTCCTGCTTGGCATCCAAGAGGCCCATGTTCAAAATTGGGTGGAGTAAAATGTCTTGTTTACTATAGTAGTACTGTAGCAGGCACATTAGCAGTACTATAGTAGTTACTATAGCAGGGACTATTCGGTACTGTAGCAACTGTAACTATTCACCTGATTTGGGCCTTCGGGCTATCAGTTTGATCCTACGGGTCTCTAGGGCCATCGGGACATCAAAGGCCTTTGATCCATAGGGCATTCGGGTCACATAGACCAGGGATTAGACCAGTTCTCATAGATCAGGCCCCAGAAGAGGATCATAGCAACAAGTGCAGTCACTCGAAGTAGAGATAACCAGATTGAATGAATGAGAGTGTATAGAAACTACCATTGGGACTAGGTACCATGCAGATTTGTATGGTGCAATGCTAGCTGATCAGCAATGCAAGGTGAGGAGCTTAGTGATCAACGATGCAAATCCTGGGGAAGGGCAGTTCTAGTGGGTTGGGCATATAGGTCATGTATTGGGCATGGTATGCCTCTGGGCCTTCGGGTCATGTATTACATGTCTTATCGGTCCTTGTTCCTTGGGCCTATGGGTCATTTACGGGTTCCCCTTCATCCCTTAAAAGAAGGATTATCAATAATAAAATAAAAAAGTCCTTCAAGAAATTTGGGCAAACACATGTCTTAGGACACATAACACATGACTAACCCATTTTCAGAAGATGGATTAAAATTAATCCATATCAATTCATCCCACATACCCATAACATAGTAAAAAATGAGGCATTATCAGTACCCCCAATCATACCTCACCTGGGTCATGGTTATCATAGGGTAAACACTTACATATTCTAATTTTCTCATTAGACACTCATTTTAAAATTACCAATTACCACATTTAGCATCATTTTACCTATCTAAATATATCTTTAGGAACCTTCTCTTTTAAATCACACAAGTAAAGAAAAGAAATTTCATTTAAATTTCTGAATCAAACCCTTCTTTTCTATGCGTGCCTAAATGATTCATGTCATAATAAATCCTAAGTCCTTAGAATGATTCATGTATAAAAAACTCTCAAGACATAACGGTCTATGAGAAAATATCTTAGAAAAAAATGACATCACACAACAAGTGCATCACCCATGGAAAAATAACATCTGACTATAGTAGCAAACATCATCAACAAAAATCCCACAATGGGTGCTTGGGGTTTTTTCATACATAGGTTAACTAATCTGATTCATGAGCTCATGAATCAGGCCTGAATCATCCTAATCTACTATCTACCATTCTAACATAGTAAAAAAAATGTAAAGAAAGAAATCCCTTTTGATACCACTTTGTAATGTCATGAACTAAGTGTCACATGTCGGTGCCTCGATTTGGTTAGTTACATGACCCCAGGAGTGACTCCCCGTACACCATAGGCCACCGACTAGCTATGAGGGTCTAATATATATAGCGGGGAGACTATACTCTCTTTTTCAATGAAACAAAAACAATGTAAATCAATAAGTAATGGCCAAATGATAACAAACAATAACTAGGATAATACCATAATCAATAAGACCATCATAACATGATAATTTGAAAACATGAATAAATGAATATAAACCAAAATAGTGGATATATCATGCCATATAAGTGTCAAGTGTTAAATGAAAACCCAAAATAAAGACACACTAACAACACCCCATGTGGATCCCAATATCATGCTCAGTTCCCCCATCCATGATGCCTCCCAAATACCAACTTAGCCAACTTACATAGGGCTCATGACCATATTCTATCATGAAATCATGAAGTCTATTTAGGTACCGATTAGGAAGCCTATGTAGGGTGTGAGTAAAAATTAGTAGACCACCACTAATGGTGTATAAAATAATATATTGTCTATGACAATGTATGCAGTTGTATAAAGAATAAAGTACAAATGAATAAGTCAACAATTTTCACATTAAATTATTCTTTAATGAACCGAATAAATCCTTGAGTTCATGAAGACACCTAAACAAAAAAACCTTCTTCATATATTGTTCCAGAATATAAACTACCCACCAAAGGTATATAAAATTTCATTCATGAATAATTTAATTCCAATTTCAAGTTCATACAATTGGGGACTAGAACAGCAGTCTCACACCCCGTTGTTATTTGGAGGTCATTCCCTAGCCTCAAACTCAGGGATTACATGTAATATATATATATATATATATATATATATATATATATTTGGGAGCATAGAGCAGCATTCTAGCACCCTATTGGTTTTTCGAGCACCATTCCATGTCCCAAAAATCATTCGTAAAATACCACATCTCATGGTTCCACATTCCCAACCCAGCTATCCACCATTTCCATAATCAATTATTCAAACCATTTAATAAATTCATTTTCAACCATGAATAATTTATAAATCATCATTTCAATCATATCAGTACACCCCATAGGTCTCCATAAATTCCATAGTCCCATTAATCAATCCATTTCCATGACAACCCGTCCGAGTAGGGCCTATTCTGAGACTCCCCAATATCACCTCAAATATGATAGGGGATCTTGACTAGTGATGTGTAGGAATATCACCAACATGATAGGCCTTTTCCTAAGTACCTTTTAACACACACACATACAAATCTCCAAGACTATACAATGTGAAAATTTAAAAATTGAACAACCATGCATGCATAATATAAGTCCCACAACTAGAGTACGATATGAAGTAAATGAATTTAAATAGGGAAAAACAAAATTCCATAACAAAGAGTTTGAAAACAAGTCTAACTTGAAAGTAAAACTGGGACTACTGTCAAAATACCATAGGAACACAGCTCAGTCTGTTTGGTCTCTCTAATAATAGTACGACCCTGATCCTTCAAGGACGTCATCAAAAGGATAATTTTCTACAAAATACAAGACATGTATGGGAAAATATTATGTAGTTTGGGTATAAAAATCCCTAGTAGGACACCTAAAAACCTTAAAGAATACAAAAAATGAAATATATTTAGCTCTACACAGGTATATGTATACAAAAAATACAATAAGAATATGTAGATATATTTAATAAAGACACACAGTATAAAATGTAAGTCACAAAAATTGTATACTGACCTAGGTTTCCAACTCAAAGATTCCACACCACACTCATCTAGAATAACACACTCTTGAGTTTTATAACACGGATTATGTCTGTCTGAGAGATAATTCTCATTGGGTCTCTCCATTATAAGTACACACTCAAGGTCTAAAGAGATAAGATACATAGATGAGGATCACTCACATTTCTATGAGGTGATACCAACAACTCAATCTAGATTAACCTTCTTTGTAGAGGATTGACCTCCATGTAGTGTTGGTCATGATGATAAAAAGAACTCCACCAATGGAACATATATAAATAGAGGATCGCAATACAAGACCCACGAAGGGATTCCAAAGACTATATCCAAGAACTCCTGATGAAGGTATCACTATCCTAGGTGTAGGAGGTGATTCTATACCAGCCCTCAGGGAATGGAAAAGGGGAACACACACTAATGAAACTTTTCCAAGATACATAGGAAAATGTCTTCAATCCAACTTCTTAGGAGTAAATGATGTGTATTAGGGTTACATGTCGTGCCCATTGACCCCGGGTCCTTTCCATGTAAATGACCCATTTATCATGTTTTATTTGAGTCCACATAGAAGTATATGGCATGTCAGCTTCCCATGTAATCCACCCATGTTTCAGTACACTTCTTATCCCATGTAATTGTCAAAATTGTGTCTGTGTAGGAGAGTACACAACATTCTCTAACTCATGTACCCCAAACCATGTTCGTGTACCCTTCTAGGTATATGTTAAGTCTCCAAGAAGAGGTCACATGTTGGGTGATAGTTTCATAGACCGTGTGATACTTACCTCCTCCTAGAAACCCTATCCATAATATAGGTGGCTCCACATGGCATTTAGATCCACATTAATAGACATGTTGTGTGGAATTTTCTAGAATTCACCATCTGGTTCCACAAATATCTATTGTTCCTATGGCCTTTTATCCAATTATCATTTACTTAAAAAATCTTGAATCAATCCTCATAATTCTATTCCATTATTAAACAACATGATCTTCCCCTTTGATTCATTCTGAACACGATATTTTTCTTCATTCTTCATCATGTGCCAAAGAACATGAAATCATGTATCCAATGGAATATTATTTGATGCCAATTTGTTTTTCTCACCACCTTCATGCCATAAGAATCCTAGATCGATAATATTATATTGTTTTATAAAGAAATGGGTGGAAAACAATTGATTCATCAGGATATGTCAAACCACAGGACAAACAAAGAACTCTTGCGATTAAGAAAGAAATTAGGGGAGAAAATAAATAGGAATAGACTTGGATTGATTTTCATGTTGATCTTAGTTTGTTGTCATTAGAATGAAAATTGAAGAACCAACAATTAAATCACAATGAAAATTCTCCCAAATCCGGATTAATATAACCCATCCTACAAAATGATCCATCTATGAATCTATCAGTTGGTTGATTGATTCGATTTCATCAGGGAAATTAAGATTATGGAAGGAATCCAAATAAAAAACTCCCTTCCTTGATTCAGATTTATTTATAATGAATAACAGAGCCACACCATGATCTCTGGTGACATCCTTTGATCCCTTCTCACACCGGTCATCGATCTTCGATTTGTTCAGCATCCTCCAATGGAATATCATTCGACGCTCTTCAATGATCCTCTGGATATCTAGGTTTTTGTATCAAAACCTAGGAATTCCTCATAAATGTGTATTTAAAAAAAATAGGATAGGTTCCTGAATCAATGAAACAAAATATAATAATTTATTTAATTATTTAATTATTTTTTATACCTGTGATGAATTTTCAATAGACACCTTTCACTGACCAAGTTTATGTCACACCAAGGGTAAACCTCACATTATGAACTCAATGGTTCCCTCTGATTTCTGATCTGGGACATATTTTTTAAGTTATTCCACTTTTTCAAGAAAACTACATCGATGTGCTATTAAATATATTTAAGATATTTTTACTATTTAGTAAGGGTGCACTGGGCCCTGGAATCACATGCCATCACAGCACCTGGTCTCTAAAATAAATCATATAATATCTAAATTTTTTTACCTAGAATATATGAGTAAATAAAATTTCAGAAACCCATTATTCCATCTATTTTATAATCACATGTTGAAACTATTGATTAATTCAAATTAGAATATAATTCCCTAATGTGGAAATTTGAATTCCACAATTACATATATGGAATTATAATCAATAATATGGTAATTAATAATTATACCACCAACTTCAAGGTCATTGAAAAAAAAATTCCAAACCAAAATCCCCAATTTATTACTAAAAGATCGAAATCAAAACAATGTAGAAAATATAGGGCCAATACATAAGACCAATATCCAAAGGAACAAGATTGATTAAAACCATAATATAAACTATCACTAATTTAGGATAAAATGATCCCTCTTCATCATGAAAAATAAAATGAAGAGAGTCAACAAATGGGGAGTAAATTTAGTTACCAACAAGGATCCAATCCTTCAAATTGATTTTTGATTCACATAAGGTGGGATACAAAGAGACTTGGATTCCTCCTAGGAGATTAAAAATTAATTTAATTCAGTTAGTGTTGATATAGGGAGATTTTGGGTGAAAACAAGGGGGTTTATGAATTTTAATAAGTGTTTTTGGGGGATTAAAATACGCCTACATGGTTTCTTGGGCAGTGGAACATTATTTAAAAAACCATACACCTTAATCACAGGACTCTAATTAGGGTGCACTATTTATTCTAAGTGGAACATGGTTTGAAAAACCATGTTACCACTATTAAACCCCCATATTTTAGAGGGTACATGACTTTGGGAGGGAGGCCTCACTCTTTTTCCAAACCGCAGAACAATAGTGCCTCACCTCCTTTGCCTCCAAAATGGGTGCATGGTTTCTTGGGAAAAAAGAATGATTTTATCTTACTATACACCAACTATTCATAGCCTCATTGGATTCTAAAGTTCTCTAATTTCACTAGAAATAAACCCAAACAATACCCAACCATGGTATAAGCAAAACAAGGGTAAAATAATACTTGAAAATGGGCATGATGCATCTCTATAAAGCTCAACATCTTACAGGTAAAATGTTATGCACTAATTTCTTTAACTGAGTGACATTAGATGCAATAATATTTTTGTAAAAATGATATGAGATGTTTTCATTGGTCTTATTCATTAATTATTCACATAATTGACATTTTTTGTGTATTTCTATATGGGTGTCACATCCCATGACTGGTCAACTAGAATAGATCTATGTTGGGAGAAACTGTGGGACCTTAGGTGGACCAACTTATATATTAGAGGGTTTTTTTATAGTGATGAAGTCCTATGATAAAAATTATGTGGAAAACAACCTTAATATAAAAAACAAGAAGAAAAATTAAAATCAACAAACTAAACATCTGAGTAAATATATTAAATTTATATTGAAATACAAGTAAAACTTATAAAATACACTGACATGCAATAAAGTAAGGAAACCATACTATATGACTAGTCATTGATAAAAGGGGTCGATCATACACTAGTATGATCACATATAGATATAAATAAAAGTACTAAAACAAGTAGCATGAGGCTCAATTAAACAATTATGATTCTCACCTCAACCATTTATTTATAATCATATCAAGTTACTCCTACATAATTGATGAAGCTAATATTTTCATAGATTTTATACTATAATTTACTGTTATTAATCCCACAATAGTTTTATTTAAAAGGAAATTGTAACATTTTTAGGTTTTTGTGGTATTTTGAGCTTAAAGAAAAAAATGTTCAATTCTAGAATTTTAACTATCTTCAATCACTTCTGTATTTCAGGGATATCTTTTTCAATATTCATCCTAATTGAGGGATTATTTTTTCGGGATTTCTATATTAGTGGGATACATATTTGTTAATTGGTGAAAGTCTGGATTCTGATATATGGATTCCCAAATAAATTATTCTTTTTCGAAAGTTCTTTTGTCTAGAAGAGTGGACCCACCTAAGAAATTGATCCACAACACTATCCAAAGGTTTCCAAATGAATTGATTCAAACTGTAAATGAAAGGGGATTCAATTAAGAATGTTATTAAGGTGTTTGATGAAAAAATATCTCATTAAGACATTATTTAAATGGTTATAACTAGTGTAATATGAAAGGTCTCTTCAGAAAAAACAATTTCATTTAGTAATTAAATCCTATAATTTACCAAAAATTCCCAAAAAGAGTGAAAATTGGAGAGTCAACATGGATTTTTATTTGAACAAAAATCTTGAAGTAAACATGGAAATATTAATCTGGTATAAATTTCATTATGGCATGAGAAGTTAAAGGTGTGGAATATGGAGAGTCACTTGGCCAGATTAAACGTCTCAAAGTAAAACATTCATAACTCTTTTTGGTGATGAATGTTGTTGAAATTTTGAGTGTGAAAAAAATAGAAATTATGGAACCTCTTTTATGAATATTCCTATTAAAAATTCATCCATTATTAGGGAATCTATTCAGAAACATTTTGAGGATAATTTTGCAGTGAATTATTTCACCCCCTCTCCCTATAAAAATGTATCCCTTCTTCATTTCAAGGTGTGGAAACTTGAGGTAGATTTTGTTGGAAATTTTAGTATATTTTCAGTATTTAAAATTTTTTAATATTAGTTTACATTCAAAATATTAGTCTTATTATTCATTTATCTTATTATTCAATTTTCCTTCATTTCTTATTTTGTATTTTTCCCACCATTATTTCAAGTCAATGTTTGTGGATAACTAATCCTTGTTGTTGTTCAAGGGGGAAAGTGGTGTCATTTGAGAATATTGTGCTATAACTATTTCTCATATTTTATTATAATATTTTAGTGGTGGTTAAATTTATTATAGTGATTCATCATGCCACTTTCTCTATAATTTTTTTTCTTCTACATCATTTAATCATTTTCATTCTCATTGATATTTATGTCATTCAAATGGTGGAGTTTGTATTAAGTTTTTATGTAGAAGTTGTTACAGTAATATTCAGAGGTGTTAGTGTAGGTTAATACCATCCAAATGAGATGATGTATATTTAAAGGTCTGGATCTCTATATTAAGTAAAATAATGTGGAGATATTTTGAATAATAATGTTAACACCAACATAAAACCCCGAGAACAATAGTTTTATTCCCCTAACTAATTTGTCTCCATTCATTATTTTCTTTTTGATTTGAATTTTCATTTTCATATATATTTTATTTCATTTATTTTAAGAATCAATTTCCATTTATATTTGTTAATATGTACTTTTATATTAGTTATATTAATAATAGTGACAATAGAAAAATGGTGTGTGTGAGTGGCCTACTTGAGAGATCGAACTTGGTGATAACTCTATATTACATACATAGGTAAATAAAATATTGATTAGGTTAAAACAAATATAATATATATTTTAAATTGGAATTATTTTCTGGGAGGATAAGCACATAAAAAAACTATTTTCCCCAAAAAACCGAAAAAAATCAAGAATTTCACAAAAAATAATTTCATTGCATATCTTCCATTTATTCAACCAAAATGGATTTTTTATGGTGATTACTATAATTATAGTCATATTGAATTCAATTATGTTGATAATAATAGGGAATAGATTTTGATTATTGAAATCGAACAAAATTCCTTGACTCTTCAATAGAATTTCAAAGTTCTCAAAAAATCAAGAAAGATAGTTGAGTTGTTGGCCACCAAAGTTGAAGAAGTTAAGGTCTTATGGATAGAATAGAAACAAAGGAATTCTAAGGATAATGGTGTTCCTATTGAACATACATTTCAAAAATATATTTGTGAGGTTTAAGTGAAACATGATGATCCACTTCCCTCTATAGAAAATGCATTCTCAGTTTCCCTTCTCGAAGAAATGGAGTTTAAAACTAAAAATTATGAGGGAGATTTAATTTCTATGAATTATTTTAATTCCAAACATATGATGTTTTAATTTCAATATGATATCCATTATTCTATTTTTTTAAGATTCAGTATCACTACTACATGCCCTGGATGAAGAATATGAAGGAGTTTCATGTGTTTTAGAGAGAATGGAGGATCCTGTTGAGATGTATACTATCACAAAAGAAAAAATACATGGGGAATAATTTTACAAACCTAATAAAAAATATAAGACACACCATATTATAATAATTTCACCACCAGTGGACACTACTCCTCTTGAAAAACAAAACAGGGGGCACCACTATATTCTTTCCCCATCCCCTCATGATCTCAAATTTTATCTTTCAACTTATCTGTGGTTCGAGGATATTTGTATTTTCTTTGGGTGTACTAGCTCATGTAATATACTTATTAATGTTGTGAAAAATAAAATTTTGTGGTTTCTATGTAAGAAACCCCCGCCATATTCGGATTGGGGTTAAACCACTATAACTTCCCGACTAGGGGAAGTTAAAAAAACTAGCACCCACATGGGGGTCAAAACCATGTTATATCCTATTTTACATTCCTATTTTATTTATTTTTTTATTATTATATTTTATGTCATGTTTTATAGGTATAGTGGTAGTTTTTAGAATCTTAACTCAAATATTTGAATGAAAAATAAATTTAGGTTTTGAGAGAGTGTCAACCCAGTAGATGTTTTATGTCATTTTTTTATTTTGTTTATTTTTAGGAACATTATACTTCAATGAATATTCTTATCACTTTTACCAAATCAATTTATATTGAGATTATTGAAATAATTTTTGAATAAATAGATTATAATTGATTGTTTATGTGAGAACATTTTCCCTGAGTTGGATTTTCAAGCATTTTTATGAGTTTGACATATTCTTGAAATCCATGACCATGAAACACTGAATAAAAATATTTTTCCACTCTTATTTGGTATTCTAATACACTTTGAAATATTCTTCCCAATACCCACACTTTATTTATGGAAACATAGATTTTGTGGTCGAATAAGAATTTGTGACTTTTCTCTTTACAAGATTTGGATTTCATGGAATGTTTTTATAAGATTGAGGAACTTGTTTGGAAATAACATTTTAACTCAAGAACTAATATTAATTTTATAATTAATTATCCCTTATATTACACTAATTTATTTATAGGTTTAAGCCACATTACAAGATGAGATTTCGTTACCTACACACACACTTGGTATCTTTGCAATGATATTTCAAGTTTGAGTGTGGGGGAAGGACCCTTATTGTGTGTTATTTGGGATGCATTTCATTTTTTGGTGATGTGAGGTGTGTATAATAATTTTTGGTAGTGGATAATGAGATAATTTAGGAATAATTAATCATTTCATTTTGTTTTATTTGTTTCACCCATTTCTCTCCATTAAAAAAATGTGAAAAATTGGAAATGAAAAAAAATGGATATGAGATTGAATTTCACATTGTAATTTACTTTGTGACTCATGTAACTCTAAAACATTATTGTAATAAATTTTAATTAATTTATTTTATTCAATTTTCATGTCATTTTAAAAAATAAAATAAAAAAGAGAAATAAAATAAATTTGTGCCTTTCTGGATATTTAAAAAAAGATTAAAAAAAGAACTAAAAGGGGGAGAACGTGGATGATATCATTAATTTTTTAAATTTGTTGTATAATTTCCATATTCATGGGATATATATTTCTCCACTAGGCCAAGAATTTCTTTGGATATATGAAGGCCAAAATAAATCTTTCATTGTGGAAAGTTGTTCTTACTGGAATAGTGGAACCCACCTCAATAATTGAGAAATAAATCTGGATAAAGGTGTCCAAATTCATTGATTAGAACTAGAAAATAAATAGTATTAAATTATTTGAGATCATTATAAGTTTAAATCACAAATTCTCTAATTAAGACATTATTTAAATGGTTACAACTAGTAGAATATGAATGGTGTCTTTGGGAAGAAGTTATTCTGTTCAGTAATTATATCCTATAATTTACCAAACCTATCCAAATAGAATTAAATTTGTAGTTTAGATAGAGAATTTATTTTATAACAACTATATTTAAGTAATAATGGGGATATTATACATGTTTCAATGTAATTATGGTATTATAAGTTGAAAGTGTGGAATACGAAGAGTTACCTGGACAAATTAAATGTCTTAGAGTAAAATAGTCATAAACCCTTCTTCCAATGGATAATGATGCTGAAATTTTTATGGTGAACGAATGAGACATTATAGAAACACTTTTACAAAGAAAAATATTACAAATTCTTCCATTATTTGGACAGAAATTCAGAAACATTTTTAGGATACTTTTGGATAGAATTCTTTCACTACCTCTCCCTATAAAAATGTACACTTTATTCATTTCAAGGTTTGTAAACTTGGAGTAGCCTTTGATGGAAATTTTAGTATATTTTTTAGAATTTTACATTTTTTAATATTAGTTTACTTTTAATAAATTATTTTTTTATTCATTTATCTTTATCTTCTACTTCACTTCTTTTCTTATTTTGTGTTTCTCTCACCATGATTTCAACTAAATGTTTGTGGAGAACAAATACTCATTATTGTTTGAGGGGGGAAGTTGTGGAGTTTATTATGAATTACTGATTTATCATTTTTTATTCTAAGATTTTATTAGTGGTTAAATTTATTGTGGTAAGTGGGCACCCCACTTTCTCTACAATTGTTTTCTTCCTCCTCATATAATCATTTTTCTTCTCGTTGATATCTAATTCATTCAAAAAGTGGAGTTTGGATTAGGCGTTTATATAGAAGATATTACTATAAGATTCTGAGGTCTCAGTGTAGGGTAATACCATCCAAATTAGTGGGTGTAGAGTGAAATGTATGAATCTATATATTGAGTAAAATAATGAGGAGTTATTTTGAATAAAAAATGATAACACCACCATGAAACCGTTAGAACAATAGTTTTCTTCCAATAACCTCTTGGTGTTATTTCATTATTTTTTTTGTGATTTTCATTTTCATATGTATTATATTACATTTATTCTAAGGATAAACTACCCATTTGTATTAGTTTATAAGTAGTTTTATATTATTTATATTTATAATAATAATAAGAGAAAGGTGGTGGGTGTGTGAGTAGCCTCCTCCGGAGATCGACCTAGGTGTGCACTCTATATTTCATACAAAGGTGAATAAGATATTTAAAAGGGTAAATTGTATAAAATACCTATCATTAATATTCTATTGTGAAAAGGTGACTACCCTGACATGTAAGCTATATATAAGAAATTTTCTTCATCCAAAGATAACCAATAGAGTATGAGAATGGATATTAATAGGGAACCACAAATAGAGACATTAGAATATGTTTTAATATACCAATTAATGATAACATACAAAAATAAAAAATAAATACAGTCATCGTACAAACAACTAAGTTGAGTCATCATGTACATTCCAATCCAAAATGGTTCTTGGAACTACCTTCTTTAGCCAGATCCTATGAATCACAGTAGTTGTACCAGAGTAAAACATGAATGGAATAACATTATTTTAATAGTGATTATGAAATTTACTTATCTAAATTCCATATCCTAGAGAATCATAAATAGTATGTGGATCATAGTTATCACATATAAATTACACACATCAAATGAAATACCCAATTAACTTTCCACCCTTAGAGATGTTATAGTAACAAATACTTTCGTTATAGAGGACCCAACGTACAGTTGTCTCATAGAGGATTTCCCTTCCCCAATGGAGGTTGTGAAAGGACCTAAATCACTATCATAACTGAGAAATGTTTTGGTCCTAGATGGGTACTATGCATATGAATCATATCATTATAGATTCATAACAAAAAACTTTTATTGGATGTGTAGGTTTTCCAACGCAATAATGCTACATTAAATTACTATGAAGATAAATAATAAAAATGGAATATATAATATATTACTAGAACATATTTAGTGATACATACACTCTTGTAAATCATATATAGGCAAGAATATCAAGGTACTCTCCTTTACTAACACATAACACATGTTAATAATCATACCAAACATAACCATTCATACTAATAATTATTAGTCAATGACTATTAAGCCCATTAAATAAAACATCATATCACACTCTAACACATATTTCATGATATGATGAATTTAGTAACTTTAAAATATTATAAATTGAAAACCAAGAAACTAGGTCTTAAAAAACCCATCCCTTTTAATCACATCCTATCACAAAAACAAAACTCATAACCTATATAGTTTATATACAATAACAGTTTTGGAATACAAACAAATCTCTTAGAACGCAAGGAGAATAAATAACCAACATCTTGTCATAACGCTATTATGGCCAGTGTAATCCCCCAAATTTAACACATATAAGGATTCCAACATAAATTTATGCCTTAATTTACCTAATCTATCTATACAAGGACAAACTAAGGTCTGTAGCCCTATATTTCCCCTTACACTGATAGTTCCCCCAATGTGATCTCATTTTCAAAAATCCATCCATTGAAAAACATATAAAATTTACAAACCAATGTATTCTCATAAAAAAGGAGTTCCATAATAGAACCCATACAATGTTCACTATCCTCAATTATAAATATATTTTGATTTGCACAGATGACACACCTTCACTAATAATAACCCATAAGATGAACTTGAAATGATTTTATCAATAACACTTTTAAAACCATTCCACATGCCTTATAAGGATTCCAATGTGAAATACCTTTCACAAAGATTTTGTTCTCCCTAAAAATGAATTTACATGGTTTTTGAAAACATATATATGTTTAAATTATAATTATTTATTAATTATTAATCAATATATTAGATACAGTTAGAAACCTCATTCCAAATATCTTCCATGTATGAAATAGAGGTCATGTATAAATATAAAATGGAGAACCCATGAAAAACTTACATTGATGATATCTATTATAATTTTATTTATCAATATGTTAGAGTAATATTGCTAAAATATTGCCACAAGATTACATTATCCATGGTATATACATGGGATAAAATCAATCACCCATCAAAGGGGTAGGATCCTCCTATATGTTCATGGAATACCAGTGCCTCTCTTGGTAAATAGTGTAGGAGGTAGAGATTTTGGGATAAACAAAGGATGTATTGGAAGGATTAATATATCACCATATCGTAGTGATTACCTCAATTTATATACATAATGGATTTAATCAAGTGATGATGCATTGTCTCATAAGGTATGAGTTATGCATGAAGTTACAAACTGGTTTTAACCCTTAGAAATTAATAATATCCAATTTATTTTATCTTTTGAAGTTATTAATAGTAATTATAACCAATTTTGGGATGATTTTAATATTTATAATTTAATGTTTCACAACCATGCCAAGGAACTGGCTACAATATCAAAATATTATGGATGATGATAGTGAAAATTACAAGCATATTATATGATTAATAATCATTTATGTCATATTGTATAAAATGAACAGATCATAAGCTATGATATAGGTCTTTAGAGCATATAACCTTCAATATACCACTTGCACTAAATCCTCATTAACATTGTGTAATTTCATATTATATTGTATTATATAAAATAACATGTGAAACTATATCCAAAAATAGTTTTTTATTTTTTTGAAAACACTTTTGGAAATTTTCTATAAACTTCACCTTGTATCATATTATATGAAATACCTTGTGAATAACCTTCAAAAACTCCTTTTGAATAAATTTTAAAACACTCATAGTGCATCGCTCTGATTAAAACGCAATCAAAATTTTGTTTACAACAAATTTTAAACCCATGGTTCTTTGTAGTGTTGATAACAAATATTAATTCATGAATTCATAAATATAATTAAAGTGTAGGTTCTAGTAAAGAATAAATACTACTACAAATAAAAAGGTATCTGGTGTGATCTCTATCAAAGACATGTATGTATCTCTAAACCTGTGTCCACCAACTACATAATATGCATGAAATAATCTTAATATATTTCATTTTTATACAACATAAAGATACCATGTGACATAGATCATGTCAATCCTATATTTCCTCCTCATATATTCTCAATTATTCAAGTATAGTATATTTTAGTTGATAAATACATCACATTTAATTCACCGTTATTAATGATTACAACACATAAACCTTATATTAATAGAAAATCACATTATATATCTTAGCTAGGTACAATCATACACTTACTCAATCAATATTAAAAGTTGAAAAGATGTCATAATAATCATGAAAGAGGAAAAGTCCAACAATGAATATGTTAAAACAGATGATAGGATAAACAACACACCCAACCACCATTGATTAGATAATCCCTAAAGATTTTTTAATAATGGAATAAATGTAAAAAGGTTATCATTATAAGTGTCTCACCAACTTAGATATGAGGAAATAAACATATGAACCATAAAACCATTATATACTAATGAAATTGTGTATGAAATTCTATGTGGTATACTCGATGGGCCATCTAGTATATAAAAACCCATGTTGTGCCTCATGAGAATATTACATATCCGAATACCAAAATCTTATTCATGGAAACCTTAAAATTTCATCACAATCTATAAAACAACATGAAAAAAAATCAATCAATAAAAACTCAAATTCATTCTTTGAGAGGTCAATTATCACATAACTTCATTATTATATGTTTCCAATAGGAAATAATGATAATTTAGGAATTTTATTTCATATAAAATGATGCATTTTTTATTTTTAAACATATTTAATAATTTTAAAAAATCCTTACATTAGTTCATATATCATCTTTTCACATATGATATACAGTTTTACTAGTCATATATTTACAATACTTTTAGGGTTTTGTTAAATTCATTACATCTAAATGATATTCCAAATATATCACTAAGTGAATATATAATGAAAATGTCCCACTAAACTCTTTTAGTGACTAACATTTATGAAGTAAGCTAGTTTTAATAAGGGTGAGACTTAGTAATAATATTCCTAATATTCAAACATTTGAACAATTATTCAAGAACCTTTATTTCAAAATATCTTATATTACATTGTTAATAAAATTTATTGTCAAATTAGAACTCTTTATTAATTAATCTTCATCGTCATTCTCTAGAACATATTCCATAAAATAGTTTTCTTGAAATCCTTTTAAATCTAATAAAAATATTTAAAAAAATATTTTACCTATATAATATAAAACATTCTTAATAAAAACCTTTATTGTTTTTTTATTAGAATAAAAATCCATTTTTTAACTTTTTAACTTCCCTAAGTTCAAAAATACTATCACTAACCTCTTAGACACTATATTATCTTCAAAATATCATACATATATACAGAAACTATTTTATGTTAGGAAATATCTATTATTTACTTTTAGTAGAAATATTTAAAAAATAATAATTTATATACATAAATAATATGGTATTATTTGTGTTTTGGAGCATTAATCTAAAAATGAGACTTTATTCATTGAAATATTCCATTAAATGTGGAATCAAATACTGATTTTTTTACAAAAATCTGGATCCAAATATTATTTTTAAACCTAATATATATTATAATGAATTATTTACCATGTGTATTGAATCCATAATCTAAAAATATTTATTACAATACTATTTTTGTAATAATTTTTTCTTATCAAATTAGAGAAATAATATGAATACACACATCCTTTATTTAGATCCATCTAATCTTGATATATTAATTTATATTAAAATATATATTTTACTAACCCTATAATTTATAATTTAAATTAAAACTATATATTTTAATTAGTTCCATTATTTTTAATTCCTTTATATTTACAAAACTTGTAAAATATACCATTGGTATCATATACCATTTTGAAAGAGAAGAAATGATTTTTATAAAACTTGTAGCATACATAAAAAATCCATGAATTTTTAAAAACGTCTTCAGGTATCACAATTGATTCCATTGAAAAAATAATTGTCCATCCCTAATTAGTCTACCATTAGCTATTAATTACCATGAATTGATTCTTAAGAAATTTTTTTAGACTTTCCAACAAAACTTTTTTTTCGTTTGTTTTGAACTTATACCCACTTATTGTAAGGATATAACACTAATATATAGACATATCATTCCTAATTATTCTATTTTAAACAATTTTTATTATGATACATACTTTACAAACATAAATATTACAATGTATTAGCTGAATATCCATTACATAACATAAGGATCCGTACCAAAATCGTAATGGTATACTGCCTTTGGAAACATGGATACATAAAAAACTAGTTCATATTTGAACTAAATAATCTCCAAATATGTTCATTATAACTATAAACCTTCTTAAAAATATCATACATAATACATTTTTTCATAACATGGGGAATTAATTCATAAGAAAGGGTGAGATTATATGCTCAGTAAGGGTAAACAAGGGAGATATCCATGATCACTTAAATATAAAATGATCTTAAGGGTATGAGAACATGAGTATAAAATTTGAAAACCACACCCTTATTACATAGATCATAATATTGAGTCATGATATAATGAATAGAAGTTTATATTTCATGGATTATAGTGTAATAAAATAGAATGGGTCATGAGAGAATAACATAGGCATAAGACATATATTTGTGTCATACAGATAAGCATAGAAAATAATTTTCTTATTAGTCAAGGATCATTTTAAAGACTATCGCCATGGATTTGGTTCAATCCCCAAACTATCAAAGTAGTAAAATTTCACTCCCAATTCAATCATAGTGGAAGATTTCTATTTCTGAACTGGTTTCACTCCTCATTTCAGTCCAATTTCTCTCATGATATATCCATATTTAACTAATGATTTAGAGGGTTATATAATTTTTGGGCCACCCATAACATAATAATAACAATGAATATGTGTACAAAAAGATCATAAAATACTCATAATACCATAAAAAATGAAAATTAAATGCATTTCATAAAACTTTCATCTTATCATAACCCACAAAAAATAAATGAGTTTCACAAACATTTCATCATTTCATCATAGCATAATTCATGGAAAATTAATGAGCTTCATAAAAATATTTTCATAAAAATAATAACCATATATATAAATAATACTAATTGTATCATAGGATCAAACCCCTAGTAAAACATAACTAATTTAAAAGGATGTTATCATATATGAAAATTTCTTTAAAATATCACATTGAACATTACTTTAGGAAAATACAGTTTTCACATTAAAATCAATTATTTTTAATATAATTTTTTAAAATGGTTAAAGAAAAAATTTTCTCTAAAAATAACCACATAAAAATGTAAAGTAAGATTCAAATAATTGTGTCACTATGATAGTGGGAAATTATGTTCATGTTGTATATATTAAAAAAAATATTTCTTTCACATTTTCTATAAAAAGTCAAAAGTACCTCAATAAAAAACCGACAGGAGGATTCATTCTAAAATATCTTATAAAAACATAAAAATGTGTAGAAATAAATTTAAATAATAATTTAAAAATATTAAAAAAATTCTTGTAAATGTTCTTAGAAATTATATATATAGAAGAAAAATGATTTTTAATTGAAGGGAGAAATAATGTTGGTTTTCCTAAAATAATTCTTTCGGTCACTTTAGTTCTTAAAGCACTGAAAATGAAAAGAAAACATGTAATATTCAAAAATAAAATTATTATAATAAAAATGTAATGTATTTATCAGTTAATTATCATATAATTTTCTAAATGTAAATTCAATCATAAACGACCCCATTGAAAAGATAGGATTGAAAACCTAAATCCCTTACCACAGGTATGAATTCCTTTTTGCATGTTCAAAACTCCTATATATCAAATATATACTTATTATATAAATATTTAGTATCCAAACTCATATATATCATATAATATATGATTTACGTATGACCATTTATCACTCATTTATTAATAATTCTTTATTAAAATCACTATTGTGGGTGATAAGTGCTTGGTTTTTCATGTATGTTTAGGTTTGGTAGTTTTGGTAATTTTAATTTGATCATGGTTACATAATATATAGAATGTTAACCATGATATAAATATCATATATATTAATTATATACATATTTAGATTCATCTGTAAAATTTATAGATACAAAATTTTATTACACTGTTTATAGAGACGGTAAGCCATATGTACACATGAACAATGATTTTTTTGATGGATTGGAAAAGAAAATTAAATAATAATTAAAAATTAAAAATTCATTATTATATCATATATATCATATAAATTCATTAAATATGTCCATAGTACATTACATATCAAAATAAAATGAAAAACATATCACATCGCTTCATGGAGGTGGTAGTCCGCACGTATGGATGAGTGATGTTATCATTTTCCAAGGTATTTAAGGTACGATGAAAGATAATATATTATAGTAAATAGGTATAAATATTTCATAAATATCTTATAATTATGTTAAATAAATAATTATATCTATTCGTGAGATGTGATAATCGAAAACAAATTACATGGGTTTGAGAGGTGGTAGTCTGTTGTACACACGATCAAGATTTTTATTCTTATTTAATGGAAAAGAAGATTAACTTAGGTTGTTAAATTAACAAAATAAAATCAAAATAAATTTATTATACTTTTTTAATTATTTAATCCTTGTTGGATAGTATTTTAATATGGTATAAGAATAAATAAAATGAAAATGCATGGTTAATAAATATAAATCTTATTCAGATATCCTCTATAGGTTTATACCTAAAGACTTACTAGGATAGTTTTTTGATAAAAAATTGAAATATAGATCATGTGGAGGGATCTATGGAATGGTTTTCTAAGTTATTGGATGAAAAAATGACTGTTTAATTATGTAGAGGAGAGAAGAGGGGGTGACCTTTTATAAGTGGGGGAGATGACCCACTTGGATTTTTTGAAAATAATAAAATATATGAATATAGATACAAAATGGACAATTATTGAATCATAGATGATATGGGGTAAAAACATAATCAGTTCGTAAAATTTAGAAAAAAATTATGTCATTTTGACACCCATTAAATCTTTTCTAACCTTCAATGTGGTAATAGTTTTTTTACAATTTTTACGATTCATTATGACCAAAAATTAAGATGGATTTATTAACTAATATTAATTATTATAATTAAAAATATGGAATACATTTTACCAAATTAAATTAATATAAGTGCTAGAGTTTAATTTAAAATTTAACCAGAAAACGTGATGAAAGTTAGTTTTTTAAAGAAAAAGTTTTCTTAAAAAAAAATTTAAATCAAAATTAAACATAAAATTAATTATAATAGTTTTTTTTATCATTATACAATTGAACTAATATTACTTTTAAAACTATTTTAAAACAAAATTAATCATTTTTATATTCTTTAAGCGAATGGATAATATTTAATAAAAATCAATATTTCTCACTATTCATTAAAAAAATAAATTTTTAGAAAATTATATTAAATTAAGTCTAAGATAATTTTGACATTTAAATATAAAAAATGAATTTCATTTTGTAAAATAAATTTTATAAATGTTTACAATAATTAATAATATTATTTTATCATATTAATCAATAATAATCATTTTAATGATTAAGGTATTTTTTGAAGCATATACAGAAATTACTAAAAAATATATTTTCTTTATCTAAACAATTTATACATATTTTTTAAATGTGGTTATAACTATTCATACTACCAATTATATTTCTAGGTTATAATGGTATACTATATTATGGTTTATTTTGACTTGGGGTTGCACGTATTACAAGCTATCAAAGAGATTAAATTTATTTAAAAATAAATATACCATAAAATATTAAGGTGTAACCTTATCCCACCTTAAAATGAATTTATCCCTTTAAATCATATCACTTCAATATGAAAATATTAATATCTCAATATTTTAAACATCCTAAAGGTCCTAACTAGCTTCTTTAATTTTCTGATTCCTTCAAAGAACTTTTACCGTGTGAGTAGTATTGTTTTGTAGAACTTTATCTCTATAGTACAAAATTTCTACTAGGTGTTCTTGATAAGAAAAATAATTCTCCAATGGTATGAAATATTACATTAGTTCATTTAAAGTGTCAAGTATATATTTACCCATGAGTGATACATGTAACACACCATGAACTTGATAGAGGTTTGGTGGAATCCCCAAGTGATAAGCTACCATCCCTATTCGATGAAGAATCTCGATAGGGAAAATATACCTATGCCTCAACATTCACCTCTTCCCAAATCTCATAACCATATTTTATGAAGAAATTTAGAGAGAAAACATCATACCAACTTTAAAATTTAAATATCACTGATGATTATCAGTACAATGTTTCTGTCAAATCTGTGATGCCTTAATGTGTTGTAGAATGGTTTTGAATTTCTGTTTCATTTCCTTAGCTAGACTAGGTCCCAATAGTTTTTTTCTAAAACTTCAACCATGAGAATAATATTTATATACCATTTCCATATAGGTATTCATAATTATTTATCTTAATTCTTGATTGAAATATAATATTATATGAACAATCAACTAGAGGAAGGTGTTGATCCCAACCACCTTTTAATTCTGGAGATTTTTCTTTTTTGAAATATACTTAATGGTTTGAATGGTTCTCTTAGACTTACCATCTATCTCAAGATTATAATCTACTTTGAAACTCAACTCTATACCTAGATAATTCTGAATACTTCTCCATAGCATTGAGGTAAACCTCATATCATGATCAGATAGAATAGAATGTGGTACTCCATAAAACCTTACCACTTCCTTAATGTATATTTTTGAATGATGATCAAGAAAAAAATATTCTCTTATAGAAATGAAGTGTTCTTAATTTGTAATGTTATTTACTATAAAATAAATAGAGTTATAGACTTCATATGTATTTGGGTTTCTAATAGAAAATCTATGGTTATTTTTTCCAATTTTCATTCTTGTATGAGTAATGGTTTATATCCCCATAGGATTCCATCTCATAAGCTTAATTTTTTATATACCAAGCATCGATATACATACTTTGAAATATATCCCTTCATGTTTTCCCAATATAAATACTCTTTCAAATCCATACACATCTTTTTTACTTCTAGGATTAAGAGAGAATAATGAACAATGAGACTCATCTAACAATTTCTTCTTTAAATATGGTATATATGGAACACATACATGGTTCCTAAACCTTTTTAGTTCATCACAATCAATATAGAACCATGTAACATTTCCCATATTCTTCTATAGTTATACATCTCCCTTCTATACCTCTTTGTTTCTCACATAGATAGATGTTTGAAAACTAATTTGAGAATGATAAGATTTCTCACCTTCCTTCAATATTTCACAATCTATATTTTAAAAATCTAGAAATAATGGTTATCTTGTGACCCTCATAATAGATAATCTAGCATAAATATTTCATATCAGAGCATCTTCCACCTTATTCACTTTCCCAGGGTGGTATTGTATTGAGTAGTCATAATCTTTAATCAGTTACAACCCTCATCTCTAGAGGATATTAGACTCTCTTTATGTGAATATATAATTAGAACTTTATGATCAATATATATATCACAAATTTAACTATCTAGATAATTCCTCTATATATTTAATGAAAAAAATAACCACAACTAACTCATAATCATGACTTCGGTAATTGTTTTCATGAACCAATACTTTTCATGAGGAATAAGCTATAAAAATGTAATTCTTCATGATAACACATCCCAAACCCTTATTTGATGCATCGATATAGACATAAAACCCTTCTCTACTAGAGGGTAATGTATTCATAGGTGTGGTGCATAATCTTTCATTTAGTTCCTTTAAAATTTCTTCACAAACATTTTTCCATAAGAACTTGGATCCCTTTCGAGTTAACATGTTGAGTGGATTATACATTTATGAAAAAATCTACAAAAATGTCATTAATATCCATCAAATACAAGAGAACTATGAATTTTAGTCATAGTTGTTGGTATGGGATAACATTTAGTAACTTACACCTTTGATGGGTCCACCGATATAACCTCTATTGAGATTATATGACAAAAAAAATGAAGCATTTTGTTTCCAATGTTCACACTTTGTAAAATTTTCATACAACATAAAATTCCTTAGGGTGTTCAGTACAGTGCACAATTTATCTTCATTCCCATCTTTTCTCTTAGACTATATAAGTATATTATCTATAAAGACTACCAAAAACTGATCAGGGTAATCTTAAAAGTATCTATTCATTAAATCCATAATAATATATAGGGAATTTTTAAGACCAAATAGAATCTATAATGGAGACCAGTCTTAGAAAGGTATTGTGCTCATCAAAATTGATTAAAATATTTATCGATATGAGTCAAAGGATATAGTTCCTAATAAAAAATATTGAGTTTCATTGATCCATATTTCTTCTAAAAAAACTAGTGCACCCCTAGTCCAGCTGAATGAATCCCTTTTCAATATTATCCTATAGTTTCATATTTAATTCCTATAACTCAATTGTTACCATTTTATATAGATTATTTGAAATAGTTTTATCACCTGGTATGAGTTCTAATGAGAATTAAAATTCATATTTTTGTGGAATACTAGGAAAAAGATCTTGAATGGATTCATAAATCTCTCATAAAAGAGGCATATAATCAATTTTGTGTTTCTACCTAACAATTTTAGATAAAAACCCATTTTTAATATGAATCATGAACCATACAATGTATGTGATTTCCATCAGAAGTTCACATTTATCATCATACTGATAGTGGATCGTAAGTTGGTTCATAAAATAAAATTCTACATCCCTTCCTTGACAATCAATATGGGATTATTTTATAAAAATCCAATCCATTATTAATATACCATAAAATCCAACTAGAGGGATAATAACAATATTTATTAGAATCATATTCCCACAAACATTAACTGGAGAATAATCAAAGGATTGTGATTTGATCATCATGCCATTATGTGTTTTCAATTCTAATTCACATATAATTTTCAGGATGGAATTATGATACCCTTATAAAATTCATTATATATAAAATGGTGTGTAGATCTTAAGTCAAATAAGACATTATCAATTCTAGAGTTGATGGTAATTATAACCTTCACTACATCGTTATTGTACCCATCATCAGAAATAGTGATCAAATGAGATTTCCATTTTCCTATGGCCTTAAGAGGTTGTTTATGTTTATCATCATCATTAACCTTCATATTTGAGCATTTTTTACCATAATTACTCTACTCCTTATATTTTAAACACTAGAGTGTGGGTGGTGTATTTTGGAAACGTGGATATGTAAATAAATAGTTAATAAGTGAACGACATAATCTCACACTATGATCATCATAACTATAACCCTTCATATAAATATCACACATAATATCATTATAATTAACATGGGGACAGGAAATACAATAGAGGGGGATCTCATATGATTAATAAGGGTAAACAAGAGAGATATCAGTGATCAATTAAACATAAAAAGAGCATATGTGTATAATTAAATGAGAATAAAATTATAAAACTATTGCCACCATATCATAAATCATAATCACGATACATGAAATAATTTTTGGCTATTCATATGACTTGAATCATAATTTAATGAAATAATATGATCTATGAGAGTATAATATAGTAATAAGACATAGATTTATGGCATATAGACATGCATATAAAATCATTTCCTTGGTAGTCAAGGCTTATTGAAAATACTATCATAGTTAATTGGGTTAACTCAAAAAACCATAATTTTAGTTAAGGTTCACTCCCTATACAATTATAATATGAATACTCTCTTACTGAACTGGATCCACTCCCCAGCCAAGTCCAATTTATCTCATGATATATTCATCTTTACACAATGCATTGGAGGAATATATAATTCTAGAACCACCCATAATAATAATGAAAATAATACATATGTGTTTCATAAGTTCAAAAAAATTCATCATATCATAACCCATGAAAATAAAATGGGTTTCAAAAACATTTCATCATATCATAACCCATGGAAAAGAAAAGAGTTTTATTAACATTTCATCATTTCATCACAATATAACCTATAAAAAAGAAAGGAGGTTTATAAAAATCTTGTAATAATAATAATAACCCATTTAGAGAAAGAATAAGGAAAATAGTTTTGGTTAATATCCATATTAAAACATAACAAATATCAATGGATGTTATCACAGATGAAAATTCCTTTTAAATATAACATGGAACATTTCTTGTGGAAAATAAACTTTTCACTTTGATATTACTTATTTAAAATATAAATATTTTCCAAATATGAAATATTTTTTTAAAATAACCATGGAAATTTTTAATAGAATCTTTAAACCATTGAGCGGTTGTGATGGTAGGAAATTATGTTCATGTCGTATATATTTATATAAAGATTCCATTTATATTTTTGGTAAAAAGCTAAAAGTACATTGTTCGAAAACTGGCTAAAAGTTAAATTTTAAACAATTTTTAAAAAATTAAAACATAGTTAGAAATGAATTTAAAAAATAATTTGATTATAATAAATCAATTCTTGAAATTTTTTGTAAAATATTGGAATAAAAACAATGTATTTTTGACTGAAGAGAGAAATAAAGGTTGTTTTCCATAACAAAATTATTTTCGTCTCTTGAGTAATTAATGTGAAGAAAATGAAAGTAAACTACATATTTTTCATAAATAAAAAAATTATGTGATAGATTAAACTTATTTATCATTCGAGTATCGTATAATTTTCTCAATTAAAATTCAAGCATAAACAATACTGGTTAAAATGGGATTGAAACAAAAATACCTTACTTGAGGTATGAATTCCTTCATACATCTTTTAACTTCTTGTATAATAAATATATATTGATTATAAAGCTATTATATAACCATATTATTACACATCATACCATATATTATTTTCATAGAACCATTTATCACCCTTTTATTAACAATTATTTATTAAAATCTATGTTCTAGGTAATAACTCTGATTTTCAGGTATGTTTTGGTTCAGTGGTTTTTTATTATATTTTATTAGGGTTATGTAATATCCAACATTTTAATCATGATAATATCATATGTTTTTATTATATAAAAATTTAGAGACACCATTAAAATTTATATATAGAAAATAAAATTACACTATTCATGGTGATGGTAGACTATACGTACGCATGAACGTTCTTTTAATTTTTTTGATTAATGGAACAAGAGAAAGGTAAATAATAATTAACCTATAATCAATAATTATTATATCATATATATCATATATATTCATTAAATCTATCTATGTTACAATCCTTTTCAAAATAAAATGATAAACATATCAGAACACTTCATGGAGGTGGTTGTCCACATGTACACACAGCTGACATTGTTGATTTCCAGAGGATCAGAAGGTATGATGGTTGATGTGATATTATGATTGTATAAATATAATTATTTTATAAATTATATATACATATATATAAATTAACATAATCATTAAATCCATCAGTTTGTGGTGGTGATGGAAAATAACTTATATCGATTCGTGGTCCGGTAGTTCATCGTACACCTGATCAACAATTTCATTATCCATTTTATGGAAGAGGAGATGGATAATTGTAATGTAATTAGAATAAAAATATCTTTGTATATAGAAGATAACGTTGTTATTATTTCTTCATAGTTTAAGAATATTTTAAGGAGGGAGAAGAAGAAATATAATGAAAATGTACGGTTATGAACTATACCTCTTGTTCAGAAACCCACTTTAGTTTTACAAAGAAATCAACATTAGGATGTATTTGTAATGAAAAAAGGAATAAATATATTTTTTAGGGATGTAATAAAGTATTTTGGCGAATTTTGCTTTTAAAAAAGGATCTTTAAGTGTGGATAAAAGAGTAGAGGGCATGTCTTTTATAAGAGGGGAGAGTACCCACTTGGATTTTTTTATAAAATAAAATATATTAATGTCTTATTTACACCAAATGGATCTAAAATGGATAATTCTATAATATTAGATTACATAGGGTCTATATAGGGATATAAAATAGAATTTATTAAAGTTGTAAGTCATTTTAACTCTAATCTCTTTAGTTTAACCCTTTGTAAATAGGGTTTAACCTTAACCATTGTAAATTTTTTTACTAGTCTTACTATTAATTATGAAAAAAAATTAATATGAAATTAATAAATAATATCAATTATTCTGAATAAAAATATAGAATCCATTTTACTAAATTCAACTCACATAATTCGAATAATTTTAATTAAAATTCTACCTAAAAAGGAGACAAAAAGTTATTTTCCATATAAACATATCTCTTAAGTATAAAAGGTTTTAATATAAAAATTCAACATAAAATTTATTACTACGAAATAAATTGGATTAAAAATAATTTAGTTGAACAAATCATAATTTTGAAACAATTTTATAATAAAATTAATCTCTTTAAATTCTTTAAATGAATGTATAATTTTTGTGAAAATAAGAATTTTCACTATTCATTAAAAAAATTAATTTTTAAAAAATTATAAAAAATTCACTCTAACATAATTTTGAAATTTTTATTTAAAAAACATATTTTACTTTTTCAAATTAATTTTCTAAAAGTTAAAAAAATAATTATATTCATTTCTCACAAAAATTAATAAAAATATTTTAAGGGAAATTTTTTTTTGGAAGCATATAAAGACTATACCAAACAATATATTGGATTTATCTGAAACATTTATAAGTATTTGTTAATTTTTTATTTCTATTAAAACTAATAATTTAATGGCTAGCTTATAATAGTGTACTATATTACAAATCAATTAGACTCAGGGTTGTGTGTATCTGCAACTATTGAATAGATTAAATTTATTTAAAAATAAATATATCAGGAAATAACAATGTGTTAGGCCTTTTATAAAATAGGGTAAAACTTTAATGAACAAAATATTATTTCTTATATTTTTAAAATAATGAATTCTCTAACCAAATAATCCTTAAAAGAATACTTTAGTCTCTTATAGTCATTAACATACCAAATCATATTGAATATATGATAAGATACTAAAAAACCTAAAAAGTATAATTATTTGGTTTTTTCTATGGAAAATACTCATAAAAACATCGATATATTAGTTTGGGTGGCCATTAATTTTATATTTACATCGATTATCCCATGTAATAAACTTTAGATATAAATGCACCAAATGTTTTGGAATATATTCCTAACATAATCTTGCGGATACACATAGCTAAGGAGACTTAACTATTGGGAGAAATAAATAATATATTTTAGATAATATATAAGATATATTTTGGAAATAATTATCTATTTAAAAAATATCATTGTAAGATTTGATACGATTTATATAATTATCTACGTAAACAAGTATTTTATGATAGATATTCCAAAGATGACACAATGATTTTGTAAAATATGATTGCTTACCACCTAATATATATTATTAAAATTATAAAAGGTTCACTATCATGATGGGAGAATATATTCTATTCTTTTTTTAAAATATTATAAAAATGATATTAAAGATACCTTGTAGTTTAAGGGGTTGTTAAAGATCCCTTGGGAATATTAAACATTTCATCGATCATAAGGAAGTTGACAAGTAAAGAAGCCCCTTATGTTGTGAATTGGTAAAGGCACAGCTGTGATATTATATCAATTATTTTTTGGCCAAATGAGTATTAATATTACATCAAGAGTTGAAGTAAACTCACCAAATATCATTATATATTATGGTGTGGTTTTCTGATAACATGCATATTATAGGCATGGTATGAAATAATTCATAAGGAAATTTATTCTTGAATTTAAAGTTTTTTAAATGTTTTATTTATTGAAAATAAAATCATGTAAGATATAGAGGCTCATTGAATCATAGTGTAATGTAAAGAGATGAAGAAAACTTGAGTAGGATCTTGAAACTAAAAGGTAATACCTAAATGGGCTTTTAGGAAACCAAAATAGTAAGTGAATATTTATAGAGTAATGGTTATTACAATGACCATTTTAATTTTGGGTATTCTTACACCATAACTAATATATAATTGGAACACACAAAATCAGAGGGATTTCCAAATGTATATCTAGAATTTGGCCAAGGAGAGGCCCAAAATAGGCATTTTCTATTTCATTGAAAAACATGAAAATATATATAGTGAAGTAGGAATAGTGATTGGGTTTTAAAATTGATGCATAAATAAAATATTAGAGTTCAAATATAGATATAAAACATAAAATTAGGTGGTTTAGATCGTTTATTAGAAGAAATAATTCTATAGTTAAATTAACTTACATAAAAACTATTGTAGAAGTTTATTTTTTTCAAAAAGAAATATGAGATGAACACACTAAAGAACAATCCAGAAAATGGTATTCAAGATTAATTTTTGACCACAAGGAACATATCATGTGTTTCGGATTTTGTTTTTAGATAAAGTTATATCTAGATATTAGAAATGAATTAATGAATTTTTTGTTAGAGATATAACCACATGGATAATATTTGGTCGATGGATATGATAATTGTCATGAGGAGTGCCATGCCATTATGATTTCCTATCTATAGATCAGAGATGTGTCATCCAAACCAATATTGTGAGAAATTATGATAATTTTCAATAAATCATTAAGGGGTATGGACATTATTCAATGGATTATTCCTAAGAGGATTTAACTGTCAATTGAGGATAAGATCAGGGGTGTAAAAAAATCTAAATTTCATAGGCACATAAGGTAAAGGTAAATATACTTTAATTGAAATATTACAACTTATAATTATTTATTTTACTTAAAGCACTATGCCATATTATTTCTCTATTAATTTTTCCATTATAAGTAAAATATTATTTTTATAGAAATGTTGATATTTTTTCTCATTGGGGATTATCCACTTCATAATAAGAGTTAGAGAACTGTGTATTTTTTATTATGATATGTGTGTTCATTATCACTCAATATCTCATCATAACTTTGTCTCATTCGAGATCTAATCACAGATGTATGTGATATGAATCATGGAGTGATGGGAATTATATTGATTGAGTGTATGATTTTTTACAACTAAAGATTCAACCCCCACTTTGTGGGGGGGTATACTCTCTCTCATATCCTTTCACTTGGTATTAGATAATTTTTTAAAGTTGTTCTATGTAATTATTAATATAGATATTACTTTTTTTTCAACTACTTATATCTTCGATCAATGATATATATGAACATAGTAAGAAAATAATGATTCTATATGATCTATGAAGAAGTTTTTCATATATAAAAGGATCGTATGGTTCCATATATTCTATCATTTTTTAGGGATATTATTTATATCAATTTCAATAGTGTATATAATCCCGAATAATGGGAAAATCACACTTTTAATGATAATAATAATATTAAAGATGGTGGGATAGTGCATGGAATTTTTCTTTTAACCCTCTTATAGAAGAAGTTAACATTATTCATGGGAAAAAATAGAAAATAAAATTTTGAGGAAAATTTATGATATCCACCAATAAGAAAAGAAGGATAATGATTCATTATAATAAACAAATCATTCTCAAATAAAAGTGATTTGAATAAGAGAGGTTTAAATTGTGGAAGATTTCTTAATTGGAGTGATACAAATTGTAGGTCAATTTGAAGTTGTGGAGAACTTATTAAATAATTTACCATGGTGATGAATCTTATATGAATTCACAAAGATAATTATGATATAAATATTTTAACCCCGGATAATAAAGATTTTGATGAGTATACCATCTATGATCTTGAAAATTTATTTAATTATGATGAGGTTGGAAGAGGGACTGCCTTATATAAAAATGTTAAAAAATATAAGGAGATAACACTTAAGGCATAAAAAGGTTATAGATATGTTCTAAATAAGTCTATTGTGGAATAAAATTATCCCAAATAATAATAAATTGATTTTAATTAATTTATATCCTTTTTTTCCAAAAGTAATGTATGAGGAAAAGGTAAACATAAGTGAAAGATTGCAATCAACTATTTAAATTATATGAATATTGGTAATTTTTCAATATACTACCCTAAATAAGAATAGGATAAAGTGGGGGATGGATAATATAAAAGGTATTCATGAAGGAAAAAAGTGACAAGTGGTCATAGAAAATGATATTCCTTAAAATGAAAAAGGATATCCAATAAAATAAAGATTAAATTCCTCCCAAAACATGATCTCACATCCTATGATGAGGAAAGATAAAGATAAATAATTAAAATGATAAAGAATAAATAACATTCATAGATAAATCTAATTATACCAAAAATCCCTCGAGTGAAGAATTAGAAGGGAAATATAATGTATAATAAAGTAGTTGATTAATAAACACCTAACGAGTTTTATATGAAAATGCACCTCATGGTATGATTGAAATAAGAAAAGAATCTTGAGAAAAAATAAGTCTTTTAAATATGGGAATAAATCAATTGAAAAGTATTTTAAGGTTTCCAAATTCAATTATATTACACATATGTAACTTTATTTCACAAGAATTATGGATGATCTCAATGAAATCTATGAATCTAGGGAAAAAATTATTGATATCATCATATCAATTCGGATTAAAAATTAAGAATAAGTAAACTATATTGAAGATAATTTGGATTAAGTAGATAATACCTTAAAATACATTTATAATAAATTCCAAAATTCTATCAATGAACATGCTGAGAGAAAAAATATTGAATAAGAAGATGATAATGTTACAAAAAATCATTAATATTTTTCAATGGTACCATAAAAAACAGTTTTGGATGCTTAAGAATTAAATTCATGTGGTGGTAATAATGATAATGGGAAGAAGAAAGTTGTTGCATCATATAAGATGGTGAACAAACGGATTACTAAATCCATTGGTGGGTCTAAAAGTTAAAGAAAATAAAAGACTTGGGAGAAGAATAATACTGAAACTATGCCTTGGGACAAATTGAAGGAAAAATAGATTTCTCATAAGCATGAGAATACTAAGATAAATTTATAGAAAAAAAATTGAATTAAACAAAACATTTATATTTTAAAGGAACTATTTATTATTCAAGTATATTTTAATTTGAAGGATGATTTCAGTGTTGTGGTGTCAATGTGCACAAATAAATTGTGTTTTAGTATAACCTGTGACTTCCCAAATTGATTATATCATATGAATAAAGGTGTATTCAATATTAAATACATAGAAATTAAAAAATGAAACATCAAAAAGGTATTGTAAAATTATGAAATTCTTTTAATTACATTAAGGAAACTTGTGGGAGGTGTGATCAACCTAATCAAACGACCAATAAGATTCTAATCATACTACCATAATAGTCATGGAAAATGGAGAATTTCAAATCAATTAGAATATATGGAAAAGTATTATAGATAATCAAGTAAAACATGAATACATGGGGAATCTATAAAATATATATTTCAAAAGTATCAAAAAATGTGATGCATGCCGAAAAGGAACAATGGTTAACAAGAAACTCTAGCCAGTGGAGATGGGGAAAATAAACCACTTGAGTTGGTACACTAATATGTGTGTGATCCATGAGATTAATGTTATACAATGATATAAGTACTTCATGATTTTTTGATGAAATTATCTATTCGAATTATTTTTATTTCAGGTAATGTTATTCATAAGGTTATAAGAGATTTAAACATTTTCATAGAATTATTGAGAATCAAGTGGGATATACCATCAAAATATTTCTATCTACTAATGGATATAAATTAAATAATGATGTTTACAAGGTATATATTAAGATTTATGGAATAAATAATGAATATAGTTATCAATATATTCCTCCAAAAAATGAATTTCATGGGTTTATGAAATAATGTTTGGAGAATATTGTGATGATCTTATTAGCATATTTTGTCCCTTTAAAACATGAAGAGTGTATTAGTGTTTAGTATCCCTTTCCACTTGATGTCTGTAGGGTGAAAAAATTAGGCATGATTAATGAGATATATGATGAAGGTATATTTCATTGATACACACTAGTTAAAGGACTTAACAATGTTATAACATTATATATGAATGATTTTTGAAATATTTGATGTTATTGTGCTATAAAATCATAATTGTTAACAATGGTGTTTCCCATTAATGATTAAATTTATGAAGTAATTGGAGAATACTTTAAGAATTGTGGGAAATATGGGAATAAAGAATCATATTTTTAAAATACCCATTTTGATTATAATGTTTCTAAAAATGAAGAAATCCAAGGATAAAGAGACGCTAAGTTTTAAATACATTTAAATAATGTGAAAGTTAATGCCATTTTTTAGGAGACAATAATGTGTTCAAACTCAGATATATTTGAGTAGATACAATCAAACCAGATTTATTTCATTGGTTGATCCATAAATTTTTAAAGATACATTACAAAATTAGGATTATATAATAGTTATATAGTAATAGATAACTCAAATTGAGAGAATAATGAAACTTTGTAATTTGTTTTATAACTAAATTAAATAATTTTTCATTGATGGAGTGGGATTTTAAGAATAAGAACAATGAAATAGGAAAGGAATAAATAATAAAATTTCATCATGTTTTCAAGGGATACTATAGAATTACACTTATTGATTTTTATAATACCTTTTCTCTAGTCTCAATGATTGATACAATCTAAATATTCCTTGTGATATGTTCTCAATGGATTTATAATGTTTTCCAAATAGAGGTGAAGTTAGAATTAATAAAATTTTAATTTTAGGATGAGGTTTATATTGTATAACTAGATATTTCTATATTTGATGATAATGGTTCTCCAGTGTGAAATCTGAATAAGGAATTTAATGATTTTAAAAAAGTTTCATGATCATGTTACTCAAAAATGAATAAAATCATAAGGAACATGTTATTTATGAAATGAAAATATGATTTTAATATCTATGTCAGGGAAAATGCTACAGATTCCCTCATTTTGATTATGTATGTCAATAAAATTATTATTATCAGAAAAAATTAGAATCATTTGAGGGATTTTCAGTATAAATGAGGAAAATAATTTAAATCTCATTAATTGGTGAGATAAAATTATTTTGGGGTTTCTAGGTCACAAATGACAAAAGTGATTTTTATCTCATGATAGGGGTAATCATGTAGGTTTTAATAATGTTTTGAATAGAATAACTTAGAGAGGTATATACTTCTAAAACACTTGGGACAAAATTTTCCATTAATAAAAAATTAAGGAGTTTAGATCAAATAGATTTCAAGTTGATTATTGGTAGGTTATTCTAATTTTCATTATCTAAAATCAGACATCATATTTTTGGTGACTATGTGTAAAAAATTTCAAGTAAATCCTTAAGAGACACAACCTATAGATGATAAATGGATCTTATTTTATATTAAACTTACTCTCAATTATTTGTTAACATACTACCAAGGTACATTATTTCAAATTTATGGATATACAGATGAGGATTGAGAATAATATGGTGGAGGCTAAAAGTTCATCTCTAGAGGTCCATTATTTAACAGATGAAGGTACATTTCATGGTACTCTACAGAGAATAATTTTACCTTTAATATTTTAGTAGATGTTGAGTATATATTGAAATATCATTCCACTAGGAAAATTTTTTAGATTAATATATATATCTGAAATATATGTGGGTATATGATTCATACTCATTGGTGATTGGGAGTAATAATGAATGTGTAATGAATTTTTCAATGAATCTTATAAAACAATAAAGGATGCATAATATTGATAAGAAATTAAAAAAATTTCATGTAGAAGATGGATGATGGTGAGATATCATTGGATTATGTTTTAATCAAATATAAAGTGTTTGATAACATAATGGTACCCCATTTGAAGGATTCCGTCTAATATTCAATATTTTCATATAAAGTTATTTTTTCCCAAAATACATGTATGTTACATTTTTTATTTTTTCTCTTTCATTTCATTTAATTTATTAATGATGAGGGATAACATTAAAGGTTATTTTCTAGTAATGCGGGAGAGATAATTGTTTTTTTGTAGTTTATGATCATTGAGGGAGAAATATGGTTTTTCTTACCTTATTATAAGATCACGTATATTTATTTTCATGTTTAAAAAAATAAAAAGGTGGAGGTTGAAGTTCCCTTATTATTTAGTTGATTATTTTAGATCCCTTAGCAAGGTAAAATAGTCCTTAGATCTTAAAGAAGTTGAAAAATGAAGAATCCCCTCCTGAAGTGAATTTATAATAGGGGAGTTGTGAGTAGATATTAGCTAAACAATATTAAATAATAACTAATCATTCAAATAGTGTTAGAGTATACTGACAAATATCATTCTATTCTATAGCGCAATGTTTAGTTAACCATTATATTGTAAGTATTAAATGAATTGTTTTTTGATGGAAATAATTAATCATTTTTAAGGGGTATCTATGTTATATTTATTAAAAACATATTTATGGACGGTTAATAGGTTTTTTAAAGTTTATTTGGAAGAAAAGGAATGAAGAAAACTAAATGATGCTCTCTATATACCATGGTGAAACCCAAAAAGGGAATTTTGGGAAGATAAAAGGGCATGTGATGTATTTATGTTTAAAATAAATTTACAATTCTCATTTATATTGTAAAAATGGAATGATATCTTATGTTGCACCATGATAGGAACTAAAAATACTTCATGGAAATGTAACAGTCTCCAATGGATGGAGGAAATATCAAGGTATTAATAAACATAATTTTAAAGGAAGGTTTGTATCTAAATTATCAATAATAAATTAGGAAATGGGTCCATGTAAAATTCAACATGACCCATGGGTTCATAATACATAAAAAAATATAATTATTACTAAATGAGTACCTTCTCACCCAACCACATGAACAATGCAATATAAAACAACTATATAAAATAGTTCACATAAACCAACTTTTATAGAAACTCACATATCATCAAAAAACCATAAAATAGAAAATCATATAACATTACTATAAATGATGAACCAAATTTTTCTTGAGAATATAAATAGAGGAGGTTCCATGAGTAAAAATCCCTTGAGAACAGTGGAGGATAATCCACACACATATGATCCATGATCAAATAAAGAATCTAAAATGTAATCCACCCATCCTCCAAAATCCATGGAAATTTAGCTCCCAATTCACATGATTCCAAGAAATCAAAAAACATTACACCATTACAAGGTACCTAAATTAAAATATGTAGAGATAAAAGTATATCTAGGAGTTTATGCATGGTATGAGAATATACATACTCGGCAAGGAACCAACAATGCATGTCAACTCAGTAGGGAATAATCAGTTATATGTATGAACATATCTACTCATTTATATAAATATATGATTAAATATTTTAATATTAATTTTAAGAACATAGCATGTAGGTGGATATAAAAAACCATTTCATAAATATATTTAAAGTGATACTATGTAACTCCATATATCAGGATGATCTATAATATTCATACATTATTTGACCCTTAGTTCTGAATATAAGATAAACTATAATGTGATGTTAGGTTTTAACATTCACCCCATTATAATAATGTCAAATCATGACACATATACCATATAGGGGTAAGGGTTTCATTTATAATAGAGTTGGTTCATCCAGACATATGGCAACCAATGTATTTTATACACATTTATTCAATATTTATTTCATAAAAACACACTAAATGAAATCCCAAAACATCATGACAACTAATTTCTTTTAGAGATTAAGTATATATCCCAATAAGATGAACATGAGAATAATAATATTTTTTAAAAACTACAAAACATGCTTTTATATTCCACCATTATTATTATACCACACATGATAATTCAGGGATGTACTTAAGAAAGGGGTGAGCTATAAATCCTAGTAATGGTATAATCAAAGTATAGAATAAGTTAAAGTAGTACATGTGAGTGAATATTCACAACATGTTTAAATATAAAAGTTATAATAATAATCATGAACATCATATCATGGTATTAAATGATAACATCAAGGTGACCTAAGGAATATGGAAACAACATAAAGTATGAAATCGTAAATATAATTCAAGTATATCCACTGATATAACCTAACATAGTTTTCTTGGGATAACCTCACATACACTATACATGGAATATGATGAGATAATAACATTAACCAATTCATTATAGGGGTATATAATTTTAGGACCACTTGTCACATTCATATCATTTACATTGATCTGTGTGATATAAATATGATATAACAAAAGAACATCACTCATAACATTTATTCTCGTGATTAAAGAATTTGATTTATAATCATGGAAGTAAACAGTCAATGAATTATATGTCCATCTAAGTTAACACCTTTTTATTTGGAAATGGGGATGGTATTCACTATAAAAAAATTATGGCATGGAATATCACAAGATAATTTTGATAGTATAATGGGTGGACATAATGATTCAATGTAGGGGTTAATGAGAGTGAAAGGTGGAATATGATTACCTATACATCATAATAACAATAAAGAGATGTGTAAAAAACATTACAACATGAATAATTGGAAATAAAAAAGGGAAAATTTTCATTAGAGTACTTGAATAAAGATGAGTTAGAGGGAATCCCTTACCTTGAGGGGGTGTAACGACCCGACTCTAGTAATGGAGAGCCAATGTCTACTGTATTAAATTGGCATAAGATATAAGGAATAGAATCCTAAATAACTGAATAGTTTATTAGTATTTCTAAACTACAAACATACATTATTCACATATTACATTTGAATATACAAATTATAGAATAAATTTTTGAAAATATCATTATTTCGCATTGAATATAATTTTATATCATTTATATTATACATCATAGGTTCCTTGGAAAAAAATAAAAATAAGGGTGAGATCAAATGCTCATTAAGAGCTATAGAAGGTGTAATATTACATGTTTTAATTAATAATAATAAATATAGGGAAAAAATATATTAATATACATTCCATTTATTTAATAACATTACTACCATAATTAGATAAAGAATAATCAATATGGAAGGGTAAATAACTGAACAGACATTCCATTATAATAACATGATGATCATGAATAGATAAAAAATAATAAATATGGAAAGGTAAATAACATAACATAGGTTTCATTTAAATAACATGAATATCATGAATAGATAATTAATAATCAATTGGGATAGGTAAGTAA
The DNA here is from genome assembly GCA_963277665.1 of Viscum album. Lineage (NCBI taxonomy): Eukaryota > Viridiplantae > Streptophyta > Magnoliopsida > Santalales > Viscaceae > Viscum > Viscum album. Next base: position 1,813,921,539 of record OY728156.1, read on the forward strand.
CTGGAAACAAAATCCATTTAATCAATAAATGTGAATGAAATGAATCGAATGATAATATCATTACAAAAATATCATGTGTAATAATATATAAATTCCTAATTAAAGAATTTATTAAATATTGGACATAATGATCCCAGGTTTCACAATACATTGACTATCAAGACCTTTCATATGACATTTTAAAACTATTGGGAAAAGCTCATTTAATGTTTGCTTACTGATAAAACTCATGAGACTACCGATGCATCAATGGGATATATAATTCTGAGCCCCACCAATCACTTCATATCCGAATAATTCCTCACATATTGAATAATTGATTTAATTCATGAACAATGTGCCTTATCATCAAATATCTATATTGAGCATAGAATACAAATTTATCGATATTTCCCTTGATAAAAAAATAAACATAAATATAGAAAATTTTATGTATGAATGATATATGATTTAAGAAATAAACATATCCATGATAAATAAGATTAATATTTAGGAAATATTTAATGTATATTGATCATAGAAAAGTGAATATTTTAATGGAAAGTTAATGACTGCAAAAATGAATCAATAAAGTGAATGTAAATACATTCCATGGTCAAAATGATCATAAAAAATAAATTAAAATAATAATTATGGTATCAATATAACATATCCCAAGTAGAGTATAATTAAAATAATTATTTTTTTGTAATTTATGAATAAAAATACCATAAAAATATCATAAAAACATTCTTGAGGAAAGTGTACATTTCACTTTGAAAAAATATTTTTCCAAAAATAAATGTTCAAAAAATATTTTGAAAATACTTTTCTTTGAAAATAACATTTTAAAAATATAAATAATGTTTTAAAACATTTCATGTTCATTATAGAAGGAAAATTCATACATGACATACACACTAAAACTAAGATTCCTTTCATATTTTAAGTAAAAGTCAAAAAGGCCTTGTTTATAAAATGACATGAATATTTTTCTCAATTTTTTTTGAAAAAATTAAAAAATGGGTTAAAATGTATTTAATAAATAATTTTTATTATTTTAAAAACATTTATGAAAACATTTTTTCAAAATAATTTTTTTGGAAGAAAAATTATTCTTGACCAAAGAGATAAATGATGTTGAATTTTCTTAAAAAAAATTAAAACATTTCATATTGAAATTAGTGGAAAAAGTGGTACTATTACTTGATAAATTTCTTAATAACCATAATATAATAAAATAAATGGGTTTTATTATCCAATTATCAAATTATTTCATTCAATTGAAATTTAACCATAAATAATCATAATTAAAGTGAGATTGTGAAATTAAACATCATAAAGATCATAGCGTTAAAGTGATAATTAATCAACAAATTGGTTATGTGAAACAAATTTAAATCCAAAAAATTGGAAATAAAACAGAATATAATAAAAATTCATCACAAACATGATCATAAAATATCAAAGGCAATTAATAAGTAATATAAACTAGTGAAAGGAAATTGATTTATGAAATTTTTTACCACTTAGTAACTTTTAAGTAAATTCCCCTTGGATTAAATAAATAAAATTTATTCATAAAATACCATTAATTATTAATTAATCATGATATTAGATGTAAAAGGAAAAATATATACACCATATAAATTACATTAGGTGAAAAACATTTCAATATGCCTCAATGGAGGGAAATTGGAACAAAGTCCCTTACAATTTGGTAACATACAAGTATAAATCCCAGGATGAAATAATTCAAATTGGAAAATAAAATACCATGAATTTTGATTTGATCATGTTATTAATTTTAAAAGGTGAATTATTTACTCCATATAAAATAAATCTAGTTGGCTAATGTAAAATATGCCTCAATGGATAAAAATTTAGACAGAGACCCTTACCACTTTCTCACATACATGTAAAATAATCTTGGAAGAAATTATTTAAATTTAAACTTAAAATTCAATAAATCATGAATTAATCAGGAAATTATATATGAAATTTTATATACATACACTAGATAAATGTAATTAGGCACACCACAATAAAATATTCCTCAATGAAGGGAAATTGAGAAGATGTCGGTTACCTCAAGATTCCTTTTGGATGAATGTGATTTAACCTCCTATATAATTGTTTTAATCATGTTATTAATTTATAATATAACCATATCCATATTTATGATATCATCTATGATACCCGTACAACATTTTACTACCCATTTGTTCATAATATTACATTATTTTCACTATTTTAGGTGTTAATTGCATTATTTTCTCTTACGTGTTTTGTCATGAATGTTCTGGTTACTGCACATATTATTTAGTTATATCATATAAAGAAATATATTAATTTCATAAATATTTTTTTTCATTATGTACATTTTTATAATCATTATTGTAATTTGAACATGTATAATAGACCATATCGCTTCGTGGAGACGATAGACTGTACGTACGCACGAGTGAAATTGTCATTTCTTTAATGATTGAAATGGTAAGGAAGTGTGTGATATATTAAATTTAAATAATCAATATAATTTCAGATATATTAAATATATTCAATAAATTTACCATTATTACATATCATTTGAAGAATAAGTGAAAAATGAATCACATCGCTTCGTGAGGCAGCAATCCGCTGTATACATGAGTGACGTTATCGTATTTTCAACGGAATAGATAGTAATAAGTTATATGCATTATTATAATTAAGTAAGTATAATATTATCATAGATATCATATAAATGATATAAATAAATAATTATATCCATCCTTGAAACTTAGTGATGGAAAATGAGTTACACCAGTTTGCGAGGCGGTAGTCTGTTGTACAGACGGTGGATGGTTTTGTTTCCCATTTGATGGAAGTGGAGATGATATTGGTAATGTCCTTACAATAATATGGAAGATGAGAAGGTATAGGTAATGTCCTTAAAATAATAAAAAATCATTTTATGGAAGATAGTTAGGATATTTTATAATCCTGTTTTAATAATATTTTAAGGATATGTAATAAGAAACAAAATAAAAATGCTTGTTTATGAACGTTACCTCTTTGTTTGAAAACTTCTTTAGGTCGAAACCAAAATTCTTAATAGGATTTATTTATAATTAAAAAAGGGAATTATTTTGTTTTTAGGGGAGTAAGAAAGTTATTAGAAATTTTTTTGGCATAATAAATGGCTTATTAAGTGTGAAGTGGAGAGGAGAGGGGATGACCTTTTATATGTCGGGGAGAGGAAACAAATGAAATTTTTGAAGAGATTCAATTAAGCCCACATTTTTATTATAAAAAAATACTCAATTTTTTTTTATTAATGACTCTTAGATGTTATAAGGTCTAAATAAATTAATCCAATGGGATTTTAAAATTTTTTAGGTCATTTAAACCCTTATATTTTTTTACTTTAACCCCAGATAAATAGGTTTTTACCTTAATTGTGATAATTAATTTTTTCTTCTTTTACTATTCATAATGGTAAAAAATTTAGAAAAAATTATTATATAATATATACTATTAAAATTAAAAATTTGGAATGTTTTTTTTTTCAAAATACAAATTAAATAAATTGTAGAATCCAATTTGAAATTGTACCCACTAAGGCGATGAAAAAGAGGGTTTCCAAAGAGAAATATCTCGTAAGTGTAGAATGTTTTGTTATAAAAATTCAATTTTAAATTGATTAAAAATAACCTAAATTAGAAAATTTAAATAAAATTTAACTAATTTTACTTTTAAATAAATATTAAATATAATTTAATACTGAAAATTATTTAAACTAAAATGAAGTTTTCAATAAAACTTAGTATTTTTCACTATTCATCAAAAAATGAACGATTTTAATAAAATAAAAAAAATTAACCATAATATAATTTTTATTTATTTATTTTAAATATTAATTTAGTTTTCCCAAATAAAGTTTATAACATTGGTAAAAATTAATTTTAAAATATATGCATAAAACATGAATAAATCAACTTTTAGAAAAATAAAATTTTCTTGAAAACATTTCGATTTCTTTAAAATGATTCTTATCTTATTTGAAATAAATTGAAAACCAATGATTTTCTTATAAATTTAGGAAAAATATTCTTTTTATAAATTATTTATTATTATTCACATCCACCAATTTAACATCTTGTTTATAACAGTATACTATATTACCAGTCATTTTGACTATAGGGAGAGTGTTTTGTAAGATATTGAATAGAATAAATTCAAAGAAATATATTTCATGGTTTTTTTAATATAGGTATTGCATGTAATCTTTGATATAAAATCCAAAATTATTATTTTTAAATATATGTGTTTTACATTCTTTAAACCTTCAATAAATTACATCGTCCAAATATAAACTTTTTCTTAGAAGATTATGGGATTTTTGATTGAAAATTACATTTTTAAAAACCTACATCTTAAAAAGGGTTGAAAAAAATCCTACTAATAAAAAATAAAGGGATTTAAGAAGCTCATATGGAATAAAACATTACCATTTTTACAATTAAGATAACATTGGCATAATGTGAAGATATGGAAGAAAAATGAAATTAACTATAGAGAGTGATAGAGGTCATTAATCACAAGAAAGTGAATGATTAATGTAAAGTTAAGGACCTCAAAACAGTAAACCAACAATGATTTAAGATGACATTTTTTCATCATATATGAAGGTAATAAGATAAATTTATTTTCAATATCCTTTTCCTAATTTTGAGGAATTATTTTACTATTTTAGAATATAAGGTAATATACTTACATGATATCTTTCTATTTGATATGAAAAATTTCATCCATTAATTATTCCTCAATAAATTTCTACTCATCACTTACTCTAAGAAATTAATATCTAAAAATGCTTTTTTATTCCTGAAGAACTAAAATTCACTTTAAATGGATCACAAGATCCATAAAAGAGTAATAATACTTTCAATCCATCTATAAAGATTTTCCAAAACCAATATGGTTAGAAAAAGTTTCCTAATATAATAAATTATTTTGTAAACTCAACAGTAACAACATTGGTTCATTATTAATATATATTAATAATATTATTTTTGTAAAAACAATGATATATTTACTAAAAAAACGCATAGGCCTTTGGTTGAAATAAACCCCTATTGTCCTTCAGATATGAATTCAAGCCTCGCATCCTTCACTGGATGCAATAGGTTGTGACCTATTATTTGTGTTTTCCTTTTTATAAAATAATATTAATATAATTACTATAACATATGAAAATTGGGAGGACACATAATTACTAAAACATAAAATATAATATAAACCTTAAAGGTTACCAATACCTTTAATCTGAAGTTCATAAAAATGTAAAGGTATTATTCCTAAAATAACATTTTACTAAAACATATAGTAAACCAATGATTTGTATTTCCATAAATTCTTCCCAAAATATCCTTTATCTTGGGAAATACCGTGACATAAAACATAAAAAATGGGTTTTATGTCTATGAACTTACGATAAATCTTAAACTCATATACCCATGATGTATATATAAGTATTAAGTTAATAAAGACATATATGCTTCTAAAATTTCCACTGCCCTTATATGTTTCATGATTATAATAACCAAAATACCATTGGTAAAAATACTTATATAATATAGTTATTTAATGTTAATATATAAATACTTCATCAATTTTATATAAACATAAGTCCTCTTTTCGTCTAGGTGTTAACCTTTGTAAGAGTGAATTGACTTAGATAATTCCATATTCCCCATATTTAATACAAGGAACTATTAATGGATCCCAATGATTAAATTTATTTCCTTCCACCATATTCTTCATTTTCCTCATAAATTCATTTCTTTTTTTTTCTTATTTTAGACACATAAAACATTTTCTTATTCCTTTAAGGCACTTTAGTGGGTGTCTTTTTCTAAATTTATGACATTAATGAAATAAATTGTTTTTTCCTCCATGGTCTCTACCACTTGAGCTCATAGTAAGCTCTATCCTTCACTTATATAGTTAGTATGAGAGTTGGTTAAGGTATATGTTCTTGATTATTTTTCTAGATAACTAATTAGGCAAAATAATAATATCTTTTACTCCACTCATCATACCATTTGTTTTCTCATATTCACCACATCTTTCTTCATATTAAATTTTAACATTATTCATTTATGTTATATTCAATGACTAAAACCAAGAAATATATTGTGAGAAATAATAATCATAGTGGGAGAACCATATAATCATTTATAGGATGTCTAAATAATGGAACCTTATTTTCAAAGTGGGACACCTTATGTTTAAACTAGGTCATTTATTCTCATAATCAATTCAAATACTTCATAATGGTTTGTAAATAAAATGTAAATTATCTCAAGCATATCCTAAGAGAATGTCAATCTAGGTATGTATTAAGGACCATTGTCATATACCAGGTAATGTCGGAGTCAAGCCTGTACAATTTTTTTAAAATGTATTACCCCTAGGTACATCTGAGCTAGAACCATGTCCACTTATAGTATCCATATAAGGATTTATTTCCAAGAAAATCCACATATTCTCTACCTTACCAAAACATTATCATGTTCTTCTATACTTATCCTCAATGTATATATTATGGTTATGTTCACTAATCTATGTTTCCATAAATCTAGTTCTCTAGATTTCTACTAAAATTAATTTAATACCTAATGTAATGACCATTCCTCTTATAACCTGAACCATTTTCTACTTTATTATATTGGAACAATATTGAAATCATCATGTCCCAAATTGATGAGTAGTTTAGTTGTCTTAGTAAACTAGATACATACATGATTCCCATATAACTTTTGAATATAAAAATTACAATTTTTTTAGAATATCATTAATCCCCCTAAGATATCCTTTTATTTAATTCATAGTACACATCCTAGATTCCTTGGAAATGAATAAAAATAATGGTGATCTGAAATGATTAGTAAGTGTTACGTAAAGTGGAATCAATCAAGATTAACTGAAGAATAATCAATACAGAATAATATATACGGAAAGTTAAATACCTGAACACAAATTCTATTTGACTAGTAACTTTACTATCATGATTATAAAAAGAATAATCAATATTTAAAGGTAAATAAATGAACATAAATTCCATTTAAATAACTTTAATATCATTAATAGGGAAGAAATAATCAATATTTAAAGGTAAATTACTGAACAAACATGCCATTTAAATAAGATTACTATCATGAATAAAGGAGGAATAATCAATTTAAAAAGGTAAATAACTAAAGGCACATGTAATTTAATCAATAAATGAGATTTAAATGAATCAAAAGATAATATCATTATGAAAATCTAATGGATAATAATAACAAAATTCTTAATGAATTAAATGCTTAATTATTGGACATCATGATCTAAGTTTTCATGATGCCTCAACATTCCAGATCATTCACATGGTTGTTTTAAACTATAGGTAAAAACCCATTTAATTTTATCTTTTTGATTTGTTTCATGAGACTACCAATGCATTTAGGGGCTATATAATTATGGATCCCACCAATCACTACATGTCCAAATTATTCTTCATATAATATATTAATGATTTAGTTAATGCATAATGAATATTATCATCAAATATCCATATTGGTTAATGAATATAGATTTATAAATATTTTCATAAAAAATAGATTTCAATGTTGAACACTATATGTAGGAATGAAATATTATTTAATGAATCAATAAATCTATGATAAATAATATGGATTTTTAGGCTAAATTTAATTTCCAATGCTCATAAGAAAGTGAATTTTTCATGGGAAAGTTAATGGATAGAAAAATTAATCAAGAAAGTGAATGTCAATACATTACTTGGTAAAAATGATCATAAACCATAAATATAAAGAATAATTTTTCTATCAATATAACATATCTCCATTGGAGTGTAGTTAAAATAAATGGTTTTTATCATTGATGAATAGAAATACATTAAAATGATCTTTATAAAAATTCTTAAAGAAAATATCCTTTTCATATTTAAATTATTATTTTATATAACTAAAATTTCATAAAATATTTTGAATATAATTTTTCTTTAAAATAAAACATGAAACTTATAATGTAATATTTAAATAATTAAGTGGTCTGGATGGTAGAAAATTTCATACATGTCATACATTTTAAAACATAAATTATATTAAATTTTAAGTAAAATGCAAAAATACCTTGTTTGGAAAACGACATGATGATTCATTTTAATTTTTTTAAAGTAAAAAATGAAAAAAAAAATTAATAAATCATTTTTAGAATTTTAAAACAATATTTTATTATTTTAAATGCACAGTTTTTTAGGAAAAAAGATTTTTTACCTAATAAATAAATTAAGTCATATTAAATAAAACATTTTATAAAGAATTTACAGTGATAATGAGTATAAAAAATTGTAATATTACTTTAAAAATTCATGAATAACCATTGGGGAAAAAAATCAAAATGTTTTATTATCTAAGGAAAAAATATTTTCCATTAATGAAAATTCCAACATAAACAATCCCGATTAAAATTAGATTGTGAAATAAACCCTCATAAAGATCAAAATGATAGAATAAGAATTAATCAGTGAATTATTTATGAATATAAAATATAAATATATATAAAAGTAGTATAAGAAAAACATAATATAATAAAAATTCATTACACACATAATATTTGAATATGAAATACATGGAATAAGTAATGTAACCCATTGAATGGAAATATAGTTATGAAATTCTTTACCACTTGGTTACTTTTAAGTAAAATCCCCTTGGATTAAATAATTAAAATTAAAACTTAAAATAACATGAATTATTAATGTATAATGATATTACAAATTAATGTGCTATTATATACACCATAAAAAATAAATTAGGTTCATAAAATTTCAATACACCTTAAGGAATAAAAATCGAGACGAAGTCCCTTGCCACATGATATCTTACAAATAAAATCACCTTGGATGAGATAAATAAAAATTAAAGCTCTAACTAACTTTAATTATATTGGATTCATTATATTATATTTAAAAGGGGTAGTATGTACACTATATAAAATAAATTACATGCACAATAATAAAATATGTCTCAAAGAAGAAAAATTGAGATGAAGTCCCTTACCTCTTGGTAACATACAAGTAAATTTAACTTGGATGAAATAATTTAAATTGAAATATAAAATATCATAAATTATGAACTATTTATGATATTAAATGTAAAATGGGTAGGGTATGTATATACACCATATAAAAGAGATTAGGAGCACAATAATATGCCTTAATAAATGTAAATTGAGATCAAGTCCATTACAACATGCTTATTTTTAGATGAACTTGATTTAAACTCATTTATAATGGTTTTATGAAAGTTATTAATTTATAATAGAAAAATATACAGCATTATAATATCATATATTATCCCCTTATAAGATTTCACCATATGTTTCTTAATGATATTACATTTTTTTATTGTTTCGGGTGTTAATTGTCTTCTTTTCCCAAGCATATTTTTAGGACCATTTATGTTCTTGTACATATTATATAATTCCATAATCTATACAATTATTTTAATATTATATATGTATATATATATATATCATTTTTTTCATTATATAAATTTTTAGAATAACCATTGAAATTTGAACATGGAGAATGGACTACTTTGCTTCGTGGAGACGATAGGTTATACAAAAGCATGAGGGACATTATCATTTCATTAATGGATCAAAGGGTAAGGAAGTGTGAGATATAATAATTTTATATAATAAATATTATTTCATATATATCACATATATTCACTAAAATTATCATTATTACCTTCCATGTAAAGCGTATGTGAAAAAAATCACATCGCTTTGGGAGGCAGTAGTTCATTATACACATGAGTAACATTATCGTATTATAAATGACTTGGAAAGTAATAAGGTAAATGTTATTTTATATTTGAATTAGTATAATAATATCATTAATATAATATGAATTAGTTTAATAAATCATTTTATCCATCCATTAAATTTGTGATAGAAAATGAGTTACATCATTTCACGAGACAATAGTCCATCAAACACATCATCGATAGCTTCGTTTCACATTTTATAGAAGGGGAGATGTATATTTTTCATAACCTAAAAATAATAAAATATTATTATATGGAATATAATTATTTTATTATATAATCATGGTTTAATAACATTTTAATATTGTGTAATAAGAACAAAAATAAAAATGTTTTTTTAAGAACATTACATCTTCTTCAGACAACATCCTTAGGTTTCCACCATAATCTATTTGAGGATGGATTTCTATTAAAAAGGCCTCTAATTTTTATGGGAGTAACTATTTTATTTGATAAAGTCTTGTAAAAACCAAATTTCATTGGAAATGTGAATAGGGGAGGAGAGGGGTGTCGTTTAATAAGTGGGGGAGAGGATAAATATGAAAATTTTGAAACGTTTTAGTAAAACCCATGATTTTATCTTGAATAAACCAAATAATTGGGCCATTATCAACCCTTAACAGTGATAAGGTCGAAATATGGTTATCAAATCTGTTTTTGGACAAGTTGGAAGGTTATTTTAACACATATATATTTTGTTTAACAATTGATAAATTAGTTTTTACCTAAACTATGGTTATTATTTTTTACACAAATTACTATTCATAATGTTCAAAAATTAAGTTTAACTTATAATATAATATAAATTATTCTATTTAAAAATACATAATCCATTTTTTGAAATAAAATTCAAATAAGTGTAAGAAACCAATTTAAAATTATACACACAAATGTGATGAAACGATGGGTTTCCTTAGAGAAAGTTATCATAAGTATAAAATGTTTTAAAATAAAAATTCAATATGAAATTGATTTAAAATATGTAAATTGGTTAAATTGTATTTTTATTTAGTAAAATTTACTTTAAAATTAGTCTAAAATATAAATTAAATTGTAAATTATTTAAATTGAATTATATTATTCAATATTTTTTTATTTTTAACAATTCATCGAAAAATGAAACATTTCAAAAAAACCCCAAAAATTTACCCCAATATAATTGTGATAAAATGTTTTAGAAAATTAAATATATTTTATCAGGTAAATTTTATAATATTTTTAAAAATTATTTTCAAACTAAATTCTATTTTATGAAAATATAAATTTTTAGTTAATTTGATTCTAATTTTATATTTGATCAATTGATATCCAATGAATTTGTTTATACATGTGTAAATCATATTCTTTTCATAATTTAGTTAGTATTATTCATACCCATCATTTTAAAGGATAAGTTATAATGATATACTATATTATGTTTCATTCAGACTCCGGGTAACATGCTCTATTATCTATAGAAAAGTTTAAATTTAATTAAATTAATTTTATGGGTTGTTTTAGCTTGGTGTTTCATATCTTATACTCTATAGAATCCAACAATATTCTACTAAAATCATGTGTAGTTACATATAATGATTTTAAAATATTGGGAAAATGTTCTTTAATTTTTTATAATTACTTGGGAGAGATTTAGATAGGGATAGGGAAAGTAAATTCAAGTTAAATCGGTTTTTAGGAAGTAGAGTGGGATGTTGGGTGGGTATTTATAGCGAAATAAAGGGGAATTAATTAATATTTTAAAAACATAGGTTATAGACTCTATATAAAAAAATAATGTAACCAAAAACCTTATAATGGGTTTAAACCATTTTTTTACCAAATAAGAGTGGTTTTCAATATTTTTTAAGGATAAGAACTGAAATAATTAAAATAATAACATTAGTGATGTGGAAGTGAGTGATTTTAATAAAGAATAGATTTAAAAAATCATAAAATATAATATAGGTTTTATAGGATTCATTAAATGATTATAAAATTAATAAAATAACCTAAAAAAATTTAGTTAAGTGAAAAAATAATCTTGGTTGTGTATGCACTTTATCATATTTGTTACATCACTTTGGGCATTTACGATTTCATAATACATAATGTATATTTATAACAAATTTAATCTTATTCAAATTATTCAAATGAATCAAAAAATTATGAAAAATTCAGCATTATTTAATTTTGATGTGTTTATTTAAAAAAATTATTTTATAAAAATGATCCTCTAAATATGAAAATTTACTCATTTAAATAAAAATCCTCATTTATTGAAAAAATACTGATTTTTACGATAATAATTTTTTTGACCCTTCTAAATATTACATTCATCTTAATGAAATTATATTATCATTTATATTTATTTAAATATTTAATTAATTATGTAACTTCATGAAAGTATAATCTATTTAAAAATTATTTAATTTATAAAATGAAGAGTTTTAATTAAAACCATATATATTTCAAAACTACAATTTTCGATTGTTCCTGATAGAATCTAATTTTTATAAAACTCATTATATAATAATTCATAATGTAATGGAATATACCATAAATGGTTTTTCTTGTGATTTAGTTGTTGAATCTCAACTTGAGTTTGATCAAAGGAAAATCATAGTGATGGAAACTCCCTTAGAAGCTCTGATAAGTGGGCTTCAAAGGGTACTATGCTAATGGTTGTGGAAATTGCTACTTCTATCTGTGTGAATTATAATCTATAACATACTATAATATATACCATTCTTATCAGTCATTGTATAATGTATATATTATCAATGATTATGATGCTTAATGTTCTATTAAATTTGATAAGCTATATTAGTCCAAAAACTAAGGCAGTGCCTCATTTTTCTATAACTACATTACTTAATTAGTATTTTTTTGTAAATGGAATTTTATTTAAATTTATTTAGATCATTATATTCTATCACCATTTAAGAATTTGATCACCATAATTTATTTTTTTACAGTAAATAAGATTATGGTACTTGGGTTTCATCACCTCATCTAGTTCTCTAGTTGATTCCTCAAACATGTGGTTCCACCACAACACTTTTAATAGGTGTGTTTTCTTGTTTTATAAAACATTGTATCTGTGATCTAAGTTCATCACCAAACAATATTCACATGAAAGGTCATTCTCTAAGGGTACCACCTTTTGATTTAGTATATATTAGGCGTCTGGTATGTGTTTCCTCAAGAGGGATACATTGAACACATCTTGTACTTGAGATAGGTTTGTAATGAGTTCAATTCAATAGGGAACAACATTGAAGTGGTTAAGGATATGAAAGGGGTCGATGTATCTATGACTAAGATTTCCCTTATTTTTAAAGATCATTAATTTATTCTATGGAAATAAACAATGGAATAGTTAACCTATGAACTCAAACTCGAGATATCATCAATGATTGTCTGTATATCTTTTATATTGAATTTTTAAGGATTTCATGTGATATTTAATGGTTTGAAACTTTGCTATAATATCTTTTATAAGATCAGTTCCCATCAGCTTCAGATCTCTAAATTCATCCCAACATGTTGGATTCAGATACATCATCCCATAAAAATCCTGATAAGCTTCCATTTTAATGTTATAATGAAACCATTTACTGTATGAGAACTCCACTTGGAGAAGTTATTAATACTCACATCCATGGAAATATACTTAAACTATCTTAGTATATCCCCTATAGTTTGAATGGTTCATTCATCCAGGCCTTCCATTAGAGGGTGATAAGCATTATTGAAACACAAATCTATATCTAAGGCTTACAGATGGGTTCTACATAAACTCGAGATAAACCTTATATTTTGATCAAATACAATGGAGAGTGGAACTTTATATAGTATTACCACTACTATCATGTGTATCTTGGAGAGTTTTTTTCAAGTGAGAAATATTATTTGATAGTAATTAAATTCATCCACTGTGTATCATGATTGACTATGATCTAGATGGTTTAATTTCCATTAGATATCTTAGGGTTTCCTATGAAGAAATCCATTGTCATGTTTTCCCATTTCAATACTAGTATGGGTAGTGGTATCAGCATACCATCATACTTATGTCATTTAACATTGACATGTAAGCATACCCATCATCAAGATATAAATTCAACAATATCACTCTTCATGTTATTATACCATTTGTTTTACTTAAAATATTTATATATATTAGTCCATCCTTGATTAATAGAGAAGTATGAACTATGTGTATCATCTAGAATTTCCCTATTTAGTTCGGGTTTTTATAGGATAAATATCTTGCTTCCAAATCTTGTAAATCCATCAATAGTATTGCTGAACTCCATAATATTTTCTATCATTTTCTAAATCCCCACATTTCCTATTTGGACTTCCTTTACCATATAAAGAATGGATGGTTGAATACTTAATTGAGAAAGGTAGGATGAAGATCCTTTGATTTTTTTTCTATTTCTATCCTTTTCATATCAATAATGATTAGATCCCCTTCGATCCTCATCACAGATTGGGTTGTATGATCCTTTCTACTCATAGATTTTTTCACTTTATTCACCTTCCCATAATGGTAGTGGAATGATCAATCATAATCCTGGCTTAGCTTTAAGAAACTTCATCAGTTCATATTGATATCCTTTTGTATGAATATATACATTAGGATTTTATGATCCAAATATAGGTCACCCTTTTTCACCATATAGATAATTTTTCCAAATCTATAATGATAAGATCACTAAAACTAATTCTAAATCATGTGTTGGTCAGTCCATTTGATGAATATTTAATTTGATAGAGTCATAGGCTATCAGTTTTTCATCTTGAATGATTATAAAATAATGTAATTTGTTTGGATGCATAGACGTAGTTATCAAATCCTTCCACAATGGTGGGTATTATGGGCACATGTGTAGAGATTAGCCTCTTATTTAGCTCCATAATTCACTCCTTGCATTCACTATTCCAGACAAACTTGACTTCCTTATAAGTTTTCATGGTCCGGGGGGCTTTCAATAATGAGACGTTTCTCCTAAATCAATAATAATATAAAACTAATTCAAGGAAACTACATATTTACATCATACATGTTGGTCTAGGGTAACCTTCAATTTCCATGGTTATTGAAGGATGCAAATATATCACTTTTTCGGTGATAAAATTACCCATGAATGTCACTGCATTCATCTAGAAATTTTAATTATTATACATTTCATATAAATTTTCCTTTCTAAAGGTCTTTAGAACAATATTCAAATACTTATCATGTCCCTTCTTACTTTTGTAGTATATAAGAACAACATCCATAAAGACTACAAATTTTTTTGAGGTAATCTCTAAAGAATCTATTAATCAAGTCTATAAAGATAATTGAAGAATTAGTGTGTCCAAATTGAATAAGTATGAACATGTAGTGGTTGTACCTTGTACGAAATGAAGTCTTGGGGATATGTTCCTTCTTCACCTTTACATGATAATATATCAATATAAGATCCACCTTGGTGAAATATTACGCTCAAAATAGCTGATTGAAGAAGTAATAAATATGTGGAAGAGGATACTTGTTCTTTATCATGATCTTATTGAGATCCTGATAATAAATGTGAAGGTTTATTGACCCATAATTATTGATAAAATGATGAATTCACCCCAATGGTGAAACACTAGGGTGTATAAAAACTTTATCTAGATTATCCAATTTTTTATTATTTAACTCTAAAAGTTAAATAGTGTAAATTTTATGCAGAGTCTTAGATATTCAAAAACCTACTAGTATAAGTTCGATCAATAACTCAACCTCTTAACTAAGATGTGGACCATATAATTATTGAAGATACACATCAGTGTATTATCTCACAATGGACATGTCACCTATAATGATATTTTCCTTAGTATCAATCATTTTATCTAGAAAAGATTTATTATAAGGAAATAACTTCCATTATTGTTATGTTGAATCTGAAGGATATTTATCCTCATCCAATAAGTTTTATAGAATCATAGAGTGATTTTTATTAAATATGTTGATTTCCTTCTATCATAATTTTTTGTTGGCTCTATATAATAAAATCCAATACATACCCATAATTTTATCAAATTCCATTAAAGGTATTATCATAGGGTTCACTAGGAAATTTATCCCAAAATTTTTGATAGGGGAGTTATATTCTTAAGATAGAATAATTGACCCATTTCATGACTTCACGGATAACTCAACTTCTAGGTTTTGAGGAGGTGTCTGAATAAAACTAATAAACTTATGAGATATAAAATAATGCTTAGAACCAAAATCAAATTTTATGTTATCTATCCTTGAGTGAATAAGTATCATAGATTTCCCCAATTCAGTTTCTCGACCCTCCTTTATATTTGTGATGGCATATGGTCAACCTTTATTATTAGGCCTTGAAATTTTTTTTCAAAAATAATTCTTGAAAACCCTTTGGCACACTAGAGAGATTTTTATAGTGTACTTGTTCCTTTTAGTTAAAACATTGGATGGAATACCAAGGGTTGATTGGAGAATTACTTAAATCCATCACATTGGTGGGTTTCTTCCATTGGAATTCACTAACCAGGTTCTCTTCCTTCCAAAACCTAAATCATTACTTTTTCCCCTTGAGGAAATTTATTACATGATTTTTCCCATAGTTATAACAACTTGAATTTTTGAATTTCTTACCCCTTGAGACTTCTTCATTACATCACAAAAATTAAAACCCATTATATAATTCCAATATATAGACATTTAGACCCTCAATGTTCACTTATCTCAATTTATAATTTGATGGAACATCATAAAATTACCTCATAGCTGCCAAATCATCAAATCTCCACTGATTTTGATAGACTTAGATTTATCCCACCAAAGTAGAAGTCAACATTAATTTCAAAGTAAATAAAAAAATTGTAGGCATATCATGAAAATAATGTGAAATTTTCCTCCCATGCACTAATGTATTTATAAACATTTACTTGAGGCTAATGAAATCCCACTTCATTCTAATTCAGAGAGTGCATGGGAAATATTTATCAAAAAAATAGTTTTTGGTATTCTTTCCACTCAATATCTTAAATCTACTCGTCATACTTTATATTTTTGATCAACATACACTATTGAGGAATTTTCCCCTCCATGTAATAAAAAGTCATTATAAACTTCTTCTTTTAGATCATTGAAGAATATATAAGATATTTTCAATGGTTTTGATCTAATGGTCCATGATTAAGAGATCAAAATATCCATTTAATTTCATAGGCCTTTGTCGCATAAAGGTATCAAGTGCAACTTGTTCTTTTTTTGGGGGATGTAAGTTTTCATCATGATTCACGTTTTTATTAAAAAAATGAGTTAATTAAGAATTTTTTTTAATAAATTTCCAAAATCTTCCTCCCATCAGGTTAGGCATCTCATTTGTGATGTCATCAAATTTAACCTAACATTGGTTGTTGAGTCGTTTCCTCTTATTACTAGCCATTGACAAAAATAAAGGGAAAATTAGGGATGATAATTTTAAAAATATTAAACACCAAAAAAAAGGAAACTATGAAAATTAAAGGGATAAACCATAAATGAAATATATTCATAAACCTTTGATTTTTTTGGTTTCAATATAAGTTATCAATGGTCAATTTCCTAACATAATTTTTTTGGGGAATTTGTTTCTCTTTATAATGGTTTATAAGTAGCTTGTGAATTTACCAAAGAACATCCCCTAGGAGTATAAAACTTGTTGTGCAGTAATGCCACTTTTTTGTGCACAAGGTGATGATCGCATCAAATCCTAGTACACCCTTTTTAGGGTCATTACCCCTCAGTAAAACAGTTATAGAGTAACATCCACTAATAGTTTCCAAATAAGGATATATCTTCTTAGAAACCACTTACTCTATACTCTACTAAAATTTAGAGATGTTTTCCTATATTTTGTATTATTTATAATGATTTCACAAGGTATTTTTAATCCTAATTCCCAAATAACTAAAATTTCCTTTTATATTAACTATGAAAACATATATTTTTATACACATTAATTCTTAATTTATTATGTAAAAACAAAATCAACACAATACTAGAGTATCATGAGGCCTAATGTCTTTGGGAAATTACGTATAAAACATAATAACTTGAAAATGTGGTCCAAAAATTATTTAGAAACACCAAAACATCCAATTATATTACATCAATCTTCTAACACTACCCCAGATGTATTGGGGGTGCACATAATAAATGGGTGATCTATAAAGCCTAGTAAGGGAATAATCATAGCGTGGAATAAGGTAAATTAGTAATTGTGATTTATAAAGCATAACATGGTGACATATAAAGGAGCTAATAAAAATCTGAATATCTAAGAATATTATTAGATGAAAAAGTCATTGTAAAATATAGAATGTGACAAAATATAAAACATGACATCGTAAATAAATGTCAAGGCTAACCATCGAGCCATCAAGAGATAGTGTGCTTTAGAAAAACCTCTTATCAACCATACATGGTATCTCATGAGATAAAATCATTACGTAATTAATTTTTGGGAAATATGATTTTGGGTATACTCATCACATTAATATCATGTACATGAATTTGTGGTCCACATAGATCATATAACATAATAACATTATTCATCACATTGAAACCTGTAGTTATTGAATAAGGGTAACAGAAAAGGATGTACCAAATCAATAAAGGATATGTATATTTAGGTTAATACCCTTGATAGGATATGGGGATGGTTATTCAAGGCACACATTTTTGGTATGGAAAATATCATGGTTAATTCAGCAGCATAAATGGCATACATAATTATTCAAGGAATGGTTTAATGAGATTTAAATGTGTTCAATCATTACAAGAAAATAATATTTAGTAAATAAAAATTTAAATGTAGAACAAAATATTTTATAATATGTTTAATTTAAATAATTTTTATCGATTTGATAACATGATGTGAATCAAACCCTGACATTTTAAAACAACGCTATATTTGATAGCATATACAATACGAAACACCAATCTTCAACGAATCGCGACATAGTTTTATTTAAAAATGACCAATATAAAATAAAAGTTAAATTGAAGTGTATGAATGAGATCGAATGTATTATGAAATATAAGTCTTTATCAATGAAAATTTATTTATTAATTCTTGTAAAATAAGCACTTAATTTTTTGTAAAATCAATTTATTCTTCAAAAATGCATTTTATTGCAAAATGTTTTTTATTACTTTTTATGAGGAAAATTACAATTTTTTATTTGAAAATTTTATAATTTTTATTGATAAAATGAATAATTTTTTAAATAATTATATAAAAATTATTATAGGTTTAATTTTTAGTATTTCTCTAAAATGATTGATTTTCCAGGGAATATGAAAAATATTCCATTTTATTGAAAACCATAATTTTTTTAAACATTTACAATGTAAAATGTCATTTTAAAACTATTTGAAAGAAAAATAATCTATTAAATAAAATTAATAACAAAATTATGTTTATTTGAATCATTTTTTGTGATCTAATTTAGTTGAAAAACTTTTTTATACTTAAGAATTTTTTTTTGAAAAACTAATTTTCCTTGTGTTTTGTGTTATAATATTAAATTAATTTCTACCAATTATATAAAATGAATTTTTAAAAAATGGTTTTAATATTTGGAATTATGAGGTAAAAATTTAGTAAAAATGATCATTTTTTTAGCACTACGAATAGTTACCATAGTAACTTTTTTACCACGGTAATGTGTAAATTCGGTAATTATAGTTAAAGATAAAATGATAAGGACTAAAAATGACCATAACACTTGCATAAATTTTATTCTATGGGTAAATAAAATAAATAATAATCCATGATTATTTTATATTACATTTTTTATTTTATTTTTAAATTTTTGGCTATATAATATTATATAAAAAGAAAACTAAAAAATGTCACGCTCTTGTTTTTAGTGACAATAATATTTTTAACATAAGGATACAGAGAGGATATATTATTTTATAAATAATATTTTAAAATATAAAGGATTTATCATCTTCATGGTATTTTATTTGTAAAATTTATTGATGAAATAGTTACCATAAATTCTTTCACAATGCTGATGCAATAATTATTTAATTAATAGAAAAATAAAATAAATGATATTAAAACCATTAAAAGTATTATAATTTGAAACAAAATATTGTGACCCGTTATTTTATTTGCAAAAAATTACATATTACATATTTTAAGATTAATTTTATCCAAACTAATATGTTTTATTAATTTTATTAAAGTTAAATGAAATTAATAGTTCTAAAATTGATGTTATTAATATTTTAAAAAAATAATATTTTCATAAATGAATAAAAAATAATAAAAATATTATATTCAGAAATATTGAAGATTTATTATTAATAAAATATAATTTGGTCCATTTATGGGTTTTTCGAAATTTTAGTCACATTACTAGCCATTAGATAATAGAAAATTGTAATAGTTTGATAATTGTCAAATGCGCTAATGGGGGGTTAAAACTAAAAGATAAGGATCAAAACATATACAATTTTTTTAAAATTTTATTTTATAAAATTATTTCAACTTATTTACACCTTTTATATAATAATATAATTTTTTATTCATTTTGACATTATAAATAATTTATATTAATTTAATATTCTATTATATTTCAAAATTTCCCTTTATATAAATTATAGAATGGCACCTACTTCCTTACGTATTTACACCACTATGAGAAATCAATATCAACAAAAACCTTCCCATTACTAGTATAATAATCCTTATCCATGTTAATTATTTTATTTACCTTACAAAACATAAACCACAGTCCCCTTAATAATATATTTAAAGGGAGTTCACCGAAAAAGGGGTAATCATCTTTACCGACACTTTCATGTTTATTTATTCCTATAATTATTACTCATGTGTTGTACCCATAATAAAATAATAAATGAAGTAATATAAATATAATTATATTTTATTATTATTATAGGAAAACTGTATTCCTTATCATTTTCATCATGTGAATAGTGAAAACATTGCTTGTGAATACGTACAGCTTATCTATCCATGTAGCTTTTAATTTATTTTCATCACCACTTTACATGGATGGTTATAAATATTGAACTAATAGGAATATATGATAAAAATAAAATAATTATTCCACTTTAATGTTAATATCAAATCTACCTTCTTACCTTCTATTTTTTTGGAAAACGATAACATCGCTCGTGCGAACATATGGACTACCACCTCTAGAAAGCGATGTGATTCGTTATTCATTTTTATTTTACTTGGATGGAAATAAGGATACATTATTAAATATATATATATATATATATATATATATATATTTATTCTTGAAAGGTTAAATATTGTTTACCTTTATTTCATTCCAACTATTGAAAAGTGAAAGTATCATTCATATGCACGTACGACCAACAATCTATGTAAATTATGTAATTCATTTTCTATATCTATATTTTGTGGATTAATATAAATATATATATAATTATTAAATATTATATCTATACCATTAAAAAATATTTTATCTATTATGTAACCATAATAAGTGTATAAGGACTAGAACTACCAAATGAAAACATACATGAAAAATGATGTAGTTGTCACCCAGAATAATGTTTTAATAAATAATTATTAATATATTGGGGATAAAATATTATAAGTAAATCCTAAATTATCTTATATATATTATTATGTATATATAATATATTTATAATATTTTTATAATATTTTTATATTTTTATATAGTATTTTCTAACACGTACGAAGGATTTTAGACTAAAGGCTAGAGATTTTCATCTCACTTTTACCTTTGTAGGACACATGCCTTATAATCCACTTGTTAATTTTATGTGGTGTATTTACAACCCATTAGTGTATTTTGTGATTATTTATATTAATTTTATGAGATATAAAAATAAATCAAATGTTATTTATTTTATGGGTCTTATTGTTCAAAATTTACCAAAGTGGAAAGGGTTTATTTCACAATCTCATCATTATTTGAGATTGTTTAAATTTAAGTCACATATGATGAATATGTATCATAAATTTTCATGTGTTGGATAATCTTTTCCAAAAATTATTTTATTATTCTCAAATTATTTTTTAAAGACATTTTCATAGTTTTTTTAATTTTTTAAAAATATTTTAAAAGGAATCTTACTGTTATTTTCAGAATGAGGTACTTTTTGACCTTTCATACAAAAGTGTGAAAGAGATATTTTTTAAATTGTACGGAATGAAAATAATTTCCCAATATCATGTTGCCAAAAAAAATTTAGTCTTACTTTACAAGTTTTCAATGATCATTTAAAAAAATTATTACATTATTATGGGCAAAATTTTTATATTTTTAATTGTGTATTCCAAAGTAGAAGGGGTATTTTCCTAAATAAATTTTCCTAGAATATTTTAAAGTATTTTCATCTTTGGAAACAACCTTTATTGAATAGTATTCTAATGATATACTCTAATGATACCATAAACCACATTTCATGAGTTTTTATGATCATTTTCACAGGGGGAATGTATTGACATTCTCTAGGATGGTTCTTCCAATACGGAAAATTACTGATAATTATGGAATTTTGATTCATTTATATCATTTATTAATATGAATAATTAAATAAACTTATTATGTAATTTATGTGGCCAATTATATCCATTATATTCATCGATTTGTCTCATGAGAAAACTAGATTGGGTTTTGGATGAGGACTTACCCATTTATATAGAAGTCATGCCACAAGGCCATGATGGAATTTTCAATTGTCTTGGGAGAAGCCTCAATGATATGTTTCATATGTTCAAAATTTTTAATTACATAACTACAAAATTCGTTATTTATTTCCATATTATTATTTAATTTTTAATGATATCCGGGAATAATTTTATAGATTATTATATTATTTATATATAATTATTTGATAACCACTTATTTATGCCATATTATTCTTCATATAAAAGTTATTAATTAAATGGAATGTGTTTTCCATTATCTAAATTGTTATATTTATTATGAATTATTCATTAATGATAGATTTCCTTATATACATACCCTTACTGGGAATTAGAGCTCACCCTTTTATTATTTTTTCTTTCCCCGGGATACTAGGAAGTGTTCTATGGTTAATATTTAGAGATATTCTAAATAGAAAAATGATGTTCTCGATGAAAATATAATATTTTATTTTAAATTTTCAAATATACTATAAAATTAAATTGTTTATCCAATTCACCAAGAATATTAAAATATTCATTCATTTGGGATATGATTTCTTTTATTAAGTACCAATTTAAAAATGTAACCACCATCTCTAAGCTATTGGAGTCAGGGTCTTTATAGTTTTTATAAGAAAAATTTTAGTAGAAACATTGGGAATTTGATTTAGGAAAACATAAACTTGGGAAAATAACTATATTAAATACTTTGAGTATAAGTATAAGTATTTAATAACATCTAAATCATTAGTATGGTAGAGATTATATTATTCCCCCCTATGATTATTTTTTATCATTATATACTTTTTTGTTTCATTTAATGGATGAAATAAGAAGGAACTGTGTTAACATAGAATGTGATGGACAATATAGTGAATATGAGAAACAAAATGGTATAATGACTGGAGGGAAAGACGGTGTGATTATTTATAATCAATTATAATGATATATGATTAAAAACATTTACCTTAATAAAATCTTGAACTCACCAAATAATAAAAGGAAATAGCTTTCTGATAACTCGAGTAGTTTTGACTATATAGTAATGAAGGCACAATTTCATTCATGTTATAAATATTAAAAGAGGAATATTGGAGAAAGTCTCAATGTAATTGAAAAACGTTTTATGTGAGGAAAATTAGGGCACAAACAAATTAATTTTAAATAAAATAATAAAGTGTACAATGGAAGAGAATAAATTATACCCTATGACGCCATTAATAGTTTAATGTATTATGTGTGGGGAATATGGGAATTATCCCAGTTCAATATCTTCTGTGTGGGGAATATTGGTTTAAGTAAATATTTTGAGGCTGAAGGAATGAATTATGGATCTTAAAATTATTTAATGATTTATTCATGAACAAAAAAATAATCTTTAATATCCATTTCTTAGTGTAAGAGATGAAGTGGAAATAGATCAAATCACAACTAAAGGATGATATATCTTAATGGCATGGAAATAAATCAAGTAAGATTTTTTTTTCTGGAGTGATTTTATAGGATAGTAAAATAATCACACAACTTTAGGAAAAGGACTTGAAAAACAATGTTATCTATTTAATTTTATTATAGATAAATCAATGGCCTTTTAACTCATCACATATTTATGGTTTTTTTATGGTTAACATTCTCATTACCATATTATATATCAAACTCTATTAATCTATTAGTGCTAGTTTTCTCTTCTATGTCCATATTTTCACTTCCCACTAGTGTCATCCTATTTCAAAACCTAGTTATAAGGTGACTATAGTACTTCCCTTTACCAAATTTAAAGAGAATATTTTATTAACCATTTTTTTGATTTGGGTTTACAATGAAGGAAATTTCAAATATCAAACCCTTTATTTTCACGCATAAGTTCAAACTGTGGGGATGTAATTTATTGAAGGAAGAAAGAATATAATACCCCATTAATTTATAGTATGTTTATTTTTAATAAACTAATTCTATTTTATATCTTTTGGTGTGTGAAATCTCAACATTTTAAAGGAACACTATGTTTGATAATGTAGATAGCACCGAACAATGAGCTTCAACAAACCAAGAAATATTATTATCTAAAATTGACCATTATAATCTAGATGTTAAATAAGAGGGTATTAATAGTATATAGAATATTATTAGATATAGGTCCTAATTAATTTAAATATATTAATTAATTATCAGTAAATAAGAACTCAATTTTTAGTAAAATCGATTTATTCTTCAAAGATACATTTTCTTCAAAATTGTTTTTTATTATTTTTTATGAGAAGATATTATAAATATTTTCTTTAGAGTTTAGATAATTTATTTTCTAAAATGAAAATTATTATTTAAATTAGAAAAAATAATTATATGAGTGTGAATTTTGTGTATTTTTTTAGAAAATATTGGTTTTCCAGTGAATAGAAAGAAATTGAGTTTTTATTGAAAACTGTAATCTTTTCAAACATTTAAAAAGTACCATTTTGTTTTAAAATGGATTCATATCAAAATTATCTCTTAAATATGATTAATAGTCCAATAAAGTGTATTATACCAATTTTAATGATTTAATTTAGTATAAAATAATTTTTATACTAAAAAAGATTTTTTTTTTCTGAAAAAATGGGTTTTAATGAATTTTTCCTCTTAATGTTAAATTAATTTCATCCACTTATAGAATTGAATATTTTAAAATTTATTAATTATTTTTAATAATGTTTTATACAATAAGTAAATATACACCTTTTAATTTTTTGGTAAGAATAGTAACCATAGAAATTTTTTTAATATGTAAATGGTAAATCTGGTGATTAAGGTTTAAAATAAAATTATAAGGACTAAAAAATGGCCCTAAAACATTAATAAATTTTATTTTATGAGTAAATTTCATCAATAATCATCCAATATTAATTTATATTATTTTTTTAAATCATTTTTATGAGATAGTGACCTTTATAATATTTTATGTAAAAAAAGTAAAAAATGTCACACACTTGTTTTTTATAATAATAATATTTTTAGGTAAGGAATAAATAGAGTTCCTGTTAGTTATAAATTATTTTTTGAAATATAAATGATTTATCTTCAACATGACAATTTATTATATATTTTTTTGTTAATTAATAACTACCTTAAATTCTTACACGACACTGACATATTAATTAAATAATTAATTGAAAAATGAGATAAATGATATTAAAACTATCAAATGTAGTATAATTTTAAATATTTAATGTGAACCATTATTTTTATATATAATGATGAAATGTTAGAGTGTTTTTAATTCATTTGATTATAATTAATTATTTTCATTGATGTTGTTATAGTCAAAATAAATTAATTGTTCTAAAATTGACATTATTGGTATTTTAGAAAAATAAGTTTTTATTAAACGATTTAAAATCCATAAAAATATTATATTATAAAAAATTGATATTATATATTCAATAAAATTTAAAATGTTCTAATTATGGTTATTTTTGTAATTTATAGTAACATTATTTACCATTATATTGTAAAAACATTTAGTAGTATGGTAACTATCAAATGGGTTAACAAAGGGTTAAAAATAAAAGATAAGGGTGAAACCATATGAAAATATTTTTTAAATTTTATTCAATTAAATTATTTATAATTATATCCACATTATCTTATAATTATATAAATTTGGATCCATTTTGTAATGGTAAATAATTTATTATCATTTAATATTTTATGAAATTCATTAAGTTCCCATCATCTCAATTATGAAAGGTAACCTAATCCCTTACTTATTTACACCACCTTGAACCATATATATCGAAAAAAGATTAAACATACCCTTATACATATTCTTATATAAGTTATTGAGGTTCTGGTCCATCCAAAATTTAAACCCTAGGTCCCATAACAGTTAATCTAAATGGAGTTCACCAAAGAAGAAGTAATTTTATTAAACAAATATTTCAGGATTATTTCTTCTTGTACTTCTACTTCATGTGTTCTATCCATCATAAAATAATGAATACATTGTAATTAATATAATGTGATATTATTATTATTATATTAATAACATATTCTATCTTATTTCTCTCCAGAGAAAACATCGCTCATGCGTACGTATGACTTACTATATCCACATAACGATGTAATTCATTTTTTATCACCACATTAATTGAATGGTTATAAAGATAGTAATAATGATTATATATTATAATTATGAAATAATAATACATATTTAATGATAATATTACATCAACCTTATTACCTTTCAATCCATTGGGAAACTATAACATCGCTTATGCGTACATGTGAACTACCACCTCCATGAATGATACGTATCATTTTTCATCACCACATTTCAAGGATGGATATAAAAATGTGTTTATTGAAAAATATTATTTTTATTTAATGATTTATATTTTTTAAATATAAATTAGGAATTTTATAAGTATTATTATCATTAATAAATCATTATAAAACAAACCACCTAAAACAAACATACCAAGAGGGAAAGTGATTTATTTATAAGTGACATTTTATTTTTAATTTACATTATTATTATTATAACTCATTAAAATTAGGATTTATAATCTTAATAAAATCTAAATATTGGTATTATACTTTTTTATTAATATATTACAATAAAATATCTCTTCCATAAACATACTCATACATAGATTGTAGCATATTCTTATTGGGATGGTTTAACAACCGACATGAAAAATGAAATAAATTTATATCATATATGGAACTGAAAAAATAATATTTTATTTTAATATGTAAATAATTATTTCAATTTTAATTTTTTAATATAAAAATTTTATTCACTAATTAAATCCCCACTATTTTTGTGTGAAAATCATTGAACCATGATCATTGGCAATTTTTTCTACAATAACTGTAACTAAAAATCTCATATAATTAAATTATATGTTTATAAAATATCAAAAATAAATAAATTATATAAAATTATATGAATTTTTACTGATAAATGTTTTCAGAAAAACTTGGAATAACAGAGATATTAGGAAACTAGTTCTAAACCTTCATGATTATTCACACAAGATATTTAAAAACATATAAAACCCAACTAATATATACAAAGATAATAATTTTAAATGATGTTTAAAAACTTTTATAGACATTAATATGGTTATAAAATTGGTTATTAATATTATTTTCATTTTTATATAGTTTCTTAAATAATGATTAACTAAGTTAGAATTCATGGTATGGGAATCATGTCTCAAAATTAATTTCTTCTGATATATTTCTTATTGTGCACCCTAAAATCTTTGATATGATGTGATTACTACATAATGAATTTATATTACAATATTCATGTAATTCATGGTGTTTGAAGAGTAATATTGATTTATTTCATTAAATATATTTTGATTACAAGGATAATAAGTTCATAAGGATCATTATTAACTCCACTATGTTTATTGAGCTAAACTTTTTAATAAAAAAATTATTTATTAAAATATTTATTTATTACACCCAAATTTTCTATTACATTATTTAATAAATTTCTATTTGTATTAAGATGAATTTTAGACATTAATATTTTACCTTAATGAATTTCATTCTCAGAATGCAGATCATTACTAAGACTAATTCACATCTTATTTAATGATGATTCTTCCTTTATGTGGATATTTTCTCTTACCATAAGTTTTCTCCTTTAAATTAAGAAAACTATTTACATGTTAACTCATTTGAACTTAATATTTCCCTTATACTCTTTAAAAAATAATGTTTTATTAAATATTTTTTCAATAAGGGTTTTCAGTAAATGTATTTCAAAAATATTTTTCAATAATTTCAAAATAAAATGATTTATCATCCACCCCATTTTTTTTAATAACTTTTATATCATTTCAAGGATCTATTATTGAATTTTATTTTTCAAATTTTTTTTAATGTTTTCACATCAAAATTTGGAAAACATTATGTATTTTTCAAAGCTCAATTATTAGAGATATTTTTTAAAAGTAAATGTTTTCAAAATGTTTTCACTAATCCACTTCTAAAACATGATACATCTTTAAATTTTTCACAATTGATATTTCATTACAAATTATGATTTTAAAAATTCCTTCTCGCCTCCACTATAAATACCACCCCTCACTACCACTTCTCTTCACAACTCAAAGTCCTGTAGCTTGATTAATTTATACCCAAATATATTAGTAAATTCCTACCTCACATCCAAGACCTACTGGTCTCACCAAAATTCCAAAACCAAGGTTCTTAAGGAGGTTCTCAAGGGAGATAATTCAGGAGGTATAAATCCTCTTATTTTTCTTTTCTTTTATTTTCAATTATTTTTATTTTCTTATAATCTATTCAACTCACCTTATCCAAGAGGTATGGAAACTCAATTATATTATATATACTATAATTTTATCATTTTTATGGAAAAATAAATCATCATATATTTTCTCCTCTCCATTTTATACTAAAAAAATAAAAACATCGTTCATGATGTGTAGATTTACCAACATCATGGATGTTATGTTTTCAATTTACATAAACGTATTCATGGTTTGTCATAAAACCATTTAAGTTGTGTAAAAATATTTTATACTATATTATAGTAAATATATTATGTTATTTAATTAATATATATTCATAATATTAAATTATATAACAAAACTAGTTTGTGATTATTGAAGAACTGCCAAAATGATCTAAATTAAAATCATTAATGTTTTATCTAATGATTGATAATAATATATGAAAACTAAAGTATTTATGGTGTCATTTAATATTCTAGAAAAATATTAATACCATTTCCTTTCACTTTTTGAGTCTCACTTCCATTCGATAAGAAAATCCATTATGAACCGACTATGGAAACCACATAAAGGATTCACCTGAAACAATAAAAATAACGAAATATTATTAATAAATGGGTGGAATGATGTTATAAAATGATAATATATGGTTTTATAGAATTAATATATATATATATATATATATATAATATTAATAACACTCTAGAAACAGTTATACATGTGGTTTAAATACATTTGAAGTGTAACGAACCTAAGGTAAGGGAATTCTTAACATAATTTCCATATGTGGGTTAACCTTCTTCTTTGTCGACTATTTGTTTATAAGATTATTTTTCAAATTAAATTTTAATTATATTGTGTATTATTATATGTATTTATATTTTATACACATATTACATTCATTTTATTAATTCTCACTTCAAGTATATGATATTTTTAAGGGTCTTTCATTTAAAAAAAATACTATTTTCAATTCTTTTCTTTTTTAAAAGGGAATGATTTATATGATGTATATATTATTGTTTTATGATTTTTTTATAGTTCTTTTTATTTTTTTATATTAAATATAGGGACCTATATCTCCAATAAATAGTGTTTTTAAGTTTTAGGTCGGTCGTATGGTAACCCTAAGTGTAACTACAATTGTTACACTATAAGGTATCCATGTGGGTTAAATTGTAAGGTAGACATGAGGGTTACAAATCACAATGTAGCCAAGAGGGTACAATATTAAGTATATAATTCCCTAAGTAACCTATATGGTTTATTTATGTTTTCTATATTTTATGGAAATCTATTGTTTGAAAAATTAACTACATGATACTTTATGGGTGAGAAGAATGTCTTTGTGAAATTTATTTCAAATGTTTATAAGTATACAAGGAATAATGGTTTTACTCTTTACTTTTATATCCCTTACTAATATTTTTTTCACATACCATGTTTTAGAATGTTTTTCATAGTGTTTAAGGATAGTTAATAGAAAAGTTGAAGACAAGATAAATGTAATGAAGACTTTTTAGGAAAAGATTTCATGTATTTATTATATATATTTGTATTATGAATAAATGGATATTGTTTTTTTTACCCACTTTGTATGATTGTTGGTTGATATGTATGAATTATGTACTAAATTTCTAAATATGTAAACTGAAAATATCTTTTGGAATGTAAAGAAATGTATTCTAATGAAATTTACTAGATTATGCAATGTTTAAAGCTGTATCCTTATAGTTTCTATTAGAGAATGATTTAAAAAAAATAGGGTTAGAATGATGTTAATAGAATATCATTAATGATTTTTCTTTTGTTTATATTTAGATGATATAGTATCTAAATATTACCTTGTTGCTTCATTTATGATATGTTTATTTAGAATGGTTTTCTATAGAAGAATCAATGAAGATGAAGTTGGAAGGCAGTGAGAGGCTGATATATTTTTTAATCTTTAACTTGGAATGGTAGGGATTGGAACTGAGTAGTTTGTTATGGTAATGGATCAAATGACACCAAAAATAAATGGTGATGCAATTCATGAAAGAGAATAATCAAAACTAAGGAAAAGGAATGTTATGATATTGAAACATTTTATGAGGCAACACCCTCCAACATTCAATGGATCTTCTAACCCAATGGTGGCTAAAGGGTGGATTAATTCCCTTGAAAATATATTCAATTTAATTGGGTGTTCAAATAATCCCAAGGTTATTCTTTAAAATTATCATTTTATGGTGAAGATGACCAATGGTGGTCAATGGTTAAGAATACCAGGGATAATGATGATATAAATGTCTTTGAATGAGACGAATTTAAGAATATTTTCTTTAATAAATATTTTCCTAAGGTGTTTTGAATATGTATGGAAAAGAAATTAATTAAATTGAAAAAAATTAGGAATATTCAGTGTATGTGTATGAAGAAAAATTCACTGGATTGTAATGGTATGGTCCAAATATCATTTGGGATCTAGATAGTGAAATCGATCATTTTTAATTGTGATTAAATCCAAGATACCAAAGGGAATTGGACTCCTAGGAATTAAAATTTTATGATAAACTCATCTGATGTTCTAATATGGTAGAAGTGGAATTTTCTGATGATCACATGCACTTTGAAAATAATAATAACAAAAGGTCTAGATGGTATGAAATTGGTAAGAATCAACCAAATAAATCTGAGGGTAAGAAAGTCTAGTGTTTTGGTTTATGGGATGTGTGGTAAAAAGAAACTTGGGGAATGACATAAAAAATCTGAGAAATGTTTTCAATGTGGTAATTTTGGACATATGGCCTAAGACTACAATAGAAATGATCTTAGGATTAATTCTGATAAGAAAACTGTATAGTGTTTCAAATGCGGTGAGATGAGTCATTATGAAAATACCTACCCAAATGAAGATCTATATGTTGGAAAGTATCCAGATTATAATCACAAAGGTGCAGTAATATCCTTTGTGACTATGTCATAAGATTCCATACCATCCAATGATGTGGTATTAGGTACTTTTTTATTTAATAATATTTTACTAATGTCTTGTTCGATATGAGGTCTATACATTAAATTATTTTTGATAAATTTTCTAGTGAATTAAAATTTTCATATCATGAAATGAGACTAAAACTTATGGTTAAAACACAAGGAGAAAATATTATAGAAAAAAATTAATTATAAGAAACTTTATGTTGTTGTCTGTGGAAATACATTACCTACAAAACCTAATGTTTTCCCCTAGTAGAGTTTGATGTTATTTTTTATATGTATTGGATTTATATTTATTATTCTAATATTTATTATAGAGATAAATAAGTTATTTCTTAGAAAGAGTTTCATTTATAAAATAAGAATTAACCAATAGAATTGATAATATATCAAGATGCTGAGAAACTGTCAAAAGATAGAATTGAAATTTATCTTTCTCATATTTTTGAAAAAATGGAACTATTCAGATTATTTATGTGCTAGTGGTAAATGAATAAATGGGTTTTTTTCTAATGATTTGACCAATGTTATAACAGATCGGGAAGTTGAATTAACTATTGACTTAGTTCTTGATTCTATGCTAATTTCAAAGCCTCCTTATCAAATGAATAAATTGGAACTTCTTGAATTGAAAAATCTGTTGCAAGAGTTTCTTGATAAAAGATTCATTCTTCCTAGCACTTCACCATGGGGTGCTCCAATTTTTTTGATAAAAACAATGATTTTTCCATAAGGATTTACATCGATTATAGATAATTGAATAAAATTACTATTAAGAAGAAGTATTCTTTTCCTCATATTAATGACTTCTTTGATCAGCTTTAGGGAGATTAGTATTTTTCCAAGATTGACTTGAGATCCATGTACCATCAGTTGTAGGTGATGGGGGATGACATCCCAAAAATATCTTTTTGTACTAGATATGAGCATCATGAGTTTTTTTATTCCAATTGGTTTGAAAAATTCTCTTATTGTATTCATGGATATTATGAATAAAATATTTTGTGAATATTTTGATATGTTTTTTGATGTTTTTATTCATGATATTTTGGTCTTTTTAAAAATTTATGAGGATCATGAAAAACATTTATGGACTATCTTAAAAACTCTCAAAGAAAAGAAGTTATATGGAGAATTTATAAAATGTTATTTTTGGTTGTAAATAACTTCTTTTCTTGGGAATATTGTAAATAAGGATGGAATATCGGTTGATCCCATAAAAACCAAAGTTTTAGATGAATTCCCAAGACCTATAAAAGTTATAGAGATTTATAGTTCTCTTATATAGGTAGGTTATTACCGAAAGTTTATTAAAAACATTGCATGGTTATCTATCCCGATAAATATGTTATCATGAAAAGGGGTTAAATTTATTTGCATATAATAATGTGATGTTTGTTTTCAGAAAATAAATATGTGATTGGTGGGTGATCTAGTATTGGGAATGCCTTCTAGAAATGGTGAATTTTTCATCTATAATGATTCTTAATTGATGGGAATTGGTTGTGTTTTAATGAAGAATAACCATGTAATTGATTATGATTATAGAGAACTGAAACTATGTGAGTTAAATTATCCCATACATTATATGGAATTAGAAAATTTGGTTTTTTTCTTTTTAAATTTAGAGGCATCATTTATACAGATTCAAATTTGAATTATATACTGACCATAAAATTCGGAAGTGTATATTCACTCCCAAGGAATTAAACATGGGGCAGAAAATATGGCTTGAACAAATAATGGATTATTATTTATTGATAAATTAAAAATATTTGAAAATAAAACAAATTGGTGGATTATATGAGCCAAAAACATTATACTAAATTAACCATGTTATTTTTTGAACGTGACCCCCTAATTGTTGATTTGATGAATTTTGGCTTAAAATTTATCAGTATAAGAAATTCCTCTATTTTTTTCAGGTGTTAGTGTAGTTTTATCTCCTAGATAGAATTAAAAATGTGTAGATAGAAAAACATGAGTTATAGAAGAATTTAGAATTGGTGAAAAGGGAAGGTTTTCAGAATTTAATGTTGATAAAGATTTTGTTTTGAGATTTGAGAAGTGATTATGTGTTCCCTATATTTCACAGTTGAAGAAAGAGATGTTAAGTTAAGCTCATAGTTCTCCATTTCTAGTTCATCATGGAAGTACTAAGATATATCGATACCTTCAGGAGTATTATTGGTGGTATGGAATGAAAAGAGATATTCTATATTTTACCATGAAATTTTTGACCTTTCAATAGGCTAAAGTAAAGAGACAATTACTAAAGGGTATGCTTTATCCTTTTCCCATGACAGAGTGGAAATGGGGAAATATATCCATGGACTTCCTGGTGGGACTACTATACAATTCTAAAGGTAATAATGTGATTTGGTTTATTATTGACCAGTTGAGTAAATCATCACATCTCCTTCCTATTCGAGATACTATTTCCTTAGATATGCTTTCTTGATTGTACCTCAAAAAATATTTTTAGGTTATATGGAGTTCCACTTTCCTTTGTCTCTGTTAGTGATCCCAAGTTCACTTATATCTTTTGGAAAGACCTTCAGAAGTTATTGGTAACATAATTAAATCTCATCATATCCTTCCATCCTCAATCTGATGGATTGATCGAGTGAATAATTCTGACATTGGAAGACATGATTTAAGCTTTTCAAATGGATTACAGGGGATGTTGGGATCAACATATTTATTATTTTAGTTTTATTATAATAAAATTTTTCATTCTTATATATAGATGGAACATTTTGAGGAATTATATGGAAAGTGGTATCGATCTCAAGATTTTTGGGATGAAGTCAGGGAAAGGATATTGATGGGAGCTGAATTAATGGAAGAAGTGGCTAAGAAAGTGAATATGACTCCGCAATAATTGAGGATAACTCATAGTAGGTAGAAAAAATATCCATATAATAAGAGGAATGACTTTTCTTTTGAGGTAGGTGATCATGTTTTTTTAGAATTTCCCCATGGAAAAATTGTTATACATTTTTTAAGAAAGGAAAGCTAAGTCTACGGTTCAACAGACCTTATGAAATCTTTGAAAAAGTTGTATGAGTTTTCAATCAAGTATCTTATCCTCCAAGTTTATCTAAGGTATACAATGTTTTTCATGTTTCGATGTTGAAAAAGTATGTGTCAGATCTATCTCATGTTCCGAGACTAAAAGTAGTTCAGTTGGAAGAGAATATTTCTTCTAAATAGAAACCTATTCAGATTCTTGATCATAGAGATCATTTATTGCAGAATAATCCAATCAACAAGGTTTTGTTTTTTATGGAGAAACCATACGATTGAAGAAGCAACATGGGAATCTGAAAATGCTATGAGGGAAAGGTAGCCTCACTTATTTAATAAGTAAATAAAAATTCAGAGGGGACAATTTCATAAACGCAGGATAATGTAGTAACCCGGTTACCTATAGAATAATTTCTTTTCATTCTAGAATTAAATTTTCACATTATTTATGAATTTATAATGAAATACGTTGTGTTTATAGAAATTAAGAAATTTATATTAATGGAATAGTAACTTGACATTGGGAATAATAATCTGGACAATATAATAGTAACCTCACATAATAATGTATAAATAAAATTTATCCATCCTATAAGTAAAAAATAATAAATAATTATATCATTGAAAAAGTAAAATTTTGTTTTGAAATTTATAAATAAAGTGTTGAAATTTTTAAAAGAAATTAATATTTAATTACAATTTTACAATTAATATAATGATATAAAAGAAAATATATTTTTTTAAAATATATTCATAAATTATTATTTTCTTATATTATGGTTATAGGATAATTTTATGATAATTTTTTTTAATTTTTCAAAGTGTTATATAATGAGTTATTGTTTT
This sequence comes from Viscum album, assembly GCA_963277665.1. Taxonomy (NCBI): domain Eukaryota; kingdom Viridiplantae; phylum Streptophyta; class Magnoliopsida; order Santalales; family Viscaceae; genus Viscum; species Viscum album. The sequence continues at coordinate 1,813,957,224 of OY728156.1, forward strand.
AAAATTGTTATTTTTCGAATAAATTAGGATTTTATTTAAAATTTTAATTTCTCACTCCTAGAAAATTATTTTGATAAATTTAATTTCATTTTATAATTCAAAAAATTGAAAAATGTATGCGGTGAATTTTTGGTATTTTTCTGAAATAGTTGAATTTTCGATGAATAGTGAAATACAATATTTTACTATATAAGATCAATACATGATTTTTGATTCATAGATGATGTAAGGATGATGTAAGCACAAAATATTTAACTCTCCTACAATATTTCAATATATTTGATGATAATTCTCAAACTATTCATATTATTGATCCAAAATAATAAACTAATGGATAAAATAATCAAAACCCCTCATCTCCTCCACTATAAATACCTCTTCTCCCCACCTCTTCTCATCGTAAATAAAAGAGCTATATCTTGATTAATTTATACCAAAATATCTTCCCAATTTTCTTCCTCTTGTATAGGACAATCTAGTCTCACCAAAATCCCAAAACCAAGCACCTTAAGGAGGATCTCAAGAGAGAGAATTCAAGAGGTTAAAATCATCTTTCATTTTATTTTATTTTATTTTTAATCCTTGTGGTTTTCTTGTACTCTATTCACCTCCCATTATCCAAGAGGAATTAAAACTCCATTATGATATATATAATTTAATTTTATCATGTTTATGAAATCATTAATCATCACACTTCTTCTCCTCTCCCTTTTATTCTAAATAAAAAAAATAAAAACATCATCTGTGAGGTGCTGATTTACCAACATCATGGATGATATGTTTTGAATTTCCATTATCACTTTCATGGCTGGTGATAAATTCCTTTTAATGGTTGAAAAATATTTTAAATTTTATTATATGACCACTTTTATGATCAGGAAATGACATATATTCATAATGTTAAATTATAAAATGAAACTAGTTCTTGATTATTGAAGAACCACTAAAATGATCTAGACAAATATTATCAATGTTTTATCTAATGACTAATCATTGTATATATAAAATAAATTATTTATGGAATAATTTAATATTATTTAAACATATTAATATCATTTAATTCCACTCTTGAAGTATCCCTTCCATTCGATAAAAAAATCCATTACGAACTAAACATGGAAACTATGTAAAAACTCACCCAAAACAATGGAAATAACAAAATATTGTTAATAAATTGGTGAAATGGGGTTATAAAATGATCACATATGGTGTTATAAAAATAAAATTTTCCTAAAAATATTAATAATACTCTTAAAACCATTATACATTAGTTTTAAACACATTTTATGTAAGATGAACCTGAGGTAATTGATTTCTTAACCCAATTTCCATTTTTTGGGTTAACCTTCTACTTTTTTAGTTATGCGGAAAAAATATTTTTTATGAAATTATATTTCATTATATTATATTTTATTATTTGTATTTATATTTTATAAACATATTTAATTCATTTAATTAGTTCTCACTTGAAATATATGATATTTGAAAGGTACATTCCTTCAAAAATCCTATTTTAATTTCGTTTTTAAAGGGAATGATTTATATGATGTAAGTGTTATTATTTTATTATTATGAATTAATTTTTGGAAATTTTCTTATTATTAATTGTGGGGAATATATCTACCTCCAATGCACTGGTTATGTTTAAATTAGAGGTCGGTCATTTGGTTACACCAAGTTTAACTGTTATGGTTACACCATAAGGAAGTCACGAGGGTTACATTATAAGGTAATCACAAGGGTTACAAATCATAAGGTATCTAAGAGGGTTATGATATTAAGTAATTAATTACCCTAGTAACATTTATGGCTTATTTATGTTTTCTATGTTTTTTGGAAATATCTTGTTTCACCAAGTGTGTTCATGATTCTTTATTGGTGAGAAGTACGTCTTTGTGAAAATGATTTCATTTGTTTATAAATATTCATGACCAAATGGTTCCTATCCTTATTTTTATATCCCTTATTAATATTCTTGTGCTCATACCATGTTTTAAAATGTTTTTCACAGGGTCTAAGGATGGGTATGGAAAAGGATATGCCAAGATGAATGTTGTGAATACTTTTTATGAAAATATTCCATGTGTTTATTATAAACTTTTGAATTATTAAAAATTGATATTTATTTAGTTTTAACCGCTTTGTATTCTTGAGGTTTCATATTTATTAATTATGTACTAAAATTTTAAAACACTAAACTAAAAATATCTTTTGGAATGAAAGGAATTAAATTCTAAAGGAATTTACCAAATTATGTAATGTTTTTGGTCAGGTCCTTAAAATAGTTTTTAATTTTAGTATTATTTTTAGATGTGAAAGATATTGATACAATGGCTATAGGATAAATAGTCATATATATAGGATCTAGTAAATTGATAGCATGGGTTTCTTTAGTACCACTATTTAGTGGGAATGTATTTACTATAAATAAAAGGTATCACACCCAAACCAATTATTATAGAGGTTAAGAGAAGATTTAATTAATATTTTGGGGGTTCGTAAAACCATTCTAGGGAGGATTATAAAAGGGATTTTTTTAATTCTTTATTTTAATTGAGTATAGATCTATATACCTACATTATTCATTATTATTATTGATGAAAAAATACGATGTTTTTTATTGTCATCACAACCATTTATCACTAGGGATTAACCACTTGATAATTATAGTTTTTGAAACTTATACTCTCCATTGTTCCATGTGCGTTCTGTCTCACTAAATCTATTATTGTTTCTCTATTACTATTGATATAAAACCAAATAAATATAATATGGTAATTATATTTATCAATATTTTTTTACAAAAAAATCATTCACCCCCTCTCAGTGGTGGTATACTATCTCATGGGGCCTTTCTGATATACATATGATAAATACATCTACACTATAAAAAAATGGAATTATTATCCAAATTTTATTTGAGATAAATACTAGATTAGTACAATCTTATTGATTTAATATTCTTATAATATTATCAAAATATAAAAAAAATTATAAAAAATATGAAAACATTTATATAATAGTGAAATCCATTCCTAAATAAGAGAGTGGTAATGTTATTAAATAATTATATATGAATTATTATTTAATGAAAAGAAGGATATTATTGATTTATCTATAATAATCAATGTATCTATGGAACTGAAGTTGAAAATAATATATTTTAAAATAGCTCATCCTTATCTGACTTATAAAATTAATATACTCTATTAATAAAAAGAAAATAAAGTGTTATATAAGGTTTTAAAAGAAAATTTTAATTGAAAAATCTCAAGGAATATCTATCTCCACTCATGTGAAAAATATGATCTGGTATGTCAGTAACTTAGAGATTTTAGGGTCTTCTATAAGGATTGATTTTAGAATTTAATTCATTCTATAATAATTATTAGAAATATTTCCACAATTCCTTATAAACTATAGTATTAATGAGTTCAATAAAATTTTACCTAATATATTCAATTTGTCAAGGTAGTTATGTAATAAATTGGAGGTCAAGATTATTTTGTTGTGATAGAATAATAGAAGGTTTATGTTTAATAAAAAAAAATAATAAATCAATTTTATTGTTTATTATTCAGGCTAGGTCTTTCTATTTTGAAATGTATTTGATACCTATTTTACTTCAAAGAATTATTGATAATAATTACATGAGTTCAAAATTATAGATGAATTAAAGAAATATGATTGAAATTTACATTTGAATAATTTCATAATTGTTTTTTAATTCATTAAATGACTATGAAGGATTACCTCAACCTTTGTGAATTTGTAAATTTTAAATAGGGAGTATATTTTTCATCACATTTTCTATTATCGGTTTTGGTAAGTGAATATTTTATCAACAGTTGTTATCAATAAATTATATTAGGTATTTTCTACAATTTGTTTATAAATTGATATATTTTATAGCATGGTTTCAATACAAAGTAAGAAAGTATTTTCTTCTAGAAAAAAAATATTATATCCAATTTTTTTATACAATAAAGGAACGAGATCACACCACCCATCAATAGTATATTTTAATAAATAAGTATTTTTTAGTATTTTTTTCTCCAAAATGTAAAATTTTATATGATATATAGTTATTATGAGTTTACTTTTTAAATATTCTAAAAATACATGAAGTGTTTATGTTTCATTAAAATATATCTCTTGAAAATATAACATCTAATGGGCTAGTGGGAGTATATTTTAACTTGAAGAATTTAAATATTTAATATATAAATTATGATACTTGTCTAATTCAATGTATAAATTTCATTTCATCCTAAATTTGTTTATGATATAATGTTAATGAATGACAATAATGCAAATAGTTACATTAAAATATATTATTAAATTATATGAAATAAATTTTATAATTTATGGAGAAGTTTCAAGTTGATGAATGTATAAATATTAAAGGTGTTCTATGTATTTACTATCAATAAAATTTATTAAAACCATAAAATTGATTTTTTTATGAAAATAAGTTTTAATATCATGTTTAATTGTTGAACATAAGGGTTTTGAATCCTAAATATCACTATTATTAAAATATTATCTTGTTATAGATTTCATGTCACTAAAGTCAATTAGTTGGAGTATTTATCAAATAGTGAAATGGATATGTGAAAAATGATATATATAATATAACAAGACCCAAAAAATATAGAAAACATAAGTTATTTCTAGTAAATATTTTACTATATATGTTAAAGAAAGATTCTTGTCTATAGTTTTTCTAGTTTTTAAAAAGGATTTTAAAATTTAGTAAATTTTATCATGTTATAAAAATGGTATTTCATCTTAATTATTCACTAATGTGGGTCATATATTTAATAGACTAAAAATATAATTAACCCCTAATATTATGAATTTGGGTTATATTTTATTTTTTGTCATTGTAAAAAATGCATAAAAATGGTTTTGTGTTCTGAATGATACATTATATATACTACATGGAATGTCATACATATGTTATGGTTGAATGTTTTATAGTAATATATATTAGATAAGGAAAATAAGTAATTCCATAGAGGAACCTTTATATTTTATTACCATAATTACCCTATGATTGATGTTTAGATAATGGATAGGGGTTCTTGGGTTTGTTACTGATCCAGTATAAGGTTTTAATTAATTTTAATTGTACTTATATTTTAATATAAAATTTATGACATCTAGTATATTAATTGTGAATAGATGAGTAATTTTATAGTCATGCCTAGATAAGTGAAATTTGGTGTACTTATGTATGTATGTGTGTTCTAGGAGATATACACATATAATTAGATAAATGATATGAGATTTGTTTATTAGTTTTATTTAATGTTTACTTCGAGAACTGAGAATATATGAGTAGAACAATATTATTGTAACATCACAGGACTAGTAAACATGAATATATATGAGTTGGATAGTAGTGTGATACCTACGGTTCACCACCTCATATTCTAGTAGTTTTTTCTAGTGACGGGGGCATACAATAAAAATTAGGGAGACTATAACATTGATATCACAAGTTTTCAATATTATTAAATAATAATAAAAATTAAAAATCTTAACATTAAAGTACGTATATATAATAAATTGTGAGAGGATAATAATAGTAATAAAATATAGATACATGTAATAAATTAATAAACCCATACTATATAACATGTCCAAAATCCAAAATTGGTGATCATCCATATGGTTGATCACAAATAGATATGAATAAAATAACTAAAATAAAAATACTAAAGCTCAATTATAATATCCTAAGTCTCATCATGACGTTGTATCCATAAAAATAAGTAGCAACTCTGGTATGATCACTAGTGAAATCCTCACCACCTTGACCAACAAACCAAATATATGGTATGTTCTATAACCAAAATACAAAAACAATGTTTGAAAATAAATGTTAGTAGGGAGCCACAAATGGGAATATTGAAAAAATATTTCAACATACTAGTGACTGTAAGAATAATAAAATATAAAAAAATACACACATTATACACACAACCAATTCAAAAAATCATATACAAACTAATCCATCATGGTTCTTGAACCTATCTTCTTCAGTCAAATCTAATGAATCAAACTAGTTATACTTTAATAATACATGAATGGAATTAAAAACACCAAATGGTGACTATGTGGAGAAATTGGATCAATTCAATCTATTATAAAATTTTATGGAGGACCTAGATCATAGATATCTAATAAAAAGTACACATATCAGATGAAGGATCTAATTCACTATCACCCCTCAAAGGTGTTATAGTCCTTGGAGTTTTCCATGTAGAGGACCTATCTCACTTTTATCTCAAAGTGGTGTTCCTATCGCATATAGTGATAGTGAAGATGAATCAACTCAATATCATAAAATAGAGTTTTTTTGTTCCATATGGTGATTTTTTAGAGAAATTGAATCATTTAAGTCACTTATCAGACAAATTTTTATTGGATGGGTAGTTTCACCTAAAAATAATTCTACATTAAATCACTATCTGGATAAATAATAATATTTTAATAAAATACATGTTCAATGAACATTATCACTTATTTATATACTCTTATACCTCTAATATAGAAAATAATATAGTTTCCCTATCTTATCCTAACACATTACACATATTCTTAATCATTTTAGACATATTCATTTATACCCTTTATGATCATTTAGTGTCCAATATGACCATTTACTAAAATATTATATCCCACTTTGAATCATATGTCGTGATAAGATAAAATGATTAGCTCTAACATATTATACATGGAAAAATATTCCAATCATCCTATTAGAACACATTCATGTTTCTGACTTCCTATAACCAACCAAAACCCATCACCTGCATGATATTTCCATAATCCATGTCCTAGGTCGCATTGAAAAAATATCTATGCATTTAAGCAGAATTGATCACCAAATTCATATCAAGACCATAATATAATCAAAGGCTTACCAAAACTTCTAATACATAAAAAAATTTATAATTAATGATATACCTTAAGGTCCTTTATATCTATCTCTAAATTTTACTTGAGATATTTGGACTACACTTTCCCTCATGTTTCGTTGGTTCCCCCAAGGCGATACCATTATCAAAATGCCATTCATTGACTGAATTTGAAAATTTTCTGATGATGGAATTCACAACAAAAATTTGTTTCATATGAAAACTCATACCAAGTCCTCTATCATATTTTCTAAATATATTCCAAGGTATATATATGTAGAGACCCAAATCTTGACGTACATGGACATTACATTACTTTATCGGAATACTTAATACATTACAAAAATAGAGACACAAGGACCGTAATAGTTTAGTGTCTTTGGAAACTTGGAACGTAATCTTCTAATCGTGGTGAAAGATCTTCAACATCTCCCATAAAGATCTTCCCATTTTTGTTTCCTTACCTAAAATCTTTCTTTTAATCCTGGGGGAAAAGAAAACATAAAAAGGGTGAGCTCAAATGCTCAGTAAGGGTAATCATGGATAAAATAAAACATACCATATACATTTCATATTAAAAACATGAACGTAATGTTTAAACATCAAAATCTTGAGCAAAGACTTAAAACATGGAAGTACATAAGGCATAGATCATAATGAAACATAAATCATGATAACATAGAATGGGAATAAAACATGTAATTGTGGCATCCATTAAGCACATGTAATGATTTCCATAGTAGCCAAGGCATTGCTGCCAAGACCATCTTAGTGGACAAAGTCCCATTCTGAATCGAGTTCACTCCTCATTTCAGTCCTGTAACACTGAAACAGATTAACATACTATTCCATCCATGTCTATCTCATGAGATATAAAATCTTTACCCAATTCATTGGAGGGAGATATAGGTCCCACCCATCTCATAATGAAATCATTCTTACTTGTGCCACAAAATAAACATACATCATTCATAAAAACCCAATAAATAAAATGGGTTTCATAAACATCATTCCATCATCACATAATCCATATAAAAGAAATTGATATAATTTATAAATAAGAAAAGTGAAACCATGTAAATCATAGAGACATTATACTTGAAACATACACATATGAAATAATGTCATCTTAGAAGAAAAATGGTTTTGATAAAACACTTGAAATGAATTCTTGAGGAAAATATCCTTTTTTCTTCAAAATCATTTTCTTTTCACAAAATGTCATTCAATTTTAAAAGAAAAGGATTTTTTTGAAAATAGTCATGAAATATTTTGGAGGAAGCTTCATAAAAACAAGGCTTTATAAAACCGTAAAAATCCGTTCACGCCGTATAAGTTAAAAATATCATTCTCCTCGTACTTTTGTCGGAAAAATCAAAAAAGTACCTCGTAACGTAAATAAGAGAAGGATTCCATACATACCATGTAGTAAAAGTCAAAAATGGGTAAAAAGGACTTTATACATACATGAAAACACTTTTATAAAACATGGAAATGATATAAATAGCCCTAGTAAATACTTATGAATAAGCAATCTCGGATAACAATGAGATTTGAAAAATTATCCCTTACCTTAGGTCTGATATGCTTCGTACGTATCCGAACCTCCTGTAATATGATTTAAATAATGTCATTGACTTATTACAGAATCATATTCATTGTTATGATATCATATATGGTTTACTTATGACTTTATATTACTCGTTCTTTTGTAAATTCCATGTTAAAGAGCGTTTTGGGTAAAATCGTTTCATTTGTCGTCCATGTTTTGACTTGTAATTATTAATATGATTACTTAGATCATGATTAATTAATTCCAGAATATAAAAAATGATTTATATATAATATATATTCAGAATATACATATATATAATAGATTGATAAATGGAATGAAATACACCGTTCATGGAGACGGTAGGCCGTATGTACGCATGAACGTTGTTTTCGTTTCCTCATTGAATTGAATGGAATTAATTGGATGAAATACAAATATATATACATAAATCCAGTATCATTATTATATCATATATTTCATGATTACTTATTATATATACTTTATAATAATTTATGAATGGTTAATCATTGAGAATGAATCTCATCGCGTCGTGGAGACGGTATTCCGTACGTACGCACGAGCGATGATATCATTCCCATGATCGTGGAATTTTATTGGACTGTATGTATACTATTAAAGAATAAATATCACTTTATAATAATCTTATATAGTTTTTATTTACACCATTATACCCATCCATGTAAGGTGGTGGTGGAAAATATATTACACCACGGCGTGGAGACGGTATTCCGTACATACGCACGCGCAGTGATTTCATTTTCCATAGGATGGATAGATAGTGAAATAGGGTTGTTTCATACTTATAATAACATATAATTATATGAGTGATACTTATGTTATTACTTCATAATGAAACAACCTAAGAAGAAGAAGTGGAAGAAGAAATAAAGGTGAAAGAATCGGTAACAGACATTACCTCTTCTTTGAAGCGCCTCTTTGAGACCTCCTCTTAAGGCACTAAAATTGGTCTTTGAAGAAGACGAGGACCTCTAGGATGTTTCTAGGGATGTGTAGAAGAAAATTGGTCAGGTTTTTTCTGATCTTGAAGGCTTAAAGTGGTGTGAGGAAGAGAGGGAGGAGATTCCCTTTTATAAGGGAGGAGAGGGGCACCTTTGGAATTCTTAAAAATATCAATATATAATAAATCTAACCCCACATAAAAACCTCATAAAATAACTCATATTCAAATATTAGATGATATAGGGTTTTAATATCATCAACCAATCAAATTTAGACATGTTTGGATCTTATTTTAAACCTTATCATTTTGATTTATCCTTATTTAATCTATTTAAGTTTATTTGTGGTAATAAAATTATAAATTTTAAATTATAACAAATAATTACTTATTTGTTGTGAATTTTACATAATTGGTTACTTTATAACATTATAGAACATGTAAATTTAAATTTATAATTGTTAAATATTTTTGTGATTTTTAAACAATTTTATAATATGTTATTTTTATAAAATAACAATAGTGTCAATTTTGACACTATTCAGTTATTTGAATTTAAATAAAATACATACAGAAGATATGTTCAAAATAAAAGCTTTAATAGATTAATAAAATGTCATATGTATCTAGAAAATTAGTGGAGAACATTAAATAGTTCATATAATATTTATTTTATTATTTTAAAACCATTTATTTGGTTTATCTCTTAATAAAATAATTACTACAACATTTTTGTATAATTATTTAATATACTGATGTGTTGTATAAAAATTAAAAATAAAATCCTTAGATGAAGATAAATATATTAAATTTCACAATAATACTTTTACTCGATTTTATTATCTTTAAATCACAATATGTAAATTTTTATATTTATTAAATTATGAAGGTGACAACTTTGGCATCATTTAAAATAAAATAATATAAGTGTCATAATCACTTTTATAAGGCTCCAAACGGTAATATATTATTTAATTGGATGATTAAGGTGTAGATATACACTAAAAATAAGTATTGTTCCGGTTTTTTGGCCTATTAATGGGTATTATTATTTCAATAAAAACTATATTACTTATTTTTCACTTAATAAATAATTTCTATATCATTAATGTATCACCATTAATGACAAATATTTAATCCCTAAAAATTCTAAATAAATTATCATGATGTAGATAATTTTATTATATTTCTGGAGACTATTCATGTTCGATGTTTTATGATGTTTATCACTAAATTAAAATTATTATACTTATAATATTTAGGAGAGTGACATGTTGTCACTTTCTTTGGTTTTAATAATAATTAAATTATTTTCATGGTCAAAAGTCCATAAAATGAATCTAATACAACCCTTAGGTTATATGAGTCTACTTTTATCCATCCAATAGAATTTTGGCATGTGTTAGGGTAATTTTATAATATTATATTCACCCTTAATTACCTGATTTACCTTTAACTATGGTAAATAAAATTTACCGTAGTTACTATTCATAATTCCAAAAAATAAAAAGTAGCTTATTAACATATTTTGGAGCCACTGATTCCAAATATGGAATCCATTTTTCCAAATTCAATACACAAAAGTTTCAGAAATTAAATTAAAATTAATCCCGTTGTCGAAAGAAAACAAGTTTTTCTTTAAAACATTGCAAAAGATTGAATTGATTTAACCTACGAATTTAATGTAAAATCAATGATAATGACATACATTATATTAAATGGTAAAAATATATTCTATTTATACTTTAAAAACATTTAATATTATAATTTAACCATATAAATTATTGCGATGAAAAAAGTTGTTTTTAATTAAAATATTGCGTATTTTTACTATTAATCAAAATATGAAAGTTACCAGAATAATATGAAAAATTTATCCAAAGTAAATTTTTATTTCTTGATTCCAAAGAAGAATTTTATTTTGTCAAATTGAACTTATAAACATGTCAAAAACTAGATTTAAAGTGGGTGCGCCATCAAAAGATGGAAAAACTGCATTTTTTGAAAAATACTTATTTTACCCGAAAAATTTATTTTGTTCTTATACCATGTTCTAGAAAATGTGTAAGATGAATTATAATGTTATAAAATTCAAAATTTAGTTAATACTATTCATAACGGCTAGTTTATAATAATATTATAATAATATATCATTATTTAGTAAAACCCGGTATTGCGTACAACACACGCTATCGAGGAAGGTCACGATTGCGTATAATGCAAGCCAAGTCAGGGTTGCGTGTTGTGCAAGAATCCTTCGTTGTTTCGTATAACATAATCCTACCATATTTCATTTATACATTGAATATATATATATATATATACTCAATGTTGCGTAGAATAACTATTATCAAAATTGTGTGTAACACGATCCAAGAATAGTGTTGCGTATACTGCAAGCTAATACGGTGTTGCGTATAGTGCAATGTAATCTTGGTGTAGCATACAATACAAGACATTAATGAAATTAAAAGAATATTTTTTGTAAAATCTCGGGGTGTTACAATATATTATACCATTTCTCTAAAAATAACCCATGAAGAGAATTCAAAATTAGTCGATGACCAACACTAAAAACCATTCCATAAGACATAGAAGGATTCCAATGAAAAATGCATTATCCAAATATTATTTTCTCTCTCTAAATGAGTTTCCATTGTTTTTAAAGCATGTATATTATTGGTTTGTAAGGATTTATTTTTATATAATCAATATTTTTGAATCATTTAAAAAACTCATTCATAAGATCTACCATGTGTCAAACTAAGACCAAGTAAAAAATATAAAATGATGAACTCATGATTACATTAAACTGATGATCTACCCTACCACTATCATTATCAATATGTTTGATAAATATCAATCAAACTCAACCATCAAATTCCCTTACCCATGGTATATCCAAAGGATAAAATGAATCAGCAATACAATGTGTAATATCCTCCTATATTCTAAGGAAAATAAATTTATGCTATAGGTAATGAGAAGAGGAGGAAGTGTATAGAAATGAACCATAAGATTTATTTTTAGTCCTAATATATAACCATACAATAGTGATTAAATTCATTAATATCCCTAAAAAATTTACCTGAGTGATGATTCATTAACTCAAATGTTATGTGTTATTCATATTGTTATAAAATAGTTTTAACCCTATTATATTTATAATTTCCCCTGAATTTCACCTTATGAAATATTAGATTGTAATGATAACCAACTTAGGTAAGTTTTAAATTCATAACCTTTAACATTTATGGTCATACAACACAATAGCTATGATATAACTATATCCATGGGAATGGTATGCCAAAAAAATTGAAGCATATTATAATGATTTATTATCATGCATGTCTTATTATAAGAGAAGAACATATCAAACACTACAATATAATAAATTTATCGAATATCTTCATCAATCTACCACTTTCTATAAATCATTGTAATAATTGTGTCATTTCACCTTACATTTTATCATATACAGTAATTTACGAAACCATATCCAAAAATTATTTTTGATGTAATCCAAAAAAATTTTATAAATTTATCATCAACTTCATCTTGTGTCACATAATATATAATAAATTTTGAATATCCATCCAAAAAATGTTTTCGATAAACTCTATAAAACAATTTAGAGTATCTATCAAATTAAAACTCAATCCTCATTTAATCAACCACAAAGTGTGACTCCATGGTAATTCATAGAATTATTAACAAAAATTAGTTAATAAATTCATAATTATAATCTAATAAAATACAATAGAAAATAATTAGTGATACTTTATTTAAAAATGGGTCTTGCACTATCTCTATAAAAAACATATATCAATATACATTTATCCACCAGTTCCATCATATACAAGATTAAATTTTTATATAATTATTCTTCCCAAGACATATAGAAACCATGGGATATAAATTATTTAAATATAATATAGAATTATCATATATTATTTTTTCTCAGAGTATAGTCTGACCTAGTTGGTGAATGCATCACATGTCATTCTAATTTATAGACTAGGATATCACATTCCTATAATATAAATAGTTTATCACAACATATTTTATACCTATAAAAAGTTGTATACTTCCCTATTATATCTTAGTATAGAGACTATATGTCTTACTCATCATACAGGAGGGAAAAATATCATCTTATATGTGATCCAACTAATGGTATGATAAAAAACATACCCAAACACCCCTGACAAGATAATAATAAAGGATTATATGATAAAGGTATCAAAGTATTGATTTTCTCATGTTAGGTATCTCACCAACCTCAAGTATGGGTAAATCCAAATATGAACAATACACCATTAGAATTCTAAAGGCGTAGCTTATTCCACTCAATGTATTATACTTTGTGGATTATCTAGTGGAAAATATATAAATTTTTTATATTTTTTGGGAATATTATGTATCCCAATGCAAGAATGCTAATGACACTAAACATAGAAGTTTTTTTATAATCTATTGTAATCTTTGAAAAAAAATTTAGGGATAAATTAAAGTCATTCTTGGAGAGTTCAATTATCATTTATCTTCATGTGTGTATATAGACAACATTAATTAATGAAAAAGTGGAGATTTAATTTTATATAACCTAATATATTTTAAATTCCTAATCTCCCTTAATATTTATAATAAAACTATACATAAGTGATTATATCATCATATCACATATGATAGAATTACAAATTATCTATATGTTTACTACACTTTTTGGTTTTTGTTAAACTCATTAAATCTCTTTGAAATTCCAACCACATACCAAGGTTACCATTTAATAGATCCCTTCCACTAAAAATATTTAGTTATTAACATGTAAGAAGTAATATTTTTTGAATAATGCTATCGGTTATATCTAATATCTTAATGTTTAATTTTTTTAACAAGTATTATAACTCCTTTACTTCCCAATATCCAACTTCGCATATTTAATAACATTTTTCCAATTTAAAATTTTTCCAATATTTTTCATCATCACTATTCTTTGAAAGATAATCTATCATAATTTTCCTAGGAAAAACCTATGTACCTAATATCACTCTTCATATTAATCTTTTACTTATATACCCTAAACCCTTTGGTATATTAAGTGATAGAGTATTTTGACTATAATTATCATTTATTTATTATATTTTTAACTTTTATAAGTTCAAATATACTCCCACTATCCTCTTAGATAATATATTATCTTTAAAATATCATATTAGGCTACAAAAACTCATTTTTGTAAAATATACCTCTTATTTACTTTTAATAGGAATGTTTAGTGAATAGAAAATTAATATCAGTATTATATATGGTATTCTAGGTAACATTTCATTACTGTATTAATAGTACTTCATGACCCTTTTTTATATTAATTGGTTGGGTCTTTCTTTGGGGTAGTTTCAAAAATTTATGTATAATTTTGTGAGCCCTTGGGGATATACAAAATTGGTGTACGGTTAGAGAAAACTATTCCATTTCGCCTAAGATACCATAAATCCAAGCGTGATCTACTTGAATAGGGTGCCCAGCTTGTCCAAACCATGTGTCCACCCCTAAAAACCATGCACTCCTAGGTATAGGATTATGCATGATTGAATCATAGTTAAAGAAAACATGTGGCCAATATGTTCACCCCAAATAGAAACTCTATATAGGGTGAATGGTTAAGGATAATGGTTAATCCTAACCATGTGGCCTCTCCAGCAAACCATGAACAAAAACTATTATTGCTCTAAATTTTTAATTAAAAATCCCTAGAACCCCAGTTTCACCTCTAATAACCCCCAAATATCATATTTCCTCAACCTAATTCCACTCCCATGATCTATATTCTTCTTAATTTATATTACAAGTGGATTTCCATTATTTTTTAAGCATCAACTCATAATATGTTTCATATTATTTTTGGGTTTTCCTTTTCACAATAGATACTAATTGGATCCATTTTCCTCATATATTGTGGAACCTGAATGACCTATATATGTCAGATATAAGGGGTATGAAAGAGTATTTATGTGTTTATTATGGATTTAGGATTGTGATTACCTGATATAATCTTCCACATTCTCTATTTATGAATGTGATTATTTCTACATCCATTCTTGAGGGAGGTGTCTCTATAAAATAGGATAATTGTAATAATTTCTTTTTGATATTTTAAATTCCATTAGGTAATTCATTAAATTTAATTTTTTCGTAATTAAAATTTATTTTTTGGAAATAAATTATTTTTTTAAATGGGTTTTCATTAGAAATGGTTGGTTCTACACCAAGTGTTGGATAAAATTCTTGAATTGTATTTTAGCTACCAAAATATCTTTTCATGAACCAAAGTGAATTAAATTTTCTCTGAATATGATTTATAAATTTTGTGAATGTATTTTGAAATGAGTTTGGAAAAAATTATAACATTTTGTAACCTTGGGTGTATTAGGAATAGACATGTCACTCATAGAGTGTGTAATGTCACATGAGATTTTATTTCACTTTAGTTGTTGTAATTCCACTAGTGGTTTTACTGGTTGGATCCAGTATAAGATTGGTTTTGGGATTTATTTCTTATTTATAGTAAGTATACTCATAGGATATATCCCATATGATGTTATTTATTATTTATTATTGGGTTTTCACATGGTGGATTGGAAAGGGTCATTTTCTCACATGATGAAATGACCATGGTTATTTTCTCACATGATTTCACTTCATGGATTAGTCAAGGTTACTTTTTTAAATGTTAACCTTGTGGTGTATCTATGGATTTTATTGATTAATATTTTATGATATATCAATTTTCATATTCCTTTCTTTGATAATATGAAATTATTTTATAAAAAAATCATGAGATGATTTACAAATACTTTTAATTTAAGAAAATGATTTGAAAAATCGTATTTATTTTAAAGCTGTAACTATTTCATTTTGTGTATTATAATTTTTATATATTCTAAGGTAGAATCATACTAGGTTTTTTACCACACCCTACTTTTTCATTTGGATGGTTTTAGACATTTTTGGTAGGATTCAGGTAAAGGGAATGACATTTTGCATCCTTCCAGATTCTCTTTTCATCACAGCATGCATAGTAAGATGGTTTGGTAGTTATGGTTGGTCACATGAAACATTTTTTGTATTTTATTTTCATAATTTATATTTTAGATGATTTTTAGATGATTTTATAGAACCTGGTTGTATCTCTTTATTTTGTTTTCTTCTATGATTGTATGTCTTATTTTGTTATATACGAGGCTTGTTTCCATTATCCTGTTGCACCTCACCACCATGATTGGACTAATATGGTGTCTTTTCTTGTTTAATTAGGTTGGTTTATTATAGAATATTATAAAATGTATTCTCATCTCGAATTGTGTTAACACTACCTAAGTTTGGTTTTTTATTAGGTTGACATGAGTTGGGATCATCTTGATTCAGGTTGTAAGTGTAAGAGGGAGTCTGACCAGCTCACATCTATGTCTAAAATTGAGTTACCATTATTGGATGGCATTTTTTTTACCAATTTTGTGACATAGATTTTTAGTTCAATTGGATGAACTAGTTGGGGAGTTTATCTAAATGAGACTTTTCCATTTCAAATTATTTCATTTTGTTGATAGCGTTAATATTGCTTTAAATTCCCATTATTTTAGGGCATTTCCAAGATTTCATGATGTTGGTATGTTTATATTGTAATTTTTCTAAAAAATATTATTGGTTGTTGTATTTATATTATTATATGATTCCTTCTATAAGAGATCATTCAAATATTATATAGGACATAACACTAAATGTTCCATATTAAAGGTCTTTAGTGGAACCTTCATTAACAGAAGTTTTTATCCATACTGTTCAGACTTTGGGTCATGTGGGTGTTAAGAACCTCTGAGGTTTATTGGATCATGACTCAAAATTCACTAATCAATATCCACCCAATGTCTATGGTGAAAAAATGACACCTAGAACATGATCAGTGGATTGAGTGGATTGATAGGATCATCAACATCTTCAAGAATCCTAAGGAGTCTAATGTGGGTTTTTTCACATACATGCTTGAGGGGGTGGGAAGGATATGGTGGGACTCTATTGTATGAGAAATGTTGTAAGAGGATATTAACTAGACTTATTTAAAGAAATTATTCAATCACTAGTTTTACCTTAAGTTTTTACATGCAATGAAGACCTGAGATTTTTTGACCTTGGAGCAAGGAGAATGTATTATTCTGGAGAATTCCCCCCAATTTTTTATGTTGGATTATTTGGCCCTATATCTAGCCAACAATGAGTGCCTAAAGGCCCATAGGTTTGAGTTTGGAATGAGGCCTAATATTTAGTTGATGTTTATTCACATATGACCTGACACCTTCGTATATGTAGTCAATAAAAATCTTGGGTGGTGGTTGATATAATTTGAATGAATGGTTTGGGTGGAGCTTCCGTTAGTGCAGTTATTAGCTTGGAGGTGTCTTCTAAAAAATTGAAGAACATGGGTGGTAAATTTTCTTTAGGACCTATTTTAGGGGATTATTAAGGATAAAAGATGTTTTCTTACTACCAATGTGTATTGAATGAGCATACCATGACTAACTGTATGGAGTCTCCTAAGATTTTTCATCATTGTCGGATATTAGGATATCTGAGGCATTTTTATGAATGGATATCCCAGGGTAGTAAGACTATATCAACTCTCACTAGGGGTTCTCATGTTTATTCCAATGCTTCTATGGGTGGTGAGTCTAATCCTCATGCCAAGGTTGATGTTCATGTTTCAAAGACCATATTAATTTATGTAGCAGACTGTACACTAGGGGAATCTGAATTAGGGAAAACTACTGATAGAGGTATATTGTTTATTTAGTTGTCAATGGTGATGGTTTTTTTATATAATTGGTTATCATTATTTAATATCATCAATTCTTGTAGACTTGATGGTATTATATTTGATACTTATGTAATTCTTGTTGGAACATTCCATTCCACTAGGAAAGAGATCCAATTAATTTTTTAAGTGTCCTATGTGTTGGGTGGTAATAACTAACATCGAGGTGGTGTGGGAATTTTTTGTTATTGATATTGAAATTTTCAACCTGATACTTGGCATGCATTGGATGATTGGCATTAAAGACCATATATATTTTTATCATCATGAGGTTCAGTTTTTATCTTCTATTGGGGTCACTCATATTTTTAAGGTGAGTGGGACATTAGATCGAGAAGGGTGGGGCATGTTTTCTCTTATGCTGGTTTAATCCTATGCCAGTTTTCAAATATTTTTCTTGATTTTTTAACCCTTGATTTGGATGTTTTCTTCCTGCATAGGTGTTTGAATTCCCCAAGATCCTTCCAAATTATTTTTTTGTGTTTACCACAACATATATAGGTCGAGTTTACTATCAATTTTATCTCGAGAATGATGCCCATTTTTATTCCATATTTTTAAATGAAATATTATATGTTAGTGGAACATAAATAACAACTTTAGGGCCTAGAGGATAAGGGGTTTATTTACCCTATAAGGTCACCATGTGATTCACCTTTCTTCTTTTATAATAATGCATATGTTAATCTCAAACAATGCATGGATAATTTAATTTTTAATTGGGTGACTATTAAGAACAAATATACATTTCCTAGGATTGATGATCTCCTTTAGCATATTAGAAGGTCATGTTGGATTTAAAATATAGAAATTTGTTTAGGGAACCACCCGTTCATATACCAAGAATATGATATTCATAAGACAACATTTAGGAGCTGGTGTGTTCATTTTGTGTTTCTAGTTATGCTATTTGATCTCACTAAAGCTTCTATGATATTTATAGATTTGATAAAACAAATGTTTAATTAGTCCATGGACTCTTTTTTTATGTTCATGGATGATATTTTGGTTCAATATACATTATTTTAGAACCATAAAAAACATTTTAATATCATTCTTCAAACCGGTAACAAACATTGTCTCTATGGTAAGGTTTAAAAATGTGATTTTAAGATTGAGAAGTGAAAATTTTAAGGCATGTAATATCTAAGAGGGGAGTCCTAGTGGATCCTATTATTTTATATGATGTAATTTTCTAGGATTAGCCTAGAAATGTGTTTGAGATCTGGAGAATCATGTGTATGGACAGTTAACATAAGCAGTTTATTAAAGATTTCTCCAAGATCGCATCTTCATTAACAGATTTATCCTATAAGGGTGTAATGTTTTAATGGAATGATAAATGTTAGTTATAATTTGAGGAGACAAAGGTGAGGTTGACTTCATAATAAATTTTTATTCTTCCAAAACTAGGTTTGGGTTATAATTTTTTCTATGATTCTTCTGGTATAAGTTTGGAAGGTATCTTGATGTAGTGGAAATAGGTGGTGGCCTATGTCTCTAACAAGTTAATACACCATGAGAATAACTACCTTACCCATGATATTGATTTGTTATTATTTATTCATGAAATCAAAACATGTAATCATTATATCATTGGGTAGTGATTTATGTTGTATTCTGATTATAAGAACAAGAAATGTATTTTTACATAGAGGGATCTGAACAAGGGATAGATATGTTGGGTGGAGTATCTTAAAATTTTTGGTTTTTATATTTAATTCACTCATGGGTAAAGTAATATGGTTTATGATGAATTGAGAAGAAAATTATTGACATAAGTCTTGAAGGAATCAGTTGAGTAGTGGTATCTGATGATTTTCTTTATTGAGATGAGCTTGTGAGTGGAAGAGGTTTGTAGAAAGGTGTCCTTGGTATTTTTGAAATCAAACTCATATTTTGATAAGAGAGTTTATATTGAGCATTTCATAGAAATTGAGTACCAAAAAATAGGTAAAAAAATTTATGGTGGGGAGACCATAGGTGAGTTGTATTGGTCTTCAAACAGAGCATTCTGATTTTGAAGTATATTGTTTTTTCTATTTTTTATAAGGTAGGGATTTATGGTTATAGGAAACCATTCATGTTGGTTTATAAACACTAGGGATACCAAGATTTATGGTGACTTTATAAATTGGTATTGGTGTTCGGGGATGATGCGGTCACTTGCATATTTTGTTTCATGATCTCTCTTGTCAGGAAATCTATATGGAACACCATAGACCTACATGGTTTTTGCATCCATTACCCATTTCAGTATGGTAGTGGGATGATATTTCCATGGACATAATCATTGGGTTTAGATGATCTCCATTTGGGATGAATGTGATTTGGGTGATCATTGATCAAATTAAAAAATCTTCTCATTTCATACCAATCAAGGAGATGATGAATGTGCATCATCATGGAGACTAAAACATATGAGTGATTGGGAGACTTCACCAGGTTCCCTCTATGACTATTTTTGAAAGGGACCTAAGGTTTACATCATGGTTTTAGAATGGTTTAAAGGAGGTTATGGGGTCCCAGGTTAAAATTATCATGACTTATCATAAGAAAATGGATGGATGGATAAAAATATCTATCTATATTATAAAAGATATGCTTTTGTCCCATGTTATTAATTTCGGTGGATCTTGGGAAAATATTTTTCTTCTGGTTAAATTTTGTTATTACAATATTTATGAGGATTTGAAAATTTTTTATCCCTTCTCATCATTTTATGGGTGTCCATATAGATCTCCCATATGCTAGAAATAGTTTGGAGAGTAGTCCTTATTTAGGGAGAGTCTCATTTAGTAGATGAAATAAATAGTGTGGTTAATCCGAAATAGGTTGGTCATAACATAGATATGTCATACATATTCTAAGAACCATTATCATCAGCTAATAGAGGTTGATGTTAGGGATTTATTTTTTCTTGGAGTTTCACCTTTTTTCAAAAATCATCATTTGGGTAAGCTGGTCAGTTAGCATTGAGGTTTATTTTCCCCTTTGAGTTCATGGAGTGACTCAGAAATGTGACTTACTAGTTCGAGTTACCATCGTGCCTGACATTAATCCAAAATTTGTTTCATGTTTCTCAACTGAAGAGGTATCACCCAAATACCAATCATGTGATTGTATGATAGGATGTTGATCTTAAGTGTGATACTATAGTAAATCAACCCATTTATATATATTATTACATGATTTTAAGTATAATTATCCATAAAATACAAAATAAGGATTGAAAAGTCTAGTATCTTTGGAAGACTAGTAGAATAATTAGAAATATGAAAATAGAAAAAAAAACATAATTTTATTTATCTATATAATAAACTCCAAACTCATTTTGAGCTCCAATAACTACATTACATAAATTGGGGAATTCATAGAAAAAAAGGACGAGCTAAAAAGCCTAGTAAGGGAATAAACATGGAAAAGTGGCATAACACATGATTCAGAAGGAATACCAAAATAATATAAAAGGAATGTATCATGAATAAAAATATAGAGGCATAAAATATATAACATATAATCATATGATCATGGAAATAAAGGAATGTGTTAGCATATAAAATGAAATAAACATGAGTCAAGGTTAACTACCAAGACTATATCACATGGTGAATAGAGTCCTATAATGGATTATGATTACTCCCTAATACCATATATAAAGTATTATGAGAACAAACATTACCCAACACATTGTTTATATATCTTGGTTCACCCATCATTACATATACATGCTTATGTGTGCTATATAAAGAATCAAAGATATGTAATAAATATAAGGGTTACTTATGGAAAGAAATGGGTTTTAGAATCATGTCATAAGGAATTACCAAATAGATTATCATAATGATATCCATGGAAGAAGGTATTTAATAATTATTATAAATAAATGAAGAAAAATAAGAATATATCATGAATAATTATTTCCAAATATATTAAAAACATGAAAAAGAGTGGTTATATAATTTTAGAAATGTGCCACTTGAATGCGGTTATGGGGAAATAAATAAAGATTCATTAAAGAGGATAATGGAACAATTATTTATGTAAAACTAGAAATGAACTATATTTTTTCATGAAAAATTGAGATATTTTTTAAAATATGTGGGGGATAAAAACATTATATGCAGTGTACTTGAAAATGGATAAGAAATTGAGTGGTTCCCTTTAATCGGGGTTTCTTATCAAAGGAATTGTTATGTAATCCTTTTAAAAATGTATTTCCCCATACAAAAAGATAAATTGAGATATATAAATCAGTTTGGAACATATAAAATAAATGTAGGATAATTATTTAAAGATAATTAATTGGTAAATTGAGGCAAGGAGAGTTAAAGTGTAACCCAAAGGTAATAGAGAGGTTGGGAGAGATCCCTTAATTTATGTTAAAATGTGTTTTGAACATGAAATTAATGTCCTAGATAATCAAATTATAATTAATAATAATTTAATTTAAAACTAGGTTCACATATACATGATTTTTTATAATTTTATTAATTTCATTTATGAGCCATTTTGACTAGTTAAGTTCAATTTTTTTCATTATGGGAGTGTTCGTTTCATGGTTTCATGGTCAAATCATTTGTGGATAATTTGTGATGTTTTTTAAAATAGGAATAAAATGTTACATATATAATGAAATATAATTCATTTCAATCCATAAATTTTAATGGTCTCAAATATCATTTTATGTTTAGATCTAGGAATTATTCTTTCAGTAAAAACATCAATGTTATTTGGTTCATTTACTCTGATGGTTTTACCGACTATCACAAGATATTTTCATTTTATATAATATTATGTCAATATCTTAATTTTGGAATAGGATTAAATACATAGTATACATATTTAGTTCATTTTGAAAAATTATAAGTTAATTTAAACTTGTCATGAAATAGTAATGTGAAATAAAAACTCATAGTCTACAAATTCAGTGAACCGACTTATCACGAATGATGTTTTCCTTTTTAGAAAAATTAGAGATTTGATGATATTTTATGATTGATATTACATATAAAACAGAAAAACATTATGTATACATATGATACTGTATTTATCATGACATTTTTTAGGGGTGAGAATAAGGTGGATGAAAGAATGAATTTTAAAGAAGATGATAGATAATTTTACCTCTTGAATGACGTTTCCTTGAATACCACCCTAAGGAACTTGGAATTGGTCTTTTGGTGAGACTAGAAACACTAAGAAATTGGGAATATTCTTGGGAAGGAAAATTTGATAGAATATTGGAATGATAAAAGGCTTATAAGTTGTGAGGAGAAGGGGAGGTATTTATAAGGGGACGAGATAGGTGTTTTGGATTGTTATTATTGCTAAATAATTAATTTTCTCAAGATAGTCTATTGTATTTATTCATCTGAATAAATATATTTACTAAGGAATTTGAGTTTTATCTAATGGTTTCTTTCATCATTCATGACTCAAAAATTCATGAATTTGTCTTAAATGTTAAATATCATAAATTACTATATTTTTCTATTCACTAAAAATTCAACTATTATAGAAAAATCCCAAAAATTCCCCAAATTAATTATTTATGTGTAGATTTCAAAAATGGAATCATTTTTTAGAAAATAATTTTCTAAATATGAGAAATTTAATTCTTAAATAAAATCATTATTTATTTGAAAAATACATATTTTAATTTTATAATCGATTGTTTGCCCCCTTGAAAAATTACTTTTAGCCTCAAAAAATTATATTATCATTAAAATTTTCAAAAATTATATTTTATAAATCCATTTTATTTAAATAAAATTTATTTTAAGTCATTATATTTATTATAAAATTGTGATTAAAATATTAATGTTTTATAAAAATATAAACAAATAATTTATCATTTTTAAAACATTTATTTTCTTGTAGCAAGATATAAATATATCATATTTTAATTTTATTATATAACTCAAAATTATTTTACATTTCCATTGGTGAGGTTACTATTCTAATTGACAAAATATGATTTCTAATAGTGATATTTCTATTTCAACAGTCAGGTTACTATTCCAATGCTCAAATTATTATTCCAACGGTCATATGAGTGTCCTAATTACTATAAATACCTCTTATTCAATTCAATATTCATTAAATTATACTTTATCTAAATTTTATATGTACGTTAATATTTAGAAAGAATGTATTATTATAAAAATTATGTTTTATTTCTACAGATTTTTTCATGATTACAGTTAATCTGGTGTAATGAGTAGATCCAAATTATCCTATTCTTATTACCTTATTTTCAATTTATTATCCCACTATAATAAATGAAATTATTAATAGGTTATTTGATGAATAATTTATCATTATTCATTTATATGAATAGTTTTTTTGTTGGTTTATATATGTGAGGTGTTTTATTTATACTACATGACATAATTATATGAAGATAAATTCCATCGATAAAATTTTGAGTCGTTACATTCTTCCCCCCTTATGAAATTTCTCCCTCAAAATTTTTTTTTACAAAATCTGGTGAAAATAGGTGTGGGTACTTCTCACACATTG
The DNA here is from genome assembly GCA_963277665.1 of Viscum album. NCBI lineage: Eukaryota > Viridiplantae > Streptophyta > Magnoliopsida > Santalales > Viscaceae > Viscum > Viscum album. The sequence continues at coordinate 1,813,982,081 of OY728156.1, forward strand.
ATTTATAAAGTTCCCATGTTACATTTTCATATTTATAGTTCCTCCATAGTACATTTACCAAGTGAGTAGTCTTATTGAGTAGAACTTTATCTCTATAGTCCAGGATCTTTACTGAATAATCCTCAAAGGAGAGATCGTTTTCTATCTTTACCTCATCTGAATTAAGTTTATGTGAGGGATATAGAATGTACTTCCTTAGTGGGATACATGTAATAGATCATGTACTTGAGACATGGTTGGTGGAAGTGCTAGTTGATATTCTATAACACTAATTTGATCAAGAATCTCAAAGGGGTCGATGTTCCAAAGACATAGATTTTCATTCTTCCCAAATCTCATAACTCTCTTCCATGGAGATATACAGAGGAATACCTTATCTATATCCTCAAACTCAAAGTCTCATTGACAATTATCTTCATTGATCTTCTATCGACTTTAGGATTCCATGATGTACTACTGAATGGTCTTCAAATTTTCCTCTATTTCATCAACCATTTCATGTACGAGAAGTTTGTGTTCACTAACATCATCCCAGCATGTAGGCATTCTATATATCCTCCCATAAAAGGATTCATATGGATTCATTTGTATGGTTGAGTGTAGAATATTATTGTATGATAATTAAACCATAGGTTGATGTTGGTCCCATCATATATTAAAGTCCATCGAGCATTCTCTCAAAAAACTATCAAATGTATGAATAGTCCACTCATATTAGCTATTAGTATGGGAGTGATGAGCCATAACAAAGTTTAAATCAAATTTTAGTGAATTTTGGAGACATTTCCATAACTTGGAGATAAATCTCAAATCTTTATTGGGTACAATAAATAATAGTATTCTATGCATCCTTACTACTTGTATAATGTATATATACGAAAGTTGATTTACTAAAACATCCAATCAAGTTGTAATGAATTAGTTATCCTATATAATGTTATCCACAATAACCTATATATTATTATTTCCTATAGATGTATTTAGAAGTTAAGTGACAAATTCCATGGTTATCTTTTCTCATTTCCATATAGGTATGGGTAATGGTTGCATCATATGCTTAAACATTTGGATTTCAAGCTTCACTTGATGACATGCTAGGCACTTTGATGTACACCCATTGATCTCTTTATCCATATTGTTCACCCAACAGTGCTCTAAAAAATCATGATGCATATTTTTAATCCCTAGGTGGACCGAGAACGTAAATATATGTGCATCATTAAAAATCATCCCCATTATCTCAAGATTTTATGGTACACATAGTCATGACATAAATTTTATGACTCTTTATTCATCAATTTTGAACTCTGATGATTTCCCATTTCTGATATCCTCTACCCTCTTTTGAATTTCAACATCAGCTATTTAAGAATCCTTTATCTTCTCCAAAATAGGTGATTGAGCAATAATTTGATAAAGTAATAATTATTTTCCTTACATTATGAATCCTTTTTCCATCCTTTTCATGAAAAAGAATATTGAATCCTTCTCAATTCCCATCATTGATAATGTTATAGGATCCTTTCTATTTAGTGAATCTACCACTTTATTTTCATTACTAGGATGGTAGAGGGTTCAACAGTTGTAATCTGTGATGCGCTCTGACCATATTTGTTGAATCATATTAACCTCTTTCTATGTGAATATATTATTTAGTCCCTTGTGATTAGAATATATATCTCACATTTCTCCACATAAAGATAATGTTTCTAAATTTTCTACACAAATACACCAACTTCCAACTCCAAATCATGTGTGGGGTAGTTTTATTCATGGAATTTTATCTTCCTTGAGGTGTAGGCTATCAGATTATCATTTTTCATTAGTACACATCCTAAATACTTATTTGATGGATCATTGTATACCTTTAATAGTTCCTAAATCATGGGTAGTGTAAGTACTGGTGCAATTATAGACCTATTTTTCAACTCTTCAATGTATTCCTCACATTCACTCATCTAGAAAAAATTTACTCCATTATGAGTCATCTTAGTTATTAGGTTATAAAATCATAGGATGTTCATCAAAAATCATTTGTAATACCCAGTTTAACCAATTAAACTATGAATCTTTATTAAAGATGTTGACCTAGGCCACTCCTCCATTGCCTATGTCAAAGAAGGGTCTAGATATATTCTTTTCTAGTGATAAAATACCCCATTAAATATTCTTTAACATCCAAAACCCACATTTACTATACATTTCATATATTTTCTACCTTTGTAATGTCTTGAGTACAATATTAAAATGATTCTCATTCTCCTTATGCTTTGATTATATCATAATATCATCTATAAATACTACAAACTATTTTTCCGAGGTAATATCTAAATACTCTATTCATTAAGCCTAAGAATATTTCTAGATAATCAATAAGTTTTATGGGAAACACTATGAAATCATAGTGTCTATACCTCATTTAAAAGTAAGTCTTTGGAATATCATTATTATTTACTTTTAATTGGTGATATCCCAACTGAGGTCTACCTTATAGAAATACATGTCCACATACAGTTGATCGAACAAGTCATTTATCCATTCAAGGGGTTACTTGTTATTTATCATGATTTTTTAGGCTCACTATAATCAATTAATATTTACATTGATCCATCCTTCTTATTGATAAAGAGGACCACTTTACCGCATGATAAAGCACATGGCCATATAAAACCCTTGTTCATATTATCTTGTAACATCTTCTTTAGTTCTTATAACTCGATAGTTGTTATACTTTAAGGTGTCCTTGATATGAGAATATATCTAGATACCAGTTCAATTGATAACTCAACCTCTCTATTGGGAGGAAGACCAAAAAATTCTTTAGGGAACACATATGTGTAGTCCCTCACAATGTTCATGTCTTATAGAATGATATAATTTCTCATATGGAAATAATATGCATATTTGAGTTGATGATTCTAAAGGAGTTTCATCCATCACCTTACAATTTTAAAAAATTATAGGATGCCATGGGATGTGAATAGTGATCTACCTCTGCTAATAGTTGATGTTGGATTTATATAAATATAAAAAATCCATGGCCAATATAGCATGAAACTCCACCGAATGAGTAAAACAATATTTAATGAGAGAATTATTCTAAAAACATAGATCGGTGAGGAGTTTTATACTTTAGATGCTAAAATTTCCCCATTCACCATTATCATGGATAACTGAACCTCTATATTTTGAGGTGGTGTTTTAATAGTTCTAATAAACTTTCAATATTTTAAAGAATGTGAAGAACCATAATAAAAAAATTTATTGTCAATTCATTAATGAAAAACTAGTGTACCTATTACCACATCGTTTTATTAATCCACCTCAGTAGTAGTGATAATATATTCCCTTACTTTCTTCCATAGAGGTTTTTATTGTTGATTGTCTCTGGAAAACATTGTCTTAGGTTATTGGATAACATAATGCAAAATTTCTTTATAGTTTAAAACTTTTACTTATATCCTAGTGTTAATTTGAATCTTCATTTATTATTCCACATTTGTTTTCTTCTTCATATCCATTTTGCAACTATTTGCATGATTCCCTTATTTTAAATATTTGAAGCATCTTCTTGTTACATTTAGATAATTATTAGGATTCTTCATATCATAATTTTTACACCTGGACTGTTTAATTTTATTTCATACATGGGATTTATTTTTTGATAAACCTATATTAAACTCAATTTCCCTCTTTTTTTCATCAAGACTATTAGACCACAGAGAGTCTCCAATCTCTATCTCAAACTTAAGGTCATTATATGAAATCTCATTATAACAATCAAAGTATCATAATAGAAAAGAATTTTGTAGACTCATATTTAATCCAATAAAGAATAAATTTTCTATGATTTTAGTGTTCTTATAAAATTTAGAGGTGTATCATGAAATCCTTGTAATGTTTTCCTTGTATTCCTAGAATGTATCATCTTATTTTTCATTAGTCTTAGGAACTCCCTCATCATCTTATGACTAATAATTTGGGGAAAATATTTATTGAATTTTTTTTAAATCATTCCCATTCCATGAAATGAATTTAATCTTTAGAAATTTTGTTTTTGATTAGTGTACACTACTGACCTGCTTCTTGATAAAAATTATAGACCACTAGTACAAATATTTCTTCTTTTGAGAATTTTAGTACAATGAATATTTTATCAATAGAGTTTATCGATTGTTTCGTGATGTGGGAACAAGTAGATCCACTAAATATGGGAGAACTTTATCACCTAAGGGATAAGATCTAAACATTTTATTTATTGGGAGAAGTAGGGATTTCCACATGATTCAAGTAATTATTCATAACTTGATCCAGTACTGTAATGAAGTTTTGAGATCCAATTCTCATTAGGTTTGGAATCTCATTAAGAAAATCATCACATTTCCTATCACATTGGTTTTTTTGTGGGTTATCCTATTTCCCACTAGTATCATAAAAAATAAAAAAAATATTGGGGGGGTTCAATACATAGAAAATGTGAATATAAAATGGTAACTATGAACATATAAGGATAATATTACAAATGAAAAACATATCCTAACATATGATTCCATGGGTTTAAATATGGATTATCCATTATGATATAATTATCCCCAGGGTTATTTTTATAGTTTACATGTAATAATCTACAAAAATAACTAGACTATGCTATTATACTAACTATTGTGACCCTATCCTTTTACATATATTATTATTTTATTTCAAGAATAATTATCCTCCAAATACAAACCATGGATCAAAAATCATAATGTATTTTGAGGAAAAATGGCATAATTAGAAACCGTGAGACTAAAATAAACCATATTTTTATATTTATAAATAATGATCTCTTAACTCCCTTTTATCTATTATAAATAGATTGTATATCCTTCTGATTACATAGATAAAAGGGATGATCTAAAAATCCCAATAAGGGAATACACATGGAAAATAAGCATAAAACATGAGTCAAAAGGTGTAACATGAAAATATAAACGAAATTTCATCTAAATGAACATATAAAGAAATAAAATATAGAACATGGAATCCTATAATCATATAAACCAAGTAATTTGATAGTATATAAGATGAAATAAACAGAAGCCAAGGCTAATTGCGAAGACAATATCACATGGGGGGAAAGTTGCATAACAGATTAGGTTTACTCCTTAATACCATACATAATGGATCATGAGAGTAAACACTACCCAATTAATTAGAGAACTATTTGGAAAAAACCATCATAACTTGTAAATGCATATGTTTTCTATATAAATAATCAAACATAAGGAATAAATTTATGTGCAACAGATGGAAAGAAATTGGTTTCATAATCATATCCTATGGAATAACCAAAGTATGTATCATAATGGTATCCATGAAAGAAGCGATTTAATAATTATTGGGAACTAATAAAAGAAAATAGAAATATATCAAGAATAATAATGTCAAAATTTATTTAAATCATGAAAAATAGTGGTTAGACATTTTAATAAATGTACCACTTGAGTATTGTTTTGGGGAAATGAATAAAGAGTCCATAAAGAGGATAAAAGAATAATAATTTATATAAAATAAGAAGTTAACTAAAATGGTTTTCATGATAAAATTTGTTTTTTAGGAAATATGGGTGTATTAAAATATTATATGGGGTGTACATGAAAATGGATAAGTAACTAAGAGGTTCCCTTTAATCGGGATTGTTTATTGAGAGGAATTGTGAAGAAAACCTTTTAAAAAAATTTATTTTCCCATTAATAAGGATGAATTGATCTACATAAATATGTGTGTAACTTATTATAAAAATTAATTTGAAAAATATATTAATAATATATTGGTAAATTGAGGTAGGTAGAGAGAAATAATCACCCAATTTTAATATAGAGGTTTTGATAGATCCCTTATGTTAGGTATGAATATGTTATACACATATAATAAATATGAAGGATAATAAAATTAGATTCATTAAAAATTTAATTAATATCCTCTACCATATATATATGATTTATTTTAATTTTATTAAGTTCATTTAAATCCTTTATTATGAGTTATAATGATTAATTTCATCATTCTAGGAGTGTTCGTTTCATGGTGTCATGGCCAAAATATCGATGGTTAATTATAGATGTTCTTTTCAAAGAGAAATAAAACTAGATAAGTGTAATGAAATAGTATTAATGAAATTATGTAATTTTAAATGGTATAAAATAAATTTTTTTTTCAGATCTAGGGATGATTCTTATAGTAAAAAAATTATTGTTATTAGGTTCATTCATTTTGGACGTTTTACCAACTATCACGATCTTATTTAATCTTAGATAATATTATGGCCATATAATAATTATATAATGTGATAAAATATATATTATTTATATTTATTTTATTTTAAATAATTATAAGTGAATTTAAAACTTTCGTGAAAAACGTAAAGGGAAATAAAAACTCATCATCCATGAAGGATGTGAACTGACATATCATATATGATGTTTTCATTTATAGAAAAAATAGAAGAGGTGATATTTTATGATTTATATTACATTAAAAACATTATATTATAGAATATATATTACAATGGTGTAATCATTCACATTTTTATATTGGGGTGAGGATAAGGTATATGAAAGAAAGAATTTAAAAGCGGATAAAGAAGGATTTTACCTCTTGAATGTCATCTCCTTGAGGACCTTATTAAGGCCCATGGAATTTGTCTTTTTGTGAATAAAGAAACACTAAAACTGTGTGAATATGATTTGGAGGATAATTTTATATAATTTATGCAATATCCAAGGCTTAGAAGTTGTGAGGAGAAGGGGTTGTGAGAGGTGGTTTTTATAAGGGGGAGAGGGGTGCTTTTTATTATTATATTCATTAATTTATTAATTTGGATAAATATTATCAATAATATTGATTCATGTGAATATATATAGTATCTAGTGCACTTTAGTTGTAAATAATGGTTTCTTACACCATTCTTGACCCTAAAACCATGTATTTAGCATAAAATGTCAAATACTGTAAATTACCTCATTTCAGTATTCACAAAAAGTTCAACTATTTTATAAAAATAAAAAAATCACCCTACCCATTTTTTGAAGTTTAGATTTAAAAAATGAAATTCATTTTTAAAAATTGATTTCTAAATATGAGAAATTTATTTTTCAAATAAAATCATCATTTATTAAAAAATATTGATTTTAATATTTTATTCGATTTTATGAACCTTTGAAAAATTATTTATGGTATCATAAAATAATAATATGATTTAAAGAAAAATTAATATTATTTTATAAATTCAATTATATAAATAAAACTTATTTTAAATAATTATATTTATTATAAAAGTGTGATTGAAAAAATTATGTCTTATAAAAATACAAACAATTTATTTATCATTTTTAAATCATTTATTTAATTGTTCCATCTTATAAATATATCATATTTTAATTTTATAGGTTCCATAAATATTATTTTTCATTTACATAGGTGAGGCTTTTATTCTAATGGTCATATTACTATCCTTAACTATTAGATTATTATTCTAGTGATCAGGTTACTATTCCAATGGTTAGATTACTATTATAATGGTTAGATTTATAATGGTCATATGGGTTTCATATATCATATATATATATACCTATTATTCCATTAATTATTCATTCAATTATATGTTCTCTCATGTCTATATATATATTCATCTTTAGAATGAATATTTTATTATTAACAAACTATTTTATTTCTATAGTTTTGTTCATGAGTGCAGAAATTCTAGTCGATCAAGCATTTCAAAATTATCCTACTCTTATTCACTTATTTTTTTATTTATTGTCCTACTATAATTTTTTAAAATATTATAGGTTTATATATAGACTAATGCATCATTATTCATTTATATGAATAATGTTTTTTTGGTTTTTCTAAGTGATGTTTTTTCTTTATACTACTGGATTAATTTTAAGAAGGTAAATTACATTGTTAAAATTATGATTCATTACAGATATAACCATTATTGAGCTACATGATCATATTTTTGATTTCGAGGATATGGTACATCCTAATAAAATGATTCCATTTTCCTGGGTATAATGGTAGTGTGGATGGTATTGCCATGAGACATGAGAGAAGTATTTATTAATGGCTAAGCAGTGACCTTCTATTTTAATGAGTCTGAAATATTAAGAAAATTCTATGGGTAAAAATTCATTATAGTGCGGAGATTATAATACTATGTTACTATATGACAAGAACTTCTTGACCCTTCTTTTACTATTATTTTTTTGGGTCATTCTTTGGGATCGTTTCAGGAGTTTTCACAGAATTTTGGAATCCCATGGGGATTTTCATGGTCGGTGCATGGTTAGTGAAAACCATGTGGTTTTACCAAGGAAACCTTCTGGCCATGTTTAGTTTACTGAAAGGGGGTTCATGGTTGGTCTAAACCATACAACCACCCCACCAAACCATGCACCCTTAGGGAGAGAAAATATGAATGATTAAAGGATGGTTAACGTAACCATGGATCCAAAACATGCACCATAAACATAAGATATATATAAGGTTCACAATTACTCCTAACCATGAGGCATCTCCAAAAAACCACGTGTGAAACCTTTTAATGCACTAATTTTTTTAAGTAAAAATCCTTATGAAGTCATTTTAACATGCTATAACCCCATAATATCATGTCGTCTTGAAATAATTATACCCCATCAGTCAAGAGAAATCTCATGTGGGATTCTAGATGATTTTTTTCTTTATTGAAGGATTAACTCAGGGTATGTTGCATTTTTATCTGATTTTCCCTTTTCTTCATAGATCCACATTGGAACCCTTATCTTACAATCTTTTGGTACTCACAGGTTCTATGTATATCATATCTAAGGGATTTGAGAGAGAATTGATGTCTTTCTTGTGGATATAGGATCATGAGGATCTGATCTACTCTTCCCCAGTCTCAATTTTGAAAGGTGATTAGTTCTACCTTCATTCATAAGGTAGGTGACTCTATAAAAATAGATAATTCTATGAATTTCTTATTGTTATTGTAAATTCCTTTAGGTTTTTTATTTAATTGAATTTATTTGTGATTAGAATGGTTTTTTAGAAATAAACCATGTTTTTAATGGGATTTTGATTTACAAATGGTTGGCACACATGAAGTGTTTGATAAAATTATTGAATGGTGGTTTTAGATTAAAAGTTTGTTTTTAAGACCAAAAGTATATATTATTTTTTTTGATTTTTTTTATAAATTGAGAAAATTTATTTTTAAATGGTTTTAAAAAAATTATCAAATTGGGAAACCATGGGTGTATCAGGAAAAGATATGCCACCCATAGTTTGTGTAATTCCACATGAATTTTTCCTTCACTTTAGAGGGTGTAATTACACTAGAGGATATACTGGTTGGATCCACCATAGTACTAGATTAGTGATTTATTTTTATTTATAGTATGTATACCCATAGTTTTGAGCCCAAATGGTGTTCTTTGTCATTTATGATCATATTTTTACATGATGGATTTTTCATGGTTATTTTATCACAAACATTCACATAATGCACTGGTGATGGATATTTGATTACACATCTACCGTGTGATGTATCCATGCATTTAATTAATTATTCTTTCATGATTTGTTAGTTTTTTGATTCCTTTCATTGAGAATATGAATGGATTTTATGAAATACCAAGGGATAATTTACAAATGGTTTTGCTTTATAAAAAAACATTGAAAAAATAAATTTGTTTTAAAGATAAAACTGATGCATTCTTAATATTAGACTTTGTGTAGATTCTATGGTGGAATCCCACTATTATTTTTTCCCACACCCTAATTTTTTTCTTTAGGATATTGTAGATGTTGTTTTCATGGATATAGGTAAAGGGAAGGTTATTTTGTAGTATCCCAAATTATATTTTCATCATATCCTTCATAGCGGGATGTTTTAGAGGTGACTATTGGTCAAATGGATCCTAGTTGGTCCTATTTTGTCATACTTTCTTGTTTATCCAGTTTGGATTGGATTGTACAGACCATGGTTGTATCTCTATCTTCTATTTTGTACTCTAGTTGTGTTACCTTGTTTATATATGATACTTGTTTCTACTATCCCATTAAACCTCACCACCATGATGGGATGGATCAGGTGGCTTGTCTCATTGAGTTAGGTTGGTGCATTACATTATATGGGTTTTGTAGAATTATTACTAAAAAGATACCTTATTTTTTTAAAATATCCCTTTTATAGAGGGATAAAATAACTTATATTTTAACATATATATGGATAAATATTTTTATCATAGATAGGGATTTTTTATCCTTATCTTATTATGAAAGATATTATTTAATTCAATGAATCATAAGCCATTTTTATTGAATTAATCATCTCAAATTATTTATAACAACAATTTTTTAATAAAGAAATTTTGTTATCACATAAGAGATATAATATGATATTTCATTTATTTTGATTGAACCAATATTGATAGATTCCTTTATATTCAAACTTATTTTTTTCTAAAACCCTTTTCTTTACTAATAAAATGAAAAATACAATACCTTTCAAATATTTCCCTAATTTTGAATTCCAATATATTTACAACACTTTAAAAGCTTATATTAAGTATCATATAACCATTCAAAAATAAAATAATTGATTTAAATAACATTGGTACATAAAATATAAATTATATAGAGTTTTCAAAATTCTGTTATGTAACTTGAATGACTCATTTATATGGTATTTATTTCATTCTCTACTGAAACTATCTTTATATTTTAGTATCCTTTACTTATATCTTTAAGAAAAAAAGTAGATAGTCTAAAAAAGTTTTATTCTTTCCTATTGACATTTAACTCTATGCACTGTTGATACAACACTAAAAAATGGACATTTCAAGTGAAATTTATCTATCCTCGATAGTTTGAGTAAAATAGGGTACACATTTGTTGAACTCCTTCATCTGGACCAAATAATTCCAACAGAAAGAATTTCATAACCAGAAAATGAATTAAAGAAAACTTTTAGTCTCTTCAAATCTTTAATTGATAAAATCATATTGAATATATTAAGAGGGAATAAAGTTCCACTTATCAGAATAAATATAATATTTTTGAAACCTTGAGTGAAAAATAAGAATATATATTCAGTTGTTAATCAACATCAAAATATGGTCACTCATTAAGGTATTTCTTCAAATAAAAAATTTCCTTTCTTAAAAATAATTCTTAAATGTTATACCAGTGTAATGTTTTTCTTACATTAAACTTATTTTTTATCTAGTATTCATCTCTAGGTTATACTGGTTGATAATGATTCTATTTATCTACGATATAATCTTGTTTTATATTAGAACCATGTTTTACATTCATTTAAAAAGGACTTTATAAAATTTCCTCCGACAAAAATTATGAACCCTTTTTAAATTTAATCGTATCTTTTATTGGGACATGAAAAATATTTCAACACAACTTACATCATCTAAGAATGAAAATAATACATAACTATATCAAATATACAGAAATGATAATTAAATCATATGTGATTTTTGAAAGGTTGAGTGGATAACATTTAACCCCAATGTATCACATAGATTCACTAAACTTTGTCTAGTAGGTATCCTAAGGGTTAGGTTATTATATCTACATGTAATGCAAATAAAATTTAAAAAATGAGGAAATTAGGGTTAAAACCACCTCATTAATTTCTCCCATTATAGAAGATAATCTAAGGAAACCCGTATTTGGAAAGACTTACCTGATTAGATGATTGGGGTATTTACATTTTTTATTTTGATGGAATATAAAATATAGTATTTTTAAATGGAATTTAATCTCACCGTCTTATCTCATGATAATCCGTTAAAAATAATAAATATTCTAATATTATGTTCAGAATATTATCTTGTCCACTAAGTCAATATGTTCAGTCCATATTGATGTGTACCTCTTTACAGAACTCATAACTTATGTTAATAACAAAAATTAAAATCCTATATTATTTATATATATCTAAATTCATCTCAATCATAAAGTACATGAAGAAATTTTATGTAATAAATTACGTAATTATCCATGTTTTTGAACCGAAAAAAAAATCCATGGGAAATTTGAATATTTTGTTTTTATTTGAGGGGTTGTTTTTAAAAATCAAAATTTAGAACTTAATTATGAGAGTTGAAATTCTTCAATGATTTCTTTTTTGGACTTGGGAGAAGGAAAGAGAATTTTCTTGGGTTTCTTTAGGAGTTTCATGATCATGATACTATGAAACCTAATTTTTGAATGACCTACTAAGAGAACACAACTTGTCTGAAACCGCGCAACCCACAACCAAAAATTGTGCAGCCTACTGTAGGTGGGCAGTGGTGGTGTGAATGGGCAATGCATGGTTTTCCAAACTATGTACCTAGACCACACGATTAGTGGCATTAGATATTACCTTGAAAATATTCACCTCATGTTTTGTGCATGGCTTGGAAATCCATGCAAGAAAAAATGCATGGGGTTCCATAGGTGTCCAGTAGAGGGTGCATGATTGGTGTAGGGTTTTCCAAACTGTGTGGCATGAACTATACATGATAACCTATTTTTTTTAAAAACCAATTATTTTAATTTTAAATTGAAATAAAAGGTAAAACCCTAATTCACCCCCTTTCCTTCCTATCACTCATGTGGCACAACAACCCCTCCACTACCATGGTGCACGACCCTCTCTCTTGGCCTCCTCTTAGTAGGTTGTTTCCCACTAGTTCTTCAAACAATTTATCCCTGAAACTTTGGTTTAAGGTCTCTTGTCTCTATTCCTTCCCTTTTATGGCTGATTTTTGGTCTCCACATCACTTCGTGAGGTGAAACCAAACCTAGGGTAGAGGATAACATAATTTTTATCCTTTACTTTGATGTTAGTTTATGTGTTGGGTCTCTTGGGACCCCTACTTCTATGTTTCAGCATCCTCCACTAAAGGCGCAGTGGATGGGTTCAATTTGGTTCACTACCATCGATCTAAAGTAAGGGTTTTTATCCTTTATACAGATTTTTCTAATTTATTTGGGGCTATTATGGTGGTTTTGAGTCCCTCGTATTTTATTTGTAGTGCATTGTGCCTTTATATGTGGTTTTGAGTTATCATTGTCAATGTTTTCAAGTGTTGAGTGCTCGTCATGGTATATGATTGAGGTAGGATCTCTTTTATTTCCCTTTAATTTAAGGAATACATTAATTACTTACATATCAAAACTTCCTTATATTTCAATTAATGAGGTTTGATATTAGGTTTGAATTCCTCTTAAATGTGAATTAAGTATGTCTCTTAATTGAAGTGTTAAATAAGATAAATGAATTGTTTGAATAACAATTTCAAAATTTTATAAAAAATCCTCTAGTAGATGTGTGTTATATTCTAAACCAAAAAATCAGTGATAGGATTTTATATCATGATTGATTTGGTTTGATTTTTCTATATACATTTTTATTAATTTTGGTTTATGTGGAGATTTATTATGTTTCCCCTTTTTACGCGAGTATCAAATGTAACCCAAGACGCCTCATTAGAGTTCAACCTCCTCAAAATTATAAATTTCCCATGTAGGAATTTCACAAGTTTGCATGAAACTTTTCTCTTCTTTTTTGATTTATCAAATTAATTTACATGGTGTAAAGAATTCAATGGAATTGATCTTATAGGTGGTATTAAAAATGATGGGTTTCCTTTATTGAATTGAATCAATTGGTTTTAAATGGAATCATCCTAGATAATGACATCTATGAGAGGTCTTTCCTCGTGTATTAATATATATATATGAACATGACTCAACTAGTGTTTAATTGAAAACATTTAGAGGTTATTCCTTATATATTAAATTATGAATATGGAAATGGAAATTTAAATGAAAAAAATTTATTTCTATATAAATTATATTATAAATGTAATTGATTGTTTAATTGGAATGAAACACAAGGTATGGATATATCATTTCCTTGTTTATGAATTGTTAAATGCTTCATATGAAATATAATGCCTTACATGGAAAGTAACTTGGATAATTAAATGAATAAGAGGTTATGCCTTACGTATATTGTTATATATGAAACAATCTAATGAGATGCATGATAGGTTAATGCCTCAATAATTATATATCATAAATGAATGTTTCTGTTAATATATAAATGGGATATGGGATTTTGATCACCGTGTTCCATCTTAGCATGTTTCCATGAAATGCACACTCGCTATCCCAAGTGATGTAGTATGAAACTCTCACTCTACCAGGATGTAGGGAATGTACCCTACCAATGGAACCAAGGGACTGTGACAACCCTTAGGAGGGGATGCTATGTAATCTTCCTATCTAGAGTTAGGGGATTGGTTGTGAGAGTTCCCCTAGTGATGGATACCTTTGGGTTACATCCTGACCTTTCTAGTAGTATGATCTAGGGGATAGACCGTTTTAGCTCCCCTAGTGATGGATGATTAGGAGTTATGTATCGGTCCTACTAGCATGTGTATGCCAAGAGACTGTGAGAGCTCTTGGAGTTAGGTTTTGGGATAGGCCATGAGAGATTCCTTTAGAGTTGGATGGTAGTGGGTTACATCCAGGTCCTTCCCAACACACACACACATATATCTCTTGGAGTTGGGTTAAGGGCTAGACTGTGAGAGCTTCCCCTAGAATTATATGATAGTGGGTTACATCTTGGTCCTTCCCAACACACACAATCATATATATAATGATAATATATATATATAGTGTCCTGATTAGACGTAACGTCTAGGGGTGAAGTAGGTAGGATTCTAGGTGTCCTTTAAAAACTTAAGTAGGTGGTTTTTTGATTATTGAGTATTGTTATAATTTCTTATTATTATTATGTGATACTTTAACATTGTTTAATTCATATTTCACTATCTAGATTGGGGTTAACACTGGGGGTTATAGTATTCTGATATTTATATCTCACACCCTACTCATGAAACCTTTACACTGGGGTACCTGAGTAGACTTTATTATTCGCAGGACTGAGGAACTTGGTTTTTTATTATTATTTTGTGCTTGTACCTAGAGTTAGGAGAAAGGGAGAGAGATGGATCTCAGGATACTTATGAAGATCACCATTGTACTTTTAAATATATTATTTATTTGAATCATGTATTTGTTGTGTATTGTAAATAATGTTTTTTGTTTACTTCTTTCAGTTATGTATTATCACCATTTCATGCATGCATGTTTTTTTAAACTAGCATTGAAAAATCTTATTAAATTTTTATTATTTATCTTTCACTATTGTTTTTCATTTTGTATTTACTTACTCTAATGATTTCTGGTGTTTATTATCTGATAATACTATTGTGCATCTATAATAAGAGGGTATAGTCTCCCAACTATCACCACCCAAGACCCTCATTTTAAGTTAGAAGCATTTAGAACAAGGGGAGACATGCTTAAGGCCATATAACCCACCGTTCTAGCTACTAGTTTGATGGTAATTTGGGTCCAGATGTTACAAAGTGGTATCTAAGTTATATTTTTCCTTTTTCTTACTTTTTTGGTTTTCTAGACAGAAGACAAGGAATGCTTCAACACTTGGTCAATAGTCATTCTTGGTATTGATCACCCCACATACAAGAAATAACCATGTTTCCAGGGTGGGGATTGGTGTTCTTTATGTTTTTTTAATGTTTGAATTTGATTTCACCCATTGTGATTTGTGTATTTTTTCAATTACTTATTGATTTATGGAATTTTATGGAATTTTTCCCTTGGCCTAGTATGGAATGGATGAAGCATTACATGCATCATTTTATAAATATAGAGAATCACATTCCATGTAGTTTCCTTTGTCGGTTTCCTAATATGTTTGATTATGTTCCTTGAGTTTTATTCCAGTCTTAATTGTATAACATTATTTGTTGTTTATATGCCACGTTGCAAGACTAAATAACATTCCTTCCCAATTTAGTGTCACATGCTTCTGTTATTACAACATATTGTGTTATGTTACTTCTTATAATAAAATATTGTTTTGTTAAAATTAAATTGGTTTCATGGGAAAATTTTATTGGTTACAGTTATGATAGAATCCAATTTTCAGTTTTAAGGAGTATGGGAACCTTATAGATGGGTGAAGTTAACCCATGTATTTGAACCATTGTAAAAGGATGAGAGAAGTAAATTGTTTAAGGAAATTTATTTTTACTGATGGGAGTAAAATTCCAAACAATAAAATGTATGGGTGTTTTATAGATTAGAAGATGGCCAACCACATGACTAGACCATTGTGTATGAGAATGTTATAATATGAAATGAAATTAGTTTCAATTAATGGGATCTAATTTTCATTACAAGACTTATATGGGTTCTTCATGAATCATGAAACAGAATCTCATATTAAAATTAATAGAATAATTTATTTTTAAGGGATAATTGTAAAGGGATGTTTAATATTGATCTAAAATCAAATGGTTAACTACTAAAAAATGCAATTGGACCCAAGTAGGCCAGTTAGGGAATTTTTATTATGAGAAGACCAATTAGGGTGTTTGAAACAATAATGATTTTACAACTACTATTGGGTTTCATTTTGATGGGCCTAGGTTGGTTAAAATGGGATCCTTGTGGGTCATTTTTTCTATTGAAAATGAATTTTCTGATAAATTTCTAAATAATGATGGTATATCAATGAAATTTTAATATTAAAAATGAATTTTTTACATACATGCATGTTTTTTCTTTAGAGAGTTGGTTAAGATCAAGTAACTTATGTTTTTGTTTCAAAAGATGGTACTTGATGTTTTGATTAAATATTTTTTCGAATAAAGATTAAATGTGATTAAATATAAATTTATTTGAAATAGAACATGAAGATGTGTCCTCTATTTAAACAATAATCCAAGTATAGTTTAAGTATCTTTTGATTTTAATTATAATGAAACTATAAGTGTTTTATATTGGATTTATCTTCTTTAGTAATGTCCTGATGATTAGATTTTGAGCCTAGTGACATTGGTTAGCATGGCCTCTTGATATGGTCGATGCCTGTTCTTCATAAGGTTATGACCCATGTAGTTATCAACCTTAATTTTTAATTCCTTTCTAAATCTTGTGAGATTTATTATGTTTGTTGTTGTTTGAGTGTTTTTGTTCCTAGGAGGAATTGTTGTTCTCAAATGACACCCTTGTTTGGATGGGAGGTCATGCTTTTCTTAGACCTTGCTATAGTCATGAGCATCAGGTAATAATCAGCTTCAGTTGGTTAGATATTCCATGGGTAGGGTTAGCAGTTTCACAGGGTGTTTGACATGTTTCCTCTTCTTCAGTGACAGGAAACATTGTATGGGATCTTCCAGGATATTGGTCGTATGTGGAAATACAACTATGAAATAAATATTTTGTTTTATTGAGTATGATCTAAGGTCATATCCAAGTAGAGTACCCTTATCATTTAGGAATCAAGTTAATCCTAATTCTTAGGATGAATTCCAAGAGACTCTCGTGTTTTAAAACTCATTTCGTTTTTGGTTTCCCTGTCTAATGCCTTGATGTTAGTGATTGTTACTTACAGAATCTTCGAACTTTTGTTTAAGATGACTTTGATCTAGCGCGCTTGTGAGAGGACAATATTTCTCTTCTCTATCATTGACTAGGACACTCCTAAGTGGATAGAGTCATGTCATTTATGGTAAATATGTGTCCTTCTGATTAGAAGTTGCACAACCAAGGAGAACCATTGAAAATTGTTAGTATTACTCGAATTCCTTTGAGGCTGGTGAGTATTAAAATTGTGTTAGTACATTCTTGGAAAAATGAATCTACTGTGTTTTTCAATTTACAACCTTTGATAAATTTATATGGTCATGGATGGACTTCGGTGGTTCAATATTTAGTGATCAAATAATTCCTTGGGTGTTAAAGGCATGTGTTTAGTTAATCGTGTGTCGGTAGGTGAAGGATAGATTCTTTCATTGAATGTTGACCAGTGATGGTTCGAACTTTCTTCCTTCCTGTAATTAGGTATAATTGACTGGAAATAGTTCAATCCACTTAGTTCATTCTTATTAATAGACTATCATGTCTTCTATATTGAAGTCTTCCTTGATACACTAATTAATCGTCCTTCTTACATAGTTCTAAGGATTTAAAATATGATGATATTTTTTTGTGGTTCTCTTTCAATGTTTCACAGTGATGTGTGGTTCTTATTGGTACTTGGTTTTCTAAAGTGATCCTTGGGATACCATTTTGTAATGCCTTAAAATGTACTATGGGACACTACCCATATTCTCCTAACATGACTTTTAGGAAGATGCCACTTTGGGCTCAGTCAAAGTTCTAATGAAGTATTTGTGGATTTCTACCAATGTATCACTTTAATTTATGAAGGGTTTACTACATTGGAAATGTACCATAGAATCCAATTCTAGAAATCTGAGGTTGTCTTGGAATTTTAGTTGAGATTGAAGTTTATTCTTAAAGGGTAATGATGCTAGTGGATTGGGTCTAGTTTTCTCCCTTTATTGTGTTGAGTCAAGACAGTTTAATGGTTTTTTTGTGGTTTGATCTTAGTACATCGCTTAAATATAAGTGTGGAGCTTAGTGGGCATGTTTTTTTTTAATGTGAGATGGATTCGGATAAGTCATCGCAGTTCTATTTGAAATGTGTCTTCTATCTAAGATGAGTGTTTTGGGAAGTGGTTGGCTAGAGTGGATAAACTATTTGTCTCTTTGGTTTAATGAATCGGTCACTGAAGGACCATTCTCTAGAAATTTTACTAGTAGAGATGGGTGCGGTTTATATTGTCCTAGGATTTTTAATAAAATTTGGATCAATCTATCTAATGAGGTCTATGGAGGATCAACCATTTTACCCATTTCATTATTCACATGTGAAGCATCATTAAAGCCCTTAAACTGCACTTCAAAGGCAATTATAGAAGTTGGTTGAACTATTGTTTGGAATTTTCCACATAATGATAAAGACTAAGGTGGAAATAACCTTTGTCCATGTGTTTAAGGAGATGATGATGTGCTTGTGTCTCTAGCTAAATGGGATCAAAAAATATCTATTTGGGTGTTTGGTTTAGAAACTAGCATTGGCTCGATTATTGATGGATTAAGTGTCATTTGTTTAAATGAATACTTAGAAGTGCATTGGGTGTTGGGAAAATAATAATGACTATTTGAATGGGACTTCATTATCTATGTAGGTTAGGTAATATTTACTTTGTTTTTTTATGTTCTTTGAGGATGAAAAGTTATAAGGTGGGAAGGTTTTAATGATCCATGTTTTGTACCATAAGAAAAATACATTGAAAATTTGAATTTTTTCCATTTTATGGATTGGAAATATTTAAAACAAAATATAGGAGCATAATTATGAGAGTTGAAATTCCTTAATGGGTTGATTTTTTTACTTATATGATGGATTGAGAAGTTTTTTATGTGTCTTGTGGAGTTTTAGGAGTGTCAGACAAGGAAAAATAATTTTTTAAGGACATGTAGAGGGAACAGAGTTTCTCTGAAACACTACAACCCATAATAGGAAACCCTATAGTCTACAGTAGGTGGTAAGAGATGTTGTGCATGGGTGGAACACATTTTCTCAAACTTTGCACCTATCCTGAATGGTTAGTGGCATTGGAAATTACCTAAACACAATTCACTACATGGTTTTCGCATTTTTAGGAAAACCATGTAGGAAAAAATGTGTGGGGATCCCCAGGTGTCTAGGGGAGGGTTAACAGTGGCCTCACGATAACCATGTTCTAATGACCCAATATTGACATACATAGACATTGCATCAATTTTACAGAATAATTAATACATGAAAAAAATAGATTCCCAAATACTATATTAGTTTAGTGCATTTGGAAACATGAAACATGATCTACTAACATGGTGAAAGATCTTCAACATCTTTATTAAAGATCTTCCCCTTTTTTCCTACCTAAAACCATTATTTATATCCCAAGAAAAAGAGAACAAAAAAAGGTGAGCTCATATGCCCATTAATGGTAAACATGAAGAATAAAAAACAAACCAATCACATAAAAATTAAAAAACATGAACATACAGTTAAAATATCAAAATCATGAGTCATGAAATAAATCCTGGTAGTTCGTAAGGCATTTATCATAAAGGAAAATTAATCATGATAAAATAGCATCAGCATAAAACATAGAATTGTAAAAAACCATTAATCACAAAATATGATTTTCATATTAGCCAAGGAATTATTTCCAAGACCATCATAGTGGACAATGTCCGTTACTAAATCGGGTTTATATATCATTACATCCATCTATTATTGAACTGGATTTAATTAATATTCTAGCCATATATTACTAAACCATATTAATTTTTTTTTCCAGTTATTTCTATTTCATGAGATATAAATCATTACCCAAAGTATTGGAGGGAGATATAAGTCCCCATATCATAATGAAACCATTCTTACATGTACCAAAAAAACATAAAAACGTTCACAATTACTTAACACATGAAATAAAATGGGTTTCTTAAACATCAATCCATCATAACATAATCCATAAATGGATTTCATAAAAAATAATTCCATCATTTACATGATAAAATCAATGTAGTAATAGTTATAGAAACCTAAAACTATGTAATAATAGATGGAAAATAATTTTAATAAAACACTTGAGCTTCATTCCTATGTAAAATTACCTTTCTTTTTCAAAAAGTTTTTCCTTCCTCAAAATATCACACAATTTTAAATGAAATCATTTTTTGTGAAAATAAATTTGAAATATTGAAGGGGAATATTTAAGGAAATAAAGTATTATGAAAGCGTAAAAACTAGTTAATGTCATAGAATAAAAAAAACATTCTTCTCATACATTTTCTAGAAAATTCAAAAAGTACATCATACCAAAAACAAAAAAAATATTCCATTCATACCATTTATTAAAAATTTACCCATGGTTAAAATTGAATTTTAATAATTATAGAGGGATATAAAGATTATTTTAAATAAATATTTAGGAAACATGGACATGGGTGATAAATACACCTCAGTAAATACTAACGGATAAGCAACCTCAGAAAAAACAATATTTTCATAGATATCCCTTACCTTGTACTTTTCATTAGTCATGGGTGTGGTTCTCTTCTTTTTTGCAATTCCTTTGGATCTCTTATTAGGGAAGATAGGGATGGAGTTTTTGGAAAACCAAGAACTCTAGAATTTAAATAATAATGTTGATTGGAGAATTGGGTTGGGGTTGGTCAATCTAGAAGGCTTAGAGAGGTGTGAGGAAATGTGGGAGCAGATGCCTTTTAACAAGAGAGGAGAGGGGTGCTCTAAGAAACTCTCAAAATATTAAAATATAATAAGACCATTATAGATCTAAAAAATTAAAAATTTCCCATAAATGAATTTTATAATACATGTTCTACCATATATAATCCCCTTGTTATTGTTTAAATTTTTTTGAATTTTAAATAATCTAATAACAAATTAATTCAATAATATATTATTATTTCCAAATTTAATACTATTCATTTTATTTGACATAAAATATAATAAGATAATGTGGGAATTTGAATATAATTCCATGACACATCTATAATATATCTTATAGATATTTTAAAATTTTTATACATTTTAACTAACCAAAATACAAAAAAATTAATATTATTAAAATCATTTATTCAATTGCTTTATTAATTGAATTAATATTGTTTTATAATTGAAGAGACTTTTGAGGATATTTCATAAAATATAAAAATAAAATATATATTTATATAATGAAAATGGTTTCATTTATATCCATGTGGACATTTATATTAATTAATAGCTTTACTTTGGCTCTATATGGACACATAAATGATATTAAAATACAAGATAGTGATATTTTGTAACTATCTTTGATTTAAATAATATATAATTTATTTTTATGTAAAATTGTCCATTATACAACTCAAAATCAATCATATTGTGATAAATATTGAATATTATTCGTCCAATAAATTCTTTGTACATTTTTTGGTTTTATTTTAAACCTTATAATTTTTATTTACCATTAATTAATTCCTTTATCTCTTAGCATGGCAACATATCTTTTTATTTATTAAGGGTTAATATAGTCACTCTAACATTCAAAAGGAGTTCTAAATGGACTATTCGTGACATATTTAACTTCATAAGAATTATTTGTCCAACTTTTATATTTTTATGAATTTAATATAATTTAATAAAATATTATTTATTTAAAATATCAACAGTATCAATTTTGACACAACTTAATAGTTGAATTTTTAGAAATATCATAACATAGATATATGTTCCAAAAAGATACTTTAAACCATAAATAAAATGTCAAATTCATCCATAAAATTAGTTTATGACATTAATTCTCTCAAATTATATTTATTTTTATATTTTTAATATCATTTATTTGATATTTATGTTAATAAAATATTTATTCGTCATTATTGAGTAATCATTAATGAGAATTATTTAATCTATAAAAATTATAAGTAAATTTATATGATATATTTAATTATATTTTCTATCCATAGACTACCAATAGTCAATTTCATACCCTGGAAATCCCAAAATTAAAATAAATATACTTATAAGAAATGTGAGTTTGACGTTTTTTCACTTTCATCGGTTTTATTAATATCTATTTCATTTTCATTGTCAAGTGGACCTTAAATGACTATGTATAAAACCAAATATGTTAAGGTTATAATTTTATTCATCTAATGAATGTTTGGAATATTTTAGGATAATTTTATTATCCTTATCATATTATTATTTACCCTAATATAACTGATTTACCTTTAACTATGGAAAATAAAACTTACCATAGTTACTATTCATAAAATCCAAAAAAATTACCCTATTAACATAATTTGGACCCACTGATTCCAAATATGGAATCCATTTTTTATAATTAAAAACCCAAGAATTAGTAGAAATTAATTTCTGTTGTCAAAAACCAATAGCGGGGTTTTAAGAAGAAAAAACTTATCTAAAGATTGACTTGTATTTATGTCCAAATTAAAAGTAAAATTACTTATAATGACCAAAATTGTATTAACTGATAAAAATATATTCCATTTATTCTTTAAAAACATTAAATAATATGATTTAATTGTATAAATTATTTCGATGGAAAAAAATTTGTTTTCAATTAAAATTTACCATATTTTTACTATTCATAAAAATATGAAAGTTATCAAAAAAATTAAAAAATTCATCAAAAGAAAAATTTTATATCCCAATTCCAAAGAAGTTTTATTTTTTATCAAATTGAACTTATAAACATGTCCAAAAACTATATTTAAATTGGGTGTTCCATCAAAAGGTGGCAAAAATGCATTTTTTTTTAAAAATACTTATTTTATCCGAAAAATTGAATTTGTTCTCATATCATGTCAAGAAAATACATAAGGTTAATTTTAATGTTATATAATATTCAAAATTTGGTTAGTATTATTCATAATGGTTACTTTATATCCCATTGAATAATAATATTTTAATAATATATTACAATTTAGTAAAACTCGGTATTGCATACAATGAATACTATTGAGGAAGGTCTCTCTTGCGTGTAATGCAAGTCAAGTAATTGTTGATTTTAATGAAAAATTCCTTTTTTGTTTGCTATGACATAATACAAACTTAGTTCTTTTATACATTGAACAAAATCTATACTCGGTGAAATGAATTCTATCAAAAGAAATTGAAATTGTGTGTAACATAATCCAAGTATAGTGTTGGATATATTGAAAGCTAATACGGTGTTGGGTATAGCACAAGATATTTTTGGTGCAGCGTAAAACACAAGAAATTAAAAAAAAATCTCATAAAATCTAGAGGTGTCACATTCTACTCCCCTTAAAATGAATTTCTCCCTTGAAATTCATCTAGGATATAAAAGGTTTACTACTTGAAATATTCTTTCATAGAAACCCACATCGTAAAAAGGAATTCTAAAACTTCATTTAAAAAATGAAATTTTGAAAAATAATGGTTACCCAAAGTAATTCATCATTGCATTTCCTCATAGGAGAACATAGGTGGGAAGTGAAAACATGGATATGAAAGAGAAATCTAACCAACATGTTCTGATAAATAGTGATAGAAAACAAGGTTTGGAGAAAGTTGACTACCAAAAATCCATAAATTTGTGATGATTTAAGAGACCATATGATTCCTCGGATAAGAAGGTACTAGGATAATATTTTTGGTTTTTAAGAAACTTTTCCTGAAGATGATGAATTTTTCATGAGAATAAATACTTAAATTTGGTATAATCTCACTGTTGTTCATGCCATGAAAAATTTCCACTTCATCTCTTATTTAAAGAAATGTAGTTCAATTTGTCATTATTTAAATGTTAGCAAATCCTGCCATATAATGATAGGTCATTCCACCTTTCTTAATAAAAAGGATAGAACTGGTAATCAAATATGCCTAAGGCCACCTATAGTGAGATAATATAAACATCAACCAGAATATTACATATACTATCCATAAATGGATAACATTACAATCATTCTCAAAACTAAGAATATAAAACATTATAAAGAGGTGAACTAAATCGACTTAACATTTGTCTCCCATATCTCATTTGTTAGTTCTTGTTTTTCACATTCCAGACATGTGAATACCTTAATCATGTATTCTCTTGAAACGCGATAATAACATGAATTACCATATAACATTAGTTAAAGCATGAATTCTATCAAAATTAACTCTTTCCATACACGAAAAATACCAAAAAATATATATGCTCAAACCATGATATCACTTTTTCCGTATATCAGTCCTAAGTTCATTAATAATATCAAATAAATCATTATCTCCTTATCCCATCATTATTCACATATCATGTGTTTTTTCAAAAATATCTGAATAAATTTTCTTGGTTACTGGTACCATTCAACATATACTTTCAAATTTTTAAAGAAAAAACAATAGTGTAACAATAATTAGATGTTTATTTATTCCATAATACCATAAAATTACTTATAAAACATTATTCTGGATAATCATGTAATCATTCCACTATCTTCATAAACCATTGACCAATCTTTATCATTTTATTCCTCAATACTTCTTTCATCTCATATATCATATGCAGTCTCTTAATCATTATCAACATAAATACTACCCATATGACCATGTATATTATCTTCATGATATTTTCCCTTAGGGAATCGATTTGTATAATGCATGTACATTCCACATTAAAACATTATATACCATTGATGTCTTAGAAATATCACTTCATTGTCCATTGTGTTAACTGAACCCTTTCCTTTGCAATTACTATCTTTGTGTCCTTATTTTCCACACCCAAAGCATCATCTAGTTCCTTTGAAACATTATCCTTGATTCCTATTCTCACATGATTTACATAAGGAAAATTATAGTTTATTTACTCTATGATCACTATGAAACTCTATCTTTCACTCAATAGATGGGTTAGGAAACTCACTAAAGTTTACATTATTTATCATATTATGAGATTTATGATTAGGAATAATAATGATATGTTTCTTTCCAACTACCATTTTTTTGTTGATCATGAAGAATATCATTCAATTGTACATAATATTCTCCATTTACATGAATCATCCTATTTCTATCCATTTTATAAAACCCAAAAATTATAGTGGGAGAAGAAAAAATCATATTAAGAAAACAACATACTCAAGAGGGAGTACATTCAATATCTAACATCATAGTTTTAATCCTAGGTTATTCATGATCATTACCATAATTATTTATCTATAACATATATTTAGAATTCAAATTAGGTACATTCCTAGACATATACTAGAAATATCTATAGGGATATCACTAATGTTTTCGCAACCTAGTTTCCAAAGGTTGACTAAACCTTCACTCTGATACCAACTATAGCGACCAAATCTTGACGTACATAGAGATTACATTACTTTTTAATAATAATTAATACATGAAAAAAATTTATTCCAAAAGTCCATATTAGTTTAGTGACTTTGGAAAAAAAGAAAACAATCTTCTAACTTGGTGAATGATCTTCAACACCTCCCTTAAAGATCTTAGCCCTTTTTTCCTACTTAAAACCTTTCTTTATATGCTGGGGAAAAGAAAACATAAAAAGGGTGAGTTAAAATTCTTAGTAAGATTGAAAATGAAGAACATAAAATAAACCAATAAAATAAGAATGTAAAAACAAGAACATAAAGTTTAAATATCTAAATCACGAGTCATAAAATAAATCTTGCTAGTTAGTAAGGCATAGATCATAAAAGAACATTAATCATGATAAAATATCATTGGAATAAAACATGGAATTGTGGAAATCCATTAACCATATAATTTGATTTCTATAATAGCCAAGGTATTGTTTCCAAAACCATCATAATGGTAAATTTCCATTATTGTACTGGGTTTACATTCCGTTCTAGCCATGTATTACTGAACCAGATTTACTTATCATTCATGCCTTATATTACTCTACCTGATTTACTATCCATTATATTCATGTCTATATCATGAGATATAAATCTTCACCCAATGCATTGGAGGGAGATATAGGTCTCATCCATCTCATAATGAAACCATTCTTACATCTGCCACAATAACATAAAAAAAATTCACTATAGCATAAACCATGAAATAAAATGGGTTTCTTATACATCAATCCATTATAACATATTCCATAAATGGATTTTGTAAAAAATAATTCCATCATTTACACAATATAATCAATATAATAATTGGGATAGAAACATAAACCTACACAATCTTAGATAGAAAATAATTTTGATAAGACACTTGAGCTTCATTCATTAGGAAAATATCCTTTCTTTTTCAAAATCATTTTCCTTCATCAAAATATCACACAATTTTAGAATAAATCATTTTATGTGAAAATAACCTTGTAACATTATAGGGGAAGCTTTGAAAAAATAAAGAATTATGAATGCATAAAAATCCATTCATGTTGTACAAGATAGAAAATACTTTCTTTTCATACTATTTCTAGAAAATTAAAAAAATCACCTCATACCAAAAATGAAAAAAGAATCCATTCATACCATTTAGTAAAAATTTACCCATGGGTAAAATTGACTTTTAACAATTATAGAAGAATATAAATAATATTTTGAACTAAAAATTTAGGAAACATGGACTTTGATGATAAATATACCCTACTAAATACTTAGAGATAAACAACCTCTAATAAAAATAAGATTCGTAACGTTATCCCTTACCTTTTACTTTTCATTAGTTGAGGGTGTGGTCCTCCTCTTCTTCATTGGACTTACTTTGGATCTCTTCTTAGGGACAATATGGAAGGAATTTTTGGAAAAAAAGGACCTCTAGAAGTTAACTAAGAATGTTGATAATATAATTGGGTAGAGTTTGGTTGAGCTAGAAGGCTCAAGGAGGAGTAAGGAAATGTGGGAGGAGATGCATTTTTTATAAAATAGGAGAGGGGCAGTCTATGAAACACTCAAAATATTAAAATATAATAAGACCATTCTAGATCTAAATTTTTAAAAATAGCCTATAAATTAAATTTATAATACATTTTCAACCATATCGTATCCCCTTGTTATTATATAACATTTTTTTTGATTTTTAAATAATTTAATAAAAAATTAATTCAATAAGATATTATTATTTCCAAATTTAATACTACTGATTTAATTTTACTTAAAATATAATAAGACAATGTGGTAATTTTTATATAATGATTTAAAATATATATAATATATCCTATAGATATTTTAAATTTTCCAGACACATTAAGTAATCCAAAATATAACAAAATTAGTATTATTAAAATCATTTATTTAATTTTATGTTAATTGAATAGATATTGTTTTAAAATTTGGGATAATTTTATTGTTATTATATAACTTCTAAAAAATTAAAAAAAAAATATAATGAAAATCGTTTCATTTATATCCAGATATATATTTAGATTCGTTCATATCTTGAGTGTGGCTCTATGTGGACACATAAAAGATATTAAAATACAAATTAGTGATATTTTGTAACTATCTTTGATTTAAATAATATATTTTTTTTTCATGTACAAGTGTCCATTAGAAAATTCAAAATCGATAATATTGTGATTATTATTGAATTTTATTTATAAAATAATTTTTTAGACATGTTTTGGTTTTATTTTAAACCTTATAATTTTGATTTACCCTTAATTAATTCTTTTAACTCTTACCATGGGAACATGTCTTTTTATTTACTAACGGTTAATATAGTCACACTAAAATTCCAAAGAGGCCATAAATGGACCATTGGTGACATATTTACCTTCATCCCAATTAGTTTTTTGATGTATATCTTTTTATGAATATTATACAATTTAATAAAATAATATTTATTTAAAATATCAAGTGTCAATTTTGACACTATTTAATAGTTGATTTTTAGGAAAATCATAACATAGATATATGTTTGAAAAAAATCCATCAAACCATAAAGAACATGTCAAAGTCGTCCATAAAATTTGTGTATGAAATTAATTCACTCAGATTATATTTATTTTAATATTTTTAATAACATTTGTTTAATATTTCTATTAATAAAATAATTTATGCATCAATATTGATTCATCATTAATGATAATTATTTATTCTATAAAATTTTTAAATATATTTATATTGTTTAGGTAATTATATTAGCTTTCCAAAGACTACCTATAGTCTATTTTATTTACTAGTAATCCATAAATTAAAATTAATATACTTAAAAGAATTGTGAGTTTGACATTTTGTCACTTTCATTGGTTTTGTTAATATTTATGTAATTTTTATTATCAATTGGCCCTTAAACGACAATGTTTCGAACCAAATATGTTAAGGGTAGAATTTTATTCAACTAATTGGATTTTTCCATATTTTATGATAATTTTATTTTTCTTATAATAATTTTTAGTTACCCAATTTACCAGATTTATCATTAACTATGGTAAACAAAAATTACCATAGTTACTATTCATAATATCCAAAAATAAAAGTAACCTATTAACATAATTTGGCCCCACTTATTACAAATATGGAATCCATTTTTCATAATTAAAAATCCATAATTTTCATAAATTAATTTAAAATTAATTCCTGTTGTCAAAAAAAAGTAGATTTTTAAGAAGAAAAAATATTTATGCTTTAAAACCATTAAATAATATGATTTAATCATATAAATATTTTCGATGGAAAATATGGTTTTCAATTAAAATTTAGTGTATTTTTACTATTCATCAAAATATTAAATTTCTCATAAAAATATCTAAAATTCATCTGAAGTAAAATTTTATATCTCACTTCCAAATAATAAGTTTTTTTTGTCAAATTTAACTTATAAACATGTCAATATAATAGATTTAAAATGGGTGCACCATCAAAAGGTAACAAAACTACATTTTTTTAGAAAATACTTCTTTTATTTGAATAATTTTATTTGTTCTTATATCATGTATATAAAATACTTAAGGTGAATTTTAATGTTATATAAAATTAAATATGTGGTTAAGACTATTCATAACAGATACTTTATATCCCATTAAATAATAATATTTTAATAATATATCATTATTTAGTGAAACTGAGTATTGCATACAATGAATCTTATCGAGGAAGTTTTCCCTTGTGTGTAATGTAAGCCAAGTCCGTGTTGTGTTTTGTGAAAGAATTATTTGGTGTTGCATATAACATAATACAAACATAGTTCTTTTATACATTGAATAACATCTATACTCAGTGAAATTAATTCTATTAAAAGAACTTGAAAATGTGTGTAACATAAGCCATGTATAGTGTTATGTATACTACAAGCTAATACGATGTTACATATAAAAAAAATCTATTATTGGTGTAGCATACAACACAAGACATTAAAAATAATATATCTCGTAGATTCTTGGGGTGTTACACAAGTGGCCCAAACCGTGCAAGATTCCCTATTTTTTTAAAATTGAATTATTTTAATTTTAAAATAAAATAAAACATAAAACCTTATCTCACCCCTTTTCCTCCCTATCACTAAAATGATGTATTACCCCCTACTCTCCCATGGTGTGTTACCCTATCTCCTTACCTCCTCAATGTAGGCCATTTTCCATTAGATCATCTAATGATTTCTCTCCAAAACTTGGAGTTATGGTCTCCAATCCATTTTCCTTCCCTTTTTGGGATAATTTTTGGTCTCCCTATCACCTGGGGAGGTTGGAATAAACCTTATGTTAGAGGATAACATGATTCTTGTTTCCCTAAAATTTTAGGATATGGAAAGGGTCTCTATTGACCCCTCCTTGTATGTTCTGGCATCCACCACCAAAGGTGAGGCAGATATGTTTTATTTTTCTAACCGCTATCAATTTAAGGAATGATTTTTTATCCATGGTGTGGTTTCAACAAATATATTTGTGTTGTTTAAGGTGTTTTTGAGACCCTGGTATTTTATCTATAGCAATTTGGGCCTTGATGTGTTTTTTTGAGTCTCCTTTTTCAATGATTTCAATTATCAAGTGCTCATCTTAGTCTATAATTGAGGTAGGATCCCATTCCTTTCCCTTTAATTTAATGAATGAATTAATTACATACTTATTTAACCTTACTTATATTTTAATTAATTAAGTACAATTTTCATATTGAATACCTATTAAATATGAATTGATTATTCTTTATGATTGAAGTAATAAATATGATAAATGAAATTTTTAAAGAACAATGTCATGATTTTATAAAAAAACCTCCAGTGGAGGCACATTGTCATCTATACCAAAATATAGTGATATTATTCTATATCATGCTTGATCTGTTTTTAGTTTTCCATATTCCTTCACGTTCATGTTTTTTACATGGTGAGTCAGTATGTTCCCCCTTTTTACGTGAGTATAAAATGTAACCTAATAAAACTCATTATTTTTGGACCTCTATAAATTAGAAAATTCCCAAGTAGTGATATGACATGTTTCATGACAATTTCCATAGGTTTAAATCTTTATAAAATTAATTTCCATGTTATATGGAATTAAATGGAATTTATCATATAGGTGGGATAAAGAATTACATGTATATTTTCTTAAATAGAATCAATTGGTATCAAATGTAATCAATCTAGTTAATTACAAGAAAGAGCTCTTTTCCTCATGTATTTATTTACATCTATGACCATTTCTTTGCTAATGTTTAATTTAAATGCATAAGAAGTTATAAATTATGTATTATCTTATGTATTAAGTTATGAATATGGAAATTTCCATTGAAATTCATAAGTGGTATTTTATTATGCATTATATTATAAAAGTAAATGATGGTTTAATTGGAATGAAACATAATGGATAGTCAGGCGATTCCCTTGTTTATGAATTTTGAAATACTTTATATGAAATGTATTGATTTATATGGAATGGAACTTATATAATGGAATGGATATAAGGTTATGCCTTTTGTATATTATTATAAATTAAATGGGATAATGAGATGAATGAAAGGTTAATTCCCCATGAATTATATATCATAAATGAATATGCATCTTAATATCTAAATGGGTGATGGGATTTTGAGTGCTATGGTCCATCGTAGAGTGTTTTGCGGGTGTGAACACTTTACATCTTGAGTGATGTTGTATGGAACACTCACTCTTTGAATATGTAAGGCATGTACCCTACCTATGGAGCCAAGGGACCATGAGATCCTTTGGGAGAGGATACTATGTGTTCTTACCAACTAGAGATAGGTGATTTACTATGAGAGCTCCCCTAGTGATGGATGACTTTGGGTTATTTCTTGGTCCTTACAACATCTTGATCCATGGGATATACTGTCAGATCTCCCCTAGTGATGGATAATAGTGGGTTACATCCCAATCCTATCAGTACATGCATGCTAAATCGTAATGAGAGATCCTGGAGTTGGGTTTGGGTCTAGAATGTGAAAAATTAACCTAAAATTGGATGATAGTCAGTTACATCTACGTCCCTCCCAATAAATATTTGTATATATATCTCTTGGAGTTAGGTTAGGGGATAGACCATGATAGCTTCCCCTGGAATTAGATGACAGTGGGTTACGTTATGGTCATTCCCAACACACACACACATGCATATAAAGATATATATATATATAAAGTGTCTTGATCAGACTTACCAACCATGGGATGAATTAGGTAGACCATCAAGTTTCCTTTAGAAACATGGGCAAGAGGTTATTTTATTATTCAATATTATTTTACTTTCCTATTATTATTCCGTAACACATGCACAAAATTTAATTCATATATAACTATATCAATTAGGATTGACAATATGGATTGTTGCCTATAGAGATTTATATTTCACACCATGCTCAGGATACCATTGCAATGGGGTACCCGAGAAAGATTTCTTGTTCACCAGACTGTGTACTGTGGTTGGTTTCTTATTGTCATGTTCTTGTACCAAGAGTTATGAAAAAAGGATTGGGCTGGAGCTCAGGATGATCGTGGAGATCGCCTTTGGACTTTTATCTCATTTCTTTATTTGAATCCTATATTTTTACTTTATTATAAAGAATTTTGTATATTTAATTTTTTAGTTATGTATCATTACCATGAAATGCATGCATGTTTTGTATAAACTTTCATTGCACACTCTTACTAAATTGTTATGATTTGTATTCCCCTTTTCTCTTTAATTTATTATGTACTGCTTCCACTGCTATATATTTTTGTTATCTATTAATACTGATGTGCATCTCTGGTATGAGGGTATATTATGTCTACAGTCACATCATGAGACATCCGCTACTAGTCTTTAGGTTCTAGCATACGAGAAGACATGCTTGAGGCTATGTGACCAACCTGTTTGGTTATTGGTTTGATGATAATTTTGGTCGGGACATTACATATTAGAAACATATGAAATTAAAAAACCCATATTAGTATGTATAGAGTGAAAAATAGCCCATCCCACTTTTTTAGACAAGGCATCTATCTCCAGATCATTAAGAAGTCTGACCAAAAGTCCATTTACCAAAGAATACATTACTCAAGAGTGAACACAATTATATGATAATTATAACAGATAATGTTTATAAACTATAATCAAACATTTAATTCATGTTCATAACCTAATATTAATCATGTTCAATGTAAAATAAAACAAAATAATTTACCATATATTGAAACTAACTCTTTAGATGTGTCTATGAAAATTTATAGATGTTGTTTAATAATTTAACATAAAGAATACATCCTTTCATAATATAACAATTATATTCATTAGAAAAGTATGGAATAAATTAAATTAATGAAAAATTAAAATATTTAAACATGAGATAATCAATTTATGTAAAATTCATAAATAAGGTAATTACTAACACATTATAATTTAGTCCTTAATTATGGAAAATCCATATTTAAAAAATATACACTTTATTTTCCATTTAACCACAAATCCTTCATATTAACCACTATATGGTATGTTATTTAAAATATATAATATCATATATATACATTATATATTTTAATTATACAGATATATTATTCAAAAATACAATATATCACATATTTATTATCAAAACCTTGATTATATCAACTATAAAGAAAACTTATGACATGGTTAAAATAATTGATCAAATAAGAACTCATTATTTGAGTTATTCAAATTATTTATTATGAAAAAATAAGAATATTAAATTAAATATAAACATATTTATATTTTTTTCCATATTTTAAAATTTATAAATATTTTAAAAATTACCCTTATTTTTTCCACTTAAAAATTTTATATCTAAATTATAGGTCATTCCACACATGTTCAAATTTAAACAAAACTTAAAAATAATATTATATAATATTTATTTAATAAAGGTTTCAAAAATATTTAGTTGATTAATTACATACAATTTATAAATTAATTAAATACCCCAAAATAGTATTTTTATAATATATAAATAACTTATTACTATTAAATTCAATTCGTAATTGAAATCTAGATAAATAAATTTTTTCTAAATATCATGTTTTAGAAGATATGTATATCATTAGGTGTATCATGCGACATGAGAACAACATCCATCATACTTTATGATAGATAATGAGTGGAATATGACATAAATATCATAATATTAATACAATATACACAATGACCTATGTAAGATAAAATCATCATGTCTGAATTATATAAGATTAAATCTTTAGTGCCTAAGTTTTTTTTCATAATATATATATTTTATCATAAAGGTGATATGAGACAATTTTTTTTAACAAAACATAGAGCATTACACACATTGGCTATGACCCCCCGTATAGTAAAACGTGAAATGAAAAAATAAAAGAATTGTCATTGTTTCGTCTTATATGATATCCCTTATTATATGGTTTGAACATATCATATCTAAAAATATCCTATATCTCATATCTAACCATAGTATAAAATTAATATCATCTTTTTCAGTATGGAATATGACACCCATTAAATTTTATATTTTCTTCATTTTCAACCATGATTTCTAGAGTCCTAATACATAGGGATGCATTGATACTAATAATAAGTTTCTAAATATTTATTTACACTTAGATAATGTAGTGAATGTAGTTTGAAACTCCATTCCCAGGATATAACATATATAAAATTGAAACCATGTATAAATATAAAAATAAGAACTCATCAGTACTGTTATCTGATGATAACCACTGCCATAATATTTTTCAATATGTTTGGGAAGATCCATCAAAGGAATCCACCAGAGTAAAATATCTATGGTGTATCCATGGGATAACATGAATCAACCATTAAATGGGTTGAATAAACCAATGTTATAATGACAGGCTAGTGCATCTTGAGGTAAATAAGGAAGGAGGGAGATATAAAAGGAGTATCATAGGTAGTTTTGCAATTATCAATAGATAACCATATCATAGTGACTACCTAATTCTATATCATTCATGGATTTTCTTCAGGGACTATGAATTTACTCATATGTTACATGTTTTTCATGGAGTTACAAACCAGTTATAACCGATGGTTATTGCTAAAATAAGGTGTATTTCATATTAGTCAATGATTACCAATAATGATATGAAATGTATGGTAGATTCAAATATTTAACCTTTAATGGTCATATTCCATTCCATGGAAGTGTATATGATATAACTATATTACAACTAGTGATATTCCAAAATCCTAAGAATATTTGTTTATTATAATCCGTAATTAGTTACTATATGACATAATTATATCATGCACCATGATAAAAGTTATTTAGGTCATATATAATTCAATATAACATATTCTCAAATGGAAATACATATGGTCATTAAATGATCGAAATCATTAGAAATCCCTCCCACAAAACCCTCAAACAAGACCATGATATTCGACCTTGGACGCTTCAGGGATTATATCACACTTAGAGACTATATTCCCTTTGGTGACATAGTCATTGGGAGACCCTAAAATCACCCAATTAAGGGTGGATCACCAGTTTTATAACAAATTGGATTTACTTTTTTTATCTCATAAATATACACCCTTTCAAACTATATTATAATATCACTAACCCAAACTCTCATGAACCCAAACCCACAATGCATAAAAATTTATAATATATTGATTAACATGTTATAGAACACCTAATTTATTTTTATTAGATTTATTTACATAATTATTATAGGTTGATTCATTCCTATTAATAATTATTACAATATCATGTCAAAATATATGAAATATATTAATTTGGGTGTGGAACTAATGAATCATGATAAAAATATGGAATTGAAGGATGTGTGAGGTTAGTTTTACATTTTGATGGTCACCACTATAAATGTATCATGGGTCATCTAAGAAACAGATACTCCGGAGTAAGTACAAGGGAGTGATAGGTGGTTCAAAACCCCTATACTCATGTGGATTAAAAAGGTATTGGAGGGGTTTTTATATAAATATTTACAATATTTTAATATAAATGTAATATAAAAAATAGGATAAATTCACTTGAATCCTAGTGGATTTTTTCAAGATTTCCATTAGGAAATAAAATATCTGGTGGTCATCCGCCGAGATTTTGATGGTGTAGCAATAGATCAAATTCCACTTCCAACCCCACATGTTATATTATGGGACCCCACTAGACATCTAGTGGGGTGAATTTTTCCCTAAAAAATGGGTTTTAATGGCCTTATACCCAGTAATTCACTTTGGGTATTTTTCATCAACTCATCTATATCCAAAATGATGAATTTACATCCGGAAACATTTAAAAATATTCTCCACTCTAATAAATACTCAAAAGTTCAATTATAACTTGTTATATTACCATTGGAGTTCATCCAATTTCATGTTTCCACCAACCCATAAGGATGTAGATCATTTAATACTCTCTTATATATAGTTTCTCATATTTGATAATTATTTGTGATCGTCGCCAAACCTATAATTCCTTTAATCTCATTATATCTCTTAATCTAAATTTCTCACTAATTGTGTTCATGTAGTCTTTGTTTCTTTAAAATAATCACTTATAATTTACTAAAAAACACAACCACCAGAAAATCAACCTAACCATAACCGATCACATGTGAAAATACTAGTTTAATTCTATATGGCACCGACCTTCCTTTAAAACCATATTAGAACACTAGCTACATAATAAGATTCTATATCTTAATCATGATGTTCTAACCCCAATATCAGTATGAAATAATTTAACAAGTGATTTATAACCTCTATAGTCAATGATTCTAGTTAACTAAAGGTCATCCCGAGATCAATATTATACTAAAACATTACCTAAAAATTTATACTAGATTCTCATCATCTAGTTTAACAGTTTTTTTAATCAATGGATTCTTAATTTAAAGGGACTTTTATTTTACACTCTAAACATGAATTGAAATTTTCATTTTTGTACCTCAAACTATATCAATACTTAATTCCCATATAAGTAATTTATTAATGTCTACATTTCTAAAACCATGATAGAATTTATGACTATTTATTGAACTCTACCAATATTGGATATCAAGTAATCTATTTGTTTAAATATATCATCTAATACCCAAATCCAGTATTCCTCCACTAATAATGTATAACTAATGCGCAAGAACCTCCTAAAACTATGAAACTTCAACCACCATTGGTATTTATTCTCCTCAAATGTTATCCCTTACATTTATCAAAATTATCCTAAATTTTTTATAATAACCATAGTAATCAATGATGTTCTCCTCACCATTTGGATACTATTATCTCTACTCCATGATCATCAGTTCACCAAGATATTATCATTACCAAATCTCAAATACTCACAATTCGTGCATATTTTATTCAAAAAGACCCATCCAATACACCTTTCAATAATACTAACAACCTACATTGTGTATCATGCCACCGTAATCTAATTTACACAATGAATCACCACAACACACCCAATCATAGAACACTTTACCCACAATATATTAATTCAATAATTATCCAACATTTTTTAGGCTCCTACCTTCAACTAACCCTATATTATCCCAAGAGGAGTTTAATATTCAATATGTATATTCCTCCACCTAGGTGAAATATCATCAAAATTTCCTTTGAATGTGAAAAAAAATTATAAACTTCAAGATTCCACAACATACATAATAGAATACTAAGTTTCCCTTACATATGAGTGATATATCAATGAAATCATAACTCTTATAATAATTATTTAATATAAAATATATGTATTTTACCCCATATGACATCCCATATCCAATCATTTCCCACGAATTTTCATTCATTGATTTACACAAAATCACCCAGAATATGCAATTGGAAATAATAGAACTAAAGAGTCTTAAACATTATCCTAAAATAAAAATCATTTGGATTCCCACAACCCTTATGATACTATAGAGACCAAAATAAATCTTTTTAAAATGTAAAACATGCAATAGAAAGTCGTCACATGTATTCAATATACACTAAATATCACTATCATGACCTCACCTAAAAAGTCAAATGTGTTCCAACTCTTTTTATCCAATAGATCGAGAGAATATGAAAAACTATCAACACCATGAATATTTACCTTCATTTATATTCATTTTTGTTATCTAATAGTTGGTATACACTCTGACACTAGTCAATATCATAATATAACTCATGTATTCAAGAGTTATTTTCCAATGTAGTCTTAAACACTTAATTAACTAATTGTGCATTTGGATGTACATTTTATCTATCTAGAATCAATATGTATTATTTTTCTGCCACCAAACCAAAGAGAATATACATTAAAAAACGAAATGCATAAAAACACTTCTTCTATGTGTTATTCAAAAACCTAATGTCTCAACTCAAGATCCATTCATCTGAAAAAAATTACATTCATAAAATAATATTTTCTTATCTATTAAAAAACACAATCTGTCATGGTAAAAATAGATAAATCTTCACACTATTACATTAACATACTATATTAAGACATTAATAGTTAAAAATAACATCCTAAGGATCACATGCCAGAATAATTATATTAGTAATATAGCAGATCATTCCCTTTACCCATAAGAATATACCTCTTGAGGCCCTAACTATACACTTGATCACACAAAGACTTATAACCAAGGAAATATACCTACCATATCAACCCACATGGTCAAAATAATAGTTTTCAAAATATCTAGGTATCTCATAACCACACAAAACTATACCCAATTTATCCCAAATAGTTCATAGTTTGGTGGTATTACGAGACCTCATGCATGCCTAATCATATGATAGAGGTTGTTGCCTAGTGATAAGGGTATATGAGAAACATTGGTGAGATAGTAACATTCATATAACAAGATGAAAATAATAGTAAATAATATAGTAAAAAATAAACTTAACATTTTATTATTCATTTATAATTTGTTGTGAAAGATTAATTATAAAAATATAATACAGTATCTTGAAATTAATTTTTATACCAATGCTATATAATGGATCATATATCCAAATGAGTTATCACCACTAGGATTATCGCATAAAAATATAAATGAAAAGAAAAAAATATTATGATATCTCACAACACCATCACAAGTCACTCCTCAATCCTATCACAATAACCCCATGAAGACACTCCTACATGATCAACAAAAAAATTGTCACTCGACATATAAGCTAGATATATGGCTTGCATTTCTGTCAATGTTCTTGTGTAAAGTAAGAGAATAAATTTTAATATGGTTCTATGGATTAATACCCTACAATACTCCATAATATAACATTTATTTTATACATTATTAAATAAATGAAAATATATTTAGCATAGATGAAAAAAATCCAAGACATCATGCTCTATGTAAGCCACCATGATGGAAACCATGCAGTGGTCCCAACTCACTATCATTTCCCAGGGAATCACACTTAGGAATAAGATAATACTAATACCCAATATAGAATATACATTAAAAAGAGGAAACAAATAAATTTGGTATCCTTGATGTTTTTTTGTCTATGATTTTGAATTTATGGAAGACCAGGATCATTGGCATCCATTTTAGGATTTATAGTTCCACATGGTGATCATGTGGAGGAAATATATCTCTATCATCCCCATGATTTTCTCCTGACTCATACGGTGACCATGTAGAGGAACAATATCACAACCAGCCTCTAGTAACTGATCCTTTTTTAAAAAGGTGTTTTCACATTAGAATCACACTATATCAAATCACTATTAAGATAAAAGACAACCATTAAATAGCCATCCCCCTCCAAGAAATTATCATGTGATCAATATACTCATAACACTCATATAATGAATATCTTAAAAAAGTTTTATCTTATCCTTACCCACACCACTTGTGATTTAATGTTTCAAAAATAACCCTCAATTACTATAATCATCACTTAATAAACACTATTCTTGTAAACCAACACATTTCATCTATTCTTAACTTAAAATCCATGCTAAAATAAACCAATAAACTCTAATATATCAAACAAGGAAAATAATTCCACTAGGAATCCTAAAAATCATACCAGTTCCTTATTTCATATCACCAACTCAAACTCATCACTTACATATTGGCTGCATAATCCAATGTATATATTAAACTATTACAATATCTAAAAATTGTAGATGAATTGATTATTGAATTCATTCAATAAATCTAATGTGTTTAATATAATATCATCACAATTAATTTATATAAGTATAACTTTATAATCTTGTGACCTAATTATGCTCATCTATCTCTATGTACAATATGGGGTCTCTATACCTCACTTTCCCCCCATGACCCAGTTTTTCTCTGAAGGATAGATCGTTATAAAAACACAAACATTAATCACTATAAATATTTAATTTACTAGAGAATTCCCCTTCCATAAGGATATTTGATATCAAACCCATACCCAATCCATATATCTTATAAAAAAATTCCATATTTCATAGATTATTGTCCATACATACAAAAAAAACTCATGGGGATAACTCTTATTTTGTCTATCATCGATACTTTAAATGACATTAAAAATGACATTCAATGCTTTGCATGATAAATCCCTTCCCTAAAAAACCATTTATCTATCTATATATATTTCCTTGGTTTTTAAATAATTTACAATACATACAAAAAGGGGACCACTAATGCTCACTCCACAACCCAAATCACCAGAATGCCTACCCACACTAAAATCCTCTTACTAGACTTCAAGATTCCATCTGAGGGTTTCATAATTTATCTCATAGTTAGAGAAAATTGTATTTCTTGATACAATAAATAAAGCTACATGAAAAATAGAAATATAGTCACTAATTGACCCTAAAATTAGTTAATAAAGTATAAAATGTGTGATCTATTACTAATAGGATTCATCCATTTTATCACAAAAAAAATCATACCCATTCAACCATTATTTGGGTATTCCTAACCCACCGACTCATTAAATCATAGACAAAAAACACAAAAATGAATACCATATTGATCAATATGATAGTTACAATTAATATTATGATCATTGGAGTTATACCTTCTAGTATCATAGGTAGATTATCCCATTTCATCTATAATTAATGAATATTGCAGCCCCCACCCAATTAAGAATTTTTTAGGGTCATTGAAGAAAATGATATATATATATATATATAATATAAAGGACTTTTATTTTTATCTATACACATAGAAGACCAATAAGAAAAATGGATCATGAATCATTATGAAATAGACAACAATGAGTAAGGATAATGGAAAGGGATGTAGGTCTTTGCTTCTCTACTCTTAAAACATAGAAAAATGGAAGTGGTGGGGTTATAAATTTTTATAATTAAAAAAACACAAAAACTAAATTCTTCACACTCTAAATGATTCTTTATTGGAAATATAATTGGCCCTTGGATTCGTGGTGGCCTGTAACCAGGCTTCTGGTAACAAAAATAATTCTCTATTTCTATTGTAAACCCCCTAGTGCATCTGGTGGAATTTGTTTATCTAGCTGTTTGGATGAATTTCTAACCAGAAATTTGTGTTTTAAAACCTCAAATCCCTAGAAGTCACTTGAATTCTTTTTTTTCATTAATTTAATTTTAATATATAACATTTACATCCTATCACGTGACTATATAGGCTCTCCTATGATCTATAAAAAAATTTAAAATGCCTACAAGATCCAATTCCATTAAAATCCATTTCTCGATTCCACCAACTCATAGTGTTACGGTTCATTAGAATGATATTGGCATATTTTGTGACTAGTTTCACTTGATGTTTTGGTAAAAGTGACTATATAATGATTCATATTGTAAAAGATAAATATAGTGAACCCTAATATAGGGATACATTTCTTTCAAGGAGATTATACTAGAACCATTTAGAACTAGATTATTATTGATTCTTTGATATAGTTCACTCCATGATTTTAAATATAATTTAGAGATTTTGTTGTTTTTTTAAATGATGAAAAGGATCAAGCATCAAAAAAATATATTGTGTGGATGTTGATAATTTTTTTAAAGGAATTGTATTTAAAACTCTTAACTAATAACAATAACATCTCCCAAATGATTTTTATAGGATATATAAAAAGATTTTTGGATATGGTTTCACATGTAATTACATGTGATGTGACAAAAAATGAATGTAGAAAAATATATTAGTATTTAATAAAAGTGAGAGATATAAATAATTATATATTAATTTGAAACCAAAACATGTTTAATATCACCATCTCACTAATTAAAACCATGTCATGTTAAAGTTTACTATTTCATTGTAACATGCACAGAAATAAATATATTATGAGAAAACACACTTGGGAAATTTTATGTTATAATATACCATGTATTAGTTATAAAATCATGTTATTATGATTAATGGAGTTTTTAAAAATTTTATAAAGAGTTTCAATAGTTACACATTTCAAATACAGTTGAACCAAGATTTTAAAATATAAGAATTGTTATGAATTTTTGTTAAATATTTGTTTTTAGAAGAAAATTGGTGAAACATCTAAGAATATAAAGAGTTTCTAATGTGTTATATATAATGATGTTATTTTTTTTTAAAATATGTGTGATTATTTTTATTTGACCAGACTATAAAAAAATCCCTTAAGCCATAGCAATCATTTCACTAATCTCCTTAACTAAAAGGTCATAGAAGGAAATTAGCATGAGTGAAATACTTTATTTATATTAGTAAATTCATATAAAATAGGAATACCATTAGAATAAGGATTTAATTTCTTGATTTTTAGTGATATCTTTTAACCTTATATGAATTCAAATGCTCATTTTCTTCATAACCAAAACGGTATATGTTTTTCACTTTATATTCAATTCAACGAAATAATGTTTGATATATTGTAAATGGGTTTTAATACTTATTTTAATTATATTTATAAAAGTATTTACCTTAAAAATTATGATAAATGATACCACCTATTATAGAGTATTGTGATTTTTTAGATACAGAAGATATTTTTATTCTAACCCATTTTTAAAATAGTGGGTAGCTGACAAGGGGGTCCAATTTTCAACATATACAAATAAAAATCATACATATCTTATCATAAAGAATATATTATTTAAAATATATTTTTCATTTTATTTAAAATAACTCCCATGGTTTTTATAAAGCATCTCCATCTAATCCAACATAGTCTAATTATGATTTTATAATTTAGTAGTTTTACCCTTTCATTTTTCTTCTTTAGCAATATCCTATTTTATACCTATATTACATCATGTGAAATCATATAATAATTTAATAAGAATTTTTACAACTAAAATTTTGATCAATTTATTTTTAATTTTTATATATAATAATAATTGATAAATAATATTTTTAAATTACTGTATTCACAAGCCATTTTTTAGATGTTGTATTTTGAGAATAGTCTCAAAAGGTTTCAAAAAGTAAAACTTAATTGTTTAGGTATCCATTGGAAAATATATTTCCTAACCTCTCTAGTTTATCTTACATAAAAAGTTAGAATAAATGGGGATATTTAGGTTAAACCCACATATTTACTTAATTGGATAGATAAGCCACCCATGACCAAAATGTGGAAAAATAAATTCATGAAACATATATTTTGGACTAATTTAATGTAATTTCATTTTTTAAACAAACAATAATTGTTTTACTCCCAAAAAGATTAACCACCATAACCTAGATATTTAACCCAATCAGTTGAGCCAATATAGACTATTAAACTAATTTTGTGCCCACTATTCCACTATATTATTCCAACTAATGCAATTATATTATAACATATTAAGACGATTATTCCGTTGAGGTGAAATTTCAAATAACCTTAAATGCGATCTTCAATATTCAGATTCTAGAAACTAGATCGAATGGTTTGAAAGTATCATGTTGGCATGGTGGCACGTCAAAAATATTTTAATAATAATAAATTTAAATAATAAAATGCATCTTAATAATATACACAATTTCATCAATTGACTCCAAATATTCCCATCAATTCCTAATATAGTAATTTAGTTATGTGAATAATAAATCATAACCCAAGAAAAATAATCTAAATTTCTAAAAATATAAAAAATTTCAAAATATAATGGAAAAAAATTCAGGAATGTAACAATAATGTCATATACAAATCATTTCCATGACATCTATATCTCCCATCATCCACCAAAAAAGAAAATTTTCCTTTATCGGTATCACCTCTAATGATGTTTGTATATACATTACATATACATGTTCATGGTGTGATAAAAAACATAGTAGAAAACATTCATAACCCCATGAATCCCCTGGAATTTACAATGATCTTATATATATATATATGATTTTTTATTATATAATGATATTATAATATTTTAATATTAATGATAAAAACTCATCATAAAAAATATGATGCATACCAATACACCCC
This sequence comes from Viscum album, assembly GCA_963277665.1. Lineage (NCBI taxonomy): Eukaryota > Viridiplantae > Streptophyta > Magnoliopsida > Santalales > Viscaceae > Viscum > Viscum album. The sequence continues at coordinate 1,814,026,399 of OY728156.1, forward strand.
AAAATAATGTCTAGGTTATTTTTCTAATATCGATAGTTGATCTGTCTAATAATTAGAGTATATTGGTTGAACGCATTGTTTAAAATGTCTCTAAATATATACATGGAAAACCCCCATCATGACCTAACTAAATATTTAGTTCATTATATTTTCAAACCCATTGCTAAAATAATTCATTTATGGTTCATGGTTGTAACCCAAAATCATGGTCTATACATTCATATCATAAAAATGATTCAATTCATTTTTAGGAGAAAGGAATAATATAATACAAGTTCAAACCTATTTTTTGTCCTATCTAAAATTATCTCATATGAAAATGACTAAAGAAAAGGAATACATTGTACAAGGTTAAACATTTTAGTATATCATCTCAATTTATCCCCTTAGTAAATGAATATGACCATTGACTAACCTTACACAAGGTTAACCCTATTTTTATCTCATCCCAAATCATCTCTTATCACAAGAAATATCACATCGTATAGTAAAACACATGGATTATGTTATATCACATTCTTACTAAAGGATCTCCGTATATTTTAGTTAAATATGAATCTCTTTCATTTAAACATCAGATATATATCAATATAATAAATCTCATATTAAAATTCATCATTTTAATCAATATTTAATCAACCAACATAATGATTCAAAATAGCCATTACCAATTTAGAAAAACATGTAACATTTTTTACCAACACATCCAATTTTATTGATCAATCTGATTCATTTTGACTATATAAAATATCACATTAATCCAATAATATATTTTTTGAAATTTATCCTTTTTAAATTGAATTTACCAAAAAAATAAATCAATAATATTCACTTTATCAATCATTTAAAAAAATCCAACAAGATTCATAACCCATTAAATTTCATTCAAACTTCTAATTTCAGAATCTATATTTAAAAAATTATTATATAGCATGATAGTTTTTACATCTACTTTTAAAAAATTCATTAACTTTTATTTTTTTATTTAATAAAAAAATATCTAATTTGTGAAGTCTCATTAAAAAATTTCTATCTTCCTTAGATTTTGTAAATAATGATTTTCAATAAAAAAATTCATTAACACAAAAACATGAGTTTCATTTCCTTGATCGTTTCTAACATAAAAATAATCAAAATCCCATTTAGAAATTAACATTATCACATGGAAATTAATCATTTATCTTGTTAATATTTAAACTAAACCATCTCAAACACAATTCAATGAGTTCAATACCAAATCACTCTATTATTAGTAATAAATTTTAATTGAAGAAGAAATAAATTTTTTATATCCTAAAAATATCACTTTCACATGTTCCAAAAATTATATAAATTTAAAAATATTCTTTATAAATAATTATCGAATCCAATTAATAAAAAACATCACCATTATATTAGAGTATATATTTAATAGCATACTTCAATCATTTAATTAATTCTTCTACAATGATATTTTTAATCTTAAAATATATTTAATCATTCAATAATTACTGTTGGAATATTAATTCACAAATTTATGTAGAGTGAAAACATTTATTTTATTCTAAAATTCACCCACATCACCCCTTAACAATCATTAAACTTTGAAACATCATTTTGAGTCAAGTATGGTTTAAGAAGCCATTAAATACCATATAACCAGTCATTAATAATAATTATATTAAAATACACAAACATTAATAACTATTATCCTTATCAATTATTATATTATTTCTTATTTTATTTTACCTAAATATATGATCTAATTTGTAATAAGTTTAGATAAATCACACTTAAAGAAATATTTCATGTAAAATTCACTCATTTTAGAAAAAAATTCATCTAATTAAATCAAAATTATGATTAATTATATATTGAATCAATTTATCTCACCCAATTAATAATTTATATATATTATATACATTATTCAAATTAAATAATTCAATTAAACTCAATACAAAGTCTTATATCACCTATAAATATATTAGTTAGTTATCTATCATAATAAAAGATATAAAATATCTTCTCAGTAAATAAAAATAGTAATTATATTAAACTAAAAATATAGAAAAATTATAAATAATAAGTGGAAAATCTATATCTCCTTGGTAATAAACCATAGGGATAATCATCAACTTATCTTTTTGAGTCTAATGCAATGATCAATACAAGACTATCATATTAATTTAATGAGAAATATTCTAGATAAGATAGTGGTATTTCATAAATTTAGTCTTAAATCATAGTTCATTTTTCTAATTTCAAATAATGATTCATTAAATCCTAACTATGAAATGATAAAATTTCCTCCTTTAAAAATGGAGCTTAGTAATTCCACTATAATCCTGATGGGTCCACACCCGACGCGAGATATATAAGGGTGGCCCAATATTTATTGAATAAGAGGAAATATGAAGAATAAGGGTGGATTTTAATAACTAAAAATATTATATAGCATGAACTACAATTCAAAAAAAACATCAGAAGATGGTGAGTGAATACAATCCACACGACTATGCACTAAGATGAAGGAATGAATTTTGGAATTTTTTATCATGGATCATGTAATATCAGTTTATTATTGGACATAGGGATATTAATTTCAAGATAATTAATTGGGTGGGTGTTTCACATGGCTTACTAGGATGTATGACTCCCAAAATTACATTTTTATAGGCTTTAAAAAAATATTCCTTCAATAATGCCACCTTGGATCATTAGAAACATGAAACCTCTGACATCAACCAATATTACAGTTATCATAATACGATCATCTTCATATGTTCTTCATCAGAATATTTCTCATCCTTATCAAAGAAGTATACACTCCATGTTAACTATGGGAAGAGTGACTTGGGTAACACTCTATGATGAAAAGATATTCAGGATAAGCACAACTTTCACATCTGGAGAATCTTGAACAAGGAAATATTTAAAGATGATGTGATAAAAAAGTGGAGGTTTATCTACTATAAAAATTCCATTGTTGTTAGATCTATAGGGAGGAATCAGTGGACCATATTTTTTATAGGAGAGTGGGTATCCGTTGTGTGGGAAGAGTTGGGAGGTTCCATCAGGTTCATTGCATAGAAAATAAATAGTATAATAGTCATTCAATTTTTTTAAAATGTGTGGAAAAAATCATGGTGAGAGGAAGGTGAGAGAGATCATGTTTTTTCTGGCTATTGTTGCATCTGAAAAGAGAGTAATAAATCCCGTAATGACAACATCTCCGGCTTATTCTTATCCATTCAAATTTTATCATGTTGTCTTCTAGCTAACATGGAATATATTATGCATAATTTTGGAAAATATACATCCATGAAGATACACCACCACGAAACCACTTGATGTTTTTAAGGGTTGGTGGATTCACTAGAAACCACCCAATAGTGGGTACAAACTCAAAACTGATGGATCTTTCCATCTCATTCTCATGAGAGGAGGAGGTGGGGTCCATAGATCTAGGGGTTCGATGCTCCTTTCCATCAATAGCATATACGAGGGTGGAGATTCTCTAACTACCGAGGCTAGGGTGGTTCTCAATGGGATTCATGTTTTCACTTTATATCCCACTAGATGTTATTAAAATGTGTTCCTCTATTACCCTCATCTACCTTCTGAATGAGATCTCTACTCATGGTTAATTTTATACTAAATTAAAAGTTTCATGAGGATCATGAATAAAGATATCTTATTTTACACATGGCATGAAGAGGACTTATTTTTTGACTTCTTGGATTAAAAGGGTACTCGGGATAACCCTCATTTTATTTTATTATTATAGGTTCCCTATCACTTGAGAGTGTTGCTCTTATTTATGAGGATTATCTACACCCACACTACTTTAGATCTCCATGAATTCTTCAGCCTCTGAGTTCCTTAATTTAAATTATTACATTGGATGGATGGGATCATGGATCATTGATCTAATAATTATATCAACAATATGAGAATAAACTAGAGAAAGGGAAGAGAAATTATTCCACTATAAATAGATACAATAATAAACTCATATAGTATTCTAATTAAAAAAAATAAATCCCTTTAAATGTTCCATGTAAATGAATATTTATATAAAATATTTATTACAATGGTCAATGTTTTAATCCTACAATTTAAATGACTAATATTCAATGGTGAAAATGAAAATTTCTTATAAAATTTATTGAATGTAAAAAAAGTGTGGCCCAATAAAATTGGTTAGAGTCAAAAAGAAAATTTCATAGAAAATGTTGTACATATTTGAGTTTTTTTTTGACTTTTGTACATTGAATTTTGACTTTTCAATTTGTCCTCTTCTTTGAATTTATCTTTAATTATGTCATTAAAATTGACTATTATTTTGGACTATTATTTTTATTTTTCATTAATTGTGTATTTTGACTTTGACTAAACCTTTTACATTGACTTTGACTTTGACTTTTCCCCCAATTACAAATATTGATATTCCTCACATCGGATAATATTCTGAATTTATTAATCCAAATTCTATAGACATGATACAACATATTTGGGATTGGATAGGTGGTATCATGATCCAATTAGATCCATCAATTCTAGATGATATATCTTGGGCCTTTAATCCCTCGATTATCCCTCTTATCGCAACAAAGATGATCAGGCTATGCGCACTTCCTATGTTTTAGCAATAGAGACCCCCCTCGTTCCAAGGTGTTCCTAGACCACATGAAACTGAGGAATTTCTTGAGGTGGTGACATGATTTTTTAGTCTGGTCGACACACTAGCAGATCTAATAATGATCATAATGGTGAGTCATCTTCATTACTCAACAAGATGATGGTGGGGGTTAGTGACCTAGTCTTATGATGATGTGACTCTAGCATGGTTAGATTTTGAGAACCTTTTAAGAGAGGTGTGCTTTCTATCTATGTTGAGGACTATACATATCTTGGAGCTTCTGAATCTCTAGTAGGTTAGTACAACTATAGTTGAGTTTTCATTGAGGTTTACCAACTTCTTTGGGTACTCGATGGATATGGTTCAAGATTCGTTCATTCAGGCTCAAACATTCGAGATAGGATTGTGTATAGACATGAAAGATAGTTTTATCCCTCTATGAGTTCCTACTTATAGTAGGGTTGTAGAGAGAGATTTTTTGGTTGAGTATTTCTTGGATAAGGAGACATAGCCAGTGTTTTTCTGTTGTGGGAAAGCAGGAGTAGAAACCTTAGTGGAAGAGATATGACATCAGTCTCATGTTCCAAGACATGCAATATGTTTCAGAAAGATGTCCCAAGACATAGATTTTTCATTTTAGGTCTCATAGGATGGGTCCATCCAGCCAAGTTATATGTGGTGCTACTCATGTGATAGAAGGGTAAATCTTTCCCAATATTTTTAGACCCACCATACAGCTAACAGGGAGACCAAGGATGGGCCACCAAGGCATAGAAAGAGGCAAGAGGATATATTTCTTGAATGAAAAGGTTGTGGAAGACGATATATAATAGAGTGTGGAGGTGGTATATTCTTTAACTTGTTACCACCACAACTAGGTGGTCGACTCTAGGGTTAGGGAGATGGAGGACCGAGGTGGTGATAACTATAGGTAGTCAAGGATTACCAACAATAGGATCTAGGAATGATTCAATATATGGTATGTGACTTCTATACCTTATCTTGAGTATTGATAGTCATTGGTTCTATTAATTCTGTTCTTTCTACCTATCTCGTTTGAGACTTAAAGATTATGGTTGATCCCTTGGATCTATTCTTATGCTTGGAAAATCCTACTAGAGATGACTTAACAATCACTGACTTTTTCTAATGGTGTGACCTGAATTTGGTTGGTGAGAGGTTTTTTGTGATCTCTTTGTAGTAGGGATGTGACCTTACAACATCATCTTATGTATGGATGATTTATCTATTGTTCATTCTCATAATATACTATGGTAAGTGGATTATGTGGTGTGTCTATAGTGATGGAATGAGGTATTCCTTTTTTGGTAAAAAGGTAACCGAGGAACCGTAATATAAACCCATGTGTTGGAGGGTGTAGTTTATTACTCATAAATTTTGGGATTTTAGTTCCCTCCGGTGGAGGTGTAGTATGAGGATGTATTCCCTGATGATTTTCTAGGCTCCCACCCTATATATATAGATTTATGCACTGATATACACCCCATAAAGACCCTATTTTCTGGACAAACATATCTGATGGCTCCCAAAAAATTTTGTGAGTTGAGGGTTCACATAGAGGACTTTAAGAGGAATAGATTTTTTAGAAATAGTGTTTTAGAATAATAATCCCCAATTTTTTTCATCAAAAAGGTAGATGGGAGGTTAAGGATTTTCATAGACTATGGATACTTGAACATGGTGACTATAAAGAATATGTATCCACTATCAAGGATTGATGACATCTTTGATTAGTTGAGAGGTGCATGATGGTTCTCAAAGGTTTATCTCAGGTGAGGCTATCACCAGTTGGGATTACGGGATGAGGATATACTGAAGAGGTCATTAAAATGTCACTACAATCACTATAGTGACTTGGTGAATCCGTTTATCAAGATAAATTCCCTAATGGTTCTCATGAGACTCATAATACAGATATTTTTTCCCTTCTTAGACCGGTTCATGTTAGTATTCATCAAATATATCCTTTTTTACTCAAAAACTGAGGAAGAACATGCAAGAAACTTTAGGATGGTTATATATTTACTACGATAGAACCAAATTTGTAGAAATATCTGGAAGTGTCAGTTTTGGATACAAGAGGTCCACTTCTTGGGGCATGATTTATCAATAGATGGTGTTGTAGTGGGACTGGAAAAGGTCAATGTAGTGTTAGCTCAAGATCCACCCCGTAGCCTAACAGTGGTGAAAATCTTCCTTGGTTGGTGGGCTATTACTCGAGGTTCATACATGACTTCTCTAGGATACCAATTCCTATGATAGCATTCACCCAAAAGGGGTAGTCATTCTTGTGCGTGGAGAGGTACCAAAAGGTTTTTAGCAGTTGATTTAGAGATTGAAAATTGCAACCATCTAGAGATTACTAGATGAGGGTGTCGAGTACATAGTGTTTTGTAATGCATCAAGAACTGAGCATAGTTGTGTTTAGATATAGAGGTAGTCAGTGATTCCCAATGGATCATATATGTTGAGACCACATGAGAAGAATTGTGTGATGCACGATCTTGAGTTTTCATTAGTATCCTTTTCACTGATGTTGTGGAGACACTACCTATTGGGTGAGCAGTTTATCATATATTCTGAATACAATGTCCTCAATTATATCTTCTATCATAATAATATTAACATAAGATAGTGGTGTTGTCTAGAGTTCCTCTAGGATTATGACTTCTTGATTTTCTATAATCCTACGAAGGGGAATATTGTATCAGATGCTCTCAGTAGGATATCTTGTTTGTGGTTAATAAACAATGCATTAGAGTAGTTGGCCTCATTACAATTATCCTTTGTTGATGGAGAAGAAGTAGATTGCCTCAACTCCATGGTTTTTAAACCTCAACTTTTGTAATGAATTAGGGATTCACAAATTTGGGATACCAGATATGATACCCTATATACTTAGATGTCAACTAGAAATGCTCCTGATGGATTTCTTGAAGGTGGGGAGCATTTTGTTCTTTCTATAGCACTCACGATGTTACCATTAATGTTGAGGGATGAAGTCTATAGATAGTTTCATACATATCCTTTGGTGGTACATCTAGCTGTGGAAAAGATGTACCAAGACATCTAATTTCATTTTTGGTGGCCATGGATAAAGAAGGGAGTTGTAGAGTTTGTCTCTTGATGCCTTACGTTCCAACAAGTAAAGGTTGAGCACCAAGTTCCAATGGGTGTACCTCAACCCCTTGAGGTACCGAACTGAAATTGGTATAAAATATCCATGGACATAGTGATGTGTTTACCACTTATATAGAAGGTCCATGATTCCATATGGGTGACCGTAGATCAACCCACCAAGTCGTACCACCTCTTAGCTATCTGAGAGAATATTTAAGTAGAGAGCTTAAGATGCCACTATGTGTAGGGGATAGTCTGACTCCACTGAGTTCCATTAATGATCATTTTTACAGGGATTATCTATTAACATATTGGTTGAGAAAGGGATTTTAGTTGGATTTTGGGACATAGTTATGCTTTATCACAACATTTCACCCACATACTAATGGCCAAACTAAGAGAACCATTCATGTTCCAGTGTACATGTTTTGATATTTATTGTTGTACATTTATCTTAGATGGGAGTATCACCAACCACTGGTGGACTTTGTGTACAATAATATATAAAATTCCACCATCAGTATGGAACCATTCAAGGATATGTATAGGAATACCTATAGGTCACCACTTTATTAGAAATACCCAAGAAATTCATCACACATGGCTAGAAAGTTGGATTGGAAAACTGCGGAGAAGGTTCTGATCATCCAGGATAATATGAAGACTACATAGAGTCATTAAGAGTCTTATAAAGATAAATAAAGAAGGGATTTGAAATTCAACGAGGAAAACCATGTCTTATTTTCGAGTTTCACCTCGATGTGGATTATGGAGATTTGGATAGAGTGGAAATTTTTCATCAAGATTCATTGGAACATTCCAAAAACTATGTAGATTTGGGAAGGTGGTGTACCACTTTGCTCTACCACCGTAGTTGGACCAAGAACATGAAATCTTCCATGTGTCACAAATTTAGAGATATGTGCATGACCCAACACATATTATCAAATGGGAGATATTGACATCAAGGATGGAGATAAAATTTATAACTACCCAGTCGAGATCGAGGATCAGTAGTAGGGGATCCTTTGTGGGAGAATTATTCCAATAGTGCATGTCTGGGGGCAGCCTGAGAATCTTCAAGAGAGAACCTAGGAGTGGAAGTCTTAAATAAATACTCACTATCCACAACCCTTTGGGTACTCACTTATCTTGTATTTTCAGAGACATAAATCCCAATAGTACTGAGAATTTAACGACTCAAATTTTCCAAACATTATTTTTGGATTTTGTTTGGATTATTTTTGAGACCCTGTGCTGAGACAGAGTGCAATTCTGAGGCCCATTGTGCTTGAGATAAATGTTTGAAATATACTAAATATATTAAATAGAACGTATTTATAGTTTTACAAAAAAAAAGTGGAATAACTTCTTAATAGGGGTCGAGATTTGAAATATGAGTGCACCATTGAGTTCAAACATGATTTTTACCCTAGGTGAAAAATACCCTTTATCCAAGTGGTGGAGTTTTTGGAAAAGTCATCGTGGGTGATAATTGAATAAAATAATTATTTAAAATATTTAGTATTGTTTAGATAATTTAGTGACTAATTTATCTTTAATTAGGGTATTATAATGGGATTCTAGGGTTACCCATATAACCCTAGAACCATTGGATAACCCTTTTAGAGACCATTATAGGATCCCTTTCAGGTGAACATCAATTGAATTGAAGATCAGTGATTGGTGTGCAATGGGATTTGGGGATCTCACCAACAATGATGACTCCAAATAGTTCTTCATCATTAATCAATACATCTTGATGTAGGATGATTTTAGTATTTGTATTATTTCCCAATTTTCTATTTCTTCCTCATGATCATTGATTGTTCTTCTCTCCCCTGATTTTATGTTCATTGTAGGCATTCTTTCTTTGTCTTGTGGTTCAACATATCCCAGGGAATCTATTATTGTGAAAAATTATATTGGTACAATGATCCAATATTGGATATCTCATATCAACAACACATGATGTTATTGATATGATTGAAGTGGCTATGAGTTCGAGGGATTTGGATAAACGATTCAGGTGTTCTTAAGTTCATGACTACAAATGAAGAATGTTAGTGTTTTTTAGGAAAATAAAATGGTCAGAATCCATTAATTGAAAGAGAAAAGGTTCATTCTAGGTAGATCTAGGATTCCAAGTGAGTTTGATGCTAGATTCTGAGGTAATGGTCGCATGAGAATTCATTGGAGTAAGAACCCGGGTTTCAGGGGAAAACAGGTCAACATGGTGTGTGTTCCATAGGAACACACCATATGGGGCCCTCTTAGTGTAAACTAAGGATTCAGGATGAATATAAGTATAACATGAAATGTTACACCTCTGTAATGGCTCAACATTTACCTCATAAGGTACGTATACATGGGATGGATTACATGAGAATGGTCATACTGGGTAGTCCCACATAGACATGGGTTATCTAGGTGTACATGGGCATACCCATGTATTGGTACAGGGATAAAATTACATGGGTAGATGCACTTCATGTACTATTCCCCAAACACATACATGAAATATTTACATGGTAAGGACTCGGGGATGAAGGGACATGGTGTGCAACCCTAATACATTCCATGCACTCCTTTAATGTTGGCTTGGAGCTCTTTTCCTCTATATATTAGAAAAGTTTCATTAGGGTGCCTTAACCATATTAATTACCTGATGGTTAATATGGAATTACCTCATATACATAAGACAATTGTCCCTTTAGAGGGACATCTTGGATTGAGTTTTTAAAATTCATCTGTGAGGCCCAGACTGATATCCTTTATTCATCTTTATGCCCTAGGTGTATTTTATGGTATCATCATGACCAACACTGAATGGGCAGTGATCCTCTACTTAGAAAGTTGTTCTAGATTGATTTGTTGTTATACACAATGGACATGGGAGTGATCCTCATCTATGTATCATATCTCATCAAATCTCATCAGTGGTATTAGACTCATGGAGTGTGTTCTCTAGGATGCTTGCTATGGGGAATCATTGATATTGAATTGAAGGCTGTCATTATAGTTATTAATTTCCTTTGGATGGTGCATTTTTTTATTATGTCAGGAAATTATTGTAATAAGTGCTTTAGACATATACCTATGTAGAGATAGCTATTTTACTTTTGTTTTATGCTTTGTAGTTTCGGTGTGTCCTATTGGGTATTTTATACTAAACATTACACAAGATTTTCCCACACATGTCATGTCTTGTGAAGATGATCGACCTTTTGAAAGAGTCCTAGATAAAACTAGACAAGATAGTGCTTAGTAGGATCAAACAAACTATGGTGTGTTCCAATAGTAACTTGAAATCAGCCCTAGATTTCTTTTTTGTTGAATTTAAATCGAACTCTTTATGGGGGGATTTTATTTTCCCTCATTTTCTATTCTTCCTTTCATACTATAGTTGTGGGATTGGATGTATGCTTCCATGGTTGTTTAGTTATTTTTTTCATTTCATCGTTTTATGGGCTTGGATATGTGTTCATGTGTACAAGAACTTAGGTATAGGCCTTCCTTGTTAGTGAGATGCCTACTCAGTTCTAGTCGCCATTCTTTGTCTTATTACAGTTGGGCTTGGGAAGTTGCAACATGGGCCCCATTGGGTTGGGTTATGACACTAAAGTACATTAGTTTAGTCAAATATATAATTTTAATAAACATCGTATATTATTTATGTATGATCTGTTTGACCATAAAATAAGATACATAGTCCAAGATCAATGACTTTAAACTAAGATACCCCCATGACTTTTCATTTTTTTAATTCCATTTATTCTTATAATTTTACTTTCCATATCCTAAATGTTCATATGGATTCAAACTATAAGTCCCCAGCCTTAAACCTTACTTAATCTTGAGTTATTACAAGATTACACATTGAGGATCTTTTCAGGTTTAGAGTTTTAGATAATTAGATCATGAAACTTGCATTACATTCCACATTTAAACAAAGTGGTTACATAAAAGACAATATTCATTCTTCCCATCAACGGAAACATATTGAAAATAAAACATGGATTCTTTCTTGACACATCCTTGACACTATCATCATATCATGTACCTTTCCCTTGACCTGTGAAAAACATTTCAAAAACTTGGGATGAGCATAAAAAGCTCAGTAAGAGTTATAAAAATATGGAAAGGAAACATGAGTTCATATATACATTAGAATGAAATCACACTTTACCCATAAAACATAGGCATATCAAATCATGAATAAATCATAGAAAACATAAGACATAAAGGTAACTTGAGGCATTCATAACATTCTTACGTAGGGAGTAACCCTCTTGGTTACGTTTGGAATACCCATCACAGTATATTCCCTAAATCTCTTCGGAGAAACCTCAATGTTTCACTCCTTCGCGTTACCCAATGCATTGGAGAGCTATATCGGGCTCACCCGCCCTTAGTTTATCACGGAACCACCCGTTTTCATAACAATTCCCAAGAACCATAACATAAATATATCACATAAAACATGCATAAAGGAAACATAACATTTCCACATTTCAGTCACAATATAACATTTTAGTATATTGAAATAATGAATCCATTCAAAAAGAAACCATTTACAAACCCATTTAAAACATTTAATAAAGAGATTTTTGAATCAAAGTGTCCCATACCACCTTGAAGCTTAAAATTTTAAACCATTAATATCCATATAAATAAATCCTTAAAACCATTTGAAAACATGGATATTAATAAGAACAAATAATTAAAACATTTAAAACGATATTTTGGTTAAAGGGGTTTTACCAAAATTAGAGACACTTGAATACAATAATTGAGGAATAACATTTAATCAGAACTTTATAATATCATGAGAATAAATGGATTCATGATATAATATTCAAAAGGACAGTATATACACCATATAAGAGTGAATTGGTGCATAACAACAATGAACCCTCAATAGAAATGTCAAATGTGATGAAATCCCTTATAAAGAAGGTATCCTTAAATTAAGGACAAATAAATCTCAAAAATATGTGCGACAAATATAATTACACCCAATATAAGTGGATATTAAGTGTAAAACAATAATAGGTCATTCACACATATTCAATGGATGCCATATTCAATGACTACATGTTGAACCCAAAGAAATCGAAATGGGGTTAAAAAGTTCCCTTGATAGCCTAACGGCATCACATCAAAATGAGTTGATGAGAGATAAAAAGTGTATCTCATCACATGGACATAAAATTTAAATCAATAAGGATATACGAGAACATATCCCAACATAACAATATGTAAATTAAAAGACCCAACAAAAGAAGTCTTTTAAAAAAGAGGAGGGTGAAAGGTTCCCTTACCGACTTGGGTATCTTTCAAAACATACACCCCATGAAAGAAGGACAATAGATCATTGATGTAAATACTCATAAACGAAATTATATTACACAAAGAGTAGAAGAATGGGCAGTACATACACCACTCAATGGAATTTGTGGCAAATGTAGCATAAATCTCACGTGAATAAAAGTGAGATGAAAAATCCCTTACGAAAACCCGACAGCCTAACGACGCCAAATAAAACTTCCAAATATGGATTGATGAGATCAAATAGGGTATCTCATCACATTACAATAAAATGTACAGAAAGAGGAATATAAAAGAACATCCCCCAACATTACAAAGAGGAGCTTAAAAGAAGTGACATAAAGGAGAGTACTTAAAAAGAAAGAGAGAGGTTAGATCTCTTACGAAAGTTCGGCAGCCTAATGGCGCCACTCAAAACTTCCAAAATGGATTTATGAGAGATAATAGGGTCTCTCATCACATGAACATAAAAATTACAGTAAATTTAATATAAAAGATCATCCCAATAACAAGAAATATGAGCTTTAAAAGGAATGACATAAAAGTGTGTACTTAAAAAGAGAGAGAGGAGTAGGATCCCTTACCCCGGGTCCGACTTGACTCGATCGTTCTTTAATCTCCTGAATAATAAACTTGAGTTAATTTATACTTCCTTAAGAACATTTTTCAAGTTCATTATTCCTTTTATATCACTTATTACCATTTCATAAACATTATGTAATCATTTAAGTTAATAATATTTGTTTTGCCGATATTTGGTTCTTAAGTTGAAAGTGGACTTCTTACAATTACATGTTGTTCGTGTGGTCAAATGTTTATTATATCCAGAATTGTATTAATGATGTAGATATCATATATGTCATATATATCCAGTAAATTCATGCATTTATAACATTACATAATCATTTAGAGGTAAGGAATGAAATGCACCGTTCATGGAGACGGTAAGCCGTACGTACGCATGAACGCTACTTTCATTTCTATTTCATATTTTATAGAATGGAATAATAATGATATAAAAGTATATTATAATTCCAGTATAATATCATATATAATATCATAGTTACATCCTTTATACATCCCACATATGGTATTTAACGAATCAAATCACTTTGAGTGGGCGGTAGTCCGCACTTCCTTAAATGAAGATATCGCGTTTACCCATAATGGAAACTATAAAGGTATTCCAAAAATGAAAAAAAACAGAAGCTTAAGGAAAACATAAACATATTATATATCATATATAAAAATAGTGACATCATAATGGCCACCTTTGAAGGTGTTAAATGAGTATTGAACAATCATCGTTTCGGGAGGCAGAATTTCGCCATCCACGGAAACCGTATGTTCTTTAACCATTTGATGTAGTTTTGTGAGAGTTTAGCTCGAATAAATCTTATAAAAACATCATAGTATATTGAAGATACTGGTGTTGTTACAAAATAAGTAAATAAAAAGATTTTAGGGGGTTGGAGAAGCAAAATAAAACAAATGAACATGAGAGAATGAATAACCTTTAAAAGTGTAACTCCTTTTGATTTGAGCCTAAAGGCTTCCTTTGAAAGGATTATGCCCAACGAGAATCCTCTAGGATGAGGAGAGGGATGTGTAGAGAGTACATGGGCAGGGTTTGGCCGAGAAAAAGGCTTGAGGAGTGTGTGTAATGTGGTAGAGGTGGAGGCCTTTTATAAGAGGAGAGGAGGGGCACGTTTGGAAAGTAAGAAATATTACTTTATTTGAAAATGTGTTTCGGTTTAAAAAGGTCCCACATTGATATAATTCGTGGATAAGGTGATAAGGGTTCTAAATACACCCATACAATAAGTTTTTTACATGTGTAGTTCATAGATTTTACATTATCTTTCCATTTTATTTAAATCGTCAAATAATGATGTCATCGCTGCATCATTATTATGTCATAAATAATTTATTTTATTTAATGTCTAAAAATTATAAAAAATTACTATTATGTAGGAAATCCTTTTATATTTCCAATGACTATTTATAATAAAAAATCTGACTTGTATAACCCTACTTAAAAATTGTTTTAGTAAAACATATCATGTTTGTGTCATTTTTACTTTTACATAAAATAAAACGTTATTTATGTCATTTCCCAACCAAAGTGGCTCCATGGGGTCCCCAAGTTGACCCATGACTTGTCTTGGTCGGACATTACACATCCAATGAGTTTAGGACATGTGTCAAGTTCATTTCATATTATTAAAACATTATTTTTACCTTAAACTACACTAATTACCTCTAATCGCGATTAAAAACTTAATAAGTTACTATTCACCAAAAAATTATTTTTATCCCATTGAACCACATTTTACTTCTTAATGAAAACCATGTATGTATAATTTTTGAAATTCAAAACACAAAGATGGCAAAATTTCATTTAAATGGAAAAATCAGTTTTTATAAGTACCACTTAGTGGTTTCACTATTCATCAAAAATTGAAGTTTTTCAGAAAAATCCCAAAAATTCACCCTAAGCTATATTTGATATTCAGAATTCAAAAATTAATTCTATTTTAAAAAATTAAAAACATATAAGTCACATTAATTAATTTAATAATTAATTCCCGCTGTCAGAGCAAATAGCGTGTTTTTATGAAACAATAAGTATCAAAAGATTGACACTGGTTTAAGTCTGATTTCAAAGTGAAATTAATTCCAATTACCACTATTGTATTTAATGGTAAAAATATATTCTAATTTCAACTTAAAACCAATTAAAAAGATAATCTAATCATATAAATAAATTAGATTAAAAAGAGGTTTTGAATTAAAATACAACATTTTACACTATTCATTAAAAAATGAACTTTATCGGAAAGATACCAAAAATTTACACAAAGTAAATTTTGATGTCCCGATTCTTAATAAGAGTTTTATTTGGTCCAAAAGAATGTTTAAGAGTGAACAAAACTATATTTAATGATGTTTCAACATCAAAAGGTGATAAGTGAACCTTTAGTGAAAACTAGGGCATATACGCCTAAAATTGAATTCTTTCCGTATTTTAAGCCTTTGCCTTTTATTGGATAAATGAAAAAACATTTAAAAACATATATAATCATATTTTAGTTATTTCTATCCATTCCCACCAACACAATGACTACATGTTAACTACCATTTAAAATAATATTATTTTATTATTAGAGTGCAACGTAAGATTCCCAAGAAACTCGTTGTTGCGTGTTGGGTACGTCATCGAGCATAGAAACCCTTTAAAGTAATATTAATACTTTATTCACAAATATGGATAAATATGAAAATGTTATATTCTTTATTTACCTGGGGTGTTACATCCTTCCCCCCTTTTGGGAATTGCGTCCTCGCAATTTTTAAAATTGAGCTTGGAAACATCCTTGAACATCCCACATCGGAACAAGAGTCGGTAAAACAATCACTTTAAAATAAAGGAAGATAAGTACAGAGGTCACCCGAGTTAACCCATACTAGGATTCCATGTAGAAAAACATGGACATGGAAGAAAAATCAAAGGGTCATGTTCTTGAGGGAGAGTGATAGTAAACATGTATAGGAGAAAGTTAACAATGAGAAAATCACAAACTTGTGATGGGTTAAACGGTATTCGATTCCCCAGTAGGAAAAGTTAAGAGACAACATTTTTGTTTTAAGTCACTTTTTATTGAAGAAATTATTCATAAGGAAACATAATCACTTATCATGTTGACTTTCAACTTTTAATATATTCCTTAATCAAACTCATATTTTTTTCCAAAAGGAGAGTATTTAGGGAGACTTGTTCGCATTAAGAGTACTGTAATCAACTTCTAGAGAATCACCTAATCCAAAAAAGAGAACTATATACTTCCCATATCTTTAGACCTTAACCATAACCAAAACCAAAAAGGTTAGTACAAGGTCAGATAATCCAGAAAAGGATAACCCTTTATAAAAAGAAAATCTATTCTTAATCTCCAAAATTTGTCAAACAAAACCCAAAGTTCAACAAGGATCATCCGATAAACAATTTGTCCATAAAATTCTTCAAATTAAACCAATATAAGATTGAAACCCAAATATTTGAAGGATTTAGTCACATAGTCTTCCATGTTAAATCGTAACATTTATCTCCAAACAACATCAGTCGCTCCTAAAGTCTCGCATTGAAAAGTAATTAACCTAATCATATATCCTCCATGATAGGTTAATCATTTTCATAAATAACCTAAAATCAACTTACTCTTAATTTATAAAATCATATAACTAGAAAGAATCAGTCAAACTAACTAGGGACTTCACGTAGTCCAGTGGTAGGCGATAAATACCACTTGCACTTTTTTTGTGGGTTCGATTCCCGCAGCTTTGTCCGATGCGACAGGTTGTCACACGGTCTGCATGTTGTCCTTTTTACAAAACTCCAAAAAATAACCCTAACATGTTTTAACCTCAATAGGTTCCTTATACCTTTAATTTTCATCCAAATTCATTATGATCTCAACACCTTAATTCTTGAAGTCTTATTTCACAACCATAAGATAAATTAAAACAATTCCCAAAATGAATAACATCATACCTTGATCATGGCGTCCAATCGGTTTCATCGTCATCTTGCTCACGTAGGTAGAAGTCCCATGCATTACAACAATGATTTAGAGATCCTTAAAAATCATTTGCTTCCTCCATCCAAATACACCTCGTGCAACATGGGTCATATGGATGTTCACAGAAAAACAGTTTTGGAAAATAATCATGTATGACATATAATTCCAAAACATCTGATAAAACATGATTTCTAAAAAATAGTCGGACCGAAATTGAGTTGAAAATTTCTATCATTGGTCCTTTTAAAATACCATAAGTATGTGATGTGAGACTATATTTTAAAAGCAAATATAAATAGGTTGCGCAAGGGTCTCCTTCCTCAGCACCATTTTGAAAATCATAATATGCTTCAAATTATTGTGATAAGGTAAAATATTTGAAAATACCTTGATAATATTTACCTCTCTTGAAAACATGAGAATATTGTGAAAATAGTATTTTTCTAAAAACAACCCATGATCCACGATGATAACGAGGTATAGCGGAGGTGTTTGATATCTCAAACAAATGCTTGAAAGTGAGTTGTATGCTAGAAAAAGTTTCACAATCATCCGAAGATGACTTTGCAATAATTATTGCAAGCATGTCATCAGGAAGAGATAGGAATGTCGTTTGAGATCCTCCTCCTTCCATTCGTAACCGACTTTACTTGAACTGAAAAAAAAGTTTTAAAATAAGGATTTAACTGAAATAATAGTTATAGGGACTGATCATGTGTAACACCCGAGACTTTTATGTTATATAAATCATCAAAGGAATCTTTTTCTACACAACACTTGCTTGGCTTGCTTTACACGCAATCGCAACCTTCCTCGATAGCTTGCATCGTACACAATACCGAGTTTCACTAAACAACAATATGCTATTAAAACTAGTCGTTATGAATAGTAATAACCACTTTTTGAAATTTTATAAATTTTATTTTTCAAAATGGACTTCATTTTTGGACTCAGAATATCGAAATTAGCCTAGGGTGAAATTTTGGTATTTTTCTGAAAACTTTCAATTTTTGATGAATAGTGAAACCACTAAGTGGTAGGTTAAAAACTGAATTTTGCATAAAACATAATTTTACCGCTTCTGTGAATGGAATTTCGAAAATCCGAGAGACACGGTTAATATCAAGGACTAAAATGTGGTTCAATGAGATGAAAATAATTTTTTGGTGAATAGTAACTTTTTAATTTTTTTATCGCGGTTAATAGTAAATAGGGTAACTAAGGGTAAATATGATATTAATATTACCCTAACACATGTCCTAATTCTATTGGACAAGTGTAATTCGACCAAAAACAAACTTAGGAATAAAATGTGACCATTTAGGCCCACTTGGATTAGATTAGGACATTTATTATTAATTTATTTAAAGAAGGGTTAAAATAGTTAAAATCAAAGTTTAATAACTAAATCATTTTTAATATGGGGTTATACATAAGATAAATTCGACTATAAATATTCATTAAAAATATAAAAAGATTTCCTACATGATGGTATTTTATTTATTATTTTTAGACATTAAATAATTTAATTTATTTATGACAAAATGATGATGCAGTAATTATCTTATTAATGAAATATTGACATAATTGATGTTATAAACACAAAAATAAATGTAATTTGAGACTTTTTATGAATTACACTAATTTTCTAGGTTACTATGATATATTAGTGTTGATTTAATCAACTTGGTTAGAACATATAATTCTGTTATGACTTTCACAAAAATCATATATCAAATAGTGTCAAAATTGACACAAAATAGTTTTTAAATCAAATATTATATTATCAATTGTTATTTTATTCCTAAAAATCTAAGCTTCGACCAAATGACTTAGATAAGGATATATATATTAATAAAAAACAATTTGGGGTTCGTTTGGCATGTTATAGTATGTGTATTAACAATATAGTGAAAGAAAACAAAAAGACATGGTAAAAGTTAAATTATTTAACTTAGAGTTAAATCTAATTGATAAGGTTAAAATAATACCCTAAACTTTTCTAAATCATATTTGTTGATAGGATTTCGACCCATACCCACTTTAGCTTCGAAATAAGACCCTTTGGAACCATTATAAACCGATTTTGACTTTAATATAAAATAATATTTTGAGATATTCCTAAGGTGCCCCTCTCCTCCCTTATAAAAGGGCACCTCCTCCCCCTCCTCCTCACACCAAATTGAGCACTCAAGCTCGGCCAACCCCTGCCATTTTCTCCTCTCCACTTCCCTAGAATAATCCTATAGGTCCTGGTCTTCTTCAAAGACCAATATTAGTTCCCTAAGTGAAGGATTCAAAGAGGCGTTCCAAAGAAGAGGTAATATCCATTACCGATCTTTTCAATTTCTTTCTTCTTCAACTTCTTCTTCTTTAGTTGTTTCATGATAAAGTAATAACATAAGTATTACTTACATACTGATATGTTATTATAAATATGAAACAACCCTAATTAACCTTCTATCCATCCCACGGAAAAAATGAAATCACCGCGCGTGCGTACGTACGGAATACCGTCTCCACGCCGTGGTGTAATCTATTTTTCCACCATCACTTTAAAAGGATGGGTATAATGGTGTAATGAGTAACTATTTATGATTATTATAAAGTAATATTGATACTGAAATAATATATATATACTCCAATACAGTTCCACGATCATAGGAACGATATCATCACTCGTGCGTACGTACGGAATACCGTCTCCACGATGTGATGCGACTCGTTCTACATGATCATCATTTCATAGTAATTATATAAATGAATTTAATGAATAAATATGATATATGTTACACTAATAACATTCTGGATATAAGGTATCTATAACCTTAAAAGAAGAATAAGAATGTATTCGGCAAAACACGCATAAGAACAAAAGGCAATAAAGACCCGAGTAACAAGTAACAATGAAATATTACTAACAAGAAGCTAAGAATATGACCATATATAATATCATATCAATATGTATGATTCGGGAATAAGTCAATAACATTATTTAAACCATTATACAGGAGCTTCGGACACATACAAAGCAAATCGGACCTAAGGTAAGGGAAATATCACAATCTCATTTTTATCCGAGATTGTTTATTCGTAAGTATTTAATGGGGTGTATTTTATCATCCACATCCATGTTTCCTCAATATGTAATATTATTTCCATCCAATTACAATAGTTTAAATCCAATTTTACCCTTTGGTGAGTTTTTAGTAAAGAATAAGAAAGGAATATTTTGTCGTTTTTCGTACGAGGTACTTTTTTGACTTTTCCGACAAAAGTACGAGAAGAATGTTTTTTTTAACTTATACGGCATGAATGGATTTTTAAAACATTATTTCCAAGAAACTTCCTTTACAAGTTTTCAAGTTTATTTTTAATCAACTTCTTTTATTTTAAAGTCGTATGACATGTTATGAAAGGAAAAATGTTTTTGAAGTAGAAAGGATATTTTCCTCAAGAATGGAGTTCAAATGTTTTATCAAAATTATTTTCCATCTAAGATAATATAGGGTTCTGTTTTTATCCCTATTATTACATTGATTTGATTATGTTTTGAGGAAATTATTTTTATGAAGTCATTTACCTTATATGATTTGTTTTATGATGTCATGATGTTTCAAGAATCCCATTTTTGTTATATGTGTTATATGATGATGTATGATTTATGATTATGTGGCACACATAAGAAAGGATTCATTATAAGATGGGTGGGACCTATATCTCCCTCCAATGCATTGGGTAAAGATTTTATATCTCATGAGATAGACATGGCTGGAACGGAAGGTTATTTCGGTTCAGTTATATAGGACTGAAACGAGGAGTGAACTCGGTTCAGAAAGGGACTTTGTCCACTAAGATAGTCTTGGAAATGAGTCATGACTAACAAGAAATGATTTTCCATGATTATGTGTGCATGCCACAAAGTTTCAAGTTTTATGTTATGATTATGGGGATCTCATTTTCACTTCTATGATTTATTCCATGTTAAGATATTATGATCTCTTTTGCAGGTTTTGATTTTCAAAAAGATATGATATGATTTTTATTTCATTTATTTGCCCTTGCTGAGCATTTGAGCTCACCCTTTTATGTTTTCTTTTCCCCAGGTCAGGAAGATGGATATTAAGTAGAATATGCTAAAAGGGACCCTAGATATGATGAAATAAATGGGAGACACTGTAGAAGATTTATGAACCAGTTGTTTATGTTTCCCAGTTTCTAAAGACACTATACCTATACGGTCCTTTGTGGTTTTGTCATATGTTGTAATAAGTGTGCTTCAATTTTGATGTATTAACAATGTATGTAAATTATGGGTCATTATAGTTGGTATCAGAGGAAAGGTATAGTCAACCTTTGGAAACTAGGATGTGAAAGCCTTAGTAAGAACCCTAAGGATAAGTCTAAGAATAGAACACAATCTTAGTGTTTTAGAAATGGCCATGAATAACCTAGGATAAGACCTTAAGCATGAAAATTTTATTCTTGAATTATGTGGTTTTCCTATTATAATTAGTGTTGCTCACACTATTCTTCTTGGTTTTAGTCAATGGCTGGAACCCGAAGGAACCGTGTTAATGCGCAATGCGATGGGCAATGCAATGATTGTCCCCCTGAGCAACCAAACGATATGGGAGCTGGAATGCAAAATCTTGTAGCCATGCTCACACAACTTTCTCAAGCTATGAATCGTGGAGGACTTCCAAACGAGCAAAGGAAGGAGCAACATTCTGTTGAATCCTTCATGAGGTAGCATCCACCTTCTTTCAGTGGGTCTACTGATCCATTAGTTGCTGAACAATGGATTAGTACTACTGAAAAGATATTTTCAGTTATTCAATGTTCTGAACATGATAAAGTCATCCTAGCAGTGTATCGTTTGGAAGGAGATGCTGATAAATGGTGGAATCTTATTAAGAATACGAGGCAAAGGGATGAAATTGAGTCTATGGAATGGGACGAGTTCAAGAACTTATTTTTCAATAAGTACTTCCCTCGTATTCTCCAAACAAAGATGGAGAAAGAGTTCCTTGAACTGAAGAAAAGGGATGATGAATCTGTTGGTACCTATGAAGCAAATTTTACAAGACTTGCAAGGTACGCTTCTGGTATTATTATCCAACCTGAGAGTAAGATCGATCGATTCTTTAGTGGCTTAAAACCAAGTCTTCGAAGAGCGTTAGCCATAAGGGACTTCAATAGCTACGAGGAAATCGTTCGATGTGCTCTCAAAGTCGAGATGGAGATTCGAGTAACCCATCAGTCACATGGGTTTGATAAGAAGAGGAAGATGGAATTCAAAGAAAAATCTAAAGAGCACACGGAAAAGAAGATGAGCTTTTCCTTATTCTCAAAGTGTGGAAAGAAACATGGAGGGAGTTGTCTTAAAGGGACAAGTAAATGTTTTAAATGTGGAAAGGAAGGTCATCGGGCATTTGAATGTCGTGATAATGGGAAGGAGATGTCTAATGACGCAAACAAAGGAAGGGATACACAGAATGAACCTACTACACTTCAATGTTTCAAGTGCAAGGAGATGGGGCATTATGACAATCAATGCCCAAATCCAAGGGTTGATGATGATGTTCAACGTCAACAAAATCTTAAGGCTAAAGACAAAGGAAAGACACATACAATTTCTATCAGCGATGTGGAGTACGATAACGAAGTGGTGAAAGGTACACTTACCATCCACTCTAAAGTAGCAAATGTTTTATTTGATTCTGGATCCACCCACTCTTTTATTTCTAAAGAATTTTCTAAGGGTATCACCGTATTACCTCAACAATTAGATGTTGAGTTAGCTGTGACAACACCTAATGGCACAACAGTCGCATCAAAAGTTTATAATTCTTCTCCGATCGAAGTTTGTGGGAAAGTGCTTCCTGCAAATATTGTGATCCTTCCTTTAGTGGAATTTGATGTGATTCTTGGCATGGATTGGATTTCTCTACATGAAGCTCATATCAATTGCCAAAGAAGGGAAGTCACATTTCATATTCCAGATCAATCTACGACCGTATATCAATGCAAGGATGAACATAATCTTCCAGTGGAAATTTCTTCCATCTTATGGGTATTGTTTCCACTAAATGAAGGTTATTTATCTCAAATGGTTGGTGAGAAACTCATGATTAATAATATGCCCATTGTACGGGAGTTTGATGATGTCTTTCCGGAGGAATTACCGGGTCTTCCACCAAATCGTGAAGTTGAGTTTTCAATAGAACTCGTACTGGGTGCTTTGCCTATTTCAAAGACACCTTATAGAATGGCCCCAATTGAGTTGCAGGAATTGAAGAAGCAACTCCAAGAGAATCTTGATAAGGGATTCATACGCCCTAGTGCGTCACCTTGGGGAGCACCTGTTCTATTTGTTAAGAAGAAAGATGGATCAATGAGAATCTGCATTGATTATCAAGAACTTAACAAGATCACTATCAAGAAAAAATATCCTCTCCCACGCATTGATGACTTATTTGACCAACTACACGGAGCTCAATACTTTTCCAAGATTGATCTTCGTTTAGGGTATCATCAATTAAGGGTCAAAAGGGAGGATATACCAAAGACGGATTTCCGTACAAGGTATGGACACTATGAATTTATAGTGATGCCATTTGGTCTTACTAATGCCCCTGCTATCTTCATGGATCTAATGAATAGAGTCTTTAGAGACTATCTTGATCAATTTGTGGAAGTCTTTATAGATTATATTCTTGTCTATTCAAAGAGCAAGGAAGAGCATAAATATCACTTGAGAATTATATTGAAGACCCTGAGAAAGGAGAAGCTTTATGCCAAATTTACCAAGTGTGAATTTTGGCTTCAAAAAGTTGCATTTTTGGGTCACATAATCTCAAAAGAGGGGATATCTATGGATCCAGCAAAAACAGAGGTTATCGAAAGATGGTTGAGACCAACAACAGTAACTGAGATCCGAAGTTTTCTTGGATTGGCTGGATATTATCGACGTTTTGTAAAGGATTTTTCACGATTATCTAATCCACTCACCAAGTTGACTCGGAAAGGAGTTAAGTTTGTCTGGACAGAGGAATGTGAAGAGAATTTCAAGGAGTTGAAAAGAAGGTTATCCAGTGCACCTGTGCTCACACCGCCTTGTAGTGGAGAAAGGTTTGTGATCTACAGTGATGCATCCAAGAAGGGATTGGGGTGTGTTCTTATGCAAAATAATATGGTGATAGCTTATGCCTCACGACAGTTGAAAATCCATGAGCAAAATTACCCGACACATGATTTGGAGTTGGCCGCGGTAATCTTTGCATTAAAGATTTGGAGGCATTACCTTTATGGTGAAAGGTGTGATATTTATACTGATCATAAAAGTTTAAAGTATATTTTCACACAAAAGGAGCTGAATATGCGCCAAAGAAGATGGTTGGAGCTGATTAAGGATTATGACTGCTCAATCCATTACCACCCTGGGAAAGAAAACAAGGTGGCAAATGCATTAAGTCGACAAGACCATGCTAGTTTATCCATGATGAGGATCACAAAAGATCCAATATTTATGGATTTACAAAGGATGGATCTTGGAATTATAATGGAAGGGGAAAAATCTTATCTTTCTCAAATGAATGTTCAACCATCTATACATGTGAACATTAAAGAGGCACAGAAAGAAGATGTCGAGTTACAAAAGAAGGTGAGAAATGTTCCTGAATTCAACCTTGATTGTGATGGGATAATAAAGTTCAGGAATCGGGTTTGTGTTCCTTCCATCCCCGAATTAAAGAAGGAGCTGCTGGATGAAGCTCATAGTTCTTCATTCTCTATTCATCCTGGAAGCATGAAGATGTATAGGGACCTGAAAGAGTACTTCTGGTGGGATGGCATGAAAAGAGATGTTGCTGAATATGTCTCTCGATGCTTGGTTTGTCAACAAGTTAAAGCTGAGAGAGAGAAGTCTAAGGGGATGTTACAACCATTACCCATACCCGAATGGAAATGTGAAAACATCACTATGGACTTTGTCACAGGACTTCCTAAAACATCCAAAGGCAATAATGCTATCTGGGTCATAGTTGATCGTCTTACAAAGTCTGCACACTTCATTCCTATTAGAGAGGATTTCTCTCTAGATCAGCTTGCCAGGATATATGTAAAGGAAGTGGTAAGATTGCATGGAGTACCACTTTCTATTATATCTGACCGGGATCCGAGATTTACCTCGAAGTTCTGGCAAAGTCTTCAGCATACTATGGATACAGAGTTGAGTTTCAGCACTGCTTATCATCCCCAGACAGACGGTCAGTCTGAGAGAACAATTCAAACCCTAGAAGATATGTTGAGAGCTTTCTCTATGGATTTCAAAGGAGTTTGGGATCAACACCTAACTTTGGTGGAATTTTCTTATAATAATAGCTTTCACTCCAGTATTCAGATGGCTCCTTATGAAGCTCTCTATGGAAAGAAATGCAGGACTCCAACTTGCTGTGATGAAGTTGGGGAAAGAAAGCTATTAGGACCTGATCTCATTGATGAAATGGCAGAAAAGGTCAGATCTATTCAACAACACATAAGATCAGCTCAGAGTCGACAGAAAAGTTATGCCGACAACCTAAGAAAAGACCTAGAGTTTGAAGTGGGTGATAAAGTGTTCTTACGAATATCTCCCTGGAAGAGGGTTATGAGATTTGGAAAGAAGGGGAAGTTGAGCCCTAGATATATCGGTCCTTTCGAAATACTGGATCGTGTTGGGAAGGTAGCTTACCGATTGGCGCTTCCACCGAATCTCTCTCAAGTTCACGATGTGTTCCATGTATCTCTCCTGAAAAAGTAGATACCAGATCCTTCACATGTACTCAGCTCAGAAGTTGTATCGCTGGAGCAAGATCTTTCTTATGAAGAACAGCCGATAGAGATTCTGGATCGTAGCGAAAAAGTCCTACGAAACAAGACCACTCGATTAGTGAAAGTTTTATGGAGGAACCACCAACTTGAAGAAGCTACATGGGAGCTTGAGGATATGATGAGGGAGAAGTATCCTCATCTGTTTTTTACAAAGTGACGAATTTCGAGGGCGAAATTCTTTTTAAGGGGGGTAGAATGTAACACCCGAGACTTTTATGTTATATAAATCATCAAAGGAATCTTTTTCTACACAACACTTTCTTGGCTTGCTTTACACGCAATCGCGACCTTCCTCGATAGCTTGCATCGTACGCAATACCGAGTTTCACTAAACAACAATATGCTATTAAAACTAGCCGTTATGAATAGTAATAACCACTTTTTGAAATTTTATAAAT
This sequence comes from Viscum album, assembly GCA_963277665.1. Classification (NCBI taxonomy): domain Eukaryota; kingdom Viridiplantae; phylum Streptophyta; class Magnoliopsida; order Santalales; family Viscaceae; genus Viscum; species Viscum album. The sequence goes on from OY728156.1 coordinate 1,814,053,344, forward strand.
TTTATTTTTCAAAATGGACTTCATTTTTGGACTCAGAATATCGAAAATAGCCTAGGGTGAAATTTTGGTATTTTTCTGAAAACTTTCAATTTTTGATGAATAGTGAAACCACTAAGTGGTAGGTTAAAAACTGAATTTTGCATAAAACTTAATTTTACCGCTTCTGTGAATGGAATTTCGAAAATCCGAGAGACACGGTTAATATCAAGGACTAAAATGTGGTTCAATGAGATGAAAATAATTTTTTGGTGAATAGTAACTTTTTACTTTTTTTACCGCAGTTAATAGTAAATAGGGTAACTAAGGGTAAATATGATATTACTATTACCCTAACACATGTCCTAATTCTATTGGACTAGTGTAATTCGACCAAAAACAAACTTAGGAATAAAATATGACCATTTAGGCCCACTTGGATTAGATTAGGACATTTATTATTAATTTATTTAAAGAAGGGTTAAAATAGTTAAAATAAAAGTTTAATAAGTAAATCATTTTTAATATGGGGTTATACATAAGATAAATTCGACTATAAATATTCATTAGAAAGATAAAAAGATTTCCTACATGATGGTATTTTATTTTTAATTTTTAGACATTAAATAATTTAATTTATTTATGACAAAATGATGATGCAGTAATTATCTTATTAATGAAATATTGACATAATTGATGTTATAAACACCAAAATAAATGTAATTTGAGACTTTTTATGAATTCCACTAATTTTCTAGGTTACTATGATATATTAGTGTTTATTTAATCAACTTGGTTCGAACATATAATTCTGTTATGACTTTCACAAAAATCATATATCAAATAGTGTCAAAATTGCCACAAAATAGTTTTTAAATAAAATATTATATTATTAATTGTTATTTTATTCCTAAAAATCTAAGGTTAGGCCAAATGACATAGATAATTATATATATATTAATAATAAACAATTTGGGGTTCGTTTGTCATGTTATAGTAAGTGTATTAACCATATAGTGAAAGAAAACAAAAAGACATGGTAAAAGTTAAATTATTTAACTTAGAGTTAAATCTAATTAATAAGGTTAAAATAATACCCTAAACTTGTCTAAATCCTATTGGTTGATAGGATTTCGACCCATCCCCACTTTAGCTTCGAAATAAGACCCTTTGGAACCATTATAAACTGATTTTGACTTTAATATAAAATAATATTTTGAGATATTCCTAAGGTGCCCCTCTCCTCCCTTATAAAAGGGCACCTCCTCCCCCTCCTACTCACACCAAATTGAGCACTCAAGCTCGGCCAAACCCTGCCATTTTCTCCTCTCCACTTCCCTAGAATAATCCTAGAGGTCCTGGTATTCTTCAAAGACCAATATTAGTTCCCTAAGTGAAGGATTTAAAGAGGCGTTCCAAAGAAGAGGTAATATCCATTACCGATCTTTTCAATTTCTTTTTCTTCAACTTCTTCTTCTTTAGTTGTTTCATGATAAAGTAATAACATCCGTATTACTTACATACTGATATTTTATTATAAATATGAAACAACCCTAATTCACCTTCTATCCATCCCACATAAAAAATGAAATCACCGCGCGTGCGTACGTACGGAATACCGTCTCCACGCCGTGGTGTAATCTATTTTTCCACCATCACTTTACAAGGATGGGTATAATGGTGTAATGAGTAACTATTTATGATTATTATAAAGTAATATTGACACTGAAATAATATATATATACTCCAATACAGTTCCACGATCATAGGAACGATATCATCACTCGTGCGTACGTACGGAATACCGTCTCTACGATGTGATGCGACTCGTTCTACATGATCATCATTTCATAGTAATTATATAAATGAATTGAATGAATAAATATGATATATGTTACACTAATACCATTCTGGATATAAGGTATCTATAACCTTAAAAGAAGAATAAGAATGTATTCGGCAAAACACGCATAAGAACAAAAGGCAATAAAGACCCGAGTAACAAGTAACAATGAAATATTACTAACAAGAAGCTAAGAATTTGACCATATATGATATCATATAAATATGTATGATTCTGTAATAAGTCAATAACATTATTTAAACCATTATACAGGAGATTCGGACACGTACAAAGCAAATCGGACCTAAGGTAAGGGAAATATCACAATCTCATTTTTATCCGAGATTGTTTATTCGTAAGTATTTAATGGGGTGTATTTTATCATCCACATCCATGTTTCCTCAATATGTAATATTATTTCAATCCACTTAAAATAGTTTAAATACAATTTTACCCTTTGGTGAGTTTTTAGTAAAGAATAAGAAATGAATCTTTTGTCGTTTTTCGTATGAGGTACTTTTTTGACTTTTCCGACAAAAGTACGAGAAGAATGTTTTTTTAACTTATACGGCATGAATGGATTTTTAAAACATTATTTCCAAGAAACTTCATTTACAAGTTTTCAAGTTTATTTTTAATCAAATTCTTTTATTTTAAAGTCGTATGACATGTTATGAAAGGAAAAATGTTTTTGAAGTAGAAAGGATATTTTCCTCAAGAATGGAGTTCAAATGTTTTATCAAAATTATTTTCCATCTAAGATAATATAGGGTTCTGTTTTTATCCCTATTATTACATTGATTTGATTATGTTTTGAGGAAATTATTTTTATGAAGTCATTTACCTTATATGATTTTTTTTATGATGTCATGATGTTTCAAGAATCCCATTTTTGTTACATGTGTTATACGATGATGTATGATTTATGATTATGTGGCACACATAAGAAAGGATTCATTATAAGATGGGTGGGACCTATATCTCCCTCCAATGCATTGGGTAAATATTTTATATCTCATGAGATAGACATGGCTGGAACAGAAGGTTATTTCGGTTCAGTGATACAGGACTGAAACGAGGAGTGAACTCGGTTCAGAAAGGGACTTTGTCCACTAAGATAGTCTTGGCAATGAGTCATGACTAACAAGAAATGATTTTACATGATTATGTGTGCATGCCACAAAGTTTCAAGTTTTATGTTATGATTATGGGGATCTCATTTTCACTTCTATGATTTATTCCATGTTAAGATATTATGATCTCTTTTGCAGGTTTTGATTTTCAAAAAGATATGATATGATTTTTATTTCCTTTATTTGCCCTTGCTGTGCATTTGAGCTCACCCTTTTATGTTTTATTTTCCCTAGGTCAGGAATGTGGATATTAAGTAGAATATTCTAAAATGGACCCTATATATGATGAAATAAATGGGAGACACTGTAAGAGATTTATGAACAAGTTGTTTATGTTTCCCAGTTTCTAAAGACACTATACCTATACGGTCCTTTTTGTTTTTGTCATATATTGTAATAAGTGTGCTTCAATTTTGAATTATTAACAATGTATGTAAATTATGGGTCGTTATATCATGTGCCTCACAAAAACTCCTAATACCTAAAGTTGTCTAAACCGACCTTTGATACCAACTATAAGGCCCCAGCCTTAAACCTTACTTAATCTTGAGTTATTACAAGATTACACATTGAGGATCTTTTCAGGTTTAGAGTTTTAGATAATTAGATCATGAAACTTGTATTGAATTCCACATTTAAACAAAGTGGTTACATAAAATACAATATTCATTCTTCCCATCAACGGAAACATATTGAAAATAAAACATGGATTCTTTCTTGGCACATCCTTGACACTATCATCATATCATGTACCTTTCCCTTGACCTGAGAAAAACATTTCAAAAACTTGGGATGAGCATAAAAAGCTCAGTAAGAGTTATAAAAATATGGAAAGGAAACATGAGTTCATATATACATTATAATGAAATCACACTTTACCCATAAAACATAGGCATATAAAATCATGAATAAATCATAGAAAACATAAGATATAAAGGTAACTTGAGGCATTCATAACATTCTTACGCAGGGAGTAACCCTCTTGGTTACGTTTGGAATACCCATCACAGTATATTCCCTAAATCTCTTCAGAGAAACCTCAATGTTTCACTCCTTCGCGTTACCCAATGCATTGGAGAGCTATATCGGGCTCACCCGCCCTTAGTTTATCACGGAACCACCCGTTTTCAAAACAATTCCCAAGAACCATAAAATAAATGTATCACATAAAACATGCATAAAGGAAACATAACATTTCCACATTTCAATCACAATATTACATTTTATTATATTGAAATAATGAATCCATTCAAAAAGAAACCATTTACAAAACCATTTAAAACATTTAATAAAGAGATTTTTGAATCAAAGTGTCCCATACCACCTTGAAGCTTAAAATTTTAAACCATTAATATCCATATAAATAAATCCTTAAAACCATTTGAAAACATGGATATTAATAAGAATAAATAATTAAAACATTTAAAATGATATTTTGGTAAAAGGGGTTTTACCAAAATTAGAGACACTTGAATACAATAATTGAGGAATAACATTTAATCAGAACTTTATAATATCATGAGAATAAATGGATTCATGATATAATATTCAAAAGGACAGTATATACACCATATAAGAGTGAATTGGTGCATAACAACAATGAACCCTCAATAGAAATGTCAAATGTGATGAAATCCCTTATAAAGAAGGTATCCTTAAATTAAGGACAAATCAATATCAAAAATATGTGTGACAAATATAATTACACCCAATATAAGTGGATATTAATTGTAAAACAATAATAGGTCATTCACACATATTCAATGGATGACATATTCAATGACTACATGTTGAACCCAAAGAAATCGAAATTGGGTTAAAAAGTTCCATTGACAGCCTAACGGCATCACATCAAAATGAGTTGATGAGAGAAAAAAGTGTATCTCATCACATTGACATAAAATTTACATCAATAAGGATATATGAGAACATATCCCAACATAACAATATGTAAATTAAAAGACCCAACAAAAGAAGTCTTTTAAAAAAGAGGAGGGTGAAAGGTTCCCTTACCGACTTGGGTATCTTTCAAAACATACACCCCATGAAAGAAGGACAATAGATCATTGATGTAAATACTCACAAACGAAATTATATTACACAAAGAGTAGAATAATGGGCAGTAAATACACCACTCAATGGAATTTGTGGAAAATGTAGCATAAATATCACGTGAATAAAAGTGAGATGAAAAATCCCTTACGAAAACTCGACAGCCTAACGGCGCCACATAAAACTTCCAAATATGGATTGATGAGATCAAATAGGGTATCTAATCACATTACAATAAAATGTAAAGCAAGAGGAATATAAAATAACATCCCCCAACATTACAAAGAGGAGATTAAAAGAAGTGACATAAAGGAGAGTACTTAAAAAGAAAGAGAGAGGTTAGATCTCTTACGAAAGTTCGAGAGCCTAACGGCGCCACTCAACACATCCAAAATGGATTGATGAGAGAGAATAGGGTCTCTCATCACATGAACATAAAAATTACAGTAAATTTAATATAAAATATCATCCCAATAACAAGAAAGATGAGCTTTAAAAGGAATGACATAAAAGTGTGTACTTAAAAAGAGAGAGAGGAGTAGGATCCCTTACCTCGGGTCCGACTTGACTCGATCGTTCTTTAATCTCCTGAATAATAAACTTGAGTTAATTTATACTTCCTTAAGAACCTTTTTAAAGTTCATTATTCCTTTTATATCACTTATTACCATGTCATAAACATTATGTAATCATTTAAGTTAATAATATTTGTTTTGTCGATATTTGGTTCTTAAGTCGAAAGTGGACTTCTTACAATTACATGTTGTTCGTGTGGCCAAATGTTTATTATATACAGAATTGTATTCATGATATAGATATCATATATGTCATATATATCCAGTACATGCATGCATTTATAACATTACATAATCATTTAGAGGTAAGAAATGAAATGCACCGTTCATGGAGACGGTAAGTCGTACGTACGCATGAACGGTACTTTCATTTCTATTTCATATTTTATAGAATGGAATAATAATTATATAAAGGTATATTATAATTCCAGTATAATATCATATATAATATAATAGTTCCATCCTTTATACGTCCCACATATGGTATTTAAGGAATCAAATCACTTTGAGGGGACGGTAGTCCGCACTTCCTTAAATGAACATATCGCGTTTACCCATAATGGAAACCATAAATGTATGCCCAAAATGAAAAAAACAGAAGCTTAAAGAAAACATAAACATATTATATATCATATATAAAAATAGTGACATCATAATGGTCATCTTTGAAGGTGTTAAATGACTATTGAACAATCATCGTTTCGGGAGGCAGAATTTTGCCATCCACGGAAACCGTATGTTCTTTAACCATTTGATGTAGTTGTGTGAGAGTGTAGCTCGAATAAATCTTATAAAAACATCATAGTATATTGAAGATACTGGTGTTGTTACAAAAGAAGTAAATAAAAAGATTTTAGGGGGTTGGAGAAGCAAAATAAAACAAATGAACATGAGAGAATGAATTACCTTTAAAAGTGTAACTCCTTTTGATTTGAGCCTAAAGGCTTCCTTTGAAAGGCTTCTACCCAAATGGAATCCTCTAGGATGAGGAGAGGGATTTGGAGAGAGTAAATGGGCAGGGTTTGGCCGAGACAAATGCTTTAGGAGTGTGTGTAATGTGGTAGAGGTGGGGGCCTTTTATAAGAGGAGAGGAGGGGCACTTTTGGAAAGTAAGAAATATTACTTTATTTGAAAATGTGTTTCGGTTTAAAAAGGTCCCAAATTGATATAATTCGTGGATAAGATGATAATGGTTCGAAATACACTCATCCAATAGGTTTTTTACATGTGTAGTTCATATATGTTACATTATCTTTCCATTTTATTTAAATCGTCAAATAATGATCTCATCGCTGCATCATTATTATGTCATAAATAATTTATTTTATTTAATGTCTAAAAATTATAAAAAATTACTATGATGTAGGAAATCTTTTTATCTTTCCAATGAATATTTATAATAAAAAATATGACTTGTATAACCCTACTTAAAAATTGTTTTAGTAAAACATATCATGTTTGTGTCATTTTTACTTTTACATAAAATAAAAAGTTATTTATGTCATTTCCCAACCAAAGTGGATCCATGGGGTCCCCAAGTCGACCCATGGCTTTTCTTGGTCGGCCATTACACATCCAGTGAGGTTAGGACATGTGTCAAGTTCATTTCATATTATTAAAACATTGTTTTTACCTTAAACTACACTAATTACCTCTAATCGCGATTAAAAACTTAATAAGTTACTATTCACCAAAAAATTATTTTTATCCCATTGAACCACATTTTACTTCTTAATGAAAACCATGTATGTCGGATTTTTTAAATTCAAAACACAAAGATGGAAAAATTTCATTTAAATGTAAAAATCAGTTTTTATAAGTACCACTTAGTGGTTTCACTATTCATCAAAAATTGAAGTTTTTCAGAAAAATCCCAAAAATTCACCCTAAGCTATATTTGATATTCCGAATTCAAAAATGAAGTCTATTTTACAAAATTAAAAACATATAAGTCACATTAATTAATTTAATAATTAATTCCCGCTGTCAGAGAAAATAGAGTGTTTTTATGAAACAATAAGTATCAAAAGATTGACACTGGTTTAAGTCTGATTTCAAAGTGAAATTAATTCCAACGACCACTATTGGATTTAATGGTAAAAATATATTCTAATTTCAATTTAAAACCAATTAAAAAGATAATCTAATCATATAAATAAGTTATATTAAAAAGAGGTTTTGAATTAAAATACAACATTTTACACTATTCATTAAAAAATGAACTTTATCGGAAAGATACCAAAAATTTACACAAAGTAAATTTTGATGTCCCGATTCTTAATAAGAGTTTTATTTGGTCCAAAAGAATGTTTAAGAGTGAAGAAAACTATATTTAATGATGGTTCAACATCAAAAGGTGATAAGTGAACCTTTAGTGAAAACTATGGCATATACGCCTAAAATTGAATTCATTCCGTATTTTAAGCCTTTGTCTTTTATTGGATAAATGAAAAAATATTTAAAAACATATATAATAATATTTTAGTTATTTCTATCCATTCCCGCCAACACAACGACTACATGTTAACTACCATTTAAAATAATATTATTTTATTATTAGAGTGCAACGTAAGATTCCCAAGAAACTCATTGTTGCGTGTTGGGTACGTCATCGAGCATAGCAACCCTTTAAAGTAATATTAATACTTTATTCACAAATATGGATAAATATGAAAATGTCATGTTCTTTATTTACCTGGGGTGTTACACAAACATATCCAAGGTGTACCATGACTATCACCATGGATGGATGGAAATACCACATACTCAAGCCTGGTAAGGGAATATATTAGTGTTTTCATTCATTTGGTATCGTAAATTTTCTCTAAAATGGAAATTTATAATCAAATTTAATGAACATAGAGATACTCCTAAAATAAACCCCCAAGAATAGTTGGAAATAACTAAGAGGGGAGTGAATAATATATTTCAAGTCCCTTTAAGTTTCTCTTTAAAAAAATTATCACCAATTATTAAAAAGAATATTAGATCCCTGTTACATATTCCAATGAACACACACAATAGAGATAATAGATTTAAAATATTCATTACTCAAAATGAGTAGTTAATTCTTAGCAGGATCTGGATTCACTAGAGATCATACAGTACAATAATTTCATCATTGGGAACACAAATGAGAAAGTTTTTTCCTTTTAATCATGTTACAAAATAGCCTCAAAACTGCGTAAAGTTATCCCACTCTAATATAATTATATAGTAATTTATTTAATCAATAAGAGACTATTCTACTGAACAAGACTTCCAATGGTTTTTCATAGTTTTTTTATCATCTTTATAAAAATTTCAACAATTTTAATGTCTTCAAAATTCGTCTCACAACTTTATGGAAATTATTATTACAAGTTTTCTTCCATTTTATTTTAAAACTGAAAAGGATATTTCTCTTTTGGATTTTTTTTTTACCATCTAAATTATGTTATGAATTTATAGTTCATATTGAAACTTGTTCATAAGGGTTATCTTCTCTTTCAATTTAAATCCCTCTCTTGAAATTAGTTTTCTATATCATATTTATATTATTTAATTTCATTAATATATTATATATCACATGCACTATTTCTATATTAGGTTTTCTAGTATTGAAATAATTTTATACTCAAAACTACAAACAATGTCAGTTTGAAGGGTGTTTACTAAGAAAATTGTTTCATTTATTAACTGGGGTTAATATTGACATTAATTTACTTTTTACTTCAATATGGATATTAATTTATTAATATAGAATTTTTTTATGTAATTTATTTTTTATTCATTCCTTCTTATAATGAATAAATTAGAATTAATTAGTAATGGGTAGGGCCTAGAATAATACTACTCCTTCATGAATTGGTAGTTCTCATTAAACAAATTAGCATGAGTATTTTCTATAAACCCTATATATTTATAAATTATGCCTTATCCTAAATCCTTGACGGTATGTTTAGGATGTCTTATATTATGGATTCCATCACTATTAAATAATTTATTTTTGTCTATATAATTATTAACATTATTTTATTGTATATGGATATATCACATGATCATTTTATCAGTCACATAGTCTTTAATTGTTATTACTTATTCATGACATATTAAACATTCCTTATTTATTCTATTATAGCTTTTGTTGTTCAATACCCCTTACTTGGACTTTAATACAATCTTTATTATATTTCTATTTACCTAGGTTATGAAGAAGTGTATTATGTATGATATTCCTAGATGGGTGTCATGTGTGTAGAATTTTTAGGGAGATGTAAAAGATTCATTTTTAAATATGGAGTCCTTAGTTTAGTGAAGAAAATTCCCATTTTATGGAAAGGATATGGGTTTTACTAGTTAATTTTTTTAATCATCAAAAACTATTAAACTGAAAGGGATTGGTCTTGTAAGTGAATCAATATTTGTTATTAGTATTATAATTATGGGTTCTCATGTTTGGGTCACTTCATTCAGTATAAAACTAGTATGATAAAATATTTTTTTAGTAATATATCTATGAGTGTAATTCTAGTGCATCACGATTGGTATAAAAAATGGTTTATATACATTTATAGGTTAGGACGGTATCATATGAATATAATTTAAGAGTCTTGGATACTATCATTAGAAAATAATTTTATAATGGATCAAAAATTTAAGAGTATAGATAACCTTTTGAGGTATTATGTGATTTTATATTAAGGTGATTAGTGATTTTTTAAAGAAATTTAATGGGATTTAGGGAGAATACATGATCAATTTATAGGTGTCAATTTGGGTTGGTATGTAATTTGACATCAATTAAATTCTGGTTATTTTTGGAAAATATTTATATATTTCTGGGAATATATATAATTAATGTATATAATGATTGGTATGTGATTAATGTTTTTTTGTATTAAGGATACATCGAATTCTGATAGAATAGGGTTCCATAAATTTTGTGATTCTGATATAAGGATAAATATCATTATTTTAGTTTTGGTAATTGAAACTAGAATACATTATTGGAAACTCAATGAGTAAATATAAATATAGGAAAACATCATAAAATTTTGGTAAATTAAAAAATTGTGCAGTTTCCTAGAAATTAAATCCAAGTCCATATATAAAAAAGTGGATACAAGCTCTAGATTATATGCACCAAGGGTTAATTACTCTAAAACATGTTGCTTCGATATTAACTCTATATTCACTTAGTGCACAAAAAAGGGATGAAAATCACACTTGGTTAGACAATCATAGTGGATACACCTTGAATGATTTACAATCTATTTGTAAACCATTATAAAATATTTTAATACATTTTTATATCATGCTTTTTGGCTATATAAAAAAACCCTCATCTGTTTAGATTTGAAATTAAAATTAAAATTGTGATTATAGAGTTTATTTAAGGGAATTATAAGTAACACCCAAATATTTGAGTTAGTTTTCTTCATTTTAATTATATATTTTGTTTAATTTATTGTATATTATACGAGACAAAACTAAATATAATTTTAATATATTTTATAATTAAATATAAACATTAATATATCGTGGGACTAAAATGTGAAATATCATTAAAAAATTACAAGAAAAGAAAAACCTCAAATAATTAAAATTATATTCAAATTATTTTTTTGCATATTACTATTATTATTATTTCCATGAATGGTTTAATATATTATACTACCAATCAATTGAATAAATTTAATAGTTAAAAAAATAATCAATGGGATGTCATTAAATTCATTTACTGTTATAAGGCTTTTTTGAAGAATTTTATTATTCTATATATTATATTTTTTTATCTTAATAAACTAAATTGATCACTTTTGAATAATGAATTTAATAAAATGTATTGAAAATATATAAAAAATAATAACTCCCATTTAATTATATTTACTTGGTATGGAATAATAATATATCCACCTTATTCTTAACAAATATGTGTTTTAAAAAAAATATTTTCCTACATTATGTCTACATAATATTAAAATGAGGTTTTTATCAATTTTAGAAATTAAAAAAAATAAAATTTTATTAATTGAAGGAATAAGTATTTTCATATTAAGTAATAAGGACAATTTCATTTTTTTACACAAATAAGTTACTAATTTCAATAATTGTCATAATGGTAAAAGAAAAAATGAGGTAAAAATGTTGAATCTAGAGGCAAAGTCCCCAAATATGATGAAGCCTCATGTATAAATCAGTGGATGATAGATTTATTAACCCAAACTTATATTTTAATTTATGGTTATCAATTTTGGATCCACATTCCTTGAATAATACATATCTATTTTCATCAAGATATTAATAACTACAAAAATGGGATCCCTCTCACCTAGAAATTGTCCCCTTTACCACCCACTACTCCTCACACCTAAAACCACTTAGCTTGAACAAACTCTACCAAAAACCCACCCAAACACACTTTTCCAAATTCTAAATGTTTTTTCTTAATAAAATACCAATCTATAAATACATAAGAAGTTGTTAAAAGGAGGATATCAAAAGGAGAATTAATTATTTTAACCTAGCTCATTTTAGGTTTAATTCCCCTTACAGATACTAAAAATATATTATTACTATAATTCGCTATCTCGGATTGACCAAACGATACTTGAGAGAGAACATTATGTGACTTATTGCATGTCTTATCATACACAAGAGTATATCGACTAGTGGTGAGGGCCTTAAATAATCATGGAAAGATTATTCCCCCTAAAATAAATCTGAAAGGATCATGTTTGAATATATTGAAAATTCAGTATGACTAGTCTATATAACTGACATCCCAGAATGTATAGGCGTAAAAAAATACATCCAACAAGGCCCTTATAGTCTATAATAGAATGTCATAAAGGAATATACATAATTAAACAATACATAGTAGATTAATTGAATATAACATTACATAACATGAATCATATATATAAAAGTGAATATTTTCCAATACATACTGAGAGATAAGTGAAAATAAATACATTAGCCTCTGGTCTAACTCACATAATTATCTGACTAACTCCTTGGCCTCTATAACATTCAGACTGAACCACGTGTCCAACTCCAACAAGTCTATATTCCTTAATCGAAAACATGATGGTCAAAACATGTTTATTAAAACCCATGTTGTGTACACGAGTTGGGGGGAGAGTCTAATAACCTCATAGGAAAACACTAATGCCTCAACAATATCAAGTGTGGTTGTAATAAAGTGTATTTTCATGCAACATATAAATATATATATATTGTAAAATCATGCTCGTGCAAAACACCCACTAGGAAACATAACACAAAGGCATAAAAAACATATACATCAGGCCATCAGTTGTTAAGAAAACCACCTCAATCCCTAACCATTCAAAATTTTTCTAGTTTTTAAGTGTCTATGAGCTTGTCACACAAACAAACTAGGTAAACTATGACCTGACCAAGAACCAATATCTAATCATGAAATCATATTTTCCAAGTGTTAGACAAATCTGAATTAAAATAACTACCTTGGGGAAAATATATCCATCTTCGGAACATATGATTCCACCCTATAGAAGTATACTCATCCATGGAACCATAATCTACCTATGGTTCTATCTCACCCAAAACCATATTCCAACCCAAATTTTTTCCTCAAAGGTCAAGAAAATATATACCATGTAAGAAAAAATCCTACACGGGAACCCTGAAAAATATCATACACCCAATAGGGTTACATCCCCTACCTAGAACCAGCTATCATTTCTTCATTCTCAAGGGATCATATCCCACCCCCGACACATGATAAATCATGGATACATATGCATAGAGTCTACAACTCACCACAGATCCTAGTACCATGTGAAAATAATGGAATACAACCCCAGAACCATAGTTATATCCCATATATATACATATATAAATAAACACTCATGGGACTACCACTCTTCTCAGAACCCCATATAGTATACACCCATGTAATTTGGCCCCAAAAAACTAAAGCACTTCATAAACATAACACATGGTTTTCCCATCCACCCAAACCCATCTCATAAGATCATTGTCAACCTTTCCAATTCATAACCTAAACAAACCAATATATCCATTTTAGGATCACATAAATGATTTGGGTTCTATGGTTACAATTATAATCATCAATGCCCAACCCCGCACTAAACCACTTTAGGGTTAACATGATACCAGGGTATACACCATGTATCCATAGGAACACATCATATCAAAGACACCATACATGGGTTCCTAGATCACATTTACAACTCTTGAACACATCATATCATTCTAGTCATATCCTTCCTCCACTAGTATAAAAAAACTTTCCTGTTGGTGTTTAAATGTCAGTTATTTAATAATCGACATTAAAAATGTTTTAGCACCATTTATTTATATAAATAATATAGAATCATATTCTAGGAATTGTTTTAACATAATTTATTTAATAATAAATGTTAAAAAATATATTTTAACATAAATTATTACAGAACCAATTTTAACACTCTTATGACTAGGAGTTTTAATTTAGGTTATTAAAATTACCGATGTTGAAATTAAAATTTCATAATGGACAAAAATGACAGTTTAATTATTTTAACATCATGCCATTTTAATATTAAATTCCCACCTAAAAATTATAACGACATATAAATATTTTCTAAGAGTCATATATAATTTTTTACTTTCCATATTTACTCATTTTTTTCTAATCCTCCTATGATTTCGATATTCCTTACATAGGTTCTTCAACAATTATTTCACCATAGTATTCATAATTATTATCCAATGATTTATTTTATTTATTATGAATTTTATTAATCAATTTTTTAGTTAAAAATTAATTTTTTATATTGAATTTTACTTATTTGGATCATGTAAAAATAATAATCATGTACTTCTGATAAACCATCTAGATATGAAAATCCATTAAAAACCTCTACATAAAATGCCTCATGAAATATTCCCTCTATACAAAATTAATTCGAACAACACTAAAATAAGGATAGAAAATAATTCTAAGATTTAATTATTATTTTATTGATTTTTATTTTTGGTATTTTCACGTTTTTTAATTTTCATGATTTTATTTTCATCCATGTAAGTAATCATCATATAAATATTTTAAAAAAATAAATACATTCCATAATTATTTTCTTATAACTAATGTCAAAATAATCTTCAGATTTCATTTCTTAGAAATTAAGTAAAAAAGGATTTAGAAATTGATTATTAAAAATATTTATGTTGAATGTCCATTTCGACATCAATTATTAAAAAACCAATGTCAAAAGTTTATTTTGACGTCGGTTATAGTAAAATTGATGTCCAAAAACATATTTTTTTAAATAATGATTTTAGCATCGGTTATTAAATACATACATTATAAAATATATTTACTACTTATATCTTAATAATAAAACCTATAAAAAGTATGTTAAAACCAATAAAAACAAATTAAATACAATATTTTTATATTAGTGCTCAAAATCCGTTATGGTCTTTTAGACCCATGTCTCCCTTCTAAGGGTTCAATCACATCAACTAAACCTGAGCAAGTGTTTGATACCAAAAACAAACATCATCACCTATCTAATATAACAATAATCAACTTGTTTCAATCTACATAATAGGTAGCCATAATCAATAATAACAATTAGAATATAATATTTTTAAAACTACGGATCACCCACAACAGGTCAAATAGGAAAAACCTGCTCAATCAAGTAAGTTGTATATTTCCTTTAAAAACACAGTTATATACCCTTTTAAATCAATTTAAAAAGTAATCACATGTCATGTTACCCATTCTAAGTCCTTTTAAAAATCCTCGTATGAATGCACCTTGAAAATCCCTAGTAATTTGAAAATCCGTATCAAAATCTATTGTTGAAATCGCCAAATTTCTTTAAAAATTATGTTTTAATAAAATTCCATTTTTAATAACACATTTAAAAAACTCATCCAATTTTTCATAAAAATATAATTTATGCCACCATACAATCCATAATGAGGTCCCCCATCACTCATTCAATGAAGGTGTCATCATCAAGCTATTTAGCAAGCTATGTGGTTTTTGTTGACTATTTGGATGGTGTGTGTCCATCCCATTCTATGGAAGGACTTAAAAAGTCATGAAACATGTGGATAGTAAGAATAAGGATGAAACATAAACATAAAGTCACTGATAGAGTAGGATACTCAAATAAATTAAAGTCCACTTACCTCAACTGGTGATCCAAAATTCATTCCAAGCTCATACCAACCTCCTTAGAGTCCATGATCACCTATCTCATTAATAAACATCATCAAATTAACAAATTCATCACGTTAAAAATTGAAAATTGTAATAATTTATGTAAAAATCATTAGGTGGGATCAAGACCATGATTAATAGGGTGAATTTCACTCCACACAAAACCTAAACCTAATCCATACAAAATATCTAAATTAAAAATCCAATCAAGTGAAAATTTCATCCCAATCCTCCAAATAATGTAAATAAATCCACCAGAAAACATACCTCCAAGATAATTATGAATGATGGTTTGAATGAATCCTCCTATTACATACTATATGAACTACACATGAAATTCACCTATAACAAGATTATAACACCATGATCTAGTAATATTTCCCCCTAATCCCTAGATAGTGAGACAAATTAAAGAAAATATAAGATAAGAGAATAATTGAGAAGTGAGGAGAAAACTACCATGAATCTCCAAAACAAAACACCCTTATATAGCCTAGATTAAATCAGGGGAAAGAGGAATAAGGGAGATATGGGGTTCAGAATCCATTTTTCTCACCTATTTGATAATAATAAACCCCAAGGGTTTTTTGAATTAGAAACCCTTTAAATTCACCACCGATAACCTTAAAAACCCCACCTGCAACTGGTTCGCTTCATGAACACATGGGTTATGACATGACTGGACCTATATAGGTATAATTTATTCTTCCTAGATTTCATGGAATGAGACACTTGATCAAGAAGTGAAAACCAACATTAGTAGTTTTTTGCAACAGATTTTCCCCAAACCTACCCATACATCCACTAGAGCACTCAAAACACTCACGGGGCCTTTTTCCTCAACTAAATAGAGTTTTTTGAGATTTCTGGGCAATAAGAATATTGATTCAATTCATAATTGGTCAAAATAACCCCCAAGGGTACCAAAAATTCATAATCATACTAAATTTAATAACTCATAAAATACATTAATTTTTAAAATCTCCCACTGAAACACTTTTTACACTTGATAAGTCATAGTAATCCTTGAACAACCATTCTCACCATAGAACGGTATTTAATTCACTACCAAAATACTATATTGCAACATAGAATGACCAATTCACTTTCATTGTGAGAATCAAACAATTACTACCAGATACATCATCATTTTTATAAATTTTTTTCTAATCCTCAAACCACCTCAACTGCATCTCAAATGACCTTATCAATGTACTTTTCACATAACCATATCTATTTCGTTGCATCAACAGTAGTTTTTCCTTCTCTATATAACTTCTCCCAAAACTATGCTCTCCCTCACCCACCATTGCATCACCACACTACTTGATCATGATTCCTTAACACCTAAAGAAATCCCTGAATCATCAAAATACCCATGCCATAGTCCAAACCCAAATCACTGTAATTACATGAGTGTGATCTCAACTGACCCATCCAATCATCACACTATATCCATGAGAATAATCACACCACAGATTTGACTCACTATAGAATCATATAACAACAATCTTAATATCATAAAAAATACACAATCTCTTCCCAACACCACAATTGATTCTTCAGATCTTGTATGCCCACTCCCCATCATCTTAATAAAGTTTCAATAATCCACCAAACATTTCCACAATACCCATGACCCTTTTTACACAAGGGTTATACACCCATGATTGATAAGATTCTCCAAACCATAGGAATATCCTTATCATCAAATTTCTTCACCAAAGCACATGATCTTGATACCCCATGATCTATCCATTATCAAATGTAATGACAAGATGTGACCACCCCTTTAATAACCTATTGCTAACACAAAACAGTGATCACCAATCACCAAGAAAATTTCCAACTACACCCATAAATCCAAAAAAGAACAAAGTTACAATCAATTATTAATCTTAATATTATGGTGGTTCCCACCATTAGAATCTACTATAATAGGTTGATTTTGTATAATGGTGATCCCCACAATAGGAATTTCTTTTAAAAAACACTCACAGAGTGGTCCAACCCATGAAATTGTTAATACACATAACATGGGTTCTAATACTTGGACCCCCAAACTCATATTCTGTTACTTGATCCCTATATCCATATCCATCCATGAGTCCCCCACAATAGTCTCTCCCAAAAAATCAATGGCATACCATCTAAATACATAATAAAGAATTTAGGTCACCCCAATCAACCACTAAAAATCTAGAAATATAGTCAATACAAAAAATTTACTACTCTATAAAGACCATAATCACCAATCAAAACAAACACTATAACCTAAAATGTGTATTTTAGAGAAGACATAGAATAAAATTAAATCATACAATTCAAACATCTTGTCTTATCCTAGGTATATGATAAAAATCAATTTATAAACATTTACCCGGTATGAGTCACATATTTTGAAAACCTAATTAAATCATTTATTTCATGCCAATAATCACCCAAGATTTCAAAAAAAACCCTTTGAATGAAAGGTTTTATACTAAAACAAATATTTTAAAATACCATTCATATCCATTCACTCTCTAGGAAAACATTCTCCTTTCCAAATTTCATTTTGAATGCCAATTCCAAAAACCATTTTCCTTAAAATTTCTCAAAACTAAAAGATTTAGACATATTTCAAAATATCAACCTCTGTTATCCATTTTAATTAAAACTATATTAAAAAACATTATACACAAACCTCATGCAACTTCATGGGTATTTTTTTCAAAACCAGTTTTTCAGACATAAAACATGGTTTTTCTAAAAAATTCACAGCTCAAAAATCATTTGCATATGGTACCTAAATAAGCACAATCAAAACCAATCAAACAATCATATTGAATTAATATTAATAAAATCACAACAAATAATGTAATCAGTACCTCGTTGAATATATTATAATTCTATTCAATTAATAATGGATTTCAATGAGGCAATATGTCAAACAACACTAGGATCTTGTATCATTCTCCAAGATTTCTCCTATCATGATGAATTAACAACTCACTCACTCCTAGATGATCATTATGACTCTTACAAAGTCTCATCAATCCCACATTAGGATTATCATAATGTCATAACATATCACACATATTATGGTACATAGTTCCAATGTTGTACATCCCTCAAAAACTTGAGTTTCAACCAATGTCATGTTGGCTAAGAATGCATTTGGTCATCCTCTAGAGTACAAAAAAATTATCTCCACATAAATATAACATTATAGAATCCTAGAAGTTTCTATGCTACCTATTTTTAATTCCATATCCAAGATCTCCCAAGTGACAGTCAATAGTTAATGTTATGTGACCTCGAGAATTTCTTACCATACACCAGAGGCTACTAATTAGTGGTGATTTCCTGAAACAGCCGTGGGGAGACTATAAACTCTAAAATCAATCATATGGGTTTTTTTAATAATTAACCAAAAAAATAATAATAAACCACCCCTATAAAAAATTCAAAAAATCTATTGGCATAAAACAAGAATCCAACAAGGCCCCCAATGTCAAAAATATATTGTAGTAAACCTATCTACATGATGCACCAATACATAATAGAGTTACATAAATAACATGACATTACATGAATCATGTATAATCAAATGAAGCATTGGATTATACATGATGAGTAATAAAAAAAATAAATACAATTCCCTCTAAAGTAACTCACATACTCTTTCAAAAGAATATTAAACCTCCAAAAATTACTAAATGAACCATGTTTCTAGGTCCAAGAACTATATGTTTCCTAAGAGAAATAATTAAGGTCTATATATGTAAAATGAAACCCATGCCGTGTATAGGAGTAGGGGGAAAGTCAATTGACATTGTAAAAAATCCCCAATTCCAAAAAAAATACTAAATGAAGTTTTGGTGAATTTGGTGTTCATGAAATACATACATAAGGTGTAATCTTGCTCATGAAACACAACCACACAAAAACATAATACAAATTAATAAAGAATATGCACATCATGTTTTCATATTTCAACTAAAAAATCTCTATCATCAACCATACATTATTCTTTTAGTGATAAATTGACACACATCATGTCACACCAACCATAAAAGGAAACCAATTCCTACCTTGGAACCAATAGTTGAACATAAAACCATCTTCGACCAATTACAAATATCTTTAATGGAAAATAATCGTAATATATAAAAATACCTAAAACATATAAATCCTCCCAGGATAAATATAAAAATACTTGGAACCAATATATACCTGGGGTTTAAGATGACCCAATACTATCACACTACCTAGGAGTCTCCCACCTTGGAACATTAAAGTACCTATGTAGGGGGACCTAGTCATACCCGAAACTATATGAAATATAATACACTATAGGGGGTCATATCACCTATATAGAAATAGGTATTATGTATTATTTATTGGGGGATCACTTCCCTCCCATCAAACCTAAACCATTATTCACAAATAACACATGCATAAAAATAAAACACATATACTCAAATGCAAAATCAATCCCCAGAACTAGGTACCTCATATACATAGGGAATCACACCCTATAACCACAATTATAATATATATATATATAACACTATAGGTACTTTATCCCCTACCAATGTCAAATAGAATACACCTCGGGTATTACACCCCAAAACCTAGAGAATATCACATGAATACCACACAGGTTGGTCATCCACCCAAACCTATCTCATATGATCATTGTACACTTCAAAATTCTATGAACTAACCTCACCACTATATCCATATCATTTTCACACAAATTATTTGTGTTTTAAGGTAAAATATGTAATCATCACTGCCCTACCCCTCACTAACCATCTTTAGGGTTAACATGATATCTGAGAACCCACTAAGGTTTACTTGGTGAAATTATAACATAGACATGATACATGGGTTTCTCGATCAAATTTTCATCTATATACTCCATATCTTAATTCTAGTCATAATTTCCCTCAACATCTATCAAGGTCCTTCAAACCCTCTTGTCCCCTATAAAGGTTCAATCACATCAACTAAACCTAACCTAGGATTTGAAACTAAAAATCAATCATCGTCATCCATCTCACATAATAATCATCACTATTCATAAATATATACTAGGAAGCCACAATCATGAATAAAAAATGTTTAAAATCATTGGAAAATAGACTATTTCCCACACATGGTAAAATGAGAAAAAAAACACCTCAGTTAATATTCTATCATATTTCTATTGAAAAATTAGTCTAATACCCTTTTTAATAACTTTCAAAAAGAAATATCATTTTTATGAACTAAGATCACCAAGTAATTAACATGGTCAAATAACCCAATGGGTATCCTATAATATCCTAGTTTCTTTCCCGATACACTATAGTCTATTACCCACTAGGGTCACTTTTCAAACTAATGATTTTTCCCAAAGGGAACAACACATATTCATTCATTGTGATTTATACTCATTCACACACACACTATGACCCCCCCCCCCCCAAGAAGACACCCAAATTGACTCAACCTTAAGAAAATCAAGCCTAACTATACAGTTATAATTAGTTCATATCTAGAAATGAATGGTTCTCCTTAATGACAAGTGTGGTAACTTTAGCCCTTTTTATTCCTCACTCTTATAGCAGTGTTACACTCTCCATACATTTAAATCACAACATAGTCATTATGGACCCCTACCTCAAATCCAATAAATCCCTATTCACTTTTCACTGGTTAGTACCTTTGATACCATTTATCATGATTCAACCTCTATGATCTATGAACATGGTCATCTAACCCCATTTTACTCTTTTAATACATTGGTTTCCTTATTATCACACCCCATGATTTTACCCACAAGGGTCAATTTCCAAAAAAATGACTATCCCCACAATCCAATATATTTTCTTTGTGTGATTTTTGCTCACTGTAAAAAAACCTTTGAAACTTCCCATAAGTTCACCAATCCTGACACTACTCAAATAAAAGCACACATAACTATTCATTTTTAATTTGGTAGGTGGGTGAAAATAAAGGATCAACTTACTAACATGGGTAGTAACATTTAGCCTTATTATGTCGCAATTTTCTTTGGGTTTTATAATTATAAATCGAATATAATGATACTAGTATCATTAGTATACTAATATTTTATTATATTACTAGAATAACCATAATTTACATTCCTCTCATTCATTAGAAAATAAAAAATTTCAAATATTATATAAATATTACGACCCCCATGAATGAAATATTTCATTTTTCATTATCATCCAACATGGTTTTCTATAAAAGTTTATTTAATGAGTAAATGTAACATTTATAAAACGATTAAAATTCTATAAAGATAATTTAGGAATTCTGTTAATAAAAATAAGAATATATTATCATTATAAATTTAACTACCTAAAACATACAATACTAAATCTTTTCATAATTAAAATTTATTTTTGAAAACCAATTAAACTATATAACTTTTGTGCTATAGGAATGATAAATAAAATATATCTACACAATTATATTTCTAATGAAACAATTTTATAAAACCCTTAACCTTGTTCAATGTACAGAAGAGTCTTTAGAGGAATTGACCAAGCAATACCAATTGGCTAGTGAGAGAAAACACAATATGATAAATAAAAGGAATATGGTAAAAATCCCTTAAAAATAAAATATACAAGAAAATGGTTCTCAATAAATTATTTAATATGAATAATTTGGTTATTCTAGAGGTTAGACGAATAGCCTATGTGAGCCAGGACTTTGGGTAACTATTCTTTGTATTAATTTAAATTATTTGATACATGCTTCTAATTCTGCCACAATTTAATTTTATATGGTGTGAATAATTATGTATGGAATTATTATATACTAATTAATTGGTTACCATTTATAATTTCACTTTCTTTTAGTCTCTCTATATTTCTTGTCCTTTGATTCATTAATTATATTGTAGGGCTTGTTTTTACTTAATTTAATTTCATTAAGTTAAAACCATTATTCTTGAACACACACCTTTTATGTCTATATTCTTCATCATATGAATGTATCATATTTTTTTACTTATTTATTTTCTATGGTTTATATCTATTCTTAATATTTCACCTCCCTTTGTTTCACAATTCAGCCAAAAATTTACTTTTATATAGATTCAACCTTCTCTCTTTTTATTATCAGAAATATATTACCTATTTGTAAATATTTTTTATATTGTTATAAGAATGATATTATATCTACTTCAATAAATACTTAAGGTCATTTTTGGTTTTATTTTAATTTCTTTAACATTTTATTGAAATGAATATTTTTTCATTTAATTCACTAGTAATGTTTTACTTTATTTACTAAAGTGTGAAAATAAACTCATTTTCAATGTTTAACATATCAATTCTTTTGTCACTTTTATAATCATTTTTATTAATAATGATTTTTATCAATGTTTAAATTTTTTTAGAGAAAATAAAATTCTCAATTTTTTATTAATTTTTTATTTAAAAAAAATAAATTTAAATATTTTTAGAATAATATATAAATTCATTTCATTCCACTTACGTATATTATTATATTACACTTTAAATTTAAAATATTTAATATTAGTTATATTCAATGTTTCAATATTTATTATTATTCTTAAATCAAGGTTTTAAATCTTCTATTTTCACCCCTTGAAATAGATTTTGTAAAGCGACTTAGGGGTTTATCTTTACAACCATATTAAAAAATCATTATGAAAATTATTCTTATAAATTTTCATCCAATATCTTTTAAATCTCTAAATTATTTATCTCTAATAGAGTTATGTTTCTAGTATTTCGCTCTAAATGATCTTATGAATTTATAGTTCATACCTCACCTTGTTTTTAAGGGTTTTATTCCCTTTCATTATTTATCTTTATCTTGAATTTATTTTTCTCTTTCATGCCCATATTATTTAATTACATGGATATATTTTATATCCTTTATATTATTTCTATGTCATGCTTTTTCTGTATTAAAATAAACTTGTTCTCAAAATTGTATACAATTCCAGTTTGAATGGTGTTTTCCAAGAAATGTATTTCATTTATTCACTGGGGGAAATATTTACATTATGTATACTTTTAATTTCAATATGTATTTTTTTATTAATAGGTTATCATAATTATTTATTTTATTTTTTATTCATTCCATAATATGTAAAATGAATTTAACTTAATTTTTTGATAGGTGGGACCTATCTTTATATAGCCCCAAGTTGTATCGCTAGGAATCATGAGACAAAATAGAATTGGTATTTTGGGTAAAGGTAAACAATTTATATATGATTTCTTGGAACAAATCATTAATGGTATGTTTATGATGTCTAATATAATTCATTACATCACTATGAAATTATTTATTGTTATGCATGTGATTATTTTCATTTTTATAGTATCCATGGATATATCACATGCCTTATTTATTCTATTATTTCTTGTTTTGTATACTACCCATTACTTGTAATTTGAGCTCACCATTATTATGTTTCCATTTTCCCAGTTTATGAAGTAGATTATTAAATATAAAATATTTAGATAGATGTTTGAGTATATAATTTTTTAGCGTCATTTTAAATACTTGTTTCTAAATAAGGATTCCCTAGTTTAGTGGAAAAAATACCCATTTGGTTGGAAATATATTGGTTTTTTAGTTAATGTTTCTACTAATACACTATAAATATAAACATAAAAGGTATTAGGTATGTATGTGACTCAAAAAAATCATTTGTATTGTAAATATGGATAGTTATGTTTGGGTCACATCTGTAAGTACCAAACTAGTATAAAAAGGTTATTATTTTCATCACCAAATCTAGGAGTGTGGGTCTATAGAGTTTCTTAAAAAACGTGTACCTTAATCATAATATTTATGTTTGGAGACAGTTTTATGAAACCTATCTAGTGAAATACCAAATATATTCTTGAAAATCATTGAAACCTATAGCTTTTCACTAAAACCTATGACTATTTTCACAATTTCATTTACTCTAATTAAGATTTAATATATATTTTCATCATCATGGATCATAATATCGTTATACATAAATATAAAAAAACTATAGTTTAGATTTATTAACCTTTTAATTTTCTTCATAGATATTTTATAAACTATCCCATGTTCCACTAGATGTATTGATACCTTTTATCTTGATAAAATTCACTGAAAGAGATGAAAAATAATAGTAGTAATCATGACCATCATTGTAAATATGAATTTTTACCATATGATATTATAGTAACACCTTTATGAGGAAGAATAAATCCATTAATAATTGGAATGAAATCACCTGGTCTTTCCATATATAATAATTCATCCAATTAATAATGAGAATACTGTTATTATTCACTGAATTCAAATTGTTCATATTCATTATGTAAATTCAATGTAAAAATATTTAAATATAGAGTACTTGATTCTATTCAAACTCCAAATAAAAAATCATCAATTAAAGAACTTAAATTATCTGATACAGTTGAATAGAACCCCAAATATTATTTATAGTTCATTGAGTTGGTGGGGGTGAATTGCTGAATTTAATTCTTTTTTATGTTTCTTTTTGAAAAATAATTCATTGTCTTTAAAATTGATTATTATATTTTTACTAAAAACTATATTGAAAACATACATAGTTGGAACAATAGATCTATCAAGTTTAATAATCAAAATTATTAGTTAATCCTTTGCATGATCCTGATTCATATGAGAACGTAAAGTCTACTAGTTTAATCAAGTTGATTACAAACAAGTAAATTTTATCCTTAAAAACTAGTTACATAGTATTATCCAAAATATGTAATGTTCTCTACCACTGATATAGATATATATATAAATTCATTTAAAAAACATGATATTCCTCAACCGAACAATAATTTCATCATGTTTTCTTAGAGTTGTTTCTAATTTTTCTTTTTATAATTTTACAATAGAAAGACTCTTTATCCTCTTTATTTTTATAAATTAAATAATCTCTATATTATAAATTTCATAAAATTACACTATATTTATGTAGTTGTAATGAACATTTTCATTTTATATTGTAGTTGCGATATTCAAATTCAAATTTGAATTTCAAATTTGAATACTCTGAAAGACAATTACCATACACTACTATTAACTTGTTGTTAAAATTTTACCACCTCTTTTTGCGTAGCCTAAATTATATTGGTCATGATGAAATTGAAACATAAATTATGGATTTGAAATTATATTTTATCAACAAAAAAACACATTCTTTGTGTAAAAAATTAATCATCGGGAAAACCATCTTGATCCCTTATAATTACCCAAAATTTATTCTTTCAGTTTCTCATCATGGTGTTAGGATATTATTATAATGTATAATATTACATTTTCATAGTGTAAAATAATTTTCATATAATGAACCATTTTACACAACTTAGGGTATCACAAATTCCATTTGTGATAGTTATTCTATACAATACGAGCATCAAAATAAAATAAAATTTAATTTTTTTAAATTAGATTTCCAGTTATAGGAAGTTATTCTTGTGAAAAATTTTAAGATAATTTATAAAAATAAATTCACTTGAAATTTTGGTCATCCTACCATTAAAAAAATTATAGCTCCCATATTAAAAATTGTAGTGTCCCTTACAAAATTAATCTATCATTGAATTACTCATACTGAAACTAGAATTATTATTACAAAATCTCGTTCTTACTATTACATAATGACATTCATTGAAGATAATTATTACAAAAACTCATTTGAATATTATGTTTTACATTTTATTCCTATAATGAATCTGATTCAAGAGTAAATATGCTCATAAATATTTGAATGTATTTCTGTAATGACTCTTCCAAATTGATACATAACTATTTTTTAGTCCGAATATAAAAATATTTGGAAACACTTCAAGATTACTTCCAATGAATCAAAAAATCATCCAAACTTCTCAATATCCTTCACCTAATATAATGGGATTTATTTTAAGAGATTTTAAATATGATTTATTTACTAACAACCAAAAAAACACAATAAACATATTCATTTCGTATTTATCAATTCATATCCTATATAAAAAATAAAAAATTATAGAGAAAACTTTATCATCTCTAATTCTCATTAAATTTCCCTCGGTTGACCATAATATACTGAAGTTGAGAATCATATTAGGTCTCAAAAAATCCCTAAAACATATCTTGGTCTCAAAAACACACAAATCGAAACCTCTATTTTAAATTTTAACAATAGGGGATGTATGAATAAATAGACTAAAATACTAATATTGAAGTTGTATTATTTGGTTATTATGTCAATTAGTGATTGATATTCATCATCAATATTTTTTTCTTTAACCACTTATATAGAAGTATTTGGTTCATTCTATGAGAATAATTACTCTCCCACAATAGTAATATCTTTTTATACTTTATTTAATCTATCAAAACAAGTTTCCTTCCCCCTGAACATTGTTATAGAAATATCTAGTTCTAAGTAATGATTTTATAACTAAACAACCTAATTTAAAATCTAATACTAAAAAAAAGATTACTCCACCCTTAATTTACCTATCTTTTATATAGAACACTCAACGAATTAAATTTATTTTGTTATAATTATTTCATTATAAAGATCTATTGGTTGAACCTACTGTTTCCCTTAGATAATGAGTGTCTCCTAGAAAATAGTATATAGAACCAAAAAATCAAATTACAAATGTTGAGGCATATAAATATTTATAGAAGGTTCCCTATTATATCAATATTATCCCATAAGGTGATATATATATATAATCATGATATAGATGTCATATCAGTCCCTTATTCTTATAAAAATGTTCTTGATTGCAGCCCTAGGTTATAAAGTTCATCATCCACTAGAACAAACACGTACATAATAATAGATCACTCATATATGTAACCCTCTAATAAATTATAACTAGGTATCATAAAATTTCATCTCTATAATAACGGTATTCTATCAAATAATTACAATTTATCATAATATGAAATAGAATATGAAATTATCTGAATTATATGGTAGGATATCTTAAATACAAAGGTATGTTGATAATTTCCATCACTTTTAGCTTCTTTTACACTAAAACTTTTATCTTAGTGTACTAATGCCACTTTTTCCATTAGATCAAACTCTAATGTAGTGAAAATTTAAATTGTTGGAGTGTACTATACTTTCTACCATGGAATTAGTATGATAAAAATCTATACTTCAGAAGATAGAAGCATCAACAGAACCCACTCATATGACCTCATTCCATTGTTTTGGGAAAGTAATGTTACAATTTAGAAGAACAATATTAGGTATTAATAAATCAGAAAGAGTAAACCCTCATGTATATTATATTATTTGTAGCAAAATTTTCTATATTGATTTGTAGAAAGTTCTATGAATTGATACCTTCAACAGCAACCAAGTCATTACCTAGATCAATTCGGTAATTAATCTCTATAACAATTATTAAGACTATATCATAGAGGATATCATTATTGATCCAAACAATGAAACAGAATCATATGATATTTACTTACTTAAATTCCTACAAGTAATCAATAATGACCTAGATCTTATGTTCTTACCTCAATTCTATTACAATCCACTATTTTATTTTTAATTTTTCATTTAAATAAACAAATTAAGATGATCATAGCTAGTTTGCTACGAAACATTGAACTAAATTGAACAATGAATCATTTTTCGTGATAAAATATTATAATACATGATAAAAAATTATTAGAATTAAATATGAAACATCAATAATAAATTATAAGAGGAATAAAACAAAAAGAAAATGAAAATACCATTAACATGTAATTCTTATCCTCATGATTTTTATTCAAGATCATAACCTCAATTGAAACTATAAAAATAAGGTAGATAATTAGGAATATAATAGATTTTTTATCTAGAATTAAATAGGTTGGACGATTCTAAGAATATATATGACTATATATATGAGAATAGAATCTTACAGTTAAATATATATCCTATGGAAATATGGTTGTTGGATATATAGCTGTTGAAAATCTGATTATTGGATATATAGTCATTGGGTATGCATATATCCAAAGGGTGTATTTATTTTTTTAATATTTACTATTTAATGAAAAATAATATAATTTTTTAATGAAGTAAAAAAGAAAATATATAATTTTATAAATTATTATAAGAATATATTATTATGCGTTAAATATTATTATTCTTAATGAATGATTTGACATATTTATAAAATTAAAAGAATAATTTTAATACTAATGGATTGATAAAATTAAATTTTTATAAGATTAATAATTACTTTTAAAATTATATTATTAAATTTATATAATTCTATGAAAAAGTGTTTTTTTAAAGAATTATTTATTAGTTATTAAGTATTTTATCATTAATAAAATAAATTGAACACTTGTTAATGATGAATATAATTTATTAATTAAATTAATAAAATAATATATAAAAACTAATTTAATTGGAAATTTTTGTAAAATAGTATTAATAAAATATAAAATTTAAGAATTTATTTTTCTATAAAAATAGTTTTTAATGCAATTTATGTTTACATTAAGAAGATAAATTTTCAATATTTCAAATTTGAATTAAATTAAATGGATTACATATTTTTATTTAACACATGAAAATTATTTATGGAGGACAATTTTATTTTCAATCATAAAAAATAAGTTACTATGGTAAAAATGATTTTTCATGGAAAATGTAAAATGAGGTAAAATGGGGTTGAGAAAAATTAAAAATGTAAAAAATATCATAAAACAATATCTATATACGTGTCTATGAGGTATTTATCTATAAAAATGTATCTCAAATACATTATTTTACACATTTAATCAACTTTCCTTTTTAAAATGACAACCTTACTCCTAAGGAAATGAATATTCATGGAAAGACCAGTTAAACGTCCTCTAGAAAAGGATTCAACCTCTACCCATTGAAAATACTCATGAATATTAAGTTGTATTTTAAATCCCAGCACATTTTCACGCTCCTAAATACTTTTAA
Source organism: Viscum album (assembly GCA_963277665.1). Classification (NCBI taxonomy): domain Eukaryota; kingdom Viridiplantae; phylum Streptophyta; class Magnoliopsida; order Santalales; family Viscaceae; genus Viscum; species Viscum album. The sequence goes on from OY728156.1 coordinate 1,814,083,105, forward strand.
TGCATTTTTTATCTTGTTGTACCAATAAGGAATTCTAAACCTTTCATTCTGAAGGAACCCATGTCCAGAATGAGTGAATTGATTAAGTTTGTTTCTAAGTTATTCCCTTACATGTTCAATTTATATCTCATATCCACTATATATAAATATCATTATATAGTTTAAGGATGTTATATTAAAATAAATATTCATTTTATAAAATTATTATATTATTATATAACTCTATACTATCACTCATTTGTTAGTATAACATGTTCTTATTTGGGTTGGTTCAAACACTTACATGAATGTTACTATGCCAATATCATCATTTTCATCATGAATAAGTATCAAGACATTAAAACTAATAATTTATGATATTCAAAAGTAATATATGTTCTCAATTTTTATCTGTAATGATGATTTAAAAATGAACAATATTTATAAACTAACTCATGGTTATTAATATATTACATAAAAACATTTGTCATTGATTCCATAATAACAAACCATAATCATACATTCTATAAAATGAATATAAAATTACATAAATCATAATAATTAAACTATTCCACTATATTGAATAATATAGTAATGAAAAACATGGTATCATTGAATGGGTTATGATAACTCTACTATGAAACATGTATGTAATAATCAAAATTTCTCAAATATGAGGATGAAAATAAATATTATCTAACTAATATAGGAATAATAAATGATTATAATAGAATAATATTTAAGAATAATAGATATAAATTAGGTTCTAAATTAAGTTATTATTATGTTTATGTTAATTATAATGAATATTAAAGTTCTTTTGTGTAAGTTACGAGTAAGATGTACGGTTATTATTTTTCAAACTGAATTTAAATTTTTTTTTGATCTTCTATAAAGGAAAATTATATTTTATTATCTCTAAAACCAACCCATTATATTCTCCTCTGTTATTAATTTTTTTTATATACCTTATTAAAAGTTCTTCTATATTTGGTTCACAATTAAATCGAAAGTACATTTGTATATAGATAAAAACTTATCTCTTCTTTTTTGTTAGGAATATTTCTCATTTGTGTCCATATTCATTATTATTTGTTAATTAAATTATTACAATTATATGTTTTCTTAAGATAATTTCTAATTTATATAAATTTATTTATCAAATTTATATTATTTTAAAAATATGTGTATGGTTTTTTTCTACCAACATTGGCTCTCTTTACAAAACTGAGAAAATAATATTCCTTTTTTCACATTCTACATGAACACATTTTCCCTCTTTTATAAAAAAAATTATATTGAATATTCACCTATATGATTTCATGGTTTTCCAAATAATGATCTATTAATTTTTTTATAAAATATTTTCTCAAATTTATAGAAAAATATAAATGTTATTTCTTCTTCTTTGTCTATGTAAATTTTAATGCTCTTATAAATGGGGTTTTTATATATTACTAAATACTTTAATTATTCTTATTATTAATTATTAATAATATCTTATGAAACCATTCACCTATTTTGAGGGATGGTATAAGATAATTTATTTTTGTAGTTTTTTTTGAAATAATTTTCTTTTTCATGGGTTAATTAAGAATAGATGGAAATATGAATATTTTCATGTTCTTATGGAACACATGTGTATGGTTTATCATTGTGTGATGGTTGAATTTTTTATATAAATATAATTCACTGGGTAATGTTTTATATCTCATGAGATCATGATTAGATAAGGGTGGTTTTCCTTATTCCACTATATTAAAGGATATTGTTAGTCAACCCAATTATATTATTTTATGGGAAGGTGGTTAGCATATCCCATTATGATTTAAATGTCATTGTGGTTATTCTTAACATGTGTTTTGATTTATATTCTCACATTTGTGTGACACTCATATGTTATTAAATCCATCCATGATATGTTCTCATGGATTATAATGACTGACTCATGTTTACACACTCACATGTCCCTTGTCTTATGCTATACTAAAAGTATAATGTAATGGAACACGATTTATGATGTATGTTTTACTGGGTATGATTATCTTATTTTATATATATGATCCTTGATTATGTTCTCATACTCAAATTTTCATCTTAAGAATAATTTTTATCTTCAATTGATGTCTATTGTGTTTAACCTTACTAAGAATTCAAGATCACCCTTTCTTATATTTCTGTTACCTAAGTTATGAATAATTGGTAATGTTTTATGTTTAAAAAATCATATTATGTGAGATGAATCTTTATGTAAATATTGAATGTTTGGTAAAATAAGTTATTTATTTATCTTATCCCCCAAAACACAAAACTTATAGGTTTTATGATGTGATTTATGGTGACATGTAATGAATATTATTATGAAATGGTGTATTATATATACATCAAAATATTATATTTTATCAGTTGATATCATAATGGGGTTTATTTTTTATGAAGATTATATTATGAAGAATACGAGGATAGAACTTAAAATAACCTATTATACACCTAAATGATATAGAATGAACATAAAATTCTATATTTTGAAATCATGGTGTCATAATTCATGATACGTTAGGATTGATTTTCTTTTTCATATGATTTTTTACTTTGATTATTGTTTCTTGATTCTCAAAATAACCATTCTGTTTTTTGATAATGGTTCGAAAAATGAGTAATTGAGTAAAAAATGAATGTTCTATAGAATGAAATTAATTTCCCAATGATTAAAAAAATGGGATGGGATAAAGAGTACAAAATACTATAGAAATGTCCATTCAACGATCTTAAACTATAAAAAATAACATAAATCAAAATGAACTCCATAATTTTCTAAGTAAATAAAAACTATTCATCGAGTTCTTCATGCATTAATGACCACACTCCATTAGTGGGTATTCCCACCAAAATATTTTCTAAAAATGAATTAATATAAAAAAATATTATTTGTTTTCTAGTTCTTCAAGTATAAATTCTTTCTTAACTCTTTATCATTTTTAATTTCCAGAAAATCAATGTCATAATCACATTAAAAATAGAACACTAAAGGATAAATTTGACCGTAAATAATGGGATGGGTTCATAAAAATTTTATTAACCAAATATTTTGATAGAACTATTATCATGAAAATAAAAATAATGTTTTTTTGGATTGAAACAAAAGGTGGATGAATTCCTAAATACCTATGAAGGAAATATCTCTATACTTTAAAGTCATTATTATAGTTTCATCGTTAAAAGTTAGATAAAAATGGTCTTTTCTTTAGTTCCTTAAAACCATGTCACTAGAAGGCTTTGTCTATAAGATACATTGTTAGATATGAAAAAGTTATCTAATGTGTTCTCAAGGATGACATGAAGATTAAAGACTCTTATCATTCTCATAGTTTTTGGGATAATAATAGGGTAATTTATTTTCAAGAAAAAATAAATGATAAAATCAAAAAAATGAATGAAGATTAATATTCCTACACTCCATAAATGTAGTAAAAAACATGGAGGGAACTGTCTCCAAGGAATAAGTAAATGGAAAAAGTGTTGAAGAGAAGTCTATCAAACACAAAAAATTCAAAAATATATAATGAAACTAACAAATGAAATGGATGCAAGTAAATCTCATCTAAAGGCACCATCCATGCTTTAATACTTAAATTTTATAGAGTATGTGAAATATTCCAAAAAATGTACATCATGCCTAGGGTTAATGACAATAACTGATATCAGAAATCCCCAAAGAAAAAGGTGTATTGTAAATCCTATGAAATCATAACTACTGAAGTCATTCAAAAAATTTATGTCGTGAATGGTGTTTTTATAATCCACCATATAACTATGAATGTATTATTTGATTCCAGGTCTACCCACTCCTTCATATCTTGGAATTTTGTTAAAGGAATAAAATCATAACCCTGTCAGCTAGATATTGTGTTATCAATGAAAAATCCTAGTGGTATTATGATTTTATCCCATGTATATAACTCTTGTCTAATAGATTTTTTTGAGAATATGTTTTTGTCATAACTTCTTATTCCACCTTAGTTTTAATTTTATTTTATTTTGTACATGTATTTTCTCTATTTACATAAATCCCATATCAATTGTCATGATAGATAAATCACATCTTATATACAAAATTACCCCTTTATAATCTATCGGTATAATGGTGACCATGAATACCCTGTAGAAATTACTTCATTTATATGGGTCTTAATACCCCATTATGGGAGTTATTTATCTCACATGGTTCTGAAAAAAAATTATATTGATTATATGCCTATTATATGAGAATTTTTTGATGTATTTTCAAAAGATTTACCTGGTATTCCCCTGGATCATGTGGTTGAGTTTTCAATAGAACTTATACCAGGTGTTATTCCAATTTCAAATAATCCTTATAGAATGGTCTAAACTAATTTATAGTAATTAAATTACTCACATTTATAGATTCTAGATTATGGTTTTACACACACAATTTCTTCACCCTAGAGTAAATCATCCCTCTTTATTATGAATAAATATGCATAAATTAATCTCTATATTTATTATTTTAAAATTTAAAAAATCATGATCAAGAAGAAGTATCTTATACACCATATTTTATTATTTCTTAAATCAAATGTGGTCGGATAAATGCTTTTAAAAGATATAGGTTTGATATTGATATCACTAAATAAGCATGAAAAGAGAGCATATTCCCAATACAACCCTTTGTACAAGATATGGGCACTCTGAATTCATAATGATTCCATTCAGACTCACAAATTCCCTTCGTATATTCATAGCTTAGATAAATCTATTTTTTATATATTAGATAAATAATTTTTTTTTGTTATTTATGAATTATATTCTCAAGTAATCCAAAATGAAGGAAGGGAATGAATATCATTTTAGGATTATGATTCAAACATTTTGGAAAAATAAATTGTATACCAATTGTAGTATGTGTGAATTATATATAAAAATAATATCATTCATGGATCACATAATCAAAATAAAAGTTATAAATATGGATCATTCAATGAAAATGTGACTGAAAAATTAAATAGACTGAACACTATTTTAGGGATAAATAGTTTTCTTAGAATAGATAGATATTATTATGACCTTGTGAGAAATTTCTCATGACTACCAAATCCACTATCCAAGTTAACTCTAAATGGATTCATGATTTATCACTACACATATACTTATAATAAAATTTTATGGACATTGTTTTGAAATATATAGTGATTCATCCAATAATACTCATGAAGAATTAAATTGGGTAACATATTCTTCATTTATAATAAATATTGATGAAAAAAATTATCGGACACATGATTTGGAGTGACCAGTCAAAATATTTTCTTTAAATATATTTTGGAATTACCTCTATAGTGAAAAATATGAAATATATATTTGTAAAAATATCATAAATTATATATTAAAATATAAAGATTAGAACATGTGAAAAAGGATATGGTTGGATTTGATCAAGTATTATGGTTACTTGATACAATACCGCCCAAGGAACAAAAACAAGTTGGATGATACTCTGAAGAGGAAGGATCAAGCTACCTTATCCATGGTGAGGATTGAAAGAGACTCAAAAATAATATATTTAAAAAATATAAAATATTAAATCATAATGTAAGGGTAGAAATCTTATCTATAATACCCCCATATTTTACTTTCGGGATGTATTTTTTATGTTCTTGGTTTCGGTTTTTGTTTGGGTATATAGTAGGATTGTAGAAAATAGAGATCCTTTTCTAGGGAAAATGACCTAATTTTAGGGGATTTATTTTTATTTTATTTAATGGATTCGAGTTATAAATTTGTCAAAGGCCTTACATGGTTCTCCCTAAGTTTGGAGAATTAAAAAGGTTATTTTGGTATTTGGTGTAGAATATGGGATTTTTTCTATCTATTGGAAATTTACACACCATGTAATGGGATTATGTGTAATATAATGTTTTCATGGAATATATTATGAATCTAGTATAGGTATTTAATGGTTTACATGATTTTAAAATAATTCAAGTTGTTTCATGGTAAAATCGGTAATTTTTACCCAAGGAGACGTGTTTTTCAGTATTCTTGGGTTTTTGGATTATACAATGTAAAAGGGGATTACAAAATATGTAATTATCACATGTTTTCTTATAAGGGTGATATATATAGAATTTTAACTTAATTTTCTTATCATACCCCACTCTCAAACCCCTAAGTGATGTGAGCCGATTTTGAATATCTTCTCTCCCTCTGAACCCTTCATTTGTTGATTGATCATTGTTGTGGTTGGGGAGCGTCCTTCTAGGTAAGCATTACTTATGTTTAATCATTAAATTTTCATTTGATTTTGGTGCTGGTTGCTGTTTTTATTTTTATTTATGATCAATGTTTTTTATAGATCATTTTTATTTTATTTTCTTTCTTTTCCTTCTGGGAGCCGGTCTATAGTTTTTATAATCACAATTCTCAAAAGAAGATAGGGTGTTATAATTTTTAAGGATGGTGTTTCTATAAAATGGGTTAATTTTATGAATTTCTTATCATTATTGTAAATTTCTTTTTTTTTAATTTAATCGATTTTATTTTTGGTTTCTAGTGATTTCTTGGGAAGAATAATTTTTTAAAAATGTTTTTTAAACTAATTTTTGTGCACCAAGTGTTTGATTAAATGACTGAGTGAGGATTTTGACATGGAAATGGGTTTTCAAATTCCAGAGAATATTAGAGTGGATTTGTAAATGTTTTAAAATAAGTGAAAAAATTATATGGGTTTGGACAAACATGGAACATTGGGAACCTTGGTTGAATTGTGAAATAGTCATGGGTAACCTTAGTGAGTGTGACACAAATGGGTTTATTTGGGGTATATCAATTGACTATAGTAGAACTCGAAATTGGATGGTACCAACATATTCCTAGTTTAGGCACTATTATGTCTATTATATATTCTCATAGGCTTGTTCCCAATATGGTGTCCTTTTTATTTATGGGGATTTATCACATTATGGATTTTATCATAGATTTTTTCTCACTTGTTTTCACATGAGGTTGTATATTAGGGAATCATGTGATAGTTTATTTCATAGATATGTGTTTCCTAGATTAACTCATGTTATATGGATATGATTTCCTATTTTACCAGTTTTACTTGTCATAATTTAATATTTAAGAATATGAAATAAAAATCAAAACCAAATTAAAATGATGTAAAAATGAGATTGGATTTATAAAAATGAATTGTAAAACTATTTTTGTTTCGAAAGTTAAAATAGTATCATTCTTGATATTAGACATTGTATAGACTCTGTGGTGGTATCCTAATGGTTCTTGTGTTCACAAATTACTTTTTCCTTTGGGTATTTTTTGATGTTTTATTGAAGAATGTAGGGAAATGGGAAAGAATCTTGAAGCATGTTGGATTCTCGTTTTTCACTTCCTTTAGAATGGGATGTTATGGAGGTGAATATTGGACATATAAAAACCTTTCATTCATTTTTTAACCACACTTTTTTTCTTTATCCTATATGTATTGATTTTTATGGATCTAGTTTTGTATCTTTTTTCCACATTGTAACATATTGAAATATATATTTTTGGTTATATTGATGACTTACTTATTTTATCTTTATTTTGCCGCACCATGATGGGTCAACTCAGGTGGCTCGAAAGTTTACATGGTTTGGCCTTTTACAGTATATTTATCAATTGAATTATCAAACCTTAATCCATATAAATATGTTGGAATCATATAAGGATTATATGGAGATACATAAGAAGGTATGGATTATGCTTCATGTTTAACATTGATAATGATATAATAGTATGGTTTAATAATTTTATTTGTGTTTTATTAATAACAAAATTGAAGGAGTTGTGGATGATGCACATATATCATAATTCCTTATCCATCCTGTAAGTTTGATGATATATATAAATATTAATAATCCTTTCTGGTGGGATAATATGAAGTGGGAGATTATATAGTATGTTTCTTGATGCATGGTATAGTAAAATGTAAAGTTTGAATGTCAGATTTCTAATGGGATTAATAAATCATTACCCATAAAAATATAAAAAATGGAAGAAAATTAGTGTGTATTTCATCATGGGACTTTCTTAGACTTATAAATTTTATAATTCCACTTGGGTTGGGGTTGATCTTCTTAGAAATTCATTATATTTAACTACTATTTGCGAATAATTCTCACTCCATAAACTTATCAAGATATATATAGTGGTAGTGGTAAGGCTTTATAGAGTACCACTCTCAATTGTATCTGATATATATATGGGGTTTCCCTCGATGTTCTAGATAATTCTCCAAGGGAACCAAGATATAGAGTTTGGATTTATTGATATATAATTTCCTTATATTGATGGTCTATCTAAAAATAACTTCCAAAATCTTGAGGATATGATAATATCCTCATTAATGGATTTCAAATAAAATAGGGATTGATAACATTCCATAGTATAGTTTTCATAAAATAATAGTTTCCATACTGTAATTTAAATAGAATTATATGATTATCTATATGCGAAAAAGTCTAGACTCTAATATGTGGCGATAAAGTTAGAGATTGTAAACTACTAGGACTAGATCATTCTCAGTAAATGGTAGAGAAGATTCAAACCATTTAGCAGTATATTAAAACTAGTCAAAGTCGATAAAATATATAGGGTGATAACCATAGATGAGATATAGAGTTTGAAGTCAGATACATGGTATTCATTTTAATATCACCATATAATAGTGTTATATTTTTTGTGAATAAGTAAAAGTTGATCCCTTGATACATTCCCCTTTTCAATTCCTCAATTATGTAGAAACAATAGTATACTATCTTTCACATCCATCAAACATCTCCCAAGTGAATAATGTGTTACATGTATCACTTTTGAGGATGTACATACCTTACCCTTCACATGTACTAAACATAGAAATTTTAAAGTTAGAATAAGATGTTTCTTACAAGAAGAAATATATAAAAATCATTGATACTAGAGATAAAAAAACTATGACACAAGACTACACAACAGCTTAAAGTTCTATAGAAGTGTCATAAGTTTTAAGAAGCAACATGGGAACAAAAATATGTAATGAGGAAGAAGTACCCTCATTTTTTCACCAGAGTAATGAAATTAAAATGGTGAAATTATCCCACATTAGGTAGAATGTAACACCTCATGATTTTACATTGATTTTTTTCCTTAAAAAACAATTTTGAATGGCTTGTTTCATAAACAACGCCAAACTAAATCATATCATCATACATTTTATTGAGATTATAAATTAAGAAAAATATTAACACGTTATGATAATTATATATAAAACTTCATTAATAAAATTAATAGGAGTGAAACATAATGTAAATAAAAAGACAATGAACTTATAATACTTGTCCTCATGGTTTGCATTAAAGATAATAACCCTAATTTTACATTTGGAAACAAAAAATATAATTATAAATATAAAATTCACGTTGATATATAATCAAATATAATGAGTGATTCTAATAATGTATGTAAGCCTTTATATAAAAATGGAATATTACACATATATATATATATATATCTGTGTGTGCGTGTGTGTTCATTAGAAATATGGCCATTCGAAATATTTTCACTATGTGTGAATTTATCCAATAGATATATTTAATTGGAGTAATTGTTAGTAAAAAATTGAAAATAATTAAATTTGAGAATAATGTAAAAACAGAAAATACTTTATTAAAATATTTTATTATTAAAATATATTCATATGTGATAAAAATTATTATCATTATTATTAAAGAATGATTATATGTATTTTTAAAATTAAAATAAATATTTTAATTACAATGTTTTGATAATATTAAATTTTGATAATATTAATAAATAATTTTAATAGGATGTGGTTATATTTATTAAATATTAAAAATGTTTCTTTCTAAACCCTATTTTTAGGCATTGAATCTTATTAACTTAATAAAATAAATTATTCACTTACTAAGGATTAATCTGAAGTAATTATTCAATGAAAAACATATAGTTTAACAACAATTTAATTTTTATTTGATATGAATTAGTATTAATAACAGATAATGTTTAAAATTTTATTTTTCTATAAAAATAGATTTTTATACGATTTATAATTTGACTTAAAGGCGACATTTCCAATATTTAGAAATTGAACTATAATAATTGGATTTAAAAATTTATTCATAACTTTTAGATTAGGTAAGTGGGTAAAGTTCATTTTTAAGCATAAAAAAAGCTATTGAGATATAAATTCTGTTACCGCGTAGAGGTAAAATGAGGTAAAAAGGGTTTAAACTAAGTGGTAAAGGCATAAAATATCATAAAACCATATCAATAAATGTGTAAATGGGATATTATCAACAAAAAAATATCTCACCTCCATTAGTTTACAATTTTTATCAACTTTAATTTTTAAATTACAAACTTACACCTTAATAAATGTATATTTGTTAAAATTTCACTGAAAACTCACATATTTAAGGGTCCATCATATAACCCTTACAAACCACTAAAACAATTCAGTTTTATCTGAAATACCTACTGATATTTTGTATCTTAAATACTTCTAAGAAATTTTTTAGCATCTATTTACAATAACTAAGCTTAAATCATATATTTTAAAGGAACTCGTGTCAAGAAGGAGAGAATTCGTCATGTAGGTATCTAAGTTATTCCCTTAATTTTTCAAAAATTATCACATATAATATCTTTATAAATATAATAATATATTTTAATTTTGTTATATTAAAATCATTATTCTTATAAAAAATATACTACTATTATATACCTTTATAATCTTACTCATTCATCAGTATAGAATGTTCTTATTTTGGTCGATCCAACAGCCAACATGAATGATGATTTACCAACATCACCATTTTTTCCACAAATAGGTATCATAACATTAATACTAATAATATATGATTTTAAATAGTAATATAATTCATTAATATGGATTTGGATATATGACATAAAAAATTAATAATCATTAAAATGAAATTCATGGTTATCCGTAAATTACAAAAATAATGTTCTTCATGGATTCCATTACCGAAAGGCATACCCATAAATTTCATAAAATGAATATAGGACCACATAAATAATTGGAACCAAAATATTCTATAAAATAAACTAATTATATAATGATTAACTTCATATAAATGAATGGGTTTTGGCATCAAAATTATGACACATGTGATAAATAATCAAAATTACTAACATTCATTGATGAAAATAAATATCAAATAACTAATATTTGTGTAATTAATGATTATAATTTAATAATATATATGGGTAATACATATGAATACGTTTATTAAATAATTTATTAATATGGTTATATTTATTATACAAGAGGTTAAAGAACTTTCTTTGACGTCTAGAGTAAAATGTAAGTAGTTTTTTACAAGCCACATTTTAAAATTGATATTTCAAATATTGGAACTTCCATCTTGGGAAATAATATATTAATATCTCAAAAAAAATATCTATTTTCTTATCCTTAGGTTATATTTATATTTCACGTGTATTCTTACAATTTATTCTCCCTTTGTTTCATAGTTAAACCAAAAAGAATATTTTAAGTTGTTCAAACATAAATTCTTTTTTTAATCAAGAATATTTCTCCTATAAGTCCATATTATTTTTTATTGATGTACATAAACATTATTTTTTGATTTATTAAATTAAATTAAATTAAATTATATTAAATTATATTATATTTTATTAAAAATTTAGTATTCTTTAAACATTTATAGTGCGATTGTTTTCCACCAACTTTTACCCTCATTACTAAATTTTGAAAACTCTTCATTTTTTATAGTTTCTACATGAATGAAAATTAAATATTTTACAACCATTTTTTGAAATGAAAATTATTATTAAATTTTTCATAGTTTTATAGTAAAATTTATATTTCATTTATATTATAAAATGATTCTATTATGAATTTAAAAATATTAAAGGGTATTTATTATTCATTGTTTAAGTAAATTTTAATTATCTTACGAAAGTTTTTTTCATTCACATGAAAATCATTTACTACTTTTTATTTTTCACTAGTAAAATTATTTAATAGAATCAACCACCTTGTTTATCTAGTTTCCTAATGATAATTTCTTATGGGTGATTTCATAAAAGACATTTTTTTCATAGATAAATTAATCTATGATGGAATTATGTGTATTTTCAAGTACTTATGGCACACATATATATAGTTTGTAATTATTTCATGTGTGGGTCTATTATATACCTACAATTTATTAGGTATTATTTTATATCATATGATATCAGGATGGGATGTGGGTGGTCATCCCAAGTCCACTATATTAAGGTATGTGGGTAGTTATCCCAAGTACACTATGTTATGATAAGTTCCATAGCCTATCCACTTATGATTTTAATTTCTTGGTGGTTATCTTTGACATTTTATATGTTTTTTATTTATGTTTCATCCAAACTATTATATTTTGTGTTTTACCTATGTTATGTTCTTATGGATCATAATTATTGACCCATGTTTCCAAACCTCTATGCCTCATTTTTTATGTTATTATAAAACCCTTATTCCGTGAAAAATTGTTTGTGATATATGTTTTATTATGTATGACTATCTTAATTTATGTATGTGTATCTTGATTATGTTCTAATACATATATGTTCATCTTATACTCACTTATAATCTTATATTGTTTTCTCTTATGTTTACTACTTCTAAGAAACTAAGATCACACTTTATAATGATTGCATCCCCTATGTTATGAAAATGAGTAATATATTTTAGGTGTCAAAAAGGGTATTGTGTGAGAATATTGTTTTTAGGAGATATTAAGAATTTTTTAAAATAATATTTTTATATATATAATATCCAAAGACTATAATGATATAGGATCTATGGTGTAATTTATGGTTAGACTTAACAAATATTAATTTGAAATGATGTTTGATATATTCATAAAATGATTGGGAAACCTCATATTCAAAATCCAAGGACACCTACACATCCTAAATGTCTATTTCATGGTGATTTACTCATTACCTTGTGGTAAATATATAACATGGCATACAAAATAACCATACATACTATGGTGTACATTTATTAACCTTCTCTTACACTACATAAATCTCATTGGATAATGTATTTTCCTAGTTAGTTGAGAGATTTACCACCCCAAAAATATAGGACTCACCAATACTAGTAAGAAAAACAATATATACAATTAGTTTTCATTATGAAATCATATAGGAACTTTTGAAAGATGAGAAAGCGTTCCACTGAACAATAAGATCATCTTTCATGTAAATTACTAGCTTCCATTACTACTCCTGGTGTTTGATATTACATTCCAAACATTAGAAATCTCAATGTAATTGGAGAGTTTATAGTGAATACCTTAAGGAAAGTATGGACCTAAAATATTACCTATAAGTATATCATAATTGATGATATTTTTCCACTAGGAACAGTTGTCAAAGACTATCATTGTGGAGGTACAACCTCACAATCCTATAAAAAGGCTATGAAGGTAAACTAGTAAGTTATACTTTAAAGGTATTGATAGAAATAACAAGTAATATACTTCATTAAGGGAATATTATTAGGCCTCATCAGTCCCACTTCCCATATATGTTCCTCCTTATTCTTCCCCATATCCTTTGAACATCTCGCCTTACACATCCCTTTAATCATCTCTAGTAATTATAACTCCCTTATATTCCCTAGTTATATATTTCATAAGGGAATCAATTTTATTCTTTTGGGTGGGTTTAAAAATAGAGTATTGAAAATATCATCATAAATATGTGATAATATAAGGGACTTTAGTTCATGGGTGTAAGCCTTATCCTCCTCCTATTCAATGATACACTTGAGACCCTTTATTGATGTCGTTCACCCAATCCCTAGCATGTCAACCACAATATAGAGTAGGGTGTAGAGATATCTTGTGTAATAATTTTCTCTCATGGTGTATTATTCACCCCAGGTGGTTAGAAACACTATATCACATTCAATACATATAATTATAAAGATTAAAAAAATCCACCACCATGAATTGTTATAGTAACACAACCTTCACTGAAAAAAATCACAATAAATGATGTTGGCTACAATCCTAGTATAAACCAATTAACAAGGTGACCATCCATAGAATTGGATACTAGGATATATGAACCCTTATAATATTCCCCTAAAATTCTCTCAATAGATATAAAATTTCTGAGATAACACTCCTTTCATAACTATAAAAATTTTAGGTAGTTATACCACCCCTTCAACTTATACATTGATTTTAACACCCAATAATCCTTTTGAAATAGACTGATATTATAATTAATTAGTGGTAGAGTAATATCCAACCATGTATCCTCAAAATCCTTCAATATTTAAATTAACACATTCTTAGTTGATTTCAGTCCCAATAGACCCAACAAATAGTGGAGTGATTAATTTTACTAATTCAAAAAAATTAATAACCTAAAAATAGGTCATAGGGATCACAAACAATCACCTAATTTATATTTTTCATAATAATCAAATCATAAAAATCAAATTATATATCAATAATTATCTTTAATGGAATTTCAATCATCCACCATACTTTAAGTTGGTACGTCGTATAAGGAAAATCAAAAAATTTCATGGTGACCAAATATACATTTAATCTTTTCAGATATTACTGAAACTATATGGGCACCATTACTATTTAAAATTAATGGTTAGAATTCTAAAAATGGAATAGTGAAGAGGTTTTAAAACTAAAAATAAAACAACTTCAATGAATTTTAATCCTAGTATAAAGTCTTATCATGGATGATGGATCGCACTCCTCGTTATAACATTACCAAAACTAGAACATCCAGATTCATCTAGTTTTTTAATACCAAAGAAGCAACCATAAAAATGTTATTGGTATAGATACCCATATAAGAGTCTTTAACTAATAGATTACACTCAATTATAATATTCTATAAGAAAAATTATAATCAAGTGAACAATTTCACCTTATGATTAATCCCAATTCCTTATTCATTACATCAAAACCCTTCCATATTTCGCTAAAAGGACCATCTTTATTAATGGTATATTCTATTGAGTAGAAATATAGCATTCTAACTATTGATGCAGCCCCATGTGGTGACAAGAAAAATATTTTTACATTTATTTAATGGTATTTAAATATTTTATTGTACATAATTAATCAAATACATCTTGGTTTCCTAAAAAAGAGTCAATCCAAGAATATTTTTTTGCATCATCCCATTAATTGGTAATCTAGGAGATTCAATTATAAATTCCATAAAAAAATTTAATTATACAATGTTTTTGTGTATCCCAAAGGTTTATAACAAGTTATTCATAAATTAAGTGTAAGTTTTTCATCTCTAAAAATATATTACTGATGTACTCTGGTATAAATATATAGTGGTGGTATATAAATAAAATAATTACTTCTAAACTACCTAATGTAGTTCAATAAACTTTATCCACGTCTTGAAATATTAGAATCTTTAATGGATAAATAATTTATATTCCCACTCATCTATAATGATTCCCTTGGAAAAAAATCTTATTGTGGACTCCATTCCCTCATTTTATCAACAATTTAGGTTCTCATAATGGTGAAGTAATTGGGAATTGTAAGATCTAGAGATTGGTTTTTTTATTGACTTTATAGGGGTGATACCAAAAGGTGAAGTTTCTATAAAAGTGTTACCATCAAAAAATTCCTCTTCAATAAAATGTTTTATGAATCCTACACCACCAAATACTTAATACATAATAACATAACTTCATTATATGATGATGGGTATCATGCACCATCCAAAATTTCTGACCCATATAATGGTATTCTATCAAACATTTAGTCATTTTAAAGCTCCTATATAAGGAGATCGAATACCTTATGGTGCTTTAGAAAAATATAGTGGTGAAAAGTAGCATAAAATTAATAAACATGGTAATCTGCCTTTTAGAATATTTTTTGAGTGTTAGAACAAGATTAAATTTTATTAATTTCATATAAATATAGAGAAATAAAAAACACATTGAAAGTAAGAAAAAGAGTTGAAAATATTGAAAAGAAGTGATATTTTCACAATGTATCAAAAATGTTATAAGTAGAAATGGTACACATGAATGTTTAGTAACACTTTTATAAAATCCTTGTGTGATTAAGAGCTCACACAGATAGAGCATACACTAAAAGAATATATTAATGCTGGTTAAAGTTACTTACTTGATCAAATAAGCAACATTAAAAAATTTATTTATGTGAGAACTTATATTTTGATATAGGACTCATAAAAGGTTCTTGGTTAATCTATTGGTATGATTACACTTATATAAAGGGTCATAAGGTACCGTTTATCTTCCATACATGTAAAAAAGTGGGGTCAAGAATAGAAATTGTAATTTTTTTCTCATAATTTGTGTCTCTTCATGATGAATAAATCTAATTATAAGGGGGGATATAACATTGAAGCTTTGATAAAAACATTTATTTAGACTTGTAAATTTTGAAATTTTTGATTTGTAATTTTCACAATAAAAACTAAATTAAGGCTGTATAGTGAAACTAATTATGTTATAAAGTGTAAGATTAAGTGGTAATTGAATCTAGAGCATGTGGCAGTATTAGAGACAATTGAATTTGGATGATGGAGGTGTGGAATAATAAATAACTCAAGTATGGGTAAAATTTGATGGATTTATAGGAATAACCTAATAGTTTTTAATGGGTATATAAGATTATTCATATGTATTTATAATAAAATATTGAACTATTCAATAAGGATCAAAATCTGTAATGGCATGATAGATAGAATTCAAATTCATTCTATCAATATTTAGTTGTCATAAAAATTTATTATCATAGCTTATCCAAAATAGATAAAACTTTATATGGTGAAGTAATATGTTAATATCTAGTACCTCATCCAATTTTAAACTTAACCTATTATATAAATGGTTGACCTTATATACCTTACAAATTTCAAAATTTATAAATAATGTCACAAAATTTACCAAATTAATCATTTACCCCCCAAATATCATTAATAATGTCTTAATGGTCACATGCCAAATATGTGAATACCTTGGTAATATATTATCCTAATGCTAGGTAATAATTAGAATCACCATAAATCCTCAATAAAAACATGCATGCTTCCTCATTACTTGAATAAAACCATATATTATTGAATATATTCCATATATCTAATCATATTGTAAAATCCATTAATGATATCACAAATGACATTATTGGTAAATAAATTATCCGCTCTATGGAAATCAATACTATCCATTTTAATTTATCTATATCATTCATCTCTTTATCCTAGCATCATTATCAAAACATTAGGAATATATTTAGGGTATTATTTCCCTTGATTATTTGTTCTCCAAAAAATATAACCTTTCCGTTAAATAACTTTCTATGTTATCAACCTCATTAAAAATATTCTTTCAAATCCTTAATGAAAAAAATATACTGCGAAATCCTTACATATTTCATAATTTTTTAATCTCAACACATAAATACATCCATCATCCCACTTCCTTCACAAACCATTAACTGGGATTTGTTATCTTATTCTTTAATACCTCCTTTATTTCATATGTCATTCATAGTATCTTTATGTTTGATAAAAACCCATTACTCAAACAATCTTGTTGATTCTACTCACAAGCATTCCCCTAAGGACATAGATTTTCATAAATCCCATACTTTCCATGTTAGAAACATTCAACCATCAAGGATAACTTTTGGAGGCAAATATTCATATCCATTGAATTAATTGACCTTTTCCTTTTTAGTTATTAATAACTTTCCTTGTGTCTTTCCTTTCCACACTTGAAACGTCTCTCTGTTTGTCTTATACATTCACATTAGTGCTTCTTCAAACATTTACATCATAAAAGAAAATTGATATATCATTCCCCCATGTTCTTCGTTAACTAAAATATCATAGAATGCTATCCTTCTCTTCTTTGGTGAATTTGAATGTTTGTTAAGGTGCACACTGCAAATCATATATCATGATAAGTGATTGGAAATATATACAATATCATATACTCCATTCATATTTCCATATTTCTTCTCGTCACCAAAATCTCAATCGCATTCTATGTTCACTCAATTCCTTATGGTTCCCTCAATTGACTAAAACCAAAAAGAATAGTGTGAGAAACACTAATCATGGTTTAAAACAAAATAATCATTAAAATCACTTATAGTATGTCTAAAACATTACACATTATTTTTAATCTATGAACCATTACTTGTATCCTATGTCATTCATAGTCATCATCTATTTCAATTTTTCATGGTTGATCATAATTGTTTTGTGAATTTACCAAGCATATCTCCCGGGAGTGTCAACCCATGTGTAATGAAATCCCCATTATCATTCACTGGGTGACTATCAAGTCTAAATAAATGCACCCTTTTAAGAGTTAATACCCCTAGTTACCTCAATTCTAGATCCATTCCCACTTGTAGTATCCAAACAGGGATGTAATAAATTATATATAACTAGATTTGTTCCTTCAAATATTCCATGACATTTTCCTATATTTTACTTATCCTTATACTTATCTTTTGAGACATAGGTATAAATAT
Organism: Viscum album; assembly: GCA_963277665.1. Taxonomy (NCBI): domain Eukaryota; kingdom Viridiplantae; phylum Streptophyta; class Magnoliopsida; order Santalales; family Viscaceae; genus Viscum; species Viscum album. The sequence goes on from OY728156.1 coordinate 1,814,101,701, forward strand.
CCTTATAAATAACCCTAGGGATATCATTAAACTTTTCAAATCTTAGTATCTAATGTTTAACTAGACGTATCCTCTGATACCAAATATAGTTAACCAAGATTTTCATACATTGATATTATAACATTTTAGACGAACAATCACTACATTACACAAATACTGGCCTAAGCACCAAAATAGATTACTCCCTTTGGATACTTGGGAACATAAACCACTAGTACATAAGTGAGATACATTAACTCTCACTATATTCCTCATAACTATAACCATTCTTAGACATATAATACATAATATATTATTCATATCCCCAAGAATGTAAACATAAGAAAGGGTGATCTCATATTCTCATTATGAGTAAACTAGGGATATAAATAAGCATAACATGAACATAAGTGTATGATAACATGAGAGTAACATTTTAAAACCATACCATACATATCAAAGATCATAACATTGAGTCCATACATAAATATTGGAAGTTTATAATATATAGATCATAAGAAAATCAAACGACATGATCCATGAGATCATAACATTGGAATAATACATAGATTTGTGGAATATATATAATCATAGAAAATCTTTTGTCAAGGCTACCCACCAAGACAGTCATAACATGTTAGGATTGAAAAAATAACCTATGTACCTACTTTGGGAATTCGATAACCATATGTGTACCCTTTTTCGAGTATGGGATAACCTTCCATGTACCCTTTGAGCTCATATAACATTAAGAATTACCCAATTGATTGGAAGGAGATATTTTCCCACCTGTCACATAATGAAAATCATACATATGTTTTCCACAACATAATAAAAAATCATTATATAATAACCAATGAAATGAAATGGGTTTCATAAAAATTTCATCATATCATAACGTATGAAAAAGTAATAATTTTCATATTCATTTCATTATATGATAATATGTGGAAAATGAAGAGGCATTGATAATAATATTATCATGTTATAACTTGTAGAAGTGAAACAGGTTTCATAAACATCATGTCATCAAAATCATAAACCATTCATTTAAGAAATATAAATAGTATCCTTGGACCACATCCCCAGTAAAGAATAAGTATCCTTAATGGGTTACATCTTTTATGGAAAATTATTTTAAATAAAATCCCTTGCAACATTTCTTGAGAAAAATAACCTTTCATTAGAAATGAATTTTTAAAACTAAACTTTATAAAATATTTTGGAAATCCATATATTTTAAAATAAACGTGAAAACTTATAAAGGAATATCTAAATATCATTTAAAAAATTTATTGGGGAAAATATATTTAAAAAGTTTCTAAAAACATAAACAATTTGAAAATAATTATAATTGAAAATACTTTTCATTGAAAATAATTTTCATTGAAAATAACCTTGAAAACTTGTGAAAGAAGCATTAAAAATCATTTAAAACATTTCTTGAGGAAAAAATCCTTTCTTATTTGAAAAAAAACTTTTTGAAACATAAAAAAATTGAAATCCTTTTCTTTAAAAATAACATTGATAAAATATAAATGAATCTTCAAAAAAATAATGGTCATTATGATAATAAGTTTTTCTCATTTCACACATGTTAAAACAAAGTTTCCTTTCACATTTTCGATAAAATCCAAACAATCATTTTTTAGAAAATGACATGAAGATTCATTTCAAAAAAAATGTAAAAATTAAAATATTGGTAAACTTTTATTTTAAAAATCATAAAATTATAGTATTAAAATTTTGAAACAATATTTGGAAAAAATTGTTTAGGAATAAAATGGATTTCTGGTCGAAGAGATAGTTGAAGTTGGATTTTCAAAATAAAATTCTAATTACGTTTTTCACGAAAGAGTAGAAAAATTAATATTATTAGTATCATTAATAACCAGAGTAGAAGAAAATTAATCTTTCTATTGAGATATTAATCATAATATTTTGTCATCAGAAACATGATCCTAAAAAATCCTGATAAATGATGAGTTCATAACATAAAATCATTACCACTTTGGTAACTTTGAATCATAAGACCCTTGAAGAAATAACGTTAAATGAGACATAAAATATCTTGAATATAAATAATTTCATGATATTACATGTCAATGGATATATATATAAACTTCATAAAAAAAGATAGATGTATAACATAACATATCTCTTAGAGAAGGAAAATTGAGACAAAAATATCTTACCAATTTGGTAACTTTTGAATTGTAAACCCCATAAAAAGAGATCCTAAAATTGATATCAAAATACTAATAATTTTTAGGATAATAATAATAAAATACAATCATGTGAATTATATATACCATATTAAATAAATAGGTGGTGAATATGACATGTGTCTCACAAATGTAAAAGGTGAGACAGAAATCCATTACATTATGTATTGAGTTCATTCATACAAGTTCAAACCTATTTTATAATAAATTAAAGTTTTTTGTAAATATATTACAAAACAATACATATATATATCATACCATATATTATTTTCTTATGACCTCTCCTTAATTTTTTTTAACAATTCCATATTAAAGCAATGTTCCATGCAATAACCGCTTTTCATGTAAATTTTTATTTGTTATTTTTGTTCCACTTAAATTTTTCATGGTTTAATAATATAAATAATTATAACCATTATATAAATATAATTATATTAAATATAAATTTATTTAGATTAATTTTTTAAATTTAGTGAAATAAAATTACATAATTTTGTAGGTGATGGAAGGTCATACCTTTATAGGAACATCGTTTCTTATTTTATTATCGAATTGAAAGAAATGAATGTAAATGATATATTATAATTATAGAATATTTTTTATTTAAAATATATATCACATAAGTTCACTAAATACATATTAATTACCATCCATGTAAAGAATTAACAATTCACATCACTTCATGATGCAGTAGTCCATCGTACACATGAGTGACATTGTCATATTCCCACAAAATGGATATTATGAAGGTATGTGTGATATAATAATTCCAGAAGGATAATAATATTATAAATATCATATTTAAATAATAAATAAATCATTATTAATATCCTTGATAGGTGGTGATGGAAAAATTAATGATATTAGTTCACGAGGCGGTAGTCCACCATACACATGAATAATGATTTCATATCCCATTTGATGTAAGTGGAGATGGTCGTTGTTCAATACCTTTAAAATAAAATATCTTTATATGAAATATACTAAAGTTATTATATAAAACTTTTATACTAATAATTAAATTATGTTGTGGAATAAATAATATAAAAATGTTTGTTGATGAATGTTACCTCTTCTTCGAGTCTCATCCACAGGTCTTAACCAAAAGCCTTTATAGGTTGGATTTTGATCTAAAATATGGTTTCTATGATTATAATAGGGATTTTGGGAAGTTATTTGGGTAAAAATTGGTTTAAACAAAAGGTTTTGAAGGTGTAAATAAGGTAGGATAGGGGGTAGCCTTTTATAAGTGAGGTGTGTGGAACACTTCTAATTTTTTTAAAAAGTAATGAACCGAAGTTTTCCAAATTCCAAAAAGGGTAAAAAATGAATCAAATTAAAATATAATACATTATAAGGTCTAAATATTTCCATAAAATAGATTTTATACAACTTTTCAGGTCATTTTAACCCTTATCATTTTAGTTTAACCCCTCATAAACCCATTTTTACCTTAACCACGATAATTAATTTCAAATGTTTTCACTATTAATTTTGATAAAAACTAAGATAAATGTATTATATAATATAAATTATTTTTATTCCAAATATGCAATCTATTTTTCCAAACTCCATTGATTTATGTGGAAAATTTTAATTTAAAACCAATCCAATAGACGCAATGAGAAAATGAGTTTTCAAAGTAAAAATGTTCGGAAGTTTACAAAGTTTTTATATCCAATGTAAATATATGATTGATTGAATTGACTAAATTAGAAAAATATATATATAATTTAAACTATTTTTAATTAAAAAAATCAAATAATTTAATTTTAAAGAAAATTAATTGAAAATGCAGTTTTCAATTAAAATTCGGTTTTTTTATTATACCTCCAAAACTAAAACATTCATGAAGAACCCAAAAATTAACCCTAAAACATTTTTAACATGATGATTCCAAAAATTTATTTTATTTTTTCAGATTATTTTTAAAAAAAATTTAAAAATTATTTTTAAAAATACGTTTGCAAAAAATGTAACAAAACTTTTTTTGAGAAAAAATTATTTTTTAAGCACAAAATTGGTCTTATTATTATATTTTTTATATAAAACACATAAGAAAACTATTAAATATTTTATTGAATATATAATATACACATTTCAATAATATCATTCACTAAAAGTGTTTTTCTAATTTATTTATGTAAAACATTTTTGTTTGCAAAAAAAAATTTTGGAAACATATTTTCTTTATTTTTGAATATTTTTTATTTTCATTATTAATTAATTTTCCACCAAAGAATTAATTTTATATAAAAATATAAAGTATATATTTTCATAATTTTGTTAATACTTTTTATACTCTCCATTTCAATGGCTAAGTGATAACTATCATTTCAAATAATTATATTTTAATAATATTTCATGTTTCATTTTAACATAGTATTATGTGTAACACAAGCTAAACTTAGGTTTATGTGTCATGAGAGACAAAATAAGTGTTGTGTTTAATGAAAGGAAAACTCATTATAATGTGTAATGAAAGATAAACTCAGTGTTACATGTAAAATAATCAAATCTCATTGTTGTGTGTAACATATTCTAAACATAGTTCTGCATGTAACACAAAATTTCAAAAAGATTAAATTTATTTGATAAAATATAAATTTCAAAAAATCTAATGGTGGTAAAAAACAAATCAAAGGTGCCCTAAAAATATTTAATTACATAAATATATTCAATTTTTGTAATCATGTGTTTATCACTTCACAAACACATGCTCATCATTTCATTAGATGATTATCCATCAAAATCCATTGATCCTAAATTCATCAATTAAACATTAAATCAGAGTACAACAACAAATCAATTAATTAAAGTATATTATATCTAGAGTACACCCTAAGAATCTTCAGAAACTCATTAATCATTAATCATGTCCATGTCCCTCTAACTATCACCACCTTAATTCCCTTTTAATTTTCAAAGTTTGGTGTACCATAAGCAATGACCCAAGACATTGTCTTTACAAGCCCATGGACTAGTAGAAGCCCATGGGATGGTCTAACATATTTAATATACAGTTTGAATTCAATAATAGATTAGAAACGTATAATCACTCATTATATCAGTGCTACCACACATATATAAACTTGGAAAAGAATCAATAATTCGAGGGATATATCAAGGAAAACTGCCTAAAATTTAGTTAACATTAAAACCATGTTTTGATCCTAAACATTAATCTAAATAATTAGCATCTTCTTCTCATTGAGATGAATCCAATTCCATAACGACACAACATTCTGACCAACATTGAAAGAGATATTAAACATATAAGAAAAAAAATAATTAAATTTTGATAAAATACTCTGTTTTGTACATAAAAAAATTTACTCTCACCTACCTCAAATATAGAAAAATCAAATTCCCCCAAAGAAGAATCATTCAGATTAGTATTTAAGGACATATCAAATAGAGAAGTTAAGATAATTTACACATTTCACACCTAATGGTTCTTCCCTTTAGTCATCATATATATATATGTGTGTGTGTGTGTGTGTGTGTTTTTGTGTGTGTGTATTCCCATTTTATGTAATGATATTTATTTATCTATTTTATCGATTTCATTTATTTCACTTTATTATATTTTCCCTCTCTCCCACTTTTCCCTTCTCTCTTTCACCACAAGATTCCTGGTTTCCCCTTTTATTTTATTAATTTAAATTCACCTCTTCCCTCTTCAATGCCCAACATTTCCCTTAATCTATTTATTATTATTTTTAAATCAATTTCCATTTTTAAAATATTATATTTAATGATTCATTATATGTATATAAAGAAATTTAACTCATATATATATATATATATTATGAAATATACTCATTACATATATTTATATATATATATATATATTTAAAAATATGTACAAAAATATATATTTATGTGTATATATATAAAAATAGGTTTTTTTTAAAACACAAAAAAGTAATTTCTAAAAATAAACATAAAAATAAAAATATTTTTCATTATTAATACATATCGATCAATTACACCATATAATTAAAAATATAACTTTCATTAAATTCTATCAACAATAATAAAAAAATTATTATTTACACTATAATTCATTTAGTGAATTTAATAATAATAATAATAATAACAAATTTATTACAAATTTCCATTTAATGTTTTAATGTACTAGATATCAAAAATATCATGCTAATAAAATCAAGTCAGCCAATTCCATTGAACTCAAACAATAATAATATAACAACTATTAACCACACACACTTGTATTTATTTAATAAGAATATAAATGTCAATATTATAACATGACAACCCAATAAATATACCCCATGGTGAAACACCACTTATCAATTCAAAAAATTATAAATTATTTAATAAAGTTATTCATAAATAGTTTTATATATTTTTTAATAAATATCATAACAAAAAAATTACAATATCATAATGAAGGTCATTACTATCTCTTCACCATAATGCTTCTTATCCTAAAGAAGTGATTTGGATCAAGGAACCACTACTCCCCACCATAAGCATTTCCATATTAAAATTAATACAAATGAATATACTTTATAACTCAAAAATTGTTAAATAATTACCATTAGGTAAGAATATATATATATATATATATATATATTTATAACCTAATTATCATCATCAACCTACTTCATTAAATAAATTAAAAATTACATAAAACATTCATTAGTTCCCACTAATTCATAACACACAATTAATATATTTTATGTATATGAAGTAATTCTATAAATTCAAACACCTCAAAAGATAATAGATCTATGTAAAATATAGGGTAAATTATCAAAACATTTCTATTATTACTTTTATTTATACTTTTTCAATTTTAAATAACCCCAATAAGCATATAGACTAATAAAAAGGCTCCAAAACATTTATGAACCTACTTAAATTTATTTCATGGTGAAGTGAATCTTTTATTAACCAATAAATATTAAAAATTACAATATTTATTGTAATTTTTTTTCTTTAATACATTTTATAAATGTTTTTTGTAAAAAAATGTTGTTCTTGAAAAATGTTTTATTTAAAAAAATCTGTTAACCTAATTTTCTCATCATTTATTTAAAACACCCATTTAAAGTGTATTCCTCACATTATATATATATAATCAAATATATATATATATATATATATATGTGCCTACAATTATATATTACATGATTTCTTAATGAAATACATATATATCAAATATATTTTTATAGGTTTTTTGAAAAAAAATTATAATTATCAATTAAATATATGTGTCTATGTGTATATATATATTGACACATTAATATATTATTAACCAGTTAATATATATATATTCATATATTATAACTGTTATGCCTGGGGGATAGTGTGTCTCCATGGAGTACCTTGGTGTATAGTTTTTGATCAGGACCCTCTCTTTACAACATTATTTTAGAAGGGATTATAGAAGAAAATCAGTACATAAATACATTTTAGTACTATTTTTCATCCATATAATAAAAGATAGTGTGAGTGTACCATTAAAATTATGGAGGACATGTTGAGAGTATGTATCCTGTATTATATTTGTTCCTAGGAGGAACACCTAGAATTAACAGAGTTTGCATACAATAATAGCTTCCTAGATTTTATTCATATGGATCTATTTGAGGCATTTTATGGTTTGTCATAACATTCTTCACTATATCGGTTAGAATATGGTGATTCAGTTTTCATCAGGCTAAGTCTCGTGTAGAAGACATCATAGAGTGTTGGAATGATTATAAAATGGTTAATAAGTACTCAGAGTAGACAAAATTCATATGATGACCATAAACAGAGACCTATAAAGTTTTAGTTCAGATATCACATATTTTTTACAGGTGTTTCCAATGTTGGCACATCACTGTATTAGGAAATTAGGAAATTTGGATCCCATTTATATAGGGTTGTTTGAGGTTTTCGTGTGGTTTTATGTTTTGGCATAGGGGTTATCCTTTTGAATCATTTCAATTCCATGCACAATATTTTTCATATATCTTGAATTCTATGATATCACCCTAATCCATCACATGTAATCATCATTGATGTTATTGAACTTGAGATTGAATCCTCTTTTAAGTATCATATAAATTGTACATTGGATTAGTGAAAACATACCCTTCATGGGAAGATTATTCCTCTACTACGAGTGCAACAATAGAAAGAGCACATCCATGAGGAGACATGGGAATGGGAATATAATGTGTGGGTCCAATGTCCTAAGTTATTTACCCATGATTCTTAGTAATAATTTTGAGTAAAGATGATGTATTAGCTAAAATATGGGGGGAGGTTATAACACCTCAATACTTTTCATTAAGGTATGTATTGATTTATTTTTTTACTATAACTTTTTTTTACCCATATATTATATTTTTTTTAGTTTTAGGAATGGTTTTGGTGGTGTTTGATGTGTTCAAAACTATAATTTAGAGAAGGAAATATTTTTGGTCTATTATTGGTCTACTAGCTCACTGGTGGCCAAAACACTGGACCTTCAGTTTTGATGGGCTCACTGGAAAGTCGATGGGGTAGCATCAGGATACTAGTTACTGGGAAAAAAGTCCAATAGATCTTTCGAGCCCACTGTATAGTTGGTGAGCCAGTAGTGACTAACCAGTGGATAAACATCTCTCTGATGGAGGGATGATTGGAAGCCTGTGGTATTCTTATAGGTTTTTTAATAAAGGGTAGTGTTTTAATTTCACAAGGATTCCCTATTTTCTATTTCTCTCAAATCCCTCAACCCATAATCAACTTTTATAGATTTAGGGGAAATCCTTAGTTGTTTTGGAACTATATCTCTCAAATTTTGGGGGATTGGAGTGAAATTGGTTTTGTTTGACTTTGATGAGTAATTCTACACATGTATATGCCATAGATCACTATTTCTTCTTAGTTTCTTGTTTCATAACTCTAAACTGATGAAATTGGGGCTGATCTGGGTCCTTGACTCACTTGGCTCAGTTAATGTGGTATTCCAAGGAAATTGAAGCACATTACGATGGAGGTGAGTGGTCTTAATATATCCCTTGAAGTATTAATGATTATCCTTCTGTGATTGTTGTATATTTGTGCTGATATAGTGTTTGTATGGTATAATTAAATTAATAATTTATGTGTGACCCAAACCAAAATATATAGAACCTATTTTGTTCTCTTTGTGGTCCATTAGCTTGTTTAGACCTAGCCTTGGGCCCCCACATGTGGTGCGCTAATGTTTTAAAATTAAATGATAATTGAAAAGTGGAAACCTTATAAGCACCTAGGACTTGGTTAATGAATAATGTTATTTAAGGGATTATTAGGATATTACCTAAGATATGAGGCATGTGATAAGTGATTAATTCTTTATTAATTAATTTTATTAAATTATTAATGATGTGTTAAATTGATCGTATGTTTTAGTGATGAAATATTTTGATTAAATGGTTTATCAATACAATATATTGATTAAATGATTTATTGAATATCTCTGATTAAATTCTCAATTAATGAATCCATAGTCATGGAATTCTGATAGATAGTCATCCAAATGAAATTATTAAATTTTGTTTGTAAAATGATAATAATGTGATTATGAAAGAGAACTTATTACCATTATTATATTTATTTTTGGGGGACAATGAAACTTGTTCCTTGGATCTTCTGTGCCCATTATTCTATTTTTTGTGGTACCTTGACATGATTCCAAGGATCTGGTATGCCTATATTATTTATTATTATTTTTGGAGACTTTGACATTATTTTGAAGGTAATATATCCTTATATTATTGGTTTTTACTATTTAGGGACCTTGAAATGATTCTAAGGATCTTATTTGACAGCATTATTGAATATTACATTGCGGTACCATGACTTAAATCTAAGGATCCGGTATGCTTGTAATATTGAATATTATTTTTGGGGAACATGAGGTGATGAAATGATCTTGTGTTAACATATAATTATAAACTAAACTATGTTATTATGGAAATAAAAATATGGGACTGGCCAAATTAGGTATGGTTGACCCTGAGTTCCAACCTGGATCTAAGGGTTCATAGTATTTATTAATTATACATTATTTATTAATTATACATTATTTTATCTCATCATATTTACCTTACCTATACATCAGTATATACATCATGTAGACTAGATATGATTTAGATATAATTAGTGATGACCTACTAAGTTTTACTCTCACCATACTCAGGCCACCCTTGGTACTCGATTAAACTTTAGGGTTCCAACTCATAATAAGAGAAAGGAACCTCAAATAAATGGGTTATTAGGTATCTCTGAAGTGAAGCTTGGATGATAGGACCAAATGTGGTCTTATAAGAATTTTATGTTTATTTTACAGTTTGGGTTTACATTGGTGTCTTTTATGTATGTATTATGATATTTTTTTGTTTCACAATTTTTCTAGGTTTCGTATTATTTAGAATCTACCGTGATTTCTATTTGTGATGGTATATGATGGATGGTATTTTTGTGATTTCCATTTAATTTTTAGTCTAACCAATGGATATAGTCTCCCCATAATATCCTCTAAGACCTTCATCATTATTAGGGATCCTTTAGCATATAGGTAGGCTCACCTGTTGTCAGATAGAGACTGATTTTGCTTACGAAGGAGTGAAATAGTTTTAGGATGTTACAAAAAGGCATTAGAGCCAATACCAAGTTTTAAGTGTTGTGGCCCTACCTAGGTTTGATGTGTGGGGTCAATAATGAGGTATATTTGATTTAAACGGGTGGAGGAGTGTAACACCACTGTAAAAGTGAGATTAAAAAGACTAACTGTTACTAACCATGTCAAAAATGTGAACCTTTATTTTTGACGACCAACCACATTAGAACTCCACAGATAATATTTCTTTTCATGAAGTAGTGATAGTATGGGTGACCTCCTAGGATGTCTCTTAGGGAGTGTGTGGATGCAGAAAAAGGACACCAAAAGAATATGTGTTGGCCAATGAAGATAGTAATTACTCTGATAAGTGATCCTGATTGGTAATAACTTGTGGTTTGTTTGGAAGAAAATAATGGTATTAAAAGATACCCATGGGATCATATGACCTGGTTCCTAGCTTAGTATCTATAAAAACTATTCTCAACTAACATCATGAGAACCCTACCTTTTTAATGTGTCCATTTGGTCCTAGATCACCTAGCAACACTAGTTTCTACATTGAGACATGTTTTCCCCTCCTGAAGGCCCACCCATGTTCTTAAATGGTTTATCAGAATAATGAATATCCCCACAAGCCAACAAATGTTCATTAAATTCATTTTCCCCCAATCAAACGCATCCTAGTAAACTACCCTAGATGACTTCCATCCTAACACTACTCTAGAAAAATCCTCATCTAATTATGGGGTTATAATCTTCTAGGGTCACAAATATAAAGGTCCACCTTTTTGACATATGTAGTAACATTTATTCTTTTAAGCCATTAAATTTATGTGGTATTAAATTCTCTCCCTTTATATCCCAATGTTTGTGTTGTGGACTATTGATTTCAAACCCTGCAATTCCACTACAAAAATGGCTGGGTACTGGTAGTAATAACACTATAAATATCCGGAAGTGTTTACATCATAGAGAACTTTGATTTTTAATTTAGAAATAATGTCCTAGCATACCATGTGCCAAAATTTTCCCTATAGACACATTTTGTCCCATCCGTGGGGCCCAACCACATGCATTAATGATTCATAAAACCAATAACAGCCCCCATAGGCCAAAATCATGTCATTTTAGTGTGTTCTATCCTCTCCAAAAAAACCTTAGGACACGTCCCATGAGTTCACCCATCCTGACACCACTCTAGGACAATCCTTCCTTAACTTTGGTGTTTTAATCAAGTGGGATTTAAAAAGTAAATGTTTGCCTTGATGACATGGGAAGTGACATTTAGTATTTTAACTTGTTAACTTTAGGGGGTGAAGTATTCTTGACATAAATGAGAGAAATTATAATAATAATAATAATAATAATAATAATAATAATAATAATAATAATAATAATAAAATGAACTAAAGAGGGATATGTGGGGTGTTGGACAACTCTAGGTAGTTGTGAGAAAGGTAAATATAGAGAGAAAAATAATAAATTAAATAAATTAAATAACTGAAATATATAAATAAATGGAAATAAATGAAATATGAATATATATATATATATATAAAAGGAAAGAATCATTTGGTTTGCAGATCATAAGTGGGGAAAGGATACCCCTCTCAGACCTCCCTCTCTTCTACCTCTCACTTATATAATCCCCTTATTTCTATAAAATTATAATAATTTATCTCTCTATTAGAACAAGGCCTCACTGAGAGAGTAGGTACCTCTCCATTTTAATGTGTCCTTCAAGATATAGGCCTCTAGGAACCACCAATTTCAACATAGACACATGTTTTCCATCTCTAGGATTCACCCATATGCTCAAATAGTTCATCATACTATGGAATTTCCCCATAGGAAAACACATATTTGTTAAATATGTTCTTTCATTACACACACCCCCAAAAACTTTTCTGGAGGTCATCCATCATGACACTACTTTAATGCAAGACTCACATTCCTGTGGAGTTCTAATAAGATTTTATCTCATCAAGAATAGTGAACTTGGTTGACACCTGTAGTAAAATTTAGTCTTTAAATCCTTTAACATTATAGGGAATTACATTCTCCCCCACATTAGAGCATAATGTCCCCATTGTGGAACCTAAATTTCAAGTTATCCATTACCACTACACTTTATGCTTGGTACAAGATATGATACCATTGCAATAACTAGGCCTACTCACCTCACATGCACCCCATTATAACATATCTATTGGGTACTAGCCCACCAAGAACCACCAGATTATGTATAGACATGTATTTTACCTTATATAGGGCCCACCCATGTTCAGGAATAAATCATAAAACTAGTGACTACTGCCACATCCCAACACATATTATTTTAGTGTTTTTCTCTCACTTACAAAAACTCTAAAAGAATTCCTATGAGGGTGTCAGTCCTAAAACTACTCCATTTGATGCCTCGCCTAACTATGGAGTTCTTATAAATTAAACTTATAAAAATTAAGATGAACCTTGTTGAAAAGGGTAGTAATATTTAATTTTTTAAGTCTCATTTTTATATTATTTTTACACCCCCCCCGCCGCATTAAAACACAAAATACTCATTTTAGACTCTAAACCTCAAACATAATTTATTACTTTTCACATCAATCTATGTATTGGGAAATATTTCTTCATGTAATTTTCCTAACCCTATTCAGTTATGAGTAACTAAAAAAATCGCTATATGACCTCAAGTGCACTATATCATATGCCAGAGGCCACTAACTAGTTATGAGGGTATAATAGGATATTTAGGGGAGAATATACCCTCTAATTAGAGTATAAATATATTATAAAGTATAAAAATATCATCCATAGAAAATCATCATAACCAGACACCCTGAAAAGTTCATAATAATCCAAAACTATAACTTTGTTGTAACAAAATAATAGCATATTGTAAAGATGATAAATAAAAAAAAGTAATCCCAAATAAGAAAATTATAAATCCAAATTAGTTATGTGGCCATGAAATGTCCCACCAACTATTCTCCACTCTTGAGATACCAAATCGCCCATCTAACACTGGGGCCTTACCCTTATCATGATGTGTGACCTTGAAGTCTTCATAGGTATCAGTGAAAAACCAAGTAGGGTGTGATTATAGCTTAGTAAGACACCACCAATGTTGTCAAAGGTATATATTTTCTAAGAAAAATTTAATATTGATGTACAATTTGAATAAAAAGTATGATATAACAATAAATTAATAAAATAACCATTGATCCTCTACTATTGGGTGGCACTCGGGGTAAACCATATTTTCTGCTAATAGTGTTGGATGTATCTTTCCATAGTACCAAAATAATTTATATAAATATTGGGAACACAATATCTGAGGAACGAGGTACAATTTAACCCAACTGGATATATATAATTACAACAATTTCCTAATATAAGGAAACACATCCAAGGTCCCTCTACTATATATAATAATAATGGGAAACTCAATATCCAAAGAAACACATTCAAGGTCCCTAAACTATATATAATAATAACAAGAAATGTTATATCCAAGGAAAAACATCCAAGGCACTCGACTATATATAATAATGGGCATGCAAAATATAAGGAAATAAGTCCAAGGTCCCCAAATGTATATAATAATGGTAAAACCATATCCACAGAACAAATTCCAAGGTACCCCAATGTATATAATAAAAATTAAAATAATAATAAAAATGAAATGATAATCAATTTCATACAAATGATCTCTTCATATCATCATCTATTTATCTACAAAATTACATTTAAGTAATAAATTATAAAATAAACATTTAATCATGGTTCATTAGTAAATATTTTAATTCCATTATCTTGATTTCATAATATATCTTAGAAATCCTTATAAACCCATTAATAATTAGTTAAGTACAATACACTCCTAGAGTCACTAAATTAATTCAATTTTATTTTCAAATGTTGCAACACCTTTTTTGGTGTCCTATTTCCCAGTCATAACACACCAACAGACCTCGCATAGATGCATTTGGATGTGTAGGAATATCATGGTCAAGAAAATATATTATCTTTATCCATTAGTTCTATAATTTTCAATAGGATAAAAAAGATAAAATTTTTGGATGTAAAATTATTATCCCTAAAGGATTAAATATATATTTGGGAGCCACTAACATACTAGACCATTGATGAGGATGAGATTCTTCATGTTAGAGGTCACGTCTAAGTTCACAAAAGGTAATTGTGAGGGATTTATGAGGGAGCTTCATGCTTTGAAGTGGGTGGTACACCTAGGTTTGAATGAGATGTATCATGATGTTCATAGGAAGTAATAGTGGATAATAATGAGGAATTATATAAAAATATTTGTGATTTAATGATCCTCATATTAATAAGTTTAGTTTGAGAACCAACTCCCCACTATACCTCTATAGACTTTTCCTATTCCTGAGTGAAAATGGGTTGATGCCACTATAGACTTCATGAATATATTACCAACAATACCCAAGTAAAGATACACTACATGATTTATTATTGAAAAGTAGAATAATTTAGATCACTTCTTCTTGATTCGGGATACATTCATTGCGGATGATTTTTACTATATTTACATTTAGAAGAGAGTGCATCTATACAGAGTACCTCAATGTATAATTTTGGATCAGGACCTTAGATTTACCTCATTATTCTATAAGGGATTATAAAAGGTGATCTATACAAGAATGCACTTCAGTACTTATTATCATATATATACTGATTAATATATTTGGTGTTCCATTCAGATTCTTGATAAAATTTTGAGAGCATGTTTCTTGGATTTTAGTGGTTTTTGGGAGGAACACTTTTATTTAAAAGAGTTATCTTACAATAAAAGATTCTAGGATTCAATTTATATATATCTTTTTGAGTCCATTTATGGGAATTCTTTTTGTTCAATGTTCTGTGGGTTAGAATATGAGGAGTTATCACTCATTAGGATGAGTCTCATGCAGGAGACATCAAAGCGTGTTCATATGATTCGAAAATAGTAAACCACTATCCAAAGTAGATAGAATTTCTATGCAGTCAATTATGAAGACCTATACAGTTTGAGACAGGATACAGGGTATTTTTATGGGTTTCCATATGGTCGGGACATCTCTAAATTAAGTAATATATAAAGTTGTTTCCCATTTAATTTAAGTAATTTGATGTTGCGGAGCATATTAATGTTATGGTGTACATGTTATCCCTTTTATGGAATTTTGGTTCCATGTACAACATTTTTCATGTTTCATGACTTCGATAGTATAATTATAATAAATTACAAGAAATCAACATTTATAATATCTATATTGAGACAAAATATTGTTTTTCGGAGTGTATGGTTTGTATTTTAGATCAGAATGAAAATATCTTATGCGGGAAGAAAATTCTTCTTGTGTGAGTGTCATAGTAGTACAACCACATCCTAAAAGTGATTTTTGAATGAGGATATTATTTTCATATCTATTGACCTGAATTATTCACTAATTAATCTAAATAATTCTCCTGATTATATATTGGCGATGATTTGTAATACATTGGGGAGGATATAACACCTCGACCCTTTCCTTAGAATCATGATACTATTTGTTTTTTCTAGAACTCTCTTATAATCCTTATATATGTATTTTTTGTTTCCAGGAGAGGAATAAATTTTTTTTGGTCTATTAAAACTATTAATTTCATAAAATGAATGTATTTGGGTCTATAATAGGACTACATGCTACCCGGGGACAAGTCACCGGCCAACCGATGGCTAAAATAGTGGCCCTATAGTTCTGATGGGATCACTAGCTAGTAGGTTATCCAAAAGTGGCCTCTTGGTGGAAAATATAGAATCAATATAGACCTAATGGGCTCACCATTTAGTTAGTGATATTGTAATGACCATCCAATGGGGGGAAAACTACCAACTGATGGTCTTCTGGTTGGATTCTTTTATCATGGGAAACATTTTAATTTCACAAGGATGCCATATTTTTTATTTATCTAAAATCCATCAACCATAACTCAACTTTTATAGATCTATGGGGAATTAATTTTTTAGTTTGGGACCTCTCTATCTAAAATCATGAGTGATTTAAGTGTTGATGTTTGTGTTTGATTACTACGAGTATGTTTAACCCAATATGTACCTTAGATAATTAGTTTTTATTAGTTTCTTTTTCTAGAATTCTAAACCAATTAATTCGCGGATGATCTAGGTCCCTTGTATCACCAGGATTTATTTTTTGGTGATTATTGGAAATTAATGCATATTACCCTTGATGTAGGTGGTCTCAATCTATTTCTTGTAGTCTGTATTTTTTACATGTGTGTGTCATATGAAACTATACCAATTCAATTTACTTTTAGATTAATAAAATTTATAAATTATGTGTTAGACTAATCTAAATTTCTATATCTTTTTTCACGCTTTGAGTAGGATAATGGAATGTTTAATCCCGGAATTGGTCAACCATGTGAGGTGATCCATCCTTTAAAAATTAAATGATAATTAAAAAGTGGTGCCGTTAAGAGAACCTTCGACTTGGTTAATCACTCATGGAATTTTAGAGATGTTAAAGACATACCCTCAGATGTGATGTATGATATCGGCAAAGAAATATTGATTAATGAATTCAATTAAATTGTTAATGATGTTATAGATTAATCCAATGGTTTATTAATTAAATATATTTATTAAATGGTTTATCGATATGATATAATGATTAAATGATTTATTGATAACCAATGATTAAATGTTTATATTAATGAACTCTCGGTTAATGGATTTTGATAGATAATCAGCTAATGAAATTATGAACACATGATTATGAAATTTATTATATGATTATTAAATTATATATATATATATATATATAAGATCGAGGAAACGTGGACATAGTTCCTTGGTTATAGTGTTGCAATTATTATATTTACTGTTGGGGGACCTTGACATGATTCCAATGATTTTGTATAATTTTGTTATTGATTATTTATATTGGGGGACCTTGACATAATTTCAAGGATTTGGTATTCCCATATTATTGATTATTCTTATTGGGGGACCTTAAAATGAATCCAAGGATCTGGTATATAGAATTTATTGGTTTTTTACTATTGGGGAACCTTTACATGATTATAAGGATCTTGAATACCCATATTATTGTTTATTACTATTGGGGGATATTGAGGAAATTATAAGGATCTGGTGTACTTGTTTAATTATAAACTAAACTATGATATTATTGAAAGAGACATCCAACACTTTCCAAAGCAGATATAGTCGGCCCTAGGTATCATCCTGCATTTGAAGGTTGGTAATATTTATTATTTCAACATTTTTATATCTCATCTTATTTACCTTACTCATACATTACAGGTCAATAAAATGGAAAGGACCCTATGTTTGATGGATGAACAAGTATTTTGGGATTGGTTTATGGATGGTGGGACAAAAAATGTCCACAAAACTAGTTGGGATTTATCTTTCATATTGTTATTTGTTTTGGGACGTAGGTAGTTTACTGTATGATCTTCATTTATTTCAGCATGGTAATACTTTGTGAATTAATTGAAACTTATATTGATATGTTATTGTTATGGAATGTGATGAGTGATATTTTCTTTATTATCACTTTTATTTCTACTCTATCCAGAGGGTATAGTCTCTCCATGATATCTTGTTAGACCCACATAGCTTTTTGGCAGACTCTAGCATATAGGAGGCCTGCTTGAGGCCATGCATTGACTCGATTTAGTTAATTAACATTAAACTGGTTAAATTATGTAAACAAATCACAAAACAGTAGGAAAATTCCTCTGAGGTCACCCATCCAAGTACTAATCTCACCCAATCATGCTTAACTATATAGTTATAATGGGATATTATGCATTAATTCTGGTCAAATTTCACCCATGTAATAACAAATCCCCACTAACAACATAGGCACCCCTAATTTTTTTAAATAGTTATTGGGTCCTAACCTACTAGGAACCACCGGTTTCCTCACAAACACATGTTTCTACCTCATTGGGGACCACCCACAAGCCTAAATAGATTATCATACTGATGTATTTCCCTATAGGCCAAAAAATGTTCTTTCAGTATGCTTTATCCTCACTCAAAGACACCCTGAGATACTTTATAGGATGTCACACATCCTAAAAATACTCTAGACCAAGACTTGTATAATTTTATAGTTATAATCTATAAGTATTATGAAAATAAAGGTCCACCTTTTTGATTTGGGTAGTAAGATTTTAGTCTTTTATGTCTCATGTTTCTAGGGTTGTCACACTCTCCCCCACTAAAGAACAATGCTCACCATATGGACACCCGAGCTCAAACCAAGAAAGTACCTCTACACTTCTAGTTGGGTGTTGTCCCTGATACCATTTTTCATGAATCGGCCACCCTAGGTCTTGAACTAGTTCATTTGACCCCATGGGTCTCTATAATACCTAGCTTTTCATCATAGAAAATTATAGGAAATTACCCATTGGGGTCACTTATCAGACTAATTACTCCCCCAAAGGCTAGCACATGTACTTTCATTGTGCTTTCACTTTACTCGCACACACACTAAGAAACATCATAAGGTGTCTCCCATATTGACACTACTCCAGAAAAACCTTTTTTAATTGATGATTTTTAATCAAGTAGTATCCCGTAAATAATAGTTCTCCTTCTTGACATGGTTAGTAACATTTACTCTTTTTAAGACTCTTTTTTTGGGAGTTTCACCCCCCCCCCCCCAATTTCATTCACAACACCCTCATTGTGGATCCTAATACTCAAACCCAGATGGAAGCACAACACTTATAGTTGGTAATTGGTTCTAATACCAATGTAACAATGAGGACTCATTGATTACACATACACTCAAACTTTTTATTTTGGTCATCAGATCCTGGCACTCTAGGAACTTCCATTTTCATGTCAGAATGTTTTTTTGTAACACACCATGACACTAAAAAACTATATTTGGTGTTTAATTTATTATATTGGTATAATATACAAGGTATATCACCATGAAATATTTACCATTTTAGTAGTATTTGAAAACCACTTACATACATGATTCGTATATTTCATTGAAAATATCAAAACAATCACAAAAAACATAATATTATTTATCATATCCTCGGGAAAGGAACTCAAATAAAGGGTGTTCTCCAATACTATGTATGTTTTACATATAGTGGATGGTATCATGAGTAAATATGGAATAATCAATATGGTAGAGAGGATAATAAAAATACATTTTATTCAATCATCAAATATAGTTCAATGAACATCCATTGATAATATCAGCATAGTTATCACATAGATAATGAAAAGTAAATTATTAATAAAGTAAATTCATGATTCTAGGAAATAATGTTCAAGGAAACTCAACCAAGATATCATGAATCATACTATCAAGGCCTCATAACCAAGATATCATTCTTCATAAATGGGTAATTGTAAACCAGATACCCATATATTATAGAATATATGGAGTTTTATCTCGTGAGGCATGTTGATGCATCAAGGAACTATATATAACTAGGTTCTAAACAAACCTTCCACATCCTATGAATTCATCATTTTTTCAATAATCAGAAAAATTCATTATAATTCAAAAATTAACTGTATTGAATCAAAAATTCAAAATATCAATATTTCCCCAATAAATGAAATAAATTACAAAATAATATTTATTCAATGGTTATTATATATTGAAAGAGTGTATGGTTAAAACAAAATAAAAGTAATATAAATGATTCTTAATTCATCCATTACATTAAAAATATTGACATGAATGATAAAAATAATGTCCAATGAATAATGGTCAGTGATAGAGAACTTGATAACAAGAAATGAATCATCATAAAATAAAGTATAATACAGTAAAAGAAGACCATAGATTCATCCAAAATGAATTTTTTTGTAAAACCAATCATTCAAAAAATAAAATACAATCAATTAAATATAAATAAATTTGTTATGACTTTATTTAAAAATAGAGTTATAAATTACCTTTAAAAATTCATTCAATTAAGAAACTTATATACTTTATTTTGATATCATTTTAAATAAAAATTCCGAAAATATTGAATTAATTTCTTGGAAACTAACACATGAATTTTTTGAGGAATCATTAAAGTAATGAGTAGTCATGATGGTGTAAATGTTTTTTGGGTTTATTAAAATAAATATTTCATTGACACATTCGGAAAAAAATTACCTCATTCAAAAATTAAAAGATGATTCCTTTTAAATAATTTTATACAATGTAAATTATGGATAAAAATGAATTTAATAAAAAATTTCAGAATAATAAAAAAATATTGAAATAATTTTACAGAAAATATGAACATGGATTAAAAATAATTAGAATGAAAACATTAAAACAAGATTTTATAAATGAAAATTCCTTAAATATAACTTAATGGTTATTGATTACGATAGAGAAGAAATGGGAAATAAACATGTAAAATTTAAAATAACAATAGGTGTATAAAATATATAGCTTTTAAAATATTAGGATAATATAATTTTTCTAATTGATATATGAAAATAAACAACCTAAAAATAAAATGAGACTGGAGATAAAATCCCTTAACTTGGGTCTTCGCTAAGTTGTATGTGTTATATACTCTGGTAAATTAATTTTAAATTTATTAAATAATTTCTTTATATACCTTTTCATATATATTAAATTTGGTGACATCATTTTATAATCATTTGAAATTCATTCATTGAATAGTTATTTATTACAATGACCACTTTAAGATTGTTCAGCGAATTTATAAAAAATTACTTCAATATATCATTCGGGGATAAAGGTTTCATGAAATGGTTCCATAATCCCAATAATTTTTTTAATTTAGTGAAGTAATTTTTTATTCATTATATGATATTTTAGAATCATCCATGGATGGTGATAATTCAATATTTAATCTTGCATCATGGTGGTGGTAGTCCACATATACACACAATGAATGTAAGGGTAAGAACATAGATGGTATATTATATATATAGAATAATAATTATGACATAAATGTCTTATATATTTCATTAATTATATCTTTATATCCATCTTAGTTACAAATTTATGAAAAATAAACTGCACCGCTACGTGTAGATGGTTGGTCATATGTATGCAGGAGCAATGTTTTTTTATGGGATGACAAAGTGGTGGAAAATGGTTGTCCCATAATAATTATAACATATAAATATATTATGGTTACTAGATTAATTATATATGTATAGAAACTGTATATTTATAGGAATAATAGGATGAAGTAATCTTTAAAATATTTATTTAAGATGATTAACTCTTATTTTAGAGTCCTCATTTGGATTAAACCTTAAACCTTATTAGGATTATCTTAGGGTAAGACCAAGAGATCAATAATGATGGCAAGGATGACTATAATTTTTTTATGTATTTTATGAGCTATAGGGTCCAATGTTTGTGCATAAGGGAGGGTAATAAGTTCCCTTTTATAATTGTAGCTAGAGTGTAACACCCTAAAACTTGAAGCTCATGTATTGAAAATTTTATGTGATCATTTTTTTTTGAAAATCATAATAACCGAAAAAAACTTGTTTCTCATGAAAAAGTAATAATATGGTTTTAATTTACATTTTTATGAAACCGAGTAAAACAGAAAAAGTGGGTACAAGGATTTTCATTTAAATGAGAACACTATAGTGTTTACAATATACTGAGATCAAAAAAGTAATTATATAACCAAATATACCTACAAAAACACTATCAAATCCACGAGAAGACCCCTAAATAAAAAAATGATTCCCAGTAAATAAAGGAAATCCCTTGAGTCAGTTGAAATGAAGAACATCACCATCGTGATCAGGAAAATCGTACTGAGCATTAGGGGTATAACAAGCACCATCTTCTTCAATTTCCATAAGAATAAGACACCCTAAGACAAGTTTTTATAAGGAAATAACCGGACCATTTCCATGGGTGACCGTTGAATACCAACGACTATAATTATAGTCGTTGGCCTTGTGGTGAATTAACAAAAAACTTATAAGTAAAACATAGTTTTCCAAAATTTATGAATTAAAAATTATAAGATAACTTATTATTATGGTGAAACATTTTGAATTACACTTAAGTGATTTTGAAGTGTATTAAGTAATTCAAAACAATTTTCAAATATTTTAAATACATTGTAAAGATTTTCATTTCTTAAATAGTGTTTTAAACAATGTTTAATATCTTTTAATTAAACTATGTTTTTTATTAAACTGTGTTTTTACTTCTATAATACTTGTATAAGAATTTCTAGTTTTCAATTTACAACTTTGTATGTTAAAAGTTTAGTGTTTATAAATAATTTTAGAAATACTTTTAACTAAGACAAGGTCTAATTTGTATTCATTAAGCATCTAATGTTTAAAATGATAATTTCTATAGAGTGATTATTTTCATTGAGGCTTTATAAAGATGGGATTTTATAAAAAAAATATACCCACTAGGGCCATCCCTCTATAGCTGGGCCGATGGAGGCTGCTCTTGCAAAGTGGCAGAGCCTAGCCCTCAACCCAAGTCGAGGTCTGCCCGAGCATGGGCATAGGTTCTCTGAAGGGCGCACGGGAGTAGGAACGCATGGGCGCACAATCGTGGGTGCAGGGTCACAACGAGACAGAGGTAGTACGAGGCCTGCGGGGGTAGGATCCAGTGTATAAGGCTCCCTAGGTGTGTGTTGTGTGTTTTTTCTGAGCCTTCATTCGGATCCTTAGGCTTATAAAGAGATATAAAACACCTCACTATTCTGATGTGGGATGGCTAAAAATCGCTTGTGATCAGATCTGGGCCATTGGATCACGTCGCGCATGATCTGGGATGTCAATCCCGATCCCGAATTCGACCCTCAGTAATTTTGGAACACAACCACATTTTTATGGACCGTTAACTCAACCTTAGATCTAATCTTGGTTGTCCGAGAGTTTTGAAATGCTGCATCAACCCAGGACTGTCTGATCAAACTCGAATTTAATTTGAGTTGCCCAATTCTTTTTAAACTGTGGAAATGCCCCAGCTATTGGATCAAGGTCGGAATTGATCATGACCATTCGTTTTTATTCCGGTTTCTTCCCGTAGCGCCGTCTTCTTCTTTTTCCCTGCAGCGTGCACTCCACCAGTACCCTACACCCTATCCTTGCACCGTTTTCTCCAGACTTGACATCTGCTGGCCCCACACCATTCATGCGGCTTCCACAAAGTCATATCCTAAGTCTTTTAATATACTATACTGGCCTTAGATCTTATGAAATTTACCTTAAAATATTCTGTAAAATTATATAATAGTATAGAATATAAGCAACCTGTTTTTACCCCCAAGGATCCCTCGACTATTCCACAACTCGAACCTCCAACAAACTCCAGCTAATCCTCCTCGAGCTCTCCTCCACCTCATACCAAAGTTAGTTTTTTTTTGTCTAGATTTGTGTTTTCCTTTTTAGAATATATACATATGTATACCAATAATGTATATTTTTACATCTCATTGTTTGAGTTTAAACCCTTCCATACCCAACTCCAAGGTACGAGGTTTTGGAGTTTATAGAGTATTAGTGAATATGAAGCATAATTATCTCATCAAACATAATTACATGCCACATATATGTACCATATATATAGCCATATGTTTTTTTCATAAAACCCTTGCGTCTAGATTTTAGTTTTACTAAAAACTTTGAGTTTCAAAGTTAATGAAGAACTATATTTTGTATAAAACCTTTTACCCAATTATTTATGTTATTATATATATATATATACCTATATATATATATGGTAACACATGGTATAAACCTATCATGGTTTGGTTTTTAATCAAGTGATAATTGTGTATTAAATATGTTTTAAAAGTATTGATTACGTATGAGAAATTATTAAACCTAGTAATTATGAAAACTCATATATACAATTTTTGTATAGTTTCCAAAACCCTAATTTCATGTTTCATAGGTATTACATGATCGAACTTTTTATGTCTTATGATTTAAAAGAATATACACTTTTTGATTTGACTAAAATATATTAAAGGTTAAAAGGGTGTGTTAAACCATGCGATCATGTTATGCTCACTTAATGTTTTATCAACTGGGTTGATAGTTGTTAGTAAAGTTGTGATGTAATCAAATTGATTTATCACTAACACTTTTTATCAACATATTAAATTACATGTATTTTCATTCAAGGAATAATAATTTTAAATTAAAGGGTTATCATTTTAACAACTCATATAGAAAAACTCTTCTCACTCATTATTTGATGTGATTTAATAATTATCTCATGTGCAAAGGATGTGTAATAAGCCATGTATGACTTTGATAAACTGTTACACCCATATTTTCAATGTTATCTGTCATATTATGTATTTTTAGATTAAGTGGTTTCATTTTCCATTTTATTTATAATGGAACTCAATGATGAACGCATGTAGCATATCATAATAATGGGATAACAAATAAAATTTCTCAAAGTAATATAGGACACCTAGAGTAATATGAAATAATATTTAATTAATCAAGGTGGTATGGGACACCTTGAATAATATAAAACGTGTAAGTAATTATTCAAATTGTATATGACATTTTGAATAAATGACCTGATTTGTAATATGAGGAATGTATTGGACTAGTATGTTTTGGGTTGGGGACCGGTAAAAGAAAGCCCTCTAGGTTGGAGTCCAGTTACAGATGCTCTTTGGGATGGAGCCTGATTATAGAGGCTCTCTAGGCTGGGTTCTGGTTATAATTATCCCCTAGTTCTTGGAATGAGATCGTGGCACAAAAATTAAATCCTGACATTATACATTCCCTTATTATGTGTATGAAAATTAATTAACCTAATGTATATTAGACTGGTAGAGTATCCATGGTTAAGAGCCAATTCTTATGAGTATCAGAAAAGTAAAATCTTATGGAATGACATATGTTTATCCCTCAGTGATTTAGTATTCAATGTATGAAATTGATGTTATTACCTTTATGTGAAACTTTTCTTATTCATTTCTCTTAGAAGTTTAATTTGTGCTCTCATATGAATATGTCATTCATGTTTAGAACATCTTTCATTTATTACTCCAAATGATCATGCCTGTATTTGAATCATAAATCCTTGTATTTTTGTTATCACGTTTTAATTGAGCACTTTTATGATATGTATATGTGTTACCGCTTTTTTTAAGATAAGTTTTTTATGGAAAGTTTTGAAGAATGTTTTCAAAAGATGTATTGATTTTTTTAAGACCCCTTACTGGGCATTCGTATGCTCACCCTATGTTTTTTATTAAAAAATTTCAGGTATCAGTTTGAGTTAAAGAAGTATGACAGAAGTTGCAGGCGTCCAAGAACATGAACCAAATTTGATCCTCTATTAAAAGGACATTATTTGTAATTCATCAGTGCATGATTATTGTGAATAATTACACCTCATGATTCAAGGAACTGACTCCTGGTTTTCTAGGGTTGGGTCCTGATAGTTGGTATCAGAGGATTCGGTTTAGATAACTCTAAAAAAACAGAACTAAAATAAAGAAAAATTTACTTAAGCGTTACTAAATATGAGGTTTTTCTTATTTTTTAGATGGAAAACAAAGGTACTAGTCCTCTGTCTCTTCTCAATGAGGCCTTAGAAACCATAATTTCCATATTCAGTCATGAAAATTTTACAAACTATACCCATATCTGAATGACATTTAAACACCTCTATGATGTATCCAACTCTCCCTGAGTACTTCAACTCCACCGAAGAGTGGGTATAGATTACATATTTATGTTGAAATCCCAATTTCCATTCTACGCGTGATGGGGAAAATACTACGAGGGACATTTTAGATGCTTCACCGCTACTGAAGGAATCATGTCCCTCATCACCTTCTAAGAATCTGTAGTAGTGGGAGACCTCCGCGCAGCATATATGTGTCAAGTATTGTCCTATGGCTATTTGGGTCAGGTAATGGACTTTGACATCCTTGAATACGAAGCCTCCCATTCTTTTTACAGACAAAAAGTTTATACGGATGTCTCACAGTTGTACACCCCACATTCCAGACTCTAGAGACACCATCAGTGCACACACGGATAGAACCAGACTACTCGGGTTCCATATGGTTTATAGAGATCGACATTTTCAAGATTGTTTTTGGGATTCTTGTATTCGAGAATTGGGGAAACCATTATCCTTTATCTTTTAATGAATAAGTGGTTATATGAGAATACAACATGTTATCCCTTATTTATTTCTACTATCTTGTTTGTGTTTATACTTTTGAATAGTTTTCAGCGATTGAACCTTCATATTGAATTTTCATATGGAAGGATAAACCCACATTTTATCCCTTCCCATTGAAATAATAGAGATTATCATGATCAAAACATGTGAGGAAGAATATATACCTTTCACACACTTGAAAAAAAATTGGAAGCAAATTTATGAAGTATCAAACTGTCTGGAAATTCTCTATTCCTATCAGGATAATGCTTACATATACCACATAATAGCCATGATCCAGTTGGTTGAGTATAAGCGGAGGTGAAAATACCACGAAGGCCTTTTGTTATGCTTTACTCTAGGCCGGAACTTCACAGCTAAAGTAATATTTCAAGAGGCTACTTTGGAGGGAAACCTTTATGCATCCTACATGTATCAACTCTTGTTTCAACTTATAAGACAATTTCTATGACATAGATGTTCTCAATTGAGAGGAAGCCCAATGAATTCATTGAGAGTTAGTCCATTTGGACATCTCTGAACTTTCCACCATGCTAGCCTCCCTTTGGAAGTCCAAGTGTATGAAGCATGAGTTCAACCCATAACGTCTTAAGTGTATTTGGGCCAGACAATCTGAAGAGTTGAACATCAACTTAGGAATTCACCTGGCCACACTGAAGGACCCTACACAATGGAGGATGTGGTGAAGTTGTGAGGGAGTCTTTCTCTTATGCGTATGTATAATTAATTGCAAGGGTACAATTCTTTGTGGGGGGGGATAATGTAACACCCCAAAACATGAACCTCATGTATTGAAAATTTTATGTGTTCATTTTTTTTGAATTTCATAATAACCAAACAAAACTTGTTTCTCATGAAAAAGTAATAATACAATTTTAATTTACTTTATTATGCAACTGAGTAAAACACACAAAATGGACACAAGTATTTTCATTTAAATAAGAACACCATAGTGTTTTCTATACACTGATATCAAAAGGGTAATCATGCTAACGAAATATACCTACTAAAAACCCTATCAAATCCATGGAAAGACCCCCAAATACAACAATGAGGTCCAGTAAATAAAAACTATCCCTCCGGTTAGTCGAAATGAAGAACATCACCATCGTGATCAGGAAAACCATACTGAGCATTAGGGGTATAACAAGCAACATATTCTTCAATTTCCTTAAGCTTAATACACCCTAAGATAAGGTGTTATAAGGCAACAACCCGAACATTTCCTTGGATGACCGTTGAATTCCAACGGCTATAATTATAGTCATTGGCCTTGTGGTGAATTAACTAAAAACATTTAAGTAAAACTTAGTTTTACAAAATTTATGAATTGGAAATTATAAGATAACATCTGATTATGGGGAAACATTTTGAATTACAAGTAAGTGATTTTGAAATTTATTAAGGAATTCAAAAAACATTTCAAATATTTCAAATACATTGTAAAGATTTTCATTTCATAAATAGTGTTTTAAACCATGTTTAATTTCTTTTAGTTAAACTATGTTTTTTATTAAACTAGGTTTTAACTTCTGTAATAATTTTATAAGAATTTCTAGTTTTCTATTAACAACTTTGTATATTAAAGGTTTAGTGTTTATAAATAATTTTAGAAATACTTTTAACTATGAAAATGTCTAATTTGTATTCATAAAGCTTCTAATGTTTAAAATAAGTCATGTTTAAAATGATAATTTCTATATAGTGATTATTTTATTTGAGACATTATAAAGATAGGATTTTATAAATAAAATAGACACACTAGGGAATGCCCTTTATATCTAGGTAGAGGGGTGCAGTTCATGCTAGGTGGCTGAGCCTAGCTTTCAGCCCAATCCAAAGCCAGCCCGAATGTGGGAATAGGTTCCTCGAAGGGCGCACGAGAGCGAGAGTGCCTGGGCATGCCACCGTGGGCGCAAGGTCATGGCGAGTCAGAGGTAGGCCAAGGCATGTAGGGGTGGGAGCCAGTGTATAAGGATCCCTTGGTGTGTACTGTGTGTTTTTTATGAGCCTTCGTTTGGAGCCTCAGGCTAATAAAGAGAAGTAAAACCCCTCACCATTTCGATGTGGGATAGCTAAAAATCTCCATGGATCAGATCTGGGCCATTTGATCATGTCACGCATGATCTAGGAAGTCCATCCCAATCCCACATTCGACCCTCAGTAATCGAGGAACGCCACTATGTTTTTATGGATCATTCAATAAACCTTAGATCTAATCTTGACCATCTGAGAGTTTTAAAACACCACATCAACCCATGACCATCCGATCGAACTTAGATTTAATTTGATTCACCCAATTCTTTTTAAAATTGTGGATGCACCACAGCCATTGGATCAAGGTTAGACTTGATCATGACCATCCATTTTTCATCCGTTTTCTTATTGTAGCACCGCCTTCTTCTTCCCCGTGGTGTGCACTGCATCAGAACCCTACACCCTATCCTTACACTGTTTTCTCCACCCTTGACAACTGCTGGTCCTGCACCTTTCACGTGGTTTCCATAAAGACCTATCCCCGATCATTTAATATACTATATTGGCCTCATATCATAAGAAATTGTCCTTAAAATATTGTGTGAAATTCTATAATAGTATTTCATATTAACCACCCGTTTTAACCCCCAAGGACCCCTCAACTCTTCCAAAACTCAAACCTCCAGCAAACTCCAGCTAATCCTCCTCGAGATCTCCTCCTCCTCAGACCAAAGTAAGGGTCATATTGTCTTCCGTTGAGTTTTCATTTTTAGAATATATACATATTTATACCTATAATGTATATTTTTACATCTCACGGTTTGAGTTTAAACCCTTCTATTCCTGACTCCAGGGCATGGGATTTTTGAGTTTATAGGGTATTAGTGAATTTGAAGCATAATTAACTCATTTATCTTAATTACATGCCACTTATACATACCATATATACATATATATATATATACATATATATAGTAGTGTGTTTTTCTTTCATAAAACCCTTGTGTCAGGATTTAAATTTTACTAAAAACATTAAGTTCCAAAGTTAATGAAGAACTATCTTTTGTATAAATATTTTTACCCAATTATATATACGACCACATATTTTATAAACCTATCATGGTTTGGTTTTTAATCAAGTGATAATGGTGTATTAAATATGTTTTAAAAGTACTGATTACGTATGGGAAATTATTAAACCTAGTAATTATGAAAACTCATATATACACTTTGTGTATAGTTTTCAAATCCCTAATTTCATGCTTCAAAGGTATTACATGATCGAACTTGTTTTGTTTTATGATTAAAAATAATATATAATTTTGTATTTGACCAAAATATATTAATGGATAAAAGGGTGTGTTAAACCATCCAATCATGTTATGCTCACTTAATTTTCTATCAACTATAGTGATCATTGTTTGTAAAGTCGTGATGTAATCTAATTTCTTGATCATTGATACTATTTAGCAGGATATTAAATAACATGTATTTTCATTCAAGGAATAATAAATTTAAATTGAAGGGTCATCATTTTAACATCTCATATGAAAAACCTCGTCTCACTCATTATTTGATGTGCTTTAATAATTATCTCATGTGCAAAGGATGTGTAATAAGCCAGGTATGCATTCGATAAACTGTTATAGCCATATTTTCAAAGTTATCTATCATATTATATATTTTTGGATTAAGTGGTTTTATTTTCCATTTTATTTATAGTTTCACTCAATGATGCACGCATGTGTCATATCAAACTAATGAGATAAGAAATCAAATTACACGAAGTGGTATGGGACACCTTGAGTAATATGAAGTAAAATTTAATTATTCAAGGTGGTATAAGACACTGTGAATAATATAAAATGTGTAAGTAATTATTCAATTGTTATATAGAATTTTTATTATATGACTTGATTTGGCATATGAGGAATGTATTGGACTAGTATGTTCCATGTTGGGGACTGGTAAAAGTATGCCTCTGGGTTGGAGTCCGGTTTCAGAGGCTCTTTGGGATGGAGTTTGGTTATAGAGGCTCTCTGGGTTGGGGTCTGGTTACAGTTAGCCCCTAGGTCTTGGCACGAGGCCTTGACATAGAAATTGAAGTCTGAAATTATACATTCCCTCATTTTGTGTATGATAATTAATTAACCAAATGGATATTTGACTAGTAGAATAACCATGGTTAAGATCCAGTTCTTATGAGTATCATAAAAGTAAAATCTTATGGCATGAAATAAGTTTAGCAGTCAGTGATTTAGTATTCGATGTCTAAAATTAAAGTTATTAACTTTATGTGCAACTCTAATTATTCATTTCTCTTAGCTGTTTATTTTGTGATCTAATATGCATATGTCATACATGTTTAGAACGTCTTTTATTTATTACTCCAAATGAGCATGCCTATATTTGAATCATTAATCATTTTATTTTTGTTAACACATTTTTAATTGAGAACTTTTATGATATTTATATGTGTTAAAACTTCTCTTTAATAGAAATGTTTTTTGGAATGTCTTAGAGAATGTTTTAAAATATGTATTGATTAGTTTTTTAAACCCCTTACTAGGAATTCATATTCTCACCCTATGTTTTTTATTAAAAAATTTCCTGTATTAGTTTGAGTTAAAGAAATATGACAGAAGTGGTTTGTGACCTAGAACCTGAAACATATTTGATCCTATATTAAAAGGACATGATGTGTAGTTTATAAGTGCATTATTCTTGTGAAGAATTACACCTCATGATTCAAGGAACTGACTCCTGGTTTTCTGGGGTCGAGTCCTGACATAGAGGCACAAACTGAATTACATTAAATATTTTAATAATATAAATTCATTTTCCTATGAATGTGGATAAACATTGTCATAGAATCAAATATGAAAAGTTTAAGGATGATATAAAATCAATAAATTGGGTTTAAGAAAGTTTTGTATGTTCCCTTGAAGCCTTATCCAATTATTTTTAACCCTTTTAACCCATTTTACCCTCAACCAAGGTGATAAATATTTACCATGGTTACTTTTCATTATGACCAGAAATTAATTTAACCATATTTAGTATTTTAAATTACCATGATTCAAAATATGGAATCAATTTTATATGATATAACTACTTTAATTTAAATAAATTACTTTTAATATAAGTTTATAAAATGAAATGAATACCTTTCTAAGAAAAATGTTTTCTTTGTGAATAAAAATGATTTTACAGTAAACTAATATATAATTTTGAATTAATGAGAATATTTTAATTATTTTAATTAAAATAAAGCTTATTTTTCATTAAATGCAAACCAAAACTGAAAGGAACCTTGTAAATAATTGATTAAAATAAAAGAACTAAAAAAAATTTTATTTCAAAAAAATAATACATAGATTTCCAAAATATTAAACGTATATTTCTCTGGTTGACATTACATTTTTATATTCATTAAAATAATTATTTAATATTTTTCTTTTTCTCAAATTTTTTTTTCAAAAAATTCTATGTTATTCTCACACCATTATAATTTCATAAAATTGACAATTTTGTAAAATAGGTATTTTTCAGTATTCACCTAATAATTAATTATTTTTTAAAAAACTCAAAAATTAATCCTTATCTATATTTTATATCATTAATTATATAATTAAATTAATTTCATCAAATTAAATTTATAAATATTTTTAATTTATGTATTTATCATATTCTTCGGTAATTATATGGGAAATATGCTATAATTTCTTTTGAAAGAAAAGATTGTTTACTATAATTGAATATTGTTTTTTAAATGTTGTCCAATTTTTGGGGCCCAACCACATTCACAAACCAATCATCATACTAATAGATATCCCCACAAGAGAAAACATGTTACTTTAGTATTATTTCTCTGTACTCACACACACTTAAAAAAAATCCCTATATTCTACTCATCTCAACACTAATCCAGGACAAGCCCTAATTAACTATTTCATTCTAATCAGATAGACTTCTGAAAAAAAGGTTCACTTTTTTAGATGTTTAGTAATATGTTAGTCTTGTATGTCTCACTTTTACATGGGTGTTATAATTTCCTGAAAAAAAACATAGAAATAAAATGGTTTTCATTACATTTCCTATGGTGTCAAATAAAATGAAATCAAGTGTTAGATCAGTTGATACTAAAATTCAGTATCTCAAAATAATAGTAAATAAACTTACTGTTAATATCTAGAGAATTACTTCAATAATACTCAAGAGGGGTTTATTTTATTTATTGAAATTTCTACACTTTAAAACTGCCCTTTTATGTTATTACACATTCTGATCTTTTCTCTTAAAAGGAAACTAGTGGAAAACAAAAACAAAAAATGATAGAACAGAACAAATTTTTACTTTTTTAGGGAATATAATTTCCTTATTTTACTCCATCAACACTCAAATCCATTATCTAAGGGATTTTAACTAGCATGAGTCCTTCTCCCTAAGACTGCATGACTAAGTGAAAGTAGTCGATTCATTGTACCATACAAAGAGATTTTATCAGCCTCCTACAAGGGTTTACGAACACCAGCCTTCAAAGATCATTTACCATAAAGTATTACAGCTTTGTACAAGAAGTTAAAACTTCTAATAGTGATAGAGAATCATGAACCATTACAAATTAATATCATAGTTTTAAGATGCAACTGATAGTAGAGAATAAATCTCTAAGAGTGGTAATGAGTGTCAAGAGTCTCTCAAGGAGATTCATTCAACAATACACCCAGATGAATCTTTGAAGGAATAGTTATAGAATGTCAACATTCTTATTCTTTTTCATAGAACATAGCAGCTACACAAAAAGTATCAAAAAAATATTTCAAATTTCATGTGCTTCACTTATGTACTTGTTTGAATACTATATTAAAAAAATATCTTCTTATTCAATAGAATGAATATCCCCTAAAATCAAGTCTTGAAATTTAATTCCTTATTTATTTATCTCATAAATTTTCACCTAAGTAGTACTAAGTAATAAAATATTCTATATATTCTTCTTCTCTTCATACATGAACCCTGTTTATAATCTATTTTACTATAAAGTGGTAATCTGATATTTAATCCATCAATAGAAGAATTAAATTTCACATAAATTACACCAATGATAATAAATAACAACGTTTCATAACAACATAGCCATATCTTGATCACCACATAGTTTAATTCCATGTATTTACATTCATATAACCATTCTGATCAACGTACCCATTATTCACATATTAAATTTCCTTACGTATCCATCTTTCTCATATAGCACAATTTGGCATAGCTAAAAGAATCAAATGTTATTTGAAACCACAGAGCTAGATTTACAAATTATCAAATTGGAATAGTTGATTACTCCATGTATTCGATTTAAAAAGTTCCTTCATCGACTTAGACATTTTCTCATGTAGATAATTCATCAATGTAATTTATTTTCACGTAGTATTTTTCAGGAAATATACCATTTATGTAGGTGATACCCTCACATTATTGATTGACGTAACTGATTACTCAATGTAACTAAATATCCATGTAGTTTATTGTTTAACATTTCTTATTATAAATACTTAGGAGAATTTTGGAAAAGAAACCATAATTTTCATAATTACATAAGGTTCAATATAATAAAGATAAAACCTGAAAAACAAACTTAAAATAAATACATCAATAACATATTAAGGGGTTTTGAGAATACAAAATCATAAAACAAATAAAATATTCTGAAAATACAATTAGAAGTCAAACAAGAGGGTGGTCATGAAATATACTCTATAATAGATAAATCCTTTGTATACAATGAATAAAATGTAGTCAAAGTCAACAAAATATGTTTTATCACTTATTTTTTTGAATTTCATAAAAATATGAAGTTATAAGTAACTTTTAAACAATTATCTTTGAGAAGATGATGTGAATTTGTTTTAAAACATCACGTTAAAAGAATATGAGGTATTAAAACCATCCAAATAAATAAAATTTAAGAAAATAAATGTGATGTGGAAGATAAAACTTATATAAACATGAAAACAAATCCCTTTTATCTTTTTTAGGAAGCACTAATGAAAAACCCAAATTGATAAAAAAAATTATTAAATATTATTTTTAAAAGACTTTAAGATTATGATGGGAAGAAAAAAATTATAATACGTATTTATATTTCAAAATAATAAGGGATTTTTTTTAAAATATATTGTATGGTCTTGAATAAAAAATGATTCTCGATTAAAAAAAGTGATAATATCAGATCCACTTACAAACATCCTTTCAGTTGGATTGTGAACTAAAGGGAGGTTAAATTTTAATAAAACAATTCAACATTAGTAAAATAAATAGGACAATAGAATATGTTTTTTTAAGATATAATGAACAAAAACATTCACCAAATAGGACTTTAGATATATATAATCTCCATTCAAAAGTGAGATAGAAAAGAAACCCCAATTGATTTGATAAGTTTTGAATCAGAAAACAATAGAAAAAGAGAATCTAATATTAAACTTTTAATTCTATTAATAAAATGATAATAAGAATATAATATGTAAAAAATTAATTTCATACATTATATAAATAAAAATAGGTTTATAATACGAAACATGTCTCAAAAAGGTAAATTAAGAAGAAAACTCATAAACATAGATTCCTTCATGGTCATAGGCACGTGAAATTCTTATATAATAATGTATGTTTCATTAAAAAACAATTTCCTAAACTTGTAAATATATATTTACTTTTATATTAATCTTTTATGTTTATTTTTCACATATTTATAAATTATTTTTAGTTAATATTGGCCACCAGTTATTAGTAGATTCAATCATTACTTATCAAACATTGATATAACATGTCTCATCATCATTCTATTTTTAAAAGATCATCATATCTATAATAGTAAATTTAATTTCATATATTCTCCATAATGAAGTATTAATTTCTAGGTTCATGAAATGGGATTTTTGGGTGTGGTTCTCCAGCATGAAATCCATAATGTGCTTGTTTTGGAATTATATAATGAATAAATTGATATATGTTATAGTTAAATATTAACATTGGTATTACAAAATTAATAATAAATACTAAATTTATTATTATGATATTATATTACTAGAATTTTGTTTTTTTAATCACTTATGATATAATCATTATAACATTGTTCATGTAGGTGGTAGAACCAACATAATGGGAACATATTATAACAAAAAAAATTAGTAACAAAGTCGATCTATGTTATGAAAATATCATATTAAAATAATTAAAATGGGTTTAATATAACATAATTGTCATGGTGAATGATGTTTTGGAAGAGTTTACTGGAGCAAGTAAATGTAA
Source organism: Viscum album (assembly GCA_963277665.1). Taxonomy (NCBI): domain Eukaryota; kingdom Viridiplantae; phylum Streptophyta; class Magnoliopsida; order Santalales; family Viscaceae; genus Viscum; species Viscum album. The sequence goes on from OY728156.1 coordinate 1,814,138,042, forward strand.
AAAATGAAAGAAAATTTGATACTTACTTTGATGAAATCACTCCTCTCGTGATGACTTCCCTCATAATGAATGGGTTAGGCCACCTTCATCTGAATAAAGTCTTCCAAACATGTTATAGAAATATAGGAGAGAAAAATTTTAATTGTACTAAAGTTTTATTTTAAGTATAAGATTAGTATAGAGTCAGTGTAAGAGATCAGTTTTTATAGCTGAATTGAGGGACATTTCCGGGGAAACTTAAGTTCGATAATGAGTAAAGATGGAATTGCAGGATTTTTGGGTGAGCTAATTGAGGAAATGTTGGTGGTAATAATAGGATTTAATCCCACACCTATAAAAAAACTTATATAATTTCTATATTTCAATTTAACTAAATAAATGTGAGCCTTGATAAATTCTTTCCCCCCTTTTCGACTTGCTTAGTTATTAACCATGGTCAATATTTTTATACTTAAATATAATATAGAACCTCATAAAAAATGTTTATGTGTTAATTAAAATTTTTGACACCATTTAACCTATTATAATTTCTATATTTTATAAAAATAAATTTTATGTAAAAATATATGATATATAGAAAAAAATTATTTTATTAGAAAAATGACTTTCTACAGAATAACTGTTCTTATACTTATTTTCTATCAATTGATAATTGAATTAGTATAAATATAATTTTAGATATATTTAAAATTTAAATTATATTCATCATATAAAATTAATCAATTTAATTTACTTAGATAGAAATTAAACAACATTTACAAAAAATAATTCTTTAAAAATAACCCCTTTAGCTTTTTCATTATAACTAAATTTTACCTCTATAACTTATTTTTTATGCCTAAAAATAAAAATAAAATTAAAATTATTAACTAATTAGAATATTATGATTCAAAATAGGAAATAAATTTCATTTTATTCAATTCCTAAAAATTCTAAAAATTAAATATAGTATGAAAACACATAACATATAAAATACAATTTTTTGGAAAAAATTAATTTTTTAAACATAAAATGGATTTATTCTTATAAAAATATATTTAATAATATATAATAGAAAATTTATTTTATTTTATAAATTATTTATTCATTTAAATAACATCATTCTTTTTTATTTATTAATTAAATTTATTAAGATAAATATATATTACATATAGAGAACAATTCTTTGAAAAATTACTCTTTCTATTATTAAATTATTTAATCCTCATTTCTAACCAATTTTTTATCAATATATAAATAATTATTCATTTTTTTTAATTATAAATAAAAAAAATTAATTATTATTCTAAATTTGAGGAATTTATCTTTGATATTCAAAAAAATAATAAAAATAATATTTTAAAATAAAATATTTTTTTGTTTAGATATGAATAATTAAAATAGTATTAATTATATTTACATAAGTATTTCTTGAAATTTATTAATTTATTTTTCCATTAAGTCATTTTTATAAATAAATTTCATTTAAATAATTTTTTGAAAGTAATATGTTTAATAAAAATGAAACTTTTATAAAAACAATTTCATTAAAAAATGATTCTTCACAGATGAATTAGTATCCATTAATTATCTAATAAAATCTTTTATTTTATTCCAAGTAAATTATTTATAATGAATATTTATATTTTTTTATAACAAAATAAAATTTAGTAATATTAATTATATATTGTTATTTCTAAATAGGTAACATGTTTATTAGAATTAAACCCAACGATTATATTCCCATTTAGAACTACAACATAATTGATAAATTACCTCTATTACCTCCTATAAAATACTTCTATTCAAACATTAAAAAAGAGAACTTTCCATTATTATAGTTTTCATTTTTGAATTTTATATTCTTTCTCATTTCATGTTTTTTTGTTTGTATAAGTCTATTTCTACTAACACTGATACTCAAAATTGAATATTGTCGAAGAAATTTCCTAGTTATAGAGATATTATTTATTTTTAATTGTAATATTTTAATTTATTCACTTTTAGGAGCTGTAATCAACTGTAGTATATAATAAAAGGTTTCAAATAAATCTTTTTAATATTCCATTACAACTGAAAAAGTGTTGATAGCTTAGTTAATTTCATGTATAACATATTTTTTAGTGAAATTAATTTGAAAAAATTAGGAAAACATATCTAAGAATTATATATATAGCATAAAATGTTTCTTGAAATACATATTTTTTTGTAGGACCTTGCATAAAAGTTTTGATAGTGGTATGATACTCATGTGTAAGTTTTAACATCTATGTATTCACACAAAACCATTTCAAAGGTATGACTCCCCTCCATGGGTTTTCAACTACCCTTCTCGATTATGTATAGATTAAGGTGTATTTTGAGGTGCCTTTATTGAGGTCATCTACCTTCCCTAAGCTCATAAATGAGACATAAAACCCTATTATACTTATACATAAGCCTGATTCATATTATATTCATCCCTTATCTTGAAAATAACCAATCTCCCCATTTCCTATTAATCTCTAACACACCATGGGTTTCTTCTACATACACTACACGAAAATCACCGCATATCGGTGGTTTTTCGGATACAGAGACGGTTTAAACCAATTCTATATGCTTCTACGGTGGTTTCCAAAAACATCGCTAAATAGTGATTCAGAATACAATACGTGGTGGTTTCTTCATTTTGGTGGTGGTTTCTGGTAACCATCACAGAGATCTCATTTCCTTGCTATTGGTAGTGGGTTTAATGGTGGTTTTCTCATAGAAAATGTATTCTTCTCAGTGCTTTAAACCACCATGAAAAAAAATCATCCTTTTGTCTAGGAAAAATCCCCCTAAAGACACGACCAACCACCACAAAATGGTAAAAGAAAATAAAAACTATCTTGCAGCGGTTTTAATTTCTACTAAATTATTGTATGTAGAGGTGGTTTTAACCACCGCCAATAGTAAGATACCAAATTATAGTGCTGATTAAAACTGTTGCTAAAAATCATCAATTTACTTTTTGGTGGTTTAAAATACCTCTAAAGGTATATTTATAAGAAAAATGAAGCTGATTATGTAGCCCCAGTACCATTTCCCTGAAAAACAATTGTGCCAATTTCACATGCTCATACATCATACATTCAGAAGAACACAAGGAAACCAACTTTTTCATAATAAAAATCACTCTCAAATCCACACACATATTCAATTTGGAAACACATAATATAGATAAAGAATATGGTAGGGTGAATAAATATGACATAATAGGATACTACATTGTTGTCAAAATATTGCACTGTAAGAGTTATAAAAAAATAAGCACATTCCATGGAGGGAGTAACCATGCCATTTCAATTATAAAGTCATAATGGTTAGGTACTAATCTATCCATAACTCATACCATTTATTCCTATGGAATATTTTCCATTTTTTGGGATCCTGGTTCATGGTGGGATATATGATCTATATTCCCTATAGAGAATGTGTGTGAGTACTAGGATAAAATTCAAACTCTTTTGTGGCCATTTCTATTTTTGGTGAAAGGGACCAATGCAACAAGCTATGAGTAAAAGACATCTCATTCAACAAGTATTTGAACTACTTATTGAATGAGATAGATGAAAATATATTTGGGTGGTAGGAAACACACTCCCTAGTGTATTTGAATAGGGAAAGAGATAAGTATGGAATCCTTCCTTTTTATTACATAACATTACATTACATTTTACATACAGAGGATCTTTAAAGTCTAGTGTCTTGGAAATCCGGAACAATAAAACATGAATACAATATAAAAAATTCTTATAATCCACTTGTAAGGATTCATCATAATTTCTTCTTAAGTACAATTAATACATCTCATTTCCGGGATACATACATTAAATGAAAGGGTGACCAAAATGCTCAGTAAGGAAAACAAGTGAAACAGTTGACATGTGATCTTGAGCAATATTAATAAGAAGATGATGATAGTCATAAAAGCATAAGAAATGGAAGAATAGGAATATCATAACAAAAATAACATGAATCAAAACTTGAATATGTGGCTACAATATTTCATTTAGAAATTCATGAACATATCACCAAGGTTTAACCCTAAGGTGTCATAAAAATTACCAAGGTTATTCACCAAGGTATCGTGAAACTTATCATCTCTAGAGATTAATTTTTTACCCAATTCATTGGAGCAATATTATGGAACACCCTTAATATGTATTTAATTTCATGTGATCCACATAGATAATAATAAAAAATTTCATAAATAACCCATAGAGAATGAAAGAAATGGGTTTTATCTCAAAATCGTGACGTTTTAAAAGTTCTTAAAAATAAGATCATTATGTCATTTATAACCCATGGAATGGGAGTGAGGGTTATATGTATATAAATTACAAAATCAAATATATCAAATTTATATATTTATGAACACCCATATAAATGAAATAGGTCTGGGTATTCACACAAATGAAATAAGAGAATTTCTTGAGAGAAAGAGATAGAAATTTTGAGACGAAATATCTGCAGCATAACGAATATATAAAATGGTTTTTAGAAAACAATAAAAAGGGAGGTTACAAGGTTAAACCACTCATAAATAATTCATAATATAGTATAAATTCAGAATAACATGAAGATAAGAACATGGTATGGAAATTTGAATGACATACCACATGAAAATGAAACATGAAAGAAAAGAGAAGATGTGATTCCTTTTATGAAAAAATCGGCAGCCTAACGGCGTCACTTAAAAATTTAGAAAATAAATTGATGAAAGAAGAAAGGGTCTCTCAACATTTAGACATGAAATGGATAGTAATGATAACATATAAGAAAATACCCTCAACATAAAGAGATGGAAATTAGAAGACACAGCATAAAGGAAGTCATGACTTAAAAGAGGAGGGTGAAAGGATCCCTTACCTTGAAGAGTAACCTTGAAAGCTTGAAAGTTGGGACCTTGAGAGGCTTGAGGGAAACTTTGGAGGAAAAATTTAGAGGTAAGGATAATAGAACTTTGTTGAGGATGATTTTGGAATGAAATGAATGAGGGGAATGTCTTGGTATTTATAAGAAAAGTGAGTAAATAAATTATTAATTTCCAAGGGACACCTCATCGGTGGTATTTGAAAACCCATGGGCTTTCCCATGGTATTTTCCCATAATATTGGCCACTTGGGACAACTCATAGAATATCTCACTATTAATAAGTTGACCAGAAATCTTTCATCATTATTACATCCTTAATGATGCCATTAAACACCCGAAACTCAAAACTGCATTTTTACTATTCACCAAAAATTCAACTGTTTCAGAAAAGTCCAAAAAATTCACCCTAACTAAATATCGATGCTCTGAATTCAAAAATGAAGTCCATTTTATGAAAATAATTTTCTAAATGTTTTAAAATTAATTTTTAAAGAAAATCATTATTTATCCCAAAAATACAACTTTAAAGCTATAACTCATTTTGTAACACCTTAAAAGAGTAATCAAGGTCCCATAGAATTATCAAATATCTATGAGACAATAAAGTAACAATTTATGATTAAATTTTATAAAAATAAAATTCCATTTTAAATTATTAAATTAATAATAAAATTGAAAATAAAATATTTATGACATACAAAAATACCAAAACATAAACTATGATCGTTTATTCACTTTTAAGATGTCCAAAATGTATTTATACATTCATGGGTGAAGTTTCAATTTTTTTTTCAAATTAATATTCATTACTATTCCTTATTATTCATATGGGTATGTTACTTTTCCTACTTTACTATTAACTAAAAATCAAGTTGATCTTATTAGACTCTAAATTTCTTACTGAACACAATTGTAGAAGACCATTTGTTGAAAATCATTTCACATTATTAATTATGTAATGAATACCAAAGTATTTTAAAATACCTTTTTTTTTCAAAATTCATTAATAATACACATTCTATATTTATCCGGATATTTGAAATTCACAAACTTGGCCATAATAAGAAATAAAAATTTATATATATAAAAGGATTACAAAAAGAAGATAAGGTCTCATTGCATATCTTCTTATAACACCAACATAGGACCTAAGTGTAAGGTGTGCTATGGTGATAGAATCTTAAGATGTCTTAGACAACATTTCCCAAGTGGTGATTTCTATAAGCTTGAAATTCTCCATTTGGTGATTCCATTCAAGCTTCATACATTGAAGTTCGGCTTGGGCTTAGTCCATAGCAAATCCTAGTGATGCTACCTCCTTCCCAAGCTCTGATAGATGGGCTTCATATGGCTCGAGTCTACTGGATGAGGCTATTCAATCTTCTTTCTTAATTAATTAACCAAGATAACCATATTTATAAAAACACAACGTTAAGATTATAGTTTCCAATGGTCATATTGACCAGCAGTCATATAAAATTCTAAACCCAATGATATCATTTTAATTATACCAACTTTGTTAATTAAAGCATATAGTTTTGTTGAGTATAAAATAAAACAACACACAAAATTAGGAAATAATAAAAAAATTTGGGTTGTTACATTCTTCCCCCCTTAAGAAATTCCGTCCCCAAAATTTTTAACTTGTACCCTATGAAGAGAAAAGGTGTGGGTACTTTTGCCTCATAGAATCCTCTGGTTCCCATGTGGCTTCTTCATATTTGTGGTTCCTTCACAACACCTTAACAAGGTGGGTTTTCTTTTTGCGTAGAACCTCGTCTCTACGATTCAAGATCTCCACTGGATGCTCCTCATAAAAGAGGTCACGTTTTAGTTGTACCACCCCTGGATTTGGTACATGTGAAGGGTCAAGTATGTACCTCCTCAGGAGGGATATGTGGAAGACATCATGAACTAGTTATAGATTTAGAGGATGTGAAATATAATAGGCCACTTCTCCCACATGATCAAGGATTTTATAGGGGCCAATGTACCTAGGGTTGAGCTTTCCTTTCTTCCCAAACCTCATGAATCTCTTCCAAGGTAAAATACATAGAAAGACTTTGTCACCGACATCAATCTCCAAGTCCCTTCGATGGTTGTCAGCATAGCTCTTTTGCCGACTCTAAGTAGCTTTAATGTGTTGCTGGATTGAATGGACCTTTTCTGTCATCTCTTGCACAAGATCAGGCCCAAGAAGCTTTCTCTCACTAGCTTCATCCCAACAAGTAGGAGTTCTACATCACTTCCCATATAGAGCTCCATAGGGTGCCATTTGAATGCTCGAGTGGAAGCTGTTTTTGTAAGAGAACTCAACTAAAGAGATATGTTGATCCCATCCACCTTTAAATTCCATTTATCAGGTTCTCAGCATGTCCTCGAGTGTTTGAATAGTCCATTCAGATTGGCCATCAGTTTGGGGGTGGTAGGTCATACGGAAATTCAATTCAGTGCTCAGAGCTTGTTGAAGACTTCTCCAGAATTTTGATGAGAACCTTGGATCACAATCAGATACGATAGAAAGTGGATCTCCATGTAGCCCTATCACTTCCTTCATGTAAATCCTAGAAAGTTGATCAAGAGATAAATCTTCCCGAGTGGAGATAAAATGGGAAGTCTTGGTGAGACATACCACAACAACCCATATCGCATTATTTCCTTTTGAAGTTCTTGGGATACCAGTGATGAAGTCCATAGTGATATTATCCCACTTCCATGCTGGTATGGGTAGTGGTTGCAATACCCATTTAAGAATTTGTCATTCCGTATTCACTTGCAGACATACTAGGCACATTGAAGTCTAGTCAGTAATCTCCCTTTTTATATTATCCCTCTAATAATGATCACGAAGTTCCCTATACATTTTAATGCTACCAGGTTGTATAGAGAATTTAGATCTATGAGCTTCATCCATCAACTCATTCTTTATTTCTAGAATATATGGAACACGCAGTCTTGTACAAAATTTCGGTAATTCTTCTTGATCAGAATTGAACTCATGAAACTTCTTATCCTTCATATCCTCAAACTTCTTTTGTAACAAAGGATATTCATTCTATGATTTTTTGATCTTCTCTAGTAGTGACGGTTGAGAATTCATTTGGGTTATGGTTGATGATGTCCCTTCACTTATAATTCACATGTCCATCTTTACTAGTTCATTGATCAAAGGATCTATTTGAATCCTCATCATGGAAAGAACAACTGGGTCTTTCCTGATTAATTCATCAATGACTTTGTTTTCTCTTCTATGATGATAATGAATTGAACAATCATAGTCTTTAAGGAGTTCCAACCATCTCATTTGTCTCATTTCCAATTATTTTTGTTTGAAAATATACTTCAAACTTTGATGGTTTGTGTATATATCACATTTCTCCCTATTTAGATAGTTCCTCCATATCTTGAAAGAAAAAACAACCGCAACCATCTCCAGATCATGCATAGAATAGTTCTTATCATGAGTCTTCATCTGTCAAGATGCATATATAATGACCTTTTCATTTTTCATGAGGATGCAACCAATCCCTTTTAGATATGCATCACTAAAAATAACGAATCCTTCTCCACTTGAGGGAAGAGTTAACATAGGTGTAATAACCAATCTCTTCTTCAGCTCTTGGAAACATTCCTCACACTCCTTTGTCTAGATGAACTTGACCCCTTTTCAAGTTAACTTGGTTAATGGATTTGAAAGTCATGAAAAGTTTTTCAAAAAACTCCTATAATATCCCGATAATCCAAGGAAACTAAGAATATCAGTTATTGTTGTAGGTTGAGGCCACTCCTCTACAACCTTTGTCTTTGTAGGGTCAACTGTGATTCCTTCATTGGTAACAATGTGCCCCAAGAAAGAAACATGTTGTAACCAAAATTAACATTTACTGAACTTTCCAAAAAGCCTCTCCTTCCGCAAATTTTGAAAAATAACCCTTAGATGATCCTCATGCTCCCCACATCGTTTGGAATATATCAGAATATCATCAATAAAAACTACAAAAAAGTTATCAATGTAGTCCTTAAAGAATATATTCATCAAATCCATAAAAATATCTGGTGTATTAGTTAGTCCGATGGGAATAAAAACAAACTCATAATGCACATATCTTGATTAGAAGGTAGTTTTTTGGAATATCTTATTTCTCCACCCTCAATTGATGATAACCAGATCGAAGATCAATCTTAGAGAATAATTTATCCCCACAAAGTTGGTCAAATAAGTCATCAATTCTTGGAAGAGGGTATTTGTTCTTTATTGTGATTCTATTCAATTCTATATAATCAATGCATAGCCGCATCAATCAATCCTTCTTCTTCAAAAAGATAACAGGTGCCCCCGAAGGAGACACACTTGGGCGGATATACCCCTTCTCTAAAATATCTTGGACTTGTTTCTCTAATTCTCCCAGCTCCACATTTTCCATCCTATATAGGGTTTTGATATCGGGTGAGATCTAGGTATGAGCTCAATGGAGAACTCTACCTCTCTTTCTGGCGGAGGTCTAGGAAACTTCTCAGGAAATACATCAACGTATTCCTGGACGATGGATACATTTTCTATCCCCAAACTCTCATTTCCTTCATCTTCTTCACTGATCAATTCCATAAAAATGGACATAGGAGGTTATTTTGGACAAATATCAGGTTGAGATATCTCTCCTTTTAAGATAAATATAGGTTATCAATTCAAGACTACTAAGATTTAATTACTTCTGCATTTGATCTTAGCATTATACTTTAATAGCCAGTCCATCCCTAATATAATGTCGAATTCCAGCATGGGAATGACTACTAGATTTGCGATAAGATTGTGCTCACCAAAGTAAATACTACAGTTTCTAAACACTTATGATGCTTGGATAATCCCACCAGGTTTCTTGACTGATAACTATAGTTTTATTAAATTGGGAGTTGATCTTAAATTCATTACAAACTTGGAGGAAATAAAGGAATGCGTACAACCAAAATCAAACAAAGTACTTGCTAGCTTTGAGAGAACAACAAGAGTACCTTCTACAACATCATTTAGATCTTCATATTTAGCTGTCGTGATAGAAAAAGCACGTCCTTTCTCCCTCGGCCATTGTTGAGGTTGATGGTGGTTCCCCTCCACTGCCCTCGGATTTGGACAGTGATTGGAAAACTGCCCAAGTTGTCCACACTTAAAGCACTATACATCATGTAGGGCCTACACCATCTTCCCCTTTTTTTAGTGTTTGGATGTTAAGGTTTCACCTCACTACAACAATTGCTCCCAATATGGCCATCTCTTCCACACTTATAGCATTTTACGCTTCCGAGCAGGCAGTTCTCCGAATGTTTCTTCCCACATTTATTATACATGGTACATTGCACTTTCTTTCCTCCTCTTCCTTGATCAAATATCCTCCCTAATATTGGATCCATTGATCTCTTTTTGTCGTTGGATTTATGAGACCACGACATCTCACCAAACTCTAGTTCAACTTTTATCGCACTTCACACAATCTTCTCATAGCTGTCATAATCTTGGTTGGCTAGATTCTTCCACAGATGAGGTCTCATTCCATCGAAGAATCTATCAACCTTACCATTTGGATCCATGACACGGCTAGAGGTGTAATGTGGAAGCCTTGTGAATTTCATCTTGTATCTTCCCATAGATTTATTCTCCTTCTGCTTCAGCTCGAGAAACTCCTTCTCCATTCTTGTTCTCATGGATCGAGGGAAATATTTACTGAAGAAAATCCCTCTGAACTCTTCCCACTCCGTAGCTTCAAACTCCACTCTTTTCCTCATGTTTTTAATTAGTTTCCACCACTGATCAGCTTCTCCTTCTAAGATATATACAGCTAGGGTGACCTTTTATTACTCTAAATAGCGAATCTCAGAAAAGATCTTCTCGATAAAGCTGATCCATTGCTCAGAAATCAATGGGTCAGTCAATCCACTGAAGTTTGGTGGTCGTTGACACATAAAGGACTCAACAAAATGTTGTTAACTTTGCGGTGAGATCAGTCTCTCAACTTGATTCAAGTTATTTCCCATAACTTGAGTCGTTGGTTCATCATTCAGATGAATGTTTCAATTCCGGCTTCTATCGGAGGGACGTCAATGCATGGTCCATTGCGATACCATTTGCACGGTTCCTCCTATTGACCACCATTTCTAAAAGAATAAAACCTTAGTGAGAAACTTATTTCACTTACGAATCTTTTAACTATAAAGGATTTATGTCTTAAAACTTCTTTAAACAATTACATTTCTCTATAAATCCTTCATAATGATTCATAAAAAGCTAATGATTAACTAAACATATCCCCTAGGAGTGTCGTAACCAAGAGTACAACAAGGCTCATTGTCATGTACCAGGATACCCCAGGTCAAGCCTGAAACTCCTTTTCGGAGTTTTCACTCCTAGGTACATCTATGCCAGAGCCGCCTCTACCTGCTCGTATCCAGACATGGATGTATTTTCTTGATAAACCACTTACATAATACTCACCAAAATACCAAGATGTTTTCCTATATTGAAACATTTCTATTGGATTCTTCCTAAATATTTCATAGCCTAATTTCCATAAATAACTAAACTATCCTTTAATACCAACTATGGCATCCCTCCTTTTTATTACATAACTTTACATTACATTTTACATACAGAGGATCTTTAAAGTCTATTGTCTTTCAAATAAAGAACAATAAAACTTGAATAAAACATAAAACATTATTCTAATCCACTGGTAAGGCTTCATAAAAAGTTCTTCCTAAGTACAATTACTGCATCTCATATCCTGGAGACATACATCAAAGGAAAGGGTGAGCAAAAGGCTCAGAGAGGAAAATAAGTGAAACAGTTGACATGTGATCTTGAGAAATATTAATAAGAACGTGATAAAAGTCATAAAGGCATGAGAAATGGAATAATAGTAATATCATAACAAAAAGAACATGAATAATAACTTGAATATGTGGCTATAACATTTCATTTATATATTCATGAACATATCACCAAGGTTTAACCCCGAGGTGTCATAAAAATTACCAAGGTTATTCACCAAGATATCGTGAAACTTGTCATCTCTAAAGATTAATTCTTTACCCAATGCATTGGAGCGCTATTAGGGAACACCCTTAATATTTATTTACTTCCATGTGAGCCACATAGATCATAATAAAACATTTCATAAATAACCCATAGAGAATGAACGAAATGGGTTTTATCTCAAAATTGTGACGTTTTAAAAGTTCATAAAAATAAGATCATTATGTCATTTATAACCCATGGAAAGGGTGTGAGGGTTACATGTATGTCAATTACAGAATAAAATATATCATATTTATATATTTATGAACACCCATATAAACGAAATAGGTCTGGGTATTCACATAAATGAAATAAGAGAATTTCTTGAGAGAAAGAGATAGAAATTTTGTGACGAAATATCTGCAGCATAACGACTATATGACATGGTTTTTAGAAAACAATAAAAAGGTTGGGGACAAGACTCAAAATATCATAAATAATTCATAATATAGTATAAATTCAGAATAACATGAAGATAATAACATGGTATGGAAATTTGAATGACATAGCACATGAAAAGGAAACATGAAAGATAAGAGAAGATGTGATTCCTTTTATGAAATATTCAACAGCCTAACGATGTCAATTAAAAATTTAGAAATCAAATTAATGAGAGATTAAAGGCTCTATAAACATTTATAAATAATATGGATAGTAATGAGAACATATAATAACATACCCTCAACATAAAGAGATGGAAATTACAAGACACAACATAAAGTAATTCATGACTTAAAAGAGGAGGGTGGAAGGATCCCTCAATTTGAAGAGTAACTTCGAAAGCTTAAAGGTTGGGACCTTGAGAGGCGTGAGGGAACCTTGGGAGGATTTATTGGGAGGTAAGGAGACCATAACTTCGTTTAGGATGATTTTGGAATGAAATTAATGAAGGAAATGGATTGGTATTTATAGGATAAGTGAGTGAATAAATTATTAATTTCCAAGGGACACCTCATCGGTGGTATTTGCAAAACCATGGGCTTGTCCATGGTATTTGACCATGTTATTGGCCACTTGGGAAACCTCATAGCATATCTCACTATTAATAAGTCGTGAAAATAGCTTACATCATTATTACATCATTAATGATGTCATTAAACACCCGAAACTCAAAACTGCATTTTTATTATTCACTGAAAATTCAAATGTTTCAGAAAAGTCCCAAAAATTTACCCTAAAAAAATATCGATTTTATGAATTCAAAAATGAAGTACATTTTATGAAAATAATTTTCTAAATATTTTTAATTTAATTAATAAGTAAAATCATTATCTATCCCAAAAATACAACTTTAAAACTATAACTCATTTTGTAACACCTTAAATGTGTAATCAAGGTCCCATAAAATTATCAAATATCAATAAGACAATAAAGTAACAATTTATGATTAAATTTAATTAAAATACATTTCCATTTTAAATTATTAAATTAAAATATAAAATTTCAAATAAAATATGTATGACATACAAAAATACCCAAACTTAAACTATGATCGATTTTTCAGTTTTAAGATGTCTAAATTGTATTTATACATTAATGGGTGAAGTTTCTATTTTTTTGTCAAATTACTATTCATTACTATTCATATGGGTATGTTACTATTCCTACATTACTATTCAGTAAAAATAAAGTTGATCTTATTAGACTCTAAATTTCTTACTGAACAGAACTGCAGAAGACCATTTCTTGAAAATCATTTCACATTATTAATTATTTATGAATACAAAAATATTTTAAAATACCTTTTTTCCTAAATTCATTAATAATACACATCCTATATTTATCCAGATATTTGAAATTGACAAACATGGCCATAATAAGAAATAAAAATTTATTTATATAAAAGGATTGCACAAAGCAGCTAAGGTCTCGTTACATAGCCCCTTATAACACCATCATAGGACCTATGTGTAAGGTGTGCTATGGTGATAGAATCTTGGGGTGGCTTGAATAACATTGCCCATGTGGTGATTTCTAAAAGCTTGAACTTCTCCCTTAGGCGATTCTGTTCAAGCTTCATACGTTGAAGTTTGTCTTGGGCTTGGTCCAGAGCAAAGCCCAGTTATTCTACCTCTTTCCCAAGCTCCGATAGATGGTCTTTATATGACTCGAGTCTACTGGATGAGGCCATTTGATCTTCTTTCTAAATTAATTAACCAAGATAACCATATTTATAAAAACACAACATTAAGATTATAGTTTCCAACGGTCAAATTGACCAATAGTAATATTGACCAACGGTCATATAATAGTCGAAACCCAAAAATAACATTTTAATTATACCCACTTCATTAATTAAAGGATATTGTTTTGTTGAGTATAAAATAAAACAACACACAAAATTTAGAAATAATTAAAAAGTTCGGGTCGTTATAATAATGTACCTAAATATTTTATTTAAGATATAGTGGATGCTATGGGGCTATAAAATAATATCTAATTCTCCCATGTTCACGCTTAAAGGGTTAATTTTCACATTGATCTATAGTTGGATTCTTCTTGTGAGGGATGCACACATGGGGGTGTGGTCAAGGACCATCATTGAGGTGGTGATATTTGATACGACTTATCCCATCAATCTAGATGTTCCTATACTGGAGGAGTTATATAATATACTATATTAGATCAGCCATGGGCAGACTCTAATCCATGTATGAAGGCTCTTTCCCATCTTATATTGCTATGTAGTATCACACATGGGGGGATATGATTATTGAGACAACATCTCTCCACCAAGCACCAATTTCCATCCAACAATTCATAACATTTCCTGAAGTGTCCCACTCATGTCGGACCCTATGGATGTGCTTAAAATGGTTAAGTCAAGTGAATGAATCATGTTTCACCCATCCCCCTCCCTACATGGATGGTGACTGATGATTTTACGAGGACCATCAAGAAATGGTTGTACCTCAGGGCCTTACGAGGTGGGATACTAGTGGTGAGGGATGATTTCTATCTAATATGTGATCCATACAATCTACATCTGATTGAAAAGTTATTTCAAGTGCATGTTGTGAATGAATCCAAATGCGTATAGTGGTGTGTGTGACAAATTCAAACCTTCAATCCTAAGGATAATTCGGCACATATTTAGGCATAAAGATGGTAAAAGGAAGACAAGATATCCTACAATAAACTTCTTCCTACATGCTTATCCATGATCACACATAGTGTTGGGAGAGCTTGTTTATTAGGATAGATGTGGAAGGTACAAACTACAAAGGTTGAGGAAGTAGTGGCCCCACAACATCACGATCAAGGGAGAGCAGTAGGTGGCACTCATTAGGGATGCAGAGTCATCCTAGTGGGTTATTATGTATCAATTTTATAGGAAATTTATGACACTGAAAAAGTGGTAAAGGTAGGGATAGCTGCATATAATGGATTTCCACTCTTGTAAATGTGATAGTATGATGAAGGAGATCCATTTTTGGTAGTCTATGAGTACATTTTTCAATGGTTCTGGGAAGTTGTTGCACCATGTGGATATCCTTAGCAATGTCATTTTTGCCACATCCTAGGATAACGGGGCCATCCATAGAATGTTCACTAATCTCCATTGGATATAGAAACAAGTAAATATAGATGGTATGCATATAATCGGCCTAGTTCATGCTATGTTATGCTTTCACATTCACCAAGATGAGGTGGTGTGGTATGTAATGGAGCATGTGAATCTGATCAATTCATGGGTAACTGAAATCCACCTTACTGGCCATGTGAAGCTGCTTATGGCCATGACCACCCCTCATAATATCTACCAGGTAAATATTCAGATCTTAAACATCAAAGATATAACTCTTCATTTAGAATTTCTTCCTGACTCCTTTTTCACTTGTTTAGGAATCAGGAATAGAAAAGGGAGTGGTTTATGATGTGTTGGATGTGGAGGTATAAGGATACAATAAATGGTGTTATTCCAACCATTGATGACCAATTCCATACCACCAAGAATTGTAATCCATTCATTTTTAAATTTTAAGGGAAAAAGCGATAACCTCTTGGTACTCTCCCGAATATCAACAATACGAGGGCTATGATCTGAGATGAACTTTGGAAGAGTAAACCTATATATTTCAGTGGGGGAACTTTTGTAATTGATCTAAAAGAAATATCTTATCAAGATTACTTTCCCATCTTCCATTTATATTGAACCTACCCCATGTAAATTTAGTTGTAGCAATAGTTACTTTAGTTAGGTTACAATGATCTAAGCAGCAAGAGAAATCATCAACAAAAATTTGAGAAAAGTGTGGTCCTATCATTTCATATGGTCTCAGGAAAGTATTTAATTCTCTAATAAATATCAATTTTTTATCCATATATGATTCATAAATATAAATACTCATTAATACAACATTAGGATCAAAAATTACAAGTGTCTTTGGAAGACTAGGTTCATAATACATAATAGAAAACATGAGAAATCAAGAAAATGTTAGGACATGAAAATGTTAAGTTACAACTATGTGCCACACATGATACTTATAAAAACCGACTATTAAAATATTTTTCCTACATATCAAAAATACCACTAATCACTATCCGATGATGAACACATCTCATCACCCTCTCCACCTCCATCTCTAATTCCTACTACCACCTGTAAGAAAATTATATGGAAAATGAAATATTGTTATATATTTATATTTAAACTTAAAGAATTTTTTTTTTGAAAACTAAATGATTTTTAATATTTTTTGATTTACCTACTCACCACCAGTCGATAAAATACCATCAGGGGAATATTCGGTCATCTTCTATTATAAATCAATCCCCAATTTCTGCAAAGCGGATATCTAAGTCCCTTGTTCCGGAATTGTGTTACATAGAGAAAAAATCTCTTCCTAAGTATCTCGAGGAATGGACTGACTACAACCAGTAGTATAAGAAACTTCAATCCTCGGTGGTCCACCAAAGACCTTATATGGTATGGGTCCCAAACCCACCCCACAAACTTGACCAGGATGCTCCTTCTCTAGAACATTAGCAACTCGGTCATCATGGGAGACTGAGTAGGGATGTGCAGGATTGAAATACCATAGTTCTTTAATTTTTACCTATAAATAAAATATCATTCACATTAGAATAAATATATATTAATATAGTGACAACTGATCATAAGTTACTATATTGAAAAATGAGTTAATACCCCAACTTCTTTTGTAGGCTCATTAACAAAACTTCCACCATATTTTTTGTGAACATTCAACCACACTTCTATTCGGGATGTTGGGTGTCCTAGAATATGTGACTGCATTAAATAAAGATAAATAAAAAATTTAATATATTAAACATTTTATATTGTCTTATAAATATTTAATCTAATGAAAAGATTATAAGAGTCGACCAGCTTCTATAAAAACTCGTCGACCCCATAGTGTGAGGGATGACTTGATAGCCTGGCTTGATGCATTATTCCATGAATGATCCTAAAATAAATAAAATGTAATTAAATATTAATGTATTAAATGTAATTCCACTTCATATACATGTATAAATGTAAAATGAAATTAATATAATAATATATATTTAAATACCATATTCTTCTCATCGTGATGTCTATCAACAAAAACTTTCCATTGCTTTTTGGGTACCCCATCAGGTAGCTTATCATATTTCAATTGGGTGGTCAATGAAGTATCATTGACATCACTCCACAATCTCCATTTAAAGACTTTTAATTTCTCTCCTAGATTTTTTAATGTCCATTTTCGTGCTAGCACATCAGCAACTGTAAAGTGGAAAAACATCTTTACACAGAAATCCATTTTGAAAATATTATAATTTAATAATATAATGACATTAAATGATACCATAATGTATTAAAATTTCCTTTCTTTGTTAATCATAAACTTTATTTTTCCAATTTGAAGGAATATAGCTCCAATAATCATACGAAATAGGAAGAGAAACCAGCTCTGTGGACAACTGAGTAAGAATATGGCCAAGTATTCATGTAGAATCATCCGTAAGGACCCCATAAATATCAAATGGGACAATGATATTCTCTTCAGTTAGATTCCATACATCTAAACTTTTTATATTTTTCTCCATAGTTGCATTGTTTCCATTTTTAATGAACATGGATCTAGTATAAAAAATTTTAAATAAATGTATTTATATTAAAATTTGTACCTATGAAAATAACCCTACAGTATCCCTAGGAAGAATTAGAAGTGGCACACTTCCCCTTCACTGATGAGGCTCCTGAAGGGGGAGGAGATGACTGAGATGATTAAGGTATTCTCACAGAGGGTGTAAGAGATGGTGCAGGGGAGATCTTGTAGATGGGAAAGTGGATGGTGGCTCAGATGTAGTAAGGATGTAGATGGATGGATCGTCATCTGTAGATGTTGTCAATGAAATAGTATGGCGCTTCCTCCTTGGTATTCCTTTCATTTAATAAAATTTGATCAAATTTAGAACTTATATTTCAAAAAATGTACGCAGAAAAAATTTAAAAATGACAACATATGCACAATACTAACAAACAAAATATACATAACAATAAGAATGAATGACTTGAAAAATGAAATAACTAGTTGCTAAATGAATGCCTAATTTTACATATCATCATTTTACCCTTCAATAATGTACGTTTCTTTCTCCATTACTTCACAAAACATCATCCATCCTTGCTCGACTAATATTTACAATATCATGACAGAAAAATAATTCTTCTTCTTGATGTTGATGTGATTCAATTTCAGATGTCAAATCTTCCACTTCATCACCCATATCATAAAAATATCTCTGTTTTATGTGAGCAACTACACTCCACCCTACATCGATAACATCATTCACATAATATATCATTTTCTATTATGATGATCAGATAAACGGATCATGAAATTCATGATAACCAACATCCATCATGTGAGAGAAGTTCACATAAGTAAATTTCAAGGAATCTCTTTTAACACCTATGAAAATTTTGACCCAATTTAATTTGAAAAAAACAACTAAAAAATGTCTATGGTATTTTAATTCAATAATATCAATCATCTTTCCATAGTAGTCCACTTAAGAAAATTTAAATATAAAACTATTCTATGTTTTCAAACCCTCTTCTCGATCTACTATATGAAATCTAAATCCATTCATGTTGTAAGCATCGAAATTTCTAGTTTATTTTAGAGGACCTTGAGCAAGAAACTTTAAATCTTATAAAAAATCTTCTAGAGTATTAGTATTCATGATCTAAAAAAGTAAAACATTATTAGATTTGAAAAATATATTTGTCAACCTAATATCAGTATTTATTGAAATATTTAAGAACTTACACATCGTGAAAACCATTCTACAAGCTCTTTATTAACAGGTTTTGTTATATAATTATAATTTCGTGTTCAGCCTCTCATTCGTCTCTTTGTTTGTATCTTCAACTCTATAATAAATGGATTTGAAACATCACTATTCAGAAGCACATATCAATGTGCCTGTAATAATTCAATTTCTTTCAGTGTAACATTTGAGGTCCTCCCAACTAATCAGCCAATAGTTGGAATTGTTTTTGATTTCCTATGTATTTTAGATTCAGTCAATGTGTTTTCAACATGTTCAACTTGATTAAATATTACCACAATATCATCCAAGTATATAGAAAAAAATTTAATACACTCCACTATCAAATAGCCTTCACAAATAGAGCCTTCATGTTGAGCTTTATTTCTCACATATGGCTTCAAATGCACAAGATATATATGAAATAAAATAAAAAAAACATAATTATGCATTTAATTAAGTTACATATAATTGTTTACCTAACTAAGAAACATATAAATATTGTACCTCTCAATTGGATACATCCATCGATAATGTACGATCATTCCTAATTTATCTTCCTCAACTAAATGAATAGTTAAATGCATCATGATAGTAAAAAATGATAGAGGAAAGATCATCTATATTTCACAAAGTGTCAATAAAAACCTCTCCTAAAGTTTGTAAAGCTCAAATGTATGTATAGATTTCTTA
This sequence comes from Viscum album, assembly GCA_963277665.1. Lineage (NCBI taxonomy): Eukaryota > Viridiplantae > Streptophyta > Magnoliopsida > Santalales > Viscaceae > Viscum > Viscum album. The sequence goes on from OY728156.1 coordinate 1,814,157,972, forward strand.
CATAGTTTTTGAAAAAATGTGTAGAATTTGAATACAATAGCAATAAATTTTTCAGGTAGTAATGCATGCAATGCCAATGATAGTAATTTTTGTAACAAAATATGTGAATCCTAACTTTTCAGTCCGTGTAACCTATGATTTTTTAAGTCAACATACCTTGAAATGTTACTTTAATACCCATCAGATACCTCCACATGCTTTAAAATTTCATGTAATGTATCTTTATCCCTAGTTTTCATTGCAAAAATTTCTAAATCATATTATTCATTCTCATCTAGTCAGAGATCACGTTTTATGTTCATTACTTATAAGTCTTTTTGATCATTGAGATGATCCTTCAAAATTCCATGCTCATTAAGCAATGTGAAGATCAAATTGTCACAAATATTCTTATCAATATGCATCAAATCAAGATTATGCTGCAATAAATTAAATTCCTAATATGGATGTTTGGAAAATATACTTTTTTTCTTCCATTGTTTCATACATATTTTACTTGACGATGCACTTCGAACTCATTTTCCACTATCATTTAAATGATGCACCTTCCCAAATTCTATTTCAAAATTTCTGAGTTTTTTACAATATTTCAGAACTGGTTAACAACTTTGGAGGTGGTATACAATCAATGAACCCATTGGATTTAGATCTGTTCAGCCAAAATCAATGAGATGCATTGAGAAATATTTGATGCACAAGAAGCACCATTTTATAATGTGAGGTAGATGTTTGGGCTAAAAATCAAAGTTATAGATAGGTAAATCCAAACCCGTGTAAGTTTTCCAACCAGATAAATTCCTAAGTCCAAGGAAGTCACTAATGGTTCACATTAGTGCAAGATGAATTTTGAACATTATTTTAGAAGAAGAATCATATGTCTCAATACCATTGCTCCATAACTCATATAATTCTTCAATTAAAGGCTACATGTATACATAAATATCATTTCTAGGTGTTTTTCAGGAATAATCATCAAAATTATTTAATATTTTGGCTTCATACACATCCATGAAGGAAAATTTTAAGGGATCAAAACAACAGGCCAAATGTTATAACTGGTACTCAAAGTCCCAAATAGGTTGAATCCATTGGCAGTCAATCCCAATCGAACATTCCTAGGATCAGTAGAGAAATATGGATGTAATGAATCAAATGTCTTCTATAATTTTGTATCTCATGGATGTCTCATTAACCCGTCATTCTTATTTTCTAGAGAATTCCACTTCAGTTGTTCAACGGTTTTCGATGACATGAATAGTCTTTGCAATCAAGGATTTAAAGGAAGGCAACACAAATCTTTTACAACTGTGTTGCTTTTCTTCTTCTTTATGGTAGTATTTTGATTCAAAATTCATCATTACCCATTGACTACCATCTTGAAGAGCATTTTCTACAATTTTGTCTACTTGAATCCTCTCTCCAATAAATCATACAATCATTAGGACATACATGTAATTTTGTATAATTCATACTAAGCCTATTAACAACTTGTTTCATATAATAAAAAGACCCGAGGAGGTTTTCTTTAGGAAATGTAGCACGCAAAAATTCTAATATCATGTACATTGCCTTATTTTTAATTCCACATAGGCATTTGATATGGTACAACTTCGGTATAAAAGAATGTTTTGAATATTTGAAACAACCATTATACAATAATTTATTTCCATCATTAACTAAACCATGAAACGTATTTTCCTTAGTGAATTTTTCTCTAACATTAGTCTCCACAGAATCATGAGGGGGATCCAATGATATGTTACAATCTTGATCTAGTTGTCCTATAGTCTCAAAAACATCACTTGTCATGTGGTTATTTGTATCACCCTTATCCGGTTGTTCTGATATATTTTGATGTTGATTTTGGTGTCTTGCAATTCTGAATGCATCATTTATAAGGTTCAATATTTAATTTTCCATTGTCCACAAATTTGAAATCTCTTTATGTGGGTTTATAGCACTACTCAACTTTTTTGTAACATTCGATTCTCCGTTCTAAATCCAACACAAATATTGAGCAGGGAATTGCTGCAATATTAAATGCTTGTAAACTTCATCTCTCTTAAAGAATATACTATGTTTACAATTAGGACCTAGAAATCTTATTCTCCCTTCAACGGATCGATTATAAATTGAAAAATCTAAAAACTCCTCCAGACCCTTATCATACTAAGGTGTGTTCCTCGATAATGTTATTTAGCTTTTATCTATGTATATCATAATGTGCCTACACAATATAAAAAAATTAAAACAGATAACTATTACTAAATAGGGAAATAGATTCATATATACTAGTAGAAAAAAATATATATATGATAAGGAAGGTTTTCATATATAAATACATATAGTGAATAATGAACCTACCCACTAGAAAACCAAAGCATGAAAATTAAAAAGATCTATAAAAGAAGAGGAGAACAAGGATGCCATCTGTGTAGTTTTTTACTTTATGCTACAGAAAAATAGATTGACAAACTGATGATGTCATAACTTTGATATCACTAAGGTAAGGGCTTGATAAATTGTATAATAATTGACTAGAAATTAAGAATATGAAATGGAAACAAACTCCTACCATAAACATGACTCGCTACATTAGAAAATACACGGGAAACCAAGATGTAGAACATGCCAAGAATCATCAGGTGAAAGGATTAATGACTAGGTTAGATGAATCGAAGGATTATCAGTAAAGTATTTATTTTTCCAAACTCAAAGAAAAAAATAAATTCCTTAGATAAATGAAATCATGTATATTAAATTTCCCAAAATAGATCCTAGAATAACACTGAAAATTATTGTTGTCAATATGCCTTTTCAATTTCCATATAATATTTTTTCAATTATAGAAAGTGGGATAACCTATTAAATCCTTTGTTTTATGGAATTAAAATAAAATATTCAATCCCAAAAACTTATCAATATACCATTAATTTTTAGATCATATATATATATATATATGTTAATCACGAGAATAGAATACATAACATATTAAAAAAGTCATGGATTCATGAGAGTTGATCTCGTGTCATGATAGATGGGCATGTAATCTCAAATAACCAAACATATACCATAGTGTAAGATTATAGAAACATAATATAATAAAGGATATCCATTGATCATAACATAGGCATTAAGCAGTGTGACATAAATTTTTTATATAGAAATAATCATAGTAAATCATATCATAGTAGATCAGATATCACTACATGTTTCCCCTAATATAGTGGAGTATGTATTAACACTTGATTCTCATAACATGGTGGAGAAGACATCATTACCTAATATCATGATATAACCCAATATCATTTATTTAATACTCAAGAATCCAAATATAATTAATCATATATACACAATTCATGGAAGACATTTAGAAAGCATAAAAAAGAAGGCACACATGAAACCTAACCAATATCACTTTCAAAATTATCTTTCAACTCATACACACCTCAAAACCATTAAAAACCCTATGACGCTCCATTAAAACTATTCATAAAACAAAATTAAGAAGAACATAAAATATAATAAATTCATTTAACAATGTTAAATTATGGAATCACAAACCACAAGCTTGGAAACTTCTAGAATCTTGTGGAAACCCAGAACTACAACACAAAGGGAACTTATAAATGAAATATCATACCACCACCATAAATATTGAAAACAATGAATGAAGTCCATCTCTAAACCATTCCATTTTAGCATGAAAATGATAAAATGGATCAGTGATTATACTCCAACCCGGCGCTATTTCCAACACTATTTTGAATTAAAACCACAGTAATGTGCTATATTTGATGTAGCCATGTTCATTTTCTATCTATGTTTCACAATTTAGAACAACATATGGCACTGGTTTGAGCACCTTCCAATTTTTGGACTATTATAGAGTAATTGTTAATATAATTTAATGTTGCGCATTGGAATTGCTCTAATATTCAACCAAACCGACCCAAAATCATACCACAACTGCACCAAAAAGGTGTACAGACCTGCAAAGTGGGGTGGCGATGGTACTGACTTGTAGCGATGGGCGACGAGATGCGGTGAGAGGCGATGAGATGCGTCGAGGGCCTCAGGGGGTTTATGGGGGTCTCCAGGGTCGCCGGGGTCACTAGGGTCACAGGGGTCACCAGGGTCGAGGGCTCCTAGGGTTTTTGGGGGTTGCAGGGGTCACGATAGAGTCATCAGGGTTGTTGGGGTCACACTTAGGGTTTCAGGGGGTCACGAGGGTCAAGTGGGGGGTCAGGGGTCAGGTGTGTCAGGCGTTTCAGGGGAGTCTGGGTAGTCGGGGGAGAGAAGGGTTGTTCCTGTAATAAAAAAAAGATTAGCGGCAGTTTTCACTAAACCACAGCTAAAAAACTGCCACTAAAGGTGAATAATGTTGTACTAATAGGTATCACTCATATTACAAGTATTTATGTCCTTAAACCTTCTAAGTGTAATTCATAACATTTTCACTCAGTCTGTTGACTTAGGTTGCCTTTATTACTATAATCCCCTACACCTCTTCCCACTTAGACATGGGCCCCTTTCAGAATAGAATATTTATAACTCTCATTAGGACCTTCTCTCCACCAATTAGGGGTGTGGTATTCTCCAATTTACTCATCTTCAATGGGCACAGATGCTTTTTATGTGCAACTTAACATAAGTATCACATCTATTCTATGTCATATATTACCTTAAACTATTTTTAATTATTAATTTACTTGTGAATTTAATTACAGAACAGTAATCCTTTTCCCCTTGCCTTAAATTTCCTGATAATAGTTTATCCCTCTTGAATTTAAACATCAAAGAGTCATCCTTTTCAAATGAACTTAAACTATATTTCATTTCCTCCTCCCAATATGATTTCAAACTACCTTTTATACCCACATAAATAAATTTAAACCTAAGAATCCTTATCTGGGATGAATTTAAATCCCTACTAGTAATAATTTAAACTACATGTGGGGCCCTATTTCTAGTTTGAAAATTACAATCCTTGTTTATTATTAATGATTAACATTATTTATAGACCAGTTTCGGTGTGATCTTAGATAGGTGGAAAAAGTGAATCTGTGATTTCTTTTTATTTTTATGAAATTTTTCCTTATAATTTAACCCTCATGATTGATTAAGATGTTGATCCACAAAAGCTGTGTCTCCCAGCCTTACCAAAATAGTAATAAAGTAAAATATGTAAGATATAATATTTAAAAGTTGTTTTCTTGTGACCCTAATCCTTTTTCTAATTGTATAGTCCCCTAAATCATGGATTCTTTGACTATAAAGAGAAAAGGTTACATAGAATATTCTTGAACCACGATTACATGACATCCCATTATTAACTTTATTGTTGTCTATCGTGGCTTGGTCCTCCCAACTAGATCATCCTCCCAATGATTTTTATTCTATCTTACACAGCTCAATCTTTACAACTCTATTTATTGAATCATAGTGTCAGTGATCTTTAAGGTCTTCCAAAACCTCCACAAATAGGTCTGCCACAGTGTCAACCTTTAGATGTAGTATCATGTTGGCATTATTCTTTTTCAAGTCCAAAAATCTAGTTTTCTTCCTTTCCCATATTTATTAGAAAATATTATTCCAGTGACGTATTTTTAGTGGTGTTCATCTTATCTAACATTATTTATGCATAATACCTCTAAGATTAAATTTTATTATTCTCCTTCTTCAATGAATAGTGTTTCCTACATGTCATAATGTTCTTCTGACTTAATAAAAAACATTTATCCCTTTCATTCAATATCATTTTATTTGAATTTTATTCTACTTATTTATTCATTTCCTTCTTATTTAATATTACTAAAATAAAAAATATTAACTCTGAATGTTTTATAGAAACCATGTGATCTTTAATCAATGGGATGCACTCTCTTTTCAACTCATTCGAGTCAATTAAATTTCTCTTCTTAATATCTTTAAGAATCAATATTTTATCCTTCTTCATAAGAAATTTAAATTACCACAAAATCATCCCCATAAAATATTTTGCTCACACAAAATCTTTTTAAGAAGAAAATTCTTAGAAATTTTTAGAGTAAAATATCTCATCTATATATAAGAATATAGACTATACAATTTTATTAATTAGGCTTCTTAAATAATCTTTTTATATATCCTGTGATTCTTAATCATCATCCAAATATTCTTACACATCATAAAGATTCTTAAATATTATATGGATATTTATATACAAAGAAGTCTCTTTATTTATCCACTATAAATAATTTTAGGCATCTTGAAAACTTCTAATGTACTCACCTCACATCATATTATTTGTCTGAATAAGAAGATATCCTTTTCCATTTATTGAGCTCAAGATCCAAATCTAGATTCTTGATTTTATCATTCCATAATAAATCTTATTCAACTTAACTCAAATACTTCTAAAGTATCTCAAATAAACTTCAATCATATTCCCATGTGTCATCCTTCAAAGGATGGAGGTTACTCACACCATTCACCACCTTTATTTAATAATATAACCCAATAATCTCTCTTATTAGATAGAAAATTTAAAAATTGTTCAAATATATTGTAGAAAAAAATCTTATAATCACTACATGTATTTGACATTAATATCCACAAACCAATAATAAAAAAATATGGAATATTACTTAAATATATCCCATGTTCTTATAAGAAGTAACTTCACTGATTCATTCTCATTTTTCCTTATATAATTTTATTTTATCATTCATATATTCCCATACACCACACACATATTTGAAGCTTAATCGTCATTGAAAAACCATCAAAAATATTAATAAATATAATATTATTTATAGTGAAATCAATCTCTGCATTTGTATTTGTTTGAGCTAAAATTAATACTCTATATTAATATATTTTATTGAAATCTATTCTTCCCCCTCCCATTATCGAAAATTAATTCAATGAAAAAATAGAGATGAAATTTTTAACTCACCATACTCCATCCATTATTTTAAAAAAAAAGTTTTCTCCCATGTATCTTCAAAATTCCAAATTTATCCACTTATAGAGAGACAGATATATTCTAATGATTTATTAGAAATGAGGCTTTAGTTTGTCAAATCTAAGTATATATGAACAAACCCTATATAAAAAATATGGGTGATTGACCAAGGTGATAAAATTTGTTACTACCAAACATGTATGTGATACCACTCTAAAATTTTTCTTTGTAGAGTTTGTACAATAAATTTTTCCATAATTTTATATCCTTCACTCAAATAAAAAAATACAACAAAAAATTTTATGTGTAAAACAAATTACTCCCACTTTATCATATATGTCTCATCATGTAATACCCCATCATCTTTTTAAACAAGTTTTAAAAATTCAAAAGAAATGATAGACAGGGTTCTTGGAAAACCTCAATTGATATTTTCTATGGGATATCAAGAAATTTCAGATTACATGAATTAAATAAACTTTTAAATATATTATTTATACATTATACCCCTAAAGGGATTCACTCACTTCAACTTCTCATTATGTTACTTTTTTATAGAATGGATTCTATGATAAACTCTTATTTTTTGTCAAGAAGTGACCACTATCAATGAATACTTGGTTATCACTTGGACCATAACAAATTTATCATTTATAAACCCTAATTTAGACTAGTGTAGTGGTGAGTAAGGTTTGATCCATTGGTAAGGACTTCCATAGAAGGTGTGGTGTGTGAAACCAAGTTAAAGAGAAAAGAATAATTAAACAACAAGTGAGGAAATGTAATTGTAATGGTGGTAAAGAGTTTTATGGGATTAGGATTGTGGAATAGGAAACAAGAAATGATAAAGGATAGAGGAAAACAAAATAGAATAAAGAAAGTTGGAGAACATAAGGAACAAGAGTAGGGGGAATTGGTTGGATAGCTGGATTATTTTGATAGGTGTTTATTTTTATTTCATTTTTTATCATTCAGGTCCAGTCACTACAGGGCATGGAAAGACGTTAGACCAACTCTCTCAAGTGAAAAATCTATTGGTGAAAGGATCCATCATATTCTCAACTAAATAATTCTCTACCAACTAATTAAATAAACCTAGTGACATAACTTTGTGTGTTCTATCCTCTTCTCATACAGAAATCTAGATGAAATGTTATTAATGAAAAAATACTGACAAATATCTCATTGAGTTCCGATAGTTGATGGTAATAAATTACACTATATGTTATAAAATGGTGGACTACTGTAATTCCCAAGACAAGAGTGAGGTAATAACACCTACTAGCTCAACCCCATTTCCTAAATCACACTTAGAAAACCATCTCAACAAAGGTATTTAATAAGTTAAAAAGGTGTTTTAGAAATTGAGTTTCAAAAGAAAATAGTAAACACAAAGAACTGCCTCTTAAGGGCTTCAAAACAATAATAAAATTGTGCTACCTTGTCTTCCTCCTCCCCCTCAGTTTTCTAGTGAGTTCTATCTCTTCTCATTTCACCCTATTCTCTCCCTTATATTTTCTTTCCCCCTATGTCACTTTTTTATCCTCCATGTTCTCCTTATTTTTTTCTCTTTTTGTTAGTAATAACTTCTTCATAGAGGTGCAATAACTCTCAACAGCCTTAACAAAACAACTATTGGCCACCTCATGGAAGTTTTAATGGTACACGTTCTAGTTAGACACCATCCATGAATCTCGTTTCCATGAATGGAATAATAAATTTGGTCTTTCACTATAAATTGATCAATATATGTGATTTGGTATACATAGCTATTTTTATATATGTATATAATTTTACACATAGATGATTCCCACTTATCTTTTTAGGATGACCTAACCATTTCTATACATAGCCTAATCAGATCAATATAGTTGTTTGTTCGCATAGTAAAAATCCATATAGCTTATTCCCCCAATGTTGTTCATCCATTTCACATAGTTGAACCCCATGTAGTAATTTCACAGAGTCATTTAGACTTCACGTAACTAATTCCTACAATGAAAAATCTCTTTATGTTGCTGATTGGGCCTACATAGTTGATTCCTAACATAATCATTTGAGATTTATGTAGCCAAATATAATGTAGCTTTATAGGTGTAATATTTTCACCAAAAATACCCAATTTCCAACATATCTGACTAACCCACATTACCAATTTGACCCTTTTTCTATAAATTTTCCTCCAAATTCTATTTGTCGCATAATATTGGTATTGCATTCGGAGCAACAATACTTTTCTAGTTTAAATTCTTAACTCAATCCTAAAATACACCCCCTCCAAGATCATCCATTTAAAAATAAACCCCCATCCTTTAAAAATAGAGTCTAGTTAACAGGGTAGGAGTGGAATCAACTAGTATAAGAATATGTGGGTTTCTGGAATCTAATCTCTTATATTATCACATTTGAGAATAATCCTTATTATCACTCGGGTTGAATATTACTTGAAATGGGTACCTCTTCATCTACTGAGGTGGTAGACGCTTCTACCTCATCAGCATCAGTATCCCTTCATGACTAGCCATGACAACAAGAATTTTTAGGTGGAGAATTATAGTGAGTTTTAGTGAAAACTTCCTTTATTTACAAGCTCAGCACCAAGGAATTCATATTCATGATATTCTGGGAATAATCCCAATATTGTGATGATCTATATGATAGGCCTTTACACATGAATGCATTAGTTTTTCACTTAATTTTATTTCCTATAAAAAATCCATTTATTGTGATTTCTTCCCAATTATTATTTTTTTACAAACTATAAAAACTATAATTGGATCAAAACATCTTTGATCAATCAATCACCCAAAAACAAGAAAAATAATTGTAAAATTAGATGGACATTAAATTCCTACTGATTTGTTCAAAACTCAACAATTCTATATTAAAATATCAATTAAACATTAATAACTCATATAATTAATTAAAAGAGATGTGGAAAATGTGATAAAATGATTCCACATCAAACCCCTCCAAACTTGAAGCATTTTACTCCTAGGTAATTTCATAATTTAAATGGTTAGTTAATAATGGATTGAGGGAAAATTAATTTCATCCTTCTAGGGAGAACACAAAATAATCTATAGTAAGACTTTTTCATGCCTCTTAAGTGAATCCATCACACTTTCCCGCTTCAATACAAACATAAATACTAGTTCTATGAAAAAACCCAGAGATACCCATGTGGAATTAGATCTACAAAAAAAGGAACAAAAACTTTCACTCTCCCCTAGGTTCATCTAACCAAGACTTCCCTTTCCAGTTTTTTGATACAACTCAATGATTTTCTAATAAATAAATTTCACACTTGATCATTTGGTTTCAATATTCCCTTCACTGTCATGAGTTATTTTTTGAAAAGGAAACTTTATTTTATTTTCTCACAGCAATTAATTTTTTTAAAGGACTATATAAATCACTTATTTATTTTTATTTATTTATAGAAACACACACTATACCCTTATCTATGATTCTTATTATGGGATCCTAATTGGTAAATTTAATCTAGATTCAAAATCTTTATAAAATTTATCTATTTGGTTGTGTGACCATGGTTTTACATATACCTAGGCTATGTTGATATGTTCCTATGTTCATGTTCAAATTCATGCTCCCTTATGTTATAAATCCAAATACACAAGATTCTAACCAATAAAACATTATTTACCTAATTTTCATTAAATAGCTTTTTATAAAATTTGTGGAAAAAACACTCAAAAAAACACAATCCTCAAAACTTAAGACGCAATTAAATCCCCTAAGAACATTGTGATAATTTTCCCTAGGCCACAAACATTCAGTTATTATTTCTATTTCTCAAAATCAGAGCCATTTTGAAAAATAATTGGGGTGTTTTTATGTTGAATAATTGAAGAATAGCTAAACTACATAATGAAGTCCCCTCTCCCTGATATATAAAACCCAAAATTAGCCACAATGTTTAATCTTAAAGTGGTAAGTAGTAAATATCATAAGTGACATAAAAATACAATAGTTAAAAGAATAATATGAGGGTTTCATGAGAGATCAAAAAACAACACATTTTATACATTTCCAATAAAATTTTGAAGACAACATTAGTTTTTAAAGTTAATTATTTTAATTATTATAATGAAAATAAAATAATTTATCATTTGATTCCAAAAAATAGAATGATAAAAAATAATGTTGTAGAATTTTTTTAGTGGAAAAATAGCTATATTCCCCTACACTTAGTTTTCAGAAGAAAGAAGAAATAAATTGGAATAATTTTAACTAACACATACTTAAAATGAGGCTGGATTTTCAAATCTCATCCAAAAAATACTTCTATCCCCCTTAATATAGAGATCCCTCTGGATAAGAGGGAGAATTATATAGAAATTATAGAAATAATTTTGATGAATTTAGGAGTAATAATGTGAAGAAAAAAGTAAAAATAATGAAAATAAAAAACAAGGAACCATGGGTTGAATCTCATAAATCATTGAATTCATAGTCTTTTGTTGGACATTAAACATTATTCAATACTAAATGTAGAAGTTGGAATCCACACACATTAGTTTTCCATCAAATTATTTCTTCACTCCTTTTACATTGACCAAAAATGGATGGTTATCCTGACCAATTAACTAAACTTACCCATTTTACAACACTCTCAAAATTGTGAATTGGTCAGACCATTTAAATTAGATATTAATAAGAAATAAATTCATCAAATAATTGAAGAGAATAACCTTCTAACCCCACAATAAAGTTTCTATTTTTTATCATGAAATCAAGAAAATATTCTTTACTATATTTATAGATCATATAATTGTCATAAGATTCTATCCATATTTCAGCCAACTCACTTAATTCAAAGAGATTCCCCTCCTAAATAAATTTAAAATCAATTTTAAATGGTTTGAATTTCCCAAATGGATTTATTTTATAGCTCTATAGGCAAGTGAAAAGCCTTTTCAAAGATAATTTGATACAGAGACATACCAATTGGTGTTTTAAAAGGAGTCTGGTAAGCCCATAGTTCTCCATATTACTTTAAGGACCAATCCATCCTGGAGATATTGACAGTGTTCTCTAAGAATTACTTCATCTCCCAATTATAGACTTTAACTTGGCCACTAGAATTTGGATTTTAGGGTGTACCAATTTTATTTTCACAACCATACTTTTACATCATATCTCTTAACATTTAGTCCTTATAGCGAGTCATATTGATAGTAATGAAATCCTTCGGTACTCTAAACCTAGAAAATATGTTCTTTTTTACAAACTCTATCACATTTCTAACTTGGTTTTTGGGAAGAGAAATTTCCCCAACCCTCTTTGAAACCAAATCAACTGCAACTAAAATTTATTCATTTCCATAGTATTAAGGAAATGGTCCCATGAATTCTATTCTCTAAACATAAAATATTTCAATGTCCAACATTACCTTTTTGCTCTTGCTTCCTCACCCTATTACCAAGTCTTCGAAAATTATCACAATATAAAACCATTCATTTACCATATTTGAATAGTTTGGGCTAGTAGAAACTATATTATAGAACCTTTTGAGTGGTTATCTCACTACCACGGTTCCCTCCCCATGAAGATAAATGAGAACTCTCTTGAATGGGAAATATTTATTCACCAAGAAAACATATTCACACAGTTACATTTGAAAATTTTTTAAACTAGAGAGGATCATCCCAAAAAAATATATAAGCTTCGATATAAACTTTATTCCTTTGATTTTGAGAAAAAAATTTAGGTGTGATTCTAGCAGCAATAAATTTAATGAAGTTAGAAAACCATGGATAAATTTTTTAGAAACTATGAAATGTTTTTCATATAGAAAATAATAGTTTATCTCCCTTGGGTATTCACTTAGGGTATTGAGAAACCTGGAAAATGATCAAACATAATATTTTCATACCAATGTTTATCCCTGACAACTAAGTAAAATTATTGAAGTAATAAAACCCATCTCATCAGTTGAGGTTTGGTTTCCTTTTTAGAAAATAAATACTTAAGGTTTGAATGATCTATTAAAAATTAATTTGATCTAATTAGATAATTATAAACATTTTTTAATGAAAACTCTAGTACTAGAAGTTTCTATTTTGTTGTGGTGTAACCCCTTTGAGCCTCATCAAGTAATATTCTTGAATTATAGTTAATATACAATGTTTTTCATTTTGGTCTAAAATATCTCCCACTATAATTTCACTATCATAACATATGATTTTAAAAACAGTCCCTTATTCTTGGATTGTGATAACGGGTAAAGATGAAATATTTTCCATCATAAAATTAAGAGAGGCTAGACACCTCTCATCAAACACAAATGTTGTTTACTTAATAAGAATATAAAAAAATTGGTTTAGTTTTTTAAGAGAATAATTTTTATGAATCTATTATAAAAACAAGAATGACCTTAAAATCATCTTATACCCTTGAAATTATCAGTTGGAGGAATATTTTTAATGACTTCAATTATAGTAGTATCCACCTCTAGAACTTTCACAAAAAACATGTGTCCCAAAAAAACTCCTTCATTTACCATGAATTGAAATTTTTCCAAAATTAATACAAGGTTTGTATCTTCACATATTTTTAAAAATAATTGAATATGTTTCAAATAGTTTTTAAATTTATACCCCACAATAGAGAATCCATTCATGGTCGCTTAGACTGATCTCCTAATCATATCAGAAAAAATATATATCATACATAATTGAAAAGTATATGAAGTGCCATGAAAACCAAAAGGTATCCATCAGTAAGAAAATGTCCTAAATTTATAGGTGAATGTGGTTTTATCATGGTCACTATGGGAAACTAAAATATTATTTTACCCATAAAAAAATGAAGAAAAATTGATTAGTAGTAAGCCTCTAACATTTAATCTAAAAATGGAATTGGAAAGTGATCTTTCCTAGTAAAGGAGTTATGTTTTTTGTAGTCTATGGAGTCTCTCCATTTGTTCACCATTAAAATATTAAAATATTAATTATTATCATTGTAGGTCATAGTTTATCTACTCTTCTTATATACTAGATTAATAGGGATTACCCATGGCTTTGTCTGAAATTGGAAATATAATTATAGAATCAATTAATCATATCACTTCTTATTAGAATACCACATTAATGTTTGGGTTTAGTCTTCTATCAGATTCCACTGTTGGATGAACATTAGGTAACATGGGAATTTTGTACATGTAGAATTATGAATGGATATTCTTGATATTAGAAATAGATCAACCAATAATAGATTTAAAATTACTCATAAGATCAAGTATTTTATCCTCTTAACATCCCTCTAGTGTAAAATAAATGATGACTGTTAAAGTTTAGTATTACCCAAATAAACATACCTTACCTAATAAAGTAATGTTTTAAGACCCATGGTGGGAGGGAAGTAGCTTGAAGGAAGGAACTTGGGTTTGAGGGGTCCTAGATCCTCATGTTTTCATCAAAAAAATTAAGTGTAAAAAGATTCTTCTTCATATCTATTGGTGTCATGAAAACATTCTACAGATAGAGGTTCCCCAAGAGGGGTCAAAATATGATATACATAAAATTGATCTATGTGACCCAAGAATTCTCCTTCAAATTCATCTAGGAAATCCTTTTCCTTATAAAACCCCAATACAATGACATTTCTTATATGTTACCCAGGAGTATCATTAATTTCCTTAAGAATCCTTAAAAACACTTCTTCTTCCTCATCCACATATTCACTTGCATTCATACTCTCATCTCTTATCATGATATAATCCCGAGGTTGTTCTTTAGACTCTCTTAATACATTAAATTTTGTCACTAGTCAGCAAGGTTGAAAATCAGTTTTCCTTTTGAAACATCAATGAAAACCCATGTGGTAAGAAAAGTATTATCAATAATAATAGGGGCCTCTTGGTCAGATACCATATCTAAAATGAGAAAATAAGTGGGAAAAAGATCCTACCCAATCTGATAAGAAAATTATCTTTCCTACAAACTGGGTGGCTAATAGATGGATCCACAAGATGAAAAAAATGTACTGGTTTGTGGAAATCCTATTCTCATTTTTTGGAAAAGATATAAGTATCAAAAATTTATACTTGAACCAAGATCACTTTGGTGGTTAAACTGGGAAAACCTATCACCAGAAGTGAAAGGAATAACAAAAATTCATACATTATGTCATTTCATAAGTATCATGTTCTACTGAACTGCGCTCTATTCCACTATAAGGTCATAGGTAGAAAACCCATCCAGAGATTTATTTCTTGAAAAAAAACTTCTTTAGTTATTTCAGATAGGAAGTAATTCGAATGATATCATCAAGAAAATGGATATTGATGTTAGGTTTCTTGAGAACCTTTATATATTTGAACAATTTAGAAACCTTATTTGTTATATTAATCCTTTGTGAGAAGGGAATGGTCAGTGTGAAATTCTTTATAGGTGCAGGAACCCTATACTATTTCTTTAAAATATTCTCATTTCCTTTAGTGCCCTTGGGTTACAGGTCTCCCTCTAATTTTTCAGTAGGTAGAATAGGTTGTGGGTGACTTTTGGTAGTGTTATCAAAATTTCTAGATTGGTTGGATTCTAATGTGTGTTCATATAGTTAAAAAAATCATTAGGATCAGATTTGAGATATATTTTGACTTTCTCATGATTTTAGAGGCCTCTCATATTGGTGAATAACATTGAATTCTCTTTAAGGTCTAACTCAATTGTGATAGAAAGTTTCTCTTTGTTTCTAACACCTTAATTTATGACTAACTACTCAAATTCAAAATAAATTTTTTTAACCCTTGATTCTTATTGTGCCTTTTCAAAATAAATCTTTTTTTTTTCTCATCGAACCTAATTATAATATATTGGAACACCTATTTTATTTCCTCTTATGAACTTGAATGTTCATCACTTGGGTAAGGTTGGAACAGTTGTCTATTTTGTTAAAAAGAAAGGGGAACTGGAGGTTGCAGCACTCCCAAGTCTCTCCAAGATATGTTGGGATGGGTAAGGTAGCCTTGGTTATAGTTATTTGATAATGGATCATTGCATTCTTATACCATTGGGACATACTCAGCAATTTTAGCATTTTTGGGAACTTGGGATAGCATATCAAAGTTTAGGAAGCATGATTGTGAATGGCCAAACATCCCACATTGAATTTAATACTCCCTGTGAGTATATTGATAAATCTCATTTAAAATACTAGATGCTAATTCTTCATCTTGGTGAGTGGGTGTGGTTTCTGTCCTAAGAATGGCCCACTTTCTAAGGAATTTTGGTTGATAATTATTTTCCGAATTGTTAAAAATCATTTTGATCACTTCAACTATTTTGTTAGAGGAAGATCCTCCATATGACTTGTGAACTATGGTTGAGTGATATTGTGTAAGATTATTATATAAGGTTTCAATGAGGAATTGGGGAATACATTGACAGTTAAGAAACTTCTTAAGAATTTCATTGAACCTGTATCAAGCTTCATGGAACAATTCACTTTCCTTTTGTAAAAAACTAGTGATTGTATACCTAATTTCATAAATCATTCTCCTTTGGTTAAACTTAATTAAAATATAATTTAACAACTAATCTCGCGTATCAATTATGGATTTGTAAATTTTTTGGAACTACACAATTTCATTTCCTTTTATGAAAATTGAAAAAATATCAACTTTATTTCCTCCTCACTAAATACCTTAAGTGGGAACTATTGCATAGTTCCATAGAAATACATGATGAAATCTAGTGATTCCTCATTATTAAATCCATGGTAGGATGGTATCATATAATGGTGGGTTTCTTAATCTCAATGTTTTTGTATCTTGAGGTATACTAAATGATTGATGGATTATTTGACAATATTGGCACCTAAGACTCCCTAATCCCCACTTTATCCATTAACTTATTTCCAATTGGAAAAGGTTTGAAATTTTCCTTCTGGTTGAGATTTTTATTTTGTTGATAAATTCAGTTTTCCTTATTATTTTCCATTGAAAATTTCATCTTGGATTTCAAATAACTTATATACTAGTTAATTTCAAGGATGAATTTCTCTTGGTTGTTAAATATTGATTCTGTTTTCATTTACACTCTTTTATAAACAAAAAAATGTTTTTTTTTAAATTTTTTCTCTTGATTGCACAATCTGTTTCCCATAAATGGAACAAAATTTTCATTATGACTATTAGGTATTCACTATGTCTGGGACAAAGTAACAATTTATTAACCCTATTTAAGACTATTGTAGTGGTTAGTGGGGGTCAATCCACAAGAAAGGACTTCCGTAGAAGGTGTGTTGTGAAAAACCAAGTAAAAGAAACAAAAAATATAGGCAAGAAATAGGGGCATAAAATTGATTTTCATAGTGGTGAATATTTTGACGGAATGAAGATTAGAAAATAAGAAATAGAAAAAAAAACGAATCATGGACAGAGGGAACGAAATGATAACAACCCAAGTTTGAGAACTTCAATAAATAGAGTCAGTAAAATTGGTTAGATGGAAATATTATTTTATCAAATGATTATTTTTATATTATTTTATCTCATTCAGGTTCAGTCACTATAAGACCTGGAAATTTGTCTAACCATCTCTCTTGAGTGACCAAACTATAATAAAAAGTATCCTTTAGCTTATCAACTAAAGAATTCTTTACCCACCAATTAAAGAAACTTGGTGACCCATACTTGTGCAGTCTATCCTCTTCTCATATGAACTTCTAGATAAAAAATTTATTAATAAAAAAATCCACCGAAAATGATCTCATTGAGTTCATATAGTTGGATTTCATAAATTACATGACAAATGAGAAAAGGGTGGACTCATGAAATTACTAACACCAATGTGAGGAAATAATTCCTACCAGTTCAATATCATTCCCCAATTTGAACTTATCACTCTATATAAACAATGATATTTAATAAATTGAAATGTTTTTTATAAATAGTGTTTCAAATGAAAATAGTAAACACAAAGAACACCCTCACAAGTGATTCAAAATAATAACAAAATTGTATTTCTTCGAATTCCTCATCCTCAGTTGTTTGGTGAGTTATCTTCCTTCTAAATTTTCCCAGATATCTCCCTTCTATTTTCATTCCCAATCCATCTATTTTTTTCTCCTCTCTATTATCCTTCTTTAATTACTTTCTAATAGAAACTACTTCTTGATAGAGGTACACCAACTCTCACATGCTTCATCGAAACTAGTGCTGGCCACCTCATACATGTTTGAATGGTGGTAGTTATAGATATCTAGCTTATAGGCTCACATTTTAACGAAATACATAAGCGATTTGGTGTCACCCTATAAATTTATTGACATTATCTATTTAGTCTATGTAGTTGTATGTATCGATGTACATGATTTCCTACATAGTTGATTCTCATATATCAATTTGTTTTGACATAATTATTTCTCTACATAGACAAATTTGATTAACATATCAATTTTTTCATATGAAAATATCCATGTAGATGATTCCATCAATATAGATGATCCCTTTCACATAGACGAATCCCCACGTAGTTGTTTCACATAGATGTTTGGTCTTCACATAGCCAATTTTCATGTATCCAAATCCCATCACATATCCTATTAGAACAATGTATCTATTTCCAGACATAATAGTTTGAGATTAACATAGAAAAATATGCATGTATAATTTATCAATATTGGGTTTTTCTAATCATACATGATTCCCCATGTAGATAACTAAACCACATAACTAATTTAACCCTTCTTCTTCAACTTTGTATCTGAATTCGAATACTTTCATACTAGAGGCACTATAGTCTGAGTAAGATGTCTTATCATGTATATATTAAGAGATAAATACTAAAAAACACACCTTTAATTATTTTATATTCAAATAACAACCTAAATACTTCAAAAATATAATCCAATTAATGATAGGGGTGACATTGACCAGTAGTAGGGGATGTAGGCTCTTTAGTGGCTCAGATCACTTTGCAACACATTTGATCAAAAATCTTGGTAAGTCTCGGGTTCCATCATAATTAAAATGGGAAAATATACATAAAAAATCTGTAGAATATTCTCCCACGTCATAATAGGCATTCCGTTCTAAACCTACCACAGTAACAATCCTTTGTAAGTCAATAATTGAAGGGAGTGGTAGTGATAGCATCCTTCACCTACAAGCTCTTCTCTAGGTAACTCGGCTTTAAGATATTCCTGGTAAAATGGAATCATGTGGATAATGAAGATTATAGTTATTGACACATTAATTTAGTGGTTCAATTCTTTGTTATATTTCCATCATAAAAAATTACATCTACTGTAAATTTTTTCACAAAAAGTAAATTAGTTTACATAATATAATGATTATACTTGGATTACAGCTGCATTGATCGATTGAGAACCCAAAAAATATTTTTATTATAATATTAAATGAATAGTAAATTATAAAAAATTTGTTATGAACTCAATAAATCTCAATTAAAATATCAATTAACCATTAATAACTCATCTAATTAATCAAAAGAGATGTGATAAAATGTAATAAAATTATGACACATCAACCACCTCATCCAAATCCCCCTCTGTGTTTTAATCCATCAATTCCAAATCAATTTGTACATTAATTAATAAAATTTAATAAGGAGGTTAATCACCTTCCTATTCAAAGATAGTGTTAAGGTATAGAGTTTCTTCCCAACAATGGTTGTTCATTCTTTCAAATTGTTTCTTTTTTTTTTGAGTGCAAATTTCTCTTGGGAGATAAATACATATGTTCTATATAGTACATTCTTATTCTTCTTTAATATTATTTTTTAATAGATATAATATTAAAAAAAATGGAAGGATGGAAAACATCTCTACATCTATCACACACTATTCCACAAGTCACAGAATCTAGATGCTTCTTCTATACTCTATATTATTTCTATTGACGATTCTATTGTAGGTTTTAATCCCAAGGAATTATTTATACCATTTTTATATTTATACATTAATTTCTACTATTCTTACTAGATATTAATATTATTCCTGGATTTTTATAATTTTAAAAAACTTTTGGAGCCATCCTTATTGACTTCCCTATTACATAGTTCTATATTATTAGGTTTTTTATTCTTCTTATATAAGTGCACCCTCTTTAACCTATAGGTATCCCCTTGATTCATACTAATTATAGGGTAAAGATATATTGAATAATAAATTATATGATTTTTTTTTAGAGGCCCCATAACCCCAACAAAAACTATAAAATCTTTCTCCTCCATACCACTAATTATTCTACTATTAAAAAACTGATTTATTTCTAAGAGTATTACAACTACTATTTTTTTTTATTCTTGGTAATTTTTCCCTAACTTTCATAACTATATCTTTCCTTCATGTATTAGTATTAATATAACACCTTTCTTTAGCCTAAAAACCTGAAAATTTAATTTTAGAATCAATACTTTCAAATGAAACAAACTTCATATCACTTAAATAATTAATGATAGTTTATACCCTTTTCTTTGTTCTAGAAATCAAAACAACCTTAGATAAAATAGTATGAACATATTTATATTTTTCATAAATTCATTTCAATTTATACATGGTATCTACATCTGTAAGTTATAAATATTGTTCCTCATTTAGTTTTTTCACTTTTTATTCAATGTTTTACCAAGATCCTCTATTTATTTTCTCTTATAACACCTTGTTTCCTTCTAGTATGATTTGAATTTTATTTTGTATTCCTTTTTTTTTGTTGAATTATGGGATTCTAAAGAATAGAGATCCTTTTTGGGGTTAAATGACCTAAAGACTGGGGATTTATGTTTTTTGGATCAATAGTGTCCATGTATAAATGTGTAAATTGATTTAGAGGATGATGTTTCTGTCAAGAGAGCCTTGAGTTTTTGTTTGGAGGTTTTTTATAGAAAATTGGGTTGAGACCTATTTGTTGTGAACATTTCTGTCATGAATGAGTTACATGATGTGAATCTGTTATAGGTCAGATGTTGTGAGTCTTGTTTGGGGTGGGAAAATATTACAGTCTATGAAACCATTATATTTCATGAAAATGTTAATCAATATTTAATTTAATTCAAGGAAAAAAAATTTTTATTATATATATAATTTGTGGTATTTCATGTTATTAAATTGATACACAACATAAATTCCTTGGGTCCAGTGATTTTAAACAACATGTAGATATTATCATTTCTCTATTAGTTTTTCTACTAATTCCTCTCAAACCTTATAGATATTTTCATCAATTTTAGGTGATCCCATTCTCTATGACCTCTCTATTCAATGTATGACTCCTATTACAGTTATGTCACACATTGTTGGAAAGTGGTTGTTCTGCTTCATCATTCTCTTTAGTCACAGTGGTCGTGTTTGTTTAATTTTTTTATTCAGAATCATGATTAATTAGTGTTTTCTATCGATATTTTTAGTTTCATTTGGTGACTTTCTTTTGATGTCCAATCTATGGTTTCTCAATCTCTATTGTTGAAGGTGGATAAGTTTCCATTGTTCTTGAGGAAGGAGTATCTATTCAAGTATTTCTAACTCTTAAATTTCAATATGTTCTTGTTGACCCCTCTAGGTTTTTATTTGGAATGGATTTTAATTTATAGAAAAAAAAAATTAATGTGAGAATGTATTTTTGAAATGGTTTTGAAAAAAAAATATCACATTGAGAACCTTGGGTGCATTGGGAAATTGGCATTGGTAACCCTAGTGTGTTTGAACCACTATGGGTTATTTTTGTGATATAGAAAGACTGTTGAATAAATCAATATAGGTTGGAATCATAATATTCCAAGTTTAGACTTATTTTATGTCTTGTATGCATCTTCATAGGATATATACCAAATGGAGTGCTTTGTCTTTTATTCCTTGTTTGTCACATGTTAGTTTATTTCATCACCATTTTCTCATAAGTTTAGTTTACCTGTTTTTCTTTTATATTTGATATATCCTAGGATTTTGGGAATATGATATGAATTTATTGAAAAAATTAATGTTTTATAATGTTTGTATTTGTGAAAATATTTATAAAATATATTACATTTTAAAGATATAACTTTTCAATTATTGATATTAGAACATATATATATATATATATATTCTTTGGTGGTATCATTCTGGGCTCAGTGCTCAAAACCTACTTTTTCTTATGGCCAGTTGTAGACCTTATTTTTAAGGACTCGGGTAAAAGAATGGGTAACATATATCATGCCAAAATATCTTATTTTATTTAACCTTTGTAGTGGGATGGTTTGGGGGTGATAGATGGTCACATAGTGACTTATTTAGTTTGGTCTGATTTATTTTTATGGTTTTTCTAGGGTGGATTTAATTTTTATGTTCATAGATATGTATTTCTTTCCCCCAAGAGTTATTTTTATGTTTCTTTAGTTTTACATGAGACCTTTTGTACTTTACATTAATTCACCATGTGGAAAACCATCTTGGGTGACTTCTCTAGTTGAACTAGGATAGTTTATTATAAATTGTTATCAGAGGGAATACCTAGCCTAAAGTGTTTTTAACACTACCTTGATGTGGTTTAGTTTTTTGGTAGATAGTAGTTAGGACCACCATAATTTTGGTAGTCGATGTGGAAAGGGGGACTAATCGTCTCACTTTTGTGTCTAAATTTTAGTTTCCATGGGTGTTTAGGGATCTCTGATAAGATTGATACATGGTGGTTGAGGTTATTTAAATCAATATGATATGGGATTTTTTAAAATACGAATTCTCTTTTATTAGTATTTTTTCCTTATTTAAATAATTCATAATTTCATTAAATTCTTATTATTTTAAATCGATGATATTGATGCCTGAAGTTGTTCCTATGATTTTGGAATTTTTTTCATGACTGATTTGTTTTTTCCTGGTAATTTTTAAACAATGAATCCTAGAAGAGCTCTTACAAATATAAGTGATGAGGTTTTTAGAAATATTCTACATGATAATCCTCTAGTGGTACCTTTTATGGTAGAAGATTTAATTCACACCATTTAAAATCTGGGTGAGGTATGTTTTGGGAACCAGGGATGAGCAATGGATCGCTACTTAGAATTTACAAAGTAGTATCCACTTTTCTTTTGTGGTTACAAAGGACCCCAGTAATATAAAGAATAGGTTGAGAATATTGAGATTTTATTTATCTTTTTGAATAACCCTAAAGAATATATGGTGGTTTTGTATAAATATATTCATGAAGGATTGAGACGGAAATGTTGGGACTCAACTATGCAGGCTAATATGTTAGAGGATATATCATTGGTATCTTTTAAGAAAATATCATACCAATACTTTTTTTCTGATACATTAGATAAAGAAAATCATTGTAATTTTAGATCATAGAGTAGGGAGAGTGTACCATTTTGTATTATTCCACTAATTTTTCTAAGTTGGTGGACTTAGAACTTGAGTTAATCCCCAATTATTACCTATAGGATCAGATGTTTGAGTTGGGGTTCAGGGTTGATATATAGTTGATGCTAATTCTCATTTTCCTCACTAAGTTTGTAGAGTTAGTAGATATGGATTCTTTGGTAGAGGCTAACATAGCTATACAAATTGGTTTGGGGGGATCTATAGTAGGTAATTTCATTATCCATGGTGTATATTCTGGTAAGAAAATGAAGCACAATGGTAGACAATTTTATTTAAGTCCAATTTCAAGGGATTCATCAGAATAGTAGCATGTAGTTTTCTATCAGTGTGGGAGGCCTGGTCATACCAATACTAATTTTAAAAAGTCTCCTTAGACTTCCCATCATTGCATACAATATCCCCATCTGAATCATTTTTGTGAAAGGATGTCCCAAGGTAGTTAAGCTAGATCCACCATAAGAATTTAAAGTAACTCTAGCCACAGTTAGAGGTATAATGTTTATTTCATCTTCTATGGTGCTAGATTTTTATGATACAATTGATACTCATTCTTTTATATCATCAAATAAAGTTTACATGTTGGAATTGTGTTATCTATTAATGTTTTTCTTGTTGGATATTTATATGCCATAGGTAAATAGATTTGAATAGGGTCTAAAGTCCCCAACATGTTGATTGATGATAAAATATTACGAGGTGGAGTGTGACTTCCTAGTTCTCGATATTGACATCATTGACTTGATTACCAAAACAGACAGGATGATTGGTGTTAATGTACATATAGACAGCTAGCACCATCGATTTCAATTATTATCTATCGATGGGGGAACTCATGTTTTTCAATGTGAGTGGGACTATATATTGGGAAGGGAATGGACTATTGTTCCTTATGATAAGGTAATATCATGTTATTTGTTAAATATATTTCCTAATACAGTTGTCCCTCTTTTGGTAGTTAGTAACAATCAGTGGTGTGTGTATACCCTGAGGTGTTTCTGGGTTTTTATTGGTTTACCACCCTAAAATAGGTTTATTTTACTGTGGACATTCTACCTAGCATGATGGACATTTCTATTCTGTCTTACTATATAGAGTCTTCAATGTTTATAGAACATAAGGTTTAACTTACGAACCTCGATGATATGGGATTTATTCGTCCTAGAATTTCATTGTGGGATTTTATTTTCCTCTTTTATAAGAAGGAAGAAGGGATCCTCCAACTTTGTATTGACTATCAGAAGTTAAATCAGGTTACCATATTTAACAAAAATCTCTTTACTAGGATTTATGACCAATTCAATCATCTCAGAGGGGATTATGGGTTTTTGAATATTGACCTATGATCAGGGTACCGCTAGTTTAGATTCGGAGGATATGATATATCTAAGACATTGTTTATGAGTTTGTATGGGAATTTCAAGTTTCCAATTATTCCATTCAGACAAACTAATTCTCATGCAGTGTTAATGTAATTGATGAACTAGATCATTAATCGGTTCTTGGAAACATTTTTTGTGGTGTTCGTGGATGATAATTTGGTTCATTCCTTGTTAAAGGAGGAGCACATAGATAATTTGAATAGCATTCTTGTAAATTTGATGTAACATCATATTTATAGTAAACTTTCCAAATGAGAGTTTTTTATTGAAGATGTAACGCCCTGACCCCAGTTACCCAGAGTCGGTGCATTATTGCGTAACATTGGCATGATCAAAAAAGATCAAGTCTCGAAAGACCGATTAGTTTAGTAGCCTTGGAAACACTAGATACATTCATAAATGTTACATTACATCATAAAGTGAAAAAAAAATCACAATAACATAGTCTTCATAGTCCACACTTCTATCCCCTTCAGACTATCCCTATAGGCCAGTCATAAAATATTTCTTCACATCCTGGGAAAAATAAAACATTGAAAGGGGTGAGCTCAGATGATTAGTAAGGATAACAATATAGCGGAAGCTTTCATAAATAAACATAAACATTTAAGGCAATCTATGACTAAAACAAAATCATTTTAAACTTGAACTTCAACATAATATGGAAGAAGTAAAATGAGATAATTCCATTTACTTATTCACATGGATATTCTACTGGTCGAATAATCACAAGCAATATCAATAAGCACTTTTATAATGATTGAATGCATAATGCCAGACTATCATAACCACGTATCCAAGGCCTCGTGCCAAGACTAAAAATAATATTTTTTCAAGGCCTCATGCCCAGACACTAGTTTTTCTCATGAGACATGCCGATTCATCGAGGAGCTATAGCGGGCTCCACCCGTCACTTATTAAGTCCAATGCATTCCTCATATGAACAGATTTAAATATATCATAAACTATAACATAATCGTATCACATAAAACATGCATAAAGGAAACATAACATTTCCACGTTTCAATCACAATATGTCAATAAAAAACATTGATATGTTAAAAACACTTTCAAAACCATTTTCAATACCAAAATAAAAGAAAATTAAAACTTGGTATTTATTTTTCATTTAAAAAAAGTTATGGCTTATAGAGGAAGCCAAAACTCAAATAATGGTCACGGCGGAGGAGAAGTCGTTTTCACCGCATACTTAAGACAAAAAATTATTTTTGTCGTTTAGTATAAACACTTCATATAAAAAGATTCCTTTTGAATAAAAGTAAAAGTCAATGGGGTTTACACACCGTATAAAGGAAAGTTGCATATAAAAAAAATATGCCTCAATGAAAGGAGATTGAGATGAAGTCCTTTACAAAGATCATTTTTTTAAATAAAATAGATCTATTTTTTATATTCACTATAATTATTCATAAATAAAGTACAAATACAAGATAGTAAATAATAATATCATGACATAATTTGAAAGTATGAGATTAACCCAAAGAACGGAAATTGGGTTAAGAAGTTCCCTTACCTCGTGTTCGTCTTGACTCGACCGTTCTTTAACCTCATAAATAACAAACTAGAGTTAATTTATAATTTCTTAAGAACCATTTTCAAGTTTATTATTCCTTTTATATCACTTATTACCATGTTATGAACATTATTTAATGATTTATGTTAATAACGGTCGTTTTGTCGATCTTTAGTACTTGAGTCAAAAATAAACATCTTATAATTACAAGTTGTTCATGTGGTCAAATATCCATTATATCCAGAATTATATTAATGATTTAGATATCATATATATCTAGTATATACATTCATTCATCATATTACGTTACATTTAGAGGTAAGAAATGAAATGCACCGTTCATGGAGATGGTAAGTCGTACGTACGCATGAACGCTACTTTCATTTCTATTTCGTATTTAATGGAATGGAATCATAATGATATAAAGGTGTGTTATAATTACAGTATAATATCATATATAATATCATTTACTCCATCCTTTATACGTCCCACATATGGCATTAACGATTCAAATCAATTTGAGGGGGCGGTATTCCGGACTTCCTAAAATAAAATTATCGCGTTGACCCATAAGGGAAATCATAAAGGTATGCCATAAATGAGAAATAAAGAATCATAAGGAAAACACAAACATAATATATATATCATATATGAAAATAGTGTCATCAAAATGGCCACCATTAGAGGTGTTAAAAGAATATTGAACAATCATCGTTTCGTGAGGCAGTATTTCGCCACCCACAGAAACAGTATGTTCTTTAACCATTATACAAAGGTGTGTGTAAGTTTAAATAAAATACTTATCATAAAAACATCCTAGTATATTGAATATACTTTTTTTGTTACAAAAAAAAGTAATAAAGAGATTTTATGGGGTTTTATAAGCAAAATAAAACAAAAAAACACAAGTGAAGACATTACCTTTAAATCGGGTAACTCTTTTTGATTTGAGCCAAAGGCTTCCTTGGGAAGGATTCTGCCCAAAAGTGAGGCTTCTAGGAGTAATAGAGGGAAGGTTAGAGAGTATTTGGGCAGATTTTGGCCGAGCCAAATGGCTTGGAAGGTGTGAATAAGGTGGTAGTGGTGGGGGCCTTTTATAAGAGGAGAGGAGGGGCACTCTTGGAAAGTCATGAAATGTTACTTTATTATATAATGAGTTTCGGATTTTAAAGGTCCCACACTTATATATTTTGAGGATAAGGTGATAAGGGTTCTAAATATACTCATTCAATAGGTTTTTGACAAGTGTAAGTCTTAGATTTTACATTATCTTTTCATTTTATTTAAATCATTAATTAATGAGGTAATCGCTGCATCGTCATGGTGTCATAAAAAATATAATTTATTTAATGTCTAAAAATTATAAAAAAAATATCACAATGTAGGAAATCGTTTTACCTTTAAAATTAATATTTATAGTCGAAAAGTTAACTTATATAACCCCATGTAATAAATTTTTTAGTAAAACAACACATGTTTGTGAAAATTTTATTTTTACTTTAAATAAAAAGTTATTAATGTCATTTTCATACCCAAGTGGCTCCATGGGGTCCCCAAGTTGACCCATAGATTTTCTTGGTCGTCCATGACTCATCCGATAAGTGTAAGACAGGTGTCAAGATATTTTTATATTTTTATAATATCATTTTTACCTTAAATTTCATTAATTTCCTTTAATCGTGATTAATAAAACTTAAAAGTTACTATTCACCAAAAAATTATTTTAATCCCATTGAAGCACATTTTACATCCTAATGAAAACCATGTATGTCGGATTTTTGAAATTCAATTCATAGAAGTGGTAAAGTTTCATTTAAACAAAAAATCAGATTTTTAACTACCACTTAGTGGTTTCATTATTCATCACAAATTGATGTTTTTCAGAACAATGCCAAAATTTCACATTAAGCTATAATTGATATTCCAAATTAAAAAATGATGTATATTTTAAAAAATTCTAAACATATATGTTTCATTAATTAATTTTGTAATTAATTCCCTCTATCATAACAAATAGCGTGTTTTTAAGAAACAATATATATCAAAAGATTAGCAATTGTATATGTCCGATTTCAAAGTGAAATTAATTTTAATGACCAAAATTGGATAAAATGGTAAATATATATTCTAATTATACTTTAAAACCACTCAATAGTATAATTTATCACTATAAATTATTTCGATTAAAATTTTGTTTTTAAGTATTTTTCACTATTCATAAAAAATTGGAAGTTCTTAGAAAATTAAAAACAAATCAACTTAGGATAATTTCGATATCCCGAATACAAAAATGAAGTCCATTTTGAAATATAAAATTTATATAATTTCAAAAATTGGGTATTACTATTCATAATGGCTACTTTGATTGGTTGTGGTGTGTTAGAATCTTGAACTTGCATACAATGCAAGATATTGCATTATTGAAAGAGAAGCGTACAATGGAAGCTTAGGGTGTTACAGAAGAAGTAAAGTTTCTAGTGTATGAAATGTCTATGAGGGAATTCTGAGTGGGTCTTAAAAAGGTACAAGCCTTTATGTCTTTAGAGTGGACAAGAAATGTGTTTGATATCCAAAACATATTAGGGTTGGTTGGTTATTACTGATTATTTGTTCAAGACATCTCAAAGATTACATCTCTGATGATGTCTTTAAACCACAAGGTTGTAAAGTTTGAGTGGAATAATAAATGTCATAGATATTTTGAGAACATAAGGTGTGATTGTTTTCAACTCCAATTTTGATTCTTCTCGAACCATGATTGGTATATAATGTTTCCAACATGGGGTTGGGTGAGTCTTGATGTATGGGAGATGGGTGGTAGCTTATGTCTCTCACTAGTTATGCCATCATGAGAAGAATGACCCTACCAAAAATCTTGAGTTGGCAATAGTTTTTCATGCACTCAAAACAGGAAATCACTACTTCTTTAGGGAACTATTTGTGGAATTTTATGATCATTAGAGCCTAAGGGATATTTTCACTCAGAGGGATCTATATTTATGATAGAGACATTGGGTGGAGTATCTCCAGACTTTTAATTTTGATATTGACTATACTTATAGAAAA
Source organism: Viscum album (assembly GCA_963277665.1). Lineage (NCBI taxonomy): Eukaryota > Viridiplantae > Streptophyta > Magnoliopsida > Santalales > Viscaceae > Viscum > Viscum album. The sequence goes on from OY728156.1 coordinate 1,814,187,250, forward strand.
TGAATGTGGTTGTTAATGTGTGGAGTAGGATATTACCAAAATAAAAAGTTATGGAATTAGTGGAAGAGATATATCTGATAAGTTTGTTCATGGAGATGAACTTGAGAATGGGAGAAGTTGGTGGGATAGTATTTTTTTCTTCAATAAATTCTAAATAATAATTTTATGATTGGTTTTAAATCAAGTAGATATTAGACCTCGAATTCTATAGATTTAGTAAAATCATTTATGATGGATAGACCTTGGAAGAGTAGTATTGATCTCCCGGTGGTTCTTTACCTTTTCAAAAGAGTTTTTTAATTCCTTTTTGTCTAAAGGATGAGTTGATGGATAGTGGGAATTATTCTTGTAGGTCTTTACACCTATTTACTACCAAGATGTGTAATAATTTGAAACTTCGATATTGGTTTTCAAGGATGATATGGTCAGTTAAAAATTATGTATCATTCTGTCTTACTTGTTGGAGAATTGATACTGAACACCATAAACCTACTAGTTTGTTGAATCCCTTACCCATCTTTGTATGAAAACGGGGTGAGATATAATGGACTTCATCATTGTCACAATGAAATATTTCACATTTTTTAAAAGGGGAATATCTGATGAAACAACTGCATTTTTTATTGGTAAATGATTTTACCAACATATATATCCCTGTCACTAAACATTTGGTAAAAACTCTGTCACTAATTTTTTTTGTGACAAATAAAATAGTTCCATTATAATTATAATAATACCAATAGATAATATATATATATATATACTGATTAAAACTTTTAGCAATAGGTTCTAATGAAAATTTATTCTATTGGTAATAATAGTACCAAAATATAATATATGTTTATAAATTAAATTTGAATAATAATTATAAATTTTTATTTATAATAAAATTTAATATTATATTTATTAATTTATCATATATAATATATAATAATTAAAAATAAGTTTTCACACATGTTCTAAATTATAACAAAATAATTATATTTATAATAAAAATTAATACAAAAACACAGGATCCATTACAAACCCCCCCCCCCCAAATCAAACGAACCATACATGCGAGCAAGCCACCCATCCAGTAAACTGGCTCCATTCATGTCAGATCCATTCTTGGTAACTCCAAAACCAGCTCATTCATGCTAGCTTGAGTACCAGACCACCCATGTCAGCAAGTCAACTCTACGACCCGCTCATCCATGTGAGCAAGACAACTCCAGCACCAGCTCATCCATGCCAACGAGCTAGCTCCAGCTCTAGCACTAGAGATCAACGAGCTCCAGTGACCCATACCAGCGAGATAGCTCAAGTACCAAACATATTCCTTTGCACCATGACATGTTCCCCATGTCTAATCTGTGCGAATGCACCACCACGAGTCTCTGCAGCAACATTTTTTCTCATATCGCCTTTATGATTCCCATAATCACTCTCCTCCCATACATTTTAGTCACCTATATGCTTGAAGCCAAGGAATCCTCCTCCTACATTCCAACTTAGTCATGAAATTTTAACGATGATAAATATAACCTATGCTAAAATGGGAACCGAATATGGTAAAAAAAGATCTAAAAAGGCTTATGGAAATCTAAAGTTGATGACTTATATAGAGCAATTTATGCAGTTTGTAGTATAAAAAACAAAGGACTTTCAATGTCTAGAGATTATAGAAAGCTTTCATGCATACATAGAATCATATAAGACAACATGTTGGATGTATAAATGCTACATGCAAAATATAAGCTGTGACTCAAGACGAGCTACTGGTTTACTATTCAACATATCACTGAAAACATTCATGAAGAGTAGTTTAGTGTTTGGGCTAGGATAAATGAAAAGTACTATTATGAACTGGAGTTAGAAGATTATAGGAGACATGCATTGAGTTTAATAATATTGAAGGGGGATAGAGATAATAGGACATGGCCACCAAGAATATTGAGTATTTTAGACCTATGTATTTTTGTAATATGATTTATATGATCATAAGAAAAAAAAATTAGAAACAAGACATAGTGAAATTATAGGAATAATCGTAAATTCTTTGCGGTATTGATTCTTTCCAGTATGGAAGGTGCAAGATTGTATTTTCCCTAAATCTAAGCCATAAATCTTTTGAAAAATAAATCCAAAGAGAGGATCATTAAACAGAAATTTGATATCTCCAATGTGCTTGTGGGGATGAAAAAATAGTTGGTTTAGTTAAAAAGATTCAAAATTTTCAAAAACTTAAATAACTGAACAATGATTCTTTAATTATCGACCTGACTGTTTTAGCAACCAAAATAAAAGTAACCAAAAATAAAATGAACTTAGTATATTTGTTTTGAAATTACTAAAATAACATAAATAACCAAGATTAAAATAGAATTTTGTCATGTAAAAAAGTAAAGTAATGGTGTCTAGCGATGTATACATCCTCTCCAAATTCCTATCACCACCCATATTCCAAATGTGCAACCAATATAATTACAAATGCCCATAAATAGCATAAAAACACCTTCAAATGTCCAATATCATAGCTACTTTAGATTATCCACAAAAAATTACAAGAATCATTTAGAAAAATAATAATTTCTTAGGAAATTGATCAAATTGATGTGAGAATTAAAAATTTTCTAATCATATGTATTAACAATTGGATGGACAAATTCTAATGATATATTTGGAAATGAAAATTTATCTAGATAACTTAATTTTTAGTTTTCAAGTATGGATAAATATCATGAAAAAACTCCAAAAAAATTACAAATGAAAAAAAATTTATTTTGAAAGCTACAAGTACCATAAATATGTGCTTGCTTACGATTTAATATAACCAAAATTGAAAATGAAAAAAAAAATTCACTAATAAAAAATTCATTTACAAAACTACATATCCCATAAATATGTGTTTCAAAGCCTATGATAGATGATGGGCCTAAGATATATTTTTCTCACTTGATTTGTCAGTGAAACTCTTCTTTTTTAATCTAAAATTAAATAAAAAAACCACACTTTTCCTAAAAATAAAACCCACCACAATTAGAATAAATTATATAAAAAATTCCCATCAAATTAGAGGGGAAAACTCCAAAGACTAACCTACAGCTGGTGGAACTGTAATATATCCATTACACTAGTGAAATATTAGAGCACACCCAAATATGGCTACAAAGAAACGAAATTTTATATCTATGAATTCCTACATTAAGATATATATGTAAAATATAATAGGATATCACACCATAAATCGGAACAAAAAGAAATATAAAATCATTCAATCTTTAATTAACAAAATTCCAAGGCACATATGATGTTATTACCATGCATGTACTCTTATCAAGGTGCTCCATCAATGAAAAGTGATCCTACAAGAGTAAAGAAACATAACAGATACATTCAGCTAGGAAGTAAAGTGATGTGAGAGAATTATACTACAAATTACATTAAAATAAAAAGATATGCATAGATATGGATGTAGAGAAATGTTTCAGACAAGATAAGTGGATGATTTTGGGATTATTGGAAATTAATTAAATGGTTTTAAGCTGTATTAATTTATGTTGAATTTTCTGATAACCAAGGATGAAATCTCAACATATTAAGTATAAATGATTTATTAATATTCTATGATGGAATTTCACTCATGTTGGAAGATTTGTTCTACCATATAGGACCTAGTGTAAGCGATGTAGTATAGGAATCATATGTGAATGGTTGTAGGATTCAGTTATGTTGTGAATGTACTCTGTATTTTGAAAATAAATTTTTTTGTCTACTAGGATGCATATAAGGAAAAAATAATAACCTATATAATTAGCTAGAATATTCCATTCAATGTTTTTATATGGACTTCATATTATTCATTTGAGGAAAAGAGCTACAAACTAATGTGTCGAGAAAAATAAATGATGTTCATTGAAGAATAGAAAGTCAAACACTAAAAAGAAGACATTTTTTTACTAGTGATGGAATTTCTATAATATTGTATTGGAATAAATCAAACATTACGAATTAGTGATCTCATTTTTACACTAATATATCAACACTTACAACCAGTGGTGTGTCATCTTCTACGAGAGGGTTATACCAGATTTGTTTTCTTGATGTCTTACTTAAAAACATATTATTCTTCATGATAATAAACTATTACATTTGTAGTGTTACCTAGGATTCATATTATATGATAAATATGGGGAAATAATAGCACCATCGAGTTCTGTTTTCTGAACGAATGACAACAACACAATTTCAAAACAGATAAATTAGTAGGATGTTGTGTGTTTTGATCACTTATTTATATGAAGTCAAATATTCTATATTTATTGTGTTTTTATAGTGTTAAGAACAATTTTAATTAGCTTTTACAGGAGCAGAAACATGTACTTCACATATGCAATAAATTATTTTCTGTACTGATTGTCATATTACTATAGAATCACATAGTAAATAGAGTGACTATTTTCTGTCAGATAGTGGTGGATGAAGTAATTATCTAAATCAATTTATAAAAAATGGGTTGTATTTAATGAATGGGTTGGGTGGTTTGGTCTATTGGAACTTAAACCACCGGCATATTTTTTTATTAAATTTTAATGAAACTTTCAACATATTTATGTTATTTATTCTGGATGTGTGTCTCCAAATTTCTTATTAAAAATATTTTTTTTTCAATTGAGTGTTTTTTTAAGAATTTGAGTGGAAATTTTCTTCTAATAGAACAAACATTAATTTTCTGTTAAAACTTTTTATTATAGATAATAGGATTTTTTTAAAAAATAAAAACAATGAAACTAAATTTCTATTTTGTAATATGATTCATCTATGAAAAACTTATATGAATGTTTAACTATAGGTGATCCTATTTATTTTTCAATTAATTTCCCTTTCCACTAATATGAAAATTAGTTGAAAAACAAAGATCCATCCCTGAAAAAAATAACGTTTCACTCAACACATTAAAAAGTATGAGAATAATAAACATGACCATCATGAACATAAACATTTACAATTTATAAAGGAAAATAAATTGAATGGTTATAATAGTTTTAAATGTTTTTTTTCAATAGAAACAAAATAAATTACAAGTATACCTTTAAATGGTTCTTTCTAATAGATGATTTCATGTTTCCACAATTTATTAAATGAATTATCTACATAAATGAAATATCTATAAACTTAACTATATCACCTAAAAATTTGTATATTAATCCTATTAACCAATCTAAATTGTAGATATTGAAATAGTAAGGGAAATGGTGTAATAATGCATGAAAGTGGGCCAAATATCAAATTATATATCCATTTAGATATATTTTTAGCACTATTTGGATAGTATAAATGAAACATAGCATCAATAGAAAACAAAAAATATAAGACAACTAAATGTATAATCAATGAAAGCATTATGTGTGATGAAATCAATGATTTCCCTAATTGCATGATCAGGTCTAGTACTATATTTCTATACATTTTAATAGGTTGGAAAAGTATTAAATGGTCAATCATGTGTAAATGTATAGGGGCCTGACTCAATTAATTGGAGAGAATCTAGAGAAGTATGCATTTAGTATCAACAAATCACAAAAAGAAATGAAAAAAACTCATTTTAATTAAAATTTCAGTACAACCCTAACATCAAATCTATTCAAACACTACCCAACATTTTAAGTTCATAAAACATGAATAGAAGAAACACATACCCAATAAGAGGCTAAATCTTAGACCGATTGGAAAATAATTAGGTTTTTGTCTAGGCTGCTCTCGATGTCTCAACGTTATATTTGAATGAGGAAAAAACAATGAAGCGTTTGTATGTGAGGAGTGTATGTGATGGAAAAAATCAAGGAGGGTGTGGGTGTTTAAGTTGTTCTGGGTGATGGAAATGAATCGGTCGTGCGAGTTCAGGAAAAAATCATCGATTTGTGGGTGTCATGGGACACATACGTGGGAATAGGGGAAGTGAAAGGGGAAGTGAGGTTTGGAAAGGGATATTATCTTCCTTTTCTTCATATTTGAATATTTTATTATTATTTTACTAATGAATATTCACCTCTAATAACACATTTCTGCCCAAAATAAAGGTATCGAAATTAATCTGCATATGTCGTCACGAGACAATTATAGAAAAATTTAAAACTACTAGATCCATGTACCTTATGCACACTATAATTAACTGAAATTTTCTTTGTCTCTAGGTTTTCTTTTATTAAATCTTTAAAGCAGAAGGCCAAATTTTACAGGGTCTTAATATACTCTTCTATGCTTATCTTCCCTTAATTAATGTCATGTATCAAAATGATATCATTTTTTTAATCCACAATACTTGCTTATCATTTATGTCGAATTTTAAATATCTTTCAATAATTTTCATAAAGTCTATCCTTGGGGCATCAGTGCCCTTAACCTCATCATTTAAATCAACCTTGGAGTGAAATACCAAGGCCAAAGAAGTGTGTTTGCGAATATCCTCTTCTAAAATCTCTTCTTGGGATTGGCCAACCTTCCAACTTCCTATGTGCAAGCCTTCTCATTTTTCGTATCAGTTTTGGGTGTGGGCTGATGATTGTCCAAGACTTCTTTAAGTTAGCCTATCCCTTTATAGGGGGTTATAACAAATGTCTTTAGGCCTTGGTCTTTCCTTTTTGATCTAGTGAGCATCAGTTTGAGCAGATCAAAGTAGTCCTTCCTACTTCTAGTCTTCTTACATTTATTTATCAGGAAACATCCTGGATCAAAATATACCTTTTGAATCTTATTTCCACATTTGAGAAGGAAATATGCTTCTTGTTCATCTATTTTACAGTCGTACACATCCTATGTAATGTCATCTACCACTTGAAATTCATTAGTCGAATCTACAGATACCTATGTGTTACCCTACTCGGCTTGCCTATCCTGAGAAACCATAGAAGTACCTTGTTTATACTCCCACTTTGGCTTTAGACCTTCTTATACATCATATTATTTATTTTCCCTGACATCTTCACCTAAAATTTTGAACATGTTATGCATCCTAACTTCTACACATGTTTCCTGTACTTTGCTGGATGTTTCAGATAGTAGCGCTGGAACTTTTCATTCATGAAAATCATACCCTACTTGAGCTAAATGAGATTCAATCACACCCCCCACTATGACAACATTCATTGCTATTTCACTTGAAATAAGGATCCGGTATGTACTCAAGGGAAGATATTCACCAACCAAAGTAGATAGATAGTTCCCTGGTACTCTTATTTGGGCTATAGATGAGGAGGTTCATTGATTGGGAAAAGGTACCTTCTTCCCAGTTTGAGCATAAAACAACACACCAATTGATTGGTTCATTCAATCCCACCACTCATAGAACTACTATTTAGAATAGGCATGCAGGAATCCTTAAAAATCTTGTTAATCATTGGACTAGTGCCAGATATAAGGCCCCAACCTTAAACCTTACTTAATCTTGAGTTATTACAAGATTACACATTGAGTATCTTTTCGGGTTTAGAGTTTTAGAGAATTAGATCATAAAACTTGCATTACATTCCACATATAAACAATGTGGTTACATAAAGATAGTACTCTTCATTCCCATCAATGGAAACACATTTAAAATAAAACATTGATTATTTCTTAACACTTCCTTGACACTATCATCATATCATGTACCTTTCCCTTGACCTGTGATAAACATTTCAAAAAAAAACTTGGGATGAGCATAAAAAGCTCAGTATGGGTTATAAAAACATGGAAAGGAAACATGAGTTCATATATACAAAAGAATGAAATCATACTTTACCCATAAAACATAGGCACTTTAACATACCTCATAAAATAATGAATAAATCATAGAAATCATAATACATAAAGGTAACTTTAGGCATTCATAACATTCTTACGTAGGGAGTAACCCTCTTGGTTACGTTTGGAATACCCATCACAGTATATTCCCTAAATCTCTTCGGAGAAACCTTAACGTTTCACTCCTTCACGTTACCCAATGCATTGGAGAGCTATATCGGGCTCACCCGCCCTTAGTTTATCACGGAACCACCCGTCTTCATAATAATGCCCAAGAACCATAACATAATCATATCACATAAAACATTCATAAAGGAAACATAACATTTCCACATTTCAATCACAAGATATCAATACAACACAAAAAAAACATTGTGAAAACCATTTTCAATACCAAAATAAAAGAAAATTAAAACATGGTATTTATTTTTCTTTTAAAAAGAAGGTATGGCTTGTATAGGAAGCCGAAACTCAAATAACAGTCACGACGCGGAGAAGTCGTTGTCGCCGCATACGTACGACAAAAACATTCCCTTTTGTCGTTTAGTAAATGCTTCGTATAAAAAAGATTCCTTTCGAATAAACGTAACAGTCAAAGGGGTTTATACACCGTATAAAAGAAAGTCGTGTATAAAATAAAATATGCCTCAATGAAAGGAGATTGAGACGAAGTCCCATACCTCGTATCCGACTTGACCCGACCGTTCTTTAATCTACTGAATAATAAACTTGAGTTAATCTCTACTTTCTTATGAACCTTTTCAAGTTCATTATTCCTTTTATACCATGTTATGAACATCATGTAATCATTTAAGTTAATAATGTTCATTTTGTCGGTATTTGGTTCTTAAGTCAAAAATAGACTTCTTACACTTACATGTTGTTAATTTGGTCAAAGGTTCGTTATATCCAGAATGATATTAATTATTTGGATAACATATATATCATATATATTCATCATATACATGTATTTATAATATTACATCACATTCAGAGGTAAGAAATGAAATGCACCGTTCATGGAGACGGTAAGCCGTACGTACGCATGAACGCTACTTCCATTTCTATTTTGTATTTTCTGGAATGGAATCATAATGATATAAGAGTATATTATAATTCCAGTATAATAACATATATAATATCATTAACTTTATCCTTTACACATCCCACATATGGTATTAACAAATCAAATCACTTTCAGGGGGCGGTAGTCCGCACTTCCTAAAATGAAGATATCGTGTTTACCCATAATGGAAACCATAAAGGCATGCCCAAAATGAAAAAAAACAGAAGCTTATGGAAAACATAAACATATTATATATCATACATAAAAATAGTGACATCATAATGGCCACCTTTGAAGGTGTTAAATGAGTATTGAACAATCATCGTTTCGGGAGGCAGAATTTCGCCATCCACAGAAACCGTATGTTCCTTAACCATTTGATGTAGTTGTGTGAGATTGTAGCTCAAATAAATCTTATACCAACATCCTAGTATATTGAAGATACTGGTTTTGTTACAAAAGAAGTAAATAAAAAGAGTTTAGGGGGTTGGAGAAGCAAAATAAAACAAATGAACATGAGAGAATGAATTACCTTTAAAAGTGTAACTCCTTTTGATTTGAGCCTAAAGGCTTCCTTTGAAAGGATTCTTCCCAAAGGGAATCCTATAGGATGAGTAGAGGTATGTGGAGGGAGTAAATGGGCAGGGGTTCGCCGAGCCAAAGGCTTGAGGAGTGTGTGAAATGAGGTAGAGGTGGGGGCCTTTTATAAGAGGAGAGGAGAGGCACTTTTGGAAAGTAAATAAATATTACTTTATTTGAAAATGTGTTTCGGTTTTAAAAGGTCCCAAATTGATATAATTCGTGGATAAGGTGATAAGGCTTCTAAATCCACTCATAAAATTGGTTTTGGCCATGTGTAGGTTTTATATTGTTCATTATCTTTCCATTTTATTTAAATCGTTAAATAATGAGGTCATCGTTGCATCATCATGATGTCATAAATAATTTAAGTTATTTAAAGTCTAATAATTATAAAAAAAATACTATGATGTAGGAAATCGTTTTATCTTTTCAATGACTATTTATAATCAAAATTCTGATCTTTATAACCCCATGTAAAAATTGTATTTGTAAAACATATTATGTTTGTGTCATTTTTACTTTTACATTAAATAAAAAGTTATTTATGTCATTTCCCAACCAAAGTGTCTCCATGGGGTCCCCAAGTTGACCCATGTCTTGTCTTGGTCGGCCATGACACAAAAAATAATATTGGGACATGTGTCTAGGTCATTTCATATTATTAAAGCATTATTTATACCTTAAACTACCCTAATTACCACTAATCGCGATTAAAAACTTAATCAGTTACTATTCACCAAAAAATTATTTTAATCCCATTGAACCACATTTTACTTCTTAATGACAACCATGTATGTCGGATTTTCAAAATTCAATACACATTAGTGGTAAACTTTCATTTAACTGAAAAATCAGTTTGCTTGATTACCACTTAGTGGTTTCACTATTCATCAAAAATTGAAGTTTTTCAGAAAATTACCAAAAATTCACCATAAGCTATATTTGATATTCCGAATTCAAAAATGAAGTCTATTTTACAAAATTCAAAACATATAAGTCACATTAATTAATTTAATAATTAATTCCCGCTGTCAGAGCAAATAGCGTGTTTTTATGAAACAATAAGTATCAAAAGATTGACACTAGTTTAAGTCCAATTTCAAAGTGAAATTGATTCCAATGACCAACTTTGGATTAAATGGTAAAAATATATTCATATTACACATTAAGACCAATTCAAAAGATAATCTAATCATATAAATAAATTAGATTAAAAAGCAATTTTGATGTAAAATGCAGTATTTTTCACTATTCATTAAAAAATGAACATTGTCAGAAAAATACCAAAAATTCACACAAGGTAAATTTTGATGTCCCAATCATAAAGAATAAGTTTATTTTGAAAAGCATAGTTTAGAAAATTGTCAAAAGATAGATTCAAAAATGGTTTGACATCAAAAGGCAGTAAAACAATCTTTTAAAAATATTAGTGTATTCCTTGCTTAAGATTGGATTTATTTTCATTTTAAGCCTCTAAAACACTATCTTAATCATTAATAGACATAGATAAAAATATCTATTATTCATTACTTACTTGGTATGTTACATCCTTCCCCCCTTTAGAAAATTGCGTCCCCGCAATTTATTTACTTATCGAATAAATGTGGGTACTTATCCCTCATTGCATTTTCAGATTCCCATGTTGCCTCTTCAATCATGTGGTTTTTCCACAAAACCTTTACCTGGTGAATCACCTTATTCCGTAACACTTGCTCCCTGTGGTCAAGAATCTGGACCGGTTGATCCTCATAAGATAGGTTCTCTTCCAGCTGAACTACCTCTGGACTCAAAACATGAGATGGATCTGGAATATAATTTCTCAACATCGAAACGTGAAAAACATTGTGTACCTGAGATAAACTCGGAGGTAAAGCCACTCGGTATGCAATTGATCCAACTCTCTCCAGAATTTCATATGGTCCAATGAACCTTGGACTCAGCTTTCCTTTCTTACCAAATCTCATCACACTTTTCCAAGGAGAAACCTTGAGAAAAACATGATCACCTACCTCGAAAGATAGATCCTTCCTCCGGTTATCCGCATAACTCTTCTGCCTGGTCTGAGCTGTTCTCATGTGATTCTGAATCAGCTGATCTTTTTCTGCCATCTCTTCTACCAATTCTGGTCCCATCAACTTCCTTTCACCCACTTCATCCCAGAAAGCTGGAGTTCGACACCGCTTCCCATATAATGCCTGAAATGGTTCCATCTGTATACTGGAATGAAAATTGTTATTATATGAAAATTCAACCAAAGAAAGATGTTGGTCCCAACTTCCCTGATAATCCATAGAACAAGCTCGTAGCATATCCTCCAATGTCTGAATTGTTCGTTCTGACTTCCCATATGATTGAGGATGAAAAGCTGTACTAAAATTTAATTCAGTACCCAACGACTTCTGAAGGCCTTTCCAAAAGTTAGAAGTGAACCTGGGATCACGATCAGATACAATGGAGAGAGGAACTCCATGTAACCTGACTATCTCTTTAAGATACAAACGGGAAAGTTGATCAAGAGATAAAGTATCTCGTATAGCAATGAAATGAGCAGATTTGGTCAAGCGATCAACAATAACCCAGATTGCATTATTACCTCGAGATGTCTTTGGTAATCCAATGACAAAGTCCATGGATATATTCTCTCATTTCCACTCTGGAACTGGTAAAGGCTGAAGCATCCCTTTCGGTAACTGCCGCTCTGCTTTAACCTGTTGAAATTTCAAACACTTCACAGTAAAATCAGCAATGTCTCTTTTCATTCCATCCCACCAGTAACACTCCCGCAGATCTCTATACATCTTAGTACTGCCCGGATGAACTGAAAACGGAGAACTATGAGCTTCACATAACAACTCTCTCTTCAACTGTGAATCACAAGGCACACACAATCTCTTCCCAAATCTCAATACACAATCACTATCAATGTTGAATTCAGGCAACTTACCTTTCTGAACCAGCTCTACCTTTTTCTGCAACTCACTGTCTTGCTTCTGTGCTTGCTTGATTCTATCTGATAGAGATGATCTCACTGATACCTGAAACAAAACAGAAGGACTTCCTGCACCAACAACTTCTATGCCAAAGTTCATCAAATCCTTAACCAAAGGATCACGTTCCAAACGCAACATTGTTAATGAAGCATTACTTTTTTGACTCAAAGCATCATCCACTTTATTTGCTTTTCCCAGATGGTAATGAATTGTACAATCATAATCCTTGATTAATTCTAGCCATCTCCTCTGTCTCATGTTTAACTCTTTCTGAGTGAATATATACTTTAAACTTTTGTGATCGGTATATATTTCGCACTTTACTCCATACAAATGATGCCTCCAAATTTTTAAAGCAAAAACAACAGCAGCTAATTCAAAATCATGTGTAGGGTAATTTACCTCATGAGTTTTCAACTGTCGTGAAGCATAAGTAATTACCTGATCATTCTGCATTAGGACGCAACCGAGTCCTTTCAATGAAGCATCACTGTATATAACAAACTCACCATTCCTAGAAGGTAGTGCCAAAACTGGAGAATTCACCAATCTTCTTTTCAATTCCTGAAAACAATCATCACATTATTTTGTCCAGATAAACTTAACACCCTTCCGAGTTAGCTTAGTCATTGGACTAGATAACCGTGAAAAATTTCTAACAAACCTTCGGTAATAGCCCGCCAAACCAAGGAAGCTACGAATCTCGGTTACATTTGTGGGTCTTGGCCATTCTTCCACAAATTTTGTTTTTGCAGGATCAACAATTATTCCATCTTTAGAAACAATGTGACCAAGGAAAGAAATTTGTTGCAACCAAAACTCACACTTCCTAAATTTCCCATACAGTTTCTTTTCTTTTAAAGTTTGCAAGATAACCCTTAAATGTCTTTCATGCTCCTCTTTACTTTTAGAAAACACCAAAATATCATCAATGAAAACCACCACAAACTTATCCAAGAACTCATTGAAAATTCTATTCATTAAGTCCATGAATACAGCAGGTGCATTGGTTAGCCCAAAAGGCATTACTACAAATTCATAATGGCCATATCTCGTACGGAACGTGGTCTTCGGAATATCTGCCTCCTTTACCTTCAGCTGATGGTACCCCGATCTCAGGTCAATCTTTGAAAAAAACTAAGCTCCCTGGAGCTGATCAAACAAATCATCGATATGAGGCAAAGTATATTTGTTCTTAACAGTGATATTATTCAAGGCTCTATAATCAATGCAAAGTCTCATAGAACCATATTTCTTTTTAACAAATAAAATAGGAGCACCCCATGGTGATGTGCTAGGTCTAATGAAACCTTTCTCTAATAAATCTTGCAATTGCTCCTTCAACTCTAAAAGTTCAATTTGTGTCATTCGATAAGGGGGTTTTGAAATTGGCTTAGCATCAGGAACTAAGTCAACAGTAAACTCAACTTCCCGATCTGGTATTATTCCAGGCAACTCATCAGGAAAAACATCAGGATACTCATTTACCACTGGCACATCATTAATCTGAACAGTTCCTTTATTTTCAACGACATGTGCAAGGTAACATTCATTTCCATCTTTTACAAGTTTCTCGGCCTCTTTATATGTTATCAAAAGTAAGGGTTCATTCCTGTAAAAAAACTGAAAGTATTTCTGAAAAGAAACTTCTTTAGATCTACAGTCAATCTTAGCATGGTAAATAGAGATCCAATCCATACCCAGGATAACATCAAACTCTACTAGAGGTAGAACAATAAGGTTTTCAAGTAGGTTCTTTCCACAGATAAGGATAGGAAGATTCTTATAAATTCTTTTTGCCTCAACATTCCCCCCAGGTGTTTTTACCAAAAGTTCAGGAGTCATTTCTTGAGATGGTATTCCCATTTTACTTGAAAAGGTTTCAGAGATGAAAGAATGTGTAGACCCCAAATCAAACAACACACTGGCATAATATGAAAAAACAAACAAAGTACCTGATACAACTTCATTTGAGGGCCCGACATCTGCTGAAGTAGTTGCAAAGGATTTCACCACCCCTTTCTGCTTGTAGTCTAACTGCTTCCCATCACTCAAGCTCTTTTTCGGACACTTGTTTTCATAGTGACCCATCTCATTGCACTTATAAAATTTCACTAACTGTAAATCAAATTTGTTCTTACCTTCACCTTGATCCTTTTCAGTGCAATCACGAGCCTTATGTCCCATCTTACCACATCGGTAGAACTTTCCAGAATTCAGAAGACATTCCCCAGCATGCCTTTTGCCACATTTATCACAAACTGGAAACTTAGTTCTCTTACCATCATACTTTTTTGAAGAATTCTTACCTTTCTCCTACCACCTCGGTCTCTTCTTCTGCTAGTTGTTATAGAACACTTGGTCATCGACAAACTCCATTTCCACCTTCTCAGCACATCGAACAAGCTTTTCATAACTTTTAAACTCACGAGAAGCTAATGCCCTTCGATATTTTGGCTTTAATCCTGAGTAAAAACGATTGATTTTACTATCAAGGTCTCGGATAAAATTTGGAGCATACCTTGCCAATCAAGTGAACCTTTCTTCATAGGCAGCCACTGAGTCTTCCTATTGCCTCAATTCCAAGAAATTGTTTTCCATCCTATGTCGAACAGCCTTAGGAAAATACTTCTCAAGAAACATACCTTTGAATTCATCCCAGTCAAGAGCATCAATCTCATCGGCGTCCCTAATATTTTTAACCATAGAACACCACTGATTTGATTCACCCTCCAAACGGTAAATAGCAAGACTAACCTTTTGATTGTCTGAACACCCCATGACATCAAAAATCTTCTCCAGTGCTTTAATCCACCCTTCAGCTAGCACAGGGTCAGATGATCCTCTGAATGATGGTGGATGTTGCCTCATGAAATGTTCCACCACTGACATGTTCCTATGCGGTTGATCTGGTTGATCTCGTGCATGGATACCACCACCATTTATCGCTTGAGTCAACTGCGACATTACTGCAACAAACTGTTCAGTTCCAATTGAGACCATTTCTGGATGCTGATTCGGAAGGTTATTTCCTTCTGTATGCCTTCCTAGCACTGCTTCCCTGTTTCCTCTGCGGAAAACCATTCTGAACAAACATGTCTTAGATGAAGAAACATGGTAATATTCAAATGCTAAATCACTTCAATTTGACCATAAAAAAAATATTTTTGTATAATCATTTAATAGAATTCTAACTCCTAAAGTTATCTAAACTGACATTTGATACCAACTATAAGGCCCCAACCTTAAACCTTACTTAATCTTGAGTTATTACAAGATTACACATTGAGGATCTTTTCGGGTTTAGAGTTTTAGAGAATTAGATCATAAAACTTGCATTACATTCCACATATAAACAAATTGGTTACATAAATATGGTACTCTTCATTCCCATCAATGGAAACACATTTAAAATAAAACATTGATTATTTCTTGACACTTCCTTGACACTATCATCATATCATGTACCTTTCCCTTGACCTGTGAAAAACATTTCAAAAAAAAACTTGGGATGAGCATAAAAAGCTCAGTATGGGTTATAAAAACATGGAAAGGAAACATGAGTTCATATATTCATAAGAATGAAATCATACTTTACCCATAAAACATAGGCACTTTAACATACCTCATAAAATCATGAATAAATCATAGAAATCATAAGACATAAAGGTAACTTGAGGCATTCATAACATTCTTACGTAGGGAGTAACCCTCTTGGTTACGTTTGGAATACCCATCACAGTATATTCCCTAAATCTCTTCGGATAAACCTTAATGTTTCACTCCTTCGCGTTACCCAATGCATTGGAGAGCTATATCGGGCTCACCCGCCCTTAGTTTATCACGGAACCACCCGTCTTCATAATAATGCCCAAGAACCATAACATAATCATATCACATAAAACATGCATAAAGGAAACATAACATTTCCACATTTCAATCACAAGATATCAATAAAACACAAAAAAAACATTTTGAAAACCATTTTCAATACCAAAATAAAAGAAAAGTAAAACATGGTATTTATTTTTCGTTTAAAAAGAAGGTATGGCTTGTAGAGGAAGCCGAAACTCAAATAACGGTCACGACGGCGGAGAAGTCATTGTCGCCGCATACGTACGACAAAAACATTCCTTTTTGTCGTTTAGTAAAAGCTTCGTATAAAAAATATTCCTTTCTAATAAACGTAAAAGTCAAAGGGGTTTATACACCGTATAAAAGAAAGTTGTGTATAAAATAAAATATGCCTCAATGAAAGGAGATTGAGACGAAGTCCCATACCTCGTATCCGACTTGACCCGACCATTCTTTAATCTCCTGAATAATAAACTTGAGTTAATATCTACATTCTTATGAAACTTTTCAAGTTCATTATTCCTTTTATACCATGTTATGAACATCATGTAATCATTTAAGTTAATAATGTTCATTTTGTCGGTATTTGGTTCTTAAGTCAAAAATAGACTTCTTACACTTAAATGTTGTTAATTTGGTCAAAGGTTCGTTATATCCAGAATGATATTAATTATTTGGATAACATATATATCATATATATTCATCATATACATGTATTTATAATATTACATCACATTCAGAGGTAAGAAATGAAATGCACCGTTCATGAAGACGGTAAGTCGTACGTACGCATGAACGCTACTTCCATTTCTATTTCGTATTTTCTGGAATGGAATCATAATGATATAAGAGTATATTATAATTCCAGTATAATAACATATATAATATCATTAACTTTATCCCTTACACATCCCACATATGGTATTAATGAATCAAATCACTTTCAGGGGGCGGTAGTCCGCACTTCCTAAAATGAAGATATCGTGTTTACCCATAATGGAAACCATAAAGGTATGCCCAAAATGAAAAAAAAAACAGAAGCTTAAGGAAAACATAAACATATTATATATCATACATAAAAATAGTGACATCATAATGGCCACCTTTGAAGGTGTTAAATGAGTATTGAACAATCATCGTTTCGGGAGGCAGAATTTCGCCATCCACGGAAACCGTATGTTCCTTAACCATTTGATGTAGTTGTGTGAGATTGTAGCTCAAATAAATCTTATACAAACATCCTAGTATATTTAAGATACTGTTTTTGTTACAAAAGAAGTAAATAAAAATAGTTTAGGGGGTTGGAGAAGCTAAATAAAACAAATGAACATGAGAGAATGAATTACCTTTAAAAGTGTAACTCCTTTTTATTTGAGCCTAAAGGCTTCCTTTGAAAGGATTCTGCCCAAAGGTAATCCTCTAAGATGAGGATAGGGATGTGGAGAGAGTAAATGGGCAGGGGTTGGCCGAGCCAAAGGCTTGAGGAGTGTGTTAAATGAGGTAGAGGTGGGGGCCTTTTATAAGAGGAGAGGAGGGGAACTTTTGGAAAGTAAAGAAATATTACTTTATTTGAAAATGTGTTTCAGTTTTAAAAGGTCCCACATTGATATAATTCATGTATAAGGTGATAAGTCTTCGAAATCCACTCATCCAATTGGTTTTGGACATGTGTAGGGTTTATATTTTTCATTATCTTTCCATTTTATTTAAATCGTTAAATAATGAGGTCATCGCTGCATCATCATGATGTCATAAATAATTTAATTTATTTAAAGTCTAAGAATTATAAAAATAATACTATGATGTAGGAAATATTTTTATCTTTCCAATGACTATTTATAATCAAAATTATGATCTTTATAACCCCATGTAAAAATTGTTTTTGTAAAACATATTATGTTTGTGTCATTTTTACTTTTACATTAAATAAAAAGTTATTTATGTCATTTCCCAACCAAAGTGTCTCCATGGGGTCCCCAAGTTGACCCATGGCTTTTCTTGGTCGTCCATGACACAACCAATAAGGTTGGGACATGTGTCTAGGTCATTTCATATTATTAAAGCATTATTTATATCTTAAACTGCCCTAATTACCACTAATCGCGATTAAAAACTTAATAAGTTACTATTCACCAAAAAATTATTTTAATCTCATTGAACCACATTTTACTTCTTAATGAAAACCATGTATGTCGGATTTTAAAAATTCAATACACATTAGTGGTAAACTGTCATTTAACTGAAAAATCAGTTTGCTTGATTACCACTTAGTGGTTTCACTATTCATCAAAAATTGAAGTTTTTCAGAAAATTACCAAAAATTCACCCTAAGCTATATTTGATATTCCGAATTCAAAAATGAAGTCTATTTTAAAAAATTCAAAACATATAAGTCACATTAATTAATTTAATAATTAATTCCCACTGTCAGAGCAAATAGCGTGTTTTTATGAAACAATAAGTATCAAAAGATTGACACTAGTTTAAGTCCAATTTCAAAGTGAAATTGATTCCAATGACCACCATTGGATTAAATGGTAAAAATATATTCATATTACACATTAATACCAATTAAAAAGATAATCTAATCATATAAATAAATTATATTAAAAAGCAGTTTTGATGTAAAATGCAGTCTTTTTCACTATTCATTAAAAAAATGAACATTGTCAGAAAAATACCAAAAATTCAAACAAGGTAAATTTTGATGTCCCAATCATAAATAATAAGTTTATTTTGACAAACATAGTTTATAAAATTGTCAAAATATAGATTCAAAAATGGTTTGCCATCAAAAGGCAGTAAAACAATCTTTTAAAAATATTAGTGTATTCCTTGCTTAAGATTGGATTTATTTTCATTTTAAGCCTCTAAAACACTATCTTAATCATTAATAGACATAGATAAAAATATCTATTATTCATTACTTACTTGGAATGTTACACCAGAGGCATCTCCAGTTAGCACCTCCTCAGCAGGACCTTAACCTTAAAGCTGCTAAAGGTGGCCATGTATGTTACAGGAAGAACAGTAGTCGCCCCATGATTCAAAGTGAACCAACTTTAATAGTGAAATTCCTCATCGAGATCCACACAGATTCAAATGAGGCCTTAGAGATATCCACTTGGACACATATATGGGGATCTATAGGGTGGCTTAACAACTTGGACCTACTATCAAAACTCAAAAATCTACCCACTGTATTTCCTAGCATTCACAGAATTGAGGGGTTTTGAAAAGGAGTAGGAAATCCTATGAAATTAACCCAGATTGACATGGTCAAGGGATATTGATTCATGTTGAAATAAAATATCCATTGGAATAAAGAAAAATTAATACCTTCGAAAAACAACTTACCTTGGGACCATGCAATGGCAAGGTCATCTTCAGACTTAAGACAAATAAGAAAATGATGAGGATCGAATAACCCTATCTCAACGATATACTTAAAATCCCATTAATAATTGATAAATATTTCAATATCATCAGTTTATGGCCGCCTCTAACCAAAACGACCCACCAGAGAAAGGCCATTAAGAGACATAGCCTCAATGAATTCATGAAGCGAAATCAGATGCGTCAAATCCCAGAAATAATGTGTGGGGACTTTGGGATGAGGACAATAGGAGGAAAAACATGAAGAGAGGTTGGGTTAGTGGAAGCAGAGAAGGATGACTGTTGAGCCATAGGAAGACTAGTGAATCCCCTCTACCTTGTAGAGGGGAGGAGGTGGGAAGCAGCGACACTGTAGCGGTGGTGGTACTGTAGCAGGTAGTGTAGCGGTAGCGGTGCAGTAGCAGGTATTGCAGCTGCATGGGTACTGTAGCAGTATTTTTCACCGAGGGGTCCTTTGGGCCAAAAAATGTGCTTTCAAGCCTTGTATTTAGGCCACTTGGACTTGGGCCTTCGGTCTATGTAATGGGTCACCCTATACCCACACTAAAGAGGTATTTGGTTTAAATAATAAATTGAGGATTCGACCCCAACCTTTTAAAAAAATAATATATTTCAATATATTTTTGAATGATCTATTTCGATGAAAAAAAATAAAAAAAAAATTGGTATTATTTTTGAATGATCTATTTCAACACATTTTTCATTAATGCTTATTAATTTTTTTTAATGATTATCATTTTTTTATTTGTTATGTTTACTATATTCAAATGTAACAATGATTTACTTTTTTTATAAAAAGTATTTAAATTTTTATTAAATAAAAATCATGAGAAAACATAATCACTATTAATTGTTAGAAAAAATTGAAAATCAAAATAAATTAATGATTTATTTTTAATAAAACCTCTATAAGTAAATATTGACATTGGTCATAAAAATAAAAATCTAAATAAAAAAATTGGTTTCTCCTAATTGGTTATTATCATTAAATGGTTTATTGTAATAAATTTGTATTGATGGTGAAATATTTGTTAGAAATAGTAATCATTAATAATATATTCAAGAGTTAGTAAAAAAATGTTGGTATTAGTATTATAAAGCAATAGATTTAACTGTTGGTAAAAGATATGTTGGTGTTAAATGATCAATACCAATAGATATATTTATTGGTAAAAATAAGTGTTGGTACTTAAAATAAATACCAATAAAACATAATATCTATTGGAATTGCTCATTTTTTTCCCACAAATATATTATTTTTCAATAAATTTCTGTTGGTATCAGTAATTTTTTTGTAGTGTGTTTTTTCACGAAGTACTAGTGGGTTGGATGTTATATGGGTGATCATGGATTGAATCATGAAATCTGCGTATTTCTTATCTATCAAGGAGAAAAGGAAAGTATTGTAGCTTGGGGGATTGAATGTTAGAGAGATTTTAAGACTTAAATAAATTCCCTCTATGGTTGTTTCTAAAAGGAGAATAAGGTTCACATCCATTTTTTTGAATGGTTAGTAGGAGGTGACGGGTTCTTAGTTTAAAATGAGCATAGTATATCATCTGCAAAAAAATGGATAGATAGATAGTGTTATATAGGTTCTTGAGTATATGATCTGGGCGTTTGTGCTTGATTTTAGTGGTTTTTGGGAAAATAATTTTACTTTAGTCAAATTCTCCTATAAAAATAGTTATCAGGACCTAATCAAAATCGATCTCTTTGAGGCTTAATATGAGTGTCCATGTTGATCTCCCTTATGATGGTAAGAGTTAAGAGAGTGATTATTTATTGTATTGAGTCTTATTTAGGAGACAATGGAGAGGATGTAGTTGATCTGAAAGATATTTATCGTAGATAAAAGTTATCAAAAATATTATGCTACTCGTATTCACAAAACTCTAGAGTTTTAGATTGGTGATCGGATCTTTCTTAGAGTTTCACCTCACTTGATAAATCATCGATTGGGTATGTGGGGTAAGTTGGAACCGAGTTTTGTGTGGGCCTTTGAGGTCTCTAGGACACTGGATAAGGTGCTCTATAATTTGGACATACTAATCCATTTTACTTCCATCCATGATGTGTTTCATGTTTACCAGTTGAGGAGTTATCGACTAGATCATTCCCATATGGTTGAAAGGGAGGATAATAATATTGATCCCAACATCACTATGGCTGAGAAACAAGTTCATATTATGGATTTTCAAGAGAATGTGTAGTGTGGTAAAATGATTATTATGGAATGTGTGCTTTGATAGTGAGGACGAGGTATCCACAAGTCTTGGGAGAATGAATTATTGATGTTCAAAAAATTTCCTTCACTTTTCTCAATTCCATGATCCTGAGGAATATTTGGGAATAGAAAAAATTTATTTTGGGGAGATTGAAACACCATGTTTCCTTTTTTTTGTATGCTTTTACTTTTGTTTTTCCTTCCCTTTTTTTGGTGGATTATGGGATTATCAAGAATATAGTGACTTTACTAGGGAAAATGACATAAATTTCATGGATGTGTGATCCTTTGGATCAATTGAGTCTATGTATAACAATTTAAATGGATTTAGAGGCTGATCCTTGGCTCCAAATAGCATTATGTTATGGTTCATAGGTTTTTTATAGATAAATGGGTTGAGAACTACCTGAAGGACACTTTCACATTGTGAATGGGTTACATATGTAAATATCTGTAGGTAAGATGTTATGAGTCTCATTCAATGTGTGAAAATGTTTTCATGTTGTGAAACCATTAAACAATTTGAAAACATTTATCATGATTTAATTTATCCAGAGGCGATTTATTTTTTGATGTATTCATAAATCAATGGATTTCATTTTGTGAAAGGTATTTATGACATGAATTTCAAGGTTCCAATGGTTTTAAATATGATACACACTTAATTATTTATCCATTTTATGTATTAGATTTCCACTCAAACTAAAGGGATTTTTTGGGTGATTTTTGAGAGATATTCATCCCTCTCGATTGCTCCATTCAGTGTTTTACTCCTTTGGTGGTTGTGTTGCATATCCCTTATAAGTGGTATTTCTCTCTTCATTTCCTTTAGTTATAGAGGAAATGTTGTTTGTGTTTTTTATTTAGATTAATTAGAGATTGGTGCTTTATATTGATCCTTTATGGATTATTTTTATTCATTTTCCTTTCAAAATAGATCCATGGTTTTCTAGCACAATGGTCAATGGTGGATATGTTTCCATTGTTCATGAGGTAGGTGTAATTACAAAAGTGTTTATAATTCTTGAATTGTTATATGTTATTGTTGACCCATTTCGGTTGTTCATTGAAATGGATTTTCTTTTATATATAAATATTTATTAATAAATATATGCATGGATTTTGGAAATGGTTTTGGAAAAACATAGTGGATTGGGAACCTTGGGTGCATCTTGAAATGAACAAAGGTAACCCTAGTGTGTGTGAAAACACTATGGGTTAATTTTGATATATTTAAAGACTTTGGTAGGACTCAATATTAGTTATAACCTAAAATATTCCGGGTTTATGATTCTATTATTTCTAGTACTTATTTTTATAGTCTAGAACCAAAATGGTGTGGTTTGTCTTTTATACCTAGTTTGTCGCATGATGGTTTATTTCATGGAAATTTTCTCAAATGTTTATTTTACCTATTTTTCTTTTATATATTAAATTTTCAAAGACTTGGTCAATATGGTATGTATTTATGAAAAAAATTGAATTTTTACAAATGGGTTTATTTTTTAAAAAATATATGTACTGGATTCTATTTTAAAGATAAAATTTTACATTATTGATATTATAACTTATATAGAATATTTGGTGGTTTTAAAATGTTCCATGTGTTCACAAACTAATATTTTATTTGGGAATTTGTAGACCTTGTATTTCAAGTCTTTGGAAAAGGTCATGAAATCATGTAAAATTCTAGGTTATCTTTTTTCCTATCGCCTTCATAGTGAGATGGATTAGTGGTAACATAAGTTCACATGGAGTCATATTTAGTCTGGATTGATTTAAATTTTTTTTTTGGATGGTGTTGCGGGAAATTTAATGTCTCAAGGATATATATTGATATTTTCCATTTGGTGCTTTTATGTTTCTTGAGTTTTAATTGATACTTGTGGTTCTTCTCGTTATTTCACCATGTGGCAGACCATCTTGGATTAATTTTCTAGTTTACCTAGGTTGGTTCATTATAATTTTATCTAATTCTAAAATTTTTACCTTTTAACTCTTTATCTCTTTAATGATATCACTCACTTTCTCATTCACCTTTCATCCTTCTTTCTCAAGACACTTGATTTTTTTATAGAGATGAGTGTTTTTTCCAATAAATACTTCACGTTTTTTCCACATAATATATTCATTATAGGTATCTTTAACTTCCTCATCACTTATTAAAGTATCTACATACTTTCTAACTTGAGTTATGAATGTTTTATGTGTTTTAGAGAAACCTTCATTATTAGATTCACTCCATATAGAGGGTTCTTCATATCATTCTCCAAACAACAAATTTTTCCAAGAATTTCATGGAGATCTCATTTTATTTCAAACATCACCCTTTATAACTTTTTTGAATCTTCTTCTAGATATTTCCTCGCTAAAAAATGTTTCTTCACCATTCTCTTTTGAATCATATTCATATTTATTTTTTTTCTGAGTAGTTTTTAGCAAAGTGTCTAGTAATTTTTCATTTGTAACACCAAAGTTATTATTTTCCTTTCTATTTTTCTTTTCTATTTAAGAAAAAATTTGATATAAGTGTATTAATATTTGTATATTCTTCATAATCTTCCCTAATTTTATATTTTCAGATTCATCACCTTCTTCAAATTTTTCTTTTTTTCTTCTCATAGCCTTAAATTCTATTTTTTATATTTTCACTTGGAAGTTAGAGCTTCTCTATTTCACAATTGTGGAGTGAATTGTGTAGTTCATTAAAATATATATCTAATTTATTCATGTGAATATACAATTAAATAAAATCAGTTAAGGAAATTATTCACTCATTTCTTAATAAAAGTTTAATCTTTTAAAGTACTACCTTATACCGTTATAGGATTTACAATTATACTATCTCTTATGAAGAAATCATTTACATTATCTTAATTATTCATCTTAATTCCTTAAAAATTATCTCTCTAAATATCTATTATTACTTATTTAATATTTAAACTTCCTCCATATATGTTATTAAGATTATAAAATATATCTTTGTTAGTTTAAGAACCATCACATTATTGAAGCTTTATTATATAGAGATTGCATGATTTAATTTATTACTTTACCATCCACTTAAATATTTACCTTGAGATCACAAGTCATGGGTGCATCTTTTCCAAGTTGATTAAATACCACTATTATAGAATCACTCTCATCAATACATTGTGATATCAAATATGGAATATTTTTTTCTCCTATAAAAATAAATTACTTCCCACAAAAATTGGTTAATATTATTTATTTAAATAACTGGGTTTATTAATGCTATTACTTCAATAAAGATTGTAACTTCCATATGAAACATGTATTATATTTTATAGCACTAATATATCCTAGGTCTGGTGTGATCAATGAGAGGGATAAATAGTGAATCATTGGTTAATTTTTCTTTTTAGGAATTGTTTTTATTTTTAATTCAGCCTCTATGATTGGTTAATATTGAGATCCTCCCAAGCTATGTATCTCATCCATATATAAATATACAATAAGTAAAATGAAAATTCCACTATGATATAAAATATGTGGCCTTTAAAGACTACTTATTTCCAATATTAGTTTGTACCCAAAGTAACTAATTATTTAACTATTAATTAAAAGGATTACATACCATTGTCCCAAACCATACTTAGATGAAGTACCATCATGTTCAATTTTAATATCTCATATAGCTCAGTTCTCCCATTTATATTAGCCTCCCAGGGATTTTGTTGTAGCATCAAAAAACTCAGTCCACATAAATGGATTGACAGGTTCACATAGTGAATGATCTTCAAGGTATTCCACAACCTCTATGAATAGGTCTTCAACTATGTGTACCTTTTGATAAAGTATCAGTTTGGATTTATTCTTTTCAAGTATACACATCCAACCTTCTTCTTGTTACTTGGATCACTTGGCCCTAATCACTCATGTATAACAATTGCATTTCTAGTCATATTTTGAAACATCCTTGTGGTATAGGAACTATTTGATGAAATTATATTATTCTCTTTATTATTTAATTCAAATTGTGTCTTGGAGGACATATTATTACTCTTCCATAGTTTGCAGCTATTATCTCTTTTATTTAGTATTAGTTTCTCAAAATTATTATATATTTCATTCTTTATCTACTACTTAATAAATATAAAATGAATAATAAATATAATTTACATAATTATTACAGAAATTCAATGACATTTGGTAGGTAGGATACTCTTTATTTTTAACTAATTGGAATCAAGTCACAATCTCTATTTAATCCCCTTAATAGTTTTACTTCTTTCTATTTCCATATGATATTTAAATTATCATAGCATGATAAACAAAAAATCCAAAAATCTTAAAAATCGAATTAAATTTCTTAATTTTCACATGTAACTGTGATATGGATGTACCTTACACCATAATTTCATATGTCGTATCTTCTTAAACAAAATTTTCTTATGATTTTTTCACACCACATCATACATTAATACATAAGAAGATAAAATTTCCCATGTTCCATATTCAAATTATAAAATCATCATTTAGTGTATTCCTTCCCATTTAAGTGAGTCTTTTCCTATAGTAGTTTCACTATGGGTGACCTCTTGGGAAGTTTCCTAGGGTTTGTTTGAGTGAGGACAAAGAACACTTAAGTAGGAAGTTTTAGATTTTGGTAAAAAAAACAATATTCTCATAAGAGACCCTAATGGGTAATAGCATGTGGTTTTTTTATAATGAAACCAAGGTATTACAGGAGACTCATGGAGTTGTATTACCTAGTTTATTGCCCTTGGAGGATGAATCATGATAAATTGTATCAAATCTAATACCTAGTTTAATGTGAAGTGTAACTGGCTAGGTATGAGGTTTGGGATCTAAAAAGTGGTCATTATTCTTTAATGGAGGGGAGTCTAACACCCTTAGAAAAGTGAGAAATAAAAGACTAAATTTTATCACCAATGACCACAAGGGGAACCATTTTTCAGTATCAAACATAATTTGAACTCCATAGTTAAGAAAGTCATGGGCCAAAGTTCTTGTCAGGATGGGTGACCTCTTGGAAAGTCTCCTAGGCTGTGTGTGAACATGGAAAAAGACCACTAAAATAAAATGTGTTGGCCTATGGGGACAGTAACTGGTCTTATAATTGAACCTTATAGGTAATATCTTATGGTGTGTTGGGAAGTTACTAAGGTATTATAGGATACCCATTGGGTCAGATGACCTGGTTCATAGCCATTTGAGGACGGATCAGGACAGTCCTTATACTCCTTAAGTATCAAATAGATTTTCTTATGCATCATCATGATTATTATTTATTGTATGGATCTTATAACACAAATAAATATCCTTATATATACAATATAGGTCATCTTATTAATATTTAAAACTTCTTATATACACAATTCCTAACAACTTATGTGTGTATATAATATGATATCATTTTACATTTAAATATCCCCAGCTCTTGAACTAGATTCTAGACTTTCTCAATTTATACCAAATCTTAGTCATTCTATCTATAATCTTTCTCAACCCACTCAAATAAACATTAATCTTAATTAAAATTTCCATACATTAAATTATAGACTCACTCCACATCATCCAGCTTCTATATTTATTAATATAAACCTTCAATATCTCCTAATTTGAAGAAAATTTTAAAATATTTCAAACCTATTGTAGATAGAACTCCCAAAATCAAGAAATTCTCTTTGTATTAAGAATAAATCACCAATCATGAAAAATAGGGGATGATACTTAAATATATACCCATGAGATCCCATGAAATACCTTGACTTATTCCATAATTATTTACCATATATACATGAATTACCTCACTCACTACTTCCCATACACTACACACATATTTCCATATTCATCCTCATGGTTGTCACCTCATAAATTTTCATTAAATAAAATATTATTCATGTAAGCTTCCAATTACTTGCAACATGGATTTAAACTATAACACCAAGGTATATAGGTTGGGATTTTCCCTTATGGGTGATACATTGAAAGCTCAATCCCAACACTATAAAAACTACATCCCCTTTTGAAAAATATTTCTCCTTATTGGATGGAATTAAAATACAGTACAACCTTTTACCTTCCTAGATGATGATAAACTCCAGTGTAACCATTTCACCTTCCTGTAATGAACAAAAAAAATTAATAACCTTTTAAAATTTGCGATGGTTATAAAATATATTTCTAGGAAACACGAAAAAATATCATATAATATCATGTATTCTGGGAAATTGATAAACTCTAGCATAAAACTTTCACCTTCTGGGAAGATAAAAAAATATGGCTTTACCACTATCTTCTTATAAAATTATAAACATCTATGTAACCCCTAAACCTTACTATATAACATATAACTCTAATTTAACCTTCTACCATCCCAAATGAATATTACCTTAATTATAAACCATCCACATTCCTAGATAAAAAAAACTCTAGCTTAGATTTCAATCTTTTTGAATAATAATAAGCTCATGTATAAACCATTAACCTTTCGAGATAGGAAAAAATATTTTTTCCTTATTAATTCTTCCAAAAGGACATTAAAATCTAATCCAAAAAATCATATTTCTATATTGTATTAAAATATAACACAAAAACTCTATCTTCTTGGAAAATAATAAACTTCAGTGAACACATTCACACATTCTTATATATATTTAGACTAAAAACTACCATCCATTCCATCTCATAAATATTTAAACTATGTAATAACCCATAATGTATTCCCATATAGCATTAAATTATGGTATAAAAAACATTCCCACTTATATTTCTATAAACTATTGTGTGACCCATCATGCCTTCCCATTATGCATTAAATTTTACTCTGACAATTCATTCCTTCATGTTTGAATTTAAACTTTATTGTAACACTCTCTCACTCATATATAAAGTTAAACTTCAAAGATCCTTCTTATATGGTCTTAAAATATATTTTTACTATAACACTGATATTTTTTATCCCATATAACTATATGGATATTAAAAATAATTTATTTTTTAATAAATGGTTTTCAGGTAAATATGATTAAAATTTTATTATTTCAATAATGAATTATTGCATTATTTCATGTAATTGTCAGAGTTAGATGGTTATATGACTTAGAATAATAATTTAGGGTTATTAATTTAGTGTAATTTATTATAGGATTTAGTGAAGTAATTTAAAATAGTTCATTGAGATAAAATTTCTTAGACATTTTATATTAATAATGTATGGATTGATGACATTGAAATGAGACATTGGAATTTAAGATAGTCAAATTACAGATGTTATGTAATTTCAAAATATTGACTAATTAAGATAAATTAAGTTTTAGGGAATTTTAATAGTCAATATTAGACTTTATTATGGTGGAAATATAATGTTAACCTAGTTTATAGAGGATAGAAAATAAAAGGTAATTTATTTAAGTAATTTATATGATAGAATTTATAACACAATTGACATGGGAATTTTGAAATTTATTAAGGAAAGTGATGATTCATTTAATAAAATTACTGTGGTGAATTGTGGAGGAATTATAAAAATAAATTAATATAGTTGTTTATTTATATAGGAATATCTTAAAAAATACTCTCATTGAACATACTACATATTCACATGTGAATATGATGATAATTTAGAAGATGATAATGATAAAATACAATCAGCGATCAAGATATTAGTGAAAGAATTAAGGCAAGAAGAATATGTTATTAAAAATATTTTATTTCAATTATTAAAGTATTTAGATATGTGCATGTGGAATAAAAATTATATTTTTTATACTCATTTAAATGAGGTGTTAAAGGGGGGTTATATGAAACCCGAGTCTGAATCATTCCACCACTGGCCCAATGGGCCCCGGTCCTAATGGGATAGCAACTAGAACTCGAGCATAAAGAAACCACCATTGGGAATGAATTTTCCCAACAAATGAAATATAAAACCAAGAACCTTATGTAAACATCAATGTAAAAAATAATACATTTCAACCTCAATGTGATATAATGATATGAAACATAAGCATCCAAGAATTAAAAAAAACACAACTACCACAACCTATCTCTTCGTAGTCCATGAACACCAAATATATTCCAAGTCATCTAGCCCTAACCAACCAATAAAAACCCACAATATGAATGTGATGATTACACGATCACCTGATAAATAAATATAAAGGATGGAATCACAAAATTGTACAATCATGTTGTGAGATAATAAATCTGAGTTGGATTCAACCAAAGATTCTATGTAGTAACTTCATAAGGAAATAAAAATGTGATTAAAGGGAGTACAATAAAGAGAATACAAAGATATAAATTTCATAATAGGAAATTAAATACATCAAAATTATATTACCATAATTCTAAGATTAAAATATAATCATAAACATTTCATAACCATTTTGAGAACCAAATATGAAAGCAAACCATTCTATACTTCAAAAACCAAACATTTTCTAGAAAACATGAAAACCATTCACATGATATAGGTGGATAATTCAAATGAAATGGTAATTTACCTAATATAAATGATTTCTAAAAGATTATATACAATATTATTAAGTTTAATCTTATTAATAAGAAGATCAATAAAAAAACGTAATCAATTAACCAAGGAGACATTAGTGACAAGTAGTGTCAATGAACTCTCTTATATGTAGAGTAACAAGTATGAGGATGTCATTGGTATGACATAGATACAATTTTGGGTCCATCGTAGTTGATCTAATCAAAAAATAATAATTTTTTATTAAGAATACATCAAGTCTAAATGGTTCTCAAGTATACAAAGTCCATGAGAACCTTCTTTCAGGTCCTCATATCTATATTTTTGATAATTGATATTCTTTACGAATACACTAGTTAGTGTTTGAGTGCACTAATAAACCATAAATCTAGGTCACCTCATCCAAATTACATGGTTACACTCACTAGTCAAATGAGGTGAGTGAGGAAAATAATTTACCCATATCACAATAGGGATGCTCATCAGTATCAACATGGGTCCATACCCTAATAATTTCATCTCATTCTCAGTCCACATATCACTCTCACACAAAACTATCTTAAATTAAATAATCCATTTTCCAACACCCATAATT
This sequence comes from Viscum album, assembly GCA_963277665.1. Classification (NCBI taxonomy): domain Eukaryota; kingdom Viridiplantae; phylum Streptophyta; class Magnoliopsida; order Santalales; family Viscaceae; genus Viscum; species Viscum album. The sequence goes on from OY728156.1 coordinate 1,814,218,207, forward strand.
GGGAAGTATAAGAATCAAGTAAATCATATTGAGGGATTTTCACAATATAGTAACATCAGAAACTACCAACTAGGATATCATGCATCATAAATTTCAAATCAAAGCCTTTACTTCAAACCAAAATTTAAATGGGAAATCATACCCACTTCCTTTAAGAAGTCATCATTAAAATTATAAATTGTCCTCTAAAAATTCATTACTTTTAAAACAACCCTAGGGAATTAAAAAAGAAGATTAATAGTTAAAAATATTTAAAGAAATTTAAAAATATGGTTTTATACCTTTTTCATGTAAAAATCACTCATTTCAAATCACCCAAGAGTACACATTTACAAACAAGGATAAAATAAATCAAAAGGGATCTAGATTATTTCAAGAGTGATTTTTTCATAAAAAAAGTGGAAAATATTAAATAAATTGACCCATTCCATTCAAATAAAGGCATTTTAATTTAAAAATTAAAATAAGGCCTAATTCCCCATATTCACCAAAAAAACCTTTAAAAATATCCTTGAAAAAAAAATAAAAAAACATGGAAATCAGTGATTCCAAAATGATAAAAATAATCATTATCATAATCAATTATATCCAAGATATGTTTAAATTCAATATAATAGGATCAAATAAAATTTCATGAGTCAATTAAAGATAAAATTTCATAGAACATATATTAAGAAGTAGAAATACATGTTTATGAGTTCTCAAAACAATAGTAAATCAAAAGATAAATTAAAAATCATAGAAAATCCCTCCTTTTAATTTCTAGAATGAAACCACAACGAAAACAATATGAGTCACCTAATATTAAGAACACTGAAAAATGAAAGAGGGATTTTTAAAAATATTATAAGATATCATAAAACCATAATTTCACATAAAACATTCTAGGTATAAAAAATCCAAAAGCTTTTATAGCCTCAGGGAATAAGAAACAAAAGAAGAAGAGATATTAAATTCCTATAAGAGAATGTAATACTAGAAGAGAAACACTACTTCAAATGAAACTTTTATCTGTCAAGAGATTAGTTTAGGGGATCCAAAATCCCCCATGAGGATCCAAAGGTTCAATAGGGCTGAGAGAGGTTTGATGGAGAAGTGAAGATAAAAAATGGTGGTTTTACAAGGAATTTACTATGATACCCAAAAAATGACCTATATTCAGCAACACCACCGGATAGCGGGTGACCCTAAGTTGATAGTCAGTGGTTATAGTAGAAATATAGTAACCCATTCCTAGATCATCAGTGTTTCCACTATCTAAAGCACTGGCAAGCCATTGGTCCTCACTAGTTAGTCGGTGGACCACCTGTATCTTGGAAAGCTACATGTTTAGGCCCTTACCTACTATAAAGTCATGATCCATCATAAGACATCACAATCCATCAGAAGACATCACTAAAGAGTAGTATTTTAATGAAATCTAAAATGTTATGTGACCATAGCACTTTATATTCCCTTTTTTTAATGATATAAAAATAGTGAGACAAAATAATATCCACACTCAACATGTGTTGTAGACGGTCCAAAAATAAAGGAAACTTCATCCAAGGAATTTCCATCTGACATGAAATCCAAAATAATGAATAAAAAAATCCAAATATATAACAAACATATCCTCAAGTATCATCATATATCTCCAAGAGAAACACAAATAATTCCAAGAGGGTAGAAATCCAGATACCTAGCATATGTATCCCTGATTTTAAAATAATCTATAAAATTTGGGAACATGGGGAGGATATCTATAACAACACTTATATTTTATGCACTTTATTTCATTATTTATTATATAAAGGTATACTTAATTAAATCCTCAAAGATCTTGAAGTCTAGTGTAATTGGGAAATTGGGTACATAGCATAATGATTTTAAATATAAATAAAATTTCATTATTGGAAACTTCCATAGCATGCTTCTAAAATTCCATTGTTCTTCTAAAAATTCATAGAAAACATAGGGGATGTATGTAAGAGTGGGGTGAGAAATAAATCCCAATTAAGGAATACACATAGAATAGAAAAAGGTAAATTAGTACGTGTGATTCAAGAGAAATATCAAGGTAACCTAATATGGGTGAGAATCATAATCTTTAACAATGAGGCATGATATAACATGATAAAAAAAGGAAAAATAAAAATGTGACAACATCATAAAATATGACATCATAAAAATAATTCAAGGATAACCACCATGAAATCCTAACATGGTGTTCCACCTAGATCATACATCATAAGAATGTATTTCATAAATTTCATCCATCTTATTATGGATTGAGTTTTACATAAATGTAAATAAAAGATATATTAATGGTAGTTACAACTATTTGAATACCCTTTAATAGAAATGGATAAGGTTATTCACTATATAAATTTTTAACAATGAAAACGGTAGGATAATTTCCGCAGTATAACAGGTGTAGATAAAGGCTTATAGAACAAGTGACTGAGAGAAAAAGGGGTATCACATTACTTGGGAATCATTAATAAAATAATATAGATGTTTAAAAACATCTCCAAACTTGAACAATTGTAAATTAAAAGGTGTTACATAAATAAGGTGCTTGAATAAAGAGAAGAAGGGGATCTCTTACCTTTAGAGGGTACTTCTAAAAGATTGGGAGGAGCTTATTAAGAGGTTGGTGAACCTTGGGAGGGATATAGAGACAAAATTTAACAATAAATTATTTCTATAAGGGTTTTTAAAAAAGAGTAATGGGAGTTTTTATGGGTTTATATAGATAAAGAGGGGGGAATTCTTTATTAATTTCTAAACATTGGGTTTGGACACTATATCACAAATTAATCCAAACCCCAAACAATCCCATGATTTTTTTCCCATGGTTTATCCCAAATAGAAGTGGATTTAATTATTTTTTATGTTTATGAACCGAAATAATTAAGACAACACCCTCGGTGATGTGTAAGTGAGTCATATTTATAATGAATTTAGTTTTAATCCTTAAAACTTAATATAGGTATTGATGGATCCATTAAGGGTTTATGAAACAGATAACATAACATAAAAACACATTTTATTAATGGGGAAAATTATTTTGGACATGGATACTCCTTATACTATTTATTAAGTCACTTTTTGAAATTTATGATCTCTACATACAGTATATTTATACTGTATATAATTTTTACCCAAAAATTTGACTATCTAAAAATATTATGAAAAATTAACCAATGGATAATTTTAATATGATGATTATAAAAAATAATATTTATGTTATAAAAAAATTATATAAAATGATAATTTATAATTTTAAATCAAAGTCCTCATTTATTGAAACATACGGGGGGTTTACAATAATCGTTTTCAGACCCTTACAAAAATTAAATTTTACATTGTGAAATTATATTCTAATTTATATTTAAAAATTATTATTTATTAAACATATTTTTTTAAAATATAATTTAGTTTAGAAATTATTAAACTCATCAAAATGAGTGACCTAATTGAAACTACATAGTTTTCAAAAATTCAATTTTTCATTCATCATATCAAAAGCTATTTTTTATCAAACTAGTTTTTCAATAATTATAAAGTAATAAAATATAAATATAATCATTTTATTATTAATAATAAACAATAATTCATATTTTTTGGGTCTCAATTCCTATCTCTTCTTTACAGCAGTAAATTACCTATTAGTAAGCTATGTGATGGTGATATTTTATTTGGGTGTTTCAGAAAACATGGTTTGGGATGTGATCTTGATGATAATGAAATTATCCCATAAATATTATTTCTCGTGATTAATTTGTTTAATATATGTTTTGTATTTTTTTTAAGGGAAAAATACCAGGGACATTATCTTACTAAGAAGCTCTGATTAATGGGCTTTATAGGTTATAATCCTTCTGGTCGATACCATTTCTTCCTTTTTCAACATCAAATTGACTTTATCATGACCCTTAAAATAATAATCATAATGGTCTGTGTACAAAAACTATACTATCGATGGTTGTGATGCTTAATAGTCTTTTAAATTTTTAATTATATGGTTTATAATGGTTCAAAAACCTTAGTGCATGTGTTTTTTATAACGCCTTTTATTAATAAGTAATTTACACATTTAAAATGGAATTTCATTTATAAATGTTCATGTCAATACACTATTCCACCATTTAGAAACATTCCATTGAAATTTTCATCTCATGAACTAATATAAATGAGGGTACTTCAATTTCATCACCTCTTCTAGTTCCCATGACTCTTCCTAACACTTTTGGTTCCACCACAACACTTTTACATTGTGAGTTTTCTTATTTTGTAGAAATTTTTATCTACAATCTAAAATCTTCATCAAATTATCATCATATGAAAAATCATTATCCATTGGTACCACATTGGGATTTAGTAACTATAAGGGTTTTGGTGTGTACTTAATCAAGAGAGATACATGCAACTCATCATGTACTTGAGATAGGTTAGGTGGGAGTTCTTGTCGATAGGCCACCACTTTTAAGTGGTCAAGGATCTCTAAGGGGAAGATTTATCTAAGACTAAGATTTCCCTTCTTCCTAAACCTCATAAAATTATTCCACAATGATATATAAAGGAACAATTAATCTCTAAAATAAAACACTGGGTCTCATCATTGATTGGATACAAATATCTCTATTAAATTTGTTTATATTTCATATGACACTTAATGGTTTAACCATTACTTCCATTTATTAGATAATATAGGGCCCTATCATATTACCCTTTCTGACTTCATCCCATCATGTTAGTGTTCAACCCTAATTCACATAAAGAATTTTATAATGTTCCATTTGAGTGCTAGAATGGTAACTGCTATTATAAGAGAACTCTTCTAGGGAAAGGTATTGATCCCAACATACTTGGAAATTCATTGAGCATGATCTCAGCATATCCTCCATATTTTTAATGGTTATTTCATAAATAACGTCAATATAAGGGTGATTAGTAGTCCAAAATCACAGTTATGTATCCAATTATTGCTAAAGTATTCTCCAAAACCTTGAGGTAAACCTCGAATCTTGGTCAGATACAATAGATATTGGAACTCCATGAAATCTTACCAATTCTATTATACACACACACATATATATATATATATTCTTGAGTTGTTCAAGATATTAATATTCATTGATAACAATAAAATGCACTAACTTGGTAATATGATCAACTAACAGAGATAGAATTATTATATTTAGGTGTCCTAGGGAGTCCTATGACAAAACATTAGGTTATGTTTTCCAATTTTCATACTGGTATAGGAAATGGTATCTTCATACTCATAGAATTATATCATTCTCTCTCGAATTGTTTCATTACCAAGAATCAAGATGTGAATTATACAATCTCCCTCTTCATGTTATCCCACCATAATTTTTACATAAAATATCTATAAAAATAGTTCTTCTAGGATGAATTGAGAATAATGAGCTATGATCATCATCCATGAGTTCCCTATTCATGTGTTATTTTAATAATATTCATATCTAAGTTACATACCTTATAACTCCATCTTCAACAAATTTGAACACCAAAATATTTGAAACCTTATTTGTACAAACTTTTCATATTTCTAGGAATCCTCGATCCTATAAAAAAAATTATTGAGTAGTTATATGTGCATGTTAGGATAAATATACTTTTATTATTCCCATTTTCATCCTCTATATGCCCAATAAGATAAGATCCCTTACAATCCATATCCCGGATAGAGTTGTGATATCCTTTATACTAAGAGAATAGCCACATTGTATGACTTCTCAAGATGGTAATTGATTAAATAATAATAATCTTTGATCAGCTCTAACTGCATTCATTGATGAATATTATTCTTCTTTTGTGTGAGTATATACTTGAGGATTCTATGATCCATATATATGTCACATTTTTTTTCATAGAGATAATGTCACCGAATATTTAACATGAATCACTATTTCTAATTATAGATCATGGGTTGGTTAGTTCTAGTCATTGATCTTTATTTTTATGGAGGCATAGGCTATCACTTTTTCATCTAGCTTGATTACACAATATAATCCCTTTTTGGAAGAATCATTGTAAATAAAAAAATCCATGCCCACTTGTGGGTAATTTGAGAACATGTGTGGTGATTATCCAAGTCCTAATCTCCTTAAATATTTCCTTTCATTAATTAGTCTAGATAAAATTGACTTCCTTATTTGTAATCATGGTTAGGGGGCTCGACAATATTGAGAAGTTTCTAAAAAATTGGTTATAGTTCCACGCTAATTTTGGGAAACTACAGATTTACATCATAGATGTCAGTCTGAGACATCCTTCTATTGCATCTATTTTTAAGGATCTATAGATATCCCTTTGTTGGTTATAAAATGCACCAAGAAAGTAACTTTATCCAATGAAAACTCCTATTTACTATACTTTTCAAGAAACTTTTCCTTCCATAATGTTTCCAGTATAGTATTTAAATGATCCTCATATTCGTTATTTATTTTAGAGTGGATAAGAATATAATCTACAAAGACTGCCCAAAAATTCTCAAGGTAATACATAAATATAACATTCATCAATTCCCTTAAGACATACGAAGAATTAGTGGGACCAAATGGCATCACTATGAACTTTTAATGCCCATACCTTGAACAAAATGTATCCTTGGTGGTATCCACATTATTCATGTTTACTTAATAATATATTGAATGAAGATCCACCTTAGATAAGTATTATAATCCATGTTGTTTATTGAAAATGTCATCAATATATGTAAGATGATAATTTTTTTATAGCGGTCTTATTGAGCTCATGATAATCAATTTAGAGGTGCATTGACCCATCCTTCTTCTTTAAAAAGAGGATCAGGGCACCCCCATAGTGGAGAACTTTGGTTTATAAAACCTTTATCTATATTATCCATTAATTATTCCATCATCTCAAACTTTTTAACCATAACCATCCTATATTTATTATTGGATATTGGAAAAGATATGGGTATAATTTCAATCAAGAACTCAACCTCTCAACTATGTGGAAGACCAGAAAATTATTTAGGAGACACGTCAGTGAATTCATTTACAATAGAAATATATTCAAGGATGATATTTTTCTTAGCCTCAATCATTTGTTCAAGATATTATTTCTCCTAAGGAAATAATATAAATTCTTGAGAAGCTAATACCAAAGGAGATTCATCCTCCTCCTTTCACTTGTATAGAACTAGAAGATGATTTGCGATAACGTGGTTTATTTCCTTTTCATAGCTATTTATGTTGGCTCTATATAATTAAAGTCACGTCATACCCATAATTTCATAAAATTACACTGAAGGGAGTATCACATGGTTCCCTAGGAAATTCAGGCCACACATTTGGATAGAGGTTGAGTTACATGATTGGAATGAAATAATTGACCAATTTTCCATATTCACTGATAACTCAAATTTCTTATTATGAGGTGGTGTTTTAATAGTTATGAAAAACTTGTGTAATATGAAATAATTCATATAACCATAATCAAATAGTACATTTGAAATCCTTTAAAGAATAATTATTGTACATGTCACCATTTTTTTAGGATCCACCTCAGTAGTTGTGATGGCATAAGCCTTCCCTTTCACTCTAGGACTTGGAGGTTGTTATCATCGGTTATCATTAACAACCATTTCCTTATGGAATTTATTCTTATAGTCTAAATGTTTTGTGCAGTTTAAAAATTGGAAGAAAAAATGAGGGGTGATTGGAGAATTATGTTCTTCCATAACATTGGTGGTTTTCTCCCACTCAAAATTTCTCCCTAGGTTCCCTTTCATCCTACACCTATGGTATTTCCTTATCATATTTAGGAAATTTATATGATACTTCTTAACACATTTCTAATAAGTGGGATGTTGGAATTTCTTTCCACCTTTATATTTCTACATCATACCACTATAAGTAAACTCAATTTTCCACTTCTTATCCCCATGAGAACCTTGAAATTCACTTATCTCTATTTTGAATTTGAGGAGACATTGGACAATTTCTTCATATATTTCAAAGTAATGAATCACATATGATTTTCATAGTTTCCTCTATATCCCACCAAAAAAAGTGGTCAACTTTACTTGTGGGGGTAATAAAAAATATAGAGGCATATCATGAAAGCCTTGTGAAATTTTCCCTATACGCCATAATGGATTCTATGCCCTTATTATTGAGGACAAGAAAATACCTATTAATTTTATGTTATAGGGTGTAGGGAATATATTTTCCATAATTCCTTACACTCCATCACTTAAATCTCTCCCTTAGTCTTTGTATTTATGACCAATGTCCACTATTGAAAAGTTTCTCCTTCCATATAGCAAACATCCAATATGACCTTCTCATTCCAAGATCATTGAAGTGGAGTGGATATTTTAAATGTATTTGATCCATTTTTAAAATTTTAAAGTATTGGAAGTTCCACTAAAATTTAGATTCATTTATCGCATAAATGTCTCAATTGAAAATTTCTATATCTTAGTAGGATTTGGGAATTTACTATAATTTATTTTTCTATTCAAATCCAGATTAAATTGATAAATTAATGTCACAATGTTCATGATTCCTACTCCAATTAGGTTAGGTATCTCATTTGTATTGTCATCACATTGCCTCTCACATTTGTTGTTGACTCGGTTCCTCATATTCCAAATAGTTAACTAGAATAAAGGGAAAATTAATGATGATTATTTTTAAACTATTAAACACTTAAATGAGAAACCATGAACATTAAAGGGAAAACTCATAAATGATATATATTCCTTAAAATATGAATTTATTGGTTTAAATCTAAGTTATCTATAATAAAATTTAACTGGATTCTTTGTTCCCTTATTGATGGTTCGTAAGTATATTTTGAATTTACCAAATCACATCCCCAATGATTGTCAAACTACATGTGGATCAAGGCATGTTTTTATGCACCAGGTCACAATCAAGTATATCCCAATGTTCTCTTTCCTGGGTTATTACCCCTTAGTACAACTATTCTAGAGCCACATCCACTTATATTATCTATATATATGGATTTACTTTCTTTGAAACAACTTGATCTATAATTTATAAAAATTTAGGGATGTTTTTCTATATTTAGGCTTATCTATAAGGCTTTTATAATAGTTTTTTAATCCTAATCCCCAAAAATAATTACACTTTCCTCTCCATACTAACTTTGAAAACCAATATCTTTAATACAATTAATTTATTAATTTATTACATAAAGGTAGACATAATAAAATCCCATAAGATCATAAACACTAGTTTATTTAGAAAATTAGCTGAATATAATAACAATTTGTAGCTTAAATACAACTACATTATTAAAAACTTCATTAATAAGATCCTAAAATTCCATTGTTCTTCTAACTCTGTATTGTGTAACCTAGGGATGTACATACGAAAGGGGTGATATATAATGAATAATAAGGTAATAAACAAATAATATCATAAGTTAAAGTAATAAATGTTTTCTAATAGTCATATCAAGTTAACATAAGATGGTTTAGAATCATAATATTGAATAATGAGGCATGATATAACATGATAGCATATAATGCAGCGTAGGAATGTCAAAACAATATAAAACATTAAATCATAAAAAAAGTCAACGATATCAAAAAAAAACATAACATAATATGCTTAGGATAAAATTTTATGAACCATACATGTAATATCATTAGTTAAAAACATTACCTAATGCATTGGAGGGATATATAATTTTGGGCCCTCCCATCACGTTCATATCATGTACATGCATAAGTGTGTCACATATATAATACAACATAAGGATGTATCTCTTCAATCATAACCCCATTATTAAGGATTTCATGTTACATATATTTCAATAAAAAATAAATTATGTTTAGAAACAACTAGGTGAATATCCTTGAGTGGAAATTGAGATGGGTATTCACTAAAGAAATGTTTTGCATGGAATATCACAGGATAATTTCGACAGCATAATGGTTATTCATAAAGATTTATTGAATAGATGGATTAAAGTAAAATGGGTCTCTAATTAATTTGGAATAATAAATAAAATAAGAAAAATTTAAAAAATCTCCCCATATGAACAATTGAAAATAAAAAGGCATGACATAAGGAAGGTTCTTGAATTAAGAGGAGAAGGCAAAGATCCCCTACCTTGAGATGGTGTTTCTAAAAGATTCAGAGGAGATTCTTAGGATCTTAGGGTCACCTTGGTAGGGATATATATAGGTAGGGTTATAGTTACTTTTTTATAAAATGGTTTTTAGTAATGATTAATGGGATATTGGGTGGGTTTATATAGAAAAAGTGTTGGTAAGTCTTTATTACTTTCTAAATATAGGTTTTGGAATCTATGTGAGAAATAAATCCAAAACATAAACCATACAATGGTTTATACTCATTGTTACTACAAAAGATGAGTGAATTTTATTATTTTATATGTACAATAACTAAACTCATTAAAATAATACCTGTGGTGATGTAGAAGTGGGACATGTCTATAAAGAATTGATTTTAAAACCTCAAAATATAATATTGGTTTTGGATGATCCTTCAACGTTTTGTATAATTCATCAAATCACATTAAAAATGACTTATTTTAAAGGAGAAACATAATTTTGGTCTTGTATACTCTTTATCTTTTTTATTACATCACTTTTTCAATTTTATGATGTCATGATACATACTGTATATTTATACCATATTTATTTTTTACCCAAATAATTGATTGTCTTAGAAAATTATTAAAAATTAACCACTAGATAATTTTGATGTTAGGATTAAAAAAATAGTATTTATTTTATAAAAATAATTATATTAATATTATAAATAAACTTTTTAAATCATTATCCCCATTTTTTGAAAAATACCGGGTTTTTTAGAGTAACGATTTTCTGACCCTTATAAAAATTACATTTCACTTCATAAAATTATATAATCATTCATATTTAATAAATTTGATTTAGTAATAATAGTTTATTAAAATATTATTTATTTAAAAAAATTAAATTCATCAAAATAGTTTCTTTATCGAAACAACATTTTCCCCATAAATACAATTTGTGTTTCATCATATCAAAATCTAATTTTTATCAAACCCATTATTTAATCATTATAATGTAATAAAATATAAATATAATCATTATTTTATTATTAATAATAATATAAAAATTCATATTTTAAGGGTATAGATATATATCCCTTTATTACACCAGTGAATCACCTAAGATTAAGGTGTGAGATGGTGATATTTTCTTAGGGTGGTTCTATAAAATCCCGAACTTTAAAAAATAAAAATTCAATTTTTAAATAAATGTGTTCCCTATTAAGTAATGTAGATATGGAAAAATCATGAACAACATTGGTTATTTTGTAATATTATATCTTATATAATTTAAATTATTGGAAAACATCATAACCTTGGATAATATAGTCATTAAACAATGATTATATGATTGGTACATATTAAGGGTTGTGATAAGGTCTTAATGACAGAGACAAAAGATAAGATAGCCTAGACCAGTTAAATCATATCCTTTGAAGCCCATTTATCAGAGATTCTAGGGGATACAACATAATTGGGATTTTCCCTTGACAAAACCTGAATCCAAGATTCAAAAATTTAATCCTGAGAAACACATCTTATCAGAGAAGTTCATGCCCATTAAGATGACAACCCAAACCATGTTCATCGAACAACCCCAAGGAAATATCACTGTCACACACCTTACTATTAGAGCATTAATTACTATAATAAAAGGATATATATGGTAACCCGAGTAGTATGAATATGTATATTTTATTATAATTAAATAATTTTTATACTTATACTTATTGATTATACTTTATAAATGATTAAATAATGAGTTTGATATAAATAATATTTTGATATAATAAAACAAAAGTTATATTTTGTATAATATATAAATTTTTGACCAATACATGATTTTTTAATAATTTGAAAATTTTTAAATAAATTATATTATAATTAAATATTATTATTAAATTATATATATTAAAGATAAATTATAATATAATTTTATAAAGTGAAAATGTAATTTTTATAAGGGTTAGAAAACTGTTATTGTTAAAAAATCCTCATTTTTCAATAAACATAGATTTTTATTAATATGATTAATTTTTAGTATTTATAGAATTATTTTTTAAAAACAAATATTATTTTTGGATTCATCTCTTAAAAAATTATCCAACATTTAGTTTTTTATAATTTTTTGAGACAGCCGAATTTTCAAGTAAAAATTAAATACAATATAAATATATGGAGTGTATTATGACATAATAATCACCCAAAAGTGATTTAATATATACTATATAAGGTTTCCATGAACAAATATATTTTTATACTTTAAAATAATTTTGTTGGGGTTATTTTATTAATTTTATAAATCCTTTATGAATCCTCTAAAACCTATATAATATTTTATGGTTTTAAAATAATTTCTTTATAAACATGACTCCCTTCCACATTTCTATGGTTAATATTTTAATTATTTAGATTATTGGAATTAAAAAATAATTAAAACCTCTCCCCTTTGGATGAAAACATGGTTAAAAACCATAGGAAGGATTGTGGTTTTGATTACTTTATTGTATGAAGTCAAAAACCTATTATTCGAAAATAATAAAGAACTCCTCTATAATTTATAAAAAAACCACACAATATCCCATTTATAATCACTTATAAACCATATATAAAAACTATAATCTTCTCATTCATCTCTATATTTATCCTAAGGTTCCCCCAAACTCTCAAGAAACTCCTCTCAAGCTTTTGGAGTCACCATCTCAAGGAAAGGGGCCTCTCTCTCTTCTTTTCTATTCAACATCCTTCTTTATTGAATGCCTTAATTTAAATTTAATGATGATTGGATATGGTTTTAAACATCCCTCATACTGAATTTTTTATTTTCAAATTGTTTTTACCCCTTTATTTCTCATTAAACCATTTTTAGAAACTTTAAGTACTATCGTTATGCTGCTAAAATTTCACTGTGATTTTTCATGTCAAATGATTGTGTTATGATTATCCACCCCCATTTCCTCTAAAGGTTATTCACCTAGATATACCTATACACTATTTATTGGGGACATCCATGAATTTATCCCACACTCATTTTTCGTGGGGTTAAAATTTATAAAATATATTATTATGATATATGATCCATGTGGAGAACTTATGAATGTACATGACATGATTATTAATGGGTATGCCTAGATAGCACTCTAATGAATTTGGTAATATTTTAGTCTCATGAGATTCAACTTATGGTTCAAATTATGTTATCATAAATAAATTATGTTATAATTTCATAGTTTTTAACATTGAATTGTGCTTATTTTTGTCATGTTTAATGTTGTTTCCACATTTCATGTTTCCATTATGCTATCAAGTTATTGCATGACTCATTGTTCATGATTATAATTCTAACCTTTTATGTTAAATTTTATTTATCTTGACTCACTTTTATTACTTTACCCTATTCCATTAGTTTTTTATTCCCATACAGATCTTTATATCTCACATCTTTATTATGTATCTCCTCAAGTTATCTCATCTAGTTTCTGAATAATAATGAAATTTTAATGACATGTTGAAGATGTTTTTAATAATTTCATTGTATCCCTATTTTATGATGTCATGTTATGTATATAATCTCCCAAACACAATAGTACTCTCAATATTCTGTGTTATATTAAGTGACACTTTATAAAATAAATCATCAATTAATTTGGATTAAAGACAAGGGTTATCATAATTGGAATTAGAGGAAAGTATAGTTATTTTTGATATTGGGATTTGAAAACTATAGAAAAATCCATAGGGATAATAACAAATATAGGAAAGAATCCATAAAATTTTGATAATTAATAGATTAAGTGGTTTCAAGAAAAATACATCCATGTCAATATTCTATACGTTGATGTGGATCTAACACATATGTTCTTAGCGGTAACAACCTTGAGAATTCCATTTTGAGTTAGACGTTACTGAGAACTGGTGTATGAAAATGAGCCATGTTTCATAGATGTTTTGGTACTACCAAGGGATACTCTTTGGTAAATTCACAATCAAATTACAAACCATTTTTAATAGACCAAAAATTCCCATTGGAATTAATATAGGGAAAAATTCATGAATAACTTATATTGAAGACAAGAAATTCATAAGTTATGAAATATATATCATTTGTTAGTTATTAGTTTAATAATAATGGTTTTACATTTATATTTTCAATATTTTAAAAGTAATCATCCCTTATTCAACCTTTATTATGGTCAATGGCTAGATATAGGATGTAACACCCTGACCTGAGAAGCCCAGAGTCGGTGCATTATTACGTATCATTGTCATGATCACAAAAGATCAAGTCTCGAAAGACCAATTAGTTTAGTAGCCTTGGAAATACTAGATACATTCATAAGGTTTACATTATATTGTAAAATGGAAAACTACAACAAAATTGTTTCCATAGACAACACTATGATACCATAGACCACTACTACCACTTGGCCTTTTATCAGTGCTAAAAACCAACATTAACACCGCTAGAAAAGAACTGCTAATGCTGGCATAGATAATGGGGGGTCCCCTTTATTAACGCTCTGAAAATCATTGATAAAGTACCCCCGTTATCAGTTTTTATTTTAGCACTGATAAAGGTCTCCTTTATCAGCACTTTTCAGAGCACTGATGAAGGGGACCCCCTATCTATGCTGGAAATAACTGATCTTTTCTAGCACTGATAAATACACCCCTGTATTAGTGCTACCTTGAGCACTGATAATGGGGCCCTTTATCAGCGCCCTTTTAGAGCTGTTAAAGGTTTCCATTATCAGCGCTCAAAAGAGAACTGATAAAGGAACCTTCCCCTACACCTGCACAGCCAGCACCAGTACACCTGAACACTTAAAAAAACCAGAACACCTGCACAAAATAGCACATGCACACTAATACAAAATAGCACCCGCACACAATATTTTGACAAAAAATGCTATATACATTTACTTAACATCATGAATACAAAAAAACACACTAGTATATACATTTCAAACAATGTTTTACAGGGTTAAAATTGTAATTATCCAACAAAAGTTATAAACATTAATGTTTAATCTTTTGATATCTATGATCCACTCTCAAAAATTTTCATCCATAGTATTTGTTGCTAAACAAAGCATCCGAACTGAAGGAAAAAAATTCACCTATATAAGAAAACAAATATTATGTTAGCAATACAATAATGAAATAAATTAAAACATTAATATAGAAATTTGAAACTAAAATATGAAAATGACAAACTCAAATGTTTTCATTCTAATAGCAATGAAAGGGAATAATGTAAAATCAATATGTTTTGGGATGATTTATCTCATTTAATAAATACTGATTCTTTATCTAATGAAAAGATTTACCGGTCACATCGTGCGTCAGATTGTGGTGCAGTCGATTCGTACACATCCCAAATGACTCATGGATCATTTTCCTAAAGTATCAAAACAATCCGAATGCATTTTCTCGGTAATCTGTATGTCAGTAGTGTTGTTTCCTAAAGTTAATGTCAATTTCAAACTGATATCAGACACTTTTAGCCATACCGGTCACACCATGCGTTGGATTGAAGTGCAGTCAATTCTTACACCTCACAAATGACTCATGGATCATTTTCCTAAAGTATCAAAACAATCCGAATGTGTTTTCTTGGCATTCCATATGTTAGTAATGTTGTTTTCTAAAGTTTATGTCAATTTGAAAATGATATCAGACACTTTTAGCCATACCAGTCAAACCATACGTCGGATTGAGGTGCGGTCAATTCGTACACATCAAAAATGACTCATGGATAATTTTACTAAAGTATCAAAACAATCTGAATGTGTTTTATTGGTATTCTGTATGTCAGTAATGTTGTTTTCTAAAGTTTGTGTCAATTTGAAACTGATATCAGACACTTTTATCCATAACGGTAACACTATGTGTCTGATTGAAATGAGGTCAATTCTTACATGTCACAAATTACTCATGGATCATTTTCCTAAGGTATCAAAACAATCTGAATGAATTTTATCATAATTCTGTATGTCACTAGTGTAGTTTTCTGAAGTTAATGTCAATTTGAAACTGGTATCAGACACTTTTAGCCATACCGGTCACACTGTCTGTCGAATTGAGGTGAGGTCGATTCGTACACCTCAAAAATGACTCATGGATCATTTTACTAAAGTATCAAAACAATCCGAATGTGTTTTCTTGGTATTCCGTATGTTAGTAGTGTTGTTTTCTAAAGTTAATGTCAATTTCAAACTGATATCAGACACTTTTAGACATACTGGTTACACCGTGCGTCGGATTGAGGTGTGGTCAATTTGTAAAAGTCACAAATGACTCATTGATTATTTTACTAAAATATCAAAACAATAAAAACATGTTTTCTCGGTATTCCGTATGTTATTAGTGTTGTTTTCTAAAGTTTGTGTCAATTTGAAACAGATATCAGACACTTTTAGCCATACCGGTCACACCATGCATCAGATTGAGGTGCAGTCGATTCTTACACCTCAGAAATGACTCATGGATCATTGTCCTAATGTATCAAAACAACCCGAACATATTTTCTTGGTATTAATTATGTCAGTATTGTTGCTTTCTAAAGTTAATGTCAATTTTAAACTGATATCAGACACTTTTAGCCATATCGGTCACACTGTGCGTCGGATTGAGATGTGGTCAATTCGTACACCTCACAAATAACTCATGGATCATTGTCTTAAAGTATCAAAACAATAAAAACACATTTTCTCGGTATTTAGTATGTATGTAGTGTTGTTTTATAAAGTTAATGTCAATTTCAAATTGATATTAGACACTTTTAGTCATACCAGTCACACCGTGCATCGGATTGAGGTGTGGTCCATTTGTACTCCTCACAAATGACTCATGGATAGTTTTATTAAATTATCAAAACAATACTATCACATTTTCTCAGTATTCAGTATGTCAGTAGTGTTGTTTTATAAAGTTAATGTCAATTTCAAACTGATATAAAAAACTTTTAGCCATACCGGTCACACCATGCTTCGGATTGAGGTGTGGTCGATTCATACATGTCACAAATGACTCATGGATCTTTTTCCTAAAGTATCAAAACAATCCAAATTCTTTTTCTCTGTTTTCCATATGTCACTTGTGTTGTTTTCAAAAGTTTATGTCAATTTGAAACTAATATCAAACACTTTTAGTCATACTGGTCACACCGTGCGTCGGATTGAGGTGCAATCAATTCATACACGTCACAAATGACTCATGGATTGTTTTCCAAAAGTTTCAAAACAATCCAAATGCATTTTCTCAGTATTCCATATGCCGGTAGTGTGGTTTTCAAAAGTTTATGTCAATTTGAAACTGATATCAAACACTTTTAGCCATACCAGTCACATCATGCATTGGATTGAGGTGTTGTCAATTATTACACATAAAAAATGAATCATGGATCATTTTCCTAAAGCATCAAAACAATAAAAATGTGTTTTCTCAGTATTATGTATGTTAGTAGTGTTGTTTTCTAAAGTTTGTGTCAATTTGAAACTAATATCAGACACTTTTATCCATACCGGTCACACCATGCAGAGGATTGAGGTGCGATCTATTTGTAAACCTCAAAAATGACTCATTGATAGTTTTCCTAAAGTATCAAAACAATCTGAATGGATTTTCTTGGTTTTTCGTATGTCAGTAGTGTTGTTTTCTAATGTTAATGTCAATTTGAAACTGATATCAGACACTTTTAACCATACCGGCCACACAGTGCGTCGGATTGAGGTGTGGTCAATTTTTACACCTCAAAAATGACTCATGGATCGTTTTCCTAAAGTATCAAAACAATCTGAATATATTTTCTCAGTATTCTGTATGTCAGTAGTGTTTTTTTCTAAATATTATGTCAATTTGAAATTGATATCAAACACTTTTAGCCATATCGGTCATACCGTGTGTTATACTGAGGTGTGGTCGATTCGTACACATCACAAATGACTCATGGATCATTTTCCTAATGTATCAAAACAATCCGAATGCATTTTATTGGTTTTCCTTATGTTAGTAGTGTTGTTTTCTAAAGTTAATGTCAATTTGAATCTGATATCAGACACTTTTATCCATAATGGTCACACCATGCGTCGGATTGAGGTGCGGTCAATTCGTACACCTCACAAATGACTCATGTATCGTTGTCCTAAAGTATCAAAACAATAAGAATTCATTTTCTCAGTATTCCGTATGTCAGTAGTGTTGTTTTATAAAGATAATGTCAATTTCAATGTGATATTAGACACTTTTAGCCATACTGGTCCCACCATGCGTCGGATTGATGTGCGGTCAATTAATACACCTCAAAAATGACTCATGGATCGTTGTCCTAAAGTATCAAAACAATCCGAATGTGTTTGATCGGTATTCCGTATTTCAGTAGTTCATAAAAGTATCTCATTAAGTTATTCTTTACTAGAAAATCAAATCATTTCTAAAACCATTTTTCATAATCTTAGGATATGAAATATAATAAAGGTTGATCATAGATTCTCAACAAGTTTAAACAAGGGATATATCCATAATCATATAAAGATAACATAAGTAGTAGGAATTCACCTTCATTGCCCTATTTGTTTACATTCTTCCATCAGGTACTCTTCACATTTGTTTCTAAACACATCTATATCATCTTGTGAATAGGAGTTTTTGCGACAGTCATAGTAGTAATGAAAAAATATAAACATGAAGGATTAATAAATATTTTAAATGAACTAGTAATTATTTTCAAAAATACCTCTTCCAGGATTCTAGTTTGTTCATGAAATATGATCTCTTTCATAAATTTACAAACATAATAACCGCAATACTTTTCGTTTGTTTATTTCGGACATTGCAGAAACATTGAGAAAAATAAGTAATCTATTTTGATATGTATTTGGATAGTGCTGTATAATTATATATACCATGACACTTGTCCATTTGTAGATCTCATTTTCCTTGTCACCCTTAGACCCTGGATTCCTTCCAGCCTTTAGATGATATTCATACACCTCCCTATCATAACAGAATATTCATTAAAAGATAATATAAATTATATATCAAGATATTTAGTTCTAAAATGTTGGATCTAGTATATTACAAATTGACAATCGCCATCATGTGTGGTCGATTTGTTGTATATCCATGCAGTGAATCCAGAAATTAAATCTTTAGAGTGTCCAAATTGACTGTAATGAGCATCCAATGCTGCCTAAAAACACAAAAAGGTATAAGTAATAAAAGAAATGAAAATATAATTGATATGATTAAAATGTAGAGTTTTACCCCTACAACATTGGTATTAAAAAGATCCTGTCATTCATAATTTTGAATTGAAACATTCTATGTAGGTTTGACATTAATTCAGCCTGAAAATCGGAATCTATTTCTTTTTGTTTTGTAGACATAATGTGAGGACTAACGAGCCCAAATTTGTATTCATGTGAAAATCCCTTCAATTGTTTTTCATATATATGCCTGTGAAAAATATGAAATTTATTTATCCACAGTTATCATAGTATATCAGCTTCTGTAAAATCAAATCATGAAAAGATACCTCATGTATACATTTATCACTGAGGTGCCTAGCCAGTCGTATGTGATGATTTCATCTACAATGTTAGCACTAACGAAATCTAATGTTTCCTCTCCGTACATATCTTTTTCACAAACAATTGTGTGATTATTTCCACCTTTCATTTTTGTATCCACATGAGCTTGCAATGATATTAAATGTGGATATAGAACGAGTAGGGTGAAGGTGCCCTCAGTAGATCAGTTTGATCATTTGGGTGATCCTTTTGAGTCGTTATTTCATTTTAGATCCTTCCTTTTTTCCTTCTGTAATAATAGTCATCGGTTCGGCCCATTTCTAATTAAATGTTAAAGGTTCTTCTTGAAAAATGAATTGGAAATGAATACCTCCTGTTCGAAATGTTTTTTTACAAGATTAGACGGTCATGCAACGAATGTTCCAACAACTTGTTCCACCGTATGAATGTCGTCATCGTCATTTGGCACGGGTAGCTAGGCACTTGGATCATGAGCTATGTTAATTGACACTTTGACATGACCGGTTGGAAGTGATCTAGAGTGTAGCATGTCATTCTGCATATTGAACACTGTAGCCCTCGCTACAAGGCGATGGGTGGGAGTTGACAGATATAAATCACAGTCATTTTCACCCTAAAGAATATCATTACAAGAAAGGTATCAGTGTCTATGTGATTCAAATTTCATAGAAATAAATATTAGAACATTGATTACCTAGGTTAAGTCAGGTCTTTGAAAGGAATGGCTCACCTCAAATATGGTGGGGGTGGGGTGGGTTGTTTTTGAGTTGTTTCTTCTCTTCCCCTCTCCCCCATCAAGGTTTCTAGCAACTCTCCCTGACTTTGGAATTTTTCTTCAAGGGTAGCCAGTCTATCTCTCAGCATTTTCATTTCTTTAGTTTGTTCCTCCTCTTGTTTTTTTCTAAAAATATGTCTAAGGTGTCACCCCAAAACCCACACCTCTGACGTGGCCATACAATTCTGGCTGTTTTGAGGCCGCTGAAAGTATGTCTACATCTGGTGCAGGTGTTGTTGATTCCTGTGACTATGTCAAATAGAGAATATAGGATAATAATTAATCATCTTGATGTAATAGTGATTTAAAGAAAAACAAATTTATATTATTTCATACTTACACATTTTCCCACACTTTTTGTCTGTTTTCATCTACCAGTTTCCCCTCTTTATTAACACAATCCTCCTTCCATAGCACATGGCATGGGATGGAATTGGCTTGGGATTTTGATTCATCAATCTACATATAAACAGAGAAACATGGTTATAGTGTTGTTTTATGTCACATAAAAGTATTACAATACTTTTTAAATATGTACCAATTGTTTTTCAATTGAAGCGTACCCTAGCCTTGCTTTACGGTAGGGGTATGCTGGTTTTTCTTCCTGTTCTTTATTTTTAGCACTCAGTTTCTGTTTCATAAATAAAAAAATTTCAATCAAAGTGATGAATACAAGAAACGCTAAACAACGTGTTACCAAACACAATGTACCTAAAAATTCTACAGCGCACGACGGTTGTAAAACACATCCCATGCTCCTTGGGATATCAAGTGTTCATAAAGAGGAGGTGGGTGAGGCTTGATTTTCCCTTCAACATCTTTCAGATGACATTTCATTAAAATAGTGCGAAAGACTCTATGAACCCTTCCTACTAGTCTTAATTCATATTCTTTGTGTGAGAAATCTACTATAAATGCACTCTGCAAGAGATGATGTAGAGTTAGTCAATATTTCAGTATTTTATTTTATTTTATTTTAATAAATTAAATAAATGATATCATAATGTTACTGTAATCTCTTCCCACATTAATGTTTTCATCCTGCTAACAACATGGTGCCACGACTCTATATCAATCGGTACGTGTTTCCGAGTGACGATTCCAATGTAGCTACTAAAAATGGATTTGTTCGGGTTTACATGTTGGCCTTGCGTATTCCATACCACCTCATAATTGATGCCTTTTGCCTTTACCTTAAGGATTTTGGCTAAAACTTTCAAACTACGGCACACCTGTTTTTTTGTGCCATCGAGGTTTCATTGCCTAACATTTCCTCGGTTTCTGGGTCATGATTATGATTTTCTGAAGCGCTAGCATCATCAATGGGACCCGCAACAACAGGTTGAAAGACCTGTTGTACCTTAGAAGTGGGACCAGCTGCAACAGGTTGAGGAACCTGTTGTACCTCAGCAGTGGGACCAACTGCAACAGGTTGAGAGACATGTTGTACCTCAGTAGTGGGACCAGCTACAACAGGTTGAGAAACCTGTTGTGTCTCGGGATTGGGTGCATTAGTAGGTGCAGAAGTCATTATCTACATAAGTGGTTTAACATTTAATTTATATCACATAAAAGAAGTAGTGAATAGATAATAACATAATGTAACACAATCTATATTATAATAAAACAATAACCTGATTATTGAACTCTCTTTTTTTTAAAGGCTGAAGATATATGATCCCTCTATAGACTATCCATATCCCTTCATTGTGGTCTCCTCTGACATAGAAAATGTTGTCTACATTGGGACCACTGTGAAATGATTGTGAAGTCCCAATGAAAGGGTCATCCTTCGTTGAATTTTCATCTGAACCTTCAGTTTTTTTGGTCGATAACAGAACAATTGACCAATTTCGGTTTGCGGGATCTGAAACATAAAATACTTGCACTACATGTGATTCCATTATAAACGGTTCATCTTTCTCCCCTTCCTTACTAATAACAACTTTTACGAATCCCAATTCATCTATTTTAACTACACTCCGGTTATCAAGCCACTTGCATTGAAAAATCAGAACTTGGAATTCCGTATAATCCAACTCCCATATATGTTTGATGATGCCAAATTATGACATATTCACATAAATTAGATTTCTGTCTTTAGCACCAGAAACATGCATCACTTCAGCCACAAGTATAACCCCACTATTCTGCATGGTACTGTCTTCATCATGTTCATTAGTATAAAATGTGTAACAATTAACTACATAAGCATTGTAAGATAATACATACACACTTGGTCCTCTGGCTATCCATCAAATTTGGTCTGAAATTGACTTTGGATTTTCATCTGAATTCTTAAAAATATGGTCCCGAAACCATCCTACAAAACTGTCAATTATGTGTATCTGATATCCTTTTTCCAGCCCTAGATGGATTCAAATGCCTAATAATTTCTTTGTGGGTTTCAACATATGTGTCAACGTCGAAACTATTATGAAAAACATAAAGGTGTGACTACTTCTGATCTCTAATATTTATTATGACAACTTGTCTTCCAGAAATTCCTTCACCCTTAAGCCACCAAGTGTGATGACATTTCGGTAAGCCAATGCTTTCCACACCAGACAGGTATTCGGTACAGAATTCAACATCTTCCTCAACAATATATTTCTCCGCAATACAACCCTCGGGCAGACATTGATTTATGATATACCCTTTCAAAATCTTCATTTACTATTCAATGGGGTACATCCATCTGTAATATACAGGACCACATAGTTGAATCTCTCTCACCAATTGGACCATCAAATGAACCATCATTTCAAAAAATTGAAGGCAGGAATAACATTTCTAATTCACATAATATAACGGAAATTTTTCATTCCATAGTTAGAAATTTCACCGGGTCTATAACTTTGTTGTATATAGCTTTGAAGAAGAAACAAAGTTTCGTTAAAGTGTGGCGGACATCCTTGGGAAAAATGCAACGTAAAGCAATAGAAATGATATCTTTCATCAAAACATGATAGTCATGTGATTTCAGACCTTTTAACTTCAAATAGCTCATTGACACGAGCTTCCTGATATTTTAAGAATACCCCACTGGAACCTTTACATCATTCAAGAAGTTGCAAAACTGATATCTCTCCTGTCTGGGAAGAGTGTAAGCAACATGAGGAAGAAATGTTCATTTTTCACCCTTCACTGGTGCCAACTCTTCTCGTATTCTCATCTCAACCATGTCCAACCTTGCCTTAATTCCATCTTTTTGTTTTTCCAGGTGTATTTAGCAACGTGTAAATGACACTATCAAATACCTTTTTTTCTACATGCATAACATCAAGAAAATGCCTGACATACAAACATTTCTAGCATGGTAATTCAAAAAAAACCGATCACTTTTTCAAACCAATTTTCGTATGGTTTTTCGAAGTTGGTTAACCAAAATTAGTGTCCACATTTTTAACTTTCTCAAAAATTTGATCACCCATTAGTGGAGACGGTGTTGTACGGTCTTCTGAACTTCTATTGAATGATGTCGTCCAAGATCGGTACTTATGTTATCAGGGTAGAAATCTACGATGTCCTAGAAACATGGTTTTAGATGAATATTTCAACCTAATTTATTGTGTACCTTGTTCACAAAAGGGACACCCTTGAGTTCCTTTAATTCTATATCCTGAAAAATTTCCATAAGAAGGGAAGTCATTTATCATTTTTTACAACATGGCTCTCAAAGTGAAATATTTCTTTTTGTAAGAATCATACAATGTAACACCTAAATCCCACAATATTTTCAAATATTCAATCAATGGATATAAATAGAAATCCATATCATTGCCCAGTTGTTTTGGTCCTGATATAAGCATAGATGACATGATTTATTTTCATTTCATGCATAACCAGGGTGGTAAGTTATAATTTACCAACATAACTGGTCATGTTCTGTGATTGTTGCTTTGAAAACCAGAAGGATTCACTCCATCTGTAGATAACTCAATACGAAGGTTTCTCGACTCGTTTCCAAATTCAGGATACTCATGATCCATTCTCTTACACTGAGGAGAGTCTGTCAGGTGACGTAGTATCCCATCTTTAATCCTTGTATTTGCGTGCCATGTCAATTTTCCTATAGTCTCCTCACTTCCATATAGGCACCTAAACCTTGGAATGATTGTAAAGTACCCTAAAAATTTAGAAGGACTGGATTCATCTTTCCTGTATCAATAATCACCACACTTTTGGAATTCTTTATGTGATTTTTGGTCCTTGCGAAATAGTATACAATCATTCAGGCAGGCGTGTATTCATTCAGAGATCATACCCATCGAGTGTAGCATTCGTTTGGCATCGTATGTTCGGATCGGGAGCTCATTATCTGCTAGGATCATGTCATTCAGGAGATAAAGTAGTTCCGTAAAATTGGAATCACTTCACCCATTGTCTGCTTTCAAATTATACAGCTTCAGTACGGCTGACAGTATTGTATATTTAGTGCAACTAGCATAGAACGGCATCTTTGCACAACTTGTTAACTTCTCAAACAATTTTGGGCAATCAAGAAGTTCATCTATGAAGGTCCTTCTCATTTCTTCAATACGATCTTCATTATAATTTACATTTGTAATCACATCCTTCATACAATCATCTTTTTTGTTCATACTTGTAATCATATCAGATGATCTGTAAAACGCATTGTTATCCCAGTCACTACCTACATTCATTGTTTCCCCGTGTTTATTCCAACATGTATAACTCTGATCTATTCCGTGATAGATCAATTGTTCTTCCAACTC
Organism: Viscum album; assembly: GCA_963277665.1. Lineage (NCBI taxonomy): Eukaryota > Viridiplantae > Streptophyta > Magnoliopsida > Santalales > Viscaceae > Viscum > Viscum album. Next base: position 1,814,243,355 of record OY728156.1, read on the forward strand.
CTCTAGACTAATTTGTTTTTAATAACAATAGTGTAAACATGGACAAAGGATTTGAGAAGGTTCATATTCATGATCTTTTGAAAACTTCATAAACTCTTTCATGCCTTCTTCATACTCCTTTGTCAACTGATTGGCATTCATCCATTCTTTATTTATATTCATCCTATTTGAAATCCAAAGGATGGGTATATAGGTTAGGGGATAAGTAATATGAGTATAATTTAGATAAAAAATAGATAGTTCAAAAATGGTGGGGGCGTGCTCATTAATGGACGCACCATGTTTTGTGTGGTATAGGTGGTGTTGTGTTTCCCAGTGATTTTTTAATAGATTATTCCTAATTATATTAAGATGCATAATTAAAATATAAGTTTCTATAATTAATTATTTGGGAATTTTTCCTTGAGATTGGGTCTCAATCAATGGTACAAGATTAGATAAGGCATTTATAGTCTTGGTTGATGATGAGTTGATCTTGGAGAGGGGGTTACTCTATTTTTTGAGGTAGGTGGACCCTATAATACAAAACCATGTTCCAATTTATGCATAATTGTGCATTCATGTAAGAGTATATGTGTTCCAGTGAAAGGGATAGAAATCAAGAGCAACCTAGGCAAATAAATAGGGTGTTTTTTATCCACCAAGAGATAGAGTGAGGGTTATATTGAATGTTTGTGATTTTATGATCATCCAGAGATTATGTCTCCATGGAGGTGAGGTTTCTAGTTGGTTTTATGAGAGGATTGGGTCTGGTTTGAGATTTTTATATCCTAGTTAGGTTTTATAAGCCTATTTGAGTAGGTATTAGAGTCTTAGGCCTAAAGAAGATGTATAATATAGTTTTATATATCACGTATGATGGGGAACACCCTCTTCAGTGAGAATCAATACATTAAACCATGGGTTCCTAAATACAATCTTATCTCCTAATAAAACCATACCACATACATCACATATATTTTCTGAAACCCAAACATACCCAAACCTTGGGAACTAAGCATCTCATATATTCCATCTCCACTATAAAACAAACAAACAAACTAGTTAAACTAAAATGGTCAGAAATCTCATCACATTAATGGGAATGAATTCCACATTCTTCCCTAGAAAATCTATTGGGTTTTTACATGTGGATGTCCACCCATATTCATCATCTAATTTATAATCTCATATCCCATAAGCTTTACCTGATTCACTTTCAATACAACAATTCATATTCCTCCTTTTAAATACTATCACTTTTATTATGTCCATTATACCCTATGACCATTTCACAAAAAAAATCATGAACAAGTCATAATGGTGAACACATCATAATTCCAACCACCCAACTACAACTAGGAAGGATAGTTACCCACGCATACAGGCGAAAAAACTAGGTGAGAGTAGAAAACCACTTAAAGGTAGGGTTAAATAAATGGTTATGAAAAACTCATAATCTAAATGCATTTTCGAATACTGATTAGTGAAAAAAGGAGCTTGATAGTGATGGTAAAATGATGATAGTAATTCAATGAAATAACTCACATGGATTTCCCCTTCATTGACCACAAGTGCCTATAGAATTTGGATTATGTGTTCACCCCTTTAAACAATGATACACCAATTACTAATGAACAATATACTATAGTATAAAATAACACTATTATAGTGTGAGCCTTTTCATTACATACAGATACCATTGGACCCCCAAACCAGTGCAACATTTATTTTCATGAGATAGGTATCCCAATGAAAATATTTCATTATATTCCCTTAGAGACATACATTATAGTTAAATGTTCCATATTACAATATGTCTCTCCTATATCTCAAACCCTTCATAGATAAACCTACCCTACTATGGTGTGATATCTTACACTAGAGTGAACATCGCCATTTGGAACACTCCCATAAAAGTGTAATCACATCCTCCTTGTTCAGAGATACTTGTTATCCACAAAAAACATAAATTTTTCATATTTTCTCGCCTTTAATGATCCGCTAACTCATATATGATAATGTTTTCAATAAATATATTGGTAAAATACATCTAAAACCCATGACTAAATTTCCTTTTGAAGCTAGTAATAATATGTTTCCAATTTCTACTCCATCTACTCACCATACCAAATTGTAGAATGGTTGGTGGGAATATTTCTACTCTTAGTGTAATAAAAAATCTATTATGATCATGACTTTACTAAGATCAAATTGCATATCACCCTTTTCAATTCACTTATTGAGGGGCTTTTTCAAACCACAAAACTCATTAATTACCCCAAACCATCAAGGAAACTTAAATATCCCAATGGACCCTCAACCGACCTATATAAGTCATTCAGTTAATTCATATCCCTTTTGGATCATACTATGTAACTCTAAATGGATCCTCTATCTCTCAAACCATATACTTTTACTCATCCATTAATAAAACCCATGATGCAGAACTATCTTTTATCATTAACCAACAAAATCTCTCAAGTGGACCTCTTGTAGAATTTATAATAAGATATAGAGGAAATACACCACTTGATGTAATATAAAACCTTCCAATCATCATTTTAATTTTTTTTCTCCAGAACATGCAAGAAAAAATCAAACATATCATCAATTATTGAATTTAATAATAATTTCAGAAACCTTATAATTTCTTAATAGAATGAATCTTTGGATAATCATAATTTCTTCTAGGAATAAGTACATATTTGAGTTTTGAAACACCTATTTATTTCCCAAAACCCTTGATGAAATATTCAACATAAGATAATAAAAGTAACAAATATATAGAAGAATACATATTAATGTTATATTTGACTCTACCTAATCATGTTCAGAAATTATAATACCATAATCAACAATGTAGGTCTCCCTAAGACGATCCTCCTTAAACACACACATAAATACATCAAAAAATGTAATATATAGCATGATATTTAAGGCAACACCTACCTCGTTGAAAAAACAATTTCCCCATATAGTAATAAGTTTCAATTATTCTCTGCTCCTTATATATAATAGAATCTATCAAGGGGGTGTTATTTATTGATTTATAGTTGACCATATGTTAGATTAGTGAACTGATGTCAAGGATAAATAGATTAAATTAGACATTACCCTAAACACACAATTTCATTGCAAGATTATTGGTCATGATGTTCAGAAACAATATGTTTTCATTAAAATATGGGGGGAGAATTGAGAAATGGGAAAGTGGATATATTAGTTGGGTAGAGTCGTGCCATAGAGAGGGTTATAAATTTACAATATTTTTAATTGAAAAATAAATTAACATTAGCTTTTTTTTTTAAAAAAATATACATTAACCACAAGGTACCTAGTGTTTCACTAGTATCTTAATCATTTTATGTTAGCCATATACTGCACAACAGGGGATTTAAAAACTCTACCAACACCCTTGGAACCTAATAATCCACCACTAGGTACATGGGGGTATCTATATTTTTTAAAATTAAAATTACCACCAGGTACATTTTCTAATTGGCCACATAAAACTAATAATATTACTTCAATGAAACTGTAAAAACACCTAGATATGTTATTTTAGGTTGTAGTAATCAAATTCATATATAAAATATAAATACACCCCTTACTCCAAGGTTATCAATGGTTAAAAACATAGAAACTACAACACCATGTAATGACATGATCCATTAAAAACATTATACCACATATTATGTCATCCTCAATAAGATTCCATAAATATTTCCTCACATTTGTTCTATACAAGGAATCCAATTACACTGTTCATTCAGTATTCTATAAATGTAATAGTCATATGGTTTACACCCCAAATCCTGATGAACTGTCACACACAAGCATCACAAACAAGAATCACGCCAAATCATAATTAATATCAATATTTAAAATAAATGAAAACATAATTAATTCATGAAAATTCAATTTTACTAACCTTAAAGAGGAGGAACCGGTGGCGGAGGAGGAGGAGGCTTCGACAGTAGAGGCAATGGAGGCAGCGGAGGCAGCAGAGTAGATGGAGGAGGAGGAGGAGGAGGAGGAGGAGGGGAGGCACTGGTGGAGGAGGAGGAGGAGGAGTCCGCAGTGGAAGAAGGAGCCGCAGTAGAGGAGGTGGAGGAGGAGCCGTGACAGAGGAGGGGGAGGAGAAGTAGGTGCCAGAGGAGGAGGAGGAGGTGGCGGCCACTGCGGTCGCGGTGGAAGAGGAGGAGAAGGAGGCGGCGGCCGCAACGGAGAGGAGGCAGCAGTGTAGAGGAGGCAGTGGCACAAGGTAGGGCTTCTGTGAAAGCATGACAGGGTGCGGGGAGGAGGAGGATGACCCAATGGATTTTATTAATCCCATGTGGACCTTTATCAGTCCTTTGTTAGCACTGATAAGGGTTGGACTTTATCAGTGCTTTTCATTTTAGCGCTGATAAAGACCCCCTTTATCAACACTTTTGTAGCGCTGATAAAGAGATACATAATCAGCGCTAATAAAAGCACTGATAAATGTATAAATTTAAAAATTTATAACATGTGTTTTTTATTTAATGTATACAATAAACATTATCAGTGCTAAGAAAAAGCACTGATAAATGTCTCCTTTATCATTGCTAAGAAAAGCGCTGATAAATGTGCCCTTTATCAGCGCTAAAAAAGCGCTGATAAAGGATACACCTTTATCTGTGCTTTTATTAGTGCTGATAAAGTCCTACCCCTTTATGAGTGCTTTTCCGTTAGTGATGATAAAGGCAGGAACCTTCCTTTCTCAGTTTTGTGGTAGTGGACTATCCCTGCAGGTCAATCATAATATACTTCTTCACATCCTAGGAAAAATAAAACATAGAAAGGGGTGATCTCAGATGCTCAGAAAGGATAACAATATAGAAGAAACTTTCATAAATAAGCATAAACATTTAAGGCAATGTATAAGACTAAAAAAAGCCTTTTAAACTTGAACTTCAGAATAATATGGAAAAGATAAAATCAAATAATTCCATTTACTTATTCGCATAGATATTCTACTAGTCGAATAATCACATGCAATATCAATAGCCGCTTTAATAATGATGGAATGCATAATGCCAGACATTCATAACCACATACTCAAGGCCTTATTCCAAGACTACAAATAAGATTTTGTCAAGGCGCTATTCCAAGACACTAGTTTATCTCATGAGACCTACCGATGCATCGAGGAGCTATAGTGGGCTCCTCCCGTCACTTACTAAGTCCAATGCATTCCTCATATGAAAAAGTTTACACATAACATAAACATTCGTATTAAAACTAGCATAAGAAATTTCAATACATTATCCAAAAACAATGAATATTAGTAAAATAACACATCCATAGTCAAACATATCACAAAACCTTCAATACAATATGGAGGTTTTGTATCATAATAAATCCACTTCAAATAAGCTTAAAATTCATCAAAGGATGTTGACATAGATTAATTCAAAATTGTTTTTTAGAGAAATATCTCTTACTATTTTGAAATCATTTAAAAGTCATATAATTATAAAAGAAAAAATTTATTTTGAAAATATTATTATAATCTTGTAAGGGAAGCTTCGACGTTGTTATAATAGCGGAAAATAGCCACACTCGTTGTATAACTTAAAAAACATTCTTACCTTAATTTTTTCAAAAAGGTCATAAAGTACCTTATTTGGAAAATGACGAAAGGATTAATTTCAAACCAATTTATAAAAATTAAAATAAGGGTATACATGACATTAACCCATATTTTATTAAATAGTAAAAATGTTTTGAAATACATTTTTAATAAAAATGGATGTGGATGATAAAGATGTCCCAGTAGAAACTTACATAAAAAAACCTTAGATAATAAAGGGATTGTGAAATTAACCCTTAGATTGTACTTTTCCTTGGTCGGGGGTGGGTTAAAATCATGTATACTGGTGAAAAATTATTATTAAATTATACAAGAATCATATACATGATATCATATATGATCTTTTAACATTGCTTTGTTAATAATATCTTAGTATAACGTAGTTTCGGGTGTTAACTGATTTGTTTTCTTTTATATGCTTTTTAAGTAATGTTTGTTATAGATAGGATGTATATTATTCATATACAGAATGATATTAAGTCTTTAACCAATATTTTGAATCATCTAATGTAAATTATTCTTGAATGGATTACGATGGTGAATGAATCTCATCGCGTTTGTGGAGACGGTAATCCGTACGTATGCATGAGTGACAATATCATTCTTTTGATATTAAAATAATATATAATTGGATTTTATATTATATATATAGAATAATTATAATGTTATATTTATTATTTACATCAATTACTCATCATTATTATAACCATCCAAATAATAATGTATTGAATAACAATTACACCACGACATGGAGACGGTAATCCATACGTACGCACGTATGGTGACATGTTATCCAAATAATGGATAGAATAATGAATATGGTTGTACCTTATTTATAATAACATCATAGTATATATAAGACTCTGAAGTTTTTATTTTATAATGGAAACAAAAAAGAAAGAGGAAGTGGAAGAAGAAAGGAACCTGAAAGAGGTGATGAAATATTTACCTCTTCTACGGGTTCTTCCTTTTGATTTGATCAAAATGGCTCCTTAGGTTGGCTTTATAATAAAAGTAATGCCTCTATAATGAAGGGAGGATAGTATAGATGGTATTTGGGTAGATTTTGGTAGATCCAAAAGGCATTGAAGGTGTGAATTTGAGGTAAGGGGGAATTCCCTTTTATAAGAGGGGTGAGGGGTACCTTAGGAAAAATTATAAATATTATTTTATAATAAAATTATTTTCAGTTTATAATGGCTCCAAAATGAATTATTTAAAGGATAAGATAGGGATGGGTCGAAAACCACTCAACTAGTAGGTTTTATACAGGTTTGGGTCACTGTATTAACCTTATCTTTTAGATTTAACTCTTAGTTAAATAGTTTGACATTTACCATGCCTCTTTGTATTTTTATATTATATGATTAATCAACTTACTATATACTTCCAATAGAATTCCATGTGGTTCATTAATGTTACACCTATCATTATATAAGTTTTTTAGCCAAACATTAAGTTTTTAGGAATAGAATATCAATTAATAATATAATATTTTGTTTGAAACTCTTTTATGTCAATTTTGACACTATTTGGTATTTTATTTTTTCTAAATTTATAACAGAATTATTACATCAAAAAAAATTCATCAGACTAACTCTAATATGTCATATTAACCTAGAAAATTAGTGGAATTCATAAAATGTCTCAAATTACATTTATTTGGATATTTATAATATCAATTATTTTAATCTTTGATTAATACGATGATTACTGCATCTTCATTGTGTCATAAGTAAATTTAATTATTTAATGTATAAAAAATATAAATAAAATACTATTATGTAGGAAATCTTTTTATATTTCTAATTAATATTTAGAGTCTAATTTTTATTATTTTTAACCCTATATTAAAAATGGTTTTGTTATCAAACATTGAATATAACACTTTTAACACTTCTTTGAAATAAACAATAATAAATGTCCTAATCTAATACAAGTGGACCTAAAGGATCATATTTTATTCATAATGCTGTTTTTGGTCGAATTACACTTATGAAATATAATTAAAACATGTGTTAGGGTAATAATAATATCTTTTTTACCTTTAATTACCCTATTTACTTTTAACTGTGGTAAATAAAAGTCATAAGTTACTATTCACCAGAATTATTTTCATCTCATTGATCCACATTTTACTTACTGATATCAACTGTGTCTCCCAGATTTTCTAAATTTAACTCACATAAGTTTTAAAATTAAGTTTTATGTAAATTTGAAAATGCTCCTAGGAGGTGGGTAAAAGACGGTAAAAATTTCAATAAAATTTTTATATATATCAACAATAATTATAAACTGACTCCAATAAATTACATTGAACTTATATAGGTATTATGTATCTATTTTGACCTAAAATAAATTTAAATAAAATAAATAATTCTATGAATAAAAAGTTTTTTTAATCAATAACTCAGTGTTTTTCACTATTCATCAAAAATTGAAAGTTTTCAGAAAAATACCAAAATTTCACCCTAAGATAATTTTGATATTTTGAATTCAAAAATTAAATATATTTTAATAAATTCAAAACATAGAAGTTTCATTTATTGATTTAAAATTAACTCATGTTGTCAAAACCATAAAACATGTTTTAAAGAAATAATAACTTACAAAAGATTAATACTTGTTTATGTTAAATTTCAAAGTGAAATTATTTCCAATGAATAACATTAGATTAAATGGAAATAATATAATCTATTTATACATGAAATAAATTAAAATTTATAATTTAACAATACAAATTATTTTGATTAAAAAAGTTGTTTTCAGTTAAAATATAATATTTTTCACTATTCACCCAAATATGAAAGTTATCAGAAAAACACAAAAAATTTATTAAAATTAAATTATTATGTTCTGATTATAAATAAGAAGTTTATTTTTTCAAATTGAATATAAAAAAGTTTCAAATATTGTATTTAAAAATGGTTAGTCATTAAAAGGTGGTAAAATTGCATTTTTTTTTAAAATGATTCTTTCATCAGAAAAAATGAATTTGTTTTTTTCATTATGTCTAAGAAACTCATAATATGGATTCTAAAATTATAAGAATTATATAATGTTCAAAATTTAGTTAATATTATTCATAACCTCTTTTTAACGGCTAGTTTCGTAAGTGGTGGTGTGCTTGAACACGGTGTTGTGTGTAGTGCAAGTTATTGAATTATTTTGAAGAAATAACATACTATGAAATCATAGATTGTTTCATTATTCTATCCATTAATATATTGCATCCTCGCATTTTGAAATTGTTCTTTGAAAATAAAAGGTTGAAAATATAAAATACCTTTGTGGGAAAACCCACATCGGAAATTGGGTTAATAAAATTTAGTTGAATAAGAGAGAAAAGGGGAATAAAAACGTCACCACAAAATTATAATCTCGATTAGGAGAACATTGGTGTAAATTAGAGACACATAATTTGAGGGAAAATTTAAATATTTATAGGGAGTGGTTGAGGTAATCAGTCACAAACAATTGTATAATTGAGGGCCTCAAATCCATCAATCTATGATGATTTAAAATATCATCGGTTCAATAAAACATAAGGTATTAACATAACACATTTTTAGTTTTAGGATACCTTTCCTAAAGTTTAAGAATTAATTTATTCATAGAATAAGAGGGAAGAAAAAAATATATACTTTACAAGTAGAGTTCTATCCTTTAACTAATTTCTACCACAAACTCATCTTTCACTCTAAAATATAATTGAACTTAAAAAAATATTCTATTTATTCTATTCGTATAGGGTTCCAAAAAAATGAATTTATAATTCACCTATCAAACCCTTTAAAAAAGAAACTACATTAAACAATCCAGGGACTTCACATAGTCTAGTGGTAGGCGATAAATCCCAATCGCACTATGGTAGTCGGTTCGATTCCCGCAGCTTTGTCCGATGTGACGGGTTGTCACACGATCTGCGTGTTCTCATTTTTATAGAAATCCAAAAGTAACCTTAACAATAGTATTAAATTTCAAAATTAATCCATTCCAACCTTTAGACTTATCCAAACTACTTTTATCCAAACTCACAGTCCAAAATTTATAAGGAAGTTAAACACAATGAAGATCCTTTTTGCCACGTAATAACATGTGAACACCTTCATCATGTAATATTTTAAAACATGGTAACAACCTTAATTACCATAAGACCTTATTTATTACATTCATGCTCCCTTATCCTTTATATAATACTGGATATATTCCTTATATCTAAAAATATTGAATATTCCAACAATGATGAAATAAACAAACTATTAATCAATTCCAAGGAAGTCAAGAACATCAAATATAATTTATCCAAATCAAAAATATCTTATTCCAAAATTACTACGTTAGTATCAAGACCATATAATCTCAAATTCCCAATGAAATAGTACTGTAGTACAATCCTTATTTATTTTCATAATTCATATAACCAGTACATTGTTGATAAAACACTCAAATGACACAATACATTAATAACAACATAAGAACTCTTAATCATTCCTATTCATCTTCGATAGTATCATAATTTGATTCTTATCCAATAGCAGAATTTGGGGTATACTATGATTATTTGGACATTGATTCGCACAGTGTTCCAACTCCTTGTAGAAGAAGCATTGTACATTTGAAACCTTTTTTTCACCCTTGCAATCACGTGCTTTGTGTCCTTTTTCTCCACACTTATAACAAACTCCCATTCCCTTTAAACATTTACCAAGGTGATTCTTTCCACAGTTATCACATATGGGAAAATCCTTCTTTCCCTTATTCCATTTAGCCATCTTTCTCTCTATCATCCTATTCGTCTCTTTCTTCCCTTGAAAGCCATAGGACTCAGATAATTCTATACTTATCTTATTAACACATGATACTATTTCTTCATATTTTGAGAATACGTGGGAGACTATTTCCCTTATAAATGTTGGATTAATACCATTAAGTATTTTATCCTTCTTACTCTTTGGATCATACATATTGTTGGATTTCTCATTCCTTTTACTGGGCGCCATTTCTAAACAATGGCATATACTAAGTCAATTTATGAATCACAATGAATAATTTCCATCTTGTAAAATACATAACGTAAATTGAACAGTTTATGGATATAATCTATAATCATAAAAGTGTTTTCTTTGAGGAAGTATTTACTCCTAAATCCTTTATAATGGCTTGTAATGAATATTTGAATTATCCTAAGCATATACCCTGGGAGTGTCGTAACCAAGAGTGCAACAAGGTGTGTTGTCATGCACGAGTTCATGTTCGAGTCTAGCTTAAAGCTATGTTTTTAGGTTTTTCCCCTAGGTATTTATGTTCCAGATCCACCTCTACCTACTTGTATCCATACAGGGATGTATTACTTGGAAAACTCTCAAAATCTCCACAGTACCAAAATTTTAGGAAGTTCTTCAATACTAATTCTCAATGTGTATCTTAGGATAATGTGCTCTAATCAGGGTTTATCTAAATCTAGTTTCCAAGGATTGTACTAAACATTCTCTGATACCAACTGTAATGCCCCGACCACAGAATCCCAGAGTCAGTGCATTATTACGTATCATTGGAATAATCACAAAAGATCAAGTCTCGAAAGACCGATTAGTTTAGTAGACTTGGAAGTACTAGATACATTTATAAGGTTTATGGTACATCATAAAATTGAAAACTACAATAACATTGTTTCCTTATAAAATAATGAGATCCAATAGACTATCCCAATAGGTTATTCATAATATACTTCTTCGCATCCTAAGAAAAATAAAACATAGATAGGAGTGAGCTCAGATGCTTAGTAAGGATAACAATATAGCGGAAACTTTCATAAATAAGCATAAACATTTAAGGCAATGTATAAGACTAAAACAAAAGTCTTTTAAAATTGAACTTCAGTATAATATGAAATATATAAAATCAAATAATTCCATTTACTTATTCACATAGATATTCTACTAGTCGAATAATCACATGCAATATCAGTAGCCACTTTCATAATGATGGAATGCATAATGCCAGACTTTCATAACCACATAGTCAAGGCCTTGTGCCAAGACTAGAAATAAGATTTTTTCAAGGCATTGTCCCAAGACACTAGTTTGTATCATGATACCTATCGATGCATTGAGGAGATATAGCAGGCTCCACCCATCACTTACTAAGTCCAATGCATTCCCCATATGAAAAGGTTTAAACATAACATAAACATTCATATTAAAACCAGCATACGAAATGTCAATACTTCACCATAAACCATGAATGGTATAAAAATAACACATCTATAGTCAAAAAAATCACAAAAACTTCATTATAATATGAAAGTTTTTTATCGTAATAAATCAACATCAAATAAGCTTAAAATCCATCAAAGGATGTTGACATAGATGAAATAAAAACCTTTTTTTAGAGAAATATCTCTTATTATTTTGAAATTATTTAAAAGTCATATAATTATAAAAGAAAACATTTGTTTGAAAATATTCTTATAACCTTGTAAGGGAAGCTTCAATGTTGTTATAATAGTGGAAAATAGCCACACCTGCTGTATAAGTTGAAGAAAACATTCTAACCTTAATTTTTTCCAAAAAGGTCATAAAGTACCTTGTTTGGAAAACGACAGAAATATTCCTTTCAAACCACTTTATAAAAAGTAAAATAAGGGTATAAATGAATTTAAAACATAGTCTAGTAAATCGTAAAAAAAAATTCAAATACATTTTTAATAAACATGGATGTGGATGATAAAGTTGTCTAAGTAGATTCTTACGTAAAAACAACCTCGGATAAAAAAGATATTGTGAAATTAACCCTTACCTTGTACTTTTCCTTAGTGAGGGTAGTTTTACCTCATGTATAATGTTTAAATAATTGTTATTAAATTATATAAGAATCATATACATTAATATGATATAATATATGTTCTTTTAACATTGTTTTGTTAATAATATCTTAGTATTATCGTTGTTTCAGGTGTTAACTAATTCGTTTTTCTTTATATGATTTGTTATGTAAGTAATATTTTTTATGGATAAGATGCATCTTATTCATATTCAGAATTTTATTAAGTCTTTAAACATAATTTTTAATCATCTAATGAAAAATAGTTTTAAATGGATTACGATGGGGAATGAATCGCATCGCGTTCGTGGAGACGGTAATCCGTACGTACGCACGAGTGACAATATCATTATTTTGATATTAAAATAATATATAATTGGATGTTATATTATATATATATAATAATTATCATGTTATATTGATTATTTACATCAATTAAACATCATTATTATACCCATTCAAATATTAATGTATTGAATAACAATTACACCACGACGTGGAGACGGTAAGCCATACGTACGCATGTATGGTGACATGTCATTCAAAGGATGGATAGAATAATGAATATGTTTGTACCATTTTTATAATAAAATCACAATATATATAAGATATGGGAGTTATTATTTTATAATGGAAACAACAAAGAATGAGGAAGTGGAAGAAGAAAGGAACTTGAAAGAGGTGATGAAATATTTACCTCTTCTTCGGGTTCTTCCTTTTGATTTGATCAAAAGGCCTCCTTATGTTGGCTTTCTAACTAAAGGAATGCCTCTAGGATGAAGGGAGGACAGTTTAGAGGGTATTTGGGAAGATTTTGGTACAGCCAAAAGGCTTTGAAGGTGTGAATTTGAGGTAAGGGGGAATGCCCTTTATAAGAGAGGTGAGGGGAACCTTAGGAAAAGCTAGAAATATTATTTTAAAATAAAATCATTTTAGGTTTCTAATGGCTCCAAAATGAATTATTTAAAGTATAAGGTGAGTATGGGTCAAAAACCACTCTACCAATAGGTTTTATACATGTTTTTTTCACTATATTAACCTTATATTTTAGATTTAACTCTTAGTTAAATAGTTTGACATTGACCATGTCTTTTTGTATTTTTATATTATATGGTTAATAAACATAATATATACTTCCAATATAACTAAAAGTGGTTTATTAATGATACACCTATAATTATATAAGTCTTTTCACTGAACCTTAAAATCTTAGGAATAGAATATCAATTAATAATATAATATTTGTTTCAAAAACTCTTTTATGTCAATTTTGACACTATTTGATATTTTGTTTCTTCTAAATTTATAACAGCATTATTACTTCAAAATAAATTCATCTATGCAACTCTAATATTTCATATTAACCTAGAAAATTATTGTTATTCATAAAAATTCTCAAATAACATTTATTTGGATAATTATAATATCAATTATTTTAGTCTTTTATTAATACGATAATTACTGCATCATCATTGTGCCATAAATAAATTTAATTATTTAATGTCTAAAATATATAAATAAAACACCATTATGTATGAAATGTTTTTTATCTTTCTAATGAATATTTATAGTCAAGTTTATCTTATGTGTAACCCTACATTTAAAATGTTTTAGTTATTAAACTTTGAATTTAACACTTTTAACTCTTCTTTGAATTAAATAATAATAAATGTCCTAATCTAATACAAGTGGACCTAAAGGATCATATTTTATTCCTAAGGTCGTTTTTGGTTTAATTACACTTATCCAATAGAATTAGGACATGTGTTAGGGTAATAATAATATCATTTTTACCTTTAATTACCCTATTTAATTTTAACTGCAGTAAATAAAAGTCAAAAGTTATTATTCACCAAAATATATTTTCATCTCATTGAACCACATATTACTTATAGATATCAACTATGTCTCTCATATTTTTGAAATTCAACTCACAGAAGTGGTAAAATTAAGTTTTATGTAAATTTGCATATCCTCCTATGAGGTGGGTAAAAACGGTAAAAAGTTCAATAAAATTTTTATATATATAAAAGTATTATAAAATAACTCCAATGAATTAAATTGAACTTATATAGGTATTATGTATCTATTTTGACCTGAAATAAATTTAAATAAAAATTCAGTTTTAACCAATAACTCAGTGTTTTTCACAATTCATCAAAACTTAAAAGTTTTCAGAAAAATACCAAAATTTAACTATAAGATAATTTTGATTTTCTGAATTCAAAAATTTAATCTATTTTACTAAATTATAAACATAGAATTTGAATTTATTAATTTGAAATTAATTCCCATTGTCAAAACCAAAAATCATGTTTTTAAGAAATAATAACTAACAAAAGATTGATACTTGTTATGTTAAATTTCAAAGTGAAATTATTTCCAATTAATAAATTTTGATTAAATGGTAAAAATATAATCTATTTATACTTACAAACCATTAAAATGTATAATTTTACACTACAAATTATTTTTATTAAAAAAGATGTTTTCAGTTAAAATATAGTATTTTTCACTATTCACCCAAATATGAAAGTTATCAGAAAAACACCAAACATTTATTAAAACTAAATTCTTATTTCCTGATTCTATAGAAGAAGTTTATTTTGTCAAATTGAATATGTAAAAGTTTCAAATATTGGATTTAAAAAGGGTTCTCCATTAAAAGGCGGTAAAATTTCTTTTTTTTAAAATACTTCTTTTATCAGAAAAAATGAATTTGTTCTTTTTTCATTATGTCTAAGAAACTCATTATATGTATTCTAAAATTATAAGGATTATATAAAGTTAAAATTTTAGTTAATACTATTCATAACCACTTTTGAACGATTAATTTTGTAAGTCATGGTGCGCTTGAACATGGTCTTGTGTGTAGTGCAAGTTATTGAATTACTTTGAAAAAATAACATACTATGAAATCTTGGGGTGTTACATAGGAGAAACCAAACCAACAACCAATGTTAGGAGAAAATTTATAACTACCCAAATGAGATTCCTAACCTGATGGGAGAATGAATTATGAAATTCATGATAATAATTTCTAAATTGAATCAAGTTATAAATAGAAACTCGAATCAGAAATAATTATCAAATCCCCCTTATAAAGAACAATATTTCACTAATACATTGATTTGAAAAAGGAATCTAAATTTTAGTTTGTCATTTGATCTATTAATCGTGGAACAATGGATCAACTTCATTGAGAAAATATTATGCATCCTTTTATTCTCATAGCACGAGAATTTTGTTCTGTTTTTTTATCATATGTAGGGATAATCTAATCAACAATGGATTTTGATCATAGAAAAAAAGCATGAGGAAGTTATCAAAGCAATGGTGAGGAAGGAATTTCAAAAAACAAATTTTGAAAAATGCAGAACTCTTTGACTTAAAATGGAGAGAGATTTATTTTCCCCCAAGAAAAATGGTGACTAATCTATTAGGATGTGGATCCCGACAATGAAGTGGTGATAGGTAAACTAGTTTTTTATTTAATAATAGTAAATATACTTTTTGATTATTTTTACACAAAATTTCATGTTTAGTAGAACTATTCAATTACCATTGTAAATCATGGAGGTAGAGTTATAGATGAAAATGGAAAATGGGGTAATTACTCCATCCCACTTATATAAATCCTTCCCTATTGAAGTTTTTGGGTTCAACTTCCTATTAGACCTTGTGATACTCAATTTAGAGTAATTTTATGCAATTGTGGGTATGGATTTGATTTCCCTATATTGAGACTACAAAAATATATAATATGATGAAATTATCCTCCATATCATGAATTTCCTCTAATTATATACATGTTCCAAGAGAAGGGTGAATATTCTTTGGTGCCATCAGCATAAGCATAGATATTATTTACCTATGATAAATAATATCTAGCTCAAATTATTGATAGTAAGTAAAATATCATCCTTGACAACATTCCCATTGGGAGGGAATTTTCTAAATTTTTTCCCAAATAATTTCCTAATATTCCTTGTAGCCAGTTGGTTGAATTACCAATAATGGATGTACTATGGCATTTCTAATATCCAAAACTCTATATAGAGTAGCCATTTTTAACTCAATGAACTTAAGAAACAAATACAAGAGAATATGGAAAAAGGTTTTTATACCCAAATTCTTCACCATGGGGTACCCTAGTCCTCTTCGTGAAGAATAAGGATAGGTTAATTCACCTTTGAATTGATTATTGTGTGCTCAGTAAGATCATGATAAACAAACATTATCCACTTCCATGAATTGATTATTTGTTAAATAAACTATATTTATATCAGTACTTCTACAAGTTATATCTTTATTTGGGAAATTATAAATTAAATTTAAAGAAGGTAGATATCCCAAAGAGCACTTTTTAAAAAGGTACATGAATTTTGAGTTCATAGTGATGTCATTTGGACATAAATATGCTCTAGTAATCTTCATGTACCTAATGAATATATTCAATAGAGATTATCCTGAAAAAATTAGTATTTATATATTATAGTTTAATCTAATCCAAATGTATGGATGATCGTGAAGAGTATTTGGTCACTTTTCTAAATAATTTACAAAAGGAGAAGATTTATTCAAAGTACAGAAAATGGGAGTTCTATTTGAAGGAAGTACTATTACTGGGGAATGCTATCACATGTAATTGGATATATGTGGACCCATCTAATATAGAGATAATAAAAGAATAGCAGATACCAAAAACAATGATAGATATAAATAGTTTACTTGGAATAGATGGATCGTATCAGCAATTTTTGAGAAATTTATCATGATTGTAAAACCTTAAAACTAGATTAATTAAAATGTATTCAAGATTTTTTGGAATGGTGAATGTGAAGAGGGATTCAAATAGTCAAAAAGAGTCTTATAACTGCACCTATACTTATACTATCCATAATTGGGGAACTCTTTGTGGTATACAGTGGTTCTTTAAGGTGGGGTTTGGGATGTGTTCTGATGAAAAAAGAAAAAGTGATATCCTACAGCAAAAGGTAGTTGAATGTTCATGAGAAGAACTATCCAACGCATGATATAGAGTTGGATATAATGATTTTTTCATATAAAATTTATAGGAACTATCTCTAAGTGGAAATGGTTTAAATATATACAGATCATAAGATCCTCAATCATATATTCACACAAAAGGAGATGACTATGAGCCAACAAAGATGGTTAGAGCTAATTAAGGACTATGAATATTCAATCCACTACCATATGAGGAAAGAAAATAAAGTTAAAGATGATCTATGTATAGATTATCTAGAAACCTTATCACTAATAACAATTGATAAGGATATGATCTTCTTAGACTTGAAGAGGGTTTACATTGGAATCATATTGGAAGGAACATCATCCATACTTTTACAAATGATTTTTTAGTCATCCCTTATAAAGAATATAAAGAATTCTCAAAGAGAGGATGTGGAAAT
This sequence comes from Viscum album, assembly GCA_963277665.1. Lineage (NCBI taxonomy): Eukaryota > Viridiplantae > Streptophyta > Magnoliopsida > Santalales > Viscaceae > Viscum > Viscum album. Next base: position 1,814,261,214 of record OY728156.1, read on the forward strand.
TTAGAATAAGTTGGAATCTATAAGAAAACGTAAATCTATAGAGTTCAAAATTAAGGAATAAGGATTTGTAATATTTGGGTTAGAACTACCTGTACCATTAAATATTGAGTTAAACAATGAGTTATTGGATGATGCACATAGATCACCCATTTATGTCCATATTTGGAGAAAGATGATATATTGAGGTATCTGAGAGAAATATTGGTGGTACAATATGAAGAATAAGATTGTGGAATATACATCAAGTTATATTTATTTAATTAAGTGAATTCTGAAATAAAAAAAATCTAAGGGGTTTTTGCAACCACTACCCATACCTACATGGAAGTGGGAAAACATAACCATGGACTTTATCACTGGTATTATAAAGAAATAAAGTGTAAATAATGCTACATGAGTTGTGGTAGATAGTCTTATAAATAGTAATCACTTCATTTCAATTCAATAATACTTCTCACTCAATCAACATGTAAGGATATACATTAGAGAAGTGGGGAGGCATCATGGAATACCACTATTTTTTATTTGATATAGATCTATATTTTACCGCCTTGTTATGGAATATTGTAAAACATTATCTAAATATTGTGTTGATTTTTAGTATTAATTTTTACCCCCAAACGGATTTCCAATCTTGGTGGAATATTATGAAACTAGAAGACATGTTAAGATCATGATGGATGAACTTTAAAGGAGGAATTTATCAACATCTTCCTCTATTCTATTTTTCATATAATATTTGTTTCCACTCATGTATCCAAAAGGATCCCTATGAAGACCTATATGGAAAGAAATGGTAACACCTACATGTTTGGATGATGTTGGTGAAAAAATTCTATGGGTTGTGAAATGGTTGAGGAAATTGTGGAAATGGTCAATACCATTAAACATTACATCAAGGATTCTCATAGTTGAAAAACGATCTATGATGAATGTTTTTGATGATACCTAGACTTTAAGTTGGAGATAAATCATTCCTTTACACATCTCTATGGAATTAATTCATGATATTTTGGAAGAATGGTAAGATAATCCCTAGGTACATTGGCCCCTATGAGGTTCTCAATCACATCAGAGTTAAGTCTTATAAACTAGAACTCCTCAAAACCTTGTCTCAAGTAAATGATGTATTCCATGCATCTCTCTTAAGAAATTACTTACCAAATCCCACACATATATTTAATTCATAGGTGGTATCGTTGGAAAATTATCTTTTATATGAAAATCATCAAGTGAAGATCTATGATCATAGAGGAAAAATTATATAAAATAAGATAATGAACCTGGTCAATGTGTTTTAGAGGAACCACAAGTTTGAGGAAGTGACATGGGAACCAAAGGAGATGATGAAATATAAATACCCTCATTCGGTTTATTGTATCAAATAGAAATGAAGAGTGTTAAATTTTTGAATGGGGGATAATGTTACAACCAGAACATTCATAAAAATCCTTCTATAAATGAATATGTTCCTTATTAAGTAATAAAGATATAAAAAACTCCTAAAATACTTTAGTTAATTTATAATATTACATCCTATTTAATTTAAAATACCATTAAGAATCATAACCATTGATAATATTTTCACTTAATAGTGAATATATTATTGGTATATATTAAGGACTATGATAAGCTCCTATTGAAACAGACAAAAGAAGTGATGAACTTGACTACTAGGATTATACCCAATGAAGCCCATTTATCAGAGCTTCTGGGGGAGATATCATCTCTTGTTTTTTTCATTGATCAATCCCACATTTAGATTCAAAAAATAAAGCATGAGTGAAATCATTTATGGGATAAGTTTAGGCTCATTGGGATCACATCCCAATCCATGTTCATTGAATGACCCCAAGAAAAAGTCATCACTGCACACCTTACCCATAGAGTGTTCATTGGTGTTATAAACGGTTTTGAATCTTAATCCTAAAATGTTGAATATTAACAATTTTTTTAAATAAAATAAGTATTCAACTTTTCCTTGTTGTTTATAAATCATTATTTTAATTTTCATTATTGTTTTATTAAATAAAACGTTTTCAAGAAATTATATTTTGATATGATAAAACAAAAAAATTATTTTGGGTAATATATAGTTTTAATCAAGAAAATGTTTTTGATTAATTAATTAATTTTTGAAATAAATTATATTTTAATTAAATATAATTTTTAAATAGTATATACTAAATTGATATTATAATATAACTTTATGAAGTGAAAATGTAATTTTTATAAGGGTTAGAAAATTTTTATTGTAAAAAATAGTATTTTTCAATAAACAGATATTTTGATTTAAAATTATAATTTCTCATATTTATAGAATTATTTTGATAAAATATATTTTTGTTTGGATTCAGAACATTTTAATTTTCAAATGGTGAATTTTTCATAATTTTATGAGATACATGAATTTTTTGCAAAAATAAATTACAATATAAATATACAGTATGTATTATGACATCATAATTACCCAAAAGTGATTTAATTTATATCTTATAATTTATCAATAACCAAATAAATTTTTTCCCTTTAAAATAATTTTTGAGGTTATTTTATTAATTTTATAATTCCTTTTTGAATCCCCCAAAACCTATATAATATTTAAAGGTTTTAAAATATTTTCTTTATAAAATCGACTCACTTACTCATCACCAATGGTAATATTTAAATAATTTGAGTTATTTTCCATATAAAATAATTAAAACTACTCCCCTTTGGTAGAAACCATGGGAAAAACCATGCTAGGGTTAGTGGTTTTGATTACTTTTTTATATAGAGTCCAAAACCTGTGTTTGGAAAATAAAAAAGAATTGTCCTATATTTTCCTATATTAAACCACCAAATATCCCATTTCTCTTCATTAAATAGACTTATATGACAACATTAATTTCTCCATTTCACAACCTGAACCAATGAGGCTCGATCTACAACTACCCTAAGCCCACCTCCATAATCCAGGGGATGGTGAAAAGTGTTGGAAGGCCTAACAAATATGAGAATCATTTCCCTATTGTTCCAATACAAACACACCCAAAAATATCCATGAAGAATTGAAGAGGAATAATAATAAATGATTCAACATCTTGAGAATAAACCTTGTATGTATAACCTCTAGAGAGTATAATTTTATGACAACATAATCTGAAAAGTAATGGTGAAAAATACACATCCAAATAGAAAGGTGTCCCAACTTGAAAAAACTAGAAAAGTAAATACTAAGAGAGCCCAAATCTATATCTCCAAGCCCTGACCACCATACACGGTCAAATTCACTAGGGTATCCCTATTCTCCTCTGTAATCATCATCGACATGTTCATCTTCTACATAAGACATGAGACATGTGGGAAAATCCCATGTAGGGGTGAGTATATACATACCCAGTAGGATTCCTTAAAAGATGGATTGGGATATGTAAGAGACACAATAGAAGTAGAAATCTAGACCCATAGCAAGAGATAAAAAAATCAATCAACAGGTATATATTCTCATAAAATAAACCCAGATGAAAGAGAATGGGTATCTCTATCTCATAGCCCAACCTAAGAAAAGTGACTACCATCAATTTCAGGAAGTCTATAAATGATTCATAGCATCTCATGTGCCCATATGAAGAAACATAAATGTCAAACCACACCTTGACATTGTGCCTCGCAGTCATGGGAACATAATATCTAGGTAGAAGATCCATGCTCTAGTACAACAAGTGGATTCCACTATATAGATAGATATATGACCCATTCCCTATCCCAACAAGAGGGTTTCACTCCATAACAAGAGGACCCATACCCTGAAACAATAGGATGGTTCCACTCTAAACGTAGAGGACCCATGCCATGAATTCTCATTATGGTTCCACTCTAATGGTAAATGAACCATTACAAGACTCCAAAGGAGGGTTCCACTCTAATGGTAGAGTACCCATACCTTGACTCTACAAGAGGGTTTGACTCTAATGGTAGAGGACTCATTCCCTTATTCTATAGGATAGATACACTATAATGGTAGAGGAATCATGCCCTGACTTTGCATAAGGGTTCCACTTTACTGGTAGATGACTCATTCCCTGAATCTTTTAGGGGGTTCCATTATAATGGTAGATTTATATAAGACACATTCCTTATCCTAGTAGGAGGATTCCACTATATGGGTGGATAAATAGAGGACCCATTACTTTTCCTAGTATTAGGCTTCCACTCTGATGATCCTACCTGATCACATTCATCATCTATTCCACCTAAAGAAGCTTCACACTTAGAAAATATCATATCATATCTAAAAATACCCTATGAAATACACCATCACATTCAAAATGGAAAAAATTCTCATGATAGGATACTCATAGGACAAAATATGAGGCCAAATGAAAAAGATATGAGAGATAGAAGTTTAATAAATGGTACTTGGAATATAACGGGAAACACATGGAATTTGTTCCCACCCTACATCATAATTGTATCCTTCTACATTACATGGCTCACTACCCATGTATCTCTACTCTGTCTGTAAGGGGACTACATTATGTCCCTTATCCACCCAGTTTCATTCTCGTACTCATAGCCATGTTCATATACACTACTCATATACTCATTCCATTCCCTTGACCATGTACACTATCCATGTGCACTAGTTGTGCATGTGTCAATGTACTCTCATAGTATATGTCAGGTTGACAACATCGGGTCACACAACATGTGGATGTCCCACATAGCATTTGATATTTATCTTAGCCAAAACTCTTGCCACAATATCTAGGATGATACACATCATATGTTATATAGACAACATGGTGTGTGGTCTAGTTTTCCCCAAAAATCCATATGTTCTTCCCATGATCCAAATATATCTTCTTTACAGCCGTTTCCACCTGAATCTCTACCAAAATCAAAGGGGTAGGATACCGTTCATTAATTATGACCCTTTGGTTGGTGAAAATTGGTATCTACTAATCCATAGTGGTACATCACACTCCCTGCATGCCACCCACTATAACCATTTGGTGTCGGATCCCCGGTCTACAAAAAGCATCACCAAAATCCTGAAACACATCCCAATCCACAGCCAAGTCATTTACCCCTTCATCACATGTGAATCTAATGAAAATATAGGGGTCTGATAGCACTCAATCCTTCCCAGAAATATTGAATCAAGACCCCATACGTCAATAAGTTTAAATGTTGAGGAATGATAGGGGAAGGAAAAATAAACCAAAGTTTCAACAATCATTGGACAAGCATTGTTGTCTAATGAATTAGATTGGGGATAGCCATGATAAGAAATCAAAGAACATGGGGGTAAGTCAAAAATAATTAAATCCGATATATGTGGGCATGAAAGGGCTCAAATTTTACATATATCAAAGAAATAGGAATGATCAGGCTCAATATTTTTATCATAAGGTAATAAATCCATGAAGGATGAATAGTAGCTTGATTCGGATCAATATTTGGTGACGAAAAAAAACTACCAATGAAATAGGATGATTTTTTGCATTCATTATGACTCAATTCTCATTGATCTTATTGTTTATCGTCACCCGATATCGATCCAATAGTGAAGAACATTGGCTCCTCCTCTCAACGGTCCCATGTTTATGCGTATAACCCTTGGGATTTTCTATAATATAATATTTATAGAGGAAATAATTTATTTCATTTATTTACAAACTCTATTTTTTCATTTAATATTTTGGAATATTTATTGGAATATTTTCTGATATAAACGCTGAGACGGTAAGAGATTCTAAGGCCCGATGAACCGGAAATTCATTTTATAAGAATATTAAATATATTTTATTACATGTTCATATATTTTTTGAAAATGTTTAATATTTCGTAAATGAATTCTAAGAACATATAGTTGATTTCAAAATGTGGATTTTACCCTAGGCACGACCTCAAGTTTTTCATCATGGGATGTTTGGATGGGCATTCATTGGTGGGTGCATTGGAAAAAATAAATAAATTATTTATTTATTTCATAACTCGAACCAAAATAATTCATAGAAGGAGACTCTGATGGGAAAAATGAGACCACCATTGATTTTGAAATGCAATGTTTATCCTATGTGTGACATAAAGTTGTTTTGTGTGGGATGTTCAAATGAGGGTGTCATTGTTGGGTATGTTTAATTAAAATAGATAAATAATTTATTTATTTCAAATATTAAACGATATAATTAAATCCTCTATAAATCCCCTATGATTAAAATTTTCCATGCTTTGGCAGCATAACCCATTATTGGACCTAAGAGGATGAGAAGAGTGTACTTTATTAGTGGATTGAGACTGGATGACGACTGGTGCTTGGATCGAGGTGAATCAACCAGCGGAGAATGCAGTGGATTATCTTCATCACTAATAGATTTATTCTTCCCCAATGATCAATCCATAATCATGGAAGGACTTTTTATATGTGGTTTTCTGGCCATATAATTAATAACACTGTTCCTGATAAAGTCCCTCTCATTGATTTGTGTTAATCATAGCCTTTGTATGATCTTTTGTATTAACATAAACTATTCTTCCAATGTATTTCTTTTCCATGCTATGTTTCTCACCTTGGTTTCACTATTATGAAATTGTTGTGCAAGAAGACTTTTCCAACGATGTTTATCACAGTTATTATTGGTGATTTCCCCCCACTTTTCTCTTTTTTCTTCATAGTTGGACCACAGGGTCACAATTTGACTTTTCTTGGGCGGGATCAAGTGTGATCGAACCCCCAGATTTTTTTTGGTGGAATGAATGACAGGTAGATCGATGGTTGGGTGATGGATTAATAAACAAGGGAGATAATGTTCTTTTAATGTATTGGATCGTTATCGTGGGTGTGGGTTAGTGATTGGAGGTGATTCAATATCAGATTGATGATCATTATTTTACCTGTTGGCATGTGGGGATGACATGTGTTGTGATGGGATCGGTTCTAAGTAGAATTCTTTCATGTGGTCTCATGACAAGGGCTACTCAGTGTGAACCTGGTGATGGCCTGGCTCAGATCTCCATCAAGGTGGTCAAATGTGGTTAATGCAGGGACCATTAATATTATTATTATTATTATTAATGTTGATGAGTTGATAAAAATTAAATTAGTATTTGTTGTTATTATTATTATAAAAAAAAATAATAATAATGGTGGCATAAAAAAATGGGTGGTTAAGAAAATTAAATGGATTTAATTTATTATAGGAAGTTATGTTCATTTTTTAATATTATTTTTGTTAATAATAATGATGACTTGATGAAATGAAAAATAAACGAGACATGGGGGAGGGTGTGGTGTGTAGGATAAGGGGTGTTCATGAGGTATTAAATGGATCAACTTTATTTTTATATTATTACTAATATATAAAATTATAATGATAATATAAAAATGAAACAAATAATACATAGGAGTCAATTGGGGGCTCACGCGCTGCATGAGTGAAGGTAAGGAGGTTTGAGCATGGGTTTAATTTGGGAAAAGATAAAAAATAATAATATTATTATAATTAGTGTTATTATTATTTTATTTTTTGGGAAAACAATAATCCAACCATAACTTCTATGTACGACATTAGATTGAAGAACCATCTGTGGCAGTGTGACGCTAGATTTAAAATGACCATTTTAAGACCAATGTTGCATACCTTTTTTAGAATTGTGGTTCGGGTCCATAGAGCACCCAAAAATAATAATGTAATATTATTATGGAATCTAATATCTAACAAATATTCCTTATACGGTGTTGGAATGATAAACCATCTATAAAATTACAACCCATAAATTGAGGTGTACATTTCAAGGCTAATATTGGATATTTAATTTTGACTCATGGATCAGGCCCATGAAGCGTCATTTGGGTGTTATGTGGTGAAATGTGACATTTTTACTGGGTGTCCAATTTGGGTAAGTGAATAGTCTAACCTGAGAATTTTCTCTTGAGGATTGCAAATATATGAACTGTTTCAATATCTGGGGTAGTTTTTATAGTTATATTAGTGGAATTACATTTTTACCATTGAACTGATGATGAGCCTCATGCATTCATCATGATTTTGGTCGAGATATGTCATGTATTTCCCTTACATGTCATGAATTACTACATGATTATGGACTGGAAGAATAGTAGGACCACATGCAATGTGGGTCCCTTACCTACCAGTTATTCTTTTATGAATCTTTAACATTTCGTATCTCCTTCATTTAGACTTGGATTCTTTCTAGTGAGTAGTCTATCCTACGTTTTTTTTTCTTAAACCATAATGGTACCCTTAATTATGTATTTCGAGAGATGTTGTTAACTATTCTAAGTGTTACACCTGGCTAAGTGGATCCCAACAATGTTAATGATCATGTAGGATCATGAGATACCATTATGAGTTACCCTCTAGTAGGGCTGGGTAGTGGAGTTCCTCGATGTTTTGGATGATACCCTCTACTAGGGTTGGGCAGTGGAGTTCCCTCGTGATCTTTCAGATTTTCCTCTAGTATGGTTGGGTAGTGGAGTTACACAATATTTCGGGAGGTACCCTCCAGCAAGGCTGGTTAGTGAATTTCCCCAATAATCATTCTAATTTACCCTCCTTCAAGGTAGGTCAGTGGAGTTCCTCCATGTTCCCAGTCTTACCCTCTCTAGGGCTAGGCAGTGGAGTTCATTGATGAACTTTCCTGATTAGTACCCCCAGTAGGGTTGGGAAGTGGTTTTCCTCAGTGACTATTAGAGTGGACCCCCCCCCCCCCCCATAATATACTAGGGTGGGAGTCTTCTACATCAAGTTTGTTCCTCCTTGACTATGTGGTGTAGTGACAATGACAATTTTGACTTAACGGATACTTCAAGGTAGAAGCGTGAGATATTAGGGAATTGTTAATGAACTTTTGGAACTATTGGATACTATTCTTATTGGGTTGAGTTGTGAGATTTTGATTCCCTTATGCTCTTAGTTTGGGATTATTTGATTGGGAATATATATATTCTTCATCTGTATCCACACCTTGGATTTGGATACTCTTCTTCTGAGAGATTCAAAGATGCAGGAGGTATGCCACGCGATTTCCAAGTTTAGCTTCTCATTATTGGATGAGTCTAATCTCCATCAATAGGAAGTGAAGACTCGATGTGTAGTTCTTTACTCGTCATGTTGATCCCCTTAGGGTTGGATGAGGTTACCTTCACTCTAGGTTGGGTTGAGCTATACTCTTTCACTATAACTTGTGTTATCTACTATATTTCTCTTTTATTGTATCTTTTGTTGTTCCCCCTTAAGATTTTGGGGAATCCTACTGGGTGTTTTTTTAATCAACCATTTAGGGGGTTTTACCACATGTATTATGTCCTATAAAATCAACAGACAAGTCAATCATGACTATAGAGTATATTATGGATAATGGGTGTTTAGACCAGGTATGATGATTTTAGCTTGGGATTCAGTAGTGGGACTCTCATTAAATTTTTTACAGTTATATTTTTCTATCAATTTTAGGACACATTTATATTTTGGAATGTATTTTCCCTTTACTTTTCAGTTTACACTACTGTGCTTTTTTTACTATTTAGAGGTCCTTTCTTATTTGGTTTACTTTATAGCAGTGTTGTATATTTTATCATTTCCGTATTCACTTTAGCATCAAGATGGATCTATGTGTGTATATAGGTACTTAGTAAAAGGACTATTTATGTATGTTAGGCCTTTGAAACTTGTCTCCATCCCCTAGAATATGGATTTGGGATTGGGTAAGTTGCATCTCAAGCCCTGGATTAAGTCGGGTCGTGAAATATTGGTGTCAAAGAAAGTCCATTCCTTATGATTTTTTTCTAATATATCCCCTTAATAGTATTTTGTAGTGTTTAGGGAAATAGTTTCAAAGTGTCTTCGTTACACCTCCCATGCTAGGGAAGCCAGTGATGGTGTGGCAGCCGATGTATCAATTCCCCAGGACCATGAATATCATCTTTTCAACTCTGCATGCTGATACATTTATTGCATGGATTAATGGTACATGCATCATATATGATTGATTCTTTGACTGTCCTTCTTAAGACAGATCCCCATTTTTGTTGTTATGTGTGTCTGTGTGCACACTCATCTGACCATAGAACTCCTTGATAACTTTCAGGATTCCTCAGTGATGACATTAATCCATGATACCTACTATGGTTCGTGATGAATACCCTATGAGCGATGAGGCCTCAATTCATGGTCCATCCCATTATCACATTCCTCAATGTGGGAAGGAATTAGTATCTCCCACTATAAAGAAGTAGATTTTCCCAGCAGAGTGGGTTGAGGATGTGAGCAGGCTTAGTGCCCTCCAAGAGTTCCAGCATTAGAGACTGATGAGGTTTTGTGGCGAGCTAGATCCTCAGGTAGTAGAGGATTGGCTAGATATGGTGGTTCGTATATTTAGGCTTTTTTGGACCATGATGGATCATATGGTTGCACTAGTATCTATCCTCTTCTACGTAGTAGTTGGGCATTGGTGGAGCCATGTTACATATATTCATGATGAGTTGAAAATCTCATGGGATAACTTCCAACAGTTGTTCCTTGAGGAGTATCAAACCCTTATGCTTGTGTTTGGTCTAGATTCTGTAGATTCTTGAGCTCCATCAGGGTGGGATGATTTTGGCCGAGTATGTAGTGAGGTCCACAAAACTTATGAGTTATTATCTTAACATGATTTAGTATGGATACTTCTAAGCATGAAAGTTTGATAATGGACTTTTCAGTGAGATCTAAGCCAGAATTGTACCCTTGTGCATCCCCACTTATATTGGGGTGTTGTAGAGGGAACTAGAGATAGACAAATTTCTGTAAGAGGGATTCCAGAAAGTTGGAACTAGAAGTGGAGTAGGAGGATAAAGAGGAGTTATAGGTGGAGGAAGATGCTATGAGATCCTTCCACTAGGTGGCCCATGTCAGGTTCAAGGATTTGGCGGTCAGGGGTATGTATAGCTTCAGGATTTAGAGGTTTATGACCCTATAGAAGATGAGATAATACAAGATATGCTTTGTTTTTTTCTACTTTCTATAGTAGTTAATTATTAGACATTGTGTGAGTTATTTTTCTTTACAGTTCTTTATCAGGGTTTAAAACATGGGTGAAGCAGGGTGTTGGTGTAACCCTGTGTCGGTGTTGTTTGACATAGCTTTGAATGCATGTGGAAGAGGGGCCCTTCCCCCACTAATTCTCATTTTTAAGATACGACCAAAACTATGAGAGGGAATTAGTGCCACCCAAACTGAATAGTATCGAGGTGTGGTAGATGAGTTCATCTGAGTTGTGTGTTCTGGGTTAGGTGAGATGTTGGTCTTTGTAAACAAAGTACACAGTAAGACCCAGTATGAGAATTTAGGAAGCCCTTTGTTTTTTATTAGTACCCTCATGCACTCCGTGTCATTTTATACGTGAGACGCTTGAATTGGACGTGGTCCATAATGACCTAACTTTGGACTCATGAAGAAGAGGGACTCTTTCCCCACCAAGATTTGTTTTTTTGACGTGAAAAAAACCATGTGGGTGAGTTAGTCCCACCCAAAGTGGATAGTGTCGAGGTGTGGTGAAAATTTTACCTAGACTTGTGCATTCGTGGTGAGGTTATTAAGTAGAGTGTCGAAGTAGATCCTGGAATTGCTTGTGGAGTTTTTCTTCTTGACCCTTTTTACTTGTCCACCCAAGTGGAGGGAGAAACTTGCTTTGAAACATTTTGTAACCACAGAGTTACACCTTTTGATGTTTTTGTAGTGTGGATTGGTTTCCTAACATCCATACTAAGTTGTTATTCCACTAGTGGGTGTGGAAATATTTCTGTTTTTTGTTACTCTTATTCAGGGAGAGATGATGATGTGTGGGGTATGGCACGTGCTTTTGGTATCTAGATTATCATAATTAGAATACTCTAACCTCCAATATTTTTCCTTGGTACCCCCATGTTCTTAGTGTGCACTTTGAATACAAGGTGATTGAGGAAGATGTATATAATCAACCTTTTAGGATAGCACTTTGTGGTCTACTCAAACCACCAGAGACTCAGGTACGTATTCACGTAGAGAGACCTAGACCTAAGACAATGAAACTAGTAATATTTTTTAAAGGAATCTAAATTAAATAATTCTATACTCCACAGAATGGAAACATTGTAGAAAATTCACTTAGCCAATTGTCCTAGGTTCGCATAGTTTTGGTGAATTCAGAGGATTTTTCTTCCTTTAAGCTGACCCTAGTGGAGTGGGATTGTATAAATTTTCTACAGTTGGTGGTGTTGAATCCTTCTCTCCTCGACTGTGTGAGAGAGTCCCAAATAGGGGACATCGACAGAGATGTATTACATGATTAGATATTCGTATTCGAATCACCATATGGACATTTTAAGGGATTGAATCATCTCGTCTTGTTCTAGGGGTGAATAGTGGTTCTAATCACGATGCGGAAAGAGGTGATGAGAGTGTCACACTAATCCTTTGTGTGTACATCCTAGTGTAGGGAATATCTAGGTATAGGATCAATGCCCCAACCTTTTTCCTTATATTTTTCTTTTTAGGGATGTAAATCATTGAATAAATGAATAATATATTGACTTTTGTTTTGTCGTGTAAGATATTGGAATATTACTAGGAATATTTTTAGAGCTAGATGCTAAGACATCGTGCAATTATATGTCTCGGTGAGCCCAGAATTATTTTTATAAAATTATTAAATATATTTTTAGTGTGTGTGGTTTTCATGAAAAGGTGGAATATTTCATAAATGTATTCTTAGATTGGAAATCTGATACCATAGTTGAATCTAAAACGTAGATTTTACCCTAGTGATGAACTAAAGTTCGTTGGAGTGGGATGTTCAGATAGGAAAGTTGATGGTGGGTGCATTAGATACAATAATTAATTTAATTAATTTACTTAATTAATCTAACCCAAATAAATCATAGATGGATACATGGAGGGAAAATCTTAGACAAATTTTGATATTGGAATGTTGTGTTTATCTAGGCACAACCTAAAGTTGGTAGGTATAGGAAGAGGTAGTCGTTGGTGTGTATGTTTAATTAAAATAAATAAATAATTTATTTATTTTTTATATTAAATGACCTAATGAAATCCTCAATAAATATCCTCTTATGAAAATTTTCCAATGGTTTTCCACATAACCTTCACTAGATTTAAGAGGAGGAAAACATATTCCTGCATTAGTGGACTGAGACCGGATGACAAACATTGATCAGATCGAGGTGAACCGATATATAGTGTACACAATGGATTATCTTTATTGCTAGAGGATGCATTATTCACCAAATATTGATCCATAATTGAAGTAGGACTCTTTATATGTGTCTTTCTTCCCTTATATTTAAAAGATTAATCATGATCAATTCCCTCTCATTGATCAGCAATAATCTAAGACTTTGCATGATCCGATGTATTCAAATGAATTATTCTTTCAATTTACTTCTCTTTCATTCCATGTTTCTCACCCTGGTTTCCCCAATATGAAATGGTTGGCCAAGAATGCATGTCGAATGATATTTATCACATTTTTTTGTTCTTTTCCCACACCGTTCTTGGTATTCTTCATTGTTAGACCACGAGTTCATGATTTGACTTTTCCTGGGTGAGTTCAAGTGCGGTCGAACTCCCGAATTCATTGTGGTGGCACAAATGACACAAAGATCTATAGTTTGGGAATGTATTGATAAATTAGTGTTATGATGTTCATTGAATGGGTTTTATCCGTACCACGGGTGCGGGTTAGTGATTGGAGGTGGTTCTAGATCAGATCGGTGATCCCTGTTTTTCTTGTTGGCATGTGATGATGACATGCGATGTGTTGGGATCAGTTCTGAGAAGAGTTCTTCTAAGGGGTCTCATGATAGGGGATAATTAGTGTGAACGTGATAGTGTTTAGTCTTGGATCTCCGACAAGGTGGCCGAATGTGGCCACATGGTGAACTTTAATAATATTATTATTATTATTAATCGTGATGAGTTGACAGAAATTAAACAATTATTTGTTATTATTATTATTGGACTCTTCATGTATTAATCTTGTTTTAATGATCACAAATCTTATTCAACCTAGTTAAATCATAAATTATATCCAATCATGTGTATTTATGTTTCAATTTCTATCATGCTTTATGATAGTTAAGCTCGGTCCATTTCATGCATATCACTGTTTAAGTCTGAATACAGTTATTTGCCCAAGTACAAGACACCGTGAAGCCAGACACCGTGAATCCAGACACCATGAAGCCAGACACCGTGAACAAGACAACGTGAACAAGACACGATGAAGCCAGACACCATGAACAAGACACTGTGAACAAGACACCATGAACAAGACACTGTGAACAAGACACCGTGAACAAGACACCGTGAACAAGACACCATGAACAAGACATCGTGAAGCTAGAAACTGTGAACAAGACACCGTGAACAAGACACTGTGAACAAGACACCGTGAAACAAGAAACTGTAAAAAAGACATCGTGACACTCAGACATCATGATGTCTAGACACCATGTGAAGGAGACATCGTTTTCATAACTTACTGTGACACCATTTTATAAACTATTTTATCATCTTTCAATTTAATTTATAACGGTCATATTTGATGCCTTTAATGCACTGACATAATTAATGTTTTTTTGTAGATATAGTACAAGGTACGAGGTGTAGAACACATGGAACCTATCGGCTAAAACTCATTCATTCGAAGATAAAGAGAAAAGTGTGCCCAAGAACAAATAGAGCAATACAAAATGAAACACAAGTCTGTTAGCACGACTGCAAAGAACATATTGGATGATTTTCAACGAAATCATTATTACATGCATGCAATCCGACTCTACTAAAGAACATACAAAGTACACTGGAATCCATAGAACATTTTTTCATTATCAAAACTTGTGAAGAACACAAGCTGAATCGCAACACTATGTTTTTCACACAACTTCCAAAGAAAGACTCGTAGCTTCATATGCTTCAATCCAAAAGTAGTCTATAGATGCATTGACATCACACAAGATCATTCTAACGTCATATTTATATTCTTTCTTGACGATGATCATCTTTTTATTTAAATTATGAGCAGTCTGTGCCCCTGTCTATTTTGACACACACTAACTCCTGAGCTGAACTGGAGGATACTGAAATCCTTACACCAAACTCTTTATTACTTTTGTTTACCCACAAAAACTGTAGAAGAGGTCCCTGTGTGACCTGGACAGTCTGTGTACTATTGTAAAACCTGATCTAGGGTGTGGATCAAATTTTATTTATATAAACTGCTTGGTGGCAGGTGATCACCAAGTGGAGTGGATTAGGACTTGGCTTGAGACTGAACCGCTTGTTTTATATCCACTGTGCTATTTAAATTTAGTCTTCTCTGTTTTACTGCTCTATTTCATAATCCATAAATCACTAATTTCACTTTGATTGTTAGTCTTGTAAAGAATTTATAAATGGTTTTTCTTAGTAGAATAAATTCAAAAGTAATATTAATAATACAAATTAAGATTACTGAGAATTAATAAATCTTCTTAGAAGCTATTTAAAAAAGTCAAACTCTTATAATTGTATAATCTTGATTAACTGGGCTGTATCTATTTTTGGGGAAACCATTTCTTTTAAAATAATTATCTTGTAACAGAAATATTTATAGTTACTCAATTAACCCCTCCCCTATTGAGTAAACTACTCCAACCAACATTTTGTGTTAAAGTATACTTTATTAGGACTCGGTGTATTATTACTCAACTGTGATTGTAGTTGTACTTTAAAGATCTATAAATTTTTGTTAATTCTAAATTTCTAGCTCTTTTAAAGTAATTCGTTATTATGGATAAAAGTTTGGAAGGTATTTCAACCAAAAGACCACCATTCTTTAATGGAACCAACTATGCTCAATGGAAAATTAAAATGAAAATGCATCTAGAGAGTATGAGTTTTGAAATTTGATCATCCATTATTGATTAATAAAAACTTCCTGTGACTCATATAATTACATGGGATGAACCTAAAAAACTTTCTTACAATAAGAATTTCAAAGACATGAATGCTTTTCACTGTTCCTTAGGAGATGAAGAATTTAAATGGATTTCTGCTTGTAAAACTGCCCATGAAATTTGGGATACTTTGTCTGTCTCACATGAAGGCACATCTAGTGTAAAGGAAATGAGACTTAATACTTATACTATAAAATATGATAATTTTAAAATGAATCCTGATGATCCTATTTCTAACATGTATTTTAGGTTCAATGATATTTTCAACATAATGAATTATCTTACAAGAGAAATCAGTACCAAAGAACAGATTATGAGAATCCTTAGATGTCTACCTGACAGATGGTGGGGAACCTCTGTCTCTATTAGAGAATCATGCGACATCAGCAAGCTAACTATAAAATAACTCATTGGGAAACTGATGATGTATGAGGAAGAGTTGAAATTCAACAAAGAAGAGGAGGATGAACCCAAGAGGAAATCTGTAGCATTCAATACCACCTCTTCAAAGCACAAAGACAAAGGGAAACTGGAAGATTCTGTAGATAGTTTTACCACTGAACAATAATCACCTGGAAGTGATGAGGAGATGGCTCAACTGGCCAGAAGATTCAAACAATTTTAAAAAAGGAATAACTTTTTCAGAAATCCTAAATTCAAGGGAAAGTATGATCTAAAATGAAACTGGAAAAAGGACTGGAAAAGAAGTGACAAAACTGATGAGATTGTATGTATGAATGTAAGAGAAAAGGATATATAAAGTCTGATTGTCCAAATCTCTAGTATAAGGGACAAGAAGTAAAAAAAGACAATGAAATAAACCTGGAGTGCCTCTAAGTATAGTTCAAGAAACTTAGATACATCACATGATGAACAGGCTAACCAAGCCAATATGTGTTTTATGACAAACACATCTGAGGTAACACTAAACTCTTCTATACATAATTCATACTATTCTAAAGAGGAAAGTGACTCTGAAAAGATTACTAATGAATAAATGGTTGAATACTGCAACATGCTTGAAGAGACATGCAATGAATTAAAAGATAAATATAAATCATTAAAGAAATAGCATGCTCTCACTATAAATGTTAAATCTGAACTTTCTACTGAAAAGGAGAAAAATTCTCAACTTCTCAAAGAAAAAAATGAATTAAAAATGACTAATGAGCAATTAAAAAGTGACATAGAAAAGTTTACTAATGGGAAAAATACCCTTACCCAAATTCTAGGAAAACAAATTTCCCCTAAATACAATACTGGAATTGGTTATCAACCTAGTAAAAGAAACCTTGGTAGAATAAAATTTGTTTCAAAGTCTAGGACATATAGTCTTGTTCACAGTTCTGGACACAACTCAACTAGATCATGTCATGATACATATTCTACTGTTTCAAGTTTTTTTGGACCAAATACAATTTATTTTTCAAATAATTGACATAATACTTATAGGAAACCTATGACACAAATATGGGTTCCTAAAGAACTTATTACTAATGTTACTGGACCCAAACGAGTATGGGTACCAAAATCTGTCTTTTCTTGATCATGTTATTGGAAAGCTCCTTAAAGAGCTCCTAAAAAAATCTATGGTACTTGGACAGTGGATGTTCAAGGCACATGACAAGACACTACTCATGCTTCAAGAACCTGATAAAATTATATGGAGGACATGTCACATTTGGTGACAATGCCAAAGAGAAAATCATTAGCTTAGGCCAAATTGGTAACAATGATTCGATTTTAATTTCTAAAGTATTGTTTGTTAATGACTTAAAATATAATCTTCTTTGTATCTCACAATTATTTGATGATTGATATCATGTTAAATTTGAAAATTATGCTTGTAATGTCTTTAATTCTAAATATGAATTAGTATTTTCTGCATCAAGGAATGAAAATTTTTATTCTATTAATTTAGATTCTTTAGCTTCTCAAAATTTTTTATGCTTAAGTGTATTTCATAAAGAATCCTAGATCTGGCATAGGAGACTAGGACACTGTAATGTTCAATCCCTTAGAAAGATAACTAGAAAAGTCCTAGTTAAAGACTTACTCAAACTTGAGTTTCCACGTGAAAAAGTATGTAATCCTTGTCAAAAGGGAAAACAACACAAAATCTCTTTCAAAACAAAGAAAGAAGTTTCTACTTCTCAACCTCTCAAATTGGTTCACATGGATTTTTTTGGACCATCTAGAGTTTCTAGTTTAAATGGGAAGCACTATGTTTAAGTTCTGGTAGATTATTTTTCTAGATATACCTGGACCTTCTTCATGGCTCACAAAAGTGAAGCCTCCTCTTATTTTACTAAGTATTCCAAGTCTGTAGAAAATCGTAGTTGCATTAAAATTAAATCTTTAAGAAGTGATCATGGCGGTGAGTTTTGAAATCAAGAGTTTGAATCCTTTTTCTCAACAAATGGTTATAGTCACAATTTATCTACCCCTAGAACACCTCAGTAAAATGGTGTTGTAGAAAGAAGAAATAGAACCCTGCAAGAAATTTCTATAACAATGCTTAGTGAATATGACTAACCTATTTAACTTTGGGTTGAAGCTGTTAATACAACATGCTGCATAATCAATAGAGTCTTGATTAGAACAATTCTCAAAAAGACCCTGTATAAACTCTGGAACAATAGAAAGCCTAAGGTTAATTACTTTAGAGTTCTTGGTTGCAAAGTCTTTATTCTAAAAACTAAGGATAATCTTGAAAAAATTTCATCCAAAAGTGATGAAGTAATTTTCCTAGGATACTCAATATTGAGTAAAGCTTATATGGTATTCAATAAGATAACTAAATGTGTAAAAGAATCTTTTCATATCAAGTTTGATGAAACAGATCCACGTGAGCCTAGAACCATCCTAGAAAATCTGGAGGATGATGTATCAAATCGGAACATCAACTCAAAATCATAAAATTCCCCTGTGAAAGAATCTGTGAAAACATCCAATTCTATAAATTCCCTACAATTAAGTCATAATGAACCTGAATATGTTGATGAACCTGAAATCACTAGTCCCTCTTTTTCTAGAAAGGTTAGAACCCTTAAAAACCATCCCTTAGATGTGATTGTAGGAGACTTAGAGAAAGAAACACAAACTAGAGCTTCTCTTCGAAATGAGGTTGAACATCAAGCCTTCTTATCACAACTTGAACCTAAAAACATTGATGATGCCATCAATGATGAATTTTGGGTAATGGCTATGCAAGAAGAACTTAATCAGTTTGAAATAAACAAAGTTTGGAAACTTGTTGAAAGACCTAAGGACACATTCATCATAGGCACTAAATGAGTGTTTAGAAATAAGGTAGATGAAGCTGGAAATTTAGTTAGGAACAAGGCTTGATTAGTTGCACAAGGCTATAGTCAAGAATAAGGAATTGACTATGAGGATACCTTTGCTCTAGTAGCCAGACTTGAAGCCATCAGAATCCTAATTTCCTATGTTGCGCATCTGAATTTGAAACTATATCAAATGGATGTTAAGAGTGCATTCTTAAATGGGTATATAGCTGAGGATGTCTTGGTTGAACAACCCCCTAGATTTACAAATCCTCATTTTCCCAATCATGTTTTCAAACTATCAAAATATTTATATGGTTTAAAGCAAGCTTCAAGAGCTTGGTATGATAGATTGAGATCATTTCTAAAGGTTTTACAAAAGGAATAGTTGATCCTATACTCTTTATAAAAATAATTTCTGATGATGTTTTAGTTGTTAAAATCTCTGTAGATGATATACTTTTTGGATCTTCAAAAAATTCATTATCTATTAATTTTTCTAAAATGATGACAAATGAATTTGAAATGAGTTTAGTGGGTGAACGAAAATTCTTTCTTGGATTTCAAATCTTTCAAAATATTGATGGAATTGTTTTAACTCAAAGTAAATAAACTATAGATATTCTAAAATGTTTTGTATTGGATAGAACTAAAATTAGTAACACTCCCTTGAGTACCACCTGTATGTTGGATCTTGATGAAGATGAAAAATCTGTTGATCAAACAACTTTTCGAGGAATGATTGAAAGTTCACTCTACTTAACTGCTAGTCATCCGGACATTATGTTTAGTGTGTGTATGTATGATCATTTTCTAGCAAATCCTAAAGAATCTCATTTAAATTCTTTAAAGAGAATTTTCAAATACCTTAATCAAACACCAAATCTTGGATTGCTCTATCCTAAAAGACAATCATTTGAACTAGTTAGTTATTCTGATGCTGACTTCGGAGGCTATAAGTTAGATAGAAATAGAACCTCTGGAACATGTCACCTTTTAGGCAAGTCACTGGTATCATGGTGTAGTATGAAACAAAATTTTATTGCATTATCTACTGCATAAGCTGAATATATAGCTGCTGGCATTTGTTGTGCACAAATTTTGGGGATGAAACACACATTACTAGATTATGGATATCAATTATGACATGTACCAATAAATTTTTACAACACAAGTGCTATTAACATCTCAAAAAATCCTTTTTCACATTCTAGGACAAAACATATTGATGTAAGGCATCACTTTTTTAGAGATCATTATCAAAAAGGTGATGTCACCTTGGAATTCATTGGTACTAAATATCAACATGCTGATATATTCACTAAACCATTAAATTATGAGAGAATAGACTACATCATACATGATCTTGACATGATAAATCTCAAATAGATATCTTACTTGTCTTACTATTCGACATTTTTCTATATTATACTTTACTGTTTTATGATTACGGTTTCTCATTCACTGTCTCTTATGTTTACAGTCTCACCATTGGCACTTTGTACTTACGGTCTGAAATTTACTGTCTCACCATAACGTGCACTAAACAGTTCACTCACTGTCTCGTCGTGATGACAACTCATTGTCTCACTGTGACGATAACTCACTGTCTCACCGTGACAAAAACTCACTGTCTCACGGCAACGACCACTCATGGTCTCACCGTGAAAATTCTTTATGTTTTTCTTTAAACCTGTATCGCTGTAATTATCATTTCACCTCTTTTACTTTCTCGTGTGTTTATTTTTTGTGATGTTTGGAATTCCTAAATGATAAAACAAAAATTTTCACTCGGTTCTTCACCCAGGCTTTCTTTTATTCACTCGTTTTGAACCCTTTCAACCTTGGAACTCTCTCTCTCTCTCTCTCTTGAACCTTTAGTGGATTACAAGAATGAAACTTCTGTCATCATCCACACCTGATAAGGGTAGATCGAAGAATAAGAAGATCGCACCTAAGCTGACACCCGAAGGACCTCTAAATCTGAATCTTGTAAATCGCAGTGTTTTACCTGAGAAAGAAATCTACCCTGAATGGATTTTGTCTAGAAAATATCTGGTCTTGAAAGTGTTAAAATAACAAGGTTGGTTAGAGTGGTTCTCAATGGATAATAGACCCATCTATCCTTGGTTAGTAGCTCAGTTCTACCAGTATGTACAGTTCTACTTTGACTCTAGTGAACGCTATGTTGTGAGAAGTTGGATTAATGGCAAAAGATGATCCTTCTCTTTGAGGTTACAGGATTCATGCCTTAGGATACCTCATGAAGGAATATGTGAGGATTATCAGAGAGGACCTCCACCTTCAACAAATTTCTTTGATCTTGAAAATTCTCTAAAAACCCTAACCAGAAATGGCACCAAGAGAAGGGCCATCGCTGCTAAACTAGATGGAGAAACAGGGCTTCTGTTTAAATTTTTTCAAACTCTGGTTAGTCCAAGAAAAGGTGATTTTTCTGTGTTAAAATATCAAGATGTATTTTTGATTCACCTATTGAAAAATGTACATAAGATCAACCTGTGTATGTACATCATTCACCATATGTGTGAGTTGATCAAGGTTACATCCAAGTCCACTTATATCTTCTACTCTCAGCTGATATCAACCATGCTTGTTCCAAAAGGAATGGTTGGACCTAATGAATAAGTGCTTATGGAATGTGAGTACTATCTATCTAAATCCATCATCAAGAGAATGAAGATAAACTATAATACTTGGTAAAAGGAATGGGTGGAAGATAGTGATAAGGTTTATGAGAAGTTTAATACTTTGGATTATCCATCAAGGCTGATAGACATTTCTGATCCTGGTTTGGAACTAGATGAACTTGTTGAGTATTAAGAAGAAGAGGAAGAAGAGGTTGAAGTACCACATAGGGTAGCAGATTTTGTTGAGGAAGAAAGGACTATTGTTCCTCATGTTGTTCTTGAAGAAGTTGCTTCCCCTAGAGATGATTTCAATCTAGAAATCCAACCTGAGGCTGAAAAAGAATTAGCTGTCATATAATTCTAGAAGCAATCCATGGAAGAGCCTATAGTAGAAGAACTCCCTGGTTTGCAAGAAGTGAATCTAGAAGAACTCCTTGTTGTACAAGAAGTGAATTTGGAGGAACTCCCTGTGGAAAAATTTGTTCCTGAAATCATACCCTCTACTGAAGAAAGGATAGAGCTAGACTTTCAGGTGGCTAGACAAGAAATGAATGAAGAACTGAGAGCTAAGTCTGTGGATTTAGACCAACCTCTGAAGTCTCTCAGTCCTGAGAAGGTGGAACTTGTTGAGGGGGAGGAAACACCAAATCTTGAGTCTGATGAAGCCTCACATCCAACTAAGTCATGTCTTGTGGACACTCAGTAAAAAAATTCTAGTTTCTATGATGTGAATGAGTCTCAACAGGTTACTACAACCACGCTTGATCTCTCTTATCTATTTCAGTTGAAATCCTTCACAAACTTTGCACCTAATAAGGAACCTGAATATGAATCTGACCCTGTACCAATTCTTACACCTGAACCTTTATTTTAACAGCCTTCCTTTTTCAGTAAGGATTATCTTAAGGAATTTGTAAATACTATCTTACCTGGCGTAGAGAAACTTATGAACTCCCAACCTCATCCTGTGACAAATTTAATTGAGAGAGATGCCTCACTATAATTGGAAAATATTATTGCGAAAATACAACCAAAGATGCTCAATGAGATTCAAGAAGTATGAGTTGAAAATAAGATTCTTAGTAATGAAGTCACAACCCTGAGAAGCATGGTTCAAGACATGATAAAAGAGTTTCATTCGAGATCAGAGCCTGTTACTGCTCCTTTAGAACCCACTGTTTCTCAAATCCCTTGAGATGTTGTGTCTCAGGTTCAGCCTTTTTTGGCATCCTTCGATGAAAAGGTTGCGAAAAGGAATAAACAGATGTTGAAGGAGATGAGAGATCTTATGCTGAACCTTAATAAACTCACTGATGAGTACATTGGTTGTCTTCAAAAGGTACTAAATCAGCTCAAATCTCTGACAATAGCCGTCAAATATTCAAATACCTCTGGTCAATCCTCTACACCTTCCTTGGACAATACTTTGATCAGATCTATAGTCAAAGAAGAGATTCAGAATGTTTTCAGTGGCTTTAATGTGGATTCTTTATCTGAAATTTTCAAGAATAGTGATAGAGTTCTTGACCTTGTACAAATTCACTCCAAGATTGCAACTGATTCCCAGCAAGAGATTTCTAAGAAAGAAGATTTATATTTCAACCGAATTTTCTCCAAGACTGATATGACCAACCACTTCAAATACCCTATAGAGAATCTGTGAATTTCTCCTCTGAATCAAGCCTTCAAAACCCATGTCCAGAAGCTCAATGAGTTTACCTGATTGTTGGACGAATTTATAGAAAACAAATATGTCTTTGAAAAAGACATGAAGTATGGTGGAGAGATTATTGCAGTCTTCATCAAACTCCTGAGACCTTATCTTCATGTCCAGAGTACAACAATTGTTGCACCAGTGCATGCACCTCTTAGAACTGGGCTGCCTACCTTCACCTCTGCCTTAGCCTCAACTACCATGTCTGTTGGCCAAGCTATCAGTCAGATCAGGCCGGTGATTCTTGATCAGCAACTACCTAGATCTTCTACTGCTCCTACCTTGGATCCCTCGGTCTTTGAAGGTCTCCCTTTACCCTCTTTATCTACCATGTATCTACCTTCTACTACATCACCCATTGCCCCTATTACTTCCTCTTCTTCTACTATTAAAGGAAAATAGAAGGCCGGTCTCTGAAGAAGACCAATGATTACTATTTTTTGATGGGAAGCCATTGTTTTCATATTTCTCCTTTATTTTGTACTACACTACGTTTACTCTTAATGGAATGTGAAATGTTTTCCCACTATTCTTTCAACTTTTTGATAATCCCAAAAGGGAAATAAGTTTCTAAATGTTATATTCTCTTAGTTGTTCCCAATTTAAACTTTAACTGTACATGATTTGTGATCATCGAAAAGGGGGTGATTGTTGGAGTACTCCTCATGTATTAACCATGTTTTAATGATCATAAAACTTTTTCAACCTAGTTAACTGATAAATTATATCCAATAATGTGTATTTATGTTTCAAGTTCTCTCATGCTTTATGATGGTTAAGCTCAATCCATTTCATGCATATCACTATTTAAGTATGAATATAATTATTTTCCTAAGTACAAGACACCGTGAAGCCAGAAACCGTGAAGCTAGACACTGTGAACAAGACATCGTGAACAAGATACCGTGAACAAGACATCGTGAACAAGACACCGTGAACAAGACACTGTGAACAAGACACTGTGAGGCCACACCGTGAAGCCATACATTGTGAACAAGACACCGTGAACAAGACACTATGAACAAGACACTGTGAACAAGACACCATGAACAAGACATTATGAAGCCAGACACCATGAACAAGACACCGTGAACAAGACACCTTGAACAAGACACCATGAAACAAGACATCGTGAACAAGACACTATAAATGAGACACTGTGACTCTCATACACCATGATGTATAGACACCGTGTGAAGGAGACACAATTTTCATAACTTACTGTGACACCGTTTCTCAAACTATTTTTTCGTCTTTAAATTTAATTTATAACTGTCATATTTGATGCCTTTAATGAACTGACATAATTAATATTTTTCTTATAGATATAGTATGAGGTACGAGGTGCAGAACACATGGAACCTGTCGGCTAAAACTCATTCATTCAAAGATAAAGGGAAAAGTGTGCCCATGAACAAATAGAGCGATACAAAACGAAACACAAATCTGTTAGTGTGACCACGAAGAAAAAATTACAAGATTTTCAACGAAAGCATTGTTACATGCATTCAATCTGACTCTGCTAAAGAACATACAAAGTACACTAGAATCCAGAGAATATCTTCGCATTATCAAAACTCGTGAAGAACACAAGCTGAATTGCGACACTTTGTTTTTCACACAACTTCCATAGAAGGACTCAGAGCTTCATCTGATTCAATCCAAATAAGTCCAGAGCTGCATTGAAATCACACAAGATCATTCTAACTTCATATTTATATTCTTGCTCGACTGTGATCATATTTTTATTTACATTATGAGCAGTGTGTGCCCCTATCTGTTTTGACACATACTGACTCTTGAGATGAACTAGAGGATACCGAAATCCTTACACCAAACTCTTTATTACTTTTGTTTACCCACGAAAACTGTGGAAGATGTCCATGTGTGGCCTGGTTATTATTTTTCTTTACCCATGAAACTGTGGAAGAGGTCCCTGTGTGACCTGGACAGTCTGTGTACTGTTTTTAACCGCGATCCAGGGTGTGGATCAAAGTTTATTTTTATAAATTTCTAGGTGTAAGGTGATCACCAAGTGGAGTGGATTAGGTCTTAGCTTGAGACTAAACCACTTGTTTCATATCTGTTGTGTTGTTTAAATTTAGTCTTCTCTGTTTTACTGCTCTATTGCATAATTCAGAAATCACTAATTTCACTTTGATAGTTAGTCTTGGAAAGAAGTTATAACTGGTTTGTCTTAGTAAATAACTTCTAAAGTAATATTGATAATACAAATTAAGATTATTGAGAATTAATAAATCTTCTAAGAAGCTGTTTAAAAAGTCAAACTCTTATAATAGTATAACCTTGATTAATTGGGCTCTATCTATTTTTAGGGAAACCATTTCTTTTAAAATAATTTTCTTGTAACAGAAATTTTTATAGTTACTCAATTCACCCCTCCCATCATGAGTAAACTACTTCGACCAAAAATTATATTAAATATTAATATTAATAGTGGCATAAAAATTATGGGTGGTTAATAAAATTAAATGGATTTAATTTATTGGAGGAACTAATGATCATTTGTTATTATTATTAGTGTTAATAATAATTATAATGATTAGATGAAATGAAAAAATAAATGAGACAAGTGGGAGGGAATGGTGTGTGTAATAAGGGGTGAGAAAGAGTCCTTAATTGGTTATCCATTATTTTTATATTAAGATTATTATATAAAATTGTAATGATAATATAAAAATGAAACATATAATATAGAGGATCCAATCGGGATGATCGCACGCTATACAGGTGGAGGTAATGAGGTTTGAGAATGGATTTTCTTTGAAAAAAACTAATAATATTAATGATAATGATAATAATATTATTATTATTAATATTGTTGTTGTTGTTATTGTTGTTTTTGTTTTGTTTGTTTTTTGTTTTTTTGGTGTTTTTGTAGTAGTAGTAGTTATTGTTGTTGTTTTTGTTTTTTTTGTTGCTTTTTTTGTTGGGGAAACTATAATCTGGTTGTAGCTTCTACATATGACATTAGATTGACTAACCATCAGCAGTAACATGACCCTAGAATTAAGACATTCATTTTAAGAACAATGTTGGATACCCTTTTCAGACTCATGGCTCGAGCCCACTTATGGAATCAAGTATCTAACATATCTTCCTCATATATCATCTAAATGGTGAACCATCAATGATGTTGTGACCCTGAAATTAAGGCTGAAGTTTCAAGACCAATATCGAAAATTTAATTTAGACTCGTGGCTCGATCCCACAAAGCATCATTTGAGCATTATGTGGTGAAATGTGACTTTTTAACTGGGTTTCTAATTTGGGAACATGAAGAGCCTTTATTGAGTGTTATTTCATGAGAATCTCAAAATTGTGATATATTTGGACATCTAAGGCCATTTTCATAGTCATATTAGTGGAATTATATTTTTCCCTTGGAGTAATGATGAGCCTCGGGAATTCATCAAGCTTTTGGGCGAGACATTTCATGTAGTACCCTTACACATTGTGTAGTATTACATGACCATCATTCCATGTGTTTTGATAGAAACAACCAGATAGTAGAGTGGGACCACACACCGTGTGGGTCACTTACATGTCGGGTACTCCTTTATGAATCTTCAACCTTCCATATCTCCTTCATAAGGACTTGGATTTTAGACTGTGAGTGGAACATCATGAATTTTTTTCACATATAACATGATGTTTTCCCCCACTGTAGCTTTCAAGATACAATATTAGCTTTTCCATTTGTGACACCTAGCTAGGACATGCCTGATAAAAGTAATGATCTTGCAGGATCAGCATAGAACTTTTTGAGTTACCCACTAGTAGTGATGGGTAGTGGAGTTCCTCAATGTTCTAATAAGTAACCTCCAACAAAGATGGGTATTGGAGTTCCCTGATAATCATTCAACGTTACCCTCCAACAGGGATGTGCATTAGAGTTCCCTGATGTTCTAGGCGATACCCTCTAACTACGATCGGTAGTTCAGTTCTTCGATGATCTTTCTAAGTTACCCTCCAGTAGGGCTGGGTAGTGGAGTTCCTTGATGTTTTGAGTGGTACCCTCTAGGAGGGATGGGTAGTGGAGTTCTGTGATGACCTTTCCAAATCAATACCCACCAGGAAGTCTAGGTAGTGGATTTCCTCAGTTACTATTAGAGTGTAACCCCAACCCCACCCCTGAAGTACTATTGTATGGGTCTTATACTTTGAGTTTGTGACCCATTGACTGTGAGACATAGTGAATAGTTGTGGTTTGACTTGTATGGATACTTCTGGGAAAACACATGAGATGTTAGGGCATCGTTCATAGAATTTTGGAACTGTTAGTAACTCTACTTCTTGGTATGACCTATGATATGAAGATACCCTTACTCTCTCATTTTGGACTTATTTGAATAATCATATATATATATATATATATATATATATTCTTTTATATCCACACCTTGGATTGGGATACTCTTCTTCTAGGAGAGGTAAAGACACATGGGGTATGCCATGTGCTTTCCGTGTTTATCTTCACTTGGTTGGATGAGTCTACTCTCTTGTTATAGGTGGAAAAGACTTGATGATTAGTTAATATACTCACTTTGTTAAGCCCATTGTGCTTTCATGAGGTTACCTTCAATCATGTTTGGGTTGGGTTGTACTCTTTCTCTATAACTTGTGTTATCTACTGTCTTCATCTTCTATTAAATCTCTTATTAATCCCCCATTAGATTTTGAGGCATCCTACTGGGTATGTTTATACTCACCCCTACATAGTATTTTTTCTCATGTATCATGTCTTATACAGATAATGAACAAGTTGAAAATGATTATAGATGAGCATAGGGATAATAGGTTCTTAGACCATGTAGGATGATTAAATCATGGTATTCAAGAGCTGATCTCTCTCTCATCTATTAACTTTTCCATATTTCTATTAGTTTTGGAAACATTTATGGTTGGGAATGTATTTTTCCCATTTAATTCTCCATTTACACTACATTAATTTTGTATTTTATGGAGGTTCATGCATGTTTGGTTTACTTTATATCATTTTTTCATCTTTTATTCTTTACCTATGAACTTTTTCATCAAGATGGTTATGTGTGTGTACATGTACTTACAAAGTTAGTTATGACTTCGATGCTTATCACCATATCCTGACCTATGGATTTGGGCTTAGGGTAGTTTCTGCTTGATTCCCTGCTTGGTTTAGGTTGTGAAAATTTAATTTTTAAAAAATAAAATTATTTATTCATTTTAATAAAACACACCCTTAAATGTTCATTTTATCTAAATTCCCTACATCGACTAACTTTACAAATTTCCTAGGGTAAATATCACATTCTGGATTGAACCATGTAATAATATTTTTTATCCAAGTTTCAATTTAAGATTTATCCCTTTTTTGGAAAAACTGCATATGTATAATATAAAATATATTTAATATTTTTATAAATTTTGTTTTGGTAACACTGAGCCTCATAATCACACATTGTCTCATCACCTGGCTCTAAAAATATTTTTAGATATATTTCAAAGTCTTATAAGGAACAAATAGGTACTCTAATACCCATTCCTCTCTATATCCCTCCCAAGGTTCCCTCAAGCTCTCAAGAAGGTTCTCTCATGATTTTGGAATCACCCACTCAAGGAATGGGACCTCTCTCTTGTTTTCCATTCAACCACATTTTTTATTTTATACCTTTAATATCCAATTTATGATGTTTTCATATGTTTTTAATATCCCTCGCACTCTAATATTTTTTGTTAAAATTATGATATACCCCTTTTACTCTCATTAAACTATTTTAGGATACTTTAAGTAGTGTGGTTTTTCTGTTGAAATTTCATTGAAATATTTATGCCAAATAATTGTGTTGTAATTATTCTCCCCCATTTCCACTCATGGGTATTCACTTAGATATACATATCATTCATTTATTGGGTAATTCCATGTATTTTATCGACACTCAATTATCATGGGGTTAAAATATATGAAATATATTCTTGTGATATATTATCTATGGGGCACACTTATTTTTGTACATGATATGATTATGAATCGGTGCACCCAGATAGTGTTCAAATGCACTAGGTAAAGTTTCAGACTCATTATATGTCATGTATGGTTCATACGAGGTTATCATAATCGCAATTTGTTATTATTTATTGGTGTTTAACCTTTACTTATTCTTATTATGCCATGTTTAATGTTTTTTCCACGTTCCCATGTTGCCTTTATGCTATCTTGTTATATCATCCCTCCTTATTCATAATTATGATTATAACCTCTTATGTTACAATGTTATACCTCTTGACTCACATTTATTACTTTACCCTATGTAATTCATTTTTATTCCCTTATTGGGATTTATTGATCACCCCTTTATTATGTGTGTCCCCAAGTTATCCTATGTAGTTTTAGAAGAACAGTTAAATTTTAAGAGCATGTTAAGAATATTTCAATAAATACCTGGTATCCTTAATTTATGATGGTATTTTATATACCTAATATCCCAAAGACATTATTCCTATTGATCTTATAGGTTTAATTATGTGATAATTTATGAAATAAATCATTAATCAATGTTTATTAAAGATAGGGCTAGTCATAGGTTTTCCAAACATGTATTGGGAAGTGATATTGATGATCTTGAAATTCTATCATAAATGGTTTCACTCATGATTTAGTTTTTGAATCTTAGATTTGGATTAGCCATGGGAAAATAGAAGTGATGTTATATCCCTTGGAAGCACTATTAAACTAGATTCATAGGGTATGATCCTATTGGTCGAGGTCATTACTTCATTTGTATGTGTCAAATATACTTTGTCATAAACCATAATATACTAATCATAATGGTCACTATACAATGGAAATATTATCGATGGTTGTGATGCTTAATGGTTTTTTAAATCATAGAGTACATGACTTATAATGGTATAAAAACCAAATTAGTATGTGTGTTTTCTATAACATTATTTCTTAATAAGTCATTTACTCATTTAAAAAGGAAATTAAATTTATAAATGTTTGGTTCATTACAATATTCTCCTAAAAACATCTCTTAAACCCAAATAATAAAGCTAAATCACTCTATATGGAGAACTAAAAACTGAGAAAAACAAATCCTTAAAGGAATTAAACATTCAAAAATCCCAATGATTCCATAAGAAAAAATTCCCTTAAGAACCATTAATGGTCTAATTATCCTGAATAAATGAATAAAACAATAAAGTATTTATACCTCGAGAAATAACTTGATGGAAACCTAGGATTTGAAATATAAAGACTTACCCCTCTATGAGCTCATAGAAACAATAAATGGAATTTCTAGGTGTCTAGTCTATTAATAAATCTCTTGGTCCTAGTTACTTATGTATAACCAAAAAGTATATACACATCCAATCAGAAAGAGCATGAACAACATGGTTAATGTACCAACTAGACACAACAATCTCACAAAAGGGTATATCATCTAACACATCAAGAATAAGCTATAACAAAAAAGGTTTCAATGAGAGGATAATAAGAAAAATAACTAAATCAAATGGTATCCAACATTGACCATAGGAAGAAACCGACAGTGGTAAACAAAAAAGGGATTCCAAAGATAGATTCCAAAAAAATAGAGGTTCCCAACATGAGGCCTTAATCCATTCACAATATTGAAACAAACATAAATGAATATGAACCATTTCAAATAAATTATAACCATTCAAGAGGGAATATCCATAAATAGAAACCAAATATATATTAATGAAATTGGTCTAAAATCCATTAGAAAACTCCATAAAGATCCAAAAATAGAATGGTCTCTAAGAACTGAGAAACTGTAACAAGGAAAACTCAAATACCCTTTACACGATCATCAAAACCCACATTTTGGACCAGTGTCAAAATCAACCATCAACTTATCAATTATGTGTGAAATATTCACTATGAGACCTATGGTAGGATCCATGTTGTCTTGAAGCCTATATTTCATCATAGTTAGGAGTTGATGATTCCTGAATGAAAATTCCCATTTTGGTAACCCAATATAAAAAACCTTTTAAGGTGGCCTAGGTGCCCACATAGATCACAAACTCTCAAGGATTTCAAACAAGACTTCTTAGAATGACCAGATTCTCCACACTATAAGCACACAAGATTCCTCTTCTTTACATGATAATACTATCCCTACTCAAACAATTTTTAAAATCTATAAAATGGAATATATTTACATAAGATAGCCATGGATGATGAATTATCCTATTTCTAACATTTTTTAGCTCCACCTTAGCAAACAGGGAACTTTTAAGAAACATCAGAAAAGAGGAAGGATAGATTTTTAGAATAATAATTACATGGTCTATGTGAATACATATTTTAAAATAGAGAGCCTTAAGGGAGTCATAAACAATAAGTTCATGTGAGAAACATACCCAATTTAAAAATTTCATGGAATAATTATTAAAAAAATGCTCAACATGATTGAGATCTATGAACTTAGAGACTCCCTCCTTGTTAACTTCCTTAGGATATTTTCCCTGAACTAAGAATGACTTAGAGAATTACAAAGGGGTTATTTCATTCCAATGGGGATGAATCATGAATTATCACCACCCTCATCCAGGTCCCTCAAATAAAGAATTGATATACTTGAATTTTAGAGTATTGTGAGTCTTGATAAAATTTAGGATTTCATCAACTTCATCAAGGCACTTCATTGCATTAGTTGAACCAAACTCACCTCCATAAGAAGGGGGTCGATGAACCAATAAGACTTGGATGGGTTCCAAATACTGAAAATAATCTATATCCACCACTCAATTTAGATTATGGGTAGAGTTTTCAACTTGAGGTGTTACTTTCAAAAAATTTAAAGGACTAATTTGAATAATGCACTAGGGAACTAACTTTTTATATTTCTTGAAAAACATTCTGGGATATATTTAGAGACATTATAAAATATAGTATTGTAAACTCAGGCATAAAAAATGTGAAACATAACACAAACTAGCTGAAAAATTCAAATGAAGCTCAAAACTACTTTTTCACAACTTATTTGCATTAAAAACACATAGCATTTCACCATATAAATACATTACACCATCCTTTAAAACGTTAAATATTAAAAAAAATCATCACATTTCAAAAATCCTTTATCATCGCATGGACCTTCTCACATGCTTTTAAAACATTAATCCTATATATCAATTTCAATACTAACTCCATTTTAAAACCATTAATTAACCATAGTTTATTTTAAAAACATTCTTTAAATATTTCGCACATGATTATTTGAAAATTAGGTTTTTAAGCCAAAGATTTCATAAAACACATCTTTTGGTAATTGATAACATTTTTCAAATAATTTAAATGGAACATATTTTAGGTTAAAAATTTTATTTTTCCACAATTTTAAAAATCAGTACCAAAGGGATTAAACTCGTAAAACCAAAAAATATTATAAATCAAACCACACCCATTATTTTATATTCTAAAACAAGTACCCTCAAGATCAACCACACATAATTGAAGTCAATTTGGAAGAAAATGGAAAAGGGTTTTGTGTTTACGGTTAAGGTATAACAATGAAAGGCTCGGTCATATGGGTTGTTAAACCATGAACTAACCTCAAAAAAGTTCTTATATCGACTTCCAAATCAACCACTCTAATTCATCATAGTTAACCAGACCATAAAGTCACTATGCAGATCTAGTCACCTCTCTGATCTAGCCCAAAGCTCATAAGATATTACCAAAATCAAACATAGTCTCATAAAAAATCTAAATCTAATTGACATTAAAATATGGATAATTCAAAATAATGAATCAGGTCACCATTTTTTTGGTAACTCAAGTCTCATTGCAAAGGGTGGCGATCAAAAACCCATTCACAATATAATTATAGAGTACAAACATATCCATAATCTCTTTTCTACCTTGGATCACCCAAAATAAATAATATAATGGTTTTAAAATACCTAATACTTTCGGAATAGACATCCTTTGATACCAATTGTAATGAAATAGTCTAGAATACTCCTTAAACCAATATTTGAACCATTTGTCCACTGGCCCAAAGGGCATTTTCAATCCCCATGGGTTGGAGAATAGCACCTGGGCATCAATAAACAACCCTTGGAAATAATTTCTCCCAAAAATGAAAATATAAATTACAAAAAATTAATGAAAAATTAAAAGTGTAGAACCTCAACTAGATACAAGGATACAATACATAAATATCCAAGAATATAAACTAGAAATACAACTAACACAACCTGTCTCCTGGTGTTCTATGACCACCCACCATGTCTAAATTCACCCTGCAACATACAACCAAATGAACCATAATAGGATGTCGAATAGATCATGAACACTTATTATAGAATCATGAAGTCTAAAAATGACAAATTATACAAGTAAGGTGTGATCTAATAAATCCATGTATGATTCCACCAAAGAGTACGTATATTTAATTCATAAGGAAATCTAAATATTCTAAAATGGAGTAAAATAAAGTGAGTATAAGTATCATATTTTATTTTAGTAAATTAAATACATCAAAATAATATTACAATATAACTGATTTTGTAACATAATCTTTAACATTTCAAACTCATTTCAAGAAAAAAACTAAAATAAACCCATTATTTCAATTAAAACCCTATCTTTTTCACCAAATACTTGAAAAACATTTCACAATATATAGTTAGATAAATCATTTGATATGGTCATGCACCTGATAGTAAGGATTTATACATGATTCAATACAATATAATCAAGGTGAATGTTATCAATAAGAAAATCAATTCAGAAAGGTAATCAATCAAGCAAGGAAAATCTAGTACCAATTAGTGATAATGAGAATTGTCACAAATTATTTAACATGTATGATTATTTAAATGGTATATATATGATATTTTATTGAGTACACCGTAGTTAATTTATTCAATAAATTAGGAAAGGCCACTATGCTTACATCAATTCTAAATAGGCCTCAAGAAATTTACACCAACTTTACTAGCAGCATATCTATATCTTGAACCTTTAATATTCTCTATAGAACAGTTATTTAGTGCGTGTATAAGTCCCCCACATTAAACAATACTTAATCTTGAGATAATTTAATAATTTGACTTTACTTCACATCGATGACCTTTTCAGGTCTGGAGCTTTAGAGAATTAGGTCATAACTCATACATAACAAATTAAATATTACAAGTAGACACTTCTAATCACTATCCATTTTTTTATAAAAAAAATATGTAGAAATAAACATGGAATCGTTTCATACTTTGACAACATAACATTTCCTTGATACCATCCTTGACTCTTTTATTCATTATGTCCTGTGAAAACAATTTCAAAACATGGGATGCGTATAAAAATCTGAGTAAGGGATACACAAAGATGGAAAACTGTTAGTCATGGAAAACCTGAAAACTGTGAATACTTTATCATAATGTAATATGTTTTACCTTTAAGAATTAGTAAATATACTTCATTCAATATAAGCTCATCTCTCACCATTTTTGTAACAAAAACATTACCATAAACCCATAGAAAGAAACAAATAACATATAAAGGTAACTTTGGACATAAACATACTTAAATTTAATAACCATTCAGTTGACTTTCACTCATATCACTAAATGTAATGTCCATACGACTGACTTCCATACCCAATTCATTGGTGGTTATGAAGTAATCACCCTTCTATAGTTTATCACGGAACCACCCATCTTTGGTTTATCATGTAACCCCTTTCATTTGTTTATCACATAACCTCCCATCAAATGTAAAAGTATCAATTAATAATCAAAACACATAAAATATTTCAAATATCAACATTTCACTAATAAAATTATATTTTCAATCATAAGAGGTCATTTCAAGATATTGAAATAGTAAATCCACTTTCAAAACCATTTTCAATACCAAAACACCCGAAGTAGGGTATAATGGATTTCTTTTCCTTTTAAGAAAAATTAAGGCTTATAGAGGAATCAAAATATCAAATAATGGTTATAACGATGGATGGTTCATTATCAATGCATATGTTAAAAAAGTTCATTTTTTTCATTTAGTAAAATTCATTGTAGAGAAAAGATTTAATTTGAATGAAATTAAAATTCAAAGGGTTTTATTGTACACCGAATAAAATAAGGTGGTGTATAACATCAAAATATGTCTCAATTAAAGAAGATTGAGATGAAGTCTCTTACCTTGAGTTCGACTCGTCATGTACAATCATTATGTTCCTAAATCATAAAATTAGGTTAATTTATACTTTCTTGAGAACCTTTTTCAATTTTATTATTCTCTTTATATAAGTTAAGACCAAGTTATAAAATTTTCATAATTATTTAAGTTCATATTGGTCATTTTGTCGATATTCGGAACTTGATTAAAAAATGAAGATGTTTGATGTAAATTTTTCTTGTGGTCAAAATTACATAATATCTATAATATTATTCAGGATTTAAATATCATATAAATATTATATATATATTTTTTTAATTGTCCATAACAATTGGAGATAAGAAATGAAATGCACCATTCATAGAGACAGTAGGTCGTACGTACGCATGAATGCTACTTTCATTTTTTTGTCACATTAAAGGAATGAAAACTAAATGATACACAGATATATAAAAATTACAGTATAATATAATGTTATATATGTTACATAAGTTCATTAACATCATCCTTTATGTGTTCCTTGTATGGAATGAATGAGTCATATCACTTTGAGGGGGCGGTAGTCCATACTTCCTCAAATGAAATTATCATATTTACATATAATGGAAAGCATAAAGGTATGTTGTAAATAAAAATTTAAAAAACATAAAGTCAGTATAAATATAATATATACCATATTCATTCAATCCATTCATATATATAATCATGATTTAATGGAGATCATGTAGAATGAATCACATCGCATCGTGGAGATGGTAAATTGTATGTACGCATGAGCGACGATATCATTCTCTTAGTTGTTAAATGGTATAGAATTGGATGTTATATTAATTATAAAGAATAATTATCATGTTATATTCATTATTTACATCCATTATACTCATCATTATACCCATCCAAATTAATTATTATTGACTTAAAAATTCCCCCATGGTGTGGAGACGGTAAGTAGTACGTACGCATGCATGGTGATATTGTTATTCATATGATGGATAAACAGAGGTATAAGGTTTTCCTATAATAAAATATCAGCATGTAGAAAATTATAAATTTATTAATTTTGTAATAAAACATAAAAATAGTAAGTATAAACATGAAATAATTTTGAAAGAGGTGAAAAACAAATACCTCTTTTTTGAGTATCTTCTTATTATTTTCACCAAAGGTCTCCCTTGGATGGATTTCTACCCAAATTGTGGAATATAGGAGGAAGGTAGGGATCTTGGGAGCTTAGTTAAGTATACTTTGTATGATACAAGGGGATTTATATGTGTGATTAAGTGGGTAGAGGTGGTGTCCTTTTATAAGAGAGAGGAGGGGCACTTTTGGAGAGTCTTGAAATATTATTTTATTATAAATTGATTTTCGAATTATAATAGTTTCAAAGTGACATATTCAGGGAATAAGATGATTTTGGGTCTAAATAATTTCAAACAATACGTTTTATACAATTTTATATCACAAAATTAACCTTATCATTTATCTTTAACCCTTAGTTAAACACATTAACTCTTACCATGTCTTCTCATATTTTCATAATATATGGTTACTATATTTAATATAAAATGACAATAGAACCACAAATGGATCTTTAATGAACTTTTTATTATTATATAAGTCATTTTTTATAATATTATATTTTTATGACTATTATATCATTTAATAAAATAGTATTTGTTTTAAAAACTCATTTATGTCAATTTTGACACTCTTTAGTAATTGATTTTGGTTAAAGTCATAAAAACTAGATTCCTTCGAACCAAAACCATTAAATCAAAGATAATATTTATTAATAATCCATAAAAATTGTGGATATCATAAAAATTATAAAATTATCCTTATTTTAATATTTATAATTTCATTTATTTGAATATTTCATTAATAAGTTAATCACTGCATCATCATTGTGTTATAAATAAATTTATTTATTTAAGGAATAAAAATTATAAATAAAGTACCATTATGTAGGAAATCGTTTTAGATTTATAATTAATATTTATAGTAAAATATATCTTTTATATAACCCTATATTAAATGTGTTTTAGTAAAAGTATACATGTTTATGTTATATTTCTCTTTACTTTAAATTAATTATTATTACATATCATTTTCACCACCAAGTGGCACCCAAATGACAAAGGTTCGGCCTAATGATGGTCATGGTTGGAAATATCTCATAAAATATGATTATGATATGTTTTAGGATAGCTTTATATTATTATAATATTATTTTTTTAACCTTATTTACCTGATTTTCCCTTTAATAATGGTAATTAAAAATAATTACAAAAGTTACTATTCATAATGTCCAAAAATAAAAGGTACATATTTACACAATTTTGACCTTATGATTCCAAATATGGAATCCATTTTCCCAAATTCAAAACACATAAAATGTAGTCATTAATTTAAAATTAATTCTCATTGTGAAAACCAAAAAGGTCGGTTTTTAGGAAGTAAAAACTGTCAAATGATTGACATCTGTTTAGGTCAAAATTAAATTTGAAATTACTTCCAATGACCAAAATTAGATTAAATAATAAAAACATAATTTAATTACACTTTAAAAATACATAAATGGACAATATAACTATATAAATAAATTATATGAAAATAATGTTTTGAATAAAAATACTATATTTTTAATGATTCATTAAAATATGGATTTTATCAGAAAAATACTGAAATTTAAACGAAAGTCAATTTTTATATATCACTTATAAAAAATAATTTTATTTTTTTCAAATATAAAATATAAAAGGGACAAAAAAACTCTATTTAAAATGGGTTCTCTATCAAAAGGTGAAAAAAATACCTTTTAAAAATATTAGAGTATTTCATGCTTAATATTGGATTCATTCTCATTTTAAGACTCTAAAATTTATTGAATAAATGTAAAAACATTAAACAAACATGTATAATCATATTTTAGTTAGTTCTATTCATTCGTTCCAATACAATTACTAGGTATTAACTACCATTTAAAATAATAATATCATTAATGTATTATTTTTTGGTATAACTCAATGTTGTGTGCAACATAAGATTTCAAAGAAACATGTTGTTGTGTGTCGAGTATGCTATCGAAAAAAGCATCCCCTTTAAAATAATATTAATATATTATTCATAAATATTATTAGATATTAAAAAGTGTTATTCTATAAATACCTGGGATGTTACATCATTCCCCCTTTTGAAAATTGCGTCCCTGTAATTTTATTTACTTATCAAATAATTGAGGGAATTTATCCCTCATAACATTTTCAGATTCCCATGTTGCCTCTTCCACCATATGATTTTTTAGAAAACCTTTACCTGATGAATATCCTTATTCTACAAAATTTTCTCTCTATGGTTAATAATTTATATAGGTTGTTCCTCATAAGAAACATTCTCTTCTAACTGAACAACCTTTGTACTAAAAACATGAGATTGATAGGGAATATACTTTATCAACATTGAAACATGAAAACAAATTGTACCTAGGATAAACCTGGAGGTAAATCCACCCTATAAGAAACAGATCCAACATTCTCTAGGATATAATAGGTTCGAATGAACTTTAAACTCCGTATTCCCTTCTTACCAAAATGCATCACACTTTTCCATGGAGAAACTTTGAGAAAGATATGATCACCTACCTTAAAAGAAAGATTCTTACTTTGGTTATCTACATAAATTTTCTTCCTACTTTGTGCTATCCTCATGTCCTTTTGAATCAACTAAACTTTTTATTCCATCTCTTCTATCAATTCTGGTCCCATTAACTTCCTTTCACATACTTCATCCCAAAAAATTGGAGTTCGACAAAGATTTCTATATAATGCTTCAAATGGTTCCATCAGTATACTGGAATGAAAACTGTTATTATAAGAAAACTAATCCAAATAAATATGTTGATCCATAATTCCCTGGTAATCCATTGAACAAGCATGTATCATATCCTCTGATGTCTGAATTGTTTGTTATAACTATGTATCTAATTGAAATTTAAAAGCTATACTGAAATTTAATTTAGTTCCCAGTGACTTATGAAGGCCTTTTCAAAATTTAGAATTAAACCTGGGATCATAATCAGATACAATGGGGGAGGGGAACTCCATGTAAACTGACTATCTCTTTAATATACAATCAAGAAATGTGATCTGGATAAAGAGTATCTCGAATAGGAAGAAAATGACCATATTTAGTCAATCGATCAACAACAACCCAGATTGAGTTGTTACCTTGAGAATTATTTGTTAATACCAATATGAAATCCAGGGATATATTTTTCCCATTTCCAATCTGGCATTGGAAAAGGATGAAGCAACCATTTCTATAATTGTCATTCTACTTTAACATGTTGACAATTCAAACACTTCACAGTGAAGTCAACAATATCTCTTTTCATTCTGTCCCACTAGTAATACTCCCAAAGATATATATACATCTTACTACTATCAGAATGAACTAAAAACAAAGAATTATGAGCTTCACATAATAACTCTTTCTTCAAAAGTGAATCACAAGTCACACATAATCTCTTTCCAATCCTCAAAACATAATCTTTATCAATGTCAAATTTAGATAACTTACCCTTCTAAACCAATTATTCTTTTTTCTACAACTCACTATATTCTTTATGTTCTTTATTAATTCTCTCTGATAGAGATGATTTCACTACCACCTAAAAAAAACAGATTAATTACATGCACCAATAAATTCTAATCCAAAATTCATAAAATCAGAAACCAAAGGATCTCTTTCCAAATATAGTGTGGTTAAGGTGGCTTTATTATCTCGACTCAAAGCATCAGCCACATTATTTTCCTTTCTTGTATGGTAATGAATCATGAAATAATAATCCTTTTTTATTTATATCAATCTCCTTTGTCTCATGTGTAATTTTTTGTGATTCAATATATACTTCAAACTTTTGTGATTAGTATATATTTCACACCTTACACCATAAAAATGATGTCTCCAATTTTTTAATGCAAAAACATCAATAAATAATTTCAAATCAGGTGTAGGGTAATTTAACTCATGAGGTTTAAATAGGAATGAAGAAAAAGAAATTACCAGAGCATTCTACATTAAGACACATCCAAGTCCTTTCAGTGTTGCGTCACTATAGATAAAAAATTAACCATTCCTGGAAGTCATGGAACAAACTAGATCATTTACCAATATTCTTTTCAATTCCTGAAAACAATCATCACATTCTTTTGTCCATATAAACATAACTCCCTAACATGTTATCTTAGTTGGTGGTATAGATAACAGAAAAACGTTTTCAAAAAACCTTTGGTAATAACCTGTTAATCTAAGAAAACTGTGAATCTCTGTGATAACGGTAGGTCTTTTCCACTCTTTAAAAACATTTGTTTTAGAAGTGTCAATAGTTATTCCATCTTTAGAAACAATATTCCCAAGGAATGAAATATTTTGTAACAAAATTTCACTCTTAATAAACTTTCCATATAGTTAATTTTCATATAGGGTTTGAAAAACATCCCTTAAGTGACTTTAATGTTCCACCCAACTTTTTGGAAATACCAAAATGTAATCTATAAACACAACTACAAACTGATCCAAAAAGTGAAGAAAGACTTCATTCATGAGATTCATAAATATAGAAAGTGCATTAGATAACCCAAAGTGCATAAATATAAACTCATAATTCCCATATCTCATTCATAAATTTTTCTTTGGAATGTAATCATATTCCACCTTCAACTGATGGTACCCAGACCTCAAATCAATCATCGAAAAATAATGAGATCCCTATATATGATCAAAAAAATCATCGATATGAGGTAATGGATACTTTTTTATAATAATGATGTTATTCAAGGATCTGTAATCAATACATAGTCTCATATATCCATCTTTCATTTTCAAAAATAAAACTAGAGCACCCCATGGTGAAATGCTAGGTCGAGTGAAACCTTTATCAAGTAATTCTTACAACTATTTTTTCAATTCCATCAATTACACTTGAACTATTTGATAAGGGGGTATATAAATAGGCTTAGAATTCGGAACTAAATCAATAGTAAATACAACTTTATAATTGGGAACAATACCATGAAATTCATTCATAAAAACATATTTGAATTCATTCACTATTGGAATGCCACTAATCAAAAATGTTTCTTTATTTTCAACAAAATGAACCAAATAACTTTCACTACCTTCTTTAATCAATTTTTAAGCTTCTTGGTATGTCATAAAAGGTATGAAATCATTGAATAAAACTTTCTAGGATTTAAAATCTATTTTATCATGATAAAATGAAAGTGAATCCATACCCAAAATCGTATCAAATTCTACTATGAGAAGTTCAAAAAACAATTCAAGAAATTCCATCCCACTAATGATAATAAGAATATTCCTACAAACATCGGTTGCTTTAATACTTCCACCTAGAGTCTTTACCAAAAGTTTTATATCACATTCATGAGATGTTATTTCCAATTTACTTGCTAACCTATCAGAAATGAAAAAATGTGAAGTCCCAGAATCAAATAGAGTACTAGAATATTTTGAATAAACATGTGACATACTTACCACCACATCATTTGATGATCCCGCACCAACCTTAGTACTAGAAAATGATTTTTCCATTCCTTTATGATTTTGATCATTCCGGTTTCCACCCTGGGTATTCAAATTTGGACACACCTTGGCATAATGTCCTATCTCATTGCAACTAAAACAACTTACCACTGGTTTTTCATTTCCTTCCTGATTTTCTTCCTTACAGTTACGAGCAATATTAACCGTCATACCCCATTGAAATAACTTCTCAGATTTTGAGAGATATTCTCTAGGATGCATTTTACCACACTTCTAACAAGTTGGATATTTGGTTTTCTTACCTCCAGGCTTCTTTGAGGAATTTTTTCCCATTCCCTGCCATCTGGATCACTTATTTTGTTTTCTCTCAAGAAACACATTCTCATCAAAGAACTCTATTTCTACCTTCTCATCACATCAGACAAGTTTCTCATATCTTCTGAACTCATAAGAGGATATTCGCTTCGATATTTCAACTTAAATATTGAGTAAAACCTATTTATCTTACTATCAATATCCTGAATAAAATTGGGGACATACATTGACAAACAGGCGAAATTTTATTCATATGCATCCATAGAATATTCCACCTTTTGTATCAATTACAATAATTTCTTATCCATCCTAATTTGAATAGACTTAGGAAAATATTTCTCAAGGATTATATACTTAAATTCATCCCATTCCATGGCATCAGTCTCTGCACTTCCTATGATATTTTTAATCACTAACCACCACTAATTGCATTCCCCTTCAAAATGATAAATAGAAAGACTAACAATTTGATTGTTTGAACACCCCATTACAGCAAAAATATTTTTCAGTTCTTTAATCCAACCTTCAGCTTGCACATGGTCAGATGATCCTATGAATGATTGGGGATGTTGCCTCATGAAATGCTCTATGATCGGCATCTACCTATACGGTTGGTATGGTTGATCTCATGCATGGAAACCACCACCATTTATTGCCTAAGTTAACTAATTCAACACTGAAACAAACTATTCAGTTCCAATTTAGACCATCTCATGATGTTGATTTGGAAGGTTATTTCCCTCTATATGCCTTCCCAACATAGCTTCCCTATTTCCTCTATGGAAAAACATTCTGAACAAACACATCTTAGATGAAACAACATGGAAACCTTCCAATAAAATATCATTTTGACCATAAATTAAAAATCTTTTATGGATATTATAATAATAATAATCTAACTCCTAATGTTATCTAAAATTACCTCTGATACCAACTATAAGGCTCCCACCTTAAATATTACTTAATCTTGAGATAAGTCAATAATTTGAATTTAATTCATAGTGAGGATCATTTCAGTTTTAGAGATTTAGATAATTAGGTCATAACTCATACATAACAACTTAAATATTACAAGTAGAAAATTCTACCCACTATCCATTTTTTTATAAAATAAAATCTCTTTAGAAAGAAAAATGGAATCATTTCATATTTTAACAGTATAAATTTTCTTTCATCTCATCCTTGACCCTATTCTCCTTTAATTCCTATGAAAAAAATCAAAA
This sequence comes from Viscum album, assembly GCA_963277665.1. Classification (NCBI taxonomy): domain Eukaryota; kingdom Viridiplantae; phylum Streptophyta; class Magnoliopsida; order Santalales; family Viscaceae; genus Viscum; species Viscum album. The sequence continues at coordinate 1,814,305,113 of OY728156.1, forward strand.
CATGGGATGAGCATAAAAATATTAGTAAGGGATACATAAATAATGAAAACATCAATTCTTGTCATACTTGAAAACCTTTAATACTTTATCATAAAGTAATACTTTTCACCTTTAAAAAGTAGTAAATATACTTTACTAAATATAAGATAATTTCTTACCATTGTTGTAACCAAAATATTACTATAAACCCATAAAAATAAACATATAGCATATAAAGGTAACTTGGGACATAAACATACTTAAATGGAATAACCATACAGTTGACTTCCACACATATCACTAAATTGAATAGCCATATAACCAACTTCCATACCCAATGTATTAAAGGTTATAACGTAACCACCCATCTATGGTTTATCACTAAACCAAATGTATTTTTTTATCACATAACCCCTTTCATTCATTTATCATGTAACCAATAATCACATGTCCATGTACCATTATATAATCATAACCCATAAAATATTGCAAATATCAACATTTCACTAATAAAATTACATTTGCAATCACAAGAGATCATTTAAAGATATTGAAATAGTAAATCCACTTTCAAAACCATTTTCAATACTCAAACACCTAAAAAGTTAATAATGTATTTCTTTTCCTTTAAAGAAAAATTAAGGCTTATAAAGGAATCCAAATATCAAATAACAGTTATGGAGATGGACGAGTCATTGTCACCAGATACATTAAAAACATTCTTTTTTCATTTAGTAAAATGATTCATCAAAAAAGATTCCTTTTTAATGAAATTAAAAGTCACAAGGCTTTATTATACACCGTATAAAATAAGGTGGTGTATGACATCAAAATATGCCTCAATGAAAGGAGATTGAAATGAAGTCCCTTACCCTGAGTCTGACTCATCACATACAATAATTATGTTCCTGAAAAATAAACATAGGTTAATTTTTACATGATTGAGAACCTTTTTAAAGTTTATTAATCTATTTATATAACTTATTACCATGTTAAAAAAATTACATAATTATTTAAGTTTATATTGGTCATTTTGTGGATATTCAGTACTTGATTTGAAAATGACCTTGTTTAATGTAAATTGTTCATGTGGTAAAAATTACATCATCTCCATAATATTAGTTATGATTTAAATATCATATATCTTTAGTATATATATATTTATAATAGTCCATAACATTTGGATATAAAAAATGAAATGCATCGTTCATGGAGACGGTAGGCCTTATGTATGCATGAACGCAACTTTCATTTCTTTTTCATATCAAAGGAATGAAAATTGAATGATACATAGATATATTATAATTCCACTATAATATATATGTTATATGTGTTATATAAGTTTATTAAATTAATCCTTTATATGTTCTATGTATGGCATGAACGAGTTATATCACTTTGAGGGGGCTATAGTCCACACGTCCTCAAATTGAATTATCGTATTTACACATTATTGAAAGCACAAATGTATGTTGTAAATAAAAATTAAATAATCATAGATTCAATATAAATAAAATATATATCATATTTATTCATTACATTCATATATATAATAATGGTTTAATTAAGATCAATTAGAATGAATCGCATCGCATCATGGAGACGGTAAGCCGTACGTACACACTAGCAACGAAATAATTCTCATAATGGTTTAATGGTATATAATTGGATGTTATATTAATTATAAAGAATAATTATCATGTTATTTTCATTATTTAAATCCATTATACTCATCATTATACCCATACAAATTATGTATTTTTGAATAAAAAATTACACCCTAGTGCGGAGATGATAAGTCGTCTATATGCATGTATGGTGATATTATTATTCATAGGATGGATTGAATGAGGTATAAGGTTATCCCATAATAAAATCTCAACATGTTGAAGATAATGGATTTATTTTGTTAGTATGGAAATGACATAAGAAGAGGAAGTATAAGAAGAAAATAATATTGAAAGAGGTGATAAAATAAATACCTTTTTAGAGTATATCTTTTTGATTTTCACAAAAGGACTCCTCATGATGGATTTCTACCTAAAGTGTGGCATCTAGGATAAAGGTAGGGATTCTGGGAGAATATTTGGGTATAAATTGGATGAGATAAGAGGCTTAAGAGGTGTGAGTAAGTTGGTAGATATGGTATCCATTTATAAGTGGGAGGAGGGGCACATTAGGAAAGTCTTAAAATATTATTTTATTATAAATTTATTTTCGAATTATACTAGTTCCAAAGTAATATTGTTTTAGAATAAGATGATTATGGGTATAAATAATTTCAAACAATTGTTTTTAGACAAATTTAGGTTACATAATTAACCTTATCGTTTAGCTTTAACCCTTGGTTAAAAACATTAACTCTTACCATGTCTTCTTGTATTTTCACAATATATGGTTACTGTAATTACTATTAAATGCCAATATAACCCCAAGTAGATCATTAATGAAATTGTTAACATTATATAAGTCATATAGAATAATATTATATTTTTAGGACTATTATATCATTTAATAAAATAGTATTTGTTTTAAAAATTCATTATATCAATTTTGACACTATTTAGTAATTGATTTTTGTTAAAGTCAAAAAAATGTGGTTACTTCAAACCAAAAGTGTTAAATCAAAGATAATATGTCATAATAATCCATAAAATTAGTGGATGTCATCAAAATATTCAAATTATATTTATTTTAATATTAATAATATCATTTATTTGAATCATTCATTAATAAGGTAATCAATGCATCATCATTGTGTCATAAATAAATTTATTTATTTAATGTATAAAAAATATAAACAAAATACCATTATATAGGAAATCTTTTTAGATTTATAATTACTATTTATAGTCAAAGATATCAATTATATAACCCTATATTAAAATTGTTTTATTAAAAAGATACATTTTTATGTTATATTTCTCTTTAATTTAAATTTATTATTATAACATGTCACTTTTACACCAAAGTGGATCCCAAACGCCAAAACTTTGGCCTAAGGATTCTCATGGTCAGGAATATCTCATCCAACAGGAGTAGGAAACGTTTTAGTGTGGTGTTATATTATTATAGTATTATTTTTTTACCCTTATTTACCTGATTTACCCATTGACTATGGTAAATAAAAATAATTACTAATGTTTCTATTCATAATGTCCAAAAATAAAAGGTACCTATTTACCCAATTTGGACCTTCTGATTCCAAATATTGAATTTATTTTTCCAAATTCAAAAAAAATAAATAGTATTAATTAATTTATAATTAATTCTCATTGTCAAAACCAGAAAGCGTGTTTTTAAAAATTAAAGACTATCAAAAGATTAACATGTGTTTATGTCTAACATAAATGTAAAATTACTTCAAATAACCAAAATTGGATTAAAGGGTAAAAACTTAATCCATTTACACATTAAAAGAAATTAAAATGACAATCTAACTATATAAATAAATTATATGAGAATGTCATTTTGAATTAAAATGCAGTATTTTTCTTTATTCATTAAAATACGGATTTTTTTAGAAAAATACCAAATTCCCAACCACAGTAAATATTGATGTCACGCTTATAAATAATAAGTTTATTTTGTAAAATAGAAAATATAAAAGTGCCAAAAACTAGATTTAAAAAGGGGTCTCCATCAAAAGAAGGTAAAATGACCTTTTAAAAATATTAGTGTATTTCATGCTTAATATTGGATTCATTCTCATTTTATGCCTCTAAAATTTATTGGTTAAATGTAAAAACATTTAACTAACATGTATTATCATATTGTAGTTAGTTCTATTCATTCTCTTCAATACAAATTCTAGGCCGTAACTACCATTTATAATAATAATAATATTATTGTATTATTTTTCGGTATAACTCAATGTTGTGTGCAACGTAAGATTTCGGAGAAACCCGTTTTTTCTTGTTGAGTACACTATTGGAAAAAAGCACCCCCATTAACGTAAAATTAATAACTTATTCATAAATATTAAAAGATATAAAAAATTATTATTCTATATATACCTGGGAAGTTACAGTGTGATTCCACTATTGAACAATAAATATAGTTCAGATCATCTAACTTCTAAGACTCGTATGACTAGTTAACAGAGGTGAGTGAGGAAAACAAGTAACACAAATCACAAAGGGGGTCATCCTTAGTGTCGACAAGGGCTAATTCCCTAGTCATTTTATTTCATTCTTAGTTCAGATATCACTCTCACCACAAATACCTCAATGTGAATAATCCCTTTCTCAACACCCATTGTTGGAAAACACAATAATCAATTAAGTCACATAGAAGGATTATCACAAGATGGGATCATCAAAAAGTGACAATCGGGTTGTTAAGAAACATCAATTTCAAATCAAACCATATATTTCAAATCAATATTAATAAGGGAAACCATGCCCAATTCCTTTTATAGGTCATCAATAGAAAGACAAAATGGACTTTAAAAAAATAATTACTTTTAAAATATTTCTGTGGAATTCAAAAGGAGTATTCACAATTAAAAAGGCTAAAATTCATTTCAAAACATGGGTCTATACCCTTTTCAAAACAATGAATCACTCATTTCAAATCACCCAACACTAGAGGAAAAATGGATATTTTTTCAATGGGTTACTTGAGACGGGCCGATTGCCCCGTCTGAATAACCATTATTTGCGACGGGGGTCATATCGACCATCGCAAAAGGTTTGGCATGTAATACGCGTCAAATTGTGGGTAAGGCTATTTGCGACGGGTTCATATTCTCATCGCAAATAGTCGGCAGCTGTGTTTAGTATTTGCGACCAAATACCTTCCACGTTGCAAATACTTTTTCGGTAGCGGGGCTCGTCTCAAATACCTTTTTAACGGTGCGTTGTAATAAGGGCAAGCAGAGGTATTTGTGATGGGCCCTATCACAAATACTCTAACCTATATATACCCCCATCTGTTTTTTCTCTCATTTCACTCTTTACTCAACTTCTCTCTCTATCTCTACAGAAAAAGTTTCTTCTAAAATCTTTCATAGTTTAAACTTTTAAATCAAAGCATTATTTGCGACTTTAATACCTCATAAGCTTCAGTTTCAAGGTATTTGTCAATATTTTTATTGTTCAGAAAATTTATTTTATTTTAAATTATTTATAATTTTTTTCTTAATTATACATAAATTAATTAAATTAGAATTAATTTTTTTAGTATTTATTTTTATTAATAGTTATATCTAAGTGTTAATGAGGAATAAATTGTAATAATTAGTAATAATTTGTAATAATTTGTAATAATTAATAATAAATTGTAATAAATAGTTATAAATACTAATAAATAGAAATAAATAGAAATAATTAGTAATATTAGTAATAATTAGTAATAAACATTAATAATTAGAAATAAATTGTAATAAATTGTAACAAATTGTAATAATTAGTAATAATTAGTAATAATTAGTAATAATTAGTAATAATTAGTAATAAATTTTAATAAATTTAAATAATTAGTAATAATTAGTAATAAATTTTAATAATCAGAAATAATTATTAATAATTAGTAATAGTTAGAAATAAATTGTAATAATTACTAATAATTATTAATAATTAGTAATAAATATTAATAATTAGTAATAAATATTAATAATTAGAAATAAATTGTAACAATCAGTAATAAATTTTAATAATTAGAATTAAATTGTAATAATTAGTAATAATTAGTAATAAATTTTAATAATTAGTAATGGATTTTAATAATTAGAAATATATTTTAATAATTAGAAATATTTTGTAATAATTAGTAATAAATTGTAATAAATTGTAATAAATAAAAATAATTAGAAATAATTAGAAATAATTAGTAATAATTAGTAATAAATAGTAATAATTAGAAAAAATTAGTAACAATTAGTAATAATTAGTAATAATCAGTAATAATTAGTAATAAATAGTAATAAATAGTAATAAATAGTAATAAATAGTAAAAATTAGTAAAAATTATTAATAATCTGTAATAATTAGTAATATATATTATTAAATAGTAATAAATAGTAATAAATAGTTATAAAACGAAATAATTAGTGATAATTCGTAATAATTAGTAATAATTAGTAATAAATAGTAGTTATTAGTAATAAATAGTAAAAAAATAGTAATAAATAATAATAAATAATAATAAGTAGTAATAATTAGCAATAAATAGTAATAAATTGTAATAAATTGTAATAACTAGTAATAATTATTAATAACTAGTAATAACTAGTAATAATTAGTAATAATTAGTAATAATTATAAATAATTAGTAATAATTAGTAATAACTAGTAATAATTTGTAATAATTGGTAATAATTAGTAATAATTAGTAATAAATAGTAATAAATAGTAATAATTAGTAATAATTAGTAGTAAATAGTAATAAATAGTAATAATTAGTAATAATTAGTAGTAAATAGTAATAATTTGTAATAATTATTAAAAAATACTAAGAAATAGCAATAAATAGTAATAAATTGAAATAATTAGTAACAATTATTAATAATTAGTAATAATTAGTAATTATTAGAAATAATTTGAAATAATTAGTAATAATTAGTAATAATTAGTAATAATTATTAACAAATGGTAATAAATGATAATAAATGGTAATAGATGTTAATAAATTGTAATAAATTTTAATAAATTGTAATAATTAGTAATAATAAGTAATAATTTGAAAAAATTAGTAATAATCAGTAATAATTAGAAATAATTTGTAATAATTTGTAATAATTAGTAATAAATACTAATAAATTGTAATAAATATTAATAAATTGTAACAAATTTTATTAAAATATAATAAATTGCATTAAAATATAAATAGAAATTTTTTTTAATAAAGATAAATAAATTGTAATAAACAAAAATAAATTGTGTCAAATAGAAATAAATCATAACAAATAGAAATAAATCATAATAAATAGAAATAAATTGTAATAAATTGTAATAATTAGTAATAATTAGTAACAACTAGTAATAAATTTAAATAAATAGTAATAATTTGTAATAATTAGTAATAATTTTTGACAAATTATTAATAATTTCCAATAAATTAGTAATAAATTCTAATAAATTATTAATAAATTGTATTAAATTGTATTAAATTAAAATAATTAGCAATAATTAGGAATAATTATGAATAATTAAGAATAATTATGAATAATTAGGAATAATTAAGAATAATTAGGAATAATTATCAATAATTAGGAATAATTTTGAATAATTGGGAATAATTATGAATAATTGGGAATAATTATGAAAGATTACGAATTATTAAGAATTATTAGAAATAAATCATAACAAATTTGAGTACATTGATAAACTTGAAAAAAATTCAGTGGATTGGAAACAAATTTTTGATCGACGCCTCAGCGCCATGCAACTTTCTTCCACTGGAATCAATATAAAAAATCTGCTCGGACATACATCTGAGAATATTTTTCATAGTGATTTAAGTCGGAGAAAGTTGCAAGGGGTGAGCCATTGGACAAAAGAGGCTCTTTTGCCCGATAACTCATCCCCTAGAAACTTTATGCATCTGAAATCACTCTGAATAGTCTGCTCAGACGTACGAATATTCATTTTCTAATACATGAGATTGTGGATAGCAGTGTGGTGAGTCATATCTTCTCTTCATCCTCATATATACAAAAATGGAAATTCATATGTTGAAGTATACTTTTCATAGTGCTTTTAGTTGCAGAAATTTGCAAGGGGATGAGTCGTCGGGAAAAAGAGTTGTCGTCAATCCATTGGAAATTGTGCCGCTGGTAATTAAAAATAATTAGTACAAAGTACCTAAAATTAATAATAATTAGTGGTAATTAGTATAAATTTTTATAAATGAGTGTATATTTTTATAAAAGATTAAAAAATAGAATAAATAACTATAAAATAATATAAATTATTATAAATCTTTTAAAAATAGAATTTAATTGTCTTCTTTTTTTGGATAGTTCTTATCTTATATCTAATTATACAAAATAACTAATTATTTTATATTTTATCACAAGAATCATGCATGTTCAAATGACTACATCTTATATTATGATGAAAATGAGTTATTAGATAGTTGTCCCACATGTGGACAATCAAGGTATAAATAAGCTCAACCAGTAAACAATGGATTTGTTCCTGTAAAAAAATTGAGATATTTCCCACTCATACCCAGATTGTAACATTTATTTATGTCTCAAAGTAGAGCACCATTGATTTCATGGCACAAAACCAACATTTCAACTAGTAAAAGCTTAAATCATCCGTATGATGGGGATTTATGGAAACATTTTGACCAAGTGCATTCATCGTTTTCTTTAGAAGCCCGAAACGTGCGATTGGGTATTTTTACTGATGGTTTCTGTCCATTTTATTCTTATGGTAGTCAGAATTCATGTTGTCCTATCTTTATAACTCTCTATAATTAACCTCTGTGGATATTGATTAAGGATACATATATCTTTTTTACCTTCATAATTCCAGGTCATCCAATAAATAATATCGATGTTTATTTGAATCCATTGAATGATGAGTTAAATTCATTATGGAGTATTAGTGTCAGTACATATGATGTTGTTGCGAAACAAAAGTTCATACTGAATACTGCATTGATGTGGACAATTAGTGTCTTCCTAGAATATGGCGTGTTATTTGGCTGGAGTACATATGTTCCAAAATCATGTATGTGTTGTATAAGAGACAGCAAAGTATTTTTTTCTCATTAATGGAAAAAATCTTATTTTTTCAATTGACATCAAAGATTTCTCCCAACCGATCATCCTTTTCGAAGAAAAAAATATCATTTTAGAAAAGGAACAATTGAAAAAGATGGGCCTCCAATAATGATCTCATGTATAGAGTTAAAATAAATTGTCTCTTCATTACCTCCCATCACATTTAGACTAACAATAAAACAACATAAAATTGATGGGTTTGGTAAAAGAGCATAATTGGATAAAACAGAGCATTTTTTGGGATTTTCCATATTTTCCTGATTTGTTGGTCCGTCACATGTTGGATTATATGAATATTAAGAAGAACTATTTTGATAATTTATTTCATACGGTTTTGGATACACTAAGTAAGACTAAAGACAATGTGAAGGCACAAATAGACCTTACACAAATTTTCAATTGACCATAACTTGAACTATTTGAAAATGTTAGATCACAGAAGTTAATGAAACCAAAACCACCTTATACACTATCCAAAGAGAGTCATTTATTATTTTTTTAGTGGATTGAATATTTGAGACTTCCATATGGTTATGCCTCAAATTTGGGAAGATTTGTTAGAAATGGTCATATTACCAGATTGAAAAGTCATGATTTTCATTTATTAATGGAAATTCTTCTTCCAATTGAATTAATAGGTTTGTTAAATCTAATTATTTGGGATTCACTAACAGGCATATGATATTTTTTTCGAGACATTTGTGCATCAACAACAGACTATGATTCCATAAGAAAATAACAAGAAGATATCATTTTAATTTTATGTAAACTGGAAAAAATCTTTCCACTAGGTTTGTTTGATTCAATGAAGCATTTGATATCACATTTTTCAAATGAAACAAAATGTACAGATCTAGTTATGTTTTGATGTATTTACACATTTGAGAGATTCAAGAATAAATTGAAAAAAAGTACATAAAAAAGCATTAGTTGAAGGCTCAATTGCAGAAGCATATTTGCAAGAGGAAATTTCTTTTTTCTACTCTCATTACTTTTAACATGAATATCCCTCAAAACACAACCACATGAGCTGTATTGAGATAAATGTTGAAGATGACATGAGAAATAAATTACCAGTTTTCAATCAACCTGAACTTGGTTTTCGTGGAGGTCATGAACGACGGATTTCAGATGATGAACATCACAGAGCTCATACATATATTCTACTGAACTGTGAAGAAATAACACCATTATTATTGTGAGTTCTCCTATCAATTATTATATAATTTTAATAATATTACATTAATATTATTTTATTTTTATGTTATTTAATTATCATATCAATAAAAAGTTTCCACAAATTACAGTATTTTCTCTTCAAGAACGTCATCAAAAAAATTCCTACTGGTTTCAAAAACTGGTAATGTAAATTATTTGGTATTTCACATAAAAATAAATTTAATACTTTTTATGGTGATAATTGTTTTAAAACTTTTTAATTATCTCAACATGGTGATAAAATTGTTATTCAATTGTCTATATTAAGTAACCCCCAATCCAAAATGCTGAAATCTTTTAGTGCATATGTGGTGAATGGTTATCGATTTCATACACATGCATATGGGGAATAAAAAAATGGGCATTGGTGTTTTCTTGAGAGGATATCATCATAGATAAACTAAATTTTACTTTTACAGCATGCTGGAAGAAATCATTGAAGTGTGTTATCTGGGACAAAATTGCATAAAGGTGTTTAAATGTCAATGGTTCGATACTAAGAGAGGCTTACATGTTCATCTGATCCATGGAATCATTGATATTAAATATAAAAAATCTTCATTCAATAAATAAACCATTTTTATTGGATCATCAAGAACATTATATTTATTAGTCAAATTATTTTTCTAATTTAAGGGTGTTGGGTGACTGGTGGAGTAGTATAAAAATTAAATCTCAAGAGAATCAATTTACTGAAATTGAATGTTGTTCCACTGAAGGGAAAAGAATTTAAATTTGTTAGGAGACTGTTCTGAATCAATAATTTACATGAAGAGACATGAATATCATTGATGACACCACATAGTTAAGGGTTAATGGTGATGATGATGTTAATGATGTTACAACTAATTTTTAAATGATAAGAGATGATGAAACTGAAACTAATATGGAAATTGATGATGTTGATGTGGAAGATGAATACATTGACATAAATAGGGATAAAGATGAGGATGAAGATGAACATTAACACATTTAAATGATGGTTATAGTCATAATATGTATATAATAGTTATTTTCAATTGTTTGAAAATAACAATGATTTTGTGTTTCAGATGGACGGCGATATGTTACCTATGATGTAGGAGGGTGATCTACCTTTTGACGAGAAAGAGGTCAGATTAGTCGACCCTCATATTGTTGGTAGTTTAGGGGGTACTCAGAGGGGGTGTGGTCTTGCTTGATTGATGATTCCTGACCCTATACCTGAGCGACATCCACATCTTGGGTTTGATCTACACATGCAGAGGTATATTTACCTGTGAATTTTAGTTAGTTTTCATTAATTTATTTATATTCTAATTGTTTGATTAATTATTTTTTTCATAGCTTTATACTTATAGTGGTTGGATTGGGGAGCTCTATATTGTGTAATTATATTTTTGATGCATGAGTGTAATGGGATCACATTCCCTTCAATGTTTATTACTGCATATTCAAACATTGGCTAGTATGTAAAGAAATAAAATTTATTTTGAAATTAATTTAATTTATAACTTGATATAATAAATTATTTATAGGGTGTATGGTATCCCATTGAGGAGATCATGTGTGATCCTATTTGGAAGGGATAGTAGAGAGCTATGTTGATCTATTGCACTTAGTTTTTGCATAATTTGAAAAGGAAAGAAATGGATAAAGAAGGAGTTCCAGAGTTTGATGAGACATGTTGTGTCCACTGACCAGATTATATTTAATATCAGGTTTGTGATGGATTATATACACACTGGTTGAGTAGGTAGTTTCATATTAGATCATCAGCAGGTCATAAAAATCAGGGGAGAGATGAGGTGACACATCGAGCTCATAGTCGTACGTTCAGTACGCATACAGAGTATATGGTAAATACATTTTTTAAAATATTGTATATAACTTTAAATGTAAACAGTTTATTTTATATTCAAATAGACAGTTGCACAATCTGATATTACAAAGTACAACATTTATAAGGCGATGTACAGTGATCCAACCACTAATGAGATAAGAGGTGCTCGCCATTATCAGATTGTGGTCAGTATAAGTTTTTTTAGAGTATTAAATTTAACTACAAAAAAATATTTTAACTATTTTAATTTTAAATTTCAATTGAAGGAGTAATATGAGGTCGTGACATCTCATAAAGATGTTGAGATTCAGGCCGAGACTGATGGTCAGATCAGTGACCCCCAATTTGATGAGTCGGTATGGAAGCAAGCACCACAGTATGGTTTCGGGAAAGGCTGAGTTGTCGGTACCAGCTCTCAAGTGACCCCTAGGGGTTTTCATGGCACCTCTGTGATGTCAGTGACCCTCTCAAGAGGAGCTTGTTGAGATTCATCGACATCTCATACACAGTATTAGGAGAAAATTCAAGTTCATAGTGAGCTTATAGAGACCACACGTAGGGAGAAAGAGTAGATTTTCTAGTGGTAGTAGTATCAACAAGAAGAGTTCCTCTGATAATAGCAACAGTATTAGATGTAGGATGAGATATGTCAATTGCTGTAAGAGTAGGATCGTGTGAAGATAAAGTACATGTGATGTCTAACTCGTGGTTTAGGGATTGTGTTCCCTACTCCATCTTCTTCAGTTCCTCCAGATGACCCTACCCCTGATCAGTGACGTGTTTTTATTTTTTGATGAACCATTTGAATTTTTTTATAAATTAACTATTTAACATTTTAAATAGTGTGTGTCTTATATTGTATTAAAAAGTATGTTTTTTATTAATTTAATTCTTTTCTTATATTTTTTTTATTAACTAATATATTTTTATATTTTTATGAATACTCAGGTTTTTATTATATTACTAATATTATTATTTCATTAATATTTATAATATTATTATTATATTAATTATTTTTTTATAATTATTTTTTTTACAAATTTTAATATTATAAATTTATTTATATTAATGTTTTATTATATTTATTATTTTATAAATAATTCGATTATATTAATATTAATATAATGATTTTATTTTTATTAATATTATATTATTATTATTATTATTATTATTTATTTTATTATTTTATTTATTTATTTTTCTAAATATTTTCGATGGTCTGTCGCAAAAGGGTTTATTTTTTTTATATTTTTAGGGCTAATTGTGATGGACTGTCACTATTAGTATTTGCAATGGTCCGTCGCAACTAAGTAAAAAAGATGGAGGCTATTTGTGACGGGTTGCTAGCCTATCACAAATAGTTTCTTAAAAACACTGACTGTTTTTTCGATGGACCAGCGACCTGTCACAAAAAACTTATTTTTTGCGATGGTCTTTCCCAAAAACTAATATTTGCGATTTCGTTTTCTGCGACAGGTTATTTTCAACGGGAACTAGTCGCAAACGACTATTTTTTATGGGGTCCCATCATAAATAACCGGCTATAATAATGCATTTTTTCAGTAGTTCATGAATACCCAATTATAAATAAGGGTAAAATTATTCAAAAAGGGCTCTGGGTTATTTTATAAATGAATTTTTAAGAACTATGAGTAAAACATTAAATGAATCCACCAACTCCAATCAAATAATTTTATTTTACTTCATAAATAAAATATACCCTAAACCCTCACTATCAAAAAAATATCCTTTAAACTATACAGAAATAAAAGAAATAAAAAAAATGGAATTCAATGATTTAAAAGTATTCAGAAGAATCAAGATCACTATCAATTCAATCCAAGTCATTTTAAAATCATAGAGAATAGGATAAAACATTCATTCATGGTCCAATTCAATGTCCACTTTCATATAACATATATTAAGAGGCATAATTACATGTCTATGAATTATCAAGAAAACATGAATCAAAATATAAAGTAAAATAATAGAAACACCAACATGGAATTTCCAAAATCAAACTGTAAAGAAACAGAGATGAGTCACCTTTGTTGGAAGATACATACTCACGGAAGAGGGGTCTCTAAAAAAAGTGATAAGATATCCTATAAACATATTCGCATATCAACCTTTATAGGAACAATAAATCTCTTGGCTTCTATAGCCTCTAAGAATAATAATCAAAATAAAAAGAAATATTGAAGGCCAATAAGATAAATACATACCACAAATGGTCTTCCGCTTCAAAGGAATCTTTTATTTACCAAAAGATATGGTTAGAAGAGCTAATATCACCCATGAGGCTCCCAAGGTTTAAGAGTGTTCATATATGTTCGAGGGAGAATATAAGACAAATTAAATGGGGTTTATTGGGTGAATTTACCAGGCTAACACAACGTTGTCCCATGTCTAGTGACACCACTGACTAGTCGATGGACCTTATGACTAGTTGGTGGTTACAACAAAAATGGTGTAATCGTCCATCCCACTAGATGGACGGTGGCTATAGTATATTATTGTATCCATTTTACAGACAAATGATGAGAGAATAGACCTCATTGGCTAGTTGGTAGACCACCCATAGCTTTTAAAGGTTTAGGTTGATTCCATCACCTACTACGAAGGCCTGAGTTATCCTCCAACCACACAAGCCACCTGAAATTATAACCAAATATTGAAATTTTTATTAAATTAAAATTGGTATGTTAAAATTTTCTAATTAGTGGTTTGTGAAATTTAGTTTAAGGGTTTGGATTTATGGATAATTTATATGATTATACATAATGGTTTAACTTCAAAGGATAACTGGTTTTGGAATTTGTGTAGAATCTTGAGGATCTAATCTTGGTAGGTGGATTACATACATTCTGTGATATTGGAAAATTTATTTATAATTGGTTGATTTATTATGATTATTAAATTAATTTATTCCCTTGGATTAGTGAGAAACCATAATTTCATTTAAAATAAATATTCATGATAAGTTATTTTTGTAAAATACATTGGATAAGTTTTAGTTTTTTTAAATGATTTAATTTTAATTTATCTAATATTAATTCATGGTGTGATTACATGTGTGAATATATTTTTGTGCGATGTATTTTGAAAAACTCTTATGTTTATTCTATGGTAATGTGGGTACTTAGAAATTCTAGGTTATGGTGATAAACAATTGGAATGATTGGGGATCAAATGATACATCTCATTCCTTATCATGGAAATGTTTTTTTAATGGTTGGGGTCGAATCCCCATTTTATTATTAAAGAAAATCAAAGACCACTCTTAACTAGGTAGAGGGAGACCCATTACATATCTCGAAGTCCTAGTGGGCTTGTAGCCCATTACATAGCCTGTAGGCCAAAATTTTTGGCCCAATGCCCATTTTGTGATTAGTAACCTGCCTACTACAGTACCTGCACAGTACCGCGACTGCTACAGTTCCCTGCCACCGCCACAGTACCTTCCGATCTACAGAACCGCCACTACTACAGTACCACTACAGTACTACTACAGTAACCTTCACCCAATGGGTTTTGAACCCCCATTTTTCATATATAATTACAGGGTTCTTACCACTAATCCAAACCCCAACTACACCTTATCATGGAAATGTAAATGGTTTGGGGATTTAATCATTAAATGTCCAATTAATTGGATTATATAGTGAAAAACTATATAGTGATTGATTAATTGATTTAATTTTTTTATTCTCTATTATTCCTTGGCACTAGTGTATTTTTTAAAATATGTAGTGTTTATGGAGGTTTTCATAAAATATGAAGTTCCTTATGGTTTTGAGGAAAAAGACAGTTTCCATTGATTTTTTGGGATAATGTGTAGTTTTATAAAAAGATATTTTTAGGGATGAAACAAGGATCATATACTATTTAATTAAATATTAAATTGATTTGGTGTTCTATAGAATTTTTTTTTAAATAAATGGATTTAATATATTGTTCTTGATATCTCGGTTTTGAATTTTTTTTAAATATATACTTTAGATCAAACTTTTTACACTTATCATTATTTATTAGAATTTCATGTGTTATATATTCTCATGAATGAATATTTATTGAAGTTTTTAGAAAAATATTATCAAGTTTATAATCATCCTCTAAATTATCATTTTTCTAGAAAAGTAAATGTGGTTAGCCAATATTCAAGAAAAGGAAACATCTTGTACTTTATAAATATGGATTGGTATGTCCACTATAGAGACATTGTGGGTGGATTTAGTGGGTTGGACCTAAGTCTCTTTTAATTACATGAAGTCAACATGTTTTATTATACTTATGTGTTTGATTTCATAAAACTTATTTTTTTATTATTGAAAGCTTAAAATCATTTTAGTAAAAGATTTTAATATTTTTATTGGAATTTTTATACTCAAATGGATTTATGTTTTTAGGGAAAATAACTCCTAGATAATTTATTTTTTCCCTAAATAGTATTTTTTTATCCTCCGGTAATTAGGATATTGTTCTAGAGGCTATGTCAAACTTTAATTCAAGACTCTTGATTTAATACTTTGGGTCTGGGTATTTAGTATCCACCCTTCCTTCATGTAATGTGAGTAATATAAACTTGATTAGTTCCTTGGGGGAACCCTAAATGGGGGGAAAGTCATAATTAATGATGAGATAATGTGATCATAGACTTAGAGGTGTGAATTGGTTTCAAAATTGATGGTATGGTTTCCTCTTTGAGATAGTAATTATTGGGAAATAAAATAAATCATTCCAAGGGGGAAAATATGTCTACAAGCATGATGTATGGGTGGCACAATTTAATTATTAGGACTTGGTTTTTATAGTGATGATAAAATTATGATTGTACATTGGTCGAACTAGTATTAGGATCATTGATAGTATAGATTTTTTTGAGCTATTTTTTACAGTATTTAGATAGTACTATGCATAGAAAAATTTAAAAAAAGATAAACAAGTATTTCATTTTGTTGAGCCAATAGGTTAGATATCAGTTGAACTAGAAAATTAAGTGAATGTGTATTTAAAGGTTAGAAATAGGTTAACCTATTATCTCTATTTTAATGAGTATTGGAGGGTTTCATGTGGGTCAACCCGTATCTAATATGATGTTTCTAAAATTTATAATTTATTTCCATATAATGACATTCGATAAAGTAGGTTTGGTGTCAAATTTGGGTGTGTTCATTAAATCATGATGATGTAATTGGAATTTTTTTTTATGTTATTTCTCACATCTCATATTGTTCTTGCACAAAATATATATTGGATTACTTTAGGAATATATTTTGGGATGATTGACATAGTAATATTACTCACACCCTATATATGAACCTTATGGGTATTCATATTTATGGGACCATGATATAGGGAAAGGAAAGGCCATAATGACTAATGGTTCGACTGTATTGGGGTGATCAGGACTGAGAGATTAAACTAAGTGAGGAATCATAGTATTTTTAATGGTGTATATATTCCTTTAATTAATTTAAATTATATCATTTGTATGATTTATCCTCTCAGAGATATATATTTTATTGAATGATTTGAGTGACATTACTTGGGTGTCATATTTGTTATAATATGTGACATTTTTTATTATGGTTGGACCATTACTGTAATTTCATTATAAATTTTTTATACTAGTTTTTTTTCTTTACTTCATTGATATTTATAGTTTTCTGGTAGAGGATACAGTCTCTACCTGAAATCAATAGACCCTTGTTACTAGTTAGAAAACTCTGGTATATGGGTTTGAAAAAAAGAGTTATTATATGCTTTGGCTAGGTATGTATGGAAAATCACTAAGGTCGGGATGTTTAATAATTCAATCATAGCCATTATTTCACTATTTTTTAACATGGTAAAAATAGTTAAGTTGGTTGGAATATCAAATGTAAAACATGCTTATGCTTATCTAACATGTTTATAGTAAAAATAAAAGTTTCCAAGGTTATAGTATTGTATTTATTAGTTTATAAATTTTATGATTTCAGGATTTAAAGGGAAATAATTTGTGGGTTGCTATTTATTATTTTACTACTTTCCCATTGTAGAAAGACGACATGCATACATATATCATATTTTTCACATAGGTTCACATAACATGTGTTTGATTGTGTGTTATTGATAATTTTTTTTTGAATATAAATTTGGAAAATTAACACATTAATAATAATTTACATAGTGTTTTCCTCTATAAATTATTAGTATTATATCAATTTATAGAACCAATCATGGATATTTTCTTCCGTGGTTCACACTTAGTTACTGAAAATGTGAATTGTATATGTATTGTGAAAAATACCCTGAGAGTGTGTAAATTTTTTATACATATTCCTTATGCAAGTAAAAAAATATAATTTTAGTTGAGTGTATAAGTTGATGATAGTAATAAATGATCCTAGTAGATAAAGGGTTGAGTGTGAGACTAAATTAGTGGGATGTATTTCATGTGAATTATATTCCTAAACTATGATATTATGAATTTTTATATAAATTATTTTACTTCTATGTTTTAAATTTAAATGATATCCCTCCATGATGGCCTCCAATTGAACATTTAGAGGGAGGAGATGATAATATTCCTCCTATATAAGCATATGATCCTCTAATTGATTAGAAACTCAGGGAGATATTCCTTTTTGTGATTCAATATTTGGATCATATAGATCTTAGGGGTAATATATCAATATCATACCTCACATATGAGTTTTAGATTTAACACTTAACTAAATTTCTTAGTTATAGTGGACTATAGGGTTTTGAAGAACAAATTGAGTTGATCCTATGTAGTTTTTAACAAATTGAGGCCCTTGTTGAATAAAGGGTGAATCTGGAAGCATATATGTTATGAAAAATATCTAATATCTAGTAGGACATTTAGGTTATAGTGGTACAACATGAATTACTGTCTTCCCAAGACATACAGACTTATTTTTTTTGAGTAGTTTTTCTTCAAGACACCAAGAATAATGTTTGTGAAGGAATTTATGAATCTCTTCTAGGGTTATATTACACAATTGCATTATGATTTGAACTTTATAAATTTTATATAATTTATTCGATTCTGAAAAAATAACGAGGCTATATGGGAAATACATTTCATGGTTTGGTTGAGGAATTTAATGTTGGTTCCAGTTATATTGTTTTGTATGAAATCCTTTTATAAGATAATGTACTAATCCATTCTTGATAAGGGTAACCATGTAACATCCCAGGTAAATAAAGAATAATACATTTTCATACTTATTAATATTTATGAATTAAATATTAATTTTACTTTAAAGGGGTTTCTATGTTCGATAGCATACACGATACACAACAACGAGTTTCTTTGAAATCTTACGTTGCACACTAGTAATAAAATAATATTATTTTAAGTGGTAGTTAACACGTAGCCGTTGTATTGGTGGGAATGAATATAAATAACTAAAATATGATTATATATGTTTGTTAAATGTTTTTACATTTATCCAAAGAAGTATAAAGGCTTAAAATATGAAAAGAATTCAATTTTAGGCATATATACTCTAATTTTCACAAAAGGTCCACCTATCGCCTTTTGATGGCGAACCCTCTTTAAATATAGTTTTGGTCACTCTTATACATTCTATTGGACCAAATAAAATTCTTCTTTAGAATCAGGACATCAAAATTTACTTTGTGTAATTTTTTGTTATTTTTCGATAAAGTTCATTTTTTAATGAATAGTGAAAATGTTGTATTTTAATTCAAAACCTCTTTTTAATATAATTTATTTATATGATTAGATTATATTTTGAAATGTTTTTAAAGTGAAATTAGATTATATTTTTACCATTTAATACAATAGTGTTCGTTGGAATTAATTTCACATTGAAATTGAACTTAAACAAGTGTCAATCTTTTGATATATATTGTTTCATAAAAACACGCTATTTGTCATGAAAGCGGGAATTAATTATTAAATTAATTAATGTAACTTATATGTTTTGAAATTTTTAAAATAGAAATAATTTTTGAATTTGTAATATCAAATATAGCTTAGGGTGAAGTTTTGGTATTTTTTTGAAAAACTTCAATTTTGATGAATAGTGAAACCACTAAGTGGTACTTAAAAAAACTGGTTTTTTGATTAAATGAAATTTTACCACCTCTGTGTTTTAAATTTAAAAAATCCAAAATACATGGTTGTCATTAGGAAGTAAAATCTGGTTCAATGGGATTAATATAATTTTTTGTTAAATAGTAACTTTTAAGTTTTTAATCGCGATTAGAGGTAATTAGTGTAATTTAAGTTTAAAATAATGTTTTAATAATATGAAATGACCTTGACACATGTACTACCTTTATTGGATGTGTTATTGACGACCAAGACAATCCATGGGTCGACTTGGGGACCCCATAGATCCACTTTGGTAGGAAAATGACATTAATAACTTTTTATTTAATGTTAAAATAAAAATGTCACAAACATGTGTTGTTTTACTAAAAAAAATTAAATGGGGTTATACAAGTCATAATTTTGACTATAAATATTCATTAGAAATCTGAAAATATTTCCTACATCATGATATTTTTTTATAATTTTTAGAGATTAAATAAATTAAATTATTTATGACGCCATGATGATGCAGCGATTACCTCATTATTTAACGATTTAAATAAAATGAAAAGATAATCTAAAATATAAGACCTACACATGTCAAAAACCTATTGGATGGCTGTATTTAGAACTATTATCACCTTATCCTCGAAATATATAATTCTGGGACCTTCAAAATCCGAAAAGCATTTTATAATAAAGTAACCTTTTATAACATTCCAAGAGTGCCCCTCCTCTCCTCTTATAAAAGGCCCCCACCTCTACCACCTTACCCACACCTCTCAAGCCTTTGGCTCGGCCAAACCCTGCCCATTTTTTCTCTAAACATCCTTGTATTACTCTTAAAATCCTCACTTTGGGGAGAAGTCTTTCCAATGAAGCCTTTGAGCTCAAATCAAAAAGAGTTACCCGATTTAAAGGTAGAGTCTTCTCTTGTGTTCTTATGTTTTATTTTGCTTCTCCAACCCCATAAACTCTTTTTATTCCTTTATTTTGTAACAAAACCAGTATCTTAAATATACTAGGATGTTTTTATGAGAATTATTAGAGCTACACTTACACACACCTACATCTAATGGTTAAAGAACATACTGTTTCCGTGGATGGCGAATTTCTGCCACATGAAATGATGATTGTTCAATAATCTTCTAACACCTTTAATGGTTGACATTAATATGTCACTATATTTATATATGATATATAATATTTTTATTTTTCATTAATCTTCTGTATTTTTCATTTATTTCTTACCTTTATGGCTTCCATTATGGGTATATGCAATATCTTCATTTTAGGAAGTGCGGACTACCGCCCCCTCAAAGTGATTTGATTCGTTAATTCCATATGTGTGATGTATAAAGGATGGATTTAATGATATTATATATGAAATTATACTGGAATTATAATATACCTTTATTTCATTATGATTCCATTCCATAAAATAGGAAATAGAAATGAAAGTAGCGTTCATGCGTACGTACGGCTTACCGTCTCCATGAACGGTGCATTTCATTTCTTACCTCTAAATGTTATGTAATATTATAAATACATGTATATGCTGGATATATATGATATATATGATATCCAAATCATGAATATAATTCTGTATATAATGAACCTTTGACCACATAAACAACATGTAATTGTAAGAAGTCCATTTTTGACTTAAGTACCAAATATCGACAAAATGAACTTTATTAAATTAAATGATTACATAACGTTTATAACATGGAAATAAGTTATATAAAAGGAATGGTAAACTTGAAAAAGGTTCTTAAGAAAGTAGAAATTAACTTTAGTTTGTTATTCAGGAGATTAAAGAGCAATCGAGTCACGTCGAACACGAGGTAAGGGACCTTCTTAACCTAATTTCCGTTATTTGGGTTAATCTCCTACTTTCAAATTATGTCATGATATTATTATGTCATATCTTGTATTTGTACTTTATTTATGTGTACTTATAGTGAATACACATAATATATCTATTTTATTTAAAAAATGATCTTTTTAAGGGACTTCGTCTCAATCTCCATTCATTGAGGCATATTTTGTTTTATACACAACTTTCTTTTATACAGTGTATAAACCCCTTTGAATTTTACGCTTATTCAAAAGGAATATTTTTTTATACGAAGCATTTTACTAAACAAAAAAAGGAATGTTTTCATTTTCATACATATGCAGCGACAACAAATTCTCCACAGTCGTGACCATTTTTTGAGTTTCGGCTTCCTCTACAAGCCATAACCTAACTTTTTTTAAAATGTAAAATAAATACCATGTATTACTTTTATTTTATTTTGGTATTGAAAATGGTTTTTATTATATCAATTTATTGTATTGATATCTTGTGATTGAAATGTGGAAATTTTATGTTTCCTTTATTCATGTTTTATGTGATACGATTATGTTATGGTTCTTGGGCATTGTTATGAAGACATGTGGTTCTTTGATAAACTAAGGGCAGGTGAGTCCGATATAGCTCTCCAATGCATTGGGTAATGAAAAAGAGTTAAACGTTACAGTTTCTCTGAAGAGATTTAGGGAATATACTATGGTGGGCATTCCAAATGTAACTATGAGGGTTACTCCCTACGTAAGAATGTTATGAAAGCCTCAAGTTACCTTTATGTCTTACGATTTCTATGATTTATTCATGATTTGATGTGATATGTTAAAATGATTATGTTTTATGAGTAAAGTATGATTTCATACATGGACTAATGTTTTCATTTCGTACTTTTATATCCCTTACTGAGCTTTTTATGCTCATCCCAATTTTTTGAAATGTTTTTCACAGGACTTAATGTGGAATAGGGTCAAGGATGGGATCAAGGAAAAGTCATGCTATCTAAAACATGGAACTAGACATGTTTCTTTTTAATAGTTTTTATTTTATGGAAACTTAGTAGAAGTGTCTACTTTGTAATATTTTGAGATGTAATAGTTATGTCCTAATTCTCTAAAACTCTAAACCTAAAAATATCCTCAATGTGAATTATTCATTTAATTAAATATTAAGTTAGGTTTAAGGTCGGGGCCTTATAGTTGGTATCATAGGTCAGTTTAGACAACTTTAGGAGTTATAATTCTATTAAATGATTATCCAAAAATATTTTTTTATGGTCAAATTGAAATGATATATCATTTGAAGATTACCATGTTGCTTCTCCTAAGATATTTTTGTGTTAATAATGGTTTTTCGTAGAGGAAAAAGAACAGATTTTATGGGAAGGCATACAGAGGGAAATGACCTTTCAAAACAGTATCCTGAGATGGTAAGAATCAGAACTAAATAGTTTATTGCAGTGATGGCTCAGTTGACTCAGGTGATAAATCATGGTTGTTTTTACTGACAATATTTTTGTGTTTTCTAAAAGTAAATAGAAGCATGAAAGACATTTAAGGGTTATTTTTAAAACCTTAAAAGAAAAGAAATTGTATGGTAAATTCAACAAGTGTGAGTTTTGGTTGCAACAAATTTCTTTCCTTGGTCATATTGTTTCTAAGGATGGGATAATTGTTGATCCTGCAAAAACAAAGGTTGTTGAAGAATGGACAAGACCCACAAATGTAACTGATATTCATAGCTTCCTTGGTTTGGCAGGATATTACCGAAGGTTTGTTAGAAATTTTTCATAGTTATCTAGTCCAATGACTAAGCTAACTCGAAAGGGTGTTAAGTTTATCTAGACAAAATAATGTGATGATTGTTTTCAGGAACTGAAAAGAATATTGGTGAATGCTCTAGTTTTGGCACTACCTTCCAGGAATGGTGAGTTTGTTATCTACAGTGATGCTTCATTGAATGGACTTAGTTGCGTCCTAATGCAGAATGATCAGGTAATTTCTTATGCTTCACGATAGTTGAAAACTCATGAGGTAAATTACCCTACACATGATTTGGAATTAGCTGCTGTTGTTTTCACTTTAAAAATTTGGAGGCATCATTTTTATGGATTAAAGTGTGAAATATATACCGATCACAAAAGTTTAAAGTATATATTTACTCAAAAATAATTGAACATGAGACAGAGGAGATGTCTAGAATTAATCAAGTATTATTATTGTTCAATTCATTACCATCCATGAAAAGCAAATAAAGTGGCTGATGCTTTGAGTCGAAAAAGTAATGCTTCTCTAATAATGTTGTGTTTGGAACGTGATCCTTTGGTTAAGTATTTGATGAACTTTGGCATAGAAGTTGTTGGTGTAGGAAGTTCTTCTGCTTTGTTTCAGGTATCAGTGAGATCATCTCTATCAGACAGAATTAAGCAAGCACAGAATCAAGACAGCGAGTTTCAGAAAAAGGTAGAGCTGGTTCAGAAGGGTAAGTTGCCTGAATTCAACATTGATAATGATTGTGTTATGAGATTTTGGAAGAGATTGTGTGTTCCTTGTGATTCACAGTTGAAGAGGGAGTTTTTATGTGAATCTCATAGTTCTCTGTTTTCAGTTCGTCCAGGCAGTACTAAGATGTATAGAGATCTTCGGGGGTATTACTGGTGGGACGGAATGAAAAGGGATATTGCTGATTTTATTGGGAAGTGTTTTACTTGTCAACAGGTAAAAGCAGAGTGGCAGTTACCGAAATGGATGCTTCATCCTTTACCAGTACCAGAGTGGTAATGGGAGAATATATCCATGGACTTCGTTGTGGGATTTCCGAAGACACCTCGAGGTAATAATGCAATCTGGGTTATTGTTGATCGCTTGACTAAATCTTCTCATTTCCTTCCTATTCAAGATACTTTCTCTTATCCATTGTATCTGATCGTGATCCCAGGTTTACTTCTAAGTTTTGGAAAGGCCTTCAGAAGTTGTTGGGTACTGAATTAAATTTTAGTACACCTTTTCATCCTCAATCAGATGGGCAGTCAGAACGAACAATTCAAACTTTAAAGGATATGCAACGTGCTTGTTCGATGAATTATCATGGAATATACAGATGGCACCGTTTGAGGAATTATATGGGAAGCGGTGTCGAACTCTGGTTTTTTGGGATGAAGTGGGTGAAAGGAAGCTGATGGGACCAGAATTGGTAGAAGAGATGGCAGAAAAAGTTCAGTTGATTTAGAAACACATGAGAACAGCTCAGAGTAGGCAGAAGATTTGTGTGGATAACCGGAGGAAGGATCTATCTTTCGAGGTAAGTGATCATGTTTTTCTCAAAATTTCACCATGGAAAAGTGTGATGCGATTTGGTAAGAAAGGATAGCTGAGTCCAAGGTTCAATGGACCATATAAAATTCTAGAAAAAGTTGGATCAGTTGCTTACTGAGTGGATTTACCTCCGAGTTTATATCAGGTACACAATGTTTTTCATGTTTTGATGTTGAGAAAGTATATTCCAGATCCATCTAATGTTTTGAGCCCAGAGATATTTCAGTTGGAAGAGAATCTCTCTTATGAAGAACAACCAGTCCAGATTCCTGACCATAGAGAGAAAGTGTTGCGGAATAAGGTAATTCATCCGGTAAAGGTTTTGTGGAAAAACCATATGGTTGAAGAGGCAACATGGGAATCTAAAAATGCTATGAGGGATAAATACCCCCACTTATTTTGATAAGTAAATAAAATTGTGAGGACGCAATTCCCAAAAGGGGGGAAGGATGTAACATCTCAGGTAAATAAAGAATAATACATTTTCATACTTATTAATATTTATGAATTAAATATTAATTTTACTTTAAAGGGGTTTCTATGTTCGATAGCGTACACGATACACAACAAATAGTTTCTTTGAAATCTTACGTTGCACACTAGTAATAAAATAATATTATTTTAAATGGTAGTTAACAAGTAGTTGTTGTATTAGTGGGAATGAATAGAAATAACTAAAATATGATTATATATATTTGTTAAATGTTTTTAGATTTATCCAATAAAGGATAAAGGCTTAAAATATGAAAAGAATTCAATTTTAGGCATATATACTCTAATTTTCACTAAAGGTCCACCTATCGCCTTTTGATGGTGAACCCTCTTTAAATATAGTTTTGGTCACTCTTATACATTATATTGGACCAAATAAAATTCTTCTTTAGAATCAGGACATCAAAATTGACTTTGTGCAAATTTTTGGTATTTTTCTGATAATGTTCATTTTTTAATGAATAGTAAAAAATGTTGTATTTTAATTCAAAACCTCTTTTTAATCTAATTTATTTATATTATTATATTATCTTTTGAAATTGTTTTAAAGTGAAATTAGATTATATTTTTACCATTTAATACAATAGTGTTCGTTGGAATTAATTTCACTTTGAAATTGGACTTAAACAAGTGTCAATCTTTTGATATATATTGTTTCATAAAAACACGCTATTTGTCCTAAAAGTGGGAATTAATTATTAAATTAATTTATGTAACTTATATGTTATGAAATATTTATAATATACATCATTTTTTAATTCTAAATATCAAATATATCTTAGGGTGAAGTTTTGGTATTTTTCTGAAAAAACTTCAATTTTTGATGAATAGTGAAACCACTAAGTGGTACTTAAAAAAACTGATTTTTTGTTTAAATGAAATTTTACCACCTCTGTGTTTTGAATTTCAAAAATCCAAAATACATGGTTATCATTAGGAAGTAAAATTTGGTTCAATGGGATTAAAATAATTTTTTTTGTGAATAGTAACTTTTAAGTTTTTAATCGCGATTAAAGGTAAATAATGTAATTTAAGGTAAAAATAATGTTTTAATAATGTGAAACGACCTTGAAACATGTCCTACCCTTATTGGATGTGTCATGGTCGACCACTAAAATCCATGGGTCAACTTGGGGACCCCATGGAGCCACTTTGGTAGGAAAATGACATTAATAACTTTTTATTTAATGTTAAAATAAAAATGACACAAACATGTGTTGTTTTACTAAAACAATTTTTAAATGGGGTTATATAAGTCATAATTTAGACTATAAATATTCAGTAGAAATATAAAAAGATTTCCTACATAATGATATTTTTTTATAATTTTTATACATTAAATAAATTAAATTATTTATGACAACATGATGATGCAGCGATTACCTCATTATTTAACGATTTAAATAAAATGAAAATATAATGTAAAATCTAAGACCTACACTTGTAAAAAACCTATTGGATGGGTGGATTTTGAACTCTTATCACATTATCCTAGAAATATATAATTTTGGGACCTTTAAAATCCGAAAAGAATTATATAATAAAGTAACCTTTTATAACTTTCCAAAAGTGCCCCTCCTCTCCTATTATAAAAGGCCCCCACCTCTACCACATTACCCACACCTCTCAAGCCTTTGTCTCAGCCAAACTCTGCCCATTTTGTCTTTATACATCCCTATATTACTCCTAGAATCCTCACTTTGGGTAGAAGTCTTTTCAAGGAAGCCTTTCAGCTCAAATCAAAAAGAGTTACTCGTTTTAAAGGTAGTGTCTTCTCTTGTGTTCTTATGTTTTATTTTGCTTCTCCAAACCCCAAAAATCTTTTTATTCCTTTCTTTTGTAACAAAAACAGCTTCTTAAATATACTAGGATGTATTTATGAGAAGTATTATAGATAAAATTACACACACCTAAATCTAATGTTTAAAGAACATACTGTTTCCGTGGATGGCGAATTTCTGCCTCACGAAACGATGATTGTTCAATAATCTTCTAACACCATCAAAGGTGGCCATTAAGATGTCACTATACTTATATATGATATATAATATTTTTATTTTTTCCTTAATCTTCTGTATTTTTCATTTATGGCATACCTTTATGGCTTCCATTATGGGTATATGCGATATCTTCATTTTAGGAAGTGCGGACTATCGCCCCCTCAAAGTGATTTGATTCGTTAATTCCATATATGAGATGTATAAAGGATGAATTTAATGATATTACATATGAAATTATACTGGAATTATAATATACCTTTATTTAATTATGATTCCATTCCATAAAATAGGAAATAGAAATGAAAGTAGCGTTCATGCGTACGTACAACTTATCATCTCCATGAACGGTGCATTCCATTTCTTACCTCTAAATGTTATGTACTATTATAAATACATGTATATGCTGGATATATATGATATATATGATATCCAAATCATGAATATCATTCTGGATATAATGAACCTTTGACCACATAAACAACATGTAATTGTAAGAAGTCCATTTTTGACTTAAGTACCAAATATCGACAAAATGAACTTTATTAAATTAAATGATTACATAACGTTTATAACATGGAAATAAGTTATATAAAAGGAATAATAAACTTTAAAATGTTCTTAATCAAGTATAAATTAACTTTAGTTTATTATTCAGGACATTAAAGAGCAATCGAGTCACGTCGGACACGAGGTAAGAGAACTTCTTAACCCAATTTCTGTTCTTTGGGTTAATCTCCTACTTTCAAATTATGTCATGATATTATTATGTCCTATCTTGTATTTGTACTTTCTTTATGTGTACTTATAGTGAATACACATAATAGATCAATTTTATTTAAAAAATGATCTGTGTAAGGGACTTAGTCTCAATCTCCATTCATTGAGGCATATTTTGTTTTATACACAACTTTCTTTTATACAGTGTATAAACCCCCTTTGACTTTTACGCTTATACAAAAGGAATATTTTTATATACGAAGCGTTTTACTAAACGACAAAAGGAATGTTTTTTTTGTCGTACGTATGTAGCGACAATGACTTCTATGCCGCCGTGACTATTTTTTGAGTTTCGGATTCCTCTTCAATCCATAACCTAACTTTTTTTAAAATGAAAAATAAATGCCATGTATTAATTTTCTTTTATTTTGGTATTGAAATTTTTTTTATGTCAATTTGTTCTATTGATATCTTTTGATTGAAATATGGAAATGTTATGTTTCCTTTATGCTTGTTTTATGTGATACAATTATGTTATGGTTCTTGGGCATTCTTATGAAGATGGGTGGTTCCGTGATAAACTAAGTGCGGGTGAGCCCGATATAGCTCTCCAATGTATTGGGTAACGTGAAGGAGTTAAACGTTACAGTTTCTCTGAAGAGATTTAGGGAATATACTATGATGGGTATTCTAAACGTTACCATGAGGGTTACTCCCTACGTAAGAATGTTATGAAGGCCTCAAGTTATGTTTATGTCTTATGATTTCTATGATTTATTAATGATTTGATGAGGTATGTTAAAATGATTATGTTTTATGAGTAAATTATGATTTCATAAATGGACTAATGGTTTCATTTCGTACTTTTAAATCCCTTACTGAGCTTTATATGCTCATCCGAAGTTTTTGAAATGTTTTTCAGAGGACTTAATGTGGAATAGGGTCAAGGATGGGATCAAGGAAAAGTCATGCTATCTAAAACATGGAACTAGACATGTTTCTTTTTAAGAGTTTTTATTTTATGGAAACTTATTAGAAGTGTCTACTTTGTAATCTTTTGAGATGTAATAGTTATGTCCTAATTCTCCAAAACTCTAAACCTGAAAAGATACTCAATGTGAATTATTCATTTAATTCAATATTAAGTAAGTTTTAAGGCTGGGGCCTTATAAACCCAGTCAAGGATGGTGTATCAACATTGTATAAAATTTTTAATGGGACCACTAATGGGTACTAAATTATTTTAAAGTATAGGTTTGATGGTTTTCATTAGGTAGTTGGTAGAATATATGGTTAGGGTTGGGGTTTTCCTCTTCCTTCATAAGGAAATATCCCTTTTGAGTTTTATCAATGAAAATGATTTGGATATATATTATATAAGTGAGAAATATATATTTGGTAATACCATTTATGTGGACATATGAGGCACTAGTGATAGATTTTTTGGTGTGCACTATAATTTAGTGGTGCATGAGGTTTTGGGATATCAAAGGGATAATAAGTGTGATCTAGAGGATTTCCTCATAGTTATAATTTGGTGTGTATTGGATTTTTTTATGGAAATAGATCACATGGAAAATCATGAAAATATAAAGAGGTATAGTAGGGTAGCCAAAAGTCCATGATACAGGACCAGGGAAACAGTTTTGGCCAAAATTTTTCATTAGATTCCAATACACTTAACAATGGTGAATGAATATTGATATTAAGATATACAGTATCTATAGAATAAACTATTTGTTTTTTTTACTTTTTTGATGGATTAATATCTAATTTTGGCATGGTTGGTTAGTGATTTAAGAATTTTTCTAAGTGGATATATGGCCATTGTATATATAGTAGTTGGATATACTTGTATTAAATAGGTGAATTGAATTCATTTCATATATATAGATATAAAAACATAAAATTGATACAATTTACATATAAAAAATAATTTTGGAAAGAAATAAAAAATATAATAGTTAAATAAAATGTTTTATAATAAATATAAAATTTTATTTCTCACATATTATTATTATTATTATTTTTAAATAATGATTATATGTATTTTTCAATTTAAAATATAGATTAAAATACTAATTTATTGATAAGATTAAATGATTAGAATACAAAATTTTAATTTTAAGAGGATGTGATTAAAATCATTTAAATTTAATAATAGATATTTTTCAAAGCATTTTTTCCTTAATTTTTGTGAATTTTATTTATAATAAATTAAATTGATTACTTTTAATGGATTATGATAATAAATTATAATTATTCAATTTATAATAATGATATATTAACACTCATTTAATTAATGACAAATATGAAATAATAATAAGAACACTTATTGTTTAAATATCCATTTTTCACCTTATATCAATTATCAATGTAAAATGGAAACATTAGACATTAAGGAATGGGTATTTTTAGAAATCAATCTCAAAACTCGCCTATAAAAGGACCCATACACTACCCATATCAAACCACTATATGCCCTAAATTATCTTGTAAATACCTACCCAAATTCCCTCTATAAAATCATTAGTACACATTTAGTAGCATCTAGTTTCAATAATGAGGCATAAACCCTTCATTCTAAAGGAACCTATTATAAGGAGTGATCCTATCTAAGCATGTATATAGTTCTTTTTTAAAATTTTCATTTAAATTATCATATTAACATTTTTTAAATATAATTCACCACTCTTGTTATGTTATATTAACACCACTATGATTCTGTTAATATTATTTTTATATTATATAACTCTAAAATCTTTCTCTTTTATTAGTATAACTTTTTTTTGTTTGGGTAGGTTCAACCACTTACATGAATGATGTTATATCAACAACTTTATCTTCCTCGTGAATTACTATAAATAAATTAATAAAGATAATATATTTTATTAAAGATTAAATTATTTTACTAATTTGGTTCTTAAATGGTCACAAAAAAATAATTTCCATTATAAAGTAACATTTTTTTAACATAAAATTACATGATACAAGCTCATCATATAATTCAATTCACATAAACCATTAACATTCCTTTAATAAAATGAATGTGTGGAAAAATAGATAGGTGAAAAATAATTATTCCACTAACTTTACTCATCTGGTAGTTATAAATGTGTCATCGGAGAATGGGGATCGACGTCACAATTATAAAACATGTACAAAATAATCAAAATTAAAAACATTTGATAATGAACATATAAAATAACTAATGAATATATGTGTAATAAGTAATTATAATTAAATAATATTAAAGGTAATAGATATTATTAAGGTTCTTAATTAAATGATTATAATTTTAATGTTTATTATACAGGAGGATAATGTGCTTCCATGGAAATTGGAAGTAAAGGTAAGTGTTTTCATTCTAGTCTCACTTTGAAATCAAGATTTTTTATGTCTAAATTTCCATTGGGGAAAATTTTAAATTATTTCTCACTAAAATCCCATTTATTTTCTCATCCATCGTTAATTTTGGGTTTTTACATGTCCCCTTACAATTTTACAACCGTTTGGTTAATAATTCAATCAAAAGAATTAGTGTAATGGGAGAGAACCTTATCTTTTAATTTCAGTTGAGAATATTTCCCGGTATTGCTCATGTTTTTCAAATGATTTTATGGAATTACTTTCCCCTACTCCTATGATTTATCAATTTTATTTTTTATTGATGTTTAATTTATTTTATAAATGTGTGAAATGAATAATTCTTAATATTTTCCACAAGATATCTTTCTCCCACTGTTTTATTCTATTTATTTATGAAGCATTAATTCCATTTTTTTATAGAACTTTAAAGTAATATATAATTATTTTATTATTATTTTTATAAATGAATTTATTTATAATTTATTTACTTATAAAATGAAAGTTAATAAAAATCTAATTGATTTATTTTTATTTTCCAAATTATTTTCTAATATTCATCCTACAAATTTTTCTATATATGCCAAAATCCTTTAATGTTTCTTATGATTAACTATGGATATTATATAACAATTATAGTCACCCTATTTATCAAGATATATCATTCTAATTTATTATGAAAGTGTTCATGAAACACATTTCATTTCCATGGGCTAATTAATCCATTATTGGATTATGAATGTTTTCACATTCATGTGGCATGAATTTGTATAATTATCATTATATGATATGTGGGAATAGAATTATCCAACAGTCTAAGGCATTTATTAAAGATTTATATCTCATTAAATTACATTAATAGTTGGGGGAGTAAACATGATCCACTATGGGACTCTGTTAACTATGTTTATTAGAATGAAGATTAAACTCAATCTACTATGGGACTCTGTCCACCATGTTTATGGGAATGGGGAGTGAACCTAATCCACTAAGGGTCTATGTCCACTATATGATAATGGTCATACTATTGATACTTCACATAAGAAATTATTTTCTATTATTATGTATGAATCATGTTATTATACCATATTTTTATGTTATTCTATATTCCTATGTTATGTTTACATAACTCATCATTATTGACTCGTGTTTCTATACTCCTATGATGCATTTATTATGATTATGATAAAATACTCATTTTATAAATCATGATTAAATATGTAAGTTTTTTATTTGGATTATTTCCTTATGATATATTTAAAATAAAATAATTTAATTAAAAAAAGAAACATGAAATAGTTTAGAGGAAGATTCATGGAAATAAGGTTTCATTAAATTGTAAAAAAATCCATTCATGTCATATAAGTAAAAAAATATTCTCCTCATACTTTTTCTAGAAAAGCCCAAAATTACCTCATATGGTAAAAAGAAGATTCCTTACATACCATGTAATAAAAGTAAAAA
Source organism: Viscum album (assembly GCA_963277665.1). NCBI lineage: Eukaryota > Viridiplantae > Streptophyta > Magnoliopsida > Santalales > Viscaceae > Viscum > Viscum album. The sequence continues at coordinate 1,814,338,145 of OY728156.1, forward strand.
TGGGAAAAAATTACTATAAACATACATAAAAGAATAGTAAACATTTTAGAAAATAATTTTTAGAAAACATGGACATGGATAATAAATATGTTCCCCATAAATACTTAAGTATAAGAAATCTCGAATAAAAATGAGATTGCAATATTATATTGTACCTTGTAATTTTAATTAGTTGAGGGTGTGGTCCTATAGTATAATGGTTAAATAATTTTATTAAATTATATGAGGACTATATTTATGATATAATATATGATCATATTATATCATTTTGTTAAGGGTATTTCAGTATTACTATTATTTTTGGTGTTAACTATTTCGTTTTCCCATTCCTTTTTTTAATGTTAAGTTTTTTAGGCATAGGGTGTATTTTATTCATGAAAATATGTTCATATTTATTATTTTCACTCATCATATAAATTTTACAATCATTATTGAATTTTTAACAAGGAGAACGAATATCACTGCGTTGTGTATACGGTAGGTCGTACGTATGCACGAGCGACAGTATCATTCTATTAATTGTTAAATGGTATGTAATTGGATGGTATATTAATTATAAATTATCATAATCATGTTATAATCATTATTTAAATACATTATACTCATCATTATACCTATCCTAATAAAGTATTTTTGAATAAGAAATTACACCACAGCGTGGAGATGGTAAGTCATACGTATGAACACATGGTGATATTGTTATTCGTAGGATGGATAAAAAAAAGTATAAGGTTGTCCTTTAATTACAATAACTTTTCAACATCTATAATATACAGGATTTATTACTTTGTTATGGTATTAAAATATAAATAGGAAGTATAATACGAAAAGAAATTGAATTGAATTGGTAAAGCAATTACCTCTTCTTCATTGGACATCCTTTAGATCTCTTCTTAAGAAAAATAGGGATGGAATATTTGGAAAAAAGGATCTCCATAAGTTAACTTAGAATGTTAATAATATAATTGGTCCGGGTTTGTTCAATCTATAAGGCTTAGGATGGTGTGAGGAAATGTCATAGTAGATACCTTTTTATAAGAGAGGAGTGGGGTACTCTATGAAACTCTCAAAATGTTAAAATATAATAAGACCATTCTAGATCTAATTAATTAAAACTTCACCATAAATAAAATTTATAATACATTTTATACCATATCTTATTCCATTGTGATTATTTTTATAATTTTTTTATTTTTAAATAATTTAATAATAAATTAATCCAATAAGATATTGTTATGTACAAATTTAATAATATTCATTTAATTTGACTTAAAATATAATAATACAAAGTGTTAATTCAAATATAATGACTTAAAACATCTATAATATATCTTTTATATAGTTCATATTTTTTATACATATTAACTAATCCAAAATATAACCAAATTAATATTATTAAAATCATTTATTCAATGTTTATGTTAATTGAATAAATATTGTTTTATAATTAAAGAGAATTTTAAGGTAATTATATAACTTCTAAAAATTAAAAATAAATTTATATAATTAAAATAGTTTCATTTATATCCAAATAGCCATTTATATTCGTTCATATCTTGATATTGGATCCTTGTGGACACACAAAATATATTAAAATACAAGATTGTAATATTTTGTAACTATATTTGATTTAAATAATATGTAATTTATTTTCTTGTAAAAGTTTCAATAAAACTACTCAAAATCGATCATATTGTGATAAATAATGAATATTATTCATCCAATAATTTTTATGGACATGTTTGTGTTTTATTTTAAACCTTATAATTTTTATTTACCCTTAATTAATTCATTTAACTCTTACCATGAAAACATGTCTTTTTATTTACTAAGGGTTAATATATTCACTCTAAAACAAAAAAGGATCCATAAATGTACAATTTTCGACATATTTAACTTCATACCAATTAGTTGGTGGAATTTTATATTTTTATGAATTTTATATAATTTAATAAAATATTATTTATTTAAAATATCAATAGTGTCAACTTTGACACTATTCAATAGTTGACTTTTTAGAAATATCATAACATAGAGATATGTTTGAACAAACTACTTTAAACCATAAATAACATTTCAAATTCATCTATAAAATTAGTGGATGACATTAATTCTCTAAAATTATATTTATTTTAATATTTTTAATATCATTTATTTGATATTCTTATTAATAAAATAATTTATACACCACTATTGAGTCATAATTAATGATAATAATTTAATCTATAAAAATAATAAATAACTTCCAATAATGTAGGTAATTCTATTTTCTTTCCATATACTACCTATAGTTGATTTTATTCCTCGGTAATTGCTAAATTAAAATTAATACACTTATAAGAAATGTGAGTTTGACATTTTGTCACTTTCATTGGTTTTATTAATATCTATGTCATTTTCATTGTCAAGTGGCCCTTAAATGACTAAGTTTCGAACCAAAGATTTTGTGGGTGGAATTTTATTCCTTTAATGGGATTTTGGCTGATTTTAGGATAATTTTATTATCCTTTTCATATTATTAATTACCCTAATTCACATGATTTACCATTAACTATGGTAAATAAAAATTACAGTAGTAAATAGTCATAATATTTTAGAAAAGTAACCTATTGACAAAATTTGGACCCACATATTCAAAATATGGAATCCATTTTTCATAATTAAAAATGTTGAATTAGTATAAATTAATTTAAAATTAATTCCCGTTGTCAAAAACCAAAATCAGGGTTTTAAGAAGAAACAATTTATCAAAATATTGACATGTGTTTATGTCCAAATTAAAAGTGAAATTACTTCCAATGAACAAAATTTTATTAAATGAAAAAAAAATATTCTATTTATACTCTAAAACCATTAAATAATATTATTTAACCATATAAATTATTTCGATGAAAAAATTTGTTTTCAATTAAAATTTTGCGTATTTTTATTATTCATCAAAATATGAAAGTTATCAGAAAAATATGAAAAATTCATCCAAAGTAAAATTTTATATCCCTCTTATAATGAAGAAATTTTTTTGTAAAATTAAAATTATAAATATGTCAAAAACTCTATTTAAAATTGGTGTTCCATCAAAAGGCGACAAAACTATATTTCTTGAAAAAATACTTCTTTTATCCGAAATATTGAATTTGTTCTTATATAATATCTATAAAATACATAAGATGAATTTTAATGTTATATAAAATTTAAAATTTGGTTAATACTATTCATAATGGCTAATTTATATCTCATTAAATAATAATATTTTAATAATATATCATTATTTAGTGAAACCTGGTATTGCATACAAGGAAAGCTATCGAGGAAGGTTGCTCTTTCATGTAATGCAAGCCAAGTTAGTGTTGAATTTAGTGAAAGATTCCTTTGGTGTTGCATATAACTTAATCCAAACATAGTTCTTTTATACATTGAACTAAATCTATACTCAGTGAAATGAATTTTATCAAAAGAACTTGAAATTATGTGTAACAAATGCCAAGTATAGTGTTGTTTATACTACAATCTAATATGGTGTTGCATATAACACAAGATAATATTTGTTTAATGTACAACACAATACATTAAAAATAATCTATCTCATAAAATCTCAAGTTGTTACATTATAACCCTTTAAAATGAATTTCACCCTTGAAATTCCTTGGGGTTATAAAAGTTTTACAACTTGAATTTTTCTTTCATAGAAACCAACATCATAAAAAGGAATACTAAAACTTCATTATAAAAAGGAAAGAAATAAAAATAATGGTTAACCAAAGTAACTCATCATTGAGTTTCCACAAAGGAGAACATTTATGGGAAGTGAAAACATGGATATGAAAGAAAAATCTAACAATCAAGTTATGATGGATAGTGATAGAGAACAAGGTTGGGAGAAAGTTAACTACTAGAAAGAAATATATCTATTATGATTTAATTGACTATATGATTCCTCATATAAGAAAGTACTAGGATAAAATTTTTGGTTTTCAAGAACATTTTCCTAAAGTTGAATAATTTTGTATGAGAATAAATACGTTCTTAATTTTGGTACAATCTCACTGTTGTTCATTCCTTGACCCATTTCCACTTTATCTCTTATTTAAAGAAATGAAGTTGAATTTTTCATTATTGAAGTGTTATCATATCATGTGTTAGAATGATAGGTCATTCCATCTATCTCAATAAAATTTTTAGTATAAGTAATAAAATATGTATAAGGCCACCTATAATGAGATAATACAAACTTCAACTGGAATATAACTTATACTATCCATAAATGGATAACATTACAATCCTTCCAAAAACTAAAAATATAAAACATTATAAATAGGTGAACTAAATCGACTTAACATTTTTCTCTCATATCTTATTTTGAAGTTCTTAGTTTTCACATTCCAAACATGTGAATACCTTAATACTGTATTCTCTTGAAACATTATAATAACATGAATTACCATAGAACCTTAGTGAAAACATGAATTCTTTCAAAATTAACTCTTTCCACACACACAAAATACCAAAAGTTCTATATACTCAATCCATGATATCACGTTTTCCTTATATCGTTCCTGAGGTCATTGATACTATCAAAAAAAATTATCTCCTTTTTCTATCATTATTGATATATCATGTGTTTTTCTAAAAATATATAAATAAATTTTCATGGTTACTGGTACCATTAAAAATATACTTTCAAATAATTAAGGGAAAACTATAGTGTAACAATCCTTAGATGATTCCTTATTCCATAATGCCATAAAATTACTTATAAAACATTATTCTTTATAATCTTGTAATCATTACACTATATTTTTAAACCATTGATCAAGCTTCACCATTTTATTCATTAATACTTCTTTCATCTCATATATCATTTTTATTCTCTTCACTATCACCAACATAAATACTACCCATAAGACCATGCTGATTCTCTTCATGAGATTTTCCCTTTGGGAATCTATTTTTATCATGCTCATTCAATCCACATTTAAAACATTTATACTATCGTTCATTTCTTAGGAATACTATTATCTTAATTTGTTGTTTTAACCAAACCATTTCCTTTGAAATTACTAGATTTGTGTCCTTCTTTTCCAAACCCAAACCTTCTTTCAGTTCCTTTAAACCATTCTCCTTGATTCATCTTCCCACATGATTTACATGAAGAAAAATGAACTTTATTTTTTCTATGATCACCATGAAACTCAATATTTATCTTATTAGTTGGGTTAGGAAACTCACCAAAGTTTAGATAATTGATCAGATTTTGAGATTGGTGATTAGGAATAATAATGATTTTTCACCTTCTAAATCCCATTTCATTGGGTTTCTCATGAATAATATCATTCCATTTTCCATAATAATCTCTATTAACATGAATCCTCTTGTTTCTATCCATTTTCTAAAACCCAAAAATAATAGTGTGAGAGGAAAAAATCATACTAGGAAAAAAAACATAATCAAGGGGGATTACATTCAATATCTAACATATTGGGATTAATCCTAGGATATTCATGATCATTACCATAATTATTGGATTGTAACCAATTATTAGACTTACGATTAGGTAAATCCCTATACATACCTTAGAAATATCTCTATGGATATCACTAAAGTTTTCGCATCCAAGTTTACCAAGGTTAACTAAACCTTCACACTGATACCAACTATAACGAACCAAGCTTGATGTACATGGACATTACATTTATTTTGTGGAATACTAAATACATTACAAAAATATATTCCCAAAGACCATATTATTTTAGTATCTTTGGAAACTCATAACATAATCATCTAACTTGGTGAAATATCTTCAACATCTCCCATAAAGATCGCCCCTATTTGTTTTACTACCTAAAACCTTTATTTATATCCTCGGGAAAAGAAAACATAAAAATGGTGAGATCAAATTCACATTAAGGGTAAACATGGAGAACATAAAACTAACCATAAACATAGGAATTTAAAAAACATGAACATAAATTTTAAATATCAAAATATTGAGTCATGAAATAAACTTTGGCAGTACATAAGGTGTAGATCATAAAGAAATCATAACCATGATAAAATAGCATAGGCATAAAATATGGGATTATGGTAAATAAATAATCACATAATATTATTTCCATATTATCTGAGGCATTGATTCCAATATCATCATAGTGGACAAAGACCATTTCTGAACCGGGTTTACTTACTGTTTCAGCCATATATTACTGAACTAGATTTACTTTCTGTTTCAGACCTGTATTACTGAACCAAATTTTATTTTTGTTACATTCATGTATATGTCATTAGATATAAATCTTTAACCAATTTATTGGAGGGAGATATATTTCCCATCCATCTTATAATGAAACCATTCTTACATGTGCTACAAAAACATTAACTATTCATTATAGCAAAACCCATGAAATAAAATGGGTTTTTTAAGCATCATTTCATCATAACATAATCCTTATAAAATATCATTACATTATTAACACAATCAAATAATATTAATAATATGGACAAGAACATACCCCTATTTAAGAGTTTCATCATAGATGTGACATAATTTTGATAAAACATATCAACTTAATTTTTGAGGAAAATATTCTTTCTTATTCAAAAATGTTTTATTTTCTAAAAATTATATGAAATGTTAGAAGAAAATAATTTAATTAAAAAAATAAAATTGAAATAGTGTAGAGTAAGATTCATGGAAATAATACGTTATGAAATCGTAAAGAAAAATACATTCACGCTGTATAAGTAAAAAAACATTCTCCTTGTACTTTTATCGGAAAAGTAAAAAAGTATCTCGTATGGTAAACAAAAAAATATTTATTACATACCATATAATAAAATTAAAAAATGGGTAAAATTAATTTTAACATACATAGAATAATAGTAAACATTTTATGAAAATGTTTTTAGAAAACATGGAAATGGATGATAAATATATCTCCAGTAAATACTTACACATAATCAATCTCAGATAAAAATGAGATTACAAAATTATCCCTTACCTTGTAATTTTCATTATTTGAATGTGTGGTCCACTTTTATAGTGGTTAAATCATGTTATTTAATTATACCAGGACCATATCCAAATTTATGATATCATATATGATCATATAATATCATTTTGTTAATAGTATTTTAATATTACTATTATTTTGGGTATTAACTATTTCATTTTCCCATTCTTGTTTTTCAAAATAAGACATGTTTATTATGAATAAGATATGTTTAATTCATTAAATTAAGTTAATATTTATTATTTTCATTCATTATATAAATTTTATAATCATTCTTGATTTGTTAACGTGGAGAACAAATCACACCGCGCCGTGGAGACGGTTGGTCGTACGTATGCACGAGCGAAGATATCATTCTCTTGATGGTTAAATGGTATATAATTGGATGGTGTATTAATTATACATAATCATTATCATGTTATATTTATTATTTTAATCCATTATACTCATCATTATACCCATCCTAATAAAGCATTTTTTAAAAACAAATTACACCCCGACGTGGAGACGGTAAGTCGTACATACGTACAAATGGTGATATTGTTATTCGTAGGATTGATAAAAGGATGTATAAGGTTTTAAAATTATTATAATAAAATAGAAGAATTTATAATATAATGTATTTGTTACTTTAGTATTTAATTAACATAAAAAGAGTAAGTAGAATAAGAAAATAAATTCAATTGAATTAGTAAAGAAATTACCTCTTCTTCATTGGACTTCCTATGGATCTTTTCATAAGGACAATAGGAGTAGACTTTATAGAAAAACATGACTTCCAGATGTTAAATAAGAATTTTTATAGGAAAATTGGGCAGGGTTTGGTTGAGTTATAAGGATTAAGTAGGTGCGAGGAAATGTGGGAGGAGATGCCTTTTATAAGAGAGGAGAGGGGAACTCTTGGAAACTCTCAAAATATTAAAATATAATAACACCATTCTAGATCTAAATAATTAAAAATGGCCTATAAATTAAATTTATAATATATTTTCAACCATATATTATCCCCTTGTGATTATTTAATTTTTTTTTATTTCTAAATAATTTAATGATAAATTAATTTAATAAGATATTATTATTTCCAAATTTAATATTGTTTATTTATTTTGACATAAAATACAATAAGAAAAAGTAGGAATTCAAATATAATGCTTTCACATATCTATAATATATCATATAGATCTTCTAAATTTGTTAGACACAATAACTAATCCAAAATATAACAAAATTAATATTACTGAAATCATTTATTCAATTTTTATTTTTATTGAATAAATATTGTTTTATAATTGAAGATACTTTTAAGGAAATTATATAACTTCTAAAAATTAAAAAAAAATATAGTTAAAATGGTTTTATTTTTATCCAAATATACATTTATATTCATTAATATCATGATTTGGCTCTATGTGGACACATAAAAGATATTAAAATACAAGATAGTGATATTTTGTAACTATCTTTGATTTAAACAATATATAATTTATTTTCATGTACAACTGTCCATTAAATGACTCAAAATAGATCATAATGTGATAAGTATTAAATATTATTTATCCAATTATTTTTTTGGACATTTTTTTGTTTTATTTTAAACCTTATAATTTTGATTTATCCTTAATTAATTCCTTTAACTCTTACCAGGGCAACATGTCTTTTTATTTACTAAGGGTTAATATAGTCTCTCTAAAATTCCAAAGGAGAAAAAAATGGAAAATTAGTGAGATATTTTACTTTATCCCAATTATTTGTCTAAAGTTTATATTTTTTTAATTTTATATAATTTAATAAAATATTATTTATTTAAAATATCAAGTGTCAATTTTGACACTATTCAATAGTTAACTTTTTTGAAATATCATAACATAAATATATGTTCAAAAAACAACTTTAAACCATAAATAACATGTCTAATTAATTCATAAAATTATTTTATGACATTAATTCAATCAAATTTTATTTATTTTAATATTTTTAATATCATTTATTTGATATTCTTATTAATAAAATAATTTCTTCATCATTATTGATTCATCACTAATGATAATTATTTAATCTTTAAAATTTGTAAATAAATATCAAGGATGTAGGTAATTATATTATCTTTCTAGATACTACCTATAGTCGATTTTTTTCCCTGGTAATTAATAAATTAGAAATAATATACTTATAAGAAATGGGAGTTTGAAATTTTGTCACTTTCATTGGTTATATTAATATCTATGTCATTTTTATTGTCAGGTGGAGATCAAATGACTAATTTTAGAAAAAAATATTTTAAGGGTATAATTTTATTCATCTAATATGATTTTTTTATATTTTAGGATAATTTTTTTGTCTTTATCATATTATTATTTACCTTCATTTACCTGATTTATCTTTAAGTGTGGTAAATAAAAATTATTGTAGTTACTATTCATAATATCCATAAATAAAATTAGCCTATTAACATAATTTGGACCCACTGATTCAAAATATGGAATCCATTTTTCATAATTCAAAACCTAAAATTGGCATAAATTCATTTAAAATTAATTCCCATTATCAAAAACCAAAGTGGCGTTTTCAGAAGAAAAAACTTATCAAAAGATTGGCATGTGTTTATATCCAAATTAAAAGTTAAATTACATCTAATGAAAAAAATTGTATTAAATGATAAAAATATATTCCATTTATACTTTAAATCCATCAATTAATATGATTTAACCATATAAATTATTTCGATGGAAAAAGTTGTTTTCAATTAAAATTTAGCCTATTTTAACTATTCATCAAAATATGAAAGTTATGAGAAAAATATCAAAAATTCATCCAATGTAAAATTATATATCCTGATTCCAAATAAGAAGTTTGTTTTTTCATATTATAACTTATCAAAATGTCAAAACTAGATTTAAAATGGGTGCACCATCAAAAGACAACAAAATTGCAATTTTTAAAAAAATACTTCTTTTATCAGAAAATTTTATTTTTTTCTTATATCATGTCTAGAAAATACATAAGGTGAATTTTAATGTTATATAAAATTAAAAATTTGGTTAAAACTGATCATAATGGAAACTTTATATCCTATTAAATAATAATATTTTAATAATATATCCTTATTTAGTGAAACTCGGTATTGCGTACAATGCATGTTATCGAGGAGGGTCACTATTTCATGAAATGAAAGCCAAGTCAGTATTGAGTTTGGTGCATGATTCCTTTGGTGTTTCATATAACATAATCGAAACAAAGTCCTTTTATACTTTGAAACAAATCCATACTGAGTGAAATGATTTCCGTTAAAAAAACTTGAAATTATTTGTAATACAAGAGTAGTATAGTGTTGTGTATACTGAATAATAATATGGTGTTTTGTATAACACAAGCTAATCGTTATTTATCATACAACATAAGACATTAAAAAGAATATATCTCATAAAATCGCGTGGTGTTAGAGGTGGTTAAATCACTTCATGGTAATTTTAGGGCTATTTTGGGAAACATGATGCCCCATATTTTTTTATTATATTTCTTGGTTCATTTAAGAAAATATTATTCATTTGAAACTCATTTTACTTTCACAATAGGTTAATAATTTTATGAATGTTTGATAAAAGTTTTTATCTCTTCTAAATGGGGCTATTTAAATTAAGTATGGAATGGAAGTTTCTTCAATATGATCAGGTTTATAAGCCATAAGTCATTAGTTTTGCTTTTATTTAAATTAGTTCCACTTCAAATTTGTATTAATCTCACATTATATTTTTCTTTATCCATGGAATTCACTTGAGGCTATGAATTTAAACCTCCATTGATCTGATTTCTTATACAACCAACATCAGTGGTCAATTTTATCATTTTTCATCATAGTGTTCATCATAATATATGTTTTATAATAGTTTTTACAAGGATATTTTATAATTTTTGAACTATTTTTAAAGGTTTCAAACTTCTTATAGTTTGGGCATTGAATTTATTATTTAAATAACTTGGTATAGTATTTCTTAACTAAACTTGGAAAATTATTTCTTATCATACAGGTTATCTAAATTGAACCTTACATTGATTATTCCATCCTCGGTTGAAATTTTGGTTAGATTGAAGTGGTATTTATTAGTTTGATTGAAATTATCATCTTATAAAAACACCATTGAATTTCTATGTGATTATTTATTTTATGGAAATTAATCACTAAAATTTTTATTAGAAGTAAAAATTGCACAATAAAATTAAATTTGAAAATTTATAACATATTTGGGTTAGGTTTGTAATGTTTTTTTACAACATCATTCATCTAATCCTATTGGTAATATCACAAAGTTGAATCACAATCATGTTGTTTTTTTAAGTGTAAATGGAAATTTCCTGAGCATATTTTATATGTAAAAGGACTCTTGTTCAAAACTATTAACCAATTTTGGCCATGTTTCCTATAAAATCCCTAATAACAGCTAGGGTTTTATCAACAAATTATCCTCCTATAACATTATCAATCATGATTCTGTTGGAAATAAAAATTATGTCCTAAAAATAATGAATCAAATGTTGTTCACTAATTTGATTGGGTGGGGAAATAAAGAATAATATCTTTAATATTTCCATATATTCATGAAAATGTCTCACCATGAGTTTGTCTAATCCCACAAATTTCTTTTCCAATTGTACCATTCTTATAATTGGGGAAAATTATCCAGAAAAATATTATTTAATTCATTCTAATCCATAATTAATGTGTAGTGGAAATAGAAAATACACTATTTGGAAATTATTTCTACATAAATTGTAAACTATATCAATTTAACTTTACCCCTTGATTCATGAGGATTTTATGTTTTCTAATAGATAACTAAATTCTTATTGATGTTTCTTTGGATCCTTCTCTAAAAGTCGACTTAATTCTAGAAGTTCGTAAAAGAAAGAAAATTAATTTCAAATATAAAAGGTGAATCAATGTACTCAACATGATTTTTTTGTTTTCATTGTAATATGAAGAAATTTCTTAAACTTTTCAGTTTACAACCATTGGGATTTCAGGTTCAAAATGTTTTATTCTTGATGAGTCAGTAGAAGCAGTTGAAATTTCAGGTTGATCATCTGATGTTTATTTACTCTTAAGGTCAAAAAATGGGGTATTAATTTTATAAATCCTAACTTCTACAGCCCTATAATGTTAATTATTATCAAAATTAGGGTCTAGAAGAAGTAAATCCATGGTTTTATCCCAAATAAATTCAATATAGTGGCTCTTAGGATTGTCTCTCAAAGATCTTTTAGGATAGGTTTAAAACTATAACATTTTTTCTATTCTTTTTAAGAAACATAAAAATGGGTATTTCAAAGTTTGATAAAAAATTAAAGGAAAACAAAAATAATTTAATTAAATTATTTTAAATAATTAAATATATAAATTATAATTAGAATTTATTAAAACTTATGATAAATTATATTTGAGAAAATAATAGTTGATAAGCTTAGACCATTTAGGTACTCCTTTAATCCTTTTCTAAAAATATTGTCTAATTGAATTTCAAATTGTTTGCACAAATGCCTCTGATTGATCACCTAATTCTTATTGAATATCATACCAAGAATTTATTATAATTTTTATTCATGTTATGTATGTGATTCATCTATTTTAATACCTACAATAAGTTAAACCTAATTGAAATCACCATGCTCAAAGTAAATTACACACCAATGAAATTTAAATAGTTAAATTAATTATTTTACTTCATAGATTGGGAAATAATCAAAATATATTTGAGGTGTGTATGGTTAATAATGAAAAAAACTTCCTTTATTATATTATATAGTTTCAAAAAAATTACAATGAATCTTAAAAAATAAAAAGGTATATATTCTTAGGACTTCTCTATCATAGCCACTTTGGGTTTTAGAATGACATGGATAAATCAACTCTATTTTCTTCTTATTATATCCCCACTCTTTGGGACTTCTTATACTGAAATAGTCCACTCTAGAATATTTATCCACCCCACATCTCTCTTATTTTTTTATATTGGTTCATCCTCTTTATACATTTTCAATAAAGGGAAACTATATAAAAGTGTTTAAATCCAACAAGTTTCTCTTTAGGAAGCTTCGCATGTGCATCATCCTTCATAAGAAATTTCTAGGTGGTTGCAATGGGGTGGTTCTTTTTTCACATACATGGAATGATTATGTGCATGTATAAGCAATAATTCTTGTGGGGAAAAATATTTTAGTTCTATTTAAACCATCTCAAGGCCTTCAACTCTTAATATACAACTTAAATAAAATCACATGGATTGGTTATATCTTATAGGTTTCATTACAACATATCCCATCTTCCTAAAATTTCATAAATTTATAATTCATACATATGTATTTCACTTTTCCATGAAAATTTTAAGGTACCACATAATAATTTCATTTCCTCGTACATTTAAAGTCTTATGTAATAAAACTCACACACAAATAGATTTTTGGAAATGGTAAACATCTTATGAGAATAAAAAATCTTATGGGACTTCATGAAAATATCTTATGAGAAAAAGTACATATTATAGGTTGGAAAATATCTTACAATAAGTAAAATTTATATGAGGTTCTATAAAAATTCATATTCAACCAATAAAAATATTATAGTGTAGCATAGATAAAAGTCATTCAAAATTTGACTTCTCCAAATATCAACTCCTTTCATGTTTAAAATGACTTTTCAAAAAAATCATAGTCTCATAATTAAAAGCAATTATTTTCAATTATTTTCATAAATGATTGAAAACATTTAAAATCCATGAATTTTTTATTTTTCAAAATTATTCCTAAAATTCAACAAAAATATAAGAACGATATAATTACGTTGATAATTATGAAATTTTGGGTATCAATTCATTGAAATATAAAGAAAAAGTTATGAAATTATTAACTCTATCAATTATGATAATGATATTTAGATTGAAGAAAATATATTCTAAATTTAGAAACTATGAATTATAACTTCATAAAGTATCATTCATGGGTTATGTAATCACTGGTTAGGGTATATTTTTTGAACCTTCAAAAAATAGAAAAAATGGTTATTGATGAATTTAAAATAACAACCACTGTGATATAGATACTTTTTTTCATGTATTTTTTAGATATTACTGATTTTCTATGATAAATTTTACATAATAATTGAAACAACTAATCATGTTAACTAGGAAGGGATTATGGTTCCTCTAGATGGATGGATTTGAAAAAAAATGATGTTCACAAGATAATGTTAGTCATTATAGTTTTACTCACACTACCTTATAGTGGAAAAGGATTTTTGATATATAATGATTTTTCCAAGAATAGATTAGGATATGTCCTCATGAAAAATAATATTTTGGTAGATTTTTCCGCATGAAAATTAATGTTTAATGAGAAAAATTATCCAATGAATGATTTAGATCTAGTAATAGTAATATTTTCATTAAATATATATATATTTGTTATCTATATGGTGAAAAGTATCAAATATATACCGATTATATTTTCTAGAAGTATATATTCGCATAGAAGGGGTTTAACATGTACCAAAGCGGACAATTGGATTTGATCTAAGATAATTAATTCTCAATATATTACCAAACTAGGAAGGAAAAAAGTGGTCGATTCTCTAAGTTAAAAATATAAAACTACCTTATCTAAGATGAGGATTGAAAGAGACCCAATACTCATGGATTTCCAACGGATTGACCATAAAATTATATGGGAAAGGGAGAAATCATATCTTATAGTGATAGTAACACCCAAAGTTTTTGTGATTTATTTTTAAAATAAAATAAATTTCTTTTATAGATTGTGTTAAATGAAACACGAAGTTAGGCTTTCACTACATGAAATACTAGGATAGCCTGTGTTATACAAGACACTAATTTTTAACCAAACCATGATATATTTTAATGGTTATTTAAAAATGACCATTATAGCCTGACTATTAAAATTATGAATATGGATATTAATAAATAATTCTCAAATATTAATTATAATGATTTTATTTAAACTAAACATATTGATAAAATAGTACTTAAGTTTCAATAAAGCCTTAATATGTTTCAAAAATACTAATTTCTCAAAAAAATATTTTTGTTTCTTTATGTGAACATTAATACATTTATTTTTTAAAAACATTTAGGAAATTAATTTGATAAAATAATCTTAAGTTTATTAAATAATCATTTTAGAATTATTTTAGGTTGAATTTTTTGATTTTTTCAGAAAAGCTTTATTTTTTAAGAAATAGTGAAAATACTGAATTTTAATTGAAAATTGTCTTTCTGTTTAATATATTTATAAACTTATATTATATTTGAAATAGGTTTTAATGTAAAATTAGTTCTATTATAAATCAATTAATATAATTTATGTTATTTGAATCAATTTTATAACAAATTTTTATTGAAAACATTTCAATCTTTCAAACATTCTCTATTTAGAAACCAACCTTATCATCGTGTCTGTATGATTAATTTTAAATTAAAATTTTCCTATTTTATTAATTTAATTTAGTAAAATTTATTCCATATTTTTAATAATTATAATTTATATTATATAATAACTTTATTTTTTTATCAAAATGAATATTAAAAACAATACAAATTATTTATCATGGTTAATGTAAAAATGGGAATATCGGGCTGGTTAAACTAAAATGATAAGTGATAAAATATATCCAAAAACTATAAAACAAAAAATTTATTAAAATATTTATACATTATCACGTATAATGTTATAATTTTATCAATTTTGGATTGTTGTTTCAGGTGAAAAACATGGGTACATTTTTTATTTTCAAACAATTACAAGTGTACCACTCACCTCACTTATAAAAGGCCCCCCGCTCTACTCTCTTATTCACACCTTAAATAAAATTTGGATCAAACATGAATGGATAAAAATAACTTCCAAAAATCCTCTATATCATCCTATAATCCTTATTTTGGATATAAATCCAACCTAGGAAGGAATTTGCAGCAAACATATCGAGGAATCCCAAAGAAGAGGTAATGTTCATCAACTAGTGTTTTTGTTTTATTTCTACCTCTAACTACTGAAATTTTTATAATACCATTATTATATAATAAAATAAGTATATTAAATACACATATATGTTTTAATGTTAATTTAATGACCTAAAACCATCTCCACTACCATCAAATGGGTTATGAAATCATCATTCGTGTGTATGGAGGACTACCTTCTTGTAAACCGATATCATTCATTTTTTCCATTAACACCTCACAAGTATGGTTATAATGATTAATTAAATATTTATATATGATATTTATGGTGTTATTATAATTTTTTAATTATTACATCATACATAAATTCTTAATTTCCATTTTTTGTGAATATTATAATCTCGGTTGTCTGTATTGTAGACTACCGCCTCACAAAGCGATGTGATTTGTTCATGATTTTCATGGATTGTATTAAGGATGGTTTTAATAATAATAGTACATATACATGACATCAAATTTATTATGAAATTATATATCATTTACTTTTATTTATTTTAATCTTATAAGAAAATGGAAGCAACATTCATGTGTACGGACAGTCTACCATCTCCTTGAACAGTGTATTTCATTTTCATTAACTAAAATTTTATGAATTACTCTAAATATATATAGAATTAATATATATTATATTTATATAATGTTTTAAAATTTTAATATTATTAAACTAATATTGATTTAATAATACTGAAAATAACAAGTCAAAACATACACAAAAAAGGCAATTATTGCACGAAATGTGACTTTAAAATGGGATTGTTAATAAAATTGTAATAAAAATTTACAATAAAATAATATATAGTGTTTTATATATTAATATTTTTCTATGATATATTTATAATAAACATATATTTATTAAATAGAAGTTTTTAATGAGTATGAAGGAAGTCAAGACTTAAGGTAAGGAATTTTCATCTTACTTTTTACTTCTGTGAGACGCATACCATATTCGGCACCTATTTATTTATATGGTGTATATACTTATCATGAAAGTAATTTTTGTTTAATCTAATTAAATTCTTTTATCTTTACATATCCATTTCTATTTCTCTCTTTCTTGGGGTTTACAATTCAAAAGTTACCAAAGTGATAAGTGATTTTTTTGTCTCAATTTTAAATCTTTGAGACATATGTAATGTTATGCACCTATATTATTTCAAAAGGTGTATATAAATATTCTATAAAATTTAATATCAGTAATTTATTTATCCTCATGCTATTTTAAGTTTTCTTTTATGTTATCACTTCATGGTTATTACAATTCAAGGTTTCCAAAGTGATACATATTTTATGTTATAATCTCATCATTTATCTAGATTGTTCGATTATGTTTCTAATAATAAAATATTATGATCCATTTATGAATAAACTAATTAATATTATTATAATATAGTTATTAATTATATTAGCAATTGAAATTAAAATTTTTACACTCTTTGGTACTTAAAATAATTAAAAAAAAATTTAAGAAAATATGACCTTATTTCTCTCTTTGATCAGAAAATAGTTTTCTTCTAAAACTATGTTTTCTAAAAAAATTCTCAAAAAAATGATATATTATTATCCTTTTTTTCATAAAATAAATTTTTAACCACATTTTATTTTTTCAAAATGTTTAAAGGAATATTAATATCATTTTCCAAATAATTCCCGTTTGGCTTTTTCTTAGAATGTGAATGGAAGATTTATTTTAACGTGTACAACATGAACGAAACATCTCGTCCTCCTAAAAATCATTTCATAAAATATTCATTTATATTTTTTCAAGGAAATTTTCAAAGTAAATAATTTTTTAAAAAATTACATTTTAAAAAGCTTTTTTCAAAGTGGAAATGATATTTTCCTCAAGAAATTTTTTTAATGATTGATCAAAATCATTCTCCATGTAATATGATATCCATTGATGTTAACTATACCTTACAATGGATATGATCCATAGATAACATTATTATTATTTATCTTAATTTTTTATGATTATGATTTCATGATATTTATGAAACCTTTTTCCTTTCCAAATGTGATTCCCTGATAAAATTCTTATTAAACTCATTATTTTCATAGGTTATGCTATGATGAAATGATGAAATGATTTTGAAACTTGTCTCTTTTACATAAGTTATGATATGATGAAATGTTAATAAAACCCATATTATTTCATTGGTTATGAAATGATGAATGTATTATGATCATGTGGCACACATAAATATGATTTTCATTATGAGATGGGTGGGACCTATATCGCATTCCAATGTACTGGGTATGGATTTATATCTCATGAGAAAGATATGACTAGAATGGGGAGTGAACCCAATTTGGTAAGGGAATTTTTCAGCTATGATAGTTTTGGGAGTGAACTATAACTACTATAATGGTTTGTAGAGTTAAAAAATTCCACCATGACATCATTGATGGTGATACTTGACTAATAAGGAAGTAATTTTTTGTGATTATTTTTAAGCCACAAATCTATGACTTATACCAATTTTTGCTCTCATGGATCATGTTACTTGATTCCTTTATGATTTATATCTTATGAAATCTTAATATCTTTTACATGAGTCAATATTATAACCTTTGATATGTAGAGTATCGTTTTAAAATTTTATTCTCTTGTTCTCAAACCCTTATGTTCATGTTATTCTTATGTACTTTTCTTGTTTACCATTACTAATTGTATGATCTCACCCTTTCTTAAATTTCCTTTCCCTGGGTTATATAGAAATGTATTAAATTTTATATTTATAATAAGGGTGATAGTTATAAGGATCGTAGTTGGGAATGATGTAGTTTACCTATGGACCAGTTTTTTATGCTTCCATGTTTTCAAAGACACTAAAATATTATGGTCCTCATGGGTGAGATTGTGTAATGTAATGAAAATTCATCGAAAATGATGTAATATCTATGTATGATAAGCATGGGTAACCATATTTGATATCATAGAATAGTTTCTATTTTCCATTGGAAAATATAATGAGAAAACATTGTTGAGATCCCTAAGTACATGTATAAGGATAAATCCAAGGATGAGTCAAAGTATGGTAAAATGCCCTAGAATTGTGGTAAAGGGTAGAGGAAGTGGTTTCTATGAAATTACCTCTTAGTATGGATACTATAGGTGGGTGTGGATCAATAATATATATACCAAGGGGTAATAAATCTGAAAAGGTTGTATTGATCTAGACTCAATCATAACTTAGTGCATGATAACTCGACTTTATTGCACACCTAGTTTGACAATATCAGGGGATATGTATTCAAAATTCTTGAACTCTTTACGAACCATCCTAATGGATATAAAATATGATGACTATTAGTGAATTTTGATAAACCTATTGTTTCATATATTAAATATATAGTGTCATAATTTAGATGTACTATAATTGGTTTTCACAAGGCTTGTGACACATTTCACAAGGTGTTTGATACTTTTCTCTAGGCATAAACCCTACCACCTTAGAATATGGACTACATTTCATGTGTTTATGGGACCACACACCATGTTTTTGGGAATTTCTTAGCATTTATATACTTTTAAATTCATCTCTACCCATGCTGCATTCCTTCGATCTAACCCTGAATCACACTAATGATCATGGATCTGGGGTTGACCATCCTTTCCATCATCATTACCAGGATCCAATATGTCTGATATTCTTAGAAATACGTCATCACCACCTCACAACATCCCATAATGTCAAACTAAGAAAACTGAAATATCTGATCTGATCCTGATCCATATTTGATCTTCCATTTTCATCATTGTACCTTGATCACACCATAGATCTTGAACTACACCCAGGGTATCGATATGTTTCACTGAATAATGGTCATTCAAGGATCAAATACATAGTATTCATAAAACCTCTTTCAAAGTAAATACTCTTGATGAATCCCAAGAATAAATATGGGAGAAATAAATAAATCAAAAATGAGGAATGAACCTTGTTTGTGATTGGGTTGGCATTGAATATATACCTTTAGAACAACATAAAAATAGTTATTAAAATCATTGAATCAATTCCAAAATCCCAAAAATAAATAAAATCAAACTCGCAATAATGACAGAAAAATGAATCAAAATATTCTAAGAATTTATTAGATTTCATCATGGAAAAATAAATGGACTAAATTAACTATACAAAAATAAAAACCTACCTTATGCTATATTGATCACTAGAGAAGAATTAATATTCATTGTTGTTTTTCAAAAGATCCTAAAACTTTGATGTTGTTGGGAATCATCAATTCAATTTCATTCTCTAGATCTTCGTCAATGTCTCCCATTAATATATAGGTTTATGTACTAACCCTATGGATTTTTTATAGCCACATATTTATAGAAAAGTGAGTTAGTACAATGTTCTAAAAATAAGAAAATAAATAAATTTATTTATTTATTTATTTATTTTATTATTCCCCCTAATGATATAACTTTAAAAAAACACCCAATGAAGATAAATATTATTTCATGCCTAGTGTAGAATACACATTTAAAATCAATATAAATCATGTATTTCTCATCTGGGTTTCCATTTGGTTTTAAGTCCACTATTTTATGAAAACTATATGTGCATGATATTAATATATTTAATATTTTTATAATAACAATATTGATATTGTTGGGCCTTGGAATATCACATTATCTCAGTAACTAGATTTGAAAATATTATTAGATATATTTTAAATATTTACATGCAAATAATAGAGATGTTACATTCTCCCCTCCTTAGATATTTTTATCCCAAAATTCGAAAATGGTTACAGAAAGAGATATAGGTACTAAACATGCATTGGGGTCTCCCTCTCCCAGGTTCTCTTCGAAAGATTCGTATGCTACAAATAGACATGCACCAAGGGAATCACTTAACCATGGATAATCTATTCTTTTAGATCCTTGATCTTCACAGGGTACTCTTTAAAGGTAGCTTCATCCTCAATGTCCATCTATCCCAAGATGGTAACATATGATGTGTCTTTTACATACCTCATCATCTGTGACATGTGGAAGAAATTTTTTAACTGGTATAACTATTTATGTAGGGACAAGTGGGACACCACCTCACCAACCCTATAAAGTATCTAGAAAGAACCAATGAATCTCATATATATATTTCCACCCAGCCAAATATTCACAATCCACATCAAGGTGTCACCCTCAGGAACAATTGGTCCACCCGACCAAATATTCACTTCATAAAATTATATAATCATTTATATTTAATAAATTTTATTTAGTAATAATAGTTTATTAAAATATTATTTATTTAAAAAATTATTAAATTCATCAAAAATAGTGTCATTATTGAAACTATATTTTCCCCATAAATATAATTTGTGTTTCATCGTATCAAAATCTAATTTTTATCAAACCCATTATTTAATCATCATAATGTAATAAAATATAAATATGATCATTATTTTATTAATAATAATAATATAATAATTCATATTATAAGGGTATAGATATATATCCCTTTATTACACCAGTGAATCACCTAAGATTAAGGTTTGAGATGGTGATATTTTCTTAGGGCGTTTCTATAAAAACCCAAATGTTAAAAAATAAAAAATCCATTTTTAAATAAATATGTTCCCAATTAAGTAATGTAGATATGGAAAAATAATGAACAACAGTGGTAAATTTGTATTATTATATCTTATATAATTTAAAATATTGGAAAACATCATAACCATTGATAATATAGTTATTGAAAAATGATTATATGATTGGTATATAATAAGGGTTGTGATAAGGTCTTAATGACAGAGACAAAAGAAGATATGGCCTTGACCAGTTAGATCATATCCTATAAAGCCCATTTATTAGAGATTCTAGGGGATACAGCATAATTAGGATTTTCCATTGACAAAACCCAAATCCAAGATTTAACAATTTAATCATGAGAAACACTTCTTATCAGATAATTTCATGCGCATTAAGATGACCGCCCAAACCATGTTCATCGAACAACCCCAAGGAAATCTTACTGTCACACACCTTACCGTTAGAGCATTCACAACTATAATAAAAGGATATGTATGCCAACCTGAATAGTATGAATATGTATATTTTATTTTTATTAAATAATTTTTATACTTCTACTTATTGTTTATACTTTATAAATGATTAAATAATGAGTTTAATATAAATAATATTTTGATATAATAAAAGACATGTTATATTTTGTATAATAAATAAATTTTTGACCAATACATTCTTTTTTATTAATTTGAGAATCTTTTAAACAAATTATCTTTTAATTAAATATTATTATCAGATTATATATATTAAATATAAATTATAATATAATTTTATGAAGCGAAAATGTAATTTTTATAAGGCATAGAAAACTGTTATTGTTAAAAAATCATCATTTTTGAATAAACATATATTTTTATTTATAAGATTAATTTTTTGTATTTGTAGAATTATTTTTTAAAAACAAATATTATTTTTGGATTCATCACTTCAAAAATTATCCAACATTTAGTTTTTCATAATTTTCTAAGATAGCCGAATTTTCATGTAAAAATTAAATACAGTATAAATATATAAAATGTATTATGACATTATAATTACCCAAATGTGATTTAATATATACAATATAAGGTTGGGATGAACAAGTATATTTTTACTCTTTAAAATAAGTTTTTTGAGGTTATTTGATTAATTTTATAAATCCTTTATGAATCCTCTAAAACCTATATAATATTTTATGGTTTTAAAATAATTTCTGTATAAACATGACTCCTTTCCACATTTCCATGGTTAATATTTTAATGATTTCGATTATTGGAATTATAAAATAATTAAAACCACTCCCATTTGGATGAAAACATGGTTAAAACCCATAGGAAGGACTGTGGTTTTGATTACTTTATTGCATGAAGTCAAAAACCTATTATTATAAAATAATAAAGCACCACTCTATAATTTCTAATATAAAACCACACAAGATCCCATTTATATTCACTGATACACCATATATAAAAACCTTAATCTTCTCATTCATCTTTATATTTATCCTAAGGTTCCCCCAAACTCTCAAGAAACTCCTCTCAAGCTTTTGGAATCACCCTCTCAAGGTAAGGGACCTCTCTCTCTTCTTTTATATTCAACCAACTTATTTATTAAATACCTTCATTTACATTTAATGATGATGGGATATGGTTTTACACATCCCTCATACTGAATTTTTTATCTTCAAATGGTTTTTCACCCCTTTATTTCTCATTAAACCATTTTTGGAAACTTTAAGTACTATTGTTATGCTGCTGAAATTTCACTGTGATTTTTCATGTCAAATGATTGTGTTATGATTATCCACCCCCATTTCATCTCAAGATTATTCATCTAAATATACCTATACTCTATTTATTGTACATGTCCATGAATTTCTCCCACACTCATTGTTCGTAGGGTTAAAATTTATGAAATATATTATTACGATATATGATCCATGTGGAGAACTTAAGAATGTACATGACATGATTATGAATGGGTATGCCTAGATAGCACTCTAATGAATTTGGTAATATTTTAGACTCATAAGATTCAACTTATGGTTAAAATGATGTTATCCAAAATAAATTATGTTATAATTTCCTAGTTTTTAACATTGAATTATGCTTATTTTATCAAGTTTAATGTTGTTTCCACATTCCCATGTTTCCATTATGCTATCAGGTTCTAGCATGTCTTATTGTTCGTGATTATAATTCTAACCTTTTATGTTACATTTTATTTATCCTGACTCACTTTTATTACTTTACCCTATTCCATTAGTTTTTTATTCCCATACTAGTCTTTATATATCACCTCTTTATTATGTATGTCCTCAGGTTATCTCATGCAGTTTTTGAAGAATAATAAAAAAATAATAACTTTTTAAGGAAGTTTTTAAATATTTCATTATATCCCTATTTTATGATGTCATGTTATGTATATAATCTATGAACCACAATAGTACTCTCAATATTCTGTGTTATATTAAGTGAAACTTTATAAAATAAATCATCAATTAATTTGGATTAAAGACAAGGGTTATCATAGTTGGTATCAGAGGAAACTCTAGTTATTTTTGAGATTAGGATTTGAAAACTATAGTAAAATCCTTAAGAATAAAAACAAAAATAGGAAATCATACATAAAATTTTGGTAATTTATAGATTAATTGGTTTCAAGGAAAATACATCCATATCAATATTCTATATGTTGATGTGGATCTAACACCTATGTTATTAGGGGCGATAACCTTGAGAACACCATTTTGAGTTAGACGCTACTGAGAACTGGTGTATGAAAATGAGACATGTTGCATATATGGTTTGGTACTACCAAGGGATACTCTTTGGTAAATTCACAATAAAATTACAAACCATTTTTAACAGACAAAAAATTCCCATAAGATTTTATATTGGGAAAAATCATAACTTATATTGAAGATAAGAAATTCATCGGTTATGCAATATATATCATTTATTAGTTATTAATTTAATTTTAATGGTTTTAAATTTATATTTTCTATATTTTAAAAGTAATCATCCCTAATTTAACCTTTATTATGGTCAATGGTTAGATATAGGATGTAATGCCCCGACCCCAGAAGCCCAGAGTCAGTGCATTGTTACGTATCATTGTCATGATCACAAAAGGTCAAGTCTCAAAAGACCAATTAGTTTAGTAGCCTTGGAAGTACTAGATACATTCATAAGGTTTACATTACATTGTAAAATGTAAAAATACAACAAAATTATTTCCATATACAACACTGAGATCCCATAGACTATCCATGTATGTTAGTTATAATATACTTCTTCGCATCTTGGTAAATATAAAACATAGAAAGGGGTGAGCTTAGATGCTCAGTAAGGATAACAATATAGCAGAAACTTTCATAAATAAACATAAACATTTAAGGAAATTTATAAGACTAAAACAAAAGCCTTTTAATCTTGAACTTCAGAATAATATGACAAAGATAAAATAAAATATTTCCATTAACTTATTCACATGGATATTCTATATGTCTAATAATGACATGCAATATCAATAGTCGCTTTAATAATGATGGAATTCAAAATTCCAAACTTGCATAACCACATAGTCGAGGTCTTATGCCAAGAATAAAAATAAGATTTTGTCAAGGCCTTGTGCGAAGATACTAGTTTGTCTCATTAGACCTACCGACGCATCGAGGAGCTATAGCAGACTCCACTTATCACTTACTAAGTCCAATGCATTAATTATATGAAAAGGTTTAAACATAACATAGACATTCATATTAAAACTAGCATATTAAATGTCAATAATTTGTCCATAAACCATAAAGGGTATAAAAATAACACATCCAGAGTCAAACATGTCACAAAATCTTCAATAAAATATGGAAGTGTGGTATTATAATAAATCAACTTCAAATAAGCTTAAAATCCATCAAAGGATGTTGACATAGATGAAATCAAAACCTTTCTTTATAGAAATATATCTTACTATTTTTAAATCATTTAAAAGACATATAATTATAAAAGAAAACATTTATTTTGAAAATATTATCATAATATTGTAATTGAAGATTTTACATTGTTATAACAGTGTAAAATAGCCTCACCCGCCGTATAAGTTCAAAAAACATTCTTACTGTAATTTTGTCGAGAAGGTCATAAAGTACCTTGTTTGGAAAAGGACAGAAAGATTCCTTTCAAACCATTATATAAAAATTCAAATAAGGGTTTAAATGACTTTAACTCATAGTCTAGTAAAAAGTAAAAATGTTTTAAAATACAGTTTTAAGAAACATGTATGTGGATGATAAAGATGTCCCAGTAGATACTTAGGTAAAAAACCTCGGATAATAAAGAGATTGTGAAATTAACCCTTACCTTGTACATTTCCTTGGTCGAGGGTGGTTTAACCTCATGTATAATGGTTAAATAATTGTTATTAAATTATACAAGAATCGTATACATTAATATGATATAATATATGATCTTTTAATATTGCTTTGTTAATAATATCTTAGTATTATCGTCATTTCGGGTGTTAACTGATTCGTTTTCTTTTATATGATTTGTTATGTAAGTAATGTTTGTTATGGATAGGATGTATCTTATTTATATACAGAATTATATTAATTATTTAAACATTATTTTTAATCATCTAATATAAATTAGTCATCAATGGATTACGATGGGGAATGAATCTCATCCCATTCGTGGAGACGGTAATCTGTACGTACGCACAAGTGACAATATCATTCATTTGATATTAAAATAATATATAATTGGATGGTATATTATATATACAGAATCATTATCATGTTATATTTATTATTTACATCAATTAAACTTCATTATTATACCCATACAAATAATAATGTATTGAATAACAATTACACCCTGACATGGAGACGGTAAGCTGTACGTACACACGTATGGTGACATGTCATTCAAAGGATGGATAGAATAATGAATATGGTTGTACCTTATTTATAATAACATCACAGTATATGGAAGATACTAGAGTTATTATTTTAGAATGTAAACAACAAAGAAAGAGGAAGTGGAAGAATAAAGGAACTTGAAAGAGGTGATGAAATATATACCTCTTCTTTAGGTTATTCTTTTTTATTTGATCAAAAGGGATCCTTAGGTTGGATTTATGACTAAAGGAATGCCTCTAGGATTAAGGGAGGATAGTAGAGAGGGTATTTGGGCAGATTTTAGAAGATACAAAAGGCATTGAAGGTGTGAATTTGAGGAAAGGGTGAATGCCCTTTTATAAGAGGGGTGAGGGTCACTATATTAACCTTATCGTTTAGATTTAAATCTTAGTTAAATAGTTTGACATTTACAGTGTCTCTTTGTATTTTTATATTATATGGTTTATAAACATAAAATATACTTCCAAGAGAATTCCAAGTGGTTCATTAATGATCCAACTATCATTATATATGTCTTTTATCCTAACCTTATATTTTTAGGAATAGAATATCATTTAATAATATAATATTTGTTTTAAAAACTCTTTTATGTCAATTTTGACACTATTTGGTATTTTGTTTTTTCTAAATTTATAAAAGTAGTATTACTTCAAAGAAAATTCATCTAACCAACCCTAATATGTCATATTAACCTATAAAATTAGTGTAATTCATAAAAAGTCTCAAATTACATTTATTTGGATATTTATAATATCAATTATTTTAATCTTTCATTAATACGATAATTATTGTATCATCATTGTGTCGTAAATAAATTTAATTATTTAATGTATAAAAAAAATAAATAAAATACCATTATTTAGAAAATATTTTTTTCTTTATAATGAATAATTTTAGTCAAATTTATCTTATGTGTAACCCTATATTAAAAATGTTTTATTTATTAAACTTTGAATTTAACACTTTTAACTCTTCTTTGAATAAAATAATAATAAATGTCTTAATCTAATCCAAGTGGACCTAAAGTATCATATTTTATTCATAAGGTTTTCTTTGTCGAATTAAACTTATTCAATAGAATTAGAACATGTTTTAGGGTAATAATAATATCATTTTTACCTTTAATTACCCTATTTACTTCTAACAGTGGTAAATAAAAGCCAAAAGTTACTATTCACTGAAAATTATTTTTATCACATTGAACCACATTTTACTTACAGATATCAACTGTGTCTCTCAGACTTTTTAAATTCAACTCACATAAGTGGAAAAATTAAGTTTTATGTAAATTTTCAAATGCTCCTAGGTGGTGGGTAAAAGACTGTAAAAAGTTCAATAAAATGTTTATATATCTAAAATTATTATAATTTGACTCCAATGAATTAAATTTAACTTATATAGGTATTATGTATCAATTTTTATGTAAAATAAATTTAAATAAAATAAATAATTATTTAAATAAAAAGTTGGTTTTAACCAATAACTCAGTGTTTTTTCACTATTCATCAAAAAATTAAGTTTTCAGAACAATACCAAAATTTTACACTAAGATAATTTTGATATTATGAATTCAAAAATTAAGTCTATTTTACCAAATTTAAAACATATAATTTTAATTTATTAATTTAAAATTAATTCCTGTTTTCAAAACAAAAAAACATATTCTTAAGAAATAAAAACTTACAAAAGATTGATACTTGTTTATGTTAAATTTCAAAGTGAAATTATTTCCAATTAATAAAATTGGATTAAATGGTAAAAATATAATCTATTTATACTTCCAAACCATTAAAATTTATAATTTAACACTACAAATTGTTTTGATTAAAAAAATTGTTTTCAGTTAAAATATAGTATTTTTCACTATTCACACAAATATGAAAGTTATGAGAAAAACCCCAAAAATTTATTGAAGTTAAATTCTTATGTACCGATTCTAAATAAGAAGTTTATTTTATCAAATTAAATATATAAAAGTTTCAAATATTTTATTTAAAAATGGTTTGCTATTAAAAGGCGGTAAAATTGCATTTTTTTTAAAAATACTTCTTTTATTAGAAACAAATGAATTTGTTTTTTTATTATGTATAAGAAACTCATAATATGGAATATAAAATTATAAGGATTATATAATGTTTAAAATTTAGTTAATACTAGTCATAACCTCTTTTGAATGGCTAGTTTGGTAAGTCATGGTGCGCTTGAACACGGTGTTGTGTGTAGTACAAGTTATTGAATTACTTTAAAGAAATAACATACTCTAAAATCTTGGGGTGTTACATTCTTCCCTCCTTTAATATATTGATTCCAAGAAATTTAAAATTGTTCTTTGAAAATAAATGGTTGAAAATAGAAAATACCTTTGTGGGAAAACCCACATCTGAAATTGGGTTAATAAAATTTAGTCTTAATAAGAGGAAAAAGGGGAGTGAAAAAGTTACCACCAAATTATGATCTTGATTAGGAGAACATTGGTGGAAATTAGAGACACATAATTGGAGGAAAAACTTAAATATTTATTCGGAGTGATTGAGGTCATCAGTCACAAACAATTGTAGAATTGAGGGCCTCAAAGCCATCAATCTATGATGATTTAAAATATCATCGGTTCAACAAAACATATGGTATTAACATAACACATTTTTATTTTTAAGATCCCTTACATAAATTTTAAGAATTAATTTCTTCATAGAATAAGAGGGAAGAAAAAATATATATTTGACAAGTAGAGTTCCATCCTTTAACTAATTTCAACCACAAACTCATCTTTCACTCTAAAAGATAATAGAAATTAAAAAAATATTCTATTTATCCTATTTGTATAGGGTTCAAAAAAATGAATTTATAATTCACCTATGAGACCCTTTAAAAAAGAAACTACATTATACAATCCTTGGACTTCACGTAGTCTAGCGGTAGGCGATAAATCTCAATCGCACTATGGTTGTGGGCTCGATTACTGCAGATTTATCTGATGCAACGGGTTGTCACACAGTCTACGTGTTGTACCTTTTTATAAAAATCCAAAAATAATGTTTACAATAGTATCCAATTTCAAACATAATCCATTCCAACCTTTAGACTTATCCAAAATAATTCTATCCAAACTCACAGTCCAAAATTTATAAGGAAGGTAAACACAATGATGATCCTTTTTTCCACGTAATAACATTTGAACACCTTCATCATGTATTATTTTAAAACATGGTAACACCCTGAATTACCATAAAACCTTATTGATTACATTCATGCTCCCTCATCCTTTATATAATACTGGATATATTCCTTATATCTAAAAATATTTAATATTCCAAAAATGATGAAATAAACAAACTATTAATCAATTCCAAGGATGTCAAAAATATCTAATATAATTTATCCAAATAAACCATCTCTTATTCCAAAATTACTACCTTAATATCAGGACCATATAATCTGAAATTCCAAATAGAATATTACTACAGTACAATCCTTATTTATTTCCAAAATTCATATAACCAGTACATCATTGATACAACACTCAAATGACACAATACTTTAATAACAACATAAGAACTCTTAATCATTCCTCTTCATCTTCGGTAGTATCATAACTTGATTATTATCTAATAGCAGCATTTGGGGTAGACTTTGATGATTTGAACATTGATTCTCATAGTGTCCCAACTCCTTGTAGATAAAGCATTGTACATTAGAAACATTTTTCTCACCCTTGCAATCACGTGCTCAGTGTCCTTTTTCTCCACACTTGTAACAAACTCCCATTCCCTTAAAAAAATTACCAAGGTGATTCTTTCCACAGTTATCACATATGGGAAAATCCTTCTTTCCCATATTCCATTTATCCATCTTTCTCTCTACCATCCTTTTTGTCTCTTGCTTCCCTTCAAAGCCATAGGACTCAGAGAATTATCTACTTATATTATTAACACATGATATTATTTCTTAATATTTTGAGAATTTGTTGGAGAGTATTTCCCTTCTAAATGTTGGATTAATACAATGAAATATTTGATCCTTCTTACTCTTTGGATAATACATATTGTTGGAGTTCTCATTCCCTCTACTGGGTGCCATTTCTAAACAATGGAATATACTAAGTTAGTTTATGAATCACAATAAATAATTTCAAACTTGTAAAATACCTAACAAAAATTGAATAGTTTTTGGATATAATCCATAATCATAAAAATGTTTTCTTTGAGGAATTATTTACTCCTAAATCCTTCATAATGGCTTGTAATGAAAATGTGAATTATCCTAAGCATATCCCTCGGGAGTTTCATAACCAAGAGTGCAGCAAGGCCCGTTGTCATGCACCAGCTCCCATTTGAGTCTAGCTCAAAGCAGTGTTTTCAAGTTTTACTCCTAGGTACTTCTCTGTTAGAGTCGTCTGTACCTGCTCGTATCCATATAGGTATGTATTGAATGGAAAACTCACAAAATCTCTACAGTACCAAAATTCTAGGAAGTTCTTATATACTAATTATCAATTTCTATCTTAGGATAATGTGCTCTAATAAAAGTTTATCTAAATCTAGTTTCCAAGGTTTTTACTAAACTTCCTCTAATACCAACTATAACACCCTGACCCCAAAATCCCAGATTTGGTGCATTATTACGTATCATTGGCATGATCACAAAAGATCAAGTCTCAAAAGACCGATTAGTTTAGTAGCCTTGGAAGTACTAGATACATTTATAAGGTTTACATTACATCATAAAATGGAAATCTACAAAAACATTGTTTCCCTAGACAACACTGAGATCCCATAGACTATCCCTACAGGTCAGTCATAATATACTTCTTCTCATCCTGAGAAAAATAAAACATAGAAAGGGGTGAGATCAGATGCTCAGTAAGGATAACAATATAATGGAAACTTTCATAAATAAGAATAAACATTTAAGGCAATGTATAAGACTAAAACAAAAACCTTTTAAACTTGAACTTCAGCATAATGTGGAAAATATAAAATCAAATAATTCCATTTACTTATTCACATGGATATTCTACTAGTCGAATAATCACATGAAATGTCCTTAGTCGCTTTCATAATGATGGAATGCATAATTCCATACTTTCATAACCACATAGTGAAGGCATTGTGCAAAGACTACAAATAAGATTTTTTCAAGGCATTGTGCCAAGAAACTAGTTTGTCTCATGAGACCTACTGATGCATCGAGGAGCTATAGCTATCTCCACCTGTCACTTACTAAGTCCAATGTATTCCTCATATGAAAAGGTTTAAACATATCATAAACATTCGTATTAAAACTAGAATATTAAATGTCAATATTTTATCCATAAACCATGAATGGTATAAAAATAACACATCCACAGTCAAACATATCAAAAAACCTTCAAATAATATGGAATTTTTGTATCATAATAAATCAACATCAAATAAGCTTAAAATGCATCAAAGGATGTTAACATAGATGAAATTAAAACCTTTTTTTAGAGAGATATCTATTACTATTTTGAAATCATTTAAAAGACATATAATTATAAAAGAAAACATTTGTTTTGAAAATATTTTTATAACCTTTTAAGGGAATCTTTGACATTGTTATAATGGAAGAAAATAGCCGCACCCTCCGTATAAGTTGAAAAAAAAATTCTTACCTTAATTTTTTTTGAAAAGGTCATAAAGTACCTTGTTTTGAAAATGACAGAAAGATTCCTTTCAAACCATTTTATAAAAATTCAAATAAGGGTATAAATTAATTTAATCCATGGTCTAGTAAATAGTAAAAATGTTTTGAAATAAATTTTTAAGAAACATGGATGTGGATGATAAAGATGTTCCAATAGATACTTACGTAAAAACAACCTCAGATAATAAAGAGATTGTGAAATTAACCCTTACATTGTACTTTTCCTAGGTAGAGGTTAGGTTAACCTCATGTATAATGGTTAAATAATCATTATTAAATTATACAAGAATCATATACATTAATATGAAATCATATATGATCTTTTAACATTTCTTTGTTAATAATATCTTAGTATTATCGTCGTTTCGGGTGTTAACTGATTCGTTTCCCTTTATATGCTTTGTTATGTAAGTAATGTTTGTTATGGATAGGATCTATTTTATTCATATTAATAATGATATTAAGTCTTTAAACCTTATTTTTAATTATATAACGAAAATTATTCTTGAATGGATTAAGATGGAGAATGAATCTCATCGCGTTCTTGGAGACGGTAATCCGTACATGCGCACGAGCGACGATATCATTCTTTTGATATTAAAATAATATATATTTAGATGGTATATTATATATACAGAATCATTATAATGTTATATTTATTATTTATATCAATTACACATTATTATTATACCCATCCTAATAATAATGTATTAAATAACAATTACACCATGAAGCGGAGACGGTAAATCGTACGTGCACACGTATGGTGACATGTCATTCAAAGGATGGATAGAATAATGAATATGGTTGTACCATATTTATAATAACATCACAGTATATAGAATATACTGGATTTATTATTTTAGAATGGAAACAACAAATAAAGTTGAAGTGGAAGAAGAAAGGAACTTGAAAGAGGTGATGAAATATTTACCTCTTCTTCGAGTTCTTCCTTTTGATTTGATGAAAAGGGATCCTTCGGTTAGATTTATGACTAAAGTAATTCCTCTAAGATTAAGGGAGTACAGTTGAGAGGGTATTTGGGAAGATTTTGGTAGATCCAAAAGGCTTTGAAGGTGTGAATTTTTGGGAAGGGTGAATTCCCTTTTATTACAGGGGTGAGGGGCACCTTAGGAAAAGCTAGAGTTATTATTTTATAATAAAATCATTTTCGGTTTATAATAGATAAAAAATGAATTATTTAAAGGATAAGGTGGGTATGGGTCTAAAACCACTCAACCAATAGGTTTTAGATAGGTTTGGGTCACTATATTAACCTTGTTTTTAGATTTAACTCTTAGTTAAATACTTTGACATTTACCATGTCTCTTTGTATTTTTATATTATATGGTTAATAAACATAGTATATACTTCCAAGACGAAACCAAGTGGTTCATTAATTATAAAAATATCATTATATAACTATTTTTTCTGAACCTTATATTTTTAAGGATAGAATATCAATTAATAATATAATATTTGTTTTAAAAACACTTTTAAGTCAATTTTGACACTATTTAGTATTTTGTTTTTTCTAAATTTATAATATCATTATTACTTCCAAAAAAATCATTTAACCAAACTTAATATGTCATATTAACCATTAAGATTAGTTTAATTCATAAAAAGTCTCAAATTATATTTATTTGGATAATTATAATATTAATTATTTTAATATTTCATTAATACGATAATTACTTCATCATCATTGTGTCATAAATAAATTTAATTATTTAATGTCAAAAAAATATAAATAAAACACCATTATGTAGGAAATATTTTTATATTTCTAATTAATATTTATAATCAAATTTATATTATGTTTAACCCTATATTAAAAATTGTTTATTTATTAAACTTTGAATTTAACGCTTTTAACTCTTCTTTGAATTAAATAATAATAAATGTCATAATCTAATTCAAGTTGACCTAAAGGATCATATTTTATTCCTAAGATTTTTTTTGGTAGAATTACACTTATACAATAGAATTAGTATATGTTTTTCGGTAATAATAATATCATTTTTATCTTTAATTACCCTATTTACTTTTAACCGTGGTAAATAAAAGTCAAAAGTTACTATTCACCAAAAATTATTTTTGTCTCATTGAACCACATTTTAATTATTGATATCAACTGAGTTTCTCATATTTTTGAAATTCAACTCACAAAAGTGGTAAAATTATGTTTTATGTAAATTTTTAAATGCTCCTTGGAGGTGGGTAAAAGACGGTAAAAAGTTCAATAAAATTTGTATATATCTAAAATTATAAAAAACTAACTCCAATGAATTAAATTGAACATATATAGGTACTATGTATATATATTGACCTAAAATAAATTTAAATAAAATAAATAATTATTTAAATAAAAACTTAGTTTTAACCAATAACTCAGTGTTTTTCACTATTCATCAAAATTTGAAAGTTTTCAGAAAAATACCAAAATTTCACCCTAAACTAATTTTGATATTATGTATTCAAAAATTAAGTCTATTTTACCAAATTCAAAACATAGAAGTTTAATTTATTAATTTAAAATTAATTCTCATTGTCATAACCAAAAAACATGTTTTTAAGAAAATAATAACTAACAAAAGATTGATACTTGTTTACGTTAAATTTCAAAGTGAAATTATTTCCAATGAATAAAATTATATTAAATGGTAAAAATATAATATAGTTTTACTTCCAAACCATTAAAATGTATAATTTAACACTACAAATTATTTTGATTAAAAAATTTCTTTTTAGTTAAAATATAGTATTTTTCACTATTCACCCAAATATAAAAGTTATCAGAAAAACACAAAAAAATTATTGAAACTAAATTATTATTTCCTAATTATAAAGAAGAAGTTTATTCTGTTAAATTGAATACAAAAAAGTTTCAAATATTGGATTTAAAAAGGGTTCTCCATTAAAAGGCGGTAAAATTTCATTTTTTTAAAAAATACTTCTTTTATCAGAAAAAAAATAAATTTGTTGTTTTTTCATTATGTATAATAAACTCATAATATGGATTCTAAAATTATAAGGATTATATAAAGTTTAAATTTTAGTTAATACTATTCATAAACTCTTTTGAATGGCTAATTTTGTAAGTCGTGGTGCATTTGAACATGGTGTTGCATGTAGTGAAAGTTATTGAATTACTTTGAAGAAATAACATACTATGAAATCTTGGGGTGTTACATAGGAGAAACCAAACCAACAACCAATGTTAGGAGAAAATTGATAACTACCCAAATGAGATTCCTAACCCGATGGGAGAATGAATTATGAAATTCATGATGATAATTTCTCAATTTAATTAGGTTATAATAAGAATATTGAATCAGAAATAACTATCAAATCCCCCTTATAAAGAACTATATTTCACTAAGACCTTTATTCGACAAAGGTATATGAATTTTAGTTCATCATTTGATCTATTAATCATGGAACAATGGATCAAATTCATTGAGAAAATATTATACATCCTTAAATTCTCATAGCACGAGAAGTTTGTAATATTTTTTTATCATATGTAGGAACAATCTAATCAACATTGGATATTGACCATAAAAATGAATCATGAGGAAGTGATCGAAGCAACGGTGAGGAAGGAAGTTTGAAAAAAAATCCTAAAAATGCAGCACTATTTGACTTAAAATGGAGAGGGATTTATTTTCCCTTAAGAAAAATGCTAACTAATCTATTAGGATGTGGATCCTGATAATGAAGTGGTGACAAGTAAACTAGTTATTTATTTAATAATAGTAAATATATTTTTTGATTCTTTTTGCACACATTTTTTCATATCATGTGTGTTTAGTAGAACTATTCAAACACCATAATAAATCATGGAGGTAGAGTTATAGATGAAAATGGAAAATGGGGTAACTACACCATCCCACATAAATAAATCCTTCCCTATTAAAGTTTGTGAGTTCAACCTCCCATTTTACCTTGTGAGAGACTATTTAGAGTACTTTTATGAAATTCTGGGTATGGATTTGATTTTCCTATATAGAGACAACATAAATTTATAATATGATTAAATTATCTTCCATATCATGAATTTACTCTAATTATATACATTTTCCAAGAGAAGGATGAATATTATTTGGTACTATCATCATAAGTATAGATATTATTTCCCAATGAGAAAGCATATCTAGCTCAAATGATTGATGGTAAGTAAAATATCATCCTTTACAACATTCCCATTGGGAGGGAATTTGCTACTGTGTTTCCCAAATAATTTCCTAATATTCCTCATATCCAATTGGTTGATCTACTAATAATTCTTATACTAGGGCATTTCTAATATCCAGGACTCTATATAGTGTATCCATTTTTTAACACAATGATCTTAAGAAACAAATACAAGAGAATCTGCAAAAAGGGTTTTATAACCAAATTCTTCACTATGGGGTACCCTAGTCCTCTTCTTGAATAATAAGTATGGGTCAATTCACCTTTGAATTGATTATTTTTTTCTCAACAAGATCATGATAAACAAACATTATCCACATCCATGAATTGATTATTTGTTCAATAAACTATATTTATATCAATACTTATATAAGGTATATCTTTATTTGGGATATTAAGAAGTAAAGTTAAGGAAGGTGGATATCCCAAATAGATCTTTTTTATAAGGTACAGACATTTTGAGTTCATAGTGATGTCATTTGGACATAAATATGCTCCAGTAATCTTCATGTACCTAATTAATAGATTCTATAGAGATTATCCTGACAAAAAATTAGTATTTATAGATTATATTTTAATTTAATCCAAATGTATTGATGATCTTGAAGAGTATTTGGTCACTTTTCTAAAGAATTTATGAAAGGAGAATATTTATTCAAAGTATTGAAAATGTGAGTTCTATTTGAAGGAAGTATCATTCTTGGGGAGTTCTATCTCATGTAATTGGATAGATGTGGACCCATATAAGATAAAGACAATAAAAGTATAGTAGATACCAAAAACAATGATATATATCAACAGTTTACTTGGAATAGATGGATATTATCAACAATTTTTGAGAAATTTCTCATGATTGTAATACCTTCAAACTAGATGAATTAAAATTGAGTAAATATTTTTTGGAATGATGAATGTGGAGAGGGATTAAAATAGTCAAAAAATAGTCTTATAACTTCTCATATACTTATAATACCCATAATTGGGAACTCTTTGTGGTACACAGTGATTCTTTAAGGTGGGGTTTGTGATGTGTACTGATGCAAAATGAAAAATTGATATCCTACAACAAAAGGTAGTTGAATGTTCATGACAAGAACAATCCAACACATGATATGGAGTTGGATATAAATATTTTTTCATATAAAATCAAGAGAAACTATCTCTAAGTGGAAAAGGTTTAAATATATACAGATCATAAGATCCTCAATTATATATTCCCATAGAAGGAGATGAATATGATCCAACAAAGATGGTTAGAGATGATTAAGGACAATGAGTATTCAATCCACATTCATATTAGTAAAGAAAATAAAGTGAAATATGATCTATGTATAGATGATCTGGAAACCTTATCACTAATAATAATTGATAAGGATCTGATCTTCTTAGACATGAAGAGGGTTTACATTGGAATCATAATGGAAGGAACAACATCCATACTTTTACAAATGATTTTTCAGTCATCCCTTATAAAGAATATAAAGGATCCTCAAATAGAGTATGTGGAAATTTAGAAGAAGTTGGAATCTATAAGAAAAGGGAAATCCTTAGAGTTCAAAATTAAGGAATAAGGATTTGTAATATTTGGGTCAGAACTACCAGTACCATTAAATATTGAGTTAAACAATGAGCTGTTAGATGATGCACATAGATCGACCATCTCTGTCCATCTTGGGAGAAAGAAGATATATTGAGGTATCTGATAGCACTACTGGTGGTACAATATGAAGAAAAAGATTATGGAATATACATAAAGTTATATTTATTTAATCAAGTGAATTCTAAAATATAATAATCTAAGGGGTTTTGGAAGCCACTACCCATACCTCCATGGAAATGGGAAAACATAACCAGGGACTTTTTCACTAGTATTATAAAGACATAAAGAGTAAATAATGCTACATGAGTTGTGGTAGATAGTCTTATAAATACTGATCACTTCATTTCAATTCAATAATACTTGTCACTCAATCAACATGTAAGGATATACATTAGAGAAGTGATGAGACTTCATGGAATACCACTATTTTTTTTATTTGATAGAGATCTATATTTTACTACCTTGATCTAGAATATTCTACAACATTATCTAAATATTTAGTTGATGTTTACTACGAATTTCCACCCCCAAATATATTTCCATTCTTAGTGGAATATTATGAAACTAAAATTCATTTCAAGAGAATGATCGATGAACTTAAAAAGAGGAATGTATCAATATCATCCGCTATTCTATTTTTCATATAATAGTAGTTTCCACTCATGTATCTAAATGGATCCCTATACAGACCTATATGGAAAGAGATGGTAACACCAACATGTTCAGATGATGTTGGTGAAAAAAAACTGATGGGTCGTTAAATGGTTGAGGAAATTGTGGAAATGGTCAAGACCATTCAACATCACATCAAGGTTTCTCATAGTTGAAAAAAGAACTATGCTGAATGTATTTGATGATACCTAGACATTAAGTTGGAGATAAGGAATTCCTTTACATATCTCTATGTAATAAATTCATGAGATTTGGAAGAATGGTAAGATAATCCTTAGGTACATTGGCCCCTATGAGGTTCTCAATCACATCAGAGTTAAGTCTTATAAACTAGAACTCCCACAAACCTTGTCTCAAGTAAATGAGGTATTCCATGTATCTCTCTTAAGAAATTACATACCAAATCCCACACATATATTGAATTCATAGGTGGTACCATTGGAAAATTATCTTTTATATGAAAATAATCAAGTGAAGATCTTGGATCATAGAGGCAAAATTATATAAAATAAGATAATGGACATGTTCAAGGTGTTTTGGAGGAACCATAAGTTTGAGGAAGTGACATGGGAACCAGAGGATATGATGAAATATAAATACCCCCATGTGGTTTAATGTATGGAATAAAAATTTAAAGGGTTAAATTTTTGAATGGGGGATAATGTTACAACTAGAACATTCATAAAAATCCCTTTATAAATGAATATGTTCCTTATTAAGTAATGAAGATATAGAAAACTCCTAAACTACTTCAGTTATTTTATAATATTATATCATATTGAATTTAAAATTCCATTAAGAATCATAACCATTGATAATATTTTCACTGAATAGTGAATATATTATTTGTATATATTAAGGACTATGATAAGCTCCTATTGAAATAGAAAAAAGAAGTCATGTCCCTAACTACTAGGATTATACCCAATGAAGCCCATTAATCAGAGCTTCTAGGGGAGATATCATCTCTTGGTTTTTTCATTGATCAATCCCACATTCATATTCCAAAAATAAAGAATGAGTGAAATCATTTATGGGATAAGTTTAGGCTCAATGGGATCACATCCCAAACCATGTTCATTGAAACACCCCAAGAAAAAGTCATTGTCGCACACCTTACCCTTAGAGTGTTCATTGGTGTTATAAAGGGTTTTAAATCTGGGTTTTGAATCTTAATCCTAAAAATATGAATATTAATATTTTCTTCAATAAAATAAGTATTCAACTTTTCCTTTTTGTTTATAAATCATTATTTTAATTTCATTATTGTTTTACTAAATAACGAGACTGCTAAAAATTAGATTTTGATACGATAAAACAAAAAAATTATTTCGGGAAATATATAGTTTTAATCAAGAAAATATTTTTGTTTAATTAAATAATTTTTGAAATAAATTATATTTTAATTAAATATAATTTTTAAATAGTATATACTAAATAGATATTATAATATAATTTTATGAAGTGAAAATGTAATTTTTATAAGGGTTAGAAAATTATTATTGTAAAAAAATAGTATTTTTCAATAAACAAATATTTGGATTTAAAATTATAATTTATCATATTTATAGAGTTATTTTAATAAAATAAATATTATTTTTTGAATTCAAAACATTTTAATTTTCAAATGGTGAATTTTTCATAATTTTATGAGATATTAGAATTTTTATGTAAAAATAAAATACAGTATAAATATACAGTATGTATTATGACATCATAATGACCCAAAAGTGATGTAATGTATATCATATAATGTATTAATGCCCAAATATATGTTTTCCCTTTAAAATAATTTGTTGAGGTTATTTTTTTAATTTTATAATTCCTTTATGAATCCACCAAAACCTATATAATATTTAATGGTTTTAAAATATTTTCTTTATAAAAACGGCTCACTTAATCATCACCAAGGGTAATATTTAAATAATTTGAGTTATTTTACTTATAAAATAATTAAAACCACTCCACTTTGGTAGAAACCATGGGAAAAGCATGGTAGGGTTTGTGGTTTTGATTAATTTTGTATATAGAGTCCAAAACCTGTGTTTGGAAAATAAAAAAGAACTATCATATATTTTCCTATATTAAACCACCAAATATCCCATTTCTCTTCATTAAATAAATTGATATCACAACATTAATTTCCCCATTTCACAACCTGAACCAATGAGTCTCGATATGAAACTTTCCCAAGCCCAACTCAATAAGCCAGGGGATGGTGAAAATTGTTGGAAGGCATAACAAATATGGGAGTCATTTGCCTAGTGTTCTTATACAAACACTCCAAAAAATATCCATGCATAATTGAAGAGGAATAATAATAAAAGATTCAACATATTTTGAATAAACCTTGTATGTAAAACCTCTAGAGAGTATAAGATTATGACAACATAATCTGAAAAGTAATGGTGAAAAATACACATCCAAATAGAAAGGTATCCCAACTTGAAAAAAAACTAGAAAAGTAAATACTAAGAGAGGCCAAATCTATATCTCCAAGCCCTGACCATCATACATGGTTAAATTCACTAGGGTAACCCTATTATCCTGTGTAATCATCATCAACATGTTCGTCTTCTACATAAGACATGACACATGTGGGAAAAGCACATGTAGTGGTGAGTATATACATACCCAGTAGGATGCCCTAAAAGATGAATTGGGAGATGTAAGAAACACAATAGAAGTAGAAATCTAGACCCATAGCAAGAGATAAATGAAAACCAATCAACTGGTATATATTCTCATAAAAGAAACCCAGATGATAGAGAAAGGGTATCTCTATCTCATCGCCCAACCTAGGAAAAGTGACTACCATCAATTTCAAGAAGTCCCTAAATGATGCATTGCATCTCATGTGCCCATATGAAGAAACATACATGTAAAACCACACCTTGAAATTGTGCCTCACAGTCATGGGAACATAATCTCTAGGTAGAAGATCAATGCTCTAGTACAACAAGAGGATTCCACTATATAGATAGATATAGGACCAATTCCCAATCCCAATAGGAGGGTTTCACTCCATAACGAGAGGACCCATACCCTGAAACAATAGGATGGTTCCACTCTAAAGGTAGAGGACCCATGCCCTGAATCATCATTAGAGTTCTTCTATAATGGTAAATGAAACTTTACAAGACTCCAAAGGAGGGTTCCACTCTATTGGTAGAGTACCCATACCTTGACTCTGCAGGAGTGTTAGACTCTAATGGTAGAGGACTCATGCCCTTATTCTGTAGGAGTGATACACTCTAATGGAAGAGGAATCATGCCCTGACTATCCATAAGGGTTCCACTTTACTGGTAGATGACTCATTCCCTGAATCTTTTAGGGTGTTCCATTCTAATGGTAGATTGATATAAGACACATTATTTATCCTAACAGGAGGTTTCCACTCTATGGGTGGATAAAGAGAGGACCCATTCCTTTTCCTAGTATGAGGTTTCCACTCTGGTGATCCTACCTGATCACATTCATTATCTATTCCACATAAAGAAGCTTCACACTTAGAAAATATCATATCATATCTGAAAATCCACTATGAAAGACACCATCACATTCAACACGGAAAAAATGCTCATGATAGGATACTCATAGGCCAAAATATGAGTCCAAATGAAGGAGATATGAGAGATAAAAGTTTACTAAATGGTACATGGAATATAAGGGGAAACACATGGCATCTTGTCCCGCCATGCATCATAACTATATCCTTCTATATTACATGTCTCACTACCCATGTATCTCTACTCTGTCTATAAGTAGACTACATTATGTCCCTCAGCCACCCAATGTCCTTCTCATGCTCATATCCATGTTCATGTACACTGGTCATATACTCATACCATTCCCATGACCATGTACACTATCCATGTACACTATTTGTGCATGTTTCAATGTACTCTCATAGTATATGTCAGGTTTCCAACATCGGGTCACACAACATGTGTCGGTCCCACCTAGAATTTGATATTTATCTCATCCAAAACCTTAGACACAACATCTAGGGTGATACACATCTTTTGTTATCTAGAAAACATGGTGTGTGGTCTAGTTTTCCCCAAAAATACATATCTTCCTCCCATGATCCAAATACATCTTCTTTGCAGCTATTTCCACCTGAATCTCTACCAAAATCAAAGGGGAAGGCTATTTTTCATTGATTCTGACCCTTTGGTGTGTGAAAATTGTTATCTACTAATCCATGGTGGTCCATCACACTCCCTGCATGCCACCAACCATAACCATTTGGTCTCGGATCCTAGATCTACAAAAATCACCCCAAAATCCTGAAACCCAATCCAATGAACACATAAATCATTTACCCATTCATCACATGTGAATCTAATACAAATATAAGAGTCCTATCGCACTCAATCCTTCCCAGAAATATTAAATAAAGACCCTATAGGACAATAAGTTTAAATGATGAGGAATGACAGGGGAAGGAAAAATAAACCAAATGTTCAACAATCATTGGACAAGAGTTCTTATCTAATGAATTGGATTGGGGATATCCAAGATGATAAATCAAGGAACATGGGGGTAAATCAAAAAAATAAATTAAATCTGATACATGGGGGCATCAAAGGGCTAAAATTTTACATATATCAATTAAATATAAATGATCATGCTCAATATTTTAATCATATGTGAATAAATCCATGAAGTATTAATAATACCTTGATTTGGATCAATATTTGGTGAATCACACAACTACCAATGAAGGAGGATGATTTTTTGCATTCATTATGCATCAATTCTCATTGATCTGATTATTTATCATCTCCCGATCTCAATCGAATAGTAATGAAAATTGGATCCTCCTCTCAACGGTCCAATGGTTATGCGAATAACCCTTGGGATATTCTATAATATAATATTTATAGAGGAAATAATTTATTACATTTATTTACAGAATCTATTTTTTTATTTAAGACTTTGGAATATTTATAGGAATATTTTCTGATCTAGACACCAAGATGGTAAGAGATTCTAAGGCCCGATGAACCCGAAATACATTTTATAAGAATATTAAATATATTTTATTACATGTTCATATGTTTCTTGAAAATTTTAATATTTCATAAATGAATTCTCATATCATACAGTTGATTTCAAAATGTAGATTTTACCCTAGGAACGACCTAAAGTTTGTCATCAAGGGATGTTTGGATGGGAAGCCATTGGTGGGTGCATTGGAAAAATTAAATAATTTATTTTATTTATTTAATAACTCTAACCCAAATAACTCATAGAAGGAGACTCAAATGGGAAAAATGAGACCACCGTTGATTTTAAAATGCAATGTTTATCTTATCTGTGACATAAGGTTGGTTGGTGTGGGATGTTAGAATAAGGTATCATTGGTGGGTACATTTAATTAAAATAAATAAATAATTTATATATTTTAAATATTAAACGAAATAATTAAATCCTATAAAATCACCTCTGATTAAAATTTTCCATGTTTTGGCAGCATAACTCTTATTGGACCTAAGAGGAGGAGAAGAGCGTTCTTTATTGGTGGATTGAGACTGGATGACGACCAGTTCTTGGATTGAGGTGAATCGACTGGCGGAGAATGTAGTGGATTATCTTCATCACTAGTAGATGCATTCTTCCTCAATGATCAATCCATAATCATGGTAGGAATTTTTATATGTGGTTTTCCATCCATATAATTAAAAACATTGATCACGATAAATTCCCTCTCTTTGATTTGTGTCAATCCGATCCTTTGTATGAGCTTGTGTATTGACATAAATTATTCTTTCAATGTATTACTTTTCCATGTTATGTTTCTCACCTAGGTTTCACTGTTATGAAATCATTATTCAAGAAGACTTGGCCAACAATGCTTATCACATTTTTTATTGGCGATTTCCCCCCCACTTTTCTCTTTGTTCTTCATAATTGGACCACAGGGTCACAATTCGACTTTTATTGGGCAGGTTCAGGTGCGGTCGAACCCCCAGATTTGTTGTGGTGGAATGAATGACATGTAGATTGATGGTTGGGGTTGTATTGATAAACAAGGGAGATAATGTTCTTTTAATGGATTGGATTGGTATCACGGGTGTGGGTTAGTGATCAGAGGTGATTTAAGATCAGATCAGTGATCACCGTTTTACTGGTTGGCAAGTGGGGATGACATGTGTTGTGATGGGATTGGTTCTAAGTGGAATTCATTCATGTGGTCTCATGACAGGGGCTACTCAGTGTGAACCTGATGATGGCTAGGCTCGGATCTCCATCAAGGTGGTC
This sequence comes from Viscum album, assembly GCA_963277665.1. Taxonomy (NCBI): domain Eukaryota; kingdom Viridiplantae; phylum Streptophyta; class Magnoliopsida; order Santalales; family Viscaceae; genus Viscum; species Viscum album. The sequence goes on from OY728156.1 coordinate 1,814,383,024, forward strand.
AAATTTGGTTAATGCAGTGAGCGTTATTATTATTATTATTATTATTATTATTATTATTATTGTTAAAGGTGATGAGTTGATAAAAATTAAATGATTATTTGTTGTTATTATTATTATATTAAATAATAATAATAATGGTGGAATAAAAAACATGGGTGGTTATAAAAATTAAATGGATTTAATTTATTATAGGAAGTTATGTTCATTTTTTAATATTATTATTGTTAATAATAATACTGACTTGATGAAATGAAAAATAAATGAGACATGGGGGAGGGTGTGGTGTGTAGAAGAATGGGTGTGCATGAGGCCTTAATTAGATCTCCTTTATTTTTATATTATTATTAATATATAAAATTACAATGATGATATAAAAATGAAACAAATAATACATAGGATTCAATTGGGGGGATCACGTGCTGCACAAGTGGAAGGTAAGGAGGTTTGATCATGGGTTTACTTTGGGAAAAAATAAAAAAAATTATAATTAGTATTATTATTATTTTATTTTTTGGGAAAACCATAATCCAACCATAACTTCTATGTATGACATTGGATTGATGAACCATCTGTGGCAGGGTGAAGCTAGATTTAAAATGACCATTTTAAGACCAATGTTGCATACCATTTTTAGACTTGTGGTTTGGGTCCATAGAGCACCCAAAAATAATAATATAATATTATTATGAAATCTAGTATCTAACAAATATTCCTCATACGGTGTTGGAATGATAAACCATATATGACATTACAACCCTTAAATTTAGGTGTACATTTCAAGGCTAATATTGGATATTTAATTTTAACTCGTGGATCAGGCCCATGAAGCTTCATTTGGGGGTTATGTGGTCAAATGTGACATTTTTACTAGGTGTCCAATTTGGGTAAGTAAATAGTCTATCCTAAGAATTTTTTCATGAGGATTTCAACTGTATGACCCGTTTGAACATCTGGGGAATTTTTTATAGTTATATTAGTGGAATTACATTTTTACTATTGAACCGATGATGAGCCTCATGCATTCATCATGATTTTGGTCAAGATATGTCATGTAGTTCCCTTACATGTCATGAAGTACTACATGATCAGGAATCCATGTTCTAGAAATGTTTTGGACTGGCAGCAGAGTAGGAGAACATGCAATGTGGGTCCCTTACCTACCAGTTATTCCATTATGAATCTTTAACCTTTCGTATCTCCTTCATTTAGATTTGGATTCTTTCTATTTAGTAGTCTATCCTAAGTGTTTTATGCATAAACCGTAATGGTACCCTTAATTATGGATTTTGAGAGATGTTGTTAATTATTCCAAGTGTTACACCTTGCTAAGTGGATCCCAACAATGTTAATGATCATGTAGGATCATGAGAGACCATTATGAGTTACCCTCTAGTAGGGCTGGGTAGTGGAGTTCTTCAATGTTTTGGATGATACCCTCCAGTAGGGTTGGGCAATGGATTTCCCCCGTGATCTTTCTGATTTACCCTCTAGTATGGTTGGGTAGTGGTGTTACTCAATGTTTTGGTAGGTACCCTCCTGCAAGGCTGGGTAGTGGATTTCCCCAATATTCTTTTTAATTTACCCTCCTGCAAGGTAGGTTAGTGGAGTTCCTCCATGTTCCCTTTCTTACCCTCTCTAGGGCTAGGCAGTGGAGTTGTTTGATGAAATGTTCTGAGTAGTACCCCCAGTAGGGTTGGGAAGTGGATTTCCTTAGTGAATATTAGAGTGGAAACCCCCCCATAATATACTTGGGTGTAAGTCCTCTACTTCAATTTTGTTCCTCCTTGACTATGTGGCGTAGTGAAAATGAAATTTTTTGACTTGTATGGATACTTCTAGGTAGATGCATGAGATATTAGGGAATTTTTTACAAACTTTTGGAACTGTTGGATACTATTATTCTTGGGTTGATCTATGAGATTTTGATTCCCTTATGCTCTCACTTTAGGATTATTTGATTGGGAATATATATATTCTTCATCTATATCCACACCTTAGATTTGGCTACTCTTCTTTTAGGAGAGTCAAATATGCACTAGGTATGCCACGTGATTTCCATGTTTAGCTTATCATTATTGGATGAGTCTAATCTCCTTCTATAGAAAGTTAAAATTCAATTATTAGTTCTTCTACTCATCATGTTGATCCCCTTAGGGTTGGATGAGGTTACCTTCACTCTAGGTTGGGTTTAGCTGTACTCTTTCACTATAACTTGTGTTATCTACTATCTTTATCTTTTATTGTATCTCTTATTGTTCCTGCTTGAGATTTTGGGGAATCCTACTGGTTTTGTTTTTACTCAACCATTTAGGGGGTTTTCCCACATGTATCATGTCATATAAAATTGACAAACAAGTTGACCATGAATATAGAGTATCTTAGGAATAATGGGTGTTCAGACCATGTACGGTGATTTTAGCTTGGGATTCATAAGTGGGGATCTCATTAAATTTTTTACTATTATATTTTTCTATCAATTTGGGACACATTTCTGTTTAGGAATGTATTTTCCCTTTACTTTTCAGTTTACACTACTATGGTTTTTTTACTATCTAGAGGTCCTTGCTTGTTTGGATTACTTTATAGCAGGGTTTCATATTTTATCATTTCCCTATTCACTTTTTCATCGAGATGGATCTCTGTTTGTATACATGTACTTAGTAAAAGGGCTCTTTAAGTATGTTGGGCCTTTGAAAATTGTCTCCACCCCCAGGAAAATGGAGTTGGGATTGGGGTAGTTGCATCTCAAGCCCTGGCTTAGGTCGGGTTGTGAAAGATTGGTATCAAAGAAATTCCAATCCTTATGATTTTTTTCAGATATATCCCCTTAAGAGTATTTTGTTGTGTTTAGGGAAGTAGTTTCAAAGTGTCTTGACTACACCACTCAGGCCAAAGAACCCAGTGATGGTGTTGCAGCCGATGTATCCATTCACCAGGACCACGAATATCATCTTGTCAACTCTGCATGCCGAGACATTTATTGCGTGGATTAATGGTACATGCATCATATAGGATTTATTCTTTGACTGTCCTTATTAAGTCAGCTACTCATTTTTGTTGTTGTTGTGTGTGTGTGTGTGCATGCTCATCTGACTGTAGAAATCCTTGATAACTTTTAGGATGCCTCAGTGATGACATTCATCCATGATACATGCTTTGGTTCGTGATGAATACCCTATGAGGGATGAGGCCTCAATTCATGGTTCATCCCATGATCACTTTCCTCAATGTGGGAAGGCAGTAGTATATCCCACTATAAATAAGTAGATTTTCCTAGCAGAGTGGGTTGAGGATGTGAGCAGGCTTAGTGCCCTCCAAGAGATCCAGCATTAGATATTAATGAGGTTTTTTGGCGATCTAGATCCTCAGACAGTATAGGATTGGATAGATTCAGTGGTTATTATATTTAGGCTTGTTTGGACCATGATGGATCATATGGTTGTGCTAGTATATATCCTCTTCTTCATAGCAATTGGGCATTAGTGGATCCATGTTACATATATTCATGATGAGTTTACAATCTCGGGGGATAACTTCCAACAGTTGTTCCTTGAGGAGTATTACCCCCTTATGATTGTGTTTGGTCTAGATTCAGGAGATTCTTGAGCTCCATCAGGGAGGGATGATTTTGTTAGAGTATTTAGTGAGGTCCACATAACTTATGAGTTATTCTATTAACATGATCTGGTATGGATACTTCTGAGCATGAAAGTTTGAGAATGGACTTCGCAGTGAGATCTAAGCCAACATTGTACCCTTGTGCATCCCCACCTATGTTGGGGTGTTGTAGAGGGAACTAGTGATAGATAGATTTATATAAGAGGGATTCCAGACAGTTGGAACTAGAAGAGGAGTAGGAGGATAAATAGTAGTTATAGGTGGACGAAGAAGATATGAGATCCTTCCACTAGGTGACCCATGTCAGGTTCAAGGAGTTGGCAGTTAGGGCTATGGATAGCTTCAAGCTTTAGAGGTTTACAAACCTATAGCACAAGAGATAATAAGAGCTATGCATTTTTTATTTTATACTTTCTATATTAGTTAATTATTAGACACTGTGTGAGTTATTTTTCTTTACACTTCTTTATCAGGGTTTAGAACTTGGGTGAAGCAGGGTGTTGGTGTAACCCAGTGTCGGTGTTGTTTAACATAGCTTTTCATCCATGTGGAAGAGGGGTCCTTCCCTCACTAAGATTCATTTTTAAGATACGAAAAAACCCATGAGAGAGATTTAGTGTCACCAAAACTTGACAGTATCGAGGTATGGTAGATGAGTCCATCCGAGTTGTATGTTCTGGGTTAGGTGACATGTTGGTCTTTGTAAACAAAGTGCACAATAAGACCTAGTATGAGTATTTGGGAAGCCCTTTGTTTTCCATTAGTACCCTCATGCACTTTGTGTTAGTTTATACATGAGATACTCGAATAGGACGTGGTCCATTTTGACATAACTTTGGTTTAATGAGGAAGAGGGACTCTTTCCCCACCAAGATGTGTTTTTGTGACGTGAACAAAAACATGTGGGTGAGTTAGTCCCACCCAAATTGGATAGTGTCAAGGTGTGGTGAAAATTTTACTTAGACTTGTACATTCATAGTGAGGTTATTCAATAGAGTGTCAAAGTAGATCTTGCCATTACTTGTGGAGTTTTTCTGCTTGACCCTTTTTACTAGTCAACCCTAGTGGAGGGAGAAACTAGCTTAGAAACATTTTGTAACCACAGAGTTAAACCCTTTGATGTTTCTGAAGTGTGGATTGGTTTCCTACCATCTATACAAATTTTTGATTCCACTAGTGAGTGTAGAAATATTTCTGTTTTTTGTTACTCTTATTCAGGAAGAGGTGATGATGTGTGGGGTATGACACATGCATTGGGTATCTAGATTCTCATCATTGGAAGAGTCTACCCTCCAATATTTTTCCTTGGTACCCCCATTTTCTTAGTGTCCACTTTTAATACAAGGTGATTGAGGAAGATGTAGAGACTCTACCTTTTAGGATAGCACTTTGTGGTTTACTCAAACCACCAGAGACTCGGGTACGTTTTTACATAGAGAGACCTAAACCTAATATAGTGAAACTAGTTAGAGTTCCTACATGAATCTAACTTCATTATATTCTATACTACACAGAATAGAAACATCGTAGAAAATTCACTTAGCCAAACATCCCAGGCTCGCGTAGTTTTGGAGAATTCGGAGCATTTTTCTTCCTTTAAGCTGACCCTAGTAGAGTGGGATTGTATAACTTTTCTCCAGTCGGTGGTGTTGACTCCACTTCTCGAGTGTGTGAGAGAGTCCCGACTGGGGGACCTCAACGGTGAGGTATTACATGATTAGTTATCCATAGTTGAATCATCATACATACATTTTAAAGTATAGAATCATGTAATCATGTTCCAAGGGTGAATAGTGGTTCCAATCACGATGCAAAAAGAGGTGATGATAGCGTCACACTAATCCTTTGTTTCTACATCCCAGTGTAGGGAATATCTAGGTATAGGATCAGTGCCCCCACCTTTTTCCCTAGATTGTTATTTTTAGGGTTGAAAATCATTGAATAAATGAATAATTTATAGACTTTGGTTTTTTCATGTATGACATTGGAATATTACTAGGAATATTTCTAGAGCTAGATGATGAGACATCGTGAAATTATATGTCCTGGTGAGCAAAGAATTAATTTATAAAATAATTAAATATATTTTTAGTGTGTGTGGTTTTCATAAAAAGGTATAATATTTCATAAATGGATTCTTAGATCAGAAATCTGATGCCATGATTGAATCAGAAAATGTAGATTTTACCCCAGTCATGACATAAGGTTCATTAGAGTGGGACGTTCAGATAGGGAAGTTGTTGGTGGGTGCATTAGATACATTAATTAATTTAATTTATTTACTTAATTACTCTAAACAAAATAAATCATAGAAGGATACATGGAGTGAAACTCTCAGACAACCTTTGAGTTTGGAATGTTGCGTTTATCCTAGGTAAAACCTAAAGTTGGTAGGTACGGGAAGAGGTAGTCATTGGTGTGTATGTTTAATTAAAATAAATAATTTATTTATTTATTTTTTAAATTAAATGACCTAATTAAATCCTCTATAAATACCATATTATGAAAATTTTCTAATGGTTTTCCACATAACCATTGATAGATTTAAGAGGAGGAAAACAATTCCTTCATTAGAAGACTGAGACTGGACGACGACTAGTGATCAGATCGAGGTGAATCGACATACAGTGGACACAATGGATTATCATTATTGCTAGAGCATGCGTTATTCACCAAATATTGATCCATAATTGAAGTAAGACACGTTATATGTGTCTTTCTTCCCTTATAATTAAAAGATTGATCATGATCAATTCCCTCTCATTAGTCAGTATTAATCTGAGACTTTCCATGATCCCATGTATTGAAATAAATTATTCTTTCAATTTATCTCTTTTCCATTCCATGTTTCTCACCCTGGTTTCTCCAATATGAAATGGTTGGCCATGAATTCTTGTCGAATGATGTTTATAAAATTTTATATTGGTTCTTTTCCCACACCGTTCGTGGTATTCTTTATTGTTAGACCATGAGTTCATGATTTGACTTTTCCTGGGTGATTTCAAGTGCGGTCGAACCCTCGAATTCATTGTAGTGGAAAAAATGACACAAAGATTAATAGTTTGGGAATGGATTGATAAATGAGTGTGATTATCTTTATTTAATGGGTTGTATCAGTACCACAGTTGGGGGTTAGATATTAGAGGTGGTTCCAGATCAGATCGGTGATCCTTGATTTTCTTGTTGGCATATGGTGATGACATGCGATGTGACGGGATCAGTTCTGAGAAGACGTCTTTTAAGGGGTCTAATGATAGGGGATACTCAGTGTGAACGTGATAGTGTTTAGTCTTGGATCTCCGACAAGGTGTTCGAACATGGCCACATGGTGAACTTTAATATTATTATTCTTATTATTAATCATGATGATTTGATAGAAATTAAACAAATATATTTTTTATTGCTATATTAAATATTAATATTAATAATGGCATAAAAATTCTGGGTGGTTAATAAAATTAGATGGATTTAATTTATTGGATGAAGTTATGATCATTTGTTATTATTATTAATGTTAATAATAATTATAATGATTTGATGAAATGAAAAATAAATGTGACAAGGGGGAGGGCATGGTGTGTGTAATAACGGGTGCACAAGAGGCCTTAATTGGATATCAATTATTTTTATATTAACATTATTATATAAAATGGTAATGATAATATAAAAATGAAACAAATAATATAGAGGATTCAATCAGGATGATCGCACACTGTACAATTGGAGGTAATGAGGTTTGAGAATGGATTTTCTTTGAAAAAATAATGATAATGAAAATGATAATGATATTATTATTATTAATATTGTTGTTGTTGTAATTGTTGTTTTTTTTTGTTTTTTTTTTGTTTTTGTAGTTTTTTTTTTGTTTTGTTGTTTTTTTTTGTTTTTTTGTTGTTGGGAAAACCATAATCTGGTTTTAGTTTCTACATACGACATCAGATTGACAAACCATCAGCAGCATCATGACCCTAGAATTAAGACAGTCATTTTAAGAACAATATTGGATACCTTTTTCAGACTCATGGATTGATTCCACTGAGCACCCAATAATAATAATATAATTATTATTATGGAATCAAGTATCTATCATATCTTACTCATATAGCATCTAAATGATGTACCATCAATGATGTTGCAACCCCGAAATTGATGCTGAATTTTTAAGACCAATATCAAAATTTTAATTTAGACTCATGGGTTGGTCCCACAAAGCATCGTCTGAGAATTATGTGGTGAAATGTGACTTTTTAACTGGGTTTTTTATTTGGGAACATGAAGAGCCTATCCCAAGTGTTATTTCACGAGAATCGCAAAAGTGTGATATATTTGGACATATAAGGCCATTTACATAGGCATATTAGTGGAATTACATTTTTACCTTGGACTAATGATGAGCCCCATGCATTCATCAAGCTTTTGGTAGAGACATTTCATGTAGTACCCTTACACATTGTGTAGTACTACATGACCAGCATTCCATGTGTTCTGATTGAAACCACCATATAGTAGAGCAGGACCACCCACTATGTGGGTCCCTTACATGTCGAGTACTCCTTTATGAATCTTCAACCTTCCATATCTCCTTCATGAGGACATTGATTATAACCTATGATTGGAACATTATGAATGTTTTTCCACATATAACATGATTTTTCCCTCCATTATAGCTTTCAAGATACAATATTAAATTTTCCAGTTATGACAGCTAGCTAGGACATGCCTAATAAAAATAATGATCATACAGGATCACTATAGATCTTTTTGAGTTACCCCCTAGAAGTGATGGGTAGTGGAGTTCCTAAATGTTTCAAAAAGTAACCTCCAGCAATGATGGGTATTGTAGTTCCCTGATAATCATTCAAAGTTACCCTTCAAAAGGGATGTGCATTATAGTTCCCGTATGTTCTGGGAGGTACCCTCTAACTAGGTTCGGTATTGGAGTTCTTTGATGATCTTTCTGAGTTACCCCCAGTAGGGCTGGGGAGTGGAGTTCCATGATGTTTCAAGTGGTACCCTCTAGTAGGGTTGGGCAGTGGAGTTTCATGATGACCTTTCCGAAGCGGTAACCTCCAGCAGGGCTAGGTAGTGGAGTTCCTCGGTGACTATTAGAGTGTAACCCCCACCCCACCCCCAGGCGTACTAGGGTATGGGTCCTATACTTAGATTTTGTGACCCATTGACTATGAGACATAGTGAATAGGTGTGGTTTGGCTTGTACGGATACTTCTGGGTGAACACATGAGACGTTTGGGCATCATTCATAGAATTTTGGAACTGTTAGTAACTCTACTTCTTGGTACGACCTGTGATATGAAGATACCCATGCTCTCTCAGTTTGTACATCTTTGTATAATCATATATATATTTATATATATATATATATTCTTTTATATCCACTCTTTGGATTTGTATACTCTTCTTCTAGGAGAGGTAAAGACACACGGGGCATGCCATGTGCTTTCCGTGTTTATATTCACTTGGTTGGATGAGTCAACTCTCTTTTTATAGGTGGAAAATACTTGACGATTAGTTAATTAACTCACTTTGTTAAGCCACTTGTGTTTTCATGAGGTTACCTTCACTCATGGTTGGGTTGGGATGTACTCTTTCTCTATACCTTGTGTTATCTACTTTCTTCATCTTCTATTAAATATCTTACAAATCCCCCTTTAGATTTTGAGACATCCAACTGGGTATGTTTATACTCACCCCAACATAGTATTTTTTCTCACATATCATGTCTTATGTAGATAATGGAAAAATTGGCAATGATTATAGATAAGAATAGGGATAATAGGTTCTTAGACCACGTAGGATGATTAAATCATTGTATTCAGGAGCTGATATCTCTCTCATCTAATAACTTTTCCAGATTTCAATCAGTTTTGGAAAAATTTATGGTTGGGAATGTATTTTTCCCATTTACTTCTCTATTTACACTAACTTAATTTTGTATTTTATGGATTTTCATGCATTTTTTGTTTACTTTATAGCATTTTTTCATCTTTTATTCTTTACCTACAAAATTTTTCATCAAGAAGGTTATGTGTGTGTATATGTACTTAATAAGTTAGTTATGCCTTTGGTGCTTATCACCATATCCTGGCCTATTGATTTAGGCTTAGGGTAGTTTCATCTCAATCCCCATCTTGTTTTAGGTTGTGAAAATTTAATTTTAAAAAAATAAAATTATTTATTCATATTAATAAAACACACCCTCAAATGTTCATTTTATCTGAATGCCCTGCATCGACTAACTTTACAACATGCCTAGGGTAAATATCACATCCTGGATTCAACTATGTAATAATATTTTTTATCCTAGTATCCATTTAATATTTATCCCATTTTTTTGGAAAAACTTCATGTGTGTAATATAAAATATATTTAATATTTTTATAAATTTAGTTTTGGGAACACTAAGCCTCATAATCACACATTGTCTCAGCACCTAGCTCCAAAAATATTTTTAGATATATTTCAAAGTCTTATAAGGAACAAATAGGGAATCTAATACCCATTCCTCTCTATATCCCTCCCAAGGTTCCCTCAAGATCTCAAGAAGGTCCTCTCATGATTTTGGAATCACCCACTCAAGGAATGGGACCTCTATCATCTTTTATATTCAACCACATTATTTATTTTATACCTTTAATATCCAATTTCTGATGTTTTCATATGTTTTTAATATCCCTCACACTCTAATAGTTTTGGTTAAAATTACTATATACCCCTTTTACTCTCATTAAACTATTTTAGGAAACTTTATGTCGTATGGTTTTGTAGTTGAAATTTCAATGAAATTTTTTATGCCAAAGGATTGTGTTGTAATTATTCTCCCCCATTTCCACTCATGGGTATTCACTAAGATATACTTATCATTCATTTATTGGTTAATTCCATGTATTTTACCGACACTCCTTTATAATGGGGTTAAAATTGATGAAATATATTCTTATGATATATTATCTATGTGGCACACTTATGCATGTACATTATATGATTATGAATCGGTGCACCCAGATAGTGCTCCAATGAAATGTTAAAGTTTCAGTCTCATTATATGTCATGTATGGTTCATAAGAGGTTATCATAATCACAATTTGTTATGATTTATTGGTTGTTAACCTTTACTTATTCTTATTATGTCTTGTTTAATGTTGTTTTCACATTCCCATGTTGCCTTTATGCTTTCATGTTATACCATCCCTCATTATTCATAATTATGATTATAACCTCTTATGTTACAATGTTATACCTCTTGACTCACATTTATTACTTTACCCTATGTCATTAATTTTTTATTCCCTTATTGGGATTTATTGATCACCCCTTTATTATGTGTGTCCCCAAGTTATCCTATATAGTTTTAGAAGAACAGTTAAATTTTAAGAGCATATTATGAATGTTTTCAATAAATAACTGGTATCCTTATTTTATGATTTTATTTCATATACCTAATCTCCCAAAGACATTATTCCACTTGATCTTATAGGTTGAATTATGTGAAAATTTATGGAATAAATCATTAATCAATATTTATTAAAGATAGGGGTAGTTATAGGTTTTTCAAACATGTATTGGGAAGTGATATTGATGAGCTTGAAATTCTCCCATAAATGGTTTCACTCATGATTTAGTTTTTGAATCTTAGATTTTCCTTAGTCATGGGAAAATAGTAGTGATGTTATATCCCTTGGAAGCACTGTTAAACTAGATTCATCGGGTAATATCCTATTGGTTGAGGTCATTGCTTCTTTTGTCTATGTCAAATATACTTTGTCATAAACCTTAATATACTAATCTTAATGGTCACTATACAATGGAAATAATATCAATTGTTGTGATGATTAATGGTTTTTTAAATCATAGAGTACATGACTTATAATGGTATAAAAACCAAATTAGTATTTTTTTTCTATTACTTTATTTATTAATAAGTCATTTACTCATTAAAAAAGGAAATTCCATTTATAAATGTTTGGTTCATTACAATATCCTCCTAAAAACATCTCTTAAACCCAAATAATAAACCTAAATCACTCTCTTTGGAGAACTAAAAATCGAGAAAACCAAATCCTTAAAGGAATGGAGCATTCAAAAATCCCAATGATTCCATAAGAAAAAATTCCCTTAAGAACCATCAATGGTCTAATTATCCTAAATCAATGAATAAAACTAGAAAGTATTTGTACCTCGAGAAATAACTTGATGGAAACCTAGGATTTTAAATATAATGACTTACGCCTCTATGAGCTCATAGAAACAACCAATGGCATTTCTAGGTGTCTGGTCTATTAATAAATATCATGGTTCTAGTTACCTAAGTATAACCAAAAAGTGTATACACATCCAATCATAAAGAGCTTAAACAACATGGTTAATTTACCAACTAGACACAGCAATCTCACAAAAGGGTATATCATATAACACATCAAGAATAATCTTTAACAAAAAATGTTTGAATGAGAGGATAACAATAAAAATAACTAAATCAAATGTTATCCAACATTGACCATAGGAATAAACTGACAGTGGTAAACAAAAATGGGATTCTAGAGATAGATTCTAAAAAAAACTAGAGGTTCCCAACACGAGGTCTTAATCTATTCACAAAATTGAAATAAACATAATGGAATATGAACCATTTAAAAAAAATTATAACCATTCAAGAGGGAACATCCCTAAATAGAAACCAAATATATATTAATAAAATTGGTCTAAAATCCATAAGAAAAAAAACCATAAAGATCCAAAAATTGAATGGTCTCTATGAACTGAGAAACTATAATAAGGAAAACTCAAATACCCTTTACACGATCATCAGAAACCACAATTTGGACCAGTATAAACATCCACCATCAACTCCTCCATTATGTGTGAAATATTCACTATGAGACCTATGTTAGGATCCATGTTGTCTTAAAGCCTCTATTTCATCATAGTTGGGAGTTGATGATCCTTGAATGAATATTCCAATTTTCATAACCCAATATACAAAACCTTTTAAGGTGATCTAGGTGCCCACATGGATCACAAACTATCAAGGATTTCATACATGACTTCTTCGAAGGACCAGATTCTTCACACTATAAGTACAAAAGATTACCCTTCTTTCCTTGATAATACTATCTCTTCTCAACCAATTTTTAAAAACCATAAAATGGAATATATTTACATAAGATAACCATGTATGAGGAATTGTCTTATTTCTAACAATTTTTTAGCTCTACTTTAGAAAATAAGGAACTTTCTAAGAAACATCAGAAAAGAGAACGGATGGATTTTTGGAATAATAATTCCATGGTCTATGTGAAGACATATTTTAAAACAGAGAGCCTTAAGGGAGTCATCATCAAAAATTTCAGGTGAGAAACTACCCAATTTGAAAATTTCATGGCATAATTATTAAAAACATTCTCAACTTGAATGAGATATATGAGCTTAGAGACTCCCTCCTTGTTCACTTCCTTTGGATATTTTCCCTGAACTAATAATTACTTAAAGAATTCCAAAGGGGGTATTTCATGCCAATGGGTAGGAATCAGGAATTCCCACCACCCTCATCCAGGTCCCTCAAATAAAGAATTGATATACTTGAATTTTAGAGTATTTTGAGTCTTGAAAATATTATGATTTCATCAACTTCTTCAAGGCACTTCATTACATTAGGTGAACCAAACTCACCTCTATAATAAGGGGGTCGATGAACCAATAAGACTTGGATGGGTTCTAAATACTAAATATAATCCATATACACTACTCAATTTAGAGTCTGGGTAGAGTTTTCAACTTGAGGTGTTACTTTAAAAAATGTAAAGAACTACTTTAAATACTGCACTAGGGAACTGACTTTTTATATTTCTTGCAAAACATTCTGGGATATATTTAGAGACATTATAAAATATATGCTTGTCAACTTAGGCATAAAAAAACTAAAACATAACAAAAACTAGCCAAAACATTCAAATAAAGCTCAAAACTTCTTTTTCAAAACTTATTTGAAAAAAAAACACATAATATTTCCCCATATAAATACATTAAACCATCCTTTAAAATGTTATATATTAAAAAAATCATCACATTTCAAAAATCCTTTATCATCACATGGAACTTCTCCCATGCTTTCAAAACATTAATCATATGTTCTAATTTCAATACTAATCCCATTTTAAACCCATTACTAAACCATAGTTTATTTTAAAAACATTCTTTAAAAATGTCGCACATGAGTATTTGAAAATTATGTTTTTCAAGCCAAAAATTTCATAAAACACATCTTTTGGTAATTGATAACATTTTTCAAATAATTTAAATGGAACCTATTTTAGGTTAAAAAATTTATTTTTCCACAATTTTAAAATTTAGTACCAAAGGGATTAAACTAAAACAACCAAAAAATATTATAAATCAAACCACACCCATTATTTTCCATTCTAAAACAAGTACCCTCAAGACCAACCACACGTAATTGAAGTCAATTTGGAAGAAAATGGAAAAGGGGTTCATGTTTAGGGTTAAGGTAGAATAATGAAAGGCTTGGTCATATGGGCTAGTAAAACATGAACTAACCTCAAAACAGTTCCTATATTGACATCCAAATCAACCACTCTAATTCATCATAGTTAACAGGACCATAAAGTCGCTATCCAGATCTAGTCACCTCCCTGATCTAGCCCAAATATCATAAGATATTACCAAAATCAAATATAGTCTCATAAAAAATATAAATCAAATTAACATTAAAATAGGAATAATTCAAAATAATGAATCAAGTCCCCATTTTTTTATGGTAACTCAAGTCTCATCGCAAAGGGTGGAGATCAAAAACCCATTCACAATCTACCTCTAGAGTACATACATACCCATAATCTATTTTATATCATGGATCACCCAAAATAAATAATATAAGGGTTTTAAAATAACTAATACTTTAGGAATAGACATCCTTTGATACCAATTGTAATGAAACAGTCTAGAATACTCTCTAAAATAATATTGAACCATTTTTTCACTAGCCCAAAGGGAATTTTCAATCCCCATGGGTTGGAGAATAGCGCTTGGGCATCAATAAACAACCCTTGGAAATAATTTCTCCCAAAAAAAGAAAATATAAAATAAATAAAATTTATGAAAAAGTAAAAGAGTACAACCTCAACTAGATACAAGGAGACAATACATAAATATCCAAGAATATAAGCTTGAAATACAACTAACACAACCTGTCTCCTGGTGTTCTATGACTACCCACCATGTCTAAATTCACCTTACCTCATACAACCAAAGAAACCATAATAGGATTTTGAATAGATCATGAACAATTTTTATAGAAACATAAAGTCTAAAAATGCCAAATTATATAATAAAGGTGTGAGAAAATAAATACAGGTAGGATTCCACCAAAGAGTACATACATTTAATTCATAAGGAAATCTAAATATTATAGAAGGAAGTAAAATAAAGTGAGTATAAGTATTTATATTTTATTTTAGTAAATTAAATCCTTCAAAATCATATTACAACATAACTGAATTTGTAACATAATTTTTAACATTTAAAAATCATTTCAAGAAACAAAACTAAAAGAAACGCATTATTTCAATTAAAACCCAATCTTTTTCACAAAATACTTGAAAAAAATCACAAGATATATTTAGATAAATCATGTGATATGGTCATGCACCTGATATTAAGGATTTATAAATGAGTAAATACAACATAATCAAGGTGAATGTTATCAATAAGAAAATCAATCGAGAAAGTTAATCAATCAAGAAAGGAAAATATAGTACCAATTAGTGAAAATGAGCATTGTCGCATATTATTTAACAAGTATGATTATTTCCATGGTATATATAGGATATGATATTGAGTACACTATAGTAAATTTATTTAATAAATTATGAAAGGCAACTATTCTTACATCAATTCTGAATAGGCCTCAAGCAATTTACACTAACTTTACTAGCAGAATATCTATATCTTGAACCTTTAATATTCTCTATAGATTCACTATTCAGTGCGTGTCTAAGGCCCCCACATTAAACAATACTTAATCTTGAGATAATTTAATAATTTGACTTTAATTCACATCGAGGATCTTTTCAGGTCTAGATCTTTAGAGAATTAGGTCATAACTCATACATAAAAAATTAAATATTACAAGTAGACACTTCTAATCACTATCCATTTTATTTATAAAACAAAAAAATATTTAGAAATAAACATGGAATCCTTTCATGTTTTAACAACATAACTTTTCCTTGATACCATCCTTGACTCTTTTCTTCTTTAAGTCCTGTGAAAAAAATTTCAAAACATGGGATGAGTAGAAAAATATGAGTAAGGGATACACAATGACAGAAACCTGTTAGTCATGGAAAACCTGAAAACCGTGAATACTTTATCATAATGTAATACGTTTTACCTTTAAGAATTAGTAAATATACTTCACTGAATATAAGCTCACCACTCACCCTTTTTGTAACAAAAACATTACCATAAACCTATAGAAAGAAACATATAACATATAAAGGTAACTTTGGAAATAAACATACATAAATGTAATAACCATTCGGTCGACTTCCACACATATCACTAAATGAAATATCCATACAGTCGACTTCCATACCCAATTCATTGGTGGTTATAAAGTAATCACCCTTCTATAGTTTATCACGGAACCACCCATATTTGGTTTATCACATAACCCCTATCATTGGTTTATCACATAACCGCCCATCAAATTTCCAAGTATAAATTAATAATCATAACATAGAAAATATTTCAAATATCAACATTTCACTAATAAAATTACATTAGCAATCACAAGAGATCATTTCAAGACACTAAAATAGTAAATACACTTCCAAAACTATTTTCAATACCAAAACACCAAAAAGAGAGTATAAGGTATTTCTTTTCCTTTTAAGAAAAATTAAGGCTTATAAAGGAATCCAAATATCAAATAATGGTTATGACGATGTATGATTCATCGCCAATGCATGTGTTAAAAAAGTTAATTTTTGTCATTTAGTAAAATTCTTTGTAGAGAATAGATTTACTATGAATGAAATTAAAATTTAAAGGGTTTTATTATACACCGTATAAAAGAAGGCGGTGTATAACACCAAAATATGCATCAATTAAAGAAGATTGAGGCAAAGTCTCTTACCTTGAGTTCGACTCGTCACGTACAATTGTTATGTTCCTGAATGATAACATTAGGTTAATTTATACTTTCTTGAGAACATTTTTCAAGTTTCTTATTCTTTTAATATCACTTAGGACCATGTTATAAAATTTTCATAATTATTTATGTTCATATTGGTCGTTTTGTCGATAATCGGTACTTGAGTTGAAAATGAACTTGTTTGATGTACATTTTCCTTGCGGTAAAAATTAAAAAATCTCCATAATATTATACAAGATTTAAATATCATATATATCTTGTATATATTTATTTATAATATTCCATAAAAATTGATGATAATAAATGAAATGCACCATTCATGGAGACAGTATGTTGTACGTACGCATCAATGCTACTTTCATTTTTTTTTGTCATATTAAAGGAATGAAAACTAAATGATACATAAATATGTAATAATTCAAGTATAATATAATGTTATATGTTACATAAGTTCATTAACATCCTCCTTTATATGTTCCTTGTATGGAATAAATGAGTCATATCACTTTGAGGGGGTGGTAGTCTATACTTCCTCAAATGAAATTATCGTATTTATATATAATGGAAAGCATTAAGGTATGTTATAAATATAAATTAAAGAAACATAAAGTCAGTATAAATATAATATATATCATATTTATTCATTCCATTCATATATATAATCATTATTTAATGAAGATCAAGTATAATGAATCGCATCGCATCATGGAGATGGTAAATTGTATGTACACATGAGCGGCGATATCATTCTCTTAGTGGTTAAATGATATAGAATTGAATGTTATATTAATTATACAGAATAATTATCATGTTATATTTATTATTTATATCTATTATACTCAACATTTTACCCATAAAATTTAAGTATTATTGAATAAAAAATTACCCCATAGTGTGGAGACGGTAAGTGGTACGTACGCACGCATGGTGATGTTGTTATTCATATGATGGATAAAAGGAGGTATAAGGTTTTCCCATAATAAAATCTCATAATGTAGAAGATTATGAATTTATTAATTTAGTATTAAAACATGAAAATAGTAAGTATAAAAAGGAATGGATTTTGAAATAGGCGATAAAACAAATACCTCTTTTTTGAGTATCTCCTTTTTATTTTCACAAAAGGTCTCCTTAGGATGGATTTCTGCCCAAATTGTGGCCTATAGGAGGAAGGTAGGGATGTTTGGAGCTTATTTTATTAGAATTTGTATGATACAAGGGGATTTAGAGGTGTGAGTAAGTGGGTAGAGGTGGTGTCCTTTTATAAGAGAGAGGAGGGACACTTTTGGAAAGTCTTGAAATATTATTTTATTATAAATTGATTTTCGAATTATAATAGTTCCAAAGTGATATATTTAGGGGATAAGATGATTTTGGGTCTAAATCCTTTCAAACAATACGTTTTATATAATTTTATATCACAAAATTAACCTTATCATTTAGCTTTAACCCTTAGTTAAAAACATTAACTCTTACCATGTCTTCTCGTATTTTCATAATATATGGTTACTATATTTACTGTAAAATGACAATAGAACCACAATTGTATCTTTAATGACATTTTTAATATTATATAAGTCATTTTTCCGAATAATAGATTTTTAGGACTATTATATCATTTAATAAAATAGTATTTGTTTTAAAAACTCATTTATGTCAATTTTGACACTCTTTAGTAATTGATTTTAGTTAAAGTCGTAAAAACTTTATTCCTTCGAACCAAAAATATTAACTCAAAGATAATATTTATTAATAATCCATAAACATTTTGGATATCACCAAAATTATCAAATTATATTTATTTTAATATTTATAATATAATTTATTGTAATATTTCATTAATAAGGTAATCAATGCATCATCATTGTATTATAAATAAATTTATTTATTTAATGAATAAAAATTATAAATAAAATAAAATTATTTTGGAAATCATTTTAGATTTATAATTAAAATTTATAGTAAAACATATCTTTTATATTACCCTATATTAAAAGTGTTTTAGTAAAAGGATACATGTTTATGTTATATTTCTCTTTACTTTAAATTAATTATAATAACATGTCATTTTCACCCCCAAGTGGCTCCCAAATGACAAAAGTTGGTTGGACATATCTAATAAAATTGGATTATTTTATGTTTTAGGGTAGTTTTATAGTATTATAATATTATTATTTTAACCTTATGCACCTTATTTTCCCTTTAATCATGGTAAAGAAAAATAATTACTGAAGTTACTATTCATAATGTCCAAAAAAGGTGCATATTTACACAATTTTGACCTTATTATTCCAAATATGGAATCCATTTTCCCAAATTCAAAACACATAAATTGTAGTAATTAATTTGAAAATAATTCTCATTGTCAAAACCAAAAGGTGGGTTTTTAAGAAGTAAAAACTATCAAAAGATTGACATATGTTTAGGTCAAAATTAAATTTGAAATTACTTCCAATGACCAAAATTAGATTAAATGAAAAAAACTGAATTTAATTACACTTTAAAAATACCTAAATGGACAATATAAAAATATAAATAAATTATATGAAAATAATGTTTTGAATTAAAATACAGTATTTTTAATGATTCATTAGAATATGGATTTTATAAGAAAAATACCGAAATTTAAACCAAAGTCAATTTTTATATATCCCTTCTAAAAAATAATTTTAATTTTATCAAATATAAAATATAAAAGTGAAAAAAAAACTATATTTAAAATGGGTTCTCTATCAAATGGCGGTAAAAAGACCTTTTAAAAATATTAGAGTATTCCATGCTTAATATTGGATTCATTCTCATTTTAAGCCTCTAAAATTTATTGAATAAATGTAAAAACATTTAACAAACATGTGTAATCATATTTTAGTTAGTTCTATTCATTCCTTCCAATACAATGACTAGGAATTAACTACCATTTAAAATAATAATATCATTAATGTATTATTTTTTGGTATAATTCAATGTTGGGTGCAACATAAGATTTCAAAGAAACCCATTGTTGTGTGTCGAGTATTCTATCGAACAAAGCATCCCCTTTAAAATAAAATTAATATCTTATTCATAAATATTATTAGATATGAAAAATTATTATTCTATAAATACCAAGGATGTTACATCATTCCCCCCTTTTAGAAATTGTGTCCCTCTAATTTTATTTACTTATCAAATAATTGAGGGTATTTCTACTTCATAACATTTTCAAATTCCCATGTTGCCTCTTCCACCATATGGTTTTTTTAGAAAAACTTTACCAGATGAATTTCCTTATTCTGCAACATTTTATCTCTATGGTTAAGAATCTAAACAGGTTGTTCCTCATAAGAAATATTCTCTTCTAACTGAACTACATTTGTACTAAAAACATGAGATAGATCCGGAATATACTTTCTCAACATTGAAACATGAAAAAAATTGTGTACCTAGGATAAACCTGGAGGTAAATCCACCCTATAGGAAACTGATCCAATATTCTCTAAGATTTCATTGGGTCCAATGAACTTTGGACTCAGTATTCCCTTCTTACCAAAATGCATCACACTTTTCCATGGAGAAACTTTGAGAAAGATATGATCACCTACCTCAAAAGAAATATCCTTCCTCTGGTTATCTGCATAACTTTTCTGACTATTCTGTGCTATCCTCATGTGATTTTGAATCAACTGAAATTTTTATTCCATCTCTTATATCAATTCTAGTCCCATTAACTTCCTTTCACATAATTCATCCCAAAAAATTGGAGTTCGACATAGATTTCCATATAATGCTTCAAATTGTGCCATTTGTATACTAGAATGGAAAACGTTATTATAAGAAAACTCAACCAAATAAATATGTTGATCCTTAATTCCCTAGTAATCCATCGAACAAGCATATATCATATCCTCCAATGTCTGAATTGTACATTGTAACTACGTATCTAATTGAGGATGAAAAGTTATACTAAAATTTAATTTAGTTCCCAGTGACTTATGAAGGTCATTTCAAAATTTAGAATTAAACCTGTGATCATGATCAGATATAATGGGGAGGGTAACTCCATGTAAACTTACTATCTCTTTAATATACAATCAAGAAATTTTATCTAGATAAATGGTATCTTGAATAGGAAGAAACGACCATATTTAGTCAATTGATCAATAACAACACAGATTGCGTTGTTACCTTGAGAATTATTTGGTAATCCCAATATGAAATCCATGGATATATATTCCCATTTCCACTTTGGAAATGGAAAATGATGAAGCAACCCTTTCGATAACTTTCATTCTGCTTTAACATATTGACAAGTCAAACACTTCATAGTGAATTCAACAATATCTCTTTTCATTCCATCCCACCAGTAATACTCCCAAAGATCTCTATATATCTTATTACAATTAGGAATAACTAAAAACAAAGAATTATGAGCTTCATATAACAACTATTTATTCAATAGTGAATCATAAGTTACACATAATCTCTTTCCAAGCCTCAAAACACAATCTTTATCAATGTCAAATTCATGTAACTTACCCTTCTAAACTAATTCTTCTTTTTTCTATAACTGACTATATACTTTATTCTCATTATTAATTACCTCTAATAGAGATGATTTCACTACCACCTGAAAAAAAAGTAATTACATGCACCAACAGCTTCTAATCTAAAATTCATAAAATCAGAAACCAAAATATCTCTTTCCAAACATAGTGTGGTTAATGTAGCATTATTATTTCGACTCAAAGCGTCAAACACTTTATTTTCCTTTCTTGTATGGTAATGAATCACGAAATCATAATCCTTGATTAATTCTAGACATCTCCTTTGTCTCAAGTTTAATTTTTTATGATTCAATATATACTTCAAACTTTTGTGATTGGTACATATTTCACACATTACACCATAAAAATGATGTCTCTAATTTTTTAATGAAAAAACAACAATAGCTAATTTCAAATAATGTGTAGGGTAATTTAACTCATGAGGTTTAAATTGGAATGAATCATAAGAAATTACCTGAGCATTCTATATTAAGACACATCCATGTCCTTTCATTTTTGCGTCACTATAGATAAAAAATTAACCATTCCTAGAAGGCAGGGCAAAACTAGATCATTTACCAATCTTCTTTTTAATTCCTGAAAACAATCATCACATTCTTTTGTCTATATAAACATAACTCACTTATGTGTTAGCTTAGTTAGTGGGATAGATAACTAAAAAACTTTTTCAACAAACCTTTGGTAATAACCTGTTAATCCAAGAAATCTATGAATCTATGTGATATCGATAGGTCTTTTCCACTCTTCAAAAACTTTTGTTTTAGAAGGGTCAACAGTTATGCCATCTTCAGAAACAATATTTCCAAGGAATTAAATATTTTTCAACCAAATTTCACTCTTAATAAACTTTCCATATAGTTTCTTTTCTTACAGATTTTGAAAAACATCCCTTAAGTGACTTTAATTTTCCTCCCGGCTTTTAGAAAATACCAAAATGTAATCTAGAAACACAACCACAAACTGATCCAAAAACTGATGAAATACTTCATTCATGAGATTCATAAATATAGAAAGTGAATTATATAACCCAAAAGTCATAAATACAAACTCATAATTTCCATATTTCATTCATAAATTTGTCTTTGGAATGTAATCCTCCTCCACCTTTAGCTGATGGTACCCAGACCTCAAATCAGTCTTCGAAAAATACTGAGCTCCCTAGATCTGATCAAACAAATCATTGATATGATCCAATTTACATTTGTTCTTAATAATTATGGTATTCAAGGCTCTGTAATCAATACATATTCTCATATAAACATCTTTCTTTTTCAAAAATAAAACTAGGGAACCCGATGGTGAAGTGCTAGGTTGAATGAAACCTTTATCAAGTAATTATTACAACTGTTTTTTCAATTCTATCAGTTCCCATTGAACTATTAGATAAGGGGGTTTAGAAATAGGCTTATCATCAGGCACTAAATCAATAGTAAATGCAACCTTCTAATTGGGAACAATACCATGAAATTTATTCGTAAAAACATATGTGAATTCATTCACTATTGGAATTCCACTAATCAAAAATGTTTTTTTTTCTTTTTGAAAAAATGAGATAGATAACTTTCACTACCTTCTTTAATCAATCTTTAAGCTTCTTGGTATGTTATCAAAGGTATTAAATCTTTGGATAAAACTTTCTAGGATTTAAAATCTATATTATCATGATAAAAGGAAAGAGAATCCATACCCAAAATCGTATCAAATTCTACTATGGGAAGTTAAACAAAATTTTCAAGAAATACCATCCCACTAATGATAATAGGATGATTCATACAAATCTGAGTTGATTTAATACTTCCTCCTAGAGTCTTTACCAAAATTTCTATATCATATTCATGAGATTCAATTTCCAATTTAATTGCGAAGCTCTCAGAAATGAGAAACTTTGAAGATAAGAATCAAATATAGTACTGGAATATTTTGAAGAAACCTGTAACATACTTACCACCACATCATTTGATGGTCCCACACTAACCTTAGTAGTAGAAGATTATTTTTCCATTCCTTTATGATTTTGATCTTTCTGGTTTCCACCCTGGGTAATCAAATTGGGACACAACTTGGCATAATGTCCTATCTCATTGCAATTAAAACATCTTAACAATGGTTTTTCATTTCCTACCTTATCCACTTCCTTACAGTTACGAGCAATATTAATAGTCATACCACATAAAAATCACTTCTCGAACATTGAGTGACATTCTCTAGGATGATTTTTACCACACTTCTCATAAGTTGAATATTTGGTTTTCTTACCTCCAGGCTTCTTTGATGAATTATTTACCATTGTCTTCCAACTTGATCGCTTCTTTTGTTTTATCTCAAGGAACACCTACTCATCAGAAAACTCTATTTCAACCTTCTAATCACTTCAGAAAAGTTTCTCATAGCTTTTGAACTCACAGGAAGCTATTCCCTTTGATATTTCATCTTCAATCTTGAGTAAAACCTGTTTATCTTACTATCAATATCTGGAATAAAATTTGGGACGTACATTGACAAACAAGTGAAATTTTATTCATATACATCCAAAGAATCTTCCTCCTTTTGTATCAATTCCAAGAATTTCTTATCCATCCTAATTCTAATAGCCTTAGGAAAATATTTCTCAAGGATTCAATTCTAAAATTCATCCCATTCCTTGGAATTAGTTTCTTCACTTCCTATGATATTTTTAATCACTAACCACCACTAATCGACTTAACCTTCAAAATGATAAATAGAAAGACTGACAATTTGATTGTATGAACACCCCATTACAACAAAAATATTTTCTAGTGCTTTAATCCAACCTTCAGCTTGCACATGGTCATATGATCTTATGAATGATGGGGGGATGTTGCCTCATGAAATGATCTATGATCAGAATCTACCTCTGTGGTTGGTGTAGTTGATCTCATGCATGGACACCACCACCATTTATCGCTTAAGTTAACTAATCCAACAATGAAACAAACTATTCAGTTCCAATTCAGACTATCTCATGATGTTGATTTGGAAGGTTATTTCCCTTTGTATGCCTTCCCAACATAGCTTCCCTATTTCCTCTATGGAAAAACATTCTGAACAAACATATATTAAATGAAACAGCGTGGCAATCTTCAAATACAATATCATTTTGACCATAAATTAAAAATCTTTTATGGATATTATAATAACAATAATCTAACTCCTAAAGTTATCTAAACTGACCTCTGATACCAACTATAAGGCTTGCACCTTAAATATTACTTAATCTTGAGATAAGTCAACAATTTGACTTTAATTCACAGTGAGGATCATTTCAGTTTTAGATATTTAGATAATTAGGTCATAACTCATACATAACAACTTAAATATTACAAGTAGTCACTTCTACTCACTATCTATTTTTTTATAAAACAAAATCTCTTTAGAAAGAAACATGGCATCATTTCCTATTTTAACAGCATAACTTTTCCTTGATCCCATCCTTGACTCTATTCTCCTTTAAGTGTTATGAAAAAAATCAAAACATCGGATGAGAATAAAAATATGAATAAGGGATACATAAAGAAGAAAAACTGTAATTCTTGTAAAACATGAAAACCTTTAATACTTTATCATAAAGTAATACTTTTCATGTTTAAAAAGTAGTAAATATACTTAACTAAATATAAGATAATTTCTTACCATTCTTGTAACCAAAATATTACCATAAACCAATAGAAATAAACATATAACATTTAAATGTAACTTCGGATATAAACATACTTAAATGGAATAATCATACAGTTGACTTCCACACATATCACTAAATTGAATAGTCATATGACCAACTTCCATACCCAATGAATTAAAGGTTATAACGTAACCACCCATTCCTGGTTTATCACTGAACCACATTTCTTTTTTTATCACATAACCCCCTTCATTAATTTATCATGTAACCACCCATCAAATGTCCAAGTACCATTTTATAATCATAACACATAAAATTTTTAAAATATCAACATTTCACAAATAAAATTACATTTGCAATCACAAGAGATAATTTCAATATATTGAAATATTAAATCCACTTTCAAAACCATTTTCAATACTCAAACACACAAAAAAGGTAATAATGTATTTCTTTTCCTTTTAAGAAAAATTAAGGCTTATAGAGGAATCCAAATATCCAATAATAGTTACGGCGATGGACGAGTCATTGTCACCGGATACATTAAAAACATTCCTTTTTTTCATTTAGTAAAATGCTTCATAAAAAAAAAGATTCGTTTTTAATGAAATTAAAAGTCACAGGGATTTATTATACACCATATAAAAGAAGTCAGTGTATAACATCAAAATATGCCTTAATGAAAGGAGATTGAAATAAAGTCCCTTACCCTGAGTCTGACTCGTCACGTACAATAATTATGTTCCTGAAAAATAAAATTAGGTTAATTTATACATGCTTGAGAACCTTTTTCAAGTTTATTGTTCTCTTTATATCACTTATTACCTTGTTATAAAAATTACATAATTATTTAATTTTATATTGGTCGTTTTGTGGATATTCAGTACTTGATTCGAAAATGAACTTATTTAATGTAAATTGTTCATGTGGTAAAACTTCCATAATCTCCATTATATTAGTTATGATTTAAATATCATATATATTCAGTATATATGTATTTAGAATAGTCCATAACATTTGGATATAAGAAATGAAATGCACCGTTAATGGAGATGATAGGCCTTATGTGCGCATGAACGCAACTTTCATTTATTTTTCATATTAAAGGAATAAAAACTAAATGATAAATAGGTATATTATAATTACACTATAATATATATGTTTTATATGTTACATAAGTTTATTAACTTCATCCTTTATATGTTCCATGTATGGAATTACTGAGTTATATCACTTTGAGGGGGATGTAGTCCATACATCCTCAAATGAATTTATCGTATTTACACATTATGGAAATAATAAAGGTATGTTGTAAATAAAAATTACTTCATCATAGATTCAATATAAATAAAATATATATCATATTTATTCATTCCATTCATATATATAATCATGGTTTAATGAAGATCAATTAGAATGAATCGAATCGCATCGTGGAGACGGCAAGTCGTACGTACACACGAGCGACGATATCATTCTCATAATGGTTTAATGGTATATAATTGGATGTTATATTAATTATACAGAATAATTATCATGTTATTTTCATTATTTAAATCCATTATACTCATCATTATACCCATACAAATTAAGTATTTTTGAATAACAAATTACACCCTAGTGTTGAGATGATAAGCCATACGTATGCATGTATGGTGATATTATTATTAATAGGATGGATTGAATGATGTATAAGGTTATACCATAATAAAATATGAGCACGTTAAAGATAATGGATTTATTACTTTAGTATGGAAATGACATAAGAAGAGGAAGCAGAAGAAGAAAATAATATTGAAAGAGGTGATAAAACAAATACCTCTTTTTCCAGTATCTCTTTTTGATTTTCACAAAAGGTCTCCTTATGATGGATTTCTACCTAAAGTGTGGCCTCTAGGAGGAAGGTAGGGATGTTGGGAGAGTGATTGAGTAGAAAGTGGATGATATAAGGGGCTTAAGAGGGGTGAGTAAGTGGGTAGAGATGGTATCCTTTTATAAGTGGGAGGACGGGTACATTAGGAAAGTCTTGAAATATTATTTTATTATAAATTTATTTTCAAATTATAATAGTTCCAAAGTAATATTTTTTTAGGATAAGATAATTATGGGTCTAAATACTTTCAAAAAATTGGTTTTAGACAAATTTAGGTCACATAATTAACATTATCTTTTAGCTTTAACCCTTGGTTAAAAACATTAACTCTTACCATGTCTTCTTGTATTTTCACAATATATGGATACTATAATTACTATTAAATGCCAATATAACCCCAAGTGGATCATTAAAGAAATTTTTAACATTATATAAGTCATATGGAATAATATTATATTTTTAGGACTGTTATATAATTTAATAAAATAGTATTTGTTTTAAAAATGCATTATGTCAATTTTGACACTATTTAGTAATTGATTTTTGTTAAAGTCAAAAAAAACATGGTTACTTCAAAACAAAAGTTTCAAATGAAAGATAATATGTCATAATAATCCATAAAATTAGTGTATGTCATCAAAATATTCAAATTATAATTATTTTAATATTTATAATATCATTTATTTGAATCATTCATTAATAAGGTAATCAATGCATCACCATTGTGTCATAAATAAATTTATTTATTTAATGTATAAAAAATATAAATAAAATAACATTATATAGGAAATATTTTTAGATTTCTAATTAATATTTATAGTCAATGATATCAATTATATAACCCTATATTAAAATTGTTTTATTAAAAAGATACATGTTTATCTTATATTTGTCTTTAATTTAAATTAATTATTATAACATGTCACTTTTACACCAAAGTGGGTCCCAAATGCCAAAAATTTGGCCTAAGGATTCTCATGGTCAGGAATATCTCATCCAATAGGAGTAGGAAACGTTTTACTGTGGTTTTATATTATTATAATATTATTTTTTTACCCTTATTTACCTGATTTACCCTTTGACCATGGTAAATAAAAATAATTACTGAAGTGTCTAATCATAATGTCCAAAAATAAAAGGTACCTGTTTACCCAATATGGACCTTCTAATTCCAAATATTGAATTCATTTTTCCAAATTCAAAATAAATAAATTGTATTATTTAATTTAGAATAAATTCTCATTGTCAAAACCAGAAAGTGGGTTTTTAAGAATTAAAAACTATCAAAAGATTAATATGTGTTTATGTCTAACATAAATATAAAATTACTTCAAATAAACAAAATTGGATTAAATAATAGAAACTTAATCCATTTACACATTAAAACCAATTAAAATGACAATCTAACTATATAAATAAATTATATGAGAATGTCGTTTTAAAATAAAATGCAGTATTTTTCTTTATTCATTAAAATACGGATTTTATTAGAAAAATACCAAATTCTCAACCACAGTAAATATTGATGTCCCGCTTATAAATAATAAGTTTATTTTGTAAAATAAAAAATATAAAAGTGACAAAAACTAGATTTAAAAAGGGTTCTCCATCAAAAGGTGATAAAATGACCTTTTAAAAATATTAGTGTATTTAATGCTTAATATTGGATTCATTCTCATTTTATGCCTCTAAAATGTATTGAATAAATGTAAAAAAATTAACAAACATGTATAATCATATTGTAGTTAGTTCTATTCATTCTCGCCAATACAATGGATAGGTCGTAACTACCATTTAAAATAATAATATTATTATTGTATTATTTTTCGGTATAACTCAATGTTGTGTGCAACGTAAGATTTCGGAGAAACCCGTTTTTTCATGTTGAGTACACTATTGGCAAAAAGCACCCCCTTTAACGTAAAATTAATAACTTATTCATAAATATTAATAGATATGAAAATGTATTATTATATAAATACCTGGGATGTTACAGTGTGATTCCACTATTAAAGAATAAATATAGTTCAGATCATCTAACTATCAAGACTCATATGACTAGTCTACGGAGGTGAGTGAGGAAAACAAGTAACACAAATCACAAATGGGATCCTCATTAGTGTCAACAAGGGCTCAATCCCTCATTATTTTATTTCATTCTTAGTTCACATATAACTCTCACCACAAATCCCTCAATGTGAATAATCCCTTTCTCAACACCCATCTTTGGAAAACATAATATTCAAGTAAGTCACATAGAAGGATTATCACAAGATGGGATCATCAAAAAGTGACAGTCGGGTTGTCAAGAAACATCAATTTTAAATCAAACCATTTATTTCAAATCAATATTAATTAGGGAAACCATGCCCAATTCCTTTTATAGTTCATCAATAAAATGACAAAATGGACTTTAAAAAAATAATTACTTTTTAAATATTTATAAGGAAATCAAAAGGAGTATTCACAATTAAAAAGGCTAAAATTCATTTCAAAACATGGGTCTATACCCTTT
Organism: Viscum album; assembly: GCA_963277665.1. Taxonomy (NCBI): domain Eukaryota; kingdom Viridiplantae; phylum Streptophyta; class Magnoliopsida; order Santalales; family Viscaceae; genus Viscum; species Viscum album. The sequence continues at coordinate 1,814,412,406 of OY728156.1, forward strand.
TCATGACAACGAATCACTCATTTCAAATCACCCAACACTACGGAAAAAAGGATATTTTTTCAACGGGTTATTTGCGACTGGCTGATTACCCCGTCGCAAATAACCATTATTTGCGACGGGGGTCTTATGGACTGTCGCAAAAGGCTTGGTGTGTAATATGCGCCAAACTATGGGTAAGGCTATTTGCGATGGGTTCATATTCTCATCACAAATAGTCGGCAGCTGTTTTTAGTATTTGCGATCAGATACCTTCCACGTCGCAAATACTTGTTTGGTAGGTGGTATTTGCGACAGGGCCCGTTGCAAATACCTTTTTAATAGTGCGCTGTAATAAGTGCGAGCAGAGGTATTTGCGATGGGTGCTATCACAAATACTCTAACCTATATATACCTCAATCTGTTTTTTCTCTTATTTCACTCTTTAGTCAACTTCTCTCTCTATCTCTACAGAAAATTTTTCTTCTAAAATTTTTCGTAGTTTAAACTTTCAAATCAGAGCATTATTTGTGACTTTAATACCTCAAAAGCTTCAGTTTCAAGGTATTTATCAATATTTTTATTGTTCAGAAAATTTATTTTATTTTAAATTATTTATAATTTTTTCTTAATTAGACATAAATTAATTAAATTAGAATTAATTTTTTTAGTATTTATTTTTATTAATAGTTATATATAAGTGTTAATTAGAAATAAATTGTAATAATTAGTAATAATTTCTAATAATTAGTAATAAATTGTAATAAATAGTTATGGATATTAATAAATAGTAATAAATAGTAATAAATAGTAATAATTAGTAATAATTAGTAATAATTCATAATAAACATTAATAATTAGAAATAAATTGCAATAAATTGTAATAATTAGTAATAATTAGTAATAATTAGTAAAAAAAATTAATAAATTTAAATAATTTGTAATAATTAGTAATAAATTTTAATAATTAGTAATAATTAGTAATAATTTTAAATAAATTGCAATAATTATTACTAATTATTACTAATTAGCAATAAATTCCAATAATTAGAAATAAATTGTAAAAATCAGTAATAAATTTTAATAATTAGAATTAAATTGTAATAATTAGTATTAAATTTTAGTAATTAGTAAGAAATTTTAATAATTAGTAATAATTTTCAATAATTAGAAATAATTAGTCATAACTAGTAATAAATTGTAATAAATTGTAATAAACAAAAATAAATTGAAATAAAAATAAATAATTAGTAATAATTAGTAATAAATATTATAAATTAGTAAAAATTAGTAATAATTTGTAATAATTAGTAATAATCAGAAATAATTAGTAATAAATATTAATAAATAGTAATAAATAGTAAAAATTAGTAATATTTGTAACAATTAGTAATAATCTGTAATAATTAGTAATAAATATTAATAAATAGTAACAAATAGTTATAAATAGAAATAATTTGTAATAATTTGTAATAATTAGTAATAAACAGTAATTCTTAGTAATAAATAGTAAAAATACTAATAAATAATAATAAATAATAATTAGTAGTAATAAATAGCAATAAATAGCAATAACTAGTAATAAATCGTAATAACTAGTAATAACTATTAATAACTAGTAATAACTAGTAATAATTAGTAATAACTAGTAATAATTAGTAATAATTAGTAATAATTAGTAATAACTGTTAATAATTAGTAATAATTAGTAATAATTAGAAATAATTTGTAATAATTTGAAATAATTAGTAATAAATACTAATAAATAGTAATAAATAGTAATAAATTGTAATAAATAGTCATAATTAGTAATAATTAGTAATCATTAGTAATCATTAGTAATAATGAGTAATAATTAGTAATAATTAGTAATAAATGGTAAGAGATGGTAATAAATGATAATAAATGGTAATAAATGTCAATAAATTGTAATAAATTGTAATAAATTGTAATAATTAGTAATAATTAGTAATAATTAGTAATAATTAGTAATAATTTGTGATAATTAGTAATAATTAGTAATAATTTTTAATAATTAGTAATAATTAGTAATAATTAGTAATAATTAGTAATAATTAGTAATAATTAGTAATAAATACTAATAAATTGTAATAAATTATAATAAATTTTAATAAATTGTAATAAATTTTATTAAAATATAGTAAATTGTATTAAAATATAAATAAAAATAAATTGTAATAAAGAGAAATGAATTGAAATAAATAGAAATAAATTGTAATTAATAGAAATAAATCATAATAAATCGAAATTAATCATAATAAATATAAATAAATTTTAAAAAATTGTAATAAATTGTAATAATTAGAAATAATTAGTAAAAAATAGTAATAAATTTTAATAAATACTAACAATTAGTAATAATTAGTAATAATTTGTGGAAAATTATTAATACTTCCTAAAAAATTAGTAATAAATTCTAATAAATTAGTAATAAATTGTATTAAATTGTATTAAATTAAAATAATTTGGAATAATTAGGAATAATTAAGAATAATTAGGAATAATTAGGAATAATTAATAATAATTAGGAATAATAAATAATAATTATGAATAATTAGGAATAATTAGGAATAATTATGAAAAAATAAGAATTATTAGGAATTATTAGGAATAAATAATAAAAAATTTGAGTATATTGATAAACTTGAAGAATTTTCAATGGATTGGAAGCATTTATTTTGATCGACGCATCAGATCCATGCAACTTTCTTCCCCTGAAATCAATATAAAAAATTTACTTAGACATACATCCAAGAAAAATTTTCATAGTGATTTAAGTCATAGAAAGTTGAAAGGGTGAGCCATTGGACAAAATAGGCTCTTTTTCCCGATAACTCATCCCCTAGAAACATTCTGTGACTGAAATCACTCTCAATAGTCTGCTAGGACGTACAGATATTCATTTTATGATACATGAGATCATGGATAGTAGTGTGGCGAGTCATCTCTGCTCTCCAACCTCCAATATACAAAAATGGACATTCATATGTTAGAGTATACTTTTCATAGTTCTTTTAGTTGCATAAAGTTACAAGGGGGTTAGTCGTCGGGAAAAAGAGTTGTCGTCAATCCATTGGAAATTGTGCTACTGGTAATTAACAATATTTTGTACAAAGTACCTAAAATTAATAATAATTAGTGGTAATTAGTATAAATTTTTATAAATGAGTGTATATTTTTATAAAAGATTAAAAATAGTATAAATAACTATAAAATAATAGAAATTATTATAAATCTTTTGAAAATAGAATTTAATTGTCTTATCTTTTTTGGATAATGCTTATCTTATATCTAATTATACAAAATAACTAATTATTTTATATTTTATCATAAGATTCATGCATGTTCAAATGACTACATCATATATTATGTTGAAAATGATTTGTTGGATAGTTTTCCTACATGTGGACAATCAAGGTATAAATAATATCAATGAGGAAACTCTAGATTTGTTCCTTTAAAACAATTGAGATATTTCCCACTCATACCCATATTGCAGCATTTATTTTTGTCTCAAAACACATCATCATTGATTTCATGGCACAAAACCAACATTTCAACCAGTAAAAGATTAAATCATCCTTGTGATGGTGATTCATGGAAACATTTATGACCAAGTTCATTTGTTGTTTTCTTTAGAATCCTGAAATGTGCGATTGGGTCTTTCTACTAATGGTTTCTGTCCATTTGGTTCTTATGGTAATCAGTATTCATGTTGTCTTATCTTTATAATTCTGTATAATTTACCTCCATAGATGTTGATGAAGGGTACATATATCTTTTTTACCTTCATAATTCCAAGTCATCCAATAAATAATATCGATTTTTATTTGACGCCATTGAATGATGAGTTAAATTCACTATGGAGTAATGGTGTCAGTACATATGATGTTGCAGCGAAACAAAACACTACAAAAAAATAGTACATTAGAGGGGGTTATTTAGAGGGGGTTCTATACAACCCCCTCTAAATTAATTTTCTATAACATTAGAGGGGGTTTTTCACAACCCCCTCTAATCATCGAATTTAGAGGGGGTTGAAAACCCCCTCTAAAATGCTTAGAATTTTTTAATATTTAGTTGGATTTTAGAGATGGTTATGTTAAAATTGTCACTACTTTAATAATTAGTGGGGCTATATATTTAGTTACAAGCACTATATATTCTGTTAGAAGCGATACACACACACACACACACATACATACATATATATATATATATATATATATATATATATATTCAGTTGGATTTTAGAGGTGTTATATGTGTGTGTGTGTTATACGGTATTTTTTTTAAAGAAAATAGCGGGGGTTCAAAACCCCCTCTAATGTAAGACATCATTGGGGGTTCAAAACCCCATCTTGAACCCCCGCGAATGTCTTACATTAGAGGGGGTTCACAACCCCCTCTAATTTAAGAGAACATAGGGGTTGTGAACCCCTACTATTTTCTTATAAAAATTCATAATATATATATAGTATATATTGTATACATATATAAATGTATTTATAAAATGTATAATATATTATATTCATATAAATATGTAATATATATATATATATAGTAATTGTGTACGTATAAATACAATATCTATATATATATTTTCATAATATATTTTGGTAATATATATATATACACGTGTATTCAAATAAATAAAAACAATTACAAATAAATATATAAATACACATTTGTCTTTGTGTGTTTGATAGAAATGTATTTATAAATACATACATACATATATAATTTTATTTAGATATATGAAAATGTATAATTTATAGAGGAGTGCAGAAAATGTATATATACATACATATTTATATTTATATAAATATAGATACATGTTATTTATTTAATTTATTAAAATATATTATGAAACTAATTTTTATCTTAATAAACTTATTAATATATATAAATACAATAATATATAAATTATGTGTAAATTTTTTAATATATATATTTTTATTAATATATATGTCTATTTTAATAAAATTATTATATGTATTTAAATATATTGTTTTAAAATTTTTTATTTTAATAAACTTATTAATATATATAAATACAATAATATATAAATTGTGTAAATTTTTTGAATATATATATATGTGTGTGTGTTTACTAATATATATGCATATTTTAATAAACTTATTATATGTATTTAAATATATTATGAAAATAATTTATATGTTAATAAACTGATGAATATATATAAATATAATAATACATGTATTATATAAGCAAAATAGACTTGTGGCGTAGTGGTTTAGGCACAGGCTCTAAACCGAGGCGAAGCATTGTTCGAATCCCTTCTCTTTCAAAATTTGAGAAACCTACTGAATATACTGACTGAGAGGAGACCGGTGGCTGGACCGGGACTTACGGAGGAGAACTGGGTCTATGAACCAGGGACTGGGCTGGAGGGAGAACCAGGGGGTGGGGCTGGACCACTCATGCGGGACGACTGGGGCTGACAGGGGGACAATTGACAGAGGACCGGTGAAGGACAGACAGGCGAGAGGAGACCGGGACATGGGGGACAGACAAACAGGAGGTGGGAGGCAAGATGCGGGGAGGACACATAGACACAGAGGGTGGGGACGGGACTGGGAATAGGACATGCTCACATGCACAAGAAGACCGGGAAAAAGGACATGAGACAGGCGGGACTCAGGGAGGACACACACAGGCATATGAAGATGACCTGGGACTGGGAACAGACAGGCGGGGGGAGACCGGGACTTGGGGGGCAAACAGGCAGGAGGTGGGGCACACACAGAAAGACCATGACACAGGAATAGGACAGGTGGGGTAGAGGGGTTCGCAGACCCGGGGGACGCACAAGAGCGGCGGGAGGGGGAATTGGAACAGGACAGGTGCACTGATTGGGATTAAAAAAGGCATTAGGGGTGGTTGTTTAAAACCGCCTCTAATGTAATTATTAATTAGGGGCGGTTTGAACCACCCATAATCCCTCTATTAGAGGCGGTTGGGGTTATAACTGCCTCTATTGACTACCATTTGTGGTAAATTTTGTATAACATTAGAGGGGGTTTAAACCCCCTCTAACGTAACCGCCGCTAAATTCACCACGCATTTACCAGCGCTTCCTTAAAACCTCATATACTAACAGTAGGCGGATACATTAGCGGCGGTTCCTCATAACCGCTGCTAATGTATTTAGAAGGGGTTATAACCCCTTCTAATGTAAAAAGTAACCCCTTCTACAGTCGTCATTTTTTTATAGTGAAAGTTCCTACTGAAAGATTCATTGATGTGGACAATTAGTGACTTCCTAGAATATAGCGTGTTATTTGGATGGAGTACATATGGTCCAAAATCATGTATGTACTGTATTAGATATAGCAAAGCATTAATGCTTATTAATGGAAAAAATATTGTTTTTTCAATTGTCATCACAGATTTCTCCTAGCCGATCATCCTTTTTGAATAAACAAATATCATTTTAGAGAAGGAACAATTGAGAAAGATGGGTCTCCAATAATGATCTCATGTATAGAGTTAAAATCAATTGTCTCTTCATTACATCCCATCACATTTGGACTAATGATAAACCAACAGAAAATTGATGGGTTTGGAAAAGGAGCACAATTGGACAAAACGGAGCATTTTTTTGGGATTTTCTATATTGGTCGGATTTGTTGGTCCATCACATGTTGGATTATATGAATATCTAGAAGAAATATTTTAATAATTTATATCATGCGGTTTTGGATACACTAAGTAAGACCAAAGAAAATTTGAAGGCACAATTAGACCTTCCCCAAATTTGCAATTGTCCAGAACTTAAACTGTTTGAAAATGTTAGATCACTGAAGTTAATGAAACCAAAACCATCTTATACACTATCCAAAGAGAGTCATTTATTATTTTGTCAGTGGATTTCATATTTGAGACTTCCATATGGTTATGCTTCAAATTTAGGAAGATCTGTTAGAAATGGTCATATTATCAGATTGAAAAGTCGTGATTTTCATTTATTAATGGAAGGAATTCTTCCAATTGAATTAATAGGTTTGTTAAATCTAATTATTTGGGATTAACTAACAGACATATGATATTTTTTTAAGACATTTGTGCATCGACAACATACTATGTTGACATAATAAAATAGCAAGAAGATTCCATTTCAATTTTATGTAAACTTAAAAAAAACATTCCACCAGGTTTGTTTGATTTAATGAAGCATTTGATATCACATTTTCCATATGAAACGAAATGTGGAGATCTGGTGCAGTTATGATGGATGTACCCATTTGAGAGATTCATGCATAAATTGAAAAAAAGTATGTAACAAAGCATTAGTTGAATGCTCAATTGCAGAATAATATTTGCAAGAGGAAATTTCTTTTTTCTGCTCTCATTACTTTCTATATGAATATCCCTCAAAACACAACCACATGAGACATAATGAGAGAAATGTTGATGATGACATGAGAAATAAATTATCATTCTTCAATCAACCTGAACTTGGTTTCAGTGGAGGTTATGAATGATGGATTTCAGATGATGAACATCCCAGATCTCATACATATATTCTTCTGAACTGTGAAGAAATAACACCAATTTTATTGTGAGTGCTCCTATCAATTATTCAATATTTTTAATAACAGTACATTAATCTTATTTTATTTTTATGTTATTTAATAATCATATCCATAAAAAGTTTCCAATAATTACAGCATCTTCTCATGAAGAACCACAGCAAAAAAAATCCTAATGGTTTCGAAAACTGGTAACGTAAATTATTTTTTATTTCACATAAAAATAAATTTAATACTTTTTATGGTGATAATTGTTTTAATAAATTTCAGGTATCTCAACATAGTGATAAAATTTTTATTCGATTGTATGTATTGAGTTACCCCCAATCCAAAATGCTTAAATCTTTTAATGCATATGTGGTGAATGGTTATCGATTTCAAACACGTGCATATGGGGAATCAAAAAAAATGAACCTTGGTGTTTTCTTGAGAGGATCTCATCATAGAAAAACTACAGTTGACTTTTACAGCATACTGGAAGAATTCATTGAAGTGTGTTTTCTGGGACAACATTGTGTAATGATGTTTAAATTTCAATGGTTGGATACTAATAGAGGCTTACATGTCCATCTGATCCATGGAATTGTTGATATTAAATACAAAAAATCTTAATTCAACAAATGACCATTTTTATTGGCTCATCAAGAACATCATATTTATTAAGAAAATTATTTTGCTACTTCAAGGGAGTTGGGTGACTGGTGGAGCAGTATAAAAATTAAATCTCAAGAGAATCAATTTACTAAAATTGAATCTGGTTCTACTGAAGGGAAAGGAATTGAAATTTTTCAGGAGACTATTCTTAATCCATAATTTACATGAAGAGACCTGAATATCATTGATGACACCCCATAGTTAAGGTCCAATAGGGACGATGAAATTAATGATGTTACAACTAAATTTAAAATGACAAGAGATGATGAAACTGAAACTAATATAGAAATTGATGATGTTGATGTGGAAGATGAGTACATTAACATCAACATGTATAAATATGAGGATGAAGATGAAAATTAACACATTAAAATGATGGTTATAGTCATATAATATATATATATATATAGTTATTTTCAATTTTTTGATAAAAACAATGATTTTGTGTTTTAGATGGATGATGATATGCTTCCTATGATGTAGGAGGGTGATCTTCCTTTGGACGATAAATAGGTTAGATCAGCCAACCCTCATATTGTTGGCAGTTCAGGGGGTACTCGGAGGGGGTGTGGTCTTGCTGGATTGATGATTCCCGACCCTATACCTGAGTGACATTCACATCTTGGGTTTGATTCACGAATACATAAGTATGTTTACCTGTGAATTTTAGTTAGTTTTCATTAATCTATTTCTATTCCAATTGTTTTATTAACTATTCTTTTTTTCATAGATTTATGCCTATAATGTTTGTATTGGGGAGCTCTATATTTCGTAATTATATTTTTGATGCATGACTGTCATGGGATCAGATTCCCTTCAATGTTTAGTAGCGCATGTTCAAACATTGGATAGTATGTAAAGAAATTAAATTTATTTTGAAATTAATTTAATTTATAAATTGATATAATAAATTATTTATATGGTTTATGGTATCCCAATGAGGAGAGCATGTGTGAGCCTATTTGAAAGGCATGGCAGGGAGCTATGCTGATCTGTTGCACTTAGTTTTTGCATAATTTTAAAATGAATGTAATGGAGAAAGAAGGAGTGCCGGAGTTTGATGAGAAATTTTGTGTCCACCAACCTGATTATATTTAATCTCAGGTTTGGGATAGATTATGTACACACTAATTGAGTAGGTAGTTTCATAGTAGATTATCAGCAGGTCAGAAAAATCAGGGGAGAGAGGAGGTGACACATCGAGCTCATAGTCGTATGTTCAGTACGCATAGAGAGTATATAGTAAATACATTTTTTTAAAATATTGTATATAAATATAAATATAAATTATTTATTTTATATTCATATAGATAGTCTCACAACCTGATATTACAGAGTACAACATTTATAAGAGGATGTACAGTGATCCAACCACTAGGGAGATAAGAGGTGCTCGTCAGCATCAGATTGTGGTCAGTATAAGTTTTTTAAGATTATTAAATTTAACTAAAAATAATATTTTAACTATTTTAATTTTAAATTGCAATTGAAGGAGTAATATGAGGTTGTGACGTCTCATAAAGATGTTGAGATTCAGACCGAGACCGATGGTCAGATTAGTGCCCCCCAATTTGATGAGTCGGTATGGATGCAGGTAGCCCAGTATGGCTTTGAGAAAGGCTGAGTTGTTGGTATCGGCTCTCGAGTGACCCCTAGGGGTTTTTATAGCACCTTTGTGATGTCGGTGACCCCCTCAAGAGGAGCTTGTTGAGATTCATCAACATCTTATACACAGTATTAGGAGCAATGGCAAGCACATAGTGAGCTTACAGAGACCATGCTTAAGGAGCAGGAGTAGATGTGTTAGTGGAAGCAATAGCAACAAGAAGTGTTCCTCTGATAATAGCAAAAGCAGTAGATGTAGGATGAGATATGTCAATTGTTGTAGGAGTAGGAGCGTGAGCGGATAAAGTACATGGTATAACTCACAGTTTAGGTATTGAGTTCCCTACTCCATCTCCTTCAGTTCCTCCAGACGACCCTACCCATGATCAGTGACGTGTTTTTATTTTTTGATGAAACATTTGAATTTTTTTTACAAATTAACTATTTAAAGTTTTAAATAGTGTGTGTCTTATTTTGTATTGAAAATTAGGTTTTTTATTAATTTAATTCTTTTCTTATATTTATTTTTTTAATTAACTAATATATTTTTATATTTTTGTAAATACTCAGGTTTTTATTATATTACTAATATTATTATTTCACTAATATTAATAATATTATTATAATATTAATTAATTATTTTATAATTAATTTTATTTTACAAATTTTAATATTATTATTTTATTTTTATTTTTATTATATTATATTTATTATTTTATAAATAATTCTATTCTATTAATAATATTATTATGATTTCATTTTTATTAATATTTTATAATTATTAATATTTTTTTATTTTTTTTAATTATTTGCGATGGTCTGTCGCAAAAGGGTTTATTTTTTATATTTTGAGGGCTAATTGTGATGGATTATCGCTATTAGTATTTTCGATGGTCCGTCGCAACAGAGTAAAAAAGATGGAGGCTATTGGTGACGGGTTGATAGCCTGGCGCAAATAGTTTCTTAAAAAACACTAACTGTTTTTGCGATGGACTAGCGACCTATCACAAAAACTTATTTTTTGCGACAGTCTGTCCCAAAAACTAATATTTTCAACATCGTTTTCTGTGATAGATTATTTGCGACGGGACCGAGTCACAAAAGACTATTTTTGAAGGGGTCCCATCATAAATAACCTGTCATAAAAATCTATTTTTTCAGTAGTGCATGAATACCCAATTATAAATAAGGGCAAAATTATTCAAAAAGGGTTATAGGTCATTTTATAAATCAATTTTTCAGAACTATGGGTAAAACATTAAATGAATCCACCAACTCTAATCAAAAAATATTTCTTTGCTTCATAAATAAAATCTATCCCTAAACCCTCACTATAAAAAAATAGCCTTTAAACTACATTTGAAAAGAAATAAAAAAATGGAATTCAATGATTTAAAAGTATTCAGAAGAATCAAGATCACTATAAATTCAATCCATGTAATTTTAAAATCATAGAGAATAGGATAAAAGAATCATTCATGGTCCAATTCAATATCCACTTTCATATAACATATATTAAGAGGGATAATTACATGTCTATGAATTATCAAGAAAAAATGAATCAAAATATAAAGTAAAATAATAGAAACACCAACATGAAATTTCCAAAATCAAACTGTAATGAAACAGAGATGAGTCACCTCTGTTGGAAGATACTTAATCAAGGAAGAGGGGTCTCTAAAAAAAGTGAGAAGAGATCCTATAAACATATTTGCATATCAACCTTTCTAGTAACAATAAATCACTTTTCTTCCACAGCCTCTAAGAATAAGAATCAAAATAAAAAGAAATATTGAAGGCCAAGAAGAGAAATACATACCAAAAATGGTTTTCCACTTCAAATGAAACTTTTATTTACCAAATAATTAGATTAGAAGAGACAATATCACCCATGAGGCTCCCAAGGTTTGAGAGTGTTCATATATGTTCAAGGGAGAATATAAAATAAATTAAATGGGGTTTATTGGGTGATTTTATCATGCTAACACAACATTGTCCCATGTCCAGCGACACCACTGACTAGTTGATGGACCTCATGACTAGTTATTTGTTACAAAAGAAATGGTGTAACCCCCGTCCATCCCACTAGATGGCGGTGGCTATATTATATTATTGTATCCATTTTACAGACAAATTACTAGAGAATGGACATCATTGGCTAGCTGGTAGACCACCCTTAGCTTTTAAATGTTTAGGTTGATTCTATCACCTACTACGAATGTCTGAGTCATCCTACAACCCCACAAGCCTCCTAAAATAATAACTAAGGAGTGAAATTTTTATTAAAGTAAAATTGGGATGTTAAAATTTTCAAATTAGTGGTTTATGAACTTTTTTTAAGGGTTTGAATTTATAGAGAATTTATATGACTGGAATTAATGGTTTAACTTGAAAGGATAATTGGTTTGGGAATTTGTGTAGAATTTGGAGGATCTAATCTTGGTATGTGGATTAGATAAATTCTGTGAGATTGGAAAATTTATTTATAATTGGTTGATTGATTTTGATTATTAAATTAATTGATTCCCTTGGATTAGTGAGAAACCATAATTTCATTTAAAATATATGTTCATGATAAATTATTTTTGTAAAATACATTGAGTAAGGTTTAGTTTTTTTAAATGATTTCATTTTAATTTATCTAATATTAATTCATGGTGTGATTACATGTGTGAATATATTTTTGTATGATTTATTTTGAAAAAATCTAATTTTATTCTATGGTAATGTGGGTACTTAGAAATTGTGTGTTATGGTGATAAACAATTAGAATGATTGGGGATCAAATGAGATATCTCATTCTTTATCATGGAAATGTTTTTTTAAAGGTTGGGACCAAAGCCTCATTTTATTATTAAAGCAAAGAAAAGACCACTCTTAACTGGGTAGAGGGAGACCCATTACATAGACCGAAGGCCCAGTGGGCTTGTAGCCCATTACATAGCCCACATGCCCAAATTTTTGGCCCAATGCCCATTCTATGAATAGTAAACTACCTGCTACAGTACCCGCACAGTACCGCAACTGCTACAGTGCCCGCACCCAATGGGTTTTGAACCCCCATTTTCATGTAGAACTACTGGGTGCTTACCAATAAGCCAAACCCCAACTACACCTTATCATGAAAATGTAAATAGTTTGGGTTTTTATCATTAAATGGAAAATTAATTAGATTATATAGTGAAAACCTATATAGTGATTGATTGATTGATTTAATTTTTTTTATTATCTATTATTCCTTGGCACTAATGTATTTTTCAAAATATGTAGTGTTTGGGGGGGTTTCATAAAATAAGAATTTCCTTATGGTTTTTAAGAAATAGATAGTTTCCATTGATTTTTTGGGAGAATGGGTAGTTTTATAAAAAGCTATATTTAGGGATGAAACATAGATCATATACCATTTAATTAAATATTAAATTCATTTGGTGTTCTATAGAAAATTTTGTTTTAAAATAAATGGATTTAATATATTGTTCTTGGTATCTCGGTTTTGAATTTTTTTTGTAAATATATACTTTAGATCAACCTTTTTACACTTATCATTATTTATTAGAATTTCATGTGTTATATATTCTCATGAATTCATATTTATTGAAGTTTTTAGATAAATCTTATCAAGTTTATAATCATCCTCAAAATTATTATTTCTCTTGAAAAGTAAACATGGTTAGACAATATTCAGGAAAAGGAAACATCTTGTACTTTATAAATATGGATTAGTAAGTCCACCATGGAGACATTATGGGTGGATTTAGTAGGTTGGACTTGAGTCTCTTTTAATTACATGAACTCCACATGTGTTATTATACTTAAGTGTTTGATTCATACAACTTATGTTATTATTATTGAAACATTAAAATCATTTTAGTAAAATATTTTAATATTTTATTGGAATATTTATACTCAATTGGATTTAAGTTTTTAGGGAAAATCACTCCCAAATAATTTATTTTTTCTCGAAACAGTAGTTTTCAGCCTCCGGTAATTATGATAATGTGCTATATGCTATGAGAAACATTAATTTAAGCCTCTTGATTTAATACTTTGGGTCAGGGTATTTAGTAACCACCCTTCTTTCATGTAATGTGAGTAATTTAACCTCGATTGGTTCCTTGGGGTAACCCTCATTGGGGGGGAAAGTCATAATGAAAGATGAGATAATGTGAGCATAGACTTATAGGTGTGAATTGGTTTGAAAATTGATGGTATGGTTTCCTCTTTGAGAAAGGAATTATGGGAAATAAAATAAATCATTCCAAGGGTGGTTAGAATTAATTAAGTATGTCTACAATCATGATATATGGGTGGTACAGTTTAATTATTATGACTTGGGTTTTATAGTGATGATAAAATTATGATTATACATTGGTCAAACTAGTATTAGGATCATGGAGAGTATATTTTTTAGAGATAGTTTTTACAGTATTTAGATAGTAGTGTTCATAGAACGGTTTCACAAAATAAAACCTAGTCTTCCATTTTGTTGAGCCAATAGGTTGGAAATCGCCTGAACTAGACAATTAAGTGAAATGTGTATTTAAAGGTTAGACATATGTTAACCTATTATCTCTATTTTAATGATTATTGGAGGGTTTCGTGGGGGTCATCCCACATCTAATATGATGTTTCTCAAATTTAGAAAATTGTTTTCCATATAAAGACATTCGATAAAGTAGGTTGGGTGTAAAATTTGGGTGTTTTCTTTAAAACATGATGATGTAATAGGAATTATTTTTTATGTTATTTCTCACATCTCATATTGTTCTTGCACAACATATATATTTTATTACTTTATGAATATATTTTGGGATGCTTGACATAGTAATATTACTCACACCCTATATGTGAACCCTATGGGTGTTCATATTTATGGGACCAGGATATAGGGAAAGGAAAGGCCATAATGACTAATGGTTCGACTGTATTGGGGTGATCAGTACTGAGAGATAAAACAAGGTGAGGACTCATAGTCTTTTTAATGGTGTATCTATTCCTTTAATTTATTTAAATTATATCATTTGTATGATTTATCCTCTAAGAAATATATATTTTATTGTATGACATGAGTGGCATTTCTTGGGTGTCATATTTTTTATAATATGTGATATGTTTGATTATGGTTAGACCATTACTGTAATTTCTATATAAATTTTTTGTATTGGTGTTATTTCTTTACTTCATTAATATTTATAGTTTTCTGGTAGAGGATATAGTCTCTACATGATATCAATAGACCCTTGTCACTAGTTAGAAAACTCTAGTATATGGGTTGGCACACATGAGGTATGAGATGCTTTGGCTAGGTTTGTATGGAAAATCACTAAGGTCGGGATGTTTAATAATGGAATCATAGACATTTTTTCACTATTTTTTAACATGGTCAAAAAAGTTAAGTTGGTTGGAATATGGAATGTAAAACATGCTTATGCTTGTCTCACACGTTTATGGTAAAAATCCAAGTTTCCAAGGTTATTGTATTGTATTTATTAGTTTATAAATATTATGATTTCAGGATTTAAAAGGAAATAATTTGTGGGTTTCTATTTATTGTTTTACTACTTTCCCATGTTAGAAAGATGACATACATACATATATCATATTTTTCACATAGGTTCGCATTACATGTGTTTGATTTTTTGTTATTGATAAAATGTTTTTGAAAATAAATTTGGAAAATTAAAACATTAATAATAAATTACATTGTGTTTTCCTCTATAAATTATTATTATTATATAAATTTAATGAACCAATCATGGATATTTACCTCTCTGGTTCCTACTTAGTTACTAAAAATGTGAATTGTATATGTATTGTGAAAAATACTCTGAGAGTTTGTAAATTTATTATACATATTCCTTATGCAAGTAAAAAACCTTATGTGAGTTTAGTGTATAAGTAGATGATAGTTATAAATGATCCTAGTAGATAAAGGGTTGAGTGTGAGAGTAAATTAGTGGGATGTATTTCATGAGAATTATATTCCTAAACTATGATATTATGAGTTTTTATATAAATTATTTTACTTCTATGTTTTAAATTTAAATGATATCCCTCCATGATGGCCTCCAATTGAACATTTAGAGGGAGGAGATGATAATATTCCTCCTATATATGCATATGATCCTCTAATTGATTAGATACTTAGGGAGATATTTCTTTAGGTGATTCAATATATGGATCATAGAGATATTAGGGGTAATATATCTATATCATACCTCTCATATGAGTTTTAGATTTAACACTTAACTAACTTTCTTGGTTATAGTGGACTGTAGGGTTTAGAATAACAAATTCAGTTGATCCTATGTATTTTTTAACAAATTTAGACCCTCGGTGAATAAAGGGTGAATCTGGAATCTTATATGTTATGTGAAATATCTAATATCTAGTGGGACATTTAGGTTATAGTGGTACAACATGAATTATTGTCTTATCAAGACATACAAACTTACTTTTTTGAGTATTTTTCCTTCAAGACACCAAGAATTATGTTTTTGAAGGAATTTATGACTCTCTTCAAGGGTTATATTACAAAATTGTATTATGATTTTAACTTTATAAATTTTTTATAATTTTATTCGATTCTAAAAAAATGACAAGGCTATATGGGAAAAACATTTCAAGGTTTGGTTGGGGAATTTAATGTTGGTTCCAGTTATATTGTTTTGTATGAAATCATTTTATAAGATAATGTAATAATCCATTATTGATAAGGGTAACCTAGTCGAGGACGGTGTATCAACATTGTATAAAATTTTTAATGGTACCACTATTGGGTCCTAAAGTAGTTGAAAGTATAGGTTTGATGGTTTTCAATAGGTAGGTGGTATAATATGTAGTTAGGGTTGTAGTTTTCCTCTTCCTTTATAAGGAAAGACCCCTTTTGAGTTTTATCAATGAAAATAATTTGGATACATATTATATAATTGAGAAATATATATGAGGTAATACCATTTATGTGGACATATGAGGCACTAGTGATAGATTTTTTGGTGTGCACTATAATCTAGTGGTGCATGAGGTTTTGTAATATCAAATGGATAATAAGTGTGATCTAGAGGATTACCTTATAGTTATAATCAGGTGTGTATTTGATTTTTTATGGAAATATATCACATAGAAAATCATGAAAATATAAATGGATATAATAGGGTAGCGCAAAGTACAAGAGAGTTTTGGCCATAATTTTTCATTAGATTTTAATACACTTAACAATGGTGAATTAATATTGATATTAAGATATATAGTCACTATAGAATAAACTTTTTTTTTGTTTTTTTTACTTTTGTAATGGATTAATATTTAATTTTGGCATGGTTGGTTAGTGATTTAAGAATTTTTCTAACTGGATATATGGTCATTGTATATATAGTAGTAATATATACTTGTCTTCAATAGGTGCATTGAATTAATTTGAAATATATAGATATAAAAACATAAAATTTATATAATTCACATATAGAAAATAATTTTGGAATGAAATAAAAGAGAAAATAGTTAATTAAAATGTTTTACAATAAAGATAAATTTTTATTTGTCACATATTATTATTATTATTATTTTCAAATAATGATTATATATATTTTTAAAATTAAAAGATATATTAAAATAATAATTTATTGATAAGATTAAATGATTAGAAGACAAAATTTTAATTTTAATAAGATGTGATTAAAATCGTTTAAATTTAAAAATAGATATTTTTGAAAGCATTTTTTCCTTAATTTTTGTGTATTTTATTCAAAATAAATTAAATTTATTACTTTTAATATATTATGATAATAAATTATAATTATTAAATTTATAAAAATAATATATTGACACCCATTTAATTAATTATTAATATGAAATAATAATTAGAACACTTATTGTTTAAATGTCCATTTTTCTATAAAAATGGTTTTTATAACATTTTTTATATTTTTATTAAAATTTTAATGTATTATAAATATAAATTTAATTCTATTAGATTGATTCTAATTTTTTATCAAAAAATTAGTTAGGAGGAGAAAATTTAGTTACCACAGTAAAGGTAAAACGGGGTAAGAGGGTTAAATTATGGGGTAATGGCATAAAATATCTCTAAAATTGTATCTAAATTGTGTATATTAATGTATTAATGAACTTTATCCACTATTATTTCACCTTATATCCATTATCCATGTAAAATGGAAACATTAGACATTAAGGAATGGGTATTTTTAGAAATTAATTTCAAAACTCACTTATAAAAGGACCCCTACACTACCCATATCAAACTACTATATGCCCTAAAGTATCTTGTAAATACCTACCCAAATTACCTATGTAAAATCATTATTACACATTTGGTAGCATCTAGTTTCAATAATGAGGCATAAACCCTTCATTCCCAAGGAACCTATTATAAAGAGTGATTCTATCTAAGCAAGTATCTAGTTCTTTTCTAAAATTTTCATTTAAATTATCATATTAACACTTTTTAAATATAATTCACCACTCTTGTTATGTTATATTAACACCACAATGATTCTATTAAAATTATTTTTATATTATATAACTCTAAAATCTTTCTCTTTTATTAGTATAACTATTTTCTGTTTGGGTAGGTTCAACCACTTATATGAATGATGTTATACCAACAACTTCATCTTCCTTGTGAATTACTATAAATATATTAATAAATTTAATATATTTTATTAAAGAGTAAATTATTTTACTAATTTGGTTCTTAAATGGTTACAAAAATAATAATTTTCATTATAAAGTAACTTATTGTTAACGTAAAATCACATGAAATAAGCTCATCATATAATTCAATTCACATAAACCATACACATGCCATTAATAAAATGAATGTGTGGAAAAATAGATAGGTGAAACATAATTATTCCACTAACTTTACTCATCTAGTATTTATAAATGTGTCATCGGAGAATGTAGATCGACGTCACAATTATAAAACATGTACAAAACAATCAAAATTAAAAACACTTGATAATGCACATATAAAATAACTAATGAATATATGTGTAATAAATGATTATAAATAAATAATATCAAAGGTAATAGATATTATTAAGTTTCTTAAATAATTGATTATAATATTAATGTTTATTATACAAGGGGTTAGTGTGCTTCCATGGAAATTGGAAGGCAAGGTAAGTGTTTTCTTTCTTGTCTCACTTTGAAATCAAGATTTTTTGTGTCTAAATTTCCACTGGGGAAAATTTTAAATTATATCTCACTAAAATACCATTTTTTTCTCTTCCTTTGTAAATTTTTGTTTTTTACATGTCCCCTTATAATTTCACAACCCTTTGGTTAATAATTCAATCGAAAGAATTACTATAACTGGAGAGAATCTTATCTCTTATTTTCAATTGAGAATATTTCCCCTTATTGGTCATGTTTTTCATATGATTTTATGGAATTACTTTCCCACCTCTTATGATTTATCAATTTCATTTTTTATTGACATTGAATTTATTTTATAAAGGTGTGAAATGAATAATTTTTAATATTTTCCACAATATATCTTTCTCCCACTATTTTATTCTATTTATTTATGAAGCATTCATTCCATGTTTTTATAGAAATTTAAATTAATATATAATTATTTTATTATTATTTTTAAAAATTAATTTATTTATAAGTTATTTAATTACAAAATAAAAGTTATTAAAAATCTAATTGATTTATTTTTATTTTCCAAATTATTTTATAGTATTCTTCCTACAAGATTTTATATATATTCTAAAATCTTTTAATGTTTCTTATGATTAACTATGAATATTATGTAATAATTCTAGTCACCCTATTTATCAAGATATATCATTATAATTTCTTATGAAAGTGTTCATGAAACACATTTCATTTCCATGGGCTAATTAATCCATTATTGGATTATGAATGTTTTCACATTCATGTGGCATGAATTTTTTTACTTATCATTATAGGATATGTGGGAATATAATTATCCAACAGTATAAGGCATTTATTAAAGATTTATATCTCATTAAATTACATTAATAGTATGGGGAGTAAACATGATCCACTCTGGGACTCTGTCAACTATGTTTATTAGAATGAAGAGTAAACTCAATCCACTATGGGACTCTGTCCACCATGTTTATGGGAATGGGGAGTGAACCTAATCCACTAAGGGCCTATGTCCACTATATGATAATTGGCATAGTATTGATACTTGAAATAAGAAATTATTTTCTATTCTTATGTATGCATCACATTCTTATACCATATTTTTATGTTATTCTATATTACTATGTTATGTTTACATAGCTCATCATTTTTGACTCATGTTTCTATACTCCTATGATGCATTTATTACGATTTTGATAAAATACTTATTTTATATCTCATGATTAAATATGTAAGTTTTTTCTTGGGATTATTTTTTTATGATATATTTATTTACCTTTATTATGTTCTCATACCCACAAGTTCATCTTATTCTCACTAATGATCTTTGATTGATATCTATTATGTTCACCCCTTACTAGGAATCTGAGATCACTATTTATTATGTTACCATTTCATAGGTAATGAGAAAGATTATTATGTATGATGTGTCTAGAAGAGTATCATGTGAGAATATTATTTTTGGGAGATGTCAAATAATATTTTTATAATAAGTTTGTTATGAATTTAATCTATAAAGACATTAAATATATAGGTTTGGGGGTAGAATTTATTGAGATATGTAATGAGTATTCCTTTAAAATGATGTAGTATATACGTATGTTATCGTTTTTTCATATCAGTTGTTATTAGAGAAAGGTTTAGTTAATTTTTTGGAATATGTTATCAATAATAAGGGGATAAAACATAAATCAATATATATTGAAAAAAAAAGTGTTATTTGATAAACTAAGAGTGTCATAACTAAAACCAAATAATTTATGTTGAAATAAATGTTTCATAATTAGATATATCTTAATATTTATTTTCACTGTCACATGATTAATTTATGTGATTATCATTTTTTTAAACTCACGCTAACCATTTTGGTTTTAGTAAGGGACTGAAGAAAGAATCATGAAATTAGGGTAGTGATTCGTAAAACCATTATTGAAAAAATATTATGTGAGCCTAGTTATATGTATTTCTTAATATATTAAAAAGAATATAATAATTTTAATTAATATCCCTAATGAATAGATATTGAATTATTAGTGAAAAATTATAGTGGTGTGATGATTTTATCTAATGTTTATAACTTCTCTCTGATAGAGTTTTGTGGGAATGTGCTTACTGAAAGTCATATTATTGTCCCTTAACTCAAATTTTATGTAATTTTTAGCATGGATTGGGTCTATATATTTTTTCAATATTAATATTTTATATTTTTAAATCATATTTTATATCCCAAATTTGAATTTTGATCATCTATTAGTGAAAATATTACTATTCAATCCCTATGGAAATTACTTCTACTATAAGGGTATTAATACCCAATCATGAGGGTTGTTTTACTCAAATGGTTGGGGGTAATTTCAATATTTAGGATATAATAATTCTAAATGAATACATTGATATTTTTTATGGAATATTTTCTTGTTCTTACCCCTAATCATGAAAATGATTTTTTTGTAGAACTTATAATTGGTGTAATTCCAATATCAAAGACTTCTTATCAAATGTACATGTTTGAATTAGAGGAATAGAAGAAGAAACTCTAATAGAATTTGGATAAAAAAAATGTATAGACCCAAGTGATTCACCATGGTATATAATAGTTCTATTTTTTAATAATATATTCTTTAGAGATAAATTTTATCAACATTGAGGGGATTAATACTACTTAAATATTTACCTCTAGTCTGGATATAATCAATTAAGGGTGAAAAGATAGGATATATCCATGATAGTATTCAATAAAAGATATGTATGTTGTGAATTTATAGTGATTCCATTATGACTTAAAAATTACAAATATATCTTTATGGATTTGATGAATAGAGTATTTATAGATTACATTCATCAATTTTTTGTTGTATTTATAGATTATATTTCTATCTTTTCCAAAATAAAATAAGATAATGAACATCATATAAGTATTTTTTAAATAAGGGTTATATAATGTCTCCCTTTTCAAATTTTCATCCCTAAATAAATGAAATATAGTGGTTCTCATTGATGTATATCAAGTAGGTTGTCGCATACATTCAAGACTAATATTTTTATTTTCTATTTTTGTAAAAAATGAAAAATAAAATGGGGATTTGAAAAGCTTCAATAGAATTAAAAGTAAAACTAAAATAATTAAATTAAAATAAGTTTAATCATTAATTTTAGAAATTATATTTAAAACTGGAGGAAATGGAGTAAGGAATCTTATTTGAGATAGGATAAGGGGATAATCATTGACCATTAAAACACTCCTTTCTTCCTTGTTTAAAAATTATACCTAATTTAATTTCAAAATTTTCACTCAAATAATACTAACTGAACATATAATAATTCTTAAATATCATACCAAGACATCATTTTGAATGTTTTTCCACCTATATAAGTGATTCAATAACATGAAGACCTCTAAGAAATTATACCTAATTGAAATTACTATGCTCGAAGGAATAATCTCACAAATGAAATTTAAATAATGAAATCAATTATTCTATATCATAGATTGAAAAACCATTCAAAAAATATAAAAAATAAAGTATACTTAAGAAAAAAAATCTTCAGCTTCATTCAAAAATATAGTTTTCATTAAAAATATAAAATATAACAATGAATCTTAAAAATTCATAAGGAAAATATCATTAGTTCTACATTAACACATACAATTAGGTGTTTATCCATACATGGATTAGTCAACTCTGATCTCTTTTTCTGATCTCCCTTTCTCAAAAACTACCCAAAATATAGGTTTACTCCCTAGAAAATTCTTTCAGTACCTATATCTTTTCATTTTTTAGGTTGATCCTCCATATATATCAAAAATGGTGGGAAAATTTTTGAAAGTGTTAACAACCTTCATGTCAATCTTGAGGAAACTTATTGCTTACAACATACTTAATGGCTAATTTCAAGGTGGAAATATTGAAAATGAATCCTTTTTCACATGTATGGAATGATGGTGTTCAGGTATAAGAATTATTTCATCTACAAAATAGGCTATTAGTTCTCTTCAAACCATATCATAACCAAAAAAATCTTCATATTATTCTTAAATGAAATCATGTAGATCGATGATATCTAGGTATTTTTATTTTAGCATGCCCCAATTTTCTAAAATTTCACGAATTAAAAAATTAATATTTTTGGATCTCATTTTGTCTATAAGAAATTTAAGGTACCCCAAAATATTTTCATCTTATAGGAATTTTAAGTATTATGGGAAAAAATTCATACATGAATATACTTTCACAAAAAAAGGAAACCATCTTAATGTAATAAAAAAGTCTTACAAGACTTTTGGTATATATATTACAAGTACCTGATATCTTATAGTCTAGAAAATATATTACAATAATTAAAATTTATATGAGATTCTGGAAAAATTCATACATATCCAAGACAAAATTTCTTATGCATCAAAGAAAAAATTCATACAAAACAAACCATAGCCAAATTTTACCCTCTTTAAAGTATAAACTGTATTTTTCTAAAAAAATCACATAATCATAATTAATATCATAGATTGTTAAATTATTTCTAAAAATGGGGTGGTATCCAAGTAGTTAACACACCATATAATCCTGCTTAAACTGAATATCAAATCCCGGAGAGGGTGAATTTTGGATTCACTGTAGCTAGTATTGTAGTAGGTACAGTAGGGGGTACTATAGTGGTTACCATATCTATAGAAAAATTCATCCAATTAGGGCCTATGGTAGATATATTTTGGCCTATAGGCCACAAGGCATTTAGGACACAATAGGAATTTGAGACAGAGGGCCTCTGGGCCACATCATGCCTTTGAGCCAAATGGATTTTAGGAAATAGGGCGTTTGGGCCATGAAGTATTCAAGTGTGGATACGAGGAGCCGGCACTGAAAGTGGAATCAAAGAAATTAGTAGCCACTATAGGAGAGCTAACTAGATTAGATAAATGAGAGGGTATGGAAACCTTCTTTGGTACTAGGCCCTATGAACCTCTGCAATAAATACTAGTTGATCTGCCATGTGGGGGGGAAGCTAGTTTCTATCAATAAAGTAGATGTTCGGGAGGGACATTTCTTGTGTACTCAGGTCTTAGGGGCTTCAAGTCATGTATTGAGGATCATGCCTTTGGGAATATTCTTCACGTAAGGGTTACCTATCAATATTTTTAAAAATGGTATTATCTATAAATAAATAAATAAAACTTGAAGTCATTCTAGATTGGTAGACCACCTACATTTGAAAACCATAAAATTTTCTATTTTCATAATTATTCCAAAAATTCACCAAAAATAAATAAAAAGATGTAATTACTTTGAAAATTTTAAAATGGTGAGGTTAAATCATTCAAACTCAAATAAAAAAGTTAGTAAAATATTATATTTATTAATTCCCTAATACATGAGCCTTGGAATCCTAAACAATTGAACTTAAAAAGTAGCATCATAGTAAATCAAAAAAAATCCAATGATATAAAAAAAATTCAATAACCAAGGAACCCAAAATTATCATTCCTCGTTAATAACTATCATTTCCAATTCTCTATTCTATTATCTGAATCCATTCCCACTTAATTTAACCTCCCATGCCCACAAACACTTTCCACACTATAATTTTCACTCTTAAGTAGATTTGAATTATTTTAAAAAATCTTATAAAAAAATAAAAGGGTCACTATAGGATTGAAAAGATGCCAAATATATATTTAAATGATTCAGGAACTTGTGTTAATAATTATATATTTCTAGGAATTTTAAGTGGTTGATGTTTGGTAGGTTTTCGATATCAAAAAATTTAAGTTAGAGTAAAGTGGTCATCTCTTTATGAAATAAAAATGAACGATTATAATTTACAATCAAAAATGGTCATATATTTACTCCTTTTGAAAATTAACCAACTCTAAATATCATTAAAACATAAAATTACAATTCACTCATTATATTATTTTAGTGAAATTAATTAAATCTCTTCAATAATAATAAATAATTTTTATAATTTATTTTTATTATGAAATTTTTCAATGAATTATATATTTTTAAGGAATATAGGGTATTCTAGATATTATATAGTGATATAAACTTCCTAGTATTTATTTTTAATGATAAATTTTCTTTCATGATTACATAAAATTGGTTTTCCATTTTCTTACTATAGATTTCAGCGTTGACTATTTTTACAAAACAATTTATTTTCAAAATATTATTTAAATAGATTTATAAAATTCCACATTATAAAATATTTTTAGCCTCAAATTTTCACCCAATCCATCTTCAAATTATGTTGAAATTTTCAACATAACATCCCCCACACATGAATTCATAAATATCTTTCATTACACTTCTATATAAATGTAGATAATGGTTTCAATATTGAAATGTGTCTTCCTAATAGTTTTTCCATGGATACTAAAGGATCACAATAATTAAATTAAAGGTAATTCCATAATAAAAAAATATTTTTATGAAAATGGGCATTTAAATTCCAATAATTACTTTATTATGTCTTAAATTCTCATGTTTTTATAGAAACAAATATAACTCTATTTAAAAAATAATTGTTTGGATCTCTTAGGAAATGTGTTTTTTCTAAATAAAATGTCAGAAAGTTTTATATTCCTTATAGGTGGGTGATTTAACATTTTGGATATTCATATATGGAATGCGATTCAAAAATTCATAGGTATATTCTTGAATTTCCAAAAAAAATGAACCTAAATAAAATTATATTTTAGTATTCATTTAAGTTTATTTCTATGGGTTAAAATAAGTTTACTCATTATGATGGGTTTTAAAAATTATAATAGCATATATTTTAGCTTACAAGTTTCAAAAACGGTACAAAAAAATAATCCCAAAAAAATGAAATAAAATAAAAATATTTGAAAAAATAGAAACATATAAAATAAAAATGAAATCATAAAATATTAATATAGAAAAGATATTCCCACCCCCCACCCATAGACACACATATTTTTTTAACTAACCTTATTTTACAATAACTTATTTGAGAAATCAAAATCATGAATCATGGACATAACGAAACTAGTTGAATGATGGGACATAGCCTGGTGTTTAGTTTTACTCGTCTTCTTGAAGGTGGAACTCATCCCAAGGAATATATTTAAAATATCGCTAAATATATTTAATCTATGTCAAATTATTTTAAATGGTTCTTCTTTCCTTGGTTATTTAATATACACAAACCTAAAGGTAAAACATGAGTAATAACAAAGGATTCATACCATTGGTATAAAATTCACTAGGAAACAACCTTATTCTTGATTTAAAAACATCACTCTTTCTTTGTATTTATACTCTATATTAAGGATCATTCTATCATCAAAATATTTTCATTTATCTTTATATATCAAAGAGTGTTCATGTGAATTATTTATTATCAATTTTAACTTTAGGAAGAATAATTTTACATCTTTATTTCTTTAAACATATTTATGTTACATGTTTTAAAAAACTGAAAATTTATATTCAAACTCTATAGGTAAGTAAAAATATTTTACATACACAAGTATGAAAGGTGATATTTCAATTGTATTTTTAAAAGCATCCCTATAAGCCTAAATTGAATCTTCCAATCAAAAACACCAATATTTCCCATTTAGGTGAAAATTATTTTATAAAATATAATTGAAATCTATATTTTAAAAATATACCATTCCATTTGTTCGAAGATGATAAGGTGTAAAAACCCTATGATGAACATCATATTTGTGACATACCTAGAAATGTGAGAATTAAATTACTAAATGGTACAACCCATTTCATCAAAGAGCACATTTATTTTCGGGATACTACCATATTAGAACTCTATAGTTAAGCATTTTTATCCTATAGTAATGTCAATATGGGTAACCTCCTGGTAATTTTATATATTTTATTATGAGTGAGGATAAAATAACACAGAAAGAAATTTTTTTGGCATGTTGGGATATCCATTAGTCTAATAAGTGACTTAATAGATAATATCATGTGTTGTGATGGGAAAGAAAGTAGCATATTATAGGAGTCACATGTGGTTAGAGAACTTAGTTCATGGCCCGAGGTGGTTAGGTTGTGAAAAGATAGTATCAGATCCAGTACCTAGACTAAAGTATAGAGGCATTGGCTAGGTTTAAGGATGGGTTCCATAATTATGTAATTATGATTTAAAGTGGGGGATATTAACACCCCTGGAAAAGTGAGACTTAACAGAATAAAATGTATTACCCATGTTAACAAGTTGCACATTTCTTTCTAGAAACCTACCTCACTAGAACTTTAAAGTTAATCATGCTTGACTTGGAGTGATGTTGGCATATGTTACCTCCTATGAAGTTTCTTAGGGTGTGTTTGTGAGTGAGGAAAGAACACACTTAAAGAAAATGTGTTGGAATGTTAGTATAACAATTAGTCTAATAAGTGGACCCACTAGGTAATAGTTTGTTGTGTGATAGAAAGAAAACAAGTTATTATAAGTGACCCATGGGTTCAGCTGACCAAGATCATGGCTTAGAGAGGAAATTTCATGATTTTTTTTTCAAAATATATTATAAAGTTTTATTAAAAGAATGGGTCCCTTAATCAGTGATAATTATATTCGGAAATAAAAAGTATAAAGAGAATTTTACATACTTGAAAACTACTTTTCCAATATCTTATTTATTGGGAATATCCTCTACCCACTGGGAAACATAACAAAAATAATTAATATATAAATATATAAATATAAATTGGGAAACGGTACCATGAAATTCATACCCCAAAAATCAAACAGATAATAAAATAAACGGGGTTATTGAGTAATTTAATTACAATTGGAACTTTTACCTTCAAATTGGAAATTTTACCTTATTTTGAATAATTAAAAAGCATATATAAAATAGGAAGATCATTTTAAACTTGATTCAAGTACTTTTCTATATTTTCTTTAGGGACCAAAGTGACGACCACTTCCGAAAGTATAGAAATAATTCAACACTAATTAAATTTTGGAATTTGTAAAATATCTATTTATTATTTAATCATTACCAAATTTTTTTAAGGATTGTCCCAAAATTATTTCCTTACTTCACTCGCAAATTTAGTTACTTATTTCATAGAAACCAATTGGGTAACTCTATTGGTAGTCAAATAATTGACAAGATCAAAAAATTGTGGTATTTAACTCTAAATAGAATGTAATTCCTCATCAATAAAGGTTTCTTTAGTAGGTGGAAATATATGAATATTCTTATCCAAAATAATAGGTAATATTCTCATATTTTTAATTACGAGTATTTCACTTCCTTTCTTATCCTTTATTTCAAAAGAAAACTAATATAATAATTAAATCCACCTCAACAACCTTTGTTTTTCATAATTGTTATTTATTAAAAATATGACTATAGAATGGTTTGTGAAAATAATCAATTTAGATCCTAACAAATAATATTTAAAATTTTCTAATGTATATAAAATATCCAATTTCTACTTTTCAGCTATTGTGTAGTTGTATTGATCTTTATCCAAGTCCATGATGCATAATATGTCACAAAAGACTTATTTTATAACTTTTGATTCAAAATATCCCCATGGGATAAATGAGATTCATTTTCTATCCATTTAATGGAAAAATCCAATTTGGTGTATCACAAATGGGTGGGGATACCAATTTATTTTAATCTATTATGTCACTTTTAAAACATTTATCAAAGGTAAATTATTATACTTTTTAATGAAATGTTGATAAATGAAAAGTTTTCTTACTAAAATATGTAGTAAATATTCTATAAAAATTATTGTATCTAAGAAAAAATATCACATATCTAACTGTTTTTAGGTATGGAAGTGAATAAATTACCAAAACCTTAGAATATTCCACTTGACTTACATATTTAAAAACAACATTTCCAAGAATAATTACTTTATCTTTCATAAAATTACATTTTTCATTTTTTAGAACAAGTTTTTTATCAATGCAAGTTTCAAGAACAATAAGTGAACTCTTTAAACAACTTTCAAAGGATAATGAAAATACTATAAAATCATTCATAAAAGATATATACATATTTATAAAAATTTAAACAATATACTCATAATACTTCTTCAAAAGGATCCTAGGATATTATACAAATAAAAAGAATTTTTATTATGGTAAAATTATTTAGAATGTAAAATAAAGGTTGTTTTCTCTTGATCATCAACTTCAATGTGAATTTGAAAGTAACTTTGAAATACATCAAGAAAACAATAGTGGTTCTATCTATATAACCTCTCAATAATTTTGAAAAGAAATGGGAGAGTAAAATGGTCTTACCTAATCACTAAATTTAGTTTTCAATGATCAATTCACATCCTCCATTTTTTCAGAATCCTAACTAGAACAAGTTCACCAAATCCACTTTTTGAAATTGTAAAACAACTCTTTTTGTGAATATCATATATATGGTTCTCCAATTGGTTATAAAAATGTAAAAAATGATTCCAACAGCCAATAATGTGGTCACTTCAATTTTCAAAACCTTTAAAATTGTTGAATTTAGTCTTCCTTAAAATTTCCTAACATGTTTTGAGTTCTCCTATAATATAATATTATGAATAAAAAATGAATTAATAATTCCATATAGTTCAGATAAATTCTATCATATGTATTTCATATATTATTTAAGGACTCCTAAAAATTTTATTTCCTGATTTTATGAAACCCCTTTAGAAATTATGATAGGGAACTTTTCATTATCTCTTAAAAATGCATGTATGATATTTTTAGGTAGTGGTTTAGTTATAACTCAAATGGGTTGTTTTAATTTGTTGTAAAAGGTTTAATTGACTCACCAAAATAAATGTCAACTCCTAATTTAATCCCAATATAATAATATTTTAAATTAAAGTCAGCAATAATAATGCGTTCGGTAGTTTGTTTATAGGTTTTATTTTTAGAAAAAATTATAAATTTAAAAGAGAATACAAAATATGAATTACCAGCCATAAATTTTTTTAATTTGATAACACTAAAAACATTTATTATAAGAAAAATTATCATTATTTTCATGAAAATAGAAAACATCTTCATTAGTTTCCAAAGTTTTATTAGTTTTACTAAAAATAGAATAAAATACATAAATTTCAACGAAATCAGATGCGGTGCTTTTAATATTTTAATATTATTATCATGCATCCTTTTTAATTTTATGTACATCAGTTTTAATAGGAAACAAAAGTTCATTTATCAGTTCCATAATTGATGTTTCTTTACTTAGTAAATCATGAAATAACTCATTGTAAAACTAATGAATCATGCTTTTTTGAAGAGATAAATCATATTTCATTTGGTATTTTTTGATTTCTTTAGTAGTTTTTCAAAAATTTATTAAATGAATAATATATTTATGTGTGCTAAAATTATCATCTTCTATATCCAAAGCATAAAAATTTGTATGGAAAGTAATGTCTCTTACTTTTACCAAAACAACTTCAATGATACTAATAGTTTTTTGTACTTTAATTAGATAATTTAATGAAAATTCATGATGGTTTAAGGTATCCATCCTAAAAATTATGAATAAACATAATAGGGTATAACATTTATTTTATCTTAAAAATTGAGCATAACATCATTAAATTCACACTCCCATATGGTGCGGGGAATTGTAAAAGTCCTTAGGTCTTTACATATAACACATGAGGAATATTTAATAATATATAAATTATTCATACCTAAGTTCACTTTCTCTCCTAATTTAAATTTTCTCTTATTAGAACACATTTCCTTTAAAAACATATCATACCATGGAATCTATTTCACAATATCAAGAAAAGGAATATTTATTTGAACTATTATAAAAGTATATAAAATTTATTTATTCAAATAACCCTCAACACCCATTTTCACTGGTAAAATAACCACAGGGTGAGGTAGTGGTGGTAGAGAAACCCCATCTTGATGTACATAGACATTAAATTTCTTTTTCAGAATACTTAATACATTACAAAAATATATTCCCAAAGTCCATGTTAGTTTAGTGTCTTTGGAAACTTGGAACATAATCTTCTAACATGATGAAGGATCTTCAATATCTCCCATAAAGATCTTCTCATTTTGTTTTACTAACTAAAACCTTTATTTATATCCTAGGTAAAATAAAACATAAAAAAGGGTTCTCTCAAATGATTAGTAAGGGTAAAAATGGAGAACATAAAAAACTATAAACATAAGAATTTAAAAATATTAACATAAAGTTTAAATATCAAAATCTTATTTCATGACATAAATCTTGGAAATACATAATACATAGATCATAAAGGAACATTAACCATGATAAAAACAGCATTGGAATTAAACATGGGATTGTGGAAAATAAATAATCACATAATATAATTTCCATAGAACCCAAGGCATTTCAAACTAGACCATCACAGTGGATGAAGTCCATTAATGAACTGGGTTTACTTTCTGTTCTAGCCATGTATTACTGAACCAGATTTACATGTCATTCTAGCCCTGTATTACTAAACCAGATTTACTTGCCTTTCTAGTCATTTCTATCTCATGAGATATATATCTTTACCTAATGCATTGGAGGAAGATATAGGTCTCACCCATCTCATAATGAAATCATTATTACATTTTCCTCAAAAACATAAACCATTCATCATAGCATAAACTGTGAAATAAAATGGGTTTCTTAAGCTTTATTTCATCATAACATAATCCATATAAAATATCATTACATCATTAAAAAAATCAAATCATAGTAATAATATGTATATAAAAAACCCTTATTAAGAGAATCGTCTTATATGGAAAATCATTTTGATAAAACACTTGAACTTAATTCTTGAGGAAAATATCCTTTCTTCTTCAAAAACATTTTCTTTTCTCAAAATGCCATGAAATTTTAAAATAAAATAATTTAATTTAAAAAATAAACTTGAAATAGTGTAGATGAAGCTTCATGGAAATAAGGTGTCATGAAATTGTAAAAAAAATCCATTAATGTCATATAAGTAAAAAATTATTCTCCTCATACTTTTTTTGGAAAATCCCAAAAGTACCTCATATGGTAAAAAATATTCCTTATATAACATGTAAATAAATTAAAAATGGGAAAAATTACTATAAATATAAATAAAAGAATAGTAAACATTTTATGAAATCATTTTTAGAAAACATGGACATGGATGATAAATATATCCCCCATAATTATTTACGTATAAGCAATCTCGAATAAAAATGAGATTGCAATATTATCCCTTACCTTGTAATTTTAATTAGTTGAGGGTATGGTCCTCTAGTATAATGTTTAAATCTTGTTATTAAATTATATGAGTACCATATTTATGATATAATATATGATCATATTATATGATTTTGTTAATAGTATTTCAATATTTCTATTACTTTTTGTGTTAACTATTTCATTTTCCCATTACTTTTTTCATGTTAGTCAAGTTTTTTATGCATAGGATGTATTTTATTCATGAAAATATGTTCATATTTATTATTTTCACTCATCATATAAATTTTATAATCATTATTGAATTTTTAATGTGAAGAACGAATCTCACCGCGTTGTGGATACGGTAGGTCATACGTACGCACGAGCGATGGTGTCATTCTATGGATGGTTAAATGGTATTTAATTGGATCGTATATTAATTATACATAATCATTATCATGTTATATTCATTATTTAAATATATTATACTCATCATTATACCCATCCTAATAAAGTATTTTTTAATAACAAATTACACCACGGCGTGGAGATGGTAAGTCGTACGTATGCACACATGGTGATATTGTTATTTATAGGATGGATAAAAGGAAGTATAAGGTTGTACCATAATTATAATAACATATCAACATGTATAATATATAGGATTTATTACTTTATTATGGAATTAACATATAAATAGTAAGTAGAATACGAAAAGAAATTGAATTGAATTGGTAAAGCAATTACCACTTCTTCGTTGGACTTCCTTTCGATATCTTCTTAAGGATAATAGGGATGGAAGTTTTGGAAAACAAGGATCTCCAGAAGTTAACTTATAATGTAAATAATATAATTTGGCTGGGTTTGTTCAATATTTTTGGCTCAAGAAGGTGTGAAGAAATGTCAGAGTAGATTCCTTTTTATAAGAGAGAAGATGGGAACTCTAGGAAACTCTCAAAATGTTAAAATACAATAAGACCATTCTTGATCTAATTAATTAAAAATTCACCATAAATGAAATTTATATTAAATTTTAGACAATATCTTATTCCATTGTGATTATTTTATAATTTTGTGATTATTAAATAATTTAAAAATAAATTAATTCAATAAGATATTATTATATCCAAATTTAATAATATTCATTTAATTTGACTTAAAATATAATAATACAAAGTGTGAATTTTAATATAATTATTTAAATAATCTATAATATATCTTATACATATTTTAAATTTTTTATACATATTGACTAATCCAAAATATAACAAAATTAATATTATTAAAATCATTTATTCAATTTTTATGTTAATTGAATAAATATTGTTTTAGAATGAAAGAGACTTTTAAGGTAATTATATAACTTATAAAAAATAAAAATAAATTTATATAATTAAAATTGTTTCATTTATATCCAAATAGACATTTATATTCATTCATATATTGATATCGGATCCATGTGGACACACAAATGATATTAAAATAAAATATTGTAATATTTTGTAACTATATTTGATTTAAACAATATATAATTTATTTTCAAGTAAAAGTGTCAATAAAACTACTCAAAATCGATCATATTGTGATAAATAATGAATGGTATTCATCCAAAAAAATTTGGACATGTTTTTGTTTTATTTTAAACCTTATAATTTTCATTTACCCTTAATTAATTCCTTTAACTCTTACCATGAAAACATGTATTTTTATTTACTAAGGGTTAATATATTAACACTAAATTGAAAAAGGATCCATAAATGTACCATTGGTAACATATTTAACTTCATACCAATTATTTGTATGAAGTTTACATTTTTATGAATTTTATATAATTTAATAAAATATTATTTATTTAAAATATCAATTGTGTCAATTTTGACACTATTCAATAGTTGAATTTTTAGAAATATCATAACATAGAGATATGTTTGAAAAATATCTTTTAAACCATAAATAACATGTCAAATTCATACATAAAATTAGTGGATAACTTTAATTCACTCAAATTATATTTATTTTAATATTTTTAATATCATTTATTTGATATTCCTATTAATAAAATAATTTCTGCATCACTATTGAGTCATCATTAATGATAATTATTTAATCTATAAAAATTATAAATAAATTTCAATAATTTACATAATTATACTTTATTTCCATATACTACCTTTAGTTGATTTTATTCCTTGGTAATTGCTAAATTAAAATTAATATACTTATCAGAAATGTGAGTTTGACATTTTGTCACTTTCATTGGTTTTATTTATATCTATGTCATTTTTATTGTCAAGTGTCCCTTAAATGACTATGTTTCAAAACAAAGATTTTAAGGGTGGAATTTTATTCCTTTAATGGGATTTTGTCTGATTTTAGGATAATTTTATTATCCTTATCATATTATTAGTTACCCTTATTCACCTGATTTACCATTAACTATGGTAAATAAAAATTATCGTAGTAACTAGTCATAATATTTAAAAAAATTAACCTATTGACATAATTTGGACCCACTATTCAAAATATGGAATCCATTTTTCATAATTCAAAACCCAGAATTGGTGGAAATTAATTTAAAATTAATTCCTGTTGTCAAAAACCAAAAGCGGGGTTTTAAGAAGAAAAAAATTATAAAAATATTGACATGTGTTTATGTCTAGATTAAAAGTGAAATTACTTCCAATGACCAAAATTTTATTCAATGAAAAAAAAATATATTCTATTTATACTATAAAACCATTAAATAATATGATTTAACCATATAAATTATTTCTATGGAAAAAGTTTTTTTCAATTAAAATTTAGCGTATTTTTATTATTCATCAAAATTTTAAAGTTATCAGAAAAATATAAAAAATTCATCCAAAGTAAAATTTTATATCCCTATTATGAAGAAGAAATTATTTTTGTCAAATTAAAATTTTAAACATGTCAAAAAATCTATTTAAAATGGGTTTTCCATTAAAAGGCAGTAAAACTACATTTCTTGAAAAAAATACTTCTTTTATCCGAAATATTGAATTTGTTCTTATATCAAGTATAGAAAATACATAAGATGAATTTTAATTTTATATAAAATTTAAAATTTGGTTAATATTATTCATAATGGCTAATTTATATCCCATTAAATAATAATATTTTAATAATATATCATTGTTTAGTGAAACTTGGTATTGCATACAAGGAAAGGTATCGAGGAAGGTTTCACTTGCATGTAATGCAAGCCCAACCAGTGTTGCATTTAGTGAAAGATTCTATTGGTGTTGTATATAACATAATCCAAACATAGTTCTTTTTTACATTGAACTAAATCTATACTCAGTGAAAGGAATTTTATCAAAAGAACATGAAGTTGTGTGTAAAAAAATCCAAGTATAGTATTGTGTATACTACAAGCTAATGCGGTGTTGCATATAGCACAAAATAATATTGGTGTAATATACAACACAATACCTTAAAAATAATCCATCTCATAAAATCTTAAGTTGTTACATTATACCCCCTTAAAATGAATTTCACCCTCAAAATTCAATAGGGTTATAAAAGGTTTACAACTTGAATGTTTCTTTCATAGAAACCCACATCATAAAAAGTAATACTAAAACTTCATTTTGAAAAGGAAAGATAGAAACATAATGGTTAACCAAAGTAACTCATCACTGGGCTTCCACATAGGATAACATTGATGGTAAATGAAAACATGGATATGAAAGAAAAATCTAAAAATCAAGTTTTGATGGATAGTGATAGAGAACATGGTTTGGAGAAAGTTAACTACCAGAAAGCGATAAATCTATGATGATTTAAGTGACCATATGATTCCTCAGATAAGAAGGTACTAGGATAAAATTTATGGTTTTCAATAAACTTTTCCTAAAGTTAAATAATTTTGTATTAGAATAAATACTTTCTTAATTTTGGTACAATCTCACCATTGTTCACGCCTTGAACAATTTCCACTTTATCTCTTATTTAAAGAAATGAAGTTGAATTTGTCATTATTTAAGTGTTAGTAGATCATGTGATAGAATGGCAGGTCATTTAACCTATCTTAATAAAAATTTTAGTTTAGGTAATCAAATATTCATAAGGCCACCTATAATGAGATAATAAAAACTTCAACTGGAATATAACTTATACTATCTATAAATGGATAACATTACAATCCTTCAAAAAACATAAAATATAAAACTTTAGAAATAGGTAAACTAAATCAACTTAACATTTTTCTATCATATCTTATTTGGAATTTATTTGTTTTCAAACTCCAAACATGTGAATACCATGATCATTTATTCTCTTGATACATTATAATAACATGAATTACCAAAGAACCTTCGTGAAAACATGAACTCTGTCAAAATTAACTCTTTCCACACACAAAAAATACCAAAAATTATATATACTCAAACCATGAGATCATGTTTTCCTTATATCATTCCTGGGTTCATTGATACTATCAAACAAATCATTATCTCCATGTCCTATATATTCACATATCATGTGTTTTTACAAAAATATATAAATAACTTTTCATGATTACTGTTACCATTCAACATATACTTTCAAATACTTAAGGGAAAACTATAGTGTAACAATCCTTAGATGATTTCTTATTCCATAATACCATAAAATTACTTATACAACATTATTCTTGATAATCTTGTAATAATTACACTATATTTTTAAACCATTGATCAAGCTTTACCATTTTATCCCTTAATACTTATTTCATCTCATATGTCATTTGTAGTCTCTTCATCATCATCAACATAAATACTACCCATAGTACCATGTTGATTCTCTTAATGAAATTTTCCCTTAGGGAATCTATTTTCATAATGCCTGTTTATTTCACATTTAAAACATTTAACTATAGTTCATTTCAAAGAAATATTATTATCCTAGTTTGTTTTGTTAACTAAACCTTTTCCTTTGAAATTACTAGCTTTGTATTCTTCTTTTCCAAACCCAAAGCATCTTTCATTTCCTTTGAAACATTATCCTTAATGAATCTTCCCACATGATTTACTTGAAGATAAATGAACTTTATTTCCTCTATGATCACCACAAAACTCCATATTTATCTTATTAGCTGGGTTAGGAAACTCACCAAAGTTTAGAGTATTGATCATACTAGGATATTGTTGATTAGGCATAATAATGATTTTTCACCTTCCAAATCCCATTTAATTTGGTTTCTCATAAATAATATCATTACATTTTCCATCATATTCCCCATTAACATGAATCCTCTTCTTTATAGACATTTTCTAAAACCCAAAAAGAATAGTGTGAGAGGCAAAAATCATACTAGGGAAACAACATAATCAAGGGGGGGTACTTTCAATATCTAACATATTGGGTTTAATCCTAGGATATTCATGAGCATTACCATAATTATAGGATTTTAACCTATAGTTAGACTTACCATTAGGTAAATCCCTATATATACCTTAGAAATATCTCTATGGATATCACTAAAGTTTTCGCATCCAAGTTTCCAAAGGTTGACTAAACCTTCACTCTGATACAAACTATTGGGAATCAAGCTTAACATACATGGAATCTAAATTTATTTTCTGGAATACTAAATAAAATACAAAAATATATTCCCAAAGACCATATTATTTTAGTGTCTTTGGAAACTCAGAACATAATCATCTAACTTGGTGATAGATCTTCAACATCTCCTATAAAGATCTCCCCCTTTTGTTTTCCTACCTAAAACCATTATTTATATCCTCGTGAAAATAAAATGTAAAAAGTGTGAGCTCAAATGCATAGTAAGGGTAAACATGGAGAACATAAAACAAACCATAAACATAGGAATGTAAAAAACATGAACATAAATTTTAAATATCAAAATCTTGAGTCCTGAAATAAATCATGGAAGTACGTAAGGAATATATCATAAAGAAACCATAACCATGATAAAATAGCATTGGAATAAAATATGGGATTGTGGTAAATAAAAAATCACATAATATTATTTCCATAGTAGTCAAGGCATAGATTCCAATACCATCATAGTGGACAAAGTCCATTTCTGAACCGGGTTTACTTACTGTTCCATCCATTTATTACTGAACCAGATTTACTTTCTGTTCTAGACCTGTATTACTGAACCAAATTTGATTTTTATTTCATTCATGTATATCTCATTAGATATAAATCTTTACCCATTTCATTGGAGGGATATATAGGTCCCACCCATCTTATAGTGAAACCATTCTTAAATGTTCCACAAAACATTAACTATTCATTATAGTAAAACCCATGAAATAAAATGGGTTTTTAAGAATCATTCCATCATAACATAATCCATATAAAATATCATTCCATTATTAAAACAATCAAATAATAGTAATAATAGATACAAGAACATAACTCTATTTAAGAGTGCCATCATAAGTGGGAAATAATTTTAATAAAACACTTCAACTTAATTCTTGAGGAAAATATTCTTTCTTCTTCAAAAACGTTTTATTTTCTCAAAATTATATGAAATGTTAAAATAAAATAATTTAATTAAAAAAATAAACTTGAAATAGTGTAGAGGAAGCTTCATGGAAATAAAATGTCATGAAATCGTAAAAAAAATACATTCATGTTGTATAATTAAAAAACATTCTCCTTGTACTTTTATCAGAAAAGTAAACAAGTATCTCGTATGGTAAACAAAAAAAATTAATACATACCATATAATAAAAGTAAAAAATGGGTAAAATGAATTTAAACTTACATAGAAGAATAGTAAACATTTTATGAAAACATTTTTAGAAAACATAGAAATGGATGATAAATATATCCCCAGTAAATACTTACATATAAACAATCTCAGATAAAAATGAGATTGCGAAATTATCCCTTACCTTGTAATTTTCATTAGTTGAGGGTGTGGTCCTCTTTTATAGTGGTTAAATCATTTTATTAAATTATACCAAGACCATATCCATATTTATAATATCATATATGATCCTATAATATCATTTTGTTAATAGTATTTCAATATTACTATTATTTTGGGTATTTACTATTTCATTTTCCCATTCCTGTTTTTCTATAAAAGAAATGTTTTTTATAAATAGGATGTATTTTATTCATGACATTAAGTAAATATTTATTATTTTCACTCATCATATAAATTTTATAATCATTCTTGAATTGTTAATGTGGATAATGAATCTCACCGCGTCGTAGAGACGGTAGGTCTTACGTACGCACGAGCGATGGTATCATTCTTCTGATGGTTAAATGGTATGTAATGTCACGACCCGACCCTACCCGGGCTCGAGCCGCACCTACCCCAAGCCTGCCTCCATAGGCCAGGGGCTGGCGACTAGCACCGAAGGCACAACAACTCGGGGAGGCCTTTGCTTAGGTACCTGTACACACCCACACGCAGCACACTCCATGCAAAAGTGCAGAGTAAAGAAAGAACAAGCAGAGTAAAAAGAACATCTGCTATATAAATAAACCAAATATGTGCATTGAACTCTAAACAGTACAAAGTACAAGCTGAAAAGAAAAGGGTCAAAACACGCGCCCAACCAAAAGTGCCACAAACCGGCAACAGGTAAACAAAAAGAAAACAGCTGATGGGTCTCCCACCTGGAACCCGGCCACGACCGCCGCACGTGGTCCAAGCTCCCAAGCTCCTACGCTCCACCGAAGTCACGCTCCACCTGTCCGTCTTCTGCAAGGGCACACCAAGTGCGGGCAAAGCCCAAGCAGGGGTGAGTATAAAAATACTCAGTAGGATACCCCGAAGGCTCGAGGGAGCAACAAAAGGAGGTACCGAAGGGTGAGCAGTAGAGCGAACAAAGAAAAAGGTAAGGGATTACAATAGAGAGTACAGTAAAAAGTCCAGCTCAACCCAACAAAAGAAAGAAAGTAGACTCTTCCAGGCACAAGGAGCTGGAAACGGTGAGAAGATGATCTTCCCGTCGAGTCTTCGCTACCTATAGCAGGAGAGTAGACTCATCCAACCATGAGAAGCTAGACACGGAAAGAACGTGGCATACCTCGCGCGTCTTCGCCTCTCCTGGAGGGAGAGTAACCAAGCCCAAGAAGTGGGTACCGGAAACAAGGTATATACATATCGGTATGCTCAACAAGAAACCCGAACAACGTCATAAGGGGATCCCCGTCCCGTAGCTCAGCCTAAGAAAAGAGTAGCCAACAGTCCCAGAAGTAACACCATCATCGAGGCCCAGCATCTCGCACGTCTGCCCTAAACCGCAAGCCAAGGGGCTCAATCACCGCACTTCGACACTATCCTCTTTGGGCGACACTGACTCGCCCGCACGTTTTTAGATCGCGTCACAAGAACGAGTCTCGGTGGGGAAAGCGCCCCTCGTACTTGAAAGTTCTAGGAAAGTCAACCCACACCTCGTCACTGACCTACAGTCGAGAGGTCTCCTCAAAGTCAAGCTGATCCATCACCGACGTGTACAACCAAGGGTCCCGCTCCTGTAATCACGGAGATAATCCACAGACTAGCCTAGTCGAGAGGACTGAGTCTGGAATGCCAACAGGTGTCCCACTGCCCAGCCCTGCTGGAGGGTAATTCATAACCAGATATCGGGTGACCCATTGCCCAGCCCTGCTAGAGGGTAAACCCTAACACATCACCCGGTGACCCACTGCCCAGCCCTGCTGGAGGGTAAACCATATTAAGATACTGGGTGACCCACTGCCCAGCCCTGCTGGAGGGTAAACCATAAAAAGATACTAGGTGACCCACTGCCCAGCCCTGCTGGAGGGTAAACCCTAATACATCGTCAGGCGACCCACTGCCCAGCCCCGCTGGAGGGTAGACCTTAATACATCATCAGGCGACCCACTGCCCAGCCCCGCTGAAGGGTAGGCCCTAAGAGGTCGTCGGGTGACCCACTGCCCAGTCTCTGCTGGAGGGTAGACCCTAGTAGCGTTGGGTGACCCACTGCCCAGTCTCTGCTGGAGGGTAAACCCTAGAAGCATCGGGTGACCCACTGCCCAGTCTCTGCTGGAGGGTAAACCCTAGAAGTTGATGAGTAACCCACTGCCCAGCCCCACTAGAGGGTAGAACTCAAAACTGATCTA
The DNA here is from genome assembly GCA_963277665.1 of Viscum album. NCBI lineage: Eukaryota > Viridiplantae > Streptophyta > Magnoliopsida > Santalales > Viscaceae > Viscum > Viscum album. The sequence goes on from OY728156.1 coordinate 1,814,453,611, forward strand.
TCCATCTCCACCGGAGGGCACAACACTGGCCAACCGAACACAGAGTAGGTATCGCGCAACCACCCAACTCCTGCACAGCTCACCCAAAGGGGTTCAGCGCCTGTTCCATCACGGGGTTCCACTAGCACCGCTACTGGACGATCCATCGAGAACGAAACCAGGGGGAGACCACTCAACCCTGCTGTTCAACCAACGAGCACAGAGCCAGGGGAAAAACTCCACCCTGCTGGTCAAACAAACACACAGAGGGACCCTCTACGTCGCGAGGGGTCGAAGTACGCAAAGTAGAACCCACCACGCACGTGGGGCCCACACAACGTGTGGCCCCATCTCAACCCCAACTAAACGCACCAACGTTCTCAGGTACGAACAACCACGCGTACCTCCAAGCATTCTCGTATACTCCCAAAGTATACCACGTCTCCAGCCCAAGGGCTATCGTGCACAAGGCACCCAACGTCAACGCGAAGGTGTGACGTAACAACTCCACCTCAAAGGCCCAGGCACAGCCAGCCACATCTCGTGAACCATTTACGTCACTCTCCTAAGGGTGCGTGATCACACGCCAAAGGTCCGCTACAAACAAGGTAGGGTGAACCACCACTAGAGCACCTTCCATGCTTCCACATTTAACAAGATCGCGCAAGAGGCTTCGTACAGCCAAACGGATCACACCATTGCAATCCTTGCGGAAAAACACGCGAGTTAGACTACTCGCTCGCCCGAAACGGTCAACAAGTGGAAAACTTACTATTCACTGTGACCAAACCCGTGTGGGGCCCACCCCAAGATCCCGAAACTGAACCAACGGATCACGCCACTGTGATCCCCTCTGAAAAACTCACGGGATTGAGTAATCAATCGCCCAAAATGAACACCTGGTGAAAAAGGTACTATTCACCGTAGCCAGGTCGGGTGGGTCCCACACCACGTCCCCGAAAAAGGGTCGGGCAGACTGCGTTATCGCAAAGCTCTTGGAAAAGCACGTCAAATCGACTGCTTACTTGCGTGGAATGGGTACCCAGAGAAAAAGATGTGTCCCGGCACACCGCACACGAGCGGCGCCACGTGGAACCCACATGCTGGTCCCGAAACTCAACGAACGGATCGCACCGTTGCGATCCTCTCGAAAAAGTACACAAGATGGACTATTCACTTGTCCAAAAAAGTCACCCGGTGATACTGCTGCAAAAACACCGTCAACGCCCCAACGGCCCTCATGGGGCCCGCACCACCACGCCGAATTTAAGCGGGCAGATTGCGCCATTGCAATCCTCTCGGAAAAACACCCAGAATCGACTGCTCGCACGCCCCGAACGGACGCCCGACGAGAAAGTCGCTAAACGCTGCTCGCAGCTCAAGGACGGGCCGTGGGCCCCACGACTCAACTCAGGTTTCAATGCCCAAAACCTCCCTGGAAAGCTCCGCCCCAGTGCCAGGGTTGCAACGCCACTGACGGCGCTCAAAACGGACGTCAGATGCGTCTGCGCCGTCCAAAACAAGGCTTTCCGGAAGAACGCTCGTCCACTTAAAGACGGATCGCGTCTCCGAGACCCCTCGTTTCGGGAATTAAAAATTCCCAAAACTACCTCAAAGCATTACCCTCGGCGCAAGGTCCGCTCTGCCGCTGATGGCGCGCAAAACGGACGCCCGTAGCCCGAAATACGGGCGTCCGAAGTCTGAGGGGCAAAGCCCCTTGCGCCGGACCGGCCCGGTCCGGCCGGTCCGCCTTGCTTGGGCCGGCCCGCGCCGGCCGGCCCGGTCCAGCCGTGCCGCGGGCCGCCGCTCTGCGGCCCGCTCCCCTTCACACCCGCGCGCCCGCCGCGCGGGATGCTCCACCGACCGGCCACGAGGGCCGGTCGCACGCTCCAGGCAACGACCCGCAAAGTGCGGGTCGTTGTTGCCCGCACGGGGTCGCCGCCTCGCGGCCCCTCTCCCTCTCGCTGGCGCCCTGTCGGCTCCACCGGCCTGCCACCGCCGCTCCCAGCGCCGCGCCGCCTTCCGAAGCCGCGGCCGCCGCACCGCCTTCTGAAGTCACGGCTGCCGCGCCGCCTGCCCGGAACTGATGAGCCCGAACCGCCGCAGCCACCGCCTGAAGAAGCCGCCGCCGCCAGCCGAAGCCCCTGCCGCCGCCGGAACCCGCCGGAAACACCCAGAAAACCCGATTTTCCCGCAACCTTCGGCGAACGACCCCGAACTCATCCGACCTCGGATTTTGATTCCGAAAGATGCGTTGAAAAGGGAATTAACTCTACTACGCATTCATGGGTTTTGTTCAAAGATCAAATAACGATTTGGGGGTAAAAATTGGGTTCAAAGGAGGTGCGGGAAAGAAAAACGCAAACGATAAACTCCTACCTCGTGGGGCTTTGCCCGACGCTTCCCGCGCGATCCGCCCCGCGCCGTTGCCTCGCCGGAGTTGGCTCGTCGGAGCTCGCCTCGCCGGAGCTCTCCGGAATGGAGGAGGGAAGGGGAGAGGGTGTGAGGGAGGAGAAGGGGAAGAGAAGAGGGAGGGGGTGCGTTTAAGTAATAACACTTAAACACCCCCGCCCGGCACGCCCCCGACCCCGCTCTCGAAGCAGACAAAAAGGAGGGCGTCCCTGGGGTAAACACGACACTTCAATCACAATGGCTGCCTCAAAATTTTAATCCGGTGCCCCGTTCAAAAGTTATTAAACTTAGCGCCCGAGGCCGCCAAATTACGAAAACGCCCCTGGGGCCATTTTTCACAAACGGGTCGCGCGCGCAAAACTTACACCCCTCCTAGGATAAATGGAACGCTCCGAACTCAACGGTGCCCTCGGTTCTCCAATCTGAGCCACCGTTTAAATGATACTAGCGTTTGGCCATTTAAACGAATTAATTAATTAATTAATCCGTTTAACGTTCTAGAAGCGGGCGAGGGGTCCAAACATCCCGCGCCGACAAGTTTTATGTCGTTCCTAGGGTAAACACCCCATTCCGGACCCATCCGTACACTCGGATCCCTGATCCAGAACTCCGTTTAGGAGTTATCTCATTTATTTAGCATTTCCAGTGTGAACGCACTGAAAATTTAATTTCGGCCACTCCGGGGCTCGGAATTACACGTCGTCTGAAGGCGCTGCTTTGGAATATCATCAAGAATATTCCAAAGTCTTTCACAGCGAAAACCGGGTTCTTACATCATTCCTTCCTTCAAGCTTTTTGTCCTCGAAAAGCGAAATCAGGGAAGAACACAGGGTACTAAGCCTGCAACTGGCTTTCCCATACCCAGAAGAACCCACGCACAGCCCTGCGTCACCGCACACAGACCAAAGGATCGATCTGTTCACGCTAGGTCGGCCCTTGACGACGTCGTGCACCCACTCCAGACTTTGGGGCTAGGGCAAGGCGGTAGACAACCTCGCCAACCCTCTGCACAGGCTCAAACGGCCCGAAGGCTCTCGGGGGTAGCTCACCTCCCCGGTCAAACTTTTGTGTCACACGCCGCGACTGGAATCACTGCCCGCACCTGAAACAAGGCCCGGTGATTCCCTCATTCAGAATATCCATATGGTGGAACACCCAAGGATATCTGGTCACGCAAGATTCCACAGTTGATGCTCTCTTACACGCTCAACAGGCGAAGGAGCCAACACCATCGACTAAAGGAAAAAGGTCTCACGCCTTTTACCCTACCAACACAGGGTTACACCTGACGCCATACGTCACCCTGGTAACACCTCAAACAAGGATCAGGGAGAAACGACTTTCACACATAGAGCCTATCAATTCTACTACAAGAAGTAGAAGAGTCACAAGGGGTACCTCTCACCATCCCATGCTCTGCAGGATCGTAGACATCTAAAGCTCGCGGCTGTCCGTGGTCCCAACCGTCAGCTCCCAAAGCCTGACGTGGACCGCCTAGTGGTGATGGGGAGATCTCGTAACATCGTCCCCCACCTCCATCTCCTCCCGCTCCTCTGCTAGCACTACATTTCTGGCCACTACTCCGATCACGGTGCTGCCTCTACCGTGGTGGTGCGTCTGCTACCTGCCCGAAGCTCCCAGCAACTCGGGTCGGGCAGTCTCGTGCCAAGTGACCTCGCTCGTCACAAGCATAGCATCGGCGCTCTATGGGATGCCCTAGTGCCCTCCGGCGCCACTGTGGTGTACGACCACGGCCCGGGATCCACTCACGGAAGGGCATCCTCGGCTGAGGCCCTGCGCCTTTTCGGCACAGTGGTATACGACCACGTCTCCGAAACCGGCAATGGGAAGGCCACCTGCATCGAGGTCTTGTACTCCGGCGCCTGATAACTACGACGGACGTCCCGACTCCGTCGCGCCCACTGCCACTACCAGCCGCAAAACATGACAGGAAGCCCCCTGTCACCAGCGCCTGCTCTAGCACCCCGGCATATGTGGAGATTCCCAAGGGTACTATGACAACACAAATCTCTCGGCGGAGACCCTTCTCAAACCTCCGTGCTCAGAGGTTTTCATCATGGACCAAGTCCGGGTAAAAGCGTTCACGGTCTGCAAAACTAGCCGCGTACACGGCCACTGTCATCCCTCCCTGTTGAAACTGCAGGAGCTCCTGAATCCTAATGGAGCGCAAGCAGGAGGGGAAAAACTCCTCATGGAGCAACAACTGAAAGTCTCCCCATGAAAGCAACGACTCGTCAAGAAACTGAGTCACCAGACTCCACCACGCCAAAATGATCCACAAAAAGGGTGGCTGCCAAAGCCACTCTCTGGTCTTTCGGCATCTGCACAAGCCTGAAAAGCCGAACCACTGCCTCGATCCAAACCTCTGCTACCTGAGGGTCTGGCTCACCACTGAACCTCAGCGGTCTCTGCCGCTGGAACTCACGGAGTGCGCTCAACCTGCGCTCAAGCTCATCCTGCTCTGCTAAAGCTGTCTGCTGCTCAACAGGTGGGGGTGCTGCTACCGACCCACCCGAAGATAGAGCTCGCATGATGGGTTCTGGACTGTGGCCTTGTAGCTCATAGGGTCGTCGTCACGAACCAAACCTGGTATCCTGGCTGGCTGTCCTCGCGGAGACATCCTGAATATTATCAAGGAGTGTCGCGGTTAGATGAGCATATGTATATACCAATACAACAACAACGATAGGGAGCTGAATCAAGAAGGACGGTCAAAGACTCGATCCTATGTGATGCACAATCAAATTTCCCTGCAACAAGTGTCTCAGCATGCCGAGTCGACAAGCGGGTTATCAAGGTCCTGGTGAATGGATACGTCGGCCGCCGCACCATCACTGGACTCCCTGGCCTGAGAGCCGCTCTCGAGACACGTTAACACTGTTTCCCTAAATCCCAACCAATTCCTCTTTTAGGGACGTCCACACAACGTCCCAAGGAACGAACCACCTCTGATACCACTTTGTCACGACCCGACCCTACCCGGGCTCGAGCCGCAACTACCCCAAGCCCGCCTCCATAGGCCAGGGGCTGGCGACCAGTGCCGAAGGCACAACAACTCGGGGAGGCCTTTTCCTAGGTACCTGTACACACCCACACACATCACTCCATGCAAAAGTGCAGAGTAAAGAAAGAAAAAGCAGAGTAAAAAGAACATCTGCTATATAAATAAACCACATATGTGCATTAACCTCTAAATAGTACAAAGTACAAGCTGAAAAGAAAAGGGGAAAAACACGCGCCCAACCAAAAGTGCCACAACCCGGCAACAGGTAAACAAAAAGAAAACAGCTGACGGGTCTCCCACCTGGAACCCGGCCACGACCGCTGCACGCGGTCCAAGCTCCTACGCTCCACCGAAGTCACGCTCCACCTGTCCGTCGTCTGCAAGGGAAAACCAAGTGCAGGCAAAGCCCAAGCAGGGGGGAGTATAAAAATACTTAGTAGGATACCCCGAAGGCTCGAGGGAGAAACAAAGGGAGGTACCGAAGGGTGAGCAGTAGAGCGAACAAGGAAAAAGGTAAGGGAGTACAATAGAGAGTACAGTAAAGAGTCCAGCTCAACCCAACAAAAGAAAGGAAGTAGACTCGTCCAGGCACAAGGAGCTGGAAACGGTGATAAGATGATCTTCCCATCGAGTCTTCGCTACCTATAGCAGGAGAGTAGACTCATCCAACCACGAGAAGCTAGACACAGAAAGCATGTGGCATACCCCGCGCGTCTTCGCCTCTCCTGGAGGGAGAGTAACCAAGCCCAAGAAGTGGGTACTGGAAACAAGGTATATACATATCGTTATTCTCAACAAGAAACCCAAACAACGTCGTAAGGGGATCCCCGTCCCGTAGCTCAGCCCAAGAAAAGAGTAGCCAGAAGTCCCAGAAGTAACACCATCATCGATGCCTAGTATCCCGCACGTCTGCCCCAAACCGCAAGCCAAGGGGATCAATCACCGCACTTCGACACTATCCACTTTGGGCAGCACTGACTCGCCCGCACAGTTTTAGATCGCGTCACAAGAACGCGTCTTGGTGGGGAAAGCTCCCCTCGTACTTGAAAGTTCTAGGAAAGTCAACCCACACCTCATCACTTCCCTGCAGTCGAGAGGTCTCCTCAAAGTCAAGCTGATCCATCACCGACCCGTACAACCAAGGGTCCCGCTTCGGTAATCACGAAGATAATCCACAGACTAGCCTAGTCGAGAGGACTGAGTCTTGAATGCCAACAGGTGTCTCACTGCCCAGCCCTGCTGGAGGGTAATTCATAACCAGATATCGGGTGACCCACTGCCCAACCCTGCTGGAGGGTAAACCCTGACACATCATCCGGTGACCTACTGCCCAGTCCCGCTGGAGGGTAAACCATATTAAGATATTGGGTGACCCACTGCCCAGCCCTGCTGGAGGGTAAACCATAAAAAGATACTGGGTGACCCACTGCCCAGCCCTGCTGGAGGGTAAACCCTAATACATCGTCAGGCGACCCACTGCCCAGCCCCGCTGGAGGGTAGACCTTAATACATCATCAGGCGACCCACTGCCCAGCCCCGCTGGAGGGTAGACCTGGAACTAGATGATGGGCGACCAACTGCCCAGCCCCGCTGGAGGGTAGGCCCTAAGAGGTCGTCGGGTGACCCACTGCCCAGTCTCTGTTGGAGGGTAGACCCTAATAGCGTCAGGTGACCCACTACCCAGTCTCTGCTAGAGGGTAAACCCTAGAAGCGTCGGGTGACCCACTGCCCAGTCTCTGCTGGAGGGTAAACCCTAGAAGCCGATGAGTAACCCACTGCCCAGCCCCGCTGGAGGGTAGAACTCAAAACTACTCTAGCCATCTCCACCGGAGGGCACAACATTGGCCAACCGAACAGGAAGTAGGTATCGCGCAACCACCCAACTCTTGCACAGCTCACCCAAAGGGGTTCAGTGCCTGTTCCATCACGGGGTGCCACTAGCACCGCTACTGGCCGATCTATCGAGAACGAAACCAGGGGGAGACCACTCAACCCTGCTGGTCAACCAATGAGCACAGAGCCAGGGAAAAACTCCACCCTACTAGTCAAACAAACACACAGAGGGACCCTCTACATCGTGAGGGATCGAAGTATGCAAAGTAGAACCTGGCACGCACGTGGGGCCCACACAACGTGTGGCCCCATCTCAACCCCAACTGAACGCACCAACGTTCTCAGGTACGAACAACCACACGTACCTCCAAGCATTCTCGTATACTCCCAGAGTATACCACGTCTCCAGCCCAAGGGCTATTGTGCACACGACACCCAACGTCAACGCGAAGGCGTGACGTAACAACTCCACCTCAAAGGCCCAGTCACAGCCAGCCACATCTCGTGAACCATTTACGTCACTCTTCTAAGAGTGCGCGATCACACACCAAAGGTCCGCTACAAACAAGGTAGGGCGAACCACCACTAGAGCACCTTCCAAGCTTCCACATTTAACAAGATCACGCAAGAGGCTCCGTACAGCCAAACGGATCACACCGTTGCAATCCTTGTGAAAAAACACGCGAGTTAGACTACTCACTCGCCCGAAACGGTCAACAGGTGGAAAAGGTACTATTCACCGTGACCAAACCCGTGTGGGGCCCACCCCAAGATCCCGAAACTGAACCAACGGATCACGCTACTGCGATCCCCTCAGAAAAACTCACAGGATTGAGTAATCAATCGTCCAAAATGAACACCCGGTGAAAAGGGTACTATTCACCGTAGCCAGGTCAGGTGGGTCCCACACCACGTCCCCGAAAAAGGGTCGGGCGGACTGCGCCATCGCAAAGCTCTCGGAAAAGCACGTCAAATCGACTGCTTACTTGCGTGGAATGGGTACCCGGAGAAAAAGATGCGTCCCGGCACACCGCACACGAGCGGCGCCACGTGGGACCCGCATGCCGGTCCCGAAACTCAATGAACGAATCGCACCGTTGGGATCCTCTCGAAAAATTACACAAGATGGACTATTCACTTGTCCAAAACAATCACCCGGTGATACTGCTGCAAAAACACCGTCAACGCCCCAACGGCCCTCGTGGGGCCCGCAACACCGTGCCGAATTTAAGCAGGCAGATTGCGCCATTGCAATCCCCTCGGAAAAACACCCAGAATCGACTGCTCGCACGCCCCGAACGGACGCCCGACGAGAAAGTCGCTAAACGCTGCTCGGAGCTCAAGGACGGGCCGTGGGGCCCACGACTCAACTCAAGTTTCAACGCCCAAAACCTCCCTGGAAAGCTTCGCCCCGGTGCCAGGGTTCCAACGCCACTGACGGCGCTCAAAACGGACGTCGGATGCGTCCGCGCTGTCCAAAACAAAGTTTTTCGGAAGAACGCTCGTCCACTTAAAGACGAATCGCATCTCCGAGATCCCTCGTTTCGGGAATTAAAAATTCCCGAAACCACCTCAAAGCATTCCCCTTGACACAAGGTCCGCGCTGCCGCTGATGGCGCGCAAAACGGACGCTCGTAGCCCGAAATATGGGCGTCCGAAGTCGGAGGGGCAAAGCCCCTTGGGCCGGACCGGCCCGGTCCGGCCAGTCCACCCTGCTTGGGTCGGCCCGCGCCGGCCGGCCCGGTCCAGCCGCGCCGCGGGCCGCCGCTCCGCGGCCCGCTCCCCTTCACACCCGCGCGCCCGCCGCGCGGGATGCTCCACCGACCGGCCACGAGGGCCGGTCGCACGCTCTAGGCAACGACCCGCAAAGTTCGGGTCGTTGTTGCGCCGCACGGGGCCGCCGCCTCGCGGCCCCTCTCCCTCTCGCCGACGCCCTGTCGGAGCCACCGGCCTGCCACCGCCGCTCCCAGCGCCGCGCCGCCTTCCGAAGCCGCGGCCGCCGCGCCGCCTTCTGAAGTCAGGGCCGCCGCGCCGCCTTCCCGGAGCCGATGAGCCCGAACCGCCGCAGCTACCGCCTGAAGAAGCCGTTGCCGCCAGCCGAAGCCCCTGCCGCCGCCGGAACCCGCCGGAAACACCCAGAAAACCCGATTTTCCCGCAACCTTCGGCGAACTACCCCGAACTCATCCGACCTCATATTTTGATTCTGAAAGATGCGTTGAAAAGGGAATTAACTCTACTACGCATTCATGGGTTTTGTTCGAAGATCAAATAACGATTCGGGGGTATAAATTAGGTTCAAAGGAGGTGCGGGAAAGAAAAACGCAAATGATAAACTCCTACCTCGTCGGGCTTTGCCCGACGCTTCCCACGCGATCCGCCCCGCGCCATTGCCTCGCCAGAGTTGGCTCGCCGGAGCTCACCGGAATGGAGAAGGGAAGGGGAGAGGGTGTGAGGCAGGAGAAGGGGAAGAGAAGAGGGAAGGGGTGCGTTTAAGTAATAACACTTAAACACCCCCGCCCGGCACGCCCCCGACCCCGCTCTCGAAGCAGACAAAAAGGAGGGCGTCCCTGGGGTAAACAAGACGCTTCGAGCACAACGGTGGTCTCAGAATTTTAATCCGAGTCCCCGTTCAAAAGTTATTAAACTTAGCGCCCGAGGCCGCCAAATTACGAAAACGCCCCTGGGGCCATTTTTCACAAACGGGTCACGCCCGCAAAACTTACACCCCTCCTAGGGTAAATGGCATGCTCCAAACTCAACGGTTCCCTCGGTTCTCCAATCCGAGCCACCATTTAAAAGATACTAGCGTTTCGCCATTTAAACGAATTAATTAATTAATTAATCCGTTTAACGTTCCAGAAGCGGGCGAGGGGTCCAAACATCCCGCGCTGACAAGTTTTATGCCGTTCCTAGGGTAAACACCCCATTCCGGACCCATCCGTACACTCGGATCCCTGATCCGGAACTCCGTTTAGGAGTTATCTCATTTATTTAGCATTTCCAGTGTGAACGCACTGAAAATTTAATTCCGGCCACTTCGGGGCTCGGAATTGCACGTCGTCTGAAGGCGCTGCTCTGGAATATCATCAAGAATATTCCAAAGTCTTTCACAGAAAAAACCGGGCTCTTACATGTAATTGGATGGTATATTAATTATAAATAATCATTATAATGTTATATTTATTATTTTAATCCATTATACTCATAATTATACCCATCCTAATAAATCATTTTTTTAATAACAAATTACACCCCAGTGTAGAGACGGTAAGTCATACATACGTAAAAATGGTGATATTGTTATTTGTAGGATTGATAAAAGGATGTATAAGGTTTTAAAATTATTATAATAAAATATAAGCATTTATAATTTAATGGATTTATTACTTTAGCATTGAATTAATAAAAAGAGTAAGTAGAATAAGAAAATAAATTGAATTGAATTGGTAAAGAAATTACCTCTTCTTCATTTGACTTCCTTTGGATCTCTTCATAGGGAAAATAGGGATATACTTTATAGATAAACATGAACTCCAGAAGTTAAATAACAATGTTTATTGGAAAATTAGTTAGGGTTTGGTTGATTTATATGGATTAAGTAGGTGTGAGGAAATGTGGGTGGAGATGCCTTTTATAAGAGAGGAGAGGGGCACTCTTGGAAACTCTCAAAATATTAAAATATAATAAGACCATTCTATATATAAATAATTAAAAATGGCATATAAATTAAATTTATAATATATTTTCGACCATATATTATACCCTTGTGATTATTTTATATTTTTTTGATTTTTAAATAATTTAATAATAAATTAATTCAATAAGATATTATTATTTCTGAATTTAATACTGTTTATTTATTTTGACTTAAAATACAATTAGAAAAAGTGGGAATTAAAATATAATGATTTAACACATCTATAATATATGTTATAGATCTTTTAAATTTTTTATACACACTAACTAATCCAAAATTTAACAAAATTAATATTATTGAAATCAATTATTCAATTTTTATTTTAATTGAATAAATATTGTTTTATAATTTAAGATACTTTTTAAATAATTATATAACTTATAAAAATTCCAAATAAATTTATATAGTTAAAATGGTTTCATTTTTATCCAAATATACATTTAGATTCGTTAATATCATTATTTTGGCTCTATGTGGACACATAAAAGATATTAAAATACAAGATAGTTATATTTTGTAACTATCTTTGATTTAAACAATATATAATTTATTTTCATGTACAAGTGTCCATTAAATGACTCCAAATCGATCATATTGTGATAATTATTGAATATTATTTATCCAATTATTTTTTTGGACATTTTTTAGTTTTATTTTAAACCTTATAATTTTGATTTACCCTTAATTAATTACTTTAACTCTTACCATGGCAATATGTATTTTTATTTACTAAGGGTTAATATTGTCTCTATAAAATTCCAAAGGAGAAATAAATAGACCATTGGTGAGATATTTTACTTCATCCCAATTATTTTTCTGAAGTTTATATTTTTTTAATTTTATATAATTTAATAAAATATTATTTATTTAAAATATCAAGTGTCAATTTGGACACTATTAAATAGTTAACTTTTTAGAAATATCATAACATAAAGATATGTTCAAAAAACTCCTTTAAAAAATAAATAACAAGTCAAATTCATTCATAAAATTAGTTTATAACATTAATTCACTAAAATTTTATTTATTTTAATATTTTTAATATCATTTATTTGATATTTCTATTAATAAAATAATTTATTCATCACTATTGATTCATCATTAATGATAATTATTTAATCTTCAAAATTTATAAATAAATTTCTAGGATGTGGGTAATTTTATTATCTTTCTAGATACTACCTATAGTCGATTTTATTCCCTGGTAATCACTAAATTAAAATTAATACACTTATAAGAAATGTGAGTTTGACATCTTGTCACTTTCATTGGTTTTATTAATATCTATGTCATTTTCATTGTCAAGTGGAGCTCAAATGACTAATTTTAGAAAAAAAGATGTTAAAGGGCGAATGTTATTCATATAATATGATTTTTTTAAAATTTTAGGATAATTTTTTTGTCTTTATCGTGTTATTATTTGCCTTAATTTACCTGATTTATCTTTAAGTGTGGTAAATAAAAATTACCATAGTTATTATTCATAATATCCAAAAATAAAAGTAACCTATTAACACAATTTGGACTCACTGATTCAAAATATGGAATCCAATTTTTATAATTCAAAACCCAAAATTGGCAGAAATTCATTTAAAATTAATATCCATTATCAAAAACCAAAGTGGCGTTTTAAGAAGAAAAAACTTATCAAAAGATTGACATGTATTTATGTCCAAATTAAAAGTTAAATTACATCTAATGAACAAAATTTTATTAAATGATAATAATATATTCTATTTATACTTTAAAACCATCAATTAATATGATTTAACCATATAAATTATTTCTATGGAAAAAGTTGTTTTCAATTAAAATTTAGCCTATTTTTACTATTCATCAAAATATGAAAGTTATGAGAAAAATATCAAAAATTCATCCAAAGTAAAATTATATATCCTGCTTCCAAATAAGAAGTTTGTTTTTTCAAATTTAACTTATCAACATGTTAAAAACTAGATTTAAAATGGGTGCGCTATCAAAAGGCAGCAAAATTGCATTTTTTTTAAAAATACTTCTTTTATTCAAAAATTTGAATTTTTTCTTATATCATGTCTACAAAATACATAAGGTGAATTTTAATGTTATATAAAATTAAAAATTTGGCTAACACTATTCATAATAGCAACTTTATGTCCTATTAAATAATAATATTTTAATAATATATCTTTATTTAGTGAAACTCGGTATTGGGTACAATGCAAGATATCGAGGAGGGTCACTATTTCATGTAATGAAAGCCAAGTCAGTAATGAGTTTAGTGCAAGATACCTTTTGTTTTTTATATAACATAATCCAAACTTAGTTCTTTTATACTTTGAAAAAAATCTATACTCAGTGAAATGAATTCTGTTAAAAAAACATGAAATTATGTGTAACACAAGCCAAGTATAGTGTTGTGTATACTGAAAAATAATATGGTGTTTTTTATAGCACAATCTAATCGTGATTTAGTATACAACATAAGACATTAAAAAGAATCTATCTCATAAAATCATGGGGTTTTAGAGGTGGTTAAATCACTTCATAGTCATTTTAAAACTATTTTGAGAAACATGATGTCTTAAATTTTTTTATAATCTTTCTTTGTTCATTTAAGAAAATATTCTTTATTTTACACTCATTTTACTTTCACAATAGGTTAAAAATTTTAGGCATGTTGATAAAAGTTTTCCTCTCTTCTAGATGGGCTATTTAAACTAAGGATGGTATAGAAGTTTCTTCAATATGATCAGGTTTAGAAGCCATAAATCCTTATTTTTGGGTTTATTTAAATTAGTTCCATTTCAAATTTTTATTAATCTCACATTCTATTTTTCTTTATCTGTGGAATTCTCTTGAGGCTGTGAATTTAAACCTCTATTGATCTTATTTCTTATACAACCAACATCGATGGTCATTTTTAAAAAATTTCATCATAGTTTTCATCATAATATATATTTTATCATAGTTTTTACAAGGTTATTTTATAATTTTTGAAATATTTTTGAAGGTTTAAAACATCTTATAGTTTGGGCATTGAATTTATTATTGAAATACCTTGGTATAGTATTTCTTAACATAAATTTGAAAATTATTTCTTATCATACATGTTATCTAAATTGAACCTTACATTGATTATTCCATCCTTGGTTGAAATTTTTGTTAGATTTAAGTGGTATTTATTAGTTTTATTGAAAGGTTAATCCTATAAAAACACCATTGAATTTCTATGTGATTATTTCATTTATGGAAATTAATCACTAAAATGTTTATTAGAAGTAAAAAAATCCATAATAAAATTAAATTTGAAAATTTATAAAATATGTGGGTTAGGTTTTTAATGTTTTTTACAACATCATTCATCTAAAAATATTGGTAATATCACTAAGTTGACTTAAAATCATGTTGTTTTTTATGTGTAAATGGAAATTTCCTGAGCATATTTTACATGTAAATGGACTCTTGTTCAAAACTATTAACCAATTTTGGCCATGTTTCCTATAAAATACCTAATAACATCTAGGGTTTTATCAACAAAATATCCTCCTATAAAATTATCAATCATGATTCTGTTGGAAATAAAAAATCTCTCCTAAAAATAATGAATCAAATGTTGTTCACTAATTTGATGGGGTGGGGAATAAAGAATAATGTTTTTAATATTTCCATGTATTCATGAAAATGTCTCACCATGAGTTTGTCTAATCCCACAAATCTCTTTTCTAATTGTTCCATTCTTATAAGTGGGGAAAATTATCAAGAAAAATATTATTTAATTCATTATAATCCATAATTAATGTATAGTGGAAATAAAAAATCCACTATTTGGAAATTATTTCTAAATAAATTGGAAACTATATCAATTTAATTTTACCTCCCTTCATTCCTGACGATTTTATGTTTTCTAATAGATAACTAAATTCTTATTGTTGTTTTTGTGGATCCTTCCCTAAAATTCCACTTAATTCTAGAAGTTCGTAAAAGAAAAAAATTAATTTCAAATCCAAAAGGTGAATCAATGTACTCAATGAGATTTTTTTTCATTGTAATATGAATAAATTTCTTAAAATTTTCAGTTTTCAACCATTGGGATTTTAGGTTCAAAATGTTTTATTCATAATGATTCAGTGGAAGCAGTTGAAATTTCAGGTTGATTATATGATGTTTCTTTACTCTTAAGGTCTAAAAATGAGGTATTAATTTTATAAATCCTAACTTCTACAACCCTATAATGTTAATTATTATCGAAATTAGGGTCTAGAGGCTGTAAATCAATGGATTTATCTCAAATAAATTCAATATATTGGCTCTCAGGATTGTCTCTCAAAGAGGTTTTAGGATATGATTAAAACTATAACATTCTTTTCTATTCTTTTTAAGAAACATAAAAATGGGTATTTAAAAGTTTGATAAAAAAATTAAAGGAAAAAATAAAATAATTGAATCAAATTATGTTAAATAATTAATGATATAAATTAGAATTAGAACTAATCAAAAAAATATGATAAATTAGATTTGAAAAAATAATAGTTGAGAAGCTTCGACCATTTAGGCACTCCTTTAATCCTTGTCTAAAAATATTTTCTAATTAAATTTCACATTGTTTGCACAAATGCCTCTGATTGATCACCTAATTCTTATTGAATATCATACCAAGAATTTATTATAATTTTTATTCATGTTATATGTGTGATTAATCTATTTTAATACCTATGAGAAGTTAAACCTAATTGAAATCACCATGCTCAAAGGAAATACCACACCAATGAAATTTAAATAGTTATATCAATTATTTTACTTCACAGATTGGGCAATCATCAAAATATATTAGAGGAGTGTATGGTTAAGAATGAAAACAACTTCCTTTATTAAATAATATAGTTTCAAAATAATTAAAATAAAGCCTAAAAAATAAAAAGGTATATATTCTTAGGACTTCTATATCATAGCCACTTGGTGTTTTAGAATGACATGGCTAAATCAACTCTAGTTTCTCCTTATTATATCCCCTCTCTTTGGGACTTCATAGACTAAAGTAGTCCACTCTAAAAACTTTATCCACCCCCCCCCCATCTCTCTTACTTTTTTTAGTTTGGTTCATCCTCCTTATACATTTTCAATATATGGAAACTATATAAAAGTTTTGAAATCCAACAAGTTTCTCTTTTGGAATATTCACATGTGCATCATCCTTTATAAGAAATTTCTAAGTGGCTGCAATGGTGGTGGTTCTTTTTTCACATACATGGAATTATGATGTGCATGTATAAGCAATAGTTCATGTGGGGAATAATATTTTAGTTCTATTTAAACCATCCCCTGACCTTCAACTCTTAATATACAACTTAAATAAAATCACATGGATTGGTGATAACTTATAAGTTTCATTATAACATACCTCATCTTCATAAAATTTCATAAATTTAAAATTCATACATATGGATTTCACTTTTTCCATGAGACTTTTAAGGTACCACGTAAGACTTTCATGTCCTGGGGCTTTTAAAGTCTTATGTGATAAAACTCACACACAAATAGATTTTTTGAAATGGTAAACATCTTATGAGAATAAAAAAATCTTATGGGACTTCATGAAAATATCTTATGAGAAAAAATACATCTTATAGGCTGGAAAATATCTTACAAGAAGTAAAATTTATATGAGGTTCTATAAAAATTCATATTCAACCAATAAAAAAATTATAGCGTAGCATAGATAAAAGTCATACAAAATTTGACTTCTCCAAATATCAACTCCTTTCATGTTTAAAATTACTTTTCAAAAAATCATAGAATCGTAATTAAAAGCAATTATTTTCAATTATTTTCAGAAATTATTAAAAACATTTAAAATCCAATATTTTTTTATTTTTAATAAATATTCCTAAAATTCAACAAAAATATAAGAATGATATAATTAATTTGATAATTATGAAATTTTTGGTATCAATTCAATGAAATCTAAAGAAAAAGTGATGAAATTATTAACTCTATCAATTGTGCTAATGATATTTAGAATGGAGAAAATATATTATAAATTTAGAAACTATGAATTATAATAGCATAAAGTATCATTCATGGGTTATGTAATCACCGGTGAGGGTATATTTTTGGAACCTTCAAAAAACAAAAACAATGGTTATTAATGAATTTAAAATACCAACCACTATGATATAGATAATTAGTTTTCATGTATTTTTTAGATACTATTGATGTTCTATGATAAAATTTACATATTAATTGAAACAAAAAACCATGTTAACTAGGAAGGGAGTCTGATTCCTCTAGATGGATGGATTTGAAAAAAAATTGATGTTCTTAAGATAAGTCTAGTCATTATAGTTTTACTCACAATACCTTGTAGCAGAAAAGGTTTTTTTCATATATAGTGATTTATCCCATAATAGATTGGGATATGTCCTCATGAAAAATAATATTTTGGTAGATTATGCCGCATGAAAATTAATGTTTAATGAGAAAAATTATCCAATGAATTATTTAGATCTAGTACTAGTAATATTTTTATTAAATATATATATATATTATCTTTATGGTGAAAAGTATAAAATATATACCGATTATATTTTCTAGAAGTATATATTCGCATAGAAGGGGTTTAACATGTGCCAAAGGGGACAGTTGGATTTGATAAATGATAAGGAATTCTCAATATATTATCAAACTAGGAAGGAAAAAAGTGATCAATTATCTAAGTCAAAAATATCATACTACCTTATCCAAGATGAGGATTTAAAGAGACCCAATACTCAGGGATTTCCAAAGGATAGAACATAACATTATATGGGAAAGGGAGAAATTGTATCTTATAGTGATTGTACCACCCAAAGTTTTTGTGATTTATTTTTAAGATAAATTAAATTTCTTTGATATCTTGTGTTAAATGAAACACGAAGTTAAGCTTTCACTATATGAAACACCAGGATAGAATGTGTTACACAAAACACTCATTTTTAACACAACCATGATATATTATTAATATGGTTATTTAAACATGACCATTATAACCTAGCTATTAAAATTAAGAATATGAATAATAATAAATAATTTTCAAATATTAATTATAATTTTTTTATTTAAACTAAAAATATTGATAAAAAATTACTTATGTTTCCATAAAGCCTTTCTGTGTTTCGAAAATACTATTTTCTCAAAAAAATCTTTCTGTTTTTTATGTGAACATTAATAAAATTATTTTTTTTAAATTAGGATACTAATTTGATAAAATAAACTTAATTTTTTAAATAATCATGTTAAAATTATTTTATGTTGAATTTTTTGAATTTTTTGGAATAGTTTTATTTTTTTTAAAATAGTGAAAATACTAAATTTAAATTGAAAATTGACTTTCTATTTAATATATTTATAAACTTATATTATATTTTTAATAGGTTTTAATGTAAAATTAGTTCGATTATAAATCAATTAATCAAATTTAGGTTATTTGAATCAATTTTATAACAAATTGTTATGAAAAACATTTCAATCTTTCGAACATTCTCTCTTTAGAAACCCACATTATCATCGCGTCTGCAGGTTTAATTTTAAATTAAATTTTTCCAATTTTAATAATTTAATGTAGTAAAACTGATTACATATTTTTAATAATAATAATTTATATTATAAAATAACATAAACAAATTTTTTCTACTAAAATGAATATTAAAAACCATACAAATTATTTATCATGGTTAATGTAAAAATGGGAATATCATGTGGGTTAAACTAAAATAATAAGGGATAAAATATATCCAAAACCTATAAAACACAAAATTTATTGAAATGTTTATAAATTATCACGTATAATGTTATAATTTTATCAATTTTTTACTATTGTGTCATGTGAAAAACATGGGTACATTTTTTATTTTCAAAAAATTACAAGTGTGTCACTCACCTCACTTATAAAAGGACACCCACTCTACTCTCTTATTCACACGTTCAATAACATTTGGATCATACAATAATGGATAAAATAACTTCCAAACATCCCTTATATCATCCTATAATCCTTATTTTGGATAAAAATATAACCTAGGAAGGTGTTTCCTGCAAACATATAGAGGAAACCCAAAGAAGAGGTAATGTTTATCAACTAGTGTTTTTGTATTATTTCTCACTCTAACTACTGAAATTATTATAATACCATGATTATATAATAACATCAGTATATTACATACACTTATATTTTTTAATATTAATTTAATGACCTAAAACCATCTCCACTACCATCAAATGGGTTATGAAGTCATCATTCATGTGTACGGAGGACTACCTTCTTGTAAACCAATATCATTCATTTTTTAATTAACACCTCACAAGTATGGTTATAATGATTAATTAAATATTTATATATTATATTTATGATTTTATTAAACTTTTTTAATTATTACATCACACATAAATTTAGAATTTCCCTTTTCTGTGAATATGATAATCTCGGTTGTCTGTATTGTGGACTACCTCCTCAAAAAGAGATGTGATTTGTTCATGCTTTTCATGAAATGTATTAAGTATGGATTTAATAATAATAGAATATATATATATGAAATAAAAATTATTATGGAATAATATATCATTTACTTTTATTTTTTTCAATATGACAAGAAAATGGAAGCAACATTCATGTGTACGGATAGTCTACCATCTCCTTGAACAGTGTATTTCATTTTCATTCACTAAAATTTAATGAATTACTCTAAATAAATATATAATTAATATATATTATATTTATATCATGTTTTAAATTCTTAATATTATTAAGCCTTTATTGAATTAAGAATGCTGAAAATAACAAGTCAAAACATACACAAAAAAGGCAATTATTGCACGAAATGTGACTTTAACATGGAATTTTTAATAAAAGAGTAATAAAAATTCACAATAAAATAATATATGGTGATTTATATATGAATATGCTTCTATAATATATTTATAATAAACTTATATTTATTAAATAGAAGTGTTTAATGGGTATGAAGGAAGTCAAGACTTAAAGTAAGGGATTTTCATCTTACTTTTTACTTCTGTGAGACACATACATTATTCACCACCTATTTATTTATATGATTTATATACTTCTCATGAATGTATTTTTTGTTTAATCTCATGAAATTTTTTTATCTTTACATATCCATTTTGTTTCCTCTCTTTCTTGGGGCTTACAATTCAAAAGTTACCAAAGCGATAAGTGATTATTTTGTCTCAATTTTACCTCTTTGAGACATATGTTATGTTATGCACCTATATTATTTCAAAAGGTGTATATAAATAATCTATAACATTTAATATTAGTAATTTATTTACCCTTATTATATTTTAAGTTTCCTTTTATGTTATCACTTAATGGTTATTATGATTCAAGTTTTCCAAAGTGGTACATATTTTTTGTTATAATCTCATCATTTATCGAGATTGTTTGATTATGTTTCTAATAATAAAATATAAGGATCCATTTATGAATAAACTCATTAATATTATTCTAATATATTTATTCATGATATTATCAATTGAAATTACAATTTTTACAGTCTTTGGTACTTAAAATAATTGAGAAAATGTTTTTAAGAAAATCTGACCTTATTTCTCTCTTTGATCAGAAATTAGTTTTCTTATAAAACTATATTTTCTAAACATTTTCTCAAAAAATGATTTATTATTATCCTATTTTTCATAAAATAAATTTTTACCCACATTTTATTTTTTCAAAATGTTGAAAGGAATATTAAAATCATTTTCCAAATAATTCCCATTTGGCCTTTTCTTAGAATGTGAATGGAAGCTTTGTTTTAACGTGTACAACATGAACAAAACATCCCATCATCATGAAAAATAATTTCATATAAGATTCATTTATATTATTTCAAGGTAATTTTCAAAGGAAAAACTTTTAAAAAAATTACATTTGAAATAGTTTTTTTTCAAAGTGGAAATGATATTTTCCCCAAGAAATGTTTTTAATGATTGATAAAAATCATTCTCCATGTAATATGATATCCATTGATGTTAACTATTCCTTAATATAGATAAGATCCATAGATAACTTTATTATTATTTATCTTAATTTTTTATGATTATGATTTCATTATATTTATGAAACCTATTTCCTTTCCAAATGTGATTCCATGATAAAATTCTTATTATACTCATTTTTTTCATAGGTTATTATATGATGAAATGATGAAATTATTTTGAAACTTGTCTCTTTTCCATAAGTTATGATATGATGAAATGTTAATAAAACACATATTATTTCATTGGTTATGATATGATGAATGTATTATGATCAAGTGGCACACATAAATATGATTTTTATTATGAGATGGGTGGGACCTATATCTCATTCCAATGCATTGGGTATAGATTTATATCTCATGAGATAGATAGGACTAGAATGGGGAGTGAACCCGATTTGGTAAGGGAATTTGTCAGCTATAATAGTTTTGGGAGTGAACCATAACTACTATAATGGTTTGTAGAGTCAACCAATTCCACTATGACATCCTTGGCAGTGATACTTGACTAATAAATAAATAATTTTATGTGATTATTTTTATGCCACAAATCTATGACTTATACCAATTTTTTGCTCTCATGGATCATGTTACTTGATTCCTTTATGATTTATATCTTATGAAATCTTAATATCTATTCCATGACTCAATATTATGACCTTTGATATGTACAGTATCATTTTAAAATGTTATTCTCTTGTTCTCATACTCTTGTGTTCATGTTATTCTTTGGTACTTTTCTTGTTTACCATTACTAATTGTACGAGCTCACCCTTTCTTAAATTTTCTTTCCCAAGGTTATGTAAAAATGTATTAAATTTGATATTTATAATAAGGGTGATATTGATAAGGATCATAGTGGGATATGATGTAGTTTACTTATGGACCAGTTATTTATGCTTCCATGTTTTCAAAGACAATAAAATATTATAGTCCTCATGCGTGTGTTTGGGTAATGTAATGAAAATTCATCAAAAATGATGTAATATATATATATGATAAGCATGGGTAACCATATTTGATATTAGAGAATAGTTTTAGTTTTCCTTTGGAAACTATAATGAGAAAACATTCTTGAGATCCCTAAGGACATGTGTAAGGATAAACCCAAGGATGAGTCAAAGTATAGGACAATTCCCTAGAATTTTGGTAAAGGGTAGAGCGAGTGGTTTCTAAGAAATTACATCTTAGTATGTATTCTATAGGTGGGTGTGGATCTAGAATAGATATACCAAGGGGTAATAAATCTGAAAAAGTTGTATTGAGATACACTTAATCATTACATAGTTCATGACAATGGGTCTTTTTGCACACCTAGTTTGACAATCTTGGGGGATATGTATTCAAAATTCTTGAACTCTTTACAAACCATCCTGACAGATTTATAATATGACGACAATGTGTGAATTTTGATAAACCTAATGTTTTGTATATTAAATAGATAGTGTAATAATTTAGATGTACGATAATTGGTTTTTCATAATTATCTGGTTATCCACTAAGATTATTTTTTCTTACACTATGATATTTTGTTTTAGTCAATTATCGGAACCCTACAAAACCATGTTAATGATGAGTGAAAAAGAAAATGAAATTATTTTCCTCCTTAGATTCTAAACATTATGAGATAAGAAATAAAAAATATCATTTCTATGATCACAAAACATTATGAATATATGAATCATGCTAGACTTATAAACATAAAAATGAGTGAACAAAAATTTCTTGAGTCCTTTATGAGTCATCATCTACCTTCTTTTAGTCTATTTTCTAATACATTAGTTTTATAGAAAAGGATAAACACTATTGAAAAGATATTTTTCATTATCTGGTGATTGGAACATGAAAAAGTCATTTTTTTCTATTTTTTGTAAGGTGAAGCAGGTCAATGGAGGACTCTTATCAAGAATACAAGGCAACATGATGAAATTGATTCCATGGATTTGGAAGAGTTCAAGAACTTATTTTTCAATAAGTACTACCCTTGTAATATCCAGATTAATATAGAGGAGTTCCTTGAGATAAATAAAAAGGAATATGAATCTGTTGGTACCTAAGAGGAAAATTTTATAATACATGTGAGGTATGCTTCTTGTATTATCATAAAACTTGAAAGTAAGGTTGATTGATTTTTCAGTGGCTTAAAACGAAGTCTATGAAGGGTTTTATCCATAATAATCTTTAGTATCTATAAAAATATTTTTTGATATTCAATCAATATTGAAATTGAGGTTGGAATTATATATCAATCTCATGGTTTTGAGAAGAAGAGAAATATATAGTTGAAAGGAAAATCTAAAAATCATGGAGAGAAGAAGATGATATTTTCTTTAAGATCAATGTGTGGGAAAAAATATGGAGAAATTTTCTTTAATGGGAATTGTAAAAGTTTTAAGTGTGGAAGGTAAGGTTAGTAGGCAATTGATTGATGAAGTGATGTGAAGAAGTTAGCTTACTATAATAATAGAGAGAAAGATAAAAAATACATCACCCATACTTTAGTGTTTTAAATTCAAGGAGTATGGTAATTATGTTAAAAAATTCCCAAATATGAAGGTTAATGACGATAATTGATTTCAGAATCCTCTTAATCTAATAGAAAAAGAAAAATCACATGTGATCACTATTTTTAACGAGGTGTGTGATAATGACTTGGTGAAAAGAGCACTTACCATCCACTCCAAAACTATTAATTTCTTATTTAACTATCTATCTACACATTCTTTCATAATTAAAGAATTTTATAAGGGTATAAACATTCCACCCAAATGATTAGATATTGATTTAGTAGTGAAACTTCTTAATGGTATGATGATCATATATCAAGTCTATAGTTCTTATCTAGTTGAAGTTGACAGGAAGGTACTTCTTGAAAATATTTTCATTCTTCCTTTGGTGTAATTTGATATTATATAGGGCATAGATTGGATTTCTCTACATAAATCCTGCATAAATTTATGAGGAAGAAAATTCACATTGACATTCCAAACTAACCTATGATCATCTATCAATGTGAAGATATGTACAAACTTCTAATAGATATCACAACCATTGTATAGGGTCTTAATTTCCATTCATAATGGTTTTTTATCACAAATGGTTGGGGAAAACATGATATCGATGACGTGCCTATTTATCAAGAATTTATAGATGTATTTACAGAATAGTTTCCTAACCTTGCACTAAAAAGTGAAGTTTAGTTCTCAATATGACTCATACCTATTTCCATACCAATTTCAAATACTAACTATATAATGGACTTGATTGAGTTTCATGAATTAAATAAGAAACTCCAAGATAACCTTGAGAAGGGATTCATATGGCCAAGTGTGTCACCATGGGTGAAACTATTATTTTTATAACTAAATATTTAAAAATTATCTTCCACATTGATTATCAGGAGTTAAACAAAAAAAATTAAGAATAAGTATCCTCTTTCTCATATTGATGACTTGTTTCATCTTCTGTCTGAAGCCCAATACTTTCCCAAGATTGACCTACATTATATATATCATTAATTGAGGGTTGTAAATAAGGATATACCAGAGAAAGAATTTTTTACATTGTATGGACACTATGAAAATATATCAATGTCATTTAGTCTTACTAATTCCCCAGCTATCTTCATAGATTTTGATGAATATAGTCTTTAGAGATTAACTTGATCAGTTTGTGGTAATATTTATAGATGATATTATTTTGTATTAAAAGTGAAAGAAAGACAATGAATATCACTTTATAATTGTGATGAAGACCCTAAGGAGAAAATTTATGAAAAATTTAAAAGTTGTAAATTTGGCAAAAAATGGTTTCATTTTTGGGTCATATAATCTCAAGAGAGAGTATATCAGTAGATTCATCATGTACAAAGCTATTGAATGATGTCCTAGGCCAACCATAGTGAATGAGATCCATAATTTTTTGGTTTATATAGATGTTATTTATGGTTTCTAAATAATTTATCATGGCTATCCAATTCACTAACTAAGTTAACTCGGATGGGAGCCAGGTTCCTCAAGATAGATGAATGGGAGGAAAATTTCAAGGAACTCGAGAGAATATTAGTCAGTACAATTGTGCTTACATTACTCTATAGTGGATAAGGATTTGTAATATATAGGTATGCATCAAAGAATGTATAAAATGTGTTATTTTATATAATAACAAGGTTATATCTTATACCTTCTTATAATTGAAGATTCATGAGAAAAACTACCAAAATCAGTTTTTTGGAGTTATATGGAGTAATTTTTGCATTAAAGATATAGAGGTATTATCTTTATAGGGAAAATTATGATATATATACCAATCATAAAATTTTAAATTTTATATTCCCATAGAAGTAGTTGAACATATTTCAAATATTGTGGTTATATCTAATTAAAGATTTTGACTGATCAATACATTACCACCCAGGGAAAGTGAAAAAGGTGTTTGATGCTTTGAGTCAAATGGATCATTCTAGATTATCCAAGATGAGTATTTAAAAAGGTCCAATATTTATATATTTTTAAACGGTGGATCTAGAAATCCTAAGGGAATGATAAAAATCTAATCATGATCAATTTAATTTTTAACCATCTAACCAAGAGAAGATTAAAGAGGAATGGAAGGAATAAGTAGAGCTATAAAAGAAGGTTATAAATGTTCATAAGTTTAACCTTGATCGTAATTCAATGATAAGGCTGAAGAATCATTTTTTTCATTCATAACGGATTTAAAGAAGGATTTCTTGGAGGATTCACATATTTCTTTATTCTCTATTCATCTGGGCACTATGAAGATGTATCAATGTTTTAATGAGTATTTCTAGTGGAATGACATGAAGAAAGATATCACAGAGTTTATATCTTAGTTCTTGGTATTTTAGAATGTTAAGGATGAAAGAAAAAAAGTGTAGGGGAATGTTACATCTATTACGAATACCATAATAAAAATGGGAAAACATTACTGTGTATTTTTTCACATAACTCCCTAAAATGTCTAAAGAGAATAATACAACATGGGTTATAGTTGATTTCATTACAAAGATATCACACTCCATTTCTATAAGATAATAATTATCTCTGGATCAACATTATAGGATATACATTAATTAATTGGTAAGGTTCCTTGGACTTCCACATTCCATTATGTTGGATCGAGATCTGAGGTCTACCTCAATGTTATGGCGAAGTCTTTAGTAAGATCTTGAAATAGAGTTAAGTATCATCACTTCATATAATCCTCGTACAGATGGTCAGTCTGAGAGACTAAATCAAACCCTATATGTTGAGATCTAATTATTTGGATTTAAAAGGTGTTTGGGATCAATACCTTCTTTCAGGTGAGTTTTCTAATAATAATAGCTTTCACTTAATAATTTTGATTGGTTGCTTATTAAGCCCTCTATGGAAATAAATGTAGAGATCCAATTTGCGGGAATAATTTTAGAGAAATAAAGATATTGGGACCATAAATAGATGAATAAATGAAAAAATTCATAGACTAATTTAGAAACACATCAAGGAAGCTCAGATTTGGAAGAAAAGTTTTGCTGATAATCACAGACATGATCAAGAATTTGAAGTGGGTGATAAAGTTTTTTTTAATAATTTCTCTGTGGATGAAGGATATAAGATTTGGTAAGAAAGGGAAACTAAGACCTAGGTAAGTAGGTACTTTTTAAATTCTTGATCATATCGATATGTGTAACATCCTGGTTTCTAAAGCCGCCCAGAGGTGCCCCGTACCCGGTTGGTCACATGGCCTCAAGTGCATTTCCCCGACTACCAGAGGCTGCCAACTAGCAGCGAGGGCCTTAGGTGTGATAGTGGGGAAACTATTCCCTCATTGGAAGAGTATCACAGTTGAATATAAACAAACACACAATAGCGGAAGTAGTAAATACTAACAATAGTAACAATGGAAAACTGTAATAACAAACAACTGGAGCACATATATTAATGATGCATGATACATATGTTTAGAAAAGCCACCAAACAAATCACAATGTTGGAATACAACAGTACTAAACCCAAGTAAAAAAGAAAGTAAGTAAATAACTCCTCAGTATCACAATCCATATCTTGGTCTCATGATCTCCATCTCCACAGCAAATCAAGTACTTGAAGTAGAAGGGTGCTTACCCATGTCTATACCTACAACAATATAATCTGTTTGGGCTCAAAAGCATGGCCCAAACAAGGTGTGAGACTAAATCCCAGTAGGCAACCACCACAAAATCTGTTTCTAACAGTCAGTGAATATATGGCATGTAAAAGTATAGAAAATAGTAAATAGGAAAGTACTCAACAGTAAACAATCCACAGTTTCAATACTAAGAAACAACTAACCAAGCAGATAAACACAAACAGGTAACCCTCTGGAAAGTACCCACAGCCTATCCCCTCTGGTTCGACCTAGAAACATAAGCAAGTAGATAAAAAAAGGTAAACCTCTAGGAAGTACTCACATCCCATCCTCTCTGGTCCTACCTAACAAGTACAAGCAACCCTCTGGGCAGTACACTCAGTATAACCCCTCTGGTCCAGCTTAAGCATAGACTCTCTGAGAAAGAACTTGTCGTCAATCCCCCCTATAGTCTCATATCAGTATCTAAAGGAACTCTAGGGAAGAACTTACATCTCATTCCCTATCTGGCTTGCTTCGAGGAACTACAGACACTCTGAGGAAGCACTCAACGTCAATTCCCCTTGTGGTCTCACGTCGTAAGTAAAACAGACACTCTGGAGAATCCCTCAATGTTCATTCTATCTATGGTCTATACATCAGGTTCTCATGTCCCTGTGTAAGTTAAGAAAGTGTAGCAGCACGTATCAGCCAAGGTAAACCTCAAGAACTACTTGGCTAGCATTCTACAACATAACAGCATAACAGAACAACAGTTACACTATCCTAAAATACTAGGCATGGGAAAGTAAACAACAGCCTAACAGGAAAACTAGACCCAATGGTCAAAATAGGAAAAACATGCATGTACAACACATCCAAAGCACAACAATTCACCCTATTCACAATCAATTATCATCTACTCAAGCATACAAGCATAGTAGGCAAAAAAATAGGGCTAAAATGGTAAACGCGCAATACCTCATTCATGGGTATTGGAAACATTGCACATATAACTCAAATAATTCCTAAAGAAAGGGAGAAACCACCTACCTCGATGTTAGAAGATCTATATATGTGAACCTCAAGGCTTGAATCACCTTAGAATGCCAAAGATCTACAAAAACGTCTAAAATGTTCAATAGAGGATAACTTGAGAAAGAAGAGGAATCACGAAACAAGGCTCAAGAATAAGAGATAGCTTACTAAGGTGATCCGAATGCAATCGACGGCGGTCTAATCGGAGATCGAACGAAGGCTCAGGGACTCAGATAAGTATCATGGTCGTACGTGTTCTCTCAGATGAAAGAGACCTAGAAGAAGGGTGTTCTATCTGTCAGATGCGACCCTGGTGCATTTAATGAAAAAAAAAGAAAGTACACGGAGTGTTCTTTCCATTTTTTGTACCCCGCATTAGGTGGCCTCAAGGTCACCCCCACATGGCCATGTGCATGGCCGCTACACGGCCAACACATGGCTACCCGCGGTAACCGAGTTCACGGCGTGTACTCAGAAAGTACACGGCGTGCACTTCGAAAATTTCCAGAAATTCCGCTTTCTCTCAAAAACGACCAGAAGAAAGAAAACATACCTAAAAATAAGGTCTAGGTTCTTACAATATGTTACCCTATTAGTTATAACTTTCACATAACCTCTCTTAAGTCTATGATGTGTTTCGTGTATCTCTCCTGAGGAAGTAGACACCTAACCCATCACATGTACTAAAATTAGTGGTCATACCACTGGATGAATATCTATCTTATAATGAACAGTCAGTGGAGAATTTTGATTGTATATATAAAGTTTTATAAAGGAATAACACTCACCTAGTCAATTTGTTTTTTAAAAACCACCAATTTGAGGAAGTTACATGGGAACATCAGGATATGATTAGGCTGAATTATCCACATTTGTTTATAACAGAGTGATCAATTTCAAGGGAGAAATTCATTTTAAGGAAGTAGAATATAACATCCTGATTTTATTTGAATTAGTTTTTTAAAAAATTAAATTTATTTTATAAATTTCAATACACCCAACACCAAGTTAATCTTGTGCTACACACAACGTGGTTATAGCTTTTTTATACATGACACTAATTTTCAATAAAAGCAAGATACATTTTTAATATAGTTATTTAAACATGATTGTTATAATCTAGACTTTGAAATTAGTGATATAAATAATAATAAATACTTTTCAAACATTAATTATAAATTTTTTTATATAAATCAAACATATTGATAAAAAAATTACTTAATTTTCGCAAAAGTCGTTATATGTTTTAAAAATACAATTTTATTAAAAAAATATTTGTGTTTATTTTTTCGAAAATCAAAAAAAAATTAAGATTGAATTTGAAAAAATAAAATTCATTTTTAAATCATAATATCAAAATTATCTTAGGTTTAATTTTGGTGATTTTTATGAAAACATTTACTTTTTTATGAATTGTGAAAAATACTGAATTTTAATTGAAAGCTTTTTTTTGTAAACTTTATTTAAAAAGTTAAATTAAATTTTAAATTGGTTTTAAAGTAAAATTATTTCAATTATACATCCATCAATCCAATTTATGTCATTTTAATCAATTTTATATTGAATTTAGATATAAAAACATTATAAAATTTCAAATATTTTCTCATTAAAAACACATTTTCTCATTGCGTTTGCGGGATTAATTTTAAATTAATTTTTTCCACATATGTGAATGTAATTCTCAAAAAATGAATTCTAAATTTTTAATAAGTATAATTTATATTATATAATATAGTAAAAATTATTTTTTACCAAAATGAATTGTAAAAATAGTAATAAATATTTATCGCGGTTCTGGTAAAAATGGGTTTACTGAGGGTTAAACTAAAATGATAATGGTTAAAAAAAACTAAAAACTTCTCCAAAACCAATTATATGTCCATATTTTCACTTTATAATTTTTAATGTTTTATTTTTATCCATTATTAACCCTTTTGGAATGGGAAAACGTGGATACACTTTTTCTTTTTGAAAACTTACAAGTCGGCGACTCACGTCACTTATAAAAGGGCACCCCCTCTACTCTCTTATACACACCTTCATCACCCTTTGGTTCATCCAATAACTGAAAAAATAACTTTCCAACTTCCCTCCTTTCATCCTATAATACTTATTTTTTACATAAATCCATCCTAGTATGGATTTTGGTGCAAACATAATGAGGAAACTCGAAGAAGATGTAGCGTTCATCAACGAGGACTATTTTCATTTATTCCTCCACCTCCTCCAATTATTATTATAAAAATATGATATAATAACCTCATTATATTAAATATAATTATATTTTTTATGTTAATATTATGAGATACAACCATCTACACTTTCATCAAATGGGTTACAAAATCATCATTCGTGTGTACGGCAGACTACCACCTTGTGAACAGATGCCATTCATTTTTCCATTAAAACCACTCAAGAATAGTTATAATGATAGATTAAATATTTATATATTATATTTATAATATTATTATTCTTATTTAATTATTATATCACACTTACCTTCATACTTTCTATTTTTCAGAATATGATAATGTCACTTGTGTATACGGTGGACTACCATCTCGCGAAGCGATCTGATTCATTCACAATTTTCATGGGATGTATTAAGGATGGTTTTAAGAAAAATATGTGATATATATTAAATAAAAATGATTCTATAATGATAATATATATAATTTTATTTTATTTCTTTAAATCTGACAAGGAAATGGATACAACGTTCATGCATACGTACGACTTACCTTCTCCATGAATGGTGTATTTCATTTTCAATCACTAAAATAACGTGACTTTAACATGGAATTGTTAACAAAAATATAATAAAAGGTAATATTAAAATAATATATGATATGATATATATTAATATGGTTCTATTGTAGATTTATAATAAAGTTATATTTATTATACAAAATTTTTGAATGAGTATGACGAAAGTCAAGACTTAAGGTATGGGATTTTTTGTCCCACTTTTTAATTCTATGAGACACATTCCATATTCACCACCTCTTTATTTTATGTACTTCATATATTTCCCATGAATTTATTTTGTGATTATTATAATAAAAATGATTGCTATTTAGATATCCATTTTATTTTATCTCTTCCATGGGTTTTATATCTCAAAAGATACCAAAACGGTAATGGAGTTTTTTTGTCTCAATTTTCTTTTTTTGAGACATATGGTATGTTATGCATCTATATTATTTCATGAGGTGTATATATAGCCCTGATAACATTTAATATTTTGAATTTATTTAACCTAATAATATTTTTAGTTTTATTTATGTTATCCCTTTATAGGGATTATGATTCAAAATTACTAAATTGGTAAATAATTTATGTTACAATCTCATCATTTATCAAGATTTTTTATAATTATGTTTCCGATGATAAAATATTATGATCCATATATCAATAAACTCGTTAATTTTATTCTCCTATGGTTATTCATGATAATATAAAGTGAAATTATGATTTTCCACTCCTTGGTACATAAAATAAATGATAAATTTTTTTTAATAAAATCCGACTTTATTTCACTTTTCAATCAGAAATTTGTTCTCTTCTAAAACCTTGTTTTCTAAAAAAAATTAAAAAATGTTTTATTATAATCCTATGGTTTTTAAAATAAAATTTTATCTATGACGTACTTTTTAAGAATTTTTTTTCAATCAATATTCATATTGTTTTCCAAAAAATGTCAGTTTGTCTTGCATTTGAAATGTTCAAGGAATAAATATTTTAACATATACAACATGAATGAAACATTCCATCATTATGAAAAAACATTTATTAAAAAATTACATTATATGTTTTCAAGGTTATTTTGAAAGGAAAACTATTTTCAAAATTTTTATGTTTTAAAAAAAATTATTCAAAGTGGAAAGGATATTTTCCTCAAAAATGTTTTAAATTATTGATAAAAATCATTCCCTGTCAAAATTGACATCCATTAGTGTTAACTATGAATTATTGGGAATATAATCTATGGATAACATTGTTATTATTTATCTAATTTTTTATAATTATTATAGCTTTATAGTTATGAAACCCATTTCCCTTCCATAAGTTATTCCATTATTAAATTCTTATTAAACCCGCTTATTTTTCCATGGGTTATGCTATGGGGAAATTATGAAATGATTATAAAACCTATATATTTTTCACAGGTTATGATATGATCAAATGTTTTTGAAATCAATTTCATTTCATGGGTTATGATATGATGAATGTTTTATGATCTTTTAGCACACAAAAATTTTATTTTCATTATGAGGTGGGTGGGACCTATATCTCTTTCTAATGCATTAGGTAATCATTTATATCTCATGAGATAGACAGAACTTGAATAGGGAGTAAACTGAGTTTACTAAGGAGATTTTTCTACGATGATGGTATTTGGATTGAACCGTGACTACTATGATTGTTTGGGGAGTGAACCCATTCTACTATAACATCCTTGTCAGTGAGCCTTCACTAATAAGGATATTATTTTATGAGTTTATGTGTATTTGAAAAATCTATGTCCTATACCAATGTTATACTCTCATGAATCATGTTAGGTGATTCCCCTATTATTAATTTCTTATAAACTTCTAATCTATGTTCTATGACTCAATATTATAATATTTTATATGTGGGGTATGGTTTTCAAATGTTATGTTCATCTTCACATATACTTATGTTCATGTAATTATTACATATCTCCATTATTTAACATTATTAATAATCTAAGCTCACCCATTCTTATGTTTCCTTTCCCTAGTTTATGAAGAAATGTATTACATATGATATGTCAAAGAATGGTTCTAGTTATGAATATCGCATTGGGAGATTATTTATTTTACTTATGGACTAGTAGTTTATGTTTCCAAGTATCAAAATACACAAAAATATTATAGTCAATGGGTGTGTGCTTGTGTAATTTAATGAATATTCATTAAAAATGATGTAATATCTATGTATGATAAGATTTGGTAGATATATGAATGGTTGGTTAATTATCCATCCTTGTAAAGATCATGGAGGCATAGAAGGATGAAAAATAACTATAGAAAAAAGTAAGAAATGTTCTAGAGATCAACCTTGATAGTAATAGAATTATAAGATTGATGAAATTAATATGTTTCTTCTCAATACCAAATTTGAAGAATGGACTTTTAGATTATGTTCATATCTCATCATTCTCCATCCAAACTATAAGAAAATATGATGTATAATGGTCATATGGATCACTTATGGTGGGAAATATGAATAGGGTTATTGAGGAGAATATATCTTATTTATTATTTTTCTACAAGTCCAAGATGGATAATAAAGTTCTAAGGGGATGATGCCACCATTACCTATACCTATATTTAAATGGGATAACATCATCATGGATTTCATTGTAGTTAATCTTGATACATCTAAAATATGTAATTATATTTAAGTTTTAGTTTATCTCTATTTTAATTTAATGAATTCCATTTCTATTTGAGAATATTTCTCACTCGATAAAATTGTTAAGATATAAATAAAGTGGAAAGGCTACATAGAGTGACATCAGTCCGGGCCACCCCTGAAGAAACAAACTATGATCTTTCCCCCAAAACCAACTTTTAAATTTCAAAAATATTTTAAAGAAACATTAAAACCATTTCCTTTAAAATAAACCCTTTTTTGAACACACCTTTTAAAAATTCTCTTTAAAACAACCAACCAAAGCGTATAAATGGAACTAAACATAATAAGAAGTAACCATCGTATTTATAAATGAACTTAATTAATAAAAGAAGAAATGAAACATTGGTATAGGTTAACTTTCATGAAAATAATAAGAAATATAGTATGTTATAATGAAAGGTTAAAGTAAAGTGGGTATTGTAGAACATATCATAAGAGAAAAAATGTATAACTAGATGAGAAAAATAATAAATTGTAAGTGATGGATAATCATGAGAAAGTATAAAACATACCTAGAGGAGATCGTAGACATACTTGGGTAGAATAATTTATCATCCAATCGATGTATCCCTAGTATATAACCAAAATGATTCTCTAATATAGCCTCACCAGTAGAACTCCCATGTATCATACAATACCATAGTGGATCCAGTTGGGATCATCATGACTATATATTATTCACCTCTCAATCCCTCACCAAGACACCTAGGATCCCTATGAGATTGAATATGGGAGGTGATTTATATATAACTCCCAAACCACATTTCAAACATGTTCATGCACATCACAATCACACTATCTCATCCCACCTCACTACACACACCAATGTGAATACACTATATAATTCAGGAATCAATAACACACCCACATAATCCATAAACTCTCACACATCAAGGGATAATAGGTCTTACATTTACATGATAATAATTATGAAATACCATTTAAATTATCTTCCAACTAATCCTTGACATCAAAAACTGGTGATTACTTTTCAAATTCATTTAAAACACCACTTTAAAATAAATTTCCTTTAACTATCCCTTATTGAAAGTTCCAAATGGGATTTATTGATTCATTTGAAAACCTCATTTGAAAATTCATTTTGAAAGAAACTTCAAAATCAAAGTACCATATTTTAGTTTAGATAAACCCAAACCATAAATAAAACACTTCCCATAGAGTATACATTTCAAAAATACATAAAGGAATGATGAGAAAGAGCCCATAACCCAAGTGACTAAGAAAATTAAAAGTATTAAACAAGATGAATCCACTAAAATATAAATGAAATGAAAATAAAAATCAAACAAAACCTCAATACATAGACCAAAATCCCAAATAAACATACCAAATTTAAAACATAAATTTAATCAAAAAATGACTCAAGAAAACCATTTTGTAATTTTAGAAAACACTTAGCTTAGACCCATTCCCTTTGAAACTATAACATTAATTCATAAAATTTTTATAAACCAATAATATATTTCCAAAAAAAATATTGATTTAAGGGAATTAATTTTTAAATATCATGAATATATTGTTTTCTTAATTAAGGAAAAATAATAAAACCTCATACCTAAAATGATGTTCTGATGAAGTAAAACCATTGAATAAATCAAGGGAGATACATGAGGAATTATGTGCACACCCTACTATCACCAACCAAAAAGGTTTAGTTTAAAATTCTATCCTAGGGATAAAAAAATGAGACCAAGGAAATATAAGAGAAGAAAAAATAGGGAAGGAATAAATAGAAGTGTAAGGAACCTTCCCTCAAGAAGAAAATCATGAAATCAAGAATTGGGAAGCCAAAAATCAATAGAATAGAAAGGAGAGTGGGTGCCTAAGCTCCCCTGGGAATCATCATCGAGTGGAGAGGAGAGGGGGAAAATGGGGTCTTTTTTTTTGAAGGGTATATTAGTATTTTTAGGTTTTTATCAAAATTTATAAGATGTAGGGTTTGGATACATGATTTAGAAAATATTTCTCCAATTGTGTACCCCTCGCTGGACACTACTCGAGAGATTCATGGTTTAGAAACATGGTTTGGTAAAACATGAACCCACTTTAAATGGGGCTATTAAAAACTATAGTCCTTCACATGGGTAGCCCCATGATTTTCACTAACCATGCACCAAACCATGTTACCTACACTGGAACACAAAAATTCAAAACTTTGAGGAAAAATAACCCAAAACTCAAGGATAAAGATAATAATAAATCATTTAACAAAACAATAGAGAAATTGAATGTTATGGTATGACATAGGGTATAATATTAATTAAATTAAATTGAGATATGAGGTTTACCATGAATTTCTAGAGTATTATGTTACAATAATTGGGTACATATGTGAGATTTAATATGGATTATCATCTATAAAATGATGATAAATTTTGGAGGACTATTAAAACCCTAGAATATATGTTGATATCCAACACGATGTATTTCAAAGGAGATTGGAATCAACTCTTTACCTTATTATATTTCTCATATGAAAAAAAATTTCCTTCTGGAATTCAATATGATGCTCCATATGGGAAGAGATATAGAACTCAAACATTTTGGGATGAATTCGGAAAGATGAAGATGGTGGGATCAGATATTTTTTAAGAAATGATAGAGAAGATTCAAAACACTTAGAGTAACATTAACACCACACAAATTAAAAAGAATATCTATGTTATTAATCATCATATTGATTTAGAGTTTGAAGTTAGAGTCAAGGTATTCCTTAGAATATCACCATGTAAGAGGATTATAATATTATAAAAGAAGGAAAAACTGAACTATAGATACATTTTCCCATTTGATATCCTTGATCACATTGAGAAGGAATATTAACACCATCCACTTACACTGAACCAATATAAAGTGCATGATGTGTTCCATGTATCACTTTTTAGGATGTTATTAATTGACCAATCACATATATAAAAATAAGATCCATTATAACTTGAACATGATCTCTCTTATGTAGAACAACTAGAATAAATTAAAAATCTTAGATATAATGTACTACGAAACAAAACCACTCATCATGTTAAAGTTTTCTGGAGGAATCATAAGTTTGAGGAAGAAATGTGGGAACCTGAATATGTAATGAGGCAAAATACCCTCATTTATTTATTAAATTAATGAATATTATATATTTAAATACTTTTAAGGGGGTAGAATTTCACACCCTAAGATTTTAAATAGATTTTCCCATTAAATAAATGTGTTCGATAGAATATGATACAAAAAACACTAAACCAAATAAAAAATGGTTTATTTAATTTTGGAATAATATTATAATATAAAATTAAATACATTACAAGATAACTAAATTAAACAAAATTAGTAAAATTACTCAAGGAATTAAATAACAAGAAAATAAAAAAACTACAAGGTTAAAATTGTCATCATCATTATATTAAATGATGATTATAACTCCAATGATAACTATATAAAGAATAAAAAAATTATAAATATGATAAATATTATGAAAATGAAATTATATAATTGGATAAATTATTTTATAGATATATGTATGGTTATGTATAGGAATGTAATATAACAGTTATATATATGGTCATTTTACTTATATGTTCATTGGAGATATGTGAATTGCATATATAGTCATTGGATATACTAGTATCTAATAGATATATTTAGGATGTTTAATTTTCATATACTATAAAAATTAAAAATTATATAATTAACATATAAAAAATAATCTGGAATGAAATAAAAAGATAGTACTTAATTAAAATGATTTATTATAAATATGTATTTTTATTCATTATAGACTATTATTATAATTATTAAATAATGATTTGATGCATTGGTAAAATTAAAATAAATATTATAATACCAATTTATTTATAAAATTTTATTGTTATAAGATAAATAATTAATTTTAATAGGATATGATTAAAATAATTTAATGTTAAAAAGATATATCTTTCATAGAATTGTTTTTCCAAGTGTTGTGTATTTTAATCTTAAAAAATTTAATTTATCACTTTTCAATACTATTAAAATAAAATATAATGTTTCAATGAATATAAAAATATATAAACACTAATTTAATTAGTAATTGATATGTAATAACATTAAGGAAACTTATTATTTAAAAAAATTCATTTTTCTATAAAAACGTTTTTTCTATATATTTTATATTTATGATTAAAATTAAAAAATCTCATACCTAAAAGATTAATTAGATTAAATGGGTTTCAATTTATGAATTAGTGTATTGAGTTTATGTATTATTTTTAATTTCATTTTTTTAAAATTATTTACTGAGGAAAAATTAAGTTTTTACGGTAAAGGTAAAATGGGATATAATGGTTAAATTAAGGGGTAATAGCCTAATATAACTCTTACATTATCTATAAATTGTGTTCATGATATAATTTATGACCAAGATTTGTTATTTTTAAAAATTTTATTCACTTTATAAGTAAAATGACAACCTTTCACATAGAAGAATATGTATTTGCGGAATTGCCACTCAAAACTCCCATATAAAAGGACCCCTTTTATATTCCTCCCCAAAAAAATCCTTTGGTTATATATTGAACTCCAAAATAAATAACCTACCATAAACCCTTAGTACATGTAAGGTAGCCTATGGTTCTAATAAGGAGGCTTAAACCTTTCATTTTAAAAGAACTCGTTATGAGATTCTGTGATTTCATCAAAGTATCTAGTTCTTAACTTTTTCAACTAATGTATCATCTAAAATATTTGTTAATATAATTATTCAATATAATTATATTTTATTAACATCATTTTTATTCTATTAAAATGATATAACTAATATATATCTCTAAACTCTTACACATTTATTAGTATCGTATATTCTTGTTTGGGTCGGTTCAACCACGTACATGAGTGATGATATACCAAAACCATCATTTTAAAAATGAATGAGTATAAATAAATTAACACTAGTAATATATGATATTAAATAATAATTTATTCTTTTAATATGGTTTATAAATAGTGACTCAAAAATGAATTTTCATAATAAAGAAACTTTTTGTTATTAGTTAATTGCCCAAAACATGTTCATCAAAAATTCTATTCTCCTTAACAGTAACCATAAATTTAATAAAATGACTATAGGACTTCATAAATCACTAAAAAATATTGATTCCACTAACTTAAATAATCTTTCAAATATGATATCTTTATCAAAGTATGAGAATCAACATCTCAATTATGAAATATGTTTGATATAATCAAAATTTATGAAATATGATGATGATAATAAACAATAACTAGCTAATATTTGTTTAGTAAATTATTACAATTTAATAATATAAAAATAAATATATATGTATAGGTATTTTAAATAATTTATTAATATGTTTATATTTATTATATAGGATTTTAAAGTGCCTTTATGGATGTTGAGAGTAATGGTAAGGGTTTTCTTTCTAATGTCGTGTTGAGATTAAGATTTTTTATACATAAATTTACATCAGTGGAAATTATAAATTATTTATCTCTAAAAATACATTTATTATATTCTGTTATAGTTATTTATTCGGTTTACATGTCTTCAAATCATTTCACATCCCTCTGGTTAATGATTCTACCAAATGGATTCTTTTAAGTGGAGTCGAACTTATATATTATTTTAAATCTTAGATATTTCTCCTCTATGTACATGTTTTGAATATTACTTTATAGAAATCATAATCCCTAATTCTTTGATTCTATAAATTAATTTTAAATTAAATTATAATTTCTTTAAAAATGGTGTGAATTGAATCTTTTTAACGCTTTTCACATGGTCATATTCTCCCACAACTTTCTCTATTATTATTTAAGAATCTTCCATTAAAAGTTTTTATGGATATTCAATGTAATTGTTAATTAATTTCTCATAATTTTCTGAAATAATTTAATTTTAAGTTATTTACTTTTAAAATAAATGTTATTTATATTGTAATGAATATTTTTTCTTATTTTTTAAATAGTTTTCTAATTTTCTTCCATAGTATTTTTCCTTCTCTGTATGTATCGTGATCATGGTTTATAGAAATTTTCATGGGATCTGTTTCTTTCTCATGGGTAAGTTAATCAATATTGTAGTTATGAATCCTTTCATGTTCATGATGAATACATATGTATTTTTATCATTATTTAATGGGTGGGACTATAAATATATACCCCTCTAATGAATTGGGAAAAGCTTTATATCTCATGAGATGATATATAATAGAATGGGGAGTGAACCAATCCACTAAAGGACATTTTCACAATGTTTATGGGAATTGGGAGTAAACCCAATCCACCATGGGACTCTATCCACTATATGATGATAATCTTAATAGTGGACCTTGAGATAATAATTGGTTTTATATGCTTATGTATATTCCACATTCATATGCTAGATTTATATGTTATGCTACCTTTTTATGAAATGTTTTCATAGATTTTGTTTATTGACATATGTTTTCACAATATGATGACAAATTTATTATAAATATTCCAAATTACTTATATTAGGATTCATGATTTATGATACATGTTTTGTTGGGTACAATTTCCATTAGATATATTCATGTACCTTGATTATGTTCTACTCACATGTTCATCTTACACACATTTATGATATTCAATTGATATCTCTTATGTTCACCCCATACTGATAATCTATCCTCAAACTTTATTATGCGTTAATTCCTTAGGTAATAAAGAAAATTATTATGTATTATGGGTTTATAAGGGTATCATGTGATAATTTTATTTATGGTATATTTTGGAGAATGTTTTTAAATTAAGTTGGTTATCCATATTATATCCAAATACACTATACCTACAGGTTATATGGTGTTATTTATTATTAGATTTAATGAATAATTAGGTAAAATTATGTAATATGTATCTAAATTATGGTTAGTTAATCTCGTTATCATCTGACACAAAGTTAATGTTTATGATCAGTTTGATTCTAGCTATGGATCCTATATCTATACAGCCATATTGTATGTCACCAACTAAGTTAATGGAGTTAAATGAATAGTCGTAGGACCTATAGAAAAAGTGATGTATTCACTCAAGTACTTCTCTTTGATAAGCTCATTTTATTTCCACCAATAAAAGAGTTGGGAGTTTTTATTTTCATGTATATTATTGGATACTAAACCAATTTACTATTAAGAGTTAGAATACAATTTTCTATAGTGATAACCTATTTGATCTATTGATGGGATCCAAATGATTCTCTAAGATTGATATGAGATCAAGTCACACCAACATACAATAAGGGTGGAAATTTTTCATGAAATAATTTGCAAAGTAGATATGGATTATATGAGTTTCTAATGATGAAAATCATTTAGGGAGACTTGAATTCTATGTTCATTTCCTTGATTAATGAGATATTTCATTCATATCTTAGTTTATATATGGTTGTCTTCTTTGATAACATCCTAGTATATTATCATACATAAGAGGACCATAAAAACATCAATTGATAGTATAGGGTATACAGATAAAGAATCGTCTTTATACCAATATCTTGACGTGATAATTCAAGATATGGGAAGTAAGATTCTTAAGGAAAGTTATATCTGGGATATACATTTTAGTGGACCCCAATTAGGTCAAGACTATGATTTCTTGAGAGTGGACTAAGAATACATTCGGGATTTGGATCATTTTAGGATTTGTGGTTTATTATTGGAATATTATTTTCAATTTATCCCTATTGAAAATGATTATGAACTCTCTAACAAAGAATGGGTTAATGTTTAGGTTAGGTGATTAGTGAAAGTGGTAGTTTTAGATATAATGTGGAAATTCACTTCCACTCCAATATTGACCTTACCTAGGTTGGGAAAACAATATATGATGTGTTATATATGATTATTAGGGGATTTTTAATACAGTATATTCGGGTTATTAGTTATTTTTCATCATAATCAACACAATAAGAGTATATCTATCTGAAACACAATCTAGTGATGTCTAAATTGGTTTATATATTGAAATATTGTTGATATTATCTAAATGGTATGAGGTTTGTGGTTTATATTGAGAATTAAATCCTCATGTATATATTATTTTCTAAAAAACTAAATCTATAGTGTATTATATGGTTTGACTACATTTTTAGATTGTTTACACCCTTAGTATTGGAAATGAAGTGGAATATTCTCTTGGTCAGAAGATGTAGGTGTGGGTTGAGTGTAAGGCATGTGATAAGTGGTAATTGATGAGCCTATTTTCCAATATTCATTTAGATATTTTATATTATCAATTGATTTATATATTTACTTCTTTTTTCATAACCTCATAATTATTGAATTTAATAAAGAATAGTTATCCCACTAACTCAGATAGCCAAGTGTAAAGGGAGAAAATATATGGTGGGGAGAATATTTTATATTTTAGTCATGAAAAAATGATATATTTTATGTTAATGGTTAGGTGGGTCCTGGAAGATCAATATGGAGTAGTTTATGTAATATTGCAATGAATTTAGAGGGGTTTAGTACCCTTGGTTTTTCACAACTTGACCAATTGGGGACTGCCTGGCTAGTGATAAGTAGAGTGTGGTAACCCAAGCT
The DNA here is from genome assembly GCA_963277665.1 of Viscum album. Taxonomy (NCBI): domain Eukaryota; kingdom Viridiplantae; phylum Streptophyta; class Magnoliopsida; order Santalales; family Viscaceae; genus Viscum; species Viscum album. The sequence continues at coordinate 1,814,495,735 of OY728156.1, forward strand.
TGCCTCCAATAGGCCATGTGATGGAGACCATCACCAATTAAGAATATCCCACATATGGGAGGAATTATCCTAAGTACTTGTACACACACACATACCTCAAATCCCACATAATGATAAAATGTAAAAACACAATTGATGCAAATGCATTCCAATAGCTATATCCCACAACCAGAGTATGAAAAAAGCATTGAAAGCATTAAAAGGGTTTAAATACAATCCCATCCAAAACTATAAATGGATTACAAACTATTCATTTGGAGGGTACTATTGTAAAATAAAACACTGGAAGGAACCTCGGTCTTTCTATCCCAGTACTAATATATTTCTACTCTTGATCAGCCTAGGACTCCAAAAAATGGCATGTTATTGGTATAAGTCACGACATGTGTGAGTAGAGCCCATGCAAGGGTGAGTATAATAATACCTAGTATAAAAACATGAAATAACCAAACATAAACCATCAAGATTATTCATATCATCAATACATTGGTATGTCTACTAAGATATAATACATAATGATAAACAAAGAAAACCTAAATATACTCATAATAAATCATCAGTATTAATGGGTATCTGCCAACACTACTAGCCATATGATTCTCCTCAAGGATTCAAGGTAGTTCTCATCTAGGAGGAATATTTCCATGAGACATGATGTAACTGATGACACTCATCCGAGAGGATGTGATCATCTATAATCACCATGATGTACTTTCCAGTTCACTAAAGATCATGTTATCTTGATAGGGGTCACACTGAGGACTATTGGGGGATTCCACCAACCCTACTAGATCAAACTTCTATATAGGGGATTGAAACCCTATTCATGGTTTCCAAGCCAAAACCACAAACCCCACTTAGGAAAGATATGGCAGATGATCCCACCCCAAAAATCATAAAGGGATGCAACAGACACTATTCTAAATAGAACCCATAGAGGGGATAAAAATCCCACGTTGATGATGTAGTGCCACACTATACCCTCTTAGGTAGAATAAGGAATTACACTCAACTAAACCTTATCTTTATTGGGGAAAGTAAGGGCTCTAAACTACCATATAGGAAGTTCATGTTGGGTATAGAGAGTAAAAATTCTATATCTCTAATCTTAGAACTACCTATTCCCATTCCCATGTCTCTCTTCCCATGACCGTGTACACCTGGTCATGCCCATATAATGTGGTCATTCCCATGTACTAATTTTTTTCTGAGTAACAGTCCATGCCCATGTACTCTTCCCATTCCCAAGTTCAGGGCCATATATATACCCATATATCCACTAGGACAGACACTGATCCACCAACATGGGTTCACATGGCATGTGATACATTTCACATGGTGTTTGATACTTTTCTCTAGGCATAAACCCTACCACCTTAGAATATGGACTACATTTCATGTGTTTATGGGACCACACACCATGTGGCTGGTAATTTCTTAGCATTTATAGACTATTAAATTCATCTCTACCCATGCTACATTCCCTCGATCTAACCCTAAATCACACTAATGATCATGGATCTGGGGTTGACCATCCTTGCCATCATCATTACCAGGATCCAAGAAGTCTGATATGCTTAGAAATACGTCATCACCACCTCACATCATCCCTTAATGTCAAACTAGGAAAACTGAAATATCTGATCTGATCTTGATCCATATTTGATCTTCCATTTTCATCATTGTACCTCGATCACACCATAGATCTTGAACTACACCCATGGTATCGATATGTTGCACTGAAGAATTTTCATTCAATGATCAAATACGTAGTATTTATAAAACCTATATCTAAGTAAATACTCTTGATGAATCCTAAGAATAAATAGGGGAGAAATCAATAAATCAAAAATGAGGAACAAACCTTGTTTGTGATTGGGTTGGCCTTGAATATATACCTTTAGAACAACCAAAAAAGGGTTATAAAAATCATTGAATCAATTCCAAAATCCCAAAAATAAATAAAATCGAACTCGCAAGAATGATGGAAAAATGAATCAAAATATTATAAGAATTTATTAGATTTCATCATGGAATAATAAATGGACAAAATTAACTATACAAAAATAACACCCTACCTTACGCTAGATTGATCACTATAGAAGAATTAATATTCATTGTTGTTGTTCAAAAGATCCTTGAACTTTGATGTTGTTGGGAATCCTCAATTCGATTTCATTCTCTAGATCTCCTTCAATGTCTCCCATTAATATCTAGGTTTATGTACTAACACTATGGATTTTTTATAGCCACATATTTATAGAAAAGTGAGTTAGGTAAATGTTCTAAAAATAAGAAAATAAATAAATTTATTTATTTATTTTATTATTCCCCCCAATGATATACCTTTAACAAAACACCCAATGGAGATAAATCTTATGTCACGCGTAGGGTAAAAGCCACTTTCTAAACTCAATATAAATCATTGATTTCTCATCTGAGTCTCCATTTGGTTGTAAGTCCACTATTTTAGGAAAAATATATGCGCATGATATTTATATATTTAATATTTTTATAATAACAATATTGATATTGTTGGGACTTGGAATATCACATTATCTGAGTGACTAGATTTGAAAATATTATTAGATATGTTTTAAATATTTACATTAAAATAATAGAGATGTTACATTCTTCCCTCCTTAGATCTTCTCATCCCAAAATTCAAAAAAGTTTATAGAAAGAGATATAGGTACTGAACTTGCATTGGGGTCTCCCTCTCCCAGGTTCTCTTCTAAAGATTCATATGCTACAAACAGACATGTACCAATGGAATCACTTAACCATATAGGATCTATTCTTTTAGATCCTTGATCTCCACAGGGTACTCTTTAAAGGTAGCTTCATCCTCAATGTCCATCTCTCCCAAGATGGTAACATATGATGTGTCTTTCACATACCTCATCATTTGTGACATGTGGAAGACATTTTTTAACTAGTATAACTATTTAATTAGGGTCAAGTGGTACACCGCCTCACAAACACTATAGATTATCTAGAAAGAACCAATGAATATCATATATATCTTTCCACCCGGCCAAATATTCACAATCAACATCAAGGTGTCACCCTCAGGAACAATTGGTCCCCCTCCTCAAACTCCAAAGTTCGTCGTTGTTGATTCGTATAATACTTTTGATGACTCTGTGTGGTCATTATCCTCTCTTACATGATATTCACCTTCTTTATCCTAACTCTGACCAACTATGGGTCCATGAGTGCTGACTCGCCTAGATCGGTATAACATAGTGGTGTCTTGTAGGGTCTCCCATACAATGCCTCATATGGTTACATACTAATGGTGGAATGGTAGTTGTTATTGTATGAACAATATACTAAGGTTAGGTGGTCCTCTCAAATATGTAAAAAGTCTAATATGAAGTATCAAAGCATGTCCTCTTGAACCTGAATGGTCTAATCAGTTTTACTGTCATTATGGTGGTAAAACAACTTATTCAAAGAAAAATGAGTAAAAAATTACCCCTCCAATCCTCTATATAAATTTGACCTGAAGTGATAAAGTGATTATATAATGATATTCAAGGTAAATATATAGAACATGGATATCTCATGTACGTAAAGGCATACCAAGATCTCTACTATGCTCTACTATTAGATAGCTTGGAAGTGGGTTGAGCTAGTGATTTGGTATATGAACATTCTTAATCCATCATCTCCTTTAGACATATGTGGAAGACTCATCATTAATTATATAGATATATCATCTGACACCCACTCTACCGCCTTAAGGGGTTGAGCCAAACCCACTGGATCTTGGTTCTCATCCTCACCAACTAACATGTGAGGTATTGAGAGACAAACTCTGATACACACTTTTTTATGTTTTCCCACAAAAACTAATGTCATAGGTGTAGTTACATCTTTAACACACCCATATGTATAGAAAAAATGGTTGTATGAAACTCTCTCATCACCTCCCCACACGATGTCACTAGAACCATAATCCACATTCTGAAAAGGATAACATGCCCCCCACATTCATAAAATCCATCAAGAGCATGTCCAATGGATTTCAGAGCACAAAATGTCTCACGGTTATTATCTCCCTATTGAGCCTCCCAAACCTACTGTAGAAGTGTTGGTGTAAAAACTACTGATTATAGATAACCTTCACTATTTTCATCAATTATGAAAAAAAAATGATGATAAATGCTCTAAATCCTTGGTCTACAACCATGAACAATATATTCTACTGAGAGAATCCACCACTGCATTCCCCTTCCCAATAGTATAGACTATCTCAAAGTCATAATCCTAGAAGAACACTATCCTTATACATTTTCTCAAGTTAATATCATTTTGAGAGAAGATATACTTGAGACTATTATGTTCATAATAGATGATAATTGTGCCCCCATGAGGTATTATCACACAATATTTAGAGATATGACTACTGCTACCAGCTCTAGATCATGGGTTATGTAATTCTACTTGTGAATTTTCCACTATAGATACCCTTAGTCAATCAATTTATATATCTACATTTGAACACAACCAAGACTTGTCCCTAAGGAATCATATAACACCACGTACTTGAAACCCTTCTTTGAAAAAATCATGATAGGGTAGTTTGTCAATATTTACCGAAACTCCGGGAAAGCCTACTAGATCCTATCCCTTAAAATGAAAGGATTCCCCATTCAGGTAAAGGAAGTAAAAATTATTGGTATTCTGGATAAATTGATCACAAATCTCATGTAATAGCCTACTAACCCAAGGAATCTTTGAACCTCTATCACACACTTGGGTAGTTCCCAAGATAATATTGCCTCAACATTCTTTAAGTACACGGTTACACCCTCTGATAAGATGACTTGTTAAAGAATTCAAACCTCTAAAATCTAGAACTGAAACTTTGAGAGCATCTCATAAAGCTGGTGTGATCAGAGTATGTCCAGGACCATCATCAATTGTCTCACATACTTCTACTTAGATGCTGACTACACTAGAATATCATCAATTAATACCACCACAAACTAGTCTATAAAAGGATGAAATATCTAGTTCATGAGTCCCATAAATATTTTTTGGGTGTTCATTATCCCAAAAGGCATCACCAATTACTCATTGTGATTGTAGAGACATCATAATTCCATCTTTTTTATATCCTCATCCCGTAATCGAAGATAGTGATACCATGATCTACGGTCAAAATTTGAGAACCATCACACCCCTATCAACTGATTGAAGAGGTTGTTGATCCTTGGTAGTGGATACTTATTCATAAAAATAACTTAGTTCATGCACTAATAATCCATACACAACCTCATGCTCTCATATACCTTCTTGGGAAACAACACTAGGGATTCTCATGGGGAAACACTGGCTTAGAAAAATCCCTTACTCTACAAGCCCTCTAAATAAACCCTTTGATCATGAAGCTATAATGGAACCATCCAATATTTTGGTGTAGATATTTTCTTCATCCCAGAGTGTAAGAAAATGTATAATTTTTTCTATAAATGGGAAAGTAATCCTAAAATATCCTCCAGAAAGACATCCTCATGCTCCATCACCACTATAGGAAGATGAAATCCCATATCATCCACCACTCCATGGGATACACTAGAAAACTTGTGAGTAATCAGTTATGCCCTCCTATATATGATCCCAACCTACTCTACCTAGGTTTCCTTCTCACCTATAAAGGAAAACCTCGATTGGTCCCCTTAGATACGTAAAATCCTCCTCCTAAAATAGTTAATCTGGGCATAAACTATGGATAGCCAGTCCATACCTAAGATGATGTCATATTGAATCATCACTAATTCAAAGAGATCACATAATAATCTCTAACCTCCAAGAATCAAGTCACACTATCAGAAGAAGTGTATGATCATTGATTCACCTTTGGTATGAGTCTCCTAGTATAAGGGTTGATCCATGGGATCAACTGTAATCTATAAGTATCAAACTATAGAAGTGTTAAATAAAAGAGTGTCTTGTGCTTGTATCTATCAGTGATGCATCTAAATTAGAGACGAGAAAGATAATGCCTCTAATCATCATGGGAGTCTTTGGGGCATAGGATTCTACTTCCTACATTTTTTCCCATCCCTAACCACCATCTTCCTGATCATGGCATGAACCAAATGGGGGAGGTAGTGAAAATAATTCAATCTACGTGCTACCTTTTTATACTCTTCCAAATCCCCTAACACATTCACTTCCATGTGTATCATGATTCTCCTACCACTTTCTCTGTCTTAGCGGTCCATCAACCATATCCCTATCATCTTTGTGGTGGATTGGACAATATTGAGAAAGATGTCCCCTACTATCACAAGATAAGCACCACATCTCTAGAGATAACTCAATCCATACTAAGATCCCTAAACAACTAATCCATTTTCATGATAGCCTACTCTAAAGCATCTCACAAATCCATATCCCTATGGTCGTCATTAGATAATATATGTCAATGTCTCATCTTCTATGTTCCCACTACCATCTACTGGTAATGGTATCTACTCTTCTAAGAAACTATCCACTTTTAAGGCCCGCTCAAGAACTCCAACATAGGTGGGAATAAAAATAGATATCACTCAATACCTAATGTATTGTCATAAGACCCACTAAAAATTGTGTTCTCTATAGAAGGGATCTCAAACCATAACCATAGAATATCATTAAAGGTCAGTGAACCTTGTTGAATACTCTTACATAATCACACATTCATACTATAATTATAAAATATCCTAAATGTGAACTGATCAAAACATGTCCATATAGAACTCCTCTATAAAGATACACTCTAAATCTAGCTAGGAGAGTTTTTTTCTCATCATGTGACTAATTCACCAGAACACACCATCACCTAGAAGATCCTTAAAGAAGACCCACCACTAGAATACACCATCACAATCTGATCTGCATTTTTCCTCACAAGGTTGAAAACATGGGTCACCACCTCAAGAAAGTCATCAGCTACCCAGAAATCTATCACACCTAAGAATATTAGAAGTCGTTGCCTTCAAAACTCATGGAGTGTTATCAACTTTCACACATCCTCAGTTAGTACTAATTGTGTAATATTATTCTCAATGGGTGGTGGAATAATTATAAAACCACATGGAGGTACCACCTTCTTTACAAACCCCTATACTAAAGCCTCATCACTCAGTGGGTCATCCTTATGATCATGTAGTCAAATCAGGGTTGGCCCTATTCGCGGTGGAAACTTAAAAAAAATGATGCACCATGGCCAATGAGTATATCTTGGGGTATGACTCCAGAAGGAAATGTAAATCACAACCCCTTATTATATGATGCATTTATCCAATTTTTACCCTACAACTAGTTCCTATATGTACTGGATCAACAAGCAAGTTATCAAAATCTATGTTAATGGATACATTGGATGATGCTCAAGCACTGGACACCCTTTATAGAAATCCAAACTCAAAACACTTAAATATTGTTTCCATAAATCCCAAACTAACCTCACAGATAGTAAATATTCAAAATATAGTCCTAAGGTGGAACGAACTCCTCTAATACCACTATATCATGACCTGATTCACTGGGTCCCACCTATTTTGTGATAAGATGAGTGTGATAACCCCAAGCCTACCTCCAATAGGTCTGGGACTAGAGACCATTATTGAGTATTTATATCACACATATAGGAGGCATTATCCTAAGTTCTTTTATTCACACAAACACATCTACAATCCCATACAATGATAAAATGTAAAAAACACAACTGATACCAATGCATTAATACAACTATATCTCACAACCAGAGTACAAAAATTACTAAAAATGATAAAAAACTAAATAAAATATCAAGGAAAACTATAAATTGAGTTCAACCTATTCAAAATGAGGGGACTAATACCAAATGAAACACCAGAAAACTCAGTCTATATGGCCCAAAAATAATCTCTGTCTACTCTTGGTCCACCCAGGACTATCAAATAGCTTGTCATCTTCATAAGACAAGACATGTTTAGGAAATGGCCATGTAGGGGTGTGTATAGTAATACCAAGTAGGACATGCAAAAAAACCAAAAATAAATAATCAAGATTAGTTAGATCAAAAATATATAAGTATATCAATAAAGATATGAGACATATTGATAAATATATAAAACATAGATATACTCATAACAAAAAAACCAATCTCTAGTGTCATCAACCAACACTTCTAGCCCCAGGATTATGCTTGGGACTTCAAAGAAATGCTCATCTTGGAGGAATCACTCCACGATTCATGTTGTCACTAAATAAACTCATCTGAGATGTCATGATCATGTTGAATAACCAAGATGTATTCAATGGGTCTCTAAAGATCTTGTTGTCCAAATAGGGGATCAAACCATAGACCATTGGAGATGACACCAACCTTACTAGATCAAACTACTAGATATGGTATTGATTCCCTATGCATGGTGGTTATGTCAATACCATGATCCCCACCATGGAAATATATTATAGGGGATCCCACCCCATGCCTTATGGATGGATAAAAAAATCTACCTGAATAATATACCATATAGGGGATCATAATCCTTTTCCAAGGACATAATGTCACACTATACCCTCATAGGGTTGGGCCAAGGAATCACACTCAATTGAATTTGGTCTATACTGAGTAAAAAAAGGCTCTAAATTACCCCATATTAGGTATACATCATGTATAGAGGGTACGCAACTTGTAACTATAATACTAGACCTACCCATTTCCTTTTACCCATGTTCGTGTATACCTAATCATGCCCATGTACTATGGCCATACTAGTGTACCTAGTCATGTCAGAGTTTCTGGTTTTTCCTATGTACTCTTCCAATTTCCATTTTCTTAACCATGACTATTCTTGTGTATCCTATGAGATACACATCAAGTCACTAGTATGGGTTCACACTGCATGTGACATGTGTCACATATCATTCCATACTTTTATCTACATGTAAAACCAAACATTGTAGAAGAAGGACTACATGGCATGTGTTCATGGGAATACAAACCATGTAGTCGGGAATTTCTTAGAAATCAGTCTTTTCAACATGCCTCTACCCACACCCCCTTCCTTAAATCTAGCTATAAATCACACCGATGATCATGGATCTCGTGTTGACCAGCCATGACATCACAAGTACCTAGATCTACACCATTCGATCTACTCAAAATCAACCACCATCACCCAGTGCTGTCATGACACATCAAATTGGAAAGTGGGATTCTTCATTCTGATCCCAATCTATCTATGATCATCCAACATAATCATTTCACATCAATCAAAACCTCAATCATGAACCACACCCATAGTATCAAACTGTTACATCGAATAATAGTCATGAAATGATTCAATATCTAGTATTCATCAAACTTCCATCCAAGTAAATACCGACAATAAATCATGTGAAGAAACATGGGATAAATGCATAAATAAAAAATGAGGAATGAACCTAGGCTATGTTTGGGTTCACCTTTATTCTTTTCTATTATAATGAATAATTAAGATTAATAAAAATCAATGAATCAATTCTAAAATCATAGAAAGAAATAAACACGAACCTCCAAGCACGATTAACCTGAAATTAAAACAGTTAGAAGAATTGATTTCCATTCATCATGGTATAATAAATGGGGAAAATAAACCTTGGAAAAATTTACATACCTTGGTTTAGATCGATCATTGATTAAGAATGGATTTGCATCATCGTCGTTTATGAGATCCTCAAACTCCGATTTTGTTGGCAATCCTCGATTTGATTTTATTTTCCAATGTATCCATCATTGAATCCTCTAAATATCTAGGGTTATGTGAATAACCCTTGGGATTTGGAATAACCACATATTTATAGAGGATCTAGTTAGGTTGTTGGACTAAATAATAAAATAAATAAATTTATTAATTAATTTTATTATTTGCGCATGTGATTGTACACTACCAAAATGTCCAAAGTTGACAAAGATTATTTCACATAGGGTAAACCCTACATTTTGGACTCAGCAGTAGTATCATATTTCCCATAAAATTCCATGTTTGGAATTTATACCACAATTTAAGGAAAACTATGTGCATATGATATTAATATATTTAATATTTTTAAAATATAAATAATGGGCTCATTGGGGATTGGAATCTCACTCAGTCTCATCATTTGGCTCTGAAAATATTATTAAATATTTTCAAAATATTTTCATTTAAAAAAGAACGATGTTACATGGTTGACCAAGATATATGTTGATGTCCTACAATAGTTTTGATGGCATGAGCTAAAGAAGTACATTTTAGTCATTGTCTTATTATGCCTCGCCTATCATCATATGAAAACTATGAACCAAAGTCTGGGTGGTCTTATATATCCACTTCTCATTCAAAATTTTAATTGGGGATAGGTCATAATTGTTTTTTTAATGGGACTATAGAGGTTGCAACAAGGTAGAGATATAGTGTGGGTCTTCATTGACTGTTTATGCATGGTTAAAAACTTATTTCCAATTAAATATATGTAATCAGTTAATGATTTGGTAAGATTATAATTTTGATTAATTGAATATATTCATACAGTGGATATGAGTTTCATGTTGGAACATGATGTATGGTCTATTTCCTATTTCTAAAAGGGGTTTTAGTCAGAATTATCCACTTATATGGATATCATTATAATATACCATTCTCTTACTAATAAAAAGTTTGAATATAAAATCTAAGTTCTTGAGGATATTCTTTGATTATTCATCCAATATTTCATTATATCATATGAGGATCATCTAACTATAATATATTTCACCTACATAAACTATTATAAGGAAGTGATTTGAATGGAACCCCTTCAGGCACTATATAGAAGGCTATTTCATCCTCCTATGTGTTGGATGAAGGTAGGGGTATCATCACTTATTTAATCGAGTATCATGCAAGAGATTTTAGATTATAATCAAAATATTTAATGTGATTAAAAACTACTCGTAGTAGGTAACAATCATATATAGACTAATGTTGTTGACCTATTAGGATAAAATAAATTATATGAGGAAAAAATGGAAATTTATCAAAAGAACGTGCCTCACGTGCCAGGCGGTTTTCAAATATTTCAGACCATTGCGACCCCGGACGGTGCTACTCCGGGGGCGTTTCCGGCCTCTACAACCTTTGATCCAGGAGTCTCTTCTAGCACCGAGGCCCCTCGTCCTCAAGAGACCCCTGGATCTCCTCTCTGGTCTCATCCGCCTGAGAGATCCTTTCGCGATTCTCTGTGTGGCTCATCCCGTGGATTCCAGAGGTTATGCTTCTTGGAGGTTGGTCTGGTCTCTTCAGTGGCAAACAGAACCTGGCTAAGCTTAGGGAGTTTTGTCGCAAAGTTAGAATGTATGGTTCTATGTAAGCTGACACGATCAATTGTCACATATGGGTCTTTTGGAAGAAGGGGTTTCTATGGATTTGGTTAGTGCGAGGGACCAATTCATCACATTGAAATTTACCATGGATTCAGGGTGTTTGCTACTTTCCTTTGTGTACGATAGTCTAGAAATAGTCTGTGGTCAGAGCTTAGCTCCTTTGATCCGGAGGAGCTCCCGTGGCTGGTGGTGGGGTATTTAAACATTATCCTTGACCCTGGGGAGAAGAAGGGGATAAGTACCTTCCCTCAACAGGACAGCTTGGATTTCACGAGTTTTATGGCGGGTAAGGGTCTTCTTGATCTGGAGTATTCGGGGGACCGGTACACTTGGTGCAACAATCAGAAGAGAGGCAGGTGCTGCTGGAGCAAGCTCAACTGGTGTCTGGCCAAAACCAAATTTATCAACTCCTTTCCTAATGTAAAGGTGACTCATCTCGTTTGAGGTATATATGACCACTCTCCACTACTGGTTTCTCTCCCTCCAAGGTAGGATCTCCCAGAATCTTTCAGGTTTTATCAGCAGTGGTCTCAAAGCCCTGGTTATCATCAGATCATGTCAAAGATGTGGGGTGAGCCGAGTCGTGGGAATACTTGGGTAGCGCTTCATGGTAAACTCCGGAAAATAAGTTCGAGCTTTAGGAGTGGGATTGGTGGATTTCTCCCTTCGACCAGTATATGGGGATCTTGAAACAGAGCATAGAGAACCTAGAGTCCAGCCTAGAGGAGGCTTGGAACGATGTTGTCTTTGAGGAGTTAGTAGGCAAGAAGGCTCGCTGGGAGAAACTGATCCTGAAACAAGAGACTTTGGCTCAGGAGAGATCTTGGGTGAGGTGGCTACATGAGGGGAATGAAAATACAGCATTTTTTCACGCCTGCATCAGCGAGAAAAGACACATTATCAAACCTAATATTAAACTTCAGGATGGAACTTACACAAAGGAAAAAGACATTGTTAGGAGTATGGAGCACTCTCTCTTTAGGGACCTCCTGGCCGGACCTAACCCGAGGAGGGCTTCTGGCTATCCAAGAAGTAATGCTGCTCTTTGGGAGATGATTCCCAGGGTGGTGTCTAGCATGGACTATGAGGCCATGGAGGTGATTCCAGATGAGTAAGAAATTCACTTTCCAATGATGAAACTTAACCTTGAGAGTGTACCAGGCCTGGATTGCTTCACAGTCTCTTTTTACAGGGGGGTGGGATGTTGTAAATGGGGATATTATTGAGGCCATCCAGGACTACTTTCGCAGAGGGAGACTACCACATGTAGCCAATGCTACCACTCTGATTCTCATCCTGAAGATCAATGACCCTTCTTCCCTTGTGCACTACAGACCTGTGATTTTATGCAATTTCCCCTACAAGATCCTCGCAAGCGTGATCAACTAGATACTGTCCCAACTTCTCCTTCGGTGCATATCCATTGAGCAACATGGGTTTGTTAGAGGGCATTCTATTTAGGGAGCTGTTGCACTAGCTCAGGAGGTGATGCAGGATATTAACATAAAGACCGGTGGTTAAAATTTGGTGATCAAGTAGGACATGAACAAGGCTTACAATCGGATCAAATGGAGTTTTATAAATAGAGTTCTCGCAGTGTTGGAGTTCTCAGCCAGAGCAGTGGATCTCCTCTTCAGGAGTTTTAGTTCTTCTTGGCTAGCGGTCCCTTTCTTGGGGAAGAATCATGGTTTCATTAAGTCTAAGAGGGGCCTCCGGAAGGGGGAACCGATCTCACCTAGTATCTTCATACTAGCTCAGGACACTCTCAACCACCTCATCAACCAAGGAATATCAGATGGAGACATCCTACCCTACAAAAGGAATATGAACCTTCCATCGATTTCCCATCCGATGTTTGTGGATGATAGGGTTATCTTTACTAATGGAGGTAGGGGATCTGTACGAGCAGTTAAGAAGATACTGGATGATTATTGTTTCTGGAGCGGTTAAGTTATCAGCACCTCAAAGAGTCAGTTCTTCATCTCTCACAAATGTACTCCCAGATGAGTTTCCTCTTTGTGTAGCCATCTAGATATGCAACATGGTGTTTTCCTCATAGAATACCTGGGTTTTCCTATTTCCTCAGGTAGGCTTCATGTTCAAGAGTTCAATCAAATAGTGCATAGGATTACAAGTCATGTCCTGAACTAGAAGAATTGCTTCCTTTCATTTGGGGGGTGTATCACCCTGGTTAATAACATCTTATTTGAAATGCTTGTCCATGTGATGGCATCCTACCATGTACCGCAGGGATTTATCCATACTATTGACAAGGTTCCCTATACTTTTATCTAGGACACAACATCGAAAGGTAAGAGGCATTGGGCCTCATGGGGCAGGTTGGAAAGATCTATTCATGATGGGAGAATCAACGTTAGGAGTCTTCAGTGCACATTACATTGTATGCATGCCAAGATTGCATGGGAGATCCTGGAGGAGCACACGCTTTAGGGTAAGTCCATGTCTATCATCGGAGGTGGCACTGTGAAGGCTATGAGAGGGTATTCTTCTCCTTTCTGGTCAATCATTCTCCCCCTCCTTCAGACTCTCCACCAGAACTCCCACTGACTGGTTGGAGCAAGGGAAATCTCCTTATGGAATCGTAATTGGACGGGCTTAGTTCTCATGTTCTCGGGCTACCTGGCTCCCCTGATTACGGTGAAAGAAGCGAGTCTCTACCCAAGTTTTACAATGGTGGTCTTGGATGGGGGAAAAATAGGAACTCCTAAATTCCATTGAGTTAAATACAGATCCAGATAAATGTGTGTATGTTCCTACATCCTCGTGAGTTTTCTCCACTAGATATTTTCACAGGATGTTTTCTACGCAGATCCCCCAGGACAACTAGAACGATGCACTGTGGTGTAACAAGATACCAGCAAAGTTCAACTTCTTGTCCTGGAGAATAAAGAACTTAGCCATTTCCTTGGACGATAACATCAAGAAGGTGGGAATTTGTCTAGATTTAAGATTTTATTTCTGTAAATCTAGGTGAGAATAGAGTTCACATCATCTTTTCTAAGAAGGGGGATGGGCTCAGGCAGTGTGGACTACATTTGGTGGCCTCACTGCTTTTACTTCGCATAACCTATGGGATGCTCCTTTTGTGGTTAGATGGTTCCATATATCATAGGACTCTAGAATGGAATGGATGGCTCGAGCTGTGATTTTTAGTGTCAGGTGCTGGTGTCTGTGGCAAGCAAGGAACCAGGCATGCTTTGATGGCCAAACTCCTTCGGTGTGGTCCATAATTGTGAGGACTCGCTTCCTGCTGGTGGACAGAGCTTTACATATCTCGGACTGGAGAGGGGATCTTTCTCTCAGGCTTCTATAGTTTAGGAACTCCTCCCCTCCACCTTCCCCACTGCTTTGGCAATGGGTCTCTTGGCATCCACCAGTTAGCGGCCTCAAGCTGAATTCGGATGGGTCGTGCAAGATGAGCGCCATGAGCGGAGGGGGGTCATTCCTGGCTTTGGGGGGAATGTGGTTTTGGATTTTACTTAATTCTATTGTAGTGTTACTTACCTCTAGACTGAGGCCAATACGATGTTTACTGGACTCTCCCTCTACATGCAGAAGAATCTTGGCATCACTCAGGTGGAGACCGACTCTACTATCCTTCATGACTCCCTGCACGATAAAGGATCACTGCCTTGGACCATAACTTATATTGTTTTCAAGTGTATATCTCTTCTTGGGGACAATATCTGAGTAACCCATACTTTGTGTGAGGGGAACATGGTTTTGGACCATCTGGCCTCTTTAGCGAACCACAACTCCATTGGAACTCTCCTCCTCTCTAACAACTGCTTGAATCCAGAGCGTGTGGAGTTGGTCAGAGGGGATGCCCTCGGCTTGCACAATTTCAGGACCCCTTAGATTTTTTGTCATTTTTGTACTTTATTTCTTGAATAAAAATCTAATTTTAATGGAATATAATGTTGACCTAATGAGTTTAGGGTGGGTGATTAGGTTTTCTTGAGAAGGTCGCCTCAGTAGGGTCATAAACATTTGAGGAGTAAATGGAAATTAATGTCTTGTTATGTGGTTATAATAGAGATACTATAGAGGATTAATACATTTTTCAATAAGTGGTGATTATTTTAAGGTACAATACTGTAAATAATTAATATTAGGTATCTTAACTATATATACATAAGTTAAACCCCGTTTATGTTATCAAAATTAATCATGTAAAGTTAAAAGCCAACACATCATTTGAAGAGAATGTTTTATATGTAGTTAATTGGAGATAAAAGATACTCCATGGAAAGATGTTACATGTAGTATGTGTGTAGTGGATTCATGTACTTATCATGTTGGAGACTTGGGAGTGGGAGGCTAATAAGTGAGCTCAATGAGAAAAAACCAATATATATATATATATGAGGTATCTTAAGAATGAAAAGTGACGTGGTAGAGATTTCATAATGTCATAAATATTTTTTGGAACATTGTGAATTTAATTTTCAAAGTTTTATATATAAAGTGGGTTTATTTTATTGAAATTTTAGAATTTTGATGGAGGTTTAAGATTTTAAGTGAATGATCCCAGGTGATAGATTATAATATTTTATAGTAGATTCAAAAAAATTACATAATTTATTTGTACATTATGGAGTGGAATTGGAGAATGTATGTAGTTGGTGGACCACTGAATGGCGTGTGGCACCTAAATAGGTATTCTGTATTTAATTGGTATCAATGGAGGTGAACCATGTACTTCATGGAATTTTTGTTTGTTTTTACATATTTTATGATACCCATTTATTAAAGATAAATGAGACTAAGTTTCCTGAGGAGAAAGAACATATAAGTAAGATGTATCTATTCCCTAATATTTACAACATTTTTTACATTTTTCTTTTGTTATATGACTTGTGAGTGATGGAAGTGGGGTATGTTCGCTCTAAAATGGAAATAAAGTGGGTTTTCATATGTGTTCTGAGACAAGTGAGGCCAATTAGGCTTATAATGGATCCTATAAGTGTTTTTAATTGATCACATTATCATTGGTGTCTATATTTTCCTATGGGAAATGTTGGGTATTGTGAATTTGGATATCATATAGGGTGGAATTCTTGTGATATGATTTTTTAATGATAAATGGTTCTTTAAAGTAACCCTCTATAAGGGGGAAAGTCATGATTATAGATGGTCTAGTGTGAACATAGCCTTTTGATGAGAAATGGTTCGATAATTTTCAATATGGATTAGACTTTAGGAAAAGGTTGATTGGCAAATAGCATAATTTTCACCAAGGGTGGATAATATTGAATGGTGGTGTCTAAGAGCATGAAACTAATGATAGGTGTGTTGGTACATATGAATTGGGTATTTTTAGTTATGGTAATTTTCCCATTGGTCTCAGTTCAACCTAGTCTTAAAATCATGGGAAGTATGGACATGTGATATTCCAAACTAACTATTATTTTGATGGTTGTATGTATATTCCATCTTGATACAATCTATACTAATATTTTATCATGATAATCCAATAGGTTGGAAACATGTCATCCAGTACTCTCAAGTATTATGAGTATTAATGGTTAGAACATACCCTGACTGGTTGTAACATCTGGACGCTAAAGCCACTAAACCAGTGCTTCGAGCTGGTTTAACACAAGGCCTCAAGTGTGCCTCCTCATATGCAAGAGGCTTCCAACTAGTAGTGAGGTCCTAGAAGGTGATAGTAGGGAGAATATTCTCTCATATCAGAGTAAAAAAATAGAAAAAATATCCAAGTATCATACACTGTGGAAATTTAACAAAGTGTAGAAGCAATAAACAACTGAAATAAAACAATATGTAATAGTAAAATATTGTAACAATCCTGAATAGCTATGCAATATGATACAACACTAGTCACCCACTAGGTAGACTATATAGATACAAGTACAAAGAAATCGTAAGTAAAAGTACAGGGCTCTGCTACTAACTCTGAGCCAACCCATGTACCTGATCTCCAAAAAATGTCGAACTACAGTAGCCCATTCAGTAGAACCACTCGAGCAGTTCTACTCAATCAGTAACACTGGACTCAGCCCTACCAACCATGTAACTCATTCTCAACCTGAAAATCAGACCTAAGGTCTATAATACACCGAGGTTCATGTATAGGGGTGAGAAAGAATCTCAGTAGGCAACCCCGATAAGAAACCTGTAATTGTGCTGCTAAAGTGTATACAAAAGTAACATGCTCATCCTAGATATGACATAACCAAAAGGTAGAAAAAATCAAACATGAAACCACATTCAAACTCAGGTTCTGTAATCCCTTTCAACTGGGCAAGTGCCACCATGGATGTCCATATCTATATACAAACACATGTATAGTCCCGTACCTACATAAATATGAATATTCATTGTTATGTGTGTAAAACAACATGAAACCACATCAACAGTCGATCCTTGGGTCCAAAATCCCAATCACCTAGACATCTTGTGTAAGGGAGTTGAGCTAGACGTCATGCTAATCAATCTGTGTGTCTTTAAGTCGATCTGTGGGACCTTAATCCCATTGACATGTACCTGCTTTGGCCAAATCCGGAATTATATATCTGAGAAAGCTACATCACAATAGGGGGACGCTCATCCTACTCCTGGGTTCACACATACTCACCTCCAATCACAACTAGAATACCGTATACCGATGGTCAATCCTATAAAAGGTCACTGGTTAAAAAACATAGATCATAAGCCCATGAATCCAACCGAGACTAAGAAAAACTCACCCTGTTGTCACATTTTTCAAGCTCTCCCACATGCACAGAAAAACCTCACCCAAAGGCATAGTACAACCTCACCTGCAGGCATATCAGAACCTCACTCGTAGGCATAGAACAAACTCACCCACAGGAATATCATAACCTCACCCGTAGGCATAGAAAAACCTCTCCCATAGGCATATTAGAACCTTTCTCATAGGTATAGTACAACCTCACTTGTAGGAATATCACATAATAAACAAGACATGTAAATTACACTATTACATGGTTTTTTCAATAATCAACTCATGTGAAAAAAAAATTATAAAACCAATTTCATCAAGTAAGGATCAATAGTTGGATACAAGGAAGCACCTCTGGTCATCCCAACAATATATATATATAGCCTCAACAACCAACTCCCAGATAATACCTCTGGGTACTAATAAAATATCAGAAATGACATGGCTCAGAAGCTGGATACTAGGAACACACGTCTGGCATCTCAATAAAAAAACTGATCCTAGGAAGAACATCTAGGCATCCTAAAAAAAGGAATAAACCTTGCATCAGTCTTGAAATCCACCAACCAGGAAGCACCTCTGGTGAACATCACTGCATCATCAATAAACAAGTGAAACATAACAAAGAGTGAGGGTGGCTCAAATTCCCAACCCAATCACTACAGTCACAGCCCCATGGGATTACTAATTTGGAACAGGTTCTAGGTGACACTTGAACACCATCTCTACCCAAACATGACGTACAGCTCAGGGTCAGTCAAACCACAGGCACCCGTTGGGTCCCTCAAATCAAACACAAAGAGGCATCCTACTTGGGATCCTCTATGTGAACATGAGAAAAGTCATCCTATACTAGATCCTTGGAGAAAATAAATGGAGGAATCATACATGGGATCTTTGAATGAAGAACAATAGAGGCATCCTACTTTAGGGATCCTCTCGAAGAAAATAGGAGAGAGATCCTACAAGGGACTCCCTAGGTCAGCACATAATCAAAGGCATCCCTCATTGGATCCTTGGAATCATCCGGTCTCATGGACTCATAGGACATAAGGGAACATCTAGCAAGGGGAACATCCTCAAAACATAGGTCAAGAGAGATATCTCACATCTCAACTCACATCAAAGGTCTCAACTAGGTTAGTCCGAACACCCAACCTATCATCCATGCCAAGTCTCACTCTCAAGTGACAATTGAACTCAATAATTGGAGGAAGAACCTATCCATTTAGATAGAAATCCCAAAAAACCCATTTAGATGACCTTTAAATGTCAATAGGATTCCACTATTGAGATCTATGTGAAAAAATGCTCAAATTGGACTACTCGCATGCCCAATTATGACTTCCAGGGCATAAAATACACCAAAACTCTAAGCTGAAAAAGTAATTGGTGTGCCCTTTAGAGTAAATGGAATGTACCCATATCCCTCCCCCTGACTTTGTACTTATAAGTGGCCAAAACAACATGGAGTCTGCCTGTGAAAAATTACACAGTGTGTACTTCAAAGTACACGATGTGTACTGTCTAAAAACCAAAAACCAGGTGTTCTTTTTCTCACATCCAGACACACGGCCATGTACCACTACACGACGTGTACTCAAAGTACACAACATGTACTTAATAAAACTTCATCTTCCCCGAACAGTAAGAACACACAACGTGCTTCCCTAGAACACACACCGTGTAACTTGGGTTTCCAGAGAGGAAAACACTCAGATCGCCCGAAACCATAGTTTTTACCCTCGAAATAACAGATCTAGCCTCAAGAGGCCACAAACAACCATGGGTCCACCATAATGTTGCCTCTACTATAGAGGTACATCCCAGCACAACTTTTGGGGTCCAAACCCATGGAAAGTCTTGAAACATAAGCCCTCGGCTCGCACCCAACCACTCATTGATTTAGATAAAAATGATACCATGCATAACCAATGTGTATCTTCATCACCCGACCCATACCCCAATGAGTCGTCCAATCATGAGCGTCTACCCATGATCTGACTACATTTTCAATAGCGGAAACATTGGTCAACCAGGCCAAGAATCTAAATAGTCTTTCTCATCAAAGACAATCTCAAAAATCAAGCACCCAAAGTTCCTCGATCAAAATCTGATGGCATCAACATGCCTATAACGCTAAACTTGAGCACCTACTATGCCTCGATCATAAAACAAGCATAAACCAGGATCATTGAAAAAAAGGCATTGGAAAACATGGTCCAAACTCTCACACAAGTTTCCCTATAACGAAATAGATTTAAACCTACAAGGGTCTAAGTCAAAATAAGGGCCTCTAGGTCTCCCACGTATCCCTAAAGAACAAGCCCCACAACTAGCTCATAAGGTCCAACCACCTAGCCCAAAATATTCAAAACCTCTCAAAAAAGGTAAAGATCACAATGACCAATGAGGGTCAAAACTGAAAGATAGCCTAGAACGGTCTTGATCCTCTCTAATCATACTTAGAAGGAACAAATCCTTGGAGATCACAACTAATGGAGAAAATAAACTAAACTGACACTCATTGGGCATCCGTACTCATAAATGACCCCTAGAGGTCCAGTTCACAAGAAAAGTCCTGGCACCTTTTAGCATTATGCTCAGAAATCTTTCTAGATAACCACAGACTTGATAAATAACAACCTTAAATGGTCTCAACAAAAAGGCATCATTTCATATCAACCAACTAGGTCACTACACAGGAGGTGCATGAGGATTGAGTCATCAACCTCAAAACAAAATTCCTATATGTGGATCCATATAACCAGTCACCAGATTAAAAAAGTATGTGTAAGCAGGCCCAAAGGCCTTAGTGGTTAGTAAAATCACATACTAGTAGGCCTATATGTTGTGAATATTATGTGCCTAGTATGATGCATGAGACGCCTCTTGACTTTTCTGAACAAGAGTCAAATCCATCACTGGCCTCTTACCAATTTCCAAGAGCTAGAGATCCAAAATAAATAATAATATCCACATGACATTTGAATCACTCAAGGTGAAAATCATAAAAAATTATAACAACACATATCAGAACAACAATCCCAAACCCTAAAAACCAGGAATTCATACCGGAACAAGTGTTCTTGACACACCAGTCTCATATCCATCACAGGTTCCAACACATTTCTAATACCCCTATCTACCATATCCCAAATAGTAAATACTAAGAAAAGAAACCCTCTAATACCACTTTGTAACATCCCGACCCAAAAGCCACTAAACTTGTTCTTCTAGCTAGTTCGCCACAAGGCCTCAAGAGTGCATCCTCATATTTCAGAGCCTACTGACTAGAAGGAGGGCCTAGGAGGTGATAGTGAGGAGACTATGCCCTCATATCAGAGTAAAAAAACAGCAAAAATAGCTAAGTATCATACACAGTTGAAAGTAAACAAATTGCGAAAGCAATAAACAACTGAAATAGAACAAGATATAATAGTAAAATGTTGTAAGAATCAGGAAAAACTATGGAATACAATACAACACTGGTCACCCACTGGGCCTACCATACAGATACAAGTATAAAGAAACTGAACGTAAAAGTACAGGGCTAAACTACTAACTTTGATCCAACCCACATACCCAATATCCAAACACTGTCTAACTATAGTATCATGATCAGTAGAACCACTTGAGTGGATCTGCTCGATCATGAAACACTAGCCTCATCCCTACCCACCATGCAACGTGTTCTCAACCTAAAAAGTAGACATAAGGTTGAAACATACACTGAGGTGCATGTGGAGGGGTGAGAAATAATCTCAGTAGGCAACCCTGACAAGCAGCCTATAACTATGTTGCTAAAGTGTATGCAAAAGACACATGCTCAACCTAGCTAAGACACAACCAAAAGGTAGTAAAAACCAAACAAGAAACCACAGTCAAACTCAAGGCCCGCAATCCCTATCAACTAGGAAAGTGCCACCATGGATGTCCATATCTATATACATACACAAGTTTAGTCCCATACCTATACATATATACATAAATATTAATATTCATTGGTATGTGTATCAAACAACATGAAACCACCACAACGGTCGATACTTGGGTCCATAAGCCTGATCATCTAGATATCCTGTGAAAGAGAATTAAGCTAGACATCATGCTAATCAAGTCGTGTATCGTTAAGTCGGTCTTTGTGTCTGTAATCCCATCCACATGTACCTGTATCTTCCAATACTATAATTAAATATATGAGAAAGATATGTCACCATAGGGGGATTCTCATCCTTCACCTAAGTTCACACATACTCACCTCCAATCACAAACTAGGATACCACATACCGACGGTCAATCCTGTAAAAGGTCACTGGTCTGAAAACACAGAGCATAAACCCATGAATCCAAATGAGATTCTGAAATCCTCGCCTAATTGTCACATATTTTATACTCACCCATAGACAAAGAAAAACCTCACCCTCAGGCATAACACAATCTCACCCGCAGGCATATTAGAACCTCGCCCATAGGCATAGCACGACCTCACCCACAGGCATACCAGAACCTCACCCGCAGGCATAGAAAAACCTCACCTACAGGCATATCAGAACCTCACTCGCAGGCATAGTACAACCTCTCCCATAGGCATATCACATAATAAAAAACACAGAAAAATTACACTATTACATGTTTTTCAATAATCAACTCACGTGGGAAAAACATTTATATAACAAATTGCATCAATTAAGGCTCAACAAATGGATACCATGAATAACCTATGGTCATCCCAGTAAGATATATATATATATATATATATATATATTGGATCAATATCCAACTCCAAGGTAATAAATCTGGGTACCAGTAAAATATCAGAAACAACAAGGATTAGAACACGGATACTAGGAAAGCACATCTGGAATCCCAATAAGAAAAACTAATCACATGAAGAACATCCGGGCATCCTAATTGAAAGGACGACACCTTGCATTAGGCTCAATAGCCACCAACTAGAAATCACCTCTCGTGAACATCACTGCATCAGCAATAAACAAGTGAAACATAAAAAAGAGTGAGGGTGGCCTGAATGCCCAACCCAATCACTTAGTCATATCCCCAATGGGCTTACTAATTTGGCATGGGTTCTAGGTGATACCCGAAAACCATCTCTACCCAAACCTGATGTACAACTCAGGGTTGGTCAAACCAGAAGCACCCATTGGGTCCCTCAAATAAAAAATAAAGAGGCATCCTACTTGGGATCCTCCAGGTGAACACGGGTGAAGGCATCCTACATAGGATCCTTGGAGAAAAGTAAGAGATGAATCATATGTGGGATCCTTGAATGAAAAACAACATAGGCATCCTATAATAGGGATCCTCTAAAAGAAAAACAAGAGAGAGATCCTATAAGGGTCTCCCTAGTTCAACAAATATGCAAAGGCATCCCTCATCGGATCATTGGAAGCATCTGGTCTCATAGACTCATAGGCCCGAAGTTTGCGTATCACAAAGGGATCATCCTCAAAATCATAGGTCATGGGAGATATCTCACAGCTCATCTCAGATCAAATGTCTTAACTAGGTTGGTCTGAACACCAAACCTATCATCCACGCCAAGTATCACTCTCAAGTGAAAACTGAACTCGATAACTGGATGAATAAACTCGCTATTTAGATACCCCCCACCCCCAATACCATTTATCTGATCTCTAAATTTCAATAGGATTCTTCCATTGTAATATATTCCAAAAAATGCTCAGAATGGACTACTCGTATGCTGAATTCTGACTTCTAGGGCCAAAATACACCAAAACACTAAACTCGAAAAGTACATGGTGTGTACTTTAGTGTAAATGGCATGTACCCTTATCCCTCTCCATGGTTGTGTACTTATACATGGATAGAACAACATGGGTTATACCTGTGTAAAAGTACACGGTGTGTAATTCAAAGTACACAGTGTGTACAATCTGAAAACCAAAAACTCTGTATTCTTTTTCACACAGTCGGACACACGACCATGTACCACCACACGACGTGTGATCAGAGTACATGGAGTGTACTTAATAAAACTTCATCTTCCTTGAATGGGAAGAACATATGGCATGTTCCTCTGGAACGTGTGCTGTGTAACCTGGGTTTCCCTACAGGAAAACACTCAGATCGCCCGAAACCCCAGTTTTTTCCCTCTAAACAACAGATTGAGCCTCAAGAGGCCACAAGAAAGAAATATATGGATATAAAAACTTTGAAATAACCAATTTAAAGGGGATATATTGCAAAAATGTAAAGGGTACTACCTTCATGTGGAAACCACCAAATCTTCTCTTGATTTCACCGTCCACGATCGCCATACGTCGTATCAGTGTGTCGAGAGCTTTGAAATAGTACCACTCTTCCCTTACTTCTCACTATTTCTATCCCTTTACCTCTTCTCCATTAGGTCATAGAGAAGTAAAATCCACATAGGATTGTGCAATAAGAAGGAAAAAGGAAGAGAAAAGAAAGGAAATAATGAAAAAGAAAAAGAAAACAAAAGGGGCCCAGGCCGGCCCTTGTGCCTGACTCAAGTTTAGGCCTTCCCTAGGCAAAACTCTCCATTCCAGACTCAAAAGTGAATAAAAAATATCAATCCAACACTCTATTTGAAATATTAGGCTGAAAAAACCTACGTGAAAAAATTAATATTTAATTAAATAATTATTAGTTATTAGTTATTCCTCTAAAATTTGAACGACTCAGATTTCCACCAAACTCCTATCCTTGGGTAAACACCCTATTCTGAGACCAATGGAGTGGTCAGAAAAATTATCCAGTGTCATCTTATAGGGGAAATGACCATTTTATCCCTTTAAAAGCATGTGATAGTAAAAATTCAAATTTATGCTCAAAACTGTGGTTCGGAAAAACAAGATTCCTTACACCAATCTCGCTATTTAGATGCGTATGGGAAGGTAATACACAATTTAATCCTATGCAGATATGATGTGTTTAAAATTTGGAAAACTTTTTCCTATATACTGGCACTGATAAATGTTGGTAGGGTCACTCATCAGTGTGGATTTTTTAGTAATTAATGACACAATGAGTATTATTTTTTGTGTTATTAATTATATATTAGGATTTCATCCACTATATATATGATGAATTATTTTAGGGACAATTTTTATGGTACCCTATTGGGTATATTACTCACACCCAACATGTGAACCTTAGTGGGCTTGAAAATTTCATAGTCTGTGGTATGGGAACTGGAAAATCCCTAATAGTTTTTGGCTGAGCTAGAGTTTGGTGGCATAGTCTAAGATATGTGACTTAGAGAGGAACTAGATAAGTTTTTATGGTGTATCTATTATTTTTCAATTTTTGGAATATATTATGTATATGATTGACCCATTAATCGATCCTTATTTTAATATAAGACTTAAATGACATTACTTGGGTTATATATTTTGTTTTAGACAGTGATGTGTTGACTATAGTTGGCATGTAACTATAATTTACTTATAATATTTTTATATTGATTTTGATATTTTTTTCTATACTCTAATGACATATATAGTTATATGATAGAAGGTGCAATCTTCCCATGGAATTGATAGAGTCTTGCCACCATTTGACAACCTCTAGTTTATGAATAGGTATGTTTGAGGTATGTGATTCTCTGGATTAGACTATATAGATGGTCACCAAAGTAGGAATAGTAATATACTATACTAAATATCATTCCATCATTAAAAAGTTTAAATTACAAAAATTTAAGGCATGTTCTCGGTCTATATTAGCTATAACAATTTCCAAGGGTACCACTTATATATATGGGAATAATTTTTTCTTAAAAATAAGTAAATGAAAAAATGAATTCATCTGGAAATTATACATTATATAGATATTTAGAACCTGGAATGATACAAGATAGATAAATTTTCAAATTAAATTGAATCCAAACATGGTATAAACAATAATAATCAACAACTAAACATATAATACAATATATAAGATCCTTTATGAATAAAATATTCATATGACTAATATATATATTAGGTTGATATTGGTGATATATGAGACTCAACACTAATTAAATAGATGAAATTACTAGATCCATACTTCATATGACTATCCCCATATTTCACAACCTTTATATCTCCTTTCTCAATCCAATTTTCCAATCCTATATAACAGAAAAAATTATCTCATACTTGTAAATAAATAAATAAATACAAATTTACTAACATTATAAAGTTATATATGAATGTGGTGAGCATAAAGAGTGATCAAATATGATGTGATATACCTCACATGGACCAACCATCATGGCATAGGGTATCATGTGAAGGATAAGGTGTGGGGTCATTAGAAAAAAAACCTACCAGAAATTAGACGTGTGACATAGTATTTTGTCAAATAACCAAAGTGGATAAGTGAATCTAACACACACAACAAAAACCTTGGGTTAAGGTATGAATCGTGTGATTTGAATTTCTAGATCACTAATCTAATAAGTGGGTTAACAAGGAAAGAATAAAATAGAGATATCAAACTGAAACCTTTACTCACACAATAGAGAGAAAAATAAACTCATAGTATCTTTTTAATAAATTCTTTAATCTATTATAAGTTACATGGAAATGTTTATGTATATATAAGTAAATATACAATTGAAAATGAACTAATTCAAAAAATATATTTTTTTATAATTCTTTTAAAATTCAAAAAATATATATCTTGAAAAGGTAAGGAAAGTCAAAAGGTGACTTTCTCATAAAATTTAGTTTAAGTGAAATAGTGACTTTCCTTGAAAATATGTTCTAACTTAAAAATAAACCTTCCTATAAAATTTATTTCAAGTAAATAATATATTATCCAATAAAAGTTTTTCTAAGTAAAAAAGAGGCTTTCTAAGCAAAAAAAATTGTATAATAAAAATATCTAATTTCCTAGAAAAAAATTTACCTAGTCAAAAATACACTTTATTGAAAAAGATACACTCCCAATTTTGAATTTAATTTTTTTACTTTTAATTTGACTTTAATTTTCCTTCACCTTTAATGGTAACTTTGATTTTACCTTTTCCTTTTGTAATTGAGTTTGGATTTAACTTTTCCTTTTACTATTAATTTGTATTTTACTTTTCTACCACCAATTAGAAGTTTAGAGATTATATAAGTGGAATAATATTAAAAAATACATATAATCATTTTATTGTACTTGATGCATCATAACAGGGACTTAATAAGTGATATTAATTTCCCATTTGATTCATTATCATAAGGTGAAATGCCTTTGGCCTGTAATGCATCATGATGGGCAATCGTTTTTTCTTATAACCTTTATTCTTGCACGTATCATTGGACCTATTAATTAAAAATTTATCTTATAGAAAATTTACTCATTTTTCATTGATTGGGTTCTCATTATCCTCACCTGCTTTAAATGGATTCATACTAAAAACTTAATTATATACACACAAACAAATAGAATGATCAGAAATATTGATTTTATTACTAATAACATACTCACTTGAGAAAACAAATTAAGCATTATTGTTAATTTTATTGAGAATTTGAAAAACTCTATCTTCTTGGTGTATGGCCTTGGATTTTATTTTCTCAAAAAACATTCCATTTATATATAAAGTTATACCAACTCACTCGGATCAATTATGACATTTTTTTCTACACTTTATTACACAATTCAGTTATTCTTAGGTTAAACACTAAAAAAATTTACACTTTTCATAAAGTTTATTGAAAAAAAATTCAATGTTATTTCCATCTACATTAATCATTACCTACAAATTAAAAAGAAAAAATATCAATAGGGGTTAGGTGATCAATTTAAAAAACAACTTAAAATTTTTGAAATTACATTATGTAGTTTTTTTATATTATAATAAATTTATAGACATGGAAAACACTCCTACCAATCCTGTAAACTCGTGATGTTTTTTTAATTCACTTTGAAATTATTTTATCTCATATAGGTTAGTGAAATATTCAAGAAAATGTGGTAGGTATTGTCTATAAATGGAATATATTTGATGTTTAATAACTCTAATGTGTGCTAAAAATAGTGGAAACACTTTTGGAAAGAGAACACCATACACGAACAAAAAATAATAATAAAAAATTGGTAAACGAGATGCTAATTGTTTAGTATTTAGCATCACCTCTCTATACATATATAATAAGATGTTTTTTTATGAAATGAAATCATCCTTAACTTCACTATTTTTAACCATCACTGTACTTTTTTCTCAATTAAGTAATATCTCTCATTTGATTTCTCTTTAATCTCAAAATATTTCCTCTTCCCACTACTATTGTACAAGCCATAAGGACGGGATAGATTCATTTTTCATGGAAGCTAACAGGGAAATGGAATAGCTGAATAGATATAATCTCTTCTATGATCTATATTGTCACTCACACTTTTTGGGAAGATAACTATATTGTGGGTGGTATTTCAAATAGAGGGGCCATTTAAGAGGAATGTATCCACTCAATCAATGTACCTGATGACATGATCCCTATTATAATTCATGAAAAATGTAAAATACATTCAGTTAGACTATTTTAACTTTTACTTTCTTTAATCTAAGAGCCTATGCGCTGATTTTTCTCGAAAAAATATCGTTTTTCTTTTAATTGTATCCTCTTTTATATTTATATTCTTAATTTATTTCACTCAAATTTTCTTACTCACTCATTCATCAATTTTTTTCAATATCTGGTCTTCTATGATTTGATTATAGGAAAATAGTATATGGGTTATATATTTCCCATAAAGTTCAGATGAATGAAATTTTACAAATACTTCATGACTAACATATTAATTTTATTTACATAGGTGTCCTATGAGTAAATAACTGACCTTTATTAATACGACATCAAATAATACCATATCATTGTACCTGTTGATGTTGAATTTGGGTTTCACTTGTTTGGTGACCTTAAACTATCCATAATCATCCAAATAATAAAGTTAGTATATATATTTATGATTTAGGGCTATTTGTATCAAATTATCCACCAATGTGGAATATACATAATTACTAAAAATTCCCCCATCAATAATGATACTACATACCTTTCCAATTATTTTTTCAGAATATAAGGAAAATACTTTCTCTTTACTTCTCCTCATTTCCCATAATTTGATTACTTGAAAAAAAACATGGGATGAAGATCATTCATTATTATAGAAATTAACTATTACAAACTTTTGAGGAATAATCCTCTTCTTCCTCATAGTACTCAACATCATTCTCCCATTATTTGTATTTTTTGATGGTTATGGTTAATAATTTTGGGTACTAATTTTCTATATACACGTTTCACAATATTTTTAAACATTTAATGACCCTGTGTTTTTATGGGTTGGCCTCAAAATTAACTTTATTTAGAGGAAGATTTAACTTTTCAGTATTATAACCAATAAGTTTCCTTGTATTTAATGTTTCTCTAATATCCTTCATTGAATTTTCCCATTAGTTGAAAGGTATAGTAAGAATCTTTTGGCTACTCATCATTTTGATTTTTTATTAAATATTCATGTATTGTTGGATCATATATTATATTTATACATGTGGTACATCTCTACATGACCAGTTATATTTTGAATTATTCTCTGTAAAATTTATTACATGGTTTCCTATGAGTCCTCATTTTTTATCATATTATAGAGATATGTATATCCTTAAAGTAAAATTATACACTCTTAATCCCTTATGTAAGGAATTTAATATTTTTTTATAGGTTTTTTGAAATATTGAGAGAGAGAAAACTGATTCCTCATTACCAACTTCATGTCATCCCATGTGTTAATGAAATATCCATGATATAAATCCATAAACTTTTTCATTTAATCTCAATAAATTAGAGAATAATCACAAAATTCATGGAAAAAATGTGATATTTTTCTCATTGAAATATGCATAACATTAAAATACTTTCTCTGTTCACATCCCTCACTATAAATATGCAACCAAATTTCTTTTTAATTAAAAAGAGGATACCTTCACCGTGATTATTTTGAGTAATCCATCAACATGTGGTCTATTTTAAATGATTTTTGGTTTTTAGAAAACCCTTCTCAAGTGTATAACATCCTTGAATTCATCATCCATGACAACCTCAATGATGTGAGGATGGTTTAGCATTAGAGTATATTGTGGGTTATCATGAATCATCCTCAAGATTTATTAATTTTATAATGTTTCAATCCTATAATGTAACCAATCTTACATTTTATCAAGAATATTTCTAAAAAAAAACTTAATATTGAATTTGGTGTTATGTAGCCTCTATTATGGGAGATCTAATTAGTATTTCTCTATCTCAAGCATGATCAATTCCCATTCTAGAAAAAATTTCCATGAATACTACATAAACATGCACACATATAGAATCATACATAAAAACATGAAGATACATGCACAAAATCACACTTAGAAATATACCCATGAATGAAATGATACACTCATACACATTCACATTAAAAAATACAAGAATATGAACACACAAGTACACACAAAAATATTCTCATACATTCAGAAGGGTAAACACTCACAGACACACACATAAAGTAACACTCACACATAAAACATGCACACATAAAAAAAATTTCTATGTTTCTATTCACTCATAAAACAAAAATAAAATCTCAAGATCTCATGTAGCTATTAACATTTCTTTATAATTAATATCATCAATACTTACCAACCCAAGATAGTGTAGGGGAATGTATTATCACAACTCTTTAAAGGTGGAAAGGGTTTCAAAATGGGTAAAAGGATGGAAATGAGTTTATATATGTGATATAAAGGCTTTTTGAAATAGTAATAGTTGAAAAAAATATGAAATTATAATATAAAAAAGTTATAGTAATAATGACAAGTAAAGTATAATATTTACGAAAAATGATGACAAATGGAATTATTCTAATGTTTTAAATCACAAATAAATATTGCATAAAATGTATCCATTTTATTTTTATTTTTATGGGAGAAATTTATTTTTTTTATTTTCATGTTTTATTTATGGTATAATTAAATTAAATATAAACAAAATTCAGAAATAAAATTTATTAAAACTAAATATCTGTAGAAAATTTGAATCCTTAACAATAAGGGGTAATTGTTGAGGGTTTCAAAGAAAATAATTTTTTCATATGGATGGACTCTATATGGAGGAGGATAATTAATAGATGAAAATAGACAAATATATATATTTACTATAGTTTCAAATCAATCAATAATAAAAAATAATGCTAGATAAAAATGGTAAATCTATCTTCTCGATGTAGCGTAGTAGATGAAGGACAAGGTGTTGGGTTTATGGAAGAAAATAGCCATCCAATTCAAAGGAGTGTAACCTACTTTTAGAAAAACACCCAAACTAGAAAACTGAATCCAATCACATAACAACACAATCTGTATGAGGAAAAAATTATATTATTTTTTATCTTGTATCGATAATCTAACAAGTAGATTGAAAATTCAAGAATTCATAAGAGAAAGAGAATATAAATTGTTCCTCACATAATGGAGAGAAAAATATACTCATAGATTATTTTAATAAAATATTTATCCTTAATAATATACTTGGAAATGGATATGTATATACAAGGAGAGATATAATGGTAAATTATCTAATTCAAAAAGAAACCATGAATTTTTTTTCAAATTCAAAAGTCAACTTTCCCAAAAAAAGTTATTCCAAATGAAAACGATACTTTTCTATAAAAATGATCAATGTCCACAAGTGAATTTCATATTAATGTTTCTCTATATTAAAAAGAAACATTTTATGAAAATTTGTCCCATATAAAAAATATATGTTCCCATAAAATTTATTCCATGTAAAAATGTATCTTTCTTATAAAATTTGGTCATATTCAAAAAAATAATTTTTTGAAAAAGTTAATCCCAATCAAAAATATACTTTTCTGAAAATATTTTTTCCAAGTTAAAATGATACTTTCCCAAAAAAAAATCATCCACAATTTTGGATTTGAATTTGACTTATATATTTGAATTTTTAATTTTAAATTATGTAATGCCCCAACCCCAGATACCCAATGTCGGTGCATTATTAAATAAGGCCCATCAAACCAATGTGGGGCCCAGAAACCAAGCCCAATGAAGCTCAAATTTATACATTGGAAAGATAAAAATATTAGGATCATTTTATTCAACTGTGGCCGGATCTAATTCTGATGTTTTCATGATGATAAAGGTATATGAAGTTAAGATTTAAATGGTGGACCCGACATTAATGCACAGAAATCCGTCCCACCATTTCGACCATAACTTTCAAACGGCTGATACAAATGTCCTGAAATTTTGAGAGATTCTATAAGACACATTTAAGAAGATATTGTATATTTATGATACCTTCGGATTCGGCCATATGAAGTGTCAAACGCATACGTCAAAATGGAGGACGAATCTGGACAGTTTTCCGGGTCAACTTCGAAACGTCAATTTCCTTTTGATTATTCACCCTCATTTTGACTCTATTAATTGTTGGGGGGTGAATTAATTATTGGGGGATGGACCTAAGGCTTCTAATATTCCTATATAAGGAGATATTGGTGAAGTTAATAGGGGTGGAAATTTTTCTTATCATCTTTTGTTGCTTGTTTCATTGTAAGGTTATGCTTCAAAATTTCCTTTGTAATGTTTTCCATTTCCATGTAAGTTTCTTTTTTGTATCTTTATGTTCTTAATAAACTTCTTTATCTTCTATATTTTCCATTTCATTTATTAAAACTTTATTATCACAAAGCACAGTGATATCTCTGTGTTGTTGTGAATTAGTTCACACATAGGTGTGAATTTCATTCACACACACGGAGGAGTGCTCGTTATTTTCGTGGTTTTAATTTCTTCAATCCAATTCTTGTTAGCCATATTCCGCCCACCATTGAGAGTATACCATCAATGGAGGGCTAAACCCTTAATGGGTTGATCTTAGGAGGATGAAAAGGCTGGATTTAATGTTATTTTATGAACGAATTGTTGTTAATTGGATAATTAATTTAAGACATCCATTCTTCAGTTATTTCTACTCTTCATCTTTAGTGTGTTTGAGCAAAATAAATTCAATTAAAAAATAACCATATACCTCGGAGAGATCATGAATTTGGTTCTCTAAGTGTATAGGGGATTAGTAATTGTGTTTAGTAAGCACCAGACCATAAAATGATGAAGGTAGTGTTATTTTTGAAGAATGGATTCATCAAGAATTAATAAAACCAAAAATGTTTAAAGAAGTAAAATTCATTCAATCCACACCGAGCATAATCCTAGATCAACCCATTTTCATTAAATTGAATTCACGTAGGTTTCTTAGTGTTATTTAAACCATCCAAAATCGAACCCAAAGTTGGCTACTTCAAAGCCCATCCCACACCAAATCATAGCGTCTCAAGGTCACTTCTTCGGTCCCTGTGGATTCGATCCCTACTTGTACTTCAACGACCGCTTTTACCAGTAGGGTAAATTTGGGCGCAACCAAATTTTGGCACCGTTTCTGGGGACCAAGTAAGTTTCTTAGACCAAATACCTTCTTTTCTTACCCCCATTCTTCTATTCTCATCCCAATTCTATTATCTTTTCCCTTTATCGCTTTTTTTTGGCGCATGTCCACCTACACCCGCGATAACTCAAACAGATTAGTTAGGGTGGAGAATCCTAGGGCTGGGGAGTCAAGCACTAAAAGAGGTCTATTTCCTTTAGATCCAAATCTTCCTAATACTCCAAATTCAGACGTTGAGTTTGATACAATGGAGAATCTCCCACAAAACCAAATCATAAACTGGGGAGGGAACCAAAATAACGGGCAAGACCCTAACTTGGGAATTGTTGCAGACCCGACCATGAATGACTACCTCACACCAACCTGAACCAATGCACCCACATGCATTAGGCATGATAACATAGGATATGCCCAATATGTTTTCAAACCCCATGTCCTGAACCACCTTCCAACCTTTCATGGGATGGAGTCTGAGATGCCTTACCTTCATGTTAAAGAATTTAATGACATTGTCGAAACCATGTGCCCACCAAGTCAAATTGAATCTTCTAAAATGATACTTTTCCCTTTTTCCCTTAAGGACTGAGAAAAGAATTGGTTAAACAATTTGAGACCAGCATCCATTCACTCTTGGGACCAACTTCAACGAGAATTTTATAAAAAATACTTCCCCCATCACAAAACAATTGCACTTAAAAAGATCATACAAAACTTTTTTGAAAGAGAGGGAGAAACATTCTATGAAACATGGGAAAGGTTCAAGGACACATTAAACATGGTACCGTACCATGGTTTCTTAATCCCAAAACAAGTGAGAATTTTCTATGAAGGGTTGGGTCCCGGAAACAAACAATTCATTGATATGATGTGTAATGGAACCTTCAAAAACAAAGCCCCAAATGATGCTTACGAGTATCTAGAAAATCTTGCTGAACAAAACCAAACATGGGGAACATCACCATACTATGAGAAGCCACCCAAATCTGGTGGAATGTACAATCTTGGAGAAGAAGAAAACCTTAGAGAAAAACTTGTTGCACTCACGAGGAAAGTTGAGGAGATTGATCTTAGGAAGGTCCACAAAACCCAAACTGTTGAGCTTGTTTGTACAATTTGTGACAAGAATGACCATAAGACTGATAATTGCCCAACCATTCCTTCCATAAAGGATGTTCCTTTAGGAGGACCACCAGAAGAAGTTAATGCAATGAACTTTCAAAAGCCACAATTCACGAACACCTTCAATCCAAGGTATAATGACCATCCAGGCTTTCGTTGGAAGGACAATCAACAACCAACACAACAACAATGTATCAACCCATACCCTCAACAAAAATTTCAACCTCATAATCAGTTCCAACCACAACCGGTCCAATTCCAACATCCTCATTTCGAATATCAACAACCTATCCAACAACCAAAGTATCCTCCTGGGATAAACCCACAAGCTCAAGAACCAACCCAAAATGTTCCAGAAAGCCTACTAGAACAACTGTGCAAACAAATGGACAAAATGAACTCAGAATTCTCATCCATTAAACAAGAACTTCAAACCATAAAAACTGGAAAGGCACCCATGCCCACACAGTCCATTCCACAAAAAACATCAAGGGGAGAGACAAGTTTCACTCAAACAACTCACGAACAACTAAAGGCTGTGACAGTTTTAAGAAGTGGGAAATCAATTGAAAAACCTGAAAAAATAAGTCAGAAACCATGTGAAGCTTCAAAATCTAATGAAAATTCAAATTAACTACAAGATAAAACTGAAGAAACTGATAATAATGTGAATGAAACAA
Source organism: Viscum album (assembly GCA_963277665.1). Classification (NCBI taxonomy): domain Eukaryota; kingdom Viridiplantae; phylum Streptophyta; class Magnoliopsida; order Santalales; family Viscaceae; genus Viscum; species Viscum album. The sequence continues at coordinate 1,814,531,126 of OY728156.1, forward strand.
CACTTTAACAAACAACTCCACAATCTGCACCATTTCCTCAACGCATGAGGGGGAAAACCAAGCCTGAATTGAGTGAAACATTGAGGGAAATCTTCTCACAAGTCAAGTTGAACATTCCCCTTCTTGATTCCATCCAAACCATACCTTCCTACTCAAAATACCTTAAGGACTTGTTCACTTTTAAAAGAAAATTTTCACATAAAAACCAAGTCCTTTTGGATGCTAATGTGAGTACCACCATTTAAGGGACCATTCCTCCTAAGATGAAAGACCCAGGATGCCCTTACATAAATTTTGAACTAGGAGAGAACAAAGTTGTCAAAGCCTTGTGTGATCTAGGTGCTAGTGTGAACCTCATTCCCTATGCCATGTACTGTCAGTTAGGGATCGAAGAACTCCAACCCATATCTGTCACTCTTTAACTTGCTGATCGTAGTGTTCGAGTTCCAAAGGGGATCTTAAAAGATGTTTTGGTGAAAGTTGAAAATTTCATTTACCCAGCTGACTTCATTGTTCTGGACAATCACCCAAGCTTAGGTCCTAGGGAGCAAACCCCAATCATACTTGGTCGTCCCTTCCTTGCAACAATCAACTCTATAATCCGAGTCCGAAATGGGAACATGACCATTACCTTTGGGAACATGAGTCTAGACTTGAACATCTACAATGCCATCTCTCAAATTGGGGATGATGAAGAGATCCACGAGGTTAATTGGATTGGTAGTGTTGATAATGAACTCAATGAACATCAAGGAGTTACCGAAGGATGGTTAAGTCAAGAAGAAATTGATTTTCTTTATTCACATGAGGGAAATTTGCCTCCTTGGATTGAATCTCTTTCAGAAAGCTCTATTGATGAATTTCTAGAATCACCAATCAATGATACCATGGTTGAAATCAATAACATTGAGTCTATATCCATTCATGACACTACTCTAGAAAATTTAGTGGATGAAAATTCTGTTCACAAGGAACCAATTTTGTCAAGAAATCTGAATAAAGAAACTAAGTTCAATACAAGGTCTCATCCATTCTTGGAAAGTCATGACCAATCTGATCATGAATTTAAAGTCTTACCTTCATCACTAAAGTATGCTTTCTTAGGGGACAATCAATCCTTTCCTGTTGTCATTTCTTCCTCCCTTGAAGCCGATCATGAGAGGATGCTTCTAGAAGTTCTTAGGAGACACAAGAAAGCCATTAGATGGACCCTATCTGATAACCCTGGGATTATCCCACTTATCGAGACTCATAGAATTATTCTTGAATCTGAGTCAAAGCCATGTCGTCAACCTCAGAGGCGACTCAATCCTAATCTCATGGAAGTAGTGAGAAAAGAACTTTTGAAATTGTTAAAAGCTGGTATCATCTATCCTATAGCTGAGAGTGAGTGGGTTAGCCCAATCCATGTGGTTCCAAAGAAGGCTGGAATCACATTAATAACCAACAAGGATGGAGAGATGCTTCCAACAAGGGTTAGTAGTGGATGGAGAGTTTGTATTGACTATAGGAAGCTCAACTCTTGTACCAAGAAAGACCATTTCCCCTTACCCTTTATTGATCAAGTCCTCGAGCGAGTGGCGGGTCATCAATTCTATTGCTTCCTAGATGGATTCTCATGGTATAATCAAATCGAAGTCTCCTTAGAGGATCAAGGAAAAACAACCTTCACTTGTCCATTTGGCACTTTTGCCTTCAAGCGCATGCCCTTTGGGTTATGTAATGCCCCTGGTACCTTCCAGCGGTGCATGATGGGAATATTCTCGAATATGTTGGGGGATTTTTTATAGGTCTTCATGGATGACTTCTCCATCTTTGGGGATACTTTTTAGGGATGCCTTATAAATGTTGAAAAGGTTTTGTCAAGGTGCGAGGATAAGAATCTCATACTAAATTGGGAAAAATGCCATTTCATAGTAAGGGAAGGACTTGTTCTAGGTCATCTAGTATCTGGTAGAGGGATTGAAGTTGATAAAGCTAAGGTTGACATCATTCGTCACCTTCCCTCTCCTAAAACTATTAAGGAAGTGAGTTCCTTCTTAGGACATTCTAGTTTTTATAGAAGGTTCATTAGGAATTTCAGCTCTATTTCTCGACCACTTTGTGCTCTATTGGTAAAAGATGCTCCATTTTTATGGACAGAAAGCTGTGAGGAATCATTCTCTACACTCAAGTCAACTCTTATATCTCCACCTATCATGCAATCTCCAAATTGGAAACTTCCTTTCAAGCTCATGTGTGATGCAAGTGATTTTGTTGTAGGAGTAGTCTTAGGACAACGGTGTGAGAAAACACCACATGTCATTTCTTATTCAAGAAAATCTTTAAATGATGCACAAATAAACTACACCACTAATGAGAAATAGTTTCTTGTTGTTGTCTTTGCCTTAGAGAAATTCAGGTCTTATCTCTTAGGATCACCCATCATTGTCTTCACTGATCATTCAGCCCTAAAATACCTTTTCCAAAAACAAGATGCCAAGGCTAGATTGATTAGGTGGGTCCTTCTTCTTCAAGAGTTCGATTTAACAATTAAAGATAAAAAAGGTGTTGAAAATATTGTAGCTGATCACCTCTCTAGGATGTAATTCAAAGACAACTCACACCACCTCTCTGTGTCCGATTCATTTCCTGATGAGCTCCTCTATTCAGTGAGTGATTTCCCTTGGTATGCTGACATAGAAAACCATTTGGCGACGAGTGACATTCCAAAATTCATGGGGACCCAAGATAAGAGGAAATTCCTTTATGATGTAAAACACTATGTGTTTGATGATCCTTACCTCTTCAAGTTCTGTCCTGATCAAATCATCCGGAGATGTATTCCCGAGTCTGAGCAAGAGTCCATTCTAAAATTTTGTCATGGAGAGGCATGTGGAGGCCACTTTTCTACAAAGAAAACCACTGCAAAGGTCCTCCAAAGTGGTTTCTACTGGCCTAACCTCACTAAGGATTCCTTCCAATTCTGCAAAAGTTGTCCTCAGTGTCAGAAATTAGGATCCATTAACAAACGGAATCAAATGCCCCTCACTCCCATTCTGGTCGTTGAAATCTTTGATTGTTGGGGAATTGATTTCATGGGACCCTTTCCAAACTCTAAGGGATACCTCTACATCCTCTTAGCTATTTATTATGTCTCAAAATGGGTTGAAGCCATTCCCACCAAGTCCAATGACCACCATGTTGTGATCCGATTTCTGAAAGAGTATATATTTTCTCGATTTGGAATTCCTAGGGCTATAATCAGTGATCATGGAACCCATTTCTGCAACCGCCTATTCTCTTCACTCATGTCTAAGTATGGTATTACTCATAAAGTTTCCACTGCATACCATCCTCAAACCAACGGTCAAGCTAAGTTGGAAAATAGAGAAATTAAGCAAATTCTTGAAAAAGCTGTCAATCCCTCTGGGAAAGATTGGTCCGAGAAACTCTTAGATTCCCTTTGGGCATATCGAACTGCTTTCAAAACTATCCTAGGCATGTCACCGTATAGATTGGTTTATGGAAAAGCATGTCATTTACCTGTTGAAATTGAGCATAAGGCCTATTGGGAAATAAAAAAAATGAACTTTGACATTTCTTTGGCTGAAACAAAAAGGAAATTAGATCTTAATGAACTCGAGGAACTTAGGATGGAGGCTTATGAAAATTCAAGGATCAATAAATCAAAATTTCAAGCCTACCAATCTAGGAATCTCAAAGTCAAACACTTTGAACTGGGAAAATTTGTGCTCTTGTATAGTTCAAAACTTCATCTACACCCAGGAAAGCTAAGGTCCAGATGGTCTGGTCCATACCTAGTGCATCATGTGTACCCTCATAGGGCAATAGAGATTCAGGATCCCACAAGTGGTCATGTCTTCAAAGTTAATGGTCATAGGTTAAAACCATTCATTGAATCATTCAATAAACAAGAAACCAAGGAGGAGTTAACTGAGCCAACATATGAACCAGAGAAAAATTGATAGATTTAGGGTACAAGTCGGGCTAACGACGTTAAACAAAAGCGCTGCATGGGAGGCAACCCGTGGTTTTCATGTTTCCAATCACTATGAATCATCTTTTGTTTCCTTCTGCTTAATTTTGTTATTTTTTTTATATATAGACTGTTGACCTGTTCTTCTTTTATGAGTAAGGATGGGTATGAAAGGGGAGCACCGTATTCATCTGTGTCACGCGGTGTGATCCCTGAGTAATACCTTACCCAGAAATTTAAAGAAGAAAATGTATCATCAGATTATTTTATTTATGTTTTTGTAGGTTAAAAAAAATTAGACTCTTGACCTGTTCTTCTTTTATGAGTATGGATGGGTGTGAAAGGGGAGCACCGTATTCATCTGTGTCACGCGGTGTGATCCCTGAGTAATACCTTACCCAGAAATTTAAAAGAAGACAATGTATCATTAGTTTGATTTAAAAAAACATGAAAATGATGGTACTTGGAATTAAATAATCATTGTGTTGTTTGCTTTGTCCTTCTTTTTATGGTTCAGGAACTATTTTGGGTGATACATGTTCAATCAAGGAGGTTCCTACATCCCCAAAGAGATCAAAGGAGTAATTTGGAGCATCATGAACCTCAACTTTAAAAGCCAGGTGAATTTGTTCCATGTTTGTCATTCTCAATTTCATCTTTGAACTCCTCTCCTACCCACTTCTAACTTTTCTTTTCTTTAAACACTGGGGATAGTGTCATTCTAAGTTTGGGGGAGATAAAAAATGATTTTTTTTATTTTGTGAATAAAAACATGCATGAAAAGAAAAATTCCATTAACCATAAACATGATAAACACACATTGCAAACTCTAAAATTGGATATCAAATAAATTTTGCATGCCTTGATTCTGATTTTAATGCAAGTTTAAGTTCATGAGCATAGTTTTTGGAAAGTGCGGTTGTCCGATGTGATTTTTAAATGTTTACAATTTCATCCTCTTAATAAAAATGCCACAATGCACGTCTACTAGATCGTGGGTGTAAATTTGAGTTCTTGGGTCCCTTTCATTATAGCATAGGGTTCTGGGGTCACTTTTAGTTTAATTTGAGTATCTAAATAAAAAAAAATGACCACATAGAGCAATGTTTTGTCCAAATGCGTGGCGTCCGACACTTGGGGATCATGACTCCATAGTTGTCTTGCCCAGAGTTAGGCTTTATATCTCTATTGTAGAGCATGAAATTGACAATATGTGTGGCGTCCGACACTTGGGGATCGTGACTCCATAGTTGTCTTGCCCAGAGTTAGTCTTTTCATATCTATTATGGTTAAAAAAATAAAATAAAATAAAAAATCAAAAAAAGGGATACTCATCTTAAGGTTTAATGTGATTCCCACCTAGCACTTCCATTTTTTCCCCTTGAACAATAAAATGAGCCCCATATCTTTTATGATGCACAACACTTTATCATGCTTAATTGGAATTGGATGAAATGTGGCAATGAATTTGAACAAAGGAATGGGCTTGGGCTTGGGATATGCTTATGGACCTAGCTTGTTTTAAATTATTTTTATGGGTTCCATAATTTTTTTGGGTATGAGGTCTTTGGGTGAGCAATGTGTATTTAAATGTTTTTGGAAAGGGGGATTTGAATTACATATTTGTAATTTATTTTGCTTGGGACTAGCAAAACTCAAGTTGGGGGGTGTGATTAGTCACGGAAAGTGGCTAATATTAATTATTAATATCATTATATTCATTGTTCCAAAGTCCATAAACATTGTTTTTAGTGCATTACATAAATAGAACTTCATTTCTCATCAAAAATGCAATTCATGTTTAAAATGCAAATTTGGGCCCAATAGTTTGTTTGTTTGTTGACAATATTATATTAATTTTCTGAATTTTTAATTTTGGGATATTATTTATAACTTTGTTTGGAACATTTTATCTTTTAGGTCCGCTGGATGAATCCCAAAGGAAGAAGGATAATTTTGCGCCTGAAGGCAGAAACTTGCTGGAAAAATCATAATGGGCCTAAGGCCCATCAAACCAATGTGGGGCCCAGAAACCAAGCCCAATGAAGCTCAAATTTATACAGTGGAAAGATAAAACTATGAGGATCATTTTATTCAACTGCGTCCAGAGCTAATTCTGATGTTTTCATGATGATAAAGGGATATGAAGTTAAGATTTAAATGGTGGACCCGACATTAATGCACAAAAATCCGTCCCACCATTTCGACCATAACTTTCAAAAGGATAAGCCAAATGTCCTGAACTTTTTAGAGATTCTAGAAGACAAATTGAAGAAGATATTTTATATTTATGACACCTTCGGATTCGGCCATATTAAGTGTCAAACGCACATGTCAAAATGGAGGACGAATCTGGACAGTTTTCCGGGTCAACTTCGAAACGTCAATTTCCTTTTGATTATTCACCCTCATTTTGACTCTATTAATTGTTGGGGGGTGAATTAATTATTGGGGTATGTACCTAAGGCTCCTAATATTCCTATATAATGAGATATTGGTTAAGGGAATAGGGGTGGAAATTTTTCTTATCATCTTTTGTTGCTTGTTTCATTGTAAGGTTATGCTTCAAAATTTCCTTTGTAATGTTTTCCATTTCCATGTAAGTTTCTTTTTTGTATATTTATGTTATTAATCAACTTCTTTCTCTTATATATTTTACATTTCATTTATTAAAACTTTATTATCAAAAAGCACAGTGATATCTCTATGTTGTTGTGAATTAGTTCACACATAGGTGTGAATTTCATTCACACACACGGAGGAGTGCTCGTTATTTTCGCGGTTTTAATTTCTTCAATCCAATTATTTTTAGCCATATTCCGCCCACCATTGAGAGTATACCATAAATGGAGGGCTAAACCCTTAATGGGTTGATCTTAGGAGGATGCAAAGGCTGGATTGAATGTTATTTTATGAACGAATTGTTGTTAATTGGATAATTAATTTAAGACATCCATTCTTCAGTTATTTCTACTCTTCATCTTTACTGTGTTTGAGAAAAATAAATTCAATTACAAAATGACCATATACCTCGGAGAGATCATGAATTTGGTTCTCTAAGTGTATAGGTGATTAGTAATTGTGTTTAGTAAGCACCAAACCATAAAATGATGAAGGTAGTGTTATTTTTGAAGAATGGATTCATCAAGAATTAATAAAACCAAAATTGTTTAAAGAAGTAAAATTCATTCAATCCGCACCGAGCATAATCCTAGATCAACCCATTTTCATTAAATTGAATTCACGTAGGTTTCTTAGTGTTATTTAAACCATCCAAAATCGAACCCAAAGTTGGCTACTTCAAAGCCCATCCCACACCAAATCATAGCGTCTCAAGGTTACTTCTTCGGTACCTGTGGATTCGATCCCTACTTGTACTTCAACGACCGCTTTTACCAGTAGGGTAAATTTGGGTGCAACCAGGCATGATCACAAAAGATCAAGTCTTCAAAAGACCAATTAGTTTAGTATCCTTGGAAACAAGATTCATTCATATGTTCAACTTTACATCTTAAAGAGAAATACAACACAAATATATTTCATTAGGAACATCTAAGCCTCCTAGATTATGCCTGAAGGTCACTCATAACTAACTTCTTCATATCCTGGTAAAAATAAAACATTGAAAGGGGTGATCTCAAACGCTCAGTAAGGGTAAGTAATACAACAGAAAATGACATAAATATTAATCATGGTAAATAATTGAAACCACATGCCTTTACCAATAATAAACATGAATACTTTTATGGCAAGAATATGAGATGAGTAAATAATTCCATAAAAAAACATAATAATGGGTATTATACTAGTCGAATGACCACATAAACCATCAATATTATTTCCATAATGAGGGAATGTATAATGTCGGACATTCTGAAACATTTTGTCAAGGCCTCGGCCAAGATGTCTAAAAATGATTAAGGCCTTGGCCAAAACCATAAATCAAATTGGGAAAGGGCCTTGGACAATTCCACATATAGTTGTCTCATTAGACATAACGATGCATCGAGGAGCTATAGTGGGCTCCACCCATCACTTACTAAGTCTAACACATTCCTCATATGAAAAGATTTAAACATATCATAAACATTCGTATTAAAACTAGCATATGAAATGTCAATAATTTAACCATAAACCATGAATGGTATATAAATAGCACATCCACAGTCAAAAATATCACAAAAAAATCATTACAATATGGAAATTTTTTATCATAATAATTCAACTTCAAAAAAACATAAAATCCATCAAAGGATGTTGACAGAGATGAAATTAAAACTATTTGAGAGAAATATATCTTTTTTTGAAATCATTTAAAGGTCAAATAATTATAAAATAAAACATTTACTTTGAAAATATCCTTATAAGTTTGTAAGGTAAGCTTTGACAATTTTATAATGGCGTAAAATAGCCGCATCTGCCATATAAGTAAAAAAACATTCTTACCTTAATTTTGATGGAAAGGTCAAAAAGTACCTTATTTGGAAAACGACGGAAAGATTCCTTTCAAAACACATAAGGGTATAAATTACTTTAAACCATTGTCTAGTAAATAGTAAAAATGTTTTGAAATATATTTTTAAGAAACATGGATGTGGATGATAAAGAGGTCCCAGTAGATAATTACGTATAAACAACCTCGGATAATGAAGAGATTGTGAAATAAACCCTTAACTTGTACTTTTCCTTTGTCAAGGGTAGGTTAACCTCCTGTATAATGGTGAAATAATTGTTATTAAATTATAAAATAATCATATACATTAATATTATATCATATATGATCTTTTAACATTGCTTTGTTAATAATATCTTAGTATTATCATCGTTTCAGGTGTTAACAGATTCGTTTTCCTCTGTATGTTTTGTTACGTAAGGCATGTTTGTTATGGATAGGTTGTATTTTATTCATATAAATAATGATATAAAGTCCTTAAACATTATTTTTAATCATCAAATTCTAATTATTCTTGAATGGATATGATGGGTAAATGAATCTCATCGCGTTCGTGGAGACGGTAATCCGTATGTACGCACGAACGCTACTTCCATTTCATTTTTCATTTTAAAATGAATCAAAACCAAATTATACATAGGTATATTATTATTACAGTATAATATAATATCTTATATATGTTAATTAAGTCCATTAACACCATCCTTTATACGTTCCATGTATGGTATGAATGAGTCATATCACTTTGAGAGGGCGGTAGTCCGCACTTCCTCAAATGAAATTATCGTATATATATACAACATGAAAAAAATAATGGTATAATATAAAATGGGATTAAAGAAGCTAATATATAAAATAAATATCATTAATATCATATTTAATTACAGTTCCATCATAATGGCCACCATGAGAGGTGGTAGGATATAATTGAACAATCATCGTTTCGTGAGGCGTTTGGTTTCCATCCACAAAAACATTATGTTCTTCACCCATTAGATAGAGTTCTGTGTAAGTGTAGTTAGAATACTTCTAATTAAAATATCCTAGTATATTTAGGATACAGTTTTTGTTACAAAATAAATGAATAAGAAGAGTTTATGGGTTGGAGAAGTAAAATAATAGAAAAGAAGCTAAGAGAAATCGTTAGCTTTAATTTGGGTAACTCCATTTGGTTTAAACCAAAAAGGACTCTTGAAGCGACTTCTGCCTAATTTAAGGCTTCTAGGAGGAGGGGAGGGATGTAGGGAGCTTATTTGGGTAGAGTTTGGATGATCCAAAAGGCTTGAGATGTGTGAGGAATTTGTTAGAAGTGGTGTCCTTTTATAAGGGGGGGGAGGGGCTCTTTAGGAAAAACTTAAAGTATTATTTTATAATAAAATCATATTCGGTTTATAATGGATCAAAAGTGTATTATTCAAAGTATAAGGTGGTTATGGGTCAAAATAATTTCAACCAATATATTTTAGACAAGTTTGTGTCATTATATTAACCTTATCTTTTAGTTTTAACTCTTGGTTAATTAGTTTAACACTTACCATGTCACTTTGTATTTTTATAATATATAGTTAATAAATTTACTATATACATACAATCGACCCCCAAGTGGTCCATTAATGATACAAATATAATTATATAAGTTCTTTGGCCAAACCTTAGATTTTTATGAATATAATATCAATTAATAATTTAATATTTGTTTTAAAAACTCTTTTATGTCAATTTTAAAAATATTTAATAATTGATTTTTGTTAAAGTATTAACAACATTATTAATTAGAATAAAATTCATTTAAGAAATACTAAAATGTAATATTAACCAATAAAATTCGTGGATGTCATCAAAACATTCAAATTATTTTTATTTTAACATTTATAATACCAATTATTTGATTCTTTCATTAATACGGAAAATATTGCATCATTATTGTGTCATGTATATTTTTAATTTTTCAATGTCTAAAAATTATAATAAAAATACCATTATTTTGGAAATATTTTTATATTTATAATGAATATTTATAGTCGAAAATATAATATATATAACCCAATGTAAAAATTGTTTTTCTAAAAGATATATGCTTATGTCATTTTTGTATTTACTTTAACTTAATTAATATAAAGTGTCATTATCACATACAAGTGGATCCATGGGGTCCCAAAATCGACCCAAATATTCCCATGGTCGAACATGTATCAACAAATAGGGTTAGGACACGTTTCAGAGTAAATTAATATTATTATAATATTATGTTTTACCCTTATTTACCGGATTTACCTTTTAACCATGGTAAATAAAATATTTACCGAAGTAATTATTCAAAATGTCTAAAAATAAGAGTTACCTATTTACAAAATTTGGAAATCCTAATTCCAAATAAGGATTCCATTTTTCCAAATTCAAAACACAGAAGTGGCAGAAATTAATTTAAAATTAATTCCCGTTGTTAAAACAAAAAAGCGTGTTTTTAAGAGATAATAACTATCAAAAGATTGACACTTGTTTATGTCCGGTTTAAATGTGAAATTATGTACAATTAACAACATCATATTAAATGATAAAAATATATTCTAAATATACTTTAAAACCACTCAAATTCATAATTTATCACAATTAATTATTTTGATTAAAAAGTTGTTTTTAATTAAAATTTAGTAATTTTCACTATTCATCAAAATATAAAAGTTATCCAAAAAGTACCAAAATTTCACCCTAGGCTAATTTCGATATTCCAAATCCAAAAATGAAGTCCATTTTGAAAGATCGAATTTATAAAATTTCAAAAAGTGGGTATTACTATTCATAACGGCTAGATTGATTAGTTGTGGTGTGTGTTAGAACTCGAAATTGCGTACGACACACGCTACTGTATTATTCAAAGAGAAGCGTACCATGGAATATTGGGGTGTTACATTGTAAATTTTTGATGTCCCCATTCTAAAGAATAAATTTATTTAGTCAAATTGAATATATAAAAGTTTAAAATATTGGATTTAAAAAGGGTTCACCATTAAAAGTCGGTAAAAGTGCATTTTTTGAAAAATACTTATTTTATTGGAAAAAATGAATTTGTTCTTACATTATGTCTAAGAAACTAATAATATGGATTCTAAAATTATAAGTATTATATAAATTTCAAAATATAGTTAATACTATTCATAACCTCTTTTGAATGGCTTGTTTGGTAAGTCATAGTACGCTTGAACTCGGTGTTGTGTGTAGTGCAGGTTATTGAATTATTTTGAAGAAATAACGCACTATAAAATCTTGGGGTGTTACATTCTTACCTCCTTCAATAAATTGAATCCTAGAAATTTGAAATTGTTCTTCGAAAATAAAGGTTGAAAATAGAAAATATCTTTGTGGGAAAACCCACATCAGAAATTGAGTTAATAAAATTTAGTCTTAATAAGAGGAAAAGATAAATGAAAGGGTCACCAAAAAATTATGATCTCAATTAGGAGAACATTGGTGGAAATTAGAGACATATAATTGGAGGAAAAATATAAATATTTATAGGTAGTGATTGAGGTCATCAATCACAAATACGTGTAAAATTGAGGTCCTTAAATTCATCAATCTATGATGATTAAAAATACCATCGGTTCAACAGAACATAAGGTATTAGGATAAAACATTTTTGGTTTTAAGATCCATTCAATAAAGTATAAGAATTCATTTCTTCATAGAATAAGAGGAGAAGAAAAATATATACTTGACAAGTATTGTTCCATCCTTTAACTAATTTCTAACACAAACTCATCATTCACTCTTAAAAGATAATAGAACTAAAAAAATATTTGATTTATCCTATTCGTATAAGGTTCCAAAAATATGAATTTATAATTCATCTACCTGAACCTTTAAAAAACTACATTATTCAACCCAGGACATCACATGGGTCAGTGGTAGGTGATACACCATTGTCACCCATCGGTTGTGGGTTCAAGTCTCACGGCCTTGTCGGACACGACGGGTTGTCGCCCGACCTCCGGGTTGTCCTTTTTATAACAATCCAAAAAACAATATTCAGAAATGCTTTAACCTTAAAAATTGTCTCAAATTTCAAATATACTCCATTCCAACCTTTAGACTTATCCAAATTACTTCTTTCCAAACTCACAGTCCAAAATTTATAAGGAAGGTAAATATAATGAAGATCTTTTTTTTCACGTAATAACATGTGAATACCTTCATCATGTATTATTTTAAAATATAGTTACATCCTGAATTACCATAAAACCTTATTGATTACATTCATTCTCCTTTATTCCTTATAGAATACTAGATATATTCCTTATATCTAAAAACATTTAATATTACACCAATTATGAAATAAACAAACCCTTAATCAGTGTCATGGTAGTCAAGAATATCCAATATAATTTATCCAAATAAACCATCTCTTATTCCAAAATTACTACCTCGGTATCAAGACCATATTAATGATTACCTTTCCTTCAACCATGTATTTTGAAAAAAAAAGTTTAACTTGTTGTTGAGTCAATTTTTATAGCACCATATAATCTCAAATCCTCAATGAAATAGTACTGCAGTACAATCCTTATTTATCCCCATAATTCATATAACTAGTACATAGTTGATACAACACTCAAATGAAATAATTCTTTAATAACAACATAAGAACACTAGTCATTTCTCTTCATCAGTGGTAGTATGATAACTTTATTATTATCCAATAGCATCATTTGGGTCATAATCTGATGATTTGAACATTGATTCGCGTAGTGTCCCCACTCCTTACAGATGAAGCATTGTACATTGATTTCCACGAGAGGATGTGATCATCTATAATCACCATGATGTACTTTCCAGTTCACTAAAGATCATGTTATCTTGATAGGGGGTCACACTGAGGACTATTGGGGGATTCCACCAACCCTACTAGATCAAACTGCTATATAGGGGATTGAAACCCTATTCATGGTTTCCAAGACAAAACCACAAACCCCACTTAGGAAAGATATGGAAGATGATCCCACCCCAAAAATCATAAAGGGATGCAACAGACACTATTCTAAATAGAACCCATAGAGGGGATAAAAATCCCACGCTGATGATGTAGTGCCACACTATACCCTCTTAGGTAGAATAAGGAATTACACTCAACTAAACCTTATCTTTATTGGGGAAAGTAAGGGCTCTAAACTACCATATAGGAAGTTCATGTTGGGTATAGAGAGTAAAAATTCTATATCTCTAATCTTAGAACTACCTATGCCCATTTCCATGTCTCTCTTCCCATGACCGTGTACACCTGGTCATGCCCATATAATGTGGCCATTCCCATGTACTAATTTTTTTCTGAGTAACAGTCCATGCCCATGTACTCTTCCCATTCCCAAGTTCAGGGCCATATATATACCCATATATCCACTTGGATAGACACTGATCCACCAACATGGGTTCACATGGCATGTGATACATTTCACATGGTGTTTGATACTTTTCTCTAGGCATAAACCCTACCACCTTAGAATATGGACTACATTTCATGTGTTTATGGGACCACACACCATGTGGTTGGTAATTTCTTAGCATTTATAGACTATTAAATTCATCTCTACCCATGTTGCATTCCCTCGATCTAATCCTAAATCACACTAATGATCATGGATCCGGGGTTGACCATCCTTGCCATCATCATTACCAGGATCCAAGAAGTCTGATATGCTTAGAAATACGTCATCACCACCTCACATCATCCCTTAATGTCAAACTAGGAAAACTGAAATATCTGATCTGATCTTGATCCATATTTGATCTTCCATTTTCATCAGTGTACCTCGATCACACCATAGATCTTGAACTACACCCATGGTATCGATATGTTGCATTGAATAATTTTCATTCAATGATCAAATACGTAGTATTTATAAAACCTATATCCAAGTAAATACTCTTGATGAATCCTAAGAATAAATAGGGGAGAAATCAATAAATCAAAAATTGAGGAACAAACCTTGTTTGTGATTGGGTTGGCCTTGAATATATACCTTTAGAACAACCAAAAAAGGGTTATAAAAATCATTGAATCAATTCCAAAATCCCAAAAATAAATAAAATCGAACTCGCAAGAATGATGGAAAAATGAATCAAAATATTATAAGAATTTATTAGATTTCATCATGGAATAATAAATGGACAAAATTAACTATACAAAAATAACACCCTACCTTACGCTAGATTGATCACTAGAGAAGAATTAATATTCATTGTTGTTGTTCAAAAGATCCTCGAACTTTGATGTTGTTGGGAATCCTCAATTCGATTTCATTCTCTAGATCTCCTTCAATGTCTCCCATTAATATCTAGGTTTATGTACTAACCCTATGGATTTTTTATAGCCACATATTTATAGAAAATTGAGTTAGGTAAATGTTCTAAAAATAAGAAAATAAATAAATAAATAAATTTATTTATTTATTTTATTATTCCCCCCAATGATATACCTTTAACAAAACACCCAATGGAGATAAATCTTATGTCACGCGTAGGGTAAAAACCACTTTCTAAACTCAATATAAATCATTGATTTCTCATCTGAGTCTCCATTTGGTTGTAAGTCCACTATTTTAGGAAAAATATATGCGCATGATATTTATATATTTAATATTTTTATAATAACAATATTGATATTGTTGGGCCTTGGAATATCACATTATCTGAGTGACTAGATTTGAAAATATTATTAGATATGTTTTAAATATTTACATGTAAATAATAGAGATGTCACATTCTTCCCTCATTAGATCTTCTCATCCCAAAATTCGAAAAAGTTTATAGAAAGAGATATAGGTACTGAACTTGCATTGGGGTCTCCCTCTCCCAGGTTCTCTTCTAAAGATTCATATGCTACAAACAGACATGTACCAAGCGAATCACTTAACCATAGAGGATCTATTCTTTTAGATCCTTGATCTCCACAGGGTACTCTTTAAAGGTAGCTTCATCCTCAATGTCCATCTCTCCCAAGATGGTAACATATGATGTGTCTTTCACATACCTCATCATTTGTGACATGTGGAAGACATTTTTTAACTAGTATAACTATTTAATTAGGGTCAAGTGGTACACCGCCTCACCAACACTATAGAGTATCTAGAAAGAACCAATGAATCTCATATATATCTTTCCACCCGGACAAATATTCACAATCAACATCAAGGTGTCACCCTCAGGAAAAATTGGTCCCCCTCCTCAAACTCCAAAGGTCGTCGTTGTTGATTCGTATAATACTTTTGATGACTCCGTGTGGTCATTATCCTCTCTTACATGATATTCACCTTCTTTATCCTAACTCTGACCAACTATGGGTCCATGAGTGCTGACTTTCCTAGATCGGTATAACATAGTGGTGTCTTGTAGGATCTCCCATACAATGCCTCATATTGTTACATACTAATGGTGGAATGATAGTTGTTATTGTATAAACAATATACTAAGGGTAGGTGGTCCTCCCAAATATGTAAAAAGTCTAATATGAAGTATCAAAGCATGTCCTCTTGAACCTGAATGGTCTACTCAGTTTTACTGTCATTATGGTGGTAAAACAACTTATTCAAAGAAAAATGAGTAAAAAATTACCCCTCCAATCCTCTATATAAATTTGACCTGAAGTGATAAAGTGATTATATAATGATATTCAAGGTAACTATATAGAACATGAATATCTCATGTACGTAAAGGCATACCAAGATCTCTACTATGCTCTACTATTAGATAGCTAGGAAGTGGGTTGAACTAGTGATTTGGTATATGAACATTCTTAATCCATCATCTCGTTTAGACATATGTGGAATCCTCATCATGAATTATATAGATATATCATCTGACACCCACTCTACCGCCTTAAGGGGTTGAGCCAAACCCACTGGAACTTGGTGCTCATCCTCACCAACTAACATGTGAGGTATTGAGAGACAAACTCGGATACACACTTTTTTATGTTTTCCCACCAAAACTAATGTCATAGGTGTAGTTACATCTTTAACACACCCATATGTATAGAAAAAATGGATGTATGAAACTCTCTCATCACCTCCCCACACGATGTCACTAGAACCATCATCCACATTATGAAAAGGATAGCATGCCCCCCACATTCATAAAATCCATCAAGAGCATGTCCAATGGATTTCAGAGCACAAAATGTCTCACGATTATTATCTCCCTATTGAGCCTCCCAAACCTACTGTAGAAGTGGTGGTGTAAAAACTATTGATTATAGATAACCTTCACTATTTTCATCAATTATGAAAAAATAAAATGATGATAAATGCTCTAAATCCTTGGTCTACAACCATGAACAATATATTCTACTGAGAGAATCCACCACTGCATTCCCCTTCCCAATAGTATAGACTATCTCAAAGTCATAATCCTAGAAGAACTCTATCCTTATACATTTTCTCAAGTTAATATCATTTTGAGAGAAGATATACTTGAGACTATTATGTTCATAATAGATGATAATTGTGCCACCATGAGGTATTATCACACAATATTTAGAGATATGACTACTGCTACCAGCTCTAGATCATGGGTTATGTAGTTCTACTTGTGAATTTTCCACTATAGATACCCTTAGGCAATCACTTTATACATCTACATTTGAACACAACCAAGACTTGTCCCTAAGGAATCATATAACACCACGTACTTGAAACCCTTCTTTGAAAAAATCATGATAGGGTAGTTTGTCAATATTTACCAAAACTCTGGGAAAGCCTACTAGATCCTATCCCTTAAAATGAAAGGATTCCCCATTCAGGTAAAGGAAGTAAAAATTATTGGTATTATGGATAAATTGATCACAAATCTCATGTAATAGCCTACTAACCCAAGTAATCTTTGAACCTCTATCACACACTTGGGTAGTTCCCAAGATAATATTGCCTCAACATTCTATAAGTACACGGTTACACCCTCTGATAAGATGACTTGTTAAAGAATTCAAACCTCTAAAATCTAGAACTGAAACTTTGAGAGCATCTCATAAAGCTGGTGTGATCAGAGTATGTCCAGGACCATCATCAATTGTCTCACATACTCCTACTTAGATGCTGACTACACTAGAATATCATCAATTAATACCACCACAAACTAGTCTATAAAAGGATGAAATATCTAGTTCATGAGTCCCATAAATATTTTTTGGGTGTTCATTATCCCAAAAGGAATCACCAATTACTCATTGTGATTGTAGAGACATCATAATTCCATCTTTTTTATATCCTCATCCCGTAATCGAAGATGGTGATACCATGATCTACGGTCAAAATTTGAGAACCATCACACCCCTATCAACTGATTGAAGAGGTTGTTGATCCTTGGTAGTGGATACTTATTCATAAAAATAACTTAGTTCATGCACTAATAATTCATACACAACCTCATGCTCTCATATACCTTCTTGGGAAACAACACTAGGGATTCTCATGGGGAAACACTAGCTTAGAAAAATCCCTTACTCTACAAGCCCTCTAAATAAACCCTTTGATCATGAATCTATAATGGAACCATCCAATATTTTGGTGTAGATATTTTTTTCATCCCGGAGTGTAAGAAAATGTAGAATTTTTTCTATAAATGGGAAAGTAAGCCTAAAATATCCTCCGGAAAGACATCCTCATGCTCCATCACCACTATAGGAAGATGAAATCCCATATCATCCACCACTCCATGGGATACACTAGAAAACTTGTGAGTAATCAGTTATGCCCTCCTATATATGATCCCAACCTACTCTACCTAGGTTTCCTTCTCACCTATAAAGGAAAACCTCGATTGGTCCCCTTAGATACGTAAAATCCTCCTCCTAAAATAGTTAATCTGGGCATAAACTATGGATAGCCAGTCCATACCTAAGATGATGTCATATTGAATCATCACTAATTCAAAGAGATCACATACTAATCTCTAACCTCCAAGAATCAAGTCACACTATCAGAAGAAGTGTATGATCATTGATTCACCTTTGGTATGAGTCTCCTAGTATAAGGGTTGATCCATGGGATCAACTGTAATCAATAAGTATCAAACTATAGAAGTGTTAAATAAAAGAGTGTCTTGTGCTTGTATCTATCAGTGATGCATCTAAATTAGAGACGAGAAAGATAATGCCTCTAATCATCATGGGAGTCTTTGGGGCATAGGATTCTACTTCCTACATTTTTTCCCATCCCTAACCACCATCTTCCTGATCATGGCATGAACCAAATGGGGGAGGTAGTGAAAATAATTCAATCTACGTGCTACCTTTTTATACTCTTCCAAATCCCCTAACACATTCACTTCCATGTGTATCATGATTCTCCTACCACTTTCTCTGTCTTAGCGGTCCATCAACCATATCCCTATCATCTTTGTGGTGGATTGGACAATATTGAGAAATATGTCCCCTACTATCACAAGATAAGCACCACATCTCTATAGATAACTCAATCCATGCTAAGATCCCTAAACAACTAATCCATTTTCATGATATCCTACTCTAAAGCATCTCACAAATCCATATCCCTATGGCCGTCATTAGATAATATATGTCAATGTCTCATCTTCTATGTTCCCACTACCATCTACTGGTAATGGTATCTACTCTTCTAAAAGAAGCTATCCACTGTTAAGGCCCGCTCAAGAACTCCAACATAGGTGGGAATAAAAATAGATATCACTCAATACCTAATGCATTGTCATAAGACCCACTAAAAATTGTGTTCTCTATAGAAGGGATCTCAAACCATAACCATAGAATATCATTAAAGGTCAGTGAACCTTGTTGAATACTCTTACATAATCACACATTCATACTATAATTATAAAATATCCTAAATGTGAACTGATCAAAACATGTCCATATAGAACTCCTCTATAAAGATACACTCTAAATCTAGCTAGGAGAGTTTTTTTCTCATCATGTGACTAATTCACCAGAACACACAATCACCTAGAAGATCCTTAAATAAGACCCACCACTAGAATACACCATCACAATCTGATCTGCATTTTTCCTCACAAGGTTGAAAACATGGGTCACCACCTCAAGAAAGTCATCAGCTACCCAGAAATCTATCACACCTAAGAATCTTAGAAGTCGCTGCCTTCAAAACTCATGGAGTGTTATCAACTTTCACACATCCTCAGTTAGTAATAATTGTGTAATATTATTCTCAATGGGTGGTGGAATAATTATAAAACCACATGGAGGTACCACCTTCTTTACAAACCCCTATACTAAAGCCTCATCACTCAGTGGGTCATCCTTATGATCATGTAGTCAAATCAGGGTTGGCCCTATTCGCGGTGGAAACTTAAAATAAAAATGATGCACCATGGCCAATGAGTATATCTTGGGGTATGACTCCAGAAGGAAATGTAAATCACAACCCCTTATTATATGATGCATTTATCAAATTTTTACCCTACAACTAGTTCCTATATGTACTGGGTCAACAAGCAGGTTATCAAAAACTATGTTAATGGATACATTGGATGATGCTCAAGCACTGGACACCCTTTATTGAAATCCAAACTCAAAACACTTAAATATTGTTTCCATAAATCCCAAACTAACCTCACAGATAGTAAATATTCAAAATATATTCCTAAGGTGGAACGAACTCCTCTAATACCACTATATCATGACCTGATTCACTGGGTCCCACCTATTTTGTGATAAGATGAGTGTGATAACCCCAAGCCTACCTCCAATAGGTCTGGGACTAGAGACCATTATTGAGTATTTATATCACACATATAGGAGGCATTATCCTAAGTTCTTTTATTCACACAAACACATCTACAAGCCCATACAATGATAAAATGTAAAAAACACAACTGATACCAATGCATTAATACAACTATATCTCACAACCAGAGTACAAAAATTACTAAAAATGATAAAAAAAACTAAATAAAATATCAAGGAAAACTATAAATTGAGTTCAACCTATTCAAAATGAGGGGACTAATACCAAATGAAACACTAGAAAACTCAGTCTATATGGCCCAAAAATAATCTTTGTCTACTCTTGGTCCACCCAGGACTCTATCAAATAGCTTGTCATCTTCATAAGACATGACATGTTTAGGAAATGGCCATGTAGGGGTGTGTATAGTAATACCAAGTAGGAAATGCAAAAAACCCAAAAATAAATAATCAAGATTAGTTAGATCAAAAATATATAAGTATATCAATAAAGATATGAGACATATTGATAAATATATAAAACATAGATATACTCATAACAAAAAAACCAATCTCTAGATTCATCAACCAACACTTCTAGCCCCAGGATTATTCTTGGGACTTCAAAGAAATGCTCATCTTGGAGGAATCACTCCATGATTCATGTTGTCACTAAATAAACTCATCTGAGATGTCATGATCATGTTGAATAACCAAGATGTATTCAATGGGTCTCTAAAGATCTTGTTGTCCAAATAGGGGATCAAACCATAGACCATTGGAGATGACACCAACCTTACTAGATCAAACTACTAGATAGGGTATTGATTCCCTATGCATGGTGGTTATGTCAATACCATGATCCCCACCATGGAAATATATTATAGGGGATCCCACCCCATGCCTTATGGATGGATAAAAAAATCTACCTGAATAATATACCATATAGGGGATCATAATCCTTTTCCAAGGACATAATGTCACACTATACCCTCATAGGGTTGGGCCAAGGAATCACACTCAATTGAATTTGATCTATACTGAGTAAAAAAAGGCTCTAAATTACCCCATATTAGGTATACATCATGTATAGAGGGTACGCAACTTGTAACTATAATACTAGACCTACCCATGTCCTTTTACCCATGTTCGTGTATACCTAATCATGCCCATGTACTATGGCCATACCAGTGTACCTAGTCATGTCAGAGTTTCTGGTTTTTCCTATGTACTCTTCCAATTTCCATTTTCTTAACCATGACTATTCTTGTGTATCCTATGAGATACACATCAAGTCACTAGTATGGGTTCACACTGCATGTGACATGTGTCACATATCATTCCATACTTTTATCTACATGTAAAACCAAACATTGTAGAAGAAGGACTACATGGAATGTGTTCATGGGAATACAAACCATGTAGTCGGGAATTTCTTAGAAATTAGTCTTTTCAACATGCCTCTACCCACACCTCCTTCCTTAAATCTAGCTATAAATCACACCGATGATCATGGATCCTGTGTTGACCAGCCATGACATCACAAGTACCTAGATCTACACCATTAGATCTACTCAAAATCAACCACCATCACTCAGTGCTGTCATGACACATCAAATTGGAAAATGGGATTCTTCATTCTGATCCCAATCTATCTATGATCATCCAACATAATCATTTCACATCAATCAAAACCTCAATCATGAACCACACCCATAGTATCAAACTGTTTCATCGAATAATAGTCATGAAATGATTCAATATCTAGTATTCATCAAACTTCCATCCAAGTAAATACCGACAATAAATCATGTGAAGAAACATGGGATAAATGCATAAATAAAAAATGAGGAATGAACCTAGGATATGTTTGGGTTCACCTTGATTCTTTTCTATTATAATGAATAATTAAGATTAATAAAAATCAATGAATCAATTCTAAAATCATAGAAAGAAATAAACACGAACCTCCAAGCACGATTAACCTGAAATTAAAACAGTTAGAAGAATTGATTTCCATTCATCATGGTATAATAAATGGGGAAAATAAACCTTGGAAAAATTTACATACCTTGGTTTAGATCGATCACTGATTAAGAATGGATTTGCATCATCGTCGTTTATGAGATCCTCAAACTCCGATTTTGTTGGCAATCCTCGATTTGATTTTATTTTCCAATGTATCCATCATTGAATCCTCTAAATATCTAGGGTTATGTGAATAACCCTTGGGATTTGGAATAACCACATATTTATAGAGGATCTAGTTAGGTTGTTGGACTAAATAATAAAATAAATAAATTTATTAATTAATTCTATTATTTGCGCATGTGATCGTACACTACCAAAATGTCCAAAGTTGACAAAGATTATTTCACATAGGGTAAACCCTACATTTTGGACTCAGCAGTAGTATCATATTTCCCATAAAATTCCATGTTTGGAATTTATACCACAATTTAAGGAAAACTATGTGCATATGATATTAATATATTTAATATTTTTAAAATATAAATAATGGGCTCATTGGGGATTGGAATCTCACTCAGTCTCATCATCTGGCTCTGAAAATATTATTAAATATATTCAAAATATTTTCATTTAAAAAAGAACGATGTTACATGGTTGACCAAGATATATGTTGACGTCCTATAATAGTTTTGATGGCATGAGCTAAAGAAGTACATTTTAGTCATTGTCTTATTATGCCTCGCCTATCATCATATGAAAACTATGAACCAAAGTCTGGGTGGTCTTATATATCCACTTCTCATTCAAAATTGTAATTGGGGATAGGTCATAATTGTTTTTTTAATGGGACTATAGAGGTTGCAACAAGGTAGAGATATAGTGTGGGTCTTCATTGACTGTTTATGCATGGTTAAAAACTTATTTCCAATTAAATATATGTAATCAGTTAATGATTTGGTAAGATTATAATTTTGATTAATTGAATATATTCATACAGTGGATATGAGTTTCATGTTGGAACATGATGTATGGTCTATTTCCTATTTCTAAAAGGGGTTTTAGTCATAATTATCCACTTATATGGATCTCATTATAATATACCATTCTCTTACTAATAAAAAGTTTGAATATAAAAT
The DNA here is from genome assembly GCA_963277665.1 of Viscum album. Lineage (NCBI taxonomy): Eukaryota > Viridiplantae > Streptophyta > Magnoliopsida > Santalales > Viscaceae > Viscum > Viscum album. Next base: position 1,814,554,372 of record OY728156.1, read on the forward strand.
CTAAGTTCTTGAGGATATTCTTTGATTATTCATCCAATATTTCATTATATCCTATGAGGATCATCTAACTATAATATATCTCACCTACATAAACTATTATAATATATCCTATGATTTGAATGGAACCCCTTCAGGCACTATATAGAAGGCTATTTCATCCTCCTACGTGTTGGATTGAAGGTAGGGGTATCATCACTTATTTAATCGAGTATCATGCAAGAGATTTTAGATTATAATCAAAATATTTAATGTGATTAAAAACTACTCATAGTAGGTAACAATCATATATAGACTAATGTTGTTGACCTATTAGGATAAAATAAATGATATGAGGAAAAAATGGAAATTTATCAAAAGAACGTGCCTCACGTGCCAGGCGGTTTTCAAATATTTCAGACCATTGCGACCCCGGACGGTGCTACTCCGGGGGCGTTTCCGGCCTCTACAACCTTTGATCCAGGAGTCTCTTCTAGCACCGAGGCCCCTCGTCCTCAAGAGACCCCTGGATCTCCTCTCTGGTCTCATCCGCCTGAGAGATCCTTTCGCGATTCTCTGTGTGGCTCATCCCGTGGATTCCAGAGGTTATGCTTCTTGGAGGTTGGTCTGGTCTCTTCAGTGGCAACCCAGGATGGCTCTTGCATTTCGGTGGAAGATCCCCCGGCAGTGTTCGAGGTTCCTATTTCCAGCCTTAATTGGATGCTTGTGGCTCGTTTTGGTGCGGCAAAACCGCCCTTGTAGGGTTTTAGGCAGTTTGTGGATTCCTGGGGTTTATGCATCCAGGTGCGGATTTCTATGATTCATCGTCTTTCCTTCTATATGGTGCTGGATTCCTAGGAGGACTTTGTCCATGCCTAGTGAAAAGCCCCCAGAACATTGGTATGTGGAGGTTCATCTTAGCTTTGTGGTCTCCGGAAGTGCATAAGGGTAAGGAAAGCCCCAGTGCGGTGGTTTGGCTGGGACTCCCCGATCTCCCCCTACCTTTTCAAAATGGAGTGTTTCTAAAGGAAATCGGGGACTAACTTGGTGGATTTCTGTGCGCTGATGATCGCACCCTCTCCTGCGAAGACACCTTGGTTCCCCATTTGTGTGTCCCTTTGGACCTTTCTCAACCAATTCCCAAAAAGATTTCTCTAAAGGCGCAGGATGTGGTGGCTTGGGACCAGGATATTGTGTCTCCGGTTTTTCCTTAGTTATGTCCCTCATGTTGTCTCCAAGGCCACCCCAGGATCTTGTGTAGGAACTAGAAGATAGGCGGCCCTCGTCAGTCTCATAAGGTCCCGTTGGGTGGAGGCTATCCTCTCCTCGGGCAGGGGGACCTCAAGGCTGACACTTCTCGTGCGGCTTCTATATTGAAGGGGGAGCAGGCCCCCAAGGGTGATCCTGAGCACGAGGCCCTGGATCCTAGATCTTATTTTGGAAAATTTCCTTCTAGCATAGCCCTTGAAGCTTTTAGGCATCGGGATCCCTCTTTGAATGCCTCAGCCCTCTCAAATCTCATGTTCATGCCTCTTTTGTTTCCTGCAGTAGGTTGGATACATGATAGGTTCCTGTCTTTCCACCTATCCTTTTTGGATATCAGGGAGTTTCTTCCGCCTCTCTTCATGGACCTTCCTGCCGCATGCGAGGAGCTGGAGGCTGTAGGATGGCAGTCTTTTTTTTAACTTTTATTGAGTATTGCCCAAAGGAGGTCTTTTCCAAGGTATCAGCTGATATTTCAGGCGGTTCTACTGCTCTGGTGCCGGTGATGGTTTATTTACCTTCCTCTTTTTCTTTGGGGGAGTCGAGCAGAGGTTTAGCAGAGGTTCCTTCTCATGTGACTCCTTCGGTCCTGATATCCTTTTCTCAGAGCTTAGAAATGTGTAATCATGCAAGGATGAGACAGTTATGGGAAGGTTGTTCTTCCCTCTCTAAGAAGTCCGCTGAGCCTGGGGCCCAAACCGGGATCCTGTAGTTTTAAATGTTATCTATATTTATCTGGAATGACCATGGCCTGGGTGCGTGGGTGAAGACCAACTTCTTTGCTTTGAAGGTTAAGAAACACAAGGTTTCTATTGTGGCAGTACTCGAACACAAACAGAACCTGGCTAAGCTTAGGGAGTTTTGTCGCAAAGTTAGAATGTATGGTTCTATGTAAGCTGACACGATCAATTGTCACATATGGGTCTTTTGGAAGAAGGGGTTTCTATGGATTTGGTTAGTGCGAGGGACCAATTCATCACATTGAAATTTACCATGGATTCAGGGTATTTGCTAGTTTCCTTTGTGTACGATAGTCTAGAAATAGTCTGTGGTCAGAGCTTAGCTCCTTTGATCCGGAGGAGCTCCCGTGGCTGGTGGTGGGGTATTTAAACATTATCCTTGACCCTGGGGAGAAGAAGGGGATAAGTACCTTCCCTCAACAGGACAGCTTGGATTTCACGAGTTTCATGGCGGGTAAGGGTCTTCTTGATCTGGAGTATTCGGGGGACCGGTACACTTGGTGCAACAATCAGAAGAGAGGCAGGTGCTGCTGGAGCAGGCTCAACCGGTGTCTGGCCAAAACCAAATTTATCAACTCCTTTCCTAATGTAAAGGTGACTCATCTCGTTTGAGGTATATATGACCACTCTCCACTACTGGTTTCTCTCCCTCCAAGGTAGGATCTCCCAGAATCTTTCAGGTTTTATCAGCAGTGGTCTCAAAGCCCTGGTTATCATCAGATCATGTCAAAGATGTGGGGTGAGCCGAGTCGTGGGAATACTTGGGTAGCGCTTCATGGTAAACTCCGGAAAATAAGTTCGAGCTTTAGGAGTGGGATTGGTGGATTTCTCCCTTCGACCAGTATATGGGGATCTTGAAACAGAGCATAGAGAACCTAGAGTCCAGCCTAGAGGAGGCTTGGAACGATGTTGTCTTTGAGGAGTTAGTAGGCAAGAAGGCTCGCTGGGAGAAACTGATCCTGAAACAAGAGACTTTGGCTCAGGAGAGATCTTGGGTGAGGTGGCTACATGAGGGGAATGAAAATACAGCATTTTTTCACGCCTGCATCAGCGAGAAAAGACACATTATCAAACCTAATATTAAACTTGAGGATGGAACTTACACCAAGGAAAAAGACATTGTTAGGAGTATGGAGCACTCTCTCTTTAGGGACCTCCTGGCCGGACCTAACCCGAGGAGGGCTTCTGGCTATCCAAGAAGTAATGCTGCTCTCTGGGAGATGATTCCCAGGGTGGTGTCTAGCATGGACTATGAGGCCATGGAGGTGATTCCAGATGAGTAAGAAATTCACTTTCCAATGATGAAACTTAACCTTGAGAGTGTACCAGGCCTGGATTGCTTCACAGTCTCTTTTTACAGGGGGGTGGGATGTTGTAAAGGGGGATATTATTGAGGCCATCCAGGACTACTTTCGCAGAGGGAGACTACCACATGTAGCCAATGCTACCACTCTGATTCTCATCCTGAAGATCAATGACCCTTCTTCCCTTGTGCACTACAGACCTGTGATTTTATGCAATTTCCCCTACAAGATCCTCGCAAGCGTGATCAACTAGATACTGTCCCAACTTCTCCTTCGGTGCATATCCATTGAGCAACATGGGTTTGTTAGAGGGCATTCTATTTAGGGAGCTGTTGCACTAGCTCAGGAGGTGATGCAAGATATTAACATAAAGACCGGTGGTTAAAATTTGGTGATCAAGTAGGACATGAACAAGGCTTACAATCGGATCAAATGGAGTTTTATAAATAGAGTTCTCGCAGTGTTGGAGTTCTCAGCCAGAGCAGTGGATCTCCTCTTCAGAAGTTTTAGTTCTTCTTGGCTAGCGGTCCCTTTCTTGGGGAAGAATCATGGTTTCATTAAGGCTAAGAGGGGCCTCCGGAAGGGGGACCCGATCTCACCTAGTATCTTCATACTAGCTCAGGACACTCTCAACCACCTCATCAACCAAGGAATATCAGATGGAGACATCCTACCCTACAAAAGGAAGATGAACCTTCCATCGATTTCCCATCCGATGTTTGTGGATGACAGGGTTATCTTTACTAATGGAGGTAGGGGATCTGTACGAGCTGTTAAGAAGATACTGGATGATTATTGTTTCTGGAGCGGTTAAGTTATCAGCACCTCAAAGAGTCAGTTCTTCATCTCTCACAAATGTACTCCCAGATGAGTTTCCTCTTTGTGTAGCCATCTAGATATGCAACATGGTGTTTTCCTCATAGAATACTTGGGTTTTCCTATTTCCTCAGGTAGGCTTCATGTTCAAGAGTTCAATCAAATAGTGCATAGGATTACAAGTCATGTCCTGAACTAGAAGAATTGCTTCCTTTCATTTGGGGGGTGTATCACCCTGGTTAATAACATCTTATTTGAAATGCTTGTCCATGTGATGGCATCCTACCATGTACCGCAGGGATTTATCCATACTATTGACAAGGTTCCCTATACTTTTATCTAGGACACAACATCGAAAGGTAAGAGGCATTGAGCCTCATGGGGCAGGTTGGAAAGATCTATTCATGATGGGAGAATCAACGTTAGGAGTCTTCAGTGCACATTACATTGTATGCATGCCAAGATTGCATGGGAGATCCTGGAGGAGCACACGCTTTAGGGTAAGTCCATGTCTATCATCGGAGGTGGCACTGTGAAGGCTATGAGAGGGTATTCTTCTCCTTTCTGGTCAATCATTCTCCCCCTCCTTCAGACTCTCCACCAGAACTCCCACTGACTGGTTGGAGCAAGGGAAATCTCCTTATGGAATCGTAATTGGACGGGCTTAGTTCTCATGTTCTCGGGCTACCTGGCTCCTCTGATTACGGTGAAAGAAGCGAGTCTCTACCCAAGTTTTACAATGGTGGTCTTGGATGGGGGAAAAATAGGAACTCCTAAATTCCATTGAGTTAAATACAGATCCAGATAAATGTGTGTATGTTCCTACATCCTCATGAGTTTTCTCCACTAGATATTTTCGCAGGATGTTTTCTACGCAGATCCCCCAGGACAACTAGAACGATGCACTGTGGTGTAACAAGATACCAGCAAAGTTCAACTTCTTGTCCTGGAGAATAAAGAACTTAGCCATTTCCTTGGACGATAACATCAAGAAGGTGGGAATTTGTCTAGATTTAAGATTTTATTTCTGTAAATCTAGGTGAGAAGAGAGTTCACATCATCTTTTCTAAGAAGGGGGATGGGCTCAGGCAGTGTGGACTACATTTGGTGGCCTCACTGCTTTTACTTCGCATAACCTATGGGATGCTCCTTTTGTGGTTAGATGGTTCCATATATCATAGGACTCTAGAATGGAATGGATGGCTCGAGCTGTGATTTTTAGTGTCAGGTGCTGGTGTCTGTGGCAAGCAAGGAACCAGGCATGCTTTGATGGCCAAACTCCTTCGGTGTGGTCCATAATTGTGAGGACTCGCTTCCTGTTGGTGGACAGAGCTTCACATATCTCAGACTGGAGAGGGGATCTTTCTCTGAGGCTTCTATAGTTTAGGAACTCCTCCCCTCCACCTTCCCCACTGCTTTGGCAATGGGTCTCTTGGCATCCACCAGTTAGCGGCCTCAAGCTGAATTCAGATGGGTCGTGCAAGATGAGTGCCATGAGCGGAGGGGGGTCATTCCTGGCTCTGGGGGGAATGTGGTTTTGGATTTTACTTAATTCTATTGTAGTGTTACTTACCTCCAGGCTGAGGCCAATACGATGTTTACTGGACTCTCCCTCTACATGCAGAAGAATCTTCGCATCACTCAGGTGGAGACCGACTCTACTATCCTTCATGACTCCCTGCACGATAAAGGATCACTACCTTGGACCATAACTTATATTGTTTTCAAGTGTATATCTCTTCTTGGGGACAATATCTGAGTAACCCATACTTTGTGTGAGGGGAACATGGTTTTGGACCATCTGGCCTCTTTAGCGAACCACAACTCCATTGGAACTCTCCTCCTCTCTAACAACTGCTTGAATCCAGAGCGTGTGGAGTTGGTCAGAGGGGATGCCCTCGGCTTGCACAATTTCAGGACCCCTTAGATTTTTTGTCATTTTTGTACTTTATTTCTTGAATAAAAATCTAATTTTAATGGAATATAATGTTGACCTAATGAGTTTAGGGTGGGTGATTAGGTTTTCTTGAGAAGGTCGCCTCAGTAGGGTCATAAACATTTGAGTAAATGGAAATTAATGTTTGTTATGTGGTTATAATAGAGATACTATAGAGGATTAATACATTTTTCAATAAGTGGTGATTATTTTAAGCTACAATAATGTAAATAATGAATATTAGGTATCTTAACTATATATACATAAGTTAAACCCCGTTTATGTTATCAAAATTAATCATGTAAAGTTAAAAGCCAACACATCATTTGAAGAGAATTTTTTATATGTAGTTAATTGGAGATAAAAGATATTCCATGGAAAGATGTTACATGTAGTATGTGTGTAGTGGATTCATGTACTTATCATGTTGGAGACTTGGGAGTGGGAGGCTAATAAGTGAGCTCAATGAGAAAAAACCAATATATATATATATATGAGGTATCTTAAGAATGAAAAGTGACGTGGTAGAGATTTCATAATGTCATAAATATTTTTTGGAACATTGTGAATTTAATTTTCAAAGTTTTATATATAAAGTGGGTTTATTTTATTGAAATTTTAGAATTTTGATGGAGGTTTAAGATTTTAAGTGAATGATCCCAGGTGATAGATTATAATATTTTATAGTAGATTCAAAAAAATTACATAATTTATTTGTACATTATGGAGTGGAATTGGAGAATGTATGTAGTTGGTGGACCACTGAATGGCGTGTGGCACCTAAATAGGTATTCTGTATTTAATTGGTATCAATGGAGGTGAACCATGTACTTCATGGAATTTTTGTTTGTTTTTTCATATTTTATGATACCCATTTATTAAAGATAAATGAGACTAAGTTTCCTGAGGAGAAAGAACATATAAGTAAGATGTATCTATTCCCTAATATTTACAACATTTTTTACATTTTTCTTTTGTTATATGACATGTGAGTGATGGAAGTGGGGTATGTTCGCTCTAAAATGGAAATAAAGTGGGTTTTCATATGTGTTCTGAGACAAGTGAGGCCAATTAGGCTTATAATGGATCCTATAAGTGTTTTTAATTGATCACATTATCATTGGTGTCTATATTTTCCTATGGGAAATGTTGGGTATTGTGAATTTGGATATCATATAGGGTGGAATTCTTGTGATATGATTTTTTAATGATAAATGGTTCTTTAAAGTAACCCTCTATAAGGGGGAAAGTCATGATTATAGATGGTCTAGTGTGAACATAGCCTTTTGATGAGAAATGGTTCGATAATTTTCAATATGGATTAGACTTTAGGAAAAGGTTGATTGGCAAATAGCATAATTTTCACCAAGGGTGGATAATATTGAATGGTGGTGTCTAAGAGCATGAAACTAATGATAGGTGTGTTGGTACATATGAATTGGGTATTTTTAGTTATGGTAATTTTCCCATTGGTCTCAGTTCAACCTAGTCTTAAAATCATGGTAAGTATGGACATGTGATATTCCAAACTAACTATTATTTTGATGGTTGTATGTATATTCCATCTTGATACAATCTATACTAATATTTTATCATGATAATCCAATAGGTTGGAAACATGTCATCCAGTACTCTCAAGTATTATGAGTATTAATGGTTAGAACATACCCTGACTGGTTGTAACATCTGGACGCTAAAGCCACTAAACCAGTGCTTCGATCTGGTTTAACACAAGGCCTCAAGCGTGCCTCCTCGTATGCAAGAGGCTTCCAACTAGTAGTGAGGTCCTAGAAGGTGATAGTAGGGAGAATATTCTCTCATATCAGAGTAAACAAATAGAAAAAATATCCAAGTATCATACACTGTGTAAATTTAACAAAGTGTAGAAGCAATAAACAACTGAAATAAAACAATATGTAATAGTAAAATATTTTAACAATCCTGAATAGCTATGCAATATGATACAACACTAGTCACCCACTAGGTAGACTATATAGATACAAGTACAAAGAAATCGTAAGTAAAAGTACAGGGCTCTGCTACTAACTCTGAGCCAACCCATGTACCTGATCTCCAAAAAATGTCGAACTACAGTAGCCCATTCAGTAGAACCACTTGAGCAGTTCTACTCAATCAGTAACACTGGACTCAGCCCTACCAACCATGTAACTCATTCTCAACCTGAAAATCAGACCTAAGGTCTATAATACACCGAGGGTCATGTATAGGGGTGAGAAAGAATCTCAGTAGGCAACCCCGATAAGAAACCTGTAATTGTGCTGCTAAAGTGTATACAAAAGTAACATGCTCATCCTAGCTATGACATAACCAAAAGGTAGAAAAAATCAAACATGAAACCACATTCAAACTCAAGTTCTGTAATCCCTTTCAACTGGGCAAGTGCCACCATGGATGTCCATATCTATATACAAACACATGTATAGTCCCGTACCTACATAAATATGAATATTCATTGTTATGTGTGTAAAACAACATGAAACCACAACAACAGTCGATCCTTGGGTCCAAAATCCCAATCACCTAGACATCTTGTGTAAGGGAGTTGAGCTAGACGTCATGCTAATCAATCTGTGTGTCTTTAAGTCGATCTGTGGGACCTTAATCCCATTGACATGTACCTGCTTTGGCCAAATCCGGAATTATATATCTGAGAAAGCTACATCACAATAGGGGGACGCTCATCCTACTCCTGGGTTCACACATACTCACCTCTAATCACAACTAGAATACCGTATACCGATGGTCAATCCTATAAAAGGTCACTGGTTAAAAAACATAGATCATAAGCCCATGAATCCAACCGAGACTAGGAAAAACTCACCCTGTTGTCAAATTTTTCAAGCTCTCCCATAGGCACAGAAAAACCTCACCCAAAGGCATAGTACAACCTCACCTGCAGGCATATCAGAACCTCACTCATAGGCATAGAGCAAACTCACCCACAGGAATATCAGAACCTCACCCGTAGGCATAGAAAAACCTCTCCCATAGGCATATTAGAACCTTTCTCATAGGTATAGTACAACCTCACTTGTAGGAATATCACATAATAAACAAGACATGTAAATTACACTATTACATGGTTTTTTCAATAATCAACTCATGTGAATTTTTTTTTATAAAACCAATTTCATCAAGTAAGGATCAATAGTTGGATACAAGGAAGCAGCTCTGGTCATCCCAACAATATATATATATATAGCCTCAACAACCAACTCCCAGATAATACCTCTGGGTACTAATAAAATATCAGAAATGACATGGCTCAGAAGCCGGATACTAGGAACGCACGTCTGGCATCTCAATAAAAAAAACTGATCCTAGGAAGAACATCTAGGCATCCTAAAAAAAGGAATAAACCTTGCATCAGTCTTGAAATCCACCAACCAGGAAGCACCTCTAGTGAACATCACTGCATCATCAATAAACAAGTGAAACATAACAAAGAGTGAGGGTGGCTCAAATTCCCAACCCAATCACTACAGTCACAGCCCCATGGGATTACTAGTTTGGAACAGGTTCTAGGTGACACTTGAACACCATCTCTACCCAAACATGACGTACAACTCAGGGTCAGTCAAACCACAGGCACCCGTTGGGTCCCTCAAATCAAACACAAAGAGGCATCCTACTTGGGATCCTCTATGTGAACATGAGAAAAGTCATCCTATACTAGATCCTTGGAGAAAATAAATGGAGGAATCATACATGGGATCTTTGAATGAAGAACAATAGAGGCATCCTACTTTAGGGATCCTCTCGAAGAAAATAGGAGAGAGATCCTACAAGGGACTCCCTAGGTCAGCACATAATCAAAGGCATCCCTCATTGGATCCTTGGAATCATCCGGTCTCATGGACTCATAGGACATAAGGGAACATCTTGCAAGGGGAACATCCTCAAAACATAGGTCAAGAGAGATATCTCACATCTCAACTCACATCAAAGGTCTCAACTAGGTTAGTCCGAACACCCAACCTATCATCCATGCCAAGTCTCACTCTCAAGTGACAATTGAATTCAATAATTGGAGGAAGAACCTATCCATTTAGATAGAAATCCAAAAAAAAACCATTTAGATGACCTTTAAATGTCAATAGGATTCCACTATTGAGATCTATGTGAAAAAATGCTCAAATTGGACTACTCGCATGCCCAATTATGACTTCCAGGGCATAAAATACACCAAAACTCTAAGCTGAAAAAGTAATTGGTGTGCCCTTTAGAGTAAATGGAATGTACCCATATCCCTCCCCCTGACTTTGTACTTATAAATGGCCAAAAAAACATGGAGTCTGCCTGTGAAAAATTACACAGTGTGTACTTCAAAGTACACGATGTGTACTGTCTGAAAACCAAAAACCAGGTGTTCTTTTTCTCACAGCCAGACACACGGCCATGTACCACTACACGACGTGTACTCAAAGTACACAACATGTACTTAATAAAACTTCATCTTCCCCGAACAGGAAGAACACACAACGTGCTTCCCTAGAACACACACCGTGTAACTTGGGTTTCCAGAGAGGAAAACACTCAGATCGCCCGAAACCATAGTTTTTACCCTCGAAATAACAGATCTAGCCTCAAGAGGCCACAAGCAACCATGGGTCCACCATAATGTTGCCTCTACTATAGAGGTACATCCCAGCACAACTTTTGGGGTCCAAAACCATGGAAAGTCTTGAAACATAAGCCCTCGGCTCGCACCCATCCACTCATTGATTTAGATAAAAATGATACCATGCATAACCAATGTGTATCTTCATCACCCGACCCATACCCCAATGAGTCGTCCAATCATGAGAGTCTACCCATGATCTGACTACATTTGCAACAATGGAAACACTGGTCAACCAGGCCAAGAATCTAAATAGTCTTTCTCATCAAAGACAATCTCAAAAATCAAGCACCCAAAGTTCCTCGATCAAAATCTGATGGCATCAACATGCCTATAACGCTAAACTTGAGCACCTACTATGCCTCGATCATAAAACAAGCATAAACCAGGATCATTGAAAAAAAGGCATTGGAAAACATGGTCCAAACTCTCACACAAGTTTCCCTATAACGAAATAGATTTAAACCTACAAGGGTCTAAGTCAAACTAAGGGGATCTAGGTCTCCCACGTATCCCTAAAGAACAAGCCCCACAACTAGCTCATAAGGTCCAACCACCTAGCCCAAAATATTCAAAACCTCTCAAAAAAGGTAAAGATCACAATGACCAATGAGGGTCAAAACTGAAAGATAGCCTAGAACGGTCTTGATCCTCTCTAATCATACTTAGAAGGAACAAATCCTTGGAGATCACAACTAATGCAGAAAATAAACTAAACTGACACTCATTGGGCATCCGTACTCATAAATGACCCCTAGAGGTCCAGTTCACAAGAAAAGTCCTGGCACCTTTTAGCATTATGCTCAGAAATCTTTCTAGATAACCACAGACTTGATAAATAACAACCTTAAATGGTCTCAACAAAAAGGCATAATTTCATATCAACCAACTAGGTCACTACACAGGAGGTGCATGAGGATTGAGTCATCAACCTCAAAACAAAATGCCTATATGTGGATCCATATAACCAGTCACCAGAGTAAAAAAGTATGTGTAAGCAGGCCCAAAGGCCTTAGTGTTCAGTAAAATCACATACTAGTAGGCCTATATGTTGTGAATCTTATGTTCCTAGTATGATGCATGAGACGCCTCTTGACTTTTCTGAACAAGAGTCAAATCCATCACTGGCCTCTTACCAATTTCCAAGAGCTAGAGATCCAAAATAAATAATAATATCCACATGACATTTGAATCACTCAAGGTGAAAATCATAAAAAATTATAACAACACATATCAGAACAACAATCCCAAACCCTAAAAACCAGGAATTCATACCGGAACAAGTGTTCTTGACACACCAGTCTCATATCCATCACAGGTTCCAACACATTTCTAATACCCCTATCTACCACATCCCAAATAGTAAATACTAAGAAAAGAAACCCTCCAATACCACTTTGTAACATCCCGACCCAAAAGCCACTAAACTTGTGCTTCTAGCTAGTTCGCCACAAGGCCTCAAGAGTGCATCCTCATATTCCAGAGCCTACTGACTAGAAGGAGGGCCTAGGAGGTGATAGTGGGGAGACTATGCCCTCATATCAGAGTAAAAAAACAGCAAAAATAGCTAAGTATCATACACAGTTGAAAGTAAACAAATTGAGAAAGCAATAAACAACTGAAATAGAACAAGATATAATAGTAAAATGCTGTAAGAATCATGAAAAACTATGGAATACAATACAACAATGGTCACCCACTGGGCCTACCATACAGATACAAGTACAAAGAAACTGAACGTAAAAGTACAGGGCTAAACTACTAACTTTGATCCAACCCACATACCCAATATCCAAACACTGTCTAACTATAGTATCATGATCAGTAGAACCACTTGAGTGGATCTGCTCGATCATGAAACACTAGCCTCATCCCTACCCACCATGCAACGTGTTCTCAACCTAAAAAGTAGACATAAGGTTGAAACATACACCAAGGTGCATGTGGAGGGGTGAGAAATAATCTCAGTAGGCAACCCTGACAAGCAGCCTGTAACTATGTTGCTAAAGTGTATGCAAAAGACACATGCTCAACCTAGCTAAGACACAACCAAAAGGTAGTAAAAACCAAACATGAAACCACAATCAAACTCAAGGCCCGCAATCCCTATCAACTAGGAAAGTGCCACCATGGATGTCCATATCTATATACATACACAAGTTTAGTCCCATACCTATACATATATACATAAATATTAATATTCATTGGTATGTGTATCAAACAACATGAAACCACCAAAACGGTCGATACTTGGGTCCATAAGCCTGATCATCTAGATATCCTGTGAAAGAGAATTAATCTAGACATCATGCTAATCAAGTCGTGTATCGTTAAGTCGGTCTTTGTGTCTGTAATCCCATCCACATGTACCTGTATCTTCCAATACTATAATTAAATATATGAGAAAGATATGTCACCATAGGGGGATTCTCATCCTTCACCTAAGTTCACACATACTCACCTCCAATCACAAACTAGGATACCACATATCGACGGTCAATCCTGTAAAAGGTCACTGGTCTGAAAACACAGAGCATAAACCCATGAATCCAAATGAGATTCTGAAATCCTCGCCTAATTGTCACATTTTTTATACTCACCCATAGGCAAAGAAAAACCTCACCCTCGGGCATAACACAATCTCACCCGCAGGCATATTAGAACCTCACCCATAGGCATAGCATGACCTCACCCACAGGCATACCAGAACCTCACCCGTAGGCATAGAAAAACCTCACCTACAGGCATATCAGAACCTCACTCGCAGGCATAGTACAACCTCTCCCATAGGCATATCACATAATAAAAAACACAGAAAAATTACACTATTACATGTTTTTCAATAATCAACTCACGTGGGAAAAACATTTATATAACAAATTGCATCAATTAAGGCTCAACAAATGGATACCATGAAGAACCTATGGTCATCCCAGTAAGATATATATATATATATATATATTGGATCAATATCCAACTCCAAGGTAATAAATCTGGGTACCAGTAAAATATCAGAAACAACAAGGATTAGAAGACGGATACTAGGAAAGCACATCTGGAATCCCAATAAGAAAAACTGATCACATGAAGAACATCCGGGCATCCTAATTGAAAGGACGACGCCTTGCATTAGGCTCAATAGCCACCAACTAGAAATCACCTCTCGTGAACATCACTGCATCAACAATAAACAAGTGAAACATAACAAAGAGTGAGGGTGGCCTGAATGCCCAACCCAATCACTTAGTCATATCCCCATGGGCTTACTAATTTGGCATGGGTTCTAGGTGATACCCGAAAACCATCTCTACCCAAACCTGATGTACAACTCAGGGTTGGTCAAACCACAAGCACCCATTGGGTCCCTCAAATCAAAAATAAAGAGGCATCCTACTTGGGATCCTCCAGGTGAACACGGGTGAAGGCATCCTACATAGGATCCTTGGAGAAAAGTAAGAGATGAATCATATGTGGGATCCTTGAATGAAAAACAACATAGGCATCCTATAATAGGGATCCTCTCAAAGAAAAACAAGAGAGAGATCCTATAAGGGTCTCCCTAGGTCAACAAATATGCAAAGGCATCCCTCATCGGATCATTGGAAGCATCTGGTCTCATAGACTCATAGGCCCGAAGTTTGCGTATCACTAAGGGATCATCCTCAAAATCATAGGTCATGGGAGATATCTCACAGCTCATCTCAGATCAAATGTCTTAACTAGGTTGGTCTGAACACCAAACCTATCATCCACACCAAGTATCACTCTCAAGTGAAAACTGAACTCGATAACTGGATGAATAAACTCTCTATTTAGATACCCCCCACCCCCAATACCATTTATCTGATCTCTAAATTTCAATAGGATTCTTCCATTGCAATATATGCCAAAAAATGCTCAGAATGGACTACTTGTATGCTGAATTCTGACTTCTAGGGCCCAAAATACACCAAAAAACTAAGCTCGAAAAGTACATGGTGTGTACTTTAGTGTAAATGGAATGTACCCTTATCCCTCTCCATGGTTGTGTACTTATACATGGATAGAACAACATGGGTTATACCTGTGTAAAAGTACACGGTGTGTAATTCAAAGTACACAGTGTGTACAATCTGAAAACCAAAAACTCTGTATTCTTTTTCACACAGTCGGACACACGACCATGTACCACCACACGACGTGTGATCAGAGTACATGGAGTGTACTTAATAAAACTTAATCTTCCTTGAATGGGAAGAACATATGGCATGTTCCTCTGGAACGTGTGCTGTGTAACCTGGGTTTCCCGACAGGAAAACACTCAGATCGCCCGAAACCCCAGTTTTTTCCCTCTAAACAACAGATTGAGCCTCAAGAGGCCACAAGAAAGAAATATATGGATATAAAAACTTTGAAATAACCAATTTAAAGGGGATATATTGAAAAAATGTAAAGGGGACTACCTTCATGTGGAAACCACCAAATCTTCTCTTGATTTCACCGTCCACGATCGCCATACGTCGTATCAGCGTGTCGAGAGCTTTGAAATAGTACCACTCTTCCCTTACTTCTCACTATTTCTATCCCTTTACCTCTTCTCCATTAGGTCATAGAGAAGTAAAATCCACATAGGATTGTGCAATAAGAATGAAAAAGGAAGAGAAAAGAAAGGAAATAATGAAAAAGAAAAAGAAAACAAAAGGGGCCCAAGCCGGCCCTTGTGCCTGACTCAAGTTTAGGCCTTCCCTAGGCTAAAATCTCCATTCCAGACTCAAAAGTGAAGAAAAAATCTCAATCCAACACTCTATTTGAAATATTAGGCTGAAAAAACCTACGTGAAAAAATTAATATTTAATTAAATAATTATTAGTTATTAGTTATTCCTCTAAAATTTGAACGACTCAGATTTCCACCAAACTCCTATCCTTGGGTAAACACCCTATTCCGAGACCAATGGAGTGGTCAGAAAAATTATCCAGTGTCATCTTATAGGGGAAATAACCATTTTAGCCCTTTAAAAGCATGTGATAGTAAAAATTCAAATTTATACTCAAAACTGTGGTTCGGAAAAACAAGATTCCTTACACCAGTCTCGCTATTTAGATGCGTATGGGAAGGTAATACAAAATTTAATCCTATGCAGATATGATGTGTTCAAAATTTGGAAAACTTTTTCCTATATACTGGCACTGATAAACGTTGGTAGGGTCACTCATCAGTGTGGATTTTTTAGTAATTAATGACACAATGAGTATTATTTTTTGTGTTATTAATTATATATTAGGATTTCATCCACTATATATATGATGAATTATTTTAGGGAAAATTTTGATGGTACCCTATTGGGTATATTACTCACACCCTACATGTGAACCTTAGTGGGCTTGAAAATTTCATAGTCTGTGGTATGGGAACTGGAAAAGCCCTAATAGTTTTTGGCTGAGCTAGAGTTTGGTGGCATAGTCTAAGATATGTGACTTAGAGAGGAACTAGATAAGTTTTTATGGTGTATCTATTATTTTTCAATTTTTGGAATATATTATGTATATGATTGACCCATTAATCGATCCTTATTTTAATATAAGACTTAAATGACATTACTTGGGTTATATATTTTGTTTTAGACAGTGATGTGTTGACTATAGTTGGCATGTAACTATAATTTACTTATAATATTTTTATATTGATTTTGATATTTTTTTCTATACTCTAATGACATATATAGTTATATGATAGAAGGTGCAATCTTCCCATGGAATTGATAGAGTCTTGCCACCATTTGACAACCTCTAGTGTATGAATAGGTATGTTTGAGGTATGTGATTCTCTGGATTAGACTATATAGATGGTCACCAAAGTAGGAATAGTAATATACTATACTAAATATCATTCCATCATTAAAAAGTTTAAATTACAAAAACTTAAGGCATGTTCTCGGTCTATATTAGCTATAACAATTTCCAAGGGTACCACTTATATATATGGGAATAATTTTTTCTTAAAAATAAGTAAATGAAAAAATGAATTCATCCGGAAATTATACATTATATAGATATTTAGAACCTGGAATGATATAAGATAGATAAATTTTCAAATTAAATTGAATCCAAACATGGTATAAACAATAATAATCAACAACTAAACATATAATATAATATATAAGATCCTTTATGAATAAAATATTCATATGACTAATATATATATTAGGTTGATATTGGTGATATATGAGACTCAACACTAATTAAATAGATGAAATTACTGGATCCATACTTCATATGACTATCCCCATATTTCACAACCTTTATATCTCCTTTCTCAATCCAATTTTCCAATCCTATATAACAGAAAAAATTATCTCATACTTGTAAATAAATAAATAAATACAAATTTACTAACATTATAAAGTTATATATGAATGTGGTGAGCATAAAGAGTGATCAAATATGATGTGATATACCTCACATGGACCAACCATCATGGCATAGGGTATCATGTGAAGGATAAGGTGTGGGGTCATTAGAAAAAAACCTACCAGAAATTAGACGTGTGACATAGTATTTTGTCAAATAACCAAAGTGGATAAGTGAATCTAACACACACAACAAAAACCTTGGGTTAAGGTATGAATCGTGGGATTTGAATTTCTAGATCACTAATCTAATAAGTGGGTTAACAAGGAAAGAATAAAATAGAGATATCAAACTGAAACCTTTACTCACACAATAGAGAGAAAAATAAACTCATAGTATCTTTTTAATAAATTCTTTAATCTATTATAAGTTACATGGAAATTTTTATGTATATATAAGTAATTATACAATTGAAAATGAACTAATTCAAAAAATATATTTTTTTATAATTTTTTTAAAATTAAAAAAATATATATCTTGAAAAGGTAAGGAAAGTCAAAAGGTGACTTTCTCATAAAATTTAGTTTAAGTGAAATAGTGAATTTCCTTGAAAATATGTTCTAACTTAAAAATAAACCTTCCTATAAAATTTATTTCAAGTAAATAATATATTATCCAATAAAAGTTTTTCTAAGTAAAAAAGAGGCTTTCCTAGAAAAACAATTGTATAATAAAAATATCTAATTTCCTAGAAACAAATTTACCTAGTCAAAAATATACTTTATTGAAAAAGATACACTCCCAATTTTGAATTTAATTTTTTTAGTTTTAATTTGACTTTAATTTTCCTTCACCTTTAATGGTAACTTTGATTTTACCTTTTCCTTTTGTAATTGAGTTTGGATTTAACTTTTCCTTTTACTATTAATTTGTATTTTACTTTTCTACCACCAATTAGAAGTTTAGAGATTATATAAGTGGAATAATATTAAAAAATACATATAATCATTTTATTGTACTTGATGCATCATAACAGGGACTTAATAAGTGATATTAATTTCCCATTTGATTCATTATCATAAGGTGAAATGCCTTTGGCCTGTAATGCATCATGATGGGCAATCATTTTTTCTTATAACCTTTATTCTTGCACGTATCATTGGACCTATTAATTAAAATTTTATCTTATAGAAAATTTACTCATTTTTCATTGATTGGGTTCTCATTATTCTCACCTGCTTTAAATGGATTCATACTCAAAACTTAATTATATACACACAAACCAATAGAATGATCAGAAATATTGATTTTATTACTAATAACATACTCACTTGAGAAAAAAATTAAGCATTATTGTTAATTTTATTGAGAATTTTAAAAACTCTATCTTCTTGGTGTTTGGCCTTGGATTTTATTTTCTCAAAAAACATTCCATTTATATGTAAAGTTATACCAACTCACTCGGATCAATTATGACATTTTTTTCTACACTTTATTACACAATTCAGTTATTCTTAGGTTAAACACTAAAATTTTTTACACTTTTCATAAAGTTTATTGAAAAAAAATTCAATGTTATTTCCATCTACATTAATCATTACCTGCAAATTAAAAAGAAAAAATATCAATAGGGGTTAGGTGATCAATTTAAAAAACAACATAAAATTTTTGAAATTACATTATGTAGTTTTTTTATATTATAATAAATTTATAGACATGGAAAACACTCCTACCAATCCTGTAAACTCGTGATGTTTTTTTAATTCACTTTGAAATTATTTTATCTCATATAGGTTAGTGAAATATTCAAGAAAATGTGGTAGGTATTGTCTATGAATGGAATATATTTGATGTTTAATAACTCTAATGTGTGCTAAAAATAGTGGAAACACTTTTGGAAAGAGAACACCATACACCAACAATAAATAATAATAAAAAATTGGTAAATGAGATGCTAATTGTTTAGTATTTAGCATCACCTCTCTATACATATATAATAAGATGTTTTTTATGAAATGAAATCATCCTTAACTTCACTATTTTTAACCATCACTGTACTTTTTTCTCAATTAAGTAATATCTCTCAATTTATTTCTCTTTAATCTTAAAATATTTCCTCTTCCCACTACTATTGTACAAGCCATAAGGATGGGATAGATTCATTTTTCATGGAAGCTAACAGGGAAATGGAATAGCTGACTAGATATAATCTCTTCTATGATCTATATTGTCACTCACACTTTTTGGGAAGATAACTATATTGTGGGTGGTATTTCAAATAGAGGGGCCATTTAAGAGGAATGTATCCACTCAATCAATGTACCTGATGACATGATCCCTATTCTCATTCATGAAAAATGTAAAATACATTCAGTTAGACTATTTTAACTTTTACTTTCTTTAATCTAAGAGCCTATGCGCTGATTTTTCTCAAAAAAATATCTTTTTTCTTTTAATTGTATCCTCTTTTATATTTATATTCTTAATTTATTTCACTCAAATTTTATTACTCACTCATTCATCAATTTTTTTTCAATATCTGGTCTTCTATGATTTGATTATAGGAAAATAGTATATGGGTTATATATTTCCCATAAAGTTCAGATGAATGAAAGTTTACAAATACTTCATGACTAACATATTAATTTTATTTACATAGGTGTCCTATGAGTAAATAACCGACCTTTATTAATACGACATCAAATAATACCATATCATTGTACCTGTTGATGTTGAATGTGTGTTTCACTTGTTTGGTGACCTTAAACTATCCATAATCATCCAAATAATAAAGTTAGTATATATATTTATGATTTAGGGCTATTTGTATCAAATTATCCACCAACGTGGAATATACATAATTACTACAAATTCCCCCATCAATAATGATACTACATACCTTTCCAATTATTTTTTCAGAATATAAGGAAAATACTTTCTCTTTACTTCTCCTCATTTCCCATAATTTGATTACTTGAAAAAAAAACATGGGATGAAGATAATTCATTATTATAGAAATTCACTATTATAAACTTTTGAGGAATACTCCTATTCTTCCTCATAGTACTCAACATCATTCTCCCATTATTTGTATTTTTTGATGGTTATGGTTAATAATTTTGGGTACTAATTTTCAATATAAGCTTTTCACAATATTTTTAAACATTTAATGACCCTGTGTTTTTATGGGTTGGCCTCAAAATTAACTTTATTTAGAGGAAGATTTAACTTTTCAGTCTTATAACCAATAAGTTTCCTTGTATTTAATGTTTCTCTAATACCCTTCATTGAAATTTCCCATTAGTTGAAAGGTATAGTAAGAATCTTTTGGCTACTCATCATTTTGATTTTTTATTAAATATTCATGTCTTGTTGGATCATATATTATATTTATACATGGTGGTACATCTCTACATGACTAGTTATATTTTGAATTATTCTCTGTAAAATTTATTACATGGTTTCCTATGAGTCCTCATTTTTTATCATATTATAGAGATATGCATATCCTTAAAGTAAAATTATACACTCTTAATCCCTTATGTAAGGAATTTAATATTTTTTTATAGGTTCTTGAAATATTGAGAGAGAGAAAACTGATTCCTCATTACCAACTTCATGTCATCCCATGTGTTAATGAAATATACATGATATAAATCCATAAACTTTTTCATTTAATCTCAATAAATTAGAGAATAATCACAAAATTCATGGAAAAAATGTGATATTTTTCTCATTGAAATATGCATAACATTAAAATACTTTCTCTGTTCACATCCCTCACTATAAATATGCAACCAAATTTCTTTTTAATTAAAAAAAGGATACCTTCACTGTGATTATTTTGAGGAATCCATCAACATGTGGTCTATTTTAAATGATTTTTGGTTTTTAGAAAACCCTTCTCAAGTGTAGAACATCCTTGAATTCATCATCCATGACAACCTCAATGATGTGAGGATGGTTTAGCATTAGAGTATATTGTGGGTTATCATGAATCATCCTCAAGATTTATTAATTTTATAATGTTTCAATCCTATAATGTAACCAATCTTACATTTTATCAAGAATATTTCTAAAAAACAAACTTAATATTGAATTTGGTGTTATGTAGCCTCTATTATGGGAGATCTAATTAGTATTTCTCTATCTCAAGCATGATCAATTCCCATTCTAGAAAAAATTTCCATGAATACTACATAAACATGCACACATATAGAATCATACATAAAAACATGAAGATACATGCACAAAATCACACTTAGAAAGATACCCATGAATGAAATGATACACTCATACACATTCACAGTAAAAAATACAAGAATATGAACACACAAGTACACACAAAAATATTCTCATACATTCAGAAGGGTAAACACTCACACACACACACATAAAGTAACACTCACACATAAAACATGCACACTTAAAAAAAATTTCTATGCTTCTCTTCACTCATAAAACAAAAATAAAATCTCAAGATATCATGTAGCTATTAACATTTCTTTATATTTAATATCATCAATACTTACCAAACCAAGATAGTGTAGGGGAATGTATTATCACAACTCTTTAAAGGTGGAAAGGGTTTCAAAATGGGTAAAAGGATGGAAATGAGTTTATATATGTGATATAAAGGCTTTTTGAAATAGTAATAGTTGAAAAAAAATATGAAATTATAATATAAAAAAGTTATAGTAATAATGAAAAGTAAAGGATAATATTTACAAAAAATGATGACAAATTGAATTATTCTAATGTTTTAAATCACAAATAAATATTGCATAAAATGTATCCATTTTATTTTTATTTTTATGGGAGAAATTTATTTTTTTTATTTTCATGTTTTATTTATGGTATAATTAAATTAAATATAAACAAAATACAGAAATAAAATTTATTAAAACTAAATATCTGTAGAAAATTTGAATCATTAACAATAAGGGGTAATTGTTGAGGGTTTCAAAGAAAATAATTTTTTCATATGGATGGACTCTATATGGAGGAGGATAATTAATAGATTAAAATAGACAAATATATATATTTACTATAGTTTCAAATAAATCAATAATAAAAAATAATGCTAGATAAAAATGGTAAATCTATCTTCTCGATGTAGCGTAGTAGATTAAGGACAAGGTGTTGGGTTTGTGGAAGAAAATAGCCATCCAATTCAAAGGAGTGTAACCTACATTTAGAAAAACACCCAAACTAGAAAACTGAATCCAATCACATAACAACACAATCTGTATGAGGAAAAAATTATATTATTTTTTATCTTGTATCGATAATCTGACAAGTAGATTGAAAATTCAAGATTTCATAAGAGAAAGAGAATATAAATTGTTCCTCACATAATGGAGAGAAAAATATACTCATAGATTATTTTAATAAAATATTTATCCTTAATAATATACTTGGAAATGGATATGTATATACAAGGAGAGATATAATGGTAAATTATCAAATTCAAAAAGAAACCATGAATTTGTTTTCAAATTCAAAAGTCAACTTTCCCAAAAAAAGTTATTCCAAATGAAAACGATACTTTTCTATAAAAATGATCAATGTCCACAAGTGAATTTCATATTAATGTTTCTCTATATTAAAAAGAAACATTTTATGAAAATTTGGCCCATATAAAAAATATATGTTCCCATAAAATTTATTCCATGTAAAAATGTATCTTTCTTATAAAATTTGGTCATATTCAAAAAAATAATTTTTTGAAAAAGTTAATCCCAATCAAAAATATACTTCTCTGAAAATATTTTTTCCAAGTTAAAATGATACTTTCCCAAAAAAAAATCATCCACAATTTTGGATTTGAATTTGACTTATATATTTGAATTTTTACTTTTAAATTATGTAACGCCCCAACCCCAGATACCCAATGTCAGTGCATTATTAAATAACATTGGCATTGATTAGTCACTGAAAGTGGATAATATTAATTATTAATATTATTATATTCATTGTTCCAAAGTCCATAAACATTGTTTTTAGTGCATTACATAAATAGAGCTTCATTTCTCATCAAAAATGCAATTCATGTTTAAAATGCAAATTTGGGCCCAATAGTTCATTTGTTTGTTGACAATATTATATTCATTTTATGAATTTTAAATTTTGGTATATTATTTATCACTTTGTTTGGAACATTTTATCTTTTAGGTCCGCTGGATGAATCCCAAAGAAAGATGCAAAATTTTGCGCCTGAAGGAAGAAACTTGCTGAAAAAGCATAATGGGCCTAAGGCCCATCAAACCAATGTGGGTCCCAGAAAACAAGCCCAATGAAGCTAAAATTTATACAGTGGAAAGATAAAAATATTTGGATCATTTTATTAAACTGTGGCCAAAGCTAATTCTGATGTTTTCATGATGATAAAGGGATATGAAATTAAGATTTAAATGGTGGACCCGACATTAATGCACATAAATCCGTCCCACCATTTCGACCATAACTTTCAAACGGCTGAGCCAAATGTCCTGAAATTTTTAGATCTTCTATAAGACACATTGAAGAAGATATTTTATATTTATGATACCTTCGGATTCGGCCATATGAAGTGTCAAACGCACACGTCAAAATGGAGGACGAATCTGGACAGTTTTCCGGGTCAACTTCGAAACGTCAATTTCCTTTTGATTATTCACCCTCATTTTGACTCTATTAATTGATGGATGGTGAATTAATTATTGGGGGATGGACCTAAGGCTCCTAATATTCCTATATAATGAGTTATTGGTGAAGGGAATAGGGGTGGAAATTTTTTTTATCATCTTTTGTTGCTTGTTTCATTGTAAGGTTATGCTTCAAAATTTCCTTTGTAATGTTTTCCATTTCCATGTAAGTTTCTTTTTTGTATCTTTATGTTCTTAATCAACTTCTTTCACTTATATATTTTCCATTTCATTTATTAAAACTTTTTTATCACAAAGCACAGTGATATCTCTGTGTTGTTGTGAATTAGTTCACACATAGGTGTGAATTTCATTCACACACACGGAGGAGTGCTCGTTATTTTCACGGTTTTAATTTCTTCAATCCAATTACTGTTAGCCATATTCCTCCCACCATTGAGAGTATACCATCAATGGAGGGATAAAACCTTAATGGGTTTATCTTAGGAGGATGCAAATGCTGGATTGAATGTTATTTTATGAACGAATTGTTGTTAATTGGATAATTAATTTAAGACATCCATTATTTAGTTATTTCTACTCTTCATCTTTACTGTGTTTGAGAAAAATAAATTCAATTAAAAAATAACCATATACCTTGGAGAGATCATGAATTTGGTTCTCTAAGTGTATAGGAGATTATTAATTGTGTTTAGTAAGCACCAAACCATAAAATGATGAAGGTAGTGTTATTTTTGAAGAATGGATTCATCAAGAATTAATAAAACCAAAATTGTTTAAAGAAGTAAAATTCATTCAAACCACACCGAGCATAATCCTAGATCAACCCATTTTCATTAAATTGAATTCACGTAGGTTTCTTAGTGTTATTTAAACCATCCAAAATCGAACCCAAAGTTGGCTACTTCAAAGCCCATCCCACACCAAATCATAGCGTCTCAAGGTCACTTCTTCGGTCCCTGTGGATTCGATCCCTACTTGTACTTCAACGACCGATTTTACCAGTAGGGTAAATTTGGGCGCAACCAAATTTTGGCGCCGTTTCCGGGGACCAAGTAAGTTTCTTAGACCAAATACCTTCTTTTCTTACCCCCATTCTTCTATTCTCATCCCAATTCTCTTATCTTTTCCCTTTCTAGCTTTTTTTTGGCGCATGTCCACCTACACCCGCGATAACTCAAACAGATTAGTTAGGGTGGAGACTCCTAGGGATGGGGAGTCAAGAACTAAAAGAGGTCTATTTCCTTTAGATCCAAATCTTCCTAATACTCCAAATTCAGACGTTGAGTTTGATACAATGGAGAATCTCCCACAAAACCAAATCATAAACCGGGGAGGGAACCAAAATAACGGGCAAGACCCTAACTTGGGAATTGTTGCAGACCCGACCATGAATGACTACCTCACACCAACCTGGACCAATGCACCCTCATGCATTAGTCATGATAACATAGGATATTCCCAATATGTTTTCAAACCCCATGTCCTGAACCACCTTCCAACCTTTCATGGGATGGAGTCTGAGATGCCTTACCTTCATGTTAAAGAATTTAATGACGTTGTCGAAACCATGTGCCCACCAAATCAAATTGAATCTGCTAAAATGAGACTTTTCCCTTTTTCCCTTAAGGACCGAGCAAATAATTGGTTAAACAATTTGAGACCAGCATCCATTCACTCTTGGGACCAACTTCAACGAGAATTTTATAAAAAATACTTCCCCCATCACAAAACAATTGCACTTAAAAAGAGCATACAAAACTTTTTTGAAAGAGAGGGAGAAACATTCTATGAAACATGGGAAAGTTTCAAGGACACATTAAACATGGTACCGCACCATGGTTTCTTAATCCCAGAACAAGTGAGAATTTTCTATGAAGGGTTGGGTCCCGGAAACAAACAATTCATTGATATGATGTGTAATGGAACCTTCAAAAACAAAGCCCCAAATGATGCTTACGAGTATCTAGAAAATCTTGCTGAACAAAACCAAACAAGGGGAACATCACCATACTATGAGAAGCCACCCAAATCTGGTGGAATGTACAATCTTGGAGAAGAAGAAAACCTTAGAGAAAAACTTGCTGCACTCACGAGGAAAGTTGAGGAGATTGATCTTAGGAAGGTCCACAAAACCCAAACTGTTGAGCTTGTTTGTACAATTTGTGACAAGAATGACCATAAGACTGATAATTTCCCAACCATTCCTTCCATCAAGGATGTTCTTTTAGGAGGACCACCAGAAGAAGTTAATACAATGAACTTTCAAAAGCCACAATTCACGAACACCTTCAATCCAAGGTATAATGACCATCCAGGCTTTCGTTGGAAGGACAATCAACAACCAACACAACAACAATGTATCAACCCATACCCTCAACAAAACTTTCAACCTCATAATCAGTTCCAACCACAACCGGTCCAATTCCAACATCCTCATGTCCAATATCAACAACCTATCCAACAACCAAAGTATCCTCCTGGGATAAACCCACAAGCTCAAGCACCAACCCAAAATGTTCCACAAAGCTTACTAGAACAACTGTGCAAACAAATGGAAAAAAAGAACTCAGAATTCTCATCCATTAAACAAGAACTTCAAACCATAAAAACTGGAAAGGCACCCATTCCCACACAGGCCATTCCACAAAAAACATCAAGGGGGGAGACAAGTTTCACTCAAACAACTCACGAACAACTAAAGGCTGTGATAGTTTTAAGAAGTGGGAAATCAATTGAAAAACCTGAACAAATAAGTCAGAAACCATGTGAAGCTTCAAACTCTAATGAAAATTCAAATGAACTACAAGATAAAACTGAAGAAACTGATAATAATGTGAACGAAACAACACTTCAACAAACAACTCCACAATCTGCACCATTTCCTCAACGCATGAGGGGGAAAACCAAGCCTGAATTGAGTGAAACATTGAGGGAAATATTCTCACAAGTCAAGTTGAACATTCCCCTTCTTGATGCCATCCAAACCATACCTTCCTACTCAAAATACCTTAAGGACTTGTGCACTTTTAAAAGAAAATTTTCACATAAAAACCAAGTCCTTTTGGATGCTAATGTGAGTACCACCATTCAAGGGACCATTCCTCCTAAGATGAAAGACCCATGATTCCCTTACATAAATGTTGAACTAGGAGAGAACAAAGTTGTCAAAGCCTTGTGTGATCTAGGTGCTAGTGTGAACCTCATTCCCTATGCCATGTACTGTCAGTTAGGGCTCGAAGAACTCCAACCCACATCTGCCACTCTTCAACTTGCTGATCGTAGTGTTCGAGTTCCAAAGGGGATCTTAAAAGATGTTTTGGTGAAAGTTGAGAATTTCATTTACCCAGCTGACTTCATTGTTCTGGACAATCACCCAAGCTTAGGTCCTAGGGAGCAAACCCCAATCATACTTGGTCGTCCCTTCCTTGCAACAATCAACTCTGTAATCCGAGTCCGAAATGGGAACATGACCATTACCTTTGGGAACATGAGTCTAGACTTGAACATCTACAATGCCAACTCTCAAATTGGGGATGATGAAGAGATCCATGAGGTTAATTGGATTGGTAGTGTTGATAATGAACTCAATGAACATCAAGGAGTTACCGAAGGATGGTTAAGTCAAGAAGAAATTGATTTTCTTTATTCACATGAGGGAAATTTGCCTCCTTGGATTGAATCTCTTTTAGACAGCTCTATTGATGAATTTATAGAATCACCAATCAATGATACCATGGTTGAAATCAATAACATTGAGTCCATATCCATTCATTACACTACTCTAGAAAATTTAGTGGATGAAAATTCTGTTCACAAGGAACCAATTTTGTCAAGAAATTTGAATAAAGAAACTAAGTTCAATACAAGGTCTCATCCATTCTTGGAAAGTCATGACCAATCTGATCATGAATTTAAAGTCTTACCTTCATCAATAAAGTATGATTTCTTAGGGGACAATCAATCCTTTCCTGTTGTCATTTCTTCCTCCCTTGAAGCCGATCATGAGAGGATGCTTCTAGATGTTATTAGGAGACACAAGAAAGCCATTGGATGGACCCTATCTGATATCCCTGGGATTAGCCCACTTATCAGGACTCATAGAATTATTCTTGAATCTGAGTCAAAGCCATGTCGTCAACCTCAGAGGCGACTCAATCCTAATCTCATGGAAGTAGTGAGAAAAGAACTTTTGAAATTGTTAAAAGCTGGTATCATCTATCCTATATTTGAGAGTGAGTGGGTTAGCGCAATCCATGTGGTTCCAAAGAAGGATGGAATCACAGTAATAACCAACAAGGATGGATATATGCTTCCAACAAGGGTCAGTAGTGGATGGAGAGTTTTTATTGACTATAGGAAGCTCAACTCTTGTACCAAGAAAGACCATTTCCCCTTACCCTTTATTTATCAAGTCCTCGAGCGAGTGGCGGGTCATCAATTCTATTGCTTCCTAGATGGATTCTCATGGTATAATCAAATCGAAGTCTCCTTAGAGGATCAAGGAAAAACAACCTTCACTTGTCCATTTGGCACTTTTGCCTTCAAGTGCATGCCCTTTGGGTTATGTAATGCCCCTGGTACCTTCCAGCGGTGCATGATGGGAATATTCTCGGATATGGTGGGGGATTTTTTAGAGGTCTTCATGGATGACTTCTCCATATTTGGGGATACTTTTGAGGGATGCCTTATAAATGTTGAAAAGGTTTTGTCAAGGTGCGAGGATAAGAATATCATACTAAATTGGAAAAAATGCCATTTCATGGTAAGAGAAGGACTTGTTCTAGGTCATCTGGTATCTGGTAGAGGGATTGAAGTTGATAAAGCTAAGGTTGACATCATTAGTCACCTTCCCTCTCCTAAAACTGTTAAGGAAGTGAGTTACTTCTTAGGACATGCTGGTTTTTATAGAAGGTTCATTAGGAATTTCAGCTCTATTTCTCGACCACTTTGTGCTCTATTGGTAAAAGATGCTCCATTTTTATGGACAGAAAGCTGTGAGGAATCATTCTCTACACTCAAGTCAACTCTTATATCTCCACCTATCATACAATCTCCAAATTGGAAACTTCCTTTCAAGCTCATGTGTGATGCAAGTGATTTTGTTGTAGGAGCAGTCTTAGGACAACAGTGTGAGAAAACTCCACATGTCATTTCTTATGCAAGCAAATCTTTAAATGATGCACAAATAAACTACACCAACACTGAGAAAGAGTTTCTTGCTGTTGTATTTGCCTTAGAGAAATTCAGGTCTTATCTCTTAGGATCACCCATCGTTGTCTTCACTAATCATTCAGCCCTAAAATACCTTTTCCAAAAACAAGATGCCAAGGCTAGATTGATTAGGTGGGTCCTTCTTATTCAAGAGTTCGATTTAACCATTAAGGATAAAAAGGGTGTTGAAAATATTGTAGCTGATCACCTCTCTAGGATGGAATTCAAAGACAACTCACACCACCTCTCTGTGTCCAATTCATTTCCTGATGAGCTCCTCTATTCAGTGAGTGATTGCCCTTGGTATGCTGACATAGAATACCATTTGGTGATGAGTGACATTCCAAAATTCATGGGGACCCAAGCTAAGAGGAAATTCCTTTCTGATGTAAAACACTATGTGTTTGATGATCCTTACCTCTTCAAGTTCTGTCCTGATCAAATCATCCGGAGATGTATTCCCGAGTCTGAGCAAGAGTCCATTCTAAAATTTTGTCATGGAGAGGCATGTGGAGGCCACTTTTCTACAAAGAAAACCACTGCAAAGGTCCTCCAAAGTGGTTTCTACTGGACGAACCTCACTAAGGATTCCTTCCAATTCTGCAAAAGTTGTCCTCAGTGTCAGAAATTAGGATCCATTACCAAAAGGAATCAAATGCCCCTCACTCCCATTCTGGTCATTGAAATCTTTGATTGTTGGGGAATTGATTTCATGGGACCCTTTCCAAACTCTAAGGGATACCTCTACATCCTCTTAGCTATTGATTATGTCTCAAAATGGGTTGAAGCCATTCCCACCAAGTCCAATGACCACCATGTTGTGATCCGATTTCTGAAAGAGTATATATTTTCTCGATTTGGAATTCCTAGGGCTATAATCAGTGATCATGGAACCCATTTCTGCAACCGCCTATTCTCTTCACTCATGTCTAAGTATGGTATTACTAAAAAAGTTTCCACTGCATACTATCATCAAACCAACGGTCAAGCTGAGTTGGAAAATAGAGAAATTAAGCAAATTCTTGAACAAACTATCAATCCCTCTAGGAAAGATTGGTCTGAGAAACTCTTAGATGCCCTTTGTGCATATCGAACTGCTTTCAAAACTATCCTAGGCATGTCACCGTATAGATTGGTTTATGGAAAAGCATGTCATTTACCTGTTGAAATTGAGCATAAGGCCTATTGGGCAATAAAAAAAATGAACTTTGACATTTCTTTGGCTGAAACAAAAAGGAAATTAGATCTTAATGAACTCGAGGAACTTAGGATGGAGGCTTATGAAAATTCAAGGATCAATAAATCAAAAGTTCAAGCCTACCAATCTAGGAATATCAAAGTCAAACACTTTGAACTGGGAAAATTTGTGCTCTTGTATAGTTCAAAACTTCATCTACACGCAGGAAAGCTAAGGTCCAGATGGTCTGGTCCATACCTAGTGCATCATGTGTACCCTCATAGGGCAATAGAGATTCAGGATCCCACAAGTGGTCATGTCTTCAAAGTTAATGGTCATAGGTTAAAACCATTCATTGAATCATTCAATAAACAAGAAACCAAGGAGGAGTTAACTGAGCCAACATATGAACCAGAGAAAAATTGATAGATTTAGGGTACAAGTCGGGCTAACGATGTTAAACAAAAGCGCTGCATGGGAGGCAACCCATGGTTTTCATGTTTCCAATCACTGTGAATCATCTTTTGTTTCCTTCTGCTTAATTTTGTTATTTTTTTTATATATAGACTATTGACCTGTTCTTCTTTTATGAGTAAGGATGGGTATGAAAGGGGAGCACCGTATTCATCCGTGTCACGCGGTGTGATCCCTGAGTAATACCTTACCCAGAAATTTAAAGAAGACAATGTATCATCAGATTATTTTATTTATGTTTTTGTAGGTTAAAAAAAAATTAGACTCTTGACCTTTTCTTCTTTTATGAGTATGGATGGGTGTGAAAGGGGAGCACCGTATTCATCCGTGTCACACGGTGTGATCCCTGAGTAATACCTTACCCAGAAATTTAAAAGAAGACAATGTATCATTAGTTTGATTTAAAAAAACATGAAAATGATGGTACTTGGAATTAAATAATCATTGTGTTGTTTGCTTTGTCCTTCTTTTTATGGTTCATGAACTATTTTGGGTGATACATGTTCAATCAAGGAGGTTCCTACACCCCCAAAGAGATCAAAGGAGTAATTTGGAGCATCATGAACCTCAGCTTTAAAAACCAAGTGAATTTGTTCCATGTTTTTCATTCTCAATTTCATCTTTGAACTCCTCTCCTACCCACTTCTAACTTTTCTTTTCTTTAAACACTGGGGAAAGTGTCATTCTAAGTTTGGGGGAGATAAAAAATGATTTTTTTTTATTTTTTGAATAAAAACATGCATGAAAAGAAAAATTCCATTAACCATAAACATGATAAACACACATTGAAAACTCTAAAATTGGATATCAAATAAATTTTGCATGCCTTGATTCTGATTTTAATGCAAGTTTAAGTTCATGAGCATAGTTTTTGGAAAGTGCGGTTGTCCGATGTAATTTTTAAATGTTTACAATTTCATCCTCTTAATAAAAATGCCACAATGCACGTCTACTGGATCGTGGGTGTAAATTTCAGTTCTTGGGTCCCTTTCATTATAGCATAGGGTTCTGGGGTCACTTTTAGTTTAATTTGAGTATCCAAAAAAAAAACAAAAAAAATGACCACATAGAGAAATGTTTTGTCCAAATGCGTGACGTCCGACACTTGGGGATCGTGACTCCATAGTTGTCTTGCCCTGAGTTAGGCTTTATATCTCTATTGTAGAGCTTGAAATTGACAATATGTGTGGCGTCCGACACTTCGGGATCGTGACTCCATAGTTGTCTTGCCCAGAGTTAGTCTTTTCATATCTATTGTGGTTAAAAAAATAAAATAAAATAAAAAATAAAAAAAAGGGATACTCATCTTAAGGTTTAATGTGATTCCCACCTAGCGCTTCCATTTTTTCCCCTTGAACAATAAAATGAGCCCCATATCTTTTATGATGCACAACACTTTATCATGCTTAATTGGAATTGGATGAAATGTGGCAATGAATTTGAACAAAGGAATGGGCTTGGGCTTGGGATATGATTATGGACCTAGCTTGTTTTAAATTATTTTGATGGGTTCCATAATTTTTTTTGGTATGAGGTCTTTGGGTGAGCAATGTGTATTTAAATGTTTTTGGAAAGGGGGATTTGAATTTCATATTTGTAATTTATTTTGCTTGGGACTAGCAAAACTCAAGTTGGGGGGTGTGATTAGTCACTGAAAGTGGATAATATTAATTATTAATATCATTATATTCATTGTTCCAAAGTCCATAAACATTTTTTTAGTGCATTACATAAATAGAACTTCATTTCTCATCAAAAATGCAATTCATGTTTAAAATGCAAATTTGGGCCCAATAGTTCGTTTGTTTGTTGAAAATATTATATTCATTTTATGAATTTGAAATTTTGGGATATTATTTATAACTTTGTTTGGAACATTTTATCTTTTAGGTCTGCTGGATGAATCCCAAAGTAAGAAGGATAATTTTGCGCCTGAAGGCAGAAACTTGCTGGAAAAAGCATAATGGGCCTAAGGCCCATCAAACCAATGTGGGGCCCAGAAACCAAGCCCAATGAAGCTCAAATTTATACAGTGGAAAGATAAAACTATGAGGATAATTTTATTCAACTGTGGCCGGAGCTAATTCTGATTTTTTCATGATGATAAAGGGATATGAAGTTAAGATTTAAATGGTGGACCTGACATTAATGCACAGAAATATGTCCCACCATTTCGACCATAACTTTCAAACGGATAAGAAAAATGTCCTGAAATTTTTAGAGATTCTAGAAGAAACATTGAAGAAGATATTTTATATTTATGACACCTTCGGATTCGGCCATATTAAGTGTGAAACGCACATATAAAAATGGAGGACGAATCTGGACAGTTTTCCGGGTCAACTTCGAAACATCAATTTCCTTTTGATTATTCACCCTCATTTTGACTCTATTAATTGTTGGGGGGTGAATTAATTTTTGGGGTATGGACCTAAGGCTCCTAATATTCCTATATAAGGAGCTATTGGTGAAGGGAATAGGGGTGGAAATTTTTCTTATCATCTTTTGTTGCTTGTTTCATTGTAAGGTTATGCTTCAAAATTTCCTTTGTAATGTTTTCAATTTCCATGTAAGTTTCTTTTTTGTATCTTTATGTTATTAATCAACTTATTTCTCTTCTATATTTTCCATTTAATTTATTAAAACTTTATTATCACAAAGCACAGTGATATCTCTATGTTGTTGTGAATTAGTTCACACATAGGTGTGAATTTCATTCACACACACGGAGGAGTGCTCGTTATTTTCGCGGTTTTAATTTATTCAATCCAATTCTTGTTAGCCATATTCCACCCACCATTGAGAGTATACCATAAATGGAGGGATAAACCCTTAATGGGTTGATCTTAGGAGGATGCAAAGGCTGGATTGAATGTTATTTTATGAACGAATTGTTGTTAATTGGATAATTAATTTAAGACATCCATTCTTCAGTTATTTCTACTCTTCATCTTTACTGTGTTTGAGAAAAATATATTCAATTACAAAATGACCATATACTTCGGAGAGATCATGAATTTGGTTCTCTAAGTGTATAGGGGATTAGTAATTGTGTTTAGTAAGCACCAAACCATAAAATGATGAAGGTAGTGTTATTTTTGAAGAATGGATTCATCAAGAATTAATAAAACCAAAATTGTTTAAAGAAGTAAAATTCATTCAATCCACACCGAGCATAATCCTAGATCAACCCATTTTCATTAAATTGAATTCACGTAGGTTTCTTAGTGTTATTTAAACCATCCAAAATCGAACCCAAAGTTGGCTACTTCAAAGCCCATCCCACACCAAATCATAGCGTCTCAAGGTTACTTCTTCGGTCCCTGTGGATTCGATCCCTACTTGTACTTCAACGACCGCTTTTACCCGTAGGGTAAATTTGGGTGCAACCAGGCATGATCACAAAAGATCAAGTCTTCAAAAGACCAATTAGTTTAGTAGCCTTGGAAACAAGATTCATTCATATGTTCAACTTTACATCTTAAAGAGAAATACAACACAAATATATTTCATTAGGAACATCTAAGCCTCCTAGATTATGCCTGAAGGTCACTCATAACTAACTTCTTCATATCCTGGTAAAAATAAAACATTGAAAGGGGTGAGCTCAAACGCTCAGTAAGGGTAAGTAATACAACAGAAAATGACATAAATATTAAGCATGGTAAATAATTGAAACCACATGCCTTTACCAATAATAAACATGAATACTTTTATGGAAAGAATATGAGATGAGTAAATAATTCCATAAAAAAACATAATCATGGGTATTATACTAGTTGAATGACCACATAAACCATCAATATTATTTCCATAATGAGGGAATGTATAATGTCGGACATTCTGAAACATTTTGTCAAGGCCTCAGCCAAGACGTCTAAAAATGATTAAGGCCTTGGCCAAAACCATAAATCAAATTGGGAAAGGGCCTTGGACAATTCCACATCTAGTTGTCTTATGAGACCTAACGATACATCGAGGAGCTATAGTGGGCTCCACCCATCACTTACTAAGTCTAACACATTCCTCATATGAAAAGATTTAAACATATCATAAACATTCGTATTAAAACTAGCATATGAAATGTCAATAATTTAACCATAAACCATGAATGGTATATAAATAGCACATCCATAGTCAAAAATATCACAAAAAATTCATTACAATATGGAAATTTTTTATCATAATAATTCAACTTCAAAAAAACATAAAATCCATCAAAGGATGTTGACATAGATGAAATTAAAACTATTTGAGAGAAATATCTCTTTTTTTGAAATCATTTAAAGGTCAAATAATTATAAAATATAACATTTACTTTGAAAATATCCTTATAAGTTTGTAAGGTAAGCTTTGATAATTTTATAATGGCGTAAAATAGCCGCATCTGCCATATAAGTAAAAAAAAATTCTTACCTTAATTTTGATGAAAAGGTCAAAAAGTACCTTATTTGGAAAACGACGGAAAGATTCCTTTCAAAACACATAAGGGTATAAATTACTTTAAACCATTGTCTAGTAAATAGTAATTTTTTTTGAAATATATTTTTAAGAAACATGGATGTGGATGATAAAGAGGTCCCAGTAGATAATTACGTATAAACAACCTCAGATAATGAAGAGATTGTGAAATAAACCCTTAACTTGTACTTTTCCTTTGTCAAGGGTAGGTTAACCTCCTGTATAATGGTGAAATAATTGTTATTAAATTATACAATAATCATATACATTAATATTATATCTTATATGATCTTTTAACATTGCTTTGTTAATAATATCTTAGTATTATCATCGTTTCAGGTGTTAACAGATTCGTTTTCCTCTGCATGTTTTGTTACGTAAGGCATGTTTGTTATGGATAGGTTGTATTTTATTCATATCCATAATGATATCAAGTCCTTAAAAATTATTTTTAATCATCAAATTCTAATTATTCTTTAATGGATATGATGGGTAAATGAATCTCATCGCGTTCGTGGAGACGGTAATCCGTACGTACGCACGAACGCTACTTCCATTTCATTTTTCATTTTAAAATGAATCAAAACCAAATTATACATAGGTATATTATTATTAAAGTATAATATAATATCTTATATATGTTACTTAAGTCCATTAACACCATCCTTTATACGTTCCATGTATGGTATGAATGGGTCATATCACTTTGAGAGGGCGGTAGTCCGCACTTCCTCAAATGAAATTATCGTATATATATACAACATGAAACAAATAATGGTATAATATAAAATGGGATTAAAGAAGCTTATACATAAAATAATTATAATTAATATCATATTTAGTTACAGTTCCATCATAATGGCCACCATGAGAGGTGGTAGGATATAATTGAACAATCATCGTTTCGTGAGGCGTTTGGTTTCCATCCACAAAAACATTATGTTCTTCACCCATTAGATAGAGGTGTGTGTAAGTGTAGTTAGAATAATTCTCATAAAAATATCCTAGTATATTTAGGATACATTTTTTGTTACAAAATAAATGAATAAGAAGAGTTTATGGGTTGGAGAAGTAAAATAATAGAAAAGAAGCTAAGAGAAATTGTTAGCTTTAATTTGGGTAACTCCCTTTGGTTTAAACCAAAAAGGACTCTTGAAGCGACTTCTGCCTAATTTAAGGCTTCTAGGAGGAGGGGAGGGATGTAGGGAGCTTATTTGGGCAGAGTTTGGATGATCCAAAAGGCTTGAGATGTGTGAGTAATTGGTTAGAAGTGGTGTCCTTTTATAAGGGGGAGGAGGGGCTCTTTAGAAAAAACTTAAAGTATTATTTTATAATAAAATCATATTCGGTTTATAATGGATCAAAAGTGTATTATTCAAAGTATAAGGTGGTTATGGGTCAAAATAATTTCAACCAATATATTTTAGACAGGTTTGTGTCATTATATTAACCTTATCTTTTAGTTTTAACTCTTGGTTAATTAGTTTAACACTTACCATGTCACTTTGTATTTTTATAATATATAGTTAATAAATTTACTATATACATACAATCGACCCCCAAGTGGTCCATTAATGATACAAATATCATTATATAAGTTCTTTGGCCAAACCTTAGATTTTTATGAATATAATATCAATTAATAATTTAATATTTGTTTTAAAAACTCTTTTATGTCAATTTTGAAAATATTTAATAATTGATTTTTGTTAAAGTATTAACAACATTATTAATTAGAATAAAATTCATTTAAGAAATACAAAAATGTAATATTAACCAATAAAATTCGTGGATGTCATCAAAACATTCAAATTATTTTTATTTTAACATTTATAATACCAATTATTTGATTCTTTCATTAATAAGGAAAATATTGCATCATTATTGTGTCATGTATATTTTTATTTTTTCAATGTCTAAAAATTATAATAAAAATACCATTATTTTGGAAATATTTTAATATTTATAATGAATATTTATAGTCGAAAATATAATATATATAACCCAATGTAAAAATTGTTTTGCTAAAAGATATATGCTTGTGTCATTTTTGTATTTACTTTAACTTAATTAATATAAAGTGTCATTATCACATACAAGTGGATCCATGGGGTCCCAAAATCGACCCAAATATGCCCATGGTCGAACATGTATAAAAAAATAGGGTTAGGACACATTTCAGAGTAAATTAATATTATTACAATATTATGTTTTACCCTTATTTACCGGATTTACCTTTTAACCATGGTAAATAAAATATTTACCGAAGTAATTATTCAAAATGTCTAAAAATAAGAGTTACCTATTTAAAAAATTTGGAAATCCTAATTCCAAATATGGATTCCATTTTTCCAAATTCAAAACACAGAAGTGGCAGAAATTAATTTAAAATTAATTCCCGTTGTTAAAACAAAAAAGCGTGTTTTTAAGAGATAATAACTATCAAAAGATTGACACTAGTTTATGTCCGGTTTAAATGTGAAATTATGTAAAATTAACAAAATAATATTAAATGATAAAAATATATTCTAAATTTACTTTAAAACCACTCAAATTCATAATTTATCACAATTAATTATTTTGATTAAAAATTTGTTTTTAATTAAAATTTAGTAATTTTCACTATTCATCAAAATATAAAAGTTATCCGAAAAGTACCAAAATTTTACCCTACGCTAATTTCGATATTCCAAATCCAAAAATGAATTACATTTTAAAAGATCGAATTTATAAAATTTCAAAAAGTGGGTATTACTATTCATAACGGCTAGATTGATTAGTTGTGGTGTGTGTTAGAACTCGAAATTGTGTACGACACACGCTACTGTATTATTCAAAGAGAAGCGTACCATGGAATATTGGGGTGTTACATTGTAAAATTTTGATGTCCCCATTCTAAAGAAAAAATTTATTTAGTAAAATTGAATATATAAAAGTTTAAAATATTGGATTTAAAAAGGGTTCACCATTAAAAGTCGGTAAAAGTGCATTTTTTGAAAAATACTTATTTTATTGGAAAAAAATGAATTTGTTCTTAAATTATGTCTAAGAAACTAATAATATGGATTCTAAAATTATAAGTATTATATAAATTTCAAAATATAGTTAATACTATTCATAACCACTTTTGAATGGCTTGTTTGGTAAGTCATAGTACGCTTGAACTCGGTGTTGTGTGTAGTGCAGGTTATTGAATTATTTTGAAGAAATAACGCACTATAAAATCTTGGGGTGTTAAATTCTTACATCCTTCAATAAATTTCATCCTAGAAATTTGAAATTGTTCTTCGAAAATAAAGGTTGAAAATAGAAAATATCTTTGTGGGAAAACCCACATCGAAAATTGAGTTAATAAAATTTAGTCTTAATAAGAGGAAAAGATAAATGAAAGGGTCACCAAAAAATTATGATCTCAATTAGGAGAACATTGGTGGAAATTAGAGACATATAATTGGAGGAAAAATTTAAATATTTATAGGTAGTGATTGAGGTCATCAATCACAAATACGTGTAAAATTGAGGTCCTTAAATTCATCAATCTATGATGATTAAAAATACCATCGGTTCAACAGAACATAAGGTATTAGGATAAAACATTTTTGGTTTTAAGATCCATTCAATAAAGTATAAGAATTCATTTCTTCATAGAATAAGAGGAGAAGAAAAATATATACTTGACAAGTATTGTTCCATCCTTTAACTAATTTCTAACACAAACTCATCATTCACTCTAAAAGATAATAGAACTAAAAAAATATTTGATTTATCCTATTCGTATAAGGTTCCAAAAATATGAATTTATAATTCATCTACCTGAACCTTTAAAAAACTACATTATTCAACCCAGTACATCACATGGGTCAGTTGTAGGTGATACACCATTGTCACCCTTTGGTTGTGGGTTCAAGTCTCACGGCCTTGTCGGACACGACGGGTTGTCGCCCGACCTCCGGGTTGTCCTTTTTTTAACAATCCAAAAAACAATATTCAGAAATGATTTAACCTTAACAATTGTCTCAAATGTCAAATATACTCCATTCCAACCTTTAGACTTATCCAAATTACTTCTTTCCAAACTCACAGTCCAAAATTTATAAGGAAGGTAAATATAATGAAGATCTTTTTTTTTTCACGTAATAACATG
Source organism: Viscum album (assembly GCA_963277665.1). Taxonomy (NCBI): domain Eukaryota; kingdom Viridiplantae; phylum Streptophyta; class Magnoliopsida; order Santalales; family Viscaceae; genus Viscum; species Viscum album. The sequence continues at coordinate 1,814,593,495 of OY728156.1, forward strand.
TGAATACCTTCATCATGTATTATTTTAAAATATAGTTACATCCTGAATTACCATAAAAACTTATTTATTACATTCATTCTCCTTTATTCCTTATAGAATACTAGATATATTCCTTATATCCAAAAACATTTAATATTACAACAATTATGAAATAAACAAACCATTAATCAGTGTCATGGTAGTCAAGAATATCTAATATAATTTATCCAAATCAACAATATCTTATTCCAAAATTACTACCTCGGTATCAAGACCATATTAATTATTACCTTTCCTTCAACCATGTATTTTGAAAAAAAGTTTAACTTGTTGTTGAGTCACTTTTCATAGCACCATATAATCTCAAATCCTCAATGAAATAGTACTGCAGTACAATCCTTATTTATCCCCATAATTCATATAACTAGTACATAGTTGATACAACACTCAAATGAAATAATTCTTTAATAACAACATAAGAACACTAGTCATTTCTCTTCATCAGTGGTAGTATCATAACTTTATTATTATCCAATAGCATCATTTGGGGCATACTCTGATGATTTGAACATTGATTCGCGTAGTGTCCCCACTCCTTATAGATGAAGCATTGTACATTTGAAACCTTTTTCTTACCCTTGCAATCAAGAACGTGGTGTACTTTATCTCCACACTTATAACACACTCCCATTCCCTTCAAGAATTTTCCAGGGTGATTTTTTACACAGTTATCACATATGGAAAAATCTTTCTTTACCTTCTTCCCTTTATCTGTCTTTCTCTCTACTATCCTTTTCTTATCAGGCTTCCCTTCAAATCCATAGGACTCCTAGAACTCTCTACTTATCTTATCAACACATGATACTATTTCTTCATATGATGATAATATATGGGAGATTATTTCCCTTCTAAATTCTTGCTTAATACCATGAAAGATATGATCCTTCTTACTCTTTGGATCATGTGTATTTCTGGAGTTCACATTCCTTCTACTGGGCACCATTTCTAAACAATGGCATACACTAGATTGGTTTATGAATAGAAATACCTAATACCAAACATTTAAAACACTTAAAATAAATTAAACAGTTTATGGATATAATCCATAATCAAAAAAATGTCTTCTTTGAGGAAGTATATACTCATAATCCCTTCAAAATGGTTTGTAAAGAAAATGATAATTATCCTAAGCATATCTCCCAGGAGTGTCGTAACCAAGAGTGTGGCAAGGCCCTTTGTCGTGCACCAGTTCCCATTCGAGTATAGCTCAAAGCAGTTTTTTAGGGTTTTACCCCTAGGTACATCTGTTCTAGAGCCGCCTCTACCTTCTCGTATCTAGACAGGGATGTATTTCTTGGAAAACTCACAAAATCTCTACAATACCAAAATTCTAGGAAGTTATTCTATACTAATCATCAAAGTCCATCTTAGGTCAATGTGCTCTAATCAGAGTTTATCTAAATCTAGCTTCCAAGGTTTATACTAAACTTCCTCTGATACCAACTATAATGCCCCGACCCCAGTTACCCAGAGTCAGTGCATTATTACATAACATTGGAATGATCACAAAAGGTAAAGTCTTATAAAGACCGATTAGTTTAGTAGCCTTGGAAACAAGATTCATACATATGTTCAACTTTACATCTTGAAGAGATATACAACACAAATATATTTCATTAGGAACATCCACGCCTCATAGATTATGCCTAAAGGTCACTCATAACTAACTTCTTTATATCCTGTTAAAAATAAAACATTGAAAGAGGTGAGCTCAAATGCTCAGTAAGGGTAAGTAATACAGTAGAAAATGACATAAATATTAAGCATAGTAAATAATTGAAACCACATGCCTTTACCAATAATAAACATGAATACTTTTATGGAAAGAATATGAGATGAGTGAATAATTCCATAATAAAACATAACCATGAGTATTCTACTAGTCAAATGACCACATGAACCATCAATATTATTTCCATAATGAGGGAATGTATAATGCTGGATATTCTGAATCATTTTGTCAAGGCCTCGGCCAAGACGTCTAAAAATGATTAAGGCCTCGACCAAAACCATAAATCAAATTGGGAAAGGGCCTCAGCCAATTCCACATCTAGTTGTCTCATGAGACCTACCGATGCATCGAGGAACTATAGCGTGCTCCACCCGTCACTTACTAAGTCCAATACATTCCTCATATGAAAAGGTTTAAACATATCATAAACATTCGTATTAAAACTAGCATACGAAATTTCAATACTTTAACCATTAACCATGAATGGTATATAAATATCACATCCACAGTCAAACATATCACAAAAACTTCATTACAATATGGAAGTTTTGTATCATAATAATTCAACTTCAAATAAACTTAAAATCCATCAAAGGATGTTGACATAGATGAAATCAAAACTATTTGAGAGAAATATCTCTTTTTTTGAAATCATTTAAAGGTCACATAATTATAAAATAAAACATTTACTTTGAAAATATTCTTATAAGCTTGTAAGGGAAGCTTCAAATATTTTATAATGGCGTAAAATAGCCGCATCCGCCATATAAGTAAAAAAACATTCATACCTTAATTTTGTCGAAAAGGTCAAAAAGTACCTTATTTGGAAAAGGACGAAAAGATTACTTTCAAAACATATAAGGGTATAAATGAATTTAACCCATTTTCTAGTAAATATTGAAAATGTTCTGAAATATATTTTTAAGAAACATGGATGTGGATGATAAAGAGGCCCCAGTAGATAATTACGTATAAACAACCGCGGATAATGAAGAGATTATGAAATAAACCCTTACCTTGTACTTTTCCTTTGTCAAGGGTAGGTTAAACTCCTGTATAATGGTAAAATAATGGTTATTAAATTATAAAAGAATCATATAACTTAATATAAAATCATATATGATCTTTTAACATTGCTTTGTTAACAAGATCTTAGTATTATCGTCGTTTCAGGTGTTAACGGATTCATTTTCCTTTGTATGTTTTGTTACGTAAGCCATGTTTTTTATGGATAGGTTGTATTTTATTCATATCCAGAATTATATAAAGTCCTTAAACATTATTTTTAATCATCAAATGAGAATTATTCATGAATATATATGATGGGGAAATGAATCTCATCACGTTTGTGGAGACGGTAATCCGTACGTACGCATGAACGCTACTTCCATTTCATTTTTCATTTTAAAAGGAATAAAAACCAAATGATACATAGGTATATTATTATTACAGTATAATATAATATCTTATATATTTTACTTAAGTTCATTAACACCATCCTTTATATGTTCCATGTATGGTATGAACGAGTCATGTCACTTTGAGGGGGCGGTAGTCCGCACTTCCTCAAATGAAATTATCGTATATATATACAAATGAAACGAATAATGGTATAATATAAAATGGAATTACAGAAGATTATATATAAAATAAATATCATTAATACAATATTTAATTATAGTACCATCATAATGGCCACCATGAGAGGTGGTAGGAGATAATTGAACAGTCATCATTTCGTGAGGCGTTTGGTTTCCATCCATAGAAACATTATGTTCTTCACCCATTAGATGGAGGTGTGTGTAAGTGTAGTTCGAATAATTATCATAAAAATATACTAGTATATTTAGGATACTGGTTTTGTTACAAAATAAATGAATAAGAAGAGTTTAGGGGTTGGAGAAGTAAAATAAAAGAAAAGAAGCTAAGAGAAATCGTTACCTTTAATTTGGGTAACTCCCTTTGGTTTAAACCAAAAATAACTCTTGAAGTGCCTTCTTCCTAAGGTAAGGCTTCTATAAGGAGGATAAAGATGTAGGGAGCTTATTTGGGCAGAGTTTGGATGAGCCAAAAGGCTTTAGAGGTGTGAGGAATTGGTTAGAAGTGGTGTCCTTTTATAAGGGGGAGGTGGGGCTCTTCAGGGAAAACTTAAAGTATTATTTTATAATAAAATCATATTCAGTTTCTAATGGCTCCAATGTGGATTATTCAATTTATAAGGTGGTTATGGGTCGAAATCATTTCAACCAATACATTTTATACAGGTTTGGGTCATTATATTAACCTCATCTTTTAGTTTTAACTCTTGGTTAATTAATCTTAACACTTACCATGTCACTTTGTATTTTTATAATATATAGTTAATAAATTTACTATATACATCCAAGCGACCCCCAAGTGGTCCATTAATGATACACCTATCATTATATAAGTCTTTTGGCCGAACCTTAGATTTTTAGGAATATAATATCAATTAATAATATAATATTTGTTTTAAAAACTCTTTTATGTCAATTTTGACAATATTTAATAATTGATTTTTGTTAAAGTATTAACAACATTATTAATTAGAATAAAATTCATTTAATAAAAAATAAAATGTCATATCAACCAATAAAATTCGTTTATGTCATCAAAACTTTTAAATTAGATTTATTTTAACATTTATAATACCAATTATTTGATTCTTTCATTAATAAGGAAAATATTGCATCATTATTGTGTCATATATATTTTTAATTTTTCAATGTCTAAAAATTATAAATAAAATACCATTATGTAGTAAATATTTTTATATTTCTAATGAATATTTATATTTGAAAATATAATATATATAACCCTATGTAAATTTTTTTTTGCTAAAAGATATATGCTTATGTCATTTTTGTATTTACTTTAACTTAATTAATATAAAGTGTCATTATCACATACAAGTTGATTCATAGGGTCCCAAAATCGACCCAAATATGCCCATGGTCGGACATGTATCAACCAATAGGGCTAGGATAAATTTTAGGGTAAATTAATATTATTATAATATTATGTTTTACCCCTATTTACCAGATTTACCTTTTAACCATGGTAAATAAAATATTTACCGAAGTAATTATTCAAAATGTCTAAAAATAAGAGTTACCTATTTAAACAATTTGGAAATCCTGATTCTAAATATTGAATCCATTTTTCCAAATTCAAAACACAGAAGTGGCAGAAATTAATTTAAAATTAATTTTCGTTGTTAAAACAAAAGGCGTGTTTTTAAGAGATAATAACTATCAAAAGATTGACACTTGTTTATGTCCCGTTTAAATGTGAAATTATGTCCAATGACCAAAATTGTATTAAATGGTAAAAAAATATTCTAAATATACTTTAAAACCACTCAAATTCATAATTTATCACTATTAATTATTTTGATTAAAAAAGTTGTTTTTAATTAAAATTTAGTAATTTTCACTATTCATCAAAATATAAAAGTTATCCAAAAAGTACCAAAATTTCACCCTAGGCTAATTTCGATATTCTGAATATAAAAATGAAGTCCATTTTAAAATATAGAATTTATAAAATTTCAAAAAGTGGGTATTACTATTCATAATGGCTAGTTTGATTAGTTGTGGTGTGTGTTAGAACTCGAAGTTGCGTACAACACACACTACTGTATTATTCAAAGAGAAGTGTAACGTGGAAGCTTGGGGTGTTACATTGTAAATTTTTGATGTCCCCATTCTAAAGAATAAATTTATTTAGTCAAATTGAATATATAAAAGTTTAAAATATTGGATTAAAAAAGGGTTCACCATTAAAAGTCGGTAAAAGTGCATTTTTTGAAAAATAATTCTTTTATCTGATAAAAAAATGAATTTGTTCTTACATTATGTCTAATAAACTCATAATATGGATTCTAAAATTATAAGGATTATATAAAGTTCAAAATTCAGTTAATACTATTCATAATCTCTTTTGAACGACTTGTTTGGTATGTCATGGTGCGCTTGAACTCGGTGTTGCGTGTAGTGCAAGTTATTGAATTATTTTGATGATATAACGCACTATGAAATCTTGGGGTGTTACAAATTAACTTTTCCTTTGATGGTAAATTTTACTTTGACAAAACCATTGACTATGACTTCATCTTTTCCTTTGACTATGACTTTAAATTTGATGCTACCAATCAAAAGTTTAATGATTATTCAAGGGGAAAGCTGTCTAAAATTTCTATAAGCACCTATAATAGACTTATTAAATCATATTTAGACTCTAATAAGTGAAATTTTATCTTTATTGATCTATTATTGAAATTTTATGTGCCCTATGAATTTGATGTAGTGAGGTAGGAACCAATTGTCCCTTGCAACCTCTATTCATTCATGCATCATTAGGCCATGAAAATATAACACCTTTATATGGGAAATAAATTAAAATCCATTGAATAAATTCTTAAAAGGATAACTCTAAGATTTTATATATTTCCATTTATTAGGGAAACCAAAACTTCTAATTTGAAAATACATATAAAAAAGTATTATTCTTATGTTATTAAAAAATAATGAAGGATAAAATAAGTTTTTTATTTCTTTAAAATAATATGAATAACAATACATTTAAAAAATATTCTATTTTATTTTGAAACATAAATATAAAAAATTATCAAAAAGTATCTCATATAATTAATAATCATGGGATAGCTACCTAGGACTCTAAGAAATGAGTAGGATCCCCATAATAGATTTTAGAGGATCATGTCATGATTTTAGTGGTGGAAGAAAAACCATAACAAGTCCAATCTATCATTAACAGAATCAAAAGGTATATTAAGAACATAAATATAGGCATAATATTACTACCAAAACCTCCATATTTGACTCTTTTATAGAGTATGCTTAATAAGGATCACTAAGAAACAACCAAAAGACTCTTTCATTTGATTTAATTACACTAGCCTTGGGTCATCATTCATAATGAGAGGACCCCCAATCTTCAATGGTGTGATAGAACCCTCTTATACAAGAATATGATTTAAGAATAAAAGAGGAAAAGTTTATCATATATGGGTATAAAATATTGAGTACACACCAATCAGGGGAAATCATTCCATCTATAAACTCTCTTAATTAAATGAAATGAGTGGAGAATCGACTGTAAGCTCTTGTTTGTTAGCACGAGTTATGAAAAAGTATACATATTGAGTTGTAAATAATACTTGAACACTTTAATGATTATATCATAAATTTAAATCCATAAATGAATCAAATATTTAATTCATAACTAGAGAAAAATTATCCAAAATACATGGCACTATCCATAAACTCACTATCTTAATTCAAACATAAATTACAAAATAATCATTGCAAGCTTTATATGATATCAGGATATCATAATCTATGATAATCATCACATGAATATCATAGGTAATGGATTAAAATATATTTAATTATTATATATCACTATTTTTAGTTCTTGTCCTAAAATATCCCCCTATAATTAAAATTCTATAAGGACTTTGTGAAAAAAATCACACATCTTTCTGAATCTAACCAAACTACTTTGGATATAGTTTATCAAAATCTATTTGTTTTAGAACAAACAATTTTTCCAAAATTTAATTCTTATCCTAAGGCTTAACTGTGTGACCCTCCAAGAATTTTTTGTGTTGAAAAAAATAGGAAATCTTAATTTCATTGATGTTATCAATGATCAGACACTAACAAAGATTCAGAGCTACTCAAACTACAAAGGGGGCTCGTTTGATCTCGTTCAAACATAATCATATCTTTATCTAAACATTTCCACCACAATATGTATAATATCAATCATATTCATTCCTATAAAATATTTTTTTCCATAACATCGAGTGACCGCTAGACATAGAATATATAAATCTATTATAGTCCATCTCACACATTCAGTATTCTATAAAATATACTAAATGGGACAATGAATAAATCACATTTTATTTATCTAGAAGATGATCACATCACATTTCTATTGTCCTAAGTAGTTTATGGTGTTATATATCACTCAAATAATCATATATATGCATTTCCACTATCTAATTAAATCATGTTCCTATATGTCTTTTCTCGTTATTTGACTATATAAATCCCATCTTGGCTAATATCCAATTTAAAACATGATTAACAAAATACCCAAACACCCTTGAGTGGATAATCCTCAAATATTTCATAAGAAAGGTACCAAATTATAAATATTATCATGCTAGGTATCTCACCAACCTCAAGAAATGTGGAATAATAATTAATATACACCCTTATGTATATCAATTACCGCATGAAATTTCATGTGATTTGGTTTAGCAGATCAATCCAAATAATAATTCAAAACTTGTTATCTCATGATTATATTATTCATATAACTTATGAAACTATTTACATCAATTTAAATATTTTACTCACATTATCCACATCATATCATCATAAACCATAATACTCAGTGGTAATCACCATTAAGGATAACTCAAAGTCATGATTTTTGGGGACATTATCATTCTATTATTCATATAATATAAATCTCAACACACATGAATTATTGATAAATTGAGGCTACCTTTATTATAAATTCATGATACAATTTAAAACATTATAAACAATCAATTTTGTATCTAATTCCAAGAGATTCTATAAAACATTCATGTGTTTACTACGGTAATGGTTTCATCAATAGATACATTATAATCTTTTTTTGTAGCTACCCATCATAGTATAACACAATCCCCCTAAATGATCTCTTGAATGGGATGTAATTTTGGAATGATTTTTTCAGACCTTTGGTGAGACCAAGGTTCCTTGGCCTGAGAAATAGCTCAATTTTTGTCATAGTGAAGATTGATTTCTCCAAGAATACGAGGAACCAACCCAAGTTCCAAGATGAAATTCTTGATCTAAACCACATCCATCATAGTATCTGGTGTATTGATATATTATTAATCTATTATTTTGTCCACTATTGTGTTTTATTTATAAATTCTCTAACTAATAACTTTACCATTAAAAATATATGTAAAAATATTCACATATTATGTTGTATTTGTCATATTGGAAACTAGAATAAATGTAAAACATTATATAGATTTCACCCAATCCCTAATAGAGGAAGAAAATTTATTAGTTCTTATCAAGTACTCAAGGATGTTCTTTACAACAATTATATGACTCCCACTAGGATTGTATTAGTATCTTCCAATAATTCTCAAATCATAGGTGACATCACAATGACTACATGATATGGAATACATGATAGATCCTATGATAGAATAATATATAATTATACCAATAATTTTTAACTCTTTATAAGGATCTTGAATCTTCCTAAGACATGTCCTATGAAACACTGTTAAAGGCCCATTTGATATCTCCATGCTAAACCAATTTAGAACTTAACCAATGTATGTGTTCTGACTAAGTTCAAGAAACATTTTAGATCTATATCTATAGAAATTTATACCTAGTATGTAGGATTATATACCCATGTTTCTCCTTGAGAATCATTTTCTCAATTATATTTTTATATATTGTAAAATAATGATTTCATTTACAAAAAAAATAGGCCATATACATACAATATTATAAATAAAACCACACTTCCATTAATCTATTAATATACAAAATAATATTCTATGTTCTTTATGAAACTAAAATATTTTATTTCATCATAAACCTAGATGTTCTAACTCCAAGAGGCTTGTTTCAACCCATAAATGTATCATCTAACTTACATACCTTAGTAGACACATTTATAACATCAAAAGCTTCATGTTGTATCATATACATACCCTTGAGTAAATTTTCATTCCATAAAGTGGTTTTATATCAATTTTATATATTTAATAATCATAATGATATGGGGTGGAAATCAATATATGAATTTACTTTACCATCACAATGATTTAAAAGGTATCTTCGTAGTAAATAATATAAATTTTTATATAAACTTTTTCCACTAGGCATGCTTTATAGGTGAGAAATCTATCATCCATGTCATTTTTCATATAGGAAACCAACTTGAACCTTACTGGTCTCACCATTTTAGGGGAACCAACCAAGTTCTAAACATTATTATTGTACAAGAAGTCTATCTTAGATTTCATGTATTTTATCCATCTATTGAAATCATAACTACAAATGGCCTCTTGGTAGTTAATAGTTTCATCACAAATGAAAATTACTTCATTATCATTTTCCATAAAAATTATATATCTCTTGGTATTATAATGAATCCTAATATACCTTTAAAGTTCTTGTGTAACCTAATTTGGGTTTTTTTATAACTCATTGTTGAATCAACTCATCTTCTATTTTAGCAACGCCTCCAATTTATTATTGTTGAACTTTTATATGTTCAACTATCCTTCCATTGAATACTTGATATAGGTATTGTCTTTTGAGGAAAACACCATATTAATTCAATAAATATTTTTTATCAATGGGATTATATAAATAATATCCCATTAATTATTTAGGATAACCATAAAATAAGTATTTTTCAGAGTTAATTCATAGATTATTAGAAGATAATCATTATATGAGTACTTCTTGACATTATATCTTTAAAAATAAATTAATGGGATATTTAACAACATATATATCATATAGTGTCTTTAGGAATTCTTTATATGGAACATAGTTATGTATAAATGAGGTAGTCACCAGAGAATATCCCCATAATAAAATAGGAAGGTCAAACTAACTCATCATTGATAAAACCATGTCAAACATGGTATGATTCTTCCTATAAAACTTACCATTTCATTATAGTGTTACATGGTGATTGAGCCGTGGAACAATTCCATAGTCTCACATATGATCAGTGAAATCCATGTTCAAGTAATCACCACACCGATCTAATAAGATAATCCAAATACTTATCCCCAGTTGATTTGGTACTTAATTTAGAAAAACATAACTATACCAACTAAATTCATTGGTAATGGTTAAATGGTATCTAGATGTTAAACCCACTTTGAATTAGTATTTTATTTTTTATAAAAAATATATGAAATAAATGTGCATAGTGAAAAAATGTGTTGAAGAAGAATATTTGGGATGGAAGTTAGAAGTTCCAAATCATTATTAGATATAATAAAGGTTCCCAGGAAAGGTATGAGATGCTACCATATTTTAGTTTGAAAAGGAAGAGATTTTATTTTCAGTAATCATAAAATAAAGGAATATGATACCATTGGTTGTTATTGGAGATCTATTAACATGGAAAATATGGTGGAAGATAATGATGCTTAATATTTTATATGGTGAATTTTTTTAAGTGGATTTAACAGAGCTCAAGAAGTTAAGATCCACATATTTGGATTAATTTATATCATTATATATTTGTAAAGAGGTTTTATGGCATGTCGTGATGTACTATCGTTTTATTTATTTATATTGAGGTATATTACGTCATATATAAATTTAATTCAATGATAGTTGAGTTAAATCTTAGTCAAAACAATATAAGATCATTGAAATATTATAAGGAAAAATTATAGACTACATTATCCTTTGGAATATATTTTTTTAATATTAAAGATGATTTGATACTACTTTTTTGATTAGTTGGGGTAAAACTAACACTAAGAGTGGGTGAATTAGTGTTGGTAACTTAATGACCAACTAAAAATGTTGCCCTTAGTTACCTCTTCACTTATTCGGTAAATGAATCTCACTCTCCTTTCTCAACTCACTTTTGGGATTTTGGTATGTGATATGAAATGTAAATAACACTACAAAGTAAACTATATTTTTTAACAGGGTTCACCTCCAATATGGAGGACTACATCCTTATTTTGTGGTGTTTATTATCGCACACATGCACTACTCCACTTTTATTATCAATATGTAGCTTAGGAAAGGGACTATCCTTAGAAACATATTCTCATAACCAATGAGGTACAATATGAACACTGACATATTTTTCATTGAATACAATATAAGATATAAACCTAATCAAATTAAGATAAATGTTATAAGCTAGTTTCCCAACAAGAAAATGTAGATCTGATCTTCTTCCTCCAAAAAAAAATCACAAGAGTTGTATCAAAAATAAAAATCACAGGTTATATTACAAATATATGAATAAAAGACTAAATTTTCTCTTCTTTAAACTATACAATATATAGATATTATAGGATGTGATACTTATAATTCTTCTTCGGCCTAAATGATGGTCAATAAATAATAATCCAATATCTCACCTTTCTTTTTATTCTTCCTCAATGTGCATGATTAATCCTTCAAAATAGAATTAGTTCTCTTCAATTCATTGACACATATAATTTTTAACTTCATTGAAAGGCCGAATTTATCTACCTATCTATTAAATAAACAATTTATATAACATGAAGTAGTATTGAGTTCCTCTAATTTCTTTATGAATAAGGGTTTCTTCTAAAGATAGCAGTGTCAATTCACACCTCTCTCTTCTTATTATTCCTTTCTTATATTTAAAATCATGTGAGAATATATTTATATATTGGAACATTTAATTATTCATTAAAAATAACCATATTATATCCCCCTTAATTATCATTCAATCCTTATAAAATATTTATTTTAATTGATATTAAATATTTATGAGACTTATGATTATTGTTTTTTTAAAATCTTCCAAAAATAATTGCATGCATTTACTCACTCCATGTTTTCAGGTATTTTCACATTCATAAAAACTCATGGTGAAACCCATAACTTCAACACATTATTGAAACATCCATTTTATTCTAATAAGCATAGTTTTGGAATGGAATATCAATACATAGAACAACTGGATCACAAAAAAACCATCTTCGGTTGATATTCTCTTCAAACAAATTCATAGAAGTTTCTTCTATTTAAAAATTTAGCATTATCATAAATTATCAAATTCAAAGTTAGAAGGTAAAATCATTTATTTATTTTAAGAATAATTAGATTTATTGAAGGAAGAATAACATAAAATTCTTGTTTTCTTTTCCTTAATCTGAATTCGTCTTCTGAAACTTAAACTTTTAAAGTTCTCCGTAAATTTATGAAACCCTTAGAAACATATAACATAGATGAACCATATAAAAATTAATTTTAATCATATATTCCTCAATATTATTTTTTCTTCTCTATTTTTTTGGATAACTGATGAATCTTATATAAGAGTAGTTTTACTCTTATGCTCCTCACACTTTTCCATATTTTTAGTCTCCAACATCATCGTAAGGGTAAATTTCCCTTACAAAATTGGTGATAACCCTCACGGTTAATAGGTGGATCATACAAATTGATCTTGATAACCCCCATTAAGTACAACTTACTCTTAAAAATAGGACAAAACATATATAAAACACTATGGGACTCTTCCCTTTATCACATTTCTATTCTAATTAATCTTATGTGGGAGTCCAATGACTCTTATTTTTATTAGCCAAGTGATTCAAATGAATTCATGGTGAGTCCATACATTAATAATATTTAATGGTCTACCTATTTTGGGCTATCATTATATATATTGTGATTCTACAAGAACTTTTCAATTTATCAGATTTTTTGCTCTAAATGACCCTTAATTTCATCAAGGAAGTTCTTTAATTTACCAAATTTATCTCTAAATAAAATTTTCAAAATATTTTTAGATATGATAAGAACTTATTAAAGATAATTAAAACACTTTAAAATACTTAATAATAACTTCAAATCATTTTCAATAATTACTTGAATATATTTCAAGGGATAATCGAGCCTATAATTATTCCTTAGAATATTTCAATGAACTAACATAGTTTTAAATCATATTTAACTCAACCATTATCCATGTAAATTTTTTTTATAATGTATCTCTCTTTAAGATATTAAAATACAAGGCTGTATCTTCACAAAAATCATTAAAACATATTCACAAATAAATAAATATTTTTATTCTTCCAACTCCTTATAACTTAAATTCTTCAACTCTTTTGAAACTATAAAAATTTACTGCATAAAATATTAAGTAATAGATTCTTGCATATTTTCTAAGTGAATGTAACTCCAATAGCATCCAATGTAAACATATTCCTTTTCTATATAATTAATGAAAATTAAATCACTTAATTAATCACATAATCACTATAAGCATTTCATAATCTTCTTATAAACTTTCATTCTATCTCAATATACTTGGGAACTTCCAACTTTTATTTATGTTTTTATAATCAAACACATATTGAAATCATGTATATTTCCTTAATACTTATAGATAATAAATACAGGAAAACATATAATGGGTTAAAAAAATATCTTCCTTTATATTTTCTATCAATACCAACAATGGATAATAAATTTCAATATATCATCTCTATATCAATAATCATTATTTATTAATAAAAAGGCCAGAGGCTGAGGTAGAAAAAAGAAATAAATGGTGGTATTAATTAACTTAATGAAATGTTCCATAAATTATTCCACTATAATTTTTCATGATCCATATTCAATGTAGAAAAAAATGGTCTAATCTAGAGAATATAGATGTCTATAATGTAAATAATGTGACACCAACTAAAAAATCATTATCCAAATCCTATTATATATTTTTAGGAAGATAATAATTATGGGTATAAATTATTAAAAATATTTTCAAGAAATTTTTCAACCCAAATTCCTATACTCATTTTAAGAAAAAGATTACAAACAATCAAAAATAATAATCTGGTTTGGATTCAAGTTTTAGACCTTGATTTTCTCACTATTATTTCATTGATTAATTCATATTTTCCCCCAAAACACTATATTTTATTCTTTTAAAAATAGGGATAAACTGTTTTTCATACATACCTATGCAATGATATATTTCAAGAAAAAATTTTGATTTCCATATTTTCATATTTTCTTGAAATAGTAACTATGGAAGCTTCTCTAGTCTCTCTCCCTCAAAGAAAAAACAACATCATAACTTCACCAAAAGTGGTATATTTATAAATTAAAATTTATGATACAAATTTTTGATTTTTAAATATGATAGTAACTTTAAATCTGTTGTTCAGTCTTAAAAACTTGCTCATATTTATCAAGGTTTATTTTTTCAATAAATAGGCTTCAAGATACCGACTGTTAGATCATTCCAAGGTGTTGAATTTCATTAAGTCTAGAATATTTATTCCATATTTATAATATTTATTCATTATCACCAAGATAACTTTCATCACATTTAATTCCCTATATATAAATAACAAACACAATATGTTTAAAGATAAGGTGGAAATTATTTTCTCCTTAATGAGAGGAGAAAGGTCAATAATTTCTTTTCAACCATGATACTTTCTTCTTACTCTATGTTTGGGAGAACCATTTGTTTTATCATTCCTACTCTTCTAAGTAGAATTATTGGGAATCAGATCACATTTATATCTTGGTGTAAGATTCATCTTCATTTGAATCTCTACTTAAGCTTACAGTATAACCAAACAATCCATTTATACATGAACAATTTACCTTCACCTCCCACATAGCATCTTAAGAACTCTTAAGTTATCATATCTTGAAAAATTATTAGGAAATTTAATTTTATATCCATGTGGAACTTCTTCCTTCCTTATAACAAATGTATTTACTTGTGCTTCATTTTTTTTACTTCCATCTCCAATTAGGTTGTCCTAATAATCATCTATTCTTTTGAAACTTTTTTATCTTTATTGTATCTTCTATATGGATTCTTATAAATGTTATCCTCAAGTTGAATTTACTTTTTATATTTTTCATCTATTCTCCCTTTTCTTTTACTTTAGCTTACCTCCATTAATAATGATTTTCAAATCCTTTTTTAAATGATTTATTGTATGACCTCTTCTTCCATAATAGAAGTATCTTCTTATTTTTTGGGATAATTATTCTCATCTGTTTTGGGTGTGATTGATTTTATATTTTTATTTTACTTAATACCTAATGCAAACTCTTCTATCTTCATTATTGACTTCTTAGGAATATTCTATTTGGTTCCATTATTCCACTTTTTTTATAAAGAAAATTATTCTCCCTTCATATTTTGTAGTCATCCATCATCATATACTTAAGATATATACTTGATTCATTTATCTAAGAATATATATATACAATAACCTCTTATATTGCATCTTCCATAAAAAAATTAAATAATTTCAAATTTATTTGAGATAAATAGATTTCCAATATTCATCTATGAATCTTACAGCAACCCAGTCTTGACCCCATTAATATTGGCCCTATTTTTATTTCAAATATTAACATATTTTGAAAACAATACAAATCATTATGATCTATTATTTTAAAGGACCATTAATACCCAAAAAACTATTTTTTTTCTTTAACTCTCGTATATAAGAATTTAATGCAGGATATTTTATTGATGATTTATACTTGATTTTTGATTTCTTTGAGGAATAGATTCTATCACACATTCCAACATCAACCATTAATATGGTGGTGGGCTACACATAATATTTCATCATCAATTTTTGTAAAAATTTTTTAAACCTATACTATACATGTAACCATAATTAGTACAAACATAAGTTTATGATATATATGGTACCTTGTGTTGATCTTATGAAACCTTTTTTCATAAATTTTTTTCAATATATTCATTACAATAGATATATATCTTTTAACATATAGTACCTCATTATAAATATATGTGGTGTAAGTTCATTTTTTAGTGGTTTATGAAGACTCAACTTGTGTCACTTATATATTTTTTATTTTAATCTCTAATTCATGACACTTTATATTGAGTATATAATTTATTTATATGTAGACTTTAATATTTCTTCCTAATAATTCATGGTATTCTCAAAAATATATTTGATAAATTTATTTTTATATTATATTAGATGATAAATCTCTTTATTCATCATTAATTTGACCACTAGGGGTGTATTCTGGACTTCAATGCAAGATTTTTTTATTCTATTACATGGCTATTTTTATAAATATCATTCTTGGATTCTTCCCTTTCATGAATTAAAATAATCCATTATTCCAACAATATGGATCATCTTATATCATGATCAATATTCATTATTATTATGTCTTATATTTATTTTGAAATACTTACACAAGTTTAAAAAAAATCCAAATCCTTATTTGTGCCTTCAGATTCATATTCCAGATGGGTGATCTCTTCCTACAAACTTCTAAAAGTTCCAAAAATGAAAGTGAATATTTCTTTGGGAAAATTCTATAATATATACTTTAATTTACTAATTGATTCATATTATAAATCGTTAGAATTATGATCTTCCCTACATTTTCATAGTTCTTCTATAGGATATTTTTGATAATATATTTATTTTTTCTTATCTCTATGTGAATACTATGAATATTATTAGGTAGAAAATTTATCTATCTTCTTATTAGTGGATTCACCCACTAAATTTTATTCTTCTATAAAAGATCTATATTTATTATGATTACAACATCAACAAACTTATTTTTCTTCCTATTTGAATAATAGGGACTACTTATCATCACAAATTACTCTAAAAGATAGATTATCAATAGATTTAGTTGAATGAAATCTACATTTATTACCTTTAATTAGTATAGAACCATTATTATCTTCTTTATTTAATGATACTTTTCTCAATTTCTTTGTTGTTATTTTTTTCCTATTTTTATTTGTCTTAGAAGTTTTGTATTCTATGGTTTATTTAAAATAGAACTTAGAATATTCGTCACATATTCACTTCATAAATCATTTAAAAAGATAATATCAAAAATTAAAATAATTCAAATCTATCAATTATTGAGAATCCAATCAGATGTGGAACTGAGTGATCTAATACCAATTGTTGAAATTTGTTGGGGCATAGCCCAAATTATTATGGGGTTGAATTAGTTTCGGTGGATTCTTTACATCAGATTACACCCACTTACCAGCATTGAGCACAATATTGTCTTATTTGTCCTTGACATTATCTTTATCATATTCATACTTCCCATGAAACCCACCCAGGTAAAGGAAATTCCTCAAGACATTATAAGGTGAGAACCCTTATTATTATTTTCTTGAGATGAAAATCCCATACCCCATGTGAGACTCATGTATTTCAAGTAGCATGCACCTTTGACAGTTTATATGTGGCTTTATTCAATACATTTCATCGATTGTTTGGGTAAATTGCATCACTTTAGTTCAATAATCACCCCTAGGGTAATTCCCGAATAGATATATTATCACAATACGCTTTGATACCACTTTACAATAGTGTACACCCACCTTCTAATACAAATAATTATATTTTCTTCTCTAGCTTTTCCAATATCCACATGTTTTTTAGATTTCGTAGTGTACCCATCCATCATAGAAAAAAGGATCATGATTGGTTGAGTTAATCCCTCTTATTATAATGTGTTTGAATTAATCCTCTCACATGCTATATGCAACTCACATCTAGAAATTACAGTGCACCCCAAGTAGTCCACAAGATCCTTTATTCAATACATTTCCTAAATCAATTAGTTCATCTGTTGCATTGGATTTTAATAATAATATAACCATTAGACTTTGTATTAATTTGTCCACATATATCACTATGTATAAGATCCAATATTACACTATCCCTTTCAACTTTTGCACTAAAATTTGATTAGGTTATTTACCCAAAAAATAGGATTCATATTTATGAAATGATTTATAATTTAATGACTCCAACAATCCATATCTATTGAGTTTTTATATTTTTTATCATTTATATGTCTATTTTGACAATGAAGAAGATAATTTGTATTAGAATCAACATTAAAATTTTTATTATGAATATTATATACTATATTATCTATATCGAGAGTATATAAAACATTTACTATATTCTTAATTCCATAAAAATTTATTTCATATATATAGAACAAATGATGTTTTAGATAATGATTGAAAATTCCTTCTAATCTAATCAAGAAACAAAAATTAAATGTATGGTTATAGTAGTAACATAATTTCATATCTATAATTCTATAACTAATCAACTGGGAAGACTTTGATCATAAGTTATGAATTCAAATATAGAAAATCTTTCTATATTTCCAATCCATATAACTGTATCACCCTTTTTCAATTCCCTCATATCTATAATTCAATTTTTATCAGCACAAATGTTTGACTCAAACCCAAAATCTAATAACCATAACTTTAATTTGGAAAAATTAATCTCTATAACATTCACATTCATATGATTAGAATTTTTATATTTAAGAAAACTTCTAAATATTATATACCATTCAGTAATAACTTCATAAGTGATACCTATAAGATAACTCAAAAAGATATAAATGATACATGACACAATCTATGAAAAAGTATATTTAAGGGTGAGTATCATATTTTATATCTTTTCATTAATTAATTTTATTAAAATTAATCCCATTAAAAATGATTACTAAAAATATCATATCCATTTAGTAATCTAATATCTACATTTCACTAAGAAACAACCTCACTTTTCCCTAAAACTCACCACTTAGTTATAGATGTAGGTTATCACACTAATAATATCAGAAGTGACTCTTTATTAGTTAAGTGGAAACTATTTTTATATATCCATCATATGGAAAATAATCAACTTTATTACTCTAGTATCCAAAGCCTTAAGATTTTCCAACTATGTATAACCCAAGTCTCACAATGAAATATGGTCACCTAAACCTCAAGATTCACCACACCCACTATACCTTGCACATGATAATCCATGGGCTCCCTCATTTGGCCTTAAGCTACCCAATTAGATGGTCAAGGCCTTGATATGTTTTTTATTTATAAAGAATCTCACACTTAGTATTTGATGTATTTTTTCAAATGTGGAACTAATTTAATATACATCATAAGAATAATAAATTGAAAAATATTACATCACAGGAAATATTTATTATTTGATTTTTTATTCCTTTAAATATGAATTCTTCAAAAAATTTATTTGTGTGATCTCTATTATATCCAAAAAATTAATATATCCACATTATATTAATATATAACTCCTTATACAAGCCATATTTTTTATTACATTCCCAAAAATAGTAGTTATAAATTCAAACATATCCAAATACATCTCGTACATAAGGTATATGAATTTTTCATGTAATGATTTAGTATTATATGAGATTGATACTATTTATTTAAGTAAGCTTAGATCCATAGATAGATAACCCATGCCTTTATAAAATAATGCATAAACATCCAAGCCAGTGGGAATTCTGACCTAAATTCACGCTTCCTAAGGATACTTTACTCAAGAAATAATCAAATTCATCATAACTCTAAAACCTTATATGTATAAACTATATTCAATAACTAAATTCAAAATAATAACTTTAATTAAAAATCATGGTAAATGTAGATAAATACTAAATCTTATGTTGTTTTACCAATCATGTAATACATGTATACACAATTTTACAATAATAAATTTATCAAATAAATTAAATAATTTATAATATCTTTATTTTGTAAACAATTTATAAACATTATTATTTCAATGGAAAAAAAATTACCACTTAATTTATTTTAAAAAAACATGATATATTAATATGAATATTTTCTATTCAATTTCGGCATAAATATATCCTATTTTTAATTTTTTACACTTATCATCTGTAGATGATTTATACACTATTATCATATCTACCCAAAATATTAAAATATTACATTTTAGGTTATATAGTAATTTAAAATTGATAATAATATTTATCAATCATAAATTAATATTGATACTTATAGGTATATGTTAATGAATATTATTTACCAAATTTTATTTGATGATATAATCAATCCGAATTAGTAATTGATATTGGCGATTATAATGACCGGTGTCATAAGGAACCAAACGTATTTAAGGAATATCTATATCATAGATATGGGATTATAATATAATTTTGTGAAAACCATGTTTCAATTTCATCCTAATATATTTATAATATAGCTTATAGCATAGAAAAAACCGTAGGTTATTGGTATATTATAACCTGTGATATACATCAATAGTACACTATTACAAATAAAAACATAAGAATCTAATCATATAATACACTAAACTATGGCCTAAGACACCTTAGAATATACATGTTATTAACTAAACCAGTAGAATAACATTTTGATCCAAAGATAATCATTTCTTAGATACCACTGATGGATTTTTGAGAATCACTTAATGATTTTAGTTATAAAAATCTGAGATTTTGGACACTTTAAATTAATATTATCCTCAATACCATGTGTCACATGAAATATTGAAATAATGAAACACATGACTAATAGGAACCATGAAATATTAAAATTACATGAAGAATACTATCATTAGTAGATAAAAACATAAAAATAAATAAAAATAATAACCAATTATTATTTCTTTGATTAATATTTTAAAAGGATTCATTTTGAAGAACCATTTACAAAAAAGGTATTATATATTACATTAATAAATTAAATTGATCATAGTTAAAGGTTTATTATAATAGTTAATATTTATATTTATAAAATAATATATCAACATCAATTTATTTAGAAATTTATATGAAATGAGATTAATGAAACATGAAGTTTAAAAATTCATTTTTCAACAAAATGAGTTTTCACTATATTTTCTATTTCCATTTAAATAACTAAATATATAAATATTATAATTTTAATTTTATAGAAACAATTTAATTTTTTAATTTATAATTCTAAAATTATATTAGGGTTAATTTTTCATATTTCTTTAAAATAATTGATTTTTTGGTGAATAGTTAAAGATGGAGTTTTTACTAAAATCACAGTATTTAAGAATATATTCAAAAGTAAGTATAACTTAAAACTTATAAAACATTTTTAATGATAAAATATTTATTTAAGAAAAAAAACTACATATTTAAAAATACTAATATGAATTTATAGAACCTATCTTTAACAACTTAAGTAATATTTCCAATAAAAAAATTAGTATTTTCATTTAATTAAATATTATTTTATTAAGATTCATTTTAGGAGTGATATGAAATCCACATAACATTTATTTATTTTTAGTATAATATTTTATATCATGAAAATCAATTTAATTGATAATATTAATTTATAAAACATATTTAACCTTAAAAATACATTTTTTCTAAAAACTGATTTTCAAACGTTACATGCTCTAAAATGAAAATTGATTTTTCTTACATAGAGAAATTTTATTAGATAAGAATTATTTAATATTTAAAATAATTAGGTACAAATTATTAAATAATTTCCGTTTCTTTTTATGAAATAGAGTTAAATTACTCAATTAAAAACTAGTTACTAAGGTAAAACCAACAATGGTTAGTGTGAAAATTCTAAGTGTAAAGGACTTAAAAACATGTTTAAAACTTGTGTGTAAATGAATGGTTGTGTTATGTTTGACCTTATATAATAACTCCATCCAATATTTTTTATCTTTTATTCTTATAAACATGTTAAACATTTTCTCTCTTTATATTAAGTTTAAATATTTACACAAATACCATTTTTGCTACTTATAAATGAGACCTCTCACAACCCCTTCAAGACCACCCTAAAAATTAAGTTTCCTCCTAAAAATATGACGTTTTTTACTTAAAATATAATACGATTCATTTTTATTTATATTTTGATAACTATATATTTTATTAATACCTCCATATCCAAGGAGTCTTCCAAAGGAAATCCCAATTCCTCAGTGTGAGTGAATTTTTCCCTAACTTAATTTCATTTCTTTCTCAATTTAAAAAATATTATTTTATATTTACTATATAATGACTTAATTAACATTTTTATAATGAATGTTATTATTCTAATTTAATAAATTTTAACCACATTTCCCCTTTTTTATTAAAAAAATTGAACTCGTCATTCATGAGTTGTGCGAACTACCACATATATGAAGCAACAGATTCCATTTTTCATCACCATCTCTACTCATTTATTTTAACAATGAAATTTGAGAATAAATGTGAAATATATAATTTAATTATTATTATTAAGAGAAATTTTATAATCCACCATCTTTCCCTCTCATTATTTAAAAAACGAAAGCATTAATCATGTGTCGTGTGGACTACTGCCTCCATGAAGTAACATATCTTGTTTTTCATCTAGTTTCATTATTATTTATTAAAACATATTTAAATATATTATAGTACATTAAAATTACCTATATAATATCACTATTATTCTTTGATAATGATATTATTTCCAAAAGAAACCACTTTTATATTCATAATCATCTATTAACTTTGGTATGTTAATATTTGGCTCGGTTTAACCACCTACTTGAAAAATGTTATAAAACCCTATCATGTATGAATATGGAAACATAAATAATAATATTATTAAAAGTTAATAATAAATTAATGATCATTAGGGTCATGGGAAGAGGTGCCAGGGTGCAGGGGATGGAGGCGGGGATCCTCGTCGGGTGGAGACGTGCGGCAGGCAGGTGACATTTTGTGGATCCTATGTTGGGAAATGGTGGGGTCGATCGGCGAGGGAGATGGATCGGTGGTGGATAATGGAAAAAGGTGGTTTAGAAGATCCTACATCAGGAAAGGGTGGAGTATAATCGGTGAAGGTCAAGGGATGGGTGGTGGAAGGAGGATGATGATGAACCTCCCTAGAAAATGGTGGTGGAGATGGTTGCTGGTATGTTAGCTGCAGATGGGAAAGATGGGGAGGTGTCAGCGGGATTTGTTGTGGTGAAAGAGATGGTGTGGGAATTAATGTAGGATTTAATTCATCACAAAATCTAGGACAAATACCAAGGTAAAATTTCAAATAAGGTCAAAGAAAAGAGTAACCATCCACAATGACATTATATTTGGTGGTTTTAGAGGGTATGGATTTTCCATCAGTACCACACCCATGCAGTCATGCATTGGGATTGTATACTAAACTGCCTTGCAGATGTTTGTTGTGGATAAAAAATTTGAATCATCTTGTGTGGGTATTATAGTTGGGTGTTTGGTCTTTGGGCCTAATATGGTCATGTATTCAGGTTGAGTGTCTGTAGATCAACAAGTCTATGTAAAGGCTACCCATCAATATATAAAAGGGGATTATCCAAAAATTAATAAAATAAATATAAATCCTTTGGGTGTTTAAGAATGTATTAAAATATCATCTTCAATCATTAAAATTACTAAAATAATCCAACAATAATTTATTTTTCATCCAACTATAAGAAACACATTATAGTAAATAAATAGAATATGATAATAAATGTTCTATATTAAATTAAATATAGATGAATAATTTTTATAATAAAGTATTTAATAATCTTGATTTTATTATTTAGGAAGTTAGGCACATTTTTATAATGAATTGGGAATGAGGTAAGAGTTTCTTGTCTTAATTTTTACCCCATAAGACATATTACTACTTATACACCATGTTTTCATTGGATTGGTTTGTCTAATAACTATTTTTTTATCATGATTATATTTTATTTAATTATATTAAATGTTCAATTACATTTTCTTTCTCTCATGTAGTTTTGATAAAAAAAATAACAAAATTGGTATGAGTTCATTGTCTCAAATTCATTTCTTTGAGAAATATTTGTATCATGCACCTAATTTATTTTATATGGTGTATATACTATCTATTTAATTCATTAAACTATGAAATATCTTATATTAATGGTATTATACATTCAATTTTAATCTATCTCTCATTAAATGGATTTCAGTTTAAATTTTAGTCAAGTCGTAACACTTTTCTCAACTCAAATTCTCTCTCCTCGAGTTATAAATTCTCTTCTTGATTATGATCATCTAATACCCATTCACCAAACCAATTAAAATTCTATATGGTATTTTCTCATGTTATTTAGATAAATTTCTTCTTTTCATCAATATCATTATCCTTTATGAAATACATTCTCAAATAAATGTTTGACATTGGAAAGAATTAATCTCTTTATTTCTAATAGTTTTTTTCCTTAATGTCCATATTTTCATTCCAACCAAGTTTCTCCTATCATATTAGTAAATATAATATTTATTATTTTCTATTATCCTCACAATCTTATTTACCTATTTTCAAAAGTAAAATATGATACACTTTCTATGATGTGGTATTTCAAAAAACTGTATATCAAAATATTTAAAAAGGATTTCCATTATTTCAAAATAAAAATGTTTTATATTCCTCTTCATGTTTTCTATATAATACCTTTATATCCTTTTAAAGACTCTATTATTGGAGGTTTCTTAAAAAATAATATTTTAATATATCTCTAAATTTTTCTTTCCGTCCTTTTTAAAAATTACTTTTCAAAAGAAATTGTGGAATTTGTCTCTTAACTTTATTTCTAAAATAAGAAATGAAACTTATTTTTACAATGTTTTTAAATGAATAGATTTCCAAAAAAAATGAATCTTATTTACTATGATTTTTTACTTTAAAAATTAAATTATTTTTACATCATTATATGATTTTATTTAAAAGTTTTTCATGGAAAAAGGTAAATTTCATCATGCTTTTAAATGTAAACTTTGATTATTCTTCTAAAAGTATTTTTAATTTTCCAGTTGATTCTTTGACCATTTTTACATAAAGGGGGAATATTAAATCTCTATAATAGAAATGGTTCATCACAACTTTTTTATTTCCTAGTAATCTTATGTTTGTAACCATAGTTATGAATCCAATGCATTTCCTCTATGAATACCTTATTTTATAATTCTCTTGATTGAATGGTGTTCATATAGATTCCATAACATCGATTGATTTAGGAAATTATTGACTTAATCACATACCCTTAAGTTTTATGGTGTAAATATTGAATGTTCTATTAACATGATTGAATTTTATTTACCCAAAAAGTTACGGAATACCATTAGATTTCTATTTATTTTCCCTAGTTATATCATCTTATGATTATTAAAGTAATTATAAATGTTTTATTTATGTTATTCCATTTGAAAATGATATAATTTTTTTTATGTCTACAGGTTATTTTTGATATGATGATGATTTATTTTATATGGAACACATATGTAAGGATGGTGATGAGTAGTGTTTTATATCACCTACAAATGCATTTGTTTAAGTTTATACCTCTTGAGATAGTTAGTTGTGTACAATATGAGTTTGTTCACATAGTTGTCGAAAAAATGAGTTTATTCACATTTTTAAGCATGATCATAATGATTTTTTCTACAAAGGCATGGGAATAAAGAGTTTTCTCACATAGTTTTCATATTCTTATGTGTGCCAAAAGGTTTTATTCTTATAATTATGACTATTAATGATTTTATGGGTCATATTTATTGACTCATGTTTCCAAACTCTCTTGATTTTTTTTTCATGTTATGCCATGTAGTATTCTTAGACTTATTCTTTATGTTCTAAGATTTTTTGGGTATTTTTTTCTTATGTATCATTATTACACCAATATTCTCATCTTATACTCACTTATGATTTTTTATTGTTATCACTTATATTTACCATTACTGAGCATATTAGCTCACCCCTTTATTGTGTTTTAATTTAACTAGGTTAATATATGAGTATTGTAACACCCAAATATCTTATTATATAGTTCCTTATAAATAAATTTTATTTCCTTGATAGGTTGTTTTAAATGCAATACTGAGTTTAAATGAGTTGTGATGTATTATTAAAATATAAT
Organism: Viscum album; assembly: GCA_963277665.1. Taxonomy (NCBI): domain Eukaryota; kingdom Viridiplantae; phylum Streptophyta; class Magnoliopsida; order Santalales; family Viscaceae; genus Viscum; species Viscum album. Next base: position 1,814,619,861 of record OY728156.1, read on the forward strand.
TTAATGTTAAAATAATCGCCTAGATATTGAATTGTATAGTATAAATAGAACTGTAACATCCTAGGTAAATAAATAATATTACATTCTAATGTTTATCAATATTTGTGAATAAAATGTTAATACTACTTTAAAGGGAATGCTATGCTCGATGGCGTACCCAATACGCAACAACGAGTTTCTTTGAAATCTTACGTTGCACACTAATAATATAATAATATTATAATAGTTAACTCCTAGCTATTGTAAAGGAGGGAATGAACAGAAATAACTACAAAATGATTACATATGTTTGTTAAATAATTTTAGATTTATCCAATAAATGTTAGAGGCTTAAAATCCAAATGAATCCAATTTTAAGAATAAATACTCTAATATTTTTAAAAGATTGTTTTACCGACTTTTGATGGAGAACCATTTTTAAATATATCTTTTGACAATTTTATAAGCTATATTTGTCAAAATAAACTTATTCGTTATGATTGGGACATTGAAATTTACTTTGGATAAATTCCGATATTTTTCTGATAATGTTCATTTTTTAATGAATAGTGAAAAGTGTTGTATTTTAATTCAAAACCTCTTTTTAATCTAATTTATTTATATAGTTATATTATCTTTTTAATTGGTTTTAAAGTTAAATTATAATATAGTTTTACCATTTAATCCAATGGTGGTTATTGGAATTAATATCACTTTGAGATTGGACATAAACGAGTGTCAATCTTTTGATAGATATTGTTTCTTAAAAACACACTATTTGATTTGACTACGGGATTTAATTATAAAATTAATTAATTAAAATTATATGTTATGAATTTGGTAAAATATACATCATTTTTGAATTCAGAATATCAAATATATCTTAGGGTGAATTTTTTGTATTTTTCTGAAAAACCATAATTTTTTATGAATAGTGAAACCACAAAGTGGTAGTTACAAAAAACTGATTTTTTGTTTAAATGGAACTTTACCACTTCTGTGATTTGAATTTCAAAAATCTAATATAAATTATTTTAATTATTAATTAAAATTTGGTTCAATGGGATGAAAATAATATTTCATGAAAAGTAACTTTTAAGTTTTATTAATCGCGATTAAAGGTAATTAGTGTGATTTAAGGTAAAAATGATATTATAATAAAATGAAAATATCTTGAAACTTGTCATAAACCTATTTTATGTGTCATTACCGACCAATAAAATGCATGGGTAGATTTCTAGGAGCCCATGGAGCCACTTGGGTAAGATAATGACATTAATGCCTTTTATTTAAAGTAAAAGTAAAAATGACACAAACATGTATTATTTTACTAAAACAATTTTTACATGGGGTTATACAAGTCAGATTTTTGACTATAAACATTAATTATAAATCTAAAAATATTTTCTACATCATAGTATTTTTTTTATAATTTTTAGACATTAAATAAATCAAATTATTTATGACATCATGATGATGCAGAGATTACCTCATTATTTAACAATTTAAATAAAATGAAAAGATAATGTAAAATCTAAGACCTACACATGTAAAAAACCTATTGGATGGGTGGATTTAGAACCCTTATCACCTTATCCTCGAAATATATCAATTTGGGACCTTTAAAATCAGAAACTCATTTGAAAATAATGTAACATTTTTTTGACTTTCCAAGAGTGCCCCTCCACTCCTCTTATAAAAGGCCCCCACCTCTACCTCCTTACCCACACCTCTGAAGCCTTTGGCTCGGCCAAACCCTGCCCATTTCATCTCTCCACATACCTCTATTAATCATTTAAGCCTCACCTTTGGCATAAATCTCTTCAAGAAACCCTTTTGGTTCAAACCAAAGGGAGTTACCCAATTTAAAGGTAAAGTCTTCTTTAATGTTCTTTTGTTTTATTTTGCTTCTCCAACCCCCTAAAATATTTTTATTCATTTATTTTGTAAAAACATCAGTATCTTAAATATATTAGGATGTTTTTATAAGAAGTATTCAAGCTACACTTCCACACACCTCCATCTAATGGTTAATGAAAACACTGTTTCTGTGGATGACGAATTTATGCCTCACGAAACGATGATTGTTCAATATTCTTTTAACACCTTCATAGGTGGAAATTATGATGACACTATATTTATATACGATATATAATATGTTTATGTTTTCTTTAAGCTTCTGTATTTTTCATTTATGGAATACCTTTATGGTTTCCATTATGGGTAAACACAGAATCTTCATTTTAGGAAGTGCGGACTACCGTCCCCTCAAAGTGATTTGATTCGTTAATGACATATGTGGGATGTATAAATGATGAAGTTAATGATATTATATATGATACTATACTGGAATTATAATATACCTTTATATCATTATTATTTCATTCTATTAAAGTATGCAATAGAAATGAAAGTAGCGTTCATGCGTACGTACGGCTTACCGTCTTCATGAACGGTGCATTTCATTTCTTACCTCTAAATGATTATGTAATATTATAAATGCATGTATATACTAGATATATATATGGTATATATGATATCTACATCATGAATATCATTCTTGAGATAATTTATATTTGACTACATGAACAACTTGTAAATATAAGAAGTTCACTTTTGACTCAAATACCAAGTATCGACAAAACGACTGTTATTAACTTAAATGATTAAATAATGTGCATAACATGGTAATAAGTGATATAAAATGAATAATGAACTTGAAAAAGGTTCTTAAGAAATTATAAATTAACTCAAGTTTATTATTCAGGAGATTAAAGAACGATCGAGTTATGTCGGACACGAGGTAAGGGATCCGACCTCTCTCTTTCTTTTCAAGTACCCTCTTTTATGTTATTTCATTTATGCCCCATGTTCTTATGTTGGAGGATGTTATTTTATATTCACCATAATGTAATTTTTATTTTCATATGATGAGATACCCCCTCTTACTCTCAACAAATCATTTTAATAATTTTTAAGTGGCGCCATTAGGCTGCCAAATTTTGGTAAGGGATCCTACATCTCTCTTTCTTTTTAAGTACTCCCTTTTATGTCATTTATTTTAAGCTCATCTTTATTATATTTGGGGATGTTCTTTTATATTCCTCATTCTTTACTTTTTATTTTCATATTACGAGAGACCCTATTTGATCTCATAAATCCATTTTTGGAAGTTTTAAGTGACGTCGTTAGGCTGCCTAGTTTTCGCAAGGGATTTTTCATCTCACTTTTATTCCCGTGAGATTTATGCTGCATTTTCCACCATTTACTTTGAGTGGTGTATGTACTGCCCATTATTCTAATCTTTGTGTAATATAATTTCTTTTATTAGTATTTACATCAATGTTTTATAGTCCTTCTTTCATGGGGTGTACGTTTCGAAAGTTACCCAAGTCGGTAAGGGAACCTTTCACCCTCCTCTTTTTAAAAGACTTATTTTTTTATGTCTTTTAATTTAAATTTTATTATGTTGTGATATGTTCTTATATATCCCTATTGATGTAAAATTTATTTCCATGTGATGAGATACCCTTTTTCTCTCATCAACTCATTTTCTGAATATTAAAGTGACGCCGTTAGGCTGTCGAATTTTTACAAGGGAACATCTTAACCCAATTTCAATTTCCTTGGGTTCAACTTATAATTCTTGACATGTCATCCTATGAATATGTGTGAATGTACCATGATTTTTTCACACTTAATATCCACTTATATTGGGTGTATTTATATTTCTCACACATAATTATGTGATAGATTTATCCTTAATTTAAGGATACCATATTTATAATGGATTTCATCTCAATTTACATTTCCATTGAGACTTCATTGTTGTTATGCACCAATTCACTATTATATGGTGTATATACTGTCCTTTGAAATATTATATCATGAATCCCTTTATTATCATGATATTATAAAGTTCTGATTAAATATTATTCTGCAATTATTTGTATTCAAGAGTCTCTCATTTTGTTAAAAACTCTTTAACAAAAATATTGTTTTAAATGTTTTACAGATTTATTATTCTAAATCTTTACCTTTAATGTCCATGTTTTCAAAATTATTTCAGTATTTATTTATATGGACATTAATGTTTTAAAATTATAATTTCATTAAAAGATTCAAAGTGGTATGGGACACTTTGATTCAAAAATCTCTTTTAAATGGTTTTTGAAAATGGATTGATTAATTCAATATCTTGGAATTACTTATTGTGATTGAAAATGAAATGTTGTTATTGAAATGCTTATATTTGCAATATTTTATTTGTAATTATGGTACTTGGACATTTTACGGGTGGTTACGTGATAAACCATATGACGGGTGGTGCCGTGAATACAAGGATGGGTGGTTACGTTATAACCTCCAATGCATTGGGTATGGAAGTCAGCCGTATGGCTATTCCATTAAGTATGCATGGAAGTCGACCGTATGGTTATTCAATTTAAGTATGTTTATGTCCCAAGTTACCTCTATATGTTATGTGTTATTTATATGGGTTTTATGGTAATATTTTGGTTACAAAAGGGTAAGTAATGGTCTTTTATTCAGTGAAGATTTCTTACTACTTCATAAAGGTGAAAAGTATTACTTTGGTAAAGTACTCATGGTTTACTTGTTGTTTTAAAAAACTAACAGTTTTCCTTCTTTGTGTATCCTTTACTGGGATTTTTATACTCATCCCAAGTTTTTGAAATGTTTTCCACAGTACTTAAAGATGAATATGGTCAAGGATGGGATCAAGGAAAGACATTATATCTAAAACATGGAACTAGACATGTTTCTTTTTAAGTGTTTTTTTTATTTTATGGAAACTTAGTAGAAGTGTATACTATGTAATCTTTTGAGATGTAATAGTTATGACCTAATTCTCTAAAACTCTAAATCTGAAAATATCCTCTATGTGAATTATTCATTTAATTCATGATTAAGTAATTTTTAAGGTCGGGGCCTTATAGTTGGTATCAAAGGTCGGTTTAGATAACTTTATCATTAGGGTATTCTTTAAGAATAAGTGACAAGTTGTGTTTAACCACAATGGATAGTATATTAGATGGAGTCATTGTTGTTTTTTTGAAGATTGGAATGAGTTTGAGATAACTTGGATAAGTATATCTTAGTGTTTATCTTCCTCTTTAGTACATGATGATTTTGTTGATATACTCACACTAACTTTTTTTTTTGTTTTAGTAAATGGATGGATCTAGCAGGAACCAAAGTGATAATGGGTATGAAGGAAACTATAGTGGTTCTCTGATTAAGAGACTAGATGAAATAGGGGATTCAATGAGGAATCTCATGGTTATTCCAAACCAACTATCAAGGAGTCATGATTAACCACTTGAACTTTGGTGATTTCTCTAATACGTCATGTACGAGAGAACTAACTCAATGTGGAAGTTCAGGTAATAATTATAAAAGTAACCATTAGGGTTTATATGATCCTTACTTTGAGGTAATTATGGGTTACTACATGATATGATGGAATACAAAAGGCATGAGATAAACTTGAGGTTAAAATATGTTATAATTATTTTTGATGAATTTATCTCCTTTTGAGGAATGTTATAAAATTATATAGTTTTGGAAAAAGGACAACACGCAGACCATGTGACAACCCGTCACGTCGGACGAAGCTACAGGAATCGAACCCACAACTAAAGTGCAACTGGTATTTATCACCTACCACTGGACTACATGAAGTCCCTGGCTAGTTTGACTAATTATTTATAGTTATATGATTTTATGAATCAATAATAAGTTTATTTTGGGTTATCTATGGAAATTATTATCCTATCATGGAGAATATGTGATTAGGCTAATTACTTTTCAATGTGAGACTTTAAGAGTAACTGGTGTTATTTGGAGATAAATGTTAAGATTTACTTTGGAAGACAATGCGATTAAATCCTTCAGATATTTGGGTTTCAATATTAGTTTGGATTACTTTGAATAATATTATGGATAGTTGTTTATTGAATGGTCTTTTTTGAACTTTGGGTATTGTTGGACAAATTGTGGAGATTAGGAGTAGTTTTTATTTTTGTAAAAAAAATATCCTTTTTGGGTATTATCTGATCTCGTACTAAAATTTTTAGTTTGGTTTTGGTTGATATCTAATGAAATGGGAAATATATAGTTCTCTTTTGTGGATTAGGTGATTCTCAAGAAGTTTATTATAGTACTCTTAATGCGAACAAGCCTTCCTAAATACTCATCTTTTGGAGAAAATATGAGTTCGATTAATGAATCTAGTAAAATTTGAAAGTCTAAGTGACAAGTAAGTATGTTTCATTATGATTTAGTTAAGCTCAAAAATAAATTCCTCAATTAAGAGTAACTTAAAACAAAAATGTTGTCTGTTAAATTTTCCTACTGGGGAATCGAATACCGTTTAACCCATCACAAGTTTGTGATTTTCTTATGGTTAGCTTTCTCCTAGACATCTTTACTATCACTCTCCATCAGAACATGACCCTTTGTTTTTTCCTCCATATCCATATTTTCATACTTGGAATCCTAGTATGGGTTAACTCAGGTGACCTTTGTACTTCTCTCCCATTCTTTTTAAGTGATAGTTTTACTGACTCTTGTTTCAATATGGGGCATTCAATGGAGTTTCCAAGCCCAATTTTGAAATTACGAGGACGCAATTCCCAAAAGGGGGGAAGGATGTAACATCCCAGGTAAATAAATAATATTACATTCTAATGTTTATCAATATTTGTGAATAAAATGTTAATACTACTTTAAAGGGAATGCTATGCTCGATGGCGTACCCAATACGCAACAACGAGTTTCTTTGAAATCTTACGTTGCACACTAATAATATAATAATATTATAATAGTTAACGCCTAGCTATTGTAAAGGAGGGAATGAACATAAATAACTACAAAATGATTACATATTTTTGTTAAATAATTTTACATTTATCCAATAAATGTTAGAGGCTTAAAATCCAAATGAATCCAATTTTAAGAATAAATACTCTAATATTTTTAAAAGATTGTTTTACCGCCTTTTGATGGCGAACCATTTTTAAATATATCTTTTGAAAATTTTATAAGCTATATTTTTCAAAATAAACTCATTCTTTATTATTGGGACATTGAAATTTACTTTGGATAAATTTCCGGTATTTTTCTGATAATGTTCATTTTTTAATGAATAGTGAAAAGCGTTGTATTTTAATTCAAAACCACTTTTTAATATAATTTATTTATATAGTTAGATTATCTTTTTAATTTGTTTTAATGTTAAATTATAATATATTTTTACCATTTAATCCAATGATGGTTATTGGAATTAATATCACTTTGAGATTGGACATAAACGAGTGTCAATCTTTTGATAGATATTGTTTCTTAAAAACATGCTATTTGATTTGACAGTGGGATTTAATTATAAAATTAATTAATGCAACTTATATGTTATGAATTTGGTAAAATATACATCATTTTTGAATTCGGAATATCAAATATACTTAGGGTGAATTTTTGGTATTTTTTTGAAAAACCATAATTTTTTATGAATAGTGAAACCACAAAGTGGTAGTTACAAAAACTGATTTTTCGTTTAAATGGAACCTTACCACTTCAATGATTTGAATTTCAAAAATCCAATATAAATTATTTTCATTATTAAGTAAAATTTGGTTCAATGGGATGAAAATAATATTTGATGAAAAGTAACTTTTAAGTTTTATTAATCGCGATTAAAGGTAATTAGTGTAATTTAAGGTAAAAATGATATTATAATAAAATGAAAAATATCTTGACACTTGTCCTAACCCTATTTTATGAATCATGGCCGACCAAGACAACCCATGGGTTTATTTTTGGGACCCCATGGAGCCACTAGGTTAAGATAATGACATTAATGCCTTTTATTTAAAGTAAAAGTAAAAATGACACAAACATGTATTGTTTTACTAAAACAATTTTTACATGGGGTTATAAAAGTAAGATTATTTGAATATAAATATTAATTGGAAATATAAAAATATTTCCTACATCATAGTATTTTTTTACAATTTTTAGACCTTAAATAAATTAAATTATTTATGACATCATGTTGATGCAGCGATTACCTCATTATTTAACGACTTAAATAAAATGAAAAGATAATGTAAAATCTAAGACCTACACATGTAAAAAACCTATTGTATGGGTGGATTTCGAACCCTTATCACCTTATCCTTGAAATATATCAATGTGTGTCCTTTAAAATCCGAAACTCATACGAAAATAATGTAACCTTTTTTTGACTTTCCAAGAGTGCCCCTCCTCTCCTCTTATAAAAGGCCCCCACCTCTACCTCCTTACCCACACCTATCAAGCTTTTGGCTCGGCCAAACCCTGCCCATTTCATCTCTCCACATTCCTCTATTCATCATTTAAGCCTCACCTTGGGTAGAAATCTCTTCAATAAACCCTTTTGGTTCAAACCAAAGGGAGTTACCCGATATAAAGGTAAAGTCTTCTTTAATGTTCTTTTGTTTTATTTTTCTTCTCCAACCCCATAAAATCTTTTTATTAATTTCTTTTGTAACAAAACCAGTATCTCAAATATACTATGATGTTGTTATAATAAGGATTCTAGCTACACTTCCACACACCTCCGTCTAATGGTTAATGAACATACTATTTCTGTGGATGGCGAATTTCTGCCTCACGAAACGATGATTGTTCAATATTCTTTTAACACCTTCAAAGGTGGAAATTATTATGACACTATATTTATATATGGTATGTAATATTTTTATTTTTTCCTTAATCTTTTGTATTCTTCATTTATGACATACCTTTATGGTTTCCATTATGGGTAAACGCGATATCTTAATTTTAAGAAGTGCGGACTACCACCCCCTCAAATTGATTTGATTCGTTAATGCCATATGTGGGATGTATAAAGGATAAAGTTAATGATATTATATATGATACTATACTGGAATTATAATATACCTTTATATAATTATTATTTCATTCCATTAAATTATGAAATAGAAATGAAAGTAGCGTTCATGCGTACGTACGGCTTACCGTCTCCATGGACGGTGCATTTCATTTCTTACCTCTAAATGATTATGTAATATTATAAATGCATGTATATACTGGATATATATATGGTATATATGATATCTAAATCATGAATATAATTCTTGAGATAATTGATATTTTACTACATGAACAACTAGTAAATATAAGAAGTTCACTTTTGACTCATGTACCAAGTATCGACAAAATGACCGTTATTAACTTAAATGATTACATAATGTGAATAACATGGTAATAAGTGATATAAAATGAATAATTAACTTGAAAAAGGTTCTTAAGAAAGTATAAATCAACTCAAGTTTATTATTCAGGAGATTAAAGAATGATCGAGTCAAGTCGGACACGAGGTAAGGGATCTGACTTCTCTCTTTCTTTTCATGTACCCTCTTTCATGTCATTTCATTTATGCCCCATGTTATTATGTTGGAGGATGTTATTTTATTTTAAAAATACTGTAATTTTTATTTTCATATGATGAGATACCCCCTATTACTCTCATCAAATAATTTTAAGAATTTTTATGTGGCGCCGTTAGGCTGCCGAATTTTGGTAAGGGATCATACCTCTCTCTTTTTTTAAGTACTCCCTTTTTTGTAATTTCTTTTAAGCTCATATTTATTATGTTTGGGGATGTTATTTTATATTAATCATTCTGTAATTTTTATTTTAATATTAATATAGACCCTATTTGATCTCATAAATCCATTTTTGGAAGTTTTAAGTGGCGCCGTTAGGCTGCCTAGTTTTCATTAGGGATTTTTCATCTCACTTTTATTCCCGTGAGATTTATGCTGCATTTTCCACCATTTCCTTTGAGTGGTCTATGTACTGCCCATTATTATAATATTTGTGTAATATACTTTCGTTTATGAGTATTTACATCAATGTTTTATAGTCCTTATTTCATGGGGTGTACGTTTCGAAAGTTACCCAAGTCGGTAAGGGAACCTTTCACCCTCCACTTTTTAAAAGACTTATTTTTGTTATGTCTTTTAATTTACATCTTATTATGTTGGGATATGTTCTTCTATATCCCTATTGATGTAAAATTTATTTTCAAGTGATGAGATACCATTTTTTTCTCATCAACTCATTTTTTGAATATTGAAGTGATGCCTTTAGGCTGTCGAATTTTTACAAGGGAACGTCTTAACCCAATTTCGATTTCCTTAGGTTCAACTTGTAATTCTTGAACATGTCATCCTATGAATATGTGTGAATGTCACCTGATTGTTTCACAATTAATATCCACTTATATTGGGTGTATTTATATTTCTAACACATAATTATGTGATAGATTTATCCTTAATTTAAGGATACCATCTTTATAATGGATTTCATCTCAATTTACATTTCCATTGAGACTTCATTGTTGTTATGAACCAATTCACTCTTATATGGTGTATATAATGGCCTTTGACATATTATATCCTGAATCCCTTTATTCTCATGATATTATAAAGTTATTATTAAATGTTATTCCGCAATTATTTGTATTCAAGAGTCTCTCATTTTGTTAAAAACTTTTTAACAAAAATAATGTTTTAAATGTTTTAAAGATTTATTATTCTAAATCTTTATCTTTAATGTCCATGTCTTAAAAATTGTTTTCAGTATTTATTTATATGGACATTAATGTTTTAAAATTATAATTCCATTAAAAGCTTCAAAGTGGTATGGGACACTTTGATTCAAAAATCTCTTTTAAATGGTTTTTGAAAATGGATTGATTAATTCAATATCTTGGAATTACTTATTGTGATTGCAAATGAAATGTTGTTATTGAAATGTTTATATTTTCAATATTTTATGTTTAATTATGGTACTTGGACATTTTGTGGGTGGTTACGTGATAAACCATATGATGGATGGTGCCGTGAATACCAGGACGGGTGGTTACGTTATAACCTCCAATGCATTTGGTGTGGAAGTCAGCCATATGGCTATTCCATTAAGTATGTGTGGAAGTCAACCATATGGTTATTCCATTTAAGTATGTTTATGTCCCAAGTTACCTTTATATGTTATGTGTTCTTTATATGGGTTTTATGGTAATCTTTTGGTTACAAAAGGGTAAGTAATGGTTTTTTATTCAGTGAAGAGTTTTTACTACTTCATAAAGGTGAAAAGTATTACTTTGGTAAAGTACTCATGGTTTACTTGTTGTTTTGAAAAACAAACAGTTTTCCTTCTTTTTGTATCCTTTACTGGGCTTTTTATGCTCATCCCAAGTTTTTGAAATGTTTTCCACATGACTTAAAGATGAATAGGGTCAAGGATGGGATCAAGGAAAGACATTCTATCTAAAACATGGAACTAGACGTGTTTCTTTTTAAGTGTTTTTTTTATTTTAGGGAAACTTAGTAGAAGTTTCTACTATGTAATCTTTTGAGATGTAATAGTTATGACCTAATTCTCTAAAACTCTAAACCTGAAAAGACCCTCTATGTGAATTATTCATTTAATTCATGATTAAGTAATGTTTAAGGTCGTGGCCTTATAAGAACTAACTAAAATGTGAAATTTTTTTGTTTATACATGTATTAGATGAATTAATTAGTAATTAATTTATTTAAAATGATAATAAAAATCATTTGAAAGTGAAAGATATGTTTTTCTGAAAAAACTATTTTTATGTATTTGATGTGTTTTTATTTTTATAAATTAAATTCATTATTATTGGTGAATTATTTTAATTAATTTTTATATTATATATTAAGTAAATTATTATAACATTCATATGATATAATTTCTATGAATGAGATAATAATATATATCTAGTTTTATGCTGAATTTTTTTTAAAGGCAATTTTCACCGCATTTTGTGCACTTATTTTAAAATGAATTTATACAATGTATAGAATTTGAATCTTGAAAAATGTATATCATATTTTTAATAATGATGATAAAAATTCAGTAAATAGGTCTCTTTTATTTTTGCTCGATATGAAGAGTAACCATATTAAATTTTTATCATCTTGGTTAGGTTAAAATGGGTAAAATATTATTAAAACTACGGGATAAGGATTTACAAGTTTTCTAACACTTTAATTTATCATATTTAATTAGTTTAGTTTGACCATTTTCATAAAATTCTATAATATATGGTCACTTTGTGATATATTTCTTTTATTATGACCTTTATATTAATTTAAAAAAATAATAAAAACCACTCACACTCTTGACTTTGATATCTCTAAAATTCGTGAATAAGGATAAAGAGAGGTTATGTTAGGTTTTAAATATTTATTTAAAATATGAATATTTTTTTATCATTTTTATTTATTTTAAAATTTTATTTATTGAATTATTAGCTTAAATGATTATGAAATGCCAATAGGGTATTTATTCAATTAATGGAAAAATATGATAAATGATATTAAAAATATTAAAATCAATAAAACATTGGATAATTATTGTGTTCTATGAAATTTTTATATAAATAAAACATAATATATTTTTAAATTATTTTATTTGAATTCCATCATTGTCTTCATGTCTTTAATGTAAAATTAAATAAATAGTGTCAAAAATGACATTAATGATATTTCATGAAAATAATATTTTATTAAATTATTTAAAAATCATAAAAATATTTAAATTGGATGCAGTGGATAATATATAGTCTAAAATTTAAAATATTTTTCTATTTATGAGTTAATTTTCACCTAATAATTAAAATTATAACCCTTTAATATTAGAAAGGTTTTACCACATTTAAGGTAAAAATTGGTTAACCAAAGAGTTAAACCAAAATATAATATTTTAAATGACATAAAAACCTATATAAATTTAATTTTATTGTGTTATTTTTACATTTTATACTTTTTATTTGAATTTATCTCCATTTGAAATCATTTTTCTTGATAATTACTATATTATACTTTAATCTTTCTAGTAATTCCAAGTGTGTTATTTCAATCCATTATAAAAGGACACTCCTTATCTATTTTATTTACAACACTTTGATCCATATATATCAAAATATAATATATATAATATCATTCTACCTTCCTTCACTACATCTTAGTTCATCTATTATTTCTAAAATACAATCCCGTCAATGCTTAATGTGTAAGCTAAAAGTTATTTCTCAATGAAGCGGTATGACTCTTAATCGAGTGTTTTCAATTTCATTTATTATTATACCTCCAATAAATCTATAGTATCAATTATAAAGTAAAAAAATTAAGTATATTAAATATACTTAATTCTTATTGTGATTAGTATACAAACTTTTTCCACCTCTTTTAGATCTTATGGAAAACAAAAATATTGATCGTGCGTACATAGGGATTACCTCCACGTAGTAGTGTAATTCATTTTTCATAACCATATTTAATAGTTGGTTATAACGGTGTATTTAATATTTATATATATTATATTTATTAAATAATTATACTTATTGAATTATAAAATATTACCTAACTTATTTCCTTTCCATCCATTGGAATATGATAATGTTGCTTGTGCATATGTGTGGACTACCACCTCCATGAAGCAATCTGATTTTTTTTCATTTAATTTTAACAAGGATGGTAATGAGTATATATTTATTGAATATATATTAAATATATTATATAATAACTACTCTATAAATTTGAATTATTATTTATATTTATTTACTTCCATCCGTCAAAAAATGGAAACAATATTCTTGCATACGTACAATGTAATTCACTTTTCTATATCTACCTTTTATGGATGAACGTATATATATATAATGAATATATATTATATTTATATCATGATTAAAACTATTTATATTATTTAACCATGATCAAAGTATAAGGACTGGGAATTTTGAACTGAAATATGCATGAAAAATGAAAGAGTTATCACCCAGAACAATGATTTTTAATAACAAATTGTTAATAAATGGGTGATAAGATTTCATAAGTAATTCATATATGGTATTATAAATATATATTTTTTTAATTTAATACATTTATAATAAATCTATATTTATTATACAGGAAGTTTGAACACATATAAACTATAACGCCCCAACCCCAGAAGCTTGAATCCAGTGTATTATTTTATTATATTGGCATGATTACAAGGAATAAAATCCCAATGGAATGGTTAGTTTAGTATTCTTAAAGAAAAAAAATACATATATAGAACCCATTTTACATTTTTAGAAGAAAACAACATATAATACAGAATAAAATTTAATAAATTGTATCCTTGAAAACTTAATAAATGATCTCTTCTTCATAACCTGGGGAAGGAAAACAAATAAAATGGGTGAGATCAAATTCACAGTAAAGGGTACATATAGTGAAAGCATTAAATAATAATAATTTATTCATAATCAATTATACATAATCAATATGGAATGGGGAATAATTGAAATCAATTAGCTGAGAATGAAAGTGCATCCATAGATTTTGTCATAGTGAAAACCTCAAGAAAAGTAATAACTGAATAATAAATACAGAGAATGGTTATTTTTTGGATGTAATGTATCTATAAAATGAACCATAATATTATCAAGATGTTTTAATTCCATTTATAGAAATACATCTGATTATTTTTTGGAAACAAACTCAAAGGGATTGTCGCTAGATGTTTTGTCTCATGAGACATGTCGATGCATCGAGGGGTTATAGCGGGCTTCTCCCATCACTAAAATTCTAAATCATTATTTATAAAAGGATTTAATACAATATAAATATGCCTTTTCAATATCTGTATTGAGTAGAGGATACAGATTCAGCAATATTTCCCTAGTTAAAATAGCACTCAAAACACACCATATGTAAAATTGTATATGGATAAGACAATAATCATATCCATGATACAAAAATATGAATAATTAATATAATTATAATTTAAAATGAAAAAATGATCTCAAAGGGGATGTAGATCCACCAAAATTAATTATTATGTTCACAATACCAAGTAAGTTGCAATGGAATGGAAATTGAGACAAAGTCCCATAAAACATTGTAATCAGTCGAATCGTGGGAACAAAAAATTAATAATCATCAAATGAATCATTTAATATAATTAATATAAATATAATCATGATATTATATATCAAATTTTATTATACATACATTACATACAAAAATTTGTTGAAAATAATGGAAATATCATAGAAATAAAAGTGAGATGAGAAACCCCTTACCTTATGCCTGAATGTGTTCTTCACTGGATCTTAATGTCCTAAATAATTACATTAAATCTATTAATTAATTAATAACATTATATACAGTTATTTTATTTATTATAATTTTATTAAGTTCGTTATAGCATTTTTTGTGAGTTATATGATACAAATTTATCGTTCGAGAGCGTTTGTTTCCTTGGTTTTCATGATCGGTATACTTGTGTATGAGTATAGAAGTTCATGTGGAATGGATATAATTCTCCAGAATTGAATTTATGTATTATTAATTAATATACATAAGTGTAAAGAGTTATATATATATATATATATATATATATATATCATTTGGTTACATGGTATGAGGATGAATCATTAGATAAATCATTTAGTGATAATTTTTTAGATTATTATGGTGGTTATTGATCATAACAAACTCATTTTGTTTTATCATTTAGTATTATGTAAATATGTTACTTAAAAACATAAAAATGGTTGTATTATAAATTTTTAAATCTTTATTATCCATTAAAATGTATTCTTGAATATATTTTAAGAATAATTTGAAAAATTAAACTCCATCGTCCACGAAGGTTGTAAATTAACACCTCTCGGATGATGATTTAATTTATAAAAATAAAAGAAGGGGAGTAAGGAGATTGATGATATATCTTCCATTATCATTATATAATTATATTATATATATTATAATATATTTATCATGATCATTTTTATAGATGAGGTGAAGAGAGAATAAGAAAATAAGATAAATTGAAATGAAATTAAATGAAAAAGGAAGAAGATTTACCTCTCTAAATAACCTCTTTGAGAACCTCCTTAAGGGAAAGGTTTTTAGTATTTTGGAAATAAAAAGGGATCATGGATATTGGGATGGAATAGTAAAGAGTATTTGGGAATAACTTTGATAATCTTCAAGGCTTATAGGAGTGAAGAGAAGAGGGGGTGAGGGTGGTTTTTATAGTGGAGGAGAGGAGTGATTTCTCAATATTTTATTTATTATTTTATTATTTTGAAAACTACAAGAAATATTATTTATTATTATGACAAGAAATAATAATAAGGGCATGTGAGTTCAAACCAATGGCCATTTACATCATCTATGACTCAATCATGACGTAAAAATTCATTTATTTAGCATATTTCGTAAATTATCAAATTTCACTATTCACTAAAAATTCAAGTATTTTAGAAAAATATAAAAAATTCACCCTAACCATTTTTTGATATTTATAATCCAAATATTAACTTAATTTTATGAAAATAATTTTCTAGATATGATAAATTTAATTTTTAATTAAAATCACCATTTTCTCGAAAAATATGTTTTTAAAATTATAACTGATTTTATAATTCCCTGCAAAAATTATCTAAGTTCTCATTAGATTATAATAAAATCATAGGATAGACAAATATGGATTTAGGAATAAATTTTATGAAAATAACTTTAATTATAAAATTTTAATTAAATATTTATTTCTCACAAAAATACTAACACATAATTATTAATTTTTAAAATATTCACTTTCATTTATAAGGTGCCTAAATTTTATTTATACTTCATGGGTGAGGTTACTCTTCATAAGGGTCATATTACTATTTATAAGGGTAAATTACTATTCATAAGGGTAAGTTACTATTCACCAAAAATTAAGTTGATCCTATCGGACTCAAAATATCTTACTAAACGTAACCGTGTATGTCCGTTTTTCAAAATTCAAATCCTAGAAGTGGAAAATTAAGTTTAATGGCTATGTTATAACTATCTCTTTAAAAAAAATTGTTTCAAAGAGACTCAGTGTTTCATGCATAATAAGCTAACTAATGAATTAAAATTCTTTTAGAAGAATCATACCATAAAATTTTAGGTTGTTATATTCTTTTCTCCTTCAAAAATTTCATCCTAAAAAATTTTCATGTATATATCCCTCTAAAAATATGTGGGTGGTTCTTCTTAATAACATCCTCAGGTTCCCATGTTTATTACTCTATTTAAGGGTTTCTCCGAAGAATTGTTACTAGTTTATTTGTCTGATTTCTCAATATGTTCTCTCCTGTGTTGATAATATTAAAAGGCTCTTCACAATATGACAAATCAGGTTGAGGTTCTATTTCTTCTTAGGCGAGTACATAAGTCAGGTCTAGCATGTACTTATTTAACAATGACACATGGAACACATCATGAAATTTGGATATACTTGGGGGAATCACTAAATGGTAAGCTATAGCTCCATTTTTTTCTAGAATTTCAAATGGCCCAATGTACTTGGGGCCCAGTTATCCTTTCTTACTGAACCTTAAGACACCCTTCCTTCGGGATAATTTTAGAAATACATGATCGCCCACTTGAAATTAAAAATACTTTCTACAGTTGTTAGCATAACTCTTTTTCCTACTTTGGGCTGCGTTAATATGGACCTCAATTTTATTTACCATTATTTTTGTCTCTTCAATAATTTATGGTCATATAAGTTTCCTCTCACTGACTTCATCCCAACAAGTTGGAGTTTGACATCTCTTGCCATATAATTCTTCATATGGAACTATTTGAATACTAGAATGGAAACTATTATTATAGGAAAACTACACCAAAGTTAAGTACTAATCCCACATACCATGAAAGTAAATTGATCATGATATCAATAAGTCTTTCGGTGTTTTAATAGTCCTTTCAGATTGTTCATCAGTTTAAGGGTGATAAGCAGTACTCATATGAATCTTAGTATCCAAATATTTCTGATGAATTTTCTAGATTTTCAATGTATATCAGGGATCTAGATCAGACACAATTGATACAGGTGCACCATTAAGTCTTACAAATTTATTAATATAGAGTCTTGTTAGGCGCTCAAGTGGTAAATCTTCTCTTATAGCAAGGAAATGTGTCGTTTTTTGTAAGGTAATACAGAATTACCCATATTGTATCATTCTTTATAGGTGTCATTGACAATCCTATGAAAAATTCAATGATAACGTCATCCCACTTCCACATATTAATAGGTAGAGGTTTCATGAAACCTCAAGGATATTTTCTCTCAGCCTTCACATGTTGACAAACTAGACACCTTGACACATAGTCATCAATTTCTCACTTCATGTTATCCCACTAAAAATGTTCCTTAATATCTCTATACATCTTGGTGCTATTAGAGTGTATATAGAATTTTTATCTATGAGTATCCTCTAATATCTCCCTTCTTAGCTCAGATACTGATGGAACACATAAACTCTTTCCAAAATTCAGAACACCATCCTCACACATGAAATTTCCAATCTTCCATCCTTAATAGATTTAATTTTCTTTTGAGGTTTCTCATCATCATATTGAGATATTTTCATCTTCTCTAAAAAAGACAGTTTAAAAAACATTTGAAAAAATAAATATGTTTCCCCTTCCTTAACAAGTCCCATACCCATATTTACTATATCCATTAATATAGGATCTATCTCAATCCTCATTTGGGTCATAAGTCCATGATCATTCCAAATTAATTCATCTACTACCTTATTTTTCTTTCTTAGGTAGTATTGTATTAAACAATCATAATATTTGAGTGACTCAAGCCATATACTTTTCCTCATGTTGATTTATTTCTATATAAATTTTTTCTCAAACTATTATGATCCATGTATATCTCACATATTTCACCATAGAGATAGTGTCTCCATATTTTCATAGAAAATATTATGGCTGCTAACCCAAGATCATGAGATCGATAATTTTTTTGTGAGTCTTTAATTTCCCTGATGTATAAGCAGTAACTTTATCATTTTACATAAGGACACAAACCAGTCCATTCTTTGATGCATCACTATATATCACAAACCCATCATTTCTAGATGAAAGAGTTAAAATTAGAGCATTGAACAATCTTCTTTTAAATTCTTCAAAACATTATATACATTATTTTGTCTATATGAACTTAACCCCTTTACATGTGATCTTGGTTACTAGGTTATCCAATCGGGTAAAATTTTGTACGAAACGATGATAATAACCTACTAAAACAATAAAACTACATACATAGGTTATGTTCGTTGGAGTATGCCATTATTGGATTGCATTTTCCTATATAGGATTAACCAAGATTCCATCCTTTGAGATAATACGGCCAAGAAAAGTGACTAATTGAATCTATTATTCACATTTACTAAACTTCCCATATAACAATTTTCTTCTAAGAGTCTCCAAAACAACCCACAAGTGGTTCTCATGGTCTTGATAGATTTTGGAATTATCAAGATGTCATCCATAAATACCACAAAAAATCATCAAGATATTCCTTAAAAATGATATTCATTAGGTCCATGAAAATGGAGGGTTCTTTAGTCATTCTGAATGGAATTATTGTAAACTCATAATGCCCATACTTGTTTTGAAATGTTATCTTTAGAATATATTCCTTTATCACACACAACTAATGATATCTAGACAGAAGGTCAATATTTACAAAATATTGAGCTTTGTGAAGTTGATAAAATAGATCATCAATATAAGGCATATGATACTTTTTTTATTATAACAGAATTAATTTATCTATAATCAATGCACAGCCTCATGGATCTATCTTTCTTCTTGACAAAGAGAATAAGGGCTCCCCATAGAGAAACACTAGGTTGAATAAATCCATTTTCACTCAATTCCATTAGTTGTTTCTTTAGCTTTACTAATTCCATAGTGTCCATTATATAGGGATTATTTGATATAGGTCTTGCACCAGGAATAAAATCAATATAGAACTCAACTTCTTTCTCTGGAGGATGTCCAGGTAAATACTCTAGAAATACATCAATGTATTCTTTCACAATATGAACATCTTCAATTTTAATATACATAAAAGCTTTTTTCTCTTCCACCCAATGAAATTCATTTAGAATAGCTACTGAAGGTGGATCTAGATAAGATCTAGATGATGATGTTTCAACTCTAAATATAAGGGATTCTACATAATTCTCAAACTTTGTAACTTCCTTTTTCTTGAAATAGATTTTCACATCATAATTTCAAATCCAATTCATACTGAGAATTATGTAAAATTTAATAATAAGTATGATGATAAGGTCAGCAACTAAATTAATTTTATGTGTCACAAATGGGACTAATTGACACATCTTTGTTGCAACAATACTTCCCTTAGGAGTTCTGACTAATAACTCCTTTATTAAATCAAATTATAAATGTCTAATTTTCTTGGAAAACTGGGAAGATATAAAATAATGTGATGATCCAAAATCAAGAAAAATTATTAGATAAATTTGAGAAAATTATTCAAGTACCTACCACTACATCATTAGAAACATAAACCTCTATAGTTGGGATTATATAAGTCAGTCCTTGATCATGTGTCCTTTTCTGAGGCAATTTTCCTTGAATTTTAGGAAAATCATTTTCATAGTGTCCCATATCCCTATAATTATAGTATATAACATCATTGATTTGTCTCTTCCCCTTGAATTAATTATATGAGTGACCCTTTTCTAAGCACTTATAACAAACTCTCATGCTTTTCAAGAATTTTCCTAGATATTTCTTTCCACATTTATCACATAATAGAAATTCATTAATTCCCTTCTTATTATTTTGAGATTAACCTTTTCCATGATTACCAAAATACTTATTCTTCTCATAATTCCCCTTAAAAAATAAATCTATAAAATTATTTCTCTATTTTTATAGAACTTAATACTATTTATTCATATAATGAAAATGTTTGAGAAGTAAATCACCTTCGAAGAATTGGGTTAAAACCTTAAAGGAAATGATCAATCATTCTTGAAAATCATGTATGTAATCTATATCATACCTGGATAGTCTTGTGAAAGTAGCCTCATACTCTATGACACTCTCTTCTTCCCTTTGTTTCCAGATAAGAAATGTTCTCTTCATTTCAGTCTATTCCTCATGAGGGAAATATTTATTGAATAATACTTCCTTAAAATTTATTTATTACATATCTTATATTTCAACTTCCTCCATGGTATTTTAGATCAAGGAAAACCATTGATCAGCATCACCCTTGAGACAATATACTGACAGTGCCACATTTTCATTTTTATTGCATATTAATGATAGAAATATCTTTTCAAGGGACTGGATCCACTAATCATCCACCACTAGATCAGTAGTCCCACTAAAATATGGGGACTTCTATCACATTAAATGATCCAACATAGGTGTGACATGGTTATTAATCACATCCTGAGTAAGTTTTCCTAATATGGCCATGATCTGCTTAGCTCCAACACTAACTGTGTTGACTTGCTCAGTAGGGAAATACTGACATTGTTTGCAAGTATTGAGTCCCTTTCTTCTATTAGGATCCATCACTGAAAAATTTCAAATAGTAAATTAGGTTATAAATTGTAATTCATAATTTCAAACTATAAAAATAGTTAACATAATATGAAAATTTATGAATAGTTAATCTCATAATCATAAACATGAATTCTATTTACTTTTAAATATTTTATAATGGTTTGTAAAGAAAATGTGAATTGTTCTAATAATATACCCTAGGAGTGTCAAAACAGGTACATAGTAAGGCCCGTTTTTGTGTACAAGGTTACCCCAAGTCAAGCCCAGAATGCCTTGTCAGAATTTTTACTCCTAGGTACATCTCTACTAGAACCACATCCATTTGTAGTATCCAGATAGGGATATATTCCTAGTAATACCCATATAATATCTACCTTACCAAAATTATAGGATGTTATCCTATAAATATCCTCATTTTCTATCTTGGGGTTGTACTCCCTAATCTAAATCTTCTAAATCATATCCCCAAGGTTTATACTAAACTTCCTTTAATACCAACTATAATTCCATGACCCCAGAAGCCCATAGTCGGTGAATTATTTAATTATATTGTCATAATTACAAGGAATAAAATCTGGAAGGACTAATCTCTTTAGTAGTCTTGAAGAAACAAGATACATACATGGAACCCATTTTACATTGGGATAAGAAAACATCATATAAACCATAATAAAAGATGATAATCTGCATCCTTAAAAACTCAATAAATGATCTCTTCTTCATAAACTAGGGAAAGAAACAAATGAAAGGGGTGATCTCAAATTCTTAGTAAGGTTTATATATATTTTAATCATGAAAAAAAAATAATTTAATCATAATCAATTAGATATAATCAATATGGAATGGTGAATAATTGAAAAACACACACCATCAATAAACTGAGCATGAAAGTGAATCCATAGGTTCTATCATAGTGAAAATCTCATGGAAAGTAAAGAATGAATAATTTATAAAGGGTATGATTATTATTTTGATGTCATTCATCTAAAACATGAACCATTATTCCATTGATATATTTTAAGTCTATGGGTAGACACTTGTCTGATTATTTTTTGGAAATAAACTCAAAGAGTTTGTCACCAACTTTTTTGTCTCATGAGACCTGTCGATTCATTAAAGGGATATATAAGGCACTTCCTATCATATAAAGTCAAAATAATTCTATATACAATGATTTAATACAAGATTAATATGTCATTTAAATATTTGTATTGATTAGAGGACACATATTCATTAATATTTCCCTAGTTAAAATAGCACTAAAAATAAAAACTGTATGTAAAATGGTATATGGCTAAAACAATAATCATATCCATGATACAAGAATATTAATATTTAATATAATTATAATTTGAAATGAAAAATGATATAAAATGGGAATTAGATACACCACAAATTAATTATTAGGTGTAAAATACCAAGTCTCAAAGAAATGGAAATTGAGACAAAGTCATTTACCACGTTGTAATCAATCAAATATTAGGAGAAAAATTTAATAACCATAAAATGAATAATTTAATACCATGAATATAAATATAATCAAGATATTATGTATCAAATGGAATTATACATAAATCACATACAATAAATAAGTGTCGAACTATAGAAATATCACAGAAATAAAATTGAGATGAGAAATTTCTTACCTTATTCTAGAATGTGTTAATCACAGGAACTTTAGGTCCTGAATAATAAAATTAAATATATTAATTAATTAATTCATAACCTTATAAAATTTTATTTGATTTATTATAATTTCATTAAGTTAATTTATGGACTTTTGGATGAGTTATAAGATACAAACTTAACACTCGAGAGCGTTTGTTACCTTAGTTTTCATGATCGGCATACTTTTGTATGGGTATAGAGGTTCGTGTGGAATGAATATAGTTCTCCATAATTGAAGTTACATGTTATTAATGAACATAAATAATTATATATATATATATATATATCAATTTTTTACATGGTATGATGATGAATCATTATATAAGTCATTTAGTGATAATCGTTTTGATTATTATGGCAGTTATTGATCATAACGAACTCATTTTGTTTTATTGTTTAGTATTATGTAAATATGTTACTTCTATAACATTAAAAAGGGAAATATTATACATTTTATAATCTTTATAAACCATTAAAATCGTTTCATGAACATATTTTAATAAGAATTTGAAGAATGAATCTTCGTCATCCATGAAGGTTGTAAATTGGCACCTCCCAAACGATGATTTCATTTATAAAATAAAAGAGGGAAAGTAAAGAGTCTGATGATGTATCTTATATTAACATGATATAATTTCAGTATATAGAATATACTAGAGTTATTAGGATCATTTGAACAGAGGAGCTGAGGAGAGAATAAGAAAATAATATAAATTGAAATTAAATTAAATGAAAAAGGAAGAGGGTTTACATCTTGAAATAACCTCCTATAGAAGATCCTTAAGGGAAATGGTTTTGGTGTTTTGGAAACAAAAAAGGGATCCTGGAAATGGTTAGTTAATAGGAAATATTATTTGGAAATAACTTTGAGAATCTTAAAGGATTAGAGGAGTGAAGAGAAGAGGGGGTGGGGGTGGTTTTTATTGTGGAGGAGAAGAGTGTTTTCTTAATATTTTATTCATTATTTTATTATTTTGATTAAGAAAATAAATAGTATTGATTATTCTTATAGAAAATAGTAATAATTTAATGTGATTTCGAACCAATATTCATTTAAATCATCCATGACTAAATCATGATGCAGAAATTCATTTATTTAGCATATTTCAAAAATTATCGAATTTTGCAATTCACCAAAAATTCAAGTATTTCAAAAAAATACCAAAAATTCAACCTAGAAATTTTTTTATGTATAGAATCCAAAAAGGAGCTCAATTTTATGAAAATAATTTTATAGATATGAGAAATTTAATTTTTAATTAATATCACCATTTTCTTGAAAAATAAGTTTTTAAAATTATAACTGATTTTATAATACCCTAAAAACTTATCTAAGGTATCATTAAATTATCCAAAAATTATAGGACAGAAAAATATTGATTTAAGAATACATTTTATTAAAATTAATTTTATTATAAAATTGTAATTAAATATTTATTTCTCATAAAAATATCAACACTTAATTATTAATTTTTAAAATATTCACTTTCATTTATAAGGTGCCTAAATTTTATTTATACTTTCATAGGTAAGGTTACTATTCACAAGGAGAATATTAATATTCATAATTGCACATTTCTATTCATAAGGATGAAATTTCTATTCATAAGGTTAAGTTACTATTCACCAAAAATTATGCTGATCTTATCATACTCTAAATATATTACTGAACTCAACCGTGTAAGTTTATTTTTTGAAATTCAAATCACAGAAGTTGAACAATTAAGTTTAACAACTAGGTTATAACTATATTATATAACAAAGTTTTGTTTTTTTATAGACTCAATGTGGCGTTCATAATAATATATCTAATGAATTGAAATTATTTAAGAAGAAACATACCATAAAATCATGGGGTGTTATTTAAACAAATACGAGACTTGAGGTAAATGATTTTTCCCCAGTTTTACTTTAGTGAGTCACATGGAATATTCAACACTTTTTTCTTCTATATGGGGTATATACTACCCATTAATATATTTTATGAGCATTATTTTAGTGACCCGACCCCATAAGGCCCGAATCCAGGGTCTGATATCAATTATATTGGTATTATTTTAAGGAATCAAATCTTGAAAGAATGAAGAGTTTAGTAGTCTTGGTAAACCATATACATAAATAATTATTGTACTACAAATTAATACACTAATTAAAACATAATTTTTTTGTATTTAAATAAATAACTTTAATAATAAATCTTACCCATCTATTAATTCCCTGCATATCATTCATAGTACGCTTCTTGGATTCCTAGGGAAAGAAACATAATAAGGGTTATGTCAAATGATCAGTAAGGGAAAAATATAGCAGAATCAATAATAAATCAATGAGATTAATAATTAGGGCATGGTAAATAGCTAAAAACACATATATTGTAATTAAAAAACTAATATTTAAGTTCATAAACAACATTCAAAGGTAATAACTAGAAACAAATGCCATTCAAAAAACTAGATAATTAAATATCAATATGGTAAGGTAAGAAACTAAAACACATGTCATTTAATCACTAAAATAAAATGAAATGTATCTATAGATATGTTGATGAAAAATCTCTTGGTTGAATAATAAAATAAACTAAATTAGGTAAATGCATGATTATTGGATTCGGTGTTTCCTAGGTACACAGTACAATTATTGTCAAGACATTTCCCAAGACAGTTTAGCATATTGGGTAAAAACCCATCTTAAATAGCTAGCTAACTAACTCATCTCATTATACTACTGATGAATTGAGGGGTATCTATAACTAGTCCCCACCCATGTCATACCAGTCCAAAAAATTCCACATATTGAATAATCTAAATAAATAATATGCCTTATCAAATAACCATATTGAATAAAGAATACATAATTATCAATATTTCCCAAAATAATCATATAACTGTTAAAGTATAAATTTTATATAAAATGGTATATGGTTTGGGAAATATTAATATCCATGATAAATAATATTATTAATTAGGGTAAATTAAATGTTAAGTTATCATAAGAAATTGAATATTTCTAGGGGACTAACATATGAATCAAGAAAGTGAATATTATCCTTGGTCAAATCAATCATAAACCATCCATAGGAAAAATAAGGATGGTATCAATAAATAATATTACAAGTGGGGTAAAATCAAGGTTTTTTTCTTTAATGAATAGAAATACAATAAAAAGATATTTTAAAGAAGTTCTTGATGAAAATATACTTTTATTATGAAAAAACTGTTGGAAAAAATTTTCATTGAAAATCACCTTTTGATAATATTTTATTAAAAAATAAAATTTTATATACGTATAGGAAGATTCAAAAAAATGATGGCGAGTAAATCTATAAAAGTAGTATGAGGTAAAAAGAACATTCCTTTTCCATGGTAAAAGGTTTGAAAATGACTTATTCGAAAATTAAAAAGAAGATTCCATTAAAAAAATTGGTAAAATAAAAAAAGGGTAAAAATATATTTACCAAATCATTTTAAAAACATTTTTTAAATTAAAAAAAAACGTAGTATTTAGAAGAAAACAGGTTCTTCGACTAAGAGATAAAAGTTAGGTTTTCTGAAAAACATTTTCTAAAAAATTTTGAGTACCAAAGAGTGGAAAAATAGTAATAATAATTAAAAATGATCACGAATAACAATAGAAGATAAAATTAAAGGTTTTATTGAACAATTTTTATATAATTTCATTTAATTAAAATACCATTTAAAATTCATTAATGTTATTTTTTAGGAAAATAATCTTTAAACATTCAAAAGTGTCCCATACAACTTTGAATTATTTTATATCATAAGCATCATGAAGGAATAAAATTAAATAAAATTTATAATATCATGATAGTAATGATATACATGATATATCATGTAAAATTTAATTATATACACTATATAAAATAAATAAATGATGAACATTAAATTTATCTCATGGATGTAAAAAGTGTAATGAAAATACATTACCTTGAGTCTGACTTGTCTTGTGTGTCTTTATATTCGTTAATAAAAAAACTTATGTTAATTATTTACCTGATTTAGAAAATTTTTCATGTTCATAATAACTTTTACTTCACTTATTACCATTTCTTATACAACTACTTAAACAATTGAGTTTGCATTGGGTATTTTGACCAAATTCGGTTATGTATCGAAAACAATATTGGTAGATCAACTATGGTAAAAAAGGTAAACATATAACATATCCAAAATAATAATCATAACATAATTATCATATTTATACATCAATTTTACTTTTAAAAACAATCATTAAATATGGTTATGAAAAAATGAATCAACGTTACAATCATTGAGACGGTAGGTCGTATGTACCCCTGAGTAACGTTCTCATTTTTTAATGATTGTTATGTAAAGAAGTTAAGTAGAATAATATATTTCCATAATGATATTTATATCATAAATACCATATTATTTAATAATATTTACTTATATTTAAAATTCTTTTGATGAAAAAGGAATCACAGCATATCGGAGAGGCAATAGTTCACACATCCATGAACGATGTTATCACTTTTTAAGTGTGTGAACACGTAATAAAGAAAATGATATATATTATATTTATAGAAATTTAATTATGTCATTAATATAACATATAGGTTTCTTATGTCACATATAATTAATTAAAAACATCCTTTATACGTTCCATGTATAGTGCGAATGAATCACATCGCTTTTAGGAGGCGGTAATCCACACTTCCATAAACAATGTTATCATATTTATACAAAATGAAAATTATAAGGATATGTGGTATTAAAGAATAAAATAAGTATAAAGTCTTAATAAATATAATATATAACATATATAAATATATTTTTCATCATAATGGTCACCATGAGATGTGGTAAAGGAAAAATGAATAATCATCGTTTTGTGAGGCGGTAGTTCACCGTACACGTAAATAGTATGTTTATTACCCAATAGATGGAAGTGTGTGTATGTTTAGGTCAATCCCTTATCATAAAAAAATAATAGTATATTTAGGATAAGTTTTTATATATGATAATTTAATAATAATATTTGATGGTGTGAAGAATGGAAATGAAACTAAAGAGCTTTAGGAAAGATGTTACCTCTTAATTAGGAAACTTCTTTTTGTTTATACCAAAATGATTATGTGGATCAATTTATGACCAAGGATATGATTCTAGGAGTGATGATAACCATGTTAAAGACACCAAGTCGATTGTGCGCGAGGAAGAGTTGGATTTGCAAGGCCGAATGATGCAAGGGAGATTAAAGAGGCATAATGCTACAATGGGCGTGCATCTTTCTTCATTAAAGGTCCAATGGATCTTGCCTTGCATAGATGGAGAAAAAGGGCCTATAATATCACTTATTCAATCCCAAAATTGATTTTTAAATATTTTCCCACATGGTTTCACGAATTTGGATGCCTTTCCCACATTGAGGATTCTAGAAATGGCATCTTTGGACACCAAAGTCAAATCCAGTGGGCTATGCACTCAAAGTCAAATCCGGTGGGCTATAGTTGGAAAGTTTTGTGCTACTTTTCCAAAAGTCTTTGTTAGACTTTATCTTTTTGACTTTTAAGGGGACAAGGTAGTTTTATCCTTTATGACTTTAGGGTATTAGACACTTGACTATTGTATGACCCCTTGGTTATAAATAGCCACCCCATGGAATTGTATTGACATTCAAGATTTAATTGAGAGATTATTATTTGTATCTCTTCAATATGTGAGAATTGTTCTGAATTTCCCCCTTGCTCTTGTGAATTCTTTCCTTGTTAATCTATAAGTTAGATTGGTGATCCAAGATCACAAATCCACCAATTCTGTGCCTCAAACCAAGTGCATTGTTGTGTGGATTGGGCATGACATCCCTCCCTTGAGTGTGTTTTCTAAGTAGTATGCCACGCTCCTTATAGCGTTGATTGACTACTTGTATCCACTATCCATACCCATCGTCCGCCACTTATCCCCGAACCACATCCTTCAACCGCCGCCCTACGCTATGAAGATTGATCCACCCCGTGCATCTCACATCATTTGGTATCAGAGCTCCAGTTGACACAGTAGGCATCTATCACCCTCTTTTATCCCATATATCTATAACCCTTATCATATTTATTTATTATCCACCCATTCAAAAAAAACTTTTGTTTGAAAACCTCCAGAATTGGCCTTTGTTGTGCAAGATTGAATTTTTTTTACATTGAGTCAGTTGTTCATCCATCTTCTTTTCGTATTTAATTTGCTATATGTGATTTGTATCAAAAAAAAATTCTCTCAACTCATCATTTTGTGATTCTCAAAATTAAGCACATCCTTTCCTTTGAGTGATTTCAAAAAAATTGTCTTACTCTCCATTCATCATCTTGTTCTTTAAAAATCCAATCACAACACTTTTTGGGGAGATTTGACAAAAAAAAGAAGATACAGTTAATTCATCATCGTGATTTACATTATTAGAAATTTTCATTTTTTTACATCACTTTCTCCATCATTTTACATCATCCCCATATTATATTTGGCTCATATTGTTATAAATTGTTCTTATCTTGCACAATCGGGAAAAAACCAAATACCACATTTCTACCCCTTGTCCATCAACCCTTAATCCATTTTCTACCCTCTTTCACCCTTTACCCTTTACCACTCAAGCGGGTTATGTTAAACCAGCCCCAACACAATATTGACTGGGGAAATATTGGTGGAAAGTGATCACCTGAAACATGGTATTATATTTCACAAGATCTTGGAATTTTAATTGAGTGTTGAGAGTGGAGAGAAATAAGAAAAAAAATATCTTGTGTGTGTGAGTGTGTGCATCTTGTTGTGTGTGTGTGTGAATCTTGTGTGTGTGAGTGTGTATATCTTTCATGAATGATTGTGTATCCTTGTGTGTGTGTATATACATATCGCATGTGTGAGTGAGTGTGAATCATTGTGTGTGTCCCCCCCCCCCATGTGGGTTTGTGTTTGCATAACTTATCATGGCATAAGATCATGGGAAGAAAATTGCACATGTTAGCGATGAAGGAAGTCGAAGTAGATCTCCAGCACCCGAAGCTACACAACTCCAAATGCAAGATTTGGTGAGCCACTTCAAGAAGATTCTTGATAGAAAGTTGTAAGTGCTACATGATAGGATTGATGAATTGGAGAATAAACCGAGCCCAAGGATGATCTATGATAACCCATAATGCGCTCCGGCACCACGTCGTCCCCACATCATGGAGGAGGAAATGGTGAACTTTGATGATGATCTTGATGATGTCCCACAAAGTAGGAGGTTGTACCAACAACCTATATGAGGACATAGGAGACAACATGATGATGACCTACTTGGCGGGATCAAGGTGAAGGTCCCCTCTTTTCAAGGGAAAAGTGACTCGGAAGCATACTGGGGGCGGGAGATGCAGATTGAGCAAGTATTTTAATGCCATGCGTATTATGAGGAGAAAAAGATCAAAATTGATTCCCTTGAATTTTCTTATTATGAATTAATATGGTGGGATCAATTTCCAAAGGAGAGGGCTAGATATGGTGGACGTCCCATCAACACTTGGGAAGACATGAAGTTCTCCATGTGGAGGAAATTTGTTCCCACACATTACCATAGAGATCTCCACAAAAAAATTCAATGCCTCACTAAATGGATTGAGAGTGTAGAAGACTACTATAAGAAGATGCAAATTTCCATGATTCAGGATAATTTTGAGGAGGGTCTGGAGGCAACCATGGCACAGTTTTTACATGGGCTTAATCAGGAGATTGTCGATCAAGTGGAGATATAAAACCATGTAGAAATACAAGATATGATCCATGAAGCTACCAAGATTAAGCAACAAATCAAAAAGAGTATAAACATAAGGAAACTCTCTATCCCTTTCACGCCATGGATAAATCCAAGGAAGGAGATTGGAGAACCATCAAAGGCAAAAGAGGTGGTTGATCTTAAAAGTGACAAGGTAATTCTTCCACCTAAGAAACATAATTTTTAGGATAACCAAACCAGGAATAGGGATATTCGGTGTTTCAAATTTCAAGTAAGGGGTCACATTGCTAGTGATTTCCCAAACCTCTTCCCCATGACCATCAACAAGTATGGTGAATGGGAGACTAATGGAGAGAGCTCGGAAGAGGAGGAGGAAGAATCTTCAGAAATTGATAGTGGATAGTTTGTTGAAGATGGTGAGATTCTTGTCACTAGGAGAGTTCTAAGAACACAAATGGTTGTGGGAGAGAATGATTAGTGGGATAACCTTTTCCATACATAGTTCAAGATCCATGGGAAGGTATGTAGTGTTATTATTGATGGTGGAAGCTGTAGTAATGTTGATAGCACTGAGTTAGTGGAGAATTTTGGACTTCCTACTTTGAATAATCAACATCCATATTAGCTTTAGTGGTTGAATGATTGAGGGGAGTTGAAGGTCACCAAGAAAGTGAAGGTACTATTCACCATCGAGAAGTAAAAGATAAGGTCTTTTTCAATGTTTTTACTTTGAATTCTTGCCATTTAGTGTTGGGATGACCATGGCAGTATGATTGGTGTGTTACCTATGATAGTTTCTTGAATCTTAATTCTTTTTTACTCCTAGGGGAACCTATAACCTTCAACCCCATGTCCCCCAAACAAATTCTAGAAGATCGCATTTTGGGAGAAAAGAAAAAAATAAGTGATGATGGAAAAAAGAGTGAAAATGTAAGAGGAGAGAATGAGGGAAAGGGAGAAAATGAGAGAAGAAAATAAATGGAGAGTAAAGAAAAATAAAGTTGGAAAAATAATTTGAGAGAAGAGAAAAGTGTGATCTTAGCAAAAAATAGTGAGGTTAAGGAAGCTTTGTTTTTATATCAAACCCTACTATTACTCATGTACAAATAGGTGTTGATAAATACTAACGACTTACCATGTTTTCCAAATGTTGTTGAGTTGTTATTGCAGGTGTATGATGATGTCTTTCCTAGAGAGGTTCCACCAGGTTTTCCACCCATTAGAGGTTTTGATAATCAAATTGACCTCATACTTAGATCATCACTACTGAACCTCCCCGCATATCACACCAATCTGGAAGAGACAAAAGTAATTCAAAGGCATGTTCAAGAGCTGTTGGATGTGGAATATAACATAGAGAGAGTTAGTCTTTGTTTCGTACTAGTGATTCTAGTACCGAAGAAGGATAGAACATGGAGAATGTGAATTGACTATAGAGCCATCAATAACATCATGGTCAGGTATTGTTATCCTATCCCTAGGTCAGATGATATACAATATGAATTAAATGGTTCAACTATTTTCTCAAAAATTTATTTAATAAGTGGATACCATTAATTTACGATGAAAGGAAGATATGAGTGGAAAACTGCATTTAAGAAAAAACATGGACTTTATGAATGGTTAGTCATTCCCTTTGGTCTCACCAATGCACCTAACACATTTATGAGGTTAATGAATCATTTCAAACGTGCATATATTGGAAAATTTGTGGTAGTTTACTTTGATGACATTTTGGTTTATAGTAGGACCTTTCTTGAACATGTAGATCACCTAAGAAAAGTCTTAGAGGTGTTAAAGAAGGAAAACCTATTTGGAAACATACATAAGTGTGAATTTTGTCTCGATAAGATTGTTTTCCTTGGATTTGTTGTGAGTGAAAATGGATTTGAAGTGGATATCAAGATGATCAAAGCAATACAAGAATGGAAAACTCCATCCTCTATTGGACAGGTAAGAAGTTTTCATGGGCTTGCTAGTTTTTACAGGATATTTGTAAAGGACTTCAGCACACTAGCAGCACCGTTGAATGAGTTGACAAAGAAGAACATTACTTTAAATGGGGAACTACTCAAGATAATTCATTACATGAACTTAAGGAGATACTCACCCATGCCCCTCTATTTTCACTTCCGGACTTCGGTAAAACCTTTGAAATTTAATGTGATGCAAGCGGAATTTTCATAGGAGGAGTAATAATGAAAGAAGGTAATCCTATTGATTATTTTATTGAGAAGTTAAATGGCCCAACTCTAAACTATGCTACATATGATAAAGAGTTGTATGCATTGTTTAGAGTACTAGATACATGGAATCACTATCATTTTCCTAAATAATTTTTGATCCATTCTGATCATGAGGCTCTTAAATACCTTAGAATCCAACATAAACTAAATAAGAGACATGCTAGATGGGTGGAATTCATTGAATCATTTCTATTTGTCATCAAGCATAAAAAATGGTAAAGACAATATTGTGGTTGATAGACTTTCACGTAGATATTCTCTTTTATCCTTGTTGGATTAAAAAATCCTTGGTTTTGAATGCATTAAGTATTTATATGCCACAGATAGTGATTTTAGAGAACTTTGTGAACATTTTAAACCTAGATTTAGTTGGGAAAAGTTATATTTACATGATGGATTATTATTCCGAATTGATAAGCTTTTAATTCCCAATTGCTCTATTCATTTACTTTTACAGAAGGAATCACATACAGGTGGGTTAATGGGGCATTTTGGTGTTGCAAAAAACTCTAAGTTTTCTTAGTGATCATTTTTATTAGCCTAGTATATCTAGAGATATTGATAAATTTGTGGGAAATTACATTATATTCCATAAAGCCAAATAAAAACTGAACCCACATGGATGATATCTTCCTCTCCCAATCCCTAAAACCCCTTGGGAGGACATATCAATGGACTTTATTATGGGTTACCACGGACCAAGATGGGGAGAGATTCCATTTTTTTTGTGTTGGATTGGTTTTCAAAGATGGCACATTTTATTCCTTTTCACAAACGTGATGATGCCACTAACATTGCAACAATTTTTTTTTCCAGAAAGTAGTCAAAATATATGTAATTCCAAGGAAAATTGTGTCGGATAAAGGCACAAAATTTCTTAGTTACTTTTGGAAGACTGTGTAGAGAAAACTGGGTAAAAATTTACTATTTTCCACTAATTTTCATCAGCAAACTGATGGGTAAAGAGAGGTGGTGAATCAGACACTATCAACTCTTCTATGAACAATTGTCAAGAAGAATATCAAGAATTGGGAGGAGTTTCTACCACATGTGGAATTCATATATAATAGGTCCAAGCACTAAACTACTCAATATTATCAATTTGAAATTGTTTACAGTTTTAACCCTCTTTCCCCTATTATCTAGTTCCTTTACCTTTGTAGGAAGTTACTAATGTGGATTCCAAAGGGAGCACAGAATTCATAAAAAAAATCCATGATATGGCAAGGAAAAATATCAAGAAGATGACTTAAGAATATGTTGATCGTGCAAACAAGGGTTGCAAAAAAGTTTTGTTTGAGCTCGGGGACTTGGTCTGGATTCATATGCTAAAGGAGAGATTTCCCGACAAGTGGAAATCAAAACTCATGCCATGAGGAGATGGAACTTTTTCGAGTTCTTGAAAAGATTAACAACAATGCTTAAGAGATAGATTTGTAAGGCGTGTATGATGTAAGTGCCACTTTCAATGTTTCTGATCTTTCTTCTTTTTTGGGTGCAGAGGATGAATATTCGAGGAAGACTCCTTTTCAAGAGAGGGAGGATTATGAGAACTATGTTAAAGACACCAAGTCGATTGTGTGGGAGGAAGAGTTAGATTTGCACTACTACAAATATGGCTTTTATAAGTGCTAAAAATGTCCATTAACAGCGCTAGAAAAAACGCTATTAATGCCGGTGAAGATAAAGGGGGGTTCCCCTTTATCAGCTCTTTTTTTAGCGCTGATAAAAATAAAAATAAAAAAAAATACTGCCAATCTCGGGGGGGGGGGGGGGGGGGGTCATTTTACAGCGCTTGATCCCCCCTTTATCAGCACTTTCCCGCACCTCTAGCGCCCGCCCGAACCACCTACACCCTTTATTAGCGCTATCCCTTTAAATCACCCTTGCGCGTGTGCCTGTGCCTCCACCCGGATTTGATCTCGAGACCTCCCCCCTACGCACCTAAAGCCTTTACCACTACCCTATAATGATTTTTTCTCTTATTCATGATATATCTATTTATTTGTATATATATTTAGTTATATTTATTCATATAATAATCTATATTTATATTAATATATATAGTTATATTAATATATATATAGTTATATTAATATATATATATATATAGTTATATTAATATATAGTAGTTATATAAATATTCATATGTTGGTATTTTTAAAAAATGGATATTAGTTATTAATTAGATAAAGCTAAAATATTTTATATGTAAATATGTTTAATTATTTATTTAAAAAATTTAATTTTTAGGCGTGAATATATAAAAAATATGTACATATAGTTATATATTTGATTATAAATAGCAGTGCATTATAAAAAATGATAAAATTTCAAAGACATAATATCAATATGAATGTAATACCTTGGAATAAATTCAGTCCCCACCAAAAAATGCCAATAATACCCCCTCAAACGAGGCTGAAAACCCACAAAATGTTAAAAAATCTGGGTACCCCGACTAAAAACTCATTTTTGGAGGCCTTTTGGGCCTCTTTTGGCCTCGAAAAACGCTTAAACATGGTCCCCCCAATCAAAGCGACGTAGATCTCGTCGCAGGCTTCGATTTGATATGTGGTAGAGCTCAAACGGACACCCGGATCAAAAGTTATGGCCGTTTGAAGTTTGAGTTGCGTTTTCAACATATTTTGGATATTTTTTTTAATTTTTTTAATTTTTTTAGTCTTCAAATTGTTATTAAATGACTATTACCACATAATAATTATCAAATTATTAATTAAAAATATTTTTTTAATTTTTTAAGAATCCATTTTCACTAAATATCTTATATATTAAGTATATTAAGTGTAAATGTACATTTATACTTATCTAAAATATATTTAAAAATTATATATTATATTTATATCAAAATAACTATATAAATATATTTATATATTAATATATTTTTTAATTTTTTTAAGTCTACCCTTTATCAGCGCTTTTAAAAAAAGCGCTGATAAAAGCCCCCCCTTTATCAGCGCTACTAAACAAGCGCCGATAAAGGGGGTCCCTTTATCAGTGCTAAAAAAAGCGCTGATAAAGGGGTACTTTTATCAGTGCTTTTTTTAGCACTGATAAAGGACCCCTTTACCAGTTCTTTTTTGAGCGCTGATAAAGCCCCCCCCCCCTTTATCAGCGCTTTTTTGTTAGCGCTGATAAAGGGGTGGTGCTGGCCTTGTCCAGTTTTGTGGTAGTGTTGCAAGGCCCAAGGACGCGAGGGACATTAAAGAGGATTAATGCTACAATGGGTGCACATATTTCTTCATCAAAGGCCCAATGGATCTTTCCTTTCATGGATGGAGAAAATGGGCCTATAATATCACTTATTCAATCCCAAAATTTATGTTTAATGCTCGGCCCACATGGTTTCACGAATTTGGATGTCTTGCCCACATGGGGGATTCTAGAAATGGCTTCTTTGGACACCAAAGTCAAATCCGGTGGGTTATACACTCAAAGTCAAATCCAATGGGCTATAGTAGGAAATTTGTGTGCTTCTTTTCTAAAAGTCTTTGTTAGACTTTATCTTTTTGACTTTTAAGGGGAAAATGTAGTTTTAGCCTTTATGAATTTAGGGTATTAGACCCTTGACTATTGTATGACCCCTTGGCTATAAATAGCCACCCCATGGAATTTTATTGGCATTCAAGATTGAATTGAGAGCTTATGCATTATTTCTCTCCATTATGTGAGATTTTTTCAGAATTTCCCCCTTGCTCTTGTGCATTCTTGCATTGTCAATCTACAAGTTAGATTGGTGATCCAAGATCACAAAGCCCCCAATTCTGTGCCCCAACCCAAGTGTGTTGTTTTATGGATTGGCCATCACATCCTTCCCTTTAGTGTGTTGTCCAAGTAGTAGGTCGCGCTCCTTATATTATTTATTGACTACTTACATCTACTATTCGTACTCATCATTCGCCACTTATCCCCGAACCACATCCTTCAATCACCGCCCTACGCCATGAAGATCGGGCCACCACGTGAATCTCACATCAAGGAGTAAGGGAGGGATTTTGGGGAGTTAATTTGGAAGATCTTGGCCGAATATTAGTGTTTTGAGAGGAGTGATGAAGTGGGAGGAAAGGATGCCTTTTATAGTAGAGGAGTGCACTCTTGTAATATTTTGACAAAGGAATTCTTCTCATGTTTTTCATGTTGAATTTAGATCCAATAATGAAAAAATTTCAATAAAATAGAGGATAAGTTCAAAATATGTCTAAAAAATTACTCTTGGAAACATGTATAGGTAATTTTGGGCTTTAAGGTTAAGGTTTAGTCCATTATTAATATTAATTTAACCTTAATCATTGTAATTAATTTTACCCACTTTCACTAATATTTTTGGTCAAAAAAAATATGGTATTGTAAGACATTATAAATTATTATGATTCTAAATATATATTAATTTTTTTCAAATTCCAATCAAATAAGTGGTAGATATTGATTTAAATTTAATCTCGCATGCATGACGATAATGCAGGGTTTTTAAAGTAAAAACATCCAAAAGTTTTCTCTGTTTTTTTAATAAATTTATAAGTAAAATTAATTCCAATTACATACATTGAATTAATCGATAAATATATTATATAATCAAACTTTAAAACCAATTAAAATTATAATTTAACCTTTTAAATAAATTATATGAAAAATTAGTTTTGAACTAAAATTATGTATTTTTAACTATTCATTAAATAAGTATATGATTCCAAAAATTAACAAAAAATCACTCTAAACTGATTTTTTTTGTTTCTATTTCAAAAATTAATTTTATTTTTTGGAATATTAAATCAATTAATGTTTCAAAATTAATATTTAAAATTTTTTCTCCAATAAAATGTGGTAAAAGTTCTTTAATAAAAATATAGGTTTTTATGTGAAATATTGGGTATGATCTTATCTTATACTTATCAAATAAATTGGATAAATATAAAAAATATTATATTGAATATAATATATATATATATATATATTAAATTAATATCACTCACTAATTCAAATTAATTTAATATAATAGGATAAAATAGAACTGTGAGCATAAAAATACATTTCTATAAAATACTCTCTTTATTTTTAATTGGATATTATATTCATTTCTAATTAATTTGTAACTGATTTTTTCATCTTATATTTATATAAACCATAAATTTTTATAAGTTAGTTAATAATATTCATATCTTCTAACATTATGTCTAGGATTTATATTATTATGTTAAATAATACTATTTTAATAATAGGTTGTTATTTGGTAAAACTTGGTCTTGCGTGTAATGCAGGATATCTAAGAAGGTATCTATTGTGTGTGATGCAAGATAAATTAGTGTTTCATGCACTAAAAGCTATAAAATATATTATATTTATTTAATATTTTATTTTATCAGGTTAATATATTCCCTTTTTACGCCTGTTGTTGTGTGTCATAAACACAATAGAGTACAAAGTTTTACTTTAGAATTTTAGGGTGTTACATTCTCCATGCCTTAATTAACTTACATACTTGAAATTTAAACTCAATATTGGTAATAGATTATTTGATATTTCCTACATTGAAATCTCATATCATGGTTAGGGTTCACAAAATATCCTCTATAAAAGAGGGGATGGGAAGTACAAAGGTCACATGGACTGCCATATAACTAGGTCTCTAAGTAAAAGAACATTAGTGGCAAGTAAAAATACTTACTTGGAGGAAAAGAGTAAATATTTATAGGAAGTGAATGAGTTCATAAATAAAAAATAAGTGAATTATAGATAGAAATTTTAGGGCCTAGAATCCATATATTTTTTATGATTTTAGATACCATATGTTCAAAAGAAATTAACGTATTTGGATAACATTTTATTTAGAAGTCATTTTCCTAATATTGGGTAATTTTTTACTAACCAGGAATATAAGGAAATATTCTTACTTTATAGGTTTCAATTTAATATGAACAACCATAACTTTTTTTTGTTCTTTTATTAAATTCTAATTCAACCCTTTACTCCTATAAATTAATTACCAATAATTAATTGTTTATGCCTGAAGTACTAAAAGAAATTTTTAAAGGATCGCAGGGTCTATAAAAGTGTGAAAATTATATCTAATTGTCACTAAATATCTTCAAAAACCAATATGGTTAAAATATTAATCTCTAATACTAAAAATTGATATTATTAATTCATCATTAACAATTGTTCATCAAATTTTTTAACTAAAAACAATGAAAAAATAACCAGGACATTGTGTAGGTCAGTGGTTGGCCTGAAACCCTTATCTTCCTTCTGCCATGGGTTCAAGAACTGTGGCCTTTCTATATTTTATTTATTTTCACCTAGCTTATAGTTTTTCCTTTTCTAAAACTATATTAATATAATTTACAAAATAACTATGATGTACATCCTTGAAATTATGATAACCACTAAATATCCTTTCAACTACAGTTTTCAATACAAACTCAATTCATAAATACTTCATCCATTTATTTCCACATATATCCTTACTTTATATAAGTTTTATCATTAATATCATTAGTTGGATTTCTACTTCATGACACCTTAGGTTTAACTTAGGCCATTCATTTTCAAAATCCAATATAATGGTTTTTAATGAAAATGTGAATTATTATAAGAATATCCCCCCATGAGTGTCAAACCAGGTGAGTAGTAAGGCCCATTGTCATGTACCAGGTTACACCGAGCTAGTATCGCCACACCTTGTCAGAGTTTTTACCCCAAGGTACATCTCTTCCAGAACTACATCCACTTGTAGTATCAAAACAGGGATGTACTGCTTAGAAAACTACATAATCACTTCGTTACCAAAATTATAGGATATTCTTCTATACTTACCCTCAAATTATACCTTAGGGTTAAGTTATGTAATATATGTTTTCTTAAATCTAGTTCTGAAGGTTGATATTAAACCTCCCTCTTACTAACTATAGCCACCCAACCCCAAAAGGTCAGGATCCAGTGTTTTCTATCAATTATATTGGCATGAGTACAAGGAATCAAATCCTAAAGGACCAAAGAGTTGAGTAGTCTTAGTAAACAAGATACCTAAATTATTCTTGTAATAAAAATGAATATACTAATTACAACATAATTTATTTTCATTAAATAAATAAAATCAAGTATAACTCTAATCCATCTAGTAAATCCATGCATATCATTCATAGTATGCTTCTTGGATTCCTAGGGAAAGAAATATAATAAGGGTGAGCTTAAATGCTCAATAAGGGAAAATATAATTTTAATATAAAAAACCTATCAGAAAAACTTTTATTTGAAAATCACTTTTGAAAATATTTACATTAAAAATTAATCTTTTAAAAATGCAGAGGAAGCTTCAAAGAAATAACAGAGGGTAAATTCTTACCACTCGTACGAGATAAAAATAACATTCCATTTTTACGATAAAAGGTTAAAAAATGACTTGTTTAGAAAGTTATAAGAAGATTAATTTAAAAAAATAGGTATAATACAAAAAGGTTAAAAATTTCTTTACTAAATAATTTTAAAATAATTTTTGAAAACATTTTAACAAAACATGGTTTTTGCAAGAAAACAAGTTCTCTGACTATGAGAGAAATAAAGTCAGGTTTTCTGAAAAAAAATTTCAAAAACATATTGAGTACCAAAGAGTGGTAAAATGGTACTAATACTTTAAAATGTTCATGAATAAAAATAGTAGAAAAAATTAATGGTTTTATTGAAAAATATTCATATAATTTCTTCTAAATGAAATACTATTGAAATATCATTAAAGTTATTGGCGAGGAAAATAATCTTTAAACATTCCAAAGTGTCTCATACCACTTTGGAACATTTTAAATCAAAAGACTCATAAATGAATAAAATTAAATGAAAGTTATAATATCAATAGAGTAAGTATATTCCTGATATAAAATGTAAAATGGTAGGAAAAAACACCACATAAAAGAAATAAATGGTGAATATGGAATTTATCTCATTAATGTAAAAAGTGAAATGAAAATCCATTAACTTGAGTCTGACTTGTCTCGTGTGTCATTATATTACTAAATATAAAACTTATGTTAGTTATTTAATTTATTGAGAACCTTTTTCATGTTTATCATAACTTCTATTTCACTTATTACCATTTCTTTTACAACTACTTAAACAATTAATTTTATATTGGGTGTTTTGACCAAATTCGGTTTATGTGTTGAAAAAAAACTTTAGTAGATCAACTATGGTAAAAGGGTTAAATATATAACATCTAAAGAGAAATAATAATGAAATAATTATTATATTTATACATAAATTTTACTTTTTAAAACAATCAATAAATTTGGTTATGAAAAAATGAATCAATGTTACAATCTTGGAGACGGTAGGTCGTACGTACACATGTGCAACATTCTCATTTTTCAAAGATCGTTATAGAAAGAAGGTAAGTAGAATAATATCTCTAAAGAATGATAATTATATAATAAATACCATATTATTTAATCACATATACTTATATATATAATTATTTAGAATTTAAAGGAATCACATCATGTAGAGGAGGTGGTTGTCCACACATCCACGAACTACATTATCACTTTTTAAGTGCGTGTGGGGTAATAAAGAAAATGATATATATTTTATATAAATAAATTTAATTATATAATTATTATCATATATAGGTTTTTTATTTCACATATTTTTAATAAAAACCATCCTTTATACATTCCAAGAATAGTGTGAATGAATCACATCATTTTGAGGAGGCGGTAATCCACACTTCCACAAACGATGTTATCATATTTATAAAAAATGAAAATTATAAGGGTATGTGTTATAAAATAATTAAATAAGTATAAATAAATAATAAATATAATATATAAATATATATAAATATATTTTCTATCATAATGGACATCATGATATGTGGTAAAGGAAAAATGAACAAGCATTGTTTCCTAAGGCGGTAATTCACCATACACGTAAACAGTATGTCAGTCACCCATTAGATAAAAGTGTGTGAAATTATAGGTCTATACCATAGCATAAAAAATTAATAAAATATTTATGATAATGGTTTTTTATATGATAATTTAATAATAAGAGTTTTGTCGGTGGATAATAGAAATGAAAATAAACTGCTTAAGGAAATATGTTACCTCTTAATAGGGTAACTTCTTTTGGTTTGCACCAAAAGGCTTCCTTAGATTAATTTATTTACAAGGGGATGCTTCTAGTATTAAGGTAGGTATGTTTTTTATTTAATTGAGTATATATTTTCCAAACCTAAGTGGCTTCATAGGTGTGAGGAAGTGGGAGGAAAGGAGGCCTTTTATAGTGGAGGAGTGACACCCTTGTAATATTTTGAAAAAGGAATTATTCCCATGTTTTTCATGTTAAAATGAAATAAAATAATGATAAAATTTAGATAAAATAGATTATAGTGTTGAAATATATCCATAAAATATCTCTTGGACAAGTTCATAGGTCGTTTTGTGCTTTATTTTTAAGGTTTAGTCCATTATTAATCTTAATTTAACCTTAATCGTTGTAATTAATTTTAATCACTTTCACTAATATTTTTTTCAGAAAAAATGGTCTTATTAGATATTATAAATTATTATTATTACAAATATTAAATTTATATTTCCAAATTACAATCATATAAGTGGCGTATATTGATTTAAATTTAATCTCGCATGCGAGATGACAATGTGGGGTTTTTAAAGTAAAAATGTATGAAAGTTTGATATTTTTTTAAATTTATAATTTAAATTGATTACAATGAAATAAATTGTATTAATTAATAAAAATATAATCTAATTAAACTTTAAAACCAATTAAATGTATAATATAACATTCTAAATAAGGTATATGAAAAACCAGTTTTGAACCAAAATTCAGTATTTAAAACTATTATTTTAAAAATGATATGATTCCTTAAAATATCAATAAATCACCATAACCTAATTTTTATGTTTATATTCCAAATATGAAGTTTATTTTTACAAATTAAATCAATTAAAGTGTCAAAATTAATATTTAAAATGGGTTATCCATTAAAAGGTGGTAAAAGTGATTTAATAAAAACATATGCTTTTTTCGAAATATTTGGTTGGTTTATATATTATGATTATCAAATAAATTTGATGAATATAAAAAATTTAATAATTAATATAATATATATATATATATATATATTAAATTAATATTACTCACTAATTATAATTAATTTAATTTATTAGGGTAAAAAATCTTTGAGAGCATAAAAATAGTCTTCTATAAAATATTCCCTTTATTTTCAATTGGATATTATATTCATATCCAACTGATTTGTAACTAATTAATTCATATTACATATATATAAACCATAACTTTTCATAAATTAGTTTTTAATGTCCCATATTTTTCGTGTATTATTTTTAAATATTATATGGATTAAATTCGAGACAAAATGTTGAGACGACATGTGATTCCGAGGCCTGGTGTACCCAGAACAATTACTTGAAAAATATTAAAATATTAAATAGAATAAATATGTAGTTTTCCTGAAAAAATGGAATAACTTCTAAATGGGTT
Organism: Viscum album; assembly: GCA_963277665.1. Taxonomy (NCBI): domain Eukaryota; kingdom Viridiplantae; phylum Streptophyta; class Magnoliopsida; order Santalales; family Viscaceae; genus Viscum; species Viscum album. The sequence goes on from OY728156.1 coordinate 1,814,663,533, forward strand.
CCCAAATCAGAAATCCTAGGGCAATGTTGTGTTCAGAATAATGACTTTACTATAGGCATGACCTAACATTTGTCTACGCTGGTTGGTTGTAGAAAGTCATCACATGCATTTTTAATGAATAAAATAAATTTATAAAAAAATTATTTTATTTTTTTAGTTGAATTAGTGATGAATTAATGGTTTTTATTTTAAATGAACCTTTAGTCAGAGATCATGGGTTTGGGTCATAACCCTGGAATCCTCTAGAGGCTCTCAAGAGAAAAACATAGACAATCCTCTCTGTAGGTGACACTAGGACCTTGGATAAAAGATTGATGAATGTCATTTTTAATGGATCTCTCCAATGGTGATAATGAGGTAATTGAAACTTTTTAGTGATCAATCCAAAATCTAAGTAGGATGCATTATTTTGGTTCTCCTTCCCCATTCTTGAATTCCGTGATGAATTCAAACCAATCAATGAACTGATTAATCCACAGTTCGATTACAATTTGCGGGATGGGTTATATTTGTGGGGTTTATTGGGATTTTTTCATAGATATTAATTTCTTTATTTTATTATCTTTCTTATGGGAATGGATCGAGGTCGAAATGAACAACAGTCTAAGTTCATTTCTCGAGGTTTTTTTCTTGTTCCTTTCTCTCCCAATTTCTTGTGTGTATTCTTTATTCTTCCCCAATAATTGAATGATCGATCATTGAACCTTTGTTTCTAAGAAAAACGATATGTAATTTAATATCTAGCATCATGATGACTCAACGGTGGTGCAACAACGATGGTGGAGGATGAATCGAAGTGATTCGAGAGAAATTGTTCTTCAGGAGGTTTGAATCAGATTTGATTAAAATGATTTTTTGAGAAGATTAAAGGATCAAAACACATATATTTGGTGTTAGGGTGGTGAAAAAACCCTCAATATTGAGTTTTGAGGTGAAGAGACCACCTAAATGAGATTTGAGAGATCATCTGAGGCGCGTGGAGGAAGAACACAACCTTCTGGAAATTCTAGAACATGCGGTGTGTAATCCAAGCTACATGGTGTGTGTTCCTAAACAAACCACTTGATGTATACTCTGGAGAGTACATGGACATGGGATGGAATACATTGGTTTCCTACACACCATGTACTCTACCACATGGCATGGCCTGAATCTAATACATGGGATACCTTGTGAAATGGCACCTGGGAAAGTTTACACTAGTTGATGTTGTGTACTAGCATAAGGACAGGGTACACAGATGGACCCCAGAAGTAAGGAAACAATGTGTGAATCATTCTGCATGTCATGTATCCATATTCTACATGACATGTTCTAAAGACATTTTCTATTGAATATGAGTGGTACCTGATGTCAAAGGACACAGTGTATGACCAGACTATATACTGTGTACCCATTTATATATGGATTCATTCTCTTATCCCCCATATCATAGACAAGTTTCATTAGGGTTCATTCCCTTTATCATTTATATGAATGTAGGTATGAATCATTTCCTAATCATTGGACTGTGATCCCTCCAGCAAGAAATTCTGGATAGAGTTGTTGTAATCCCCATAGAGGCCTAGAGCAGGATCCTCTATTAATTCTACATGCCCTATGTGGAGTTCTTGGTATTGATGTGACCAACACTATACGGGCTCTAATATTCTACTTAGTGGATTAATCCAGATCAAGTTGTTAGTATAATACCATGTTCTTGGCTATGATCCTTATCTGTTATGTTATATCATATATCTCTCTACAAATCTATTGGTGTATCTCTCTCATGGTGAGACCCAATGAGTAGTACCTCTTAGACGGACATCATTAGTGATATCAGATACAAGAGTACATTCTCCCAGATGAGTACTTTGTGGAATCTTTGAGATTAATTCCTAGTGTTGGTATTCAATGGTTGTGAATTACCTCTAGACTATGTGTCTTGGTTGAGTATATCAAGATATTCTTGTTATATCTTCTATAGACTTATACTTATGTAGAGCAGACTGTAACTTTATTTTGTTATATTACTTTGTGGTTTTGGGTTGTCATATTGAGTATTGTTATACTCACTAATGCACAAGATTTTTTGACATGTGTCAGGTCATGTGTAGAAGATCGACCTTTTGACAGAGTCCTAGGAGGACCAGGATGAGTTGGTGCTTTGTGAGACTGTAAAAACTGAGGTGTGTTCCTACAGCTATAGACTGTAACCCCAGTGCCTTTTTCTTGTAGGTTGGACTTATAGTTAGAAACTTTTTTTGGGTGGTCACGTATTCTAGTGATGTTTACTTTACCTTACTTTTTATCTTACTTTGGTTTTGGGATATAGTTGTATGCATGCTTTGTTTACTTAGTGGTTTTTACATTTAAACATTTTTTGGTCTTGGAAATGTGTTTGTGCATATAGGTACAAAGGTAATGCCTACCATATTAGTGATATTCCTACTCAGTTCTAGTTACTATCCTATGGCATATTAGTGTCATGGTTGGGGAGTCGCAAAATGTGCCCCACTAGGATGGATCGTGAAATAATGGTATCAGAGGTGGTCGGTTCTACCTAAGGACCAAGAATCTGTGAGATTGGTTTGGGGAAATAGTGTCAAGTGTTTTGAGTATGGATATTAGTCCAGGGACTCCAGTGTTGGTGTGGCGGCCAATGTATCCATACACTAGGACTCTAACAACCTACTTTTCTACTCAGTACATGAAAACAATAGTTTTAAGGAAAATAATAGTACATTCATCATAAAAGAATGGTATGTGGTTTCAATGTCCTTCTTGCGTAATCTCTCAAGATATAATCATTGACCATGGTATATATTTTTTTACAAGATACCACCATGATGCATAACAGATAGGATTTAGTAGCTCAATCACAAGGATGACCCCCTCAATGATGAGGCTTCAATACAAGGACCAATTCCACATATGTAACCTACAGGTGGTAAACCATCCATACCACCACTTGTATAGAAACACGTGGTACCTATAGTATCAGTATATGAGGAGAAAAGGATGAGTGTGTTTAAAGAGTATCAGAGATAGAGACCCATCGGGTTCTAAGTCGAGCCGGACCCTCAGGTGACTAAGGACTAGCTTAAGGTGGTGACCTGATTTTTCTATCTAGTCAGGATACTAGAGGATCAAATGGTGGTCCTGAAAGCGATCCTTCTACATGGATAAATAGAATGATATTGGAGTTTGGATATCCAGACTCATGATGAGTAGACTCTTTCATGGATAGATTTTTAGAGCCTCTTCAGAGTGGATTTATCACCAATTACGTTGAGATCTGTTCATATACAGGAGCTTCTTCAGATCCAGTAGGGTAGCCTAACAGTGTCTGATTATTCATTAAGGTTCACTAACTTTTCCAAGTACTCAATGGATATAGTTAGATATCAGTACATTAGGGTTCAGACCACTGAGATAGGTATGCATAGATACATTTGAGGTATCATTATCCCTCTATGCATTCTGACTTATATAGGGGTGCTTGAGTGAGATTTGGTGGTTGAAAGCTTCTTGGACGAGCAGATACAGCTGGTGATAGTCAGTAGTGGATGAGTAGGAGTAAAGATGTCGAATTAAGGGATCCAATGTCAGTCCTAGGGACCTGGTCATGGAATATGTTTATGGAGGAGGTCCCAAGATAGAGGATCTATAGTTTAGGGCCCATAGGGTGGGTCCATTTAGACTAGGGATAGGCAGTGCTATGCATGTGACGGTAGGGGACATTTCACTCAAGATTGTCCAAACCATTGAGATGATAATACGGGGACTGTGGATGATCTGTTGAGAAAGAGACAATGATAGGAGAAGGCAGATTCACAAGGCGGTAGACGTGGTAGAGAAACTAGAAGAGCAGCATGAGGTGGTAGATGTTTCAACTTTCTACCACCACCACCCCATGGTGGTCCACACCAAGATTAAGGATATAGAGGACTGGGGATGGGACAACAACATGCAGTCGAGGATTATAATACAGGGGCTCGATGAATCATTTGAGTAACAATTTGTGTCTTTTCTACTTTACATGTAGTACTGATAGACAAAGGTGTTAACCATTACTTTCTCACCACATATCTTGTTCGAGACATATAGATTCTTGTTGAAATATTGACTTGATCATTACACTTGGAGACACAAACTAGAGGAGACTAGATGATCACACATCTATTCCGACAGTGTGACTTGACCCTTGGAATCGAGAGTTTCGGTTAAAACCTCTTAGTGGTAGTGTCGAGTCCTTATGAAATCATTCATGGTGTGGATTGGTTATCCACATTCCATGCCTAGATTTAATATTTTAGAAGAAGGGTATGGTGTATCAACAATGATTGAATAAGTTTTTCCTTTATCATTAAAATGGAAACCTAGGTAGAATTAGATGGACTCATGGATAGGAGGGTGCAACCAATTACTCATCAGTTGGCTAGCATGACCCTCAGTGCAACAGATGTTCTGAGCTTCCAATTTCCAACGGTGGTAGCGGATTACGAGGATTTCTCTCCTGAAGATGTTTCAAAATTACCTACCCAATATGATATATAGTTCTACATTTATTTACACCCTGATAAAACACTAATAATTGAACCAACAAATCATATGGATCCCACAGAGCTTTGTGATATGAGGGTGCATTTAGAGGACTTTCTAAGGAAGGACTTCATGAGACCTAGTGTTTCACCCTAGGTGGACCCATTTTTTGTGGGCCAAAAAGGCAGATAGGAGCATGGGGTTGGGTGTGAACTACTGGATCTTGAACTAGTTGAATGTGAAGAGAAATTATCCACTACTGAGAATTGATGATCTATTTTATTAGTTGAAAGGGGCATGATAGTTCTCCAAGGTTGAACTTAGATCAGGATATGACCAGTTGTGCGTACGGTATGAGGATATATCAAATAAAGATTTTAGATGTTGTTATGGTTACTATGAATACTTGGTGATTCTATTTGGTTTGATTAACTCTCCAACAGTATTAATGGGATTCATGAACTAGATCATTCATCCTTACTTTGGCTGGTTCATGGTATTTTTCATCAATAATATCCTTGTGTACTTGGTGTCTGAGGAGGTTCACATGAGACACTTAAGTATGGTTCTATATGTACTCCAAGAGCATCATCTCTATAGAAAACTTTCGATGTATCAATTCTTCATTCAGGTGGTCCACTTTCTAGTACACTTTATCTTAGTAGAGGGAGTGGTTGTCGACTTGACCACGGTCGAGGTAGTGTTAGCATGGGAGCCACCTAGGAGCGTGACAGAGGTGTGAAGATTCTTTAGGTTAATAGGATATTATAGGATATTCATATCTGATTTCTCTAGGATATTAGAACCTATGAAAGATTTTACTCAAAAGGGGTATCCATTTTTGTGGACAAAGAAGTGATAATGGTATTTTTAGTAGTTGATGTGGAGTTTGACGAGTACTCCGATCTTGAAATTGTTGGGGGAGGGTGTCGAGTACATAGTTTTCTATGATGCATCAGGAACCAGTCTTGGTTGTGTCATGATGCAGAGGTGGGTGGATTTTTCCTATGGATCACACCTGTTGAGGCCACATGAGTAGAACTATGTAACCCATGATCTTGAATTAGTAGTGGTTGTCTTCACATTGAAGATGTGGCAACACTACCAAGTGCGTGAGAAGTTTACCATCTACTCTGATCACTAGAGTCTCAAGTATATATTCTCTCAAAAGGATTTGAACTAAAGATAGAGGTGATGTCTAGAGTACCTTAAATACATTGACTTTGAGATTTTATATACTCCTATGATGGGGAAAATGGTGGTATATCCTCTCATTAAGATATATAGTTTTCAATTTCTAAATGAGGAATTTGAGAGGTTGGAATCATTGCATTTATCCTTTTGTGTATGGAAATAGAGAAGTTTACCTACCTTCGATGGTTGTTACCCCTCCACTATTATAGTGATTCAAGGAGGAATATCTTGGGAATACTGACTGTAAGACCCTACATGCTTAGATATTCATAGGTAAATCTTCATATGGATATTCAAAAGGTGAGGATCATGTCATTCTTTTCATAGGATGTACAGTAGTACCAATGATGTTGCAGAAGGAGGTTTTGAGGGAGTTTCATACAACCCCTTTGGTGGTAGGTCTAACTGTGGTGAAAATGTACCAAGACCTCTAACATCAATTTTGGTGGCTAGGAATGAGTAATGGAGTGGTAGAGTTTATTTCTCGATGCCTTACTTTTCATCAAGTGAAGGCTGAGCACCATGTTTCATTGGGTTTAGCTCAAACCTTGAGTTTCCTGAATGGAAGTGTTATAGAACATATATAGACTTTATTATAGGTTTACCATGTATGTATAGGGGACATGATTCTATTTCGGTGATCGTTGACCAACTCACTAGGACTTCCCACTTCATAACTATCTAAGATCAGAGCTCAGTAGATATATTAGGATGCCTCAATTTTCAGAAGATAGTTCGACTCCATGGAGTTCCATCAATGATATTTTCAGATCATGATGATTATTTTACATCCTATTTACGGAAGGGATTACTGTGATAATTTGGTCCCCAATTACACTTGAGAACATCTTTTCACCCACAAACAGATAGCCAAATGGAGCAGACCATTCAGGATTTGGTGGAAATGTTGTGGGCTTTCATGTTAAACATCGGTTGTAGTTAGGAGGATCACCTAACATTGGTGGAGTTTTCATACATAAATACCTAGAATTCCATTGTTGGTATGGAACCATTTGAGGCTTTGTACAAGCAACCTTGTAGGTCACCACTCTACTGGACCGACCTAGGGGAGTGAGTTAGCACTCTGGGGCCCGAAATTGGTGCAAGCTTCTATAGAGAAGGTATAGATCATCTAGGAGTGGATGAAGACTGAAAAAACCCATCATAAGTCTTATGCTGATAGGCAAAATAGGCCTTTAGAGTTTGAGTAAGGAGACTATGTGTTCCTATAGGTTTCACCTAAACATGGATTACAGATATTTGGCAGGGGAGGCAATTTATCTACAAGGTTTATAAGCCCTTTTCAGAAACTGTGTAGAGTTGGCGAGGTGGAGTACCACTTGGCTCTACCCCCACAGTTAGACTAGGTGCATGAAGACTTTCATGTTTCATGTCTGAAGATATATGTACATGACCTATCGCATGTCAATGAGTGGGGCGAGCTGGACATCAAGTATAGAGTGACTTTTATCAAGTACCCAGTGGAGATCGAGGATCAACAAGATAGAATAATTCATTGGTGATCAATTCTTTTAGTGTGTGTATAGTGGAAAATGGGAATCTTCATAAGATCACTAAGGAGAGGGATGATCATATTTGTGCTTAGTACCCACATATTTTTAAGTAAACTTCATTTTGGATTTTTTAGTATGTAAATCTTTAAGGTGGGTAGAATTTCATGTCCCAATTTTTTTGTGTATTATTTTTAAATATTATATTGATTAAATTCAAGACCATTAGTTGAGATGGTGTATAATTTTGAGGCTTGGTGTGCCCATAAAAATTGTTTGAAAAATATTAAAATATTAAATAACACACGTGTGAAGTTTTCTTGAAAAGTAGAATAACTCCTAAATGGGTTCCCATATCAAAAATTTGAGGGCACAGTTGTGTTCAAAACATCAAATTTACCTCAGGAGTGACCTAACATTTTTTGGTGCGGGTCATTTGTAGAAATTTTTCACAAGTGTTTTGAATGAATAAAATAAATTGATAAAAAATTATTTTATTTATGTTTCATCAACGTGGTGATAGTTTTTCTTTTAAATTAACCTTTAACTAGATTTCTAGGGTTCGACTCATAACCATGGAATCCTCTAGAGGCCCTATAGAGAAAAACCTGGAGAATCATCTCAATAAGTGATGACAGGACCTTGGATCAAAGATTGAAAAAAGTGGTTCTTGACGGATCTCGACAACCATGACGACATGAAAATTTATCTTCTTCAGTAAGCAATCCAAAATATTTCTAAGATGCATTATTTTTATTCTCTTTCCATGTTCTTGAATTTCATGATGAATGCAGACCAATCAATGAACTGATTGATCCATGGTTTGTTCATACTTTGTGAGAAGGGTTATATTTGTGGGGTTTATTGGGATTTTTTATAACAACACTACACTTTATTACACACTTAAACAATATTTATTACATAAATTTTCACTTAAGACAACTCTGAGGATCAAGAGGTCCAGTGTCTTTGGAAAATTAGGAACATTACATAATAACTTAAGACATAAAAATACAACATACTTATTGAAAACATCCTTTACATGGCCACAACATTCCGTTATACCTAGCATTGTATGGGATAACCTGAGGACATACATGTGAAAAATGGGAGCTATAAAGCCTAATAAGGGAGTAAACAAGGCATGACATTAAGAATACAATACATTTTAGGAAATAGGCATATCATTGGATCATAAGAGAAACATGAATATAAAGGCATGATATAGCAGGATTTCCATAACATGGAAATGTGGAAACACCATTTAACATGATATTAGCATGATCCAAGGCTCATTGCACATGGATTATGAGTAAACCCTCATTGCACTTTAATTAGCATGGGTAAACCCTCATTGTACTTAACTTATGATGATACTAATCTTTACCCAATACATTGGAGCACTATCAGGGCACACCCTTCTTAATCATTTAATTTCATGAATAAGTGTGTCATAGGGATCATACAACATGGAATCATTCAACATCATCATTTATTCCACGATAAAGGAATGTGGTATTAATACATGAAACTCTATAGTTAATAATTAAATGTCCATAAAGGTGAATACCCTAGATATATAAATGGTCATGGTATTCACTACACAATGACTTTGGCTTGGAAAATCACGGTGTAATTTCGGCAGCATAACAGCGTGACATAAGAATTCATAAAAATGGTTGATGAGAGAGAAAGAGGTGTATCATCATATGTACATGAAATTTACAGTAAAGGTGTCATATAGATACATTTCCCAACATATGTAATGGAATTTAGATTTATAATAAAAAATAATTTCTTGAATGTAAATGGGGATAGAGAAATCCCTTATAGAATTTTGGTATGGTAATGGGTGTACATGGGTGGAATTAATGAGAGAGAAAGGGATGTATCATCATTCAAATATAAGGAGGGAAGTATAAGGGAGGTTTAAAATCATACCCCAAAATTTTTAATTGAAAAAATGGTATAAAAACATAATGAAATTTGGACAAAATAAGAAAGGGAGAAATCCCTTACTTGGAAGTGTGATCCCAAAGGCTTGGGAGAGGCTTCTTGGGAGCTTGGGGTGCATTGGAAGGATCCTAGAGAGATGATTTCAAGGGTTGGTTGAGCTTCAAATGGTTTGAGTGAATAGGAATGGGAGATTGAGTGGGTTTATATAGGAAATAAGAGGAAATTATTTATTATTTAGGTTTTAGACACCACACTAAAACAGATGTGGGTAACTATGCTTCATCACTTCCTCTGATTCCCACGTTGCTTCTTAAAGCATGTGGTTTCACAACAACACCTTGAAAATTGGAATTGTCTTATTTTTTAGAACTTTTTCCCTATAATCTAAGATCTTCACTTAATTTTGTTCATAGGAGAGGTCATTCTCCAATGGTACCACCTCTGGATTGAGTACATGCGATGGGTCAGGTATGTACTTCCTCAAGAGTGATACATAGAATACATAATGTACTTGAGATAGGTTTGGTGGATGTTCTAGTCGATAAGCCACTACTACAATAGGATCAAGGATCTCAAAAGGGTCAATGTACCTTGTACTAAGCTTTACCCTCTTCCCAAATCCCATAACTCTATTCCACAATTATATGCAGAGGAATACCATGTCTCTAGAATCAAACTCTGGGTCTCTTCGATGATTATCACCATAGCTCTTTTGTCGACTCTAAGCAACTTTAATGTGCTTCTGGATAGTCTTAACCTTATCCATCGTTTCTTCAACCATTTCTATACCTAGGAGTTTTTTCTCCCCCACTTTATCCCAACATGTTGGTGTTCTACACCTCTTCCCATAATGGGCTTCATAAGGAGCCATTTGTATGCTTGAGTGGAAACTGTTATTGTAAGAGAACTCAACTAGAGGAATATGTTGATCCCATCCACCTTTTAAGTCCATTGAGAATGCTCTCAACATGCCCTCAAGTGATTGGATAGTCCGCTCAGATTGGCCATCAGTTTCAGGATGATAAGCCATACTGAAGTTCAGCTTAGTATTTAGAGCATGATGGAGACTCTTCTCAAACATAGAGGTGAATCTTGGATCCAAATTAGATAAAATTGATAGTGGTACTCCATGCAGCCTTACTACTTCTCTGATGTATATCCGTTCCAATTAATCCAATGAGAAATTCTCCCGAATTTCAATGAAGTGTGCAGTCATTGTAATATGATCCACAACAACACAGATAACATTGTTTCCTTTGGATTTCTTCATAAGTCTGGTGAAAAAGTCCATGGTGATGTTCTCCCATTTTTATGCTGGTATGTGTAATGTTTGCATCACCCCCTTAGACTTCTTCCTCTCATCCTTCACTTGCTGACATACCAGACACTTTGATGTATACTCATTAATCTCTTTATTCATGTTATCCCACCAATAATGCTCTCAGAGATCTCAATACATCTTTGTGTTTCCTGGGTGAAGGGATAAATTTGAACTATGTGCATCATCCAAAATTCAATTCTTTAACTCTGAATTTTATGGAACACATAGTCTTGTCCCAAATCTCACACTTCCTTCTTTATTTACATTAAACTCCGAGGATTTACCTTTTTTGATAGTTTCCATTTTCTTATGAATTCCAATGTCATCATTTTCATCATCCTTTAACCTTTTCAAAAGAGACGGCTGAGAAAACATTTGTGAAAGGATTGATGATGTTCCCTTATTTATGATTCCCATGTCCATATTCATCAAATCTAAGAAGATTGTATCCTTTTCAATTCCCATCAATGATAGAATAACTGGGTCCTTTATACTTAAATAATATGCCGCATTATTTTCTTTCCTAGGTTGGTAATAGATTTATCAATCATATTCCTTGATCAGCTATAACCATATCCATTGGCGCATGTTCAACTCTTTCTTTGTGAATATATACTTGAGTCTTTTGTGATCTGTATATATTTCACACTTCTCCCCAAAGAGGTAATGTTTCCAAATTTTAAAAGAGAATATTACTTCAGCCAACCCTAGATCATGTTTTGGATAGATTTTCTCATGAAATTTCAATTTTTTTGAATTATAGGACACGATTTGTCATTTTTCATTAACACACAGCCTAGGCCCTTCTTCGAAACATCACTGAATACCACAAAAAGTTCTCCACTTGTGGGTAGTTTGAGAACGGGTGTAGTGATAATCCTCCTTTTCAAATCCTTTAATCTATATTTTCATTCATCACTCTAAGAAAAAATTACCCCCTTATGATTTATCTTGGTATGAGGTTTGGACAGTTGTGATAAATTTCTCACAAATCAGCGATAATATCCAGCTAACCTCAGGAATATATGGATATCCATCACCGATGGTGGCCTTGGCTATCCCTCGATTTCAGTTGTCTTGGAGGAATCCATAGATATCCCATTTCTTGTAATGATATGGTCCAAGAATGAGACTTCCTTCAACCATAAATCGCACTTTATTTACTTTTCATAGAGATTATCCTTTCACAAGGTCTCTAGTATAGTGCTTAGATGCTTCTCATTCTGCTCATTGGTTTTGGAGTATATTAGAATATCGTCTCTAAAGACTAACAAAGAATTTTTGAGGTAATATCTAAAGAATCTAGTCATCAATTTCATGAATATTTCTAGGGAATTAGTGAGTTTGAAAGTAATTACTATGAATTCACAGTGCCTGTATCTTATACGAAAAGCAGTCTTGGGGATATCCACCTTATTCAACCTTACATGATAATATCCTAGCCGTAGATCCACCTTAGAGAATTATTTTTCTCCACATAGCTGATCAAACAAGTCATCAATTCATGTTAGAGGATACTTGTTCTTTATCGTAATTTTTTTGAGATCACGATAATCAATGAAAAGTCGCATTGAAACATCCTTCTTCTTAATGAAGATGACTCGTTCACCCCATGGTGAAGCACTTGGGAGTATAAAAACTTTATCTAGATTCTCCTATAGTTTTTTTCATCTCCTCAAGCTCCACAATATCCATTCTATATGAAGTCTTGGATATTGGCAACACCCCAAGTATAATATCCATTGATAATTCAACATCTCTTCTAGGAGGAAGACCAGGCAATTCCTATGAAAATAGTTCAGCGAATTCCATCACAATAGGCATGTATTCAAGTATGGTTGCTTCCTTAGACTCAATAATATGATCAAGATACGTATGATCATAGGGAATTAATATCCACGCTTGAGATGATGGTGATAAATAAGATTCATCCCCCTCCTTTAAATTTTATAGAATCAGGGGTTGATTTTCCATATGAAGAGTGATTTCCCTCTCATGGAAATTTATGTTGTATATATATAAGGAAAGTTAATCCATGCCAAGAATTACATAAATTTCCAATAGAGGGAGTATAATGAGGTTTTTGGGAAGTTCAATCCACAAAATATGACAGGGGAGGAGTTATATTCCTGGGATGCAATGATTTCCCCATTTTCCTTTCTCACTGACATCTTTACTTCCATGATTTGTGGTGGTGTAGGGATTGTTCTACTAAAATTTTGGGATATAAAAGAATGTGTAGAACTAGAATCAAAAATTATGTTTGCTATTATTGAATGAATAACTAGTATACATGTCCCCACTTCGTTGTTGGGGTTCACTTCAGCTGTAGTGATGGAAAAAGCTCACCCTTGATGCCTTGGAGGTTTGTTGGTTGCCTTTGAAAACCCTTGACTTAGGGCATTGGTTTGCAAAGTGTCTTGATTATTTTTAGTTGAAGAAATGAACAATACGTTGAGGGTCAAACGGAGTGTTTCTCTCCTCTATCGCAGCTGCGTGTTTTTCTTGTTGTAAGTTAATGGTCAGGTGCCCTTATATTCCACACCTAAAGAATTTCCTCGTCCCCTTTAGGCAATTTCAAGGGTCATTCTTTCCACACCTTTGGAAATTGGGGTGATGGGTTTTCTTCACACTGTTGGATTTATCTATCAGACTGCCAAAATTAAATTCCACCTTATGATTCTTATCCCCATGATACCCTGGATATTCACTGATCTCTATTTCAACTTTGAGGGAACATCAATCAATTTTCTCATAGCTCTCAAAGTCACAGAACTCTTGGGCTTTCAGTAGGATAGGTTTTATCCCACCAAAGAAGTAGTCAACCTTGCATTCAGGGGTAACGACAAAGATGGAGGCATATCATGCAATACTTGTAGTGTTTTCCTCGTATGCTCTGATGTATTCATCATCTTTTATCTTGAGGGAAAGTAATTCTATTTCCATCTTAAGTCGGAGGGTGAGAGGAAATATTTATCAATTTTTTTCTAGAAATCCTTCCATTCCAATGCCTTGATCTCCTCATCAGGCTTTTTATTTTTTATTAATGTCCACCATTGATCAGCTTTACCCTCCATACGATAAGCAGCCATAAGTACCTTCTCTTGTTCAGAACATTGAAGGATGAAGAAGATATTCTCAATGGATTTGATCCATTATTCAGTGATTGAGGGATCAGATGGTCCATTAAAAGTAAGAGTTATTTGTAACATGAATCTCTTTATTGTGGATTGTTCTTTCTGAGGGGGGGGGGGTGAACATTCCCCTTAACCCTTGTTTCTATTCAAAACTTGAGTTAAATAAGAGAGTATCATGAAAAATTTTGTTATTCATGTTCCCATTGGATTGGGAATATCATTAAAAAATTCATCACATTGATCTTCGCATAAGTTGATAGCCCGAGTCCTCTTATTACCAACTATTGGATGGAATAAAAGGAAAGTTATGGGTAACACATAAAGGGGAATCCAATGAAAAAAAGGGATAACCTATAAATTACATTTATTTCCTGAACTCATCTATGTTATCCATGATATACTTCCCAACATATATTCTTAGGGACATTTTTTTAATTCCCTTAATAATGGTTTATACTAAGATTATGAATTTACCAAAAGATATCCCCCAGGAGTGTCATAACCAAGAGTGCAACAAGTCTCGTAGTCTTTCAGCAGTTCTCATTCAAGTCTATCTCAAAACAGTGTTTTCAGGTTTTACCCCTAGATACATAAGTGCCCATGCCGCCTCTACCTACTTGTATCCAGACAGAGATGTATTTTCTTGATAAACCACTTACTCGATACTCACCAAAATTTAGAGATTATTTTATTATACTTAGTCTTATCCATAATTCTTTCATTAGGGTTTTCTAATCCTAATCCCAAAAATAACTAAACCTATCCTTTGATACCAACTATAACAACCCAACACATTATTACACACTCAAACAAGAATTATAAAATAAAATTGCACTTAAGACAACTCTGAGGATCAATAGTTCCAGTTTATTTGGAAAATTAGAAACATTACATAATAACTTAAGACATCCTTATTGAAAACTTCCTTTACATGACCACAACATTCCCTCGTACTTGGAATTTCATGGGATAATCAGATGAAATACCTATGAAAAGGGTAAGATATAAATCCAAGTAAGGGAGTTAACAAGGCATAACATGAAGAATACAATACATGTTAGAAAATAGGAATATCAATGGAGCACAAGAGAAACATGAACATAAAGGCATGATATAGCATGATTATCATAACATGGAAATGTGGCAACATGGCATGATCCAAGGCTCTATGCACATGGAGCATGAGTAAACCCTAATTAAAATTCAATTAGAATGATTAAAATGTCATTGAACTTGAAATATCATAATACTAATCATTATCCAATTCATTAGAGCACTATCAGGGTGCACCCATCTTAATCATTTCATTTCATGCATAAGTGTGTCACATGGATCATACAACATGTAATCATTAAACATCATCATTTATTAAATGATAAAGGACTTTGGAATTAATAAATGAAACTATATAATCTATAATTAAATGTGAATAAAGTTGAATACCCTTCATAGAGAAATGGTAATGGTATTCACTACATAATGACTTTGGCTTGGGAAATCGTGGTTCAATTTCGGCAGCATAACAACGTGACATAAGAATTCATAAAAATGATTGATAAGATATAAAGGGGTGTATAATCATATATACATGAAATTTACAGTAAGGGGGTCATATAGATACATGTCCTAGAATATGTAATATAATTTAGATTTATAATACAAAAGAATTTATTGAATGTAAATGAGGAGAGAGAAATCCCTTACAGAATTTCAGCATGGTAACAAGTGTACATGGGAGGCATTAATGAGATAAAAAGGAGTATATAGTCATTAAAACATAAGGAGTGAAGTATGGGGGAGGTTTTAAATCATACCCAACATTTTTAATTGAAAAAGTGTATAACAACATAATGAAATTTGGACGAAAATGAGAAAGGAATAAATCACTTAATTGGAAGTGTGATCCCAAAGGCTTGGGAGAGACTTTAGAGAGGCTTCTTGGGAGATTGGAGTGCCTTGGGAGGATTTTAGAGATAGGATTTCAGGGTTTGGTCGAGCTACAAATTGTTTGAGTGAAGAGGAAGGGGAGATTTAGGGGGTTTATATAGGAAATGAGATGTAATTCTTTATTATTTAGGTTTTGGACACCACACATTAAACTAATGAAAACCACAAATCATCCCACGGTTTTTTCCCAATATTTTTTCCAAATTGGAGTGTAAATCATTATTTTATAATTTAAATTACCTAAATTATAAAAATAATAGGCTTTTTTATGTGGATGTGATTCACACCCTCAAGGAAATCATTTTAAAATGTTAAAATGTTTTATAAGTCTTGGATGGTCCACTAAGGATTTGTAAAATAAATCAAAAAAACCTAAAATCACATTATTTTAAAAGTAAAATATATATTGGCATAAATTTCCATTTATATTATTTTATTAAAACACTATTGGTTCATTATGTGGTCATAAAATGCATTATATATTTAAATGGTATTTAATTTTTACCCAAAAAATCGATTGTCTCAAAAAATTATAAAAAATTCACCATTGGATAATTTCGACATCATGATTCCAAATATAATATTCATTTTATATAAATAATTTTCTAAATATGTGAATTTTTACTTTTAAAATAAAAACCAACATTTATCGAAAATTCATGGGTTTTGACCAAAACGGATTTCAAACCTTGATAAAAATTATAGTTGGATTCATAAAAATTATATGATCATTTAAATTTAATAGAAAGTAATTTAGTAATAATATTTTATTAAAATATTATTTAATTAAAAAATCTATTAATTCTTTAAAATAGATTTCTTAATTTAATATTAACTAAAAGTACTATTTTTTCTTTAAAAACTATTTACAATTTAACAATAATAAAATGAATTTATATCTTTATTCTATACAAAAAATAATACATATAATCATAGTGCAAGGTTATTGTTACATAACCACTTATAACACCCACATAAGACCTAAGGGTAAGGTGTGTGATAGTGATATACTCTTGGGGAGGATCAGATAACATTGATCGGGTGGTAATCTCTATTAACTTACACTTCTCCCATAGGCGGTTATCTTCAATATTAATGTGTTGAATCTTGGATTGGGCTTGGTCAATAGAAAAGCCCAGTGACACTACCTTCTTTTTGAGCTCTGAAAAATGGGCTTCATATGGAGGAATTCTACTGGATGAGGCCATCGCTTCCTTTGTCTGAGTAATTTATAATTGTAAATGTCCTTTATTTATAATAATCATGTGGTCACTGTTCAATGGCTATATTAGAAACAATAACAATTATTAATGGTATTTTAAAATCTAAAAACATAAAACCAAGGAAGTGCATATTTTATATAACCATTTTACATAATAATACATTTAATTAAATCAAGAGGAATTTCCATTAATAAAATATTGGGTCATTAAATTTGTTCCCAGAGATTAATTTATAGATTTGATTATCATTTTTAAAGTAACAGATCAAGTCAAAAATGAAAAATGGTTGAGGTTCGTTCCTCAATTTTTTTTCTTTATGCTTTTCTGCCATAATTTATTATGTGAATTATTCATTCTTCCCCAAACTTTGAATGATCAATCATTGACCATTTGTTTCTTGGAGGAATGATCCAAAATTTGAGATCCAACATTGGGAAGACTGGACAGAGGTGTGATAGTGATGGTGGAGATCGAATTGAAGTGATTCGGGAGAAATATTTCTTTGGGTGGTTTTCATCTGATTTCCTTAAAAAAATTTCCAAGCTGATTGAAATCCAAAAAACATCAATTTTATGTTAGGGTGGGAAAAAACCTTTGATATTGAGTTTTATGGTGAATGGACCACCAGAATGAGATCTGAGAGATTAACCAAGGCATGGAGAGGAAGAACATGACCTTCTAGAAATTCTAGAACACACGATGTGTAGTCCCGGCTACATGGCATGTGTTCCTCACTGGACAACTTGGTGTGTACTCTATGGAGTACACAGATATGAGGTGGAGTACACGGGTTTCCTAAATAGTGTGTACTCTACCACATGACATGGCCTAAACCAGATACATGAGCTACCACGTGTACTGGTACACGAGCAGGGTTACACGGGTTGATAGCATGTAATGGCACACAACTAGGGAATAAGGGCGAACCCTATATGGAAGGACAGGACTTGTGACTCCTTCTACACCCTATGTTCCTATCTTCTACATGAAATATTCTAAAGACATGGGTCACTGCACAAGTGAAGAACCCAAGGTCAAGGGACATGACGTGTGACCCTACTACACATCGTGTACCCCTTTCTACATTGATTGCTTCAATTTTCCCTATATCATGGAAAAGTTTCATTAGGATCTGTTTCATTTATCATTTCCCTGAAGTTAGTTACAAATAATTTCCTACTCATATTACTATGATCCCTTCAACAAGACTTTCTGGATAGAGTTGTTGGAATCCTCTAAGAGGCTCGAAGCAGGATCCGCTATTCATTCTTTGTGTTCTAAGTGGAGTTTCTCGGTATCGATGTAACCAAAACTACATGGGTTCTGATCTTCTAATTATAAGGTTAATCTATATATAGTTTTCGGTATCACACCATGTCCCTAGTTATGATCCTCATATTTTTTGTTGTATCATACATCTATCTTTATATCTAACAACATACCTCTCTCATGGTGAGACCTGATGAGAAATACCTCTCAGACAGACGTCATCAGTGCTATTAAGCTTAGGAGTTTGTTATCCCAAATGAGTGCTTCGTGGAATCTTTGAGCTGAATTCTTAGTTTTGGTATAAATTGGTTGTTACTTACCTATAGATTATGTGTCTTGGTTGAGTACATATGGATATTTTTGCTATATGTTCTGTAGACATAAACTTGTGTAGAGTTGACTATATCTTTCTTTTTTTGTATTGCTTTGTGGTTTCTGGGTGTCCTACTAAGCATTGTTATACTCACCCCTACATGGGATTTTCCCACACAAGATATGTATTGTGAAGACAATCAACCTTCGGACGGATCCCTAGGAATACCAAGACAAAACGATGCTTTGTGAAACTGAACAGACCAAGTTGTGTTCCTATTACTACAGACAGTAGTCCCATCACATTTTTCATACTAGTTCGACTTGTGGTTATAGACTTTTTGTTAGTGGGATTATATTCTAGCCTATTTAATTTAACTTTCTTTTTGGTGTACTCTAGTTGTGAGATATAGTGGTATGGATGCATTTTTTTACTTAGTGGTTTTTAAATTTAATCATTTTTTGGGCTTGGATATGTGTGTGTGTGAATATAGGTATATAACCAATGTCTCCCATGTTAGTGATATGCCTACTTGGTGCGGGTCACCAGCCCCTAGCCTATTGGAGGTTTTCTTGGGGAGTCGCATCATGGGCCCCACTAGGACGGGTCATGACATAGTTAATATTATTCTTAAATGCTAACATAATGGCTTGGTTATATCATATTATATAAAATAACAATATTTTAATAATACATTGTTATTTGGTGAAACTTGGTCTTGCGTGTAACGCAAGATATTTGGAAGGCCAATCTTGCGTACGATGCAAAATAAATTAGTAATATACGAATTAAAAGCTATATAATATATTATATTCATTTAAGATTGTAATGTATCAGGTTAATATATTCCCTTTTTTACACTTGGTTTTGCATTTCATAAACACTATTGAATAAAAATTTGTAATTTATAATTTTAGGGTGTTACATTTCTCATGAAAATTATGGGTATATCCATATACATATATGTTTCTCTCTTTAATGAGGTTTTTATTCAAAAGTTACCAAAGTGGTAAGAGATTTAGGTTTCAATCCCATTTTATTCAGGATTGTTTATGCTTGAATTTAAAAGGATGAAATTATATGATCCTTATATTATAAATCCATTTAATTTTTATTATCATAGAGTTATTTATAGAGAATATATTTTTTCTTTTATTTTACTCACTTTAAGTACTCAATAGATATAAAGAATGTTTTTAATCAAAACTGAATATGTTTTAATAATTGGACGGGAATATTTTTCCTCCATGTCCATGTTTTTCTTAAAATGTTTTCAAAAATATTTTTGGCTATTCTCAAACGATTTTTAAAGATAATTTTTACCCATGTTTTACTATCTATAAAAATGTTTCAACGGAATCTTTCTATCATTTTCTAAATGAGGTACTTTTTAATTTTTAATAAAAATGTGAAAGGAAAAATTATTTTAATTTATATCACATGAAAAGAATTTTTAGCCATCATTACCACTCAATTATTTGAAGATTATATTACAATTTTCCATAGTTATTTTCAAGTAGTGTTTTTTCTATAACATTTTTGAATTTTTTAGGTTTTAAATAAGTGATTTCAAAATGAAAAGGGTATTTTCCTCAAGAAATATTCTAGTTCTATTTAAAAAATCATATATGATAAAATCCTTGATGTTAATTGTAATTTTCTAGGGATATGATCTAATGATACCATCCTTATTCTCTGTATGAATGGTTTGAAGTTATGATGATGATATTTTTATGAAACCCATTTATTTTTCAAGGTTCATGATTTGACGAATTTATAAGATGTTTATGAAATATGTTTTCTTTGTATGGATTATGATATAATGATATGATGAATTTTTTATGGTTTTATAACACACACATATATTTTTAATTATGTTAGTGGTGGTAGTATAATTTTATATCCCTCTAATGTATTGGGTAAATATTTATATCTCATAAGATGAATATGGGAAACAAGTATATTTACTTGATTAACTATTGGAAAAAAGTCAATATGATTGATCCATTATAGGAAAAAAGATTATTTTATAGATCCAATATGGGAAACAAGTCAATTAACTTAATACACAATGGGAAATAGGTTGATGTGCTTGATCCACTATGGGAAACATATTATGATTCGTGATTTGTTATGATATGGGAAACATGTGTTCATACCTGATCACTATGTTTTGATTATCTCGATAGTAAATTATTTCATGGGAAATGGTTTATATGCCTATAATGGTGCGACAATTTTATGACATGAACTTATGGTTCATGATTGATTTATGTTAATTTCTCACTCTTATGATACATGTATTTTGAAATGATGATTTTTTACTCAATAAATAATTTTTAAGATCTATAACATATTGGGTATGTACTTTTTAAGTTGTTTTTGTGACCTCATACCTTTATGATTATCTTATGTTTTCATATAATTATCAATTGATATCATCCATGTTTATCCTTACTGTACATCTGAGTTCACACTTTCTTGTGTTTCATTTCCCCAATTTATGAAGAAAGGTTTTAGGTAGGGTATATCATGAAGGGTTAAAAGTGAGAATAACATTATGAGAGATTATAAAGAATATACCAAAATAAAATGACTATATATATAGTATCTAAATAAACAAAAACATTATCGTTCTATCATGGTTTGTAATGTTATTTATTGAATATTGATAAAATAAGATGCAATATTTATATAGGAAAATTATGTGTTTAAATAATTATAACCTTTGAGAAAACTAAAAGGGGGTATAGTGTGGTTTGATTATGGAGAAATGTTTTCCAGTTTTTTAATATTACTTTCCTATGTAAGTGGTCCTCAAAGGAACTAAACCAAAAAAGTTCTCCAAGTTGTGTGAGAATATTATGATATGTAATTCTAATTTAAATTTTTTGCATGTTTAGTTTGGATAATATCAATTGAAATCAATGGTATCAATGTTAATCTATAAAATTAGGTATTTTCAGCATCATGATAGGAGTGTGAGTTTGGGGTGCCTCAGTTGGTATAAAATTAGTGTTTAGTTATTTTTTGCTATTAGTTTATTTATTTTTTATTATGGGATTAGTTTATTTATTTTTTTATTAGGATATTATAACTTTAGTGAAAATAGTAGGGATAATTCTATGGTATGAGTCTAAGTATAAGATGGAATCCATAGTTTTTGGTAATGTAGGGATTGTGTGCTTATCTTATAAATCACATCCTTGTTTATATACTATAAGTGGTTGTATGATTTTAAATATATGTTTCTATGAGTAATAACACAGGAAAGGGTAGATTGGGAATTAAATCAATCATCACCTGGTGCATGAAAAAGAGGCCTAACTATATATATGATTTGACACTCCTAGGGGTTATGTTATGGTTAATTCACATTCTCTATAATAAAATATTATGAAGGGTTTTAGTATGATGTTAACATATTAGGATAGAGAACCTAATAGGAAAATGGACCAGGATAACCAAGGATTGAACAAATAGATGCATACCTAAAACCTAAATTCTCATATGTCAAAAACAATCATTTCATAGAAGAATAAATATTAAAATTGATTTTTTAATAATCATATTTTGGATATTATAATAGTTGTTTTTTTGTATTTGGTTGAAAGATAATGATGAAAATGAAGATAAGAAAGGTGTGTATTGTGCAATTACTATATCTTATAACTAAATAACAGAGCATACTTAAATGGTTGAGAATCTTCGTATATTCTTTTTATAAGAGAAAAGGTGATTTTTCTTTCCATACATAAAACAGTAAGGTTCATATCTTAATAGAATTTAAATCTTAAAATTTATAGCTATTTTTATTAGTGAGTGATATTTATCTATGTTATTCTTGTATATTATGAATTTTATAAGGTTTATGTGAAACAAATAAGGATTTTTCTGTATTTTTTCATTAAATTTTGGGAAACATAAATTAAATGGTATCATAAACTTTGAAAAGTGATTTTATGACATGGTTATATTTCTAAGGATAACTATTGAAGAACATGTGATTCAGGGATGGATAACCCTTAGTTTTAAAAGGACGGTTAGTTATGGGAAAAGTAAGTTAGATAAAATTGGTAACCTTGGGATTAACAATTGATTCATGCTATTTTTGGTGAATTTCATCACATTTTGAGGGATTATAATATATATTGACTAGTGTTTGACCTTATAAACTAGTGGTTAAATCTGTTTGAGGGTTAAAGATAGAGTAAAATTTTTAGAGGTATATATGATTTATCTATGGTTTAATGCCTTAGAGATTAAAATGGTTTTTGGGAAAGGCATATTTTAGGGAGTTTATGATTAGGGTGTATACATGCTTGGGTATATGATTGTATGAAAAATTAATATTATTTGAGGAAATATATTTAATTTGATATAAAAAAATAGAGTAAGATAGATTTTGTATTAAAATTTATATCCTGAATGATAAATAACTTAAAAACAATCACAAAATTTCATCAGTGAATAATAATTAAAATTTTGGGAATGAAATTTAATTAAGGGGGGTATAATGTAATGCCCCACGATTTTGTACCCTTTAAATTAATATTTTCTTCAATAGCTTATGTCACATGAAACATAAAACTAATGCAACACCCTACTAAAATGAACCGAGACATGTTAAAGTTACATGAAGTATATAATCATTATTTGATAAAAAAATAATTATAAATAAAAATAGTTACATATTATTATTACTATTATTCTTTGATTAAAATTATAAAAATAATGTGTTTTTAAGAACCATTTCAAAAAAAAGTACCTTATTTTACCTTAATAAATTTAATTGATCATAGTTAAAAGATTATTATAATTGGTAATATATGTATTTATAAAATAATATGTCAAGTTTCAATTATTTATAAATTTATATGAAATTATATTAAAGACACTTAATATTTAAAGTCATTTCTCAATAAAAAAAGTTTTCCTTAATATTTTTTTATTTCTATTTAAAAAAATGAATAAATAAAATATATAATATTATTTTTACAAAACATAAAAATAATTTTTAATGTAAAAAATATTCTAGGTTTAATTTTTTATTTTTTCTAAATTATTGGATTTTTAGGTGAATAATTAAAAATACAGTTTTTACTAAAATTTTAGATTTTATGAAAATATCAATAAATAATAACAACATATAAAACATTTTTCATGATACAATATATATTTAAGGATTAAAACTATAAATTACAAGATACTATTTTGAATTTAGAAAACCTGTGTTTAACAACCTAAGTGATATTTTCCAATAAAAACTATTTTTGGTATTTTCTTTTAATTAAATATTATTTTGGTAAGATTATATTTTGTATTGATTTTAAAACCACATAATTTTTTTTATGATAGAAAAAATTATATCATTAAAATCAAAAATATTGGTAATTTTTCCCTACACATAAATTATAAAACTAAAAATAAATCTTTTTCAAAAAATATTTTTTTACAAGTTATGTGCGCTAATATTAAAATTTATTTTTTTTCACATGGAATTTTTTTTTGATAAAATATGCTTCATATTTTGAATAATTATTTATAAATTATTAAATAATTTCCATTTTATTTTTATGCGTTAAAATTAAATTACTTAGGTAAAAAGTAGTTACCACGGTAAAACCAAAATATTAAAAATAAAAATTCTAAGAGTAAAGGACCAAAAAACATATTTAAAACATGTTTTAAAATTAATTTTTGTTGTATTATTGACCTTTTATCATCCATAAATCCATTATTTTTTATTTTGAAGTCATCTTGACATGTGAATCTTGTGATATCTTTATGTTAAATTTAAATATCTATAAAAATGTCATTCTCACAGCTTATAAAAGTAACCTCTCGCAAACACTACAATACCACCAAAAAAATTATTTTTCCTCTTAAAAATATACCCTTTAACCTTCCCATTTTACACTATTCATTTTTATTTATCCTATGGTCACAAGATATTGGATTAAGACCTTTATTTCCAAAGAGTCTTCTAAGGGGCATCCCAAGTCCTCAATATTAGTACTTTTTTCTTACCACTTTTCATTTCTTTTAAATTTACCAAATATAATTTTATAATTAAAATATAATGAAATAAGTATTTTTTCAATACTATATTTTATTATTCTAAGATAATAATTATTAACTACCTTTCCTCTTTTCTATTAAGAAAAAAAACGTCATTCAAGTGATGTGCATACTGCTGCCTCCACAAAATGATGACTTCCATTTTTCACCACAACCTCTCTTCATTGATTATAAGTATGAAATTAATGAATAAATTTTATATATATATATAAAATAATTATGATTATTAATATTAATATTATAATCCACCTTCTTTCTCTCCCATTATTCAAGAAATGAAAATGTTAACCGCGTGTTGTGTGGATAACTGCCTCTATGAAGTAACGTATCTCATTTTTCATCTAGTTTATTTATTATTTATTAACCCTTAATAAAATATGATTAAAAACATTAAAATTACCTAAATAATATCACTATGATTCTGTAATAATTATATTATTCCCAAAATAAATCACTTTCATAATCATAATCATCCATTAACTACGGTATGCTAATGTTTGAGTTGGTTTATCCACCTACTTGAACAGTGCTAAAAAACACTATCATGGATGACTATAGGAACATAAAAAATAATATTATTATAAGTTAATAATAAAACAATGGTTTTTTATGGTTCTATAAAGGTTTTATTAAGTACTAAAATATCATCTTTAATCACTAAAATTACCAAAATAAGCCGACATTGATTCCATTTTCACCCAAACATAAGAAAAAACTTTACAATAAATAAATATAATATGATATTAAATGTTCTATATTACATAAAATAAATATTAATAGTGGTCCTATGATTTTATATAACAAAATTAATTTAATTATTCAAGAAGTTAGGAACATGCGTAGAATGAATCAGGCATAAGGTAAGACATTCTTGTCTCAATTTTCACCCCTTGATAAATATTTCTTATTATACACCATATATTCTGTAAAATAGTGTATATATATAACTTTAAATATTTTATACCATGATTAAATTTTATTTCATGATATTCAATGTTAAATTACATTTTATTACACTCGTGTGGTTTTGACACAAAAATTATAGAAGGTGGAAGGGTTTGTTATCTCAAATTCATTTCTTAAAGATGCATTCCTATCATACACTAATTTTATTTATATGGTATAAATTATGAATATTTTATTCATTACACCATTGAATATTTTTAATTAATGGTATTATAAGGTTAATTTCAATTTATCTCCCTTTCAACGTGTTTTATTTTAATGTTACTCGAGTTGTAATAGTTTTCTCAACTCAAATTCTTTCTCCTTAAGTCATAAATTCTCTTCTTGATTATGATCTTATAAGAGTATTTTATCCTAAAAATTATTTTTATCTATATTATTTTCTCTTGTTCTATAAGGAAGATACTTGTTTTCGTCAGTATCATCTTCCTTAGTGAAATAGATTCTCAAAAAAAGGTTTATATTGTAAAGAATAAATCGCATTATTTCTAATGGATCTTTTCCCTCATGCCTATATTTTCCTTCCCAAAAAAGTTATCCTCTCTTTTTGGGAAAATTAATTTGGATTATTTTCTATAATAATCCTAATTATATTTACCTATTTTCATAAGGAAAATATGATACACTTTTTATGATGTGATTTTTCAATAAGAGTATATCAAAATATTTAAAATGGATTTACATCCTTTAAAAATAAAATGATTTACCTTTCACTCCATGTTTTTATATAAATACTTTATTAATTTTTCAATAATTCCTTATTATATATTTCATAAAAAGTAATTTTTTAATGTATCTCAAAATTATTCTTTCCAAAAATAAATTAAAATTACTTTTAAAAAGAAACTAGTGACTTTTTTGCTAAAATTTATTTATAAAAATAAGAAAATATACTTCTTTTTAAAATGATTTCACAAGGAATAATTTCCCATCATTTTGAATATTATTTCCTGTGATTGGTAAATTATTTTTCCATTTTTATATGATTTATATTTAAAGGGTTTTTCATAGAGAAAAAGGTAATTTTCATCATTCTTTTTAAATTGAAATTTAACTATTATTCTAAAAGTATTCTTCATCTATCAATTGATTCTTTACCTATCATTTCACAAATGAGATATTTCAAATCACTATATGAGAAATGATATATACATACCTTTTTATTAACTTTTCATATTTAGTGTATAACCAAAATTATTTATACAATGAATTTCCTATGTGAACACTCTATTTTTTATTCCTTTGATTAAAGGGTGTTCACCAAGATTCTATAACGTCGATTTATTGAGAAAATTATTGAATTAATTGTGTACTATTTATCTATATGGTGTAAATACCAGATTCTCTATTAAATTGATTAAATTTTATATACATATAAATCTAATAAATATATTTTTATGCCTATTTATTCACTATGGGTATCTCATGTTATGATTATTGATGGAATTATAAATATTTTTCATAAGTGATTCTATTTGAAATGGTTATGAAACCCATTTTGCTTTCATCAATTTTTTATAATATGATGATAATTTATATAATGTGACACACATATGTAAGTATAGTGATTGGTGGGGTTTTATTTATCACTCCAATAAATTTCTATAAGTTTATATCTCATGAGACAGTTAGGTGTGTACATAATGAGTTTGTTCAGGATAGTATGTGTATAATGAGTTTGCTTGCATTTTTAGGCATGGGAATAATGATTTTGTTCACATATTCAAGGTAATAATGAGTTTCCTCACAAGTATTTCATATGATTATGTTTTTTCAATATTTTATTCTTATTCTTATGACTATGTTATAATCCCATGGATCATGTTTATTGAATCATGTTTCCTGTAATGACTCAAATTTTCTAGGTATCATTTTTAAATATTATATTGTTTAAATTTGAGACTATGGTATAAGAAGACATGTGACTATGAGGCCTGGTGTTCCCAAAATAAATGCTTGAAAAATATTAAATAGCCTGTGCATGTGGTTTCCTGAAAATGTGGAACAACTTCTAAATGGGATCTCGTATTATAAATTTGAGAGATCTATTTCATTTAAAACAATGGTTTTAACCTAGGTCCAACATAACTTTGGTCGACATGTGATGATTGTTGAAAGTGTTCATGGATGCTTAAATAAATAAAATAAATTAAAATATTTTATTTTATTTTTCTGAGGCAGTGACATAGTGATTTTATATTTAAATGTATTCTTATGTTAGAGATCCAGGGTTAGCCCCATAAACTTGGAATCCTCTGAAGAAATTGGAGAGAGAGGTATAGAGAATCCTCTCAAGTAGGTGATGATAAAACCTTGAATCAGAAATTTACGAACACCAATCATGATATATCTCACAAACAATTATGATGCACTGACCATTATTTGTCAGCGAGTGATCTGAATCGAGGCAGGATGTGTTATTTTGATTTTCTTTCCTATTATTTATTCCTATGATGAACAAAGACTAATCCACGGATAGATTATCCTATGTTTTGATCATAATTTTGGGATGAGATTATTATTTGGGTTGATTATGATAATTAAATCTTTGTGATTAAATCTGTTGACTAATTCGTTACTTTTATCATGATGATGAACCGAGATGGACATGAACCTCAATTGAGGTTCATCCCTCTCGATTTTTTTGTACTTTTCTCCCATGATTCTTGCATTCTTCGTCACGTGTTCTTTATTATTCCCATTATTTAAACCCCTTGAGAATAATTGATCATTGCGCCTTTGATTCTTGGTTCAATGATTTGAAACGATAAAACAAGAATCAGGAAAACTCAACGGAAGTGTGATGGTGGGCGCTGCAGCAAATTGAAAGATGGTGAGTGTTGAATCTTCATTATTTGGTAGAAATTAAGAATGTCTATTATTATGTTTTTCGATCCTATTGAGGGCCTGACTAAATGGTGTGTTTCCCCTTTTTAATGGACTTGGTGTGTACTTCAGACAGTAGATGGACATGGGGTGGAGTACATGGGCTGCCTCCATGGTGTGTACTCCCCCAAGTGGCTTGGCTTGGATTAAGTACATAGGCTACCCCATGTACTAGTATATAGGCAAGGAAACACAAGTTGATGCCATATACTGGCACACGACCAGAGTACAGGGGTAGACCCCAGATGCGAGGACACAATGTGTAACCCTTCTACATTATGTGTACCCCTTTTCCACACAACATGGTTTGAAATGACATGGGTCATTATACACGGGCAGTACCTAGGGTCAAGGGACATGGTGTGTGACCCTAATACATGTCGTGTAACCCTTCCTACATGGCTTGAGTTTCTTGTTCTTTGTATCTTGTATAAGTTTCATTATGGTGTGTTCCCCTTATTGCTTCTCTGAAGGTTGGTATGAATCATTTGATACTCCTAGGACTATGATCCATTTAGTAAGACCTCCTATATAGAGTTATTGAAATCCCCCTAAGAGTCTTGGAGTGGGATCATCTATTCATTCTTCATACCCTATGTGGAGTTCATGGTATTGATGTGACCTACACTATGTAGACATCAGTCCTCTACTTAGCATGCAATTCTAGATCAATTTTTTGGTATCACCCCATGGCCCTATTTTTGATCCTCATCTATTTTATCATATTTATATTCAGATCTATCAACGTATCTTTCTCATGGTGAGACTTGATGAGCAGTACCTCTCGTACATATGTCATCAGTGTTATCAGACTCAGGAGTGTGTTCTCTCAAATGAGTGCTTTGGGGAATCTTCAAGAAAGAAATCCTAGTTTTGGTATACAATAGTTGTGACTTACCTCTAGAATATGTATCTTGGATTGAGTATATCTAGATATTCTGGTTATATATGTTATAGACATATACCTATGTAGATATTATTGTACTATCCTTTGTTGTATTGCTTTGTGTTTTTGGGGTTTCCCACTGAGTATTGTTATACTCACCCGTGTATAGGATCTAACCTCATGTGTCATGTATTTTGAAGATGATTGACCCTTTGATAGAGTCCTAGGTGGACTAGGACCAGATGGTTCTTAATGAGACCAGATAGATTTTGGTGTGTTCCTGCAACTTTCATATTGCAGTCCTAGTACCTTTTACTTACAGGTTGGATTTTCATTGAAAACTTCTTATGGTGGGCTTGTATTTGGACCTATTTTACTTTTCATTACTTCCTTTTATAGTCTTATTGTGGGATATAGTTGTATTCATGAATTTTTTACTTATTGGTTTTTAAATATTAGAATTGTATTGGCTTGGATTTGTGTGTGTTCTTACAGATACATAGGTAATGAATCCCATGTTAGTGATAAGACTACTCGGTTCTAGTCACCATACATTGGCCTATTAGAGGCTAGATTGGAGAGTCACGGCACATTCCCCATTGGGACAGGTCATGAAAGAGTGGTATCAGAGTAGTCAGTTCTACTTTAGGACAAGGAATCTGTGAGATTTGTTTGGGGAAAAAGAGTTAACTGTTTCAATTTTGACTTTCAGGCTAGGGACTCCAGTGTTGGTGCAGCATCAAATGTATCTATACATCAAAAATCTTATCACCTGTTATTTGAATCAGTGCATGAGAACATTGGTTGCAAGAAAAATAATGTTACATGTATCATATAGGAATAGGTTGTGGTTTCCATGTCCTTCTTGAGAAAACTATATAAATATACTCATTGACCATGGTACATCTTGTTTACTAACAGGATGACTCCATGATGAATACTGGCTAGGATTCAGCAGCTTGATCATGAGAATGACCCCCTCAATGACAAGTATTTGATACAGGCACTAGTTACCCCGATGTTACCTCCAGGTGGTGAACTATCCATACTGCCACCTATAAAGCAGCACATAGAACCCATAGTATCAATGGATAAGAAGCACATGATGAGAATACTTTATGAGTTTTAGTGGAAGAGACCCCTTATGTTCCAAGGAAATGTTGAACCACAATCAGTTGAGGACTGGCTTAAGATAGTGACCTAAGTTTTTCTTCTAGTTAGGACACCATCAAATCAGATGGTGGTCCTAGTAGTGAGCCTTATACATGGCTCAGCAAGATGATAGTGGTGTTTAGCTATCCAGACTCACAATGAGGTGACTCTTTCATGGACAGAGTTAGAGTGCCTCTTCAAAGAGTATTTTTCACCAGTTACGCTGAGGGATGTGCATATTCATGAGCTTCTCTAACTATAGATGGGTATCATCATAGTATCTGATTATTCACTTTCCAAGAACTCTATGGATATGGTTTGAGATCATTATTTCATGGATTAGACCTTCAAGAGAAGTCTGTGTAGAGATGTCTGAGCTATTGTTATCCCTCTATGAATTTTTATGTATGTTGGGGTGCTTGAGCAAGATTTGGTGGTTGGGAAATTCTTGGCTGAGTAGATATAATTGATGACAATCAGTAGTGGGAAAGCATGAGTAGAGACCTCGGTATCTCAGAGTCAATGTCAATCCTAGGGACCTGGACGTGTGATACATTTCAGGAGGAGGTCCCAGGATAGAGGATCTACAATTCAGGGATCGCAATGTGGGTTCAGTCAACCTAGATAGAGGAAGAACTATTCATGTGATGATAGGATACATCTCACTCAATATTGTCCAACCCATCATACTATTGACAGTGAGACTGTGGATGGACCACCAAGGCAGAGACAATGAAAAGAGTAGGAAGATATGAAGGGTGGTGGACATGGTAGTGGAGCTAAGAGAGCAGTATGAGGTGGTTGATGTTTTTACTTGTTACCACCACCACCCCTAGGTGGTTCATGATAATATTAGGGAGTTATAGGATAGAGGCGGTGACAACTATTTGTGGTAAAATCTTATGACCCATGGGATCAAAGAATGATTTTAGGTATGATCTCTATATTTTATAATTTAGTTGTAGTACTAATAGATATAGGTTTTAGTCATTCATTTCTTACCTATATCTTGTATAATACCTAGAGATTATGGTTGAACTATTAACTCAACCCTTACACTTAGATACACCTACTGGATGAGACTCAATGATCACACACATATTTTGACAATGTGACCGAACCATTAGAGGTGAGATTTTCAGTTGGGACCTCTTGTTAGTATTTTCAAGGCCTTAAGACATCATTATTGGTATGGATTGGTTATCTACATTCCATTCCTATATTGACTGCTTTAGGTGAAGGGTGTGGTATGTCCATAGAGATGAAACGAGGTTTTCCTTTTTGGGTGAAAAGTAAACCCAAGAATCATAGGATGGACTCATGCATTTGAGGGTGAAACCAATTACTCATCATTTGGCTAACCTGACACTTGGTGTAGTGGATGTTGTGAGTTACCAGTTTCCTATAGTGGCGGTGGAGTATGAGGAAATATCTCTTAAAGATTTTCCAGGTTTATATCCCCACCAAGAGTTAGAATTTTTCATTGATATACACCTCGGTATGAAAATTATATATTCACCCTCATATAGTATTTCTCTTGCATAGATTCATGAGATGAGGGTACATTTGGTGGACTTGTAGAGGAATGGCTTTGTGAGACCTAGTGTTTCACACTCAGCAGCCCTAGTTTTGTTTTCCAAAAAGGAATATGGGAGCTTGAGGTTATGTTTGGAATACCAATGCTTGAATCTGGTGCCTATGAATAATAAGTATCCACTACCGATAATCAATGACATCTTTGATCAGTTGATAGGGTAAAGATGGTTCTTGAAGGTTGACCTCAGATCAGGCTATCACTAGCTGCAAGTACGGGATGAGGATATACCAAATAAGGATTTTAGATATAGTTATGTTCATTATGAGTACATGGTGATTCCCTTTGTTATGATGAACTCCCCAGTAGTGTTTATGGGACTCATGAACCAGATCATTCAACCTTTCATAGATCAGTTTGTGGTAGTCTTCATCGAAGATATACTTGTGAACTTAACGTTCAAAGAGGAGCACATTAGACACTTTAAGGATAGTTCTGGATGTACTCTGAGAGAACCATATTTATAGAAATATCTCAAAGTGATAGTTCTAGATTAATGTGGTCCAATTTCTGGGACTCATTATCTCAGTGGAAGGAGTGGTAGTAGACCTGAACAAGGTCAAGGTAGTATTAGCATGGGATCCCCCTAAGAGTGTAAAATAGGTGTAGATATTCCTTGGGATAGAAAGCTACTATCGTATATTCATACCCAATTTCTCCAGGATATCTGCACCTATGATAGCTTTGACTTGAAAGGGGAAGCCTTTTGTGTGGATAGAGAAGTGACTATTGACTTTTTAGCAGTTGATGTGGAGTTTGATGTGTGTTCTAATCTTCATATTGTTAGATGAGGGTGTTGAGTATGTAGTATTTTTTGATGCATTAGGAACTAGGATTGTTTATGTTCTGATGTAGTGGTAAGTGGTGGTTTCCTATGCATCACACCAGTTGAGAACACATGAGCAGAACTATGTGACCCATGATCTTGAGTTAGCAGCAGTAGTCTTCACATTGAAGATGTGGCGACACTACCAGATGGGTGAGTGGTTTATCATCTACTCCAATAACAAAAGTCTCAAGTATATATTCTCCCACAAGGATCTCAACTTGAGATAGAGGTGCTGGATAAAGTTCCTCCAGGACTATGAATTTGAGATTGTCTATACTCTTAGGAAGGGGAATGTGGTGAAAGATTCTCTCAAAAGGAGTTCTAGTTCATAGTTTCTAAACAAGGAATCAAATCAGTTATCCTTTTTGTAGTTATCCTTTGTGGATAAAGATAATGAATCTTACCTTCAATTGATGTTGTTCTCCCATACCCTCTTATATTGAGTTAGGGAGGCACAGCTTGGGGATACCAACTATGAGACCCTACATGCTTAGATGTCTAAAGGTCATGCTCCAGATGAATATTCAAAAGGTGGGGATCACGTTGTTCTTTTTAGGGGACACACGATAGTACCATTGATTTTGTGGGAGTATTTTTGATGTAGTTTCATATTTCCCATTTTTTGGTACATCCAGAAGTAGAAAACATGTACTAGGATGTCCAACATTAGTTTTGGTTTCCAAGAATGAAGAAAAGAGTGGTAAGGTTTGTTTCTCGATGCCTGACTTGTCTGCAAGTGAAGGTTGAGCACTAACTTCCAATGGGTTTATCTCAACCCCTTGATGTGCTATAATGGAATTGGGATGGGATATCTATAGACTTTGTGAAAGGATTACCATGTATTTCTAGTGTACATGATTCCATCTGGGTGATCATTGAACAACTCATCAAGTCTTCCCACTTCCTAGCTACTTGAGAGCATAGCTCAGTAGAGAGATCGTGATTCCTCTATGTGTAGGAGATATTTCGACTCCACAGAGTTCCATAAAATATTGTTTTAGATAATGACAATTGATTTACATCCCTATTATTTAAGGGATTATAGGAGGTGTTTGTGACCCAGTTACACTTGAGCACAGTGTTTCGCCAAAAAACTGATGGTCAGACTAAGTGGAACATGTAGATTATGGGGGAAATGATGTGAGCTTGAATGTTAGACTTTGGTCATAGTTGGGAGGTTCACCTACCACTGGTGGATTTTTTTATACAACAAAATCTTTCATTCCACCATCAGTATGGAACTATTTGAGGTTTTTTACCGGTGACCCTTCAGGTCACCACTTTGTCAGACTAACTTAGGAGAGTCAGCAATCATAGGCCCAAATTTGGTGAGAGTTATAATAGAGAATGTGCAGATCTTATAGGAGTGGATGACGACTACATAGGGCCTTCATAAGTCTTATGATGACAAGAGATGAAGGCCTTTGGAGTTGTAGTAATGAGACAAAGTGTTCCTAAAAGTTTCACCTTGACGTGGATTACAGATATTTGGTCAGGGCAGAAAGCTATATCTAAGGTTTATTAGCCCTTTTTAGATAATATGTATAGATGTAGAGGTGGTGTACTTCTTAACACAACCCCTGTATTTAAACTAGGTACATGACTTCTTCTACGTGTCACAGCTGAGGAGGTATGTTCATGACCCATCGCATGTCATCGACTAGGGTGAGCTAGACATCGAGGATGGAGTGAATTTTACTGAGCACCTAGAGGAGATCAATGATCAGTAGGAGAGGATACATTGTGGGTAAATTATTCCTTTGGTGTGTGTCTAGTGGAAGCACGAGAATCTCTATAAGATCACTTGGGAGTAGGAGGCTCAGATTCATGCTCAGTACCATCATATTTTTTAGTAACCTTTGTTTTGGATTTCTGGGGATATAAAGCCCCAAGGTCGGGACAATTTAATGACATTTATTTTCTTTTTATTATTTTTAAATATTGTAATTATTAAATATGAGACCAACTTCTAAGACGACGTGCGATTTTGATGTTTGGTGTGACTGGAAAAAATTCTTGAAAAATGTAAAAATATTGAATAGTACATGTGTTTGGTTTTCCTAAAAAAGTGGAATAACTTCTACATAGGTGCTCGGAATAGAAATATGAGGGCACAGTTGCATTCAGAATAGTAGTTTTACCATAGACGTAACCTAATATTGGTCAGTATAGACTGATTGTGGAAATTTGTCATGGATGCTTAAATGGATAAAATAAATTAAGAAAATTTATTTCATTTTGTTTATAAATAAACACAATGAATTTATATTTAAAATTATTCCTATGTCAAAGATCTAGGGTTAGCCTCATAACCCTGGAAAACTCTGGAGACATTGGAGAGAGTGATCTAGAGAATCCTCTTGAGCAGGTAGTGACAGAACCTCGAATCAGCAATTGATGAACACCGATTTGATAGATCTCGCCGATGATGACAACGTAGTGACCATTATTTTTCAGTGAGTAATATGAATCAAGTTAGGATGTTTTATTTTATTTATTCCCCATTCTTCATTCCTACGATGAATACAGACTAATCCATGAATATATTTTCCCTCGGTTTGATCGTAATTGTAGAGTGGGATTATTTTGTGTGTTTATCGGAATGATTAAATATTTTTTGCTAGACCTGATGATTGATTAATTCCTATATTAATTCTAAAAAACTAATATTAACATGAACAATGATCAAGGTTTATCCCTCTTGATTTTTTGTGGTTTTCTCCCCCTATTCTTTCATTCTTCATCATGCATTCTTCGTTATTCTCATGATTTAAACCCCTTGAGAATAATTGATCATTGCACATTTTATTCTTGGAAAAATGAGCTGAAACTATAGATCTAAAATTGGGAAAACTCGACAGAGGTTCAATGGAGTGAGCAGCAGCAGATCGAATGATGGTGAGTGTTGAATCTTTGTTCATCATCAGAAATAAAGAATGGATACGATCAAATTTTTCAAGCTGATTAAAGGCTGGAATCCCATCAATTCGGTGTTAGGGTAACCAGATGAGCTTTTATATCGAGTTTCAAGATGAACGTACCATCATAATGAGATCCAGATGATCAACATCATGATCAGGATGAAGAAGAAGTGTTTTTGGAAAAACCCAATCCACACGACGTTTAGTCCCTAACTACATGGTGTGTGTCTCCTTTCTAATGGGCTTGGCATGTATTTCATACAATACATTGACACGAGAGGGAGTACATGGGTTGCCTACATGGTTTTTACTCCCCCACACATCTTGTATTGGACTAAGTACATGGGCTACCCAATGTACTAGTAGAGGGGAAAGGACATATGGTCTAATTCCATGTACTAGCACATAGACGGAGTACACAGGTAGAACCTGTGTGTGAGGAAATGACATCTAACCCTTCTTCATGTCGTGTACCCCTTTTCTACATGACATGGTTTGAAATGACAAGGTTCATTGTACACGGGTGGTACATGGGGTCAAGGGACACTGAGTGTGACCCTACTATACGTCGTATACCCCTTCCTACATGTCTTGAGTTTCTTTTCCTCCATATCTTGGACAAATTTCATTAGGGATCATTCCCCTTATTGTTCTCTAAAAGGTTGGTATGAATCATTTTATACTCTTAGGACTATGATCCCTTCAACGTTACTTCTTGGATATAGTTTTTGGAATGTAACACCCCAAGTTTCCACTGTATGTTTCCCTTCGAATAATGCAATAGCTTGCATTGTACGCAAGTTCGAGTTCTAACACAACGCAACTAATCAAAGTAGCCGTTATGAATAGTAATAACCACCTTTTAAAATTATAGAAATTTTATATTTCAAAATGGACTTCATTTTTGAATTCGTAATATCGAAATTATCCTAAGTTGAATTTTTTGTAACTTTCTGAGAACTTCCAATTTTTTTTTATGAATAGTGAAAAATACTTAAAACAACTTTTTTAATCAAAATAATTAATTGTGATAAATTATACTATTTAGTGGTTTTAAAGTATAATTAGAATATATTTTTACCATTTTATCCAATGGTGGTCATTGGAATTAATTTAACATTGAAATCGAACATAAACAATTGCCAATCTTTTGATATAAATTGTTTCTTAAAAACACGCTATTTGTTCTGACAGCGGGAATTAATTATAAAATTAATTAATGCAACTTATATGTTTGGAATTTTGTAAAATAGACATCATTTTTGAATTCGGAATATCAATTATATCTTAGGGTGAAATTTTGGCATTGTTCTGAAAAACTTCAATTTTTGATGAATAGTGAAACCACTAAGTGGTAGTTAAATAACTGATTTTTCGTTTAAATGAAAGTTTACCACTAATGTGTATTGAATTTTGAAAATCCGACATACATGGTTGTCATTAGTATGTAAAATGTGGTTCAATGGGATAAAAATAATTTTTTGGTGAATAGTAACTTATTAAGTCTTAATCGCGATTAGTGGTAATTAGTGTAGTTTAAGGTATAAATAATACTTTAATAATATGAAATGACCTAGACACATGTCCCAACCTCATTGGGTGTGTCATGGCCGACCAAGACAAGCCATGGCCTAACTTGGGGACCCCATGGATCCACTTTTGTTGGGAAATAACATAAATTACTTTTTATTTAATGTTAAAGTGAAAATGACACTAACATAAAGTGTTTTACTAAAACAATTTTTAAGTAGGGTTACACAAGTCCAAATTTTGACTATAAATATTCATTAGAAAGCTAAAAAGATTTCCTACATCATAGTATTTGTTTTATAATTTTTAGACATTAAATAAATTAAATTATTTATGACATCATTATGATGTGGCGATGACCTCATTATTTAACGATTTAAATAAAATGAGAAGATAATGCAAAATCCAAGGCTTACACTTGTCCAAAGCCTATTGGATGAAGAGATTTCGAAACCTTATCACCTTAGCCTCGAATTATATAAGTGTGGGACCTTTAGAATCCGAAAAGCATTGTGAAATAATGTAACATTTCAATCTTTCCAAAAGTGCCCCTCCTCTCCTCTTATAAAAGGCCCCCACCTCTACCACCTTATTCACACTTCCAAGCCTTTTGGTTCGGCCAACCCCTGCCCAAATACTCTCCCAACTTCTCTCCCTTCGTCCTAGAAGCTTTACTTTAGTCAGAAAGCCATCCTAAGGAGTCCTTTTGATCAAATCAAAAGGAAGAACCCGAAGAAGAGGTAACATTTTCATCACCCTCTTTCAAGTTTCTTTCTTCTTCCACTCCCTCTTTGTTTATTATTTCAATTCTAAAATTATAACTCCAGTATCTTCTATATACTGTGATGTTATTATAAATATGGAACAACCATATTCAATATTCTACCCATCATTTGAATGACATGTCACCATACGTGCGTACGTACGGCTTACCGTCTCCACGTCGTGGTGTAATTGTTATTCATTATATTATTATTTAGATGGGTATAATAATGATATGTAATTCATGTAAATAATAAATATAACATGATAACGATTCTTTATATATGATACACTATCCAATTATATATTATTTTAATATCAAAATAATGATATTGTCGCTCGTGCGTACGTACGGACTACCGTCTCCACGAACGCGATGAGATTCATTCTCCGTCGTATCCATTCAAGTATAATTATCATTTTATGATTTAAAAATAATGTTTAAGGACATGATATCATTCTGGATATGAATAATATACAACCTATCCATGAAAAACAAGACTTACATGACAAAACATATAAAAGAAAACGAGTAAGTTAACACCCAAAACAACGATAAATCTAAGATATTGTTAACAAAGCAATGTTAAAAGATCATATATGATATCATATGAATGTATATGATTCTTGTATAATTTAATAACAATTATTTCACCATTATACAGGAGGTTAACCTACCC
Source organism: Viscum album (assembly GCA_963277665.1). Lineage (NCBI taxonomy): Eukaryota > Viridiplantae > Streptophyta > Magnoliopsida > Santalales > Viscaceae > Viscum > Viscum album. The sequence continues at coordinate 1,814,702,215 of OY728156.1, forward strand.
CAACCAAGGAAAAGTACAAGGTAAGGGTTTACTTCACAACCTCTTCATTATCCAAGGTTGTTTATACATAATTATCTACTGGGACCTCGTTATCATCCAAATCCATGTTTCTTAAAAATGTCTTTCAAAACATTTTTACTATTAAATGGAAAATGGGTTAAAGTCTTTTATACCCTTATAAGTTTTTGAAAAGGATCTCACCGTCGTTTTCCAAACAAGGTACTTTTTGACCTTTTTGACAAATTTAAGGTAAGAAACTTTTCAAAGTAAATGTATTATTTTATAATTATGGGACTTTTAAATGATTTAAAAAAAAGGAGAGTTATTTCTCTCAAATAGCTTTGATTCCATCCATGTCAACATCCTTTGATGGGTTTTAAGTTTAATTGAAATTGATTTATGATACAAAACTTCCATTGAGCATTTCGTGAAATATTTGACTGAGGATGTGTTATTTTATACCATCCATAGTTTATGGAGAAATTATTGACATTTCGTATGCTAGTTTTAATACGAATATTTATGTTATGTTTTAACCTATTCATATGAGGAATGTATTGGACTTAATATGTGACGGGTGGAGCCCGCTATAGCTCCTCGATGCATCGGTAGGTCTCATGAGACAACTAGACGTGGAATTGGCCGAGGCCCTTTCCCAATTTGATTTATGGTTTTGGCCGAGGCCTTAATCATTTTAGATGTCTTGGCCGAGGCCTTGGCAAAATGTTTCAGAATGTCCGGCATTATACATTCCCTCATTATGGAAGTGGTTATTGATATTTCATGTGATTATTCGACTAGTAGAATATCCATGTGAGTAAGTAAATGGCATTATTTCAGTTTACTTTTGCCATATTATGCCAAAGTTCATGTTCAATAAGGCTTTTGTTTTAGTTATACATTGCCTTAAATGTTAATGTTTATTTATGAAAGCTTCCGCAATATTGTTATCCTTACTGAGCATCTGAGCTCACCCCTTTCAATGTTTAAAAATTTTCCAGGATGTGAAGAAGTGTATTATGACTGACTTGCAAGAATAGTCAGTGAAGATATGAGTGTGGGCTATGAAGACCATGTTATTGTAGTTTGTTTAATTTTGATGTAATGAAAGACTTATGAATGTATCTAGTGTTTCCAAGGCTACTAAACTAATCGGTCTTTCGAGACTTGATCTTTTGTGATCATGCCAATGTTACGAAGTAATGCACCGACTCTGGGTAGCTGGGGTCGGGGCGTTACAGTTGGTATCAGAGGCAGTTTAGTACTAACCTTGGAAGCTAGATTTAGATAAACTCTGATTAGAGCACATAGCCCGAAGATAGACTTTGAGGATTAGTATAGAAGAACTTCCTAGAATTTTGGTATTGTAGAGATTTTGTGAGTTTTCCGAGCAATACATCCCTGTCTGGATACGAGCAGGTAGAGGCGGCTCTGGCACAGATGTACCTAGGGGTAAAACCCGAAAACACTGCTGTGAGCTAGACTCGAACGGGAACTGGTGCACGACAACGGGCCTTGCTGCACTCTTGGTTACGACACTCCCGGGGGATATGCTTAGGATAACTCTCATTTTCTTTACAAATCATTATGAAGGGTTTATGAGTATATACTTCCTCAAAGAAAACATTTCTTTTATGATTATGGATTATATCCATAAATAGTTCAATTTAAGTTAAGTGTTTTATAAGTTTGTGATTATGTATTTTGATTCATAAACTAATCTAGTTTATGCCATTATTTAGAAATGGCGCCTGGTGGAAGGAATGGAAACCGTATCAATGCACGCACTCCGTGTAGGGATTGCCCTCCTGCTCAGGATAATTATGGTGGAGCTAGTGATACAACTGGTGCTGATCAGCTTCTCACCGTACTGGGACAACTCACGCAGGTTATGAATAACAACCTTACTCGTATGGAGCACCCTGATCCGCAACGTGGAGGATCAATGCTAGACCGTTTCATGAGGCAACAACCGCCAACCTTCAATGGGAGTACAAATCCTATAGTAGCTGAGCAATGGATAAATTCCTTAGAGAAAATATTCCATGCCTTGGGGAGTAGTGAAAGGGAGAATGTTATCATGGCAGTTTACCGCCTCACTGGAGATGCCGATCAATGGTGGTCACTAATTCAAAACACAAAGGAGGATGATGAATTAACAAACATGGAATGGCAGGAGTTCAAAGAGCTATTTTTAGAAAAATACTTTCCTCGAGACCATCGAGCGGATATGGAGAGGCAATTTCTGAGTCTGAGGCAGAAGGAGGATGAGAATGTCGCAAAGTATGAGGCTAACTTTACAAGGTTAGCAAGGTATGCTGCAGATTACATACGTAACCCAAGAAGTAAGACTGATCGTTTCTTTGATGGGTTGAAACCATTTCTCCGTCGAGCTTTAGTATCACAAACCTTCTCTTCATACGAAGGTATTGTCTCATGCGCCATCAAGACGGAAAAGGAATTCTCTAAGTCTTATGACTTTAAATCAAAGCAAGATAAGAAGAGATCCGCTGAAAACTCTGGGAAAGGAAATAAGGAAACAGGGAAGAAGGGTAGAAATGAATTTCCACCCTGTGATAATTGTGGTAGGAAGCACCCTGGTGCCTGTCTAAAAGGAAAAGGAGTATGTTACAAGTGTGGTGAAAAAGGCCACCAAGCTCATGAATGCAAGGGAAAGAAAGCGGCTGTCAACGTGGAATGTTATAATTGTAGAGAGAAGGGACATTATGCAAATGAATGTCCTAAGCGTCAGGGGAACTTACCTCAGAAGAGGCCAAGGGATCAAGGCCAGGCTTATGCTATCACTACTGCTGAGGTGGAAGCTCCGAAAGACATGGTGGCAGGTAATTTAATGGTTTCCTCAAGTTTAGCAAATGCATTATTTGATTCTGGATCATCGCATTGTTTCATATCTTCCCAGTTTGCTAAGAAAATTAGATATTTCCAATTTGATTTAACAAGGGAGTTGTCGGTCAAAACCCCTAAGGGAAGTATTGTTGCAACAAAGTTTTGTCGATTAGTTCCCATTAGAGCACCTAAATGTTCTTTACCTGCTGATCTCATCGTCATACCCATGATTGAATTTGATATAATCCTTGGTATGGATTGGCTTTCAGACCATGATGCAAAAATTTATTGTAAGAGGAAAGAGGTTACAATTCTTGATGATAATGATAAGGAACACCTTATCTTTAGAGCAGAATCGTCGCCACATAATTCTTATCTAGATCCACCCCCAGTAGCTCAACTAAATTCAATTATTGGGGAGGAAGAGAAGGAAGTTACTGAGGATGAGGAAAGTAATATTCAAATAGAGGATTTACCTATTGTGAGAGAATATGTTGATGTGTTTCCGGAAGATTTACCTGGACATCCTCCAGAACGAGAAGTTGAGTTTTCCATTGATTTGATTCCTGGATCAAGGCCCATATCGAAGACCCCTTATAGAATGGCCACTATGGAATTAGTTGAACTAAAGAAACAACTAGAGGAATTGAGTAATAAGGGATTTATTCGCCCTAGTGTTTCTCCTTGGGGAGCCCCTGTTCTTTTTGTTAAGAAGAAAGATGGATCTATGAGGTTGTGCGTTGATTATAGGGAGATCAATGCTATAACAATAAAGAATAAGTATCCCCTACCTCGCATTGATGATTTGTTTGACCAACTGCATGGAGCTCAATACATTTCAAAGATTGACCTTCGGTCTGGATACCATCAGTTGTGTGTGAAGAAGGAAGACGTTCCAAAGACAGCATTTCGAACAAGGTACGGGCATTACGAGTTTACAGTAATGCCTTTTGGATTGACTAATGCACCCTCTGTTTTCATGGATCTAATGAACAGAGTTTTCAAGGAATATCTTGATGACTTTGTAGTGGTATTTATTGATGATATCTTGGTATACTCCAAAAGCCACGAAGATCATGAAAATCACTTACGCATTATCCTGAAGACTCTTAGAAGACATGAATTATATGGGAAATTTAGCAAGTGTGAATTCTGGCTTCACGAGATTTCTTTTCTTGGCCATATTGTCTCTAAGGATGGAATTTCCGTTGATCCTTCTAAAACCAAGGCAATCCAAGAATGGCCAGCACCGACACGTATAACTGAGGTACGCAGTTTTATTGGTTTAGCAGGTTATTATCGACGTTTCGTCCAGAATTTTGCCAGACTGGCTAACCCATTGACAAAGCTCACACGTAAAGGGATTAAATTTGTCTGGACAAAAGAGTGTGAAGAATGTTTTGAAGAACTAAAGAGAAGATTAGTCAATGCCCCTGTATTGACTCTACCATCGGGGAATGATGGGTTTGTTATTTTTAGTGATGCATCGAAGAAAGGACTCGGTTGTGTCCTTATGCAGAATGATAAGGTCATTGCCTATGCATCACGACAGCTAAAAATTCATGAGCAAAACTATCCTACTCATGATCTTGAGTTAGCAGCTGTGATCTTTGCTTTAAAGATATGGAGACATTACCTCTATGGTGAAAAATGTGAGATTTATACTGATCACAAGAGTTTGAAGTATATTTTCACACAAAAAGAACTCAACATGAGGCAAAGGAGATGGCTTGAACTACTCAAGGATTATGATTGCACGATACATTACCACCCGGGGAAGGCAAACAAGGTGGCAGATGCTTTGAGTAGAAAAGACCATGGAGTTTTGAATGTGATGAGAATTGAAAGGGATCCAATTTTCTTGGATCTAGTGAAGATGGACATGGGAATAACTGGGGAAGGTGAAACATCAATGCTTTTTCAAATGGTTGCCAAACCATCATTACTAGAAAGGATTAAGAGTTCTCAAACCAATGATGAAGAATTTCAAAAGAAGATTAAAGGTGTGAATGATGGAAGATTGAGGGACTTTGTGTATAAGGATGGAATTTTGAAATTCGGGAAGAGACTTTGTGTTCCCGATATATCTGATCTAAAAAGGGAATTGCTGGATGATGCTCATAGTTCCAACTTCTCTATACACCCGGGGAGCACCAAAATGTATAGAGATTTAAAGGAACATTTTTGGTGGGACAATATGAAGAGGGAGATTGCTGATTTTGTGTCAAGGTGTATGGTTTGTCAACAAGTGAAAGCTGGAAGGCAACATCCTGGTGGAGTATTGCAACCTCTTCCCATACCTGAGTGGAAATGGGATAATATTACGATGGACTTTGTCATGGGACTACCAAAGACTCCTAGAAGGAATGATGCAATATCGGTCATTGTTGATCGACTTACTAAGTCAGCACATTTTCTGGCTATACGGGAGGATCTACCACTTGAACGTCTAGCAAGACTATATATTAATGAAGTTGTAAGACTTCATGGAGTACCCCTATCGATTGTTTCTGATCGTGATCCTCGTTTTACTTCAAGATTCTGGAAAAGTCTTCAAAAGGCCTTGGATACTGAACTTCGTTTGAGCACTGCCTATCACCCTCAAACAGATGGACAATCAGAACGGACTATTCAAACCTTAGAAGACATGTTGAGATCGTGCTCTCTTGACTTTCAGGGTATGTGGGATCAATATTTACCACTGGTAGAATTTTCCTATAACAATAGCTTCCATTCGAGTATTCAGATGGCACCATATGAAGCGTTATACGGAAAGAGATGTCGTACACCAACCTGTTGGGATGACGTTGGTGAAAGAAAACTTGTAGGCCCAGAACTAGTGGAGGAAACAGTGGAAAAGGTGAAAGTGATTCAAAATCACATCAAAGCAGCTCAAAGTAGGCAGAAGAGCTATGCCGATAATCGAAGGAAGGATTTGGAATTTCAAGTTGGTGATCATGTTTTCCTGAGGGTATCTCCATGGAAGGGAGTCATACGTTTTGGTAAGAAAGGTAAATTGAGTCCCAGGTACATCGGACCTTTCGAAATTCTGGAACGAGTTGGGGCTGTAGCTTACCGTTTGGCAATGCCGCCAAGTCTCTCCAAAGTTCACGATGTGTTCCACGTATCTCTGTTGAGGAAATACATGCCTGACCCAACGCATGTACTCACCTATGAGGAATTAGAACTGGAACCCGATCTTTCCTATTGTGAAGAGCCCGTCAGGATTCTTGATGTGAGGGAGCAGGTGCTGAGAAACCGGACGACTCGGCTGGTGAAGGTTTTGTGGAGAAATCATAAAATGGAAGAGGCAACGTGGGAACCTGAGGAATTTATGATGAAAAACCACCCGAGTCTTTTTATGCAGTAATACCCTAGAAATTGCGAGGACGCAATTATTTGAAGGAGGGGAGAATGTAACACCCCAAGTTTCCACTGTATGTTTCCCTTCGAATAATGCAATAGCTTGCATTGTACGCAAGTTCGAGTTCTAACACAACGCAACTAATCAAAGTAGCCGTTATGAATAGTAATAACCACCTTTTAAAATTATAGAAATTTTATATTTCAAAATGGACTTCATTTTTGAATTCGTAATATCGAAATTATCCTAAGTTGAATTTTTTGTAACTTTCTGAGAACTTCCAATTTTTTTTTATGAATAGTGAAAAATACTTAAAACAACTTTTTTAATCAAAATAATTAATTGTGATAAATTATACTATTTAGTGGTTTTAAAGTATAATTAGAATATATTTTTACCATTTTATCCAATGGTGGTCATTGGAATTAATTTAACATTGAAATCGAACATAAACAATTGCCAATCTTTTGATATAAATTGTTTCTTAAAAACACGCTATTTGTTCTGACAGCGGGAATTAATTATAAAATTAATTAATGCAACTTATATGTTTGGAATTTTGTAAAATAGACATCATTTTTGAATTCGGAATATCAATTATATCTTAGGGTGAAATTTTGGCATTGTTCTGAAAAACTTCAATTTTTGATGAATAGTGAAACCACTAAGTGGTAGTTAAATAACTGATTTTTCGTTTAAATGAAAGTTTACCACTAATGTGTATTGAATTTTGAAAATCCGACATACATGGTTGTCATTAGTATGTAAAATGTGGTTCAATGGGATAAAAATAATTTTTTGGTGAATAGTAACTTATTAAGTCTTAATCGCGATTAGTGGTAATTAGTGTAGTTTAAGGTATAAATAATACTTTAATAATATGAAATGACCTAGACACATGTCCCAACCTCATTGGGTGTGTCATGGCCGACCAAGACAAGCCATGGCCTAACTTGGGGACCCCATGGATCCACTTTTGTTGGGAAATAACATAAATTACTTTTTATTTAATGTTAAAGTGAAAATGACACTAACATAAAGTGTTTTACTAAAACAATTTTTAAGTAGGGTTACACAAGTCCAAATTTTGACTATAAATATTCATTAGAAAGCTAAAAAGATTTCCTACATCATAGTATTTGTTTTATAATTTTTAGACATTAAATAAATTAAATTATTTATGACATCATTATGATGTGGCGATGACCTCATTATTTAACGATTTAAATAAAATGAGAAGATAATGCAAAATCCAAGGCTTACACTTGTCCAAAGCCTATTGGATGAAGAGATTTCGAAACCTTATCACCTTAGCCTCGAATTATATAAGTGTGGGACCTTTAGAATCCGAAAAGCATTGTGAAATAATGTAACATTTCAATCTTTCCAAAAGTGCCCCTCCTCTCCTCTTATAAAAGGCCCCCACCTCTACCACCTTATTCACACTTCCAAGCCTTTTGGTTCGGCCAACCCCTGCCCAAATACTCTACCAACTTCTCTCCCTTCGTCCTAGAAGCTTTACTTTAGTCAGAAAGCCATCCTAAGGAGTCCTTTTGATCAAATCAAAAGGAAGAACCCGAAGAAGAGGTAACATTTTCATCACCCTCTTTCAAGTTTCTTTCTTCTTCCACTCCCTCTTTGTTTATTATTTCAATTCTAAAATTATAACTCCAGTATCTTCTATATACTGTGATGTTATTATAAATATGGAACAACCATATTCAATATTCTACCCATCATTTGAATGACATGTCACCATACGTGCGTACGTACGGCTTACCGTCTCCACGTCGTGGTGTAATTGTTATTCATTATATTATTATTTAGATGGGTATAATAATGATATGTAATTCATGTAAATAATAAATATAACATGATAACGATTCTTTATATATGATACACTATCCAATTATATATTATTTTAATATCAAAATAATGATATTGTCGCTCGTGCGTACGTACGGACTACCGTCTCCACGAACGCGATGAGATTCATTCTCCGTCGTATCCATTCAAGTATAATTATCATTTTATGATTTAAAAATAATATTTAAGGACATGATATCATTCTGGATATGAATAATATACAACCTATCCATGAAAAACAAGACTTACATGACAAAACATATAAAAGAAAACGAGTAAGTTAACACCCAAAACAACGATAAATCTAAGATATTGTTAACAAAGCAATGTTAAAAGATCATATATGATATCATATGAATGTATATGATTCTTGTATAATTTAATAACAATTATTTCACCATTATACAGGAGGTTAACCTACCCCAACCAAGGAAAAGTACAAGGTAAGGGTTTACTTCACAACCTCTTCATTATCCAAGGTTGTTTATACATAATTATCTACTGGGACCTCGTTATCATCCAAATCCATGTTTCTTAAAAATGTCTTTCAAAACATTTTTACTATTAAATGGAAAATGGTTTAAAGTCTTTTATACCCTTATACGTTTTTGAAAAGGATCTCACCGTCGTTTTCCAAACAAGGTACTTTTTGACCTTTTTGACAAATTTAAGGTAAGAAACTTTTCAAAGTAAATGTATTATTTTATAATTATGGGACTTTTAAATGATTAAAAAAAAGGAGAGTTATTTCTCTCAAATAGCTTTGATTCCATCCATGTCAACATCCTTTGATGGGTTTTAAGTTTAATTGAAATTGATTTATGATACAAAACTTCCATTGAGCATTTCGTGAAATATTTGACTGAGGATGTGTTATTTTATACCATCCATAGTTTATGGAGAAATTATTGACATTTCGTATGCTAGTTTTAATACGAATATTTATGTTATGTTTTAACCTATTCATATGAGGAATGTATTGGACTTAATATGTGACGGGTGGAGCCCGCTATAGCTCCTCGATGCATCGGTAGGTCTCATGAGACAACTAGACGTGGAATTGGCCGAGGCCCTTTCCCAATTTGATTTATGGTTTTGGCCGAGGCCTTAATCATTTTAGATGTCTTGGCCGAGGCCTTGGCAAAATGTTTCAGAATGTCCGGCATTATACATTCCCTCATTATGGAAGTGGTTATTGATATTTCATGTGATTATTCGACTAGTAGAATATCCATGTGAGTAAGTAAATGGCATTATTTCAGTTTACTTTTGCCATATTATGCCAAAGTTCATGTTCAATAAGGCTTTTGTTTTAGTTATACATTGCCTTAAATGTTAATGTTTATTTATGAAAGCTTCCGCAATATTGTTATCCTTACTGAGCATCTGAGCTCACCCCTTTCAATGTTTAAAAATTTTCCAGGATGTGAAGAAGTGTATTATGACTGACTTGCAAGAATAGTCAGTGAAGATATGAGTGTGGGCTATGAAGACCATGTTATTGTAGTTTGTTTAATTTTGATGTAATGAAAGACTTATGAATGTATCTAGTGTTTCCAAGGCTACTAAACTAATCGGTCTTTCGAGACTTGATCTTTTGTGATCATGCCAATGTTACGAAGTAATGCACCGACTCTGGGTAGCTGGGGTCGGGGCGTTACATGGAATCCCCCTAAGAGTCCTGGAGCAGGATACTCTATTTATTCTTCATTCCTTAGGTGGAGTTCTTGGTATCAATGTGGCCAGAACTATGTTGTCACTGATCCTATAATTAGAAGGCTAATCTAAATTTATTTTTTGGTATCACCCCAAGGCCTTGTCTATGATCCTCATTTATTATATTGGACCTATCTTCAAATCTATCAGTGTATATTTCTCATGGAAAGATATAATGATAAGTAACTCTTAGACGGACATCATCATTGCTAACAGACTTAGGAGTGTGTTCTCCTAGATGAGTGATTTATGGAATCTTTGAGCTATAAATCCTAGTGCTAGTGTATAATGGTTGTAAATTACCTCTAGACTGTGTGTATTAGATTGAGTATATATATATATTCTTGTTATATGTGTTGTAGACATATACATGTGTAGAAAAGATTGTACTATCCTTTATTGTATTTATTTTTAGTTTATAGTTGTCCTACTGAGTATTATTATACTCACCCATACATGGAATTTTTCTACAAAAGTCATCTCTTGTGTAGATGATCGACGCTTTGATAGAGTCCTATGTGGACTAAGACAAGATGGTTTTTAGTGAGACCGTATCGACCAGGGTGTCTTCCTACGGCTTTTAAATAGCAGTCCCAATACCTTTTACTTACAGGTTGGACTTGTGTAACAGACTTCATATGGAAGGCTTGTATTTGGCCCTGTTTTACATTACTTTACTTCCTATCATTCTCTATTTGTGGGATATAGTTGAATACATGCATTTTTTACTTATTGGTTTTCAAATTTACTCATCTTGTGGGCTTGGATGTGTGTGTGTGTGTGTGTGTGTATAGGTACATAGGAAATGCCTCCCATGTTAGTGATATGCCTACTCTGTGCTATTCACCAGCCCCTAGCCTATTAGAGGCGAACTTGGGGAGTCATGGAATTGGTCCCATTTGGATGGGTCATGACATTTCCACACTCTCTTTATTCATTTTATATGTAATTCCATATCATATTCTATGAATCATATTTTATGATCTAGGATTTGTTGGGTATGATTTTCTTTTGTATCTTGATTATACCCATATGATCATCTTATTCTCACTTTTGTTCTTTGATTATTATCACTTATGTATACCCTTACTAAGAATTTGATCTCACCCCTTTATTTATTTTTATTTCCCTAGGTTATGAAGATGAGTGTAGCCTATAAGAAGTCTAAAGGGGGGTATATTATGGTTCTATTATAGATAAATGTTCATAAGTTTCAAAAACTAAGTTTCCTATGTAATTGTTCCTCAAAAAAACTAAACTAAAAGGTTCTCTGAGTTGTGTGAGATTATTGTGATATGTAATACCAATGTAAAAATTGTGAAATTTTAGTTTGGATAATATCACTCGATATCAAATTTAGTTTTTAAAACTAACTATTTTAGCAATGTACCCAAGATTATGGGTCTGTGGTACCTCATTAGCCATGGAAGAAAACCCATAACATGCGTGATCAATCATCAACATAAACAACATGTATATAAAGAACATAAATAAAAACTTACATTTACTTCTAAAAGATTTTTATTTTACTCTTTTATGGATTATTCTTGATAATTATCTCTTATAAATATCCAAAATAGTTTTCCCTCTGATGGAATTACAATGGCCTTAGATCCTCATTCATAATGAAATGACCCCCATTCTTTAAAGGTGTTCTAGTACTCTCTTATAGAAGAAGATAAATGAAGTATTTGAGAGGAATATAGTATTGGTTATGGACAAAAATATCAAGTATACACCAATAAGGGGATTCTTTCAATTATATGGTCTCTCTTCATTAAATGAAGAGAGTGGATCATTGCTTTCCACTCTTAGAAGATGATCTACATTACGATAACGCATGTCTGATGGGGTGTAAATAATAACTAAATACTTTTATTATTATATCACGCATGTAAATTAATAAAATAATAAACAATTTAGATCATAATTGAAGTAAACTAATCAATAATATGTGGCATTATCCATTCACTTTCTATTATAACACCATCATAAATTAAAAAAGAAGAATTGCAAGCTTTATTTGATATTGAGATATTGTATTCAGTGATGTGAATCACAAGAATATCATAAATTATGACTCAAGGGAGATCATATTATTTGATATACCTATTTAAAATCCATTTACAATGCCTCATACCAATATCACTAACTACATTTAGGCCACTAATTAGATTATAATTATAAACTAATGGAGAAGCCACTAGCCAAAGTGGAATCCAAAACTGGTGGGAATTCCCAAAATGGAACTAGTAAGAGAGTAATACTAAACTTGTATACAATAAGTAAAGAATAATAATAATCTATATTGGGTGAGGATGAGTAAATCACAATCATTCCCCATTAATATATTTTTCATCCGGCCCCCACTAATATACACGATCACTAATAGTTTTATGGTCTACAGTCATGGATCTATTTCCATGATTTGTATAACCATAACAATATCACTTTATTATAATTTTTTATAAAATATTTAAAAGGGGATGTTATATTATTATGGTTTTATAAAACCATAATATTATACTACCTATTTTTATAGTTTTAATTTAACCATAATAGTAGAGGTAAAATTGTTACAGTTTTAAAAATAGTAAAACTAGAGTTAAAAATAGTTTACTTGGAAAAAACCCTCCCATATCCCAACCCTAATTCGTTATTCCTCTCATTCATCATTCTACTACCACAACCCTTGAAGATATAAAACCTTATAACATTGTCACCCCTTCTTCATGGCCACCCACGACCTAAGGCAAGGTGACCCAATTTCTCCAAGCCTCTTTATCCTCTCTCAGGATGTCCTTAGACACATTCTTTATAAGAGAATCAATAACAGCAAGATCATTCCCTACTGTAGAAGAATGAGATATCCTTCCATTTCCAACATAATGTTCACAGATGATATGTTCATCTTCATGAATGAAAATAGTATATCTATTAGAGGAATTAACAAGGTGTTGGAGAATTACTATCACTAGAGAATCTATGATATAAACAAGGAAAAAAGCATCTTATACATCTCAAAAAGATGTATTTCTGGGTAGATTTCTGTGGTATAGAATAACCATGACATGAAAAGAGGGGACATCCCTATAGAGTACCTAGGTTCTCCCCTTTCCTCAAGTAGGATTCATATCCATGATATTGATTACCTCATTAGCAAAACCATGGACTGGGTCCTAAACTGGAAGAGTAGATACATAACCTTTGGAGGCCATATTTCTCTAGTTAACGACATTCTCCTTGATACCCCTATTCATGTTCTCCCATCCATTAAATTAAAAAAAAGTATCATAAAAAATATTGATAATATCCTATATGGTTTCATCTAGGACACTTTTTCAGAAGGTAAGTATCAATGGGCGTCCTGGCACATAGTATAAAGGCCCTCTAGGGAAGGTGGAATCAGCATCTGAAGCTTTGACGATAACCTTACATGAATTCATGAAAAGATGGAATGGGAAATAATGGAACAGGGTATGTTGTGGGGTATCACCATGCACACCTCACTTTGGGAACCCTTCCATAGTTTATGTCCATGCTTTCCCACTCTGGTTCGTGCTCTCTCCCATTATTAATACTCTCCAACATCACTCTTAATGGATTGTTGGGAAGGGTGACATCTCATTATGGCTTCAAAACTAGTTTGGGAATACCCTTGGCTTCCTGAGGTGCCCTTCCTTCTCTATCTCCTTTTGGGAGGCTATTTATCACCCACCCCTCATCAAGGTTGTGTTGTATGAGGACAAAATGGACAACTTTAATCTCATTGAACTAAACTCTAAACATGATAGATGTGTCTTCACCCTCTCTTCTTTGGGTACTTTCTCTACAAGGTATTTTTGAAGAACCTTGGAGATTCAAGATCATGTAGATATTTGGAATAAGGTCCTTTGGACCAAAAGAATCCCCATGAAGTACAACTTTATCACATGGAGGATATGGAACAAGGTTGTCCATAATGATGATAATGTTAAGCGCTACCGCATCCCGTTGTCTTCAAGATGTTCCTAATACAAAAATCACAGAAATTAAAATGCAGGCCATATTTTCTTAGAGGGAGACTGTGTGAATGTGGTGTGGGATTAATTTTGTGAGTTTAATACTATCCATTCTCAAAACATGGCTGATTTTCCATTCCTGGAATGGTGGATCCACAGTGCGGGTGAGAAAGTTCCAGAGAAGTTGGCCCACACCATGTTTCTGCATGCAGGTTGCTGGTTCTTACGGAAGGCTAGGAATAATGTTAGGCACAAAGGGAACCAATCCTCATGTAGGTCCATTATCATAAAATCTAAGAACCTTCTCCTTGATATGGTCAGTCTCATCACCAACTGGAAAGAGGCTCCCACTCTACAACGTCTATATGTGAACATCTGCAATGACCACCATAGTAGCAGCATCACAAGGAGACACTGGGTGTGTTGGTCCCCTCCTTCCATGGGCCTCAAACTCAATATTAATAGGTCGTGCATTTTAGGTTCCCTAAGCGGAGTAGGGTTCATCTGTGAATTCACAAGTTCGGTCATCTTGGATTTTTTATAACTATCTAGGTCATGGTTCCTCCCTTTAGGTGGAAGTCTAGGCACTTCTCTATGGTCTTGCCTTAGGCCTCTAGAAGAGTATTAGTTTTTTTAGGCTAAAACTAACTCAAATATACTTTACAACACCCTGCATGGCATTGGTTTTACTCCTTGATCAATTCACTACATCATTAGAAAGTTTTGAGGAATGATTAACACCAACACCAGAGTGGTTCATACATGGCGTGAGGGTAACCAAGTCACTAACCACCAAGATTCTCATGATCTACCTAGTCCATATCCTATATTCCTTCATAATGTGAACAACCTTAAGACAGAAGAGGTTAATCAAGTTAGAGGGGATTCCCTTGGCCTGCACTATTTTATTCCACCTTAGGCTCCACTTATCCTTGGAGGTATGGGTTTTCCTTGTCTTTTCTTGTAATTTAATTTCCTTAATATAAATTTACATGATGATTATGATACATTTCATTGTTTAAAAAAAATAGTATCGTTGGTGTTTATTAGGGTTTTATAGTTTTTTTATGATGTTTTGTTATTAATAATCATTTGATAATTCTTTTTCTAATAGGAGATAGTATTGGAGGATGTTTATTAAGGTTAAAATTTTAATTTGTTAATATTAATCAATATTTTTATTAATTTTTAAATATTGAAATATATGCATTTTTAATTTTTTTAAATAAATTTTTATAGGTTTTTAATTATATATATATATATATATATATTATACTTAATTGTATTTGATGAGTCTAAATTATGTATAACATTGTTTGAAAAATTTAGTATCTTAAATTGATCGAATACTACCTTATATCTGTATTTTTTAGTGATTTGTGTTAAATTACAGATTTGAAGGGAATTTTTGGGCTTTAAATATTTTTTAAGGAAAAAATAACTGAATCATGTTGTATTGATTGAATAACTATTTGATTAATTATTGGAGGAATTTAAGGAGCATAGCTAGAAAAGAAAACATTGTGAAACCCATGGAACAATTCCATAGTATCCACTTATGGGGTTGATTTTATAATATTGAGAAATATATTACACAATGATTAGACATATGACACCACAATTAGGGTTGAAAAATATTAATTATCGAATCTTACATCTTGTGTAAAATTAAATTTCTTTATAGAGAAGGCATTTTGGTAAAGAACCATAAATATGGATATCAAAGGTAAAAATATCTTTTTCTTATTTATAAAATTCACTATGGATAGAAAGGAAATATTGGTAAATTCCCAGGAGGCAGTTCCCTTTTCATGTAAGAGTAAAATCTAAGGCATGTAAAAGTATGTTGGTGTTCAAGTAGAAGAATGTATCTAAGTATAGGGTGTGTATGAGTCATTTTTTAGACACACTTTATTTTGTAAAATTGACTTACTCAAAATATAATGGTACCTTCCAATGTGAAATTTGGATTATGACTAAATTTTCACAAAAAACTATTGTGTTGTGCCATGGTGATGTGTAAATTTATTTCTAATTCTGAGAATATGTAAAAAAATTGGGCCAAAGTTTTGTTGCACTGGATCCTTTGTGAAGAGTCCATGGATATGTATGATTCATCCCTAATCCATTTGAAGAGGAAATAAATTCCTATATTAAAACCCTTCCACCATGGTGTGGAGGGTCATAAAATGAAAAAAATGTTGGAAATTAATGCTACTAACCCACATGCCACAACATCACTCTATGTCGCAGTCTACTCAAGCATTTTTTAAAGATGGTAAACCCATAATTATAAATATTGGAAGTATTTCACAATAATATTTAGAGAGATTAAAAATTAAAATGAGATATATTTATACCACATCGTAAAAACCCTTTTGCAAGTGGAATTGGATAAATAATCAAGGAAAATCTAGGCTTTTACTACTCCATGCCACAATCCCCTTGGTTTCATCCTGTGGTGATTGGATTATTTAATCTACAAGACATTAACTTTGAAAATATTATTGATTTGGGTACTCATAGAGAAAATGATGACAAGAGGATGTAGTATTTTAGAGAGGAGACTTACAAATAGGATTTAAACATTCATTTGATAATTTTATGTTTTGATTCATTATTTTGGATTGATATTGAAGTTTGTATGGTAGTAAATTTTCATTATTTTATTTTTATTCTTGCTTTTCTTTACCTTTATTCAAGTATGTGTGTTATATCCCTTGAGAGTGTTATTTCATTTTTTATAGATTATGACTTTTTATATCTTCTCCAGTGGTATTTTAGAAGGAGTGTTGGATATTAGGGGATAAACCCGAATGAAATAGAGGGGAGTGGGATAGTGAGAGCCTACCACAACACTAACTTTTCCTTTTAGTACTAAACTTAATGTATCTGGGTATTACTTTCTTACCATAAATAAGAGGAATAACAACTAAAATTAATCATCATATTTGGGAAAATACCTTTTTAAATTGATCCATTGTCTATATTCCATATCTAATGTTTAATAAATTTGAGTTTGATCTCTTCCCTGGTATCATTATTATTATAGAATGTTTCCTCAATATTGTGTTTCAACTAGCTTTCATCCATCCATTTATCTAAATAAAGAATCAAGAATTGTTCACTATGTTAGGATCATTCATGTTCCAAGTGGTTTGACCTCAATAATCAAAATTACTTTACAAAAATATTATTATTCTAGTGATTATGGTTTTGTGTTAACAATTATAAACTCTGACCAATTCCCCCAAGAGTTGAAAAAACCAAGGGATGTGTTATGGTTTTAGAATTATTTCTAGATACATGACAACAGAACATTCCTAGGAATCCACTATAAAATAAACATTTCATTCTTTTGTCTCTTTATATTTTTAAATTTTATTATGTGTCACATTCTTAGGAGTTCTTGTTTTTACATTAGGTTATAGGTGCATGAACCACACTCCACATAAAAAATCAAGGAGTTTATATTTTTGAGGATCTACACAAATTTCCC
Source organism: Viscum album (assembly GCA_963277665.1). Taxonomy (NCBI): domain Eukaryota; kingdom Viridiplantae; phylum Streptophyta; class Magnoliopsida; order Santalales; family Viscaceae; genus Viscum; species Viscum album. The sequence goes on from OY728156.1 coordinate 1,814,719,508, forward strand.
AATAAAATTAAAGATTATTTGTTTCACAACGAGAGGAAAATAATGGAAAAACAAGGATCCCATACATCTAGGGAGGATCTCTACAACATCATTTGTGAAGTGAAAGCACCATGATAGATGACACTAATAGACTTCATACTATCATCCACCAATGTAATTTTTCTCAGCATCATATGACCACCCATTTTGGATAACAACATAGAGTTGAATCTAAATGAACTTTAGATGATTCAAAATGTTAGTAAATTCTAAGTCATGTATAATGATGATCTCCAAGGTAGAATTTCCAACTTTTTAGAAATTTGAAATATATTCATGAACAAAAAAATCTTTGATTATTTCATCTGGATTAAATCTTTCCCATTATAATTAATGGGGAAATCAGATTAGTGGTTGAAGACACATCCACTACGATATTTCATGACCTAGTGAGAACCTGATTGTCGATTTATATAGAAATATTTCCTACTAAAAAATGAATTGAATATCAAAATTTACATTTAGAACATCTCATAGTAGTATATAGAATTGATCTATGAGGCTAATAGGTATTTTTAGATCATCTTATAATCCTGGGAAGTAGAATAAAAACAAAACATAGTCTAAACTATACTTGAAAGAATAAAAAATACATGAATAACAAAGAAAATAAAAAACAGATCATACCTAAAACCCTCAAGAATAAGTCTCCAAATTCATTCTTCTTAAGAAAATTCCTAATGAGAGTTAAAGAAGAAGAAAAACTCTTTATTCTTCCTCTAAGGGGGAAACATCAGTCAAAGGATCCGTGGATATATTGTGAGGAATATTTAGCACCATGGGGAAACTAGTGTATTCACTATTGAATAATGAATAGTGTTTTAAGAATAAAGGATCTATAGATATATTTTCAAGAAACTAATGATCATTAAAAAACATTATCTTCACCCACCAATGAGGGAACTCGTTCCATTTTATGGGTATTTCCCCACACTCCTCTAAAATTTTATAATAATCAGGTGTGTCAGTTGTCATCAATACCACTATAGAATTATTCTTTCTTGATTATTGTATTTAAATTATTCAATAAAAAAATAAAAATACATTAATTAATTTGATAGATTCTATATGGGAAGGATGTGGAATATGTGTGTACCCTTAGATTGAATCACTTGTAACCAGACCACATTGGGTTCAATGTAGTCACATGTTGAAACTTAAGGATACATTGGTAGGTAATGTATTCTTATTTTATTTTCATCCTATGTATATAGTTTATTTCACCATTATTAATATCCTATATTGAATAAAATATCATAATGTCTTTGTGTAAAACTTCACAACTATTTTTAAATCTATCCAAAACCCTTTATAGATATGGTTTCATTAAGCTTTCTTAATTTTTAGAACAAAAATATTTTCTTATCTCTACTTATATGATGATATGGTATTTTTTATATTAACTTGAATTCTATTAAAAAAAGTAATATTATTTTATCAATTTATATAAGGTCAAAAGTCCCAACTTTAACCTTCTTTACAAATGTGTAAACAAATCACATTTTATAACTTTTTCTTTATGATAAAATTTTTCCACCTCCCTCATTTATTTTATTTATGAACCTTAATATCCCTATTTTTATAGTTTTATAAAATAATTTATGTACCCATTTTTTTATAAATTTTTTTATTTTAAAATAAAAGTTATCAAAAATATAAAGGGAATTTCTTCTTATTTTTCAAAGTAATTTTCTAATACTCTTAAGAAATTTTTTCATCTATTTCAATATCTTTTACTTTTTATTTTCCTTAAATGGGGATATTCTCTATTGATACCAACCACCTTATTTCACTTGATGAATTATGAATATGACTTATGGAAATATTCATGAAAACCCATCTCTTTTTCATAGGTTAATTAAACTATGATGGTATTTTGAATATTTTCATGTTCATGTAGCACATATATGTTTGGAATTTAATTATGTGATGAGTATGATTAGAATTATATATCCCTCCAATTCATTGTTTAAAAATTTATATCTCATGATATGAAATTTAAGAGACTAAGGAGTGAATCTAATTAATGATGAGATTTCATCCACTGTGTTTATGGGAATGGGGAGTGAGCCCAATTTAGTATGTCACTCTTTCCAATATCTAATAATGGTCATGTAAATGATCCTAGATATAAGAAATTATTTTAAATGATTGTTTATTTTCCACGTTCTTATTACTATGTTATTTTTTCATTGATCGTGATTATTGACTCATGTTTCCACGCTCTTATTAATCATGTTTCTTGTTATTTCAAAATCCTTATTCCATGATTAATGATTTTTTATCTATATATTATTAAGTATAATTATCCTTTGTTATAACCATGAACATTGATAATGTTACCACACCCACATGTTCATATTATGCTCACTTATTATCTTTGATTGTTTTCTTTCATGTTTACCCCTACTAAGCATCTGGTCTAACCCCTTCCTATATTTCCATTCTCCAAGTTATGAAGAATAATATTATGTATGAAATGTGTAACATCCTAAATTTTTTTAAGGATAATAAAACCCGATTTTAAAATAATTTATGATTATTTTTATATAAAAAAAATTAAATTTTCAATAAAAAACACTTAATAAATGATTTAGAGGATTTATGTAAGGGTGAAATCTCTATTAACACTTTGAAATATTCTAGAGAATATTTATGTAGTTAGGTGCTGAGTTATCATGGAATTCCATGGACCACAAATAATAGGAATTGAATTAATAAAAATATTAAATATATTATATTATGTAGATAGTATTTTTCCAAAAAAAATGAAATATATCACAAAGGATATATCGTGTGAGAAATCTGATACCACAGTTAGGTTCTGGATGTGAGGATTACCCTATTCATGACATACTATTTCTGTGAATCAGGAATTTGTTCAAATCACACATGAGAATAACTTATTTAACAAGTTTTATTATATATTTTCGGAAAAAAAATGAAATAACTCTTAAATGGTGTATCCTATAAGAAATATAAGGTCGTGATTAGGTATAGAAGCTAGTTTTACTTTAGGTGTGTTATAAGTTGTGTGTGCATTAAGTTTTTGGTTACATCACATGTAAGGGTAATAATTATTATTAATAATAATATTTGTGTTGAAAAAAATGTAAATTACATATGTAATTAAATTATCATAATTAATGTGTGATGTTTCACCATGGGTGAAAATTTATTTTGAGATTATATAATAATAGTGATATTATTATCTATCCCACATAAATGCAATTGGGTGGTTAAAAAATTATATATATATATATATATATATATATATATATATATGGGATAAATATATATATGTATATATATATAATGTGTGGGTGTATATATATATCTATGTATACATATAATGGGTTATATATATATATATGCGGGTGTATGTACATGTATATATGGATATGTGTGTATATATATTATGGATAAATATATAAATATATATAAATAATGATTTAATGGGTTTATTATGGTAATTTGATAAAAAAAATGTATAAGAGGTAATATAAGGTGTGGGCACTGGCTTGAAGAGGGGATATGAATAAATAAATTAATGGAATAATAAATAAGAGAGATGTAAACTAATAAAATTTTTATTAATATATATATATATATATAAGAGGGTGAAATTGGGAGGCAAATGATTGATTTGTACATGAAGTTTTCTCACCTATCCCTCTATATTTATTTCTCTCTCTATTATTTTTATTTTTATTATTTATTATTTTATTATTCTAAACTTCTCTCTTTAATTTTTCCTTCATTATTTATCATATTGACACGTCATTGGTGTCATTGGAATGGTCACAATGATCAGAAGCTAAATCCATTTTTAATGAAGTAAGGTATTTTAAATATGGTTTTTCACATTTTAAATGGATCAGTTAAAATAAATTATCAAAATATAATTATAAAAAGATAATTTATAAAAAATTATATGATTATAATAACAGAAATATAATTATTCTTTAGTGGAAAATGTCTAATGCATGTGTTGTATTAAAATAATAATTTAGAAATTATCTTCAATAGAAAATGTTTTATCAAATGTAATATTTTATTTCTTCTAGAAATAAAATATTTGGTTTTGGTTTTAGGAATACTTGGTGTGTTATCATATTTACGGTTGGTGTACCAATGCAGTTCAGGTGATAACCCCTTTGATGGATATGTTATTGATGTCGATGACTTTATGGTAGGAAGTTACTTAACCTTATGGTCCTTGTATATATGACTTTATCATGATATGATGTTTATGTTATACTAACACATTCTTGTTCTGAGAGTCATGTGGGTGTGTGAGTAGCTATGGACTCACTTTTTTTTGTGTGATTATTCTAACTTTTATCTTGGTGTGTCTTATCATTCCTTGTTATGGTATATATTAGTTTTCTGTTGCATAGCCTTTGGAATTGTGCTATAGGTACCAAGATACTCATATGGAGACTTGAGGTTGGGTGTATGCGTTTACCCAACCTGATATAGTCCTAACATCATAAAAGATGGATATGGATACCCCTGTGGATAAGAAAGCACAGTGGCTAGATAAAAGGCATTGAGATATAATGGTGGATCTTTAAGGTTGGAAGTTATGGGATTCTAACATATTTAAAGGTTGGTGTGGCTACCCCTATTGAGGGGAAAGAATCATTTGCCGGTTACCCAGCCCAATGTAGTACTAATGACATTAAAGGAGAGTGTGGATGCCCCTGTATAGGGGAAAGCATAGTGGATATCTGGAAGACACCATTCATGGATTCCTACAGCCTTGGTCCATTAGTGATTAAAAATATAAGTGGATTAGGGATTGACCTGATGAAATGTGTAGCATTCTAGTGAAAACCACTGACTAGGTTGGGTGAGCTGATGACATGGTGGATCATGTGATTCTCCTATGACAATCACTAACAAGATCGGGGGATCTATGTTACCTTGATGGACGTACATGACTTCATTGAAATCCTTTCTAGAAATGAGGCAAAACAGGTGGTGTTGAGATTCATGGTATCTTGGTTAGTGCTTGATGACTCGTCATATGATTTGTGTTTACTGAATATTTACTTATGTAATGATATACACTATTATATATATTGTGTACTTATGGTAAGGACACATTGGTGGTGTCCTATTGAATCATATACTCACGCCCTAGTTAGGAATTTCAGTGCACTTGTAGATTTCATGACCATAGATCCATAGAAGGAAAACGTCCCTATGGTGGATAGTTGAGTAGTGGAGCATGGAGATGGAGCGGATAGTGGAAGACACTGGAGGACCCCCTAGTGGTTTGTTTATTTATTGTAATTTTTTATCCACCGCTTATACTTTGTACAGTCTTACCACTCCGGGAACTCTTATATATATGTCATTTATTTAGTTTCCACATTTACTCTAATTGTTTATTATTTTGTTTATTGATTATTATTGATCCTATGACATGATACTGAGGGTATAGTCTCCCCACAGATAGACTTAGACCCTTGTTGCATGTCAGTAGCCTCTTTTGTATGGGGAGATACACATTAGGTCATGTATCATTCATCTTAGACCTGGAGTTTTGGGTTAGGACATTAAAAAATTAGTATCAGAGGATCAAAACTCACTAACTTTTTTATCCTTTCCTTGGGCTGGGATAGGTTATATAGAAGATATGATAATTGGGAATCGGGTATGGAACTATGACTGTGTCTAGATAGCACTATATAGTGGACCTCCAAGTTACCATAAAGTGGGGTCAATTAGGATTCATTGTTACTATTGATTAAATTCATCTTGGGTGATACACATGATGTCGATACATGATTTATGAGATTTAGGGTGTGTCCATGCATCATGACTAGGCATATAGGTTTACATTCCAGGTACACACTCGTTGTTGTGATGCATAGAAGATCTTTATTTAAATTTCATGATTTGTGCAATCTTTTCAGGATAGTTTCTCTAATTATGTGATATGTCTTTGTTTCCCTACAATTATGATATATCTTTACTAGAATTTATTAGTTAAACTGATCATATTATTGTGTTAATATATATATTTTGATTGTGACTAACGTGTGAGGATGGAGACCATGGTTAACGCTAGGATAGATATACCTTGGGTTATGGGTAGACTCTTAGGAGAACCTTATGTGATATCATAGAATTAATATGATCTATTTATGGCCATAATGTTCTCCCTGTTACAGAGACATGAGATCAGGAGTCTGATGTTCAAACTAAGTAGCCTGAGTTGTTCGAAAAAGACTGCTAAAGATACTTCTCAAGGATGAAAATTTGATAAAGGGGGTTAATATTATAGTCCTAAAAAATATTCAGGATAATAAAACCCTCTTTGTAAATAATTTATGAGAATTTTTATGTGACAAATGTAAATTTTCAATAAAAAACACTAAATAATTATTTAAGGGTACAATCTCTATAAACACTTTGTAATATTCTATGGAATATTTTGGAGTTAGGTGTTGAGTTATCACATAATTTTGTGGCTCATAGATCCTAGGTATTTATTTAATAAAAATGTTAAATATATTATATTACAGGCACATGATATTTCCAAAAAAATTAATATCCCCAGATGGTGTATCATATGAGAAATCTGATACCACCATCAGGTTCGGGATATGAGGTCTACCCTATGCGTGATATAACATTTTCAATCATCAAGAACTTGTTCAAATTTCATGTGATAATAATTTATTTAATATTTTTATTATATATTTTTTTTGAAAAAATGAAATATATCATAAACAGTGTATGATATGAAAAATTTGAGACCTCAATTAGGTTTGGGATGTGGGTTTTACCCTAGGAACAACATAATATTTGTGTGTGTTGGGTGTTTGTGTACATCACACATAAGGGTAATTATTATTATTATTGTTATTATTATTTGTGTTGAAAAAAATGGAAATTTCAAGTTTAATTAAATTCTCTTAATTAACGTGTGATGATGTTTCACCATGGATAAACATTTATTTATAGGTTAGATAATAATAATGATATTATTTTCTTTCCCATATAAATGAAATTGTGTGGTTAATAAAATTATATATATATATATGATAAATATATGTGTGGGGGGGTTATATACGGATGTGTATATATATATATAATATGTATATATGGGTAATATATATATATATGGGAATATGTGTGTATATATATTTCGGATAAATATATATATATATATATATATATGAATTTTAGTATACATATATATATACAAAGAATGATTTAATGGGTTTATTATGGGAATTTGATAAAAATGTATATGAGGTGATATGATGTGTGGCCCATGGATTGAAGAGGTGAGATGAATACATGAATTAATGGAATAATAAGTCAAAGACATGTAAAATAATAAATATTGGATTATATATATATAAGAGTATAAAATGGGGAGGCGTGTAAGGGATTTGTACATAAGTGTTTCTCACATCTCACTCTCTCTTCCTCTCTCCCTCTCTCATTTTTTATTTTTTTTTATTTTTATTTTATCATTATAAATTTCTATTTTCAGTAACTCTTTCGTTACTAGTCATGATGACACATAGTTGGTGTCGTTGGGTTCATCTCAAAAAGCAGAACCTAAATCCCATTTTTTAAGGAATCAACATATTTTCAATCCCATTTTTTCATTTTAAATGGTTCATTAAAAATAAATTATAAAAATATATTTATAAAAACATAATTTATAATAAATTATCAAAATATTATTATAGAAAGTTGACTATTCTTGATGAGAAAATTTATAACATTTGCATTGGCCTAAAATGATATTTTATAAAATATCCAGGAGGGATAATGTTTTATCGCATATAATATTTTATTTTTTCTAGAAATAAAATAGATGGTCTTGGTTTTAGGAACCCTTGGTGTGCAATCATATTTATGTTTGGTGTATAAACACATTTCGGGTGATGACACCTTTAACAGATCTGTTTTTGACATTGATGGCATTAAGGTAAGAAGTTACTTACACTTATGGATCTTGTATATATGATGTTATCATGATATTTCATTTATGATAGACCAACACATTCTTATTATGAGACTCATGTGGGTGTGTAATTATCCATGAGATTACTTTTTTATGTGTTATTATCATAAATTTTATCTTGTTGTGGCATATCAGTCCTTGTTGTGACATATATTGTTTGTGTATTGAATAGCCTATGGAATTATTCTATAGATACTGAGATACTCAGTTGGAACCTTGAGGGTGGGTGTATGTGGTTACCCAACCTGATGCAATCATAATGCCCTTAAAGGTGGACATAGATACCCCTGTAGAAGGGAAAGCATAGTGTATGTCTAGTAGGCACTGAGATACATAGGTTGAACCTTGAGGTTAGGATTTATGTAGTTATAACATCCTTATATGTGGGAATGGAGACCCCTATAGAGGGGAAATCAACAGCGACCATATACCCAACCTGATGTAGTCCTAACATCTTTAAAGGTGGGTTTGGCTACCCCTATAGAGGGGAAATAATGGTGGTTAGATAGCAAATACCAATCATAGATTCTTATAGACTCAGGTTTCTAGTGATTAAAAGGATAAGAAGACTGGGTATTAACCAGATGGAATGCATATTGTTTTGGTGAAAACTATCAACTAGGTGCAGTAAGCTGATGATATGGGGGAGCATGCAGTGATCCTATGACAACCATCGACTGGGTGGGGTGATCTATGTTACCATGATGGAGGTATGTGAATTATTCGAAATCCTTTCCTGTAATGAGCTGAAGTAGGTGGGGATGAGGTTCATGGAAGATTGGTCAATACATGATAACTCAGCATATGATGTCTGTTTATTAAGAATTTACTTATGTCATGATATAAAATGTTATTTAAATTTTCCACTTACAGTAATGATGCATTGGTGGTGTCTTACTAAGTCTTATACCCACACCCTACTTGGTAATTTTAGTGCACTTATAGATTTCATGACCATAAATCTATCAAAGGGAAACAATCCTATGGTGAATAGTTTAGCAGTGGAGCTTGGATCTAGAGTAGACTGATGTAGACACTAGAGGGCCTTATAGTTGTTTGTTTATTTAATTTTCATTTTATTATCTACTACTTAAACTTTGGGAAGGATTACCACTTTGTAAGATCTTATATATAAGAAATTTATTTATTTTTCTCATTTACTCTGATTGTTTATTGATTATTATTGATCCTATGACATGATACTAAGGGTATAGTCTCCCCACAGATGGACTAAGACCCTTGCTGCTAGTCGAAAACCTCTTGAATATGGGGAGGCATGGATGAGGTCATTTATCATCTGACTTGGACCTAGTGGTTCGGGTCGTGATGTTATAATATGACTAAATGGGGTATACTGTCAGAATACTATATGTGGGTGATGTTGAAGATGTTTTAAAAAGATTTTATTATGTGAAAAATCTATAAATACACTAAACCAATAGGTTTTGGGATTTGATTTATTATGATATATAATGAATATTCATAAAAATGATGTAATTTGAATTTCTGTTAAGATGGTGTCATCTCAATTCATATTAGAGTGGTTTTTATTTATTTTCAGAGATTTGGATAAGAAGAATAAGAGGATTGAACATAAAGTAACCTATGATGACCCAAAAGTGGTGTTCGATGAACCTAAAATGTTATAAGTTTAAATGAATGTGTTATAATTTAGGATTTATTAGGATTTATTTTACTTATTATAACACCCTAATATTTCAAAAATAAAAATATGTTCAACATCATGTATAACACCAAACATTGAGCCTAAACGAACCATGAAATATTATTATTTAAATATAATTGTTATAACCTGGTCGTTAAATGGTGAGTATGAATAGGATTAACTTATTTATAAAATGTATATAAATTTCCTACTCAATATAATTTTATTGATAACTTATATGTAAATAATCATTCAATTTTTTGTAAATTCATTTTATTATTCAAAAATAATTTTCCTTCAAAAATGATTTTTATTACTTTTTGTGAGAAAATATTATAATTATTTTTTGTAACATTTAGAAATTTTATTTAAAACAAGGATGTCATTTTTTAAATAATCATATCAAAATTATCTTATGGTAAAATTTGGGGATTTTATTGAAAATTTTTATTTTTCAATGATTAGTGATAAATACTGATTTTTCTTGAAAATTGTATTTTATTTTTAAGTATTTAAAAAAATAATATTATATTTTTCATTAGTTTTAAAATTTAATTAGTTCATTTTTATTTAAAAAATTAAATTATATTATTTTTAATGGATTTTATATTTCAATTTAGAATGAAAACATTTTTATAATTAAAAGCATTTTTCTGAAAATCTGTTTTTCATTGTGTTTTGCGTTTTAATATTAAATTAATTTATTCCACTTCTATAAATTAAATATTGAAAAAATGATTCCATATTTTGAATCAATATTTCCAAATTTTGTAAATAGGTCCCATTTTTTGGTCATTATGAATTGTTACCATAGAAAATAATTATCACTACAATAAAGGTAAATCGGGAAATTAAGGTTTAAAAAATATGATAAGGAAAAAAATATTCGTAACACATTATTTTATCCTATTTTACGAGTTTATTTCTCCCATTTCCATAAAAGTTACAAAAATATGTAAAATTGGTCCCATATTTCTTTGATTTTTACCTTTATATTATATTATGTAAAGAAAAGTCAAAAATGACATTCTCTTTATTTTATTAACTATAAATTTTTGACATAGAGATAAAAAGAGGATATTTTTACTTATAAAATTGTTATTTAAAATAGAAATTATTTTTATAATGATAATTTATTTCTAATTTTTAGTGATGAAATAATTACTTTAAATTCTTACACAACACCACTATCGTATTATTTTAATTAATAGAAAAAAATAAATGGTATTAAAAATATTAATAGTGATATAATTTCAATGAATTAATGTTTCCCATTAATTTTTTTTGATATATATATAAATTTAGATATGTATTAGATGATTATATTAAAATTCCTTTTTAATCATGTTTTTTTCAAATTCAAATTAAATGAATAGTTCTAAAAATGAAATTGATGATATTTTAAATAAATAATATTTTATTAAATGATTTAAAATTATTAGAAATACTATATTCATCCAATTGGTTAGTATATAGTTAAAAATATAAACCATGTTCCATTTATGTTCCAATTTTTTTAGTAACTATATTGACCCCTAAAGAGTAAAAAACATTGTTATAGGGGTAATTGTCAAAAGGGTTAATGAAGGGTTAAAATAAAGAAGATAAGGGTGAAAACATCACCTAAAATTGTAAAATATTTATTGGATTATATTATTTATAATCATACTCATTTTATATTATAATTATATTAATTTATATCCATTTTAACATGAAAAGTAATTTATATTAATTTAATAATTTAAGAAATTCCATGAATTCCCATCCCCACATTATAAAAGGGCACCCCATCTCTTATTCTCTACAAACTTAAAGAAGCATTTTTTGGGTTGAGATATGAAAAAATAAATTACTAAAATCCCTCCCATAATTATATAGTTCTTTATTTAGGCACATTAAAACCTTATAGGGATTAAGTTATAAAGAAAATGAGATTGTCTGAAGAAGATGTATGGATTTTAATCAAATGTTTTGGATTTATTTTTTATTCCTCCTCCTTAAAATATTATTCAACCACAATGATATAATAACATACACATATAAAATATACTAAGATGTTATAATGCTCATTTTTTAACCCATATCCATCTCCTTCTGTCAAATGGGAAATGAAATCATTGTTCGTGTGTACGGCGGACTTCCACCTCACGAGCCGATGTAATTTGTTTTCCATAAACACCACCCACAGATAGTAATAATTATGTATTGAATGTTATATATGATATTAATGATGTATTTATAATTATTTAATGTTAATATATCATTTATTTCTTACTTTTACATCAATCAAAAATTATAACGAATTTCGTGTATATGTGTGGATTACCACCACTACAAAGTGATATGATTTTTTTCTGTAATGACGTCACATAGACACTATATATAAGTGAATTTAAAGAAATAATATGATAATTATAAACAATAATAATTCTATAAATATAAAATAATACTTACCTTCTTTACATCGTGATTATTGAAAAATGGAAATGTTACTCTCGTGTACAAACAACTTACCGTTTCCTTGAATGTAACATAGTTAATTTTTCATAATCATATCTCATTATTGGTTTTAAAAGTTTAATTTATGAATAATTTATAATTATTTAATTATTTTTATTCTATATATTATGTAATAATGATCTCATTGACCATATTCAACCTACTGAAGTTATTTTGGACATACAATCCAAATATCATCAAAATGTATGATGTGAACATAATTGGTTAAGTAATTAAATATAACTTGGTAATAGATAAAATAAAAGGAATAATAAATTTTAAAAATATTATTGATAAAGTAAATAATTAATATAATTTAATTATTCAGGATGCTAAATAACAATCATGGTGACTTATACTCAATGTAAGGGAGACTTTACTTTTAAAAACCTCATTTTAAATGTTTTAAAGATTTATTTTATAAATCATTTTATTTCATATAAATATCTTTAAAATAAAAGTTTTGGATGTATTTAAATATAAATAAAATATTTATAAAGGAAATATTATGTATCATTTTACTTTATTTTAAATCTTTTAAAAAATTAATCTTTTTACAGAATGTTTTGAGTTTCTTTATAAAACACAAAAACAATGTTCTATTTTAACATATACAAAATTAATGAATATTACCACCAATGAAACCATTATTTAATATTTGTTTTCTTTATAATATTTTATGTTTTCTTCAAATTAAAACCCTCCTTCCATACATTCAAATTATTTTCAAAAACATCTAAATAGAATGTATTTTTTAATATCTAGAAATGTATTTCTTATAGGTGAAAGGGATATTTTTATAATTATTTTGTATTTCATGTGTTATGATTATGTTATAGTTATTTGTAATTATTTATAATGAAATGTTCTTATATTATATACAGTGTATGGGTGGTTCCATTGTAATCCAAGATGGTTGGTTCTATTATAATCTAAGGACATGTGGTTACATTATAAACCAAGAATGGGTGGGTCCATTATAGCCCTCTAATGCATTAGTTAATGATCGTGATAGAAATTGACCATGTTGGTTATTCCATTTTTAAGAGATATATGAAAATTATTTAAAAATATAGCTACATGATTTATTTATCATTTATATGTTTTTTATATAAATCTCATGATTTTAAAAGGTAATTTAATGTGATTATGTTTAAATGAAAGTATTTTCTACTTTTTAAGGGTAAAAACTATAACTTTGTGAAAAAGAATTCATGAATTTTTTATAATTGAAATGAATAATTTATTTGTTTTATTTTTTATTTAATATTTATAATGGAATGTTTTAAGAAAATATTCATGCGGATAAGTTGATTTTTTGGTTAAGAAAGTGTTTTTTTTACCCAAAGTTTATTTTGAAAAAGAAAAATTTTAATAAGTATTCATGGAATAATGGATTTTTTTTGTTATTTTTATGTCCCTTTATTAAAATTTTTGTGATCATAACACATTTAAATTTTTTTTCATATATTTTTAAGGGTAATAATTACAATTAAGAGGTAAAGATAAATTTTTTGAAGATATATGATCAAAATAAAACTATTTATATCATAAAAGTTTTATTTTGTGGAAAAATGGATATTAAGTGGAAGTGTCCACTTTATGATTTAATATTTATTTATATAATAGTGATAGTCTAATTATCCAAAAATATAAACTTTAAAGATCATAAAATGTAATAAAATAAATTCTTGACTTAAAACTCAATGTTATGTATTGTTTAAGGATGGGTCCGTATAGTTGGTATCATAGGGAGGTTTAGAAAACTTTGGAGATTATGATGCTTTCATGTTATGTTAACTTAAGAGTTTTGGATAGCAACATCTTCATATAATTATAAGGTTGATAAAAAGTTTAAAGGCTTAAAAATCCCCTTTTAGGATTTAATTAATGGGATTTTAAGGTTATTAGTGATATTTTTAAGAGATGTTTTTTTGGTTGAGGTATATGTAACCAGTATACTTAACATAAAGGATTATTTATAAATAATGCTTTTACATTTATGGAGATATAAATTGAATGGTATGAGATAATATTTGAGGTTAAAATATTATTTAGGGTTGAAGTAATTGAAGTTATTTTTATGAGGATGTTCAACATATTTGTTGAATGTTATAGGAATTATATTAATATAGTTTTAGTAAAAACAAAAACCCATCACATCATGAAAGTATACAAGTCTTGAATCCATAACTTAAGGGATAAAAAGGATAAAAGCCTACCACTAGACAACTTAATGTCCTAGTTAGTATGAAATTATGTAAATGACTTGAAAAGTAAAGATTAAGTTGATGTTAGAAACATATATTTTAACATATAGATAACCATGGGATTGAAATGTGATTTTGTGATTGTGTGATTTATGTTATTTTTAGAATAAGATCGCTATAATTTTTGGGAACATTATATGATGGGATTTTATTTTATAAATAAATATTTAATTGTATTTTAAATTATATATAATTTTAATGTGTATTTATGGTTATTTTGTTCATTTATGGAAATGATTATAATATTTTAGAGATTATCTGATTAGAGAATATGTATTTTTTGTTATATGAATTTATGATTGATTAATTTTTATTTAATATAAATGTTAATTTAATCTCAAAAGAATATGTGGTCAAATATTTATATTTTTTGGATTTAAAATTTGGTCATTAATATTTTGAAAAATTTTAAGGTTAGTTATTTATCAAAAATTCTATGTTGAACGTTGAGTTTTATTGTTGAGACTTTATAGATTAATATTTTATTTCTGCGTATGAATGTTTAACATTTTTGGGAATTATCTTAACTTATAATAACCATTTTTATTTTTTTAATGGTTAATGATTGGAGGAATAGATTATTATCCTTTTATGTGTTATGTGATCCATTAAAAGTTTAATTTAGTTATTCATGGATGAAAAAATTCATCTGGAATACTTATTTTCTAGAGAAAAGGATGGGATTGTGGTGGAAATTGACTAAAAGTTAAAATTAAACATTTTAAGTAAGTATATTTCATTATGTTATCAATTTATATAGAAAAATAAATCCTCAAATATAGGAAAAATATCTTGAAAAAAAAGTATCTTATAACCTTCATTTCTGATGATTCGATGGTCTTTATCAACACCTCTTTGATTTATGGTCATTAACTTTCTATAGATCATTTACTTTCTTATGATTGATGATCTCTTTCAATATTCATAATTATTGGGACAATACATTTATCCTCTATGTCCTTATTTTTACTTACCATTAATTTATCCTATTTGGAAACCTAGTTATGTTTTATTATAGATAACCTTCACATTTATTTTTCCTTTTTTGAAAAGGTAATTTTATTAACCCTTTTTACGATGTGAGTTTAAACAAAGTAATTTCCATAAGTCAAACCCTTAATTATTGAGATCAAGTTCCAATTGTGAGGATGAAATTTATTAAGGGGGGAGAATGTAACACCCTAAGATTTTAAAAAGGAAACTTGTTTTGTAACATATGTAATACGCAACCCTGAGCCTAT
Source organism: Viscum album (assembly GCA_963277665.1). Lineage (NCBI taxonomy): Eukaryota > Viridiplantae > Streptophyta > Magnoliopsida > Santalales > Viscaceae > Viscum > Viscum album. Next base: position 1,814,735,222 of record OY728156.1, read on the forward strand.
ACGAGATATGAAATATTATTATTTAAATATGATCATTATAACTGGTCCGTTAAATTGGAGAGTACGAATAAAATTAAATTATTTATGAAATATATATAAATTCCATGCTTAATATAAATTTATTGAAAACTAGTTATTAAATAATCACTCAATTTTAACTAGTCATTTTATTCAATAAAAATACATTTTCCACAAAAATGGGTTTTATTACTTTTTGTGAAAAAAACATTATAATTAATTTTTGAAATATTAAAATTTTTATTTGATAAAAATGATAACATTTTTTAATTCCACATATCAAAATTATCATATGGTGAAATTTTTAGACTTTTCTGAACAGTTTGATTTTTCAATAAATAGTGAAAAATACTGATTTTTATTGAAATTTGTGTTTTCTTTTAAATTATTTATAGAGAAATTTTATATTTTGGATTTGATTTAAAATTTAATTAGTTAATTTTGATTAAAAAATCCAATATTATTCTTTTAAATGAATTTTAATCTTGAATGTAGTATAAGAACATTTGTATACTTCAAAAGACATTTTTTTGAAAAACTATTTTTAGTTACCTTGGGTTTTAATATTAAATTAATTTATTCCACCTATATAAATTGAATATTGAAAAATAGATTCCAAAATTGGAATTATGAAGTACAAATTTGGTAAATATTTTCCATTTTTATCATTATGAATGGTAGATATATTTAATAATTTTCAATATGGTAAGGGTAAATCAGGTAATTAAGGTTAAAAGTAATATGATAAAGAAAAAATAATGACCCTAACACTTTCCTTTATCCTATTTTATGTGTTCAGTTTATCCATTTGAATTATTTTTTCAAAAATATGGAAACATGGTTCTATATTTCAAATATCTTGACCTTTATATTATATTGTGTAAAGAAAAGTTAAAAATTTCATTCTCTTTGTTTTATTATCTCAAAAAACTTTACATAGGGATAAATAGAGAATATGCTCAGTTATAAAAAATTTATTTCAAATATAATTTTATTTTAATCATGGAAATTTATTTCTAATTTTTAGTGATGAAATAATTACCATAAATTTTTATGCAACTCCAAAATAAAATTTATTGAATTAATAGAAAAGTAAATTAATTATTTTAAAAAAATTAAAAGTAATATAATTTGAATGAATTATTGTGTACCACAAATTTTTTAAATAAAAATAACATGTTATGGTTTTTTTAAAGGATTATATTTTAATTTCTTTTCTATAATGTTGTTTTCAAAGTCAAATTAAATAAATAGTTCCAAAAATGACAATAACGACATTCTATAGTAAAATATATTTTATTAAATGCTATAAAAATCCTAAAAATATCATCTTCATCAAAGTGATTGTGATATGATTTAAAATATCAAACATGGTCCATTTTTAGTCTAATTATCCTTTTTTAGTAACTATATTCACCCCTAAAAAGTAAAAAACATTGTTATAGAGATAATAGTCAAAAGGGTTAATGGAGGGTTAAAATAAAAAGATATGGGTGAAAACATCACCTAAACTGGTAAAATTTATATTTTATGATTATTTAGTCTCATAATCATCTTATATTTTAATTTTTTAAATTTATATCCATTTAAACATGATAATTAGTTTATATTAATTTAATAATTTAAGAAATTCCAAGAATCCCCCCCCCCCCTCATTATAAAAGGTCACCCCATCTCCTCTTCTCTAAACACATCAAAAACCATTTGGTTTGACCAATAAGTTCACAAATCCCTTCCTATAATCCCACCCCTCAATCTACATATTGGTAAAATTGTCATTATTTGATTCAATGCCATAATACAAGGATTAATTCCAAAGGTCCTATGTTATGATAATCAATGAAGTGGAATGATTGAAGTTTTTAGGTTTTGGGATTCTAGAATCATTTTTTTGAAGTTTTTTTATTAATGTTATTTAAGTTTTTAGAATCATGAAACTTATAAGGGTCATTATATAGTGTTTTTTCTTTAATGATTTTTAATAATATGTTGTACGGTACTAATAAAACCAAAATGTGATTTAATGGTAAGGATATATTTTCTGTAGAACACATTATTGAGGAAAAATAATCTTTGAGATTTTCTTAATATCAGTGTAATTGTAGTAAATTAAAATTATTTTATTTTCTAAAAAATAATGATCTAGATAAAAAACCATAGAGGTTAAAAAAGAAGATTTTATGATTAATGTTATTATTTAAGATGTTTATATTATTCTTTATAATGTTATATAATCAAGGTGAATTATGAATATTATTATCATCTTTTTTCTCCATAGTTTCAGAAAAAGACAAACCTCAAGTTGGGTGACAACTTGTCACATTCGGGAAGGTCGCGGGGGTTAAAACCACAACCAAAGGGAAAAATGTTGTAGTGTCTACCAATATCCTACATGATCTATTTTATAGTATTAAATTGATTTTATTTAAATGATTTTATGGATAAATATTAAGTCAATTTTGTAAAACACATTTTATGATCAAATATTTTTGAATTTTTTAGATTTTTAGGTGATTAATGATATTTAGGGAAATTTTCATTTGGTTGATGTATATTTAACCTTTATTCCAGAATTTAATTTAACATGAAATGTTATTTGGGAGAAAAAACTAAATCCTTTAATGTTTAGGTTATTTGGTATGTAGGGTTATTTAGTTATGTAATGGTTTAGGTTGAACTTTGGATTTTAAGATTAATAAGAAGGTGTATTCACTTTCGGAATTATCTTACTTTTTCATAACCATTTATAGTTTTGGTATCTAAATATAATATAAATATCTTGATATCATTTTTGGGAATCATGTGATCTGTTCGATGTTAATTTAAGTGATTCCGGCATAAAAATACATCTTGAATAATCATCATATGGGGAAACAAATTATATTGTGGTGAAAATGATTAAAGGATGAAATTATATTTTTCAATTAATCATATTCCCTTATATTCTTAATATATATGGTAAAATTATCCATAAACTTTAGGAAAGGGATCTTGAAATAAGAATATTATTCATTATTTATAAATATATGGTCTCTTCACTCTTAAAAAAAGGGTATAATTTTGTCTCCTAAGTGGATATTATTTTAAAAACCATGTTTTTAATTCTCACCAATATTATCCTTATGTGAAAACCTAGTTTTTTGTTTTTTTATATGACTTATGTATTTCACTTTCCTTCTTTTTAACAAGAAGTTTTGTTAACCCTTTTTACGATGTGGGATTTCCATAAAGTAATATTTGAATATCAAACCATTGATTTTTTAGTACAATTTTAAATTTTTAGGATGATATTTATTTAATTTGGTGGAATTTAACTCCCTTATGTTTTTAAATAAGAACATAAATTTTAATAGCATATATGACATGCAACACCAAGTTTAAATTATCTGTGAAATACATTAACGTTATAACTTAGCTGTTAAATTGAAGGGTATTAATAGTATTAACTACATTATGAAATATAAATAAATTCCCTAATAAATATAAATTTATTGATAAATTCTTAACAAATAATCACTCAACTTTTCATAAATATATTTTACTCTACAAAAAAAATATGTTTTATTCAAAAATGATTTTTATTTCTCTTTGTGAGAAAATAATATAATTAATTTTTGAATATTTTAGAAATTTTATTTTATGAAATTTAAATAATTTTTGAGATCAGTATATCAAAATTTACTTAGGGTTAAATTTTGGTATTTTCAAAAAATATTGATTTTTCAATGAACAGTGAAGATACCAATTTTGTTAAACTATCAATTATTTTTAATAAATTAAGTAATTTAAAATTAAAATTATTTTTTAAATTTTATTTAAAATTAAAATAAGTATTATTTTTTTAAAATTTCATCCTATTAAATACATTTAAATCATATTTATAATGTATTTTAGTATAAGTTTATTCTTCGGCTTAAAACGCATTTTTATGAAAATTGTTTTAAAGTGCATAAAGTTTCTCCTTTTTAATTAATTCAAATAAACCCAAATGAGTTTTTATTTAAAATAAATATATATTATATATTTATATTTATATTAATTTAAATTAATATGATTATAATCACTAATCATATAGTAAATGTAAGATCATCATATGCTTGAAAATTACATTTCTTGAAAACCAGTTTTTCGGCATGTTTTGAGGGTTTAAATTTAAATTAAATTCTATAAATTTTTTGAATTGAATTTGATAAAATGGGTAACATATTTATAATTAGTATAATTAATTTTATATAATAATTTCAATATAATATTTGTTCATAATGACTAGTAAATATAGAAATAATTAATTACCACGGTTAAGGTTTAAACGGGTTTACTATGTGTTAAAATAAAAATATAAGTGTTAAAATGACCTAAAAACTTTTAAAAATACTATTTTATGAAAATAGTTTAACCATATATCATCTAAGTTTTTATAATGATACATGTTGGATCCTTTTTCCATGTATAAAACGTGGGTATAACTTTTTATTTTCAAAACTTCCAAGAGTGTCCGCTCCCCAACTTATAAAAGGGCACCCCTTCTACCATCCAATTTACAACTATTACCCATTTTATTTCAATCAATAATATCCAAAATATATTCATTAATTCCTTAACCATGTCTTATATTTCTTGGTTTTATCATAAATCAAATCAAGGGATGCTTTAGGTATAATCCAAAAGAGGTGGTCTGAAGAAGATGTATCCTTCCTAACTGAGCATCTTTGTTTTCTTTATTTTTACACCTCCTTAAAGTCTCTCTAAATTATGATTATATAATAAAATTATTATATTATATATACTAATATGTAATTATTTTAATGTAAAAACCTATATCCATATCCTCTTCCATAAAATAGAAAAATAAACCATCGTTTGTGTGTATAATAGACTACCGCCTTGTGAAGTGATGTAATTCATTTTCCATAATCACCTATCAAGGATATTATTTATAATGTATTTAATGTATATATTTTATATTAATTAAATATTAATAATTATGTAAGATCAAAATTTCATACACCTTTTAACATTATCATCTATTGAAAATTGGTAACATTATTCATGTGTATGGTAGACTAACGCCTCATGAAGCCGTGTGATCTATTTTTTATTACCGCATCACATGGATAGTATATGTAAGTTTAATTAAAAATATAATATGATATTTATGATATAATTACAATTATATAATGATAAAATAACATCTACCTTATTTCTATCATGATCATTGAAAAATAAAAATGTTACTCTTGCATACATATGACCAACCATCTCCATGATTGTAACGTACTTCATTTTTTATAACCATATTTCAAGGTTCGTTTAAAAAGTATAATTGATGTAAAAAAATAAAAATATTTCATTATTATTATTCTATATATTATTTAATAATTAACTCTTTGACCAAGGTCAACACATCGATGTTGTTTTGAAATAATGAACAGAGCGTCCTCAAAACACCCGATATGAACATAACTAAATAAATAATTAAATATATCATTAAAATAAATGAACTAAATAGTATAATTATAAGGTATTAAACTTTTAAAATTTTACTAAAAAACAAATAATTTATATAAGTTTATTTTACATGATATAAATGATATAAATGACAAGTCTGGACTCAAGGTAATGGTTTTATCTAAAAATATCTTTCTTTGAGACACATAATCTTTTATGAACCGATTTCATTTAAAATGGTGTATATAATTTCAATTTACATATCATATCATTAATCCATAATAATTAATGATATTTTAAGTTATAATTCATTTACTTAATTCATGGGAGTTGTGATTCAAACTTTTCTAAAGCAGTAAGGGTTTATGTTTCAATCTCATTTTAATCGAGATTGTTTATGCTTGAATTTCAATTATAGTAAATTATTTGATCACTGTATAATGAAAACCATTAATTTTATTATACTATATTTATTCATGAAATATTAATGTAATAGTCCCATTATACTCTCTTTGTTACTTAAAATAATTGAAAAATGTTTTTAAGAATTGGAGACATTATTTCTCTCTTCGGTTAAAAATCCTTTTTCTTATATATCCATGTATTCTAAAAATATTTTTATGAATATTTTTAACTTTCTAAAAATGATTTATTAAATATATTTTTACCCATGTTTGATTTTTTACCAAATGGTTCGAAAGTTATCTTATTTTTTTCAAAACTAGGTACTTTTAACCTTTTTATAATAGTGTGAAAGGAATATTTTTTAACTTATATAGAATGTATGGAATTACCTTCCATCAAGACCACTTGATTATTCGAATATTACTTTATAAGTTTACATGATTCCTTTTAAATAAATATTTTTCTATAATATGTTGGAATTTTTTTTGATTTTGAATAACTATTTTAAAGTGAAAAGTGTATTTTTCTCAAGAAATATTCCATGTAATATTTTAAATACATTTTCATCAATGATGATAACCTTTGATTTTATGTATTTCTTAAAAATTATGTATATATGTCTCTCAAAAATACACCTAGATTATTCTCCCATACTTTAATGGGGTAATACATGCCTTATGTTCATATTTCTAATTCCTTTATTATTAAATTTCATTTGATTGTGATATGACATAAGATTATTCATCCCATTTTCCTTTCATGGGTAATTATTATGTTTGTACCTTATTATTTATTTCCATTTTTTATTGCACATAATCATGAAACTATTAATATGGGTGCACCCAGATATCACTCCAACACATTGGGTGAATCTTTAGTCTCATGAGGCATGATATATGGTATTAGGGAGTAAATCTAATCCATTATGAGACTTTTTACACCATGTGATATTGTATAGAAAGTTATCATTGACTCGTGTTTATTTCATGTTATATATTAAACCACATTTCCTATAATTCGGTGATCATATGATACCGTGTTCTTTATGTTAGGATCCCATGTGATTACCCTTGAGCCTTATCTTTTATGATATCATATTATAACTTTGACTCACATGTTATGTTTCCTTATCTTTTCTATTCCCTTGCTAGGATTTTTAGCTCACCACTTTCTTTATGTATACCCCAAGTTATCCAATGCAGTTTTATGAGGATTAAAGGCTTTATATTCTCATTATAAAGAATGAAATTAAAAAAAATTATTATTATAATCAATTTGATGTATTATGAACCTAGACTACCAGATACACTAGGAGTCATGAACTATAGTTTGTAATTAATAGGTATTTATGTTAAAAATAATTTAATAATATGTGTAAAAGACTGGGGTTTCTATATAGTAAGTTAAGTACGAATGATATATGTCTAAATTTATGATACAAACATTACCGATACATGTAATTAAATGGGATAAGATCACCATTTATATTATTATAATACATCCTAATACTTCTAAAGTCCATAATTACATGTGTATTTTAGTTTATCACCTTATAAAATCTTCTCATTTTTATTTTATTTTAGAAGATTTCTCACTCGATAAACTTTCCAATATATACATAAATAAAGTAGTGAGGCTAAATGGAATACCACTTTCCATTAGATCTAGTTCAATGGATTTCAAAAAAGTTTGGGTTTAATACATTCCCCTTGTAGATTTCTCAAATAACATAATTTTTTATTCTAGAAATAAAATGGAACAATATAAGTATTTGTGTAGAAATGGTTCTAGATCTCTAACATGTTAGGGTAAAGTTAGAGAATGCAAGCCTCTAGAACCAATTCTTATTCTAGAAATTTTAGAGAAGATCAAACCATTAAGTGGGAAATTAAAACTTCCCAAAGTATATATAATATCTATACTGGTAATCTTTGATGATATTTGGATTTTGAAGTTATAGATATGGTATTACTTTATACATCACCATAGAATAGGGTTATGAGATTTTGGAAAAAAGGAAATTTGAGCCCTTGATATATTTTTCCTTTTGAAATCCACATTCTTATGGGGATGGTATCATATCATCTTGAACTTCAATAAAACCTCTCCCAAGTTGATGATGTGTTCTATGTATCACTTTTGAAGAAGTTTATATCTATTCTTTCACATGAAATAAACTCATAGGTAGTACCACTGGAACATGATCTCTCATGTTTGGAGAAACTAATAGAAATATTAGATCCTAGAGATAAAGTACTACCAAACAAGATTGATCACTTGGTTAAATTTCTATAGAGGAATCATAATTATGAGGAAGTTATGAGAAAAGCCGAATATTTAATGAGGAAACTTTGACCTCGTTTTTTTTATCAAATTAATGAAATTTCAGGGTAAAAATTATTTTAAGAGGGTAGAATGTAACACCCCAAGATTTTAGTGTATATTTCCTTTTAAATGTTGTGTTGAATATCTTAATTTACAAGAAACATAGTACTAAAATGAACTATGACAGATTTTATTGAAAAAAATATATAATTAAAGATAAAAATAAATAAATTATGAGAATAAAATATTAATCATAAATAATAAAACTATAAGTGGAATAAATATGCAAGAAACTAATAATACTGTGAATAAGAAATCATTATCCTCATAGATTTCCTTAAAGATCACACCCCTGATTAAAATTATTGAAATAAGAAAAAAATAAATATAAATATAATAGACATGTTTAGAGAGGATTAAATGAATAGTATAAATAATTTTGGTGATGTATGTAAGGATATATATAGGAATTAAATATAACCATCATATATATGGTCATTGGATATATAATAATTGGACATCTGGTCATTAGATATATAATAATTAGATATATGGTAATTGGGTATATGTGTATCCAATAGGTATATTTATGTTGTGTAATTTTTTATAATGAATTAAAGATAATATAATTTAGAAAATAATAAATAATTCTTAAATGAAAATAAAAGAATATAATTAATAAAAAAATTATAAGAATATGTATTCATATTCATTAAATATTAATTATTAATATTATTAAAAGAATGATTTTATGTTTTTATAAAATTAAAATAAATATTATAATACCATTGTATTGAAAAAATTTATTATTTATAAGATAAATAATTTATTTTTATGGGGTTTGATTAAAACCCTTTAATGCTAAAATGGGATATTTTTTAAAGAATTGTTTTTCTAAGTGTTGTGTATTTTTATATTAGTAAATTTTGTTCATAATTTTTAAATTATTTTTATATGAAAACAATTCCACATATATAAAAATATATTAAAACTGGATTAATTATTAATTTAAATTAAATAGGATTAAGAACATTAAAATTTTTATATTTTATATTTCTATAAAAATAAATTTTATATACTTTATTTTTTAATTTTAAAATTAAATTTCTTAAATTTATAAATTGAATTAGATTAAATTAATTCTATATTTTTAATCATCATTTTAAAAAAAATTAAGAAGTCTAATTTTATTTTTAGTCATAAAAATAATTTACCGAGGTGAAAATTGAGTTATCATAGTAAAGATAAAATAAGGTAAAAAGGTTTAAAATGAGTTATAAAGTCTTATAATATCATAAAACCATAATTATAAATTGTTTGTTTGAGGAGATTCATGACTTATATCAATTATTTTTTCACTTTTTATCCACTTTCCTTTTAAAATGGAAACCTTATATATTAAGAAATGAGTATTTGTGGAAACCCTACTAAAAAATCACCTATAAAAAAGACCCCACCTCTAACCCGTAAATATCACTCTTACCCTTATATGATATATTTAATACCTACCCATTTTAGCTCTATTAAAGTCCTATTAATCTTTCTATAGCCTCTTTAACTAAGAAATAAGCCTAAATACTTCATTTCAAAAGAACCCATTTTGATGAGTGAATTCATCAAAGTAAGTACCCAGTTATTCGCCATATTTTTCAATTATATTATCATCTATTTTATTTATAAATTTCATTATATACTATAATTATGTTATATTAACATAATTATGGTTATAATAAAATTTTATATCTATTATATAACTTTTTACTCTTACTCATTCATTAGTATAACATGTTATTATTTTGGTCAGTTCAACCACTTATATGAATGATGTTATACTATATTCAATTTTTTTTTTAAAATTAATGAGTATAAAGACATTAATAATTATAATATATGATTCTATAGAGTAATTTATGTTATGAATATGGTTTTTTATTGATTATAGAAAAATGAATGATCATTATAAAGTAACTCGTTAATATCGGTAAATTACCTGAAACAAGTACATCATGGATTCCATTATCACAAACCATACTCATGACTTCCATAAAATTAACATGGTAACACATAAATAATTGAAAAATAATTCCAACACTACCTTTACTAATATTAAAGTGATGAAATTGATATAAAATAACATGGATTGATGTATCCATTATAAAACTTTTACAAAACAATTAAAACTACTAACATCTAATAATGAAAATAAATAATGAATAACTAATATATATGTTATAAATGATTATAATTAAAAATTATAAAAGGTTATGGATCTAAATAAAGTTATAAAATAAGTTATTAAGATTTTTATTTTTATTATACAAGTGGTTAAATCACTTTCATGGAAGTACGGAGTAATGGTAGGGATATTCGTTCCAATATCACATTAAAATCGACACTGTCTATGTTTAAATTATTATTTTCATAAATTTTATAATATTCATATATAAAACCTCATATATCTTATTGTAAATTTTTTTTTCTAGGTTTTATTTTTATTATTATCATTTCACTTCCCTTTTGTTCACAATTCATCTAAAAGAATGCTTATAAGTGGGACTGACTTCAACACTTCTTATAGTCACGAATATTTCTCCTCTATACTCATATTTTTAAATTTTTTTATAGATATCCTTATATCTAATTTTATAATTGATTAAGGTATTTTAAATTAACTTTAATTTCTCTAAAATTAATGATCTTTATTTAACATTTTCGATATGGTCATTTTCTCCCAACTTTGACCTTCATGACAATAGTTTTAAAGTAATATATTTTAAAACATTTTTCACATTATCGCATTTTACTCTCATATTACTTAGTTTTCTTTATGAATATTCCTATCTATGTTTTCATTGTTTTACAAAGTATTTTATATACCAATTATTTTTTGAATAATTTTCTTTTAAAATATACATTATTAAAAATGTAAAGGGTATTTCTTCTTATTTCTCAAAGTCATTTTTTTAATAATATTATAAAGTGTTTCTCATCTATATCAATATAATTTAATGTTTATTATGATTTATTGGGAATATTCTCTATTAATACCATCCTCTTTCTTTCCTTGGAAGAATTATGATTATGAATTATATAAATATTCATTAAAACCCATTTCTTTTATATGGGTTAATTAAATAATGATAAAATAGTGAATGTTTTCATATGTATATGGCACACATATGTATGGTTTTTTATCATGTGATGGGTGGTACTAGATTTATATAGACATAAAATTCATTGGGTAAAAATTTATATCTCATGAGTTGAAATATATGCTACAAAGGAGTGAAACCAATCCGTGATGGTACTCTATCTAGTATGTTTATGGGAATGGAGAGTGAACTCAATACACTATGGGACTCTTCCCACTATATGATGATGGTCTTAACAAAAATCCTCTATATAAGAAATGGTTTTCTTTGATTATGTATGTGTCACATTATTCTACCTATGTTATGTTTTCATGAATCATGATTATTGAATCATGTGTCCACCACCCAATTATTAATTTCTTATGTTATACCAAAATCATTATGTCGCAACTTGTTATTTATGATCTGTAGTTTATTGGGTATGATTATCTTATATTTTGTCCATGCACCTAGATTATGTTCTCATACCCATATGATAAAATTATTCTCACTTATAATCTTCAATTATATTCTCTCATGTTTTCCCTTACCAGACATCTCAGCTAATCCTTTATCATTTTTTGAGTCTCAAGGTTATAAAGAAGAATATTATGTATGATATGTCTAAAATGGATATCTTGTGAGAATAATATTTGTGGCAAATGTCAAAGATGTTATAAAATGATATGTTTATTTATATAATCTCCAAATAGACAAAACATATGGGTTCTAAGGTGATTTATTATGAGATATAATGAATACTCATCAAAAATGTGGTTGAAACCATAATTATGCATTATGGCCCCTCACCTCTATTGCTCTAGAGAAATCAATACTAAATGATCCAAGAGGATTATGATTCCCTGTAAGTTTATTAAACCAAGTACATACACCTTTTATTGTTTCTCTTTACACCTCATCTGTAGGATTTTTCTAAATTTTCTTTCCCATTTAGCAAAAACATCGTCCTGGACTATATTTCCAACTCATATATCACATTATCTAACTTACACCAATAAAATCTCCATAATAACCCACTTATAATCCATTTCCCACATTTTTAACCTTCTAAAATTATGTAGATAAAATATTCACCATCCCCATCCCTATAGGAAACATCTTCAACCTTTCCATATTCATCCTATTTCAAAATAGATCCTCCTCCCAAAAAAACTAATCTTCCCAAATCCAAAATCAATAACCCATGAAATACCACCCCTCATTCTAATCCTAAAACCAAAACCAAATGAAAAACCCACCATTCAAGAAACTCACTTCTCAATGGAGGAAGAATCCTACCCTTTCCCATAAAACCAACCCCTAAAACCACACCCATCTCATTCCCCTATATACCCCGTAAACCTTTCCAAACTCAACAAATTTCTACTAAACATAGTAATTCACCATTGAATCAAGATTCCCAAGCCCACCACTGTTAGTTACATATTTTTAGTGTACTTATAATTATATAAGGAATGATAAATTATAAAGGAAACCTATGAAAATTAAGAAGACATTATATTTACAAGTGATGTGGTAGAAAGTAATAGAAGCCAATATCAAGGAGACTTTGGAAGTAATTAATCTTTAGGGCATAAGTTGGGTCTGGTAGTGTACTTATATAGAATTCATGTGGTATTTTTTAACAACTTTGTATTTAGAAATGTAGTTTATCAAATTTATGTTGGGAAAGGAGTGTATAATGATACATTAAGAGTATGGAGTCAGCCTTGGGATTTATATTTCTATGGTTTTTGGAATATAATCATATACATCATTAAATATTGATTCTAATATGGATCATGTGTATCAAATATAAAAAATATCAGAAAGTAATCCAAAAATTTGACATGATTTTACTCAAAAAAGTACTCAAATAAAATGGTTCTTCTCCAGATCATTAACCACATTATCACCCATGATTAACTGGAAAAGGGTGACTCCTAATGCTTATTAATCCATCTTTATATGATAATTATATACTCCATTTATAGAATGAAAAATATGAATATGTATTTTTAGTTAACACTATATTTTTTGAACCCCAGAAAGAAGAAAAAATTCACCCTCATGGGAGGGAACTTTATCACCCACATAGACATACATTTAAATGTGTATGTTGGATCTTAGCCTCCTAATTTATTTAATTGGGTGGAAATAATTGATCTAAATTTTTAATACAATATGGCCCTACTAAAAAATAATTTTTATCATTATGTTTAGGTAGACAAGTAAACCCAAGATTTATTTATTTATGAGGGTGAGGAAAATTTGACTTAGGACATTCCCACCCAAGAGCTCCTCCAACATGCTCAATTCTATACTTTTTCTTACTATTATCTAGATCAATTTTATAAGAGGAGTGGAAAAATATTTTGGGGCATCATTTTTTATTATATTTTCTATCCAAGACTATATTTATGAAATGATCGACCCAATTTTGTGGAGCCACCAATTACACCATAGATATCCTACCTATTTCCTCCCCCATATCATCCCACTTAGTCTCATGTATCCAACTTTATACCTACACTATACTATGAAATTTTCCACCACTTAGAATATTATTCCTAGAATATTCCCCCAACCATTTTCTTTGAGTATATATATCACCAAACTTTACATTGATAACCACCTTTGGTAGCCCCATATTCTCTAATCGATACATATGCTCTCTTTGTTTAGATTTAGATTCTCATAGGAAGGGAAAGGGGAAGATTCATGATACAACACTTGAGGTCCCATTCATTGAACTTTTTTCTTATTTAATGGTTTTCCCTTAAATTATAGATGCAACCTAGGCTTTAAAGACTAATTATATTCTTGGGATCCTAGTTTTCAATTCGAGTGTTAAGTATAATCAAGTTATAGCCCTAGAGATGTCTCTCACTCTGACATAGATTTCATCTTCCACTTCACCTCCCTATAAATAAATTTAGAATTATCTTGATGGGGATCTTAGGGAGAACATTTAGAAGAATTATAAATTTTTCCCGCCCCCATTATTTTTTTCATGCTAGATTGTCATTTTTTATTTTTACTCATGTTTTTGTGTGTCCATGTTTTTTATAACATCATTGTGTAAATTTATTGTGACACACTAACTTATATAAATGGAAATATTATTAACCATACCTTTTTTTATTTACTTCACTTAACATGTAATTATTGAGATCATCATGCTTTAAGTGTGTAACTTGGATTCTTCACCCAATCACAATGACACATTCAAATATTTTATTGAACAAACCCTGTCTAAGGATTGATAAATAGTGGATGGATTTTTTAGGGACGAATATATTTTCTTTTTTACCTTTTTTACCATTCATTTACTACTTTTTACTATTAATATTACTATTTTTTCACCCTATTTTACACAATGAGGGCAATGTGTAATTCAAGTGTGGGGGAGGGAGCATTGGAAACATTTGAATTTCTTTTCCTTCACCAATCTATGATACATAATTAATTAGAAGAAATATTTTTACATGTGGATGAATTTGGTTAATTATGATCATAAATAATAAATATATAGTTGGAAATTTTTTAATTTTAATTCTCAATACAATTTCAATGTTGTTATGAAATTATTGATAATATGATTCTAATTTTTAATTTTATTTCTTGGAAATTTTTATTTATTTGACTGCTTTTTAGCGCACATTCCATGTTCGGACTACACAATTTTATGATTACCATTTTTAAGAGGGTTATAAGGAAATTTTACTTGTTCATTATTATACCCTATTTCTTGATATATTTTCAGTATATATATAACTAATAGAACATTTTTTTTCTTGTAAAAAAAAGATGATTTTGAACCAAATTAAAATTATTTAGGACATGAATTAAATTTTTTAGACTATATGATCTTGAAAACTAACCAAACATTTGATCATTTCACAAGCCTTAGAGATCATGAAATTATATTATAAGAATCCATATTTCATGAAAACTTTTCATTCATGACCTATTTATTTGGTATAAATTCATGATTTTAATTTATTTTTAATAAGGGAGTGGCCAATTTCATGAAGATGCTATAATGTAGTTGCTGAACTGAAGAAATTGGGTTTGGTTATCTTTATTATTTAGGAAAAATGTTAAAAACTATTTTTAATTTGGATTCATTGAATCCTCTAAATTTTTGAAAACTAATATAAAAAAATAATGAAAAAAGATTGAAATTTAGATACCCTAGATTGACCTTTTATAAGACACACCTACCTTCTTCTTGTACTAATTATTACAAATAATGTTAGTACAATATTTATGTTGGGTATCAAGGTTCTAGTTGGTTTAAATTATAGGAATGTTATACTTGTTCTTATACACATTCCATTTAAAAAATAATAGAGAATAAAATTTTTGAGATAAAAATATGATCATTATTCACTGTGTTAAATTTTTATATTATGATCCATTGAGGAAGAGAAGGAAGTGGAGTTGTGTAATGAACTGACCTAGGTTTCCCACAAACCCAACACCTGACCTGATTCGTCGTATACCTGAAGGTCATTCCTGATCCCCATGGGCTGGAAACAAGCACCTAGGAATCAAACAAAAAAACTGAGCAAATGAATTATCGAAACCTAAACAACCACATTGAATACATGTATATAGCAATAAAGGAACAATGGAAGACTAAAAAATTTATTTTCCATAACTGTAAGGAAAAAAATGGAAATAGAACAACTGAAATAGTAGTTAAAAACTCCAAAAGACAAGTCCAACTGCAAGGGACTCAAAACCAAATAGCTACTCCAATGATGAATGGACGAACTCCAACCATCTCACCACTATCTGTCCATCTCAGCTGACATGAACCTCACCGCCTCATTGTGGCACCTTTCCCTTCCCTACATTAGAAGAAGAAAAAAGTTCTACACACCACCAAGCAGTATGTGGGGTGTGATCTAAGTGGCTTATTAGGATCCCACCTAGGTGTTCCATAGAAATTCTCTGTATAACAATTCATGTATGCTTATTTAAAATTTAAAACATGGAATGATAAGCAGTAAATTATTTTCATAGAAAACATGGTAAACATTCCCTTTTTCACAGTTTTAAACAAAAGTTGGTATATCGGTTTCAAATCACATTTTCCATATTATTTTCCCCAAGCATAAACATGAATATCAAGGCTAACTAATAAATACAAACAATACAAAATAGAAGCACTGGTATCATATCACCAAGTGATACTATAGGTCTAGGAAGTAAACTACTCATACCATAAGAATCAAGTGCACAAAACTGATCCTAGAATAATGGGCCTAGGAAGAAGAGGAAAACTCCAAGATTAATCCCCCCAAAAATTTCAATATTGTAATCATAGGATAATAGGCCTAGGAAATAGATGAAATACCCAAGATAAACCTCCTTGATAATCAAAAAACAATGGATGATGGCCTTCAGCTAAACCTTCCACCTAAGTACCCAAGGTAACCCATGTGATATTTTTCACAAACCCTTTTCAATGTCTTTAAAACCATTAAGACCCATTTATAATCCACTTATCAAAATCCAGGGGAAAACCATTTTTCTTTCAAAACTCTTTTTGTGGAGGATTTAGAGTAGCTTCACTCACCAGACCAGAACCAATGGATTCGAAAGAATGAGAGGGTATGTATATACCATCGGGACCAGAATGTGCTTGCACAGAGAGCTTAGCCAGATGGCCATGAAAAGGTGGAGTGATACCATCATGATGCATATGTTGGGGAGGGGCAGTTCCTTGTATATTCTGGTTTAATTCCATAAAGACCTTTGAGTCATGTAATGTCTCTTAAAGTATACAGGCAATGTAATCTCTAATCCTACGGGACTTGTAAGGGTTCCCCCTCATCACTTGAAATAGGGGTTGTCAAAAATCTATAAAAATGAAGGCCTTCAGGCCATTCGGGTCTTTCAAAACCATTTTTCAACACACACAAACAATCAGGCCAATTTCATAAATTAATTTATAAAGTAATAGAAATCAGGCTCATTATAATAGGCTAGAGACAGAACCACCTACCTCAAAGTTCAAGTCGCACATGCCCACAATGGAAACCAAAATCAAAGAAACCTAGAAACGCCATAAACTAAGGCCCTAGAATCAAACCCTCACCTCAAAGGATTAATTCAAAATGGAAGATAAGGGGTTGGAGGATATAAGAAATCCCATGTACCTCAATAATAAACATTTGTTTCCCCACAACTAGACAAGGAATGGCCTCCAAGACAAGATCTCACAATAGATCTAGATGAGGATAACAAGAAATATCCAACTTGGATCAGCATATTTGATAATGCAAGGCTAGGGCGCTACCGTGATCAACCGCAAGGAATAACCAAAAAGAACACTTACCTAGTGAGACGCACCGCAAATGCAATAAAGATACAATGTTGATCAGATCAATCCTGAAGATGTTGAGTCTCTCAAAAATTCACTATAACTACCTTAGGTCGAGATCCATGAAGCCTAGAGAGGAAAGGACCAAGAAAAATTCCTGAATGTGTGACTTTAATCGGGGTGCGGGCTGAGCCACGACGTATACCCCTAGGTCACGACTTATAGGCCATGGTGGATAAGTTATGCCAAAAAACCCATCACCTTGGGTTAAAAATCCACAATTTAACCCCTACATGACGTGTACCTCAAGTAAAAAATGTGTACCTACTCAATACCGGCTCACTCCATGATCCCCTCATTCATGACATGAATCCAGCAACCAGTACAAGATGTGTACTTCAGGTACATGGCGTATACTTGTTCTGCAGTCTATAGTAAACCTAGAGAAATCACATAAAATCATTTTAAAAATAGAAAGAAACTTAGAAAAGGTAAAAACATACCCAATCAACGTAAAGTGATGTTACAAATTCCCCACCATAAGGACTTTCTATCCTTGAGAAGTCATTTTGAAGATGTACTCCTGAGAAAAAATGAGACCATTGCTCCCTCATCAACAACACGTATTACCAAGTCTCATGAGAATCTGATCCTTGTTTCCATAGAACTATGACAAACAGAATCAAATTCCCACAAAAGACTTTCTCTTAATATTCAATTATCTCCACTGGTTTCTCAAAAAAAAGCATCTGATTCTAGCGAGATCAGGGTGATACTTCCTGAGCTATGATATATGGAAAACACCATGAATTCCTATCAACTGAGATGGTAATGCTAACTAATAAGAAACACTACCAATCCATTCATTGATATCAAATGGTCCAATATAACTCAGAACCAACTTTTCTTTTTTTATAAGCCGAAAGTGACCCAAAGAAGGAGAAACATTCAAGAAAACCCAATCACCAATGGAAAACTCTAAAGGATGGTGATGTCGATCTACATGCAATTTTTGTTGACTCTAGGATTAAAACAGATGTCGTCGCACCTCCTAAATCTTACTTGACATCTTCTGAACCATACTTGGTCCAACTAAAGCTACTTCACCAACCTCTTCCCAAAAAAGAGGTGATTTTCACGGGTGACCATACAATACCTCAAAAGGATCCATTCTTATCGATGACTGGTAACTATTGTTCTAAACAAACTCAACCAATCCAAGATGGATATCTAAAAATCCACTGAAATACAAGATGCAGGCATGAATCATATCCTCTAGGCTCTGAATTAGACACTTTGTCTAGCCATCTATCTGTGGATGGTAAGTTGTGATCAACTTGACCTAAGTCCCCATTTCCTATTTAAGAATCCTACAAAACCTTGAGATAAACCTAGGATCCCTATCTAAAACAATAGAATAAGGACTCCCATGTAACCTCATGATCTCCTGCACATACAATTTACCCAAATCTTCAAATTTAGTGGTGTCTTTGATCATAATGAAGTGAGAAGAATTCTTCAACCGATCAACAACCACCCAAATATAATTTTTCCCTCGAGGAATCCATGGAAACCTAAAAAAACACATGGAAACCTAATCCCACTTCCAAACTGGTATCGGGAGAGGCTGAAGAAAATCAGAGGACTTCAAGTGCTCTACCTTTATCCATTGGTATGTGAAATAGCGAGACACATAATTTTCAATGTCACACTTCATACCCAGACACCATATTTGTCTTATCATGTTATAATGAATCTTTTTAGCACCTGGGTGAATGTACCATGAAGAGATATGACAATCAAACAAAACTTAACTTCTCATAGATGCGAGGATGACAAAACACTTTCTGAAGTGAACTAGGCCATCTGAAGAAAGAGACCAACCCAGAACTATCTCCCCACCATAAAGAATTTCCCAAATTTTCAAAAACTCATCATATTATTATTGAATTTTCAAGATATACTATAGTTATAAACTTTTAAAAGAATGAAAATCAATATGATCATGGTTGGGATATTGACCCCATTCCTATGGCTTTAATCTACACTTCAATATGCTTGAGATTTTTTTAAATATCACCAAACCACAACTAAATATCTAATAAGGAATCTATCATGGTATTTAGAGAGGTTAAAAAATAAAATAAGATATATTTACACCACCTCATGGAAAGATTTTATTGTAATTTATATGGTCAACACATCATATAAAATCCAATTTTTTATTTCTTCACTCTACAATCTTCTTTCTTGTGTTATTGTGGTTGTAGGTATATTTAATATACCATATATCAACTTTGAAAAGAAAGAAGATTTGGAAACTCATTGATAGAAGGGTGACTAAAGGATAAAGGAATAAAGAGGGCATACTTCCAAGGGAAATTCAAAAAAAATTATGAGACTTGGATGTTTTTATTCATGATTATGGACTGATATTGAAGAGTTTATGGTCGTAAAGTTTCATTTGTTTCCTTATAGGATTGATTTTCTTTCTCTTCATTTGATTATGTTTCTTAAATCCCTAGATAGTAGTTCTTTTATATGGATGAAAAATTAATCATGAATGAATACTCACTTAAGGGATATTGGATCGAGATTATGAGGATTATTATTTAAGATAATGATTAATTAGGTTTTTTAATCACTTGTGTAAGGAAAATATCACATGTTGTCTTTTTTAATATTATCCCTTAGTCACATAGTGAGAGTGATAGTGGTGACAATACAAACTCCAATATGATATAGAGGAATGAAAGAGTGATAACTAACCATAAATATACTTTTTATTTTTATATTTAACTTAATGTATCCAGATCTTACTTGGTTACCTTTAAAAAATAAATAAAATGGACATAGATAGTCATAGTTTTCATAGACTAAGTACATTAGTTATTCCAATAAGTATTATAATTAATAACCCTATCCAATTAAAAAACTAACTAAACATCATATTTAGGGAACCATTATCTAATATTGATCCATCATCTTTGTTTCTCATCTAAATTTTAATATATCTAAGTTTGATCTCTTCCATGTTCCCATTCTTAATCTGGAACATTTACTCAATATTCTATTTCAATTCGGTTTTTTTCATCCATTTGTTCAAATTAACAATATAGAATGTTTTAATAGGTTAGGATCCTCTATGTTCCCAGTGGTTCGACCTTAAGACTCTAAATTCCTTTACTACAATCTTGTATTATTAGTGATTAGGGTTCTGTGTTATAAATTCTAAACTCTAAAAAATTCCTTAGGGATTTTAAAACACATGGGGATGCATTAGTAATTTTATAAATTATATATAATTTTGTATTATACTTATATAATATATAACTTTTATAAAAGTTTATTAATCTTAAATTTTTATAGGTTTATAAATTTAAATAATTTTTTAATTTTTTAAAACAATATTATTTTGTAAATTTTATATTTATATATATATTAAATGCATGAAAAATATCCAACCATTGAATTTGGTTTGTGGAATATGCACCATGATTCCACAAGGTTCACAACACCAATATCCTTAATAAAAAATAATTGTCTCATCCAAAAAATGGATGGATATCACAGTGAGGTTTAATGAATTCTTATATCTTTCGATTGTGTCTAAAATCATATCTTTATAATATAGATTATTTAGAAATAATTACAAAACCTTCCGGCCTCAATGGGTAACACCTTACTCTATACCATCAAATTTTGTAATCTTGTGTTTCATTGCTTCACTGCATCCCAAACATATTTCCACTACTTTACCTCCTTTGAAGATAAGTTTCTTAGTGGTGTGGAGAATGAAGTTACCTATCTTGGTGGAGATGTTTAAGGTGTGTATGTCTCTTGTTAATGTTGATTAAACATGACAATGAAAAGTTTGGATGGATGGGAAAATAATTAGAAGACGATCGAATTCAAAATCATCTAGATATTTCAGGTTCCATTCCTTCAATTCATATTTATGTATCTTTTATTTTCAATTCTTACATTTATAAAAGAGTAATGTTATTTTTAGGAATGACCTTAAAATTTTAGTTTCCCAATCACATCCATGAAAAATTTTCCCTTTTTTAAACAGTGAGAGGTGAACCTAAGGTGACAAAATCTCCTTGAACTTTTCCATGTCCACGCTGCTAAAGATCCTCTATAGCACTCACACAAGATGTTGTAATCCCCCTTAATCATCTAGATCTTAAATTCCTTTCATCTTTACTTCAGGTAGGATATCTCCAACTTCCAATTACCTTGATGTAAACATCATCTTGTTGTAACTATCAAGCTCCACCATATTTCAATATGAAGTAAAAAAAATTAAGATAAACCTTCCAACCCTCGATATAGAATCTTATTCAGTAAGTAGCCTTTGACACAAAACAAACTAGAATAATATTTAATATTGATTCTACAAAAATGGAACATGATTTCAACTTCTAATTTAGCCACTACATAGAGTATTTTATGCTGACACTACAACCCCACACTTCATCTATTTTTTACATACTCAAATAAATTCCCCCAATTAAAAATTTCTTATTATCAAGGGTTTGACCTCTCCAAGAAGCATCATTTCAACTCTTCATCTCCATCATGCATTTCAATAAGTAAAAATTATAAATAAAAAAATACAGCATCGACCAAAAAATTATAGTAGCGACCTCATCCACGGCCTCTGATTCCCCCAAATAGAAAGCCTCAAACCAAAAAAAATCATTTTCGAATCATTAATACTTTTCCAAAATCTTGAATCATAATTCAAATCCATATTTTTTTCAAATTAAATCATCACTTCATATCAAATATTTTCAATCAAGGAATATTATTTCCATTATCATCATTTTGATTTTCATTCATTACACCTTTTTCATCTTCCTCTGTTCATTTTTCATTTTTTATATCAATATTTTCAGTTATTAGTTCCTCTACAGATCTTTCATTCCTTCCAAGAACTTTTAAATCCATATATTTCCCATTAAATAGGCTCAATGAACCATTTTTTCACTTATTTTTTTAAATGTCACAAAAATTTAACCTGCAAATTATTTTTCCATTTCATTATTTATTTGTTAAATTTTTCAATTTCAAGTTCTATAATTTGGAATTCCAAACATTGTAGTACCTACAATGTTAAAAAATATAATTCAAACAATAATAATTTATTCATAATTATGATATGTTTAAAGTACGCAACCATTTTTTAGTAAATAAAAAGTATAATATTCTAACTAATTGTTTTCTATTCTATTTTATATTCACTTATTATAGAGAAAATTTTGCAAAACAAATATAACCAAGATTTATAAATTAAAAAAAAATATTTTACACTTAAATTTATAAAAATATAAACTTAAATGTTTATGAAATAAATTCAAAATTTTGAATCAATAATATAAAAGCACAAAAATTAACAATAAAACATTGAATTTTTTTGAAAATGTATATCATAAGTTATTGTATGAAAATTTTATTAATAAAATAATCAATATGATTTAAAAATCAGATAATTCTAATGGTAAAAGAAATAAAAATTTGTGATTAATTACGAATTAAAGAATAAAAAATTGTAGGGATGAAGCTCCCATGATTCCATGATTTGAATTATTTTAGAAATATTGCACAAATATTAATTCTTTCATAATTTTAACAAGTATAAAATATTAAGACATTTTTCAAAAATAAAAATCAACATTTTATAACTATTATTTTTGTAGTGAAACTTTCACTAAACAACATAAAGTAAGAATCATAAATCAACCAAAATAGTTAACACCTAAAATTATAAAAATATAAACAAAATATTTTATCAACGAACTTTAATATTTTTAGAGTAAATGTATAAAAGATCAAAAATTAACAATAAAACATTAAATTTTTTGGTATATCAAAATCAAAATTTATTATATGAAAATTTGGTCAATAAAATATTCAATACAATCCATAAATCAGTTTATTATAAAAGTAAATGAAATAAAAATATTTCATTAATTAACTATGGATGAATTATAAATTGGAGGGATAAAGTACTTGGGAGTCTACAATTCAGACTAATTCTAAAAGATTGAAAAAATAATAATTATCCCACAATTACGACATGTTTAAAGTAAGAATTAATCTTTATAAAATAAAATAAAAAACTTATTCCAATTAATTTTTTTATAAGGAAATTTTCAATTAAAAAATAAATAAAGAACTATAAATCAACCAAATCATTTAACACCAAAAATTACAAAGATATAAAATCAAAACATTATCAATTAATTTCAAAATTTCATATGTGATTATATAAAATCTCAAATATTAATAATCAAATATTAAAAATAGGAAAGGTGTAGAACTAGAAAATATAGGATTCTAATTATTTATGAATGATTACACATAAATTATTAACAAAAATTAAAAATATCTCAATACTAATACATAAAATTTTATATAAAAATAAGGTGGAAAAAATCATACCAACACAAGAGGGAGGGTGGAAGTATAAGTATGGTAGGCTAAGTTGGTTGCGAGAGGGGAAACAGTCAGATTTAGAAGAACTAGAAATGGGTTTTTACAATGGTAAAGAAGTATAGGGTAGAAAATTGGAATGTGAATTGGTATGGAAATAAGGTAGTAGAGCAGTTTTCAAGGGATCTAGTGGTGGAAACTGATGTGATAACATTATGGAAGGTGAGAGGCAGTAATCCAATAGTTGACTCTCAAATAAGGCCAAGTTTTCACTCTAACCTGGTGATCCAATGGGTGACTCTCGAATAGGGTTACGTGATAAGAGAAAGTGGGGACCTATTCAAGATTCGCCCAAATGATCACCACCTCCCTCATTCCCTAGTGTTGGCACATCGGTCATACCTGCTATCTCTATTGATAGCTGCTTCAATACTCTATTCCCAATAGAGTTCCCATCCATGTCCCTCTATGGGATTTGGGAAACCTGCTTCAAGTTCCACCAAATCCAAGTGACACCCCCCACCCACCCAGTAGTAGGCATGGCCTACTACCTCATCCACTATTTCCCTCCCTCCCCTTCTTATAGTGTTTTTTCTTTCTTCTTTTTATAAAATAAATTATTTATTAGAATTAAGAATATTTATTATTTTTATTAATAGTTTTTTTGTAATCCTTCATAAATAATTGGAATCCGTGATTTTTTTGTTATTCTTAATTTAAATTTGTAATATATCCATGGGTACTTAATCATATATTTTTATTTCATTAAGTTTTATAATTAAATGGATTGTGGATCGTATTAATTATTTTATTAATCAAATTTTCATATGATAAATTTTGTTTCTCATTTATCTAATAATTTAATATTTTATTATAAATTTTTGAGCATTTATATAATCGTATATGGAATTTTTAAGTTTGTTGATAAACATTTAAATTTATATTTTAATTATTTTAGGTGTTAAATGATTTAGTTTATTTATAATTATTACTTTATATTTTAGTACAATTTTTACTATAAAAAATTAATTGGAACATATTGTTTTTTTAGAAAAATACTTCTTACTTTAAATATGTCATAATTATGAAAGATTTTTTTTTCAATCCTTCAAAATGTTTATTCATAGGTACTTCATACCTCTAATTTCTAATTTTTCTATAGGTAATTAATCACATTCTTTGATTTCATTTACTTCTATAATTGATTAATTTATGGATTGTATTGATTATTTGATTGATAAAATATGAATATAATAAATTTTTATTTTGATCTACCTAACAATTTAATGTTTTATTGTTCATTTTTGAGCTTTTATATAATCACGCTTAAAATTTTCAAATTACTTGTTAAATTTTTAAGTTTATATTTTTCTAATTTTAGTTGTTAAATGTTTTGTTTTATTATTTTTTCTTTATTTTCATCAAATAAATTTTCAATATAAAAAACATTAGTTGGAATATGTTTTTATTTATGTTTGAAAAATTAATTCTTATTTTAAACATTTTATACTTATTAAATAATTAATATTTGTGAAATTACTCAAAATAACCTAAATCGTAGATTTGTGAGTACTTTATCCCTCCAATTTTCGATTCATTCTTTGGTAATTAATCACATATTTTTATTTCTATTTCTTATATAATTAACATATTTGTAGATTTTATCAATTATTTTATTTATCATATTTCTATATAATAACTTTTGGTTTTCATTTTCCTATTTTTTTAGGTTTTATTTTTAATTTTTGTGCTTTTGGATAATTTTATCCAAATTTTTTAATGTAGTTCATAAAAATTTAAGTTTTTATTTTTCTAATTTTAATTATAAAATTTTTTCTTTGATTTATAAATATTTATTTATTTTATTGAGAAAATTTTTCACTAAAATAATTTTTTATTAAATAGAATAAAAAATAATTAGTCATAAAATTCTATTTTTTATTTTTTTTAAACTCTTTATTTTTTAAATATGTTATAATTATGAATGAATTAAAATTATTGGATTTAAATTTTGTATCTTTGTAGTTATTACGATGTATAGAATTAAAAATTTTGGATATCGAAATATAAAAATTATGAAAAGAAATAATGAAATATAAAAAACAATAATATGTTAAATTTCTTGGATACTTGAATAAAAATGTGAATAATAGGGTTCAATGGGCCAATTTAATGAGAAATTTTTGGATGAAAAGTTTTTTTAAGAAATGGACAATCTATAGAGAAACTAATAACCAAAAATTTTTATCTTATAAATGAAAAATTAGTATAGAAACATGAAAAGGTATAAAAAATGAAAATTAGAATAATGATCATGGAAATAATATAACTATCATTCACAATCTTGGATATGATGCTATGCTTGACTTTGAAAAATATGTAGATGTGAATTGTGATTTGGAATTGTATGGAAGTATTAATGATGTCAAGAGGATTTTGTTGGTTTGAGTAATTCTATTTGGGTGAATTAAAGGTCATAAATCAAGGAAAAGTTTCAATTTCTTGGGGTTGATGTTGTAATTTTGATGAAAACTATGAACTTATTCGAAAGCATGATGGAGATCAGGATATGAAAGGTCAATTCTTGGAGAGGTTGAACCCCTAGTTATAATTAATATATTGGGGGGATTTATTTTAGTATGTGGAAAGAAGATTCATGGTGGAGTGGTAGTGTCATCCTAAAATACTATATGTAGTTGTCAGACTTAGTAATTGAATTCAAGTTCCATTAACATTGAAGTTAGAGTTAAGATTGGCACAATGTGTTGTTTGTTGAATAATGCTTACTAGATGAACTTCTATATTGTGGGGTGGATAGTTTATCTTTAATATTTTCAATTTTATATTGAAATATAGTGGAGTTTCACAGTTATGAGAAGATAGAATTTATAGCATGGTAATTTGAAAATATAGATATGTAGTGTGATATAATGGTGAAGGTGGTTTTTCATCAAGTTAATTAATGGGGATCTGCAACATCTGGTGTGTGCTGCATAGGATATACAGTAACATAGACAAGGAAATGTTCAAGGAGAATCTATTACACTTAGTTTCACCTCTCACGGTTTAAAAAGGTAAATTTTTTAATGGAAATTCTTGGGAAACTAAATTTTCAGGGCCAAACCTATGGGTAAGGAAAGGTGTGGCGATACTATGGGTGACTCTCAAATAGAATTACATGATGAGAGGAAGTGAGAGGGATAGGGAATAAAATTAGGGGAGGAAGGGTTTTCAGATTGTTCCCGATTGGGGGTTTTTCCCCAATCCCAGGGGCACATTGGGATTACCCTTGGTTCAACCCTAGTTATTTTCACTCCTTATTCACAACATCTAATAATCACATTTTTTATAAAAAAAATGTTAAATTTTTACCATTTATTCTCTATCATGTCATTACATTGTAATGCTTATATTTAGAAAAATCCACATAATCTAAATTTATTCTCTTTCTTCAAAAAACTAATTTGTAATGAACTATTTTTTATTTAATGTCACATAACTCCATCAATATAAATTTTATTTTAACAAAAATTATTATTTTATATATTAAATAACTAGATGAAAAATTATTTTTTATCCAACATAACATATAATTAAATTTTATATGGAAAAAATAAAAAAAATCTAAAATATATTATTAAAAATTAAAATTTAATGTTGTTACAACCATGGTATAAGATAAATTTAATTCAAAAAATTAAATATTTTAAGAAAAATAACAATTTTGCAATGATTTTTCATTTAAAATTTAAACTTTATAACTTTTATGAAATGCACAAAATAAATTTTATATATAATTATATATAGATTAAAAAATAAAATATATATAATAAATAAGATAAAAAAATTCAAATAAAATGGTTTATTGAAAAAAAATCCATTGTATTGATGAAATAAATATGATAAATAATAAAACAACATTAAAAATAAAAAAATATGTGCTATGTGAGATGATATAAATATAAAATTTAATGATATCACTTATAAATTAAAAAATAAATGTATCAAAATCCATATATGGTATAAATTTAAATTTTAAAATTTTTATTACTCTATATTAAATTTATCTCATTTAATATTAAAAATAAATTTATTTTAAAATTTTATTATGTAAAATTATCTCTTATCATGTTTCTAAAAGATAACCTTGTACTTTAGGTGGTTCTACCTAATGTCACTGAGAAAGTTTCTTAGACGGGCACAAACTAATTGCATCTATAACCTTAGTTAAATTCTATATGAATTTAAAATAATGAATAAATATTATTCTTATATGTTTTTTAATTATTATTCATGTTTAGTTTAATGAATTTATTTATCCCTCGTTTATTCGATATAATATTATGTGAAATGAATATTAAATAAATATTTATTTATTAGATAATTAATTATTCAATTACAATAATATAAAAATATTTATTTATCACTAGATTATTCACAAGGTAAAAAATATATTTATTTGGTTATGTAAATATTGATTATCTAATTTATTCAATATAATATTTATTTATTTAATGGTAAATAATGTAATAACAATTATTTATTTAATTAAAAAATATTATTCAAATTCTAATAAATATTGAGGACTGGTGGACTGAGTTTAATTATCTGATGTGAAATGACATATTAAATATTATTTGAATAAATATTAATTTATTTATTCAAGAAAATAATATTTATTTATTTTTAAGTATAGATCATGTTAAACAAATATTATTATCATTATTTATACATGAGGTTCATAAGTAATTAAGAGAATAATAAATACCCTTGTTAAATTATTTATTCTCTAACCATAGGTCAAAAAATACGTGGTTATGTTATTATTTAACCTAGCCATGTCTATCCACTATTGTATATAAAACATTATAGAGATAATACCGTCAATCTTAAGAGAGATATTTCTATAAAACACTCTCAATAATGGAGAGAGATTCTCCTCTACCACCATATTCATTCCATATTTCCTTGACATATTTTGTTTCAATCAATGATGGTTGATGAAAAAAATTTAACCATTAATGTTGTGTCTGAATAATTTTATAGTGATGATTAAGGGTTTGTGGAACACAGGTGAATCGCCACTAGAGGTATGATATCCTTGATTCCTCTGATGCAATGATGGTACCACAAGAGGTATCAAATGAATCATCAGTGAAGAAATAATTATAGTGAGTGTTAATTCATTATATTGAATAAATTTAATTATAAATTATATGTGATGATCATATCCCATGTATTCCAGGGTTTCGATTCATCTATTTTTTAGTAAAAATCCAAATAAGTTAATGAATTTTCATTATTGGGCATGGGCTCAACCACTTATGTCACACTCTGGAACCTACAATGACTATAAATTTAATATAAAGTTCAATAAAAAAATATACAAAATGATTAAATTTAGAAATTTAAGAATTTTATGCATGATACTAAAATAATGATGTATCCTTATTATTTCAATATAAAAAAACTTGAATATATGATGTGTTTATTGCATAGAAAAATGATGTATGAATTTAGTGATAGTGTGATTAACTACCTACTTGATTATTAAAGGATTTGATTCTAGTTGATGTAAACATTCCAAAAAATATTTATGAGGTGTCAAAGTTAATAAAGCATCTTATATTCTATTCCAATAAAGAACATGTTTACCTGAATGATTGAATGATATAGTAGAATTAAATTGAATCATTAAATGACTGTATATTGTGTGTTACGTGTAGATAAGGGCCTATAACGATATTATATTGTATTGAGTTCCCAAGAATGTTATCTATAACATTTATTTAACATAGAGGATACAATGAATGTTTATGTCAGAAAAAATGGATGAAGATATTAGTTGGTATACAAAATGAAATCAAAATAATGATCATTTTGTGAATCTAGAAAATGTATTATCATGGAATGAGTTTACTAAACAACATCTTGATTATTATTTTAAGATATGTAATATTGGAATTGGGATTTCATGTAATGGTTTTAATCAATTTGTATAGACTCATACAACACACAACACATGACTCATATTCATTCATATATATAATATTTTTCCATGGATGTTCACGAAAAGTCTATATACTTTTAGGACCATATTTATTTCTGGGATGAATGATCCTGAGAATGATATAGTTAGTTATTTATAACCAATGATAGTAGAGTTGAATAAATTGTGTGAAAGGAATATTCCATAAATCCTTATGATATCATATATTATGATATACTGTGTCATGGAATGTAACATACACATATAAAAAGGGCTTTTTTAAGATTGTGGGAATATTGTATTTTAGTATATCATATATTATATAATTAATAATATTATATTTTATGATATGGCTGAGTCATAGTCCTCTGACTCAAATGGTTTGAATCATTTGACCCTAATAGAATTTATTTTTCAGTCCAAATGTGAAGGATTTAACATTTGAATCTCTTTAAACACATCATCATCTATCATTAAAATCCATGGAGAGTTATTTGGTCAAGGTTTACATGAGATATAACCATATGAATTACTCATTAATT
This sequence comes from Viscum album, assembly GCA_963277665.1. Taxonomy (NCBI): domain Eukaryota; kingdom Viridiplantae; phylum Streptophyta; class Magnoliopsida; order Santalales; family Viscaceae; genus Viscum; species Viscum album. The sequence goes on from OY728156.1 coordinate 1,814,765,858, forward strand.
TATTAAATTAATGTGTAAATTCATAGATCGAGGAGTGTCCACTTAGAAAATATTAATATGTTTATGTCATAATCCTTGTGTGTTGGAAATCCTTAAATATCTTCTAGTAAAAACTCTCTCCCTCTTGAAACTTTCTTTTTCCTTATTTATTTACTTTTGAGATACTATTATATTGAAATGATTCAGAAGGTCCTTCTCAGAGCATTTCTGTGAATTTATGTAACATATGGATACACCACATCTGGAAGATCATTTGGGTTATTCCTTGGTTATCTTCAAAAAACACTAAATAAAAGAAATTTTAAAAGATTAAAATGGTGTAAGTCATACATTCTTAAAATCTAATTTCTTACAATTTCAGTTTTAAAGGTATGGTGTTCCTAGGATTCATGATTTTTAATCACTCTATCTACTTTGATTAATTGTTAATCATTCCTTAGAAACCATTTATTGGTATCAAATTTTTTCATGTTATTTGATTCATTAAATCATTTTGAGAACTAAAGTTTTCTCTAGGACTTACAGTCATGTATCTAGGGCTTTCTATTCATATAAGGGTTCTCTTTCAACCTAGTTAAAAAGAAGGATTATCTAAAAAATTGGAATAAAAATATAATTGAAGGTAATAAGTGAAGGTTTTTTAAATCATAATCCCTATCATATTCCCTATTGTAAAATATTATTAATAAATCAATTCCACCCTATTAAATTATGGATTATAATATCAGTTTATCATAGCTGATAACTTAGTACAAATCCTTTGTTTTTTTATAAGTCATTGAATATGACATCAAGATATCATGTTCAACGATAAGCGTTGCACAATGGTTTCAAAAATAACAAATTATATAATCTTTACTCTATCAATGTGAATCATAAAATATAATTGATACATAAAGTTAAATCCATTAATACATAAGTGTAATGTGTCTTGTACATAAGGGTATCATTATATATATAAAATTCGTTTCTTTTCACACATAAGAGCGAAACACTTATGTATTTCATAGTCTATGAGTTGGTGGAAAGAACTGAAGGTATCAAACACACTTTCACACATGGGTCTTCATTTTTTGGTATTTATTCTATTGATTTTTTACTCCACTGGGTGTTTTGGTGAAAAATGATGTTTTGGGGCTTTACAACAAGGTGTGCGCGATTGGCGCACATTTTTCTGAATTGTGTGCCTTGGCCTAGGTAAATGTGTGGCCAAGTAGTGTTTTTGTATAGTGGATAACCACACTGTTAGTGCATAGTTTTTAAACCATGTGGGCTAACCATGTGGCATGCCTTCCTTGAATGGTAAGCAACACACATTTGCCGCATGATTTCAAAAACCATGCAGCCTTTCCAGGTCATTAAAATTTGGATTTTTAACTCTTTTCTCCCCCCTATTTTTAACCCTAAATACCATAAATCCTCCCCATTTATAATTCTCCAGCCTAGGCACCTCTCCTTCCTCTATTTTTACACTTGGACCTCTATTTTTGTGGTGATTTTGGTGTGTTTTCTCTTCAGTTCCCCATGTAAGTCCCCTTCTCTCATGGTTTCTTCCTCTTTTCTAGGGTTTTCTTCTTCTTTATTTGTGGTTTCATATCTCTACCTAGATGGGTAACCTATTTAGGGTTAGATCTCAATTTTTAGGGTTCAATATTGATTTTTATGTTTTAATATTTTCTTTATTGGGTTTTATTGAGGTACGGTCAAGTTTTAGCACCATTTTCCAGAAATTTTTACTATTGTGCTAGGTGATTCCATGTTTTATCATTTTTAGATGATTTTAATATGCTTGCTTAATTATTTAGAAATCTTCTGTGAAATATTTTTGTGGTGCGACATGAGTTTTCAAAATTATTTGCGGTGTGTATGGTTTGAAAAATGATTTTCCAAAGGAAATGGGTTTTGTTTCATGTGTAAACCCATGTTATATTCCTTAGTTGTGATTTATAAATTGTGTGAGTGGTTTAAAAAATTAGGAGGTTCGGAGCATGTTATATAATTGACTTGGTGTGATTGTGAAATTTTAATAGGTTTTTCTTATGAGAAAATGTGGTTTCATATGTGTATTCATCTTGTTTGTGTGTGTGAATGTAGTGACCTATATGGAATTTGAAATGAAAATTGAGCATGAAGGAAATCCTAGGTGTCTAGGTGGGCAGACTAGGAATAGTATGCTAGTTGACTCAGAAGTGAATTATCCTATATTTATCTTGAAGGATTAACTATTACAATTCTAACTAAACTATAGTGGTTAGATACCACTATAATTTTTGATAGATTCCTCTCTAGTGCCCCGTGAATGAGGAAGATGATCGGTGTCGTTAATATACAATATTTCACTGATATATGATGTACCTAGTGTCCCACTAGAGATATAACCTATAGTGATATCCTGTGATTTAGTTCTCTCTTGTGATGTGGTTCCATGATTTAGTGTGCAATGTTCTATCAGTATATTTCATCTTAAAGTAATCTTGTTTGTGAAAAGTGATTTCCTCTAGAAATCATTTTCCTTTAAAAGTGTTTTCGTTTAAAAATATTTTTCCCTAAAAAAATTACAAAAATTCTTCTAGTGTATTAAATTAAATATACATACTAAATTGTCCATTAATGTTATGATATGGAATATATTTTATTTGGTGGAATCCTACTGGGATTTGGATCACATATTATCTATAACTTTTGGTGTAATTAGACTTGGTTATGTTTGAAATAGGTAAACGTAAAATGTTTGGAGATGGTGGTTTAGGATGCTAGTGGTTTTTTCTTATATGTGTTGTAGAGGTGGATTGAATACAATTGTCTTCTTATTGCTTGGTGATTTTGTGATAGTTTCTTGTTCCCTTTATATTTTAGTCCCTTTTGGTTTTTTAAAATGTTTTAAACATTGAATATAAAAAATTTATTCCATGTTTGGTTATGATTATTCAGTTTTGGTTTATTTATTGTATTTAGTTGTTTATGACTATTTAAATGGGAGAAATTGTTCCCATGATATTTTTTTGATACCAAGGCACTAGTTACCAGCATGTGGGGATTGGTAATGCCTTTGAATCCATGCCATAGATAGGTTTGGGTGTCATGTTATATGGAACTCAAACTTGGTTCGTGCAAAAATGGTATTAGAGCTGGTTACGCTCTTTTGGGTCAAGATATTTGGGATGAGTTGGGATAGAAAATATCTAGTATTATCGATACTTGATGTTCTGGTTTTGAGTAGTGTTCTTTTTTAGCACACCTTGTAACATAACTTGAGTCACCATGGGATGTTGGGAGTTTTGTTTGACTTATCTTGCAAGTGAGACGTACAGGCTACAGACTGTACATAGACAATGGGTAGAGGTGGAGTGGTCTGGTTGCTATGTTATTATGATGGGTTTTATTTTTTTGGATTTTTGGAATGTTGGTATTTGATTTTATAGCTAAATTTTTTTCAGGATTTCTGTATTGATAGTTTTCTTATGGTTATTGCTTCTTGTAGAAAAATTCTTCCCCAAAGAATTTCTATTCAGTCACAGGAAGATATCGGAGAGTGTTCTCCCGCATCAATTGATCAGAGACTAGTGTAAGCTATGGTTTGGGTTATCCAAGATTCAGGATAGGGAGTGGGTTCTTGTCATGATCTGGTAAGAGATATTGAACCAACTCCTGGGAAGGACAAATCTCAGAAGTTTCTCAAGAATAAGACTCTTACTTTTCAAGGTAATACAAAACCATAGGAAACAGAGTAGTGGATTTAGAATATAGATAGGATGTTATAATTCTTCGATACTCCTGACGTGGTTTGAGTGAAATGTGCTTTGTTTCTATTATAATTTCCTAGTCATGGGTGGTGGGATTCAATATTTTAAACTATAAAGACCGAGAAGATGATTTGGAAAGATTTCAAGAACATTTTCAATGAGCAGTACTATACCATGGTTCTACCCTATTCCAAGTCTTGAAAGTTCATGGACCTTACCCAGGGTGACCAGACAGTGATGGAATATGCCAATCGCTTCACGGAGCTGGTTTGGTATGCACCTGAGATCATTTCCAATGAAAAAATGAAAGCTCGGAGGTTTGAGATGGGACTACGGCTAAAGATTTATTCTCAAGTCTTTTTTTAAGTTGAGTACCTACATTGAGGTGGTTGATCATGATTGTATGGTAGAGATTTGTCTCATGGGAAAGTCTAGTTTCCTTAGATCTATGTCAGTAGTGGGAATTGGCAGTTCATTTGAGAAGAAGAGTAAGCTAGATGAATAGGGAAAGAAGGGCGGTGGTAGCTCAGGACATCCTTTCTAACTTTCATTATCAGAAGTTTCATACTCTGGATCTGTTATATACTAAAAGTATGGGAAACTAAGGAATGTGTGGTCAGTGTGTCCATCCCCACCCAGATCATGCCATTGGTGTGGACATATGGGACACTTTCAGTAGTTTTGTAGGGCCACTTGTTTCTATCAAATTGGAGTAGGATCTATGGCTTCTAAGGTGATGTTAGCCCAGTTAGAGCCATCCAGGATAGTAGGATCTTGGTTAGGTGTTTGTGGCAGCAGGGGTGGATCATCTTCTTGGAAGAGTTAGTTTAAGTCCAAACCATAGGCTAGTTATTTTTCTTAGGCTCAGGTTGAGACAAATAATATTCATGCGGTGGATCAAGCATCAGCTAGATAGGATGTAGTACCTATGACAGTTTTAGGTACCATTCATATTACATCATCCTTGGTTTTTTCTCTCTTTAATATTGTTTCTTCTATTTATGTTGTCTTTTCCTATTTTGTTGATATGTTGAAACTTCCAACTTTTCATATTTTGTATGAAATGGAGTTAGTAATGTCATTGGATAAGAAGAAAGAGAAGGGTTTAAGTTATTCATCTTGTCCACTCACCATGTTAGGGGTTGATCTAGAATGGGACTTCCAAGTTTTGGATATGGACCGCTTTGATGTAATCCTCAGTATGAATTGAATGGTGCATTTTTAGGCACAGGTGGATTTTTATAGACGATGAGGGAGATTTTTGGAACCTGGTGGAAGTAACCATGTTTTTCATGGTGAATGGTATCCTCATTCAGGTGGTGCTAGACCTCCACTTCCAAAATTGGGTAATATCATTTTTTAGTTATCTTGGAGGACGATGGTAGTACTCTTAAGGGTGGATTACCTCCTATGGTTGATGAGTTTACAGAGGTTTTTCCAGAGGATTTCTTTGGTTTTCCTCTGGAGTGGGGTGTGGAGTTCTCGATTGATTTGGTATTATGAATACAGCTAATATCTCTTACCTTTTACTGTATGTCCCCTACTGATTTGAGGAAATTAAAGGTATAGCGGGATGATTTGGAATCCAAAGGATTCATTTTCCTGAGTGTCTCCCCTTGTTCTTCCCTAGTTTTATTCATAAAAAAGTTCAACGAATCTATCTAGTTATATATTGATTACTGGAATCTAAACAAGGTAACTATCGAGAACAAGTATCCATTGCCCCACATTGATGACTTGTTTGATCATCTTAGTGGTGAAAGGTGGTTTTTAAAAATTGACATGTGTTTGGGTTAACACCAAGTCATATTTGAGATATGGATGTTCTGAAAATGGATTTCCAAAGTAGGTACGACCATTTCGAGTATTTGTTAATGACTTTTGGGTTGAAAAATGTTCCAATGGTCTTCATAGTGCTTATGAACAGGGTGTTTCATTAGTATCTTGACTCGTTCATTGTGGTATTTGTTGACGACGTCGTGGTATATTCCAAGACCAAAGAGGAGCGTGAGCACCATTTGAGAATTGTTTTGGGAACTCTTTGTGGTCATCACCTCTATGAAAAAATCTATAAATTCACTTTCTGTATTAGGGAATTGAAGTTTCTAGGTCATGTGATCTTGGAATGAGGGGTTTCGATGAACCCTGAGAAGATCAGCATTGTGATGTCATGGGAACAACTGAAGAATGTGTTTGATATAAGAAGATTTCTCAACATGGATGAATATTACAAGCAGTTTTTTGGGACTTCTCTCGGCTTAATTAGCCCATTATAGCACTCACTTGAAAAGTTTTAAAGTTTTAATGGATCTTATAGTATTATAAATCCTTCAAGGAGCTAAAGAAGTAGTTGACTAATAATCTTGTGTTGATCTTTCTAGAAACTTGAAAGGTCTATACGGTTTATTAAAATGCATCATGTATGGGTCTTGGATGTGGGCTTATGTAGGATGACCATGTGGTGGTGTATGGTTCTCACCAACTCTGACCACATGAAAATAACTACCTAAACCATGACCTATAGTTAGCAGTGGTAATGCATGCCCTAAAGATGTGGTGTCATTATCTTTTTTGGGGATATATTTGTGGTTTATTATTATCATAAGTTCTTGGCATATATTTTAACCCAAAAAGATCTAAATTTGAGGTATCATCATTGGGTTGAGTATCTACAAGGGTTTGATTTTGATATCTTCTATACCCTAGGAGAGGTTAATGTTGTGGAAGACACTTTGAGCAAAAACGTTCTAGTGTAGGTGCTGAAAGAGTCCAATGAAGAGTGGACGTTTATGGGGATTTTTTGCTTAGATGCACCTAGAGACTAAGAATCATAGTGGGGGTGTGTTCTTAGCTAGTGTTCATTTGGTTATATATCTTCTAAATATAATTCAGTAGGAGCAACCTGATGATGAGTTGTTCAAGAATTCTAAGTAGTTCTTTCATGGTGGGGAGACACCTTGTGATTGGTCATTATCTCCAAAGTGAATTTTATGCTTAAAGCATTAATTTGTGGTGTTGTTATTATTGAAAAAGTTGGTGATTCAAGATATTAACCATTATCAGTGGGTCGTTCATCCTGGTGATACCATGATGTATTATGATGTGTGTCAAAAATTCTGGTGGCGAAGTATGAGGCAGGATGTAGTTGACTTTGTATTGAGGTGATATACGTGTCAGCAGGTAAAATAAGAGCATCAAAGGCCTTACATTTTACCCCAACCACTATCTATTCCTACTGGTAAGTGGTAAGAGATCGATATGAACTTCAGTATCATCTTTGCTAATGTACCCCAGGGAAATAATTCCATTTGGGTGGTGATTGATCCTTTGACTAAATCATCTCAATTCATTATGATTAGAGATTCAGAAAAGGTGGATTAATTAGGAAGGTTATATGTTCAAGAGGTTGTGAGGATTCATGGTGTTCCATTGGAAATCATCTCAGACAAAGACCCTCATTTTACCTCTCAATTTTGTAAAGTCCTTCAAAAGTCATTGGGGTCACAACTCAAATTGAGCAGGGCATGCCATCCTCAAATAGATGGTCAGATAGAGCGGTAAAATCAGATTTTGGAAGACATTATTTAAGCATGTGTCTTGGATTTTAGAGGCTCATGGGATATCCATTTGGGGTTGGTCATGTTTTCATATAATAGTAGTTACCAGTCCTAGATCTGAATGGCTCCCTTGGATTTTCTTTATGTTTGGTTGTGTCGGCACCCCTTGAGTTGGGATGAGGGAAGTGAGACCTCCCTACTTGGAATAAGTCTTGTACATGAGACATCTGAGAAGATCAAACTAATCAAGTTGTAGTTTTTGATAGCTCAGTCACCAAAAATATTCTGCTGATTAGAGATTCCATGATCTTGAGTTTTTTATGGGTGATTAGGTGTTCCTGGAAGTGGCACCTCGCTTGGTTCATCTTTATTTGGGTAATCAAGGAAATATAATGCTAAGGTATGTCGAACATTTTGAAATTACCTAGAGGGTTGGTAAGGTGGAATTCATGTTAAATATTCCTTCTTATTTGACCTAAATTCATGATGTGTTCCATGTCTCTCAATAGAAGAAATATAACCCAAATATGTCTCATGTTCTAAATTAGGAAGAGTTGAAAATAGAACCTAATTTATCTGTGTTTGAGAAGACATTTCAGATTATAGATTCCCAAGATAAATTGATTTTTGGGAAGTCTATTCTGCTAGTCTGAGTTCTTTGTAAACATCATAATTATGAGCATGAGACTTAGGAGTGGAAGTCTTGGGTTGAAAAGGAGTATCCATTTTTGTTCTCTGATCAAGCTTTAGGTTGACTTTCTGAGGATAGAAAATTTTCATGGTGGGGAGAATTGTCACACCTGGGTCTTCATTTTTAGGTATTTATTCTATTTATTTTTTATCCGACATTTATCCCTTGGTTTTCTTGGGTGTTTTTGGGGAAAACTATTTTTTTGTTCTTTACAGCATAGTGTGTATGGATGGCACATGGTTTTCCAAACCATGCGCCCTTACCCATGTAACTATGTGTCCAAGTGGTGTTTTTTTATAGTAGTTAACCACACAGTTATCGCATAGTTTATAAAAAACGTGGGATAATAGTACAGAATTTCCTCCTTGGATAGTAAGGGGTACATGGTTTCCTCATAGTTTAGAAAACCATACAGCTTATCCAGGTCATTAGAAATTGGATTTTTAAATTTTTTATACCCCTAAATTTTTACCCAAAATCCCCAAAATCCTTCCCCATTGGGATTCTCCATCCTAGTAACCTCTCCCTACTACCATTTCACCCTTGGATCTCCATTTTGGTGGTGATTTTTGTGTGGTTTCTCCTCGATTCCTCAAGTAAGTACCCTCTCTCATGGTTTCTTCCTCTCTTCTAGGTTTTCTTCTTCTTTCTATGGGATTTCATATCTCCAGCAGGATGGGTGACCTATTTAGGGTTTTATTTTGATTTTTATGGTTATATCTCGATATTTATGGTTTAATATTTCCTTTATAGGGTAATATTGAGGTTTGGTTGAGGTTTGGGACTATTTCTTAGAATTTCTAACTCTTAAGATAGGTGATTCCATGTTTTATCATTTTTTGGTGATTTTAATATGATTTCTCAATTATTCAGACATGTTTTATGAAATATTTTTGTGGTTTAAAATGATTTTTCAAAAAGATTTGAGGTTTGTATGGTCTGAAAAAATATTTTCCAAAGTAAATGGGTTGTGTTTCATGTGTGAACCCATGTTATATGCATTAGTTGTGATTTATAATTTTTTTAAGTGGTTTAATAAATTGTGTAATAGGTTTGAAACATGCTTTAAAATTGACTTGGTGTGCATGTGAATTTGGAAAAGGTTTTTCTTGTGAGAAATGGTGGTTTCATATGTGTATTCATCTTGTTTGTGTTTGTGTGTGAATGTGGTAACCTATGTGACATGTGAAATAAAAATTGAGCACGAAGGGAATCCTGGGTTTCTAGGTGGGCGGACTAGGATTAGTATGCTAGTTGACTAGGAAGTGTTTTATCCTAGATTTATCTAGAAGGATTGAAAATTGCAATGCTAACTAAACTATAATGGTTGGTGATAGCTATAATTTTGTATAGATTCCTCTCTAGTGTATCATGCATAAGGGCGATGATCAGTGTGGTTTTTATACCATGTTTCACTGAGATATGATGTACATAGTGTCCCACTAGAGCAAGAAATTATAGGGATACTCGGTGATTTAGTAATATATTATGATGTGGTGCCATGCATCAGTATATGGTGGACCAAGAGTATATTTAATCCTATAGAAATATTGTTTGAGAAAAGTTATTTCCTCTAGAAATTTTTTTACTTTAAAAGTGTTTTCCATTAAAAATAGTTTTCCATTGAAAATGTTTCTCAGGAAATTCTTTATATTTTTTAATGGAAATATACATGCTAAATTTTCCTTTAATGTTATGACATAGAATCTCTTTTATTGGGTGACATCCTACGGGGATTTGGTCCACACCAATCTTACACCTTTGGGTGTATATAGATTTGGTTATGTTTGACATGGGTAAAGGTAAGATGTTTGGATATAGAGGTTCGAGATGCTAGTGTTTTTCCCTTGTAGGTATTGTGGTGGTGGCTTGAGGACAATACTTATATTGTTTCTTGGTGATTTGGGATAGTATCGTGTTCCCTTTATGTTGTAGCCCCTTTGGGTTTTGTTTAAATGTTGTAAACATTGAATCTGAAAATTTTTATTCCATGTGTGGTTATGACTATTCAGTTTTGGTTTATTCGTTGTAGCTGGTTATTTATGAAAATTTAAATGGGTGTAATTGTTCCCATGATAGATTGTTGATACCCAAGGAACTAGTTTCCATCCCATGGCGATTAGGAATGCCCTTTGGGTCATTCCATGGACCAGGTCCAGTGTCGTGTTGGATGGAACTCCATCTTACTTCATAATACACAGAAGGGGAGGAACTACCCTCAATATAAGAAGTTAAGTACAATAGATAATATGAGAACCACCAACCATCACCATACTATATAAAATAATCCAAGATCTCATATAATAAAATCTTATAATGTATGATAAGAAAAACATGAAGTATATAAAGACAATGCATTTATGGAATCTTAAGTATAAACACAAGAAACAACTCTCCAATCTAAGCTAGTACAGTCCAGATCAGTTACTAAATCCCTCATAATCACCTAAAAATTGTTTATATATATGTAGGGTGAGAATAACATGTATGCTCAGAAGGATCCTCCTTAATAATTCATGTGAAAATGTGAAAAAAGTATACTAATTCTATAATGAAAGAGTAGTAGAACCATCAATCATAAGGTTAACTACCTATTCCCATCCCCACCGAGTATCACTTACAAAGTATCACACAAAAGGTAAGAAAATAACATTAAAAAATATAATCTTAGGCACCCCACAAAAACTTCCACACCAGTTTTTTTATCTCATGCCCTAGCGTCAAACATCATGTTCTCCCAATCCCTTCCATAGCTATACTGCAACACAAAATGTATCATATCAAAATCTATATCTAGTAAATTAGGGTATCATGAACAAGAATTACATCAACATCATACTCTCATCCAACTATACATGACACCCATCATATAATAGAATTTCATAAATGTCACATAATCTCATCCATACCCCATAGGGTCTACCAGTTCACCAATACTCTAATACCCCATAAAGTCTGGTAGTGCACCTTTCATCTTATAAATACCCTATAGGATCTGACATTACATAATTTACCTCTTATCTTAATACCCTATAGGGTTTTCCAGTGCAACCTTCATCATTACTCCATAGGGTCTTCTTATGGCCCTATAATATGAGACTTGTAGGGTTTTTCAGTGCACCTATCATCATACCAATACCCTGTAGGGTATTCCAATATATCAAATACCACTCATATCAATACCCCATAGGTTCTTCCAGTACATCATACACTTCTCACCACACCTCTAAGGTGGAGTAAGGATGAGGTAGTAGTCAACCATATGCTTACTCACCAACTTAGAAGTTGAGAAAACATAAAGTAACATGTATTTGGAATTGTTAAGGGTATCTAACTCAAATGGAGTTTAAAATGAAATAACATAAAATACAAGTATAGATAGTAACACACAATACCCAACTTATGGGCTCACATAAACAACCCTAAACCAACCCACAATTCTTCTACATAAGGTAACCAATATCCATGAACAAACAAAACTTCCTATATAACACAACCAACACACTATCCACATGAAGCAACCATAACAACCAAACACAATACCAATTTTATTCATTCATTTAGAAATTAATAAATTTCTATTCACCGACACATATTAGGATCATTATTTCATTTATTTATCATATTTAATTACATTTCATTCTCAAATATCACCCATATTTATTTCCATATAATACCCATTAATTTCAATAATTTACATTTAAATTATATCCTACATCCACATAATTCACTTCATAATATAGTTTTTATATTTATCAGTTTCCTTCCATCCCATACTTCTAGGAATTACTAACCACGCCCCACACCATCCAATCGCCGCCACACAAAAAACCCCATAGTATAATCATTACCTGTAAACCAAACCACATAATTTACAAATCATATTTAATTCCACATACCAAACATAATGCCAACCATGTGCCCCAACCATCTCCTCCTCCACAAACTAACCATAGTACTATAATCACCATATCCTACCATAACTGCATCACATATAGAAACTACATCCACAAAACAGAAAGCATCCATCATATTTCTAAGCATATACAATACATTATCAAATATAAATATCATTCAAGTCCTAATTATTTAAACAACCCATTTAATTACAAGTTGTAATTATTATTAATTTATGTGAAGTGTTCCCAGTAATCAAACACAACAATGACTCCCATTATTAGGGGAAACAGTTTCACATATTTTAAACAACCTTTTCCATTACCGACTTAATTGATCATAAAGTTATATGAGGTTATTCTAGTATTCAAACATAGTAACAATTCATATTTTCATTGATAATCAATTTCACAATAATAAAGGGGCTCACAAAAATAGCATAGTGAACAACATATGTAATTTAATTTATGAAGGCATAAAAACCACAGTAATATTAGAATATGATAGCTACTAAATTTTCATAATTAATGTTATATACCATACTACTAGTTTTCCTTTTTTTAATCATTATAATTATTTCATTTTACAAAATATAATATCATTATCAAAATATAAATAATAGGTTTCAAAAATTACTTATTCCATTAAAATTCCCATCTCTTTTACTGTCATATTTTCCTTATAATCTAATTATTTTATTCCTTGTAAAATAGATAATATAATCAGTAAATAAAATGGCATAGGAGTATATACATATATATATATATATAAACAGGCTTAAAAATTCATTTTTTAGACTTATCATTCCGATTTATTTTATCTTTTTAACAATGATTCAAGTTGATTTCACAGAGAAAAAAAACATGATAATCTCACAAATTGCATGAAATAATAGAGAGAATTACTAAATCACTTGTATTATAGGTAGATTTACATTATTCTATAAAAAATATAGGGAGAGAGGGATATATATATCATATCATAGGAGTCATGACAAGGGGAACGCGTGACTGTAGAAGACCTATCAGACTTATTGGATGACACATGACTTACTGAGGCTTGAGGAAAAATCAAGAAAACTCAAATGATGAAACACTTTAGTTTTTAAATAATAGACTATTAATTCCTTAGAATTATCTTAAACCCTAGATAAATCATTCTTTTTTAATTCGTATTAATTTAAAAAATAATTAACTCACTCGAATTTCCCATTTAAGCCTTCTAAATTTTAGAAATTTAAATATTATATTCAATATCTTCATGTATGCTATTTAAATCCTTGATTTTCATTTTTTATTTTCTTTTATTTTATAAAAATAGTCTATTTAAAAAAAATATTGAAACTAAAATTTTCTATATATAAAATGGTAACCCATATGTATTAGTTATGTATTGTGAAAGGGTAAGTTTAAACTACCCTAACATGAGCCAGATACCCTCACATGTGTCCCAAATCACCTTGACACAAGCTAAAAGCTACCCTAAAATGAACTTATAAATCTATTGAGTACCATGATGTGGCATAGGTTATACCCTCACAAAATAATCAAACCACCATAACGTCAAATCAATCTCCCTAGAGTGAGGAAGGAACTACACAAACATGAAGCTCAGTCTACCCTAACATGAGTTCAAATGAAATTCATGCAAGATCAGTTTACACACAAATGAGACTGGTTTTCCCCAGTGAAATTCCAAATACTACCTTTATATAGTATAATAAAAACCTAGGTTACCCTTACACGATCCAGTTATCTTGACATATTGAAGGGAAAAAACTGGCTACGTAAAGGTAAGAAGGTTTAACTTTGCGCAAGGAGGGGGTGTTGCATAAGGGTAAAATAAATTTTAAAAAAATTTAAATATCAATAAAATAAACTCAAAAATAATAAATAAAAAAAGGGATCCAATCACACCATGACCCTCATTTTTATAATTATTTATTTATTTATTTATATTATTCTTGAACTTCTGGTATTTTTATCCTATAATTCAATGATATTTTAAGAAAAAAAATCATGTAACCTGGTTAGTTCTAACCATGTGACACACATTTTGGGTGTGAAATTTATAGTTGTATTTTTCATGGTCGGTGCATGTTTTTAAAAAATGTGTGGCAAACCCTTGTGGGTTCCCTGAACACCTAGTGAAAGGGTACATGGTTGGAACATGGTCTTTCCAACTATGTGGAAAAATTATGTGATGTTCCCAAAATATTAAAAATCATATTTTTAACACCCCGAGCTTTCACGGTACGCTTCTCTTTGAATAATACAATAGCGTGTGTTGTACACAACTTCGAGTTCTAACACACACCACAACCAATCAAACTAGCCGTTATGAATAGTAATACCTACTTTTTGAAATTATATATATTTTATATTTCAAAATGGACTTCATTTTTAGATTTGGAATATCGAATTTAGCCTAGGTTGAAATTTTGGAACTTTTCGGATAACACTTATATTTTGATGAATAGTGAAAATTACTAAATTTTAATTAAAAACAACTTTTTTTAATTGATATAATTTATATTGATAAATTATGAATTTGAGTGATTTTAAAGTATATTTAGAATATATTTTTACCATTTAATATAATTTTGGTCATTGTACATAATTTTACAATTAAACCGGACATAAAAAAGTGTCAATCTTTTGATAGTTATTATCTCTTAAAAACACGCTTTTTGTTTTAACAACGGGAATTAATTTTAAATTAATTTCTGCCACTTCTGTGTTTTGAATTTGGAAAAATGAATTCCATATTTGGAATCAGGATGTTAATATTTTTTAAATAGGTAACTTTTATTTTTAGACATTTTGAATAATTACTATAGTAAATATTTTATTTACCATGGTTAAGGGTAAATCCGGTAAATAAGGGTTATAAAATAATATTATAATAGTACTACATTACCTTAAAACGTGTCCTAGACTTATTTGTTGATACATGTTCGACCATAGGCATCTTTGGGTCGATTTTGGGACCCCATGGAGCCACTTGTAGGTGATAGGGACACTTTATTTTAATTAAGTTAAAATGAATACAAAAATGACACAAGCATATATCTTTTAGGAAAACAATTTTTACATAGGGTTATATATGTTCGATTTTCGACTATAAATGTTCATTATAAATATAAAAATATTTCCTACATAATTATATTTTATTTATAATTTTTAGAGATTACATAATTTAATGTATTTATGACACAATGATGATGCAGTAATTACCATAATAATGAAAATTTAAATTAATTGATATTATAAATACCCAAATAAATATAATTTGAGACTTTTATTGAATTAAACTAATTTTATAGGTTAATATGACATATTAGGATTGATTTAATTGACTTTTTTAGAAGTAATCATTCTGTTATGAGTTTCACAAAAATCAATTATTGAATAGTGTCAAAATTGACATAAAAGAGTTTTTAAAACAAATATTATATTATTAATTGATATTAAATTCTTAAAAATCTAAGGTTCAGCCAAGATACTTATATCATGATAGTTTTATCATTAATGGACCACTTGGGGGTCGCTTGGATGTATATAGTATGTTTATTAACCATATAATATAAAAATACAAAGAGACATTGTAAAAGTGAAACTAATTAACTTAGAGTTAATACTTGAAGATAAGGTTAATATAGTAACCCAAACCTGTATAAATTCTATTGGTTGAATTCTTTTCGACCCATACCCACCTTAAAATTTAAATAATCAACTTTGTAGCCATTAGAAACCGAATATGAATTTATTATAAATTAATATTTCTAGCTTTTCCAAAGGTGCCCCTCACCCCTCTTATAAAAGGGAACTCCCCCTTCTCATTACTTCACACCTTAAAAGCCTTTTGGTTCGGCCAAAATCTGCCCAAATACTCTCTCAACTTACCTCACTACAACCTAGAGGTATTGTTTTGATCAGAAAGCCAACCTAAGGAGCCCTTTTGATCAAATCAAAAGGAAGAACCCGAAGAAGAGGTAATGATTTCACCACCCTTTTCCAAGTTCCTTTCTTCTTCCACTTCTTCTTCCTTTGTTATTACCATTTTAAAATAATAACTCCAGTATCATATATATACTGTGATGTTATTATAAATATGGTACAACCATATTCAGTATTCTATCCATCCTTTTAATAACATGTCACCTACGTGCGTACGTACGGTTTATCGTCTCCACGTCGTGGTGTAATTGTTATTCAATAAATTATTATTTGGATGGGTATAATAATGATGTTTAAATCATGTAAATAATAAATATAAAATGATAATGATTCTGTATATATGATATAACATCCAATTATATATTATTTTAATATCAAAAGAATGATTTTTTCGCTCGTGCGTACGTACGGATTACCGTCTCCACGACGCGATGAGATTCATTTCCAAGTTCACCATTCATCGATGATTATAAAAATATATATTACTAATAAGTATGTAATATATGACATAATAATTCTACTGGAGATATATATATATATATATATATATATATATAAGGATTTATGTACTTACATATATCTTATTCACTTACTTCCGTTCAATACTATATGAAAACAGAAACAGCGTTTATGCGTACGTACGGACTACCGTCTCCATAAACGGTGTTTTCCATTTCATATATATGTCTATTATACATATTTATATTCTAAATATATATGATATATTTATCATGTTTTATATTCTAGAAGTATTTAAATCATGATCTAAGTGATACAACCAAGAGTGACAAGTTAAAACACGTACGATAAATAAAGTGATTATTACCCGAAATGTTAATTTAACATGGAAATTATTATTAAATGGGTAATATAAAGTCATAAATGAATCATGTATGATATCATAAATATTAATATGGTTCTGCTATAATTTAATAACATACTACGATCTTCGTACAGGAGGTTAAATGTACCCTCGACTAAAGGAAAGTGCAAGGTAAGGGGTTTTTATCTCACTCCTTATTCTCGTGAGATTCATGCCATATTGCCACCATTACTTTTTGTGTGGTGTATGTACTGCCCATAATTATATTATTTGTGTAATACACTTTAATTTATCTATATTTACATATTTATTGTATGATACCTCTTTCATGGGTTGTATGTTTCATAAGTTACCAAATTGGTAAGGGTTTATTTCACAATCTCTTCATTATCTGAGGTTGTTTATACGTAATAATCTACTGGGATTTCCTTATCATCCACATACATGTTTCTTAAAAATTTATTTAAAACATTTTTACTATTTACTAGAATATGGGTTAAAGTAATTTATACCCTTGTTGACTTTTATAAGTGGTTTATAAAGGAATCTTTCCATCGTTTTCCAAACAAGGTCCTTTTTAACCTTTTTTGACAAAATTAAGGTAATAATGTTTTTTTAACTTATACGGCGGGTGCGGTTATTCTCCTCCATTATTACACCTTTGAAGCTTCCTTCACAAGCTTATAAATATATTTTCAAAATAAAGTTTTTTTCTATAATTATGCGACTTTTAAATGATTTAAAAAAAAGAGATATTTCTCTCAAATAGTATTGATTTCATCTATGTCAACATCCTTTGATAAATTTTAAACTTGTTTCAAGTTGATTTATTATAATACAAATCATCCATATTGTATTTAAGGTTTTGTGATATTTTTTACTATGGATGAGTTATTTTTATGCCATTAATGGTTTATGATTAAAGTTTTGACATTTTGTATGTTAGTTTTAATACGAATGTTTATGTTATATTTCATCCTCTTATTAAGATGAATGTGTTGGACTAGTATGTTCCGGGTTGGGGACCAGTAAAACTAAGCCCTCCGGGTTGGTGTCCGGTTATTAGAGGCACTCCGGGTTGGTGTCCGGTTATTAGAGGCACTCCGGGTTGGTGTCCGATTATTAGAGGCACTCCGGGATGGAGTCCGGTTACAGAGGCTCTCCGGGTTGGGTTCAATTACAGTTATCCCTTAGGTCTTGGCACGAGGCCTCGACACAGAAATTAAAGTTCGGCATCATGCATTCCATTATTATGAAAGTGGTTAGTGATATTGCATGTGATTATTCGATTATTAGAATATCCATGTGAATAAGTAAATGGAATTATTTCATTTTATTCCTACCATATTATGCTGAAGTTCAAGTTTAAAAGGATTTTGTTTTAGTTTTATACATTGCCTTAAATGTTTATTCTTATTTATGAAAGTTACCACTGTATTTCTTACCCTTACTGAGCATTTGAGCTCACCCCTTTCTATGTTTTATTTTTCCCAGGATTCCAAGAAGTGTAATGTGATTGATATGCAGGGTTAAGCCAAGGGAATAATGGCGTTCATAAAGATTATTTATGTTGTTTTGTACGTCATAAAGTGAAAATGTAACATTCATGTATGCGATCTATTTTTCCAAGACTGCTAAACTAATCGGTCCTTCGGGACTTTATTCCTTGTAATAATGCAAATGTATTAAAATAATGCACCGACTCTGGGTAACTGGGGTCGAGGCGTTACAATATTTTTACTTTTTACCCTCCCTACTCTTCTTTTTACCATAAAACAAAACCCTCTCACCCCTCTCACATGGCTGGGCCATGTAATATTTGGTGTCCTAGAACCAACTATGTGTACTTTATATTGCATATATATATTCAAATAAATGAATATTAATTAATATATCGTATTACATATAGTTCATAGTTTTTCATAACTTTAATGTAATAATTTCATAGAGTATATGTCACATTAAAAAGGTTACATAAGTTCCTCTCAATGATGATAAACTTACAATGTCATGAAGATATTCTTAAAACCTTATTTTTTGTTCATATATCATTCTATGATGGGGCATATAGTATGTTTACTTTCAAGTGTGAGTATTCATAATTATATGAGACTTTATCTCATGTACTTTTCACTTATTAGCCTCTAATACATAATATTATGATAACAGACCTATCGGTAGGAGCTCTACATGTTTATATGTCATGGGATATTCTTGGATGTGAGCATTTATAAATGTCCTTAGACTTTAAGATTATTATTAATTTATGTCATGACTCACTTACTTAGATGTATTATCATAAACCATGACAAAAAAATTTCATGGAAAATTTGGGTATGTTTGATGCATCCTGAATGATGTGTTATTAATTAATAAGTTAGGGAAGGATTTTTTCCTTCCATATTTATGTAAGTTGATATCTCATCCATTTTATTGAAATACGAATATCATATTGAATTAAATTATCATGGTTTAATGATAATTTTATTTCAAATAATAATAGAAATATATATCAAGAATATTAATTGATGACATGGATATTCAACCTTCTTGGTGAGATATCATGAAAAACAGACTATATTACACAACAGGTGCTCTTATGTGGTTGTCGAAATTACAACAATAACTACTTTCTATTAGGTTCTTTACTCATTTATAGATAGTAATATCAAACTATATGTAATACCACCTAATGGAAATGATAAATAATATTACAGGGTCACACACTAATTATTTTCATTAATCTCAATTAAATTCTATTTGAATTTAATTATTGGAATAAATATAATTCTCAAATATGAGAACTAATTTTATTTAGGATTTATTGATCATGTAAAATAAATAAATATTTATTTACAAGGTAATTAATTAATATTATGATATATTTATTTATAAATCATGAGGAGGAATAGAAAACCAATATTTCATCCAACGAAAAATATAAATTTTCAAGCCGTTAAAATAATATTTACCATTGCTCCAGTTAGCATGTGCCATGAGAAAATATTATTATTATTATTATTTCTTGTAATGCAGTCATATATGGGTTATTATATTATTTAAGGGTAATTGTAAAATTAAATAATATTTTATCCCTAATCCTATCTTTATAAATTTATGATTATGAATATTTTGTATAGGTTGATCAAAATTGAGAATCATTGTACATAACAAAATACAGAGATCTCTTTGAAGCGCTTCTTTGAGACCTCCTTTTAGGGCACTAAAATTGGTCTTTGAAGAATACCAAGACCTATATGATGTTTCTATGTAAGTGGAGAGGATAAATTGGTAAGGTTTGGCCGATCTTGAAGGCTCAAAGTGGTGGTAGGAAGAGAGGGAGGAGGTGCCCTTTTATAAGGGAGGAGAGGGGCACCTTTGGAAAAACTAAAAATATTATTTTATTATAAAGCCATATTCGGTTTTAAATAGCTCCAAATTGATTTATTTCGAAGCTAAGGTGGGGATGGGTCGAAATCCTCTAATCCAATAGAATTTGGACAAGTTTAGTTTAGTATTTTAACCTTATCATTTAGATTTAACTTTAAGTTAGATAATTTTACTTTTACCGTGTCTTTTTGTGTTCTTACACTATAAGGTTAATAAACTTATTATAACAAGCCAAATGAACCCCAAGTTGTTTATTATTAATATATATAACCTTATATAAGTCATTTGACCTAACCTTAGATTTTTATAAATAAAATAAAAATTAATAATATAATATTTGTTTTAAAAACTATTTTATGTCAATTTTGAAACTATTTAGTAATTGATTTTTGTGAAAATCATAAAAGAATGATTAATTCGAAAAAATTTAATTAAATCAATACTAACATGTCATATTAACCTATAAAATTATTGGAATTCATAAAAAGTCTCAAATTACATTTATTTGGGTATTTATAACATCAATTATGTCAATATTTCATTAATAAGATAATTAATGCATCATCTTTGTGTCATAAATAAATTAAATTATTTAATGTCTAAAAATTACTAATAAAATACCATTATGTAGTAAATCTTTTTAGATTTCTAATGAATATTTATAGTCTAATTTATCTCATGCATAACCCTATATTAAAAATTATTTACTTATTAAACTTTGATTTTAACTATTTTAACCCTTCTTTAAATAAATTAATAATAAATGTCCTAATCTAATCCAAGGGGGCCTAAATGGTCATATTTTATTCCTAAGGTTGTTTTTTGTCGAATTATACTTATCCAATAGAATTAGGACATGTGTTAGGGTAATAATAATAACATTCTTACCCTTAATTACCCTATTTACTTTTAACTGTGGTAAAAAAAAGTAAAAAGTTACTATTCACCAAAAATTATTTTCATCCCATTGAACCACATTTTACTTACTGATATCAACCGTGTCTCTCGGATTTTTGAAATTCCACTCACAAAAGCGGTAAAATTAAGTTTTATGTAAATTTGCAAATTCTCCTAGGAGTTGGGTAAAAGACGGTGAAAAGTTCAATAAAATTTTTATATATCTAAAATTATTATAAAATGACTCCAATTAATTGCATTGAACTTATATAGGTGTTATGTATCAATTTTTACCTAAATTAAAATAAATAATTATTTAAATAAAAAGTCGGTTTTTAAATAGTAACCCAGTGTTTTCACTATTCATCAAAAATTGAAAGTTTCCAGAAAAATACCAAAATTTCACCCTAGGCTAATTTCGATATTCCGAATCCAAAAATGAAGTCCATTTTGAAAAATAAAAATTACAAAATTTCAAAAAGTGGTTATTACTATTCATAACGGCTAGTTTTAATAATATTTTAATAGCATATCGTTGTTTAGTGAAACTCGGTATTGCGTACGACACAAGCTATCAAGAAAGGTCGTGATTGTGTGTAAAGCAAGCCAAGCTAGTGTTGTGTGTAGTGAAATATTCCTTTGATGATTTATATAAAAGCAAAATATTTCTTATAAAAGTCTTGGGTGTTACATTCTACCCCCCTTAAAATGAATTTCGCCCTCGAAATTCGTCACTTGTAACAAATAGATGAGGATACCTCTCCCTCATCATATCCTCAAGCTCCCATGTAGCTTCTTCTAATTAGTGGTTCCTCCATAAAACTTTCACCAAGCGAGTGGTATTGTTCCGTAGGACTTTTTCGCTACGATCCAGAATCTCTATCGGCTGTTCTTCATAAGAAAGATCTTGCTCCAACGGTATAACTTCTGAGCTGAGTACATGTGAAGGATCAGGTATGTACTTTCTCAGGAGAGATACATGGAACACATCGTGAACTTGAGAGAGATTCGGTGGAAGCACCAATCGGTTAGCTACCTTTCAAACACGATCCAGTATTTCGAAAGGACCGATATATCTAGGGCTCAACTTCCCCTTCTTTCCAAATCTCATGACCCTCTTCCAGTGAGATATTCGTAAGAACACTTTATCACCCACTTCAAACGCTAGGTCTTTTCTTCAGTTGTCAGCATAACTTTTCTGTCGACTCTGAGCTACTCTTATGTGTTGTTGAATAGATCAGACCTTTTCTGCCATATCATCAACAAGATCAGGTCCTAATAGCTTTCTTTCCCCAACTTCATCCCAGCAAGTTAGAGTCCTGCATTTCTTTCCATAGAGAGCTTCATAAGGATCCATCTTAATACTAGAGTGAAAGCTATTATTATAAGAAAATTCCACCAAAGGTAGGTGTTGATCCCAACCACCTTTCAAATCCATAGAGCAAGCTCTTAACATATCTTCTAGAGTTTGAATTGTCCTCTCAGACTGACCGTCTGGCTGAGGATGATAAGCAGTGCTGAAACTCAACTCTGTATCTAGAGTATGCTGAAGACTTCTCCAGAACTTTGAGGTAAATCTTGGATCCCGATCAGATATAATGGAAATTGGTACCCCATGCAATCTTATCACTTCCTTTACATATATCCTGGCAAGCTGATCTAGAGAGAAATCCTCTCTAATATCAATGAAGTGTGCAGACTTTGTAAGACGATCAACTATGACCCAGATAGCATTACTGCCTTTGGATGTTTTAGGAAGTCCGGTGACAAAGTCCATAGTGATGTTTTCCCATTTCCATTCGAGTATGGGTAATGGTTGTAACATCCCCTTAGACTTATATCTCTCAGCATTAACTTGCTAACAAACCAAGCATGGAGAGACATATTCAGCAACATCTCTTTTCATGCCATCCCACCAGAAGTACTCTTTCAGGTCCCTATACATCTTCGTGCTTCCAGGATGAATAGAGAATGAAGAACTATGAGCCTCATCCAGCATCTCCTTCTTTAATTCAGGGATGGGAGGAACACAAACCCGATTCCTGAACTTTATTATCCCATCACAATCAAGGTTGAATTCAGAAACATTTTTCACCTTCTTTTGTAACTCTACATCTTCTTTATGTGCCTCTTTAATCTTCACATGTATAGATGGTTGAACTGTAGAGACCCGAAGCTTGACATACATAGATATTACATTACTTTTGCGGAATACATAATACATAACAAAAACAGACACACAAGGAAGGTAATAGTTTAGTGTCTTTGGAAACTTGGAATGTAATCTTCTAATCGTGGTGAAAGATCTTCAACATCTCCCATAAAGATCTTCCACTTTTTCCTTCCTTACCTAAAACCTTTCTTTTAATCCTTGGGGAAAATAAAACATAAAAAGGGTGAGATCAAATTCTCAGTAAGGGTAAGCATGGATAAAACAAAACATACCATATACATTTGAACTTAAAACATGAACATAATGTTTAAACATCAAAATCTTGAGCAACGACTTAAAACATGGAAGTACATAAGGCATAGATCATAATGGAACATAAATCATGATAACATAGCATGGGAATAAAACATGTAATTGTGGCATCCATTAATCACATGTAATGATTTCCATAGTAGCCAAGGCATTACTGCCATGACCATCTTAGTGGACAAAGTCCCTTTATGAATCGAGTTCACTCCTCGTTTCAGTCCTGTAACACTGAACCGGATTAACTTACCATTCCAGCCATGTCTATCTCATGAGATATAAATCTTTACCCAATGCATTGGAGGGATATATAGGTCCCACCCATCTCATAATGAAATCATTATTACTTGTTCCACAAAATAAACATACATCATTCATAATAACCCAATAAATAAAATGGGTTTCATAAACATCATCCCATCATCACATAATCTATATAAAAGAAATTGATATCATTTCATAATAAGAAAATTTAAACCATGTAAATCATAGAGACATAATACTTGAAACATACACATATTAAATAATGTCATCTTAGATGAAAAATGGTTTTGATAAAACACTTGAAATGAATTCTTGAAAAAAATATCCTTTTCTCTTCAAAATCATTTTTCTTTCACAAAATGTCATGCAATTTTAAAAGAAAAGGATTTTGTTGAAAATAGTCATGAAATATTTTGGAGTAAGCTTCATGAAAATAAGGCTTTATAAAATCGTAAAAATACTTTCATGCTGTATACGTTAAAAAAACATTCTTCTCGTACTTTTGTCGGAAAAGTCAAAAAGTACATTGTAGGGTAAATAAAAAGAAAGATTCATTCCATACCATGGGGTAAAAGTCAAAATGGGTAAAAATGAGGTTAAACATACATGAATACACTTTTATAAAACATGGACATGTATGATAGCAATAACCCCAGTAAATACTTACGAATAAGCAATCTTGGATAAAAATGAGATTTGCACAATTGTCCCTTACCATAGGTCCGATATGCTTTGTATGGATCCGAACCTCCTGTATAATGATTTAAATAATGTCATTGACTTATTACAGAATCATATTCATTGTTATGATATCATATATGGTTCACTTATGACTTTATATTACCCATTCTTTTGTAAATTAATGTTAAAGTAGTGTTTTGGATAAAATCATTTCATTTGTCGTTCGTGTTTTAACTTGTAATTATTAATATGATTACTTAGATCATGGTTACTTACATCCAGAATGTAAAACATGATTTTTATATAATATATATTCAGAATATACATATATATAATAGATCTATAAATGGAAAGAAATACACCATTCATGGAGACGGTAGGCCGTACGTACGCATGAACGTTATTTTCGTTTCATTATTGAATTGAATGGAATTAAGTAGATGACATAAATATATATATACATAAATATAGTATCATTATTATGTCATATATTTCATGATTACTTATTATATATACTTTATAATCATTCATTAATGGTTAATCATTGAGAATGAATCTCATCGTGTCGTGGAGACGGTAGTCCGTACGTACGCACGAGCGATGATATCATTCTCATGATCGTGGAATTGTATTTAAGTGTATATATAATATTTAAGAATCAATATAAACTTAAAATAATCATATATAGTCATTATTTACACCATTATACCCATCCAAGTAAGGTGGTGGTGGAAAATAGATTACACCACGGCGTGGAGACGGTATTTCGTACGTACGCACGCGCGGTGATTTCATTTTCCGTAGGATGGATAAATGGTGAAATGGGGTTGTTTAATACTTATAATAACATGTAAGTATATTAGTGATACTGATGTTATTACTTCATAATGAAACAACTAAATAAGAAGAAGTGGAAGAAGAAATAAAGTTGAAATAATCGGTAACGAACATTACCTCTTCTTTGAAGCGCCTCTTTGAGACCTCCTCTTAGGGCACTACAATTGGTCTTTGAAGAAGACCAGGACCTCTAGGATGTTTCTAGGGAAGTGTAGAAGATAATTTTTCAGGGGTTGGC
Source organism: Viscum album (assembly GCA_963277665.1). Classification (NCBI taxonomy): domain Eukaryota; kingdom Viridiplantae; phylum Streptophyta; class Magnoliopsida; order Santalales; family Viscaceae; genus Viscum; species Viscum album. The sequence continues at coordinate 1,814,791,314 of OY728156.1, forward strand.
CGAGCTTGAAGGCTCAAATTGGTGTGAGGAATAGAGGGAGGAGGTGCCCTTTTATAAGGGAGGGGAGGGGCACCTTTGGAAATCTTAAAAATATTAATTTATAATAAATCTAACCCCACTTAAAAACCTCCAAAAATGACTCATATTTGACTATTAGATGATATAGGGTGGTAATATCATCAACCAATAAAATTTAGACATGTTAGGAAATTATTTTAAACATTATCAACTTGATTTATCCTTACTTAATCAATTTAATTTTATTTGTGGTAATAACATTCTAAATTTTAAATTATAACAAATAATTACTTATTTATTGTGAATTTTCTATAATTGGATAATTTATAACATTATAGACCATATAAATTTAAATTTATAATTTTTATATATTTTTGTGATTTTTAAACAATTTTATAATATGTTATTTTTATAAAATAACAGTAGTGTCAATTTTGACACTATTCATTTATTTGAATTTAAATAAAATATATACAGAATATATGTTCAAACTAAAAGCTTTAATAGATTCATAAAAGGTATTATGTATCTATAAAGTTAGTGTAGAACATTAAATAGTTCATATAATATTTATTTTATTATTTTTAAAACCATTTATTTGGTTTATCTTTTAATAAAATAATTACTACAATATTTTTGTATAATTATTTAATATACTTATCTGGTGCATAAAAATTAAAAATAAAATCCTATGATGAAGATAAATCAATTAAATTTCAAAATAATACTTTCAATAGAATTTATCATCTTAAAATAACAATATTTAAATTTTTATATTTATTAAATTATGAAGGTGACAACTTTGGCATCATTTAAAATAAAATAATATAAGTGTCCTAATCACTTTTATAAGACTCCAAACGATTATATATTAGGTCATTGGATGATTAAGGTGTACATATACCCTAAAAATAAGTTTTGTTCAGGTTTTTGGGCCTTTTAATGGGTATTATTATTTCAATAAAAACTATATTACTGATTTTTCACTTAATAAATAATTTCTGCATCATTAATGTATCACCATTAATGACAATTATTTAATTCCTAAAAATTTTAAATAAATTATCATGATGTAGATAATTATATTATATTTCTATAGAATATTCATGTTTGAAGTTTTATGATGTTTATCACTAAATTAAAATTATTATACTTATAAGATTTAAGAGAGTGACATGTTGTCACTTTCTTTAGTTTTAATAATAATTAAATTCTTTTCATGGTCAAAAGTCCATAAAATGAATCTAATCTGACCCTTAGGTGATATGGGTATACATTTAGCCATCCAATAGAATTTTTTAATGTGTTAGGGTAGTTTTATAATATTATATTTACCCTTAATTACCCGATTTACCTTTAACTATGGTAAATAAAATTCATCGTAGTTACGATTCATAATTCCCAAAAATAAAAAGAAGTCTATTAACATAATTTGGACCCAATGATTCCAAATATGGAATCTATTTTTTCAAATTCAATACACAAAAGTTTCATAAATTAAATTAAAATTATTCCCGTTGTCGAATGAAAACGGGTTTTTTATTAAAACATTGCAAAAGGTTGAATTGATTTAACCTACGAATTCAATGTAAAATCAATGATAATTACATACATTATATTAAATGGTAAAAATATATTCTATTTATAATTTAAAACCATTCAATATTATAATTTAACCACATAAGATATTACGATGAAAAAAGTTGTTTTTAATTAAAATATAGCGTGTTTTTACTATTCATTAAAATATGAAAGTTATCAGAAAAATATCAAAACTTTATCGAATGTAAATTTTTATATCCTGATTCAAAAGAATAATTTTATTTTGTCAAATTGAACTTATAAACATGTCAACAACTAGATTTAAATTGGGTGCGCCATCAAAAGGCGGCAAAACTGCATTTTTTGAAAAATACTTATTTTACCCGAAAAATTTATTTTGTTCTTATACCATGTTCTAGAAAATGTGTAAGATGAATAATAATGTTTATAAAATTCAAAATTTAGTTAATAATATTCATAATGTCTAGTTCATAATAATATTATAATAATATACCGTTGTTTAGAAAAACCCGGTATTGCGTACAACACACGCTATCAAGGAAGGTCGTGATTGCGTGTAATGAAAGCCAAGTTAGGGTTGCGTGTTGTGAAAGACTCCTTTGTTGTTTCATATAACATAATACAACCATATTTAATTTATAAATTGAATATATATATATATACACACAATGTTTTGTAGAATGACTATTATCAAACGAACTTGAAATTGTGTGTAACACAACCTAAGAATAGTGTTACGTACACTGCAAGATAATACGATGTTGCGTATAGCACAAGATAATCTTGTTGTAGCATTAAAAACATGACATAAAATAAATTAAAAATAATACTTATCATAAAATATCGGGTTGTTACATTCTACCCCCCTTAAAATGAATTTTGCCCTCGAAATTCATCGGGGTTATACATGGTTTTCTACTTGAAAGTTTATTTAATTAAAACCCACATCGTAAAACGAAATACCAAAACTTAACTTTCAAAACTAAAGTATGAAACTTAATGGTTCCCCAAATTAACTCATCACTGGGTTTCCACATAGGAGAACATAGGTGAAAATATGGATATAGAAGAGAAATCTAACCATCATGTTCTAATGAAGAGTGGTAGAGAACATGGCTATGAAAAATCCAACAATCACAAAGCCATATATTTGTGATAATCTAAGGTACCATATGATTCATCGGATATATGGGAACTAGGACAATATTTTTTGTTTTCAAGATCATTTCCCAAAAGTTGAAGAATTTGAATTAGAAGAAATACTTGCTTGATTTTGGTACAATCTCACTGTTGTTAGTTCTTTGAACAATTTCCACTTCATCTCTTAAATAAATGAAGTTGAATTTGTTATTCGTGAAGTGTTAGCAGATCATGTGATAGAATGATGGGTCATTCCATCTGTTTCAAACAAAAGGTCAGCAAAAGTTATAAGTCTATCTTATGGTTAGATTAATTGTATATGGTTCCAAAAATGAACTTATACTTCATATATCATACCGCTTAATAAAATAAAACTAGTTTCTACTAACCAGGGACTTCCTGTAGGTCATTGGTATGCGATAAAGGCCAGTTGCACTTCAGTTGTGGGTTCGATTCCCACAGTCTTGTCCAACGCGATGGGCTGTCGCCCGTCCTGCAGGTTGTCCTTTTTCTAAAACTACATTACTATAACATCCCATCAATAATATCGAAAAAAGTTATATCCTTAAACAATAATAACATATGTCCAACATAATCCATTTCAATCTTTAGGATTATCTAAAATATTTCGGTCCAAGCTCATAGTATAAAGAAAACAATTACTAGAAAGGTTATCTACCAAGAATGTGAATACAAGCATTTATCCCACATATATCATAAGATATATCTTGTTGGTTGTATTCCAAACACATGAATACCTTAGTCATATATTCTCTTGAAACATAAATTACCATAGAACCTTAGTGAAAACATTAATACTGTCAAAAGGTAACTCTTTCCACATACCAAAATCCCAAAAATCTATATAATCAAACCATAATATCACTTAGTCCTTATATCAGTCATGAGATCATGAATACAATCAAACATCTCATTATCTTCTTATCCCTTCATTATGTGCATATCATCTACTTTCCAAAAATATCTGAATAACCTTCCATGGTTACCGGTACCATTCAACATATACTTTCATATACTTTAGGAAAAACAATAGTGTAACAATCCTTAGATGATTCTTTATTCCATAGTACCGTACATTATTCTTTATAAACATACAACCATTCCACTAACTTATTAAACCACTAGCTGAGGTTCATCATTTATTTCATCTCATATTTCATTTGTAGTCTCTTCATCATCATCCACATAAATACTACCCGTATGACCATGCTGATTCTATTCATGAGATTTTCCCTTAGGGCATTTGTTTTCATAATGCCCATACATTCCACATTTAAAACATATAATCATTGTTGATGTCGTAGAAATACCATTATCCTTATCCATGGTGTTAACTGAACCTTTTCCTTTGCACTTACTGGCATTGTGTCCTTCTTTTCCACACCCAAAGAATCTTCCAGTTCCTTTGAAACAATCTCCCTAATGCCTCTTCCCACATGATTTACATGAGGGAAATTGAACTTTCTTTCCTCTATGATCATCATGAAACTCCATCTTTCTCTTATTATCTGAGTCGGGAAACTTACCAAAGTTGAGATTATTGATCATATTATGAGATTGCTGATTAGGCATAATAACGATGTTTGGACTTCCAAATCCCGTTTCATTTGGTTGCTCATGAATAATATCATTCCATTGGACATCATATCCTCCATTATCATGAATCTTCCTGTTTCCAGCCATTTTCTAAAACCCAAAAAGAATAGTGTGAGAGGAAAAAATCATGCTAGGGAAAACAACATAGTAAAGGGAGACTACCCTCAATATATAACATCTTAGGTTAAATTCTATGATCTTTACCGTAGTTCAAGGACTATATACTATACGTATACTTATCCTTAGGGATATCCCTAGACATACCTTAGAAATATCTCTAGGGATCTCACAAACGTGTTCACATCCTAGTTTCAAAAGGTTGACTAAACCTTTCCTCTGATACCAACTGTAGAGACCCGAAGCTTGACGTACATAGATATTACATTACTTTTGCGGAATACATAATACATAACAAAAACAGACACACAAGGACCGTAATAGTTTAGTGTCTTTGGAAACTTGGAACGTAATCTTCTAATCGTGGTGAAAGATCTTCAACATCTCCCATAAAGATCTTCCACTTTTTGTTTCCTTACCAAAAACCTTTATTTTAATCCTGGGGAAAATAAAACATAAAAAGGGTGAGCTCAAATGCTCAGAAAGGGTAAGCATGGATAAAATAAAACATACCATATACATTTGAACTTAAAAACATGAACATAATGTTTAAACATCAAAATCTTGAGCAACGACTTAAAACATGGAAGTACATAAGGCATAGATCATAATGGAACATAAATCATGATAACATAGCATGGGAATAAAACATGTAATTGTGGAATCCATTAAGAACATGTAATTATTTCCAGAGTAGTCAAGGCATTACTGCCATGACCATCTTAGTGGACAAAGTCCCTTTCTGAATCGAGTTCACTCCTCGTTTCAGTCCTATAACACTGAACCAGATTAACTTACCATTCCATCCATGTCTATCTCATGAGATATAAATCTTTACCCAATGCATTGGAGGGAGATATAGGTCCCACCCATCTCATAATGAAATCATTCTTACTTGTTCCAAAAAATAAACATACATCATTCCTAATAACCCAAAAAATAAAATGGGTTTCATAAACATCATCCCATCATCACATAATCCATATAAAAGAAATGGATATCATTTCATAATAAGAAAAGTGAAACCATGTAAATCATAGAGACATGATACTTGAAACATACACATATGAAATAATGTCATCTTAGATGAAAAATGGTTTTGATAAAACACTTGAAATGAATTCTTGAGGAAAATATCCTTTTCTCTTCAAAATCATTTTCTTTTCACAAAATGTCATGCAATTTTAAAAGAAAAGGATTTTGTTGAAAATAGTCATGAAATATTTTGGAGGAATCTTCATGAAAATAAGTCTTTATAAAATCGTAAAAATCCTTTCATGCTGTATACGTTAAAAAAACATTCTTCTCGTACTTTTGTCGGAAAAGTCAAAAAGTACCTTGTAGGGTAAATAAAAGAAAGATTCCTTCCATACCATGGGGTAAAATTCAAAATTGGTAAAAATGACGTTAAACATACATGAATACACTTTTATAAAACATGGACATGGATGATAGAAATAACCCCAGTAAATACTTACGAATAAGCAATCTCGGATAAAACTGAGATTTGCACCATTATCCCTTACCTTAGGTCTGATATGCTTTGTATGGATCCAAACCTCATGTATAATGATTTAAATAATGTCATTGACTTATTACAGAATCATATTCATTGTTATGATATCATATATGGTTCACTTATGACTTCATATTACCCATTCTTTTGTAAATTAATGTTAAAGTAACATTTTGGGTAAAATCGTTTCATTTGTCGTTCGTGTTTTAACTTGTAATTATTCATATGATTACTTAGATCATGGTTAATTACATCCAGAATGTAAAACATGATTTATATATAATATATATTCAGAATATACATATATATAATAGATCGATAAATGGAAATAAATACACCGTTCATGGAGACGGTAGGTCGTACGTACGCATGAATGCTGTTTTCGTTTCCTTATTGAATTGAATGGAATTAAGTAGATGACATACATATATATATACATAAATCCAGTATCATTATTATTTCATATATTTCATGATTACTTATTATATATACTTTATAATCATTCATGAATGGTTAATCATTGAGAATGAATCTCATCGCGTCGTGGAGACGGTAGTCCGTACGTACGCACGAGCGATGATATCATTCCCATGATCGTGGAATTGTATTAAAGTGTATGTATAATATTTAAGAATCAATATCACTTTACAATAATCATATATAGTCATTATTTACACCATTATACCCATGCAAGTAAGGTGGTGGTGGAAAATAGATTACACCACGGCGTGGAGACGGTATTTCGTACGTACGCACGCGCGGTGATTTTGTTTTACGTAGGATGGATAAATGGTGAAATAGGGTTGTTTCATAATTATAATAAAATTTAAGTATATGAGTGATACTGATTTTATTACTTCATAATGAAACAACTAAATAAGATGAAGTGGAAGAAGAAATAAATTTGAAAGAGTCGGTAACGAACATTACCTCTTCTTTGAAGCGCCTCTTTGAGACCTCCTCTTAGGGCACTAAAATTGGTCTTTGAAGAAGACCAGGACCTCTAGGATGTTTCTAGGGAAGTGTAGAAGATAATTTGGTAGGGTTTTTCTGATATTGAAGGCTAAAATTGGTTTGAGGAAGATAGGGAGGAGGTGCCCTTTTATAAGGGAGGGGAGGGGCACCTTTGGAAATCTTAAAAATATTAATTTATAATAAATATAACCCCACTTAAAAACCTCCAAAAATGACTAATATTATAATATTATATGAGATAGGATTGTAATATCATAAAACAATAAAATTTAGACATGTTATGAATTTATTTTAAACATTATCAACTTGATTTATCCTTACTTAATCAATTTAATTTTATTTGTGGTAATAATATTCTAAATTTTAAATTATAACAAATAATTACTTATTTGTTGTGAATTTTCCATAATTGGATACTTTATAACATTATAGACCATATAAATTTAAATTTATAATTTTTATATATTTTTGTGATTTTTAAACAATTTTATAATATGTTATTTTTATAAAATAACAATAGTGTCAATTTTGACACTATTCATTTATTTGAATTTAAATAAAATATATACAGAATATATGTTCGAAATAAAAGCTTTAATATATTCATAAAAGGTCATATGTATCTATAAAATTAGTTTAGAACATTAAATAGTTCATATAATATTTATTTTATTATTTTTAAAACCATTTATTTGGTTTATCTTTTAATAAAATAATTACTACAACATTTTTGTATAATTATTTAATATACTTATTTGTTGCATAAAAATTAAAAATAAAATCCTATGATGAAGATAAATATATTACCTTTCACAATAATACTTTTACTAGAATTTATCATCTTAAAATAACAATATTTAAATTTTTATATCTATTAAATTATGAAGGTGACAACTTTGGCATCATTTAAAATAAAATAATATAAGTGTCATAATCACTTTTATTAGACTCCAAACGGTTATATATTAGGTAATTGGATGATTAAGGTGTATATATACACTAAAAATAAGTTTTTGTCAGGTTTTAGGGCCTTTTAATGGGTATTATTATTTCAATAAAAACTATATTACCGATTTTTCACTTAATAAATAATTTCTGCATCATTAATGTATCACCATTAATGACAATTATTTAATCCCTAAAAATTCTAAATAAATTATCATGATTTAGATAATTATATTAGATTTATTTATACTATTCATTTTCAAAGTTTTATGATGTTTATCACTAAATTAAAATTATTATACTTATAAGATTTAAGAGAGTGACATGTTGTCACTTTCTTTAGTTTTAATAATAATTAAATTATTTTCATGGTCAAAAGTCCATAAAATGAATCTAATCCGAACATTAGGTGATATGGGTATACCTTTAGCCATAAAATAGAATTGTTTCATGTGTTAGGGTAATTTTATAATATTATATTTACCCTTAATTACCCGATTTACCTTTAACTATGGTAAATAAAATCTATCGTAGTTACGATTCATAATTCCAAAAAATAAAAAGTAGCCTATTAACGTAATTTGGACCCACTAATTCCAAATATGGAATAAATTTTTTCAAATTCAATACACAAAAGTTGCAGAAATTAAATTAAAATTAATCTCGTTGTCGAATGAAAATGGGTTTTTGATTAAAACATTGCAAAAGATTGAATTGATTTAACCTACGAATTCAATGTAAAATCAATGCTAATGAAATAAATTATATTAAATGGTAAAAATATATTCTATTTATACTTTAAAACCATTCAATATTATAATTTAACCACATAATTTATTACGATGAAAAAAGTTGTTTTTAATTAAAATATAGCGTGTTTTTACTATTCATTAAAATATGAAAGTTATCAGAAAAATATCAAAACTTTATCCAATGTAAATTTTTATATCCTGATTCAAAAGAAGAATTTTATTTTGTCAAATTGAACTTATAAACATGTCAACAACTAGATTTAAAGTGGGTGCGCCATCAAAAGGTGGCAAAACTGCATTTTTTGAAAAATACTTATTTTACCCAAAAAATTATTTTGTTCTTATACCATGTTCTAGAAAATGTGTAAAATGAATAATAATGTTTATAAAATTAAAAATTTAGTTAATACTATTCATAATGGCTAGTTCATAATAATATTATAATAATATACCGTTGTTTAGAAAAACCTGGTATTGCGTACAACACACGCTATCAAGGAAGGTCGTGATTGCGTGTAATGAAAGCCAAGTTAGGGTTGTGTGTTGTGAAAGACTCCTTTGTTGTTTAATATAACAGAATCCAACCATATTTCATTTATACATTGAATATATATATATATATATATATATATATACTCAATGTTGCGTAGAATGACTATTATCAAACGAACTTGAAATTGTGTGTAACACAACCTAAGAATAGTGTTGCGTACACTACAAGATAATACGGTGTTGCATATAGCACAAGATAATCTTGTTTTAGCATAAAACACATGACATCAAATAAATTAAAAAGAATAGTTATCATAAAATATCGGGTTGTTACATGAACATTCATTTGAGAAAGATAAGATTTTTCCCTTTCCATTATGATTCCAAGATCCATCCTTTGTAAATCCATAAATAGTGGATCTTTTGTGACCCTCATCATGGATAAACCGGCATGGTATTGTCAACTTAATGCATCTTCCACCTTGTTTTCTTTCCCAGGGTGGTAATGAATTGAGCAGTCGTAATCCTTAATCAGCTCCAACCATCTTCTTTGGCGCATATTCAGCTCCTTTTGTGTGAAAATATACTTTAAACTTTTTTGATCAGTATAAATGTCACACCTTTCTCTATAAAGATAATGCTTCCAAATATTTAATGCAAAGATTACTGTAGCTAACTCCAAATCATGAGTTGGGTAATTTTGCTCATGTATTTTCAACTGTCGTGAGGCATAAGCTGTCACCATATCATTTTGCATAAGAACACCCCCATCCCCTTCTTGGATGCATCACTGTAGATCACAAACCTTTCTCCACTACAAGGAAGTGTGAGTATAGGTGCACTGGATAACCTTCTTTTCAACTCCTTGAAATTCTCTTCACATTCCTTCGTCCAAACAAACTTAACTCCTTTCGGAGTCAACTTGGTGAGTGGATTAGATAATCGTGAAAAATCTTTCACAAAACGTCGATAATATCAAGCCAAACCAAGAAAACTTCGGATCTCGGTTACTGTTGTTGGTCTCGACCATCTCTTGATAACATCTGTTTTTTCTGGATCCACAGATATCCCCTCTTTTGAGATTATGTGACCCAAAAATGCAACTTTTTGAAGCCAAAATTCACACTTGGTAAATTTGGCATAAATATTCTCATTTCTTAGGGTCTTTAATACAATTCTCAAGTGATATTCATGTTCTTCCTTTCTCTTTGAATAGACAAGAATATCTTCTATAAAGACTACCAAAAACTGATCAAGATAGTCTCTAAAGACTTTATTCATTAGATCCATGAAGATAGCATGGGAATTAGTATGAACAAATGGAATCACTATAAATTCATAATGTCCATACCTTGTACGGAAAGCTGTATTTGGTATATCCTCCCTTTTGACCCTTAATTGATGATACCCTGAATGAAGATCAATCTTGGAAAAGTATTGAGCTCCTCTTAGTTGGTCAAATAAGTCATCAATGCACGGGAGAGGATATTTGTTCTTGATAGTGATCTTGTTAAGTTCTCGATAATCAATGCAGAGCCTCATTGATCCAGGTGCTCCCCAAGGTGACGCACTATGGTGTATGGATCCCTTATCAAGATTCTCTTGGAGTTGCTTCTTCAATTCATGAAACTCAATTGGGGCCATTCTATAAGGTGTCTTTGAAATAGGTAAAGCACCCGGTACGAGTTTTATTGAAAACTCAACTTCACGATTTGGTGGAAGACCTGGAAATTCATCCGGAAATACATCATCAAACTCCCATACAATGGGAATATTCTTTATCGTGAGTTTCTCACCAACCATTTGAGATAAATAACCTTCATTTAGTGGAATCAAGACCCATAATATGGAAGAAATTTCCACTGGAAGGTTATGTTCATCCTTGCATCGATAGACGATCAAAGATTGATCTGGAATATGAAATGTGACTTCCCTTCTTTGGAAATTGATATGATCTACATATAAATAAATCCAATCCATGCCAAGAATCACATCAAATTCCACTATAGGGAGGATCATAAGATTTTCAGGAAGCACTTTCCCAAAAACTTCAATCGAAGAAGAATTATAAACTTTTGATGCGACTGTTGTGACATTAGGGGTTGTCACACCTAACTCAACATCTAATTGTTGAGGTAATACGGTGATACCCTTATAAAACTCTTCAGAAATAAAAGAGTGGGTGGATCTAGAATCAAATAAAACATTTTCTACTTTAGAGTGGATGGTAAGTGTACCTTTCACCACTTCGTTATCGTACTCTACATTGCTGATAGAAATTGCATGTGACTTTCCTTTTTCTTTAGCCTTAAGAGTTTGTTGACGTCGATCATCATCAACAACCCTTGGATTAGGGCATTTATTGGCATAATTCCCCATCTCCTTTCACTTTAAACATTGAAGTGTAGTAGGTTCATTCTGTGTATCCCTTCCTTTGTTTTCATCATTAGACATCTTATTCCCATCATTGCGGCATTCAAATGCCCGATGACCTTCCTTTCCACATTTGAAACATTTACTTGTCCCTTTAAGACAACTCCCTCCATGTTTCTTTCCACACTTTGAGCATAAGGGAAAACTCATCTTCTTTTCAGTGTGCTCTTTAGATTTTCCTTTGAATTCTATTTTCCTCTTCTTATCAAACCCATATGACTGATGGGTTACTCCAATCTCCATATCAACTTTGAGAGCACATCGAACGATTTCCTCATAGCTATTGAAGTCCCTTATGGATAACGCCCTTCGAAGACTTGGTTTTAAGCCACTGAAGAATCGATCGATCTTACTCTCAGGTTGGATAATAATCCCAAAAGCGTACCTTGCAAGTCTTGTAAAATTTTCTTCATAGGTACCAATAGATTCATCATCCTTTTGTTTTAGTTCAAGAAATTATTTCTCTATCTTTGTTCGGAGAATACGAGGGAAGTACTTATTGAAAAATAAGTTCTTGAACTCGTCCCATTACATGGACTCAATTTCATCTCTTTGCCTCGTATTCTTGATAAGATTCCACCATTGATCAGCATCTCCTTCCAAACGATACACTGCTAAGATGACTTTATCATGTTCAGAACATTGAAGAACTGAAAATATCTTTTCAATAGTACTAATCCATTTTTCAGGAACTAATGGACCAGTAGACCTGCTGAATGAAGGTGGACGGTGCCTCATGAAGGATTCAACATAATTTTGCTCCTTCCTTTGCTCGTTTGGAAGTCCTGCATGATTCATAGCTTGAGAAAGTTGTGTGATCATGGCTACAAGATTTTGCATTCCAGCTCCCATAACGTTTGGTTTCTCAGGGGGACAATCATTGCATTGCCCGTCACATTCCGCATTAACACGGTTCCTTCGGGTTCCATCCATTGACTAAAATCAAGAAGAATAGTGTGAGCAACACTAATTATAATAGGAAAACCACATAATCAAGAATAAAATTTCACACTTAAGGTTTTATCATAGGTTATTCATGGCCATTTCTAAAACACTAAGATCGTGTTCTATGCTTAGACTTATCCTTAGGGTTCTTACTAAGGCTTTCACATCCTAGTTTCCAAAGGTTGACTATACCCTTCCTCTGATACCAACTATAACGACCCATACTTTACATACATTATTAGTACTTCAAAATTGAAGTACACTTATTACAACATATAACAAAACCATGAAAGGACCGTATAGGTATAGTGTCTTTAGAAACTGGGAAACATAAACAACTGGTTCATAAAGCGTCTACACTGTCTCCCATTTATTTCATCATATCTATAGTCCCTTTTGGCATATCTTACTTAATAACCTTATTCCTGGAATGTGGAAAGAAAACTTAAAAAAGGGTGAGCTCAAATGCTCATTAAGGGTAAACAAAAGAAATATCAATCACATCATATTCATAAGAACATAACATTTTTGAAATCTTACCCTGCAAAAGAGATCATAATTTCATAACATGGGATAAATCATGGCAGTGAAATGTAATCACAATAATCATAACTTAAAACATGAAGCTTTGTGTCATACACACATAATCATATAGAATCATTTCTTATTAGTCAAGACTCATTGCCAAGAATATCTTAGTGGACAAAGTCCATTTCGGAACCGAGTTCATTCCTCATTTCAGACCTGTTTCACTGAACCGGTTTAACCTGCCGTTCCAGATATGTCTATCTCATGACATATATAATCTTTACCCAATGCATTGGAGGGAGATATAGTTCCCACCCATCTCATAATTATACCATTCTTATGTGTTCCACAAAATCAAAAATCATACATCATTGCATATCCCATGTAATAAAAATGGGATTCTTAAACATCGTGACATCATAAAACAATTCATATAAGATAAAGGAATTCATAAAAATAATTCCATCACAACATAAACAAATCAATGTAAAAATAGGGATAGAAACAGAAACCTTTATTATCTTAGATGGAAAATAATTTTGATAAAACACTTGAACTCCATTCTTGAGGAAAATATCCTTTCTACTTCAAAAACACTTTTCATTTCTTAACATGTCATACAATTCTAAACTAAAAGAAGTTGATTAAAAATAAACTCGAAAACTTGTAAAGGAAGATTCTTGGAAATAATGTTTTAAAAATCCATTCATACCGTATAAGTTAAAAAACATTCTTCTCGTACTTTTGTCGGAAAATTCAAAAAGTACCTCGTACGAAAAACGACCTAAGATTCCTTTCATATCCTTTACTAAAAACTCACCGAAGGGTAAAATTGGATTTAAACAATTGTAGGTGTATGGAAATAATATTACATATTGAGGAAACATGGATGTGGAAGATAATATACACCCCAGTAAATTTCAAAGTATAAACAATCTCAGATAAAAATGAGATTGCGAGATTTTCCCTTACCTTAGGTCTGATTTGCTTCGTAAGTGTCCGAACCTCCTGTATAATGATTTAAATAATGTTATTGACTTATTACAGAATCATAATTATTTTTTTATGATATCATATATGGTCATATTCTTAGCTTCCTATTAGTAATATTTCATTACTACTTGTTATTCGGGTGTTTATTACTTTTTGTTCTTATGCGTGTTTTGTCGAATAAATTCTTATTCTTATTTTTAGGTCATAGATACCTAATTTACATAATGTTATTAGTGTAATATATATCATATTTATTCACTCAATTCATTTATTTAATCATTATGCAATGAAAATCATGTAGAGCGAGTCACATCACATCGTGGAGATGGTATTCCGTACGTACGCACAAGCGATGATATCGTTCCCATGATCGTGGAATTGTATTGGAGTGTATGTATACTATATAAGAATAAATATCACTTTACAATAATCATATATATTAATTATTTACACCATTATACCCATCCAAGTAAGGTGGTGGTGGAAAATAGATTACACCACGGTGTGGAGACGGTATTCCGTACGTACGCACGCGCGGTGATTTCATTTTCCATAGGACGGATAGATGGTGAAATAGGATTGTTTCACACTTATAATAAAATATCGTTATATGAGTGATAATGATGTTATTAATTCATAATGAAACAACTAAAGAAGAATAAGTGGAAGAAGAAATAAAGTTGAAATAATCGGTAACGGACATTACCTCTTCTTTGAAGCGCTTCTTTGAGACCTCCTTTTAGGGCACTAAAATTGGTCTTTGAATAAGACCAGGACCTCTAGGATGTTTCTAGGGAAGTGTAGAGGAGAAATTGGCAGGGTTTGGCTGAGCTTTAAGTCTCAAAGTGGTGTGAGGAAGATAGGGAGGAGGTTCCCTTTTATAAGGGGAGAGAGGGGCACCTTTGGAAAAAATAAAAATATTATTTTATTATAAATCCATATTCAGATTTAAATAGCTCCAAATTGATTTATTTAGAAGCTAAGGTGGGGATGGGTCTAAATCCTCTCATCCAATATAATTTGGACGATTTTATTTTACTATTTTATCCTTATCATTTAGATTTAACTTTAAGTTAGATAATTTTACTTTTACCGTGTTTTTTTGTGTTCTTACACTATAAGGTTCATAAACTTACTATAACAAGCCAAAATAACCCCAATATGTTTATTATTAATATATATAACCTTATATAAGTCATTTGGGCGAACATTATATTTTTAGGAATAAAATAAAATTAATAATATAATATTTGTTTTAAAAACTATTTTATGTCAATTTTGACACTATTTAGTAATTTATTTTTTTGAAAATCATAAAAGAATTATTAATTCTAAAAAAGTTAATTAAATCAATACTAACATGTCATATTAACCGATAAAATTATTGTAATTCATAAAAAGTCTCAAATTACATTTATTTGGGTATTTATAACATCAATTATGTCAATATTTCATTAATAAGATAATTACTGCATCATCTTTGTATCATAAATAAATTAAATTATTTAATGTCTAAAAATTACAAATAAAATACCATTATGTATGAAATCTTTTTATCTTTCTAATGAATATTTATAGTTAAATTTATCTCATGTATAACCTTATATTAAAAATTATTTACTTATTAAACATTGATTTTAACTATTGTAACCCTTCTTTAAATAAATTAATAATAAATGTCCTAATCTAATCCAAGTGGGCCTAAATGGTCATATTTTATTCCTAAGGTTGGTTTTGGTCGAATTAAACTTATCCAATAGAATTAGGACATGTGTTAGGGTAATAATAATAACATTTTTACCCTTAATTACCCTATTTACTTTTAACCGTGGTAAAAAAAGTAAAAAGTTATTATTCACCAAAAATTATTTTCATCTCATTGAACCACATTTTACTTACTGAAATCAATCGTGTCTCTTGGATTTTTTAAATTCCACTCACAAAAGCGGTAAAATTAAGTTTTATGTAAATTTTCAAATTCTCCTAGGAGGTGGGTAAAAGACGGTGAAAAGTTCAATAAAATTTTTATATATCTAAAATTATTATAAAATGACTCCAATGAATTGCATTGAAATTATATAGGTATTTTGTATAAATTTTGACCTAAAATAAAATAAATAATTATTTAAATAAAAAGTCGGTTTTTAAATAGTAACCCAGTATTTTTACTATTCATCAAAAATTGAAAGTTTCCAAAAAAATACCAAAATTTCACCCTAGGATAATTTCGATATTCCAAATCCAAAAATGAAGTCCATTTTGAAAAATAAAATTTAAAAATTTTCAAAAAGTGTTTATTACTATTCATAACGGCTAGTTTTAATAATATTTTAATAGCATATCGTTGTTTAGTGAAACTCGGTATTACGTACGACGCAAGCTATCAAGGAAGGTCGTGATTGCGTGTAAAGAAAGCCAAGCTAGTCTTGTGTTTAGTGAAATATTCCTTTGATGATTTATATAAAAACAAAATATTTCTTATAAAATTCTCGGGTGTTACATTATTGCTGCTGCATTTACAAAAAAAAAGAGCCCAAAAAAAACAAATAAAAATATTAAAGGCTAAAAAAAATCAACATTTTGAATTCTACGTCCCATTTTCATTCTTCTTCATCCATTTTCTTCCCCTTCCCAAATTTTTCATCTTGAATCCATTTTTAATTTTATCTTTTAATTCTAGTTTGGGATTGCCACATTTCAAAGATCCTTCTGATTTGTTGAAATTGGGTAAGAATACTATAGGAAGCAAGTTGAGTGGTAAAAGGCAACAATGTTACATTTTTATAAAATCCAAAATTGAGTGAAACACGAGCGAACATATTATTTTTTAGTGTAAACACATGAGGGAGTGTGTGAGTTCCATTTTCCTTTCTATTCATTTTTTATAGGATTCCTAAATGGCAGAGTCGAGTAACCCCAATGAAGAGGACATCAAGATGTTCATGAGGGTTGTACAAGAACAATTCCAAAGGTTGAATGCGAGGATGGACGAACTTCAATCCCCTTCCAATTCTAGCGCACCACCAAGGAGGTGGGTTGTTGAAGAAGAGGAGGAGTTATCTGATTTTCATGAGTCACCATTTCAGAGAAATCAACCACCATGGAGGCAAGCCAATGATCTGGGAAGAGTAAAATTGAGGATCCCTTCATTCCAAGGTAATAATGATCCTGAAACTTACTTGGAATGGGAAATAAAGGTCCAACATGTTTTTGGTTGTCACACCTATTCGGAGGAAAACAATGTGAATTTGGCGGCCATGGAGTTCACCGATTATGCTAGTATTTGGTGGGACCAACTACAAGTGACTCGACGGTGAAGTGGAGAAAGACCCATCCACACTTGGGAGGAGATGAAAGTGGTAATGCATAAGAGGTTCATTTCTAGCCACTATTATTGTGATTTTTTCCTCAAGTTGTAGGGTTTGAAACATGGGTCCATGAGTATTGAGGAGTATCACAAAGAGATAGAGATCATCATGATTCGGGTGAATATTGATGAGGAGAGAGAGGCCACCATGGAAAGGTTTGTGAATGGCCACAACCATGACATTCGGGACATAGTGGACATGCACCACTACTTGGACATAGAGGATCTAGTTCCCTTGGATACCAAAGCAGAGAGGCAAGTAAAGGCAAGAAGGATGTGCCCTACATATTATGGTAAGGATTATAGACCTTCATTCAAGTTTAAGGATTCCAAACCACAAGAGCATGTAAGGGAACACAAAACTGATTCGAAGGAGTTTCCCAAACCAAAACCATTATTTCTGGAATCCAAAGGTAGGGGTAAGGTTGTTTCCAAATCATGAGATATCAAATGTTTTAAATGTCAAGGATTTTGACATATTGCCTCACGATGACCAAACAAGAGGACAATGATTATTTTGGATGATGGAGATGTTCTTAGTGATAGCTCAAGCGAAGATGAAATTCCATCACTTGAGGATGATTTGGAGGTGGAATTAGAAAGCCTCGTACATAGAGAAATGCTTGTTGCAAGGTGTGCTTTGAGTGCTCAACCCGAAGGACAACATGATCAAGAGCAAAGGAAGCACATTTTTCATACTAGATGCCTCATCAAAGATAAGGTATGTAGTATGATTATTGATGGGGGTAGTTGTACTAATGTAGCAAGTGGTTTGATGGTTGATAAATTGGGATTGGCTACAACTAAACATCCTAGGCCTTATAGATTACAATGGTTAAATAATAGTGGTGATGTCAAAGTTACTAAGCAAGAACAAGATCCATTTTCCATTGGGAAGTATGAAGACAAGGTGATGTGTGATGTTGTTCCAATGCATGCTAGCCATATCTTGTTGGGAAGACCTTGGCAATTTTATAGGAGGGTCACACATGATGAATACACCAACTTCTATTCTTTTGAGTACAACGGGAGGATGGTTATTCTTACACCATTGTGTCCTTTGCAAGCTTAGGAAGACCAAGTGAGGATTGAGACAGATTGTGAGAAGATAGAAAAGGAAAAGAGAGAAAAAATAAAGGGAATGAGAAGAGTGTAAAAATCAAGAGTGAAAAAGGAGTGTTGAGCGAAAGAAAAAAAATGAGGGAAATAAAAGTGTTGAAAACAAGAGTGAAAATAAGAGTGAAAACAAGAGTGTTGAGAGAAAAGTGGGCTTATTTTCAGGAAAAAGAGAGATAGAGAGAGCTTTAGAGGGGGAGGAAACTCTCGTGCTTCTATACAAGGGATAATTTTTTACCACTAACTCTCCCAACCCTTCAATGCCTTCTATTGTTATGTCTCTTCTGCAGGAATTTGGTGATGTTTTTCCGAAGGAGATTCCTGATGGCTTACCTCCCTTATGGGGTATCGAGCACCATATCGACTTCCTCCCCGGAGAAACACTTCCCAATCTACCGGCTTATCGGGCTAACCTGGAGGAGACTCAAGAAATCCAACGATAAGTGGAAGAATTGCTGAGGAAGGGATTTGTTCGAGAGAGCTTGAGTTCGTGTGCGGTACCAGTAATCCTTGTACCAACAAAAATATGGTAAGTGGAGAATGTGTGTTGATTGTTGAGCTATCAACAAAATCACGGTAAAGTATCGTTATCTCATACCTCGTTTGGATGATATGCTTGATGAACTCCATGGTGCATGCTTGTTTACTAAAATTGACCTAAGGAGTGGATACCATCAAATTAGAATGAAAGAGGGAGATGAATGGAAAACTGCATTTAAAACTAAGTTTGGATTGTATGAATGGATAGTTATGCCTTTTGGACTAACTAACACCCCTAGTACATTCATGAACTTAATGAATCATGTTTTCCTTGCATTCATTGGTAAATTTGTGGTTGTGTATTTTGATGACATCCTTGTATATTCTAAGAACCTTGATGAACATCATGAACATTTTAAACAAGTTTTTTAGACTCTTAGGAAAAATAGGTTGTTTGCAAACTAGGAAAAATGTACATTTTGTTTAAATTCAGTTATTTTCCTTGGTTTTGTTATAGGATCTAATGGAATGAGGGTTGATGAAGAGAAGGTGAAGGCGATTCGGGACTGGCCAACACCAAAGAATGTCAATGAGGTGAGGAGATTCCATGGACTTGCGAGTTTTTACCAAAGGTTCATGAGGGACTTTTTGACCATTGCGGCACCATTGAATGATTTGGTCAAGAAAGGGGTGATCTTCAAGTGGGGAAAATCTCAAGAAGATTCATTCTCCACACTCAAAGGTAATTTGACCAATTCACCTCTCTTAATTCAACCTGACTTTTCTAAAGTTTTTGAGGTTGAGTGTGATGCCTCTGGAATAGGAATTGGGGCCATTTTAAAACAAGACTCTAAGCCTATTGCTTACTTTAGTGAGAAGATTAATGGGGCTGCATTGAACTAATCTACCTATTACAAGTAATTTTATGCCCTCAAAAGAAATTTAGAAAATTGGAAACATTACATGTGGCCAAGGGAATTTGTGATTCATTCGGATCATGAAAGCCTAAAATTCCTTAAGTCATAAGGAAAGTTGAATAGGAGGCATGAAAGATGTCTTGAATTCATTGAAACATTTCCTTACATCATTAAGAATAAACAAGGAAAAGAAAATGTTGTCGCTGATGCTTTTTCCAGGAGATACTCTCTTATTACTTCCATGCATGCTAAAATACTTGGTTTTGAAATGTTGAAAAGCATGTATGAGAATAATGTGGATTTTTCTGAAATTTGGAAGTTGTGTGAAAAACATGGGAAAATGATTTTTAAAAACATGATGGATTTATTTTCTAGAAAAATAAATTGTGTGTTCCATCTTGTTCCATGTGTGAATTGCTCGTTAGAGAAACTCATGGTGGTGGATTAATGGGGCATTTTGGGGTTGAGAAAACTTTTTCCTTATTGAGTGAACATTTTTATTGGCCTCATATGTGTAAGGATGTGGTTAGTGTTTGTGGAAATTGTAATGTGTTTAAACATTCAAAGTCAAAAGTGATTCCACATGGCTTATACACCCCTTTGTCTATTTCTTCTCATCCTTGGGTTGACATTTCAATGGATTTTGTGCTTAGATTGCCAAGATCACAATTAGGTGTTGATAGCATCTTTGTGGTGGTAGACATGTTTAGTAAAATAGGACATTTTATTGCTTGTTCTAAAACCAATTATGCAACTCATATCGTTGATTTGTTTTTCAGTGAAATTTTTAGGTTTCATGGATTACCCAAGAGCATTGTGAGTGATAGGGATGTCAAATTACTTAGTCACTTCTGGAGGACATTGTGGAACAAACATGGAACCAAACTTTTGTTCTCTACCACTTCACACCCACAAACAGATGTTCAAACGGAGGTGGTTAATAGGAAACTTTCCACATTGTTGCGTTCCATCGTTATAAAAAATCTAAAACATTGGGAAAGATGCCCACCTCACATTGAGTTTGCTTATAATCGAGTGGTTCACTCCACTACTAATGCTTCATCGTTTGAAGTTGTGTATGGTTTTAACCCATTAACTCCACTCAATATTTTTCCTTTTCCTACTAATCAATTTTCTAATCTTGAAGGTGAAAAGAAGGCAAAGTTTGTGCATGAGGTCCATGCAAAGGTAAAGGCCAGTATTGAGTGGAAGAATGAACAATTAGCGAAGCATGCCAATAAAGGTTGGTGAAAATTGGTTTTTCAACCTGGAGATTGGGTGTGGGTACACTTGAGGAAGGAGAGGTTCTTGGAGCAACAAAAATCAAAATTTCATCCATGAGGAGATGGTCCTTTACAAGTCTTAGAGAAGATAAATGATAATGCCTTCAAGATTGAGTTACCTGACAGGTATGGGAATATTAGTTCCACCTTTAATGTTCCTGATCTTTCTCCCTTTGAAATTGCAGATTCGAGGATGAATCCTTTTGAAGAGGGAGGAGATGATGAGGATCATGGAACACATGGGCATTGCAGGGTTGGAGGTGGACTTGATGAGGAGGGAAGAATGCACACAAGTGGACAAGACCCATTGCGTGGAATCGAAGGCCCAATGACAAGGGAGCAGACCAAGAGAATGAAGGAGGCCTTAAATGGGTTAATCATGGAATTCCAAGAGGAGGCCCAACACCCTTGCTTGGGCGAAGCATCTGGGCCTATAATTACATTAATAAAGTCCCAAACATGCTTTTAAAAATCCAACCCAAGTGGTGCTATGAATTTTCAAGCCAACCCCACCATGGAACCTTCAAAGTCAAAAGGTCGTGGGATACTTGTCTTTGCTTTTCCAAAAGGGTGTGCTACTTGTCTCCTAAAGTCATGGGCAAGTTACAAAGTTTTCAAAGTCATCATTTAGGCTTTTTGACTTATGAAAATTAGGTATTGGACTATTTTAAAGAGCCACCCAATGTGTGATTTGAATTTCAAGTTTCTTTGGCTATAAATAGCCACCCCCTTGTACTCTTTGGACATGATGAATAAAGGTAATGTTATTAAGGTGAGTTTTTCTAGAAACCTTTGTGTTCTTGATTAATTCTTGACTTATCAAAGGATTGGTCATCCTTTGTGGCATCTTGTGGCTAGAGTTCTTAGAGACAAGTTCTCTTTGGGTTATACCTTGACCATTTTCCCCTTCTTTCTCATTTTCACTATCTGCACACCACATTCACTTGTTTTCTTGCGGCGATCCGGGTGCTCAACGCGCGAACATTATACAAGGTTCCTAGGACACTTCCTAGTGGGTCTTGCATTGCGTATCAAACGGCCCAGTCCATCCCACAATCATGATATTGTTTGTTTTGGGCCAAGCCCTCATGGTTTTTCTTTACCTGTGCTCTATCCATCAGGCATCCCCCAGGAAAAGGCCTCATGATGGGAGAGGTGTCCACACCACGTTATAAAGGGGTGCTTCGTGCTCCTCCTCTTTTGATGTGGGATAGTCATAATCATTGTAACAATATGTTACTCTTTTTAGTATTTCTAAACCTTCTTGTGTTAAATTATTATTACATTAAATGGAAAAAATTGGTTTATCAGTGAGAAGTTGTGTTTTTGTTAAACATGTCATGGAATAGTAAAATTCCCAATTAATACTCTAAAATATTCAATTAAATATTTTTTTGAGTTAAACACTGAGTAAGTATGAGTTTTTGAGGTCTTCAAAGTCTTAGGGAGAAAGGAATAAAAATATTAAATATATTGTTTTAAGCACGAGCAATTTAATCAAAATAATTGAATAACTCCAAAATGTTCCATCGTATGAGGAATTTGAGACTATGTTTATGTCCAAAATATGGTGTTTATCTTAAGAGGGGTATAATATTTGAATTCACCAGACTTTTGGATGCCTCTCTTAGGAGAGAAAAATTTTAAATAATATTTAATATATTATTTATTAAAAATAACAAAATATCTCCCAAATGGTGCGTTATATGGGAAATCTGAGACCACTGATAGGTATGGAATGAGGGATTTACCCTATAAAGGGTATAACATTTGTAAGTGTCGGGCATTTGGACATCTCGCTTGCAAAAATAATACTTTTTATTTTAATTAATTGATTATTCCAATTTTTATTTAATAAATCATTAATATCTCTCAAACCGTTCATCGTTTTAGAAATATAAGACTATCGTTGTGTCCTAAATGGGAGTTTTACCCTAAGTAGGTTATAAATTCAACGAGCAACATAAATTTGGTCAGTTTTACCGCAATAATAACTTTTAAATATTTAATTAATTATTATTCTATAATTAAATAAATAAATTCGTTTTTCTCTCTCTCCTCAATTCATTTTCTCCATGCTCAACGTCAAACAACCATTGATGCACACCATTGAAATGGAAATCGTTTAAATCATCCATTTTTTATGATTTGAGGTTAGAAATTCATTAATGAGATCAAATTAAACACTCCGCATTTAATTTTAAGTTAAATCTGACATTGAATCTTGGTATAAATTTATTTGTTTTTGTGGTTTCCAATATGACATGTACCCTATAGGATTAAATCTTTGGCAGTCTATTTAGGTGTATTTTTTTGGGTTATGTTCGACTCCAACCTCATTTTATCATGGTGAACCTCCTTCACATCGATTGGTTTTCAACTCTGAAGGCATGTTGTTGATGTGTTTTTTTCACTGCTGTATGTTTTTCCCTCTTTTAGGTGACTTAACTTATTTTATTTATTTTATTTTATTATTTTCTTTTATTTTACATTTTATCCAATCATTAAATATAAAAAATATATATATTATATTAAATAAAATGATAAACTAGAAATTATCAATTGATAATTTACTTAATTATTATTATTTTGGATTATCAAAATATGATTATTGAAATAATTGTAAAAGGAAAATCACACAGTTTTATCTAACGATTATTTATAAAATTGTCATATGATAATTTATTTGAATTATTAAAGAATAATTACGCATCTTATTGAAAATAATTATGAAAATTATTAATGGATAATTATAAGTTGATGTGGATTATTGAAATTATCATGGGATAATTACGTGTTTTATCAAAGGATAATAATCATAAATTTCAAATTGTAATATCATAGAATCATTAATGATAATTCCACCATATTATCAAATTTTGTTTATCATATTATCACATGTAATATTTCAAAAGATAAATATGGTGAATATAATAAAACATAATTGTTAATAATTGTCAAATTATAATTGTAAGAAATTATCAAAGATCAATTGCATGGAAATATCAAAGGTAATTTTTTACATATATTATCAAAGGATAATTAATATAATTATCGAATGATAATTTTGATATTTTTCAAAGGTTAATTATTAATATTAAAAGGATAATTGTGATTTTATCAAAGATAATTATTCTTATGGATATTTGCGAGTGCATGTGTTGATCTAACGATAAACAGAACATTTTCCATGAAAGATAAATATTATCGCATCTGATAATATATGTATATTTTGAAACTTATCATGGGGAGATAAATCATCATCGTATGTGATAATTTAAAATGATAATCCAGATATTATCTAGGAGAGAAAAAATGTAATCACATGTAATATTTTACTTGTGAAATAAAATAGAAGTTTTTATTCTAGGAACCTTTGACAAGCATCGAGAATTGGTGTGTTGAAGCTTAAGATAATAAGGTTGTGAGGATGTGTATTTAACCACACAGGGTGGTTTAACATTTCCACTGACATCAATGACCTTGAGGTAGGTGGTTCCATTCTGATTATCCAAATTGATTATCCTTGTATAGCTTAATTTATTTCAATTATTGATTTAAATTCAATTGCTCAAATTTTCTTTCAATTAAATTAATAAAAACCCTATTTCAGTTAATTGAGATATTTAAAATGGTTTTGGTAGGGAAATTTGGAAAACTCCCAATTCCATTTAATTGGGTGTGTTTATGGAAATTTGCTGATTTAAATTGTCTAATTTAAATTATGGATTTGATGGAAATGATTTCGGTTAAATTATTGAATTTAACTATGGAAATAAATTATTTGATGATGGAATTGGTTTAAATTGGATTTCAAACTGGTGAAAATGGATTAAAATGATTCAATAGAAACCCATTGGTTTTATCTTGTTAAAAATGAATGTTTTTGAATAAAACCTATTTTTGTTTTAAATGGAAAGAAATAGACACTTTTGTAATGGAATAATGGGATAGATCTTATTTTTAAAAAGTCATAAAATATTTCACCCAACATGTAAGAGTGCATGCAAGCCTTAGGTAGTTAGTGAGTTATTTGGATACACTCTACGCTACGACAACGTTCTAAAACATACTTGTAGTGGGTCACATCCCCAATGGGTTAGTGATGAGTCTACTTTGGTCAGTTTCATAGGGAAATGTGTATACACATTTTTCTAAGTTCACATAGAGAGTATGAAATCCTACATCTGGTAAATACTATCATACCTTTTGATAGATGACCATGTTTCTCGCTGGTTATTTATATTTGAGATGTAAATGTATGCTAGTGATTTTGAATTTCTTTACATGCCTATTGAATTTATATAAATTGTTTTATATGAATGTTTTATTTAATCCATTGTTTTAGAAATATTCCATCATTTTAAATCCTTTTCTAAAATTATCTGTCCAACATTTTGAAAATGTATATCATGTTTTATTTAAATATGATTTTGAATTTCAAAACTTGTGTACTTTAAAATTGAATTCTTTTATTTGGATAATCTAAATTTGGAATCTTTTATGGAATCTTTAGTGGTATCCTACTAGGATTAAGCTCACACCCAAATTTTTCCTTCGGGTGTTTGTATACTGTCTTCTTCCAAGTTTGAGCAAAGGGAAGGGATCTCTTGGAGGTGGATCCAGCTGTTGAGCTTTGGTCTTGGTGAGTTGTGTCCTTAGGGACCTAGGGGTTGTTTTTTTCATTTTAGTACTTGGGTTATAGTAATTTGGGATTTTATGCCATGTTGTATTCTGGTACATCACTCCAAGTGGAGTTTCTTTTGTTATGCAAACTGCTTTGTTTTCTATTGCTTCTGCATTCTTGTGGAAAAATCATTCCCACTTATATGTTGTACGATGTTAGGTGCTAGTCACCAACCCATGGGGATTGGGAATGCACTTCGGGCTATGTCAAGGCCAGCTCGGTTATCGGGGTATCAGGGTACCTAGGATGGTTCATGAAAAAGTGGTTTCAAATGGTGGTTAAGCATCTTTCATTGAAGTCAGTACGCATTTGAGTATTCTTGGCGGGACTTAGGAGGTAGTTGTGATTGAGTGCTTGGTCAGCTCTCATCGCAATGAACCTTAAGTCACTAGGGGAGGTTACAGAAAGGAATCATGTGGATTAGTTATATTATTTTTCCTATTTTGATTTGGATAGAGTGAAATCCAAATCATGTATGTTCTACCAGTCGGGATCATGTTTTCCCTCACTGTTATGTATGAGCATTATCTAATGTCTTTCTTATTTTCTACTGATGGTTCATAACATCATTCTTCTAAGAAGATGTGAGAATTGGATCTAGTAAGGGGATAATACTAAACCTTAATGAGCGAATCCTCTAGTGGACCCAATCCTAGTTGAGGTGATTGTACGCACTGTCCAAGCTCTGGGATAGGCACCACCTCTAGTCCATGTTTAGGCTCCATCTTTCGAACCTAGGGGGATGCTCTTCAAAATTGTTCTCAAGAGTTCTTTCACCAGAAACCACCAGTTTTCAAATGCTCCACTAATCTTCAACATGATGAGGAATTATTGGGAAGGATTGAATGCTTTTTTGAGTTCTTGGAGACACCATAAGAGATCATAGTGAAGCGTTCCACCTTTGTGTTAGAGATACCAAGTAGGAGATGGTGGGACATGATTATAATGGAAAAGAAACATGGGGGATTAGATTGGAAATACATCAATATTATTTTCACCAAATATTTCTATCTATATTCAATGGTGTTGGACAAAGATGTGGAGTTTTTTTCAAGATTGAGTAGGCCGACAGAACTATAGCTCATGTAGATGTTTAGGGCACTTGCCGAAGTTCTTTCACAACTTTTTAACTCCACGTAATGGAACGAGATCATCAGAACCTTAAAAAAACTTTGGGGTAATCAAATTATTCACGTTCAAAAGGGTTCCAACAACAGGTATTTAGAAAAAATCTTCTTTACGTAGTGGAAGAGTCTACAGAAGAAGCAGATACTAGTCCAATGATTTTGAGTAGTACCATTACTATATTTTTGTCGTCAGTGACTAATCTTTTTGATACAAGTGTATCTCGTTCGTTTATTTCAACCTGTAATGTTAATATGTTTTATCTTCCTATGGAGATTTTATCTTGTGAAATGGATATTACCATACCCCTTGGTATAAAGAGAGAGAAGTTTCTCCATAATCTCCTTGAATCTTCTATCTATCAGCTCTCAAACTTTCATGGATTTTTTTGGTACTCAACTTGAAATATCTTAATTTCATATTCGGGATGGATTGGCTCGATACCAATAAAGCCCGAATTGATTTTTATCTTCAATGGGTCTACATTACTACAACCAATGGTGTGCCTCTTTTTCTTCAAGAATAATGTGACCCAAGGTCGAGCAAATCCATACCTTCTTATCTAGAGTTGGGGAAAGTGATATCAGTGTTTCCTTTTGATCTAGAGTGATATTCAATGAGTGGTGATCTCCCTATTGTCATCGTTGAGTTTCATGATGTGTTTCCTTATGGATTATATGGTTTTCTACCAGTAAGGGAGGTTGAGTTTTCTATTGACTTAATGTCTGGTACTCAACTAGTTTTTTTTCTCTCTTAACAAATGGCTCTAGTTGAACTGAAAGAACTAATGACCCAGTTGGATGATCTTCTTGAGAAATCCTTTATTAACCCAAGTGTGTCACCTTGGGTGGCATTAGTTCACTCTACCATGAAAGCTAATGGATCTATGAAATATTCTCTTCTCAAGATGATTCTTTAAGAACAGAAGATTTTTGAGGAATTCCATAATAATTATAGACTCTCATTATGGTGGGGAGACTGATTCCCAGTTGTCGTTCTCCAAAGAGGGTGTTCTATGTTATCAAAACTGTTATGTTGCACCATTAGTGACAAGAAAGGCTATAATAAAGGATTTCCATATTTTCCAATGGGTTGTGCACTGAGGAAGCACAAAGACGTTCTACTACATGAAGTATCAGTTTTGGTGACTATGTATTCTTGAAGGTTTCACCATGGTTGGGTCATCAGTGGCTTGGGAGGCAAGGGAAACTTTCTCCTCATATCGTGGGACCTTTCGAGGTCATTTATATGGTGGGTAAAGTTAATTAACATTTAGCACAACCACTATAGCTGACATCAATACATAATGTGTTCCCTATATCACAGTTGAAAAAGTATCTCTATTATCCATCTCACGTTTTGAGTTGGAGTGATCTTGAGAATGAACCTGATTTATCTATGACTAAACGACTATTCGGGGTTGTTGATTGTGGGACCAAGGTACTTTGTGTGAGGGTGATACCTATGGTCTGTATAATATGGAATCATGGTTTTGATTCCCATGATATGTGAGAGAGGGAGGCACTAATGAGTGAACAGTGGCCTTATCTCTTTTGACATGGAGGCTTCTTCGTAAGCTTTCTGGGGATAGAAAGTTCTTATGGTGGGGAGGTTGTAACATCCCATTACTATTTCTAGTATTCCAAAACCTTCTTGTGTTAAATTATTATTATGTTAAATGGAAAAAATTAGTTTATCAGTGAAAAGTTGCGTTTTTTCTAAACACATCGCAGAATGGTAAAATGCCAAATTAATACTCTGGAATATTCAATTAAATATTTTTTTGAGTTAAACACTGAGTAAGTATGAGTTTTCAAGGTCTGCAAAGTCTCGGGGTGGATAGAATAAAAATATTAAATATATTTTTTTAATCACAAGAAATTTAATCAAAATAATTGAATAACTCCAAAATGGTTTTTTGTATGAGGAATTTGAGACCACAGTTATGTCCAAAATATGGTGTTTACCCTAGGAGGGGTATAACATTTGAATTCCATGGACTTTTGGATGCCTCGCTCATGAGAGAAACTTTTTAAATAATATTTAACATATTATTTATTAAAAATAATTAAATGTATCCCAAAGGATGTGTCGTATGGGAAATATAAGACCACTAATGGGTCCAGAATGAAAAGTTACCCTAGACAAGGTATAACATTTGTAAGCATCGGGCGTTTGGATGCCTCGCTCTAAAAAATAACACTTTTTTATTTTAATTAATTATTCCAATTTTTCTTTAATAAATCATTAATATCTATCAAATCGTTCATCTTTTGAAAAATATGATACTACCATTGTGTCTGGAATGGGGTGTTTAACCTAAGCAGGGTATAAATTCCACGAGCAACATAAATTTGGTCAGTTTTCCCACAATAATAAATTTTAAATATTTAATTAATTATAATTCCAGAATTAATTAAATAAATTCGTTTTTCTCTCTCTCCTCACTTCATCTTCTCCACACTCAATGTAAAACCACCATTGATGCACACCATTGAAATATAAATCCTTGAAATCATCCATTTTTTATGATTTGAAGTTAGAAATGCATTAATGAGATCAAATTAAACCCTTAGCATTTAATTTTAAGTTAAATCGGACAATGAATCCTGGTATAAATTTATTCGTTTTTGTGGTTTCCAATATGACTTGTACTCGATAGGATTAACGCTTCATTGGTCTATTTAGGTGGATTTTTTTGGCTGTGTTCAACCTGAACATCATTTGAGAATGGCGAAACTCCTTCGCATCGATTGGTTTTCAACTCTAAAAGCATGTTGTTGATGTGTTTTTTTCCCTAACACCAGTTTTTCCCTCTTCTAGGTGACTTACCTTCTTTTATTTATTTTATTTTATTCTTTTCTTTTTTTTCCATTTTATTCAATCATTCAATATAAAAAATATATTTTTTTATGTTAAATAAAATGATAAACATGAAATTATCGATTGATAATTTATATAATTATTATTATTTTGGATTATCAAAAGATGATTATTGAAATAATTATAAAAGGAAAATCACATGGTTTTATCAAAAAATAATTTATAAAATTTTCATACGATAATTTATTAGAATTATTAAAGGATAATGACACATCTTATTGAAAATAATTATGAAAAATGTTTAATGGATAATTATAAGGTAATATGAATTATTGAAATTATCATGGGATAATTACATGTTTTATTGAAGGATAATAATCATAAATTTCAAATAGTAATATCATAGAATTATTAATGATAATTCCACTAGATTATCAAATGTTCTTTATTAGATTATTGCATATAATATTTAAAAAGATAAATATTGTGAATATATCAAAAAATAATTGTTAAGAATTGTTGGATTATAATTTCAACCAATTATTAAAGATCAATTGCATGGAAATATCAAAGATAATTTTTTACATATATTATCAAAGGATAATTAATATAATTATCAAATGATAATTTAGAGATTTATCAAAGGTTAATTATTAATATTAAAACGATAATTGTGAGTTTATCAAAGATAATTATTTTGATGGATATTCACGATCGCATGCGTTGATCTAATGATAAACTGAACATTTTCCATGAAAGATAAATATTATCGCATGTGATAATATATGTATATTTTGAAACTTGTCCTGGTGAGATAAATTATCATCGCATGTAATAATTTAAAATGATAATCCAGAGATTATCTAGGAGAGAGAAAATATAATCACATGTAATATTTTTCTTCCTTGTGAAATAAAATAGATTTTTTGGTTCTAGGAACCCTTGACATGCATAGAGCATTGGTGTGTTGGTGCTTATGATAATAAGGTTGTGAGGAAGTGTATTTAACCACACAGGGTGGTTTAACATTTCCACTAACATCAATGACCTTGAGGTAGGTGGTTCCATTCTGATTAGCCAAATTGATTATCATTGTATTGCTTGATTTATTTAAAATATTGATTTAAATTAAATTACTCAAATTTTCTTTTAATTAAATTAATAAAAACCCAATTCTAGTGAATCAAGAAATTTGAAATGGTTTTGGCAAGGAAATTTAGAAAACCCCCAATTCCATTGAATTGGGTATGTTTATTGAAATTTTCTGATTTAAATTGATTAATTTAAATTGAATATTTGATAGAAATGATTTCAATTAAATTGTTGAATTTAATTGTGTAAATAAATTGTGTGACTATGGAATTGGTTTTGATTGGATTTTAAACTGGTAAAAATGGATTTAAATGATTTGATATAAACCCATTAGTTTTATCTTGTGAAAAAGGCATGTTTTTTAATAAAACCTGTTTTGGTTTTAAATGGAAATAAATTCGAACTTTTGAAATAGAATAATGGGATTGATTGTATTTTTATACATCCTTAACATAGTTCACCCATCACATAAGAGCGCATGAAATCTTTATGTAGTTAGTGAGTTATTTCAATACACTATATGCTACGACAGCGTTCTAAAACATACTTGCGGCGGGTCAAATCCCCAAAGGGTTGGTGATGAGTCTCCTTTGGCTAGTGTCATAGGGAAATGTGTATACACATTTTTCTGAGTTCACATAGAGAGTGTGGAATCCTATATCTAGTAAATACTATCATACCTTTTGGAAGATGACCATGTTGCTCGCTTGTTTATGTATATTTGAGATATAAATATATTCCAATTATTTTAAACTACTTTACATGCCTCCTGAATTTATATAAAATTTTTTATACAAATTTTTTATTTAATCCATTGTTTTAGAAATATTCCATCATTGTAAAGCCTTTGTATAAAGTATTTGTCCAACATTTTGAAAATGTATAGCATATTTTGTTTAAATATTCTTTTGAATTTCCAAACCTATTTACTTAAAAATTGAAATATTTTATTTGGATAATATATATTTGACATTTGTAATGGAATATTTGGTGGTATCCTACTTGGCTTAGGCTCACACCCTACTTTTTCCTTTGGGAGTTTGTAGACTTTCTTCTTCCAAGTTCGAGAAAAGGGAAGGGATCTCTTGGAGGTGGATCCAGATGTTGAGCTTTGGTCTTGGTGAGTTGTGTCCTTTGGGACCTTAGGACTTTTTTCCCCATTTTAGTACTTGGGTTGTAGTAATTTGGGTTTTTTATTCCATTTTTTATTCTGGTACATCACTCCCAGTGGAGTTTATTTTGTTATGTGTACTGCTTTGTTTTCTTTTGCTTCCACAATCTTGTGGAAAAATCATTCCCAATTGTATATTGTATGATTTCAGGTGCTTGTTTCCAACTCGTGGGGATCAGGAATTCCCTTCGAGCTATGTCAAGGTCAGCTCAGTTATCGGGTTACCAGGGTACCTGGGCTGGTTCATGACATTGATTGTTGATCATTATGCATTTAAAAGTAAAATTTCATTTCCAGTTTTAATTCGTTCTAGATCTGTTGTAGAAATATCACTTCCTCCTCTTTGTTTCTCACTCACATAACCAAGATCACTTAAAATTTAATAAAGAACACATCTAAAGAACTCATATAGATTTTTCTATAATTCTAGATGGCTAATGAAAGACTATAGAGTGTTTACTCATTGATCACACATCATATATCCTTGTTCATTATAGAATTATACTTGCATGGACTCTAGGTAATGGTGTAAAGAGTACACAATGTATGCATTAAATACACTACATGTTTACCAATAGAGTGGAACACATATTTTCTAGACTACATGTAGTTTAAATTTTCTACACCCCATGTAGTCCATGTGTTTTTTCAGGCAGAAAACATGGGGTCAAGACATGGAACATAATTAATACACCTCATATTTTTAATACAAGATACATATAGGACGGTAGTCATTTAACTTTAATTACACATCATATATCCCTTCTTCATGCTATATACTTCATAAATTTCTACAAGTAGATCATATCGAGTCCCAATACATATATTGTGTAAATATGGAAATGTGATATAAAATTCCTTTAGATAGCTATCACAAGTCATGTACTTTACCTATTTATGTGGAAATATTAAATTTAATTAATTACTCTATTAAACATCATTGAATTTAGTTATATTAAGTCATTAAATTTATAGTACATTCTGAACATTATGTTTTATATTATATTAAATGATAAATTAATTCCTTATAATATTCAAAACTATGAATCTTGTATGCTCATTTCATACTAAAGATGAAACATATTAAATTGTATAGGCAATGTAATATTCATGTTCTCTATATGGAATTAATTTGTTAGTACATGATATGAAATTATGACACATTCCATGTACACAATATGATGTATGAGTGCATTGTATACAATAAGTACTATACTTGGCAGTTTGGATAGGTAATCATTGAGTTTCTTCCAAGTAAAATGTCATGTACTATTTTATTAAGTTTCAAATAAAATTAAATTGTTTATTTTATTTAAAATCACCTCATATGGGAATAGAGACGAAACCAATATGAGGGATACATAGGTGAACATGTGGAATGTCGTATCTTATGCCAAAATAAGTACAAGCAGTTTTCCCCAAGGGTCACAGGTTGATTTATTGTCCACTCAATAAATCCACCATTAGAAAATATCATGATAATTTCATATATTTATTTATTTATTTTCTATATATGTATGATTTATTTTATGGATTCAAGAATGCTATCATATAAATAAATAGTTTAATATGAAAATAGAGAATTAAAATAAATGGTCTTTGCATAAATGTATTATTAAAACATGGTTAATCTCTAAAGTAAAATCCATTTTATATTAACAAGACATGTAAAGGATAAAATAATAAATATTTATGCATAATAAAAAAAAATTAGCAAGTTGAGGGTCAATCCCCCTTTAATCAAAACAAAAAAAGAAATCCCCTTAAAATTTAGGGTGAGAGGGAACCCAATATAATACCAAGAATCATGGAAGCACAAAGGCCAAAGAGAAACAAGACATGATGGGATAAACATGGTCTGTAGGATCCAAAGACCTATAGTACAAAAAAAACCCCTAAAAAAGAGATTAACTGTAGGCCCAAGAGAAATAATGCATCATGTAAATCACTATTTATATGTATCTTCGCCCCACAACCAGTGCTGATGCACTAGTTTTGCAAGTCAAATATGGTGTGTCACCCCTAATAAAAGTTGTATCATGATAGATAGAAACAACAAGATAGCATACTCCTCTATCCCGCATTTCAGTGTGGGGGAGGACTAGATCATGGGTACCATCACACCCATCACTCTTTAGATCCACCCACATAACATTGATTGTGTGGACATCGTTACAATGTTTACATGATACTGTACACTAGTTGAAAAAAAAATATAGAAATCCATGATTTTGGGTGCCCATCTATCCTATTAGATAGATGGTTGAATGTTGGTTTTCTGCACACCCATTCCTCTTTCAAGAACTCCCACCTATAAGTACTTTCACAGGGTGTTGTATCATCTACTAAATTCACCAATACAAAATCCATATCATGAAATAGATCATGAAACTCATAAATAGATGATAATCCTGGTGAACCAAAGGTATAATTACGTCCTAAAGGACTAGTAGATTATAATAACCCCAAAAAAGAAAAAGAAAACCCAAACCACTACTACCCTCTTTGACAACCACCAATGTTGGATCAAGTCATCACTACAGAAATTCCATCATCGCCACATCAATGCCACCATCACCTCCCAAAGCTACATGCTTCAAATATAAATCAAATGGCTCCCATCACTGAATCCATGATTTTGAGACCACCTGAGGCCATGAAACCCACCAAAATTATCGTTTTCTACCCTGTCATGATGTAGTCACCATAAAAAATACACCACCATTTCCTCTTAAGGACACAGATTCCATCACTTACCCAGACATCTTCCCATACTCGGAATGCCCTGAAGGCCATCATTTTTTTTATTTTGATAATCCACCTTTCAAGGGGTGAGGTGGAACCCTTACAAGGCTCGAAGGCTTAGAGACAATTACATGACCCATAGGTCTTAGAGGGAATCACCCAGACTAGAAAACATTGAACTACTCCTCCCCATCATATGTCATGATTTCAGCACTCCACCTTCATAGGGATGGTCAGCTATCTGTCCTATGCAAAGCTGCATAGACCTAGTACCGATAGCAAAGCCATACCCTCTTATTCTTAGAATTATGGTTAGCTCTGCTCCAATGAATTTTTCTGCCTTGAATCCTCCTCTAAAGCCTTGTACCTTGTATTCTGATGGGTACATCTGTATTTCATATGGCCTGAAGGCCTTGGGGTGTCCCAAAGGCCTTAAGGTAGCCCTAAGGCCTTGAGAATCCACTAGCTCGAAGGCATTGGGTGGCCCAAAATCCATGTAGGACCCGAGGACCAAACCGATGGCCCAAAGGCCCAAATGGATGAATAGTTCCAGTTACTACTGTACTTCTACCGTATCTAATACAGTACAGCTATAGTACCAGAAATATTCCTCCACCCGGATTTGATCTCAGGTCTCTTGGATGCACCTACTGAGTCCTCACCAACTGGGTTAAGGCTCATGTACAAAATGTGTGTAAGGTTAATTCTTGACTCTCACTAAGGGGGCCCCGCTAGGCCCCAGAGCGTGCCACACGTTCTCTAGCTAGGAAAATGGATTTGAATTTTCATGTTCATAATACAAACAGTGTCCAAGTCTAGTGGGACTCAAGCCTGGGCCAGTTCCCATAGAGATCAAGGGGTAAAACTAGTGGGTACCACTCAACTAACACCCCATGGGCAAAAACATGTGTAAGGTTAACGCTCGACTCTCACTGAGGGGGCCCAGCCAGGCCCCAAAGAACGCCGCACTTTCCCCATCTAGGAAAATGTCTTTGAACCTCTCTGTGCATAATATGTACAGCGTCTGAGTCTTGAGGGACTCAATCCTAGGCCAGTTCCCACGGAGATCGAGGGGTACAACCAGTGGGTACCACTCAGCTAACACCCCATGGCCAAACACCTGCCCATGAAAAAACCCACTACCATTACCAATTGAATTCATGGACTATTAAACCTCTCACAATAATTGATTCCATGACTATGATTTTTCCTTTATTCTAACTATATCTAGTGAAAGAAACCAAATCTGGAAGAGATATAACCACCAATGCCAAAGAGGGACCGCCGAGATCAGACTGAAATGAAGGGGGGTCTAGACTTCTGAGATAGAACCAAGATGATCATGAGAAAGCATTGAAAGAAGGAATTAAATCCTAAATATGGGATCAGTGTTAGCATATTTAAAGATAATGGTTTCATAGAGAAACCCTAGAGACCAGACTTGGGGAGTATGGTGCCATCGACCTTACACATAATAATAAAAAATCCCTATTCTTAATATTAAGATATATTAAGCTTTTCATTACTTGAATACTAATTAAAAAATGTTTGACCAACCCTCATTGAAAAAATTAATTTTATCATAGAGTTATTATAAAATTTTTGTGTTAAATTAACTAATTTACACCAAGAGAAGTAGCCCTCACTAGACTTGATGTAACTTGGAGGAAAGTGATGAGGAAACATGAGAAAGGGTTTTTGGGTTGGGATGTCTATTCAATGGATCAAGGAGATATAACCCACAATTAGAAAAGGCCTACCTACCTAAATAACTTTGAATAATTGACCGAGACCTCACATGGGTTATGAGAAGGTGTATATGGATCCTTTTCACTATAATTTATAAAGTAGTGGGATATTCTAAGTTAAATGTTGATGGAAATTGAGACTTGATAAATAATGGGGGACTTAGTAAAATTAAAATCATAATTATGTTTCACATAAATTTTAATCAGGTAAAGTACTAATAATATTCTATTTTATTTTATAATAATAATAAGTTCATCAACCACATTATCTCTATGATAAATTCAAGAGAAAGACTATATTCTAATTGGCAGTAACTTCTAGGAATGGTTAAACATCTATGGGTAGTGTTGAACCATGAACAGAAATCTTATATGCTAGAATCCTCTATGTCTAATCTACCTACAAAGGAGGAAAGTGATGAGAAGTATGTTGTCTATGATAAAAACATAAGAAATATGGATTAAATTTAGTGTTTAATGATTTCATCCATGTCTATTTAACTCATGAAGTTAAATGAAGACATGGATACTTATAGAATGCTCTAGAATCTCCTTGGTCTTTATTCAGATAGAGAAAGATAGGAATGTTTTGAGATATCAAAGTAACTATTTCATACAAAACATGGAGAAGGTATGCCAGCTGGTCCTCACAAAGTCAATCTCATTAGCAACATTGAGCACCTCGGTGTTCTGCCTTTAAAATAACCTAAATTATTGTGCACTGATATCATTCTTTCATCACTCCCTCAGATATTCTTCAACTATTTTTTTAATTTCAACATAAACAACATAGAAAATTATATCCTAGATATTATCACTCTATTTTACCAAGTTTAAAGGATATGAAGTGTGATAATACTTCTATATTTATGGTGAATAAAAGGAAAGTCCAGGAGGAGATCAGTAAGTCTAAATATTCTTCCTAACTCCCTTCTAATAATATAAGAATCAAAGGACATGCAAGGTAACAAGATGCTATTTCTTTTTCATGTGGAAACAAGGGTAACTATAAGAAAATTTTCACTCAAGAAAAGAGGTAATGGGAAGATTTAGGTGCATTTTTTATCAAGTGAAATTTATCTATTTCTAAAACTTGGGTGTTAAATATAGTATATGGTGCTCACATATCTACTCAAATATAGAAACCAAGTAGATTCTAGAAAATTTCTTGGGGTGAAGTGGATCTATGAGAAACCAATGGATCTAAACTTGATATTGTAGATATTGGGGAATACCACCTTAAGTTGTCGATGGGAATAATATTAGTTTCAAAATATTGTTATTTTTTGTATTCAGTCACCAAAATCATTATATCTATATCCAAACTTGACACTAATAGATTTATTTTAAAATTTTGTAATAAATATTTCTTATTTTATAATGAAATCATATTTTATAGTGAGGTATATTTGAATAATGTCATTTATATATTATATTACACAAACCATGTAACAGATTTATTTATGTGTTGCAGTTGGTGTTCTAGAAATAACTATTTGTACTTTTTATAACATTTATATTAAAATATTTGAGTATTAATAAAACATCTCATTACATATTGTTTATTATTCTGCATGAATTTAATATAATAGCTTTCTAGAGTATTTTTCTCATTGATATAGTCATAGTAGTTCCCCACTATGATGATAACCTTGAAATGAAATGATGATATTATTAAATACATTTATATGGTTGAATAACATACTATTATGGGACACATATAATGTCAACTACCAGATGTGAGTACTCATAAGCATATGAGACTTATTATCATAAATTTTTCACTTGGTAATCTCGAATAAGGGAGATTATAAAAAGAGACTTTTCTATAGGAATTATTCATGTTTATGTGTCATTGAATATTCCAATCTATGATCATGTGTCATGGTCCTTATATTATATGATTATTATTAATTCTTTTCATGAATCACATTCTTTGATGAAAATCATAAACCGTAATGAAATAGTTTATAGTGAAGTTCGATATGTTGGGTGCATCATGAGTGATGTGTTATTAATTACTATTTTAACGAAGAATTTTTCCATTCCATATTTATGGAAGTTGATATATCATATCATTGATTGAAATGTAATTGTCACATTAAATTCTAGGTACATGGTGTTATGACTAGTTTATTTCATATAGTCAAAGAAAGATGTATCAAGAAAATAGGTTGATGACACGTGTGTACAACCTACTTGATTATATTTTGTAAAAAATGGAATATATTACATTGTAAGTGTTCATCTATGATTTTCTACATTTCAAAATTAACTTATTTCTATTTTGTACCTTGACTTGATACTAGACAGTAATCTTGGACATTAGGAAAGTCTTCCTAATGCTTGTGAGAAATAATCCTAGCGGGTCACACACTAAGGGTTTCCATTGATCTCAATTAAATTCTATATAAATTTAATTATTGGAAAAAATATTATTCTAAATATCGAGTAATAATTTTATTCAATATTCTTGATCACAAATATTTGATAAATATCTATTCTCTAGACTATAAATAGATTACTTATTTTATTGAATATTTAATAAACATTTATATTATCGATTGTGAATAGAATATTTATTTATGAATGAAAGTTTAATTAAATATTTATTCAAGTACTTAATAAATACAATGGAGTATGGGAAGACCAAGATTGTGTGCGCTGATAAATATTAAATTACAAAATGGTATAATAATATTAATCATTATACAAGTTAGTGCATTCCATAACAAATAATAATATTATTATTATTTTTAATGGTGTAAGATAAGGTTAATTATATTATTTAAGGTCTTTTATGAAATTAAATAATATTTTAACTAAACCCTAACTCTATAAATTGATGGTTATGTCAATTGTGTAGGGTTAATCACGAATTATGAATTGTTTTGTACAACATACTTCCCTATAGATTCCTCCTTCTCACCTCTTCTTAAGAGTGATAAGAACTCCTTCTAGCCTAAAGGATCTCAAAGTGATCAAAATGAAAAATGAATGATAATCGATCAAGAACACTAGAACCTAGAAATATATCGGTGTTTTTTTGTAGATCAAAGGACCACATATAGATCACCGCTATAGGGACTCTAATTTGGGTCCTCCCTACATAGTGATTATAATACGAAAAGGGTTTTAGATGATCAAAATCTTCATCAAAGAAAGATCATAAGAGGAGTGGCATCGGCCTCCCCTCCCCCTTGCCTTAGGGTTTCCTTGGTAGCGATTTGGAGGGGGGATTTTGTGTGCCTTCTTTGGTGCCTCCCCCTCCTTCTCTTCCTCTCCCTCTACCTATTATTTCTTCCTTTTTTCCCTTGATAGTTTTGATTTCTTGATGATGCTACATATTTCAGTCTTGATGATGAATCTTTCAAGGTGGTGGTCTTCTCATGGTGATAGTTCTTCTTGGAATTTTTAGTGGTTTTGATGATGATTGTGTGGTTGAAGTCCTGGGATTCTCATGCCCTGCTCTGACCCCTTGCTCCACTGAAACTCTCTAGGTCATAGCTTAAGCAGCTAAAAAATAAAAGATTTGGGTTAAGGTATGGTGGCTGATGGATTTCTCAATACTACCAGAGTCAACTCTGGTTTGTCTATTTTTCTTGTAATGTCACTTGGTGATTTCAATTCTTATGATGTTCATTTTTGGATATTCCAGTGATAGTTGGCGTTGGGTGGCCATGGCGATGATCCCCCTGTCAAGGTCATTGTTCACTCCATATTTTTCTCTTACTCTAGGATTCCACCACTCTTCTCCTAGTTGGATCAATGTGGAGGTTTCCAAGGTGTTTTAGGATGTGAGTTTTAGTGGGCGATGATGATCCAGGTGGTTTCTCTTATGGTGGATTCATCTCTATCTATTCTACTAGGTTGATCCTCGTATTGGGTGTAGTGTTTCCTCGAATGGAGATCTGGTCATCAGCTCTGGCAGTTTTTAGATGATGATGTTGATGGTGGTGTTCCTTGGTGTTTGAATTTTCTACTGATGGTAGTCACCGGTGTTCTTCTCAATGTCGTTATGGTTTTTTGCACTTTGATGTGGTGTTCTCACTCTATGAGGGTGTTTTGATGTTGTGATGGTTTGATGACCGGAGGATCTAACCAGTTATGGGTTTGTGTAGTGCCAGGGTGCATGACTCATGGTTCATGGCTCGAGGTGGGAACATGACACAAGGCTTGGGAGGAGGTGATGAAGGGTGTTTTTTTAACCTATATTTTTTAGTTTTGAATTCTATAATTTGTGGTTCTCTATGGGCAATAGTGTGGCTCAAGATGGTTTCTCTTGTTGGTTCCCACTTTAACCAAAAAGTGTCTTTTAAAAAAATACAAAAAAAATTGATTGCGGTAATAAATATCCTAAGATGAGGTAATATTTATTTATATATTATTTAATTAACAATAAATTTAACATTCCAATGACCCTCTTCGAGTTTTAGGATTTCTATGTCAATATTCAATTGAAAATTTTATTGTTCATAACGCTTACGTCTTGAAAAATTAGAGAGTGATCTATAGAATCTTACTAAAATATTTATGTTTATTCCCCCAAAATTCACTTATACAGCATCCAAAACCTTTAAGTGTTATCATAGGGGTCATATTTAAATTTATAATTATTTATTTAATTGTCCATCTATATACACAATGTTGGTTTGTTTTCATTTCTAGTTTATTTGTTCTTTAATATAAAGTCTAGTTAACATGATTTTGATATTTTAATATTATTTTTTTAAGTTTCATATTTTCTTAAGGATTAAGAATAGATGAAGAATGATTAAATATGTTATTGATAGGTTACAAAGTTTTTGGTTGGTATATTAGGTTATATGATGTATAGTTAGAGTACACATCATGTACCCAACAACATTTTACCTAGATGTGTCATGGGAAACATGGAACACCAAGAACTTACTAGAAATAGTGCATTTATTACATTTAATGGCCAACCTAGAATATAGTTTTTCAGACTATATGGTGTGAGGCTAGTATACACGCATGTAGTCTTCATGGTATAGCGGAAAAATTCTCACTAACTGTGTGGTCAAATACATGATTTTACCCTATGTGGGATTGAAATATGGGAAAATTAATGAAAAACATGCCATGTATCCAATATAAACATTGTATAAATCA
The DNA here is from genome assembly GCA_963277665.1 of Viscum album. Taxonomy (NCBI): domain Eukaryota; kingdom Viridiplantae; phylum Streptophyta; class Magnoliopsida; order Santalales; family Viscaceae; genus Viscum; species Viscum album. The sequence goes on from OY728156.1 coordinate 1,814,833,035, forward strand.
TTAATCCCCATATTAGAAGAAAACATTGAGTTATTTAGTGGGTTACATGGACACACGGTATGCAGACCACATGGTGTGTAGCTCACTAGTACAAACCATGTAATCTAGCTATGATATAAACCAAAACCCCTGGAGTTTATCTATGGCACATAGAAATTGGACCACATGGAATGTAGCTCACTAGTACACATGGTTTCATCTAGTTTTGGAACACACTAAAGCTCTACGTGTTTATCCTAGATACACATAAATTAAGGAACACAATGTGTAGCTAATGAGTACACATCATGTAATCTCACAATAAACGAAAAAAAATAAATTACATTAAAATAATTAATTTATGCATTAAATTATAATTACACTATTAGCACCAGATGTGTATGACTATGCAATAAAGTTTTTGAATAATTAATAGTTGGTCAATTAATTATTTTTAATTATATATAATTATTGGTAATTCCAATTATATGTGAAAAATTCCCTTATGATGGGTATCTCCATGAGACTTTGGATAGTCATTTAAATGAAAATATTTTTTTATTTATTTATTTAATACAAGAATATTCATCTTAATAATAAATAAAAAATTGATGTGAATTATAGCCATTTCACTTTTCATATTTGATGCATGTATCACCGATCATAAGCTTTGACCAGACCTGTGTATGAGTTGGTTTTATTTAATTTAATTTTTATTGTATGGTTTTCAATTATTTATTATTAAATTAAATATAATGGTTAGTGTGTCATTCCTCCATGTTTTATTATTTAGTACCTTCATTTCCATGATTATTTATGTAATTCCCCTTCACCAGTCCTTTGGATCCCCTTGAATGCATGTGAGTTATAAACATCTGAAATAAAAGGAGTATCCCAATGCGCATGGTGGTGGTTCAAGGTAGTAGAATCAAGATTAAACCTACCCAAGTGATACACAAATGGATGGGTATATTTTTATAGCTCATGTAAAGAGCTACACAATGAGTTTTCCCCTAGTTTCATAGGTTGATTTATTATCTGGTCAGTAAATCAACCATTAAATAAGCTCATGATCGGGTTATTTATTTATTTATTTCTATCCTATGAAATATTTATTTTATGGATGCAAGACTATGATAACATAAATAAATGGACTAACATGAAAATATAGAATTTAAATAAATGGATTGTTTGTAAATGTTTTATCAAAACATGGTTAATCACTTAAGTAAAATCCACTTAATATTAAAAAGAAATTTGAAAGATAAAACAATAAAAAAATTATGCTTAATAAAACAAAATCCTTTAAGTTAATATTAATTCATTATGCCTTCAAGAATCTAAGTTAATATGAACATATAGTTAAAGTGTGGGTTTGATCCACAATCAAGGGAACTTTAAATTATCATGGAGTCTTAACTAAGATGATGGGTTGACTTAATAGAACTTGTATTGAATTTAATTTCCGTAGTCTATTTAATAAAAATTTTGATTCATGTGTTGAGAAAATCCTGATTATGATTTCTAGATTGGGGATTCTAATCAACGGTTTAAGGAGATTCCAGTTTGAAGTTGGAAAGACCACCTACCGAAAAATATTTTATGGCTTTCATGTCCATAGTCTAGATCATAAAGAAGGGAAATATGGATCTTTTTCAATATAATTACTTGAGTGATGGGACATTCTGAGATCAATGGTTAGGGCCATTAAGACTTGATAAAATAGTGGCAGACTTAATAAAATTAAATTTATTATTATATATCACAAAAATTGTAATCAAGAAAAGTACTAATAATCTATTCTCTTAATATTTTAGAATAATGGAATGTTCTTTATCAACAGTATCCATGTGATAAATATTTGAGAAATATTATCTCCTTGCTAATAGTAACTTTTATTAATGGTTCAGATACCTATAGGTACTATTTCACCCTGAATAGAAATATTACCTGCTAGAATCCTCAATGCTTGATCTACCTACTAAGGAGGAAAGTGATAAATATTTCATTGTCTATTAGAAACACCTGAGTGACATGGTTGGAATTCATTTTTTATTGCTTACATCCATGACTAATGAACTCATGAATTCATATGAATGCATAGATGTTTATAACATTCTATAGAATCTATGTGGTCTATAATAGGATAGATAATGATAGGAAAGTTTTTGAGATACCCAAGGCTCACTTTTAGAGAAAACTTGGAGAAGTTGAACCAGTTGGGCCTCATGTAGTCAAATTCATTGGCTATATTGAGATCCTAGAGGTTTTAGGGTTTGAATTGCCTAAATAATTGTTCACTGATCACATTATTACATCGCTTTCTCAAATATTCTCTATAATTTTAATTAATTTAAATAGAAACAACATAGAGAATTATCTTCCAGATATTCTAACACTTATTCTTCAATTTGATAAGAAGAAAAACCATGAAAATCTTTTTATCCTTATGGTGAAAAAAAGGAAAGTCTATGTGAAGATCTCAAAATCTAAAGATTATTCATAGCACCCTTCTAATAATATAAGGATCATGGTAAAATCAAGGAAACATGATTCTATTTGTTTCATATGTGGAAAGAAGGGCCACTGGAAGAAAAACTACACCTAGGAAAAGAATAAAGGTGAAGATTTAGGTATATTTTTTATTGAGTTAAATTTATCTCTTTCTATAAATTGGGTGTTTGATATAGTATGTGGTTCTCAAATATGTATTCTAATACATGAACGGAATATATTCCTAAATATTTCCTAGGGTGATGTAGATCTAAAAGTATCCAATGGTGCTAGACTTACTATTATGGCCATCAGGGACTACCACCTCGCATTTTCAATGGGCATAATTTTGGTATTAAAAGGTTTTTATTATGTTTCATCTATTACCAAAAAAGTATTTTTATATCTAAACATTATACATATAGATTTGTTTTCAAATTTTGGAGTAAATGTTACTTATTTTATAAATATATCATTTGTTATGGTAAGATGCATTTAAATAACAGAATTTATGTGTTAGATTACATAAACTAAGTAATGGAAATCGATAGTGAAGATATTTTAAATGAATAATACCACTCCCACCTATGGAATCACTGAATAGGTCATGTAAATGAAAATAATTTGACAAAATTATCCCAATATGGATATTTAAATTCTCTTAAACTAAAACCATTTAGTGTATGTCACACATGTTTACAAGGAAAAATGACCAAACCCCTATTTATTAGAATATGTGAAAGGTCCAAGGAGCTTATTGAATTTATTTATATCGATGTGTGTGGACCATTTACAGTTGAAGAAAGTGTGGGTACTCATACTTCATACCTTTTACTTATGATTTTATTAGATATGGATATGTCTACTTGATGAGGTATAAGTAAGATCATTTTGAAAAATTCAAAGAATACAAGAATGAAGTTGAGAACCATATTGGTAAGAATATTAAGAAGATATTCTCAGGAAATGGTATAGAATATATTAATAAAGTACTTATTGATTACTTAAAAGAGTTTAGGATTCTATCCCAACATGTTCCTCCTTATACACCTCAGTGGAATTATGTAAGTGATATAAGGAACTACACCCTGTTAAACACAGTGGGGTCAATGATGAGTCATGTGAGTCTTCTATTATCCTTTCGAGGATACACATTATAAGCAGCATCATACATACTAAACTAAGTGCCAACTAAAGAATCAACTGATATTATATATCAACTTTTTTATGAAAATAAGCCCATGTTGTCGCATATATTAGTGTGGGGTTTAGAAGCATTTGTTAACTCTATTTATGGAAACAAACTTTCACCATGTGGAACTAAGAGTATATTTATAAGTTATCCTAAGGAAACTAAATGATGTTACATATATAATCCTACAGAAATGAAATTTTTGGTCAATAGATGACCCATATTTCTTAAAGGGGTTTATATCTCTAAAAGAGATCGTGGGATTGATATAAACATTGATGAAATACATGATCAAGATAAAAAAGAGATGAAACTAGAATAGATTCCACAAATCCCAATGAAAGAAGAATTTCTAGAGACACAAGTACTCTGTAAGTATACTAGAGAGGTTAGATAACCTAAAAGATATGGTTTTCTTGTCATCAAGGATGGTTAATCATTATTAGTTGATAATAATGATTATGTAACCTATAAGGAATCAGTAAGTGGGACAGATGTTTTCAAGTGGAAAGAAGATATGAATTATGAAATGGATTTCATGTATCAAAACTAATTTTGGGTTTTTTTAGATCCTCTAGTGGATGTAAACATAATATCTAATTAATGGTTATTTAAGAAGAAACTGGACATGGATAGGAAATTAAATACTTATAAGGCATGACTGGTTGACAAGGGGTTCAAACATTCTCTAAGAATGTACTATGAAAAAACCATTCCACCAGTTTCCATACTAAAATCCATTAGAATTATACTTTTTATTACATCTTACCATGACTATGAGATTTGGTAATGGATTTCCAAACATTATTTCTTAATAAGAACCTTTAGAAAGATTTTTATATGACACAATCTAAAGTTTTTGTGACTCTAAAGGATTCTAACAAGGTATGAAATTTGAAAAGATCCATTTATGAATTAAAGAAAGCATCCAGGTCATGGAAAATTTGGTTTGATGAAGACATAATAGAATTTGGTTTCATAAATAATGAATGTGAGCCGTGTGTCTTTAAACGGTTTAGTGGGAGTGCATTCATTTTCTAAATAACTTATGTAGATGAAATACTACTTATTGGAAATGAAATATCATTCTTATATTTAGTTAAATAATGGTTAAAACATACTGATCCAAGAAGGAATTAGGTAAAGAAGAATATATTTTTGGGATAAATATCTATTGTGATAGATCCAAGAAGCTACTTGGAAAAAGTTAGTGTACATATATTGAAAAGATACTGAAGAGATTAAGTATGGAACAATATAAGAGGAGATTATCTCCAATTTCAAATCGCATTCATCTTTATAAGAAAATTTTCGATCGGACACATGAATAAGGAAAAAGGATGGAAAATAATATATACATGTCAGTGATTGGGTCAGTCATGCATGTTATGCTATGTACTAGGATAGATGTCACATATGCCTTAAGTGTGGTAGGGAGTAATCAAGATGACTCAGGTGACAGCCATTAGATGAAATTCAAGAGGACCCTTAAGTATATGAGGTGTAACAAAGATATATGTTCCTATTATATGGATTATATGGGGAACTAGTCATCAAATGATATGTAGATGATATTTTCCAAATAGGTCAAGATGATCTGATATCACATTTAGGATACAACTTCACCCTCAATGGAGGTTCTATGAGTTTGAAGAGATTAAAAAAAGTCATGGTTTTAGATTCTGTATTTGATTATAAGTATATTTATCCTTTTGAGGTAGATAAATAAGTAGTTTGGTTATATAATTTCCTATAAGGTCTTGAAGTGTTTCCTAGTAGTAATGACCTTATCACACTTTGTTATGATAATGTTATAGTGGTGGTTCTTTTAAAGGGTCCAAGTTCACATCAATGGATAAAGAACATACTTTATAAGTATCATCTCTTGAGGTATTTTTCTTAATGAGGTGATGTCATAGTGAGAAGAATATCCATAGAAGAAAACATTGCAGAACCCTTCACTAAATCTATAACTCAGCAGAAACATTATCATCATGTGAGGTCTAGTGGACTAAAAGTCCTAGGTAGTTATATCAAGTCCAAGTGGGATTCTATTGGAGTTAGTGTTCTATAACCAACTGTTTTTTATTTGGATTACATGTATATTCAAATATTTTAATATTAATTAATAATTTTATTATATATTGTACATTTTTCTATATTAATTTATTACAATAATTTCCTAGAGTATTTGTCTCATTGATAAGGTCATATGAGTTCCCTGCTATAATCAGAACCTTGAAATTCCATGATGATATTTTTAAATATAATTCTATGGTTGGATTCCAAAATATGATGGGAAACATGGAATGTTTAATTTCTGGTGGGATTAATCATAAGTAGATGAGACTTCTCATGAATCTCACACTTGGTAATCTCTAAGATGGGAGATTATGAGAATAGACATGCCTGTAGAAATTATGCATGTTTATGTGTCATCAAATATTCCTATTGGTGAGCATGTTCAATAGTCATTATACTTTAAGCTTGTAATTAATGTATGTCATGACTTATATTATTTTATGTATTTTGTAAACTGTGATGATACATTTTATGGAAAAATTGGATACATTGGGTGTGTCATGAGTGATGTGTTCTTAATTAATAAGCCAAGGAAGTATTTTTTTCACTTTATTATTTATGTAATTTGATATCTTAGACCTTTTATTAAAATTTAATCATCGCATTAAATTAAATTCTCATGATATTATTATGAGTTTATTTTAGATAGTCAAAGAAAGTTGTATCGAGAACATAGGTTGATGACACGTGTGTGAAGCCAGCTTGATGAGATATTGTGAAAAGGGGATTATATTATATAGTAATCATTTTTTATGGTTATTGATGTTGCGGCATTAAATTATTTCTCATAGGTGTCTTGACCCATTGTAAAACAATAATATTGGACTTTAGGAAAACCCACCTAATTCCAATGAAAAAGAAGCCTAGAGGGTCACATACAAAGCGTTTTCATTGATCTCAATTAAATTATATATGAACTCAATTATTGGAATAAATATTATTCTCAAGACCAAGGAATAATTTTATTCAATATTTTTTATCGCAAATATTTAATAAATATTTATTCACCAGACTATGAATAGAATTTTTATTTTATTGAATATTTAAAAAATATTTATTCACCAGATTGTGAATAGAATATTTTTTATGAATAAATATTTAATTAAATATTTATTCAGGTATTTGATAAATATGAATTAGTAAAAGAGGACCAACATTGTATCTAATAATAAATATTAATTTAAAATATGGTAAAATAATATTAATTATTGTGCAAGTTAGAACATGCCATAAAATAATAAAATTAATATTATTATTTAGTATGGGGTAAGATAGGGTTTATTATATTATGTAAGGTCCATTGTGAAATTAAATAATATTTTAACCTAAACCCTAAATCTATAAATATATGTTTATGTTTATTATATAGGTTTGATCAAGAATTAAAAATCATTGTGCACAACGGGATTCTCTTTTGATTGCTTATTTTCTCATCTTATCAAGAATAAGAACCCCTTCAAGCCTTAAGAATATTAAAGTGATCAATATGAAAAATTAAATATGGTCAATATTCCACACAAGTATCTGGAAATATATTTATTTTTTTTAGAGATCAAAGTACCTTATGTGGATCACTGATATAGGGGGGCTACTTTGGGTCCTCTCTATGTAGTGATGGTAATCCGAAAAGGGTTTCAGACAATCAACATCTCCATAAAAGAAAATCCTTTGATGTGATAATATTTCCTCAAATATGATTTAAATTAATTATAAATATAACATGAAAAATATCCTCCTCAAGTTCTGAGATTTCTACATCAATGTTCAATGGAAAATTTTGTTGGTCGTGGCCTTTAGTTCTTTCAAAATTAGAGAATAACTCATTGAATCTGATAAAAAACTTTATGGTTATTTTCCCAAGAGTCACTTCCACTATATCTAGAACCTTTAGTGGTTCTCACATATGTATTAAAATATAAGAACCAAGTAGATTCCAAAAAAAATCCTCAGGTGAGGTAGCTCTATAAGAAGAAAATGGACCCAAACTTTCTATTATGGCTATTGGGGGACTACCACCCCATGTTACCATTTGGAATGATCTTTGTTTTAAATGATTGTTATTAGATTCTTTAATTCATTGAAAGCATTATATATGTATCCAAACATAATATATATGGATTTATTTTCACATTTTGTAATAAATGTTGCTTATTTTATAAATAAATCATATGTTATTGTAAGAAATACTCAAATAATGGTTTTTATGTATTGGATTACGAACACCAAGTAATGGAAATCGATAATGAAAATAGTTCATGTGACTCATGCCACAACCAACTTTGGAATCACTATCTAGTTCATGTAAGTTAAAAAAAATTGACCAAACTACATCAATATGGATATTTGGATTCATTTGAACTTAAATCACTTATTATATTTCATGTGTGTTTACAAAGAAAAATGTCTAAAGGCCCATTTAGTGGAAAAGGTGAAAGAGATAAGGATCTTTTAGTATTAGTTCATACTAATGTGTGTGGACCAATTCTAGTTGAAGAAAGGTGTGGGTAAACAAACTTCATAAATTTTTTTGATGATTTTAGTACATATGGATATTTATACTTAATGGGGTATAAGTTGGATTCTTTTGATAAATTAAAAGAATACTAGGGAGAAGTTGAGAACCAAATTGGTAATAATATTAAGATACTCTACTCAAAATGTGTTGGAGAATATATTAATCAATATTTCCTTGATAATTTATTATACTTTGTGATTTTATTCCAACCCACTCCTCCTTATAAAAAACAATGTAGTGGTGTTAGTAAAAGGAGGAACTGTACCCTATTAAACATGGTGAGATCAATGATGAGTCATGTTGGTCTTCTATTATCCTTTTTTGGAATACACATTTTAGATAGTAGCATACATAAAAAATTTAGTGTCATATATATTACTAATAGGGATTCTATATTATATTTTGAATGGAAATAAACCCTTATTGTTTCATATTTGAGTATGGGGTTTCAAATATTGTGTTACGGATATTTCTGATAACAAACTCACACCCTGATTCACTAAGTATATCATTATATAGTATCCAAAGGAAACTAAATCATATTAACTAAATGATCCTAAATATAATAAATTTCCAGTTAATAGATGTCCCAAATTTCATTAAGGGTATCACATCACTAAAAGAGATAGTGGGAGTGATATAGACTTTAATGAAGTATAGGATCAAGATACAAAATATTTTTCATAAGAACAGATTCCATAACGCCTTGTAGAAGAGAATGTTATATATAAAAAAAGTATTATATATGAGTAAAAGAGATCTTATAGAATCTAAAAGATATAGTTTTCTAGTTATCAAGGATGGTGATGCGTTATTAATTGATAACAATTAGCCTTTAACCTTCAAGGAAGCAGTAAATAGCCCAGATGTTTCCAAGTGGAAATAATCTATAAATTTTGAAATGGATTCCATATATCAAAATAAAGTTTAGATTTTGGTATATCCTCTATTGTATGTAAATAATATTGTTCTAAATAGATATTCAATAAGAAACTAGACATGGATGGAAAATACATCACTTATAAGGTTTGAATTCTTACAAAAGGGTTTAAACAAAATCAAGGAATAGACTACAATGAAGCATTTTTCCTAGTTTCTATACTTAAATCCATCATAATTCTACTTAAAATAACAGTTTACCATGACTATGAGATTTGGTATATGGAAGTCAAACCGGCCTTCCTTAATGGGAACCTTTGGGAAGATTTATATATGACACATCCTAAAGGGTTTGTGACTTCAAAGGATTCTAGAAACGTTTACAAGTTTCATAGATCTATTTATGGATTAAAGAAAGTGGCTTGATCATGGAACATTCAATTTTATGAAGCCAAAATAGAATATGGTTTCATAAAGACTGAATATGAGACTTGTGTCTATAAGTGTTTTAGCGAGATCTTTCCATTTTCTTTATATATTATGTTGTTGATATACTACTTATTAGAATAAATTATCAATCTTAAATTTTTTCAAATTCTGGTTGAACACATACTTCTTCATGAAGTACTTATAAAAATTCATATATTTTTGGGATCAAGATCTATAATTAAATATCCAAGAGTATATTCATTTTAAGTCAAAGTATATACATTGAAACTATTCTAAAAAGATTCAGTATAGAAGAATACAAGAGGGTATTGTTTCTAGTGTTTCATGGAAATCATCTTTCCGAGAAAATGTTTCCTCAGACACATGAGGAGAGATAGAGGATGGAAAGTTTTTCTTATGTATCTTCAATTGGTTCATTCATGTTTATTATGTTATATATAAGGTCGGATGTCTCTTACACATTATTTATGGTAAGAAGATATCAATATGACCTAGGTGACTACCATTGGATGGCACTCAAGATTATCCTTAAATATCTAAGGTAAACTAAGGATATGTTCCTAGTATTTAGAAAATATGAGTAACTATCCATCAAGGGGTATCATATGATAGTTTCCAAATAGATCAATATGATTTGAAATAGAAATTAGCACACATCTTTACTCTCAATGGAGGGGATGTGAGTTGTAAGATCTTAAAGAAGTCCATGGTTACAGATTCTATAGCAGAGCCTCAGTATATTGCATATTTTGAGGTATCTAAATAAAAAATTTAGATATAAAACTTCATCAAAGAGTTTAATGTGATTCCCAGTAGTAAATATTCCATCACACACTATTTTGATAGTATTGTAGCAATGCCCCTTGAAAATGATCCAAAATCACATCAACGAACGTAGAAAACACTTCAAAAATATTATCTCTCGAGGGATTTTTCTTGGAGAGGTAAAGTCATAGTGAGAAGAGTATATATAGAATATAACTTGGTGGAACCCTTGACTAAATATTTAACTCAATATAAATATGATCGTCATGTGAGATCTAGTGGACTAAAAGTCGTTGGTAGATGGCTTTATTCCAAGTAGAATACTTGGGAGTTGGTGTCCTAGAAAATAATATTCTTACTTTGGATTGAATATATATATATATATATATTAAATAATTAAATATTTATTAAAATATTTTATTACATATCGTTCATAGTTCTTCATGACCTTAATGTAAGAATATCCTAGATTATTTTTCACATTGTAAAGAGAATAGCAACTCCCCGCTTTGATGATAACCTTAAAATGAAATGAATATATTATTAAAACATTGTTATATGGTTGAATAGAATTATATGATGGGGAAATAGTGCGTTGACCTTATGGTCTGAGTACTCATAAGAAGATGATACTTTATCCCATGAATTTCACACTTAGTAGTCTCCAAAATGGGAGATTATGAGAACAAACCCTCTAATAGAAATTCCACATATATATGTGTCATTGGATATTATTATATGCAAGTGTTTGTAATAGTCCTTATACATTTAGTTCATTATTAATTAATTTCATGAATTGTGCACATAGATGTGTTGTTATAAACCATGATGAAAATAGTTCATAGTGAACTTGGTATGTTGGGTGCATCAAGAATAACATGTTATTAATGAATAAGTTAATGAAGGATTTATCCCTTCCATATTTATAGAAGATCATATATTAACTATTTGATTGAAATAAACTTCCATATTAAATTCCATGTTTATGGTGTAATGAAATGCATATCAAGAATATAGGTTGATGACATAGGTCTTCAACCTACTTGATGATATATCATAAAAAGGGGATTATATTACAAACCAAGTGCTTGCATGCAGTTGTCGACATTAAAGTATTAAATTCCTCCTCTTAGTTTACTTGACCCATTTCTAGATATTAATCTTGGGCTTTAGGAATTTTATCCTAATACCAATGATATAGAATCCTAGAGGGTCACACACTAAGTGTTTCTGTTGATCTCAATTAAATTCTATTTGAATTTAATTATTGGAATAAAGGTTATTATTGTGTATAAAGAATAATTCAATTTAGGATCTATTAATATCATAAATTAAATAAATATTTATTCAAAATTTAATAAATTATCACATGGATATATTTATTTATAAATCAAGGAGACTAGCGGACCAACATTGTGTCTGGAGTTGAATATTAATTTTCAAGTTTGAAAAATAATATTTATCATTGCGCTAGTTAGTGCATACCATAATAGAATAATATTATTATTATTACATTACATGGGGTCATATAATGTTTATTATATTATATAAGGGTTATTGGGAAATTAAATATTATTTTAACTCTAATCCAATATCTATAAATAGATGATGATATATATTGTGTAGAGGTTGATCAAAATTGAGTATCCTTGTGCCCAAAAAAATTTAAACCTCTCTATAAATTCCAAAGAACACTCTAGGGATTCTATTTCACCCTTTATCATATAAATAATGATATTTAAATGTTGATTCTTTAATCCCTAAGGAATCGTAATAGTGATCTAGTCAAATAATGTAAGATGATTGATATATTGTGCTGGTAACTGGAAATACATTGGTGTTGTTCGAAGAACAATGGAGCATTTGTGGATCACTGCTAGATGGATTATACTCTTTGATTATATAAATGAAAATATAGTTAACCAAAAAGGGTTTCATATGATCAATATATTTATCAAATAAATATATCAAGATCAAGGTATTATTTCTTTCAATATATTTAAATTAATTATAAATTTAACATGAAAAGATATACTCTTTGTTCTAGAAATATTCTTTGTTAGTATTCTTTGGAAAAAAATTATTGGACGTGGAATTTATTAATTTTAAAATTTGTGAATGATCTATAAAATCCATAAATTTTTTAGTCATTATTGGCCTTGATAAGAGCTTCCATTTCACCTAGAACCATCAGTCCAGTCCCCCTACTCTCTCACATTCCACTCTACTTCTCCTCCCTTGGATCACTAGTTCTCCCACAAATTTCATATGTTATTTTCTTGAGTTAGTGTTTCTCATCCTCTATCTCCATCTTCTTCTTATTTTTTTCTATCCATTTCTCTCTCATTATAGCTCATGGTAGGCTGAACTTTAGGTCATTTTTTGTATGATTTTATTAGGAATCGATTTTATTTGGGTCTTTTTCTTGATTAAGGTTACTCTTAGTCATGCGAATTTCCTTTGACTTGGATATGAGGATTTTAGATGTCTATTATTGAAAGAATTGAGTTCTAGGTAAGTTTACCCCATGCTTGGATCATTAATTTTAGAACCTTTGATTACTTAGATTCTAAAAAAAATCTTTGATGCCTAATGGTAGTATTGTGTATGTTTATGGTTTTTCTAAAAATATATTTTTTTTAACTTTTTTAAAAAAAATCAAAGAGTATTTATATTTTGAATAATGTTTTAAATATATTTTTATTTTACCATACTCACCATGTGTTTGAAAAATCACCTGAATAGCCCTTGTGAATGAATAAGGTGATTTTAAAAGGTGTTTTGGGTTTTCAAAGTGAATTATTAATGGACTCTTATGTTTTACTTGTAATTTCAACTAATACCTGAAATTCCAAGTATTGAGAAATAATTTCAAGAACATTTTTTAATAAAATGTGAGGTTAGTAAATTTCTTCGATGTATTTAGTGGTTATACACATATACATGGGTTTAAATATACATATGTAATGCCCTGACCCTAGTTACCCAGATTTGGTGCATTATTACATAACGTTTTCATGATCACAAGAGATCAATTCTGGAAAGACCCATTAGTTTAGTAGCACTTGAAGTACTAGAATATACATATGTTTTACATTACATCATGAAATGAAAAAACAACAACATTGTGTCCACATTGAACACACTCATATCCCTTAGCCTATTCTTACAGATTAATCATGATATACTTCTTCGCATCTTGGGAAAAATAAAACATATAAAGGGGTGAGCTCAGATTCTCACTAAAGATAACAATATAGTAGAAACTATCATAAATAAGCATAAACATTTAAGGAAATGTATAAGACTAAAACACAAGCCTTTTAAAATTAAACTTCAGTATAATATGGAAAAGATAAATCAAATAATACCATTTAATTATTCACATGGATATTCTTCTAGTTTAATAATCACATGTAATATCAATAGCTAATTTCATAATGATGGAATGCATAATTTCAGACATCATAACCACATGGTCAAGGCCTCGTGCCAAGACTACAAATAAGATTTTGTCAAGGACTTGTTCCAAGACACTAGTTTGTATCATGAGACCTACAAATGCATCAAGGATCTATAGCAGGCTCCAACCATCACTTACTAAGTCCAATGTATTCCTCATATGAAAAATTTGAAACATAACATAAACATCCGTATTAAAACTAGCATACAAAATGTTAATACTTTAACCATAAACTATTAATTGTATAAAAATAACACATCCAAAGTCAAACATATCATGAAACCTTAAATACAATATTGAATATTGTATCATAATAAATCAACTTCAATAAGAGTTAAATCCATCAAATGATGTTCACATAGATGAAATCAAAACTATTGAAGAGAAATATCTATTTCTATTTGAAAATCATTTAAAATTAACGTAATTATAAAAGAAAACTTTAATTTTTAAAATATTATTATAATATTGTAAGGGAATCTTCGAAGTTTTTATAACGGTGGAAAATAGTTTCACCCACTATATAAGTTAAAAAACATTCTTACCTTAATTTGTTGAAAAGGCCATAAAGTACCTTGTTTGGAAAACGACGGAAAGATTCCTTTCAAAACATTTTATAAAAAATCAAACAAGGATATTAATGAATTTAACTCATATTCTAGGAAATAGTAAAAAAAATTGAAATACATTTTTAAGAAACGTGTATGTGGATGATAAATAAGTCTCGGTAGATTCTCACATATAAACTACCTCAGATAATGAAGAGATTGTAGAATTAACCCTTACCTTGTACTTTTCCTTGGTCGAGGGTAAATTAACCAACTGTATAATAGTTAAATCATTCTTATTAAATCATAAAAAAACCACATACATAAATATGATATCATATATGATCTTTTAATATTTCTTTGTTAATAATATTTCAGTTGTATCATTGTTTCGGGCGTTGATTAGTTTTCCTTTATATGTTTTGTTATGTAAGTCATGTTTGTTATAGATATGATGTATTTGATTCATATACAGAATGATATTAAGTTCTTAAACATTATTTTTAATCATAAAATGAAAATTATTATTGAATGATTACGATGGGGAATGAATCTCATCGCATTCGTGGAGACGATAATTCGTACATACACACGAGCGACAATATCATTCTATTGATGGTGAAATCGTATGTAATTGGATGGTATATCCTATATATAGAATCATTAACTTGTTATATTTATTAATTACATAAATTATACTCATTATTATACCCATCTAAATAATTAAGTGTTGAATAACAAACTACATCATGACGTGGAGACGGTAATCCGTACGTACACACGTATGATGACTTTGTCATTAATAGGATGGATAGAATAACATCATAGTAATTATAAGGTACTGGAATTATTATTATGGTATGGAAACAACAAATAAAGATAAAGTGGAAAAAGAAAAGAACTTTGAAATATGTGATGAAATTATTACCTCTTCTTTAGGTGCTTCCTTTTGATTTGATCAAAAGGGATCCTTAGGTTAGCTTCTGATCAAAGTAAGACCTCTAGGTTTAATTTAGGGTAGTTGGGAGGATATTTGAGCAGGGGTTGGCCGATCCAAATGGCTTTGGAGGTGTGATTTTGAGATAAGTGGAAGTACCCTTTTATAAGAGAGGTGAGGGTCACTTTAGAAAAAGCTTAAAATGTTATTTTATTATACAATCATATTCGGTTTATAATGGATTCAAAAGGATTTATTTCTAGGATAAGGTGGGGCTGGGTAGAAAAAATCTCAACCAATTGGTTTTATACAGGTTTAGTTCACCATATTAACCTTATCTTTTAGATTTAACTCTTTGTTAAATAGTTTAACTTTTACCATGTATTCTTGTATTATTCTAATAAATGGTTAATAAACTTACTATAAAAAGCCAAGAGAACCCCAAGTGGTTAATTATTGAAATATATAACCTTATGTAAGTCCTTTATCCAGAATTTATATTTTTAGGAATATTATATCAATTAATAATATAGTATTTGTTTTAAGAAACTCATTTATGTCAATTTTGACACTATTTAGTATTTGGTTTTTTTGAAAGTCAAAAAAAACTTGATTAATCCAAAAAAAAATCAATAATAGCATGTCATATTAACCTATAAAATTAGTTTAATGAATCAAAAGTTTCAATTTAAATTTATTTGGATATTTATAATATCAATTATTTTAATCTTTCATTAATAAGGTAATTACTACATCATCATTATGTCATAAATAAATTTAATTATTTAATGTCTAAAAATTATAAAAAAAATACCATTATGTAGAAAATATTTTTATCTTTCTAATTAATATTTATAGTCGAATTTATCTTATGTATAAACCTATATGAAAAATATTTTAGTTATGAAAATTTGAATTAAACACTTTTAACTCTTCTTTAAATAAAATAATAATAAATGTCTTAATCTAATCCAAGTGGACAAAAAGGAAAATATTTTATTCCTAAGGTTGATTTTAGTCAAAATAAACTTTCCTAATAGAATTAGGAAATGTGTTAGGGTAATTATGACATCATTTTTACCTTTAATTACCCTATTTACTTTTAACGGTGGTAAATAAAATTCAAAAGTTACTATTCACCAAAAATTATTTCCATCCTATTGAACCACATTTTACTTATTGATGTCAACTATTTCCCTCATATTTTTTAAATTCAATTCACATAAGAGGAAAAATTAGGTTTTATGCAAATTTTCAAATGTGCCTAGAAGGTGAGTAAAAGACGTTAAAATGTTCAACAAAATTTTATACATCTAATTTTACTATAAAATGAATCTAATGAATTACATTGAACTTATATAGGTATTATTTATCTCTTTTTACCTAAAATAAATTTAAATAAAATAAATAATTATTTAAATAAAAATTAGGTTTTAAACAATAAAGCAGTGTTTTTTACTATTCATCAAAAATTGAAAGTTTTCAAAAAAATACCAAAAAGTAACCCTAAGCTAATTTTGATATTCTGAATCCAAAAATGAAGTCCATCTTAAAAAACTAAAATTTATAAAATTTCAAAAAGTGGGCATTACTATTCATAATAGCTAGTTTTATTGGTTGTGGTGTGATAGAACTCGAAGTTGTGTATAGCGCAATATATTGCATTATTCAGAGAGAAACACACTGTGGAAGCTTTAAGTGTTACATTCTTCCCTCCTTCAAATAATTTCTTCCCCAAAATTTCTATAATACTACTAAATAAAAATATTCGGGTGGTTTTTCATCATAAGTTCCTCAAGTTCCCACATTTCCTCTTCCATCTTATGGTTTCTCCATAGAACTTTCACCAGAAAAGTCGTCTGGTTTCTCAACACTTGTTCTCTGGAATCAAGAATCTAGATAGGCTCTTCACAATAAAACAGATCAGGTTCCAATTTTATTTCTTCATAGGTGAGTACATGTGTTGGGTCATGCATGTATTTTCTTAATAGTGATACGTGAAACACATCATGAACTTTGGAGATACTTGGAGGCATTAACAAATGGTAAGCTACAACTCTAATTCTTTATATAATTTCAGAAGGTCTGATATACCTAGGATATAATTTACCCTTCTTACCAAATCGTATAACACCCTTTCCTAGAGATACCTTCAAGAAAACATGATCTCCTATTTGAAATTCCAAATCCTTACTTCAGTTATCAGCATAGCTCTTTTGCCTACTTTGAGCTAATTTGATGTGGGTTTGGATAATATTCACCTTTTCCATTGTGTCTTCAACAAGTTCTGGGCCTACAAGTTTCCGTTCACCAACATCATCCCAACAAGTTGGTGTGCGACATCTCTTTCCATATAACGCTTCATATAATTCCATCTGAATATTGGAATGGACGCTATTGTTATAGGAAAATTATACCAAAGGTAAATATTGATCCCATATACCTTGAAAGCCAAGTGAAAAAGATCTAAACATGTCTTATAAGGTTTGAATAGTCGATTCTGATTGTTCATCAGTTTGAGGGTGGTAGGCAGTGCTCAAACAAAGTTCAATATTCAGGCCCTTCTAAAGACTTTACAAGAATATTTATGTAAAACTAGGATCATGATCAGAAACAATCGATAGGGGTACTCCATGAAGTCTTACAACTTCATTAATATATAGTCTTTCTAAATATTCAAGTGTTAAATCTTCTCTTATAGTAAGAAAATGTGTTGACTTGGTAAGACTATCAACAATGACCCATATTGCATTATTCCTTCTAGAATTATTTGGTAGCCCCATAACAAAGTCCATTGTAATATCGTCCCATTTCCTCTCTGGTATAGGAAGAGGTTGCATGACTCCTCTAGGATGTTGTCTTCTAGCCTTAACCTATTGACAAACCATACATCTTGACACATAATCAACAATCTCCCTCCTCATGTTGTTCCACCAAAAATGTTCCTTCAAATCTCTATACATCTTAGTGCTACCAGGGTGTATAGAGAAATTGGAGCTATGAGCATCATCCAACAATTCCCTTTTTAGATCAGGTATGTCAGGAACACAAATTCTCTTCCCAAATTTCAAAATCCCATCTTTATAAATGAATTCAATCAATCTCCCATCATTCACAGCTTTAATTTTATTTTGAAACTTCTCATCATCAGTCTGATAACTTTTTATCATTTATAGTAAATATGGTTTGGAAACCATTTGAAAAAGTATTAATGTTTCACCTTCCATGATTATTCCCATATCCATCTTTACTATATCTATAAACATAGGATCCATTTCAACTCTCATCTTATTCAAAACTCCATGATCATTTTTTCTCAAAGCATCGGCCACCTCATTTTCCTTCCATGGGTGGTAGTGTATAGTGAAATCATAATCTTTGAGTAGTTAAATCCATCATCTTTGCCTCATTTTGAGTTATTTCTGTGAGAAAATATACTTCAAACTCTTTTGATCGGTATATATCTCACATTTTTTACCATAGAGATAGTGTATCTATATATTCAAAGCAATGATTACAGCTACTAACTCAAGATCATGAGTGGGATAGTTTGGTTCATGAATTTTTAGCTGTCGTGATGTATAGATAATAACTCTATCATTCTGCATAAGGACACAACCAAGTCCTTTATTTGAAGCATCACTATAAATAACAAACACATCATTCCCCGATAGTAGAGTCAAGGTAGGAGCATTGACTAATCTTCTCTTCAGTTCTTCAAAACATTCTTCACACTCATTTTTTCAAATAGATTTAACCCCTTTACATGTGATCTTGGTTAATGGGTTAGCCAATCGGGAAAAATCTTGGACGAAACACCGATAATAACTGGATAAACCAATAAAATTGTGTACCTTAGTTATACTCATCAGTGTTGACCATTATTGTATTGATCTTGTCTTAAAAGGATAAGAAGATATTCTTTCCTTAGATACAATATAGTCAAGAAAAGAAATCTCCTGAAGTTATAATTCACACTTGTTAAACTTCCCATATAATTCATTTCTTCTAAGAGTCTTTAGAATAGTGCGCTAGTGATTTCCATGATCTTCATATATATTGAAGTAAACCAAGATATAATCAATAAATACCACTACAAATACATAAATATATTCCTTGAAAAATTTATTCATTAGATCCATGAAGATAGAGGGTGCATTAGTCAGTCCAAAAGGAATTATTGTGAACTCGTAATGCCCATACCTAGTATGAAATGCTATCTTTGGAATGTGTTACTTCTTCAAACACAACTGATGATATCCATATCGAAGGTCAATCTTTGAAAAATATTTAGCTCCATGAATGTGATCTAATAAATCATCAATCTGAGGTAGGGGATACTTGTTCTTTATTATTATAGCATTGATCTCCCTGTAGTCAATGCACAACCTCAGATATCCATCTTTCTTCTTAACAAAAAAACCAGGGGCTCCCCATAGAGAAACACTAGGGAGAATAAATCCTTTATTAATCAATTACTCTAGTTGTTTATTTAGTTCCACTATTACACAGTGGCCATTCTATAAGGGGTATTCGGTATGGGCCTTGAACAAGGAATTAAATCAATGGAAAACTCAAATTCTCATTCTGGAGAATATCCAAGTAAATACTCTGGAAACACGTCAACATATTATTACACAATAAGTAAATCCTCTATTTGAACATTCATTTCCTCACCCATAGTTATTTCATTCTCTTCCTCCCCAATAATTGAATTTAGTAGAGCTATTGGGGGTGGATCTAGATAAGAATCAGATGGTGATGTTTCTGCTCTAAAGATAAGGTACTCCTTATCATCATTGAGAATTGTAACCTCCTTCTTCTTACAATAAATTTTCACATCATGGTCCAAAATCCAATATATACCAAGGATTATATCATATTCAATCATTGGTATGCTGATGATATGAGCAAATAAAGCACGTTTATATGTCCTAATGGGAACTAATTCACAAAACATTGTTACAATGATACTTTTCTTAGGAGTTTTGACTAAAAAATACCTTGTTAAATCAAATTGGAAATATCTAATTTTCTTAGAAAACTAGGAAGATATGAAACAATGAGATGATATAGTATCAAATAAATCATTGGATAAATTTGAGGAAACCATTAAATTACCAGCCAACATATCATTCGGAGCTTCAACCTCAGCAGTAGTGATCGCATAAGCTTGGCCTTGCCCCCTTGGCCTTTTCTGAGGTAACTTTCCTTGGATCTTATAATATTCATTTACATAATGCCCCATTTCTCTACAATTGTATCATTTAACATTGACATCCTCTTTCTTTTCCTTGTAATCAAGAGCTTGGTGGCCTTTTTCACCACACTTGTAATAGACTCTCATTCCCTTCAAGAAAGTACCGAGGTGTTTCTTCCCACATTTACTACAGGATGGAAATTAAAATTTTCTCTTCTTCCCATTATTTCCATTTCTAGAGTGTTCATAAAATCTCTTCTTCTCGTTATTTGCTTTAAATTTATAATAATTAGATAATTCTTGTTCTGTCTTGATAGCACATGAGAAAATATATTCGTATGATGAGAAGGATTTTGAGACTAATTCTTGACAGAGATATGATTTTAACCCATAAAAGAATAGATCAAACTTACTCCTTGGGTTACATGTATAATTTTTCACATTACTTTCTAACCTTGTAAAGTTATCCCCATACTTTGCGACATTCTCATCCTCCTTTTTCCTTAGACTCGGAAATTGTCTTTCCATATCTGATCAATGGTCACAAGGAAATTATTTTTCTATGAAAAACTCTTTAAACTCCCTTCATTACATATTTTATACTTCTTCATCCTCCTTTGTGTTTTGAATTAATGACCACCATTGATCTGCATCTCTTATGAGGCAATAAACTTCCATGACAACTTTTTCCCTTTCGCTACTCCCTAAATCATAAAATATTTTCTCTAAGGAACTTATCAATTGCTTAGCTACAAATGGATTTGTAGTCCCATTGAATTTTGGTGGTTGTTTCCTCATGAAGAGGTCTAACATTGATCCTCTACATTGTGGATCAGGGTGCTCCATATGGGTAAGTTTATTATTCATAACCTGAGTGAGTTGTCCCAGTATGGTTATAAGTTATTCAGCACCGGTTGAATCACCATATCCACTATAATTATCTTGAGTAAGAGAGAAATCCCTACATGGATTATGTGCATTGATACAGTTTCCATTCCTTCCACTAGGTTCCATTTCTAAATAATGGTATACACTAGATTAGTTTATGAATCACAATACATAATTCCAAACTAGTAAAATACCTAACATAAATTGAACAGTTTATGCATATAATCCATAATCCTAAAAAATGTTTTATTTGAGAAGGTATTTACTCATAAATCCTTCATAATGGTTTTTAAAGAAAATGTGAATTATCCTAAGCATATCCCTTGGGAGTGTCATAACCAAGAGTGCAGCAAGGCCCATTGTCATGTACCAGGATACCCCGAGTCAAACCCAAAACTCCTTGTCAGATTTTTCACTCCATGGTACATTTGTGCCAGACCCGCCTCTACCTTCTTGTATCCAGACAGGGATGTATTGATTTGAAAATACACAAAATATATACATTGTCAAATTTATAGTAAGTTCCTCTATACTAATCCTCAAAGTCTATCTTAGGGAAATGTTCTCTAATCAGAGTTTTTCTAAATCTAGTTTCCAAGGTTTATACTAAAATTCCTCTGATACCAACTATAATGCCCTGACCCTAGTTATAAAGAGTCGGTGCATTATTACATAACATTGTCATGATCACAAGATATCAAGTCTCAAAAGGTCGATTAGTTTAGTAGCCTTGTAAGTACTATATGCATACATAATTTTTACATTATATCATGAAATGGAAAAACAACAACATTGTGTACCCTTTGAACACACTCATATCCCTTAGCCTATTCCTGCAGGTTGATCTTAATATACTTCTTTGCATCCTCAGAAAAATAAAAACATATAAAGGGGTGAGCTCAGATGCTCGGTAAGGATAACAATATAGCACAAACTATCATAAATAAATATAAAAATTTACGGCAATGTATAAGACTAAAACACAAGATTTTTTGAACATAAACTTCAGCATAATATGGAAAAGATAAATCAAATAATTTTATTTACTTATTCATAAGGATATTCTACTAGTCTAATAATCACATGTAATATCAATAGCTAATTTCATAATGATGGAATGCATAATGTTGAACATCATAACCACATAGTCAAGGCCTCGTTCCAAGACTAAAAATAAGATTTTATCAAGGCCTTGTGCCAAGACACTAGTTTGTTTCATGAGACCTATCGATGCATCGAGGATCTATAGTGGGCTCCACCCATCACTTACTAAGTCCAATGCATTCCTAATATGAAAAAGTTGAAACATAACATAAACATTTGTATTAAAACTAGCATATGAAATTTTAATACTTTAACCATAAACCATGAATGGTAGAAAAATAACACATCCACAGTCAAACATATCACAAAAACTTGTATACAATATGGAATATTGTATCATAATCAATCAACTTCAATAATAGTAAAATCCATCAAAGGACGTTGACATAGATGAAATCAAAACTATTTGAGAGAAATATCTCTTTCTATTTTGAAAGAATTTAAAAGTAACATAATTATAAAATAAAACATTTATTTTGAAAATATTGTTATAATATTGTAAGGGAATCTTCAATGGTTTTATAATGGTGTAAAATAGTCTCACCTTCCGTATAATTTAAAAAAAACATTCCTACTGTAATTTGTCGAAAAGGTCATAGAGTACCTTGTTTGGAAAACGACGGAAAGAGTCCTTTCAAAACATTTTATAAAAAGTAAAACAAGGGTATAAATGAATTTAACCCATATTCTATGAAATAGTAAAAATGTTTTGAAATACATTTTTAAGAAACACGGATGTGGATGATAAAGAAGTCCCAGTAGATTCTCACGTATAAACAACCTCGTATAATGAAATGGTTGTAGAATTAACCCTTACCTTATAATTTTCCTTGGTCGATGGTACGTTAACCTCCTATATTATAGTTAAATCATTGTTATTGGATTATAAGAAAACCACATACATAAATATTATATCATATATGATCTTTTAATATTGCTTTGTTAATAATATTTTAGTAGTATCATTGTTTCGGGTGTTAACTGATTCATTTTCCTTTATATGTTTTGTTACATAAGTCATGTTTTTTATGGATAGGATGTATTTGATTCATATAAAAAATTATATTAAGTTCTTAAACATTATTTTTAATCATAAAATAAAAATTATTCTTGAAATATTACGATGGGTAATGAATCTCATCGCGTTCATGGAGACGGTAATCTGTACGTACGCATGAGCGATAATATCATTCTATTGATGGTAAAATAATATGTAATTGGATGCTATATCTTATATGAAGAATCATTAAAATTATATATTTATCATTTACATCAATTATACTCAATATTATACCCATCCAAATAATGAAGTGTTGAATAACAAACTATAACATGACGTGGAGATGGTAAGCTGTACGTACGCACGTATGGTGACTTTGTCATTGATAGGATGGATAGAATAATGAATATGGTTGTAACATATTTATAATATCATCACAATAAGTATAAGTTAATGGATTTATTATTTTGGTATGGGAAAAAATGAATAGGAAGTGAATAAGAAAAGAACTTTCAAAGAGGTGATGAAATTATTACCTCTTCTTCGGGTTCATCCTTTTGATTTGATAAAAAGGGATCCTTAGGTTGGATTGTGATAAATTAAGGCTTCTAGGTTGAATTTAGGGTATTTGTGAGGATATGTGAGTAGGGTTTGGATGAGACAAATGACTTTGGAGGTCTAATTTTTGAGATAAGGGGAAGTACCCTTTTATAAGAGAGGTGAGGGTCACTTTTGGAAAAGCTTAAAAAATATTTTATTATACAATCATATTTGGTTTATAATGGATCCAAAAGGATTTATTTCGAGGATAGGGTGGGGATGGGTTGAAAAACTCTCAAAAAATAGGTTTTAGACAGATTTAGGTCACCATATTAACCTTATCTTTTATATTTAACTCTTAGTCAAATAGTTTAACTTTTACCATGTATTCTTGTATTATTCTAATAAATGGTTAATAAACTTACTATAAAAAGCCAAGAGAACCCCAAGTGGTTTGTTGTTGAAATATATAACCTTATGTAATTCCTTTTGTTGAACATTATATTTTTAGGAATATTATATCAATTAATAATATAGTATTTGTTTTAAAAACTCATTTATGTCAATTTTGACACTATTTAGTATTTGGTTTTTGTAAAAGTAAAAAAACTTTATTACTTTGAAAAAAATAAATTAAATCAACACTAACATGTCATATTAACCTATAAAATTATTATAATTCATCAAAAGTCTCAATTTACATTTATTTCTATATTTATAATATCAATTATTTTAATATTTCATTAATAACATAATTACTACATCATCATTGTGTCATAAATAAATTTAATTATTTAATGTCTAAAAATTATAAAAAAATACAGTTATTTAGGAAATATTTTATATTTTATGAATATTTATAGTCTAATTTATCTTATGTATAACCCTATATTAAAAATATTTTAGTTATAAAAATTTGAATTTAACACTTTTAACTCTTCTTTAAATAAAATAATAATAAATGTCCTAATCTAATCCAAGTGGACCAAAAGGATCATATTTTATTCATAAGTCTTATTTTGGTCAAAATACACTTATCCAATAGAATTAGGACATGTTTTGGGGTAATTATAACATAATTTTTACCTTTAATTACCCTATTTACTTTTAAACGTGGTAAATAAAATTCAAAAGTTTCTATTCACCAAAAATTATTTTCAACCTATTGAACCAAATTTTACATATTGATGTCAAATGTGTCTCCCAGATTTTTGAAATTCAATTCACAAATGCGATAAAATTATGTTTTATGCAAATTTGCAAATGTGCCTAGAAGGTGGGCAAATGACGTTAAAATGTTCAATAAAATTTTATGCATCTAATTTTATTATAAAATGACTACGATGAATTACATTGAACTTATATAGATATTTTGTATCTATTTTAACCTAAAATAAATTAAAATAAAATAAATAATTATTTAAATAAAAAGTAGGTTTTAAACAATAACGCGATGTTTTTCACTATTCATCAAAAATTGAAAGTTTTCAAAAAAATACCAAAAATTCACCCTAAGATAATTTCGATCTTAAAAATCCAAAAATGAAGTCCATTTTGAAAAATAAAATTTATAAAATTTTAAAAAGTGGGTATTACTATACATAACGGCTGGTTTGGTTGGTCGTGGTGTGCTAGAACTCGAAGTTGCATACAGCGCAAGCTATTGCATTATTCAAATAGAATTGTACCATGGAAGCTTAGGGTATTAATATATATATATATATATATATATATATATATATATTCAAAAGAGAATATGTGAATTTGTAAAATGAGAGACATATATGTTTTTAAATATATATGGTTATAACAAGGGGAAATCTTAAGATTTTAAATTGGGTGCTCAAACTCAATTTTTAACTATGTTTTTAAATGGATTTATTAAGTAAATTATAATGGGTTTTTTATAATGATTTAATTCATTTTCAATGTTTATTAAAGTATTTTATAATTACTTAAACCCATATTATGATAGTTTTGATGATTAATTATATGTATATGGGGTATGTTAATTGGTTTCAATTTGTTTTTAAAAAAGATATGGTTTAAAGTGGCATGTGTTGTAGTTTATAAAAGAAATAGTTTGTGATGGGTTTATGAAAAACCCTTTTTAAATTAAATATGAATTTTTTAAAATGGTAAAATCACATGGGAACCTAGCTATCTAGGTCAGAATACTATTGTTAAGTATCTCATTTGGTTTACACCACATTATTGACTAAATGAAACTTAGATAAAGGTTGTGATGTCATGAAGGGTTGAAACCACACTAATAGACTGAGGCATGTACTCTATAGTGGGTGATTGGATGTGGTGTCATCATATGGGTGACATATAACACCCTCATTTTTAGGTAATTTACCCTTTTATTATGTATTTTTAAGTTATATAATACTTGAGTTGAGTTTCTGAAACTTTTATATAGTTTTGGAATGTTTTGGAAGTGTTTATAGAGGTGCACAGTTTGAGAAAAATTATGGGAAACTATGCACTATATCCATGAAAATGTGCAAGAGTTTTTTGGTAGGTTCACAATTAAACCATGGTTTTTCCAAACTATGTGCATGCTAGGAGAAACTTTGTGGGTGGAGACAGTTGGAGAAACATGGTTGGAATGCAATTTTTCAAACTATGTGAGAGGATGTCTTGAAGATAATAGAATCACACAGTTGGTGAATGGTTTTCCAAATAGTGTAGTATAACTGAGCAGCTACCTGGGTGATTTCTAGTATCATGTACACAGTTGGTGCATGATTTGATCAACTGTGCAGCCTAACCATGAAACATGCAATAAATGCTCTGAAATTTAGAGTTTAACTTGGATTTATACCTTGAAAATCTCATGTTTCTCCTATTCTACCAGGCTCTCAAACTTCTCTTATTCACTATTCATATTTAGGGATTAATTTTGATATATAAGAAAGTTTTAGTGAATCAAAGTGTGTTGGATCTCTAAAATCATTGGTAAGCCTCCATTTTTTATATTTCTTATTAGTTCTTCTCATCTTCTCTCACCCTGAATATTAGATCTAATTCATTATGGGTATATTTTTATCCTTAATGTATTTTTATGAGATATTAATGGGATATATTAAAGTAAATGGGTTGTGAGACTGAATCTATAAGTTTCTTGTGTATTTATTCATTTTCTTCAACCATTGAGAGGTAGGTGGATTCTATATCTTATCTACTTATTCTAGAACATTAAGGATTAGTTTTTATTAAATGTTTTTATTGTATTTGAAAATGAAAAATTAAATGATTTATTGAAGGTAATCCTTTTTTATTATAATTTTAAAATGAAGTATTTTAAAATTATGGTTTTGGGTACATGAAGTTTTGAATGAAATTTAGAAAAGCCCATTGTTCTGTAATTCCAAATTTCTTTTTAAAATTATTTTTTTGGTTCAACCCAAGAAAGGTATTCTTTGAAACTTTTTAAAATAGAATAAATGGTTTATGTGGTATGAATTGATTTGGGATTTAGAATACATGGTTTTTTTTTGAATTTATTTTCATTGGACATGAAATTGAATAAGGGGAATGTGTTATTAGGGAAACTAGAGATTAGTCACCTTATTATGAATTTTTGGATCAATTATAATTCACTCATGACTATGGAACTATCACTTATCATGCATGTGTGTGATTTATTTAGTTTAATTGTTTTAATTAAACTATTTTCCTATGGATAAATTTATCTTCCCTCAATTTAAATAATTTTAAACTGAATATTATTATATTATTTTTCCTTTTAGTAAAATTTATGTTTTAAACAATGAACTAACATGTTCTTTTCCTAGTGTTATGTGTAACATCCCAAATCTAAATTCCTCTCAACTGGTTCCCCATACCTGATTGGTCACATAGCCTCAAGAACATTTTCCCAAACTCTAGAGGCTTATAACTAGTAGTGAGGGTCTAGGGTGTGATAGTGGGGAAACTATTCCCTCATTTGTAGAGTGTAACACGACGGAATAAATAATAACACAATAGCAGAATTAGTAAATAGCATACATCTGAAATAAAAAATGAAAGAATAATAAGATAAATAACCATATATCATTCCATACAAAAGATGATGTAGAATATTATGTTCTAAAAAATTATTCAAAATAGGTACACTACAAAAATCCACAATATATTTTCCAAAATTAAAATAAACAAAGGAAACTAAGAATCACCACAAGCCTCGGCTCATTCCCATGCTCTTCGGCTCCTAAACAGCATCTCAAGTAACCGTAGAAGGGTGATTTCCCTTATCTACACCTACAGTAATAATATCTATTTGGGACCAAAATCACAACTTCAACAGGGTGTGAGAAAAAAATCCCAGTAGGCAACCACCCAAGGTATGTTTCTATTTATCAGTGAGTATATGCAACAAGTGATGTACAAAAAGGAAAAGCAGTAAACCAAGAAGTAATCAGAAGTAAACAATCCTAAAAGTCTTATTTTTCATTTTCATTCATTATTTTCATTTCAACTATTCAATTACATTGATTTAAATAACTCTCAAGATCAAGCCTAAGATCATCTATCCCTCGTATAAAGGATGCTCAATAGATACCTCAAAGGGATATCTAAACAAGTAAAGTGGAGACTAAATCCAAGCTTGTGCTTTGTCTCGGTAGATGTTTAATAAGTTATTCCATTTCAATATTCAAAACAACATATTTACCATAGAAATAGAAAAACCCCCACCAGTAGGCTAGAAAATCCTCACCCATTAGCCTAACAAATCCTTGCCCGCAGGCAAAACAAATTCTTTCCCACAAGAATAAAAAATTCTCGCCCGCAGGCATAGCATTCAATAGGTTCAATCCCATTATATCATAATTTTAGCATAAAAGACAACACATGTAAATTACATGATTACATGGTTAAAATAATAACAACTCAAATGGTTATCTTACATACCAAGCAACAAGTTAATTAAACTATCACAAGTCTTAGATGATAATTGGCATCTCATGGGGTAAAGGGGAAACCACTAATCTCAAACCCTTAATCAAATAAATAAAAATTTATCAAAATTACAATTCTATAATAATTTCAATTCATACTTAACAACCCAATAAGGTAAATAAATGCATGTTTCATAGGAAACCCCGTCCAAACAGTCATAAATGGTCATTCAAGGGAAACACTCCCACGGGGTGGCCCTTAATCAAACCAACAAGCTCAAACATGCTTAAATTAATTTAATTCATTAACTAATCATCATTAGGAAATAATAAGGGTAAATTCCCATTCAATTCTACACCCTAAACATGGGATAATGGTAGTACGACACTTATAAACAAATCGACAATTAAGGAGAGGTACAAGAGCACCTACCTCATCGTAGTACGACTCCCCTCGTCCAGCCTTAACCTCTAATTTAAGCTAGAATGAAATAGATCTACAAAAATATGATAAAAACTCAACCTTAAATAACTTTTTTGAGAGAAAAAAATAATTAAGAATAGCTCAAGAGGAATCATGGGCTTACCTATTAGGTTCAAACGCAACTAACAGCGAAGGAACTAGAGTTTAGACGGAGATTTGGGAGGGAAAATCCCACTCAGCATTGTTTGTTCATCAACTCGGGAGATCCTCTACCTATTTTCACAAAAACAATGCTACTACCCATTTTAATTAATAAAAAAATTACAATGCATGTACTTGAGACTATATGTCATGTCTGTATAGTTTCTTTTTAGACCATTACATGGACATGTACCAGGATTTCATGCCATTTAGTGAAACATACACGGCGTGTACCTATAAGTACATGGTGTGTAGTTCCGGCCTTTAACATATTTTCCCCCATTTTATTAATTTTAAACTAATAATGAAATATCCATACCTCAAAGGAATAATAGGGTTCTTACAAATTTCCCCCCTTAAAGCAATTCATCCCTAAATTTCCCTTCCAAGGGTGATGAATAAATATCTGAGAACAACTCTGACCACTTTGATCATACGTCAGTATCCCTCTCCCAATTCTCTTCCTACACTTGGCCATGCTGCCATATCACCCATACCAAAGGAACAGACCGACCACAGAGAACATTCATGCTACAATTCACAATACGAATGGGATGCTCCTCAAAGGACGCATCTTCTTGCAAATCCACTTCCTCGGGTTGAAAGGTGTGATATGGGTCTAAAAAGTAACATCACAACTAAGAAACATGGAAGACATCATGTATAGATTTATACCTCTAAGGTAACTGAAATCAATAAGCAACTGGCTCGACCCTCTCCAAAATCTCAAATGGATTGATGTATCTTTGTGAAAGCTTACCTTGTCTCCTAATTCTCTTGTGTCCCAACCTTGGTGCAACATGAAAGAAAACTCGATCGTCGACTTCGAACTCTAGAGGTCATCTGCAGCGATTGGTATAAGATTTTTTATGAGACTGTGCAGTAGAAATCTACTTCTGAATCAACTAGACCTGCTCAGAAGTCTCTTGCATGAGATTTGGTCCCAGTAAAGCTGCCTCACCAGCCTCCAGCCTGTACAGGGGTGATCGGTATGGCCCACTATACAAATCTTAATAAGGTGTCATCTCTATAGTCACCTAGACACTATTATTGTATAAAATTAAATTGGGGGAATATAATTCTCCCAAGATCCCCCAAATTCTAGGACGCATGCTCGAAACATGTCCTCCAGCACCTGTATTGTACGCTCTGACCGACCATCAATTTGAGGGTGGTATGTTGTTCTTAGAAGCCCCTGTTTACCCAGTGCCCTCTAGAAACTCTTCCATAAGATGTAAAGTGGGAATCCCTATCTGAAATTATAGAATGAGGGACCCCATGAAGTCATAACACCTCACAAATATATAGCTTCCCAAGCTCATCAACACTGAAGGTCTCCTTGATCGGCAAGAAGTGAGTGACCTTCGTAAGTCTGTCAACCACCACCAATACAACATATTTACCTCTAGGTGACCTCGGTAACCCAATCATGAAATCCATCATGACATAATCCCATTTCTACTCCAGAATATGTAACTGCTATAAAATCTCATATGGTCATTGATGTTCCGCCTTCACCTAATGATAGGTGGAACACCTCATAACAAAACTATCCTCCTCTCTCTTCATACCTGAACACAAGTACTGATAGAAAAAGTTATAGTACATCTTGGTAACTCCAAGATGCACTACCCAAGTTGAAGCATGAAACTCCCACATCAACTATTCATGTATTTCCATTGGAACCCAATCATTTCCATGGATCTACAAGATCTCATAATCACCTACTATTCAACCAAGAGGTGGGTCCTCACCTGCTACACTCCCACACAGGACTAGACCCTTAGAATATGATAGTTGTCTCATCCTCACTCTATCCAGTAATTTGCAAGTAATAGCTAAGGGTGTAAGAAAATTCTATCCCTAATTGTCGTGCACCTCGAAGTGCATCTTAGAGAACAACGCCATCAGTTTCCACTCACTATTGGCCTGCTCCACTTCCTGTATCTGAGTTCTCCTGCTCAATGCATCAGCCACTGCATTGCCTTTCCCAGGCACGTAGGCAAGCTCGAAGTCAAAATACTGAAGTTATTTCACCCACCTTCAGTGCCTCATATTTAGATCATGTTGAGTAAAGATTTACTTGATACTTTTTTGGTCCATGTACACCACAAAATGATCCCCCAATAACTAATTTCTCCAATTGTGTAAGGCATGAACAACCGTGAATAACTGGAGATCATGCGTCAGATGTTTCCTCTCATGTGGCCTTAACTGAAAATACTCATATACAATGAATCAATCCACCTACATAATCATTATTCCTATCCTGAAACCAGATGCATCATAGTTCATAGTAAAACTCCTGGTCATCTCTAGAAAAATCAATATCAGTACTAATGTTAATCTCCCTTTTAGCACCTGAAAGGTCGTCTCATAAGAATCTGACCATACGTACTTCACACCCTTCTTTGTCAAGTTCTTCATCAGTGCTTATAAGAATGAGAAGTTCTGTATGGAATACCTATAGTAACTATCCATCCCTAAAAAACTTTTCACCTCAAAGATGTTCCTGGGAATCTCCCAGGTAACTTCTGCTCTCACCTTCTCTGGGTCCATAGATACTTCAATCCCCGAGATGACGTGACCCAGGAAGTGAATCTGATCCATCAAGAAGTTTCACTTTGAGATCTTATCATATAACTGATGTTCTCTCAGTGTACTCAAAATTATCTCAAGATATATGGCATGGTCGTGTCGATTATGGGAATACACCAAGATATCATCCACAAAAAAATCCAAGGATGGAACACTCGGTTCGTCTGTGCCATGAAAACTATTGGTGTGTTCGTGAGACCAAATGGCATAACCAGATACTCATATAGACTATACCTACTATGAAATGTGTTATGAGGTATGTCTAAAGGTCGAACATGTACCTGGTGATATTCTGACCTTAAGTCGGTTTTTTAGAACACCCAGGATCCTCGAAGCTGATCAAACAGATCATCTATCTATGGAAAGATATATTGGTTTTTAACTGTTAGCTAGTTCAGTTTCTGATAATCCTTGCATGGCCTAAGTCTACCATCCACCTTTTTTGTAAAATGAATCGGTGAACATCATAGAGAAGTACAAGGTCAGATAAAACCCTTTACCTCTAAATCCTCTAGCTACCTCTTGAGCTCCTACAGTTCCATCATAGACATCTTGTAAGGAGGAATGGATATCAATACAAATCTGGGCACTAGCTCGATCATGAAATCCACCTCTCTCACCAGATGTAACCTTGAAAAGTTTTCTAGAAAAACATCCCTAAAATGATCAACTACTGGAGGGAAATCTATTTAACATGTTCCCTTGTCATTCAGATATAAACTGACAATCTCTACTATCATCTCACTCAACCCCCATTCCTCAGGTCTAGCTCAGCTTTCCTGGACATCTCACTCTCCCTTGTATATAAACGATTATCCTTATGGTGATGTAAAAATCACCATGCGATGATAGAAATCAAAAAAGGATTGAAAGGAGACTAACTAGTCCATTCTAAGTATGAAATCAAAGCCTGCCATATCTAAGACATTTAGATCCCAAAATAATTGTCACCCACCAACCTTAAGGGGGAACTCCTTACACTGATTTACACCTTCAATTATTATCCCTAACAGAGTGTCTAGTGTCATAATATCATCAGAAGAGAAAACACATAGCCCAAGGATCTCTATAATGGACACAGATATAAAACTCTGTGAATCCCCTGTATCAAAGAGTGCATAAGATAAAATGGGGGCAACTAGAATAGTACCTATGGCAGTAGAAGTTTCGGGATCCTGCTCCTGCTAGGTTTGTCACACTGCATAAGTTTGACTTGTATTGTGGACCTGTGACACTACCTGGATACCCTGAGTAGACCTGCCCTGCTATCAATGAGATACTGGGTCCTGGCTACCATGGCCATGACCACCACCTTGGCTTGAACGGCCTGGCGTATTCTAATTCTTTGACTGGTGAGGAGCTTCTAACCCTGAACCTAAACATGGAGTTGATGCAGAACCTCTCTCACTAGATACTGATAGGAATTCCCCACAGAAGCGATGTAGATGGCTCATCCTACTGCAAGCTCGGCACTCGACTAGGTCCATTAGAAACTACAGTCTCATATTCCTAGCTCTACCGCACTGGTAACACCTCACCTAGCTACCATAAGAAACATTATGACTACTCGTATCCCCATGAGAAAGTTCCATATGACGCTTCTTGCTCCTGGTTGAGACAGTACCAAATCTTGGTTCCGAACCACCCCGGTTCACACCTCCAGCTTCCCACATATTATTCTTGGTAATTAGTTCTTAATTCATGATGGAATATATAGAAGGAAACCTAAAAACATTCACCTGTGATTGAATGTCATACATAAGACCATCCTCGAATCCCTTATCCCTCGATGCCTCATAACCCATCAGAATAGGTGTGAATCTATGTATCTCAATGAAACGGGCATAGTATTCCATCACTAACATAGATCCTTACTCTAGATGCATAAACTCTTAGGCTCTATCAGACCTCATCATCTTGAGAAAAAAGTATTCATAGAAGACCATCTAAAAATCTCTCCATGACATGTCTCGGTGATGATATGTCTGAGTGATAACATCCCACCACCTCTTGGACAAATCATGCATCATATAAGTCACGAGATTGATCCTCCTCTCTAGAGGTGTCTCTAGATGCTCGAATATCATAAGCATGGACTCCATCCATGACTCTGTAGCCTGTGGTCTGCCATTTTCTGAAAATGTAGGTGGATGTTGTTGCTAGAATACTCATTTAAATTCTTCCATAGACATGGTAGGATGAGGTATTCTTTGGAAGGTCTGTATAAACCTCATGAATCCTTCACAGAACTATTCATAAGCACCTTCATCTTGTATAACATCTAGTGTCTCAACTGTCATGACTGGAGGATCCATTGGTAGCCCATAGCCTACAACCTCTGGGGTATGATCATCGCCACCCTCCTGGCATACCACTGGAGGTCATCGTGGTGGTATTGCTCTATAAATTCCATCACATACACCTCATTATAAGATCATTCATCAAGGTATGCAGTTCAAGAGTGCAAGAACTAAAAAAGAAAATAAAATTATAAAAAGTTAAAAAAAAATATGAGTACATGATGTGTAGAGACAATACACGATGTGTATACTTAATCCCTTACATGGTCGGGTAATCTTACCAGCCTGGGCATCTAAACACCCCAGGTACACGGCATGTTGGGGTCATACACGGTGTGTATACTGAAGCTCTTACATGGTTGTGTAACTCTTCCAACTTTGGTCGTGTAAATGTCCTAGGTATACAGCATGTCAAGATGACACATGGCATGTACTCAAGTCTTCCCTCCTGTCCATGTACTTTTACATGGCCAAAGCCACACGGATATTCCTATGAAAAACTACATGGGGTGTACATAAGGTACATGGTGTGTTCTGATCAAAACTCAACAACCCGTTCTCTCTCACACATGGATGGATACACAGTCAAAAACCACATGGTTTGTACTCAGATTACACGATGTGTACTTAAAAAATTCTTTCTTTCTGAATAGAATAACACATGGTGTGTGTTCATAGGACCACACGCTGTGTTGTCTAGGTTTAAAGATAGTAATCCTTAGAAACTTCCCTGGAACCCCTTTATTTACAAAATAAATCAATGGTGTGCCAAATTTTGATCTGTGGGGGGCTATACTCTTTAGGAATCAAATCATGGAATCCACAAATAGAACATAACAACACAATTTATATCACATGGCCAAAACAAGATCCACCAAATTCTGATCCAAAAGTACCCACACTCCTTAGGGACCAAAGTTTGGCATTCATCCAATTAAACCATAACACGTACCCATACACCTTCCACAATAGCAAGCATATCTATCACAGTATCTATCACAATAGCATGCGTATCTAGCAAGACATCTATCACAACAGCATGTAATCAGTGATGCTCTCTAAATGGCATGGTAAGAATGCATGGAATGTGATTTCTAACAAGTTCCTATATGATGAATGAGACGAAATACCATCATCTCATTGGGTTTCAACAAAATAGAACTATAATGATATCAATAATAATAGTACAAAATAAATGTGTCACCCAATGGTGAAATTGAATCAACTATAATAAATCAAAATCCAAAAATTACAATTTCATTCGAGGTAATTTGGATTTTCCCTATACATGAGGTAGCTACTCTCAGGCAAAACTAATTACCAAATTACATTTCCTTTATATCATCACCAAATAGTAAATAAAACCAAGAAAAAAAATCCTTTGATACCACTTTGTAACGTCCTAGATCTGGAGTCCACTCAACCGGTGCCTCGTACCCAGTTGGCCACATGGCCTCAAGCACATTTCCCCAAATACCAGAGGTTTCCGACTAGCAGCGAGGTCCTAGGGTGTGATAGTGGGGAAACTATGCCCTTATTGGTAGAATGTAACATAAATAAATAAATAATAACACAATAGCAGAAGCAATAAACATCATACATCTGAAATAAACAACATAAGAGTAATAAGATAAATAACCAAGCATCATTCCATACAAAAGATGATGTTGCATGTTATGTTCTAAGAAAATATACAAAACAGGTACACTATAGGAATCCAAAATATATAATCCAAAAGAAAAATAAAAAAAGGAAACTAAGAAGCATCATAAGCCTTGACTCGGTCCCATTCTCTCCAACTCCTAAACAGTCTCAAGTACCTGTAGAAGGCTGCTTTCCCTTATAGACACCTAAAACAATATAATATATTTGGGAAAAAAATCATGACCCAAACAATGTGTGAGAAATAAATCCTATTAGGCAACCACCCAAGTTTTGTGCCTATCTGTCAGTGAGTATATGCAACAAATAGTGTACTAAAAGGAAAAGTGAAGTAAACTAGGAAGTACTCAGAAGTAAACAATCCTACAAGTAATTTTTTTGTTTTCATTCATTATGTTTAGTTCAACCATTAAATTACATTGAGTTACATAAGTCTTGAGATCTTTTTTAAGCTCGTCAATCCCCTATATAAAGGATGCTCAACACATACCACAGAAGGCTATCTAAACGAGTAAAGTATAGACTGAATCCAAGATTGTGATTTAGCTTGGCAGTCATGTCATAATTTATTCCATTTCAATATTCAAAACAACATATTTCCCATAGACATAGAAAAAATCCCGCCTATAGGCATAACCAATCCTCACCCGTAGGCCTAAAAAATCCTTCCCTGCAAGCATAACAAATTCTAACCCGCAGGCATAAAAAATTATCACCTACAGGCATATCAGTCGACAAGGTCAATCCTGATATATCAACATTTTAGCATAAAATAAAACACATGTAAATTACACTATTACATGGTTAACATAACAAAAAATCACATGGGCATCTTACATACCAAGTAACAAGTTAATTAAACTATCACAAGGCTTAAACGATAATTAGCATCTCGTGGGGTAAAGGGGTAACCACTAATCCCAAAACCTTAATCAAATAAATCATAATTTATCACAATTTTGATTCCATAATAACTTTAATTCATACTCAATAACCCAATAACAGAAATAAAGGCATGCCTTATAGGCAACCTCATCCAAACGTCCATAAACGGTCATTTGAGGGAAACGCACCCACAGGGTGGCCCTTAATCAAACCAACAAGATCAAACATGCTTAAATTAATTTAATTCATCACCTAATCATCATTAAGAAACAAAAAGGGTCAATTTATATTCAAGTATACACCCTAAACATGGGTGAACAACACTACAGAACATATAAACAACTCAACAATTGATGAGAGGCACAATACCACCTACCTCGTCGTATTACAACTCTCCTTATCCAGCCTTAACCTCCAATTAAAGCTAGAATTATATAGATATTAAAAAATATAATAAAATCTCAACCTTAAATAACTTTTTCGAGATCAAAAATCACAAATAACAGATTTAGAGGAATTGAGGACTTACCGATTGGGTTCAAACACCACCGACAGTGAAGGAATCGGAGTTTGAATGGAGATTTGCGAGGAAAAATATCATTTGGTGATTCTTGTTCATCAACCTGGGAGAGCCTCTATCTATTTTCACAAAAATTATTCTACTACCCATTTTAATAAATAAAAAAATAACACAACGTGTACTTGAGACTACACGCGGTGTCTGTACTGTTTCTTGCCAGACCATTACATTGTCGTGTATCAGGGTTACAAGGCATGTAGCCGAACATACACAACATGTACCTATAAGTACACGGCATGCAGTTCCCAATCACATCATGTAATAGGCCTGAATACAACTCTTGACCTTTTTTCCCCCATTTTCTTAAGTGTAAACTAAAAAGTAAAGATCCATACCTCAAAGGAAAAATCGGGTTCTTATATTATGAGTGGAGAAGTATGTTTGGGAAAGCCTACTAGGTGTGATTACTCACCCCCTTCATATGCACTTTGGTTCAAATTCATTTGTTATTATTAATGACATGGGTTAAGTAAAGGTATTGTGCTTCTCTAGTGGTGAATCTTGATGGTTCTTCCTCAATTTTGGTGTTTGGATTTTGGATTTTGCTCTTAGTGTCTTTAGAGTGATTCCACGTCAATGTTTCTTCATTGGGTTGTCTTTTAGCTTATCTATGATTTATTTTATTACATTTTCATTACTACTCTGATGTTACCATTTATTTATTTTCTATTTGAGTTGTATATTTATTTCTCATGCATCATATTGTTGGTTTGGATGTTTGTATTTTTTTCAGTTTGTGTTTATTATTCGTGGAAAATCATCCTCCAATGTTATTCTAATCCCTTGGAAATTATTACTTGACTTTGGTGTCTTAGTGATATCACCTAAGGTTATTATAACCTCTGACCTAGCCCAATATAATGTTTTGGGTATGGATATTACAAATGGTATCACTCTTGTTTGGTTCATCATCTTGGTATGGTAGCAAGGAGATAAGAATTTCAAAACCCGAAATGTATATCATAAAAAGACCTAGATATCCTTTTTATAAAGAAATTAAAGTTTCCTGGGTGGTTCGAGTACAAAATTTTCTAAGACACTTCTATTTGTATTTTTATATCATCATTAAGGGTTTAGATGATTAGTGTATTATATCATGCATTAGTAGTGAGTCTTCCTACTAGGACTGTATTGTTCATCATATGTTTAATGATTTTTTTTAAAATGGTTGAAATGGTTTATTTTTAAAATTTTGGTTGTAATGGTTGTTTATTTGATGATTGGTAATATTATAATCCTTCAGTTTCTATTGAGTGATGACTATGTGGTGTTTTTTTGTAGTTATAGAAAATGGAACTAGGTGGATGATGTAGAAACCTACAAGAAGAGACTATAGAAAATGTGGTTTCACCTGAGGTGCAGGTGAACTAACAGCTTATTTAGGACATCATTCAATATTTTCAAGATATGAATAAGGGAAATATAAATGATAAACCAAGACAAGTGGATCATATTGAGTAGTTTTAGAAAAAAAACCACCAATATTTCAGGTGGATTTGGAACCTGAAAAGGAATAAGTTTGGTTCAATAGAATGAATTGGATTTTTGATTTTCTTAGTACCTTGTCTACGATAAATTTCAATTTAGAAGTATAATTTCTAAAAGATATTTCATACCAATGTTGGGATTTATCTTTCCAATCTAAATTCAACCAAGGATTTATATAGGAAAATTTTGAACAATTTTTCAACAAACAATTTTATCCTCACACCTTCAAGATATCCTAAATGAAAATTTTCATTAGTCTAAAGAAATATAATCAATCAGTGATGGAATATACATCTATGTTTATGAACATGGTTCATTTTTCTCTAAAATTAGTGGTTATTTCATATTTAAAGGAACACATATTCAATTCTAGACTGTGACTAGAGATTCATTCTATTATAATAGTATTCTATATCCCATATTATAGAGAGATGTTTAATAGAGTGATTGTGTTAGAAAGAGATATCATTGAGAATCCCACTGTATGATGTATGTTTGTCTCTATGGGAATTGGTGGGAATTATAATGTTGGGAACAAATAGAAGAGGGAAACCTATTTTCAAATAGGTGGAAAACATCAAACCCAAACAATAGGATTAGTTAATTTTCCTCCATGACCAAAAAAAAATTGGGATGTTATCAGTGTGGATCTTATAAGCATATAAAAAAGGAATTCATGGATCCTATGGGGTAATGTCAAAATGATGGAAAGATGGTACATCTAGAATGTTATTGTATGATGACTCTAAGTATGAATAATGTAAATGGATCAACCAAGACCCAAAATTCTTATAATCATATGGGTCCATCAAGATGCAATAGTAATCTCACCTAGAATCAAGTGACCCAGGGTGACTCAGGTGTCATATCAACACCTCATAAAACCATCATAGCCACATTAGAGTAATAAATAATTATCAGGCCAACATTATAAGAATTTGTATGGTGTTGAGAAAATGAACATGGAGGATCAATCTATTCAATTGATGGTGCGAGGTTTTATTCATTTAAATTATAATCACATTCAAGTTCTGATTGATATTGTTTCATCTCACTCTTTTATTTTTTCTCATATTGTGAATCTTACAGTGTTTCATGTTGAAATGATGCCTCATGTCTTGAAACTTAAAACACCTCTCGACTAATGAGAATGTTGAGAATTTAAGTGTGTAGTTTTTTCTATAACTATCTATGAGATTTAATTTCATTGGTATTTATCTATTCTTGGGATGTACATCTTCGACCTGATTTTTCGAATTTATTGGTTGATATCCTTCAAGTACCACATCGATTGCTATTCCCAATGGGTTAGTTTTAGATACTTAGATTGTGTTCTTCATATCTTTAAGGGGGGTTGGTGTAACATCCCTCCCTGACCCATTGGATTGGGTTGAGTTAGAGGTTCTGCTAAAATTAGGTGACATCCCTAAGACACCA
Organism: Viscum album; assembly: GCA_963277665.1. NCBI lineage: Eukaryota > Viridiplantae > Streptophyta > Magnoliopsida > Santalales > Viscaceae > Viscum > Viscum album. The sequence goes on from OY728156.1 coordinate 1,814,873,552, forward strand.
AAGGTCAGAAATAGATTTCAAGGGATTAGTAAAAAGTTGAGGGATGATTTTCCATGAAGATAAATATAACCTAAAAAGATAAAATACAAACAACCAAAACCAACTAAATGACTCAATAATGATATAACTCAATGAAAACCAAATAAAAAGTATCAATAGTGGTTTAATGAAAAAATAAATAAATGATTATATAAAGGAACTAAAGGACCTCCTAGTATAGTAACATTGATGTGGAATCACTCCAATAACTCCAAGAGATAACTCCAAGCTCTGAACACCAACTAAGGAAAAAAACATCATGATGCACCACTAAAGAAATGTGATACTTTTCCCTTACCTATATCTTGGTAGAAAAACATATAAAAATGAACCAAAGTTCCCAATAAGGGGTTGAGTATAAAACTCATTAGGTAATCCCCAAGACATCCCAACACATTCCACTTGGAAAAGAAAATTTTATCACATTTTATAAAATGTAAGAGAAGTAGATAAACAATTTAATACAATCCATATAAAATTTCCACGAACAAAAAAAATTAAATAAATATTATTAAAAATTATTTATAATTGGAATAATTATCCCTTATTCACACTCACACACATGAAAATACATGAATTCATACCATAGATCTCCCTATACACATGAGTGGTGAGTCATCATATCACCAAGTCATCACTTGGTGTCCCACATTTATGGTGGCACTTCTAACCATGAAACATCCCATATTTTCTTTTTCTATGATGGAAATTATGACCATGATCCGTACTAATACATATAAATACACTACAAACACACATTCTAATTTTTTATAAAAAAACCCATTTCTTTTTTAATACTATTTTTTTCAATCATTTTATCAAACACCTTATCTAAAAAATTCCAAAACCAATTATTTAATTATTAAAACAAAGAGTGATTTCCATCAAAAACATTTGATATGAATTCAAACATCAACCCTCTATATTCTAGAATTAGTAGAATGGGGTAGAATCCACCTACCTCACAATGAATGATGGTAATGAAGAACCACACTAAGAAACCTCTAGATCTGAGCTCCCAACACCTTCATTTAAATATATTCCAATAATATCTCATTAAAATTAATCATTGATCTTAGATCCATCAATAACAGATTAGATCTAATTATTCAATAGATAGAGATATAGGAAGATAATATCTAAAGAAAAATAGCATGAAAAGGGACTTTATATCAATTATAGAGATCCAACACACTTTAATTCATCAAAAATTCATCATGGATCATAGGGGATTTCCAAGGGAGCCTAGAGAATAAGAGGAGTTTGAGTTTCTAAGATATTAAGATAAAATGGGTCTTTTAGGGTGTAAAACCGAGTTAAAAACTCATTTTCATAGCATTAAATGTACATAAAATGGTTAGGATGAATGTTTTAATAAATTTTGTGTTAACCATGTGCATTCTATTATCCCCAAAGTAAAGAGTCACATGGTTGTATTGTATGGTTTGGGAAATTATTCTCCAAACTTGTGCTGCTAATATCCATTAACCAAAGGGGTAACATGTTTTTTACTTATGGTTTAACAAACCATTTTCTGACTTTTTGTATCTACTATCCCAAAAACTCTCATCTTATATGGTTTATTGGGGAAATTTAATGGTTTCTCCTAACTATTCTCAAATTGTGTTCCCTTAAAACCCATTCCAAATCACTCTAAAACCCACCAAAACTCCCAAAAATCAACCGAAGTATTATATAACTTAAAATTAAGTAATAAAAGGTTAAATTACATTAAACTTTGGGTGTAACATTCTCCCCACAATTTTCCTTTCCCTTCATAGAAATTTTGGATTTGGCGGTACTTTAAAAGAGCTCAATCCAATGATCCAACATTTCCTTCTCATGATCCTAAGTCTCTTCTTGAATCTAACCATGTTGGCATAAGACCCGTACCAAACCAATGTGTTTCCCATGAAAAAGTTTATATTATATATCTATTATTTTTATCACCACATGAATCAATATAGAATCTAGATCAAGATCATCATGGTCCCATAGAATAACATAACTAGGATCAAAATGGTATTTCGACAATTGAGATGCGTGAAAAAAAATTGTGTGTGGAACTAAACTTTTACTGAAAATCCAATTGATTGGCCATATCATTGATTTTATCTAGTATATAAAAAGTTCCAATGTACCTATGAGATGGTATATATTTCTTAAAAAAATGATGATTCCCTAACCTTGAAGATATTCTAAAGAAAATATGATCAGCTACATCAAATGATAACGGTCAATGATGATGATCCACATATGATTTCTGGTGACTCTGATACATAACCACTATCTTTATGGTTATTTGAATCTTCTCTATCATCTCAAGTATAAGGCTGGGTATGATAAGTGATGTATCACCTATTTCCACCCAAAAAAAGTAGAGAGAGAAAATTGAGGCCATACGAAGCTTCATAAGGGTCAATATGTTTTGAGCCCTAATAACTTTTATTGTATGAGAACACCACTGATGGTATATGATCTTACCATAAGCCTCCAAAATTCATATCACAATATCTAAGAATGTATTGCAATGTTTGGATTTTTTGTTCATATTTTCCATCCATTTGAGTATGATAAGTTTTGATCATTCTTAATTAGGTTCTAAGGGCTTCCTGCAAGGATTTTCAAAATAGAGATTTAAACCTTGGGTCCTGGTCAGACACAATTGAAACTGGTAAACCATGAAACTTTAAAACTTCCTAGATATAGATTTTTTACCAGTATTCTACCATATTGGAGTCACATATAGGGATAAAGTAAGATGACTTTGTAATCTGATCCACAATCACTCATATGACATCGTGTTTCAGAAAAATTCTTGGTAAACCTAAGAAAAAATATATAGTTATATTCACCCATTTCAATATAGGAATAGGTAATGAATACAACATACCATTTGGTCATTGGTTTTATACCTTGACAAGTTATGAATCACAACACATAATATGACACTTCCCTCTTTATTCTATCCCACCAAAACTATATTCTCATTTCCATATACATTTTCTTAATGCTAAGATGAAAATCCCATATTGAATTGTGGTAGGAAGAGGGAAGTTGTTCCTGATAAGTTGGTGGAACCATAATCTAATCTCTAAAACATAACATCAATATCCTATCTAGTATTTATCCCTTAATGGTATCCCCACCATTGAGTGTTTACCTCATGGTTATACATTCAGGATTAGATGTCTAAGCATATTTAACTTGGTAAACTAAATCAAGAATAAAATAAAGTTGAATGAGAACTACAACGTCACCTTTTTTAGCATAATCTAGGTGTGTTTTATCTATGACCAACATCAATTTCCACTGATCCGAAGCCTATTTAGCCAAATAACTACATGATGTCCTACTTAATATATCTTCCACTAAATTTATTTTACCCAATGTATACACAAGTCAGATTCAAACATCTATAGGTATTACATCCATATTAATTATCTTAGATTTAAATATCTTTGTGATAAAATATGTTTTAAGATTTTATGATCTATGAACACTATGAATTTATCACCAAAAAGATAAAAATACCAATTTTTTAAGGTATGGACAATAGAAGTTAACTCCAAATCATATGTCGGGATATTCTTTTCATACACCCATAACTATCATGATCCATATGTTACAACAGATTACCTTTCATGAAAACACATCCCAACCCAGAACCAAATGCATCATAATAAACCACATAACATCATCCTAATTATAGAAACATAAGGATGGGTGTTGAGGGAAGTTGAACCATAAGTTCTTGGAAAAAATTCTAACACTAATCACTCCATTGTAAAGTAACACATTTTCTCATAAAATTTTTCATCAAAGAGGTAAGTTGTGAAAATTCATGAACAAAGTGTTGTTAATACCTTTCTAAGTTGAGGAAATAGTTTATCTCAAAGATATACTTCATTGGTTTCCAAGAGATAACAGCTTCTACTTTTTCAGGATCTATGGAGACTCCTCTCTTAGAAATGATGTGGAAAAGGAAATGTACTTCTTGTATCTAGAAATCACAATTTGAAATCTTAGAATAGATTTGATGTTCTCATAAGATACCCAATACTATTCCCAAGTGTTTTTCATGATCACCCATTTTCCTAGAATACACAAGAATATAGTCAATGAATACCAACAAAAAGGAGTTAAGATACATTTGAAATATATAAATCATAAATACCATAAATATGGATAGTGTATTCATAAGACCAAAGGGAATAATCATATGTTCATAATGACCATAATTCCACATGAAAGTTTTCTTTAAAATATCCTCATTCTAAACTCAAAGTTGGTGATACCCTAGTCATAAATCAATCTTAGAGAAAAATTTGTCTCACATTAATTAATCAAAATGATCATATATTCATGGAATAGGATATCAATTATTTATCATAACTTGGTTTAGCTTATGATAATCTGCCCAAAGATGAATATTTTGATCTTCTTTCATGAAATAAAGAACTAGTTATTCCCATGGATATGTAATAGGTTGAATATACCATTTTATTTCTAGCTCTTCCAACTAAACATCCAATTCCCTTAATTCATTTTGGTTCCATCCTATAAGACAGAAGTGTAATAGGGATAGTCCATGTTAAATTATTAGTCATAAATTCTAATTATATTTGTATGTAAACCTAGAGAAATTTTTAGGAAAGACATCGAGAAACTGATCTATGATGGTTGGAATATATCTCTATTTGGTTACATCAATAGTTTCAAAAGTAACTAGTACGAAATGGTAAGATTTATTCCTAACCACTTGTACCAAAGGTCTATTTCTGATTATATTTACATCACAATCCCCTTTAAATAGATTTGTAACACCATCTGAATATGTGAAACTAAATTTTCAGGAATAACAAGAAATGTGGGTCTTGAAGGTTTTCAACCAATCCATTCCCAAAATTAGGTCATATATGTACATCTCAAGAATAGATAAATCTCAAAAAAACTTATCCTCCTTGATATTTATAGAAAATGATGTACACTTAAAGTCTTGATAGTCTCATTGGTTGAGAGGTTTTGGAGTTTCAATACATGAGTAATTATCTCAACATGTAATCCTATATGATCAACAACACAAGAAATAATAAAAGATTGGAATATACCCATATCAAACAAGGCCTGTATAAGAAAATATTTCAATATAATAATACCTCATAACATAAAAGGGCCATATTTATCATTCATTATCATATTCTCAACACCATAAAATTTATTACTCATTCTCCTATTTTTTTCTTCCTTATTTAGATTTAATTGTCTAAGGATTAATGGTTTTCCTAGAGTCACCTTTCTCACTTGGTTTTGAGGGTGGGAATTATTCTAGAAAGTTCATCCAGTCAAAGCATTAGATTTATGAGATACATGAGATTTATCTCTAGAAACTAACTTTGGACCACTATGACAATAACATTGAAGACATCCCATCTTATTATAATTGTGAAAACTTGAGGCGGTTCCATAAAATGTTGCTTCACATGAGAAAAAGAAACACATTGTAAATAGACTCAACTAGTATTGGGACTTGGAGGAAAGTTAAATGATTTAGTGTTTTGAGTCTGAGGGGAACCACCACCTTTATAATAGGAATCCCTCTTCTACTTTTTCTTATATTTAGAGTCCCCATATATTCTCATGGAGAAAACATACTTCCTACAGCTGGATTCTGAGTAAAATCCCCTTCTTCTACTATCACCCTGTTAACCATCTATGTATAATTCATAATACAGAGGAATACTATCTTAGAATGAATCTTTGGTTGAAATACTAATTCAAATATGTGTTACTTAAAGGATACACTAGTATATAATTCTAAATAAAAGTGAACTCAGTTCAAAAAATTAGTTTTATATTCTATCACTAATAATTTATCTTAATCCAAGATAAAGAAATCCATTGTTCATGATATCTTGAATGTGTGATTATTGAATTTTTTATTTATCAATTATTCAAATACCTACCATGTATGACCTTGGTTGACTTTATCTTGTAAAACTAAATCCTACCATTGATGTGAAAGATCCTTCAGAATATAAACTGCTAATTTGACATTCATCTCAACTGAGGTACCAAAGAAATCAAAAATATGATTCATTCTATTGTTCCAAAATTAAAATTTTTTGGGTTCTAAATCCCCTTAAAATATTGGTGAATTATATTTCTAAAATTTTATAAAATGATCCACTTTCCATGGTTCTTAATTTTTATTTTCCTTTCCAATAGTTTGGATAGCTTGAACAATGCTCTGAACAAGCTATTGGTTCACCTGCGGATCAGATGCAATGATATTTTTTTCAGCCTATTCCTTTAGATTTTTATGACATTTACTAGGTTCAATTTATCTATAACCAAAAAAAAACATTTAAACATCACTTTCTCTAAATTGTAGTCTTAGAATATTCCATATCACCATAAGAAAAAAACAATACTACCAATATTTCATGAATCAACCATTATAATGATTTCCCAAAAATTATCAAAAATTATATAAACAATATAGTCCTATTGAAAATTCTCCCAAATAATTCATAATATGCTACACTCATCAGATAAATCCATGATGATGAGATAATAACACACCAATAAGTTTCTTAGAACACTTTTTTACCAAGAAAACCTTGGTAACTTGAAGCTCAGTATAAATAGGTTATATATATTATGTTATGATATGAATTTCAAGTTCCAACATTCCTAAATCCTTGCTACCATCCCATAAAGATAGAAAAACTGACTAAGACTAATACCATTTGTAACATACCACCCTAAACCATTGGTATGGGCTAGGTTAGAGGTGCTACTAACCTTATGTGACATACCCAAGACACAAAATACTAGAAATAAATGTCAAGGGATTAGTAAACTTTTGGGAGAAAATTTTCCCTAAAGAGAAACATAATATGTAAACATAAGATACAAACTACCAAAACCAACTTAATTATGCATGATTAATAATGATACAACTCAATGAAACCAAATAAACATTATCATCATATTAGAAGTGATAAATAAATAAAAGATTATAAAAAGGTACTAAAGGATATACCAACATAGTAACATATATGTGGCATCTTTCCAATGACTCTAAGATAGAAATACAAGATCCAAACACAAATTTAGAAATAAATTTCATGATTCACCACTAGATAAATGTGACACCTTTTCCATACCAATATCTCAATATAAAACATTTAAAAATGCACCAAAGTAACCAAGTAGAGTATGAGTATAAAACTTAATAGGTAATCCTCATGAATTCCCAACACATACCACAAATATTAGAACATGTTATCACATTTTATAAATAAGAAGAGACTTAGATAAATAGTTTAATATAAATCATAGATAAATTCCATGAATGAAAAAAATTAAAAAATTATTTTAAATTCCTACCACTTGGAATAACCATCCCTTGTTCAGACTCACATACACACACATGCATGCATATCATGGATACCCATATACTCATGAGTGGTGATGCATCATATCATTAAGTTTTCACTTGGTGACCCATGTTGATGGTGTCACTTCTGACCATGAATCATCCGGTCTTTTCCTTTTTATGGTGGAACTTCTGAATATGATATGTACTTATGAACATAAACAAATTCCAACCACACATGCCATGTTTTTCTAAAAAAAATATATCTTTTTTAAAACCATTTTCTTTTAAGAATTTTATCAAACACATTGTGTGAACCATTTTAATACCAAGTATTTCAATATAAAAACCAAGATATGTTTCCAAAAAAATGAGAGGGGGGTTAAATAATCAAGACTTTAAATTGTATAATGTTTATAATGGGATAGAATCCACATACCTCACAATGGATGATGATAGCAAATAATTGCACTAATAAACCTCTAGATCTGGAAACAAAATACATTACCTTAAATATATCCTAATAATATCTCATCAAAACATATCATTGATCTTAGATCCATCGATAACAGATTTGATCTAACAATTCAAGTGATACTGGAAGAGAAGATCTAAAAAAATGAGCATGAATGAGGACTTGCCATTGATTCTAGTGATCCAAAACACTTTAATTCATTAAAAACTCCATCCATATTAGGGGGAATTTCCAAGGGATCCTAGGGAATAATATGAGTTCAAGATCTTGAGAGATTAGAAGAAAAATGAGCCTTTGGGGTGTAAATAAAGTTAAACACTCACTTTTTTAGAATTAATTGTACGCCTCATGGTTAGGCCACATAGTTTAATAAACTGTGCACCAACCTTCTGAATGATAGTATCCCTAAAATAGAGATCCACTAGATTGTACTGCATAATTTAAAACTATGAGCCAATCTTGCCTTTTTATTGTCCATTAACCAAAGGGGTCGTATAGTTGTTCTGTATGGTTTGAAAAACCATTCACCAACTGTTTATAGCTATTATACCAAAAAACTCTCATCTTACATGGTTTCCTAGTCAGAGTGCATGGTTTACCCGAACCTTGTTTCCTTAAAAAACCCTTCCAAATCACTCTAAAACCCATAAGAAACTCCTGAAACTCAACCTAAGTATTATAAAACTTTAAAATACATAATAAAAGGGTAAATTACTTGAAACTATGGTTGTTAAAATTAGAATGTGAATACCAAAAGTGTAAGAAATTTGGTACCGGTGGTCGAGACTATTTCTTACTAGTTGGTGATAGTTACTTTGTACATTTTTTATACAACCAAAAATTGATATTTTCTAACCATCATGGTTCAATTTTCTGATGTCTTTACTAAAAATTTATTTGGGTTTCCACCTAAAATAGAAGTGGAACTTTTTATTTGTATCCTACTAGGGACAAGTCATATTTCACTGACATACTATATAATATCACCAACATAATTAATAGAATTTATGGTATAGTTGGAATAGTTGAAATGGAAAGGATTAATTGTAAATAGTACATCTCCATGGGAAATACTAGTTCTATTTGTAAAGAAATAGGATATAACTACTCAAATTTTTAGGGATTATCATAAACTAAACCAAGATATGATAAATAATTGATATCGTATTCCATGAATTAATTATATTTTTGTTAAATTTAGGGGATCCAAATTGTTATATAATATTTATTTATGATCAAGGTATCACCAAATTCAAGTTCAAAAGGAGGATTTTTTTAAGATAGCTTTAAGGAGTCATTATGATCATTATGAATATGTGGTTATTCCATTTGTTGTTACAAATTCATAAGTGGTGTTTATGTAATTTATGAATTGGATATTTTAGAGGTGTCTTGACTTATTTATGGTAGTATTTTTTATGATATTTCAGTGTATTCGAGGACTAAGTCCAATCATGAACAAAACATGGGCATAGTGTTTGGTATGATGTGAGAAAATTACCTTTATATTAATCTTTAAAAGTGTGATTTTTTGATACATGTGGTATGTTTCATTGGTCATGTCATTTCTGAAAGAGGAGTTCTCATAGACCTTGAAAAAATAGAAGTTTTCATCTCATGGAAAACATTAAATAACATCTTTGAGATATGTAGCTTCCTAGGCTTAGAAGTATATTACCGATGCTTTGTTCATTATTTTTCCTAAATTGCCTCTCCAATGACATATTTTATGTGAAAAGGTGTTCCTTTCTGATGGAATGATGATTTTCAAAACACTTTTCCAGAGCTTAAGGTTTGTATTATATACACTCATATCCTTATGTTTCCAAAGTTGTGATGAGGCTATATAATATATTATGATGAATCCAAATCTAGTTCAGGATGTGTTCTCATATAGGGATATCATGTTGTAGATTATGTCTCATGAGATTTATGGGTGCATGAGAAGAATTAACCAACACATGATTTAGAGTTAGTTGTCGTAGTCCATGCCTTGAAAAATTGGAATCATTATCTCTTTGGTTAGAATTTTATGGAATTCACAAATTATAAAATCTTGAAACACATCTTCTCTCAATGATATTTGAATCTAAATCAATGAATATATATGAAATATATTAAGATCATTGAATTTGAATTTATGTATACACTAGGAAAATGAAATTTCATGGTTGATGCATTGAGTAGGAATTCATATAGTTAGATTACTAAAGAGGATTTAGATCAGTTGAAATTAATGATAGTTATATCTGATATGCTTCTTAATTATGATGAGAAAGGTGATATTTCTTTTTACTTTCATGTTTCTCTTATTCCAATTTTTATTGAATAGGTTAAAGATGATCAGGAATCTGATCTTGAATATATCACCATGAGGTAGAAACTTAATGGTGGGGAGAATACAGAGGGATAGATGATATATGGGAGATCTTTATTTCATTTTAGAGGTTGGATTTTGGTTCCTTCAACTTCTTGGGAACAACTCCTTTCTTCCAACCACCATTCGATATGGGTTATTTATCCTAGCATTTAGAAGATGTATAAAGAAATGATACTATAGTTTTGGTGGGATGGAATGCAGAATAAAGTGGAAGAGTATGTCTCGAGATGCCTCACCTTTTAATAGGTCGGGGAAGAGAACCAATGGAAAAATAGCATTTTGAAATATTTATTTATACCCATGTGGAAGTGGGAGCAGATAGATATGGATTTTATTTCAGGTCTACCAAGAATGGTTTGGAAACATGATTCTATATGAGTGATAATGGATCGGCTCAAAAATTTGGCTCACTTAATCCCTATTCATGAATCTAATGAGGTGGAATAATTACAAAAACTATATATTTGGGAAGTTGTAAAGTTTCATGGTGTACCAATTTCAATTATGTCTAACCAAGACCCTAGGTTTACATCTTAAATTTTGAAATCCTTACAGAAATACCTTGGAACTGAGTTGATCGTGACCATATATTATCATCCTAAAGTGGATGGGTGATCTAAATGGACAACCCAAATGTTATAAAACATTATTAGAGCTATTTTTTTGGATTTTGAAGGCTCAATTGAGGATCATATACTGTTAGTAGAGTTATCATACAATAATAGTTCTCAGTCATTGATACATATGGCTCCTTTAGAATTTTGTATAGTCATCCATGTCATTAACCACTTTTTTGGGTTAAATAGGTGAGTCTTCACTTATTGGACCTAGACTTGTGCATGAGATGATAGAAAAGATTCATATAATTAGTAAGATAATGGAAACAACTCAGAGTCATCAAAAATCATATGTGGATCATCTTTGTCGGCCATTATTATTTAGTGTAGGTGATCATGTATCCATAAGATTAGGGAATTGTAATTTTGGAAAAAAAGTAAATTTTATCCTCAGTATAATATCCCTTTTTAGATACTTGAATAAATTGGTGATGTGACTTATCGGTTGGATTTACCACCAAATTTTAGCTCAGTGCACAATTTATTTCATGTATCTTAATTGAAGAGGTACCTACCTAATCTTAACAATGTTATTTGATGAGACCATGTTGATCTGGAGCTTAATACTACATTGATTAACATTCCAATATAAATTTTTTATAGATAGAATATGATCTTTCATGGAAGAAGTATCAGTTTGGTATGAGTTATATGGAAGCATAGTGAAATCTAGGAAGAGACATGGGAATGAGAAGAATTTATGTTGAAGAAGTGACCCAAAATTTTCCAAAGAACTAAAAAAATCCAACTTTCCATGGATATAAATACCAATGTTGGGGAGAATTAAACACCCCCAACTATAGTTACTTTACCCTTTTATTATGTATTTTTACGTTATATAATACTTGGATTGATTTTTGAAAACTTTTGGATGGTTTTTTTTTTTTGAAGTGTTACTAGAGGTTCATGGTTTGTGGATGGTTAGGGGAAACCATGCACTATCTCTAGAAAATTTTGAAAGAGTTTCTATGCAAGTTCACAGTTAAAGTATGGTTTTTCCAAATGGTGTTCATGTTCGGAGAAAATGTGTGGGTGGTGATAGTGGTAGAATCATGGTTAGTGAATGGTTTTTCAAACCATGTAAATAAACCATTCAAAAGGGTGGATAGAAGACATTATCATTGAATGGTTGGCACATGGTTTTCTAAACCGTGTGATACAACCGTGCGGCTCTGTGACACCTCATGTCATCACGGGTTGTAAAAATAAAGGAAAATTTAAATCTATTTTTTATTGGGTGTGTTTATGTAAAAATGGTAAATTATCCTATAATATTATCTCAGATAATTTTTTCAACCACTCTATTGGTCCCGAAATAGGTTGTTTACCCTAGGATAAGTGTTTGGAGGAAATATAAGTTTTAATTTTTAGGGAATATTTCTTAATTAAATATTAATTTTTTTCATGATTATTCATTTATTGATATATTTTAAATAGATCATCGGGTTGAGATTACATCTTCATGGTTGAGTCTAGAATTTGGGGTTTTTCTGAGGTAAGGCATAAACTCATCATGGGAATTGGGTTCGGGCCAAGGCCCCTTTTCTTTTTCACTTTCTTTTTATTTTTTCTTCATTTTTCATTTTTCACTTCTTCTTTTCTCCCATCCCCTTTCTATTTCCACATAAGGCCTTATGGAATTTCCCCTTTTATTTCTTTGTATAAGATATTTATAGGGATAGTATAGGGAGGGAGATGATTTTATGCCACCCTGGGATCTACTGTGGAGGTAGATTGAGGCTCGATGGGTGTGTGTCATAGAGTCGATGTGAAGATTTGGTAGTTTCTTCTTAGAGGTATACCTATTTTATGTTTTATTCTATAAATCCCCATATTTTATACATTTTTAAGTTTTAAATCCTTTTTATGGGTTTCTAGGGACCCTTTGGGGATTGATCTGGACTTAATCGGTGAAAAACAGGGGTTTTGGGCCATTTTTGGGGGGTTTTCCATTTGGTAAAACCCATATACACAGCATGTAGTTTAGTAAACATGCATTGTGTTCTTGCTATTTGGGGAAGATGAGTTTTTTGGGACTACATTCCATATACTAGGGTTACACGTCATGTAGTGGTGACTCAAGGTCTGTTGGGGGCACATGGATGTATAAGGTACATGGCCAAAACCCATGTGAGGTATGCAGTTAGTGTCCATTTACTATTCTTATCCAAACCTATATGGGTGTACATCACTAGGTACACTATTTTTTACCTCATTTGGTGTACACACCATGAATGGGGTAGTACATGTCATGTATCCTGGCATTATACACACTGAGTGGGTCAAGATACACAAGAAGGTACCCCATGTTGGGTTACACATCATGTAATGTGAGGCACATGTCATGTAATTTGGGAAATTACATGTTGAGTAGATAGTGGCACATGTACAGAGAGAAACTTTAGGGTTACAAATCATGTACCCCTAAGTACACACCATTTACTTTTTCTCCCTTTATGTGTTTTTCCTATTTTACACCCTAGAGTCATAATTGGACTTGTGAGTAGTCCATTATGATCATTTTTTCATGTAGATCATGATAATTGAATCCTTTTTTTGTTTAGAGTTTGTTTGTATGGTTTTTGGATAGGGAGAGTTTAGTAGGAGTATTTATTTGTGGTTTTGTTTTAGAATCCTCTGGTGGGTTGGGTAGTGAGCTATGAGGTGTAGGTGAGGGTTGAGAGCTCAATGATTGCCCTATATTGAGTGTGACATGGTGATCTGTTTAATGTTATTTTGGATAGATCTCAGAAGTTTGGGTCATGTACTGTTTTTTAGGAGATCTTGGTTTGTATCTATGGTTAGGGACCATTTTCTAGAGGCTAGAGTTACTGAGGTTTAGATCATGTGTTTAGGATCAGATCTCTTATAGCCTTTAGATTGAGTCGACGCCTTGGGATAGCCGTTACAGCTGGGTGTCATTGATCTATTGAGACAAGTATGTGGGAATATTGAAGATTCCCTTATGGGATAGTTTCTAATTAAGTGATTAGTGGGTTTTACAGTTAGTTTTTGGGGATTCTCATTGTGGTGTGGTGTTTCTTTGGATTCCCTTATGGGAAAGCTGGTACCTAAAGATAGGTTATTTTCTAGGAAGGATGGTTGAGGTTTTTTTGTGTGTGATTTTTCCTAAGGTTTCATTGTGCGTAGGATCCCTTGTAGAGGGTCTCATATTTTTAAGGTGTTCATGGGGATTGTTTATAATTCCATTTTAGGTGTTTTGTGCTTTTGGATTCCCCTATAGGGTTGTTGTTTATTGAGGATCAGTTAGTGGACACTAAGAGACATTTGGGATGTTTCTGCACTGGGCATGACCTGTGCTTTTGGATGAGCTAGAGGAACCCCTTATAGGGTGTCTTTTTTTTCTATATCCTTTGGTTTTTTGAGGATATTTTAGATGGGAATGGTCTAAGATATTGGAAAAAATAGGGGATTCCCTATTTGTATGTCTCTTTGTGCTATAACCTCAGGGATTGTGGGATCTTTGAGTTTAGTTTATCCCTAAGGTGGGACATTGAGAGCCCATGGTTCATGTTTATTGGATGATGAGATCTAAGGTGTCATGGATAGGCATTTTTCTTTTTTATCCAATATTTTATCAGTGCTTCCAGTTTATCTTTTTTATGGTGGGTTCAAAATTGTATTTTCCCTTGTTCGGTTGGCCTTTGGTTGTGATGTTTGAGGCAGTCTCTTCTTAGAACATTATTTGAGGAGGAGACCCTTGGGATATCTTAGATAAATTATTGGAATTTAATTTTTATATGGTTCTCTACTCTACTATTTGGTGATTTTTAGATGGTATTAGGGAGCTAATGTATTATCTAGATGAGTTAAATTCTCCTCTAGTTGAGTATTCACCCTGGCTAGAGTGGATTTGGGCACGTGAGGTGTTGAGAAACTTACAGGATGGGTTCTTTCCATTGTTTTTCTCCTAGAACCATGTATTCTATGTGATTTCATGTTTATTTATGTATCCAACCTATTTTTTACTATAGATAGTTCTTGATTCATTTATAATAATTTCAGGACAAACAGGTTCTCTGGTTGTGTTGACCTAGATGTTCTTGTCACTAGTTCAGATTGTGTTATTGGACTCCTAGATCCTGGTATATGTGAATTTTCATGTGGATACCTATGTTTATTCCATAGGGTCTAGCATTCATTCATTTTAATTTTGAAATATTGTATCTCCTGTGTAGATCTATAATACATGTCTTATGTCATGTGGCTAGTGATCCATTTATTATAAATCCATATGCATGGGCCAAAGCAAGGGTAGATTTACCTCAGGTGTCAGACTATAACCCATGTCTGGATCTTTTATTTATTTTACCTCTTTTATTTCATGCATTTTTTTGTTTTATGTTATTATTTATTAGTTTTATACTAGGTTGGGTATATCACATGTGCATTCACTTGTTAGGAAATAAGATTATTGGTTCACCGTTGGGGGTGGCCTATTGAGATTTATTTCTCACCCCATGTACATTCACCTCGGTATGCATGCAGATCTGATGTCTACTTTCAGGTTGGATCATATGTTTTATTATGGATTCGGTTGAGACCTGGTGGTGCTTGATTGAGTAGATCCACTTGTGTGGAATCTCAATAGAGGGCTAGTGCAACTCATGTATTGTGGAGATTGGGTATATGGTTCAGATCAAAGTTAGAAGTAGAGCCTATTCTATTTATTTTAATTTTTTATTTTGTATGTGTGTTCATCCCAATGGGTGATTTTTATTGTTTTTTTCATGCTTTGATTCTATATGATTGTATGTCACAATTCATTTATTATAGCATGTCATTTTTCTATTTATTTATTATTCATACTCTGATGTTTATTTATATGGATGGTTTTGTTATTTCCACTGTTATTACACTCTAACCAGAGTATATAGTCTCCCCACTATCTCTTTTAGACCCTCTCCATTGTTCATTGGTCTCTAGAATATGGGGATTCACACTTGAGGCCTTGTGGTGTTCTAGTTGAGTGAAGTGTTTGGTTGACATAGGATAGTTCATTACAAAAATGTATCAGAGTTTTTTGGTTTTATTACTTGGGGTGTTAGTAGATAGGTGGTCTAGGAATGTGTCAGAACATGTAATGGATATTGGAATAGTGTGTGGAAAACCCCTTTTCTAATAGAAATTTCAAGTTTCTAAGGCATGGAATTGTTATTATTGGTTTCTATTTTTATGATTGTCTAATTTCACCTAGTGTGATTCACTTGAGTTTGTTGATTTATGATTTATTATAGTATTTTTCTCTTGGACCATGGGCAAGAGGACAATGTTTATACATCATTCTAGGCACATAGGATTCACATGACATATGTTTTTCTATGGTGTTTTTACTGATGATAGAGGTTTTGTTGTTTAAAGTGTCTCCAATGGCCTATATGGTGTGTCACATATAGATCCATAGTGGAATTATACTCAACTAGACCACATATATATATTTTCTTATGACGAAAGGTCAAGTGGATCTTGTGGTGAGAGGTTCACTAGTGATGGATATGTATTCCCTTCATCGAGGGATGCAAGGAGACCCTTTTGGGTTGGTAATGGTATCTGAGTTCTCTATTGATGGCTTTATGAGGGCAAGAATTCCTAATGGATCATTAGAATAGGATTGATTTACCTTGTGGTAGTGGTTCCCACAAAGTCTCGAGTTTATGTTCCTTGGGAGGGATCTTTTCTTGACACATGATTTCTATGAGGTATTGTGGGGGATCCCATGTGACTACTAACACTGATGGCTTGGGTGGGTGTGGATATTCTTCCTTGGTGGGGACATTGAGGTATTATTTCACTAGGATGTGGTTGGGAATAATGATTCCTGGTTTTGGAGAAGTGAAGCATTATGAGTTATCCCAGTCTCATGGCTTGACTAAGAGGGTAAGTTTGGTTTGATACTAAGACCTGATCATTTTTGTAGAACCTTAGGTAGTAGAGCAGGAGCATGGATGGATGCTTCTAGTTTTGGATTTATTCCCAAGTGGATGGTGGTCATGTGGTTGATCATGTCATGAGAGAGATGCCTTGTTTTTTAAGAGGAGTGTTGAGGGTTCTCTAATATGTTGGAACTAACTTGTGTGAGGACCTTTTGATGCTCCGTTTTGTCACAGAGTCCAAATATTGACTAAGGGGAATACCTCGAGCAAAGAACAAGGAAGATTCATCAAAAAATTGAAAAGGCATTAAGGCACACAAGTTTACCTGTGCGCCAGCCTTGAGCACGCAAGTCACTTTCGCGCTAGATATGTGGCGTGCAAGTCACTTGCGCACCCTAAGTGAAATTTCTCCCAAACCTTAGATGGCTTCTAAATACCCCCTGTGGGCCCCCCATTTCGAGGACGAAAAAATACAAAACTCAGATTCAAGCTCTGGTCACCCAAGTCTCCGTCAGAAGTCTTCCAAACACTTCTAAGGTAATTATTTACCTAGAATGGAAGTTATAAAGAGGAAGAATAAGGCATAAGTGTTGAAACTCATCAATACTTGCGTGCCTAAGTGTCTAACCCTTAAGGAAAATGAAGACACTTGTGCGTTGGCTTTCCCTCTCAAGGAAACTTGCACGCCACCCATCTAAAAGCCTCTAGGTATGATACTAAGGGCTACAATTCAAGGCCTCCCAAGTATCACTTCATAGGTTCTTCATCGCCCAAGTGCACTCATGTCGTGCAAGTATACTCACACGACCAGGACTTGCGCAGCAGAACAATACTTGAGTGCATCCTTCCAATTCACTTCCTTTCCTCAAATTAACCTCTCCTCTTCAAGATTTTTCCTTTAAAGACCTCTTCAAAGTCATTTATGGCATGGTTCCTTTGTTGGCTTCCTTATCTGAAAGTAATTCTGTGGAACATCTCTCAAAACCTCGTGATTTACATAGCTTTATATCACTAAGGTTAGAGATTTCCTCCATTCGACCTCATCCTTTAAGATGAGAAGATCTTTTAATCTGGGCATCCTCCTTAGGAATAAGCCCCAAGTTCCCTGTTCATGGGCATATTACTTAGGAGTAATCCCCAATCATAATTTCCCTTAACTTGGGCCTCCTTCTCAGGAGTAATCCCCAGTCATAATTTCTCTTAACCTAGGAATCCTCCTTAATAGTAAGTCTCGGTCTTAATTTCTTTTGATTTGGGCATTATTTTTAGGAATAAAACCCAATCATAATTCCCCTCTAATTTGGGCATCCTTCTTAGGAGTAAGCCCTAAGTTAAATATTCAAATCTCCTTAAAGCACATATACCTTTATGTACCTTGTTCCTAGGTTTCTTCCCTGAATTAAATCCCAATCCTCGTCTATCTTAGGCGGTCATACATATGTAAGACCAACATCATTTCTTATGATTGCATCTTTCATGGCACAATCGTTGAGTTTTACTAATACCTCATGTTTCTCACACCGATCATGACTCACGTGATCTTAGAGTGTAATAGTATTTATGACATCTCTCTTTGGGCCATCAATCATGCATAAACCCCATACTTTTTCACTCGAACTACGTGGGTTTTGATTCCTTTTCTAAACAAGGATACGTAGGTAGCCCATCTGTGGGTACGATCCCAACTCTAAAATAATCTTTGTCTTTCTGAATGAAAATAAACTTCAAGTGCCCCACTGAGTGGATTTAAAACCAGTATGGTCATCATAATGACCAAGGGAGTTCTATATAATATATGGAAGGATACCATTGACTAAGAATCGCTAATTCATATAGATGATTCTCTATTGATGAAGAACCTCAAATACATATAAAAGATTCTATAAATATCCTACATATCAATCATTGATTGCAAGATTTAAAGGAAAACTCATTTTCATACTTGGTGAATTAATAAGGATTCACGAACATAACTCAAATCTATAAGAGAGTCCTAGAGTAGACAATAATTCCCCTCAAAAAGGTGTGATGAGTCTGACCTCCCATCCTCTCGACCAATGCAAATTCTTAAGCCTCATCATTCCACAACTAATGAGCACCTACCTTTGGAAAGTAGGTACAAATGGATATGTAATCATTGGATGTTTCCAGTTCTACGAATAAACCCGTTAGAAACTGATTCGAAAGTTTGAACCTTAAACAAAACAAAGGTCTTACCCATTTCTAGAAGAAACAAAAATGGTGAACCCGACGTGAATACTTAACCAAGTTAAATGATGTTTTACTTATTTTTTTAGGACCCTATTTAACTTAATGTGAGGGCCAACAAAGAAATCAATAACATATGTGCTTATCCAAAAGATGTAGAGGATGAACTTATCTTGATTATGTCTGTTATATCAAACAAGCACTCTTTTCCAAGATATCTCTGCGTTGCAAAAATTGATTCTTTAAAGTTCACACCTGTGAATACCTCGACTGAAACTCCTACTGGATCCTCATCCGCTCTAAGGACAACATCACCTACCCAGCGTCTTCAACTTTGGGTCTCAAATGAACTGGTTAAGGAATACCATCAACACAGTACCAGTTCGACTCTGGAGGCCACTCGACAAGCCCTCCAAGTCAATAATTCACCCTGGTTGTCCGGACAGCGATGACCAATGATCAAGAAGTAAGTGGTGCCAACCACTGTTTCCAACCGTTTTGGGTCATTATCCCCGGAACGCAATCACCAGTCCCTCCCAAATTTTGGGGAGGTGAATGAGAAGGTCACTCAAGGACTTAATTCAAGAAGATGGGAGTCATTCCTGAGGGATCCCATCAACAATCACCACCAGACTCGTGCGGTAGTGCACCCTCAACATGATGAGGGTATCACCTTTAGGGGTTCGGCTCAGGTTCCTTAGACCCGAGCACACAAGACGAACCATCAGAGGTGAAATCTGGTCAACAGGGAGCAGGTTCTTACTTCTACCCCCTCCAGAGAATTACATCAATCCAACTTGATGGAAAACAATGAGTGGGCATATACACTCATCCGTCCTGATGTTACTACCCAGCAGACTCGTCTGGAAGTAACACGCTAATCCCTCCAGAAAATTCCAGTGGAGTATTATAGGCAGGCATATACACCTGTTTATAATCCATCAGCTAGTCAGCAGGCTCGTCTGACTACAAACAAAGAAACTCTCCAATCAAATATGGTGGCAAATAATCAACAGGCACATACACCTGCAATTCATCGGGCTAACCAAGTCTCGTTTGGTAGCACCCGGAGATGTCAATTGGAAAGCTCCAATGGCAAGCAGGAGGCAAACACAATTTTTTTCCCCACACATGAGTACTGTCAGAATTCACTGACCAGAAAAGGAGGAAAGGATAAATAATACACACTTACTCCAAGCACAGAATGGACGTATATTCTCTTTCCAGCAACTGAAGTCACCAAGCACATTCTGACAATGGTGAAGGAGCAGAAGCAAATATCTGCCCATATTCTGAATGCATGTCAAAATATTATAACAAATCCAGGAGCATCACAGGGAAGGAATCATAAATCTATCCCTATCAGTGGAGTGACTCATCAATATGTCACTCCGGAACAGATACACACCTCTATCCCAGTCCAGGAGGGTTGTGGGATATACTCCCCCATGTTATATGGACAATCAAGTCAGGCACATACACCCAATTTGAATGGAGATAATCAGCCTAACCTGGCCATTTCTCATGAGGAGGCACATACACCTACCCATAATAACCACTTTTTTCAACAAGTGGTTCCCAAAGTGAGTAAGAAGGTGTCTAAGAAAAAGACCCGTCCAGCACAGTCGAGAAATCAAGAGCCAATCTGCAATAAGGCCTTGCTCGACGTTGGATTTCTTGAAGCCCTCAAACAATTTTCTGTTGCAACTCAAGATTTTACTCTCTCATTCCCTGATTCTGGAATTAATAACAACAGTTTTGAAGGTCTTCATCAGACATTTCCTCATGAAGGCTTGCTTCATGACAGTTTGGTCGATCTCGAAGTATCATCTTCAGATGAGAGCCACGATAACCCTCTACGTGGCCAGAAGATCAAGGAGCAAAAGGTTTCATCTTTTGATGTAACATACCATGGTGGTCCTCCCCATGATGATGAATTTATCTATGAAAGTCCTCTCCATAGTAGTAATTCGCATTTCTTGGAAAATTATTCATAGGACAATGTAGTAATGAGAAATCCATCTTATCTTGAGACAATTGAAAATGTGAATCCAGTCATGTCTGATGATTTACCACTATCAGGTGAAATAATTTCTCAACCAGAAGATATCTTGGGGTGTAGGTAATTCTCCAAACCACCCCTGGGTCATTCATCTTCAAGTTTGATAAATGAATTATCTACCAATCTTGTTGAATCTGATGAAGAAACAAAGAAGCACCAGCTTTTTTCTAATCAGGTAGAAGAATCTTTATTGGATGATAAGGAGTAAGTGCTGAATATGAGAAAACAACTGGTGAAAGTTGAAGTACCATTCATGTTTTGGCCTTTGGCTGACTCTCAGTATGATATTCCAGAGATGTTGACAGAACATTTTATTCATGATATTCATCTCAACATGTGAAAAAATATTTGTCATTTAAAAGAGAAAATATTATCTTATGATGAATATGAAAATAATTTCAAGATAATAGAAGGGTTACAACACCAAATTGATTTGGCATCTCTCTCAGTTTCCCGATATCCAAAGGTTGAAAAGCAATAGAGAGCCCTTCAGTGTTCATACCTTGGCACGTTAAAAAGGTTGCGCCGGTTAATTACCAATGCCCCATCTGGTATTCATATCAGGGGATGGGGTGTTCATGGAGCACTACATTTCACTATACTCTCTAGTCAACAAAGCTCACCTAAGGTGGTCTCATGCAATGTTATTTCCCAGAACTGGCCACATCTAGCTGGTTTTGTGCATAATCAAAGGCTTTCCCAAGAATAGGCCTCAAATAGTTCTTCTCAAAGTCAGGAATATAAAGAACAAGTTGTCGAATTACTCTTACATCAAGCAAATGAGAATATCGAACAGGCTTCTTGTTTAGAGCATCCACATCATCAGGTGACAGAATTGTCAGAAATAATACAACGATCATTTGAGATGGATGATTTGAGTGGGTGTAGGTGGATGTATCCGGCTAATTTCTAGACTAAAGTCCGTAAGATCAGGAGATCTTTTAAGAAAGTCTCAGATGTATCATCTCAAGAACCACCTCAACTTGCCAGACTGGGGACTTTTTTAATCCAACCCTCGAAATCAGCAAATAGGATTTGAGGAGTTGAGCAGGAATAGCAGGAACAGCCCAAGTCCATCGGACTTGGGACTTTTTCAAATCATCAATCTCTTCCTCAATGAAAGTCAGTCTTCTCTTAATTAGGGAAGAAGCCACAAGAGGAATGCAGAGCTGAATTATCATAATATTCCCTTCAAATTACGGTTCATCAAGAAGTTCCTGAGGGATCAACTAAACAAAAGGCAATGTCTCATCAAGGACATGGAAGAAGATATTATTGCAAAAAAGCCGATAAAAGGGATGAAATGCATTATGCATCAATAAATGTCATCAATGTCGTTGTCACTGATCCCCCAGAACATGAATTTCACTCAGAGGAATCGGATGAGGAAGTTTGTGCTCAAGAAGTTGTACACACAGAAATAAATGAAGAAGGTGTGCGTACCAGAGGCTAGAGGGCTGCCCAGAGGTAAGATATTCCTTTGAGTAATGCCCTTCCATACTCCAGAAAGGAACATGCCAAGGAAAAGGGTAAAATTCAGGTTATGACCCACCCTACCTATGGAGAAGGCCAATCACTCTCATTAGAGGAAAGGTTTGCACAACAAGAAGAAGAAATGAAGGAGTTAAGGAGGTTGAATGCAGAACTAATTCAAGGTAGTCTTCCTCCTAAGCATGCTTGAGTCAGTCATTCAAGGGAATTCATTGCAGTTACTGGGATGGATCAAGAATATCCTCCTTAACAAGTACACCCTCACAGGTCCAATCCTATGAGTCATGTGCGACAACAACCGGTAGTGCTACCATCAGTTGTAGTACCAGTCACCACACCTGTCCAAACTCCAGTTATTTCACCTGCTCAGGTCCAAGATCAACTAGATGTTTCTCAAAAGTTAATAACTACCATTGAGTCATTAACATCTCGGTTGGAAGCTATGGAGGGAAAACGTGCACAAGTTCAACTGGAAAAGAAATCTTACCCTGAATGGGTTGATGCAATTCCTCCCCCATAAAATTTTGAGAATACCACATTCCCAATTTCTAATGGTTCGGGAGACCCAGAACAACACTTAACACATTTTGTTTCTCGTTTTGATCCTATGATGGGAACTCCTCAACAACAAGAAGCTATTAAGATCAGATGTTTTTGCAGTCATTACAAGGGTCTACTTTTGTCTGGTATACAAGTTTGATGTCTCGGTCAATTACTAGGTGGGAAGATCTCCATCAACGATTCCTTCTTCAATTTATCTCAACATTTCCAAAGATAGAATTTTTTGATCTTAACAATTATAAGCAAAGGGAAAATGAAAGAGTTCCGTACATCATTGATCGTTGGAAGGGATTAACATATTCCTTAATCTTAGAACTCCCTCAAGAAGAGTTGTTGTCAATATGTGTGGCAAATTTGCATGATGAATTACGCACACCATTGATCCCTATAAAATACACAGGAGGGTTTTGAGACCTTAATTCAATCGCTCATCAGATTGAAGACTCTCTTACAAAGACTAAGGATAAAACTGGTGTAATTCCATCAGCTCCAGGAAGGAGAATAGGTAGATAAGAGACTGCTACAGTTACACTTAAACAGGCACATGTACCTGCTTCTACTTAAAAACCTTCATCTTACCAAAGGGCTCCACCTCCTGAGCGTCAACAATAGAGGTCGTCTCATCAAGATGATCAAAGAGATCAAAGATGGAAACAATTTGAGGATCTGAAGAACAAAGTTTATTCTTTCTGAAATGAACAAGTTCCTGGTTACTTCATTTCGGCTCTAGAAAATAATTTGGTTCAGTTGCCAAGGCCTAAAATGCCAAACAAGGAAGGAGATGAAGACCTTCCCAACTATTTCCCATTTTATCATATGTTGGGGAATCCCATTCAAGAGTGTTTTGTCTTCAAAGACTTCCTGCAAAATATGGTGGACTCTGGACAGGTAAAACTGAAAGGTTCTTCAGCCCAGGTAGCATGTGTTACTGATACAAATCCAGATGAAGGAGGCGAATGGAACGAAGTCAAAAGAAAAAATGCATAGAAATATGATAATTGGATGGTCAGGAAAATGATCAACCAAACTCATGTCATTTTACAGACACAATTGAAGAAACCAATTTTGTCTTCTGCTATGAATGCCACAGCAAAACCCCCTTCTTCAGAAGGAAAATCCTCAAAGAGGTGGTATAATTCAAAGAAAGAAGAACAATTAGAAGAAGATGAGCTCGTGTCAAAGCCCAAGTTTTCTTTGACTTTGATAGATTTTATTCCATCTAATTTAAAGACACGGGCACCACCCCACCAAACAGAACAGCCTAAACTAGCTAATCAGGCAGAATCTTCATCAGATGAAGAGTTGATCTTTGGTTCTGTTAATATGATTCACTTAACGGATCCATATGCCAGTCACAGTTTCGATTTTTATGAGCTTGAGTTCCCTGTATCAAACATAGGAGTTAGATGGAGTTCCAGAGGTTTATGATAGAGGGGAAGACGTGGATATTTCAGAAGCCACTATTCCAATTCTACCCCTACTAGAACTGTATATGTAGCAGAAACTCATGGCAGAGCCCTTCAACGGGCTCAACAGGAACAAGAAAGTTCTTCCACACATGGAAGATTCAGTCCTGTCATAATTATTTTGGAGGATCATTTGGAGGTTACACCTTCTTCCTCTCAGCAAGTAAATAGACCTTGTCGGTCTAATCTGCCAAATCTAAGAGTATTTCTAACTCCCACCCCGATACAAGATGCATCTACTTCCAAAGCATCAACTTCTAAGGCACCTGCAAAACCACATGTTCCTGTTGGGAAACACAGATCTTTGGACCAAAAGTATGATGTCTTGAAACATTTTTCCCAAGTACCGTCCAAGTTATCAATTCTGGATGCCTTAAATCTATCAAAGGATCTTCGGGAGGCACTCATTAAGGCTTTGTCAAGTCCTCAGGAATTCAAAACTGAAATTTTTGTGGCTGAAGTCTATCATATAGAGAATGATCCTGCAGAATGTCATGCAGTGATATCTTTTATAGATGAATATGAAGATGATGTTGTGCATGGACATATTATCCCTTTGTATTTATCTGGCAAGGTCAATGATGTAGAAATCCAAAGAGCTTTCATTAATAATGGTCCAAGAGTCAACCTCATCCCTATTCGTACACTTCGTCAATTGGGCCTCATAAAATCTGATTTATCTCTTTCTACTTTGATGTTGCAAGGATATGATAAAAATGAACAAGAACCTCTGGGTAATATTACACTCAGAACTCAGTTTGGAGACCTTGTATCCAATTCAGATTTCATGGTTGTTTGTCATGACACAGCCTTCAACATTTTTCTTGGAAGACCTTGGCTACATCAACATGTGGCTATCCCTTCATCATACCATCAATGTCTCAAATATTATTTTAATGGTCAAATTGGGATATTGTATAGTGATAAATCCCCATTAAAAACATGTGAATCTCAATACATTGAGGCAGAATTCTATCACATGGAGAGAAAGGAGATATCCACGAAAAAGGAGGTTACCAAAATTAATGCTCCATATGGTTTGGAAAAGATTCCAGTAAACCCATTCATACATGTGAGTACAGATTATTTGTTTCCTATCAGTCAAATTGACAGGATAGACCCAAATCCAAATACTCTTACGGAAACTTCCATAATGTCAATTACAGCAACCAAGACAGACAGCATGGGAGAAATTGGTGATTCACCAATCAATGATTAAAGCTCAAATGGAGATGTCTTCATTTCATCCTATGAAATCCAGAAATTCTATACTTCATCAACCAGGCCAAAAGAAGTTATATAAATGTCAGAGATGAATGATGATGTCGATTATCAATCCACCATCCCCTGTTTATTACCCAAGGAAGACCCTTCATCATCAATAGGGTCAGAAATGGTAGCCTCTTCTTCAAGATGTTCAAATTTTAACTTCTCTCTTGATCATGAAAATTCTGATTCATCATCTACTATTCAAGTAGAAACAAAAGAAGTAACAAATATTGAATAAGAAGAAGAAGATCTCAGGGATACTCCTCCAGCATTTGAAGAAGGTATCTCTACCACTGTGGATGAACTCATAGAAATAAATCTAGGTACAAAATAAGATCAATGCCTCACTTTAATTACTGCGACCATGACTCTTGAAGAGCAAGAAATGTATATTTCTTTTTTAAATCAAAATCAAGATATATTTTCTTGGAATTATACAAAAATTACAGGGCTTGATCCTGATGTTTCTACTCATCATTTGGGTTTGCTAGAAGAACATCGAGGATTCAAGCAAGCTACAAGAAGAACACACCCAACTTATGATTCCAAAATTGAAGCTGAAGTGGATAATATTATCAAAGATAACTTTGTCAAATAAGTTCAATATCCCAAATGGTTGGCTAATATTGTCCCTGTAAAAAAGAAGAATATAAAAATTAGATTTTTCATTGATTTCATATATCTTAATCGGCATTGTCCCAAGGATGATTTTCCAGTTCTGATCACAGAACTCTTAATTGATGCAACAGTTGGCTATGAAGCACTTTCCTTCATATATGGATATTCTGGGTATAATAAAATCCAAATGTCTCTAGAAGATGAAGAATATACAACCTTCAGAGCCCCTAAAGGTGTGTTTTTCTATCGGGTAATGCCCTTTGTCCTGAAGAATGCGGGTGCAACATATCAATGTAACATGCACCGTATCTTCAAACCCTTTTTAGGGAAATTTTTTGAATGTTATGTGGATGATTTGGTGGTTAAATCTAGAAAACATTCTAATCACTTGGATGATTTTGAAATCATGTTCCACAAACTTCGATAACACAATTTGAAGATGAACCCCTTAAAATGTGCTTTTGGGGTAACCTCGGGAAAATTTCTCCGCTTTGTTGTGCGCCATCCTGGTATCAAAGTTGATCCTAAGAAGACAAATTCAATCCTTGGTATGTCACCTCCTCAAAATTTGAAGTAATTGAGAGGACTTAAAGGAAACTTGTCCTATATTCGGCGTTTCATCGCCAATCTGGCAGGAAAATGTTTACCCTTCAGCAAATTAATGAAGAAGGGAGTCACTTACCAGTAGACTGAAGAATTTCATGAAGCATTCAATATTCTCAAGAAATATCTCTTGATCCCACCAGTATTAATGCCACTTATTGAATGAAGACCACTTATTCTTTATGTGATAGCTTTGGAGTGATCATTGGGTTCCTTTCTTTCCCAGAAGAATGATGCTGGGAATGAAAACAGCCTTTACTATCTCAGTAGAACTATGCTTGAGGAATAAACTCGATATTCAAGTATTGAAAAGTGTTTCCTAGCGTTAATATTTGTAGTTCAGAAATTGAGACACTACCTGCAACATAATGAGGTCCAATTAGTATATCACAATAACCCTCTCAAATTTATCCTTAGTCGTCCATTGCTTACAGGACATCTGGCAAGGTGGGTAGTTTTTTTATAGCAGTTTTATATCTAGTATGTGTCTAAAAAGGAAATAAAGGGCCAAGATCTGGCATATTTCCTTGTTGAACACCCTTCAGTAGAAGATACATCTTTAGATATTGAACTCTCTGATGAGGAAGTATTCTCTATTCAAGATAATCCTCAAACATGGGAAATGTACTTTGATGGTGCTTCCAGAAGTCCAATAGGGAAGAAAATGGAAGATCCTAAACTCAAAAAAGTTGGGTTAGGAATTGTTCTTATTTCCACAGAAAAGGAAATTCTACCCTATTCCTTATTATTGTTGGAAGGAGGTATAAATAATGAAGCATAATATCAAGCTCTCATTGCAGGATTGGAGTTGGCGCTTCAAGCACAGGTGAATCACTTAAAGGTTAAAGGTGATTCGTACTTGGTAATCAAACAAGTCAATGGGGACTATGCCACCAAAAAAGAAGAGTTTATCCCTTTATATGATTACATCAGAGAGTTAATGGCGGAATCTCCTTCAGAACCAACATTTTCTTATGTCCCATGATCACAAAATTCTCAAGATAATGCACTGGCTAATGTAGCCACGACTCTGGTAGATCGAAATCGGGATGAGACAATCATCAGTATTGCCCATCATCATACAGTTTCACCTTATGTTCAAATCAGAATAGAGAAAATCAATGATTTTAGTCCCATTTCTGAACTATATGGTCATACTACAGGATGGATGACACCTATCAGGGAATACCTTCAAAATGGAATACTCCCACCTGATAGAGCCGGGAAGGAACAAGTCTGGAGATGTGTGGTCAATTTTACTCTTTATGATAGCCCAGATCACCTAGAAAAAATTCTATACAAGCGAGGTTTTGATGGAATTCTCTTCAGATGTATTGATGGTAAAGAGACAATGGCTGTCATGAAAGAAGTACATGCAGGAGTCTGTGGTGCCCACCAATCAGGACATAGACTGTCTGATCAAATTTGAAGGCTTGGATACTTTTGGCCTTCAATGATACAAGATTGTGTTGATTTCACTAAGAAGTTTCATTCTTTCCAAGTATATTCCAATTTCATTCATAAACCCCCAGATTTTTTTCATACATCTAAATACTCATGGCCATTTTCCACATGGGGAATGCATGTAGTAGGACCTTACCCTTCAGCTACATCCAAGTAGTTTAAGTATATTCTTACTGCTACTGACTTCTTTTACAAATGAGAATATTAAATACCTCTCAAAGAAGTTATTTCTAAAAGCATTGTTAGCTTCATCAAGTCTAACATCATTACCAGATTTAGTGTCCCTCATACTATATTGACGGACAATGGAACCAACTTTTGTTCATCCAAGGTAAGGAAGTTGTATCAAGAATACAACATCAAATCCAACCATTCATCTCAGTATCATGCAATATCCAATGGAAAAATAGAATCCTTCAATAAGACTCTTTCAAACATACTGCAAAATATGGTGGATAAAGATAAGAAATCATGGCCTGGTAAACTTTTTCATGCTTTATGGGCTTATCAGACCACCACTCGTACTGCTATGCGGTTAACTACATATTCATTGGTATATGGAACAGAAGCAGTCTTGCCCATTGAGGTTCAATTACCCTCACTCAGAGTATCCATTTGTGATCATTCATCTACAGATGAACAATCTCAAAAGCGATTGGATGAATTGGAACGATTAGATGAAAAAATATTGGGCACCCTACACCACTTGGAAGTCTATTAGAATTGAATAGCATGAGCTTTCAACAAAAAAGTTCATCTTCATTCATTCATTCAAGGAGAATTGGTATTGGTCCTTAGAACTCCAATGATACTAGGAAAGAAACCTCCAAATCTTGAGTCAAAATGGGAAGGACCTTACTCAATACATAAGGTCTACTCCAATGGAGCTTATTCTTTAATCTCAATGGATGGAGAACTCATCACAACTCCAACCAATGCCAGATTTCTGAAGAAGTATTTTGTGTAACACAAATACATTCCCGTCATCCTTGATATATAATGTTAAACTATACAGTCCTTGTCCTAGCTACATGATTCTAAACTGTGTATCATTGATCCATGCATATGGCCTTAAAATATTTTTAGTCCTTACTGCAAGACTTTAAACTGCATAGCCCCCATAGTTCTTACTACAAGACTTTAAACTGCATGGTTCTTTCATTTTCCAACATGACGTTAAACTATGTCCAGTCCCTTATATGTCCTACATGACATTAAACTGTGCATCGTTAAGGTTGTTTCTACCTCTTGTTTCTCACACCGAGTATGACTCACGTGAGCTTACAGTAAACTTCAACCATAATACCCTCTATGGGCCGCTAACCATGCATAAGTCCCAATACCATTTTTAGGTCGTTGTCCTCAATAACAACTTGATCACCAATTCATTCTTGAATCGAACTATGCATACTTTGATCCTTGCCTTCTAGTCTGGGTACGTAGGCAACCTCCTGAGGTTCAAGCCCAAAACCAATATCTTCATACTGGTTCACCTCCATCTCATATGATGTTGATTCGTGAAGTCTCCCCTAAAACCAATATCTTTACATTGTTTCACCATCGTCCTTACTATATGACGTTAAACAATACATTCCCCCATTGTCCTCACTGCAAGACATTAAACTGCATAGCAATACGTCTTAGCTACATGATGCTAAATTGTGCACCACCAGTCCATGAATATGACCCTAAACTATTCATAATTTTGTCCTGTATGACAATAAACTACCACATTCTTTGACACCCTCACCTGAGAGGGAATCATTATTTACATTTATTTCCAATCATGTTATATTCCAAGGACTACATGCATACATGGAAATGCCCGAACCTTTAATCTTAGGTCAACCCATCATTGCACTAAAGTCCCCTTTCACCCTTCACTTGTACAAACCAAATATGTACATAGGGTAATTCAAGAACTATGTATGGATTGATTCACATCCTTATTGGATAGGTAGGAATGTTTGAGCATCCCTCAAATCTAGCCCCAAGCCTTTGGGCCTAACACCAAATTCCACTTTCAGTCCCTTGGCTGAAAAGTCCCCTTGTGAAAACTTGAATGTGGTATGAAAACACTGGTCTTCATTCACATTGGGTTTGTAACAAACACACAATGTGTATTCCTCATTATGGTCTGAAATCTATGAACCTAAACTAAGATCTCCTACACTCTCATCCCACATAACGTTAAACTGTATTTCAAGAACTACGTATGGCTTGATTCCCATCCTTATGGGATACGTAGTGATGTCCAGCACCTCAATTCAGGACCCATCCACGACATGATTATGGTTAGCATTGGTCTTTGTATCTTCTTCATGCATTATACAATGCCCATTTTGATGTGTCATACTCCTAACCTTCAATACTTTCAAATCTCCATAACCCTTTTCTTGACTTCTGGTCACAAAATATCTAATACCCAGGAATTCTTTTTCCTGACTATGCAACACATTCCCTTAGGCGGCCTTGCATAAATAGACTACATAACAGACCTGTCAGCCAAAAGATATTATTATTTGACTATGCATTCAATGCCCTTAAGTGGCCCTACATAATTCAACCCCCTAATGGGTTTTTCAAATAGTGGTAACTTCATTCTAGGGAGAAAAACCTCTTTTTTACTTATTTTTGTTAACGACAATATGTAGGGATCCGCAAAAATATTCATCCTTAACATATTTGTCCCATACTCTTTTTCATGATCTAAAAGTATTTAAGTCTATGGTTTATATTTCCCTTCCCTGCATTTTGGTCAGACCTTCACAGGAGTGACATTCATCCAATTCTTTGACAATATTGATTGGAAATATCCTCTCCATATTCAAGTACCTCTCTCCATATAGCATACTATATGCTTTAGAAAATTTGAATCTCCATAAACTTTCATTGGATTTTTAAAAATAGAAAAGTAAAATTTCTTAGATTTTTTTTGCCTGACTATGCAGCACATCCCCCTAGGTGTCCTTGCATAAGTAGTCTACATAACAGACCTTTCAGCCAAAAGATACTATTATTTGACTATACATCCAATGCCCTTAAGTGGACCTGCATAATTCAATCCCCTAACGGGTTTGTTAAATAGTGGTAACTTCACTCTTAGAAAATACTTCCTCTAATGCATTTTAGCCCTTTTTTCATATCATTCCTCATATTCAAAATTTCTTAAGTCATAGTTTACATGTTTTCCCCCATACTTGAATATGGTAATATGTTTTCAGATAAATTATCAAGAAATTGATTCAATTTTAATCCATTCGGTCAAATCTATTCGACCTTAAACATTAGCCTATTTATGTACGATGTGCATGACTTTAAACTGCCCGCAAAAGATAAGGGAACTCTGAACAAAAGTTGAGTCCCAACTCACTAAACATACATTTTGTATGGTTTAGGTAATATTGAGCAATTAAAAGATGTAAAGTTATAGGGTTATTTTTAAAATCCTAGAAAAAATAAAATTATGCTTACGAGGCCCATTGTCTTAGGTAAAAATTTAAAGCAGGTAGCAAAATAATGTAGGCACAAATGATTAAAGATGAAAGTGTTTTTCATTGATGCACAAGAGTAATAAGGATATCCACAAACTGAAGTCTTTTCTCTTTTCCAAGAATTACAAGATGCTTTCAATATAACTCTTCATTTGATTTACGGCGTCTCGAGCTTTATCAGCAGCCTCTTGAAGTTCATGAACTCGACCAGCTTCACTCTTTTCAGCTTGATGGAGTGCTTTATTGGCATATGCGATGGATTTCATACCATTTCTTTGAACTCATTCCAGTGAATTGTTAAGCTGGTCAAGTTCCCCAGTAACAGCATCTAACTGTTTCTGAAGGTTCATATGTTGGACAACTTTCTCCTTGATCTTATGCTTTAGCTCCTTCAACTTGGCAGCATGATCAGCCTCAGCTCGGGACACCATAGCCTCAAATTCACTGATATTGGTCAACAGCCTCACTCTGGTCAAATCTTGACAGTACCTTTGCTCCTGCTCCCTTCTTAAAATGACTTGTTTCACCGTAGTATGGATCTCTTGATATCCAAAACCACCAAATCCCAACATGATGAACAGGGATGACAGTCGCGGGATCTTCGAAGACAGCTCTCAAGAGGCACTTCAGATATGATCTTCCATATGTTCCGCCATGCCTTGCGACGTGAAAATTGGAGGGCCTTTTGTACCTCTGGGTCTAATTCAGCATCACTATCATAGGGGGAAATATAGTACAGGATTAATTCACTTAGATAAGTTCCTTATTCTACTCCTTCCCCCTTGACCCTTGTTACTTCACTTTCTATTCCCATTGGGGTAGAGGCTGAGGCTTCACCTCCAGATCTAGCCACTAAAATTGACGGCCCTACATAGTCAATTGAAATTTTTGGTTAGTTTCAAAGGATAAAAAAAGTTGATTAATTTGTCTTGCAAATTAATAATATCCACAAATATTATTATCTCTTACCCAACGGTAGATCGGTAATATGAGAAGGATCCTCCCTGTCATTCCAAGCTTCAACAGGATTTTTAGGACGGGTTTCAGGAAGCTCTGTCAGGTTAAGCTCCACTTGAGCTAGTGTCTCTGCAATAATAGGGTTGTCTCTATCCCCTTCAGGAATTGGCAGGTCTGCATCTTCCTCAGATGGAACTTCACATTTCAAAAAATCATGTTCAGAGATGTAATAATAAATTTTTAACAGGATTAAGGATAACACTCATGTCCAAAATATTCTAAATTACATGGTAATTTAACATGATCTAAAATGTCTTCAAAATATGCGCCAAGTTTCATTATTTCAACCAGTGATATCTCAGATTCCTAGTTAGTCTCACTAGTGGGAGAATTCGATATGTCTTCTTGACGACCCTCATCCTGTGGCCTCTGACCCCGGACAGTTTCTTCAGAGAAAATTATGGCATCAGTTGCAGTGGCTGCCAAATGTTATGGTGCAGGTGTTGAACCTAAAGTATCACAGAATGGAAGTCAGTTGATGTTTTTATTCAACATTTTATGAAGCATTGTTAATTTACCAGAAGCGTGCTCTTCTCTCCTTGTAGCAGCAATAGGAGCAGTACTGGGAACAGACGCTGGCTCTTCTTTAGGTGCAGCCAAGTCAGTATGAATTTTTGACTATTCACCAGCACCCTTCTTCGTCCTCAGAGGAGGGTTAGTCTTCCTCCTTATAGGGGAAATTGAAGAATCACCTGCAATCCCAAGAAATATGAGCAATCTTTTCATGAGTTAGAATTCATGACTATCCTAAGGACTTACCACTACTAATGAAGCATTTAGCTATGAACTTCTTCCTTCGATGTTTTTGCTTCTTTGACTTTTTTGGTGTGTTGACATCGTCACCTCCAAATACAAAAATTGGAGAATAAAAAGACCTTTCTAACTCTACGTCCATGGCTTGTCGGCCTGGAGATACCTCCCCCAGCTCATGAGGAGATTTAGTAGCTCTGATGGCAGTTCCACCAAGGCTATATTGTGGTGAAGGAACCTCAGTAGTTCCATTCTTTACAAGATGCAAGATGAATAAAGTAATGTCATTGAGTAACAAAGAATTAACTGAAGTCAAGTTGCAAAGAAAATAAGGAAAGATACTTACATCTTCAGGAACCACGTAATCGTTCCACTCCTCATCTGTGGAAGCACCAGTCCCCTTAGTGGTGCCATGATCCATCATTTCCTTCACCCGCTTGGTGATAGGAATGGAATAATCAGTGGAATATATGAGCATCTCCAGCTCTCTGATATAAGCCTGCACTTCATCGGGGTTATCCTCAAAATAGATATCAGTAGAAGCCTGAAGATTCCATACTCCATGGATGTGTAGCCCTTCACATAGGTCCATCCAGGCAGTTTCAGCATCGCAATATAAACTCCTCCATGTATGGACAGCCTCTGGTCGTAGATATTCAGCATGTGCACTAGAAGGCTGTGAGGAGGGTCTTACAATCTTGGACTTCAACTTCTTCCCAGCTCCTGCAATCACAGATAAAGGATAAGAAAATAAAACTTTTTTCTCTATAAAATAATGGCGATTAAATTGCCTCAATGATATAAACTCACCAGGAGTCGATGGAGTAGGTCTCTTAACTCTGGAAGGGGGATTATATATGGAACAAGGCCGCTTTGACACATGTTGTGCCTCATTATCCCCATCCTAGGAATCTGGTGAATCATTCCTGGGTGAGGAACCCAGTGAATCAGCTCTGGGTGTGGAAGAGTCACCTTCCAGACGAAGGGTTTCTTTCTCGACAGTTCTCTTCTTTTTTCCCACTCGAGGAACCAGATGATTCAGTACCCCTTCAGGGTATGATGATACCCAGTTCTCGGAATACCATGTAGTCAAGTTACTCGTCACTCCATCAACTAGTATATCAAACATTTCCCTAGACTTCTCCATAGCTGTCAGCAACCAAAGTTTTCAGGAAACCATTGGATGTTGCTCTGACCTGACATGCACAGTAGGGGATACAACTATCTGCTTTAGACACTTGAATTGGTGTGCAAATCTTTATAGAGAATAGGCCTCACATATAATCTCTCCATCAATTCTGGTGGCTAATACACCATCTCTACAAGCCAGCATGTATGACATCAATTCTAGGTTGGTTGTTCCATCATCAACAAACTGCCCAGTTGGCGGGTTCCCATAAGGAAAGAAATGGAATTCCTTGAACATGCTCAGTCTCACCTTCATATCATAGGGGTTGAGGGAAAATGGAAAAATTCTAGAATATTCCTGCACTGATGGCCTAAAAGAACTTCCAGGAACCTGTACTCTGCTCTGTACAGCATAAGTCATGAAGTGAGTGGTGATCCATCCTCACAAAACTTGGAATGGTCCCGCTATTCTCAAAAGAGACTTACCCATATAGACATGGAGTAATATCCTATGAATCTTCTCCAAAATTGGGGTGGACAACCCAACCATTTTCCTCTCAGGAAACATGGATATAACAATGAAGGTCCCTGGCCTGACGCCTCCCTTCAAATCCCTAACTGGAAGAAGATAGGCACTGATCCATAAGGATAAGAAGCCCGCCAGACATATCTTCTCTGGGATTATCTAATTCACTTTGTACCCCCACTTTTCAAACTCTCCCGCTTCCAGGGTTGGCCAGAATGTTCCAAGATAACCCCTCTTCTCTGTTCTGGGGTAGCTGGTAGGACGAGTATAGTTGGGCCCCTTCTCCTTCTTCTTGGTAAGAAACATATCCATTCACTCCTCTGGATGAATATCCTTTCTAGAATGATTTTGGAGGTCTTTGAATTCTTAAGCATGTATAGAATTTTCAATAATTCTAGAGCCAAAGATGGAGTCTTCTTCGAATCATTCCAAGTCGCCTTGGGGGATGAATTCTTCATACATATCGCCCAAAATTGGAGCCCCTGAGATCTTGTAGACATCCCATAAACTGATTCCAACTTCTCTATGAGTCAGATGGAAAGAATTGGTTTCTGGGCTCTAACAGCTGATTAGCTCCGGCACAAAGTTATCATTCCTGTAGACATATTTCTGCCCAGCCCAGACAAATTCATATATTGCAGCTCCTTTCAGATCCTTGACAAACTCTGCATAGGTTTGTCTCACCCAATATGCCCACATCCAGGTCAACTTCACACCTCCTCCGGGATGGAAATCCCAGCCCTTTTCCCATCCCTTGGATTGATCCATCTGAGAATATCGAAAGATTGAGGGATAACAATACGGCTGCAGCTCAGGCTTGTGAGGTTTCAGATCTGGAGAACATGGGCTATGATGCATTATAAAAACCTTCTCCATTGTTCCAGTATTTATGAATGATCCTCCAACTGAGACATTTTCTGAAGAAAAATTGGTGTAAGTCTGAAACCAAGAATGCGGGAGATAGTTCTTTGGCTCTGGAACGTTGACTCCTTGTAGATGACCATGGCCATACAGAGGCAGGTAGATGATCTGTGGGAAATTAACATGATACTTATTCAAGTATATGGCCAAATCTGGGAGAGTTATGTCACAGATATCATAGTAATCATGGCCAACGATGTTCATCATGTCTTCAATTCTCTTGTTGGCCTGCTCATCAGTCGTTCTAATTCTTTTGGGAGCCATTGAATCTGAAAAAACATCAGATAATTAACTTTTAAGTAAGTTTATTTTTCATAAAATTTGTGAAGAAATTTGAAAAAAAAATGGCTAAGGAATTAAGGCACGCAAGTATAATGTTGGTGCGCAAGTCCAAGCTGGTCACGCAAGTTTTACCGTGCTAGTACTGGAGCGCAAGTCAGAAACAGACTACAGAAGCGCGACACAATGAATAGAAGCGTGAACGAGTGAAAGCCAAGCTACTTTCACGCTGAGAGATCAGAAGCGTTCAAAGTCGGGTGCTTTGCGCGAAGTGGTGCTGCATAATTATAGGCTAAGTAGTTTACCTGTGTGTCGTACCCTGAGCGGCTCGCACCTGCGTGCTACTACTTGCACGCTCAAACCCTGTGCGCCCAAAATCCTTGGTTTTCTCCTTTACCTCAGAGTCAAATAGTCTTTCCTTTTTCATATCCAACTCTGAGGGGGGAATTTTTTTGACGCTCTGTTCCATCACAGAGTCTAAATATTGACTAAGGGGAATACCTTGAGCAAAGAAGAAGGAATATTCATCAAAAAATTGAAAATTCATTAAGGTGCGCAAGTTTACCTGCACACTATCCTTGAGCGCGCAAGTCACTTGCGTGCTAGATATGTGGTGCACAGGTCACTTGCATGCCCTAAGTGAAATTTTTCCCAAACCTCAGATGGCCTATAAATACCCCCTGTGGGCCCCCCATTTCGAGGATGAAAAAATCCAAAACTCAGATTCAATCTCTGGTCACCCAAGTCTCTGTCTGAAGTCTTCTAAACACTTCTAAGGTAATTATTTACCTATAATGGAAGTTCTAAAGAGGAATAATAATTCCTAAGTGTTTAAACTCATCAATACATGGGCACCTAAGTGTCTAACCCTTAAAGGAAATGAAGAAACTTGCGCGCCGCCTTTCCCTCTCAAGGAAACTTGCATGCCACCAATCTGAAAGCCTCTATATATGATACTAAGGGATACAATTCAAGGTTGCCCAAGTATCACTTCATAGGTTCTTCGTTGCCCAAGTGAACTCAGGTCGCACAAGTATACTCACGCGACTAGGACTTGCGCGCCAGACCAATACTTGCGTGCCTCCTTCCAATTCACTTCCTTTCCTTAAATTCACCTCTCCTATTCAAGATTTAGCCTTCAAATCCCTATTCAAAGTCATTTATGGAATAGTTCCTTTGTTGGATTCCTTATCTAAAAGGAATTATGTGGAACATCTCTCAAAATCTCATTATTTACATAGCTTTATATCACTAAGGTTAGAGATTTCCTCCATTCAACCTCATCCTTTAAGATGAGAAGATCTTTTAATCTGGGCATCCTCCTTAGGAATAAGCACCATGTTCCCTGTTCATGGGCATCTTCCTTAGGAGTAAGCCCCAATAATAATTTCCCTTAACTTGGGCCTCCTTCTTAGGAGTAAGCCCCAGTCATAATATCTCTTAACCTAGGCATCCTCCTTAAAAGTAAGCCCCAGTCACTACAACAAAAGCCGGTCCTAGTGGCGGTTTTTTTCCTGTTTAGCGGCGGTTTAAACCGCCGCTATATTGTGTGGCGGCGGTTTACAAAAACCGCCGCTAAGTTTGGCGTCAGTAATCTATTAGCGGCATTTTTTTCGATTCCACGACGGTTTTAGAAATGTGTCGTAGATCCGTCATTTAGCGGCGGTTTCTCTTCATTTAGCGGCAGTTATATGGGTATCTGACATTTTTTATTCGCGGCGGTTTTAACCGCCGCTAAATTCAGGCATTTGATGCGCCTATTCTGCGGCGGTGAAAACCACCGCTAAATATTAACATAATATATTTAGCGGCGGTTAAAACCGCCGCTAAATGTTGAACTGGAAAAAAAATATGTTGGATCTGCTCCACCACTGCCCTAAATTTTCCAAAACCACAGCCACATCTCACCCATCAGCCCCACATAATATCACATCCATACATCATCATCCCATAATCATGTACATGCATCACAACACATCAAGGATCATTTTATAGATTTATCAACGGGTATTTTATCACATGATACTTTATTTTAGGAGTGTTGTAATACAATCCATAATCATAGAGTATCCATTTCATTAGAAAAATATAAGTGGTTGGTTAATTTCCCTTTTAGGGTGATATCACAACAATAACAATAGACACAACAGTCACAACACATATCATCCAGTGAAA
Organism: Viscum album; assembly: GCA_963277665.1. Lineage (NCBI taxonomy): Eukaryota > Viridiplantae > Streptophyta > Magnoliopsida > Santalales > Viscaceae > Viscum > Viscum album. Next base: position 1,814,912,373 of record OY728156.1, read on the forward strand.
GAAAATCCCCTAATGACCATAATTTTAACCAAGGTATCAATACCATACAATCCATCATATCATAATAATATCAAAGCTGTAAAAACAAGTGAATCATTCCTATTTTCCCCCTTCAGTTTCAATTAGCCAATTATTTATCTTTGATTAAGCCAGCACAACTAGAACCCATATATGAACAAGAGTAACCCCCCATGCATGATACACAATAAAGAGAAATAACTAATTCCCTACCTTAAAGAATATTCTTCGACTCGCAGCACACCATAGGGTGAAGAAGAAATGACCATAAACCACAAATGCATGAAAAACCCACAAATAAACCTACACTGTTCCAAAAGATCATCAAAATGTAAACCAACTCAGACCCTAGACCAAAAAGGAATCATTGTATTAAATCCCCAAGAGAATAATAAGAGGAAACTAACCAAGAAGAAGGAAGGTATTACCACCAATTTCCAACCAACATCCACCGAATCCAATGACATCCACCATGCCTAAACTAAAAACAAATTGGTATTCCTGGACCCATTGGAGTGGTGTAAAAATTTTAAGGCCATGATAGAGCCTTTTATCATTAACCTTTCATGCCTTATCCATTTATGGTCATGGGATTGGTCTTTTAGTGTGATACATATTGAATATATCCAATAGGGGTATGAATATGGGTTACATATATGGTATTCTCATTGGATGTGGTATCATCACATGCATATTGCATTAAGAATATTTTTGTCAACACATGAGGAATCCAGAATGGGTAATGTTTGTTTTATTGTTCTAGGGAAATCTAAATGGCCACATTTAAGTTTTGGGGTTCATCTTATGATGGAAGAATGAGACATGGTGTTTGAATTTCTTGAATAAATTAGTGATAATGACCCTCCTAAGGTGGAGAGAATTATGTTAGTCATGGAAATGTGGAGAAAACTGTAGAGTGGATGTGGAGGAATCAAGGTTCCAAATAGAAACCTATAAGGGACATGTTTGGGGGTTCTTATGGAAGGCCAGGTGGAACTTGGATATGGTGTGTGTAGGTGATGGAGGTATACCTTAAGTGAGAAGGCTTCGTGTTTGGGTAGAGGGGCGACATGCCAATAGGGGAAGTTGGGAACCAACGAAGTGAGTTAGCAGGAATGGAAAGACATAGTTGGATAGAAAGAGAATGGATGTGGTGGGCTGCGAGGCACCTCAAGTTAATGTTGAAATGATAAGTTTATCCTAGTAATGTGAATGAGTTTTGAAGAAGAACCAAGTATTCCTTGGTTGAGATATGGATGGTGAAAGTGTGACAAATCTGGGTAGTTTTGGCAGAAATAATGAATGCTAGAATTGGGTGGAGTTTTCATGGATGTTGTGAGTTGGAAAACATGTTAGGGAAGTTTTGAAGGTTGAGTTGAGGTTCTGTTGACCTCTTTTATGATGAGTGAAGTTCTCAAAACTAGAAAATTGTGGTGATGAAGTAAGTAATATGGTGTTGAGAACCATGGAAGGAAAGTAATCGATTAATGGTGTGGCTAGAGTTTCAAGTTGGATGGTCTCAGGTAGGAACCATATTAGTGTATTAGTTTTGGTGATGGGTGTTGGATCAGGTTTTGGATGGTTGAATACCTTGAGATGAAGGTTGTGCTTGGGTTGTGCTTTGGATGTTTGAAATGGAGTGAGGATGTTGGGCCTTGAGTTCTGGATTGATGTAGGTCAGAATTAAATAGTTCTCAATATAATATAAGTAAAAAATTGAAAGTAAAGAATAAATCAATGTAAATTGAGACAATTTACTCCCCCTTTGTAATAAAATTATTATTCCACACATATTACTCCAACTTTGGGATTATAAAAAATAAATCATAAAGGGTGAAAGAATAATAAATATAAGAGACACATAAATAAGATTGAAGTGTAATTTTCATTAATTTTTCAAAAAGATTGAACATTATCCCTATGCGAATCTAATTAGAATCCGAATTAGCAGAACTAATTATTTATAAGGGGTAATGGGATCCTTCCCTTTTCGAATATCAGGAGGAGGATCATAAGTATAATGAGTATAAATAGGTATAAGAATGGTTATTTATATGAAAATAGTAATAACATGGATAAGTTGTTGAGAAATTATAAGACCAAAAGGTTTTCTTGGAGGAATATAAAAGAAACTAAATATGGTCTTGGTATAGGTAGGGTAGGAGGATCTAACATAAGAGTATTGGAAACCTACATATAAGGTTCCAAAAGACTTGTGATATTGGTTACAACCCTTATTCCATTCTCCATTTATTGAATAAAGACATCTTTTTCTGAAAAAGAAATTATCTTATAGCGGAGTCATTTCCAAAAAATTCTCTACCATAGATTTGAAAGAAACTACCAGAGGTGGAGTTTTCAAGTCTCTAACAAATTATAGAAAATAAGTTTTAAGGTAATATTTAGTGTAAATTATTTTCAGATAATATATTATTTCACCCTTGGTTATATTGTTTTCCTTAGTAGACCAGTTTGTTTCTTCCTTAATCAAATGAAAGTGTTTCTCACCATGAGTATAAATATCCATTTGAACTCGATTTTCCATATACTTTACACTATATAGAATATCTTGAATCTATTTATGGACTAACATTCTAATTAGATATTTATTAACTAAAATAGGAGGTGTAGGAGGAGGCTCTAAATAATAGTTATAAGGTTGATAAGGGTTGGTAATCATAGATAGATACCTTACATCCATGGTATCTATAATATTGTTTAGATATACTTATAGGGATTCCACATGACTTTTAAAACATTCTATTTCCTTTATGAATGATTGAAATTCTTGGTACTGATGGCCTAACATGAGAAATAACTTCAGATGATGGTGAGAAACAACCTTCTAAACAATATATTCTATATCTTCCCATCGATCAATATTATTAAAAAAATTGATACACATGAAAATTTTATTTAACATCTCTAAACATCATTCTTAAAATGAATGAGATCTCTAGAATTGAGGTAAAAAATAGGGATTAAATAAGGTCTAGACTCTTTATATTTAGTAGATTTAGCTTTAGTAGAATCAAAATTGGTAATGAAGTAATGAACATAATTAGAATAATGAGAAATAATATCAAGAATCTATCTCTAGATTATTCTTTCAGTGAGAATACCCTATGTGGTCTCTCAATTTCCTTCAAAAAGACCTCATATTCTTCACTAGAATCATCCCTGGATATAACCTCAATTCTATAAGAAGATTAATAGACATGATCTTCCCGAGAAGTGTTCTTAGGAGCATATATATGAGAAGGCGGGGTTTCCAAAATCTTCAATAGGTCTTTAGTAGAGTCAAGTCTAATTGGTCTCTCAAAAAAAGATGTATAAGGAAGCCTAGGCTCCACTAATTATTCTTTCCTTGTGTAAACTATAGAAGCTCATTATGCACTTCCTTCTAGGTTATCATGATTATCTTTTCTATCATTTTAATTAGCCTTATCAACTTATTTTTCCTCTTTTTCAACCTTATTTACACCATTCTTAGGAATATATACACCCAAATCAATGAAATGGTTATCTATTGGGGCTTCATATTCAGAAGGAAAGGAATAAAAAATGTGAGCTCCACCAATCTAAAACATAGGTGGACTCTCCACTATAGTAGAATAAAAATACTTATCACTTTTAGAATATGTAATAATTAGTCTAAACAACATTTAATTTTGAAATCTCTCCTAGGAGATGAATTATCTCTTATTGATTTATCTCTCATGAGAAAAAAAATAACTATAGTAGGCTCAAATAAAACATTAGGATGTTTTTGAGCTTTATGAATATAAGGTACTTATTATCTCATTAGTTCTAACATATCATGAGATTCATGTACATGATAATTTTCTTGGATTTAATCAAAATATCTTATGACTTATACAACCAAATCTATAGTTTGGGATTCATCCTCATCAGAGGATTAATTAGAATCAACAATTTTATCTAGTTCCAAACCATGATAAATTAAAACCCATATCCTAGAGGGATGATAGACTGGATTGAACATCTCTTAGATTCTCCACTCATCAAATATCTACATTATTTTATTAGGATTCCAACTAATTTTTATCCTTTTAGAGGTAGTCCAATTTAAATAAACACCACTTGGAAAAACATTCTATAAACTCCTAAAGTAACTAAGTTTATCCCTTCCAGTAAAATAGAAATAAACTTTGGATAAAGAAGTGTATTGAATCTGGAAAAAGGTTTATTCAAATACTCCATACATATCATTAAGAAATGAGGTACACTAATCTGAATTCCATAAACCATTAGATATAAAATAATAAATCATGAAACCTAAATGAACTAAAATATACCTTCCTTAGGAGGAGGTCGCGGGGTCGCCGGAGGAGGTTGCGGGGTCGCCGGAGGAGGTCGCGGGATCGCCGGGGGGTCGCGGGGGGCTGCGGGTGAGGGTTGCAGCACTCGGGGTCGCCGGAGGAGGTCGCGGGATCGCCGGGGGGTCGCGGGGGGCTGCGGGCGAGGGTTGCAGCACGCGGGGTCGGGGGAAATGGGGGTCGGGGTAGGGAAGGGTTGGGGTTTTTTAAAAAAAACAAAGTTTTAGCGGCGGTTTATTAAAAACCGCCGCGAAACGTATTTCGGAAAATGTTTAGCGGCGGTTTTGTGAACCGCCACCACAAAACCGCCGCTAAACACTGTTTATTTTGTAGTGAGTATTAATTTCTTTTGATTTTGGCTTCCTTTTCAGGAATAGAAACCAATCATAATTCCCCTCTAATTTGGGCATCCTACTCAGAAGTAAGCCCTAAGTAAAATATTCAAATATCCATAAAGCACATATACCTTTATGGACCTTGTTCCCGGGTTTCTTCACTGAATTAAATCCCAATCCTCATCTATCTTGGTTAGTCATACATACGTAAGCCCCACATAATTTCTTATGATTTCATCTTTCATGGAACAATCGTCAGGTTTTACTAATACCTCTTGTTTCTCACTCTGAGCATGACTCATGTGAGCTTAGAGTGTAAAATTAATTATGACATCTCTCTTTGGGCAATCAATCATGTATAAACCCAATACTTTTTCACTCGAACTACGTGGGTTTTGATTCCTTTTCTAAACAAGGATACATAGGTAGCCCATCTACAGGTACAATCCCAACTCTAAAATAATCCATGTCTTTCTGAATGACAATAAACTTCAAGTGCCCCACTAAGTGGCTTTAAAACCAGTATGGTCATCATAATGACCAAGGGAGTTCTATATAATATATGGAAGGATACAATTGACTAAGAATCATTAATTCATATAGATGATTATCTATCGATGAAGAAACTAAAATACATATAAAATATTCTATAAATATCATACATATCAATCATTTATTGCAAGATCTAAAGGAAAAATCATTTTCATACTTGGTAAATTAATAAGGATTCACTAACATAACTCAAATCTATAAGAGAGTCCCGGAGTAGACAATAATTCCCCCAAAAAAGGTGTGATGAGTCTGACCTCCCATCCTATCGACCAATGCAAATTCTTAAGCCTCATCAATCCACAACTAATGAGAACCTATCTTTGGAAATTAGGTCCAAATGGATATAGAATCATTGTATGTTTCCGGTTCTACGAAAAAACCAGGTAGAAACCGATTGTAAATTTTGAACCTTAAGAAAACAAAGGTCATCCCCATTTCCAAAAGAAACAGGAGCATAGTCAGTGGTTTTATGTGCATTATACTAGGTTTGTTAGGACTTGGACCATGTGAGAATGAGTATGGTTTCTTATTTGAGAGTTGTTTAAGGAAATACTTGTGGTGGGGAGTTCACGATAGGCTATTGGAGGTTGTGAGCCTCGTTTAAGTGGTTTGTTGAGCATGGAGGGTATTATTCCTTGTGGTCCATAAATGAGAATGGGTTGCTGCAGTTTTCATGTTGGTTCCCTAGTCTGAGTGGTTTGGCTACATGTATCCATTGTGTTCGGTTATGGGCATAGTGTGGGTTGTGTAGTTTTCTATTTTGGGCAGTGAGGTGATGTTAAGGATACTCTTGTAGTGGGGAGAATTAGATTAGTCACGATTTAATGTATCTCATTTTGGGAGAGAGTTATGGGTGTTGTAAGATTGGTCATTGGGTAGTTAATATAGCATCAACTACACTAGTTCATGGGTGGTAGAATGGTTTTTGGTTGACCAAGGGGGGTTTTTGAGGGGGAGAAGAATTTTTGGTGGGGATTTTTTGATGTTAAGCATCATTATAGGATATGAAAATAAATGGAAATTTGAACCCTTGTTTTATCGATACAGTACTAAGGAAAATAGTAAATTCTCTTATAAGGTGATCTTGGATAATTTTTCTAAAATCTCTATTAGTTCTAGAATAATATTTTTACCCTATGATGGGAGTTTCATGTAAATTTGACCATTCAAAATTTCAGTAAATATTTAATATTTAATTGATCAAATAGTAATTTATTTATCAATTTTCATTTAGTGGTATATTTTTAACAGAGTCTAATATTGAGATTTTGTCTCCACAATTGAGTTTAGAATAGGGGATTTTTTCTAGGTAAGGTATAAACCCATCACGGGCACCGGGCCCGGGCATGGGCCCATTTTCTTTTTCAATTTATTTTTTTCTTCCTTTTTCTTTTTTCCTTTTTTCATTTATATCCTCCCCTTTTAATTATTGTGTACACCCTCATGGGATCCCCCCTTTTGGGTCTTTGGACTAAATATAGGGAGAGAAAAGTGGGGGAGGCAGTGCCGCCTAAAGAGTCATTGTAGATGTAGATTGAGGCTCGGTGGGTGCGTGGTGCAAAGTCGGTGTGAATCTTCGATGGTTTTCACCTTTTGGTAGGACTGTATTAATATTTTTCCATAAATACTCATATTGTGCCCATTTATAAGTTTTAAATCCTTTTTTGGGTTGTCGGGGACCCCATGGAAGTCAGTCCAGGATTAATCAGAGAGAGATGGGGGTTTCAGGCCATTTTGGGGGTTTCCATTTGGTAAAACCAATGTATAAGACATGTAGCTCAATGAACACGCATATTTTGTTATTCCTATTTATAGGTTTTTTGGGAATAAAAACTATGTATCAGGGGTACATGTCGTGTATTGGTGACTCAGGGTGTGTCGGGGTCACATGGTCATGTAGAGGCCAAAACCCATGCAAGGTACACGACTAGTGGCAGTGTATTGTGCTTTCCTAGACTCTGTGTGGGGGTACATGGCCAGGTACATGGATGGGAACGCTTTGTGGGGTACACAATAAGTACAAGGTGGTACATGTCATGTATTCTGGCATTGTACACACTGAGTGAGGATGAGGTGCACAGGAAGGCACCACATGTGGGGTTACACACTATATACTAGAAGGAACACGGTGTTTACTTTGTAAAAGTACATGTTGAGTGGCCATAATCACATAACCATAGAGGAACTATGGGGTTACATGCCATATACCCCTAAGTACACACCATTTACTTTTTCTCCCGTGTTGTGTTTTACCTGTTTTCTACCCTGGAGTAAGAATTAGACTTGTGAGTAGTTAATTATGGTTGTTTTTTCACATAGATCATGATGGTGGAATATTTTTGATGTTTAGAGGTTGTTCAAATGGTGTCTTTGGATTTGGAGATTTTAGTGGGAGAATTTTTTTGATATTTGGTTTTAGAATCCTCCAGGGGGTTGGGTTGAGAGTTGTGAGGCTCGAGTGAGGGTTGATATCTCGGTGATCATCTTGGATCGAGTGTACTATATTGATCTATTTTAGGTTCTTTTGGATGGATCCTATAAGGTGGCTTCATGTATTATATCTAAGGATATCTTGGTTTTTCCCTACATGTTGGGACCAATTTCTCAAGTTTGGAGTCATTAAGTTTTAGTTCACGTGTTTAAGGATCAGAGCTATTGGATACTTCAGGCTAGGTTGATGTTATGGGATGGTGGTTATGGTCACATACTATTGAGATATTTATTTTAGTATGAAGGACTCTATAGGATACCCTTATAGACTGGTTTCTAATAAAGTGATCAATGGGTTACATCATTGAATTTTGAGGATGCCCATGGTGGCATGGTGTTTCTTTGGATTCCCTTATGGGTGAGTTGATACCCAAGGATGGTTTGTTTATTGGGAAGGAAATATGAGTTTTTCCTATGTGGTCATTATTTTGAGGTTTCATTATGTTGAGGATACATTATGGAGGGTATTCTTATTTTGAGGTGGTCATGAGGACCATTGAGAATTCATTTGTAGGAATTTTGTGCTTTTAGATGCCCCTCTGGGTGATTTGTTGATCGAGGATTAGTTAAAGGCCACTGAGGTTTGTTTGGGATGTTTCCAAAATAGTAATGACCTGTTTTTTGGATGAGATAGAGGAAACCCTCATAGGGTGTCTTGAATTTTCGGTGTCCTTTGGGCCATTTGAGGATATTTTATACAAGCATGGCATATGATCATGGGTGCAGTAGGGGAGTCCCTAGTTGGACGTCGCTTTATTTTATGACCCCAGGGACCATGGGAGACCCGATTTTAGTTTGGCCCTAAGGTGGGTCGTTAATATCCTATAGTGGTTTTTTGTTAGATTATGAGATCTAGGGTGTCATGGAGAGGACTAGAGCTTTGTTGGATGAGAGTTGATCAGTGCTGCTAGTTTATTTGTTTGGATGGTAGATTCAAGGTTGGATCATCCCATGTTTAGTTGGCCTTTGTCCATGAGGTTTTGAGGTAGTTTCTACTCAAAACATTGGTTGGGGAGGAGACCCTTGGGATATCTTGGATTGGGTGTTGGACCTATTTTTTGATCTAGTTCTCTACTCTATATCTTGGTTGTGGTTAGATGAGATTAGGGAGATAATGGATGTTTTGGATGATTATATCCACCATCTAGTTGATTATTCTTTCTAGATAGAGTGGATTTAGGATTTTGAGGTGTTGAGGTACTCATGGAGAGGGTTTTTTCCACTATGTATATTGTTTCACTCCTGGCCCTGTGGATATTGTGTGATCCTAGCCCTGTGGATGTTGTTTGATCCTAGGATTATGTATGGATCCCACCTATTGTTGGGTCTAAATCTGGTGGCTAATTTATTATATAGGATTTTTAGGACTGAAAATTTCTCTAGTTTGGTCAACTTAGATGTTCCTTTTTCTAGTTTAGATCATGCTATTAGAGTCCTAGATCCTAGTAGATGCACTTTATAATGTTGAAACCTATGCTTATTCCCTAGGTTCATTAGTCATTCCTTTTCATTTAGATGTATTGGATATCCTATGTAGATCTGGTGGACGTGCCTGATGTCATGTTTCTGGTGATCCATGTGTTGAAAATCCTTTGGTGTGGGCTAGAACGAGGATAGATTTACCTCAGTTGTCAGTCTAGAACCCATTATTGGATATTTTTCTTGATTCTTTACCACATTTTCTTTTATGAAGTTGTTTATTCTATTTCAAATGTTATTAGTTTTTAAATATGCTAGGAATATCATGTTTTCATGCACTTGTTATAGTAGTAGATTATAGGTTCACTATTGGGGTGTCCTACTGAGATTTATTTCTCACCCCTTGTATGTTCACCTCAGTGTGTGTTTAGAACTAATATATTCTTTCAAGTTAGAGAATAGTTTTTGTGCTGGATCGGTCCAAGGCCTAGTGTTACTTAATTGAGTGGATCCTCTTATGTGGGGTCTCAGGAGTGGGCTAGTGCAGCTCATGCGACATGGGGACTAGGTATGTGGTTCGTCTTGGATTTGGTAGTAGAGAATGTTTTATTTCAGTTATTTATTTTTTATATGTGGTCATCCCAATGGGAGATCGGTTGTTGTATGTTTTTCATTCTTTGAGTGTTTATGATTGTATGTCACGTTTCATTTATTATATAATATTATTGTTTTAGTTTATTTATTATGCATACTCTTATGTTTTTCCTTTTGTACATTTTGGTTATTTATGTTGTTGTTGTAATCATACTAGAGGGTATAGTCTCCCCACTATATATTTTAGACTCTTTTTATTAGAAGGCAGCCTCTAGTGTACGAGGAGGCATGCTTGAGGCCTTTTGATGAGATATATCATATGATGTGTTAGGTAAACCTAATATGGTTCATTATAGGCTCCCTAGGTGATGTCTTATAGTGTGTGCATGGTTGGTGAAAAGTTTGAAAAACTATACAGCCTAACCATGCGATGAGCATTAAATGATCCAAAAATTGGAGTTTAATTGGGATTTACACCCCAAAGATCTCATTTTTCTTCTATTATACTATTCACTCAAACTCTTATCCTTTTATATGCAACTTATGTGAATCATTTTATCTAGAAGTAATTTTTATAAAATCAAAGTGTGTTGTGACTTAAAAATCATTGGTAAGCCTCTTTTTTTATCTTTATTCTTATATCTTCTCATATCTTATCACTTGGAATGTTAGATCTAATAAATTATGGATAGATTTATGATCCTTAATATGTTTTGATGAGATATTTATTGGACCTTTTGAAATAAAGGTGTTGTAAGGCTAAATCTAGATTTTTCTTGAGTTGTTATTCATTTTCTTCAACCACTGAGAGGTAGGTGTATTATTTCTATTCTCTAATTATTCTATAACTTTAAGGATTAGTTTTTATTGAATTTTTTCTTGGATTTTAAAATGAAACATTGAATTATTTATTTAAAAGAGTCTTTTTGGTTTATAATTTTAAAATGATGGATTTTAAAATTATGGTTTTGGGTATATAGTGTTTTGAATGAAATTTAGAGAACCCATTTGTTTTATAATTTTAAATTATGGTTTAAAATTATGGTTTTGTTTTAACTCAAGTAGGTTGTTCGTTGAAATTTTATAAAGGAAATAAATGGTTTTTGGGAATTAATTGATAAGGTATTTGGTATACATAGTCAGTGTGAGTTCATTTTCATTAGGCATGACCCTGAATAAGGGGTGTTTGCTATTAGGGAACTTGGATATTGCTCACCTTATGATGAATTAGTGTATTAATGAGAAACAACTCATGAATATGGAACTATCACCTGGCATGCATGTGTGTGTGTGTGAAGCATGAAATGGATATGACAAGTGGAAATAAATAAGGGAAAAAATTATTTAGTTCAATTATTTTTCTTAAACCTTGTTCTTATGGATAAATTATTCTTTTTTCAATTTAAACTATTTTAAATTGAATATTGTTCTCATGTTTTTTTGTTTGATAAAAGTTATATTTTAAAATATGAGCTAATGTGTTCCAGTCCTAGTGGCATGAGTTGAGAAGTATGTTGGGAAAATCTTACTAGGTATGATTACTCACCCCATTTATATGCACTTTGATGTGTAAATATATTTTATTTTTTGTGAAATAGGTAATGTAAAGGTGTTGTATTTCTCAAGAAGTTCATCTTGATTCCTCTTTTTTAGTTTGGTGTTTGGAGGTTGGATTTCTCTCTTAGAGTCTTTGGAGTAATGCCACATCAGTGTTACTGTATTTCTATGTCTTTTGGATTCTTTGTGTCATATTTTATTACATTTTAACTACTACTCTAATGTTAATTTTTATTTAGTTTACATTTATGTTGCATCATTATTATGCATGCATCATGTAGTTGGTTTACATGTTTGTATTTATTATTGTTAGTTTTTTTTCTTCAGGGAAAATTAGACCCTAAATATTTTAATAAGACCTTGGAAATTATTTTAATCCTTTAGAGTCTTGGAGATGTCACCTAAGGTTAATATCACCTCTTACTTGGACCAAACCATGGTTTGGGTGGGGAGGTTACATGACACCAAACTGTTAGGCCAAGGTATGACCTCCTTAATGGTTTGTGTGCACAATTGGATTGATTATTATCTCAAAATTTGATATAGGGACCTAGGGTTACCACTAGGCATATATGACTTAGGTATCCCTCATGGTCTATGTTTTTTGAATGATTAATTTTATGGATTTTTTATTTATTGTGAAATTTTAAAACTTTTTGTTTATTTTATTATTCTTATTTTTAGCTTATTTTACTAAAATGTTTCTAAAATATCTTTCAAACTATGTGTCTTCTAGTATTTTGGATTTGGTTTTTCAAAATGGGTTTCAAGATGTATATTTAAAATGTGTGTTTGGTAAATTAGGCTTTGCTGATAAATTTTTTTCAAAGTGATTATTTTCATTTGAAGAAATGAAATTGAATTTTATTATATGGTAATTAAATTTATGTTGGTTTAAATTAAATTATGAATTAAAATATTATTTTATAATTTATTTTCAAACTAGCAGGAAAATAGATCTTCAATTAAAGGGTAAGCATATGGAAGTTCATACCTATATTTTTATTTTATTTTTAGGCTCTACCTAAGCTTATGGATACTCTTAGAGAATTGTTTATTTTTGGATTTTATGGTGACTCATGGAGTCATATAGAGGTTGTTTCATTGTTTTTTTATTTAGTTTTATTTTTAAATCAACCAAATATGACTTTCCCTTCTTTCTTTCAATTAAATTAGTATTGTATCTCATATGTAGAGGTTATTTGATGATCTCATGGGATTTTTATTTAGTGGTATTTAAAGGTGAGATGAGGGGAATTATTTACTTTATATTTATTTTATTCTAATGTCTTGCTTTTACTTATGTAATTTGGCATGGATGCCCGACTTATAGATTTGTCATTTTAAAATTTTAATAGAATTCAGACTAAATTTTAAATTTATTTTATGGGATAACTCATTCCCACTAACTCTTATTTGATGTCCTTCATGCTTATCACCTTCTTGGGGTGATGGGGAACATGCCTCGGGTATGTCGTGGGTTAAATCAGGCGCTTGATGAATGGAAACCCCATGTTTGGTCATGAAAAAATGGTATCATAGCTAGATTCCTAATAGGGAATAGGTTTTATAGCCTCCTTTTTTATGTAGGATTCCATGTAGTTTAAAGTAGGATCATTAGGGCTTGGGATGTAGGTCATGGTTTCATTCATGATCACAACTTCTTGTGATGAAACCTAAGCTTCCATGGTATGTTGGGATTTGGATTTTGATTCAAAGTTTTATTATTGGTTATTTTTTATGGTTTTTTATTCATTTTGATGGTTTTTTGGATTTTATAATAGATTTATGTGTTTCAATGGATGATAAGGGGATTCAAACTGGTGTTACCCAGTGAGCTTGCATGGCCTATAAAACCATTTGAAGCCTGATTTCCTAGTTCTATATAACGTCCAATGGTGGTTGGATGATTTCCACATGGTCTACTACACCATGCAACCAATTAATGCAAAACCAATAGTCCCTATTGAAAATTATTTGGAATTGTTTGAGGTTATTTATTAGGTTTTCATTTTCATTTGGAAAAAAGAAGTCTAGTTTTAAAAATGGAAATGGATTTTCTTTAAAATTTATAAATATCCCTTGAAATTTTGAATGTGTCTTTTAAATGGAGTTTGGGTGTTTTGAATTTAAAATTTGGTAAGGGTTTTTATAAGTTGGATTAAAATGGGTTTGATATTAAGTTTGGGTGATTTATTTTTATTAGAATAACTTTTATAACTTTAAATGGGTTTTTAAGCAATATTTCAAGATTTTAAAGTGGAAATACAAATTTTGAAATCATTTTTCAGGGTAAAAGTATGTTTTTAATTTATTTTTTGGATTTTTTAATTGGTAATTTCTATATGAGTGGACTTTGTTAGTCATTCGTTTTCAAGCACCTAATTTTAATTGAATGAAATTGGTTTTAAAACTATTAAAGATATTTTATTAATAAATTAAAATGAAATTGGTGTTTGTAAAATTATAAATTTTTTCAACAAAGAGATAAAGGATTTAAAATGGGTTTTTAGGTAAAGCATTAAAATATAACATTTAGGTTTGTAATTTTAAAATAGTTAAAAATGTCTTCGACTTGTTTGGTGTTTTTATTTTATTTAATGGTGATTGAGATCCACTCCTTTGAGTTGTTATTTTTCATTGATGTGTTTTAGATAAAGTTAATTTTTCTTTGAATGTAATTGATCAAGTCTCATGATATTCCCATTATTTAAATTATGACTCTTAGAAAGGTATCAAGAATTTTTAAGTCTAGAAGATCATATCTTATGGGTTCTCAGATGGTTGGGTCTTGGTGTGTTTCTTAGATCTCCTATCTATTTTTTATTTAGGAGTGTGACGATTGAGGTTTCACTTGTGATTTATTGATGTGTTTTTTTATTCTAAGGGTTTTGTGTGGATATTGTTTTTATGAGACTTATTTTGGGTTTGATGGGAATGATATAAACCTTAGGTGAGTACCTTGGGTGACTATTATGAATGTAGGACTATTCAAGTTTGTTCATTGGCTAGGGTTGGTTTGATTTTTGGGGGGGCTACCATGAGTGGTATCCTGGGTATATGTTCCTCAGATAACCTTTTTCTTTGAACCAAGGTTTAAGCCCATGTTGTTTTATGGAAATGATCTTGGTTGATACTTCCTCCCTTTTCATTCCAGGTTTGGAGGGATTTAGTGAATGACTTGATAGTCTTTGTCTTGATGTTTTTGGATTACTTCTAAGGTTGTAATTTCTTTTGGAACTCATGAATCCTCATGTTCATTTGGAGAGTAAATAGTTTTTTCAAAAAAAATTATAAGTGTGGTTGGTTAAGGTTTTGGTTTGAGTATTTTTATTTAAGGGTTTTGGATTCACTCTAGTGACCCATTTTAAGTACCTTTTCCTTGTTATTCCACCTTTCTAGTTTTTAAATTATAGAAAACCCCACCTAGGGTATTTTTCTCTTGATATTCTCTTTGGATGATCAAGTGTGAGTGTGGTTATATGTACATGTATGGGTTCAAGTTTGGAGTTTTTTATGTTTTGTTGAATTAAATATCATATTTTAAATCAAGTGATCTATTTGAGATTCTTCAGTTAAGAGTTTGTGTTGTGTTGGTTAGTTGTCTTTTTGGGTGTGTGGTCTTAATGACCCACTATGCTGGTTGAGCCATTAAATAGTGGTAATACATATTTGGGTCTTGAAATTCTTGATCCTTCCTTAGTGGTTTGAGTGTGAATTGTGGAGTTAAATTTCATACCATGTTTGGTGATCTCATCGAATTTTTTGTTTGGATTGGTAATTTTCATTTAGAAAGTTATTCTTTCTAGGTTGAGTGTCCTTGTCTTGTTTACCCATTGAGGATTAAATGACTTTTCATGGGTAGAATATTTATGGTGAGTAGTTATATCACACCCTAACCCTCACTTTCAAAGTTGTTTTTTCTTTATTTATTTATTTTTATTATTCTTGAGTTCTGAGTCTTTTTCTCCTGAAATTATTTTTAAATTTTATAAATAAATTGATTGTCACATGGTTAGTGTGACAGCCATGAGTTTTGGGTCTACAGTTTATAGTATAGTTTTGCATGATTGGCACATATTTTTTCAAATAGTTCAGTTAACCAATGTGGGTTACCTAAACACCTAGTGAAGGGGAACATGATTTATCCAAATGTGTGGACAAACCATGTGATTCACCCATAATATTAAAAATTCCCCTTTTGTGTTCCCCATAAAACTAAACCCTCTCATACCTATCCTCGTATCATGAAACACAGCCACCTTCCCCCCTCCCCTTATGCACACCACTCCTATTCCCCACCCTTAGATTTCAATTTCTCTCTATGATTTCATGTGTGATATCATCAGGTTAGAGTTTATCCTCCTTTGACTCCCTCTTCACCTTATTTCCCCCCTCTCACATGCTCTCTCATTGTGACTCATGATAGGCCAAACCCTATGTGGGGTTTTGGTCCGATTTTATTATGGATTGATTTTAATTAGGGGTTTTGTTGTTTAGGGTTCCTCTCAGTATTTTTAGGTTCTTTTTAATTGGTTGTGGGGATTTAAAATGTAGGTTAGTAAAATTAGTGTGTTTCGGGTAGGTTTTCCCTATAATTGGCTCTTTAATTTTAGAAACTTTGATTACTTGGATTCTAAAATTATGTCATTAATTCCTAATGGTAATATTGTGTATGTTTATGGGATTTGAAAAAATAAAACTATATTTCATCTTGGTTTTCACCAAAAATGAAGAGTCTTTCTATTTTGAATAATGGTTTAAATCTTGTTTTCTTTTACTGTGCACACCATGTGTTTAAAAAGTCACCGGAAGTGAACTTGTGAATGAATGAGGTAATTTTAAAAGGTTTTTTGGATCTTTAAAGTGAATTATCAAATGGATCTTAAGTTTTTCTTGGAATTTCAAGTAATACTTTAAATTACAAATATTGGTAAATAATTTCAAGAATGGTTTTGAATAATAATATGAGGTTTGTAAATGCATGACATATTTGTTGGCTATACACATAAAAATTCATATACATATATATATGTAAAAATTCATGTTAAAATGTGTTAATTTTTGCAATTAGAGATATATTTTTGTGTGTGTGTGTGTGCATGTAAATATATATGGGTATAATGATTGGGATCTTGAGAAGTTAAATTGGGTACTCAAACTCAGTTTCCAAAAAGTTTTAAATGGATTTCTAAAGTAAAATATAGCCTAGTTTACATGATATATTTTACTTTCCATGTTTTATAAACAATATTTTAATTACTTAAACCCGTGTTGTGATATTTTTTATGATTTATTATAAGTATATTGGGTATTTTAAATGTTTTTTATTTGTTTTTATAAAAAGAGATGGTTTAAAGTGTCATTTGTTGTATTTGATAAATGAAATGGTTTGTGATGGGTTAATAAAAGTCCCTTTTTAAATGAAATTTGAAATGTTTGAAATCAGAAAAGTACATGGGAACCTGGGTATCTAAATGGGAATACCATCATTAAGTATTTCATTTGGTTTATTCCACTTTAATAACAAAATTAATCTTATATAAATTTTGTGGTGTCGTAGAGGGGTGACACCCCACACTAGGTCAAGGAATTTACTCCTTGGTGGGTGATTGGATGTAGTGTCTTCGAATGATAAACACCATACCGCTAGGATAAGAAATGGCCTCCTTAATTTTTTGTGCATAGAGTTGGATTAATTGTTAGATCACAAGTTAATATGAGGACATAGGGTTCCCACTAACCTTAGATAACTTAGGTCTCTCCCATGGTGCATGTTTTTGGAATGGTTACTTTTATGGCATTTTTATTTATTTTAAAATTGTAAAAAATATTTTTTATTCTATAATTATTAATTTTGTATTTTTTTACTAAAATGTTTCAAAAATATCTTTTAATTTTTTTATCTACTAGTGTTTTGAAATTGGTTTTTCAAAATGGGTCTAAGAGATGGATTTAAAATTGGTGTTTGATAAAGGAGACTTAGGCCATGAAATGTTTTTCAAAGTGATTGTTTTCATTTAAAGAAAAGAAATGTAAGTTTCTTATATGGTAATTAATTTGATCTTTGTTTTTATAAAATTATGAACAAAAATATTATTTTATTATTTATTTTCAAACTAGCTTGAAAATGGATCAAGGGAAAGAATACAGTAAGGTGGGTGGGGGCCTACTGGGAATTTTTATACTCATTACTATATTTATATTTCATTTTTAGGTTATTTATTGACTTATAACCATTCTTGTAGAATTTTTTATTTTGGGTTTGGATGGCGATTCATGGAGTCACATGGCGGTTAGTTCATTTTTTTTATTTAGTTTTCTTATACCATCATCCAAATAGGCCTTTATGTTCTTTATTTACATTAAATTGGTGGTGCATATTATATATGAAAATTTGGTGATGATCTCAGGGGTTGTTTCTATGTAGAGAGTTGGAGGTGAGTTGAGGTAAATTATTTTATTTATATTTGTATTATTCTGATTTTTTTTATTTTTATGTAATTTGCATGGATGTTGGAGTTATAGAAAAATCATGGAAATTTTTTAGTATAATTTACACTAATTTTTTAATTTATTTTAGGGGAAAATTTATTTCCATTATCTATTATTTGATATCCTTGGTGATTGTCACCAGCCCAAGGGTAATCAATAATGTTCCTTGGGTATGTCACGAAATGGGTCAGGTGTTTAATAGATAGAAAACTCAGGTTGGCTCATGACAGCTCTGAACACACTCTCAACACCTCCAAGCCCAAAGAAAATTAAAAGGGTGAGATTTGGAAAATTTTGGCCCTTAAAAAAGTGTTTATAAATTAATTAGTTATAAAGTGTTTATAATTAATTAATTTAATGTTTGTGAAAATTTTATTAATAAATATTCCATAATATTAATTGTTAATATTAAAATACCTTTTCAAAAATATATATAATGACTTATAATTTAGTATAAATTGTTTATATGGAAATTATAAATTTTATTTATAAATGTTTTATCCTCTTATTTCAATTAGAGGGATCGACAGGGTTCACCCCTCCCACCTAATGTAATATTTAGATTATATAAATTTTTTACATAATATAAATTGAAATATAAATTGTTTATATTACATGAAATATCAGATAATTAAAATAAATGTTATATAATGAATAATATGAAGGATTTTATATTAGGGATACATATATTTTTTTTCTTTATCTAATTATGGAATGTCCATAATGAATTATAAAGAGTTTGTAATTATTAAATTTATGAATTGTTCATAAATTTATATCTCATGTTTGGAAAATAAATAAAATGCCTATTTATTTGTCTATTTATTTTGAGTATTCGTTTTTATAGATTTTTTATGAAATATAAATATTGTGTTTTATTTATTTTAAATATTAAATTAATTTTATAAATTTTCATGTCCTACATAACATTCTAGGTAAGAAAACATAGGATTTAGTTTTAATCTACCCTGATGTTGGTTTATAATTAAAGTTATTAGCTTGAATTTAGTTAGTAAATATATTTTTTACATATTAGGTATTGTAGTTATAATGAATTGGATTCTATCTTGATTAAACTATCCCTGGTTAGAGGGAATTTGAGTCATAATTCTCATTATCCTGGAGTCTTATGTATTATTCTAGAAATAAGGGAATTGGATATCTATGGATATAATATTACTTATATATATATTTATTATAAATTTCGTATAATTTTAAAACTTCACATGAAAATTTAATATACCTTATGTATAAGATTCATCTGGATATGTGTAATTTTTTTAGATTCTATTTTTGGGTAAGTTAACACAAACAGTGGGTTGTATAAAGATTTACATGTTAATATGGTGTGAACATATTAATTTAATGGATGAAATAGGGATTCCAAAAAAATTAGAATCATTTATACATAAATGGAATATCATGACATAAGATTGTGAGATTAAATCCCCTATAAAATACTAAGTTTAAGATTCCTTCTAAAGTGTCACTTTTCAAGACCTAAATCATTTGGTATGGGTGATCATAACCATTAGGTTCCCATGGATTGTCATGTGTAACAGAAGAAATATATGAGGTGACCCTAACCACTGGGTGCCTTGTTGCTTTGGGTTACACTAATATGGGAAACCCTAACCATTAGGATACCAAAGAAATATAGATGATTTAATATATATGATGGATTTGAGTGAATAATTTCCCAATAGGCTATCCAAGAGTCATATATGATATGATGGAAAATAGTTTTCTAATATATATAGTCATGGATTATTTATGTGAAACCCAATGTATGACATGATGAAATATGGATCTTATCCCACTAATGGTTATGATGAATTCAAAATGGGTGATCATTTTAGTGGAACACAATTAATAAAAGTCCTTATTAAATGAATATAAAACATGATACTTATCTAATAATATATTATGTTATAGATAATTTCATCATTATCATCAAAATTAAGGCATTAGTCCTTCAGAAGGAGAAGATTAATCTTAGCAACTTGTAAGACTGGTAATTTAAGAAAAGTTCTTAAATAAGTGTAATTTTATGTGTTAGATCAATACCTTTCTAGATAAAAAACCATTTTAGTTTTTCAAAAAATGAATCCAGGTGCTTATAAGAATCGTATATTGATTCACTTAAGGTTTCAAAGGCATTGGATGTGAGATGGCCTGATTAATTTTAGTCTTCCCTCATATACTTAATAGGATTGGGTATGTTTATGACTTAGTGAGACTTGAGGTTTCTTTAAGGCTTTTTCTAGTAAAGGAATTCATCCTATTACCATTTATGAAAATGTTCTAACAATGTGAATGAGTTCTAGAAAAATTTTCCTAATATTCTCAAAGTGTTGAGAATAAAATTTAGTTAGAGAGTCCAATAATGTTTTTTGAGTATCCATTCAAGGTCATTGAAACCTTGATTTATCATGAAGTAAATACATTGTTTCCATATGATGGGATTATCTAGGATACCTAAGGCGGGTTGTATAACTCCATGGAATGTCTATGTCAGGTACCAGTGTTATAGAAAAAAATAATTGGATTTGAAGGGTGTGTGATACTAAATGTATACCTTAAAAATATTGTGAGTAAACATGAGTTCAAAATCAAGGGAAGATTTCATAGAGGTTATTGTTTTCATTTTTAATGGTGGAGAAAATATTTTCTACATTAAAAAAATTATTAAGCTCAAACGGATCTAAGTAAAGGATGTGTATATTTGTCTCATTTCTCTTATGTGTTAAGAGAAGTTATTTTTTAATAGAGTGGGGTTATAAATAATATGGGATAATGGATTCTATACACATGGAAAGTGTATATCCTAGAAAGTAAAGGAATATTATTCCACCAATAATAGTGGAATATTTGATAAAGTCTTATTTTTATAATTTGATCCAAATACATGGAATACCTTATAAGATATGGTGATCAATAAATTTTTTGTTAAATATTCATATTAAAAGGAAATAAGTTTTATTTCCTAGCGCAGATTTTGTGTATCTTACCATGATATTTTGAGAAGAATATAGTGTCTATGAGGCTAGTGGGGGTATGTTTGGACTTTGAGAAGTATAATGTTAACAAAAAAAGAATACTCCATTCAAAATTTAAAGTAAATTTCACTCAATATCTTAAAAGAGTTTAGGTTATGGCGGTAAAGAGAAATGTAAATACTTGCATTTAGTTACCACAAAAAAGTGAATGTCACTTTATATCCTAAAATGTTTAGGCTTTGTTAGTAAGTGGTGATGTAAATAATTAAATTAGTTACAAAAATATTTCAATGAAAAAAGTTTGATGGAAAGTGATCCAAGGATGATGATAATGAAATTAGAAATTTTCTATATAGACAACAAAAGTTATTAACGTCATAGCATTAGATGTTATGGAGTAAAGTTGTTTGAATATGTTCAAGTAGTTGAACAATATGAATATGATTCCTAAGCCACACCATTATTCAAAGTAGCTTACTACATAGATTTTACTCACTATTGAGTTTATTGGGAGGGTCTTATCAAGTGGTCCCATAGAAATGTGGCAGAAATTACATAGAAATGTAATGAGTTTAACAAAACCCCTGAAAGTACAACAAACATAAGGTTGGTTTGAAATTTTATCATATATGATATGTTAAAAAGTTTCCTAGGTATGGTTTTATTAAAATATTCTTAAAGGCCTTAAGAATATAAAATGTATCATGTGATATAGAAGGAAATTTTCATTTTATCATTCTTTCATGTTGTATTCACAGATATATATATATATATATTTCATTAAGTGTAATGATAATTGAACTCTCATAGTATGATTTTGGGTTATTTCTAACAGGTATACATCAAAGAGTATTATAGATTGAGATGAAATGTTAAAGTTAGCGTGTGTATGATTCTTGTA
Source organism: Viscum album (assembly GCA_963277665.1). Classification (NCBI taxonomy): domain Eukaryota; kingdom Viridiplantae; phylum Streptophyta; class Magnoliopsida; order Santalales; family Viscaceae; genus Viscum; species Viscum album. The sequence continues at coordinate 1,814,934,073 of OY728156.1, forward strand.
TCGGGATATGGAATGTAAGGGTATAGATTTTTCTGAACCCTTTGTTATTTCTCAAGTATTGAGTGAGCATTGGTATGTTTGTTATTAGTTTCAATGAGCTGGGAAAGTTTATTTAATTATAAGTAATTCTATATTATTTAATTTAAAGTTTATTTCCAAATTTTGACCGAGTGATATATATTGTCTGGAAGAAATTATATTATGTATCATCTATATTTTTACACATTGATTTTTTACAAGTAATTAATCATCACAACCACAAAATAGGGTTTTATCAATGTTAAAAAAAGCCTTTATCAACGCTAAAAAAGTACTGATAATCGAGGTGTTATTTAAAAGAGGTTATCACTCGTGCACCCTTGCCTTTGCTAGGTTTTGAACCTGAGACCTCCTCATCATGCGCTGGTGACTCTACCACTCACCTATATTGTTTTTTATTTTATTTTATGACATATCTACATATTTACATATATTTCGTTACATTTCTTTGTCCATATATTTATATATTTATATATATTTAAATACACATTTAAATTTTGTTTTGTGTGTGTGTGTGTTTATAAATACATAAATATATATATTTATATACGTGTGTGCATCTATAAATATAATTATACATATTTATATTTATTTACATATATTATATATTAATATTTATATACATATATTAAAATATGTAGATAAACATATGTATATTTGTCAATAAACACACAAATATATTTATATATAAAAAAACATTATATATACATTAATTGTATATGTATATGTATATAAATATTCATACATTTGTATTTTAAATAAAATGGGTATTATTTTTTATCTAGATAAGGTTAATATATTGAGAAATATATTTTATATGTAAATATATTTAATTATTTATTTATAAAATTAATTTTTTATGGGTGAATATATAAAAAATATGTATATATTGTTATATATTTGATTATAAATAACAGTACATTGTGAAAAATAATAAAATTTCAAAACCATAATACTTATATAAATGTAATCCCTAGAAATAAACTCAGTCTCCACAAAAAAAAGCAATAAAACCCCCCTTAAACAAAACTGAAAATCCATCAAATGTTAAAAAATTAGGGTACCCCAACAAAAACTTGGTTTTAGAGGCCTTCTGGGCCTTTTTTGGCCTCGAAAAATATGACATAGGTTTATTTGGGTCATCAAGGGAATATATCACATCGTAGGTTTCAATTTGATATGTGGTAGAGCTCAAACGAACACCCGGATCAAAAGTTATGGTCGTTTAAAGTTCGAGTTACGTTTTCAACTTATTTTCGATCTTTTATTAATTTTTTATTTTTTTATATTCAAATTTTTATTAAATGACTATTAATCAATAATAATTAGAAAATTATTAATTAAAAAATTATTTTTAATTATTTTATAAGTCAATTTCACTGATTATCTTATATATTAAGTGTAAATATCTATTTATTTTTATCTAAAACATATTTAAAAATTATAAATATATGTATATATTAATATATTATTAATAATGAAATATAATTTTTTAAGTATATTTTTATCAGCGCTTGTAAATAAGCGCTGATAAAGGGATACTTTTAACATTTCTTTTTTTAACGTTGTTAAAACTACCCTTTTTCAGTGCTTTTTTTTAGCGTTATTAAAGGGTGGTGCTATGAAAACCCATTTTGTGGTTGTGCATACGCAATCTGTGAAATAAATTATGCAGAAATGTATTACATATCGAAATAAATTTCTTACACATTAAATAATCTATTGTGTATGGGGTTTTAAATATCTTATTTATGCATGGTATGTGTGTGTGTGTTATGTTCTATAAATATATTTTACTTACTATGTATGCGTGTTACATATTTCCTCTCATTTTTTGAAATTTCAAATTAGTCCATATTTAACTTAAATTGAATTTTATGATATTAAAGAAAATTCAATAATGGATATAAAATAGGAAATTAAATTAACTGGAAACATGATAAATGAATAATATATATTTTAATTAAATATAATTAAGGTGTGGGAGAGAGTAATTCATGCTTAAGAAAAAAAATGTTTTAAAAAAATGGGACGTATGATTTGAATGGGAAAATCTCATGCTATATTATTTTATAAATAATATAAGAAAAGTGTAAAATAATATAAAGAGAGAGAACGTGTCATTGGCTAAAAAGAGATAATTTAAATGGAAAATGTATAGGTGATTAAAATTTTGGGTAAAATGTTTAAGACTAAATGAAAAAAACATGTGATGCGACTGAATAAAAGAGAGAAAATGTTTTTAAATCAAGAACATGTGAAGCATGGTTCACAAAAGCAAAAGCGTGTGGTTAAAAAATTGAAATAATTGATTAAACAAAACAATAGGGGAAAAGTGTAAATGAATAAAAGAAAAGGTGTGAATATGAAGAAAAGAGACGAGTCGGTTGGACGAACTAAGTTAAAAGGAATTGAGTTTCATTAAAATGAATAGCATGTAGTGATTGTGAATAGAGAGAGATGATCAGAGAGCCTGCAGTTCCCCTGAGTAGTCTAGCTATCGTATATTCCTTTGTATGTTTTAGGTGGTATGCGAATATCATCTTCCTCTTGCTCTCTCTCATATGATCCATGTATAGCAGTGTTATTGTTCACTGAATTATTATCTAGAAATAAAAAATGATGATGTGGTTTCATGTGGACGTATTTATACCTATTATTGAAATATATTATTTACTAGATGGTGTGGTTTGATTTTCTATGTTATATTATGTTATATATAATATGAGATACACTTGAAAATGGATAATAGATTTAAATATGGTAAAATAATTTTGATTATAAATTTAGTGGGATGGTAGTGACATTCCACATGTGATAATAATATTTGTTTCTTATATTGGGTGATGAGATATTATGGTCATTCGGTGCTAAATTTCTATTTTTTATAATAATATTTAATTTATTTAAAGATGGTAAAGCATGGAAATATAAATGAGATGATTTTGGAAATTATTATTTTTCATTGGAATTACTTTACATGGTTAAGTGATGTTGGGGCATATTATTCTAATTATTATTGTTGATATTAAAGAGCTGATTTGAATAAATATATTCGAGATTACCAATGTTGATTAGAATCTAATATTAAGTTTTTATGCATGTTGGAACCCACTCTTAATAAATAATATAACTAAGATGATAGACAATGATAATAATTACAAAAATAAATATTAGTGGGTATTTAGCGGATATTAATAAATTTTTTAGGCTAAATTTATGGTGGAGGTTTTCTTAAATTTTTATTAAATAAATTGGGTTAGGTCACATTTAATTTGGGATATGGTGCTAAAAAATGCTGAATCATGTGGTGTTTTGGGAATTTTCTCCCGAAACGTCAGGTCAAGTGGTGTTTTGGGATTTTTCTCCCAAAATGTTAGACCATGTGGCATTTTGGGATTCACGACTACAAAATAGGGTATTATCAGTGCTAAAAAAATCATTTATCAATGCTAAAAAAGTTCTGATAATTGAGATGATATTAAAAGGGACTTCCTTTTATCAGTGCTAAAAAAACGCTGATAAACGTCCCTTTTATCAGCACTAATAAAAGTGGTATTTTATCAGTGCTAAAAAAATACTGATAAAAGGGTCGTTTATCAACATTTTTTAACGCTGATAAAAGTCAAAAAAATAAAAAAATCTGTAAATTGGAGGGATAAAATAGTCCGACTGTGGCGGTTTTTGGTTTTGTCAGTACTCTACTTGCTTGAAAAAAGCGTTTAGCTTTTTCATTGTCTATCTCATAATCATTGGATTTCCAAATCCACTATTTGACCCCCTTTTAACAGCACTTGACCCCCCCTTTCAACAACTCTAGGAAGCCCGGTCTACATGCACGCCCGCCACCCCTTTAACGCTAGGTGCACACCCCCTACCCTTTAACAACACTACCCCCCTTGCACCTGCCCGCACACCCTTGCCTCTACTTAGATTCGAACCCAAGACCTCTCCCTTACGCGTCTGCACCTTTACCACTCGTTCGTCTTGTTTTGTTCTCCATTTGATGATATATATATATATATATATATATATATATATAGTTATATATATTTGTATATTAATATATATATATAGTTATATTAATATTTATTTATTTATTTATTTATTTAATTATCCGTACGTCAATATATATTTATATCTATTTATTTTTATATATATAGTTATATTTTTTATGTGCATATCTATAATATTAGTTTTAAATACATTTATAAAATATGTTTTTTTGTGTTTATAAATAAATAAATAAATACATATATACAACATACATACACATGTATATATTATATGTATATATGTGTGTATCTATAAGTATAATTATACATATTTATATATCTTTACAAATATTATATATTTATATGTATATTTATATGTTAGAATATATAGATAATATATATCAGTTTGTTAATACACGCACACTAATACACACATACACATTATATAGGTATATAAATATTCATATATTTGTATTTTAAATAAAATGGATATTAGTTTTTATTTAGATAAGGCTTATATATTGAGAAATATATTATATATATAAATATGTTTAATTATTTATTTATAAAATTAAATTTTTATGTGTGAATATATAAAAAAATATGTATATATTGTTATATATTAGATTATAAATAACAGTATATTATGAAAAATGATAAAATTTCAAAGTTATAATATCAATATGAATGTAATACCTAAGAATAAATTCAATCCCCACTGAAAAAAGGCAAAAAGACTCCCTTAAACGAGATTGAAAATCCATCGAATGTTAAAAAATTGGAGTACCCTGACTAACAACTCAGTTTTGGAGGCCTTCTAGGATTTTTTTGACCTCAAAAATATGATAGAGATTTACCTATATCATTAAGGACATAGAGCTCGTCACGGGCTTTAATTTGATATGTGTTTGATCTCAAACGGATACCTTGATCAAAAGCTATGGTTGTTTGAAGTTTGAGTTATGTTTTCAACTTATTTTAGTTCTTTTATTAATTTTTTAATTTTTTGTGTTTTCAAATTGTTATTAAATGATTATTACTCGATAATAATTATCAAATTATTAATTAATAATATTTTTTAAAATATTTTATAATTCATTTTCACTAAATATCTTATATATTATGTGTAAATGTCTATTTATACTTATCTAAAACATATTTAAAAATATATATATATTATATTTATATCAATATAAATATATTTATATATTTATATATTAATATAGTATTTTTGATGATTTTTTTTGAAATATATATTTTATCAGCACTGATAAAAAAACGTTGATAAAGACCTCTCATTTATCAGTGCTACTAAAAAAACATTGATAAAGGGAGTCTCTTTAACAACGATAAAAAAATCGCTGATAAAGGGGTATCTTTATCAGAGTTACTTTTAACGGTGTTTTTTTAGCGCTGTTAAAAGTACCATTTATCAGCGCTTTTTTTAGCGCTGTTAAAGGGTGGCGCTACGAAGATCCATTTTTATGGTAATGATTTCCCCCCCCCAATCCCCCCCCCACCCCCAAAATTATATATATATTAATATTAATAATTAAATATTTATAATTAAACATAAAAATATATATTTAGAATTTATTGTTTGTTTAAAAATATTCAAAATTTATTTATATGTATAAATAAACATTATTAAAATTATTTATATTTATATAAATAAACCTTATTAAATTTATTTATATATATATATAACTAAACCTTATTATTTATATTCAAAATATAAGGTTTATTTATATAAATAATTATATATAAATAAACTTTAATTAAATAAATATATAAAAATATATATGTAAACCTTAATTATTAATAAATATCATTCAATAAAAAACCTTATTATTGTTATTATTAAATATTATTATTAATAATAATTGAATTAATAATATAAATGTAATGTTTTTAAACATAATAAGAAATATGCCCATAAATTATGTAAACTATAAATGTAATGTTTTTAAACATTTAATAAATTATTGAAATATTATTTATTATGTTATTATTATTAATTATGTTATTATTATTAATTCAATTATTATGAAATATTAATTCAATTATTATAAATATATTAATTATTTATATTGATAAAATTATGAAATATTAATTCAATTATTATGAAATGTTATTAATTATGTTATTATTATTGAATGTTATTATTGAATTATAATAAATATCTTTCAATAATAAATATATTTATCATATATATCATTATATATTTACAATTATATAAATAAGTTTTTATTTATAATTACATATATTTATATTTATAATTATATTTATTTATATTTATTTATATTTACATTTATAAAGACATATTTTCAATTCGTTAAATATAGTTATAATTATATAAATATTGAGGCAATGGAGAGTTTCTCTCTAAAAAATGGAGAGCCTCTCTCTCTCTGCATGGTGATTGCTCCGGAAACATAGGCTTGATCATATCTTTTGTCATTATGGTCTATTTGCAGCTTGTGGCAAGCGTTGTCATGTTGGTCCACTGCAGCCAGTTGCGGGGAAGTTAGAAGCTGGGGAAGAAGCTGAAGGCTCAGAGGCATTTTGGTGATGGAGCCTTGACCAAGGCAACTAATGAGAACACCTTGTTGGAGGTGGTTGAAGGTGTAGTGACAGTGGTAGCAGATCGAGATTCCTGTTTCTTTTCGCAAGGATGGTAGAGGATTTGCTTGGGATGTGATGGTTGGCGAGGCTATTGGCGACAATGGGAGTCCGTCTGTGTTGGGAAAGTTGGTGGTGTAGGATGAATGGTTTGAGATCTAGTTGGTTGGAGATCATGGTGGTTGGCGGCAGTTTGTGCACATCGATGGGTTCTTGACCCTCGATCTGTGGTGACGACAACGCTTGAACGCAAGCAGCGGTGCGTGGTATTTGGTTTTTTTAGCCGTTCGGCGACGCCTTCTTCGGCTTCGCAGCGCCTGCAGCCGATCGGATGGCTGCTTCACAGCGACGGAATATCGAGACAACGACGATCTTAGGTGACGCCTCCTTTGACTTCGCAGCGCTTTGAGCCGAGTAGATGGATGCTTCACGGCAATGGAGGATCGGGCTGACGAGCGACGGAAGAAGACGATTGGGCTGTCAGAGTTTACCTCAGGTCACAGGAGCAACCTTGGGATGTCTGTCTGGGGGCAGGCTGGTGATGCTGACTTTTGATGGCGTGGAATTTGACCACAATTTCATGTGGGGTTCAGACAACTATGGACTTCGGGAAGGGATTGTTTCTTGGTTTTGGGCCGCTTCTTATACTTATTTTGTGGGCCATTTTTGGCCATTTTTTGGTGTTTCCTTTTTATCGGTGGTTATTCCCCACATGTGGATGGGTTGGCAGCTGCAGGGGGGGCTACAGTGGTATGGGACACTGTTGGGGTGATGATCTCGTGCACCATGGGTCGTCGATGGTATGAGATGTCGACAATGATCTCCTGTTGATGATGTGATGAATTGAAAACTACAACGACAATCATCGAGGACGATCTTGATCACGTGAGCAATGATGTTGATGGGCATGACAACATCCTCAGCACGGACGGTTTGGTTGATGACTTCAGTTGGAGTGCTGTTGGTGAGCTTCATTAATAAGGTTGGGTGTGTGAGATTTTCGCGCTTGACATTTGTCAACCAGTTCATGATTGTTTCTAATAGTGATGGTGTTTTTGGGCCATTTGGCCACTTCATGTGGCTCTTTGTGGCTTTTATTTGGGTTTTATGACTATTATTTTTGTTTTGAGTGGTGGGAAAACCACTTTCATATTTTGGTGACATTTCACATGTCACATTTCGTGTACTTAGTGTACTTTCATTTTATCTAATAATTTTTAGGGTTAGGCACACTTGGTACCTGGACTTTCCTGGTATATAAATATTGATTTATAATTATATACATGTAATAATTTATTTTAAAATATTAATTATATTATTTAAATTATTAAATACTAATTATATTATTTATATAATTTAAATTACATTTGTATATATAATTTTATATATATTTTAAATTTATTTTGTAAAAATACATTATAATTATATAATTATAAATATATTTATACTTATATATGCTTATAAATATTTGTATTGAAATACATTTAAATTATATTTATGTGTATATATATATATAATTAAAGTTTTTTTATATATAATTTTTTATATAAATAAACCATCTATTTTGAATATAAATAATAAGGTTTATCTATATATACATAAATAAATTTATTAAGGTTTATTTATATAAATATAAATAATTTTAATAATGCTTATATATATATATAAATAAATTTATAAATAAATTTAATAAGGTTTATTTATATATTTAAATAATTATTTATAAATTTATAAATTTTAAATGTGAGGTTTATTTATATTTAAATATTCATATATAATTATAAATAAAATGTTTATTTAAATATTTAATTATTTAAATATAAAGTATACTTAATTATATAATTATATATTTTAAATTTATTTATTTATATATAATTATATAAATATAAATATAAATTATATTTTAAATTTAATAAGGTTTATTTATATAAATAATTATTTATAAATTTATAAATTTATATAAATAATTATATATAAGGTTTTTTAATTAATAAGGTTTATTTATAGGAATATAAATATAGATTTATAAATATAAATTTATAAATATAGATTTATAAATATAAATTTACAAATATAAATTTATATATTTATTTATAGATATAATTATAAATAATTTCATATTTTTAAATATATATTTAAAAAAATATTTAAAGAAATGCAATTATTTAGATATAAATATAATTATAAATATATATTTACAAATATAAATTCATTTATATAAATATATATTTTAAAATATGAAATTATTTGTAATTATATTTATAAATATATTTATAATTATATAATTATAAATGTATATTAATAAATCTATATTTATATAGTTATAAATATATATTTATTTATAAATAAATTTAAAATATTTTTAAACAGATAAAAAATTCTAAATATATATCTATATATCTAATTATAAAATATTTAATTATAAATATAAAAATAAATATTATATATATATATAATTGTGGGGGGGATTTGGGGGTGCAAAAATCCAAAACGTTACATGGTTTGGTGTTTTGGGAGAAAATTTTCAAAACCTCACATGATCTAATTTTTTGTAGCCCAATATCCTAAATTAAATGCGACCTAATCTTATTTTATTTAATAAAAAAAATCTCAAAACGCCACATGATCTAACGTTTTGTAGCCCCATGTCCCAAATTAAATGTGACCTAATCTCGTTTTTTTTTCTTTCACCCATTATTCCATGCCTTTTACACATCCCCCCCACCCTCCCTTTATTATTTTTATCTCAACGCCACATTAACTATTGATTTCCTCTCTCATAATTCTCTCTTTTTTTAACTCATAACTTTAAAACGTTTTGTTTTATTATATTTTTTTATCTCAACATTTTTATTTTGTTAAAGTGTTATATATATTTTCTAACTTTGAACATTTCACGCGCACACACACATAAGCATATGTGTGTGTATATTTGTACTCTCATAAATAACATTCTACGATATATATATATATATAACAATATATATATATATAACAATATATATATATACACAACAATGTGATATATAAATACTTTTATACATACATGCGCGCGCGCGCACACACATATATGTATGTATGTATGTATAGGCACACACATAAAACATTTCACAAACCAAACATTTTTGCAATGCTTAATATCAACAACACTAACGTAAATATATATATTTACACACATATATAACATGTCACATGTCGTGTGATCATTTTATTAACATGCATTGTTCCTGAATTTTCCAAAACCCTAGACGCAAGGTCTGTATAATATATTTTAAAATTTTATTTAACAAAACTGTTTAAATATTAAATAAACATTTTGTGTGCAACAGATTAATAATTATTGTATGATAACTTCTTCGATTTGTTTTCTTTTTTAATGGTTCTCTATCCAATTTATTATTTCACAAAATTTTCTCCTATTAAAATCATAAATTCCACGCACACCCGCTATTCATGATTATCACATTTAATCTCTCATTTCTCTCTCCACTATTTAATTCAAATATTCACTTTTATCATTATTACACCACATATTTTACACTCATTATGATTATTATTAAAATCATTTAATATCCACCATATAATGGAAAAGTAATATATATGTATACATACATGCAGATATACATATACATACATATGTGTGTGTGTATCACATTTTGTAATACAAATAATTTTTGAAACGTTTAATTACAAGCACATGTAAATATACATATTTACATTCGTTTATAATATTTTGTATAATATTTAATATATCGTACTTAAAAAAATTAGAAAAACATATTTAAATTAAATAATATTGAATTTCCTATAATTAAATAAATCTTCCTAAATTAAATAATTTTTAAATAACTTCCAAAATAAATTACAAACTTAAAAATTAATATTAATTAATTATTAAACCCATTTTAAACCGCTTTTAAAAAATTTCAAAAACGTCTGAACCTCTGAATCACTAAGAAACGCCATAGAATGGCAAATGCGTGAGAATTTTCTCGACCTTTACAATGATTTATTTTAAAATATTTTAGAATCTTGATATTAGTAAAAATATTATTTATTTTTTATGTTGTCCCAAAAAACAAAAAACCCAAAATATATAATATATGATATCATATAAAAATATGTGAATATATTTTTTTTATTTTTTGTTTCAATTGAAATAAAACTGTTGGGAGGCATATTTTTTTCAATTTTTATGATTTTTTTCAAAATTGATTTGTTTTTTATGCAGGAATTAATTAATCAGTATCCAAGACAATCTATACAGATCACAAGTGGAATTTGAATTGTTAACCATATTTTAATCGAATATGAGATGTAAATCAGGGATCTTCAAATTAATATTTTTTAAACATCAATTTGACTAAATTAATTATGATCCATTAATTAATTGCCCTTTTATTTATTGATAAAATAATCATGTAATTTTTTTGAATTGTAAATAAATAATAAATTTATATATTTATAAATTGGTATTTAATAAGGGGTAAAATATTTCAGTTTATTATTGCGATCAATCATTTCAAATTTCATGCGTTGACAACACGATTCCTATGCCCTGCAAATCCAAGTTCTCTACCTTTTCCCTTTCGAAATTTTTACAAATATGAAATATTCAAACCAAAGCAACAAACATTCATCTCTTTCAATGGTCGCTGACTTATTCCTCATTGCTGCTACATACTAACCTTTTTATCGCTGGATATCAACATCGGTGGCGGTAAATCAGAAGCGTCCAGGGGAAGAGGACTCTACAATTCCTCGATCCTGGATTTAGTGAAGACGTTCTCTGCATAATCAAAACTCTACACCCCTGAATCTCTCATGGAAGAATACGATGAAAATTTTGTTTCTTTTCGCAATGCCAACCTCTCCCCCTCTAATCGTTCTATGAACCTGCGCGCAAGCACACGTGATCCCCTCAAGAGTCCCTCTCTCGACCGATCCTGGTCGACAAATATTTTCTCCAATTCCTCCCTATCAATTCTTCATTCTTTCAACTCATTCAAAGGGAGGGTCAAAATGCTTCGCAATTTATTTGAGCCCATAAAATATTTACCGAACATCATCTCTGAAAAATCTCACCCCCCACCACCCCATAGACCAAAACAGACGATTTTTGATGGCACGGATTCTAGGGCTTTGAGCAGGTCCATGACAATATTGCCTGGTACCGAGGATCGAATAGTTTTGTATTTCACTAGTTTAAGGGGGGTTCGGAGGACATTTGAGGATTGCTATTCTGTGAGGATGATTTTCAAGGGTTTTATGGTTCATGTTGATGAGCGGGATGTATCCATGGACAAGGCGTACAGGAAGGAGCTGCAGAGCATTTTGGGGGACAATGTGAGTTTGCCACAAGTCTTCATTAAAGGGAAGCATCTGGGAGAATGTGAAGTGGTGAAAAAACTTTATGAGGTTGGGGAGTTGGGAAAGCTTCTTGATGGGATTCAGATTTTGAAGCCTGGCCATGTGTGTGAGACCTGTGGCGATGCGAGGTTTATTCCATGCATTGACTGTAGTGGGAGTAAGAAGTTTTTTGATGACGAGATAGGTGTCTCGTTGAAATGCCATGAATGCAATGAGAATGGACTAATTCGGTGCTCTAGTTGCAGCTCTTGAATTGAGTGATCTTGGTGCAGTCTGAAGGCTCTGGTTCATGTTCTTCACCTTTTCATATTTTTTACATTGTTGTTAATGCATTTGGAACTGGTTCAATTGTCTCAATGAATCTTCCTTTTTGTTTTCTCAACTGTTATGGATTCGTATTTATGCATTTGGATTGGATTTCAAATTAAAAATTATATATAAAAACCAAGAATAATTCTTATTTATTTATTTTTATCTCAACGCCACATTAACTATTGATTCCCTCTCTCATCTTTCTCTCTTTTTTTAACCCATTACTTTAAAACATTTTTTTTTTATATTTTTTTATCTTCAACATTTTTATTTTGTTTAAATGTTTTATATTTTTTTATTTCTTAACGTTTCGTATATATATATATATATATAACCATATGTATATATATAATCTCATAAATAAAATTCTACAATATATATATATAACAATATATATATATATACACGCACACCAATGTGATATATAAATACTTTTATACATAAATGCGCATGCACACACACAGAGATATATATGTGTGTGTGTGTGTGGGCGTGTATGTGTACATAAAACATTTCACAGCCCAAACATTTTTGCAACGCTTAATCTCAACAACACTAATGTAAATATACATATATATTTACACACATATATAACACGTCACATGCTGTGTGACAATTTTATTAACATGTAGTGTTTCCGACTTTGCTAAAACCCTATACGCAAGGTCTGTATAATATATTTTAAAATTTTATTTAAAAATAATTTAAATATTAAAAAAACATTTTGTGTGCAACAAATTTATAATTATTTTATGATTACTTCATCAATTTGTTTCCTTTTTTAATGATTCTCTATCCAATTTATTCTTTCACAATTTTTCCTCCCATTAAAACCATAACTCCCACACACACCCATTATTCATGATTATCACATTTAATCTCTCACTTCTTTATATTCTATTTAATTTAAATAATCACTTTTATCATTATTACACCACACATTTTACATTCATCATCATTATTATTAAAATTATTTAATATCCACCATTATTTTTTAACCCCATAAATATATATATATAAAATAATATACACATATATATAAATTTCCAATATATATATTCCCATGCACATATATATATTTATATACATATATAATAACACTTATTATTCATATAATATCATAATATATATATATGTGTGTGTGTGGAAATGTAATATATATGTATACATAAATGAAAATATACATATACATATGTGTGTATATATATATCACATTTTACAACACAAATAGTTTTTGAAATGTTTAATTACAACATGACGCATTTAAATATACATATTTACATATGTGTATAATATGTTTCATAATATTTAATATATCACACATAATTAAATTTTGGAAAAATATATTTAAATTCAATAATTTTAAATTGCATATAATTAAATAAATATTTCTAAATTAAATCATTTTTAAATAGCTTGAAAAATAAATTAAAAACCTCAAAATTAATATTAATTAATTATCAAACTCATTTTAAACTGCTTTTAAAAATATTCAAAATGTCTGAACCTCTAAATCACTAAGAAACGCCCTAGAATGAAAAAGGCTCAGTAATTTTATGGACCTTTACAATAATTTATTTTAGAACATTTTAGAAGATTTCTTTTAGTAAAAATATTACTTTTTTAGGCTATCAAGAAAAACAAAAACTCCAAAATATATAAAATATTATCTAATATAAAAATTTGTGAATATATATATATTTTATTTTTTTCAATTGAAATAAAACTGTTGGGAGGAATCTTTTTTCAATGTTTATGCTTTTTTTTAAAAATTTATTTTTTTATGCAGGAATTAATTAATCGATATCCAACACAATCTATACCGATCACAAGTGGAATTTGAATAGTTGTTAACCATATTTTAATTGGATATGAGATGTAAATCAAGGATCTCCAAAATTATTATTTTTTAAACATCAATTTGACTAAATTAATTATGATTCATTAATTAATTACCCTTTTAGTTATTGATAAAATAATCATATACATTTTTTGAATTATAAATAAATTATAAATTTATAAATTTATAAATTAGTATTTAATCAGGGGTAAAATATTTCAGTTTCGTATTGCAATCAATCGTTTCAAATTTCATGTGTTGACAACCCAATTCCTACACCCTGCAAATCCAGCTTCTCCAACTTTTCCCTTTCACAATTTATATAAATATGCAATCTTCAAACCAAAGCAACAAACATTCATCTCTTTCAGTGGATGCTATATTATTCCACATCGTTGCTTCATATTAACCCCTTTGTTGCCAGACATAAACATCGGTGGTCGTAAATCGAAAGTATCATGGGTAAGGTGACTCTGAAATTCCTCGGTTCTGGCCTTGATGAAGATGTTCTCTGCATAATCAAAACCCTAAACTCTCTCGAATCTCTAATGAAAGAATATGATGAGAATTTTTCTTCTTTTTTTAATTCCAACCTCTCTGCCTCAAATTGTTCAATGACCCTGCGCTCAAGCTCACGTGATCCCCTTAAGAGTCCCTCTCTCTATCAATCCTGATCGATAAATATTTTCTCCAATTCCCCCATATCAGTGTTTTTTTATTATAACTCAATAAAAGGGAGGTTCAAAATGCTTCATGGTTTATTTGAGACTGTAAAATCTTTATCGAATCTCATCTATAAAAAATCCTCACCCCCACGAACCCATATAAAAAATGGGTGATATTAGGTGGCACAAATTCTAGGGCTTTGAGCAGGTCCATGATAAGATTTCCCAGTACCAAGGATCTAATAGTTTTGTATTTCACTAGTTTAAGTGGGATTCATAGGACATTTGAGGACTGTTATTCCATGAGGACGATTTTCAAGGGTTTAATGGTTCGGGTTGATGAGCAGGACGTATCCATGGACAAGTCGTACAATAAGATGTTGTATAGCATTTTGGGGAACCTGATTTTGCTGCTAGTCTTCATCAGAGGGAAGTATCTGGGAGGATGTGAAGTGGTCAAACATCTTTATGAGGTTGGGGAGTTGAGAAAGCTTCTTGATGGTATTTGGGTTTTGAAGCCTGACCTTGTGTGTGAGAGCTATAGTGATGCGAGGTTCATTATGTGCATTGTATGCAGTGGGAGAAGAAAGTTTTTTGATGATGAAGGAGGTATCTCGTTGATATGCCATGAATGAAATGAGAATGGATTGATTCGGTGCTCCGGTTGCAGCTCTTTAATTGAGTGAGCTTGGCGTAGTCTGAAGGCTCTCGTGCATGTTCTTCTCCTTTTCATCTTTTTTACATTGTTGTTGATGTATTTAGATATGGTTAAATTGTCTCAATGAATTCTTCTTTTTTTTTGTTAACTTTATGGATTGGTATTTATGAATTTGGATTGGATATAAAATTAAAAATTATATATAAAAACCAAGAATAATTGTTATTTATTTATTTTTATCTCAATGACACATTAACTATTGATTCCCTTTATCAGCATTCTCTCATTTTTTTAACCCATAACTTTAAAACATTTTTTAATTTTTTATATTCAACATTTTTATTTTGTTTAAATGTTTTATATTTTTTTAACTTTTAACGTTTCATATATATATATATATATATTACCATATGTATATATATATACTCATAAATAAAATTCTACAATACACACACACACACACAACAATGTGATATATAAATACTTTTATACACACGCACACACAGAGAGATATGTGTGTGTGTGTGTACATAAAACATTTCACAACCCAAACATTTTTGCAACACTTAATATTAACAACACTAATGTAAATATATAAATTTACACACATATATAACATGTCACATGTCGCGTGACAATTTTTTTAACATGCAGTGTTCCCAGATTTTCAAAAACCCTATACACAAGGTCTGTATAATATATTTTAAATTTTATTTAACAAAACTGTTTTAATATTAAATAAACATTTTGTGTGAAACAGATTAATAATTATTGTAAGATAAATTCATCAAAAAAAATTCTTTTTTAATGATTCTCTATCCAATTTATTATTTGACAATTTTTCTCCCATTAAAATCATAAATTCTACACACACCCACCATTCATGATTATCTCATTTAATCTCTCATTTCTTTCTCTTCTATTTAGTTCAAATAATCACTTTTATCATTATCAAACCATACATTTTACACTCATTATTATTATTATTAAAATCATTTAATATCCACTATATATGTGGAAAATTAATATATATGTATACATATATTAGATATTCATATACATATTGTGTCTATATATGTGTATATATCACATTTTGCAACACAAATAATTTTTGAAATCTTTAATTACAACATGGCGCATGTAAATATACATATTTAACACATGTATAGTATGTGGAGTAATATTTAATATATGACAAACAATTAAAAAAATTAAAAACATATTTAAATTTAATAATATTAAATTGACTACAATTAAATAAATCTTCTTAAATTAAATCATTTTTAAATTACTTCCAAAATAAATTACAAACTTAAAAATTAATATTAATTAATTATCAAACCCAATTTAAACTACTTTAAAAAAAATT
Organism: Viscum album; assembly: GCA_963277665.1. Classification (NCBI taxonomy): domain Eukaryota; kingdom Viridiplantae; phylum Streptophyta; class Magnoliopsida; order Santalales; family Viscaceae; genus Viscum; species Viscum album. The sequence goes on from OY728156.1 coordinate 1,814,950,943, forward strand.
CAAAAATGCTCGAACCTCTGAATCACTAAGAAACACCCTATAATGAAAAAGTATTGCTCGGAAATTTTTTGGACTTTTACAATAATTTATTTTAGAAGATCTTTATTAGTAAAAATATTATATATTTTTTATGCTATCACAAAAAAATGCCAAAAAATATGAAATTTGATCTAATATAAAAATATATGGATATATTTTTTTATTTCTTGTTTCAATTGAAATAAAACTATTGGGAGGCATATTTTTTTCAATTTTTATGCTTTTTTTCAAAATTTATTTGTTTTTTATGCAGTAATTCATTAATCGGTATACAACACAATCTATACATTCACAAGTGGAATGTGAATAATTGTTAACCATATTTTAATCGAATATGTTATTTAAATAAAGGATCTCTAAATTAATATTTTTTTAAACATCAATTTGAGTAAATTAATTAGGATTAATTAATTAATTACTCTGTTTAGTTATTGATAAAATAATCGTATACATTTTTTGAATAATAAATAATTTATAAATTTATAAATTAGTATTTAATAAGAGGTAAAATATTCCAGTTTCTTATTGTGATTGATCATTTCAAATTTCATGCATTGATGACCTGATTATCAAGCCCTACAAATCCAGCTTCTCCATCTTTTCCCTTTTGCAATTACTGCAAATATGCAATCTTTAAACCAAAGCAACAAACATTCATCACTTTCAGTGGCCATTGGATTCTTCCTCATCATCATTTCATATTAACCTCTTTGTCATTGGACATTAATGTTAGTGGAAGTAAATTGGAAGCATCTAGGGGAAGGGGAATCTGAAATTCATCGGTTCTAGATTTGGTGAAGATGTTCTCTACATAATCAAAACCCTAGACACTCGCGAATCTTTGATAGAAGAATATGATTGGAATTTTGCTTCTTTTCTCAATGCCAATATCTCCTCCTCTAATCGTTCTATGACCTTTCCATAATGGATCGGACCTCCCGAGTCCATTTATTTGTGAAAATCTAGCATTTTAGGTGTTATGGGAGGCCACAATAGCTTATTTCAAGAGTTTTCCAGTTTTTCCAGTTTTCCAATGGTGAGTTAGGAATGGTAGGTCACTGATGGTGAGTGAGGACTGGAGACTCACAACAGTAGGTCACCGGTGGTGAGTCGTCCAATAATGACTCGACCAACAGTGAGTCGTCCGATGGTGAGTCGTCCAACGGTGACTCAACCAACGGTGAGTCGTTCAACGGTGAGTCATCTAATGGTAACTTGACCAACGGTGAGTTGTCTGATGGTGAGTTGTCTGACAGTGACTTGACCAATAGTGAGTCTTCTAACAGCGACTCATCCAACAGTGACTCATCTATTGGTGAGTCACCTAATGGTGACTCATCCACTGGTGACTAGCGATGGTAGGTCATCCCAATAGTGAGTGCATCAGTGACTCACATCGGTGACTCGCAACAGTGACTTGCTGATGGTGATCCACTGACATTGAGTCACTAACAGTGGGTTGTGATGGGGACTTTCCCAATGGTGACTCACTGAATAAAGACTCACCAAACAATGACTCACCTAATGGTGACTCATCTAATGGTGACTCACTGAATGGTGACTCAGCATCGGTAGCTCGTCACTGGTAACTCACATCGATGACTCATCCAGTGGTGAGTCATCCACTAGTGACTCACCCACTGATGACTCATGACAGTGACTCACCCAATGGTGAGTCATTTTCACAATTTTTCAATTCCTAGTTTTCCTAGTTTTTCCATATTCTCCCCCTTTAACATTTTATTTTAATGTAAAATGAGTTTAAAAACCATTTTTAAGTGTTTTTTAATCCATTTCAACACAAGTAAAATATATATTTAAATTTCTAATGCTCTGAAGGCCTTTATATATTAAAAATGCATGGTCTTGTTCATGATCTGACTTTAATGGATTTTGAAACCGTTTCTTTCATTGATATAAGATCTGGACTTTCTAAAGATGAGATCCTTTCTCCCTTGTGAATTTTCTCTTTACTCTTATTACTGAGCATCCCTAGAACCTTTCTTCCCTGAGGAGTCATGCATCTGTGCTACACCCTTGGATTGTGTTTCCCTAGATCCTTGTTCACCCCCTGTTTGGTTCAAGTAGAAGGTGTTGATCGTTTGTTTCTTAAGGTAGTTATCCCTTCGTCCCTCTTATTTGTGTATCATGCAGGGTGGGTTTATGAATGTTTCCCATGTGAAGTCATTTGAATACAATTTAATAAATATAATCAAAATGATTTTAAATCAATAAACAGGGGCTGGTAAAAATTGACACATGCTTCAGTTTTATTTTTATTGATATTGTGAGTTGTATTGGTTGTATGCCTACTAAAAATCATGGTCGTTGGTGGTATTTGTTTGTTCACTCAGGATGAATTGTGATGGCTTGTTATTGATCATGTGTTGAATGACTATATATATGAAATTTATTAACCATGTATACTTAGTTAAATAAATGGATTCCTTAGGATTGAACTTGTTTTGTGATAACCCCTGAATTATCAAAGTGGAATTAAAGAATGAGTGTTTACTAAATCTGAATACACCCTACCTTGTTTGATGTGGCTATGTGTTGTGTGTAGTTTTGTTCTATATTGTGCCTTGTATGGTAGTGTGGTGCAGGAGTTGAGAGTATGGAGAAATGTGGGGTGGTATGGGTGGTGTAATGGAATATCAGGTTGAGAGATTGATTGATTGTGGAATGGATGGGTAATGTTTGAGCAGCGGAGCTGTAGGTTTGGGTTGTGATATATTTATGTTGCTGGGTGTGATGGGTGTGGTGTTGTTTTACAGTGAGGATATCAGTTTTGGTTGTGATGAGATTTTTTGCTAAGTTTGGCTATGATTTAGGGACTTTTCTTACTGAGAAGATGGATTGGCCAGAGTGACTTTGAAGAATGATGATGACAGTGGTTGTTATGGGTGTTAAATGGAGTGGAAATATGAAGTGAGTCAGTTTACTGTGGTTCTATTTCCACTATATGGTTTATACTGTGTAGCTTGTTGCGTACTTCAATTGGTAGCTGCCTGAGTAGGGATGGAATGAATAAATTAATTTTTTAATAAATAATGAGAACTGGTTAAATAAATTGGTCTAGGTATGGTTAGGTTTATGGCTTATCGTGTAGTTGTGCATTTAGAGGTCGCAACAAAGGAATTTTAGTGGGTTGGTTATCTATTTGGAAAAACACATAGGTTGGGATTGCGTGTTTGATACGAAATATATATACCTATATTTTCCTTTTTTTTCTATATTCATCCCACCCTAGTTTAGTACTATGTGTTGAACACCCCCGTTATCATGAGGGCGGGTGTATTTTCCCAACATCCTGATGAGAGGATGGATGGATGGTTATTGGCTCTTCCCTACTCTCTCTTCTAGTCATTGGTATACAAAGACTCTTTAGGCAGGTTTTGGTGTGGTTTTGAGGTCCAGGTGTCTACAAGCAAGGTGTACTTTCCAAGGTCTCTATGAGATGAGATGTGGTGTTCTTTCTAGGTGTCTTCAGGATGAGGTATGGTTGTGGCCCAGGTGTTTCCAGGTGGGATGTGGTATGGTTGTGACCCAGGTGTCTGAGGTCAGGATGAAGTATAGTTATGGTTAGGGTGTGTGTGAGTGGGATGTGTTGAGATTCATATGTCCAGGTTGTGAGACTAGCTCTGAGGCTCAGGTTTGTGCGGGTGGGTTGTGATGTGGGGCTTGTGGAAGAGTGTGGGAGTGCCAGAATGTTTGCCTTTAGGGTATGAGCAATTAACCAGTGGGAAATGGTACGGGGTACCCAAAAATCGATGTTCTTATTATATTAATTTACTTGATTTGTGTTATTTGGTGAGCGTTCCTTGGTGAGGCTGGGATGGCTAGTATTCCTTTCCAGGTGTTGTTGGTTTGTACTATTTTCTCATAGGGGCATTAGTATGCTTCTCCCACTTTTGCATGAGAGACTTTGGATTTTCTTACTGATTATACTTGTATTCTCTCCCTAAGTATATAAAATTTCTTTCAAGTTTCCAGGAGGACTACATGGATTGTGCTAGGCATTATTATCTCGGAATTTGGGATAGTTTTCATGTTGCTGCTTAGCCATATCTTTTGTATTTACTTTGGCAACTCTTGGTTTGTAACAGTTATATTTTAAACATGTATGTGGGATGGTTTTGGCTTTATATATATATATATCTGTGTGTGTGTCTTGGATTTTTTTGGGATGAACCATCTTTTCTCTTGATATTGTTTTCTTATAAAAAGGGAAATGCCTCCCATTTCATGAGATTTTATACCCTTGATGCTGGTTTCCACCCTAGGGCCTATTGGAGGTGGGACATGGGGGGTCATTATCACTCTTCCTTCATTGCTAGCTCAGGAGGGGCATCTTTGGAGGGAGGGGGTCATGAAAAAATGGTATCAAAGGCTAATTATTGGGAGATATGATGGAGTTTAAAGTCAGGAATAGTGGGTATTTCATGGGTTAGTAGGAAAATAGTGTTATGTGACCTTGGTATGTGACATAGGCTAGGGAGGATTGGCTAGGAAATGCGATTTTAGATCCCCCCATGGTCCAATGTAAGGACTCCGAGCCTACCGAATGACCAAGTGAGGCTACACTATTTTTAGGGTAGAGACCCTAGGAAAGGTACATGCATCATAATGACTTGTGTTCCTATTTAAATTTGGGTGTTTTGGGAAATTTTAAATGGATAAAAAATGAGATAAATTAACTGAAATTAATCTTAAATAAAATTCCATACTACTCAGGCTTAGAAATTCCTTGTTCCCCTTTTTCAGATATGGAACCTGGTCATCGTATGCATGTGGATTGGGAAGTTGAGGCTCAATAGGCCAATCTGGTTGATCGGCGAAGGGTTGATCCAATGGAGGAGGATGACCAGTGGTATAGAACATTACGTTATTTCTAGATAAAGGATTTGGGAAAGTACAAGGGTAGCATTTTAGACATGGAGAAGGAGAGCTAGATCGATGAGCTTGTGATCACGTTTAGTTTGATTTGGGATCTGACAGTGTATTGGGTTCCTCTAGTAGTGATCCAGATGCAGGGAGTTGCATGTTAGTAGTGGAAGTTGTACCTAGGAGAGAGGAGGTAGGCTGATGTTTTGTGGTTTAAATACAAGAATGAGTCCCATGTGGAATTCCTTTCATCCACCATGAAGCCTAAGAAGAGGCAGGAGATACTCTTTGTCCAACAGGGGAGTATGTCAGTACAAGAGTTGGGGATCAAGTTCAAGGATCTCCTTTGTTTTGATTTGGATCTCTTTTCGGATGAGGAGTCTCATGTGAGACTTCTAGAGGTGGCACTCCGCCATTCTCTCCAGTATACAGTTACTCCCTTCACCTTACCAACATAGATGGAAGTCCAAAAGAAAGAAGTGGTAGTTGATAGGATGCACTCACGGGGAGGTATGCCACAAGAGGGAAGAAAACATAGTTATTAAAAGGAAAAGGCTACTAGTAGTAGGTTTCAGGCACCAGTGCCTTTGTGGTTTCGTCCAACAGGGATCCGATCTCAGCAATTCCCGTTTCAGCCTTTAGGTCCTCGTTCTTTCCCCATAAACTTGAGACTGAGGTGTTTAGCTTGTGGGAACCATAGACATATTCAGATTCATTGCTTGATGGCTATTTTTGCTCAGTATGGTGGAGGTGGGAAGGTCTAGCCCCTACCTCAGTAGCAGTTGTTGGTAGGGAAGTTCTAGCAGCAGGGATAGTAGTCTTATGCCCCACTGAGGAGAGAAAAAGTAGGTAGAGGCCAACCTTAGGGTGTTCCTTAGGGACTCTGACCTAGTAATGGTCTAGGAGGTAGTCAACAACATATAGGTAGAGGAGATGGGCATGGTCAGTTACATGCCATAGAGGCAGCAACACTGGTTGGGCCAGAGATCCTTTGAGGTATGATCAGTTTGTTCAGTATTCTTCTATGTGATTTGTTTGATTCAATATCTTCACACTTCTTTATTGCACCCAATCTAGCCCATACTCTAGGACTAGACTTAGATAGGCTTCCCATGCCCCTGCGTTGAGTATTCCAGTAGGAGGTCAGACCATCTTGTTTGATGTGTGCTGGGGATGTAAGATGATCATGGAACCGCATCAGTCCCATACAAATATCTTCTTGGTATAGATGAAACCATACAATTTCATCCTTAGAATTGGCTGTTTGTACTATTTTCATGTTGTTATTGAATGATTCTAGATAAAATTCATGTTTTCAGACATAAATGGTAAACGTTTGGCCTTCATTGGTGAGCGGAGCTGTCAGGTGGGCAGTTGGCGTGTGGAGCCTCTTCATTCTTTGTTGGATGAACTATTAGTGGAAGTATCAGACACTAAAGTCCCTAGAGTTTTTGGTGATTTCTTGGATTTTTTTTATGAGGAGGTTGTGACTCTACCCCATTGATGTGATGTTGAGTTTGGGATAGACTTACAACCCAGTTCTTGTATGATTTTTATGGATCCTTATCAGATGACACCTTCAGAGCTGCAGGAGTTGAGGATTCAGATAGATAATATGATGAAGAAGGGTTTTATTAGGCCTAGTGTATCACCATGGGTTGCTCTAGTATTGTTTTTGAAGAAGGAAGATGGCGGTATGAGGTTGTACATAGACTATCGAAGGTTGAATCAGGTAACAGTCAAGAATTGTTACCCTCTCCTGAGGATAGATGATCTTTTCAACTAGCTGAGCAGAGAAATTTTGTTCTCTAAGATCGATTTGTGGTTTGGATATCACCAGATGAGGGTGAGGGAGGGTGATATCTTGAAGACTTATTTCAGGTGAATTTATGGGCACTTAGAGTTCTTGGTCATGCCTTTTGGTGTTACAAACACACCAACTCTGTTCACGGGTCTCATGAACTCCATTTTTCATGAGTTCTCAGACTGGTTCTTTATCTTATTCATTGATGAAATCATGATCTACTCAAAATTAGAGGAGAAGCATACCTAGAATCTCATGACTCTCTTGGAGGTTCTTCGACACTACCATCTCTAAGGGAAGTTGTCCGAGTGTAAGTTTTGGACAAGAGAGGTACACTTACTTGGACATGTGGTGTCTTAGTAGGGTATAGAAGTGGATCCGTCAAAGTTTGAGGTAGTTGTTTATTTGGAAGAAACCAATAATTTTGTAGAGGTTCACATTTTTCTCAGTTTGGAAGGCTATTACCAGAGATTTGTACCCGATTTCTCTTGATTTGCAGCACCATTGATAGCTCTAACCCTAAAAGACCAGGATTTTGTGTGGAGTGATTAGTTCCAGACAGCATTCGACTATCTGAAGGATAAGTTGGCTAGTGCTCTTGTTTCCAGAGGAAGGGGTGATGTTCAATGTGTTTTGTGATGCTTCCCATATGGGTTTGGGATGCATGCTGATGCAACAGCGGGGAGTGATCTCTTATAGTTCTAGGAAGTTATGTCCCCACAAACATAACTATTCCACCCATTATCTAGAGAGAGTCGCGGTTGTGTGGCGACATTACCTCATTAGATAGTTATTTTTGGTCTTCACATATCACAAGAGCTTGATGTATATCTTTTCCCATTGAGATCTAAACTTGTAACAAAATAGGTGGATGGAGTTTATCTAGGATTATGACTTCGAAATCTCTTACACCTCAAGAAATGAGAATTTTGTGGCCGATAATTTGAGTAGGAAGTCTTAAAAGGAGGTAGTTTTAGAATTTGTGGATTCTTGGAAGATACTGGAGGAGTTGGCTGCCTTACACTTAGATTTAGGAATGGATGGTGGCAAAGGCTGCATGTTTCAGATGACAGTTCAATCTTCTATGATGCGGCAGGTGGAGGTGTCTCAATAGGGAGACTCCAAGGTAGAGGTGATGCATGATCGCGTTTACTAGGGTTATGATCAAGAGGGGTGGACGAAGGATGGTTAGAATCATATGATATCCCATCGAAGGCTGTTTCTTTGTAGTGGCGATGCGTGAGGGAGTTATCCATGAGTTTCACAGCTTGTCTTTGGAGGTACACCCAAGAATTTATAAAATGTACCATGGATTGAAGGAGTAGTTTTGGTGGTCTAGTATGAAGTGGGTAGTGGTGGATTTTGTGGTGAAGTGCTTAGTGTTCCAAAAGGTGAAGGATGAGAACCATATACCCAGTGGTTTGTTGTAGGCCTTAGATGTCCTAGGGTGGAAGTGGGATGACATCTTGATGGATTTCGTCATACGGCTACCTAGGGATCAGGGAAGATATGATGCAGTCTAGGTGGTAGTGGATCGACTGAAAAAATCAGATCACTTCTTAGATATTAAGGAGTCTATCATAGTGGATACATTGTCTAAGAGGTATATAGATGAGGTGGTGTGGCTGCATGGGGTTCCAAGATCCATTATTTCATATTGGGATACACATTTTACCTCATGAATATGGAGGGGATTTCAGCATTCTTTTGGCACTTACTTACACCTCAACACTACTTTCCACCCTTAGATGGATGGGAAGATATAACTAATTATCCAGAAATTGGAGGATATGTTACGGGCATGCGTCTTGGACTTTGTGGATCTTAGGTGCGACAATTTACCTTAACATAGTTTACTTAAAATTATAGCTATCACTCTACCATTTGCATGTATCCATTTGAATCTTCATATGGAAGACTGCGTTATTTACCTTTGTGATGGCAGAGGTTGGGGAGATAGTTGATCTTGGTCCCAGGATTGTGTAGAGCATGATAGATAAGGTTCATCTTGTTTGTTAGAGGATGAAAGTAGCAAAGGACCTACAGAAGTCATATATTGATCATATGAGGAAGGCCCTTGGAGTTCTAGTTTAGGGACCACATGTTCTTGATGTTTTCCCCTCGACATAGGAAACAAAGGTTCGGTAGAGGGAGAAATATTTCTCCCAGGTTCATCGAATCCTTTGAGGTGTTGGGGAAAGTTGACGAGGTCTTTCACATCTCTCATCTTAATTGGTATCTTCATGATGACTCCCATGACATTGATTGGTGAGAGTTGGATGTTAAAGGCAACATAGTGTTTATGGAGCAGCCAGTAGATATCCAGGATCATCGGGAGAAGGTGTTGTGTGGATGGACCATTCCATTAGTTCGTATGTTGTGGAGGCATGTTGGCCTAGAGGAGAGTACTTAGAAAAGGGAGATGTAGATGTGTGCCCAATACCCAGAGTTGTTATGAGTTTTTCTATGTTGGGTTTCCCTTTATAATGTAATGACTGAACCATGTTTGTTATGAGATGAGTTTTTTCCTTATTCCAAGGTGTGTGATAAATTCCTAACATTGGAAAGGGGAAGACCATATTCATAATTGAGATGCATTAATTGAGATATGATTAAACTCATGTGGTCGAGTCAGTGCCTCCCAGAGCAAATAGTATCTTGACATGGAGGAAGGAATTCCCAGATTCATATGTCCGGACAGTGTGGTTTTGGTGCTTGTGTGTTGTGTCTTGTGGTTGGTTGGGGTAGTAGATATTAGAGGAGGTGTTCTTGGATGTTGAGGTTTCAATCCATCTTTTGAATAGCATAGGGTGGTCTATCGTTGAACTTTGATGTCAGTAGTGATGTTTTAAGTATATAGATACCCTTGAGAGGTATCTTATGGGGTGGTTATTCAGACCCATCTTTATTTTGGGTTGGTTTTGAATTCTTGAGGATGAGAATAGTTTGAGAGGTATCTAATGTAATGGCCTGAAATTCCCCGGTCCATTCCATTGTGAAAATCCAGTATTTGAGGTGTTCTGGGAGGCTATGGTAGCCCATTTCAAGAGTTTTCTAATTTTTCCAGTTTTCCAATGGTGAGTTAGGAATGATAGTTCATTGATGGTGAGTTAGGACCGGAGACTCACAATGATAGGTCTCCAGCAATGATTCGTCCTATGGTGACTTGACCAATGGTGAGTTGTCTGGCGGTGAGTTTTCTAGGGGTGACTCAAAAAATAGTGAGTCATCCGATGGTGAGTCGTCCAATGGTGACTCAACCAATGATGAGTCGTCCGATGGTGGCTCATCCAATGGTGACTCATCTAGTGGTGAGTCACCCAATAGTGACTCATCCACTGGTGACTAGCGACAGTAGTTTTTTCCAATGGTGAGTCACATTGGTGACTCACAATGGTGACTCGCTAACATTGAGTCGCTGATGGTGGGTCGTGATGGTGATTCATGATGGTGACTCAACCAATGTTGACTCATAAAATAGTGACTCACTGAACGACGACTCACTAAATAGTGACTCGCTATCGGTAGCTCGTTATCAATAGATCACACCGGTAACTCATCCAGGAGTTAGTCATCCACCGGTGACTCACCCACCAGTGACTCGTGATAGTGACTCACCCAATGGCGAGTTATTTCCATAGTTTCTCAATTCCTAGTTTTTTCTAGTTTTTCTAGATTCTCCCCTTTAACGTTTTATTTTGATGTAAAATGAGTTTAAAAATCATGTTTTGGTGTTTTTGAATCTGTTTCAAAGGAAGTAAAATATATCTTTAAATTCCTAATGCTTAGGAGGCCTTTAGATAGTCAAAATGCACAGTCTTATTCATGATCTGACTTTAATAGATTTTGAAAATGTTTCTTCTGTTGATATAGGATCTGGAATTTATAAAGATGATATCCTTTTTCCATTGTGAGTTTTCTCTTTACTCTTGTTACCAAGTGTCCCTAGAACCTTTCTTCCCTGAGGATCCATGAATCTTTTTTTTACCCTTTGATCGTGTTTCCCTAGATCCTTGTGCACCCCCTGTTTTGCACAAAGAGGAGGCATTGATCACCTGTTTCTTGAGGTAGGGATCCCTTTTCCCCTCTTATTTTTTTATCATGTGGGGTGAGTGTACTAATGTTTCCCAAGTTAATGTAGTTGAATCCAATTTAATAAATATAATCAAATGATCTTTAAATCAATAAATAGGGGGTGGGAAAAAGTGATGCATTCTTATGTTTTATTTATTATTTATATTATGAGTTTTATAGGTCGTATGCCTATTGAAAATAATGGTCGTTAGTGGTATTTTTTTGTGCACTCAGTATGACTTATAATTGATTGTTATTGATCAGGTGTTGAACGGTTGTATATATGAAATTGATTAACCATGTATACCTGGTTAAATAAATGGATGCCTCAGGATTGACCTTTCTCTATCATAACCCCTAAATTATCAAAGTGTAATTAAAGAACAAGTGTTTGATAAATCTGAACACACCCTTCCCTATTTGGCGTGGTTGTGTGATGTGTGTAGTTTTGTTCTTTCTTATTCCTTGTGTGGTTGTGTGGTGATGGGGTTGAGATCATGATGAAATGTGGGGTGGTATGGATGTTGTAATGGAATCTCAGGCTAAGAGATTGATTTATTATGGAATGGATGGGTAGTGTTTGAGTAGTGGGGCTTCAGGTTTGGGTTGTGCTATGTTTATGTTGCTAGATGTGATAAGTGTGGTGTTATTTTACAGCGGGACTGTCGGGTTTGGTTGTGATGAGATGTTTTTCTAAGTTTGGATGTGATTTAGGGGATTTTCTTGTTGAGAATATGGATTGGGTGGAGTGACTTTGAAGAATTATGATGGAAGTGGTTGGTATGGGTGTTAAACAGAGTGGAAATATGAAGTGATTCATTTATTATGGTTACTTTTCCTCTATGTGGTTTATAATGTGTGGCTTGTTTTATGCTTCGGATGGTATCTTCTCTATTAGGGGTGGAATTAATAAATTAATTGGTTAATAAATAATGATAAATGGTTAAATTAATTGGCCAAGGTACGGTTGGGATTATGGATTATTGTGTAGTTGTGCATTTAGAGGTTGAAACAAAGGCAATTTAGTGGGATGGTTGTCTGTTTGGAAAAAACCCATAGGTTGGTCTTGAGGGTTTGATATGAAATATATATACCTATATTTTCCTTGTATTTTCTATATGCACCCCACCCTAGTTGAGAACTATGTTCTAAACACCCCCATCATCATGGGGGAGGGTGTATTTTCCCAACATCCCGATGGGAGGATGGATGGATAGTTATTGGATCTTCCCTACTCTCACTTCTAGGAATTGGTAGCCCAAGAATCTTCGGGCAAGTTGTGGTGAAGTTGTGAGCCCCAGGTGTCTACAGGCAAGGTGTACTTTCCTAGGTGTCTATGGGATGAGATGTGGTGTGCTTTCCAGTTGTCTTTGGGATGAGTTATGGTTGTGGCCTGGGTGTCTGTGAGCAGGATGCGGTATGGTTGTGGTCTAGGTGTATGCGGGTGGGATGTGGTATGGTTGTGGCCTAGGTGTTCACGGGTGGGATGTGGTGAGATTATTATGCCTAGGTTTTGAGACTAGCTCTGAGACCCTGGTGTGTGTAGGTGGGTTGTGATGTAGGTCTTGTGGAAGAGTATGGAAGCACCAGGATGTTTTTCATTAGGGTATGAGCAGTTAACTAGTGGGAAGTGGTGAGGGGTACCCAAACATCGATGTTCTTATTATATTACTTTACTTGAATTGTGTTATTTGGTGAGTGTGCCTTGGTGAGGTTGGGATGACTAGTTTTCCTTGGTAGGTGTTGTTGGATTCTATTGTTTTCTCACATGGGAATTAGTATACTTCTCCCACTTGTGCATGAGAGACTTTGGATTTTCCTACTAAGTATAGTTTTATTCTCATACTACGTATATAAAACTGCTTTTAGGTTTCTAGGAGAACAACGTGGACCGTGATGGGAATTACAAGCTTGGACTTTGGAACAGTTTTCGTGTCGGAGATTAGCCTTGTTTTTGGTATTTACTTTGGATACTCTTGTTTTGTAATATTTATATTTTAAACATGAATGTGGTATGGTTTTGGAATTATTTTTTATATATAAATATGTATGTGTGTGTGTGTATTGGATTTTTTTGTGATGGACCATCTTATCTCCAGATCTTGTCTTCTTATAAAAAGGGTAATGCCTCCCATTTTGTGATATTCTATACCCTTGTTGTTGGTCGCCACACCAGGGCCTATTGAAGGTGGGACTTGAGTATCATTATCTCTCTTCCTTAATTTCCATCTATGGAGGGGCATATTTGGAGGGAGTGGTCATGAAACCTTTTCTAAAGCTCACATGATCTCCTCAAGAGTCTATCACTCGACCGATCCCGATCATCAAATATTTTCTCTAATTACTCCCCATCAATGCTTAGTTCATTCAAATCAATGAAAGGGAGGGTCAAAATGCTCTGTGATTTATTTGAGCCAGTAAAATCTTCACTAAATCTTATCTCTAAAGAATATCAGTGCCCAACACCCCATAGATCAAAATGGGTGATATTTGGTGATAGATATTCTAAGGCTTTGAGCAGGTCCATGATAAGATTTCCCAGTATCGAGGATCGAATAGTTGTGTATTTCACAAGTTTAAGGGGTATTAGGAGGAAATTTTAGTATTTCTATTCTGTGAGGCTTATTTTCAAGGGTTTTATGGATCTGTTTGATGAGCGGGACATATCCATGGACAAGGTGTACAAGAAAGATATTACAAAGTGTTTTGGGGGAGAACTTGAGTTTTTCACTAGTCTTCATTAGAGGGAAGTATCTCGGAGGATGTAAAGTGGTGAAATGGATTTATGAGGTTGGAGAGTTGGGAAATATTTTTGATGGGATTTAGGTTTTGAATCCTAGCGATTTGTGTGAGATCAGTGGCGATGTGAGGTTCATTTAATGCACTGACTACAGTGGGAGTAGGAATTTTTTTAATGATGAAGGAGGTGTCTCATTAAAGTGCCCTGAATGCAATGAGAATGGGTTAATTCAGTGCACTGGTTATAGCCCTTGAGTTGAGTGAGCTTAGTGCAATATGAAAGCTCTGGTGCATCTTCTTCACCTTTAAATATTTTTTTTATATTATTGTTGATGTGATTGGCTCTAGTTCAATTGTTTCAAGGAATCCTTCTTTTTGTTTGTTTAACTATTACATATCGGTATTTATGCATTTGGATTGGATTTAAAATTGATAATTATATATAAAAACCAAGAATAATTATTATTTATTTATTTTTATCTCAACTCCACATTAACTATCATTCCCTTCTCTTATCATTCTCTCCTTTTTTGACCCATAACTTTAAAACATTTTTTTATTATATTTTTTTTATCTTCAACATTTTTATTTTTTATAATGTTTTATATTTTTTAAAATTTTAACATTGCATATATATATAACCATATTTATATATATATACCTCAATAAATAAAATTCTACAATATATATATATACAACAATGTGATATATAAATACTTTTAGACATACATGAACATATATATATATATACACACACATAAAATATTTCACAACCCATTTTTTTGCAACACTCAATATCAACAACACTAATGTAAATATATATATTTACATACATATATAACATGACACATGTCAGGCGACAATTTTATTAACATGCAGTGTTTCCAATATTTCCAAAACCCTATACACAAAGTATGTATAATATATTTTAAAATTTTATTTAACAAACCCGTTTAAATATTAAATAAAAATTTTGTGTGCAACAAATTAATAATTATTGTATAATTAATTCATCAATTTGTTTCCTTTTTTAATGATTCTCTCTCTAATTTATTCTTTCATAAATTTTTCTCCCATTAAAATCGTAACTCCCACACACACCCATGATTCATGATTATCACATTTAATCTCTCATTTCTCTCTCTTCTTTTTAATTCAAATAATCACTTTTATCATTATTACACCACACATTTTACACTCATCATCATTATTATTAAAATCATTTAATATCCACTATTATTTTTTTAACCCCATAAATATATATATAAAACAATACACACATATATATAACTTGCTAATATATATATTCCCATGCACATATATGTATTTATGTACATATATAATAATGTTTATTATTCATATAATATCATAATATATATATGGAAAAGTAATATATGTATATATATATATATGGAAAATTAATATATATATATATATATATATGCATACATGAAGATATGTATATAAATCTGTGTGTGTGTGTGTGTGTATATCACATTTTGTAACACATAATTTTTTAAACGTTTAATTATAACATGACGCATGTAAATATACATATTTACAAATGTGTATAATATGTTGTATAATATTTAATATATCACACGTAATTAAAATTTTAAAAACATATTTAAATTAAATAATATTTAATTTCCTATAATTAAATAAATCTTCCTAAATTAAATCATTTTTAAAACACTTCCAAAATAAATTAAAAACCTAAAATCTAATATTAATTAATTATCAAACCCATTTTAAACTTATTTTAAAAAAATTCAAAAACATATGAGCCTCTGTATCACTAAGAAATGCCCTGGAATGAAAAAGTGAGGCTCAAGAATTTTATGGACATTTGCAATAATATATTTTAGAATATTTTAGAATCTTGCTATTAGTAAAAATATTATTTATTTTTTATGCTATCACAAAAAACAAATATGCCAAAATATATAAAATATGATCTAATATAAAAAATATGTGAATATATTTTTAAATTTTTGTTTCAATTAAAATAAAACTAAATAAAGGTATATATTTTTTCAATTATTAAGCATTTTTTTCAAAATTAATTTTTTTATGCATAAATTCATTAATCGATATCCAACACAATCTATGCTGATCACAACTGAAATTTGAATAGTTTTTAACCATATTTTAATTAGATATGAGATGTAAATTAAGGATCTCCAAATTAATATTTTTTAAACATAAATTTGACAAAATTAATTGCGATTCATTAATTAATTTTTCTTTTTAGTTATTGATAAAACAATCATATAATTTTTTTAAATTATAAATAAATTATAAATTTATAAATTAGTATTTAATAAGGGGTAAAATATTTTGGTTTATTATTATGATCGGTTGTTTCAAATTTCATGCATTGACGACCCGATTCCCATGCCCTGCAAATCCAGCTTCTTTTCCTTTTCCCTTTTACAATTTCTACAAATATGCAATCTCCAAACCAAAGTAACAAACATTCATCTCTTTCAGTGTCCACTATCTTCTTCCTCATCGTTGTTTCATATTAACCACTTTTTTGATGGACATCAAGGTCGATGGCAGTAAATCAGAAGCATCCAGGGTAAGGGGATGATGAAATTCTTCAGTTTTGGCTTTGGTGAAGACGTTCTTTTCATAATAAAAATCCTAGAAACTTTTGAATCTCTGATGGAAGAATATTATGAGGATTTTTATTATCTTCAAAATTCCAACCTCTCCTCCTCTAATTATTCTATGAACTTGCACTCATGCTCGCATGATCCCTTCAAGAGTCCCTCTTTGGACTGATCCCAATCGGTAAATATTTTTTCTAATTCCTCCCTATCAAAGCTCTTTTCTTTAAACTCAATCAATGGGAGTGTCAAAATGCTTCATGATTTATTCAATCCCATTAAATATTCAATGAATCCCATCTTTAAATAATACCATCCCCCACCACCCCATAGATAAAAAATGGGTGATATTCGGTGGCAGAGATTCCATGGCTTTGAGCAGGTCCTTGATAAAATTTCCTGGTACCAAGGATCGAATAGTTGTGTATTTTACTAGTTTAAGGGGGATTGAGATGACATTTGAGTAATGTTATTATGTGAGGATGGTTTTAAAGGGTTTTATTATTTGGGTTGATGAGAAATACATATCCATGGACAAGGTGCATAGGAAGGAGTTGCATAGAGTTTTGGGAGAGAACATGAGTTTTCCATAAGACTTCATTATAGGGAAGCATCTGGGAGGGTGTGAAGTGGTGAAACATCTTTATGAGGTTAGGGAGTTGGGAAATATTCTTGATTGGATTCATTTTTTGAAGCCTGGCCTTGTGTGTGAGAGCTATGATTATGTGAGGTTCATTATGTGCACTAACTGCAGTGGGAGCATGAAGTTTGTTGATGATGAAGGAAGTGTCTCGTTGATGTTCCATAAATGAAATGAGAGTGGATTGATTCAGTACTCCGATTACATCTCTTGAATTGAGTGAACTTGGTGTAGTCTGAAGGCTCCAATGCATATTATTCACCCTTTTATCTTTTTCACATTATTGTTGAAATGTTTGGATTTGGTTTAATTGTCTTAATAAATCCTTCTTTTTGTTTGGTTAACTGTTATGTATTGGTATTTATACATTTGGATTGGATTTTAAATTGAAAATTATATATAAAAACCAAGAATAATTCTAATTTTTTTTATCATTAGATGTTCTCCTATGTATATTTGATAAATTTTTATGTCATTTCAAAATGGTCCCCCCATCCCACCCACCCACACACACATAAATTGAAGGTGGATTAATGTATGAGGTAGGTTGTAAATCCCTAAGGGGAAAATTTTTATACCAACTTATCCAATACCTATAGATAATGTAGATTTTTTATACTGGGGGGGGGGGTAGAATCTTCTTCAACACAAAATTCCACTTGAGCATCCAATGGAGAATTTTTAGGCCAACTTCTAGTCACTTTTACTCTAGAATTTGATCTAAAAATTATTATTGGATCCCCCTTGTATTTGAGTGGATAATTTATGTTCTTGGGGTGTCTCTATGGACATTGTTGGTCTCCCCCTCCATCTGAGCACATACACCTCTTTAATGAAGGTGGTGCCTCTCCCTTAGTAGGTATGTTAGATTTACAATCCCTATAGTGCCTCTTCCACAGACACACCCATATTAAGTCACATGATCTCTCTCTCCTAGTGAGATCTTATACTCCACACTTCAAATGGAAGTCCTAGCTACAACGCCCCCTCACTATGCTAGGTGATCCAACTCCATGCATGTCACATTCCAGCCAGACCACACCCCCTATGCTTATGTCCCTCTTCAAACAAAATTGAATTGTGAATCTACTTTAGAGTCACATGTGAGATATATTGTAGCCACATCACCCCTACCACCATTCAAATACTTCCAAGACCTCTCCCAAGATTTATCATTGTTTCTCATACCTATGTATGTCATTTTCACAATTTCATGAATTTTCTACATCACTTGTGCGGACAATCAAAATGACTTCCTATTATATGTTAGAGTTATCTTTACTCACAATATACCTTCTTGGGTTTTCATGATGGACAATGTATCATCTGACTTTATTGGGTCTGTATGAAAGATGTTGTTCCACTCGACCTTCTTGGGTCTGAAAGATGGACGTTGTTCCACCCAATCTGATTGGGTATGCATGATAGGCACTCACAACTAGAAATTGAAGTATTTTCAATGGGTTCCCATCATGAAAGGTCATTTGCGATAGGGTCCCATTGTAAATTGCTTATTACAGAAAATGAAGTCTCAAATAGTTTTTTATGACAGGTCATGGAAAAAAACACTATTTTTTACAGGAGCCCTTCCCGTCGCAAATAATTTATCTAGGTTTTTTTAACAAACCCTTTTGTGATGGGTGGATGTACCCATCAAAAATAAGTATTTACAATGGGATGATCCACTCATTGCAAAAAACTTTTTAAAAATAATATATAGTAATAAAAAAATAAAAAATAAAAATACTAATAAAATTTAAAGTAATAATAATATAATAATAAAATAAAAATTAATATTAATAAAAATTAATAAAATAATAATAATAATAAAATAATAATAAAATAATAAGAAATAAAAATATATATATAATTAAAACAATAAAAAATAAAAAAAAAAATAAAATGATACACTAATAAAATACACAATATTCAAAAAAATATAAAAAAATAATAAAAATAAATAAATAATAAAAAAATGAAAATAATAAAAAAATTAAAAAAATTAAAAAAATAAATATTCACAACAATATAAACATTTCACTATATAGAAATGTAAATATATGGATTAATAAAAATATTACAAAAAAATTGTACATTCAAATATTTATAAAAAAAGTACATAAATCATTGGGGGTCATTTAGAGGAGCTGGTGAAAAGAACTTCACCCCTAAACCATGAGTCAGGCGTCACATGTACTCCATCATCTGCTCGTGTTGTTGTTTTCGTCATTGACACATCTCCTCTTACTACTGATGCTGCTATTAACGAAGCTCTTCCTGCTCCATATGCATGGTCTTTATAAGCTCACCCCGAGCTCACAGTTACTTCTCATACTATGCAACAGATGATGATGACTCTCCATGAGCTCCTCCTAAGCTACACGATGACATCATAGTGGTACCATAATAACTCTCAATCATCAATCGAGAGTTGATACCAACAACTCGGCCTTTCTCAAAGGCATACTGAGTCTTCTGCATCCATGCTACATCATCAAATCCTACTGTACTAGAGGTTTGATCCTCGTTCTTGGCCTAACTCTCAACCTATATATGAGACATCTTAGCCTCATATGGCTCATTCAATTTCAATTTAAAATTAAAATAGTTAAAATATTATTTGCAGTTAATTTTAAAACTCAAAAAGAAATTATATTGACCACAATATGACACCGGAGATCACCTCTAATCTATCTAGTGATAGGATCGTTGTATATCTTCCTATAAATGTCAATATCCATAATATCAAGTTGTTAGACAGCCTATACGGTTATAAAATAAATAGTATACATTTAAAGTTATATAAATTATTAAAAAAATACCTACTATATGTTGTCGATGCGTACTGAATATATGACTACTAGCTCGATACATCGCCTCTTGTCTCCCCCAGTTCTGTCGACCTAATGATACTCTCCTATGAAAACTATCTCCCATCTAATATGAATATAATCTGTCCCAAACCTAAGATGATAGGTATTCTAGTAGTTTTGCATAGCAAGACTGATCAAAATTCATGGATTCCGCTTTCTATATTACTTTCCTCCTCAGATTTTGCTAAAACTGACGACAACACTCATGTATACAGACCTCCCATGCCTCCCAGATAGAGTCTTGCGTGCTATATATTAGAGTTGGCATCCTAGAACCAACTGTTAGTACTCTGATTACATGAATATTTGATGTATTGAATATTAATAAAACTTCTTATTACATTTTTTGTGTTGTTCTGCATGACTCTAATGCAATAATATCCTAGAGTATACGTCACATTGATAAGGGCATAAAAGTTCCCCTCTATGATGAGAACCTTTATGTGCTATGATTATATTCTCAAATAATGTTTTGCGGTTAGATAATAGGCTATGATAGTACACATAGTACATAGACTCTCAGGTGTGAGTACTCATAAGCAGATGGGGACTTTCTCATGAATTTCACACTTGGTAATCTCCAAGATAGGATATTATGAGAATAGACCCGCCAGTAGGAATTTCGCATGTTTTGGTGCCATAGGATATTCCTATATATGAGCATGTGTGATGTTCCTTAGACTTTAAGATTATTATTAATTCATATCACAACTCGCCTACTTAGATGTATTTTATAAACTGTTATGATAATAGTTTATGGAGAAGTTGGATACGTTGGGTACATCACGAGTGACATGTCATTAATGAATAAGTCGAGGAAGGATTTTTCCCTTCCATCTTTATAGAATCTAGTATCTTATCCCTTTGATTGGAATAGAATCATCTCATTAAATTCCATGGTAATGGTTTAACAACATGATTATTTCAGATAGTCAAATAAAGACATATCAAGCATATAGGTTGGTGACATGGATGTGCAACCTTCTTGATGAGATATTACGACAATGGGATTATATTACACAGTGATCATTCACATTTTGTTGTTGATGTTACAACATTAAGTTCTTTCTCTTGGGTTCCTTGACCCGTTGCTAGATAGTAATTTTGAAATTTAGGCAATCCCGCCTAATGCCCATGAGAAAGAATCCTATATAGTCACACACTAAGTGTTTTTGTTGATCTCAATTAAATTCTATTTCAGTTTAATTAATGGAATAAATATTATTCTCAAGTCCGAGGAATAATTTTATTTGTGCTATATTGATATCATAAATTAAATAAATATTTATTCACCGATATGTGAATAAAATATTTATTTTATTTATTGAATATTTTAATAAATATTTATTTATTAGATTATTAATAAAATATTTATTCGGGTTTTCAATAAATGATAGAGGAGTTTGAACATACCAAGACCAAGTCTATTGATAAATATTAATTAACAAGATTATTATATAATATTTATTATTATGTAAGTTGATGTGCACCAAAAATTAATAATTATATAATTACTATTATGCAGCATGGAATTTATTAAAGGTAATAAGTGATATTTAATTTATTATATAATATTAAATAACATTTTAACTTAAATCCCAACTTTATAAATAGTATTCTATGTCTATTGTGTAGAGAATTCAAAATTTGAGAATAGATAATTTTTGCGCACAATGAATTCTCTCTCAAATCCTCCTACTCTCCCTCTCATGAATGAGAAGTAAAAGAGATATTTATTTAATACTGAAGAACATATGATCAAGAACGAACAACGCAAGACATTCAACTCATCGTGCTAGCACCCAAAGATCGAGTGGTATTTCTTGCATACCATATGAGTATGTGTGGATCACCACTAGAGGGATTATATCTTTGGATCCTCACAATGCAATGAAGATAATCCGAAAGGGTCTTTTCAGATAATCAACATTCACCAACGAAAAAAGTTCCTAAGACCATGTATTTATTTCTTCAGATGTTAATTAAATTAAATTTAAATTTTAGGTGCAATATCCATTATTTTGGTTTCATGAAACGATTATTAAAAAAATTAATATATCACCCACCATCACACGCTTCTGATGCACCCAGAACCATCAAGTGGTATTAGAGTGGCCACATTTAAATTTATAATTATTTATTTGATTATTGATCTATGCGCAATTTTGGTTAGATTTTCATTTCATTTTATTCATTTTTAATCCAATTTTAATTAACATGTTATTGACATGTTAATCATTTTTGTTCAGTGTTTCATTTTCTTAAAGGTTTAAGAACAAATGAACAATGATCGGGGATCCATCGAGAAGTGACAAATCATTAGCTGATAAAACTGGGTTACATGGAGTGCAGTCGGAACACATGTCATATATCCATGAATATTTTATATAGATGCACCAAGAAATTAATTACATTTAGTGATTTTATTGCACACTGTGTGTTGAACGGGCCAACCTAGCACACAGAAAGCAGATACATGGTGTGTAGCAGGCATGTACACACCATGTAGTATGACCTAGTTAACATTTTGAATCCCTAAGCATGTGACTTGGATATATAGAAACTAAGGTACATGGCATGTATCTTCATGTACATGTTGTGCAGTCCCTCATTAATGGAAAAAATTAAAATTAAATTAAATTTGAAAATTGCAGCATTAAAACCTTATTTTATTATTGGAACACTGTTGTGTGTTTGATAATTTAATAATGGTTTTAAAGAATTTTAAATCCACAATTAATTTATTATAACTAATATGTTGTTATTGGTTCTTCCGTTTATTTTCCATGAATTCCATTAATGATGGGTATCTCTAAATAAGATCTGATGATCATTAAGATGAAAGGGAATTAATTAATTAATTAATGAAAGTAAATTTA
Source organism: Viscum album (assembly GCA_963277665.1). NCBI lineage: Eukaryota > Viridiplantae > Streptophyta > Magnoliopsida > Santalales > Viscaceae > Viscum > Viscum album. Next base: position 1,814,973,493 of record OY728156.1, read on the forward strand.
TCATAAATAATAAAGTAAAAAATAAATAAATAAATGGTAGTTGTTTAATTTTTCATATTCATTTCATGTATGATCGTTCATGAGCTTGAACAAGACATTTATATGTATTAGATATTTTAATTTAATTTATTTCAAGAGTTTTCAATTATTTAATATTAAATTAAATGATGGATTGCATGTCATCCCTCCCTCTATTATTATGCTGGACCTATGTGTCCAAGGATATTTATATAACCCCTTTAACCAATCTTTTGGTTTCCCTCACCTATGTGTGGGTAATAAATATTTGTAATCAATGGAGGATCCCAAGGTGTGTGGAGGTGATTCAAGACAGAACCATAATGTTGTCAACTCAGGTGAGACACAGGTGGACAGCTGGAATGTTGTAACTCAAGCTAGGACTAAAAATATGATTTATTTCCCCTATGTCAAAGGTTGATTTAATGTACACTCATTAAATCAACCGTTAGATAAATCTCATGAATGGGTCATTTAGTTAATTAATTATTTATGTCTATGAAATTATTTATTTTATGGATTTAAGGTAACAATCACATAAATATATGAATTAATGTACAAAGACCGAAATTAAATAAATTAATTATGCATAAATGTTTTATCCAAACATGGTTAATTAATTAAGTAACATCCACTTAATATTAAAAAGATGTGTAAAGGATAAAACAAGATAAAATTTATGTGTAATAAATTAAAATCCATCAATTAAATATTAAGTCATACTAAACCATCAATTAGTTGATTGGGAATTAAATCATTGTACTAAGTGTAGTTCATGGCCAAAGTCTGGACACTTAATTTTATCAGGGAGTTATCATGAGAGTTTTGGGTTGAATTAACCAAAATTATATTGAGTTTAACATCCAAAGTCTATTCAATAAAAATTCTAAGGAAAGTGTTGAGGAAATCCAAGTCAGGATTTTAGGATAGGAGAATCCACTCAATAGATCAAGGAGCTGCAAGTCTGCAGTTGGAAACAACACCTACCTAATTAATTTATTATGGTTTTCATGGCCAAAGTCTAAAAAATTAATAAAATTAATGGGACTCCTTACCACTATAATTTTAAAACAACTATACATTTTGAGTTCAATGGTAAGGGATATTGAGACTTGATAAAATAGTTGTAGATTCAATAAATAAATAAATAAAATTAATTTATTATATCTCAGTTATTTTTTAATTAAGAAAAGTACTAATAATATAATATTTTTAATTATAGAATAAAATGAAAAGTTCATCATCCACACTATCCCTACAATCAATATTGGAGAAAGATAACCTCATAACTAGAAGTAACGTCCAAGAGTGGTTTAGAAGCATTCAGGTTGTGATACGCCATGAATGGAAATATTATGAACTATAATCCTCAATGCTTAATCAGCCTGCTAAATAGGTGAGTGATGAAAAGTTTCTTGTCTATGAAAAACATTTGAGAGACATGGTCGACATTCAATGTTTGATTATTTCATATATTTCTAGTAAACTAATGAAGTGTCATGAAATCATGGATGTGTATTATTGGAGTTGGTGGCCTAGAACCAACTACTTTGTACTATATGATAAAATTGTATTCATGTATTTGAATATTAATAAATACTTTATCACATCTTGATTGTTCTTTTGTGTGATAATGCATGTGATAATATCCTAAGGGTAGATATTGCACTAAAGGGTTATAGAGGATCTCTACTATGATGAGAACCCGAAAGTTCCATAACATTATTCTTGAATATATATTCTATGGATGGATGATGTTATTTGAGGTACACAAATAATACAGGCCATTAGGGTTGAGGACTCATAAAACTTTGAGGCACCTTCTCATGGCGTGCACCTTGGTAATATCCAGGAGGATATTGTGAGAATGAGACCCACCAGTAGGAAATCCACATTTCATAGTGTCATTAGATGTTCTTATCTGTGGACATTTTTATTGGTCCTTAGACTTTAATATTATTATTAATGGGTATTACAAATCATGCACTTAGATGTATTGATGAAAACTATGAGGACACACTGTTCGCAATGAGGTAGGATATGTTGGGCATATCATGAGTAATACTGCATTAATAGATAATGCGAGAAAGGATTTGTCTCTTCTGTTACATAATAGAAGTTGATATCTCAATCCCTTTGATGGAATTGATATAGCCTAAATAAATCTATGGACATGGTGATTAATGGGCGAGTTCAATTTCAGAAAGTCAAAGAATGAATAATTGAGCACATGTGTTGATGGCACTAGCATGCAACTCGCTTGAATCGAGATATTGTGATAAAGGGATTACATTACATGATAACCGTTTGTAGGAGGTGACACATCATTATGGTGTTAACTTCTTTCTCTATGGGTGTCTTGGTGTGTTTCTAGACTCTAAACTTGGGATTTAGGAAGGCTTTGCCTAATTCCACTAAGAAAGATTCTTGGAGGGTCACACACTAAGTGTGTCTAAGTATCTTAGTTAAATATTCATTTAACAAGTTGAATAATGATTATTCCTGATTGTGGTTTAATAATTATTCAAGGATGCTTTATTGCATTTATTTCAACACTAGTTATTCGAGAAAATATATTTTGGGTGAAATAATATATTTATTAGTGAGTAATGTAGTGATATTTATTTAAGAAATAAATAGTCATTATTCATGGTTTAATAAATGTGGTGGAGGAAATAAAGAAAATGGAAAAACAAAAGTACACACCGTGTATATTAATATATACATGCCATATAGTTTTTTTGGGGATTTGTGAGAAATAATAATATTTATTTCATTAAATAATAATAGGTGTAATTTTCTAGGTGCATTTCAAGTGATAATAATAGCCAAATGTTATTATTAGACATGGGGTCTTACTAATAATTAAATGAAATGAATAAATTCCTTTGGGTAATTAATTAATTTTATTATTCTAAGTAATATAAATCCCAATTACATTATTCTCATTAGACCTATCCATTCTTTGTGGTTGTGTACAACAGATCTGGAGAAAGCTCTCAAGCTAAGAGAGAATTCATTTCCTCTAAGAATGATCTCAAGTTACAAGAGAGATCCTCCTCCACCAGATCAAGGAGAGCGCTTTGGAAGTGGCTCTCAAGGAGATCGAAGACGAACATTGCAAGCAAAGGATCTTTCGTGATAGCACCCAGAGATCCCTTCAGCGATGTCTAGAGATACGTGGATCACGTGTGGATCACCGCTAGAAGATGTCTACACTTGGATTATACAACACAACGACGGATCACATTGGATCATGACCGAAAACATCAACGAAGAGAGAAATTCATCAAGGTAATTATTGTATTATAATTAAATTAATTATAACCAATATATTATGATACTATATATGGTTTCGAGACTTACCACTTTCATTTTTTTCTTCATTTTATTCAAAATATCCAGCGTTTTATCATCATGACGGATCTCAGATTGATCGTTGTTAACGGTAAAATTAAATTTGGGTACACCCATCTGCGTGCTTATGCTACTCATAAAACCTACAAGTAGTATCAAAGGGGTCATATCATTGATTGTAATTATTTAGTTTTTCATTGATGATTTACCCATTTAATAATTTAGTTGTTTCAATTCAATTTAATCTTTCTATAAATATAAATCTCAAGATCTATTCCTCCTCTTTTATTTCTTGTTCATCTTACATAAATGATCCTTTCTTTTAATTTTGATTAAAATAAAAATATAGTATCTCATTTGTAGATACCAAAGGTTCCTGGCCTTACAACACCAGAACACATAGTGTGCCTTCAGCCCTACTATCCACGTAGTCAAGGTTCAATACATTGGGACTGGTCTACCAAACCAAGCCATGTGTTTGAGTTTATTTGATTCTTTATGAATCTATGTGTTGACCCAGAATAGGTGTCACACAGTTTCTAGATTACACGTTGTGTGGCCCATTGGACACGGCATGTGGTCCCTTAGGGTTAGGATTGGACCGTGTACCCCGTACATGGCTTTCCCGACTGAAGACCGTGTAACGCAGATACTACACGGCATGTGGCCCACTGGACACGCTGTGTATTCTAAAGATTTATGAAGTAAATCTACACACCGTATCCCCAGGCGGGTACTTCAGATGGATAGTAAATGATAGTACACTTTTTATACTCATACAAATTATGAAGATTTATTAAAATTTATTATTATATTATACAAACCTTTGAGACGTGTACCATGGTGTGGCCGTAAAGCTGGGGCACAACATGTAATATGTGTTTTAGACATACGTGTTTAATTTAACATCTATGTGATGTTAATTTCTACTCATTGGGTAGTTATGAATGAGAATTCACTGGGTTTACTACAAGGTATAATTTATGTACAAAGATAATTTTAAATGAATTTTTTTTTAAATTATGATGGATGAGAATCTCAAGGAAATTCAGAAAAGGGTTTAAGATAAAATGATTGATTAATTAAAGATAATAATTAATTTATTAGAGCATGATTTATCTTAAACAAAATGATTAAATAATTGAATGCTAATTTTATTTATGCATAAATATTTTTTCATGTATGGATGATCATGAGATTGACTAGTACCTTTTGTATGTGGATGGTTTATTTTAATTTATTTATTTAAATTAAAATTGTTGGCATGTGAGCCTTCTCCTCATTAATATATATGGATTTCATGACCAAGGTTTATTTTATATAAAACCCCATTTACCCCTCACCTGCATGTGAGATAAAAGCATATGTAATGGATAGAGCTCCCAAGCTAGTAGAGGCAACTCAAGTTAAGAGACAAGGCGAGACCAATCCAAGGATATACAAAGGTGTACAGGTGGAAAGTTGTAAACACGAACCCAAAATGTTCAAGGTTTTTTCTCCCCTAGGTCTTAGGTTAGTTTATCAACCCCTAGATAAACTGACCAATGGAAAAAAATCATGATCATTCCATTTATTTTATTTCTACCAGTTGCATGATTTATTTATTTTGGGTATTTTGTCGCGATCACACAAGTAATGAATTAAACAAGCATGGAAGATGGAATTAAAATAAGACCAACTTATGTGTAAATATTTTATTATACATGGTTAATCACTTAAGTATATCCCACTTAATATTAACAATCATGTAAGAAAGATAATAAAATGGAAATTTATGTATAAGGATAAAATCCCTCAAAGAAATAGTAAGTCTGTATAGCCTTCCATAATCTTGGTTAGAATTGAACCATAGTTCAAAGTGCTTGACCAACCCTATTTGGGGTGATTTCAATTATCGAGGAATTCTAATTTGAGGTTTTGGGTTGAATTGACTTGGTTCACATCAATAGTTGACTACCATAGAAGGACTTGGTGTGACCAAGAGGCAAAGGTTGAGGAAATCCAAAATAAAAGGATTTCAAGATTGGGGAGTCCACTCAGCGGATCAAGGAGTTGTGAGTTAATGAAGTTAGAATTTTTAATGCCTAACTAAAACATTTCAAGTTTCTTGACCGACCCTAGTTGGGTTAATGAGAAGAGAAATATGGATCCTTTCCACTCGAATATTCAGGCACCAGAATATTTTGGAGTCAATGGTGAGGGATATTTGATTTCATTAAAATAGTGGGAGACTAATAAGTATTAATTTATTTATTTGTATCATTTTTATCATGATAAAGTACTAAATATTTTCTCATCTTAATTTGTAGAAACATAAAGAAAAATTACATCAAACATATCATTGTGAACCCTACTTGAGAAGGAAAACCTTCTCACCGACACTAATTTCCAAGAGCGGCAGAGGCATTTATGTGTCATCCTTCACCACGAGAGGAAATTTTATGTATTGGAGGAGCCTATTTTAGTTGAGCCTAGAAACGAGTCCAGTTATGAGGAAATATATATCTATATGAAATATTTGTATGATGCCACAAATGTCCAATGTTTCATGCTATCATCCATGTCTAATGAACTCTTGAAGCAATATGAAAACATGGATGCATATAGCATGATGTCTCACCTTAAGGATATCTATCAAGGGAAGGTGAGACAGTAGAGATATGAGATCTCCAATACTTTTTTCAAAACTAATATTGGAGAGTTTTCACCATTTGGGCCTCATGTAGTCAACATTATTGGCTATATTGAACGCCTGGACATCTTAGGGATTATGTTCCTGGATGAGTTGCATACAGACCTCATCCAATCATCACTACCCAAGACCTTATCTAGATTTATTGTCAACTAAAACATGAGAAATAATGAGAATATTATATCAAAACTTATGACCTTGATTCTCTAGGTAGATAAGGACATGGGGCGTGACAAACCCATAGTTTTTATGGTGAATAAGAATAGGAAGGATAAGGAAAAGGGGCCAAGGGTTTATAAACAACATGAAGCCCCCGAGCACCATCCCTCCAAGAAGGGGAAGATCCAAAGGAAGGTAAAGGAATGATAGGTGGTATGTTTTTCATGTGGAAAGACAGGCTATTGAAAGAGGAACTGCACCCAGAAGCGTGGGGACGCTAAAGGTGCGTTCGTTATTGAGTGTAATCTTCCCATTTCTACACATTGGGTATTAGATAAATATTTTTGGGCTCACATATATATTCAAATGTATGAACCAATTATATTTAGAAATATTTCTAGAGTAGAGGTGGATATTTGAGCTGCCAATGGTGTGAGGATGGCTGCGTTGGCCATTGGCAATTATCATCTCTCATTGCCAACTAGGATTCTTTTGGTTTTACATAACTATCATTATGTACCTAGTGTTAACAAAACATAATTTATGTATCATGTTTGGATATGGATGGATTTATTTTCATGTTTGTAAATAAGGGGTTTTTCTTTTATAAGAACAACATATGTTATGGTATGGCACATTTAAATAACAGTTTGTATGTATTAAATTATGAAAACCAAGTATTGGAAATAGATAAAAAAACAAACTAACATGAATCATAAAACAACCAGTTGTGTCATCACCATATTGGTCTTGTAAATGAGAATAGCTTGAAAAAGTTATGCCAAGATGGTTATTTAGACTCTACTCAGCTAAAACCACTTTATAGATGTCATGATTTTTTACAAGGGAAAATGACCAAACCATCTTTCGGTGGACAGGGTGAAAGGGCCATAGAGATTCTAGGATTGGTACACACAGATGTGTGTGGACCATTTCCAGTAGAAGCTAGAGGTTTATATTTTTACTTCATTACTTTTACAGATTATATGAGTGTATATGGTTATATATACTTAATGAGGTATAATTTAGATTCCTTGGATAAATTTAAGGAATTCATAAATTAAGTGGAAAATCATCTTGGTAAAAAGATAAAGAAGCTTTGATCAGATCGAGGTGGATAATATCTTAACCAAGAGTTCATCAACCTTTTATGGGAGTTTGGGATTCTATCTAAACTCACTCATCCTTATACACCATAGTGTAATGGTGTTAGTGAAAGAAGGAACCACACCTTTTTGGAAATGGTGAGGTCGATGATGATTCATGCAAATATTATATTATCCTTTTGGGGATATGCATTACAAACTACATCATACACATTAAAATGAGTACCAACTAAGGTGGGAAATGGAATTCCCTCCGAGTTATGAAATGGAAATAAACCCATTTTTCACACATACATGTATAAGGATGCGAGGAATTTGTTAAGGCCTTCTTAGGAAACAAACTAGCACCTCTGGGAATGAGGTTTATATTTATAGGATATACCAAAGAAATGAAAGGATGTTACCTATATAACCCTTCATACAATAAAGTGACCATCTCTAGACAAGCCATCTTTCTTGAGAGGGAGACATCCTCGAAAAGGATAACGAGAGAAAGATTTAATTCTATGAAGTTGATGCTCAAGATACACAAGATTTGGTACAGGAATAAGTTTCATAGGTCCCCATGGAAGAGGTTCTAGAAACACAAGTATTGTATAGGAGCTCAAAAGAGGTAAGGTAATTAGAGAGATTTGGTTTCCTAGTAATTGAGGATGGTGAATCATTATTGTGGGACAATGATGAACCTCTCTCCTACAAGGAAGTAGTAGAGAGATTAGAAGCTACAATATGGCTAGAAATTTTGAATTCTAAGATGAATTCCATGTATCATAACCAAGTCTAGGTTCTAGTCGATGATTCGGTTGATGTAAATCCTATTGGATGCAAATGGGAATTCAAGAGAAATATAGACATGGTATGTCAAGTTATCACCTGTAAAGTAAGGCTATTGGATAAAGGATTCAGACATCATCAAGGAATTTATTGTGATGAAACCTTCTCGCTAGTTTCCATGTTTAAATCCATAAGAATCATACTTGCCATAACAACTTACCATGACTACGAGATTTAAAAGATAGATGTCAAAACAACATTCCTTAACAAGAACCTTCAGAAAGATGTCTATATGACACAACCAGAAGGGTTTGTGACACCATGTGAATCCAAATAGGTTTTCAAGTTGTAGAAATCCATTTATGGATTAAAACAAGCATCTAGGTCATGGAACATTTGATTGGGTGAATCCATAAATGAATTTGGTTTCATTAAGAAAAAATGTGAGCCATGTATTTATAAGAGGTTTAATGGGAATGTGGTCGTTATCCTAGTAGTATATGTTGATGAAATATTACTTATTGGAAATGATATACCAGTCTTAAAGTCAATTAAGGACTGGTTGATTAAGTGTTTCTCCATGAAGGACTTGGGTGAAGCAACCTACATTTTAGGGATAAAGATCATTCATGATAGATCCAAGAGGATTCTTGGACTAAGTCAGGGTACATACATTGAATAGATACTAAAGAGATTTATTGTGGAACAATCTAAGTGGGGATTGGTTCCAGTGTCACATGGCCTACATCTTTCTAAGAGAATGTGCCCTTAGACACAACAAGAGAAATATAGGATGAGTAATATACCATATACTTTGGTAATATGATCCATCATGTATGCCATGTTATGTACCAGGCTTAATGTTGCCTATGCACTAAACATGGTAGGAAGATATTAAGCAGATCCATGAGAACAACATTGTACTTCTGTTAAGACGATGCTTAAGTATCAGAGAAGAACTAAAGATATGTTTCTGGTGTATGGAGGAGATGAGGATCTTGTCATCATAGGGTATGCTGATTTTGTTTTTTAGACATATTAGAATGATTTGAAATCACAATCAGGATATGTTTTTTATCTCAAGGGAGGAGCTATGAATTGGAAGAGTTCAAAGTATCCAGTTGTCACCGATTCTAGAGAGGAGTCTGAATATATAGAATCTTCTGATGTAGCCAAGTAATCTATTTGGATTCTGAACTTTTTCTAGGATCTTGATGTGGTGCCTAGTAATAGAGACTCTATCACATTGTATTGTGATAATATTTCACTAGTGGATCTTGCAAAATAACCAAGTTCGCATCAGTAGATAAAGCACATTCTCCAGAAGTATCACCTCTTGAGGGATTTATATCAAAGGGGTGAAGTTGCAGTGAGCATAGTGTTCAAGGAATAGAACATGGCATACCCCATGACTAAAGGTCTATCTCATCATAAGAATGAATATCATGTGATAGCTAGCGGGTTAGATTTTGTTAGTAGTTGGCTCTAGTAAAAATGGGAGTCTATTGGATTTGGTGGCCTAGAACCAACTACCTTATACTTTATGATAAACTTGTATTCATGGATTTGAATATTAATAAATACCTTATCAAATCTTGATTGTTATTCTGTATGAAATGCATGTGATAATGTCCTAAGGATAGTCTTCACACTAAAGGGTCATAGCAGATTTCTACTATGATGAGAACCTGGAAGTTCCATAACACTCTTCTTGAATATATGTTCTATGTCCAGATGATGTTATTTGAAGGACACAAATAATACAGTCCATTAGGGGTGAGGACTCATAAAACTTTGAGGCACCTTCTCATGGTGTTCTCCCTTGGTAATATCCAGAAGGATATTATGAGAATGAGACCTGCCAGTAGGAAATCCACATTTTATAGTGTCATTGGATGCTCCTATTTGAGGATGTATGTAGTGGTCCTTATACTTTAAGATTATTATTAATGGGTATTACAACTCACACACTTAGATGTATTAATGAAAATGGTAAAGACACACCATTAACAGTGAGGTAGGATATGTTGGTTGCGTCATGGGTAATACTGCATTAATAGATAATGCGAGAAAGGATTTGTCCCTTTTGTTACAAAATGGAAGTTGATATCTCAGACCCTTTGATGGAATTAATATAGCCTAAATAAATCAAAGGCTATGGTGAGGAATGGGTGAGTTCAATTATGGGAAGTCAAATAAATAATAATCGAGCACATGGGTTGATGGAACTATCATGAAACCCACTTGATTCGAGATACCAAGATAAAGGGATTACATTACACGGTAACCGTTTGTAGGAGGTGACACCTCATTGTGGTGTTAACTTCTTTCTCTATGGGTGCCTTGGAATTTAGGTAGAATATTCCTAATTCCACTAAGAAAGAGGCCTAAAGGGTCACACACTAAGTGTTTCCAAGTATCTCGGTTAAATATTCATTTAACAAGTTGAATAAAGATTATTTCCAATTATGGTTTAATAATTATTCAAGGATGTCTGATCGCATTTATTTCAACACTAGTTATTCGAGAGAATATATTGTGGGAGAAATGATATATTTACTAACAAGTAATGTAGTGATATTTATTTAATAAATAAATAGTCATTATTCAAGGTCTAATAAATGTGGGGGAGGAAATAAAGAAAGTGAAAAAACAAAATTACACACCGTGTATATAAATATACACACGCTGTGTAGTTTTTCTAGATATTTTTGAGAAATAATATTATTTATTTAATTAAATAATAATAGGTGTAATTATTTGGATGCATGTCAAGTGATAATAATAGTCAAATGTTATTATTAGACATGGGTTCTTACTAAGAATTAAATTAAATGAATAAATTCCTTTGGGAAATTAATTCATTTTATTATTCCAAGTAATATAAATCCAAATTACATTATTCTCATTAGACCTAGACATTCATTGTGGTTTTTCACAATGGATCTGGAGAAAGCTCTTAAGCCAAGAGAGAATTCCTTTCCTCCAAGAACTCTCTCAAGTTACAAGAGATATACTCCTCCACCGGATCAAGGAGATTACTTTGGAAGTGTCTCTCAAGGTGATCGAAGACAGACATCGCAAGCGAAGGTTCTTCCATGCTAGCACCCAAAGATCCCTTCAGCGAAGTCCATAGATACGTGGAGGATGTGCGGATCACCGCTAGAGAAAGCCTACACTTGGATTCTATGACGTAATGACATATCACATTGGATCCTGACTGGAAACATCAACAGGGAGAGAATTACATCAAGCCAATTCTTGTATTATAATTAAATTAATTATAACCAACATATTATGATCCTCTTTATGGTTATGGGACTTCCCTCTTTCCTTTTTGTTCTTCTTTCTATTCTGAATATCCAGCATTTTATCATCATGATGGATCTTAGATTGATCATTGTTAATGGTAAAATTAAAGTTGGGTACACCGAATGACGCGCTTTCACTACACTCAGAACCTACATGTATAACATGTTTGAGAACCTCTGCAGTATTTACCAGGAGAGAGCTAGACATGAATGATTTTAGATTTCTAAATCACTCTTTAAGAGAAAACTTGGAGTGGGTGACCAAGTTGGGCTTCATGTAGTCAAGCTCATTGGCTACATTGAACACTTAGAGGTTCTAGGGTTTAAACTCCCCAAAGAACTGGGCACCGACCTCATTTTGGCATCACTCCCTCAGAACTTATCCATCTTTTTTTTGAATTTTAATATGAACAACATTGATAAGTCTCTACCAGATCTTCTTACTCTTCTTCGCAAAGTAGATAAGGATATGAAGTGTTAAAATCCTTTCATACTTATAGAGAATAAATGGAAAGGTAAAGTGAATATATTTAAACCCAATGCCTCTTCATGCACTTCCAAGAAGAGGAAGATCAAGGTGAAATCAAGGGAAAAATATTCTGTCTGTTTCTCATATGGTAAGAAGGGCCACTGGAAGAAAAACTGCACCCAACCAAGGAATAAAGGGGAAGCTTTAGGTTCATTTGTTATCAAGTGAAATTTATCTATTTCTAAAAATTGGGTATTAGATTCAGCTTATGGTTCTCACATATATATTCAAATATAGGAACCAAGTAGATTCAAAAATATTGATCAAAGAGAGGTAGATCTTTGAGTAGCCAATGAAGAGAAAATTGTCGTTGTAGCTATCGGGGACTACCACCTCATGTTTCCAACCAAAATGATCTTGGTTTTAAAGGGTTTTTATTATGTGCCTTCAGTTACCAAAAACATTATTTCTGTATCCATACTTGATACAAATGGATTTATTTTCAAATTTGGGAATAAATGTTTCTTATTTTATAAAGATAACATTTTTATGATAAGACACTTTTAAATAATGGTCTTTATGTGTTGAATTACACGAAACAAATAACTGAAATTGATAACAAAATAAATTCACATGACTCATACTATATCCAACTTTGGCATCACCGACTAGGTCAAGTAAATGAAAAAATATTGACTAAATTACATCAAGATGGATATTTAGATTCTTTTGAACTAAAACCACTTAGTGTTTTTCATGCATGTTTATAAAGAAAAATGACCAAATCCTCATTTAGTGGTAAAGGTGAAAGGGCTAAAGAGCTTCTCAAATTTGTTCATAAATTTGTGTATGGACCATTTTCTATTGAAGAATGGGGAGGGTACTCATACTTCATAACTTTTAATGATGATTTTAGTAGATATGTAAATGTCTACATAATGAGGTATAAGTCATATTTTTTTATAAATTCAAGGAATACAAGAATGAAGTTGAGAACCATCTTGGTAAGAAGATTAAGAAAATTCACTCAAACCACAGTGGAGAATATTTTAATCAATACTTCATTGATTATCTATGAGAGTTTGGGATTTTATCTCAACTCACTCCTTATACACCTCAGTGGAATGGTGTAAGTGAAAGAAGAAACCAAACCTTGTTGGAAATGGTGATATCAATGATGAGTTATGTGAGTCTTCCATTATCTTTTTGGGGATACACGTTACAAACAAAAACATACGTACTAAACCTAGTGCCAACTAAAGTAACCAATCATATACCATACCAATTATGGAATGGAAATAAACCTATGTTGTATTACTTACATGTGTGGGGTTGAAAAGAAATTGTTAATGCCTCTTCAGGTAACAAGATTTCACCTTGAGGTACAAAGTGTATCTTTATAGGACATCCCAAAGAAATAAAGGGATACTACCTATAAAATTCTTCAAATAAAATGGTTTTGGTTGGTAGACACTCCATAGTTATTGAGAAAGATGTTATCTATAAAATAGATAGTGGGAGAGAGATAGAATTTGATGAAGTCCAGGCTCAAGATACACAAGAGTTGACACTGGAACAACTTCCAAAAATTCCCATGGAAGAATAAATTGTTCCAAAGACACAATTACTGTGTATGAGTACTATATAGGTTATAGAATCATAATGATATGGTTTTCTAGTCACCAAGGATGGTGACTCGTTATTAGTTTATAATAATGATCCTCTAACCTACAAGGAAGCATTAAGTGGCACATATGTTGTGACGTGGGAAGAAACCATGAATTCTAAAATGGATTCCATGTACCAAAACCAAGTCTGGATTTTGGTAGACCCTCCAGTAGATGTAAATCCCATTGGTAGTAAATGGGTATTCAAGAAGAAACTAGACATGAAAGTACAAGTTAGTACCTATAAGGCGTGACTGATTGCAAAAGGGTTTAAACAGCGTCAAGGAATTGACTACAACGAAACATTTTTGCCAGTTGCAATGATGAAATCCATCATAAATATACTCATCATTGTAGCTTTCCATGATTATGAGATTTTGAAAATGGATTTAAAAATATCCTTCCTTAATGGGAACCATTAGAAAGATGTATATATGACACAATTTGAATGGTTTGTGACTCCAAAGGATTCAAAAAAGGTATTCAAGTTGCAAAGATTCATTTATGGATTAAAGAAAACATCCAGGTTATGGAAAATTCGTTTTTATGAGTCCATAATAGAATTTGGTTTCATGAAGAATGAACGTGAGATATGTATCTCTAAATGGTTTAGTGAGAGTGAAGTCATTTTCTTAATAGTATATGTTGATGACATATTACTCATTGGAAAAAAAAATACTAGTCTTATAGTCTATTATGGTTTGGTTGAATAAATTATTCTCTATAAAGGACTTGGACAAGGAAACATATATTCTTGGGATCAAGATCCATAGTGAATGATCCAAGTGATTGCTTGTCCTAAGTCAAAGTACATATACTGACAAGATACTAAAGAGATTAAGTATAGAACAATCCAAGAGGGGACTATTCCCAGTGTCACATGGCATTCATCTTTCTAGAAAAATGTGTCCTCAGACACATTAGGAAAGAAATAGATTGATAATAATTCCATACACATAAGTTTTTGGGTCAATTAGGTATGCTATGATATGTACTAGGTTAAATGTCACCTATGCATTAAGTGTGGTAGGAAGATATCAATGTGATCCAAGTGACCACCATTTTATGGAAGTGAAAAATATCCTTAATTATCTAAGGCATACTAAGGATATATTCCTGGTTTATGGAGGAGATGAGGAATTAGTCATCAAATGATATACAAAATCTAGTTTCCAAACTGATCAAGATGACATGATGTAACAAATAGGACACATCTTCAATTTAAATGAAGGTGTTGTGAGATGGAAAAGCTCAAATTAGGCTATGGTTGTAGATTATACAATAGAGTATGAGTATATTACAGATTTTGAAGTAGCTAAAGAGTAAGTATGGATGTGAAACTTCATCTAAGATCTTGATGTGAAACCTAGCAGTAAAGATCATATCACACTCTATTGTGATAATACTATAGTGGTGGATCTGGAAAAAGATCCAAGGTCACATCAGTGGATGAATAACATACTTCAGAAGTATCATCTCTTAAGGGATTTTTCTTAGAGAGGTGAAGTTAAATTGAGAAGTATTCTATGGAAGACAACTTAGAAGACCCCTTGACTAAAGCCTTGACTTAGTGGAAACATGAATATCATGTGGGGTCTAACAGACTGAAGGTATTAGGCAGTTGGATCTAGTCCAAGTAGGAGTTTGGTGGAGTTGGTTTCTAAGGTTCAATTATTTATACTCTGATTACATTAATATTTTATGTATTGAATATTAATAAAACTACTTATTATATATTGTTTTTTGTTCTGTATGAATCTAATATAATAATGTCCTAGAGTACATGTCACATTGATAAGGTCATAGCAGTTTCCTACTATGATGAGAACCTTGATGTGATATGAAGATATTCTCAAATAATGTTCAATGGTTGGATAATGTGCTATGATGGGACACATAGCACATAGACAGTTAGCTGTGAGTACTCATAAGAATATGATACTTCTTCTCATGAAGTTCTAACTTGGTAATCTTCAAGACAAGAGATTATGAGAATAGACCCACCACTAAGAATTCCCCATGTTTTGGTGTCATCAAATATTCCTATCTACGAGTGTGTGTGATGGTCCTTATACTTTAATATTAATATTAATGCATGTCACAACTCATGTACTTAGATGTATTTCATAAACCATGACGATAACAGTTAATGGAGAAGTTGGATACATTGGGTGCGTCATGAGTGACATGTCATTAATGAATAAGTTGAGGAAGGATTTGTCCCTTCCAAATTTATAGAAGTTGATATATCGACCATTTGATTGGAATAGATCCATCGTATTAAATTCCATGGTCATGGTGTAATGATGTGTTTATTTTAGATATTCAAAGAAAGATATATTGAGCATATAGGTTGGTGACACTACTATGAAACCTTATTGATGAGATATTGTGACAAAGGTATTATATTACACAATGAGAATTCATATTTGGTTGTTGACGTTGTGACATTAAGTTATTTATGTTCAGTGCTTTCACCCATTGCTAAATAATAATAATGGACTTTAGGTAAGCCTACCTAATGGCAATGAGAAAGAATCCTAGAGGGTCACACACCAAGTGTTTTTGTTGATCTCAATTAAATTCTATTTAAGTTTAATTAATGGAATAAATATTATTCTCAAGTATGAGGAATAATTTTATTCAAGTTACATTGATCTCATAAATTAAATAAATATTTATTCACTAACATTTGAATAAAATATTTATTTTATTTATTTAATATTTTAATAAATATTTATTTACTAGATTGTGAATAAAATATTTATTTATGAATAAATATTTATTTAGTTATTCAATAAATGATATAGGAGTTTTAACGGACCAAAACCGACTATATTGAAAATTATTAATTAATAAAATTGTTATATAATATTTGTTATTGCACAAGTTGGCGCACACCAAAAAATAATAATTTCATAAATATTATTATGTGGTATGAGATTTATTGAAGGTAATAAATGTTATTAAATGGCCAGTATTTAATTAAATCATATTTTAACTTAAATCCAAGCTCTATAAATTGGAAGTTATGTTTATTGTATAGAGCATTCAAAAATTGAGAATAGATAATTGTTGTGCACAATGAATTCTTTCTCAATCCATATTCTTTCCCTCTCAAGAATGAGAATTGAAAGAGAGATTTCATCATGACCGGAGAATGAATGATCAATAATGAACAAAAAAGGCATTTGACTCACTGTGATTGCACTCAGAGATCGATTTTTCTTGCTCAGAGATCATAAGAGCACGTGTGGATCACCACTAGAGAGATTATATACTTAGATCCTCACAACACAATGAAGGTAATCTGAAAGGGTATTTTTGGATGATCAAAATTCACCTATGAAGAAAGTTCATAAGGCTAGGTATTTATTTCTTCAGATATTAAATAAATTAATTTTAAATTTTACGTGCAAGATCCTTGGTCTTGGTTTTAGGAAATGATTATTAAAAGAAATTTTAATATATATCCCACCAATGAACGCTTCTGTTATGATTGAAACCATCACTATCATAGAAAATATACCATAAACCCTACAAATAATTAATAATATTAAGGTATTGATTAAATAAATTCTAAAATAACTATTATTTATTTACATAAAATCCAATGATCGAACATGCAATGCTAAACATCAATGGGAATCTGATCCCATGTAACCCATACTCTAGAAAAATAATTATGCTATTTAGCACTTCCCTACAAACAACCATATGCGAAAATCTGTGAAAAAAGGGAACAAATAATCAAAAAAATAGTATATAAATAAATTAATAAAAATTAATTAAAACTAACTAAAATACACAACTGGACATAACTCTACATGCATGGATCTAACTGAAGATGTGGACGTTGCTTGGGGATAGGTTTAGGAATCATCAATCTCACAAGACCACAACCCATCTCAGTCATCGCTAAACTGCCAGTAGTAGGAGGGTGAGATGATGTAGCATCATGATCTTAATCGGGTAGAAAAACATCATCAAACTCACGTAATATATTAGATAAACATTTATCGGCCATCTGAAACATGAAAAGATTGTTTTCAGTGAATAACTGAAAACAAATATCATTTATAGATATATATTATTTATTATTATAACCAATATTTAATTGTGTAAATATTCATACTCATATTCGTATAGTACAGTGTCAATATATTCATATTCCTCCTCAGTATCATCAATTTTCATGGGAGTTTCAAATTTATCATCTAATTTTATTTCAAATCCACTTGTCACATCATCACCTTTATCGAAACATAACTTTGGGATGTCATCATTGATATTCAGGTCTCTTCATGAAAAATATGGATTTGGATTTGGATTTGTCTCTTGAAAAAATTCAATTCCTTTCACTTTAGTGGAACCACATTCACTTTGGATAAATTGATTTTCATAAGATTTCATTTTTATTATGTTCCACCAATCACTTAACTCTCTTGAAGCAGCACAATTATTTGCATAATAAATTTGATGTACTAGAAAATCCAATAAAAATGGCTCATTTATTGCAATAAGGATTTTATATTTAATATCAATGATTCTATGGTGCAGATGAATACACAAGCCTCTATCAGTATCCAACCAATGACATTTAAACATCATTACGTAATTCTGTCCTAGATAACACAGTTCAATTATTTCGTCTAGTATGCTGTAAAATCCAACTTCACTTTCTCTATGATGATATCCTCTCAAGAAAAAAATAATATTCATTGTTTTTTTTGATTCCCCATATGCATATTTATGAAATCAAAAACCATTTACCACATATGCATTATAATATTTAACCATTTTGGATGGTGAGTTGCCCAATACACATAATCGATTATAAATTTTATCATCATGTTTTGATAGCTTAAAACTTGAAAAAAAAATATCAATATAACAGGTAATAAATTTATTTTCTATGTTAAACCATAAAAAATTTACTTTACCAATTTTTGAAACTAGTAGGAAAAATTATTTTGTCGACGTTTTTCAAGAGTAGCTGCTATAATTTGTTGAAACTGTTTCTTGATATGATTATCATATAATCTAAAAATAAAATAATATTAATTTACTTAATATATATATATAATAAATGATAGGGTCACTCAAGTAAAAAATGTTTTCATTTCTTCACAGTTGCGCGGAATATATGTATGATCCATATGATGTTCATCATCTAAAATCCATTACCACTTTGGTGGTGGCGTGGTGGTGAAGGAGGGTGGTACAACAACACCGTTCTTTGGGAGGTTCAGGGTTCAAATCCTGGGAGTTCGCTTTCAGGGCGAGCCTCTCCCCCGGGATCCACCCGTCTTTCCAGGTCGCCTGGTCTCCACTAGGCGGGAAAAATGAGGTGTGGCCCAATGTGCTAACGGATTGCTTTGAAAAACCATTTTCGATCGAGTTGTCACCCTCCGGGACACTCGGCCATCTTGGATGGCAATGACTCCTTCCCCGGCTGGGTATCTACCTTAGGGAAGTGACCTCTTCGTGGGGGAGGGGGTTACCATGTGTGTAGGGTTTGAAAAGGCCACACATGGGAATTCCCTTTATAAAAGAAAAAAATCATCTAAAATCTATTATTCATTAACTCTACTAAATCCAGGTTCGAGATGATTAAAAATTGATAATTGATTTATCATTTCATCATCAAAATTTCCCTCATTACAAATCATTCAGTTATGTTTTTAGGGATATTGAGATTGAAAATAATGAGAGCATAAGAAAAAAATTTCCTCCTGCAAATAAGCTTCTACAATTAATCTTTCAACCGATGCTTTATTACAAACCATTTTTTTCAATTTTTGTAAGCATCACTCGAATGGGTACATCCATATGAATTGTATTATACCTCATCATTTTTCTTCATGTGGAAATTAATATTAAATATTCCATTGAATCAAAGAAAGCTGGTGATATTTTTTTTTGAATTTACATAAAATTAAAACAACATCTTCTTGCAGTCTACTTAGTGCATTGTAGTATATTGTCACTGCCAAAATGCATCAGAAAAAATATGATATTTTTTTTAGTACATCATAAATCATAGAATTAAACACATCTATAGATCCAATCGGTATAAGTGTTTCTATTATAACATGATAATCATGACATTTTAATCTGTTAATATGAACATTTCTGAAATATCTAGCCAAATTGGAAACATAACCATATAGAAACCTCAAATATGAAATCCATTGAAAAAATAATAAATTATTTTCTTTGTAAATTGTATAAACCTATTTTAGCTTCATTAAATTCTGTGATTTGACATTTTCAAACAGTTTAAGTTCTGGTCACTTGAAAATTTGGGAAAAATCTAATCATGTCTTTACATTATCTTTGGTCTTACCAGGTGTGTCAAAAACTATATAAAATATATTATCAAAATAGTTCTTATCAATATGTATGACATCCAACATTTAACAGACCAAAAAATCATACCAATATGACATATCCCAAAAAACGATCCTTTTTATCCAATTGTGTTCTTTCCCAAGGCCATCTATTTTCTATTGGTTTATAGTCAGTCCAAAGGTAATTGGAGATAATTAAGGGACAATAGATTTTAATTCAATACCTGATATCATTGTTAGAGGTCCATCTCTTTTCAATTGTACCTTTTCTAAAATGATATTTGTTCCTCCGAAAAGGATGATCAGTTGGAATAAATATGCGATGAAAGTAAAAAAAACAATATTTTCTTCCATTGATGATCATGAATGATTTATTTTCTCTCATACAGTACAAACATGATTTTGGACCATGTGTACTCTGGCTAGATAACATGTCATATGTTGGGAAGTCTCTAATTGTTCACATCAAGGGAGCTTCCATTAGGATTTTTTTTTCACAACAATATCATATGTACCAAAACCATTAATCCACAATAAATTTAACTCATCAATCAATGGATTAAAATAAACATTGATATTAATTTTTGGATGTCATGTAATTAATAAGGTCAAAAATATATATGGCTCATTCATCAATATCCAAGGAGGTAAATTGTACGGAATTATAAAGATGGGCTAATAAGAATATTGATTACTGTAAGAACCAAATGGACAGAACCCATTAGTAGAAAGACCCAATCACATGTTTCGAGCTTCTGAAAAAAAAATACAATTGTACTTGATCAAAATGTTTCCATGAATCACCAACTTCAGGATAATTTAAGATTTTACCAGTTGAAATATTGGTTTTATGGCATGACACCAATGAAACTGTGTTCTGAGACATAAATAAATGCTTTAATATGGGTGTAAATGGGAAATACCTCAACTATTTTATAGAAATCAATCCAAAATTCCCTAGTTGATCCCCATTGAACCTTGATTGTACACATGTATAATAACTAGCTAATGATTCTTTTTCACCATAATATAAGATGAAATCATTTGAACATGCTTGAATATTCTGATAACCAAGACCCAAAATTACGAACCAGCCTCTTGCTCTCATATAAATTTGTAGGAAACACATTTCCTTCAAGTAATAGTGCTTTAACCAAATAGAATATCTAATTAAAATAGTTATTTGGCATTCCATTATCTGATTTAATAGCCATAAATTTTCAACCACTTTAAATTTGCTTATCTCGCAACCAGGATATAAGGAATTTTTAGCAGACTTTAAAAACTCATAAAATTGGGTTGGTTCCAACTCAGAAGTTAAATCAATATCATCCCGAGTTTCAGTTTGTATAAAAGACGGACCAACCACATCATGTACTAAATTTTGAAATCGTGATGGATATGGGACCAAATTATTAATATATTCTCTGGATTTTTGTTCGTCATGTTGATATAAAAAACATAATCCTTTCAAAAAATCAAAACTTAATATATGACCCCCAACATTTTCAAATATGTCAAACCTCCTCATATCACATTTCTTACATGGGAACTTAATTTTCCCTTCTGAAACAAATTCTGGTTTTGATGAGGCAAATGATAAAAAAGCTTCAACACCCTCAATATATATAGAATTTATACCAGAACCATTTAGATTCTTGTAATGATTTATCCAATTAAGATCATATAATAAAGAATGTTTTCGACTTCCTTGTTCTATATTTCTCTAAAAAATATAAAATAAATAATTTTTTTATGATTAATTTGATATAAGAAAAACACGATCCAAGAAAGAGCATAAAATTTAAAAATTAGAATTTAATTTTAAATATTATAAATTTTATCTATTTGTCGATGTTGTTTTACTAATTACCACTAATATTAACAGCTTTTTTATAAATTAATAACAAATATTATAAATTACTATAAATTAATAGAATATATTATAAATTACTAAAAATGCGTAAATCAAAGAATTTTCCATCTCTAGGCCATGAGAAATGACTAATTTGTGTCAACCATGTATGTAAAAAAATTATTGATCATGGACTGAAAATCGACGACCTGTTTTATTTTCACTTTTATAGTAATTTATAATAATTTCTATCATTTCATAGTAATTTATAGTGAATTGTCTAAAATTTATACTAATCTACACTAATCTATAACAGTGTATACTAATTACCACTAATTATTACTAATTACCACTATTTATTACTGACTACCGCTAATCAGTACTAATTTTTATTAGTTTATAACAATTAATACTAATTAATACCAATTATTACTAATTATTACTAATTAACGCTAATTTTTACTAATTACTGCTAATTATTACTAATTACCACTAATTACCACTTATTGTTACTATTTTTATTAGTTTAATTTTTTTACTAATTACCACTACTTTTTAATAATTATATTGATTTATCGATAATTTTTACTAATTATCGCTAATTAATACTAATTATCACTATTTTTTAATTACTGTTAATTTTTAATAATTACCATTAATTTTTACTAATTACTGCTAATTTTTACTAATTACCACTATTTTTTACAAATTACTACTAATTGTTAATAATTACAACTAATTATTACTAATTACTACTAATTACCACTTATTATTACTAATTTTTATTAGTTTATAACATTTTTTTACTAATTCCTGCTATTTTTTACTAATTACCACTAGTTGTTACTAATTAATGTCAATTACCACTTATTAATACTATGTTTTTATTAGTTTATAACATTTTTTACTAATTATTGATAATTTTTAATAATTATATTGATTTATCACTAATTTTTACTAATTACCGCTAATTTTTACTAATTACTACTAATTACCACTTATTATTACTAATTTTTATTAGTTTATAACATTTTTTACAAATTATCCCTAATTTTTATAGTTATATTAATTTATCGCAAATTTTTACTAAGTATCACTAATTATTACTAATTACCGCTATTTTTTTACTAATTACCGTTAATTTTTACTAATTACCATTATTTTTTACTAATTAATGATAGTTTTTACTAATTACCACTAATTTTTACTAATTACTGCTAATTATTACTAATTACCACTAATTATTGCTAATTACAGCTAATTATTACTTATTATTACTAATTTTTATTAGTTTATAACAATTTTTTACTAATAACCGCTATTTTTTACTAATTACCACTAATTATAATTAATTATTGCTAATTATTACAAATTACTGCTAATTACCACTTATTATTACTTCATTTTATTAGTTTATAACAATTTTTTACTAATCACCCCTAATTTTTAATAATTATATTGATTTATCTCTAATTTTTACTAATTACCGCAAATTTTTACTAATTACTGCTAATTATTACTAATTACTGACAATTATTAGTAATCACCACTAATTATTATTAATTACTCTAATTGCCACTTATTATTACTAATTTTTATTAGTTTATAACATTTTTATTAATTACCACTAATTTTTAATAATTATATTTATTTATCGCTTTTTTTTACTAATTACCGCAAATTAATACTAATTACCGCTAATTTTTACTCATTACCATTATTTATTACCAATGAACGCTAAATTTTACTAATTACTATTGATTACCACTTATTATTACTATTTTTTATTAGTTTATAAATTGTTTTTACTAATTACCGCAAAATTTTAATAATTATATTTTTTATCGCTAATTTTTACTAATTATCGCTAATTAATACTAATTACCGCTATTATTTTACTAATTACCATGATTTTTACTAATTATCACTAATTTTTACTAATTAACACTAATTTTTACTAATCATCTCTAATTATTACTGATTACCGCTAATTATTACTAATTACTTCTAATTACCACTTATTATTACTAATTTTTATAATTTATAGCATTTTTTACTAATTATCGCTAATTGTTAACAATTATATTGATTTATTGATAATTTTTACTAATTATCGCTATTTTTTACTCATTACCGTTAATTATTACTAATTACCACTAATTATAGCTATTTACTGCTAATTAAAACAAATTACTGCAAATTAAAACTATTTACTTTTTAATTAAAAACATTACTACTAATTAAAACTAAATTTTTCTAATTTAAAATAACTACCTCTAATTATAAATAATTACTTCTAATTATAAATAATTACTACTAATTGACTTTAATTACAACTAGTTAATAATATTAAAATCTAATAAATAAATAAATAAAATTAAAAATTAAAACATTACAAAAATACCTCAAAAATGAAACTTTTGTGCAATGCAAACCTCAAAATTTCCTTCCCCGTAAAAATTTAAACTTCTACTTGAACAAGTGAAGAGAATAAGGGAAGAACTAAAGAAAGGAGTGGTCAATTGGTGAATGGACAGAAAAAATTCGGGGGGGTATATAGGTTAGATCAGTAGCGACCTGACTATTTGCGACAGGATCTGTCACAAATAGTTCCCACAATAAATAATTGAGGCGGTGGTTAGAAAACCAATTGTGACGGGTCTCGTCGCAAATAATTATTTGTCGATAGAGTATTTGAGATGAGAGAATGATCCTGGTGCAATTAACTTTACATGACCAAGGGTATTTGCGACGAGAACCATGTCTCGTCGCAAATACTCATTCCCGCATTTTGGTGGGAAGGCGCGTCAAAAATATTTACGATGAGTTTGTTTTCCCGTCACAAATACATGTTTATTTAATTGTATTTGTGACGGAATTAAAATCTCGTTGCAAATAGTCCTCCGAAAGGAACTTGTTGCGACGTGCGCCAGGTCCATCGCAAATAGCTCATCGCAAAAAGTCATTTTTTCCCTAGTGATTGTTTCACTCGGATGTTTGGGTATACAAGAGGGATATCGTTCCACTCAGTCATTTGGGTATGGAAGACAAGCATTGTTCCACCTACCTGCTTGGGCCTGCAATGTGGACTTTGTTCAACCCAACCATTTGGGTTTACAAAACAATCACCATTCCACCCGGTTGTTTGTGTTTGCACAACGAGCGCCCTTCCATTCAGCTGTTTAGGTCCACAAATCAACACTATTTCAACTAACCAACTATTCGAGCACTAGTCATCGTCAGTATGTGAGTCTTTTAGTGGCAATATCATCTCCAGTAACAACAATTATCTAATTTATCATGTGAGTACGGACAACGATATCAAATATTGTTTATTTTTTATATAATCATGCGGGTCATGTCTAGCTTGATGTGGAATATTAGGGGAGTCGTTTTGTTGTTTTCCTTTTATTATGTATTCAAGCTTGAGTCAATGATCAAAGGTTTGACTGAGTCAATGTTCTCAAGGTCTAACGCAAATACACAATCATCTGATTCTCCTTCTTCAATAATTTAAATATGAAAAAATCGGATTTAATTAAATTTGGAAATTATGACATGACCTTTGAAAACAAACTTTACGCTTACCTTCTACTCATCAAGACGGATCCCACAAAACTGATGATGCATCAATCCGATTAGTATTGAGAGAGAAATGAGAGAATGAAGTTGAATATATATGGTTTTTATTTACCCTATTTTTAATTATAAAAATGCATTTTTCATTTAATTCCTGCATTTAATTAGCTTATTTAATTCAAAATGTATTACATAATTTATAATTTAATTTTGATATTTCAATTACCCCCATTTATTTAAATCCTATCACCATCTTATTAATCATCGTCGTCGTCGTCATTATTGTCATCATCGTCGTCATCCTCATCATCATCATCATCATCGTCATCGTCGTCGTCGTCATCGTCGTCGTCATCATCGTCGTCATTGTCGTCGTCGTCGTCGCCATCATCATCATCATCATGAGCACCACCACCAGGCACTTCGTTGAACATTAGTCTTAAAATGACAGTCTCAAAATCAGGGTTGCGACAATTCGGACGGTTCTCATAACAACAACAAAATATCATTTTATAATAATAATATTATTATTAAAAATTATCCAACGCCAAACCCCATTTATGCTATTCTCTCCCTCCCTCCCCTTCCATAATAATGTTTTTTCAATTATTTATCTCATTAAATTAAGACACACTCCCTCTCTCCAATCTATTCCCCCCACCACGTCACTAATTCTTGACTAATTTTGCCGGATGGGTTTTTTTTTTTTAATGGGTCAAACGTTGAATTAATTAGGTAAGTGGGTCTCTTGAGCGCCAGACCAAGTGGCGCTCAAGGGTTTCGGAATTGGAGCGCCACTTCAAGTGGCGCTCCACCAATTTGGCGGAAATAGAGTTCAGCGCCACTTCAAGTGGCGCTGAAAAAATATATGCAAACCGTGCAGCGCCACTTGAAGTGGCGCTGCACCCTTCTTCCGAATCAATTCGGCGCCACTTGAAGTGGCGCCGAAACACTCCCCCATCCTATAAATAGGACCTCTCCCCCCACCCCATTCCTCACTTCACTTCCTAACTCACCCACCCCCATTCCTCCCTCCCTATCCCTTCCTCTCTTTCTCTCTCATATTTTTTTCTTGCGTTCTTCGGTTGCGGTGAAGCCTTGCCTCTTCGGTTGCTCTGCCTGTGTACCTACGTCGTCACAAATTTGAGGTAAATCTTTCTTTAAATTTATTTAATAGTTTTATTTAATAATTTAGTTGTTTAATTTTTAGAATTAGTATATAATGTTTGTATTTTATAAATAGTATAGTTTTTTTAAATGTAATTAGATAATGAAATGATTAGTTAGTTAAATAATTAATCATAATTAGTTGATTAATCAATGATAATTAAGTTATTAATTAATCATAATTAGGTAAATAGTTAAATGTAATTAGATTATTAATTAATGATTATTAGCTAATTAATTAATCATAATTAGCAAACTAATTAATCATAATTATTTAATTAATGAATCATAATTAGTTAATTAATTCATTATAATTAGGTTATTAATTAATGGTAAGTAGGTAATAAATAATCATAATTAGTTAATTAAATAATCATAATTAGTTAATATCATAACTAATTAATTAATTAATCATAACTAGTTAATTAATTAATCATAATTAGTTAATTAATTAATCATAATTAGTGAAGTAATTAATCGTAATTAGTTAATTAATTAATCATCGTAATTAGTTAATTAATTAATCATAATTAGTTAAGTAATTAATCAGTATTAGTAAATTAATTAATCATAATTAGTTAAGTAATTAATCATAATTAGTTAAGTAATTAATCATAATTAGTAAATTAATTAATCATAATTAGGTTATTAATTAATCATAATTAGGTTATTAATTAATCATAATTAGTTAATTAATTAATCAT
Source organism: Viscum album (assembly GCA_963277665.1). Taxonomy (NCBI): domain Eukaryota; kingdom Viridiplantae; phylum Streptophyta; class Magnoliopsida; order Santalales; family Viscaceae; genus Viscum; species Viscum album. Next base: position 1,815,000,704 of record OY728156.1, read on the forward strand.
TAGTAGTTAATTAATTAATCATAATTAGGTTATTAATTAACCTTAATTAGGTTATTAATTAATCCTAATTAGTTAATTAATTAATCATAATTAGGTAATTAATTAATCATAATTAGGTAATTAATTAATCCTAATTAGGCTATTAATTAATCCTAATTAGGTTATTAATTAATCATAATTAGGTTATTGATTAGTCATAATTAGGTAATTAATTAATCCTAATTAGGTTATTAATTAATCATAATTAGGTTATTAATTAATCATAATTAGGTAATTAATTAGTCATAATTAGGTAATTAATTAATCCTAATTAGGTTATTAATTAATCATAATTAGGTTATTAATTAATCATAATTAGGTAATTAATTAATCCTAATTAGGTAATTAATGAAACATAATAGGTTATTAATTAATCATAATTCGCTAATTAATTAATCATCATTAGGTAATTAATGAAACATAATTAGTTAATTAATCAATCATAATTAGGTAATTAATTAATCATAATTAGGTAATTAAATAATCGTAATTAGGTAATTAATTAAGCATAATTAGTTAATTAAGTAATCATAATTAGGTAATTAAGTAATCATAATTAGTTAATTAATTAATCATAATTAGTTAATTAATTAATCATTAGTAGTTAATTAATTAATCATAATTAGGTTATTAATTAATCCTATTTAGGTTATTAATTAATCATAATTAGTTAATTAATTAATCATAATTAGGTTATTAATTAATCATAATTAGGTTATTAATTAATCATAATTAGGTTATTAATTAATCATAATTAGGTTATTAATTAATCATAATTAGGTTATTAATATATCCTAATTAGGTTATTAATTAATCATAATTAGGTTATTAATTAATCCTAATTAGGTTATTAATTAATCATAATTAGGTTATTAATTAATCCTAATTAGGTAATTAATAAATCATAATTAGGTTATTAATGAAACATAATAGGTTATTAATTAATCATAATTAGCTAATTAATTAATCATAATTAGGTAATTAATGAAACATAATTAGTTAGTTAATTAATCATAATTAGGTAATTAATTAATCATAATTAGGTAATTAAATAATTGTAATTAGGTTATTAATCAATCATTACTTGCTAATTAATCAATCATCACTTGCTAATTAATTAATCATAATTAGTTAATTAATCAATCATAATTAGTTAATTAAGTAATCATAATTAGCTAATTAAGTAATCATAATTAGCTAATTAATTAATCATAATTAGTTAATTAATTAAGCATAATTAGTTAATTAATTAATCATAATTAGTTAATTAATTAATCATAATTAGTTAATTAAGTAATAATAATTAGGTAATTACTTAACCATAATTAGGTAATTAGTTAACCATAATTAGGTAATTAGTTAACCATAATTAGGTAATTAGTTACCCATAATTAGGTAATTAGTTAACCATAATTAGATAATTAGTTAACCATAATTAGGTAATTAGTTAACCATAATTAGGTAATTAGTTAACCATAATTAGGTAATTAGTTAAGCATAATTAGGTAATTAGTTAACCATAATTAGGTAATTAGTTAACCATAATTAGGTTATTAGTTAACCATAATTAGGTAATTAGTTAACCATAATTAGGTTATTAGTTAACCATAATTAGGTAATTAGTTAACCATAATTAGGTAATTAATTTATCATAATTATGTTATTAGCGAAGTAGTTATATTATTCAGCGAAGTAGTTATATTAATCAGCGAAGTAGTTATATTAATTAGCGAAGTAGTTATATTAATTAGCCAAGTAGTAGTAAATTGCCTATGGAATATACCTTTGCATTACATTCTAGGAATGATAATGAATTTAGTTTTCAATCTACCTTGACCTCGGTTTGTAATTGAAGTTATGAACTTGAATTTAGTAGTTCAATATATTTTTTGCATATTAAGTGTTAGAGTTATCATGAAATGATTGCTCTCTTGAGTAAAGTATCCCCGGGTAGAGGGGCTTTGGGTCGGACCACCTACTTTCCTGGAGGCTTGCCTTGTCTAGGAAAGTGAATGGGGTTGGCTATCTGTCGCTCCGGGCTTACTCATGTGGAGACTTTCAATTTCATATAACTCTATGCTTTTACATGACATGTTCGTGTACCTCATGCATATAATGCATGTGGATATGTATAAATATATTTGACTTCTATTTTTGGGTAAGTAACACAAACTTGTGGGTTGTGTAAATAGTTACACATCAATATGGTTTGAACATATTGATTTGGTGGAGGGATTAGGATTCCAACCTAAATTACTAGAAGCATGCATACATAAATTGATTCTTTAATCAGATTTAATTAATAACAGTGGTTTCTTTTAGATAAAAAAGATGGTCGCCGCTTATATTTATTGCAACGGTCAAATAATTGAGACAGAACAAGGATGTAGTTATAGTATACATCCAGAAGTTGTTGTAATGCTTGGAGGATGTACTACTTTGGAAGCTGTGCAAAGGAAAATTCATCGGAGGTTAAAACTCGCGAGGAATCAAGTAATAGAGTCCATTACATTCAGACATCTTCAATTTATAGATAGGTTTTGGCATGTGCCCTATCCGGTAAATGATGATGATGATTGGGAATATATACTTTCATTGGTTAAGTATATACCTGAGAATCAAATGATGGAGTTGTATGTCACTATAGCTACAATGGAGGTTCCATCGACATTGGAAGTTGACCCATCTCAAATTCATGAAACTATGTCATATGCTCCTTCACATCAAGACGTTCCATCAGCATCAGTAGTTATTCCATCATTTCCATCAGCCACAGTTTCAATGGATAGTCCTCCACATACTTTAGATGCATTGGTTGATGAATTTGAGGATGATGACAATTTTGAACAAGATGAAGAGGAAGTTGAAGAAGAAGAAGAGCATGCGGAAGATCAGTCTGTACCAACTCATGCGAGGTTCAACCGACCATTGAACCATCCTCCACTATTGGCTTCCTGGTCGACTGAAGGCATGAATCGCTTGCCAGAATTTGATTATTCAGTTATCACTCCCAGTTCAGAATTTCCAGGAATCATTGGTGGCATAAATCGAGTGTCAGATAACGATGTTCTGTATATTGGCAGAGAGTTTGAGAGCAAAGAAGCAATGAAAAATGTGATAAAACAATATCACATTGAAAGACATTACTCATATGTTGTAGAAGAGTCAAAGAGATCTTATTATTTGATCCGTTGTGACAAATCTGAATCGAACTGTCAAATGCGTATGCGAACTATTATTGATAACACTTTTCACAGCTGGCGCATCACTAGATTTACTCCACACACATGTGTGAACCCAAGCTTGGCACAGGAACACTCTTCATTAGATGTTGAGTTTGTTTCAACTATTATTGTTGAAATGATTAGAGCATGTCAAGATGTCCCCGTGGTTCTGGTCATTGAGCGAATCAAACAGCTTTTTGGGTATCGAATCTCTTACTGGAAGGCATGGGTAGCACGACAAAAGGCTATTGTGAAAGTGTATGGTGATTGGGATGACTCTTATCGAGTTCTACCACAACTGTTGGAGCTTCTACGCCACAATAATCAAATAGTCTATCGGTTACATACAGTTGAATATGTTAACCAACAGAACCAACTTGACCGCTCAATGGTTGTGTTTGATAGATTATTTTGGACATTTTTACCATGTGTGGCGGCTTTTAGACATTACAAGCAGTTCATACAAATTGATGGCACATTTCTGTATGGAAAGTATACCGGAACTTTATTGATTGCCGCCACACAAGATGGAAATCGATCCCCTCTGCCTATAGCATTTGCAATTGTGGAGAAAGAGAACTTCTCATCATGGAGCTGGTTTCTGGCATGTCTCCGAGAGTTTGTTACGGATGCAGAAGGGATTTGTCTTATTTCTGATCGCCACCATGCAATCAAGGAGGCGATACAGTCTGAGGGTCTTTCGTGGAGACCACCATATGCCCATCATCGATACTGTATTCGACACATTGCCAGCAATTTGCGAAAGAAGTTCAAGAATGAGTCGATGAAAAAGGCAATCTTAAAAATTGGTAAGAACATCCTTTTCTGTTTAAAATGTTTTTGTCGTAGTTATTTTCATAACTGTTCAGATGACTGTTTGTATGCTAGCATATGAGCCTCAACAACAAAGGATGGAGGAGCGTCTTCAAGATATCCACAGAGTGAATCCAGAAGTGTATGATTACATGATGCAAATTCCAAAGCAGAAATGGTCGTTGGCATATGATGATGGGAGGAGATATGGTCATATGACGACCAACATCGTAGAATGTATAAATGGAGTTTTCAAGGGTGTTCGAAAACTACCTATCACAGGTAAATACGAATATTTCAATATATGTTACTTAGAAGAGTTACTATTATAATATAATATTTGTATAATGTCGTAAATCTAAATTTCAGGGTTGGTACAAGAGACCTTCTATCGTAGTGTAAAGTACTTTCTGGAACGAGGAAAGCAAGATGAAGAGGGCTTGAATAGAGGGATGCGCTATGGACACCATTTCCAACGCGAGCTAGATACAGTTCTTCAGGAGGCCGCAACTTACCGTGTAACTGCATTTAATCGTCCAGAGCAACGATTTGAGGTCGCTGAGCCCGGTGATGCTATGGCATGTAGAAATGGTCGTGTGCGAGTTGTTTTATTGGAGAAGCGTTACTGTGATTGTGGCAACTTTCAGGCACTGAGATATCCCTGCGGCCATGTGATTGCTGCATGTGCTTACGTACACGTATCTTGGGAGCAGTTCGTTGATCCAGCTTATCGACTTGAGAGCATCAACTCCTGCTACAATACTCCGTGGATGCCAATCGGGGAATATCAGAATTTTCAGCTGCCTGATGGTGCACCCACGCTTCTACCGAACATCAACAGACTTCGACCTAAAGGGAGGCCAAAGTCGACTCGTATTCGGAATGAGATGGATTGGCCTAGTGAACATCCAGCTGGACGGCGGTGCAGCATATGCCGCCAGGAAGGTCATACGAAGACACGTTGCCCTAGACACATAGGGCAATCATCTAATGGTTAAAATGAATCATGTACTCTATCAGTTACTGTAAAACTTTGTACATGTAATTATTTTTATCATTTCACCATTTTTAATCATATTTGTCTTACTTGTAAATAGGGTAATTTTTTGAAAATGTACCACGATTTCACATGACATTTTTTGTCGAACGATCAACATTACATGAGTAGCTTTAAACAAACAACACCAACTCAAAAAAAAGGAATGTACCTGTATAAGAAAACAAAACCATTTGAAGGGAGGTATTATACCATCAAGAAGAGAGATTCTAGAAATTTGAAATGTTATGACAAACCTTTAGATGAAATGTATCAGTTCCCCACTAGATGTGCATGTTTCTTCAAAATTTCCAGGCTGGAGATAATCCACCATAAGTGTCACATAGCCTTATGTCTTCCATGGATTAATGTCAAACACTTCAACCAATTTTTTTACTTTATGGGGAAGTAAAACCTCATTCCTTTGAATATGCACATTACCATGAACATATAAAATCATCATTTTGCAAGAAAAACTACTAATCTCATGTTCACTGAAATACCCCTTAACGTAAGAATGATACAAATAGTGTAAGTACCAAATAGCAAGATTCCAATCCATTTTGAAGGATAATGGGGATGACAAGGAAACATCAACCCCCAGGCCCACCCCTTCCACCCATTCAACCAACTTCGGTAACTCCTATAGAAGTAGTTTTTCAAAAAAAGGAAATGTCACACCACCACAGCTTCCTACATCCATATTAACCCCCCAATTCAGTTTCATTAAATGTGGACAGTCCCCATTTTTACCAAAGTCAATGATGCACTATTAAACCATCACTTTTCAACCCCCGCCTCAAAAATACAAAATGCTTTGAGGGATGAGAAATGATTCGGTGCATTTTAGAACATTGAAATGTGTCGAATCATTTCTCATCCCTCAAAGCATTTTTTATTTTTGAGGCGGGGGTTAAAAGTGGTGGTTTAATAGTGCATCATTAACTTTGGTAAAAAAGAGGGTTGTCCACATTTAATGAAACTGAATTGGGGGGTTAATATGGATGTAGGAAGCTGTGGTGGTGTGACATTTCCTTTTTTTGAAAAACTACTTCTATAGGAGTTACCGAAGTTGGTTGAATGGGTGGAAGGGGTGGGCCTGGGGGTTGATGTTTCCTTGTCATCCCCATTATCCTTCAAAATGGATTGGAATCTTGCTATTGGGTACTTACACTATTTGTATCATTCTTACGTTAAGGGGTATTTCAGTGAACATGAGATTAGTAGTTTTTCTTGCAAAATGATGATTTTATATGTTCATGGTAATGTGCATATTCAAAGGAATGAGGTTTTACTTCCCCATAAAGTAAAAAAATTGGTTGAAGTGTTTGACATTAATCCATGGAAGACATAAGGCTATGTGACACTTATGGTGGATTATCTCCAGCCTGAAAATTTTGAAGAAACATGCACATCTAGTGGGGAACTGACACATTTCATCTAAAGGTTTGTCATAACATTGCAAATTTCTAGAATCTCTCTTCCTGATGGTATAATACCTCCCTTCTCATCTCACCTTACCAAGAAAAATTATCTAGAGCTTTTGAGGTTGATTTATACTCAGGGGCATGACAAAATTGCAAAGATTTTTCTATTGTTACTAGACACATAGGGCAATCATCTAATGGTTAAAATGAATCACGTACTCTATCAGTTACTGTAAAACTTTGTACATGTAATTATTTTTATCATTTCACCATTTTTAATCATATTTGTTGTACTTGTAAATAAGGTAATTTTTGGAAAATGTACCACGATTTCACGTGACATTTTTTGTCGAACGATCAACATTACATGAGTAGCTTTAAACAAACAACACCAACTCAAAAAAAGGAATATACCTGTATAAGAAAACAAAACCATTTGAACTATTAAATGAAAATGTCATCAGTTATTTATAATGAAAGATGAACTTACAGTGACTACAAAACAAAAACGAGGAAACTCTGAATGTCTTCACCCCAACACCCCAACACGGGAGACAACAACTAACCCAATGTGTTTATGCTTCTTTCAAAATTATATGCTAAATTACATATCTTACATGATAAAAGTCATAACTTACATGAAATTAATGTTTTATTGTTTGCACATTCAGATGGAGCAGCCACTTTTATCTTGCCAGGAGACGCACGTGTCGCGCGATGTGTTGGCGCGACGACCTGTTAGACATCTTCATGTTCGGAGAGCGCACTGTTTTCATCATGAGGCACCGCCGGCAGCTATTTGTCCATACCTTAGACGTGCAGGCTTTTATGGAGTCGCTATATGTGACTTCAAGACCATCGACCATCATTTGATAGCTGCATTGGTTGAGAGATGGCGGCCAGAGACACACACATTTCATCTCCCAGAGGGGGAGATGACTATTACATTAGAGGACGTTGCCTACATGCTGGGGTTACCTATCCATGGAGATGCAGTTACGGGGGCCAGTACCGGCGATTGGGTTGCAGTCATACAGAGGCTGCTAGGCATTGACGTCATCGGCGCACGGGGTGTCCTTCAGGGTTCGCGCTTGCGAATGAGGTGGCTCGATCAGCATTTTGACGTCATTCCAGATGATGTAGACGAGGAGACGCTTCTTCAGCACACACGTGCATACATTTTGCGGCTGCTCGGAGGCATGTTGTGCGTCGACTACTCCACCGCTTTGGTACACATGATGTACCTCCCATTACTTGAGGATCTGGATCAGACTGCGACATACAGTTGGGGATCCGCTGTATTAGCACATCTGTACAGATCTCTCTGCACCAGTTGTCAGGCCGATTCACATCAGATTGCAGGTTGCATGGTGTTAGTACAGATGTGGGCCTGGGAGCATTTTCCACGCATCGCTCCTCGAGTTGTCGCACCGCTTGCACCGGAGCTACTTCAGGACTGTCCTCGAGGACGATGGTATGTCTACGTCATTACTTTCGGTTATTTAGTACTTTTGTTATTGTTTTTTATAAACTTACTGTAGGTTACTCTTTTTTCACCAGGTGGAGTCAGTCTCAGAAGTTTGCACATACTCCGAGACATAGTGTGCACAGCTTCAGACAGATATTCGATGCTATAGTGCCGGCTGATGTAAGTTAAACAGTACTTTTTTGTAGGAAAATTTGTTTTGTTATCACTATTTTAAGTTATTTCAATATAATCTCAGTAAAATTATCATGCTACTATATGACTTATTTTTTGAGTTTACATTTCAGGTTTCATGGACTCCTTATACAGGTTATGTCTACGCATCACTTCCACTATACTGCACATCTTTGGCTGGAGATCGTGCTGCAGTAGTACCACTCATTCACTTCCACATCGTTGAGTGGCACCAGCCAGACCGGGTCATGCGCCAGTTCGGTTTTATACAGCATATCCCCTTGGCACCGCGACAGTCTACCGAGTTACATTCGATTGTGCTTATAGGTAGACAGACGACAGACTGGCGGCGACATCATGCATCTTATATCCAGCTTTGGGACAGGCGTGCCCGATTCAGTATCTTTCCACAGGGATATATCACATCACACTCTCATTTATCTGATCAGGGGGATTATGAACACTGGTATCGACGACATACCATCATGTACCTTACACGTCAGGGGATTGGCATTCAGCGATTGGTATGTTTACTAAGATTTATTAATTTTGTTTAACTCATTTTTGATATTAATTTGATTGTCATTTCATTTGCCGGCAGACGCCATTGGTCAGCTTGCACATTCCATGCAGCCTCAGGAGCATGCATATATTCTGCGGGAGGTAGTTCATCGGGATGTGGTGGCTCTATTGGATCATCTCCGGTTGATACGTGACAGTTTTTTTGATGAGGAGCCACAGATATATCCTGATCCATATCTTCAGGCAGAGGCACCTGAGGATGACGATGTCCCTGCTATGCCTGCTGAGGAGGATGCACCGCCACCACCGCCGCCAGCTGGACGACAGAGACGAGCACATCCGGGGGGGCAGAGGCGACCACATCGACATCCGAGAGCGGCTCCTGCAGATGTCGTCGCACCACAGACAGACGATCTCGCCCAGCCGACTGATGATTTTGCACAGCAGGGAGACATTTATATACCGCATATGGCGTCTCCGCAGACTACTATGGACTTCGATCTGGGTGTAGTCACACAGCTTATGGCGGCCCCCTCTCCTCCCGATGAGGCCTTCTTCAGTACCCCATTTCTACCATTTATAGGAGCTTCAGAGCCATATGTCACCCCATATGGTTTTGGGGCATCCTCACATGATTTTGGGGCATCCTCACATGATTTTGGTCAGTCCTCTACACAGCATCATGAGGAGGCACCAGAAGCACCGGAAGAGGAGGAACCTGCAGAGAGGACACCGGAGCGACATGGACATCGGACGCGGAGAGGACGTGACATTCAGACACCGCGTTGTGGTACCGGGGGGCATCGTCGTTGATGTTTTTGGATGTAATGTTGTATATATTAAAAAACTTATTCACTATGATAAGTAACTGTTGTTTAAGTCAAATAACAAGAAAATCAAAAATCTATTAAATACAAACTTATTTCAATTAACTATTAAATTATAAAGTACAGGTACAATATAAATAAAATTTGTCACAGCGAGTTAACCATTAATAATTAATAATTATAATGACAAATAATAATTAATAATTATATTACTAACTAATTAATTATTGTATATAAAATAATAATATTTTATAGACGTTTAAAGTCACATAGTTGAAACATTTTTAAGTTACAACTAGGTGGTTTTGAAAGCCTATAAAATATTTTCTATCGACATTTTTTACGTAATTTTTTTATTTTCATCTATTCAGTATATGTTTAATCCAAGTTTCAAGTTTCATTCATATTGGTCATATGGATTATGTTTTATAGACGTTTAAAGTCACATAGTTGAAACATTTTTAATTTACAACTAGGTGGTTTTGAAAGCCTATAAAATATTTTCTATCGACATTTTTTACGTAATTTTTTTATTTTCATCTATTCAGTATATGTTTAATCCAAGTTTCAAGTTTCATTCATATTGGTCATATGGATTATGTTTTATAGATGTTTAAAGTCACATAGTTGAAACATTTTTAAGTTACAACTAGGTGGTTTTGAAAGCCTATAAAATATTTTCTATCGACATTTTTTACGTAATTTTTTTATTTTCATCAATTCAGTATATGTTTAATCCAAGTTTTAAGTTTCATTCATATTGGTCATATGAATTATGTTTTATAGACGTTCAAAGTCACATAGTTGAAACATTTTTAAGTTACAACTAGGTGGTTTTAAAAGCCTATAAAATATTTTCTATCGACATTTTTTACGTAATTTTTTTATTTTTATCTATTTAGTATATTTTTAATACATGTTTTAAGTTTCATTCATATTGGTCATTTAGATTATATTTTATAGGCTTTCAAAGTCACATACTTGAAACATTTTTAAGTTTCAAGTAGGTGGTATTGAAAGACTATATGTTTAACAATATTTCAATTTTTTTTATAAATAGTTATTTATAACTATGTAAATATATACATGTATAAATATATAATTATACATATACAAGTATAACTATAATTACAATATAATTCTAAATATAATTATAAATATAATTCTACACACACACATACACACACACACACACATATATATATTTATATATGAATATTAAATATATTTATAAATAAATTTTAAATATATATGTAACAATATTTTCATAATTATATATTTTAAATATATTCATATTCATATAATTATAAATATTTATATTTAAAGATTAGTTTATAATTATATAATTACAAATATATTTTTTATTTAAAAAATATATATAAATAGATTTATATTTATAAATATTTATTTTTAATTATATATATACATAATTATATTTATACACACACATATAATTATATATATACATAAATATAATGTCATAATTATATAATTATAAATATAATAATAATTAATTTAGCATTTTTAAATACATATTTATAAGATTATTTTTAAAATTTTATTTATTTATTTTGAAATTATTTATTAAAAAGAGATGAGGTGGAAAAAAACTAAAACAAAAAAAAAGAAAACAAAATTTTATTTATTTATTTTGAAATTATTTATTAAAAAGAGATGAGGTGAAAAACATTTAAAAAAAAGAAATAAAACAAAACCAGAAAAAAAAATAAAAGGGTGGCAAAGCGCCACTTGAAGTGGCGCTAGCCACCCGAGTTGTTGAGCGCCACTTCAAGTATGAGGAATAATTTTATTCAAGTTACATTGATCTCATAAATTAAATAAATATTTATTCACTAACATTTGAATAAAATATTTATTTTATTTATTTAATATTTTAATAAATATTTATTTACTAGATTGTGAATAAAATATTTATTTACGAATAAATATTTATTTAGTTATTCAATAAATGATATAGAAGTTTTAACGGACCAAAACCGACTATATTGAAAATTATTAATTAATAAAATTGTTATATAATATTTGTTATTGCACAAGTTGGCGCACACCAAAAAATAATAATTTCATAAATATTATTATGTGGTATGAGATTTATTGAAGGTAATAAATGTTATTAAATGGCCAGTATTTAATTAAATCATATTTTAACTTAAATCCAAGCTCTATAAATTGGAAGTTATGTTTATTGTATAGAGCATTCAAAAATTGAGAATAGATAATTGTTGTGCACAATGAATTCTTTCTCAATACATATTCTTTCCCTCTCAAGAATGAGAATTGAAAGAGAGATTTCATCATGACCGGAGAATGAATGATCAATAATGAACAAAAAAGGCATTTGACTCACTGTGATTGCACTCAGAGATCAATTTTTCTTGCTCAGAGATCATAAGAGCACGTGTGGATCACCACTAGAGAGATTATATACTTAGATCCTCACAACACAATGAAGGTAATCTGAAAGGGTATTTTTGGATGATCAAAATTCACCTATGAAGAAAGTTCATAAGGCTAGGTATTTATTTCTTCAGATATTAAATAAATTAATTTTAAATTTTACGTGCAAGATCCTTGGTCTTGGTTTTAGGAAATGATTATTAAAAGAAATTTTAATATATCTCCCAACAATGAACGCTTCTGTTATGATTGAAACCATCACTATCATAGAAAATATACCATAAACCCTACAAATAATTAATAATATTAAGGTATTGATTAAATAAATTCTAAAATAACTATTATTTATTTACATAAAATCCAATGATCGAACATGCAATGCTAAACATCAATGGGAATCTGATCCCATGTAACCCATACTCTAGAAAAATAATTCTGCTATTTAGCACTTCCCTACAAACAACCATATGCGAAAATCTGTGAAAAAAGGGAACAAATAATCAAAAAATTAGTATATAAATAAATTAATAAAAATTAATTAAAACTAACTAAAATACACAACTGGACATAACTCTACATGCATGGATCTAACTGAAGATGTGGACGTTGCTTGGGGATAGGTTTAGGAATCATCAATCTCACAAGACCACAACCCATCTCAGTCATCGCTAAACTGCCAGTAGTAGGAGGGTGAGATGATGTAGCATCATGATCTTAATCGGGTAGAAAAACATCATCAAACTCACGTAATATATTAGATAAACATTTATCGGCCATCTGAAACATGAAAAGATTGTTTTCAGTGAATAACTGAAAACAAATATCATTTATAGATATATATTATTTATTATTATAACCAATATTTAATTGTGTAAATATTCATACTCATATTCGTATAGTACAGTGTCAATATATTCATATTCCTCCTCAGTATCATCAATTTTCATGGGAGTTTCAAATTTATCATCTAATTTTATTTCAAATCCACTTGTCACATCATCGCCTTTATCGAACCATAACTTTGGGATGTCATCATTGATATTCAAGTCTCTTCATGAAAAATATGGATTTGTATTTGGATTTGTCTCTTGAAAAAATTCAATTCCTTTCACTTTAGTGGAACCACATTCACTTTGGATAAATTGATTTTCATAAGATTTCATTTTTATTATGTTCCACCAATCACTTAACTCTCTTGAAGCAGCACAATTATTTGCATAATAAATTTGATGTACTAGAAAATCCAATAAAAATGGCTCATTTATTGCAATAAGGATTTTATATTTAATATCAATGATTCTATGGTGCAGATGAATACACAAGACTCTATCAGTATCCAACCAATGACATTTAAACATCATTACGTAATTCTGTCCTAGATAACACAGTTCAATTATTTCGTCTAGTATGCTGTAAAATCCAACTTCACTTTCTCTATGATGATATCCTCTCAAGAAAAAACTAATATTCATTGTTTTTTTTGATTCCCCATATGCATATTTATGAAATCAAAAACCATTTACCACATATGCATTATAATATTTAACCATTTTGGATGGTGAGTTGCCCAATACACATAATCGATTATAAATTTTATCATCATGTTTTGATAGCTTAAAACTTGAAAAAAAAATATCAATATAACAGGTAATAAATTTATTTTCTATGTTAAACCATAAAAAATTTACTTTACCAATTTTTGAAACTAGTAGGAAAAATTATTTTGTCGACGTTTTTCAAGAGTAGCTGCTATAATTTGTTGAAACTGTTTCTTGATATGATTATCATATAATATAAAAATAAAATAATATTAATTTACTTAATATATATATATAATAAATGATAGGGTCACTCAAGTAAAAAATGTTTTCATTTCTTCACAGTTGCGCAGAATATATGTATGATCCATATGATGTTCATCATCTAAAATCCATTACCACTTTGGTGGTGGCGTGGTGGTGAAGGAGGGTGGTACAACAACACCGTTCTTTGGGAGGTTCAGGGTTCAAATCCTGGGAGTTCGCTTTCGGGGCGAGCCTCTCCCCCGGGATCCACCCGTCTTTCCAGGTCGCCCGGTCTCCACTAGGCGGGAAAAATGAGGTGTGGCCCAATGTGCTAACGGATTGCTTTGAAAAACCATTTTCGATCGAGTTGTCACCCTCCGGGACACTCGGCCATCTTGGATGGCAATGACTCCTTCCCCGGCTGGGTATCTACCTTAGGGAAGTGACCTCTTCGTGGGGGAGGGGGTTACCATGTGTGTAGGGTTTGAAAAGGCCACACATGGGAATTCCCTTTATAAAAGAAAAAAATCATCTAAAATCTATTATTCATTAACTCTACTAAAGCCAGGTTCGAGATGATTAAAAATTGATAATTGATTTATCATTTCATCATCAAAATTTCCCTCATTACAAATCATTCAGTTATGTTTTTAGGGATATTGAGATTGAAAATAATGAGAGCATAAGAAAAAAATTTCCTCCTGCAAATAAGCTTCTGCAATTAATCTTTCAACCGATGCTTTGTTACAAACCATTTTTTTCAATTTTTGTAAGCATCACTCGAATGGGTACATCCATATGAATTGTATTATACCTCATCATTTTTCTTCATGTGGAAATTAATATTAAATATTCCATTGAATCAAAGAAAGCTGGTGATATTTTTTTTTGAATTTACATAAAATTAAAACAACATCTTCTTGCAGTCTACTTAGTGCATTGTAGTATGTTGTCACTGCCAAAATGCATCAGAAAAAATATGATACTTTTGTTAGTACATCATAAATCATAGAATTAAACACATCTATAGATCCAATCGGTATAAGTGTTTCTATTATAACATGATAATCATGACATTTTAATCTGTTAATATGAACATTTCTGAAATATCTAGCCAAATTGGAAACATAACCATATAGAAACCTCAAATATGAAATCCATTGAAAAAATAATAAATTATTTTCTTTGTAAATTGTATAAACCTATTTTAGCTTCATTAAATTCTGTGATTTGACATTTTCAAACAGTTTAAGTTCTGGTCACTTGAAAATTTGGGAAAAATCTAATCATGTCTTTACATTATCTTTGGTCTTACCAGGTGTGTCAAAAACTATATAAAATATATTATCAAAATAGTTCTTATCAATATGTATGACATCCAACATTTAACAGATCAAAAAATCATACCAATATGACATATCCCAAAAAACGATCCTTTTTATCCAATTGTGTTCTTTCCCAAGGCCATCTATTTTCTATTGGTTTATAGTCAGTCCAAAGGTAATTGGAGATAATTAAGGGACAATAGATTTTAATTCAATACCTGAGATCATTGTTAGAGGTCCATCTCTTTTCAATTGTACCTTTTCTAAAATGATATTTGTTCCTCCGAAAAGGATGATCAGTTGGAATAAATATGCGATGAAAGTAAAAAAAACAATATTTTCTTCCATTGATGATCATGAATGATTTATTGTCTCTCATACAGTACAAACATGATTTTGGACCATGTGTACTCTAGCTAGATAACATGTCATATGTTGGGAAGTCTCTAATTGTTCACATCAAGGGAGCTTCCATTAGGATTTTTTTTTCACAACAACATCATATGTACCAAAACCATTAATCCACAATAAATTTAACTCATCAATCAATGGATTAAAATAAACATTGATATTAATTTTTGGATGTCATGTAATTAATAAGGTCAAAAATATATATGGCTCATTCATCAATATCCAAGGAGGTAAATTGTACGGAATTATAAAGATGGGCTAATAAGAATATTGATTACTGTAAGAACCAAATGGACAGAACCCATTAGTAGAAAGACCCAATCACATGTTTCGAGCTTCTGAAAAAAAAAATACAATTGTACTTGATCAAAATGTTTCCATGAATCACCAACTTCAGGATAATTTAAGATTTTACCAGTTGAAATATTGGTTTTATGGCATGACATCAATGAAACTGTGTTCTGAGACATAAATAAATGCTTTAATATGGGTGTAAATGGGAAATACCTCAACTATTTTATAGAAATCAATCCAAAATTCCCTAGTTGATCCCCATTGAACCTTGATTGTACACATGTATAATAACTAGCTAATGATTCTTTTTCACCATAATATAAGATGAAATCATTTGAACATGCTTGAATATTCTGATAACCAAGACCCAAAATTACGAACCAGCCTCTTGCTCTCATATAAATTTGTAGGAAACACATTTCCTTCAAGTAATAGTGCTTTAACCAAATAGAATATCTAATTAAAATAGTTATTTGGCATTCCATTATCTGATTTAATAGCCATAAATTTTCAACCACTTTAAATTTGCTTATCTCGCAACCAGGATATAAGGAATTCTTAGCAGACTTTAAAAACTCATAAAATTGGGTTGGTTCCAACTCAGAAGTTAAATCAATATCATCCCGAGTTTCAGTTTGTATAAAAGACGGACCAACCACATCATGTACTAAATTTTGAAATCGTGATGGATATGGAACCAAATTATTAATATATTCTCTGGATTTTTGTTCGTCATGTTGATATAAAAAACATAATCCTTTCAAAAAATCAAAACTTAATATATGACCCCCAACATTTTCAAATATGTCAAACCTCCTCATATCACATTTCTTACATGGGAACTTAATTTTCCGTTCTGAAACAAATTCTGGTTTTGATGAGGCAAATGATAAAAAAGCTTCAACACCCTCAATATATATAGAATTTATACCAGAACCATTTAGATTCTTGTAATGATTTATCCAATTAAGATCATATAATAAAGAATTTTGTCGACTTCCTTGTTCTATATTTCTCTAAAAAATATAAAATAAATAATTTTTTTATGATTAATTTGATATAAGAAAAACGCGATCCAAGAAAGAGCATAAAATTTAAAAATTAGAATTTAATTTTAAATATTATAAATTTTATCTATTTGTCGATGTTGTTTTACTAATTACCACTAATATTAACAGCTTTTTTTATAAATTAATAACAAATATTATAAATTACTATAAATTAATAGAATATATTATAAATTACTAAAAATGCGTAAATCAAAGAATTTCCCATCTCTAGGCCATGAGAAATGACTAATTTGTGTCAACCATGTATGTAAAAAAATTATTGATCATGGACTGAAAATCGACGACCTGTTTTATTTTCACTTTTATAGTAATTTATAATAATTTCTATCATTTCATAGTAATTTATAGTGAATTGTCTAAAATTTATACTAATCTACACTAATCTATAACAGTGTATACTAATTACCACTAATTATTACTAATTACCACTATTTATTACTGACTACCGCTAATCAGTACTAATTTTTATTAGTTTATAACAATTAATACTAATTAATACCAATTATTACTAATTATTACTAATTAACGCTAATTTTTACTAATTACTGCTAATTATTACTAATTACCACTAATTACCACTTATTGTTACTATTTTTATTAGTTTAATTTTTTTACTAATTACCACTACTTTTTAATAATTATATTGATTTATCGATAATTTTTACTAATTATCGCTAATTAATACTAATTATCACTATTTTTTAATTACTGTTAATTTTTAATAATTACCATTAATTTTTACTAATTACTGCTAATTTTTACTAATTACCACTAATTTTTACAAATTACTACTAATTGTTAATAATTACAACTAATTATTACTAATTACTACTAATTACCACTTATTATTACTAATTTTTATTAGTTTATAACATTTTTTTACTAATTCCTGCTATTTTTTACTAATTACCACTAGTTGTTACTAATTAATGTCAATTACCACTTATTAATACTATGTTTTTATTAGTTTATAACATTTTTTACTAATTATTGATAATTTTTAATAATTATATTGATTTATCACTAATTTTTACTAATTACCGCTAATTTTTACTAATTACTACTAATTACCACTTATTATTACTAATTTTTATTAGTTTATAACATTTTTTTTACTAATTATCCCTAATTTTTATAGTTATATTAATTTATCGCAAATTTTTACTAATTATCACTAATTATTACTAATTACCGCTATTTTTTTACTAATTACCGTTAATTTTTACTAATTACCATTATTTTTTACTAATTAATGATAGTTTTTACTAATTACCACTAATTTTTACTAATTACTGCTAATTATTACTAATTACCACTAATTATTGCTAATTACAGCTAATTATTACTTATTATTACTAATTTTTATTAGTTTATAACAATTTTTTACTAATAACCGCTATTTTTTACTAATTACCACTAATTATAATTAATTATTGCTAATTATTACAAATTACTGCTAATTACCACTTATTATTACTTCATTTTATTAGTTTATAACAATTTTTTACTAATCACCCCTAATTTTTAATAATTATATTGATTTATCTCTAATTTTTACTAATTACCGCAAATTTTTACTAATTACTGCTAATTATTACTAATTACTGACAATTATTAGTAATCACCACTAATTATTATTAATTACTCTAATTGCCACTTATTATTACTAATTTTTATTAGTTTATAACATTTTTATTAATTACCACTAATTTTTAATAATTATATTTATTTATCGCTTTTTTTTACTAATTACCGCAAATTAATACTAATTACCGCTAATTTTTACTCATTACCATTATTTATTACCAATGAATGCTAAATTTTACTAATTACTATTGATTACCACTTATTATTACTATTTTTTATTGGTTTATAAATTGTTTTTACTAATTACCGCAAAATTTTAATAATTATATTTTTTATCGCTAATTTTTACTAATTATCGCTAATTAATACTAATTACCGCTATTATTTTACTAATTACCATGATTTTTACTAATTATCACTAATTTTTACTAATTAACACTAATTTTTACTAATCATCTCTAATTATTACTGATTACCGCTAATTATTACTAATTACTTCTAATTACCACTTATTATTACTAATTTTTATAATTTATAGCATTTTTTACTAATTATCGCTAATTGTTAACAATTATATTGATTTATTGATAATTTTTACTAATTATCGCTATTTTTTACTCATTACCGTTAATTATTACTAATTACCACTAATTATAGCTATTTACTGCTAATTAAAACAAATTACTGCAAATTAAAACTATTTACTTTTTAATTAAAAACATTACTACTAATTAAAACTAAATTTTTCTAATTTAAAATAACTACCTCTAATTATAAATAATTACTTCTAATTATAAATAATTACTACTAATTGACTTTAATTACAACTAGTTAATAATATTAAAATCTAATAAATAAATAAATAAAATTAAAAATTAAAACATTACAAAAATACCTCAAAAATGAAACTTTTGTGCAATGCAAACCTCAAAATTTCCTTCCCCGTAAAAATTTAAACTTCTACTTGAACAAGTGAAGAGAATAAGGGAAGAACTAAAGAAAGGAGTGGTCAATTGGTGAATGGACAGAAAAAATTCGGGGGGGGGGGGGTATATAGGTTAGATCAGTAGCGACCTGACTATTTGCGACAGGATCTGTCACAAATAGTTCCCACAATAAATAATTGAGGCGGTGGTTAGAAAACCAATTGTGACGGGTCTCGTCGCAAATAATTATTTGTCGATAGAGTATTTGAGATGAGAGAATGATCCTGGTGCAATTAACTTTACATGACCAAGGGTATTTGCGACGAGAACCATGTCTCGTCGCAAATACTCATTCCCGCATTTTGGTGGGAAGGCGCGTCAAAAATATTTACGATGAGTTTGTTTTCCCGTCACAAATACATGTTTATTTAATTGTATTTGTGACGGAATTAAAATCTCGTTGCAAATAGTCCTCCGGAAGGAACTTGTTGCGACGTGCGCCAGGTCCATCGCAAATAGCTCATCGCAAAAAGTCATTTTTTCCCTAGTGACTGTTTCACTCGGATGTTTGGGTATACAAGAGGGATATCGTTCCACTCAGTCATTTGGGTATGGAAGACAAGCATTGTTCCACCTACCTGCTTGGGCCTGCAATGTGGACTTTGTTCAACCCAACCATTTGGGTTTACAAAACAATCACCATTCCACCCGGTTGTTTGTGTTTGCACAACGAGCGCCCTTCCATTCAGCTGTTTAGGTCCACAAATCAACACTATTTCAACTAACCAACTATTCGAGCACTAGTCATCGTCAGTATGTGAGTCTTTTAGTGGCAATATCATCTCCAGTAACAACAATTATCTAATTTATCATGTGAGTACGGACAACGATATCAAATATTGTTTATTTTTTATGTAATCATGCGGGTCATGTCTAGCTTGATGTGGAATATTAGGGGAGTCGTTTTGTTGTTTTCCTTTTATTATGTATTCAAGCTTGAGTCAATGATCAAAGGTTTGACTGAGTCAATGTTCTCAAGGTCTAACGCAAATACACAATCATCTGATTCTCCTTCTTCAATAATTTAAATATGAAAAAATCGGATTTAATTAAATTTGGAAATTATGACATGACCTTTGAAAACAAACTTTACGCTTACCTTCTACTCATCAAGACGGATCCCACAAAACTGATGACGCATCAATCCGATTAGTATTGAGAGAGAAATGAGAGAATGAAGTTGAATATATATGGTTTTTATTTACCCTATTTTTAATTATAAAAATGCATTTTTCATTTAATTCCTGCATTTAATTAGCTTATTTAATTCAAAATGTATTACATAATTTATAATTTAATTTTGATATTTCAATTACCCCCATTTATTTAAATCCTATCACCATCTTATTAATCATTGTCGTCGTCGTCGTCATTATTGTCATCATCGTCGTCATCCTCATCCTCATCATCATCATCGTCATCGTCGTCGCCGTCATCGTCGTCGTCGTCCTCGTCGTCGTCGTCATCGTCGTCATTGTCGTCGTCGTCGTCGCCATCATCATCATCATCATGAGCACCACCACCAGGCACTTCGTTGAACATTAGTCTTAAAATGACAGTCTCAAAATCAGGGTTGCGACAATTCAGACGGTTCTCATAACAACAACAAAATATCATTTTATAATAATAATATTATTATTAAAAATTATCCAACGCCAAACCCCATTTATGCTATTCTCTCCCTCCCTCCCCTTCCATAATAATGTTTTTTCAATTATTTATCTCATTAAATTAAGACACACTCCCTCTCTCCAATCTATTCCCCACACCACGTCACTAATTCTCCCCCTCATCCTTCCCACGCCCAACTCCCCATTTTATTCCCCTTTTATTTTTTTACTTTCCTCCATTATTCCACGCGTTTTACACTTTCTACGTCTCTCTCTACTATTGATTCCCTCTTATCATTCTCGCCTTTTTTTAACCAATAACGTTAAAACGTTTTGTTTTATTATATTTTTTTAATCTTCAATATTTTTATTTTGTTTACATGTTTTATATATATTTTTAACTTTGAACGTTTCATATATATATATACTCTCTTAAATAAAATTCTACAATATATATATATATATATATAACAATACACACACACACAACAATGTGATATATAAATACTTTTACACATACATACGCGCGCACACACACGTATACATAAAACATTTCACAACCTAAACATTTTTGCAACCCTTAATATCAACAACACTAATGTAAATATATATATTTACACACGTATATAACATGTCACATGTTGTGTGATAATTTTATTAACATGCAGTGTTCCCGATTTTGCCAAAACCCTATACACAATGCATGTATAATATATTTTAAAATTTTATTTAATAAAACCGTTTAAATATTATATAAACATTTTGTGCGCAACAAATTAATAATTATTGTATGATAACTTCATTGATTTGTTTCCTTTTTTAATGATTCTCTCTCCAATTTATTTTTTCACAAATTTTTCTCCCATTAAAATCATAACTTCCACACACACACCATTCATTAGTATCACATTTAATCTCTCATTTCTCTCTCTTCAATTTAATTCAAACAATCACTTTTATCATTATTACACCACACATTTTACACTCATCATTCTTATTATTAAAATCATTTAATTTCCACCACATATATGGAAAGGTAATATATATGTATACATACATGCAGATATATATACACATATGTGTATATTATATATATATACACATCACATTTTGTAACACAAATAATTTTTAAAATGTTTAATTACAACATGACGCATGTAAATATACATATTTACACACGTGTATGATATGTTGCATAATGTTTAATATATCACACTTAATTAACATTTTGAAAAACGTATTTAAATTGAATAATATTGAATTGCCTACAATTAAATAAGTCTTCCTAAAATAAATCACTTTTAAATAACTTCCAAAATAAATTACAAACTTCAAAATTAATATTAATTAATTATCAAACCCATTTTAAACTACTTAAATTTTTTCAAAAACACTTGAACCTCTGAATCACTAAGAAACGCCCTAGAATGACAAAGGCTTGAGAATTTTCTGGACCTTTATAATAATTTATTTTAGAATATATTTAAGCTTGATGTTAGTAAAAATATTATTTATTTTTTATGGTATCACAAAAAACAAAAATGCCAAAATATATAAAATATTATCTAATATAAAAACATGTGAATATTTTTTTTGTTTCAATTGAAATAAAACTGTTGGGAGGCATTTTTTTCAATGTTTCTGATTTTTTTTAAAATTGATTTGTTTTTTGTAGGAATTCATTAATCGACATCCAAAATAATTGATACCGATCACAAGTGGAATTTGAATAGTTAACCATATTTTAATTGGATATGAGATGTAAATCAAGGATCACCAGATTAATATTTTTTAAACATCAATTTGACTAAATTAATTACGTATTAATTAATTAATTACCCTTTTTAGTTATTGATAAAATAATCATATACATTTTTTGAATTATAAATAAATTATAAATTTATAAATTAATAAATTAGTATTTAATAAGGGGTAAAATATTCTAGTTTCTTATTGCGATCATTTCAAATTTCATGTGTTGATGACTCGATTCCCACACCTTGCAAATCCAGCTTCTCCACCTTTTCCCTTTCGCATTTTTGGAAAATATGCAATCTCCAAACCAAAGCAACAAAAATTCATCTCTTTCAGCGGCCACTGGCATCTTCCTCATTATCACGACCCCTCCCTTTAAAGATGTCTCTACTGAGCTGACAATGAAGAAAGATAGATAATGACCCCTCGAGTCCCGCCTCCAGTAGGTCCTGGGGTGACGACTAGCACCAAGGGTACAAGGATCTCACAATATGGGAGGTATTGTCCTTTATAAGAAAACAAGATCGAGAGATAAGATGGTCCATCCCAAAACAACTCCAAGCACTATATAGATAAAGTAAAACCAAAATCCATACCACATGCATGTTTTCAAATAAAATTGCTAGAAATACAATAAAACTCCAAAGTACCAAAGGAACAAAACTAATCAGGGACACGACAACTGTCCCAAAGTTCGAGCTAGTAACGCCCAGTATGGTCCACGTAGTCCTCCTGGAAACTTGAAAGCAGTTTTATTACGTAGAGTGAGTATACAAGTATACCCAGTAGGAAAAAATCAAAGTCTCACATGCATAAGTGGGAGAAACATACTAATGCCCCTATGTGAAAACAACATAAATCAACATCACCTAGCAATGAATACTATCCATCTCAACCTCACCAAGGCATGCTCACCAAATAGCGCAAATCAAGTAAAGTAATATAATAAGTACATTGATGTTTGGGTACCCCGAACCACTTCCCATAGGTTAACCACTCATACCCTAACAGAAAACATCCTAGAACTTCCACACTCTTCTACAAGCCCCATGTCACAACTCGCCCGCACACACCTAGGCCTCAGAGCTAGTCCTGTAACCTGGGAAAATGAAGCTCACCACATCCTACCTTCACACATCTGGGCCACAACCATACCGCATCCCACCCACAGATACCTGAGCCACAACCATACCACATCCCACCCGCAGACACATGGGACACAACCATGCCTCATCTCATCTTGCAGACACCCGGGAAAGTACACATCAATCGCAGACACCTGGGCCACAACCATACCTCATCTCATCTCGTAGACACCTGGGAAAGAACACCTCGCCCAAAGACACCTGGTCTTCACAACCGCACCACAACCTGCCTGAAGAGTCTTGGACTACCAATGTCTAGAATAGGGAGCAAGGAAGAGCCAATGACCTTTCATCCATCCTCCCACCGGGATGTTAGAAAAAACACCATCCTCCGTGACAATGGGGGTGTTCAACATAAAATGCTCAACTAGGGTGGGGTGTGCATATAAAACACAAGGAAAATACAAGTATATATATTTAGTATCAAACACTCAAGACCAATGTAACGACCCGAGTCTGGAGCCCCTCCACTGGTGCCCCGTACCCGGTTCGCCACATGACCTCAAGCGCGTTTCCCCGAACGCCAGAGGCTGCCAACTAGCAGCGAGGGCCTTGGTGAGTCGGTGGGGAAACTATGACCTCATTCGGTAAGGTATACAAGGTAAGAAACCAACAATAAACAACGGAAGTAGTAAACAACATGCATAACAACAGAAATCAAACAACGGAAGCAATGTAGATATATAACTATGATGACAATGATATAGCAGGTACAAGTATCTAAGGAAAACAACAAACACAACAACGTGCTGAAATACAACTGAAACCAAGCGCAAAAGAAAAACAAAGTAATCTCCTCAGCATCGCGAGCCACAGCTCGGTCCCATGCTCTCCAGCTCCAGATGCAGTCAAGATCCTGAAGTAGGAGGGTGCTTGCCCTTATCTATACCTGCAACAACATAGTCTGCTTGGGCCCAAAAGCATGACCCAAACAGGGTGTGAGATACAATCCCAGTAGACAATCACCCAAATATTTGTGCCTAACGGTCAATGAATACATGAAAGTAATATAAACAAGGAGCAGCAAACAGGAAAACACAAGCAGCTACAATCCACAACTCTAACAAGTAAAGAACACAAGCAGCCAGCAACAAGAAGAAAACAGGTAACTCTCTGGGTAGCTCTCACAGCCTAACCCCTATGGTTCAACCTATAGTACTAGCAACCCTCTGGGAGGCACACACAGTCTCACCCCTCTGGTTCAGCTACTTAATTAAGCAGACTCTCTGAGGAAGCACTCACCGCCAATTCCCCTTATAGTCTCGTATCGTGCTAAAGGCTCTCTGGGGAAGCACTCAACGCCAATTCCCCTTGTGGCCCGCGTCGTGGAACTACAGACTCTCTGAGGAAGCACTCAACATCAATTCTCCCTATAGTCTCGCATCGTAATAAAAAGACACTTTGGAGAAGCCCTTCCGCCAATTCTCCCTTTGGTCTACTACTCTAGGTTCTCACAGTCCTGAGTATAACTAAACATGCTCAGCGCGTGTGTATCGTCCAAGTAAACCTCAAGAACTACTTGGCTATCAACTAAGGCTCAACAACATATCAAAAGAGACAGTTCCACTATCCTACAACAAGGTATGGTAACTGGAAAAAATCCCAACAGGAAAAACAAGCATGACAAAGCAGCCTGAGCACAAAAAAAATTACACTACTCACAAGCAATAACCTCTACTAAAGCAATCAAGCAAAGCAGACAAACAACAAGGGCAAAATAGGAAACACGCAATACCCCGTTCAAGGGTATTGGTGGAATTTGCACATAATATTCATCAACTTTCTACGGAAAGGCACAAACCACCTACCTCGATCCTAGGAGATCGATATATGTGAACCATGATGACAGATTCCTCTTAGAACAATGTAGATCTGAGAAAACGCACAAAAGGTTCATCCCACGATAACTTGGAAACAAGGAGGAATTAAGAAACAGGACTCAAGCAGAAGGAAGAACTTACCGCTGCGATTCCAACGCAACTGACCGTGCTCGAATCGGAGAACGGATGGCGAGGCGGGACTCTGTCAAAGATCCGACCATACGGTCGCTCTCGGACGGATGAAAACTGGAGAAGAAGATGAAACTGGGGGTTAGGCGCGACCCCGGTCCATTTAACGAAAAAACAGTACACGACGTGTACTTCTTGAGTACACGGCGTGTACTTCAATTTTCCGTACTCCAAATTAACCGGCCTCCACCTCAGCCTTACACACCGTGTGTGTGGCCCGAACATGGCCAACACACGGCTTCGAGCCGGGGGAGAGTACACGGCGTGTACTCAGAAAGTACACGACGTGTACTTCTGAAATTTCCAGAAAATTTATTTTCCTTAAAAACTCCAGAAAAAGGGAAAACATACCTGAACGAAGATCCGGGTTCTTACAAACTTCCCCCCTTAAAGAAATTCGTCCCCGAATTTACCTAATGAGGTGGAGAAGAAGAAACCCTGAATAGCTCCGGCCACTGCGATCGTACATCGGCCTCCCTCTCCCAGGTCTCGTCCTGTAATCACCCGTGCTGCCATAACACTCGTACCATAGGAACAGACCGCCCACGGAGAACCTTCGTACTATGATCGACAATCCGGATAGGATGCTCCTCGAACGACGCATCTACTTCAAGCTCGAATTCCTTAGGCTGAAAGACGTGAGACGGGTCTGAAAAGTAACGTCGGAGCTGAGAGACGTGGAAGACATCGTGCATTGCCCGATACCTCTGAGGTAGCTGCAACCGATAGGCGACCGGCCCCACTCTCTCCAAGACCTCAAACGGCCCGACTTACCGTGGTGAAATCTTACTCTGTCTCCGAATCCTTTTGTGTCCCAACCTCGGTGCGACACGTAGGGAAACCTGATCACCAACCTCGAACTCCAGAGGTCATCTCCACTGATCAGCACAAGACTTCTGCCGAGACTGTTCTGTAGCCATCCTCTTCCAAATCAGCTCTATCTGCTCTGAAGTCTCCTGTACAAGACGAGGTCCCAGCAAAGCTGCCTCTCCTGCCTCCAGCCAGCATAAGGGTGATCGACATGGCCTACCGTACAAAGCCTCGTATGGTGCCATCTGAATGGTCGCCTAAAAACTGTTGTTGTAGGTGAACTCCACCAGAGGGATATGCTTCTCCCAAGAACCGCCAAAGTCAATGATGCAAGCTCGGAGCATATCCTCAAGCACCTGGATCGTGCGCTCGGACTGGCCATCAGTTTGGGGATGGTAAGCTGTACTCAAAAGTACCTGTGTACCCAAGGCCTTTTGAAGTCCCTGCCAGAACCGAGAGGTAAAGCACACATCTCTGTCTGAAACAATAGAGCGTGGAACTCCATGCAGACGAACGATCTCTCTAATGTAAAGTCGTCCCATATCATCGACACTGAAGGTCTTCTTGATCGGCAAGAAGTGAGCAACCTTCATAAGTCTGTCGACGACGACCCAAACAACATTGTTTCCCCAAGGTGACCTCGTCAACCCAGTCAAGAAGTCCATCGCGATGTCGTTCCACTTCCATTCCGGAATGGGTAACTGCTGCAGAAGCCCCGCTGGTCGCTGATGCTCTGCTTTCACTTGCTGACAAGTAGAACATCTCATGACAAAACCAACAACATCCTTTTTCATACCCGACCACTAGTACTGGCGATGAAGGTCCTGATACATCTTGGTGACGCTAGGATGAACTGCCCAAACAGAGGAATGGAAATCCTGCATTACCTCCTCACGTATGTCTGCTGGCACCCATATGCATCCCTGGAAACACAAGATCTCATCCTCTCCCACTGTCCATCCAGGAAGAGGGTCCTCTCCTGACACACTCTCCCGCAGGACTAAGCCTTCTGAGTCTGATAGTTTCCTCATCCGTACCCGATCAAGTAGCATGGAGGTAACAACTACAGAAGATAGAAAAGTCTATCCCCGCTTGTCGTGCACCTCCAGATGCATCTCAAAGAACAGAGCCATCAGCTGCCACTCACTACTGGCCTCCTGAACTGCCTGAATCTGAGTTCTCCTGCTCAACGCATCTGCCACGACATTGCCCTTTCCCGGCGTATAGGCAAGCTCGAAATCAAAGGATTGAAGATACTCAACCCACCTACGTTGCCTCAGATTCAGATCACGCCGAGTGAAGATATACTTGAGACTCTTGTGGTCAGTGAGGACCAAAAAATGCTCTCCCAGAAGATAATGTCTCCAATAGCGCAAGACATGAACAATAGGTGCCAACTCCAGATCGTGCGTAGGGTAGTTCCTCTCATGTGGCCTCAACTGCCGAGACCCATATGCAACGACTCCATCTTCCTGCATAAGCACTGCTCCCAGCCCAATACCCGAAGCATCACAGTAAATGATGTAGCTCTTGCCTGGATCTAACAAGACTAGTATTGATGCTGATGTCAACCTCCATTTCAGCTCCTAAAAGGTTGACTCACAAGAATCTGACCATAAGAACTTCGCCCCCTTCTTGGTCAAACTCGTCAAAGGTGCTACTAGATGAGAAAAGTCCTGAATGAAGCGTCTATAGTATCCAGCCAGCCCTAGGAAACTCCGTACCTCAAAGACATTCTTCGGCTGCTCCCAGGAAACTACAGCTCTCACTTTCTCTGGGTCCATTGATACTCCTGCCTTTAAGATAACGTGACCCAAGAAGTGAATCTGATCCATCCAGAAGTGGCACTTTGAGATTTTAGCATAAAGCCGATGCTCTCTCAGTGTACTCAGAATGATCTCAAGATGTGTGGCATGGTTGTGTCGAGTGTGAGAGTACACCAAGATATCGTACACGAAGACCACGACGAAGGAATCCAAGTAAGGATAGAACACTCAGTTCATCAGTGCCATGAAAACTGTAGGTGCGTTCGTGAGTCCAAACGGTATGACTGTATACTCGTATAGACCATACCTGCTCCTGAAGGCTGTCAGAGGTATATCTGATGGTTTAACGTGCAACTGATGATAACCGGACCTCAAGTCAATCTTCGAGAACACCCGGGCTCCTCGAAGCTGATCAAAGAGGTCATCAATCCTCAACAAGGGGTATCAGTTCTTGGCCGTCAACTGGTTCAACTTCTGATAATCCACACAAAGCTGAAGGGTACCGTCTACCTTCTTCGCAAACAGAACAGGCGAACCCCAAGGAGAAGTACTGGGTCAGATGAAACCCTTAGCCTGTAGCTCCTCAAACTGCTTCTTGAGCTCCTGCAACTCAGGTGTGGCCATCCTATATGGAAAAATGGACACCAGTGCCGCTCCTGGCACGAGATCAATAGAGAAGTCTACCTCACGCTCCGGAGGCAAACCCGAAAAGTCCTCTGGAAAGACATCCCTGAAGCAATCCACCATTGGAGGAAAGTCCAACTGTGGAGTCCCCTGATCATCCAGATAAAGACTAGAAATCTGGGCCGTCACTCCTCCTAGCCCAAGATGCTCGAGTCCCGCCCGACTCGCCCGAACATCCCATTCGCCTCTATGAAGGAAAGATTCACCTTCTGGTGAAATGAAACTGACTCTACAGCGATAACAGTCAATGACTGCCTGGAAGGAAATCAACCAGTCCATGTCGAGAATGACATCATAGCCTGTCATCTCTAGGACATAGAGATCCCATAAGAAGTGATACCCTGCAACCTCGAGCGGGCACTCTCTACACTAGCGCACACTAGATGTCCTCGTTCCCAAAGGTGTGTCTAGTGTCAACGAGTCGGAAAAAGAAAAGATGCAGAGTCCAAGGCTCTCTACAATGACGACAGAGATAAAACTATGCGTAACACCAGTATCGAAAAGGGCTGAAGATAAAACTGAGGCTACTAAAATCGTACCTTGAACAGTAGAAGGTCCGGGATCTTGCTCATGATAAGTCTGCTCCACGGTGAAAGACTGGCCCGTGCCACATCCCTGCGCCCCTGGCTGACCACTCTGGGATGAACCTCCCTGCTAGTGCTGAGGAACTGGTGGCTGACTGCCACGGTCTCGACCTCCACCTTGGCCCGAACGGCCGGAAGAACTCCAGTTTCCCGACTGGTGAGAGACTGGCGGGGATGCTCCTGAATGAGGAGTCATGGAAGAACCCCGGTCACCTACTGCTGGTGAGAAAACTTGGCAGAAACACTGAAGGTGACCCATCTTTCCATAATATCGGCACTCCACGGGGTCTCTCTGGCACTACGGCCTCGTGTGCCACGTCCGGCCACACTGGTAGCACGTCACCTGGCTACCTGATGATGCGTCTCGCTTCCTCGAATCACCGCGTGTAGGCTCCCTACGGTGATTCTTGCTGTCATCTGAAGGAAGGCTAACTCTGGAAGCAGAACCTCCCTGACTCGTAGATCCAGAGTCTCTCATATTGCGCTCCGCAATTAGTGCCTGGTTGACGATGGAAGCAATGTAATTCAGCTGGAAGATGTTCACCTGCGAGCGGATCTCCCGCCTGAGTCCATCCTCAAACTTCCTTGCCAAGAACACCCCACTCCCATCCCGAAGGAGTGTAAAACGCTGCAGCTCAGTGAAACGAGAGGAATACTCCATGACAGATAGAGTACCCTGCTCTAAGCTCATGAACTCCTGGGCTCGATCGGCCCTCAGGGTCTCTGGGTAGAAGTAGTTGTAGAACACGTGCTGGAACTCCTCCCAAGTCATAGCCTGTTGTTGACCCACCTATGAGACCACATCTCACCACCTCTTGGCGGAGTCTCGGAGCACGTAGGTGGCGAGATTGACCCGCCTATCTAGAGGTGTCTCCATATGCTCGAATATAGTCAGCATGGCTTCCATCTATGACTCTGCAGCCTGAGGTCCTCCCTCCCCCAAGAACGTGGGAGGATGCTGCTGCTGGAAAACCCGCATCAAGTTTTCCATAGACGAGGCAGGAGGCGGTGCTCCCTAGAAGGCCTGCATCATCCTCATGAAACCCTCCCGGAACTGCGTATCAGCGCCCGCAACTGGTACAACAACTGGTGCCAAGGCTGGCTCGACTGGGGGATCGATAAGAAGTCCCTGATCATCCCTGTCTAGCGTCTGATCACTGCCAGATGACAGATGTACGACCGGAGGATGTCTCAGAGGCATAGCTCTGAAAGATTAAAAGTACACCTTGGATCAGGAAAACAAGGACAAAGAACACAAGAGTACAAAATGAGAACATGGGAAGAAAAACACACAAGATTACAAAACACAACTACACGACGTGTATAAAAACTACACAACGTGTCTTCTTAAGCCACTGACATGGGAGTGTACTCCTGCCCTATAAGTCGTGTACACTTCAAACTACATGGCGTGTTGCACCCACACATGG
Source organism: Viscum album (assembly GCA_963277665.1). Classification (NCBI taxonomy): domain Eukaryota; kingdom Viridiplantae; phylum Streptophyta; class Magnoliopsida; order Santalales; family Viscaceae; genus Viscum; species Viscum album. The sequence continues at coordinate 1,815,031,920 of OY728156.1, forward strand.
CGTGTACTTGAAAACTGTTCCCCTGCCCGAGTCTCCTTAAACGGCTAACCCACACGGTCTGACTTAACCCGAGACTACACAGCGTGTTCTAAACAAACACAACGTGTACTAGACAAGGCTTCGGCGGCCCGTGTTGTTGAGTACACGGCCGTCTACACGGATGAACCTTACATGGCGTGCTCCAAGAAAACACGGCGTGTATAGGCGAAGGTGACACCGTCCCGTGTTGTTCGTGACACGACCGGGTGCCTGGGAAAGACTACACGGCGTGTTCCGAACAAACACGGTAGGCAGAAAAGAAGGTCACGCCGGCCCGTGTTGTTCGTGACACGGCCGGGTATGTGGACAGGACTACACGGCGTGTTCCCTATGGACACGACATGTTCTACCCGAGCTTCCCTGGCCTGTGTTGTTAGTGACACGTCCGGGTACACAGCTCCGAACTCACACGGCGTGTACCAATGGTACACGGCGTGTTCCTGAAGTTACTCCCACGACACTGTGTTCTGATTAGACGGTTAGTGACACGGCCTGAAAACTACACGGCGTGTATCTAAAAAGTACATGCCATGTATTCTGGGTTTTTCTGGGCAGTAGCTCAGAAACTGCGCAGAATTCCAGAAACACTAAAAACAAGGGAAAAGATGCCAAATTCCGATCCGTGAGGGCCCATAACACCTCAAGAACCAAAAGTTGGCGTTCATTTTAAGTAAGGAACAAAACAATAGTTTTCTAGCACAACAGCAAAGAATCTATCAAGCATCTATCACAACAACATGCATAATCTACACAGAGCCGATCACAACAGCATGCAATCGCTAATGCACCCTAGATGGCATGGAAAGAATGCATGACATGTGATTTCTACAAGTGCCTATATGATGCACGAGATGGAATACCCTCATCTCATCGGGTTTTGACAGAGATAAAGCTGAAATATCAAAAAAATAACTGCACAAGTCATACGAATCACTCTAGGTGAAAACATACCAACCATAAAATCTCAAAACCAGAAAACTATAATTAACAAGGTAGTATGGATTTTCCCAGTACACGAGTTAGCTACTCCCGGGCATAGCTTAATACCAAGTACTGAACCCGTCCTATCCCTGGATAAAGTCTCCAAACAGTAAAACAAGAGAAAATAACTCCTCTGATACCACTTTGTAACGACTCGAGTCCAAAGCCCCTCCACTGGTGCCCCGTACCCGGTTCGCCACATGACCTCAAGCGCGTTTCCCCGAACGCCAGAGGCTGCCGACTAGCAGCGAGGGCCTTGGTGAGTCAGTGGGGAAACTATGCCCTCATTTGGTAAGTTATACAAGGTAAGAAAACAACAATAAACAGCGAAAGCAGTAAACAACATGCATAACAACAGAAACCAAACAGCGGAAGCAATGTAGATATATAACTATGATGACAATGATGCAGCAGGTACAAGTATCTAAGGAAAAAAGAAAACACAACAACGTGCTAAAATACAACTGAAACCAAGTGCAAAAGAAAAACAAAGTAATCTCCTCAGCATCGCGAGCCACGACTCGGTCCCATGCTCCCCATCTCCTGATGTAGTCAAGATCCTGAAGTAGAAGGGCGCTTGCCCTTATCTATACCTGCAACAACATAGTCTACTTGGGCCCAAAAGCATGGCCCAAACAGGGTGTGAGATACAATCCCAGTAGGAAATCACCCAAATATTTATGCCTAACGTTCAATGAATACATGGCAGTAATATAAACAAGGAGCAGCAAACATGAAAACACAAGCAGCTACAATCCACAGTTCTAACAAGTAAAGTACACAAGTAAGCAACCAGCAACAAGAAGAAAACAGGTAACCCTCTGGGTAGCTCTCACAACCTAACCCCTATGGTTCAACCTATAGTACTAGCAACCCTCTGGGAGGCACACACAGTCTCACCCCTTTGGTTCAGCTACGTAATTAAGCAGACTCTCTGGGGAAGCACTCACCGTCAATTCCCCCTATAGTCTCGTATCATGCTAAAGGCTCTCTGGGGAAGCACTCAACGTCAATTCCCCCTGTGGCCCGTGTCGTGGAGCTACAGACTCTCTGAAGAAGCACTCAACATCAATTCCCCCTATAGTCTCGCATCGTAATTAAAAGACACTCTGGAGAATCCCTTCCGTCAATTCTCCCTTTGGTCTACTACTCTAGGTTCTCACAATCCTGAGTATAACTAAACATGCTCAGAATTTGTGTATCGTCCAAGTAAACCTCAAGAACTACTTGGCTATCAACTAAGGCTCAACAACATATCAAAAGAGACAGTTCCACTATCCTACAACAAGGTATGGCAACTGGAAAAACTCCCAACAGGCAAAACAAGCATGGAAAAGCAACCCGAGCACAAAATAAATCACACTACTCACAAGCAATAACCTCTACTAAAGAAATCAAGCAAAGCAGGAAAACAACAAGGGAAAAACATGAAACACGCAATACCCCATTCAAGGGTATTGGTGGAATTTTCACATAATATTCATCAACTTTCTACGGAAAGGCACAAACCACCTACCTCGATCCTAGGAGATCGATATATGTGAACCACGACGATAGATTCCTCTTAGAACAACGTAGATCTGAGAAAACACACAAAACGTTCATCCCATGATAACTTGGAAACAAGGAGGAATCAAGAAACATGACTCAAGAAGAAGGAAGAACTCACTTCTGAGATTCCAATGCAACTGACCGTGCTCGAATCAGAGAACGGACGGCGAGGCGGGACTCCGTCGAAGATCTGGCCGTACGGTCGCTCTCGGACGGACAAAAACTGGAGAAGAAGATGAAACTGGGGGTTAGGCGCGACCCCGGTCTATTTAACGAAAAAAAGAAAGTACACGACGTGTAGTTCAATTTTCTGTACTCTGAATTAACCGGCCTCCACCTCAGCCTTACACACAGTGTGTATGGCCCAGACATGGCCAACACATGGCTTCGAGCCGGGGAAGAGTACACGGCATGTACTCAGAAAGTACACGGCGTGTACTTCTGAAATTTCCAGAAAATTTATTTTCCTTAAAAACTCTAGAAAAAGGGAAAACATACCTGAACGAAGATCCGGGTTCTTACAACCAAACTATGGGTTCTCAATCAAACAACCAACCACCCTATGATATTTCCAACTTTGCTGCTACCTCTAAATGTATAACCACACACAACAACCAAAAAACCAACCATAACCCAACCAATTCATTTAACCAGTTCTCATTCTTTATTAAATAATTCACTTATTCATTCCACCCATATCTGATAAACTTCCAACCACAACACACAACAATCCACACAACATAAACCACACAGAGGAAAAAGAACCACATTAAACTAACCCTCTTCCATAACCATTCTTTAGATTCATTCCACCCAATCCATCCTGTCAACAAGAAAACCCCCAACTCATAGCCAAACTCAGAAACAAATCTCATCACAACCAAACCCGATTTCCCCACTGTATAATAACACCACACCCATCACACCCAACAACATAAACATAGCACAACATGAACCTACATCCCCACTACTCAAAAAATGCCCATCCATTCCACAATCAATCAACCTCTCAACCTGAGATCCCATTACACCACCCATACCACCCCACATTTCTCCATGATTTCAACCCCAAAACCACTCAACCACACAAAGCATAGTATAGAACAAAACCACACACAACACACAACCACACCAAATAAGGCAGGGTGTATTCAGATTTAGAAAACACTCATTCTTTAATTCCGCTTTGATAAATTCAAGGGTGATCATTAATCAAGATCGATCCTAGGGAATCCATTTATTTAACAGAATATATGTGGTTAATAAATTTCATATATACAACCATTCAACACATGATCAACAACAATACATCACAAGTCATCCCGAGTGCACAAACAAAGACCACCAATGACAATGATTTTCAGTAGGCATACAACCCATACAAATCACAATATAAATAAACAGTAAGATATAAGATTGCATTACTTTTACCCATCCCCTATTTATTGGTTTAAAGCTGATTCAATTATATTTATTAAATTTGGATTCAACTTCCTTCACATGGGAAACATTCATACACTCACCCTACATAATACTCAAATAAGAGGGATAGAGGGATCCCTACATGGAATAACAGATGCCCATTACTTCCTCTTTGCACCAAATAGGGAGTGCACAAGGCTCTAGGGAAACATGATCCAAGGGTGCAACACATACGCATGGATTATCAGGGAATAAAGGTTCGGGGATTCCCGATATCAAGATTAAATAAAAAACGCACAAGGGAGAAAGGATCTCTACTTTAGAAAGACCAAATATTATATCAATGAAAGAAATGGTTTCAAAAGCCATTAAAGCCAGATCACGATCAGGACCACATTTTTTGACTATCAAAAAGGATCCCATGTGTTAGAAATTTAAATATATATTTTATATCCTTTGAAACAACTTCAAAATCACTTAAACATGGTTTTAAAATCATTTCTCATCAAATAAAATGTTAAAGGGTAGAAATCAAAAAAATTGGGAAAAACCAGAAATTTGAAAAACTATGAAATAACACACCATTGGGTGAGTCACCGTCATGAGTCACTAGTGGGTGAGTCACTGGTAGATGACTCACCGCTGGACGAGCTACCGTTGGACGACTCACCGTCATGAGCCACTGGTGGATGAGCTACTGGTGGATGAGTCACCATTCAATGAGCTACCAGTGGGTGAGTCACCATTGGGCGAGCTACCGGTGGACGAGTCACCATTGGGAGAATCACCAATAGATTAATCACCATTGGATTAATAACTGTTGGATGAGTCACTATCACGAGTCACCGATGGATGAGCTATTGGTGGATGAGTTACCTTTGGGTGACTCACTGTTAACGACCTACCGTCGCATCCCACTGTAAGCAAATCACTATTGTGAGTCCCTAGTGCGAGTCAATTTTCTGACTCACCAGTCCTGACTCACTAGTGCGACCTACCGTCACCACCTACCGGTGGATGAATCACCATCAGACGAGCTACCATTGGAAAAATTGGATTTTGAAAAACTCTTGAAATGAGTCACTATTGCCTCCTAGAGCACATCAAACACTGGATTTTCATAAAGTAATGGACTAGGGAGGTCTGGTCCATTACATCAGATACCTCTCAAAATATTTTCTCCCTCAAGAATTCAAAAACAAACCCATAAGGAAAAGAGGGGTATGAATAAACACCCCATGAGATACCTCTCAAGGATCTCACTACACTTGAAACACCACTATCGACATCAAGGTTCAATGATAAACCACCCTATGTTATTCAAAAGATGGAGTGAAACCTCAACATCCAAGAACACCTATTCTGACATCTATTACCCCAACCAACCATAATAAACACCACACAAGCACCAAAATACACACTATTCAGACATATGAATTAGGGAATTCCTTCCTCCATGTCAAGATACTATCTACTCTGGGTGGAACTGACTCACCCACACAAGTTTAATCACATCTAAATTAATGAATATTGATTAGGAATCAAGTCCTACCCTCTCCATATATTAAGGCTTAACCGTACATTCCAACATGCACATCAAAAAGTAAGGAGATCAACTCATCATATAAAACAAGGTTCAAACATTGAAACACAAGATGAAAAAGAGAAAAACTAAACTCAAAACAACTCCAGGTACTGGGTACACATATTCATCTCCCTTTCCCAAGTACTCTCATCCATGCCACCATGCCTCCACAACACACGAACCAAAGGAATGGTCCATCCATGAAGAACCTTCTCCCAATGATCCTAGATCTCTACTGGACTCTCTATGAACCTCACATCATCTTCGACATCCAACTCTCCCCATTAAATGATATGGGAGTCATTTTGAAGATATTGATGAATCTAAGAGACATGAAAGATGTCATGGACCTTTTCCAACTACCGTGGAAACACCAACTAGTATGCCATCTCGCCAACTTGCCCCAACACCTCAAAGGGTCTAATGAACCTGGGATATGGTTTTATCCCTCTACCAAACCTCCAATTACTAAGTCATGGAAAAACCTTCAAGAACATGTGGTCCCCAACCTCGAACTCAAGGGGCCTCCTCCTTTGATCTACATACAACTTCTACCGGTCCTGTGCTACTTTAATCTTATCACGGACAAGTTGAACCTTCTCTGTTGTGCTTTATACTACCTCGGGACCAAGAGAAGTGGTCTCCCCAACCTCTATCCAACACTAAGGTGAATGACATGGTCTTTTGTACAAGGCTTAGAACAGATCCATGCCAATGGAATAACGATATATATTATTGTAAGTGAACTATACCAAGGGAAAGAGTCTCACCCAAGAACCTCCAAAGTCCAAGACACATGCCTGCAACATGTCCTCCTACGTCTGGATGGTCCACTCTATCTTCCCATCCATCTGAGGGTGGAAGGCAGTACTGAGGCATAACTGAGTGCTAAAAAAATCCTGAAATACCCTCCAAACTCATGAGGTAAAACATGTATCATGATTTGAAACAATGGATCTCAGAACTCCATGAAGTTTCATCACCTAATCCACATACCTCCGGGACAAGGCTTCTACTACGCCTAACTTCTTAATCGCTAAGAAGTGAGCCAATTCCGTCAACCGATCCACTACTACCCAGATCACATCACAACCTCCATAAGCCCTGGGTAATACTATGATGAATTCCATCGAGATGTTATCCCATTTCCACTTGGGGAAATATAGGATCTTCAATAACCCACAAAGAACACGGTGCTCAGCCTTCACCTGTTAGAACACTAGCACTTTTCCACAAACTCTGCTACTACCCATTTCATCCATGGCCACCAAAATTTCTCCCTCAAGATATGGTACATCTTGGAAATTTCTGGGTGTACTGCTAAAGGTGAGCTATTAAATTCATAGAGAACTCCCTCATGTATTACCACAAGAAAAAAAATACTTTCACATATAACATCTAATTCTATCCATCCATGACCATCCCTCCGGAGCATCACCATAGTAAATGATATCACATATCACCTCTGTCTTTGAGTCTCCCCACTGAGAATCCTCCACCCACTTCATTATAGAAGACTACACTATCATCTGAAATAGACAACCACTTCCACCATCCATTCCTACATATAAGTGCAAGGGGACCAACTCCTCTATCACCTTCCAAGTTTCCTTGGATTCCCAAACATCCTCCTTCTATGAATTCCTTCTCAAATAATTAGCCACAAAATTCCCATTTCTAGAGGTTTAAGAGATCTCTAAGTCACATTCCTGGAGAAAATCCATCCACCTTCATTGCCACAAGTTCATATCTAACTGGAAAAATATATATCTCAAGATCTCGTGATCTATGCAGACCATAAAGCACTCCCCAATGAGGTAATGCTTCCAAAACTTTAGTAAAAACACGACAGATGCTAGATCCAGATCATGGTTGGTATAGTTACATTCATGGGGACGTAACTTCCTAGATTCATAATAGATCACTCTCCACTGTTTCATTAGTACACATCCCAATCCCAGAAAGGAAGCATCACAAAACACCTCGAACATCACCCCTTCCTCTGGAAACTGGAGCACAGAAGCACTGACAAACTTTTCCTTCAAATAGCCGAATGCCACTTAACACTGCTCACTCCATACAAAATCCTAGTCTTTTATGGTTAGAGTTATTAACGCGGATACAAATTGAGAGAAATCTGCTACAAACCTCTAATAATACCCTATCAGACTAAGAAAATTGTGAACCTTTCTAACATTCTTGGGTGTTTTCCAAGAAAAAACTGCCTTGACCTTAGATGGGTCCATTGCTATACCATGCTGAGACACCACATGTCCAAGGAAGTGTACCCCTCACGTATAGAACACTTAGACAACTTTCCTTATAGAAGGTGGCATCATACAACTTCCAAGACAGTCCTAAGATGCTTGTTATGCTCCTCATGTAACTTCAAGTAGATCCAGATATCATCGATGAATACAATGATAAACCGGTCCAGTAACTCATGAAAAATGGAGTCCATAATCCCCATGAACATGGATGGTGAGTTCATAACACCAAACGACATAACCACAAACTCAAATTTCCCATACCTATACCTGAAAGCAATCCTTGGGATATCACCTTCCTTCACCCTAGCTGGTGATATCCAAACCACATATCAATTTTAAAGAAACAACTTGCTCCCCTCATCTGGTCGAAAAGATTATTTATCATTGGGAGAGGGTAATGGTTATTGAACATTACCAAATTCAATCTCCAGTAGTCTATGCACAACCTCATACCAACATCCTCTTTTTTCATAAACAAGACTAGAGAACCCCATGATGATACATTGGGATGGATAAAACCCTTCATCTATCTGAATCCTCAACTCCTGCAACTTAGAAAGTTCCATATGATAAAGAGACATAAACATCAGTGAAACATTAGGCTGCAAGTCTATCCAAAACTCAACATCATGTTAATGGGGTAGAGTCACAACCTCCTTAGGAAAAACATCCAAGAACTCATAAACAATTCTAGGAACCTCCTCTATCTCAACATCCACCGATTCCACTGGTAGCTTGTCCAATAAGGAAAGAAGAGTTTCCACACATCGACTACCCAACTGATAGCTCTGCTCAATGATAAAGGACACAAATTGACCATCTATGTCTGGAAACACGAATCTACTCCAAAATATGTTGATAAAAACATGAAAAAAATACAACCATTCGATGCCAAGGATGATATCATATGGCTACATTCGTAACAAGAAAAGGTCCCCATATGACTGATGTGGTCCCATCACCAGTCTACACCCCCAGAACACATCAAATAGGATGGTCTGACCTTTGACTAGAATAATCAACACCAGGGGAATTTGAAGCCTCTCTATATCTGTTATTAAAGCATGGGATAGACTAGGTGAAACAAAGGAGTACGAAGCTCATGAATCAAACAAAGAGCAAGAAATAGTACTAAACAAACTGATCATACATCGAAAAATCTTTGGCCCTATTGGAACTGCTGCCTCTATGGCATAAAAATGACCATGCCCAGATCCCCTACCTCTCTGCTGATTACTACATCCTCGACCATACCTAGGTTGGGGTCCTTAAGGAATACCCTGAGGTCAGACTCTACCTGCTCCATCTCCCCTCAGTGGAGCATGAGCCAACTGTCCCTGCTGCTAGAATTTCCCTTCCAACAACTGCTGCTAAGGTGGGAGCTAGACCTACCCACCTCTACCATAATGAGCTTGAATGAACTTCGGGAACTGACTCTATAGATTCCCACAATCCCCATAGGTGAAACACCTCGATCCCAAGTTCATGGGAAAAGCACGAGGACCTGAAGGCCGAAGCAAGAACTGCTGAGGTCGACTCCCTGCTGGCTAAAACATGGAAGGCCATGGTGCATGAGATATACATTAGTAGCCTTTCCCTTAGAAGAACTCTAATGTATCCCCTCTCATAGTAGACCTCCTTACAAGTGAATCCACTCAACTACCTCCACCTTCTTTTGGACCTCTAAGTACGCTAATAAGGTGAAGGGAGTAACCACATACTAGAGAGAAGGACAAAGTGCCTCCTCTAGATGTCTCGCAAAAGACTTCTCATATAGAAAGTGATCTGGGGAAAAGAGAAGGAGATCCTTGAACTTAATACCCATCTCCCATACCAACATACTCCTCTACTGGAGGGAGAGTAACTCTTGCCTATTTTCAGCCTTTATGGTGGATGGAAGGAATTCCACCTAGGACTCCTTCTTGTAGACAGCCCATAGAACAACAACCTCTTTCCTCTCTCCCAGGTACAACATCCACCACTGATGCACAACTCCCTATGTCTAGATCACTACCAGAGGAACCCAGTACTCCACCAGAGATCAGATCAAACTAAAGGTGATCACAAGCTCATCGAGCCAGCTCTTCGTTTCCACATCCAAAACGGTACCCTCATACTTTCTTAGATCCTTTCACTGGAAAGAATGTAATGTTATCTGCCACTAGTCATCCTAATCCACTGGATCCACCCACCACCGGTCAAATAGATCGGTCTGCTAGGCCTCAACTACCTGAGACACACATGGACAATAACCAGGTGCCATAACTGAAAGGTAAACAAGGAATGCCTAAGCCCAAGTAGTATGGAATTTTATTTAAGATTCATTTTGAATCATTTTCTTGTTATTCATTTAAACTTTACCCAATAAACCAAAATTAAAACAATAACACAATTCATTATGACACATGTACCTTTCCTAGGGTCTCTACCCTATAAACGGTGCAGTATCACTTGGTCATTAGGTAGGCTTAGAGTCCTTATATGGGATCACGGGGGGCCCTAAAATCCTGTATCCTAGATGGTCATCCTTGGACTATGTCACACACCAAGATCACCTCACACTATCTCCATACCAACCCATTCAATCCTCACTGTGTCTAACTCAAAAATCCATCCTATCTCTTAACCATCACCTCTGATACCATTTTTTCATGAGCCCCTCCCTCCAAAGATTCCCCTCCCGATCTAGCAATGAAGGAAGAGAGATAATGACCCCTAAGTCCCAACTCCATTAAGCCTTGGGGTGGTGACTAGCACCAAGGGTACACATATCTCACAATATAAGATTCATTACCCTTTATAAGAAAATAAGATCGGGAGATAATATGGTCCATCCCAAAACAACTCCAAGAACTAAATATATAAAGTAAATACAAATTCCATCCTACATGCATGTTTTCAAATAAAATGCTAGAAATACAATAAAACTCAAAAGTAAGTACCAAAGGAACAAATCTAAGCAGTGACATGAAAACTATCCCAAAGTCCAAGCTAGTAATTCCCAACATGGTTCACATAGTCCTCTTGGAAACCTAAAAGTAGTTTTATTACGTAGGGTTATCATTCAAGTATACTCAGTAAGGAAAAACCAAGTCTTTCATGCAAAAGTGGGATAAACATACTGATTCCCCTGTGAGAAAAATAGTAGAAACCAACAACACCTAGTAAGCAATACAAGCCATACCAACCTCACCAAGGAACGATCACCAAATAATGTAAGTCAAGAAAAGTAATATAATAAGTACATCAATGTTTGGGTACCCCCACCACTTCACACTAGTTAAATGCTCATAGCCTAACAAAAAATGTCCTGACAATTCCACACTCTTCCACAAGCCCCATATCACAACCCTCCCACACACACCCATGCCTTAGAGCTAGTCCCATAACTTGGGAAAATGAAGATCACCACATACCACCCACACACACCTGGGCCAAAACTATACCAAATCCCACCCACAGACACCTAGGCCAAAACTATACTGCATCATGCCCACAGACACCTGAGCTACAACCATACCTCATCTCATCCCACAGGCACTTGGGAAAGCACACCTCTCCCCCAGGCACCTGGGCCACAACTATACCTCATCTTATCCCACAGACACCTGGGAAAGTACACCTCACCCATAGACACATGGGACTTACAAACGCACCGCAACCTACCCGAAGAGTCTTGAGATACCAATTCCTAGAAGAGGGAGAAGTGAAGAGACAATAAATAGCCATCCATCCTCCCATCGAGATTTTGGAAAAAAACACCCTCCCTCATGACAATGGGGGTGTTCAGAACATAGTGCTCAACTAGGGTGGGGTGCACATAAAAAACACAAGGAAAATTCAGGTATATATATTTAGTATCAAACACTCAAGACCAACCTATGGGTTCCCAATCAAACAACCAACCACCCTATAATACTACCAACTTTGCTGCTATCTCTAAATGCACAACCACACAGAACAATGACAAACCCAACCATACCCCAACCAATTCATTTAACCAGTTCTCATTCTTTATTAAACAATTGACTTATTCATTCCACCCTACCCAGGAAAATACCAACCACAACATGAAACAATCCACACAACATAAACAACATAGATAAAAAATAACCATAATAAACTAACCCACTGCCATCATCATTTTTTAAATTCATTCCTCCCAATCCATTCTCTCAACAAGTAAACCCCCAACTCACAACTAAAATCAACAACACATCTCATCACAACTAAACCTGAGAACCCTAATGTATAACGAAACCACACCCAGAAACATAAACATAACACAAACCAAAACTACATCCCTACTGCTCAAATAATTTCCATCCATTCCACAATCAATCAATCTCTCAACTTGAGATCCCATTACACCACCTGTACCACCCCACATTTCACCGTGCTCTCAACCCCATCACCACACAACCACACAAGGCACAAGATGGAACAAAACCACACACAAAACAAAACCACACCAAAAAAGTCAAGGTGTATTCAGATTTAGAAAACACTCATTCTTTAATTCCACTTTGATAAATTTAGGGGTGATCATAGAATAAGTTTGATCCCAGGGAATCCATTTATTTAACCAAATATATGTGGTTAATAAATTTCATATATACAAATTTTCAACACCTGATCAACAAAAATTCATCACAATTCATCTATATTTCACAAATAAAGACCACCAACAACCATGATTTTCAGTAGGCATACAACCTATACAACTCAAATATTAATAAACATTAATATATAAGCATGCGTCACTTTTCCTCAACCAATGTTTATTAGTTTAAATAAAATTCAATTATATTTATTAAATTTGGATTCAAATGTCTTTTCATGGGAAATATTCATACACCCACCCCACATGATACACAAATAAGAGGAACGAAGAGATCCCTACATGGAATAATAGACGATAAGCACTTCCCCTTTGTGCTGAATAGGGGGTGCGCAAGGCTCTAGGGGAATGTGATCTAAGGGTGAAATACAAACACACAACTCCTCAGGGAATAAAGGTTTGGGGATTCCTAGTATCAAGAGTAATGAAAAAAACACACAAGGGAGAAATGATCTTGGTTTTAGAAAGGTCATATCCTATATCAACAAAAGAAATAGTTTCAAAATCCATCAAATCCGGATCACGATCAAGACCACACGTTTTGACTACCAAAAAGGCTCCTGAGCATTATGAATTAAAATATATATTTTATATCCTTTAAAATGGATTAAAAATCACTTAAACATGGTTTTAAACTCATTTCACATCAAATAAAATGTTAAAGGGGTGAAACTGGAAAAACTGGGGAAAATCAGAAATTTGAAAAATTGTGGAAATGATTCACCATTAGGTGAGTCACCATCGTGAGTCACTAGTGGGAGAGTCACCATCGCGAGTCACTAGTGGGCGAGTCACCTGTGGATGAATCACTTCTAAACAATCTATCATTGGATGACTCACCTTCACGAGTCACTAGTGGATGAGCTATCAGTGGATGAGTCACCATTCAGTGAGATACCAGTGGAAGAGTCACTATTGGGTGAGCTATTGGCGGAAAAGTCACCGTTGGGAGAGCTATCAATGGATGAGTCACCAGTGGGAGACTCACTGTTGGATGACTCACTATTGTATGAATCACTATTGGATGAGTCGCCATTGTGAGTCACCGATGGATGAGCTACCGGGGGATGAGTCACAATTGTGTGACTCACCATTGGTGACCTACCATCGCATCCCATAGTCTGTAACTCACCATTGTGAGTCACTAGTGTGAGTCACCATTTTGACTCACTGTTCCTGACTCACTGGTATGACCTACCATCACCACCTACCATTGGATGACTCACCATTAGACGAGCTACCGTTGAAAAAGTTGGATTTTGAAAAACTCTTGAAATGAGTCACTATTGCCTCCCAGAGCACCTCAAGCACTGGATGTTCACAAAGTAATGGACCAGGGAGGTATAGTCCATTACACTCACCATTCTTCATATTAACCTTTTTATCACCAGACATCAATGTTGGTGGTAGTAAATCAAAAGCGTCCAGGGGAAGTAGGCTCTAAAATTCCTCGGTTCTAGTTTTGGTGAAGACGTTCTCTACATAACCAAAACCCTAGACACTCCTGAATCTTTGATGGAATAATATTATTGGAATTTTTTTCTTTTCACAATTACAACTTCTCATTCTCTAATCATTATAAGGCCCCATGCTCAAGATTTCATACTCTCCTCAAGATTCCCTCTCTCGATTGATCCCGATTAGTAAATATTTTCTCCAATTTCTCTCTACCAATGCTTCATTATTAAAAATCAATAAAAGGGAGGTTCAAAATTCTCCAGGATTTATTAAATCTCATAAAATCTTCATCAAGTATCATATCCAAAGAATCCCAGCCCCCACCACACCATAGATCAAAATGGGAAATATTATATGGCACATATTCTAGGGCTTTGAAAAGGTACAAGATAAGACATCCTCGCACTGAGGATTGAATAGTTGTGTATTTCACCAGTTTAAGGAGGATTCAGAGGATATTTTGAGGACTTCTATTCAATGAGGATGATTATCAAGGGTTTTATGGTTCAAGTTGATGAGTGGTATGTATCCATGGGCAAGGAGTATATGAAGGATATACATATCATTTTGGGGGAGAATATGAGTTTTCCACAATTCTTCATCAGAGGGAAGCATCTGGGAGGATGTGAAGTGGTGTAAAAACATTATAAGGTTGAGGAGTTGGGAAAGCTTCTTGATGGGATTAAGGTTTTGAAGCATGGCCATGTATGTGTGATCTGTGGGGATGCGAGGTTCATTCCATGCACTAAATGAAGTGGGAGCATGAAGTTTTTTTGATGATGAAGGAGGTGTCTCATTGGCATGCCATGAATCCAATGAGAATGGATTTATTTAGGGCTCTAGTTGCAGCTCTTGAATTGAGTGAGCTTGGTGCAGTCTCAAGTATCTGGTGCATGTTCTTCTTTTTTTCATCTTTTTTACATTATTGTTAATGAATTTGGATTTGGTTCAATTGTCTCAATGAATCCTTTTTTTGTTTGGTTAATTTTTATGGATCGGTAATTATGAATTTATATTGGATTTCATATTAAAAATTATATATAAAAACCAAGAATAATTCTTTTTTATTTATTTTTATTATCATTAGATGTTCTCCAATGTATATTTGATAAATTTGTAAGTCATTTCAAATTGGACCCCACCCCCACCCCAACCACCCACACACACATAAATTGATGGTGACTTAATGTATGAGGTATGTTTTTGTAATGACCTAAACTGTTATAAATAGAATTTCTATTTTGATTTAATTAAATCTATTATTAAGTAACATGGTTATAGAAAACACAAGCACTTATTTTGTTTTATTATTCCCATTGTATTTAATTGACCGTTAAGAATTATTACCATTGATAATATATCCATTGAATAATGATCACATGGTTAGTATAAATATAGAGTTTTAACAATCCAATTAATAGAGAGAAAGGAAGTGATGACCTCAAACAATAGGATTATATCCTATGAAACCCATTTATTGAAGATTCTGAGGGAGATATCATTTCTGGGATTTTACCTTGACCAATCCCAAGATGAGATCTAACAACTTAAGCATGAGTGAAACTCTTTATGGGAGAATTTCAATCTCATCAAGATCACGGCCCAAACCCTGTTTGCCGAACCACCCCATCAAAGTTCCCCCATTGCGCACCTTACTCTTAGGGTGTTTTACAGTGTATTAAAGAGATGTATCAAGACCTCGACAATATGAGTATATAAATTATTTTCTATATAATAATGAATATATTTTCATCCTATTATTGTTACTTTGTAAATGATTTTTATTTTGAGACAATAAAGCACAAATTGTATTTTTGGTTAATATTAAAATTAAATTAATGAATTTATGAATTAATGGATTTTTAAAATAAATAATATTTTGATAAAATATTATTATTAATTTTTTTATCAAATATAAATGATCATATAATTTTGATGAATTCAAATGTAATTTTTTATTAAGGTTAAAAAACTGTTATTGCTAAAAAACCTATCATTTTTAATAAATGTAGGTTATTATTTTAAAAGTAAAAATTCAAATATTTAGAAAATTATTTAGATAAAATGAATATTTTTTTTGGATTAATAATTTCAAAATTATCCAAAGGTGAATATTTCATAATTTTTTTGTGATAGTCAAATTTTTGGGGTAAAAATTAAATACCATATAAATATACTTTGTGTATTTTGACATCATAATAACCAAATGATGTAATAATTACTATAAATTTGATCCACGACCAAATATATGTTTTTGATTTAAAATAATGCGATTTTAAGTTTATTTTATTTATTTTATAAAGCCTTTGTGAATCCTCCAAAACTTCTGATATATTTTAAGGATTTAAAATCATTTCTTTAAGAGTGTGACTCACCACCACATCACCAATGATAATATTTTAATAATTTAGGCCCTTATCCTTATAAAATATTGTAATACAATCCAATTTTTCAGAAAAAATGGGCAAAAACCATAGTATGGTTTGTGGTTTTGGATATTTTATTATGTAGAGTCCAAAACATAAATAATAAAGGAATCCACCTATTTTCCTATATAAACCCACATAAACTCCCATTTAACTTCACTAAAAATATTTGGAGCACATATATTCTCTGACCTATACTCCCTATAGTTCTCCCAAGGCACCACTAATCTCTCAAGAATCCCCTCCAAAGATTTTGGAGTCATACACTCAAGTAAGGGATCCTCACCTTCCTCTTCTTTCAATTCAAGCACATTATTTGAAATTAGTATTCTTAATTTCACTTTTTTATATTTTAATTCATTTATAATCATTAAATTTCTATCCAATTTATTTTAATTTAATTATATCTCATTTATACTCTCTCATTTTTACCTCTATCTAAGTTGTTACCATGAAAATTTTTTTGTAAGGGATCCTCCACTCTCCTCTTTTATCAAACACTCATTTTATGTTTTGTATTTTAATTTTAATTTTCATATCTTAAAATATATTATTCAATATGTACCTTACTATCCATTTAATCTATAAATTATTATATCCCCTTTCCATCTCATTAAGCCCCCATGATCCTTTATGTACACTCATTACCATGCCAAAATATAGTTATGATTCTTTTCTCTATTCAAGATTCTTCATTACTTTATGCATTCTATTTAAAAATTTATAATGTTGGGATATGATTCTAAATGTACATATTACTGCCCATTTTATGTCTATGTGATAAGAGACCCCTTTATCTCTCATCAACCCATTTTTATGAATCTTTAAGTGATGCCGTTATACTGCTGAACTCACCGCAATTTTATATGCCAAAACAATTGTGTAGTGAATACCATACCCATTTTTCTATCAAGGGTATTCACCTTTATGAACATATGATTATTTATTTGGGGATTTCATGTATTTATTCCACATTCCTTGATTGTGGAATAAATTATGACGATGAATGAATCCATGTTGTATGATCTATGTACCACACTTTAGCATGAGAATGAAATGATTATGATGGGTGCACCCAAATAGCACTCCAATGAATTGGGTAATGTTTAGTATCATGATACGTCATGTTGGGACATGGAGTGAACCTGATTCCTTTATGATACTTTTTCCACCATGATTTCTCGGTTGATTTAGCCTTGACCTAAGTTTTATGATGTATTGTTTTTTGTTTTTGCCACATTTCCTATGTTGACTTTATGATTACCATACTATATCATGTCTTATTGTTCATGTTTATGATTCATACTCTTTTTATGCCCCATTGATATGCCTACTATCTAATATGTATCATCTTCTTCATGTTATGCCTTGTTTATTCCATTATCGGGCTTTATAGATCACCCCTTTCTTATGTTTGTCCCCAGGTTATCTCATGCAGTCTTAAATACGAAGGAATATTATGAACATGTTATGGAGGTTTTCAATAAATTCAAAAAATTTCATGTTTTATGTTGTTATATAATGTACCTAATTCCTAAATACACTATAATTATCCATATTTTGGGTTGTATTAAGGGTAATATTATGAAATTAATTATGTGTTAATGTGAAATAAAGACCAAGGTAGTTATAGTTAGTATTAGAGGAAAAGTTTAGTTATTTTTTGGGACTAAGATTATAGAACTCTAGTGAAAGACTTAAGGATAATACTAAGTATAAGAAAACATACCTATATTTTGATAAGTATATAGCAAGTGGTTTTTCAAGAAAATACATACCTGTATAGATACTATAAGTGGACATGGTTATCGTATAAATGTACCTAGGAGTAACAACTCCAATAAGGTGTTCTGGGCCTGACTCGGGGTAACCTGTTACATGACAATGAGCCTTACTATGTACTTGGTTTGAAACTCCCATGGGATATACTTTGGTAAATTCATAACTCATTATAAACCATTATTAAGGGAAAAATCCCATAAGATTACATGTTAGGAAATAGATCATGGATAACATATATTGAAGCCTAGAAATTCATAAGTTAAGGAAATAAATGTATTTTATAAGTTATCCCTTTAATGTCATTGAATTCTATTTTATTATCTCAATTGATTAAAAATAATCACCCCTATTTTCCTTTTATTCTATCCAGTGGTCAGAAAAATGAGGAATCGAGTAAATAATCAATGCAAAAGGAAATGTGATGACTGCCCCAATGAGATGTCAAACCTGATGGAATCATGTATCGTGAAATTCATAATGATAATATCTCAACTAACTCAAGTTCTGAATAGAAACCTTGATCAATAGGAATTCCCAAATCCCCCTAAGAGAGAATAATCTACAATCGAGAGCTTCATGTGATAAAGGCCTCCTACTTTTATAGATCATCTGATCCCTTAATCACAGAATAATGGATCAACTCCATTGAGAAGATCTTCTCCATCCTTCAATGTTCCGAATAAGAGAAGATTATTCTAGTCGTTTATCATATGGAGGGAGAATCTGATCAGTGGTGAACATTGATCAAGAATATAAAGCCTAAGGAAGAGATCAAGGTGATGGAGTGGAAGGAATTCCAAAAAATGATTTTTTGATAAATGTTTTCCTCACACTCTCTATCTTAAAATACAAAGGTATTTACTTTCCCTCAAGTAAAAAGATGACAAATCTATCAGGGTTTATGAAGTAAACTTCAAAAGACTTTAATGATACACCTCTGGATTTTTTTACCACCGAATTCAAGGTTGATCACTTATTTTATGGGCTAAAACCTAGTCTAAAAAAATCCCTAGTGATCCATGACTTTGATAGCTATGAAGAAATTTTCTGATGTTCGCTCAAAGTCTAAATGGAGATTGATGAATTTCAAGGGTATCATGGGTATAAGAAGCAGAAAGTAGATTTTAATTCTATAATTCTGATAGAGAGATCTAACAGTGCCAAGAAATTTCAACATCCCTCTTGTCAAATGTGTGGGAAGAAGCACCCAAAAAATTTCTTAAAGGGAACAAAGAAATGCTTTAGGTGTGGGAAGGAAGGAAAACTTGATATAAATTTATTATTGGGGGAACCCATGAATTCAATAAAGGAAAAATAATTCTCTGGTCAACCCTTAGTGCATTTTCCATTGCTTCAATTTTAATGAAGCAAAGAACCTTGAAAACCAATGCCCTAAGCCAAGGGTTTTTGGAGACAACCAACAACCTCTAAGGCAACAAGGGTGATATTTTTCAATCACTACCATCAAATTGTATCCTAAAAATGAAGTGGTGATAGGTAATCTAGCTATTCATTAAATAATAGAGAACAAAATTTTTGATTATGTTTCTACACATTCATTCATATCATGAAAGTTTAGTAGAACTATCCAAACACCACCACAAATCATTGAAGTAGAGATGTCAGTGAAAATTTCAAATGGGTAAATTATTTTATCCTAAGTATAAAACTCCTCCCCTGTAAATTTTTGTGGGATTAACTTCTTGGATAACCTTATAATTCTCCCTTTGGTGTAATTTTATGAAATTCTGAGCATGGATTGGTTTTCCCTATATAGATCCAACATAAATTTCCACTAAAAGAAAATCACTCTTCATATGGAAAATCCACCCCCAATTGTATACAAGTGTAAGGAGGAGGATAAATCCTCTTTATAACCATTATATCAATCAAAGATATTATTTCCCCATGAGAAAGTGTATCTTGATCAAATGATTGAGTGTAAGGTAAGAACCCTCCTTGAAGACATGACTATTGTGAGAGAATACACTGATGTGTTTCTTGAGAAATTTCTTGGTGTTCCTCCTAACCGGGAGGTCGAATTTTCAATCAAGATTATACTTGGGGTGTTTCTATTATCCAAGACTATATATAGGATGGATATTTTGGAACTTGAGTATTTGAAGAAACAACTATAGGAGAATCTAGAAAAAGGGATCATATGACTAAGTTCTTCACCATGGGGTGAAACAACCCTCTTTATTAAGAATAAGGATGAGTCAATGCACCTTTTTATGGATTATAGTGAGCTCCACAAGATCATGATAAAGAACAAGTATCCTATTCATCAGATTTATGACTTGTTTGATCATATAAATGGAGAAAAATACTTCTCCAAGGTGGATATTTGGTCGAGATATTATCAATTATGGGTGAATAAGGAATATATCCCCAAGAACTCTTTTCATACAAGGTATGGGCACTATGAGTTCATAGTGATTCCATTCAGACTCACTAATGCTACATAAATCTTCATGGGCTTGATGAATAAAGTATTTAGATATTACCTCAACAATTTTTTTGGTAGCCTTTATAGATTATTTTCTAATATACTCCAAAATCAAGGAGGATCATGAGGAGAATTTGAGCAATGTGCTAAAGACCTTGTGAAGGGAGAAGATATATGCAAAGTACATAAAATGTGAGTTATGGTTGAAGGAAGTATCATTATTAGGGCACATAATCATAATAAATGTGATATCTATAGACCCTTAAAAGATAGAAGCAATTTAAGGATGTCCAAGGCCAACATCCGTGACAGATATCCATAGTTTCCTTAGGTTAGATATATATTAGTGTTGATTTGTGAGAAATTTATCATGATTTTCAAACCCTCTTACCAAGATAACTTGTAAGGGAGTTATGTTTTCTTGGAATTATGAATGTGAATAAAGCTTCAATGAGTTAAAAATGAGTATTATAACTACCCCTATACTCAAACTACCCAAAAGTGGAGAAATTTTCATAGTATTCAGTGATGCTTCGAAAAAGGGATTGGGCTGTATATTGGTACAGAATGACAAAGTCATTTCCTATGCCTCAAGGAATTTGAAAATTCATGATCCAAATTATCCCACTCATGATCTAGAGTTGGCCGTAGTAATATTTTCATTGAAAATATGGTGTCATTATCTCTATGGGGAGAAGCGTGATATATATAATGATTATAATATCCTTAAATACATATTCACCCAAAAAGAGCTTAATATGCCCTGACAAAGATGGTTAGAGCTAATCAAGGACTGAATTCTCAATCCACCACCATCCTGGTAAATCAAATAAGGTGGAGGGTTCTATAAGTAGAAAGGAACCAACAATTCTATCATTGATTTGAATTGAGAATGATCCGATCTTCTTAGAATTGAAGAGGATGGAAATGGTAATCATAAAGAAAGGAATATCATCAATCCTTTCACAAATGATTGCTCAACAATATCTTTTGGAAAAGACAAAGGCTGCACAAAGGAATGATGTGGGAATTTAGAATAAAGTGGAAACTATAAGTAAAGGGAAATCCTCAGAGTTAAATGTTAATGAAGAGGAATTGTGAGATTTGGGTCAAGACTATGTGTTCCATCAAATCCTAAGTTAAAGAAGGAACTGTTGGATGATTCACATAGTTTGACTTTCTCCATTCTCCCAAGAAGCACAAATATGTATCAAGATCTCCATGAACACTATTTGTGGAAAAATATAAATAAATATATTGATGGATTATACATTAAAGTGCTTGGTATGTCAGCAAGTGAAGGCTAAAAGTAACAAGTCTAAAGAGATGATGCAACCATTACCCATACCAACATGGAAATGGGAGAACATCACTAGGGAATTTTTCATCGAAATTATGAAGATATATAATGGAAACAATGCTATATGGTTTGTTATGGATTATATTACAAATAAAACTCACTTTATCACAATCTTAGAGGACTTATCACTCAATCAATTTGCATGGATATACACTTGAGAATTAGTAAGGCTGCATGGAGTACCACTATAGATTATATCTAATTGAGATTTGAGATTCACCTAAAAGTTCTGTAAAGGTATCCAACATGCTCTAAACATTAATCTGAACTTTAGTACGACCTATCATCCTCAAACTGATGGTCAATCTAAGTGGACTATTCAAACACTGAAAGACATGTTGTGAGTATGTTCTATGGACTTCAAAGGAGGATGGTACCAACATCTTCCATTGTTTGATTTCTATTATGATAATAGTTTCTACTCGAGCATCCAAATGGATCCCTCTGAAGCCCTTTATGGGAAGAGGTAAAAAACACCTATATGTTGGGATGAAGTCGGGGAACAAAAATTTCAAGGTCCTAAAATGGTTAAGGAAATGGTGGAGAAGGTTAAGACCATTCAACAACACATCAAGGATGATCTGGGTCAATAAAAGAGCTATGCTGACAATCATCTATGTGACCTAGAGTTTGATGATAGAGATATCATATTCCTCTGCATATCTCCATGGAAGAAAGTGATGAGATTTGGAAAGAAGAGAAATCTTATTCCAATATACATTGTCCCTTTTGAGATCCTTGATCACATCAGAGCAATGACATATCAAATAACACTCTCACCAAAGCTATCATAAGTACATGATGTATTCTATGTATCCCTCTTGAGTAAGTACACACTAGATCCATCACATGTACTCAATACATAGGTGGTACCATTAGATAACGATCTTTCCTATGAAGAGCTGCCAATGAAAATCTTAGATCCTAGTGAAAAATTTCTACAAAATAAGACAATGCACCTTGTTAAAGTGCTGTGAAGAAACTACAAGTTTGAATAAGTAACATTAGAACCAAAGAAGGTGATGAAGTAGAGTTACCCTCATCTGTTTTAGTGTGGGAAAAGAAAATTTCAAGGGAAAAATTTATAAATGGGGGAAGATTATAACGACCTGAACTTTTATAAATAAAATTACCCTTTTAATTTAATTAAATCTCTTATTAAGTAATATGGTTATAAAAACACATGAACTTATTTTGTTTTATCATTCCCATTGTATTTAATTAACCATTAAGAATAATTACCATTGATAATATATCCATTTAATAGTGATCACCTGGTTAGTATAAATATATGGTTTTAACAATCCAATTGACACAGATAAAGGAGGTGGTGGCCTCAACCAGTAGGATCATCCTCTATAAATCACATTTATCAGAGCTTCTGAGGGAGATATCATTTTTGGGATTTTCCCTTGAACAAGCCCAAGATAAGATCTAATAACATAATCATGAGTGAAATTGTTTATGAGATAAGTTCAAGATCATCGAGATCATGACCCAAACCATGTTCTCCGAACCGTCCCATGAATGTCCCACCATTGTGCACCATAATCTTAGGGAGTTTGTAGGTGTATTAAAGGTATATGAATTAATACACTAAAAATATGAGTATGTACATTATTTTTTATATAATAATGAATAAATATTCATCCTATTATTCTTACTTTGTAAATGATTTTTATTTTGATACAATAAAGTACAAATTGTATTTTTGGTCAATATTAAAATTCAATTAATGAATTTATGAATTAATGGATTTTTGAAATAAATAATATTTTAATAAAATATTATTATTAAAGAATTTTTATCAAATATAAATGATCATATAGTATTTATGAAGTCAAAAGTAATTTTTTATTAGGGTTCAAAAACTTTTATTTCCAAAAAACCAGTCATTTTCAATAAATGTCGGTTATTATTTTAAAAGTGAAAAGTCACATATTTAGAAAATTATTTAGATAAAATGAATATTATTTTTGGAATAATAAATTCAAAATTGTATAATGGTTAATTTTTCATAAATTTCTAAGACAGTCAAATTTTCGGGGTAAAAATTAAATACCGTATAAATATACTTTGTGTATTATGAAATCATAATGACCCAAAAGTGATTTAATAATTACTATAAATGGGATACATGAACAAATATATGTTTTTAATTTAAAATAATTTTATTTTAAGTTTATTTGATTTATTTTATAAATCCTTTGAGAATCCTCCAAAACTTATGATATATTTTAAGGTTTTAAAATCATTTCTTGAAGAGTGTGACTCACCTCCACATCACCAATGATAATATTTTAATAATTTTGGCACTTGAACTTATAAAATAATTAAATAAACCCCAATTTGGTAGAAAATATGGGGAAAACCATGGTATTTTTTGTGGTTTTGGATATTTTATTATGTAGAGTCAAAAACCTAAATAATAATGAAATCCCCCTCTTTTCTATATAAACCCACCCAAGATCCCATTTATCTTCACTCAAACTATTTTAATCACATCCATACTATTCCATTAAATACATATAGTCCTCAAAAGGTTCCCCCAATCTCTCAAGAATCCTATCCCAATCTTTTTGAGTCACACACTCACGTAAGGGATCCTCACCTTCCTCCCTTCCTTTCAATTCAAGAACATTCTTTGAAATTAGTCTCCTCAATTTAAATTTGTTATATTTTAATTAATTTATAATAATTAATTTACTATCAAATTGATTTTATTTTAATGATATATCATTTATCCTTTATCATTCCATCCTTTATATAATCTGTTACCATGCCAAAATTTTTGTAAGGGATCCTCCACTCTCCTCTTTTATCAGGAACTCATTTTATGTTATGTATTTTAATTTCAATTTTAATATTTTTGAATATGTTATTCCATATCTACATTAATTTAAATTTAATGTATAAATTATTATATCCCCTTTCCATCTCATTAATCCTCCCATTATCCTTTATGTACACCCATTACCATGCCAAAATATAGTTATGATTCCTTTATCTACTTAAGTTTCTTCATTACTTTATGCCTTATATTTCCTAATTTATAATGTTGGGATATGATTTTTCATGTACCTATTAATTAACATTTTATTTACATGTTATTATAGACCCCTTTATCTATCATCAAAATACTTTTACAAATCTTTATGTGAAACCATTATGTTGCCAAATTTCACTACAATTTTAGATGCCAAAACAATCGTGAAGTGAATACCATACCCATTTTTCTATTAAGAGTATTCAATTTTATGCACATATTATTATTTATTGGGAAATTAAATATATTTATTCCATATTCATTGATCATGTAATAAATTATTATGATGAATGAATCCATGTTTTATTATCTATGTGGTACACTTAATCATGAGAATGAAATGATTATGATGGGTGCGCCCAAATAGCGCTCCAATGAATTGGGTAATATTTAGTATCATGATACGTCATGGTGGGATAGGGATTGAACCTAATTACTTTATGGGACTTTTACATTAGGTATTGATGGATTTATCCTTGACCTAAGTTTTATGATGTAATGTTTTAAGTTTTTTCCACATTCCCTATGCTTCCTTTATGATTAACATACCATATCATGTCTCATTGTTCATATTTATGATTTATACTTTTTTTATGTCACCTTAATATTCATATTTTATAACATGTATCATGTTATTAATGTTATGACTTTTTTATTCCCTTACTAATCTTTATAACTCACCCCTTTCTTATGTTTTTCCCCAGGTTATCCCATGCAGTTTTAAGTACAAAGGAATATTATGAACATGTTAAGGATGTTTTCAATAAATTTGATGTATTTCATGTTTTAAGTTTTTATTTAATGTACCTAATTACCAAATAAACTATAATTATTGATCTTTGGGTTGTATTAAGGGTAATATTATGTAATTTATCATGTATTAATGTTAAATAAAGATCAGGGTTGTTATAATTGTGAATCCCTAAGGGGAAAATTTTTATACCAACTTATCTGATCCTCATAGATAATATAGTTTTTTTATACTGGGGGGTGGGTAGGGTTTCAAAATCCTATTTAGTACAAAATTCCAATTGATCATCTAATAGAGGGGTTTTTAGGCCAAATTCTAGCCACTTTTCCACTGAAAGTTGGTATAAAAATGAATATTGGATCCTTTTTGTATTAGAGTAGATAATTTCTGGGTTGGGGGTGGATCCATGGATATTACTGGCTTCCCCATACCTATGGGAACATAATAACCCTTTAATGATGGTGGTTCCTCTCCCTGATTAGGTATGTTATATCCAAAATCCATGTTGTGTCTCTTCTGTGCACATGCCCATCTTCATCCACATGATCTCTCTCCCATTGGTGAGATCTTTTACTCCACACTCCAAAAAACAATCCTAGATACAAGGCCCATATATCACTATTCTAGGTGATACAAATCCATTATAACTACCCTACTATTTATTACACACATAAACATGATTTATTACATAGAATTACACTTAAGACAACTATGAGGATCTATAGGTCTACTGTCTTGGGAAATTAGGAACATTAGACGACAAATTAAGACATAAAATACAACATATTTTTTTAAAACTTGTTTTACATGACCATAACATTCCTTAGTACTTAGCATTTCATGGGGTAACTGATTATCACTCAAATTTAACCAAAATGTGAAGGTAGAACGGTCCTTGTAGTTTAACTTGGGTTATCGAATCCTCAGAGACCTAAAAAGAAAAATATAGACACGTACATTCTATGGACTATTTTTGGCTATGAAGTGGTCAACTTGGGTTGATTTTAGATGGGTTTGAGGTATCAATAATAGTTTTAAGTTAATTCAAATTAAGGTAATGAGTTTATCCTAGGTTATCGCTTGGGGTTGATTGGATGAATTTATTTTTTTAATGATTTCAATTTCTTATAATTGAGATGGGTTCAATTAAGAAGATCAAACAAAATCATCACTTACTGGTTTAATTCCTACACACCCTAATACTAATCACCCATACACTTTAAGGATCAAATCATTAAGCACTCCAAGTTGAAGGTTCGTATTATCACTTGAAATGTGTGACCTTAAATTCAATAAGGATGAAGATGTTTTAAAATCATCAAATAAAAATATCATTTAAAAGAAGTTATTATCCATTAATGGAGTGAGAAATAACATCCAATCCATCCCCTTTATACTCCCTTGTATCAACCCATAAAATAGTTATCCCTCTATTGATGACATGTCTTCAACGAAAGCGGGAAGTAGACTTACGAGGGTGGAATTGAAGAAGTAAAAACAACAACAAAAATCGATCACTCCTCCATTGTGTGATAAATATCACAAAGTATGGTGTGAATAAATTCACACCTTAAACCAACGGTATAAATGTGATAAGTAGAAGAACATAATAAGAGTAAAGGAAGAATTTTTATTAAGAAACTAAGGTGAATTAAACAACTTACATGAGAAAGAAATGCGATTACAAACACAAAGCGACAGCATAACACTACAATGAAATCAAGCACCAAATATGATTAAATCCTCCAACACCACTACCTTAAATAGTAATTTTTGAGACCTTGGTTATATCCTCCAACAGTCCAAGTCTCCTCAATTAATTTTGGTAGGCCATAGGTGGGTGGAAAGTAAGGGAGAGTTGATTTTTACACCCTTGACCCGAGGTGGAATCCATCTTTCCTTCACTGAACAGACGCGCTTGGAATACCTTCTAGATGGACGAATCAGAGTGTGACATAGCATAAGAAAATGGATCCCCTGATGTCTTCTAACCTCCTGTAAAATTTAGGCCCATTTAGAGTTGTGTATTCCGAGATATGATCATATTAGTGGGCTGTTTTTCTGGGCCGCAGAATCTGGCCCATAATTTTATCTCTAACTTGGACCGCCTAAATGACCACAATGGAAGCCAAATTGGAACTGGATACTGAATAATTATTTGTTCCTATATATTTTATATAGAATCCCATGAAATTTGGTCTTCATTGTGTTTGTATGTTGGGCCCCACATTCTCATCAGTGGACTGGTGTCCAATCTGCCTTCTCTAGAATTGCTTGCATTCATCTCCAAATATCTCCATCATCCTTTATGAATTATCTATTAATCCCTGAATGAAAAATTTTCATATTTAAGTGTAGATACAGTTCCCAAAATATCAAATTAAAATATAGATAATTACATTCCTTAAAATCATATGAATCATTGGGTACTTTAAATGATGTTCAAAAATATACCACATAATAGTGCATTTTAAGAAGGTATTACAATCATAATGTGAAATGATGTTCAAAGTGTAAAATGCACTAAAATTGTGTTTATGAATAATAAAGAACATGAATATTATATATATTAACAATGAATATTAGCCTCATTTAGTGGCTAATCACACCCCCCAACTTGAGTTTTGCTAGTCCCGAGCAAAATATATCTCAACAATATGAAATTCGAATTCCCTTTTCCAAAAACATTTTAATACACAATAATCACCAAAAAAACTTATACCAAACAATCATGAAACCCATCAAAATATTTTAATACAAGATAGTTTTATAAGCAGATCCCAATACCAAGCCCATTCCTTTGTTCAAATTCATTTCCATATTTCATCCAATATCAATTAAGTATGAGGATGTGTTGTGCATCACAATAGACACGGGGGTTCATCTTTATTCAAGGGGAAAATAACGGAAGTGCTAGGTGGAATCACATTTCAATATTAAGATGAGTATTCAAATTTTTTTATTGTATTTTTATTGTATTTTTTTTGTTTTTTTTTGTTTTTTTTGCAATTTTTCCATGGTAATTGAAGTTGCACTCAAAAGAGTCAACCCCTGTAGCGAGACTTTGCCGATGACTCCCAGGCTCAAAGACCTTAGGGCACCAAGTGAAGCCCACATACTCGGGAATTATCTCGAGTTAACTCAGTCAAAAACAAATTCAAATTACTAAAAATAGAGATTAAATTACTAACTCTGGGCTAGACAACTATGGAGTCACGATCCCCAAGTGCCGAAAGCCACGCATTAGGTCATTTCATTGCTCTACGCACAAATTTTTTTTATTGAATAATCATATTAAAACTAAAATGATCGCCAAAACTATGCTATTTATTTGGGGGACCCCATGAACTCAAACTAATACCCCACTATCCAAAGGACGTGCATTGTGATTTTTTTATTTGGATGAAAATATAAATGATGAAATATCACATTGGACAACCACACTTTCCAAAATCTATGCTAATGAAATTATACAAGGATTAAAATCAGAATCAGGGCATGCTAAATTATTTGATATTCAGTTTCAAAGTGTGCAATGTGTATTACCATGTTCAAAGTTAAAGGAATTTTTCCTTCTATTTACACACATTTTTTTTCAAATCATTCATTTTTTTTGACACAAAAGCATTTTTTATTTTATCTCCCCCCCAACTTAAAATAACACTGTCCCCAGTGTTTAAAGAAAAGAAAATTTAGAAGGGGATAGAGGTAGATAATTAAAGTTCAAAAAGTAAATTGAAAATGAGGATCATGGAATGAAGTCACCTGGTGGTTGAAGTTAAAATTCTTGCTGCTCCCTTTTAATCCTTTGATATCCATGTCACTTGCAGAGTTCCCTAGTAGAAAAAAAACGAACAAAACAAAACAATATATATATATATATATATATATATTTATATAATAAAGAAAGTAAAATATAAGTATATATATAAAAATTATAGAATAAGGAATCACAAAAAGCTGTAGGTTAGTGGTAAGCACGCGCCCCTGTCTCCCTTCTGTCTCAGGTTCAAATCCCCACAGCTTCGCCGGTTGTGAAAGGGTTTTCCCCACGACCCACGATGTGTCTCTTTTTTTTATTATTATTATATTTTTTTTATTTTTTTGTATTTTTTATTTTAACCTACAAACACATTAAAAAAAACAAACTGATGATACATTATCTTCTTTTTAATTTTCTGGGTAAGACATTACTCAATGATCACACCACGTGACACAGATGAATATGGTGCTCCCCTTTCATACCCATCCATACTCATAATAGAAGAATAGGTCAACAATCTATTTTTTTAAATATAAAAAAGTTTAATTAATATTATTTAAAATATAAAGTTGATTAAAACAACAAAATGACAGGGAACTTGAAAACCATGGGTTTCCTCCCATGCAGTGCTTTGTTTAACGTTGTTATCCCGACATGGATCCTAAATCTATCAATTTTTTCCGGTTATTAGGATGGCTCAGTTAACTCAACCTCTATTTCCTATTTATTGAATGATTCAATGAATGGTTTTAACCTATGACCATTGACCTTGAAAATGTAACCACTTGTGGGATCTTGAATCTCTACTGCCCCATGGGGGTATACATTATGTACTATGAAAGGACCTGACCATCTAGAACTTAACTTTCCTGGGTGTAAATGAAGTTTTGAACTATACAAGAGCACAGGTTTTCCCAGTTCAAAATGTTTTACCTTGATATTCCTATATTGGTAGGCTTGAACTCTAGCTTTATTGATCCTTGAATTTTCATAATCCTCCATCCTTAATTCCTCCAGTTCATTGAGATCTAATTTCCTTTTTATCCGGCCAATGAGAGGTCATAATATATTTTCTTAATTTCCCAAAAGGCCTTATGCTCAATTTCAACAGGTAAATGGCATGCTTTTCTATAAACCAACCTATATGGTGAAATTCCTAGGATGATTTTGAATGCTGTACGATATGCCCAAAGAGCATCTAAGAGTTTCTCAAACCAATCTTTCCTAGAGGGGTTGACAGTTTTTCAAGAATTTTCTTAATCTCCCTATTTGATAACTCATCTTAACCATTGGTTTGAGGATGGTATGTAGTGGAAACTTTATGAGAAATACCATACTTAGACATGAGTGAATAGAATGGGTGATTCTAGAAATGGGTTCCTCGATCACTGATTATAGCCCTAGGAATTCCAAATCGAGAAAATATGTGCTCTTTCAGAAATTGGATCACAACATGATGGTCATTAGACTTGGTGGGAATGGATTCAATCCAGTTTGAGACATAATCAACAGCTAAGAGTATATAGAGGTATCCCCTAGAGTTTGTGAAGGTACCCATGAAATCAATTCCCCAACAGTCAAATATTTCAACCACTAAGATGGGAGTGAGTGGAATTTGATTCCTTTTTGTGATGGACCCTACTTGTTGACACCTATGACAACTTTGAAAAAATGTGTAGGAGTCCCTTGAGAGGGTGGGCCAGAAGAGACCACATTGAAGAATCTTAGAAGATGTTTTCTTAGAGGAAAAGTGACCTCCACATGCCTCACTATGACAAAATTTAAGGATGGACTCTTGTTCAGATTCTGGGATACACCTCCTAATGACTTGGTCAGGGCAGGACTTATAAAGGTATGGATCATCAAACACATAGTGTCTAACATAAGAAAGGAATTTCCTTCAAGCTTGAGTCCCTAAGAATTTTGTAATGACTCCTGTAACTAAAAAATTGGCTATGTCAGCATACCAAGGGCAGTCACTCACAGAGTATAGGTGTTCATCAGGAAATGAATCAGACATAGAAAGGTGATTTTAGTTGTCTTTGAATTCCATCCTAAAGAGGTGATCAGCTACAACATTTTCAACACCCTTTTTATCCTTGATTGTGAGGTCAAATTCTTGTAAGATAAGGACCCACCTAATCATTCTAGCCTTAGAATCTTGTTTTTGGAAGAGGTATTTTAGTGCAGAATGGTCAGTGAACACAGTGATGGGGGATCCTAAGAGGTTAGACCTAAACTTCTCTAAGGCAAACACAATAGAAAGTAACTCCTTTTCAGTGGTGGTGTAGTTGATTTGGGCATCATTTAAGGATTTTCTTGCATAAGCAATGACATAAGGATTTTTATCACAACGTTGTCCTAACATAGCTCCTACAGCAAAGTCACTGGAATCACACATAAGTTCGAAAGGAAGGTTCCAATTTGGAGATTTCATGATGGGGGGAGAGGTGAGAGAGGATTTGAGGGTTGAGAATGAACCATCACAGCTTTCTGTCCAAACAAATGGAGCATCCTTTACTAGCGGATCACAAAGGGGACGAGAGATTAAACTAAAGTCCTTGATGAATCTTCTATAGAAACCAGCATGTCCTAAGAAATACCTCACTTCCTTGACAGTTTTGGGTGATGGAAGGTGAAGAATGATGTCAACCTTGGCTTTATCAACTTCAATCCCCCTACCCGAGACCAGATGGCCTAGAACTAGTCCCTCTTTAACCATGAAATGGAATTTTTCCCAGTTTAGGACTAGATTATTTTCTTCACATCTTGACAAGACACTCTCTATATTCCACATACATCCCTAAAAAGTATCCCCAAACACAGAGAAGTCATCCATGAAGACATCTATAAAATCCCCTACCATGTCTGAGAATATTCCCATCATGCACTGCTGGAAGGTTCCAGGGGCATTGCATAACCCAAAGGGCATGCGTTTGAAAGTAAAGGTTCCAAATGGACATGTGAATGTAGTCTTCCCTTGATCTTATAGGGAGACCTCAATTTGATTATACCCTGAGTACCCATCTAAGAAACAGTAGAAGGCATGACCTTCCACTCTCTCAAGGACTTGGCCAATGAATGGTAAGGGGAAATGGTCCTTCTTGGTGAATGAGTTTAGCTTCCTATAGTCGATGCAGAATCTCCAGACACTACTCACCCTTGTTGGAATAATCTCTTCATCCTAATTGGTTATCACTGTGATTCCATCCTTTTTTGGAACCACTTGAATTGGGCTCACCCACTCACTCTCAGCTATGGGATAGATGATACCATCTTTTAACAATTTTAGAAGTTCTTTCCTTACTACCTCCATGAGATTAGGATTGAGTCATCATTGAGGTTGACAATAGGGCTTTGAATCAGATTCTAGAACTATCCTATGAGTCCCGATAAGTGGGCTAATCCCAGGAATATCAGACAGGGTCAAACCAATGGCTTTCTTATGTTTCATAAGGACATCTAGAAGCATCCTCTCATGATTAGATTAAAAATAATAAGAAATGACAATAGGATGTGTTTGATTTTCCCCTAATAAGGCATACTTGAGTGCAACAGGAAGTTCCTTCAATTCAAGATCAGGTCGGTTCAGAATTTCAGAAGAATATTGGGACATTGGATCAAGATCAATTTTATTTACTAAAGTTTTAGATAGGATTGATTCCCCACATATATAAGTTTCAGCTATAAGATTTTTTTTATCAGATTTAGGGAAGGAAGTTTGAAAAATTTCACTGATTTTTGGACCTAAGACTTCATCATAAGAGAAATTTGAAAATGATTCAAGCCAAGGAGATAAACTTCCTTCATGTGAGCAAAGGAAATCAATATCATCCTGACTTAAACATTCATCAAATATTCCTTTATGTTCTATGGATTCATTATCAATGCTTCCTATCATGTTTACTTCATGAATTTCCTCATCATCCCCTATTTGTGAGCTTGCATTATATATGTTCAAGTCTAGACTCATGTTCCCAAAGGTGATGGTCATGTTCCCATTTCAGACTCGGATAACAGAGTTGATTGTTGTAAGGAAAGGACGACCAAGGATGATTGGGGTTTGTTCTTTATTTCCTAAGTTTGGATGGTTGTCAAGGACAATAAAGTCAGCAGGGTAGATGAAGTTTTCAACCCTTACCAGAACGTCCTTTAAAATCCCCTTTGGAACCCTAATGCTATGATCAGCAAGTTGAAGTGTGACAGATGTGGGTTGGAGCTATTCTAGGCCTAACTGGCAGTACACAACGTATGGGATGAGATTGAAACTAGCACCTAGGTCACACAAGGCCTTGACAACTTTTCTCTCCCATAGTTCAACATTGATTTAAGGGAAACCCAGGTCTTTCAACTTAGGAGGAATGGTCCCTTGAATGGTGGTACTCACATTAGCAGCCAAAAGGACTTGGTTTTTATGTGAAAATTTTCTTTTAAAAGTGCACAAGTCCTTAAGGTACTTTGAGTAGGAAGGTATTGTTTAGATGGAACCAAGAAGGGGAATGTTCAACTTGACTTGTGAGAATATTTCTCTTAATGTTTCACTTAATTCAGGCTTGTTTTCCCCCCTCATGCGTTGAGGAAATGGTGCAGGTTGTGGGGTTGTTTGTTGAAGAGTTGTTTCTTTCACATTGTTATCAGTTTCCTTAGTTTGATCTTGTGGTTCATTTGAATTTTCATCCAAGTTTGAATCTCCAGGTGGGTTCTGAATTAGTTGTTCAGGTTTCTCAATTGATTTCCCACTTCTTAAAATAGTCATAGCCTTTAGTAGTTCATGAGTTGTTTGAGTACAACTTGACTCTCCCCTTGAAGCTGAGGATGGCACCACCTGAGTAGGCATGGGTGACTTTCTAGTTTTGATGGTTTGAAGTTCTTGTTTAAGGGAAGAGACTTCCAAGTTCATCCTTTCCATTTGTTTGCACAGTTGTTCTAGTAGGCTTTGTGGAACAGTTTGGGTTGGTGCTTGAGAAGATTGGTTTATCCCAGGGGGATATTTTGGAGGTGGGATGGATTGTTGAAAATGGACCGGTGGCTGTTGGTATTGGATAGGTTGGGTTTGGAACTAGTTATGGGATTGGTAGTTCTGATGGGGGTAAGGATTTTGTCCCTGTGGTTGGCTAGGTTATTGGTTATCTTTCCCGCGGAAGCCTGGGTGGTCATTATACCTTGGGTTGAAGTTGTTTTGGTATTGAGGATTTTGAAAGTTCAAATCATTTACTTCTGCTGGGGGTCCTCCTAAAAGAACATCCTTGATGGATGAAATGGTTGGGCAGTTGTCTATCTTATGGTCATGTTTGTCACAAATTGTGAAAACAAGGTCAACAGTTTGGATTTCATGGACTTTCCTAAGGTCCATCTCTTCAACCTTCCTAGAGAGTGCTGCGAGTTTAGCCCTAAGGATTTCCTCTTCTCTAAGTGTATGAATTACAGTATTTATTTGTGGATTTTCAGAATAAGGTGAAGTTCCCCATGTTTGTTTTTGTTCAGAAAGGCTTTCTAGATACTCGTAAGCATCATTTGGGGCTTTGTTTTTAAAGGTTCCATTACACATCATGTCAATGAATTGTTTGTTCCCTGGACCCAACCCTTCATAGAAAATTCTCACTTGTTCAGGTATAGAAAAACCATGGTGTGGAACCATGTTTAGAGTGTCTTTGAACCTCTCCCATGTTTCATAGAATGACTCTCCCTCTTTTTCAAAAAAGTTTTAGATACTCTTTTTAAGTGAAATTGTTTTGTGGTGGGGAAAGTATTTTTTGTATAATTCTCTTTGTAGTTGGTCCCAAGAGTTTATGAATGATGGTCTCAAATTTTTTAGCCAATTTTTAGCTCGATCCTTTAAAGAAAAAGGAAATAGCCTCATCTTAGATGATTCTAGTTGATGTGGGGGACACATGGTTTCTACAATGTCATTGAACTCCTTAATGTGAAGGTAGGGCATCTCAGACTCCATTCCATGGAATGTGGGGAGGTGGTTTAGGACATGTGGTTTAAAGATGTAGTAGGAATATCCTAGGGAGTTTTGTATAATGCATGAGGGGGAATTAGTCCAGGAAGGTGTGAGGTAGTCATTCATGGTTTGATCAACTGCATTCCCCAAGTTTGGGGCTGCCTCATTTGGGTTTCCATTTTGGTTTCCACCTGGGTTTATGAGTTGGTTTCTTTGAAGACATTACATTGAAATGGGCTCAATTTTTGACTCTAGAGTATTAGGAAGATTAGGATCTAATGGAAAGAGTTCCCTTGGTGTACTTTACTCCCCAACCCTAGGACTATCCACCCTAACTAGACGGTTTGATTGATCGCGGGTGTAGGCGGACATGCGCCAAAAGAAAAAAAAATGAGAAAGAGAAAAGATAAAATAATTTGGATGAGAAAAGAAGAAATGGTTGAGAATAGAATGGATGTTTATATGACTTACTTGGGTCCCCGGAAACGACTCTAAAATTTGATTCTCGCTCAAATTTACCCAAGAGATGAAGGTAGGACGGTCCTTGTAGTTTAGCTTGGGTTATCGAATCCTCATAGACCTAAGAAGAAACCTATAGACACGTACATTCTATGGACTATTTTTGGATATGAAGTGGAAAACTTGGGTTGATTTTAGATGGGTTTAAGGTATCAATAATAGTTTTAAGTTAATTCAAATTAAGGTAATGAGTTGATCCTAGGTTATCACTCGAGGTGGATTTGATGAATTTCTTTTTTTAATGATTTCAATTTCTTATAATTGAGATGAGTTCATTTAAGAAGATCAAACAAAATCATCACTTACTGGTTTAATGCCTAAAAAACCTAATAATAATCACCCATACAATTGAAGGATAAAATCATTAATTACTCCAAGGTAAAGGTTCGTATTAGCACTTGAAATGTGTGACCTTAAATTCAATAAGGATGAAGATGTTTTAAAATCATCAAATAAAAATCTCATTTAAAAGAAGTGATTATCCATTAATGGAGTGATAAATAACATCCAATACAGCCCCTTTCTAATCCCTTGGATCAACCCATAAAATATTTATCCCTCCATTGATGACATTTCTTCAACGGAAGCGGGAAGTAGACTTACGAGGGTGGAATTGAAGAAGTAAAAACAACAACAAAAATCGATCACTCCTCCCTTGTGTGATAAATATCACAAAGTATGGTGTGAATAAATTCACACCTTGAAACAACGGTATCAATGTTATAAGTATAAGAACATAATAAGAGTAAATTAAGAACTTTTATTAAGAAACTAAGGTGAATTAAACAACTTACATGAGAAAGAAATGCGATTACAAACACAAAGCGACAGCATAACACTACAATGAAATCAAGCACCAAAGATGATTAAATCCTAAAACAACACTACCTTAAATAGGTATTTTTTAGCCCTTGGGTCTATACTCCAACAGTCCAAGTCTCCTCAATTAATTTTGGTAGGCCACAGGTGGGTGAAAAGTAAGGGAGAGTTGATTTTTCCACCCTTGACCCGAGGTGGCAGCCAACTTTCCTTCACCGAACAGATGCGCTTGGAAGAACTTATAGATTACCAAGTAAGAGTAGTCCATATAAGAATAAAATGTATCCCCTGATGTCTTATAACCTCTTGTAAAATTTGGGCCCATTTGGAGTTGTGGATTCCTAGATATGATCATATTAGTGGGCTGTTTTTCTGGGCCGCAGAATCTGGCCCATAATTTTATCTCTAACTTGGGCCGCCTAAATGACCACAATGGATGCTGAATTGGCACTATCTATTGAATAATTATTTGTTACTCTATATTTTATCTAGTATCCCACGAAATTTGGGCTTCATTGGGTTTTTATGTTGGGCCCCACATTCTTATCAGTGGGATGGTGTCCAATCTGCCTTCTCTAGAATTTCTTTCATCCATCTCCAAATATATCCATCATCCTTTATGAATCATCCATTAATCCATGAATGAAAAATGTTCATATTTAAGTTTAGATACAGTTCCAAAAATATCAAATTAAAATATGGATAATTAAATTCCTTAAAATTAGACGAATCATTGGGTACTTTAAATGATGTTAAAAAATGTACCACATAATAGTGCATTTTAAGAAGGTATTACAATCATAATGTGAAATGATGTTCAAAGTGTAAAATGAACTAAAATGGTGTTTATTAATAATAAATAACATGAATATTATATATATTAACAATGAATATTAGCCTCATTTAGTGGCTAATCAGTAACCTAAGGACATACATTATAAAAGGGTAAGGTATAAAGATCAGTAAGGGAGTAAAC
The DNA here is from genome assembly GCA_963277665.1 of Viscum album. Taxonomy (NCBI): domain Eukaryota; kingdom Viridiplantae; phylum Streptophyta; class Magnoliopsida; order Santalales; family Viscaceae; genus Viscum; species Viscum album. The sequence continues at coordinate 1,815,069,685 of OY728156.1, forward strand.
AAGTAATAACATGAAGAATACAATACATGTAAGGAAATATAAATTTCAATGGAGTATAAGTAAAACATGAACATAAAGGCATGATATAGCATGATTATCATAACATGGATATGTGACAACAAAATTTAACATGATATTAGCATGAGACAAGGCTCATTGCACATGGATCATGAGTAAACCATCATTTAACTTGAATTAGCATGAGTAAACCCTCATTTAACTTAATGTATTATGATATTAATCTTTACCCAATGCATTAGAGTACTATTAGGGCACAGCCTTTATAAAAATTTCATTTCACGCATAAGTGTGCCACATGGATCATACAACATGGATTCATTAAACATCATAATTTATTTCAAGAATCAGAGATGTGGAACGCATAAATTTATGTCCTAAATCAATAAGTACATGTGAATAAATGTGAATAACCTTGATAGTGAAATGGGTACGGTATTCACTTACACGATGATTTTGGCATGGGAAATTTTGGTGTAACTTCAACAGCATAACGATGTCAAATAGAAATCTTAAAATGGGTTGATGAGAGAGAAATGGGTCTATAATAATTTATACATGAAATGGAACGTAAGGAGGTCATGAAATATAATATACCAAAATATGAAATGGAATTTAGATTCATAATATAAAATAATTTAATGAATGTAAATGAGAAGAGAGAAATTCCTTACGGAATTTCGGCATGGTAACATGTGTACATGGGAGAAATTAATGAGAGAGAAAGAGGTCTCTCATCATTCAAAGATAATTAGGGAAGTATAATGTAGGTTTTAAATCATACTCCAACATTTTTAATTGAAAATAAAAGGGAATAACAATATAAAGAAACTTGGACAAAAATGAGAAAGGAAGAAATCCCTTACTTGGAAGTGTGATCCCAAAGGATTGGAAGAGGATTGAGTGAGGATTCTTGGGAGCTTGGGGAACATTGGGAGGATTATAGATAGAGGAGGTAAGAAGTTTGTTTAGCTCCAAAGGTTTTTAGTGGATAGGAATGGGATATTGGGGGGGTTTATATAGGAAAGGATATGGAATTTTTTATTATTTAGGTTTTGGAAACTACACATTAAACTAATCAAAACCACAAACCATACCATGGTTTTTGCGCATGGTTTTTGAAAAAGGGGTTTGGAAAACATTATTTTATAAATAAAATGGACTAAATTATTAAAATATTATGCTTTATTATGTGGAGGTGAGTCACACTCTCAAAGAAATCATTTTAAAATGATAAAATGTTTTATAAGTCTTAGAGGGTCCACTAAGGCACCATAAAATTAATCAAACAAATCTAAAATCACATTATTTTAAATTTAAAAAATATATTGGACGAACATACCTTTTATAGTATTTTATTATATCACTATTGGGTCATTATGATGTCATAAAACACATTATATATTTAAACGGTATTTAATTTTTACCCAAAAATTCGACTGTCTTAGAAAATTATGAAAAATTCACTGTTAGATAATTTTTGACATCCTGAATCCAAAAATGATATTCATTTTATCTAAATTTTTTTCTAAATTTGTGAATTTTCAATTTTAAAATAAAAATCATCATTTATTGAAACTTCATGGATTTTGACAAAAACATTTTTCAATCCTTAATAAAAATTTCAATTGTATTCATAAAAAAATTATACGATCATTTATAAAAAGTAATTTGTTAATAATATTTTATTAAAATATTATTTAATTCAAAAATTAATTAATTCATCAAAATAGATTTCTTAATTTAATATTAACTAAAAATACTATTTGTTCTTTAAAATCAATTTATAAAGTAATAATAAAATTAATGTATATTCTTTATAAAAAAATAATGCACATAATAATAGTGTTGGGGTATTTTTACATAACCCCTTATAAAACCCGCATAATACCTAAGGTTAAGGTGTGTGATGGTGACAGACTCTTGGGGTGTCTTAGATAACATCGCTTGGGTCGCAATCTCTATCAACTTCCACTTCTCTCATAGACGGTTCCGTTCAAGATTATCATATTGAATATCAACTTGGGATTGGTCAATAGAAAAGCCTAGTGACACCACCTATTTTCTGAGCTTCGATAAATGAGCTTCCTATGGAGAAATTCTACTGGATGAGGCCATCAATTTCTTTGTCTTAGTAAATTGGATTTGTTAAAGCCCTATATTTATACTAATCATGTGATCGCTATTCAATGGCTATATTAGCAATGACAACAATTATTAATGGTATTTTAAAATAAAAAACATAAAACCAATAAAGTAAATATGTTTTAAATAACCATTTTACATAATAAGACATTTAATTAGATTAAGAAGAAGTTTCATTAATAAAAGTTTGGGTCTTTACAATCTTCCCCTCTTAAGAAAATTTGCCCTAGAAATTTTCTTTTCCCACACTAAAATAGATGAGGGTAACTCTGATTTATCCCTTCCTCTAATTCCCACATTTCTTCTTCAAACTTTTGGTTTCTCCACAATACCTTGATGAGGGGCATTGTCTTATTTCATAAAACTTTTTCCCCATAATCTAATATCTTCACTGGATTCTCTTCATAGGAAAGGTCATTATCTAATGGTACCACCTATGGATTGAGTACATGTTATGGGTCAAGTATGTACTTCCTCAAGAGTGATGATACATGGAATACATCATGTACTTGAGATAGGTTTGGTGGGAGTGCTAGTCAATAGGCCACTGCTCCAATACGATCAAGGTTCTCAAAAGGGACGATGTACCTTGTACTAAGATTTCCCTTATTCTCAAATCTCATAACCCTCTTCCACAGTGATATGTGGAGGAATACCATATCTCCAACATCAAACTCTAGATCTCGTCAATGATTATCAACATAGCTCTTTTTTCGACTCTGAGCAGATTTAATGTGATGCTGGATGATCTTAACCTTATCCACTATTTCTTTGACCTTTTCTGGACCTAAGAGTTTTTTCTCCCCAACTTCATCATAACATGCCAGTGTTATGCACCTTTTCCCTTAAAGGGCTTCATAAGGATCCATTTGGATGCTTGAGTGGAAACTATAATTGTAGATAACTCAACCAGAGGAAGATGTTGATCCCATCCTCCTTTGAAGTCCATTAATAATGCTCTCAATATGTCCTAAAGTTTATGGATAGTCTGCTCAGATTGGGCATCAGTTTGAGGATAATAAGTCGTACTAAAGTTCAGCTCAGTATCTAGAGTATTTTGGAGACTCTTCTAGAACTTAGAGGTGAATCTTGTATCTCGATCAGATACAATAAATAGTGGTACTCCATGAAACCTTACCACTTCTCTGATGTATATCCGTGCTAGTTGATCCAATGAGAAATCCTATCGAATTACAATGAAGTGTGCAGTCTTTGTAAGATGATCCACAACAACCCATATAACATTGTTTCCTTTGGATGTTTTTGGAAGTCTGGTGACAAAGTCCATGGTGATGTTTTCCCATTTCCATATTAGTATGGGTAATGGTTGCATCATTCCCTTAGACTTCTGCCTCTCAGCCTTAACTTACTGACATACCAGGAACTTTGATGTATACTTAGAGATCTCCTTCTTCATGTTATTCCACCAATAATTCTATTAGAGATATTGATACATTTTTGTGATTCTTGGGTTAATGGAGAAATTTGAACTATTTTCACTATCCAAAAGTTCTTTCTTTAACTATGGATTTGATGGAACACATAGTATTGACCCAATTATCACAATTTCTTATTCATTAACATTGAAATCTGAGGATTTCCCTTTTATGATACTTTTCACTTTCTTCTGAATTCCCACATCATTCTTTTTATCATCATTTAACCTTTCCAAAAGAGATAGTTGAACAATAATTTGTGAAAGGATTGATGATGTTTCCTTCTTTATGATTCCCATGTCCATCTCCATAAAATATAATAAGATTGGATCCTTTTAAATTCTCATCAATGATATAATCCCTGAGTCCTTTCTATTTATAGCATATTCCACCATGTTCACTTTCCCAGGGTGGTAATGGATTGAGAAATCATAGTCTTTGATCATCTCTAACCATCTTCATTGGTGCATGTTCAAATCTTTTTGTGTGAATATATACTTGAGGCTTTTGTGATCTGTATATATTTCACACTTCTACCCAAAGAGGTAATGTTGCCAAATTTTCAAAGCAAAGATTACTACAACCAACTCCAGATCATGTGTTGGATATTTTTTCTCATTAACTTTCATTTGTCTTGAAGAACAGGCAATGACTTTGTCATTTTACATCAACACATATCCCATGCCCTTCTTCTAAGCATCATTGAATACCATAAAAATTTATCCACTTGTGGGTAGTGTGAGCACTAGAGTAGTGATAAGCCTCCTTTTCAACTCCTTGAAGTTATCTTCGCATTCATCACTCCAAGAAAACTTGAATCCCTTTCGAGTTATCTTGGTAATAGGGTCTTATAATCATGATAAATTTATCACAAATCGGCAATAATATCCTGCTAACCCCATGAATATATGGATATCCATCACATATGTTGGCCTTAACCATCCCTCAATTGTATTTGTCTTAGATGGATCCACAGATATCCCATTACTTGTGATGACATGACCCAATAATAAGACTTCCTTCAACTAGAATTCACACTTCCTATACTTTTCATAGAGCTTCTCCTTTTGCAAGGTCTCTAGTACAATGCTTAGACACTCCTCATTCTCCTCTTTGGTTTTGAAGTATATTATAATATCGTATATAAATAATACCACAAATTTGTTGAGGTAATCTCTAAAGACTCTATTCATAAAGCCAATGAAGATTTTTGGAGCATTATTGTGTCTGAAAGGCATTACTATGAATTCATAGTGCCCATACCTTGTACGAAAAGAAGTCTTGTGGATATCCTCCTTCTTCACCCTTACTTATTAATATCCTGACCACAGATCCACCTTGGAGAAGTATTGTGCTCCAATTATCTAATTGAACAAGTCATAAATTTGGGGCAGAGGATACTTGTTATTTATCGCAATTTTGTTGAGCTCACAATAATCAATGCAAAGGCGCATTGAACCATCATTCTTCTTGATGAAGAGGATTGGTGCACCCCATAGTGAAGCACTTGGACATATAAACCCTTTATCCAGATTATTCTGAAGTTGTTTCTTTAGCTCCTCAAGCTCTACAAAATAAATTCTATATAGATTCTTGGATATTAGCAATGACCCAAGTATAAGATCAATCGATAATTTGACATCTCTTCTAGGAGGAAGACCAGGAAATTCCTTGGGAAACACTTTAGCAAATTCCCTCACAAGAGGAATGTCTTCAAGGATGTTTGATTCCTTAGACTCAATAATCTAATCAAGATACACATGCTCATAGGGCAGTAATATCCATGCTTGAGATGATGGTGCTAAAGAATATTCATCATCCTCCTTTCACTTTTAAAGAATCGGGGGTTGATTCAACATATGGAGAGTGATATCCCTCTCATGGAAATTTATGTTGGCTCTATATAGGGAAAGACAATCCATGCCAAGTATTGCATCAAATTCCACCAGAGGGAGTATGATGAGGTTTTCTGGGAAGTTCAATCCACATATTATGATAGGGGAGGAGTTATATTCATGGGATGCAATGATTACCCCATTTTTTGTTCACACTGACATCTCTACTTCCATGATTTGTGGTGGTGTTGGGATTGTTCTACTAAAATTTTAGGATATAAAAGAATGCGTAGAAACAAAATCAAAAATTAAGTTCACTATTATTGAATTAATAATTAGCGTACCTATCACCACTTCATTGTCGGGGTTCACTTCGGAGGTAGTGATGGAAAAATCTCTCCCTTTCTACATTGGAGGTTGTTGGTTGCCTCCAAAAACCCTTGGCTTAAGGCATTGTTTTTCAAAGTGCCTTGGTTATTTTTAGTTGAAGAAATGAAAAATCTATTGAGGGTTGAATGGATCATTCCCATCCTATATCGTAGCAATAAGTTTTTCTTATTAGTAGTTAATGGACAAGTTCCCTTCTCTTCCACACCTAAATAATTTCCTCATCTCATTTAGAAAATTTCTGGGGTGCTTCTTTCCGCACCTTTGGAAAGTGGGGTGTTGTAATTTCTTAGCACCATTGGATTTATCCATCGGATAATCAGAATTAAATTCTACTTTCCTCTTATTATCCCCATGATACCCCTGAGATTTTCCGATTTCCATTTCAACTTTTAGGTCACATCAGACAATTTACTCATAGCTATCAAATTCACAGATTGCTAATTAATTCTGTAGGCTAGGTTTGATCCCACCAAATAAGCATTCAACCTTGTATTCTAGGGTAAAAACAAAGATGGAGGAATATCGTGCAAGCCTTGTGAAGTTTTTCTTATACGCTCCAATGGATTTGTCATATTTCTCCTTGAGGAAAGGAAGTACCTTTCCATCTTAAGTCAGAGGGTGCATGGAAAATATTTATCGAAAAACATTTTTCGGAAATCCTTCCATTTCAATGCCTCAATATCTTCCTTAGGATTTATATTTTTAATCAATGTACACCATTGATCAGATTCACCCTCCATATGATAAGAATAAAGAAGAAACTTCTCTTGTTCAGAACATTAATGAATGGAGAAGATCTTTTCAATGGAGTTGATCCATTGTTCGACGATTGAAGGATCAGATGATCCATTAAAAGTAGGAGGCCTTTGTCTCATGAAGATCTCGATTGTGGCTTGTTATTTCTTGGGGGGGGGGTGAAAATTTCTATGGACCCAAGTTTTTATTCAAAACTTGAGTTAACTAAGAGATTATCGTGACAAATTTTTCGATTCCCTCTCCCATCAGATTGGGCATTTCATTTGAACAGTCATCACATTGATCTTTACATCAATTGTTAGCCCGATTACTCCTATTATCGACCATTGGTTGGAATAAAAGGAAATTTAGGGGTAACACATAAAGGGAAATCCAATGACAAAAAGAGATAACTTATATATTAAATTTATTTCCTTAACTTATGAATTTATAGGCTTCAATCTATGTTATCCATGATCTACTTCCCAACATATATTCTTAGGGGAATTTTTTTATTCCCTTAACCATGGTTCATACTAAGATTATGAATTTACCAAATCATATCTACCAATAGCATCATAATCAAGAGTGAAGCAAGATCTATTGTCGTGCAATAGCTCCCGTTCGAGTCTAGCTCAAAGCGGTGTTTTTGGATTTTACCCCTAGATACATCTGTGCTAGATCCACCTCTACTTGTTCATATCTAGACAAAGATGTATTTTCTTGATAAACCACTTAATCTATAATCACCAAAATTTAGGGATGTTTTTATTATACTTAGTCTTATCCCTAAGTCTTTCACTAGGGTTTTCTAATCCTAATCCAAAAATAACTAAACCTATCCCCTGATACAAAATATAACCACCCTGCTCTTTATTAGACTCATAAAAATGATTTATTACATAAAATTTCACTTAATACAACTCTAAGGATAGAGAGGTCTAGTGTCTTGGGAAATTAGGAACATTACATGACAACTTAATACATAAAATACAACATCTTTATTGAAAACTTCTTTTACATGACCATAATATTCTTTCGTACTTAGCATTGCATGGGGTAACCTAAGGACATAAATAATAAAAGGGTGAGATATAAAAAACAGTAAGGGAGTAAAAAAGGCATAACATGAAGAATAAAATACATTTTAGGAAATAGGAATTTCAATGGAGCATAAGAGAAACATGAACATAAAGGCTTGATATAGAATGATTATCATAACATGAAGATGTGGCAACAACATTTAACATGATACTAGCATGATACAGGGCTCATTGCACATGGATCATGAGTAAAACCTCATTTTAATTGAATTATAATGAGTAAAACCTCATTTCACTTGACTTATCATGACAGTAATCTTTACCCAATACATTGGAGTGCTATCAGGGTGCACCCTTTATTAACATTTCATTTCATGCATAAGTGTGCCACATGGATCATACAACATGGATTCATTAAGCATCATAATTTATTACATGAATAATAGATATGGAATACATAAATTTAAGTCCTCAATAAACAAGTACATGTTCATAAAGAATAATACCCTTGATAGAGAAATGGATATGGTATTCACTTATACGATGATTTTGGCATGGGAAATTTTGGTGTAACTTCGAAAACATAACGACGTCAAATAGAAATCGTAAAATGGGTTGATGAGAGAGAAAGGGGTCTATAATAATTTATACATTAAATGTACAGTAAGGGGTTCATGTAACATAATATACCAACATATTTAATGTAATTTAGATTCATAATATAAAATAATTTCTTGAATGTAAATGAGAAGAGAGAAATTCCTTACGGAATTTCGTCATGGTAACGGGTGTACATGGGAGGAATTAATGAGGGAAAAATTGGTCTATAATCATTAAAAAATTAGGAGGGAAGTATGGGGGTGGTTCAAAATCATAACAAAATATTTTTAATTGAATATAAAATGGAAAAACAACATAAAGAAACTTGGAAAAAAATGAGAAAAGAAGAAATCCATTACTTTGAAGTGTGATCCCAAAGGCCTGAGAGAGGCTTGAGACAGGCTTCTTGGGAGATTGAGGTACCTTTAGAGGATTCTAGAGATAGTAGGTCATAGTTTTGTCAAGCTAAAAAGATTTTTAGTGAAGAGGAATGGGATATTGAGTGATTCTATATAGGAAAGGAGAGAGAATTTTTTATTATTTAGGTTTTGGACACTACACATCAAACTAATCAAAACCACAAACTATACCATGGTTTTTTCACATGGTATTTTCCAAAGGGGATTCGAAAAAATTATTTTATAAGGACAATGTATGAAATTATAAATATATTAGGCTTTCTTATGTGGAGGTGAGTCACACTCTCAAGAAAATCATTTTAAAATGTTAAAATATTTTATAAGTCTTAGAGGGTCCACTAAGGCACCATAAAATTAATCAAAAAAAAAATCTAAAATAATATTATTTTAAATATAAAACATATATTTGACGAAAATACCTTTTATATTATTTTATTACATCGCTATTTGGTCATTATGATGTCATAAAACACATTATATATTTAAACGGTATTTAATTTTTACCCCAAAAATTGACTGTCTCAGAAAATTATGAAAAATTCACCATTAGATAATTTCAACATTCTGAATCCAAAAATGATATTCATTTTATCTAAATATTTTTCTAAATATGTTAATTTTAAATTTTAAAATAAAAACCGACATTTATTGAAACTTCATGGGTTTTGAAAAAAACAGTTTTCAAACCTTAATTAAAATTTCAATTGTATTCATAAAAAATTATACGATCATTTATAAAATGTAATTTAGTAATAATATTTTGTTAAAATATTATTTAATTCAAAAATACATTAATTCATCAAAATAGTTTTCTTAATTTAATATTAACTAAAAATAGTATTTATGCTTTAAAAATCATTTACAAAGTAATAATAAAATGAATGTATATTATTTTTACAAAAAAATAATGCACATAATCATAGTGATAGTGTCTTATTACATAACCACTTATAAAACCCACATAAGATATAAGGGTAAGGTGTGCGATGGTGATAGACTCTTGGGGTGGCTTGGATAACATCACTTGGGTGGTAGTCTCTATCAACTTCCACTTCTCCCGTAGGCGATTCCGTTCAAGCTTAAAGTGTTGAAGGTTAGCTTAGGCTTAGTCAAGAGTGAAGCCCAGTGATACCACCTCCTTTCCAAGCTCTGACAAATGGGCTTAATATGGATCAATTCTACTAGATGAGGCTATCACTTCCTTTGTTAGAGTAAATTGGATTTGTTAAAGCCCTATATTTATACTAATCACGTGATCACTGTTCAACGACTATATTAGCAAAGGTAACAATTCTTAACAGTATTTTAAAATCCAAAAACATAAATCCAAATAAGTGAATATGTTTTACACAACCATTTTACATAATAATACATTTAATTATATCAATAAGATCTTTTATTAATAAAAGTTTGGGTCGTTACATCCATGCATGTCACATTCCAGTCAGACTACACCACCCTCTTCTTCTGTACCTCTTCTATCACACTTGAATTGTGACTATACTTAAGAGCCCCATACTTGCTGTACTCAAGCCGCGTCACCCCTACCATCATTAAAAAACTACCAATACATCTACCAAGATTTATCTTTATTTATCACTCCTCTTTAATTCATTTCACTATTTCCTAGATTTTCTACATCGCTTGTGATGATAATCAAAATAAATTCCTATTATGTTTTAGAGTTACCTTCACTCACAATATACCTTCTTGGGTTTTCATGATAGACAACATATCATCTAACTTTATTGGGTATTCATGATAGACATCATTCCACTTGACCTTCTTAGGTCTACAAGATAGATTTTGTTCTACCCAATCTGATTGGGTCTACATGATAGACACTATTTCACCCAGATGTTTGGGTCTACAGGAGGGATTTCATTCCACTCAGTCATTTGGGTATGCAAGATGAGAATTGTTCCACCTACTTTCTTGGGTCTATAATGCAGATGTTGTTCAACCTATCCAGTTGGGTTTGAAAAAAAATCACTATTCAACCCAACTGTTTGTGTTTTAATAGTGGGAACCCTTCCATTCATCCATTTATGTCCAAAAAATCAACACTATTTAAACTAACCAATCATTAGAGCACAAGTTATCATCAAAATGTGAGTTTTTAGTGGAAATAACTTCTCTAGTAACAAAAAGTATCTACTTTATCATGTGATCCTGGACAACGATATCAAATCTTGTTTATTTTTTATGTAATCTTTCTAGTCATGTCTAGATTGATGTGGAATATCAGGGGAGTCATTTCTTTATTTTCCTTTTATTATGTATTCAAGATTGACAAATTTATCTTGAGATGGAGTGTAGAATATTTATATATTTATATATTTATATATTTATGGTATTAATATATTTAGGATATATATATATATATATATTTTAGATATGTGTTAATGATTGAAGGCTTGATTGAGTCAACATTAATAAGGTCTGGTGCAAAGACATAATCGTCCAATTATCCATCTTTAGTAATTTAAATATAAAAAATTAGGATTTTATTAAATCTGAAAAAATGAAAAGAATCATTCAAAAACAAAATTTTCACTTACCTTATACTCATCAAGAAAAATCCAATGAAACTTATAGCGCGTCAATATAATTAGTATTGAAGTATATATGGAAGAAAGAATTTGAATATATATAGGATATTTATTTACCTATTTTTTAATTATAAAAATGCATTTTTCATTTAATTCCTACATTTAATTATCTCATTTAATTAAAAATGTATTACACAATTTATTATTTAATTTTTATATTTAAATTACCACCACTTATTTAAATTTTATTACCATCCCATTAATTCTAATTTATAATAATAATAATAATAATAATAATTATTATTATTATTAGGATCTTCATTGACATGATACCCGAGTCTGAAAAGATACCAAAAATTGGTCTCAAAATGACAGTCTCAAAGTCAGGGTCACGGTACCACTAATGGTCCGTCAATCAGATATCATATAAATATGTTACTATATTAATTAAACCTTATAACAATAATAACAATATCATTTTATAATAATAATATTATTAAAATCTATCCAAAAAGAAAGAGATTCTAGCCATCGTTACATGACCATTCCAATGCCAAACCCAATTTCAACTATTCTCTCTCCTACCTTCCTTCCATAATAATGTTTTTTATTTATTAATTTCATTAAATTAACACACAGACACCCTCTCTCCAATATATTCCCCTCCACCACTCATTATCCCCTCTTCCTTTCCATGCCTAACTCCCCATTTAATTACCATTTATTTTTTTCTTTCCTCCATTATTACATACCTTTTACAAATTCTCCCTCTCCAAATTTATTATTTTTATCTCAATGCCACATTAACTATTGATTCCCTCTCTCACCATTCTCTCATTTTTAACCCATAACTTTAAAATGTTTTGTTTTGTTATATTTTTTTTATCTTCAACATTTTTATTTTTTTAAAATGTTTTATATTTTTTTTAAATTTTATCATTTCATATATATATATATAACAATATATATAACAATATATGCATATATATACACATAATAATGTGATATATAATGTAAATAACCTGACCCTAATAGCTCAGAACTTGTGCCTTACTTTATTACATTGGTACTATAAAAAAATATTAACATCCCAAAGGACCAAATAGTTTAATATATTTGTAAAACCGGATAAAAAAAATAAGTTTTACATTACAACTTGAAAGAAAAACAACATATAAAATTCATTTTAAAAACCCATAAACTCCTAGATTATCCCTGCAAGTCATTCATAATATACATCTTCGCAGCTTGGGGAAAAATAAAGCATAAGGGGTGATCTCAGATGATTAGTAAGGGTAAAAAAAACAGTGGAGTCTATGATAGACATAAACAATATGACAAGGTGAATAACTAAAAACACATGTTATTAAAACATAATCTTGAGCATAATATGATAGGAATAAAATCTGAATAAATAATTCCATATAAATAATCAAACGAGAATGAAACATAACCATGGATATTATAATAGCTTAATAATAACATACATTATCAATTAACAATATCATAATGAGGGAATGCATAATTCTGAACATCATAAACATATTGTCGAGGCTTCATCCAAGGCACCATACATAAATGGGTAAAAACCTGGTTTAGTTTACCTCATGAGAACTACTGATGCATCGAGGGGATATAGAGGGCCCCACCCATCACTTATTAAGTCCAATTAATTACTCATATAAAAGGGGTGAAACATAATCAACATAAACATATTGTCGAGGCTTCATCCAAGACACCATACATAAATGGGTAAAAACCTGGTTTAGTTTGCCTCATGAGAACTACTGATGCATCGAGGGGATATAGAGGGCCCCACCCATCACTTATTAAGTCAAATTAATTACTCATATAAAAGGGGTGAAACATAATCAACATATACATTTGTATTGAAACTAGAATATGAAGGGTTAATAACTTTTCCCAAATAATAAACATAATTATAAACCATCCAGAGTAATATGGCGAATGGTATCAAGATAGTACATCCACAGTAAAAATAAAAATAAACCTTTAAATAAAATATGGTATATGGTAAAAAAATATATCAATTTAAATAAATAATAAGATTCAACAAAGGGTGTTGAAATAAATCAAAATACTATAATAAAATCGTTGAGTAATTCTTGAGACAAATGCTATTTTTACTTTCGGAAAGAAGAGTTATTTTGGAAAATTACATTGTATTAGTCATAAAATCATATTAAAAAAAATTATATACCATAAAATAAAATATAAGTATAATGAAATTATGTTTAAGTCATAAATGGTATCCAATTGAAGTGAAAACATATAAAAAGAGTTTTTAAGAAGCTTTAGAAATGGTCCACTTTAGTACTGTTCAAGGGAAGAGTCTTTAAAGAAGACAAATGCTTAATTATTAACATAAAAACAGAAAAGATCTAAGATAATTTTTCATGATAAAAATAGTGATTTTATGAAAATATTGGAGTTTAAAAATAGATTACGAAGTATACTTGAAAATGGGTAGGAAATTAGGAAGTTCCCTTTAATCGGGCTTGCATATGGGAGGAATTAAAAAGCGAACCATATAAAACATGGATTTCCCATCAAGGACAGAAGAATTGAGAAAGGTACATATTTTTGAAACATAAAATATGAATTTAGAAGAAGTAAATAATAAAAATTATGAATTACATTGGGGTAAATAGAGAGAAATCATAACCCGAAGGAAAAATAGAGGTTCTAGAAGAAACACTTACCCCTTGAAATCAATCGAATCGTATGCCCTATAAAATCAATTATAATAAAGTGAAAAATTTAATACCATAAAATAGAGATATTTATGACATGATATATAAAATTTAAGTATACATACACCACAAAAAAAATAAGTGGTGAATAAGTCATATATCAAAGAAGTAAAAGTGAGATGAGAAAACCCTTACCTTATGTCCGAAAGTTATCTACACTTGCACTTAATATATTGGATAATAAAATTAGATTAATTAATAACCTAATTTATAACCTCTTAAAAATTTATTTTATTTATTATAATTTTATTAAGTTAATTTATGGCCTTTTTGATGAGTTATAATATTTAATTTCATGGTTTTTGGGTGTTCGTTTCCTTGGTTTTCATGATTGGTTCACTTGTATTTTTGTATGAAAGATCATATAAAATAGGAATACTTATCTAGAATTGAAATTATATTTTATTAATCAAATTAAAGAAGATTTAATGGTATTTATACTATTTTTTCTAGATATGATGATGATTCATTAGATAAAACATTAACGATAACCATTTAGATTATTTTGGCATTTTTTTGATCATCAAGCACAAATTTTGTTTTATTAATTAATATTATGTATATATACTAGTTTAAGAATAATAAAGAAGTTGTAATATACATTTTAAAATCTTTTTTAACCATAAAAATGGTTTTATGACCATCCTTTAATGTGGAATTATAAAACAAAAAATCATCGTCCACGAAGGTGGTGATTCAACACCACATGAACAACATTTTCATTTTTAGAAAAAAAAGGAAGAGAAAAGAATTGATGGTGGACATCCCATTATCATAATAAAATTATAATATATATAAAATAATGGATTTATCATGAATTTTTTGATATATGAAGTAAGAAAAGTATAAGAAAAGAAAAGAAATTGAAAAAAATTTGAAAGAATAAAAGGGGATTTTACCTCTTGAATTCTTCTCCTAGATAACCTCCTTAAAGAACTTTGAAATGGTATTTTGTGTGATAAAAACAATAATATAATGTGGGGGAGAGGTTTGGGATAGTTATTGGGTAATAATTGGAAAATATTCAGGGCTTTGAAGGAGCGATGAGAAGAGGTGGTGAGGGGTGGTTTTTATAGTGAAGGAGAGGGGTGTTTTTTTATTATTTTATTCATTAGATTATTATTTTGGCTCAAGACTATGAATAGTTTTGATTACAATGAATAAATACATTAAATAGATAAGGTAAGTTATATATTATGGTGCTTAAATCAACAATGACTCAATAAATCATGTATTTCACTTATAATGTTATATACCGTAAATTACCGTATTTCACTATTCATAAAAATTCAACTAATTTAGAAAAATCCCAAAACTTCATCCTAACTATTTTTTGATGTGTATAATTAAAAAATGGATTCCAATTTATGAAAATAATTTTCTAAATATGATAAATTTAATTTTTAAATAGAATATTCATTTACTTGAAAATTGCCGATTTTAATATTTTAATCAATTTTATGACACTTTCAAAAATTAATTGAGGTCTCATAAAATTATCTTATAACTATAAGAAAAAAATATATTAATTTATGAATCTATTTCATGAAAATAAAGTTTATTTTAAATTATTATTTTAATTATAAAATTGTGAATAAAAAATTTACATTTCACAAAAACACCAACACTTAATTTATCATTTTAAAACATTTGTTTACTTTTTACATGATATAAATATATCATATTTTCATTTATAAGATACCGAAATTTTATTTTCACTTTTATAGGTGAGGTTACTATTCTATTGGATGGATTACTATTCCTAATGGTTATATTACTATTCCAACAGTCAAGTTACTATTCCATCATTATAGGTTCTTTAATTTATAAAAATGACTCTAATTTCATTAATTATTAATTTATAATGTTTTTACTATGTTCTCTATGTGATTTTATGTTATTTATACTATGTAACATAATTATAATAATAGAAATTCCATTAATAAATTTTGGGTTGTTACATTCTCCCCTCCTTCAATAAATTGCGTCCTCACAATTTACACTTATAATTGGTGATCATGGAGTTTTCATTATACCCTTGTGGAGATACCATATCATAAAAAAGGATTAATAAAAATTCATCTTAAAAATATGGAAAGGGAAATGCGAAGGTCACCACAAAATTAGGCATTCGAATAGGATAACAATAGTGAAAAATAGATATATGGATATGGAAGAAAAATCTAACCATAATGTTTTAATAGAGAGTGATAGAAAACATATTCATAAGAAATTTAACCATAAAAGACCATAAATTTGTTACTGGTTAAAAGAACATTGATTTCTCAGTAATAAAATTAAATGATAATGTTTTTGTTCAAAAATAATTTTCCTAGAGTCAATGGATTATTTTACTATTCAGATAACCACTTGAGAAAATAAACTTACTCAATTCCTTTCCATGTCATAATATCATCCTTTGGTTGTGCTTCAATCTATCTCCGCTTCACTTCTTAAACCAAAAGATGAATATTCAAGATGATTTTTTTTGCCTAAAGCACTTTGATAAAATTATCCAAAAGTCATTCCTTCAGCCTTTAAATATTTACTAAAACCAGAAAGGTTAGAACAATTTATCCAATATGATAAATCATACTTTAATCTTAATAAATAATATCCTTAATCCATTCCATAATCAGTCAAACTTAAGACTCATCCAAAATATGTCTATCCAAATTCAAAGAAAAAATATTTTAGAAGAAAGGTTACTTAACATCAGATTTTACCAAAAACAACATAATGTATATCTTAATATCACATACCAAATATTTGATTTTCGTAATCACTTTTAAACCTTAATGAAAACCTGCATGATTCCATATTTATAATCTCAGGTTGTTGAATATATTCCTTAAATCCAAACATCTAATAATTCCAGAATAAGATAAACCATTAGATCACTAACCACCTTCCTGGTCACCAATACTATCCCATAAACATCAATTTATTATTATCTCAAAATCAAGAAAATATTTATGGTTATCTTTCCCAAGTCATTTGTTTTCAATAATATTAACTTATAACAGAATTACTTCTCTATATTTATGGTGTTATTAATCACATTATTCCAATTCCTTAAAAAATAATTAATGAAGTAAAATCCTTATATATGTCATGATTATTATAATTAGATAATTATTTATAAAATAACATAATTCTTTAATACAAACACAAGCATATTAATTATTCCTCTTCATCTAAGGTAGTATTATAAGCTTGAACATGATCCATTTTCCTCTTTTTGGGTATATTCCTTTGCCACTTGAGATATTGATTTTCATAGTGTCCCATTTCCTTATAGTTGAAGCATTGTACATTTAAAAACTTTTTCTTACCCTTGTAATCACAAGAACAATGGAATTTCTCTCCATACTTGTATCAAAATACCATCCCTTTTATGTAGGTACTAATGTGTTTCTATCCAAAATTATCACATGTGGGAAAATACTTCTTTCTCTTCTTTCCTTTATCCTACTTTTTATTAGATGTAATTTTATTCTTAGCATTTCTTCTGAAGCCATAATACTTATAGAATTATTTCTTTGTCTCATTAGCACATGATAATATATCCTCATATGATGATAATTTTTTTGGGAGACTAGTTACCTTTGAATGATTGAAATAATACCATAAAAGATTGGATCCTTCTTACTCTTTGGATCATGTGCATTGGTGAGGTTCTCATTCCTACTATGAGTTTCCACTTATAAATGACAAAATACACTATATTAGACCATATCATTATGAAACATAATGTATAATCTCAAAACTAGTAAAATACTTAACATAAATTGATTTTTTACATACCTAAACTCATAAATGTGGTTTGTTTGGGATGTTATTCTATAGTTATCCTCAAAGTCTAAACCAAGGTTATGTTCCTTAATCTAGGATTTCCTAAATCTACTTTCCAAAGTTCCTACTAAACTTTCTCTAATACTAACTTCAAATACCCTGACCCCAGTAGTTGGGATCCAGTGCCTTACAATGGTACTACGAGCAAGTGTTCACATCCCAAAGGACTGAATAGTTTAGTAGGTTTGGAAAAACAGATACAAACATAAGTTTTACATTACAACTTGGAAGAAAAAAAACATATAAAATCTATTAAAAACACCCATAAAATTCTATATTATCCCTCCAAGTCATTCATAATATACATCTTCCTATCCTGGGGAAAAATAAAACATAAGAAAGGGGTGATATCAGATTCTCAGTAAGGGTAAACAATACATTGAAATATATCATAAAAATAAACTATATGGAAAGGTGAATAACTAAAAGCACATTCCATTAAAACATAATCTTGAGCATAATATGGCAGGAATAAAATCTGAATAAATAATGCCATATAAATAATCACATGAGAATGAAACTTAAACATGAATATTATACTAGTCAAATAATCACATGTATTATCAATTAACAATATCATAATGATGTAATTCATAATTTAGGATATCATAAACATAATGTAAAGGCTTCTTCCAGTACACTATACATAAATGGGTAAAAACCTGGTCTTGTTTGTCTCATGAGACCTACTAATGCATCGAGGGGCTATATCGGACCCCACCCGTCACTTACTAAGTCCAATGAATTCCTCACATGAATAGTTTGAAGAAAATTAAACAAATAAATTCATATTGAAACTATCATATGAAATATTAATGACTTTCCCCAAATAATAAATGTAATCATAAACCATCCAGCGTAATATGGTGAATGGTATCAAGATAGTACATCCACAGTCAAAATAATCATAAACCTTTAAATAAAATATGTTAGATGGTAAAAAAATATATCAATATCAGTAAAGAATAATATTAAACATTGGGTGTTGAAATAGATGAAAATACTCTAATAAAATCATTGAGTATTTTTTAAGAGAAATACCCTTTTTTACTTTTGGAACAAAGAGTTGTTTTGGAAAATTACTTTGTATTTGTCATAAAATCATATTATAAAAAATTATATCCTAGAAAATAAAAAATAAATTAAATGAAATTATGTTCAAGGCATAAATGGTATCCAACTGAAGTTAAAACATGTAAAAAGAGTTTTTAAGAAGCTTTAGAAATGGGCCACTTCACTGCGGTTCAAGGGAAAATGTAAAAGATAATTTAAAGTAGACAAAGGATTAATTGTTTAAATAAAAAAAATAAAAGATGTAATATAGTTTTTATGATAAAAATAGTGATTTTATAAAAATATTTGTGCCTTAAAATAGATTATGGAGTGTTCTTGAAAATGGGTAAGAAATTGGAATGTTCCCCTTAATCTGGCTTGCATATCAGGAGGAATTAAAAAGGAAACCTTATAAAACATAGATTTCCCATCAAAGAAAGAAGAGTTGAGAAAGGTAAATATTTTTGGAACATGAATAAATAATTTACAATAAGTACATAATAATAATTATGAATTACATTGGGGTAAAGAGAGAGAAAGTGTAACCTGAAGGAAAAAATGGAGATTCAGGAAGAAACTCTTACCCCTTACAATCAATCAAATCACATGCCCCATAAAATTAATAATAATAAAATGAAACATTTAATACATTTAATATATATATATATATATTAATGATATGAAATATAAAATTGTAGTAAACATACACCATACATAACAAATAAGTGGTGAATAAGGCATATCTCACAGAAATAAAAGTGAGATGAGAAAACCCTTACCTAATGTGTGGAAGTGTTCTGTAGTTGCACTTAATGTCTTGGATAATGGAGAGAGATTAACTAATAACATAATTAATAACCTATTAAACATGTATTTGATTTATTATAATTTTATTAAGTTCATTTATGGCCTTTCTGATGAGTTATAATATTTAATTTCCTCGTTTGAGAGTGTTTGATTTTTTGGTTTTCGTGATTGGTTCACTTGTATTTTTTGTTTGAAAGATCGTGTAAAATAAGAATAGTTATCCAAAATTAAAATTATACATTATTAATTAACTTTTATAATATTTAATGAAATTTATATCATTTTTTTCAGATATTACAATGATTCATTAAATAAAATGTTAATGATAACCATTTAGATTATTTTGGTATTTTTTCGATCATCAAACACTAGTTTTGTTTTATTAATTAATATTATGTATATATACTGGTTCCAGGACACTAAATTAATTGAAATATAAATTTTAAAATATGTTTTAACCATAAAATGGTTTTATGACCATCCTTGAATGTGGTATTAGAAAATTAAAATCATCGTCCACAAAGGTGGTGAATCGACACCTCAGAGACGACATTTTCATTTTTATAAAGAAAATGAGAGAGAAAAGAATTGATGGTGGATATATCATTATCATAATAAAATTCCCATATACATAAGATACTTGAGTTAACATTAATTTTTTTATAGAGGAGGTAAGGAAAGGATAATAAAACAAAATAAATGGAAAGAAAATTAGAAGAACAAAAGGGGATTTTACTTCTTGAATTCTTCTCCTTGAGAACCTCATTAAGGAACTTTGAAATGGTATTTTGGGTGAGAACAACAAGAACAGAAAACGTGGGAGAGGTTTTGGAGAGGTATTAGTAAAAAATTGGATAAGATTTAGGGATTTTGAGGTGTGAGGAGAAGAGATGGTGATAGGTGGTTTTTATAGTGGAGAGTGGTGTTTTTATTATTATTTTATTCATTATTTTATTATTTTGGATCAAGACTATGAATAGATTTTATTCACATGAATAAATAAATGAAATAGGGAAGGTAATTTATATATTATAATTATTACATCATTAATTAATCAATAAATATTGTATTTAACTTATAATGTTATATATCATAAATTACCGCATTTCACTGTTCACCAAAAATTCAGTTATTTTAAAAAAATCCCAAAAATTCACCCTTACCATTTTTTGATGTGTAGAATAAAAAAATGGACTCCAATTTAGGAACATAATTTTCTAAATATTAAATATTTATTTTTTAAAAAAAATCACCATTTATTCAAAAATACCGATTTTAATATTATAACTGACTTTATAACACTTTCAAAAATTAAGGTCACATAAAATTATCTTATAATCATAAGAAAACAAAATATTAATTTATGAATCTATTTCATGAAAGTAAATTTTCTTTTACATAATTATTTTAATTATAAAATTGTGAATAAAAAATTTACATTTCACAAAAATACCAACACTTAATTTATCATTTTTAAATATTTATTTACTTATTCTATGATATAAATATATCATATTTTCATTTATAAGATACTAAAATTTTATTTTCACTTTCACAGGTGTGGTTACTATTCTGTTGGCCATATTATTATTCCTAATGGTTATATTACTATTCCAATGGTCAGGTTACAATTGTATTGGTATAAGTTCCTTAATTTCTTGAAATACCTATTATTTCATTAATTATTCATTTATAAAGATTTTATTGTGTTATATATGTGATTTTATGAAATTTATAATATATAACATAATTATAAGAAGATAAATTCTATTGATAAAATTTTGGTTCATTACATATAAATACTTTTATACACACATGCACACACATATATATGTATATATATACATAAAACATTTCACAACCCAAATTTTTTAACGCTTAATATTAACAACAATAATGTAAATATATATATTTACACACATATATAACATGTCACATGTTGTGTGACAATTTTATTAACATATAGAGTTCTTGGATTTACCAAAACCCTATACGCAAGGTCTGTATAATATATTTTCAAATTTTATTTCACAAAACCATTTAAATATTAAATAAAAAATTTGTGTGCAACAAATTAATAATTATTGTATGATAAATTCATCGATTTGTTTTATTTTTTAACGATTCTCTCTCCAATTTTTTATTTCACAAAATTTTCTCCCATTAAAATCATAACTCCCACACCCACCCACCATTCATGATTCTCACAGTTAATATCCCATTTATATCTCCTCTATTTAATTAAAATAATCACTTTTATCATTATTACGCCACACACTTTACACTCATCATCATCATTATTAAAATCATTTAATATCCCCATTCTTTTTTAACCACACACACACATATATATATATATAAGACAACACACATACACATATATAACTTTTAAATATATATATATATTCCCATGAACATATATGTATTTATATACATATATAACAACGCTAATTATTCATATAATATCATAATATATATATGGAAAAGTAAGATATATGTATACATACATTTATATATACATATACATATGTATATATATATATATATCACATTTTGTAACACAAATAATTTTTGAAATGTTTAATTACAACACGATTCATGTAAATATACATATTTACACACATGTATAATATGTTACATCATATTTAATATACCACATGTAATTAAAATTTTGAAAAACATATTTAAATTCAATAATATTGAAATTCCCATAGTTATATAAATCTTCCTAAATTAAATCATTTTTAAATAACTTCTAAAAAAAATTTCAAAATTTAAAATCAATATTAATTAACTATCAAACCCATTTTAAACCATTTGTAATTTTTTTTAAAAAATGGATGAACCTCAGAATCACTAAAAAATGCTCTAGAATGACAAATTAAGGCTTAATAATTTTTTGGACCTCCATAATAATTTATTTTAGAATATTTTAAAAGTTTGGTATTAGTAAAAATATTATTTATTTTTTATGATATCATGAAAAAAAAAATCACCAAAATATATAAAATATGATATAATATAAAAATCTGTGAATATTTTTTTTCAATTAAAATAAAACTACTAGGAGGAATATATTTTTCACTGTTTATGAATTTTTTGTCTTCAAAATTGATTTGTTTTTATGCAGGAATTCATTAATCAGTATCGAACACAATTTATATTAATCACAAGTGGAATTTGAATAGTTTTTAACCATATTTTAATCAGATATGAGATGTAAATCAAGGATATCCCAATTAATATTTTTTAAACCTCAATTTGATTAAATTAATTATGATTAATTAATTAATTACCCTTTTTATTTATTTATAAAATAATTATATAAATTTTTTGAATTATAAATAAATTATAAATTTATAATTTTTTATTTAATAAGGTGTAAAATATTCCAATTTCTTATTGTGATTGATTGTTTCAAATTTCATGTGTTGACGACCTAATTCCCACTCCCAGCAAATCCAGCTTCTCTGTATTTTCCCTTTTGTAATTTCTGCAAATATGAAATCTTCGAACCAAAGAAACAAATAGACATCTCTTCCAGTGGCCGCTAGATTCTTCCTCATCATTTTTGTATATTAAACTCTTTTTCACTAGACATCAATGTCAGTGGAAATAAATCAGAAGCGTCCAGGGGAAGGGGAATTTTAAATTCATCAGTTTTGGATTTGGTGAAGGCATTCTCTACATAATCAAAACCCTATAGAATCTTGAATCCCTAATGGAATAATATGATGGGAATTTTGATTTTTTATCAATTCCAAACTCTCCTCCTCTAATTGTTATATGAGCTTGTTCTCAAGCTCACATGATCCCCTCAAGAGTTCATCTCTTGACTGATCCCCTCAAGCTCACATGATCCCCTCAGGGACAGAGGTTTGTTGGGGCACCTCCTCATCTATCCCCGATAAATATTTTTTATATATCCGATATCTTTAAAAAAAGATATTTTAATATATTTGACAAGATATATCTGATATCTTTGACAAGATATATATGATATCTTTGAGAAGATATATTTTATATCTTTGATGAGATATATTTAATATCTTTAATCAGATATGAGATATTTTTTAGGAGATACATGATATTTCAACTTCTATTTATATGAGATGTGCGGCTCCTCTCTCGGCAGTTGTTGGAGGCAGTGCAGTTGTGTTTTCAAGGAGCAATTTTCAGATCTGCAACCGGTGGAACTACTCTGATTTGATCGGCTTTCATCTGTGGTGGTTTTTGATCCGATCCTGGTGTTTTTCATCTGCACTTTTGTTCGGACATCAATCTTATGCTTTCACGGTCAGATCTATTTGGGTTTCTTTAGCAGGCAACATTCTTCATTTCAGGCTTCATTCAGACTGCATCTATACTCCGACTTTGATCCACTATTTTTCTAAGTATTACTTTTGATATCCCTGTCAATTTTGGGGAGTCTCTACCGTGTACTTATCTAATTTTAATGGAACCCTCTTTCTGGACTAGGTCCCGTGGTTTTTTTCTTTTTTGGGTTTTCCACGTAAAAACTTCTGGTGTCAATTTTATTTTCTGCACCTATTTTTTGTCGCTACGCATCCGCTGTTTGAGGGAAATATTTCTCCACTGCGCGTTCGTGTTTTTTTGTTGTTTGCGCATTCATCGCTTTCTATCTTTCCCAACATCTGGTATCAGAGGGTTTGATTTTTATTTCATATTCATTATGGAATCCAATTATAGCTAGATGATTTTATTGAATGGTACCAATTATCATATGTGGCGACTTAAAATAAAGGATCTACTTTTTGTCAAGCGAATTCATATTCCAGTGTTTAGTACCCAGAATCTAGAAAGGATGTCAGATGAAGAATGGGCGTTCGAGCATGAGATGGTTTATGGCTTCATTCGCCAATGGGTCGAAGACAACGTGATGAATCACATTGTCAACATCTCTCACGCCATAACATTGTGGGAGAAGCTCGAGACTACCTATGCTTCTAAGACTGGAAATAATAAATTGTTTCTTCTCAAAAAAATTATGAATTTGAGGTACAGAGAAGGTACATCTATTTTTGATTATTTAAGTGAATATCAGGGATGTTTTGATCAGTTGTCTGTCATGGGTATTAATTTTGAAGATGAGGTTTTAGCACTTTTATTGCTTAACACGTTACCTGATTCTTGGGAGAATTTATGTGTTACTCTAATCGGTTCTGCTCCTAATGGTGCTATGACATTCAGTTTTGTTAAGTCTGCTATTTTGAATGAAGAAGTCAGGAGATGTACTCAATAGAAATATTCAGAGCTTTTAGTCATATAGAACAGGGGGAGAAGCCAGGAAAAGAATCAGGGACAGAGCAGTCGAGGAAAGAGTAAAAGCAGAAGCAAATCTAGATCAAAGCAGAGAGATTTTGAATGTCATCATTGTGGTAAGAAGGGGCATGTTAAGAAGTTTTGTTATCATCTGAAAAGAGAAAATAGAATGAAGGAAAATCAGCCAAAGAAGAATATCGATGGAGATGATCTTGTCGCTGCCGCTACAGGGGGTGATCTTGATATTGTTTATGACTCCATTAATATTGCTTCTGATCATTCTTGCTGGGTTGTTGACAGTGGTGCCTGTTTTCACATGACATCAAAGAAGGATTTCTTTACATCTTACAACCCAGGTAATTTTGGGATTTTGAATATGGGTAATGATGGTCATGTTGATGTCGTAGGTATCAAGACTGTTTGTTTAGAGACTAGTACTGGAAGTAAGCTGATTTTGAAGAATGTTCGACATGCACCAGAGGTTCACTTGAATCTTATTTCTACCAGCGTTCTTGATGATGAAGGGTTTATCAGCACATTTGGTGATTGCCAATGGAAGCTTTCTAAGGGCTCTTTGATTGTGGCTCGAGGGAAGAAGCAGTCAGGTTTGTACTGGACTAGAGCATCTATTTCATGTGATATTGCTTGCGTTGTTGAGTGCAGTGGTTCTTCCAAGTTGTGGCATAAGAGGCTCAGTCACATCAGTGAGAAAGGGCTTGGTTGTTTGGCCAAGTGAAATATTCTTCCAGATTTTAGGAGTGTAAAATTGGACACATGTGACCATTGCATGGCTGGGAAACAAAGCAGAGTGAGTTTCAGCAGTCATCCTCCACACAGGAAGTCATAGGTACTTGATTTAGTACATTCAGAAGTTTGTGGTCCTCTAAAATCTAAAACCTTTAGTGGCAGTCTTTATTTTGTGACATTTATTGATGACTACTCATGGAAGCTCTGGGTTTATGTTTTGAATTCCAAAAGTTAGGTGCTCAGTGTTTTTAAGTAATTTCATGTTTCTGTTGAGAGGGAATCAGGCAAGAAATTGAAATGTATTTGCACTGACAGTGGGGGAGAGTATTGTGGTCCATTTGATCAATATTGCAGGCAGGAAGGTATTCGGCATCAGAAGACACCTCCCAAGACACCTCAGCTAAATGGTTTAGTTGAGCGGATGAACATGACTTTGTTGGAAAGAGTTCATTGTTTGCTTTCGGAAGCAAAGTTTCCTGGACACTTTTAGGGTGAGGCTTTACTTACTACTTCTTATATTATCAATTTATCATCTTCAGTTTCTTTGCAGACAGACACTCCCGATAAGTTTTGGTATGGAAAAAGGATCAGGTACGATCACTTGAAAGTTTTTGGTAGCAAGGCTTTTGTTCATGTGCCTAGAGATGAGAGATCCAAGTTAGATGATAAGTCACGGCAGTGTATTTTTATTGGGTATGGACACGATGAGTTTGGGTATAGGTTTTATGATCCTTCTTTGAAGAAACTTGTCAGAAGCCGAGATGCAGTGTTTAAAGAGGACCAGACTATTGCAGATATTGATAAGGGAGAAAAGTCCACTTCTTTAACTTTTGATGGCTTTGTTAGTCTTGAGCCAAGTTCTGATTCAAATTTACCTCATATTGTTGATTCTGATGATCACATTGATGTGAAGAATGATGCTCAGGGTGAATAGGTTGGAGTTGATATTTCTGATGCACCTTTTTTTTCTGATGATCCGGTTCCTGGGGTTATCAATGAACCCACATTTCCACTCCGGAGGTTATCTCGGCATCATACCATTTCTACTTGGTATTCACCTGATAAGTATGTGCTCCTCGCTAAAGGGGGAGAACCAAAATCTTTTAATGAGGTGATGGAAAGTGAACAGAAGGACAGATGGGTTGCGGCAATGGATGACGAGATGACATCATTGCACGACAACCACACTTTTGAACTGGTGAAGTTACCGACAGGTAAGAGAGCTTTGCAAAATCAGTGGATTTATCGGATTAAGAATGAAGAATCCAGTTTTGTTCCCTGATATAAGGCAAGGTTAGTTGTTAAAGGCTTCTGTCAAAAGAAAGGTATTGATTTTGATGATATTTTTTTCACCTGTTGTCAAAATGTCTTCTATTCGGGTTGTTCTTGGTTTGGCTGCTAGTTTGGATCTGCAGATTGAGAAGATGGATGTGAAGACATCTTTCCTACATGGAGATTTAGAGGAGGAGATTTATATGGAGCAACCTGAGGGTTTTTTTGAAACAGGTAAAGCGAATCATGTCTGCAGATTGAAGAATAGTTTGTATGGTTTGAAGCAACCTCCGAGACAATTGTATAAAAAGTTTGAATATGTCATTTCTCATCAGGGTTTCAGGAAGACATGTTCTGATCATTGTGTGTTTGTTCAGAGATTTACTAATGATGATTTTATTATACTGCTGCTTTATGTTGATGATATGCTCATTGTTGGCCATGATGCTTCTAGAATTGACAGATTGAAGAAGGATCTTTGTCAGTCTTTTGCGATGAAAGACTTGGGGCCAGCACAACAGATTCTTGGCATGACGATCTCCCATGACAGGAAGGACAAGAAATTGTGGTTATCTCAGGAGAGATACATTGAGAAGGTTCTTCAGAGATTTTCTATGGATAGATCTAAAGTGGTTAGTACTCCTCTTGCTTTACATTTTAAGCTCAGCACCAGTCAGTCACCTTCTACTGATGAAGAGAGAGAGGAGATGCAACACATACCTTATTCATCTGCCGTTGGCTATTTGATGTATGCTATGGTATGTACTAGACCTGATATAGCTCATGCAGTTGGTGTGGTCAGTCATTTTCTATCGAATCCAGGTAGAGAGCATTGGAGGGAAGTGAAGTACATTTTTCGCTATCTTCGTGGTACTTCTGATATGAGATTGTGTTTTGGAAAATGGGAACCTATGATTTTTGGCTTTACAGATTCAGATATGGAAGGAGATATTGATTCGAGGAAGTCTACTTCAGGCTATTTGATCACTTTTGCAGGGGGAGCTGTATCTTGGCAGTCTAGGTTGCAGATATGTGTTGCTTTATCTACCACAGAGTCAGAGTTTATTGCAGCTACAGAGGCATGAAAAGAATTGTTGTGGATGAAAACTTTTATTCAAGAGCTCAATTTTAATCAAGACAGATATGTTTTATTTTGTGATAGTCAGAGTGTTATTTGTTTGGGAAAGAATTCCACTTTTCATGGTAGGTCGAAACACATCGATTTTCGGTATCATTGGATCCGTAATGTTCTTGATTCGAGAAAGTTAGAGCTTGAGAAGATTCATACTGATGACAATGGGTCAGACATGTTGACCAAGAGTTTACCCAGAGGAAAATTTGAGACTTTCCGACTGATTTCAGGGTTGGAGATGATCCCCAGTTGAGTCGGAGGGGGAGTTTGTTGGGGCGCCTCCTCATTTGGCCCTGATAAATATTTTTTATATATCCGATATCTTTAAAAAAAGATATTTTGATATCTTTGACAAGATATATCTGATATCTTTGACAAGATATATATGTTATCTTTGAGAAGATATATTTTATATCTTTGATGAGATATATTTACTATCTTTAATCAGATATGAGATATTTTTTAAGAGATACATGATATTTCATCTTCTATTTATATGAGATTTGTGGCTCCTCTCTCGGCAGTTGTTGGAGGCAGTGTAGTTGTGTTTTCAAGGAGCAATTTTCAGATCTGCAACCGGTGGAACTACTCTGATTTGATCAGATTTAATCTGTGGTGGTTTTTGATCCGATCCCGGTGTTTTTCATCTGCACTTTTGTTCGGACATCAATCTTATGCTTTCACGGTCAGAT
This sequence comes from Viscum album, assembly GCA_963277665.1. NCBI lineage: Eukaryota > Viridiplantae > Streptophyta > Magnoliopsida > Santalales > Viscaceae > Viscum > Viscum album. The sequence goes on from OY728156.1 coordinate 1,815,098,473, forward strand.
CTATTTGGGTTTCTTTAGCAGGCTGCATTCTTCATTTCAGGCTTCATTTATACTGCATCTATACTCCGACTTTGATCCACTATTTTTCTAAGTATTACTTTTGAGATCCCTATCAATTTTGGAGAGTCTCTACCATGTACTTATCTAGTTTTAGTGGATCCCTCTTTCTGGACTAGGTACCGTGGTTTTTTCCTTTTTTGGGTTTTCCACGTAAAAATTTCTGGTGTCAATTTTATTTTATGCACCTATTTTTTGTCGCTACACATCCGCTGTTTGAGGGAAAGATTTCTCCGCTGCGCGTTCATGTTTTTTTGTTGTTTGTGTGTTCATCGCTTTCCATCTTTCCCAACAACATGATCCCCTCAAGAGTTCATCTCTTGACTGATCCTGATTGAAAAATATTTTCTTCAATTCCTCCATATTAATGCTTTGTTCTTTCAACTCAATCAAAGGGAGGTCCAAAATGTTTTGAAATTTATTCAAGCCTATAAAATATTCTTCGAAGCTCATATGAAAAGAATCAAATTCCCCCACCCCTAGATCAAAATGAGCGATATTCAGTGGCACAGATTCCAGGGATTTGAGTAGCTCCATGTTAAGATTTCCTAGTACTGAGGATCGAATGGTTCTGTATTTCACCACTTTAAGGGGGATTTAGAGGAAATTTGAGGACTACTATTCCATGAGGATTATTTTCAAGGGTTTTATGGTTCGGGTTGATGAGTGGGTTTTATACATAGACAATGCGTACAGGAAGGAGCTGTAGAGTGTTTTGGGGGAGAACGTGAGTTTTCCACAAGTCTTCATCAGAGGGAAGCATCTTGGAGGATACTAAGTGTTGAAACAACATTATGAGGTTGGGGAGTTTGGAAAGATTCTTGATTTTATTTAGGTTTTTAATCTTGACCATATGTGTGAGTGTTGTGGTGATGTGAGGTTCATTCCGTTCCTTGAGTGCAGTTGGACCATGCAGTTTTTTGATGACGAAGGAGGTGTCTCATTGATGTTCCATGAATGAAATGAGAATGGATTGATTTGGTTCTCCAATTACATCTCTTGAATTGAGTGATATTGGTTCAGTTTTAATGCTCTAGTGCATCTTATTTTCCTTTTCATTTTTTACAATGTTGTTGATGCATTTGGATCTAGTTCAATTATCTCAATGAATTGTTCTTTTTTTTGGTTAACTATTTTTTATTGATATTTATGCATTTGGATTGGATTTCAAATTGAAAATTATATATAAAAACCAATAATAATATTTTTTTTATAATTATATGTTCCTCTATGTATATTTGATAAATTTGTAAGTCATTTCAAACCACCCCCACCCCCACACACACATAAATTGAACGTGGCTTAACATATGAGGTTGGTTGTGAATCCCTAAGAGGACAATTTTCATATACCAACTATCCAATCCCCAAAAATAATATAGTTTTTATTTTATACTTAGGGGGTAAAAATATTATCAATTACAAATTTCCACTCGAGCATCCAGTAGAGGGTTTTTAGGCCAACTTCCATTCACTTTTTCACTGGAATTTGGTCTAAAAATGCATATTCACTACCACAAAAATGGATTTTTGCAGCGGTACCCTTTAATAGTGATAAAAAAGCTCTATTAAAATACCCCTTTATTAGTTTTTTCTCATTGATAAAGGTACCCCTTTATCAATTCTTTTTTAGCACTTTTAAAGGTACCCCTTTATGAGGGCTTTTTTAGCAGCACTGATAGGGGGGATTTATTAGCACTTTTTCACTAGCGATGATAAACAGTAAATTTAATAAAAAAATTATAAATCATTAAAAATAACATATTAAAATAAAAATATATTTATATTGATATATATATATATATATATATAATATTTTATTAAATATGATTTGTATAAGGATAAATACACATTACACTTAATATATAAGATATTTTGTAAAAAATGTATTATAAAATATTTAAAAAAATAATATTAATTAATAGTTTTCTAATTATTATCGATTAATAGTCATTTAATAATAATTTGAAGATATAAAAAAATGTTCTAAAATAAGTTAGAAATATGACTCGAACTTCAAATCACCATAACTTTTGATCCGAGCGTTCATTTGAGCTCTACCACATATCAAATTGAAGCCTACGATAAGCTCTATGCACTAGTGACATGGGGGAACCCCCTATAAGATTTTTCAAGGCCAAAAGGACCAAAAGTACTCAAAAAATGAGTTTTTAGTCTGGGTATCACAATTTTTTTAACATTCGATGGAATTTCAACCTTGTTTAAGGGGGTGCTCTTATTTTTTTCGGTAGAGACTCAATTTAATTTCAAGTATTACACTCATAAGGATATTATGACATTCAATTTTTATCATTTTTCATAGTATACTATTATTTATAATTATGTATATACACTTATATACATATTTGTATATATTTACACACAAAAAGTTAATTTTATAAATTAACATGTAATCATATTTACATATAAAATATCTTTTTAAATATATAAACCCTATGTAAATAAAAAATAATATCCATTTTGTTTAAAATAAAAATATGTGAATATTTATATACCTATATAATGTGTGTTTGTATATATATGTATATATTTTTGTGCATCTGTATTAACAAACTGATGTATATTATCTATATATTCTAATATACGTATATAAATATTAATATATAATATATGTAAATAAATAAAAATATGTACATTTATATTTATAGATACACACATATAATATATATATATGTATATATATTGTATATATATATCTATGTATATATTTATTTATTTATAAATACATGCACACAAAAAACATTTCTAATAAATATATTTAAAAATAATCATATAAATATATATTAATATATGAATAAATATATGGATAAAAAGTAAAAGTAGATATATATATATATATATATCATAAAATGGAGAACAAAGCAACCTGGAGGAGTGGTAAGGGTCCAGACGCACAGGGGACTCATCTCGAGTTCAAATCCAAGAGGAGACAGGCGCGCGACGGTGGGTGAAGGGGATTCCTAGCACTTTTAAAGGGGGATGAAAATCCTAGAACTATTATTGGGTGGGGGGGATGTGCATGCCTAGTGTTGTTAAAGGGGTATTTGAGCATTGATAAAAATGGGGTATCCACTTCTGATTTTTTTAATTTCATTTAAAAAAAATTATTTTTGACTTTTATTAGGGATTTTATTTTATCACTGATAAAATACCCCTTTTATCAGCACTTTTTTTAGTGATGATAAAAAAGACCTTTATCAGAGATTTTTTTTACTGATAAAAGGGACCCCTCTTTTAATTACGCTTAGATCAAAAATACTTTTTTGGTGCTGTTGATGCATTTTTCTCGCATTGTTAAAAGGGTTTTCTGTAGTAGTGATTGGATCCTACTTGTATTGAAGTGGATAATTTTTTGGGTTGGGGGTGGCTCCATGGACATTGCAGGACACCCCTCTCTCTGGGCACATTATCCCCCTTTAATGGAGGGTGTGCCTCTCCCTGAGTAGGTATTTTAGATCCACAATCCTTATTATGCCTCTTCTGCGTGCATGACCCACTTAAGTCATAGGATATCTCTGTCCTTGTGAGATATTTTTCCCATACTCCAAATGATAGTCCTAGCTACAATTATTATCTCTTATCGTGCTAGGTGAGCCAACTCCATACATGTCACATTCCAGCCAGACGACGCAACCATGTGCTTGTGTCCCTCTTCAATCACACTTGCATTATGACCCTACTTAAGAGTCCCACATGCACTATACTCTAAACTTGACACACCTTCCACCATTAAAACACTTCCAAGAACTCTCTCATGATTTATCATTGTTTCTCATACCTCTGTAAATCATTTCCACTGTTGACTGACATTTCTACATCACTTGTGATAACAATCAAAATGACTTCCTATTATGTGTTAGAGTTATCTTCACTCACAATATACCTTCTTGGGTTTTCATGAAGAAACGAGTATCATATGAATTTATTGGGTCTGCATGACAGACTTCATTCCACTCGACCTTCTTGGGTCTGCAAGATGGATGTTGTTTCACCCGATTTGATTGAGTTTGCATGATAGGCACTATTTCACCCAGATGTCTGGGTCTGCAAGAGGGATGTCATTCCAATCAGTCATTTGGGTCTTCAAGATGAGCATTGTTCCACATACTTACTGGGGTTTTCAATATGTACGCTGTTCAACCTATCCATTTGGGTTTAAAAAACAATCACTATTCCACCCGACTGTTTGTTCTTGCTTTGCGGGTGCCCTTCCATTCGGCTATTTAGGCCCAAAAATCAACACTATTTCAACTGACCAATCATTCGAGCACTAGTAATCATCAGTATGTGAATTTTTTAGTGGCAATATATTCTGCAATAAAAACAATTATCTACTTTATCATGTGATCTTGGAAAACAATATCAAATATTGTTTATTATTATTATTATTATTATTATTATTATTATTATTATTATTATTATTATTATTATTATTAGGTGCTCCGTTGACCCAATCCCCGAGTCTGAAAAGGCACCCAATATTGGTATTAAAATGACCATCTTAATGTCGGGGTCACGATATCGCTGACTATTAGTAAATAAAAAACTATATGAAGACGTTGCTATATTAATTTGACCTCATAAAAATAATAATATAATTTTATAATAATAAAATTATTAAAATTTATCCAAAATCAAGGGAGTCAAGCCACCGTGACACGCCTATTCCAACACAAAATTCCCTTTCAACTCTTCTACCTCCTCCCTTCTTTCCATAAAAATGTTTTTCATTTATTTATTTCATTAAATTAACACACACACTCCCTCTCTCCAAAATATTCCCTCCCCAAAATATTCCCTCTCCAAAATATTCCCCTCCACCACGTCACTCATTATACATTCTTCCATTCAATTCCAAACTCCCCATTTAATTCTACTTTTCATTTTTTTATTTCCTCCATTATTCCATGACTTTTACAGATTCTCACTCCCTATTTATTATTTTTATCTCAACTCCACATTAAATATTGATTACATTTCTCATCATTCTCTACTTTTTTTAACCCATAAATTTAAAATGGTTTGTTTTATTATATATTTTTTATCTTCAACATTTTTATTTTTTAAAAATGTTATATATGTATATATATTTAACTTTGAATGTTTCATATATATATATATATAATATGTGTATATATATACTCTCATAAATAAAATTATACAATATATATGTATATATAAATATATATATAACAATATACACACACACACAACAATGTGAATTATAAATACTTTTATTCATACATGAACACAAAGATATATATATATATATATATATATATGTATATATATATATGTATATATATATATATATATTTATACATAAAAAATTTCACAACTCAAACATTTTTGCAATGCTTAATTTCAACAACACTAATGTAAATATCTATATATATATATATTAGGTGCTTGGGGGTACAATTACATTAAACACATAGACCACACACACATGCCAAAAAGGTAGACCATAGCCTCCAAGGGATATCCACCCATCAAGCCTTATTTATTCAGTATATGACCCGAATCCCCAGTGTACAAAAAGATGATTACATAGCCCAAAGGGCCAGTAATTGGCCTGAAGGCCTAGTGCAGCGTCATACCTACATCATACTGCGTGTGTCATGCCTATCTCACCGCCTACCTGCGTCATGCATCATGCTTCTCTCACCGCCTACCTATGGAAATTTTCTCCCACTCGGATTTGAACCTAGATATGATATAGGATTACAAGGAGCCTTTACCACTCAGGTAAGCCCCCTGCTACAACACATGTGTAAGGTTAACACTCACCTACCACTGGGAGGCCCTTCCAGGCCCATAGCATGCCACACATTCCCCAGATAGGTAATGGATTTGAATCACCCTATGCATAATACACATAGAGTCCAAGTCTAGCGGGACTCGAGCCTACGCCAATTTCCCTAGAGCGCGAGAGGTAAAACTAGTGGGTACTAATCGGCTAACACCCCATGGGAAAAACATGTGTAAGGGTAACACTCACCTCCCACTGGGGGGCCCTCCCAGGCCTAAAGTGTGCCGCACTTTCCCTAGCTAGGAAAATGGTTTTGAATCACCCATTACATAATATGCACAATGTTCGAGTCTGGCAGGACTCGAGCTTGGGCTAGTTCCCACAGAGGGTGAGGGGTAAAAACGTGTTATTTGGGTAATGAGGTATAGGTGGGAGCCACACATTTATCATTATTACACCACACATTTTACACATCATCATCATTATTAAAATCACTTAATATCCACCATTCTTTTTCTTAACCCCATAAATAATAAATATAAATATAAATATATATATATATATATACATATATATAACAATACACACACACATATATAATTTTCCAGTATATATATTCCCATGCACATATATGTATTTATATACATATATAATAATGCTTATTATTCATATTATATCATAATATATATATATGGAAAATTAATATACATGTATACATACATGCAGATATACATATACATATGTGTGTGTTTATATATATATATATATATCACATTTTGTAACACAAATAATTCTTGAAAAAATTAATTACAACCTGAAACATTTAAATATACATATTTATACATGTGTATAATATGCTGCATTATATTTAATATATCTCACGTAATTAAAATTTTGAAAAAAATATTTAAATTAAATAATATTGAATTTACTACAATTAAATAAATATTCCTAAATTATATCATTTTCAAATAACTTCCAAAATAATTTACAAACTTCAAAATTAATATTAATTAATTATCAAACCCATTTTAAACCACTTCGAAAAATATTCAGAAATTCCTGAACCTCAGAATCACTAAGAAATGCCCTAGAATGACAAAGTAAGGCATGCTAATTTTCTGGATATTTACAATAATTTATTTTAGAATATTTTATAATATTTATATTAGTAAAAATATTATTTTATTTTTTATACTTTCACAAAACACAAAAATTCCAGAATATATAAAATATGATATAATATAAAGATTTGTTAATATATATATATATATATATATTTGTTTCAATTGAAATAAAACTATTGGGAGTCATATTTTTCAATGTATATGTTTTTTTAAAATTGATTTGTTTTTTATATAGGTATTCATTAATTAGTATTCAACACAATATATACTAATAACACGTGGAATTTGAATAGTTTTTAACCATATTTTAAACATATATGAGATTTAAATCAAGATCTCCAAATTAATATTTTTTAAACATCAATTTGACTAAATTAATTATGATTAATTAATTAATTACCCTTTTTAGTTATTGATGAAATAATCATATATATTTTTTGAAATATAAATAAATTATAAATTTATAAATTTATAAATTAGTATTTAATAAGGGGTAAAATATTCTAGTTTCTTATTATGATCGATTGTTTCAAATTTCATGTGTTGATGACCCAATCCCCACGCCCTGCAAATCTAGCTTCTCTGCCTTTTCCCTTTTATAATTTCTGCAAATATTCAATCTCCGAACCAAAATGAAAAACATTTGTCTCTTTCAGTGTTTTTTGGATTCTTCCTTATTGTCACTGCATATTAAATTATTTATTGCTGGATATCAACGCTGGTGGTAGTAAATCCGAAGATTCCAAGGGAAGGGGAATATGAAATTCCTCATTTTTGGCTTTAGTGAATACGTTCTCTGCATAATCAAAACCCTGTAAACTACCGAATCTATGATGGAAGAATATGATAAGAATCCTTATTCTTTTGGAAATACCAACCTATCCTCCTCTAATATTTTTATGACCCTCCACTCAAGGTTGTGTGATCCCTTCAAGATTCCCACTCTCAAATGATCCAAATCAGAAAATATTTTCTCCAATTCCACCCTATCAATGATTTTTTATTTCAACTCAATCAAATGGAGGGTCAAAAGATCATATCCATGACATTCCATATCATAACCCAAGTATCACTCAAGGAATATTATAATAAAAATACACATTGTATTTAATAACTAAACAAGGGTCATGAGAAGCCATTCATTCCATTTAAAAAAATCATTATGATGATTAAATTTTCAAATCAATTACTAATAATTAAGAAGGGCCATGTAATCATACATTCCATAACATAATCAATCACATTTCATTCATTAAATTGAACACTTACCATCAATAAAAAGTGGAATGTAAGTAAGTATTCCATTTCAAAAATTCAATTCTCTATTTATATCGGTCCATTTTGATATCAACTGATGATACTCAAAAAGGTTTCATAATTTATTTAAATCAAGCATAATATAATAAATGATAAAACTCAAAAAGAGTTGTTCATATGACTTATAATGCATTTAACTCACCTAGACCTTTCATTTAAATAGGGGGAAATTCAACACACCTATGAAGGTGGTTTAATTTCATAGCCAATATTTAGGGGTCAAAGGTATATAAGAAACACACCCAAAAAGGGGTGGTTTGAGTCAAGGTAAACAACCTCTGATGATGCTATTAGATGCAAAAGGGTTAACTAATTTAGGAAATTAATATTATCATAATCAATTTCACATTTCAGAATTTATGCATGGAAAACACGACATGCAACACAACAAAATAAATTATAAACATTCTATATTTTAAGGGAAAGGGCATAAACCACCCACCTCAGGCTTAGGACGCTTCACTCATCCATTATTGAGCTTTAATTCAATCCATATTGAAAAAAAAAGAATATGAAAATGTTCTAAAAATATGGAATATTATATCATATTAAAATATCACTCAATACAAAAAAATAAACTTAAAAATAAGGAAGGTGAAATTTTATACTAACTAAGGGTGATAAGTCGTGACCGACAGTGCTTGATTATGAGTTTGATTGAAGGAGAACCATGTAATCCTAGGAGAAGGCCAAGGGGTAGATTGAACAACTTACTTGCATGGGATAAATTAGGGAGAAAAGGTGTGGATTTTGGGATAAATAAGGTAAGAAAAAAATAGTAAAATCAACCCCTTTAATGAGATGAACTATTTGGAAAAACCGTGTGCCAACTGTGCGAGCTCACTACCTAAGTGTCACTAATCATGTGGGTTAGGCGTACGATTTTGGAAAACCATGCGCAACCTATGTGATACTCTATAATTTATTATAGCACCTTGCACAACCGTGAAACCTATTGTGTATGGTTAAACTAACCTTTCACCTACTCTTATTATGTCACATGGTTGAGCCACATGATTACTACTAACCATGTGCCAACCGTGCACCTCATACCGTTTCTTTAAAAACTAGAGCTTTAGGCTCTGAAAATTCCCAAGATACTCCCATAACTCCACCAAGCACTTTAGTCACCCCTATAGTCTTAAATACCATCCAAAAATAAAACTTTAAAGTTTTTCAATGCTTTAATTTATATTATAAAGCTTGGTTTATAATTCTTCCCATATACCAAATGGGAAGTTCAAATTCCTTTGGAAAATATCTATTTCAAAACACATGATTGTACAAGATTATTTCTTATTAAATAGTACTAATGTTACTTTAATATAAAATAGTACTTTTAAATTTCTTTTTTATGGAAAATATATGAAAATTTTACAAAAATTGGTATTTTTCAATATTTAATGAAAAATATTTTCAAGGAAATACAAAAATTGCACCTAAACTAATTCTTAGATGTTGATTTAAAAAATAAAGTTCACTTTATTCAATTAAAATTATAAAATTTATAAATAAAACCTCTAAATAAAACCTTATTATGTGATAAAACACATTTATTAGGAATAAAACTATTTCCCTTTTTATTAAAAAACTAATTAATATAATTACAATGAATATAACTATGAATAATAATAAGGAATGAAATTGATTGCTAACTTACCTAGGTTGTTAAATTCCTCCTTAATTTTGGAAATTTCATCCCTTCAATTTTATTCATTGCTTAAATAAGTGGAGATATTTTTACTTCATATCATTTTCAAATTCCCATGTTTCTTCTTCAACCATATGGTTTTTCCATAAAACCTTAACCTGTAAAAGCACCTTATTCGATATAATCTGCTCTCTATGATCAAGAATTTGAACAATCTATTCCTCATAAGAAAGGTTTTGTTCCGACCATACTACTTTAGGGATCAAAACATAAGCTACATATGACACATATTTTCTTACCAATGAAACATGAAATATGTTATGTACCCATGAAAAAATAGGAGGCAAGACCACTTGGTAAAAAAATGATCCTAATTTTGACTGGATTTTATATATTCAAATGAACTGTGGAGTTAAATTCAATTTTTACCAAAAAAACATAACACTTTCACATAGATAAACTTAAAAAAAACATAATATCTTACCTCGAAAGAAAGATTTTTCATCAGGTTTTTGTGTAAATTTTCTACCTACTTTAATCTATTCTCATATACTACCGAATCATCTTCACCTTTTCATCCATTTATTTTACTAATTATAGTCCTAAAAACTTTATTTCACCTACTTTATCCCAACATGCTTAAATTTGACACAACTTTACATATAAAGTCTAAAAGGTTCCATTTTTATATAGGAATGAAAACTATTATTATAAGAAAATTCAAATATTGGAAGATGTTGATCCCAAATTACCTAGTAATCCATTTAATATTAAATAATAAAATCCTCCAAGTTCTGAATCATTCTCTTTAACTATCCATCATACTGAGGATGAAAATATATAATGAAATTTAATTCAACACCCAATGAATTTTGAAGGCCTTTACAAAAATTAGAAGTAAATCTAGGATCATAGTCAGGTACAACTAGGAGAGGAATTTCATGTAACATGACTACCTCCTTGAGGTACAATCGATAAAGTCAATCTAAATACATATTATCTTAAATTGGAAGGAAATGTATAGATTTAGTTAATCAATCAACAATAAACCAAATCACATTATTACCTCAAGATATCTTTGTAAATACCACCATAAAATGCATAGATATATTTTCCTATTTCTGATCTGGCATCAGCAAAGTATGAAGCATCACCTTCGAGAATTTTCATTCCGATTTAACCTGTTTACATGTCAAAAAATTCATGATAAATTCAGAAATGTATCTTTTCATTCCATCCCACTATAAATGTTCTTTAAGGTCTCTATAAATTTCAGTAATTCTAGGATGAACATAAAACAAATATCTATGATCTTCACTCAATAATTCTCTCTTTAACCTGGAATCACAATACACACATAATCTATTTCTAAATTCCATAGAAATTTCTTCATCAATATTAAATTATGGAAACTTAACCTTCTTAATAGACACTACCTTTTCCTTTAAAAAACACCCTTTTTAATCATTTCTAACAAGGTTGATTTTATTTACACCTGAAAAGAATAGAGGGAGTTACAATATTCACAAATTCTAATCCAATATTCATCAAATCATTTTTCAAATGATCATGTTCAAACATAACATAGTTAATGATGCATTATATTTCTGACTCACATAATCATATACTCGTTTTATTTTCTAGAATGATAATGAATCATGCAGTCATAATCCTTTATCATTTCTTTCCATATCCTTTGCATCATGTTCAATTATTTATATGGAATATATACTTCAAACTTTTATGATCAATATATATTTCACAATTTACCCCATATAAATGATGTGCCAAAATTTTTAAATCAAACATTACAACTACCAATTTAGGGTCATGCATATGATATTTTTTCTCATAAGGTTTTAATTAACTTGAAGCATGAGAAATTAACCAGTCATTCCACATTAAAAAACAACCCAATCCTTTCAAAGAAGAATCGCTGTAAATAACAAAGTAACCATTTCTGGATGGTAGGGCCAAAAAAGAGAATTCACTAATCTTATTTTCAATTATTGGAAACATTCATCACAATCCTTTTTCTAGATGAACCTAACTCATTTTCAAGTAAACTTGGTTAGTGATCTAGATAACCATGAAATCTTTTCAATAAACTGCCAATAATAGCCTACTAATACAAGAAATATATGAACTTCAGCAAAATTTTAAGGTCTTTTCCATTCATCAACCACATTATTTTTAGTGGGATCAATAGTTATTCCATATTTATTTACAATATGTCTAAGGAATGCAATCTATTTCAACCAAAAATCATATTTGATTAATTTTTCCATATAAATTATTTTCTTTCAAGGCTTGAAAAAAATACTTAGATGTTTTTTGTGATCCTTATAAATTTTATAATAACCAGCATGTCATTAATAAACAAAACTAGAAATTTATCCAAATATTTATAGAAAACTATATTCATAAGATTTATGAATCAAAATAGAGAATTTTTCAACCCAAAGTGCATAAAAACAAACTCATAATGCCTATACCTAGTATAAAACACAGTCTTAAGGGTGTTATACTCCTTTACCTTTAGAATATGGTACACAGACCTGAGATCAACTTTCAAAAAATACTTAGATCCTTGGACCCAATCAAACAAGTCATCAATATGAGGCAATATATACTTATTCTTAACAATAAAGTTATTCAATGCTCTCTAATAAATGTAAAGCCTCATGGAACTGACTTTTCAATTCCATAAGTTCCAATTGATCTATTAGATAGGGGGGTTTTGAAATAGGCTTAGCACTGGGCACTAATTCAATAGTAAAATAAACCTCTCGATCAGTATTAATACCAAATAATTCATTAGAAAAGAATTTTTATATGCATTCACTATAGGGAAATCATCAATATGAACAGACTACCTCTTCTAAAAAATATACGCAAGATAACTTTCATTTCCATTTTTTAAAATTTCTCAGATTCTTGACCTATTATCAATGATATGAATTCATTTTTGCATACAAAATGAAACTCATTATGAAAAACAACTTCTTTATCTCTACAATATATCTTAGAATAGTAAATAGAAATCCAATCCATTCTCAGAATAATATAAAACTCTATAAGGATAAAAAAACAAGGTTTTCAGGTAAATCCCTTCCACATACAACAAAAAAACTATTCTTATAATTTTTTTGCCTTAATAATTCCCTTATGCGTTTTTACCAAAAGTTATGGCTTCGTTTCTTGAGGTGAAATTTACAATTTATCAAAAAAAAATCAAAACTGAAGAAGTGTGTAGACCAAAAATCAATCAGTACATTGATATAATCTGAATAAATAAGTAATATACCTGACACCACATCATTGGATGATCCAAATTATGTCGAAGTAGTTGTAAAGGATTTATCCACACCTTTATGTTTGTGATCTCAATGATTTCCATCCTTCATTCCTAACTTTAGAAAAATACTTACATAGTGACCCATATCATTATAGTTAAATCATCTTACCATTGAATTTTCATTATTTTCATGATCATTTTATTTATATTCATGAGCCACATGTCCAAAATTTATGCATTATAAACACTTCCCAGATTTTATAATACATTCTCTAGGGTGATTTTTACCACACCTATCACAGGTTGAAAAATTTATTTTCTTACCTTCATAAATACTTGATAGATTATTCCCCATTTATACCATATGTACCTTTTCTTATACTTATTTTCATATAATACATGATTATTGATAAAATCCATTTCGACCTTCCCAACATATCAAAAAAAATTCTCATTACTTTTTAACTCATGAAAAGTCAAAGATCTTTAGTTTATTGGATTTAATACCAATTAAAAATAATTTATTTTACTCTCAAGATACCAGATAAAATTTAGTGTGTACCTTTTTAATCAAGAGATGTTTTCTTCATAAAAATACATTAAATTTTATTCCTTCTTCCTCAAATACAAGAATTTTTTTTCCATCATAATTCAAACATCCTTCAGAAAATATTTATTAAGGAAAATATTCTTCAATTCATCTTATTCCAAGGCATCAATATCTTATCTTTTTTTAATATTCTTAACCATTGTCCACAATTGGTCAACTTCACCTTAAAAAATGTAAATATAAAGAGTTAAATTATGATTATATGAAAAACCCATAACTTCAAATATATTTTCCAGATAATTAATCCATCCCTCAACTACCACTGAGTTTGAGGATCCACTAGATGCTGGAGGGTGTTGTCTCATAAAATGATCCACTATCGAAATGTTCTTTCATAGTAGATATGGTTTCTCTATAGTATGTACACCACTGCCATTTATAGACATCATTAGCTAAGACATCATAGAAACTAACTATACTGTTCCTATTCCAACCATTTCCGGTTGCTGATTTGGAAGGAAATCATCCTCTTAGTGATTTCCTACTTCAACTTCTTTGTTTCCAATATAGAAAACCATTCTTAACAAAAACAGTTTAGATGAAGTGACATGGTAATATTAAAATTATTTGATATCCATAAATTATAATCTATCAAGGGTATTTAATTTCATTATCATGACCTCCAAAATTTTCAAAACCGACCTCTGATACCAACTATAAAGACCTAATCCTTATTTAACCCATAATATCTTTTTTCAGTCTATAATTCACTTTCTTATATTTCAAGTATTTTTTTAGGTTTATAGTTTTATAGAATTAGGTCATAACTCTTATATAAAAAACCCATAAAATACATGTTAGACAATTCATATTAGTATTCATTTTCCCATAATACAAAACTTTAAAAAAAACATGCTTTTTTTTCAGGACAAATCTTTACAATTTTCAACTTAAATTATTTGTTCATAGTCATCGTTAAAAACTATGAAAAAAAATTTAAAATCGTGTCATGATTACAAAAATATAAATAAATAATACAAAAAAAAAACAAACCTGTTATTTTATTTTAAGACCATGAGATCATAAAAAGATTTTGTCTTTAACATAATAAACTTTGAGCTCAAATAATCATTTACTTACTCATTAAATCATCTTTACTATCCAAAGTTTTTTATAAAAAGATTTATAAAAAAAATAAAGGAAAAATCATAATCATGAGGGTTTATAAAAAGATACATGAGAACCCATCAAAACATTTTCTTAAAAACATACCTTTTTATTGAAAAAGAGTATAATCATTCATTTTAAAATTTCATTAGATTACCTTTAGAAATAAAATGATCTCCCTGAAAAATCATTAGAAATATTAGAAAATTCATGTAGGTGCCTTGGGATATCATATTTATATAATACTTACAAGAACCCTAATAATTGGAAGAACTAGTATATATGAATTCCAACATAATTCTCCAGAGAACATAATCATTACCCAATGCATTAGAGTGCTATATTGGGATCACACATAATCATGAGCTATATCAGGCTCACCTATAATCATAAAAAATTTATAAGGACCATTAAATTCATGAACCACATAAAATCTTCCATTTCCATCATCAAAATCATAAAAATATACTTTTTAAACCATATGAAAAACTTTTTTGTATATTGATATATCCATTTCCTTTAAAACCCAATTTTCATAACTAAAATTCTCATAATGATGGGAATAATGGTTTTTTATTTGAATAAAACAAAGATGATTTTAAAGGAATCTAAATATCAAATAATGGTTGCAGTGGCGGGAAAATCCATTGACACCGTATATGTTAAAATAAAACATCCTTTTGCCTTTTGCAAATAAATTCAAAACGTTCCACATAAAATATGTAAAAATATTATTTTTTAAACCTTTTAAATAAAGTAAAAAGACACATAAAATTTCATTTATAATTAATTTATTTCTATATAAGTACATATAAAAATTATTTTTAATAATATGGATATGGATAAAAGTATTTATAAAATAAATCTTTAAAACATTTAAAATGAGTTTTTAAGGTAAAATTCTTCTTTCCTCAAGTGTAAATTGTCACATACATTATTTATATTCCCAAATAATAGAATTATGTTAATTATTTACTTGTTTAAGAAACCTTTTCAAGTTTATTAATATTTTTATTTTATTTTTTACCATATCATATTCAATCAATTAAGTTCACATCAAATGTTTTGATGATATTCGAGTCATATGCCCAAAATGATTTTGGTAGGATGGATATGGTTAAATATGTCATTATTCCACTATATCTAGAATAATAATCATGAAATAATTATCATTTTTATACTTTAATTATATTTTTAAAATCAACTATGAAATTTGGTTATGAAAATGAACTACATTATAACCATGGATACGATAGACCATACATACGCATGAGTAACATTTCCAATTTCCAATGATCATGATGGATAGAAGGTAAGTATTATTTTAAATTTCATGAAATATGATTATATCATAAATATAATATTCTACATTTAAATAAAAATATATATTAGTCATGTGATGTGGTGATGAAAAATGAATCACATTGCATCATGGATTTTTTAGTCCACACATACGCATGAATGGTGTTATCATTTTTAAACAGATGGAAAGGTAATAATGTAGATGATAGTGATGAAAAATTTATTGCATTGGTTTTTGAGGTAGTAGTTCACCATACATACGAATGATGGGTTTTTTTCTCATTTGATAGAAGTGGATATGGATATAGACTATTCCATTAGTATAATAAAATATTAGTATATGGAAGATACTAATGTTATTATTTCATCATTGTTTAAGAAGATTTAAAGTAGGTACTATAAGAAATAAAATGAAAATGATCGGTTAAGAACTATACCTTTTCTTTGAACAATATCTTTAGGTTTATACCTAAAGCCTTTCTAGGTTGGTTTTCTGATAAAAATAGGGCCTTTAAGGCATGAGTAGGGATTTGATAAATTGATTTGTGTAGGGATTGGTTAAACCAAAAATATTTTTAAATGTGAAGAAAATAGGAGAGGAGGTGCCCTTTTATAAGAGAGGGGAGGGGAATTCTTGGATTTTCTTAATGTATTAAATTAATATAAATTAATTTTCATGTAAAAATGGATCCAAAATTATATATTTATAATATATGATTATTATGATTCTAAATCTTCGCATCCAATAAAATTTGTACAAGTTTAGGTGATATTTTCACCCTTATCTCTTTGTTTTATCCCCCTGTTAACCCTTTTGACAATTACTACAGTATCATGGTTTTTTACACTAAAGAGGTCAATAAAGTTATCATGAAAGGACAAGTTATCTATAAAAGGACCATATTTAATATTTTCAATTATATCCCAATCATTTTTCTTAAGATAATATTTTTAGAAATTTTAAATCATTTAATAAAACAATATTAAATATATAATATCATTAATGTCATTTTTGGAAGTATTCATTTAATTTGACTCTAATGAAATAAATATAGAAAATGAATTCAAATATAATCCTCTAAAACTCCCCAATAAGTTATTTTTATCTATAAAATTCTTAGTACACTGTAACTCACCCCAAAAAATATTAATTTTAGTGTTTTTAAAAATTATATACTTGATTTTTCTACTATTTTCACAAGCACTATGTCGATGTGGCGTAAGCACATTTAAGTTAATTATTTCATCACAAAAAATTAGAAATAAATTAACATGATAAAAAATCATTTATATTTCAATTAACCATTTATATCTGAACATAAGTTGGTTTTATTTTCATCACAAAATTTTATAGATATTAAAAGCAAGCGAGTTACAATTTTGAAATTATATTCACATAAAATAATATAAATGTTATAATCAAATCCAAGTGGAAAGAAATTTCTATATTTTAGAATATTTAATATTAAATTATGATATACAATTATCCAATAAAATAAAGAAATTTTTTAGGGAGAGTTAAGACCTTATTACATTATTTTAAACCTTAATTACTCAATTTACCCTTACTAAGGTGGAAAATATATACTACAATTATTATTAATAATGAAAAAAGGGAAATATTTAATTTTTTTTGGAATATTGATTAAAAATATGGAATATATTTTCATAAGATTCAATTTCTATAAGTGCAAAAAATTAATTTAAGATTAAAACACAAAACATAATGAAAAACAGTTTTTAGAAAAATGTTCTTTTAAGACCAAAAGAGAACTTATAAAAAATAAGGTATAATGATGATTAATATGTAATTAATTAGATTATTTATAATTAAATGAGGATTATGTTACTTTAAAATAAAATGGTACATTTAAATCACTTTATTTAATGAAAATAAATGACAGTTTTATAAAAATATTATTTTTCACTATTTACTGAAAAATCAATATATTCAAAAAAATATAAAAACTTCACCCTAAGATAATTTTGAGATTATGATTTCAAAAATTAAGTTCATTTTTTTTAAATTTAAATTCTAAAATTTTGAAATTAAACTTTTAAATAAAACCATATAATGTAAGAAGATGAGTTTATTTGAAATGAAACTGTTTTCTTTTTGATTGAGAAATTACTTAATATTATTATAATGAATATAACTATGAATAATAATAAGGAATTATGGATGTCATTACAACCGAACTTCTTGGTCCCACAAGATGGACCTTGCTTTACCCAGTTTAATTGGGTTCATATGACAAGCACTATTTCACTTGGACATTTGGGTCTGCAAGACGGGTGGTGCTCCATTTGGTCATTTGTGTCTATAATAAGTGTTTTTTCCACCTAAATTATTGGTTTCACAATGTAGATGCTATTCCACCCAACCATTTGGGTTTTAAAAACAAGAACCATTCCACCCAACTATTTATGTCCGCATAACAGGCACCATTTTTCCTGGACATTTAAGTGCACAAGATGACACTGTTTCACCCAGACTATGATTTGAGTATTAGTCATCATAAATATGAAAGTTTTTTAGTGTCCATATCTTATGCAGTAACAAAAATTATCAACTTTATATTTTCAGGGTGAGAAAAGTCATCAAATCTTGTTTAATTTTATGTAATCAAGTTGGTAATGTTTAGATTGATGTGAAATATTAGGACATTTGTTTATTTTTTTCCTTTTACTATGTATACAAGATTGGAAAATTTATTTTTTAAGGTATTAGATCCTAGTAATCCTTCCCTTTGTGAGGTTTTGGTGTTGGAGGAACCTAGATAAGGTTCCAATATATCTGGAGGGTGTTTGGAGGAAACAAGAAGTGACACCACCAAAAATGGCATGGCTATGACATGGAGGTGTGTACTGTGCCACAGTGTTGGTGACTGTGTCATAATGGATATTAGATATATTTTAGGGTATTTTTATAGGATAAACAAGTAAACTACCATTTTAGGAATGGCTACTCCCTGGAGGTAGGCTTCAGCATAGGCCCTTCTTAGGTGGTTGAGCGCTGCGACATTGAGCTAGGTGGGTATGAATTAGTGGGTTTTAAGGATACTTCCATATTAGTGGTTGTTTCACAATTGGATATAGGCTATGGAATGTCCCCTTTCATATTAGTGGGGGTTTTATGGCATGGATATTAGGGTTGCACCATATCCCCTAGATCCACTTTAATAGGATCTACCCCATAGAACCTAAAAATGGATTTGACAAAGGGGGGTTGTAGCATGGTCTCCTTCCACTACACCATAGCATTCCTATTTATCAATAGTATATTACATGGCCTAATATGTTGTATTGTGTTCTCTTTAAAAAATTTATTCATATAAACATCCCTAGGACTTCATAATCAATTATCGGCCCATTTTTCCTTTGAACCCTAGGAGACCAAGAGAGGTTTTTGAGGTTCTCTGAGTCCCCTTTCGATAAGGATCAATCCCGACTTCCCGTGTTCAATCGATGATGATCCAAGTTAAGATATACTGATTTTTTTCTAGAGGTTTATCTTTGTTCGATCTCTTTTTCCTCCCACTCTCTCGTTCCATGTTATGGATTTTGATATCCATCACTCTAAAAGAGTTTTCTTGGTTGTTTGTTGGTTCAGTTGTGGCACAAAATCCTTAGAGGGATGCAGTTATTTGTAGGAGAGGTGATCAAAGATCCTCAACTTTGATATGTTCTTGCACAATGAATAATTACACTTTTAAGGTTTGAGATTCATTGATTATAATATTTATTTAATATAAATCATAAAGTTATTATTTTTTAGCTTCTTAGATGGAAATTTAATTAACCCAAAAAAGATTGAAATAGATAAATAAATAAATTGGATAGTGATCACTTATCGATGTGTTATAACATGATAATGCTTTGTCTCTTATTTTTATAGATAGTGTTCTATCTATACTATGATTTATTTATCATGTTGTTTTTCTTGGTATAACATGTTAAAATTAATGGAAATGGTAAATAATTTAAAGCTGAAATTAATTGATTAATTGGATTAATAATTAAATAAGATACATTTTTGTAATCCAACATTTCTTGTAATTTTATGGTAATCAAATTGATTCTAATTTCATGTTAAATTGAATATATTATTCCATGTGTTATTGTAATTGGATAAATAACTTTAATTTTTAATGATTTTTGTGGATATTTTAATTTAAAATCCATGTTAATGAATTATTGTTTCTCAATCTTGTTAAAGATGAAAATAAATTCTTAGAAGCATGTTAAATAAATGATAACATGGTATAACTGACGCCTTAGGTTTCCTGTAGTTGGTACTTGTGATTAATGAATTAGTTATTTCAAGATGGAATAAAACTGGTTGTTTGATAAAGATAAATCATTGGGGTTAAGAGTTCCCATTTGTTTATAAATGCTGAATGCCTTATGTTGGGGGCCATTAGAGCCTGATTTTATATGAAGGCTGAATGCCTTATTTTAGGGATGAGTTTACCTATTTATTAGGATTATTTATTTTCTGACTTCTATGTGCTCTGGATAAGAGCCTTTCGATGTGACATGAGTCTGGGGTGGTTGATGAGATATGGGTGGGGATGCCTGAGGTTGTGGAAGTATTTGATGTCTATGATTGTGAGATGCATGGGTATATGCATGATGAGTATCAAGGATTCCACTAGATATGTTGGAGTGGGTTGAATATGGTCTTACCCATTGAAGTGTTAAATATGGATTCTTGCTTGATATGAATCTTTTTAATGTACGATTTTAAGTTTTCTAGTTTCTCTACTTTCCTTTCCCCATTTATTGAGGTGGTTGGATGTTCTTGGTTGCATATCTCTTTGATGGTAACTTTGGATTGTTTTCCCAGAGTACCTATAATTATGGAAAGTTTTATAGTATTTAATAAATAACTTAACCCTTAAGTTTGGTTCCTTCTAGGATTCAAATGAAAAGTATTAATCCTAAGAAACCATGGAATGAATTGGATTATGTATGGTGGGAATGTGATTTGATTTGTGGTTAATGAAATGTATCTTGGAATAATGATAATAGTAAATTAATGGTTTATGAATTATTTAATGGAAGGAAATTTAAAATGGATAAAAAATTAATTTAATGTATCTTTTTATAATGCTTTTATTCTTATAGGATATCTAGTTCTTAGTAGTGGAAACCATGATTTTGAGAGACGTTAGCTATAGTTGATTCAAATACTTAGTTATGACCATAATGTGGTTTTGAGATATATTATATAATGTATGGTTTTTTATTTCATACACTACCCCACCCAATGTCGATTAGGGTGACTGACATCCAGTGGACTATATGAGGGTGTTTTCCCTAACATCTTAGTGGGAATATGGATGGATGACTACCCCCTCTATCTCTGTTCTCTTCTCTTGGTAATATTTTGTTCTAGTATGAATGATGTTTAGTTTTCCATAAATATGTGTAGAGGCCTTCATGTATTTTAGTTATTTCACACACATGTATCTCTGGATATAGTATCCAAATGGATATTATAGGAATGATGTGCATAGGCTATGATGGCTTGAGGTACTTACTCAGTGTAGAGGCTATGATGGATTTATGTATAATACTTGATGTTTGATACATGTAATATAGGTTGTGGTGGATCCCATCAAATACTTTGTTACTATATGGAGATGTGATATGGGATGATGAGATTATGTGATGCTCAAGGTGGATTTTGTGATACTTATCCCAGATGTCTTTAGGCTGGCTTACTTTTGGAGAGGGATGGATTAGGACATGCGACATTGGGGAAGAGTGTAAAACCAATGGGGACGTGGTAAAAGGTTAACCTTGTTGTTTTATTTCTATAATACATGATCTATTATATGCAACATTTGGTGACAGTTAGACATGGTGAGGTTGATAAATTTATATACCTTTTTAGGTGATGAGTTGGTTTCACTTGTTGTTCACTAGGATTTATTATGCTTTCGTTATATTTTTCATGAGATAATTTGGGGAGGATCCTATTTGGTATATTTTTATGATCACCCCACATATATATAAACTATATTTTAGGTCATCAAGAGTAGGTTATATATCGGGTTGGATATTATTAGCTCGTGTTTTTGTAGAAGCTGTTTGGGATCATGGTCACTTCTGCCTTTACCTTTTTGGAACTTGTAGTTTCCCTTTTAGTTATTTTTGTACTATATGAAATTTCATGTATGTACTTGGGATATATTTTATCTTTATGATAAGGTTTTTATTGGTGCATCTTTCTTATATCTCTCTTCTTTATATTCTCTTAGCGGGTAATGCCTCCCATTTGTATGTTTATTATACCCTCAG
This sequence comes from Viscum album, assembly GCA_963277665.1. NCBI lineage: Eukaryota > Viridiplantae > Streptophyta > Magnoliopsida > Santalales > Viscaceae > Viscum > Viscum album. The sequence goes on from OY728156.1 coordinate 1,815,121,023, forward strand.
TACTGGTCACCAACCCAAGGCCTACTGGAAGTGGGAATTGAGTGGTTTCCATCCACCTTTTATCATTTCCAACCTAGAAGTGGCACTATTTTGGGGGAGGGGGTTGTGACAGCATGGTATCAAAGGTTATAATTGAGGGAAAGGATAAAGTTTTGAGTTGGCACATGGTATATTTCATGGCTTGGTAGGGAAAGGGTGTCATCTAAGTTTAGTAAGTGATATAAATAAGGGAGACTGGTTAAGACATCAGTATTTAGGCCCCCCTGTGATATGATTAACATACCTTTAAGTTCACTGAGCCTACTAAATGAAGTGATACTGGTTGCGGGGTAGAAACCTAGGAAAAGATCATGCATCATTATTATTTTCACCTATGTTTTAAATGGGTAGACCTTGGGATAGGTTAAAAAATTAAAATAAATAAAGTAAATAAATAAGTAATTAATCTTAATTATTCCATATTTCATGTTTATGAGCTTGAATCATTTTTTATTTTATAGGTATAGCTCTAGGTCTATGTCCTCATCAGGTTCACACCAAAAATGTTTAGACGGATGTGCCATCATATTGATGCATAATAGATATTGATGATGAAAATAATTAGAAGAGGACATTATGAGAGTTTTAACACCATAATCTATACACATATGAGAGCTCAATTTGATAATTATTCAAATAAGACTAGTTAGATGAGGTGAAAATCACTTTTATTTTGATTCATTCTTGGAAAGAGCATTGAGTTTCATAGGTTGTGATGATATTGTGTAGAGCAGCGAGGCAATGGTGGATCTTTTTTACTTAGGGATCATGAGGATTTGGTAGTCTCATGGGAGAAGTTCTGAGACAAGTTTCCATCAGATTTTATTTCTTCAACCGTGAAGGTGTACAGTCACCAGGAGATTCTTACCATTAAATAGGGGAGTTCTACTGTGCAGGAGTTTATGATCTATTTCATGACCCTTTTGCAATATTCTTCAGACCCACTGACAGATGAGGAGGCCAAGGTGATTCATTTTGAGGAGGATTTTTATCTAGATATCTAGTTCTTGGTCACCCAATTTATGTTTTTAACTTATCTTTAGTTGTTAGCGAGATAATAGGTTGTTGAGAGGATGCTGACCTAAACCAGATCACCTTGAGAGGAGAGTTGTCAAGATTTCTCATGAAGTAGAGTTGTGGTCCACTATTCCCAGTTGTATGGATAGAAGAGTTTTCAATATTCTAGTGGTAGGTATCATCCATCATCATCTCGTTTCAATAAGGGTATAGGCTCTTATATATTTTCCAAGGGATTATATGCATGTTTTTCTTATGGAGGTTGAGTTCATTAGTGGTGATATTGCCTAAAATTTTCATGGAGTCATCATTCTCTAGGTGTTCCACTTCAAGTTCCTCTACTGAGGTACTATAGAAGAGTGTTCCAGTTTGGGATTATCAAAGAGGATATGGGGAGGGTAGAGGACATACCCAAGATTCTTCTCATCCTTATAGATCAGAGTGTTACTATAGAGGTGGTCTCCAATTGGGTAAGAGAATCTATGTAGTAGGTCATGGTCAGCTTTATGATCTATCATTTCCAGCATGAGGAGATCCAGCACTAGGTGAGCTAGAAGTCATTTGAGGAACCATTTTCTTATTTTCTACATGGGTGCATGCTTTATTTTATTTAGAAGATACACATTCCTTCATAGAACCTACCTTTTTCCATGAATTTGGTCTTTAGGTAGAGATTATTCTAGTGCTCTTTGAATTGAATATTTCAGTTAGAGATGAAGATGACTTTTTTGAATTATGTATAAACTGTGAGCTAGTGCTGGGGTAAAACCAAACTTTGGGAAACTTCCTATGTTTATGGATATAGACATATGACATCATCCTTGGCTTGGATTATTTGTATTCAGTATAGGCTATCATGTATTTCTTTAGGTGGAATGTTTTTTTCAATGATGATGATGAAGAGCCATTAATGTTAATTGGCACGCGAGACCCTCAAATAGGTTAGAGGAGTGCTCCATATTTGTATTCCTTGAGGGTTTAGTTGATAATGAGTCCTACAAAGGTTCAAACAATGGTGTTTTATATGGTTATGGAAGAGTACCTTTATATTTTTCCTGAGGAGGTTGTGGCATTACCCCCTTGATGAGATATTGAGTTTGTGATTGAGCTACAACAATATTCTTCTACTATCTCGATGTATCTATATATGATGATGCCTTATGAGTTTTGAGATATGTATGTATATGTCAATGATATATTGTAGTGAGTTTTTTTCCATTCAAGTGTGTCACCGTGGGGTGTACCATTTTGTGTGTGTGAATAAGGCTGATGGAAGTTTGCATCTCTGTATAGATTATCATCGATTGAATCAGGTGATAGTGAAGAACCACTATCATCTTTTTTAGATTGATGATTTATTCAATCATCTAAAGGGATAAAGTTAGTTCTAAAATATTGATCTATGTTTAGGATATAGTCAGATGTAGGTGAATAATGAGGATATTTCAAAAAATGCTTCCTGGTATCATTATGGGTGTTATGAGTTTTTGTGATGCCATTTAGTATGATGAATTCTCCATCCATGTTCATGGGGTTAACGAGTATTGTATTTCGAGAGTTCTTGGAAAAGTTATTGGTGATTTTCATTGATGAAATCATTGTGTACTCCATGTTTGAGGAGGATCATGTAGAGAATATGGGTTTCTTTTTGGGAGTTCTTCATTATCATAAACTATTTGGGAAGTTTTTGAAGTGTGAGTTTAGGGATTGTGAAGTATGTTTCTTATGAAATTTCATGTCTTGGTAGGGAGTAGTTGTGGATCCTTCAAATATCAAGACATTTATTTCTTGGATATCCCCCAAGACTATAGCAGAGGTGTAGAATTTTCTTGGTTTTGAAATATATTATAGTATTTTCATACCTAATTTGTCTCGATTTTTGAATCATATGAAAACATTGAAAAAATTTATAGGTGTTCTTATGGACTGAATTATGTGAGAAAAATTTTGAGTACCTGAAGGAAAAGTCATTTAATTATTTATTCCTTTGTTTGAAAACCAAGGGAGTTTAATTTGAGGTTTTTATGACACTTCATGTCTTGGTTTTGGATTTGTTCTGGTACAGTGGAGACCAGTTGTTTTTTTATGGGTATCAATAGATATGTCCCCAAGAGCATAACTATTAAACCCATGATCTTGTGTTGAAAACAATTGTGTTTTCCTTGAAGTTGTGGTGACATTGCCTCATCAGTGAGATTTTTTTTGGTTTTTACCAACCATATGATCCCAAGGTATGTATTATCCCATCATGAATTGAACTTTCTAAAATGACGGTGAATGTAATTCCTATAGGATTATGAATTTGATATTTTTTTTATTTACTAGGAAATGGAAATGTTGAGGCTAATTTATTGATCTAGAAGTCACATGGTGATACCATGTGTGATTCTAGATATTCCAGGAGAGTGATGGAATAACTCTCAACTATGCATCTTAATATGGGAGGGGTTGGAGGTAGATGTTGTCTCTTTCATACGATGGTTCATTCATCCTTAGTGAAGATGGTGGAGGAGTCCCAACTAGTGGATTGTGAAGTGGAGGTCTGGAGGGACTGAGTTGTCTTTGGTGATGCCCCTGATGGTTGGTCAAAGGATGATCAAAACCGAGTGTTGTTTCAAGGAAGTTTTTTCATATCTTTAGTGATAAATGAGGTGTATATGTGTGAGTTCCATACCTCACCCTTGGCAGTACATCCTAGTGTGAAAAATATGTACCGAGACTTGTGAGGCTAGTTTAATTGGCCTTGGTTGAAGTATGAAATTGTAGAGTTTGCGTCTTGATGTTTAGTCTTCTAGATGTTGAAGGCCAAGTACTGTGTTCCCGATGGGTTGATCCAACCATTAAATGTCCATAAATAGATGTGAGAGGACATATTTTATAGACTTAATTATTAGTTTACCTCAAGATTAGGGAGGATATTATGCTATATGGGTGATAGTGGATCGTTTTACAAAATTATCCTACTTTATATCAATCATGGAGTCGAGCTAATTGGAGGTTTTGTCGAGGCGGTATCTAGAGGAGGTTGTGAGACTATATGAATTCGTAAGGAAGATAATATCTAATCATAATCCTCATTTTATCTCCTGGGTGTGAAGAGGTATCTGATAAGCTTTTGGATCTCAGTTATGACTAATAACTTTTTTGTATCCACAGATGGATGGTCAGATAGATCTGACCATCCAAAATCTTGAAGATATGTTGTTTTCTTGTGTTCTTGATTTTGGAGGTTCATGGATGAGGTACCTTCCCTTGGTTTAGTTTTCTTATAATAATAGTTTCCACTCCAACATTGATATGAGACCTTTTAAATATTTATATGGCTGAAAATTTCGTTCTTCGTTGCACTGAAATATGGTTAGAGAGAAAGAAATTCTCAGACCAAAATTGGTACAGAATATGATAGAGATGGTTCAAGTAATTTATAAGAGGATGAAGGAAGTTCATGACCATAAAAAATACTATGATGATCATATGAGGAGACCTATAGAGTTTGAAGTTATAGATCATGTGTTCCTAAAGGTGAATGATCATATTGGGCAGTGAAGTGTTGGTCGTGGGAGTAAGGTTTCTCCCTAATTTATTGGGACTTTCGAGGTGTGGACTCACATTGGATCCATGGAATATTATATAACACTTCCCCAAAAGATGAGACATATACATGATATATTTCTTGTGTCATATATTTTCTATTACACTACTACAAACACGACCTTTATCAGCACTAAAAATGGCCTTTATCAGCGCTAGAAAAGCGCTGATAAAGCCAGCGTAGATAAAGGGGGGGGGGGGGGGTCCCCTTTATCAGCGCTTCGAAAAGCGCTGATATAGGACCCCTTTATCAGCGCTAAAAAAAGCGCTGATAAAAGGGGTCTTTTATCAGCGCTAAAAAAAAGCGCTGATAAAAGTACCCCTTTATCAGCGCTTTTTTTTAGCGCTGATAAAGGGGTCCTATATCAGCGCTTCCTTTATCAGCGCTCTTGTTTTAGTGCTGATAAAGGACCCTTTTATCAGCGCTTTTAAAAAAGCGCTGATAAAAGTTAAAAAAAATTAAAAAAATTTAAATTTTTTTTAAATTTTTTTAAAAAATTAAAAAATACTGCCAATCAGGGGGGGGGGGGGGGGATTTTATAGCGCTCGAACCCCCCCTTTTACAGTGCTTTTCGGCCCCTATACAACACCCCACACACCCCACGCACCCCCCTCCACCCTTTAACAGCGCTTTCTCCAATATTCCCCATGCGCGCGCACCCCTGCCTCCACCAGGATTTGAACTCGAGACCTCCCCCCTGCGCGCCTAAGCCCTTACCACTACTCTATTTTGATTTGCTTTCCAATTCATGATATCTCTATATATATATATTTATATATTTAGTTATATTTATTCGTATAGTAATATATATTTATATTAATATATATATATATAGTTATATTATAATATATATAGTAATATTAATATATATATAGTGGTATTAATATATATATATATATATATTTAGTTATATTTATTCGTATAGTAATATATAGTTATATTAACATATATATAGTTATATTAACATATATATAGTTATATTAACATATATATAGTTATATTAACATATATATAGTTATATTAACATATATATAGTTATATTAACATATATATAGTTATATTAACATATATATAGTTATATTAACATATATATAGTTATATTAACATATATATAGTTATATTAACATATATATATTTATATTAACATATATATAGTTATATTAACATATATATAGTTATATTAACATATATATAGTTATATTAACATATATATAGTTATATGAATATATATTTATATAGTTATATTAATATATATAGTGATATTAATATATATATTTATGGTGATATTAATATATATATTTATAGTAATACTAATATATATATATGTAGTTATATTAATATATATATAGTTATTAGATTAATATATATATAGTTAGATTAATATATATATATAGTTAGATTAATATATAGGTATATAAATATTCATATATTGGTATTTTAAATAAAATGTATATTAGTTATTATTTAGATAAAGCTAATATATTTTATATGTAAATATGTTTAATTATTTATTTAAAAAATTTAATTTTTAGGTGCGAATATATAAAAAATATGTATATATAGTTATATATTTGATTATAAATAGCAGTTCATTATAAAAAAGGATGAAATTTCAAAGAAATAATATCAATATGAATGTAATACCTTGGAATAAATTTAGTCCTCACCAAGAAAAGCCAACAATACCCCCTTAAACGAGTTTGAAAATCCACAAAATGTTAAAAAATCTGGGTACCCCGACAAAAAACTCAGTTTTGGAGGCCTTATGGGCCTCTTTTGGCCTCAAAAAACGCTTGACTAGAGTCCTCCCGAGTCACAGCGACGTAGAGCTAGTCGCAGGATTCGATTTGATATGTGGTAGAGCTCAAACGGACACCCGGATCAAAAGTTATGGCCGTTTGAAGTTTGAGTTGCGTTTTCAACATATTTTGGATCTTTTTTAAAATTTTTTAGTTTTTTTAGTCCTCAAATTGTTATTAAATGACTATTACTCCATAATGATTATCAAAATATTAATTAAAAATATTTTTTTAATTTTTTAAGAAGTCATTTTCACTAAATATCTTAAATATTAAGTATAATAAGTGTAAATGTACATTTATAATTATCTAAAATATATTTAAAAATTATATATTATATTTATATAACAATATAACTATATTTATATATTAATATATTTTTAATTTTTTTTAAGCCGACCCTTTATCAGCGCTAAAAAAGCACTGATAAAGGCCCCCCTTTATCAGCGCTAAAAAAGCACTGATAAAGGCCCCCCTTTATCAGCGCTACTAAGCAAGCGCTGATAAAGGGGGGCGCTGCGAAAAACTGTTTTTGTGGTAGTGTTACCTTCATTATGACTCTCACATCATCGATTGGGGTTAGATTGGTGTTGAAAATTATGTGACCTTTGAGGAGTGACCTATAGAGATCTAGAATTTCTAGGAGAATGTGTTTTATGGTAATTCTATTACCTTGGTTCATGTCTTGTAGAGAAATAGTGTCGTGGAAGAGAGTACCTGGGAATGTGAGTCATAGATTCATGCTTATTACCCCAAGATATTTATTGTTTGGATATACCCTTGTAATGTTGCCCATTTGTAGATATTGGCTTTTCTAGTACATGACATGGTTTTCTCTTGTTTCCTATTTGATGGTAAACTTTTTATAATTTGAGAGGAATCTCCCTTGAGAGAGTTTTTTTGGATATGTTTGTAATTGTTGCATGGTTTTGTACTTTTTTCCTCTGATGAGGTGTTTGAGCTCTTGGGATGACGGGATACTTTAGAGGTATCTCACGATGTAGCTATTTGGGAAATCCCTTTTTTCTTTCTCTACTAGATGGTTTTGAATTATCAAGGAAGATAATGGTTTGATAGGTAATTTATGTAAGCTCTCATATTTCATTATCCCTTCCCTTTGTGTTTTTTGGGTGTTGGGGGAACCTGGAAGAGGTTCTAAGACATTTGAAGGGTGTTTGGAGGAAAAGGGGAGTGCCACTACCAAAAATGGTATGGCTGTGGTGTGGAGGTGTTCACTATTCCATAGTGTTAGTGGATATGGCATAGTAGATCTTAGAAGTAGCGTATGGGATCTTGGTAAGAGAAATATGGATAATTCCTTTTTAGGAATGGATATTCTAGTAGGCTACAATATAGGCCCTTCTTTAGTGGTTAATTTCTACGATGTGGAGCTAGGTGACTATGCTAAAGTGGGTTGTGAGGATACTGCTAAATCATGGATAGTTACACCATGGGTTATAGGCTATTGCATGGTCCATTTCATAGTAGAGGGGGCTATGTGGTAGGGATATTAGTTCTACACCATAGCCCCCAAATCCACTTTAATTGGACATTCCTATGGAACCAAGAAATGGATTTAACCAAGTGGTTCTATGGCATGGTCTCCTTCCACTACGGTATAGTCTTCATATTTTTCAATAGGTTGGGGTATGGTAAAAAGGGCTATTCCATGGTCTATTTAAAATATACTTTCCTATAAATACCCCCAGTTATTAAAACCCTATTCTTTTCCCACTTCTTTCCCTCAAACCCTAGGCAACGAAGAGAGGTTTTTGAGGTTCTCTGAAGCCCACTTTGATAAGGATTAATCCCAATATCCTATTTTCAATCCATGGTGATATAAGGTAATTTCTACCTTTTATTTCTAGTAGTTTCTCTCCATTATATCTTTTTTTCCTTGAATTATCTCTTTTCCATGTTATGGAATTAGATCCCCAAAATTATAATGGATTTTTCTTGGTTATTTATTGGTGCAATTGTGGCTTGAAATCCTTGGAGGGATGTACTTAATTACAGGATAAGTTATCAAAGATTTGTGACATTAATCCATTCTAGTGTAAAGAACATTGGTACTTTTGAGGTAGAAGATTTTTTTATTCTTCTATTTATTTATGTGTTGTAAAGAACCTTGTTTTTACAAACATTAATTTTGAGTAGAAATTTGAATTTTTAATTTTAAATGCTCATAAGGGGTAAAATGGTAATTTTATACTAGAATATGAACTGAGATAATTATTTTGACCACTCTGTTGGTCCTGGAATGGGGTGTTTAACCTATGACATGAGTTTGGTAGAATTTTGAAATTGAATTTATACAAAATAATTAATATTTATTGTATATTTAATTAAATATTAATTTATTCTCACACATTTATTTGATGATATATTTTGAATGGAGAATTGTATTGAGATTATTCCTCTTCCATTAAGTTCAAACTAGGGAGTTTTTCCTAGGTGGGGTATAAAATCAGGCCGGGTGCTAGGATCGGTTCGAGCCCCCTTTTTATTTTTATTTTTCTTTTCTTCCTTTTTTATTTTCCCTTTTTCTTTTCTTCTTTATCCATTGGATTTGAATCAATTACCACACTAAAGGTCTCCTATGTTGCATAAATAAGATAGAAATGGAGAGGGATGGAGAGAAAGAGAGAGAGAGGGATAAAGGGATGTTCCACCGTGATGATTAGAAGGAGTCAGATCATCACGTGGTAGCTGTGGATTGCGAAAACGGTCGAAGCTTCAACACATTCTTCCCAAAGGTAGGTTGTTTGTATGTTTTTATATAAATCCCCATATATTTATCATTTTTAAGTTTTAAACCCCTATTACGACTGTTTATGACCCCTTGAGGGCCGATCTATACCTTTCTAAAAGAAAACAGGGGTTTCAGACGATTTGAGGGGTTTCCCATTCAGAAATCCCAATCACATGGCATCTAGTTTCAGAAAACAGGCCATGTGTTCTTACCATTTAGGGAATATGATCTTTTTATAAGTACACACCATGTATGGTTTATACATTACATATACTGGAACTCATTTGTGTCTCTGAGTACCTGGCCAGATAGCCTGTGTAGGGGCACATGGTCGTGTAGAGTACATGGACAGACCCCATGTGGGTTGCATGCTATGTTGAAGTACATGACCAGGATATATACATGTACATGCCATATGAGGTACATGGTTAGTTACCCCGTGTAGGGTACACACTGTGTACATGAGCTTTTACATTCCATGTTTGGATATGGTACACACCCAAGTGGGGATTTGGGGATAAATTCTGTGTACTTGGTATACATGTTGTGTACTGCCCCCTTGCTACACTTTTTAGGTTTTTTCAATTCCTTACACCCAAGTGATGGAATTGGACACATGAGTAGTCCGTTTTGAGCATTTTTCTGCATAGATCAAGATGGTGCCACCCTTGAGGTAATTTGAGGAATCCTAGGAGGTGTTTCATGTATTTTTTTCTAAATAGAGAGGTTCATACTCATGTAAGAGAATATAGATATATCCTAAGAGAGAGGCCCTTTGATCTGAGATGATCCATGAGCTATATCTATTGATCAATGCTTTCATATCTATACCTTTGAGAATGTCTCCCTTGAGAGATGCACCCTTCTAGCCTAGGAGTCCATGAGGTTAGTTTTTTTAGAGGATCCCCTAAAGGATGACTATACTTATGTTTCAACCTAGAGGATACCATGAAGGATTCCTATATTTTTTCAATTATCAAGGGTCCCCAGTGGGTTACCTTTACTTACATTCTAGCCTAGGGAATCCATTATAGGATCCATTTATCTATATACTATTTTGAGGGTTCCTTATAGGATGCATTTTCCTATGTAACATTCCTAGGATCCTGTGTAGAATGCCTTTGTTTACTTACCATTAGAGGGTCCCATGTAGGATCCCTCCCTTTTTACTTCACTATTGAGGATACCGAGTAGGATGAATCTATTGTGTTATGACATGAGTGATTTAATGGGTGCCCCAATATTTGAACAACCCTAATCCAGTACATTGGGATTGAGTAGTGATGGTAGTGGGTTTCACCTTAGAACCTATGCTAAAATTGTAAACCTATGAAGCCCTGGAAGTAGTGGTGGGTTTAGGTGTCCAAACACCCTCAATCTTTTATTTATTCATTCAAATTTTTACTGTTGATGCAATGATGATTAAAAAAGGTGATTCCTGGTTTGTGGGTGATGGGATTGACATGATGTGAAATTTTTATTTGGGATTCCAATATTAACTTCTTAGGATCTATATAATTCATTTATTGGGATTCCCAGACATATTTCCTATGGTCTGGAATCTAATCCTTTTATTTGATTATTATTTATATTTTTGGGATGCCCAGATGTATTTCCTAGGATCTAGATTTTGATCCTTATATATTTGAATGTACTTCACATCCCTCTTAAGATATGTAGTGAGGATGATGATGTTCTCCTCAATTTATTGTATAATAAGGATGATTATACTCTCCTCAATTTGGAATATGATGAGCATGCTTAGACATTCTTCTTAGGAATAGGATTTTGATCTCTTGATAACGATACATGGGAATTGAATCCCTATAGATTATACTAATGGATGATTACGATATCCTAAGTGATAGGGATGATTATATTCTCCATTATTAGAGACCTCATGGGGTGGTCATCATGTCTCATTAGTGATATATCCTTATATACCACCTAAGGGTTAAACCCATAGGGATTATCTGAGTCAAGATGTTGTGGCCACCTATGAACCAGGACCTAGGGATCATATATTTGATTGTATTCACATAGAGATCATGGAATGATGTCCAAATATATATGATATTTATAGGAGTGTCTATCAATAGATTAATTCCTCCATTATAGTGATTGGAGGTGAGTATGGGTAAACCCAAAGTTAGGACATGTATCCCCCTATGGTGACATAGCTTGCTCAGAGACATGTCTGGTGAGTGAAAAAGTAGGTATTGTCAATTGGGATCACCGACCAAGAGATTGAATTAATTATACACGACTTTAGTGGTACAACATCCAACTCAATTTCATTTTAATAGGATTTCCATATGATCAGGATTATAAACCCAAGGTTTGATTGTTGTTGTTTTATGTTATTTTCTCCTTAATCATGCATATATATATATATATATATTTATGGGAATATATATATGCATATAAATATAAATATACATGATGGAACATGGACCAGTTGACTGGGATTACAAACCCATGGATCAACTATGGTTTTATGTTATTTTTTGTATTTATATTTCTAATTATGTATCAGCTAGGATGAGAATATTACATGAACATGAAATTATGAAAAAATATTTATATGTTTATTGTTGGGGTGGCCTATTGAGATTATTTCTCACTCCTGTACATGCACCTTAGTGTGCGTGTAGAAATTTTGTCTTCTTTTTAGGTTGAGTATAGATGCATGATGGATAGGGCTGAGGCATAGGGTTACATGATCAAGTGAAACCACTCATGTTGATTATTTTGATCAAATTGAAGCATCATAGTAGTGTCTTAGAGACCAGGTATGTGGTCTAGATCAGAGTTAACAAAAGATACTTGTAATTTTATTTCATTTTCCATTATATACTCCTTCATGCATGACCACCATAGTGGGTAACCAGTGTTGTATATATGACATTACTGTTTATAATTTTTATTGAATTCCATTTATTATTACAAAATGTATCTTTTAGTGTATTTACTACTTCTACACTCTGTTTTTTAGTAATTTGGATAATATCTAGATATTTCTACTATTTTTCACACTGATATGAGAGAATATTCTCTGCATAGACACACCCTAGGCCCTCACTACAGGTTAGAAGCCTCTAACATATAGAGAGGTACACTTGAGGTCTTGTGGTGAACTAACTTGGAGTTAGTGGCTCTCATGTTGGGAAATCACACATGAAATCATAAAGTTATCAAGTTTTAGCTTCTTATATGGAAATTAAATTAACCTTATAAATATTGAACATAATTAATAAAGAAATTGGATAGTGATCACTTGTTATTTTTTTATACCATGATAGAAGTTTGCCTCTTGTTTTTCTAGATAGAGTTCTATATATACTATGATTTTTATCATGTTTTATTCTTCGTATAACTTGCTGAAATTGATGGAAATTATAAATAATGTAATCCTAGAATTAATTGATTAATTGGATTAATATTTAAAGAAGATACATGTTTTTAATGTGGTGTTTCTTGCAATTTGATTGTAATAAAATTTATGTTAATATCATGTTTAATTGAATATATTATTTCACGTGTTAATGAAATTTGATAAAGAACTTGAATCTCTAATTCTTATTGTAGATGTTTTAATTAAAAATTAATGTTAACGAATCATTTTTCCTTAAGCTTTTTAAATACGGAAATAAATTCTTGGAAGCTTATTAAATAAATGGCAGCTTGGTATAGATGATACCTTAGTTACCCGTAGTTCAAATTTGTTCTTAATGAATCAGTTAATTTAAGATGGAATAAAATTGGTTGTTTGATAAATATAGATATTTGGGGCTAATGGTTCCTATTTTTTTATAAAGGCTAAATGACTTGTGTTGGGGGCTATGAGATCTTAGTTGCATATGAAGGATGAATGCCTTTTTTTAGGGCCGAGTTGACCTATTAAATTTTGTTGTTTGTTTTTTACCTTCTATTTTCCTTTGATACAAGCCTTGTGATGTGATATAAGTTGGGATGGTTGATGAGATATTGAAGGGGAGGCCCAAGGTTGTGGTATTAGTTGACACCTATGATAGTGAGATACATGGGGATATGCATGATGAGTGTCGGGGATGAAACTAGATATGACAGAGAAGGTTGTATGCAGGATTAACCATTGATGTGATAAAGATGAATTCTTACTTGATATGATTCTATTTAATGACCAATGGTGGGTTTTCTTGTTTTTATGCTTTCCTTTCCCCACACTTGAGGTAGCTGGATATGATTGGTTGAATCTCTCTTTGATGATAGCTTAAGATGGTTTTTCTAGAGTACCTAAAATTATGGAGATTTTAATAGTGTTTAATAAATGAATTAACCCATGGGGTTTATTCTTGCTGGGATACAAATGAAAAGTGTTAATCCTAAGAAACCATGGACTCAGTTGGATTATTATTGGAGAGCATGGACTTGGATTTTTTGGTTAATGAAATGTAATATTGGAATAATGATGATAGTTAATTAATGGTTTATTAATTAATTAAAAAAAATGAAATGTTAAAAAGGGAAATAATTAATTTAATATATCTCTTTATAATGATCTTATACTTATAGGATATCTAGTTCTTAGTAGTGGAAGCTGAGATTCCAAGAGACATTAGTTGTAGTTGAGTATAAGACTAGGCTATGATCATAGTTTGGTTGTAAGTTATATTATACCCTATACATTTTAGTGATTTCATATACTATACCACCCATATCAGTTATGGAGACTAAAAACCATTGGACTCTAGGAGGGTGTTTTTCCCAACATCCTGGTAGGAGGATGGATGACTGACTACCCCCTCTGGACTCACTCTTTTCTCTTAGAAATTTTATGTTCTAGTATGCATGGTGGTTAGTCTCACATATATTTGTCTAGAGGGTTAAAATGGACTGTTGTTATTTCAAACAAATGTATCTTAAAATATAGTATCAAAATGGATATTATAGGCATGAAGTGTGAGGGATGTGATGGCCTGAGGTAACTAAATGTATTGGATGTGATAGATTGAGGTATAATACTAGTTGTTTGATGCACATCATACAGTTTGTGGTAGATCTTGGAAACTACTTGGTTACTTTATGGATATGTGATATGGGATGATGAGATAATGTGATGATGTGATGTACAAGGTTCATATTGTGATACTTATCCCAGGTGTCTTCAACCTGGATTACTTTTTGAGGGAGATGGATTAAGATGTGAAATATTTAGACAGAGTGAAAAAACCAATGGGAAAGAGGTATCGAGGCACACTTAACATTTTATTACTATAATACATGATCTCCTATATATGATACTTGGTGAGAGTTATCCATGGTGAGGTTGGGAAGATAGTATACCTGTTTTGGTGATGAGTTAGTTTCTCTTATTATTCAATAGGATTTAGTATGATTTCTTTATCTTTTACACGAGAGGCTCCAGGGAGGATCCTACCGAGTATACTATTATCCTCCCCTCATGTATATATAAAATGTTATTTAGGTTAGCTGGAGAAGTTTAGTGATGATTTTGGATATTACTAGCTCGTGGTTTTTTATGAGTTGTTTGGACTTCATGGTCACTTTTTTATTTATCTTTTTGGTAATTATAGTATCTGTTTTAGTGGTTTTAGTGTTGTATGACATTGCATGTATGTACTTAGGATCTATTTTAACTTTATGAGTATGTGTTGATTAGTGTATCTGTAATATCTCCCTTTTCTTCATTTTCTCTTAGAGGTTAATTCATCTCAATTTTATATTTATTATACCCTCAGTGCTAGTTACCAACCCGAGGCCCACTGGTGGCGGGACTCAGGCGGTCACCATCCCCCTTATCTCATTGCCAGCCCAAGAGGGGTACTATTTAAAGGGAGGGAGCGATGACATATATTGAGAGGGAGTGTTAGAGTATTTATATATTTAATATATATATATACATAATTAATGAATTAATGATCAAAGGTTTGATTGAGTCAATGAGTTGACTTTTATTTATGTTTCATCTTTTATCTTTATTTTCATATATAAATATTGCAACCCCACCTAATTTAGGATGGATAGATTTTGGGTATTATTCTTATATGTATAAATTTACTTGAAGTTTATCCTCATTTAGATTTTTTCCTTCCATGATATATTTTTATATTATTTTATCTCTTACATTGATGCCTTTACTTAAAATCATTTTAGGTTAATTATCCTTTGGGTCAAGCATGTTTCTCCATGAACACTCAAAAATATTTGTGAGAATAGTGATTAGTTTATGTTGTTTATTTCTTATTGAGGGAGATATTTCCTAAAAAATTATTTATATATATGATATATAGTATCCTATATCATAGTGTATGATATTGGGATGTCATAGGGTATGAAAACCATCTTATAAAAAGGAATGTTTTATACATTTAGGTATATTGTTTCTTATAACATGGTGATATCATATTGAAACCACTTAAATTAATAATAATGTATTATTTAGCTATGTATAAATACAATTTCATGTGGATAATCATATTTTATGATTCACATAACACTTCACAACTAATTAAGGAAGTTGAAAGTTAAGTGTTAATGTGACACCTTAATTTCACTATTATATAATATATTATATTATTATGGGTTATTTAAATTTTTTGGAAGATTTTATGTCCCAAACCCCTCCCATAAATGGTACCCCTCTTGGGTTTGTAATGAAGGGAGAGAGATAATAACACCCTGAGTCCCACCTCCAGCAAACCCCAAGTTAGCAACAAGAACTGAGGGTATTAAAATATCACATATGAGAGGCATTAAAATCTATGATAAAATAGGATAAGGAGATAGGATAGACAACCACAAAGAAAATACAACACAAAATATAAAAATAAACCCAAAACTATCCCACAATTCATGAAAAAGTCAATATATATAAGTAAAATTCTAAAATTAAATACCAAAAGAAAAGACCTAAGAAGCGATTCAACATAAGCTCCAAAACCTAATCTAGTAATTTCCAAATTGGTCCCCATAGTCCTCCTAGAAAGTATAAAAAAATTATATATATAGGGTGAGAATAACATGTATAATCAGTAGGATCATACCAATGTCTATAATGCACATGTGAAAAGACAATACTAATGTGCCGATGAACAAATATTAGAACCAACAAGAACTTAAATGACTCAACTAACCAATACCAACCTAACCATGAATCAATCACACAATCATGGATCCAATATAATAAAATAATATCAAGAACATAACAATGGTTCCCTACTGGCACTTCCCTACAGATTTACCACTCTCACGCCCCAATATCTAAATCCCTATACTCCCACCCCTTACATACATATCACATCACATACCAAACATATTTGATGTGTTTTGGGATGTATCCCTACCTACCACACCATCTGAAGGTCTAGAATCTGGTGCTAGAATGTATTATTATCACATTAAATCTCATCCAAATACATCTGGGCCCATCACATCATAGCCTCATCACATAACCAAGTTATTTGGGTATCACGAACATGAATGACATAAAACATGTTCCATCCTCCCACCACACATAACCTACACCACATATAAAATAACATTACCACTGGGTAATCTACAACATCAACCCTTATATTCACCAGGTAATCACCAACACCAAATCGTATCATAATTACTGAAGGAAGAGTAGAGAATAGGGGGTATCCAACCATTCACATCCCCACTATCCTGGATGTTGGTGAAAACACATGAAACCAAAATCCATTGGGAATTGATAAGGTTACCCAAATAGAGTTGGGTGTGTATATAAATAACATTAAAATACATGATAGATAGATAACACACAATGCCCAATGTGTGGGTCCACATCAACTATACTAGTATGCAACACATCACCACTATTGCACCACACATCAAATGTTATAACCATTTCCACCCTTATATGCATCACAATACACGACCACCAAAAATACCCACACAAATCCACATTAAATTAGAGTTTACACCATTTTATAGATATAATAAGATACCATTAACTACAATTTACTGATCCACTATATTCACATTTACACAACCGATTTATTTATCATTCAGTTCAGTAATCCAAATTACCACACAAAATTTCCATCCCATTCTTATTCATTTACTGAACCATGATATTTAATTTTCAGCATTAAATTTTATTATAAGACTAACCATGTAGTTAAAAAAACTACACCACACAAAATATCACCAAAACAACATCAGACATCACCACCACACCATAAAAACCACATGCCTCAACCACCACATATCAAAACAATCGAACAACACAACCACCACACATCCACACCACTTCATAACTACCCAAGTTGCATCTCATGACAACCAAACATCACACCACTACCCCAATTATTTCACAACTCACCCAATTTTGAGAATCACCACACAACAAATCCCATCACATAAGGAAAAAAACAAGAAAAAACACGAAAAAAATCATACCTGAGCTTCCACAATTTATATTCATTGGTTTACATCACTTTACTTCATTATTTAGCATGGTAATTCTCACACAAACTATATTTACATGGGAAAAAAATAAATTATCCATATATATGATTTATCCTTTTATTCATGGTGTGATTAAACAAAAAACATAATAAGGGTCTCAAAATTATATAATCTACAACGCAATCAAGGCTCCCAACAAATGTGATTTTCATAAATGGAAATAATATGAATAAATTCATAATTAATAACATAAAAATAGTGAAACATGTGATTTCTCCCCATCCCCATCAATTTCAGATCTAGAAAATTCATTATCAATATTAAGCCAACCCTTACTATCCAACCAGTGGAAGGAAAAAGTATGCAATCCCCACACATGAACATAATAGGGAGAAAATAAGGATCACATAACTCAAAGTTTTTTTTTGATTTGATGATGATATCAGGGAAAATGGGAAACAACCTAGAATCTAAAACCATACGTGGAAAACCTAGAACCAACATGGATCACACCAGGGGATCATCAAAATTCCTCCCAAACTCTCCCTGAACTAGAAAAATATCACAACTATGAATCACTGAAAGAAGAAAGAAAGGAAATAAGAGGATAAATAGAAAAAATACCTAATATTGAAAATAATAAACCTCCATAATTCAATGGTCAAATAAGAAGAAGAGGTACTGGAAGATCCAAAAAACACACAGGTTTTTCCCAAAAACCTTGAGGAATGATAGCTGAATGAGAGAATTTTTCGAATAACCATACTTATAAATAGAATGTAAATCACCTCATTCACATCATGAATTACATATTCATGAAATGAATTCTTATGTGGCCCAAAAATTCAATCTGTGAAACCTCAAATCTTTTAACTTCTTCCAAAATTCATAGAGCCTCAACCTGACTAAATTCACGTCATGATTTTCAATTTTACTTTACAAATTCATTCTGGTTAGAACCCCTCACTTGAACCCAAGTCATGAATCTTGAGCCATAAAAACCATGAATCATAGTGAATTCATTTTTCATTTCATAAAATTCCTATAGCAGTAACACAATAACTCCAACCTCTACCAAACCCTCCTTAGAACACCCCAAACTACCCAATTAGAAAAGTAACAAGCTGAGAAGGAACAAACCATTACATTAGATATCTCTCAAATGATTCTAATTATTGAGAATCAAAACTATCCAAAAATAAATGGGAGGGTATGAAAAACCATCCCGTGAGATACCTCTTTGGGATCTCATTATACCCCAAACACCACCACCAAACAAACAAACCAAACCCAAACGTCCTCAAAAAACCCCACACAACCACATCACCCCCCAATGGGAACAAAAAAACACTTCCTAACTCCAATCACAGTATAATTATCTTATATATAACCATTTTCACTACCATTAAAACTCTACACAAACAAATTCCTTAAACGTCTCACAACATTTCCTTGAGAACATGAATCAAGGAAATCCACCTTCTAAATTAAGATATTGTTGACTTTGGGTGGAACCAACTCACCCATAAGGTTTTAAAATGTGTAATAGTATAACATGTCTTGATTAGGAATTAGGTTTCCCCCTATCCATATATGGTAAGCTTTAATACACAACACTGGTAAGGAAAAAAGTCACATATCATAAAATAATAAGGTTCAAATATCACATCATCCAAGAAAAATATATCAAGAAAAAAATAAAAACAACTCTAGGTACTGAACATGAATCTATGTGTCACTCTATCAAGTAATATCCTCCAGGACAACATACCCCCATATCACACAAACCAAGGGGATATTTCATCCACAAAACACTTTCTCTCAAAGATCCTGTATCTCTACTAATATCTCCACGAACATCATGTCATCCTCAATATCCAAATAACCCCATTAAATGATATGATAGTCATACAAAAGATACTGATGAATCTAGGACACATGGAATACATCCAAAATCATATATGACCATGGTGGAAGTGAAAACCAATATTCCACCTCACCAACATTCCCCAACACCTCAAAAGACCCAATGAACTAGAGAGAAATCTTACTCCCCCTTCCAAACCTCTATTGACCCTATTGAGGGGAGAACCTTAAGAACACATGGTCTCCAACATCAAAATCTAGGGGCCTCTGCCATTGACCATCATAATAATTATAATGGCCTTTCACCACCCTTATATTCTCTCAGACCAACTAGATCTTTTTTTCCATGCTTTGTACCACATCAGGACCAAGAACTATTAACTCCCCAACCTCTATCTAGCACAATAGAGAATGATACAACCACCCATACAAACTCTAAAATAGAGACATGTTAATAGATGAGTGATAGATATTGTTTTATGAAAACTAAACCTGAGATAGGTTCCATACCAATAATTCACCAAAGTCTAAGATTCAATTTCACAACATATCCTACAATTTTTGTATAGTCTAATTCGTTTTCACATCTGTCTGAGGTGGAAAGTAGTGATAAGAAAAAATTGAGATCCAAAATCATGCTATAATCCCATATAGAACCATGAGGTAAAATTAGGATCTTGATAAGAGATGATGTTTCTCATTACCCCATAAATACTAACCACATCAACTACATACTGCCTCACTAAGACATCCACAAAACATGATTCACGAATCACCAAAAAAATGTGACAACTTCATCAGTTGGTCCACTATCACCCAAACCACATCACATACTTTATAAGACCAGGATAACCTGGTGATAAAATCCATCAATATGTATTTCCATTTCCACTTATAAATATCCAAGGTCTATAAGAAAACTCCTTGAACAGGGTGTTCCTGTAACGACCCGAAATTTTAAATAAATATTGTTTCCTAATTTTATGCGTTATTTTTATTACTCAAATTTTTTTTTTATTTGATAAACATGATTATAATTAGAATGAGACCATTGGTTTTGACTGTTATATGACCATCGGTCAATATGACCGCTAGGAACAAAATGTTTTGATTATTGTCTCTATATATAAGTAATCTTGGTTGATTATTATAGAAAGAAGATTTGATGGCCTCACCTAGTAGTCATGGACCGATTGAAGCCCATCTAACAGAGCTTGGGAAGGAGGTAGCACCATTGGCCTTTGCTCTGGACCAAACCCAAGCCGAACTTCATCATGTGAAGCTAGAACGGAATCGCCTTCGCGAGAAGTTCAAACTGATAGAAATTACTACTCGGGCAATGTTGACCGAGCCGCCCCAAGATTCTATCACCCTAGCACACCTTACTCTTAGGTCCTATGATGGTATTATAAGGGGCTATGTAACGAGACCGTAACTGCCTTGTGTAATCCTTGTTTTAAATAAAAATTGGGATTTCTGCTTATGATGAAGTTTATGAATTTTCAAATAACCGGATAAAAATAGTATGCATATTTTTGATGAATTTTCAAAAGAATATTTTGAAAAAAATGTTTATGTAAACCTTAAATAACATAAAATGTGTAATGATTTTCGAAAAATGGTCTTCTACAATTATGTTCAGTACGAAATTTGGAGTCTAATAAGATCAACTTGATTTTTGATGAATAGTAAATTATGAATAGTGATTTTATGATTAGGATTAGTAATATGACCAAATGGATTAGTAATCTCACTTAAAGAAAGTTTTAAAATAACCTAGGCACCTTGATTAAGTAATGTGATTCAATAAAATAGTTAAATAACGGTTCCATTAATTATTATTCAAGTATTAGTTTTTTCGGATGAATAGTGTTTTTTAATTAAAAATTTAATTAAAAATAATTAGAAAATTATTTTTATAAAAATGACTTTATTTTTGAACTCAGAGCATCGATATTATGTTATGGTAATTTTTGGGGATTTTTCTGAAAAAATGAATTTTCGATGAATAGTGTATTTATTTAAAAATAAAATTAAAAATATTTAGAAAATTATTTTTATAAAATGGAGTTCATTTTTGAAATCATAGCATTGATATTTGGTTAAGGTGAAATTTTGGGATTATTCTGAGAAAGTTGAATTTTCGGTGAATAGTGAAAGTATAGTTTTTAAGTTACGGGTGTTTAATGACATCATTAAATGATGTATTAAGTATATATTCAGTATGGTCGAATTATGAATAGTAAGATAAGGTGTGAGGTGTCCCAAGTGGCCAATACCATGGGCAAATACCATGGGAAAGCCCATGGTTTTGCCAAAACCACTAGTGAGGTGTCCCTTGGCCATTAATGCTTTGTCCCCTCACTTTCCCTATAAATACCCACCCTTTCCTCCTTTAGTTTTCACTCCCAACTCTCCCCCAACAAAGTTCTGGTCTTCTTACCTTCCAAGGAGTCCTCCCAAGGTGCCCCCAAGCCCTCAAGGTCCAATCCTTTGAGTTTCAAGAGTCACATTTTAAGGTAAGGGATCCGACCTCTCTCTTTCTTTTCAAGTAATCTCTTTTATGTCATTTCTTTTATACTCCATGTTCTTATGTGGGAGGATGTTCTTTTATATTCATCCTACTGCCTATTTCATGTTCATATGATGAGAGACCCCCCTTGCTCTCATCAATTCGTTTTATGAATGTTTAAGTGGCGACGTTAGGCTGCCGAATTTTTAAGGGATTCTTTCACCTTCCTCGTTTTCAAGTTCTATTTTCATTCAAGTCTTTCATGTTCCTTTTTATTATGTTGGGGTATGATCTCTAAATTTATCATACTGATCTTTTATGTTCATATGATGAGAGACCCCATTTGATCGCTTCAATTCAGTATTTTGAAGTTTTACGTGGCGCCGTTAGGCTGCCGAATTTTTAAGTGGTTCTTCACCCTTCTCGTTTTGAAGTTCTACTTTCATGTCAATTATTTCAAGTTCCTTTTTGTTATATTGGGGTATGATATCTATATATATCATACTGGACTCTTATGTTCATATGATGAGAGACCCCATTTGATCTCTTCAATTCAGTATTTTGATGTTTTAAGTGGCGCCGTTAGACTGCCGAATTTTTAAGTGGTTCTTCACCCTTCTCGTTTTGAAGTTCTACTTTCATGTCAATTCTTTCAAGTTCCTTTTTGTTATGTTGGGGAATTATCTATATATCTATCATACTGATCTCTTATGATCATATGATGAGGGACCCTATTTGATCTTGTCAAATCATTTTCTTTTGAAGTTAAGTGACGCCGTAAGGCTGCCGAATTTTCATAAGAGAAATCTAATTTTGTTTCCTTCCATGTTTTTCATTTCAAATGGTATGTCCCTAAAATTTCATTACCATGTCCATATGTCCTTCTTATTCTTTCACCCTACTGTTTTATGGATCATTTATGAAAGGGTGACCCATGTCCCCTCTCATTTCAATGTTTTCTAAAACCCCGAAACTTAGTCGTTATGCTGCAGATTTTCCCCCTCAAAATGCCTCTCTCTTTTCTCAAAAATTATTTTATGTTATAAAGTGAATACTCAAAGCTCTTATTTCTACAAGGTTATTCACATATATATCAAAATGTTCCATTTTAAATTCTGGGATTTACATACATGAGACCCGCTTTCCCTTTCTGTGGGTTTAAAGTGACGTAAAGATCATGTCTTTAAAGCAGTTTTTAAAACGTTATGATTATGAAATGAAACCCATTTATTTTATGCTATGTGGGTTATTTATGAAATGTTTGATGATGATATATGTGGCTCACATGATAATAAAGGCAAATTTAAGGGTGCGCCCTGATAGCGCTCCAATGCATTGGGTAATGATGTAACCACTAGAGATTACAATTTTCACGATACCTTGGTGAATAACCTTGGTAATTTTAAAATGACACCTTGGGGATGGACCTTGGTGATATGTTCATGATTGTCTATGTTAAATGATGTAGCCACATCTTCAAGTTATGAAAAAGTTTTATTTTTATTATGATATGCCTCATGATTTCATTTTCATGCCTTAAAGTTCTTTTCATGACTTTATTGATGTATCTCAAGTTCATATGTAAAATGTTTCACTTGTTTCCCTTGCTGGGCCTTCTGCTCACCCTTCCTTTTGATGTATGTCCCCAGGTTATGAGATGCAGTAATGAGCCTAGGGTGAACATGAGGAGAAGCCTTTCAAGTGTTTAAGAAGAATGTTTTTTGTTTTTGTTTTATGTTCCTTGTTTCCAAGACACTAAACCTTAAAGATCCTCAGTTCCGTGTAATGGAATGAAAAGTTATGTTATAAAAAGACGGGATGCTATAGTTGGTATCAAAGGATTATTTAGTTATTTGTGGAAATTAGGATATGAAAACTCTAGGAGGAACCCTATAGAAAAGTTTAATATAGGAAATCTTCCTGGTATTTGGTGAGTATTGAGTAAGGGGTTGCCAAGCAAATACATCCCTGTCTAGATACGAGCAGGTAGAGGTGGCTCTGGCACAGATGTACATAGGGGTAAAACCCGAAAACACCGCTTTGAGCTAGACTCGAACGGGAACTGGTACACGACAACGGGCCTTGCTGCACTCTTGGTTACGACACTCCCGGGGGATATGCTTTGGTAAATTCATAAGCTTGGTATGAACCATTGTTAAAGGAACAAAGATAAAATAAAATAAAGGTTCACATAAGAATATATGATCATTCATAACCTAGATGGGAACCTAGGAGATCACAAGTTAGGGTATACCTTTCATATACAAGTTATCCTTATATGCTTTCAGTTCCTTTTCATGATTATTAGCTAAGCCCCTAATTATGCTTCTCTTCTTAGTAAATGGTGAGAAATGGAAGAACATGTTCCGACAACCAATGTGATAGGAAATGCGACAATTTTCGTATTAATATGACAGGGATGATTAGGGGATTAAAATATGATTATTATTTTGGAAGACGTTCATTATTTTGGGAACCATATTTGATCGAGGTAAATAGATTACTACGGTATTTTCATTGAGGAGTAAGGTTGACTTATATTTTGAAGAATCGATGAATTTAAGGTGAACTTATAGTAATTTAGGTTACTTATGGGAATGGCTAACCTATCTTGGGTAAAATACGTTTAGGTTAGCTACCTTTTTACAAGATGTTAGGAGTGGTTGATGTTGTCTGGGGATGAACAATGAAGTTGTTTTGGAAGACTATGTTATCAAATCCTTATTGTATTTGGGTTTCAATCTTAGTTTGGTTTGTTTTGAGGAATTTTAAGGACCGTTATTTATGTAATAGTCTATGATGAACTTTGGGTAGTACCATGGAACTTTTATGATTTAAAAGTAGTTTCCATTCCTATGGGATTCTTTCTTTTTGAAGAGTTGTTTTACCTTAACCCTTCTGTTTTTGGGATAATGTTTAAAGATAGAAGAAATAGATAGTTAATCTTTTGTAGATTATGTGATTCTATAGAAGATGATTCTTGTGCTTTTATGAGACCAAGTGTTTTTGAATTCTCATCATTTGGAGAAAAGATTAGTGTCGGTAAGGACTTGTTAAAGGATGAAACTCTACTTGAAGGTAGGTATATTTTCTTATGTTTTTGTTCTATGTAGTAAATGAAATCCTCAAAATTATGAAAAGAAACGTAAAAAAAAATGTTGTTGGTTTACATTTCCTACTAGGTAATCAAAGACCGTTTACACACATCATAAGTTTGGGATTTTCTCATGGTTAACTTTCTCCTAATCATGTTCTCTATCACTCTCCCTCAGAACTTGACCCTTGTTTTTTTCCTCCATGTCCATGTTTTCCTACATGGAACCCTAGTGTGGGTTAACTCGGGTGACCTTTGTACTTCCCTTTCTTTCTTTTAAAGTAATAGTTTTACTGACTCCTTTTCCGATGTGGGACTTTCAATGAAATTTCAAAACCCAATTTTAAAAAAATTGCGAGGACGCAATTTCTTAAGGGGGGAAGATTGTAACGACCCGAAATTTTAAATAAATATTGTTTCCTAATTTTATGCGTTATTTTTATTACTCAAAAAAAATGTTTTATTTGATAAACATGATTATAATTAGAATGAGACCATTGGTTTTGACTGTTATATGACCATCGGTCAATATGACCGCTAGGAACAAAATGTTTTGATTATTGTCTCTATATATAAGTAATCTTGGTTGATTATTATAGAAAGAAGATTTGATGGCCTCACCTAGTAGTCATGGACCGATCGAAGCCCATCTAACAGAGCTTGGGAAGGAGGTAGCACCATTGGCCTTTGCTCTGGACCAAACCCAAGCCGAACTTCATCATGTGAAGCTAGAACGGAATCGCCTTCGCGAGAAGTTCAAACTGATAGAAATTACTACTTGGGAAATGTTGACCGAGCCGCCCCAAGATTCTATCACCCTAGCACACCTTACTCTTAGGTCCTATGCTGGTATTATAAGGGGCTATGTAACGAGACCGTAACTGCCTTGTGTAATCCTTGTTTTAAATAAAAATTGGGATTTCTGCTTATGATGAAGTTTATGAATTTTCAAATAACCGGATAAAAATAGTATGCATATTTTTGATGAATTTTCAAAAGAATATTTTGAAAAAAATGTTTATGTAAACCTTAAATAACATAAAATGTGTAATGATTTTCGAAAAATGGTCTTCTACAATTATGTTCAGTACGAAATTTGGAGTCTAATAAGATCAACTTGATTTTTGATGAATAGTAAATTATGAATAGTGATTTTATGATTAGGATTAGTAATATGACCAAATGGATTAGTAATCTCACTTAAAGAAAGTTTTAAAATAACCTAGGCACCTTGATTAAGTAATGTGATTCAATAAAATAGTTAAATAACGGTTTCATTAATTATTATTCAAGTATTAGTTTTTTCGGATGAATAGTGTTTTTTAATTAAAAATTTAATTAAAAATAATTAGAAAATTATTTTTATAAAAATGACTTTATTTTTGAACTCAGAGCATCGATATTATGTTATGGTAATTTTTGGGGATTTTTCTGAAAAAATGAATTTTCGATGAATAGTGTATTTATTTAAAAATAAAATTAAAAATATTTAGAAAATTATTTTTATAAAATGGAGTTCATTTTTGAAATCATAGCATTGATATTTGGTTAAGGTGAAATTTTGGGATTATTCTGAGAAAGTTGAATTTTCGGTGAATAGTGAAAGTATAGTTTTTAAGTTACGGGTGTTTAATGACATCATTAAATGATGTATTAAGTATATATTCAATATGGTCGAATTATGAATAGTAAGATAAGGTGTGAGGTGTCCCAAGTGGCCAATACCATGGGCAAATACCATGGGCAAGCCCATGGTTTTGCCAAAACCACTAGTGAGGTGTCCCTTGGCCATTAATGCTTTGTCCCCTCACTTTCCCTATAAATACCCACCCTTTACTCCTTTAGTTTTTACTCCCAACTCTCCCCCAACAAAGTTCTGGTCTTATTACCTTCCAAGGAGTCCTCCCAAGGTGCCCCCAAGCCCTCAAGGTCCAATCCTTTGAGTTTCAAGAGTCACGTTTTAAGGTAAGGGATCCGACCTCTCTCTTTCTTTTCAAGTAGTCTCTTTTATGTCATTTCTTTTATACTCCATGTTCTTATGTGGGAGGATGTTCTTTTATATTCATCCTACTGCCTATTTCATGTTCATATGATGAGAGACCCCCCTTTCTCTCATCAATTCGTTTTATGAATGTTTAAGTGGCGACGTTAGGCTGCCGAATTTTTAAGGGATTCTTTCACCTTCCTCGTTTTCAAGTTCTATTTTCATTCAAGTCTTTCATGTTCCTTTTTATTATGTTGGGGTATGATCTCTAAATTTATCATACTGATCTTTTATGTTCATATGATGAGAGACCCCATTTGATCGCTTCAATTCAGTATTTTGAAGTTTTACGTGGCGCCGTTAGGCTGCCGAATTTTTAAGTGGTTCTTCACCCTTCTCGTTTTGAAGTTCTACTTTCATGTCAATTATTTCAAGTTCCTTTTTGTTATATTGGGGTATGATCTCTATATATATCATACTGGACTCTTATGTTCATATGATGAGAGACCCCATTTGATCTCTTCAATTCAGTATTTTGATGTTTTAAGTGGCGCCGTTAGACTGCCGAATTTTTAAGTGGTTCTTCACCCTTCTCGTTTTGAAGTTCTACTTTCATGTCAATTCTTTCAAGTTCCTTTTTGTTATGTTGGGGAATTATCTATATATCTATCATACTGATCTCTTATGATCATATGATGAGGGACCCTATTTGATCTTGTCAAATCATTTTCTTTTGAAGTTAAGTGACGCCGTAAGGCTGCCGAATTTTCATAAGAGAAATCTAATTTTGTTTCCTTCCATGTTTTTCATTTCAAATGGTATGTCCCTAAAATTTCATTACCATGTCCATATGTCCTTCTTATTCTTTCACCCTACTGTTTTATGGATCATTTATGAAAGGTTGACCCATGTCCCCTCTCATTTCAATGTTTTCTAAAACCCCGAAACTTAGTCGTTATGCTGCAGATTTTCCCCCTCAAAATGCCTCTCTCTTTTCTCAAAAATTATTTTATGTTATAAAGTGAATACTCAAAGCTCTTATTTATACAAGGTTATTCACATATATATCAAAATGTTCCATTTTAAATTCTGGGATTTACATACATGAGACCCGCTTTCCCTTTCTGTGGGTTTAAAGTGACGTAAAGATCATGTCTTTAAAGCAGTTTTTAAAACGTTATGATTATGAAATGAAACCCATTTATTTTATGCTATGTGGGTTATTTATGAAATGTTTGATGATGATATATGTGGTTCACATGATAATAAAGGCAAATTTAAGGGTGCGCCCTGATAGCGCTCCAATGCATTGGGTAATGATGTAACCACTAGAGATTACAATTTTCACGATACCTTGGTGAATAACCTTGGTAATTTTAAAATGACACCTTGGGGATGGACCTTGGTGATATGTTCATGATTGTCTATGTTAAATGATGTAGCCACATCTTCAAGTTATGAAAAAGTTTTATTTTTATTATGATATGCCTCATGATTTCATTTTCATGCCTTAAAGTTCTTTTCATGACTTTATTGATGTATCTCAAGTTCATATGTAAAATGTTTCACTTGTTTCCCTTACTGGGCCTTCTGCTCACCCTTCCTTTTGATGTATGTCCCCAGGTTATGAGATGCAGTAATGAGCCTAGGGTGAACATGAGGAGAAGCCTTTCAAGTGTTTAAGAAGAATGTTTTTTGTTTTTGTTTTATGTTCCTTGTTTCCAAGACACTAAACCTTAAAGATCCTCAGTTCCGTGTAATGGAATGAAAAGTTATGTTATAAAAAGACGGGATGCTATAGTTCCACTTTCACCTACTAAAAAACTAGACACTTTGCCTCAAAATTGTCCACCTAAAATTTCATCCATGATCCCAAAGTTGTCTCCTCAATCCACCATACATCTTGGTCACACCAATATGTAACACTAAAGTTGATATGTTAAAATCATGGATAACTCCCTCAAACACTGCCAATAGAATAATAAACCTCCCCCAAAATGAAATTCGGTTCCGGCCATCCACTGACCATCCCTATGGTACATAACTATGGCCAACATGGTTATTCATCACCTTTAACCATGAGCCTCTCCACCGAGATACCTCCAACTTCTGTAACAAGGATGAATCCATGGTAATATGATAAAGACAATCCCAACCACTTCTTTCCACCACATAAAGATGAATCACTGTAAGATCCTCTATCCCTTTTCAAACATATATAGAAACCTAAGCCACATCTCATTGGGACTTTTGAATCAGTGCATCGACAATAACATTCCACCTTCACAGGGTGTAAGAGATCTCAAAATCACAATCCTAGAGAAACTCCATACAACTCAACTAGCGTATATTTAAATCCAATTATAAGAAGATATATTTCAGGATTTTTTGGTTCATGAAAAACACAAAGTTCTCACTAATGATGTAATGCTGCCAAAACATCAATGAAAACACAACCACCACCAACTATAGATCATGGGCGGAATAATTACGTTCATGGAAATATAACTACCTAGAACTATAATAGATCACTTCCCTCAGTGGCATTAACACACACCCTAATTTCAGATAAGATTCATCATATAAAACCTCAAACATCACACCCTCCTATAGAATCCAAAGAATTAAAGCAAAGTGAAACATCTTCTTTAGGTAATTGAATGTTTCATAAAACTATTAATTATACACAAAATCCTAGTCCTTTTGAGTCAATACTGTTATAGGGGATTAAAAATGAGAAAAATTAGACAAAAACCTCTAATAATAATCTGTAAGACTAAGGGAAATATGAAACTTTACCATGTTCTTAGGTTATTCCCAAGATAAAACTACCTCAATATTTGATGAGTCCATGACCAAGCCATTCATTGGACCCACATGCCTAAGGAAATTCACCTCTCGCATTAATAACATGCACTTGGAAAGCTTTCTATAGAGCTGGTTATGTCAAAGGACCTATAATATAACTCTGAGATGCTTGACATGATCCTTATATGACTTCATGTAGATCAAGATATCATCAATGAAAATTGTGAAAAACTATTCTAAGAAATCATGGAATATGGACTTCATGATCCCCATGGATACAGATAGCACATTTGTGACACTGAATGGAATGACCACATACTTGATGTTCCCATACCAGCATCTAAAGGCAGTCTTTAGGATTTCATCATCATTTAATCTCATTAGGTGATATCTTGACCCCATGTATATCATTAAAAACCAACTAGATTCCTTTGGATAGTCGAATAGATTTTCAAACTTTAGAATAGGGTAACTACTCTTGATTTTCACTTGATTCAAACTATAGTTGTCTACACATATACTCAGAATACTATCTACCTTATTAATGAAAAAACTAGAGAAAACCAAAGAGATACACTGGGTAAAATGAAACCCCTATACATCAGACCATCAATATGCATCATCAACTTTCATAACTCCATAGATGCTATCCGATAGGGATCTATTGAAATTAGTGACACACCCCATAAAAACTCTATCACAAACACAACGTCACATCAAGAGGGTAGTGTCATAACCTCATTAAGAAAAACCTACAGAAACTACTCCAAAAGCTTGAGAACATCCTCTTCACATGATTACACTGATAGCTCCACCAACTAACATAGAAGAGGATCTAATATCCTACCACCTATATGATAACCCCACTTTCCAACGAATACCACTCGCTAGACCTCCACATTGAAAAATGAAAGTCTCCTATAGAAGATATTATATGAATCCAAAAAAAAAATATAGCCAATACATTCTAATAACAACAAAATTGTATGTCTATATATACAACAAGAGGAAATACACCACTAACTGGTACTTTCCCATCACTAGTCTACACCCTCGAAATGCATAAAAAAAAGCATCCTAAGCTTTAACTGGAATAGATAACACCAGGGGCACTAGAATTATCTCTATATCCAGTCTTAATATACCATAAAAAATAGGAGAAACAAAGGAGTGTGAGTATATTGAATCAAACAAGGAAAAAGTAAGGGTAGATGATAAACTAATCATACCTCAAAAAACCTATGGTCCTGTTGGTATTGCCTCTCTAACACATGCATCTGACCATGTCCAGATCATCTGCCTCTCCACTATCGACCTCCATAAACAAACTTTGTCTTAGGTATGTATGAATGGGAACCATCAAGATTTTTCCCCTTTACAATGCCATCTTACCTTGTCTACTAAACAAGAACTAGTGGTTCCTTCCACTAAAATTTCCTTAGAGGAAACTGATGATGTTTTGAAAAAAGGGCCTTAATAGCCATTTGAAACTAGCCTCCCTGAGTGGTTAGACACTGATTTTGGTGGTGTCCATGTTCCCCATAGACATAAAATGAATGAATAAAACCCATAGAATGTTCTTAGAAACCACCGGTACTAGAAGTATCAGAAATGATCTGCCATGGTAGGTCCCCCGTTAGTCAAAACCCTGACCGCCTAAATGCTCATGTCCTACTAACTAAAGCTCTAATCCTTGAGAGGACCCAATGAACACTGTATTGATCCTCAAATCACAGAGAAATAATCCACTTGAAAACCTCCTCCTGAAAGTCATCCAACAACACATCTTCCTCCTTATGGTCAATAATATAAAACTCATAACATTGAATTGAAACTCCTCACATCTAAATAAACTCCAATGGTACCTAAAACTCATATAGAGGTTGAATCAGACTGAAGTTGATCTCAAGATCCTCCAACCAGTGCTCTGTATCCAGAATAGACAGGCTTCCCTCTTACTTCCCCAAACTATACCACCCAAAAGAACAAAAGGATCTATGATATGACTCATCCTCCTATCATGAATCATAATAATATTTCATATCAATACTCTAATGATCAACTGGATATGCCTATTGAGCCTCAACTTCATGAGATACTCATGGATAATGACTAGGATCCATTCCAAAAAAGCAAGGAGAAGTATGAAGCCCGATTACATGAAATTTTATAAATTATTATTTAATTTATTCATTTTACTTTCATAAAATCACCCCAATTTATACATGAATACAATAAATAATTATGAATTTACCCCTCCTAGGTCTCTACCCTATAAACATGTCCATCTCACTAGGATGTTCAATAAAAATTAAGTCCTTACATTGGATCATAGGGGACCTTAAATACCGTGTCTAAGATGGTCTCCCTAGCCTATCTCACACATTGAAAATAGCTGGTACCATTTCCCTATTAAACCATGAAATACTTACAGTGCCTAAATCCAATATCCAACCCATATCTCAACCAATTTTTTTTATAAAACTCTATAATTACCTCCTACTCCCAGAGGTACCCCTCCTATGATGATAATTAAGGGAGAGAGATATTGACCATGGAGTCCTACCTCAAGTAGGCCACAGGTTGGATCAAGCACCAAGGGTATGAAAATATAACATATGGAAGGCATTACCCTCTATGATAAAACATGACCATGATATAGGATAAAAAAACTCTAAGAAATTCCAACACAAAATTTAAAAGTAAACCCAAAACCATACCACAATGCATGAAAAGATTAAATAAATAAAAGTAAAAGTCTCAAAGTAAATACCAAAATACAAGTAATACAATAGTGATTCAAAAGCATCTCCAAAACCCAATCTAGTAATATCCATCTCGATCCCTAAAGTCCTCCTGGGAACCTAAAAAATGGTTTATGCATGTAGAGTGAGCATAACATGTATACTCAACAAGATCATACCCAAGGTCTCTAATGCACATGTGAAAAGAGCATACTAATAATCCAGTGAAAAAACAACAGAAGAAACAAGCACATAAACATGTTAACTAACCAATCCGATCCTCACCATGGATTTCTCACCAAATCACACATCCAATATAATAACATAATATCAAGAACATGACAAAGGATCCCCACAACTACTTCTCCAATGATTTTATACTCTCATGCCACAACATCAATCATAATGTTCTCCCATACCTTCCATACATATCACATCACATACTATCCATCTATAATGTGTGTAGGGATGCATCCCTACCTATCCTATCCTTGCAAGATCTAGCTTCCAATTCTAGAGTTTGTCATCATCACATCACATCTCATCCAAAGACAATTGGGACCAACACATCATAGCCTCATCACATAACTGGTGTAATAGGGTATCATGAATGTGAAGGAAATAAACCCCGTGCCCTCATCTCTCAACACATGACCCACACCACATGTCAAATCATATCACCACTAGGTAATCTCCAACACAAACCCATATCATCACATGATAATTTATAGCACAAACCTGTATCATCATTATTGTAGGAAGATCAAGGAATAGGGTGTATCCATCCATCTGTATCACCACCATCCTGGATATTGGGGAAAACAATTGGAACCCAAAAACTTTTATAATTGGTAGGTTTACCCAAATTAAATAGGTCATGTATATAAATGACATTAAAATACATGATAGATTGATAACACACAATAACCAACTTATGGGTTCACATCAACTACACTAGCGTACAACACATCACCACCTCTATACCACACATCAACCACTACAATTACTTAAACCCTTATATGTGTCACACCACACAACCACCACATATAGTCACAAAAATCCACTTTCAATTAGAGGTTCAACCATTTTTGAGATTTTAAAAGTTACTACTAACTACCATTTACTACGCCACTACAACCACCTTTACATAAACCATTAATTTATAATTCAGTTTAGTAATACAAATCACCACACAATATTTACATCCCATTATTATTCATTTACCAACCCATGATATTTCATTTTTATAATTAAATTTATTCTATGGATAACTGGGTAGCTAGAAAAGCACACCACACAACAACTCTCTCAACTAACATAAACCACCACCACCACACCACAACAACCATGTGCCTCAATCATCACATGTCACAAACACCACAAAATGAAACCACCACACATCTCCACCACTGCACAACCACCCACGTCGCATCTCATGCCAACAAACCATCATACCACTTCCCTACTTATTTTGTAACTCAACTAATCACTTCCATCATCACACAACAACCCGCATCACCCAAGGAAACACAACAAGAACAACCATACAAACCATCATATCTTGGATTCCATAATTTATATTCATGATATTACATAACTTTAATTCATTATTTAGCATGGGTATTCTTACACAAACCATATTTCCATGGGAAACCAATTCATTATCCATATATACTTTTTTATCCTTTTATTAAAGGTGATATTAAACAAACAACATATCAATGATCTCTCAATTACACCATCTATAGTGCAATCAAGGATTAGAATAGTCATTATTTTAAGAAATGGTAACAATAAGGATAAAATCATCAACAATAACATCAAAATAGTAAAATATATGATTTCTCCCCATCCCTAACGATTTCAGATTTAGAGAATTCATTATCTATATTAATCTGAACCTAACTATCCACCCAATGGAAGGAAAAATCATGAAATCCTTACACATTCACATAATACGGTGATAAAAAGGATTTCATACCTCAAATAAGCTTTCCAATTACCTACATAAAATAGAAATAATGGGAAACAACCCAGAAAATAAAACTAAATTAAGAAAATCTATAACTAACCGAGATCACACTAAGGGATCATAAAAACACGTTCCAAATGCTATCTATGTTAGAACAACATCACCATTTCCAATACTAAAAATAATAATGAAAGGAAATAAGGTGATAAAGAGAATAAATCACCTCAATCTTTGAATGATCAACCTATGGAACTCAAAGATCAAAGTAGGAGAAGAGGGGATGGAAGATCATCCAAAAATTCCTATGGTTTTCCCAAAAACTAAGAGGAACACAAGTGGAGTGAGAGAATTCATCCAAGAATCACGCTTATAAATAGGTTGTAACTCACCTAATTCACATTATGAATATTATATTAATGACATGAATTATCATACACCCTAGAAATTCAAGATGTGAAACCAATTCAATGTATGAAACCTAAAATATTTCAACTTATAATGGAATTCATGGTGCCTCAACCTGATTTAATTTATGTTCTTAATTTTACTTTCATGTCATGAATTAATTATTTTTATAACCCCTCACCCGAACCCAATTAGTAAATCAAAATCCACACAATATTCAAATAAAAAACTCACATTGTGAATTCCTTCTTCACCTCATGAACTTTTGATTGCAGCAACAATAAAGCTTCAACTACTAATGAACCCTCCTCAAGCCTCCTTAGAACTCCCCCAATTAAACAACTGAAAAAATATCAGTCCTATAAGGCATAATATATTACATTAGATACATCTCAAACAATTTTCATCCTCAGAAATCAATGAAAACACAAAATAAGGGGTGGGGGGGGGGGTAAAAATTACTACCATGTGAGATTCCTCTGAGGGACATTGTGACACCCCAAACACCACCACTTACTAAACACACCAAACCCAAATATCTACAAAACACCCCACATAACCACATCACCATACTCCATCAGGAACAACACCACACCACCTCACTCTAACCACAAGACACTTATCTTCCACATAACCATCCACACAACCATTTAACCTCTTCTTAAAAAACATTAATTTCATAGAACACTAACTTGAGAACACTAATAAAGGAAATACAACCTCTAAATAAAGATACTATCTACTTTGGGAAGCACTGATTCACCCACATGGTTTTAAAATGTTTAATAGTATAACATATCTTGATCAAGAATTAGGTTTTCCCCTCTTCACATAATTGAAGATTTAAATCACAACACTATCAAGGAAAAAAGAAACATCTCATAAAATAGTAATGTAAAAACATCACATCATCCAAGAAAAATAGATTAAGTAAAAACTCAAAACAACTCTGGGTATTGGGAATAAATATGCATCTCACGCTCCCAAGTACTATCCTCCAGGACACCATGCCTCCACAACACATGAACCAAGGGGATGATTCATACACACAACACTTTATCTAGATGATCCTAAATATCTACTTGTTTCTCCATGAACATTTCATAATCCTTGATATCCAAATATCCCCAGTCAATGATATGAGATCCACCATGAAGATACTGATGAAACTGAGACACATGGAAGATTTTTTTGATCCTATCCAGCTATGGTGAAAGTTACAACTGATACACCACCTATCCAATATTCCCCAAAACTTCTAAAGGCCCAATATATCGAGGAGAAAGATTACTTCCCCTTCCAAACTTCTACTTCCCTTATTGAGGTGAGGACTTCAAGAATACATGGAATAAAACATAAAACTCTAAGGGAATCAACCTATATTCAGAATAAGATTTATGAATTTCTTGATATTCCCTCATATGATATCGAACCAACTATATCTTCTCAGTTTTTATCTAGACCACATCAAGACCAAGAATTTCTAGGTCCCCCATCTCTATCTAGCACTATAGAGAATGAAATGGATGTCCATAAAATGCCACAAATGGATCCATGCTAATGGATGAGTGATAACATTTGTTTTATAAAAACTCAACCATAGATATCTGCCTCATCCATAATCCTACAAATTCTAAGACACAAGATCACAAAATATCCTCTAATGTTTGCATTATGCTTCATCTGCCCATTTATTTGAGGGTGGAAATAAGCGATAAGGTGTAACTGGGATCCAAAATCATGCTTCAACCCCCTCCTAAACCATGAGGTAAAACATGGATATTGAGATGATAATATGGTCTTTTATAGCCCATGATTCCTCACCACATGATCCATATACTGCCTCGCTAATACATCCTTGACACTCGATTCATGGATCACCAGAAAATGAGTCAACTTTCTCAGAGTTCCACTATTACCCAAGCTAAACCACATCATCTCTAATCTTGGGGTAAACCAGTTAAGTAACCCCTCATGATGTACTACCATTTCCACTAAAAATCATCCAATTTCTTATACAAACCTCTTCGAACATAGTGTTACACTTTTACCTTCTGAAAAACTGAAAAATTTTCCACAAACTCTGTCACCGAATGTTTTATCCCCAAACACCAAAGAAGTATCCTCAATCCATGGTGAATTTTGGTATTACTGAGATATAATATAAAATATGATCTATAAGACTCATATAGAACTCCCTCATGCACTACCAATAGAATAGAAAATCTACCCAAAAACAACATCCGGTTTTTGATATCCTTCGATCATCCATTTGAAACATCAACATGGACAAAATGGTCATGAAGGAACCAGGTAGGTAGCAGAAGCCCTAAACAGGTGGTATTTTAAAATATTTCATCAATTTTCAATATTAAATTTTCGACGTCAACAAATAGTATCCCGATTTAATCCAAGGATCATGCATGAAGAGTTTTAAGCACAAAAATAAAACCATAAAATACCTAGTTTAGATCTAAAGCTGCGCACGACGTCTGTTCGTCATTGGAGATCACTGCTCGAATAATTAGAATCCTAATTCCAATAGATTTTCCACACATGCTTCAATAAATCTACGGGATTTCCGATCATCAAATTCTAGGTGCTCACGCGGAGATCTGATGACGCTTTCAACACTCCAACAATCACTTCATCGCTTCACTTGCGATGCCTGAGAGAGGGATCGATTTGAGCTCCTTGAATCCAAAGCCTCTCTCTCTAGGTTGTGGGAGAGTTAATAGGAGAGATAAAGGCTGTGAATTGTCCTTGGTGGGCGGCTCTCCTCTTCTATATACAGTGTTTAATAAATTACCCAAAATGGCACCCCAACCCTCGAATAATTTAATGCACTATAAATGACATATTAAGAATACTTATCTTAGTCATAAATATTATTATCATTTTATTACAATATAATAAATATATTACATGATAATAAATGAGTCCTTAACTTGACTCGTCATTCCCAAAAATATTAATTGATCTTTGAATATATTTAACTAATATTTTTCAATTAATATTTTTTATGTATTTACTTAAAACTTGTAAATACATTTAATAAATGAATAAAATCATCATTATTATTAACTTCAATAATATGAATTTATTTATTCCATTGGTGATCATATCTCTTTGGAAAAAACACAAACCCTAGTGGTGGGCCCCATCATGTCCAAAATACTTATTCAACTGAATAGGGAATATTCTTGAATACATTTTTATGTGTGACCCTCTAGGACCTTATCTCAATAGTAGGGAATATTATTCATAGATCAAGAGTGGGATCTAGAAACCCATCATGGCCCCTAAAGAGATAAGGATTGTCACAATAATGATAACCAATCTACGAACACACACTGTGTAATATAATCTCTTTGTCATTAATATCTCATAAAGTAGGACACACACGTGTGTCATCACCCTTTTCTTAATTTATTATTGGTTGATCCAATTGGATGGATTTACCCTCGAATACCATGGCTATAGTCTTATGAAGGTACTAGCATCCTTATCAACATGTCCAGTGATATATTACATCCATAACCTGGAAGAAAAAAAAATCCTTTATTGACCATTAAACCAATGTCATGCCACCAATGACACACCCAACACAAACTACCTCACCATGATTTCAACATCATGGTTTTTGTTTTGCATCAAAGTACGTGATCAAATGACATACACTGGTAATGATCTCAAGTCAGGAGACCATTACACATGATCATAGATAGGAACATCCAATGACACCCGAAACATGTGGTGTACCTATTGGCGGGTCTTTCCTCATGATGTCACTACTAGAGATCAATAAGTTAAAACTACATGACAAGAAGTCTCAATTCTTATGAGCCACCAACACCTGATAGTCAAACATCTACTGTGTCCACTCAGTAATATGTATCTAGACCATAGAACATATATTAAAGATTAATGTCATGGTATCTAAAGGTTCTCATTATAGCATGTGATCTTCTATAACCTCTCAAAACTATAATTAATCAATGGAAATTACCATTATATAGTGGATTTAGAAATATCTACACTATAGTGGTAAGAATACATCATCTATAACTAACTATACACATGATATGGTAATCAAAATTATCGTATATTTGGGTCTAGAGAACCCACAATTTCAAAATTCCCACTTTCACTAGAGAAAAATTTCTTACCGTACTTGTTAGCTACTCACATGATAAAGATCATGTTTCTATTGAGTAAAAACTTTAGCTACTGGTCCCACTACGGTTCCGCTGCATGGCTATTCTGCTATAGCGACCTCATCTCCTAGAGTAAAACTTATCAAGAGATGGTATCCCTGATTAAATCACTTTTTTACACTGTCATAACTTGACATATTGGCTAGTAGGAATATAATAATTGAAATTATGATAATATTTTTCTTACTAGGTGAGATTATAAGAACTGGAAAAAATCATTGAGTTTAGCTACTTCTTAACTGCCTCAGAAGCTGCAACGTACTCGGTCTTTTTAGGTATAACTACCACTTGCATATATGATATTTTCTCACTCATCACTTTAGCCTAAATGCGATACTAGATCTAATTAATATAAGGAAAACTAGTTTGTGTCCCCAAAACTAGTATCCTTTCTTCTCCACTTACCAAGTACATATCATTTTGTACTTGTCAAAGTACAAATGAATAGTTTTGACTGCATCACTCGCAGGGCTCCTAAACATAACTGATATTTGCCTACTGTAAAATATACCTTGGAAATACCAGTTCTTGTACATATCATGGTATACGTGATTGATCCATCACTTTGACATATGGATTTAACTCATCACGTTTATCTCCTCCTATGTCTCAAATATGTCAACCTGGAGAGATTATGCCTTTTTTACATAGGCAAAAATTCATTTTTGAATTATTCCAACTTGTATTTTTTCAATACCATGTCACTATATGTATAATTGACTAGGTCCAAGCAACCTTTAGATATAACTCAGTAGATCTTGTTCCCTAGAACTTAGGTTTCTACTTTAAGTCAATCATTAGAGAATAAATTTCATCCTGTTCTTTACTGACTTTAATACCAATCTATTTTCCATATGTCGTTGAACATATTTTTCTTGGAAAACATTAGCACTCCCACTAACATTTGTTAGACACATGGATTTTTTTTTCAAATGTATAATCTACTATCCCATTTCTTACTTCAACCCAAAAATGTATTTTAGTAACTTGCAAATTTTATTAGCATTCTGTGACATGACCATCCCTTTCTGGTAGCGTTGTATAGACACCATACACGATTGGTGGTCATGAAATCAAATGCTTAGTAAAATGATCATATAAATCAGCTATGGAAAGTAAAATTCTAATGGATTTAGGCATACTGACTTGGTATAACCAATCAATATTTATCGCTACCGCACTTGTACCATCCATGTATCAACTCATTTGAATAACCATCGCAGTATTCAATTTATAATCCCCTTTGTAATTTGATACATGGAATCCATTAATGAATTTTTAATTTGTCTTGTCATTATTATCTATTTTTCACACACCACTTACTTATAGGAAATATGATTCACAATGAATAATAGATCACTGGATGCAGTGAATAGATAAACCATCACTATGGTTTTATCATTCCTATACAGTATGTGTCACTAGAACATACTCTGTTCCACATGTGCTTGTGGAACTAATTCCTATTACAACTATTTGTGCATCCAAATCATAAAATTATAACAAGTCAATCTATCTCCCTCTGTCTCAAAAGAGATGTGCACCCTCTTATATAAATACATTCTATAACTTGACTATATCTTTTCTATCATAGGGATTTATTTAATATCCTAATCAACCATTAGGATGATTACAAAAGTTGCATAATTTGTTTGTTCCTGATGAAAATTTGTTTATGTCCTAACAAACTCTTTTCATTCAAACACATGTCCTTATGACATAATGTATTTACATCATAATATGACTCGTATGGTTTCCATTTTTCATTTTAGTTGGAATATGGTTATGGGACATCGTTGTTATTTTCAAAGCATGTCATGAAATATAATGGAAGTTTCTACAAGTTGCAACATTGATACTCCATACATCACAACTAAAATGTGTGTTTAGAAATTACTCCACACTATATTTTTTTTATAAATTCTAACATGTAAGACTTCATAATCGATCATCCTTATTAACATCAATGTCGTGATGTAGATAAGGTAATGTGTGTTTAGGAATTACTCCACACTACATTAGCATGATCTATGATTGCATTGTCACACTATTCTTCAAGATTATGACCCGAAGCAACTCATATATTCTGAACATGCACTCACTTCACATTACTATTCCTTAATTTCTTAAAGTAATCTTAGGAGGTATATATACCTCCAGCATATCCTTGTAATAGTTCATGCTCACTTGCTGAACGAATTTTGAAAGCTTTGTGACGTACCTTTATTTCTAAAGGATTTTTTGTCCAAACTAAAGACGTCGATGATACCAAAGGTGTTTATCTGTACTGAGCCTAAATACCATACTAAGTATCTTCTTGATGTCCAGTTTTAGTTTTTATTGACAAAGAATTAGTTTACCGTAACTGGGTATAAGGCTTACATTTTATATTCACCAAGTATTGCCTATAATTCAAGTGTGACTGAACGATAAGTTGAGTATTAAACAAAATTAATTCCTAAACCTGGAATAACATCTCCTTGTGTCCATGGACACATGAGATTAATGTTTAATTTATAATCAATAATAGTTCTACATGAATCTTTCACTTGGAAATTAGGAAGTCATGTACTTCTCACCATTGGCCTACGTATCACCCTTTCTCATCCACTTAGAGAATATACCTGACTTCTAATAATATTTCTATACATAATTGGTTACCGTATTAGAATACACATATGTCACCATCATTTTATATTTAATACCCAAATAGTAAAACTGAAACATTACAATTGATGAATACTTTTGAAGAAGAAGAGGAAAAATTTCTTCTTTAATTCAATTTATTGCTTTTAAACTTCCATTAATGAATTTTTAATTTTATAATATGCAATGAAAATAACCTCTGTTAATATCTCATTCATTAAAGGATGTTGTGAATGTGCCATTGGAATTAATTTCCTTTTGGCCTTTTCAACATGCATTTCAATTTATTCACCATAAGAATTAAAGATAAAACTGTATTTGATATTCCTATGCACTTGGAAAACCTTACCTAATTAGTTAATGAAGAGTTTACTCAATAATTTTTTGTATTATAACTTAAAATGAAACTTGAGTAAAGGGGTGAAAATGATATGAGAAAGGGATCCACTTAAATATCATGATCCATATTTCAATTTACACATGCTGGTGTAACCATCACCTTATTCATATAATTGATTCTCTTTATCTTTATAATCCTCGCAGAGATGAGACTTCATTTTTTATCATCCATGTCCTGATGTAGTGACCAAAATTTATACCAGACATTGATGAAATCATAATGATATAACTATCATATTCTTTGCACATTAGTATCCTGTAAGCAATTTCACCCTCACTTACCTAAGGTAACTTAATAGGTGTTGGGGAACACTGGCATCTTGAGTTTCCAATATCATAGTACAATGCGCAAGTTCCCATACTATCTTTGAATACTCGTGCCAATGGGGAAATTTACTTTGTCCATTATTTATCGAAGTTTAAACTTGTGGTATAATTTTCCATTTTACTACAAAAATAAATTCTACCAGATTAGTAATTTTCTCTAGATTACCAGGTTAGACATTTTGATTAAATAATTAAAGCATTAAATGCATCCCACTATTTTTATCGAATTCTAGGAACCCTCTGTACTATAATTTGAATACTCTATTTCTAGAGTATTTTAGTGGCATGGATCTTTGAACCACCCCTCATAGTATACAAGCTATTTCTATGCCACTACTTGGAGGGTCCAAGGTAGGATTTTGGCTGGCCAACCACATGAACTCACAGTTCCTTGATCTCTTGAGTGAAGTACCAAATTCTAAAATCAAAACACGATTTACTTAATTATTACCTCTAAAATGATAGAAAGTTAGTTACGACTAATCCTTACTAGAACTTTAGTTAATTCAATCCATCACTCTTATAAGGACTCCCTAGTAGTAAGATGCACCCTTAGCTAGGCATGATTGACACCCAAAACACCCGATTTTGTCCAAATTTGAATGACGGAAGGCGGTTATGAATTAAATTATATTTGAGGGTTTTATTATTTTTAATGTGACAAAAGAAATCATTTTCTATTTTTATAAGCACGTACTATGTGATCTCACTCACAATTGACTATGAAAGAAATACAAAACTTCATCGCGTCACATGTTAATTTTATCTTGCATGCTTGTTTATTATTATTCTATGTGATCATGCATTAACTACACATTCAAAATAATAATAAACCATGAAAAAAATATGACCTAATCATGAGATGGAACTATTGGTTGATCCGTTGAGTGAATAGCAGACCAACCTTGACCCTTGGGGTAATACCTTGAGTTGCGTCACCTGCGACTCGAAAAATAGTGTATGCCCCTCTAATGAAAAAGATCCTGTCTGGTGCATTGTCATCACTCATCATGAACTGTGTCACTGCACATCTCATCATTATACAACAATACTCGCATGCATGTGAGGGGGTATCAGGGTATAACATATAACTCTTAGAATGGGTACATAAGTCCTTATATATATAATGACTTAGGGATGATATGTAGATCACCATTAAATAAATTAAACTAATTATTACAAAACCATCGCAATAATTAAATTAACAAATAAAATGCACCATAAAAAAATTGGACGGTCTCAGGCTCATGATCATTCATATACACATTAAACTTGAATATATTAAATAAATGTAGAAATTAAATTAAACTTGCAATAAAATAAACTCGAGGGCATTTAATTGAATTAAAATTTTCACTCTAATTTTTATCCAATATTTACGTCATTCGGTCCCATTTAATTAATTTAATTTTTAAAACTAAAAATTAATTAATTAATTAATTAAATTAAACACCAATTAAATTAATTATGTCGAAGTCATTATTAAACCAAAAATTTATATTTAATTAATTTAATTATC
Organism: Viscum album; assembly: GCA_963277665.1. Taxonomy (NCBI): domain Eukaryota; kingdom Viridiplantae; phylum Streptophyta; class Magnoliopsida; order Santalales; family Viscaceae; genus Viscum; species Viscum album. The sequence goes on from OY728156.1 coordinate 1,815,165,151, forward strand.
AAATGTAATTAAATTAATTATTTTAATTAACTCTTGATTAAATTAAATTACCCAGGTCCTGAAAACACCTGGAAGGTCCTATGCGGGTCGGGTCAAACCCATGCAGGTCCATTCTAGATTGACTAGATCCTTGTACTAGGCTGAGTAGGCCCGCCCATGCTTGTTCTTGACTGGGCAGACCCATATGGTCTCATTACTGGTCAGTTCGGGTCTAAGGGGACTCGCTGAAGGTTACCTCACGATCAGGGCAAAGGCTGTTTGACTCGCGGTGGTTCTGTTGGTTCAAGGTAAGACTGCATATAGACGAGAGATTCCATCTGAGGAGAATCCAACTAGGAGATGGCCGTGCGGCTGTGCGATGTTGGCGAGTAGCAGAGGAGCCGACCTGGGGTAGGGACCACGACGATCTGGTGCGCTGGAGAAGGGGGTTCTGAGAGGGTGACATGCTACTTCTAGAATGGAGGGGTGCCGATGAAAAAGCTAAGGTGGATGACGTGCAATGGTGACATGACCTGAGCTGGCTTAGTAGGAGGTGCTTTCCAGGGAGATCGTGACCAAAAGAGGGTCGCAGGGCACTCATGAGTCACTGGCTAGGGGTGGTCTAGTAGAAGGGTGGAGTGCCACTGGGTAGCCACTGGGAGAGGAGATCCAGTAGGTGACAGGGCCACGACACGGGACACCTGTGCAGAGCGGCGCTGCGGGAGATGACTCAATAGCCTGGAGTGGGAGACCTGCTGGGTAGGGGTGCGGTGCCGATGCACCTGCGTAGGGAGGAGGCGACCTAGAGTGTGGTAGCTCTATAGGGGAGGGAGGTGCCCAGAGAGGGGTGGACACATCGTTCCAGGGTGGATGCTGGACCGAAATTCATGGGTAGTGGTTCCGCTATAGGTGGCAGCATTGGGTGCCGCTGCGGGAGGGAGGTGGCCCAGATGGGGTCACCGCTACAGACAAATAGGGGTTCCACACTGGGTGGATTTGTGAGGGAGATAGGGGGGCTGCTCGGTCCCCCAAAGATTCCCTTGTGGAGTCACCCTACAGGGCACCCCCCACCTTAATATGGTGGTCGGGTCCTGGATTTCCAAGTACCACCAGTTTCCCCACAGACACATGGTCCCCACCATGGGGCCCACCCACGTGCCCTAATGGGTCATCTGACTAATGACTGTCCCCACAGGCCAACACATGTCCTTTCCATTGTTCTTTTTCCTCACTCACACACTCCCTATGAAACTTTCCAAATGGTCACCCATCCTGATCACTACTCCAGGCAAAGCATGCTTAACTGTGAAGTTCTAATTAGGTAGGCTCCCAAAAAGGAAGGTGCACCTTGTTTACATGAGTCATTTAACCCTTTATCATTCTGGGGTGTTACATTCACCCCCCTTTAGAGCACAACATCCTCGTTATGGGCCCTACATCTTAACACAGGTAGTGAACCACACTTAAGGCTGGGTTCATCCTCTGATACCACTCAATGGAACTGGGCCGGCAGTGGAAGTCCCAAATAGGTTGGATTTTAAAATTTTTCATCGATGTTGGACTTGAACTTATTGACGTCGGCAAATAGAAGACTGATTTAATCTGAGGATCATGTATGAAGAGTTTTAAGAACAAAAATAAAACCATAAAATACCTGGTTTAGATATAAAGTCGTGCACGACGTCTGATCATCATTGGAGATCCCTTCTTGAAGAATCTGAAGCCGAATTACTCTATATTATCCACATGCGCTTCAAGAAATCCTCAAGAGCACCAATCATCGAATTTTGGGTGCTAGTGCAGAGATCTAAAGATGCTTTTAATGCTCTGATGATCACCATATCGCTTCACTTGTGATTCCTAAGAGAGGGATTGATCTAAGCTCCTTGAATCCAGAGCCTCTCTCTTTAGGATGTGGGAGAGAGAATAGGAGAGAGAGAAGAAGTGAATAGTCCCTAGTGGGTGACTCTACTCTTCTATATATATTGTTTAATAAATTACCCTAAATGGCACCCCGACCCTCGAATAATTTAACACACTATAAACAATATATTATGACTAATTATCTGAGTCATAAATATTATTATCATTTTCTAGTAATATAATAAATATATTACATGATAATAAACAAGTCATTAACTCAACTCATTATTCCCATAAATATTAATTGAACCTTTAATATATTTAACTAATATTAGCCAATTAATATTTTTCATATATTTACTTAAAACTTGAAAATACAATTAATAAATAAATTCGATGCTCATTATTCTTAACTTGAATAATATGAATTTTTTTATACCATTGGTGATCGTATCTCTTTGGACAAACCCCGAACCCCAGTGGTGGGTCCCACTATGTCCAAAATACCTATTCATCTGAATAGGGCATATTATTGAATACTCTATAACGTGTGACCCTCTAGACACTTATATCGATAGCAGTGAATATTATTCATAGACCAGGAGTGAGGTCTAGAAACCCATTATGGCCCCTAAAGAGATAAGGATTGTTACATCAGTGAAAACCAACCTATGAACACGTACTGTGTAATATAATTTCTTTGTAATTAATATCTCATAAAGCAGGATGCACACGTGTCATCGGCCTTTTCTTGCTTTATTATTAGTAGATCTAACTGGATGGATTTACCCTCGACTACCATGGACATGGTCTTATGAAGGTACTACCATCCTTATCAACATGGCCTAAGATATATTACTTCCATAACCTGGAAGCGACAAATCCTTTCTTGACCATTAAACCAATGTCATTCCACCAATGACACACCCAACACAAACTACCTCACCATGATTTCAACAACATGGTTTTCATTTTTCATCAAAGTACGTGATCAAATGATATACACCAACAATGATCTCAAGTCAGGAGACCATTACACATGATCATATATAGGAACATCCAATGAAACCCGAAGCATGTGGTGTTCCTATTGGTGGGTTTTTCCTCATGATATCACAATTAGAGATCAAAAAGTGTGAACTTCATGATAAAAAGTCTCAATGCTTATGATCCCCCAACACCTGATAGTCAAACATCTATTGTGTCCACTCTGTAAGATGTAACTATACCATAGAACATATATTCAAGATTAATGTCATATTATCTCAAGGTTCACATTATAGGTCCGGATCTACTATAACCTCTCAACACAACAATTAATCTATGGACATTACCATTATATAGTGGATGCAGAATTATCTATACTATAATGGTAAGAATACATAATGTATAACTAACTGTACACATGATATGGTAATCAAAAGCATCACATAGTTGTGTCTAGGGAACCCACTATTTCAATAGGTCACACATCACCTCTACATCTAAGTCGTCCCACTAGGATTCATCCATATACTATAATAAGGATTCCTCCATGGTCATCTGATAAAGAAAACTATAGCCGCTTATTTCCCCCAATTCAAGATTCATCACTGTAAGATCCTTCATCCCTTTCCAAAAATCCATAGACTTTTGAGACACATCTCCTCAAGATTTTCGACTCAAAAAATTTATAATAAAATTCCCCTTTCTGATGGTTAAATAGATATCAAAATCATAATCTTGAAGAAAATTCATCCAAATCCACTAGCTTAGATTTAAATCCCACTAAGATAATATATATTTAAGGCTCTTGTGGTCTGTGAAAACCAAAAATATCTTGTCGGTGTGGTAATGACACCAAAACATCAGTGAAAACACAACCACCACCATCTCCTGATCATGGGTGAAATATTTATAGTCATGGGGATGTAACTTCCTAGAACCATAATTAACCACTACCCTCTATTGCATTAATACAAACCCCAATACTATATGGGATGCATCAAAGAAAAAATTAAACATCACACCCTCATTTGGAAGATAAAGAACTAGATAAATGATCAACTTCTTCAGATAATCAAATGCTTCCTAGAATTGATTAGTCTACAAAAAATCTTGGTCCTTCTAAGTCAATTCTATCAGTGGGGCTGCAACCTGAGAGAAATCAGACACAAACCTCTAATAATCGACTATAGGGACATCGAAAATATGAACCTATTCCATGTTCTTGGGTGTCTCCTAATAAAAAAATGCCCTGATCTTCAATGGGTCCATGTAAAGGCCTTGCTGTGACACCACATGTCCAAGGAAATTCACATATCACATATAGAACTTAGAATTGGATAATTTTACATAGATATAGTGGTGTCAAATGACTTTAAATATAGGTATGAGATACTCAAAATCCCTTTCCTTTTATTTTGAGTATATCAAGATATTATTGATGAAGACGATGATTAACTGGTCTAAGAACTCATCAAATAAAGAGTTCATTTACCTCATAAATGCTACTGGTGTGTTTTTGAAACTGAACGACATGACCACAAACTCTAAGAGACCATATTGGCATATGGAGGCAGTCTTTGGGATGTCTTTAACCTTCTGTCTCATCATGTGATATCCATATCAAAAATTAATCTTTGAAAACTAATTGAATCTCTTCATTTGGTCAAATAGATCATTGATTTTTAGAAGAGGGTAGAGGTTATTTACTGTCACCACATTCCATCTCTAGTAGGCTATGTATAGCCTTAGAATACCGTTTGTCTTACTGGAAAACAAAACTAGAGAATCCTAGAGAGATACACTAGGTTTAGATGAATCACCTTTGTATCTAATCATAAATCAACATCCTCAACTCATGAAACTCCATAGGAACCATCTGATAGGCATCCCTTAAAATCTGAGATGTTCCCAATTGCAAATTTATCACAAAATGAACGTTTCATTGTGGGGGTAGTGTCATATACTCATTTAGGAAAACATGGATAAACTCATCTAGAACCATGGGAACTTCCTCTACCCGAGCTTCCACTGATACCTCTTCCAACTAAGAAAAAAGAGGCTCTATTATCCTATCAACCATCTAATAACCCCCCTCTCCAATTAACACCACACACTAGCCCTCTAAATTGAAAAATGAAACCCTCCTCTAGAAGTTATTGATGACTGCACACAAATAATAAAACCAATCCATGGAAATAATAACATTGTATGGATTTATTTTTAACAAGAGGAAATCCTCCACAAACTTAGGATACTCTATCAACAGTCTACATCCCCAACACACATCAAACAAAGTTGCATGATTTCCAAATAGCATAGATAACACCAGGGGAATTGGAAGTCTATCCACATCCAGTACCCAGGTATAGACCAAAGTAGGAGAAGCAAAGGAGTGTGAGGATCCTAAATAAAATAAGGAACAAAAAGGGTAGACTATATAATGATTGTACCTCAGATAACCTCTAGAACTTCTAGTGTTGTCACCTCTAATGAATATATATGACCATTCCAAACTCATTTTACTATTTTATATTTACCTCCATAACCATGATCTAGGATTGGTGTCTATGGATGGGGACCATCATAAGGATACTCCTGACCAACACTATCTACCCTTGGCTGTAGAATATGTTTTGGTGGTCACTATCACTGAAACTGACTCATAGGAAACTACTGTTGTTGTCAAAAAGGGGTATGAACATCCATATAAAAATGGCCTCCCTAAGTGGTTGAAAATTGATCTTTACGATTTCCATGCCCCCAAAAAACATAGAATGAAAATATAAAATCCCTGATAAGTGTTCAGAAACCTCTAATCCTAGAAGGACAAAAAGGATTTGCTGTGGTCGGTTCCCCACTGGTCAAAACCCCAAACACCTGAATGCCCATAAACCACTGGATGAAGCTTTTCTCTTCGAGACACCTTACTAGCTGGTCTTATTAGTATTAAATCCTAGATAAGGCATCTGATCGATAAACTCTACATTCTTCTACACCTCCAGGTACATGGAAAGAATAAGTGGGGTGACCAAATACCTGATCATTGGGTGAAAATCCTCCTCAAGATGCCATTATCTAAAATACACATCTTAAAAAATTAGGAGAAAAGGGTAGAAGTTTCTTGAACCTAATCACAATCTTCCACACACTCAAACTCCATCGATGAAGTAAGAGTAACTCCTAAATCATTTTTTCCATCATCATCAATGATAAGAATTCCAAGTGAAACTACATCTGAAAACCGGTCCACAACACATCTTCCACTTTTTGGTCACAAAGATATAACATGTACCATTGATGTGAAATTCCCTGCATCTCACTAGCTACCAAAAGTACCCAAAACTCATCACAAGATTGAATCAGATCTATGTAAATATTAAGATCCTCCAACTTGCACACTGTCCCCAGGTCATAGACACTCCCCTTAGGCTTCCCCAAACTCTACTATTGAAATGCACATAAGGATCTCTGCCATAAATCATTCTCCTCTATTATATGAACCCTCTGACAATCAATTAGACCAGCCTACTAAACCTTAACTTCCTAAGATACTCACGGATGGCGACCATGATCTATTCTTGAAAATAAAGGATAAGTCCTAAGCCCAACAACATGGAATTTTATAAAATATTATTTAATTTATTCATTTAAATTTACTAAAATCACACAATTCAAATATGAATTCAATCAATCATGATGCATATACCTATCCTGGTTATCTATCCTAAAAATAAGTACACCTCACTTGGATGTTCAATAAGCACAAAGTATGTGCATTGGATAATGAGGGGCCCTAAAACCCATGTACAAGTTGGTATCCTAGGCCTATGTCATTTGCCAAGATCAGCTGGTACTGTTTCCCTACTAACCCATAAAATCCTCACAATTACTAAGTCTAATTTCCATCCTATCTCTCAACCTAAACCTTTGATACCACTCTTCCATGACCCAGCCCCCTCGGAGGTACACCTCTTGGGATAAAAATGAAGGGAGATATATAAGGAACCCAGAGTCCCATCTCCAGTGGGATCTAGGTTTGTGAAAATAACTGAGGGCATGAAAAGATCACACATGGGAGGAATTACCCTCTATGACAAAATAAGATTGGGAGATAGAAAAAAAACCACCAAGAAACTACAACACATAGTATAAATATAACCCCCAAAACCATACCACAATGCATGAAAAAAGTCAGCAGATACAAGTAACCGTCTATAAGTAAATACTAAAATACAAGTACTACATTAATGAATCAACACCAGCTCAAAAACCCAAGCTAGTAATTTCTATCACGGTCCCTAAAGTACTCCTAGAAACTTAAAAAATAGTTTATATTCATATGGTGAGAATAACATGTATACTTAATTGGATGATACCCAATCTCTATTATGCACATGTGAAAATAGAATACTAATGTGCTAGTGGAAAAATAGAAGAACTAATAAGAACCTAAATAGGTAAACTAACCATTCTTAGCCTCACCATGGATCACTCCCCAAATTATGTATCCAATATAATAACATAATATCAATAACACAACAAAGTCTCCCCACTGTTGCATCCCCATGGATTTTCATCTCTCACACCCCAACATCAAACATCCTATGCTCTTATCCCTTCCATATACAACACAACACATACCATCTATCTCAGATGTGTGTTAGATAACATCTTTACCAACCCCACCCTCACAAGGTCAAACATATGGTGCTATAATCATCCATCATCATGTCACATCTTTCCCAAAGGTACCCGATCTCATCACATCATAGCGTTTCCACATAACCATGGAAGTAGGGTATCATAAATGTGAAGGACATTAACCACATGTCCTCCTCTCACCAAGCATGACACCCACCATGTATCACCTCACATCACCACTTGGTAATCTCAAACAATAACCCGTATCATCATTGGGTAATATCCAACACCAACTTCTATCATTACCACTAAAGTAATACCAGTAAATAAGGGGTATCCAACCATTTGTATCACCACCATCATGGATGTAGGTAAAAAACATGTAGCACAATACCATTGGGTATTGGTAAGGTTTCACAACTAGAGTGGGGTGTGTATAGAAATAACATAAAAATAAATGGTAGATAGATAACACACAATACCCAACCTATGAATTCACTTCAATTTCACTGGCGTACACTAAATTACCACCACTACACCATACATCAAAATTAACAACTGCTTCCACCACTATATACATCACACCACACAACTAGGACACATAGATACACAAACCTACTTTCAATTATAGGTTCCACCATTTTATATATTTAAGAAGTTACCACTAACTCCCACTAACTAAAATACTACATTCACATCTACACAAACCAATTCATTTATTGTTTAATTCAGTAATCCAAATTACCACACACTATCTTCATTCCATTTTTATTCATTTACCAACACATGATATTTTATTGTCACAATTACCATTTATTCCAAGGTTAACTGGGAAGCTAAAAAAACTACACCACACAACAAATTTCCCAACTCACATCAACCATTACCAACACCTGACAAAAACAACATGCCTTAACCACCGCATGTAACAACTACCACACAACACAACCACCAAACATCTCCAACACTAAAAAACCTTCCATTACTCATCTCATACCCACCAACCATTGTAACACTTCCCCAATTATTATAAAAATTATCTAGTTTCCACCATCACCACACAACAACCCATATAAAACAAGGAAACACAACAAGACCGACCACACAAATCATCATATATTGGCATACACAATTTATATTCTGAGGATTACATAACTTTACATAATTATTTATCTTAGGTATTCTGACACAAACTATATTTCCATGGGAAAACAATACATTAGCCATATATATATTTTTATCCTTTTATTCAGGGTGTGATTAAACAAACAACACAACAAGGGTCTCACAATTATATCATCTACAATGCAAGAAAGGATACAACAACAATGATTTTTATAAATGTAAAAACATGAAAAAACTCACCATAAGTAACATAAAAGTATTAAAATATGAAATTTCTCAACATACCCATCTATTTTAGATTTATATAATTTATTATCTATATTAATATGGCCCTTACTATCCACTCAATAGATGTGAGAATCATACAATTCCCACATATGCACATAATAGGGAGAGAAAGAGAAACCCTACCTAAAAGAAGCTTTATGATTCCCCGAAAACAATAGGACAAAGGGGAAACTACCCAAAAAATACAACAATATGAGGAAAAACTCGAACCAACCTGGATCACACCAAGGGATCATCAAAACACATCCCAAATGATCCGTAAACCAAAAAAACATCACTACTGATAATCCATAAAAGAAGAATGAATGGGTAAAGGGGATAAAGAGAATAACTCTCCTTATATTTCAAAAGATAAAACTCTAGAACCAAAGTATCAAAGTAGGAGAAGAAGGGATGGAAGATCCTCTAAAAACGCCTTGGATTTCCCAAAAAACTGAGAGTAATGAGAGACAAATGATAGAATTTGGACAATACTCACACTTATAAATAGGTTGTAACACATTCACATTATGAATTATATAATCATGATGTGAATTCTCATGTGGCCTAACAATTCAATCTGTGAAATTTATTTAAGACATGAAACCTCAAATCATTCAACTTATTCTAAAATTTATGGTGCCTCAGTATGATTTAATTGACATCATGAATTTAAATTTCACATCATGAATTTCACTTCCACATCATGAATTCATTTTTCTTAGAACCCCTTTCTTAAACCCAATATGTAAATCATGATCCACACAAACCAAATATTACAAAATCTTGTCGTGAATTCCTTTTTTATGTCATGAACATCCTAAAGCAACAACACTAGAGCTCCAAACTCCACTGAACCTCTGTCAAGCCTCCTTAGAATACCCCCAACTACCCAAAATCCAAATTAATTGGTCAATAAGGAATGAAACATTATATTTTAGACATATATTTTAATTTTTTTGAAATTTTTCTATGTTTCTCAGTTATCACAAGGTCAACACATGATTAGTAGTAATCGTGTGGATGATCTTTACATAAGGGGAAACTATGAAGATGAAATTTACACATGGGAAGTTTAAAGTTCATTTTGTGATGCATGGCTAGTGCATAGTTATGGGAAATCATGGGGGATTACCCTTATATATGGTATTTAGTTTAATTATGTCATTTCATGGTTAGTTCACATGTTTTTGGGCATACCATGCAGATATATTTACATTTAGTGTAAATTATGTGGACTAAATCTTGAATATGAGTTTTTCTTGAGTTGCATGGTTATCACATGACCGTACAGAAACTATTACATATAGGAGAAACAATGAAAGTATTTTATATATAGAACTTCCTTGTAGTTCACAAGCATCACATGGTTTGACATAACCTGTGTGAGGTTTAGTAGTAAGAATGCGAGTTACTCTTACATATGGTGTTTTTCTTCACCATCTTGCACATGAATTGCACAAGTTTTTTAGAAATGTGTGTGAAATCCTTAACTTCTAGAATCCCCATCCCTCTGAGTGTATGATCACCCTTTCATGAAGCCGATTCCCCTCCCCAGGTAGGTATGTTAGATCTAAAATATCAGTTGCAACTCTTCTATGCATGCATCCATCTTAATTCACAATATCTTTCTTTCGAAGTGGGATCTTATGCTACAAACTTAAAACGGAATTCCTATCTACAACATGCCTCTCTCACCATGTTAGGTGATCCAACTCTATACATGTCACATTCTATCTAGGCCACACCACCCTGTGCATTTGTCCCTCTTTAATCACTCCTACATCGTGACTCTTCTTGGAGCCCCATGTGAGCCATACTCTATCCACCTCAATGAAACCAACATTAAAATATTTCCTAGAACTATTTAAAGATTTATCATTATTTATTAGATCTTTATTAGTCATTTTTATTATTTTCTAGCTTTTCTGTATCACTTGTGCTGAGAATCAAAATGACTTCATATTATGTGTTAGAGTTATCTTTAATCACAATATACCTTATAGTGTTTTAATTGATTTTTTTCACTTGTCCTTATTGGGTCTACATGAAATATGTCATTCCACCCAACCTTATTACATCCACAAGATGGATGTTGTTCCACCCAATATTATTGGTCCCACATGATGGGCACTATTTCACCCAGACATTCATGTTTGCAAGATGAGTATCATTCCACTCAGTCATTTGGGTCTATAAGACGAGCATTGTTACACCTAATTTATTGGATTCATAATGTGGATTATATTTTACCCAAAAATTTTAATTTATAAAACAAGAACTATTCCACCCAACTGTTTTTTCTGCACAACGACGTCAATCCACTCATCCATTAGGTCCATAAGAAGACACTATTTCACTCAACTTATTATTTGAGCACTATTCATAATCAATATATGAGTTTTTCATCATCCATATCTTCTTAAGTAACAATAATTATCTATATTAACGTGTGAGGTTGATGAAAGGTAGAAAATCATGTTTATTTTTTATACAATCAAGATGGATATGTCTATCTTGATGTGTAATATTAGGAGAGTCATTGATTTGTTTTCCTTTTTTATGTATCCAAGATTTTCAAATTTATATTGAGAGGGAGTGTTATATTAATTAGATATTTATTGTATTATGATATTTAGTATATTAATATATTTAATACACGAGTTAATGATCAATGGTTTGACTAATTCAGTGGGTTGGATTAAATGTATGTTCCATATTGTATCTTTATTTTCATCTATAAATATTCTAACCCAAACTTATTTAGGAGGGATGAATTTTGAGTATTCTATTTATTCATTTACTTTTACCTGAATTTTATCCTCTTTTATATCTTCTTATTCCATAATATATCTTTTATAATATTTTATCTCTTTCATTTATGCCTTCATTTTAAATCATTCGAGGTGACTTATCATTTGGATCAAGCATGTTGCTCCATAAATACTCAAAAAAAGAGAAAGAATAATAATTATTTCAAGTTTTGGGTTTCTAATTAATAGATATATGTTCTAAATACTTATGTATATGTGATACATAGTATATTATATCCTAGTGTATGATATATTAATGTCATAGGGTATACGATTCATGTTACTAAAAGTCATGTTTTATGCTTTAAGGGCATATCACTTCTTATGATATGTTGATATTGTATTGAAGGTCCATAATAAAATCATAATGTATGATTTTGTGATTTCACAAGGTAGTGTTGTGTGAATAATCATATTTTATAATTCATATAACAATTCAGGATTGATTAAGGTAGTTTAACATTAAGTGTTAAGGTGACACCCCAATGTTACTATTGTATAATATATTATATTATTATGGGTTATTTTAAAATTTTAGGAGTTTTTAGATTTTTTTTAAAAGTTTTTATATGATTTGAAGTTACCGCATGGTCACTGAAAACTTATTAATAACCATGAAAATGACATTTACATAAGGTCAAAACATGTGGATAACCCTTATGCATGGGGGGTTTTCAATTTATTTTGTGGTGCACGACTAGTGTATGACTAGGGTAAATCATTCGATCTTACGATTACCTATGCATATTAGTTCATTTTTATTATTTCACTGTTAGTGTGAATTATTTTTGGTATACTAGGAAGATAGTTTTACATTTGGGGTAAAACTTGTAGACTAACTATTACATTTGAGTTTTTACTAAGACACACAATAGTTCACGATTGTGCAGAAACTCTTACGTATAGGAGGAACAATGAAGATTCCTTTTACACATTGGCCTTCCTTGTGGTGCATGATCAACATAAGGTTTGATGTAAATAGTGTGATTTTTTGTAGTAATCATGTGATTTACTCATATATTTGGGGTATTTATTCAGTGGATTTCACATGATTTAGAGAATTGTGTGAGTCAACCTTAACTGTTGGTATCAAACTCCCTCTAGATGTTTTCAATCCATTTCATGAAGTCATCACCTCTACCTAAGAAGGTATTTCAAATCCACAATCCCTATTTTTCTAATTCTATTCACTTATCCCTCTTAAGTTTCATGATCTCTCTCTCCTAGTGGGATCTTCTACTATACACTCCAAATAGAAGTCTCATCTACAACATGAATCTCTCACCATTATAGGTTTTCCAACTCCATGAATATCACATTCTATCCAATCTTCACAACCTTGTGTGTGTTTCCCTCTTCAATCACACCTGAATTAGGAATATACTTGGATCCCCACATACACTGTACTCTAGAAACCTAACCAAAAGCGCCATTCAAACACTACCCAGACCTCTTTCAAGATTTATCACTATTTCTCAGACCTTCATCAATAATTTCCATTGATTTTTGGATTTTATGGATCACTTATGTTAAAAACCAAAATTATTTTCTAATCCGTGTAAGAGTTATCTTCACTCACAACACACCTTCTTGGGTTTTTATGATGAACGATGTATCACTTAACCTTATTGGTTCACTATGATACGTTTCATTACACATAACCTTCTTGGGTTAAAAATATGGACATCATTCCACTCAATCTTATTGGGTCCTCATAAGGAGCATTGATTCACCCAGACATTTGAGTCTGTATGATGAGTATAGGCCCATCCTATCATTTAGATCTACAAGATAATCATTGTTCCACCTAGTTTATTGGTTCCAAAATGTGGATGCTATTCCGATGATCCATTTGGTTTTGTAGAACAAGTTTTATTCCACTTATCTTCTTGTGTCAACACTATAGGACTTGTTCCACTTGGTCATTTAGGCCACCCAAGACACTGCTATTTCACCTGACCTATTATTCAAGCACTGGACATCATCAATATGTGATTATTTAGTGGTTATATATTCTTCATTAACAAAAATTATCTACTTTATCATTTGAGTATGAGAAAAGATGTCAAATATTGTTTATTTTGAATGTAATCATCCTAGAAATGTCCATCTTGATGCAGAATATTAGGGGATTTGTTTCTTTATTTTCCTTTTATTAATTATCCAATTTTTAAAATTTATCTTGAGTGGGAGTGTTATATTATTTATACATTTATGGTATTTAGATATTTGGGATATTTATATTTTTTAAATATGATTCAATAATGAATGTTTTGACTGAGTCAATGGGATGAATTGTATTTATGTGTCATCTTACATCATTATTTTCATATATAAATATTCCAACCCAACCTTATTTAGGTGGGAATAATTTTAGGTAATCTCTTTCTAAGTTTACTTTTAATTGAAATTTATTTTCTTTATATCTCATACTTCCATGATATAACTATTATATTATTTTATATCACACATTAATTCCTTTATTTAGAATCATTTTAGGTGACTTATCCTTTGGACTGATCATGTTCCTCCATGAATACTCAATTTTTTTAGAGAACACTGCTTATTTTATGTTTTGGAATCCTTATTGATGGAGTTATGGACTAAATAATTATTTATATATGATATATAGTTTCCTATATCATATTTTATTATATAGGGATGTCATAGGGTATACCATCTATGTTACAAAAATGCATGTTTTATGATTTTATGGGTATATCATTTCTTATAATATGGTGATATCATATAACAGTCACCTAATCCAATTAATATTTATGATTTGGTTATATCACAATAAAATATTTTATAGAGAATCATATTGTATGATTAACATGACACTTCATAATTGATTATAGAAGTTGAGAATTAAGTGTTAATGTGACACCCCAATGACACCGTTGTATAATATAATATATTATTATGAGTTATTTTTTCATTTTTGGGAGTTTTTAGACTTGTATTTTGAAAATTTGGAAGTTATTATATATTTAATTATTACTTCATGGATATCATATGCTTATTATTAACCTCATATATGAAATTTACATAAGGAGAAACTGTATGGATGATCCTTACACATGGGGTATTTTCACTTAATTTTGTAACTTACGACTAGTGCATGGCCAGGGGAAACCATACAGGCTTAAAATTACATATTTATTTTATTTATTTTTTATTGGTGTATAGTTTTTTCACATGGTTTGAGGTATAGTATGTGAATAAATTTATGTTTATGGTAAACTGTGAAGACTAAATATTATGTATGAGTTTTTCCCGAGGTGCACAGTTAACAAACGACCATTTAAAATTTTTTTATGTATAAGTAAAACTGTGTGGGTTACTTTTACATATGGGCCTTCCTTCTAGAAGATATTCAACACATAGTTTGATATAAACCATGTGGGTTTTAGTAGTAACCATTTGAGTTACTATTACATATGGGGTATTTATGAAATGGATTTCACATGTCTTACATGAAGTTTTGAGACTATGTGTGGTAATCATGTGAGGGGTTTAGCTTTATTCCAGTGGAAGATACCCTATTGGAACATAGTTTATTAAATTATTCTACCAAAATGTGTGAGACTCTTTGAATTTTATGTTGTGATTTTACTATTCTACCTATACTCGATTTAACCACATTTTACCTATCCCATCCTCCCTTATTCTGCTCAGCTGTATATGGGAGGGATCAAGGGATCAACCCTCCTTCCTTAATCTTTATATCCCCTCTCATCCTTAGATTTCAAGTGTATTTAGAAGGCATGACCTTATTTTTCTCTAATTTCTTCTTTATTCTTCCAATTACTCTTGATTTATTCTACTCTCATAAACCATAATGGATATGTTTATTGAACCTAGGGTTTTAAATAGTTTAATATTGGGGCTTTAGTTATCTAATTCTTTTAGAGGTCGTTTGATTTTGAGATTTTATTATTCCATAGAGGGAAATTTGTTTCCAGTGAATGAGGTAGCTGTTTTTATGAAATTCATTTATTTGAGAAGTCATGGAATGCATGATATTTCTAAAATCATTTCTTATCAAATTATACCTATATGTGATATCCTTTATGGGGTTTTAAAATGGTTTTAATGATTTATATAATTTGTATAAAAAGGTATTTTTGTGGTTTATTAGTCCTTGACTTCTAAATTGATTGTTTACACAAGACAAGTGTTTATGAAAATGTGTAAGGGGACCCTTTAAAATGAATTTTATGATAAAATGGTGGTTGGAACCATTTTGAATTTCAAAAAATAAAAATTATTGTAACACCCTGAGATTGTGAGAATTTTTTTTGTTTCGAATTATTTTATCTTTTCAATATTTTTTTTTCAATTCACATGACACTGGAAATAGTTATATATATATATATATTAAAAAACTAATTCAAACATTCATTTTACACCAAATACCAACTAATCTTGCACTACATGCAATACCAACTTAGCATGCACTATAAACAACATCGACTTGGCATACAATGTACGCAACAATGAGTTTCTACAAAACATCTGTTTTTATTGTTTTAATTATTTAAATAAGATAATTATAACCTAGATGTTAAAATTAGTAATATGAATAGTAATAAATAATTTTCAAATATTTTTTATAATTATTTTATATAAATAAAACATATTGATAATGAAAGATAATATTTTTGGTAAAGTCCTTTTATGTTAAAAATATTGTTTTCTTGAATGAATAAATTTTAATAATAAAATTAATTTTATACATAATTATAAATTTAATTGGATAAAATAAAATTTATTTTTTTAATTCATAACATTGAAATTATCCTAGGGTGATTTTTTTTTAATTTTTCTGAGAAACTTCATTTTTTGATGAATAGTGAAAAATACTACTTTTTAGTTTAAAAACCGCCTTTTGTCTAATTAATTATTAATTATAAATGATATTATAAATTATTTTTAAGGTAAAATTAGAAGAATATTACATATATTAATACAATTCTATTAATTATAATCAATTTCACTTTGAAGTTGAATATAAAATCTTAACAAACTTTTAAACTTTTTTCTACTTTAAAACCCTGTTATTTCGTCCCATCTGTGGGATTAACAATAATCTTAATTTTGACGCTTATATGATTTGAATTTTAAAAATCTCAAATAAACCATTTTATTCAGTCTAATATTTATATTTTAATAATACCATGTTAATTTTTGACCCAAATGATTAGTAAAAGTGATTAAAATTAATCACAGAAGTTAAGGCCAAATTAAGTTTCATTAGGGACTAAACCTTAAAATTAAGGGCCCAAATGGACTAGAAACTTTTCCAAAACAAATTTTATGTCCATATTTAGGTCATAAACCTTCCATTATTTTTTTTGGTTTTTTACGAATATTTTTAGGTGACAACATGTGAACACTTAATTTTTTTTCTAAAAATTTCCACGTGAGTCCTTTTCCTTCCCTATAAAAGGCCACCACCCCTACCCATTCCTCACACCTATAAAAACTTTTAAGTTTGTACAATATCTACCCAAATATACTCCCAAAAATCCCAACTTCTACCATGAAGCCTCACTTTGGGCATAAATCTTCTCAAGGATGCCTTTTGGCACAGACCAAAAGGAGTTACCTGATTTAGAAGTAACATCTTCTCTCAAGCTCCTTCCATTTATTTTCCTTCTCCACCAACTCCAATATCTTTATTCCCTTATTGTATGACAAAAAAGGATCCTATATAAACTAGTATGTTTTTATTCAAATTTTATGACCTACGCTTATGCACACCTATATCTAATTGATGTTGAACATACTGTTTCTGTGTACGGTGAACTACTGCCTCACGAAATGGTGATTGATCATTTCTACTTTACCACAAATCATGGTGGAAATTATGATGGAAAATATGTTTATATATGTAATATATTATATTTAATATTTATTTAATATTTTATATTCCTCTTAAAACACACATCTCTTTACTTTCCATTTGGTGTTAATATGATAATCTCATTTGAGGAAGTGTGGACTACTGCCCCCTTAAAGCGATGTGATTCGATCACACACCACATAGAATGTATTAGGGATGAGTTTAATGAACTTATATGATATATATAAAATATTAATACTACTGGAATAATGATATATATATATATATTTACATACATATATATATATGCATATTTCATTTACACACTCTCTTTCAATATGATAATAAAAACGGAAAACAACGTTCATACGGCTTACCATCTCAATGAATGGTGTATTACATTACATAATTCATTATGATATATACTATTATAATATACATATAATGGATATAACCTATATTTATATAATTATCTACATTCTGGAATCATCTTAAAAGTATAAGGATCAACGATATAACAAATTAAGACACATGCGAGGAACAAAGTGAATATTTCCCGAAGTGAAACCTTAACATATAATCATTAACAAGTGGGTAATGTGAGGTTATAATAAAAAAATATGGTAATAGATATAGGAATATTATTCTGTAAAATATTTATAATAAACTTATATTTATTATATAGGAATCTTGTACGAGTACAGAGAGAGTCAAGACACAAGGTAAGAGGATTTCATCACACTTTTAATTTATGTGAGATACAAGCTAGGTTATCCACTCTTTATTTTTGTGTGTTGTATTTATTACATGTGATTTTATTCTATGTGTCTTGTAACTAAATTTATGGGTATTCACATTCCCATTTTATGATCCTTCTTTCATGGGGTTTAAGTTTTAAAAGTTACCAAATTGGTAAAAATGTTTTTTCTCAATTTTTCTTCTTTGAGACTCATATTTTGTTATAAACCTAAACTATTTTTGAGGTGAATATACTTCCATTTTACATTATATATCACGAATCTCAATATTTTTATTATATTATATGCTTCATTTAATTTCCTTTCCTTACATAGAGAGCATGGTCCCAAGATTCCAAGTTATAAGAGTATATTAAGACAATCTCATTAATTTTGAAGATTATTTATATTTATGTTTCATTTGATGAAATATTATGATCCATATCTCAAGAATATTCATAAGTTTCCTTAAACTCTGTTACATCATGATATTCTAATGTATTGGTACCATTTTCTACTATTTGGTACATACGATAGTTAAGAAAGTGTTTTTAAGAAAGCTCAACTTTACCCTATCTTCGGTCGAAAATATATGCTCTCTAATAAGGGTTCCCAAGAATATTATACCATTCCCCTATAATATCTAAAATAAATTTTTACCCTTTTTGTCTTTTACTAATATCTTCAAGGTAATCTTCTTGTATCTTTATGAACAAGTCACTTTTCTATCCTTTTTACTGTGAAAAAGGAATGTTCTTTTGACCATATACAACATGTACAGATTTACCTGCCATCATTTCTTCGAATCTCCCTTTGAATTTTTAAAAAGGTTAATCTTTAAGAATTTTTTTAAAGTAATTTTCAAGGAAAATTGTTTTCAAAATTATTTCAAACTTCTTATATATTTTTTTATAGAAAATAGTTTTCAAAATGTGTTCAAGTCTTATTTACAAGTTCTCAAAGTGATTTCAAAGAAATGGTTTTCAAACCATTTTCAAGCTCTATTTATATGTTTTCAAAGTATTTTCAAATAAATGGTTTATTAAAATATTTTCAATATTCCTTTATAAGTTTTCAAGAAAAA
Organism: Viscum album; assembly: GCA_963277665.1. NCBI lineage: Eukaryota > Viridiplantae > Streptophyta > Magnoliopsida > Santalales > Viscaceae > Viscum > Viscum album. The sequence continues at coordinate 1,815,184,495 of OY728156.1, forward strand.
TGGTTTTCAAAATGTTTTCCAGATGTATTTATATGTTTTCAAAGTATTTTCAAAGAAATGGGTTTTAAAATGTTTTCAAGTTTTATTTATAAGTTTTCAAAGTTTTTTCAAAGCAATGGTTTTCAAAATATTTTTAATATTCTTTTATAAGTTTTAAAGAAAAATGGTTTTCACAATGATTTCAATCTTCTTTTATAAGTTTTCAAGGAAAAAGGTTTTCAAAAACGATTTTGTAAGTTTTAAGGTATTTTCGAAGAAAATGATTTAAAAATAGTTTTATGTATTAGAAAGCGTTTTTTAAACAAGAAAGGATATTCTACTCAAGAAACATTTTTTGAGGAAATTTCAAAATTATTTTCCATCTAAGATGACATTTATCTATGAAACTCATGCCTTTCTAGGAAATGATCTAAAAGATCCACTCATATCCTTTCTATGAATGAGTTATGCTTAATGTAATGGTCTTTTTGAAACTCATTTCTCCTTAATGGGTTATACCTATATTAAATCCATTTCTCTTTTATGGGTTATTCTTTTGATGAAATGATTATGAAACCTATAAATTTTTCCATAGGTTATGATATGTTTACATGTTTATGATACCCATTTCATTACATGGGTTATGATATGATTATTTATGATCTTGTGGAACATGTATGTATGATTTATTTATGTGACTATTGGGACCTATATCTCCCTGCAATGAATTGGGTAAAGTTTAATTATGATCTTGTGGCACATGTATTATTCATATCTTATTCTTTCATGGCTTAATCTCTTTATTTCATATGATTCATGTCTTATGAACTACCAATCTAAAGGACCCTAGACCACCCTAAGAGCAGCGGGGGGGGGGGGGGGTGAATCGGGGTGTCAAATTTTTCTCTTCATTACTTGATCTTGTTCCAACATTTGTAGGAACTTGTTTAAACTTTTATGATGGATATGTGTAGTAATTAAATCATGCAGAAGTACAACACAACACTTTTTACTTGGTTTACCACTAAGGGATACTTCCAAGGAGAATACGCTGATAGGTTGTTGGTCATAAAAAATTCCCCTAATATTCACTAGTTGTGGATTAAAAAGGTTCAAACACAGTCACTATGTCCTAGGCACACTACTTTTATAAAGGTTCAAGGATATCCCACTACTTCCCTCAGTTCACTTCCGTTGACTCACCCTTGCTCACTGCCTTGGGAGACGTCTCACTCAGTTTATCGACTTGAAGGTCACTTTAATAGATTGGCATGAAAAGTCTTTGTCTCTATTCAACATGAGACACCACTTGCATCGAAGTCCCGAATTTATGTTATTTTATATTCAATTTTATCCTTTAGTGCAATTACTGAATGCACTAGAAATTATTCCTTTTTTATTCACTAAAATCACAATCTCCCTTAATGATGTATTTGTTTCTATGAACTGTCCCTGATTCTACAGACTATCTCTAATCTGCGTACCATGCCTGCTCTACGTACCACACTTGGTCTACGTACCATGCCTATTCTGTGCACCGCCCTTGCTCGGCGTACCACTCTTGCTCCGCGTACCACCCCTGCTCAGTGTACCGCACCTGCTCCATGTACCACCTTTTCTCCACCTACTGCCTCTACTACGCATACCACACCTGCTCCGCATACCGCGCCAGATCCGCATACGGCGCCTGATCCACGTACCTCATCTGATCTGTGTACCGCACCTACTCCGCGTACTGCCTCTCCTCTGTGCGCGACACCTGCTTCACACACCGCACTGTGTATCGCCTCTACGTACCGCCTCTAAATACCTCCTTTAAGTAGCTCCTTCACATACCACCTTTGCGTACCGCCTTTAAACTTCGCGAAACATTTTTTCTATTGTGTACCACTTCGTCTTAAGAATAATCTATTCTACATACCACTTTTGGACTTAGCCGAGTTCTTCCACAGTGATGATATTTTCTTATTGAATTTATTTCACCTTTATAATGGGATTAGCACTCCTTATATAGGCAAATAAATCCAAAAATATTTCTAATCCGTTTTACGCAAATTTTCAATGTGGGACAAACTTCATTGCAAACTTTTTCTCATTCTGTGTACTGTGAGCCTCCACCACGTACGACGATCCTCCGAAAAACTGAAAACCTTCAACTTGTACTGGGTGTCTTCCGGTCCACATACTGCTTCTCTTCCACCAACGAAAATCCATTCCGCGTACCGCAAGTGCTTCCACAACGAACCATTTTTGATACTATGACCCATTCTGCGAACCATTCTGTGTAACTTTCCTGCTTACCACACACCTTCACCGCGTATTGTCACTGCAAACCGTTTTTGGTTATGTGAACCACTCCACCTACCATTTCTGCTACTAGGTACACAACCGCAAACAATTCTTAGAACATGGTATGTGGTCCATGCTCTGAGGTACGTGGTTTGTTTCTTTTGTCGATTCCTTCATCGTTCCACATCTCATTCACTCTTATGCAGAAATCCTTCCATTTCCAAAAAAAATCCCGATTTTAAGGTCCAACAATTTGGAAAACACTGGGAAAAAACACCACCTTAATTATCTGCTTCGACAAGAACACCCATGCTAATTCACTGTCATATTTCTTCTTCAACAACAATCTACTTTCATTGTGAAACTTATTTGTTGTGATATATATTCTTTGATTGATCATCTTTAGCATCGTCAGATTTTCCAGGGAAAGTACTACAATTTCCTTGTCTTCTAGCAACATCAATCTTTTCACTCAACACTGAATATGACTCACATACTTAGATCAATCACCTCATGCATTAATGTATGTCTTGTCATGTAGGACCTTTAATGGTCTCTTTGAATAGTGAGATGTTACATGATCACTTTATAACATGAATCCCTTCATCTCCTTCTTCATTTTTATCTTCATTGACAACTATTGACAATAAATACAACCTTATACACAAAGTGGTCCCAAAAATCTCCCCCTTTGTATTTTGTTTTCAATACCGTAAAGTCCCCAAATGAACGTATCAATATCAAAATGAGAATCTTTTCTCTCCCCTTTTTCTTTTTTTCTTTATCTCTCACTTTTCGAGATTTCCCCTTTTTCTTTTTCTTTAATCTCTCACTTTATGAGATTTAATTTCACTTTATCTCCCCCTTATTGACATGAAATAAAAAGTTTATGGGAAAAGGGCATCAGTCATTTCTTAAGCAATGTGCCATTAATCATTTCACTCTATGTCTACTTGAGCAATGCTCTTGTTGAAAACAAGAGGATTTTATTTAGACAACAAGGCTATCCATTATTCAATGATCATGATTCCTCATGAGATGAGAACTCATGTACTTTGTTTTCAAGGGTTTTACAATTTCATTTTAGGATGAAGAAATTGAATGTGATAAGGAATAATCAACCTGAAACTCCTGCACTCACTTCAACAAACAGATCAAAAACATTCAAGTGCAATTGGAAGGATTGGTGTCCTTGGGGAACTTCCATTTTTCTTATGTCACTGATTAATTAAATTACCCCCCTTTGTAAAATGACCTTCATTCTGTGTAACCAAGTATGAGAGATTGATACATGACATAACTTTTCCAATGACATGTTCTTCAAGAAATTTACAGAGTAATTGAATTTAATACCAACTGAAGTTGATACTGATTGAAATAATAATTATGGAAGCTTCAACATTTGTCACCCCCTCAAGGGAAATAATCCTTATCATCTTCATAAAGGGTGATCCTTCATCATTTTAATCTTTGAATATCAATTGAATAATCTTCCAAGGATGGAAACTTCTTCATATTATCTATCAAGAGTTGAAAACATTCACTACTTCTTAGGTTCTCCCCCTGATAGCACGCTTCACCTTCAATTTCCTATATTATCAGAAAAAATACAACACAAAAATGATTAAGGGAATAAAGTGGTTCCTCCTTGCATCATTAATATGAGTTTCATGGTTGATATGCCTTCCTCAACCAAGTTTCTCCATTTACGCCAGTCTTCATTCTTGCACATTTGAACAAGTTTTATGATCTCTGTTGTTGTGGCATGACTCTCTTTACATTCTCTTTTTCTTTGTGTGGAGAATTTTTCTTATTAATAGCCATCATGAATGATACATTCTTACCACTCTTAAGAAATTATTCTTGCTCTGGTATTAAGGTTAGACAACCTTTTTCAATGTGACTAGATTTCATACATCTCTCACACAAAAATTCTTTAACACATGTGTTTATCTTGGTCAACAATATCTCATGCACTTTATCTTTATAATATGAAAGTTCTCCTTTTACTTTATCACCATCCATATCCTTTTCATCTTCAAGTTTCCTAATTCATTTCAAATCTTATGTCCAGATGACCAACATGTCATTTGCAACTATTCCAGCTGGTTTGGATCTTCCAGACGGGTTCATCTGACTATCATCCCTCTTAGTTGCTCTTTTGGATAAATTTCCCTTCAATTTCATGGATCTAAAATCTAGGTTCTTCTCAACTTCCCTACTTGAGATCTTCTTCGGGAAATTTCTTTTCACAATATTCTTCTAATTTATTTCCAAGGTATTTTCTTCATACTTATCTGACATCAAAGGTCTTATTTTCTTATCAACGATGAATGCATGTTGATATTGGGAATGTACCTACCTTGTGACCATTGCCATTGAATATATCATAGATTTTATCAAGAATTCCAAATATGTTTGCGGTAAATAGATGCTTCTGGACCTACAAATGTTGCTTCTTATTCTCTAGATTTCTCTCCCTTGAGGTAGGCTTCCTTTGTGCTTTTACATTATGAGGATTATACCAACAGTTTAATTCATAGTTCCCAAATCTATTGCAACACCAACATTGAACCACAAATCTTGTTTTCTTTATATATTTTGTATAATGTTTTTGGGAATTCTTCTTAATGTGTTGTGATCTATCTGGGGAACCATCTTCCAGCCTTTTCTTCCTATCCACCCTAGCCATGGTGGTATGTTTCTTCTCCACACATTTCCTCACCCATACTTGTTTATAATTTTTCTTTTAACCGACACTTTTTGTAGAAACATATTTAGAAATAGTATCACAAGTTGGTATGGATGATACATTAACTTTCTCAACTACTTGTGATAGATCAATGAGTGAAGTCATGATCTTCTTATCACATGTTGGAGGTCTTTTGATAGGAGAATACTTCAGTGAGCATTGAGTACCAGCATCAACTGATTCATTAATTTTTGAAGTCTCAATATGTGTCTTCTCAAGATTGGTCAACTGAGAATCTAATTATAGTCTTCACCTATTGAGAATGAACTTATGATATTTAATCATAGTCATATTCTCTTCACAAGACTTCTTCATTCTAACAAATTCTTCCTTATACAACATCATTTTATTCTGAATCAAAGAGTCTTGTTCCTTTATCTTCTTGGATATCCATTCCAATTGTAGACCCTTGACATCAGTGTAATTTTTCAATTTCACATCAATCTCATGGATCTTTTATTTAAGATCCTTTCTAACTCTATCATCCTATTAAACTTCTTTGAACCATTTTGATGTATTTATTTCATGTTTCCTTCTTTTTTCTTCAAAGTATTCAATCTGTCTGGAGAGCTTATAACATTATGATATTTTATTTACCAAGCCTTCCTCTATAGAATCTGCTTATTTTCTTAACTGGGTGATTTAATCTTTCTTAAATTGAAATATTCTACAAATAATGACAAATCTATCTTCAGAGATATCGTACAGGTATTTTCATAGTCTATCGATTTCATATTAGGTTGAAGATTGATCAAACGTGAAAACACATACATCCCAATCTCCTTTCTCTTTTATTTCCAAGCCTGAAACATCATCATTTTCCCAATGGAATGGAGAACCAGATACTACGCCTTTTTTAGATAAGAGTGACTTCTTCAACTATCTCTTCTCTTTCTTTCTCCTATTCTTCATGGTCTTGTTGGGTAAAACTTTTGCTCAGATATAACTGAACTTTCATCACGAATGCTCTTCATTTTTGACTCCAGAAAGAAAAATCAAATCCTTTTCTGAATAGAATCACTAAAGAGTATCCAACATACACAAACCTACCTCTGATACCAATTGAAGGACCCTAGACCACCCTGAGAGGGGGGGGGGGTGAATTAGGGTGTCAAAGTTTTCTCTTCATTACTGGATCTTGTTCCCATGTTGGTAGGAACTTGTTAAAACCTATATGATAGATATGTGTAGTAATTAAATCACATAGAAGGAAAACACAACACTTTTTACTTGGTTCAACACTAAGGGCTATGTACAAGGAGCATATGCCGACAGGTTTTCAGTCGTACCAAATTCCACTAATCTTCACTAGTTATGGATTATAAAGGTTTGGGCACAATCACTCTATCCTAGGAATAATACCATTATAAAGGTTTAGGGATAGCCCACTACTTCCCTCGATTCACTTCTATTGACTCCCCCTAGATCATTGACTTGGGTGATGTGTCACTTAGTTTATCGACTTAATGGTTGCTTCAATATATTGGCATGAAAAGTATTTATCTCTATTCAGCACGAGACACTACTTGCATCGAAGTCCTGAATTGATACTCTTTTATATTCAAATTTCTCCTTTAGTGTAATTACTAAATGCACTAGAACTTCTTCCCTTTTTATTCACTAGAATCACAAACTCCCTTTATGATGTATTTGTTTCCATGAACTATCCCTGATTTTGTGGACTGTCTCTAATCTACATACCATGCCTACTCTGCGTACCACACCCGATCTATGTACCATGCATGTTCTATGTACCGCCCTTACTCGGCATACCACGCCTACTCTATGTACCACCCCTGCTCAGTGTACCGTGCCTGCTCCCCATACCGCCTCTGCTCCATGTACCGCCTCTCCTCTGTGTACTACACCTACTCCACGGATCGCGCCTGATCTGCATACCGCGCCTACTCTACGTACTACCTCTGCTCTGCCTACCGTGTTTGATACACGTACCATGCCTGATCCGCGTACCGTGCCTGCTTTGCATACTGCCTCTACTCCACACACCGCACCTGCTTCTCACACTGCGTCTGTGCATACCACCTCTACATACCGCCTTCATGTACCGCCTTCATGTACCGACTTAGTGTACCGCCTTATCGTACCTCCTTCACATACAAACTTCTCATACCACCTATACCTTCTACATACTTATTTAAATTCTACAAATTATATCATCTCCTTCTTACCACATTTTTTTACGCAAAATTAATTCCATGGACTACTCCTTTCAATTTTGCAAACCGTTTTGTCTTTCGCATACCACTTCATCCTAAGAAGAATCTCTTATTCATACCAATTTCAGACTTAGCCAAGTTCTTCTACAGTGATGACATTTTATTATCGAATTCACTTCACCTTAATTATGGGATTAGCACTCCTTATATAGGAAAATAAATCTGAAAATTTTGCTAATCTATTTTACCCATATTTTCAATGTGGGACAAAATTCATCATAGACTATGCTCATTCCGTATACTGTGAGCCTCCACCATGTACTATGAACCTCTGGAAAACTTCAAACCTTCATCATGTCCCGTATGTCTGCCGGTCCACGTACTGCATCTCTTCCGCCAATGATGATCCATTCCGCATACCACAACTCCTTCCAAGTAAAACCATTTTTGGTACTGCAACCCATTCTATGAACCATTTCATGTACCTTTCCCTATTACCACACACCTTCACCACGTACCATCACTACAAACAGTTTTCAGTTCTACGAAATGCTCCATGTACTGTTTCTGTTTCCAGGTACACTGTTATGAACCATTCTCAGAACATGGTACATGGTCCATGCTCTGAGATACACAGTTTTCTTCTTTTGCTGATTTCCTTCATCGTTCCACATCTTGTTCACTCCTATGCAGAAATCCTTCCATTTCCAAAAATAAAATCCCAATTTTGAGGTCTAACATTTTGGAAAACACTGGGAAACAACACCACCTTAAATATCTACTTCGGAAAGAACACCCATGCTAATTCACTGCCATATTTCTTATTCAACAACAATCTAATTTCTTTACAAACCTTATCTATCATGATATACAGTCTTTGATCGATTACCTTTAACATCGTCAGATTATCCAGGGAAAGTACTTCAAATTCCTTGTCTTCCAGCAACATAAATCTTTTCAGTCAACACTGAATATGAATCAAGTCATCAAATCAATCACCTCATGAATTAACGCATGTCTCCTCAAGTAAGCTCTTGCATGGTCTATTTGAATAGTGAGATGTTTCATGATCACATTATAGCATTAAGTCCTTCATCTCCTTCTTCATTTTGATCTTCATTGACAACTGTTGACAATAAATACAACCTTATACACAAAGTGGACCCAAAAATATCCCCTTTGTATTTTGTTTTCAATACCATAAATTCCTCAAATGAATGTGTCAATATCAGAATGAGAATTTTTTCTCTCTCATTTTTTTTTTCTTTATCTCCCACTTTTTGAGCTTTCCCCTTTTGTCTTTTTCTTTATCTCTCACTTTTTGAGCTTTCATTTCAATTTCTCCCCCATTTATTGACACGAAATAAAAAGTTCCTGAGAAAAGGGTATTAGTAATTTCTTAATCAATGTTCCATCAATCATTTTACTCTAAGTCTACTTGAGCAATGCTCTATGTAGAAAACAAGAGGATTTGATTTAGACAACAACGTTGTCCATTATTCACTGATCATGATACCTCATGATATGAGAACTCATGTACTTTTTCTTCAAGGGTTTTCCAATTTCATTCCAGGATGAAGAAATTGAATGTGATAAGGAATAATCAACTTGAAAATTTTGCACTCACTTTAACAAATAGATCAAAAACATTCAAGTGCAATTGGAAGGATAGGTGGCCTTGGGGAACTTTCATTTTTCTTATGTCATTGATTAATTAAATTACCCCCTTTGTAAAATGATCTTCATTATGAGTAACCAAGGATGGGAGATTGATAAATTACATACCTTTTACAATGACATGTTCTTCAAGAAATTTCTAGAGTAATTGAATTTAATACCAACTGAAGTTAATACTGATTGAAATAATAATTTTGGCAGCTTCTACATTTGTCACCCCCTAAAGGGAAACACTACTCATAATATTCATCAAGGGTGAACCTTCATCATTTTAATCTTTGAATATCAATTGAAGAATCTTCCTAGGATTGTAATTTCATCTTAGCTATCAAGAGTTGACAACATTCACTACTTCTCAGGTTCTCCCCCTGAGAGAATTCTTCACCTTCAATTCCCTGTATTATCAGCATAAATACAACACACAAATGATTAATGGAATAAGGTGGTTCCTCCTTGTATCATCAATATGAGTTACATGGTGGAGATGATTTTCTCAACCAAGTTTCTCCTTTTATGCCAATCTTCATTCTTGCACATCTGAACAATTTTTTTGATCTATGTTGATGTGGCATGACTATCTTCACATTCTCTTTTGATTTGTGTGGATAATTGTTCTTCTTAAAAACCATCATGAATGATACATTCTTACCCTCTTAAGTAATACTTCTTGATCTAGTATTAAGGTTAGACAACCTTTTGCAATGTGACCAGATTTCATACATATCTGACACAAAAATTCTTTAACACATGAATTTCTCTTAGTTTGAAATATCTCATGCACTTTATCTTCATCATATGAAAGTTTTACTTTTACTTTACCACAAAAATTAGCCTTTTCATCTTCAATTTTCCTCATTATTTTCTAATCTTCCAGCTAGATGACCAATATTTCATTTGGAACCGTTTTAGCTAGTTTGGATATTCCACATAGGTTCATCTGACTATCATTCCTCTTAGTTTCTCTTTTGGACGAATTTCCCTTCAATTTCATGGATCTAAAATTCAGGTTCTTCTCAGCTTCCCTACTTGAGATTTTCTTGGAGAAATTTGTGTTCACAATATTATTCTGATTTATTTCCAAGGTAGCTACTTCATTCTTAGCCAACATTAGAGGTCTTATTTTCTTTTCAATGATGAATGAATGTTAATATGGGTGGGTACCTACCTTGTGACAACTTACATTGAATATATCAAAGATGTTATCAAGCATTCCAAATCTTTTTGCAGTATATAGATGCTTCTGGACCTGCAGATGTTGCTTCTTCTTCTCTAGATTTCTCTCCCTTGAGGTAGGCTTCCTTTGTGTTTTTACATTATGAGGATTGTACCAACAGTTTAATGCACAGTAACCAAATCTGTTACAACACCAACATTGACTCACAAATCTTGTCTTCTTTATATCTTCTGTTTAAGGTTGTTGGGACTTCTTCTTAATGTGTTGTGCTCTATCTGGGGAACCATCTTACAAATTTTTCTTCCTATCCACCCTATCCATGGTGGTATGTTTCTTCTCCTCACCTTTCCTCACCCATACTTGTTTAGAAATTTTCTTCCAACTGTAAATTTTTGTAGAAACATGTTTAGAAACAATAACACAAGTTGGTATGGGTGGTACCTTCACTTTCTCAACTTCTTATGATAGATCAGTGCGTGAAGTCATGATCTTCTTATCACATGTTGGAGGTCTTTTGACAATAGAATCCTCCAGTGAGAATTGAGTACCAGCAGTAACTGATTCATTATTTTGTGAAGGATCAATATGAGTCTTCTCAAGATTCGTCAACTGAGCATCTAATTTTAGACACCGCCTATTGAGAATGACCTTCTGATATTTAATCATAGTCATATTCTATCCACAAGAATTTTTCATTCTAACAAAATCTCCCTCATGAAACATCATTTTATTTTGAATCAAAGAGTCGCGTTCCTTGATCTTCTTGGATATCCCTTCCAATTGTAGACCCTTGACATCAGTGAAATTTTTCAATTTCACTTAAAGCACATAGATATTTTCTTCAATAGCCTTTCTGAATCTCTCTTCCTCTTCAAATTATTTGAGCCATTTTGATGTATTTATTTAATTTTTCATCCTTGTTTCTTCAAAGGATTAAATTTGTCTGGAGAGTTTATAACATTTTGATATTTTCTTTACCAAGCCTTCCTCCATAAAATCTGGTTCTTTTCTTTTCTAGGTGATTTCCTCTTACTTACATTGAAATATTCTACAAATAAAGAAAACTCTATCTTTGGAGATGTCATAAAGGTATTTTTGTAGTTTATCAATTTCATGTGAGGCTGAAGATTGATCAAGGGTGAAAACACATACATCCCGATCTCCTTGATCTTTTCTTTCCAATCTAGAAACATCATTATTTTCTGAATGGAATGGAGAACCTGATACTAACTATTCTTTAGATAATAGGGACTTCTTCATCAGTCTCTTCTCTTTATTTCTCATGTTCATCATGGTCTTGTTGGGTAAAGACTTCTACTCAGATATAACTGAACTTTTATCACGACTTCTCTATATTTTTTATTTAGAGTATCCAACATATGTAAGCCTCCCTCTGATACCAGTTGAAGGACCCTAGACCACCCTGAGAGGGGGGGGGTGGTGAATCAGGGTGTCAACTTTTTCTCTTCATTATTGGATTTTGTTCACATGTTGGTAGGAACTTTTTTAAACCTGTATGATGGATATGTGCAATAATTAAACCATGAAGAAGGACAACATGACACTTTTTACTTGGTTCACCACTAAGGGATACGTCAAAGGAGCATACTCCGATAGGTTGTCGGTCGTACCAAATTCCACTAATCTTCACTAGTTGTGGATTACAAAGGTTCGGGCATAATCACTATATCCTAGGCACACTACCTTTACAGAGATTCAGGGATAGCCCACTGCTTCCCTCAGTTCACTTCTGTTGAATCCCCTTAGCTCACTACCTTGGGATAATTCTCACTCAGTTTATTGACTTGAAGGTTGCTTAAACAAATTGGAATTAGAATTATTTGTCTCTCTTCATCACGAGACACTTCTTGCATTGAATTCTCGAATTGATGCTCTTTTATATTCAATTTTCTTCTTTAGTGAAATTACTTAATGTACTAGAACTTCTTCCCTCTTTATTCACTAGAATCACAAACTCCCTTTATGATGTATTCATTTCTATGAAATCACCCTGATTCTACGAACTATCTCTAATCTATATACCATTCCTACTTTGCGTACCACTCCTAGTCTGCATACCATTCCTATTCTATGTACTTTCCCTGCTCAGCGTACCACACCTACTCCATGTACTGCCCCTACTCAGCATATCGTGCCTGCTCCGTGTACCACCTCTGCTCCGCCCACCGCCTTTGCTCTTTGTACCGTGCCTACTCCTCGTACCGTGCCTGATCCACAAATTGCGCCTATTCTACATATTTCCTCTATTCCACCAACCGTGATTGATACGCATACCGTGCCTGATCCATGTACCGCGCCTGATCCGCATACCGTGCCTGCTTTGCGTACTGCCTCTGCTCTGTGCACCGCACCTGCTTCACACACCGTGCCTCTGTATACCGCCTCTGCGTACCATCTTCGCGTACTGCCTTGGCGTACCACCTTCGAATACAACCTTCTCACACTACCTCTACCTTCTACAAACTTCTTATTTAAATTCTGAAAATTATATCATCTCCTACATACCACATTTTTTTATGCAAAATGACTTCTGTGGACTACTCCTTCCAATTTCTCGAACCGTTTTGTCTTTTGCGTACCACTTCATCCTAAGAAGAATCTTCTATGCGTACCAATTTCGAACTTAGCCGAGTTCTTCCACAATGATGATATTTTCTTATCAAATTCGCCTCACCTTAATGATGGGATTAGCACTCCTTATATAGGAAAATAAATCTTAAAATTTCACTAATCTGTTTTACCCAAATTTTCAATGTGGGACAAACTTCATCGCACACTATGCTCATTCTGTGTACTGTGATCCTCCACCGCGTACTGCGACCCTCTAGAAAACTACAAACCTTCACCATGTACCATGTTTCTACCAGTCCAGATACTACATATCTTATTCCAATGACGAGCCATTCCGTGTACTGCAACTCCTTCCACAGTGAAACATTTTCGATACAGTGACCCATTACGCGAACCATTCAACTTACCTTTCCCGCTTACCGCACACCTTCACCACATACCATCGCTTTAGACCATTTTCAGTTATGCGAACCACTCCAAATTTCATTTCTTCTACCAGGTATGTGACCACAAACCATTCTCAGAACATGGTATGCGGTCCATGATCTGAGTTACATGGTTTTCTTCTTTTGCCGATTTCCTTCTCCATTCTACATGTCGTTCACTCCTATGCATAAATCCTTCCATTGCCAAAAACAAAATCCCTATTTTTAAGGTCCAATAATTTGGAAAACACTGGGAAATGACACCACCTTAAATATATTCTTCGACAAGAACACCCATGCTAATTCACTGTCATCTTTCTTCTTCAACAACAATCTTCTTTCATTGCGAACATAATTTGTCGTGATATATAGTCTTTGATCAATAAATTTTAGCATCATCAGATTATCTAGGGAAAGTACTAAAACTTACTTGCCTTCCAGCAACATCAATCTTTTTAGTCAACCCTAAATATGACTTGCATCATCAGATCAATCACCTCATGCATTAATGCATGTCTCGTCAAGTAGGATCTTGCATGGTCTCTTTAAAAAGTGAGATGTTGCATGACCACTTTATAACATAAATCCCTTCATCTCCTTCTTCATTTTGATCTTCACTGAAATTTTTTGACAACAAATATAACCTTATACAAAAAGTGGTACCAACACAATATTTATGCCATTATTTAGGTTATGATATTTGAAATGAAGGGTATGATCTTCTATTTAGAGGATCACATTCTCATACCATTATAATCATGTTTATTCTTACATGTCTCCCTTGTTTACCCTTATTAAGCATTTGGGATGACTGCTTTTATGTTCATTTACCCCAGGTTATGATGATATGTACTATGTTTGATATGTCTAAGAAGGGTTCTAGTTGAGAAGAACATAGTGGGGGATGATGTAGCTCACATATGTACCGATGTTTATGTTTCTATGTTTCTAAAGGCACTATAACAACTATGGTATTTGGGCATATTTTTGTATAATGTTTAAGTCTTATGCAAAAGTTATGTAATGTCAATTTTTGTAAAGTGAGGGTCACTATAGTTGGTATTAGAGAAAAGGTATAATTAACCTTTGGAAACTAGGATGAGAAAACCTTAGTGATCTCCCTAGGTTTATTTTTAAGGATATATCTAGGGATGTCTCTAAAGATAAGTATAAACACGAGTTATCATTTAGGAAAATGTCCTAAAATTTTGGTGAAGGATATAGTGATTGGTTTCCTAGAAATACATCCCTGTCGAGATACTACAAGTGGATGTGGCTCTAGAACAGATGTACGTTGGGGTAATAACTCTAAAAAGGTGTTTTGAGCTTGACTCAGGGTAATCTGGTACATGAAAACAGGCCTTTCTGCACACCTGGTTTGACACTTCCAGAGGATATGCTTTGAGAATTCACAAAATCTTCATGAACCATCACAAAGGATTTATATACAAGTTAGTTTTTAATAACCTAGGATAAATACAAGGTGTCATAGATTATGTAATGTGTACTAATTTAGAAATTATATAAGTAATTATTTTCATGGCTATGTGTTTTTCTGCAATGATAAGTAATTCTCACACTCTGCTTTCGGTTTTTTTTAATGGTAGGAACCAGAATAAACTTGATTAATATTGAATGTGATCGAAGATTTTCTAATGAGTAGTCAAGTGGCATGATCACTAGAGTGAAATATGTCATGATCATGCCTAATTAGTTTTTAGAGAACATGATTAACAATGGTTACCTTAACCAACTCGTGGACTCACCTAGGAGGAGAAATAAGGAGTTTGTTGAGAGTTCGGGTAATGGATACCATAGAGGAAAGAATATTCAATTTTTTTTGTGTTAAGCATGTGGAAAGAATCACCTAAGTTAATGTATTAGAGGAACACAAAGGTGTTTTGACTATGGAAAAAGGACACAAATCAAGTGACTACAAGGGAAAAATAAAGAGTTTAGTTAACGAAATGGATGGGAGTTTTGGCCTCCCTAATTCATTATCAAAGGTTAAGTGTTTTAGGTGTGGAGAAGATGGTCATTATGAAACCCAATGTTCCAAGAGTAAATTTCCTGAAGAGAATCAGCAAGGTGGTGCGAGTAATGGTTACATTGTATATAATGATGAGACTTTGGATGGAATGTGAAAGGAAATAGGTATTATTGTTAATAGATTAAGGATAAAGTAACCAAAGTATTGATGTATTTGGAATCTAGAATTAAGAATGGTGAATTATGTATGGATTGTTTAGTTTATGTTTTGATAAGGATTTACAAGAATATGTTGAATGGTAATGATGGACTATAAAGTTTATCTCATGAAATTTAACATTTTGAATAAGGAAAGGTAACCCTTAATATCTTCTTTATGATAAGATAATGTTTTATGGATAAATATATGTGGAGTATGAATAAGTAAATTGGAAAGTATTGATTACCTTGGAAATAATTAAGTAATTGTTTATTAATGATTTGTGCTACCACTAATGAAGTTTACAACATTTTTGGATTTAAGGAATAGATCCAATACACTTTGTAATGAGGAAGCATTCATGTTTTCCAAAAGGATTTATGGTAATTCAGGTTGTTACCATGTTTCAAGAGAATATATGATGAGGTTATTCACATTCTTGGAATATGATAACCATGTGCTAATTTTTTTTATACAGGGGAATCAATGTTAAAATAATTTCATGATTCTCTTTCTAAAGATTTTCCCACCTTCGGGTTGTGATTTTTCTAATGTCTATGATGTCTGGGTTCCATCTAATTACCTTAAAAGGGGTTTTATTAATAATAATAAAAAACATTTAAGGCCTTCGGGCCGTTGGATCTTTCTAAAGTTTTGGATTTTCACCTTTATGAAGGGTTATAAGATTAACCATTCAAGAAAAGCTTAAGTTAAGCTTTGAAGCAAGTATTTGTGCACTGAGTTTGTGTTGAAAACCTTGGTTAAAAGATTAATCAGTGATTAAGATTATTTCTAGGATGTCTATATTATATATTATATTAGTGTGGTTTAAAAAAAATGAAATCATGTATATCGAGTGACAACCATTCAAGTCCGACAAGGCTGCGGGTCTTGAATCTATGACCGAAGGATGAGAAGGGTTTCATGCCTACCACTGGCCTACACGATATCCTATTTAATGTATATTTATTTTTAAGGAATAAAAATTTATGATGAAATATTAGTGTTACTGTTATGTTTATAGATTAATGCATATTGATTTTAAGATACAAATATTTGGACTTTTCAATCTTTTATGGGCCTTAAGATTCAGTAAAAGAGTATTGAGTTCTTTATGAATCAATGTTAATTTCTAGAAATTAATTCCATGAGGTAATGGATGTATTAAAAATTGTTCAAAGAACCAATCAATAATGATTTTTTATATAAATTTATCAAGAATTACTCAATATTATTAAAGTGATAAAAAATAGTTTTCCTAATACATTAATTTTCGTTGAGCTGATAGGCTTTTAATCATCACAAATTCATGAATTTGAGGCCCTCAACTTTCCTTTTATCGTTCAATTATTTGTGATTGATGAATTTAATCACTCCCTATAAATATTTATGCTTTTCCTACATGTCCAATATTCACTCCCAACCTATGTTCTCCTATATGGAAACCCAGTTATATGCTACTTTGGGCAATTGTTATGGTTCAAAATTTCTCTTTTTAAGGGAAGTTTTAGTATCCATTTTTAAAATGTGGGTTTATATGAATGAAACTTTAAAGTATTAAACCTTATATAACCCATATTAATTTCAAGGGTGAAATTTATTTTAAGGGGGGGGGGGTAGAATGTAACACTCTAATATTTTTCAAATTATATTTTTTCAAATTAATTTATATTTTCAATATTTTTTTCATTTAACATGAAACTAGAAATAGTTATTTATATATATATATATATATATATATTAAAAATCTAAGTAAAACATTACTTTCACACTTAATACCAACTTGTCTTGCGCTACATGCAATACCAACTTGGATTTCACAATAAGAAACACCGACTTGGCGTACGATGCATGCAACACTGAGTTTCTATGAAACATATCTTTTTATTGTTTTAATTATTTAAATAATATAATTATAACTTAGCCATTAAAATTATTAATATTAATAGTAATAAAAACTTTTCAAATATTTTTTATAAATGTTTTATTTAAATAAAACATATTGATAATGAAAATAATATTTTTGGTAAATTACTTTTATGTTTAAAATATTGTTTTCTTGAATAAATCGATTTTAATAATAAAAGTGTTTTTTAAAAAATTTAGAAATTTAATTGGATAAAATAAAATTATTTTTCTTAATTCATAATATTGAAATTATCTTAAGGTGAATTTTTTGTATTTTTCTAAGAAACTTCATTTTTTGATGAATAGTGAAAAATACCGTTTTTTAGTTTAAAACCCACCTTTTTTCTAATTAATTATTAATGATAAATGATATTATAAATTAGTTTTAAGGTGAAATTAAATTAATATTACATATATTAATACAATTTAATTCATTATAATCAATTTCACTTTGAAACTAAATATAAAATCTTAACAAACTTTTCAACCTTTTCCTACTTTAAATCCTCGTAATTTTGTCCCGTATTCGGGATTAACACTAATATTAACTTTTCTGATTCTATGATTTGAATTTCAAAAATCATAAATACACCATTTTATTAAGTCTAATATTTAGATTTTAATAATACCGTATTAATTTTGACCAAAATGATTTGTAAAAGTGATTAAAATTAATCACATTAGTTAAAGACAAATTAAACTTAATTTGGCACTGAACCTTAAAATTAAGGGTCCAAATAAACTATAAACTTGTCAAAAACCAATTATATGTCCATATATATTCCATAAAACTTATATTATTGAGTTTTTTTTATTTTTTATGACATTTTTTATGTAATAAAATGTGCACACAAAATTTGTTTCTAAAATATTCCATGTGAGTCCTTTTATTCCTTATAAAAGGCCACCACCTATACCCATTCCTCACACCTCTAAAACCTTTTAAGTTAATCCAATATCTGCCCAAGTATCCTATCTAAAATACTTCCTTGAACCTTGAAGGCTCCCTTTGGTAATAAACCTTCTCAAGGAATCCTTTTGTCACAGACCAAAAGTAGTTACCGGATTTAGAGGTAACGTCTTCTCTCAAGATCCTTCTATTTATTTTCTTTCTCCACCCACTCCACTCTATTTATTACCTTATTGTGTAAAAAAATAAATATCCTCCATATAATAGGATGTTTTTTTTAAAATTTTATAACCTACACTTACACACACCACCATCTAATGGATGTTGAACATACTGTTTCTGTATACGGAAAACCACTGCCTCACGAAATGATTATTGTTAATTTCCTATTTACCACCAATCATAGTGGAAATTATGATGGAAAATATGATTATATATGTCATATATTATATTTAATATGTATTTAATATTATTTATTCATATTAAAACACACGTCTCTTTACTTTTTATTTGGTGTTAATACGATAATCTTGTTTGAGGAAGTGTGAACTACTGCCCCCTCAAAGCGATGTGATTCGTTCACACACCACATGGAATGTATTAGGGATGGTTTTTATGAAAATATATGATATATATGAAATATTAATTATTATAGAATAATTATATATATATATTTACATTCATATATATACATATGTCATTTACACACTTTCTTTCATTATGATAATAAAAACAGAAAACAACGTTCATGTAGCTTACCATCTCTATGAATGGTGTATTTAATTACATACTTCATTATTATATATATTATTATAATATAAATATAATGGATATAAATTATATTAATATAATTTACTACATTATTTAATCATGATATAAGTACAAGGATCAATGATATAACAAATTAATACACATACGAAGAACAAAGTGAATATTACTCGAAGTGAAACCTTAACATAGGATCATTAACAAGAGGGTAATATAAGGTTATAATAAAACTATATATGGTAATAGATATAAGAATGTTATTTTTTAAAATTTTATAATAAACTTATATTTATTATATTGGAATATTGTACGAGTATGAAGACAGTCAAGACACAAGGTAAGGGGTTTTCATCTCGATTTTAATTTATGTGAGATACAAGCTATATTCATCACTATTTCCTTTTTTGTGGTGTATGTATTAATGGTGATTTTATTATATGTATATTTTAATTAAATTTATGTTTATTAACATTCCCATTTTATTTTCCTTATTTCACGGGGTTTAAGTTTCAAAAGTTGCTAAATCGATAAAAAGGTTTTGTCTCAATTTGCCTTCTTCGAGGCTCATGTTTTGTTATGCACCTAAAATATTTTTCGAGGTGAATATACTTCCATTTTACATGAAATATAACGAATCTAAATATTTTCATGATATAATATGCTTAATTTTATTTCCTTTCCTTACACGGGGAGCATGATCCCAAGATACCAGGTTATAAGAGTATATTGAGACAATCTCATTACTTTTAGAGATTGTTTATGTTTATGCTTCGTTTGATGAAATATTATAACCCATATATAAAGAATATTCATGAGTTTACTTATCCTCTATTACTTCATGATATAATCATGTATTGGTACCATTTTATACTCTTTGGTACAAAAGATAGTTAAGAAAGTGTTTTTAGGAAAGCCCGACTTTACCCTCTCTTCGGTCAGAAATCTATGTTCTATAAAAAGGGTTTCCAAGAATATTATGCCATTACCCTATAACATCTAAAATGAATTTTTACCCGTTTTTTATTTTACCAATATCTTCAAGGTAATCTTCTTTTCACTATCTGAACAAGGCACTTTTCTATCCTTTTTATCGTGAAAAAGGAATGTTATTTTGACCTCGTATGACATATAGGGATTTACCCACCTTCATTTCTTAGAATATCCCTTTGCATTGTTAAAAAGGTTAATCTTTAATATAATGTTTGTAAAAGTAATTTTCAAGGAATTTTTTTTTTCAAAATGGTTTCAAACTTATTTTATATGTTTTCATGGAAAACTATATTCAAAATGTTTTTAAGTATTATTTATAAGTTCTCTAAGTGCTTTCAGAGAATTGGTTTTCAAAATGTTTTAAAGATATATTTATAAGTATTCAAAGAATTTTCAAATAAATGGTTTTGAAAAAGTTTTCAAGATTCTTGTATAATTTTTCAGAAAAATGGTTTTCAAAACGTTTTCAAGATATATTTATAAGTTTTCAAAGTATTTTCAAAGAAATGGATTTCAGAACATTTTCAAGCTCTATTTTTAAGTTTTAAAATTATTTTCAAAGAAATGGTTTTCAAAATGTTTTAAATATTATTTTATAAGTTCTCAAGAAAAATGGTTTTCAAAATAGTTTCAACCTTATTTTACAAGTTTTCAAGGAAAAATATTTTCAAAATTATTTCATAAGTTTCAAGTTATTTTCTAAGAAAATGTTTTTAAATTGTTTTATGTATTAAAAATAATTTTTCAAACAAGAAATGATATTTTCCTCAAGAAATGTTTTTAGAGGATATTTCAAAATTATTTTCCATCTAAGATGACATCTATTGATGTTACTCATGTCTTTATAAGAAATTATCTAAAGGATCCACTCACGTCCTTTCTATGAATGAGTTATGCTTAATGTCATGGTATTTTTGAAACCCATTTCTTCTTAATGGTTTATACCTATATGAAATCCATTTCTCTTTTATGGGTTATGATTTTGATAAAATGATTATGAAACCTGTTAATTTTTCTACATGTTATGATATGTTTACATGTTTATGAAACCTATTTCATTACATGGGTTATGATATTATTATTTATGATATTTTGGAAGATGTATGTATGATTTCTTTATGTGATGGTTGAGACCTATATCTCCAAAAAATTCATTAGGTAAAGTTTTATATCTAATGAGATAAACTAAGATGGTCTTGGGAGTGAAATTTGACTACTATGATGGACATGGGAGTGAACCATGACTACTAAGATGGTATGAGGAGTGAAATCATTCCACTATGATGAACATGGGAGTAACCATGAAAACTATAATGGTATGAGGAGTGAACCCATACTACTATGATGGTATTGGAACCAATGCCTTGGCTACTATGAAAATCATTATATGATTATGTATTTTCCACAATTCCATGTCTTATTCCTATCTTATTCTTTCATGGAATATGCTCTTTATTTTTTTTGATTCATGTCTTATGAATTTAAAATCTTTATTCCATGATTTCAGTTATGATATTTGATATGAATGTTATGATATTCTATTTACAGGATCACATTCTCCTACCCTTATACTCATGTTTATTCTTACATGTCTCCCTTGTTTACCCTTACAGAGCATTTGAGATCACCCCTTTTATGTTTCCTTTTCCCCAAGTTATTATGATATGTATTATATTTGATATGTATAAGAAGGGTTCTAGTAAAGAAGAACATAGTGGTATATGATGTATCTCACATATGTATCAATGTTTATGTTTTCATGTTTCCAAAGGCACTATACCCACTACGATCTTTGGGAGTCTTTTTGTATAATGTTTAAGTATTCTGAAAAATTTACGTAATGTCAATGTTTTTAAATTGAGGGACTCTATAGTTATTGTTTCAAGAGTTTGTTTTCAACTAAAGTGGGGTTTTTATTTTTAAATTTTTTCTAAGGATGGAAACTCTTATTTTAAAAGGAGCTTGTGGTGTTTCATGTTGTTTCAATGTAATGTTTTGATTTCCAAATGATTTTTAAATATGTTTTCATGGATGGGTTTTCATTGGATGATAAATTAATTGACCATTACAAGTTATTTACAAAGGTCCATTTGAAACTTTATGAAATGGATTTTATTTATGTTTGTGATACCCTCAGTTTTGATCTATTGGTATGTAATATGTATTGTATAGAACTTTTCCCTTTAGGGGATGTATTATATTGTTATGTGATGCCGATGTACAGTTTTAAAAGGGAATATTATCTGATTGGATGACAAAGGTGAGAATATATTTATTTGTTATGATTTATTCTTAATAAAAGTGTTTATCATATAATGCACTTGTTTTCTTATCTCCACACAACAAATTTCATGTGAACCTTAGGTAACTATGTGATAGGTTTTGGTTTATGCTGCACTATTTTAGATTACTTCATTGGATAGTGTACCATAGTATAGATTATATCTTTACTAGGACAGTTCCCCTATGATACCAAAAGAGTGAATCAAGTGCTTATATTTTTAGGAATGAAACATGGTCTGATTATTGATTACTTTTGAGAGTGTTTTTAGTATCATCTTATGAGTTTCCCATGATTCTTATTCATATGATAATGATTTTATCTTAGGTATCCTGACTTCATAATCATCTGTATCCCATTATTATCACTTTTTTTTGGCATACTTTATGTTATCAATGTTTATTTTTGTTTTTATTATTTGGTATTATAGTGCCTTATTGAGTTTATATTATTATACTCTCATGGTTTGGATTAATTTCTAAATGATTTTCAATGTAGATTTGAAAGTATTATTTCAATATAAAGAGGGAATTTTTTTATGTATAAGATTTTGAGAATGTTTTTGAAATGGGGAAAATGGATTTTGTTTTATTTTCATAGAATCAAAATTTCCCATTCTATGGTTCCAAAGTATTTTCACTTTATAAGTTGTTATTCCACATGTATTATATAAAATTAAGTGATTATTTCTTTAAGTATGAATGTATGATATTTTATTTCTTGAACTTTTTCATATGGAAAAACTGTTTTCAAAATGATATTTAAACTATAATTTATGAATTGTTTTATAAAAGTAATTTTATAGAAACTTTGGTGAAATCCTACTTGGAACATTTATATCACACCCTATATACACATATCTATGTGTATATAGCTATTATATTTTCTTTCACATCCCATGTTTTGATTCTCATGTGGTTTTTATTCATGTTGATCCACTGATGGATATGTTGGTATGTGGTGAGTAATCATAGGTCACAGGGAGTTATTTGTTCATAGTTGATTCAGATTATGTTTTTTTGTGACATTTATGTATTAACCAATTTAGATAGTTTTATTTTTATTTTGGTTCCACTTATGTTGGTATTTATAATTTATTTTTTATTGATTTTTTATAATTGAAAAGTGATATTAATAATCTTTATTTATTATATCTCATGTGATTGATTTATTTTTTTTGTACTATTTTGTTTGGATGTATTATTTTTAATTTTTAATTAAATATACATGGAATTATATTGTATGAATTCTCCATGAAGGAATATTGGTAAGTTTATGCTACTTTATTTTTATTATATAAGGGTGAAACTATTCCCACTTGGTTATATTTTCTTTCCCTAGTACTTGTCACCAGCCTGGGTAAATCAAGAATGCACTTGGATCCTTTTTGTAGAGTGGTCTAAGTGACTTGATAGGTTGACTTGGGCTGATTCATTATAAAATAGTGTTAGTGAACTGTTATTATTTGGGTGAGACAAGGTATTATGGATATATGATCATTATAATTTAGGATTCATGTCACGATTAGGTCCTTAATCACTATCTTTTAGGAATAAACGTGAGATACCAGGGGTAGTGATGATTGAGTTTTTAGTTTTAGTATTTTTTATTATTTTTGATAGATTTTGATATGATATGATGTTATTTATATCCCAATTTGGTTAAAAAATATATTTTGTGATTTTTTTGAGTTTTGGGGTGGAAATGGAAGGAGAATCAGAGGCTCATATTTAGGTCGCATACTCTAGAAAACTGAACAGAGATTGTGCACAAGGTTCTGAGAATTTCTTAGACTGTTGCATAATTACCATATGATATTCCAAACTATAGGGAAAACCATGAATAGTTATACACCCCTTTATATTTTTAGTTTGACCTTCATTCATTATCAAATTTATTCTAATTATGTTTATCATTCATTTAAGATGTTTCAAGGGGGTTTTATGGTAATTTTATGTTATTGGATTGAATTATGTTGTTTGGTTTTATGTTATAAAAGTGTGTTTTGTGTGGAAAGGTAATTTCATGAAATGGTTTGATTTTAAAACCATATTTTGTGATTTAGTTTTAAGAAGGATCATGGATTCTTAACAAGTTTTTTCAATAGTGGTTGGTTTAATAATAAAATTCATGGAGTTTTTTTAAATGAAATTAGATTTTATAAAAATGTTTTTAATATATAGTGGGGAAGCTTAGATTTAAACTTATTGTATGGTTGTGAAATAGATTTACTTTTGGGTTTTAAATTATATTGAATGTTTTAATCAGAGGAAGTTTTTCTAAAGTGTGAATTTCTTTTATAAAATGATTTTATACTCTTCTTCAAATGATGATGTTTTTAAAAGGAAGTTTTTACATATATTTTATCTTTGTGAATTTTATTTTTATATTTGTACCTTGATGTATATTTTTATTGTATGAATTGAATTAAGAATCATGAATTTATTTATTTCATGTTTTATGTTATTTAAAATATGTTTCCCAGGAATCAATTTATGAAGAATGGAATGTTTTTCAATAGGGATGATCCTCAGAGTGGTTCCTCTCATTTTTGGGGTGTGCCCCTTCACTTCATTACTCTACCAAGACTCAGAATAGAGTGTCAGAGATAAAATATTCTCTAGCCTTAGACCTCACCTAGGAATTACAAAATTTATTTCCGCCTTCTTTTCATGGTGATCAAATTTTAGTTGAAGAAATATAGTTGTAATATAGGATCGAAGGAATCTTCATTTCTCTAGAATATCCTTCACATTAAATGGTATAATCTTCCATTGGATTTTTTAAAGGACCTAGTAGAGTTTCATTTGATTCTATCACCCCATCTAAGTTGCATGATGGTATGAATTTGGAATTATTTAATATGATGTTTATTCAGTGGCATTATCTCGAGGACATGGAAGTAGGAAAACCCATTGAGTTTTTGACCCTTAATTAGAGTGAGATAATGGTAAAGGATTATGATGATCAATTTAGAGAGTTAGTGTTCTTATCTTATAATCTAGTCTCCAATGACTCTATGAAATCTCAATTATTTGGAATAGGTATTTTTATAAACCTCATATCATGTGTTTTTGAATCTAGACTAACATGTTACGAGGAAGTGATTGCGAGGGTATTGTCATTGGAATTGAATCAGACTAGTTTAGATGATATTTTTCTTAGAAGTTAGGTTGATGAGGTACAATATTATTAGAGACTTGATTTTTCTTATGGGAATAAGAGTTATCTTGTGGGTTTCTAGTGTGGGGAACCTTTTCATTCTAATACATCTTTCTTAAAATCTCATAAGAACTATATTCTATGTGGTCATATTGGTTATCTTTAGAAATTATATAAATTCAAATATTAAAAGTGGATGTCTCAGGTGTAGTCTATATTTGGATGATGATCAATTTTGGGATTCATGATTGATGAGTTTTGATCTGATTAAAGATTTTGATGTGATCCTTATTTGATGCTTTCTTTAGGTATCTCCTTTATTTTTTTGAGGTGTTTATTATTGTTGTTTATACAAGTCTCATTGATTTGATGATTCTCCTTAAGATTTATATATATAATTTTAGCTTTATAATGGTATTTTATTTTGATGAGTTAAATATTGGATGAATTAGGAATGTTATTGATCAACTGGGAGGAATGATACACTAGTTTAGATTATGAACTAGTTGGTAACTAGTTTATATTTTATTAGGTTCATCAACTAGTGTAATAATATCAAGTTCCCAAGTTACCCTCTATTTTAGTTTTTTGACCTGAGGTTAGAGCCCATTCTATTTAATGTTGATACATGTTTTTGATTTATGTATCCCTTCCTTGTTCATTATATGGGGTTTTTATGTTTGTGTGGCCTTATTTTGTGGTTGTTGAGTATTCTTTATGGGTTTTATTTCCTTTCTTAAATTCTAAACCTCTATTTTAGAATGGTTTTGGTGGCTTGGTGGTATATTATTATTTCTTTTGGTATTTTATAAATATGTGTTTATTTTAGAGATTCTAAACTTATAGGTATTTTTATTATCAATCTCACTATTTTTAGGGTAATTTTAAATGGTTTAGAATCCTATGATAGTTCTTAGTATTATTTTAGTTTCATATCTTCTGATTATGAGCTGAGCTATACTTGATATTTTTAGGTGAAATTTTCATATACATTATATTTATCCTAATGAGTTATTTTATGTGTGATGCTCCATTTTCATAGTATATTCTTTATTTTTTCCTCAACCCTCCCACCTCTTATATTTAGTGTAGAGGTTTTTATTTTATCATTTATTTGTATTTATGGATGGTTTTTAGGGGGAAAAGTGTCATGGTGGTGAGAATGGTGAAAACCCTATGCCATTGTTGTATAATATATTATATAATCATGGGTTGTTTTTATTTTTATAGAATTTATGGGATTGAATTTTAAAATTTTCAATATTTGTATATGCTTCATGGTTACCACACAATCATTACATGCTTAATAGTAACCATGAGTATGACCTTTACATACATGGAAATTGTGAGGATAATACTTATGCATGGGTGATTTTTAATTCATTTTGTGATTCATGAATAACACATGACTAGGGGAAACCATACAATCTTACCCTTATATATGGATTTTAGTTTATTTTTTTAGTGAACTATTAGTGTTCCCAATTAGTGGTAAACTGTGAGGACTAAATCTTACATATGAGTTTTTTATAAAGAACATAGTTAGAAAACTACCATGTATAAACTCTTACATATAATAGAAAATATATGGGTTACTTTTACTTATGGGACATCCCTTTGGTACATGGTCAACACATGATTTGATACAAACTATGTGAGTTTTAGTAGTAATCATGAGGGTTACTCTTATGTTTGGGGTATTCCTTAAATGTATTGTGCACAATTTTGATTATCATTTGAGGAAACCATGTAAGGGGTTCAACATGAATCTAGTGGAATGTACACGATTGGCACACAGTTTGGTAAACTGTGCTACTAAACCATGAAAGTTGTAAAAAATTTAAAGTTGTGGTTTTAATATCCCACCCCTGTTTGATTTAACCACATTTTACATCCCTTAATCCCTCATTTATCTCAACCAAATATGGGATTTATAAATGTAAATTCTATCCTTTTACCTCAAGCTTCCCAACCCATCTCATCATTATATTTCATATGGATTTAGAAGGAAATGTATTCTTTTTCTCTTATTTCTCCTTGATTATTATAATTACTCTTGATTTATTCTCCTCTCATGAACCTTAATGGGTTTTCTGGTGAAACCTATGGTTTTATATTAACTAATGTTAGGGATTTTGTTTCTCATGTATTATAGAGTCAATTTATTTTCTATAGGTTCATGATATTATTTTTATCTTCCAAAAATGAAAATCATGGTTTCAAGAGATTTTTTAGCTAAATAGGTGTTTTAATTATAAAAATGTTTCCATTGAAACTCTAATTTTCAATAGAGTGTGTGGTGTTTTATTATGTTTCAAAGGTAAGTGTTTATTTTCATTCATGGATGGGTTTTCAAAGTATGGTAATGTAGCTTGAAATTCTAAGTCAGTTACAAAGGCTTGTTTGAAATTATGAAAATTATTTTATTGATATTTTGGATACCCGTGGTTTTTATCCCCTTGAAATGTGATATGTATTTTATAGACTTTTTCCATCTATGGTATAGATTATATTATTATATGATGCTTGAGTTAAATGTAAAAAGTTTTTGTTCCTTGATAGGATGTTGTAGGTGAGATTGGATTTATTTCTTATGATTTAAACATAATAAATGTGTTGAATATATGGTGCACTTTTTTTCTCACCTCCACTAGATTTATTTTATGGGAAAATTAGGTAACTAAGTGAGAGATACAGGTTTTGGATAAACTATATTTGATTATCACATTAGATATTTTACCCTAGTATAGATTAAATTATTTCTATGGGTGTGATATAATAATACTGTTAGAGTGAATTAGATTCTAATATATTTTTTGGAATGAAACACAACTCAATAATTTATGCCACTTGAATGTTGTATAGGATTGTCTCATGTTTAGACCATGTGAGATTCTCATGATGATTATCATGTGATGATGATGTTATATTTGGGATCAACACTTCATAATTGTTTACATACCCTTATTATCACTTTGGTTTATGGCATATTGTATCTAATCAATGCTTATTATTTCTATGCATCTTTGATGTTATAGTCCCTTCTGAAGGTTATATTTACATTATTTCATGTATTGGTTTAATTTATCAATAGTTTTCAAATGTGTATTTGAAATTATGATTTAAAAGGAAAGATGTAAATGTTTTTTTTATGTATAGAAATTTTTGAAAGGTTTTGAAATGGGGAAAATGGACTTTGTGTTTTTTTCAAAAAAATAAAATTTCCCCATTATAGGGTTCCAAAGTGTTTTTACTTAAGATGTGTAAATTACACATGTTTTATATAAAATTAAGTGTCTATTTCTTCAAGGATGAATGTATGATATTTTCTTTCTTTTACTTTCTTGTATATAAAACGTATTTTATTAATGATGTTCAAACTAGTGTTTATAAACTATTTTATAAAATGAATTTCATAAACCCTTGGATGAAATCCTACTATGCATGTTTATCTCACACCCTACACAAATCTATCCATGTATATATAGCTGCTATGTTTTCTTTTAGGTCCCCAGGTTGTGATTCTCTTGGAATTTTTATTCGAGATGGTTTACTACTGGACAAGTTGAGGTATGGTTAGTGTCCATGGGTTACATAGAGATGTATCTTTATAGCTGTTCAGGTTTATGGTTTGTTTTGGTTCATTGATGTATTGGATAATTCAAATAATTTTATCTGTATTTTAGTTCCTCTTACATTGGTGCATGTTTTGTATTTGTTTTTGATGCTATATAACTAAAATGTTATATTAGACACCTTTATTTATTATATCTCATGTTATTGATTCATTTTATTTATGGAATGTTTAGTCAGAATTATTATTCATAACTGTTGATTTCATATGCATGGAAGTCCAATTTATGGATTAAAAATTCCATATTATTGGTAAATTTTATATGATTTATTATTTTTATTTGAGGGTGAAATGATTACCACCAAGTTATATTTTAATTACCTAATTCTTATCGTCAGCCTGTAGCGATTGAGAATGTGCTTTCGACCTTGTGGCAGAGCGGTCTGGGTAACATGGTAGGTTGACACAAGTTAGTTCATTATAAAATGGTATCAAGTATATATTTTTATTTGGGAGAGTCATGGTAGTATAAAGATATGATCATTATAACTTATGGGGTAGGTTACAAGTAGGTTCTTGATCACCATCTTTCATGATGGCACTCAAGTTTCTAATGGCAGTTCAGATTGAATCTTGAATTTGAGCTTTATTTTTATTATTTTTGGTAAATTTTGATATGAGGCGATTTTATTTAAATCCCCCTTTGGTTATATAATACATTTTAAAATTTACTTGAGTTTTAGGGTGGAAGGTGAAGGAGAAATAGAGGTGCATGATTATCTCCCATGGTTTGGAACCCATGTGGATCCATATACATGGTACTGAGAATTTCTCAGACACAGTTGCATGGTTGGATCATGGTTTTCGAAACTGTGTGACAAATCCATTCATAGTTTTTCATCCCCCTGATTTTTTTTATTTAACCTCCATTCATTCTAAAATTTATTCTAATGATTTTTTTCATTCATTCTAGATGAATTCAAGAAATTTTTTATGGTAAATTTCTGCTATTGGGTTTAATTATATTGTTTGGTTTTATGGTATAAAAGATAGTTTTACGTGAAATGATTTTATTTTATTAATGGATTTAGTGATTTGGTCATGATAAGGATATTGGATTCTTAAATATTGTTTTCAAATTTGGAATGTTTAATAATAAAATTTGGGGAGTTATTTGAAATGAAATTAGATTTTATGAAAATGTTGTGAATTATTTAGTAGAAAAGTTGAGATTTTTACTTGTGGTAAGTTTGTGAACTGGTTTTCCTTTGGGTTTTTAATGAGTTTGAAAATTTTCAAGGGATTAAAGGTTTATAAATTTTACATTTCTTTTATAAATTTTGTTTTTATAATCTTATTCAAATATTGATGGTTTAAAAAGGATGGTTTTACTTGTAGTTTATCTTATTGGGTTGTATTTTTGTATTTTTCCCTTAGTTTAAATTGGGATTTTATGATTTGAATTAAGAAGCATGAATTTATGGATCTCATGTTTCTTGCTATTTTGAGTATTCCTCCTAGAAAGTTCTTGATGAATCATGTAAAGTATGTCTATAGGGATGATCCTTAGGATAATTCCTCTCTTGATTTGGGTATGATCTCTTTGGTTCGTGGATTTGATGAGACATAGAATAGACTGGTGGAGCTGGAATCATCTTTGCTTTTAGACCATACCCAAGACGTATTGAATCAATGCCCACCTTTGTTTTGTGGTGGTCATGGTCGGATTTAGGTAATGGAGTGGTTAGAGAGGAATGAGGTAATATTCAGTTCTCTAAAAACTCCTAAATCTTAAAGGGTAATGGTTTTTGTGGTATTGTGTAATGAACAGAAAAAAGTATGGTGGTATTTATTAATCCTATATAATCTACATGATTATATATTTTAGTAATTATTAAACATGATGTTAATTCAATGGAAGTATCATAAGAACATAGAGGTGGATAAAGACATTGAGTTTATGAGCCTTCATTAGGGTGAAAAAACAATAAAGGATCATGCTGATTGTTTCATATAGTTAACCCTATTATCTCATGGTCTAGTCACCAATGACTTTGAAAGATTGAATATCTGGAGAAGGTAATCTCCAAAACATTATATTAGTTTTGTTTAAATATGTCCCAATGTCATATTAAGAATTGGTCAAGAAGTCCATGTCATTGGAATCGAATCAGATTAGGCTGGATGAGTTAGATCTTGGAAGTTGGGTTGATGAGGTATATTATTATTAGATCATTATTATTTTTCATTGGAAGTTTAAGACTATTGTGTTTTTATAGTGTGGGGGACCTAGTCTTTCTAAGACATCATTCTTGAAATATTTGAAGACCTTCCTTCGATGTGGCTATCTAGGTCATCTTCATAAATTCTATAAATTGAATTATCACAATAGAAATTCATGGATGTATTTAAGATTTCAATGATGATCTATTTTATAATTAAATATCAATGAGTTTAGAGATGATTTAATCTTTTGAGGTAATCTTTTTTGATGCCTTCTTTAGGTATCTTCTATATTTTTATCAGGTACTAGTTATTTTTTTTGTATGCCTCATTAATTTGATGATTCTCCTTGAGGTTTATATATATGTTGTTAGTTTTATGAGGAGATTTTATTTTGATGATTTGAACATGTTAATACCTGGGTATTTTATTGGGTAACTGGAATTAGTGCTACACCAGTTCAGATTATACACTAGATGGTGCCATGTTTTTTTAGGTTCACTATGGGATGATGTCCCAAGAGAGAGGTCCCAAGTGACCTTTAATTTTAGTTTGTTCCTGATATTGGTTCCCATGTTGTATCATGTTGAGGCATGATTCTGATTTATTTACCCCTTCCCTTTTTAATATATGGGGGTTTGATGGATTATGTGGTTTTATATTATGGTCATTGAGTGTTCCTTTTGGGTTGTATTTTGTCACATACATAGATTATTTTAAATGTATTTTTATTTTTAATTTGCATTAATTCTTTGTTTTGGGGGGTTCCAAAGGTTTTATAGAGAATAGGTGAGTTTTCATGAATTGGGCCAAACCGTGAGCCCAATTCCAGATTTAAAAATAAATTTTATTTCTTTTATAACATTTTCATTTTTTAATATTTTTCACTCATTCCAACTCCTAAATTTCCTCCCCTGATATATTAACACCACAATTAAAATTTTGAGCCTTTGGAAATCCATAACCAAGGTTTATGTTGGTTTTTGTTTAAGGGATTGGGCCTGCCCGAAAGACAAATTCCAGTTTTAAAAATAAAATTTGATTAATTAATAACTTA
The DNA here is from genome assembly GCA_963277665.1 of Viscum album. Lineage (NCBI taxonomy): Eukaryota > Viridiplantae > Streptophyta > Magnoliopsida > Santalales > Viscaceae > Viscum > Viscum album. Next base: position 1,815,216,621 of record OY728156.1, read on the forward strand.
TTCATTTTTAAGGATTTTTCGGTGATTCTAAGTCTCAAACTAGACCCTTGAACCCAGTCACGCGCCCAAGCTCTCTCTAAACTCTTTGGAGCTCTTCTACATCGCGATTGAGAGCTAAACTTATTAGGGTTTCTAAAATCGGGAAGATTTGAAGAGGTAAATTAATTCCTTCATAAATCCTTCTATTCTTACTCCTTTTCCACCATTCCAATTCCTACATGACCTTATCATTCTTGTTATAATATCCATTAAATTTTTATCTGTCTTAAAATTCAGATTCTGGTCGATTTTAGGTCGTTTTCTTCAGGATTGTTTTGGGTAAGTGATTCCTTCTTGGTTTCTTCCTTTTCCCTTAGGGTTTCCTCTCTCTTTCATTATGTTATAAATTTTCCAGAAGTTAGGGTTTGATCCTAGGGTTTCATTTGGTGTATTTGTGGTCAAATATTGTGATCTAGACCTGAATTTATCTTCCTTGTGGTGCGGAGGTTGTGCGGTTGACGTTTCGAACCAAGTTTTGAGGGATTTGACACTTCCGGTAGGTGATTCCGCATGTAATCATTTCTAGATGATTTAGTTTGCTTTAATTAATTATTATTCATTCTCATAATATGATTTTTGTGGTGAATTTTTTTTTATGTTGGATTTGGTTAAGCATTTATTTTTATAGTTTCATTTTAGCTTAAAATTTGGTGTTTTTCATGTGTAACCCTTTGGGTATTGTTTGGGATTATTTTATAAAATATGAATTTGGTTTAATAAATCTTGTTTGGGATGAAAATTCTGATTTGGTGGGGTATTGTTGTGACACAGGTCTTAAAGAGTTTTTTTAAGGGTTTAAGGTGTAAAACATTATTGTACTTTTTGAAAGTGATTTTGAAAACGTGTGCGTTTCATGTGGATCTTTTGTGCTATTGTTTGAGGTGTTTATATAACACATGGGGGTTGTTTAATAAATGTTTTTGGGGATTGAAATTATGTTTGGAATTTTTATTGGTGTGATTTTATCCTTGAAATATGGTTTTGAAATGGTTTCTATTTGAAAAGCTTTCATACACTATTTAGAATTGTTTTTTGAAAGTTTTGAGTGGTTTAATGATTTATGTAAGAGGTGAAACCATATTGGAAAACTGTTTTGGATTGTTTATAATTTCAAATGAGACATTTTAAATGTGAATAGTTCTGTTATGTGATGTTTATCATATTTTTAGGGACTTCATAAAATTGTTAAAGGATGTGTTGGATTGTGAAAGTTATGAAAAAAGTGTTGTGGGCTATTTTGGTGTGAGTTTGATTTCAAAATGCATTTGAATGAAAAGTGGAATTTTTGACTTATGTGATGTACATGGGGCTGTTTGGTTAATGTGTGATGGGGAAGTGTTATCTACATGTGAAAACTATATTTCTTGGCTTGTTGAACATGTTTTAGCACAAAGGGAAAACCCGGGTATCTAGGTGGGTGGACGTGTACTAGTATGCTAGTGAATCCGTGGGGTTTGGCCTTAGTTTCACATAGCAAGATTGAATCTTACAACTCTAACTAAACTATGATGATTATGATTGGGGATGACTAGGTTATTTGTATGTTCCCTACTAGTGGCTCGTGCACAAGAATGGATATTTGTGATGGTTACTCTCACCGAGATACGAGGTACCTGGGACCCACAACTAGCTAGTGCCTAGGGGTTATTTCCTATTGCTTGTGCTAATTAGTTACTTTATACTTACCATCGACATATGGTACATTTGGATGGAAAATTCAGTAGCTTTGGTGTTTATTTTAAAAGTGTTAACCTGTTAAAATAGCCCACTTGAAAACTGTTTTTATTCAAAGTTGCATCTTTTAGAAATTGTAACTAGCTTTTCATGTTTTTGAAAATTTGCATGCTTTTCGTCTTTAAATGTTTATCACATGGAATATATTAGTGGTGGTATCCTACTGGGATTTCTCTCACACCCTACTTACACCTTTGGGTGTAATTATACTTGCTTATTTTATGTCACAGGATTGGGTACAGGTTTTATGCCTTTGGTTCGGGTTTTTAGCGGTCCATCGTGATACAGTGTTGTGGAGATGGCTTGAGGGTGGTGCATCTTTCCATGTGGAGGTTTTTGGGCTGTCTTTTCTTGGGTTTGTAACTTTTTAATTGTGTTCAAACATTATTTAATATTGTGTAATTCAGTTCTGAATTTTTAGTAAAAGATGTTTTGGTTTGAAAAATCCAGATTTTATTTCTTAGATTCATTTGTTGTTTTAAGTATAAAATTTTTGGGTAAATCGTTCCCAATTATCATTTTATGATACCCGGACACTTGTTCCAACCCATGGGGATCAGGAAAGCCCTTTGGGTCTTGACATGGACCGGGTCAGGTGCCGATTTTGAAGGTGACCAGATTCGGTTCGTGACAAAATGGTATCAGAGGAGGTTCAGGTTAACTCTTTGGGTCATGTTATTTGGGGAACAGTCGAGATAGTCTGGATTAGGATTTTTGGGACATGGAATTCCAGTTATGGGTAGTGTTCCTGATCATCACACCTCATAATGGGATTCAAGTTTCCAAGAGAATTCGGGATTTATCTAAGTCCTTTGGTTTTCTTGGTTCGATGATGATTAAGGGAAATGAAAAGAGAGTTCGGTTAATGGTCCTAATGAGCTCGCAGGGCCTATAAAGCCATGTAGAGCCAATGATATTCCCTAGAACACTCTCTGTGATAGTGAAGTGATTGGAATATGGCTGCCAACCATATTTCTAAGTCACCCACTGAAACTAGTTTCCTCTCTCATTGTTTTGTGCTTAGGTTTTGAAATCATGGCACTTTGGTTTTAAGAAGTGTAAAGTTTTTGTGAAATTGTTTTCAAATAAAGAGGGAATGGTTTGATTTATGAAATGGTGGAAGTGAATTTTTAGAATTGTTTTGAAATTGAAAATGGTGTGCTTACACCTCTTTTGAAAGAAGGAACTATATTGATGTTGGTTTTGAAAAGTGTTTCCAATAGAGTTTTCTAAACAATCAAAGGGTGTTTTAATGGGATGAGATGTTTTGAAATTGATGTGAATGTCATGAAAGTGAGTTCTTTTCCAAATGGTTGTGTCTTTATGAAAAGTTTTGTAAGATGTGAATTGGGATTTTGATATCATTTTTAGCAGTTTTGAGAAAAAGGTTGGGTTGGTTGACCATTTTGTTTTTGAAAAGTGGAAAGAATTTTTGTTTTAACCTTTGGCTATTTCCATGAGTGACCACATGAATGGGGTTATATGGGATTATGGATGGTTTATGGCATGAATGGATGAGTGCTGGGATGGATATGAGGAGGGTTCCCAGTGTGGCACAAAAACTTGCATGTGTGAGGCCCATGGGGTGCCATTGGTGGATACGCTTACTGCTAAACTGTTTGTTTTCAAAGAATTGGTTTTAAAGAAAAACGTGATGTCTTGATGAATAGTTTGGTATGGTTTGTATTATGGGTTTTTGAAAATGTTGATATTGTGGGATGTTTGAGTTCAAGAACCCCTTCTGTTTGAACTGTGTTTTGGGTTTGTGTTTGGTTGGTAAGCTGTGTTGTAGGGACAGTTAGTGGTCTCTTTTGAAAAATGCTTTGGGATGATTTTATGGTGGTTACCTTCATGTTTTTGGATCTGGTTTGTGGCATTTTTTGACTAATGGACCAGCTTGGTTGGGTCCTTGGGTTCTCTCATTGGATAAGGTACGTCCCCTTTAAGGGTTAATGCACAACTGAAGTGCAACCCGTATTGTTTTTCCATTGGAAAATCCTCCAGTTGATCAATATAAGGAATATTTTATCGATCATTGTTGATTGAGTCTACACCCATTCATTTATTTGATTTTTGGATCTTGTTGTAGTGGGATAGTGCTTGTGGAAGGTTGAAAGAGACCTTAGTTTCTTAAGTTTCTTGATTCATCGAAGGTGGAAGTGTTCTTTCGTTGTTAGTGTGGATGAGTGTCTTGATGGTGTCTAAGAGGGCCTATGGGTTCTTTATTATTTCTTTGAAGAAAGAGTTATTATTAAACAACCAATTTTGAGATTTTGGTCATGATAGGATATTGTTTCCACTTTTTGGACTTGTCTGTTGTTTAGGGACTTTGAATATGGTCTCGTTCCATGTATTGTTTCTATCAATAGCAAGGGTCATGTTCAGTGACGCATTGTGATGTTGTGTGTTCTTTTGACTATAAAGGTGAAGGTCACACAAGCCTATGAGGTTCTATGTTATGTTGGGAGTATGTCTCCCTTGGGAAAAATATCAAATCCTCTATCTTAGAGGAAGGTGTTTATACGTGTCCTTCCCTTCTGTTGTTTCTCACCCAAAGAAACAAGGTGCGACGTGTGTGCATCTTCTGATCCCTTGTTTCAGTGAAATGTCTGGTTTTGGTAAAGTGGGTTATGGAGTGTGTTATGTCTTGATGAACCCATCGAGGTATGCGGTGTAGTTGTTTCTGGCACCGAAAGAAGAAGTTCCACATAGGGGTTTCAACAGCCTAACTGTGTGGCCGAAGATGCTTCAATATTTTGAGCTCCAGCCATAGGTGCCGGAGAGAAGCTGGCACGTAGTCAGGGGAAACTCTAGTGTCGTTTAAAACCTTGTACAAAGTCCTATCATCAGTATGAAAGATAGGAAGAGTTTAAACCTATGGTGTCATTATATTTCTTCTGTTGTTCCCATTCGGTGGAAATAGGTTGAGGGTCTTGTACCCATGTCATCACAAAATGTTATTCCCTCCCCCTTTGGTTTCCATTGAGTCTTTGGAGAATGGTTGGAAATTTTGATAGACAAGTTGAGCACATGGTTTTCACATGGTTAGTTATAACCATGAACAAAAAAAAATAACCATGAAGATATAAGGATCCACATAGTTATTGCACAATTTCCCAAACTATGCAGACTAACCGTGCGATCGTCCCAACTCTTTAATTTTGGGGTCTTTTCGTGTCGGCCCATGCTGATCGGTTAAGTTGATTGGTTCTTATGGTGGGGAGACATACTATGAGTCTTATATAAGTTCTTTTGTAAATTTCTGATGGAAGTATACCCTTTGTACTGGGGAGTCCATTCATTCCTCCCCCTGTTAGTGTCATGATTCTTTCTCGAGAAAAAAAATATAGGTTGTCTCTTATGGTGGGGAGGTAATTTTTGTTCCCCCATACCAGTAACTCAGACTTATCCATGGTCGTGGCTTGGCGGTAGGTAGTCTCATTCAGAGCTATCAAGATACCTACATCTTCCTTTAGTAAACATTGGGATTTGGGGAGTACCCAATGGTCTAGTTAAAGTAAGGTAAGTGTAACCTTCTTCGATGTTGTTGTTCATTTGGGTGAATTGCTTGAGTCTTGTTCGGATAGTGTTTAATGAGTTTTATTTTGGGATCAATTACGAATGTGATTGATCATTTCATTAAAGTGGTGTAAGTTTTTTTTGTGAGAGTAATCCTTCATTAATTGATCACTAGAGGTGTTTTGGCCTTTGTGGGAGAAACCTGGAAAGGGAGTACCTCTTGGTTTCACACTTGGGTTTGGCTGTTGCTTTGGCCTTAATGTGACTTTCTGGGGTGGAAAGTTTTCATGGAGGGTATAATTGTCACATACATAGCTTATTTTAAATGTATTTTTATTTTTAATTTCCATTAATTCTTTGTTTTGGGGGTTTCCAAAGGTTTTATGGAGAATAGGTGAGTTTTCATGAATTGGGCCAAACCGTGAGCCCAATTCCAAATTTAAAAATAAATTTTATTTCTTTTATAACATTTTCATTTTTTAATATTTTTAACTCATTCCAACTCCTAAATTTCCTCCCTTTATATATTAACACCACAATTAAAATTTGGAGCCTTTGGAAATCCATAACCAAGGTTTATGTTGGTTTTTATTTAAGGGATTAGGCCTACCCGAAAGCCCAATTCCAGTTTTAAAAATAAAATTTGATTAATTTATAACTTATTCATTTTAAGGCTTTTTCAGTGATTCCAAGCCTCAAACGCGCCCCTTGAACCCAGTCGTGTGCCCAAGCTCTCTCTCCCCTCTTTGGAGCTCTTATATATCGCGATTGTGATCTAAACTTATTAGGGTTTCTAAAATCGGGTAGATTTGAAGAGGTAAATTCATTCCTTCATAACTCCTTCTATTATTAATCTTTCCCCCCCTTTCAATTCCTACATTACCTTCTCATTCTTCTTCGAATATCCATTAAATTTTTATCTGTCTTAAAATTCAGATTCTGGTCGATTTTGGGTCATTTTCTTCAGGATTGTTTTGGGTAAGTGATTCCTTCTTGGTTTCTTCCTTTTCCCTTAGGGTTTCCTCTCTCTTTCATTATGTTATAAAATTTACAAAAGTTAGGGTTTGATCCTAGGGTTTGATTTGGTGTATTTGTGGTCAAATATTGTGATCTAGGTCTGAATTTATCTTCCTTGTGGTGCGGCGGTTGTGCGGTTGACGTTTCAAACCAAGTTTTGAGGGATTTGACACTTCCGGTAGGTGATTCCGTGTGTAATCATTTCTAGATGATTTAGTTTGCTTTAATTAATTATTATTAATTCTCATAATATGTTTTTTGTGGTAAAAAAATTGTTTATGTTGGATTTGGTTAAGCATTGATTTTTATAGTTTCATTTTAGCTTAAAATTTGGTGTTTTTCATGTGTAACCCTTTGGGTATTGTTTGGGATTGTTTTATAACATATGAATTTGGTTTAATAAATCTTGTTTGGGATGAAAATTATGATTTGGTGGGGTATTGGTGTGACACTAGGTCTTAAAGATTTTTAAGGGTTTAAGGTGTAAAACATTATTGTACTTCTTGAAAGTGATTTTGAAAACATGTGCGTTTCATGTGGATCTTTTGTGCTATTGTTTGAGGTGTTTGTATAACACATGGGGGTTGTTTAATAAATGTTTTTGGGGATTACAATTCTGTTTTGAATTTGTATTGGTGTGATTTTGTCCTTGAAATATGGTTTTGAAATGGTTTCTATTTGAAAAGCTTTCGTACACTATTTAGAATTGTTTTATGAAAGTTTTGAGTGGTTTAATGATTTATGTAAGAGGTGAAACCATATTGGAAAACTATTTTGGATTGTTTATACTTTCAAATGAGACATTTTAAATGTGAATAGTTATTTTATGTGATGTTTATCATATTTTTAGGGACTTCATAAAATTGTTAAAGAATGTGTTATATTGTGAAAGTTATGAAAAAAGTGTTGTGGGCTATTTTGGTGTGAGTTTGATTTCAAAATTCATTTGAATGAAAAGTGATATTTGTGACTTATGTGATGTACATGGGGCTTTTTGGTTAATTTGTGATGTGGAAGTGTTATCTACATGTGAAAACTATATTTCTGGGCTTGTTGAACATGCTTGAGCACAAAGGGAAAACCCGGGTATCTAGGTGGGTGGACGTGTACTAGTATGCTAGTGAATCCGTGGGGTTTGGCCTCAGTTTCACTTAGCAAGATTGATGCTTACAACTCTAACTAAACTATGATGATGATGATTGGGGACCACTAGGTTATGGGTATGTTCCCTACTAGTGACTCGTGCATGAGAATGGATATTTGTGATGGTTACTCTCACCGAGATACGAGGTACCTAGGACCCACAACTAGCTAGTGCCTAGGGGTTATTTCCTATTGCTTGTTCTCATTAGTTACTTTATACTTACCATCTCCATATGGTACATTTACCTGGAAAATTCAGTATCTTTGGTGTTTATTTTAAAAGTTTTAACCCGTTAAAATAGCCCACTTGAAAACTGTTTTTATTCAAAGTTGTATCTTTTAGAAATTGTAACTAGCTTTTCATGTTTTTGAAAACTTGCATGCTTTTCGTCTTTAAATGTTTATCACATGGAATATCTTAGTGGTGGTATCCTACTGGGATTTCTCTCACACCCTACTTACACCTTTGGGTGTAAGTAGACTTTCTTATTTTATGTCACAGGATTGGGTACAGGTTTTATGCCTTTGGTTCGGGTTTTTAGCGGTCCATCGTGATACAGTGTCGTGGAGATGGCTTGAGGGTGGTGCCTCTTTCCATGTGGAGGTTCTTGGGCGGTCTTTTCTTGGGTTTGTACCTTTTTAATGGTGTTCAAACATTGTTTACTATTGTGTAATTCAGTTCTGAATTTTTAGTAAAAGATGTTTTGGTTTGAAAAATCCATATTTTATTTCTTGGATTCATTTGTTGTTTTAAGTATAAAAAATTTGGGTAAATCGTTCCCAAATATCATTTTATGATACTCGGGCACTTGTGCCAACCCATGGGGATCGGGAACGCCCTTCGGGTCTTGCCATGGACCGGGTCGGGTGTCGATTTTGAAGGCGACCAGATTCGGTTCGTGACATATTTCCTTTTTGGAATTATGAACTAGTTTCTTAGAATAGTTATTGGTGGATTGGTGGAGGATTATCATTTCCTTTCATATTTTTACAGAGATGTTTTATTTTGGAGATAATTCCTTCATAAGGGAATTTATTTCTTATATCACCATTTTTAGGTAAATTATAAAGGGTGGGGATACATATAGTAGGTTCCAATATTCTTTGAGTTTTGTATATTATGATTATGATTTGGGATATATTTGGGGGTTTTGGTTATATTTGATGATTTTTTATTGATATTTAAGAGTTCCATGTGTTAAATATCCCCTTTTCATAGGGCCTTCTTGAGTTTTTCCCAAAACTCTAACCTCTTATCTTTGGGTGTAGAGTTTTTTTATTTTATCATTAATGTATATCTTTACAGATGACTTTTTATGAATAAAAAGTAGAATTATGGGGATAATTTTTACACCCCATATCACTTTTATATAATATTTAAATTATTATGGGATATTTTTAATTTTTGGGAGATTTTGGACTTGTATTTTGAAAATTTTGATGTTTTTTGATGTTTTATTATAACTACATGGTCACTACATTCTTATTAGTTTTCACTCAAATGACCTTTTTATGTGTGGTCCTTCCCTATGGTTCTTAGTCAACACAGAATTTGAGGTAAACTATGAAAGTTTCTCTTTATGGATTATTTTTTTCAATGTCTTATATACAACTTTTCACAGTTTGGATAATTGTTAAAAGGGTTCATCTTGATTATAATAGAAGTAACATGGTTTCATAAACTATGCGAGATGCCTATAATTTTATATTTGGATTTTACTCCTCTACCCAGACATAATTTAACATCATTTTACCTTTTCACCTCCCTTATTTTTCTCTACCAGATATGGGAGATATCAAGGGATCTTCCCTCTTTCCTCAAACTTCATATCCCCTCTCATACTTAGATTTCAAGTTGATTTGGAAGGTAAGGTATTTTTTTTCTATTCTTTCTCCTTAATGTTTCCACTTATCATTGATTTCTTACCCTCACATGAATTATAATGTGCATAGTGGTCAATCCTTTGGTTTGAGATGGTCTAATATTAGGGTTTTTATTTTCTAGTTATTATAGTAACCATTTAGTTTAAATATTTTCTTCCAACATCAATGGTGAATTTTTTGGGAGATTACATAGGTATTTTTGTGAAATTCTTTTATTTAACATGTCATGAAATGATAAAGATTTTTAAAATTATTTATTATCAAATTATAACTATATTTGATACCATTTATGGGTTTCCAAAATGGTTTTAATTATTTTAAATATTTTTCATAAAATGTATTTCCATGTTTTCCTAGCCCTTAATTTTTAAATTAGTTGTTTACACATACCAAGTATTTGTGGAAATTACTAAGAGGATCCTTTAAAATGAAGATGATAATAAAGAGGTTTTAGAAACAATTTTTATTTTTTTAAGTAAAATCATGGTTTCAACATTTTTTTCAACTAAAGAGGTGTTTTGATTTTATAATGGTTTTCATAGAAGGAAAATGTTGTTTTCAATGAAGTATGTGGTGTTTTTTGATGTTTTAAATGGAAGTTTTTATTTAAAATTAATTATGATGTATTTGTTCATGGTTATGATTACAAATAATGAAAAATTTACTTATCATTCCAAGTTAGTTATGAAGGCCCATTTAACACTTTATAAAAATGATTTTATTGATATTTGTGAAACCCTAGGTTTTGAGCCCCTTGGTATGTGATATTTATTTTTTGTAAATTTTACTTCTAAGGGATGGATTATATTTTTTTGTGATGATTTTTAAAAATATAAAAATTTATTCTTTGTTGAGTGGGAATGTGAGATGATATTTTTTTATGATTAATTATTGATAAATTTTTTGATCATATTATGCACTTGTTTTTTCATCTCCACTTGATTGATTTCATGGGAACCTGACATAACTTAGTGATAGATCCATGTTTATACTAAAATAGATTAGATTACTCCACTAGATAGTGTCCCCTGGTATATATTACGTCCTTTATAGGGGAGTTCCCTATTTATTTCATGATGGATAATCAAGAGAATATATATTTTTTAGAATAAAACATAGATAGGTAGCTGATTCCAATTGAGAGTTGTATAAGATTGCCTCATGTTTAGACCTAGTGAGTTTCCAATGATTATTATTTTTGTGATGATTTTCTTATATTGGGTATACACACTTAAAAATGATTTGTATCCCCCTATTATCACTTTGGTTTATGGCATCATTTATGTTATCAACATTTATTCTTATTATACTTATTTAATATTATAGTGATTTATTCAGATTATATTCTCACTATTTCATGGTTTTCTTACTATATAAATGGTTTTCAAACTTGTATTTAATAGTACAATTTCATAGTAAAGAGGTAAATATTTCTTTTATGTATAGGATTTTTAGAAAGGTTTTGAAATGGGGAAATGAGAATTTGTTTTGTTTTCATAAAATCAAAAGTCTCCATTACTTGTTTCCAAAGTTTTTCCCCTAATAAGTGTAGATTCCATATGTTTTATATAAAATTAAGTGATTTTTTCTTCAAGTATGAATGTATGATATTTTATTTCATGTAATTTCTTATATGAAAAAACTATTTTATAAATGACATTCAAATTAAAATTTATCAACTTTTTTTATAAATGTGATTTCATAAAATCCTTGGTGAAATCCATTTGAATATGTTTAGCGTACACCCTATATAAACACATCCATGCGTATATTTCTATTATATTTTTTAGGTACTCAAGTTATGATTCTATAGTTTTTTTTTTCATTCATGTTGGTCTTTTGATGAATGTGTTGGGATGTGGTTAGTAACCATGAGTCACATTGTGGTTTTTATTTATAGTTGTTTGAGTGTATGGTTAATTATTCTATATTGATTTATTGAAATTTTTTCCAGTTTTATTTGTATTTTGGTTCCTTTTATATTGGTACATATTGGGAATTTATTTTAATTCTATATAATTGAAATGTGATACCAGTCACCTTTATTAATTATATCTCATATGATAAATTTGTCTCATTTTTGCGATTTTTGGTTTGGTTTATTATTTGTAACTATTTATTTGATATTCATGCAAGTATAATGTGTGGAAACACCATACTCAATTCTTGCTAATTTTTTCCACTTTATGATTATTATCTAAGGGTGAAACCCTTCCCACCTAGTTATATTTTGATGCCCCATGTCTTGTCATTAGCTTATAGTGATTGATAACATGGTTCAGGCCTTATGGTGGATCTATCTGAGTGAAATGGAATATTGATCAATGCCATTTCATTATAGTTAACATTTATACCTCTTACATATAAATTCTATCATGAATGTTTCATATAATGGAATGCGTATGAGATTCTAGAGTTCATTTATATGATAAATACATGGTTAAATGAGGGATACAAATGTTTTTACATACATTAAATTTACTCAAATGTTATGAATGTATGAGTAAATACATGTGGAGTTTCCTAAAGTCCTAATAAAGAGGTCTAAGACTTTGGAATGGTGTTATATCATAGTGTGTGTTCCATTCTAAATGATTCTCTCAAAGCATGTTGTACCCCTTACTCTCTTTGTGTTTTAATGGTCACATTTTTTTTGATTATAACCATTAAATTTCAGTTTATTTCATATATTATATTGCTATATGAAGTTAGGAATCTAACCAACTAAATAAAGGTATCAATAGGAACTTAGAGGACCATTTTGGAGGCCCTTGTTGGATGAAATCACCAGTTACTTGATAAAAAGGTACCATCAAAACAGTTGAGCTGGAAAGAAGAACCTACCATTGTCTAGACCCACCCTAGTGAGGTTGGAATTAGCACCTATCTACTACCCATACCATCGAACATCCAGTGGAACTTGGAAAACCTAGGTCACCAACAAGCCATGCCACCGGTGGAAATTTTCTATAAAGTCAACATAACCATTTTAAGTTGTCTATTACAACCCATCTCAACTCAAAATAGATAAATTGAAGTCCTTAGACTTCCAAAACCACCATGGTGCCCTTAGAGTATATAAATATACCCCTAATAAGGCATGGCACAGATGATTACCATTTCAGATACCTTGTTCCTTCACTTGAGCTTATTTGTGTTTCTAATGTTGCACTCAATTGACCCCTCAATTATTTATCTTTATTTCTCTAAAATTTTATTTGAATACTGATAAGATAATTGAGAGTGTGTTGTAAAGGGTTGGTTCTTAACAAAATAACCCTTATAATTATTCTTCTTGGGTGCTCATTACCACTAAAGTGAGAGTTCCTTTGGTGTTTTTCTTAACCACTAAAAAGAAAATGTTGTATTGGGTTTCTAACTTTCTCCATTGAAAATAAAGTGTCTTTCTCGTTATTGTGTATCATGGATACATTAAATGAAAGTATTTAATCTAAAATCCTTAATAATCGAGTGAGTAGATGTAGGCACTCATGTATTGAGTTTTGGGTGAACTCCTTTATCAAAGTGTTGTGCCTTGTCTTTTATTTTAATTTCCCAATTCATTTACTCTTTTGATTATTATATATGCTCTTAATTTTTTTAATTTTAATTTATCGATTACTTTTGTAACTGTGTTACATCATTTAGTTTTAATTCATAAAATAAAATTTTCCCCCTCTTTTCATCTTACTCTGACCAATAAAGAACTATTTTTAATCCATCATTTTCATCGAGAGTTACTAGAATACCATAGAATAAGGAGTATCCCACCCAAGTGTTGGGTGATTCTTATATACCTATGGATACACCATAAAGGAAGGAACCCATTGGATTTTTGTAAGAGATATTCATAAAATGTATGATTTATGAAAAAATATGCGACCATATATGATATAAATTACACACACATGTTTTTTCATTTTATATTATCCATGTTTTAGGTTTCATAGCAAGATCGATATTGGTTTGGGGTTTATTGATGAATTATTCTACATGAATAATTGTTATTAGACCCTTAGAAACCCATCAGTGGTATCAAACAAATGTTATGAATTTTTATTATTTAAACATGTTAAAATGATGAATAAATAAATATTATTTTTTATTGTACTCTGAGTCGTAATATATATTTTGAGTTATGGTTTGAATTGTGTTATAGGATATTGTAATCCATGCTATGATTAAAAAATACAATACTGGATATCCTATCAAGTGACATTGTGCAAATATTTGGTTTTTAACAAATCATAACATAACATATGACTAATCTCAGTGTATGATGTTACCAAAATATATATAATCCTATGCCATAAAACTAGAGCATTGTATAAACTTAGCGACATCGACACGTGTTTTAGAATACAATTCTTAGAAATTGAATATTTAAAATAAAAATTATGATAGATAATGGTATCATAAAAAATAATTGACAGCTCTCATTTTTTATGACATAGACCACACAATGCACCATCCATATGACATTATCAATTTTTGAATTGTTTCATGGATTTAAATATTGAGTACATCATTAAATATGATATGTACATTTTTTTATTATTTAATTTTTCAATTATGAATTTAATAATATTATTTATACTATTTATAATTTATAGGACAATGTATTTTTAAATATTTATTTAATTTGTAAAGTTTTTATATATTAATAAATTATATAATTTTTATAATTATTAATTGAATGTTTATGAAATATTAAATAAATAAATATCCATGATATAAATAGTCATGAATAAATAATGTTTTGATTTACATGTCATGATTTATAATTTAGATATAAAATGTTAATATATATATTATAAAGTGTCTATAAATTTCTAAATAAGGATAAATATAAAGGATTTTATATTGAATCATGAATTATTAAAAAAAATTCATTTAAAATGTTAAAAATTTAAGGGCCTTATTTGAGAATTTTGTTTGAACCATATTAAAAATAGTTTTGATAATTATTATGATCAAGGTTTAAAGTGTAGAGACCCGAAGATTGACGTACATGGACATTACATTACTTTTGCGAAATACTTAGTACATAACAAAAACAGACACACAAGGACCGTAATAGTTTAGTGTCTTTGGAAACTTGGAATGTAATCTTCTAATCGCGGTGAAAGATCTTCAACACCTCCCATAAATATCTTCCCATTTTTTTTCCTTACCTAAAATCTTTCTTTTAATCCTGGGGGAAAAGAAAACATAAAAAGGGTGAGCTCAAATGCTCAGTAAGGGTAAGCATGGATAAAATAAAACATACCATATACATTTGAACTTAAAAAAACATGAACATTAAAAATCTTGAGCAACGACATAAAACATGGAAGTACATAAGGCATAGATCATAATGGAACATAAAACATGATAAAATAGCATGGGAATAAAACATGTAATTGTGGCAACCATTAAGCACATGATATGATTTCCGTAGTAGCCAAGGCATTGCTGCCAAGACCATCTTAGTGGACAAAGTCCCATTCTGAATCGAGTTCACTCCTCATTTCAGTCCTGTAACACTGAACCGGATTAACTTACCATTCCATCCATGTCTATATCATGAGATATAAAATCTTTACCCAATGAATTGGAGGGAGATATAGGTCCCACCCATCTCATAATGAAATCATTCTTACTTGTGCCACAAAATAAAAATACATCATTCATAATAACCCAATAAATAAAAAGGGTTTCATAAACATCATCTCATTATCACATAATCCATATAAAATAAATGGATATCATTTCATAATAAGAAAAGTGAAACCATGTAAATCATAGAGACATTATACTTGAAACATACACATATGAAATAATGTTATCTTAGATGGAAAATGGTTTTGATAAAACACTTGAAATGAATTCTTGAGGAAAATATCCTTTCTTCTTCAAAATCACTATCTTTTTACAAAATGTCATGCAATTTTAAAAGAAAATGATTTTTTTGAAAATAGTCATGAAATATTTGGGGGAGTCTTCATAAAAATAAGTCTTTATAAAACCGTAAAAATCCATTCGTGTCGTATAAGTTAAAAAAACATTTTTCTCGTACTTTTACCGGAAAAGTCAAAAAGTACCTCGTAAAGTAGACAAAAGAAAGATTACTTACATACCATGTAGTAAAAGTAAAAATGGGTAAAAAGGACATTAAACATAAATAAAAACAGTTTTAGAAAACATGGATATGGATGATAACAATAACCCCAGTAAATACTTATGTATAAGCAATCTCAAATAAAAAAAATGAGATTTGCAAAATTATCCCTTACCTTAGGTCCGATATGCTTCGTACGTATCCGAACCTACTGTATAATGATTTAAATAATGTTATTGACTTATTACAGAATCATATTAATTGTTATTATATCATATATGGTTCACTTATTACTTTATATTACCCGTTCTTTTGTAAATTCCATGTTAAAGAGCGTTTTGGGTAAAATCGTTTCATTTGTCGTCCGTGTTTTGACTTGTAATTATTCATATGATTACTTAGATCATGATTACTTAATTCCAGAATATAAAACATGATTTATATATAATATATATTCATAATATACATATATATAATAACTCAGTAAATGGAAGGAAATACACCGTTCATGGAGACGGCAGGCCGTACGTACGCATGAACGTTGTTTTCGTTTCCTTATTGAGTTGAATGGAATTAAGTAGATGACATACATATACATACACATAAATACAGTATAATTATTATGTCATATATTTCATTATTACTTATTATATATACTTTATAATCATTCATGAATGGTTAACGTGGAGAATGAATCTCATCGCGTCGTGGAGACGGTAGTTCGTACGTACGCACGAGCGATGATATCGTTCTCATGATCGTGGTACTGTATTGGAGTGTATGTAAACTATTTCAGAATCAATATCACTTTAAAATAATCATATATAGTTATTATTTACACCATTATACCCATCCATGTAAGGTGGTGGTGGAAAATAGATTACACCACGGCGTGGAGATGGTATTCCGTACGTACGCACGCGCGGTGATTTCGTTTTCTGTAGGATGGATAGATGGTGAAATAGGGTTGTTTCATACTTATAATAACATATCAGTATATGAGTGATACTGATGTTATTACTTCATAATGAAACAACCTAAGAAGAAGAAGTGGAAGAAGAAATAAAGGTGAAAGAATCGGTAACGGAAATTACCTCTTCTTTGAAGCGCCTCTTTGAGACCTCCTCTTAGGGCGCTAAAATTGGACTTTGAAGAAGAACAGGACCTCTAGGATGTTTCTAGGGAAGTTTAGAAGAGAATTTGGTAGGGTTTGGCCGAGATTGAAGGCTCAAAGTGGTGTGTGGAAGAGAGGGAGGAGGTGCCCTTTTATAAGGGAGGAGAGGGGCACCTTTGGAAAAACTAAAAATATTATTTTATTATAAAGCCAAATTCGGTTTTAAATAGCTCCAAATTGATTTATTTAGAAGGTAAGGTGGGTATGGGTCTAAATACTCTCATACAATAGAATTTAGACAAGTTTAGGCTCCTATTTTAACCTTATAATTTATAGTTAACTTTAAGTTAGATAATTTTACTTTTACCGTGTCTTTTTGTGTTCTTACACTATAAGGTTAATAAACTTACTATAAGAAGCCAAAAAAACCCCAAGTTGTTTATTATTAACATATATAAACTTATCTAAGTCATTTTTATGAACCTTAGATTTTTAGGAATATAATAACAATTAATAATATAATATTTGTTTTAAAAATTATTTTATGTCAATTTTGACACTATTTGGTAATTGATTTTTGTGAAAATAAAAACAGAATTATTAGTTCGAAAAAATCTAATTAAATCAACACTAACATGTCATATTAATATATAAAATTATTTTAATTCATAAAAAGTCTCAAATTACATTTATTTGTTTATTTATAACTTCAATTATGTCAATATTTCATTAATAAGATAATTACTGCATCATCATTGTGTCATAAATAAATTAAATTATTTAAAGTCTAAAAATTACAAATAAAATATCATTATGTAGGAAATCTTTTTATATTTATAATTAATATTTATAGTCGAATTTATCTTATGTATAACCCTATATTAAAAATGATTTACTTATTAAACTTTGATTTTCTTTAAATAAATTAATAATAAATGTCCTAATCTAATCCATGTGGGCCTAAGTGGTCATATTTTATTTCTAAGGTTGTTTTTGGTCGAATTACACTTATCCAATAGAATTAGGACATGTGTTAGGGTAATAATAATAATACTTTTACCCTTAATTACCCTATTTACTTTTAACTGTGGTAAAAAAAAGTAAAAAGTTACTAATCACCAAAAATTATTTTCATCTCATTGAACCATATTTTACTTACTTACATCAACCGTGTCTCTAAGATTTTTGAAATTCCACTCACAGAAGTGGTAAAATTAAGTTTTATGAAAAAAATTCAGTTTTTTAACTACCACTTAGTGGTTTCACTATTCATCAAAAAATGAAAGTTTCCAGAAAAATACCAAAAATTAGGCCTAAGCTATATTTGATATTTTGAATTCAAAAATGAGGTTTATTTTACCAAATTCAAAACATACCAGTTACATTAACTAATTTAAAAATTAATTCCCTTCGTCAAAACAAATAGCGTATTTTTAAGAGATAATAACTATCAAAAGATTGACACTTTTTTATGTCTGGTTTAAATGTGAAATTACATCCAATGAACAACATTGTATTAAATTGTAAAAATATATTCTAAATATACTTTAAAACCACTCAAATTAATAATTTATCACTATTAATTATTTCTATTAACAAAGTTGTTTTTAATTAAAATTTAGTAATTTTCACTATTCATCAGAATATGAAAGTTACCCGAAAAGTACCAAAATTTCACCCCAAGCTAATTTCGATATTCCGAATCGAAAAATGATGTCCATTTTGAAAAATAAAATTTAAAAAATTTCAAAACGTGGTTATTACTATTCATAACGGCTAGTTCATAGTAATATTATAGTAATATCTCGTTTAGTGAAACTCGGTATTGCGTACTACACACGCTATCGAGGAAGATCGTGATTGCATGTAATGCAAGGAAAGATAGGGATGCGTGTTATACAAGCTCCTTTTGGTGTATCATACAACACAAGACATTAATGAAATTAAAAAAAATATTTTTCATAAAATCTCGGGGTGTTACATTCTACCCCCCTTAAAATGAATTTCGCCCTCAAAATTCGCCAAGGTTATAAATGGTTTACTATTCAAAATTTTCTTTAATAGAAACCCACATCGTAAAAAGGATTACCAAAACCAATATTTAAAAACAAAAGTATGAAATGTAACGGTTACCCAAATAAACTAATCACTGGGTTTCCACATAGGTGAAAATATGGATATGGAAGAGAAATCTAACCATCATGTTTTGATGGAGAGTGGTAGAGAACATGGCTATGGAAAATACAGTAATCACAAATCCATAAATTTGTGACGATCTAAGGTACCATCTGATTCATCAAATATAAGAGCACTAGGACAACATTTTTGGTTTTCAAGATCATTTCCCTAAAGTTGATGAAATTGGAATTAGAATAAATACTTTTGTGATTTTGGTATAGTCTCACCATTGGTCATTCTTTGGACAATTTCCACTTCATATTTTAAAGAAATGAAGTTGAATTTGTTATTCGTGATGTGTTAGCAGATCATGTGATAGAATGATGGGTTATTCTATCTCTTTCAAACAAAAGGTTAGCAAAAGTTATAAGTCCATCTTATGGTTAGATTAATCGTATATGGTTCCAAAAATGAACTTATACTTCATATATCATACCGCTTAATAAAATAAAACTAGTTTCTACTAACTAGGGACTTCTTGTAGGCCAGTGGTAGGTGATAAAGGCCAGTCGCACTTTGGTTGTGGGTTCGATTCCCACAGCCTTGTCCGACGTGATGGGTTGTTGCCCGTCCTGCAGGTTTTCCTTTTTCTAAAACTACATTACTATAACATCCGATCAATAATATCGAAAAAATTTCTATCCTTAAACAATACTAACTTATGTCCAACATAATCCATTCCAATCATTAGGCTTATCTACAATACTTCGGTCCAAGCTCATAGTATAAAGAAAACGATTACTTAAAATATCATCAACCAAGCATGTGAATACCATCATTTATCCCCCATATATCTTGTTGGTCACATTCCAATCATGCAAATACCTTAATCATGTATTCTCTTGAAAAATGAATACCCATTAAACCTTAGTGAAAACATAAATGCTGTCAAAAGTTAACTCTTTCCACATACCAAAATCCAAAAATTCTATATACTCAAACAATGATATAACCTTCTCCTTATATCAGTCATGAGCTCATGAATAATATCAAACATTCAATTTTCTCCTTATCCCTTCATTATGCGCATATCATCTACTTTCCAAAAATATCTGAATAACCTTTCATGGTTACTGGTACCATTAATCATAAACTTTCAAAACATAAGGAAAGGCAACAGTGTAACAATCCTTAGATGTCTCTTTATTCCATAGTACCATGAGATTACTTATACAAAATTACACTTGATAAACATGTAATCATTCCACTAACTTCATAAACCATTGACTGAGCTTCAACAATTCTTTCATCTCACATATCATTTGTAGTCTCTTCATCATCATCAACATAAATACTTCCCATACGACCATACTGATTCTCTTCATTAGACTTTCCCTTAGGGAATTGGTTTTCATAATGCCCGTACATTCCACATTTAAAACATTTAACCATTGTTGATGTCGTAGCAATACCATTATCCTCATCCATGGTGTTAACTGAACCTTTTCCTTTGCACTTACTGGCTTTGTGTCCTTCTTTTCCACACCCAAAGCATCTTCCAGTTCCTTTGAAACAATCTCCCCGATGCCTCTTCCCACATGATTTATATGAGGGAAATTAAACTTTCTTTCCTCTATGATCATCATGAAACTTCATCTTTCTCTTATTATCTGAGTTGGGAAACTTACCAAAGTTGAGATTATTGATCATATTATGAGATTTCTGATTAGGCATAATAACGATGTTTGGACTTCCAAATCCCGTTTCATTTGGTTTCTCATGAAGAATATCATTCCATTGTCCATCATATCCTCCATTATCATAAATCTTCCTGTTTCCAGCCATTTTCTAAAACCCAAAAAGAATAGTGTGAGAGGAAAAAATCATGCTAGGGAAAATAACACAGTAAAGGGGGATCACCCACAATATCTAACATCTTAGGTTAAATTCTAATATCATTACCGTGGTTCTAGGACTATATCCTATACATATACTTATCCTTAGGTATATCCCTAGACATACCTTAGAAATATCTCTAGGGATCTCACTAACGTTTTCGCATCCTAGCTTCCAAAGGTTGACTAAAACTTTCCTCTGATACCAACTGTAGAGACCCGAAGCTTGATGTGCATGGACATTACATTACTTTTTCGGAATACTTAGTACATAACAAAAACAGACACACAAGGACCATAATAGTTTAGTGTCTTTGGAAACTTGGAATGTAATCTTCTAATCGCGGTGAAAGATCTTCAACATCTCCCATAAAGATCTTCCCATTTTTTTTCTTACCTAAAATCTTTCTTTTAATCCTGGGGGAAAAGAAAACATAAAAATGGTGAGCTCAAATGCTCAGTAAGGGTAAGCATGGATAAAATAAAACATACCATATACATTTGAACTTAAAAAAAACATGAACATTAAAAATCTTGAGCAACGACATAAAACATGGAAGTACATAAGGCATAGATCATAATGGAACATAAAACATGATAAAATAGCATGAGAATAAAACATGTAATTGTGGCAACCATTAAGAACATGATATTATTTCCATAGTAGCCAAGGCATTGCTTCCAAGACCATCTTAGTGGACAAAGTCCCATTCTGAATCGAGTTCACTCCACGTTTCAGTCCTGTAACACTGAACCAGATTAACTTACCGTTCCAGCCATGTCTATCTCATGAGATATAAAATCTTTACCCAATGCATTGGAGGGAGATATAGGTCCCACCCATCTCATAATGAAATCATTCTTACTTGTTCCACAAAATAAACATACATTATTCATAATAACCCAATAAATAAAAAGGGTTTCATAAACATCATCCCATTATCACATAATCCATATAAAATAAATGGATATCATTTCATAATAAGAAAAGTGAAACCATGTAAATCATAGAGACATTATACTTGAAACATACACATATGAAATAATGTCATCTTAGATGGAAAATGGTTTTGATAAAACACTTGAAATGAATTCTTGAGGAAAATATCCTTTCTTCTTTAAAATCATTCTCTTTTTACAAAATGTCATGAAATTTAAAAAAAAAGTATTTTGTTGAAAATATTCATGAAATATTTGGGTAAGGATTCATAAAAATAAGTCTTTATAAAACCATAAAAATCCATTCGTGCCGTATAAGTTAAAAAAACATGCTTCTCGTACTTTTACCAGAAAAGTCAAAAAGTACCTCGTAATGTAAACAAAAGAAAGATTCATTACATACCATGTAGTAAAAGTAAAAATGGGTAAAAAGGACATTAAACATACATAAAAACACTTTTATAAAACATGGACATGGATGATAACAATAACCCCAGTAAATACTTACATATAAGCAATCTCGAATAAAAAAAATGAGATTTGCAAAATTATCCCTTACCTTAGGTCCGATATGATTTGTACGTATCCAAACCTCCTGTATAATGATTTAAATAATGTTATCTACTTATTAAAGAATCATATTAATTGTTATGATATCATATATGGTTCACTTATGACTTTATATTACCCGTTCCTTTGTAAATTCCATGTTAAAGAGCGTTTTGGGTAAAAACGTTTCATTTGTCGTCTGTGTTTTGACTTGTAATTATTCATATGATTACTTAGATCATGATTACTTAATTCTAGAATATAAATCATGATTTATATATAATATATATTCATAATATACATATATATAATAAATCAGTAAATGGAAGGAAATACACCGGTCATGGAGACGACAGGACGTACGTACGCATGAACGTTGTTTTCGTTTCCTTATTGAGTTGAATGGAATTAAGTAGATGACATACATATATATACACATAAATAAAGTATCATTATTATTTCATATATTTAATTATTACTTATTATATATACTTTATAATCATTCATGAATGGTTAACGTGGAGAATGAATCTCATCGCGTTGTGGAGACGGTAGTCCGTACGTACGCACGAGCGATGATATCGTTCTCATGATCGTGGTACTGTATTGGAGTGTATGTAAACTATTTCAGAATAAATATCACTTTAAAATAATCATATATAGTTATTATTTACACCATTATACCCATCCAAGTAAGGTGTTGGTGGAAAATAGATTACACCACGGCGTGGAGACGGTATTCCGTACGTACGCACGCGCGGTGATTTCGTTTTCCGTAGGATGGATAGATGGTGAAATAGGGTTGTTTAATACTTATAATAACATATCCGTATATGAGTTATACTGATGTTATTACTTCATAATGAAACAACCTAAGAAGAAGAAGTGGAAGAAGAAATAAAGGTGAAAGAATCGGTAACAGAAATTACCTCTTCTTTGAAGCGCCTCTTTGAGACCTCCTATTAGGGTGCTAAAATTGGACTTTGAAGAAGACCAAGACCTCTAGGATGTTTCTATGGAAGTGTAGAAGAGAATTTGGCAGGGGTTGTCCAATCTTGAAGGCTCAAAGTGGTGTGTGGAAGAGAGGGAATAGGTGCCCTTTTATAAGGGAGGAGAGGGGCACCTTTGGAAAAACTAAAAATATTATTTTATTATAAAGCCAAATTCGGTTTTAAATAGCTCCAAATTGATTTATTTCTAAGCTAAGGTGGGTATGGGTCTAAATAATCTCATCAAATAGAATTTAGACAAGTTTAGGTTCCTATTTTTACCTTATCATTTATAATTAACTTTAAGTTAGATAATTTTACTTTTACCGTGTCTTTTTGTGTTCTTACACTATAAGGTTAATAAACTTACTATAAGAAGCCAAAAGAACCCCAAGTTGTTTATTATTAATATATATAACCTTATCTAAGTCATTTGGTCGAACCTTATATTTTTAGGAATATAATAACAATTAATAATATAATATTTGTTTTAAAATTTATTTTATGTCAATTTTGACACTATTTGGTAATTGATTTTTGTGAAAATCATAACAGAATGATTAGTTATAATAAAGTTAATTAAATCAACACTAACATGTCATATTAACATATAAAATTATTTTAATTTATAAAAAGTCTGAAATTACATTTATTTGGGTATTTATAACATCAATTATGTCAATATTTCATTAATAAGATAATTACTGCATCATCATTGTGTCATAAATAAATTAAATTATTTAAAGTCTAAAAATTACAAATAAAATATCATTATGTAGGAAATCTTTTTAGATTTCTAATGAATATTTATAGTCGAATTTATCTTATGTATAACCCTATATTAAAAATGATTTACTTATTAAACTTTGATTTTCTTTAAATAAATTAATAATAAATGTCCTAATTTAATCCATGTGGGCCTAAGTGGTCATATTTTATTTCTAAGGTTGTTTTTGGTAAAATTACACTTATCCAATAGAATTAGGACATGTTTTAGGGTAATAATAATAACACTTTTACCCTTAATTACCCTATTTACTTTTAACCGTGGTAAAAAAAGTAAAAAGTTACTAATCACCAAAAATTATTTTCATCTCATTGAACCAAATTTTACTTACTAAAATCAACCGTGTCTCTCGTGTTTTTGAAATTCCACTCACAGAAGTGGTAAAATTAAGTTTTATGAAAAAAATTCAGTTTTTTAACTACCACTTAGTGGTTTCACTATTCATCAAAAAATGAAAGTTTCCAGAAAAATACCAAAAATTAGGCCTAAGCTATCTTTGATATTACGAATTCAAAAATGATATTTATTTTACCAAATTCAAAACATATCAGTTACATTAACTAATTTAAAAATTAATTCCCATCGTCAAAACAAATAGCGTGTTTTTAAGAGATAATAACTATCAAAAGATTGACACTTTTTTATGTCTGGTTTAAATGTGAAATTACATCTAATGAACAACATTGTATTAAATTATAAAAATATATTCTAAATATACTTTAAAACCACTCAAATTAATAATTTATCACTATTAATTATTTCTATTAAAAAAGTTGTTTTTAATTAAAATTTAGTAATTTTTACTATTCATCAGAATATGAAAGTTATCTGAAAAGTACCAAAATTTCACCCTAAGCTAATTTCGATATTCCGAATCCAAAAATGAAGTCCATTTTGAAAAATAAAATTTAAAAAATTTCAAAAAGTGGTTATTACTATTCATAACAGCTAGTTCATAATAATATTATAATAATATCTCATTTAGTGAAACTCGGTATTGCGTACTACACACGCTATCGAGGAAGACTGTGATTGCGTGTAATGCCAGGCAAGCCAGGGATGTGTGTTATGAAAGATCCTTTTGGTGTAACATACAACACAAGAAATTAATGAAATTAAAAATAATATTTTTCATAAAATCTCGGGGTGTTACATAAAGAATATTAAATATTCTATATTTTGATTATGTAAATTATTTACACAATATATTTGGAATATAATGTATTTATATTACATTTGATTTCTTATATTTAAGTAAAATACATATAAAGAAAAATACAAATTTGTTCAAATTGGAAATAAATACAAAGTGTTTATATTTTTTTAATTATAGAATTTATATAATGAATAGATAAATTATAATGTGTTTATAATTTCTTGATTTATAAATTGTTCATAAATATTAATCTCATGTATAAATTTATGATTTTTTAATTTATTTAGTGTTATTAATTTTTTTATTCATAAATATAATTTTTATATTATGAATGTTTGTATTCTTTGTTTTACAGTGTTAAACAGATTCTATGAATCATCATACATCAATTTAAGGAGTTACATGCTCAATATGATTATTGATTTAGTATTTCTCTACCTTGAATTTGACTTAAATTTACCTATGAACTTGAATTTAAAGGTTAATTATAGTTAATACATATTAGGTGTTAGATTTATGATGGAATTATGATCTCTCTTAAGTTAAATAACCATGGGTGAAAGAATTTCATATAAAACTACTCACTCTCTTGGGAGTTTAGGTTTTTATCTAGAAAAGTGGAGGTTGACTACCTGTCTCTCTATGATTTATATCGTGGGGATTATTTGTTTAATATGATTCTAATTTTTTATATGAAATGGTTTTATAAGCCATATGAATATGATGTATTTGGATATGTATAAATTTGGTTGGATTTTAATATGGATTTGTAACATAAGATATGACATATGTAAAAAGATGCACATCAATATAGTTTGAACATATTGATTTAGTGGAAGGAATAATATCAAAGCTAAATAGTTAGAAGAATGAAAACTTACAAAGGTAATAAATGAGATAATATGGTGAGATACTGAAACCCCTTGAAAATACAAAGGATCATATTCATTCCAAAGAAAGAACTTTTCAATACCTTGATTATCCAACCGGGTAGGACATGTTAAAGTCGAGTGCCCATGGATTATCTTGTGTTTGATAAGTTGGTTATGGGTGAACCTAATAGGATTAGGTTCATATATCTGTAATGACTATTGGGTTAACCTAAAATGTCTAGGATACCGGAGGAATAATTTTGAGGGAATCTATATAATGGATTTGGATAATAAGTTATGTGCTCAACTATCCAAGAGTCATATCTGATATGATTGACATGATTATCTATATAAATTGATAGGTGATGGTATAAATACCAAGGCAACCCAAATATTAATGAAATATAGATACATTCCCACAAAATCGTATAATGTTTTTATAAAATGGTTCATAATTTTATTAGAAGTCTATGTTAGTCTCAAAGGTTAAGATTTGAAAATACTATAGGAGGGGTGAATTGTAGTTTAAAAAAACTTAAAGTTTTCATCCTCCTTGAGTACTAAAATTATCAAAAGTTATGATATTATTATCGAACCAAAAATAATTGAAAAATAAAAATATTATAAATAAACCAATCAATATAACAGATATTCAAATAGTGGAAATAAAACCACTACATATTTTAGTATGAATAACAGAAAAAATATGAATCGATGGTTCATAAATAAAATACCCATATAAAGGAAGTTACAAAAACTATAATATTAACCCAAAGTAAAATTAGGATCATAGACCCAATCCAAGTTATCTAATTTCAAATAACTTCTTCAACTAAACTAGTTAAAAGATATCTGTCTTCCAAACCCTATAATACCTTGACTATTGACATATCAGAAGATATCAACAAATTAACCCTGGAAACTTTGTATTCCTTCACAAGATCCCATGATCAATATGATCTGAACCAACTATAACATTCTTAATATAACACCTTGACCATATCTGATCAGAACAACCTATGTCTTCTTTAGAGAAGACCTTGATCACAAAATATTGGAATAAGTGCCGCCTTGCTCCTCAAAATCCCTCAATCATAAAGGATTGAATAAACCATGATTAAAATGGAAAATTATAAGATATTTATAATGAAAGACTCTCGTGAATAAATCTTATAAAATACATAAATATTATAGTGATCATAATCACTCACAACAATAAGAATTTTCAACAATTCAACACGATCAATTGAATCTCTTTATTTTGAATGAGAAAATTAATTTTCTTTCCATATATTCATATCCAAAAGCTTACAGTTCTTTTATAGAAAATTCTATGAAAAACTATAAAATTAAAATTCCATAGTCTTTAGAGTCAGTTGTAATTTTATCAAATTCTTCTTCATCATTTTATGATGAACTAAATGTAGCTTCTCATCTTTTGATAAAATTAATCTTACAAAGCTATAATGCTTGATTATTTAGTAGATGAACTTTGAAAAAAAACCATAGTACACTAGATTTTCCCGGAAGTTCAAATCATGATAGAATCTTTGGAATTTCAATTATTTAATTTTAATTATACAAAACATGAAACTTAAGATCAATAATATTAAATATAATCAAAATAAAAGTTCATTTTGATTTTAAAAAGTATGGATAAAATGATTCTTTGACTTAATAATCTATCCCTTTTGGAAAAACACAAATATAAAAAGAAATATTAAGTTTGAAATGCAATTTTAAAATAAATCTACCTGGGGAATTTATAAATTATCCCATAGAAAAAAATTCTTCCCTTTTGATTCATTTATCCCCTTTTTTCAAATAATAATTTCTCCCACATTTTAAAATAACTTCTATGAGAAATAATTGTCAATAATAATAGTCATTATAAGTACTGAAAAGTAATATAATCATAATTTTATATAAATTTCTACATAATAAAAATTTATTTTCTAAAAATATCTCCAACTTTTTAATTTAAAAAATCAAATATATAAAATAAATAAGCATGATTTAGGAAAACCAACCCCCAATCTTAAACAAGTAATAAGGAAATACTATTTTGAAAAAATTAAGTAAGAAGATAATGATCATAAAATATTTTAGTCAAATCCATTGATAGTTCAAAAATTTTCTATTATTTATTATATAATAAAATAGTAACACAAAAAACCTTTTGGGGTGTTTAAAAAATTGAAAGTAAACTTGAAAGATGAAAATTACAACACTATATTTAAAAATATTTGAGATTGATTAAATTTTTTTATTTTCATGAAACATTATTAAGAAAATAATAGATTTATAAGTATATTTACCATGAGACTCCAAAAGTAGGGTAACTTCCAATGATATATTTTTTTGATAGATTATAGTAAGAAAACTATAATTTTAGATCATTTTAAATAAAATTAAGTATAATCTACAAATAAATGTTAGTATAGTTTCTGAAAATAAAGAATGTTTCCCCCTTTCTTGAATATTTTCACAATGTAAGAATATAGATGAAATAAAAATTATAATTTATGATTATTTTAAATTGATCATATCAAACTTCTATTTAATTTATTCAAATTTATTAGAAGTTAATGTTTAGAAAAAATGTTAGCAATTTGATTTTAAGTTTTGATAAACTTAAGTATAATATGTCCTCTTTATTATTGATCCCTAAGGAAGTGGTGACTTATATCTATGTACATTACATGTGAATGATGTGTTATGTTCTTATAAATAGAAATATCACTTTGTATATAAAAAATAATCATAATTGGAGTAATACTCAAGACAAAATATATGAGTTTGTTCTACATCCAAAACACTTGAGTATAACAATTTTTGGGTGCCACATATTCATCTTCAGTAGTGGAAAGTTCAATTGAATATTATTTATTTATGTATCATGAAAATTCACCTATGAAATATAAAGTTACATAAGTACTCTTTCAACATACTATACATCTTCCAAATTCAGCATCAGAATATATTTTAAGTGAAAATTAAATTCTTGAAGAATAAAATAATCCAGTTTTGAAGCACCTTTAAGATATCAAAAAATATGCCTAACCACTTTAAGGTGTGATTCCTTCTAATTAAATTATAATCTTACACATAATCATATTGAATAAATAATATCCAATCGATTTATTATCAAGTATATTAAACTTTTGATTATCCCTCTGTATAGTTTTTAATCTAACAGTTTCCCAAATTCATCATGATCTAGTTTAGGAAGTACCAGGTGTTGTACTTATACTAAAATCATTATTAAAATTGAATCATTTAAGTATGTATTGTATGTGGTTATGTTGAGTTAATATATATCCTTCTAGTTTTTGGGAAATTTGAAAACGAAAGAAAAAAGTTAAGTTCACCCATCATGTTCATTTCAAAGTCACTCGACATAAGTTACATGAAACTTTCTCTAATATTTTTTTTAATTTTAATGAAATTAAAAATCACAAAATTAAATTTGAATAATGAAATTTTTTTAAAAATAATTTTATATATTTTTTGGATATATCGTTCCTTTTAAAAAATAAATTTTATTTAAAAAACTAGATAAATGTTCATACCAAGATCTTGGGGATTTCATAATTATAAAGAGCCTATTGTTAAGTTTAAAAACATTTTTCATAAAGTGAATATTTTTAAATTTAGGTGGTCGATCTATATAGAACTCCTCATGTACATATCCATTAAAGAAGTTACTTTTGACATCCATTTGAAAGACAATAAAGTTAAAATGAGCTATAAAGGCTAATAATATTCAGATGGATTTGAATCTAGATAAAATTGAAAAAGATTCACCATAATCTATGCCCACTTCTTGATTATATCCCTTTTCAAAAGTCTCACCCAATTCATAAAAATAATACCATTTTTATAAAATTTATTTCTAAAGACCCATTCAACTCATATAATTGGAAGATCTTTAGTCCTCTCAACCAAAGTCCAAAATTTATTCAACTCAAGTATATTGAGTTCATATAACATAAAAACTATCTAAATTTTATCATATAATTATTCATAATCCATTTTAGGATCTATATATGATAGAAACTAAAGGTGTTCATGCTTATTTATTAAGAAACCATGAGTTATAACTAGTTTATTTACATCACCAATGATATTTTCACTAGGATGGTTCCTTAAGATTGACTAGTATTTATGAAAAAAGGAATGATTTCTTCTTCTAATGGATTGAATTATGCTAGAATGACTTTGGGAATAATAACTTCTATTGTTATAATTTCTAGTACGTCGATATCCATTGGTTAAAGACTCACTTATGTAAAAATAATATTTTCTGAATCAAAGTTTGGGGGATGAAATTTTGAATTTTTTTGAAAGAAAATAATGATAGGTTTCATTTGATTTCACATTTACATATTTTTTAAGAGAATTAATAATTTTATTAAAAATTATACATGCCATACTATTTGTATAATAATGTAAGAAAATTCCTTGATCATATTTTTAATCAAAATTTATTGAGATGATATTTAGTATTTAAGATAAATAATTTACATAAAAAAACTCTAAAATAATAAAAATTAGGCTTTCTATTTGGCCAAAATTCATATGGGATTATATTCAAAATAGTACAAAGTAAAATATGATTTATAATGTATCAAACAATATTAACCAATTCTGCCTAAAAATGATCATCTATTATATATTCATTCAATATAGAATGTGTAATTTCTTACAGATTTAAATTTATTTATTAAACCACCATATTATATTGAGGTGTTCTTAGTGTAGATAAATTATGAGTAATTCCTATTTCCTTAATTTTTTTTTGAAATAGGAACTTATAAATTCTTCAACTCTATCACTTATAATAGTAATAATAATTAGGTTTTTTAAATTTTGATGGGTAGAAATAAAAATTTTAAAAGTAAAGAGTTATTTATATTTAAATGTAATAAAATAGGTCCAAGTAAATCTAGTTTAATCATTAACTAAAACATACACAATGTTTTTTCATCCTATTCTTGTAGTTTTTGTAGGAAAAAAGATCAATGTACACTAACTATAAAGAATCAAAAGATGAGACTTTATTTGTCAGTTTAATACTAGTTTTATGTTTCTTTATATATTTATAAGGATAAAAAAACTTGGATGAATTGAACTTAATTTATACTAACTCTCTACCAATTTCTTTCTAGGGAATATTTGGTAATATTTAGAATTTTCATAGACCTATATATATATATATTAAAAAGTCACAAAGAATCTTCAATAACACTTAAACAAGGTAAAAAATGAACTCTGTATGAATTTTCTGAATGGTATATTTATTATTCTTGAAATTTTTGAAGTTACCTTCATCACATAATTGAATTATTCTGATGATATTGTGCTTAAGTCCAGATAAAAATAAAACATTAGTAATAAGATTTTTTTCAAGAAACACATCATCACTTATACATATTATCTGACCATAAGTGTTGTCTCCAAAAGTTACTCACCCAACCTTTGCATTTTGTAAGTTCAAAAAATTAGACTTATCAAAACTCATGTATCCAAAACATCTGATATCAATATTCCACAACTTTTCATAATTGGTAAATGAGTTATTATATAGAAAATAAAAAGTTTAAGAATTTGATTCCCACATTTTCTTAGGTCTAGAAAAGTTATAAAAAAGTATTATATAAACCCACATTTTTAAAAACCTTATATGATGCACAATTGACAATTCCTTATAAATATAGGCTTTGTGAAATATAAAATACTGAAATTTATTGAAATAATAATTTTTCTTGCAGTTTCCACCTCTTTGAAATTTTATATGAAATGGTTCACTTTTAAGAAAAAAATAGTTTGATAAAAAATGTGACTTATCAAAAGTAAATCCTTTTCTGAAAGTTGTTCTATGTGGTTTTAACTATTTAAGAAGTTTATTGAAATTATCCCTACCAAAATTAAAATTTGACCTAATTTTTTCAATTTAACTATCAATTTCTAATAACCATTATTTAGTATTAAACCATATTTCTTAGTTAGGTTAAAAGTTAAATTATCAATTTAATATGTTTTTATATAAACCCTTTCACTAAATTTATCTACATAATATTTATCCGATTTAATTTACCTTTATAATTTTTTATTATTTCTTTTAATGAAATATATATAAATGATAATTTAATCATTTGATGGAAATATTCTTTTTATTTTGATAAATATGAACCATTTTCATTATCTTATGTAAAATAAAAATTAGCATGAAGAGAAAATTTACCAATAGTTTTAGGATGTACCTTCCCATCAAATACATATTATTATAATAAATGTTTGAATAAAAACCAATGACCTTTACCTAATAATCGCTATCTAATTCAATAAATGTACTAGAGGAAAAATAATATCTAGAACTCATAGTAATATTAGTAGCATGAAAAACTTCCCTTTCCTTATTTTAGTTTTATTTAGTTTTTTTTTATTTTTCAATTTTGGACAATTTGATCTTATATTCCCTAAATTTATAAATTCATAAAAATTTGTTTGAGAAGAATCCTTCTTTTCAAACCTTTCTTTTCTATCATTTATTCTATCATAATGGTAGTTATTCCTTATGATGATCTTATTCATCCATATTTAAAGTCATGTAAGCTCTAATTCATTAATTGATTAATGACTATCATCTGATTGATGTTTATATTTTCTATTGGTATTAACAGACCTATAATATTGACCACCGATTATTGATGTATTAGATGTTGAAGTGAAAGAAACTGCATTATTTATTTTCTCCTTCCCATAATATCATTTCAAATGATTCTCATATTGAATTAATGTCCTGACTCACTCCCTCTAAAGATACCACAATAAAGGAAGAGAGATAATGACCCTAGAGTCCTACCTCCAGTAGGCCTCAGGTTGGTGACTAGAACCGAGTGTATAAAAATATTATAAATGGGAGGCATTAACTTCTATAATAAAATAGGATTGGGATATAGGATAAATAAACCACATGAAACTTCATAAAATAATATAAAAATGAAACCAAAACCATCCAATGGTGAATGTATAAATAAAATAGATTCAGATAAAAGTCTCCAAATGTAAGTCACAAAATAAAAGTTAAGGAAACACCACAACAACAACTCCAAAGGTTTGAGATAGTAATGTCTAACATGGTCAATTATGTTCTCTTAGAAAACTTGAAAATAGTTATATATATATAGGGTGATCATACAAGTTTACTCAGTAGTAAAACCAAAGTCTCTCATGAATTTTTGAAAAGGAGTATACTAATGCATCCATGAGGAAACAATAGAACCAAGAACACATAAATAGGTCAACTAACCAAACCCCAACCTCACTAAGGATCACTCACCAAATAATGCACCCAAGTATAATAATATAATATGAATAATATCAATGAAGGGTACACCACACTCCTTTACCACTGATTTTACACCATCACACCCCAATAAAATATGTCATGTCACTCCCTCCTCTTCTAAATCACATCACATCACATCCTGACTGCAGACACCTGGGCCATCAAATCAAATCACATAACCAATTTAGTAGGGTATTGTGAACATGAAATACAATAACCTCGTGCCCTCCTCCTACCATGAATAACCCACACCATAATACATTTATTCACATCTCTCTTGAAGACACTTGAGCCATAACATATCATCACATCAAATTTGGACAGTGGCACTTTTGACATCTGGCCATCACATCCCTTGCATGTCTCCAACACCTGGAAGAGAAAGTGGGGAAGAATGGGTAGCCAACCATCTATCCTCCCACCAAGATGTTGGGAAAAAACACCCACCCCCATATATATATATATATATGGGTGTTGGAACATGGTTCTTGACATGGGTGGGGTGCGTATATAAATCACAAGAAATATAAAATGGTATATATATAATATAAAACACACAAGACCAATCCTAAGGGATCAAAATCGAGGCACTAACCATATCATAATGTCACTACATCACAAAAAAATCCAAAACTTCACCTACCACTTCTAAATGCACAAAACTCTACAATGAGCCACAAAACACCTTCCACAATCCAAAACCCCTTTCAAATTAATAAATTTTCCATATTTCACATTATAATCCAATTTCATTCAAACACTCAATTCATTTAATTATTTGAAATCCATTTTATTTCACATTAATCATCAACCATTCCTAACCATACTTCCCTTACTTTTAATTCATTATTCATTTCCATATCATTAATCAAACCAACCCATTAATTTCATTATTTCATCCCTTTTCATTTTTCATTTATAAAAAACCACATTAACCACACTTTACTTTATCATTTCAATCATTCATTATCCACTCCAATCCATTCCATTATAATTTAACATCATCGTTTCTTTTCATTATTACGTGGGAATCTATCACAACACAACCCATTCTCATCTTATCTCACTCATATCACAACCACACATCGCACCAACATAGCATTTACAAATTTATAAAAAATGGTGGCTTTCATCACATTCCACTTCTTTATTTAAGGGTATTCTCACACACTCCATAAATCACAAGGAAACCATTTTATTAACCAAATATAAGTGATTAACCAATTCCATTTAAAGTGATTCCAAATAATCACACCAATCAGGGTTCAACAAAACATATCAAATTTCCACAAACAAAGTCTCACAACAACCATGATTTTCATAGACGCATCAAATGTGTAAAATCCATCAAAAAATATTACATTATTGGAAAAAAAATGCAAGATCATCCTTTTTATGGGAAATAATAGTAATTAACCTCATGTGATCATTACTTTCTCTCTCTAGGATAATATTTCAATTATCTAAATTTACACAACATGTGATAATAAGGATAATAATTATCTATGCATATGATAATACTTTACATGGAAAAAATTATCCATGTCATGAATAAATCATATAAAATTAATACAAAATTCCATCATTCCCCATAAATTCCATTTATTCAATTAATTATATTTATTAATATGATTCATACCATCTTATTAAAGAATAAAAAAAATATATCCACTCCGAAATGATACACTATGATGGAAATTAAAGATTCCCTACCTCGATTTTCAGTCCCAACAAAGATGAGAAATAATGTTTTCCAGGATCCTTGAGAAACCATAACTGTACGATTCTCCATATTCAACAATTTAAATGTAAAAATAAGATTTAACTAAATCTAAAAATTATAACTCTATGACTAAAAAAATCAAACTCTCACCTTTTAATCATCAATATGAATCCAACAGAACTGATGATACATCAATTCAGTTAGTATTTAGGGAGATATTGTAGAGAGAAGTTGAGAAATTTAGATATTTTATTTACCCAAATTTCAATTATCAAAACACGTTTTTCATTTAATTCGGGAATTTAATCCCCTCATTTAATTCAAAATTTATTACACAATTTATTATTAAATTTTTTTGTTTAATTATCCCCATTTATTATTATTACTATTATTAATTTAGAAATATTTTTTTTTCTTTTTTTTTGGGTGTGGCACCCCCTTGGAACACTCCCTCTTTGAGCCTCTCCCATTTTCAACACCAACTCCCCATTCTCTTCCCACCCCTCTCTATAATCTTTTCTTATTTTATTTTGTTTTACATTTCATATTCACATTACCCACCACTCTCTCTCCAATCACCCTTTATTCACCTCTTTAATTCAACTAATCACCCCATTTACATCTCACCCCTCTCTATATTTAATTTCCCTTTTTATTTTATTTTTTTGTCTTTCCTCCTTTATTATTTAATGCATTTATCCCTTAATCCATACACATTTTTTTTTCTTTTTTTCCTTCATCATTATTTATGTTATGAGTTTTTATATCCAAATCCAGATATATATATATAATCAACATACTCCAAACTATATATATAGTGATATACATAAATACAATATATATATATATATATATATATAGACACACACACATATATGTGTGTGTGTATATAACAATATACACACTTGTATATATATGCCCAATTAAAACACACACACAGAGATATATATATATATATATATACATATATTCATAATACATAACTACGCAACACATAAAATTGTACTTATATAAAAATTTAGTGTATATATATATATCATTCATAACAAAAATTTTTTGAAATGTTTAATTACAACATGACACAAGGATAAAATATGTTGTATAATATTTAACATATCACATCTAATTAAAATTTTCAAAAACAAATTTAAATTCAATAATATTGAATTTCTTGCAATTAAATTAATATTACCCGATTAAATCATTTTAAAAACTTCCAAAATAAATTTCAAAACATCAAAATTACTATTAATCAATTATCAAACCCATTTTAAAACCCCTATTTTCCCATACAAATGTGATACAAAATATCTCTCTCATCATAATTAAAATCCTCACTTTTATCATTATTACACCACATGATTTACACTTACTATTTTTATTATTAAAATCTTTAATATCATTATTTTAATTCCATCTGAAAACATACAAACACACACACACACACACATAATAATACACACATATATAATATGAATATATATAAATATATTACCATTCACATATATGTATTTATATACATATATAACAATACTTATTATTCATATAATATCATAATATATATATATATATGAATTTAATATAAATGTATATATACATATATATATATATACATATGTGAATATTTGTATATATAACATTCTGTAAAAAAATAATTTTTTTAATGTTTAATAAAAACGTAACTCATATAAATATATATATTTATGCACATATAAATTATGTCGCATAACGTGCAACCGTTTTTTTATTAATATGCAAAGTATCCAAAACTACTGAAATTTCCTTCCAAAAAAATCCAAATATGAAAAAGCCTTATACAAAAGGTCTTCATTTTATATATAATATATTTTAAAAAATTTATTTAAAAAAACTCTTTAAATATTGAATATATATTTTTGTTTATAATAAAAGAAATATTTTATTAGGAAATAACTTTGTGAACCCTCCTCACTTCAGAAAAAAGATAAAGTATGGGCTCGGAAAATCCAGGCTCTTACATTATATTCCTCTCAAAAAATTATCATCCTCGAGAATTAAAATAAAAGTTGAAGGAAAATGAGATGGTGGTCTAAACAACCAACCTGCAAGATAACTCTAAAGAATGTTGATATCTTTGAAACACAACAACCACTAGAGAAAATAAGTGTACGGATACACAATACTTTAAATAATCTCCTAGGAGAGATACCTCTCAAATAGGAGTAATACCATTAATAAAGTATTACATCAAGTTAAGAAATTCATCTAATATATCAACACGAGATTAAATAATTCATCCCCAAAAAACATGCTTTAAACAACTTGGAATATTTATCACACATTTGTGACTCCCATTCCAAAGAAAAGTCACACAGATAACCAAAATTAAACCAAAAAGCAATGAATATCAATCAATTATGGGAAAAATATTCTTTTTAAATCAATTCATCATTCATAATTTAAATACGTACATGAATTTAAAAAATCATTCCTCATGTAAAGCTATTTTTTTCTACAAAAAAACACTTTTCATTTTAAGTAATTATATTTTTTATCCACTCAATATTTTCAAAGCCTATAAAAGAATGTTTTATTTCAAAATTCTTCACCTTTAATTTGAAAAACATACATTATTTTTTTTTGAAAACCCATTTCTCTTTTTTCCAATTAATTTTCCAAGAGCCAAAAATTTTAGATATGATGTGCAATGTAAACAAAAAAACACAAGGTTAAAAAAATCCATTTTATCTTGATTTAAAACATTTTCCAAGTTTTTTAACAAAACTATATTTACTAGTAGAATACCCACGAAGAAAAAATTTACATAGAATTTCCCAACAAAAAAAGAATTAATATAAACATAGACTGAGCTACTGTAATCATACAAATCAAAGGAATATATATACCACAAAATGATATTGTCTGCTTTGGGTGGCACAAACTTGACCTCATGGTTTTAAAATGTGTGTTAATATAACATGTCCTCATGGATAAAAGAGTTTCCCTTTCATCACACGTTTTAGACCATAACATGTGTCATTAATATAAGATGAAACACAACAAACCCAACCAAAAATATAATAGTCAAAAATTATCATCAATTCCTTTAAAAAAATATTTAAGTTTGGGTGTCATGCCCATATTCAATAGTTTCAATATTTAAAAAAACCATTTTCTTCCATTACTAAATTTAAGTGATTAACCATTTTATGGGAGGAGAGGGATTCCATAAATACAATCACATCATAACACAGTGCAATTCATCTCACCATAAAAACCACACGTATCAACCATTGTGAATCACCACCACTTTACAACATAACCACTATCCAAACATACCAAAAAAAATTTTCCCCATACATTTCACACAACCACACCACCACACCACTTTACCACCCACAAGAAACCACCCTTTTCACATAACCACCTTCTCCATATCATCATCTAAACTTCCCCAAACAATGATCACCACTATTATCACATATCAAATCCCCAAGCAACAAAATTAGGTAATTCCTTCTCACATGTCAAGATATTATCTACTTTGGGTGGCACTGACCTACTCTCATAGTTTTAATCGTGTCAATGTATAATGCATCTTGATTGGGGATTGAGTTTCCCCCTCTTCGTATGCTTAAAATTTTTAATCACACATCGCAAAAGGAAACACAACAAGGAAAACACCCATTGATGCAACACATTATGACTTCCACATTTTTTTAGGGTCTTACATTCCTTCACCTCATTATTTAGTATGGTTATTATCACACAAATTTAAAATTTTTAATGGAAAACTGGTTCATTAGCCATATATAATTAAATAGTCTTTTAATGAATGGTGAGATTAATCAAGTAAGCACATCAAGTGTCTTATAATCCATGATCATTATAGTTCCATGAAGGTCTCCAGAAACCGTTATTTTCAACAAGGCATAACAACAATTCAACACAATAATAACAATGAAACTAAAAACAATACTCCACATTTACAAGTCATTTATGGTGAAAACACCATGCCATACAGTTAAATGAATCTATCATGAAACCAATTTAAAGATGAAACTACACACACATTATCTCACACGTCATCTTTAATATTCTTAAGAGAGAAAATCTAGGTTTATCTTTTTACCAAGTAAATACCCTTCCAAATTCATTTAAAAATTTGTATATGCTAGGTTCTTTTGAAAAATTCAAATAACCCATTAAATACACAAAATGTTTCAGAACTATCAAGATAAAACATGTTATCTATTCACAAAATTAAAACTCCACATGTTGTATTACTATGTTTCAAATTTAATAATGCTTGAACTAAATATTCTTTATTCATTTCATAGATCAAGAAAACATGATTATATATTTAAATAAGTGTAATATGGTTATACTTTAATTTTTAAATAAAACATATTAAACATTTCGCATGATCATGTCTCAAATACTAGAATTTCCATAGTTACTACACACATGTTTTCATATTTAGTAATGATTCATATAACAAACTACCCATGAATTAATATTTTTAGAAAATTTATTTCATTACTAAAAATTATTTTTAGTAATAAAATAATAATATTAATCATTTAAATAGTTTTAAGTCTCAACATGTTACCACAAAGCATGTTTATCATTTATAAAAATTTATAAATAAATGCCATAATAATTTCAACACATGTGAAAAACATATGGTTATATGATGCTGAAAAACTACAATAATACCAAAATTAAGAGCATGTTATTATTTTAAATTTTTCAAAATTAAAATTAATTATCAATAATAAATGTGGTCATTTAAAAAAATAGAATTTAAATGTCCAAAACCATGTTTTACAGTGAGGTCATACAAAAATACACTAAGAAAGCTTCTCTAAAAATTTAAAACATTATAAAATCAAGATATAATGTTATACATTTTAAAAAATGGAAAAAATTTAATTCATTAAGAATCATACTATAATAGGAAAGGAATCAAGACATTAAACCCTCAAAAGTGTTTCGAATAAACAACTTGGGCCACTTCACTTGGTCATTTGGTAGGATATTAGTTCTTGCATCTAATCCCAGGGGCCCTGAAATCCCGTGTCCTAGTCGATCATCCACAACCTTTGTCATGCACCAAGATCATCTGACACTGTTACCCTACCAACCCATGAAATCCTCACCGTACCTAACTCCAAAAAGTATGCTATCTCTCAACCATACCATTAATACCACTTTTTCATGACCCCTCCATCCAAAGATACCATATTGAAGGAAGATATATAATGACCCTCGAGTCCTACCTCCAGTAGGCCTCGGGTTGGAGACTAATACTGAGTGTATGAAAATCTCATAAATTGGAGGCATACCCTCTATAATAAAAAAGGAATGAGAGATAGGAAAAATAAACCACAAGAAACTACATGAAATAATAGAAAAAGGTAACCAAAACCATCTTATAATGCATGTATAAGTAAAATAGATACATATAAAAGTATCCAAATGAAAGTCGTAAAATAAATGCTAAGGCAACGACACAATAACCACTCCAAAGGTCCGAGCTAGTAAATTCCAACACAGTTGATGAAGTCCTTATAGAAAACCTATTGATATTTTTATATATGTATGGTGATGATACAAGTATACTCAGTATAAAAACCAAATCATCTCATACACATGTGAAAAAGAGAATACTAATGCATCCATGAGGAAACAATAGAACCAACAACACCTAAACATGTCAACTAACTAAAACAAAATTATTCCAAGGCTTGCTCAACAAATAATGAATCTCAGTATAATAATATAATATGAAGCATATAGATGAAGGGTACCCATCACCAATTTCCTATTAATTTTCCATCCTCACACCCCAATGACATACGTCCCGATGCTCCTACCTCTTCTGAATATCATAACATCACCTCACATCTGACCCAAAAACAGCTAGGCCATCAAATCACATCAGATAACTAGTGTAGTACGGTATCATGAACATGAGTGACATAAACCATGTTCTCTCATCCTACCATGCATGACACCCACCATAATAAATCTCATCACATCTCTCCTGAAGACACCTGTGCCATCATATCTCATATAATCACATCCTGACAGTGGAACTTTTGACTTTGACCATCACATCCTGTGCATGTTGCCAATTCTTGGAAGAGGGAGTGTTCAAGAGTGGATAACCATCCATCCATCGTCCTATTGGGATGTTGGGAAAACACCCCCAAATATATATATATATATATATATATATATATATGTGGATGTCAGGACATGGTGCTAGACTTGATAATGGAGCATATAGAAATCATAATAAATGTATAATGGTATATATATAACATAAAACACAATCCAAATACTACGGGTTCACAAATGAGGCACTAACCATATAACAACATCACCAAATCACCTCACAACCTCCAAAACCTATGATGACACTTATAAATGCACAACACCACACAATTCATTATATTATTTCCAATCGATTTAATTTTATATTAAGTGTCAACCATTATTAACCAATCTTACCTTGTTTTTAATTCATTTGTCATTTCCATCTCAGTAATCAAACCAACCCATTCATTTCATTATTTCATCCCCTTTTAATTTTTCATTTATCAACAACCACATTAGCCACAATTTGTTTTATCATTTCATGAATTCATTATACACTCCAACCCATGCCATTACAATTTAACATTATCATTTAATTTCGTTATTACCTGATCATATATCACAATACAACCCATTCCCATCTCATCTGCCTCATATCACAACCACACAACACACAAACATAACATATATAGATTTAGGAAAAAGGGGGATTTCATCACATTCCACTTATTTATTTAACGTCATTCTCACACAATCCATAAATATTAGGGAAACCATTATATTAACCAAATATAAGAGATTAATCAATTATATTTAAAGTGATGCCAAAAAATTACACCAATCAATGTTCCATAACACATATCAAATTACACAAACAAAGGCTTCCAAAAACCATGTTTTTCAGAGAGTCATAAAATATTTCTAATAATTTAAATAATATTACAAAAAAACATGTGAGATATTCCTTTTAAAGGAATATAATAATAATTAACTTCATGTGATTATCACTTCATCTCTCCAGGATAATCTTTCAAATATCTAAATTTATACAACTTGTGATAATAAGGGTTATAATTCTCTATAAATGTGGTAATACATTATGTGGAAACAATTATCCATAACATGAATAAATCATATAAAATACAAGCACAATTTCATAATTCCCCATCAATTCTAATCAATCAATTAATTATCTGCATTAATCTGGTGCATACCATTTTCTCATTGAATAAACAAAAGTATATCCCTTCCCACATGATACACTAGGTGGGAAATAAAGGAGTCTCTACCTCAATTTTTAGACCCAAAAAATATGAGAAGAAATGTTCACAAGGCTCATCATGAAGCCACAATTGCACGATTCTCCATATTCAAAATTTTAAATGTAAAAATGATATTTAATTTAATTTGGAAATTATAACTCAATGCATATGGGAAAAAAATAGATACTTACCATATACTCATAAAAAAATCTAATGAAAATGAGGGAACATCTATATGATTAGTATTGAGGGAGATATGATAGAAAGAAATTAAGAAATTGGGGTATTTTATTTACCTAATTATCAATTATAAAAACCCATTTTTCATTTAATTCCTTCATTTAATCCCCTCATTTAATTACATTATTTAATTCAAAATGTATTACACAATTTTTTATTTAATTTTTTATGTATCAATAACCCCATTTTTTATTATTATTATTTCAAACATGTATTCTTTTGTTTTGTTTAGGAATGACACCCCCTTGGAGCACTCCCTCCATGGACCTCTCCCATTTTTAACGCCCACTCCCCATTCTCTTCTCAACCCTCTCAAATATATTATTATTATTTTTCTTATTCTCATTACCCACCACTCTCTCTCCAATCACCTTTTATTCACCTCTTTAATTCAACCCCTCTCCCCATTTAAATCTCACACCTCTCTCCATTTAATTCCCCTTTTTATTTTATTTTTTCCCTCTATTATTTTACACCCTTTCCCCTTAATCCATGCACATTTTTATATTTTTTTTCTTTCATCATTATTTATTTCATTAATTTTTTGTCCCTATAATGATATATATTTATTTAAAATAAAATATACACCAAACTATATATATATAGTGATATACAAAAATACAAAAATACACACACACAGAAATATATATATCTGTGTGTGTGTGTGTAAAAATATAAACACTTGTATATGTATATCAATTTCATACACACACACATGCATAATATATAATTGTGCAACATAGATGCTTGTATTTATATAAAAATTTAGTTTGAGTGTGTGTGTGTGTGTACATTATTTGTAATAAAAACATTTTTGAAATGTTTAATTAAAACACGAAAAATGTATAAAATATGTTTTATAATGTTTAACATATCACATCTAATTAAAATTTTGAAAACATATTTAAATTCAATAATATTGAATTTCATGCAATTAAATAAATCTTCTAAAATGTTTCTTACAAGAAGAAAAGATCTTCGGGTGACCTCCAAGTAGTGGTTGAGCAGCCAACTAAAAAGACTAAGTTCTAGGAAAATCCTCCTCATACTGAACCACTGGAGGTTGAGGGATTGAGAGACACCTCTCCTGAAAAGATCACTGAGAAGTAGGTAGATATCTTTGAATCTGAAAGCACTGATGCTGAGACCCTATATGAAAGATTTAGATCTCTTCTACCAAGTGGGTGGAGATCTAGAGGTCAGGGGCGCGGATACGGAAGATCCATTTTTGAATGGAATGAAATGTGAGAGGAGAAAAGAAAACTAAGTGGGAGACCGAGGAAAATTTTAGATATATAGATTTTATGCTCTGGGAAGTTTGCTTTGTATTCCCACTCCCTATCAAGTTCTTTGCTTTGCTTGATTA
The DNA here is from genome assembly GCA_963277665.1 of Viscum album. Taxonomy (NCBI): domain Eukaryota; kingdom Viridiplantae; phylum Streptophyta; class Magnoliopsida; order Santalales; family Viscaceae; genus Viscum; species Viscum album. Next base: position 1,815,260,505 of record OY728156.1, read on the forward strand.
TTTTCAATAAAAGAGGCAATGCGTGCACCTTTTTTGAAAAAAATAAAATAAAAAAATAAATATTCCAAAATTATATCATTTAAAAAACTTCCAAAATAAATTTAAAAAATTCAAAATTACCATTAATAAATTATGCAACCCATTTTAAAACTGCTAATATGATACACAATATCTATGTCATCATAATTCGAATCCTTATTTTTGATTATTATACCACACAATTTAAACTTATTATTTTAAAAATAATTTAATATCCATTTTTAATTCGATATACGTACACATATACATACATATACATACATACATACATACATACATACATACATACATACATACATACATACATACATACATACATAGATATATATATATATATATATAATATAGACACATATATAACATGCCAATCTATACGTATATATTTCCCAAAAACATTTATATGTTTATATAAATATATAACAACACTCATTATTCATATAGTATTAATGTATATATATATATATGTGTGTGTGTCAATGAAATATAATTGTATACATACATGAAGATATACATATACATATATGTGTATTTATATATATAAAATTTCGTAAAAAAATATTTCTTGTAATGTTTATTAACAATATAAATCATGTAAATATATATATTTACACACATAAAATATGTCATATAACATGAGACTCTTTTATTTACATTAAGAGTATCAAAATCTACCAAAACACTATATTAAAGGTCTTCATTTTATTTATAACATATTTTAAAATTTTCTTTAACAAAACTATTCAAATAATGAATACACATTTTTTTTCACAAAAAAATAAATATTTTATTAGGCGATGACGTTATGAACCTGCTGCACTTCAAAAAAAAAGACAAAGGGCTCAAGAAATCTAGTCTCTTATAATTAATATACCAATGATATCATCAAGGATATGGTTAGTTAAATTCTTAGTTTCATCAATAACAGTTCTCTTCAATTCTCATTCCTTTGAAATAAATTGTACAACCTTTTCTATAAGTTATTCATCTGTTAATTTTCTTTCACCCAAATATTGTAATCCATTTACTATAGTCATGAACCTTCGATGCCTTTACTCTATAAAATATCCTGGAAAAAAATCATCATAATTAACTCTAAAAATTTAAATTTTATTTTCAAGAATATAATAAATTAAAAAATGAGTAACTTATAACATTTTACAAATTACATTAGTGGTTTCACAAGAAGATATCTAGATATAAATTTTTTTGGTCATAAAAAACAATATAATATTCTAAACCTTATGATTTTCCTGATATTCAAGTTTTTATTCATGAGTAAAATGTGTAGCATCCTTATCCATAACATTATACCCACCAATCATCATAAGAAAGTAATCCACACTGATATTTATAACAAAGGTCTTCAATAAATATCACCAATACTCATAATATAATCTGTTAAAAATAGGTGCTTGCTAGGATTCGGGTTCTCAAGAATCCCAACTGAAATTCCATCCATAAAACAAATTTTTCTATAATACATGATAAGAATAAGGAAAATACGATATGAAATTCTTATAAATTAAAATTCAAGAAAAATAATAGATAAATTATAAAATTTATAGACCTACTTTAATACAATATGTTGGTCCCAATGGATAATATTTTTCAATACTACAGGGGGTTAATTTTAGTTTAAAATGACTTAATTTTTTCCCTCATCAAATATGAAAATTATCAAAAGTTATAGTACTTTGATAAACCAAAAAAATTGAGTAAATAAAACTTCAGAAATAAACCAAATGGTATAATTGATATTCACATAGAATAAATAAAATAACTACTTGAAATAGTAAGCACAAAAGAAATAAAAAAATCATAAATTTCTAGTTAGGAAAACATAAAATACTATAAAGGATATTATAAAAATTATACTTTTAACACAAAGTAAAAGTAGGCTCTTAGACTTGATCAGAGGTATCTAAGTTCAAAAAATTTCATCAACTAAACCTTTTAGTAGATATCTATCTTCCAAACAATAGAATCCCTTAATTTTTGACCTGTCGGAAGTTATAATCATTCTAACCCTAGAAGAATTATATTCCTCCTCATAATAACTTGATCTAGAATATCTATATTAGATCAATCTTCTTCAATGAAATTTATTGATTATATCTGATCAAAACAAACATTATCTTCCTCATAAAAGATCTTTATCACAAAAGATTAGAACATGATATGTATTCCTCCGCATAATCCCTTAATATTGAAGGATTGAAATGAAAATGATTATAATAAAAAAATATAATAGATTTATAATGAAATAATCTCTAGGATAACTCTTAGAAAAACACTAAGAAAGAAATATTTCAACGATCAGAAGTGATCAAAACAATTATTGAGTTGAAAGACCTCTTTCTAGACTTACTTTTTAAAATAACAATCCAATATTTATATGTAAAGACCCAGAATTTCCATGTAATTTTTTTAATTATATGGGAATTTTATGAGTCCATGAAAATTGACGGCGTGTGATTCCGAGGCCCGGTGTGCCTGGAATGAATTTCTAAACTTTTTTTGGGGTACGTTCAATAAACGTACGAGTGAGTTTTTGTAACTTTTGAACCGGTGCTCAGAATTGAAATCTGAGGACATGGTTGAACTCGTAGTGCCGATATTTTCTTAAGGATACTTTCACCTCGATGACAGTTGGTTGAGGGTGAAAGTTAGTTTTTGTGTTTTTTGTGAAAGAATAAAATAAAATAATAATGTTTAACATTTTTATTTTTTGAAACCTCCCATTGTGTATGTTATGGGAGTGGGGAACACTGAGCCTAAAACCCCTAATTTGAATTCAAATCCGGGGACCACCCGACCCTTTGAACCTCCCTCTTAAATGTGGGGGAAGACTCTTGAACTTCCCCCACTTTAATTGTTCCACCCTCATTTGATTAATTATGCCACATCACATAATTAATTAATTAAACCAACCTAATTTGTGCCAATAATTTAAAAATTGGAAAAACATATTTTATTTTGTTGGATATTCTTTTTTATGGAATTGGGGGAAAGGATTGGAAAGAGGAGAGCATTTGGAGGATTATTCTCTCCAACGAAGAATGATTCTCCAAACAAAGAATGCTTCTCCAATGAAGAATGCCAACGTTCTCCAACAACTTCAAATTCTTCCTCATGAAATCCTCCAACGTGGGACTTCTTCAATGATGAAAAACTAACGTCCGTCCGTCCTTCCTCATTGAAATCATTAAACCTTCTAGGTAGTGTGGTTTTTTGAATTTTCCCCCTTACCCGTTCTTGACATTTCTTCATGATTCAAGAAATATTTGAGCCGCTTTCTATTTCTCTAACGCGGAGGGTGCGGGCCAAACAAACATGTCCTGACCACTCCGAAAATATTTGTGTAATATTTGTTGTGTTCTTCGCGATGGAGGAGAACAAAAACTGACACTGGTGGGGCACAGGAATGGTGGTCGGCACCCCGACCGACCGCAATGAAGGCAATAGTGCAAACGTGCTGCCCGGTGGAAGAGAACCGTGGTGGACTGCTACACCGCTGCACCACGGCTGCACCGCTGGACCATGGCCCTCGCGCTGCCCCACATCCCTCGTACCTCCCTGCTGCCCGCGCACCGCCCCACGGTCCTCGCGCTGCCCTGTGGTTCACGCACCGCACCGCGGACCGTGCGTCGCCCCGCGACCCTCGCTCCACCTAGTGCTGCCCCACAGCCCACGTGCTGCCCCGCCCTACAGCCCGCGTGCCACACCGTAGCCCGCGCGCCACCCTGCGGCCACCCCGCCGCCAGCCAGGGCCGCCCAACGCGGGCCAGGTCGGGCCGGACCCGGACCAACTTCGACCCATTTCCTCTCTTTTGGTTATAACTCTGGCACCGAGTGTCCTTTTGATGAACCATATGCGGTGTTGGAAACCTTGGATCAAGATGGTCCCTTTGGAATACCCCACTGAATATTTGGATAAAGTTGGAGAATGGTTGGGTTGGATCGAGCACGAATCCAACCGGGCCCTCGGGACTAAAAGGCTAATAACTTACAGACCAGACATCCGTTTGAGGCACCATCTGTTGCGTTGATACCCCTATGACATGGCGTTAATTTGAAATACTTCTTCATGGGACTTTGTGGAAGTTGTAGTATCGACCAGTGGATTGAGGAGCGGACCCTCCCAGAGACAAGAGATCTTAGTGCGGGAACCCTATAGCTATCTCTGATGACGTACTAACGATGTACTAGGATCCTGTGTGGGTCTGACGACGTACTAGGATCTTGTGTGGGTCTGATGACGTACTGACATTGTACTAGGATACTGTGTGGGTCTGACGACATACTGACGATGTACTAGGATCCTGTGAGGCTCTGACGACATACTGACCATGTACTAGGATCCTGTGTGGGCCTGACGACATACTGACGACGTACTAGGATCCTGTGTGGGTCTGGCGATGTAGTGACGATGTACTAGGATCCTATGTGGGTCTGACGATGTACTAACGATGTACTAGGATCCTGTGTGGGTTTGATGATGTACTGAAGATTTACTAGGATCCTGTGTGGGTCTGATGACGTATTGATGATGTACTAGGATCCTGTGTGGGTCTAACGATGTACTAGGATCCTGTGTGGGTCTGAAGAGGTACTAGGATCCTGTTTGGGTCTGACGATGTACTACGATCCTCTATGGGTCTGATGATGATTTAGGATCCTTTGTGGGTCTGCCTCTTAACAGATTAAGATGAATTAGTAGTTACATCTAATCATCTCTACTAATGTACCTAAGTTATACCTGATATGAGCTAAGTCCTTACCTTCACGACGATACCTTTGTGGTATTCTTCTATGTGGCTTACCTGTATGGTACTTATCTTCATGGTATTCCTACCTTTTTTGAATAGTTGAGCTTTGGGCTTTTGGGTTGGACCTTGTGTTTCCTCATGGTTGAGATGGGTTTACTTGAAAACTTAAGTATATGTATGGTCATATACCTAAGTAAGGTTGTCAGTTGTTTTCATAATTTTTGGTTTATCCTTTGTGGATTTTTTGTGACCTTGAGGGTCTCAGGTTCCCTACTGAGTATCGTTATACTCACCCCTACACGGGCTATGCCCGAACCTTATTGTGTTTGGTGGAGACGATGGACAATGTTGATCGTGGCTGAGGGTACCAGGAATGGACGATGCCCGGAGGTGGACCATAAGGCGTGTTGGTATGCATAAAAGATGGGTGGATGTGGAGTGCTGAGGAGGCAATTTGTACCTACCTTTCAGGTAGGATCCTTGGCAGGTGTTCACAGGAGTTGTTCCAGTCTACTTGTACTTTTCATTTTTCCTGTACTTTATGGTTGGGCTTGTGTTTTGGCCCCTTTTTTCTTATTTTACTCTCACTTTTACTATACAATTTACTTGTGTTCGTATCTTGATGTGTGCTTGGTTGCGTGAGTTTACAGGATATAAAGGCAATGCCTTCCCAGTATTAGGGAATACACCTTTTGGTGCTAGTCCATAGCCCCTGGCCTATGGAAGGCGGGCTTGGGGTAGTCACGACACGGGCCTCGAGGGACGGGTTGTGACAAATTGGTATCAGAGGAGTCGGTTCTACCGTAGAACATTGGACTCTAGTATTTTTTAATGACAATAGTGTTAATTATAGTGAGTGTGGTTATCATTTTAGGGAATCCAATGTTGGTGTGGTGGCTGACGTTTCCATACACTAGGACCCAGAATTTTGATTTCCAACTCAGTTCATGAAAACACTAATTGGGTGAATGTTTTCAAAAGTTTTCTTTGTGATCTCTTTGAGTCAGCTCACCAGGTATAACTTATTGACCATGGAACACTTGTTTATTTTCAGGATGCCTCCACATAGACAACCAGCTAGGGTTACAGATATAGTACACACTGACAGCCCACCGAGAAACGATGCCTCGGTGCAGGGCCCTCTTCCAGTAGAGGCACTAGTGGAGGCACCAATGGTACCATTACCCGTTGGGCCACCGATGCCACCAGCCCTAGCAGCGGAGGGTGCATGCCACTTGAGCGTGTTGTATGAGTTCCAGCACCAGAGGCCACCCAGGTTCAGGGGAGAGATGGACACACATGCATCTGAGGATTTACTAGAGGCCATAGTGAGAGTCTTTCGACTGGTAGGGACAACAACTGATCTCACGGTGATCCTTTTCGCCAGCCTTTTATAGGCAGCAGCAGGCAGATGGTGGAGCTTGATGCTCCAGGTTCACGACGAGGTGACGCTTCTCTGGGAAGACTTCGAGATCCTATTTTGGGAAGAGTTTGTCCCAGCGACTCTTCACGTGGTGCGAATATAGGATCTTCTTCATCTGTAGAAGGGCATCATGACTATGGCTCAGTACTCAGTGAGGTTCACCGAACTCTCACGATACTCCATTGATATGGTACAAGACACATTCTTCAGGGCCCAGACCTTTGATCAGTGACTCAGGTGGGAGATCAGGGCTTCTATGATCTCACTCAGCATCCCGACGTAGGCGGGGGTGTTAGAACGAGCCCTATTAGTGGAGAGTTTTCTTGCTGAGAAGTCATCAGCAGCGAGACCCACCACCAGTAATCACGTAGCAGAGTATTTTGTAGCTGGAAGCAGACAGATGTCATGGAGGTCCAAGTGGACCAGGCATACATGTGGACGACCGCGTGATTCTGGATCGGTTGTGTGGGGTACTAGAGATAGAGCCAGTCATGCAAGAAACATGCAGTGTTTCACATGCATCGGGAAGGGTCACATGGCTCATGATTGTCTGACCCACCATACGGATGATCATTAGATGGTCGAGAGACCTCTCAGGCAGAGATAGAGGTTCGACTTAGGAGTTCCACAAGGAGCAGGTGGACGTGGAAGAAGAGCTGGCCGTGCAGCTGGCAGTGGGCGATGATTCGAGATGTTACTACGACCACCACCAGGTGGTCCACCCTGACCACAGGGAGCAGGAGGATAGGGGCGAGCTCAGCTCCAGGAAGGTGAGGCCCATGATCACGGCGCTCCATATATTATATGAGGTATGATCTGTGTCTACTCCACCTTAGCTACAATACTTATAGACATAGGTGCCAGTCATTCTTTTATTGCCACTGCCCTCGTTTAGAGCTTGGAGATTCAGATGGATCCATTAGCTCAATCCTTATAGCTAGAGAATTCTATAGGAGAGGATTCGATGATTACACACTAGTGCCAATAGTGTGAGCTTACTCTAGGAGGTGAGAGCTTCGGCTGGGATCTCCTAGTAGTAGTGTCGAGGCCTTAAGACGTCATCTTCGGTATGGACTGGTTATCTATAGTCCATGTTTATATTGATTGTATTAGGCACAAAGTGAAGTGTGTCTGCATGGATGGGACTAGGTTTACCTTCACCGGTTAGAAGGGATCCTTTTCATAATAGGATGGACTTACCTAGAGGAGGGTGTAACTGATTACACATCAGTTGTCTAACCTTACCCTTGGAGCAGTTGATGTGGAGAGTCCGAGTTATCCTATAGTGGTGGACTAGTACCTAGATGTCTTCCCTGATGATGTTCCGGGTCTACCTCCTCATAGAGAGGTGGACTTTTACATTGACTTGTACCCTGGGATGGCACCATTATCTACACCAGCATATCAGATGGCTCCCGCAGAGCTTCGTGAGTTGCGGGTACAACTAGAGGACTTACAGGGGAAGTGATTCATTCGTCCTAGTGTTTCTCCTTGGGCAGCCTCAATTTTATTCTCCAATAAGGAGGATGGGAGCTTGAGACTTTGTGTTGCTATAGGCGCGTAAACCAGGTGACTGTGAAGAACAAGTACCCACTCCCAAGGATTAAAGACCTCTTTCATCAGCTGAAGGGAGCACAGTGGTTCTCAAAGATAGACCTCAGATCAGGCTATCACCAGCTCAGAGTGTGAGACAAGGATATGCAGAATATAGCTATCAGATGTCGGTATGGCCAATACGAGTTCTTGGTTATGCCATTCGGCATAACCAATGCTCCAGCAATGTTCATGGTACTCATGAACAAGATCTTTCATCCATACCTTGATCGCTTTGTATTAGTTTTCATCAAAGACATTCTGATCTACTCGACTACTGAGGAGGACCATGCCTATCATTTGCAGGTAGTACTGGACACACTCAGAGAGCACCGAATTTATAGTAAACCCTCGAAGTTCTAGTTCTATATCTGAGAGGTTCACTTTCTGGGACATGTCATCTCAGAGGATGGAGTTGCAGTGGATACGTCGAATATTGAAGTGGTACTTTTTTGGGAGCCACCGAGGAGTGTGATGGAGGTACGAAGTTTCTTAGGTTTGGATGGATACTACTGGAGGTTTGTGCCAGATTTCTCCATATTTGAAGCACCATTATCAGCATTGACGAATAAGGGGAAACCCTTCATGTGGTCAGAGATATGCCAACGGAGTTTTCAGGAGCTGAGGCAGAGGCTGACTAGTGCCCGCATCTTGAGGCATCTAGAGGAGGGCGTTGGGTACGTAGTCTACTGCGACACATCAGGGACTGGGCTCAGATGTGTCCTGATGCAGGAGCAAGCAATGATCACATATGATTCTCGACAGCTGAGACAACATGAGAAGAACTACGCTACCCATGACATGTAGTTAATAGCAGTGGTCTTATCCTTGAAAATGTGGTGACATTACTTGATGGGAGAGTGTTTTACAATTTACTTGGATCACAAGAGTCTTAGGTATATCTTCTCTCAGAATGACCTAAACCTAAGACATCGATTTTGGATTGAGTTCTTCCAGGACTGTGACTTCGAGATAGTCTATACTCCTGGGAAGGGGAACGTTGTAGCAGATGCACTCAGTAGGAGATTTGGTATACGACTTCTAGGTGAGGCGATGGAGCAACTGGTTGCTTTGCAGATATCCTTTGTGGATCGCGATGGAGTAGCTTTTCTTCAGTCTCTTACAATCACTCCCCCACTTCTTCAGTGAGTCAGGGAGGCGCAACATGGGGACACTGACTACGAGTCTCGACGTGCTCAGATATCCATAGGACAGGCACTTGATGGATTTTCTGAAGGTGGGGAGCACGTCATCCTATTCAGAGGATGTACCATGGTAATGGTGTCACTTCGAGAGGAAGTGTTGATGGAGTTCCACACATCCCCTATAGCGGTACTTTTAGGAGTGGTGAAGATATACCAGGAACTCCAATGACAACACTGGTGGTTGGGAATGAATAAATAAGTAGTAGAGTTTTTCTCTTGGTGCCTCACTTGTCAGCAAGTGAAGGTGGAGCATCAGGTACCAGCAAGCTTGGTTCAGCCTTTAGAGGTCCTAGAGTGGAAGTGGGATGTGATATCCATGGACTTCGTGACAGGACTTCCACGTACATCTAGAGGTCATGATTCTATCTGGGTGATTGTCGACTGACTCACCAAGTCGGCCCACTTCCTACTGATCAGAGAGTAGGGTTCAGTAGAGGGATTATGATGCCTCTATTTTCAAGATATTGTGCATACCCATGGAGTACCCTTGATGATTGTCTCTGATTGTGATGAAAATTTTACTTACAGGCAATGGAAGGGGTTTCAGGAGGCTTTTGGGACACAAATTCATTTGAGAACCGCCTTCCATACTCAGAAAGATGGCCAGACTGAATGGACCATTCAAACCCTCGAGGACATGCTGCGTTCTTGAGTTCTCGGCTTCAGTCGCACTTGGGAGGATCACATGCCCTCATTGGATTTTGCGTACAACAACAACTATCAATCCACCATTGGGATGGAACCTTTTGAGGCATTGTGCGGACGACCTTGCAGATCACCTTTGTGCTGGATTGACCCAGGGGAGTCAGCACTCGTGGAACCAAAGATGGTATGGGCTACTACAGAGAAAGTGCAGATCATCGAGGAGTAGATCAAGACTGCACAGAGTAGGCAGAAGTCTTATGCTGACAGGAGACAGAGACCTCTGGAGTTCGAGGATGGTGACCACGTCTTTCTACAGTCTCACCCTGATGGGGTTTACGGGGATTTGGCCAAGGCGACAAGTTATCTCTGAAGTTCATCAGACCCTTCTAGATCCTCAACAGAGTTGGTGAGGTGGCTTACCGTCTAGCTCTTCCACCTCAGTTGAACCAAGTTCATGACGTCTTCCATGTATCCAAGCTGAGGAGATATGTGCATGACCCTTCTCATGTCATTGACCACGGTGAGCTGCACATCGACGATGGGGTGACATTTACGGAGGTTCCAGTAGAGATTGAGGATCGACAGGAGCGGGTCTTTCGTGGGTGGTCGATACCTCTGGTTCACATTCGATGGCAGTACGGGAACCTCAAGGAGAGCACAAGGGAGCAGGAGGCTCAGATTCATGCTCTGTACCCCCACTTCTTTCTTAGTTTGAGTTGTGGATTATGTGGACGTAAATCCCTGAGGTGAGGAGAATGTAAAGTCCCAGAATTTCCATGTAATTTTTTATAATTATATGGGAATTTTACGAGTCTGCATAATTTGATGGTGTGTGATTCCGAGGCCTGGTGTGTTCGGAATGAATTTCTGAACTTTTTTTTGTGTACGTTCAGTAAATGTGTGAGCGAGTTTTTGTAACTTTTGAACTGGTGCTTAGAATTGAAATCCGAGGACACCATTGAACTCACCGCACCGGTATTCACTTAAGGAGACTTTCACCTAGACGACAATTGGTTGAGGGTGAAAGTTAGTTTTTGTTTTTTTCATGAAAGAATAAAGTAAAATAAAAATGTTTAATATTTTTATTTGTTTAAGCCTCCCATGTGTATGTTATGGAGGTGGGGACAATTGAGCCTAAAACCCCTAATTTGAATTCAAATGCGGGAACCACCCGACCCTTTGAACCTCCCTCTTAAATGTGGTGAAGACGCTTGAACTTCCCCCACTTTAATTGTGCCACCCTCCTTTGAACAATTATACCACATCACATAATTAATTAATTAACTAAGACAACCTAATTTGTTCCAACAATTTAAAAATTGGACAAAAATATTTTATTATGTTGGATATTCTTTTTGGTGGAATTGAGAAAACTGATTAGAAAGAGGAGATCTTTTTGAGGATTATTCTATCCAACAAAGAACACTTCTCCAAACTAAGAATGCTTCTCCAATGAAGAACACTGACGTTCTCCAGCAACTTCGTCTTCTTCCTCATGACTTTATCCAACGTGGGACGTCCTCAACGATGACAAACCGATGTCTGCCTTCCTTCCCCATCAACCTCATCAAAACTTATAGTTAGGATGGTTGTTTGAATTTTCCCCCCTTACTTGTTCTTCACATTTCTTCGTGATTCAAGAAATATTTGAGCCGCTTGCTACCGATGTAACGCAGAGGGTGCATGCCAAACAAACATGGCCCAACCGACTCAGTAAATCTTTGTGTAATATTTTTTATGTTCTTCACGATGGAGGAGAATGTAAAATGACACCGGTGAGTCATGGGAATGGTGGCCAAAACCACAGTTGGCTGTGATGAAGGTGACGACGCAACCGTGCCGCCCGATGGAAGAGAACCGCAGCGGACCACCGCACTGCGGCCACCCCACCGCACTGTAGCCACACCGCCACACCGCGCCCCCTACATGGAACCGAGGCCCTTGTGCTTCCCCTCATCCTCTGTGCTGCACCTCAGTCGCCCCTCCCCCAGGCTGGGCCGGTCCAACCGGACCCAGACTAGCTTTGATGCATTTCCCCTATTTTGGCTATAACTTTGGCACCAAGTGTTTGTTTGACAAACCATCTATAAAGATAGAAACCTTAGAGCGAGATAGTCTCTTTGGAATACTCCACTAGAGATTTGGATAAAGTTGGGGAATGGTCGGGTTGGATTGAGTACGAATCTAACTGGGCCCTCAGGACTAGAAGACTAATAACTTACAGACCGAGCTTCCGTTTGACGCACCGTCTATTGCATTGAGACCCCTATGATGTGGCGGTCCTTTGGGATTCTTCTTCGTGGGACTTCGTGGAAGTTAGAGTATCGACCAGTGGCTTTAGTAGCGGACCCTCTTAGAGACAAGTGAGCTTAGTGCGGGAACCGTGTAGCTGGATCTGATGACATACTAACGATGTACTAGGATCCTGTGTGGGTTTGACGACATACTGACGATGTACTAGGATCATGTGTGGGTTTGACAATTTAATAATGATGTACTAGGATCTTGTGAGGTTCTGAAGACATACTGACGATGTACTAGGATCTTGTGTGGGTCTAACGACGTAGTGACGATGTACTAGGATCATGTGTGGGTCTGACGATGTACTGACGATGTACTAAGATCCTGTGTGTGTCTGACGACGTACTAACGATGTACTAGGATTATGTGTGGGTCTGATGATGTACTGACAATGTACTGGGATCCTTTGTGGGTATGACAACGTACTGATGTTGTACTAGGATCCTGTGTGGGTTTGATGATGTACTAGGATCCTATGTGGGTCTGACGAGGTACTAGGATCCTGTGTGGGTATGAAGATGTACTATTATCCTCTATGGATTTGATGATGATTTAGGATCCTTCGTGGGTATGCCTCTTAACAGAGTAAGATGAATTATTAGTTACATCTAATCATCTCTACTAATGTACCTAAGTTATACCTGATATGAGCCGAGTCCTTAGCTTTGTGGTGATACCTTTGTGGTATTCTTATGTATGGAATACATGTGTGGTACTTACCTTTATGGTATTCCTATCTTTATGGAATAGTTGAGCTTTGGGATTTTGGGTTGGACGTTGTGTTTCCTCATTGTTGAGATGGGTATACTGATAACTTAGGTATATGTATGGGCATATACCTAAGTAAGGTTTTCAATTGTTTTCATGCTTTGTGGTTCATCCTTTGTGGATTTTGTGAGACCTTGAGGGTCTCGAGGTCCCTACTGAGTATCATTATACTCACCCCTGCACGGGCTATGCCTGCACCTTATTGTGTTTGGTGCAGATGATGGACAACACTGATTGGGCTTGTATTCTGGCCCCTTTTTGCTTATTGTACTCACACTTTTACTATACAGTTTAATTGTGTTCTTATCTTGATGTGTGCTTGGTTGCGTGAGTTTATAGTATATAAATTCAATGCCTTCCCGGTTTTAGGGAATACGCCTTTCAGTGCCAGTCGGCATCCCCTGGCCTATGCAAGGCGGGCTTGGGGTAATAACGACACGGGCCCTGGGGGATGGGTTATGACATTATATGTTTTCATATTTATAATATTTATATTTTACAAGTTATAAAGTGTCTTTTAGGTTGGTTTTAAGTTTTACCAAATGGATAAAACAAGTTCCAATGGAAGATTATTTATTAAGTATATCAGACAGATAAGTACCAAATACACCAGATAGACATGTACAAAGTACATCGAATGGATATGTATAAAGTATATCAAATAAAAGTATTATAAATTACATTGAATATACGAAGTACTATAAATTCCACGAGACACAAATTTTCTAATCCCACCAAAATAAGAAAAACAATGTATACCTGATGAAGACCTATCATTTTTACCGGATGAAATATTCAAATAATTATAATGGTGTTACATAAAAATGACCATCAAACAGAGTACATAGATGTTGATAATTGAAGGAGTGTCTAATTAAATTACTAATTATCTTTAGAAATGAAGAATATGACCATTATGAGAATGCCTATAAATAGGTATACAACCTCAAGGGAGAAGGAGATGATGATATATGATCTAAAAATACTACTGATGTATTGTAACATCCTATTACCTAGATCACTTTATTTTTTTGGTTAGTGAGTTTTCTAAGAAATAGTTTGTGAGGCCATATTTGTAAATTTATTAATATTTTTTTCTTGGAATAACTATTTGTGCAATATGGTTGATCAAGGGCACTCATGGATAATGAAACAAAGTTATTCTAATTGGTTTGATCAAGGGTTCCTGGGTATAAGGAAATGGAGCATTGTTTGATCATTCTAATCAAGGGATTCCTATGATTATAGGATAGACCTTATAGTATGTTAAGTTGTGGATACCTAGAGTCATATTGAAGGATATACATATATAATTGTTTTTAGTAACTTTTTTAATAGAGAAGAGTAATTTTTATTTATAATGGAAAGTTTTTCAATTAGGGATTGATACAATCATAATCCTTTAAGACCACCAATTTTTTATGGTATTGACTATGAATACTGGAATGATTAAATAAATAATTTTTCTATCAATAATGGTGTAGATAATTTTTTCATGATGAAGGAAGTAATAAAAATATTGATAAGGAAGTTATAAATATGTTTAGAGAAGAAAAATCAGAATATCAGCGACCTACAGAGTTAGAAAAACTTTGTTATGTTATATGAAAAAAATATTTATAGTCAAATTTATTCTTGTGAAACTAATAAAAATATTTGGATGAAATTTGAAGGTACTCATTTTGGAACCTCAAAGGATTTAAAAACTAGAAGAATTATGTTATAAGAAGACTACGGAGCTTTTAATTTTCTACCAGGTGAATCTTTTGCACAAACACATCAATGTTTCATGGATATAGTGAATAGTTTTCAATATCTTGTTGAGAAGGAGTATCAAATGATTATTTTCAAGAAAGTATTATTGATATTATGACTAGTAAATGAGAATATACATGTTCAATAATAGATGAAACTAAACATCTAAACAATATGAGATTGGTTTATTCGATAGTAACTCTCATGTAGTATGAGAGTAGGTAAAAAAGAGATATAGATAAGGGAAAAAAAGAAAAATAGTGTTGGTTTTTCTTCTACTTCTACAGCTAAGAAAGCCAAGTCCAGTGAGAAAATTTATAGATCTTTTAAATATAAGAATAAAGTTAATTTTGAATCTGATTCTAGATCATCCATGAAAAAAGAGAATGATATTTCTTATCTAGCTATGAGGATAAACATGATAATTGGTAAGAATGATTTCCACGATAAGTATAAGAAGAGTCTAAAAGATAGAAGTGATAAGAAAGATACTTTTAAGATGATTTGTTATTAATGTAAAAATATAGGGAAAATGAGGCCATATTTTCCAATGTTTAAGTGAAAGTAAATAGTATTAATGAAGTTCTATAAATTAAAATGAAAGAAAATATTGAAAAATATAGATACTTAGAGTTAAAGTGGAGGAGATTCATCTTCAAAAAATTATTCCGAATAAAGTAGTGATTAAACAAAATCTAGGATTTTATGATAGAATTATGAAGATAAATTAATGCTATATGAAAAATGTATTGGAATAATATCTTATAAATTAAACATTAAATGATAATTATCCCGATTTAGATGATGAATACATTTTTAATTCTTCATAAGAAGAAAATATTGTTACATTAGATGATGAATAAAATATGCTTAGTTTGTATGAAATGAATGATTTTGTTACATTACTTGAGAAAAATAATAATAATGTTAATAAAGACTATGATTGTGAAAAGTAAAAACTTTCTAAATCCAGTAATAGATTTTTCAAATGTAATTATGAAGATTATAAACTTACTTTTGATATAGATAAGAAACATAATTATAGATAAATTTTGGATGACAAAAATTTAGTTATAAAAATTAATATTGAGATATATAGTTTGAAAAAACTTTTGAAAAATTTTAATTTAGAGAAGGAAAATTTTGATATTTTATACAGACATTTGAGACCACATAGAACAATTTCTGGAAGAGGTTTTACACCAGTAAAACAACAATTGGAGTTAAACTATTCTATTCCAAAGATCTCACCTTTATGTACTAAATGTTAAAGAAGTGGACATTGTATAAATCAATGTTTCTTAAATAAAGTTCGGTAATTTGTTTTTTATAAAGGATATATCTCAAAAGAATCAGCAACTATTAATCATAATAAAGTTTAGTAGGTGTGGATTCCAAAAGTTATTTTTTCTAATATTTATGGACCCAATAAATTCTAGGTACCAAAATATTAATATATTTATTTCAAGGAGAAATATTGAATACCAAAAATCAAAACATATGGTACATGGAAAGTAGTTTTTCTAGACATATGACCAACCACAAAAAGTTCTTCCAGAATATTATCAAAATGAAAAGGTGGAAAAGTGACTTTTGGAGACAATGCTAAAGGAGAAATTTTCGGTGTCCATGATATTGGAATTCTTGTAAAATCATTAATTTATATTATTTATTATATTATAGGACTTAATCAAAATATCATCAGAATAATCTAATTATATGATGAAAGTTATCTTTTAAACATTAGGAATGATAAATGTACTTTTCAAAGTTCAAAAGGTGAATGTATTATCTCTACTGATATACATGATAATTTTTACACCGAAAATATAGAATAACTTATAATCTAAGATCTAAATTTCCTATGTGTAGTGGAAGATCAATCCTAGCTGTGGCATAAAAGGTTAAAAAACTGCAATGTTAGAACTTTAACTAAATTTCTAAGAAATTACTTGTTAGAGTTCTACCAAATTGTAGGTTTAATTCTTATAAATTCTATAAATTCTTCCAATTTGTTAAGAAACATGAGTAAAGATTTAAATCTATGAGATAAGTATTAAATTATGAATCCTTATAGTTAGTATACACTGATTTATTTGGTCCAATATAAATTGAAAGTATTGTATATTACTACAATGAATAAGTAAAATTTTTCATCAAAATGGTGTAGCTGAACAATAGAATAAAATTAATCAGGAGATTACTAGAACCATGTTGAGTGAATACTTAGTTTATAAACATTTTTTGGGATTAAAATATTATTATTTTTTATTATACTATAAATCAAGTTTTACTTATAACTTTTATTAACAAAACCCCTTATGAGTTCTGGATAAAAAAATATAAAACTTTCTTCATAGTTGTTGTATGTAAGGTATTAATCTTGAATAATAAAGATAATTTATATAAATTTGATACAAATTATGATGAATGAATATTTCTTGGTTATTCCAAAACTAGTAATACTTATCATGTTTTTAATAAACAAAAAAAATCTTTTGAAGAAGAAGTTTATGTTATGTTTTTTGAAAATAACCCCTTTGTTTTCCAAAATCCTAAAACCATATCTTCAGATGATGTTTTCAAAAATGGTTTTCAACCATTTATGGAAAATTATACATAAATAAGAACAAATAAATAAATAATTACAGAAGTTGTACCATTAGAAGAAGTTATACCTTTTTTTGAAGAAAAATGTTTTATAAACCCATGAAATTGGTGGATCTTAAAGAATGTTGCCACTGATAATATCATTGGTGATATAGATAAACTGGTAAAAAATCATAGTTCCTTAATAAATTAATATTAAAATTTCCCATTATTATCTTATTTTGAACCTAAAACATTATATGAGGTTTTAGGTGATGAATATTGGATAAGGGAAATGAAGGATGATCTCATTGAGTTTAAAAGTAAAAATGTTTAGACCTCAGAGGAATAACCTAAATATCTTCCCATGAATGGAGTAAAATTGGTTTTTTATAAAAAAGGTGATGAAAATGGAATTATTATATGAAATAAATCAAGTATTGGTTTTAACTTTTATAATCAATAAGAAGTTATAGATTAAAAAGTAAGTTTTTCTCCAGTAGAAAGACTTGAATCTATCCATTTACTTCTAGACTTTGTAGTATACTTAAATTTTACTCTATCAAATGTATGAAAAAAGTGATTTACTTAATAGATATGTTAGGAGTATGTTTATGTAGAAGAACGACCTGGTTTTGAAAATAAAAAACATATAGATCATGTTTCAAAATATACTAAGGAACTTTATGGACTTAAATAGGATCCAAAAGCCTAATATGGTATACTTACTAGTTTTCTAAATCAATATAATATTTTTAAGGAATATGTTGATCTAACACTTTTTATTAATAATTTTTTTAAAGAAACCATCATTATTCAGATTTACATTAATGAAATTATATCAATATTAAATCAAAAATATATTTTTGATTCCTTTACAAAACTTATGAAATACGAGTTTGAGATGAGCATGATGGGTGAACTTACTTTTTTCCCTAGTTTTAAAATTTCTCAAAAACCAGATATAACTTTGTTTTATCAACAAAATAATATAATTTATTTACATAATAGTCTTGGTTATGAAAATTCTAAAAGTATAAGTACTCCTATCAGAACCTCAAAAACCTTATATATTGATGAATATAGGGAACTAGTTGATTTATTTTTTTGAGAAATAAATGGAATTTTATTATATCATATAGCTAGTTGACTAGATGTAATGTTTTCTGTATGATTATGTGTGAGATTTTAATAAAATATGAAGGAATCCATATTAAATCCATAAAATTAATTTTTCATTATATTAAAGGAACTTTGGATATTGGATTAATTTATTCTTCTAGAAATGATTTTTTTTTTCAGATGTTGATTTTAGTAGATGTAAAATGCATAAGAAAAGTACACATGGAAATTATCATTACATAAGAGAAGAATTAGTTTCCTGGTCTTGTAAGAAAAAAAATTAGTGGAAATTTACACTACTAATGATGAATATGGAAACTAGATGTTGTTGTGCTTAGGTATTATTTATGCAATTATCACAGACTAGGTCAAGTTTCCATTCGACCCAATACCCGAACCGGTCCATGACATGGACTGAGAGGTATTCTCGATCCTCTCAAGTTGGTAAATAGTGTCGGGCATCAAAGATGAAAAAAGCGGGATTGATTATTCCCAATATAAACTAATATAAAAAACCAAAAATATAGTACACAACATAAACTAATAATAAATAAACATGAATAAATACATAACCAAATACCGCACAATAGCAGATGAAAAAAAACTGAAATAAAATCAAAACTAAAAAAAACTAGATTCCAACACAATCTCCATGTGACCTCATTGAAACCACTATAAAAATGAACTATCCCACTCCACAGGAAATCTTGAACAAAAAATGAACCTGCAAAACAGCCTGGGTCTACTGGCGTTGAGTGGAAGAAGTAGGTTTTGAGCATAAAAAATCTCAGTAGGTAGGTACCATAGAATCCATTCATTTCCTTTCCCAAAATAGTCCATAAAATAGGGTTTTTTCATTTAGAAAATTTGGTACACATTTACTTTTTCCAAACCTAGTTTTAGAAACCATAGATAAATAAAATCTAAACTAAATATAAATAGTATAGTATATCATGAAAAGCCATAGATATGGGAAACAAAATAAGTGCATCCAGTCAAATACTAAATTAAAAAATAACTAAAGTGCTCTAAACTAAAGTAATAACATATAAATAGTAATCTTGGGAATCTCTGAAACAACCTTAGAATAAATCCCTAGACGTACTCAATTTGGA
The DNA here is from genome assembly GCA_963277665.1 of Viscum album. Classification (NCBI taxonomy): domain Eukaryota; kingdom Viridiplantae; phylum Streptophyta; class Magnoliopsida; order Santalales; family Viscaceae; genus Viscum; species Viscum album. Next base: position 1,815,279,829 of record OY728156.1, read on the forward strand.
TTGACCTACTGAAAATCGGTGCAACTCCATAGTAAATAACCAACTTGGATTCTCTAAACTACCCACACAAGTAGCACAACCCACCTGGCCTATCCTCTATATAGGGGTTACTAATATATCTAATAAAGACTAAAAATAAACCATCACTCAACCCTTTAGATGAAATCCATGAAACCAATGACAATAGTACAAGGGATCAAGATGAGGTCATCACATGATTGGAATTTACCATTAATCTTCAATGCCACCATGCATGCCTTTCCCAATCCTTGGAACCTATCAATGAGAAGGCCCTATCATGAGAAGAAAAACCATAGGGGTGCCCGTCAAACTAATAACCACCAAAATTGATAAACGGGCCTACATGTCACATGTGTTTTAAAACCAATTTCCAAAAAAAAAACTACTGGATTTGAACCAAGACTTGAAATTTATAAATCAAACATCCTTTCTAAAACTATTTCAAAAACCAAAGTAAAAAAACACCACTCATTATTAGAAGATTCTAAATAGTTCACGAGAGTCATTCAATTACCAAACTACACTTCAAGGTTATAAATGGGAAAAAATTTAAGAAAAACATTTTAAAATCACATATGAGATCATTTGGAGACCAAGAAACCATTTGGGTTTAATAAGAACCTTTTCGATATAAGAGGGTTAAAAAAGATAATAAGAGAAGAAGGAATATAGAAATTTGTTTTGAAAACTGGGGTTTAATATAAACATAATTATATAAAGACATTATCATTTGTGTTCCTATCCATATATAAACCCCATTCATATATGAATATGACCACATCCAATGGAATAATTATTAAAAACCATAAAAAAAATATTTTATTTAAGAGTTAAAAAGTGCATTAAATTTAACTATAAGGGTTCACACACAAACATTAAAGTATGAGAGGCACCAAAAATCACACACACAAGGATCAATTCATAAGTAAAGAAACTACACAATCATAATAAAGGGATAACACTATTTCAAAATTCCCAAAACCATCATATAAGTCCAATTAGAATTTTATCAAACACCTTGTATACAAATATATAGGTATAACTAAGGAAATAATTTGAAAATACTTTTTTCATAAAATAACCAATATAAAAACACCATAGAAAATTATATAAAAACAAAACAATCATGAATAACACATTTTAAAATTTATTATAAACACTCAATCAGCAAATATTTTGATTTGGAAATGAAATTAATGAAATATCCTACCTCAACGATGTCCGAATGCAACAAAAATCTATGAGAAGGGAGGACCAAGACCCAGAAGTAATCCACACACCCCAACATCAAAGGAAACAAACCACATTAGTCAACCCTCACCCTAGGGTTCATCCAAGAGGTATCCAAGGTAATAGAGAAGAAGGAACCAAGATGAGAAGATAAGAAGAGGAGAAAATTGACTAAAAACCATGAATAAATCACCTAGGACCCTTGAGAAAGCACTATAGGAGGAAGAAGAACCTAAGGGGAGAATTTTGGGATCCCCTTTCATGTGCCTAAGTTGAACAGGCGGGGATAGAGGCTGATTGGGGTTAAAACATAAGGATGTTACGATTGGAATTTTAACTTTTTAAGAACCTAGTAAAGTCACATGGTTTGGCCACACTATTTTCCAAACCATGAAACAACCATGTGTCCCTACTGGAAAGAAGGGATACGTTCATAGGCTATCCACACGGTTTTGAAAACAATGCACCAACCATGAAATTTGGTTATGTGAAATTACAGATCCACATCACACAATTACTGCACGATATTCCCTAACTTTGTGCAAGCCATGTGCCTTGTCCTAGACACTAGACAATAGATACACAATGTCTACCTTTCCTTTCATAGTTTGTGCCAAACTATGTACAGGGTGTTCAAGTCAAAATGTGAAAGATAAAACTGAACTAGAAATTCCCTAAGCCTTTACCAGCTACACAATATCCTCTCACACTGCCCACAAAAACTGTGCACATGGCTATAACACCGCCAAAACATCCAAAACTCAAAAATTATCAGAGGAAACTCAAACCAAACCTCAACAGAAATGAAAAATAATCAAAAACTAAAATAAAAATAAAATAAATAAAAGAAAATTGGGTTGAGGTGTGACAATTTTTCCCACCACAAAACTTTGTGCCCATAGAAAGTCACCCAGCTAAATGATGAACAATAATCATGCTCAAAACAGAATAATTGAAAATGGAACCACAAACCTTGGTGTGACCATTCAACTACACAAGTCACTCCTGACCAGATATAATGAAAATGACAAGGATATACACATAGAAATAGAAAAGTATCCCAACCATTATAAAAAACATACTAGTATAATGGAACCCACTCGGGAAGTTCCATCAAAATAAACTAAAAATGAACACCAAACCAAACCATAATTAATCATTTCCACATGACACCAACATCTAAAAATTAAGTAAACAAAAAAAACCTATCCAAAAATGGATAAACATTTAATGACTCACATACAAAAATAAATACTATAGAAATTCCAAGAGTACAAGGCTAACAAGATCCTTAGAATAATAATGTTTTTCAGAAATAAGAAAAAATACAAAAAAAGAGAACTCGAATCATCTTTGTTCCACACTTGGGACAAAAAAGGTGGGACTATGCTCTTACACCCAATAATTCCAAACTGTGTGAAGATATTTACCCTAGGGCTAATGGCTGGATCTCTAGTGCCTCAAAGCCTCTGCTACCCCACAGTTAGGAGATTGAAGCCCCCAATCAGGACTTACTCTTATTGAAATGATTCTAATATAACTTATATAAGTGACCCGAACAACCTCATCACCATCAAAACTTTAGAGTATTACCAAAAGAGGGTTTTGAATGCTTGAAACGAACACACTAGAAGAATATGAGAAAACAATTTGATAAATGAGAATCCAAAACTGATGAAGAAGACTTATCAAGAATGGGTTCCTCTATTGAATACTTATCATAAGATAGGGATCCTTCACAAGCACCAAGATAAAATGGATCTCCACCTTCTCTAGATTGTGATCTAGGAACCAATTCAGCTAGAAATTTTTCATCCACTGGCTTCCTAAAATAAACTTTCTTGAATTAGATAACTCTCCCCTTAATCTCTAGATGAAAACCCCATACAAAGAGAGTATATTTCAGATGATCCTCTAAATCTATCTCTATAGAAAAAGAAACTGGCTCTTTAAAGTGATCAACATAGGTGTTCACCATATATTGATCTTTCTAAATTTCCAAGATCTATACCACTTTCTTCATAATCACCTACTCAGGTTAAAACCATAAAAATAAAGGGGCATTAAATACATCATAGGATATTACAACTTGAAATTATGATAGAATAATCTCTATCCATTCATCCAAACTAATACCTTCAAAAAAAGTTAGAACAACTCATACCCTCATGAATTTGGGAGTTCCCAAAGTCCTAAAAACACTTTTAGCTTTCTCAAGAAACCCTGTAGCCTATAATGGACCTCAATCACCACAAAAAACCAACAACAAATTTGAATAAATAGTCTCTTCCACCCCACTAGGAGTTAGGGTGGGGAAAAAAAATGGGAGATACCGACCATAAATCTTTGGGATATTTCTAGGTAACATAAGCTAAATAACATAAAACACAAAACCAAATCAACATTGAACCATAAATCAAGCCAAAAGTAACATTCCAAACCAAAACACCATCTTATAAATAAAAAATCACAATTCAATCCAAAATCTGATTCCAAAAATTAACATTTCCATTCCAAATTCAAAATCACCTTCTTCCAAGTCCACTTTACATATACTAAAAACTCATTTCTAAAACCAACTCAAACAAAAAATTCCAATTTTGAAATAAATCTATGATTAAATATCATTTTCCTTTTGAATTTTTTTTTTCCAAAAACAACTTTTCATTTTGAAATCTACCCACACTAACCGAAATCAAACCAAAACCTAACTCACACCAAAACTTCTGAAAATAGGAAACATGTGGACATATATAACCTGACCACATGGTTTATTAGACGAGGCCTCGAGAAAGAACCAACCAATATAATTATATTTAACTATGTACTCAGGATCCACATTGATATCTTTTTTCATGAAAGCTCACAATGTCACACTGGTTTACTTCAATTTTTATTCCCCAAACCAAAAAATCCAAAAAATACCAACAACATAAAAAAAAAGACTCAAAATAAAAGACTCAAGTCCTGAAATACCCCTGGTAACTCAAGGATCAGAATGTGAAAGAGTTCATGAAGATCTTCCCATACCTACCTATCATGTCCCAAAAATCCTATCTCTAAACTACCTAATTCCCCAAATAAAAATGGGATACTTTGATACCATTTTTTCATGAACTAGGCCAGGTTTCCATCCGACTTGACACTCAACTTAGTTCGCAAAAAGGGATCAAGAGGCATTACTGTTCCTCTAAGGATGACAACCAGTTTTAGGTATCAAATATAAACCAAGTGGGAATGATTTATCCCAATATAATATGATATTCACAACCAAAATTGAGTACAAATATTAACCAATAATAACTAAACATTAATAAATACATAACCAAATCCATGTACAATAGTTGATAAAAAAATAAAAAAAGAAAAAACAAACCATAACCTAACATGATCTTCATGTGGAATCTTGGTCACCACCATACACAAGAACCAGTCCACTCCATAGGAAATGCTGAACAAAAACTTAACCTACAAAATAGCTTAGATCTACAAACGCTGAGGGGAACAAGTAGGTTATTAGAATAAAACATCTCAACCAATAATCACTAAAGAATCCATTATTTTCTTTTACTGAAATAGACTATAAATTCTAGTTTTAAATAAATTTAATGAAAATAGGGTTTTTATCATTTAGAAAATCAAGTACACATTTCCTTTTTCAAAAACCAGTTTTAAACCCATATCAAAATACCTCTATGAGAAATAAAATGAATAAATAAAATCTAAACTAAATATAAATAGTAGGGTGTATCAAGAAAATACATAAATATGGGAAAAAACACAAGTAAAAGTAGTCAAATACTAAATAAACAAATAACTATAGTTCTATAAACTAGAGAAAGAATATACAGATAGTAATCAAGGGTATCTCCAAAGAATCTCTATAAGTAATTCTTAGATGTAAATAGTTTAGACCCACCTAATGGTATATGGTGAAACTCCATAGTTAATAAACAACCTAGCTTATCTAAACTAGACACACTAATGGAAAAAACCACATATCCTATCCTCTATCTAGGGGGTACTAATCTGTCTAATTGGGACTAGGAAGCAACCATAACTCAACCCTATAGATGAAGTCTAGGAAACCCATGATAATGATATAATAGAGGATGAGGAGGTCATCACACACTTGGAATGAACTATAACCCACCAATTACACTATGAATTTCTTGACCAATCCCCAAAAATTACCTATGAGAAGGCCCTATCATCAGAAAAACAACCACAGCGGTTCCTATCACACATAGAACCACATAGAGTTCTAACTGGGCCTACATGTCACATGAGTTTTATAACCAATTTCCAAAAAGTACAAGATTACCATTAATTATTTACCTTTCTAGATCCAACTTCATTTCAAAAACCATTTCAAAAACCAAATTGAAAACACCACTCATTCTTAGATGATTCCAAATGGGCCTTGAGAGTCACTCAATTACCAAAATACACTTCAAGGTTTAAAATAGGATAAACATTAATAAACACATTTGAAAACCACATTTCAGATCATTCAGAGACCAAGAAACAATTTAGTAACCATTGGGGTTTTAGAAGAACCTTTTGGAAAGAGGAGGTCTAAGGAAGAGAAGAGGAGAAGAAGGAAGAGGGAAAGGTGTTTTGAAAATTGGGGTCTAAGATAGTAATAATTATATAAAAACAATACCATTTTTATGCCTATACCTATGTTCACCCCATGCACATGTGGATATGACTACATACAATGGAACACTTTTTGAAATCCATAAAAAACAAGTTTTCCAATTTAATATTTGCAAAGGTAATTATATTTAACTACCAGGGTTTACATACAAATACTAAAGCATGAGAGGCACCGAAATTCACACACCCAAGGAGATATTTGAAATAAAACCAACCAAACAATCAAAATAAAGGTTTAACACCATTTAAAAATCTCAAAAACCATATTATAAGGAAAATTATAATTTTATCAATGTGACATCCTAGACCCAAATTTCACTCAACGGGTTCCCTGGGCTTGGTAGTCCACATGGTCTCAAGCACGTATCCCCAAATGCCAAAGGTTTGCGACTCGAAAAGAGGGCCTAGGGTGTGTCTGTGGGGAGACTATGCACTCATTAACAAAGTGTAGCGCAATGGGTGAGAGTAAACATAGGTAAATAGTGGGAGAAATATAAGTAAACAGAATGAACAACAAAAAAATAGAGACAGGAACAACAATAACTGAAACAAATGGAATAACATTCAATAACTGATGGTATGTCGTGTCACTAGAAAACTAGAAAACATGGATACAAAACATAAGGCATAACATGTTCCAAAAAAGTGTAAAAGAATCAAAAGAATACCCCAAGAATCCAGAGATCCGGCTTGGTCATATTCTATCAAGCTCCATACTAAACATCAAGAAATCAAGTGTTTTAAGCTGCATGCTTCCATTTGTCAACACCTAAAACCATTTAATCTTACCTAGGTACCAAACGACGCCCTGAGTGGGTGTGAGATAAATCTATGTGGGCCACCACTATTGGTGTCTGTAACATATGACTTGTGTAATGGAATATAATAATATGCATGCATGCATATATAAAGTAGAGAAGAAAAATGTTACTAAATACCCAAGTACATGCTTCAGCCATCAGCTGGTGTCTGAAAATGCAACCAATTTATTACTTTATTGTTACCAATTTATCAATAAGTCACTTGTTAATAATTGTAAATGATCCAAGATTTAACAAGGAAACCTACAATGATATTTAATAATGAATTTCCAAGGTTTTAATGGCCCAAACCCTCCTGATCCATTACTATGCCAAATTTCTGGTGTTTGGGGTATCCTGGGGACCATCAGTGACTCATTAAAGAGCTTTCCAAAATTTAGGTTGAAATAATGGTGGAATTGATGAGCGTTGGTGGCACCGATGGGCGTCGGTGGTACCGATGGGCATCAATGGCACTAATGGGTGTCGGTGGCACCGATGGGTCATCTGTAGCACCAATCGACATCGATACTAGGGCGACGATGCCAGGGAGATTGTGCTAGGGTGATGGTGCCAGGGCGCGGTGCCTGGGCGACGGTGCTAGGGCGACGGTTCCAGGGCGACAATGCCAGGGTGATGATTCCAGGGAGACGATGACTCACCCATCGGTGAGTCATTTCATGTTTTTCCAGGACCTTCCAGTTTCACTCCAATAAAGTATCTTTTGATGTAAAAGTGTTTTTAATACCCCTTTGAAAGAATTTTAAGTCCTGTAAAATATGTTTTCAACCCCTAATAGTTGGGCGACCCTTGAGTTACCAAAATTTGTTCCCTTTTTCCTTGGTGTCACACCTTTTTTCATGTTTTACAGTTTCACCCCTGTTACGTGTTTTTCTCCATTTAAAGGAAATATATTAACTCTCAGTCATTATATCCGCCATAACTGAGGAGAATTATTAAATCCCATTTAATCCCAACTTGTGAAACTTCCCAACCATGTGGTTGAGCCATGATCTGACTTTTAAGTACTTTGAAATCATCTCCCTGATTTTTGGATCTAGCCTTTTCTTATGTAGAGATCCTCTCTTTTTCATTTCGGTCTTTGTTAGTGCATCTGAAGACTTCCTTCTGAGACGAATCGTGCACCATGAGCCCTTCTCACTTAGCCTTGGATTCCTCATAGTTCTTCCTCTACAAGTCACACATCCCCAATTCTTGGAATGAGGAGAAAACTTTGATCTTTGATCATACAAGTAGGGATTCTTCCTTCATCTCTCTTTTCTGTGCATCATGTGGGGTGGGTATGATGATGTTCCCTTGGGACATAGATAAACCAACTTTAAAAAAGATAATAAATGGAATTTTAAAGAATGAAGGGGTGGTAATGATGATGATGATGCTTGGTTCTTTTGACCTTTATTTTTATGTTTTGAATTGCATGGACTCACGTCCATTGAAAATCATGGTTTTTGGTGGTCCTTTCTTGTGAACTAATGAAGCACTATTTTTTAAGATAATCTTGTGATTAAATGTCTATAACATGGAAAGTGGTTAATCATGTAAAATCAATTGATTAAATGAATTCCAAATGAATAGGAATCCTTATTTAGTCACCCCAGTTAACTAAATAGAAGGAAGAAACTTAACGAATGGTGTGGTTAAATATGATAACTTACTTGCTCTGTTATGGTGATATATGTAGTGGCTCTGTTTGATGTCACATGGGGTGACGTAGAGGGGAATGGAACCTCTAGTTTAAGGGATATCATTTTGTGAATCTGAGGTCACGTGGATCCATATATTGGGGATTGGTTTGGTTCTAGGACTTAGAGGTATATCACAGACCCCTTTTGTTGTTGTGACTTTACAAGAGAACTGAGTGTGAATTCTTAAATTGATTCTTGGCCATTTCCTTCTTCAGTTCAGTGTTGTTTTGACTTGTGGTTGTTCTTGTTAGTTTCCTAGTAGTGGAGAATTATTTTTAATGGATTCACTTAAACATGATAAAAAGAATGAGTTCGATGTGGAAAGTTTTTTCTAGGAGTGGGTTGTGTTCTGGTTGTGGTTATTGTGCATTTGTGCATGTAGGGACAACAACAAGAGTGGTTGTGTATGGGATCATTTTATGCTTTGTGACCCTTAGGTTAAGATGAGTGCTTGATTACCTACAGGTATAACATTTATTTATTGTGTTTCTTATACACACCCAACCATGTTTATAACCTCATTCCAAATACCCCCATCTCATGGGATAGGATTTTTTTTCCAACATTCTTATGAGTGGAAAGTTATTATCTCCTTTCTGCTCCCTCTCCCAGGTAGCCTAAGACTCTTTTGGTAGGCTGTGACGACCTAAGGTTCATTACTACCCAAGAATCTTCAGGCAAGGTGTGTTGTGGTGTTTAGCCCAAGTGTGTACAGATAGGTTTGTTGCCCAAGTGCCTTCAGGATGAGGCCCAGGTGTCTTCGGGCATGGTAGTGGTTGTTTTGGCCCAAGTATCTTTGATCATGGTAGTGGTTGTTGTGGCCTAGGTGTCTTTGGGTGTGGTGATGTGTGGTTGTTTTGGCCTAGGTGTCTGCGGTCGTGGGGATGCGTGGTTGTGATGGCCCATAAGGTTGTTTTTGGGGAGGAAGTGGGACTATAGTTGAACTTGTGGGGGAGGTCTTATGTGTAGTATGTCCTAAATAACTGGTGGGAAAGAGGTGCGGGGTACCCAAATATCAATGTACTATTACTATTAATCTACCTGAGTTGCATTATTTAGGGAGTGTGCCTTGGTGAGGCTGGGTGGATAGTTTCCTTACTAGGTGTTTTGGTTACCTATACTTTCTCATTGGTAACTAGAACACCTCCCTACTATTTCATGAGATTTTTTGGTTTTCCTTACTGAGTATGCCTGTATACTCACCCTATATATATAAAACTGCTTTCCGGTTTCCAATAGGACCGTGAGGACTGTGCCAGACCTTACTAGCTTGGGTGTCAGGAGTTTTTTTTCTTCTTTTCTTTTCTTTTTTTACTTTACTTTGGAGTTTTTCTTTTTTTTTCTGTTAGTTTTTTTGGATATTCATATGAGAATGTATTTTGGCTTTACTTTTACTTTCTGTTTTTGGAGTTATTTGGTATTTACCATCTTATCTCCGGATCTTGTTCTATAAAAGGGTAATTCATTACATTTTACATGAGATTCTATACCCTTGGTGTTATTCTCTAATCCAAATCCTTTTGAAGGCGGGACTCAGGGGTCATTATCTCTCCTTCAACTTGAATAAGGAAGGGTATAATAGTTTTTTATCCCTTCCCTCATCTTGGTGAAGGAGGGGCGTGATAGAATGGTATCAAAGGTGATGTTTGAGAGATATGATGGAGTTTGGGTTATGAAAAGTGAGGATTGAATGGGATGATAGGGAAACAATGTTAGGCAATCTTAGTGCATGAAATAGGCCAGGGAAGACTGGCTATGACATGGGATTTTAGGACCCCCCCCCCCCCCCGTGATCTGATGGAAGGACTCTAGGCCTACCGAACGATCAGGCGAGGCTACACTAATTGTTGGGTAGAGACCCTAGGAAAGGTACATGAATCATAATGACTTGTTTTCTTGTGTGTATTGGGTGTTTTGAGATTTTGAAATAAATAAAAACTTTAAGAAAAATTTAAAAGGAATCTTATACACTACATAGTCTTAGGTATTCCTTGTTTACCTTACAGTTATGGCACCCGGACGATGTCCACGAGTAGTGCGGGAGATCGAGGCCCAATAGACTAATATGGATGATTAGTAGAGGGATTATCGAAAGGATGAGGATGACTAGCAGAAGAATACACTTCATTCCTTTCAGCGTTAGACCCTCGGGAAGTACGAGGGAAGTGTCTTAGACATAGAGACAAAGAGCTGACTCGAGGAGTTGGTGATAGCTTTCAGATTGATCCAGGCTCTAGTTGAGTACTGGTTTCCTCTAGATGTAATCCATATTTGGGGAGTGGTGCATTAATGGTGGATGTTCTATCTTGGGGAGAATAAGAAAGATAAGGTTTCATAGACTAACTTCAAGAAGGAGTTCCAGGAAGAATTCCATTCTTCCATGATAAAGGCTGAAAAAAAGTTAAGAGTTGTTGTCCCGCCAGCAAGGGAGTAATGATGGTGATGGAATTGGGTATCAAGTTCAAGGATCTACTTTGTTTATCTTCAGACCTCTTCCTAGATGAGGAGTCGTGAGCAAGGCGATTAGGGGTGGCACTCCGACCTTCCTTGCAGTACACTGTTACTTCCTTCACTATACTGACGTACTTGGAGGTTCAAAAGAAGGCTGAAGTGATAGAGAGGATGCAAAAACTAAGAGTTGTGCCACATGGGGGGGGGTATTTGATCCCATTGAAGGGGAAGTACACTAGCAGTTGGCCTCCAGCATTAGGGGCTTCCATGTTTTGGCCGATGGGGAGCAGGCCCCAGTAGTTCCACTTCTGATATCCCAGTCCTCTCCCTTTCTCCATGAGCCTAGGACTAAGGTGCTTTATCTGTGGAAGATGTGAGAATATTTGGAATTAGTTCTTAGACCAGGTGAAGTACAGTGGAGGTGGGAATGTCCAGCGCCCACCTCAGCAATAGTAGTTTGCAGCAAGAGCTTTTCAGCAGCAGCAGGGGCAGCGAGATCCCACTCCACTGAGGACGGACGGTGCTGGAGGAGTCTGAACTCAGGGCATTACTCAGGGACCTTGACTAATGCATGGTCAGGGAGGTGACAAAAAACTTAAGGGTAAAGGAGTTGGGCGTGGACAGTTGCACACTACAGGGGTATCAGTTCCAATAGGACTTGAGGTCATTTGAGGTACGATCAGTTTTTTTAGCACCCTTTATTATGCCTTGTTTGATTAAGGAGCTTCACACTCCTTTGTTTCACCCAGTATAGCCCATGCCTTGGGCCTAGACGTAGAGAAACTCTCCATACCCTGGGTGTTGAGTATGCTAGTTAGAGATCGGACCAGCCTGTTTGATGTTTGTTGAGGATGCCGACTGATGTTAGGGGCACATTAGTCTAGTGGGGATCTCTTTCTACTGAAAATGCAGCCATATGATGTCAACCTAGGCATCAACATGATATTTTCCATGCACAATGTTATTGAATGATTCAGGAGAAGGGTCATGTTCTTAGATACGGTCAGCCAGTGTGTAGTTTTCATCAGCGAGAGAGGTTTTCATGAGGGTAGACAACGTGTGGAGCCCCTTCTTTCCATGCTAGCTGAGCTGTTAGTGGAATCAGCAGACTCGGGGATGGTGGGAATTTCTAGGATCATTAGTTAGTTCCTAGACATATTCCCTGAAGAGATGGTGACTCTACCCCTTGATGTGATGTTGAGTTCATGATAGACTTACAACTCGGTGCCTGTCTAATTTTGATGGATCCCTATCAGATGAAGCCTTCTGAGTTGTGGGAGTTGCAGATTCACGTTGATGACCTAATGAATAAGGGTTATATCCGACTGAGAGTTTCACCATGGGGTTCTCCAGTCTTGTTCGTGAGGAAGAAATATGGTGGTCTCAGGCTGTACATTGACTACCAAAGGCTAAATCAGGTAATGGTCAAGAACTGTTACCCCCTCCTGAGGATTGACGACCTTTTTGACTAGTTGAAGGTATCATGTAAGTTCTCTAAGATCGACCTACAATCGGGATATCACCAGCTGAGGGTGAATGAGGGTGACATCTCAAAGACTGATTTCAGGTGCATATATGGGTACTTTGAGTTCCTGGTCATGACTTTTTGCATTACAAATGCACCAGCTATGTTTATGGGGCTCATTAACTCCATTTTCCATTAATATCTAGACTGTTTCATAGTTGTGTTCATCGACGACATCCTAATCTACTCAAGATCAGAGGAGGATCACATTGAGCATCTGAGGATAGTTTTGGAAGTCCTACGACACCACTAACTCTACGGGAAGTTTTCCAAGTTAAAGTTTTGGACATGAGAGATGCACTTCCTTGGACATGTGGTGTCCCAGTAGGGGTTTTTGGAAAAGTGTTAGTTTTTTTTACCTGAATTGAAGCGGGTAGTGGCGGGGTTTTTGGAAAAGTGCCTTGTGTGTCAGCTGGTGAAGGCTGAACAATGTGTTCCCAATGGTCTTTTGTATCCCTTAGACGTTCTCGAGTGGAAGTGGGATGACATCTCAATGGATTTCATCATAGGACCACCCAAAGATAATGGAGGTTGTGATTCCATCTAGGTATTGTTGGAATTTTGACAAAATGAGCTCACTTCTTAGCGGTCAAGGAGTTGAGCATAGTGGATGACTTAGCATAGAAGTATGCAGGCGAAGTTGTGTGGCTGCATGAAGTTCCCAGAACCATCATTTTAGATTAGGATATGTGCTTTACTTAGTTATTCTGGAAGGGATTACAAAACGATTTTGGCACCCAACTGTACCTTATCACTACTTTTCACCCTCAGACAGATGGACAGATATAGAGGACCATCCAGATTGATGCGAGACGCACGGGGTGGCCCGATCTTCACGGCGTAGGGCGGAAGATGATGGATGCAGTTTGGGGGCTAAGTGACGGGTGAAGGGTATGGATAGTGGAAGCAAGTAGTCAACCAACGCTATATGGAGCGTGACCTACTACTTAGACAACGCACTCAAGGGAGGGGTGTGATGGCCAATCCACACAACAACGCACTTGGGTTGAGGCACGGAATTGGGGGCTTTGTGATCTTGGATCACCAATCTAACTTGTAGATTGACAAGGAAAGAATGCACAAGAGCAAGGGAAATTTGGAACAATCCTCATACAACGGAGAGAAACAAAGCATAAGCTCTCAATTAGAATCTTGAATGCCAATACAATGCCATGGTGTGGCTATTTATAGCCAAGGGGGTGATACAATGGTCAAGGGTCTAATACCCTAAAGTCATAAAGTCTAAACCTACCTTTTCCCCTTAAAAGTCAAAAAGATAAAAGCCAACAAAGACTTTTGGAAAAGAAGCACACAACTTTCCAACATAGCCCACCGGATTTGACTTTGAGTGCATAGCCCACCGGATTTGACTTTGGTGTCCAAAGATGCCATTTCTAGAATCCTCCATGTGGGCAAGGCCTCCAAATTCGTGCAACCATGTGGGACAAGCTTTAATCATAAATTTTGGGCTTGAATAAGTGATATTATAGGCCCATTTTCTCCATCCATGCATGGTAATACCCATTGGGCCTTTAATGAAGCAAGATGAGCGCCCATTGAAGCATTAAACCTCTTTAATCTTCCTCGTGTCATTGGGCCTTGTAAATCCAATTCCTCCACCCGAGCAATCAACTCTGTGCCTTCCGCATGGTTCGCATCATCCCCCCCCCTCTTGAAAAGGAGTCATCCTCGACTCTTCATCCTCTACACCCAAAAAGGAGAAAGATCAGAAACATTGAAAGTGGCACTTACACCATACTCACCTGGCAAAGCTATCTTGTAAGCATTGTTGTTAATCTTCTCAAGCACTCGGAATGGTCCATCGCCTCGTGGCATGAGTTTTGATTTCCACTTTTCATGGAATCTTTCCTTCCTCATATGAATCCAAACCAAGTCACCGGGCTCGAACAACATTTGCTTGCGACCCTTGTTTGCACAATCTATATATTTTTGGGTCATCCGCTTGATATTTAACCTTTCCTTTTCATGGATTTTCTTGATGAATTCTGCACGCCCTTTTGCATCCATATTAATTGCTTCCTGTAAAGGCAAAGGAACTAGATCAATAGGCGCAAGGGGATTAAAGCCGTAAACTATTTCAAATGGATAATATTGAGTAGTGGAATGCTTGGCCCTGTTATATGCGAATTCCACATGTGGCAGACACTCCTCCCAATTCTTGATATTCTTTTTGACAATTGTTCGCAGAAGGGATGATAGTGTGAGATTCACCACCTCCGTTTTCCAATCGGTTTTTGGATGAAAAGTAGTGGAAAATAATAACTTTGTACTGAGTTTTCTCCACAAGGTCTTCCAAAAGTAACTAAGAAATTTTGTGTCTCGATCCGACACAATGGTCCTTGGCATTCCATGATGCTTGACTACTTCCTGAAAGAAAAGTGTTGCAATGTTAGTGGCATCATCTGTTTTGTGACAGGGAATAAAATGTGCCATTTTTGAAAACCGATCCACCACAACAAAAATGGAATCTCTCCCCCTCTTGGTCCGTGGTAACCCCACAATAAAGTCCATTGATATGTCCTCCCAAGGGGTGTTGGGAATTGGGAGAGGAAGATATAGTCCATGTGGGTTCAGCTTTGATTTGGCTTTATGGAAAACAATGCACTTTCCCACAAATTTCTCAACATCTCTAGATATCCTAGGCCAATAAAAATGCTCACTAAGAACACTTAGAGTTTTTGAAACACCAAAATGCCCCATTAACCCACCCGAATGTGACTCCTTTAGTAAAAGTAAACGGATAGAGCAATTAGGAATGCAAAGCTTATCAATCCGAAATAAGAATCCATCATGTAAATAGAACTTTTCCCAACTAACTCCAGGTTTACAATGTTCATAAGGTTCTCTAAAATCACTATCAGTGGCATATAAATCCTTAATGTATTCAAAACCAAGAAGTTTTGAATCCAACAAGGATAAAAGAGAATATCTACGCGAAAGTGCATCGGCCACAATATTTTCTTTACCATTTTTATGCTTGATGACATATGGAAATGATTCAATGAATTCCAGCCATCTAGCATGTCTCCTATTTAGTTTATGTTGGCTCCTAAGGTATTTAAGAGCCTCGTGATCAGAATGGATCACAAATTCTTTAGGCCAAAGACAGTGTTGCCATGTTTCGAGTACTCTAAACAATTCATACAACTCTTTATCATATGTATCATATTTTAGAGTTGGGCCATTTAACGTCTCACTAAAATAAGCAATAGGCTTACCTTCTTGCATGAGTACTCCTCCTATGCCAATTCCGCTTGCATCACATTCAATTTCAAAGGTCTTACCGAAGTCTGGAAGTGCAAGTAGAGGGGCGTGGGTGAGTCTCTCCTTTAGCGCATGGAAGGATTTTTCTTGAGTTGTCCCCCATTTGAAAGGAACATTCTTCTTTGTCAATTCATTCAATGGTGCTGCTAGTGTGCTGAAGTCTTTCACAAATCTCCTGTAAAAACTAGAAATCCCATGAAAACTTCTTACCTGTCCAACGGAGGTTGGAGTTGGCCATTCTTGTATTGCTTTGATCTTCTCGGTGTCCACTTCAACTCCATTGCCACTCACAACAAATCCAAGGAAAACAATCTTATCGAGACAAAATTCACATTTTTTAATGTTTCCAAACAGGTTTTCTTTCCTTAACACCTCTAGGACTTTTCTCAAGTGATCTAAATGTTCATGAAAAGTCTTACTATACACCAGAATATCATCACAGTAAACTACCACAAATTTTCCAATATATGCACGTAAGACATGATTCATTAACCTCATAAATTTACTAGGTGCATTGGTGAGACCAAAGGGCATGACTAACCATTCATAAAGTCCATGTTTTGTCTTAAATGCAGTTTTCCACTCATCTCCTTCTTTCATCCTAATTTGATGGTAGCCACTTCTTAAATCAATTTTTGAGAAAATAGTTGAACCATTTAATTCATTTAGAATATCATCTAACCTATGGATAGGATGACGATACATGACCGTGATGTTGTTGATGGCTCTACAGTCAATGCACATTCTCCATGTTCCATCCTTCTTTGGTACTAGAAGCACCGGTACCGCACAAGGACTAAGACTCTCTCTCACATACCCCACATTCAACAACTCTTGAACTTGCCTTTGAATCTCTTTTGTCTCCTCGGGGTTGGTGCGATATGCTGGGCGTTTCAGTAGTGATGCTCCAGGTATGAGGTCAATTTGATGCTCAATACCTCTAATGGGTGGCAAACCCGGTGGCACCTCTTCGGGAAACACATCTTCAAATTCCTGCAACAAAGACTCAACAACCTATGGCAAAGAAGATATTAAGTCATTAGTGTTCAACATCACCTCTTTGTACATAAGTACTAAGAGATTTTGTTGAGAAATCAAAGCTTCCTTAACCTCACTCTTTTTTGCGAACATCACACTTTTCTCTCCTCTCAAATCTTTTTCCCCTCTTGATTTTTCTTTTCTTCTCTCATTTTCTATTTTTCCCTCATTCTCTCCTTTTTCATTTTCTCTCTTTTTTTCCTCATCACTCTTTTTTTTCTTTTCTCTCAAAATGTGATCTTCCAGAATTTGCTTGGGGGACATGGGGTTGAGGGTTATAGGTTCCCCTCGGAGTACAAAAGAGTGACGGTTCAAGAAACCATCATGAGTAACACGCCGATCGTACTGCCATGGTCGACCCAACAATAAGTGGCACGCCTTCATAGGAACAATGTCGCACAATACCTCATCTTTGTACTTACCGATGGTGAACAATACCTTCACTTGCTTGGTGACCTTCAGATCCCCACAATCATTCAACCACTGAAGTCGGTATGGATTTGGATGCCTTAAAGTCGGGAGTCCCAACTTCTCCACCAACTCGGTGCTCGCCACATTGCTACAACTTCCACCATCAACAATAACACTACATACCTTCCCATTGATCTTGAATCGTGTATGGAAAAGGTTCTCCCGCTGCTCCTTTTCTCCAACGGTCATTTGTGCACTTAAAACTCTTCTAGTGACAAGAATCTCGCCATCTTCCGCAAATTCTCCATTTTCAATTTCTGGAGATTCATCTTCCTCCTCTTTGGAGCTCTCTCCATCGGTCTCCCATTCTCCATACTTGTTGATGATCATGGTGCGATGGTTTGGGCATTCACTAGCAATGTGTCCCCTTCCTTGACATTTAAAACACCGAATATCCCTATTCCTGGTTTGCTTAGCCTCAAAAGTAGGTTTCTTAGGTGGAAGAATTACCTTGTCACTTTTGCGATCAACCACCTCTTTTGCCTTTGATGGTTCTCCAATATCCTTCCTTGGATTTCTCCATGGTGTGAAAGGGGTAGTGGGTTTCCTCATGTTGCTCTTCCTTTTGATTTGTTGCTCGATCTTGGTGGCTTGGTGGATCATATCTTGTATCTCTGCATGGTGGTATATCTCCACTTGATCCGCAATCTCCCGATTGAGCCCATATAAAAATCGTGCCATGGTTGCCTCCGGATCCTCCTCAACATTTGCCCGAATCATGGCAATTTGCATCTCCTTGTAGTAGTCTTCTACACTCTTACTCCCTTGGATGAGGCGTTGAAGTTTGTTGTGGAGATCTCTATGGTAATGTGTGGGAACAAACTGCTTCCGCATGGTGAACTTCATGTCTTCCCAAGTGTTGATGGGACGTCCACCATATCTAGCCCTCTCCTTTTGAACTTGATCCCACCAAATTAAAGCATAATCAGAAAATTCAAGGGAAGCAAGTTTGACCTTTTTCTCCTCAGAATATGCATGTCATGAAAATACCTTCTCGATCCGCATCTCCCACTCCAAGTATGCTTCCGGATCGCTTTTCCCAAGAAAAGAAGGGACCTTCACCTTGATCCCGCCAAGTAGGTCATCATCATGTTGTCTCCTTTGGCCTCCTCTCGGTTGTTGGTACAACCTCCTCCTTTGTGGGACTTCATCAAGATCATCATCAAAGTTCACCATCTCCTCCTCCATGATGTGGGGACGACGTGGTGCGGGAGCACGTCGTGGGTTATCATGGAACATCCTTGGGCTTGGTTTATTCTCCAATTCATCAATCCTCTCATGTAACACCTCCAACTTCCGATCAAGAAGCTTCTCGAAGTGGCTCACCGAAGCTTGCATTTGGAATTGCATAGCTTCAGGTGCGGGAGATCTACTTCTAATTCCTTCATTGCTAACATGAGCAATTTTCTTCCCACGATCTTCTGCCATGATAAGTTACACAAACACAAACACACACCGGGGGGGGGGGGGGGGACACACACAATGATACACACTCACTCATAGACGCGAGATGTACACACTCACCCAAGATGTACACACTCACACACAGAAAGATACACACTCACGCACGCAATATATACACACTCACACGCACAAGATGTACACACACACGCACACAACAAGATGCACACACTCACACACACAAGATATATATTTTTTTGATTATTTCTCTCCACTCTCAAAACTCAATTTGAATCCCAAGCTCTTATGAAATATAATACCTTGTTTAGGGCGATCAAGTGCCACCAATTCCTCCCCAATCAAGATTGTGTCGGGGGATGGTTTAACATAACCCGCTTGAGTGGTAAGTGGTTTAACAATGGTAAAGGGTCAAAAAGAGGGTGGAAAGAAGGGGTAGATAGGTGGATTGTGGGTTTTTCCCGATTGTTCAAGATAAGATAAATGAATAACAATATGATCCAAATACAAAATGGGGATGAAGTAAAATGATGGAAAAAGTTATATATGGAAATAGAAAGTGCTAATAAGGTAAAGAACGAAGGATTAATTGTATCCGCTCTTTTTTTTTGCTTTTTTTTCGAAATCCCTCAAATAAAGGATGTGCTTAATTTTGAAAAGCACAAAATGATGAGTTGAGAGATTTTTTTTTTGCCGGATACAAATCACATATAGAGAATTAAATGCGGAAAGAAGATGAATGAAAATTTGGCTCAATTTATAATAATCCAAGCTTGCACAAACTAGGACAATTCGGGAGGCTTTCAATCAAAATGGATTTTTTTTGTTGAATGGGTGAATAATATGGAAAGATAAGGATGGTAATGGATAGAATTAAAGTAAATGAAGGTATAGATGCCTACCGTGTCAACCGGAGCTCTGATACCAACTGATGCGAGACGCACGGGGTGGCCCGATCTTCACGGCGTAGGGCGGCGGATGATGGATGCAGTTTGGGGGCTAAGTGACGGGTGAAGGGTATGGATAGTGGAAGAAAGTAGTCAACCAACGCTATATGGAGCATGACCTACTACTTAGACAACGCACTCAAGGGAGGGGTGTGATGGCCAATCCACACAACACCGCACTTGGGTTGAGGCATGGAATTGGGGGCTTTGTGATCTTGGATCACCAATCTAACTTGTAGATTGACAAGAAAAGAATGCACAAGAGAAAGGGAAATTTGGAACAATCCTCACACAACGGAGAGAAACAAAGCATAAGCTCTCAATTAGAATCTTGAATGCCAATACAATGCCATGGGGTGGCTATTTATAGCCAAGGGGGTGATACAATGGTCAAGGGTCTAATACCCTAAAGTCATAAAGTCTAAACCTACCTTGTCCCCTTAAAAGTCAAAAAGATAAAAGCCAACAAAGACTTTTGGAAAAGAAGCACACAACTTTCCAACATAGCCCACCGGATTTGACTTTGAGTGCATAGCCCACCGGATTTGACTTTGGTGTCCAAAGATGCCATTTCTAGAATCCTCCATGTGGGCAAGGCCTTCAAATTCGTGCAACCATGTGGGCCAAGATTTAATCTTCAATTTTGGGCTTGAATAAGTGATATTATAGGCCCATTTGCTCCATCCATGCATGGTAATACCCATTGGGCCTTTAATGAATCAAGATGAGCGCCCATTGAAGCATTCAACCTCTTTAATCTTCCTCATGTCATTGGGCCTTGAAAATCCAATTCCTCCACCCGATCAATCAACTCTGTGCCTTCTGCATGGTTCACATCACAGATGTTGGAGGATATGTTGTGGGCATGCGTTCTAGACTTCAGAGGATTGTGGGTATGCCACTTTCCTCTGGTAGAGTTTTCCTAAAAAAATATCTATCACTCTAACATTGTAATGGAACCATTAGAAGTTGTGTATGGAATATCGTTTTGTTCACCTGTTCGCTAGACAGAGGTTGGGGAGGTAGGTGTTCTTGGCTCGGAGGTAGTCTAGGGCACGACGAAGAAGGTTCAGCTTGTGCGTGAGAGGATGAAGGTGGCTTAGGACTGACAAAATTATTATACTGATCATATGAGGAGACCCTTGGAGTTTGAGGTTGGGGACAACGTGTTCTTAAGGGTCTCCCCTCAGCATGGGTAGTGGTAGTTTGGAAGGGGGGGGGGTAAGCTTTCTTCTAGGTTTATCATACCCTTCGTGGTGTTGCGATGAGTTGACAAAGTGGTATATCAGCTGGCGCTACCACTACCACTATAGAGGTTACATGATGCCTTCTATGTGTCTCAGCTCTGTCGGTATCAACATGATGACTTGCATGTCCTCGACTGTGGATAGATGGATATCGAGGACAATGTGACGTTCCTGGAGCGACCTGTGAGGATCGAGGACCGTCAGAAGAAGGTGCTTCCTTGATAAACCATTCCCTTGGTTCATGTGTTGTGGAGGCATGGTGACCTCAAGGAGAGTACTTGGGAATGGGAGGCACAAATTCATGCTGAGTACTCATAGATGTTTTGACTTTTGATCTTGTGTTTTCCTCTACAAGTCACACATCCCAAGTTCATGGCATGAGAATAAAGCTTCGATCATTGATCTTCCAAGTAGGGATTCTTCCTTCGTCTCTTTTTTCTATGAACCATGCGGGGTGGGTATGATGATGTTCCCTCTGGATATAAATGAACGAACTTTAATGAATATAATAAATATAATTTTAAATAACGAATGGGCGCGAATGATGATGATGATTCTATGTTATTTTTACCTTCGTTTTTATGTTGTGTATTGTATAGACTCACATCCACTGAAAATCGTGTCCATTGGTGGTCCTTTATTGTGCACTAATGAAGACTTTTTTTCTAGATAATCTTGTGATTAAATAGTTGTAACATGGAAAATGGTTAATCATGTAAAATCAGTTGATTAAATGGAAGACCAATAAATAAGAATACTTGTTTGGTCACCCTGGTTAACTAAACAGAAGGAAGGAACTTAATGAATGGTGTGGTTAAATCTGAGAACTTACTTTCTATGTTATGGTGATATGTGTGGTGGATCTGTTTGATGTCATATGGGGTGATGTAGAGGGGAATGGAACCTCTGGTTTAAGGGATGTTAGTTTTTGGATCTAAGGCCATGTGGAGTTATATGTTGGGGCTTGGTTTGGTTCCCATACTTCAAGGGGTCTCACAGATCCTTTTTTTTGTTGGGACTTTACAAGAGAACTAGGTGTGAATGATTAAATTTCTGCTTGGATATTTCCTTCTTCAGTTTAGTGTTGTTTTGACCTGTGGTTGTGCCTATTAGTTGGCCGGTAGTAGAGAATTATTTTTAACAGAATCACTTGAACATGATAACAAGAATGGATTCGATGAGGAATTTTTTATCCAGGAGTGGGTTGTGTTCTGGTTGTGGTTGTGGTGCATTTGGGAATATAGGGATAATAACAAGAGAGGTTGTGTACATGATGATTGTATGCTTCAAGACCCTTATATTGGGATGAGTGCTTCATTACCTATATGTATAACATTTATTTATTGTATTTCTTATATGCACCCCACCCATGTTGAGAAATTCGTTCCAAACACCCCTATCTCATGGGGGGTGATGTTATTCCCAACATTCTTATGAGTGGATGGTTATTAGCTCCTTTATGCTCCCTCTCCAAAGTATCCCAAGACTCTTCGGGTACGCTGTGATGGCCTAAGGTTAATTATGACTCAATACTCTTCGGGTAGGGTGTGTTGTGGTTGTTATACCAGGTGTGTACGAGTAGGTTTGTTTCCTAAGTGACTTAGGGATGAGGCCCAAGTGTCTTTGGGTGTGGCAGTGGTTGTTCTAGCTTAGGTATCTTTAGGCATGGCAGTGGTTATTGTGTCCCAAGTGTCTATGGGTGTGGTGATGCGTGGTTGTTGTGTCCCAAGTGTCTATGGGTGTGGGGATGCGTATTTATGATGTCCCATAAAGTTTTTGTTGGGGCGATAGTGGAACTGTAGTGGAACTTGTGGGGGCGGTTTGATGTGTAGGATGTCCTAAATAACCAGTGGGAAAGAGGTGTGAGGTACCCAAATATCGATGTACAATTACTATTACTCTACCTGACTTGCATTATTTGGGGAGTGTACCTTGGTGAGGCTGGGTGGATATTTTCCTTTCTAGGTTTTTTGGTTATCTCCACTTTCTCACAGGTCATTATAATACCTCCACACTTGTGCATTAGAGATTTTTGTTTTCCCTACCAAGTATGCCTTCATACTCACCCTACATATATAAAAATGCTTTCAAGTTTCTAGGAGGACCTGGAGGACCATGATGGACCTTACTATCTTGGGAAATGAGAGTTTTTTTGGTTTCTTTTATTTTCCTTTGGTACTTTCCTTTGGAGTTTTTCTTTTTTTGTATCAATTCATTTTGGACATGCATATGAGAATGGATTTTGGCTTTACTTTTACTTTCATATTTTGGAGTTGTTTAAGATTTACCATCTTATCTTCTAATCTTGTTCTATAAAAAGGGAAATTTCTTTCATTTTACATGAGATTATATACCCTTGGTGTTATTCTCCACTCCAGGGACTATTAAAGGTGGGACTCAAGGGTCATTATCTCTCCTTCAATTTGAATAAGGAAGGGTCTTGTATTTTGTTGTCCCTTCCCTCATCTTGGTGAAGTCGGGTCGTGACAAAGGTAGTAACGAAGGCAATATAATACTCAAGGGATGATAACTCAGTAGTATATGAGTCTAGATAAGGGGTAAGATTTTAATCTAAGGAGAATAGTCCAAGGCATTCCACAATAAGGTGCCTATAAAGTCCAAGGAGTGAATCCAAGGTAAAATCGGGCTAAGCAAAGACTGGGCCGATGGGCTTTAACCATGGAACCTACTTATCAATGCTAGATCCAAGGAGTGTATCCAAGGAATCTTGGATCCAAGGAGTGTATCCAAGACATCCTTTATTACTACATTAGGGATCATACGATATCATATCAGGCATCCAAATATTAGAAAAGGATCTGGTTATAGGTGGGTCTCAACCTAAGTAGTCTGTATCCTTGAATCAGAATGGGGTTCCTCAGTGCTCATGGTATTCTCTGATCAGAATCCAAGGAGAGATCAAGTTAGTACATTCCTATTTGATAGTCAAGTCATATAATAATTCAATTGGTTCAATCCTTTCATTTCATTAGTGTGATAAGGCCAAGTAGCATGCAACCATTTAATCAATTCATTTGGTTCATGCCTTGCCTTTCAGTAGTGTGGCAAGGCCAAGTAGCATGCAACCATTCATTTAATCCATTTAAGCATATTCCATATTCAAGGTTCATTTTTCTACCTTCCATTAATGTGGTAAGGGGTTCTATGGATATAAAACCTTCTATTCATTTTCATTTAAGTCCAAATCATATACTTAATATACTTTCCAATTCACATTTCACATTTTATTGACAAATTGAATCACTTAACTTAGGTGGGTCAAGTGGTATGTATACATGGTACTTTCCATTATGTAATTCACAATATACGCATTCCATTTAATATAGAAAGCTTACCCTTAGAAGGCCAAGAGAAGACACATCTGAACGGTGGCTCAAACGTGTCAAAACATTAAAAACCCAAATATAGCCTAACCTTCGACAAGGGGAGGATTGAGTTGTGGGTGTAACCACTAACAAGTAATCATATATTTGGAAAGATCATAGTCATATGGTTATAATAATTATAATCATGACATATAAATTTAAAAAATGACACCTGGAAAAATCGGTGGGCCCCACATGTATATTCCAAAATTGACGAACTTTAGGGATAAATTATAGACCACCCGCCTTAGGGTTGTACAATCCTTCTCCTATAGTATTGTACCTTGATTTGGATTGGATCGAAGTAGATCTAAGAAAAATGAAAAAGTTCTCAAACCTTGATATCTCGGTCAAGAGCAAAATAGAATGAGAACGACTCAAGAGGACTCGAGTACTTACTGTTTCACATCCAACATGACGAACAGAAGGTCGATTAGTTTCTAGATAAAGGAGATCTCTTGATTCCAAATTCAGATCTTAAAAAATACCCAAAAAATGAGAGAAAAGGATTAAAATCCCACTGAATCCTAAGTTGGATAAGAATGGGGATCAAATTAGACCATTAAGGGAAAAATTGGCAATTTATCCAGAAAAATTCCCCTTGCATAGTTTTTCCGCACTGTTTGAAAAACCATGCTCAAACCATGAACGGGTACTTGGGAATAAGGGGTGCTCAAATAGTTAGGCCGCATGACCATTCACTAACTGTGTGAGGTGGCTCTATCTAAGAAAACACAATCCATATAGTTTTCCAAACCATGTATAATTCCTACATGGTTTACTCTAAACCATGCGCCAAGCCTGTTTTTTCCAAAAAGATGGTTTTTGGGAACCAAACTATCCCCGAAAACCACTGAGACATTTACTAACCCATTTGAAATCCATAAATGGTACAATGTAGATATTTAAACTAAAATATAATGGATCCATACCTGATAAAAAACTGGATTCTTATAATCTTTCCCCTTAAAAGAACTCATCCCTAAGTTCACCTTCAAAGGATAGAGAAACATTTTCTAAGAAAAACTCTGGCCACTGGGCACATACGTCGGCTTCCATCTTCCAAGTGTTATCATGTACTCGACCATGCTTCCATAACACCCATACTAGAGGGACATACCAACCTCATAGAGCCTTCTTACTTCAGTCGACGATGCATATTGGATACTACTCAAAGGTAAAATCAACATCTAACTCAACTTCATCGGGATCAAAAGTATGAGATGGGTCAACATGATATTAGCGAAGCTATGAGACATTAAAGACATCATGCATGGCACAATACCTCTGTGGTAGTAGTAATTTTCAGGCTACCAGCCCGACTCTCTCTTGAATTTCAAAAGGCCCTTTAAAACGAGGTGATATCCTTCCCTTCTTTCGTAACCGTATATGCCCTATCCTGGGAGATACTTGAAGAAAAACAAAATCCCCAAACTCGAACTTAAGAGATCGTCAACAGTGATCAACATAATATTGTTGTCTAAACTGAGTAGTAGTCATACGCTTTCTAATCAGTTGAACTTTCTCTGAAGTCTCCTGAATGAGGAATGGACCTAGTAGGGATACCTCACCTACCTCTCTCCGGCAAAAGGGTGAATGACCTGGTATACTATACAAATCCTCAAACTTACACATCTAAATTGTCACCTAAAATCTATTATTATAGGTGAACTTGATGAGATGGATATGCTTCTCCCAAGAACTGGTAAAATCAAGGACCCATGCTTGGATCATATCCTCTAGAACCTGTATTTTCCATTATAATTATCCATTAGTCTAAGGGAGAAAAGCTATAAATAGAAGCACCTGAGTTCCCATAACTTTATGCAAACCCTTCTTGAACCATGAAGTGAAAGAGCATCTCTATCTTAAATGATAGTATGTGGAACCTTGTGTAGTTGTATGATCTCATGGACATACAATCTTCCCAGCTCATCAATTAAGAAAGTCTCCCAAATAGGAATTAAGAGGTATGATTTCGTTAGTCGATCAATGACTACCTAGATAGCATCACTATCCCTCAACGACCCAGGTAAGATGACTATGAAATCTATAAAAACAAATTCATATTTTCATTCCGGGACTAGAAGAGGTTGTAGCATGCCTTCGGGTCTCTGGTGCTCCACATTCACCTACTGACAAGTGGAACACCTAGTGATAAAGCCTGCTATCTGAAATTTCATCCCAGTCTACCAATACTAGCATCGTATGTCTCAATAAATCTTGGAGATTCCTAGATAAACTGCCCACTGAGAAACATGGGAATCCTTCATCAAATCCTCTCTCATATCTGTAGGAACCCAGATATGTCCATGTAGACTCATGATGTTGTCTCTGTCCACAGACCAATATGGAGGTGGGTTATCTCTTGATATACTCTCATGGAGAACCAAGCATTTAGGATCTGAAAACTACTTACACTTTACCTTCTCAAGAAGGGAAGAAGTAATTGTCATGGATGAGAGGTAAGACTACTCGTGACTATCATGAAACTCTAGATGTATCTCAGAAAAGAGGTCCATTATCTTCCATTCATCACTGGCTTCCTGTAAAACATGTGCTTTAGTTTCCTGACTCAGCCCATCTACAACCAAATTTCCCTTCCCAAGCATATAGGAAAGATCAAAATCAAAGTACTGAAGGTATTCAACCCATCTTCAATGTTTGAGGTTCAAGTCATGTTGTGAAAAGATATATTTGAGGCTCTTATAGTCTGTGTACACCACAAAGTGCTCACCCACTAGATAATGTCTCCAACAATGTAAGGCATGGATAAATGTTACTATATCAAGGTTGTGAATTAGGTAATTCCTTTCATGAGGCCCCAACTTCCAAGATCTATACATAACGAATTTTTCCCCCTGCATCAGAATTGCTCCTAGTCCAATGCCTGATGCATCACAGAAGATGTTAAAACCTATACCTAGATCTGAAAGAGTCAGAATATGTGCTGATAAAATCCTCCATTTTAGCTCCTAAAATTATTTCTCATATACTTCTGACTATATGAACTTAACACCCTTATTTGTAAGACCAGTAAAAGGTGAAGTAAGATGTGAGATGTCTTGTATGAAATTCCTGTAATATTCATCCATCCATAAGAAACTCTGTATATCAACACATTCTTGGCCTGTTCTCAAGAAACTAAAACACTAACCTTTCTAGGTCAACAGATACTTCTTATTTTGATATTATATGACCCAATAAGTGGAATTTGTTGATCCAAAAGTGTCACTTAGCAAGATTCACGTAAATATTATTCCCTATCAGTGTACTCAGAATGATCTAAAGATGTTTGGCATGGTCACTACGAGTTTGAGATTACACCAAAATGTCGTCCACAAACACCATGAAAAAATAATCCAAATAGGGTTGGAACACCCTATTCATCAGAGCCATGAAAATAGCGAGCACTTTCATAAGACTGAATGACCTAACAAGGTACTCATACATACTATACCTACTACATAAATCTATATGAGGTATGTATGATGGACTGACTCACACTTGATGATAACCTAATATTTGGTTGATCTTGGAGAAGACATTTTCTCCTTGGAGCTGGCTAAAAAATCATCTATTCGAGGTAGTGGATACTGGTTCTTGACCGTAAGCTGGTTCAACCTTATGTTACCCATGCATAGACGTAAATTTCCATCCGTATTCTTGAAAAAATACTTGGGTGAACCCCAATAGGATGTACCGATCCATATAAAACCTTTGGCATCTAAATACTCTAACTTCCTCTTGTGATCCTGAACCTCTGTAGGTGCCATCTTGTACGGTGGAACGGGCACTGGAGCTACTCCTGAAAAAAGCTCGATCGTAAACTCTACCTGTCTCTTAGAAGGTAAACTAGAAAAATCATCAGGGGAGACATCCATAAAAAGATCCACTACTAGAGGGAAATAAATTTGAAGAAAACCCTGATCCTTTATGAATATATTTGAAATTTAGGTGGTCACCCCACCTAGCCCATGATGCTTCGGTCTTGCTCTCCCATCCTGGACATCCCACTCACCCTTATGCATATAGCTTATACCATCTAGTGATTTAAAAGATACTCTATGGTGATAATAGTATACAAAAGCGTGATAGTGAACCAACCAGTCCATTCCAAGAATAACATCGAATCCTGTCATCTCGAGAAAAAGGAGGTTCCATAAGAAAGGGAAACTGCCTATCTCAAGGGGATAGTCCCTACACTGGTGTATTCCCTCTATTCGTACCCTAATGACATATCTAGGGTCATTACACCATAGTGATACTGTATCTCTAGTATGAGGCTTTCCACAATGGATACAGAGATAAAATAGTTTGAATCACCTGTATCAAATAAAGAAGATACTATAGTAGAGGCTAATAGAATAGTACCTCGTACTATAGATGTTCATGCTGTTAGATCCTTGGGTATAGGTTGTAGTTCGTGCAACTGATCTGATCCACATCCTTGTGCAATAGATGGGCTACCATGATTATAACTACTCTACTATCACTACTAGTAATTATGGGTCTAGATACCACAACCAAGACCTCCTCCTCATCTATACCTACCGGTACTATTCCAAACCCCCACCTAACACAGTGTAAAATAACTCTCCCCTGAAGGTTAAGCTAGTACAAATCCTTTTCCACTCGAGGTTGGTGGAAAGGTCCTGCAGAAATGCTGTATATTCCCCATACGAACAGAATCCCAACACTCTAGTGGGTCTCTATCACACCGAGGCTTTGAATGACCCCATAGTCCACACTAATGACACACCAAAGAGCTATCTAAACAGTTACTCTTGTTGTCACTGTGCTGATGAGAAAATTTGAGAGAATGCTTCTTGCCACCGGAAGAACTACTGGACTGACACAGCAGTGGTCCTCTATGCCTGGTACTATTGTTGTCCCTCAGGTTGCACTCAATTATAAGATCCTGATAAACTATTGAAGAAATGGTAGTTAGGATAAAGACATTCACATGTGTATTAATGGTGTACCTAAGTCCATCCTCTATCATGTGAAAGATCATCACCAGCTAAAAGTAGTTCAAATCACTGTAAAATTGTGAAACATGCTGAATATTCAATAACGACATAGAACCCTACCCAAGACGCATAAAATATCTAGATCTATCATATCTTATCATATGAGGAAGGAACCAATAATAGAAAACAATTTTGAAGTCTTCCCATATTAATCCTTGGTGGTTATCAGCCTGGGTAACCACATCCCACCAATGTTTGGCTGAATCCTGAAGCATGTATATAGAAAGCTTGACTCTCTTCTCTAGAGGCGTTTCCAGATGCTCAAAGAAACACATGATGGCCTCTATCCAAGACTCAACAGCATATAGACCATTATCTCCCAAGAATGTAGGAGGATGTTACTCTTGGAACTCACGAGCCACATCATACATCGTAGGTGCAAGCCATAAAGCACCATGCATAGACTGCATCAGACATAGAAAACTATCAAAAGATTGGGAAGCAGTGCCTAAATCCAGTATAGCAGGCGGTGTCTCGAGTGACACTCCATGAGGTAAGACTAGCAGCTTAGGTCCCACCATGTCTAGAGCATGGTCGTCTCAGCATTCCTGGCATACAATATGAGGACGTTGTGGTGGAATTGGTCTACACATTCCAAACACACACCTCATAACAAGCTTTGAAGTAGAAAGATTACATCACTAGTAGAAACTAAATGTAAGAAAACTCACTACCCAAGGAATATTACCCCAACTACCCACTTAGATGGCCATGTATCAGTAAGTGATCAAATATAAGTTTCCTTTCATTTAACATTAATTTCCAGGTTCACTCCTTTACCTTTCATAAACACGAGAAGGCAGGATAAGGATGTGAAACCAATTCATTTTAGATATTATGATTCACTTTATAATGGATAGTTATTTCTGATTAATCAGTTCCCACACACCTATCACCATAAACAACACCCATTTATTTATAGAATAATGGCTCGAATTGGTAAATTACCCATCCCAAACCATGAGGGCCCATGCACCTCATGAATTGAGACAGACAATCACTCAATCACATCTAAGAGTAATACACTCATAATCTAACTATCAAAACATCACTTATCAATCATAGGCATATCAAGCAAAGAAAAATAGTTAAATGCACCTAAATGGCATGGCAATATGCGTGACATTTGAATTATAGGTGCCTAAAATGATGCATGTAACAATAATCTTTACCCTCATATCATCGGGCCAAGGATGAAAGAAACCCCTTAAACAGAGTAATAATCAACAATACCAAACAACATGTTCATCACCCAATGGTGAAATAATATCAACTGTAATAGGGAAAAGCAGAACAATAATTATAATTTTAGGCAACTTGGGTTTTACCCTGAACATGGGTCTGTGATGCCTAATCATGACTTAAGACCAAGTCCCAAGAGTTCCTAATCTCCAATATATTATCTCTAAATAGTAATGTAAGAAAAGAAACTACGTCTGATACCACTTTGTGATGTCCTAGATCTGGATGCCACTCAACGGGTGCCCTAAGCCCGGTGGGCCACATGGCATCAAGCACAACTACCTGAACACCAGAGGATGCCGACTAGTAGCGAGGGCCTAGGGTGTGTCAGTGGGTAGACTATTATCTCATTAACATAGTGTATCATAATGGGTGAGAGTAAAAATAAGTAAATAGTATAATCAATATAAGTAAATAAAAGTCACATCGTAAAATAAAGACAATAGAAACAATAACTGAAACAACTAGAATAGCATTCAACCACTGATGGTATGTCATGCCACAAGAAAACTAGAAAACATGGATACAAAATAGTAGGCATAACATGTTCCAAAAAATTATAAAGGAATCAAAATACTATCCGAATAATCTTGTGCTCCAGCTCGGTCATCAGCTATCAAGATCCATACTAAATAGCAGGAAATCAGGTGTTTGAAACCATATGATTCACTTTTTCAACACCTGCAACCATGTAATCTACCCCAAGTAACAAACAACACCCAGAGAGGATATGAGATAAATCTCAGTGGGCTACTACCAATGGTGTCTATAAAATCTGGTCCGCATAATGGAATATAACATTGTGTCGGCATGTATATATAAATTAAAGTAGTACAATGTAACTAAATACCCAATTACCTACTTTATCCCTTTAATGGTGTCTAAACATGTAACCAATTCCTTACTTGATTGTTACCAATTTATTAATAAGTCACTTCTTAATAATAGTAAAGGTTTCAAGATGTAACAAGTCAAAATGAGATGATATTTAATAATGAAGTTACAAGGTAGTAACCAAGGAAATATAATCCTCAAGGGACACTAACTCAGTATTATCTGATTCTATATAATGGGTAAGAGTGTAATCCAAGGAGAATAGTCTAAGTAATTCAACAATGAGAGGCCTACCAAGTCCAAGGAGTTCATCCGAGGTAAAACGGGGTCAAGTAAAGACTGGTCCTGATGAGCTTTAACCATAGAACCTACTTGTCAATGCTTGATCCAAGGAGTTTATCCAAGGCATCTTGGATCCAAGGAGTGTATCCTAGGAATACTTTATTAATACATGAGGGATCCTACAATATCATACTGGGCATCCAAACATTAGATAAGGATCAGGTTCTAGGTGGGTCTTAACCTAATCAAGTCGTATCCTTGAATCAGAATAGGTTTCCCAAGTGCTCATGGTATTCTCCAATCAAAATCCAAGGCAAGCTCAGGTTAGGAAATTCTTATTTGATAGTGAATTCATATAATAATTTAATTGTTTGAATCCTTTCCTTTCATTAGTGTGATATGGCCAAGTATCATGTAAAAATTTAATCATGTCATTTGGTTCAAGACTTTCCTTTCATTAGTGTGATGAGGCCAAGTAGCATGCAACCATTCAGTTAATCCATTTAAGCATATTCCATATTCAAGGTTCATTTTGATACCTTCCATTAATGTGGTATGGGGTTCTATGGATATGAAACCTTTTATTCATTTAAATTTAAGGCCAAGTTATATACTTAGTATATTTTCCAATTCACATTTCACATTTCATTGTCAAATTGAAGCACTTACCTTACGCAGGTCAAGTGGTAAGCATACATGGTACATTCCATTATTCAATTCAAAATATACACATTCCATTTAATATAGAAATCTTACCCTTAGAGAGTTCAAGTTAAGTCACACCTGAATGGTGGCTCAAATGTGTCAAAACATTAAAAACCCAAATATGGAATAACCTTCCACAAGGGGTGGATTGATTTGTGGGTGTAACAACTAACAACTAATCATATATTTAGGAAAATAATAACAATACAGCTCTAACAAGTATAATCATGGCATATAAATTTAAGAAATGGAACCTGATGAAATTGGTGGCCCCCACACATATATTACAAAATTGACCAACTTTAGGGATAAATTATAGACCACCCACCTTAGGGATGTAAGATCCTTATCGTATGGTATTGGACCTTGATTTGGATTGGATCAGATTATATCTAAGAAAAAGATAAAAATGCTCATACCCCAATATCTCGTTCAAGATAAAAAAGGCAAGGAGAATGACTTAAGAGGACTTGAGTACTTACTGTTGCGAATCCAACATGATGAATGAAAGCTCAATTTGTTTCAAGATGAAGGATATCTCTTGATTCCAAGGTTATATATTCAAAAATCCCTAAAAATGATAGAAAAGGAGGAAAATCCCACAAAATCCTGATTTGGGGAAGAAGGTGGATCAAATTAGATCATGAAGGGAAAAATTGGAAATTTACCCATAAAAATGACTTATGAATGGTTTGTCCGCACGGTTTGACAAATTGTGCGTAATCTAAGAATAGGTACTTGGGAAAAAGGGGAACTTGCATAGTTAGGCCACATAGACGTTTTCTAACTACGTGATGTGTCTCTATCCTGAAAAACACAATCCTCAAGGTTTTCCAAACCATGCGTAATTCCTACACGGTTTACTCTAAACCGTACGCCAAGACTATTTTTCCCAAAAAGATGGTTTCTAAGCTCTTAAATTCCCCGGAACAACCCTGAGACCTTTAATAACCCCTTAAGAATCTAAAATGGATCCAAAGTAGAGATTTAGATTGAAATTTAAAGAATCTATACCTAAGTGAAAAACTGGGTTCTTACAATCAAACACATTTTATACATATATATAGGTACAACCAAGGAAATCATTTGAAAATCCCATTTTCATAAAAATGATAATATAAAAACACCAAATAAAATTATACCAACACAAAAAAAATCATGAATCAAACATAATAATATTTATTAGAAAACTCAATCATCAAATGGTATGCTTTAGAAAGGAAATGGATGTAATCAACTACCCCAACGACGTGAAAATGTAATGAAACTATGGGATAAGGGAGCACCAATCACAATAAGGAATCCAAACACCCCAAAATCAAAGGAAAAAACACAAATTATCCAGATCCAAGACAAGAGAGAAGAAGGAACCAAGAGGGTAATAGAAGAAGAGGATAAAATTGAACAAAAACCATAAATAACTCACCTAGGAACCTTGAGGAAGCACCAAAGTAGGAAGAAGAAGCAAGGGGGAGAATATCAGGATGCTCCTTAATGTTCCTAGGTCAAACAATAGGGGAGGTAGGATGATTTAGGTTAAAACATAAGGATGAAACATTTTTAGTTTTAATTGTTTAAGAATCTGGGAAAGTCACATGGTTTTGAGGCACAATTTTCCCAATCATGAACCAATAATATCCACTACTAGAAAGAAGGTAAACCTTCTAGAGTTAGCTTAATGATTTAGGAAAACATGTACCATGCCTGAAATTTGGATATTTAAAATTATAGATCCACCGTGCACACTTTCCACGCAGTTTACCATAAACATGCGCAAGTTGTGTTCCTTGTCTCAGACACCCCCTAAGAGATACATGGTTTCTCCTTTTCCTCACACATTTTGGGAAAAACCATGTATAGGGAATGAAAGTGTAATCATTCAAGACAAAATTGAACTTTAAACTCTCTTATCCTTCACCATATATATATTTTCCTCTCAAATTGTGCACATAGACCTTGCACAGGGCGAAAACAACCTCAAAACCTACAAAACTAAAATATTATCATGGGAACCCAAAACGAACCTCAACCAAAATGAAAAAACTTACAATAAAAAATAAAAATGAAATAAATAAAATAAAACCATTGCTGGAGTGTGACAGAAACACACACTCATGTGTTTTGGCATGAGTTTTAGAAAAACTCCCATTTTGTGTGATAACACAGGTGCCATAGCTTTATCTTAGAACCCAAAAAATCTATCATGAGAAAATAAAATAGATATAAGACATAATTTCCTTAGATATTATACATAAAAATAAGTTATTTTACAGTTTATTATAATGAAATATTAATTTTCTAACATTTTTGATAACCTATAAATTCTGATAGATTTAAATATATTAAACAGAAGTGTCGTATGATCAGTATAAAATGATCATTAATATACATCTCTTTTACCTATCTCTTTATAGTTAAAAAATCCTAAAAAATGGGGGAGAATATTTTTATAATGTTTTTATTTATCTTTTGTTTTTATTACCCTATTTATAAAAATATTTGGATAGATATTTTCTATGAAAATTCTTAAATTTCATGAAAACGATGTTCATCCAAATATTCTTTGGATAGGCTATTTCCTCTAAATTTTTCTAATGTAGACAAGTTGTTCATATCACCGATCATAATTTTGTAAGAAATTAATATTTTAAAAACTCTTAATGAGGTAACTATTAATTTATTCTTATAATTTATATAGAGAAAACATAGAAAAAGTTCTGTTCCAAACATTTAATTTATATTAGAAATGTATTCATTTGATAAAACATAAAAAAATTATAATTAAAATTACAAAAGTGAAGGGATAAAAAACATATAACTTTCATAATATTTTTATTTCAACATCCTCTAAGATTGAGTCATAACCATTGGATCTTTTTGATTCAAACCATCACTCTCTCTTCTCTATATAGAGCATGGGTGACTTAGTTCTTTCTCCTCTCTACTTGAATCTAAAGAGAGATCTTGTCAGTTTGTTTTTCTTCTATCTATTTGATTATGTACTTTACCTATTTCTCTTCAAGTTCATCCATTCATTCTAAATGGAAACCTTTTAAGTTTTATAAACAAGGTTAGTTGGTGAGGAAATATTTATAGATAGAATCTATTTTTAGAGTTATGATTCTCTTCTAAAATTAGCTATTTTTTACAGGATATGAATTAATATGTATTTCATAAGAATACTTTGATCTTAATTAACAAATTACTTTATGATATTTTTATATTTATTATGAGTTTAATGAGGTATATGGGATAAATAAATTTTCCTTAAATGTTTTTAGAAAATATTATAGTTTGTCATGAAAGTTTTGAACCTATGGAAATACCCTTAAAAGGAGAATATTATTTTGTAACCCATAAGTTACCTGACAATATTGGTTCTATAAAAATATCCTTAGATGATAAATCTATCTTATTTATTTAAGTGATATGGTAAAGAAGCTATATCATTTTACACTGGATGTAAGAATTGTTTCCTTGTAGATTAAAAAATAAAATTTTCTAAGGAATAGTGAGAGAGAAACCCTGAACGTTCAAGATATCTATATTCTGGATATATTATGCAACATGAGAAAATTAAAATTATTAAATTTTATATGTAATTACATTTAATAAATTAATATAACAATTTCCAAGATCAAGATACATTAGTATCCTTAGTTTATCAGCAAAGTTTTAGAGAAGTTCATGGAAGACCAAAATATCAAGAATGATCCCATTCCTATTAGATATAAAGTTTTTTTACTTTATTGTTGAAACTATT
This sequence comes from Viscum album, assembly GCA_963277665.1. Classification (NCBI taxonomy): domain Eukaryota; kingdom Viridiplantae; phylum Streptophyta; class Magnoliopsida; order Santalales; family Viscaceae; genus Viscum; species Viscum album. Next base: position 1,815,315,876 of record OY728156.1, read on the forward strand.
GTGAAGATGAGGATTACATATTTTCTTTAAAAGAGGTGGTTCTTTTAAAATCCAATAAATTTTTTTCACACTTATGAATTTGAAGATATTAAGGAAAATTTCATGATAATAGGAAAGTTGGTGAATATTCTCACAAATCATCCGAGTTTCCTTGAAAGAAAACAAAAACTATGTTTGATGAATCTTTTTTTGAGTTCGTGAAAAAGAATAATGAGAAGAAGGAGGGTGATATAAATTTTTTCTTGGATGTTTCTAAAGTGAATGAATTAAAGGAATAAATATTTGATAATTTTAAGGAAGAATATAAGAAGAATAAGGAAGCTAAAAATGTTGAGACTAATGGATTTAGAATACATTTGATGTTAATAAGGGTTAATATGTGTTGGGTATGAGAAGAAGAATTGAAGTGAATAATCATGGAAAATTATTATTCTCCATATAAATGTGATGATTGATTTGAAAAGATGATAAAATGTAAAATACATGTGTTCAGAAATACATATTGTTTACCACAATTTTTGGAGAAAAATACTAATTGGAAGAATGCCATGCAATATATATATTTTTTATGAGTAAGATTTGAAGTTGTTTGGAATTTATATCAATCCATTTCTCAACAATATATACCAATACAATTAAACTATTCTGCATTAAAAATGTATATTTTTCATGGACTTCTTCCAATTCTTCTTATTATAAAAACAATTTAGTAAACAATGTGTATTCCTTAACAAATTTATTTGACATTTGAAGATCAGTTAAAATCTATTGTCAAATTTATATGTGGAATAGTAATTCTCCATGACTCTTCACATTAATTATTATTATCATCTCCAAAACATATTTACCCATATTAAAAAAACTAAATCAAAGTCCATTGGTCTCAATAATCTCCCCTTTGATTTTTTTCAATACTCTTAATAATTCACCAAGACAATATGAGGATACTCAAAAAAAATTTCTCCACCTTATTTAAAATAAATTCAAAGGTGTTTTTATGAGTTCAAATATAAAATTATCACTCCTTAAATAATGGAACCACATTCTATCTTAAAGAAATAAGATTTTAGTAATTCAAATTTAAGTCTATGTGGGATAATCCAGTGTAGAAATCAAGTGTGTTATTACCAAACATTCAAAGATGTCCCTAATGAAAATTTATCTATGATACCTTTCTTAGTATCATTTAAATTATTCATTTTAGAGGATATCTAGGCATGTTTTTCAAGAGATATCATGTATATTACTTAAAAAACACATTAAAACATTTCAAGTGCATAAAATATTACCCCTATATCTCATCCTTTTTAAGGTCCATCACTCCCCATTGATAAGTAGTTCAACATAATCAAGGGAGATGTTCAAGTGTGATTATCATACCTCAGATTTAGTGTTTCTCCACTTAATGGGATACACTTCATTAATCATCATGGATATAAGAGTTCTCCATGATGATAAACTCTTATAATTCAATTCCCTATATTAAAGTTAATATAAAATAGCATGCGAATAAGGAGGTACCTCAAATGTTCATAGAAGAAACACTAAGAATGAGAGTCTCCTTTCAATCTAGAGTTCTTCTTCTTCTTAGATTTCATAAAATGTGGGATTGATTTTTCATTATAAGTTGAAACTTTTGATATGGATATATTTTCCTCTTCAGTATTAGAAGCACTATTTTGTTCATGAAACCTCTTCTTCATGATTTCTTCTTCAAGTATCACCACTTTCTTTCCTTTTCACTTATTACGTTTCTAATCTTTCTCTATTTGTTTGATCTTATCACACAATTCATTGGCGAATATATCTTTCTTCACTACCTAAAATCTATTTTCATTTACATTATGAGTAATATCACTATATAATATATCTATTCATTTCTAAACTTTTTGACCATACTGACCACATAGACCACAAACTTCATTCAATAATTCAATTTTTTGCATGTTTTGATAGTTTAGATGATGTCTTAGTCACATGATTATATTTATGATAATATATTCTCATTTTTTAAACATTAATCTAACTTGATTCATATATAGTTTATTATAATGACATGTTATACCAACATGAATTATTTTCATGACAAAAAAATCCAAAACTATAAAAGTATCCTCTAATCATTGATCTTCTAGACTAACAGTATATATGCTCTGAAGATTGTTGTTATAGTCTTTTCATACACTATGGATGTTTTTTCTTAGGAGGAAACCTTCTATATGAAATTTTCCACTCTTCCTTTATGAAATATATCTTCTCATTTATTCCATTTAACTTGATTTTTTTAGTATTTCGTATCAAACCAACACAATTATAGATGACATATACACATTGAGACTGATTAGGAGTAGAAAAAACATGTCTTAGTTGACACTTCTTCTTAGTATCTTATGATGATTCAAATTTGAGTTCAAATTATCTAATGAAGTATTATCCCATTTTCCTTAACTCATTTTTAGTAGTAAGACACATGGACTACATCGTAGACAATTATTCTTCTTTCTTAGCAAGCCTTATACCTATATCATTCACAATTTTCTCAAATTCATCTATCATTAACCTATTTTGTTTATTTTTTTCAATAAGTTTTGATTCTTCCTTTCCAACTGGTTTTTATTCAACAATTTTCATCTTTACTTCCAACTCAAATATCTTTATCTCATATGATCTTATTTATTTTATACATTTCTACTATTTCTAGTGATGTTTATTATTTTCAAATTTTATTTCATCAACATATTTCTTTAGGATTTTCTTTTCCTTGATGTGTTTCATATTTTCCAAAAGTGTATCTTAAATATTTTTTTGCATTCATTATAGTTTAGTTATCGCATCACCTTCATCATCTTAAAATGAGGTTTTGTATTTCTTGTATTTTTCCATAAGACACATAAGATTCTTATAATATCTTCCATATTATGACTCACTACTTATTGGTAAAAAGACATCCATTTCTCTTATCATCATATTTATCTCCTTGGAATTAAACCTATTCTTATAAGTATTCCAATTACTTTTCTAGGAATTGTTATTTTATTTATCTAATTCAATGTCAACAACCTTATTCTTTGTATATTCACCATAAAAATGACCACTTATTTTGAAATTCTAACAATTGTGTGATTTATTTTCTGTTTTCATTTCTATATGACCCTTTTTAACAATCTTGAAATGAAGGCCAACATTTGAATAAATTCCTATTCAACTTCCTCATCCTTATAACCACTTTATTCTGTCTCTTATTTGATTTTGGTTTTACCTTTTATCATGGATTAAAATTCAATATCATCTCTCACCTTCTTATTGAATGCTATCATTTTTATCATTTCACATGATTTTATAATATTATGAAGTTCAACCAATGATATATCTTCTCTGTCTTCCAAATATTAAACCTTTGAATCAAATCTATCTAGAAAATTTATCATCAACTTCTTCACAAGGGATAAGTTATCCAACTTCTTGCTAAAACATCTGATTATACTAACAATATCATTTAATATTATAAATTAGTCATTAATACTTTCATAATCACCCATTTTTACATCTTCAAATATACCTCTCTAGATTTGTAACCTAGCTTAATTGACTTTAAGATTTCATTTATAGCTACTTATTAGTTTATCCCAAATCTCCTTACCACTTTGGATATCAATCACTTTAGTGTATACCTTCTATGATAAAGCTATTAGGATTACATTTTGAGACTTTCCTTCTATATCCAAGTTCCTCTAATCTTAAAAAGTTGTTGAGTCATGATTATTATATGGTGAAAATCTAACTGTAGATGCATATATTAATTCTACCCCATGTGATAAGAGATTCAAGATCATCATATTTCTATAACCATGATAGTTAGAACCTTTGAAAATAGGAACACCCATACTATTTTATGAATAAATGTTATCTATACTTATAAGTCTGTTGGATCTTTCAGAGGTGACCTTAGATATAATACCACTTACAGACCCCATATCAGTGTTGGTATACATGGCCTTGTAGAGTACACGGCCAGACCCTGTGTGGGTGGCATGCCATGTAGAAGTACATGGTTTGAAGAAGTGTCCAGCCAGGCCGGTTGAGGGACACGGGTATGTACCCCATGTAGTGTACATGTTGTTTAACCACCTTACATGCCATGTACCTAATGTGTTTACATTACTAGGACAACAAGAGTACCTACCCATGTGGCGATATGAGGGTACACACCGTGTATGGTATCTACATGATGTGCACTTCTACCTTGGTACCCTTTGAGGGTCTTTTCTTGTCTTGTACCCTAGTGTTAGAATTGAACCATAGAGTAGTCCATTCTGGGTAGTTTTCTACATAGATCATGACGGTAAAACCCATGGATCATTCTAAGGTCTCCTAATTGTTGTTTTGGGTCTTCTATCTAAATTTATAGGTTCTTTCTCCAGTAATCAAATTCATTCATCTCCTAAGTGAGAGATTTGGACATGAATGGTAGGTTTTGTGTTCAGAACAACCTAGTTTGAGACCATGATTTGAGATGAGCTATGAGATATCTCCCATGACCTTTTCTTTTGAGGACATTACCCTTGTGAGATGTTCTCTTCTGGCCTATGAGGCCATGAGACCGGTTGATTTCAAGGATCCCCTGTGGGATGCCTTTGTTTATGAGCTATTACAGGGAGTCCCTTGTAGGATCCCTTACCTATATATCATTCAGAGGATACCATGTAGGATGCCTCTATCCTATTTCTATTACTAAGGATCCCCTGTGGGATTTTTTTCCTCATGTGATGACTCAGGGAGTCCATTGTAGGATCCAAAAACCTGTGTATCATTATAAGGACCTCAAGTAGGGTGCTTCTTTAGTGTTTGGCTTTAGAGACCCTATAGGTGCCCATTGTATGAACGAACCTGATTTTTTTTACATTGGGTTTTGTTATATATAGTATCAGGTGTCACCTTAGAACCCATGCTGAACTGGTAAGCCTATGGGGCTAAGGCTGAAGTGTTGGGTTGGGTGTTCAGGCCACCCTCACTCTTTGTTTGTGTTTCACTTGTTTATTATTGATTCAATTATGTTACCTACGGTGCTTACTCACTAGTGATTGTTAATCCTAACATGAGGTGTCTTTATTTATTTTGGGATTCCCACACATTCTTTCTTTGGATCCTTCTTCTAATCCAAGTTAATTCATATATTTACTAGTAAACCCATAGTTACTACTTGAGTCATGGCTATTGATCTTGGATGTATATATGTTGTTTATAATATTTTTTGGATGTCTAGAGGTGTTTTATGGAGTCCAATTTTTGAGTCTTACATGATGTATATAGGATTACTTAGATATTTCTATCTCCTTGGATCTAGATGACTTGTATGACCTGAGTGATACATTAATTCCCTATTGTAGGAATGTCTTGGACATGCTTAGTGGGCTGATGACTTGTATTACCTGAGTGATACTTAGGATTCCGTATTATAATAATTCCTTGGATGAACTTAGTGGGATGATGAATTTTATTCCCTGAGTGATACTTAGATTCCATATTATAGGAATGCCTTGGACAGACTCAGTGGGATGATGACTTATACGCCTTGAGTGATACATGGATTCCAAATTGTAGGAATTCCTAGGATGGACTCATAATCTAGTTGTTTCTATAGATTCCTTGGATCTTTCTACTTAGATATTTATACGGTAGTGGATGAAATATATTGAGTATGATCTTGGGTCTTGATTCCATGGGATTCCTTGGGCCTTGCCACCCCTTGGGACAGACTTTATTGGACTCACGTAGGACATGTTCGGTGGACATGCTCATAGGACTCCAACCAGTGCCTTTAACGAGTTTCCATCGAGATGATACTGGGACTCGATGAGGATTCCTTGTCCTTTTATACCTTCAATCCAGCCATTTGTGGTCTGACACTTGATTATACATAATTTCCATGATGGATATTATAATTGTGATTACACAGCATAAGCCGATGTGGATTCCTTGGATGTATTCCATAGATTAGGCCCTTGGGGTATGACACATGATTACTTGGTGTTGGACATATTTGGTTGTAATGAACTTTTATAATATTGACCATCAGTATATGGTATCCTTGTTTCAATTATTGGTGATAAGTACAGGTGAACCCAGGAGTAGGATGGATATTCCCCCTATGGTGACATAGATTTCTCAAAGACATTTTCAGTATTGGTCAAAGAAGGTATATTTAAATTAGGATTATAGACCTAGAGATTGAATTAATGATAAAAAACATGAGTGGAATGATGTACAACTCAATTCCCTTGTACAAGATTTCCAGAAAATTAGAATTACGAACCCAAGGATCGACTGTTGTTGTTTTTTATGTGATTTGTTTCACTAACTCGTGAATATTCATATATATGTATATATGTATAGGCATGATACTATACATGTATATGTATATATTTATGGACATCCATGTTGCCACTTTCCTAGTTGTATGGGATTATGTACCTGGTGTTCGACTGTGGCTTCATGTTTGGTTTCACTTCTTTTTTTTAATTATGCCTCAGCTAGGCTAGGTAGTTTAATTTTTCATACACTTATAGAAGAAAATTTATAGGTTTCTTGTTGGGGTGGTCTACTAAGATTATTTATCACCTTTGTATATGAACATTGGTGAATGTGCATACCTTATGTATTATTTTCAGGTTGTGTACGAGTTGTATAGTGGAAACGGATGAGGCCCAAAGTTGCATGTTCAAGCGGAGCTGCTCATGTGAGGTCTTATGATTGAGTTGTTGTAGTTCAATAGTGTTGAGAGATTAGGTACATGGTTTGGATCAGAGTTAGTAGTAGAACCCTATATTTTTAATTTTAGTTTCTTTTATATTTATGTATCTATATGGTAGACCTAGTGGGTGACTAGTGTTGTATTTAATTGCACATATGTTCGGTATTTTTCAGCATTTTATTATTATACCATGTTATATTTCAGTTGTTTAATACATATACACTCTGTTTACTTTCCTTCATTTATGATAGTTATCCATTTCCACTGTTTTCTTACTCTAATATAAGGGAATAGTATCCCCAATATCACACCATAGGACCTCACTGGTAGTCGGAAACCTCTAGCATACAAGGAGGTGTGCTTGAGGCCTCATAACCCACCATACCAGGGAACCATTTATTGGAATATGGGTCAGGTTGTTACTCCCAATTTAGGGGAGAAAACTAACTTTCATAGGAGTTAATTATCAATAGTATCTTCTATGGGAAGTGTTTTCTTTGGTTGTCAGCTAAGAAAGTGCATCTGGTCGTGATAAGAGGATTTTCATTAGTGGATAAACAAACCTTGGAATCAATGAACACATTAATTTTTAAAAACAGGAAAAAATATTAATAAAAAAATGACCCTTGACATTTATTCTAAGATGAAAAGAAATAATATAACCTCCCACTTTCTCACCCATAATCAAACCACTAACCCATATTAAATTCTTATGCGTTTCCATTTTTAATTTTTTATTTGTGTTCATTTCACCATACGACCCTACAAAGTGGAATCAAATCCACCAAAGTTGAAATGATGATGGGTAGAGAAGGGTTTACATATTATAGAAAATTTATGTTTTCTATAATCAAAATTTGAAGATTTATTCTAAAACCTATTATCAATTCAACTCCATCGATGTAAATGGAATAAAAATGGCTCTAAAATTAGGTCAGTAGAGGAGGTAAAAGTTTGGGTTAAACTCAGGATTCTATAGTACCCCATTACTAAAAAAGATAGTGGTTATTTTCTAGTGGAATCTTTAGCGTTCCATGTCAGCTCCATGTCACCATTACCTCATCTAAAAATCTCAATGATTTATTCTATTTTGAAAATATATTGATCAATCATAGTCTATTTCCAGCGATTAAAGAGTCTATTCCCACTATTTTTACTATTATGGAAACCTTTGTATTATTATATTTTTTATATTGATACTAAATAAATGGAGGAAAATTTTGGTAACATAATTAATCTCAATTAATTTAATTATTATATCTAGAACCCCATAATGGAAGATCTTCTTTATATTAAACATTTTCAGAATTCCCCCATGGGGACCACTAATCCCATTACCATGAAATCGATGAATCCTTGATAAGTGGAAAATATGGTTAAAAGTGATCTCTGAGTACCCCATAACTTGATGTAGAGTGGGTCGTTCTAAAAAGGAATTGAACTACTCAAATCAAGCAATGGATCAACAAGGGTATCTTCTAAAATTTTGCAAACAGCAATGTTTCATTTCTTCTATGGTGAAAATAAGAAAATATGTATGAAAGTAAAACTACATAGAATAACGAAAACAATATACACTATATTTTCATATTGAAGTATATGGATGTGAAAAATGTATTGAATCATGTAACATACCAACCTAGGGTGCCATCAAAATTGGATTCTGAACCAATCCATCATAAGACTTGAAGGGTGTTCATGATCCCCATGGAAAGAAAACTAGTTCTTGGGAAGCACAGAATATAACTTTTGAAGGATTTCACCATCATACAATAATAAAAAATTATCAGTGGAAATAAATGAAATATACATCCAAATGGAGACACATATAACTTAACATCCAGACATGATATACAACTAAGACATAAATAAAAGATCAATGGAAATACATGTACATAATCCATAACATAAAATACAATGGTATAAATGGTTGATACAAGAAATAAAATATGAATAAAACCCCAAACCAAATACAAAAACCTTTGTGTTACCCATGACCACCATCCAACCATACTTCTCCCTCAGAAGATCAAATAAGCGAATTAGACTAAAATAAACTTGGACCTATAAAATACAAGCATGAGCTAAGAAACCCAGTAGGTTTCCAACCACTAAATCAAATCATTCACTTTCATATTACATCCTAAAAAAATAAAAGTTTCAAATATAGAAGAAAAATAAACATTTTTTAAATGGATTTATAAAAATAAACAACAACACATTATAATTATGTTAACAATTTATATAGGATTTTCATTAAATGTAAATAATCACTTAGAAATTTTTTTCCTCATACAATACCTCTTGGCCAAACCAAAATTTTAAAACCTCACCATATAACTATTTCATAAATACCCCTTTTTTTAAAACAAGTTTCAACACATAAAAGGCGTTCCCCATTTATACATTGTTTTATAAAACATCTTTGAAAACCAACATTTCCCTAAAACTAGGAACATTGGCCAAAAACCCCATTTTCGAAACCTAAACACACTTAGAGATTCAAAAATAGTCCCCATATGATTTCTCATTAAAAACATTCCAAAACACTTTGTAATACAACATTCTATATTTTAAAGAACACACCCTTTCAAACCCTTTTTCAAAACATTTCAAAAGAACTTCATAATCACACATGTTATTTAATTCCTTCAAAACCATTAAAAATACATTTTTAAAACATTTATAAAGTAAACCACACAAAAAGAAGGAATAAAGTACATAGTCAAGAACTACTATGTCAATTCACATGATAATGATAAATAAATAACAATAACATATGTTTCAAATAATAATATAAGAATAAGGGGATAACATTGATACATAAAGATAAATCCCCTAAAATAATCCTAAACAACATCCTAGTGTCATGGATATAACCAATGGGATATAAAATATCGGTGATAACATGAAATAGAACAACCCTAGGTTCTCAAAGCACTCAAATTTTAGACAAAATTCAGAAGCTCACTTGTTCCTCCATGGGATCTCTTGATCCCCACATCAGCACTCTTGGTCCCCACCTCGGCTCTCTCAGTCCCCACCTCACTTGAGGTCACCCATTATCAGGGGTAAAAATCCTCTCTATAGGATCTATTAGTCCCAAAAAACATTCCTCAACAAATATTATCCTAGTTAGAATCAATTTATTAATCCACCTACCTCATTACCCAAGGTTTACCATGATAAATCAAAGGATATGAGCATAATCAATCACAAAACAGGTCAAATATAAATCATTCGAAATAAAAAACTCCACACCAACCAAAACCTCACAAAAAAAATCCCCATTTACATCAATAAATAGGAAACATATACAAATTCATTAATAAAAAACACCCTTTATGAGATCACATTCCACCATTGGAATATAAGAATCACAAGGGGGATTTAGAGGGTCTCAATCATTTTTATGAAAAATAATTTTTTATAAAGTTCCAAAAAATAATTTTCTTAAATATTCATGGAATGAAAAGCCAAAAAACACTTTCTAAAACACATATTAATCCCATATTGAGACTTATTTGATAAAAAAATCCTCAAAACCCATTTTAAAATTTACACATCCATTAAAATAAACTTTTAAATCCTTCAAATTCATAAAAAGGTTTAAAAATAAAATCTCTATGGGATAACAAAACCTTTTTAAACCAACCAACCGGCTTTGATTATGTCAAAATCTTTAAACATGTAAAACCCTTGATATAAAAATCAACCAATGTTGAAAAAGGGTTTCAAATATAGTGCAAAATTGTTAACACACACTTTTAAAATCATCAACTTATGTCAAATATTTTAAAAAATTTCAAAACACCCAAACACATGGTTAAAAATTCAATTAATACAAGATCAATTTTTTTAAAATCTCAAGCTGGTTCTCACCACTAATTTTTGAAACAAAACGATTCTTTAAATCCATTTAATAATTTTCACAAACACTTGGCATAGATTCCCATCCAATTTCAAGGTTTAAAATCACTTTAAATCAACTTGGCCCCTCATGGGTCATACATACAGTCATAATTTTAATGAAAAACTATTTTAAAACCATCATTAATTTCAAGGTATGTAATATAAACAAATGAAAAAGAAACAACCACCTTAGTTCAATGGTGATCAATTTGGAAGTCACCAATTTTGATGGCAGACACTCTCGCAAGACAAGACATTCCCACTAAAACTATTACACAATCAAATCTCCTTGATTTAGACTAACCCAAAACCTAAATTTGGAAAACATGGAGATTTGGGTTCTTTGGAAGGGAATAAATCAAAGGAAAGAGAATGTATAAAGGAGAGGAAGATATTTATATGGAATTTCCAAGTAGAAAGACACTTCAATCTAAGGAAAGAGGCCACCAAAATGGAAGAAGAAGGGAGAGAGACCCCAAGGAGGAGGTGCTTAGTCCATTCAAAAGAGGTGAGGAAGAAATAATGGATTGAGGATTTAATTTGAGAAAGTTAAAAAGTGTAAATTTTATTTTTAATGAATTTAGGCATGCCTCGCAATTTTCAAAACCATTCACTAACTATGCACAGTCCAATACCTTGACAAAAACCTAATTGAAAAATTCTCCTAGAGACACCACATGTGTAATGACCCAAACTTTTATTAATGAAAATTCCTCTTGAAATAATTAAATGTATTATTATGTAAAATGGTTATATAAAATATTCAATTCCTTGGTTTTATGTTTTTGGAAATCAAAATACCGTTAAGAATTGTTACCTTTTCTAATATAGCTGTTGAATAGTGATCACATGATTAGTATAAATATAGGGCTTTAAAAAATCCAATTTACTCAGAAAAAGGAAGAGATGGCCTAATCCTGTAGAATTTCTCCATATGAAGTCCATTTTTTGGAGCTCAAAAAAGGATTTGGTGTCACTGGGCTTCGCTCTTGACGAAGCCCAAGATGAGCTTAAACATGTTAAGCTTGAATGCAACCACCTACAGGAGAAGTGGAAGTTAATAGATATTACAACCGAGCGATGTTATCTAAGCCTCCCCAAGATTCTATCACCATCACACACCTTACTCTTAGGTCTTATTCTAGTTTTATAGGGGTTATGTAACAATAACTTAACACTATTATTATGTGCATACATTCATTTTATTATTATTACTTTGTAAATAGTTTTTAAAGCACAAATAGTATTCTTTAGTTAATATTCAATTAAGAAATCTATTTTGATGAATTACTGGATTTTTGAATTAAATAATATTTTAATAAATTATTATTACTAAATTACTTTTTATTAAATATAAATGCTCATATAATTTTTATGAATACAATTTTAATTTTTATTAAGCTTTGAAAGCCATTTTTTTTCAAAATCCATGAATTTTAGATAAATGTTGGTTTTTATTTTAAAATTATATATTCACATATTTAGAAAATTATTTAGATAAAATTAATATTAGTTTTTAAATCATTACATCAAAATTATCCAATGGTGAATTTTTCATAATTTTCCAAGACATTCGAATTTTTGGGTAAAAATTAAATACCATTTAAATATATATTGTGTTTTATGACATCATAATGACCCAATAGAGATATAATAAAATACTATAAAATGGATTTTCAGAAAATATATGTTTTACCTTAAAAAATTTGATTTTATATTTGTTTGATTAATTTTATGGTTCCTCAGTGGACCCTCTAAGACTTATAAAACATTTTAACTTTTCAAAATGATTTCCTTGAGAGTGTGACTCACCTCCACATAATAAAGCCTAATATTTTAATAATTTCGTCCATTGGAATTATAACTTAATATTTTCCACTCCCTTTTGTAAAAAACCATGGGCAAAAACCATGGTTTGGTTAGTGGTTTCGATTAGTTTAATGTGTAGTGTCCAAAACCTAAATAATAAATAATTCCCTCTCTTTTCCTATATAAACCCACCTAATCTCCCACTTATATTCACTAAAAACCCTTATAGAACGTCCTTCACCTTACCTCATCTCTCTATAATCCTACCAAGGTTCCCCAAACTCCCAAAAAGTATCTCTAAAGCCCCTCCCAAGCCTTTGAGATCACACTTCCAAGTAAGGGATTTCTTCCTCTCCCATTTTGTGTCCAAGTTTCTTTATGTTGCTATACCCTTGTATTTTAAATTAAAAATGTTGGGGTATGATTTATCACCTCCCCTATACTTCCCTCATTGTGTTTTAATGACGATATACACCTTTCTATCTCATTAATGCCTCCCAAGTACACATGTTACCATGCCGAAATTCTATAAGGGATTTATCTCTCCTCACTTACATTCAAGAAATTATTTTGTTTTATGAATCTAAATTTCATTACATATGTTGGGAAATGTATCTATATGACCCCCTTTCTTTTTATTTCATGTAAATATTATGAGACACCCCTTTCTCATTCATCAACCATTTTTATAAATTGTTATGTCATGCTGTTATGCTACCGAAATTGCATCGTGATTTTCCAAGCCAAAGTCATTGTGTAGTGAATACCATACCCATTTATCTATCCAAGGTATTCACATCTATACACATTTACTTATTGATTATAGATTTTAATGTATTAATTCCACATTCCTTTATCATGGAATAAATTATGATGTTAAATGAATCCATGTTATATGATCCATGTGGCACACTTATGCATGAAATGAAATCATTAAGAAGGGTGTGCTCTGATAGCGCTCCAATGATTTGAGTAAAGACTAGTATCATGATACATAAATTGAAATGAAGGTTTACTCATTCTAGTTCAAGTTCAATGAGTTTTTACTCATGATACATGTTCAATGAGTCTTGTATCATGCTAATATCATGTTAAATGTTGTTGCCACATTTCCATGATATGATAATCATGCTATATCATGCCTTTATGTTAATGTTTCTCTTATTCTCCATTTATATGACTATTTCTTAACATATACTGTATTATTCATTTTTTCCTTGTTTACTCTCTTATTGGGATTTATATCTCGCCCTTTTTTATGCATGTCCTCAGGTTATCCCATGAAATGTGAAGTACGAAGGAATGTGTGTGGTTATGTAAAATATGTTTTCAATAAAGATGTGTATTTCATGTTTTAAGTTGTTATGTAATGTTACTAAGCCCCAAATACACAAGACCCCTAAATATTTTATGTTGTATATATTGAATATTTTATGTAATAAATTAGGTTTAAGTGTGAAATAAAGAGAAGGGTTGTTATAGTTGGTATCAGAGGATGAGTTTAGTTATATTTGGGATTAGGATTAGAAAAACATAGTGGAATACTTATGGATAAGAATAAGTATAATAAAACATCCCTAAATTTTTGTGAGTATTGAGTAAGTGTTTTATTAAGTAAATACATCCCTCTCTGGATATGATCAGGTAGAGGCTGCGCTGGCACAGATGTATCTAGGGGTAAAACCCAAAAAAACCCGCTTTGAGCTAGAGTCGAATGGGAACATAAAAAAATTCCCCTAAGAAAAAAAAATTCCCCTAATATTAGTATAAACCATCATTAAGAGAATAAAAAAATGCCCCTAAGAATATATTTTGGGAAGTAGATCATGTATAACATAGATTGAAGCTTATAAATTCATAAGTTAATGAAATAAAAGTAATTTATAATTCATCCATTTTTGTCTTTGGATTACCCTTTATGTGTTACCCATAACTTTCCTTTCATTCCATCCAATAGCTGGTAATATGAGGACTCATGCTAACAACCGATGAGAAGATCAATGTGATGACTGTTCTAATGAGATGCCCAATCCAATGGGAGCAGGAATCACAAACTTTGTCATGATAATCTCTAAGTTAAATCAAGTTTTGAATAAAAGTATGGGTCAAGAGGAACATTCAACCACCCTAAGAAAGAAAAAGTTGCGATCAAGAGCTTCATGAGACAAAGGCCTCCTACTTTTAATGGATCATCTGATCCCTCAATTGCTAAACAATGAATCAACTCCATTGAGAAGATCTTCTCTATCCTTCAATGTTCTAAACTAGGGAAGGTACTTTTGGATGCTTATCATATAGAGGGTTAAGTTTATCAATGGTGGAAATTGATCAAAAATATGAAGCCCGAGGAGGAGATCAAGGCATTGGAATGGAAATATTTATGGAAAATGTTTTTCGATAAATATTTTCCTCGCATTGTCTGACTTAAGATGGAAAGAGAATTATTTGACCTCAATCATAAAGATGAAGAATCTATCATAGCGTATGAGTCAAACTTCACAAGTCTTGCACGATATGTCATTGACTCTGTCATTACCCTTGAATTTATAGTTGAACGATTCTTTCCTGGGCAGAAACCTAGCCTACGGAAATCCCTAGCGATCCATGAATTTGAGAGCTGTGAATAAATTGTCTGATGTGCCCTCAAAGTCGAAATGGAGATTGATGAATCTCAAGGGTATCATGGGGATAATAAGCATAATGTGAAATTTAATTATGGTGGTCTGATGGATAAATACATTGGTGCTAAGAAAATATAACACCCCACTTGCAAAAGGTGCAGAAAGAATCATCCTAGAAATTGCCTAAAGGGGATGAGGAAATGCTTTTGGTGTGGAAGAGTAGGTCTCCTGGCCATTAAATACCGACAAGGAAAACCGGTAGCTTTGAAATAGGATAGGAATGCCCCATTCGACCCTCAATGCATTGTTCATTTCTTCAACTGAAAAGAACCGTGTCACTTTGCAAACTAGTTCCCTAAGCAGAGGGTTTTCAAAGGCAACAAATAACCTCCATTGAAACAAGTGCGAGCTTTTTCCATCACTACCATTGAATTGAAACCCGAAAATGAAGTCGTGATAGGTACACTAGTTATTCATTCAAGAATAGTGAACGTACTTTTTGATTTTGGTTCTAGGCATTCTTTTATATCCCAAAAGTTTAGTAGAATAATCCCAACACCACCACAAATCATGGAAGTAAAGATTTCAGTGATAATGACAAATGGGGAAATTATTACATCCCAAGAATATAACTCCTCCCCTATCATAATTTGTGGATTGAACTTTCTGGTGAACCTCGATATACTCCCTATAGTGTAATTTGATACAATTGTTGGCATGGATTGGATTTCCTTATATAGATCCACCATAAATTTCCATGAGAGGGAAATCACCCTTCATATGGTAAATCAACCCCCAATTCTGTAAAAGTGCAAGGAGGAGGATGAATATTTATAAGCACCATCATCTCAAGAATAGATATTAATACCATATGAGAATGTGTATCTTGCTCAGATGATTGAGTCTAAGAATTAAACCATCCTTGAAGACATGCCTATTGTGAGAGAATTTGCATCAGTGTTTCCCAAGCAATTGTCTGGTCTTCCTTTTAGAAGAGATGTTGAATTCTCAATTGATCTTATACATCGTGCATTTCCAATATCCAAGACTCCATATATAATGGCTATTATGGGGCTTGATGATCTAAAGAAACAACTACAAGAGAATATGGATAAAGGGTTTATACGAACACGGGATTCACTATGGGGTGCACCGGTCATCTTCGTTAAGAAGAAGGATGGGTCAATGCGCCTTTTCATCGATTATTGTGAGCTCAAAAAAAACAATTATAAAGAACAATTATCCTCTACCATGAATTTATGACTTGTTTGATCAGCTATGTGGAGCACAATAATTCTTCAAGGTGGATATGCAGTCAGGATATTATCATGTAAGGGTGAAGAAGGAGGATATCTCCAAAACTGCTTATCGTACAAGATAAAAGCACTATGAATTCATAGTAATTCCTTTCAAACTCACTAATTCTCTTACAATATTTATATAATTTATGGATATAGTCTTTAGAGATTACCATGAAATTTTTTTGGTAGTCTTTATAGATGATATTATAATATACTCCAAAACCAAGGAGGAGCATGAGGAGCATCTAAGAATTGTACTAGAGACCTTGAGAAAGGAGAAGCTCTATGAAAGGTATAGAAAGTGTGAGTTCTGGTTAAAGGAGGTATAATTCATGGGTCATATCATCACAAGAAATGGGATATCTATGGATCCCTCCAAGACAGCTGCAATTGAGGGATGGCTGAGGCCAACATTGGTAAGAGATATCCACAACTTCTCAGGGTTAGTTAGATATTATTACCAATTTGTGAGAAATTTATCAAGATTTCCCAACCCTCTTACCAAGATAACTTTAAAGGGAGTAAATTTTTCTTGGAGTGATGAATGCGAAGATAGATTCAAGGAGTTGAAAAGGAGGGTTATCACTATGCTCGTGCTCACACTACCCACATGTGTAGAACTTTTTGTGGTATTTGGTGATGCTTCAAAGAAGGGAATGGGCTATGTGATGATGAAAAATGACAATGTCATTGCCTATTATTCAATTAAATTGAAAGTTCATGAGAAAAACTATCCAACACATGATCTGGAGTTGGATGCAGTAATTTTTTGTTTAATAATTTGGCGACATTACCTCTTTGGATAGAAGTGTGAAATATACATGGATAACAAAAGCCTCAAGTATATATTCACATATAAAGAGCTAAATATGTTCCAATGAAGATGGCTAGATCTGATCAAATACTATGACTGATCAAACCATTACCACCCTGAGAAAGTGAACAAGGTGGAAGAATCTCTAAGTAGAAAGGACCCAACAATTACATCATTGATGATAATTGAAAAGGATCCAATCTTCTTAGATTTGAGGAAGATGGACATGGGAATCATAAATAAGGGAACATCATCAATCCTTTCACAAATTATTTCTCAATCATCTCTTTTGTAAAGGTTAAAGGATTCTCAAAAGGAAGATTTAGGAATTAAGAAGAAAGTGGAAACTATCAGAAAAATAAAATCCTCAGAGTTCAATGTTAATGAAGAAGGAATTTTGATATTTGTGTCAAGACTATGTGTTCCATCAAATACAGAGTTAAAGAAATAAATTTTGGATGATGCACATAGTTCAAATTTCTCCATTCACCCAAGAAACACAAAGATGTTTCAAGATCGCCTAGAGCTTTATTGGTGGGGTAACATGAAGAAGGATATTGTTGAGTATACATCAAAGTGCCTGGAATTTTAGCAAGTGAAGGATGAGAGGCAGAAGTCTAAGGGGATAATGAAACCATTACCCATACCACCATGGAAATGGAAGAACATCACCATGGACTTTGTCACCGTACTTCCGATGACATCCAATGGAAATAATGCTATCTATGTTGTTATGGATTGTATTACAAAGACTACACACTTCATTGAAATTTAAGAGTATTTCTCATTAGATCAACTAGCACATATATATATCAGAGAAGTGATAAGGATTCATGGAGTACCACTATCTTGTATGTGATTGAGATCCAAGATTCACCTCTAAGTTATAGAAGATTCTTCAACATTCATCGAATAGTGAGATGAACTTCACTATGACTTATCATCCTCAATCTGATGGCCAATCTAAGTGGACTATCCAAACACTCGAGGACATATTGAGAGCATGCTAAATAGACTTAAGAGGAAGATGAGATCAATATCTTCCTCTGGTTGAGTTCTCTTACTAAAATAGTTTCTACTCAAGTATCCAAATGGCTCCTTATGAATCCATGTATGGGAAGTGGTGTAGAACACCAACATGTTGTGATGAAGTTAGGGAGTGAAAATTCATAGTTCCAGAAATGATGGAGAAGGTTAGGACCATCCAACAACACATTAAAGATGCTCAGAGTCAATAAATGATCTATACTGATAATCATCCACAAGACCTAGAGTTTGATGTTGGAGACATGGTATTCCTCTACATATTGTCGTGGAAGAGAATTATGAGATTTGGGAAGAAGGGAAAGCTTGGTCCAAGGTACATTGGCCCTTTTGAGATCTTTGATCACATTGGAGCAATGGCCTATCAACTAGAACTCCCACCGAACCGATCTCAAGTATATGATGTAATCCATGTATCACTCTTGAGGAAGTACATACCTCACCCATCACATGTACTCAATAAAGAGTAGGTACCATTAGAGAATGAACTCTCATATGAAGATAAGCCAGTGAAGATCATAGATCATAGAGAAAAAGTTCTATGAAATAAGAGAATGGACCCCATGAAAGTGTTGTGGAGAAACCCCAAGTTTGAAGAACCAATGTTGGAAATAGAGGAAGTGATGAGGTGGAGTTACCCACATCTGTTTTAGTGTGGGAAAAGAAAATTTTGAGGGAGAAATTTCTTAAGGGGGGAAGATTGTAATGACCAGAACTTTTATTAATGAAAATTCCTCTTGATCTAATTAAATGTATTATTATGTAAAATGTTTATATAAAATATGCACTTCCTTGGTTTTATGTTTTTGGATTTCAAAATACCATTAAGATTTTTTACCATTTCTAATATAGTTGTTGAATAGTGATCACATGATTAGTATAAATACAAGGATTTAACAAATCCAATTTACTCAGAAAGAGGAAGTGGTGGACTCATCCGGTAGAATTTCTCCATACGAAGCCCATTTGTTTGATCTTAAAAAGGAGTTGGCCTCACTGGGCTTCGCTCTTGATGAATTCCTAGCTGAGCTTCAACACATTAAGATTGAATAGAACCACCTACAGGAGAAGTGGAAGTTAGTAGATATTACCACCCAAGCGATGTTATCTGAGCCTCCCCAAGAGTCTTTCACCATCATACACATTACCTTTTGGTCTTATGCAGGTGTTATAATTGTTTACGTAACAAGACCCTTGCACTATGAATATGTGCACACATTTATTTTATTATTGTTACTTTGTAAATAGTTTTTAAAGAACCAATAATATTTTTTAGTTAATATTCAATTAAGAGATCTATTTTTATGAATTAATTGATTTTATAATTAAATAATATTTTAATAAAATATTAATACTAAATTACTTATTATTAAATATAATTGATCCTATAATTTTTATGAATACAATTTTAATTTTTATTAAGGTTTGAAAGCTGTTTTTTTTAAAACCCATGAATTTTTTATAAATGTCAGTTTTTATTTTAAAAGTAAAAATTCACATATTAAGAAAATTATTTAAATAAAATTAATATTATTTTTTGAATATGTAAGTTGAAATTATCAAATGGTGAATGTTTCATAATTTTCCGAGGTAGTCGATGTTTTGGGTAAAAATTAAATACCGTTTAAATATATAATGTGTTTTATGACATCATAATGACCCAATAGTGATATAATAAAATACTATAAAAGGGTTTTTCAGAAAATATATGTTATTCCTTAAAAACAATGCAATTTTAGATTTTTTTTATTAATTTTATGGTGCCTTAGTGGACCCTCCACGACTTATAAAACATTTATCTTTTTATAATGATTTCCTTGAGAGTGTGACTCATCTCCACATATAAAAGCCTAATATTTTAATACATTAGGCCATTGGACTTATAAAATACTATTTTCTACTCCCCTTTGGAAAAAACCATGGGCAAAAACCATGGTTTTGTTTGTGATTTTGATTAGTTTAATGTGTAGTGTCCAAAACCTAAATAATAAAGAATTTCCTCTATTTTCCTATATAAACCCACCCAATCTCCTGCTTCTCTTCACTAAAAAACCTTGGATAAAGTCTCTACCCTAACCTACTATATCTAAAGTCCTCCCAAGGTGCCCCAATCTCCCAAGAATCCTCTCTCAAGCCCCTCCCAAGCCTTTGGAATCACACTTCCAAGTAAGGGATTTCTTCCACTTTCATTTTTTTGTCCAAGTTTCTTTATATTGTAATACCCTTTTATTTTCAAATAAAAATGTTGGGGTATGATTTCTAACCTCACCTATACTTCCCTACTTATGTTTTAATGATGAGATACCCCTTTATCTCTCATTAATTCCTCCCAAGTACACCTGTTACCATGCCAAACTTCCGTAAGGGATTTCTCTCTCCTCATTTACATTCAAGAAATTCTTTTGTTTTATGAATATAAATTACGTTAAATATGTTGAAACTTGTATCTATATGAACCCATTACTGTCTATTTCATGTACATATTATTAGACACCCATTCTCACTCATCAACCATTTTTATGAATTTTTATGTCATGTCGTTATGATGCCGAAATTGCACCTTGATTTTCCATGCCAAAGTCATTGTGTAGTGAATACCATGCCCATTTATCTATCAAGGATATTCAACTTTATGAAATTTTAATTATTGATTATAGATTTTCATGTATGAATTCCAAATTCCTTTATCTTGGAATAAATGATGATGTTTAATGAATCCATGTAATATGATCCATGTGGCACACTTATGCATGAAATGAAATTATTAATAAGGGTGCATCGTCATACCGCTCAAATACATTGGGTAAATACTACTATCATGATACTTCAAGTGAAATGAGAGTTTAATCCTGACAATTCAAGTTCAATGATGGTTTACTCATGTTCCATTTGCAATGATCCTTGGATCATGCTAATATCATGTTAAATGTTTTTGCCACATTTCTATGTTATGATAAAAAGCTTATATCATGTCTTTATGTTCATGTTTCTCTTATGGTATATTTGTCACAACCCATCCCTTGGGGCCTGATCCATGACTACCCCAATCCCACCATCCATAGATTAGGGGTTGGCGACTAGCACCGGAAAGACGTATCCCTAAAACAGGAAGGCATTGACTTTAAACCTGTAAAAACACACAAACCAAGAAAACAATAAGATGAAACCACGAAGTAAAACTGAAGTAGTAAAGTTGTGTATTGAAAGTAAAAGGTGCTAGAATACAAGCCCAACTAAAAGGTACAACTACAACTAAAAAATAGAAAATAGCTCCTATAATCGTACACCGAGGATTTTACCTGAAGGGTAGGTACAGATTGTCTCCACTGCTCTCCATGTTAGCCAGTATTCTCCGTGTACCACCTGGTCCTAGCTCCCTCAAGTCTCTGCCAAGCAGCTCATCATCTGCACAAAACACAACAAGGTGTAGGTGAAGCCCGTGCAGGGGTGAGTATAACAATACCCAGTAGGTACCTTGAGACCCCCGAAGGTCTCATAGAATTACACAAAGGAAAACCACAAAGAATGATCTCAATCACAAAGCACAAAGAAATATACACAACTCAAACCAGGTATAAATAAAGCACAGAAGTATAGATTATTAGTCGAGAATCTAGATCATCTTATTCTATCGAGAGTCACTACTGCTGACCATATGGAGTTTGACCCACATAGTATTGATATGTACTAACCCTTGTAATACCCACACAGGATATGACCCACCCGGGGTCGATAGGTACTAACACCCATAAGACCAACACAGGATCTAACCCACACAAGATCGGTATGCGCTGACCCACATAGGATCGCTGAGCGCTGGCCCACATAGGATCTGAGCCACACAGTATTGGTATGCGTTGACCCACATAGGATCACTGAGCACTGAGCCACACAGGATTTGACACACATAGGATCAGTAAGTGTTGACCCACAGAGAATCTCTCGGTACTAACCTCCGTATGATCTGTCTCCAACCTCCGCCTCACTGCTAGTCACTGGATTCTCGCTCATAGTATGCTTGATTCTGGGAAAACCTCTCCTCAAGACATCAATCATACTTCAACCAGAATTAAGTCCCACAAAGATGTAACCCAATGATCTATCCCATCATAAGGGTTCCAATGAAACAGACGACGCATCAACCAGACCGATCTGTAAGTTATTGGCATTTTAGTGCCGAGGGCCCTGTTAGATTCGAAGTCGATCAAACCCAGACATACTCCATCTTTCTACAAAACTCTCTTGAAGTATCAAAAATGTACTGTCTCGCTCCAAGGATCCCATCACCATAGATGGATTGTCAAATGGACGTCCGGTTAACAAGTTACAGTCTTTTATGCATTTTTGGGCCCGAGAGGGGTCCGGGTCTTGTCTGACCCCGTCTGGGATGACCTGACCTGGTTCGGGTCGATCCGACTCAGTCCAAATCTGACTCAGACTATCCCAAACCAGCCTGGACTATCCTAGTTGGGAGGGGCCATGGCGAACTCGGCTCATTGGGCCGTGGTCCGGCCCGCTGGCTAGCGTGACATGTTGGGGTTGAACGGTCCGTTGCTCTTAAATGGCTCAAAGAAGCCATTCAGCTCCTTTATTTGAAGTTTCAGGTGGTGCTGCATCGTCACCCATAGGACCCGTAGGAGTCAGGTCACTTTCCAACTCGTTGCAGCTTCGAGCCATGGCTTCCTTCAATGCGGCGTGCGATGGGGCGTCGCCTCCACCTCTGTGGTTGGATGATGTCGGCTGGCCGTATGACCACCACAGTACTAAGTGGCACCACTCTTCCACCATGGATAGAGGTCATCGGCCGCTTCCCTCATCCTCCGGAGCCGGTTTCCAGAGCCACCACATAGGTTTCGTGCTGATGCTTTTTCTGTGGGGCTCAGACGACGCTCTGGATCTCTGTTTTCACTTCCTCTTGTGGCTACAGGCTTCTCGGGATGCCACCGTTGCTACGGGGCTTCCGGATTCCTGATTCTGATGATTTGAATAATTTTTTCCCAAATAACGCAACAAGAATGAAGTGACGGAGGGTCTGGGCCTTGTTCGTTTGGCCCACACACTCCGCGCTAACATTATAACAAGTGGTAGCAGAAATAAATCAAAATTTGTAAATTATAATACTTATATGATTCAATATTTCTTTCAAGAATGAGGAAGAACAATTCACATGAGCATAAACAAAACCCCTACCTCATGAACCATCAAAGGTATCAAGGTCATTGGTGGAAGGAGAGTCCCCATCGGAGTGTGGTCATCAGCGTTCATCGATCCTGGATTGTCACCGCCCAAGCTTCCATCCTCCTTCGGTGGAATAAGTTGCGTCACTTCGACAGATATTCCTGTCTTTGTGAAGTTTTGTCATAACTCTACCCTGAGCCTCACTTAAATAGAGGGGGAAAATGTCAGTAACACATCAAGGAATTAATGAGATTAATTTAATGAATGAACCACTTAACACTACTGGAAATTCGGGCTATATCCACGGACCTATAGCCATAGTTTTATAGGTCTGTGGCTATAGCATTTATATTGCCACGGTTAAATTTATCTCTGTGGCTAAATCAGTTTCGTCGTTTTTTTTTCAATATTTATCGGGCTCCTCCTCCTCCCCCTATACGCAGCCCTCCTCCTCCTCCCTCGATTCACACACCATGCAGCCCTCCTCCCCGACGACGTCTCCTCCTCCCCGCAGCCCTCCTCTCCTCCCCCGATTTGCAGCCCTATCACTGCGCAGCCCTCCTCCCCGAAGACATCTCCTCATCCCTGCATCCCTCCTCCTACTCCCCTGGTTCGCAACCATATCACCGCCCATCCCTCCTCCCCGATGCCGTATCCTCCTCCCGGCGATCTCCCCGATGATCTCACCATGCAGCCCTCTCTCACAGTAGTGCCCTCCTCCCCGACGAACTCTCCCACAACGACGCCCTCCTCCCTGATGAACTCTCCCACAACAGCACACCATGTACAAAAGGGATGTCACTTTTCATTTTTCTTTCATTGTTCTCTCATTATCGTTCAACACCCTCTCCCCAAACTCAAATTTCATCAAGTATTTTCATTTTTTAATTTAATACATGCACTGTGGATTGATTTTAATGAAGTTATTCATCCATTTTTTCATCTCAAACACTGTTATATGTGCATTCATTGATTATCTCATAAATCTTCATCAAATCAGTGTTGAACCTATTCTCAATACTATTTAAAATATGATGTTGATTGAAATTGTGCTTGGTTTGATATTTACATTTCTTATTCTCAATTGAATGTTGATTAATTTTTTAATCCTAATAATTACATGATTGTTAGTCATTTAATCTCAATATTTGTTTCCATGTAAAAAATTCTTTCAATTTCTCACCAATTTGTGATCAATTATACCATGACTAACTAAACTTCTTTGGGTAGTGATCAGGAGTAGGGGTTTTTGAATCTTGTTAATCATTAATTATAATCTTTTTAATCTTAAGTAATTGTAATTAGGTTAAATAAAAATTTTAAATTACATTAGATTAAGAAACCATGACCATGTTATATTTAAATGAATTGCCCTGGCCTAATTGATGTAGAATAGGATATTACTAGTAGACTATGAAACATTATACCATAGAATCCATGCTTAATGAATTTATGATGTAGTTATCTCTATAACACAAAATAACATCCTCATTGATAGAGATACATGTTTTTACCACGATAAACTAGTGACATCTTCTTTCTTTACATCCTAAACCTTGAGACCATACTGATTTAGAATTAAGATCATCTTTTTTCATGAACCCAAAAATTGATCTCGATCACTTCCTTATCTCTGATCCTAAACCCAGTTATCTTTGAGTTTGTTTTCCCAAAGAAAATCATCATGAGAGGACTCATGTCCCAAAGGGTTCTATAATTAGATCTTGTCTTCCACCTCATACCCCCTATAGGATCGACCCGCACTGTCAAAACACTACGCCTTAATAGAAAATGTAGTTTTGGAAACAATAAATTTAATATGACCATAGCCTATATGAATTAAACTACGTGTGCAGGAACGTCATTTTGAAAATCATGTAATTCTTAATAAAAAAACATCTTGTTTAGTTATAGTATTAGATAGTTTTAATTCACTTATGCTAAAATATCTTACATTAATGGTGAATCTACTGACCGGTAAATTACTTTTTCATAAAACCCTAATAAAATAGTAATTTATTTTTCAATGACTGATATTTGGATCATACCATGGGTTATCTATATAATGAATTTTAAAAAAACATTATGAAATTTTCAATTATTTAACTTCTAATATTGATTATTTTAAAAATAATGAAAACATGAATATAATAGGTGATTTGGGAAGGACCAAATAACTAATATTTGACAATTAATAATATAGAAAAAATTGGGTATAACAAACTAAATTTGAAATAATGAAATGAAGATAAAGTTTATTGGGTAATAATATAATCACTTGGTCATATAGGTGTTAGTCCAAACCCCATGCATAAGATAATATCCTGTTATTACATTCAATTTTTTCTAAAACACATTTATCATTTTTATGTATGATTTAAATCAGCAGATATCCTACTATATAAGATTCTACCATTTTTTAATGCTTGACCATCTATTTTTTTATGAATATGCTCTTTTAATTTTTTCTGGATTAGTGGATTAGTTTTTTAGTTTGTTTAAATATTATATATTAACTTAAGAATAAATAATTTTCCAATTTTAGGGATAATGTATGCTATGTAACGGAAAATTTGGTGAGTTGGTATATAAAAACTTTAATGTTTGGCCATGGGGATTTGAATTAGTAATTGGACCTACAAAAATGAGGGACAAATTCCCAGAGTGTTTCTATATATATAATGATATTGTATGTATTTTATTCTTTTAAAAGGATTCTTTTGTGGTTTGAATCTAAAGCAAGTATATATCATATTGTTTGTTATATCAAATATCATTGCAGATTGCATAATATAAAAGTATCAGTTGGTATTATAAAACCTTTAGGCTATATCATATAAACATCCACAACTAAATTCCCAACATGTAAAGTTGTTTAGAAATCTTTTTGATATGTCTCATAATCAATGTGAGTATATGTGATATATGCGAATATAAAATATCATCAAAATAGGTGAAATAGTTTCTATATTGTCAATACTATTAATTATATTGTAACCTTTTACAATTAGGTTTTATTTATATTTAGAGAAACTACAATCCTTGTCAGTTCTCATTTAGAAATCTAAATTTCACCGAAATTTTCTCACCCTTTCATGTTTATCTTATAAGTTCCAAAATTGGTTAATGTACAAAGAACCTATTTTACATTCCATATCTTTTTACCATTTCTTAGAATCAGAACAATCTATGGCCTCCTGATAGGTAGTAGGTTAATCTCCTATAAACATCTCCTTATCATCATTAACTATGAAATATACATATCTAATGATCTATTAAAAAATCCTACCCCATCCTCAAGGGTCTCATATGGATGGAGTATGTTATCCTTCTAAAAATAATTGTAAATTTATCTCAACCTCTATCTCTGGATTACATCCTATTTTTTTATTGATCTTATCTATGTTTATCTTTACTCCTACTAACTCCTAAATTTTGGTGTTTCTGATTAATAAGAACAACAAATCTCGTCATAATTTTATGTTTAGTTTGATTACAGAAATAATATCCCATACGTTTCTTAAGATGGAAAATAAATAATAATTTTGTATATTTACAATCTAGTGTATATCAATCAAAATATTTTTTGATTGATTCAAATTAATAAATTTTAATGTAATACCTTATAGGATGTTTCCAATTACATATCTTATATGAAATATCTAAAAATGATTTTTGAAAGAAAATAGTTTACTATAATTTCAGTGGATTTTATTGTATAATACTAGAATAAAATAGTAAGGTCGCACTAACTTATCATTGATAAAAAATATCAACAAAATAGAAAATTAATCCTTTTTAGATTCACCACTTCATTATGTTGTTCCAAGAGAAGTGTGTTGTGAAATTGTTCCTTAATCCCTTAGAAGATCAATGAACATCTGGATCAGGTTTTCACCACCCTAATCATATATGATGATCTATAAACTTTTTCCTATTAGATTTTTGTTTTTATTACTAGGCTATTCATCTTCTAAAAAATTTCATATTTTTTATCATTAGAAACTCATTTAGAAACTAACTAAATATATATATATATATATAAATATAATTATGTACAAAAAATTACAACTTTCTTGAGTAATCATTGGTCTATATACATCGTTATGATTGAGATCTAATATTCTACTAGATTATCCAACAATTCTACTAAAATGATTTTTATAAAAATTACAAAATAAATAATTTTTTTTATTTTAAAATGATTCATAATTGAATGATTATAATAATATATCATCATGGGGTATTTGGATGCATTTAGATTGCATTGGATAATGGATCCACATTCATGACATGAAGATCCAGATTGTTTAAGAATATGTGGAAGTGGAATCTTCATAGATTATTAATTAAGATTCATGGATGAAGAGATATTTACCCAAAATCATGAATGTAATGTTACTTCCAATGATAATACTCATTCTCGTTTATTGGTAGTTCCCATAATTCTTCATTAAATGATGAATTTCAATTGTAATGGAATATATTACGTCCTATTGATGTTTATTTTAATTTGAATGTTCCAAACAGATTGATATGATTTAAATGAGAAAACACTTTGGGAATAAATTAATTAAACTATGTGGGCATGATGTGGTGGAATATCCATTCATAAGAAGATACAATGGTGAATGAAACATAATGTTAGGTTGCATAAAAAACACACTAGACTATATTTTCCCAATGTATATTCGAGCCACATCCAGCCCACACCAGCCCCCTTCCACCTTTATTTCAGCTCACTGCCACCAGCATTCCAGCCCGCAATAGCCCCCCTGCCACCTTCGAATCAGCCTTCACCATCCCCCCAGCACCTGCAACCATCCCCCTTCCACCAGCATTTCAGCCCCCTTCCACCTGCATTCGAGCCCTCACCGAATTAGGTATATCAGGGGTCATCCAATCCTCTAGTAATCATAGATTATCATTCATTTCTTTAAATATTCTGATAAAACATCCTCTCATTCCATCCATATCATCCTATTTGAAACTAAGTGGAAGATGTTGCCCCGCGGATGTCGCTGGACCGGGCCAACACACTGCGGTCATGCCGCAGTCACGCCGCAGTCACGCCGCGGTCACGACGCGGTCACGCTGTGGTCATGTCGTGGTCACTCCACGGTCACTCCATGGTCACTCCATGGTAATGCCATGATTTTTCCCTACTCCAGCCACATCCAGCCCGCACTATCCCCCCAGCACCTAAAATCGGCCCCCTTCTACCAGCATTCCAGCCCCCTTCCACCTGCATTTGAGCCCTCACTGAATTAGGTATATTAGGGGTCATACAATCCTTTAGTTATCACAGATTAGCATTCATTTCTTTAAATATTCTGAGAAAACATCCTCTCATGACATCCATATCATCCTATTTGAAACTAAGTGGAATATGTTGCCCCGCGGATGTCGCTGGACCGGGCCAAAATGTTGTGGTCATGCCGTGGTCATGCCACGATCATGCCGCGGTCACGCCGCGGTCACGCCGTGCTTTGGCCATGCTCCAGCCACATCCATCCCATACCAGCCCCCTTCCACCTTCATTTCATCCCACTGCCACCAGCATTCCATCCCGCAACAGCCCCCCTGCCACCATCGAATCAGCCCGCACCATCCCCCCATCACCTGCAACCAGCCCCCTTCCACCAGCATTCCAACCCCCTTTCACCTGCATTCGATCCTGTACCATCCCCTAGCCACCTTCAATCCAGCCCACATCATTTAGGTCATGCCCTTTAGATTAAATAAAGATGACACTACATACCAAAACTACACACATTATATCATTAATACCTTCTTACCAAGAATAGATGAATGATTTTTTTAATGAAATGGTTATCAAATCTCAATAGAGATGTGATTATTTAAAAGATATTTAAACAATATTTAACAAGTTGCAGTAGCACAACCTAAACATGAATCTGGTAAAATGTGTTTTTAGGGTAACACTAGGAAAATTCGATAGATTTGTGTTGTGATACCATGAAATTGAGTTTGAATCTAAAAAAACAAGTTCAGTTTTATCAATTTCACTCCCTCAGATTCTTAAAGAATTGAGGGGGCTCTAGGGGAACCTTTCTTACATTTATAGCTTCATATCTAACTCGGCTGACATGTATCTACGCCACTGTGAGATGTTGTTTGAAAGGGGGAATAATAAATGGGGGATATTGTTTTTTAGAAAACGGATCTGCTGTGCAGATACAGGGGCAGTGGCCATCAGCCTCGCGGTACGACCACGGGGAGTCCTTTCTGGTAATCGGTGGTATCCATCTAATATACTTAAGCATCTGAGGTCTGTGTGGTCAAACCGAAACTCCAATAAACCTAAGAGTTTGCAGGTCAGAAATGGTGTTAGACATCTCACCATCCTGGACCACTGACGCAGTGTACACGTCCCTGTGGATGGAGATCATTTCCTTCCAGACAGAATCATGCGCGCCATCAAATAGATCCATGATCCTTAAATCCCACAAGGACACAATGAATGCCACAATAGCAGTAGTGAGGAGGTTGCCCAATTTCTCACTACAGTGCATATGCAGCAGACCGGGCATCATATCCGTAAGTAGAATGCTAGAGTACACTAAAAGCCCAAAAAACATTCCCAGATAACTCCAGAGTTACCGGGCCTGACCACACTCCATAAACACATGTTGTGTGGTGTCTTCTGCAGCCCTACACAAGGCACACCTGGAGCCCATCTTAAATCCAACTCACTTCAAATTTTTAGAGGTAGGAAGTCTATTTTTCCAGATTATTCAAAGAAGGAGAAACTGGGATGGCTGAATTAATGGAGCCCTAAACTTCATAAGCCAGGTTGGGGCGTGGTCAGTACCGCCACATGCATTCATGTAAAACTCTTTGGGGTCAAAAATCCCAATCCTTCTATGAAGCCAGATCAGTTTTTCACAATCCATAAATGCATAATTATTATCTTGAGACAACAAATAGTCAGAAATATTCAAATCATGTGAAATCTGATATGAGAGAAAACTCAAGATGGACAATGAAGAAACTTCAGATGGGACATTCATAGAATGCAAGGGCTGATCCTGCTAGAAGGTGTTCCAGTAACTATGAGTGGAGTCTCTACTGACCAACCATTTAGTATCCTGCATTATCATTGTATAGGCTTGCTTAATGGAATCCCATACCGAGGATTCAAGGTAGTATTTATATCCATTATATATCTATTTTGTGAACCTTCTCGACAGAAACTCATCATCAACATCATTTGAGATCATCCTCCAAGTGAATTTTCCAATCAGACCATTATTAATGGTACGAAGATCCTTGACCCCTAATCCTCCCATTTCCACAGATTTTATGCATTCTTTCCACTTCACTGTGACCAACTTCCTTTCAAAGATTGATCATGTCCATATAAATTTTCTCAATAGGCTTTGATGTTTCTTAATAAGCCCTCACAACCATTTGTATCAAGTGAAAGGGAAAGGATCCCCTCTTCACCCCAAGATATTTAAAGGGCAGGGATCCCCTCTTTACCCCAAGGTATCAAGTGATCCTATTATTTTTTCCAAAAGGAATTCCATTTCCAAAAACAATAGAAGATTTGTCCCAACTTATAGCCTGTCCAGCCACATCCTCATAGTGAGTGAAAAGAGCCTTTATATAGAATATAGTTCTCTTTGAAGCCTGACCCAGCAATACAATGTCATCATCATAGAGAATATGGGGTGGGGGTATGATCATTAAAACCAGCTCTAATCCTCTTATAAATACCCAGATGAGCAAGCTTATTGATGCATCGGCTTATGTAATCCTCTGTAATTGAAAATAGTATACCCAATAAGGGGTCACCTTTTTGTACACCCCATGAGCAAGAGAAGAACCCTCTCAATGCACCATTCACAAAACCGTGGTTATTGAGTGGGAAACAGAGAGAGAAAGCCTCCGTCTCTCTATTTTCATCGTCCAAGAATAGAAAGGTGTTTTCAATTGAAGGTATGTTTTTATTTCTTTTCACAAAATCGTTTTTCCTCGCAGGTCGATCATCCTTTGACGCGCAATTTCATGTTTGTCATAATTGTCTTTAGTAAGTTTATATTATGTATAATTTATCTTTCTCGATCATGGAATTTTTTTTGTTTTCGTCTTTTTCATCGATTGTTATGTATTGTCCGATTTCTATGCCTCGTGATTGATTGTCTGATTCCTTGATTTTTTACATTTTCATTTGCAGGTTTCTCTCATCCAAATAACTTTTTTTTTCTGCAATTAGTTGCATTTTCCAGAATTTGGGTAAAAAATTAGTTAGTCAGACGTTCACTTGTTCAGTCTTTCTCTTCCTCATCAAAGATGACACATCCTAGGATTTTATAGTTTTTATTGTTTTAAAATAGGTAGAGCTAGAACTAAAAGGACTCTTAAACAAATCATTCAAGATGATCTTGTTCTAAATGGTTTCAATGAAAATATATCCTCATTAGAGCTAATTGGTGATGTTTGATCCATGTCGCCGACCCCATTTAATTGGGTTTAAGACTTATTTGTTGTCGTTGAATTGTTTTAAATAAATAAATGAAACCCTTATCCTTCATTGGCATTATTGATTTGTTTGTTTTTCACTTAAGGACATGGAATTTGAGTCTTGAATTAGACCATAATTTAACCTATTTGATATGTACGAATGGGCCTTAGATTTGAGTCTTGAATCGGATATTAATCAGCCTATATTGTTTAAATCATCCCTTGGAAAATCAAGAGATATGGTTTTTCCATATTTAATAGTTGTCGTTGTTTTGGATCACTGATGCAATTTACACATTAGTCTATCTAGGACCTATATTGATCAGATTCATGTTTGCTAATATTTTCACTCCTGGTCATTGTCATAACCCTCAACAGGGGCAGGTCAGTGAACAAGAAAGCTAACCCAATCCTTATCAGCTAGATATTGTGCCTAGACTTGTTCTTCTAAAATCCACCTCTAAATTTTTAGATCACTTCCACATATCATATTTATTAACAGGTAATGGAAATTTCAATGAATCAGATGTCCATGTCTGAGAAATCCTTAGTTTCATGGCAAGGCTCAATCTTAAATTTCTTCAGCATTCATTTCACGTGGAAAACCTTTTCCCGCCTCTGAATAATTTATGTTTTTGATTCAGCGTACTCATGAAATTATCACTATGTTTCCCCCCTTATTGATTTATATTATCATTAAGATCTATATTTCTATGTAGTGCATTGTATGATGTATCAAGCTTGGCATGACATGTTCTTTGCCACCTTTTTAAGGAAAGCAAGAATCTGGATTTTTTTCATTGCTTAGTGACGCAATGCTAGTTTGGATCTTTTAAATTAATTGCAACTTTAAGGAATTACAGTGTTTTTTGGTTTAATGAGTAACTATTGATTATTTTTTTTCTTATTTGGTCTCTGAATCATGATTTCATCCCCTGATTATTACTGGTATACTCATTCCAGGAGCACTAGTGGTATTTCATCCTTAATTTTTTTTTGGATTTTGGCATAAGTGAGTGTGTATGCAGGGGGAGGGGTGCTGTCCAGGGGAGGCTTTGCAGGGGGGAGGGGGATGCAGGGGGGGTGGGCTGTGCAGGGGAGAGGGTGGGGGCTATTTTTTGGGGGGGAGGGGGGGCTGTCCAGGAAGGGGGGGGGGCTATCCAGGAAGGGCTTTACAGGGGGAGGGGGTTGTCCAGGGGGGGCTTTGCAGGGAGGGAGGGGGGGTTCGGGGGGGTTGTCTACTGCAAGGGGAGTGGGGGGGCTGTCTAGGGGGGATTTATAGGGGGTGGGGGCTAAAGGGGGGAGGGGGATGCAAGGGGAGTGGGGGTGGAGGGGCTGTGCAGTGGGGTTGGGGGGTATTTTTTTTTGGATTTTTAGACCCTATAGCCATGGTTTTAAACCGTGGCTATTGGTTAATTTCCATGGTTTTTAACCGTGGTTATAGGTCTAATGACACAGTTTTCAACCGTGGCTATAGGTAATAGCCACGATTTGGAATCGTGGCTATAGGTCTAGGCCTATAGCCATGCCAAACTTAGCCACGGTTCCTCAAACCATGGCTATTACCTATAGCCATGGTTTGAGAACCTATAGCCATGGTTTAAAACCGTGGCTATAGCCTGAATTTCCAGTAGTGTAATTCCCCAATGGTGAGGTTACAAATAAAGGAGATTCAAACCATTAATTGGCCTGACAATTCACTGATCCCCACCACCACCGCTCATCCACTTAAGAAAAAGAAATAAAATAACTTGTTAAGTAATTTTATTATTTTTCTATAAAGTTCAAAATTTAAATTTTTCTCCTGAGCTACTGCGGTTGAAGTGAAGCTTCCCTTAAGCAAATCATGGCACTACGGATTCAATGGTACCCTTTTTTTTAATCCGAGCACTGGTTCAAAAGATAGAAAATGTCACCCATGCATTTACTGAATGAAACTTAAAAAAAGTTCATAAATTCATTCCAGGCACACCAGACCTCAAAATCACACATCTTCAAATTTTTTAGACTCGTAATAATCCCAAATAATTTAAAAAAAATTACATGGAATTTTCGGGTCTTTACATTCTCCCCACATTAGGGATTTTTGTCCTTGAAAGCTAAAACAAAACTAGGAGAATTAATGGGGGGTACTGAGAATGCATCTAAGCCTCCCATTCCTAAGTTCTGTCCTGGAGATTCCTGTACTGCCAACCAAATCTCACCAGATGAATCAACTTCCCATGAAGGACCTGCTCCTATCGATCCTATATCTCCACTGGGAACTCTGCAAATGTTGCCTCATCATTGATGTCCAGCTCTCCCCAGTCGATAATGTGTGATGAATCATGCACATACCTCCTCAGCCATGAAACATGGAATACGTTATGAACCCAGTGCATCTATGAGGAAGAGCTAGATGGTACGCCACCTTGACTACTTTGTTGAGGATCTGGAAAGGTCTGATGAACCTTGGAGATAGCTTTCCACCCTAGCCAAACCTCCATAATCCTCGCTGGGGTGAGACCTGTAGGAAGACATGGTATCCCTCCTCAAACTCCAAGGGTCTCTATCTCCTATCGGCATAAGACTTATGTTGGCTCTGTGTAGTCTTCATCCACTCCTTGATGACCTACACATTCTATGTGGTAGCCTATACAAACTCTGGACCCATAAGTACTGAATCTCCTGGGTCTATCCAGCAAAGAGGTGATCTGCAAGGTTGCTCGTACAAGGCCTCAAACGGTGCCATGCTGATGGTGGAGTGATAACTATTATTTTATGTGAACTCCACCAGGGGCAGGTGATCCTCCCAACTATGGCTGAATTCGAGGAAACAAGCACAAAGCAAGTCCTCAAGTGTCTATATAGTCTGCTCCATCTGACCATATTTCTGAGGATGGAAGGCGGTGCTCAAGTGTAGCTGAGTTCCGAACACCTCTTGCAATCCCTTCCACAATAGGGATGTAAAACATGCATCACAAACTGAGATGATCATCGACGACACTCTGTGAGGTCGCACTATCTCTTGTATGTAGAGGCGTCCCAATCCCTCTACTGATCCCTGATCTAAAATGGGTAGGAAATAGGCCGACTTGGTCTGTCGGTCAATAATCACACAAATGAAATTGTGTCCCCTAGATGTATGTGGTAGCACCATCATGAATTTTATGGATATACCATCCCACTTCCAATACGATACCTCAAGTGGATGAGCTAAGATTATTGGTACATAATGTTCGGCCTTCACTTGCTGAAAAGTGAGGCATTGAGATACAAACTCTGCCACTGCTTTCTTCATCCTTGGACACCAGTACTGATGCTGAAGGTCCTGGTACATCTTCACCACTCTAGGATGTACTGCTAAAGGGGATGTATAGAACTCCCTTAACACCTCCTCCCGTAGCATCACTGGTACCATAGTACGTCATCTGAAGAGGAAGATGTGCTCCCCACCTTTAGAAAATCCATCAAGAGCCTATTCTGAGGATATCTGAGCACGTTGGGCCTCGTAGTCTATGTCCCCAAGTTATGCCTCCTAAACTCTCTAAAGAAGCGGGGGAGTGAAAATCATAAACTGGAGGTAAGATGCTCTATCACTATCCACAAAGGATATCTGCAGCGTGGCTAGCTGCTCTGTTTCCTCACTCAGTAGCTATAGACTAAAACTCCTGATGAGTGCGTCTGCTACTACGTTCCTCCTCCCAGGTGTATATAATATCTCAAATTCATAGCCTTGGAGAAACTCTAGCCATCATCACTGTCTTAAGTTTAGGCCCTTCTATGAGAATATATACCTGTAACTCTTCTAATTAGAGTAAAAAGTAAACCGTTCACCCATCAAGTAGTGCCGCCACATCTTCAGTGCAAAGACCTCTGCTGCTAACTCCAGGTTGTGGGTAGCGTTGTTCTACTCATGTTGTCTCAACTGCTATGATCCTTAGGCGATCACCGCTTGCTCCAGCATCCGGAAACAACCTAGTCTGGTCCCTGATGTGTGGTAGTAAACTACGTACCCAACACCCTCTTCTAGTAGCCTCAAGATGGGGGGCACTCATTAGTATCTGCCTCAACACCTGAAATCTTTTTTGGAACTTCTCTTTTCACAAGAAAGGCTTCCCATTTTTTGTTAAAGTTGATAAGGGTGCTGCTACCCTAGAGAAGTCAGGTACAAATATCTAGTAGTACCCAGCCAATCCCAGGAAACTCCACACCTCGGTCACACTCTTAGGTGTTTTTTAAGAAATTACTACCTCTATATTTATTGGATCCATAGAAACTCTAGACTCCAAGATAACGTTCCCCAAGAAGTGGACCTCCCGTATCAAGAACCAATTCTTCGAGATATTTCTATAAATGTGGTGCTCTCTGAGTGTATCCAAAACTATCTACAGGTGCGTGGCATGCTCCTCCTCCGATGCTGAGTAAACCAAAATGTCATAAATGAATACCACCACAAAGTGATTGAGATATGGCTGGAAGATCATGTTCATGAGACCCATGAACACTACCGGAGTGTTGGTCATGCTGAAAGGCATCACCAAGAACTTGTAATGGCCATACCAACATCTAAAGGCTGTCTTTGGTACATCCTTCCATACTCTGAGCTGATGATAACCTGATCTGAGGTCTATCTTCGAAAACCAATGAGCTCCCTTTAACTGGTCGAATACATCATCGATCCTTAGGAGTGGATACTAGTTCTTCACGGTCACTTGTTTCAGGCACTGATAGTCCACACAAAGCCTCAATCTCCCATCCACCTTTTTGGCAAACAAGATCAGGGATTCTCTTGGACAAGCACTGGTCCTTATAAACCCATTTCCCTGTAATTCCTCCACCAATACCCGCAACTCCCGTAGCTCCATGGGATCCATCCGATATGTTGGTGTAGATATCTGTGTCGTCCTAGGGTACAGGTCAATGTGAAAGTCTACCTATATATGTGGAGGTAGTCTTGAAACATAATCAGGAAAGACATCAATATACTGGTCCACCACTATAGGACAACTCAGACTCCTCACATCAACTGCTCCGAGGGTGAGGCTATCCAATTGATGAGTAATCGGATAAAACCTCCTCTAATTTAGTCCATATTGTACTTTAAAGGTTTCCTTATCACTGGTTAAGGTAAAACCGGTCCCATCATCATAGACACACCACACTTGGTGCATACAATAGTCGATCTGAGCATGGAATGTGGATAGCCATTCCATACCCAAGATGACGTCGTAAGGCCTCGATGCTGCTACTAGGAGATCCCATCCAAAGATCTTTCCTCCTAGAGTGAACTCACACCGCCTGGACCAGTGTGTAATCATTGAATCTTATCTTGTAGGAGTCTCTAATCACAAGGATTGAGCCAACGACTCCATAGGAATCTACGAGATTCGAATGAGTGTTGTGGCAATGAAAGAGTGACTCGAACCAGTGTCAATAAGTACTGCAACTAGGGTGGAATAAACACATATTTTACCTCTAATAATATTTGGAGCACCTTAGTCACAAGCTTCTATTGCCTGTAGTTGTGCTCACCCCTGTCCACCTACCCTCTATGGTAGGGGTGGACCTCTTGGTGGTGTTGGCTATAGAACCTCAAATCGCCACCCACTGCGTGCTGCACAACCTGCTCCTCTACCTCATCCACCACCCTGTGGACCTCCTCACTCAAATATTTTCCTCTACCTCAGCAGTCCCTTGACTGTCTAGTGATCATCAGTATGGCTGGTCGGGCAGTTGCGAGCCATGTGGTCCTACCCGCTGCACGTGAAGCACAATCTGCCTCCCACCTGACCTTCTCTGCCTCTCGAGCTCTACACCTCTCACCCTACGTCCCGGTGTCATCCACCGATGGGTCTGGACTACTTGGACCTCTGCATTATATGTATACTACCTCTTTTAGATGAATCGTCTACCTATCATCCGATGGTGGCTCTCACCATCGGTGCCTGATCAGTTATAAAGCTCTCCACCAACAATGCTCGCTCGAGTACTCCAGCCAACATCAGGATATTCAGCAATATCATAGAGACTCTGATCTCTCGCTAGAGACCCTACTCAAAGGTCGGGGACCTAAAGAATGGGTCCCGTACCATGTTGGTGGAGTAGCGTGAGAGGTCAGTGAATCTCGCTGAGTACTGGGCCACTGCTAAGATTCCCTGCTTTAAGTGCCACAACTCCTAGATACACACTGAGTGTAGTGTCGCTGGAACGATCTCCACTCTGAAGAGGCTCTCAAATTCCATCCAAGTGAGGGTCTCCTAGTCATGTGACTGAAGCTTTAGGTTACACCATCTCTATTTTGTGCCTTGGAAAAGGCTAGAATCTAGGATAACCATGTACTCTACTGGTGTATCAACCAAGTGAAAAACTCTAGCCACACCCTCCAGCCAGTCGTTAGCTGTCAGGGGATCTATCTTGCCTTGAAACCTCAGAGGCCTCTGTCTATGGAACTCGTGAAACATGCTCAATTAGAGTTTACGGTTTTATGGTGGTGATGGTGGAATCTATTACCCAACGGGTGGTGGTTCTGCTGGTGCACCGCCCAAAGGTGCTACCACAGTAAGAGGTTCATGCACCGAAGCCTCATTGCTTGGTGGGCTATCATCGTGTACTCCCTCAGGAATCCTGGATAGTTGTCTATGTGGCAGCATCCTGAAAAGAAACAGGTGTGCCATGGTCAAAAGTTATACCTGGTGAGATGAATCTAAAGAGATCAAAGTAAAAACATTTCCAAAACACACGTAATCAGTGTTTTTGTGCACCGAGTCAGAAATCAGAATTCAGGGTCCTGGTGTATGGATACGTCAACCACCGCACCAACACTGGACTCCCAGAACTGAAAACCATACACAAAAAACTTAACACTATTTATCCATTAAAAAGATCAGAGTCCTAGTTATTCGGTATAACTGACTCCTTTGATAACACTTTGTCATGACCCATCCCCCAGGGCCCGAGCCATGACTACCCCAAGCCCACCTTCCATAGGCCAGGGGTTCACAAATAGCACGAGAAATACATATCCCTAAAATGGGAAGGCATTGCCTTTAAACCTATAAAAACACACAAAAAAGAACACAACAAGATGAAACCACAAAGTAAAACTGTAGTAGTAAAGGTGTGTACTGAAAGTAAAAGGGGCCAGAATACAAGCCCAATTGAAAGGTACAACAACAACTGAAGAAAAAAAAAGCTCATAGAATCATCCACCGAGGATCCTACTTGAAGGGTAGGTACAAATCATCTTCACTTCTCTCCACATCATCCATTCTCCTATGTGTACCACCTGGTCCGGCCTCCCTCAAGTCTTAACCAAGCTGCTTATCATCTGCACAAGACATAACAAGTTGTGGGTGATGCCCATGTAGGGGTGAGTATAACAGTACCCAGTAGGGACCTCAAGACCCCCGAAGGTCTCACAGAATTTCATAAAGGAGAACCACAAATCACAATCTCAATCATAAAGAATAGATCAATAAAAACAGCTCAAATCAGGTATAAGTAAAGCAGAGAAGTACAAATGATTAGTCAAAAAGATAAATTATCTTATTCTGTCAAGAGGCACTACTGCTAACCATAAGAAGTCTGACCCACACAGGATTGATAGGTACTAACCCCCACAATACCCACATAGTATCTAACCCACCCAAGGTCTATATGTACTAACCCCCATAAGACCCACATAGGATCTGACGCACACAGTATCGGTATGTGCTGACCCACACAGGATCGCTGAGCGTTGACCCACACAGGATATCACCCACATAGGATCGGTATGCACTGACCCACACAGGATCATTGAACATTGAAACACAAAGGATCTGACCTAAACAGGATCGATAAGTGCTAACCCACACAGGATCGCTCATTATTATCCTTCGTATGATCTGTCTCCAACCTCCGCCTCACTGTCAGTCATTGGATTCCCACTCATAGTATGATTGATTTTGGGAGAACCTCTCCTCAATCCATAAGTCATATATCAACTGGCATGAAGTCCGATGAATAAGTAACATGATGATCCATCCTATCATAAGGGTTCCAACACAACAGACGATGCGTCAATAAAACGCCTGGTCTGTAAGTTATTGACATTTTAGTGCCGAGGGCCCAGTTTGATTTGGAGTCGATCCAACATATCCGTACTCCAACATTATCCAAAACTCTCAAGGGGTATCTCAAAAGGATCATCTCACTCCAAGTATCGTAGGGCCGCAGACGGTTCGTCAAACAGACGTCCAGTTCGCAAGTTATGACCTTTTATGCATTTCTGGGCCCAAGAGGGGTCCAAATCCGGTCCAACCTAGGCTGGGCCAACCTGACCCGGTTCGGGTTGACATGACCTAGTCTGACCTGAACTGACCTGGGCCAGCCCGGTTGGGATCGGACACAGAGGGCTCAGTCTGCTAGGTCGTGTACCGGCCTGGCCCACCATCCAAGCACGTCCCACCAGGCAGTCCAGCCCACTGGCTGGTGCCACTCGTGGGGGTCACGCGGTCCATTGATCCTGAACAGGCCAAAGGATCCATTCGACTTCTTTATTGGCAGTTCCAGGTGGCACCTCCTCATCACCCATGGGACCCATAGGAGGTGGATCCCTTTCTAGCTCTCTGCAGCTTCGAGCCTCATCTTCCTTCAACATGGAGTGTGACGACATGCTGCCTCCACCTCTGTGGCTGAACAATGCTAGCCACCCATCAGACCACCGTGGTCGGTGGTTTCCGGCTGCCACCCTTGTCCACCGACACCGGTCATCGGCGCCGCCACGCCGGTGTCACATTGGTGCTTCTTCCATGGGGCTCTGACGATATTACAGAGCTCCGTTTTTACTTCCGCTTGCGCCTACGGGATTCCCGCAATGCCGCTGTCGCTGTGCAACTTCCAGATTCTAGATTCTAATGAGTTGAAAGAATTTTCCCTCGAATAATGCAACAAGAATGAAAAGATAGAGGGTTTGAGACTTTTTTATTTGGACCACACCCTTCGTGTAAACATTATAACAAGCGGTAGAAAAAATAAATCAATATTTATAAATTATAATACTTCTGTGATTTAACACTTCTTTCAAGAATGATGGAAGAACAATTCACATGAGCATAAGCAAAACCCCTACCTCATGAACTGTAAAAGGTATCACATTCGTTGGAAGAAGGAGACTCCCCGTTGGAGTGAGGTCATCGGCGTTCATTGATCCTTGATCGTCTCCGCCCAAGCGTCCATCCGTCATCGGTGGAAAACGTCACGTCACTTTGCCAAAGGTTCCTTGCTTGGTGATTCCGTGTCAGAACTCCACCCCGAGCCTCACTTAAATAGAGGGGGGAAAGGTGAGTAACACATCGAGGAATTAATGAGGTTCATTTATTGAATGAAACTCTTAATTATCCAATGGTGTGGTTACAAGTATAGGAGAGTCAATCCATTAATTGGCTTGACAAGTCATTGGCACCCACCACCACTGCTCATCCACTGGAGAAAAAGAAATAAAATAACTTATTAATTCATTTTATTATTTTTCTATAAAGTCAAAAAATTTACATTTTCTCCCAAACTACTACGGTTAAAGTGAATCATCCCTTAAGAGAATCCTAGTACTGTGGATTCAACAGTGCCCTCAGATTTTTAATCTGATCACCGCAATTGGCCTAATGGGTCGAATGGACCGAATGGGCCTAAGTGGCCTAATTGGTCTGATGGGCTTAATGGGCCTAGTGGACCTAAGTGCCCTAATGGGCCTTAGTGGCCTAATCGTCCTAATGTGCCTATGTGGTCTAGTGGGCCTAAGTGGACTAATGGGCATAATGGGCATAATGGGCCTAGGGGCCAAATGGGCCAAATGGGATGAATGTGCCTAATGATCTAAATGGGCCTAATTAATCTAAGTGGCCTAATGAACCCAATGGGCCTAATGAGACTAATGGGACTAAGTGGCCCAATGAACCTATGTTTCCTAATCGGCCTAATGGGATTAATGGGCCTAAGGGACCTAATGGGCCTAATTGGCCTAATTGGCCTAAGTGGCCTAATGGGCCTAAGTGGCCTCATCGACCAAATGGGATTAATTGACCAAGTGGCCCTAAGTGTCTAAATGGGCCTAATGGAGCTTAGTGGCCTAATCGGCCTAATGGGACATAGTGGCCGAAGTGGTTGAATGGGCTAAGCGACCTAATGGGCCTAAGTGGCCTAATGGGCCTAATGGGAATAAGTGGTCTAATGGGACTAATGGG
Source organism: Viscum album (assembly GCA_963277665.1). Classification (NCBI taxonomy): domain Eukaryota; kingdom Viridiplantae; phylum Streptophyta; class Magnoliopsida; order Santalales; family Viscaceae; genus Viscum; species Viscum album. The sequence goes on from OY728156.1 coordinate 1,815,358,001, forward strand.
ACTAAGTGGATTAATGGGATTAATGGGCCTAAGTGGTCCAATGGGCGTAAGTGGCCTAATGGACCTAATGAGCCCCAGTGGCCTAATGGGTATAATGGGCCTAATGGGCTTAAGTGGCCTAATGGGCCTCAGTGGCCTAATAGGCCTAATAAGCTTAATGGGACAAGGTGGCCAAACGAGTCAAATGGGCCTAAGTGGCCTAATGGTCTTAATGGGCCATAGTTTCCTAATGGGTCTAATGGGCCTAAGTGTCCCCATTTTCCTAATGGGCCTAAGTGGCCTAATGAGTCGTATAGGCCTAAGTGGACTAATGGGCCTACTGATCCTAATGGGGCTAAGTGTCATAATGGGCCTAAGGGGCCTAAGTGGCCTAATGAACTGAATAAGCCTTAGTGGCATAAGGGGCTTGATGGACTTAATGGTCCTAAGTGGCCTAATGAGCTGAATGGGCCTAAGTGGACCAATGGGCCTAATGAGCCTAATGGACCTAAGTGGCCTAATGGAGCTGATGGGTCTGATGGGGTAATGGGCCTAGGTGGCCTACTAAACTGAATGGGCCTAAGTGGCCTGATGGGCTTGATGGGCCTAATGTGTTGAATGGGTCAAAGTGGCCTAATGGCCCTGATGGGCCTGATGGGTCGAATGGGCCTAAGTTTCCTAATGATCTGAATTGGCCTAAGTGGCCTAATTGGTCTAATGGACCTCATGGGCCTATTGGGCCTCAATGGCCTAATGGGCCTGATGGGCCCAATGGGCCTAATGGGACTAAGTGGCCTCATAGGCCTGATTTTCTATTTTACCTAATGAGCCTCATGGGCCTAAGTGGCCTAATAGGCTTAATGGTCTTTAGTGGCCTAATGGACCTAATGCGCCTAATGGGCCTAGGTGGCCTAATGGTCCAATGGCATAATCAGCCGAAGTGGCCTAAGTGGCCTAATGGGACTAGTGGGCTTAAGTGGCCTAATGAGCTGAATTGGCCTAAGTGGCATAATGGGTCTAAGTGGTCTAATGGACCTAATAGCCCTAATGGGCCTATGTGGCTTAATGGGTGTGATGGGCCTTTGTACCCTCCTGGGCCTAATGGGCCTAGGTAAACAATGTATCCTAATAAGGCTAATGGTCCTAATGATCCTAAGTGTCCTAATGGGCCTTATAGGCCTAATGGGCCTAATGGGCCTCAGTGGCCTCATAGGCCTCACGGGCCTAATGGGCCTCAGTGGCCCAATGGGCCTAATGGACCTCAGTGGCACCATGGGCCTACTAGGATTCATGGGCCTAATGGGCTCACTGGTATAAGTTTCCCAATGAGCCTCATGGAACTAAGTGTGATAATGGGCTGAGTGAGCCTCATGGGCCTAAGGGGCCGAATGGGCCTGATTTGCCTAATGGGCCCAGTGGGCCTCAATGGCTGAATGTGCCTAATGTGCTTAATGGTCCTGGTAGGCCCAATGAGAATAATGGGCCCAAGTTTCCCAAAGGGCCAAATGGGCCTAAGTGGCCTAATGGGCCTAATGGACCTAATGGGCCTAATTGGCCTAAGTGGCCTAAGTGGCCTAATGGGCCTGATGGGCCTAATGGGGCGAAGTGGACTAAGTGTCCAAATGGGAATAATGAGCCTAAGTGGCTAAATGGGCCTAATGGGTGTAAGTGTTTGAATGGGCCTAAAGGACCTAAGTGATAGAATGGTCCTAAGGGGCTTAAGTGGCCTAATGGTTCTAAGTGGCCTCATGAGCCCAATGGGCCTATGTGGACTGATCGGCCTAATGGGCCTCATGGGCCTAATGGGCTTCATAGGCCAATGTGACCTAATGGGATTAGTGGGCCTAATGAGCCCAAGTGTCCTAATTGGTTTAAGTGGCCAAATGGGCCGAATGGGCCTAATGTGCCTAGTGGGCCTATATTGCCAATGGGCCTAATGAGGCTAAGTGGCCTAAGTGGCATAATCGGTCTAATCGAACAATTGGCCCTAATGGGCATAAGTTGGGTAATTGTCCAAATCGACCTAGGTGGATGAATGGGCCTAAGTGGCCCATAGGGTCTAATTTTCCTTGGTGGTCGAATGGGCCTAATGGGCCTGATAGGCCTATTTGGCCTAATGGGCCAAATCGGTATAGGTGGAAAAATTGGCCTAAGTGACCCATAGGGCCTAATTTTCCTTGGTATCCTAATGGTCCTGATTGGCCTAATTGGCCTAATGGGCCTAATGGGCCTAATGGGCCTAAGTGGCCTAATGGGCCGAATGGGCCTAACTGGCCTAACTCATCTCATTGGCCTAATGGGACCAAGGGGACTAATGTGATTAATGGGATTATTGGTCGTAGATTCTAAATGGGTCAAATGAGCCTAATGGGCCTAAGTGGCCTAATGGGCAGAATTGGCCTAAGTGGCCTAATGGGTGGGCATAAGTGGCCTAATTGACCTAATGGGCTTGATAGTACAAATGGGCATAATGGGATTAATTGTAACAACCCGAGATTTTATAAGATATATTCTTTTTAATTTCTTTCATATCTTCTGTTGTATGATACACCTAGATTATCTTGTGCTATACAGAACACTGTATTATCTTGCAGTATACGCATCACTAATCTTGGATCGTGTTACACACAATTTCATGTTTGTTTGATAGTTGTTATTCTATGCAACATTGAGTGTATATATATATATATATATATATATTCAATGTATAAATCAAATATGGTTGGATTTTGTTATATGCAACAACAAAGGATTCGTGCACTACACGCAACCCTGACTTGGCTTGCATTACAAGCAATCGTGACCTTCCTCGATAGCGTGTGTTGTACGTAATATCGGGTTTTACTAAACAACGATATATTATTATAATATTATATGAACTAGACGTTATGAATAGTATTAAATAAATTTTTTATTTTATAACATTATTATTCATCTTACACATTTTCAAGAACATGGTATAAGAACAAAATAAATTTTTTGAGTAAAATAAGTATTTTTCAAAAAATGCAGTTTTGCTGCCTTTTGATGGCACACCCACTTTAAATCTAGTTTTTAACATGTTTATAATTTCAATTTGAAAAAATAAAATTCTTCTTTGGAATAAGGATATTAAAATTTACTTTGGATAAATTTTTCATATTGTTCTGATAACTTTCATATTTTAATGAATAGTACAAACAGGCTATATTTTAATTAAAAACAACTTTTTTCATCGTAATAATTTATGTGGTTAAATTATAAAATTTAATGGTTTTAAAGTATAAATATAATATATTTTTACCATTTAATATAATTTATGTCATTAGCATTGATTTTACATTGAATTCATAGGTTAAATCAATTCAATCTTTTGCAATATTTTAAACAAAAACCCGCTTTCTTTCGACAACGGGATTAATTTTAATTTAATTTCTGCAACTTCTGTGTATTGAATTTGGAAAAATGGATTCCATATTTGGAATTAGTGGGTCCAAATCATATTAATATAGTACTTTTTATTTTTGGGCATTATGAATAGTAACTACGGTAAATTTTATTTACCATAGTAAAAGGTAAATCGGGTAATTAAGGGTAAATATAATATTATAGAATTACCCTAACACTTGTCTTAATACAATTGGATGATTATATTTCGTCATAAGTCATATTTGGGTCTAAATGGAATCCATTAGAACCCACTTGGAGGTGATTAAGACCTTTAGTTTATTTTATTTAAAGGAAAGTGAAATATGTCTCACTCAAATTTAATAATTAAAGTATTTTTAATATAAGTTTATACAGAATATAAATTCGGTTATAAATACTAATTTGAAAGAAAAAATGTTTTTCTTTATCATGGTAATTTATTTATAATTTTTAAGAGATATTTAATTACTTTAATATCTTATACATTAATGACGCAAAAATAATTTATTTAGTAAAAAATAAGTAATATAGTTTTGATTGAAATAATAATACCCATTAAAAGGCTCAAAAACCTGAAACAAACTTATTGGTAGTGTTTATATATATCATAATCATCCAATTACATAATATATGACCGTTTTGAGTCTTATAAAAGTGATTATGACACTTATATTATTTTGTTTTATATGATGTCAAAGTTGTCACCTTCATAATTTAATAAATATAACATTTTAAAATTTGGGTTTTTTAGAAGATAAATCAGAATAAATATATTCTTATGAAATATGTAAGATTTATCTTCGTCCTAGTATTTTATTTTTAATTTTTATGCAACAAATAAGTATATTAAATAATTATACAAAAATGTTGTAGTAATTATTTTATTAAGAGAGATATCAAATTAATGGTTTTATAAATAGTAAATTAAATATTATATGAACTATTTAATGTTCTCCACTAATTTTCTATATTACTATGACATGTTAGGAACCTTTTAAATACTTTATTTCGAATATATCCTCTGTGTGTATTTTATTTAAATTCAAATAAATGAATAGTTTCAAAATTGACACTATTGTTATTTTATAAAACTAACATATTATTAAATTGTTTAAAAATCACAAAAATATTTAAAAATTATAAATTTAAATTTATATAGTCTAAAATGTCATAAATTATCTAATTATGGATAATTCACAGCACTTAAGTAATTATTTATAAAAATTAAAAATTTAGAATCTTATTACCACAAATAAAATTTAATAGATTAAATATGGATAAATCAAGTTGATAATGTTTAAAATAAATTCCCTACATGTATAAATTTTATTGGTTGATGAGATTAAAACCATATCTCATATAATATTCTAATATGAGTCATTTTTAGAGGTTTTTAAGTGGGGTTAGATTTATTATAAATTAATATTTTTAAGATTTCCAAAGGTGCCCCTCTCCTCCCTTATAAAAGGGAACCTACTCCCTCTCATCTTTACACAACTTTGAGCCTTCAATATCGGCCAATACCTGCCCATTTCCCTTATCAACTTCCCTAAAAATATTATAGAGGTCCTGGTCTTCTTCAAAGACCAAGTTTAGTGCTCTAATAGGAGGTTTCAAAGAGGCGTGTCGAAGAAGAGGTAATATCCGTTACCGATTCTTTCAAATTTATTTCTTCTTCTAATTACTATTATTTAGTTGTTTCATTATGAAGTAATAACATCAGTATCACTCATATAATTTTATGTTATTATAAATATGAAACAACCCTATTTCACCTTCTATCCATCCTACGGAAAATGAAATCGCCGCGCGTGCATACGTACGGAATACCGTCTCCACGCCGTGGTGTAATCTGTTTTCGACCAGCACCTTACTCGGATTGGTATAATGGTGTAAATAAATAACTATATATGATTATTGTAACTTGATATTGATTCTGAAATATTATACATACACTTCAATACAATTCGACGATCATGGGAATGATATCATCGCTCGTGCGTACGTACGGACTACCGTCTCCACGACGCGATGAGATTCATTCTCAATGATTAACCATTCGTGAATGATTATAAAGTATATATAATAAGTAATCATGAAATATATGACATAATAATGATACTGGATTTATTTATATGTATATGTATGTCATCTACTTAATTCCATAAGGAAACGAAAACAGTGTTCATGCGTACGTACGGCCTACCATCTCCATGAACGGTGTATTTCTTTCCATTTATCAATCAATTATATATTTGTATATTCTGAATATATATTATATATAAATCATGTTTTACATTTTGGATTTAATTAATCATGATCTATATGAATAATCACAAGTTAAAACATGAACGACAAATTAAACGATTTAACCCAAAACGCTACTTTAATATGAATTTACAAAATAACAGGTAATATAAAGTCAAAAGTGAACCATATATGATATCATAACAATTAATATGATTCTGTAATAACTAAATGAAATTATTTAAATCATTATACGGGAGGTTAGGATACATACTAAGCATATCAGACATAAGGTAAGGGACAACTTTTCCAATCTCGTTTTTTTATCCGAGATTGTTTATTCGTAAGTATTTACTGGGGTTATTGTTATCATCCATGTCCATGTTTTCTATAAATGTTTTCATGTATGTTTAGAGTCCTTTTTACCCATTTTTGACTTTTACAACATGGTATGTAAAGAAAATTTCTTTTGTTTATGTTACGAGGTACTTTTTTGACTTTTCCGGCAAAAGTACGAGAAGAATGTTTTTTTTAACTTATACGACATGAAAGGATTTTTACGGTTTTATAAAGCCTTATTTTCATGAAGATTCCTCCAAAAGATTTCATGACTATTTTAAACAAAATCTTTTTCTTTTAAAATTTCATGACGTTTTGTGAAAAGAAATTGATTTTGAAGAAGAAAGGATATTTTCCTCAAGAATTCATTTCAAGTGTTTTATCAAAACCATTTTCCATCTAAGATGACATTATTTCATATGTGTATGTTTCAAGTATAATGTATCTATGATTTACATGGTTTCAATTTTCTTATGATGAAATTTCCATTTGTTTTATATGGATTATGAGATGATGGGATGATGTTTATGAAATCCATTTTATTCTTTGGGTTATGATGAATGTTTTAAGTTTATTTTATGGCACAAGTAAGAATGATTTCATTATGAGATGGGTGGGACCTCTATCTCCCTCCAATGCATTGCGTAAAGATTTATATCTCATGAGATAGACATGGCTGGAACGGTAAGTTAATCCGGTTCAGTAATACAGGACTGGAACGATGAGTGTACTCGATTCAGAAAGGGACTTTGTCCACTAAGATGGTCTTGGCAGCAATGCCTTGGCTACTATGGAAATAATATCATGTGCTTAATGGTTTCCACAATCACATGTTTTATTCCCATGGTATTTTATCATGATTTATGTTCCATTATGATCTATGCCTTATGTACTTCCATGTTTTATGTCATTTCCCAAGATTTTGATGTTTAAACATTATGTTCATGTTTTTAAGTTCAAATATATATGATTTGTTTTATTTTACCCACGATTACCCTTACTGAGCATTTGAGTTCACCCTTTATATGTTTTCTTTTCCCCAGGATTTAATGAAAGGTTTTAGGTAAGAAAACCAAAAGGGGAAGATCTTTATGGGAGATGTTGAAGATCTTTCACCACGATTAGAAGATTACGTTCCGAGTTTCCAAAGACACTAAACTATTATGATCCTTGAGTTTTGGTTTTTGTTATGGATTAAGTATTCTGAAAAAGTAATTTATTGTCCATGTACGTCAAGCTTCGGGTCTCTACATTTGGTATCAGAGGAAATCTTTAGTTAACCTTTGGAAACTAGGATGCGAGAACTTTAGTGAGATCCCTAGAGATATTTCTAAGTTATTTCTAGGGATGTCCCTAAGGTTAAGTACAAGTATAGGTTATTGTCCTAGAATTATGGTAACGATCTTAGAATTTAACCTAAGATGTTAGATATTGAAGTTAATCCCCATTGATTATGATTTTGGGCTCTCACACTATTCTTTTTGGGTTTTAGAAAATGGCTAGGAATGGGAAGATTCACGATAATGGAGGATATGATGAACAATGGAATGATATTCTTCAAGAGAAACTGAATAAAATTGGATCTAGAGGTCCACATATCGTTATTATGACTAATCAGAAATCACATAATATGATCAGTAATCTCAACTTTGGTAAGTTTCCCGAATCATCTAATTAGAGAAAGATGGAGTTTCATGATGATCATAGAGGAAGGAAAGTTCAATTTCTATCATGTAAATCATGTGGGAAGAGGCATCAAGGAGAATGTTTCAAAGGAACTGGAAGATGCTTTGGGTGTGGAAAAGAAGGACACAAATCCAATAAGTGCAAAGGAAAAGTTTCAGTTAACACTATAGATAAGGATAACGATATTGTTACGACATCAACAATGATTAGATGTTTTAAATGTGGAATGTATGGGCATTATGAAAAATAATTCCCTAAGGGAAAATATCATGAAGAGAATCAGTATGGTCATATGGGTAGTATTTATGTGGATGATGATGAGGAGAATACAAATGATATATGAAATGAAAGGAGTGTTGAAGCTTGGTCAATGGTTTAAGAAGGTAGTGGAATGATTATATGTTTATCAAGAGTTATGTTGTATAGGTAATTTAATGGTACTATGGAATAAAGAGACATCTAAGGATTGTTACACTGTTGTCTTTCCTTAAGTTTTGAATGTGTATGATGAATGGTACCGGTAACCATGAAAGGTTATTCAGATATTTTTGGAAAGCACCTAATATGCACATAAAGAAGTGCTAAGGAGATAATGAAATGTTTGATAGTATTAATGAGCTCATGAATTATATAAGGACAAAGTGATATCATAGTTTGAGTATATAGAATTTTTGGGATTTTAGTATGTGAAAAGAGTTTACTTTTGACAGCATGCATGTTTTCACTAAGGTTCAATGGGTATTCATTTTTCAAGAGAATAAATGATTAAGGTATTCACATGATTGGAATGTGACCAACAAGATATACGAGGGATAAATGATGGTATTCACATGCTTGTTATATGACCTTTTTAGTAATCGTTCTCTTTATACTATGAGTTTGGAAAGAAGTATTTTGGATAAGCCTAAAGATTCGAATGGATTATGTTGAACATAAGTTAGTATTGTTTAAGGCTATAATTTTTTTTTGATATTATTGATAGAATGTTATAATAGTATAGTTTTAGAAAAAGGACAACTCGTAGGACGGGCAACAACCCGTCGCGTCGGACAAGGCTGTGGGAATCGAATCCACCACCGAAGTGCGACAGGCCTTTATCGCCTACCACTGGCCTACAGGAAGTCCCTGGTTAGTAGAAACAAGTTTTATTTTATTAAGCGGTATGATAGATGAAGTATAAGTTCATTTTTGGAATCGTATATGATTAACCTCACCATAGATGTACTTATGTATATTTGATAACTTTTGCTAAAATTTTGTTTGAAACAGATGGAATGACCCATCATTCTATCACATGATCTGTTAACACTTAACGAATAACAAATGCAACTTCATTTCTTTAAGAGATGAAGTGGAAATTGTTCAAAGCACGAACAACAGTGAGATTGTACCAAAATCAAGCAAGTATTTATTCTAATTCAAAATTTTCAACCTTAGGGAAATGATATTGAAAACCAAAAATGTTGTCCTAGTGCTCTTATATCCTATGAATTAGATGGTACCATAGATTATCACAAATTTATGGCTTTGTGATTTATGGATTTTTCATAGCCATGTTCTCTACCACTCTCCATCAGAACTTGATGGTTAGATTTTTCTTCCATATCCATATTTTCACCTATGTTCTCCTATATGGAAACCCAGTGATGAGTTACCTTGGGTAATCGTTACATTTCATACTTTAGTTTTTAAAATTATGTTTTAGTATTCTTTTTTATGATGTGTGTTTCTATGAATAGTAAACGATTTATAACACCGACGAATTTCGAGGACGAAATTCATTTTAAGGGGGGTAGAATGTAACAACCCGAGATTTTATAAGATATATTCTTTTTAATTTCTTTCATATCTTCCATTGTACGCTACAACAAGATTATCTTGTGTTATACGCAACATCGTATTAGCTTCCAGTATACGCAACACTAATCTTGGATCATGTTACACACAATTTCAGGTTTGTTTTATAGTAGTTATTCTACGCAACATTGAGTATATATATATATATTCAATGTATAAATGAAATATGGTTCTATTTTGTTATACGAAACAACAAAGGAGTCGTTAACTACATGAAACCCTGACTTGGCTTGCATTACACGCAATCGCGACCTTACTCGATAGCGTGTGTTGTACGCAATACCAGGTTTTACTAAACAACGATATATTATTATAATATTATTATGAAATGGATGTTATGAATAGTATTAACTAAATTTTTAATTTTATAACATTATTATTCATCTTACACATTTTCAAGAACATGGTATAAGAACAAAATAAATTTTTCGAGTAAAATAAGTATTTTTCAAAAAATGCAGTTTTGCCGCCTTTAATGGCGCACCCACTTTAAATATAGTTTTTAACATGTTTATAAGTTCAATTTGAAAAAATAAAATTATTCTTTAGAATCAGGATATTAAAATTTATTTTGGATAAATTTTTCATATTGTTCTGATAACTTTCATATTTTAATGAATAGTAAAAACACGCTATATTTTAATTAAAAACAACTTTTTTCATTGTAATAATTTATGTGGTTAAATTATAAAATTTAATGGTTTTAAAGTATAAATATAATATATTTTTACCATTTAATTTAATTTATGTCATTATCATTGATTTTACATTGAATTCATAGGTTAAATCAATTCAATCTTTTGCAATGTTTTAAACAAAAACCCGCTTTCTTTCGACAATGGGATTAATATTAATTTAATTTCTGAAACTTCTGTGTATTGAATTTGGAAAAATGGATTCCATATTTGGAATTAGTGGGTCTATATTATATTAATATACTACTTTTTATTTTTGGGCATTATGAATAGTAACTACGGTAAATTTTATTTACCATAGTAAAAGGTAAATCGGGTAATTAAGGGTAAATATAATATTATATAATTACCCTAACACTTGTTTTAATACAATTGGATGATTATATTTCATCCTAAGTCATATTTGGGTCGAAATAGAATCCATAATAACCCACTTGGAGGTGATTAAGACCTTTAGTTTATTTTATTTAAAGGAAAGTGAAATATGTCTCACTCAACTTTAATAATTAAAGTATTTTTAATATAAGTTTATACAGAATATAAATTCTGTTATAAATACTCATTTGAAATATAAAATGTTTTTCTTTATCATGGTAATTTATTTATAAATTTTAAGAGATATTTAATTACTTTAATAGCTTATACATTAATGATGTAGAAATTATTTATTTAGTGAAGAATAAGTAATATAGTTTTTATTGAAATAATAATACCCATTAAAAGGCTCACAAACCTGAAAAACAATTATTGGTAGTGTGTATATATACCATAAGCATCCAATGAAAAAATATATGACCGATTGGAGTCTTATAAAAGTGATTATGACACTTATATTATTCTATTTTATATGATGTCAAAGTTGTCACCTTCATAATTTAATAAATATAACATTTTAAAATTTGGGTGTTTTAGAAGATAAATCCAACTAAATATATTATTATGAAATCTGTAAGATTTATCTTCATCATAGTTTTTTATTTTTATTTTTTATGAAATAAATAAGTATATTTAATAATTATACAAAAATGTTGTAGTAATTATTTTATTAAGAGAGATATCAAATAAATGGTTTTAAAAATAGTAAAATAAATATTATATTAACTATTTAATGTTCTAAACTAATTTTATAGATTTTTATGAGATGTTAGAAAAATATTAAATATTTTATTTAGAATATATTCTCTGTGTGTATTTTATTTAAATTCAAATAAATGAATAGTGTCAAAATTGACACTATTGTTATTTTATAAAAATAATATATTATTAAATTGTTTAAAAATCACAAAAATATTTAAAAATTATAAATTTATATTTATATAGTCTAAAATGTCATAAATTATCTAATTTTGGATAATTCATAGCACATAAGTAATTATTTATAACAATTTAAAATTTAGAATCTTATTACCACAAATAAAATTTAATAGATTAAATATGGATAAATCAAGTTGATAATGTTTAAAATAAATTCCATACATGTATAAATTTTATTTTTTGATGATATTACAACCCTATATCATCTAATATTATAATATTAGTCATTTTTGGAGGTTTTTAAGTGGGGTTAGATTTATTATAAATTAATATTTTTAAGATTTCCAAAGGTGCCCCTCTCCTCCCTTATAAAAGGGCACCTCCTCCCTCTCATCTTTACAAAAATTTGAGCCTTTAATATCAACCAACCACTGCCCATTTCACTTCTCAACTTCTCTATATATATTCTAGAGGTCCTGGTCTTCTTCAAAGACCAATTTTAGTTCCCTAAGAGGAGGTTTTAAAGAGGCGTGTCGAAGAAGAGGTAATATCCGTTACCGATTCTTTCAAATTTATTTCTTCTTCTACTTCCACTTCTTTAGTTGTTTCATTATGAATTAATAACATAAGTATCACTAATATACTGTTATGTTATTATAAATATGAAACAACCCTATTTCACCTTCTATCCATCCTACAGAAAACGAAATCACCGCGCGTGCGTACGTACAGAATACCGTCTCCACGCCATGGTGTAATCTGTTTTCGATCACCACCTTACTGGGATGGGTATAATGGTGTAAATAAATAACTATATATGATTATTGTAAAGTCATATTGATTCTGAAATACTATACACACACTTCAATACAATTCGATGATCATAGGAATGATATCATCGCTCGTGCGTACGTACGGACTACCGTCTCCACGACGCGATGAGATTCATTCTCAATGATTAACCATTCATGAATGATTATAAAGTATATATAATAATTAATCATGAAATATATGACATAATAATGATACTGTATTTATGTATATATATATGTATTTCATCTACTTAATTTCATAAGGAAACGAAAACAGCGTTCATGCGTACGTACGGCCTACCGTCTCCATGAACGGTGTATTTATTTCCATTTATCAATATATTATATATATGTATATTCTGAATATATATTATATATAAATCATGTTTTACATTATGGATGTAAGTAATCATGATCTAAGTAATCATATGAATAATTACAAGTTAAAACATTAATGACAAATGAAACGATTTTACCCAAAACGCTACTTTAACATGAATTTACAAAAGAACGGGTAATATAAAGTCATAAGTGAACCATATATGATATCATAACAATGAGTATGAATCTTTAATAAGTTAATGAAATTATTTAAATCATTATACAGGAGTTTTGGATACATACTAAGCATATCAGACATAAGGTAAGGGATAACTTTTCCAATCTCGTTTTTTTTATCCGAGATTGTTTATTCGTAAGTATTTACTGGGGTTATTGTTATCATCCATGTCCATGTTTTCTAGAAATTTTTTCATGTATTTTTAAAGTCCTTTTTACCCATTTTTGACTTTTACAACATGGTATGTAAGTAATATTTATTTATTTTACGTTACGAGGTACTTTTTTGACTTTTCTGGAAAAAGTATGAGAAGAATGTTTTTTTTAACTTATATGGCATGAAATGATTTTTACGGTTTTATAAATCCTTATTTTCATGAAGCTTCATCCAAAAGATTTCATGACTATTTTAAACAAAATCTTTTTCTTTTAAAATTTCATGACGTTTTGTGAAAAGAAATTGATTTTGAAGAAGAAAGGATATTTTCCTCAAGAATTCATTTCAAGTGTTTTATCAAAACCATTTTCCATCTAAGATGAAATTATTTCATATGTGTATGTTTCAAGTATGATGTCTCTATGATTTACATGGTTTCAATTTTCTTATGATTAAATTTCCATTTGTTTTATATGGATTATGAGATGATGGGATGATGTTTATGAAACCCATTTTATTCTTTGTGTTATAATGAATGTTTTAAGTTTATTTTGTGTCACAAGTAAGAATGATTTCATTATGAGATGGGTGGGACCTATATCTCCATCCAATGCATTGGGTAAATATTTATATCTCATGAGATAGACATGAATGGAATGGTATGTTAATCTGGTTCAGTAATACAGGACTGGAACGAGGAGTGAACTCGATTCAGAAAGGGACTTTTTCCACTAAGATGGTCTTGGAAGCAATGCCTTGGCTACTATGGAAATCATATCATGTTCTTAATGGTTTCCACAATCACATGTTTTATTCCCATGCTATTTTATCATGATTTATGTTCCATTATGATCTATGCTTTATGTACTACCATGTTTTATGTCATTTCCCAAGATTTTGATGTTTAAACATTATGTTCATGTTTTTAAGTTCAAATGTATATGATTTGTTTTATTTTACCCATGCTTACCCTTACTGAGCATTTGAGCTCACCCTTTATATGTTTTCTTTTCCCTAGGATTTAAATAAAGGTTTTAGGTAAGAAAACCAAAAGGGGAAGATCTTTATGGGAGATGTTGAATATCTTTCACCATGATTAGAAGATTACATTCTGAGTTTCCAAAGACACTAAACTATTACGATCCTTGAGTTTTGGTTTTTGTTATGTATTAAGTATTCCACAAAAGTAATTTATTGTCCATGTACGTCATGCTTCGGGTCTCTACATTAATGGGCCTAAGTGGCTTAATGGTCCTAAGGACCCTAATGGGAATAAGTGGCATAATGGGTATGGGTGGCCTAATGGGCTTATTTGGCTTAACGGGCCTAGGGGAAAAAGGGCATGGTGGGCTGAATGGGCATCAGTGGCCTAATCGACATAAGATTACTAATGGGCATAAGTGACCTAATCGGCCTAATGGGCATAATGGTCATCATGGGCTTAATGGGCCGAATGAGCCTAATGGGACTAAGGGGACTAAGGGGCCTAAGGGGCCTAAGGGGCCTAAGGGGCCCAATGGGCCTAAGGGGCCCAATGGGCCTAAGTGGCCCAATGGCCCTAGCTGGCCTAATGGGATTAATGGGCTTAACAGACCTAGGATCCAAATGGGCCTAATTGGCCTCATAGGCATAATGGGCCTAATGGGTCGAAGTGGACTAATGGTCCAAAGTTTCCTAATCAACCTAATGGGCATAATGGGCCCAATGGGCTGAATGGGCCTAAGTGGCCAAATGGGCATAATTGGCCTAAGTGAAGTAATGGTCTAAAGTTTCCTAATCGACCTAATGGGATTAATGGGGCTAAGTGTCCTAAGGGTCCTAAGTGGCCTAATCGACCTAATGGGCCTAGTTGGCTAAGTGGCCTAATGGGCCTTAGTCGCCTAATCAGCCTAATAGGCATAAGTTAACCAATGGTCTTAATGGGCTTAATGGGTCTTGGGGCATAATGGGCCTAATGGACCGAATTGGTTTGAGGGGCCTAATGGGTCTAAGTGGACTCATGGGCCTAAAGGGAATGAGTGGCCTAATGGGCCTAAGTGGATTATGTGGCCTAATGGGTCTAATGGGCCTAATGGGCCTAAGTGGACGAATGGGCCGAATGGGTTTAATGGGCCGAAGTGACCTAATGGGCCTAATGGGCGTAATGGGCCGAAGTGGCCTAGTGAGCGTAATGGGCCTAAGTGGCCTAATGTGCCCAATGAGCCTTAATGGCTTAATGGGTTTAATGGATTGAATGGGATGAATGGGCCTAAGTTTCCTAATCGGCATAAAGGGCCTAATGTGCCAAAGCGGGCTAATGGACCTAATTGACCAAATGAGCCTAAGTTGCCTAATGGGGCTAATGGGCCTAAGTGGCCGAATGGGCCTAAGTGGCATAATGGGGCCAATGGGCCTAAGTGGCCTAATGGGGCTAATGGGCCTAAGTGGCCTAATCAACCTAAAGGGCCTAATGCGCCAAAGTGGCCGAATGAACCGAAGTGGTCAAATGGGCCTAAGTGGCCTAATGGGGCTAGTGGGCCTAAGTGGCCAAATGAGCCTAAGTGGCCTAATGGGGCTAATGGGCCTAAGTGGAAGAATAGGCTTAACTGGCCTAATGGGCATAATGGTCCTAATGGGTGTAAGGGGACTAATGGTCCTTATTATCCTAATGGGTCGAAGTAACCCAATGGGCCAAAGGGGCCCTAGTGGCTGAATGAGCCAAATGGGGCTAAGTGGACCAACTGGCCCAATGGGCCGAATGAGCCTAATGGGCCTAAGTGGCCTAAAGGGCATCATGGGCCCACGTTTCCAAATGGTCCTATTAGGCCTTAGTGGCCTAGTGGGACTAATTTTCCTAAGTGGCCTCGTGGGCCTAATTGGAAGAATGAGATGAATGGGCCTAATGGGCCTAAGAGGCCTAATGGGCCTAATTGGGTTAATGAGGCTAAGTGGCCTAATGGGCCTAAGTGGATTAATGCCCCTAAGTGGCCCGAATGGACCGAATGGTCCTAATGGTTTGAATGTGCCTAATGTGCTGAATAAGCCCAATGGGCCGAACTGGCCTAATGGGCCTAAGTGGCCAAATGGGCCTAATGGCCAGAATGAGGTTAATGTCCCAAATGGGCTTAATGGGCCAAATGGGCCTAAATGGCACGAATGGGCCTAATGGAACGAATGGGCCTAATGGACCGAATGGGCCTAATGGGATGAATGAGCCTAATGGGACAAAGTGGCCTAAGGGTCCTAATGGGTCAGATGGGCTTAACGGGTATAGGGAGCCTAATGGGCCTAATGGATTGAGCATGCCTAATGCGCCTAAGTGGTCGAATGGGCCTAAGTTTCCCAATGGGCCTAATGGACCTAAGTGGCCTAATGGGATTAATGAGACCAATGGGCCTAAGTGGCCTAATGGGCATAATGGGCCTAAGTGGCCTAATTCGCCTAATGGGCCAAAGTGGCCTAGTCGACCTAATTGGCTTAAGTGGCCTAATGGGTCGAAGTGGCCTAATGGGCCTAAGTGTACTAATGGTCCTAATGGGCCTTAGTGGGCTACTGGGCTTAAGTGTCTGAATGGGCCTAAGTGGCCGAATGGGCCGAATGAGCCTAATGGGCCAAAGTGGCCGAATCGGCCTAATGGGCCTAAGTGGTCGAATTGGCCTAAGTTGGCTAATGGGACAAAGTGGTCAAATGGGACTAATGGGCCTAAGTGGCCTAATGGGCCTAATGGGTCTAAGTAGCCTCATGGGTATAATGGGCCTAAGTGGCCTAATGGGTATAATGGTCCTAATGGGATGAATGAGCCTAATGGGCCTAATGGGACTAATGGGATGAATGGGCCTAATGGGACTAGTGTGCCTAAGGGGATTAATGGGACTAATGTGCCTAAGTGACCTAATCGACCTAAGGGGCTTAATGGGACAAATTGGCCGAATTGGCCTAATAGGCCTAAGTGGCCTAATGAGCATAATGGGACAAAGTGGCCTAATATGCCTAAGTGGCCTAATTGGCCTAATGGGCCTAATGGGTCGAAGTGGTGTAATCGGCCTAATGAGCTTAATGGGCCTAAATGGCCTATTGGGCCTAATGGACCTAAGTGGGATAAGTGGACTAATGGAACTAATGGGCCAAAGTGGCCTAATCACCCTAATGGGCCTAAGTGGCATAACAGACCTAATGGGCCTAATGGGCCTAAGTGGCTTGATGGGATTAATGGGACTAAGTGTCCAAATGGTCCTAAAGGTCTTATGTCGCCTCATGGGCTTGTTGGGCTTCAGTGGCCTCATGAGCCTAATGGGCCTAAAGGGCATAAGTGGCATAAGTAACCTAATGGGCCTAATCAACCTAATGGGCCTAAGTAGCATGATGGGCGTAATGGGATAAATTTTTCTAATGGGCCTAATAGGACTAATGGTTTTAATGAGCCTAAGTGTCCTAATGGGCCTATGTGACATAATCAGCCTAATGGGCATAATGGGATTAAGTGGTTGAATGGGACTAAGGGGCCTAATGCGCTGAATGGGCTTAAGTAACCTAATGGGCCTAATGGGTCTAAGTGGACTAATGGGACAAAGTGACATAATCGACCTAATGAATCTAATGGGCTTAATGGGAATAAGTGGATGAATGGGCCTAGTTGGCCGAATGGGCCTAATGTGTTTGGTGGACCTAATGGGCCTAATGTGCCTAAGTAGCATAATGGGTCTAATTGGATGAATGGTACGAATGGGACTAATGGCCCTAGGTGGATGAATATGCCTAATGGGCCTATGGTCCTAAGTTTCCAAATGGGCCTAATGGGCCTAAGTGGCCTAATCAACCTAATGGGCCTAATGTGCCTAGTGGGCCTAAGTGGCCTAATGGGCCTACTAGGTCGAATGGGCCTAAGTGGTCAAATGGGCCGAATGTGTTGAATGGCCCTAAGTGGCCTAATGGAAATGAGTGTCCTAGTGGGCCTAATGGTCCCAATTGGCCTAAGTGGAATAATGGCCCTAAGTGGCCTAATGGGATTAATGGGCCTAATGGTCATAATGGGTCATAATGGGCCTAAGTGGCCTAAGTGTCCTAATGGGCCTAAAGGGCTGAGTGGGCTTAAGTGGCCTAATTATCCCAATGGGGCTAAGTAGCCTAATGGTCCTAATGGACCTAATGGGCCTAATGGGTATAATGGGCCTAAGTGGCCTAATCGGCCTAATGGGCCACATGGGACCAAGTGGCCTAATTATCCCAACAAGCCTAAGTGGCCTAATGGGATGAACGGGCCTAATGAGCCTAACTGGCCTAAGCGGATGAAGTCGATTAATGGGCCTAATGGGCCTAAGTGGCGTAATGGGCCTGATGAGCCTAATGGGCCTCAGTGTCCTAATGGATCTAATGGGCCTAATGGTCCTAAGGGGCCTAATGTGCCTAAGGGGATATTGTTCATAATGGTATGCAGTGGCCGAATGGGCCAAATGGGTCTAAGGGGCCTAATGGGCCAAAGGGGCCTAATGTGCCGAATGGGCTTAAGTGGCCTAATGGGCCTAAGTTTCCTAATGTGCCTAAGTTACCTAATAGTCCTAATGGCCTTAATGGGCATAATGGGACTAAGTGGCCTAATGGGCCTAATTGGCTGAATGGACCTAATGTACCTAGTGGGCCTAATGGGACTAAGTGGCCGAATGAGCCTAAGTGGCCCAAAGGGTTTGATGAGCCCAATGGGCCTAAGTGGACTAATGGTCCAGAAGGGCCTAATGGTCCTAAGTGGTCTCATGGTCCTAAGTGGCCTAATGGGCCTAAGTGGCCAAATGGGTCTGATGGTCCTAATGGGCCTCAGTGGCCTAAGTGGCCTAATGGGATTCATGGTAATAAGTGTCGAATGGGCCTAATGAGCTTAAAGGACGTAATGGGCCCAATGGGCCTAATTGGCTTGATGGCCCTAATGGGCATAAGTTGCCTCATGGTCTCAATGGGCATAATGGGCATAATGGGCCTAAGTTTACTAAGTGGGCCTAAAGGGCCTAATTGGTCGAATGGGCCTAAGTGGCCTAATGGACCTAATGTGCCGAATAAGCCTCATGGGATGAAGGGGCCTAAGGTGACCAATAGAACCAGTGTGCTGAATGGGACCAATGAGCCTAATGGGACGAATGTGCCCAGTGGGCCTAGTTAATTGGACTAATGGGGATAATGGGCCTAATGGATCTAATGGGCCTAAGTTGCCTAATAAGTATAATCGACCCAATGGGGCTAATGGACCTAAGTGGCCTAAGTGGATTAAAGGACCTAATGGGCCTAATGGGACTAATGGGTTTAATGGGCCTAATGGTCCTAAGCATCCTAATGAGCCTAATGGGCTTAGGTGACCTAATGAGACTAATGGGCCTAATCGGGCTAATCGATAGAATTGGCCAAATGGGCCTCAATGGCCTATGTTGCTTAATGGGCCCAATGGGCGTAATGGACTAATGGGTTTAATTAGATTAATGGGTCTAAATGGCCTAATGGGCCCAATGGGCCTACGTGGCCTAATGGGCCTAAGTGACCTAATGGGACTAATGGGCATAATGAGACTAATGGGTTTAATGGGCATAATGGACCTAAGTGGCCTTATGGGTCTAAGGGGCCTAATGGACCTAATGGGACCAACTGGCATAATGGGCCTAAGTGGCCTAATGAACCTAATGGGCCTAATGGGACTAAGTGACCTAATCCCCCTAATCGACTGAATAGGCCAAATGGACATAATGGGCATAATGCGCCTATATAGCCTAATGGGCCTAATGTGCCTAATGGGAATAATGGGCCTAAGTGGCCAAGGTGGCATAATCGGCCCAATCAAAGGAATGTGACTAATGGGCCTAAGTGGCCTAATGGGTCTAATTCTCAAGTGGCCTAATGGGCCCAATGTGCCTAATGGGTCTAATGGGCATAGTGGACCTAATGGGCATAATGGATCTAAGTGGCCTAAGTGGTCTAATCAGCTGAATCAGTCGAATGAGCCTATTGGACCTAAGTGGCCTAATGGGGCTAATGGGCCTAAGTGGCCTAATTGGCCTAATGGTCCTAAGTGGCCTAAGTTGTTGAATCATGCTAATCAAACTAATCGACTGAATGAGCCTAATGGGCCTAAGTGGCCTAATGGGACCAATGGGCCTAAGTGGCCTAATCCTCCTAATCAACTGAATGGGCCTCAGTGGCCTAATGGGCCTATAGCTCCTAATGGGCCAAAGTGTCCTAATCAGGCTAATCGACTGAATGGGACTATGTGGTTGATTGGGCCTAATGGAATTAAGTGGAAGAATGGGCCTAATGGGCCAAATTGGCCAAATGGGGCTAATGGGCCTAATGGGCCTAATTTACCGAAAGGGATTAAGTGGCATAATGGGCTTAATGGGCGTAAGTGGCCTAATGGACCTAATGTCCCTAAGTGTCCTAATGGGACTAGTGGCCCTAAGTGGACAAATGATCCTAATGGGCTTAATGTGCCTATGGTGCTGAATGGGCCTATTTTAAGAAATGGGCCTTAGTGTCCTAATGGGTCAATGGGCCTAAGCATCTTAATGGGCCTAATGGGCCTAATGGGACTAAGTGGACTAGGTGTCCTAATTGGCCTAATTGAATGAATGGGCCTAATGGGCCTAAGTGGCATAATGTGTCCAATAGGCCTTAGTGGTCGAATGGGCCTAATGGGCATAATGGGATGTAGTGGCCTAGTGGGCCTCATGGGCCTAAGTGGACTAATGGACCTCATGGGCCTAAGTTTCTTAAGAGGACTAATGGTTCTAATGGGCCTAAGTGGCCTAATGTGCCTCATGGGCCTAATGGGCCCAAGGCGCCTAAGTGTTCTAATGGGCTTAATGGGATTAATGGTCTTAACGGGCCTAGGTTCTAAATGGTCCAAATGGGCCAAAGTGGCCTAATGGGACTAAGTAGACAGATGGGCCTCGGTGGCCTAATGGGCTTAATGGGATTAACAAGTCTAGGGGCCAAATGGGCTGAATGGGCCTAAGTGGCCTAATGGGGCTCAGTGTCCTAATGGGCCAAAGTTGCCTAATCGGCCTAATGGGATTAATGGGCTAGATGGGGCTAATGGGCCAAATGGGTCTTAGTGGCCTAATGGGCCTAATGGTCCTAATGGGCTGAATGGGCCTAATTTGCCTATGTGGCCTAATGAGAATAATGGGCCTAATGGGCTAAAGTGGCCCAATAGTCCAAAGTTTCCTAATCGGCTCAATGGGCTTAATGGTCCTAATGGGCCTAATGGGCCTAATAGGCCTAAGTGTCCTAATTGGCATAATGAGCTTAATGGGCCTAATGGGCCTAAATTTCCTAATGGGGCTTAGTGTCCTAATTGGACTAATAGGCCTAAGTGGCCTCATGTGATTAATGGGCTTAATGAGCCTAGGGGCCAAATTGGCCTAATGGGCCTAATGGTCCAAATGGGTCTAGTTAGCCTAAGTGCCCAATGGGCTAAATGTGCCTCATGGGCCTAAGTGGCCTAATGGGCCTAAGTTGCCTAATCAGACTAATGGGGTTAATGGGCCTAAGGGGCCTAATGGGCATAATTGGCCAAATGGGCCTAAGTGGCCTAATCGGCCTAATGGGCTTAATGGGCCCAGAGGGCCTAAGTGGGAAAATGGGCCTAATGAGATTAACTATCCCAATCAGCCTAATGGGCCTAAGTGGCCTGATAGGCCAAAGTGGTCTAATGGGATGAGTTGGCATAATGGGCCTAATGAGCCTAAGTGGCCTAATGGGCCGAATGTGCCTAAGTAGCCGAATAGACCTAATGGGCCTAAGTGGCCCAATGGGCCTAATGGACCTAGGTGGACTAATGGTCCTAATGGGTCTTAGTTCCCTCATGGTCCTAAAGGGCCTTAGTGGCCTAATGGGCCTAATGTGCTAAATGCCCTAAGTGGCATAATGAGACTAATGGGCCTAATGGGCATAATGAACCTAAGTAGCCAAATGATAATAATGCGCCTAAGTTGCCCAATGGGCCTAATGGGTCGAATAGGACTAGTGGCCTAATGGGACTAATGGGTCGAATGGGCCTAAGTTTCCTAATGGGTGTATTCGGTCTAGGTGGTCTAATAGGCCTAATGAGCCTTAGTGGCCTAAGGGGCCTAACGGGCCTACTGGGCATAAGTGGTCTATGTGGCCAAAGGGTACTAATAGTCCTAAGGGTCCTAAGTGCCCTAATGAGACTAATGGGCCTATGGGGCCTTAGTAGCCTAATGGGCCTAATGGGTCGACGTCTCCTAATGGGCATAATGGATCTAAGTGGCCTAATAGGCCTAGTGGGCCCAACGAGCCTAAGTGGCTGAATGGGACTAATGGGTTGAAGTGACCTAATGGGCCTAATGGGCCTAATGATCCTAGTGGGTCAAATGGTCCTAAGTGACCTAATGAGCCTAATAGGCCTAATTGGCCTAATTGGCTTAAGTGACCTAATGGGCCTAATGTACCTAATGGGCCAATTGGTCCTAAGGGGACTAATAATCCTAATGGTCCTAATGGGCCCAAGTGTACTAATAGGCCTAATGGGCCTAAGTTGCCTAATGGGCCTAAGTTTCCTAATGGGCTTAATGGGCATAATTGGCTGAATGTGTCTAATTGAATTAATGGGCCTCATGGGCCTCATGGGCCTAAGTGGCCTAATGGGCATATTGGGTCTAAGTGGCCAGATGGGCATAAGTGCCCTGATGGACGTAATGGGCATCATGGGTCTAAGTGGCCTCATGGGCTGAAGTGGCATAATGGGCCTAATGGGACTAAGGGCTAATGGGCCCAATGGGCCAAGGGGACGAATGGGACAAATTGGATGATTGGGATTAACGACCTTTGGTGCCAAATGGGCCTAATGGGCTTAATGGGCCTAAGGGGATTAATGGGATTAAGTAGTCTAATGGGACTAAGGGGCCTAATGGGCCTAAGTGGCCTAATGGGCCTAGGTGGACTAATGGGCCTATGTGGCCTAAGGGGCCTAAGTGGACTAATGGGTCTAATGGGCCTAAGTGGCCTAAAAGGCCTAATTGGCCAAAGGGGATTAAGTGGACTAATGGGACGAATGGGCTTAAGTGGCATAATGGGAATACGTGGTCTAATGGGACTATGTTTCCTAATCGGCCTAAGGGGCATAATGGGCCTAAGTGGCTGAATGGGCCTATGGGGACTAATGGGCATAAGGGGCCTAATGGGCCTAGGTGTCCTGATGGGATTAATGGGCTTAATGGGCCTTGGGGCCAAATGGGACTAATGGACTAAATGGGCCCAATTGGCCTAAGTGGCCAAATGGACCTAAGTGGCCTAATGGGACAAAGCTACATAATCATCCTAATGGTATTAAGGGACCTAATGGACCGAATGGGCCTCAGTGGCCTAATTGGTCGAATGGGTCTAAATGGCCTAAGTGACCTAATGGGTCTAATGGGCCGAAGGGGGCTAATGAGACAAAGTTTCACGATCGGACTAATGGGATTAATTGGTCGAATGGGCCGCATGGTTCAAATGGGCCAAATCGGCCAAATCGGCCAAATGGACCTAAGTGGCCTAATCGGCCTAATGGGATTAATGGGCCCAGTGAGACAAAGTGGCCTAATTGGCCTTAGTGGCCTCATCGTCATAATGTGCATAAGTGACCTAATGGGGCTAAGTGCCCTAATGGGGCTAAGTGGCCTAATTGGATTAATGGGATTAATGAGCCTAGGGGACAAATGGGCCTAATGGGCCTAATGGGAATAGTGGTCCGAATGGGCCTATTTAACCTAAGTGGCTTAATGGGAATAATGGGCCTAATGAGACTAAGTGGAATAATAGACCTAAGTTTCCTAATCATCTTAATGAGCCTAAGTGGGACTAAGGAGCCTAATGGGACTTAGTGGGCTAATGGGCCTAATGCGCCTATGTGGCCTAATCGGCCTAAGTTGGCCTAATGGACTAAGGGGCATGGGTGGTCGAATGGGCCTAGGCGGCCTAATGGGCCTAGATGGACAAATGGGTCTAGGTGTACTAATGGGCCTAATGAGCCTAATGGGACATAGTGTCCTAATAAAACGAAAGGGTCGAATGGGCCTAAGTGGCCTAATGGGCCTAAGTGGCATAATCTTAGCTGAATGGGCCTAAGTGGCCTAATGAGCCTAGTTGTCCTAAATGACCCAATGGGCCCATGTGGCTTATGGGTCCAATGGGATGTATGGGTTGAATGAGCCTAATGGGCCTAAGTGGCTGAATTGGCTTAATGGTCCTAATGGGCCAATGTGGCCGAATAGGCTTAAGTGGTTGAATGGACCTAAGGGGCCTAATGGGGTTCATGGGACTAAGTGGCCGAATGGTCCTAAGTGGCCTAATGGGCCTAATGGGATAAATGGGCATAATGGGCCTCATGGGCCTAAGTTTTTTAATGGACCCAATGGGACTAAGTGGCCCAAAGGGCCTAAGTGGCCTAATGGGACTAATGGGCCCAAGTGGCCAAATGGGCCTATGGGGCCTTAGTGGCCCAATGAACATAATTTTCCTATGTGAACTAATGATAATAATGGGATGAATGGGATGAATGTGCCTAATAGTCCTAAGTGGTCTAATGTGCCTAATGGGCCTAATGGGCCTAATGGGATGAATGGGGCTTATAATCCTAAGTGGCCTAATGGTCCTAATGCGCCTAGGTGGCCTAATCATTCTAATGGGATTAATGGGCCTAATGGGCCTAAGTGGCATAATGTGCCTAAGTGGACTAATGGGCCTAAGTGGCTTAATGCGCCTAATGAACCAAAGTGGACAAATGGGCCTAATGGGCCAACATGGCCTAATCGGCCTAATGCGCCTAAGTGGCCTAATGGGCCCAAGTGGATGAAGGGGCCTAAGTGGCCTAATGGGATTAATGGGGTTAGGTGCCCTAATAGGCCAAAGTAGTCTAAAGGGCCTAAGTGGCTTAATGGGCCTAATGGTCCCAAGTGGCCTAATGGGCCTAATGGGATGAATGGGCCTAATGGGCCTCTGTGGCCTAATCGACCTAATGGTATTAATGGGCCTCAGTGGATTAATGGACCTAATGGGCCTAATGAGATTAAGTGGCCTAATGGGCCTAATGGGACAAAGTGGCCAAATTAGACAAATGGGCCTAATGGGCCTAATTTGCCTAATAGGCCTAAGTGGCCTAAGTGTCCTAATGGTCCTAATGGGCCAGAGTGGCCTAATGGGCCTAAGTTGCCTAATGGGACTAAGTGGACTAATGGGCCTAATGGGCCTAAGTGGCATAATGGGCCTAATGGATTATTGGACATAATGTGCCTAATGAGGCTTAGTGGCCTAATGTGCCTTAGTTTCTTAATGGGCCTAAGTTGTCTGATGGGCCTAATGGGGCTAAGCGGCCTAATGGGCATAATGGGCCTAAGTGGCCTAATGGGTTGAATGGGCCTCACTTGCCTAATGGGAATAATGGGCCTAAGTGGCATAATGTGCCAAATGGGCCTAATGGACATATGTGGCCTAATGGGCCTCAATGTCCTAATCAGTCTAATGGGCCAAATTGGCCAAATTGGCCAAATGGGCCTAAGTGGCCTAATGGGCCTAATGGTCCTAATGGGCCTTAGTGTCCTAATGGACCTAATACGCTGAATGAAACTAACTTACCTAATGGGTATATGTGGCCTAATCATCCCAAGTGTCCTAATGGGCCTAAGTGGATTAATGGGCCTAATGGGCCCAATGGGCCTAAGTGACCTAATGAGCCTAATAGGCCTAAGTGGCCTAATGGGCCTGAGTGGCATAATAGGATTAATTGGTTTAAGGGGACTGAGTGGACTAATGGGCCTAATGGTCCTAAGTGGCCTAATGGTCCTAAGCATCCTAATGGGCCTAAGGGGACTAAGTGGCCTAATGGGCTTAAGTTGCCTAATGTGCCTAGTTAGCCTAATGAGGCTAATGGGCCTAAGTGGCCTAATGGGCCTAATTCACATAATGGGATTAAGTGGCATAATGGGATCAATGGACCTAATGGGCCTAAGTGGCACAATAGTCCTAAGTGGCCTAATGGGCATAAGGGTCCTAAGTGGCCTAATGGGCCTAAGTGGCCTAAGGGGCCTAAGTGGCCTAATGTGCCTAATAGAACTAAGGGTCCTAGTGGGCCTAAGTGTCCTAATGGGCCTCTATGGCATATTGGGCCTAATGCACCGAATTCACCTAATTGGTATAATTGGCCTAAGTGGCCTAATGGGCCTTAGTGGCCTAATGGGCCCAAGTGGCCTAATGGGCCGAAGTGGCCAAATGGGACTATGTGGCATAGTTGGTTTAATGGGACTAATGTGCCTAATTGGGCTAGTTGGCCTAATGGGACTAATGTTCCATGTGGGCCTAAGTGGCCTAATGGGCTTAATCCAATGGGCATATCAGACTTAATGGTCCTAATGGGCCTAAGTGGCCAAATGAGCTGAATGGGACTAATTGGCCTAATGAACCTAGGTGCCCTAATTGGCCTAATGTGCCTCATGGGCCTAATTGGTCTAAAGGGCCTAAGTGGCCGAATTGGTATAATGGGCCTAATGGGCCTAAGTGGCCTAATGGTCCTAATTGGCGTAATGGGAATAATGGTTCATATGGGCCTAAGTGTCCTAATGGGCCTAATCTAATGAGATTAATGGGCCAACTGGGCATCAGTGGCCTAATGGACTGAATGGGATTAATGGGTCGAAGTGCCATAATGGTCCTAATTGGCCTAAGATTCTGAATGGGACTAACTAGCGTAATGGTCCAAATGGGTCTAATGGGCCTAATGGGACTAATGTTCCCAAGTGGACTAATTGGAATAATGACCCTAATGAATGAACCTGATGGCTTTGCACTCTCTTGGCTCTCGATGCTCTCATTGCCTCCTCTCCCCTCCTATGGTTTTGAGGGTCTGCTTGACGGTGATGGTGCCACTTCACCTGATCTATCATCTTCCTTATCTTGATTTATTTTTCTTACCTCTCAAATGATGTGGCTTGCTGGTGTGGTCATCGTGTTCCACTCACCAACCCTCTTTCAATCTATCCTCGTGAATCAAACCCCCATTCTGGGTCTGTGTGTGCGGGTGCTTTAGACGTCTTGGGTTGGCTCTGGTGAGTGTGCTCATTGCCTTCTTTCTCATATACCCATGATGGTATACCCATCACGTTTGACTCTACTTTGGTTACACTTGATTCAAGATTTGGGTCTACTTGGTATCGTGCTGGAGTAGAGATGACAGTGGTCTCATCTCAGGTTCATTCCTCTATTTGGCTCCTTCTCTATTTTGAATATGTAGATTGAGGTCTCATGTGGTGATTTTTTTGGGATTGATTTTGTTTCTCTGTTATTGGTTCTATGTTTCCTTGGACCAATGTGGTTTCCAGCTTGGTCCCCTACCGAGGCCTCCATCTGCTCATCCTTGCTTTGATCCATTCCCTATCGGTCTAGTGTGTGGGTATTCATGGAGGTTCTGGTAGGTGTAGATCGAGTGTATTAGGGTCTTCGTGAGGGAGAATGGACCATATTTGAAGGTTTTAATGGTTGTGATGTTTTATTTTGATGGTTTTTTGGAAGTGAAGTTGAAGTTTTACAGTGGCGATATGAAGACATCAGTGGTGATTAGTGGACATCCTAGTTCATTTTTCTCTGGTTCTAATCTCCAATGATGGTGGTCGACGATGATGAAAGTGGTGTTCCCACCAGCGATGTGGTGACTCTGACAGTGATGGTTATGAGGATGATGTTCTGAGTGGATTAAAATGAGGTGATAATGAAAAGGAGTTATGATGTTGGCAACAACTTCTTCAATGTGTTATCTTTGATGCAACGACCGCAGCCTATGGGCCTAAGGGGATGAATGGGCCTAAGTGGCCTAATGGGCCTAATGAGCCGAAGTGTCCTTATGGGCCTAAGTGGCATAATCGTCATAATTGGATTAATGGGCCTAATGGGCCTAAGGGGTGTAATGGACCTAAGTGGCCTAAGTGGACTTAGGCCAGTTTGGCCCATTTCGACCATTTGGCTAGTTAGGCCCATTGGGCCCATTTGGTCTGTTAGGCCCATTAGGCTCATTAGGTCCATTGGTCTAGTTAGGGCACTTCGACCCATTAGGCCCATTGAGCCGACACTTATGCAATTTATGCCCATTAGGCCACTTAGGCCCATTAGGCCCATTGGGCCCATTAGGACAGTTAGGCCAGTTAGGAAATTTGGTCCCATTCAGCCCATTGGGCCCATTAGGCCACTTAGGCTCGTTAGGCCTATTAGGTCACTTAGGCCCATTCATCCTATTAGACCACTTAGGACAATTAGGCACAATTGGCCCATGGGGCCCATTAGGCCCCTTAGACCAGTTAGGCCCATTAGGTCCATTAGGCCCATTGGACCCATTAGGCCACTTAGTCTAGTTAAGCCCATTAGACCACTTATGCACATTAGTCCAGTTAGTCCAGTTAGGCCCATTAGGCCCATTAGGCCCCTTGGGCCCATTAGTCCACTTGAAAGTTCTCAACGGATGATTGTATCACTGAGTGGGGGAGGGGTGAATCAGTGATACTTTTTTCTCTTATGTTTCTTTTCAAATGAAACAACATTCACCTCCTGTTAAAGATTATATTCCCTATTGAAAACAATTCAAACACACACCTAGAGGAACACAAGTATTTACAAGATTCACTATTTAATAATAATAGGTACGTTCTTGGTATGGTATGGAAGTGTTTCAATACCACACAATCCACTAGAAAACAATCATTGGATTACAATGAGTAGGATATAACATTTCACTTGTGTACCACTATGTAAACAATCCAATAGTGTATGTGCACCCTCGTAGCATAAATAGGGTAATGCAATGATTTTGTAACAACTCGTGTTACCAGTGCTTCTTTTCAATTAAAAAAATGTATTCAGTTGAAAACACTTCTTCAATTTCTTACCCAGAAGATGGTAAGAACTTTTTGGACTTTGTTAAGAAAAAAACAAAGTCCTATTTTCCCAGTCTGATTCCTCTAAGTATGATTCTCCCTGATATGATTCTTCCTGATAAGATTCTTCTCGGTAAGATATTCCCCAATATAAAAAAGTATAAATTTGATAGAATGAGATAGATATGAATTGACACTACTTCGATTCTCCATCTTCCTCAGTCCGGAAGACCCAGTATGGAAATCACGATCTGATTAATCCATCCCAATACGATGATCATTCAAATATGATTTCCAAGATGAATACAATAATCACATGAGTATGATAAACACTGAGTATGATGATCATCTAAATATAATGTTGTGATATTGTTTCTTCTCTTTCACTTCAATATGTCAAAACTTTTTCAACAAAATTGAATACTGAAACTTTTTCTTCTCCCTAAAACTGGGAGCTTTTCTCTCATGAACAATACATCGGTCCACCTCAAGTACAACATAATTTTCACGTTTTATAGGTGAACCTCGAGATGATTTGGTAGGAATTCAAAAAAATTTCCCACTTAATTAAATTCACCTAATCTCAATTCCCCCTAAAATCTAGGGTGTATTTTGACCCCATCAACTCTTCTCGAAGATTCTCGATTCTTCTAAAACTTTCGCTTCTCCTTCTGAATTCTGAATATAATAATTCTTTTGAATATCGATATCCCCCTCAATTTCACATCCAGCAAACTTGGCTTTCAAACCACTTTTACTTCTTCACTTCTTCTCTTGACCCACTTGAAAATATAAAACAATTCTACTCTGATACAATGACCATTGACCCAATTGAAACCTACAATGAAATTCAACCATTTTGAAATGGTTTACTACATTATTTATCTCATTATTTCCTTCTCTTTTCAATCATTATTCTCAAGTAATTACTTCTATGAATATGATTGTCCAGAGTATGATCTTTCTGAGAATGGTTGGCCTGAATATGATCATATTGTGTACGATATTTTTCTTCCTGAGCCTGAGTATGATCATCCTGGGTACGAAAGTTTTCTTATACATATGATGGATAATAGGATACTATAGTACTAGATAATGATCATTTCAGGTACAATCATTCTGATTACGACCCTCACTTTCTTCTTTCTTTCCTTCTTATCCCAAATCTGATTTCACTGGGTACAATTTATTTTCGATTGGTATAATCTCTTTATTCTCTTCCACCTAGAAATGATAAATATGGATATGATTTGGAATACCTATTTTTACCTTTATTCCATCAATATTTCATCATAAGTTCTCCAATAAAATTATGATTTTTGAAATATGAATCAGCAAAGCATAATCACATTTAATTTTATTGTAGTCATCAGACTATAATAATTCATCAAAACAAGCACTTCTTTCATACCATATGCAGTGTGAATCTGAAGACCATTTAATTCCAGAAATATGCATTCTCCATATGACCTATTCTCTCTTTCCAAATAATGATCAATTCCTCATTATAATATTTTCACTTATCTGACCCAAGACAAGTTTAATTAGTGCCTTTTCTTTCAAACAACTTTTCCTCATTATGATGGATAGAGTGAGTCTGATTCTTTTGAAAACAATGGCCAGTATGAGTTCCACCAAATACAAAGAGAGCTGATTTTATTTCTTTAAAATCTTTCCTTAATAGCAAAATAAAACACATGAAAACAAACACCTTCCTAATTAGCTTGGTCCTAAAAATCCCCCCTTTGGATTTTTTTGTCAACCAAGTTTCATAAATCATTGAACTTAGGCCCTTTAGTCCCATTGGTCCACTTAGGACCATGTGGTCCATTAGGCTACTTATGGTCATTAGGCCAATTAGGCCACTTAAGCCACTTAAGCCCATTAGGACCATTATCCTATTAGGCCTATTAGACCACTTAGCTCCATTAGGACCATTGGTCCCATTGGTCCTATTAAGCCACTTAGGCCCATGAGGCCCATTAGGCCACTTAGGAACATGAGGCCCACTAGGCCACTTCAACCCATTAGGCAACTTAGGACACTTAGGCACATTGGACCCATTAGGCCCATTCGGTGAATTCGTCCCATTCCGCCAATTCATTCCATTAGGCCCATTAGTCAACTTAGGACACTTAGTCCATTAGGACACTTAGGCCCATTGGAACCATAAGTACTATTAGGAAACTTAGTCCACTTAGGCTCATTAGGCCACTTAGTCCCATTCGACCCATTCGACCCATTAGGCCACTTAGGCCCATTCGACCCATTAGGCCCATTAGACCATTAGGCCAATTAGTCCACTTAGGCCCATTAGACGCATTAGTCCCATTAGGCCCATTAGGCCCATTAGGAAACTTAGGAAACTTAGGCCCATTAGGGAAATTTGTCTATTAAGGCCTATTAGGCCACTTATACCTATTAGACCCATTATCCCCATTAGACCCATTAGGCCTATTAGGCACATTAGTCAAATTATGTCACTTAGGCCCATTACGACATTTTGGCCAATTAGGAAACTTAGGCCACATAGGCCCATTAGAGCCATTATACCACTTATGCCCATTAGACCCATTAGGAAACTTAGGCCCCTAAAGCCCATTAGGCCACTTTGTCCCATTAGGCAACTTTGGCCACTTAGGTCCATCAGACCTATTAGGCCCATTCGGCCTATTGGGACCATTAGGTAACTTTGTTCACTTAGGTACATTGGACTCATTAGGCCCATTGATCCCATTAGGCCTATGGGAACCATTAGGAAACTTATGGACCTTAGTCCCATTAGGCCACTTAGGCCCATTAGACCCATTCATCCCATTAGGCCACTTAGTCCCCTTCAATCCATTCAGTCTATTAGGCCCATTAGAATCATTAGGCCGATTAGGCCACTTAGGTCCATTAGACCCATTAGACTCATTAGGCCTATTAGGATCATGAGGCAACTTAGGCCACTTAGGCCAATTTGAGCACTTAGACCCATTCTACCAATAGGTCCATTAGGAAACTTAGGCCACCTAGGCCCATTAGACCACTTAGACCCATTGGATGCATTAGGCCCATTAGGCCCATTAGTTAACTTAGGCCACTTAGGGCAATTAAGCCACTTAGACCCATTGGACCCATTAGAAAACTTAGACCACTTAGACCCATTGGACCCATTAGTCCCATTATCCAACTTGGGACACTTCAACCCATTATTCCACTTAGGCCCATGAGGCTGAGTTATCCATAATCGACACATTAGGCCCATCAGGCCCATTGGCCCCATTAGACCACTTAGGCCCAATATTCCCATTAAGCCACTTAGGCCCATTAGGCCACTTAGGCCCATCAAGCCCCTTAAACACATTAGGCCCATTGGTCCCCTAGGCCCATATGCCAATTAGACCATTAGGCCCATTAGGCTGAATTGTCCATAATGGGCCCATTAAGCCCATTAGGCCTATTAGGTCACTTAGGCCATTTAGGCTCATTAGGCCACTTAGGCCCATTAGACCACTTAGGTCCATTAAGTCCCATATACCCATTAGACCCATTGGGCCCCTTAGGTCCATTAGGCCAATTAGGCCATTGGGACCATTAGGCTTATTAGGTCACTTTGCCTACTTAGGTCTATTAGGCCACTTAGGCCCATTAGGCCCCTTAAACCCATTAGGTGCATTGGGGACTTTAGGCTCATTGGTCTCATTATTCCACTTAGGCCCATTAGGTCCGTTAGGCCCATTAGGACACTTGGGCCACTTAGGACCATTCATCCACTTAGGACCATTAGGCCCCTTAGTCCCATTAGGCCCATTAGGCCCATTAGGTCCATTAG
Source organism: Viscum album (assembly GCA_963277665.1). Taxonomy (NCBI): domain Eukaryota; kingdom Viridiplantae; phylum Streptophyta; class Magnoliopsida; order Santalales; family Viscaceae; genus Viscum; species Viscum album. The sequence continues at coordinate 1,815,390,679 of OY728156.1, forward strand.
GCCAATTCGGTCATTTAGACCATTAGGTCGAATTGACCATAATGGGACCATTAGGCCACTTAGTCCCATTAGGCCACTTAGGTCCATTAGGCCATGTAGGCCCAATAAATCCATTAATCCCATTAGGCCCATTAGGTCCATCGGGCCACTTAGGCCCAACAGGTTCATTTGACCCATTAAGCCCATTAGGTCCATTAGGCTGAATTGGACTTAATGGGTCCATTAGGACACTTAGGCTCATTAGGATACTTAGGCTCAATAGTCTCATTTGGCCCATTATACAACTTAGTCCACTTAGGCCCATTCACTCACTTTGGACCAGTGGACCCATTAGACCCATTAATCCCATTAAACCCATTAGACCCATTACGCCACTTAGGCCCAATTGTCCCATTAGGACGATTAGGCCACTTAGGCCCATTAAGCCCATTAGGCCCATTAAGTCACTTAATACCATTATACCCATTAGGCCCATTTGGCATATTAGGCCACTTAATCCCATTAGAATCATTACACTACCAAAAAATAGGTTTTTATCAGCACTAAAAAAGGTCTTTATCAGTAAGAAAAAATCATTGTTAATCTTAACAAAGATAAAGGGGGGTCCCTTTCATCAGTGCTAAAAAAAGCACTAATAAAAGTTAAAAAAAATTAAAAAAATATGCAAATCAGGGAGAGGCTTCAACAGTGCTTGAACCCCCCCCCCCTTCAATTGCCCCCAGCCTACACCCCCACCCCCCCCAGCCTTTAACAGCACCCCCACCTAGCCTTTAATAGCACCAACCCTTATTCCACCCACGCGCGTGACCTGCCTCCCCCTAGATTCGAACTCGGGACATGTTTCCTGTGCACCTAAGCCTTTACCACTCCACCATATTTCTTTTCTCTTCATTTATTAATATATCTATTTATATATATATATAGTTATATTTACTCGTATATTAATATATATTTATATTAACGTGTATATATATATATAGTTATATTAATATATATATATAGTTATATTAATATATATATATATATATAGTTATATTAATATATATATATAGTTATATTAATATATATATATCCATATATTAATATATATATATATATATAGTTATATTTAGATATTAATATATTTATTCGTATATTAATATATATTTATAAGATCAGTTTTAAATACATTTATAAAATATTCTTTTTTGTGTGTGTTTATAAAAAAATAAATACATATATACAACACACACACACACATATATATATTATATGTGTATCTATAAGTATAATTATACATATTTATATATATTTACAAATATTATATATTAATATGTATATACATATGTTTAGAATATATAGATAATATATATCAGTTTGTCAATATAGACACACACACACACACATATATATACACATACACGTTATATAGGTATATAAATATTCATATATATATTTTTAAATAAAATGGATATTATTTTTTTATTTTGATAAGGCTTATATATTGCGAAATATATTTTATATGTAAGTATGTTTAATTATTTATTTATAAATTAATTTTTTTGTGTGTGAATATATAAAAAATATTTATATATTGTTATATATTTGATTATAAATAATAGTACATTATGAAAATTGATAACAAGCCCTAAAAACCTAAAAAACAAGTAAAAATGGAGAAACCTTCAAAACCAGTAAATACAGTCAGAAAGTCAAATAAACCCTAAACTCACGGTAACAATGAAAACTTTTGATCTAAGAGTCTGTTCCAAATCTGTGATCAGTCAATCGAATATCATCAAATGATATTTGATATGATAGGCGGTGGAGGCCAAACGGATAGGCATATCACATGTTACAGTTTGAAAAAATAGCATACAGGACAAAAGTTCTAGAAATGGGGGCTTCAAAAACCTAACAAACCGCAGAGTCACTGAAACGGGCATAAATTATGATCCGGGTATCCATTTCAGCTTCTTGACTAGTAAAACCGAATATTATGGAAGTAAATAGGATATAATAGGTGTAGGAGGCCAAATAAACACACGGATTGGGATTTATTACCATTTTAAGAAAAATTTGACAGGGTACCAGACACATAAATAGAGTTTTGGAGGCCTTCTGATGGTTTTTTGGAATTTTAGGGTCCATGAAATGGTTGGATATTTTTTCAATTCATCCTGCTGTGTAGATCTCTTTATTGACTTTTATTTTATATGTGGTAGATCCCAAACGGACACTTGAAGTGAAATTTATGGCCGCTTGAAGTTTGATTTTTTTTGAGTGGTATAACTGATATATCTTCCACTTCTTTGATCTTATCATGGTTTCTTTGATCTTATAATTCTTTTATCTTATCATAGTTTCTATTTAGGCCAATTTATCTCATTTATACCAATTATTAAAATTAGACCAATTAGTCAATTCATGCCCATTAGGCCAATTAGGCCATTTAGGCCATTTAGGCTAATTTAGTCCATTTAGGCCAATTTAGGCTATTAAGGTCAATTTAAGAAAATTAGGTCATTTATGAAAATTAGGTAATTTAGTCCAATTATATCAATTAGTCCATTTAGGTCATTGAGGCCAATTAGACAATTTAGACAAATTTAGGCCATTTAGACCAATTAGGTCAATTTAGGCCATTTAGGATAATTTAGTCCATTTATCCCAATTAGTAAAATTAGGCCAATTAGTTCATTTATTCTAATTAGGACAATTAGTCCATTTAGGCCAATTAATCCATTTAGTCCAATTAGACCAATTAGACCATTTAGGCCATTTAGGTCATTTAGGACATTAAGGCCAATTGGGCAATTAGGTCATTTGCTTCATTTAGTCCATTTAGGCCAATTAGGACAGTTAGTACATTTAGTCCATTTAGGTCCATTAGGCCAATTAGGCCAATTAGACAATTTAGGTCATTTAGGCCAATTTAGGCCATTTAGGCCAATTTAGGTCATTTAGGCTATTTAGGATAATATATACCATTTAGGCCAATTTATCCAATCAATACATTTCGACCAATTAGTCCGATTAAGACATTTAACCCGATTTGTCCAATTTAGGCCATTTAGGCCAATTTGGCCAATTAGTACAATTAGACCAATTATACAATTTAGTCAAATTAGGCTAATTAGTCCAATTAGGATAATTGAGGTCATTTAGGCTAATTAATCCATTTAATCCATTTAGGAAAATTTAGGCCATTTATGCCAATTAGGCCAATTAGGCCAATTAATCAAATTAGGTAATTTATGCAATTAAGGCCAATCAGGACATTTAGGACAATTTAGACCATTTAGACCGATTAGGCCAATTAGGAAAATTTTGGCCATTTAGGCCAATTTAGTCCAATTAGCCTAATTAGGCTATTTAGGATATTTAGTCCAATTTAGGTCATTTAGACCAATCTGGCCAATTAGTCCAATTAGGAAATTTAGGCCAATTAGTCCAATTAGGTCATTTAGGCCAATTTAAGACATTTAGGGCAATTAGAACAATTATACCATTTAGTCCATTTAGGAAAATTAGTCCATTTAGGACAATTAGACCAGTTATGTCATTTAGGCCATTTAGGCCAATTAGGCCATTTAGGCCATTTAGACCAATTTAAGCCATTTAGACTAATTTAGGCCATTTATACCAATTAGACAAATTAGGCCAATTAAAACAATTTAGTTCATTTATACCATTTGGGAAATTTAGTCCATTTAGTCTAATTATACCAATTAGGCCATTTAGTCCATTTAGACCAATTAGGCCATTTAGGTCATTTAGACCAATTAGGCCAATTAGGCCAATTTAGGACATTTAGGCTAATTTAGTCCATTTAGGCCAATTAAACCAGTTAGGCCATTTATTCTAATTAGGAAAATTATACCGTTTAGACCATTTAGGCCAATTAATCCATTTAGCCCAATTAGGCCAATTAGGTCATTTTGGTCATTTAGGCGAATTTAGGCCATTTAGGTCAATTAGGATGATTAGGCCATTTAGGCCAATTAATCTATTTAGGCTAATTTTGGCCATTTAGTCCATTTAGGTCAATTAATCCATTTAGGCCATTTAGGCCAATTTGGGACATTTAGGACAATTAGGTCAATTAGGCCAATTAGAAAATTTAGGTCACTTAGGCCAATTAGTTAATTTAGGCCAATTTATACCATTTAGGCCAATTATGCCATTAGGTCAATTTCGACCATTTAGGTCATTTAGTCCATTTAGGACAATTAGTCCATTTAGGCCATTTAGGCCAATTTAGGCCATTTAGGACATTTAATCCATTTAGTCTAATTAGGCCAATTAGTCTAATTAGGCCAATTAGTTCGGTTAGGCCATTTTGGTCATTTAGCCCAATTAGGCCATTTGGGCCAATTTAGGCCATTTAGAACAATTTAGGGCATTTAGGGAAATTCTGTCAATTAGGCTACCATGAACCAACCTGGGTTGACCCTAAGATGGTCACTTGACAACTATATAACAATCACTACACAGAAAGGCTTGACACTTTCTTTTACCCAGAGGAGTTTGAAATTTTAAAACAGAAGGTATCATTTCCACATTTAGACCCAACAAATCAACAACATGAGAAGTAATGAAATATGAGATTCACCCGTATCAAACAATGCTTGCATAAGGGTAGAATTAAAAAGAATTGCACCTCTCACCATCGATGGTACAAGTTGGCCATTCAAAATAACCCACCCTGCTCCAAATACCTACTTACTCGCCACACTTTTATCTTTATTCCCCTGTTAAAATTTCCCATGCCAAGGATTCATGGTATTCCTGGAATCACCGTGACTAACTATGTCCTGCTAATGAGGGGTATTATGATGTCCTCATCCTGTTGAGGCATAGGACGACTGTGAACCTTAAGAAGTGTCCTGAACACCCAACCTTTGATCATGGAGACAATAACAATGAAGATTCCCCCATCTAATTACAATTATGGCATGCTCTAGGTGGGGATGTACATTCTCGCTTCAGGTGTCTTAGAGTGCCACATTGGAAACATCCTGACATGCTCTTAAGATTCATAGGAAGATTCACTAATCCTTCAATTGGATTTCAAGCCACACTCCCACCTTAAAAATAATTTCCCCTCTTCCACTTTCTCCCCGCATTATAGTTTCCAAAAGTTACCATAAGTATCATGATATCTCCTCCACCCATCACCCCTAATATGTCCCTATCAGCCATGGTTTCACTGTTGACCATATCCATAAAATATGTTATAAAGATTAACAAATCTTCAAATAAATTACCTACCTCACCCTAGATTAAAAAATTGGCGTCTTCAAAGATGCACTAGTAGTAACCTCGGGTGAAAAATGGACTAAATTCATGAATTTAGCCACATATTCTATCATATAAAGGTTCTACTAGTTCAAGCTAAAGAAATCCATCTTTATTTGAATTCTAAATGTGTGATGATGGAATTTTTTGTTGACCAGTTCCTCAAAATCCTCCCATGCCATACCTTGGTCCACTTTATCCTAGATCGCAAACTCCCACCACTGACATGGAAGATGTTCCAACATGTATGTCACTAACTTGACATTGAACTCCATTAGTGTGCCTAGGAAATCAAAGACTAGATTCATCCTATTTAGCCACACCTCCACCCTTTCTGGTTCTGAATCGTCCCCAAAGATGGGTGGATTTTGCTTCTAAAACTGAACCAAATTATCCACATGACTTGGTTCATCTCTTTTATTCCCACTATCGATAGCTTAAAAATCTTTAACTATGCTCTGCACCAGCTACTGGTTCACCTGAGGCTCAGGTGCAACCACATTTTTACTAGCTTCCTCAGGTTGGTTTCTATGATGCCTACCGGGTTCTATTCTCTATTGACCTGAGAAACACCATAAGTCTCACTCTTTAGAAATGGAAGCTCTAACAATTTCAAATTTTATCTCATTTTAACTATCATAACCATGATTTAAAAAATCCAACATTTTACATGTTCAATAATTTTTGAAAAAACATCCACCATATTTTGAAAATTGACCCATTTTCAAAATACCACAACCATTCTCTTTTCAAAATCAAACATTTGAAAACACGTTCCCAAATTTTCAAAAATCAAAAAATTCATATCACAACATAAATCATTACTCCAAATGAGATATGAAATCCTAGTGGGAATTCATTTATACCATGCATGTCATGATATTCTCATTTTCTAAACCCACAACAATGAGACCACTAGGCCCATTAGGCCACTTAGGCCCATTAGACCCATTCGGCCCACTAGGCCCATTGGTCCCATTGGTCCCATTAGTCCCATTCATCCCATTAGGATCATATAAACACTTAGGACCATTGGACCCATTCGAAACATTATTCCCATTAGGCACATTATTCCCATAAGACTCATTCGCCCACTTAGGCCCATTCAGCCACTTAGGCCCATTAGGCCACTTAGGCCGATTATGGAACTTATGCCCATAAGTCCCATTGGGAAAATTAGGCCCATTTGGCCCACTAAACCCATTAGGACACTTAGGTCCATTATGCCACTTAGGCCCATTAGGACACTTAGGCACATTAGGCAACTTAGGCCCACTAGGACCATTAGGCCACTTAGACCCATTAGGCCAGTTACAGCCATTAGACCCATTTGGCGAATTGGGCACATTATGCCCATTCGACCTCTCAGGCCCACTAGGCCCATTAGGCCACTTAGGCCCATTAGGCCATTTCACCCCATTAGTCCCATAAGGCCCATTAGGCCACTTAGGCCCATTAGGCCCATTAGGCCACTTAAGCCCATTCGTTCACCTAGGCCCATTAGACCCATTAACCACATTAGGCCAATTTGGCCCATTATGCCCATTTAGCCACTTAGTCACATTATTCCCAATCGGCCACTTGGGCCCATTAGTCCCATTCGATCGATTGTGCCAATTAGGCCACTTAGACCCATTAGGCCCATTAGGCCCCTTCAACTGATTATGCCGATTAGGCCACTTAGGCCACTTAGACCCATTAGGCTCATTAGGCCCATTAAGCCACCTAGTCCCATTATGCCCATTCAATCGATTAGGCCGATTAGGCCACTTAGGCCCATTCGGTTGATTAGCCTAATTAAGCCACTTAGGCCCATTAGGCCCTTTTGGCACATTAGATCACATAGTCCCATTAGGCCCATTCAGTCATTTAGACAGATAAGTCCACTTAGACCCATTAGTCCCATTAGTACCATTAGGCCACTTATGACCACTGGGTCCATTATGCCTATTCGGTTGATTAGGTTGATTAGGCCACATTGCCCCATTAGGCCCATTTGGTCAACTAGGCTGATTCACCCACTTAGACCACTTAGGCCCATTATTCCCATTAGGCCCATTATGTCCATCAGGACCATTATGCTCATTAGTCCACTTAGGCAACTTAGGCATTAGGCACATTAGGCCCATTAGTCCCATTCGATTGATTAGGCTAATTAGGCCACTTTGACCGATTAGTCCCATTAGGCCCATTAGTCCATTTAGGCTCATTAGGCCACTTAGGACCATTAGGACCATTTAGTCGATTAGAGGGATTAGGCCACTTGGTCCCATTAAGCCCATTAGGCCACTTAGGCCCATTAGGCACATTAGGCCACTTAGGCCCATTAGGCCCATTAAACCCATTAGTTCCATTATGCCCATTTATCCCATTTGGCCACTTAGTCCCATTAGATCCATTCGGCCCATTAAACCCATTAGTCCCATTGGGCTCGTTAAGCCACGTATTCCACTTAGGCCCATTAGGTCCATTAGGCCACATAGACCCATTAGGCCCATTAAACCCATTAGTCCCACTAGGCCCATTAGGCCCCTTAATCAACTTAGGCCACTTAGGCCCATTAGGCCCATTTGGTGGATTAGCCTAATTAGGACACTTAGGCCACTTAGGACAATTACGTCCATTGGGCTCATTAGCCCCATTAGGCCCACTAGGCCCATTAGGGAACTTATACCTATTCGGTCCATTAGGCCACTTAGGACCATTAGGCCCATCAGGCCCATTTGTCCCATGAGGTGCACTACCCATGAGGCCCATTAGGACCATGAGGCCCATCAGAACCATGAGGACACTTAGGCCCATTAGGCACATTGGGACCATGAGGCCACTTAGGCCCATGAGGCCCATTAGACCCATCAGGCCACTTGAACCCATTAGTCCCATTGATCCCATTAGGCTCACTAGGCCCATTAGGCCCACTATCCCCATTAGGAACATTATCCCCACTAGGACCATTAGGGAACTTGGTCCCATTTGACCCATTAGGCCACTTAGGACCATTAGTCCCATTAGGCCCATCAGGCCCATTAGGCCCATGAGGTGAATTCTGTCCATGAGGCCCATGAGGTCCATTAAGACCATGAGGCCCATTATGCATATTAGAACACTTAGGTCCATTAGTCCCATTAGGCCCATTAGTCCCATTAGGCCCATGAGTCCACTTAGGCCCATGAGTCCCATTAGACCCATCAGGCCACTTGGTCCCATTAGGCCCATTAATCCCATTAGGCATGCTAGGCCCTATTGGACACTTAGGACCATTAGGCAACTTAGTACCATTAGTCCCATTTGGACCACTATGACCATTCATCCCATTTGGCCCATTGGGCTTCTTACACACATTAGGCCCACTAAACTCATTAGGCCCCTTAGGTCCATGAGGCCCATTGGGCCCATTAGGCCCATTAAAACACTTAGACCCATTCGAACCATTAGTCCCTTCAAGCCCAATTTGGAAAGTTAGGCCCATTTTGGCCATTGGTCCCATGAGGCATCTTAGGCCCATGAGGCCCCTTCAGCCCATCAGGCCAATTTGGCCCATTTGGTCCATTAGGCCCATCAGGCCCTCCAGGCCCATCAGGCCACTTAGGCCCGTTAGGCTCATTAGGACACATAGGTCCTTGAGTCCCATGAGGCCCATTAGGCCCATCAGAACCATTAGGCCACTTAGGCCCATTAGGACCATTATGCCCATTAGGATACATAGGCCCATTAGGCCACTTAGGTCGGTTTGGCACATTTGGCCCATTAGGACCATGAGGAACTTAGGCCCATTGGGCTACTTAGGCCCATCAGTCCACTTAGGCCCATTATTCCCATTAGGCCCTTTAGGCCCACAAGGCCCATTCAGCCACATAGACCCATTGGACACTTAGGCCCCTTAGGCCCATTTGGACCACTGGTCCCATTAGGACTCCTAGGCAAATGTGACCCATTAGGACCAATAGGCCCATTAGTCCCATTAGACCCATCATTCCTATGAGGCCACTAAGTACCAAGAGTCCCATTAGGCCCATTACGCATATTACACCACTTATGACAATTAGGCACATTGGGCCCATGAGGACACTTACCCCCATTTGGCCCACAAGGCCCCTTCAGCCCATGAGGACACTTAGACCCATTTGGCCCACGAAGCCCCTTCATCCCTTGAGGCCCTTGAGACCCATTAGGCCCACAGGCCCATTCGACCACTTAGGGATATTAGTCCCATTAGATGACTTAGGCCTATTAGGCCCATTCTACCGCTTAATCCCATTAGGCCCATTACGCTGCTTAGGTCCATTAGGCCTATTAGGCCCATTAGGCCACTTAGGCCACTAAGGCCACTTAGGCCCATTAGTCCATTGGGCCTATTAATCCACTTAGTCCCATTAAGACCATTGGGCCCATTAGGTCTATTAGGCCACTTAGGTCCATTAGGCCAATTAGACCCATTAGGCCCATCGTGTCTATCAGGCCCATTAGTCCCATGTTGTCTATCAGGCCACTTCAGCCCATTGTACCCATCAGGCTTATTAGGCCCACTAGCCCCATTTGGCCCATTTGGCCACTAAGGTCCATTAGGCCACTTAGGCCCACTAGGCCCACTAGGCCCATTGGGCCACTAAGGCCCATTGTGCCACTTAGGCCCATTGGGTCACTAAGTCCCATTTTAGCCATTAGGCCAATTAGGCACATTAGGCTCACTAGGCCACTAAGGCCCATCAGGCCCATCAGGCCCATTAGGCCACTTAATCCCATTAACCCAATTAGCCCCATGAGGCCCATTAGACTACTTAGGCCACTTAGGTTCATTAGGCACATGAGGCCACTAAGGCCCATTAGGCCCATTTGGCACATCAATCCCATTAGGCCACTTAGCCCCATTTGGCCCATTAGGCCACTTAGGCCACCGAGGCCCATTAGGACCAATAGACACATTAGGCCACTTAGGACCATTAAGCCAATTAGGCCCATTAGGACCATGAGGACCATTAGGAAACTAAGGTACATTTATCCAATCATGCCCATCAAGACCATTAGGCCACTTAGGCCCATTGGACCCATGAGTCCACTTAGGCCCATTCAGCTCATTAGGCCACATAATCCCATTAGATCCATTAAGCCCATTAGGACCATCAAGCCCATTAGGCCACTTAGGCCCATTCATCCCATTATGACCATTATGACCATCAGGACCATCAGAACCATTAGGCCACTTAGGCCCATTCGACTAATTAGGCCACTTTGTCCCATTTAGCCTATTATGCCCATCGGGCCCATTAGGCCACTTAGGCCCACCAGACCCATTAGGCCCCTTAGGCCCATTCAGCATATTAGGCCACTTAGGTCCATTAGGCCACTTATGCCACTTATGCCCATTAGGAACGTTCATCCCATTAGGCCACTGAGGCCCATTCGGCCCATTAGGTCACTTTGGCCCATTTGTCTCATTAAGACACTTAGGCCCATTAGGTCCATTAGGAAACATAGGCCCATTAAGCCAATTAGGGCCATTGGGCCACTCAGGCCCATTAGTCCCATTAGGCCACTTTGGCCCATTAAGCTATCAAGGCCCATTAGGCCCCTTAGGCCCATTAGGTCCATTAGGACACTTTGGCCTATTAGACCACTTAGGCCCCTTACGCCACTTGGGCCACTTAGGCCCATTATGCCCATTAAGCCCATTAATCCACTTAATCCCATTAGGCCACATAGGACCATTAGGCCACGTAGGCACATTAGTCCAATTAGTCCACTTAGTCCCTTTAGGAAATTTTGGCCACTAAGGCCCATTAGGCCACTGGGGCCCATTAGGCCACTTAGGCACATTAGGCCATTTCGGCCACTTAGGCCCATTAGGCCTATTAGGCCTGTTAGGCCCATTAGGCCACTTAGGCCCATTCGGCTCATTAGGTCACCCAAACCCATTAGTCTCATTAATCCCATTAGGCCACTTAGGCCCATTAGGACCATTAGGCCACTGAGCCCAATTTGGCGAATTAGGCCCATTAGGTCACTTAGGCCACTTAGACTCATTAGGCCCATTAGGCCCATTGGGCCACTAAGGCCCATTAGGCCCATTGGTCCACTTACGCCCATTAGGAAACATAGTCAACTTAGGCCAACGAGGCCCATGAGTCCACTAAGGCCCATTCGACCCATTTGGCCCATCAAGCCCATTAGGCCACGTAGGCCCATTAGGCCCATTAGGCAACTTAGGCCCATTAGGCCCATTAGGCCACTTATTCCTATTCAGTACATTAAGACACTTAGACCCATTATGACCATTAGGCCACTAAAGCCACTTAGGCATATTAAGCCACTTCGGTGCATTACGCCCATTAGGTCCATCAGGGCCATTAGGCCAATTAAGCCCATCAGGCGCATTCGGGCCATTTGGCCCTAGAGGCCCATTAGGCCACTTAAGTCACTTAATCCCTATAGGCCCATTAGGCCCATGAGGCCCATGAGGCCACTGAGGCCGCTAAGGCCCATCAGGCCACTTGGGCCCATTAGGCCCATTAGGCCCATTAGGCCACTTCGGCCCATTCAACTCATTAGGGCACTTAGGCCCCTTAGTCCCATCAAGCCCATCAAGCCCATTAGGTCACTTAGGCCCATTCAGCCCATTATTCCCATCAAGCCCATCATGCCACTTAGGCCACTCAGGCCCATTAGGCCCATCATGCCCATTAGTCCACCTAGGCCTGTTATGCACATTAGGCCACTTAGGCCTGTTCGACTCATTAGGCCACTTAATCCCATTAATATCATTAGGCCCATTAGTCCCCTTAGCCCACTTAGGCCCATTATTCCACTGAGACCCGTTAGGCCCATTAGGCCACTTAATCCCATTCATCTCATTAAGCCACTTAGGCCTATTAGGCCCATTAAGCCCATTAGGCCACTTAGGCCCATTTGGCCCACTTGGCCCATTACGCCACTAAGGCCCATTAGTACATTCGGCCACTTAGGCCCATTAGGCCACTTAGGCCCATTAAGCCCAATAGGCCACTTCGGCCCCTTAGGCCCATTAGTCCACTTAGGCCCATTAGGCCACTTAGGCCCATTAGGCTCATTAGGACACTTAGGCCACTTTGGCTCATTATGCACATTTTGGATCATTAAGCCACTTAGGCCCATTAGGCCACTCAGGCCCTTTAAGCCGCTTAGTCCCATTAGGCCACTTAGTCCCATTAGGCCACTTAGGTCCATTAGGCCACTTAGGCCCATTAGGCTAATTAGGCCCATTAGAGCCATTATGTAATTTCAGCCACTTAGGCCCATTAGGCCCATTAGACCCATTAGTCCATTAAGGTTTGTTACGCCCATTATGCCCGTTACACCACTTAGGCCCATTAGGCCATTTCAACCACTTAGGTTCGTTAGGCCCATTAGGCCACTTAGGCCCCTTATTCCCATTAGGCCACTGAGGCCCACTAGGCCCATTAGGCCTATTGGTCCCATTAGGCCACTTTGGACACTTAATATCATTAGTCTCATTAGGCCACTGAGGCTCATTAGTCCCATTAAGCCCATTAGGTCACTTAGGAACATTAGGCCATTTAGCCCCATTAGGACACTAGGGCCACTTAGCCCCATTATACACATTAGGCCCATTAGGCCACTAAGGCCCATTAGGCCACTTAGGACCACTATTCCCATTAAGACGCTTAGGTCCATTAGGCACATTATGCCTCTTAGTCCACTTTGGACCATTGAGGCCATTAGGCCACTTAGGCCCATTCGACCGATTAGGCCTCTTAGGCCCATCCGGCCCATTAGGCCATTAAATCCAATGAGGCTCATTAGTCTCATTAGGCCCATTAGGCAACTTAGAAAACTTACGCCCATTACGCCCATTAGGCCACTAAGGACCATTAGTCCCATTAGGCACTTAGGTCCATTTGGCCCATTAGGCCACTTAGGCCCATTAGGCCACTTAGGCCCATTTGGCCCATTAGGCCACTTAGGCCACTTTGGCCACTTTGGCCCATTATGCCCATTAGGCCCATTAGGACACTTAGGACAATTCGTCCACTTAGGTCCATTAGTCCCATTAGGCCACTTAGGTCCATTTGGACCATTAGGACACTTCGACCACTTAGGCTGATTAGGCCAATTAGGCCAATTAGGCCACTGAGGCTCATTATGCCCCTTAGGCCCATTCGACTCATTAGGCAATTTAGGCCCATTAGGCCCACTAGGCCTATTAGTCTACTTCGGCCCATTAGATCCATTAGGACCATTCTGCCACTAAGTCCCATTAGGCTTATTAGGCCACTTAGTCTCATTAGGCCCATTTGGCCACTCAAGCCCATTAGGCCCATTTGACCACTAAGGTCCATTAGTCTCATTAGGAAACTTAGTCCAATTCATCCCATTAGGCCACTTAATACCATTAGGACACTAAGGCCCATTATGTCCATTAGGCCACTTAGGCCACTTAGGCCACTATGGCCCATTATACCCATTATGCCTAATTGGCCACTTAAGCCCATTAGGCCACTAGGGCCCATTTGGACACTCAAGACCATTAGGCCCATTAGTCCACTGAGTCCCATTAGGTCACTTAGGCAAACTAGATCCATTAGGCCAGTTTGGCCCATTAGGCAACTTCGACCACTTAGGCCCATTAGGACCATTAAGCCATTGAGACCCACTAGGCCCATTAGGATAGTTAGGACCATTATGCCCATTAGGCCAGTTAGGCCCATTAGTCTACTTAGGCCACTTAGGCCCATTAGGCCACTTAGGCCCATTAGTAAACTTAGGCCCATTAGGACACTTGGGACCATTAGGCCCATTAGGTCACTTTGGCACATTAAGTTAGTTAGGCCCATTAGGACCATTATGCTACTTGGGCCCATTAGGCTCATTATGCCACTTTGTCCCATTAGGACACTGAGACCCATTATGATCATTAGGCCACTTAGGCCCATTAGGCACATTAGGCACATTTTCGACTTAGTCCCATTAGGCCCATTCATCCACTTAGGCCCCTTAGGCCCCTTAAGCCCATTTGGCCACTTGGGCCCTATAGGCCCATTCAGCCCATTCAGCCCATTCATCCCATTGGGCCACCTAGGCCCATTCATCTCATTGGGCTATGTAAGCTCATTCATCCCATTACGCCACTTAGGCTCGTTCTGTCCATTGGGCCCTTTAGGCCACTTAGGCTAGTTAGGCACATTAGGCCACTTTGGCCAGTTAGGCCCATTAGATTCATTAGGCCCATTATACCACTTAGGCTTGTTCTGCCCATTAGGAAAATTGGGCCACTTAGGCCAGTTAGGCCCATTAGGACACTTTGGCCAGTTAGGCCCATTAGGACCATTGGGCTCATTAGGCCATGTTGGCCAGTTAGGCCCATTAGACCCACCCATTAGGCCCCTTGGTCCCCTTACATGAGTTAAGCTAGTTAGAACCATCCGACCCATTAGGCCTGTTAGGCCCATTGGTCCCATTAGGAATGTTTGGCCCATTAGGCTCATTGGTCTCATTAGTTCAGTTAGGTCACTTAGGCCAATTAGACCCATTATTGCCATTAGGCCGACACTTATGCGAGTTAGGACCATTATGCCACTCAGGCCCCTTAGGCCCATTGGACCCATTAGGACAGTGAGGCCAATTAGGCCCATTTGACCCATTGGGTCCATTAGGCCACTTAGGCCCGTTAGGCCGATTAGGCCCATTCAACCCATTAGGCCACTTAGGCCCATTCAGCCTATTAGGCCACTTAGGCTAGTTAGACACAGTTGGACCATTGGTCCCATTAGGCCCCTTAGGGCAATTAGGTCCATTATTCCCATTATGCCTCTTAGGCCAGTTAAGCCCATTCGACCACTTAGGCCCATTATGCTCATTAGGTCAGTTTGGACCATTAGGCCCATTTGGCCCCTTGGTCCCATTTGGCCACTTGAAAGTGCCCAACAGATGATTTTATCGCTAAAAGGGGGAGGGGTTGAATAAGTGATACTTTTTTTCTCTTATGTTTCTTTTTAAATGAAACAAACTTCACCACATATTAAAGATTCTATTCCCTACTAGAAACAATTCAAACACACATCCACAAGAACAATGGGCCTAATGGGTCTAAGTGGGTCTAAGTGTCCTAATGGGACTAATGGACCTAATGGGTCTAAGTGGCCTAATATGCCGAATAGACCGAATGGGGCTAAGTGGCCTAATGGGCCTAAAGGGCCTAATGGTATTAAAGGGGATAATGGGCCTAAGTGGCCTAATCATGCTAATCGACTGAATGGTACAAAGTGGCCAAATCAGAAAAATTGATCGAATGGGCCTAATGGGGCTAATGGGCCTAAGTGGCCTAATGGGTCTAAGTGGCCTAAGTGGCCTAATCAGCCGAATGGGCCTAATGAGGAGCCTAAGTGTACTAATAGTTCTAATGGGTCTAAGTGGCCTAAGTGGCCTAATCGTCCTAATCCATTGAATGAGCCTAATGGTCCATATGGGCCTAAGTGGCTGATTGGGAATAATGGGCCTAAGTAGTTGAATGGGCCTAATGGGCCAAATAGGCCAAATAGGGTTAATGGGACTAAGTGAAAAAATGGGCTTAAGTGGTATAATGGCCCTAATGGGACTAACGGGCGTAAGTGGCCTAATGGGTCTAATGGGTCTAAGTGGTCGAATGAGCCTAGTGGGCTTGAGTGGCCGAATGGGCGTAATGGACCTAATGTGTCTAATTGGCCAAATGGGCCTAATTGGATTAAGTGGCATAATGGGCCTAAGTGTACGAATGGTCCTAGTGTGCCTAAGTTCCCTAACGGTCCGAAGTGGCCTAACGGGCCTGGTGGGATGAAGTGGTCGAGGGGGCCTATAAGGCCTAATTGGCCTAATGAGCCTAATGGGTCTAATGGGTGTAAGTGGCCTAATGGACCTAAGTGGCCTAAAGGGACTAGTTGGCCTAACGGGACTAATGGACCTAATGGTCCTAATGGGCCCAAGTGGCATGATGGGTCTAATGGGCCTCATGGGCCTCATGGGCCTAAGTGGCCTCATGGGCCCAATGTGCCTAATGAGACTAAGTGTCCTAATGGGCTTCATGGGCCTCATGGGGGGGGGGGGGGGAATGTGCGTCAGGGTCCTAATGGGCCTGATGGACCTAATGGTCCTAAGTGAAGTAATGGGCCTAAGTGCTCTAATGGGTCTGGTGGGCCTGATGGGCCTAATCAGTCTAATGAGGCTAATGGACCTAATTGGCCTAAGTGGCCTAATGTGCTAATCAACTGTATGGGCCTAATGGGCCTATGTGGCCTAAGTGGATTAATGGGACTAGTGGGACTAATGGGTTTAACGGGCCTAATGGGCCTAATGGGCCTACGTGGCCTAATGAGCCAAGGTGACCTAATCGAATTAATCGACCAAATGGGCCTAATGAGCTTAAGTGGATTAACAGGCCTAATGGGTTTAATGGGACTAATAGGTTCAATGGGCCTAATTGTCCTAATGGGCCTACGTGGCCTAATGGGCCTAATAGGCCAAGTGGACAAATGGGCCTAATGGGAATAATTGGTTTAATGGGCCCAAGTGGGGTAATGGGCCTAATGGGATAATCAGCCTAAGGGGCCTAATGGGCCTAAGTGGAATATTCCCCCTAATCTACTGAATGGGCCTAGTAGGCCTAAGGGGCCTAAGCGGCCTAATGGGTCTAATGGGACTAATGGGCCTAAGTGGCCTAATCGAACTAAGTGGCCTAATTGGCCTAATTGGACTAATCAAATGATGGGATAGATTAGCCTAAGGGGTCTAAGTGGCCTAATGGGCCTAATGCCTAAGTTTCCTAAGTTGCCCAATTGGAATAAGGGGAATAATGGTCCTAAGTGGAATAAGTGGTCTAATCGGCCGAATGGGCCTAAAGGGCCTTTGTGGCCTAATCAGCCAAATAAACCAAATATGCCTAATGGGAATAATATGCATAAGTGGTCTAATGGGCCTAATGGGTCTAAGTGGCCTAATATGCCTAATTGACCAAATGGTCCAAATGGGCCTAAGTGGTCTAATGGGCCTAAATGGCCTGATGTGCCTAAGTGGCCTAATCGGTTTAATCGACCGAATGGGCCTTAAGTCGCTGAATCGACCTAATCAATCGAATGAGCCTAATGGACCTAAGAGGTCTAATGGGCCTAATGGGCCTAATGGGTCTAAGTTCCCTAATCAGTTGAATGGGCCTAATGGGCCTAAGTGGCATGATGGCCTTAATGGGACTAATGGGTCTAAGTGGACTAACTGGCCTAATCGATTGAATGGGGCTAATGGGCCTCATGGGCCTAAGTGGCCGATTAGGACTAATAGGCCTAAGTGGACAAATGGTCCAAATGTGACATAATATGATGAATAGTCCTAAGTGAACTCATGAGACTAAGTGGCCTAATGGGCCTAAGTGACATAAAGGGCCAAATAGGTCTAAGTGGCTAAATGGGCATAATGGGCCTCATGGGATAAAGTGGCCTAATGTGTCTCATGGTCATAAGTGGACTAATGGTTTTCATGGGCCTAAGTGGCATAAGGGGACTCATGGGCCTAACATGCCTCATGGTCCTAAGTGACCTAATGGGCCTAAGTGGCCTAATGGGCCTAAGTGGCCTAATGTGCATTATGGTCCCTAGTGGTCTCATGGGCCTAATGGGCCCAAGGGGCCTAAGTGGCTTAATGAGACTAATGGGATTAATGGTATTAATAGGACAAGGTGATAAATGGTCCAAATGGGCCTAATTGGTTTAAGGGTCCTAATGGGCCTAAGTGGCCTAATGGGCCTAATGGGATCAATGGGTCTATGTGCCAAATGGGCCGAATGGGCCTAATTGTCCTATGTTGCCCAATGAGACTAAGTGTACTTATGGGAAAAAGTTTCATAATCAACCTAATGGGAGTAATGGGACTAATGGCCCTAAGTGGACTAATGGGCCTAATGGGCTTATTGGGCCTAAGTGGACTAATGGGTCTAAGTGGCCTAATTGGCCTAATGAGCTTAATGGGTTGAGTGGGAATAAGTGGCCTAATGGGCCTTAGTGTCCTAAGTGTCCTAATGTTCCTAAGTGTTCTAATGGGCTTAGTGGGATTAACATGACTAGGGGTCAAATGGGCCAAATGGGCCTAATTATCCTAAGTGGCCAAATGGACCTAATGAGACTAAGTGTCCTAATGGACCTAAGTTTCCTAATCAACTTAATGGGTTTAATGGGTGTAAGGGACCTAATGGGGCCAATGGTCCTAATGGGCCTATGTGGGCTAATGGGCCTAATGGGCCTAATGGGTGTAAGTGGCCTAAGTGGCATAATTAGCTTAATCATCCAAATGGGCCTAATGGGCCTAAGTAGCCTAATGGGATTAATGTGCCTAATAGATCTAAGTGGATGAATCAGCCTAATTGATTGAATGGACATAATGGGCCTTATAGGCCTTAGTGACTGATTGGTTCTAAGTGGCTAAATGGGCTGAATGGGCCAAATTCGCCTAGTGGGGCGAGTGGGCCTAATGGGCCTAAGTGGCCGAATGGGCTTAAGTATCATAATGGTTCTGATGGGCCTAATGGGCGTAAGTGGCTTAATGGGATGAATGGGCCTATGTGTCTTAATGGGCCTAGTGGGCCTCAATGGCCGAATGGTCCAAATTGGCCTAATGCACCTTATTGGCCTAATGAACATATTGGGAAAAACTGTCCAAATGGGTCTAATGGGACTAGTGGACCTAATGGTCCTAATGTGCCTAATGGACCAAATGGGCCTAAGTGGCCATATGGGCCTAATGGGCCGAATGGGATGAATGGGCCTTATGGGCCTAATGGGACCAAGTGGTCTCATCGCCCTAAGTGGCCTCATCGACCTAATGGGATTAATGGGACTATTGGGCCTAAGTGGACGAATGGGCCTAATGGGACGAAGTGGCCTAATGGGCCTAAGTGAAGTAATCGGCCTATGTGGCCCAATGGGCCCCAGTGGGCCTAATGGGCCTAGTGGACTAAGTGGCCGAATGGGCCTAGTGGGACTAAGTGGAAGAATGGGCCTAATGGGCCTTAGTGGCCCAATCGACCTAATGGGCCTAAGTGGACTGGCAGGCTTAATGCGCCTCAGGGGCCTCATGGGCATAATGGGCCTAAATGGAATAAGTGGACCGATGTGACTAATGGGCCGAATGGGCCTAATGGGATGAATGGGAACAATGGGCCTAGTGGGCCAAATGGGACTAAGTGTCCCAATGGGCCTAATGGGATGAATGAGCCTAGTGGCCAAATGGGCCAAATGGGCCAAATGGGCCAAATGGGCCAAATGGGCCAAATGGACCTAAGTTGCCTAATTGGTTGAATGTGCCTAAGTGGCCTAATGTGACTAATGTTCCTAAGTTCTCAAATGGGCCTAATTGGCCTAATGGGACTAATAGGCTAATGGGTCTAAGTGGCCTAATGAGTCGAAGTTCCCTAATGGGCCTAAGTGGCCTAATGGGCCCTAGTGGGCCTAATGAGCATAATGGGCCTAATGGGTCAAAGTGGACTAATGGGCCGAATGGGCCGAATGGGCCTAGTAGGCCTAATGGGCCTAAGTTTCCTAATGGGCATAATGGGCCCAATGGGCCTATGTGGCTTAAGTGGCCTAATGGGCCAAATGGGCCTAATGGCCCGAATGGCCTGAATGGGCCAAATGGGCCTAAGTGGCCAAATGGGCCTAAGTGTCCTAATGGGACAAAGTTTTTGAATCACATTAATGGGATTAATAGGCCCAATGGGCCTAATCACCTGAATGGTCCTAAGTGGCCTAATGGGCTGAATGGACCTAATTAGACTAAGTGGCCTAATGTCCCTAATAGAACTAATGGCCTTAAGGGGCCTAATGGGCCAAAGTTTCCTAATCGACCTAATGGGATTAATTGGCCTAATGGGTCAAATGGGTCGAATGGACCTAAGTGTCCTAATGGGCCTAAGTGGCCTTATCAGCCTAATGGACTTAATGGACTAGTGGACCTTAGCAGCCTAATGGGCCTTAGTGTCCTAATCGGCCTAATATGCCTAAGTGGCCTAATGGGATTAATGGGCATAACTATCCTAAGGTCCAAATGGTCCAAATGGGCCTAATTAACCTAAGTTTCCTAATGGGCCTAATGAGCTTAAGTGGCCTAATGGGCCAATGTTTCCTAATCGGCCTAATGGGACTAATGGTCCTAAGGGGCCTAATGGGCCTAAGGGGCCTGATGGGCCTAAGTGGCCTAATGGGCCTAAGTGGCCTCATCGGCCTAATGGGATTATGGGCCAAGTGGGCCTAAGTGGTTGAATGGGCCTCATTGGCCTCATTGGCCTAATGGGATGAATGGACCTAATGGGATTAATGGGTTGATTGGACTAGTTGGGCCTAAGTGGCCTCATGGGCCTAATGGTCATAATGGGAATAATGGGCCTAAATGGCCTAATGGGCCCATTATGGTTAATTCAGCCTAATGGCCCAAATGGCCGAATTGGCCTAATAGACCTAATGGGCCTAATGGGACCAATATGCCTAATGGGCCTAAGGGGACTAATGGGCCTAAGTGGACTAATGAGACTAAGTGGCCTAAGTGGCTTGATGCACCAAATGGTCCTAAGTGTCCCAATGGGCCCAATGGGCCTAAGGGACACAATGGGACTAAGGGTCTAAGGGGCCTAATAGGACTAAGTGGCCTAATGGTCCTTTGTGGACTAAGTGACCTAATAGGCCTAATGGGCCTAAGTGGCCTAATGGGCCCAATGGGCCTAATGGGCTTATTGAACTAATTTTCCTAATGGTCATAAGGGGACCAATGGGTTCATTGGGTCTAAGGGTCCTGATGGGTCTAAGTGGCCTAAGGGCCCTATGTAGCCTAAGTGAACTAATAGCCTAATGGGCCTATTGGTCCTAAGTGACCTAATGGGCCTAATAGCCAAATTGGTCAAATGGGCCTAAGGGGCCTAATGGACCCAATGGTTCTAATGGTTCTAAGGGACCTAATGGGAATAAGTGGCCTAATGGGCCTATGTAACCTAATGGGCATATTGGGCCTATTGGGCCTAAGTGGTCTAATGGTCTTGATGGGCCTAATGGGCCCATTGTGGATAATTCAGCCTAATGGGTCCAATGGGCCTAAGTGGTCTAATGGGTTGAAGTGGACCAAGTTGCCTAATGGGCCTATTGGGCTCAATTGGTCCAATGGGTCTAAGTGACCTAAGTTTCCTAATGGAGCAAATGAATCCAACAGGTCTAAGTGGCCTAATGGACCTAAGTGGCCTAAGTTTCCTAATGGACGTAATGGGTCCAATGGGTCTAAGTGTCCTAATGGGCCTAAGTGTCCTAATTTTTCTAATGGGCCTAATGGGTCCAATGGGTCTAAGTGGTTGAATGGGCCTAAGTGTCCTAAGTTTCCTAATGAGCCTAATGGGCCTAATGGGTCTAATGGTTCTAATGGACCTAAGTGGCCTAATTGGCCTAATGGGTCTAACAGGCCTAATTGGATGAATGCATGGAATGGGACTAAGTTGATTAATGGGATGAATGGGTCTACTGGGCCTAAGTGTCCTAATGTCTTAAGTGTCATAATGGACATAAGTGGCCAAAGTTTCATAATGGGCCTGATGGTCCTGATGGGTCCAATGGGCCAAAGTGGCATAATGGGTCTACGTGGCATAATGGCCCTAAGTGGCCTAGGTTTCCTAATGGGCCAAATGGGCCAAATGGGCCAAATGGGCCTAATTGGTCCAATGGGACTAATGGGACCAATTGGCCTAATGAGCTTAATGGGCCCAATTGTCCTAAATGGCCTAAGTTGCCTAATGGGATGAAGTGGCCTAATGGGCTTAATGGGCATAAGTGTCTGAATGGGCCTAATGGGCCTAAGTGGCTTAATTGGCCTAATGGGTCCAATGTGCCTAAGTGGAATTAGTTGCCTAATGGGTCGAATTGGCCTAATGGTCCTAATGGGCCTAAGCGTCCAAATGAGCCTAATGGGCCTAAGTTGTCTAATGGGCCTAATGCGCCTAAGTGGACAAAGTTGGATAATGGGCCTAATGGGTCTAATGGGAATAATGGGAATACTAGGAATAATGGGTCTAATATGTCTAAGTGGCCTAATGGGACTAAGTAGCCTAAGTTTCCTAATGGGCCTAATGGGTAAAATGGTTCTAGCTGGCTCAATGGGCCCAAGTGGCCTAAATTACCTAATGGGACTAATGGGATTAATTGGTCTAATGTTCCTAAGTGGCCTAATCGGTATGATGGGTCTAATGGGCATAATGGGTTGAATGAGCCTAAGTGGCCTAATGGTTCGAATGGGTTGAATGGGACTAAGTGGCCTAATGGGCCTAAGTGGCCAAAGTTGCCTAATGGTCCTCATGGTTCCAATGGGCCTAAGTGGATATGGTTTAAAGGAAGTGTTTATTTTGATGAAGTATTAGAGTCTTCTAACTATGATGAAATTAAACGTGACTATGTTTTACTGATTCATATTTCATAAATCATAAGTTGAATAGAGAACTTACGATGCAAGCTTGATAGAAGAAAGAGGAAAAGTGGTATTCGAAATCATATCTATATTTATCATATCTAGGTGGAAGAGAAGAAATAGATGATGCCATTTGAAAAGGAATCATACCCAGTGCAATCGGATTTGGGATGAGAAGGAAAGAAAGAAGGCACTGAGGATCGTAATCAGAATGATCGTACCTAGAATGATCACTATTAGGTACTTTATCATCTGATTATCTATCGTATAAATATGAAAAATTTCATACCCATGATGATTGTACTTAGGCTTCGGAATAAAAAGATCATACCCATTATGATCGTATTCATGCCAACCATTCTAAGAAAGATTATACTCTGGACAATCATATCCAGAGAAGAAATTTCTTGAGGTCGATGATTGAAAATAGAAGGATATAATGAGATCAAAAATGTATTCGACCATTTCAAAAGGTTTGGATTACTTTTTAGGTTTCATTTGGTTCAAGAATCATTGTATCAGAGTGGAATTGTTTTATATTTTCATGTGGGTCAATAGAAGAAGTGAATAAGTAAAAGTGGTTTGAAAGAAAAGTTTGTTAGAAGTGAAATTGAGGGAGAGATCCACATTCAAAAGAATTATCATATTTAGAATTCAGAAGGAGAAGTGAATTTTTTATAAGAATTTAGAAGCTTCAAGAAGAGTTGATGAAGTCAAAATACACCCCATATTTTAGGGGAAATTGAGATTTGTGTGAATTTGATTGAGCAGGAAAATTTTCGGGATTCCCGCCAAAGCATATCGAGGTTCACCTATAAAAGGATAAAAGTATGTTGTACTTGAGGTGGACCGATGTACTGTTCATGAGAGAGAAGATCCCAATTTTAGAGAGAAGAATAAGTTTCTTTATTAACTTTTGTTGAAGAAGTTTTGATGAATTGAAGTGAAAGAGAAGAGATGATATCATGACATTGTATTCAGATGATCATCGTATTTAGTGTTTTTCATACTCAAAAGATTACTGTATTCAAATTGTCAATAATATTCAGATGATCATCGTATCGGGATAGATTAATCAGATCGTGATTCTATACTGGTTCTTCTGAACTGAGGAATATTGAGAATTGAAGTAGTGTTGATTCATCTACATCTCATTCTATCATAGTTTTACTTTTCATACTGGGTAATATCGTACCGAGCATAATCGTATTGGGAAAATCTTATCGGGAAGAATCATATAAGGAAGAATCATACTCGGAGGAATCAGACTGGGAAAATCGGACTTGGTTTTTTTTCTCAACAAAGTCTAGGAAGTTCTTACCATCTTCTAGGTAAGAAATTGAAGATGTGTTTTCAATTGAATACATTAGTGGAATTGAAAAGAAGCACTGGTAACATGAGTTGTTACATGATCATTACATTACCCTATTTGTACTAAGAGGGTGCGCATGCACTATTGTATTTTTTACATAGTGCTACATGAGTGAAAGGGTATATCTTACTCATTGTAATACAATGATTGTTTTCTAGTGGAATGTGCAATATTGGATCACTTCCATACCATACCAAGGATGTAGCTATTCTTATTGAAAGTGAATCTTGCTTTTGTTCCTATGGATGTGTGTTTGAATTGTTTTTAGTAGGGAATAAAATATTTAACAAGAGGTGAAGGTTATTTCATTTGAAAATAAGCAGAAGAGGAAAAAGTATCACTGATTCACCCACTCCCCCTCTCAGTGATACAATCATCTGTTGGCACTTTCAAGTGGCCTAATGGACTACAGGGACCTAATGTGCCTAATGGTCCTAACTAACCTAATGGTCTTAATGGGTCTAAGTGGTCGAATGTGATTAATTGGCCCAAGTGGCCTAATGGGCCTAATGGACATAATGGGCCTAACTGGCCTATTGGGCCCAATATGCCAACTGTGCATAACTGGCCTAAGTGGCCTAATAGGCCGAATGGGCCTAAGTTTCCTAATTGTTCGAATGGGACTAGTGGGCCTAACGATCCTAAGTGGCCTAATGGTCCCAATTTGTGAAATGGGCCCAACTAGCCCAACTGGACTAACTATCCTAATGGGGCCATTGGGCCTAAGGGGCCTAAGTGGCCTAATGGGCATAACTGGCACAACTATCGGCCTAATGGGCCTAATGGGTCTAATTATCCAATGTGGCCTAACTGGCCCAATGAGACCAATGGTATGGGCTTAATTGGATGAATGGGCTCAACGGGCCTAACAAGCCCAATGGGATGAATGGGTCTAACTGGCCTAACTTGCGTAAGGGGCCCAAGGGGCCTAATGGGCCTAATGGGTCCAATGGTACTGATGGGCCCCAATGGGACTAATGGGACCAATGAACCAATGGGTCGAACTAGCCATAGTGGCCTAATAGGACCAACTGGACAAAGTGGCCTAATAGAACCCTTGAGCCTAATGGGCCTAACTGGCCAAAGTGGCATAATGGGCCTAAATGGCCTAAGTTTTCTAATAAGCCTAATGGGTTGAATGAGCCTAACTGGGAAAATGAGCCTAATGATCCTAATGGGCCTAACTAGACAAAGTGACATAATGGGCCTAACTGACCTAAGTGGCCTAATGGGTTGAACGTGCTGAAGTGGCATAATGGGATGAATGAGCCTAAGTTGCCTAATGGCTTGAATGGGTCTAAGTGGCCCAATGGGCCGAATGGGATTAATGGTCCAAATGGAAATAATGGGCCTGAATGGAAAAATGGGCCTAAGTGTCCTAATGGGCCTAATGGGACTAAGTGGATAAAGGGATTAATGGTCCTAATGGGCCTAATGGGCCTAAGTGAAAAAATGGTCCTAATGGGCCTAATGTGCATAATGGGCCAAAACGGTCTAATGGGCATAATGGACCTTAGTGGCCTACTAGTCCTAACATTCCTAAGTGGCGTAATGGTCCTAGTGGGCCCAAGTGGCCTAATGGGACTAAGTGACCTAGTGGTCCTAATGGGCATAATGGGGCTAAGTGGCCTAAATGGTCTAAGTGGCCTAATGGGCCTAATGGGACTCTTTGTCCAAATAGGCCTAAGTGGCCTAATGGGCCTAAGTGGCCTAATAGGCCTAATGGGACTAATGGGCCTCAGTGGCCTAATGGACCTTAGTGGATTAATGGGCCTAAGTGGTCTAATGTGACTAATGGGCCTAATGGGCTTAACGGGCCTAAGTGGCCTAATGGGCCTAAGTGGCCTAATGGGACAAAGGGGCATAATGAGCATAATGGGAATAATGGACCTAAGGGGCCTAAGTGTCCTAATGAGTCTAAGCAACCTAAGTGGCCTAAGTGGCATAAGTAGCCTAAGTGGCCTAAATGGTATAATGGGCCTAAGTGGATTAATTGGCATAAATGGATTAATTGGACAATATGGACTTAATTAGACTAAATAACCTAAATGGACTAATTGAACTAATTGTCTTAATTGGGCTAAATGGCCTAAATTAGCCTAAATGGCCTAAATTGGCCTAATTGACCTAATTGGTCTAAATGGCCTAAATTGGTCTTAATGGTCTAAATGGTCAAATTGGCCTAAATGACCTAATGGACTAATTGATATAATTTTCTAAATGTACTAATTGGACTAAATGGACTAAATTCCCTAATTGGTCTAATTGGCCTAAATGGCCTAAATTGACCTAAATGGCCTAAATTGGCCTAAATGGCCTAATTGGATTAATTGGCTTGATTTTATTAATTAGAATAATTGGTCTAATTGGCCTAAGTTTCCTAATTGTTCTATATCATCTAAATTGGCCTAAATATCCAAATTGGTGTAAATGGCCTAAATTGGCCAAAATGCACTAAATGGCCAAAATTAGCCTAATTGGTCTAAATGGCCAAAATTGGCCTAAATTTCCTAAATTGTCCTAAATGGCCTGAATGGTCAAAATTGTCTTGAGTGGCCTAAATTTTCCTAAATGGACTAATGGGCCTAAAATTCATAAATTGCATAATTGGACTAATTGGCCAAATGATCTAAATTGGCGTAATTGGCCCAAATGTCCTAATCATCCCAATTGGCCTAATTGGCCTAAATTGCCTAAATTGGCCTAAATTGAATAATTGACCTAATTGGCCTAATTTGCCTAAATAGTCTAAATTGGCCTAAATATCCTAAATGACTTAAATTGGCCTAAATGACCTAATTACCCTAAATGACCTAAATTGGACTAAATGGCATAAATGAACTGAATTTACTAATTGTAAAATTAGCCTAATTGGCCTAATTGGCTTAATTGGCCCAACTTGGCCTAAATGTACTTAAGAGACTAAATTGGTGTAATTTGTATGAATTGGTATCACTGGCCTCAATGGCCAACATTGGCCAAAATGGACAAAATGGCCTATTTAGTCTAAATGGCCTAAATGGCCAAATTGGCCAAATTGGCCTAAATGACCTAAATTGGGCTAAATTTCCTAATGAGCCTAATGGAACTAAGGTACTAATAGGACAAAGTGGCCTAAGTGGCCTAATAGGCCTAATGGGTATAATGGGCATAAGAGGCCTAATGGGCCTAATCGGCCTAATGGGCCAATTGGGCCTAAGTGGCCTAATGGGTCTAATGGACCTAATGGGATTAATAGGCCTAATGGGTACACTAGTCAAAAGTGGCTTAATGGTCCTAAATGGCCTAATGGGATGAATGGGACTATTGGGCCTAAGTGGCCCAATGTGTCTATTGGGCATAAGCGTACTAATGGGCCCATTAAGTCCAATTCAACCTAATGGGCCTAATGGGATTAATTGGTTGAATATATGAGTTGGTCCTAAGTGGATTGATGGGAAAAATGGGCCTAATGGGACTAAGTGGCCTAATGGACCCATTATGGTCAATTTTTCCTAATGGGCCTAATGACTGAATTGGCCTAGTGGACCTAATAGTCCTAATGGGACCAATAAGACTAATGGGTCTAAGGGGCCTAATGGGCCTAAGTGGACAAATGGGCCTAAGTGGCCTAATGCGCTGAATGGACCTAAGTGGTGTAATAGGTCTAATGGGACTAAGGGGCCTAATGGTCCTAATGGTTCTAAGGGACCTAATGGGCCTAAGTGGCCTAATGGGCCTAAGTGGCCTAATGGTCATAAGTGGCCTAAGTGACCTAATAGGACTAATGGGCCTGTTGGGCCGAAGTGAACTAATGGGATTATTTGCCTAATTGGCTTAATGGGCCTAAGGGTCCCAATAGGTCTATTGGGCCTATTGGGTCTAAGTGAACTAATGGGCATAATGGGCCCATTATGGACAATTTGGCCTAATGGGATGAATGGCCTAATTGGCCTAATGGGCCTAAGGGGACCAATGAGCCTAATGGACCTAAGGTGTCCAAGGGGCCTAATAGGCCGTAGTGGGCTAATGGGCCCAAGTGGCCTAATGAGAATGTTGGGCCTATTGGGCCTAAGTGGTCCAATGGGCCCAATGGTCCTGATGGGCCTAATGGTACCATTACGGATAATTCAGCCTAATGGGTCCAATGGGCCTAAGTGGCCTAATGGGTCGAAGTGGCCCAAGTTGCCTAATGGGACTAATGGGTCTAACGGGTCCAATGGGTCTAAGTGTCCTAATGGTCCTAAGTGGTCTAAGTTGCCTAATGGGCCTAAGTGGCCTAAGTGGCCTAAGTTTCCTAATGGGCCTAATAGGTCAAATGGGTCTAAGTGGTTGAATGGGCCTAAGTGGACTAAGTTTCCTAATGAGCCAAATGGGTCAAATGTGTCTAATGGGACTAATGGGCCTAAGTGGCCTAATCGACATAATGGGTCTAATAGGCCTAATGGAATGAATGGGTTCAATGGGCCTAAGTGGCCTACTGGGATAAATGGGTCTAATGGGACTAAGTGGCCTAATGGGCCAAAGTGGCCTAAGTTGCCTAATGGTCCGGATGGGCCTGATGGGTCCAATGGGCCTAAGTGGCCTAATGGGCCTAAGTGACCTAAGTTTCCTAATGGGACCAATGGGCCTAATGTGTTAAATGTGCCTAAGTGGAAAAAGTTACCTAATGGTCCTAATGGGCTGAATGGGGGTAATAGTCCTAATGGGCCTAATGGGTCTAATGGGTCTAATGGGTCTAATGGGACTAAGTGGGCTAAATTTCCTAATGGTCCGAAGTGGCCTAATGGGATTAATGTGCCTAAGTGTACTAATGAGCCTAATGGGCCCAAGTAGCCTAATTATCCTAATGGATCGAATGAGCCTAAGTGGACTAAGTTTCCTAACTGGCCTAAGTGGACTAATGGACCTAATGGGACTAAGTGGACTAATGAGCCTAATGGGCCTAAGTGGATTAATTGGCCTAATGGGCCTAAGTGTTATAAGTTGACTAATGGACCTAATGGGCCTAATGGTCCTAATTTGGCTAATAGGTCCAATAGGTCTAAGTAGCCTAATGGGCCTAAGTAACCTAAGTTTCCTAATGGGCCTAATGGGCTTAATGTGTCTAATGGTTCTAGGTGGCTCAATGAGCCTGAGTGGCCTAAGTTTCCTAATGGTACTAATGGGACAAATGATCCTAATGGGCTTAATCTAATGGTCCTTAGTGTCCTAATTAGACTAATGGGTCTAATGGGCCTAATGAATTGAATGATCTTAGGTGGCCTTATGGGTCAAATGGGTTGAATGGGACTAAGTGGCCTAAGTTGCCTAATGGTCCTGATGCTTCCAATGGGCCCAAGTGGATTTAGTATGAAAGATGTTTTTGTTTTGATAAAGAATCAGTGTCTACTGACTATGATAAAATTAAATGTGACTATGCTTTACTTATTCATATTTCATAAATCATAAGTTTATTGGAGAACTTATGATGCAAGATTAATGGAAGAAAGTGGAAAAGTGGTATTTTAAATTATATCGAGATTTATCATATCTAGGTGGAAGAGAAGAAAGTTATGATGCCAATAAAAAAGGAATTTTATCCAGTGAAATCAGATTCAGGATGAGAAGGAATGAAAGAAGGCACTGAGGATTGTAATCAGAATGATCATACCCATAATGATCATTGTCATGTACTTTATCATCCAATTATCCATCGTATGCATACGAAAACTTTTGTAACCCAGATGATCGTACTCAAGATCATGGAGAAAAAGATCATACCCAGTATGATCATATTTAGGCCAACCATTCTCAGAAATATTTTAATCTAGACAATCATATTTAGAGAATGAATTTCTTGGGGCCAATGATAGAAAATAGAATGAAATAATGAGATCAACAGTGTAGTCAACTATTTAAAAATGTTTTAATTACTTTATAGGTTTCAATTGGGACAAGAGTCATTATATGAGAGTGGAATTGTTTTATATTTCCAAGTGGTTCAAGAGAAGAATTGAAGATGTAAAAGTGGTTTGAAAGAAAAGTTTTCTAGATGTGAAATTAAGGGGGAGATAGACATTCAAAACAATTATCATATTCAACATTCAAAAGGAGAAGTGAAGGTTGTAGAAGAATCTAGAAGCTTTGAAAATAGTTGATGAAGTAAAAATACATCCTAGATTTTATGGGAAATTTATATTAGAGTGAATTTGATTAAGAGGGAAAATTTTAGGGATTCCTAACAAAGCATCTCGAGGGTAACCTATAAAAGCTGAAAAGTACATTGTACTTGAGGTGGACTGATGTACTGTTCATGAGAGAGAAGATTCAAGTTTTAGAGAGAAGAAGAGGTTTCTATATTCACTTTTGTTGAAGAATTTTTGATGGATTGAAGTAAAATAGAAGAGAAAAGATCACAAAGTTTTATTAAGCTGATCATCATACTTAGTGTTTATCATACTCAGCTGATTACCATATTCATCTTGTCAAACGTATTCGGTTGATCATCGTATCAGGCTGGATTAATCAAATCGGGATTTTTGTAATGGGTCTTTCTAACTAAGGAAGATGAATAATTGAAGTGTTTTAGATTAATCTCTATCACATTCTATAAAAGATAAATTTTTCTCACCTAAGAGAATCGTACCAAGAAGAATCGTATCGGGAAAACCGTATCAAGAAAAATCGTATCTGGGAGAATCATACTCGGAGTAATTGGATTGGGAAAATCATATTAGGAAAATCAGACTTGGTTTTCTTTCTCAACAAAGTCCAAGAAGTTTTTACTATTTGTCTCGGTAAGAAATTTAAGAAGTGTTTTCAATTTAATACATTTGTGGAATTGAAATGAAGCACCAGTAACATGAGTTGTTACAAAATCATTGCATTTCCATATTTGTGTTAAGAGGGTGCACACCTACAATTGGATTGTTTACATATTACTTCACGAGTTAAAGGGTATATCCTACTCATTATAATCCAATGATTGTTTTCTAGTGGATTGTGTGGTATTGTATCACTTTCGTACTATACCAAGGACATAGTTATTCTTATTGAATAGTGAATATTACTTTTATTCCTATGGATGTGTGTTTGTATAGTTTTTAGTAAGTAATAAAATCTTTAATAGGAGCTAAAGGTTATTTCATTTGAAAAGAAACAAAAGAGAAAAAGGTATCACAGATTCACCCCCTCCCCTTCTCAGTGATACAATCATTCGTTGGGCACTTTCAAGTGGCCTAATAGGCCTAATGGTCCAAACTGGCCTCATGGGCCTAATGGGCCAAAGTGGTTGAATGATCTTAACTGGCCTAAATGGCCTAATGGTCCGAATGGACCTAATGACCTAATTGTCCTAAGGGGCGTAATGGAACCAATGGGCCGACTATGCGTAACTGACCTAAGTAGCCTAATAGGCCGAATGGGCCTAAGTGGTCTAATGGATCGAATGGGCCTAATGGGCCTAACAGGAATAAGTGGACTAATGGGCCTAAGTGGACTGATGGGACGAATGGGTCAAATGGGCCTAATTGGCCCAACTGGCCTAATGGGTCCAATGGTCCCAATGGGCCTAAGTGGGCAAATGGGACCAACTGGCATAAGTGTTGGCCCAATGGGCCTAATGTGTCGAACTGGACTAAGTGGCCTAACTAGCCCAATGGGACCAATGAGTCTAATGGGCCTAACTAGCCGAATGGTCCCAAACTGGCCAAATGGGCTTAACTGGTCTAACTCGCATAAGGGGTCCAAGGGTCCTAATGGTCCTAATGGGTCTAATGGGCCTAACTGGCCAATGTGGCCTAATGGGCCCAATGAGCCGAATGGGCATAACTGGCCAAAGTGGCATAATGGGCCTAACTAGCCTAAGTGGCCTAATGGGTATAATGGGTTGAACGAGCCTAAGTGGAATAATGGGCATAATGAGCCTAATGGGTCTAACTGGACAAAGTGGCCTAATGGGCCTAACTGGACAAAGTGGCATAATGGGCCTAACTGGCCTAAGTGGTCTAATGGGCCTAATGGGATGAACAAGCCTAAGTGTCATAATGGGATGAATGAGCCTAAATAGCCCAATGGGATGAATGAGCCTAAGTGGCCTAATGGGCCTAAGTGGCCCAATGGGCCTAAGTGGCCCAATGGGCCTAATGGACCGAATAGGCTTAATGAGACGAGTGGGCTTGAGTGGCCAAATGGGTATAAGTGGCCTAGCGGGCCTAATGGGCATAATGGGCCTAAGTTGCCTAATGGGACTAATGCGCCTCAGTATCCTAATGGGCCTAAGTGGCATAAGTGACCTAAGTGGTCTAATAGGCCTAATGGTCCTAAGTAGAATAATGGTCCTAATGGGCCTAAGTGGCCAAGTGGGACTGAGTGTCCTAATGGGCATAATGGGTCTAAGTGTCCTAAGTGGCCTAATGGGCCTAATGGGCCTAAGTGACCTAATAGGCCTAAGTGGCATAAGTGGCATAATGGGTCTAAGTGTCCTAAGTGTCCTAATGGGCCTAATGGGATTAAGTGGCCCAATGGGCCTGATGGGCCTTAGTATCCAAATGGGCCTAATGGGAATAAGTGGGTGAAGTGGCCTAATGTGCCTAAGTGGTCCAATGGGCCCAATTGCCTAAGTGGACCGATGGGCGTAAGTGGCCAAATGGGCCAAATGGGCCAAATGGGCCTAAGTGGCCTAATAGTCCTAAGTCTCCTAATGGGTATAAGGGAAAAAATGTGCCTAAGTGGTTGAAGTGGCCTAATGGGCCTAAGTGGATTAAGTGGCCTAATGGGACTATGTGTCCTAATGGGCGTCAGTGGCCGAATGGGCCTAATGGGCATGAGTGGCCTAATGGTCCTAATGGTTCCAAGTGGCCTAATGTGCCTAATGGGCCTAATGGGACCAAGTGGATTAAGAGGCCTAATAGGCCTAATGGGTCTAAGTGGCCTAATGAACCGAATGGGCCTAAGGGGACTAATGGGCCTCATTGGCCTAATTGGCCTCAGGGGCATAAGGGGTCGAAGTGGCCTAATGGGCCTAATGAACCTAAGCGACCTAATGAGCCTAAGTGGACTAATGGGCATAAGGTCCCTAATGGGCCTAAGTGGCCTAATGGGCCTAAGTGGCCGAATGGGCCGAATGGGCATAATGGGAAAAAGTGTCCCAAGTGGCCAAATGGTCCAACTGGGCTAAGTGGGCAAGTGGGCCTAAGTGGTCAAATTGACCTTAGTGGCCTAATGGGCCTAATGGGCCTAATGGGTCTAAGTGGCCTAATGGGATTAATTGGCATAATGGGCCTTAGTGTTCTAATGGACCTAATGGGCCTAAGTGGCCGAATTGGCCTTAGAGGCCTAAGTGGTATAATGTGTGTAGTGGGCCTAAGTGGCCCAATGGGCCTAATGGGTCGAAGTGGCCTCATGGGCCTGATGGGATGAATGGGCCCTACTGGCCTAATGGTCCTAATGTGACTAATGGGCATGATCAGACTAAGGATTATAATGGGCCTTAGTGGTTGAATGGGCCTAAGGGGCCTAATGGGCCTAATAGGGGCAATGAGAACAATGAGGTGAAGTGTCCCAATGGGCCTCATGGGCCTAAGTGACCAAATGGGCATAATGGGCCTGAGTGGCCTAATGAACCTGATGGGTCAAATGGGCCTAATGGACCTAAGTGGCCTAAGTGACCTAATGGGCCTCATGGGACTAAGTGGATTAATGAGCCTAGTGGGCCTAATGGGCTGGATACGCCAGATGGGCTTAGTGGGCCAAATGGGACTAATGTGCCTAACTGGCCTATGTGGCCTAGTGTTCCTAATAGTTCTAATGGTTTTAATGGGCCTAAGTGGCTAAATGGGCCTAATGGGCCTAAGTGGATGAATGGGCCTAATGGGCCTAAGTGGAAGATGGGCCAAAGTTGTGGAATAGGGGGAATAGTTCTAAGTGTCCTAATGAGCCTAAGTGGATAAATGGGCCTAATGTGCCTAATGGGCTTCAAGGGCCTCAAGGGACGAATCAGCCTCATGGTCCAAGTGGTCCTAAGTGGTCTTATGGGCCCAATGGGACTAATCAACATTAGTGGCCTAATGGGCCTAATGGGCCTTATAGGCCTTACGGGCCTCATAGGCTTAAGTGGATTAATGGGCCTAGTGGGATGAATGGGCTTAAGTGGCTTAAGTTGCCTAATGGGGCTATGTGGATGAATGGACCTAGTGGGCCTAAAGGCTGAATGGTCCTAATGGGCCTAATAGGCCGAATGGGACTAATAGGCCTAAGTGGCCCGATGGGCTTAAGGGGCCTCTTGGTCATAATGGGAGGAATGTTACTAGTGGGCTGGAGTGGCCTCATGGTCCCGATAGCCCAAATGGACCTAATGGGACTAATGTGCCTAATGAGTCTAAGTGGTTGAATGGGGCTTATGGGCCTAATGAGCCTCATGGGGCCCAAGGGCCCAAGTGGTCGAAGTGGACTAATGGTCCTAAGTGGCCTAATTGTAGAGACCCAAAGCTTGAAATACATAGACATTACATTACTTTTGCGGAATACTTAATACATAACAAAAACAGACACACAAGGACCGTAAAAGTTTAGTGTCTTTGGAAACTCGGAATCTAATCTTCTAATTGTGGTGAAAGATCTTCAACATCTCCCATAAAGATCTTCCCCTTTTGTTTTCTTACCTAAAACCTTTCTTTAAATCTTGGGGAAAATAAAACATATAAAGGGTGAGCTCAAATTCTCAGTAAGGGTAAACATAGAGAACATAAAACAATCCATAAACATTTGAATGCAAAAACTTTAACATAAAATATAAACATCAAAATCATGAGCAATGACATAAATCTTGGAAGTACATAAAGCATAGATCATAAAGGAACATTAATCATGATAAACAAGCATGGGAATAAAACATGTAATTGTGGCATCCATTAAGCACATGATATGATTTACATAGTAGCCAATGCATTGCTGCCAAGACCATCTTAGTGGACAAAGTCCCTTTCTGAATCGAGTTCACTCCTCGTTCCAGTCCTGTATCACTGAATCGGATTAACATTCCATTCCAGCCATGTCTATCTTATGATATATAAATCTTTACCCAATGCATTGGAGGGAGATATAGTTCCCAACCATCTCATAATGAAATCATTCTTACTTGTGCCACAAAATAAACATAATTCATTTGTCACAACCCAAAGAATATAATGGGTTTCATAAACATCATCTCATCATAACGTAATCCATATAAAACAAATGGATATCATTTCATCATAAGAATAATAAAACCATGTAAATAATAGATACATTATACTGGAAACAAAATCATACTAAATAATTTCATCTTAGATGGAAAATAGTTTTGACAAAACACTTGAAATGAATTCTTGAGGAAAATATCCTTTCTTCTTCAAAATCATTTACTTTTCACAAAATGACATTCAATTTTAAATGAAAAGGATTTTGTTGAAAATAATCATGAAATCTTATAGAGTAAGCTTCATGAAAATAATGCGTTATGAAACCATAAAAATCCTTTCATGCTGTATAAGTTAAAAAAAACATTCCCCTCGTACTTTTAACAGAAAAGTCAAAAAGTACCACGTATGGTAAACAAAAGAAAGATTCCTTCCATAACACAAAGTAAAAGTCAACGTTGGGTAAAAATGACTTTAAACATACATGGAATAATATTAAACACATTTTTAAAAAACATTTTTCTGTACATGGATGAAAAAATATAACCCCAGTAAATACTTACGTATAAGCAATCTCGGATAAAAATGAGATTTGCAAAATTATCTCTTACCTTATGTCCGATATGCTTCGTATGTATTTGAAAATACTGTATAATGATTTAAATAATGTCATTAACTTATTACAGAATCATATTCATTGTTATTATATCATATATGGTTCACTTAGGTATTTATATTAGCCGTTCATTTGTTAATTCCATGTTAAAGTAGCGTTTTGGGTAAAATCATTTCATTTATCGTATTTGTTTGGACTTTTTGTTATTGTTATTATTATTACTTATATCATGATTTAATTACTTACAGAATGTAAAAAATGATTTATATATCATATATATTTAGTATATATATATATATAATGGATAGATAAATTAAATGAAACACACCATTCATGGAGACGGTAGGCCGTACGTACGCATGAACGCTGTTTTCCTTTCCTTATTGACTTGAATGGAAGTAAGTAGATGACACACACACAAACACACATATATATATAAATACATTAGATTTATCATGTCATATATTTCATTATTATTCAATATATATACTTTATAATTGTTCTAGAATGGTTAACATGGAGAATGAATCTCATCGCGTCGTGGAGACGGTAATCGGTACGTACGCACGAGTGATGATATTGTTCCCATAATTATTAAATTGAATTGAAGTGGATGATATAATATCACATAATCAGTATGATGTTATAATAACTATATATAGTTATTATTTACACCATTATACCCATCCAAGTAAGGCGGTGTTGGAAAAACAGATTACACCACGCCGTGGAGACGGTATTCCATACGTACTCACGCGCGGTGATTTCATTTTTTATAGGATGGATAGAAGGTGAATTGGGTTGTTTAATAATTCTAATAACATATCAGTATATTAGTGATACTTATTTTATTACTTTATAATGAAACAACTAAAGAAGAATAAGTTGAAGAAGAAAGAAACTTGAAAGAATCAGTAGAAGAGATTACCTCTTCTTTGATGCACTTCTTTTAAGATTCCTCTTAAGGCACTAGAGTTTGTCTTTTGAGGAGACCAGAACCTCTATAATGTTTCTAGGGAATTTTATAAGTGAAATGGTCAGGGGTTTCCCGATATTTAAGGCTCAAAATTGTATAAAGAGAAGAGGGAGGAGGTGCCTCTTTTATAAGAGGGGTGAGGGGCACCTTAGGAAAAACATAAAATATTATTTTATAATAAAGTCATATTTGGTTTAAAATAGCTCCAAATTGATTTATTTAGAAGTTAAAGTGGGTATGGGTCTAAATCCTCTCAACCAATAGATTTTAGACAAGTTTAGGTTACTATTTTAACCTTATCATTTAGATTTAACTCTAAGTTAAATAATTTAACTTTTACCGTGTCTTCTTGTTTTCTTACACTATATAGTTAATAAACTTACTATAAAAATCCAAAAGAACCCCAAGTGGTTCATTATTAATATATATAATCTTATCTAAGTCATTTGGCCGAACCTGAGATTTTTAGGAATAAAATATAAATTAATAATATAATATTTTTTTAAAACTATTTTATGTCAATTTTGACACTCTTTGGTAATTTATTTTTGTGAAAATCATAACAGCATGATTAGTTCGAAAAAAGTTAATTTAATCAATAATAACATGTCATATTAACCTAGAAAATTATTGGAATTCATAAAAAGTCTTATATTACATTTATTTGGGTATTTATAACATCAATTATGTTAATATTTCATTAATAAGGTAATTACAGCATCATCATTATGTCATAAATAAATTAAATTGTTTACTGTCTAAAAATTATAAATAAAATACAATTATGTAGAAAATCTTTTTATATTTATAATTAATATTTATAGTCGAATTTATCTTATGTATAACCCTATATTAAAAATGTTTTAGTTATTCAACTTTGATTTTAACTATTTTAACTATTCTTTAAATAAAATAATAATAAATGTCCTAATTTAATCCAAGTGGGAATAAATGATAATATTATATTCCTAAGGTTTTTTTGTCAAATTAAACTTATAAAATAGAATTAGGACATGTGTTAAGGTAATAATAATATCATTTTTACCCTTAATTATCCTATTTACTTTTAACCGTGGTAAATAATAGTAAAAAGTTACTATTCAAAAAAAAAAATATTTTCAACTCATTGAACCACATTTTACTTACTAATATCAACCGTTTCTCTCGGAATTTTTTAATTCCACTCACAGAAGTGGTAAAATTAAGTTTTATGTAAATTTGCAAATTCTCCTAGGAGGTGGGTAAAAGACGATGAAAAGTTCAATAAAATTTTTATATATCTAAAATTATTATAAAATGACTCCAATGAATTATATTGAACTTATATAGGTATTATGTATCTATTTTTACCTATAATAAATTTAAATAAAATAAATAATTATTTAAATAAAAAGTGTGTTTTTTAAATAGTCCTAATGTTTTCACTATTCATCAAAAATTGAAAGTTTTCATAAAAATACCAAAAATTCAGCCTAGGCTAATTTCGATATTCTGAATCCAAAAATGAAGTCCATTTTGAAAGATAAAATTTATAAGATCTCAAAAAGTGGTTATTACTATTCATAATGACTAGTTTATATAATATTTTAATAAAATATCATTGTTTAGTGAAACCCGATATTGCGTACTACACACGCTATCGAGGAAGGTTGTGATTGCGTGTAATGCAAGCCAAGTCAGGGATGCATGTAGTGAAAGACCCCTTTGATGTTGTGTATAACATAACCAAAACTTATTTCATTTATGCATTAAACAAAATCTATACTTAATGTTGCGTAGAGTAATTTCTAAAAAACAAACTTGAAATTGTGTGTAACACTTGCCAAGAATAGTGTTGCGTATACTGAAAGGTAATATGGTGTTGCGTATAGTACAGACTAATCTTGGTGTACAATAGAAGACATCAAAGAAATTAAAAATAATATATCTCATAAAATATCGGGGTGTTACATTCTACCTCCGTTAAAATGAATTTCGCCATCGAAATTTATCGGGGTTATACATGGTTTACTACTTGAAAGTTTCTTTCATAGAAACCCACATCATAAAAAGGCATACTAAAACTTAATTTTAAAAACTAAAGTATGAAACATAAAGATTTCCCAAAGTAACTCATCATTGGGTTTCCACATAGGAGATCATAGGTGAAAATATGGATATGGAAGAAAAATATAACCATCAAGTTCTGATGGAGAGTGGTAGAGAACATGGATATGAAAAAGCCAACAATCACAACGCCATAGATTTTTGATGAACTAAGGTACCATCTAATTCATTATATATAAGAGTACTAGGACAACATTTTTGGTTTTCAAGATCATTTAACTAATGTTGAAGAATTTTTTAATTAAAATAAATTCTTACTTGATTTTGGTACAATCTCATTGTTGTTCATGCATTGAACAATTTCCACTTCATCTCTTAAATAAATGAAGTTGAATTTGTCTTTCGTGAAGTTTTAGCGGATCATGAGATAGAATGATAGGTCATTCCATCTGTCTCAAACATATGGTTAGAAAAAGTTATATACATAAGTCCATATATGGTGATATTATTCATATATGGTTCCAAAAATGGACTTATACTTCATCTATCATACCACTTAATAAAATTAAACTAGTTTC
Organism: Viscum album; assembly: GCA_963277665.1. Classification (NCBI taxonomy): domain Eukaryota; kingdom Viridiplantae; phylum Streptophyta; class Magnoliopsida; order Santalales; family Viscaceae; genus Viscum; species Viscum album. The sequence continues at coordinate 1,815,430,130 of OY728156.1, forward strand.
TACTAATCAGGTGCTTCCTGTAGGCTAGTGATAAAGGCCTGTCACACTTCAGTTGTGCGTTCGATTCCCACAGCCTTGTCCGACGCGACGGGTTGTGGCCTATCTTATAGGTTGTCCCTCTTTCTAAAACTATACTATCATAACATTTCAGAAATAAAAACAAAAATTTACAGCCTTAAGCAATACTATAAGATGTTCATTCTAACCTTTAGGCTTATCAAAAATACTTCTATCCGATTACTAGAAATGTCATCTACCGAGCATGTGAATTCCTTCATTGTCCCCCATATATCATAAGATATATCTTGTTGTTGGTCACATTCCAAACATGTGAATACCTTAATCATGTATTCTCTTGAAAAATGAATACCCATTGATCCTTAGTGAAAACATGAATGCTGTCAAAATTTAACACTTTCCACATACCAAAATACCAAAATTTCTATATACTCAAACCATGATATAACTTTGTTATTATATCAATCATGAGCTCATTTCATTTTTTCTTTATCTCTTCATTATGCGCATATCATCTTCTTTTCAAAAATATTTCAATCACTTTTCATGGTTACCGGTACCATATAATTATTGAAAACCAATACATAGATATTCCAAAATTACATGATACCATAAATGAGATTCCATGATACTATTTTGAAATCCCAATACATAAACACTTAATTATTTCAAAATATAATTGTCATACTCAACATCACAAATAGTGATTGCATGTGACTTCCCTTTATCCTTTTCCTTAAGAGGTTGCTCACATCAATCATCATTAACCCTTGGATTAGGGTATTGATTAGCATAATGCCCCATTTCCTTGCACCTAAAGCATTGAAGTGTTGGTGGAGCGTTCTCTGTAGTCTTTTCTCTATTCGCATCATTAACTACATTTTTACCATTACTTCAACACTCAACTACTCGATGACCTTCTTTTACACACTTAAAACATTTTCTAGTACCTTTTAGACAATCTCCACCATGCTTCTTTCCACACTTTGAGCATAAAGAAACATTCATCTTCTTTTCACCATTGTTCTCAGATTTTTCCTTTAACTCCATCTTTCGTTTCTTGTCAAAACCATGAGTTGGATATGTAACACCAACTTCTAGTTATACCTTGATATCACAACACACAATTTCTTCATAGATACTGAAGTCTCTTATAGCTAATTCCCTTCGAAGACTTGGTTTTAAGCCACTGAAGAATCAATCAACTTTACTTTCAGGTCGGATGATAAAGCCAGATGCATACCTTGCAAGCCTTGTAAAATTCGCTTCGTATATACCAACAGATTCATCATCCTTTTGCTTAAGCTCAAGTAAATCCTTTTCCATCTTTGTTCTAATAATATGAGGGAAATACTTATTGAAAAACAAGTTCTTGAACTCATACCATTCCATGGATTCAATTTCATCTCGGGGCCTCGTATTCTTAATTAGAGTCCACCACTGGTCTTCTTCACCTTCTAAATGGTAAATATCCAGAATGACATTTTCATGTTACGAACAACGAATTATGGAAAATATCTTTTTAATGGTACTAATCCATTGTTCAGCAACAAGTGGATCAGAAGACCCACTGAAAGAAGGTTGACGTTGCCTCATGAAGGACTCAATAGAATATTGTTCCCTTCTCTACTCATTCGGAATTACAGAATGATTCATAACATGTGTACGTATAGAAATAATATTTTTCACTCCATCTCCCATAACATTGGTTTGTTTAGGAGGAAAATAATTGCAGCATCCATTACATTGATCAACACTGTTCCTTCGAGTTCTAGCCATCTTCTAAAACCCAAAAAGAATAGTGTGAGAGGCAAAAATCATGATAGAGAAAAAATAATAATAAAGGGGGAGTACCTTCAATATCTAACATCTTAGGTTCAATTCTAAGATCGTTACCATAATTATAGGACTATAACCTATAATTATACTTAACTTTAGGGACATCCCTAGATATACCTTAGAAATATCTCTAGGGATCTCACTAAAGTTTTCACATCCTAGTTTCCAAAGGTTAACTAAAACTTTCCTCTGATACCAACTATAGAGACCCAAAGCTTGACGTACATGGACATTACATTACTTTTTCGGAATATTTAATACATAACAAAAACAGACACACAAGGACCGTAATAGTTTAGTGTCTTTGGAAACTCAGAATATAATCTTCTAATTGTGGTGAAAGATCTTCAACATCTCCATAAAGATATTCCCCTTTTGTTTTCTTACCTAAAACCTTTCTTTAAATCCTAGGGAAAAGAAAACATATAAAGGGTGAGCTCAAATTCTCAGTATGGGTAAACATAGAGAACATAAAACAATCCATAAACATTTGAATTAAAAAACTTGAACATAAAATATAAACATCAAAATCATGAGCAATGACATAAATCTTGGAAGTACATAAATCATAGATCATAAAGGAACATTAATCATGATAAACAAGCATGGGAATAAAACATGTAATTGAGGCATCCATTCAGAACATGATATGATTTACATAGTAGCCAAGACATTGCTGAGAAGACCATCTTAGTGGACAAAGTCCCTTTCTGAATCGAGTTCATGACTCGTTCCAGTCCTGTATCACTAAACCGGATTAACTTTTTGTTCCAGCCATGTCTATCTCATGAGATATAAATCTTTACCCAATTCATTGGATGGAGATATAGGTCCCACCCATCTCATAATGAAATCATTCTTACTTGTGCCACAAAATAAACATAAATCATTCATCACAACCCAAAGAATATAATGGGTTTCATAAACATCATCTCATCATAACTTAATCCATATAAAACAAATGGATATAATTTAATCATAATAAGAATAAAAACATGTAAATAATAGAGGAATTATACTTGAAAAAAAATCATACTAAATAATTTCATCTTATATGGAAAATAGTTTTGACAAAACACTTGAAATGAATTCTTGAGGAAAATATCCTTTATTCTTCAAAATAATTTTCTTTTCACAAAATGCCATTAAATTTTAAATGAAAAGGATTTTGTTGAAAATAATCATGAAATATTATAGAGTAAACTTCATTAAAACAAGGAGTTATGAAACCGTAAAAATACTTTCATGATGTATAAGTTAAAAAAATCATTCCCCTTGTACTTTTAACAAAAAAGTCAAAAAGTACCACATATAGTAAACAAAAGAATTATTCCTTCCATAACACAAAGTAAAAGTCAAATATGGGTAAACATGACTTTAAAAATACATGGAAGAATATTAAACACATTATGAAAAAACTTTTTTCTGTACATGGATGAAAAAATATAACCCCAGTAAATACTTGCATATAAGCAATCTCAGATAAAAATGAGATTTGAAAAATTATCCCTTACCTTATGTCTGATATGCTTCGTATGTATTAGAAACTCCTGTATAATGATTTAAATAATGTCATTAACTTATTACAGAATCATATTCATTGTTATTATATCATATATGGTTCACTTAGGTATTTATATTACCTGTTCATTTGTCAATTCTATGTTAAAGTATCATTTTGGGTAAAATCGTTTCATTTATCGTACGTGTTTGGACTTGTTCTTCTTGATATTATTATTACTTATATCATGATTTAATTACTTCCAGAATGTAAAACATGATTTATATGTCATATATATTCATTATATATATATATATAATGGATAGATAATTTAAATGAAACACACTATTCATGGAGACGGTAGGCCGTACGTACGCATGAACGCTGTTTTCCTTTCCTTATTGACTTGAATAGAAGTAAGTAGATGACACACACGCACACACACGCACATATATATAAATAAATAAAGTAGCTTTATCATGTCATATATTTCATTTTTATTCATTATATATACTTTATAATCGTTCTTGAATGGTTAACATGGAGAATGAATCTGATCGCATCATGGAGACAGTAATCTGTACGTACGCACGAGCGATGATATCATTCCCATAATTATTAAATTGAATTGGAGTGGATGATATAATATCTCATAATAAGTATGATGTTATAATAACTATATATAGTTATTCTTTACACCATTATACCCATCCAAGTAAGGTGGTGTTGGAAAAACAGATTACACCACAACGTGGAGACTGTATTCCATATGTACGCACGCATGATGATTTCATTTTACATAGGATGGATAGAAGGTGAAATGGGGTTGTTTCATAATTATAATAACATATATGTATATTATTGATACTTTTGATATTACTTTATAATGAAACAACTAAATAAGAAGAAGTTGAAGAAGAAAGAAACTTGAAAGAATCGGTAGAAGAGATTACCTCTTCTTTGATACACTTCTTTTAAGATTCTTCTTAAGGCACTAGAGTTGGTCTTTTGAGGAGACAAGAACCTATATAATTTTTATAGGGAAGTTTATAAGGGAAATGGTAAGGTATTGGCCGAGCTTGAAGGCTCAAAATTGTGTAAAGAGAAGAGGGAGGAGGTGCCCTTTTATAAGAGGGGTGAGGGGCACCTTAGAAAAAACTTAAAATATTATTTTATAATAAAGTCATATTCGGCTTACAATAGCTCCAAATTGATTTATTTTAAATCTAAAGTGGGGATGGGTCGAAAACCTCTCAACCGATATATTTTAGACAAGTTTAGGTTACTATTTTAACCTTATCATTTATATTTAACTCTAAGTTAAATAATTTAACTTTTACCATGTCTTCTTGTTTTCTTACACTATATGGTTAATAAACTTACTATAAAAATGACAAATAACCCCAAGTGGTTCATTATTAATATATATAACTTTATATAAGTCATTTGGCCTATCCTTAGATTTTTAGGAATAGAATATCAATTAATAATATAATATTTGTTTTAAAAACTATTTTATGTCAAAATTGACACTATTTGGTAATTGATTTTTGTGAAAATTATAACAGAATGATTAGTTATAACAAAGTTAATTTAATCCATAATAACATGTCATATTAACCTAGAAAATTAGTGTAATTCATAAAAAGTCACATATTATATTTATTTGGGTATTTATAACATCAATTATGTTAATATTTCATTAATTAGGTAATTACTGCATCATCATTATGTCATAAATAAATTAAATTATTTAATGTGTAAAAATTATAACTAAAATACCATTATGTAGGAAATATTTTTATCTTTATAATTAATATTTATAGTATAATTTATCTTATGTATAAATCTATATTAAAAATGTTTTAGTTATTAAACTTTGATTTTAACTATTTTAACTCTTCTTTAAATTAAATAATAATAAATGTCCTAATCTAATCCAAGTGGACCTAAATGATAATATTATATTACTAAGGTTGTTTTTGGTCGAATTACACTTATCCAATAAAATTAAGACATGTGTTAAGGTAATAATAATATCACTTTTACCCTTAATTACCCTATTTAATTTTAATCGTGGTAAATAATAGTAAAAAGTTACTATTCACCAAAAATTATTCTCATCTCATTGAGCCAAATTTTACTTAATGATATCAACCGTGTCTCTCAGTTTTTTGTAATTCCACTCACATAAGCGGTAAAATTAAGTTTTATGTCAATTTGAAAATTCTCCTAGGTGGTGGGTAAAAGACGGTGAAAAGTTCAATAAAATTTTTATATATCTAAAATTTTTATAAAATGTCTCCAATTAATTACATTGAACTTATATAGGTATTATGTATCTACTTTTACCTAAAATAAATTTAAATAAAATAAATAATTATTTAAATAAAAAGTCGGTATTTTAAATAGTAACCCAATGTTTTCACTATTCATCAAAAATTGAAAGTTTTCAGAAAAATACCAAAAATTCACCCTAGGCTAATTTTGATCTTCTGTATCCAAAAATGAAGTCCATTTTGAAAGATAATATTCATAAAATTTTAAAAAGTGGTTATTACTATTCATAACGACTAGTTTATATAATATTTTAATAATATATCGTTGTTTAGTGAAACCCGGTATTGCGTACTACACACGCTATCGAGGAAGGTCGCGATTGCGTGTAATGCAAGCCAAGTCAGGGCTGCGTGTAGTGAAAGCTCCATTTGTTTTTGTGTATAACATAATGAAAACTTAATTCTTTTATGCATTAAACAAAATCTATACTTAATGTTACGTAGAGTAATTTCTACAAAACAAACTTGAAATTGTGTGTAACACTAGCCAAGAATAGTGTTGCGTATACTGCAAGCTAATACGGTGTTGCGTATAGTACAAACTAATCTTGGTGTACAATAGAATACATCAAAGAAATTAAAAAAAATATATCTCATAAAATATCGAGGTGTGACATTAATGGGCCTAAGTGATTTAATGGGCCTAATGGGCCTAGTGGGCCTAAAGGGCCCAATAGGCCTAATGGACTGAATGGACTTAATTGGCATGATAGTCCAGATGGGCCTCATGGGCCTAATGGGACTCATGGTCCTAAGTTGCCTGTTGGGACTAATGGACATAATGGGCCTAGGGGGCCTAAGTGGCCTAAGTGGGCCAAATGGTCCGAATGGGCCTAAGTGGCCTAATGATCCTAATGGAACCAATTGGCCTCATGGGCCTAAGGGGACTAATGGGTTGAGTGTTCCTAAAGGAAATAATGTGCCTAATGGACCTAATGGGATGAATGGGTCTAGTGGTCCCAATGGGACTAATAGGCCTAAGTGGCCTAATGGGCCTAAGTGGGCTAAAGGGCCTAGTGAGCCTGATGGGATTAATGAGCCTAATGATCCTAATAGTCTCAAGTTTCCTGATGGGTCTAATGGGACTCATGGGCCTCATGGGCCTAAGTTGCCTCATGGGCCCAATGGGCCCAATGGGACTAAGTTTCCTAATGGGGATCAAGGGCCTGATGGGCCTAATGGGTCTCATAGGCCTCATGGGTGGAATTCACCTCATAGACCTAATGTGCCTGATGGGCCTAATGGTCCTGATGGGCCTAGGGGGTCTCATGGTCATAATGGGGCTAATGGGCCTAACAGACCTAATTGGCCTCATTGGCCCAATCAGGCTAATCGAACGAATGGGCCTAAGTGGATTAACGGTCCTAATGGGCCTAGTGGGCCTAATGGGTTTAATGGGACTAATGATACTAAGTGTCCTAATGGGCCTACATGGCCTAATGGACTTGAGTGGCCTAATCAGACCAATTGACCGAATGGGCCTAAGTGGCCTAAGTGGATTAACGATCCTAATGGGCCTAAGTAGCCTAATGGGCCTAATGGTCCTAAGTGGCCTAATAGTCCTAATGGGCCTAAGGGGCCTAAGTGGCCTAAGTGTCCCAATCGGCCCAATTGGCCGAATGGGACTGATGGGCCTAATGGGCCAAGTGACCTAATCGTCCTAGTAGTCCTAATGGGCCTGATGGGCCTAATGGGCCTAATGGTCCTAATGGTTTTAATGCCTAAGTGGAATAAGTGGCCTAATGGGCCTAATGAGCATTATGGGCCTAAGTAGCCTAAGTGCTCTAATCAGAGTAATCGGCCGAATGGGCCTAATGGGCCTAATGGGCCTAAGTGGCCTAATGAGCCTAGTAGACCTATGTGGCCTAATGGGACTAAAGGTCCTAATGGTCCAAAGTGTGCTGATGGACCTAAGTGGCCGAATGGGCCTAAGTGGTCTAATGGGGATAATGGGCCTAAGTGGCCAAATGGGGCAAATGGGACTAAGTGGCGGAATGGGATTAAGTGGCCTAATGGGCATAATTTTCCTAATGGGTTGAAGTGGCCTAATGGGTTTAATGGGGCCAAGTGGCCGAATGAGCTAAATGGGCCTAGGTGGCCCAACTAGCCTAATGGGAGGAATGGGCCTAAGTGGCCAAATGGGCCCTATGGGCCTAATTGGCCTAATTGGCCTAATGGGCCTAATGGGACTAGGTGGCCTAAGTGTTCTAATCATCCTAATCAAATGAATGGGTCTAATGGGTCTAATGGGCCTAAGTGGCCTAATAGGCCTAATGTGCCTAATGCCTAAGTGGCGTAAGTGGCCTCATGGGCCTAATGGGCATAATGGGCCTAAGTGGACTAAGTGGTCTAATTAGTCTAATATGAGGAATGGGCCTAATGAGCCTAAGTTCCCTAATGGGACTAATGGAACTATGTGGCCTAATGGGCCTACGTGGCCTAATCGGCCTAATTGACCGAATGGGCCGAATGGGCCTAAGTGGGACTAAGTGTCCTAATTGGGCTAATCGACCGAATGGGCCTAAGTGGCCGAATCAGCCTAATCGTTCGAATGGGTCTAATGGGTATAATGGGCCTAAGTGGCCTAATGGACCTAATGAGTCTAAGTGGCCTAAGTGGCCAAATCATCTTAATCGACTGAATGGGCCTAATGGGCCTTAGTGGGCGAATGGGAATAATGGACCTAATGGGACTAATGGGCCTAATGGGTCTTAGTGGTATAATCGGCATAATCGATCGAATGGGCCTAATGGGCCTTATGAGGTTAATTGGCTAATTTTGGACTAATTGGCCTTAATGGCCGAATGGGCCTAATGTGCTAAATTGGCCAAATGGGGTTAATGGGACTAATGGACCTAAGTGGACTAATGGGATTAAGGGCATAATTAGCCTAATGGGCCTAATGGGCTTAATGGGCTGAAGTGACCTAATGAGCCTAAGTGATCGAATGGGCATAAGTGGCTGAATGGGCCTAATGAGCCTAATTGACCTAATGGGCCCAATGGGCCTTATGGGGGTAAGTTGCCTAATGGGACTAAGTGGCCTAATGGGTGTAAGTTTCATAATGGGCCTAAGTGGCCTAATGGTCCTAGTGGGCATAAGTGGTCAAATGGGCCGAATGGGCCTAATGGGTCGAATGGGCTAAATGGGCCTAATTTTCATAATGGAAATAAGTGGCCTAATGGTCCTATGGGACCGAGTTTCCTAATGGGATTAATGTTCCTAATGGGCCTATATGGCTTAAGTGGCCAAATCGGACTAATCAAATGAATGAGACTAATGGACCTAATGGGCCTAAGTGGCATAATGAGCCTAATAGGCCTAAGTGGTTGAATGAGCCTGATGGGCCGAATTGGCCTATTGGGCCACATGGGCCTAAGTGACCTAATGGGATTTATGGGCCTAAGTGGGCTAAGGGGACTAATGGTCCTAATAGGCCTAAGTCGCTTAATGGGACTCATGGGCCCAAGTGGCCTTATGGGCCTAATGGTCCCAAGGGGACTAAGTGGACTAATGGGCCTAATGCTCCTAATTGGCCCAATGGGATTAAAGATCTTAAAGGGACTAGGTGCAATATGGGTCAAATGGGCCAAATGGGCCAAGTGGCCTAAGGGGCCTAAGGGGTCGAATCGTCCTAATTGGCCTAAGTGGCCTAATGGGCCAGAGTTTACTAATAGACCTAATGACCTTAATGGGACTAATCAGCCTAAGTTGCCTAATGGACATAATGGGCCCAATGGGCCAAATTGGCCTAAGTTTCCTAGTGGGGCTAATGGGATAAAAATGGCCTAATGGGCCATAGTTGCCTAATCGGCCTAATGGGCTTAATTTTCCTAATGGGCCTAAGTGGCCAAATGGGATTGATGGGACAAGTGGACCTAAGTGGACTAATGGGCCTAATGGGGATTGGTGTCTTAATTGGACTAATGGGACTAAGTGGCCTAATGGGCCTAAATGGCCTAATGGGCTTAATGGGATTAACGGGCATAAGGGACAAATGTGCCTAATGGGATGAGTGGGCCTAATGGGATGAATGAGTATAATTGGACAAATGGACCTAATTAGCCTAAGTAGCATAATCAGTTGAATGGGCCTAATGGGCCTATGTTGCCTAATCAGCCTAATGGGATTAATGGACCTAATGGGCATAATGGGCCTAAGTGGCCTAAGTGGCCTAAGTGGCTTAATCGCCCTAATCGACCGAATGGGCCTAATCGACCGAATGGTCCTACTGAGCCTAATGGACATAATGGGATTAATGGGACTAATGGGCCTAATGGGCCTAATGGGTCGAAGTGGACTAAGTGGCCTAATTAGCATAATCAACCGAATGGGCCTAATGTGCCTTATGGGCCTAAGTGGTCGGTTGGGACTAAGCGGTCGAATGGGCATAATGGGCCAAATTGCCCTAGTGAGGGTAATGGGCCTAATGAGCCTAAGTGGTCGAATGGTCTTAAGTGCAATAATGGGCCTAATGGGAGTAAGTGGCCTAATGGGCCTAAGTGGCTTAATGGGCCTAGTTGGCCTAGGTGGTCAAATGAGCCAAATGCGCCTAATTCGCCTAATGGGCCTAATTGGTGTAAGTGGCCTCATGGGCCTAATGGGCCTAGTTTACCTAAGTGACCGAATGGGCCTAATGGGCCTAATGCGCCTAATGGTCCTAAGTGGACTTATGGTCCTAATGGGCCTAATGAGCCTAATGGGCCTAATGGGCCTAAGTGGCCTAATGGGCCTAGGTTTCCAAATCGACCTAATGGTCTTAATGGGCCTAGTGGGTTTAAGTGGCGGAATGGGCCTAAGTGGTCCAATCGGCCTAATTGACCTAAGTGGCCTAATAGGCCTAAGTGGCCTAATAGGCCTAAGTGGCCTAATGGTCCCCATGACCATAATGGGCCTAGGTGGCCTAAGTGGCCTAATGGGCCTAAGTGGCCTAATGAGACTAATGAGACTAATGGTCCTTAGTGGAGTAAGTGTCCTAATAGGACAAATGGGCCTAATGTGCATAGTGGGCCTAATGGGCCTAAGTGGCCGAATCAGCCTAAGCGTCCTAATGGGTCTTATGGAATTAATGGTCCTATTGGGCCCAAGTGGCCAAATAGGCCTAATGGGATTTAGCGGGCAAATCAGGCTAATGGGCCTAAGTGACCTAATGGGATTAATGGGCTTAACGAGCCTAATGGAATTAACAAGCCTTGGTTCCAAATGGGCCTAATGGGATGAATAGACCTAATAGGCTGAATGGGTCGAATGGGCTTAATTACCTAAGTGGTCTAGTGGGACAAATGAGCCAAATGGGACCTAAGTGGCCTAATGAGCCTAAGTTGTCAAATCGGCCTAATGGGCTTAACATGCCTAAGGGGCCTAATGGGCCTAAGTGTCCTAATGGTCCTAAGTGGCCTAATGGGCTAAGTGGATGAATAGTCCTTAGTGGCCCAATGGGTCTAGTAGGCCTAAGTGGCCTAAGTAGCCTAATAGGCCAATGGTCGTAAGTGGCCGAATGGGCCTAAGTGGCCCAAAGGGCCTAAGTGGCCCAAAGAGCCTAAGTGGACCAATGTGCCTAATGGGCTTAATGGGACTAAGTGAACTTATGGGCCTAATGCTCCTCAATGGCCTCATGGGACTAAAGGGACTTAGTGGCCTAATGGGCCTCAATGGCCTGATGGGACTAATGGGCCTCATGGGCCTAAATGAACTAAGTGGACTAATGGGCCTAATGGGACGAATGTACATAATGGGCCTAGTGGGGCTAATAGGAATAAGTTGTTGAATGGGCCTAAGTGGACCAATGAGGCAAATTGGACAAATGGGTCTAGTGGAAAAATGTTCCTAATGGTCCTAATTTGCCTAATGGGTGTAATGGGCCTAAGTGGCCTAATGGGATAAAGTTCCCTAATGAGCCTCAGTGGCCTAAGCAGCCTAATGGGCCAAATGGGCCAAATTGGCCTAATTTTCTAAATGGGACAAAGGGGCCTAATGGGCCTAATGGCTCGAAGTGGCCTAATTGGCCTAATGGTCTGGAGTTGCCTAATGGGCCGAGTGGGCCTAATGTGCCTAAGTGGCTGAATGGGCCTAATTGGTCTAAGTAGCCTAATGGCCCGGATTGTCTTAATGTGCCTAGTGGGCTTAATGGGACTAAGTGGCCTAATGGTCCTAAGTGGCCTAATGGGCCGAATGGGCTTAATTTACCTTGTGGGCCTAATGGGCCTAAGTGGACCAATGAGCATAATGGGACTAAGTGGCTTAAGTTGCCTAATGGGCCAAATGGGACTAAGTGGACTAATGGGATTAAGTGGACTAATGGTTCTAATTGGAATAATGGGCCTAAGTGGTATAATGGGCTGAATGGGTGTAATTGGCCTATGTGGCATAATGGACCTAAGTGGCCTAATGGTCCTAATGTTCCTAAGCCCCAAAGACACTAAACCTCTCAACCTTATAAGTTGTATCAAGTGAATATTTTATGTAATAAATTATTTTCAAGTTTGAAATAAAGAGAAGGGTTGTTATAACATGGTTGGAAAAACCATACACCAAATGTGCTATATAGAACTGTCAAATTACAGAGGTAAGTTAGATAATTTTCACATGATTTACAAAACCATGCACAAGATATGCCCTCCAATCTAGACTCACCATAGGTCCCTTACCATATTTCGTAGGATCTACATAGTTTAGACTAAAAAATGCACCACCTATACTATTAGTCCATGCATAGAATAAGATGAACTAAAAAACCCACTGAGTAGGGGTAACCACATTCTTTCCACTAAACCATGAGTGAAAACCATGTCCAACAAGAAAAACTTCAAAGTTAAAATATTCAATACAAAATATCATTAAGTATTAAAATTAATCTCAACCTTATAAAAACACATAAAATAATATCTACAATGATATGTATGAGGTCAAAATTCTCCCAATCATATCACTTTCTACCCCTATAAAGTCTCAGGTGTAATTGGATAACAACTAATGATAGATTCTAAAATTAATGCTAAAGGGAAAGGATAGGTTATAAGATAACCATAAGAACCCTAAAACAACATTGAATATCCTCAAGAAAACCTTATCACAAACTAATCAAAAATGGATCCAATAGAGCCTCTAAGAATGCAGATACCCACCATAGGTCTCCCCACCATTTTGAATTTTTCTATAATGGTGCAAAACTGAAAACCTTTCTTCCAAAAGACGCGAGGGAATTATTGATCCACTAAATTCCTAAAATCTCCAATGGATTTAAGGTAACAAAAAAACATGGGATCTAAAACATCCATAAGAAGGTATTGAACCTCAAAACATCATGAAGGACCATAAAACCAGATCACCAACCCATGTTATCCAAAAACCAAATATCATAAATACTGAAAACATGCATCTATAAAAATATACATGAATATAACCTATGGGTCACATAGGGAATACAAGGGTGTTTAGATCTAAATCCATGGAATACCATCCCACAATGATCCCAATAGAAAAAACAGCTTGAAAATATCCATATTATGATAAAAAATAAAACTACACCCCTAAGTACCCATGTATGAACCCTAGGTTCTTACCCTGTCTAAAAAAAGAAAAAAGCATCCCATGACATACATCATGAAAGGGAAACAACAAAAAATGAGGTACAAATGATTCCAAAAATAACCACCACTCAAAATAAGAAACCAGAGAGGCCCCCAAGAAAACACATTCAAGGTTTTTATCAAGACCCAAATTCTCTAAAATCAATGAGTATAAATCCAAAATTGGGTTTTCACTCAAAAGAGACACAACCAAGAACCTGAAGGATACACCGAACAATGTCCAATCATCTATAAAATCTCAAATGTATTGAAACCCAATCAGACAGATAATCAAAAATAGTTCTCATACATGAGCCTCAAATAATAGTTGACTCTCATTGGGATAACCATCAAACCAAAGCTCATAGAATAGAATATCTATATAGAAAACTACTATGAAGAGGATACAACACATGACACTCTCTTTGGTGATAGGGAAGTGTTAACACAATAAAGAGGAAAAACCTCCAATAAGAACACCCAAATTTCAAACTAGACCTTTTTAGGAGGATTACATTAAACAACACAAGCCATGAGATCAACCTGGTCATGTATCCTAAAGCATAACAAGTAGTCCCAAAAACACAAAAAGTAAAATTCAACTCACACACTTTTCTAAAATGAAAAAGGATTTTACAGAATACACATATTTAAATAAACCATAGATATTTAATAATGATTTTGAGGACACCATTTAAAAAAAAGACACCCTTAAAGTTTATATATATTTCATTAGAAACCAAATAGAAACCATTTTACAATTTCAACCCCATGCCATAACATGACTTGGCCAATTTAAATAATTTCCAAAACTGATTTCAAAATAATATCAACCAAATTTAAAAAAGAAAGTACAATTTTGGGACTTATAATAAAACAAACACTGATTTTTTGAAACCACTTCATATCACTCATCCTTTTTAAAACACACCAAGGGTAAAAATAAAAAAAGCTAAAAAATAAAATTTATAAATCACTAATTTCCCTTAAAATAGAAAACCCATATTTCAAAACATTTTACACTTGATTTAAAAATCAATCAGAAATACTTTTTTTTCTTCAAAACATTAAAATGAAATCAAATGTTTCAAAATATTTCTTAAAAATAAGATCATTTAATAGACAATATCTAAGGCATTGTTTTAAAATAAAAAATAAATTTCCCATGATATTCACATTTCAAACACAAAAGTTAAATTTAAAATCACTTGAAAGTTGAATAACCAAAGTTAAACCATAATCTCCAATCCTAAATTTTATCCAATGATGTAAACATATCTCAAGAACCACTGTGAATATTTTACCATTTCCCTAACACACTAGGAAATCCAAACATCAAGGGATGTAAGTAGTAAAATTAAGAAGGATGAAAAACTATACCTGACTTGGACACATGGTTGATGACCACATGTAAATCATGAATTTGTCTTAATGAATTGTCAAGAAACTAGTGTTTAGTTACCATATGGTTTTTCAGGACCTAAAATAAAACCTCACACTTTGATCCACTTTATTTGTCTCCATCCCAAACAACAAGCATAATCCCCTAAAGAAACTATATCCAAGAAATTGAGGATCAAAGTAAATTTATTCATGAAACCATAATCCAATAACATAATCAAATGAAAAACAAGAATCAAAGAAAAAAAATCCGAAATTACCATTGAAACTTAGTGTTCAGGGTAAAAATGTGTGGCAGAAACACCATGAGGCACGTGATATAGGTTTGCAGATGAAGAAAATATAAAAGAAGAATAAGAAGATGATGATAATCATAGATACAACGATTTACGTGGTTAAGGAATAATCCCAAAATCCACAGAGAGACAAATATATCATTATAATTGGGAGAGAAAATTACAAATAGTTTTCATAGTTTCAAGAAAATTAACCCAATCTTGAAATTGTGATAATAAGGAGGAAGAAACACTATTATACCAACCACACAGAAAGTCGGTTGTGCTATAGTGAAAGGTTCCTGGAAGTCCACAATGCTATAGTGCTGCGACCATCCAATTACAAGTTGTCATAATGGATAGTGGAAATAAGTCTGTGAAACTTTAGTACCAATGTCTCCAAAGTTTGGTATTATATAGTAGTCATAACAAAGTATGTAATACAATAGTTCCCTATCGATGCCTCCCGATTAGATCTACTATAGTTGGTCAATGTTTCTATAGTGCCTCAAAATTTGGGAAAGGGTCCTTCATCCCTTGAACCCCATGGGAAGGGGAAAATGTCCCCTACAACCCCCAACAAGCTCACCGTAGAGCTTGACCTGTGAGAGTTGTGGCCTAATGTTCAATATGGTCCTAAATAATTTAGCCTAACATCATCCAAAATAGATCGGGATACAAAAATCCAACAAAAGGGATCATCATAATATTCTTGCACCAACCTCCCAAGTCTTGAGAACCTTATCTCAAAATAACCAACAACCAAAATTGAAATGGGAATTCCAAAACTAGGCCCCACTAAATACTTAGGCTCTAATTCCACTTTGTAATGAATTGACTTTGGGTTTCATAAAACTTGGCTCCCAAACCGGTCTTCTATAAGGCCCGAAGGGTGTTCCCAATACCAACAGACTAGAAACTGATGCCTGGGTAGCATAGAACATACCTTGGGAACCATTTCACCCTCATAAAATAATAATATATCATAAATGAAAATAAAAGTAATAAACATCCAAATAGAGATAAAAATAACTAAATATATGAAATCGATATTCAACTGATACATAATTAAAGGAACAATAGAAATAGATATACATAATCTAGAGCATAAAATACAGTTAGCCTAATGGATGATAAAAGAAATTAAAGCTAAAGAAAACCCTGAACCATCTCCCAATACCTCCAAGTGACCCATGGTCTCCATCTAACCATACACCTACCCTAAAAGATCAGATAAGAGAATCATATTGTAATGAACATATACCTATAAAAAAATCATAACCCTTGTTTTTTTATTAAAATAAGAAATGAAATATGTGATCTAAACCATTTCACACCCATAATAACGTCACTTAACCACATTAAATTCTCATGTTTTTCAATTTTTATTTTTCTATTTATGTTCATTTAACCATATGGGACTTCTCCCCCTAAAAACTGGTATCAGAGAAACCATGGTTGAAAAGTTGATAGTAAGAGAAGGTTTTTTGGTGTTTGAAAAATTGAAGCTAGTTGGAATCATTTTTTGAAGCTGTATTTGAAAACCTCTTTTCAATAAAATTACAATGATCCAAACAACATAAAATAAAGCTAAAATGAGGTTAGTAGAGGCGATAAAATTTTGGGTCAAACTTAAGGTGCTATAGTACCCCATTGCCGGAGAAGACAATGGCAGGTTTCTAGTGTAATATCAAACATGCCCTACCATCTCCATGTCACTACTGCATCATCATCAAATCATTACTAATGATACTATGTTTACCATATCATAGTCAATCAGAGTCCATTCCCAGTGATCTAGGAGTTTATTCTCACTATTTCATCCATTCTAGACCCATTGTATGGTTACATATTTGATATTCTGTTTACATCAGTGGAGGAAAATTTAGGTAACCTGATTCATCTCACCACATTTAATTATTATATTTAGAAACCCAAAAGGGAAGATCTTATACATATTAAAGATGTTTGGAATTCCATAATAAAGACTAATGAACCCATTGTAGTGAAATCAATGGAATCTTCAATAAGTGGATAATATGGTGAGAAGATATATATGATTACCCCATCACTTGATGTAGAGTTGGTCATGCTAAAAATGATGTGCATTTCCCAAGTTAGATAGTAGATCAAAATATTATCTTCCAAAATGTTTCCAAAAAACATAATGCTTCTATTCTATAGTGAAAATTAAAAAATATGTATACAAGGAAACAATACAGAATAAAGTAAATCTCATTCACCATCTTATCAACTTTAAGTAAAAGGATATGAAAAATTTATTGAAGCATGAAAAGAACTAACCTAGGGTTCTATCTAAAATGGCTACCAAATTGGTCCTACAAAAGTCCCAAAGGGAATTCCCAATCCCCACGAGCTAAAAATTAGTTCTTTGGGATCACATAATTTCCCTTTATAATTATTTATCCCCCATAAAATAATAAAAAATTAGTATCATAAATAAAATAAATTAAAATCCAGCTGAATATAAACATAAAAAAACATCCAAACAAGATATAAAAATGATATATAATAAAGGAACAATGAAAATAGATGTATATAAGATAGGCAATAAAATACAGAAGGCCAAATAACTGATATACGAACTCAAACCTAATGAAAATATTGAACTATATCCCAAAAAATCTGAGTTACCTACATCCCCATCCAACCATACACCTCCCCCAGAAGATCAAATAAGAAAATTAGACTGGAAAAAACCTTAACCTATAAAACATAGTCATGATCCAAAAAACATAGTAGGTTTCCACTAACACAATCAAAGAATTATCTTTCATATTACATCCTAAAAATTATATTTTGAATACATAAGAAAAATCAACATATTTCATAAGTCTATTCAAACAAGAAACAACAACACATTATAAGTGTGTTAAAAAAATTTACTATAATTTTCATTAAAGGGAAAAATCACTAGAAAAATGATTTTCCTTGGACAATACCTCTTAGCCAAATATCAATTTTAAATCCTCATAAAAAATCTATTTCAGAAACACCACATTTTTAAAAACATGTTTCAATACTTAAAACGAGTTCTACATTTTCACATGGTTTTCCAAAATGTATTTGAAAACTAACATTTAAATAAAACTAAGCATGTTATCCTAAAACAAATTTTGAAATTCCACAAAAAATTACAGTTTAAAAAATAGGCCACATGAACTTTTCCATTTAAACCATTCCAAAAAATATTTGGATGAAAAAAAATCTATATTTTAAAGAACACACCCTTTGAAACATATTTTCATAATAATTTGAAACCACTTTATGATCACACTTTCTATTTCCTCTATTTAAATCATTTAAAAATCCATTTTTAGTAATTTTTTGAAGTAAGAAACATATTAAAAAGGAAGTAAGAACACATTCAATAAACACTATGTCAAGTCACATGAAAAATATAAATAAAAAATAAGAACATAGGTTCCAAAAAATAATCCAATAAGCAAGGGAAGAAACTGGTATATAAATATAAATTCCCTAAAATGATCCTAAATAGCATCCTAGTATCATGGATTTATCTAGTGCGCTCTGAAAAATGAGCACTAGAATGACTTAGAATAACCATAGGTTATCCAATAACTAAACTTTATAACAAAATTTAGAATCTCACTCTGTTCTCTATGGTCTCTCCCAGTCCTCACTTTGGCTCTCTCAATCCCTAGTTGACCTCATTCAGTCCCCAACTCACATGATCTCCCTTGGAATCATGGGGAAACATCTCCTCTATATGATCTTTAAGTCCCGGGGAAACACTCCTTAATAAACATCATCTTAGATCAGACCATTGACCACATAATCCACTTACCTCATTCCCCAAGGTCTACCATGATAAGTCAAAGAATTTGAGCACAATCAATCATTACACAGGTCTAATATGAATAATTTGAAATCACACACACCTCACCTCCCATACCCTCACAAAGAAGCATCCACTTTTACATCAAAACATAAGAAACATATAGAAATAAATCAATAAGAAACATCCCCTCATGATATCACAATCCACCATGAGCATACAAGAATCAAACGGGGGATCCAGAGGGTCTCAATACTTTTTATAAAGAATCATTTTTTATAACATCCCAAAAAGGTCCTTTTCCAAAACATTCTTTGAAATCCAATAAAACTCACCATTTCCAAATCACATATCAATCCCCTATTGAGCCCGATTTGATGAAAAAATCTATGAAACCCATTTAAAAATCTACACATCCAATAAAATCATATTCGAAATCCTTAAAATCCATAAAAGGGTTTAAAAACTCAATCCACATGGGATAACAACCCCTTTTGTAACTAAAAAACCAAATTTTATTATTTTAAAATATTTAAACATATCAAACCTTTGTTATAAAAATAAACTGTGTTTGATAAATGGTTTTAAATGTATTACACATGGGTTAACACACACCATTAAAATAAACAACCAATTTCAAATATTCTAAACACTTTCAAAACATCCAAAAAATATATTTCAAAGTCAATCAATAATTTTTTTAAACCTAAATCCATTGATTTCCACCACTTTTAGACCAAAATAATTCTGTAAAATCCATCTAGTCATTTTCTAAAATACTTGGAAAGGAGTCCCATTCCATTTAGAGGTTTAAAATAACTTTTAATGAATTTCCCCTTCATGGGTCATATATATAAGCATAATTTGAATGAATAACCATTCTTAAATTATCAAGAATTTAATGTAATGTAATAGAAAGTGATGATAAAGTAACACTTACCTCAATTAAGTGGTGATTATGCTAAAAGTCATTGCCTATGACGAAGAGAATTCCCACAGTCCAAGCCATGCGCTCCATAACCTATAAATGAGAAACAAATCCCTTGATTCAGACTAAACCCAATCCCAAATTTGTCCAATATAGAGATTAAGGTTCTTAGGAATGAGATAAATCAATTGGAAAAGAAGGAATAAAGGATATAAAGAAGTTTAGAGGGACTTACTAAATAGAAATCCACTTGAATCCAAGATATGAGGCCACTAAAATGAAAGAAGAAGAGTGATAGATCCCAATGAGGAGGTTCTCAGTCCATTAAAATAGGGGGGATAACTAAGGGATATAGGATTTAATTGGATAAATGGAAAAATGAAAATTCACTTTTTTATGAATATGTGTAGGTTACACAATTTTCTAAATCATGTGAAAATAATGTGCATGCCACTACTTTTCCAAAACATACTCACACGATTCACCTAGATTTACCACGTAGTTGAAAAAACATGCACTAACCATGCTATTCGGGACTATCAAATTACAGAGGCAACTCACATTCTTGTTACATGGTTTACAAAACTATGTGCAAGATGTGCCCTTTAATCGAGACTCACCATAGGTTTCACATAGTATCTCTTAGGATCATCATGGTATGGACTAAAGTATGCACCACCCATGCTGACAGGCCATGCATAAGATAAAATGAATTGAAAAACTACTGAGTAGGGGAAACCACATGATTTTTTCTAAATAATGAATGCAAACTATGCATATAAAGAAAAAATTAAATATTCGAAGTTTTAGGCTGAAACCATAGGGAAAATTTAAAAAAGTCTCAAAATCATAAAACCACATAAAATAAGCTCCAAAGTGACAAGGAAGGTATCAAAAATCTCCCCACCATATCACTTTATTCCCCTAAAAACTATTAGGTTCAAGTAGAGAATATCCAAAGACAGATTATAAAACCAACTCTAAAGGAAAAGGTAGGGTCCTTAGATAATTAGAATAATCATTAAACAATATCGAACATCATCAAGAAAACTATATCTAGAACAAAATAATAATGGATCAAAGAGAGTATATAAGATAGTGGAGACCCACCATAGGTGTCAACACCATTTATAATTTATCTAAAATGGTAGAAAAACTAACAACCCATCTTCTAAAAGGAAAGAGGTAATCACCAATAAACCACATTTCGAAAATCTCAGAGGAAATTTTTAGAACATAATTGAATACAACCACCCACAAAACACGGGCTCTAAAATTTGAATAAGACTACACTAATCCTTAAAACATCATAAAGGGCTAAAAAACCAGTTCACCAAACCAAGGTATCCAAAAACCAAAGTTCACTTCCACTGAGAACATGCCTTATGAAAAACATACATGACTGTAACCATTGTGTAATGCCCAAACCTCTCTGGTCTACTACTTTGTGAAAATATAGTGTTTGAGGTGTTTGTGGAGGCCACAGTGACTCATTTCCAGAGTTTTCAAAAAAAAAATCCTATTTTCCAATAGTAGATCATCTGATGGTGAGTCATCCACTGGTAGGTGGTGATGGTTGGTTGCGATGGTAGGTCGCTAGTGGTGATCTGTCAAACAGTGACTCATCCAATGGCGAGACACCAAAAAATGACTCATCCACTGGCGACTTGTCCAATGGTGAGTCACGCAATAGCGACTCTTACACAGGTAGCTCTTATTAGTGAATCACACCAGTTTCTTTCCTTTGGTAGCTCTCCACTGGTGACGCATGATGGTGACTCACAAAATGGTGAGTCATTTTCAACAGTTTTTCAAAATTCCAAAGTTCTCCATTTTTTCTCTTTTCTTATAGTTTCAACCCTTTAACATTTTAATTTAAGTAAAATGAATTTAATACCATATTTAATGGTTTTTGGAGCTGCTTAAAATCATATATATCTTCTAAAAACATTAATCTTCCTTTTACTTCCAAACTGCATGGGATTGGTCAAGATCTACCTTTAATAGATTTTCAAAATTTTTTA
The DNA here is from genome assembly GCA_963277665.1 of Viscum album. NCBI lineage: Eukaryota > Viridiplantae > Streptophyta > Magnoliopsida > Santalales > Viscaceae > Viscum > Viscum album. Next base: position 1,815,451,843 of record OY728156.1, read on the forward strand.
CCACATTGATTTAGGATCTAGGATTTCTAAAGATGAGACCTTATATTCCTTGTGAATTTTATATTTATCTTGATAAGGAATCTAAAACCTTTCTTCCCCCAAGTACATGAGCATTTTTCTATAGCCTTTGGATCACATTCTCCCTAGAGGTTCTTCTTGCTGCATGCACACCCACTGTTTTTGAGAAACTAGGAAGTGCTGATCATATGTTCTTCCAAGTAGGGACTCGTTCATCTCTCTTTTATTTGTGTATCCTATGGGGTGGTTGTATGAATGTATCCATTATGAAGATAACATAATACCAAATAAATAAAGATAATTGAATCAGTTTAAAGATCAACATGTGGGAATGGGGAAAGTGACTTATGTTCTACTTTGTTATATGTTGATATTGTAAAATTGTATAGGCTATATTTCTACTGAAAATCATGGTTGTTGGGGGTCTATTGTTTGTGCATGGGATGATCCATGGAATGAATGAAATTGGTTCTTAGCTAAACATTTCAACATAAATACTATTAACCATGTATAAATGTATAATAAATGAATTCCCCATGATAACCCAATTTCTATGATAACCCCGAATTAACAAGTGTAATTAAAGAACTGATGAAATGTTAAATTTGAATATATTTGTGTTCTATGTGGTTTGAGTGGTGCTACTATTTTATGCACAGTTGTGTATTTTATGTGGGTTGTTGGGATGTGCATATGGGGTTGGTTATATAGATATGGTAATCTAGGTAGTGTTTTGCAGTGGGGATTCTAATTGGGTTGTTCTATATTTGTGTTGCGGGATTTGATGGGTGTGGTGTGACTATGCGGCGGGGCTACAGAGAATGGTGGTGGTGAGATGTATTCCCAGGTGCGGTTTTGAGTTAGGGGTTTGTTGTGGTTGGGATGATGGTTTGGGAAGAATGGCTATGAAGAATGATGTTGGTAGTGGTTTGTATATATAATTCTTTAGAAGTTTCTATATGAGTAGCATGCCCAAAGCTTCACTCCATGTATCAGGATCAGTGTTTTGTTATGATATGAATGGCTGTTAAGATGAGAGTAAATGTGAGGTGGGTTAATTTACCATGGTTATCCTTCGACTATGTTACTTAGTTTCCTGGGTAGTGATGGAGTGAATACATGAATAGTTAATAAAGAGTTAGAATTGGTTAATTGAATTGGATGGAGGTATGAATTGAGTTTGTGGTTTCTTTGTGAAGAGACTTTCATTTATCAACTTCGTAAGTGACCATTTTTAATTTTGATAAATTAATTTAGAGGTAGCAATAAAGGTGGTATTGTGAGTTGGTGGTTAGTTGAAAACCCATAAGATGGTCTTGAGTGCTTGATATTATACATACATACATACATACATACATTTTATGTTCTTTTGATATCTATATGCACCCCAACTTAGCTAAGCGCTATGTGCCGAACACCCCCATTATCATGGGGGAATGTGTATTTCCCAAACATTTTGGTGTGAGGATGGATAACTAACCACCCGCTCTTCCCTACTCCATATTCCAGGTGGTGATAGCCCAAAAATCTTTGGGCATGTTGTGGTTTGTGGGGACCAGGTGTGTGAGGTCAAGTTGTGTTTTTCTAGGTGTCTTCGAGATGAGAAGTGTTGTGTTTTCCCAGATGTCTTCAGGATGAGATTTTTTGTGCTTCCCAGGTGTTTTTGGGATGTGATGTGATTTCAAGGACTAGGTGTCTATGGGTTGGATGTGTTTGTGAGGCCCAAGTGTTTGGGATGTGATGATCTTTATTTTCCTAGGTGATGGGACTAGCTATGATGCCCAAGTGTGTGTGTGTGGGTTGTGACGTTGTAATTTTAGAAGAGGTGGGAGCACTATAACATTTTCTGTTATGGTGTGAGAGAGGCTAATATATGGGAAAGTAGTTCGGGGAACCCTATCATCAATGTGCTTACTATATTATTTTACTTGACTTGTGTTACTTAGTAAGGGTGCCTTGGTGAGGTTGGTATGGATAATATACCTTCTTTGGTGCTATTGGTTTCTTCCATTTTCTCATAGGGGAATTAGTATGCTTCTCTAACTTGGGCATGATATTCTTTGGTTTTTACTATCGAGTATACTTGTATGATCACCCTACATATATAAAATTACTTCCATGTTTCCAAGAGGACTACATGGACTGTGATGGGCATTACTATCTTGGAATTGGGGAAAGTTTCTATGTCTCTTCTTAGCATTTCTTTTGGTATTTACTTTGGATATTTTATCATATTTGTTACAGTTTTAGTTTAAAGATTTATATAGGATGAATTTTGGATTTATTATATATATATGTCTTAGTGTTTTTTGAGATTGATACATCTTATCTTACAATCTAATTTTCTAATAAAGGGAAATGCCTCCCATATTGTGATATCCTTTTACCCTTAGTTCTATTCGCTACCCCAAGTCTGACTAGAGGCAGGACTTAGGGGTCATTATATCTCTTTCTTCATTACCAGCTTAGGAGGAGAATCTTTGGAGGGAGGGGGTCATGACAGAACGGTATCCGAGGTGATGGATGGGAGATAAGATGGAGTTTGGAGTTAGAAATAGTGAGGATTTCATGGGTTGGTAGGGAAACAAAGTTAGGTGATATTGGTAAGTGACATAGTCCAGGGAAGACTAGCAAGGACATGGGATTTTAGGTCTCCCATGATCTGATGCAAGGACTCTGAGCTTACCAAAAAACCAAGTGAGGCTACACCATTTGTAGGGTAGAGACCCTAGGAAAGGTACATGCATCATAATGACTTGTGTTTTTATCTGAATTGGGTGTTTTGGGAAAGATTAAATAAATAAAAAATGAGTTTAATAATTTAAAATGAATCTTAAATAAAATTCCATAATACTTGGGTTTAGTAATTCCTTGTTTACTTTTTATTCTATTGTACCCAATCATCGTCAATATGTGGATCAGGTAGTTGAGGATAAAAAGGCCGATTCAGTTGATCGAAGAAGGGTTGATTTAGTGGGGGAGGATGACCAGTGGTAGAGAATGTTATGTTCTTTATTGCGTCAAACTTAGGAAAGTACGGGGGTAGTGTTTTAGACATGGGGATGGAGAGATGGATCGAAGAGCTTGAGATCACCTTCCATTTGATCTAGGATTCAATAGATTACTAGGTTCTTTTTCCGGTGAGTCATATGCCCTGATTTTCACTTAAGTGGTTGAAGATATACCTAGGGAAGAGGAAGGAGGATAATGTAATATGTGTCAATTTTGAGAATAAGTTCTAGGAAAAATTCCTTTCACCGACCATGAAGGATGAGAAGAGGAAGGAGCTACTCTCCCTCCATCATGGGGGTATGTTAGTATAGGATCTATTGATAAAGTTCAATGATGTCAATAATTTTCCCTGGATCTCTTTCTAGATGAGGAGTCTCGTGCGAGATTCCTAGAGGAGGCCCTTCATCCTTTTATCTAGTACGTGGTCACCCCCTTTACCTTTCCAGATTACTTGGAGATTCAGAAGAAATTACAAGTGATTGAGAAGATTCACTCATGAGGAGGTATACTGTGAGAGGGGAGACAGTAGGGTTGTTTGAGAGGCAGGGTTACCAACAGCCAATCTCAGGTGCTAGGGCCTTCGAGGTTTTGACCTTTATGGAGTCGACCTCGACATTTTCTATTCTGAACTTCTGGTCCTCATGCTTTTCATATGAACCTGGGACCCAATTGTTTCATCTATTGAGTTTTCGGCTGTTCGAGCTCAGTTTGGTGGAGGTTGGAAGGTTTTGAACCTGACTCATTAGCAGTTTCTAGCTAGGCCATTTCACCAGCAGGGACAACAATCTCATGCTCCACTGAGGGGATATAGAGTAGGTGGATGATGACCTCAGGGAATTCCTCAGGGACCTCAACCTGATCATGGTCATGGAGGTGTTCATCAGTAGAGGGGCATAGGGGTTGGGTGTGGTCAGTTATATGCTGTAGTGGTAGCAGTTCCAGAAGGTCAAGATATCTTCAAAGGTACTGTTATCTTGTTTAGTACTGGTTATATTATGTACATTCTGTTACCATTTTCTTTCAGAGGATATTTGTATTTTTAGATATGCATGGCCATTGTATGGATTTTTTCAGTGAGGAGAGATATCTAGTGGAAATTTAAAAAATGGATCCCCTTCTTTCTTTGTTGGCTGAGTTGTTAGTGGATGTAGTGGAAAATGATGTCCCTAGGGTTTTTGGGGAGTTCTTGGATGTTTTTTTCTGAGGAGGTTGTGAATATACCCCCTTGACATGACATTGAGTTAGGGATAGACTTGTAGCCCGGTGATACTCTGATTTTGATGGATAATTACCAGATGGCACCTTCTGATTTGTGAGAGTTAAGGATCTAGATAGATGACCTAATGAATAGGGTATTTATCCAGCCCAATGTGTCACTATTGGGTGCTCTAGTGTTGTTCTCCAAAAAAGACGATGGTGGTATAAGGTTGTGCATAGACTATAGGAGGCTAAACCAGGTGATGGTCAAGAACCGTTAACCTCTTTCAAGGATAGATGGTCTTTTCGACCAGTTGAGAGGGGCAAGTTGGTTTTCTATTATTGATCTACAGTATGTATATCACCGGTTAAGGGTGAAGGAAGCTGATATCCCAAAGACCACTTTCAGATGCAAGCATGAAAACCTCGAGTTTGTAGTCATGATGTTCATTGTTATGAACACACCAACCATTTTCACTGGGCTTATAAACACTGTATTTCATGAGTTCTTTGACTGATTCATCTTCATATTCAATGATGAAATCCTAATCTACACGAAGCCATAGGAGGAGCATTCCAAGCATCTTAGGACCATCTAGAAGGTTCTGCGATGCCACCAGCTCTATGTAAAGTTGTCCAAGGGAATATTCTAGACACAAGAGGTGAATTTCATTGGGCATGTGTTATCTCAACAAGGTGTATTAGCATACCCATCAATGGTTTAGGAAGTTTTTTCTTTGGTATCACCCAATAAGGTTGAATAGGTTTGCAGTTTTCTTGGTCTGGTGGGCTATTACTAGAGATTTGTACCCAATTTCTCCCGAGTTTCAACTCTTTTGATAACTCTGACTATAAGGGACCAGGATTTTGTGTGGAGTGAGTTCTATAGGCATCATTTGACTATCTGAAGGGGATTTTGGTCAGTACTCTAGTGATCCAATTTCTAGTGTAAGAGGTGATGTTCAATGTGTTTTGTGATTCTTCCCAACTGGTCTTCGGATGCATTCTGATGCAACAATAGGGAGTGATCTCTTATGAGTCTAGATAGTTACATACCTACAAATGTAACTAAAAAACCCATGATCTGGATCTAGCAGTGATTGTGTTTTCATTGAAGTTTTAGCGACATTACCTCTTTAGGGAGTGCTTCATGGTCTTCACGGATCACAAGAGTTTGAGGTATATATTTTCCCAAAAAATATCTAAACTTGTGACAGTAGAGGTGGATATAGTTTCTTTAGGACTATGATTTCAAGATATATTACACCTCATGAAGGAGGAATGTCATGGCTGATGAATTGAGAAAAAAGTTATAGAATGAGGTAGTTTGGGAATCTGCAGATGCTTTGAAGTTGATGGAGGAGTTTGTATCCTTTCACTTTGATGCAAGGGTAGATAACGGTATATGATGTTTTTTTCTAGATGATGATGTAGCCTTATATGATGCAGAAAGTGGAGGATTGTAAATCGGGAGACTTAGAGTTAGATGTAATGCACGATCACATTGAGCATGGTGATACTCCAGAAGGATGTTTGAAGGATGGCCAGAACCAGATCATGTTTCATGGAAGGCTATTTGTTCTAGTGGAAATGTGCGAGAGATTCATTTGTGAGATTTATATATCACCCTTAGAGGTACATCCAAGAATTTATAATACATATCATGGCTTGAGGATACCATTTTGGTGGACTAGGATGATATGGAAAGTAGTAATGTTTGTGGAGAAGTGCTTAGTGTTCCAGAAGATGAAGGCTGAGCACCGTGTTCCTGTTAGTTTTTTATAGCCCTTAAATGTACCTGAGTAGAAGTGGGATTAAAAGACAATGTATTTCATCACAGTGTTACCCAAATATCAGGGAGGCTATGATTATATCAGGGTATTAGTGGATTGGATGATGAAATAATCTCACTTCTTTTTAGTCAAGGAGTCAGACATAGTGGATGCCTTGAGAAAGAGGTATGCGGATGAGGTGGTGTGACTTCATTGATTTATGAGATCCATAGTCTGATATAGAGATACACGTTTTACCTCACGAGTATGGAGGGAATTGTAACATGATTTTGGTACCCATTTACGCCACAACACTGCCTTCCACCCTTAGATAGATGGGCATATAAAATGGACTATCTAGACATTATAGGATGTGTTGCAAGAATGTTTCATGGAATTTTGTGGGTCTTGGGTACAACACTTTCCCTTGGAAGTGTTCTCTTATAATAATATCTATTACTCTTCCATTTTCATGGCTCTATTTGAGGCTTTTTAGGAAAGACCATGTCATTAAACCTTGTGATGGAAAGAGGTTGGGGACACATATGTTCTTGGTCCAGTGGTTGTGCAGAGCATGATTGAGAAGGTTCAGATTGTTCATGAGAAGATGAAGGTAGTGCAGGTATGGTAGAAGTCGTATGATGATCATAGGAGGAGGCCCTTGGAGTTAAAGGTTAGTGACCACATGTTCTTGAAAGCATCCCCTCGACATGGGAAGTGGAGGTTTGGTAGAGGGAGTAAGCTTTCTCCCAGGTTCATCAGTCTGTTCGAGGTGTTGGGGTGAGTTGGTGAGGTGGAATACTAGTTTACACTACCACCACATTTGGATAGGATCCATGACATCTTTCATATCTCTCAACTCCATAGGTATCCTCACAATGACTCCCATATCATTGATTATGGATAAATGGATATCAAAGATGAAGAGACATTCATGGAGCGACCAGTAGAGATCCCAGATCATTGAGAGAAGGTGCTATTTTGGTAGAAAATTCCTCCAGTTTTCATATATTGGAGGCACAATTGCTTATAGGAGAGTACTTTGGAGTGAGAAGTTTATATGTGTGACTAGTACCAAGAGTTTTTTTTTGAGTTTTTACCTATTCTGGTTTTCTTTGAAATGTAATGTTTAAACCTTTTTTGTTATGATATGAGTTGTTTCCTTATTCTGTGATGTGTGAAAAATTACTGACATGTGAAAAGTGGTAGAATAGTTTCCTAATCAAGACAATTTAATTTGGATGTGATTAAACTCATGTAGGCGAGTCAGTGTCACCCAGAGCGAATAGTATCTTTACATGGAAGATGAGGTTCTCTTATTTGTGTGTTTGAATAATGTGGTTTTTGTTCTTGTGTGGTGTTTATTCTAGTTTTATGGGTTAAAATATTTCATAGGAGGTGTTCTTAGATATTGAGGTTTCACTACAGATTTTGAACAACATGGGGGTGGGGGGGGGGTTATTTTTGAAAATTGATGTGTTTTTTTGGTAGAGATGTTTCAAGTGTAGCGATATCCTTGAGAAGTATCTTGCGAGGTAGTTTTTTCAGACCCCTATTTCTTTTAGGCTTAGTTTTGAATTCTCAAGAGAGATAATAGTATGAGGGATATCTGATGTAATGGACCAGACGTCTCCGGTCCATCACTTGTGTGAAAATATAGAATTGGAGATGTTCAGGGAAGTCACAGTGACTCATTTCAAGAGTTTTCCAAAAAAAAATACACTTTTACAATGGTATCTGAGTTGATGATGATTCGTCCACTGGTAGGTTGTGAGGATAGGTCATGACGGTAGGTCGCCAATGGTGAGTCATCCAATGGTGACTCATCTAATGGTGAGTCACCCAATACTGACTCATCCACCGGTGACTCTTCCAATGGTGATTCACCCAATGGCGACACATCCATTGATGACCTGTCCAATGGCGAGTCACCCAACAACGACTCATCCACTGGTGATTGGTGGCTTGTCCAATGGTGATTCACCCAATGGTGACTCATCCACTTGTAGCTCACACCAGTGACTCACACTGGTAGCTTTCCAGTGGTATCTTACCACCAGTGACTCGTGATGGTGACTCACCCAATAGTGAGTCATTTTCAATAGTTTTTCAAAATTTTAGAATTCTACAGTTTTTATAGTTTCCTATTGTTTCTACCCTTTAATGTTTTATTTGACATAAAATGAATTTAATACCATATTTAATTGTTTTTTGAGCTATTTCAAATCAAATATATCTTCTAAAAACTTGAAGCTTCCTTTGACTTCCAAACGGTGTGGTCTTGGTCAAGATCTTCCTTTAATGGATTTTAAAAATTATTTCTCCTATTGATTAAGGATCTGGGATTTCTAAATCCAAGACCTTATCTTCCTTGCGAATTTTACCTTTCTCTTGAAAATTCACCCAAAATCTTTCTCCCACCAAGGAGCCATGTGCTGTAATGTAACCTTAGTATCTTGTTTTCCCTGGAGGTTCTTCCTACTGCATCCGCACCCCCTGTTTTGGAACAACAAGGAAGTTATGATAATATATTATTCCAAGTAGGGATCCCTTCATCTCCCTTTTATTTATGCATTATGCGGGGTGGGTGTATGAATGTATCTCTTGTGAATATAGTATAATACTAAATAAATAAAGATAATTGAATCAGTTTAATGTTCCACATTTGGGGCTGGGGAAAGTGAATTACATTTTTCTTTATTATCTATTGATATTGTAAAATTGTATGGCATATATGAATACTAAAAAACATGGATGTTGGGGTTCTATTGTTTGCACAAGGTATGATCCATGGAATGAATAATTTTGGTTCTTGGATGAATGTTTCAACATGAAAACTGTTGACCATGTATACATGGCTAATAAATGGAATCCCCATGATAACCCAGTTTCTGGAATAATCCCTGAATTAACAAGTGGAATTAAAGAATGAATGACCTGTTAAATCTAAAAATGTTTGTGCACTTTTTGGTTTTCATGGTATTACTATTGTAAGAATGGTTTTGTATTGTGTGTGGGTTGTTGGTCTATTCACATGGGGTTGGTTATGTGGATATCGTAATTTGGGTAGTGTTGTGCAGTGGGGCTGCCAATTGGGTTGTGATTTATTTGTGTTGCTGGATGTGATTGGTGTGGTGTGACTATGTAAGAGGGCTACCGAGAATGGTTGTGGTGAGATGTGTTGTGGGGTGAGATTATGAGTGTGGGGTTTTTTGGGGTTGAGATGATGGTTTGGGGGAAATGGATTTGAAGAATGATGTTGTTAGTGGTTGGTATGAGTAATTCATTCAAAGTTTCTCTATTAGTAGCATGCCCAAAGATTCACTATGTGTATCAAGATCAGTGTTTTGTTATATCATGAATAGGTGTTAAACTGAGTGTAAATGTGAGGTGGGTTAATTTTACATGGTTCTCCTAGTTTCTTGGGTAGCGATGGAGTGAATAAGTGAATATTTAATAGAGAACAAGAATTGGTTAATTGAATTTGATAGGGGTATGAATTGAGTTTGTGATTTGTTGTGAAGAATCTTTCATTTATCAACTTCGGAAGTGACCATCATTAATGTTGATAAATACATTTAGAGGTAGCATCAAAGGTGGTATTATGAGTTGGTGGTTGGTTAAAAACCCATAGTATTGGATTGAGTGCTTAATACTATATATATATATATTGTATGTTCTTGTGATTTCTATATACACCCCACCCTAGTTGATCACTATATTCCAAACACCCCCATTTTCACGGGGGAGGGTGTATTTCCAAAACATCTCGGTGTGAGGATGGATGACTAGCCACCCGATATTCCCTACTCCCTCTTCCAGGTGATGATATCCCAAGACTCATCAGGCAGGTTGTGGATTGTGGGGCCAAGGTGTGTACAGGCGAGTTGTGTTTTCCTAGGTGTATCAGGGATGAGAAGTGTTTTGGTTTACCAGGTGTCTTTAGGATGATATGTGTTGTGCTTCCCAGGTGTTTTTGGGATGTGATGTGATTGTGTTACCCAGGTGTCTACTAGATGGATGTGGTTGTGAGGCCCAGGTGTGTGTGGTCAGGTTGGGATGTGGTATTTTAAAAAGAGGTGGGAGCGCCAGGATGATTTTTGTTAAGGTGTGAGATTGTCTAATCAGTGGAAAAGTGGTGTGGGGTACCCTATCATCGATGTAATTACTGTATTACTTTACTTAACTAGTGTTACATAGTGAGTGTGTCTTGATGAGGTTACGACAATGGAGATGGCCTCGGCCTTCCCCCTTCCTGTCATCGGGAGGGGGGAGGATCTCACCCATTCAGCTTCGAAGCCCCGCCCTTTCCTCCCTTTCTCCAATCCTGATGCTCTCCCTATTTTTCCTTCCATTTCTCTTAGCCCGAAGGTCCCCAAGCTATTTTAAGGTGCACCTAAACTACCATTATCTCTCTTGGAGTTCACGGAAGCTTCAAGCCTCTTGGATCTGACCCTAGTGGCTCGTTTCTCTCATCTACGTCCTTTGGTAGATGAATTTGACCACTTCGTCTTCAAATCTTGTGGGTTACAAGGGCGCATGATTGTTGGTATTCTCGAAAAATGCCACCTGATGGTTCATTTTGCCTAAGAGGAAGATATGGTTTGCACGTGGTCTAATGCTCCTCATAAGTGCATCAGTCTCAGATTTTTCTTATTTCGCTGGTCTTATGATTTTAATATCAATTGGGACTCCTCTTTAGTAGAAATCTGGGTGTCTTTCCCTGAACTTCCATTTCCATTCCAAAAACCCTGCCATCCTCTGGATGCTAGGGAACATGGTTGGACATTTTCTGTTCTCTGACAACAAGACTATGTTTGTCAGTCATCCAATTAACCCACGAATTTGTGTAGAGGTTGATGTATCCAAGGAACTAGTGGAGTGGGTATGTGTTTCTATTGGTGAAGAATTCAGGTGCAAGCAACCGGTCTTCTTCGAATCCTGGATGGAGTATTATAAGATGTATAGGCGGCTAGGACATCTTGATTCTAGTTGCCGGAAAGGTTCTAGGTGTGGGGGTGTTGATCCGATGATTGATAGAGTTGAGACAATGGCTTAGGAAGGAGGTAATTATGTGGTAGAAGTAGAAAGGCCTGCAATCAAGGTTGTGGATATTTTTTCCCACATGAAGAACGATCTAGGTGATTTTAAGCAGACTGAGCATGACCCGCTGGTTTCAGAGAAGGCTGAGGAGGCTTGCATTGATGAATCCTTAGACATCAGGCTACTTTCACCTCATCCAGAGGAAGCCAGTGATCATGGGGTTATGTCCTTGGCAGTAGTGGAGAAATACAAAGGTGACAAGGGTGTTTCTGTTGGTGATTCTAGTAATGAGGCCGCGCCATTTGTAATGTGGCAGGGGAATTCCCTCTTGCTTGTTGCTATAGAACCTTATAAGGGCCAAGGAAGGCAGAATGGGGCCAGTGTATTGGGGCCCTTGGACCCAAACATTCCCATTTCTAAGTCCCCATCCTTTCTGAAGACTGGGAGTGAGGAGAAGAATACTAATAGCATGGAGGTTAAAGCTGGAAAGGTGGACTCTCCATACAGGCTGCAGCCTCTCAAAGAAGGCCTGCAGGTTGAGTTGAAAACCCGTTTTGAAGGTTTGGCAGTTCAAGAACAAAAGTTGACCCTTGAGGAAGATGATTCGGGTGATGAGAGTTGCAGCCATCTTTTAGTGGACAGTTTGGAAATGCATTGTGGTCCAGGGTAAAAAAACCAGGGGACACAAAGACTATTCTCACCTACCTAAACCGATGGAAACCAGGTCAGCTAAGAAAATGGTAAGTAAGGAAAGCAAAGACCCACAAGGAGGGGAAAGTGGAGATCAAAGCAGAGAACCAAAAGTGATGGAAGAAGAGGTAGGGGAATGTCTGAGGCTCATATTCCACTCCAAGGAAGAAATTACTGAAAAAGTCCTTCAAACCAATGCTTCGGATGAGGATATTCTAAGAATTTATGAAAGAAGGTTGCAGGTTAAGGCCACTGAGGAGATAGAGGCGTGGATTGACAAACAAGACCAAATCATCCTCCGAGGCTTCAACCAAGGCAAAATCACCTTGGAGGAATTCATCTAGACAATAGACATAATGGTTTCTCACCTCAAAGAACTCATAAAGGATAATCCAGACACCCAGGTTAGTACTCTGCACTGGGAATTATATAGAGTGTCTGATTTAAATAATCTTAGTCTGGTGTTTAATAATTTTTTGAGCTCTTTCAGAACATAATGGTCCTTGTTTTGAAAACTATGGTTTCCCATTTTCCCTTAAAGTGGCTTAATAAAAATTTATATTTGGATGGGGTCTTGATGAGGTTAGGATGGCTAGTATACATTGTTAGGTATTATTGGTTCCTACCATTTTATCATAGGGTCATTATTATGCTTCTATTACTTATGAACAAGATACTTCGGTTTTTCATAATGGGTATACTTTTATTCTCACCATACATGTATAAAAATGATTCCAGGTTTCTAAGAGGACTATATGGGCCATGATGGGCATTACTAGCTCAGACTTTGGGACAATTGTTGTGTCACTACTTAGCTTTTCTTTTGGTATTTAGTTTGTAGATTTTATCATATTTTAACATTTTTATTTTAAACATGCATGTGGGATGTATTTTGGATTTCTTTTATATATTTCTTAGTGCTTTTTTGAGGTCGATACATATTATCTTTCAATATAATTTTCTTATAAAGGGAAATTCCTCCCATATTGTGAGATATTTGTACCCTTGGTGCTAGTCTCCACCCCAGGGTCTACTGGAGGTGGGACTCTAGGGTCATTATCTTTCTTCCTTCATTACCAACTTAGAAGGGGAATATTTGGAGGGAGGGGGTTGTGACACTATGGGTCACATACAACATACATTTGTGTTTAGATTTAAATATATGGAACACTATCCCAAATTGATTCCAATATAAAACACATCTTGATAACATCCATGGTCTAACCAGAGACAAACTAAACCCCCCAATTACCCATGTTTTCACCCTATGTTCTTTCAATGTCCAAACCAATAAGAAAAAACTAGCCCATAGTCTACACCATGCATGTGAAACAACAAAAAATGAGGCATGATTGATTTCCAAAATAACCACCACTCAAAATAGGTAACCAAAGAGGCATCTAAGAAGAAAAATTCAAAGTTTTTCTCAATAAAAAACTACTCTAAACTCAAATAGAATAATTCTAAAAAATGGGTTGTCACCCAAAAGAGACTCAACGAAGGACCCAAAGGATACACCAAATGATGGACACTCATCCATAAAACACCAAATCTATCCAAACCCAATAACATAGACATCCAAAACTAGATATAACACAAGATACTTCAATAAAATATAACTCTAATTGGTATAACCATCAAAACAAGTCTAACCACCAAGAATAACTCTAATGAGCACTAATAGGGAGAGGAGAAAACACACACCATTATAGGGGAATCCTTTTTTAGGGGCATAAAACCTATTGTAGCCACATCCTCCACTTCCAATCCATTATATAGTAGATAAGTTGTCAACATATTCTTTATTCAATTATATCTTTTTCATAAAAGGTACACATACCATAACTATTTTCTAAAATTAAATTCTTCATCTTTAGAAAATGGATCCAATAGTGTGAACCTACTTAGATAACACTTATGATACCATGGAATGGGTCAACCACTAAGTGGGGGGTTGAATCAATGGTTAATTCTTATAAATTCCTTTAATGTTAAGTTAACCTATTCAACTTGTTAGGGTCTCGATACGCTCAAGTAATAACACTTACTCTTACTCATATGAAGTAAAGTAAATATTAAAGAAATGAAAGAAAAAAATTAAAAGGTTTATCCCTAATGAGGTAACCTACTCCTTTATGTTCTTTGAATATATTATTCACTAATTTGGCACTACAATCAATTATCAAGTATAGTGGTTTGGTAAGGGATGAAACTTTTCCCAAAAATTCATCACACATAAATGTATCCTAACACAATGATTATATAATTTTCCACCAATTACAAGATATTGATTATCCTTTAATATTTTTGATAAAAATCATCTTATGCTCACAAAATTCAATGTATGGAACTTATACATGTATAATTTTTTTCTTTCGAACTTGTAACTTATGGCCTCTGAAACTCATAAATATCAATCTTTGACATATAATAGCTTCCAATGAATGTATTTTGGTCTTTGTATAATCTTATTAACTCAAAATTATCATCATTATAAAAAAACTAATCAAATAAAGTTCCACCTTTATATAACCAATCTTTCTCTGATAAAATTGTAGAATGTATGAGATTAAATTTGAAAATCCTACTCACTTAGTGTTTTATGTAAACAACCATTAATAATTTTTGAGGATATCATAGTTTGAATTCATTATGTCATCCATAAAATTTAATGTTAATTATTTTAAACAATTTAGTAAAACTTTTTTATTGAATCATGATCTTTTATTCTTGGATATTAGAACTATGAACATCCATCTTAGAAATGTAACAATTATTTTAACTTCATAATGTTTATGTGAAGTCACTTGAAATAAATTAATGAATTTACATCCATATATTACAATCTTTTATTCTTTCAGTTATACCTATACTTTAACTTAACTCAATATTCTTCAGCCTTTATAACCTCAAACTATTTATACATGAATCTTGTGCTTTCAATGGTCTGAATTCATCACACCTACATTGTGTTGAAACTTTAGCATGAAATATCTAAATTTGATCAATTCAACTTTGAATATTCATATATTTTGAACAAATGAGATTGAATAAATATTATTCTTCTACCAAAGTAATTTTTAGGACTTAAATATAATAAAATGCCTCATCATACTAATCTTATGAAGCTTTTTACAGTAAAACTTCAAATCTCCATGCATCTAAAATATTTTGACCATTATAACTTCTACCATTATTTTAGTATCATCTTCCAAAAAACTAACAATATTCTACTGGAACATGAAAAACATCCATTCAATTTTTTTTTAATTTAACCATTATCTACTAGTGAATTTAAAAAATCATTATACATAGTTCTCCCAAATCATTATCAACTAGCTAATGTTTCTCTTCCTTATTTATGAAACTTTATCCATAAATTATTAAATGATATAAAATTTCATATGCCTCATTTTATCATAGATTTTCATCACCCCCTTTGGCATCATAATCCAAGGAATTCTTGGGGGACTTCCCATAAATTTTATTAATTGAGAGGTAGAGGCTGAATGTAATGTTTCAACCATAATTCATTAAACCATTATTTTGGAATTAATTTATAAAAAATATTATAAATTTGATTATTTGTTGAAATGTACTTAAAGTTTTAATTCTATGGGAAAAAATTTATACTTGATAAAGTGAAACTTGACATCAATATGTTTTTAACATGATTGTGTTAATATGTTCTTTAAAATATAGATTTCACTTTTATTATCACAAAAATTTTTCAATAGATTTTAAATAACCACTTTGATGTCTTCCAATAGAACCCTCATCCACATCATTTGAGTGCAACCATGAGTGGTGTAAACATATTTTGATTCCACTAATCTTGGAGTTACTAATTTTTTCATCATTCAATGCCAAAAAAAAAAATCTCTTCTAAAAACAATGTTCATCTAGACATTGATTTTGATAATAAAAATCCCTTTAATAATCAGTATCCATGACTCCAAATAAGTTTAGCTTATTTATTGTGTGATACATCAGGCTAATATTTGATATTCCTTTGACATATATTAAAATTATTTTAGTATTTTTTATGTTTGAATACCATGGATAACTATGATATCTTGAACATAGATTGAATTCGTACATAATTTCTTGTGAAGTTATAGTTTGATAGAGTAAACTTATGATTATCTTCTGCAAGTCTCTTTGATTAAATTTTTTACTAGATCGATATTTTCTCATCTTTACTTAAATTGAGATAGGAGTTGAAACCTATATTAAATATTCCATGTAAAACATTCTCAATAACTCCCTAATGTATATTTCTTGTGAAAGGAATATATAACTTCAGTTTTTTATAACCTGTATCCCATGATAGAAATGCATCTACCCAATAATTGAAATTTCAAATTATACTTTCATTTTTTTGATAACTCCTTACATGCATGACCATTATCAACATCAATTATTATGTTATCAACATAAAATGGACTATTAGGGTTCTATAACTTACCTCTTTAACATATAACATTCAATAATTTTTCCATTAGAAAATTTTAGTCCATTTAGGAAACTATCATGTTTAGAGTACAAGACATGACAGGCCCACCTCAACCCATATAAATCTTTATTGAGTTTAAAAACCATACTAAAATATATATCAAGTATGAATCCTTATATTTGTTCAATATTAACTTATTATTCATCTTAACCAATCAAAAATTCTAAATTTATATAAATCTAAAAAACCTTATATTTACTATGAACAAAAATAGAAAAAAATAATTGTATGGATTAAATCCATGAAACAAGGGTAAAAGTTTCTCCAAAGTCAACACCATCCACCTATGAAAATACCTTTTAAACCAAACATTCTTTATTTCACTAAACTTATCCCTTTTCATTAAGATTATTCCTAAACACCAATTTTGTTCTAATTATATTCATTCCCTTTGGCCCTAAAAAAAGTTCTTAAGTGTCATTTTTCTTGATTTTATCCAATTCCCCATTCATCGAATTTAGTTATTCACTTTGTGAAACTATCACTAATACTAATTGAGGTTTAACCTGAGAGAAAAGTTTCATTATTTTTCTCCATTATTAGCTTCCTACTTATCATAAATATAGCATCAATACATTAAATTATATTAATTGGTTCAACCAACTTCTATAATACATATAAAATTGTGTTTTTTTATTTGATAGAATATTATTTATCACTAGTATCAGGATAATGTTCTTTTTTGATATTAGTACATAAATTACTTTTTAATAAATAGTTATTTAGGATATTTTTTGAGATCTCCCATTGGTTTATTAGATTCACCTTTTTATTCATCCTTTATGTTGAACTTATTTTTAATCTCATTAACATCCCATGATTCCACTATTTAGTATAATCATTTATTCCAGTACCTATAGATTCTTCTATTGATTGAGTAACCCAAGAAAATTCCATATTCATATTTTTTTATCATATTTTCCTAAATTTGGATTTTTTATCTTCACTAGGAAACTAATTATAAGCACTTTAAAATAGTTCAGAATTGGTTTATTCTTATAACATATCTTATAGGGGGTGATATATGCTTCTAATGTTAGTAAACATCAATTTTAAAAATGTATCTTAGTACATATAGCTTCCCTATAGAATAATTTTTTAGATTTTACACTATGCAATCATAGTCCTTCCCATTTCAACAAAACTCTTGTCTTTCCTTTCTGAATCCCCTTTTTCTTGAGGGTTGTAAGGAGTAATATATTAATATTTTATTCAATGATTTGATAGATAGGCTTCAAAGGAGTTTCATGTAACATCCTTTCCCTAGTTTATTTCTATATTATGAATATATTCACTAAATTTATTTTCATATTCCGTTCGATAAAACATAAATATTTCCATAGCATCATATTTATGATTTGTAATCATAAAACCAGTCATCCAAGTGAAGTAATAAAAAAAATTATTAATGTATAAATCACTATTATTGGATTAATGAATCATCAACCCATGAAAAATGAAATTTATAAGATTAATAGGTCTAGTGGAATAAATTTCCAACCTTTTATGTCTTCCTTAAGCCATCTTACCTTTTTTACAGGCTTAAAAAATAATGGTCTTTTCTCTTTTTTGTGAGGCAAATATCTCATTGCTTATTACTTTGAGATTTTTCTCATGTTCTCTTGGCCAAGATGACCAAGAATTATATGTCATAAATCATTTTTTACTCAATTAAGTTATGTTATTTATTCATATGTAACACTCCAATAAATTACAATATATTTCCTCTAGAAAAAATTTAATATCTTCTATAGTTTGTGATGCATACAAAACTGGGTTTAAAAAAAACACGACACTCTATTAAAATATTATTTAAACATGAATATTTTATCCTAAACATAAAATTAGTGGGTATTAATAAAACTAAATAAATTATGAGAAATATATATTTTTTATGTATATTTTTTAATCTATTTTTTATAAATAAAAATAATAATCATTTAAAATAAAAAGACGTGTTTTATGAAAAAATGTATTTTTTTAAATGTAAGATTATTCGCGCTTCACACACATAATATAAAATTAATCTTTAACAATTTTAGGAAATTTATTTTATAAAATTAAATTAAATTTATAAATTTTAATATAAACAATATCATAAGGTTATATTTTTTGGATTTCTCAGAAATTTTTCATTTTTTGATAAATAGTGAAAAATACTGAATTTTAATTAAAAACTACCTTTTCATTTAAATCATTTAAAGAGTTAGATTTTATTTCAAAATTATTTTAAAGTAAAATTAGTTAAATTATATATCTATTAATATAATTTATGCCATTTGAATAATTTAAAAATTTAATATTTATAAAAAAACTTTGTAAAAATTTGAAAAATTTCTCATTGAAAACCCGCTTTCTCATCGCGC
The DNA here is from genome assembly GCA_963277665.1 of Viscum album. Classification (NCBI taxonomy): domain Eukaryota; kingdom Viridiplantae; phylum Streptophyta; class Magnoliopsida; order Santalales; family Viscaceae; genus Viscum; species Viscum album. Next base: position 1,815,470,457 of record OY728156.1, read on the forward strand.
CTGCGGAATTAATTTTAAATTAAAATTTTTTAATTATTTGAATTAAATTAATAAAAATGGATTTTATTTTTTGGGTCTTGATAATTTATATTATATAATAATTTAAACTTAATTTTTTAAGAAATAAATATTGTAAATGGTAAAAATTAATTTCCAAGGTTAAGGTAAAAATGGATTCACCAGGGGTTCATCTTAAATGATAAAGGTTAAATTAACCTAAAAACTTTTAAAAAATCTATTTTATGACCATAATTCTACCCTATAATTTATATTACTCTATAATACTTCATTTTTGACACTTTTTTCTTGTGAAAAACGTGATTACACATTTTTCTTTCAAAAAAATACAACTATGCCACTAACCATACTTATAAAAGGACACTCCCTCTACTCTTTTATTCACACCTTCAATCACTTTTTGTTCAGATAATAAATATTTAAATGAATTTAAAACATCTATAAAATAATTATAGAAACATAATTTTGGGGATAAATATGACCTTGTAATTCTTTCTTTTCAAACCTAAGAAGATTACCCGAAGAAGTAGTGATTTTCTTCAATAAGAAATTTTATTTTATTTCTTCCCCCACCACCAGTAAATGTTTTTAAAAAATGATAATATAAAAACTTCAGTATATTCCAAATAATTATATTTTTTTATGTTAATGGAATAACCTACAAACATCTCCCCTTCTATCAAATGGGTTATGAAATCATCATTCATTTGTACAACGGACTACCATCTCATGGACAGATGCCATTCATTTTTCAATCACCACATCTCAGGGTTGGGTATGATAATGGTCATAGAGTATATATATGATATTTATAACATAATTATACATCTTTATTAATTATATCATATATTCCTTTTTACATCCCATTTTGTAGGGGATATGATAACATCGCCTGTTTGTATGGAGGACTACCACCTCATGAAGCGATTTGATTCACCTTTCAATAAAGATTTATATAGAAGTTGATAAATAAAATTTTAATGAATATATTTTATATACATGAAATAATTTTTATATTAATTAAATATTTATAATTTTTAAAAAATAATACATCATTTTCCTTTTTTACCTTTTCACTCACTGAAAGATGATAACATCATCCGTATACGTGTGGACTACTACCTTCACAAAGAAATGTGACTCTCTTTGCATAATTACACCACATGGATGATATGTATAAGTATATATAAAGAAATAATATGTTATTTATGATATTATTATAATTATTTTAGGTTAAAATATCACTTACCACCTTTCCATGATGATAATTGAAAAATGGAATCATTACTCATGCGTACATACGGTCTAACTTTTCTGTGATTGTAATAAACTCTATTTCTAAAAAATCATCATTAGTGATTGGTATTAAAAGTATAATTGATTTATAAATATAAAAAATTATTTCATGATTATTATTTTGGATATTATGGAACAATATAATATTCATAGAATCAAAACATTCATAACTAAGTACGAAAGAGAAAACAAGTCAATTAACAACCAAAATAATGAAAATAGTGAACAATTATAAGATTGTATCAAAAGGGTCATATATGATGTTATAAATATTATTATGATTTTTTATAAGTTAATAACATATTTAAACCCACTATACATGATTTTAATGAATGTTAATCTAAAATAAAGTGTGAGGTAAGGGACTTCGTTGTAATATCTCTTCATTGAGGCATATTGAAATGTTATGCACCTAATTTGTTTTATATAGTCTATATACTGCCTCATTGAAAAGTAATATCATGATTCATTATTAATTCATGTTATTTTAATTTTAAATTTCAATTATTTTATCTAAAGGTATTTAAATTAAAATTTACCAAGTGGTAAAGTATTTCATAACTCAATTTATTTTCATTGGATAATATTACTCATTCGTTTTATTTTAATAAAAATATTATATGTGTATAATGAATTTTGTTTGTATATTATTTTATTGAAAATTATTTTATATGGATTTACATTTGATACAGATAATATATTAATTTATTAATCCATTCTCTATCATTATGAACTTTTAAAGGGTTTATTTCACAATCACATTCTAATAAATATTGTGGATTCTTTAATTTCAGTTGAAGGAAATTATATGATAATTATATAATAAAACGATATAATTTTATACTCTTATGTTTATTAATTATATTTTAGAGTAATAGTATAATTTTTTCCACCCTTTAGTACTTAAAATAATTGAGAAAATGTTTTTAATAAAATCTAACTTCATTTATCTCTTCTATAAGAAATCTGTTTTCTTCCAAAACCATTTTTCCAAAAAAAATTCAATTTTTTTTTACATTTTTTAGCCTTTTCAAAAAGATTTATTGAAGAAAATTTTAACCATTTTTAATTTTTGAATAAATAAATTGTATGTAATCTTCATGTAGTTTTTAAAACAATGCATGTTTTTATTTTACAGAAAAAGTAAAATTAATCTTTTTTATCATGCATGACATGAATAGAATTTCCAGTCATCATGGACACTTAAAATTTTCAATTTATAATTTATAATTTTCAAATAAAATTATTTTCAAAAATGTTTTTTCAAATTTTAGTATTAAAATTTGATTTTTAAAATTAAAATGAAAATTTTAATAATTTTTTTTAAATATATTTTTGTAGTATTTCTATTCATAAATGAAAAATCAATTTATTCGTACTCTAATGGATGTATGTTTTATTGATACCATTTTTATTCTTTCTCTAGATATTTTATGATCATTTTGACTGGGGAATTTTTTGAAATTCACTTACTTGATTCATTTTTGTAGTCATTAACATTCCCTTGAATTATTTACTTTCCTATGGACATTGAATTTCACCTAAATATCCATATTATTTATCATGTATATATTTATTTATTAAACCATATTTCATTTATATATATTTTTTTCTACATTGAAGAATATTTATTAATATTGGGAAATATTTAAAAGTATGTATTCTTTACTAAATTTTGATATTTGATGATAAAGAACATTGTTTGGGAATTAAATATATTATTCAGTATTTGAGGAATGATTTGGACATTCAGACATGGGTGGGGGATAATTATAGATATCCCCTCAATTAATTGGTAGTATAATGAGGTGAATTAGTATTCTAGTATAAAATCAATTTTCCAAACTATATGGGTTTGTACCTAGTAGTTTTAAACTATCTTGTGCATGGTCTCGATGATAAAGGTATCATGATCATGAGTTCATGACATCCAAAATTAAGCATTTTATTCATTGAGAATTAATTTGTTATTATTATCCATGAAATTTTCACTATTATATTATCTTTGGATGCATTTCAATATCAATTATTGATTAAATGACACATGTTTTCAGTTATTTACCTTTACATATTGATTATATCTTATCTTATCATGATAATAAATTAATTTGAATGGCATGTTTATTCAGTTATTAATTATTCTATGTTGAATATTATTATTGATTCATGATATATTTAATTTTAATTAACCCTTATAGATCATTATAGAAGATCCCTATTCTGTTTCCATTCACTAGAATGTAAAGAATAATTATCTTTATGAATTTACAAGGTTGCATTTCATTTAAATTTGTTACGTATTGTGTTTTATTTTATATTCATAATGTAAAATGGGTACTATATTTTTATATGGAAATAAAAAATTAATAAACTAATCATTCCTTCAAGATTTGGAAATTTTTATCTATGGTAATGTAATAAATAAGACACTAGATTCAGGCTACTAGAGTTCGGGTCTTTAAATTTCACATCAGAGGGAGTTTAGTAGAAACATTAGGATCTAGATTAAGGAAATAGTAGATTATGTAGAAAAAAACTATAATATAATTTGAGGATAATTATATAATAACAATCTCAAGTTTTAGTAAGGAATATATTATGTTTTTACCTCATAATATATCAGTATATGTTCATGAACTATGGATGTTGTTCTTATGGGTAAGAACTCCAAACAAGGTGCATTGGGTTAGACCTAATCATTACCTAGTACATGAAACCAGGCCTTAATGTGCTACCTGGTTTAGTTGTAGAGGAGGAACTGATTAGGAAAATACAAATTTTATTTAAAAACCATTATGAATAATTTGAAAAAATATATCCCAAAAGAAACCATGTTTAGGATACTGAAATTAATAATGTATAAATTTTAATTTATGCTAACTATTACACAATATTTTTAATTATACATTATGATTTAAATTCATAATATTTTGAGATAATCCAGTATATGTAATTTTTTAAAAATGGAACCTAGAAGGAATAAGGGAATAAATACTCATGTCCAATGTAGAGATTTCCCTACTAAGGAATCAAATACAGCCAGTATTAGAGCTCGTTATTTTTGGCTATTTTAAGGGAGCTTAATCAAGTTATGAAAAATAAAATTTACAAGATAAATAAACCTATTCTATAGTGATATTATGCTATTTTTGATCACTTTATATAACATAATACCCCATAATTTGGTTGGACTAATAATCCAATTGAAAATGAGAAATGAATTACATCTTTAGAAATGGGATGAGTTGAAAAGGAAAACATTACTCTTACGGTGTATTGTATTAAAGGTGATGTTGATAAATGGTGGTCATTTATTAATAATACTATGGATTAAGAAGAAAAAGAACCCAATAAATGTAAATCCTTTAAAGAGACATTTTTAAGAAATATTTCCCTCATGATAAACAAACTAAAATGAAGATAAATTTCCTTATCTTAATGAAAAATGAAGAATAAAGTTTTGAGGAGTATAAAAGTCCTTTAAAAGGTTATCTTGGTATGCTAAATATTATATATAAGACACATAGTGTAATATTAACCATTTATTTGAAGGTATTATGTCAAGTCTTTGAAGGTCACTAATCTCCCAAACATTCTCAACATATGAGGATATAATATCATGTACTATAAAGACTGAGAAATAATTATCCAAGTATTACAAATTAAAAGGGAAGTAATAGAATAAGAGTATGATAGAGAAGAAAACAGATAAATGGAATAAGGTAAAGATGAATTTTCCTACATGTGATAATTGTGGAAAAAAACACCCTGATAATTTCTTGAAGGGAATGTGAGTTTTTTACAATTTTGGAGAGAAATTACATCATATTCATGAATGAAATGGTAAGGGAGAAGACCTAAAAGTTCATTTATTTATCTATAAAGAGATTTGAAACTATTTAATCCAATTCCCTAAGTGCCAAGGGAATATAGATCAGAAGAAACTAGGGGATCATGGTTAAGCTTATGCTATTGATACAAATGAAGTGGAGTGATTACTATGAATATGTATTTGGATCCAAGATATATGTTTTAAAAGTATTTTCTTAATGTTAGTATTTTTATAAAAATTATAAAACATATACGTATTCTAATGTAGTGGTATTTTTGTATGGATTTAAAATCATGTGTTGAATGGTACCAAGAAAAATGATTCAATGGTAAGTCAATATTTTTGGAAAACACATGATTAATGGAATATGGCCCTTAATATGTGCTCTATGTTGAGATAATAATGAAAATTATATGTTTATGTAATAGTTTTGGTGACCATGATCATGGTTAGTGAGTTCATGGTTTATGTTATCTTTTTTTTATGTTTAAGGCATATTCAGATCTATGGAATATATTAAAAAACATGAGAATTTATTTTTGGAAGAATTATTGTTTTTTTTGTGGTGATTAAGGTATTTTCATATTTTGAATGTGACATTAAGAGACATTTTATATTTTATGGTGAAAATAATGTTGATTTATTGACCTACCTTCAAAAATTTTTGACTTTCAATTTGGGAATACATATTATGGATGATCTTTAAGGTTAACTATTTATGGAATAGATTCGTTTGAACTTTAAGTGTTATTGGATAACTTTTATAACCATTTTGGTTTAGTAAATATAGGATTAAAAACTTTTTAATCTTTAATGCATCATATGATCTGATAAAAGGTAATTTTAATGCTTCAAGCATAAACAATCATCATGGATATTCATATCTTGTAGTAAAAAATGAAGTGGAAAATGGTCAAATAACAACCAAAAGGGGAGATTGTTCTTATGAAATATAAATATATCAAGTATATTTTCATATATTATTAGTATATATGGTAAATGAATTACTAAAAATTGTAAAATAAATCCTTAAACAAATATTTTAACCTATTACCTTCATTTCTGGTGAATTAAATGGTCCCTTACCCATCATAAATTTATAGGTTTATGGTTAGTGGCATTCTCTTAGTAAAACACTTTCTTGTGATTAATGATATTTATAACTATATATTAACACTTATGCATTAGTATTATCTTACATGTCAATATTTTTATTTCACACCTATGGTCCCCTACTTGGACACCTAGTTATTTGACTATTCAAGATGACCTTTGAGGATATTTTTTTTATCACTTTTATGATGTGGGTTTCTCAAAAAAATAATTTTCAAATATAAAAACATTGATTATGCAAATAAATTTTAAATTATGAGGATAAAAATTATTTAAGTTGTGGAAAATGTAAAATCCATAAAAATTGCAATATATTTATGTTAGAATAATTTTAATTTCTTCAATAGCTTGTGATATACACAACATCGAGTTTAAACAAAACATGACACTGTATAAAAATATTATTTAAACATGACCATTTTCCACTAGACATTAAATTAGTTATTAGGAATTGAAATAAATAAATTTTGAAAAATATATATTTTACACTTAAATTTTTTATTTATTCATTAAAAATAAAAATAATAATCATTCAATAGAAAATAATTTTTTTATGAAAGAACTGTATTTTTCTAAAAGAAGGTTTAGTCCCACTTTGCGCACATTATATAAAAAATAGAACTATTAGAAATCATATTTGATAAATTTCTATTCATTTTTATAATTTTAATATGAAAATTATTATAGGGTGATTTTTTTGGATGTTTCGGAATTGTTTCATTTTTTGATGAATAATGAAAAATGATAAATTTTAATTGAAAAAAAATATTTTAAATTATTTATAGAGTTAAATTATATTATTAATTGGTTTTAAAATAATATTAGTTCAATTATATATATATTAATTCAATTTAAGTAATTTTAATTATTTTCATATTGAATTTTGATATAAAACTTAGTATAAAATTTTGAACATTTTCTCTTTGAAAACCCGCTTTCCTGTCGCATTTGTAGGATTATTTTTAAATTCATATTTTCCAATTATTTAACTATAATTAAAAAAATGGATTAAATATTTAGAATCATAATAATTTATATTATCTAAAAATTTCAAATAAATGTGGACCAAAATTAATAGTGAAAATAGTAAAAATTAATTTGCATGGTTGAGGTAAGAATAGATTTTCAGGGGATAATCTTAAAAGATAAGGGTTTTAATGACCTAAAAACTTGTCTAAAATATATTAAATGTTTATTTTTGGACCATATAATGTATAATTATCTATAATAATCTATTTTGGGCCCTGTTTTAGTGTGAAAAACGTGGTTACACCTTTTTCATTCCAAAAATTACAACTGTATCACTAATCTAACTTGTAAAAGGTGACCCCCTCCTATCTTCTATACATGACCACACCATTTTGGTTTACAGAATAGTGAACTAAATAACTTCCCAAGTTCCATAAAATCATACTATAATCCTTATTTTTTCAATAAATCCAACCAAGAATCTTTGTATGCAAACTTAAGAAGATTACCTGAAGAAGAGGCAACATTTATAATGAGTGTTTTTATTTTATTTTTTCCTCAAACTCATTAAATTATTTTTAAAAAATTATGATATAATTAAATGAGTATTTTCCACATAATAATATTTTATTATGTTAATTTTATAACCTAAAACCATCTCCACTTTTATCAAATGATTTTCAAAATCATAATTCGTGTGTACGGCGGATTATAGCCTTGCAAACCGTTTTCATTCATTTTCCCAATACCTAATCTAATGATTAGGTATGATGATGGATATAAAGTATATATATTATATTTATAACATAATAATACCTATTAATTAATTATATAAATTATACATTTTTACTTTCCATTCCTTAGGGGATACGATAACGCTGCTCGTGTGTATGGCAGACTACCACCCCATCAAGCGATGTGATTTGTCTTTCACTAACACTTTACATTGAAGGTGATAAGGATAAATACAATAATTATATGTGATATAAATGAAATATTTATGATATTAATGAAATATTTATCATTCTTAAAATATAATACTTCATTTTACCTTTTTACCTGTTCACTCACTGAAAGATTATAACATCGTTCGTGTGTGTGTGGACTTCTTCCTTAACAAAGAGATGTGAATCTCTTTGCATCACCAAACCATATTAAATATATATATAATTATATTTAAAGGAAAAATATGGTATTTATTTTATTATGATAATTATATAAATATAAAATACTACTTACGTCCTTTAAAAATGTTCATTAAAAAATGGAAATGTTTCTCATGCGTACATACAGCCTAAAGTCTCTATGATCATAACATAGTAATTCGTTCAAAACCATCATTAATAGTTGGTATGAAAATTATTATTTGTGTATAAATAATAAAAAATGTCATAATTTTTATTCTGTAGATGATGGAACTATATAATATGCCCAATAATCCTAAATTTCCTAACAAAGTACGAATAATAAAAGAAGACAATTAACACCTAAAATAATGAAAATAGTGAAAGATTATAAAATGATATAAAAATTATCATATATGATATTATAAATATTATTATGGTTATGGTATGAATTAACAAAATTTTCAAAACCACTTTAATGTATTTTAAGGCATGTTCATCCAATATGAATCGTGAGGTAAGAGACTACATCTCAATTTCTATTCATTGAGGCATTTTATTATGTTATACACCTAATTTATTCTTTATGGTGTATATAATAACCATTTGAAATTTAATTTCATGTGTCATTGATAATTAATTGTATTTAAAGTTTAAATTTGAATTATTTTATCTAAGGGGATTTTAATTAAAAATTACCAAGTTGTAAAGAATTTCATAGCTCAATTTCTTTTCATAGGTTAATATTACTGCTTTGTTGTGTTTGATATTATAAGATTATTTGTGTAATTAATTTGGACTATATATTGTTCTATTTACACTTTTTATGTTTATATATATTTGATACACATAATTTATTTATTTATTAATTCTCAATTCAACATTATAAACCTTGTAAGGGTTTATTTTATAGTCACATTCTCATCAGGATTATTTATTCTTGAATTTTAGTTGATTGAAATTATTTGATAATTTTATAATAAACCCCTAAAATTTTATCATCCTATTTTTTCATTATATTTTAATGTAATAGTACTATTTCCACTCAAATTTACTTAAAATAATTGAGATAATATTTTTATAAAAATATGACTTCACTTCTCTAGTCGGTTAGAAATATTTTTTCTTATAAAAATTTGTTTTCAAAATGGTTTTCAATTTTTTTTTATCTTTTTAGAAATTATTTATTAATGAAAATTTTATCCATTTTTACCTTTTACAATAAATAAAGGAATATTCATGTCTTTTTTCAAAAAAATCATTTTTGGATTTTATCAAAAAAGTGAAACATGTACAACATGAATGGAATTTACAGCCATCATGAACACTCAAATGTTTTAAAACTTATTTTATAAGTTTTAAAGGCTATTATCAAAGAAAATTATTCAAAAAATGTTTTGTGAAATTTTAATTTTAAAAGGTGATTTTAAAAGTTAAAAGTATATTTTTCTTAAGAATGTTTTTAACCATATTTTTATGGTATTTCTATTCATCAATGAAGAAAACCATTTATTATTTCTCCAATGGATATATGTTACATTGATACCTTCCTTATTATTCCATTGGATAGTTTATGAGCATTTCGACCAGGGAAAGTATTAATATTTACTTCCTTGATTCATTTTTTTATTCATTAACTTTCTCTTGAATTATTCATTTTCCTCTGGACATGAAACTTTCCCTAAATATACATATTATTTATCATGGAATTGTTTATTTCTTAAATCATTTTTCATTTATATATATACTAGTATACATTAAAAGTTATTTTTTAGTTTGGGGATATATTTATAAATCAATATTCCTTACTCAATGCAGATATTTAATGATAAGGAATATTGTTCATGAATTAAATCGATTATTTGATTTTTGAGGAATGATTTTGATATAAAAACATGGATTGGGACCAATTATAGATAACCCCTTAATGAATTGGTAGTCTCATGAGGTGAATCTGTATGTTAGCATAAAATTAGTTGACTAAACAAGATAGTTTTGTACCCAGCAGTGTTAAACTATCTTGTGAAAGGCCTTGAAGGTAGAGGTATCATGATAATTAGTTCTTGACATCCAATAATTAAAATTTTACATTTTTTATAATTTAGTTATTATTATTATCCATGATATTTTTTCTATGATATTATCTATAGATTCATTTCATTCTCATTTATTGATTAAATGCCGTGTTTTTTCAGTTATTAACCTTACCATATTAATTATACCTTATCTAACCATGATAATCAGGTTATTTAAATGGAATATGTGTTTAGTCATTTACCTTTTCATATTGATTTTTATTATTGATTCATGATATCTTTCACTGTACTTAATCCTTATTGAGAATTTTAGCTCACTGTTATGTTGTTTCCTTCCCCATGATATGAGCAATAATTCTTGAAATGAGTTTTTAAGGATGCAGTTCATTTTATTTATTTATTATGGTTTATTTAATATTCCCAATATAAAATGGGTATTAGGTATGTATTTGGTTCTCTAAAACTACTAAAGTGACTGATCATTGGGGATTTTACCCTTTGTATATATGCAAATGTAATAAAGCATGCATGAGCTATGGGCTTCTGGTGTTAGAGTCATTGTAGTTGGTATCATAGGAATTTTATTAGAAACTTTGAGATCTAGATTAATGGAATTATAGATTATATAATATAACCCTCTGATATAATTTTAGGAAAATAATAAAATGGAATCCTAAAGTTTTGGTAAAGAAGATATTATGTGGGTTTTCTTAGTAATACATCATTATATGGATAATACAAGTGGGAATGCTTCTAGAAAAGAGGTACCTAGGGTTAATAACATTGAAAAGAGAGCATTGGGTTAGACTTTATTATCACCCACTACATGACAATAGGATTTAATTCCCACATTTTTTAACACTCCTAGGAGATATTCTTTGGATAATTGGCATTTTCATTATAAATAATTACGAAGGATTTTAAAATAACGATATCCCTAAAGAAACCATTTATAGAATTCTGATATTAATAATTAATAAATTTTAATTTATGTTAATTGTTTCCCCATATTTGAAATTATATATTATTATTTAAAATTCAAAATCTTATGTGAAAATAAATTATATTTCATTTTTTTATAAATGGATCCCATAAAAAATAAGGGAATCAATACTCCTATCTAATGTAGAGATTGACCTATTTAGGAATCCAATATTGCTGGTATTGAAACTGGGAAAATTATGTCTATATTAGGGAAGCTTAATCAAGTTATGAAAAATTACCTTTCCCGGATGGATAAACCTATTCCATAATGATATTATATTATGTTGGATCTCTTTATGTGACAGAAGCCCCCATCATTTTGTGGGACTACTAATCCAATATAGGTTGAGAAATGGATTAAATATATAGATAAGATAGTTATGGCCTCAGTATGGGGTGAAAAGGAAATGGTTACACATGTAGTGTATTATCTCAAAATAAATGTTGATCAACGGTGTTCATTGATCCAGAATACTAGGGTGGAAGAAGAAATAGTACTCATTTTATTTAAATATTATAAGGAGACGTTTTTTGAGAAATATTTCCCTCATGAGAAAAAACATAAAGGAAGAGAAAGTTCCTCACCTTAAATAAGAGAGAAGAAGAAAGTGTCTTAGAGTATGATTCTACCTTTACAAGGTCAACTAGGTATGATAAAGATTATATATGAAACATGGAGTGCATGATTTACCATTTCTATGATGGGATTATGTTAACTCTTTAAGGGACCTAGTCTCTCAAACTTTCTCATAATATGAGGAAATCATATAATGTTCTATCAATAAATATAATTAATTACCTAAGTATTTTATCTTCTAAGGGAATAAGATAAGAACATGGAAGAATAAAAAAATGGATAAATGGAAGAGGGGAAAGAAGGATTTTCCCACATGTGATAATTATGGAATGAAACACCCTCGTACTTGCTTGAAGGGAATGTGAGTTTTCTACAAGTGTGGAGATAAAGGCCATCATTTTACTGAATTAAAGGGTAAGTTACAATACCCATATGTAAATTTATTTGACTGTAAAGCTATGGGGCACTATTCCAACCAATTCCCTAAGCTTGGAGGGAATATACCTCAAAATAAGCTAAGGGATCAAGGTCAATATTTTTATATTGATGCAGTTAAAGTGGAATGATTATTGTTCTTTGCATTTGTGTCCAAGAAATATATTGTAAAATAATTTTATTGATGAAATTATCATTATAATAATCATAAAACATATAAGGTTTTTTACTTCATTAGTATTTCTTTAATGATTTTAAATCACGTGTTGAATGGTACCAAGAAAAGTGATTCAACAGAAGGTCAATATTTTTGGAAAACACTTGATTAAGGGGATATAACCCTTAATATGTACTCTATGTTTAGAAAATAATGAAAATTACATGATTATGGTACAATATCGAGGACCATAAATCAGTTAGTGATTTGATGGTTTTTGTTATATTTGTTGAAGTTTACTGCACTTTTGGATCTATGGAATATATTCCACAAACTAAGATTTTATTTTTGGAATCATGCATGTTTTTGTTAAGGTTTTATAGTGATAAAGGTATTGTAATAATTATAATATGAAATTATGAACCACTTTATATTTTCTAGGGAATATAATTTTTATTTAGTGACTTTACTTCAAAAAATTTAAATTTGAATTTTGGAAGACATATTTTAGATGATCTTTAAGGTTTACTATTTAGAAAATTTATTTAGTTGAACATTGGGTGATATTATAGAAATTTTCTGACCATTTTTGTTTAGTAATATAGGATGAATAAATTGTTACTCTTTTATGGATCTTACGATCTGTTAAAAGGTAGTTTTAGTGCTTAATGCCTAAAAATTCATCTTGAAAATTCATTTCTTATAGTAAGAAATGATGTGTAAAATTATAATGGCAGAACCAAAATATGACATTATTCCTATAAAATAAAAATATATCAGTTAGTTATATTTTAATATATTCTTAGTATAGATGGTAAAATAATTTCTCAACATTAGGAAAGGATCTTGATACAAAAATGTTATCATAGTACCTTTATATATAAAAAATATTATGGTCCCTTAACACATAATAGATTTATGGTTTTATGGTCATCAACCTTATTTGGATAATCTAATTTCTTGTGATAAATGATCTATATCACTATTTATTAATCCTTCAAATATATTATTCTATTCTATGTCCATTTTTTTCATTTACCACCTATGTTATCCTACTTGGATACCAGGTTATGTTATCATTCCATATGACCATTGAAGATATTTTATTAACCCTTTTACGATGTGGGTTTTTCAACAAATGAAATTTTAAATATAAAATCATTCATTACTGAGATAAATTTTAAATTTATAGAAAAAAAATATTGAAGTTGAAGATAATGTAAAACCCAAAGAATTTATGATATATTTATTTTAAAAAAAATTCTGTTTTTAATAGCTTAGGATGCATGCAACACCTGATTAAAAAAACATGATACTCTATTAAAATATATTTTAAAATAGAATATTTTAAACAAAAAATAAAATTAGAGGGTATGAATAGAAATAATTATATTATAAAAATTATATATTTTACATGTGTAAAATTTTTATCTATTTATTGGAAATAAAAATAAGAATCCTTCAAAATAATAAGAAACATTTTCTGAAAAACTATAATTTTTCTAAAGAATTGTATAGTTGTGCTTTTCAAACATAATAAAAATAAATTTTTACAAATTTTAGAAAAAAAAATTAAAATGAAATTATTTTTTGAAATAACAATACAAAAATTATCATAGGGTGATTTTTTTTCTGAAATGTATCATTTTTCAATGAATAATGAAAATAATAAATTTTAATTTAATACCTTATTTTATTTAAGATTATTTAAAAATTTAAATTATATTTTTTATTGGTTTAAATGTAAAATTAGTTCAATTATATATTTATTAATCTAATTTAATAATTTTTAATCATTTTCATGTTTAATTTTGATATAAAATCTTTATAATTTTTGGAACATTTTCTCATTAAAAACCCACTTTCTCATCACATATGTGGGATTAATTTTAATTCAAATTTTCCAATTTAGTGAATTGAATTTGGAAAAATGTTATAAATATTTAGAATAATAATAATTTATTTTATCTAATAAGTTCAACTTAATTTTTTTCCAAAATGAATAGTGAAACAGTGCAACATAATTACCACCATACGGTTATGGTAATAATAGATTTACCAGGGGTTAGACTAAAAATGATAATGGTTAAATTGACCTAAAAACATGTTTAAAATAAATTTAATGGACATATTTAGAACCCATAATATATAATCATTGAGATTACTCAATTTTAGAACCTTTTGGAATGTGAACAAAAAAGGTGAAGATATTTCTTTCCCTACAGTGTGCCACTCACCTAACTTATAAAAGGACACCCCCTATCCTCTCTTATTCACACCATAAAAACCCTTTGGTTTGGACAATACCTACCCGCATAACTTCCCAAATTTCATCCCCTCATCCAAGAACCCTTATTTTTGGAATAAATCCATTCTAGGAAGGATTTTTTTTGCAAACCAAAGTAGATTAACCAATGAAGAGTTAATCTACTATAATGCGTGTTTTTATTTTATTTCTTCCTCCAAATACATAAATTATTGTTAAAACATGATGATATAATATCATTATTATCTTACATATACTGATAATTTTTTATGTTAAGGTAATTACTAACAAAAATCTTCACTTCCATCAAATGTGTTATGAAATCATCCTTTGTGTGTATGGAAGACTACCACCTTGCGAAATGTTGTCATTAATTTTTCTATTACCACCTCTCATGTTTGGGTATGAGAATGGATAAAAAGTTTATGTATGATATTTATAATATAATTATATTATATTAGTCATAATATCAATTATATATATATATACCTTTTTACTTTCCATTCTATAAGGGATATGATAACATCTCTTATGTGCACAACAAACTACCGCCTCGCAAAGCGACGTGATTCATCTTTTACTAATGGTTTATATATAAGGTGAAAAGGATAGATTTAATGAATATGCATGATATAAATTAAATAATTATAATATTAATGACATATTTATCTTTATTAAAATATAATAAATCATTTTCATTTTTAAATTTTTCACTCACTGAAAGATCATAACATCGTTCGTGTGCGTGCAGACTTCTAATTTCACGAAGAAATGTGACACTATTTGAATTTCCAAAATATATGTATGATATATATAAGTATATTTAAAGAAATAATATAGTATTTATAAAATTATTATCATTTTGTAATGATAAAATATTACTTATCTTCTTTCCATAATAATCATTGAAAAATGGAAACGGTACTCATGCATACATACAACCTAACATCTCCATGATCGTAACATATTCCATTTATCAAAACCATAATTCAAGGTTGGTATTAAAAGTATAATTGATAAATAAATATGAAAATATATTCGTTATTATTGTTATACATATGATGTAACTATATAATATTTACAAAAACTATAACTTTCATAAAAAAGTACAAATGAGAAAAGAAGGCAATTAACACCTGACACAATTAAAATAGTAGAAGATTATAATATTTTATAAAAATAATCATATATGATTTTATAAATATTAGGATATTTATGTTATATGTTAGTGACATTTTTAAAATCACAATATAGGATTTTAAATCATGTTCATCAAAAAGGAAACACGAGGTAAGGTATTTCATCTCAATTTGTATTTATTAAGGAATATTGTAATGTTATGAACCTAATTTATTTAATATGGTGCATATACTACCCGTTTGAAATTTAATATCATGATTCATTGATAATTCATGGTATTTTAAGTTGAAATTTTAATTATTTTTTCTAATTGTATTTTAATTAAAAGTTACCAGGTGATAAATAATTTCATAACTCCATTTATTTTAATTGGGTGATATTACTCCATCATTGTCTTTGATATTCATGTGTGTAATGAATTTTGAATATATATTTTTATATTTACATTTTTTTTATGTTTATTTAAATTTTATAAAAATAATTTATTTACTAACTTATACTCACGTCAAATTAATGTAATTTTTAAGGATTTATTTTATAATATCATTCTTAGCAAGATTTTTTATTCTTTAATTTTAGTTAAAGGAAATTAGTTGGTAATTTTTTAGTAAACCAATATAATTTTATCCTATTATTGTTATTCATTATATTTTCATGTAATTTTACAATTTTTTCACTCTTTGGTACTTAAAATAATTGATAAAATGTTTTAGCTAAAATCTTACCTCATTTCTCCTTTTATTCAGAAATCTATTTTTCTCCAAAATAATGTTTTAAAAAAAATCATTTCTTATCCTTTTCCAAATTATTTATTAAATAAAATTTTACACATTTTTACCTTTTACAAAAAAAATGAATCTTCATGTCATTTTCAATTTTTTTTTCTATTTTACCAAAAATGTAAAAGGAATCAATGTCTTAACATGTACGACATGAACAGAATTTCCTGACCTCATAAACACTAAAATGTTTTAATATTTTTTTATGACATTAAATGTTTGTTTTCAAAAAAAAGATATTTTAAAATTTATTTTGTTAGATGTTATTTTTAAAATTTAATTTTTAAAATGAAAAATATATCTTACTTAGGATTTTTTAAATATCTTATTATGGTATTTTTATTCATCAATGATAACAACCCTTCACTCATACTTAAATGTGTACATGTTGTATTAATATAACAATTATTCTTTATATGGATGTATTATGACTATTTTTACGAGGGAAATTATTGACAATCACTTCCTTGATTCATTTTTTTATTCAATAACTTTCTGTTGAATTATTCACTTTCATGTGGTTATTAAATTTCCCCTAAATATCCATATTATTTATTAAGGATATTTTTTTTCATTAAACCAGATATAATTTTTACATATGGTTTTATATATTGAAATTTATTTATTTATATAGGTAAACATTGATAAATCTACATTCCTTACTCAATACATATATTTGATGATACATCATAATTTTCATGAATTAAACTGATTATTCTATATATAAGGAATGATTTGGTCATGAAAACATGAGTGGGGCCTAGTTATAGAAAGCAACTCAATGAATTGATAGTCTCATGAGGTGAATTAGTATGATATAAAAAAATCAATTGGACAAACTAGATGGGTTTTTACCTAGTAGTTTTAAACTCTCTTATAAAAGGTCTTAACAGTAGAGGTATCATGATCTTGAGTTCATGACATCTAATAATTGAATTTTTCTTTCATTAGGAATTTAGTTGATATGATTATTATCCATGATATTATTTCTATGATATTATCTATGGATGAATTCCATTTTTATTTATTTTTTAAATGGAATGTGTTTTCAATTATTTACCTTTTCCTATTGATTATGCTTTATCTTATCATGATAATCAAGTTATTTAAATGGAATGTGTGCTTAGTTAATTACCTTACCATATTGATTTTTATTATTTATTAATGATAGATTTCATTTTACTTAACCCTTATTGAGCATTTGAGATCACCATTATTTTTTTCCTTTCTCCATGATATGAAGAATAATTCATGGAATGATTTTTTGGACATATAATTCATTTCCTTTTGTTGTGTATTATGTTTTATTTTTGGTTCCCAGTGTAAAATGGTATCATGTACGTATCTATTTCTCCAAAACTACTAAATTGATCGGTTCTTTAAGATTTGACCCACTATATCTATGCTAATTTAATAAAGTAGAAACCAACTTCAGGCTATTAGAGTCGGGGTTGCTATAGTTGGTATCAGAAAAGTTTAGTAAAAACCTTGTGATGTAGATTAAAGAAAAACATAGATTAAGGAACAAAACCCTTTTATTGAAATTTAGGATAAGTATATAAAAATATCATAAAGTTTTTTTATTAATATATTATATAGTGTTTCCTAATAATACATCAATGTCTAGATGCCACAAGTGGAAGTAGTTCAAGTACAGAGGTACTTAGGGGTAATGACTTCAAAAGGTGCACATTGGGTTAGACCTGATTGTCACAAGGTGCATGAAAATAATCCCTATTATTCAACTAGTATGAAAATATTATATTATATGCTTAGTATAACTCACATTTTATTTAAAAACCTCTATTAAAGACATAAAAACAAAGATATCTCCAAAAAAACTATGTTTTGGATTCTCAGATTGAAAATTCATAAATTTTAATTTATGATAAGTGTTACACCATATTTGGAATTATAAATTATGATTTAAAATTCATAATATTATGAGCTAATCTAGTATATTACATTTTTATAAATGGAACCTCGAATAAATATGGGTATTAATACTGGTGGGGAATGTAGAGATGCCCTACTAAGGAAACCAATACTGTTGGTATTGGAACTAGAAAAATAATTGTTATACTAGGTAATTTTAATTAGGTTGTGAAACATAAACTTTCCCAAATGGAGAAACCAATTAAATAGTGAGATTATAATGTTTTGGATCACTTTATATGACATAACCCCCATCATTTCATGGGACTGCTAATCCAATGGAATATAAGAAATGGATTAAGTCCATAGAGATACTATTTATGGCCCTAGGATGAGGTGAAAAGGAATAGGTTACACTTGTAGTGTATTTTATCAAATAATATATTGATAAATTGTAGTATTTGATCTAGAGTACTAGGGAGGAAGAGTAAACATAACTCATGTAATTGATTGATTTTAATGGGACATGTTTTTGGAAAATATTTCCCTCATGAGAAACAAACTAAAATGAAAAGAAATTGTATTAGCTTAAATAAAAAAGAAGGAATAAAGTGTTATAGAGTATAAGTAAACTATTAAAAGGTTATCTAGGAATGATAAAAATAACATACATAACATGGATGATAATATTGACCATTTCTTTGAAAGTATTAAGTCATGTCTTCAATGGGAACTTGTATCCCAAAATTTCTTAGTATACAATGATATAGTATCATGTACTATCAATACAGAGAAATAATTCTACATTTATTGTAGCTTTAAAGAAAAGTAAGAGAAGAAAAATATGGAAGAGAAAAAATGGATAAAGGGAATAGGGTGAAGAAGTATTTATCACATGTGATTATTATGGAAAGAAACACCCTGGTACTTTCTTGAATGGAATGAGAGTTTGGTACATGTTTGGAGAGAAATTCCATCATTTTCGTGAAAGAAATGGTAAGGGAGAAGCCCTGAATGTATAGTTATTTAACTGTAATAAGATGGGTCACTATTTTTACCAATTCCCCAATCTCCATTGGAATATACATTAAAAGAAGCTAAGGGATCATGGTCAAGCTTATGTTATTGATACAGTCTAAGTGGAATGATTATTTTGTGTGTGTATTTGGTTTGAATAAATATGTTGCAAAAGTATTTTATTTATGATTCAATGTTAAGTTGATCTTTTTGTAAACATATGACTAATGGAAAATAACCCTTAATATGTACTCTATGTTGAGATAATAACGACAGTGATATGTTTATGGGATAGTACTAGTGACCACGAAATTGGTTGGTGATTTTATGGTTTATGTTATATTTTTTAATGTTTAATTTATGTTTGGATTTATGGAATATATTCTACAACCATAGATTTTATTTTGTGAAGAAATAATGTTCTACTTAAAGTTTTAGGGTGATAAAGTTATTTTAAAATGTATAATGTGACATTAAGATCCACTTTATATTTTATTTTTAATATAATTTTGATTTAGTGACCTTCCTTAAAAAATTTTGGACTTTGAATTTGGGAAGATATATTTTGGAACATCTTTAAGGTTAACTATTTGTAGAATGGATTAAAATGAACTTTGGCTTTTACTGGTTAAATTTTATAATCATTTTGGTTTATTAAAGATAGGTGTAATAACATGTTAATATTTTATGGATCTTATGATCTATTAATAAGTAATTTTAGTGCTTCAGGCATAAAAAATCACCATGGATGATCATTTATTTTATTAATAAATGAAGTAAAAAATGATTGAATCACATCCAAAATATGAAATTATTCTTATAAAATTGAAAGAAATCATGTAATTATATTTTCATATATTCTCATTCTAGATTATGAAGTAATTCATAAAAACTTATAAATGATATTGATTATCCAATTATGATTATTTTTTAGGAATCAACTAGTCTATTTACTCATCACATATTTATGGTTTTACGATCATTAATCTTATCTAGATCTCCAAATTTCTTGGGACTAATGATCACTATCACTCTCTATTAATCCTTAGGAATTAGTATTATCTCCCATTTTCTTGTTTTAATTTCCCTATTATATTTTTCTACTTTTATTACTAGTTATGTGATTATTACAGATGACCTTTGAGGATATATTATTAATTCTTTTTCAATATGGATTTTTTCATCAACGAATTTTTCATATATCAAACCATTGATTACCACAGTCAAGTTTATATTTTGACGAAGAAATTTATTTTTTATGTTAGTGAGAATGTAACACACCATGAAATTAAAAGAAATTTCATTTATAATAATTTTAATTTCTTTGATAGCTTGTGATGCATGCAACAATGAGTTTAAACAAAACATGACACGCTATTAAAATATTGTTCAAATATTACCATTTTAACCTAGCCCTTATATTAGTTCATATGAATATATAAAAATATATTATGAAAAATATATAATCTACACATGTATAATTTTTATCTATTGATTGTAATTAAAAATAAGAATCATTTAAAAGAAGGTTTTTTTAAAAAAATGTATTTTTTCTAAAAGACGGTTTAGTCGCGCTTCGCTCGGATAATATAAAATTAATTTTTACCAATTTTAGAAAATTAATTTGATAAAATTAAATTTATTTTTTAAATTATAATTTCAAAATTATCTTAAATTTAATTTTTGGGATTTTTCTAAAATGTTTCATTTTTTAATGAATAGTTAAAAGTAATAAATTTTAATTGAAAATTATATTTCAATTAAATTTTTGATAGAGTCAAATTATATTTTAAATTGGATTTATAGTAAAATTAGTTCAATTATATATCTATTAATAAAATTTGGGACATTTTAATCATTTTAATAATGAATGTTTATATAAAAGCTTATTAAACTTTTGAACATTTTCTTATTGAAACCCTATTTTCTCATCGCATCTACAGGATTAAATTTAAATTCAATATTACAACTTATGTGAATGGAATTTTAAAAAATGTAATCCATATTTATAATAATAATAAATTATATTATCTAAAAAGTTCAAATTAAATTTTTACCATAATGAATAGTGAAAATAATAAAAATTAATTATCATGGTTAAGGTAAGAATAGATTTACCAGGGATTAAAAAAATGTAATGTTTAAATTGAAATTAGAAATTATATAAAATTTATCATTTAGAAATATTTAGAACCTATAATATATAATTCTAGATAATAATTCATTTTTAACCCTTTCTTCTTATAAAAACCATGGGTACGAGTTTTTATTTCCAGAAATTACAAGTGTGCTAGTCGCCTCCCTTATAAAAGGTAAACCACTCTCTTCTCTTATTCACACCTTAAAAACCTTTCATTTTGGCCAATACCTACCTAAATAACTAACCAAATTCCTTACCATCATCTTATAAGTGTTATTTTGGGAATAAATCCATCCTATGAAGGTTTTTGGTAAAAAAATAAGGATATTACCCAAAGAATAGGTAACGTTCTTCAATGAGCATTTTTATTTTAATTTTTCTTCCACATCATTCAATTATTATTAAACCATTATGATATAATAAAATTAGTATCCTAAAATTAACAATTTTTTTGTTAATATAATTACCTAAAACCATATCTATTTACATAAAATGGGTTATCGAATCACCATTCGTGTGTACGGTGGACTACCGCCTTCAGAACTGATGTCATTTTTTTTTCATTACCACCTATCACGGTTGGGTATGAAGGTGGATATAACATATATATATATGATATATATAACCTAATTATACCTATGTAATAATTATATCATATATACCTATTTTACTTTCCATTCCATAGGTGATACGTAAACATTGCTCATTTTTATGGCAGACTACTGCCTCTCAAAGCAATGTGATTTGTCTTTCACTAACACATTACATAGAAGGTGATATGGATAAATATAATGAATTTATGTGATATAAATTATATAATTATAAAATTAATTACATATTTATCATTCGGAAAGGATAACACATCATTTTCTATTTTTACATTTTAACTCACTGAAATATGATAACATCATTCGGGTACATGTAGACTACAACCTTCACAAAGAAATACGAATCTCTTTACATAGCCAAACCACATAGATTATATATATAAGTATATTTAATAAATAACTTTCTATTTATTATATTAATATCATTATGTAAATATATAATAATTCTTACCTCTTTTCTATAATGATCATTGAAAAATTGAAGTGCTACTTATGTGTACGTGCGACCTAATGCCTCCATGATTGTAATGTAATCCATTTCTCAAAACCATCATTCATTATTTTTCATAAAAGTATAATTGATGTAAAAATATGAGAATTATTTCAGGATTATTGTTCTATAGATGATGTAACTATATAATATTCAAAAGAACTGAAACTTTCATAACAAATTACAAATGAGAAAACAAGGGAATTAACATCTGAAACAATAAAAATAATGAAAGATTATAACAGGTTATAAAAAAGACCAAATATGATATTATAAATATTATTATGGTTTCAATATAAGTTAATACCATGTTTAAAAATACTATACATGATTTTAAATAATGTCTATCCAAAAGGAAGCGGGCGGTAAAGGACTTCCTCTCTATTTCTCTTCATTAAGACATATTGTAATATTATGGACCTAATTTTTTATATGGTTTATATAATACCACTTTGATATTTAATATTTGGATTAATTAAAAATTCATTGTATATTATGTTTCCTTTTCAATTATTTCATCTAAGGGGATTTGAATTAAAAGTTACCAGGTGGTAAAGAATATCATAACTCAGTTTCCTTTTATTGGATTATATTACTCTTTCGCTGTCTTCAATATTCTAAGATTTTATGTGTAACGAATTTTGAATATATATTATTCTATTAATTTTTCTATTTGGATTTAAATATGACGCACATAATCAATTTTTTGATAAATCCTCACTCCAATGTTATGACCTTTTTAAGGGTTTATTTCACAATCACATTCTCATCAACAATTTTTATTCTTGAATTTCAGTTGAATGATTTTATAATATTATAATATTTAATTACATGAGTTTTTAAAATAGAAAATTAGGTTTAGGTTCAAATATTATACATACCACTAAACCCAAACAAATAATTATTATATAAAAATGATCATTATAACCTAGCCGTTAAATCTACAGGTATAAATAGGATTAACTAATTTATAATATATATATATATATATATATTTAATACTCAAAATAAATTTATTGATAAATTATTACTAAATTATCAAAATATTTTTGGTAATGCTTTTTTGTTCTTTAAAATACATTTTCTTCAATTTTTTTTCTTTTTTGTGAAAAATATATTTATTTTATATAACATTTAGAAAATGAATTTGATAAAATGAAATTAATTTTTGAAATCATATTATCAGAATTATGTTAGGTTATAATTATTTTATTTAAAAAAATGAATATTTTTAGTGAATAGTGAAAAATAACCATTTTTCTATAAAATTGTAATTTATTTTGATAGATTAAGTAATTTAAAAGTCCCATAATTATTTTATTTGATTTAAAAGTAACATAATTTTTTTTATTTTTATTTAAAAAAATTTGATCATATTTAAATCGTATTTATAAAATATTTTAGAAAAAAATTATTTTGAGGCTAAGATACATATTCTTCTAAAAACTATTTTAAAACACAGAATGTTTCTCCATTTTAAATAATTAAAAATAAACCCTACAATGGAATTATTTAAAATAAATGTATAATATATATATATATATATATTATTTTTAATTTAAATTCATATAATTAATACTACTTGTTATATATTTAAAGTAAACCTACCATTTCCTTAAAAAAATATATTTTTTCAAAAAATCACTTTTCGTTGCACTTTCATGTTTTATTTTAAATTAAAATTCTCTACTTCTTTTAATTGAGTTTTATAAAATTTATTCCATATTTAGAATCATCATAATTAATATTAGGTAATAATTTAGACTTAATATTTGGACAATATGAATATTAACAGTAGTAAATAAGTATTACCGTGGTAAAAGTAAAATAGGTTAATAATAATAATAATTTAACAATAAAAAGGGGTAAAACTTATAGTATGAATATTTATATTTAATTTTCAATTAAATTACTATGATATTTACTCCTTATTTTTTTACTTTATAAATAGATATGTAGTGAGTTTAATAAAAATTCGTTTTAATATGATAAAACACAAATTGTATTTTTTTGTAATATGAAATTTCAATTAAGATGTTCTTTTGATGAATTCAAAGTTTTTAAAAATAAGTAATATTTTAATAAAATAATAATATTAATTAATTTTTATTTATTATAAATGAAAATATACTTTTTGTGAAGTCAAATGTAACTGTTATAAGGGTTCAAAAACTGTTATTGTCAAAAACCAATATTTATCAATAAATGTACATTATTGTTTTAATATTGAAAATTAAAAATTTTTGAGTATTATTTGGAAAAAATTAAATATTAATTCTGGAATCATAATGTTTAAATTATCCAACAACGAATTTTTCAAATTTTTTTGAGACTATTGAATTTTTAGGTAAAAATTAAATACAATATAAATATACAGTGTGTATTATGACATCATAATGACCCAAAATTGTTTTAATAAATTATATAAACTTTATATGTAAAGAATAAATGTTTCTTATTTAAAATAATTTGTTTTTAGGTTATTTTATTAATTTTATAAATCCTTTATGAATCCTCCAAAACCAATATTATATTTTAAGGTATTAAAATTAATTCTTTACAAACATGACTCACTTCCACTTCACCAAGGGTAATATTATAATTTTTTCATCCCTTATACTCCTAAAATGGTTTATTAAATCCTATTTGGTAGAAAATATGAGAAAAACCCATGTAAAAGTTTGTGGTTTTGATTATTTTATTATATACAGTCCAAAACATAAGTTTATCAAATAATAAAAATTTCCTCTCTCTTTTTCTATATAAACCCACCCAATAATACATTAATATACACTAAAAAACCTTGTATAAAATACTAAATCTATCCTACCCTCTATATAGTCCTCCCAAGGTTCCTCTAAGATCTCAAAAATCTCCTCAAAAGCTTTTGGAATCACCCTCTCATGGTAAGGGACCACTCTCCCTTTGTTTCCATTCAAGTGGATTATATGTGTTTACCCTTTTGATTCTCAATTGGTTTTCTTTTCATGACTTTATAAATGTCACTTTAATGTCAAATTGAAATTATTATAATGATATACCATTTATCCTCTCTCATTATAGCATTTACCTAAGACGTTACTATACCGAAATTTACTAATGGATTTCCCTATCTTCTTTTCAATTCATGAACACTCTTTTTTATTTAGCCTTTTGAATCTAAATTGGTAATTTTTTAATATATATATATATATATATTTCCTAATTTATTTCCTAATAATTAGATATCTTTTATCACCTCTAATTATAGCATTTACATAAGTAATTACTATGCCGGAATTTAGTCCGGGATCCTCTCTTTATTCTCTTTATTCAGGCACCTTGCTTATGTAATTCAGTTTTTATTATAATTAATATTGATGGGATATGATCTTCCACATCTCCATTACTTAATTATTATTTCCATGTGATTATTTACACCTTTTACTCTCACTAATCCCTCTCATGATTCATTGTGTAACCATGTCTTGCTGCCAAAATTATCCTGTGATTTTTCATTGCCATATTTTTATTTAAGCACCCTCCATGTATTTTTCATATTAATTATGAAGTTTTAATGTTTTATTATAATCTGATATATTCCTCATAATTCAATTTTAACTTCCAAATGATGATATACCCCATTATCTCTCATTGAAATATTTTATGAATCTTCATGCGTTGTCACTACGTTATCGAAATGTCACTGTGATTTTCCATGAAAAACATTTGTGTGGTGTATACCCACAATGATTTACACTCAATGGTATTCACCTTTAAAAGTAATAAAAATTCTCAGAATTATATATCACTCCAATTTCTTGGCTAATGTTTTAGTTTCATGATATTTCATGTTTAGGATTATGGATTTAACCTAATAAATTATGGGACTTTGTCCACCATGTTGTGATGTCTTGGTGGTTAGCCTTGAACACTGTTTATGTTTTCATGTTTAAAGTTGGTGTAAATTTCCCATGTCTCCTATATGTTATCAAGCTATATCATGCCTCTTTGTCAATGTATATGATTATCAACCCTTTTATCTCACATTTAAATTATTATTTAATAACATTAATAATTTGTTCATGTTATGATTTGTTTATTCTCTAACTTGGATTTATAACCCCCCTTTGTTACCTATGTCCCCAGGTTATCCCATATAGTTTTAATAATGATGTAATATTATGATCATGTTGAAGAAGTTTTTAATAATATTGATGTAACCCATTTTTCAAGTTGTTATTTAATGTACCTAATTACCCAAATATACTATACTTCTTGATATTTGGGTTTGTATTATGATTATTATTATTTAATAAATAATGAATTAATGTGTAATAAATAAAGGGGTTGTTATAGATGGTATCATAGTAAAGTATTGTTATTTTTTAGGATTGGTATTAGAAAACTCTATAAAAATACTTATGGATAATACTAAGTATAGGAAAATATCCTTATGTTTTAGTAAATTATAGAGTAAGTAGTTTCCAAGAAATACAAACCTATCTAGACATTACAAGTAGATGTGGCTCTAGAACATATGTACCTAGGGGTGAAAACCTAGAAAACACTGTATTGAGCTTAACTCAATCAGGAACTGGTCTAGGATAATGGGAATTTCTACACACATTCTTTAACACTCTTGGGGGTATTATTTCGTAAATTTACACGATCATTAAAAACCATAATTAAGGGAAAAAATTAAAATAAAAGCTTAATTTAGTAAATAGATCGTGGATAACTTTTATTAAACCCTATAAATTCACAATTTAATTAAATACTTGTTATTTATAAGTTATCCCTTTTATGTTACCTCTTCCCTTTTGTTTGTTTAATATTTTAAAAGTAACCATCCATAATATTAACTTAATTATATTCAAGGGATGGAAATATGATAAACTGAGTCAACAACAAATGTGGGGGGTAATGTGATAAATTCCCAAATGAGATACCTATCATTATAGGATCTCAAGTAAAAAATCTTGTGATTATTCTAAAATAGAAATCAAAAATCAAAAATATTAAATAGAACATTGTTGAATGTCTTAAGATATTAAAGAAGATGAAAATGAAATATCAAATAATTTCATTTGAAAAAGATGATAAATGAAATAAGATGAAATTTCCTTCATGAAAAAATGTAGAAAATGAAACTAAGGGAAATTCCACAAAGGAACTCAAATGTGTTTTATTTGTGTAAAAATTGGGCATAAGTAATCTAGTTTTTGTTAAAAAATAGTATGATGGAAAGGAATAAATTACATCATATGACACCCTTTTTTGTTCAATGATTTTTTAGAGAATATTGGAATTATCCAATCAATTACCTAATCCAAGGGTTAAATTCTAGACCAAGGAGAGGCTTATGCTATGGAAAATTTTTAAGAGTAATTATTGAACTATTAATGTATTATTTTTTGAGAATTATATTGTGGAAGTAGTATATCAATGACATTCAAGATATAATAATCATGAAACATCAAAGTATTTTTCTAAAATGGTTTTTATTTAATGAATTTAAGTATATGTTTAATGGTATTGATAACATAAAAAAGTGATTTAGTGATAATTTGATATTTTGAAAAACACACGATTGATTAATTTATATTCCTTAATTTGTGTTTGATGTTTGGATAATCCTAAATCATCTTGGGATGATATTTCTAATTATAATTTTAAATTTAAAATCATTGATATAATTTTTTGGAGATTTGGTTGATGGATTTTAAGAATGAATAAGGATATTTTGGAAAAAAATTACATGATAATTTTTTTTATTTTGATGGAATTGATGATATTTAGGTAGATGTTTTATTGGTATGAGGTATATATAAACATTAGTTTTAATATAAAGAATTATTTTAGAAGAATAGTAGAATGTTTTTGGAGGTGTAATCTCGAAGGTATGAGACAACCATTGAGGTTAAAAAATTCTTTAATTATGAGGTTATTTGTGTTTTTTGGGATATAGGGGAATTTGTTTAAGGAATTATCTATGTTAAACCATTGAGATTTTTTTGTTAAATTTTGGAGATTAATATATTAAGTTTTATTAATTTTTATTATTATCTTATTATATTCTAACCATTTTAGTTTTTGTAAACATATAAGTAATATCTTGTTAATATTTAGTGAAATATGCGATCTTTTAAAAGATTATTATAGTTCTTCAGGCATAAAAAATCATCTTGAGTACTGATCATTTAGAGAAATGATGAGATTTTAGTGTAAATTTATTAAAGGGTGAAAGGATGAAGTTTAAATTTTAAAGAAAGTATATTAACTTATTTTCCTAGTCTAGAAGTTAAATTAATTCCTTAACTTTGGGAAAAGAGACTTGAAACAAAAAATTTGTTGTATTATGATCATTTCTGATGAGTCAATGGCCTTTTCACCACTTAAAAATTTATGTGTTTTTAATTGAATTTATCTTAAACATGTTCTTTGTTACTCACTATTAGTTATTGGGTGTTAGTTTTTTATTTCATGAGTTTATTTTCACTTTCTAATAATTTTCTCATACTTGGAAACCTAGTTATGTGGTGACATTCTTACTTTCGTTTCTCTCTTTTCAAGTGGATGTTTTATTAAATTTTTAGAAATGTGGGTTTTCAATAAATAAATTTCTAAGTTTGAAAACATTGATTTCCAAGATAAATTTAAAATTTGAGGATGCAATTTAATAAAAGGGGAAAAATTGTAACACCCATAGTTTTTAAAATAGAAAATTATGTTGGATGGCATATGTGATATGCAACACCGTACCCAAACAAACAATAATTATTTAAATAGAACATTTATAACCTATCCATTAAATTATTGGGTATAAATAGGATTAAATACTTTATGAAATATATATATATCCTACTTAACATAAATTTATTGATAAATTCTCAGTAAATAATCACTAAATTTTTGGTAATGTTTTTTTGTTCTTAAAAAAATATTTTCTTCAGAAATGATTTTTTTTCTTTTTCTAAAAAAATAAATTATAATTATTTTATAGAAAATTTATTTTAAAAAATTAACTTAATTTTTAACATCATCATATCAAAATAAACTTAGGGTGAAAATTTGTGTTTTTTCATAAAATATTTATTTATTTAGTAAATAATGAAAAATACCAATTAAGTAACAAAATGTACCATCATTATTTTAATTTTATTTCAAAGAAACAAAATAATTATTTAGTTATATTTAATCAAATTAATTACATTTAAATAATATATATACCATATTTTAAAATAATTTTATTTTTTGGCTTGAAAATACATTCATTTGAAAGCAATTTTAAAATGCATAATGTTTATCCATTTTAATTAATAAAAAATAACCTATAATAAAAAATGATATAAATTAAATGTATAGATAACATATATATCACTATTAATTGAAATTTATATAATTAATGTTACTAGATATATAGTTAAAGTAAAATCATCATTTCCTTAAAAAATGCATTTTTTTTAAAACTGCTTTTCATCGCACTTGCATGTTTTATTTTAAATTAAATTATAAAAATTATTTGAATTTAATTTTATAAAATTTATTCCATATTTATAATAATAATAATAATAATTAATATTTGGTTCTAATTTTTGTTTAATATTTGGATAACATGAATAGTAACTTATTACTGCAGTAAAAATAAAATAAGTTAATAATAATAAAAATTTAACAATGAAAAAAGGGTAATCCTAATAGTATGAATATTTATCCTAAATTTTCAATAAAATAATTATAATATTTATTCCTTATTGTTTTGAATTTATAAATTATTAAGTAATGATTTTGATAAAAATTAGTTTTAATATCACAAAACTCAAATTGTATTTTTGTGTAATATGAAATTTTAATTAATATATTCCTTTGATGAATTCATGAAATGTAAAAAAATTATATTTTAATAAAATAATACTATTATTTAATTTTTATTAATTATAAATGATAATATAATTTTTATGAACTAAAATGTAATTATTATAAGGGTTTAAAAACTATTTTTTTCAAAAACTAGCATTTCTTAATAAATTTAGACTCTTGTTTTAAAAGTGAAAATTAAAAAATTTAGATAATTATTTGGATAAAATAAATATTATTTTTTGAATTATATTATCAAAATTATATAATAATTATTTTTTCATAATTTTATGAGACAATCAAAATTTTGGGTAACAATTAAATACAAGATAATTATACTGGGTGTATTATGACATCATAATGACCCAAAAGTGATTTAATAAATGATATAATGGTTATACAAGACTATATATAAATTTTATATTTAAAATAATGTGTTTTGTATTTTATTTTATTAATTTTTTAAAGCCTTTATGAATCCTCAAAACCCTATAATATATTTTATGGTTCTAAAATCAATTTTTTATAAACATGAGTCACTTCCACACTACCAAAGGTAATATTTTAATGAGTTCATACATTTTACTCATAAAATATTTAAAAACACTCTTATTTTTTAGAACCCATTGGAAAAATCATTGGTAAGATTTTTGGTTTTGATTATTTTTTTATATAGAGTCAAAAACCTATGTTTGGGAAATAATAAAGAACTAACCTTTATTTTACTATATAAAACCTCCCAATATATCATTATTATTCACTAAAAATACTTGTATCATGTCACCACTCTGATATTTCATCTAGATTCCTCAAAATGTTACCCCAAGAACTCTAGAATCTCCTACCATGCTATTGGAATCACCCTCTCTCTCTTCTTTTCCATTCAAGAACCTTATTTATATTTAGACTTTTCATTCTCAATTGGTAATGTTTTAATTCATTGAAAAATGTCCGTTCAATATCCTATTTTTGTTCTTATAATTATAGATCATTTATCCCCTCTTATTACAGCATATACAAAAGTTGTTACTATGCTGAAATTTAGTGAGGGATTTCCCTCTCTTATTTTCAATTCCTGAAACTTATTTGTATTTATCCTTTTTAATACCAATTGGTTATTTTTTCATGACTTTATAAAGATCTTTATAATGTCAAACAAATTTCCTAAAAATTATATATAATTTTTTGCCTCTCATTATATCATTTACTCAAGTCACTACTATGCAAAATATTTAGTAAGGGATCCTCTATTTCTCCTCTTTATTCAAGCACCTTATTTATGTAACACACCTTTCCATACAATTACTATTGTTTTTATATGATATTAAAAATAAATATTACTTAATTTATGATTTAAAATTGATAAATACCCTTTTAACTCTAATTAATCCCTGTAATGGTTCATTATGTACCCCATTATATTGCTAAAATTATCTTTTGATTTTTCCATCACAAGTTTTTATTCAAGCACCCTCATTGTATTATTCCTATTAAGTCCAAAATTTTCATGTTGTATTATGTTCATACATGTCCCTAATATTACACTTTTTACTTAAAATTTTTGAGATACCCTATTCTCTCTCACTGAAACATTTTATAAATCTTCATGTATTGTCCTTACGTTGCTAAAATTTCACTGTGATTTTACATGAGAAACATTTATGAGGTGTATACCTCCACCCATTTTCACTCAGAGGTTTTGACTTAGTTGTGCCTATAATTCATTTATTTGGTACTTCAATGTATTTAATCTATAATCCTTAATCATGGGATTAAATTCGATGAAGTATTTTCATATATTATATGATCTATGTGGCACACTTCTGTATATAGATGATATGAAAGAAATATGTGTAATAAACCACCAATTCTCATTGGCTTAAGAGTACAACGTGTCGTTACTAGTCCTTAAGTGACATCCCCAAGATGCTAAAGGCTAGCAATAAATGTCGAAGGGTTTCAAATACAAGTGGGGGACAATTTACACTACCACAAAACTCAGCAAGGCTAGTGCCACCCCTTTATCAGTGCTAATGAAAAAGCGCTGATAAAGGGGGGGGGGGCTTTATCAGCGCTCAAAAAAGAGCTGATAAAAGTACCCCTTTATCAGCGCTTTTATTAGCGCTAATAAAGACCCCCCTTTATCAGTTCTTTTTTAGCACTGATAAAGGGGGCCTTTATCAGTGCTTTTTTTCAAAGCGCTGATAAAGGGTCGACTTCAAAAAAAAATTAAAAAAATATATTAATATATAAATATATAAATATAGTTATATTGATATATATATAATATATAATTTTTAAATATATTTTAGATAAGTATAAATGTACATTTACACTTAATATACTTAATATATAAGATATTTAGTGAAAATGGCTTCTTAAAAAATTTAAAAAATATTTTTAATTAATAATTTGCTAATTATTATGGAGTAATAGTCATTTAATAACAATTTGAAGACTAAAAAAATAAAAAATAAAAAAAAGATCCAAAATATGTTGAAAACGCAACTCAAACTTCAAACGGCCATAACTTTTGATCCGGGTATCCGTTTGAGCTCTACCACATATCAAATCGAAGAGTGAAAACAGATCTACGTTTCTAAGACTAGGGGGAGCCCTGGTCAACCATTTTTCAAGGCCAAAAGAGGCCCAGAAGTCCTCCAAAACTGAGTTTTTAGTCGGGGTACCCAGATTTCTTAACATTTTGTGGATTTTCAACCTCGTTTAAGGGGGTATTATTGGATTTTTTTTGGGTGGGAAATGAATTTATTTCAATGTATTACATTCATATTGATATTATGTCTTTTAAATTTTATCGTTTTTTATAGTGCACTTCTATTTATAATCAAATATATGACTATTTGTATATATTTTTTTTATATATTCACACCTAAAAATTAAAATTTTTAAATAAATAACTAAACATATTTACATATAAAATATATTAGCTTTATCTAAAAAATAACTAATATCCATTTTATTTAAAATACCAATATATGAATATTTATATAACTACTATATATTAATATAAATATATATATATATATATTAATATAACTATATATATATATTAATATAACTATATATATATATATTAATATAACTATATATATATTAATATAACTATATATATATATTAATATAAATATATATTACTATAGGAATAAATATAAATAAATACATATATAAATAAATAGATATATCATAAATAACAGAACAAATCAATATAGGGGAGTGGAAAAGTCTTTAGGTGCGCAGGGGGGAGGTCTCGAGATCAAATCCGGGTGGAGGTAGGGGTGCACGCGCAAGGCTGATTTAGAGGGGCTAGCGCCAATAAAGGGTGTAGGCAGTGTGTGGGGGTGCTGGAGGGTGCGGCTAAAGCGCTGATAAATGGGGGCTCAAGCGCTGTAAAAAGCCCCCCCCCGAGATTGGCAATATTTTTTTTTATTTTTTTATTTTTATCAGCACTAAAAAAAAGCACTGATAAAAGGGGTCTTCATCAGCGCTTTTTGAACCACTGATTAAGGGGACCCCCCTTTATCTTCATTAGCATTAAGAGTGCTTTTTCTATCGCTGTTAATGGACATTTTTAGCGCTGATAAAATCCATATTTGTAGTAGTGTTACCCTTTAATAAATAAACCATTAAAACTACTAACCATAAACAAACATTCACTATATGATGCATGAAAAAATGGAAGACAACTAAAAAACTTCATGTATATAAAAATCACATCAAAGTAAGTAACAATAGAAGAATAACCAAGTATCAAAGTACGCAGCGGATAGACTACACAAGACTCTATAAGGACCTAAAGACTCCATGCTCAACAAGTTCCAAGCTCCAAAATCTTCGTACAACCCAAACATCATGAGTTTGTGCTACACATGAGTGAAACATTAAATTTTCCCTTGTCCCGGATGATAGAATCTACAAAAGCACCAAAGTGCCAAAGCAGGGTTGAGTATAAAACTCCGTAGGTTTTTCCTAATGACTTCCCTATTCACGTCACTAGGATAGAAGAGTTAACAATAGTTATAAAAAATTGTTTATATAAAACCATTTCTCAAAAATAGTTTATAATTAAATATAAACAAGTTTCCAAAACCATTCATTACCAAAATAATACAAGTACAATTGAAACCAATTTTTCCTGCAAGATATTTTTCTTGAAAAATAACTAAACAATCTTTACAACCATTTTACAATATCCCTTATTCAGCACACCGAACCATTCCTCAAACCCATGTTACCAACCATGCATGCTATGTTATGATAGTTCCACACTCATGAGCAGTTTCTCGTCCATCTACCAAGTCGTCACAAGTTAATTGTTTCCCATGTGTCATTAAACCTTTGGCATCGAGCACAATATCATATTTCGACCAAGCTCCATGTATGAAATTCCCATGTTCCATTAAACCTTTTTCACTGAGCATAAGAACATATTTCAACCAAGAACCATATATACAACATTAAAACACACCACATATTCCCAACAATCATTCAAAAAAACATTTTCAATAAAAATACCTTTTTATTGAAAACCATTTCCATCAAAACCATTTCAATGCCAAACCATTTCAATTCCAAACCATTTCAATAAAACTAAATTTTTATTGAAAACCATTTCTATTGAAAATATATTTTTCATCAACCATTTAAAAATTCTAGAAAATCCATAATTTAAAATCAACATTTTAAATTCATGAAACTAAACCCCCTTTTGCACAACTATTCACCAAGATCACACAATTTCACAAAAACCATAAATCATCACAAATGAAGTTTTTTCCATGAATTTCACAATAAATAAACCAATTTGAATATAAGACAATAAATTCTAGGAATAGGAGATGAGAGTGAAGCCACATACCTCGAAGGTTTTGATGAAACTTGACAACAAATGGGTAACGCACAAGAAGACGGGTCGATTCTCCAATAACGACCTTAGTTATCTTATCATAGCAATATCAAGACTCAAAAATGAATTATATGGAATCTGAAAACATATATATACCCACTATAGGTTCATATCTGAGAAATAATGGAGACCAGAGAAGTAGATCTAACCAGATATAAGAAAACGTGATAAATCAGGAAATAATGGTGACATACCTCAAGAATCGGATCAAGATTCCAAGAAATCAGCTTAGATCTCTTCCTCAATCATGAAAAACACCATATTTAGCCTTAATTGATGTTAAAAAAATTATATCTACACATAGGAGTTATAGATCAAGGAAAATGAGAAGGATAGAAGGATGATTTTGCAGAAAATAGAAAAGAACCAAGAAGATCAGCACTTACCCCAAGAATCGGGCTTGAAACCACCAAGGGAAGGCTCTAGGTCAGCTCCAACTTGTGTGGGGAGGGTTCTACAGACTTCTAGAGAGAGTAATCTATAATTATGGGAATTTTGAAGACAAAACTAAATATATAGTGCCAAAACGAGTAAGTTCCTATAAAATAGGATCTAGATTTGACCTCTGCGCAAGGTTTGCCCACATGGTTTGGGCCAATCATGTATAGATCGTGAGACCTTACTTTTAGTCCCAAAACACCTTATAAAATCCCCAAACTCTCCCATCCTTCACCTATACCCTTTTTATAGAAACACATTTTTTTACAGAAACATCCCACTTTATAGAAACAACCCACTTTATGGAAACACCCCACTTTAAGGAAACAACCCACTTTATGGAAATGAAAAAATTATAGAAACACCCAAATTTATTGAAACTCTATATATTATGTAAAATCTCTATTTTATGGAAAATCTATATTTTATGGAAACTCTCTATTTTATGAAAACTCTCTATTTTATGGAAACTCTCTTAAAGACACAACATTTTAAAAAAACATAAAAAAGGGGTTTTGTACCCGAAACCGGGGGTACTACATTCTCTCCACCATTGGTATTTCTATCATTGGAAAGTAGAAAACCCTCATTAGCCAAAGAGAGTTCCTTCCACTATTCTTTCATTTCCTTCTCACGTTCCCAAGTCTCTTCATAAATCTGACCATGTTTCCATAAAACCTGCACTAGAACGATTCTTTTCCAATCCAAGACTTTCTCTTGTCTATCCATGATCCGCACTGGGGTATGTATCAGTGATGCAGCCGGTTCGAGCTCAATGTGATCCCATTTGATCTCATGGTCAAGATCGGGGTGATAATTTTTTAATTGGAATACATGGAACACATTATGCATCGAACTAAACCATGGTGGTAATGCCAACAGATATTCCACCTCTCCAACCCATTCTAGTATCTCAAAAGCGCCAATGTATCTAGGAGATAACTTGCCCTGATTTCTGAAGCGATGATGTACAAGCCTTGGAGAGATCCTCAAGAAGATATGATCACCCACAACGAACGAAAACAGTGTTCAACAGTGATCTACATAAGATTTGTGATGAATTTGAGCCGTCTCCATACTCTTTCTAATCAACTGGATCTTCTCCATTGTTTCTTGGACAAGGATTGTCCTGACTAGTAAATTTTTACCCATTTCCACCTAGCATAGTGGAGAATGACAAGGATGCCCATACAATGATTCAAATAGAGCCATGTGTATCAAGAATTGATAGTTTTTACTGTATGCGAACTCCACTAAGGGTATATGATCCTCCCATGATCCACGAAAATCCATTACAAAATCCTGCAACATGTGTTCCAATGTTTGTATTGTCTGCTCGGATTTCCCATCCATCTGAGGGTGATATGCTGTGCTTATAGTTAACTGAGTCCTAAGGGATTACTGTAAGGATTTACAGAAATGAGACATGAACCTTAGATCTCCATCTATGACTATTGACACTAGTACACCAAGCCTATTTAAAACTTCTCAGATATATATTTCTGAAAGATCCTCCACCATATGAGTTTTACTAATTGGTATGAAATGGGCCAACTTGGTTAGACGATCCACTATCACCCAAATAGAATTGCGTTTCTGGACCATTCATGGAAGAACTGTAACAAAATCCATTGCTATCTGATCCCATTTCCACATTGGGATGGGAAAATATGGTAACATATCAGTTGGTATTTGATGCTCTACTTTAACCTACTGACAAGTTAAGCACTGTGAGATGAACTCAACCACCTTTTTTTCATGCTACTCCACTAAAACTGAACCTTCAATGCCTTATATATATTCTGTGTAACTGGATGTACATCCCATCTTGAATAGTGTTAAGAATGAAGGAGTTGTTCCTAACAAACCAAAGGTACAACCACCCGATCTCTAAAACACAAAACTGAACCCTCATCAAGTTTCCAACCCTTAATAGTCTCTCCGCCATTGAGTTTTGAACTTATAACCAGAGATTCTGCATCATATGTTTTTTCCTCTTTGATTATTTTTACTAAATCAGGAACAAGCATAGCTGAAATGAAAACAGCAACATCACCTCAGTCTTCACATTCCACATGCATGTCGGCTAATACCAACATTAACTACCATTCATCCGAAGCTTCTTTTTCCAACTGAGCATATTACTTTCTACTCAATGAATTTGCCACCGAATTTCCTTTCCCCGATGTGTAAATCAAGTAAAAGTCAAACATTTGAAGATACTCCATCCATATCATTTTCCTTAGATTCAAATCTGACTATGAGAAAAAAAAATTCAAGATTTTGTGATCCACAAACACCGTCAATTTCTCACCAAAGAGATAATGTATCCATGTTTTCAAAGCATGGATGACTGAAAATAACTCCAAATCTTGTGTTGGGAAATTCTTCTCATGCACCCTCAACTGCCTTGAACCATAAGCAACCACATGATCTCTTTGCATGGGAACACATCCCAAACCTGATCTTAAAGCTTCACAATACACCACATACCCCTATCTTGATTCTAGAAATATCAAGATAGGTGATGATGTAAGCTGAAATTTCATTTCCTGGAAATAGTTCTTTCATTCCTTAGTCCATTGGAATGGAGCATTCTTCTTTGTTAGAGCTGTCATTGGTGAAGCTAGTTGTAAGAAATCACACACAAAGCATTGGTAGTAACCAGTTAGACCAAGAAAACTTCGTATCTCAAAAACATTTTTCAGTGGTTGCTAGGAGATAACAAATTATATCTTTTTAGGATCAATAGAAATGCATTTCTCAGAAATAAAATGGCCAAGAAAACGTACTTCTTGTATAAAAAAATCACACTTTGATAATTTTTCATACAAATGATGATCTCTTAGGATTTGTAACACAGTTTACAGGTGCAACTCATGATCAGCCCTTGTATTTGAATAGACCAAAATGTCATCCACAAACACCACAACAAAATAATCCAGATATTTTCGAAATATCTGATTCATCAATGCCATGAAGACCATTGGTGAATTCATTAGACCGAAAGGCATGACTATATATTCATATTGGCCATATCTACTTCTGAAAGTTGTCTT
Organism: Viscum album; assembly: GCA_963277665.1. Taxonomy (NCBI): domain Eukaryota; kingdom Viridiplantae; phylum Streptophyta; class Magnoliopsida; order Santalales; family Viscaceae; genus Viscum; species Viscum album. Next base: position 1,815,509,573 of record OY728156.1, read on the forward strand.
TGGAATACCCTCTTTCAAAACTCTCAATTGGTGATATCTTAATCCCAAGTCAATCTTGGAGAACCACTGATCTCACTTTAATTGATCGAACATATCATCAATGTGTGGAATTGGATATCTATTCTTTATCATAACTTGGTTAAGCTTACGATAATTAACACACAGCCAAAGAGTTCCATCTGCCTTCTTCACAAACAAAACTAGTGCTGCCCATGGAGACATACTTGGTCAAATGAAACCCTTGATTTATAGATCCTCTAACTACACTTTCAATTCTTGTAACTCTATTGGTGCCATCCTATAAGACAGAAGGGAAATAAGACTGCTCCCAAGAAGGAGATCAACCATAAACTCGACTCCACTTAGAGGTGGTAACCCTGAGCAGTTCTTGGTAAAGACATCTGGAAATTGATCCACAACATCTGGAAAACTATTTTCCTCAATATATTCCATTAATTCCAAAGTAAACGCTACCAATTGGTAATAGATCATTCCCACCATTGGCGCCAACATTCTCTTTGCACCCTTCTTTACAATCCTCTATCCTCTAAATAGATTCTCAATGACGTCCTCAATCATGAAACTCATAGTTCTAATATAATAGTCGATTTGATCCTTGAACGTTTTCAGCCAATCCATACCTAGGATTACATCATAGACATTCATATCCAACATTGAGAAGACTCATTTTAGCTCAGATTAATCAACAATTAGAGCATAAGCTCTACACACAAAGGCTTGCCATTATCTTTCACCGAGAGGAGTTTGCAGATTCAAAACAGAAGACATCATTTACAATTTTAAACATATAAAGTCAAAAACAAGAGAAGAAATGAAGGAATGTGATCCACTAGTATCAAACAACACTTGCACAAAGGTATAATTAAAAAGAATCGTACCTCTCACTATATACGGTCCAGCCTGATCATGAACAATCATCTGCTCAGCTCAATATAATTGTTTATTCACTACACTTTTCTCCTTGTTTCCTTGATAAAGTTGCCCTTGTTGAAGATCCATGGTATTTCTAGAATCACCATGACTAGTTCTGGTCTGCTGATGAGATTGATTCTTCTGTCCTCATCTAGTCAAAGCATACGATGCTTGCGACACCTGAGAAGTGTCTCAGGCACTAGACCTTGGAGCATTGCAAAAATAGCACTGAATATGTCCCATACTGTGGAAATTATGAAATGCTCTAGGTTGTTCCATAAAATCTATCTTTATGTGGTAAATTGAACCACATTGAAAACAACCTTATTTTCTCTAGGGTCGTGGAGGAAGGTTTACTGATCCAACCGTCTGGTTCTAATTTTCACTTTCACCTTGGAAATTGGTGTCCATTTTACGCTTGTTCCCAGTGGTTGCGTTCCCACCGTTTCCTGTAGGTACCATCATGCCTCCTCCCATATATCTCGAGATATCACATTCAGTCACAATTTCACTATTCACCAACTCTGTATAACCTATAATACAAAGTACTACAATCTTTGATTGAATCTCCTATTGTATCCTTGATTCGAAGATGCGTGCCTTCAAAGAGGCACTTGTCACTACTTCTGGTGCAAAGTGTACTAAGTTCATGAACTTAGCCGTATACTCTATGACAGAGTGACTCTCTTATTTAAGGCTAAATAAGTCCATAGTTTACTGGTTCTTGAACTCCTGAGGATAGAATTGTTTGTTAAACAATTCCTCAAAATCCTCCCATGTAAGTCCTTAATCCAATTTAGCCTGCACCGCTAAATCCCACCACTAACGTGCAAGATCCTCGAGAATATACATCACCAGTTTTACCTTTAGCTTATATGGTGTGCCAATGAAGTCGAATATATGATTCATCCTACATAGCCACACCTCTGCCTTCTTGGATTCAGAATCATCCCAGAAATTAGGTGGATTCTGCTTCATAAACTGGATGGTATGATCCACATGTCGTGGCTCATTCCTCCTGTTCCCTGTGTCCATAGCTTGAAAAGATTGGACAACACTCTAAACTAGCTCTTGGTTCACACATGTTTCAGGTGCAACCACATTCTCCAAAACTTCTTTAGGTTGGTTTCGATGATGCCTACCAGGTGCCATTTTCCAAACTAACAACAAAATCTGTTAATCTCACTATCTAGAAACTGTTGGCTTAGCATTTCAAATTCTATCACATAAACTATCACAATATTATTTTCCAAAACAACATTTTTCCCATGTTCAACCATTTTTGAAAACAATTCACACACTTTGGAAAATTAAACCATTCTCAAAACACGATAAGCATTCGATTTTTCAAAATATTTCATTTGAAAACCATTTCCATTCTTTTTCAAAAATTAACACTTTTTTTTTCAAAACATGAATCATTCCTCGAAATTATGTATTCACTTCTAGTGGGAAGTCATTCATCTAAAATACATGTCATGCTCATCTCGTTGGCTAAACCCATGATAATGAGATTTCAAAATTCTAGAAGTGTCTCCAAGTACTTATTTACCCAACTGCCTGGTAACTTGAAGTGCAACATAAAAGGGTTAGTTAGGTCCTTTTATGCTATACATTTCAAGTTCTAAAAATCCTACTCCTTTATAAGATTCCCACCCAAGGAATAGACTAGATGTTATTTCATCTCTAAAACAAGGAACATCGATGACTAATTGTTAGGCAAGGACCGAACAAGATGATACCATTTGTAATGACCTACCAATTCTCATTGGGTTGAGAGCACAACGAGTCATTACTAGGCCTTAAGCGATATCCCCAAGATGCCAAAGGCTGGAAAAAATGCTGAAGGGTTTCAAATACAAGTGGGTACAGGTTTACCATTAAATAAATAAACCAATAAACCTACCAACCATAACTAAACATTCACTATATGATGCATGAACAAATGGAAGACAACTCAACAACTTCATGCATCTCAAAATCACATCAAAGTAAGAAACAATAGAATAATAACCATGTATCAAAGTATATAGAAGATAGACTACACAATACTATCCAAAGACCTCAAGAATCCATGCTCAACAAGATCCAAGCTCCAAAATCTCTGAACAGCCCAAACATCACAATGTAGTGCTAAACACATGTGAAACACTACCTTTTCCCTTGTCCCAGAAGATAACATCTGCAAAAGTACCAAAGTGCTAAAGCAGGGGTGAGTATAAAACTCAGTAGGTTTTTCCCAATGACATCCCTACTCATTCCACTAAGATATAAGAGTTATAAACAATTATATAAAACAATTTATACAAAAAAATATCTCAAAAATAGTTTATAACTAAATATAAAAAAGTTTCCAAAACCATTCATTACCAAAATCACACAAGTGCAATTGAAACCAATTTTCCCAGAAAGATATTTTTAAAGAAAAATAACTAAATAATATTTAAAATTATTTAAAAATATCCCTTTATCAGCATAACCAAACATTCCTCAAACCCATTTGACCAATAATGTGTGATATGTTATGATAGTTCCATACTGATGAGTAGTTTCTCATCGATCTACCAAGTCGTCACTAGGTAATTGTTTCCCATGTGCCATTAACCCTTTGGCACCGAGCACAAGGTCATATTTCAACCAAGCCTCGTGTATGGAATTACCATGTGCCACTAAAAATTTGGCACCAAGAACATGTTTATATTTCAACCAAGCCCCGTATATGAAACATGAACACACACCACATATTCCCAACAATCATTCCAAAACAACCCTTTCAATAAAAACACCTTTTTATTGAAAACCATTTTCGTCAAAACCATTTCAATTCCAAACCATTTAAATTACAAAAAAATTCAATAAAACTCCATTTTTATTGAAAGTATCTTTTTCATTAACCATTTATCCATTCCAAAAAATCCATAATTTAAATTCATCATTTTAAATTTATGAAACTAAACTCCCTTTTGCACAACTATTCATCAAGATCACACAATTTCACAAATGCCATAAATAATCGCAAATGAAGATTTTTCCATGCATTCCACAATCAATAAACCAATTTTAATATAAGACAATCAATTATAGAAAGAGGAGATTAGAGTAAAGCCACTTTCACCAAAGGTTTTGATAAAACTCGACAATAGATGAGGAACACATAAGAAGATGGTTCGATTCTCCAATAACGGCCTTAGTTATCTTATACTAGCAATATCAAGACTCAAAATTGAATTATTTGGAATCCAAAAACGTAGATATACCAACTACATGTTCATATCTGAGGAATAATGGAGATCAGAGAAGTAGATCTAAGTAGATCTAAGAAAATGTGACAAATCAAGAAAGAATGGTGATATACCTGAAGAATCGGATCAAGATTCCAAGAAAGAAGCTTAGATCCATTCCTATATAATGAAAAACACCATATTTAGCCTTAGATAATGTTAAAAAACTTATATATGCACACATGAGGGGTAGATCAAAGAAAATGAGAAGGAGAAAATGAGGAGTTTGCAGAAAACAAAAAAGAACCAAGAAGATCTACACTTACCCCATGAATCGGGATTAAAATCACCAAGGGAAGGATCTAGATTAGATCCAACTTGTGTGGGGAGGGTTATCCAGCTTTATAGGGAGAGTAATATCAAAATTAAGGGTTTTGAATCTGAAACAAAATATATAGATAAAAAATGATTAAGCTCTTAGAAAATAGTATCTAGATTTGACCTCCATGCAAGGTTTGACCACACAGTTTGGGCAAACCATGTATGGATCATGTGACCATCTTTTTGGTCCCAAAACACCTTATAAAACCCCCAAAATCTTCCATATTTCACCTTTACCCTTTTTATAGAAACACATTTTTTTATGGAAACAACCCACTTTATGGATACAACCCACTTTATGGAAACACACCACTTTAAGGAAATAACCCACTTTATGGAAACAACCAAAATTATGGAAACCCCCAACATTATGGAAAATCTATATATTATGAAAAATCTCTGTTTTATGGAAACTATATATTTAATGGAAACTGTCTATTTTATGGAAACACTCTATTTAATGGAAACTCTATATTTTATGGAAACTCTCTCAAAGACTCACCATTTGAAAAAACATGAGGAAAGGGGTTACGTACCAAAAACTGGGGGTACTACAACATGTGATCCATGAATTATATAGCTCTCCAATACACTGGGTAATGTTTTAGACTCATGATACATCATGTATGGGATTAGTAATTGAACCTAATCCATTATGGTACTTTTCCCACCATGTTATTATGTCTATACAGTTATCCTTGACCTATATTTATGATGTAATGTTTTAAGTTGTTTTCACTTTCCCATGTAGCATTTTTCCTATCATGATATTTTATTCCTCTTTCTCATGTTTTTTAGTATCACTAATTTTATGACCCCTTTAACTTTCTATTGGCTAACAAGTAATAAATTCTTCATGTTTTGCATTTTTTATTCTCTTATTGGGTTTTATGGCTCACCACATTCTTATATATGTCCCCGTGTTATCTCATTTAGTTTTAAGAATGATGGAATATTATGATAATGTAAACTAAGTTTTCAATATTGATGATGTACCCCCTATTTTAACTTATTGTGTAATATACCTAATTACCCAATGAATCTATAATTATCAATATTTTAGTTTTTATTATGAGTATTCTTATATAATAAATGATGAATTTATGTTTAATAAGGGAAGGGGGTTTTATATAATAAACCCATATCATTTTTTCCGCTATTTTCTCAAGATATTTTCAAGTAATTATACCATTTTCCCACTCTTTGGTACTCAAAAAAAATAGAGAAAATGTTTTTTTAGAAAATCATACTTTATTTTTCTCTTCAGTCTGAAATTTGGTTTCTTCAAAAACCATGTTTTCAAAAAATATTCATAAATGTTTTTAACATTTTCAAAATTATTTATTTAGGAAAATTTTACCCATTTCTTATTTTCACAAAATGTTTTGAAAGGAATATTCATGTTGTTTTCAAAAAAAATCTCATTTGGATTTTACAAAAAAAGTGAGAGGAATATTAATTTTAATATATACTATATTAACATGATTTTCAAATGTCCTAACCTTTTAATTGTTTTAAATATTATTTTATACATTTCATGTTTTATTTTAAAATAAAAATATTATCAAAATATTATATAAAATTTTAGTTTTAAAAGGTAATTTTATAAATGAAAAGGATATTTTTCTTAATAATGTTATTAAATATATATTTATGGTATTTCTAGTCATCAATGACAAAAAAAACATTATTTTTTCTCTAATGGGTGTATGTTGTATTCATACCATAATTATTCTTAATCTATATGGTTTATGATCATTTTGACTAGGGGAAGTATTTAAATTCACTTCCTTGATTCATTTTTATAGTCATTAACTTTCCCTTGAATTATTCATTATCATATAGACAATAAATTTCTCATGAATATACGTACTATTTATCATGGATATGTTTATTTCTTAAACTATATATCATTTCTAAATATGGTGTTCCACATTTAAAGTGATTTTTTATTTGTGGAAATATTGATAAATTTATATTCCTTACCCATTATGAATATTTTATGATAAGGGACATTGTTCATCAATAAAATTAATTATTAGATATATGAGGAATGCTTTGGACATATAGACACATATGGGGATCAGTTATAGATATCCCCTTGATGAAATAGTAATATCATGAGGATAATTAGCAGGCTTGTGTAAAATCGGTTTTCCAAAACAGATGGTTTTTTACCAAGTGGTTTTGAACTATTTTGTGAAAGCTCTTGACGGTAGAGGTATCGTGGTCCTGGGTTTATTATATCCAATAATTAAGCATTTCTATATTCATTATTCCTAATCTTATCATGATAATCAAGTTATTTAAGTGGAATGTGTGTTAATTTATTTACATTTCCATGTTGATTATGCTTATTGATTCATGATAGATTCAATTGTACATAACCCTTAATGATAATTTTATCTCACCCTTATTTTGTTTCCTTTCCCCAAGATATGAATAATAATTCTGGGAATGAGTTTTCAAGGATGTAGTTCATTTTCTTTTGTCATTTATTATGTTTTATTTCATCTTCCCAATGTAAAATGGGTATCATATATGTATCTGGTTCTCCAAAAATTTTAAACTAATCAGTCCATTGAGATGTGACCCTTTATATCTATTCCAATGTAATAATGCAGACACCAAATCTAGGCTACTATAGCTGAGGTTGTTATGGTGATCTATAATCTAAAAGAGATTTTATTTGGTTTTTACTCTTTCAAAAATAGTTTTTCCATTATTCAAGAACAATATTATTCAACATTTTCCCCTAAAAATCATCATTTCTATCATCACATGGATGTATTACACTATTTAATTTATTTTTAACTTCATCAACAAATATAAATTCCTTTCATTTTAACTTCTAATCATCTATGTCATTCCCACCACATCATTTAATTTTTAAGGAACTATTTTTTATAAATGTCTTGGATCATATATTATATTCTTTAAATTTTCTGAAAACTCTAACATCACCTGACATATGTGAGGAGAATCTGTAATCAACAATACTTGACTTCCCTTTCCAAATATTTTTTAGAGAAACTTCAATAAGAAATGAATTTTCTTCTATATTTAATTTATCAACTTCCTTTTCTCTATCAAAACAAGATATTTTTCATAGAAATATAACAAATTTATTATCTATACATTGTCTTAATTAGTAACATCTTCCAAAATTTTCTTCCATCAAATCTAATTTATTCCATATAGAAGTGTTTTAAACATTTAAAATTCTTTTCCTTGGAGTATTTTATCTCCTTCTATATTTTTTTTCCTTTTTTGGGTAGATTCCCCTCAACACATAAATTATCAATTGGAGAGTCATTTTTTCCAAAAATTATGTGATTTGTGTCCAAAGATTCCAAAGCACCAGCAATATCCACTCAACCTCCATCTTTTTGTTGATAAAAAATTCAATTGTAGAGAAATTGGTTTCATTTATTTTACGATACACCATCAATTTATATTGGATGTTTTTGAGCCATTAACTAAGTATACTTCCTAACATAATTTATTGATTCATTGTATTAATCATTATTTTTATTTACCCAATCTTATCCATATTTTGTTTACATACCTACATGGTAAGTGAAATCCAAATTATTTTCATATTCAACATTAAAAACATTAACCTATTTTCTCCAAATAACTTTTTCAAAAGCTTGTGAAAATTAATATTCAAAAAAATATCCCTTATTGAAGTCATTATTTAACTTTTTCAATGTTTTTTCAACTTCAACAAATTTATATTTTGTATGATCTAATTTATGTACTATTATAGATAGCTTCTCCATTTTATCCTTTAAAATTTTGTTCTACTTGGACACCTTCAACTTGAGGTTATTTATTTACTCAATGCATGAATTCTATATTTTCAGAAAAGATTCTTAAATTTCAATATTCTTCTATCCTTTATTATTATATAGTTTATATTTTTTATGAGTTTATTATTTTTCTAAAGAAGGGATTAAAGTTACAATTCCATAATGCTTTCCAAGTATGTTGCTTAACCATCATCTTCTTCTTAACTTGATGTTTACATATGTTTCAAATGATCCATAAATTTCATAAATTTATTTTTAATTTCTTCATTGTATTATACTAATTTTGATGATTCATTTTCTTCTTATTTTCTTAGAAAAATCATTTTCTCATTCTAAGTAAACTTACTTTTATCATCATATAAATTTCTAACTCTTTAATATTTTAAATCCACTTATTAATTTTTTGATTTTAATTAGTCTCATATTATTCAACATAATTACTTTTCTTCTTGGTTAAATTGATGAAAAACTACCCAACTTCTCCACACTCGAAACATTTCAACAGATTCCTTACCTTGTATATCCCTTTACCATTCTTGAAATTTTGAGAGATAACATACACTAGTCTCTTGTAGTCATAATCCATAAGATGTTTATCTTATTATTCATCATAATATTCAGCTTTTGATACATTGTATTTGAGCCTATTCATAGATTAAAAATCTATTTATTCCACAATATTTTCATTAAAGGTTTAATACTTACTAATTTTATATGAAACTAAGATATTTTTAAGTTCATATAGAGATAATTAACCTCTATATTCTAGGATTATACCTTGAGACTAAATATTTCTATGAATTTTCTAATTAATTTTTTCACAATAGTAATGTCCATTATAGTGTCTCCAAAGCCATTGATGTTACTGATGATTTTATTAGATCTTGTTGAATAATCATCTATTGTTTCTTCATTATCCATCTTTAATTATAAAAATGAACTTCTCTAGATTTGAATCATTTATTCATTTATTTTAACTTTACCTTAATATATAATTTCTATCTTATCCCATGTTTCCATAAATGATTTAATACACATCACCTTAGTGTAAACATTCTATAAGAAAGATATGAGAATTGTATTATAATCCTTACCATCAACTTCCATCATCATTTTTCCCATAAAATTCATAGCTTCATCCTTTTCTCTAGGTATTGTAGTATCATTAACCACTTCAAATCCAAGGGATAGAAGATTGGGTATTATCCTATTCTTCTATCCAGGAATGTTTTTACGATCAATGGCAGGTATACCATGAATATTTCCAAAAACTTAAGTTCTTCATATTCAAATAATGGATAAAATAGTGGAAACTTACTCTAATACAACTTTTGATAATTAGTAATGGATGAAACTCTGGTATGGGGATTGAATTAGTGGATCCATTTTACAAATTCCATTAATATTAAGTTAACCTTTATGACTTGTTTTTGTCTTGATCCACTCATTTGATAACACTCACTATCATTTGTATACAGTAATATAAATTGGGAACAAATGAACATGAATTTTTAAAATGGTTTTCCCCAATGAGGAAACCTATTTCTTATTGTTCTTGGGATGTTTGAGTCATTGATTTAGACTATAATCAATTATCAATTATAATAGTTTTGGAAGGAATCAACCATTACCCAGGGGTGAATCCCTTGAAAATGTATTCTGACATGATGATTATAATAATTACCATTTGTTAAAAGACTTGGATTATCCTCTATGTCTTTTAAATATCAAATCATCTTCTTCTAACAAACTTCAATCTTTGAAACTGAGATATATGGAACTCATATCTACTAGTTATGTGACATATTCCCTCCTCAACTCATCAATATTATTATTAGGCCAAGTGTATATTATGATAAAAGCATTTAGATCTCTCAATGATATTATTTAAACAAAATGACCAGTGTCATCAATAATTACTTGAATTATGCTCCCCCATTATATATCCAATATTTATCCAATAAACATAGGGAACATGTTGGATTCAATTTAAAACTCTCACTCATATAAAGTCTTTAATAAACACCATTTAATAACATCCAAGTATTTTAGAGTCTAACTTCATTAAATCCTTCACAAAACTCAACATAAATAATATTTAATACTTTAATAAAACATTGCTTGAATCATGAAATTTTCTTTTTTATTTTTGGAACTATAAACATAAAAAACAATATTATCATAATGGTTATGACCTTATAATGTTAATGTGAAGTATATAATTATATTTTGATGAATTTATTCCCACATAATTCACTTTTATATTCTTATGGTTCTTTATTTTCTTCATATCAACTAAATATTTTACATCCTTTAGATCTTCAAATAGTACATACATGAATATTTTGCTTCTAGTGGTCTGAATCAGTTGCACCTACATAGAATTCAAACATTGTATTGAAACATCTACTTCTGATCAGATCAACTTCTGATAATCATATCTTCTATTAAAAATAGATTGAATCATTTTTGGACTTCTTCTAATGTGATGTTTATTAATTAAAGTGGGTAACATGCATTACCTAACTAATCTTATTGATATTACTCCGGTAGAACTCCAACTCTCCATGCATACAAAATATATTGGTCATTCTGAATTATATATTTCTTTTAGAATCCTCTTTCAACAACCTCATAATCATCCACCTAATCATGAACATCATCCATTCAACATAATAGTTTACTTTAACCAATATCATCTGGTAAATTTACAAAATCTCCAATCACAGTTCTCTGAACTCACAAACTTTTATACCTTATCTCAATAACATTTTTCTAATCATATAGAAAAATAAAAACATCACATTTATAATCTTAGGGGAACTTCAAATTATGTGATGTAAAGTTTATTTTAGATTTATTTATGATCACATAATTTAAATTAAATTATGGGAATTCTAATATAAAATAAAATATATTGATTATACAAAATTATTTTATAATAAATAGTTAATTGATAATTAAAATATACATAATATTAAAAATAATTTTAAAGGATAAAATAAATAATTTTTATATATAAGTAAAACAAAATCCTTTAAATAAATATTATTTCATATATCACCTTTCATCAACTAAGATAAAATATATGCATAGTTAAAGTGTCAGTGAGGTCATAATCAGGGATACTTTTAATTAATAGGGAGTTTTACTGTATATAATGGGTTGACTTATCCAATTTTTTATTAAAGGTAATGACTAGAGTCCAATTAATTCAATTTCAAGGAATGTTTTGAGGAAATATGAGTCTATTATTTCATGATTAGTGGGGTCACTCGACGAATCAGTGAACTAGGATTTAATGTGGTTGGAAGTAACACATACCTGAATACCTTTGAGTAATTTTTTTAGCCATAGTCTAGGTTATGATAAAGGGAATAGGGATCCTTTCCACTAGAATATCCAAATCATATAACATTATAAATCCAATGGTAAGGGTTATTAGGATTTTATAATATACTGGGAGAATAATAAATTAAAAATTTATTACATAACACATAGTAATAAATATAAAGGTCTAAAATATTCTATTATGTTTTATATAAAATGGAAATTCATTCGACAATGACATTATCATTTGATCAATATTAGTGAATGAAAATATCATTATCAACCATAATGTCTAGAAGTGGTGTAGGAACTTGTGAATCATATTATGCTGAGAGAAATGTTTCTTTGGTTGGAGTCCCTTGTTTTTAGTGAGTCATCTAACGAGGCTAATGAGGAGGGAAATTTTTATTCCAAAAACATGTGTATGATGCATAAGATTAATAATGCTTTTTATTTTCATCCATGAATAATGAGATTAAGAATCTTCATGAAGACATTATTCCATACACTATGTTCTTCTATATTCAAGATGTTTGTAAAAAGTAATAAAAGGGAGGTATGAGATCTAAAAAGAACTCTTTTGTGTAGTCTTTGAGAATTTGTGAAATCAAAAATCATGTAGTCATGATGATTCTATATATTATGAATTTTGAAATTCTAGGTTTTAAACTACCTAAGGAATTGTAAAAAAAACTCATTCTTTCTTAAATTCTTCTGAAATTCTCATGTTTTGTTTTTTGGAATTTTAGTAAAAAATATAGATAATACACTAATGGATCTCATAACTCTGATTCACAAGGCAGATAAAGACATGAAGCATAAAAAACCTTTGGTCCTTATGGTGAACAAGAGGAATGTAAAGGAAAAAACATATATACTAACACCAAATCTAAGGCACCTTTGAAACATCCTATAATGATGATGAGGATCAAGGTATAAGATAGGGATCATGATGTGGTGTGTTTTTTATGTGGTTAGAAGTGTTTTGGAAGAAGAATTTTGCCTCAGTGAAGAAGCAATGTGAATATTTGTGTGCATTCATTATTGAATGCAATATATCCCTTTCTAAATATTGGGTATTAGATATAGATATGATATGAACAATTGTATCCAAATATGCAAAACAAGTAGATTCTGGAATGACATATTTGAATAATAGACAGTAGGTATTGAAATATGGAAATTATGTGTTTGAAATTGATAATGAATCAAGTTCACATGACTCATATCACAACTAGTTATGGAATTATCGACTAGTTCATGTAAATGAAATGTGTTTTAAATAGATATATTAATAATTATATTGAAATTTTAATAAACTAAAATACTTAGATATCTGTTATGATTATTTTTAAGAAAAATTACCAAATCACCATTCAATGGAAAGGGTGACAGTGCCTTGGGGCTTCTAGAATTGGTTCATAGAGACATGTGTGTAAATTTTCTAGTCGAATATAGAGGTTAATATTATTACTTCATAAATTTCATTGATTACTTTAATATATATAGATATGTCAACATAATGAGGTATAATTTTAAATCATTTCAAAAAATTTATGCATTAAAAAATAAAGTGGAGAATTGGATTAATATAAAGAAAAAGAAACTCCACTCATATTGTGGTTATGTGTATTTAAAAAAATAGTTCATTGATTATATAAGGGGGTTCATGATACTGTATTAACTTACTTATTCTTATACATTATAGTTAAATAGTGTTATTGAAAGGAGGAACCACACCTTATGGGATATGTGAGATCGTTGATGATTCATTAGAGTATTACACTATCCTTATAGGGATATACATTACACACTATGGCATACATACATGACTGAGTTCCAACTAAAGTAGAATATGATATTCCAATTGATCTTTGGTATGGGAACAAACAATTTTTCCCATATTTAGGTACAAGGATGGAATGAGTTCGTTAAAGAAAATATCTAGAAACAAACTAGTACTAAATGGAAAAAACTTTATATTTATAGGATATACTAAGAAAAATAAAGGATATGATGTATAATATCTATAAAATAAGAAGGTAATAATTGAAAGATATTAAAACATTCTTGATGGGGGGAATCTTCAAAAGAGATAGTGGTAGAAATATCGACTTTGATGAAGTCAAGGTTAAGGATGCACACGAGTTAGAATAAGAAAAATTTCATAAAGCCATATAGAATAAGTTGTTACATAGACACAAGTACATCTTAGCACAAATAGAGAGGTTAGAGAAAAAATATGGTTTTATAGTCAACAAGGATAGTGGAACATTACTAGTTTATAATGATAAACATGTATCCTACAAGGAATAAGCAAGAAACTATAGAGTTACAAGGTGTCACGAATCTATGAATTCTGAAATGGATTCTATTTTGGAAAAATAAGTCTGAGTTTTTCTAGATCCTTCAATTTTTATGAATCCTATTGTCTATAAATGGATATTCAATAAGAATATAGAAATGGGTGGAAAATTCAATACCAACAATGCATGAATGGTTACTAATGGATATAAGAAACTTTAATACATAGACTATGAGAGAACCTTTTCACCAATTTCTGTGATAAAATTTTTTAGAATTAAAGTTATCTTTGTAGTTTTCAACGATTATTAGATTTTGAATATGAATGTCTAAACAACCTTCCTCTATGGGAAACTAGAGGAATATTTCTATATGACATGGAAAAAAGGTTTTGTGACTCTAAAGAATAAAAATAAATTATATAAATTATATATATCCATTTATGATTTAAAGAATGAATCATGATCATGGAAAATTTATTTTGAAGAATCCATGAGACAATTTGGTTTCATAAAGACCGAATGTTATCATTTTTACTAAAAAAGGTTTAATGAGAGTTTAGTTATTTTCCTAGTTGTATATATAGAAGATATATTACTAATAAGAAATGAGATACCAATCTTATATCCCGTTATGAAGTATCTAAACAAATGTTTCTCTATGAATGATTTATGTGAAGTAGTCTATATTTAGGGATTAATATCATTTTTAATAGATTTGAGAGTCTTCTTGGATTATTTTATAATACATAAATCTATAAGGTTATGAATATATTCAGTATATAATAGTTTAAGAAGTGATTGTTTCCAATGTCACAAGGTATACATCTCAATAAGAAAATGTGTCTTCGACACAAGATGGGAGAGAGGATGAGTATAATCCCTTAAACTTCTATGATACGTTTTATTACATATTCCATGATATATATTAAGAATGATATTTCTTATGCCTTGATATGGGTATAAAAATATCCAAAATATCCAGGTGATCCCCATTTGAATGTAATAAAGAATATCCCAGAGTACCTGGGGTGTATTAAGTATATATTACAAGTTTATAATGAATATTTGGGATAGTCATCAAGGTATACAAAAATGTTGGTTTAGAGATATATTAGAATGATATGAAATTACATTCAGGATATGTATTAAATTTTAATAGATGAGCTGTGAACTATAAGAGTTTGAATAACCAAGTGGTCACTAACTCTATAATAGTGTTCGTGCAAATTAAGTCTTATAATGTAGTTGATTAATTAATATGGATAAAAAATATCATATAGTATCTTGATGTGGAACCTAATAGTAAATATTTTATCACACTATATTATGATAATATTTTTGTGATGGTTCTTACGAAGGATCCAAGATCACATCAACATATGAAAAATATACTTCGAAAGTATCACCCCCTAAAGGATTTTTTATTAGAGGGGTAATTTAATAGTAAATAGATTATCCATGGATGGAAACATGGTATTTTTTTTATTAAATGATTATCTTAGAAGAAGAATGAATTCCATTTAAGATCTAGAAGACAAAAATTTGTTAGAAGATTACTCTAGTGAGAGTGGGATTTTGTTAGAGATGGTTCCCTAGAACCAACTAACATTGTACTTTCAATTAAAAATATGTTCAAATTTATGAATAGTTTTCAATATATTATCATATTATGGGACTTATTATATGTAAAATTAATGTGGTAATGTTATTAGAGTACTTTTCACATCAAAAGGTTGTTGTAGTTCCCTATTATAATGAGAACCTTGATGTGTTATGAAAATAATCTTAAACATATGTTATATGGTCAAGAATACATCTATATGATGGGACATAGATGATATTTGAATATATGGTTATGGAGGCTCATAAAATATTGAGACTTATTCTCATGAAGCACACACTTTTTAATCATAGAGAAGGGAGGTTATGGCGACAGACCTGATAATAATAATTCCACATGTTATATGTGTCATCAGATATTCATATATACTATAGGAACCTGATTTTTCTCTCAAGTATTGATCCTTTTAATTTCATTTTAATTATTTATTTTGGTCCTAATATGAATTCATAATAAGTTTATAAAAGTTTTGGTAGTTTCTGAGGCTTGTTCGTAGCTCAGAATCCCAACCGGTTGAGAAAAACATTGGGCCACACAATTACTAGACATTGTGCGACCAATCCCACATGGTCTCTTATAACCATGTAGAGATGGAAAGTGGGATTAATTAGGGTACAAAGTTTTTCCCAACTGAGAATCGGGGTATGTATGCCCATGTGGGATGTCTACAGTTTATAGTAGAGGGGATTCACATGGTTAGTGAATGGTTTACCTAACATTGTGGCCTAACCATGTGGGTTCCCTCCTTAAGCAGTGGAAGGAACACAGTTGGCACACGATTTGGCCAACCATGAGGCAAAACCATGAAACCCATATTTTTTTGTAAAATTTACCAAAATTGCCTTAATGATGTGTCTAACCTTATAAGTCCCTCTTTGGCTCATTCCAATGGATAAGAGAGCCCCCCTCTCCCATTTTGAGTTACCAAACCCAATTTCAGAGATTTTGATATTGTTGTTTGATCTAGTTTCTGATTCAATCATTGTTCATCACATTGGATGCACAATAGTAAGTACTTGATTCCTTTTTATCCGTTCTTTGTATCATTTCTCCTTGATGAAGTTATTTAGATGCAAGGTCATATGACCTATTTTTAGGGTGTAGATCCATTCTTTATATTTATTACATTCCAGGAAAAAATAAATGCCGATACAAGAAGATGAGAGTCATAATAGATTATGGTATGTGGTCTAGTACACATCCCACAATATTCTCTATTTTATACACTGTCTTAGTGTGTGCTTTCATATTTTATCAGGTGTGGACTATTTGATGCATGTGTCTTTATTATAGTGTTTAGAATCATATTATAGGACCCTTTTTTACATATTTCATCCATATTTGGAAGTTATGACCTCAACATAGACTTCCCCAAGGTGGTTTTTCCTTATTTATGATTTTAGTTGCTTGTTATGCCTATCTATTCCATTGTTCGGGTGTGATTTGACATGGCCTTGATAAATATAAGAGTTAATTAAATAAATAAAATTTAGTGTATAGAAAAAGAGTAATGACCCCAACCCTATTAGCCCGAATCTGATGGTTCACTTTATTACATTGGCATAGATACAAGACTTTAATCCCAAAGGAATGATCAGTTTAGTAGTTTTGTAAACAAGATTACATAAATGAACCTTACAGTATAATTGAAACTATAAAATACAGTGTAGTAAATCCTTTGACACCATAAATATTCTCATATCTTAACCATTCATATCAATCATAATATAAATGTTAGAATCTTGGAAAAAATAAAACATAAGAAAGGGGTGAGATCAAATTCTCGGTAAGGGTAAACATATAGCAGATGCTATGAGTAAATATGGAATAAAAAATATGGTAAGGTAAATAAGTGAGACACATGCCATTTAAAAAATAACATGATCTGGGAAATATAACAATAGATATTCTAGTATTTTAATAATCACAAGTAAATCAATAAATAATCTCATAATTATGTAAATAATTATGTTGGACATCTAAAACATACTATTGAGGCCTTGAACAATACATCTGAAAATAAATTATTAAGGCCTAAGCCATATCCATATCTGAAAATAAATCGGAAAGGTATCAACAAGTTCATCTCTAGTTTGTCTCATGAAACCTATCGATGCATCAAGGGGAAATAGTAGGCCACACCCATAACTTACTTATTCCAATGAATTACTCATATAAAATGTGTTTTAAATAAATAACATAAACATTTTTATTAAAGAGCTAGAATACAAAATGTAAAAACTTCAACCATAAACCATGAATGGAATAAAAATAGAACATCCATAATAAAATTGATCTCAAACACATTAAAAAAATATTGTAGAAGGTATTATAATAGATCAACCTTAATAAAGCATAATATAAAACAAAATATGTTGAAATAGATGAAAATACTCTAATAAAATGATTTAAAAGTTTTTTTAGAGAAATACCACTTTTTAATTTGAAATAATTTAATTAAAAGTATGAATTTTTTTTAACAAAAATTTCATTGAAAATAATATTTAAAACTTTTAAACTAATCCTAAAAACATTAATGTGTCATGATAGAGCAAAAATTTATATCATGCTGCATAAGTTAAAAAAAAATATTCCTTCTGTATTTTTTTCAAAAAAGTATTAAAGTACCTTGATTGGAAAATGAAAAAAGATTACATTCAAATAGTTTTATAAAAATCATAACATGGTTAAAAATAATTTAATTTTTTTAGGATAATAGTAAAAATATTAAAAAACTTTTTTTAGTAAATATAGAAATGGATGATAAATATTCCCTAGTAAATACTTATGTATAAACAATCCAGAATAATAATGAGATTATGAAATTAACCATTAACTTGTACTTTACTTTAGTTTAATGTGATTTACCTCCATTATAATGATTTCAAGCATGTTACTAATTTATTACAGAACCATATCCATATTTATGATATAATATATGATCTTCATATGTCATTTTTTTAATAATATTCTGTTATGATACTTCTTTTGGGTGTTAATTACTTCATTTCCCTATGAATTTTTTTCATGTAAGTCTGGTTTATTATGAATATGGTATATTTAATTAATATAAATAATTATATGAAGTTGATAAATATTATATTTACTCATTAAATACATTTTTATAGTAATTATTGAATTGTTAACAAGGAAAATGAATCACATCGTGTCGTGGAGATGATAGGTCGTACACACGTATGAGCGATGACATCAATCCCTTAATGGTGAAAGGGTAAATAATTGGATGATATTTTAATTATAAATAATAAATATAATTTCATATTTATTATTTACATCCATTACATCCATCGTTATACCCATCCAAATAAAGTGATGATAAAAAATAAATTACACCATGCATCGAGATGTTAAGTTGTACGTACGCACGTGCAATGATTTTATTTTTAATAGGATGCATAAAAAGTGGAATATGGTTGTACCATAATCATAATAACATTTCAGAATATATATTATACTTGATTTATTAATTTTTAATGTAATCAAAAAATAAATATTAACTAGAAGAAGAAATTAACTTGGATGAGCTAGTAAGAATGCGTACCTCATCTTCAACAGACTTCCTTTAGATCTCTTCTAAAAGGATCTAGGGTTGGTATTTTTGGAGGAATTTAATCTATAAAACTTTTATAAGGATTTAGGGAGGATATATTGATATGAATTATTTGATATAGAAGGCTCAAAGTGGTGTGAATAAGTGAGGGTGGATAGGCCCTTTAATAATTAGGGTGAGGGGCACTCTTGGAAACTCTCAAAATATTAACTTAATATAAATTGATTTTCAATTACAAATGGCTCCAAAATTAATTTTTTATAATATTGTATGATTATGGGTTGTAATAAATTCATCCAATGAAAATTATAAAAGTTTTTATTATTTTTTTAATCCTTATCATTTTGTTTTAAGCCTTATTTAACCCTTCCAACTCTTACTGTGATATCATGTATGTTACTCTTTAAGGGTTAATATAATTACTATAAAATTAAAAAAGAACCTTAAATGATTCATGGATGAAATTATTTACTTTATAAAAATTATTTTTAAGAATTTTATATTTTTATGAATTTTATATCAATTAATAAAATATTATTTATTTTAAAATAACAATAACGTCAATTTGGAAATTATTCAATACATGGATTTTTGAAAATATCATAAAAACAATATAAATTATAAAAATACTTATAAAACATAAATATAATGTCAAATACATATAAAAAATTCTTGTATGACATTTATAATCTCATATTATATTTATAATTATATTTTTAATATCATTAATTTGATATTTTCTTTAATTAAACAATTACTGCATCATCATTGTACAAGCCTTTAGTTTAATTATTTAATCTATAAAAATTACAAATAAATTATCACAACAAATATAAAAAATATAGATTTAAATATATTATTTATATTTTAACATATCTCTTATATAACCCCACATTATAAATATTTCTCTTGTTAAAACAAGTGTGATAATATTGACTTTTCTTTGCCGAAAATATTATAAATTTCATACTCTCATCCAAGTGGCTTTCTAGTGTTATAATTTATAACCAAGGATAATTTTGAGGGAAACACACTCATATAATGAAATTATGACAATTATTTGGGTAATTTTATAGTCTTTATAAAATTATTTGTACCCAGAATTACCAGATTTATCCTTAATTGTGGTAATTTAAATATTACTAAATTTAATATTCGTATGTCCAAAAAAAATAAACATATTTACATAATTTTTACCCAATAATTACAAACATGGAATATACTTTTAAAAATTAAAAATACAGAAGTTTGAATAATTTATTGGAAATTAATCTCATTAATAGAATGGTAAAACATGTTATTAAATGGAAAATGTACTAAAGATTATAACATTTTTATATTAATATTCAATGTAAAATTTATTTCAATGACCTGAATTGTATTAACTGATATAAATTTAATATATTTTTACTTTAAAACCAGTTAAAAATATAATTTAACACTATAAATTATTTAGATTATAAATATGTTTTCAATTAAAATACAATATTTTATCTCTATTCATCAAAACATGAAACTTATCAGAAAAAACCAAAAACTCAAACAAAGTAATTTTTTATATTCTTATTTAAAATAATAATTATATTTTTCAAAATATAATATATTAAAGTGTTAAATATTGGATCTAAAATAGTTTCTCCATTTAAAGGACAAATCTGTTTAGTAGTTTTTGAAACAAGATAACATACATGAACCTAACACTACAATTGAAACTATAAAACACAATAAAGTCAATCCATTGAGAGCATAAATATTATTCAAGATTAACACTTCATATAAATAATATTAAACATATTGTAATCTAAGGAAAAATGAAACATATGAAATGGGTGAGCTCAGATTCTCGTTAAAGGTAATCGTACAACAGAATCGATGAGTAAATATGGAATAAATAATATGGAAAGAAAAATAACTGAAACACATTCCATTTAAATAATCACATGAGCTAGGAAATATAAACGTGCATATTATAATGGTTTAATAACCACATGTAAATCAATAAATAATCTCACAATATTATAATTAATAAGGTTAGACATCTAAAATATATTTTCTAGGCCCCAACCAATATATCTCAAAATAAATGGTTTAGGCGTCAGCCAAATCTGTATTTTAAAATAATTGGGAAAGGCGTTAGAAAAATCCATATCTGGTTTCTCAAATGAGACATATCAATGAATATAGGGGCTATATTGGTCCTCTACCATCACTTACTAAGTCTAATTCTTTCCACATATGAAAAGGGTGAAATATAAAAACCTAAACTTTCTTATTGAAAAACTAGCATATGAAATGTTCATACTTTAACCAAAAACCATGAATGATATCAAAATAGTACATCCACAATAAAATTAATCATAAAAAATCAAATAAAATAAGTTAAAAATTTATCATAATAGATCAACCTTAATCGAGTATAAGATCCAACAAATGATGACGACATTGATGAAAGTACTCTAATAAAATCATTAAAAGATTCTTGGGATAAATACAACATTTTTACTTTAGAATAATTTATTTAAAAGTCCATATAATTTTAAAGGAACACATTTTCCTTAAAAATAACCATTTTAACTTTTAAATTAAGATTAAAAACATTAAGGAATCATGATGGTTAAAAAATTAACTCATTCCACATAAGTTCAAAAAATTCCATCCATAATTTTGTTGAAAAAGTCATTAAGTAACTCATTTAGAAAATGAAAAAAATATTATTTTAAAACAGTTTTATAAAAATTATAACATGGGAAAAGTCTTTAAATTTTATTACGATAATAGTTAAAATACTGAAAAAATTAAGAAACATGGACAATGATGATAAATATTTCCCAATAAATACTCATGTATAAACAATCCTGATTAATAATGAGATTGTCAAATTAAACCTTACCTGGTAATTTTCTATAGTTGAATGTTCTTTGAAACCCTATATAATTGTTTAAACCATGTTATTAAATTATACTATAACAATATCCATATTTATGATATCATATATGATATTCTTATATCTTTTTGTTAATAATATTTTGTTATTGCCCTGTTTTGGGTGTTAACTACTTCATTTTCCTTTTCATGTTTTATCATGTAAGTCTTGTTTATTATATAAAGGATATATTTAATTCATATATATAAATATTTTAAGTTCGTAGATATTATATTTAATAATTATATACATTTTTATAATCATTATTTAATGGTTAAATGGAAAATAAATCAAATCACGTCATGGAGAAAGTAGGTTGTACGTACGCAAAAACAGCGATGTCATTCCCTTAATGGTGAAAGAGTAATGAATTAGATGGTATATTGATTATAAATAATCAATATAATTTAATATTCATTATTTATATCCATTACATCCATCATTATACCCATTCCAATAAGGGGGTGATGAAAAATAAATTACACAACAACGCGGAGACGGTAAGTCGTATGTACGCAAGCAGTGATTTAATTTTCATAGGATGTATAAAATGTGGAATGTAACACCCCAAACCTAGTTACCCAGAGTTAGTGCATTATTACATAACATTGACATGATATAAGGAATCATTTCCCAAAAGACCGATCTGTTTAGTAGCCTTGGATGTACTAGATATAAACATAAGTTTTACATTACATCCTGAAATAAAAAAACAACATTATGTCCCCTTTGAACACTCTTATATCCCATAGCCTATTCCTGCAGGTTAACCGTAATATAATTATTCGCATCCTAGGAAAAATAAAACATAATAAATGTGTGAGCTTAGATGCTCATTAAGGATAACAACATAGCGGAAACTATCATAAATAAGCATAAATATTTAAGGCAATGTATAAGACTAAAACAAAAGCCTTTTAAAATTAAACTTCAGTATAATATAGAAAAGATAAATCAAATAATTCCATTTAATTATTCACATGGATATTATTCTAGTTGAATAATTATATGTTATATCAATAGCCAATTTCAAAATGATGGAATGCATAATGACAGACATCACAACCACCTAGTCAAGGCCTAGTGCCAAGACTACAAATAAGATTTTGTCAAGGCCTTGTTCCAAGACACTAGTTTGTATCATGAGACCTACCGATGCATCAAGGAGCTATAGAGGGGTCCACCCGTCACTTACTAAGTCCAATGCATTCCTTATATGAAAAGGTTGAAACATAACATAAACATTTGTATTAAAACTAGCATACAAAATGTAAATACTTTAACCATAAACCATGAATGGTATAAAAATAACACATCCACAGTCAAAGATGTCCCAAAAAAATCAATATAGTATGGAAGATTTTATCATAATAAATCAACTTCAAATAATTGTAAAATCCATCAAAGGATGTTGACATAGATGAAACAAAAACTATTTAAAAGAAATATCTCTTTTTATTTTAAAATCATTTAAAAGTCACATAATTATAAAATAAAACATTTATTTTGAAAATATTCTCATAAGATTGTAAGGGAAGATTCAAAGGTGTTATAACGGTGGAAAATAGCAGCACTCGTTGTATAAAAAAACATCATTTCCATAATTTTGTCAAAATGATCATAAAAGACCTTGTTTGGAAAACGACGGAAAGATTCCTTTATAAATATTTTATAAAAAGAAAAAAAATGGTATAAATGACTTTAATACATAGTATAGGAAATAGTAAAAATGTTTTGAAATACATTTTTAAGAAACATGGATGTGGATGATAAAGAAGTCCCAATAGATACTCACATATAAACAACCTCGAATAATGAAAAGATTGTAGAATTAATACATACCTGATACTTTTCCATGACCGAGGGTACGTTAATCTCCTGTATAAAAGTTAAATAAATTTTATTAAATTATATAAGAACCACATACATAAATATGATATCATATATTAACTTCTAATATTGCTTTGTTAATAATATTTCAGTAGTATCATTATTTCGGGAGTAAACTAATTCATTTTCCTACATATGTTTTTCTACATAAGTCATGTTTGTTATGGAGAGGATGTATTTGATTCATATCCAAAATGATATTAAGTTCTTAAAAATTATTTTTAATCATAAAATGAATATTATTATTGAATTATTATGATGGGGAATTAATCTCATCGTGTTCGTGGAGATGGTAATCCGTACGTACGCACGAGCGACAAAACCATTATATTGATGGTGAAATCATATGTAATTGGATGGCCTATCATATATAAAGAATAATTAACATGTTATATTTATTATTTACATCAATTATACTCATTATTATACCCATCCAAATGATGAACTGTTGAATAACAAACTTCACCACGATGTAGAGATGGCAAGCCATACGTACACACGTATGATGACTTTGTCATTCATAGGATGTATAGAATAATGAATATGGTTGTACCATATTTATAATAACATCAAAATATGTTTTAGGTACTATATTTATTATTCTGGTATGGAAATAACAAATAAAGAGTCAGTAGAATAAGAAAAGAACTTTGAAATAGGTGATGAAATTATTACATCTTCTTCGGGTCCTTCCTTTTGATTTGATCAAAAGGGCTCCTTAGGTTGCCTTTCTGATAATATTAAGGCCTCTAGTTTTAAGTGAGGGTAGTTGGTAGGATATTTGAGTAGGGTTTGGCTGAGACAAATGGATTTGGAGGTGTGATATTAAGAGAAGGGGGAGTACCCTTTTATAAGAGAGGCGGTGGTCACTTTAGGAAAAACCCGAAATATTAATTTATTATACAATCATATTTGGTATATAATGGCTAAAAAAAGAATTTTTTCTTGGATAAGGTAGGTATGGGTCTAAAACCTCTCAACCAATAGGTTTTAGAGAGGTTTATGTCACCATATTAACCTTATCTTTTAGATTTTACTCTTAGTTAAATAGTTTAGCTTTTACCATGTATTCTTGTATTATTATAATAAATGGTTAATAAAATTACTTTAAAACTCCAAGAAACCCCCAAGTGGTTCATTATTGACATATATAACATTAAATATGTCCTTTGGATGACCCTTATATTTTTAGAAATATTATATCATTTAATAATATAGTATTTGTTTTAAAAACTCATTTATGTCAATTTTGACACTATTTGGTATTTTGTTTTTTTGTAAGTAAAAAAAATGATTACTTAAAAAAAATTAAATAAATCCTAAAAGATCATATTAACCTATAAAATTAATGGAATTCATCAAAAGTCTCAATTTAAATTTATTTGGATATTTATAATATCATTTATTTTAATCATTTATTAATAAGGTAATTACTATATCATCATTGTGTAATAAATAAATTTAATTATTTAATATCTAAAATTATAAATAAAATAAAATTATTTAGGAAATATTTTTATCATTCTAATGAATATTTATATTTGAATATATCTTATGTATAACCCTATATTAAAAATAGTTTAGTTATTAAACTTTGAATTTAACACTTTTAACTCTTCTTTAAATAAAATAATAACAAATATTATAATCTAATACAAGTGGACCAAAATGATCATATTTTATTCCTATGGTTGATTTTGGTCGAAATAAACTTATCCAATATAATTAGGAAATTTTTTAGGGTAATTATAATAACATTTTTACCATTAATTACCCTATTTACTTTTAACTGTGGTAATTAAAATTCAAAAGTTACCATTCACCAAAGAATATTTTTATCCTATTGAACCAAATTTTACTTAATGATTTCAACTGTGCCTCTCAGATTTTTGAAATTCAATTTATAGAAGTTGTAAAATTATGTTTTATGCAAATTTTCAAATGTGCCTAGAAGATGGGTAAAAGACGTTAAAAAATCAATAAAATTTTATACATATAATCTTATTATAAAATGCCTCCAATTAATTACATTGAAATAATATAGGTATTATGTATATATTTTAACTTTAAAATAAATTTAAATAAAAATAATAATTATTTAAATAAAAAGTCGGTTTTAAAAAATAACGTAGTGTTTTTCACTATTCATCAAAAATTGAAAGTTTTCAGAAAAATACCAAAAATTCACCCTAAGAGAATTTTGATATTATAAATCAAGAAATGAAGTCCTTTTTGAAAAATAAAATATATAAAATTTCAAAAAGTGGGTATTACTATTCATAATGACTAGTTTGATTGGTCGTGGTGTGCTGTAACTCGAAATTATGTACAATGCAATCTATTTCATTTTTAAAAGAGAAGCGTACCGTGGATGCTTGGGGTGTTACATTATTCCCTCGTTTAAATAATTTCATCTTAAAAATTTCTATAATATTACTGCATAAAAATATTTGGTTGGTTCTTCATCATAAGTTCCTCAGGTTTCCAAATTGCCTCTTCCATTTTATGGTTTCTCCATAGAACTTTTTCCAAATGAGTCATCCGGTTTTTCAACAGTTGTTCTATAGTATCAAGAATCTTGATAGACTCTTCACAATGTGATGGATTAGGTTCCAGTTCTATTTCTTCATAGGTGTGTTCATGCATTGGTTCAAGAATGTATTTTCTCAATAGTGATACATGAAATACATCATGATCTTTGGAGAGACTTGGAGGAATTTCAAAACGGTAAGATACAACTCCAATTAATTCTAGAATTTCAAAAGGTCCAATGTACCTTGGACTTAATTTACCCTTCTTACCGAATCGTACAACACCCTTCCATGGAGATACCTTCAAGAAAACATGTTCTCCTACTTGAAATTCCAAATCTTTCCTTCGGTTATCGACGTAACTCTTTTTCCTACTTTGAGATACTTTGATGTGGGTTTGGATAATCTTAACCTTTTCCATTGTTTCCTCAACAAGTTCTAGGCCTATGTGTTTTCTTTCACCAACATCATCCCAACAAGTTGGTGTGCAACATCTCTTTCCGTATAACGTTTCATATGGTGCCATCTGAATTATTGAATGAATGATATTTTAATAGGAAAATTATACCATAGGTAAATATCGATCCCACATACCTTTAAAGTCAAGTGAGTAATATCTAAACATGTCTTCTAAGGTTTTAATACTCCGTTATGATTGTCCATCAGTTTGAGGGTGGTAGGCAGTGCTCAAATAAAGTTCAGTATCCATGGCCTTCTGAAGACTTTTCTAATATCATGATGTAAAACAGGGATCATGATCAGAAAAAATTGATAGGGGTACTCCATGAAGTCTTGAAACTTCATTAATATATAGTCTTGCTAAACGTTCAAGTTGAAAATCTTCTCTTATAGCAAGAAAATGTGCTGACTTGGTAAGACGATCAACAATGACCCATATTTCATCATTCCTACTAGGAGTCTTTGGTAGACCAATGACAAAGTCCATCATAATATCATCCCATTTCCACTCAGGTATGGGAAGAGGTTGCATAACTCCTCTAGGGTGTTGTTTTCCAGCATTCACCTATTGACAAACCATACTTCTTGACACATAATCAGCAATCTCTCTCTTTGTGTTGTCCCACCAAAAATCTTCTTTCAAATATCTATACATCTTAGTTATACCAGGGTGTATATAGAAATTAGAGCTATGAGAATCGTCCAACAATTCCCTTTTTAGATTAGGTATACCAGGAACACAAAGTCTCTTCCCAAATTTTAAAATTCCATCTTCATATATGAATTCAATCAATCTACCAACGTTCACAGATTTAATTTTCTTATGAAACTACTCATCATTAGTCTGAGAACTGTTTATCCTTTATAGTAAAGATGGTTTGGAGACAAATTGAAAAAGTATTGATGTTTTACCTTCCATGATTATTCCCATATCTATCTTTACTAAATACATGAATATAGGACCCCTTTTGACTCTAATATTATTTAAAACTCCATGATACTTTCTTCTCAAATCTCCTTACACCCTATTTTCCTTCCCTAGGTGGTAGTGTATAGTGAAATCATAATATTTGAGTAGTTAATGGCATCATATTTGCCTCAGGTTGAGTTCTTTCTGTGAGAAAATATACTTCAAACTCTTATGATCGGTATATATCTCACATTTTCTACCATAGAGATAGTGTATCCATATCTTCAAATAAAATATTACAGCTGCTAACTCAAGATCATGAGTATGGTAGTTTTGTTCATGAATTTTTAGTTGTCATGATGCATAGGCAATAACTTGATCATTCTACATAAGGTTACAACCAAGTCATTTCTTTGAAGCATCACTATAAATAACAAACCCTTCATTCCCTGATGGTAGAGTCAAGATAGAAGCATTGACTAATGTTATCTTTAGTTTTTCAAAACATTCTTCACACTCTTTTGTCCAAACAAATTTAGCCCCTTTACATTTGATATTGGTTAATTGGTTAGCCAATCGGGCAAAATTATAGATGAAATGCTGATAATAACCTGCTAAACTAATAAAACTACTTACCTCAGTTATACTCGTCGGTGATGTCCATTCTTGTATTGAAATTATATTTAA
This sequence comes from Viscum album, assembly GCA_963277665.1. Classification (NCBI taxonomy): domain Eukaryota; kingdom Viridiplantae; phylum Streptophyta; class Magnoliopsida; order Santalales; family Viscaceae; genus Viscum; species Viscum album. The sequence continues at coordinate 1,815,538,151 of OY728156.1, forward strand.
AGGATCAATAGAGATTACATCCTTAGAGAAAATATGTCCAAGAAAATAAATCAATTGAAGCCAGAATTCACACTTGCTAAACTTCCCATATAATTCATTTCTTCTAAGAGTTTTTAGAATAGTACACAAGTGATTTTTATGATCTTCTTAGCATTTTTAGTATACCAAGATATAATCAATAAATAACACTACAGAGTCATCAAGATATTCCTTGAAAAATCTATTCATTAGATGTAATAAGAAATAGGGTGCATTAGTCAGCCCAAAAGGCATTAATGTTAAATCGTAATGCCCATACCTGGTATAAAATGTTGTCTTCAGAATGTCTTATTTCTTCACAAATAACTGATGATATCTATATAAAAGGTTAATCTTTGAAAAATATTGAGCTCCATGAAGTTTATCGAATAAATCATCAATGATAGGTAGGGGATACTTGTTCTTAATTGTTATAACATTGATCTCCCTATAGTCAATGAAAAATTCCATAGATCCATCTTTCTTCTTAACAAAAAGAACAGGGGTTCCCCATGGAGAAACACTAGGGTGAATAAATCCCGTATTAATCAATTCTTCTAGTTTTTTCTTTAGTTCCACTAATTCCATAGTGGTAATTCTATAAGGGGTCTTCGATATGAGACTTGAAACAGGAATTAAGTCAATGGAAAACTCAATTTCTCATTCTAGGGGATGTCCAGGTAAATCCTCTGGAAACACATCAACATATTCTTTCACAATAGGTACATCCTATATATGAATATTAATTTCCTCACCCATAGATATTTCACACTCTTCCTCCCCAATAATTGAATTTAGTAAAGCTATTGGTGGTAGATCTAGATAAGAATAAGATGGTGACATTTCTGCTCTAAAGATTAGGTACTCCTTATCATCATCGAAAATTGTAACCTCCATCTTCTTATAATAAATTTTCGCCTCATGGTCTAAAGGCCAATACATACCAATGATTATATCAAATTTAATCATGGGTATGAAAATAATATCAGCCAATAAAGCATGTTTATATTCCATAATGTTAACTGATTGAAAAAACTTTGTTGCAATGATACTTCCCTTAAGAGTTTTGACTGACAACTCCCGTGTTAAGTTAAATTGAAAATATATAATTTTCATAGCAAAATAAGAAGATATGAAATAATGCGATGATCCAGAATCAAATAAAGAATTGGGTAAATTTGAGGAAGCCATTAAAGTATTTTCCACCATGTCATTCAGAGCATCAACCTTAGCAGTAGTGATCGCATAATCTTGGAATTTCTCCCTTGACCTTTTCTGATATAAGTTTCCTTGGTTCTTAAGAAATTAATTTGAATATTTCCCTATTTCTGTACAATTTTAGCATTCAACATTGACAACCTCATTCTTTCCCTTACAATCACGAGTTTGGTGGCCTTTTTCACCACACATGTAATAGACTCTCATTCCCTTCAGGAAAATATTGAGGTGTTTCTTCCCACATTTACTATAGGATAGAAATTAAAAATTTCCCTTCTTCCACTTATTTCCATTTATAGAGTGTTCAACAGATCTCTTATTCTCTTGGATTTCTTTAAATTCATGAAACTTAGAGAATTCATTTTCTGTCTTGATAGCACATTAGACAATATCTTCGTATGATGAGAAGGATTATGAGACTATTTCTTGATGGATAAATGGTTTTAACCTATCAAATAATCAATCAATATTACTCCTTGTGTTACGTATATAATCCGCTACAAGCCATTCTAACCTTTTAAATTTATCCTCATACATTGCAACATTCTCATCCTCCCTTTTCCTCAGACTAAAAAATTACCTTTCCATATCCGCTCAATGCTCACGAGGAAAGTATTTTTCTAATAAAAGATCTTTAAACTCCCTCCATTTCATATTTGATACTTCCTCATCCTCCTTTGTGTTTGTAATTAATGACCACCATTAATCTGTATCTCCTGTGAGCTGATAAACTGCCATGAAAACGTTTTCTATTTCACTACTCTCCAAATCATGAAATATTTTCTCTAAGGAACTTATCCATTTCTCAACTACAAATGGATTTTTAGTCCCATTGAATGTAGGTGTTTGTTTCCTCATGAAGTAGTCTAACATTTATCCTCCGCATTGTAGATCAAGGTGCTCCATACGGGTAAGGTTATTATTCATAACCTAAGTGACTTTTCCTAGTATAATTATAAGATTTTCAACACAAGTTACACCACCAGATACACTATAATTATCTTGAGTAGGAGTTAAATACTTACATGGATTACGTGCAATGATACAGTTTCCATTCCTTCCACTAGGTACCATTTCTAAACAATGGCATACACTATATTAGTTTATGAATCGAAATACATAATTCCAAACTAGTAAAATACCTAAAATAAATTGCATAGTTTATGAATATAATCCATAATCATAAAAAAAGGTTTTCTTTGAGGAGGTATTTACTCATAAATCCTTCATAATTGTTTGTAAAGAAAATTTGAATTATCCTAAGCATATCCCCTGGGAGTGTCATAACCAAGAGTGAAGCAAGGCCCATTGTCTTGTACCAGGATACCCCGGGTCAAGCCCAAAACTCCTTGTTGGAGTTTTCAATCCTAGGAACATCTGTGCCGGAGACGCCTATACCTGCTCGTATCCATACAGATATGTATTGCTTGGAAAATTCACAAAAGCTCTACATTACCAAAATTTTAGGAAGTTCTTCTATACTAATCCTAAAAGTCTATCTTAGGGTAATGTTCTATAATTATATTTTTTCTAAATATATATTCCAAGGTTTTTACTAAACTTCCTTTGATACCAACTGTAACACCCTGACCCAAGTTACCCAGGGTCAGTGCATTATTATATAACATTGAAATGATGTAAGGAATCATGTCCCAAAACATAGATCATTTTAGTAGCCTTGGAATTACAAGATATATACATAAGTTTTACATTACATCATGAAATAAAAAAACAACATTGTGTCCCCATTGAACACTCTTATATCCCTCATCTAATTCCTGTAGGTTAATCATAATATACTTCTTTGCATCCTGGGAAAAATAAAACATAAGAAAGGGGTGAGCTCAGATTCTCAGTAAGGATAACAATATAGTGGAAACTATCAAAAATAAGAATAAAAATTTAAGGCAATGTATAAGGCTAAAATAAAAGCATTATAAAATTAAACTTAAGCATATTATGGAAAAGTTAAATCAAATAATTCCATTTACTTATTAACATGGATATTCTACTAGTCTAATAATCACATTTAATATCAATATCCAGTTTCATAATGATGGAATGCATAATGCCGGACATCATAGCCACATATTCAAGGCCTCGTGTCATGAATAAAAAGAAGATTTTTTCAAGGCCTTGTGACAAGACACTAGTTTTTATCATGAGACCTACCAATGCATCGAGGAGCTATTGCGGCCTCTACCTGTCACTTACTAAGTTCAATGCATTCCTCATATGAAAAGGTTGAAACATAACATAAAAATTCATATTAAAACTAGAATAAAAAACTCTAATAGTTTAACCATAAATCGTGAATGGTATAAAAATAACACATCCATAGTCAGACATATAAAAAACCTTCAATACAATATGGAAGATTATATAAAAGTAAATCAACTACAAACAAGTGTAAAATCCATCAAAGGATGTTGACATAGATGAAATCAAAACTATTTGAAAGAAATATCTCATTCTATTTTTAAATAATTTAAAAGTAAAATAATTATATAAGAAAATATTTATTTTGAAAATATTCTAATAAGCTTGTAAGGGAAAATTCTAAGGTGTTATAATGGCAGAAAATAGTCGCAAATGCTGTATAAAAAACATTATTTCCTTAATTTTGTTGAAAAGGTCATAAAGGACCTTGTTTGGAAAATGACGGAAAGATTGATTTATAAAAATATTATAAAAATTAAAACAAGGGTATAAATGAATTTAATCCATAGTATAGGAAGTAATAAAAATGCTTTGAAATGCATTTTTAAGAAACATGGATGTGGATGATAAAACGGTCTTAGTAGATACTCATATATAAACAATCTCAGATAATGAAGAGATTATATAATTAACCCATACCTTGTAATTTTACTTGATTAAGGGTATGTTGACCTCCGTTATAATAGTTAAATAATTTTTATTAAATTATATAAGAACAACATACATAAACATGATATCATATATGATCTTATTATATTGATTTGTTAATAATATTTTAGTGGTATCATTATTTCGGGTATTAACTGATTCAATTTCCTTTATATGTATTACTACGAAAGTCATGTTGGTTATAGATAGGATATATTTGATTCATATTCATAATGATATTAAGTTCTTAAACATTATTTTTAATCATAAAATAATAATTATTCTTGAATGATTATGATGGGGAATTAATCTCATCGCGTTCGTGGAGACGGTAATCCATACGAACCCACTAGTGACCAAACCATTATATTGATGGTGAAATAGTATGTAATTGGATGGTGTATCATATATAAAGAATAATTAACATGTTATATTTATTATTTAAATAAATTATACTCATTATTATACCCATCCAAATGATGAAGTTTTGAATAACAAACTACACCACAATGTGGAGATGGTAAGTCATACGTATGCACGTATGGTGACTTTGTCATTCATAGGATGGATAGAATAATGAATATGGTTGTACCATATTTATAATAACATAAAATTATGTAGAAGGTACTAGATTTATTATTATAGTATGGAAATAACAAATAAAGAGGAAGTGGAAGAAGAAAAGGACTTTGAAAGATGTGATGAAATTATTACCTCTTCTTCTGGTGATTCCTTTTGATTTGATCAAAATGGATCCTTAGGTTGACTTTATGATAAAAGTAATGCCTCTTGGTTGAATTGAGGGTAGTTGGGAGGATATTTGAGTAGGGTTTTGCTGAGCCAAATGGATTTGGAGGTGGGATATTAAGATAAGGGTAGTACCCTTTTATAAGAGATGTGAGTGTCACTTTAGGAAAAGTTTGAAATATTAATTTATTATACAATCATATTCAGTTTATAATGGCTCCAAAAGGATTTATTTCTAGGATAAGGTGGGTTTGGGTTGAAACTTCTCAATAAATAGGTTTTAGAAAGGTTTAGGTTACCATATTAACATTATCTTCTAGATTTAACTCTTAGTTAAATAGTTTAACTTTTATCTTGTATTCTTCTATTATTTTAATAAATGGTTAATAAACTTACTATAAAAAGAGAAGAGAACCCCAAGTGGTTCACTATTTACATATCTAACCTTATCTATGTCCATTGTAATTACCTTTGATTTTTCATAATATTATATCATTTAATAACATCGTATTTATTTTAAAAACTCATTTATGTCAATTTTGACACTATTTGGTATTTTGTTTTTTTAAAGTCAACAAAACTTGATTACTTCAAACAAAATAAATTAAATCAATCCCAACATGTCATATTAACCTATAAAATTATTTTAATGCATCAAAAGTATTTATTTACATTTATTTGTATATTTATAATATCAATTATTTTAATCCTTCATTAATAAAGTAATTACTGCATCATCGTTGTGTAATAAAAAAATTTAATTATTTAATGTCTATTTTTTTTAAATAAAATTCCATTATGTAGGAAATATTTTTACATTTATAATTAATATTTATAGTCAAATTTATCTTGCGTAAAACACTATATTAAAAATGATTAGTTATTAAACTTTGAATTCAACACTTTTAACTCTTCTTTAAATAAAATAATAATAAATATCCTAATCTAATCCAAGTGGAACAAAAGTATCATATTTTATTACTAAGGTTGATTTTGGTCAAAATAAAATTATCCAATAGAATTAGGACATGTGTTAGGGTAATTATATCATCATTTTTACCATTAATTACCCTATTTACTTTTAACCGCGGTAAATAAAATCCAAAGGTTACTATTCACCAAAAATATTATTTTCATCCTATTGAACCAAATTTTACTTAATAATGTCAAATTTGTGTATTGTATTTTTGAAATATAATTCAGAGAAGTGGTAAAATTACGTTTTATACAAATTTTCAAATGTGCCTAGAAGATGGGTAAAAGACGTTAAAAAATTCAATAAACTTTTATACAATTAATCTTATTATAAAATGAATCCAATGAATTAAATTGAACTAATATAGTTATTATGTATCTATTTTGAATTAAAAATAAATTTAAATAAGAATAATAATTATTTAAATAAAAAGTAGGTTTCAAACAATAACGCAGTGCTTTTCACTATTTATCAAAAATTAAAAGTTTTTAGAAAAATTCCAAAAATTCATCCTAAGCTGATTTTGATATTCCAAATCAAAAAATGAAATAAATTTTGAAAAATAAAATTTATAAAATTTTAAAAAATTGGTATCACTATTCATAATGACTAGTTTGATTGGTCGTGGTGTGCTAGAACTCGAAGTTGCGTACAATAAAAGCTATGGCATTATTCAAAGAGAAGCGCATCATGGAAGCTTGGGGTGTTAAATGGAATATGATTTTACCATAATCGTTATAAAATCTATGAATATATATGATATTTTAGTCATTAATTTATAATTAAAACAACACATAAATAGGAATTATAAGAATAAGTGAACTTGGATGAGTTAGTAAAAATGATTACCTCTTTTTCAGTGGACTTCCGTTAGATCACTTCTTAAGAGATCTAGGGTTAGTCTTTTTGGAAGAAAAAACCCTCTAAAACGTGTATAAATATATTGGTAGGATAAAATGGTGGGACGTAGTCTATCAATAAGGATTAATATGGTGTGAAAAGTGAAGAAGGAAATTCTATGTTTTAATTGGGGTGAGGGAAACTTTTGGAAACCCTAAAAATATTAAATTAATATAAATTAATTTTCAATTAAAAATGGCTCAAAAATGAATTATTTTGAATATAGTATGATTATGGGTCAAAATTAATTAATCCAATGAAAATTATAAATGTTTTTATTATTTTTTAAACCTTATGATTTTTTTAACCCTTATTTATCCCTTCAAACTCTTACCATGATATCATGTAAGTTACACTTAGAGGGTTAATATAATTACTATAAAATTCCAAAATAACCCTAAATGAGCCATAGATGAAATTTTCAATTTTACCCCAATTATGGTTATGAATTTTAGATTTTTATTAATTTTACATCATTTAATAAAATATTATTTATTTTAAAATATAAATAATGCCAATTTCAACCCTATTCATTACTTGAATTTTTAAAAAATCATAACAAGAAGGTAAATTCTAAAAAATACTAATAAATAATCATTAACATGTAAAAGTCATATAAAAAATTCATGTGTGGCATTAATAATCTAAAACATTATTTATTTTAGTACTTTTAATATCATTTATTTGATATTTTCATTAATTAAACAATGAATACATTATCATTGTGCATGACTTTAAATTAATTATTTCTTCACTAAAAATTATAAATAAATCATCAGGATACATAAAAACATTTTATATTTAAAAACACTATATATAGTTGAACATATCCCTTATATAACCCCACATTAAAAATATTTCTCTTGTTAAAAACAAAAATGTGACAATACAGACTTTTCATTGAATATAATATTATAAATGTCATAATATCCTAAAAGTAGATTATAGAGGTTGTAATTTTGTCCCAATGATTATTTAGGTCACATAAAACTCATAAAATGAAATTTTTATAAGGTTTTGGGTAATTTTATTGTCTTTATAATATTATTTTTACACATAATTACCTGATTCAATATTAACTCTGGAAAATAAAATATTACTAAATCTAAAATTCATATGACCAAAATTAAAATAAACCAAATTACATAATTTTTACCCACTTCTTCCAAATATTGAATGTATTTTAAAAAAATAAAAACATAAAATTTATATTAATTTATTTAAAATTAATCTCATTGGCAGAATGATAAAATGAGTTATTAAAGTGAAAACGTACAAAAGATTGCGATGTTTTTATATTCATATTCAATGTAAAATTGATTACAATGACCTAAATTATATTAAATTATATAAAATTAATCTATTTATACTTTAAAATCAATTAAAAATATAATTTAACACTATAAATTATTTAGTGGAAAATGTTGTTTTCAATTAAAATACAATATTTTATCACTATTCATAAAAATATGAAACTTATCATAAAAATACCAAAAATTAAACCAAAGTAAATGTTTTATTTTTTTAAATAAAATTATTATTTTCTTAAAAATTAATATAGAAAAGTGTCCATATTGGATTTAAAATAGGTTCTCCATTAAAAGGTGGTGAAACTATCTTTTTATAAAAATACATCTTCTATGTGTAAAATTGAATTTTATATTATATTACATCATGAAAAAACATAGGATTAATGTTAAACATTATAAAAAATATATTTCATTAATATAATTTTAAAAATTTTATTTTTTTTATTTTATTGATAGAAAAGACACTTTTGGTCATTTCAATAGTTTTTATAAAAAATAATTTATTTTAAATTTATTTTTATATTTATTTATAATTAATTGGTAACCAATGAATTCAATAATGTGTTTTTCATAATTTAGTTAAACCTTTTCATAACTACAAATTTAATTTCTATGAGATAATTTTATTTTAAAAAATAATAATAATTGTATATCGTGTTTCATTTAAGCTCGATGGTTCATGCAACCAAAGATATCAGAGAGATTAAATTTAAAAAGATACATACCATAAAATCTTAGGTTGTTAAAACAATTATTCTCATCACATGAACCATATATGGTAATTCCTTCAATATAATAAAAAATATATTCAATGTAGTTGGAAATTATATTGTATATATCACTTTTCCTTTTTAAATGTAATTAAATGATTTGGTTGCATGCCTATAGAACCCCTTGACATGTATAATAAAAGTTAGCGGAGTGAGCCAAATGATTTGATTATAAATTATATAAACAAATAGATTGTTTCATGTCCCTTTAATTTTTTAACTTGCATGAAAGGTAATGGGATTTACTAAATGACTTATTAAATGGAATCTGTAATACATGGCCTAATTTATATAATGAATAAATTATAAGGTTCCAATTGCATATGGACTTGTTCCTTATTATAGGAGTGGTCTGACTCGATCTAGCCTTGGATTCCCAAGTTAATTTCTTGAACACTCATATATTTCATTATCATTCAAGGATGTCATTTTTTGAGGATGATACCCACCTTGGAGCATAATCCTTGTATACTAGTGGATGCTCGATATGACACCATAGGATCCCTCTATTATCATTATAAGAATCCTTGGATAGACTCCTTGGATCCAACATGGCATCTACGAACATGAGGTTACATGGATACACCGATTGGGCATAGTCATTTCCTATCTTGTGTTTACTTGGTTGAGTTCCTTGGACTTGGTTAGAATCACTATAGTGGAATGCCTTAGGAAATGTCCATTTTTTTACACATAGAACCCTTTAGATAGGCTATATATTATTACTAATCTTTCTCTTTACCTTGGATCCTCTTCATTGTTATCATAATTACAGGATGCCTTGTTATATCTTGGATACTTCACTATTATTATCATGATATGATGTTAGTGATGTTTATACCTCACATGAATAACTATATAAATTGGAACATAATAAATTAATGAAATATTTACATGTTCAGACACTAGTAGAGGTTGAAGTTGGTACTAGTTATTTATATTGTTGTACTACACTACTTTTATATATTTATGCCTACACAGTGTTTTAGTTTATATTTCACAGACTAGATGCTATAGACATCATTGGTGGTGGCCTACTGAGATTATTCTCACACCCCATTTGGGCCTCTATTTATACCTAGGAAGATTTCATGTATGCATGTTTTGAAAAAGGGAAGTATCTTTCCTTGGACACCTGATATTTCTCACTAGCATTATGATGGAGCAAGGTAGCCGATAACTAAGCTGGTGCTCGGGATGCTTGGATAGTTTTTGGATTTTTTCTAATTATTTTTATAGGATGTATTACTTATCACCATGTATACATTTTTTCTAGTTTTGCACACACATAAAATGAATTATCATAAAATTTCGAGTAATACTATCAGTTGATTCTATTATTTATTATTCATGTATTCTTCTACTATGGTGGGTTACTATCCCAGTGCATTTAGTGTCCATTTCTATTGTTCCATATATTTAATTATATTTATTTTGTTACTTACTTATTATATTACCTATCATTTTGGATCCACTATGGTAATGAGGGTATAGTATCCCCACTAACAGACCCTAGGACCTCACTACTAGTTATAATCCTCTGGCATTCAGGGAGATAGGATTGAGGCCATGTGGCCATCTGACTTTGGAGAACCTATGAGCATCACCTCGGGTCAAGACATCTCAAAGTGGTATCAGAGCATTAATTTTTTTACTTAACTATTAGAGATAATAGACAAGAGATTATGAATTTCATTGAACTTGGTTAAGAGTCGTGATTGGGTGTTGCTAACCCATATTTGAGGTTAATGTAGAGTTTCCTGAATAAGAATTTTTGTTCTTATTTTACATATTAATGTTGATATCTTTTCACCCTTGGGTGACACACATGTTATGCGATGGTTGTAATTATTATTATTAAGGATTTAATTTTATCCGTGGCCTGATGAGATAAGGGAAAGTATCATTGTTACATTCATTATTATATGCAACTATAATTCACGTCCCATGCATATTCCATGCCATATTAGTGCATTTCACTTATTTCATTTATTTTTTTCTATAATTTTTGAGTAATTCTATAGAAGTTATTCTATGCCTATGTTGTTCCTTGGATATGATTATGTGGTTTCCAATTTCAATTAATGAAGTGTATGGGACCTTATGGATTGGAACATGTATTTTACTGAGTCAACACATCATATATAAAATCTTACATTTTGAGAATGAACGTGGACTGGGTTTACGATAAATTAAATGGGTGTATATTTTAGTGATGAGGTGTATGGTACTTGATTCACTCGGAATGAAAATACATTTTAATTAGACTATGATATAAGTTTATAAGAAAATACAACTCAAAAAATGTGAAACATGACTTAAAAATTAACTCGTTCCAGTAAATAAAGAGGTAAGGTATAGTTTAACCTTCACCTACTAGAACCCCTATAATTTAAACTCAAACACTTACCAATACATTTCCTTCTAAGCAAGTAACTTGGGTAGTATACCTGGGGTATTGAGCCCTTATTTTTACCATCTTCTGATTTTGATTCTATCTATTTTTAAATCTTGATATAAGGAATGTGATTAAAAGTTATAGACCTATGTCACCATGACATCCTCATGTTAGGAACCAGGAGGGCGGTGACAACCATGTTCCAGACATGGTGGGCCTTGACCTATCAGTATTACCACTGGGAGTTCCACTTGAGGAATCACCTACTATATCTGGTTTGGGAACTGATTCTCAAATTTTTGAGAGTCTCTTACATCTGATGTATTCAATACAATGTTCTCCATGACCTACAACTACAGTGGATGATCATGACCATGAGCTCCAATGGCAGCATCCTCCAACCTTCTCAGGGGATGGAGGTCCATAGGCTACTGAGTCTTAGTTGGAGTCCACTTTATCTGTCTTTGATAATCTAGAGATTCCTTCAGAGAAGAGAGTCAATATTTACACCTATATGTTGTGTGATTTTTCCTAGCATTGGTGGGATGAAATTACCCTAGATGGTCATCATTAGTTCATGATCTAGGTTGATTTTCAAACTACTTTCAATGATCATGTATTTCCTCATACATTGAGGGATGACCAATACAGGGTGTTCATAAATCTAGAGCAGAGTATTATTTCAATCATGGATTATTTAGAGAATTTTACTAATTTTCATTTCTTATCACCACTTCTATCCGATGATGAAATTTCTCATGCTAGAAACTTCGAGGATGAGCTCGATTATGACATACGTACTCACCTTAATGTAGTTTCCCTACCTTAATTATCTAATATCGTCAATTATGAACATATCGATGAGCACAACTAGAGGGAAGTAAATAGTACTAGGCATAGAGGACCAGTTTTAAGGTATACCAATAGTTCCTCTAGTAGTATGAAATATTCCCTTGAGGTTTGACGTAAGAGTAGTGGTGGTCAAAGTAGCTGTAGTATCAAATCCACTGTATGCCATCTGTGTGGACAGTAGGGGAATCTTGAGCCTCGATGTGATAGAGACCTGATGGAATTTTTTTATTTCATCCATATAGGGAATATTCAGAAATTTTTTCAGACCTTTTCATTTACTTCTAATAGGATAGGATACACACTTTCTCCACTATCAAGGTAAGGGTATTTTAAGCCACATCAAGAGGGGAGTTTTAGTAGCAATGATTGGACTAGTTGAGGAGGAGAAAAGTCATGGTTGTCGAGCTACTGATCATCAGTTCTAGTAGAGCGGTCATACATAGGGTAGTCTAGCTGTAGCACAAGGCTGAGGATTAGGTTAGATTCATTATTTACATATGATACCCGAGGATCAGAGTGAAGGACCTTTGATATTACAAGGTACTGTTTTAGTGACCTCCATTTCGGTATCTACTTTGTTTGATAAAGGTTTTTCACACTCCTTCATACATTTATATATTTTGGAAAGTATAAGGATGTAAATTTAGTATTACTATATTTTAATGACCCTCAATACACTGTTGGGAGTACAGTTAGAGGGAATACACCAATGTAGGGACTCTCCCCTTTGGGGTTAGTAGTTACCCTTTCTTGTGGGGCCTCTTTTTTATCAAAATGACTAGATTCGATGTCATTTTCATAGGATGGATTGGTTAGTCCTATATCAAAGCTTTGTAGACTACTATAATTTTACGGTATCGTTTACATCACCAGAGGGCAGTAGTTATCTACACATGGGTGAGTAGAGTGTCCAGGTAAGTAGATTGGGTACTGAGAATCATGGGTAAGGTGGAGTGACTTCCTATATTGTTAATATCTACATAGAGAAGATGATAATACACCAGAAATATTTTCCTCCAATTGTAGATAATTTTATGGATGTCATTCATAATTATTTTTCTACCTTACCTCCTAAAAGAGAGGTAGATTTTACGATTGAGCTCATTCCAGGAGAATCTAGAGTGTCAATTCCTCTATATTGGATGACACCTATTAAGCTCCAGGGGATCAATAAACTATAGGAGGATATAAAGGCTAAATTTTTTATATGTCCTAAAACTTCCTCTAGGGTTCTACCCATGCTTTTATATAATAATGTGAATTGGACCCCTAGGTTCTGTATGTATTACAGATGGTTGAACTAATTTACGGTCAAGAAATGGTATCAACTACCTTGAATAGATGATCTATTTGACCAGATATGAGGATGTAGGGTGTCTTCTAAGATCAAACTAATATTGAGATATCCTCATATGTGATTCAATGCATCAAAAATTAAACATATAGCTTTCTATAGTAGGCATGGTATGTTGGAGTATCTCGTTATGTCATCTAGTATTATGAACATGCCAATATATTTTCATGGATTTGATGATTAGGGAGTTCCATCCCCCTCAATATTCATTTTTCATGGTATTTTTGGATGATATATTGGTGTATCCTCACACTCATAGTCATCATGATAATAACCTTGAGATCATTTTGAATACACTAGGATATAATCATATTTATTCCTAGCTTGTTAAGTTCCACTTATGGATTGAAAAATTTCAATGCCTGAGTCATATTATCTTGGAATCAAGTGTATCTATTGACCTAGAGAAGTTGAGGGTTGAGGTTTCCATGGAGGATCCCAAGAATGTGTGTGATATATAGATTTTCTTGGGGCTAAAAAGATATTACATAAATTTTATACAAGATTTCTCATTCCTTTATTCACCTCTTACTAGTATTACATAGAAGTGTGTAAAGATCCTATGGCCAGAAGCATGTAATAAATCCTTTCAGGAGATGAAAGGAATTATTAATTAGGAACCTATTCTAATTTTACTTTGTATAGGCTACATAGTGTTTGGTGATGAATCTGGAATCAACATACAACTAGTGTTCATGCAGAAGGATAAATTAATTACATAAAGATCTTGGTATTTGAGGTCTCATAAAATAAATTACCTAATGCATGACCTCAAACTATCAGAAGTATTTCATGCCTTATGTTTTTAGAGACATTATCTATTGGGTGAGAACTTTATGGTGTATACAGAATACAAGAGCCTCAAATATATTTGTACACAACATGAATTTAATCTCAGATAGATAATATGGGTATAATTTCATTAGTCCTTCGATTATGTGATGTCCTATATTCCTAGAAAGGGAAATGTGGTAGTTTATGTACTGAGTCAAAAAAACAAAGGAACATTCTATATGGGAAGCTAGTAATGAATGGAAGTTAGTGGACCTCTTTCCTGAGTTGCATATGGAGTTTCATGATAGTCACAAGTAGTCTTATCACTCATCCTAGTTAGTTACCTCTTCAATCCTTAAGAGGGTAAAGAGTTAAAAAATTTCAGATCCTAAAGGCTTAGTTCTCATAGATTTTTTCTAGTGAGGACCCACCTCTAGATTGGTATATGGATAAAGATGACATCCTACATATACATAGAAATGTATGGGTTTCTATAGATGTGAGAGATGAATTTATGTCAGAGATATACACTTCCTATGGGTAGTTTATCTAGGCATCTACAAGATGTATCAAGATATGTGATGCTAGTATTCGTGACATTAAATGAATCAATAGATAACAGACTCTATTATTAGGTGTTCCACCTATCAATAATTGAATTTTGATCTCTAGTGACCTATAGTCTTGTTACCACTGCTTCTAGTCCCAAAATAGAAATGGGAAGATGTTTTTAAAAACATTTTAGTTGTCTTACTATAGTCACCTCTAGGTAGTGATGTAGTTTGGGTTGTTACTGATAGACTGGTGAAATTGTTCGACTTACTTCCCATTTGGGAGACATTCTCAGTTGATGTGTGGGAATAATTGTATGTATGTTAGATCATCTGACTACACAGGGTCCCTCATATTGTCATTTCATATAGGGATTCTCTCTTCACATCACAGTTCTAGTAGGGTTAGTTGAAGGATATTGGTACACATGTGCTTTTGAGCACATCCTTTCACACTCAGAGAGAGGAGTAATTTTAATGATCAATATAGGTGTTAGAGGAAATTATATGAGCATGATACTTTTATTTATGTGGTTCTTGTGAGAATCATATCCCACTCATCAAGTTTACCTACAATAATTGACATTAGTAAATTATTTAAATGCATCCTTTTGAGGCCTTGTATGACAGGTCATGTCATTTACAATTTTGATGGTTAGAGTCAGGTGAAGAAGTGATACTAGGTCCTCATCTTATTTTGGAGGCTTCAGAACATTTTCAGTGGATCATGTATCATATGTCTACTACTTGGTCTTGAAACAACTCATATGTTTATCATCAATGAAGTCCTCTAGAATTTAAGGAAAGGGGTCATGTTTTCCTGTGAGTATCACCAAGGATTGTTCATATATGGATATGGAGTCAAGGAAGTTTTCTCATTATTATTTAAGATTGTTTGAGATTCTATAGGTATTTGGGTTGATAGCCTATCATTTCCTACTACCTCAAAGGTACCATTCCATGTACGATGCCTTCCATGTTTTATAGATCCATCATTATCATTTTGACCCAACATATGTTTGATCCCAATTTGGTTGACTTAGATTCTTATTCTACATTTGAAGAGTATAATATATGCATCGTTGACTAGAGAATAAAGGCTCTTCAACGAAAGTTTTTCCCTTTAGTATGGGTTCTATGGAAGCATGGCCATGTACAAGATGATACTTAGGAGAGGGAGGCAAACATATGGGCCCAGTGTCTGGATTTGTCCTCAGATAGTGTTTCACCACCCTTGGAAGGTGAACTAGGGGACGAGTTACTTTAAGGGGGAATACTATAAGAATCCAGTTTTTCTCTCAAGTATGGATACTTTTAATTTTAGTCTAATTCATTATTTTGGAACTAATATGAATGTCAAATGATGTTATAAAGGTTTAGGGGGTGTATGAGTCTTGTTTGTAGATCAAAACCCTTATTAGTGGAGAAAAAATAGGGTTTCATGGTTAGTAGAAACTATGTGACCTAACACACATGATCTCTTCTTATTATGAAGGGATTGATATTGGGGTGAAGTTGGGTGCGTGGTTTACCCTAATCATGCACCAGGGGTAACACACCCATGCATTATTTCTTCAGTTTTTAGTAGAGTAGACTGGCATAGTTGGTGCACTGTTTCCCTAACCATGTGGGTTCCCTCATTAAGCAGTGTGAGATGCCAGATTGGCGTATGGTTTAGAAAACCGTTAAACCAAGATATTTTCAAAAATATTACAAATATAAACTTAATGAAATGTTAAAACTTACCTCTTCCTCCTTATATCATTCCAACAGAAAGGAGAGATCTCCCCCTCCCATTTTGATCTCCCAAACCCTCTTTCATAGATTTTGATCACCTTCTCCAATATGATGTCTGATTTGATCCATGTTCTTCATATTGTATGTGCATCATTATTTACTTGATTTCATTAGTCCATTTTTCATTTCACTTCTCCTTGAAATATTTATTCAGATTCGACCTCATATTCCAGATTTTTAGGGACTTAATACATTATTCAAAATTCTTTATGATCTATTACAAAATAAAGGCTTGTAATAGATGAGGAGATTCATAGAAGATTAATGTAGGTGTTATATGACCCATACCTCAAGTTTCACAATTTTATAAATTATCATAGTGTGTGTTCCCTGATTTTATAAGTCATGGACTATTAAATTTATTTTCCTAGGAATATATTCATTAGAATCATATTATAAGGCCATTATTACATATGTTATCCATATTTGGAGGTTGTGACTACAACATCAACTTTCCCAAGTAGGGTTTTTCCATATTTATTCTTTTAGTATCTTGTTATGCCTATATGCACCACTGTTCGGGTGTTAGTTGACTTGAACTTTTTAAAGGTAATAATTAATTAAATAAATCAAATTTAGTGTCTAGAATAATTATTTTTATCACTTGACCCTTATAAGGTAAGTGATTCAATAAAAAACATAAAATCATAAATGTAGTTGGAAAATATATTATATATATAACTTGGCCTCTTTAAATGTAATTAAATGATTTGGTTACATGTTCATAGCACCCCTTTCCCTATATAATGTAAGGTAGCAGAGTAAACCTAATAAATTGATTATAAATTATGAAAACCAATGGATGGTTTTATTTCCCTTTATCCTTATCACTTGTGTGAAAGGAAATGAAATGGACGAAATAAATTATTAAATGGAACGATTAATACATGGACTAATCTATATAATGAATCAATTATAGGTTTTTTATTTCATATGGGTCTATTCATTATTACAGGAGTGGTCAGACTCAAGAAAGCCTTGGATTCTTGAGGGAATTCCTTAAACCACTTTTGGATTCCATTTTAATTCAAGGATGATGGTTGTTAAGGATGATACTCACCTTGGAACCCAATCCTTGTCAACTAGTAGAATCCTGGTATGACCCTATAGGATCTCTCCATTATCATTATAGAATTCCTTCGATATAATCCTTGGATCTAACATGATGTATATAGACACGTGGTTCCATGGATACACATGTTGGGCCTAATCATTGCTTATCATGTTTTACCTTGGATGAGTTCTTTAGAATCAGTTAGAATTATTACAATGAAATTCCTTGGGCGATGCCTCTTGGATTACATGGAGACCCATTTAGCCATGATATAGATAATTACTGAGTTGGATCGACCCCTACGGTGAAGGATTCCTTGTTTATTACCTTGGATCCTCTTCGTTATTATCATTATTATAGGATTCCATGTTATATCTTGGATCCTTTACTGTTACCATCATGATATGATGTCAATGATAGTTATTCCACACATGAATAACTATGTAAATTGAAACATAATTAATAAATTAAATGTTTAAATGTTAAGAAACCATTTTAGTCTAATGAAGGTGTTGGGTATTTATATTATTGTACGTATTTAATTTTAAATATGCATGAATTCACACTAAAATAGTTTATATTACACAGAATGGATGTTATAACACAATTGGTGGTGGCCTAGTGAAATGTTTCTCACACCCTATCTAAGCCTCCATGGGTACCCAGGAAGATTACATGTATGTAGGTGTTGAAAAAGGGAAGAATCCCATTGTAGACAATTGATATTTCTTTCTTGTGTTACGATGGATCTTAGAATACGACGACTGATCTAGAGCTTGGGATACTTGGATAGTTTTTGGATTTCTTATACTTTTTTTTATAACAAGTATTTACTACTACAATGTAAACCACTTTGTATTTTTGAAGTCACATGACATACATTTTAATCATCTTTTGAGTATTACAATTAGTTTCTTCTAATACTTAATATTAATGTCTTCTTCCACTACAGTGAGTTACTGGTCCAATTTCTTTATTGTCCGTTTCTACTAGGCCATCTGTTTACTTATATTTCTTCCATTAGTTTCCTATTATATTACTTATCCATTATGCTTCACTATGGTAATGAGGGAATATTCTCCCCACAACCACACCCTAAGCCCTCAATACTAGTTGACAACCTCTAGAATTTGAGGAGATCCACCTAAGTATATGTGGACAACCAGCTTTGGGACACTTATGAGTGGAACATGGAGTCAGGATGTCACATCTACATATGTTTTTTAGTCCAGATACATAATATTATTATTATTGTCTATCATGAATCATATACTTTGATGTATTGATAAAAACTCTGATGACATATGATCATGGTGAGGTAGGATATGTTGGTTGCATCATAAATGATATGAAATTGATGAATAAGTCTTGATTGGATTTGTCCCTTCAATATAAATGGAATTAGATATCTTAGGTCCCTTTATTTGAATGGAATTATCTAATTAAATTCATATCCATGTAGGTTTACCAATGATTTCATTTTAATTATTTAGATAAAGATATATTGAGCATATAGGTTGATGACATAAGTATGAAACCTGCTTGATGAGATTTTAAGATAAAAGGATTATATTACATTGAAATTATTTTCATGAGGTTATTATAATATGACATTAATGTTTTTAACTATGGGTTCTTTGATGTGTTTTAGTCATCAACATTAGAATTTAGATAATGCCACCTTAGGCCATTGAGAAAGAGGCGTAGAGAGTCACAATCAAAGTGTATCAAGAATAGAAATTAAATTCTATTTGAATTTAATAATAATAATAAGTATTATTCCCATCATGAGGTTTAATAATTATTCTAGTTAGTTTGATCAAAAAATTCAACTACCAATTATTCAAAGGAATATATGTGAGTTGAATATTAAATAAATATTATTTGTGACTAAGTAAAAATATAATTTTTATTTATCTCTTATTTATTATTAAAAAGGTAATAAATAAATATTTAATATAAATATTTATTTAGTTAGGTGAATACTAAAATAAACCACTTTTCCAAGATTAGTGAATATAATATCAATTTAATTATTGAATGAATAATATAAGGATATTTATTTATTTAAATAAATAATATTATTCAAGGGTTGATAAATTTCAAGAAGGATTTATGATATAAGTTAAGGTACTGATGAAAATTATATATTTTATTTAATATAACTTAAAAATGTGGATTTATTTAATTAATAAATGATATTTAAATATCCACAAGTTAGCTCTTATCATGAAATATAATAATATTATAATTATTATTCAATATAGGATTTATTTAGAATATGAAATTAGTTAAGGGATTCTGAAACATTAATATTTTTAAACCCCAAGTATATAATCCAAATTATATATCATTTTAAAATAAATGAGAAATGAGTGAACAATAGATCCTTCAATATAATTATCTCAAATCCCCAGAAAAAATTCTTTATGAATACTCTTAATAATGAAAGAAAATCCCCCTACTCCCTCTCAATACTAAGATAAAAATAGAATGAACTCTTCAGGACCAATACAATTCTTGTTATAATCAATAAAAAATGACACAAACTATTTGCTTCATTCATTCTAGCACTAGAAGTACCAACAATGATGTTTTGAGATTCATGGACCATATGTGGATAGCGCTAGAGTAATTCTACCATTGATTCTTCATCATAATGATGGTACAATATAACTATATCTAAATTAAAAATCAATGAATAAATAATTTAAAGGTTTTAGGGAATAGAATATGCGGGTTGGGCCTATTCCAAATAATGGATTTGTTTATTTATTTGGAAAAATCCAAATCAATTTGTGACAGAAACCCTGAAATATTCAAATAGAGGATATTTTCAAATATAATTTATAATTAATTTATCTATACATGAATTTCCTTTTCATGCAATTCTTTTTTCATTGTAAAACTGGTTGACCACTCTTGTTATACCATCATTGTGGTGAAGGACTCAAGGGTAGAGTCCATCTAGAAGTATCCAAATATCATCCACAAACATCATAATTTCATTGTTTGAACTTTGGGTGCTAGTGTGGGAGAACCAAATCACTTGAATTATTTTCATTGATAGTAACAATAATATCTTATAGCCACGAAGTATATCTAGTTCTCTCTATCTTGAGAGGGAGGAGATGGATTAATGCTCTTCATTTCTATGATAATTCTAGAGAAAGTTCTCTATATGGATTCAGATAATTCTATATAGAGATATGTTGTACACAACAAATACTTAACCATAGAAAGGATATAATTCATGTTATATACTTAGGTCCAAGAATTATTTATTTGAAAAAGTACCTTAAAAATCTATTAATTCTATATAAACCCCACATCAAATAAAAATAATAATAATAATATTATTATTTTCTTGACATGTGAAAAACACATGGATATTTAAATATCATTTCCTAAATAAATTAATTAATATTTATTTACATGATATCAAATAAATATATCATTCTAACCAAACCCTTAACTAATCACAAAAATCCTACTCTACATTTATCAAACCTTGAATAATATCTATTTAATTAAATAAATAAATAAAATTGTATTATAGATTTAATAAATAAATAAATATTATATTCACTAACTCATGAATAAATATTTATTTAATATTTAAATCACACACTCAAAAACATTTATATATATATATATATATATATTTTGAATAAATATTTATTGAATATATTTGATCAACATTACCCAAATAATTATTATTCCCTATAAATTGAGAATAATATTTATGCTAATATTGAATTAAAATATAATTTAACTTAGGTTATGGAAACACTTAGTGTGTAGCCCTCAAAGCCTCTTTCTCAATGGAATTCGACTGACTAGCCAGATGTCCAAGATCAACATATTGTAACATATCAAGGAACACATAGAGAAATACGTTAATGTCACAAGGACAATAACATCATATGAATTCTCAGTGTAATATAATCCATTTTTCTCGATCTCTCATCAACAAGGTCATATTAATTGTTTCATAAACCTATATTATTGATATATATTTCAATGAATTTTATAAAATGAACATTCAATAAAACTACCTTGTCTATGGACTTAATCAAGAAGTTTCATTCTAATCAAAGGGCCTAAGATATCTACTTCTATTGACTTGTAGAGATAAATTCCTTCATGAATTATTCATTAATGCCATATCACTTAGGACACATGAAACATATCATATATAATTGTGATCATATATCATCAAGATTTATTCCAATGCATCTAGGTGTGGGATTCACGATATACATTAATAATAATATCTATTATAAGGACCCATACACACATTATCAAATAAGAATACCCAATGACACATATAATACTTGGAATTCCTATATGTGGGTCTATTCTTATAACCTCTTCTCCTTGATATTACAAAGTGAAAAATTTATGAGAATAAGTCATAGTATATTATGAGCCTCTAAAACATAATATATAAAAATAATCTTTATCTAATCAAATATATTTTATTCCACCATTGAACATATATTTTATAATATTATATTATTACTTTAAGGTTCTCATCATAATGGGGAACTTTTATAACCATATGATGTGATAGATACTCTAAAGAAATTATCCTATTAATTTATGTTTAATAACACTCATCATGTGATAATATATTTAATAATATTCAAGTCTTTGGATATAAAAGTAATCAAAATTACAAATTAGTTAGTTCTATTGAATTAACTCCTACAGATTCCCACATGAACTAGATCCAACTATAAATGACTTTGAGTCTGCTATCTCTCACATGATGCCCATGCTTCTACTAAGATAAGGCTTTGGTCAATGATTCGACCACATATCCTATGTGTTAACACTACTTACTATGACTGAATTCCTCTTAGAAAAATCCTTCAATAAGTGATATATTCGATGTATATTCTTATTTTATTAATGTGACCATGAATCCTTATAGACGACCACTAATGTAGTATTATCACAATGAAATTTGATATATTCTTTACTTCTATGAAACATATCAATATATTAGATAAATTTTCATATCCACACTATATATTTAGTTGTATAAGAAGCCACAATATACCAGGAAGTTTCAGATCAGACGAAAGTCTAATATCTATAAGAAGCCACAATATACTCAGAATCTACTATAGAATTAGTGAAAACTATATTATTTGAGATCTACCCACTCATAGTACCTCTATTAAGATAGAATAACATTCCAACAAAATATCATATCATTATAAGATATCGAGAAACTAGAATATATTTATATCCTATAATTAATAACTCTTTGCATCCTCTATGAACCAAGAAAGTATCCTTAGCATACCACAGATACTTTAGGATAGTCTTTATAATAGTCCAATGTTTCTCTCTTGGGACTACTTCATATCTAATACCATTCTCAAATAATATGAAACATCAATCCTAGTACATTACAAGACACACTTGATGAAATCTATCATAGAATCATAAGGGATTATATACATCCTATTTCCCTCTTATTGTGTCTATGAACACATTTTAATAGAGATATGTATACCATGTGACACTGGAAACCATCCCTTATTGGATTATTCCTTACTAACTCTCTTCAATATATAGTCAATGTTTGTTCCCAAATTTAGTCCAACGAGACACATAGATCAATCAAAAATGGTATTGATCACTAAAATTTAGGTTTCTTCACCTAAGTATTTCATGGAGAATCATGTGTGCAATAATATTAAAACAAACTATAAGACTGATAACTCATTTAAAATTTTTAATAAGTCCTCACCATATCCACTATGAAATTTATTTTACTCCCACTAAATCTCTTGTAGACACATGGATCACTTTCATTATTTATGAAACCAAATTATCTAATGAAAAAAATCAAGATTAATATCCAATGATCTAGTTACATTCTTAATTATATATATGATTTTTTTAACCTATTGTAATTTTTTTTATCACAAACTCTTTTGGTTGTGTCATATAGAAATCTTTAAAAATGTTCCTTTAAATAATTTTTTTGAAATCAATATTAAAAATTCCATAGTCATGTTAATATGCTATTATAATCATAATTATGGTAGATTTTAACATGAAAACTACTGAAATGGTTTATATTAAATTTATTTATATTTTATAAAACCTTTAGTAACATATCAAGTCTTAAAGGTACTATTTTTCCTTCCATGTTGAGTTTCTTATGAAATACTCATTTTCACCCAATGGGATTTATATCTACCATAGGATCTACTAGAACCCATACTTGGTTCTGATACATGGAATTCATATCAAAATTCATAGATTCTTATCTTCCTGAAACTTCTAAGTTTCTTACTTCTTTCTTATAATGAAAAGGTTCGTTATTATTAACTAATAATTTGTGATTATTTTCGACGAATAGAAATCCATAACTCTCTAGTTATCTAACCTATATGGTGATCCTATGTAGTCTTTATTTCTTTGGAACAACCACTTCCATGGGACATTATAGAATTTGTTTCAGTTCCAACTCTTACATATCTCAATCATCACTTCATCAATGTTGATCTTTCTACGACTATCCATTTAAGAAATTTGTTCACTATCAATGAATTTTGATTCAACTACCACTATTATATTCTTATCTAAGAGGATATATAGATTATATCCCCTTATTTCCTTGGTATATAATATGAATATACAATTTTCACCTTGGGGTGATAGTTTATTACAATATATATCCTAAACAAAATCTCAGACACCTCATATATATGTATGTGACAAAAGAAATTTCTTATCATGCATTAACTCATTAGGAATTTTTTTACACTTTAGTTAGAACTCATTTTAATATTTGTGTTGCAACCCATAATTTATATCCTCAAAAGGATAATGGAATTTCTACTATACCCATCATAGACCTCACCATGTCTAATAAGGTACAGTTCCTCCTTTTATAGAATTAATTCTATGGTGGTGTATAAAAAAGAGTGAATTGAGATAGAATCCCAAACTCCCTCAGATAGTTAAAAAATATTTGTTAATATAATTTCTTCCATGATCTAAGAGTATTTTATTTATCCTAGTACCATGATGATTCTCTAATTCATTCTTAAAATACTCTAATTAATCAAATTATTATGACTTATACCTCATTCAGTTGAAACATCCATTCTAATTGAAGTCATTAGTAAAAGTGGTAAAGAAAGAGTATCCACATATAGCTTCAATAGGAAAAGCAACACACAAATCTGTGTGAACTTATCAAAGAATTTCTATGGCCTATTCATTGTTTCGAACAATTCGTGGTTTTTCATTTTTCATTATAAAAATTATGAGGAATACCATGTGTTTTTATTTTAAAATAATCTAAATATTAATCATGATATAGCATTGTAAACATCTTGTCTCTTGCATGACCAAGTCTACGATGCTACAACTGGGTGTGATAAGAGTCATGTGAACATCATTAATTATCAGTTTCAAATAATTGTTTTTCATATTCTAGTATATAAATTATATTATTATGATGTTTAATACCATAAAAAATTATAAATTTATAAATGCATCTTTTTTTATTTCCAAACATGAACAAGAATCTATCTATGTATAAACTGAACATAGATACAATGTTTAGGTAACACTAATCATATAGTAATGATTCTTTAAGACTAAAATAAAAAAATTTAGTAAAGTAATGTTGTAATATTCAATACCCAATATAACAAGTCTTTATCCATTGGACACTTAATGATCCACCTCACCTTTTGAAACCTTCTTGGATATACTTAGTTATTATATTTGGATAAAAATATTATCACCAAAATCTATATCAAATACCCAACTAGTAGATATGGTGAGGTTACATTTGATAAAAAAATCACCTGAAAATTCATCATGATTATTCACTGAGGTGAATTTATTCTTCCAATGGCCCATTTTTTGGGATTTTAAAGCCTATTCAAATCACCAAATTCAACATACATAAAAGAGGAACTCCATAAGTTCAATTAATCTTTTTCAAGAAAGTGGAAGTTGATGCCTTTATTATAAAGGTTTCTTTATGAAAGAAAATATAAACATCAAATGAGTTGATGGTGGAGACCATTTAAGATTTACTAGATACAATAGTAGAAGCCTTGGAAACTATAGGGAATCAGATTTTCATAGACTCGAACAGTGGGTTGACCAAAATCTTTAGTTGGTGGTGAATCTTATTACATCAGTTGAATAATTCTATAAAACAGATGTGGGGCCATTAGAAAAAGTATGTTGAATTTAAGTGTAACACTAGATACTTATCTACATTATTTTAATACTTTTTTATTAGTAATATAAGATTTTGAAATATTCTCTCAAAGATATTGGATGAAATTAAGAATCACATAATATTACGTGACCACTTTACTTTTATCATTTCCTTTTCATTTCATTTAAATTCTATGTGTGAGTTTTCTTGGAGAGTGTGTGAGTACTTTAACTTTGTGGGGTGAGTGGGGTACCAATTTGTCCCATATTCTAATAAACTAAGATTATGGGATTTTTTTGTGGTTTGAATTCTATATCAAATAACCTATGGAATCTATCATCTTCCAATGGATTGAAGGATCCATCTTTTTGTGGTTTCATCGATGGTCTTTCCCTAATAATTTTTATCAAAGTCTAGTGGTTCACACTCAACTGAAAACTTTGGTAGCATTCACTCTTTCCATTGTGTTATATTGATTTTTTTGGTTTTACTATCATCAAAATATATAACGATGAAAGAGTTCAAAGATCAAATAGATGAATTTTATGGGACTAATTATATCTTCCAGAGGATGAATATATAGGATTATCTCATCCAAATGAATATAAAACATCAATTTGTGGGAGAGAATCCTGAAAAGATAAATAAAATTGAATGGGAAAACATATATATGAAAAAATATAGTTTCTCAAGGATGTTGTTAGCATAAAATATATCCCTCAACATCCATGAGAAGAAAAATATAACTAAAATAATGGAATCCATGATGAATACTTATAAGAAACCAACTACATTAAATAAGCTATTCATAATCTAATGCTTGTTTAGTTTGAGTGTATTAAAAGAAGGTCAATGGAAGATTATATGAATTATTTCATTATGATCATAAGTAATATTGAAGTAGTAAAATTTACTTTAATGAAATATGTATGAAAAATTATAATGCTTTTAACTTTACAAGAATCTTGGGATTTTATGGTTACTATATTTAGGAATTCTTATATAAATACTAATCCAGTGTTCGAAGATGTTTGGAATCTAGTCCTCAATGAGTAATTTTGAAGAATATAGGTCCAATTGACTTTTGGGAATTTTTTGAATATTTATGGAAGGGGATACTCACCTAAAAGAAGGATTCCTTAATAACCTGAACATAATTACAAGGATAAAATTTATAGAAATTCAATAGTACAGGGATCACTTTTTTTCCTCATGGGAAGCCTAGTTTTCATAAAAGGAACTATATAAATCATATAGAGGTCATCAAAATAATAGATTCTAAAAGTTAAAATTTATTTAACATAACAGAAGGAGGTCATAACCTTCTACTTAGTTTCAATGTTTTTGGGGAGTCATAGGTGGTTGAATCTAGTTCATCCTTATTTTCAACCGATGGTCACAAGTTCATAATCAACTATATATCTATAATTTTAGGGAAGGTTAATCTATATGATGATGAATCTTTGGAAGTGATCTAAAAAGTAGATGTAAATATATGTATGAAGAATGGATGTTCCTTATGATTGAAGGTAGTGAGACACATTCCAAATCTCCAAAATAACCAAATATATATGGAAAAGTTGGATGATGATGGCTGTGACAATAAATTTACAAATGGATTATATAAAGTGAATTAATGGTCAATAGTTTAATGTGAGGAGGAAAATATAGTACGCTCTATATGACTAGAAATTTTTTTGTAATTTAAATAGATATAATTTAAACTTCATAACATATAAAGGTCTAGAAATACAGACTTGGTCTCCTTAGTGAGAATAAGATTAAGGTTATATATGGGAAGAGTATACAAAATCTTGATCAAAACAACATCAAAAGTTGTGAGATTTGTGTTATAGGAAAACAAAAGAGGATTTCATTCAACTTGAATAATAAAAAACCCTTGTACCAAAAGCTAGAATTAGTTTAGTCATATGTATGGGGACCAACCCCATTTCGATCTCATTGAGGATCTCTTTACTTAATCTTTTCTATTGATGATTAATAAAAGAAGTTATGGGTGTATTTTCTCAAGAATAAGTCTAATTTTTCGTTGTTTTATACAGTGCAATGAAATAGTATAAATTTAAAGTGTCTAGAATTTAAAGTTCTTTATATTATAAAATTGAGGAGACTATATTTGATGTAACTTTAAAAAATTTAGTTAGAATATAGGTATTAGACTCAAGAGGATGGTGTAGGGAACACTACACCAAATTTTTGCGATAGAGAGGAAGGAATAAAAATTGAATGATAAGGAAATATGAATGCATGCGCACTTTGAAATTTTGAAGGCTATTTGGGTAGAATCAATTAACACTTCCATATACTTAGTAAATAGAATTCCATCAACTTCTTTGAGAAAAATTATACCAGAATAGATATAGTTATAAAATTTTCATAAAGTTATACATAATAAATTCCTTATAATTTATTCTTATGCACTCATTGATGTGAATAAAAGAGAAAATATGGAGGGAAAGTCGAAAGATTTGTTTCTCATTGTCTATGGAAATGACGATTTCGGTTTCAGGGTATAGGATGATGATAAGTTCCAAACCACATGAAGTTGAAACATTCTCCCCAATGAGAAGATCCTATAGAGGGATTTCAAATCCACTGAATCAAAATCTAAAGGAACGAAAAAACTTTTAAAAGTTAAACTTAATCTCGATGGATTCCCCAGAAATTCAAAAATTCTAGTAATAATAGATATCACCATATGTTCACTAGAAATTTAACAAGTGGTAGATGTGATAGAGTCCTCAAGGTATGGTGAAGCCTAAGGGAAAGATCCAGAAGTTTAACGATTGATAGTTAGCTCATCAGAAGTTGGGGAATTGGAAGCAAAAGAACTATAAAGAGTTACACATCATGTATAATTGATAATATATTCAAGGATCAGATGACCAATCAAAAAATATAGAGTTCAAAAAAATTTATTACTTCTATTAGATTTTGGGGAACAAAAATTCTAGGAATAGGAAATTACTCTCAATGACTCAATGATGTTGGAGTCATCCGTTAAAGAATAAATGAATTTATTAAAGATAAATGTAACTTGGGAGACTATTAAACTACGAGAAGGAAGGTGGGAACTAAAAAGAAAATGGAGTTTACATTTTAATGAGGAATCGTATGGAAGTAGATAATATAAGGAATGGTTAGTAGAGAAAGAACTCTAATAGAAAGAAAAAATCAATTTATTGTTAATATTTTCACTAGTTTCTAAGTATACTACCATCTATAAAGTGTTTATTCTGGGGGGTTTTATGATTTAAACATGAAGTAAATGTACATTAAGACATTTTTTATTCATGGTGAATTGGAGGAGGAGATCTATATAAAGTAGCCCAAAGTTTTTGAATAACATCAAATGTTGGGCCTTTTTTTAAATTTAAATTAAGAATTTACATCTTGAGATATGCACCTAAAAATTGGACCTATAAGTTTGTGCTTTCATGTCAGAGGAAAATTTAATAACATAAAAATTTGATCACTATTTTTATTAGAAGTTATGTTATTATGGGACTTACATCCTACTCCAACTATTTGTGGATGATAAGTTTTTGGTGGGTATGGAGAGTTCATAGATTCAAGAGTTGAAGTGTAAGCTTTCTGGAAGATATGAATTGAAGGATCATGGCCAAAATAATAAAATCTTCTAGATGATAATAAAGGGGGATATGAATTTTTCTCTATTGGTATTATCCCAAAATGAATATACTAATAAGATCATTGAAATTTTTTGAATACATAGATGAAAATATATTTTGACCCCCTATCGTATATTTCAGGTTATCTAAGGTATAGAAACTATCATCAGAAGATGAATCCAGATACCTATAAATATTAGAATATGTATCATATATCAGAAGATTAATGTACATATGTATCTATACACAACTATAAATTTCCTTCGGAATGGGTGTATCAAGTCAGTTTATGTCAAACCTCATAAGGGATCACTGGGAATCTATGATTTGGATCATTTGATACTTGAATGGATTGGATGATACAATTCTCTATTTTAGTGAAGTTTATCCTTTATCATTATTTTTATATTTTTTTTTGGGATTTAGATACCTAGAAGAGTTCAATAGGCTTCATGTTTACTTTTGGTGGAATAACAATTAGTTATATGTATGAGTTATAGCGATCGATTACTTTTTCTACAATATAAGTAGTATACGTAGTATCAAAAAAATATAGAAAATAGTTATTATAGTAAATGTAATAAGGGAAGGATCATGTAAGGTCACTGGAAGGAGGAGTATAATTTTTTGATATTCATAGTGAGATTCACCTTTATAGATAACTCTTTTTCCATGCAATAATGAAACATATTATCTTAGAATTCCATTTCATCTTGAATAAAATAAATGAAAAAGTGTTAGATCTATGGAATATAGTAGGGAAACAAAATTTAGTATATACATTCATTATGTTTTTTTCCTTTAAAAGGATGAGGTATAACTATACATTAGTACGTGGTATAATTTCATGTAGATACTTAATTTATCAATCAAGTGGGAGGTTTTTTGAATTATAAATCCTATTCAAGTGACCAAATTCAAATTTATGAATGGAGTAAACCCATAAGTTCACTTATATCTTGTAAAAGTAGTTTAAATTGACATAATTAGCATGCTTGTTCATTTACTAGAAGACAATTAACTTCCAATGATTTGATAGTGAATACAATTTGAGGTTTACCAGATGTAATGGTTGAGGTGGTGGAAGCTACAAGGAATTAGAGGTTAACCAACTCTAATAGTGGGATGTCCACAGTCTTCAGTTAGTGGTATAACCTATTCCATCAACTGAATATGTCACACCATAACCAAGATTTATTAATCATTTTTAATTATTTAATTATATTTATCCTCAATTGTTTTTTGGGTTCAACCAGTTTTAAATTTTGAAATTTTTAATTTTATGAATAGTAATTCTATTTTTAGAAACCATGTGAAACCCATGCGAGTGCATCTGTAATTATTACTAAACCAACTGCACTGTCAGTGCATAGTTTCTCTAATCATGTGACATTATCATGAATGGTTTATAAAGACTCTAGAAGAGGTTCTTTGTTTGGCCAACTATCCATAGTGTATATGGGTAATTGTTTTTAAAAATAACCTTTTTACTAAAGAAAAATAAAACCCTTAAAGGTTTTATCTCCCCATCACACTCTCTATTTGGGATGAATCCTAAAGGGGGGGCCCAACCACACATTACCTTATATCCTTATAAGAACCTAGCCATAAAAATAACTTATTCTAGTGTTTTTGATCTAGAATTAAAATTTGAGGATATTTTAAGTTTATAGTTTTAGAGAATTATGACAAAATATTATAAACTAAACCAAGACATTACAAGTGGACACTTATACTCAGTATCTATTTTTTCACCAAAGGAAACCCTTTAAAAAAAATGATTCGAGACACATCAAAAATTCATTCATCATGAAATATTACTTTCTCTTACCAATCCTAAGATTTGTGAATTTTTTTTTAAAACTTACAAAAAAACTCAATAAGTGATATAAAAAGAAAGAAATAAACCATTATTGCATGAATAATTTAAACCCATGAAAAAATTTCCACAATGATATAATTTCACCATAAAAAATCATCTATTTAGCTCACATCATGAAATCATAAGTTTCCTATACAAACACCATAGTAAAAATAAAACAGAAAGGTAACATGGGGAATAAATTTCATATCATACTTACATTGTATATTTCATGGCTATATAGGGAGTAACCTTCTTTGTTATATTTGGAATACTTATCACAGTGTATTCCCTTAATCACTTAGGAGAACCCCTATCATTTAACTCTGTCTTATTACCAAATTCATTAGAGATCTATCAAGGGCTCAACCGACCTTGGTTTATCATGGAACCAACCATATTCATAAACAATTTCCAAGAACCATAATATAATCATAACACATAAAACAAGAATAAAAGGAAAAAATAACATTTTCACTTTGAAATCACATTTCAGTTTTACTTAAATGTGTACTCATAAATGAAAATACTTTATTTAAAAATAAAAGTGTAAAATTTTAAAGTAAACATCAAAAAATTAAAGAAGATTAAAAGTTATAAATTTTTTTCATGATGTATATGTTAAAAAAATTTCAAGTTATCGAAATAATTATAACTTTTTAAAACGTAATTAAATTATTTAAAAAAAGACTTTTGAATCAAAGTATCCCAAACAAATTTTAATCTTTTAAAAGGAATTAACATTTAAAAACATTAATTTCCATATAAATAAATCCATTAAATCATTTTGAAAACATTTACATTTATGAGAAATATTTAGAAGAATAAATCTTTAAAACATTTAAAACAATATTTTAGATAAAGAGTCTCATAACTTGAGTCTGGCTCGTCATATACAATATTTATATCTCTAAATAATAAAATTTTGCTAATTATTTATGTTATTTAGAAAATTTTAAGGTTTAATATTCCTTTTATATCACTTATTATAATTTTATAACAATTAATTAATTTTTTAAGTTCATGTCGGATGTTTTGACATCATTTGATACTTGAGTCCGAGATGAATTTGATATGATGTATATAGTCAAAATTTGCATAAATCCATCATATATAGAATAAAATTCATGAAATAAAAATAAATTTTATAAATAAATTATACTTTCAGATCAAACCATTAATTATGGATATGGAAAATGAACTATGTTACCATCATGGAGACGGTAAGTCATAGGTACGCATGAGTAACATTTTCATTTTTCATTGATCATTTTGGAAAAAAGATAAGTGTTTTTTTATCTTTAAAGAATTATAATAATATAATTAATATATTATTAATCCTTTAAAAATACATATATATATATATATTATCTAAGTGATTTTCTAACTAAAAATTAATCACATCGCTTCATGGAGGTGATAGTTTACACATACGCACAAACGACAATATCATTTTTATGTACATGAAATCTAAGAACGTAATTGAAATATTATTCTATTATAATGATAAATATGTCATGAATATCACATAAGTACATTAATTACATCATTATAACAAGTATTTATATATGGTTATAGAAAATGAATTATATCAGTCTGTGGAGGTGATAATTTGCACATATGCGCAAATGATTAATTCAGTTACCACATTATGTAATCATAGATAGATTTAGGTTATTATATTATCATAATAAAATATAATTATATTGATGATACTAAATTTATTACTTCATCATGTCTAAAGGATATTTAATGGAAGATAAATAAGAAATAAAATAGAAACATTTAATGAAAAACATTTCCTTTGCTTCAAATGATCACCTTTGATTAACAACTTAACACATATAAGGGGAATTTTAGGCCCAAAATAAGGCATCTAGAATGTGGGTAGGTATTATAGGATGGGTTTGGGTATATATTGGACAAAATAATGGTTTTTTAATCTTAAGATATAGATATGAATGGGTTCCCTTTTTGAGGAGATGGGAGGGGCACTCTTGGAATTATATAAAATATTACATTATTATAAATTAATTTTCTATTACAAATGGATCCAAAAAAAATTATTTATAAAATAAGATTATGGGGGGTCTAAATAAATTCATCTAATTCAAATTATACATGTTTTTATTTTTTTAATCCTTATGCTTTTGTTTTAACAATTTTTATTCTTGCTCTTTTATCAAGTAATTTTCAATTTGAGGGTTAATAAAATTTTCATAACATGCAAAACGAAAAATCAGTTAGTAATTAATGGAATTTATAGAAATATATCAAATTTTTGGATATTTTTTAATTTTTTTTAAATTTTATATCATTTAATTAATAATTTTATATTTTAAGATATGAATTATATCAATTCTGACACTATTCATTACTTGACTTTATAAAAAATCATAACTAGTTGATTACTTATAAAAACATAATTAAAATGTTCCCTAACATGTCATTTTAATTAATAAATTTTTTTATGGTATCAAATATTTAAAAACATATTTATTTTAATATTATTAATATCATTTATTTGATTCTTCCTTTAATAAATAAATTATTGCATCATCATTGTGTCACTATTAAATTTAATTATTTAATATATAAAAATTATAAATAAATTATAATGATGTATATAGACGTTTTATATTTTAATGACTATTTATAGTAGAATTTATATTCTATATGACCCTATATTAAAAATGGTTTACTTAATAAAAATATTAGTATCACATTTTTAACTTTATTTTAAATAAAATATAATAAATGTCATATTCTTATCCTAGTATATTAAAAAAGACATAATTTAAGTATAAGGCTGATTTTTGTTGAAACCCAATCATCCAATGAAATTAGTACACGTGTTAGGTAATTTTGTAATATTACTTTTACCCTTAATTACAATATTTACCCTTAATTGTGTTAAATAAAATAAAAAAGATAATATTTACCAAAATTTATATTGATCCTATTAGAAAAATAAATTCATACTTATTAAAACATTTTATGTAAATTTTTCTAAATTAAATTCAATTAATTGGATAAATTAAGTCTAACACTAATCCTATAGATGTCACGAGAAGGCGGGTAAAAGAGACGTTCAAAATATCAATAAGTTTTCATATCTAATTTTATTATAAAAATTATTCCAATGAACTAAATCAGATTAAAACATGTATTATTGATCTAATATGAATTTACAAATAAGTTTAAATTATAATAATTATTTAAATGATAAATTAGTTTTTAACTACAATGTAGTATTTTTCACTATTTATCAAAAAATGAAACTTTTCAAAAAAATACCAAAAATTAACCCAAAGATAATTTTGATAATAAAAATTCCAAAAATAATTTTATTTTTAGAAAATATAATATATAAATGTGTCAAAAACTATATTTAAAATTGGTGTGCCATCAAAAGGTAGCGAAACTGACTTTTTTTAAATAATACTTTTGTTCATAAAATTTTATTTTTTCTTGTATCATGTCTAGAAAAAATAGATGAATCATAAAAATTAATTTAAATATTATATAAATAACTAATATAATACAAAAAGTTTGATTTATTTATTTATTAGTATAAAATACACTTTTTCACATTTGAATAGTTTTTTCAGAAAAAAATTTCATTTTATTTATAATTAATTACTCACCAAAAAAATAATAATATACCCATGTGTAAATCATATTTTTATAATTCAATTAATAATATTAATTAAATCATTTCTAAATAATATGGTATAATAGTAACATTTAAAAAATAATATTTAATTGTTCATTTAAACATGATGTGGTGTATCTTGTACGCAATCAAACACAGTATTTTAAAAAAATATAGATGTTAATGTCCTCCCTCTAATTTTTGGTCAATTACTTCTTTTATTCCTGGTGTGATCATCCCAGGTAAGTGTTTCTTCTTCCCTATCTCTATCTTCTTTCACCCCCTCACTCTTGGTGTCCCACTTGGAACATCACATATGAGTTGAACCCTAGGTGTAGGGATGACAACTTTTTAGGTATTTTTGTTACACCTAGGTAGTTTGATCTCTCTTTTAGGTATCATTGGATCATTTTTTGTGGATTTATTCTTTGGTTGTCAAAGGAGACTAGTTTTTAAGTAAGTTACCCTATGTCTAATCCTTTAATTTTAGAAGTTTAATTTCTAGTTTTTTAAGGAGTGTTTTTTATTACATTATGAATTATATGTTTTATGGAAAATGGTTATGAAAAATGTAATTTTTTTCTTCATGTATTCGATAAATTCTTTAAGTTATTCCATGGTTTTCCTTAGTTAAAACATGTTTTCAACCTTGTTTTGAACTGTAAAGCATCTTAGGTACAGTGGTGGTTTTTTAAATTATTTCTACCAAGTGAAATGAAAATTCCCAATGATTTTTTATCATTTCAACCATTTTTTATATAGTCAAGTGGAATGGTTTGGTTTCCTAGGAATCCTTTAGGTAATTTCCAATATTTGGATTATTGAATGTGGCTTACACTCATATACATATATAGATATAGATATATGTATATATATATATACATACATACCCACTTTGTGAATATTATCTCATAGAAAGTGGAATATGTGTATTGGGATAAGAGTTGTTTATATATAAATCAATGTGCATATGTTGTAAGTGTGAAGTGTGGTTTTAGAACATGGAATCTTTGTGAAAAAGTGGTTTTCCAAAAGAAAAGGGTTTTAGTTTTATAATTATGAGGCATAGTTGGAAATTTGAGATGTTTCACTAAAATGAAAATCCCTATGAAGGAATGCCCAATGTATTGGAAATGTGATGTGTGTGCTAAATGTGTGATATGTGATTGCTTCTTAGAGTAGGGGATTGTGGATTTATTATGTATAGATGAAATGAAAAAAGTGGTTATGATTAAAATAAGTGTATAAGTGAGAAAGTGAATGTTTTTTTGTGAAAATAGTTTGTTATTTATGTATATTATATCTATATAAAAATAACCTTCATTCATATATCATTATAAGCCTTGGGTAGTTAGAAGGGATCACTAGGTACACAAGTTTCTCTAGTTTAGTATTACGCTTCGACTAGTAAACCTGGGTTAGGCTTGTCTTCTCATGGGATATTCCCCTCATTTGAACCAATGAGGGTGACACTGAGTGTTAGGGTGACTTGATTGTGGGTAGACCAAACTGGTAGAGATTTATTATATGTTTTTATATCTCTATCCTAGGTCATAAAAACTTGCTTCCATGATCCCATGAAATAAGTTTTACCTATGCACTACTCTCCACTATTTTTTTCATTTTCTGAAATGGTTTCCCATAGTTATGTCTTCTTAATTAAATTATTATTTTACCATATTCTACTTAATGTAAATGGGTTTTAGAAAATTGAATCATTCTTTTGAAATGGTTTTCACAATAATAAGGGAAAATGGTTTTTGAGAAGTTCCATATATTCATTTGTTTTGAAAAGAAAGGAAACCCTAATTTTATATATTTATATCTTCAAACTATCTTGAAATGGTTTTCTATTTAAAGTTAATTAATAGGGTTTGGTTTCTATTTTTTATTCCCCACTGGGAATTTTTATGCTCACGCCTATATGTTATCATTTTCAATTGCAGGTCTAGCTTATCTTTTATTCTCACCCATGTGATGTTTTGGTTATTTTGTTGGATTGTGACTCATATAGTCACATGGAGGTATATGTTTAGTTTAGATTCATTCCATTTTCTTTTATTAAATTATTCAATTGGGATTTTACAACCCTATATGGGAACAGGGTACCTATAGTTGCTGGTACATGAAGAGAAGGAATTGGTCGGGCCTCTTTTCCATGTAGTAGAGTGTTTATTGAGGCTGAGGGAGGTTTTTGGTGCTCACTTTTTTTTTACTAATTTCTTAGTTCGAATACTTGGTTTTTTCTTGTTATTTTTCTCTTCCATGGATTTGTTATGTACATATGGTTCATGCCAAAAAATTTATTTATTCTACCAGTTCTTGGATTTTATAGATTGTTTGTTAGGTGAAATTATTCTAAAGTTGTAATTCCTTGATACCTAGGCACCTGTGCTACCCTATAAGGATCATGAACTCCCTTTAATACTTATTGTGGTCTCATTTAGGCATTTTATAAAGGGATGGATCGGGTTGTTTTATGATGGAATAATTCTATAAAAAGAGGTGGTGTCATTTGATAGATTATAATGAATCTAAGTGTATCACAATCTCACTAATTATTTTTTAATTCTCATTTTTATGATATTATAAGAGTTTGTTGTGTTATCCTATAAAATTGGGGTTAAATTTTGAACCCCATAATCTTATTTGTCCAAATTACTTTTCAAGTAACCCTTCCTTTTCCTTAAATATATTATTGTGAGTTTTCATAGAGAGTGTGCAATTAGTGTTACTTAGTGTAGTGACTGGGGTACCTAGTCTTCACATCTTATGATACAATAATCTTAGGGGAATTGCTGATAGTTTTATTTCAACAGCATATAACCTATAGAATTTGTGATTTTTTGGTATATTAATGGGTTCATCTTCGAGTGATTTCACCGACAGTCCATCCCCAACACCTTCCCTCTACATGGAAAACATTCTATATATTGTTCTTTATTCTTCCTTTGGATCTTTAACTTCTTGATCGGGCTATGTGAAGAATCTGTAGACTTAGTGTTTTGGCCTTTAACTTTTCCCTTCCTCTTTTACTCCATATGTATAGGAATTTTTTTGTGCCTTATATTCTTATCTTCCTAGATAATCTATATAAAAATATTTAGGAGAAACTTGTCAATATTTTTTATATTATAATTCAAAATAAAACTAGAGAAAATATGGGGGAGTTAGAAAAGTATGTGGTCGGTGCACAACTAATCAAGTAGCATGAAACCTAAGATGTCCAAAAATTCATTATAACTAATCATATTTACTACAAGAGGTCCATTTGAAGCACATTATCTAGTATTTCACATGAAAATTTCCTTGAATATCTCATACCTCTGATTTATAGCATTCTCCTAATAGAGATCGCAAATATGGGACAACATCGTGAATGCATCTATGATTTTATGAATCTTTAGGATCTCAATTGATATATATATATATATATATATATATATCATCATCATGAGTCATTTTATATCTAATTAATCAACAACATGTTTCCAAAAGAAAACTTTTCACTCCTCACCAGTCTCCTTAGAGGGCTCCTTCTCTAGAGCAAGGGACACCAACACAAGAATTTTCACTCTTCGCGTAGTATGATGTGAAATTTCCTATACCACTCTTTGAAATTCATGTTAATGATTATATTATATTTAAATAATATCTATAAAAAGGATAATTTTCATATTTTATTACTTATCTTATTCTATAATAAAATAAAATATGTTTTAGTATTTTTTATTCACTACCAAAATTTGAAGCAATTTAAAAAATTGTTACTATCACACTATTATATCAAATCTCATTTTCCCTCATCGATAGATTTTTAATATCCTAAATCATGGATATTCTAGTATAAATGATCCATATTTACCCTATGATAAAAAATATAGGGGACTGATAATTTTTTTGAAGGTATTTAGGTAGGATCTATTTCCAACACCATTAACTCATATTTCCTTAATCCATTGAGCGGACTCTCCAATCCTAAAATCTCGAACTTAGATTTCCTCAAACCATATTTCTTAGTTTCTCCAAGTCTTATATATTCAATTAAATCTAGATGGTAACTTGGTTAAGTCAACCCAAAACTTTTATTAAAAATCCATGATAATTGAAAACACTCGAATATAGGCTATACAAGTACTTTCAATAATGGTTGCATTTTAACTCAATTAATGGAAGGATTTACTGACTTAATATTTCCTTGAAATATTTTTTTCCTATGTATAAATATTATTTATTTTATCTTTTTAAATTATTTTTAATATTTTTTATATTTTAAATAATTAATTCGAAATGTCTTGATAAAGTAATTTATGAATAATCCATTTATTTTACTCCATCTTACTTACTTGTTAATTCA
Source organism: Viscum album (assembly GCA_963277665.1). NCBI lineage: Eukaryota > Viridiplantae > Streptophyta > Magnoliopsida > Santalales > Viscaceae > Viscum > Viscum album. The sequence continues at coordinate 1,815,577,476 of OY728156.1, forward strand.
TTAACTTTATGTGATTACATTTAACATCCAATAAACATGAATATTATAAACAAAAAATTAACCATTCACTAGATATAAATAAAATAAATATATGTTTCATGTTCCTGAGATTTAATATGGGTTATTTTATTTAGAAAATGATAAATAAACCCTTGAATCAAGGGGGTGTCTCTTGGAATTGAGCTTGGTTTGAGTAGCAGCATTCCGCCTCTAACTTGTGTATCCCTTTGGTTGGTTTCACCTTGGATTCTTATTGACCAATATTCACTCTCATGGGAGCTCCTCCCATTACATATGTATTACTCACACGTAGGTAAGGAGAACCATGGGTATGGGGTTTTATAAAATAAATTGTGGATACAAGTTCCCATAAATAATAAAGAGGAGGGAATGAATTGTATATCTTCATTTTAATTTATCAATAATTATCACCAAACCCCATAAAATAAAAATTAAATTAATAAAAAAACACATACATAGTTCATTAAATCTCAGGATCACCCTCACATGTAATGTATATGTATTTAAAACTAGTTAAAATTCATTTCAATTCATTCTTTATTAAGATAAAATTATTTAGTTATTAAATAAATTATCATATTAATTAATTAATTCTTTTATCTTAATTTTATATCAAAACAGTCATGTAAGTTTAAATCCACTATAATTTCAAATAAATTAAATTAACTAACTTAAAATTAAAATTAATTAAGTACATGAAATATAGTGACATAGAACATGACTTGTACCTATATGGTGAGTATTAAATTCTATATTGAATTTTACATCCCATATAGAAGAGGCTACATGATGTGTACCCTTCTTCTCTATATGGTGTGTCCTATCACTTGCATGGAATGTAATTATACTATGTATGGTCTTTATCATGTATTGTGTACTTACATGGAGTGTAACATACATGGTGTGTTGTGATACTGCACGATGTGTTGTTATGTGAGTCAAACTATATAGTCTTCATGACATGTATGTCCACATGGCACACCAATAATATACAAAATGTTTACTAATAGTAATTCTTGTGAAGTACAAAGTGTGTATGATGACTATAAACATCTTGTAGTTATATAATAACGTGGAAAATAGTTAATTTAAGTGTTTAATTCTACATGACCCTCCAAAAATCACTAGTCATGTAGTTTTTGGGAAAACCCTATCACACAACATATTCATAAGATATACATCATATAGTTAAGTTTTAATGTAATACTTAATTTTTCTCCTCATAATTAATTTATATCATACAACCTATATCAAAATATAATCTATATGAATGGGTATGAGTTACATAACATGTGAAGCCTACTAAATTTTTTTTACTTCATTCTCTAACCATATTCACTATATGCATAGGGACACAACGTGTATTTTTTTGGATATTTACGTGTTATACTATGTATAAACCAATTAAATGTCATGCAATCACAATTTGGAATTTTTTCTCAACTATCAGTTAGTACACATCATGTAATAAATATATGTCACATACATTGACCACACAGATTCTGTGATACTTGTAGGCCCTTACTATGTTGGGTTACATAATGTGCACACCAGATACATGTTGTGTAACCCTATTAAGTCTTGCACCAACTATTTTTTCAATACACGGTGTGTAATGGTTCCATGTAATATACTCCCATACCATGTGTTGTGATTTATATGAGGGATCTTATATGGCTAGACATGGGTATATGGAATGTACTTTTTAGTTACATGTTGTGTATCTATGTCATCTGACTAGAATTATTGACACTCTAGATGGGATCTTTGAGTTCTCTTCTTCTATTCTTATCCTGTTCTTGGTCGTGTGAAACAAAATGATAAAGTTATGTTGACTTTTTTTAGAATGAAAAACTATAAATAAAATAACAATAATTTAAATTCATTGTTTAGTTAATAAATGATAAATAATTATAATTTGATATGTGACCGATATGATACAACATAAAGGTTTTGAGGTACAATGTAAGTAAATTTGGCCTAGACCCAATAATCAATTTTGTTGTTTTATTCAAATAAATCCTAAAAACATTATGATAAATTCCCTAAAATATTAGAATCAATGGTATTTTCATATATAATTTCTAATTAATTTTTATATATTTGAATTGTCTTTTATTTTATTTATTTATTTATAGTTGAATCTGTTGAACACTCTTTTATTATTATCATTGTGATGAAGGATTCAAGGGTAGAATCACTCTAGTGGTATCCATATATCATCCACAAACCTTGAAACACTTTATTTGGAACTTTGGGTCCTATAATGAAAAAACTAAATCACTTGCATCATACATCATTGATCACAAAAAGAATCCCATCCAGTTTTGAAGGATTCTTTCTAGTTCTCTTAGTCTTGGGAAAGAAGAGTAGGACCAGTGCTCTTCACCCTTGATATCATTCAAGGGAATTTTCTATTTAGGGATTAAGAGAATTATATGAAATTTTCTCTCTAGGGCTTGTGATAATTCTCTAGGTACCCTTAACCAGTATCATCATTTTAAGTAAACCCCACCTTGATTACTAATATTATTATTATAAATAACATTTACATGATGTCTAAAAAACACATGGATATTTAAATATCAATTCTTAAATTAATTAATTAATTAATATTTAATTAAATTATATGAAATAAATATATCTTTCTAACTAGACACTTAGATTTTCCCAAAAATCCTCTAAGTAATTTATCAAACCATGAATAAAAATTATTTATTTAAATGAATAAATATCATTATATTATACATTAAATAAATAAATAAATATTATTTTCACTAACATGTGAATAAATATTTATTTAATATTCAATCCACATAAATATATTCAATTAAATAACTGTTAGTTTAATATATGAAATCAATATAACCTAAATAATTATTATCCCTAAAACTTGAGAATAATATTTTTTTTCTAATATTAAATTCAAATAGAATTTATCTGAGTTTTTAGATACCCATAGTATTGGACCCTCTAGGACTCTTTCTAAGTAGAATTAGAATAACTGGCCTAAAATCTGGGATCAAATTCTAGTAAAACATTAAGTCTCCCAAAGATAAATACATTAATATCATACCAACAACAACCTTTTATGAATACTCACTATATAATATAATTCATTTATCTTGATATCTCATCACTTAGGTTGCATTAAATTATTCATCAACATATATTTTTTATATATCTTAATTGGAATTTCTTAAAATGAACTTGTTAATAAAATTATCGTGGACATTTAATTAATCATATAGATCCATTCTAATTAAATGGCATGATATATAAACTTACATTAAATCTAAAGGTAAAAATCATTTCATGACTTTCATATCACCTATGACACTCCTAATATATCCTACCTCACTATAAGAATATATCATCATAGTTTTCATCAATACATCTAAGTGTGTGATTCATGATATACATTAATCAAAATCTCAATTCTAAAGACTAATACACACATCCATATATAGGAATATCCAATGACATATATAATATAGGGAATTCTTACTCATGAGTCTATTTCTCCTATCTTAGATATTACCAAGTGAAAATTTCATTAGAAGAAGTCTCAATAGGTTATGAGCATCCAACACCTGATAGTTAACCATCATTTGTATCCTATAGTATATATTTTATCCGTCCATAGAACATATATTTAATTATATTGTTATAGCACATCAAGGTTCTCTTCATAATGGGGAACTATTATGAGCTTTTGATACAACAAATACTATAAGAATATTATCACATTAATGTTATGTTAAAGAAAAATCACATGTGATAAGATATTTATTATTATTCAATTATACTTTAAAATAGGATAGCATGAACCCCCTTTTTATTAAAACAAGAAAAATGATATTTTTATTTTTTATGTAGAAGAAACCTATTACATATTCTGTCATATCAGTGGGAATTAAATCACATTAAAATATGGTTATAGCCCAAACTACATCATCCTTGTCCTACTTACCATTGCCTAGGTCACCCTATGTCATTTTGACCATGCACCCTCACACCAAATAGATTCATCATTGAGCTATCCATCCCTATCATCACCACCATCGCATGTGCATCACCGTGTAAATAGAAACCATCACCCCTTCCATCATCACTACCTTCATCACTTTTTCATCACATCATTGGAATAAAATACCCCTTACAATTCCATTATCTAGCCATTTCTCCTTGTCCTTACTTTTGTTTCATCAGGGGCCATCATCCCATCAATCTCAGTTGAGTGATTCCTGAGATCCTACCCCCAAGGTCATCGTCTCAATAGATGACCATCCAATTGTTCCCTATGTTTTCCCATCCTTGTGTTAACTAGATAAAACCACCACCCAAATTGGAGCCCATAGTGGATTGAACCCCTGATTTTGATGCATTATAGAAGGAGGCTGACCACTAATCTACCACATTAAAGGTATATTATTCAATTTTTTTGAATATGTAGTTAATCAACAGTAAAAAGTAGTCTATTTCAGGGCACCAACTCTAATATAATTATCATGATAAGGTAATTATCATTTCAAATTAATTATAAATTACCCATTATATGATCCCTTAAATAGATAATATGTGGTTTTGTTATCCATTTATTCAAATTATTTGAAAAAGACGATGAAAATCATTATTGTGAATGGGCCTGATGACTTTCAGTGTTCCCCAGACCCATCATATTGAGCATGTGATCACCAATGGACATGGTGCCTTTTGAAGTTGATAGAACATAGAGATTGGAACTATATGGGTTGTTATAGTCCCAAGCCATTATTTTAAGCCTTGTATGGTATTCATGAGTATTTTGTGTTTATGGAAACTCATGTTTTGGTTGGTTTAAGTGTTTATGGGGACTTTTTAATAAGAATGTTGTCTAAAGAGGTTTGTTATGGAATAACTCTTGTTGGGTAGGTAGTTATATAAAATACTATGTTTTTCATGGGAGGTTAATATTTATGCATGTGTTATATGTTGGGGGATAAAATACTATCTTCCAAAAAAAATGGATCCCCTTTACTATGGGTAGATTATCATAAGTACGATCATTGACCCACCATAATTTGTTGAATAGGTCTATGCATTGGAAAACAAAACCTTTAAAACTTGTCTTATCATTAAACTAATTTTATCCAAAGTAGTAACACACAACACCATACCAACCACACTAATTTTAACTCACAAAAACCTTAGTAGAAACAAAATAAATTAATTCAAATATAAGAAAAGGTAAAACATTAAACTGATGTATATAAAGTAGTAAAAGAACATAGGAGAATTTAACATGCTTTGGAATTTTATCTTAAATCCATGGGAGGAACCACTGTGAATTGTTTCTAATAATAGAAGTACAAAAGAATATAATCAACTAACAAACATTGTCATTAATATTTCATTATATAATGATTAACACTCTTTAAAACTAAGATACATTTTGCATGCATCAGATTCATTGTTCCGTGATTGGATTCACTATTTAATGATTATATACTATATTCAAGGTCTATCCCTTATTTTATTTATAGGAAACTTAGCTAGTTTCACAGGTGACACAACCATCTCATAAAATGGAGGAGACTCTAAATATAATGAAACAGTTGATTTCACATAACACTATTGACCTCAACCACTTTCCCCATTAAACAATTATATATTCTTCTTTCTATATAATTAAATCAAGAAGTTTCAACAAAATTCTAGACCACCACAAATGATATCGGAAGTTTGTATCATTTGATGACCCAACTGCAACTAAAGAGATTAAATGTAACTTTCTACACACCAAAGCTAACCACCTCCCACTAATTAAATTTTATATTATTGTAAATATGATTCTCAAACTTCTAATTTCATGAAATATTAATGCTCATAAATAGGCCTCACATCACAAAAATTTCCCACTTGTAGGATAGTTTCTGGTAAAACCTTGACAACCCTACTCAAAAAACATTTTTCCTTCCTCATTATTAATAGTGTTTCTCAACCATTTCTTCTTCAATTTACTCAAGCCCCACTAAGCTATAATTTTATCTCAGAAATTCTTGATCTAAAGTACTTTTGAACATTCCCACTAGATTTTTGGTACCAATAATATTCTAGAAATATAAAACTTTCTCTACCAACATATTTATGATGATGTGGTACTTTAGGTCCACTATATTTTTCCTTTCATGGAAAACCTAATTTTTATCCAAATAAATTGTAATTTGGATATCAAATTTAATAATCTATATTTATTTAATTCTTCCTAATTCCTTTAGAAACTTCTTCAACCAAACAATAACTTTCCAATATTTTGTTTCTGTTACATACTCTTCCTCTATTGTACTTAATGTAAAAATCTTTTATACTCATGAAATTTAACTAATTATTGTTCTATCATAGGTAAATAATAACCCTATTGTGTTCTTCTGACTACCAGAGTAACTATAAATTTCAACATCAATAAAACCTTATATTGAATCTTATACCCAAAATAAAAGAGCTTGATCTTAAGATCCTTTCAAATATTGATGGATCCACTCGGCGATTTCCCAATGTTCCGTTTTAGAGTTATACATAAAAATTCTTAAAACTCCCACTAAAAATGTGATATCTGATGAATTAAAAATCATTTCATACATTATACTTCTCATAATTAAAGTATAAGGTTTTTATTTATGAATTGATTATCATCTTTCATTACAGGCGCTTGTTCCATGGATTATTTCAGGTATCCAATAAGTGGGGGATAAAAAAGGTTTCATTCATCCATGAAATTTTTTTAATTTTTTTTTCAGATATAATCCTTTTGAGATAGTATCAAAGTTCTGGTATTCAAATATTTTTCTATCCTCATCCTCGGTATCTTATTTTCTTTCCGGAGATTGTTCAGCTCAAAAATTATGGACAATTTATTTTTTAGTTTCTGAATCTTATCTAAATTATTTCTAACCACTAACATTTCATTAGCATGCAATAAAAAATAATTAAAGTCACATCATCTCAACACTTATTGTAACAAAAAATTTCAACATTACACCTACAGAAGCCTTATTATTCTATAACCCCATTATATTTTTTATTCCACTAGAATGGTTCTTACTTTAAACCATATAATATTTTCTTCAATTTACATTCCAAATTTTCATTCCTAAATTTTGGTGCACCTATTAATTGTTCCATGTAAATATCATCCCCTAACTTACTATGAAGAAAATATATCTTCACATCCATATACTACATATATAGATCCTATGATTTAACCATTATTAGCACTATTATAATGGCATATTATTTGACTACTCGTGAGAATATTTCTAATAAATATACTCCTTTCTTCTATTGAAACACCTTAACTACTCATCATGATTTCTATATTTTCTTTCCATCATCTTCTTCCTTAATATGGTAAAACCACTTATTTTAAAGTGCCTTTTTCCCTCTAGATGTTTAGTAATCTCCAATCACTATTGAACTTTAGTGAATCCATCTCCTCATTCATAGATGACTCTAGCTTCTTAAAGTCAGTAAGTGAAGCTTCGTTCTCTATGTTTTCTGGTTCTCTGACATTCATTTGGAGTAGAGAGTGTAAAGCATGCCCAAAATTCGGAAATTTTCTTCTGATTCTATTTGAAATCCTCAAATGAATTTTCTAAATTGAACTACTTGACTTTGATCCTTCTATCAGCACCTAGACTTATAGTACTCATACATATGAGGCATGTAAATATGGCTCCCCCACTGAATATTCAATTATTATTGAACTTTTTATTCTTTATGATGGTCTTACTTCTAGACTTATGGTACCTTGAACACATACATATGAGTTCTCCCATTTTTGTATTCTATCGGTACTCTAATCAACCTAAATTTCAATGGTTTATTTTAATTCAAATTCCCACTCAACCAAGTTCTGATTTTCCCATATAAACTTCTCATTGAAGAAAAAAATCCCTTATTCTAATGATTTATTTCTTTATAACCATCCCATAATCAGTCAGATCCTTTCTTGGCTCACTATCTAAATAGTAGTATGGCCAGTTGGTGACAAGGCCTCACATGCGTCTCCCTATACACCAAATGTTATCTACTATCTGTGAGAGCCTAGGTTGTATATGTGGGGAGGTTATTCCCACATATCATAGTAAGAAACCATCATAAATAACAAAACATCATCCATGGTAGTAATTGATAGAGTTCATAAGTAGAAACTGTAAAAAAATCTATAATAATAAATGGAGTATAGTAAATACATGAATGAACATGTCATACATACAAAACTGATCTCCCATTGGGACAACCATACAAATACAAGAGTAAATAAATGAAATATAAGTATAACTATAAGGGTTTAATGTATGCAATGAGTCAAAACACATACCCAATATCAACATACTTATCTGAGCCATCCTGCATGATCATTTCTATGCCTCATTATATCTAGTGCCTACAACCAAGTGAACATCTACCCAGGTACCTCATTACAAAGGCATCTTTAGTAGAGTGTGAGTAAAAAAATCAGTAGGGAATCACTAACATGGTCTCATAAATATCTTGTAAATTAATTTTATATATTTTTTAGTTACTCATCAGGATAAAAATAATAATAATAACTATTTAAAATAAACTAAAATATAAAATTCACACTAAAGAATCTTGTCATAAGGCCATGCTCATCCAATATGCTTAGCCCGACTGAGACACAACTGGAATAAAAATTAAGGAAAAAAATATAATAAGTAAACTAAATCCAAATTTGATCCTTTATTTTGTGATCCCAATCATATAGAGATCCTATGACTAGGTAAATGATCTATATTTCATAAAACTCAAGCTATTTATAAAATTATTGATCCTTGGGTACATAATCATGATCGAAGATACCAGCTTCGTCCAGTGAAAAAATCAAGATATGTCACCATAGGGGGATACATGTCAAATCCCTGTGATAACCCTTAATCACCTATAATCACTATAATAAATGATTCCATATAGTATATTTACATACTATAAATGAATCTGGTCAAGATGTCGTACCACACAAGCCATGTTAATCCATCTTGATGTCTAACTCATAGGTTTCAGTGCATAGGTAAATTACAAAATTACTACTCACATGATCCATAAGGGGATGACCATTAGGAAAAATATATGAAATCATCTCTAGATCCATGTACAATCTTGGCATAAATTCAATAAATGGATTGATAACCCACTTCTAGAAAAGTTTAGAGAGTTTAATAATGGTGCATCCTACCGAACCTAAGAAGAACCCTAGGAATCACTCAAAGAGATGGTAATAATCCTCAAATATATATCAAGATATGTGTGAGTTATCATGTCTATACATCCCCAATGAATGATTAGGTGGACCATGTATAACATATGATCATGTAAGGCTCAAAATTGGGTTCCAAATAAGTACATCTGGGCATCCCCATCATATAATCAATCAATTCTCAATAGTCAAATCCCAAGAAGTACGTCTAAGAATCCCAATAAGATAACATTCAATAAATAAGACACATTATTAAAATACCATAAAGTAACTCTGGTAACCCCAGTCATTTATCACATTATCTCAGGATCATAAGCTAAAATACCATGAAGCACCTCTAGCAATTATAACTGCATCAATAGAAACCATGTGAATACATAAATGAAAAAGTGAGGGTGGTTGAACACCTAAACCCACCACTTCTAACATATTCCCTTATAATTAAAAGTTTTTTATGGGTTATAAGGTGAAATTAGCTACCATATATACCATACACATGATGTAATGGCTCAAGGTTGGTCAAATATTGAGTCACCCACTGGGTCCCCTTGGTCAGCGCTCAGGAGAGGCATCCTACTCGGGATCCTCAAGGTTCACATGTAAATAGAGGCATCCCTATTTGGATCATTTAAGTTAAAAAATAATTTTGGGCATCCCTCTTAGTGTACTCAAAATGATTAAGCAAGTGGGGGAATCCTGCAAGGGATCCACTTTCACACTTGTCTCAGGTCGAGGCATGAAGATAGCACACATGGGTTGTTAGTGACCCCTATAATTAATCCATTTAATTAACCAAATTAAAATAATTAAAAATTCCACTAGAATAAATCCGAATAGGGTGTGTATCCTCAAGGGGAAATCCCAAACATTCATATATTACCATAAAACTATGTAAATACCAAAGGGAAGGTATGATAGAGAACCTATATTTAGGAATCCTTCTATTTATTTTCTAAGGGTTGACAATAGTTTTCAAGGATCGTCTAAGCCCATTTGATACATAATAAGTCCTATCTAACAAAGAAACTATAATAATTAATTAATTATAACAAAATTAAAATTATTTAATAAAACCTTGAATTTTTTTAAAAACCTATTTAATTTAAAATGGTAAGAAATATTAAAAGCACCATCGGCTGATATCATCTCATAAAAACCACGATCAAATGATTGAAAAAAAATCCATGAAACATCAACAACCTTAAAATGTGTATAATCCATAAGAACCAGCATAAAAAAACATCCAAGAGACTTAATGTAGGCTTTAAAGATTAATAAATTCACTATGGAAACATACCTGAATGAAACAACATGCATTGAAGTGAAGATGGCCTCTTGGGTCACGCTCCTCCTAGGAAGAATAGAATCTCTATCACGAGTATCTGATTCTACCAAGATCTGGTGAAACCAGGTTTGAAATCCCTAACCAAAGAAGTCAAACTTATAAGAATAAGTTAAATAATAAAATTGAAGCTAATGAAGTATAAGGCTTACCTCAAGGATTACATTACACCTGATGATGTTTGATTCCAAATAAGAATAAGGAAGATCTCCTATGGAGGAAGAGAAAAAGAGGAAGGTGGACATAGAGGATGATGTTAGGGAAATTATAGAGAAAATGGGTTAAAACACCTTAAGGGACATAGGGAAAAAATGTTAACTTTACCCTATTTAGTGAGGTGGGAAGTTAGGAATCACGATTAGAAAAATTGTGTGCCAATCGTGTGGGCTTTACTGTCTGAACCCTTCCCCTCACACAGTTTCAGCACATGGTTAAGCCAACCATGAAAAAACTGTGTGAGTCCCTATACACCTACGAACCAAAATCCATTGAAAAATATCCCCCCTAACATGGTTAAATAAACCATGTTCTTGTACAAACTTGGTTCCATGGTTAGTTAGAACGGTTGACAATAACCATGTTCCAACCATACACCCACCCTATGCTGCATTTTGAAAAACTCCAACTATGGTCTTCAAACCCCCAAAATGATCTCAAAACTTACAAAACACTTTATAAACTTCAAACCATGTCTAAAAATATCAATTAGAGGCATTAAAACCTTTAGAATGTTTTTATGAATATTGGATCAAGATTTGACCAATCCAGTAATTGAAGATTCAATTTCCTTATGATATTTCAAACTCACATAACACTGGATATTACAACCTCCCTACCTTAAAAATTATAATCCCAAATAAGGATTGGTGGTAATTAAAATAAAAAACCTTACATTATTGGGTCCTTATTTTTATTCAAATGGACTTGTTGCATTCTTGAACGCCCAACATGCCTACAATGCCTCTTTAAACAAACGACACATAACCTGCCAAAAATGGATCCCACACTCATAAGAATTTATTCAATATCAAGATTATTTTTACTGAATCCCATATAATTTGAGAAATTACCATGTCTTCATCCCACTCATTAACTAGACTATGGCACTCTCCACTATATGTTCTTTCTTTTAATGAGTAATTTTGAGCTACGATACTTCCATCGTCCTAATTTCCAACTAAAACATGCCACTAGCATCTTAAAGATGATCTCAACATAGTTTTAAACTCACAGCAACCAATAAAACATGGGTACACTACTCTCAGTCCTTGATTTGGTATAGAAAATTGAATTCCAATTGACCAAGAATAACCTAATCATGCCAGTTTTTTCTTGAAAATCCTCTGCAAACCCTTGCAATGCACTTGTCTCACCTAAATGGTGTTACCAATGTGGTTCCTCACCAACCACATCCATATATTCAATATAAATCAAGTAAAACCACATACTGACAACTATTCATGAAAATTATTAGCTTCTATAGCTGACACATCACTAAAACCCAAATCCATTTATCCATGACATATCAAAATCAAACAAGCATCCAATGGCCAGTCTCAACCTCACATGTCATCCCGCTCCCCACCTTAGGAGTTTTCTTTTCATCACAATAGTGAAACAAATTACTAGCCATGGAATTCTATGCTCCATATATATCTATACATAACAAACATCTTGGATAGAAACACACTCACACCTGAGCACCAATGTAAAAATAATAAATCATCTATTCCTGGTCTAACTAAATGGAATCCATGACATTAGTTCAGTTTCAATTCATAATGATGGTAACCACCCTCAAATTTCTAATGGTTCACTTCCCACCATTTGTTTTACCTTATAATACTTCTCGAGAACAACCTCTAAAAGAGTACCTCTCATCAAACTAGAAAATAAATTTAGATAGATCAGCATATATCCAATACTATCAAAACGTACTCAGTATGGTGTCAAGATATAAGGAATGATCATTTCTTGACTAGAAGTACACTAAAATTCCACTAATAGGCATGTATCTATCTCTCATTCCACACTCACATCAAAATAGACTATACATGACTTTAACTAACTCTTGAAACCACTTCTCCGGAAAATATGAGTGCAGGACTAACCATTAGTTAACTTCATCATGACACCTAATTCTTTCTCGATGCATCCTATAACACGGAGAGACATTTATCATAAAATCACAACTCCTGTTAAACCATTCCCAAAGAATTTATTTAAAACCATTCTTCCTAGGATCACACATATACACTCACATTTTTTATTATTTTTACAGTACCATAGAAAATAGATGCTTATAATTATCACCCTACTCATCCCCCCTATGATTCATCCATCACAAGGCCAAGCTAATTGTGCCACATTGTAGGTCAATGTCATTAAACTAGAATCCCAAATTGAAATCCTCTTAAAAATAAATAAACTTTATACTTCCATGATTTATTCAATGTCCTCCCATAACATGATATCATTCTATGAAATTAAAGTATCAACCGCAAAACCACTAGTCAACTGGGCTAGGCACTCAAACAATGCTTCCCAATAAATACATTGTTGATACAAAATCACCCAAGATGCCTCTTAGAAGATAAAGAAATATTCATGAATATATCAAAAAACAAGATCACATTTGTGTATCAATATCAACATGAGTATAAAATAAATACTATTCCCTAAAAATGAATCCATAAACCTAGGACAACCCTACTCACAAGTTTCCCCTAATCAAAATAAATGCTTACCTGCTAGGGTCCAAGTCAAAAGTAATTGAATCTAGGTATTATTCTTAGATATATCAATAAATTCTCAAAATGGCGCCACTAGGTCTAACCACCTATCCACAAAATGGAAAGCCTCTCATAAGGGTTACATCTCACAGGGGATCATCCACACACATGTCTCAATGCAGGGCATCTAACAATTATATCAACCCTCTCTAAGTAATGTAAATATAAATATACCAATGAGTTTCAAAACCTATCAATGTGGGTTTAATTATAAAAGTTTTCATTTCCCATGTTATATAAGAAAACACACCATAAATTTAATTGGAAATCCATTTAATTGTAACCCATTGATAGCTCAAAATTGAAGAAAAACTCTAATAGAATCACATACCAACAATCATCCTACTAGGGAGTTGATCCTCTCTAAGAATACACAAAATGGAATACTCCCTATAGGTTCATAATCTGATCACATAAAAAACAATGAATTAATACTCACCAAGCATCCATATATGGTAATACCCCTTGATATTCTAGTTCTCTATAACAGTTTAGGTATCTATCAGTATCAAACAAAATAAATTAAGTATATCACTTCAAATGAAGGTATCAAATACTGACATTGACCTACAAGGTTCAATAGTATGTGTATAGAATCATCACAATGATCTATTTCATACTATAAGAATATGGTTCAATTAAGTGGAATTTTATTCAAATATATGGATGAAAATAACATTGGTAGTTATTGAAAATTTAAATAATCAATCCTAAGAAACATCACCCAAAAAGGGTGTCCTAAAATTCGGTTTCATATTCCCTATAAACTTACAAGGGTGTCTTCACATATCATTCATGGGTACTGAGTCATCATCCTCACTTTCAAATATCACACTGTAGATTAACATGACCTTCCATCAGAAGGAAAGATAAACAAGTTAGCCCAAATGATTTTAATTCCACAAAGAACCTATACAGAAACACTCTATTTAGTTTACTTTTTAAGCTTAAAACAATTGGGCTCTATCATCAATTATAAAATCACAATCTATAAACACTATAACATTTAGAACCTACATGCCCAATATGATGCATGAAATGCCTCTTTCCTTTTCTAACAAAGAGTCAAAATCAGTCATTGGACTCTTTCAAATTGGAAAATATCTAGAAATTCATAAATGTACTCTTACTAATGGTAGATAACCATAAACCCAAAATAAATTATAAACTTCACACAATATGTGAGTCTCTCAAAGAAAAAATAATACACAATTGAAATCACAAACCAAGAACAATAATCCCATAACCCTAGAAACCACAACTTCTTATCATAGAAAGTGTTCTCAACACACCATTCCACTAGACATAATAGGTTCTGACACATTTCTAATACTTCTATCTACTATATCCGAAATAGTAAAAAATATGAAAGGAAATACCTTTGATACCAATTTGTCACTTCTCGACCCAAATCACTCTATAAATAGTAGCTGGACTAGTTGGCAATATGGCCTCAAGCATGCCTCCCCATATATCAAAGGATAAAATCTAGTAGAGAGGGTTGAGGGTGTATCAGTGGAGAGACCATACCCTCATATCAGAGTAATAAACTAGTATAAATAGTCAAACTCCATCCATAGTAGTAATAGAAAAAGAAAGGAAACAATAAGTATATACATGGATGTAATAGTAAATGGAATATAGTAAAGGCCCAAATGGCCATGTCATACGTAAAACAATATTCTATCATATAGACGAACATACATATACAAAATAAAATAAAATAAATATAAGTAAAATTATAAAGGTATACTACAAACACTGAGATGAACCACATACATGATCTCCACATACATATTTGAGCCATCTTGCTTGATCAGTCTTGGGCCTCATCCTATTATATTCCTATAACCAAGTGAACATATTCATGGGTACCCTAGTGAAATTGAAATCTGGTAAGGGTGTGAGTAAAAAATTCAGTTTGAACCACCAATGCAGTCTCATACATATCCATTAAATGTAGTGTATTTATATGTGAGCTACTCATTGGGATAAAAATAATAATAATAATAACTGCTGAAAATAAACAGAAAGACAAAACACATACCAATGCATGATTTAGTAAAATAATTCTCATGCAATATTATCAGGTTAGCCGAGACATGACTTGAATAAAAATTAAGTCAAAAAATATCCTAAGAAAACTCAATTCATAATCGATCCTTGGGTCTATGATCTCAATTGTTTGGATAACCTGTGACTAGGGTAATGATATGGATTTCATACCACTCAATCCATTTATAATACAACCAATCCTTGGATCCATAATCTGGGTTGACAATACCTTTTTAATAAAATGCTAGAAATATCTCTGAGCATGTCATGTCACCATAGGGTGATACATTTCCTAGCCCTGGGATCACTCGAACACACCTCCAATCACTATAATGAAGGATTTAAATTAGTATTTGGATATACTATAAATGACTCTGAGATGGATTCCATACCACTCAATCCATGTAAATCCAGTTCAATGTCTAAATAATAGGTCACAATCCATAGGTAAATCATGATATTGTGACTCAGATGATCCCTAAGGGGATGACCCTTAGATGACCGGTAAGGAATGATCACCAGATCTAGGTACAATCTTGGAACCCATTCAATAAATATCTCAATTGACCACACCCATATAAGTCTAGTGTGTTTCATAATGGTGCATCCACTAGACCCAAGGGAGTATCCTTGTTGCTGCTCTAATAGAGCGTAATCACCCCTGAGTATATATCATGAGAGGCATGGATTTTCATGTCCGACCATCCCCAATGATTAATGAAGAGAACCATGTCCAACATCTAATCATGTGAGTTTCAAAATACATATCCCAAGAAATACATATTGTAATTCACATTATATAATCAATAATGGCTCAACAGTTGGGTCCTAGGAAGTACGTATGATCATCCTAATAAGATAACAATCGATTAATAAGGATCAGAAGCTAGATCTGAGGAAGTAAATTTGGGAATACCAGTAATATATCACATTGTTTCAGGATCATCAGCTAAAATACCAGGAATCCCATCTGGAAATCATAGTTGCATCAATAGTAAGAGTGTAAATACATATATAAAAGTGTGAGGGTGTTTTAACACCTAAATATAATACTTCTTCCATATAATATTGAGATTACATGTTTGGTATGTGTTCTAATATGACACCTGCTAATATATTTACCCGTACCCATGATGTACTGGCTCTAGGTCAGTCAAAAATTGGGGCACCAAATGGGTCCCCTAGGTCGGTTTTCAAAAAAGGCGTCCAACTCAGGATCCTCAAGTTTCACATGTAAACAGAGGAATACATCATAAGATCCTTTAATTCAACACATAAGTGATGGAATATATATTTGGGTACTCAAAAGGATTAATCAAGTGGTGGAATCCTACATGGGATCCTCTGTAACACTATTCCCAAGTCGAGGCATGAATCATGTTCATAGGGGTTTTTAGTGACCCCTATCATTCAACCATTTAATTAACAAAATTAAAATTAATAAACAATACATTTGAATAAATACAATTTAGGGGTATCACACATTGGGGAAATACCAAAAATGCACAAAAAAACATAAACATTCATAAATACCATAGGGAATGTATGACAGACTTCCTAACTTTATAGAGCTTTCCATTTATTTTCCAAGGGCCAGAACTAGTTGAAAAGGACGATTCAAGCCCATATGAGAAATAAAAAGTATTTTTTTTAAATGAAACCATTAGAATTAATTATTTACAAAAAAATTATAACTAATTATTTAAGAAAAACAATTCAACTAAAGAACCTATTTACTTTAAAATGGTAATAAATATTAAAAACCTCATCGACCGATCTCGTCACATCAGAACCATGGCCAAACATTTTCCCACAACCTATGGAACATAACTATCCTTAAATTAGGTATAATACCTTAGAAAAATCAACAAATAAAACACACAAGAAACTTAATTTAGTCTTTAAATATTTAGAAATTCACCATGATAACATATGTAAACAAGATGGGACACAGTGGTGTGTTGACAGCCTCTCGTGTCACCCTCTTCGTAGGAAGAAAAAAAACCTATCACTTGTATCTAATTACACCAAGATCTAGTGGAATCGAGATTGATATCCATAACCAAATAATCCAAACTTAGTGGAAAGATGAAAATAATACAACTAAGTCTCATAGAGTCTAAGGCTTACCTCAAGGCTTCCAATACCCCTAACAATGTTCGATTCTAACCAGGAACTAGGAAGATGTGACATAGAAGAAGGGAGAAACAATATGGGACATGTGGAAGAGGCCCCTGGGTATAATGGGGGAAAATTTCTAAAAACACCTTAAGGTACTGAGGGTAATATGGTAATTTTACCCTCTTTAATGTGGTTCACGTTTAATCCACATTGTTAGGAAAACTATGCACCAACCGTGCAGGCTTCACTGTCCAAACACCTTCCCCCTCACATAGTTGTACCGCATGGTTAAGAAAAAAATTCATTAATCGAATGAGTCCCTTTAAACATATGCACCAAACCTCATGGTTATCTAGGAACCCTCACATGGTTAAATAAACTATGTACCAGTACAAACATGGCTATATGGTTAGTCTACATTGTTATCCCTAACTATGCACTAATTGTGTTCCCTATGATTAATTTTTTCGAAACTCCAACTTTGAGATCATAACTATAGGAATGCTAAAACCTCTGAAAGTGGGAAAGTATATGAGACCATTATAGGACAAAATAGGTGAAGGTCCCCAAATAACCAAGTGTACAAGATCTAACTTCTAATTCCTCATCTTCCAACCATATAAGTTAAAAGACACCCTTTTATGATTTCCCCACACAAACCTTTTACACTTTATAATTTCTATTTGATCAAGCTTCATTATTACATTTTACTTCAAAAAAATAAATTTCTTTTCATTGAGGTGGCTGAACTGACAGTTCCATAATTCCAAATCATAAAAATTTGTACTTATAGTAACCACCATGCCATATAAATCTCTATTCATGTAAAGGGTATCATCCTTTACTCCTCATGAAACTATAATTGATACTTGGGTAACTTCACCTAACCCGTATTTTTTTCTAGTCCTATATCCTATATAATCATGTTTCCAAATGAAAATTATATATCATCTAAGGCTTGGTAAATGATGAACTTAGATTAACTTCAAGGATTCTCACTTATTTATTCATATGTTGGAATATCATTTTCTATTAAAATTTAAGGCTCCACCATTAGAAAGATAAACTTTCCCAAACATCTCAAATAGATAATTAACTATGCATATCTAATCTCAAGTTGAATGATATGATGTTAGATATTCAATCACTTGAGATTATACTATATTATTAAAACTCAGTAGATGAAATTTTTTTCCTTCCATTGAGTTGATAGAATCTAAACTAACAGATGTTGATGCCTTTATCGTGTTCTATTTTTGACTCTGGCAGAACAATTTGATATATTCTTTCTTCCCAAATTTCTAAAATATTGGTCAAATAGCATCCATATTAATTATTAATTATTTCATAATACTTTAATTAATTGGTTTCATTTTTTATTTTTGATGGTGTGACATTCCCCTTCTATCTATATTATGGGAACTACGATTCAGTACATCAACTTCCCTCCAACTTAGTCCTTAATTCAAGACTATCTTCCAAATATCAAAAAATACCATATTGTTTTGTTCACTGGAGATAATAACTATATTAACCATATAATCCAATCTCCCCATAAGTGAAGAAAATAGTATAGAAATCTATACAACATCAGAAAAAATTAAATTTTCTAATTGAAGCTTCCCACAAATCATGTTGAATTCATTCGCATGATATTACACTAGCCTTACTTATAATAACCTTAAGCCAAAAAATCATAACAGAAAAATCTTGTTCAATGACATCATTTTTTCATATATGTATTCCAAAACCTTCATAAATTTCATTTTTTTCATCTTCTCTTGAATGTGGAAATAGAAATTTCTTTCCAGATAAATTTCTACCAGTACTAATTCATTTCTATCTGATAATTTTCATTAATATTTCTCTATTAGCACTGGATTTACCATGGAAAATAGGGCTTCTCAGTCCTTCTAGATCAGATAATATTAAATTTTCATTCTCTAGAATCCAAAATTGGTTCCATCAGATTTCATGATCTGGATATTACCTTCATATGATGAAATTCTTGAACTATAAATCCTGTTCTAAAAATTTCCATTTTATACCACTTTTTGGGGGATATAATATCGATGGCCCAAAAAATAAGTCACCTTTACTATTGTTAGATCATCATAAGAATGATCATTGACCCACTGGATGTTCATGTGCTGATCAGTGTAGTGGAAAACTGAACCTCTAGAAATTATTTTCCTCTTTGACTAAATGTACTAAAAGTAGTAAGGCATATTACCCTACCCACCACACAAAATTGATCTCACACAAACCTCACTAGAAAAAACAAATGAAATGTAAATACAAGAAATGGTAAAACATGCAACAAAAGTGTATAAAGTAGTAAAGAACATAATATAATTTGATATGTTTTGGGCTTTTTCCCTATGTACATAGTAGAAATGAATGTGACTTATTTATATCGTCAAAAGTATAAAATAATTCAATCAACTATCAAATGTTGTTAGTAATATTCCATTATAGAATGATTAACACTCTATAAATTTCTAATGTATTTTTCATATATCAGATTCATTGTTCCATTATTAGATGAAATGGTCGGTTCTTAGATACTATTTTCAGTTTTGTTACCCACTTCCTTGTATAAGAAACATAGAATGTTTTCAAAGTTATACTACATTCTAAAATACATGCATGAGCCTCAAAATGGAATTCCACAATTTACTTCCCATAATTATGTTGACCTCAACTGGTTTCCCTAGTAAACACTTATAAATTCTTCTTTACATGTAATTATTTCCAAAAGGTTCCCCAATATTCTATACCATCCTGTTTTTCATCATAAGTTTTTATCTTTTGATGATCAAACTATAGGTGAAGAGATAAATTTCTAATTTTTACACACAGATCCCAGCCACCTATTGCTGACTGAACTTATAATGAATGTAAATATGATTCTCAAAAATCCAATGATTTAAACTTATAATTAAATAAATTAATATTCACATCCCAACATAAAAGGTATACTATGTTGTATGTATATGTATCCTAGTGAGTGAATGTTTTAATTTAACTAATTCCTATGGAGATAAGTCATTCACCATGGTTATGACATGAGTTTATATTCTTGTGTTCATAATTATTATTCAATCACTAAAATTGTGTTCTTATAGTGGTAAATAATTCAATTGGTGGTACACCATTTATCATCATATTTATTGTACAATGATCTATCATTCACATAGATAAAAATCATTCATCTTGTTGTGGTGTGGTGATATATCATTCACCATGAAATAACACATTATTCATATTGATTTGGTGGTGCATCATCTATCACTGCTGATAAGGATGATGATATATCATTCAAATTAGATATGATTTGGTGATATATCATTCTCTTAAACTAGAATATGATTGACGCATCATTCACCCCTATATTATGATATGAATATAACTCCTTCTCCTTGGATTAGGATATGATTGGTGATAAATCATTCACACTCATATAGTGTGTAGACTATGTGAGTATTATCCCATTCTGGCACAGGTCAAAACGTATATGAGTTGGTATTCATGGTGGGTTTGTGAGTACCCAGTAGTGAGTTGGGTTCAAACATGTAATCTTATGACATACTTTCCATTTTTTATAAGTATACACATATATACAGATATGTATTAGAGACTCTATTGGTGGTAGCCTATTGAGTTGTATTCTCACACTCTGCATGGGAACCTTGGTGTGTCTATAGACCCCATGATTTCTATATAGGTTTGGTGATGGCTAGGTATAAGTTGATGAGATTGAGGAGATTAATGGGGATGTAAGGATGGTTCTAATGTGAGTCTAAGGATCATGGTTGGATCTATGTTTATTTTTTCCTTAGTTTTATTACTTGTACTATATATAATCACTCCATTGGGAATTCTTGTATTAATGTATGATTGTTTTCCAACATGTGTAAATTTTATTATAACATATTTGTATTATTGATATGGTTATATTTACAATATATTCTTATATTATACACTTGAATATGATTCCTCTTATAGATGCTTCCTTTATTGGTTATTATTGATTTTAATGATAAAGGTTAGATTATGACCCATGTGGCTATCAAATCCTTACTGCTAGTTGGTATCCTATAGTGTATGGGGAGGCATGATTTAGGTCACATGGTTTCAATAGTTTATTCACTATTTGGGTTTCCAAGAATAATATGTTATATTTTTTACCCTTCTTGATGCTGATTTGGGGACCTGAACTATTTGAAGGGAATTTATGACACCCCATGTAAAATTTTCTACCACTATCAATGAGTTTATAACATATTGATCTAATATATAAGTTATTGAGAAAGAGATCCTAGTAGTCAAATATAAATTCCTAGGGGAAAATTTATTATTTCTAAATGTAAAAGAGAAAGAACCCAAAACTCACATGGGTCTCCAACTATAGTAGATAGGCTGCCAATAGTCACCTCATCTGATATATATGATAAAAAGAGGATGAATATATAGGTACATTACCAAATAATGTAATAAAGTATTATGATGGTTATAACCATTTTCTCATGATATACCTTATTTAACATAAAATAACTCTCTTAGATAGAGAAAGATATAGGGAACTTCTGGAAATAATAACTAAATACTACTTGATATCCCTTGTAGTGTTTTGATATTTAATGACTTCCTCGAAGAAAATGAATCATCTATATCAATGATTTTAGTTCACACTTTCACATTGAATATTAACTTTGGTTATAAGATTATATGGATATATATATAGAAAAAGTTCATAGTAAAATCCTCATGTGAGAAATCATAGTTTTGTCACCCTTATGGGTTTACTTTTATATCAATCATTATTTAGGGTAAATTTTAATTATGATGGGATTTCCATGAATAATTCTCGAAGATACTGGGAGGGATCCACCTCATGATAATATCATAATTTCTTAATCGAATGAAAAAATAATAGTATATATAATGAATCTATTTGAACAACGGAAAAAATATTTCCTGAAATAGTGACAACAAAATAAGACACCCTTATAATATTTTCAAATATATTAATGACAGTGGGGGGAGGTTGTTCTTGATGAGACCTAATAATTTCAAAAAATAACTATTTTTCATTGATAATATACCTCATAAGTGATATAAATCTTGGGAAGTCATTACATTTTTCATACATTTTCAAATCAATAATAAAAGTGATAAATTTATTTAAACTTTATTTTTAGAATTTTATTCATTTTGGATTTTATTTAACAAGCCTGCCTTGATTTCAGAATTCTATAATTTCATTATTTAAAGGATTTTAATTATGAGTTTTTTTAAATGATTTTGATCTCAATATGAAACAAGTATGCACTATGTTTTATTTTTCATTATTGGAGGATATAAAATAGAAAATTCATGAGAAGATCATATGAATTTAGTTATATCATAAGACTTTTCCCAACTATGAAAGGTATCAATTTCAGCCACGTCATGTGAATTTTTTCAAGTTAGATCATATTATTTCCATTTTAATACATTGTTTCAGACATCATATGAATTCTTCCCATTAAAAGACTATGATACCCATTTTCTGAATTCATCATAAGACTTATAAGAGAGTATAACTTCAGTGTACGACTTCAATAAGCACGAGACTTAAATATAAAACATACAAGTTCAGTGTTAAACTTATCAACTATATGGATCTAAAGATCATATATGAATTAAACATGGATATGAACACAAAAAATTAGATCATAAGACTTTTTATTTCTTTGAATTTCATATTACCTAGATCGCGTGACTTTGAGACTTTTCCAAAACTGGGAAAAACTGAAAACTCCCAAAATAAAATTGATGTTGGGCCAAAAATAAAATTCATTTCCTTGGTTTGGACTTATTAGGGAGAGATCTAAAAAATATTACATGTGGAACTCATCCATCCAATAAAGAATTCCATTATTATGGGAGGGAATTTATATGAAGAATAATATTTCATAGGGAAGACAGATGGTGGAATCTAGATCTTAAACCAAGATACATGGAGGATATCAAAGAAATACAAGTTGAATCACTAAAAACTATGAATAATTAAAAATAATGAGGATTGACTATGGAAGGAGAATAAGTTTATATTTATCAAATGGGAGGGAATCTAATAAAGCATGTAAGGAATCTTGAATCATTATATAAGAAGGGAAACTGTAAACTTGAGAGTATAGGGAGATTAAAAAAATTCGATTTACTAAAGCTAAGTCCCTGGAGATTTTTTTTTCTTTCTCATATTATAATCTCTCCAGTGATGGAACATTGGGGGCCTATTGGCCAAGATAATGAGATTTCCCTTGTCCATGTTGATGAATTCAAATATTCATATTTTAATTGATTATTCTCTACTTTTTGTTTCTATAGATGTGTTTGGTTTTTGTAAACGCTATGATATTTCCGTTATTTTATGTACTTGAAATCATATTATCTCATTTTTTGGATTGCACACAAAAAGACACAATGAAATTATTCACTTCCTGTAATGGTGAGAAATGGGTTGACCCAAGAGTAATTGGAGATATCCATCACTCATATATAAAAGAATAAGGGAATAATTATTTATTTCAATTACCAATTCAATCCTAAATAACTTATTGATGGTGATCAGTTAGTTATCATTTTATTATATTGAAATATGGAGAATAAAATTTAATAATGATTTAATAGGTAATCAAAGTGATATCTAAGTTTAAAACATTAATTTTAAAAAACAATTTCAAACTCTTTGTTTCTTTGATCTAATAACTTAACATATCCATTAACCATGACCATATTGAACCCATAGACTTCAAGAGAAAAACACAAACAAAACACCCTCATCTCTAGAGACAACCCAAGTCTCACTCTACTATATTTAACTTGGGTTTAAAAATTTGTTCATTGAGAGCTCAATGATAGGATCCTCATCAACCTAGAACCATTTCTAGGGAGGAAAGACAATGTTTCTATTTATATCTTTTCATTTAAAATGATTTTGATACATAAACAGGTCCATTTCAAATCAACTCATGTATTTTGATTAAGATGTTGAAGGAACTGTACTAAAAAGAATTTGAAATTGGTGGATCTTTTAGAAAGATTAGATATTTTATCATTTTTCTATGGAAAGACTCGTCATTATTTTATACTTCCCAACTGGATCCACTATAAGAAGTTAAAATATGGAGGATAAATTATCTCAACTAAATAAGACATTTAGGGATATTTCTATTCTTAATTTTAATTATAATAACTGGATTTTATATTTGAATAATCAATAAGTGTTTAAGATTAGAGCTAGAATGATACAATTATTACTTAAACATAATGGTTTTTTTAAAAGAGTATCCGAATATTCATTTTAAAGTATTAAGAGATGTCTACAATATCTTAAAATCTATAGTATTCACACAAGATAAAATCAACTATAATTCCTTTCTATTATTATTAGAAGGATTTTCTAAAGAGTGGATGTATATTTTGAAACCTATAGAATTTAAAAACTATGGAAAAATTCAAAAGGAATTGTTAAAAAAACATAATCTATGATTCAAGTATTACCCATATATGAAAGGATATATATGGGATAATGAAAGAAAGTAGAGAAAATATTTATGAGTTTTGGGAGATATTCAAGTGGTTGATGTCATCAATCCCACACCAAACCTTTTAAGACCACCACTTCCTGGTAATATTTTACCAATTATTACTAGACAATGATAGAAATATTTTAGATTCTTTTCCTATATGAGACTTGATTGATAATACAATTACTAAGGCAATATAGATGATAGAGAGGATCACACAACTATCCCAACAATTTGGAACAAGATCCATTTATAGAGGAATACATTAGGTAAAGAGTTTTAACCCTCCTTTATTTTAAACTAAAATTGAAGAATTAGTCACTCCTATGAGAAAAATAGAATTGAATATGGTTCAGGATGAACCAAATTCCATAGCCCCTCCTCGAGTGTTCTATCTCTTCCATTATCTTGAACACTTTACTGATGGATACACTTAATTGAAAAAAATATTTGTTTTCATATACTAAATAAAGTACCAAAATATACCAATTATCAAAAAATGACTCAAAGAGTACCCAACAAATCAGTTCAAAAAAGGAAACCAACACCCTTGAAGACTACCTTTCCACAATAATTTTCAACAACCTTTTTATCCACCACAATTTCATAGGCACAATTATTAAAATTATTTAATCAAACAATAATAAATAAACTCAGTAAACCTCAATAAAGGACCAACTATGAAAACTTTGGGAGTCTCAAACCAACCAATAGTCTACCCTCACCACTCATGGATCAAATATAAAGGAGTTAAAAAAGGAAGTTTACCTAGATTATATATACGCTTAATAACTTGGTAAATCAAAGATTTTATAACCTCCCTATATAATCAATTTCTAATCCCAAGGGGAATGGTTGTTTTATTTCATCAATTAGTGGAAATGAGGTGAAGAGTAATGAATAACCACCGCTGGACTCTAAAACTAGAATATAATTACCTATGAAACATCAAGAATCTATCCCTAAGAAGAAACCTATAGAGGAAGTCCTTGCGATGACACAACTAGTGAAGAAAGATTGGGGAAAGACAATATGTAGGACTCGTATGAACCCCAACCTCCCTTCACTAAAATAGTAAAAACACCTAAGAAGACCAATGAAGAAGACTTATAATAAAAGGTCTTTTAAACATTCAAGAAACTTATAGTAAACATCACTTTGTTGGATTCCATCCATGAAATTCAGAGGTAAATTTTTTTTAATGATATGTTTTCCAAGAAGATTAAACTTAAAGGAAATGAAATAGTGAGTTTATTTAGAAATGTTTCAACCTTAAAAATCCCATAGTCAACTAAAAAATTTAAATAACCATGTACAATTATTATCCCTTGCACCATAAGATAGCTCACTTTTACAAATTCGTAGTGTGATTTGAAATATTCAATTAACTTTACACCTTACTTCCATGAACCGTCCCAAAGGTAAGCGTAATGTGACTCCCAAAGCCTACCTCCAATAGGCCATTGGGATGGAAACTACTTTCGAGTAGGCATATCACAAACATGAGAGGCCTTAGCCTAAGAAAATGTACACACATGCATATCTCCAAGCTTATAAAATGATGAAATGTAAAAATAATTGACCAACAATGCATGCACACATCAAAATCACAAAACTATAGTATGAAAAGAATTAAAGGAAAGTAAATAGAGATAAATACTATCCCACCACAAAGAGTTTGAAAACAATTTCAACCTAAAAAGAAAACTAGTAATACTATCAGAATATAGCAGGAACACACCTTGGTATGTTCGGTCTCACTAAGCACCATCTAGTCCTTGTCCTTCAAGGAGTCTCTCAAAAGTTTGATCATCTGCACAAGTCACAAAACATGTGGGTGAACCTCGTGCATGGGTGAGTATAAAAATACCCAGTATGACACCCTAAAACTAGAGAACATATATGTAGGTAAATACAATTAGATACACATAGGAATATTTCAACAGAACCTATAACAATAATATCTAGATTTACTCAACAAAGAAATGTAGTATAAAGGTAAGTCACAATCATTGTATGCCAGCCTAGGATCCTAGTTTGAATATTGCACAAAGCCCTCATCTAGTAGAACACACTCTTGAGTCTGATCACACATATGGAATCCTTCCAAGTGTTAATGCTCATTAGGTCTCACCATTAGATGGTATACAATAGATTTTATAAAGAGATATGATTCATAGATGAGGATCACACCCAAGACCATGGGATATACCAATAACTAAATATATATTAACATGATAAGTAGAGGATCAGTGCTTTTATGGTGTTATTCAATAAAATACTAATAACTCCACCTAGGTCACAAAGATGAATAAAGGATTCCACTCCATGCCTCATGGAAGGATTCTAAAGACTCTATACAAGGAGTCCTGATGAAGGGGTTGTAATTTTGGGAGGAAGAGGTTATTTGATAATAACCCTCAATAAAAGTGTCAGGGGAATGTACCAGAACAAAACATGTCCAAGATACAGAGGACAATGGATCCAAGCCATGTTTATGAAAGTAAACAGTGTGTATAAGGGTTACACATTGTGTCCCTTGACCCCAGGTCCTGCCTGTGTAAACGGAAAGTGTCTCATCCCATGTCTGTGTCTATGTTTGTGTATAATTACGCTATGTGTTAGTTATCTATGTACACTACCCATGTTCTGTTGTGTACTATCCAAGGAATGTCCGTTTAGGGTAGTATATAGTGTGATCTATCCCGTGTACCCAGAACTATGTCTCTTTACAATCCAAGATGCATGCCCAGTCATTGGGTATAGAGCACAGGTCATGTGACAGGGTTGCACACCATGTTATATTTAACTATCTCCCCAAACCCTAGTCACCACATAGAGGGGAAACAATGTGTGGATCAGAATAACATGTCATGTAGTGAGGTTTTTACTAGAATTATCGATCTAGAATCTTCATTGTATCCCAATATTCCTACACTCATATCCACCATGTTCTCCACCAATCACACTTTTATAAATCATATATGAGTAAAACAGGGATGATCATTTCTATATAAGTGATTTCCAGTGATCCCATTCATTTAGGAATCCTCCCAAACCTCCATCATTGTCATTCATATGCTTGATCCAAATTGGGGGTTTCCAAACTAGTTCAATCCATTTGTCACTACCGTCATCACACACACATCACATCATGCTAGGCCCATATCTATCATTTTGAAATGTTGTGCTAGAAATGGGTGTGTAATATTTGATAGTCCAGTAATATGTTGAACCACATGCCAAAAAAAGAATCCGCGCGATGAATGGAGAAATATGGGAGAAACCCATAAAATGTAAAAAATAGGAATGAACCTTTTTTTTGTTGTCATTTATCTATTACCGTTATAGTGAAAAACTAAAAACCATAAAAAAAATCCCCCAACAAGAATCCTTGTAATAAAATTATCCCATAAGATGATCAATCCATGAATCAATGTATTGGTCAATTAATTCATATTCATTATATAAATTAATAATTGGGAAAAAACCAAAAAAACCACCCAAATTTATTCATATTTATCTCCAATGAAGAATGATGTTTCATCATTGTCGTTGGAAAGATCCTTTGATTCTATTGCACGTCGATCGTCGATATAAAATTTGATTTTCATTAGTCTAAGGGAGAATGATCAAATATCTCTCTAATAGTTCTACAATTTCTCCAGGGTTACAAGGATAGCCCTAGAATTTTATAATAGAATTCTACATAAAAACTTTCTAGTCACCGTGTCAATGGAAAAAATATAACTATTTTATTCCTTTCCATATACGTGGTGAATTTTCTACAAATGACCCAAAATAAAAATTTTTGTTCCACTCCTTGGGTAAAACTTTCATTCTAAACTTAATGGTTCCCTCATATTTTTGATCCTGGTAACTCTTTAAAATTTATTCCAATTTTTTTGAAAAACTGTTCACATGTGCTATCAAATATATTTAATATGTTTTAAACATTTTTTCTGGGAAGACTAGGCCTATTAATCGCACACCACCTCATCACCTAGTATCAAAAATAATATATATAGTATCTAAATATAATACATGGAAGATAAGAGTCAGTAAATTCTCCCCACCACGGGACATTATGTCCTGAAAAGACAAAACAAGGACTACACAAAGAGATGTGCGTACTAAGAACAAATATGAGAATTCAACTCCCATGTTCTCTCCTGAAGATTCTCTAATTTCAATGGACACACACTAATGGAATTTATCACCCATGAAGGATACACTATTTCTGATCCTCAATATCTATCAGGTACTCAGCAAAGGTCACTCCATCATCAATGACTATCTCACCCCAGTTGATAACATGTGATGGGTCATTCACATATCTCCTTAGTTGTGACACATAGAAGGCGTTGTGTACCCAATCTAACTGTGACGGTAGATCTATGTGGTACACCACCTCCCCAAATCTACATAGTATCTAGAAAAGGCCAATGAACCTCAAAGATAGCTTGTTTCCCCAGAAAAATCTTTGTAATCCCCATTGAGGTGAAACCTATAGGAACACAAGGCCTACTTCCTATAACTACAAATACCTCCATCATCTATTGATAGAAGACTTATGACTCTTTTGTGTGGCATTCATCTAATCATGTATGATCTATACCTTCTTTGAATTTTCTCATACCTACTTTGGGTCCATGAATGTCGAATCTCCTAGGTCAGTCTAGCAAAGTGGTGACCTGTATTGTCTCCCATATAAAAACACAAATAATGAAATACCAATGGTGTAATTGTTTTTTTTTATGAAAAATGAACCATTGGTAGTTTATCTTCCAAATTATAGAAAATTTTCAACATGAAATCTCACAGCACATTCTCTAGAAGCTGAATGTTTCACTTAGTTTGGGGTTCAAATGATATAAATAGCGTAATTTTATCCCAAACATCTTCTAAAATCCCTTCCACAACTACAACATAAAGTGAGCATAAAATTTAGAAATGATCATCGATGGAACTAAATGGATTCAGACTACCTAATAAATGTATATCTGTCTCAAGATATCTACTGAAATCTATTCCCAAATTATTAAGAAGTGGTCCAACATAGGGAGTCAGTCTACTATCAACTTGATAGAATCATGTCCCCAAGAAATACGTGGTAATCCCATCATAAAGTATAGGGATATCACATCCCACTTAAATTTTGGAACCTCAATGGGTTGAGCTAAACCCACTAGAACTTGGTGCTCAGACTTCACTTGCTAACAAGTAAGGCATCGAGAGAAAAACTCTACAACTCCCTTCTTCATCCCTGGACACAAAACTGATGTCATAGGTCTTATTACATCTTTTCCACACCTATATGTACTTCCAAATGAGACATATAAAACTCTCTCAGAACCTCCTCCTATGACTTCATTGGTACCATCTTACATCCTCTAAAAAGAATGATGTTCTCAGCACCATTAAAAATCCATCATGAGCATATCTAGAAGATATCTAAGTATGTAGGATATCATAGTCATCATCCCTAATATTTTCCTACATGACTCGAGGCAAGAGAGGATGGGTGGAAACCATTGATTGGAGGTAAGTTCTTCTATCTTCATTCATAAAGGATAATTGCAACGAGGCTAACTGCCCTGGAACATCATTCAGTAACTATGAACAAGATCTCTTTCTGAGAGAATATGCTACCACATTCCCCTTCCCAAGAGTATAGAAAATTTCAATTTCATAATCTTATAGGAACTCTAGACATCTAATTTTTCTCAAATTAATATCCTTACAGGATAATAAATACTTGAGATTCTTGTGATTAGAATTGAAGATAAATCACACCCCCATCAGGTAGTGTCGCCACATATTTGGTGTGAATACTACCGCTGCTAACTCAAAATCATGGGTCATGTAGTTTGTTTCATGTGGTCTTACCTAATATGAACCATAATAAATTACTCCTTCCTCTACATCAAAACAAAACCATGACTAGTTCATAATTCATCGCAGAACACTATGTACTCAACACCCTCCTCTGGAAATCCCAATATGGGAGTGCTCATCACACTCTATCTCAACTACTAAAATTCATCCTAAAACTTCTCATTCCACACAAAAGTATTCCCCTTTGGAGTCAAATTTTTCATGGGTTATTATATCTTAGAGATATCATGTATGAATATCTGGTAATATCTCACCAATCCAAGGAAGATATACACTTACTTCATTATCTTGGGTGGTTCCCAAGCTAACACTACATCGAACTTGGTTGGGTCCACTTCTACTCCATCTACTGAGATAACATCTCTAAGAAAGTGGACTGCCTAAATCTAGAACTTGCACTTTGAGAGATTACTGTAAATTCGGTGGTCCTCGAGTGCATCCAAAACCATCTTCAAGTGTCTTGTGTGCTTCTCTTCAGATGTCGAGTACACAAGGCTATCGTCAATGAAGACTAATATGAACCATTCTAAGAAAGGCTAAAGGATCTAGTTCATTAGTCCCATAAACACTAATAAGGTGTTTGGAATTCCAAAGGCAATAATCAAGTATGCATAGTGATCATAGTGGCATCAAAATACCATCTTTGATATATCCTCATCCCGTACTTGAAAATGGTGAAAGCCTGACTTGAGTTCAACTTTCAAGAACCATTTATCCCCACTAAACTAATTGATTAGATCATTGATCCTTGGTAGTAGATAATTATTCTTTATGGTCACAAAGATCAAGTGATGGTAGTCCACAAACAACTTCAATCTTCTATCTCCTTCTTGGCGAAAAAAACTGGGGCTTCATAGGGTGAAACACTAGGTCTAACAAATCCCTTATTTTGCAAGTCCTCTAACTCCACCCTTATCTCACGAATCTCTGTGAGATCCATCCAATATTTTAACACTTATATCAGTTTTTTCTTGGGTTGTAGATCAATTCATAAGTTTATCTCATGGGGGAGGGTAAATCTAGAAAATCCTTGTGGAAGACATCCTTGTACTCCACCATCATGGCAGGAAAGTGTGAACCCATAAAATCCACTACACTGAGGGTTAGTCTAGTCAATTGATGAGTAATTAGCTACACCCTCTTATACATGAGTCTGTCTTATGCTTCCAGGGTTTCCTTTCCACTAAAAAAAATGAGAAATTGGTTCTGTCACTATGGAGAAACTGCATAATAATCCTAAAATATTCAATCTGAGCATGAACCATTGATAACCATTCTTACCTAAGATTACATCATAAGGCCTCATCTCTACTACAGTGAGATCCCAAACAAAAATATCACCTCCCTAAGTTAGTTAACACCATTAGAACAAGTGTGGGATCCCTAAGTCTTCTCCAGTAGGAGTCTCCAAGTATAAGGGCTGAGCCAAGGGCTAAAACAGAATATATAAGTCTTGTATAAGGTATGTGAAAAGAAATAAATTAATAGCACCTTTGTATATTAATATTGAATCTAAGGTAGAAATGAAAAATATCACACATAGAATCATTTATAGAGCCTTTAGGTCATATGATTTGACTACCTATAGATATCGCCACCCTTATCCCCCAGCTCTATGATCCTGGAATGGACTACATGGGGTGGTGTTTGTAATACATAAAAGCATCAACCACCTTAGGTTTCTCTTATATACCCCCTACCACATCCTATTCATTGAAAACCTTCATGATTCTTCCACTGCCTCTACCTCAATGGCACATGCACGATCAAGATGTCAAATATATGGAGGGTCAGACAATCTAGGACAAGATTTCCTCTTCCGTCACATGAGTACCACCCCCGATATCTAAGATGAATAGACCCACCCTGTGATCTCTAAACCGTAGATCCTTTTTCTTGGGATCACCTCCTAGAATTTTTGGCATTTAAAGGTCCCTAAAACTAATGTAATCTTCCTACTACCAAGGTCTCTACTCTTGTATGCCCTCTACTAATAACCATTTGTTGTATATTCTCATCCAAGAAACTCTCAACCACCAAAGAACTCTCTAGAAACCCAGTATAGGTATGAATTTATAAAAGGATAATGCTAGAATAGATGTATCTATGCATACATTTTAATAATGTATGAACCCTATAGAAATAGCCCTGAACCATATCAATTGAGTACCTATAGAGGTTGATAATCCTCAATGAATACTCAGATATTGTCCTGCTTCCTTACAGGAGTTGTAAAAATTCATGGATATGTACAACCCTCAGTGTAGCTAGAGAGAACTCCCCTATAAAAAGGCTCTTGAATTCTAATCATGATAAAGTCACCTAATCATAATACTGGGTCACTAAACCCCACCATCTCCCAATGGATTCATATAGAATGAATTCTTGACACTATGAACAACGTCAAATTGGGTGGTGTCCTGACCAAATGGAAAACTTAGGTAACCACCTCAAGACAATCCCCAACCACCTACGGGTCAGGCTCACCTCAAAACCGAAGGGGTCACTATTTCAAAAACTCTTGAAGTGAGATCATTCTATGGACCCCATTCACTGGTACTGTGGGTAGCACATGCTTCTCTACAGGTGTGGGTATAACTTGTGAACCACCTAAAGGTAACATCTCAGAAATAGGTCCTTGAATCATTTCCTCATTACTGAGGGGATCATTCTCATGATCATTATGCTTAATCTTGGTTGGAATATGTTCTGGATTAATCCTCAAAGTAAAAAATATTTACCACAATCAATGGGTATTTCTAGATTATTGACTCAAGGAGGACATGAAAACCACAACACATTCCTATATGATGCATGTACCATTTTTTTCCCTAAAACTAATTCTTTCATATACTAAGTAAAAAATATGATATTAGAGTTATAGTGTATGGATACATCATCTAAACCACCAACACTATAGTCATATGCCTGAAAAGTGAACTCGAAACACTTAACATTGTTTCCCCAAAAAATATCATTGATTATGGTACTAAAATAGTACCGACCACTCTGATACCACTCTATCATTACCTTTCCCAAAGCGTCCCATGTTGTGAATCCCCAAGCCTACCTCTAATAGTCTAGGGGATGGAGACTAGTGCTGAGTAGGCATATAACTGAATTGGGAGGCCTTATCCTAAGTACATGTACACACGAACACATCTCTAAGCCTATAAAATATTGAGATGTAAAAAATAACTAAACAACCATGCATGAATAAATATAAACCCCACAACTAGAGAATTACATGAAGAAAAAAAAGTAAAAAAGTAAAAATAAAATACCAGAACAAAGAGTCAAAAAACAAGTCCAACCTGAAATGAAAATTGGGACTGTAATCAGAATACTGCATGAAAACAGCTCAGTCTCTTCAGTCTCACTAAGCACCGTCTAGTCCTAGTCCATTAAGGACTTATTAAAAAGGTCAATCATTTATAGAAGACAAGACACATGTAGGTAAATCCCATGCATGGGTGAATATAACAATACCTATAAGGACACCATAAAACCACAAATCATACAAAAAATTAATTACTTCCATCTTTATATAGGTATATGTCTATATCCTATATAACAAGAATATCAAGATGTACTCAATAAAGATACATATTCTAAAGGTAAGTCGCAACCATAGTAATCTAGACTAGGATTCTATCTTGAAGATTCCACAAAGCAATCATCTAGGAGAACACAATCTTGATTATAATCACAGTGATGATGTCCTTCTGAGAGGTAAATCTTGTTGGGTCACACCATTATAATTTACATGCTGGAAGGTTTGAAGAGATACGATACACAGATGAATATCACACCCAATTCCATGTTGTATACCAACAACTCAAGATGGATTAACCCTCTAAGTAGAGGATCATCAACCACATAGTTTTGGTTATGATGATACCAAGAACTCCACCTAGGTAACAAAGATGAATAGATGATCTCACTATAGGCATCATGGTAGGATTATAACAACTCTATCCAGTAATTCATGTTGAAGGGATCAAAATCCTATGAGTAGGTGGTAATTCCATACTAATCTTCAAGGAAATGATAAGGGGAACCTAACCTAATGAAACCTGTCTAATATATATAGGAAAAGGGATCCAAGCCATGTTTAATAAAGTACACAGTGTGTATAAGGGTTACATGCCGTGTCTGTTGGGACCAAGTTGAATGAATAAGGAAGTAAGAAGAGTTTGATATTACAGAGTGTTGTTTTTTATTGTCAATGAAGCTAAATCAATTCACTTTGTAAAGGACTCAAAAACCAGATGATGCTTTGCTGATATGTATTTCTAAAAATATCATAAGTCAAGAGAACTTGTGATGCAATCCTTATGATGTAAAGGGAGAGAAATGATGATGCCACTCATATACATTTTTTATTGGAAGAAGAGATGTTGCTGGAAGATAGGGAAGTTTCAGTACTTCCCATTGTAATTCTAACGATTCTAGATCTGGTCTATCAAAGGATATATATCATGATAGTGGAATTCATGATAAAACATGAAGAATGGTTATGGGAAGCAGTGAAAAGAGAAATGAAAAAGCAATGGTTGATCTGGAGGTGGCACAAAAGCAGAATTTAAGGTGGCTCCATTTTCCAGTTTTTCCAAATTTTAGGGCCTAAAAATCAGGGGATGAAGATGTGTTTTTGGCAATGGATGAAGCGTGAAAGATTGAAGATGGTTTAGATTTTGCGAACAAGGCATGATTAAAGGTCATAACATCGACAAATTTAAAAGGAATGGAGTCCATGGAAATTTAGGCAAGTTGCGTGAAAAAATAAAGTGGTGTGTGAAATAGTAGCGGGTTGCGCGAAAAATCAACGGGATGTGCGCAAAATAAAAATATTGCGTGAAATATATGTAGGTTGCATGAAATATTTGTAGGAGGCACGAAATATCAGCGGGATGTGTGAAAAATGAAGCGGTGTGTGAAATATCATCGGGATGCGTGAAAAATGAAGGTTGTGCGGAATATTGGCATAGTGAGCGAAATAGATGAATGGAGTTTTTTTGCGCAAAAGGTGTTTTGAGATCAGAAGCTCGAAAATTTTCAAAGGAATGAGATGTGAAAAAAATTGGGTCATTTCACGAAATGTGAAGTTGCGTTAAATAATTTTTACACTCATGAAGAGGGTTTTACGCGCGGATTAGTGGTTTTCGTGCCTGGTCAAAAATGACTATAAATATGAGGTGAACCCTTATCATTTGTTAATTCTTGACACTTAGAAGAAATCCCGAGCTCTGGTGTGCATAAAATTGTATGCTAAGTGAGTTGTGCAAAAAGAAATAAGTTTTCATGAAAAGAGGATAGCTACGCGAAAAGATAAAAAGTTGCGCAAAAAGAGAAAAACTTGCGCAAAAAGAGAGAAGTTGAGCGAAAAGAGAAAAAGTTGCGCAAAAAAAGGATGTTGCATTAAAAAGTTTTTTATTCCAAAAAGGAATTTTTATACGGAAGGAATTTGAATTTTGTACAAGATATCCTAAAGGCTGGGTGAAAATTTTGTGTCTTCGCACATATTCAGTTGTGTGTATGGGTGTTCTTACCGGCTTCTTGGTAGGAAAGTGAAGATTTGTACCTTAGAGAATACAATTGTTCTATTCTAAAGAAGCACTGAAATACTATAATTTCATATTTTTGATAAGAGGGTGCACACATACTTTCAGATTGTTTTCCAAGTGCTACATGAGTGTAATGGTATATCCTACTCGTTGTATTCCACATCAAAGGATCGTTTTCTAGTGGGTTGGGTGGTACTGGATTATTTCTGTACCATACCAAGGATGTAGCTACTCTTTTTGAGTAGTGAACTTTGTAAATCTTGTCTTCCTGTGGTTGTGTGTGTTCAGCAGAGAAGAAATTCATTAACAGGAGGTGAAGGTTGTTTCAATTAGAAGGAAACATAAAAAGAAAAAGATATCACTAATTCACCCCTCCCCCTCTTAGTGATACTTGGATCCTAACTGGGAACTTTAATGTCCCTTGACCCTGGGTCATTCCCATGTAAATGGACCGTGTCTCATCCTGTTCCCATGTCATAAATAAGTAAACAACATGTCAGCTCCCTGTGTACTCTACCCATGTTCTAGTGCATGACCTATCCCATGTACTTGTCTAGTCCATGTCCATGTAGGGGAGTACATGGTGTTCTCCAACTTGTGTAACCCAATACTAGTCTATGTACCCTCTATGTTATTGGTCGATTCATTGGTGAGAGATCAAAAACCGTGTGATAGGGTCACATGAAATGTGATATTTAAATATCTCTTGAAACCCTAGTTTCTATACAGGCGTGGTCCACATGGTGTTTGGCTTTGAGTTACAGGTCATATAGTGTCTTTTTTCCCAGAATTCCAAATTTGTAATCCATGTTGTTGTCTACTCATACCACACCCAAATCCACTAAATGTTCCTCCAATCATGCATTTGGAACTCATATTTGGGTCAATTAGGGGTGATCATCTATAGAGAAGTGATTTTTGGTGATCACATTCATTCGGGGATCATCCAAACCTTCACCATCATTGTTTTCACACCTGATCCAAATCAAGTGTTTCTAAAAAAGTCCAATCCATTCACCAGTACCACTTTTACACCTTATTCATGTCGATACAAGCGTAGATCTATGATTTCGATCTATTTCACCAAGAAACAGGTGTGAAATATTCAATTGTCGGGTAATACATTAAACTGTGGGAAAACTAAGAACACCCATGATGAATAGAGAAATATAGGAGAAACCCAAAAAACATGAAAAATATGAATAAACCTCATCCATGTTTAGTTGGAATCGATCTGTTTCTATTAGAAAAATAAAATAAAAAACCATAATAATATAAATAATTCCCCAACAAGAATCCCTGAAATAAACCCATCCCACAAGATGACTGATCTGTGAATCGATCTTTTAGTTGATTGATTTGTCTTCGTCATATAAATTAATAATATAGAAATGATAAAAGAAAAACAAACATACTACCTCACTTTCGATCAATCAATGGTGAAGAATGATGTTTCATCGTAGTCATTGGTAAAATCCTTCATTTCGGTTGCATGGAAATCATCGATCTATGATATCATTGTTGTTATTTGAGGGAGATCTTCTAAATATCTCTCCAATGATTATGCAAAAACTCTAGGGTTATGAGGATAACCCTATAATTTCATTATAGTAGTCTACTTAATGAATACCTAGTCCCTGCATCAATTAAAAGGAAATAAAATAATTTGCCTAACTATTTTATTCATTTACATGTATGTGGTGAATTTTCCACAAACAACCTAAACCGATGAAAGTTATGTCATGCCTAGGGTAAAACCCGCATTCTAAAGTCAATGTTTCCATAGGATTTTGGATCCAATTACCCATCTAGAATTTATTCCATTTTTGATGAAAACTATTTTCATAATCTATTAATCTAATTAATATATTTCAAACATTTATTTCTGGCACACCAGGCCTCAGAATCACAAACTTCCTCAGTGTATGGTCTCAAAAAGAATCCAGAAAATATCCAAAAAATAATACATGGAAAATCTTAGTCATTAAACTTACTCAGTCTATTATTATCTATAGATAGAAGAACTATGGCCAACCTGAGTAGTTGTTCATCTTTATTACTAAACCACTTCTTACCCAGTATATGTTCTATAAGTTGATCAGTTAATAGTAAAATGATTGATATTCCATGTTAACTTTTATATTTTTGATAAGGAAGAATAAATAGGCAAATAATATTCCCCTATAATTTCTAAAACTATAATATGTGTTCATGAAGGAATTCTTTCAATAGATTATAGGGAAGTGACATTGAACTTTAACATTTTAAATTTAATAAAATAAATTCATGGTGTGTAATAATTTTTTACAGTGACTCGTTATGAAATTATTTATTATTTGAAGAAATATATAGTTATTTTTTATAAAATAATTTAACTAAGAGAATTCCTGAAGTCACATGGTTTTTATAATGAATCTGTTTTTGAAAATTATTTAAATCTTCAATGTTTTCATTTTGATTAATTGTTTTAGGAACTAGAAGATAGTATTTTTTGATCAACTACTCAAATCTACCACTCACACTTCTACCTTATATATACAGTTTGTAATAATGGAAAACAGTGATTTTAAACCATCGCTATAGAGCCAACCTCAACAATAACTAAATTTGATTCCCTTTAATACTAAATATTTTTTTTATAAAGAAAATAAAAAATTATCTATAATAATTTCAAAAAACATTGAACATAATCAAGTGCATTCATTGTTGGAGATTTTGAAACAAAATACAGAAGCCATAGGTTGTTAATTATGATACATTCCTAGAATTAGTCTAAAAACCTCTATGCATCATATTATCCTTGAAAATTAATCAAAACCATTGAGATATCCCCTGAAGAGGTTCCATAAAACTTTGATGGAAATTGTAAAAAATGTAATTGAAATATTTTTATGAGTTGGATTCACATAACTTGTCTCAGACACTCGATGGGCGAGTCCCAGTCATATCGTATCGAAAATGACTGCATTCACAATTGTAAAAAAAATTAAAACAATGATTCGATACCCACTAGGGTGTAGAATGGTTGGAGGTTCTACAATGACTATGGGAAATTAAATCATGTGACCATGCAATACCCCTTTCCCATCATTTTTAGACTAGTTTTTAGAAAGAATAGATCAGAAAGGCCATTACTATTTCCTTAATGTATTTTATTAGTATTTTAATGTTCCTATTCCTTTATAATAGTGATATAAAACCACTTTCACATGTATTATTTGTAATTTTATTTACCTATGGATGCCCTTTGGGATTTTTAATTCCCAATGTACCATTCAATAATGTAAAGTGAGTATCTTCTAACACTTGATTGGGAGCTTCTCATAGGTATTTATTGATGATTTTACCATTTAAAAAACATTATTTGAAATATATCTTGAAAAATATGGAAAAATATAAAAATATGTTATGAGAAAAATTCAATTTTCAATGTTGAAATTTTCATTTCATGGTGGAAATTGGAAAAATTTTAGGCCACATAATTTCAAAGTATGTAATTGAAGTAGATTAGGATAAAATTGACATCATTTCTATATTACCTTACCCCACCATAATGAAACATATCAGATTATTTTTAGGTTGTGCTGGATTTTATATAAGGTTTATTAGGGATTTTAGTGAAATTTTATTTCCCCTAAATAACAACTCATAAAAAAATTTATATTTTGTTTGATGAATAATATAGAATATTTATTGATAAATATAAATAGTGCTTGATTATATCCCAAATAATCTATCCACCAACCTATTAACTTTAATTTTAAGTGTTATATAATACCCCCATAAGGTCATTGGGATAGAGTTTCCCTAGAAGATCAATAGGAACTCCTATATGATATCCTACACTTCAAAAACTCTAGACACATCCTAAAAAAACTGTAAAAAAATAGATAATTTTTTCCATACTATTGTTACTTTAAAAAAAAATTCTTTATAATTTCTTGGAAAAAAGAAATTAT
The DNA here is from genome assembly GCA_963277665.1 of Viscum album. Taxonomy (NCBI): domain Eukaryota; kingdom Viridiplantae; phylum Streptophyta; class Magnoliopsida; order Santalales; family Viscaceae; genus Viscum; species Viscum album. The sequence continues at coordinate 1,815,618,067 of OY728156.1, forward strand.
TTATTTATAATGTATCACTTAGGTATTTTATCATGAAAGCTTAAGAAAATCCAATATTACGGACATGGATGTTATTTATATAAGAATTAATTTTTTTACTAAAGATAAGAAGGGTTTTGAGAATCTGGTAGTAGATCACATGAATAGATTTACCCAAACAGGTGAGGTAAAAACACCCATATAGACAAACTTGGATAACTCCTTCCTAGGTGAGAAATTGTAAAAAGTTACCAAAGTGGCCTAGTATATAGACTTGGTTAATTATTTGGCCACATCAAAGATACCCACCTTCTTTAAAAAGAATCATATTTTTAATCTATAATTATATTAAAAGTATAATATTTAATAGAACCCTTATTTATGGGAAATTTTTAGTGGTTGGGTGATTATGAAATTAATCCCTAAGAAAGAGGTAAAATTTGAGCTTTAATTATTGTCATATACTTGCATGTGGAGTCCATTTTGGTCCTCAAATGAAATCCATGAATATTTTAAAAGTTTTCTTTACTAAATGTTTAAAGACATGTGTTATTTTTTAAAAACATATAAAAGGAATTTTAAATATTTAGGAAATCCCCTAAAAACTATGCTTTTTGATGAGATATTTGATATATGGAGATTATATTTCATAGACCAATTTCCTATTTTTTATTTTACTATACTCTATTAGTAGTAGATTTTTTTCTATGTGGATAGAAGCATAATCATCCAAAACTAATGATTAAATATTTTTTATTCAATTTCTATGAAGGTATATTCTTTATAGGTTTGAGTGCCTCACGAAATAATCAATAATTGAGGAACCCATTTTTTAAATATAAATATAGAAGCAATCATGTAAATATTTGAAGTATTCTATAAGACCTAAAATTATTACCACCTGAAAAAGAATGGGAAGGTAGAGCTATCAAATAAATAGATCAAGAGGACTTTGCAAAGAATAGTTAAACCTAACCATAAAGAATAGAGGACAAATATAAGTTTCACTGTATTTATACTAGGATGGATTTAAAAAACCCCTAGATATATCCCATTATATAATGATTTATGGGAATTTTTACCACTTTCATATTGAGATACAACAAAATGTATATTGTGTTGTGAATAGAGTGAACATGGTGTTCAACAAGGATATATAGAAAATGAATATCTAAATTATGGAACTATAATGGATGAGGGGGGTAGTATATAAAAATCCCTTATTTTACAATGATAAATCTAGATTTGTTTATGATAGACTCTCCCCAATAAAGAGATATTCAAGTTGGAAACAAAGTACTATTATTCTTCTAAAGAGTGAAGCTCAAGCATGTTAAACTTCACTCCAAGTGTACTCGGCCTTTTATAGTAACTAATATCTTCCCATTTGGTGTAATTAAAATCAAAGGATCTAAATCATAGTAGCTATTTAAATTAAATGAAAAATCATTGAATCAATTTCATGAAAATTTCTGGATGGAACCAATGAACAAGTCCAAACTTCCCCTTACTATTTTTGATTTTGAATCATTACGTTGTCCCTTTTATTCATACTAGTCAATATAACGAATATTCAAATATTTTATTATTTTATAATTTTCATTTTAGAATTATTTGGATTTATATATATTATAAGTGTGGTGGTGAGAAAAAATTATCTTAGGATTTAAGTATTTTGAGTTTCTTATTTTCATTTATTTTTATTTTATGGAGGTTAGAAATAAAATAAAAATAAAAAATTTGATTTATGACATGTAAATAAAATTATGTAATATGTTTTCTCATATTTTTACTTTTATTTGAGTGTCTTTAGGATGTAAAACTTGAGATTCACTATTTTCTTTCCTATTAAAAAAATACCATTATAGTGTTTAGGGTTTCATTAGTTCTAGAATTTTCTAAAATTATATTAATTTTGAGTGAATTTACTATTTTTTTCATAGAAATTATACTTTAACACTAGGAAAAGGGTTGAAAATAAAAAAATATAATATTGGAATCAAAATAATATCTTGAGAAAACTAAAATTTTGAAACTTGAACTTAGGTCAAATACCCATTGCGATTGATTAAAACCTTAGGTAGCTTCCCTAAAATACATTTGGATAGATTATATAAACTGGAGTGAAATAAGTAGATGGGAATTTATCTAGAAATATTCTTAATTCAATAAAAGTACATGTGTGTTTGTTAGGCATAAAATAATATTTAGAGTGATCTAATATCTTTATTTTGAATCATTACCTATATTTAAATACTACTATAATGAGTCTCAAGGTAAAATTTTTATCTTCGGAAAGTTTAGTTATGATTTTAGCGACACTCATCCAACAAGTTGTTTCCATAAATCATGGTTGGTAAAAATTCAATAATTGTTAATTGACTAAGAGGATTAAAATATTTGGCAAATTCTAAAATTTTATGACTAAGGGGAATATGATATATTTAAATTTCATTTAGGAAGTTTTAAGGAAGTTTAAATAGGAACTTTGTAAAATGAAACACAAGGGAGAAGAATTTTGAAAGGTACCCTTTTAAAAAAATCTTGATTCCACTAAGATATATTATATTTATAAACTTGGAACGAGAACTTTTTATTAAGTTGAATACTGTTAAGTGTCTTAAATTCATAAAGGAAGCATCATAATCAAAATGATGGATTCACCTTTATTTTCATTCATTTATGGTATTTCCTTTATCCAAGTTACCATAATAGTTTTGTTCGAATGAATTCAATGTTTTGTTTGGGAGTGAAATTGTGTAAGTTTGGGGGAGTTATAAGATCCAAAAATTTCAAAATATTTAACTCTTTTTCATTGATAATCAACCTCACAAGTGATATAATTCCTGGGCAGTCATCACATTACTTATACATTTAAAAATATTAAATAAAACTGATAAATTGAATTAGAATTGATTTTTAGTGGTTTAATCATTTTTTGAATTAATTGAAGAATCCATATGTTGATTTTTGAATTATATAATTTCATTATTTAAAGGCATTTAATTCTGATTTTCATTGTTTAATTCATTTTTATATCAATATAGAATAAGCCTATACTATGTTTTTTTAATGGTTGCAGACTGAAAAATGAAAAATGCAAGAGCAGATCATTTGAATTTCGTAATATCATAATACTTTTCCTAGATATAGAACATATGACTTTCATCCACTTCACATGTTTTTTTATCAAGATTTTATGAATCCACTTGTAAGATTTTAGACCATCCATAATATTCCTTTATCCCCACTATAGGACTTCACTTCCATTCTTCTAACATCATCATTATGCATCCCATAGTATATGAATTTTTCATACAACATTAGTGAGCCTGTTTATTAAATAGGCATTATATTACTTTAGTCTCATATTTTTTGAATTTATAACTCTAAATATCCCATATGATTTACCCAAGGAGCCAAATGTCAAACTTTTAGATCCTAAGAATTTGGAGGTTCCCAAGTTTCATACTTTCCATTTCATATAACTTCAAGAGTTTTCTAAAATCTAGAAAAATAAAAAAAAAACAGAAAAAATAAATGACATAAAATCATATTCATTTCCTTAGTTTGGCCATATCAATAAGATCTCCAAAAACTGATTAATGTTCCATTAATTGAGATAAATTAAAATAATATGATAATATGAGGGAATTATGCATAAGAATAATATTCTATAGGGGATACTTATACTTTAATATGAACCATAAACAAAGACATGTGGTGTCCATAAATGAAATATGAGTTGAGGAACTAAAAACTAGGAATATTTTAGAAGCACGATGATCGCTCAAGGGAGAAGAATGATCTTGTTCTTCTTACATGGGAGGGAACCTACTAAAATCGGTGAGGAACCATAAATAATCCTATAATAAGGGAAAATGTATAATTTAGAAGATAGTGAGTTATCATTTATCAATCGACTAAAGTTGAGTTATTACTATATTTATTTTCAGTCTCTTATTGTAATCTCTATAGTGATGTAACACAAGTCCCTTAGTGGTTTAGCCAAGGATATTCTCTTGAAACCTATTGATAAATTAATATTTTAAATAATTATTATCTTTTTTTAATTTATCTGAATGTGTTTTATTTTTATATACACTATGATATTTCCATTATTCTAGTCTCTTAAAATATTCTTCTCTCATTTCCATATTGCACACATTGGCCACCTGGACCTTCCTCACTACTTGTGATGATGATAAATGTGTTGTTCTAAGAGTGATTGAAGATATTAATTTAGTTATATAGGTGGGAATATGGTAGGTAGTGGTCATTGTACTTCCCTATTGAATCAAAATGACTCTATAAGGGTGATTAAAGAGGCTTCATCTGATTAGAGAGAAAATAAGAGAGTATAATTTTATAATGATTTAATATATAATCATGGGTATATCTAAGGAAAGACCATTACTTTGAAAAACTAATTTCATACTCTATATTTCTTTTCTCTAATCAAAAAACACATTCACTATGCTCAACCATATTGATCCCATATAATTAAATCGAAAAACACACTAAAACACCCTTTTCTCTTGAGACAACTTGATTCCCACACTAATACATTTAACTTGGGTTCAGAATTTTGTTTGTGGACATTACCTTGACAATCACCTCATTAACTCCTCAGGTGGTGGGAGGTAACCTCTAATATTTTCCCCTATTAAAATTCAAACTCTTTAACTAACATTAATTTTTTACCCAATTATAGTGGCATTTCTATAGTTAGTGGAGTAATGAGTAGAGGAAGTCACTATTCTAGAATATAGACCATCATAAGATATAGATAATAGGATTCCCCTAGTATCATCGTGTTCAGAGGATGTTGATTTCATTCTTTCTTTAGGATATTTAGTATCAAATTATGTGTTGATATCTCTAATAGACACAAAATCATATCTTGAGTCTATCTCATTTCAACAAAATTTGGTATAATGGGTATAGTGATATATCCAAAATATGATTTATAAAACTCATATGGAGGATCTAAGAAAAACTATATAAAATCTTCATCATAAATTTATTACACTAGGATACATTGAATTTTACTATAATTCAATATAAAATAGTGTGAATTAAATAGTCAATAAGTATGATCACACATGTAAATTATAAATGAACCTCTCTAGAGTTTAATCTATACCCTATTCCATAGTATTAATATTTTTGGTTCTCCATGATAGATCTCATCACACTATAGTAGTGGAAAAATTGTAACACTTAGATGATAAATCGATGTACTTAGTGATCCATATTTCCTAAAAACTAGCTAAAGTAAAATAAAAATTGATATCGAATTAAAAACTCCTTGAATATTTTAAGGAGAAAAAAAATATTGCTAAAAGGGTAAAAAATAATCCTTATAAATATATTAAAACTATGAAATTGGATAAACATCATTAGTCTATTTATGACTCAAATTAATAATTTATTCAACTTTAGGAGTCAATAAAACATGATTTGTAGTATTATTCTAAAAAATTTTATTGTCTTTATGTTTTATTGATAGTCAAGGAAAGACTTTAAAATAATGGATGGTCCTCCATCCATTTCTCTTAATAAAATTATTTGTTCTAAGGAAGCTATTTATTTATACATAATGTCCTAAAATTTCTGTCACTCTATATATTAACTCCTATTAACTTATAAAAATAGGAAAATAATAATATAATATTAATACAATCCATATGAACATTGAATGGTAAATTATTAATAAAAACCAATTCAAAACACTTTAACTAAAACTGAATATATTTAATGAATCCATTATCCTCTAAGGTATGTGTTCTCATATGAGTATCGATCAGTCATGTGTGCTTATTCCATAAATTTGAACCAAGGTTAACCTATTAGATGAAGTATATAAGAGGTTTTATTTTCCTATTATAATTATTCTCTTGGATGGGTATTGGATGGTCATGTGCATATACACCATCATTTCAATCTAAGGTTGTTCAATTTGTATATGAGAGATTCAATTACTTAGTGTAACCAAAATAATGAAAGGGGTTTTGTTTGAATGGTTTAATGTTCTAGAATGGTTTTAGTATCCTAAAATTATATCATTATTTAATTTTTATAAATCGTATGATCTAATTTTTATAAAGAATAGTGATATTCCCTAACAGTTTCCCAGATTCATAAACTAATAGAGCATGAATTGACTTTTTTTAAGGACAATTTTTGGTCCTTATAAGATTTGTACCTTTTTAATTTATGCTATAGTTTTTTAACTATCCATGAAAATAAATTCATATAATTTAAAGAATTTACTTTTTATCATTCCACTCTTTAGGGGTTTTCAACAAAAAAATATTTGTAACTGATTATTTTTTATATTATATATCTTTTACCTATATTGGTAAATGGGAAGTCATTCCAAGAAATTACTTTTTCTAAGGTTACCCTTTATGTTATTTTACCATAAAAGATTTATTCCTTTTTTATGATATATATTCTCTATAATAAATGAAAGGGGAATGCTTAGAAAGTGGTGATTAGGATTTTCCCATGTCACTATTCGCGGGTTTTCAACCTAATGAGCATTTTTCCTTTTCCTCTAGGTAGATTTGAGGTCTTATAGGTCAAACCATTATTAGGTGTTTATAGTTTAGGGTCATGAAACTATGATAGAAAGAAACTGATGTTTAATTCCATACAAATGTGGTTGAAAGTGAGGTTTTATATTATGTGATAAGGTCAAAATTGACTTGATGTTAATTAATGAGGCCATACCAACACAAGAAACCATTGGGGAAATGGAAGAATTCCATTTTAGATTTTACATCTTCAATAAAAAAATATATCTTGTAGTTTAATGTCATATTTCTTAAACCAAAGTTTTTTGTATTTTGTTCTAATGGGACGTGGAGAAAATAGAAAAGGGGTCATTCTAATTGAAAATTAAAAATTTATTATGAATAAAAATTAAGAAGAAATAAAGTTTGTGTGGTTAAAAATTGTGATGTCTAATGCAATCCACCTGAGTAATGTTATTATAATATAGGGATACTGAACCTCTTAAAAAGTATATAATTAGCCTCTCTTCCTGATCACTTTTCTAAGAAAGAATATTAGATGTCATATTCCCCTCATTCCATGGGTTCACAATCACTATATTCTAATGAAGCATGATTCTATAGGCTCTATTAGTATAATAGATAATTTTGTGACTATGGTAGTGACCTCATAAAAATTTGACAACCATATATAAATTATAATCAACCACTGAAAGGTAGGAGTTATTTTCATTATAAAAATAGATTTTAGTTTAAATTGTCTGAGCCTTATCTTAAATAGAATCAACCTCCCTGTAGAAGGTTGATAATGACATAATAACCTATCCCCTATATTCATGGATAATAATAGTACTATGCATGTTACCAAGGATTCATAAACCATCTATATTGAGTTTAAGCCCTTTCCTAGGTTCTTTTCAGCATACCCAATACCCTTCTCCCCCCTAAAATAAATAGTCCCAACTACCACTAAATGAGGGATCTAATTATATAAGAAACATGGAAGGATTTCCACCTTATATAGTGAACTAAGTGATATAATGAGTGACATAAATTTGGATTTAAGTTAGGTTACATTTGGTTTCAATCCTTAAAGATGAAATATGCCATAGATCTACTAAATCACCTATTATATGGATGAAACTATAATTTAACAACCATAAGAGTTAAAAACCACACCACCATAAGAATTGAATCTTGTTTTAATGAATATATTCATAGAATAACAAAATTCATTGTCTCTAGAGAGACCCCCATTAGAATTCCAAATGAATCTAGCCAAATCACTTTAAATGAACAAATATTATGTCAATTCAATAAATGAAATATCACAACAAATTCATTTAGAGGAAATAGGGATAAATTTTATTTTTATTCTCAAATCTATATGGATAGTTTAGTTCTAAATATTCAACATGAGAAATTTCAGTATGGAGGGAAGATATTTTCACTAAATATTACTACCCATGACATATAATTCTTGCCGTGTAAGGATAATTTTATTTAATCCCAAGAAGCTGAAATTTATCGATGATGTATAAGTGAAAACACATCGATCAAGTTTTTCAAACTTATGGAATTTTTAACAAAAATAAAATCACTATTAATGAATGTTTCCTTGAATGAGGGATTCTCATTATCCAATCTAAAGGTAGGGTCTATTACTAGAAACCCTGGGTAGAAGAGAGGGGATCCCACTTAGTTTTCATTATAGAAAAAAACATCACCTCTACCAATAATCCCTCGAGATGTATCAAGTAAAATTACTATGTTACCATGTAGGATATTCCATAGATAAATACCAATGGGTTATTTCAAGCCAATTTATAGGAGAGATCCCATACTTCTTCCTGATTAAATTGTACTAGAATGATTTCCCCAATATCACCTCCTATATAAACTTAGATTTTATGAATTTCATAGTTTCTTCAATTCCCATGAGATCAATACCACCTTCGGTAATCAGTTTTTCCATCCTAGACCATTTGAAACAATAATGGAGACCCTTTTAATGAGAGACCAAAATTAATCTATTGAGGGTGTGAAAAATGTTCCAAAAACATAGACTTAGGGTCACTACAAACTGAAATCATGTGAATAATAATGGAGGAATGAACTCTATTCACTATACTGATCCTACCTATGAAGGTAATAATCCACATTCCATATTGAGAATATTTCCTATAATTTTATTGAAAATACCATAAAAATTATGGGATTAAATTTATTCATTGGATAACGGATCACCAAGATAATCCATTATAAAATTCCTTATAGGAATTACAAGTCTATCCACACTAATGTTTTAGCATCTGCTACTGTTATTTTTAATATAGATTCTACTTTTTATGATAATAATGCCCTGACCACTCTTTCTAAATAAGACATTCCTAATCAATATTAAAATTTAAATTTATTTTCTACTTATATTAATTTAGAAGATTGTATAATTGGAAAAAATAAGTGAAGATTATATATAATCCATACTGAACTATAAAGAGATAAACCAACCCATTTTTATACCATTATTAAGGTTCTTGCTGAGAACATCATGAACCATGAAAAAGACTTGGAGGTAGTGGTTCCCCTTTTCAATGTCCCCCCACTAAGTTAAAGATACCAAATATATTTAGTATGAGATAAATCGTAAACCAAGTTGAGGAAAATAAATGAAAGAAGAGGTCATATATCCACTTATAATATCCACATCATCTTATAACTCTAAGGAGGAAAATTCATTCCATACTATCATTTTCCTTTTCCTTGTCAATTTTCACAATGTTGATGGACCAAACCAATAATCGGTCAAGGTTTCTTATCATTTATAGGTCTTGACTAATTTCTCCATGTATACTCCTAGATTTAATAATTCTATATTGTTCCTCAAATATTTGAATGGTCTGGTGATGGGAAATTGTTTTTTCCAAAAAAAAATTATAGCACATTTTATGATAAATGAATCATCTTAATGGGATGAAATTGACTAAAGTCATTAGGCTCCCTCACTATAGAAATTAAGACAAGGACTGTGGTAATGGTAAATCTAGGATGAATTAACCATTTTAAATGGTATTTAATTACTTAAATGACATATTTTTAAATGACTTACCAAGAATTAGAATAAAAAAACCTAGAAATCCATCTGGTTCTAGTGCACTATCTAGATTAAGTCTTTTTATATCCCCATTAAACTTTTCTTCCTCTAAAATAGATTTCAACTAGAAGTTTCCTTGGTTACAAATATTACTCAAAATATTGATAAATAAGTGACCATATAATTCTTACAAACTATACTCCTCTCTCATCACTTTTCTAGGGTCTATGAGTAACCCAAAGAAGAAATACACAACTAGGGGACCTATCATACTTACATCATTGGTGTGAGTACCATCTCATGTTATATATTGAGTTTCCTAGAAAATTTATTCTTTATTATACAAGAATGGAAGTATTGCATATTTATATCACCCACCCTCATCAACATGGATTTAGGTCTCTCATTCTCCACCCTTTCTTCTTTTGTAAAATCCTTCCCTATGATCTTTTTCTTGAGATATTGGAGAAGAAAATTTTCAATATCGGCCCAATGTGAATTTGAAGTGATGTCATTGTGATTGACAAAAAAGGAGGGTAAATGTGACCAACCAAATAAAGTTCTAAGAGATGTAAATAAATCCATATATTTAAAAAAAGGAAAATGGGAATTTTAAATTATAAGTTTAGTTATTCAAATTAGAAATTAATAAATGATAATAAATAAGCTTGGACAATCAATGACCTTATTTGAATAATTGGTCCATTTTTTTAGTATTATATGAGAACTGATTATGGACATTGAACATGTTCTAATAATGAGTTCCAAAATGATTCCATTAAAGGTGTATGGTATTAGAGAGTATTTTGCTTAGTACAAGCATATACCATTGGTTGGTTATATTCAGGTTGTATTTGTAGTACATTTCACTGAAAAACAAAAAGAGGGTACCATGGCATTAAATGTAAACATTACCAATAACCATGAATGTTCTTAGTAATCAAAATACTCAAAGTATAAATTTTAAATTATGTGAAATTTTAATTCAAATTTGATCATATATGATTGACAAGAAGTGAAAAATTGGTGATGGAAGTGGATAATGATTTTTGGTTGAGTCCAAGATAGATGATCTGGATGTCTCTATGTATCTCGTGGTAAAATAAATCAATACATGCATAGTTGTTGAAAAAAAAATCTATGTGCATATATGGATTGTGAATAGGATAAAGTGGGATGTTTTCATCATAGTGAAAGGATATTGATGGAGAAATGATGTGAGTTAATGAGCCCATGCATTTGAATGGTTTGAATTAGAAATGGTATAAAATCTGGATTTGTTTTTATACCTATAATGGGATATATGGGTGTCATTAAATGGGGTCACGGTGCAAGTGTATTGTAAAAAACCCAACATGCATCAAGATAGTTTACACTAGGAGGGCTTGTAAGAAAGTGTGATTTTTGGATGGTTTTGGTATTGGTGATCTACACATAACTATGTATCCTATGACAACATAAATCAAGAAATGTATAGTTTTATAAAATATGTGTTTGTGCATATCAGGGTAATGTGTAGAGGAAAATGGGATGGAATAAAAGAGTTTCCCTTTTGATAAGACAAGAGGATTAAAACATGACATGAATTAGCAGATTTTCTGCACCAGGGTAGAGGGAGGAGTGGAAAGGTGAAGGAATTTGTGGTTAGGGCCAATATAGAAGATCCATGAATCATTATGAATCCTATGGTAATCGGAATCAAGTCATAACTATTTCAAAAAAGGGGTATTATGATTTAGTATTGGACAAATGTAAGACAACAAATATGAATTTGGAGACCATACACTAGGAACTCTTTCTTATATCTAGATCTTATTAAGAGGATTTGATCCCATAGAATAGGCCTCTATGAGTAGTTTAAGATCATATAGAATAGACTAGAATCCATGAAATTTTAAATTAATGTGGTGAAGACCATATTACATTTAGTTTAGTTTCATATGATAAGGAACCCGTATCATGTTGTTTATATTCATACGACAAAAACTATAAATATTTGGTTTGAATATATGCAATATAATTATTATGAAATCCTATAACAGTATAAGGAATAATATGGTCTCTATCCATTTTAATCAGGAAGTATACTGTATTAAAGTATACCTTCTATATGATGTAAAGTACATCCCATTTTTGTTCCAGTTTTAGGGGTTCATTTCTAAGTATCATTGGTGTCCTCAAATTCAAAACCATTTATCCTTCTATGAATGAGTAGTGGTGATCATTCTTATTTAATTTTCTATGAAATACAGTTTTAAGGAACTTCATGGTTTTCCAATGCTTGTAATCTATTCAAATCAATATGTTCTAATTTATCAAAATGGATTTTTGATCATTCATATTCAATTAGTTGTTCCCACATAGCTAACTACATTGAGGGAAACTATACTTCAATGGGTAATACTACCTTTGTACCATACACTATTGAATATTGGGTCACCTGCATATATTTATAGGTAATAATGTTATAATACCATGAATCATTATGAATATTTTAATGATGAGAATATTTATCCCTTTTATTAAGGATATTTGAAAATAACTTATTAAATTCCTCTATCAATCCTTCAATAATTGGATGACAGTGGGATGAATGACAAGACTAGGAAATTCACCCTAAATAAAAAAATTAATTATAATACACAAAATTTTAAGCCACTATTTGTAATAATTTTGTGGGGAACTCAAAATATGGTGATTATATTATATTTCACAAAATTAATCATAGTATTCAACGGAATTTATTTTAAGGGAATAACACCATCCCATTTTGAGAATAATTAAATAATAATAATAATAAATTTGAATTTACTAATAGTAGATATTGGGTATGGAATCATGACATATATCCCCCCATGTGGATAACGTTCAGAAGTACTTAATAGTGTATAATAACTCTAATTTTTTATGATTGAATATATTATGTACCAGACATTTGTGTCACTTCCTTATGAAGTTCATACAATTATGCATCAAAGATTGCCAATAATATCCAAGTCACTAATTTGGTGAAAGAGTTTTATCCCTATTTTATGTACACTAAAAACACCAAAATATTCATCCTACATAATGGTGAGAGTCTATCATCCTTTAATTCATATAAGAACTACCCCATTAAATCCTTGTTATAAAATAATATTTTGAAATTTAGGTCATTACATAGTGTGAAATTAATTGGTCATTAAAAAACTGTTCATTTCTAGATCTCTCTCAAGGATCATGATTTAAGTAATTTTATTACAATATATATAAAATTGGTATATATATTACTTGGAAAGGATGAGGATTGGACAAGAGATAAATTGGTATCAAATTCATTTATTTCTTTCAAATATTTTTTTATAAATAGGATTATCACTCTTTAATGAGAAATATGGATAATTATCTCATCATGATTTGGATATATGATATATATGGCCAAATTATCTAATACATCCACTTGATCATTATGTTAATTAGGAGTGTGATATTGTAGAGACCCGAATCATGATGTACATGGAAATTAAATTACTTTTGTGGAATACTTAATACATAACAAAAACAGACACCAAAGGACCGTAATAGTTTAGTGTCTTTGGAAACTCGGAATATAAACTTCTAATCATGTTGAAATATCTTCAACAACTCCCATAAAGATCTTCCCCTTTTTGTTTCCTTATGTAAACCTTTATTTATTTACTGGGGAAAATAGAACATATATTTTGGTGAGCTCAAATGCTCAGTAAGGGAAAACATAGAGAACATAAAACAATCCATAAACATTTGAAAGAAAAAACTTGAACATGAAATTTAAACATCAAAATATTGAGAAAAGACATAAATCATGGAAGTACATAAGGAAATTATCATAATGGAACATCAATCATGATAAAATATAATGGGAATAAAACATGTAATTGTGGAAACCATTCATCACATGTCATGATTTCCATAGTAGCCAAGGCACTGCTGCCAAGACCATCTTAGTGGACAAATTCCCTTTCTGAATCGAGTTCACTCCTCATTTCAGTCCTGTAACACTGAACCGGATTAACTTACCATTCCAGCCATGTCTATCTCATGAGATATAAATATTTACCCAATGCATTGGAGGGAGATATAGGTCCCACCCATCTCATAATGAAATCATTCTTACTTGTGCCACACATAAACATAAATCATTCATCATAACCCAAAGAATAAAATGGGTTTCATAAACATCATTCCATCATAACTTAATCCATATAAAACAAATGGATATCATTTCATCATAAGAAAAGTGAAACCATGTAAATAATAGAGACATTATACTTGAAACATACACATATGAAATAATGTCATCTTAGATAGAAAATGGTTTTAATAAAACAGTTGAAATGAATTCTTGAGGAATATATCTTTTCTTCTTCAAAATCATTTTCTATTCACAAAATGTCATGAAATTTTAAAAGAAAATGATTTTTTTGAAAATAGTCATGAAATATTTTTGAGGTTGATTCATGAAAATAAGGCTTTATAAAACCGTAAAAATATGTTCACTCCGTATAAGTTAAAAATAACATTCTCCTCGTACTTTTGTCGGAAAAGTCAAAAAGTACCTCGTATGGTAAACAAAATAAAGATTCCTTCCATAAGATGTGGTAAAAGTAAGAAGAGGGTATAAATGTATTAAACATACATGGAAGGAAAGTAAACATTTTATGAAAACATTTTGATAGCATATGGACATGGATAATAAACATAACCCCCAATAAATACTTATGAGTAAACAATCTCGGATAAGAATGAGATTGGAATAATTATCCCTTACCTTAGATCCGATATTCTTCTTACTTATCCGAACCTCCTGTATAATGATTTAAATAATGTCATTGAATTATTAAAGAATCATATTCATTGTTATGATATCATATATGGTTTACTTATGACTTTATATTACCCGTTCTTTTGTAAATTCCATGTTAAAGAGCATTTTGGGTAAAATCGTTTCATTTGCCGTCCGTGTCTTGACTTGTGATTATTCATATGATTACTTAGACCATGATTACTTAATTACAGAATATAAAAAATGATTTATATATAATATATATTCATAATATACATATATATAATAGATCGATAAATGGAAAGAAATACACCATTCATGGAGACGGTAGGCCGTACGTACGCATGAACGTTGTTTTCGTTTCCTCATTGAATTGAATGGAATTAATTGGATTAAATACATATATATACATAAATACAGTATCATTATTATTTCATATATTTCATGATTACTTATTACATATACTTTGTAATCATTCATGAATGGTTAATCATTGAGAATGAATCTCATCGCGTTGTGGAAACGGTAGTCCGTACGTACGCACGAGCGATGACATCGTTCCCATAATTATTGAATCGAATTAGAGTGGATGATACAATATATCAGAATCAGTATTATGTTATAATAACTATGTATAGTTATTATTTACACTGTTATACCCATCCAAGTAAGGTGGTGTTGGAAACACATATTACACCATGGCGTGGAGATAGTATTCCGTATGTACGCACGTGTAGTGATTTCGTTTTCCGCAGGATGGATAGAAGGTGAAATGGGGTTGTTTAATATTTATAATAACATATCAGTATATTATTGATACTGATGTTATTACTTTATAATGAAACAACTAAAGAAGAATAAGTTGAAGAAGAAATAATCTTGAAATAATCGGTAGAAGAGATTACCTCTTCTTCGACGCACCTCCTTTAAACTTCTTCTTAGGCACTAGGGTTGGTCTTTTGAGAAGAACAGTACCTCTATATGGTTTATAGGGAAGTGGGGAAGTGAAATGGGCAGAGTTTTTCTGAGCTTTAAGGCTCAAAATGGTGTGAGGAAGAGAGGGAGGTGGTTCCCTTTTATAAGGGATGAGAGGGGCACCTTTGGAATCCTCAAAAATATTAGTTTAATATAAATTCATACCCCACATAAAAACCTCCAAAAATAACTCAATCCGAAGATTAGATGATATAGGGTTGTAATATAATCAAAAAATAAAATTTAGACATTTTTGGTCTTATTTTAAACCTTATAATTTTGATTTATCCTTATTTAATCTATTTAAGTTTATTTGTGCTAATAAAATTATAAATTTTAAATGGTTATAAATAATCACTAATGTGTTGTTAATTTTCCATAATTGGATACTTTATGAAATTTTAGACTATATAAATTTCAATATATAATTTTTAAATACATTTGTGATTCTTAAACAATTTAATAATGTGTTATTTTTATAAAATAACAATAGTGTCAATTTTGACACTATTCATTTATTTGAATTTAAATAAAATCTACATAGAGGATATATTCTAAATAAAATATTTAATAGATTCCTAACATGTCAAATTTGTTTATAAAATTAGTGTATCACATTAAATAGTTCATATAATATTTATTTTAATATGTTTCAAACCATTTATTTGGTATATCTCTTAATAAAATAATTAGTACAACATTTTTGTATAATTATTTAATATACTTATTTGTTGTATAAAAATTAAAAATAAAATCCATTGATGAAGATAAATATCAAATATTTTACAATAATAATTTTACTTGAATTTATCATCTTAAAATAACAACATGAAAATTGTTATCTTTATTAAATTATGAAGGTGACAACTTCGGAATCATTTAAAATAAAATATTATAAGTGTCATAATCGCCATAATAAGGATCCAAATGGTCAAAAATTAGGCCAGTGGATGATTAGGGTTTATATATACCCTACTAATAAGTTTTTTTTTCAGATTTTTGGGCCTTTTTATCTGTATTACTATTTCAATAAAAACTATATTATTGATTTTCCACTAAAAAATAATTTCTGCATCATTAATGTATAAGATAATAATGTAATTAAATAACTCAAAAAAATTACAAATAAATTACCATGATAAAGAAAAACATATTATATTTCAAATGAGTTATTATAACCGAATTTATATTCTGTATAAACTTATATTAAAAATACTTTAATTATTAAAGTTGAGTGAGACATATTTCACTTTCCTTTAAATAAAATAAACTAAAGGTCTTAATCACCTCCAAGTGGGTTCTAATGGATTCCATTTTGACCAAAATATGATTTTGAACGAATTATAATCATCCAATTGTATTAATACAAGTATTAAGATAATTTTATAATATTATATTTACCCTTAATTACCCAATTTACCTTTTACTATGGTAAATAAAATTTACCGTTGTTACTATTCATAAAGCCCGAAAATAAAAAGTAGTCTATTAATATAATTTGGACCCAATTATTCCAAATATGGAATCCATTTTTCCAAATTCAATACACAGAATTTGTAGAAATTAAATTAAAATTAATCCCGTTGTTGAAAGAAAACGGGTTTTTGTTTAAAACATTGTAAAAGATTGAATTTATTTAACCTACAAATTCAATGAAAAATCAATGCTAAGGACATACATTATATTAAATGGTAAAAATATATTATATTTATAATTTAAAACAATTTAATATTATAATTTAACCACATAATTTATTATGATGAAAAAAGTTGTTTTTAATTAAAATATAGCATGTTTTTACTATTCATTAAAATATGAAAGTTATCAGAATAATATGAAAATTTTATCCAAGGTAAAATTTTATATCCTGATTCCAAAAAATAATTTTATTTTGTAAAATTTAACTTATAAACATGTCAAAAACTATATTTAAAGTGGGTACGCCATCAAAAGGCGGCAAAATTGCATTTTTGAAAAATACTTATTTTACCCGAAAAAATTTATTTTTTTCTTATACCATGTTCTAGAAAATGTGAAAGATGAATAATAATGTTATAAAATTCAAAATTTAGTTAATACTATTCATAATGGCTAGTTCATTATAATATTATAATAATATATCGTTGTTTAGTAAAACCCGGTATTGCGTACAACACACGCTATCGAGGAAGGTCGTGATTGCGTGTAATGCAAGCCAAGTCAGGGTTACGTGTAGTGCACGACTCCTTTGTTTTTGCGTATAACAAAATGCATTTAATATATATATATATATATATACACTCAATGTTTCGTAGAATAACTACTATCAAACAAACATGAAATTGTGTGTAACACGATCCAAGATTAGTGTTGCGTATACTGCAAGCTAATACGGTGTTGCGTATAGCGCAATATAATCTTAGTGTAGCATACAATAGAAGATATGAAAGAAATTAAAACAAATATATCTTATAAAATATTGGGTTGTTACATTATACCCCCCTTAAAATGAATTTCTCCCTCAAAATTCTTCGGGGTTATAAATCATTTACTATTCATAGAAACTCACATCATAAAAAGGAATACTAAAACATAATTTTAAAAACTAAAGTATGAAACATAACGATTACCCAAAGTAACTCACCATTGGGTTTCCATATAGGATAACATAGGTGAAAATATGGATATGGAAGAGAAATCTAAACATCAAGTTCTGATGGAGAGTGGTAGAGAACATGGCTAGGAAAAAGCCAACAATCACAAAGCCATAAATTTGTGATGATCTAAGGTACCATCTGATTAATCGGATATAAGGACACTAGGAAAACATTTTTGGTTTTCAAGATCATTTCCCTAAATTTGATGAATTAAAATAAGTACTTACATGATTTTGGTACAATCTCACTGTTGTTCGTGAATTGAAAAATTTCCACTTCATCTCTTAAAGAAATGAAGTTGAATTTGTTATTCATGAAGCGTTAGAAGATCATGTGATAGAATGATGGGTCATTCCATCTGTTTCAAACAAAAGTTTAGAAAAAGTTATAAGTCCATCTTATGGTGAGATTAATCGTATATGGTTCCAAAAATGGACTTATACTTTATTTATCATACCTCTTAATAAAATAAAACTACTTTACACTAACCGGGGACTTCCTGTTGGCCAGTGGTAGGAGATAAAGGCATGTCGCACTTCGGTTGTGGGTTCGATTTCCAGAGCCTTGTACGATGTGATGGGTTGTCGCTTGTCTTGTAGGTTGTCCCTTTTTCTAAAACTATATTATAATAACATTCCTGTAATAATATAGAAAAAAAAGTCCTAGCCTTAAACAATACTATCTGATGTCTGGCATAACCCTTTCCAATCTTTAGACTTATCCAAAATACATCTGTCCAATCTCATAATGTATAGAAAATGATTACTGGACAGGTCATATAACAAGAATGTGAATAAAATCATTTTATCATACGATATATCTTGTTGGTCACATTCCAATCATGTGAATTCCTTAATCATGTGTTCTATTGAAACAAAAATTACCATAGAACCTTAGTGAAAACATGAATGATGTCAAAAGGTAACTCTTTCCACATACCAAAATCCCAAAATTTCTATATACTCAAACCATGATATAACTTTTTCCTTTTATCATTCATGAGCTCTTTTCATTTTCTCTTTATCCCTTCATTATTTTCTTATCATCTTCTTTACAAAAACATTTCAATCACTTTTCATGGTTACTGGTACCATATTCATATAGAAAACCAAAATGGACCAATACATAAATATTCCAATATTCCACGATACTGTATAAAACATTATTTTGGAATCCAATTACATAAACACTTAATAATTCCACCACATCGTTGTCATATTCAACATCGCCAATAGTGATCGCATGTGACTTCCCTTTTTCCATTGCCTTAAGTGGATGCTCATGTCGATCATCATTAACCCTTGGATTAGGGCATTGATTAGCATAATTCCCCATTTCATTGCACTTGAAACATTGAAGTGTAGGTAGTGCGTTCTCTGCAGACTTTTCTTTATCATTAGTAACCCTTTTTCCATTACTTCGACACTCAGCTTCTCGATGAACTTATTTTCCACACTTAAAACATTTTCTAGTCTCTTTAAGACAATCTCCACCATGCTTCTTTCCACACTTTGAGCATAAGGAAACATTCATCTTCTTTTCACCATTATTCTGAGATTTCTCGTTGAACTCCATCTTTCATTTCTTGTCAAAACCATGAGATGGATATGTAACACCAACTTCCATTTCTACCTTGATAGCACAATGCACAATTTCTTCATAGCTACTTAAGTATCTTATAGCTAATTCCCTTTGAAGACTTGTTTTTAAGCCACTGAAGAATCAATCAACTTTAATTTCAGGTTGGATGATAAAGCCAAATGCATACCTTGCAAGCCTTGTAAAATTCGCTTCGTATATACCAACAGATTCATCATCCTTTTGCTTTAGTTCAAGAAACTCCTTCTCCATCTTTGTTTGAAGAATACGAGGGAAGTACTTATTAAAAAATAAGTTCTTGAACTCATCCCATTCCATGGATTCAATTTAATCTTGTGGACTTTTAATCTTAATTAGAGTCCACCACTGGTCTGCTTCACCTTCTAAATGGTAAACAGCTAGAATGACTTTATCATGTTCTAAACAGTGAAGTATGGAAAATATCTTTTCAATGGTACTGATCCATTGTTCAGCAACAAGTGGACCAGAAGACCCATTAAAAGAAGGTTGACGTTGCCTCATGAAGGAATCAATAGAATATTGTTCCCTCCTCTGCTCATTTGGAAGTCCCGAATGATTCATATCTTGTGTAAGTATAACAATAAGATTTTTCACTCCATATCCCATAACGTTGGTTTGTTCAAGAGTACAATTATTGCATCGCCCATTACATTGATCAATATGGTTCCTTCGGTTTCTAGCCATCATCTAAAACCCAAAAAGAATATTCTGAGAGGCAAAAATCATGCTAGGGAAAACAACATAATAAAGGGGGAGTACCTTAAATATATAACATCTTAGGTTTAATTCTAAGATCATTAGAACAATTCTAGGACTATAAACTATAATTATACTTAACCTTAGGGACATCCCTAGACACACCTTAGAAATATCTCTAGGGATCTCACTATAGTTTTCACATCCTAGTTTCTAAAGGTTGACTAAACCTTTCCTCTGATAACAACTGTAGAGACACGAAGCCTAGCATACATGGACATTACATTACTTTTTTCAGAATATGTAATACATAACAAAAATAGACACCAAAGGATCATAATAGTTTAGTGTCTTTGGAAACTCGGAATAAAAACTTCTAATCATGTTGAAATATCTTCAACAACTCCCATAACGATCTACCCCTTTTGTTTCCTTACCTAAAACAATTATTTATTTCTTGGGGAAAATAAAACATAAAAAAGGGTGAGCCCAAATGCTCAGTAAGGTAAAACATAGAGAACATAAAACAATCCATATATATTTGAAAGCAAAAACTTGAACATGAAATTTAAACATCAAAATCTTGAGAAAATACATAAATCGTGGAAGTACGTAAGGCATATATCCTAATGGAACATCAATCATGATAAAATATAATGGGAATAAAACATGTAATTGTGGCAACCATTCAGCAGATGTCATGATTTCCATAGTAGCCAAGGCATTGCTACCAAGACCATCTTAGTGGACAAAGTCCCTTTCTGAATCGAGTTCACTCCTCATTTCAGTCCCGTAACACTGAACCGAATTAACTTACCATTCCAACCATGTATATATCATGAGATATAAATCTTTACCCAATGAATTGGAGGGAGATATAGTTCCCACCCATCTCATAATGAAATCATTCTTACTTGTACCACAACATAAACATAAATCATTCATCATAACCCAAAGAATAAAATGGGTTTCATAAACATCATTCCATCATAAGATAATCCATATAAAACAAATGGATATCATTTCATCATAAGAAAAGTGAAACCATGTAAATAATAGAGACATTATACTTGAAACATACACATATGAAATAATTTCATCATAGATGGAAAATGGTTTTAATAAAACAGTTGAAATGAATTCTTGAGGAAAATATCCTTTCTTCTTCAAAATCATTTTCTTTTCAAAAAATGTCATTAAATTTTAAAAGAAAAGGATTTTGTTGAAAATATATATGAAATCTTTTGGAGGTATATTCATGAAAATAAGGATTTATAAAACCGTAAAAATCCATTCATTCCGTATAAGTTAAAAATAACATTCTTCTCGTACTTTTGTTGAAAAAGTCAAAAAGTACCTTGTATGGTAAACAAAAGAAAGATTCCTTCCATACGATGTGGTAAAAGTAAGAAAAGGGTAAAAATTTCTTAAACATACATTGAAGGAAAGTAAACATTTTTTGAAAACATTTTCAGAGCATATGGACATGGATAATAAAGATAACCCCCAATAAATACTTACGAGTAAACAATCTCAGATAAGAATGAGATTGGAATAATTATCGCTTACCTTAGGTCTGATATGCTTCGTACATATCCAAACCTCCTGTATAATTATTTAAATAATTTAATTGACTTATTACAGAATCATTTTCATTGTTATGATATCATATATGGTTCACTTATTACTTTATATTACCCGTTCTTTTGTAAATTCCCTGTTAAAGAGAATTTTGGGTAAAATCGTTTCATTTGTCATCCATGTTTTGACTTGTAATTATTCATATGATTACTTAGATCATGATTAATTAATTCCAGAATATAAAACATGATTTATATATAATATATATTCAGAATATACATATATATAATAGATCGATAAATGGAAATAAATACACTGTTCATGGAGACGGTAGGCCGTACGTACGCATGAACGTTGTTTTTGTTTCCTCATTGAATTGAATGGAATTAATTGGATGACATACATATATATATATAAATAAATCCAGTATCATTATTATTTCATATATTTCATGATTACTTATTATATATACTTTATAATCATTCATGAATGGTTAATCATTGAGAATGAATCTCATCGCTTCGTGGAGACGGTAGTCCGTACGTACGCACGAGCGATGATATCATTCCCATAATTTTTTAATTGAATTGGAGTGGATGATACAATATATCAGAATAAGTATGATGTTATAATAACTATGTATAGTTATTCTTTACACCATTATACCCATCCAAGTAAGGTGGTGTTGGAAAAACAGATTACACCACAGCGTAGATACGGTATTCCGTACGTACGCACGCACAATGATTTCATTTTCCGTAGGATGGATAGAAGTTGAAATGGGGTTGTTTCATATTTATAATAACATATAAGTATATTAGTGATACTTATGTTATTACTTTATAATGAAACAACTAAAGAAGAAGAAGTTTAAGAAGAAATAAGCTTGAAATAATCGATAGAAGAGATTACCTCTTCTTCGACGCACCTTCTTTAAAATTCTTCTTAGGGCACTAGGGTTGGCCTTTTGAGAAGGCCAGTACCTCTATAAGATTTCTAGGGAAGTGGGGAAGTGAAATGGGCAGATTTTGGCCGAGCTTCAAGGCTCAAAATGGTGTGAGGAAGAGAGGGAGGAGGTGCCCTTTTATAAAGGAGGAGAGGTGCACCTTTCGAATCCTCAAAACTATTAGATTAATATAAATTCAAAACCCACATAAAAACCTCCAAAAATGACTCAATTAGAATATTAGATGAGATAGAGTTGTAATATCATAAACCAATAAAATTTAGACATGTTTTGATCTTATTTTAAACCTTATCATTTTGATTTATCCTTATTTAATCTATTTAAGTTTATTTGTGGTAATAAAATTCTAAATTTTAAATGGTTATAAATAATAACTTATGTGTTGTTAATTTTCCATAATTGGATACTTTATAAAATTCTAGACAATATAAATTTCAATTTACAATTTTTAAATATTTTTGTGATTTTTAAACAATTTAATGATATGTTATTTTTATAAAATAACAATAATGTCACTTTTGACACTATTCATTTATTTGAATTTAAATAAAATCTACACAGAGGATATATTCAAATTAAAATATTTAATATATTCATAACATGTCAAATTCGTCTAGAAAATTTGTGGATCACATTAAATAGTTCATATAATTTTTATTTTAATATTTTTAAAACCATTTATTTGGTATATCTCTTAATAAAATAATTAGTACAACATTTTTGTATAATTATTTAATATACTTATTTGTTGCATAAAAATTAAAAAAAATCATTTCATGAATATAAATATCAAATATTTTATAATAATATATTTACTAGAATTTATCATCTTAAAATAACAACATGTAAATTTTTATCTTTATTAAATTATGAAGGTGACAACTTTGGAATCATTTAAAATAAAATATTATAAGTGTCATAATAGCCATAATAAGGATCCAAATGGTCAACAATTCGTACAGGGGATTATTAGGGTTTATATATACACTACTAATAAGTTTATTGCAGATTTTTGGGCATTTTGATATGTATTATTATTTAAATAAAAACTATATTATTGATTTTTCACTAAATAAATAATTTATGCATCATTAATGTATAAGATAATAAGGTAATTAAATAACTCTTAAAAATTAAAAATAAATTACCATGATAAAGAAAAGCATTTTATATTTCAAATGAGTATTTATAACCGAATTTATATTCTGTATAAACCTATATTAAAAATACTTTAATTATTAAAGTTGAGTGAGACATATTTCACTTTCCTTTAAATAAAATAAACTAAAGGTCTTAATCACCTCCAAGTGGGTTCTAATGGATTCCATTTCGACCCAAATATGACTTAGGATGAATTATAATCATCCAATTGTATTAAGATAAGTATTAGGATAATTTTATAATATTATATTTACCCTTAATTACCCAATTTACCTTTTACTATGGTAAATAAAATTTACTGTTGTTACTATTCATAAAGCCCAAAAATAAAAAGTAGTCTATTAATATAATTTGGACCCACTGATTCCAAATATGGAATCCATTGTTTCAAATTCAATACATAGAATTTTCAGAAATTAAATTAAAATTAATCCCGTTGTCAAAAGAAAACAGGTTTTTGTTTAAAACATTGTAAAAGATTGAATTTATTTAACCTATGAATTCAATTTAAAATCAATGATAATGATATAAATTATATTAAATGGTAAAAACATATTCTATTTATAATTTAAAACCATTCAATATTATAATTTAACCACATAAGTTATTACGATGAAAAAAGTTGTTTTTAATTAAAATATAGCGTGTTTTTACTATTCATTAAAATATGAATGTTATCAGAATAATATGAAAAATTTATCCAAGGTAAAATTTTATATCCTGATTCCAAAGAATAATTTTATTTTTTAAAATTGAACTTATAAACATGTCAAAAACTAGATTTAAAGTGGGTGCGCCATCAAAAGGCGGCAAAACTGCATTTTTGAAAAATACTTATTTTACCTGAAAAATTTTATTTTGCTCTTATACCATGTTCTAGAAAATATGTAAGATGAATAATAATGTTATAAAATTCAAAATTTAGTTAATACTATTCATAACGGCATGTTCATAATAATATTATAATAATATATCGTTGTTTAGTAAAACCTGGTATTGCGTACAACACACGCTATCAAAGAAGGTTGTGATTGCATGTAATGCAAGCCAAGTCAGGGTTGCGTGTAGTCAATGACTCCTTTTTCGTTGCGTATAACAAAATACATTGAATATATATATATACTCAATGTTTCATAGAATAACTACTATCAAACAAACATGAAATTGTGTGTAACACGATCCAAGATTAGTGTTGCGTATACTGCAAGCTAATACGGTGTTGTGTATAGCGCAAGATAATCTTGGTGTAGCGTACAACAGAAGATATTAAAGAAATTAAAATTAATATATCTTATAAAATATCAGGTTGTTACAGATATAATACTATATATGAGGAAAATATAACCATCAAGTTTTTAATGTATCCAAGAAAGTTTACCAACTCCAATTTCTTGATGGCATAATCTATATTGATCTATTTGATCACCAACTATGAGTTAACTTTAACATTTAACCATATTATTGGTATGTGTAAGGTCAAATACAATCCTATAATGAGGGATTTTTATTCCATTTTATTATTAGTTCATTCTCTAAAAGGAGTAAATGGTAGGGTAAATGTGTTTTTATTAGAGAAATAAAAAAATCATAATACCAATTTAGTTGAGTTTTAGATCCTCTATTAATTTTATAATTGTACTTAATGAAGTATCATCCAAGTATAATTCTCATGTTTGGGAAGATCCATGAAGGGGAAAAACCTCCTCATCAAGGATCTCCATGTCTAAAGGTGATTTCTCTAGGAAGGGTGTGCTACTATGAAGTATGCCAATGATTCCCCTTTAGTTTACTTTTGAGAGATGAAATCGATATTGAATTCCTAAATAATAACACTCTATCTTAGTAATCAGTAATTTATCATAGTATGTACAAGGATATATTTGAGTGGATATGTACAAAAGACCACGTGGATATTATGATATTGTTTATTTTGGTGTAGCTTCTACACTGCAAATATTAGGGAAAGAAAATTATTTTGTAGATTTTTATATAATATCTAAACTTAAAAAATTATTTAACTAGTATAGTAAATAATATTTTTATTAACTACCTCATTTATCTGATCAATAAGGGTGATAAGATACTTATTCATAGTTTTCATATAGAGGATAAAATGTTTTTATTTCATAAGAGGTATCAATTCTGGATGGTGAAAAATATACTACTTAATTCTATCAAAATCCATTTATAAATCCTCATACCACTATTAGGTTTCTCCTTTCATCATTATTTTCATAAAGATTAAACATTTTTCAATAATTTTTTCAATAAGGAACCTGATATAGGTGAGGTGGATCTAATCTACTCTTAATTTTCATATATTAAAATAAGGGGGAATTTTAAGTATTTCCTTAATTTTATCATGATCAACATTGATGCAGCAATGATAGACTACGAAGCCAAGAAAATTTCCTAAATTCACCCTGAATTCACTTATTTTCAAATTCATCTTCAAATTACATAACCAAATCTTAGATAATTATAATTAGAGATCAGTGAATTGATTTAGATGATGGAAATATTTGAAAACATGATAATCAATATTAAATTCCATGGTTTTACGTAGGAGGGTATGTAAAATTCAATGAATCTCCCTTTGATAAGTGAACCCAACATTTTTGAAAACTAATGACAACACTTTGTAATAACACACCCCTTATGGTGCCCTAAAAAAAGAAGTTTCTTAATCTTTAGAGTCCATTTGAATCTGACTGTAATTGGAATGCCTATCCATAAAGGTTAAATCCTAAAATCTATATATTACATTGTTTATAAATTTTTTAATCATGAAATAAAATTGTTCTTTTGGGAAATAATATTTTATGTCCATGAAATTAGTGAAACAATGATATGTGTATTTGTAATGTCTCAGATCTGGATTCCACTGAATGGTGCCTCGATCCCGGTTGGCCTCATGGCCTCAAGCATATCTCCCCAAACACCATAGGTTGTCGATTAGTAGTGAGGACCTAGGTTGTGTTTATGGGGAGATTATTCCATCTTATCAGAATAGAATGTAGTAGTTGAAATCATACAAGTAAAGTAGTGTAATAAGTATAATAGTTAGATAATATATAAATACAAAGAATAGATAAAAATTCCAAATGGAATCACATTTAAAATGATGATCATTTAATGTGTCTACAAAGAAAAAAACATCTATATATAAAATGGTATAATACATGTAAAAAATACCAAGATGATCAAAAACTATCCTATCTAACATCACGACCCTCAGCTCGGTCCCCTACTCCCTGATCCAAAGCATGGAACATAGTCAATCATCTAATTGTGGGAACTTTCCCTAGTCCCTACCTGCATCCAAATTGTCTATCTAGGTACCCAATAGTGGCCCGAATAGGGTGTGAGATACAATCCTAGTAGATAATCACCCAAAGGTATATAGAAAATCCAATCTATGGAATATAAGCTAAGAAGAGTGAAACATATATCACAAGTAAGAAATAATAAAAAGGAATATTCCCATGGAATGTATACTACAAAACATGTGATATTATATATCCATACAAGGTACCCTACAAAATATGGTTTAGGATCCAATAACAAGGTACAACAAAAATAAACACCATATCTATGTTGCATAAATAGTATATCTCATAAAATCCTTGGCCACACTGATTGTTCTGAAATATCATACCAACCACAACCACACCATATATCCATAAGTTTCATACAACCAAGGTTGATCCCTGCAATCACACATGTCACATTTACCATAGCCATGTCTTATAATTAGTAATTTTAGACCCCACAGAGCTGGATACAATGTATAGTGGACCAAGTCATCCTCTTCAAAACTAATTAGTGTCTCAATGGAAACTAGATTAGTCTTGAATTGGTTTCCAAGGAACATTTCTACAGACAATGTCCACTGTGAGCCTAACCAAACCAGATCCAAGGGGCAGCAATGCTCAAGGCATTCTAAGGAATCAAAATCCATGGATCATATAGGTCCAAAGAATTCTTTACTATTTCCATGACCCATGGGGTATCACAAAAACGGTTTCCTTTATAACCATTCAATATTCCATTCATTTATCAATTAAATGATTCGAATTCATGTTCCATGAGTACACTCACTCATATCATAATTCACATTCAATTTCATCCCATGAGTTTACCCATTCATGTAACAATTCCATATAAACCATTTAATCAAAATTAGTAGCATGAAAAAGAGGAAAACCATATTCTAATCAATCACTTCATTTCATTTCATTTATAAACATGAATTTATCTAATTATAAAATCACTATCACTCACTCCATGGGTGGTTTAATAAAGGTAAACTCAAATGCACACCCTATGGTTGACCTTAGTTGGGGAAACAACCTCCAACAAGTCTCAAGGAAATGAAAGGGAATCTCTAATAGGTTCTATTTCATTTAATTAAACTATTCAATTAAATTTTAGGGTCCCACATGAAATTTTGGTGGGTGGCACAATGGATATAAACTCTATAAAGAACAAAACTATTAGGTAAAAGTATAGACCACATACAGTAGGATTGAATTATAGTACTTGTCTACTATCAGCTTCTGATTTTACCAAAATTAGAAGAAAAATAAAGAAGAGACAAATAACCTAGAAAAGGTAAAATTAGCTTTCACTGAACTAACTATATCGATGCCGAGACAAATGAATAATGGCACAAAAAAAATTGAGTACTCATCGATGTATACCCAATGAGATGAACAACTCTGGATTCTGAGCACATACAAAGAATCGGTGGAAAAGCCTCGAGTTTGGATCAAGGAGGAGATCTTACACATGTATTGTATTTTGGAAACAAAAAAGGAAGAGGGTTTAGGTTTAATCAAATTTTATTGGGAAAATGGTCAATTTGTCTCAAAAAATTGGGCCGCATGGTTTGGCCACACTGTTGGTCAAATCGTGTGGCAATTGTGTGTCATTCTATCTGCTAAGGGGAAACCCACACTGTCACTATTCATGATTTGAATAACCATGCAAAAACCTATAAAACCCCCTTTACTGAAATTGAAGGGGATCCCACACGGGCGTTCACTTATATCTGCATGGTTTGGAAAACCATGTGGGATCCCATTTCTCTTTGTACGGGCCTCACATGGCTATTCATATCATGTGGCATGCCCTACACAATTTCTATTAACTATGTGGCCTATATATTTTTTTATAAAAATCTACGCACTAGGCTTCGAACAATCCTTGGACAGCCCTAATACACCCATAGAGTCAAAGGGAATTCACATTTCCCCATAAACAATAATTTAAACCAAATGTAAAAAGATTCTTACCTAGTATGAAAACCTGGTATCGTTTAATATTCACCACTTAAAGGAATTCATCCCTAAATTTCCCTCTCAAGGGTGGTCATTATTCATCTCAAAACAACTACAGATAATGATCGTCCTCAAGGAACATTCATTATTTTATCAATGATTTGAATTGGATGTTTCTCTAAGGATACATCTTTCTGTAAATTAACCACCTTGGGTTGAAAATCATGAGAAAAGTTTGAATGATAATGGTGTAGATGAGATTCATGGAAGACATCATTTATTGATCAGTACCTCTTAGGTAACTAAAATCAATAGGCTACTAGCCTGAATCTCTCTAGAAACTTGAACAGACCAACATATCATTATTAAAGATTACCTTGTCTTGTGATCTGTCTATACCCCAACCTCAGTGAGACCTGCAAAAATATATGATCCCCAAACTCAAACTCTATAGGTCATATGTAGTGATTGGTGTAAGATTTCAATCAAGACTGTTCAGTATCCATCCACTTCTAAATCATCTAGGTCTGTTTGGAATTCTCCTACATGAGACGTGGTCCCAGTAATGATTCACCACTTACCCCTAACTAGAATAGGGGAGATCAAAATGTACAAACTTACAAATCCTGATAATGTTCTAACTTTATATTTTCAAAATAGACATTATTTTAAGTGAATTCAACAAGGGGTATATGCCTTTCCCAAGAGCCCCCAAAATCTTGGACATGTGCTCTCAATATGCACTCAACCACTTGTATCATACACTCTATCTGACCATCATTCTAAGGGTGGTATTTTGTTCTCAGAAGCACTAGTGTACCTAGTTCCCTCTACAAACTCTACTAGAAACGAGATGCAAATCATGTATCCCTATCTAAAATGATAGTATAAGGTGCCTTTTGAAGACATACTATGTCATGGATATATAACCTATCAAGATCATCCCGACCAATGGTCTCCTTGATTAGTAGGATATGAGAAACATTCAAGATCCTTTCCAAAAAAAACCCGAATAGCATCAATACCTTGAGGTGACCATGGAAAACCATTCTATAAATCCATTGCGACATCATCCCATTTCCAGTTAGGAATAGGTAACTACTGTTAAATTCTTGTCAGTCGCTGATGTTTCACCCTTACCTATTGATAGGTGGAAGACCTCATAAAAAAACTATATACCTCACATTTCATCCCCAGATACCAATACAGGTGACATAAATCATGATGCATCTTTGTAATGCTTGGATGTAATGCCCAAATTGAGTTATGAAACTCCCATGTACACCAAAAAATTATCTCTTAGTAAATACTATCTTCAAAAGTGAAATTCATGAAAAACTGCTGCTAACTCTAGATCATGCATCGGTTAGTTCCTCTTGTGTGTCATTGGTTACTGAGACCCGTATGCCATGACTCTATCCCCTACATCAAAACTGATCCATGACTGATACATAAAGCAATGCAATACACATTATAGATTCTTCCCTACTCTGGTAGAATCAATACCAGTGCTGAATTGAATCTCTCTTTCTGATCCAAAGAGGATGTCTCACATGTATCTTTTTATACAAACATCACACCATTATTATTAAATCCCATCAATAGTGATTCTAAGCATGATAATTCATGTATAAAATTCCTTTAATATCCATCTATACCCATGAAAATTTGTATCTTAAATATATTCTTGGGATTCCCCATGAAACTATAGCTCTCACCTTATCTCGGTCAACTAATACTCCTTTCACTGAGATAATATGAACTTAGAAGTGAATTATATCCACATAGAAGTGGAACTATGTGAGCTTATCATATAATTGATCCCCTCTTAGTTTATCCAAAATGATCTCAAGATGCTTGGTACGGTCATATAGATTGTTAGAAAACACCAAGATGTCTTCTATGAAAATCACCACAAAAAATCTAGATAAGGATGGAAATCTTAGTTCATCAATGCCATCAAAACCAATGATTCTTTTGTGATACTGAACAACATAACCAGATACTCATATAAACCATACTAGTTAAAAAAATCTGTATGATTTATTTCTATAGGTTGAACACACACCTGATGATATCCAAATCACAAATCAACTTCTAAAAATACCCAAGCTCCTCAAATATGGTAAAAAATATCATCTATATTCAATAAAAGATACCAGTTATTAACTTTCAAATGGTTCAATTTACTTTAATCCCCACATATCCTAAGGGTACCATCTTACTTTTTCATAAAAAGGACTAGAGAACCCCACAGAGAAGTACTAGGTCATATAAACCTATTTGAATCCAACTCCTCTAGCTACCTCTTAATCTACTACAACTCCATCGTATCCTTATTTTAAGGAGGAATATATGTCATTTGATCTCCTATAACTATCTTTATGGATAAATAAAATTCTCTCTCAAGTGGTAAACTATAAAATACATTTATGAAAACATCCCTAAAATGATCGACCACTAGAGGGAAATCTGCCTATCATTCTCCCTGATCATCCAAATACAAACTATCAATTTGGGTTGTCATCTCACCCATCCCATGATGTTTTGGTCCTCTTTTCTCACTGAGACATTTCATTCACCCTCTTGTGTATAAACTATTCCCTTTAGTGATGTGAAATTTATCCTCTGGTGATAGCAGCCAATGTTGGATCAATAAGCTACTAGCCAGTCCGTCCCAAGTATAATGCGAAACATGTTCACCTTGAGGAAAAAATGATTCTAGATGAAGTGACACCAACTAATCTCAACAGGGGACTCCCAAAACTAATGTAAATCCTCATTTATAATCCCTAATAGAGTGTCAAGTGTCATAACTCCCATAGAAAACTAAACCATGAGCCCAATGATCTTCACAAAAGGTATATATATGAATCTGTGTGATGCACCTATGTTAAAAAAGAGAAGATACAAGAGTTTAGGCTACTAAGATCATACCTCTAATCGTATATGGTCTGATGACCTTCTCTTTAGGGCTAGAAAGCATAAAATAGGTTTTTCCTAAATCACAGCCCTGTGACAAAAACATCACTATATGGAGTAGGCCCACTCTACTATCTCGGTACCATGAGCGTCTGGCTACCTCGTCCATGACCACCACCCCTTTTCTTGATTGACTAGTATTTCTCTGACTTCATGCCTTATTTAGAGCTATGAAACCTACTCTTGATCCTAGTGTCAGATCTCACCCCCAACCACTCACTACTAGAGGGAAGGTCATGTAGAAACGTTTCATGTGGCTCATTTGGCTATAAGATCATCACTCGGCTGGGTCACCATCACACTGATTCCTCATGTGACCCAGTCTTTCACACTGGTGATTGAAAACTACACTTCTATTACTAGATACCTGGATATTACTCATCCCATAAAAGCCTCAAAATGGAACTTCCTTCCCTTGGAAGTCGAACTACTGGATCAAGAGACTACACTATTCTAATCTGCACCCCTAGCTTCCCTCATTTTTTGATCTATAATTACTACCTGATTTACTATTTTAATAATAGAGTTCAATCTAAACATGTTGACTTGAGATCAATGCAATGTCGAAGACCTTCCTCGAATCGTATCTCCATGAATAACTCAACAGTAACGTGAGTTGGATCAAAATGTTGAAGCTATTTAAACCATTTTTATTACTCTATAATTATCCTAGTACCCTACTCCAGATGCATGAACTTACTATCCCACTCTTACCTCAGAGTCTTGGGGTAAAATAAGTCATATAATTGGGTTTGGAAATCAACTCAAACCATATCTCACATCCTATCATCCTGGTTTAGAAAATCCCACTTTCACTTTGATTCTCCTTGAAGCATATAAGTTGCGAGTTTCACTCTCCTCTTAGGAGGTGTCTCCAGATACTCTAAGATCAAAAATTTAGTCTCAATCCATATATTAGTATCATATAGACAGTCATACCCTAAAAACATGCTAGGATGTTGCTACTAGAATACATGTGTCATCTCTTCAATAAATGAGGCAAGTTACGGTGGTCCCTGAAAAGTACGCATAAAGAAGAAAAAACCCTCACGGAACTATGCCTCAGCACCTATGACATGTACAAAATTTTGTGCCACAAGATCCACAATAGGAGGATCCATCTAGATCCCATGTCCCATCACATCTACTACATGTTCATCTATACCCTCTTAGCATAAGACTAGAGGTCATCATGGTGTCATGCCTTTACAATTCCAAACACACACCTCATGTAAGAATTATAGAAAATTTCATAGCTAAAATCATAAGATAGGTCAAAAACTTCCTATAAATAGGTCATAACACATAGCATAATCCTATATCCAGGATAAGTAAAAAAGAAATAATCACAAATTTCACTAGATAAACTACCATAATCCCATTCAAAAGTTGGGTCATGGTCAATTTCTCTATTTCACCAAGTTCAAGTCCAATTTGTATTCATATTCATTTCAAATTTTATTTCAAATTGCTGAACCAAATGGTTCACCACTTCTAATCCATAAGGTCTCATACTCCTCGTTAACTAAAATATGGAATCCACCTAATCCACACCATAATATGTTACAGTCAATGCAACTCATGGTCCATGACTCAATAGGCCACAATTGGATGCTTAGGGTATCTAGTGTATCCCAATCAAGAAAACACTTCTTGGGTTACGACAAGAACTCTAAGTACCAACCATGTTTTCCAATAACCTACATATAATTTCTATCAAATCAAAAGGTATACCTATCAGGAAACTTATCACAACATCCTAAAAACAATAAATTCATCCTCTATGGCATGGCATAATACATGGAATGTGAACTCTAGTAGGATCCTAAAATGATACATGATATGGAATACCCTCAACTAATTGGGTTGTAATAAAATATAACCCTAGGCCATATCAATGATAACAAAACAATTCAATTGAATCACCTAGTGGTGGAATCAAATCAAATGTGATAGTCAAAATCCATAAAACATCAATTGTCATTTAAGGAAAATTGGATTTTTCATATATGTGGGTTAGCTATGCCTAGGCATGTATCATTACCAAATTCTAATTCTTTTTTATCTCAATATAATATCTCCAAATAATAAACTATAAAAAAAATTCTTTGATACTACTTCATAAGGTACAGAACTCAGATGACACTAAATGGTGCCCTAGTCCTAGTTTGTCTCATGGACTCAAGTGTATCTCTCCAAACACCAGAGGCTTCTAACTAGAAGTGAGAAACTAGGGTGTGTCTATGGAGAGACTATTCCCTCTTATTAGAGTGAAACACAACAATATAAATCATAAAAATCAAGTATAATAAGTAGTATAATTTTCAAACAACAGATAAACATCAGGAATAGATAATAGTGACAAAAGGAATTTTATATACAATAATGATCAAGTCATGTATCTAAAAAGTAGCCAAAATAGGTACACAAAAAATGGTACAAGACATGTAAAAAAAATACCAAAAATACCAAAAAAATATTCTAGATAGAATCTTGATCCTCATCTAAGCCCCATGCCCCCATATTCCTAAGCACGGAACATAGTCAGGCATCAAACTGTATGCACTTTCCTCTATCCCTACCTACATCCAAATAGTCTTGTCGAGAACCCAACGACAGTCTAAATAGTGTGTGACCTACAATCCTAGTATATAATCACCAAAAGGTCTATAGAAAATCCAATTTGTACAATATAATCTAAGAATAGTTCAATATATATCATAGGTAAGCGGTAATAAAAATGATAGTGTCCATGGCATGTATACTATAAAACATGTGATACTATAT
The DNA here is from genome assembly GCA_963277665.1 of Viscum album. Taxonomy (NCBI): domain Eukaryota; kingdom Viridiplantae; phylum Streptophyta; class Magnoliopsida; order Santalales; family Viscaceae; genus Viscum; species Viscum album. The sequence continues at coordinate 1,815,653,152 of OY728156.1, forward strand.
ATCCATACAAGGCTTCCTGAAAAACATGGGTCAGAATTTGACAAAAAGGTAGTGACAAAGAAACAAAAATAAACATTATGTTCAGGTTTTATACATAGTATATCTCATAACATCCACATACATTCCATATAACCTGCAATATTATACCAACCACAACCACACCATATATCCATAAGTTCCATATAACCATGGATGATTCATACAATCACACACATCACATTTACCATGGATGTTCCATATGATTAGTAATGTCAGACCCCTATCTAAGGTATAGTGGTCCAAGGAATCCTCCTCGAGTCCTAGGTGCATCTCAATGGAAACTCAGTTTGGCTTGAATTGGGGTCCATGTATCATGTCTATTGACCATGTCCATTGTGAGCCCAACCAAACTGAGTCCAAGGGATAGAAAGTCCCATGGAATCCCATGGAATCAAATCCAAGGAGAATACAAGTCCAATTCATTCTATACTATTTACATGAACCATGGTGTAGCATGCACATCAAGTCCTTTTTAACCATCTATCATTCCATTTATTTATCAATTCAAAAATCCACATTCAAGTTAAATGAGTTTACCCACTCATATCATAATTCACGTTCAATTCCACCCCATGTGTTTACCCACTCATTTAACCATTAAATATAAACAATTTAATCAAAATAATTAGAATGAAAAGGAGGTAAACCATCTCCTAATCAATAAATTTATTTAACTTCATTTATTAATAGGCTTCATCTAACTAGGAAAGAACTATCACTCACCCCATGGGTGGTTTAACAAATGAAAACTCAAAGGCACACCTCATGGGTGACCATGGTTAGGTAAATAACCTCCAAAAAAAGTATCAAGGAAACTAAAGGGAATCCCTAAAAGCTTACATTTCATTAAATTCAACTATTAAATTAATTTTCAGGGTGCTAACGAAAATTTTTATGGGATTCAAAATAAAAACTAGCTCTATAAAGAACCAAACCATTCAGTAAAAGTATAGACCACCTATATCGTAGGTCTATAGTAGAGTTCTCTTCTAGTATTAGCTTATGATTCACCTTAGATCAGATGAAAAATGAATAATTAATGAAGAACCAAGAAATAGGGAAAATTGTTTTGCACCAAAATAACTCCGTCAATACCAAGAAGAATGAATAATCACATAAAAGGAATTGAGTACTCATCAGCAAAGATCCAAAAAGATGAATGGATCTCAATTTTGATCTTGTATGAAGAATTTGTGGAAAACACTAGAATTTGGCTCATGGATGGGCTCTTCTGTAGGTGTCTTCCACTGGAAAAAAAGGAATAGGGTTTAGGTTTAAACACATTTTAAGGGGAAAATGGCCAATTTGCCTAAAAATAATTGGCCGCATGGTTTGGTGGCATGGTTTTATGAATCACACGATAACTGTGCACCCTCTATTATTATAATGAGGCACTGGCATGCTCACTACACATGGTTTAACTAACCATGTGAAAATTGTGAAAAAAACAACAACTAAAAAATTTAGGTGGTCCTGCACGAGCATGTACCTCCATCCGAACAGTTTGAAAAAACGTGCAGGATCCTCTTGCAATCTATTCAGGACTCACATGGTTAGTCAGACCATGAAACTTTCCTAGGATGAATTCTAAAAACTGTTTGGCCTGCCTATTTTATCCAAATATCCAGGATTCTGGCTCCAAAAAAAGACTTTGAAACCCTTAATACACCCATTACCTCAAAGGGTATTCACCTTTTATCCCCCCTATTATAGTATCTTATGTCAACATATCGATATTTTCAATAATCAAAAGTTGATTTTTCATATTAAATAGCACTAAATTTCCCACTAATGGAATAATTTATACATTGGTAGTACGAAGAGGGTATTGTTTCCTAAAATGGATATATAGTATTCCAAACAATGTTTTAAAAGTAGTGTCTTACCAGACCACCATGAACTCTGAAACAAATGCGAGGTCCCTGAAATGGGTTTTTAGTTTGATCATACATAGGGGTTCATATTCATTCTAATCATATCGATGAATTTTAAAATTGAAAGGGAGAAGTCTAACCTCATTATATCCTCAATATAAAGGATTTCATACTGGGATGAGATTTATTCCAAATCTATTGTCAATAAAGGATTGATTAATACTAAAATCATCAATTTTATTAGATATGACTATTCTCATTTTTCAAACATAGAAGGTTGAGATTATTTTGAGGATAATTATATTACTCATAAATAAAAATAGGGTATTAAGTTTTTTCAAGTTTAGTTGAATTGTTTTTCGTACATTTCATAATATGATAAATAAATATCCACCAATAAACCAATACATAAGTCTAACAAAAGTAAAAAAAAGCCTCATAACATTTAGGATCAGACTAATGCTAATGTTGGGATATTTAAATAGCATTCCTCATAGTTTCATGTCCATGTATAATTTTTACAAGGATGACACTAGGATATAGGACTGACATTTATTATGTCTTCCCCTGACTCCATGGCCTCCTCCGTGAGAGCATATGTGATGATCCAATTTATAAGAATATCCTTTAATATTTTAATGGTCTATCAAATGGATTATATTGATAGAGACATTATGGGGTCCTTCTTTAGAGGAAATATTTACTTTTAGGGTGTGTATTATCCTCCCAATGATGAGGGGAATGAAATCCCCAAGGGTATGTGCAATTATGGGTACCTAATGGGGTTATTTTATTATTCTTTTTCCATCAGCATTGATTGTGCATCATTATGGAATGTTGAAAAGTGGAATAGATGGTTGTAATGGATTCAGGGAAAATCATGGTCATGATTGGTTGATTCAATATCAACTTGATGATTTCATACACATAGTTTATTGGATTTTAAGTCATATAGTCATTAAACTTCTATACATTTTTTTAAACTTACTACCACTCTTATTCATTTTTTGGAAGCATAGCTAGAATATATGTCACAAGCATCCTAGGATCTTCCATGTTCATATGATTTCTATCTAACATATTTTGGATTATATATGTGAAGATAAAGTACTCTAATATTATATATAGTAGTATCTATTGGTAGATTAGTATTTTGGGAGAACATTAAACCAAATATTATTATGTTTTATGATCTCTATAAATGTGAGAAAGTAATATTATAGAGTTGAGATGAAATATTCTGGGACTTCATCTATCCTAGAGGAATAAAAAAATTTCTTTCTCTTTTTAATGTTATAGAAATTATGATCATTGTTCACATCCTACATGTTTTAATTGTGAATGGGTATATTCTACTATTTCCTAATAGAATTTACTATATTTAAGCTTAATTTTTTTTGGGTTAGAGATTAGTCCAGTGCTACTATGTGAGTAATAGTAGTGTTTTTTTCTTCAATGGACTTAATTTCCTATAATTATAGCATTTTCCAAGATTTGGTTTTAGTGGACTGGATAGAGTCCACCAATTTTTTCGCTGGCACAATGAACCATCAAAATCCACCTGTATATTTCCATAAAATGAGCATTATTGAAAGATCATCCTAGAGATTATCCACATAGATTTTCAGTAGATACTTTTATGGGGGATATATTTCTAGGTATTAATTAATACCCTCCCACTTGCAAATGAAGTTTGTAACTCTCATTTTCATATTATTTTAAAATTGAGAGATCTTAGATATATTTTTTATAATCATTGAATTGAATTGGTGGAGGAACAAACATTATAGATCTCTCAAAATGGTGATGGATACAACTACTAGATTATTATAATAGAGGAATTAAAAACATTCCATAGTCTAAATGAAGAATATGAGCTTCACCAATTCTTATGGAATTCCAATAAATTGACCACATTAGGACACAAAATGCATTATATATTTTTTCCAATTCTACCATTTCATTGGATATAGAAAATTTAGTGTTCCAAAAGTTGGATGGAGGAGGTTTCAAATCTACACACTCGGGGTATAATTTCATTTCAAGCAACACTCGTTTACAATGACCTTCAATGGATTATATTTTGATAGTAAGGGAATCAAGTATTTCTACTTGTTTCATTACTACCACACTTTTCATTTGATCTAGTGTGTTTGTATGAGTTTGATATAATGGACTCTTCTAGACAGGTGGTTGATGACTTACATAAATTGGTGATTAGCATTACACTAATGGGGAAAATTAATAGTAATCAATCATCTATGAAATTAAACTAACAATATGGTGTGATATAAAATTAATTGAGTATATTGATTATAATTTTACAGGTAAATAATCCTCCTCTAGTTGAAGGAGGGATGGTTCCTTCAGGTTGAAAATCACACTCCAGGATTATGTTTCTCTTGAACAGTTTAGTATTGATTTGATCTAGTTTCTTTATCCTTTACTCATACAAGTAACATCATTATTTGATGAAGAGGCTTGAATATCTTAGAGTAGTGGGTGTTACATGGCTATGGACACACTTTTATCCTTATACCTGGAATTATATCACTGATCAGGTGGTAGTAGAATATTATGGGGAGATCTCATATAATGGGACTACCTATAATGTTTCGTACACGTGCCTTCTTCCTACACTCCCATACAAATGAAATTATAAATGGATACCTCCTCTTTTTCATATTTCTTCACATCTTTCTCATTCTCCATATCATTTTAGGGGTTCGTATTAAAAAAATCAACTGATGAAAATATCATAGAAAGAACTAAATATTTCTCATGATTAGGAATACATTTTAAAATCCACCTATATGTCATTTTAAAATATCATTGGTTCATGAATACATTTTAAAATCTAAATTGCAATCCTCTGCTATGTCATTTTATTCAATAATCTCTTATTATTTTAACATCTCTTGGGATTTAATTTCTCCTTTCATAATTATTATTAGGATGGGGTGGAAGGATTCACATAAATGGTTATCTAGAGTGAATCTCCCCTAAATCACACTGAATGCGATCTCAATGGAGAAGTTGTTTCATAAACTAATAACGGAGCTAACTATCTAGTTTCTAGTGGGGCTTAACCCAACATTGATGAGACTAATTTTCTTAGAGGAGTTGCATCACCAACTAAACAATACCTCTATATGATTAATAACATTGAATGTGTGTGGGGGGGGGATCCCTCATTCTTAAAATATGGGGTTCCCTTATGTTTTGAAAATGGGGATGCATCCATTTTTTGTCCTTTTATCCTATAATATGGAATGATCATGATACAATTTATTATTTCATTATTTGGATTGAGAAAGTTGTTTCATATATAACACGTCCAAATTGGTGAACTAGGATCATTGTGGGTTTACCACTTCAACTTTTTTTTGTAAACTTGGTGTATTAGTTTTCAATCACTCTTTACCATAAATTATATTTTTTCTATTGTTGATATTGTGGGGTCTTTTTGGATTGTACAATAGAAATACCCAATTCTTGGATCTAATGCCTAACTTCAAGTAATTACATTGAATACTTATTTAGAGGGATTACGATATTAATCAGTGATTGGGGTGAAATGTAATTCCGCAAATTCACCCCAACCACAAATTCACACATGAGTAGAAGCCTCTTTGATTTTTTTAGTGAATTTTCTTGAGGTTGTTTAAGATATTTTATTGGAATCATTCACATTGTTTAACAAACTTGAGGTTCCAATATACTGGAAGAGTGGCCATATCAACTTGGATTAATTTTTCTTCCAAATCCTTAGGGTGATTGGAATAATCTTCATATGTTTGATGTTTTTATTTGATATGATTGAGTGAAATAAATTGATTACAATTAAGGTGACGTATAAATTACTATTCATATATCTAAAGAGTAAAATATTGAGAAGTAGTGGTAGGTTAGAACATAACTAGTATTTTTTCATCTGTCAACTCCCTCAATATGATAGTGAAATATTCATCATCCTTGTTGAATGATTATTTAACTTTATCTATACATAAATGTATATTACTTGTTGTATTTTACATTGGAAAAGGATCATTTTCATGTCTTCAACTATATCTAGGATAACACAATATATTAGAAGAACTAATGATGAGAATAACCTCATCTCATCCATTGGTTGGGATGAGACATTTTTAGATGATGAAGTAGTGCTTAAAAAACTGTATAGGGTTTTGTGAGAACTCCTTAATAAGAAAGATACATTGGAATGATTGAAATATCCAGAAAACCTTTATACCGAATACCATAGAGAGGACCTCCATGGATGAAATCTATTATTTTCCATCAGGGGAGGACCACTATTCTAATTTTTTATCTATTAATCATAGATAGGTACTCAATGATTGTTGTTGTGTTAATTTTTATCATTGGGAGTAACTTCACTTCATCAAATTTCTTGATCATAATGGGGAGGAACTCCATGGAAACTGATTTGTTGATTGTTGTCATGGGGAGGGCCTCCACTTTGGCTAGTTTCTTAATTAATATGAAGAGGTCCTTTATGGTTGTTGATATTTTTATTGCCATATAGGGGAGGAACTCCACTTCATCTAGTTTCTTGATCACCATGGGGAGGACCTCTTTTGTTACAGATTTATTGATTGATGTCATGGGGAGGACCTCCACTTTGGCTAGTTTTTCTATCGTAGAGTGTTCCTTCATGAAAAACACCCTATAAGGGACCTACAAATTTTCTTCTTATAGATTTTTCATCTAGAGGAGTACCTCCTTGTATATTGAATGTTGTGTTAGGGGGAGTAACTCCACAATTGATACCATGGGTAAGACCTTCATAGTTAACATTCATGGTTTCATGGGGAGGAACTCTGCAATGGGTGCTCATGAGAGGACCTCAAGAGATATTAAATATTTCATTATAGGAAATACTAACACAAAGGTTATTTTCCTCCCTTGTCAGTAAGGGTTTAGTTAAATTAGTCACCATTACTTTCCTTGATGAAAACTTTGTGGATTCTTTGACTTAACTTCACTTGTTTTTAAACCCATGAAACACACCATTTAATTAATTAATCAAACAGAATATTTTTATTCAATCATTAACATTTTTTATTTATATATAACTAATTAATGATATATCAATAACTTGAGGTTTTATGAAATACTGATGAATCTAATTCATAAAAATTAGATACTCTAAGGAATTTCATAATACCAAAAGTACTAGGTTTTCATCTAAATCACTATTGCGGTGCTAGACCAACCTATTAATATATATGGAAATAAAATTCAATTGGAATATTAATAGTGATCTATTTTTGATTCCATTAAAACTAGCCCCTTGATTTTTAGAATTAATCTATTGGATAATTTCTTGTAAATAGAGCTACACATCAGGGATCGAGAGAAACAAAACTACAATGATCATTCTGAAAAAAAATTAATGTATTGATGCTTTGTAATGTATTATTTTCTGAGTTCTTATGTTCAGTGTGATTTTTCTTCTGAGTGTTTCTACAAATATTTGTAGCTGTGAGGTTTTTTAATACTCTAAGGTTGTAGGGAAAATTGATTTATTTATTGTTGTAGTGGGGTGATTTCCGATTAGGTTGATTGAGGGATTCCAAGGTTGGGAAGATAGATTCATTATTATAACTTCTAAGAAGAGGTTACCTTTAGAGAGTTCTAAATTTGAGGATACCGTATATTTTCAAAACTATTACATCTTCACAATTGAAGAAATTTGTTTCAAATATATTTTTTGAAGATAGCTAAATTTTAGGTTATTCATCTAGTTCTAAGATAATTGTATATAAAAGAAATGTCATAAATGGTTATCATATTGAAATATAGGATTATTTTCCTAAAAAATAATGTATCACAAATATTTCAAGATATTTTTAAATTATTAAATAAGAAGTAGAAGAAAGTTTCATCAGAATCAAAAGATTCAATTAATCCTAGATATTTCAATAAAACATTATATTCCATGTTAAGAATTAACAACAAGATAACTTCAAAGATTAGATTAATACATGAGATAAGTGCAAGAATGGGGGTGATTTAGAATCAGATTTTGTATTCTTAGAATCTTTTAGTTCATATTTGGTTGGTAGAATCAATTGAAAAAGTGAAAGAAGAGTTGAAATAAGCACAGATAAAATAAGATCTTTGTGAAAATAAGTTAATTTTTTTTATAAATTCATTCATATCCCAAGTGAAATATGTGTATTCAATTAGATATCATACTATTTCCCAACACCAAAACTAGGATATCCTCTGTGATAGATCAAAAGTACTTTAAAATGTTTTGAAATATCTCCAATGAAATGTCAAATAGATTTCCTCTTAAGTTGAATATTTAAAGGTTCTTGATGATTATAAAAATCAAAAAAATTTAGATCAGAATTAGAATTTGGATGATTAGAATCGAAAAACAGAAAAACATGGTCATAAAATCAATTCCTTCAAAAAGAATCTCATAGATATAGACTATAAGTTAAATTACCAAGAGAGAATATTTTTAGAAAAAGTTACTGAGTTTGAAGGAAAATTTAAATTACAAGAAGTCCATATCTCATATAATCCTAAGTATATAAATAAGTTGAAGCATTTGATAGAAAAACAAATTAATAAAAATATATTTTTTAAAAATTTATGATTTCTTTTAATTTCAAAATTTTATATACCAACATTATAAAATATAATTTTGATGTTTTCATTAAAACATCTAATTATTTACCTTACTCATTCCTTATATAAGTAACTTGAATGTTTACCATTTTATGTATGAGTTTCTGGTTTCTTTATCATCTAACATTTCTTTTCCTTTTTGATTTTAATAAAAAAATTATCCTACCTTTCTTTTAGAAAATCACAAAAAAGGGAGAATGTTTATAGAAAGTAAATTATTTAAAAAATGGGGAGATTTTTTCTAAAAAGTGTTTCTAAAATGGGACATTGTTAACCAAAGAAATAATATTCCATAAAGGGGGAGAAAACAACAAGGGGAATAATTATTACAGGAAGAATTCTTAGATATTTAAAATTTATCTCTGAGTGTTTTTTCTTTTCAAAAAGGGGGACGTTGTGGAGTTTTTGAATTAACATCACTTATTTTTAAAACCAAAAAACAATTAATTTATGCAATTAATCAATAAAATATTTATGTTCTATATTTTATGTTGTTCTGTTATATAAAACTGATTAATGAAATTATGACAACTTATATTTTCATGAAATACTGATACAACTGATTTATAAAAATTAGATACTCTCAGTAATTTCAAAAAAGGCTTTTATATGAAGCTTTGTAATGGTGTTGAACAAATATATTAGTATATATTTAAATCCAAGTCCATCGAATGATAAATATTGAGCTACTACAAATATCATTGCAACTGACCCCAATATTTTAAAATCCAACCATTGTATAATTGTTGTAAAGATAGATTCACCACATGGATCAAGAGAAACAAAACTCATTGATCATTCTAAAAGTTTTTTATAATATTAAAGATTTTAATTCTCTTGTTTTTTATCTCTTCCATTTAGTGTAATTTTTTTTCTTAGTGTTTCTTATAAGAGCTACCAATATAAGGTATTGTAAATCTCTTTGTATTTCAGTTGTTTTTGTTTCACCGAGCTATCAATTGTAGTCGTGTGATAACTGAAATAATGGTTATGTAATCATATATCTGAGATACAAGTTAAGTATATAGATAAACCAAGTTATCGATTAGGTAGCATCAAAAATCATGATACCAATAGTTGTAGTAGGGGAATTTTCAATCCGGTTGATCGTGGGTTTCCAAGGTTATGAACACAAATTTGAGCATCTCACTATTAAAAGTTGGGTTTTTTTATAGGTATAAAGTCAAGGATACCTCATATCTAGTTTAAAAATATAAATTTCTATTTGTTTTATAAGATAGGTTATAATATCCTTGTTTATCTTCTTATTTCTAAACTATATTTTATTTTCCATTTTATTATAATATTGTTTATTTCACATTTATGTTGTTCATGTTAATTATATATGTAATATAAAATACTAATTATTTAATTTCGTTAATCTAATTTAAAATTTTATTTTATCTAGTGGGTGAATTGGTTTCTAATAATACTGATACTTTTATTTTATTCCAATCATATTTTTATAATTTTGATCCTTTATAGCTTAAGGAGGATGAAAATCTGTAGTTTTTTAAACTACAATCCACCCCCTGTAGTATAGTTTCCATACCTTCTAATTATGTTCCTAATTTTTTTTTATTTCTAATAATAGGTATAAAAAATTTCCCCATTCTACTATGATATGTGATAATGTATCTCTAGTATATTGATAGAAGTAGTGATGTAGATGTACATTTGAAATTCAGTGGTTGGTAGATGAGATTCCCTTGACTCTTACACCCAAATCTGGTGCTAAAAACATACTATTTACATACTAGATTTGATATCCACTAAATCGACCAAAATTTAACAAATCATAATTACATTATCAATAACCAACCTTGATTCACTTAAATATCCAATACCGTTTAGCTTTATATTTTTAGGAAAATTAGATAAGTCTTACACCTTTGAAAACATTTGAATCAAAACCCCCTGAAAGAAATAAATTAAGATGGAAAATTAAATACCATGATTAAAGAGTGAATAAATGTATAATATTTTAAATAGGTAGAATATACAACATATAAAATTAAACATGTTGTATAAAATGAGGCATGTCTCAAGTAATTGAAATTAGACCAAGAACCCTTACCTCGGACTTCCACTTAGTCAGACGCACTCCAACTTCCCTATAAAATATATTTTGGTTTATTATTAATATGATTAAGAAAATAATTCATAGTTATTTTACTTTAAACTATCCAATTATAATTCCTTATTACCCATATATTAATTGATTTTGTAAAATTAGTATTTGACTGTTTGTGTTATGTTTCCCTTATATGATTCGGTTTGGTGGTTCCGGTCCTTGATTTGTGTTCATTGGTTCATCACCTCAAAAATGTAAATTATAAGATAATACATGCATTTTATATATTTTTAGAGTCCCATATCAATTTCATGGATCTTATGTAGAAGGCCTGTACAGAATGCTTAAAATTTCCCTTTTTGGGTGATTATAAAATTAATAAAAGAATTGAATTTATAGGTAAATACACTTTTAACTATTAAAAATAATGAATTATGAAAACATATTAAATTAATCATTATTTCATCTTATTACCTTAATTTTTTTCTTATTAATTCCTACTTTAAACATTATAACATCATTTACATAGGTGGAAAAACCAACCAAAACAAGAACACGTTATAAGAGTTTGATGATTATGAACATGTTATTGTACAGTGTTAATATCACTTTTACATAATATTAATGGTTTCAAAAACATGTTTTTAAATTGATAAATAAAATTCAAGAAGTTTTTTATGAATAATTTATAGAAGAATAATCGTGAAAAAAATATATCTTATGTTAAGTACTTTAATATCCTCTTTAAATGCCTCTTAAAAACGAGAGGTTTAGACTTATCTAGAGGACTAGAGGATATTCAAAATTATAGGGGATTGTTATAGAAGGAAATTTTTCATATTATATGGTATATTTTTAATTTTTTGTTTTTATTTTAATGAAAAATGGTGGGATCCTTTTATATGTGTGAAGAGTAGAATTTTTGTAAAAATAATTTCTTATTATAAAAATAGATAATCATTCTCAACGAGAGTGGCTCCCAGTTATCCCAAAAATTTAGATAATATAGTTAATTTTTATAATCCACTCATTAAAGAAATTATATATATGGTTTTGTTATATTTTTGGCATTTTCTTTTAATTTAAATTTTTTAACCATTTAAACATTTATCATGGTTACTAATTTTTAATACAATAAATTATTTTTCTCACTAAAAATTTAATGTAACTTATTATATAATTTGAAAATTCAGATTCCAAATTTGAAAAATAATTTTAAAATATTGATTTTAATAGATGGTAAAAATAATTCTAATAAAAGTCTTCTTATCAAAAAATTAATTTTTGAAAAAATGTATTTTTTTAACATAAAAAGGAATTTACATAGAAATATTTATATTATTTATTCCTATGATATTTATTGTATTTTGATTGAAAAATAATAGTTTTGTGATTTTAAAAGAAATAAAACACCAAATGTATTTTTTTGAATACTTAATTAAAGGAAAAAGACTCAAATACTTTTTAGAATAAAATATAACTAAGATTCCAAAAAGTAAATAATAGATTTATAAATTTAACATATTAATTTTAAATGAATTATTTTAATCATTTAATTTTGGTTTAATAAAAAGTTTTCAAATATTATATGTCATGCTTATATCATAATGATGATATAATATTCGTGGTATTTTAAACCATTGCATCTATATTATGAACTAGAAAATTAACCTTTTTAGAAAAATCCCCAAATTTTACCATATGAAAATCCTGGCTTGATGAATAAAAAATTAAACTTAAATTTATATAATAGAAATTCTAAATTTTAAAATTTTATTTTAAATTAAAACATATATGATATACATGGAAAAAATGAATTAAAATATTATTGTTTTTCCATGAATAATTTAATTTACATTGTTATAGTTTATTAATTATTTCTTGAATGGAAATAATTTATTTTACCAATAATTCCTTGAATTTCATAAATTTATTATATTGATATAATTCTTAAAATATAATAACTTTAATAAAAATTCAAATTTTATAAAAACAATACCTTTATAATAATATGTGTTTTCACAAATTAATTTGTATCTTTTATTCATTCTAAAATAATTTATTTAAAAAAATACATACTAAAATATATAAGTGTTAGATTCTTCCCCCTTAAATAAATTTAATTTGTGTAATTTTAATTTCTATCATGGATAAAAATAGATGAGGGTGTTCTTAATATAGTCATGAGTCCTGATATAATTTCAAATGATAAATCAACTTCACTATCTTATGTAAGACTAAGAAACTTATATTTTACCTCATGATAGACATATATCTATATTTCTATTTTTCATAACCATTTTTTCCAAATATACTTCCTTATTTATATAACTCTGGGGTTTCTAAAGACATAACTTTCATAGATTCATTTTCTTGATCCTATTTTCAATCAAATACTATGATCAAATGGTTATGATAATAATAAATAAACATGTTGGAAATATTCATATGTTTATTTTCCTATGACGTATTCATTTTAGCTTATATTAAATTCAATTATTTATTCAAACTATAACTATTTTAGTTCAACTTAGATTACCTTATATTTTATTAAAATCAATAACCAGATCCATTAAAATAACTATACTCGAATTTACCATGATCTTTCTTACTATATTATAATCCCAAAAATAAAGGAAACTTATACTCTTAAAATTCAACTTAACCTTACCCCAAAACAACATAAGATCACATGTCAATAAAATATAACTAAGTTTCCAAAAAGTCAAGAATAAATTTATAAATTTAACATATTAATTTTAATTGAATTATTTTAATCATTTAATTTTGGTTCAATAAAAAGGTTTTAAATATTTTATGTCATTCTTATATCATAATGACGATATAATAGTCATGGTATTTTAAACCATTTCATCTATATTATTCACTAGAAAATTAACCTTCTTAGAAAAATCCCAAAATTTTATCATATGGAAATTTTAGCTTGATGAATAAAAAATTGAACTTAAATTTATATAATAGAAATTTTAAAATTTATTATTTTATTTTAAATTAAAACCTATATGATATACATTAAAAACGTAACAAAATATTATTGTTTATCCATCAATAATTAAGTTAACATTATATATACTTTGTTAATTATTTCTTCAATGGAAATAATTTATTTTACCAATAATTACTTGAATTTCATAAATGTATTATATTGATATAATTCTTAAAAGTTAACAATTTTAAAAAAAAATTCAAATTTTATAAAAACAATACCTTTAGAATAATATGTGTTTTCACAAATTAATTTGTATCTTTTATCCATTCTAAAATAATTTATTTAAAATAATACATACTAAAATATATAAGTGTTCCATTCTTCCCCCTTAAATAAATTTAGTTTGTGTAATTTTAATTTCTATCAAGGATAAAAATAGATGAGGGTGTTCTTAATATATTCATGAGTCCTGATATAATTTCAAATGATAAATCAACCTTACTATCTTATGTAAGACTAGAAAACTCATATTTTACCTCATAATAGACATATATCTATATTTACATTTTTCATAACCATTTTATCCAAATATACTTCCTTATTTATATAACTGTGGGGTTTCTAGAGACATAACTTTCATAGCTTCATTTTCTTGATCCTATTTTCAACTGAATACTATGATCAAATGGTTATGATAATAATAAATAAACATGTTAAAAATATTCATAAGTTTCTTTTCCTATGACATCTTCATTTTAGCCTATGATTCATTAAATTCAATTATTTATTCAAACTATAACTCTTTTAGTTCAACTTAGATTACCTTATATTTTATTAACATCAATAACCTGATCCAGTAAAAAAACTATACTTGAATTTACCATGATCTTTCTTACTATATTATAATCCCAAAAATAAAAAAAAACTTATACTCTTAAAATTCAACTTAACCTTACCCCCAAACAACATAAGATCACATATCAATAAATATTACCTTAATCATAAATAATCCCAAAAATAACCCGATTCGCCTTTTCACGAAATCACTCTTGAACACCATGTTTATCTGTACTGCTTAACCTATATTCCCAAAATCAATTAACCCATTATCTATATTAACCATACTAACCTCAATATCAAATTACATACCAACCCAAAGGTCCACGAGTACCTTAATCAACAGAAACTATTTGCATTACTATTATTTATTCACCATAGAATAAATTTCTTTCAAAGATAGTTTCATAAGATAGTTGAATTTCAAGTTCTTTATCTAGTTCTGAGAGAACCGTATATAAAAGAAATTTCATAAATTATGATTAGATTGACATCTAGGATTATTTTCCTAAAAAAACTAAAGTATTATAAGTTCATCACGATGCTTTTAAAGTTTATAATATGAAGTATAATAGAATTAATATGAATCAAAGGATTCATTTATTTCTAGATATTTCAATAAAAATTAGATTCTATGTTAAGAACTAAAATGAAGATAACATCAATGATCTGATTAATCCCTCGGATAAGTGAAAGAATGGCGGTGATTTAGAATCTGATGTTGTATGCTTAGAATCCTTTAGTTCAAATTTGGTAGGTAGAATCAATTGAAAAGGTTTAAGAAGAGTTGAAATAAGCATAGATAGAATAAGATCTATGTGAAAAGAAGTTACAAAATTTCCTAAATTAATTCATATCCCAAGTGAAATATGTGGATTCTATTAGAGATTATACTATTTCACAACACCAAAACTATGATATGTTATAGATCAATAGTGCTTTATGATGTTGTGAAACATCTCCAATGAAAATTCAAATGGATTCCCTATTTAGTTAAGGATTTAAAAGATCTTAATGAACATAAAAAAATGGAAATTTGAAGATCAAACTCTGAATTTGTATGATTAGAAGCGAAAAAAAATAAGAACGGGATAATAAAATTAATTCCTTATAAGATAATATTATAGAGATAGACCATAAGTTAAAGTATCAAGAGAGCATATTTTTATAAAAATTTACTGAGTTTGAAGGAAAATTTGAAGTTCAAGAAGGCCACACCTCGTATCATCATAAGTATATAAAGAAGACAAAGCACAAGATAAAAATATAAATTAATAAAAATTTATGTTTTAAAAATTCATGATTATTTTTAATTTCAAAGTTTTCTATACAAACCATATAAAATATAATTTTTATGTTTTATTTAATACGTCTAATTATTTACCTTACTCATTATTTGTATAAATACCTTTGATGTTTACCATTTAATGTATGAATTCAAGATTACATTTTCATCTAACATTTATTTTCCTTTTTAGTTTTAATAAAAATATCCCCTACATTTCTTTTAGAAAATCACAAAAAGGGAGAATGTTTCTAAAACTTATTGATAAAGTATTTCACAAAGGGGAATAATGTTTCTAAAAAGTGTTTATATAATAGGATATTACTCACTCGAAAAAGAATATTCCATAAAGTGGGAGAAAACATAATGGGGAATAAGTATTATAGTTATTATTCTCAGATGTTTTTAATTTTTCTTTGAGTGTTTTTGTTTTTAAAAAAGGGGGAGATTTTGGGGTTTTTTAATTAACTTCACTTATTTTTAAAACCATGAAAAATTTCATTTAATTAGTTAATCAATCTAATATTTTTATTCTATATTTATTTTATTTAGTTAAATAAAATTGATTAATGAAATATTTATAACTTTTTTTTCATTAAATATTGATGAAATTTAGATACTATGAGGAATTTCATAATACCAAAAGGATAAGGTTTTTATATGAATCTATTTAGTGGTTCTAAACCAATATATCGGTATATATGGAAATCAAATTCCATCGAAAGATAAATAGTGAGTTGCTATAAATATCGTTGCAACTGACAAACAGATTTTCATAATCTAACCATTCGATAATTTCTTATTAATAGAGCT
Source organism: Viscum album (assembly GCA_963277665.1). Classification (NCBI taxonomy): domain Eukaryota; kingdom Viridiplantae; phylum Streptophyta; class Magnoliopsida; order Santalales; family Viscaceae; genus Viscum; species Viscum album. Next base: position 1,815,669,690 of record OY728156.1, read on the forward strand.
TCACACCATGGATCCGGAGAAAATAAACTCATTGAGCATTCTAAAATTTCTTATCATCTTGAAGAATTTAAATATCTTGTTTCTGGAGCTCTTCCATTCAGTGTAATTTTCTTTCAGAGTTTTTTTCTAATAGATACTACTATATCATTGTGTGAATATTTTAGTATTTAATTTTATTTATTTCACTGAGCTATCGATTGTAGTGGTGTGATAACCAAAATATTGGTTAAGTAATGGGATACCTGAGTTGTAATTTATCTATATGGGTAAACCATGATATCAGTTAAGTAGTAGGGAAAATCAATCTACCAATAGTTATAGTATGGGAATTTTTGATCAAGTTGATTGAGGGTTTCCAAGGTTAGGAAGACAAATTATAGCTTCTCACTTTTAAAAATCAGATACCTTTTGATAGGTATAAAGTTGAGGATACCTCGTATTAGGTTTAAAGATCTAACATTCGATTTGGTTTAAAATTTAGGTTATAATATCCTTTTCTATCTTCTTAATTCTAAACTGTATTTTATTTTTCATTTTATTATAATAGTTTTTATTTCACATTTCCATTATTCATGTTAATTACATCAGTAATCCAAAATAAAAATTATTAAATTTAGTTACTATAATTTCTAGTTATCTAGTGGGTATATTTATTTCTTATAATACTAATACTTTTATTTTATTCCAATCATATTTTTATAATTCTAATATTTTATATCTTAAGGAGGATGAAAATATGTAGTTTTTTAAACTATAATCCACCCATATTGTATTATTTCCATACCTTCTAATTAAGTTCCTAAAATATTAGCATTACTACTAATGGGGATCCAAAATTTCCCCCATGATACTATGGGATTTGGTAATGGGTCTCAAGTATATTGATAGAAGTGGGGATGTGGATGTACATTTGAAATTCAGTGGTTCACTGCCGAGATTCCCTAGAAACTTAGACCTAGATCCGATATTAAAAACATTCTCTTTATATACTGAATTTGATACCAAGTAAATAAATAAAAATTTAACAGTACATAATTACATTATCAATAACCAACAATGATTCTCTTACATAACCAATACCATTTAGGTTTATAGTAATAGAAAATTTAAAAAAGTTTTACCCCTTTGGAAACATTTGAATAAAAACCTCTTGAAGGAAATAAATTGATATAGAACATTAAAACCCATGATTAAAGAGTGAATCAAGGTATAATATTTAAAATAGTTTGAATATGCACCACGTAAAATTAAACATGTTCTGAAAATAGAAACAAGTCTCAAGGAATTAAAACTAAGACCAAGAACCCTTACCTCAAACTTCCACTTAGTCGAATGCGCTCCAACTTCCCTATAAAATACTTTTTTCTTCATTATTAACATGAGTAAGATTCATATTAATAGTAATTTTAATTTAAACTTTCCAGTTATAAATCTTTATTACCCATATATTAACTGATTATTTAAAATTAATATTTAACTATTTTTCATTCTCTTTCCTTTATATGATTCGGTTTGGCGGTTCCAGACCTTGAGTTGCGTTCATTGGCTCGTCACCTAAAAAATGTTAATTCTAAGGTAATAAATTTTTTATATATTTATAGAGTCTCATATACATCTCATGGATCTTATATTTATGGCTTGTATAGAACACTTAAATTTTTTCTTTTTGGGTGTTTATCAAATTAATAAAAGAATTGAATTTATAAGTAAATATTGTTCTGAATATTAAAAATACATAATTATGAAAAAATATTAAATTCATAATTATTACATATTATTACCTCTATTTTATTTTTATTATTCATTCATAATATAAACATAATATCATCATTCACCCAAGTGCTAAACCAACCAAAACAAGAACATGTTATAATGGTTTGATGATTAAGAACATGTTATTGCATAGTGATAATATTAATTTTACATAATATTAATGGTTTCAAAAACAAGTTTTCAAATTGATAAATCAAATTCAAGAATATTTTTATGAATAAGATATAGAATAATAGTCAATAAAAAATATCGCTTTATGTTAAGAGCTTAAATCTCCTCTTGAAATGCCTCTTAAAAATGAGAGGCTTAGGAATTATCTAGGGGACTGGAGGATATTAAACATGCTAGAGGCTTGTTATAGAAGGAAATATGTCATATTATATGGTATATTTTTAATTTTTTGTGTGTCTTTGAAGGGGTAATGGCGGGATCCTTTTATATGAGTGAAGAGTATAATTTTTGTACAACTAATTTCTTAATATAAAAATGGATAATCATTATCCAATGGGGTGGCTCCAAATTATCAAAATTTTTAAGATAATATAGTATAGATATATAATCCACTCATCCAATCATTTAGATATATGGTTTTTTGATATTTTTTACATTATCTCTTAATTTATCCTTTTGTTAACCATTTAAAAATTTATCATGGTAACTAGTTTTTACTATGGTGAATTACTTATACCATTAAAAATTAAATTGAACTTATTATATAACTTGAGAATTTAGATTCTAAGTTTGAAAAATATTTTTAAAAATTTAATATAAATAGATGGAAAAAATAATTCGATAAAATTCTGCATAACATAATAAAAATAGTTTTTAGAAAAAATGTAATTTTTAAGCATAAAAATGAATTTACATAAAAATATTTATAGTATTTATTCTTATTATATTTATTTATTTATGATTAAAAAAATAAAAGTTTCATGATTTTACTGGAAATAAATAACCAAATGAATCATTTTTCATACTTAATTAAAGGAAAAAGACAAAAATAATTTTTCTTAGAATAAAATATAACTTAGGTTTTAAAAATTAAATCATATATTTATAAATTATACATATTAAATTTAAATGCATTATTTTAATCATTTAATTTCTAGTATATAAAATGGTTTCATATATTATATTTCATTCTTATATCATAATGATGAAATAAACTTTGTTTTATTTTAAAACATTACATCTTTATTATTCACTAAAAAATAAATTTTAAAAAAAATCCCAAAATTTCACCATAACCTAATTTTGGATAAATGAATACAAAAATGAAATTCATTTTATAAAACTCAAATTTTGAAATTTATTATTTTTTTTAATTAAAAGCTATATAATATACAATAAAAATGTTTTTAAACAAATAGTGTTGTTTATCCATGAATAATTTAATTAAAATTATTTATATTTTGTTAAGTATTTCTTGAATGTTAGTAATTTATTTTACAATTAATTTCCTAAATTTCATTAATTCATTTTATTGATAAAACTCTTTAAAAGTAATAACTTTAAAAAATATTAATATTTTATAAAAACAATACCTTTAGAATAATATGTTTTTTCAAAAATGTATTTTTATTTGTTATCCATTCTAAAATAAATTATTTAAAGTAATACTAATAAAATATAAGAGTGTTGCATTATACCCCATTAAATAAATTACATACATATAATTTTAATTTCTCTCATTGATAAAATTAAATTTGGGTGTTCTTAATATAGTAATGAATTGTGATATAATAGTCAATAAACATGTTAAAATTATACATAAGTATCTTTCCCTCTATCATATTTATTTTAACCCATGATACATTTAATTCAATTATTTATTCAAAATATAATTATTTTAGTTCAACTTAGATTACCTTTTGTTTTATTAATATCAATAACCTATTCCTTCAAAATAACTACATTTGAATTTACCATGAAATTTCTTACTATATTATAATTCCAAAAATCAAGGAAACCTATACTCCTAAAATTCAACTTAACCTTACCCTAAACAACATAAGATCACATAAAAATCAATATTAACTTAATCATAAATACTCCTAAAAACCTGATTCACCTTGTTACTAAATCACTCTTCAACCCCACGTTTACCTGTACTTCTTAACTAATATTCACAAAATCAATTAACCCATTATAGTTATTAACTATATTTACCTCAACATCAAATTACATACCAACCCAAAAGGTCCACCTATACCTTAATATTCAGTGTATAGTTCCACTACTTTTAATTATTCTCCATCAAAGAAATTTGTTTCTAACATAGTTTTGGAAGCTAGCTTAAGTTTAGGTTCTTCATCTACATCTGAGAGAAATTTTTATAAAATAAATGTCTAAAATGATGATCATATTGACATCTAGTATTTTTTGCTAATGAAACCAGAGTATCATAATCTCATCAAACTATTTTTAAATTTTAGAAGAATAATTAGAAGAAAAGTTCATCTGAATCAAAACATTCAATTATTATGATATATCTCAGCAAAAAATTAGGGTATATGTTAAGAATTAAAAAAAAGATAACTTTGAAAATCAAATCAATCCCTGATCTAAGAGAAATAATTGGGGGGTTTAGAATCAGATTTTGTATGGTTATAATCTTATAGTTCATATTTTATTGGTATAATCAATTGAAAAAGTGAAAGGAGAGTTGAAATAAGAAAGGATATAATAAGAAATTTTTGAAAAGATGTTAAAAAATTCATTAATTCATTTATATCCCAAGTTAAATATGTGAATTCTATTAGAAATAATTCTATTTTACTAAACCAAAACTATGATATCCTCTACGATAGATCAATAGTGATTTATGATGTTCTGAAATATTTCCAATGAAAATTCAAATTGATTTCCTCTTCATTTGAAGATTTAAAGGTTCTTACAAAATTCAAAAATAATAAATTTTATAATCAAGCTCAGAATTCGGAGGACTAGAATTGAAAAGTAGAAGAACATGATCATAAAATCAATTCCATTGAAGAGAATCTTGTAGAGCTAGACCATAAGTTAAAGTATAAATAGGGAATATTTTTAAAAAAAGTTACTGAGTTTGAATGAAAATTCTAGGTCCATGGAGGCCACATCTCAATGCATCATAAGTATATAAAGAAGCTGAAGAAGATGACCAAAAAATAAATTAATAAGAATATATTTTTTTTTAAAAATAGGATTGATTTTAATTTCAAACTTTTTCATAAAAACCTTATCAAATATAATTTTGTTGCTTTATTTAATATGTATACTTATTTACCTTACTCATTATTTGTATAAATACCTTGAATTTTTATGATCTGATGTATGAATTGATGGTAACATTCTCATCTAACATTTATTTTCCTTTTCGGTTTTAATAAAAAACTTGTATCTTTATTTTAAAAATTTACTAAAAGATTGAATGTTCTTAAAAATTAAATATAAATTATTTCAAAAATGGAGATATTTTTTCAAAAAAGTTTTTCTACAATGGGATATTGTTCGCCCAAGAAGGAATATTCCATAAAGGGGGAGAAAAAAGTAGAATAATTATTGGAGGTAGTATTCTTTAAAAAATTAATTTTTCTCTGACTGTTTTTGTTTTTTGAAATGGGAGTGATTATGGAATTTTTTTATCTAACTTCACTTATTTTTAAAACTATGAAACAATTAGTTTAAGTAATTAATCAATATAATATCTTTTTCTTCTATATTTTATGTTTTTCAGTTATATAAAACCAATTAATGAAATATTGATAACTTATGTTTTTATGAAATACTGATGCATATGATTTTTTAATATTCTATAATATGAGTAATTTCATAATAAAAAAAGAATAAAGTTTTCATATAAATATTTGTAGTGGTGTTGAAACAATCTATCATTATATATGGAAATCTAAGTTCATTGAAAGATAAATTGTTAGCTACTACAAATATCTTTGCAACTAACCATGAGATTTTCAAAGTCCAACCATTGGATAATTGCTTATAAATAGAGATTCACCTTGTGGATTAGGGGAAATGTAACTCTTTAAGCATTATAATAGTTTTTTTATCATATTAAAGATTTTAAATATCTTATTTCTTGAGATCTTCTATACAATGTAATTTTCTTTCTGAGTGTTTCTACTAAGAGCTACCACTATAAGGTTTTGTAAAACATTTAGTATTCTAGTTTTATTTGTTTCACTAATCTATCAATTATAGTGGTTTGATAACTGAAATACTAGTTATGTAATGGGATATCTGAGCTACAAGTTAACTATATGGGTAAACCAATCTATCATTTATGTAGCAGGTAAAATCAAGCATCCAATGGTTGTAGTAGGGGAATTTTTGATCGAGAAGATCGAGGGTTTCTATGGTTAGGAAAGAAAATTCGAGCTTCTCACATTTAAAAATTGGGTACCTTTTGATAGGTATAAATTCAAGGATACCTCATATCAGGTTTTTATATTTAACATTTTATTCATTTTAATAGTGAGGTTATAATATCGAGGTTTATCTTTTTATTTCTAATCTTTATTGTACTTTTTAGTTTATTATAATACTGTTTATTATAATTTTTTTTTATTTGTGTTAATTTCATCGATAATATAAAATAATAATTATTAAAATTAGTTACTCTAATTTATACTTTTATTTTATCTAGTGGTTATATTGGTTTCTTATAATACTGATACATTTATTTTTTCCCAATCATATTTTTATAATTGTGATCCTTTATACCTTGGGGATTATGAAAAGCTGTAGTTTTTTTAATGTACAATACACCCATGTAGTATTGTTTCCATAATTTATAATTATTTTTCTATAATATTAGTATTAATACTAATATGGATTAAAAATTTATGCCATGATACTGTGATATTTTACAATGTGTCTCGAAGATATTTATAGAAGTAGAGATGTGGACGTACATTTTAAATTCATTGGTTGGCTGTTGAGATGCACTAGACTCTTACACTTGAATATAGGGATAAAAACATACTCTTTACATACTGAATTTGATACCAAATAAATCAATACAATTTTAGAAATCCATAATTACATTATCAATAACCAATATGGATTCACTTAAATATCATATACCTCTTAGGGTTATAGTTTTAGAGAATTTAGAAAAGCCTTACACCTTTGGACACATTTGAATCAAAACCCCTTGAAATAAATAAATTGAGATGAAAAATTAAATACAATGATTAAAGAGTGAATCAAGGTATTATATTTCAAATATATATAATATACACCATATAAAATTAAACATGTTGTAAAAAATGAAACTTGTCTTAAGGAATTGAAATTAATACCAAGAACCCTTACCTCTAACATCCACTTAGTCGGACACACTCTAACTTCCCTATAAAATACATTTTGGTTTATTATTAAAATGAGTAAGATCCTTATTCATAGTTATTTTACATTAAAATATCCGATTATAATTCCTTATTACCCATATATTAATTAATTATTTAAATTCAATATTTAACTATTTTTTATTCACTTTCCCCTATATGATTCGGTTTGGTTGTTCCAGTCCTTGAGTTGTGTTTATTGGTTCAAAACCTCACAAATGTTAATTATAAGGTAATACATGTTTTTTATATATTTATATATTCCCATATCTATTTCATGTATCATCTCTTGAAAACTTGTATAGAATGCTTAAAATTTCTCTTTTTGGGTGTTTATCAAATTAATTAAAGAATTGAATTTATACATAAATATACTTTTGAATATTAAAAATCTAAAATTATGGAAAAAAATATTAAATTCATCATTATTACATCTTATTACCTATATTTTATTTTTCTTATTCATTCATAATATAAATATTATGACATTCACACAGGTGGTAAAACCAACCAAAACAAGAACACATTATAATGGTTTGATGATTAAGAACATGTTATTGTATAGTGATAAAATTAAGTTTACATAATATGAATGGTTTTAAAAACATTTTTTTTTAAATTGATAAATAAAATTCAATAAGATTTTTATGAAGAATATATAGAATAATAATCAAGAAAAAATATCGCTTATGTAAAGAGATTTAATATCTTCTTAAAAAGCCTCTTAAAATTAGTGGTTTAGGACCTATATAGGGGATTAAAGAGTATTAAAAATGTTATATGATTGTTAAATAATGATATATTTCATATTATATGGTATATTTTTAATTTTTTGTGTTTCTTTGAAGGGTTAATAGTGGGATCCATTTATATGTGTAAATTTTGTAATTTTTTTAAAAATAATTTCTTAATATTAATATAGATAATAACTATTAGAGGGAGTGTCTCCCAATTATCCAAAATTTTAAGATAATATAGTATAGTTATATAATCCACTCATACAATAAATTATATATATGGTTTTGTGATATTTTTGTCCTTATCTCTTAATTTAACTTTTTTTAACATTTAAACATTTATCATGGTGACTTATTTTTACTATGGTAAATCATTTTTATCACTAAAAATTAAATAGAACATATTATATAATTTGAAAATTTATATTATAAATTTGAAAAATATTTTACAAAATTTAATTTCAATAGGGGTAAAAATAATTCTGATAAAAGTGCACTTAACATAAAAAAAATAGTTTTTAGAAAAAATGTTGTTTTTAAGCATAGAAATGAATTTACATTAAAATATTTATAATATTTATTCTTTTTATATTTATTGGTTTATGATTAAAAAATAATATTTTTGTGATTTTACAAGAAATAAAAAACCAAATGGATCATTGTGAATACTAAATTAAATGAAAAAGTCTAAAATTGTTTTTATAAGAATAAAATATAACTTACATTCTAAAATTTCAAGAATAGATTTCTAAATTAAACATATTAATTTTAAATGCATTATTTTACTCATTTAATTTTGGTTCTATAAAAAAGTTTCATATATTCAATTTCATGCTTATATCATAATGATGATATAAAATTTGTTGTATTTTAAATAGTTGCATCTATATTATTCACTACAAAATTAACCTTTTTAGAGAAATCCCAAATATTCACCATAAGATAATTTTGGCTTGATGAATAAAATAATGAATTTCATTTTATAAAATTCAAATTTTAAAATTTTAAAATTTATTTTTAATTAATACTTATTTAATATATAATAAAACATGTTTTAAAAAAAATTATTTATCCATGAATAATTAAATTAAAATTATTTATAGTTTTTAATTATTTCTTGAATGTTAATAATTTATTTTACCAATTATTCCTTGAATTTTATAAATGAATTAAATTAATATAATTCTTCAAAGGTAATAATTTTAATAAAAATACATATTTTATATAAACAATACCTTTTGGATAATATGTGTTTCACAAATGAATTTGTATATTTTCTCCATTCAAAAATTATTTATTTAATGTAATACATACTAAAATATATGGGTGTTACATTCTAACCCCTTATATAAATTACATTCATGTAAATTTAATTTCTCTCATTGATAAAAATAGATAAGGGTATTCTTAATACAGTCATGAATCATGATATAATTTCAAATGAGAAATCAAACTCATTATCATATGTAATACTGAGAAATTCTTCTTTTACGTCATAATAGACACATGTCGTTTCCATATTTAATAACCATATATTTCAAGTAAACATCCTTAATTATACGACTAAGGGGTTCTTAGAGACATAAGTTTCATAGCTTCATTTTCATGATCCTATTTTCAACCAAATACTTTGATCTATTGGTTATGATAATAATCAATAGACATGTTAAAATTACTCTTAAGTGTCTTGTCCTGTGATATCTTCATTTTAACCCATGATACATTCAATTCGATTATTTATTCAAATTATAACTCTTTTAGTTCAACATATATTACCTTATGTTTCATTAATATCAATACCACGAACCAACCCTGGTCGACCCTAAATCGGTCACCCAAGCCAGTCTGCGGCATGGCCCAAAGGGCGCTCCTGATCCCCATGGGCTAACAACTAGTTCCGAGCATCAAAACAAGTAGTTGGAAACGATTTAGCCTATAAAATAAAAGAAATACGAATAGAAATGAACCAAAAAATTGGTAAACACTAACATTAGAAAATAAAATAAAGATAACCAGCTAGACATACCTCCAAGTGACCCCATGGGTCACCACCAAACATAGAACCACACTCACTCCAAGAGCAATCCAATACTAAAACCTAAAACTGAAAAGTAAAGTAGGCATGATAAATGAGATGCTTAGTAGGAAATACAAGAAAAGAAAAACACCCTATGACCTTTCCCTTAAAATGAAATCCAATTATGCTAGATTGAATATAAGACATAATAAATTAATGTTTTTCATTATTTTCAAATTCAAGTAACAAGTTTCACCTTTATGAAAAAAAATTCACTTCCCATATATTTCAAAGTAGATTAAATTCTTACATTAACACTTCAAAATTAAAGGATAATAGTTTGAATTCAGGTATGGTTCTCTCAAAAGAGGGATCATGCATGAGACAACTGAAACGAAGATGAATCCACAAGCATTAAGTCAAAAGTGAGCACCATGATCAAAACCCCTAAGGTTCATATAGCTTGTTTGGGTCCCAAAAACCTTGTGTCTTAGTGTAAGAGTAACCATAACAAATATCTATTTTCATGCATGAGCCACTAGTAGGGAAACACATCCATAACCTAGTGGTCTCCAACATTATTATAAAAGTTCATACATCAAAACATGAAGCTTTTGATAATGGCAGGCCAAGACCGCTTCACCTTACACGCATATACATTTTCATATATATATATATACACTCTTTGATCCAAGAACATATTCCTCACAACATGAGGAAACATGCATAAGGAGGGTATGTATACATAAATTCCTACCGATGTATATACATATAGATCTTCATTGCCGATGACTTGAATCCATACCACAACATACTAAAACAATAAAAAAAAGAAACAACTAATAAAAAAAGGCTTCATATAAAACTAAATTAAAAAAGTGAGTAAGAGAATCCTCACCTCAAATGGTGATTGATGAACCAAGATGGACCAAAAACACAAAGCAGTGACCAAAGCACTACAAGATAATTACAACGAACCTTAAAACACATAAAGGATGCCAAACAATAACTAAAAAACCAAACGAAAATATAAAACTATACCTCAGATGTTGGAAACGAACCAAAAAAGAGTCAGTACACTTCTTATTTAGCAGTGAATGTCGGATTACAAACCTATATCACCAGAGTGAGGCACCGTACACCCTGCAAATGGAAGAAGACAACAACGAGTCAAACATTAAGCTAGGGTTTTCGGCCAAATGAAAATCAGGCAACGGGGAAACCGAAATGGCTGATGCAAAGAAGGAGAAATATATAAGAGGTCTTACCTTTTAGAGGTGTACATGATCCATGAAGGAAGCAGAAGAAAAACAAGTGTTGAAGGAGGACCCAATGTGAGGTGTCGCATCGCTATAGGGGGGTCAGGCACCTACTGGAAAACACAGCTAGGAGAGGTTACATAGAGGTAGGTCACACTGCAGAAGGAGGTTGCACTGGAGGAAGGCCCAACCATAGAAACACGAAGGTGCATCCATGGGGGAGTATTTCAGGTTGCGTGCCTGGTAGGAAGAGGGGCTCGGGCCTGGGTGATGTGCGGTCCTAGGGGGAAAGACCACCCTTCAATTTTTTTAACCCAAATTTAAAGCTAAAATAAAATAAGAATAAACATAATTAACATAAAGATAATAATAATAAAATATAATTAATAAACTGATAATAATAATAATAACCCAAAATGTTATAAAATAAAATAAAATAAAACACGCCAGGTCGGGGCGCGACAATTCTGGTCACCAGAACACTTTCTGCCCACAGAAAGTCCCAAAAGACTCGGCTATTCAAAGATTGAAACAAGCACACAAAGATTATCAAAATGAAAACCCTACCACTTAAGGATAAAATGCTCACTTTCCACCCAAGATTTGAAACCTCGAGACCCAGACTACTAAGAAAAATAACCAATGACACGGGACTCACATTTCCAAACACAACCACAACCTGAAACACTCTAACCCCTAAATCAGAAGTCAATAGAGTCTTCTTAGGATTTCCAATAAACATTCATCATATGACCCATCATTCAGGCTAACCATCTACATTGATCGGGGTCGGGAAGAGCATAGGCAAAGAGTTTCCAAAAAAAAACTCCTTGAATACTAAGTTCTCTATTAATTTGTCCTATGTAGGTCTCCCCACCATATTAGGACTCTACCATAAAACTGACTTTCCATAATCATAACAAATTCTAAAACCAAACAAGACCCCTAACATTGGTGTGACCCCTCAATATTCTGAGTCGTACCCAACCATCTTGAGGGAAGACATTAGCGAGACCCATGGTGGGTCTACCCACCATATTAGAAACTAGGTAGCATAATGGACCCACATGGGAACTCTCAATTTAGTTTTAACAATGAGAATTGAATTTCCCGTCATGAACCCACCAATACGGCACATCTTCCTATACAGAAGAGGGGGTCCAAACAGGGGGGGGGGACCTGAAATGAACACTGACTCTGGAATCACCACTTCCCTAGCACATGATCATCTCTAACGGGAAACACCCAAAAACCAAAACCACTTAAGGGGAAGACTATCCATTAAAGATTTTATACCCCATGAAACAAAACCATAAAACGTTGTCAAAGAGGCCACCATGACCCCCAAAACAAGTTCCCCTTCCAAGAAGACAACCACATGAAGCGAAAACTTAACCAGCTTCTTCCCAGACAATGGATGGTAGGTTGGACGTGAATCCCTCTCACTTGGAAACTGCCTGACTGCGTGAAAATCATGGCTTGGAGACCTATGGATGGAGCTCTGATGTATTGAATCATCTGATACACCGCAGTTAGGAACTAACAACCTCCTACAGAGGCTTCTTCTTCTTGTGAGACCGCCTATAGACTTCCCCAAGTGACCCAAACAGCCACACCATTAAGAAGCCTTCATAAGGTTACGATGAATGACTTTGAGTGCCCCAATCAACCACATTGGAAACAAATGAGTGTGTGGTCTTAAGAATGAGAAACCAAAACTAACGAAAGACTTATTTCATGAACATATGTCTCTGGTTCACCCTCTTCATTGGATGGGGAACCCTTCACGAGCACCTTGAAAAACAAGATTTCCATTTGTCCCAGTCTGTGACCCCAACTTGTAAGGAGAAGGTAGCAATCACCCTTCTCTAGCCTAAACATGACCCTTCAAACACAACCAGGACAACTTTCCGTTCACAACATCTAGAGTTCCTAAAAACCCAGAGAAACACTCGACTTCTTCAAGTTACACCGCAACCCTATCGAACCTCGGCCACCACAGAGAAAAAAACAACAAGGAAAATAAAATAATCCCACAACTCCACTAGGGTTATGAGTAAAACAAATAACTAAAAATGACATATTGGGGACCTTTGGACATTTCTAGATGACATACTTTAAACAAGAATCACAAACCCAACCTGAAGCACATCACAAAACAAGCCTCCAGATTTAATATAAATCATTAACTCAAACTCGAAACATCATTTCAACCATGAAACACCAACTTGAAAACAAGAATCAAGCCAAAAAACTAACACATCAAAAACCATACCATAACCAAATCAAATATCAACTGAAATAATACCATGCAATATCACACACCAAGCCTAAACCCCACTTTGATATTCTATTTTAAAACCAACTGAATGATAAAGACACCCCTTTTAAATCCACTTCCCTTTTATAATTTCTTAAACAAAAATCATCCCATCACATTATTAATCAAAACATGCTTTTGGAAAACAAAAAAAGCCTTGAAAACCAAGCACTCACCATTGGCATTCCATGAAAACTCTCAAGAATATATTCCTACGCCAACTCGGGCACCCATCCATGCATACCAACAACCATCCACATCCAATTACATTCATCCATACACATGGGAATCCATAGAAATATCAAAGGTCAAACATATCATTTCTAAATTCCTTTTTCCAAGAGACATCAGTTTCTTACTTCACAAAAATTTCAAAAGCCCCAAAAACATTTTCCAAATCCACTTTCGATTTATGCTTTAAAGAAGATTTAAAAGATCCCAAAACAGTTCCCAAAAGAACATCCATTTTCAAAACAACTTATTTCATTTCCAAACCAGTCAAGACTTTCATTTTGGAAATCCAATTTTCAATAGACTAATCATCCATTTTTTAACCCAATAAAAACACCACAAATCCAATTAAAACTCACACCAAGAACATCCCAAAGCAATAAATTCACTCTTTTAATCAATATTCCAAATTTGAAAATAGACAACTGCTGCAAACAGTTTGGTTACACAGTTTGGCTGACCATGAACCAATCAGGTGAGCACATATGAAGTCATCAGAGGTGATTTAATGGTCTACACTTGGCTTGTCATTCCATGCACAACATCCACACACCCCTCCATAATAACCACCAATTCTCAAAACTAACCAAAAACATACAAACAAGACTAAGGACCTTGAAAAATATCAAGAGCCAGACACGTACTTTTTGACAAGACCATCCTGAACCACCCTGGAAATTCAAGTTTCATTCCAGATTGGTGGTGATCAAGAACCTAACCTCAATTGACTACTTGAATTTCGACAATATTAACAAAAAACTATCAAACATCCCCAAAGAACGTGGTCTAAACCTCCTCTGATACGATTTTGTCACCAAACAACCCGAGTCAACCCTGAACTGGTCACCAGAGCCAATCTGCAGCATGGCCCAAAAGGCATTCCCGATCCCCATGAGCTAGCAACTAGTGTCGAGCATCAAAAAAAGTAGTTGGGAATGGTTTATCCCAGAAAATAAAAGATAGATGAATAGAAATGAATCAGAGAAAATAGGTAAACACTAACATTGGAAAATAAAAAATATATAACCACCTAGACAAACCTCCAAGTGACCCCATGGTTCACCACCAAACATAGAACCACACTCTCTTCAAGAGCGATCCAAGAATAAAAACTGAAACTAAAAAGTAAAGTAGGCATGAGCATCAAGATTCTTAGTAAGAAATCCAAGAAAACAACAACACACTATGCCCTTACCTTTAAAAATAAATCCAATTATACTAGTTTGAAAATAATACGTAATAAAGTAATTTTTTTCATACTTTTCAAATTCAAGTAATAGGTTTCACCATTATGAAAAACATTTCACTTAAAATATATTTCAAAGTAGATTCCAAGCTTACTTTAACACTTCAAAATAAAAAAAATAGTTTGAATTCAAGTAAAGTTCTCACAAAAGAGGTAGCACACATAAAACAAATGAAATGAAGATCACACCACAAGAATTAAGTCATAAGTGGGCACCATGGTCAAAACCAATAAGGTTCATCTAGCTCGTGTGGGTCCCTAGAACATCATGTCTTGGTGTAAGAGTAACCATAAAAAATATTTGTTCTTGTTCATGAGCCACTAGTATGGAAACACATCCATAACCTAGTGGTCTCCAACATCATCATAAATGTTTAGTTAGTTTTGTAAGTGTTAGACTTGCTAAGTGAAGTAGAGGCGAACCACTGAAAATCACTAGCACTCTAGAACGAGTCCACCCACCTAGATACTCTGGGTTTTCCATGTGATCTATTTCATATGGTGTTGAAGTTTTATCAAAAGAACATAAATGAACACAACACTTTCTTTATCCACAACTCTCTCACCACCGTTCTCCCTCCTTGAGCAAGTCCCCCATTTTACATCACATAACATATCATAAGACTCTTCATTAGGTACATATCACAAATCAAACATTTAACATACACATCAGGTTTCGAAAATAATGGGGCATGCCTTAAGTGGGGTTTTTCACATTCACAAATCATTTTCAAGGTGCCAAGCGGGCCTCAATAATCCACAAGAATGACTTTTCTTTATAAAACATGTTCACATTTGGAAATCACTCTGGAACTCTTTGGAAATCAAAGAGATCATTACCCTTTTAAAACACAATCGACCAAAATTCCACATGTCTTTGGAAGACCCATTTCACATTGAAAACATCTAGAAAAAAACACTTTTCAAGAACCAAAACCATTTACATATACATATATATATATAGCTTATGAAATTCAAATAAAAGAAGAAAACACACTTTTAAAAGAACACTAAGCATTAATGTAAATTCTAATTAAAGATTAGGTCATAGGGAAACTACCTCGGAGTGGAATCAAGTTGTCCACTTCATCTCTTGGCACTGTCTAACTCAAATATGATTCTCCCCCACTAAGCATACGCACTTTCACATACATACAAGGACACCTAGACCCAATGCACACACCAACATGGCCATGGTCATGCGCAAGGGGATCCTTACATATATGCTTATATACATATATACCTGTCTCCTATCACATATGAATGCAATTATATATATATACATAGGCACACCTAGCCCCATACACGTATAAACACTTCCATGCAAGAATATAAGTTTAACGGGTGAACCTATATATATATATATATATATATATATATATATATATATATATAAATACATACCTATGAATACGCAGGCGATTTTCCCTTGACTTGGAGACTTGAAACTGATGGGTAGGGATCAATATACTACACAGGTAAATAATAACACTCTAAAACACCCAAATAACACCATAAATCAATTTTGGAACCAACCTTCAACATAAAAGTTGATACCTCAAAACACAAAGCTTTTGAAGATGGAATCCTAAGACAGCTTCACCTTACATGCATATACATTTTCATATATATATATACACGCTTTGATCGAGGAACATATTCCTCACACCATTAGGGAACATGCACAATGAGGATATGTATATATACATGCCTACCCCATGAATATACATGTAGATCTTCACTATAGATGACTCGAATCCATACCAAAACATACTATAATAATAAAAAAGGCTTCAGATAATACAAAATTAAACAAGGAAGTAAGAGAATCCTCACCTAAAATGGCGACTGATGAACCGAGATAGACCAAAAACACAAATAAGCGACCAACACACTATAAGATAATTACAAAGAACCTTAAAACACATAATGGATGACACATAATAACTATGAAACCAAACAACGATATAAAATTATACCTTGGATTTTGTTAAAGAACCGTAAAAGGATTCAATATTCTTCGCCTCTATCGGTGGATGTCAGATTACGAACCAAAATCACCCTAGTGAGGCACTAAACACCTTGAAATTGGAAGAAAACAACAACGGGTCAAACCCTAAGCAAGGGTGTTCAGCCAAACAGAAATCAGGTGATGGGGGAAACCGAAATGGCTGACGCGAAGATGGAGATGTATGGAGGTGGTCTTACCTTGTCGAAGTGGACATGATCCATGAAGGAATAGAAAAAAAACTAGTGTAGAAGGAGGACTCGGGGTGAGGTGTCTTGTCTCTATGGGGGGTCTCACACCTACTAGAAAAAACGGTGAGGAGAGGTCGCGTAGAGGGAGGCCACACTGCAAAAGGAGGTTGTGCTGAAGGAAGGACCAACCATGGAAACTCGAAGGTGCAGCCATGGGGGAGCACTACAGGTCACACGCCTAGTAGGGAGAGGGGCTCGGGCCTGGGTGATGTGTGATCCAAGGGAAGAAAGACTCCCCTTCAATTTTTTTACCCTAATTGAAAACTAAAATAAAATAAGTATAAATAAAATAAATATAAAGATAATAATAATAAGATATAATTATTATACTGATAATAATAACAATAATAAACCAAAATGTTATAAAATAAAATAAAATACAACGCTCAAGGTTAGGTCTTGATAATCAATAATCTAATACCTAAAAATAACTATACTTGAATTTACCATGATCTTTCTTACTATATTATAATCCCAAAATTCAAGGAAACCTGTAGGATTAAAATTCAACTTAACCTTACCCCCAAACAATATAAGATCACATATCAATAAATATTACCTTAGTCATAAATACTCTAAAAAATAACCAGATTCACATTGTCACTAAATCACTCTTCAACCCCAAGGTTATCTATACTACATAACTTATATTCCCAAAATCAATTATCCCATTGTCCCTATATACCATATTTACCTTAATATAAAATTACATGCCAACCCAATGGTCTACTTATACCTTAAATAAATAGTTTCCATAAAACATAACAAACAACACACAAAATATCATTAATAGCTTTAAAATCCAATCACATAATACCTCAAAATGGTATATGTGCCTTAAAAACTATGATCAAACATAAAATAATTAACCCATGATCGTATCAAAAAATATTTAAATATATTTATATAATAATTTCCTAAACTGTAGAGTTATCTAAACCCTTATCTGATGCCAACATAGACACCACATATCTATACACTAGGATTCAGTTCTAAAAGAAATTCTTTACATTATCGATTTTATACAAACATAAGTTACCAAAATTTCTCCATTCATAATTAAATTATTAATAAACAATATTTATTCACTTACAAACCCAATACCTTTTAGATTTATATTTTTATACAATTATGAAAAAATCTTACAACATTAGTAAATTTTGAATAAAAACCCCCTTGAAAGAAATAACATGAAATAGAACTTTAAATACCATGATTAAAGGGTGAAATAGTTATTATATACACTATATAAAAGTAAATATGCTGTTCAAAATGAAACATCTCTCAAATAATTTAAATTGAGTCCGACAACTTTAGAGGCTCGAAGCTTGACATACATAGACATTGCATTACATTTTCAGAATACTTAATACATAACAAAAACAGACATAGAAGGACCATAATAGTTTAGTGTCTTTGGAAACTTGGAACGTAATCTTCTAATTGTGGTGAAAGATCTTCAACATCTCCCATAAATATCTTCCCATTTTTTTCTTACCTAAAACCTTTCTTTATATCCTGGGGAAAAGAAAACATAAAAAGGGTGAGATCAAATGCTCAGTAAGGGTAAGCATGGAGAAAATAAAACAAACCATAAACATTTGAACATAAAAACATGAACATAATGTTTAAACATCGAAATATTGACAATGACATAAAACATGGCAGTACGTAAGGAATAGATCAAAATAGAACATCAATCATGATAAAATAGCTTGTAAATAAAACTTGTAATTGTGGAAAAACATTAAGCACATTATATGATTTCCATAGTAGCCAAGGCATTACTGCCAAGACCATCTTAGTGAACAAAGTCCCTTTCTGAATCGAGTTCACTCCTCGTTCCAGCCCTGTATTACTGAACCAGATTAACTTACCATTCCAGCTATGTCTATCTCATTGATATATATATTTACCCAATGCATTAGAGGGAGATATAGGTCCCACCCATCTCATAATGAAATCATTCTTACGTTTTCAACAATATAAACATAAATCATTCATCATAACCCAAACAATAAAATGGGTTTCATAAACATCATCCCATCATAACATAATCCATATAAAACAAATGGATATCATTTCATCATAAGAAAATTGAAACCATTTAAATCATAAAGACATTTTACTTGAAACATATACATATGAAATAATATCATCGTAGATGGAAAATAGTTTTGACAAAACACTTGAAATGAATTCTTGAGGAAAATATATTTTCTTCTTCAAAATCATATTCTTTTCAGAAAATGCCATGCAATTTTAAAAGAAAAGGGTTTTGTTGAAAATAATCATGAAATCTTGTATAGGAATATTCATGAAAATGAGACGTTATGAAACTGTAAAAATCCGTTCAGGCCGTATAAGTTAAAAATAACATTCTCCTCGTACTTTTGTCGGAAAAGTCAAAATGTACCTTATATAGTAACCAAAGGAAAGATTTCATTCATACAATGTGGTAAAAAGTCAATAAAGGGTAAAAATGACTTTAAACATTCATGGAATAATAGTAAATATTTTATGAAAACATTTTTAGAAAACTTGGTCATTGATGATAAACGTAACCCCAGTAAATACTTACTTATAAGCAATCTCGGATAAAAAATGAGATTGAAAATTTATCCCTTACCTTAGGTCTGATATGCTTCATACGTATCTGAACCTCCTGTATAATGATTTAAATAATGTCATTGACTTATTACAGAATCATATTCATTGTTATGATATCATATATAGTTCACTTATGACTTTATATTACCCGTTCTTTTTGTAAGTTCCATGTTAAAGCAGCGTTTTGGGTAAAATCGTTTTATTTATCGTACATGTTTGGACTTGTCGTTCTTGATATTATTAATTATATCCTGATTTACTTAATTCTAGAATGTAAAACATTATTTATATATAATATATATTCAGAATATACATATATATATATATATGATAAATCGATAAATGGAATGACATACACCGTTCATGGAGACGGTAGGCCGTACGTACGCATGAACGCTGTTTTCATTTCCTTATTGAATTGAATGGAATTAAGTAGATGACATACATATATATTGTAAGAACCTAGTTTTTTCTGCATAAGACTTTGTAATATTCTTGATGATATTCCAGAGCAGCACCTTCAGACGGCATGCGATTCCGAGCCCCGGAGTGGCCGGAATTAAATTTTCAGTGCGTTCACACTGGAAACGCAAAATAAAAGGGATAACTCCTAAACAGTGATCTGGATCAGCGATCTGAGTGTACGGATGGGTCCAGAATGGGTTTTTTACCCTAGGAACGACATAAAACTTGTCAGCGCGGGATGTTTGGACCCCTCGCTCACTTTCGGAACGTTAAACGGATAAATTAATTAATTAATTTATTCGTTTAGTGGTTAAACTCAAGTATCTCTTAAAAGGTGGCTCAGATTGGGAAACCAAAGGAACCTTTGAGTTTAGAGTGTTCTGTTTACCCTAGTATTGGTGTAGGTTTTGTGGGCGCGGGCTGACCATGAAAAATGGCCCCAGGGGTGTTTTCATAATTTGGCGGCTTTGGGCGTTCACCTTTATAACTTTAAAATGGAAGCTCAGAATCAAATTTCGAGACCACAGTTGTGCTCGGGAGGTGGTGTTTACCCTATGGGAGGCTTAACCTCGACCCCGTCGGGAGTTTCGGGTGCGGGTCAAAATTGAGGATTTAAATTAATTAAAATTTATTTAATTTAATTTTTCTTTTTAAACCCTAACCCCACCCCTCTCCTTCCCTTTCCCCCTGGCAGCCCCTACTCTCCCTCTCCTCCTCCACCTCCGGTGAGGCGGCTCTGGCGAGTCAGCTCCGACAAGGCGGTGGTTCGGCGTCAAAGCTCCGGGCAGCACCCACGAGGTAGGATTATGCGTTTTGTGTTTTAATTTCTGAACCCCCCTTTGAGTCTGATTATATGTGTCAAGTTGTTGTTTGATCTTCGAACAAATCAAATAGACGCGTATTATACATTTTTATCTCTCCAACGCATCTTTCGGAATTAAAATCCGAGCTCAGAGGAGGCCGGGGTTGATCGTTGAAGTTTGCGGGTTTTGAGGTTTTGCGGCGGCAGCGCGGTGGCCCGGGGAGCTCTGGTGCGGCGGCGGCGGCAGCGGGCGCGACGAAGAGGCGGGGTCGCGGCGCGGGACCCCCGTGCGGAGACAACGACCTGCGTCGCGCGGGTCGGCGCGAGGCGACCGGCTTCAGCCGGTCGGCCACGCAGTGGACCGAGTCCACCGCCGGCTGGCACAGCCAAGCTGCGGGCCAGGCGGTGCGAGCCGGGCCGGCCCAGGCCGGGCGGACCGGCCGGTCCAGCCCAAGGGGACTTTGCCCCTCAGTTTTCGGACGCCCGTACCTTTCGCTACAGGCGTCTGTTTTGCGTGCCATCAGCGGCAGTGCGGACCTCGCGTCGACGCGGACTTTTCGAGGTGGTTTTGGGAATTTTTAATTCCCGAAGTGAGGGGCCGTGGAGGCGCGACATGTCTTTAAGTAGATGAGCGTTTTTCCCGAGATTCTTGTTTTGGACGGCGCGGATGCGTCCGATGCCCGTTTTAAGAGCCGTCAGTGGCATTGGGACCCTTACACTGAGATAGAGGTTTCCAAGGCGGTGTCGGGCGTTGAGACTGGATTTGAGGCATGGGCCCCAAGACCGTCTTTCGAGCTGTGTGCAGCATTTCACACCTTTCTCACCGAGCGTCTGTTCGGGGCGTACAAGCAGTCGATTCTGGATGTTTTTCGAGGGGATTGCAATGGTGCAATCCGCCCGCTCTAATTCGGTATAATGGTACGGGGCCCATGAGGGTTGTTTGGGCGTCGACGGTGGTTTTCTATCATTATCACCGGGTGACCGTTTTGGAAAAGTGAATAGTCCATCTTGTGTGATTTTTCGAGAGGATCGCAATGGTGTGATCTATTCGTTGAGTTTCAGGACCGGGTTGTGGGTCCCACGAAGCACCGCTTGTGTGCGGTGCACTGGAATTCTTCTTTTTCTCCGGATATCTGTTGCACTCAAGTGAGTAGTGCTTTTGATGTTTTTTCCCAAGGGGATGGAAATGGTGTGATGCCCCTTTCTATTTTCGGGGCCATGGCTCGGGATCACGGGATGTAGTTCGGGCGTGAGGCAGTGTTGGAAACTTTTCCGTCGGATATCCGTTTGAGGTGAGTAAGTAGTCTAACTCGCGTGTTTTTTCGCGAGGATTACAACGGTGTGATTCTTTTGGCTGTGTGGAGCCCCTTGCGCGATCTTATTAAATGTGGAAGCATGTAAAGGTGCCCTGGTGGCGGTCCTTCTACCGTGTTTGTAGCGGACCTTTTGCGAGTGATCGCGGGCACTCCCATGTGAGTGATGTAAATGCTTGAAGTGATGTGGATGGTTGTGCCCCGACCGATGAGGTGGCAGGTTGGCAAAGTTATGTATATTCCCTTCGTGTTGATGTTGGGGTGTCGTGTGCACGATAACCTTAGGGATGGAGACGTGGTATACTCTGGGAGTATATGAGAGCGCTTGGAGGTACGTGTGGTTTGTACCTAAGACTGTTTGTGCGCTTGGTTGGGGCTAACTTGGGGCCACACGTCGTGTGGGCCCTGGGTGCGTGTCGTGTTCTGCTTTGTGTGTTTTGACCTCTCGCGACGTAGAGGGTCCCTCTGTGCTTGTTTGTTTGACCAGCAGGGTAGAGATTTTCCCCTGGCTCGGTGCTCGTTGGTTTGACCAGCGGGGTTGAGTGGTCTCCCCCTGGTTTCGTTCTCGATGGATCGGCCGGTAACGGTGCTAGCAACACCCAGTGATGGAGCAGGCGCTGAGCCTCTTTGGGGTGAGTTGTTCTGGAGTTGGGTTTTTGCGCGATACCCGCTCCGTGTTCGGTTGGAGTGTGTTGTACCCTCCAGTAGAGATGGCCAGGGAAGTTCTATGTTTTACCCTCCAGCGGGGCTGAGAAGTGGGTTACTCATCGTCTTCTAGGGTCTACCCTCCAACAGAGACTGGGCAGTGGGTTACCCAACGCTCTTACGGTCTACCCTCCAGTAGAGACTGTGCAGTGGGTCACTCGATGCTCTTAGGCTCTACCATCCAGCAGAGACTGGGTAGTGGGTCACCCAACGACCTCTTAGGGTCTACCCTCCAGCAGGGCTAGGCAGTGGGTCTCCCATCGTCTAGTTCCAGGTCTACCCTCCATCATGGCTGGGCAGTGGGTCTCATGTCGACTTATTCCAGGTCTACCCTCCAGCGGGGCTGGGCAGTGGGTCACCTGATGATGTATTAAGGTCTACCCTCCAGCGGGGCTGGTCAGTGGGTCACATGATGATGTATTAAGTTCTACCCTCCAGCAGGGCTGGGCAGTGGGTCGCCTGATGATTTATTAAGGACTACCCTCCACCAGGGCTGGGCAGTGGGTCTTCGGATGATGTATTATGGTTTACCCTCCAGCATGGCTGGGCAGTGGGTCACCAGATATCATATTATGAATTACCCTCTAGCGGGGCTGGGCAGTGGGACACCTGTTGGCATTCTAGGCTCAGTCCTTTCTACTAGGCTAGCCTATGGCTTTCCTCCGTGATTAACAGAGCGGGACCCTTGGTTATACGGGTCAGTGTTGTGATGGGCTTTGACTTTGAGGAGACCTCTTGACTGCGGGGCAGTGACGAGGTGTGGCTTGACGTTCCCCTAGAAATCTCATGTACGAGGGGCTCTTTCCCCACCGAGATGCATCCTTGCGATGAGGCCTAAAACTGTGTGGGCGAGTTAGTGCCGCCCAAAGCGGATAGTGTCAAGGTGCGGTGATTTGATCCCCTTGACTTGCGGTTCGGTGCAGACGTGCAAGATGCTGGGCATCGATGGTGTTTTATTCTAGGACTTTTGGCCACTCTTTTCTTGGGCTGAGCTACGGGATGGAGATCCCCTTACGACGTTCTTCGGGCTTGTTGACAAAGCATATGGATTTGTATATACCATGTTCTGGTACCCACTTCCTGGGTTTGGTTGCTCTTTTTCCAGGAGAGGCGAAGACACACGAGGTATGCAACGTGCTTTCCGCGTCTAGCTTCTCATGGTTGGATGAGTCTACTCTCCTGCTATAGGCAGCGAAATCTTGACGAGAAGTGCATCTTCTCAAGGTTCCTAGATCCTTGTGTTAGGACGAGTCTTCTACCTTTCTCTTGGTGGGTTGATCTGTTACTCTTTACTTCACTCTCAGTTGTACTCCTATAATTTTTCTATTCTCTCTACTGCTCACCCTTCGGTACCTCCCTTTGTTGCTCCCTCGAGCCTTCGGGGTATCCTACTGAGTATTTTTATACTCACCCCTGCTTGGTCTATGCCCGCACTTGGTGTGCCCTTGCAGATGACGGACAGGTGGAGCGTGACTTCAGTGGATCGTAGGAGCTTGGGAGCTTGGACCGCGTGTGGTAGTCGTGGCCGGGTTCTAGGTGGGAGACCCGTCAGCTGTTTCTTTTTGTTTACATGTTGTCGGGATGTGGAACTTTTTGGTTGGGCGCGTGTTTTTCCCCTTTTCTTTTCAGTTTTTACTTTGTACTGTTTAGAGGTCGATGCACATCTGTGGTTTATACATATAGTAGTTGTTCTTTTTACTATGCTTGTTCTTTATTTTACTCTAAAATTTTTCATTGAGTGTGATGTGTGTGTGTGTACAGGTACTTAGGCGAAGGCCTCCCCGAGTTATTGTGCCTTCGGCGCTGGTCGCCAACCCCTGGCCTATGGAGGCGGGCCTGGGGTAGTTGCGGCTCGATCCTGGGTAGGGTCGGGCCATGAAAAAGTGGTATCAAAGGTGGTTCGTTACTTGGGACGTTGTGCGGACATCCATAAAAGAGGAATTTGTTGGGATATAGGGCAATAGTGTTAACGTGTCTCGAGAGCGGCGCTGAGGCCAGGGAGTCCAGTGATGGTGCGGCGGCTGACGTATCTATTCACCAGGACCTTGATAACCCGCTTGTCGACTTGGCATGCTGAGACACTTGTTGCAGGGAAATTTGTTTGTGCATCACATAGGATAGGGTCTTTGACTGTCCTTCTTGAGTCAGCTCCCCATCATTGTTGTTGTTGGTATATACACATATTCTCATCTGACCGCGACACTCCTTGATAACATTCAGGATGTCTCTGCAAAAACAGCCAGCCAGGATAATAGCTTTGGTTCGTGAAGACGACCCTGTGAGCTGTGGGGCCACATTCCAGGACCCATCATGCGAGCCCCTTTCTCCGGGTGGGCTGGTAGCAGCACCCCCACCTGTTGAGTAGCAGGCAGATTCAGCAGAGCATGCTGAGCTTGAGCGCAGGTTGAGCGTGCTCCGTGAGTTCTAGCAGCAGAGACCGCTTAGGTTCAATGGTGAGCCAGACCCTCAGGCAGTAGAGGCTTGGCTTGAGGCAGTGGTTAGCCTTTTGAGGCTTGTGCATACGCCGACAGATCTTATGGTAGATTTGGTAGCCGACTTTTTTCATGGAGCAGCTCGGCGTTGGTGGAGTCTGGTGACTCGGTTTCTTGACGAGTCGTCACTTTCGTGGGGCGACTTTCAGTTGTTGTTCTGTGGGGTGTTTTGCCCCTCCTTCTTGTGCTCCGTTCGGATTCAAGAGCTCCTGTAGTTTCAGTAGGGAGGGATGACGGTGGCTGAGTACGCGGCTAGTTTTTCAGACCATGCACGCTTTTACCCGGACTTGGTCCATAACGAAAACATCCGAGCGCGGAAGTTTGAGAAGGTTCTCCGTCGAGAGATTCGTGTTGTCACAGTACCCTTGGGCACTTCCACAAATGCCAGGGGTGCTAGAGCAGGCGCTGGTGATGGAGAGCTTCCTGTCACGTTCTGGAATTGGTGGTGGCAGCAGGCACATTGGATCCGAGACATCTGCCGCAGCTAGTAGGCGTTGGCAAGCAGAACCTCGACGCAGGTAGTTTTCTGACAACTAGTTTCAGGGGCGTGGTCGTACACTACAGTGGCGCCGGAGGGCACCAGGGCAGCCCAGTGAGTTCCAATGTTATTCTAGTGATTGGAGAGATCACTTGGCATGAGACTGCCCGAACCGAGTTGCAGAGAGCTTTGGGCAGGCAGCAGGTGAGCCACCACGACAGAGGCATCACTGTGATCGGAGTAGTACCCAAAGAGGTGGTGCTAGCAGAGGAGCGGGAGAAGCTGGAGGTGGGGGAAGGAGTTACGAGGTCTTCCCATCACCACTAGGTGGTCCACGTCAGGCTCCGGGAGCTGACAGTTGGGACCGCGGACAGCCGCGAGCTTTGGATGTCTACAATCCTGCAGATCATGAGGTGATAAGAGGTACACTCTACAGCTCTTCTACTTTTTGAAGTAGAATTGTTAGACTCTGTGTGTGGAATTATTTTCTCCTGGCTCCTTGTTTGAGTTGTTACCAGGGTGGCACGGGGCGTCGGTGTAACCCTATGGTGGTATGAAGAAAGGTGTGGGACCTTTTTCTTTAGTCGATGGTGTCGACTCCTTCGCTTCTGAGCATGTAAGAGGGCCTTGGCTGTGAGACATCGTCTGTGGAACCTTGCGTGACCAGATATCCTTGGGTGTTTCACCATATGGATATTCTGAAGGAGGGAATCACCGGGCCTTATTTCAGGTGTGGGCGGTGATTCCAGTCGTGGCATGCGACGTAGATGTTCGGTCGGGGAGGTGAGCTACCCCCGAGGTCCTTCGGACCGTTTGAGACCGTGCATAGGGATGGAGAGGTTCCCTACCGCCTTTCCCTAATCCCAATGTCTGGAGTGGGTGAACGACATCGGAAAGGGCCGACCTCGCATGAACAGATCAATCCCTTGGTTTGTGTGCGGCGATGCAGAGCTGTGCGTGGGTTCTTCTGGGTATGGGGAAAGCCAGGTGTGGGCTTAGTACCCTGTGTTGCTCCCTAGTTTTGCTTTTCGGGGACGAAAAGATTGAAGGAGGGAATGATGTAAGAACCCATTTTTTGCTGCATAAGACTTTGGAATATTCTTGATGATATTCCAGAGCAGGGCCTTCAGACGGCGTGCGATTCCGAGCCCCGGAGTGGCCAGAATTAAATTTTCAGTGCGTTCACACTAAAAATGCAAAATAAGTGGGATAACTCCTAAACTATGATCCGGGTTAGAGATCCGAGTGTAAGGATGGGTCCAGAATGAGGTTTTTACCCTTGGAACGACATAAAACTTGTCGGCGCGGGATGTTTGGACCCCTCGCTCGCTTTCGGAACGTTAAACAGATAAATTAATTAATTAATTTATCCCATTAATGGTTAAACTCAAATATCTCTTAAACGGTGGCTCGGATTGAAAAACCGAGGGCACCGTTGAGTTCGTAGTGTGTTGTTTACCCTATTATGGGTGTAAGTTTTACGGGCGTGGGCCGACTGTGAAACATGGCCCCAGGGGCATTTTCGTAATTTGGCAGCTTTGGGCGTTCAGCTTTATAACATTAAAACGGAAGCTCGGAATCAAATTCTGAGACCACCGTTGAGCTTGGGAGGTGGTTTTTACCCTAGGGGAGGCTTAACCTCGACCCCGTCAGGTGTTTCGGGTGCGGGTCAAAATTGGGGATTTAAATTAATTAAAATTTAATTAATTTAATTTTTCTTTTAAAACCCTAACCCCACCCCTCTCCTTCCTCTCCCCCCTTGGAAGCCCCTCCTCTCCCTCTCCTCTTCCACCTCCGGTGAGTCAGCTCCGGCAAGGCAGCTCCGGCAAGGCGGTGGTTCGGCGGCGAAGCTCCGGGCAACACCCACGAGGTAGGATTAGGCGTTTTGCGTTTTAATTTCCGAACCCCCCTTTGAGTTCAATTATATGTGTCAAGTTGTTGTTTGATATTCAAACAAATACCATAGACGCGTAGTATATTTTTTTTATCTCTCCAACGCATTATTTGTAATTAGAATCTGAGCTCGGAGGAGCCCGGGGTTGATCATTGAAGTTTGCGTGTTTTGGGGTTTTGCGGCGGCAGTGCGGTGGTCTTGGGAGCTCCGGTGCGGCGGCGTCGGCAGCGGGCGCTGGGGGTGTCCGCGGGCTTCCGCGGGGGTCACGACATGAGGCGGTGGATAGCCAGGGTGATGGGGCGTCGTCAAGAGGAGGCCGCGGGACAGACAGTCGGGAGGCGTCATCGGCGCGGGCTGGCGCAACGGCGAGGCGGGGTCATGACGCGCGACCCCCGTGCAGAGACAACGACCCGCGTCGCGCGACGACCGGCTTCAGCTGGTCGGCCACGCGGTGGACCGAGTCCACCGCCGGCTCACGCTTCCAAGCCGTGGTCCAGGCAGTGTGAGCCGGGCCGGCCGGCGCGGGCCGGCCCAGGCCGGGCGGACCTGTCGGTCCAGGCCGGTCCAACCCATGTGGACTTTGCCCCTCAGTTTTCGGACGCCCGTAACTTTCGCTACGGGCGTCTGTTTTGCTTGCCACCAGCGGCAGCACAGACCTCGCATCGAGGCGGACTTTTTGAGGTGGTTTTGGAAATTTTTAATTCCCGAAACCAGGGGCCGTGGAGGCGCGACATGTCTTTAAGTGGAGGAGCATTTTTCTCGAGATTCTTGTTTTGGACGGCACGGATGCGTCCGACGCCCGTTTTAAGCGCCGTCAGTGGCATTGGGACCCTGGCACTGACGTGGAGGTTTTCAATGTAGTTTCGGGCATTGAGACTGGATTTGAGGTGTGGGCCCCACAACCGTCTTTCGAGCTGTGTGCAGCGTTTCACGCTTTTCTCACCGGGCGTCCGTTCGGGGCGTGCGAGCAGTCGATTCTAGATGTTTTTTCGAGGGGATTGCAATGGTGAAATCCGCCCGCTCTAATTCGGCACGATGGTGCGGGGCCCACGAGCGCGGTTTGGGCATCAACGGTGGTTTTCCATCTTCATCACCGGGCGACCATTTTGGACAAGTGAATAGTCCATCTTGTGTGCTTTTTCGAGAGGATCACAACGGTGCGATCTATTCGTTGAGTATCGGGATCGGGTTGCAGGTCCCATGAAGCACCGCTCGTGTGCGGTGCACTGGAATGCATCTTTTTCTCTGGATATCTGTTGCCCTCAAGTGAGTAGTGCTTTTGATATGTTTTCCCGAGGGGATCGCAATGGTGCGATGCACCCGTCTGGTTTCGGGGCCGAGGCTCGGGATCACGGGACGTCGTTCGGGCGTGAGGCGGTGTTGGTGACTTTTCCGTCAGATATCCATTTGAGGCGAGTAAGTAGCCTAACTCGCATGTTTTTTCGTGAGGATTACAACGATGTCATCCATTTGGCTGTGCGGAGCCCCTTGCGCAATCTTATTAAATGTGGAAGCATGTGAAGGTGCCCCGGTGGCGGTCCTTCTACCGTGTTTGTAGCGGACCTTTGACGAGTGATCGTGTGCACTCTCATGTGAGTGATGTAAATGCTTGAAGTGATGTGGATGGTTGTGCCCCAACCGCTGAGGTGGAAGGTTGGCAAACTTACGTATACACCCTTCGTGTTGACGTTGGGGTGCCGTGTGCACGATAGCCTTAGGGCTGGAGATGTGGTATACTCTGGGAGTATACGAGAGCTCTTGGAGGTATGTGTGGTTTGTACCTGAGAATGTTGGTGCACTTGGTTGGGGTTAAATTGGGGCCACACATCGTGTGGGCCCCAAGTGCGTGCAGTGTTCTGCTTTGCGTGATTTCACCTCTCACGGCGTAGAGGATCCCTCTGTGCTCGTTTGTTTGACTAGCAGGGTGGAGATTTTCCCCTGGATCGGTGCCCGTTGGTTTGACCTTTAGGGTTGAGTGGTCTCCCCCTGGTTTTGTTCTCGATGGATCGACCGGTAGCGGTGCTAGCGACACCCAGTGATGGAGCAGGCGCTGAGCCTCTTTGGGGTGAGTTGTTCTGGAGTTGGGTGGTTGTGCGATACCCACTCTGTGTTCGGTTGGCCAGTGTTGTACCCTCCAGTAGAGATGGCCAGGGCGGTTCTAAGTTTTACCCTCTAGCGGGGCTGGGCAGTGGGATACTCATCGGCTTCTAGGGTCTACCCTCTAGTAGAGACTGGGCAGTGGGTCACCCGATGCTCTTAGGGTCTACCCTCTAGCAGAGACTAGGCAGTGGGTCACCCGACACTCTTAGGGTCTGCCCTCCAACAGAGACTGGGTAGTGGGTCACCCGACGCACATAGGGTCTACCCTTCAACAGAGACTGAGCAGTGGATCACCCGACGACCTATTAGGGTCTACCCTCCAGTAGGGCTGGGCAGTGGGTCGCCCGTTGTCTAGTTCCAGGTCTACCCTCCAGCAAGGCTGGGCAGTGGGTCACCTGATGATGTATTAAGGTCTACCCTCTAGCGGGGATGGGCAGTGGGTTTTCTGATGATGTATTAAGGTCTACCCTCCAGCAGGGCTGGGCAGTGGGTCGCCGAATGATGTATTATGGTTTACCCTCCAGCAGGGCTAGGCAGTGGGTCACCCGATATCATATTATGAATTACCCTCCAGCAGGCTGGGTAGTGGGACACCTGTTGGCATTCCAGGCATAGTCCTTTCTACTAGTCTAACCTGTGGCTTTCCTCCGTGATTACCGGAGTAGGACCCTAGGTTATACGAGTCAGTGTTGTGACAGGATTTGACTTTGAGGATACCTCTTGACTGTGGGGCAGTGATGAGGTGTGGCTTGATGTTCCCCTAGAACTCTCAAGTACGAGGGGCACTTTCCCCACCGAGATGCATCCTTGCGACATGGCCTAAAACCGTGCGGGCGAGTCAGTGCCACCCAAAGCGGATAGTGTCAAGGTGCGGTGATTTGAGCCCCTTGACTTGTGGTTCGGGGTACATGTGCGGGATGCTGGGCATCGATGGTGTTTTCTTCTGGGACTGTTGGCCACTCTTTTCTTGGACTGAGCTATGGGATGGATATCCCCTGATGACGTTGTTCGGGCTTCTTGAAAGAGAATATGGATTTGTATATACCATGTTCCGGTACCCACTTCTTGGGTTTGGTTGCTCTCCTTCCAGGAGAGAGGAAGACATACGGGGTATGCCACATGCTTTCCGCGTCCAGCTTCTCGTGGTTGGATGAGTCTACTCTCCTGCTATAGGCAGCAAAGGCTCGACGGGAAGTTCATCTTCTCACCGTTCCTAGCTCCTTGTGTTAGGACGAGTCTTCTACCTTTCTCTTGGTGGGTTGAGATATTACTCTTTACTGCACTCTCAGTTGTACTCCTCTACTTTTCCTGTTCGCTCTACTGCTCACCCTTCGGTACCTCCCTTTGTTGCTCCCTCGAGCCTTCGGGGTATCCTACTAAGTATTTTTATACTCACCCCTTCATGGGCTTTGCCCGCACTTGGTGTGCCCTTGCAAACGACAGACAGGTGGATCGTGAATTCAGTGGAGCGTAGGAGCTTGGGAGCTTGGACCGTGTGCGATGGTCGTGGTCGGGTTCCAGGTAGGAGACCGGTCAGCTGTTTCTTTTTGTTTACCTGTTGCCGGGTTGTGGCACTTTTTGGTTGGGCGCATGTTTTGCCCCTTTTCTTTTCAGTTTGTACTTTGTACTGTTTAGAGGTCGATGCACATCTGTGGTTTTTACATATAGCACTTATTCTTTTTTACTCTTCTTGTTCTTTCTTTTACTCTGCACTTTTACATTGAGTGTGATGCGTATGTGTGTATAGGTACTTAGGCAAAGGCCTCCCCGAGTTATTGTGCCTTCGGCACTGGTCGCCAACCCCTGGCCTATGGAGGCGGGCCTGGGGTAGTTGCCGCTCGAGCCCGGGTAGGGTCGGGTCGTGACATATATATACATAAATCCAGTATCATTATTATGTCATATATTTCATGATTACTTATTATATATTCTTTATAATCATTCATGAATGGTTATCATGGAGAATGAATCTCATCGCGTCCTGGAAACGGTAATCCATACGTACGCACGAGCGATGATATCATTCCGATGATCGTGGAATTGTATTGAAGTGTATGTATAATATTTAAGAATAAATATAAATTTACAATAATCATATATAGTTACTTATTTACACCATTATACCCATCCAAGTAAGGTGGTGGTCGAAAACAGATTACACCACGGCGTGGAGATGGTATTCCGTACGTACGCACGCGCGGTGATTTCGTTTTCCATAGGATGGATAGATGGTAAAATAGGGTTGTTTCATACTTATAATAACATATCAGTATATGAGTGATACTGATTTTATTACTTCATAATGAAACAACTAAAGAGTAAGAATTAGAAGAAGAAATAAAGTTGAAAGAATCGGTAACAGACATTACCTCTTCTTTGAAGCGTCTCTTCTTAACCTCCTCTTAGGGCACTAAATATGGTCTTTGAAGATGACCAGGACCTCTAGGATGTTTCTAGGGAAGTGGAGAAGATAAATTGATAGGTTTTGGCCGAGATTGATGGCTCAAAGTGGTGTGAGGAAGAGAGGGATGAGGTTCCCTTTTATAAAGGGAGGAGAGGGGCAACTTAGGAAAATTTAAATATTATTTTATTATAAAGTCATATTCGGTTTTTATTAGCTCTAAATTGATTTATTTCTAAACTAAGGTAGGGATGGGTCGAAATCCTCACATCCAATAGAATTTAGACATGTTTAGGTTTCTATTTTAACCTTATCATTCATTTTTAATGTTAAGTTAAATAATTTTACTTTTACCGTGTCTTCTTGTTTTCTTACACTATATGGTTAATAAACTTACTATAAAAAGTAAAACGAACCCCACATTGTTTATTATTAATATATATAACCTTATCTAAGTCATTTTTCCGACCTTATATTTTTAGGAATAAAATAATAAATAATAATATAATATTAGTTTTAAAAACTATTTTATGTCAATTTTGACACTATTTGGTAATTGATTTTTGTGAAAATCATAACAGAATTATTAGTTCTAAAAAAATTAATTAAATAAATACTAACATGTTATATTAACCTATAAAATTAGTGGAATTCATAAAAAGTCTCAAATTACATTTATTTGGGTATTTATAACATCAATTATGTCAATATTTCATAAATGAGATAATTAATTCATCATCATTGTGTCATTAATAAATTAAATTATTTAATGTCTAAAAATTATAAATAAAATACCATTATGTAGGAAATCTTTTTATATTTCTAATTAATATTTATAGTCGAATTTATCTTATGTATAACCCTATATTAAAAATGTTTTAGTTATTAAACATTGATTTTAACTATTTTAACTATTCTTTAAATAAAATAATATTAAATGTCCTAATCTAATCCAAGTAGGCCTAAATGGCCATATTTTATTCCTAAGGTTGTTTTTGGTCGAATTACACTTATCCAATAGAATTAATACATGTTTTAGTGTAATAATAATATCATTTTTACACTTAATTGCCCTATTTACTTTTAACCGTGTAAAAAAAGGTAAAAAGTTACTATTCACCAAAAATTATTTTTATCTCATTGAACCACATTTTAGTCCTTGATATTAACCGTGTCTCTCGTATTTTTGAAATTCAATTAACAGAAGTGGTAAAATTTTCATTTAAATGAAAAAGTCGGTTTTTTAACTATCACTAAGTGGTTTCACTATTCATCGAAAATTGAAGTTTTTCAGAAAATACCAAAAATTCAGCCTAAGAATTATTTGATATTCTGAATTACAAATTTATGTCTATCTTTCCAAATTAAATACATATAAGTGGAATTAATTAATTTTAAAATTAATTCCCGTTATCAAAACAAATAGCGTGTTTTTAAGAAACAAAAACTATCAAAAGATTGATACTTGTTTATATCCAATATCAAAGTGAAATTAATTCCATTGAACAACATTGGATTAAATGGTAAAAATATATTCTAATTACACTTTAAAACAAATTAAAACGATAATCTAACCATATAAATTATTGCGATGAAAAAAAATTGTTTTTAATTAAAATATAGCGTGTTTTTACTATTCATTAAAATATGAAAGTTATCAGAATAATATGAAAATTTTATCCAAAGTAAATATTTATATCCTGATTCCAAAGAAGAATTTTATTTTGTCAAATTGAACTTATAGACATGTCAAAAACAAGATTTAAGGTGGGTGCGCCATCAAAAGGTAGGAAAACTACAATTTTTGAAAAATACATATTTTATATGAAAAATTTATTTTGTTCTCATACCATATTCTAGAAAATGTGTAAGATGAATAATAATGTTATAAAATTAAAAATGTAGTTAATACTATTCATAACGGCTAGTTCATAATAATATTATAATAATATATTGTTTTTTAGTGAAACCCAGTATTGCGTACTACACACGCTATCGAGGTAGGCCGCGATTGCGTTTAATGCAAGCCAAGAATAGTGTTGCATATACTGAAAGCTAATGAGGTGTTTCGTATCGTACAAGCTAATCTTGGTTTAGTGTATAATATAAGATCAAAGAAATTAAAAATAATATATCTCATAAAATCTCGGGGTGTTACTTTCTACCCCCCTTAAAATAAATTTCGTCCTTGAAATTCGTCGGGGTTATAAATCGTTTACTATTCATAGAATCCCACATCGTAAAAAGGAATACTAAAACTTAATTTTAAAAACTAAAGTATGAAATGTAACGATTACCCAAAGTAACTCATCACTGGGTTTCCATATAGGAGAACATATGTGAAAATATGGATATGGAAGAAAAATCTAACCATCAAGTTCTGATGGAGAGTGGTAGAGAACATGGCTATGAAAAAGCCAACAATCACAAAGCCATAGATTTGTGATGATATAAGGTACCATCTGATTCATTGGATATAAGGTCACTAGAAAAACATTTTTGGTTTTCAAGATCATTTCACTAAAATTGAAGAAATTGGAATTAGAAGAAATACGTTCTTGATTTTAGTAGAGTCTCACCGTTGGTCGTTCCTTGGAAAATTTCCACTTCATCTCTTAAAGAAATGAAGTTGAATTTTTCATTCATGAAGTGTTAGCAGAATGAGGGGTCATTCCATCTGTTTCAAACAAAAGGTTAGCAAAAGTTATCAAATATACATAAGTCCATTTATGGTTAGGTTAATCATATACGATTCCAAAAATGAACTTATACTTCATATATCATACCTCTTAATAAAATAAAACTAGTTTCTACTAACCAGGGACTTCTTTTAAGCCAGTGTTATGCGATAAAGGCCAGTCGTACTTCGGTTGTGGGTTTGATTCCCACAGCCTTGTCTGACGCGATGGGTTGTCGCCCGTCCTGCAGGTTGTCCTTTTTCTAAAATTACATCATTATGACATTCCATCGATAATATCAAAAATAGTTCTAGACTTAAACTAACTTATGTTCAACATAATCCATTTCAAATCTTTAGGCTTATCCAAAATACTTCTGTCCAAGATTATAGTACAAAGAAAAAAATTACTAGAAATGTCATCTACCGAGCATGTGAATACCATCATTTATCCCTGATATATCTTGTTGATCACATTATAATCATGTGAATACCTTAATCATGTATTATCTTGAAAAATGAATACCCATTTAACCTTAGTGAAAACATGAATGCTGTCAAAAGTTAACTCTTTCCACATACCAAAATCCCGAAATTTCTATATACTCAAACCATGATATCACTTTGTCCTTATTTTAGTCATGAGCTCATGATTACTATCATATTATTTTCTCTTTATCCCTTCATTATGCGCATTTCATATGCTTTCCAAAAATATTTCAATCACATTTTCATGGTTACCAGTACCATATAATTATTGAAAACCAATACATAGATATTCCAAAATTGCACAATACCATAAATGATATTCCATGATACTATTTTGAAATCCCATTACATAAACACTTAATCATTACCCAACATCATTTTCATACTCAACATCACAAATAGTGATCGCATGAGACTTCCCTTTATCCTTTTCCTTAAGAGGTTTCTCACGTTGATCATCATTAACCCGTGGATTAGGGAATTTATTAGCATAATGCCCCATTTACTTGCACTTGAAGCATTGAAGTGTTGGTGGAGAGTTCTCTGTAGTATTTTCTCTATTCACATCATTAGCAAACTTTTTCCCATTACTTTGACAATAAACTACTCGATGACCTTCTTTTCTACACTTAACACATTTTCTAGTACCTTTTAGGCAATCTCCACCATGCTTCTTTCCACACTTTGAGCATAAAGAAACATTCATCTCTTTTTCACCATTGCTCTGAGATTTCTCCTTGAACTCCATCTTTCGTTTCTTGTCAAAACCATGAGATGGATATGTTACACCAACTTCCAGTTCTACCTTGATAGAACAACGCACAATTTATTCATAGATACTAAAGTCTCTTATAGATAATGCCCTTAGAAGACTTGGTTTTAATCCACTAAAAAATCGATCAACTTTACTTTTAGGTTGGATGATAAAGCCATATGCATACCTTGCAAGTCTTGTAAAATTCGCTTTGTATATACCAACAGATTCATCATCCTTCTTCTTAAGCTCAAGAAACTCTTTTTCAATATTTTTTCAAAGAATAAGAGGGAAGTACTTACTGAAAAACAAGTTCATGAACTCGTCCCATTCCATGGACTCAATTTCATCTCTTTTCCTTGTATTATTGATAAGATTCCACCATTGATCAACATCACCTTCCAAACGATATACTGGTAAGATGACTTTATCATGATCAGAACATTGTAGAACTGAAAATATCTTTTCAATGGTACTGATCCATTGTTCAACCACTAAGAGATCAGAAGACCCGCTGAATTAAGGTGGACGCTGCCTCATGAAGGATTCAACAGAATGTTCCTCCTTTCTCTGCTCATTTTGAAGTCCAGAATGATTCATATCTTGTGTAAGTATAGAAATAAGATTGTGCACTCCATCTCCCATGACATTGGTTTGGTCAGGAGGACAATCATTGCATTTTCCATCACATTGATCAACACGGTTCCTTCGGGTTCCATCCATCGTCTAAAACCCAAAAATAATAGTGTGAGAGGAAAATACCATGCTAGGGAAAACAACATAATAAAGGGGGAGTACCTTCAATATCTAACATCTTAGGTTTAATTCTAAGATCGTTAGCGCAATTCTAGGACTATAACCTATACATATACTTAACCTTAGGGACATCCCTGGACATACCTTAGAAATATCTCTAAGGATTTCACTAAAGTTTTCGCATCGTAGTTTCCAAAGGTTAACTAAACATTTCCTCTGATAACAACTGTAGAGACCCGAAGATTGACGTACATAGACATTACATTACTTTTTTGGAATACTTAATATATAACAAAAACAAACACACAAGGACCGTAATAGTTTATTGTCTTTGGAAACTTGGAACGTAATCTTCTAACCATGGTGAGAGATCTTCAACATCTCCCATAAAGATCTTACCCTTTTTTTTCTTACCTAAAACCTTTCTTTATATCCTGGGGAAAATAAAACATAAAATGGGTAAGCTCAAATGCTCATTAAGTGTAAGCATGGAGAAAATAAAACAAACCATATACATTTGAACATAAAAAAATGAACATAATGTTTAAACATCGAAATCTTGAGCAATGACATAAAACATGGAAGTACGTAAGGCATATATCAAAATATAACATCAATCATGATAAAATAGCTTGTAAATAAAACTTGTAATTGTGGAAAAATATTAATCACATGATATAATTTCCATAGTAGCCAAGGCATTGCTGCCAAGACCATCGTAGTGGACAAAGTCCCTTTCTGAATCGAGTTCACTCCTCGTTCCAGTCATGTATTACTGAACCAGATTAACTTACCGTTCCAACCATGTCTATCTCATGAGATATAAATCATTACCCAATTAATTAGAGGGAGATATAGGTCCCACCCATCTCATAATGAAATCATTCTTACGTTTTCCACAACATAAACATAAATCATTCATCATAACCCAAATAATAAAATGGGTTTCATAAACATCATTCCATCGTAACATAATCCATATAAAACAAATGGATATCATTTAATCATAAGAAAATTGAAACCATTTAAATCATAGAGAAATTTTACTTGAAACATATATATATGAAATAATGTCATCTTAGATGGAAAATAGTTTTGACAAAACACTTGAAATGAATTCTTGAGGAAAATATCCTTTCTTCTTCAAAATCATTTTCTTTTCACAAAATGCCATGAAATTTTAAAAGAAAATGGTTTTGTTGAAAATAATCATGAAATATTTTATAGGAAGCTTCATGAAAATGAGGCATTATGAAACTGTAAAAATCCGTTCACACCGTATAAGTTAAAAATAAAATTCTCCTCGTACATTTGTCGGAAAAGTCAAAATGTACCTTATATGGTAACCAAAGGAAAGATTCCATTCATACAATGTGGTAAAAAGTCAATAAAGGGTAAAAATGACTTTAAAAATTCATGGAAGAATAGTAAACATTTTATGAATTTTTTTTTTGAAAACATGGTCATGGATGATAAACGTAACCCGAGTAAATACTTACGTATAAGCAATCTCGGATAAAAAATGAGATTGAAAATATATCTCTTACCTTAGGTCTGATATGCTTCGTACGTATCCGAACCTCCTGTATAATGATTTAAATAATTTTATTTACTTCTTAAAGAATCATATTCATTGTTATGATATAATATATGGTTCACTTATGACTTTATATTACCCGTTCTTTTGTAAGTTCTATGTTAAAGCAGCGTTTTGGGTAAAATCGTTTTATTTATCGTACATGTTTGGACTTTTTGTTCTTGATATTATTACTTATATCCTGATTTACTTAATTACAGAATGTAAAACATGATTTATATGTAATATATATTCATAATATGCATATATATATATATATGATAGATCGATAAATTGAATGAAATACACCGTTCATGGAGACGGTAGGACGTACGTACGCATGAACGCTGTTTTCGTTTCCTTATTGAATTGAATGGAATTAAGTAGATGACATACATATATATATACATAAATAAAGTATAATTATTATGTCATATATTTCATGATTACTTATTATATATACTTTGTAATCATTCATGAAGGGTTATCATGGAGAATGAATCTCATCGCGTCGTGGAGATGGTAGTCCGTGCGTACGCACGAGCGATGATATCATTCCAATGATCATGGAATTGTATTGAATTGTATGTATAATATTTAAGAATAAATATCACTTTACAAAAATCATATATAGTTATTTAGTTACACCATTATACCCATCCAGGTAAGGTGGTGGTCGAAAACAGATTACACCACAGCGTGGAGACAATATTTCGTACGTACGCATGCGCGATGATTTTGTTTTCCATAGGATGGATAGATGGTGAAATAGGGTTGTTTCATACTTATAATAACATATCAGTATATGAGTGATACTGATGTTATTACTTCACAATGAAACAACTAAAGAAGAAGAAGTAGAATAAGAAATAAAGTTGAAAGAATCGGTAACAGACATTACCTCTTCTTTGAAGCGCCTCTTCTTAACCTCCTCTTAGGGCACTAAAGATGGTCTTTGAAGAAGACCAGGACCTATAGGATGTTTCTAGGGAATTGGATAAGAAAACTTGGTAGGGGTTGTCTGGGCATGAAGGCTCAAAGTGGTGTGAGGAAGAGAGGGAGGATGTTCCCTTTTATAAGGGAGGAGAGGGGCACCTTAGGAAAACATAAAATATTATTTTTATTATAAAGTCATATTCGGTTTTTAATAGCTCCAAATTGATTTATTTCAAAAATAAGCAGGGGATGGGTCTAAATCCTCACATCCAATATAATTTAGACAAGTTTAGGTTTCTATTTTAACCTTATCATTTAGATTTAACTTTAAGTTAAATAATTTTACTTTTACCGTGTCTTCTTGTTTTCTTACATTACAAGGTTAATAAACTTACTATAACAAGACAAACGAACCACAAGTTGTTTATTATTAATATATGTAACCTTATTTAAGTCATTTTCCCAAACCTAATATTTTTAGGAATAAAATAACAATTAATAATATAATATTTGTTTTAAAAACTATTTTATGTCAATTTTGACACTATTTGGTAATTGATTTTTGTGAAACTCATAACAGAATTATTAGTTCAAAATAAGTTAATTAAATCAATAATAACATGTTATATTAACCTATAAAATTATTGTAATTCATAAAAAGTCTCAAATTACATTTATTTGGGTATTTATAACATCAATTATGTCAATATTTCATTAATGAGATAATTACTGCATCATCATTGTGTCATAAATAAATTAAATTATTTAATGTCTAAAAATTATAAATAAAATACCATTATGTAGTAAATATTTTTAGATTTCTAATGAAAATTTATAGTCGAATTTATCTTATGTATAACCCTATATTAAAAATGATTTAGTTATTAAACTTTGATTTTAACTATTTTAACTATTCTTTAAATAAAATAATATTAAATGTCCTAATCTAATCCAAGTGGGCCTAAATGGTCATATTTTATTCATAAGGTTTTTTTGGTCGAATTAAACTTATCCAATAGAATTAATACATGTTTTAGGGTAATAATAATATCATTTTTACACTTAATTACCCTATTTACGTTTAACCGTGGTAAAAAAAGTAAAAAGTTACTATTCACCAAAAATTATTTTCATCTCATTGAACCACATTTTAGCCCTTGATATTAACAGTGTCTTTCGGATATTTGAAATTCAATTCACATAAGTGGTAAAATTTTATTTAAATGAAAAAGTCAGTTTTTTAACTACCACAAAGTGGTTTCACTATTCGTCGAAAATTGAAGTTTTTTAGACAAATACCAAAAATTCAGCCTAAGCATTACTAGATATTCCGAATTAAAAATTGATGTCTATTTTTCCAAATTCAAAACATAGAAGTGGCATTAATTAATTTTAAAATTACTTCCCGTTATCAAAACAAATAGCGTGTTTTTAGGAAACAAAAACTATCAAAAGATTGATACTTGTTTATATCCAATATCAAAGTGAAATTAATTCCAATGAACAACATTGGATTAAATGGTAAAAATATATTCTAATTACACTTTAAAAAGAATTAAATAGATAATCTAACCATATATATTATTGCGATGAAAAAAATTGTTTTTAATTAAAATATAGTGTGTTTTTACTATTCATTAAAATATAAAAGTTATCAGAATAATATGAAAAATTTATCCAAAGTAAATTTTTATATCCTGATTCCAAAGAAGAATTTTATTTTGTCAAATTGAACTTATAGACATGTCAAAAACAAGATTTAAGGTGGGTGCGCCATCAAAAGGTGGGAAAACTGTAATTTTTGAAAAATACATATTTTACATGAAAAATTTATTTTGTTCTCATACCATATTCTAGAAAATGTGTAAGATGAATAATAATGATATAAAATTCAAAATGCAGTTAATACTATTCATAAAGGCTAGTCCATAATAATATTATTACAATATATCATTGTTTAGTGAAACCCGATATTGCGTACTACACACGCTATCGAGGTAGGTCGCGATTCCATGTATGGCAAGCCAAGAATAGTGTTTATATATTGCAAGCTAATGAGGTGTTGTGTATAGTACAATCTAATCTTGGTGTAGTGTATAATATAATATCAAAGAAATTAAAAATAATATTTCTCATAAAATCTTGGGGTGTTACAATAACCCTTACCTCAAGCTTTCTCTTGGTCAGACACGATCTAACTTCTGAATACAATAAATTTTAGTTTATTACTCTTATGACTAAT
The DNA here is from genome assembly GCA_963277665.1 of Viscum album. NCBI lineage: Eukaryota > Viridiplantae > Streptophyta > Magnoliopsida > Santalales > Viscaceae > Viscum > Viscum album. Next base: position 1,815,711,567 of record OY728156.1, read on the forward strand.
AAAATTAATCATATTTTTCTTAATTTATACTATCCATTTATAATTCATCATTACCCATATATTAACTATTTATTTAAAATTATTATTTGAGTGTTAGCTATATTATTTGACTTACATGATTCAGTTTAGCAATTCGAATCCTTGAGTCTTGTTCATGAGTCCATCCCCTCCATAATGTCCATTCTATGTTAATACATGTGTTTGATATATTTATGGAGTCCCATATCCATTTCATGTAACTTATGATGATGGTTTTCATGTAACACTTATAAATTCCCTTTTTGGGTGTTTATCGAATTAATAAAAAGAATTTAATTTTTAGGTAAATATAATTTTGATTATTACCACTATGGAATAATGAAAAAATATTAAATTAATTATTATTATGTATTATTAAAATAATTAAATTTTAATTAACCATTCTTAGTATAAAAATTATAACATCATTCATGTAGGTGGTAAAATTTATCAAAACAAGAATATGTTATAATAGTTGAATAAGTAAGAATATGTTATTATATAGTTATAATATAACTTTTATAGAATAATAATGGTTTAAAAAATAATTTAAAGTGGTAAATAAAATTAAATAAGGGGTATAAGAATAATATATAAAATAATAATGAAGAAAAATATTTCTCATACATTGAGAGATTGAATCTTCTCTTAAAGGGCCTCATTGAAATGAGAGGTTTATGTAATTTTATTATGATCAAAGGATAAAAAATGTAGTAAAGTATTTTAGGGAATGATATATGGTATATTATAGGTTAAATATATAATTTTTTTTGTATCTTTTAAGGGTTCATATAAGGATTTTTTTATAATTGAGCGGAGTGGCATTTTTGAAAAATTACTTTCTTAATATAAAAAAATAAAATCATTCTCAAGGAGAGTGGATATGAATTAGACAAATTTAAAAGATAAGGTAGGGTATTTAAATAATCCACTAATAAAATAAATTATAGATAATGTTTTGGATTATTTTTTTCCTTATCAGTTAATTTAACCCTAGTTAATCATTTAAACATTTACCTTGGTGACTAACTTTTACCATGGAAACTTATTTTTATAACTAAAAATGAAATAGACTTTATTACCTAATTTTAACATGATAATTTCAAATTTAGAAACTATTTTACAAGATTCAATGTATATATGTGGTATGTATTAATAATAATAAATTTATGCATAGCGTAACAAAACAATTTTTAAAAATATGTTTTTGTAAGAATAAAAATGAATTTACATCAACATATTATATTGTACTGAATCCCATGATATTTATTGTTTTATAGTTAAAAATGTTATTATTTTAATTTCAAAATAAATCCAAAACCGAATGGATCATTGTGAATACTTAATTAAAGGAAAATAACCAAAATAATTTTTTCATACACTAAAATACAACATAAGTTACAAAAAAGTAGACCATAGATTTATAAATTAAATATATTTATTTTAAATTGTTTACTTTAATCCTTAAATAAATTTTTTGGTACAGAAAAAGGTTTAATATATTTTTAAGTCATTCTTGTATAATAATTATTTCATAAAAGTTACACTATTTATTAAAACTGTATGATTAATATTCCTCAAAAATTTAACCTATTCATAAAAAACTAAAAATTTCATCATAAGATAATTTTGAAATGATGAATCCAAAAATAAATTTCATTTTAGAAAAATAAAATTTATGAATTAATATTTTCAATAAAACATATATAATATACTATAAAAAAATGTTTTTAAACAATACATTTTTGTTTATCATTGAATAATTAAATTAAAATTCCATATACATTTTTAATTGTTTATTATATATTAATAATTATTTTGAAAATAATTTATTTATTTCATCAATAAATCCTATTGATATTATTCTTTAAAATTAATAACTTTAATAAAAATTCCTATTTTATAAAAAATTCATTTAGAATAAAAAGTGCTTTCACAATTGAATTTTTATATTTTCATTATTCATAAATTATTTTTTAAAAATTAATATACAAAAAATATATGGGTGTTATAGATGACCTAGGTGGGACTCTTTTGAGGTACCCCGGTATGAGTGATCGATGCTAGTTCAGCCTCCTCTGTAGCTTCATATGAAATAGGTCTTGTGCATTGATGAAGATTGCAACAATTTGCTCAGGACATCTTAAGAGGATCTGGGGTAGCCACTCAGTCGTCATAAAATTCCATATTCTATTTTGATAAATATATATGTCATGAATTGTCTCACTTTGAGGAGAGACTACTAAATCTATTTGAGGTTGAAATGGGGCCATCATCCCCTTACTGACCTGTCATCAAGGTGATGAGCATCGTGACTTCCAATCCTACAAGTTTCCAGATGATGTCTCCAAAGTAGGGATAATGTCATTGTAGAGGTACTCTGGTATCATGGTGTTCACTGCTTAGCTCTAGAGGAACTGAATGGGAGACACCATTCCCCTAGGGTTTTGAGTCAAAGTAGTCCAAATAGTAGTAATATACATCTAACATCCCTTTGATTGAAAATTTACAACAAACATGGATGTCTTACAAATGCCCCCTACTTAGATAGGGAATATTTTCTCATGTGGAACATTAACTATCTATGTCATTCAGATGCTAATCAAGATTCAAAAATAAGAAACCCATTAGTGTAGTATCAAAAATAAGAATGAATGGCCAATCAATCTCTTCTATGAGTGAATGAATTCACATTGGTTTCACTATTAATTATTTATAATGCATCGTTCTTTTCGTTGGCTCATGTGGTTATTTCCTTTGGGATTATATATTGTAATTGAGAGGATGAGAGGTCGAATAGTCCTACAAAAGTTCATATTATCTAGTTTTATACTCTTTTATAGATTTAAGTGTATTTTAGAAATCATTTATAGTAATAATATTGATTAAATTTACCAAGAAAGTAATTGATTGATACCATGAACTCATGAAAACACTATCTAAGAGGTTTTATATCATCCCTTGTTGATTAATTTTGTTATAGTTTAAAGCCATATATCTATGAACTCTGGGATTTATGACCATCTATGGAGGTGAAAGGTGTTGTGATGATAAAATTGGGTCTGTGAGAGGGCTTCCTATTTTTCCAAATGAGAAAAACCAAACCTAGTGTAGTTTGGTTACATATAACAAGGCGTGTCATACCTTTTAAGGACATATGATATGGACCATTATGGTTCCTTTTAATGGCGTGAATCCATTACCAATTTTTCCTTTTAAGTTCATAGATCAAAGACTATTATGTTCCTTTTAAGGTCATGTATCTAAGACCATAGTGTATTTTATTTTAAGTCTATATTTATAGGCTCAATTTCAAACAATTTAAATTCATGTTGAATGGATAAGTAGGTGCAGGTATATAGAAACGGGGGGGGGGGACATATTGGATTATGAACTTTATTTCATACTCCATTTGGATGTATATATTATGAGTTTAATTTGAATCAAAAAGTTCAAAGATAATTAAAATAGTATAATATTAATTCAAAATTTAACTGATAAAATACTTATTTTAAGAGGGAAATAAAAATATTATGCTCAATTAAGTAAATGGAGTAATATAGATTAACCCCCTCAAAGTGAAATTACAATATTCAAACTCAAGAAAAAAATTAACCACTAAAAATATAGGTTAATGCTTGAAAAATAACCAATTTTGAAAAAATTTAAGGGTTTTCCATGTTTACAGTAGTGAATATAGATTAAAAAAATAAATAACCTTTCCCCCATACTTAAAACTTATAATTTTACCAAAGGTTGATTTAGAAAGTGGGAGAAACAATTTAATAATTTTTATCTCATCCACATTTAATAATTTCACTATTTCAAAATCATGTTGAAGGGGTATAATAAAATTTACACACTATTACACCACAATCTCAAAATATTTATTGAGGTAAAAATCAAAAATTACATGAATTTTGTCTTTTTGGATAGACACATGAATTTTAAATTTAGTTGAATTTATAGTGTGTAAATAATTAACTTTATTAATCATCAGCTTTGTGAAAATATACTCAAAAACCTTCAGGACTATTCAAATAATTAAGAGGGTGTTAAAACTATATTTAAAAGTAGGTTCATAAAATTTTTCATTGAAAAAAAACTAATATGTTTTAGTAGGTTCAAGGGTGGGTTAAAAGGAAACAAATTTTAGATGTAGAGGTTCAAAATGAGGACCACCTCAACTCACCTCTATGGTTAGAGCAAGGGAAGAACCATTGAAATGCATGCCATGAGGATTAATGAAAGAGAACTTATCCAAAACCAATACCCTTGACTTGTAGCACTAAAATAATCTCAACAAGTTTGAATGGTATGGGAATTTTCCCAACACTTAATTTCATAATATGAGATGATTTTAACAAGATAGTACAATCAAGGTAGTACGCATAAAAATTCATAGAAAATAATATTCAAAGATTAATGATAAATAAAATTCCCCAAATATTGAAGCTTAAACCACTTGAATTCATTCCAACACTCCACTTCTTTATTTGAGTAAAGTTCCCTATTTATCATTTTTATCTCCTGAAAGATATAGAGATAATAATGATATTCCATAATTTAGATTTCAAGAAATAAAATAACCATAGATGTTAGGACCAATAGGGGCCTATATACCCTGAGGGGGCGGGGGTGAATCAGGGTATGAATATTCTTTTTCAAAATTCTTCTTGCCCCACTAGATCTTGACCTTTTTATTACAAGGGTCATTTTGTTGGAACTTGTGTGTTAATTATGATTACTTCTTTTCTTCTTTATCTGATGACGATTCTTTGAATGCAATGCAGGGAAGCAAGCAAGCACACACTGAGATTTTTAGTTGGTTCACCCACACTGGGCTACGTCCAAGGAGCATACACCGACAATGTGCCGATCTACAAAATCCACTAAAAGCACACTACTGTTTACAAGGTTTGTGATAGATCACTTCTATTCCCAGGATCATTGCCTTTACAAAATTTAGGGTCATCTCACTGCTTTCCCAAGGGTCACTCCTTGTTTCTCTCATTCTTGCTCACTACTGGTGGAGAGGATCACCTTTTTCCTCTTCTTTTGCTCACTATTCTGGAAAGGATCCACTCACAGTTTATAGGCATGTAGGTCTCTTCATTATCACTGATGAATACATACTCTGTTGTATGTGTATTCTTTTCTAAAGTCCAACTTTCACCTGTATATGAATCTCACTTTGCACCGAAGGTATCGGGCAATCTTCTAGCTTTTACGCAGCCCTGAATCTCTATCGTGAACCAACCTTACTTGGTGCCCTTCTCTAAGCCAGCGGGCAAGTCTCGTTATGCAATTTATAACTAGCACGCAAGTCCACCTCAACCACTTGCACGACACAAGCTTCTGCAACTCCAAACTTGTGCGACACACAACCTTTTACGCCCAAACCAATTTTGGCGCGCAACTAACAACTTTCACGCTTATTCAAAATATGGAATGCAAGTGTCACCAAACCACTTGTGTGATGCCTTATTATGTAACCCAAAACTTGCGTGAATCACTTCCTTCCTCTCCCAAACCACCTTAGGTGCGCAAATATCACCTGGTGCGCAACTTATACTTGCGCGACCAATCACCACTTGCGCGACCACTACAACTGTGTGACGGGAGCTCTAATTTTTTCTAAGTGTTGAAATCATCCATAATGAGGAGGGTAAGACCTGTATTTATAGGAATTTAGACACCCTGTGTGATGGCGTGTAAGTCTCCCCTCAGCGTGCAAGTCTCCTGCCACGCAAATCACTTGCGCGCCCAACTCCAAAACTTGTGCGACCCTTATCCATTTGCCATATTTTGATTCTTTGATCTTGAAAAGCATATAGCGTGCAGGTTTTCTCTCCTTCAGTACATGGCACATAAGTCACTTTTTCGATAACCACTTTTCTTCATTTGTTGTTTTTCAGGCCCAAAAATTTGGAAAACCCTGGAAAACCGCATCACCTTGTATCTGTTATTTTTGAACCACCTCCAGATCATCCATTCCTTTGTCACCATTCTTAAATAAAACATTGATCATTAACCATAGCTCGTGAACTTGACATGTCACCATGAAATCCTCTTTGTCAACAAATTTGTATGTCATGGTTTTCTCTGTCAACAATCACAACACAGATGTCCACTTTATCAACAAACACAATCACCTCAAAAATGCTTCAATAAAACCTTGAGGGATATTTTCCCAACAATAGATATGGTTAAGGTAAGTTTAATCCTAAAAACTCCAATTAGAATCACTTCTTAACAATGAAAATTATTATAACACCTCAAAAAAATATTGAATTTTATTCACATGAGGTACTAGAAAAACAATCTCATCTTTACCTAGAATAGCAGAGAAATGAGAAACACAAAAATAGAAAAACAAGCTGAATAAAAAAAACAATAGAAAAAATCATGGCTTACATCCCATACAATGATAAATTTATAGTCTTCAACCAAACACAATTGTTTCTCAATTATCAAGAATAAATAAGGCATCCAATCCCATTGGTTTACCTTTAAAATAATGTTCTATTTTCTTTAAATTAACTATAAATATTCTATTATCATCACAAAATATTTCAAAATATCTATTTTTAAGCATTATAAGAATAGTGAAAGGTCCATACTACTAGGATTTTAATTTTCATGTAAAGATTTTATGTTTCGAATTAAAGAGATGAACTTTCTGACCATCATTGAATTATCTATTCTGAATTCCAAAATCATAAATATCACAACCCATCCCCTGGGGCCCAAGATGTGACTCCCCCACTCCCGCCTCCCAAAGGACACGGGTTAGAGACTAGTGCTGAAGGCATAAACCTACAAGTGGGAGTCATTTGCCTAAGTACCTATACATATGGACATACAACCACATCCCAAGAAAACTGGAAAAGAGAACATGGATGCTACTAAAAAACCACTAAGTGTAATAATACAACTACAAGTAAATGGTCCAGAATACAAAACCAACAAAAGACAACAACAAAAAGAGGAAATAAAAGTTAAATGGAAAGTCATCCACTAAAAACCCCACTTCATGTGTAATTACAGATTCGCTGCTGGAAGTTGTATAAGCACGTCATGATTACCTGATCTCATTGGGCACCAACTGGTCCTGGGCCACCAAGTCCTACACCAAGTCGCCAGTCATCTACACCAGACACAACACATGTGGGTGAAGACCGTGCAGGGGTGAGTGACAGAATATTTAGTAGGGACCCCAAACTAACAAGGAAAGACCAAAAATTAATCAACAAGAAAACCATGAATAATGATAATGAATCATGATCACAAAGCAAGAAAAATCACACCAGGTATAATTTTCAGTTAGTAAAATAAGACTATTAGTTATATCATTGAACACCTTGGGCTGCTAGAGTACTCATCCCCAATGAGTGTCATGGGTATGCTGGCTCACCCAGATCCTCTCCCCACGTGGGACTACCATGTCACATAGAGTCGCTTCCCCTTAACCTTGGACTGATGAGATACTTATCCTTAATAAGTACCATGTTTATGCTGGGTCACACAGAGCCTCTCCCCACCATGGGCATGTCGGGTCACACAGAGTCACTTCCCACCTTGTCCATCATACTAAGGTACTCCTCCCCATTGAGTATTGTGGGTCTTCCATGTCACACAGAGCCTCTCCCCACCCTAGCCCTGCTAGGTAACACATACCCACTTCCCACTGGTCCATTGTAGCTGATCCACATAGGATTTTTTATTATTAGTCTTAAGGTCTCAGTCGGTTGTAGGATCTCCACACGTAGTGCACTTGATTCCGATAGAACTGCTTCTCAAATCATCCGTATTATTTAAACATCCATTAAATAATTCTTAGATTACTACAAAAGATCTACCTCGTCATGAGGGTTCCAACTCTGCAAATGGCCCATCAATTGGATGCTCGGTTAAAAGATATAGCTATTTTTATAAAAAGGGGTCAGTCGAGTCTGGTCCGACCCAGTTGAACTGACTAGACCAGAATCTGACCATGACTAAATCTGACCCATACCATTGGATGTGGGCCCATTGGTCCATGGGTGTGGCCTGACCTGTTGGGGTGGCCGACACCCTGCCCATCCCACCAAGGGTGGGTCAGATCCTACTTGGTTGGGATGCAGCTGGAGGTTGTGTCCGCCCTCCTGTCTCATGGGTCATCTGTGGGGCAACCTCCTCTATGGCGGTCATTTCACCACGACCTTGCTACATGTGACGTGGCATGGTTCCGTGTCCGCGGTGCCTCCAATGCGAATGGGTGGTCACGTCCTCCCACCTCCAGCCACCGACACGGAGGTCGGTAGCTTCGACCGCACTATTACGGCCCAATCTGGATGTGGCGTTACTTCTGGTGTGTCATTGTGGTGCAGTGCCACCCACCCATGGCTTCTGCTAGCGGATACTTCCACAGAACACTGGCTCTACTCTGGTGGTCCGTTCTTCATGCCACTTGAACCTACAACCTCTGGGGGCTGTTATCTTCCATAGGATAGCCTCAAATACTCCTTGCCTCTATTTCAAAGATGCATCCATGAAGAATTAACAAATACGCCCAAGGTAGAGGGGCTCGGGCCTTGTTGGTGTTAGCACACGCCATCCACGTTAGATGTATAGAAACATGGGATAAATGATGGAATTTCTATCACAATTTAACCTCAATGAAATCCCCATAAAAAAGTACCACCCCGCAAGAACTAGCGATCCATGAATCAACCTATTCATGGGTTGATCTGCGTTCGTTGTTTCATAATGAAGAACAGGGAAACTATAGAACAAACTAAACCCCTACCTCATTAGAGTTTGTCATTAAAGTGATCCTTCCATAGGTATTCAAGTTCCATTGGTGTTTGATGCTCTCTGGTACCGTTCTTTGGGGTGTGTCAATGTCATTGGTGATTCGTCGGCATTTGCCATTTTTCGTTGGAGAGAATTTTCGTCGTAGGTTCTTCCGAGAAATTCCACCAATTGATCCTGATTTATTCAACATGTTAACCCATTAAAATTAAAATCATCGCAACATTTCTATTATGCTGCGTCATCACATCATTACGCTATTTCATTTATGAAATAGAATATCTGTTATGCCTCATTTAATGCGTCATTACATTGAATGTTTATGAGACCTTAATGAGCTTCATTTAATGTGGCTCGTTGTTTCTTTGTCGCCTCACCGCAGTGCTTCCATTCCACCCCAAATGGTTGGGAAAAAAATAAAATAAAATTTTAAGTTATTTTATTTTTTTCCAATAACTCTCAAAATTAACTTTTCTGGCTGACCCTTGTTGGTCAAATTTAGTTCCATTCTAGGACAATCTCACCATTCTGAGTTCAAATGTGCCCTCATATTTTTTATTCTATAATTGGTTTAAATGTTAAAAAAACCCACTCACACGTTTATTTAAATGAAATAAAAAAAGTTCAAAATTCTATTCTAGGCTCACTGGGCCTTAGAATTAGGTACCATCAGAGCGTATGGTCTCAAAATAATTCAATATAATTTAAAACAAATTACATGGAATTTATAGGAAATTACATTACCCCCACATTTAGGGATTTATGTCACTGTATGAAAAAACAAAGCTAAACAAACAAATGGGGGTACTGAGCAAGAATCTGAGTCTCTCACTCCCATGTGCTCTTCTAGAGATTCACGTGATACCACCGAACACACACTATAGGAATTGACTATACTTGAAGGACCCGCTCCTACTGATCCTCTATCTCCAATGGGAACTCTGCAAATGTTTCCCCATCTTCAATGTCCAGCTTTCCCCAGTCAATGACGTGCATTGGATCATGCACGTACCTCCTCAGCTATGACACATGGAAAACATCATGCAACTAGTGCATCTGTGGGGGATATCTAGGTGGTACGCCACCTTTCCAACTCTTTTAATAATCTAGAAAGGTATAATGAACCTCGGAGATAACATGATGCCCCAGGAGAATCTCTGCAATCACTGTTGGGGTGAGACCTGAAGTAAAACATGGTCTCCCTCCTCGAACTCCAAGGGTCATTGTCTCCTATCCGCATAAATTTTTTGTCTACTCTGTGTAGTCCTAGTCCAATCCTCAATGATCATCACCTTCTTAGTAGTATCCCATACCAACTCTCAACCCATGATTGTTGACTCCCCTAGGTCTGTCGAGCATAGAGGTGATCTGAAAAGCTGCTCGTACAATTCCTCAAATGGGCCCATTCTAATGGTGTAGTGATATCTATTTTTGTATGAAAACTCCACTAGAGGAAGGTGGTCCACCCACCTATGACCAAAAACCAAAATTCAAGAATGGATCATACCCTACAAGTTATGTATGGTTCCCTCCGTCTGACCATCCATCTGTGGGTGAAAAGGTTGTGCCCAAGTACAGCTGAGTCCCAAATGCCTCATGAAATCCCTTACACAACCAGGATGTAAAGCATGAATCATGATCTGAGACAATCATCAAAGGTACCCCATGAAGCCACACAATCTCTTGGACTAAGAGGCATCTTAATCCCTCTACTGATCACTGCTCTCAGATGGGTAGGAATTGAGCCGACTTGGTGAGTATTTCAAGGATCAGCTAGATAGAATCATGGCCCATGTACGTGCGTTGTAAACCCCTCATGAATTCCATCAAGATACCAACACATTTCCACTCTGGTACCTTAAGTGGTTGGGATAAGACTACTAGAACCTAATGATCAACATCCACTTGCTGAAAGTGAGGCATCGTGAAAAAAAATCTGCCACCACTTTCTTTATCCCCAGCCACCACTACTGATATTGGATGTTCTGGTCCATATTCACCACACCAGGATATACTGCCAAAGGGGATTTATAGAAACTCCTCAATACCTCCTCCCACAATGTCATGGGTAATATGGTGTGCCCTCTAAAAATGATGACGTGCTCCTCGCCTATCAAAAATCCATCAAGAGCTTGTCCTAAGGATAACTGAGCATGTCATGCCTCGTACTCAACATCCACAAGTTGTGCCTCCCTGAATCGCTGTAAGAGTGGAGGAGTGACAGTCTTTGACTGAAGGTAAGATGCTCCATCATTATCCACAAAGGATATCTACATTGTGGAGAACTGCTCAGTCACATCACTTAGAAGTTGTAAACCTGCACATCTGGTGAGAATGTCTGCCACCATGTTCCCCTTCCTATGAGTATAGACTATCTCAAAGTCATAGTCTTAGAGGAACTCCATTTTTTATTTCTATCTCAAGTTCAGGTCCTTCTATGAGAATATATATTTGAAACTCTTCTGGTTGTAGTAGATAGTAAATTGTTTACACATCAATTAGTGCCACCACATCTTCAAAGCAAAGAACACTTATGCTAACTCCTGGTCATGGGTTGTGTCGTTATGTTAATGCTATCTGAAGTTTTGTGAGCCGTAGGTGATCACAGCTCACTCCTACCTTAGGAAACAACCCATTCTGGTTAATAATGCATTATATAAAACCACATACCCAACACCCTCCTTTGGTATTCTCAAGATAGGGGAACTCGTCAGTCTCCGCCTCAGCTCCTAGAAACTCGGTTGGCACTTATTCGTCTACATGAAGGGGTGTCACTTCCATGTCAAGGATGATAAAGCTAAGGCTACTCTGGAAAAGTTGGGAATGAACTTCTGGTATTATCTATCCAACCCTAAGAAAATCTGCACATCAGTCACTCTCTTGGGTGGCTCCCAAGACATCATTGCCTCTATCTTTTTCGGATCCACTGCAACTCCAACCTCTAAGATGACATGTCACAGAAAGTGGAACTCTCGAATCCAGAATTGGAACTTCAAGATATTACCATAAATCAGGTTCTCTCAGAGTGTATGTAGGACTATACGCAGGTGTGTAGCATCTTACTCCTCTAACACTGAATACACCAAGATTCTCTCAATGAAGACTATAGTGAACTGGTCAAGGTAAGGGTGGAAGATCATGTTCATGAGTCCCATGAACACTTCTGGGAAATTGGTCATGCCGAAATGAATCACAATAAAATCATAGTGGTCATACCTTCATCTAAAGTATATCTTTGGTACGTCCTCATCCCGCACCTGAAGAAGATGATAGCCTGATCTGAGTCCTATCTTTGAGAACCACCTCGTTCCATTCAGCTGATCTAAGAGTTCATCAATCCTAGACAGTGGATACTTGTTCTTAACTTTCACCTAATTCATGCACTAAAATTCCACAAACAACCTCAAAATTCTCTCTGCCTTCTTAGAAAAAATCATCGGGGCTGCCGATGGTGAAATGTTGGGCCTCACAATGACCATCCCCTTCAATTCCTCCAACTGTACCCTCAACTCGCGATGCTCTGCAGGACTCATATGATATAATGGTGTGGATATCAGTGTAGTCTCAGGGTATAGATCGATTTAGAAGTCTACCTATCTATGAGAGGGTAGTCCCGGAACATCCTTAGGGAAGACGTCCTCATACTCGTCCACCACTATAGGAAAGCTAGGACTCATCTTTTCTACCTTACCAAGGGTGAGGCTATAAAACTAGTGATTGATCATCTATAACCTCATCTGAGTAAGTTAATTCTACTCTACTCTGTTTTCCTTATCGTCGACAAAGGAAAACATGCTCCCAACTTTGCAGACACACCATACTTTGCACCTAAAACAGTAGATCTAATCATGGACTCTGGATAACCAGTCCATACCCAAGATGATGACATAAGGTATCGACGCTTCTACTAGGAGATCTCAGTCAAAGATCTTGTCTACCAGAGTAATATCACACTGCTAGCACCAGTGTGTAATCATTGAATCCCTCTCCTGTAGGAGTCTTTAATCGTAAAGATTGAGCCAACAACTCCACTAGAATCTCCGATCTCAGAACACGATCTTTGTCAAAGAAGGAGTAACTAGAACCCATGTCTATAAGAACTATAGCTAAGGTGGAGAAGACATAGATCATATATCTAATAATATTTTGAGCACCATAGTTACAAGCCTCTCCTTCTTGAATTTGCGCTCTACGCTATCCACCTGCTCCCTATGGTCAGGGTGGATCACCTAAGGGTGGTGGTGGTAGTACCTCAAACTTTCTCTCACCACCTATTTCGGGACCTACTCCTCAGCCTTGTCTTCTACCCTTTGGACCTCCTCACTCAAACCTATACCTCTACCTCAATAGTCCATTGATCGTCTGCTAATCATATGTACGGTGGTTCAGGAAATCATGATCCATGTGCCCCTGCCCTCTGAATGTGAAGCAAATCCTGGATCCCACCTGTCTCCATCTATTCCAGGAGCCCCACACTACCAACACTAAGTCTTGAGGTCGTCCCTTGAAATATATAACCCCATTTGGGTCCCCGTGTCTGCTTTTTACTGCTCACCACTAAAGACTCTGTTACCTGATGTCTAATGGTATCTCTAGTTATTGGTGTGTGCTCTTCTAGGAATCTCTCTATAAGTAGGGACCGTTCCAGCACCTCATCCTGGGTAGGGATGTTGAGAGACAAGTTGGATTCCCTTAACTCCCAGTGTAATCCCTTGTCAAATGCTTAAACCCTAAATAAAGGGTATCACACCATGTCTGTAGAGTAGCGAGAAAGCTTGGTGATCCTCATTGTGTACTCTTCTACTGTCATTCTCCCCTTTTGTAGGTGCAGTATCTCATGTATGTGCACTGATCGCAAATTCTCGGGAAGAACTCCTCCCAAAAAAGGCGCTCAAAGTCTTTCCAGGTGAAGGTCACCTCATCATGAGTATAGATGGTCAAGCTCCACCATCTACTTGTCGATCCTTGAAGAAGGCTTACAGCTATGATCATCATCTGATCAAGAGACATACTCACTAAGAGGAATACCCATGTCACTACCTCCATCCATTCCTTAGTGGCTTAAGGATCTATCTCTCCCCTTAACCTGAGAGGTCTTTGTCTCTAAAACCTGTTCAAGGAACTGGGTCTACATACATCCTCCAGTAGTAACACTGGAAGTAACTGCTAATCAGTGGGTGGTGGTAACACTACAACACCACCCAGTGGGACCATCTGTAGTACTGGTCCATGAACCAATGCCTCATCACTAGGTGGGTTGTCCTCACAACCACATATCAGAATCCTAGCTAGCTAGCTACATGGAGGCATCCTGAAACAGATCAAGATATACCACATTCAAAGGATTATACTTGCTGAGTAGACTCTAATTCAAGAATAAAATGAGGAAACATTAAATTCCTATATGATGAATGCAACCAGTGTTTTTATGTATAGGGATAAAAAAGAATAATTCAAGGTCCTGGTGTGTGGATACATCGGCTGCCACACCAACATTGGAATCTCCGAATCTGAAAGTCAAACTCAATTGTTTTTACTGTTTCCTAAAAACAAAACAACAGACTCACGATCTTTGAGGTAGAACTGAAAACCTATGATACCACTTTGTCACGACCTATCCCCCGAGGTCCATAGTGTGACTCCCCCAAGCACGCATCCTGAAGTCCAAGGGTTGGTGGCTAGCGCTGAAGGCGTCACCCTGCAAGTGAGAGGCATTTTCTTGAGTACCTGTACACACGAACATATAACCACGTCCCAAGAAAATTGGAAAAGAGACCATTCATGCTACTAAACAACCACTGAGTGTAAGGGTACAACTAAAAGTAAATGGGCTAGAATAAAATCACAACAAAAGACAACTACAAAAAGATAAAATACAAGATCTATGGAAATCCATCCATTAAAACACCTCCATATGGGTATGTATAGAATAGCTATTGAAAGCCATAAAAGCATGTACTTATAGCCTGATCTCACTGGGCACTGCTTGGTCCTGGCCCACCAAGTCCTCCACTAAGTCGTTGTTCTTCTCTACCAAACACAACATGTGCGAGCAAAGCCAGTGCAGGGGTGAGTAACAAAAGACTCAGTAGGGACCCCAAACCAACAAGGAAATACCAAAAAGAAATCCAAAAGAAAACCATGAATCATAATCACCAAGCATGATTAAGAATCAAGACATATCATACCAGGTATACTCTAGAGTAAAGGAATTAAAAATATTTGACATATCACTGAACACCATGGGCTGTTGGAGTATTCCTCCCAAATGAGTATTGTGGGTATGTTGGGTCACACATAGTCTCTCCCCACCGTGGGACTTCCGGGTCACACAGATCTGCTTCCCCTTAACATTGGATTGTTGTGGTACTCATCCTTGATGAGTACCATGGGTATGCTGGGTCACACAGAGCAGCTCCCCACTGTGGTAATGTTGGGTCACAAAGATCCACTTTCCACCATGGACATCATACTGAGGTACTCCTCCCCATCAAATACCGTGGGTCTGTCGGGTCACACAGAGATTCTCCCAACCATGGTCATATCGGGTCACACAGATCCACTTCCCACTGGGCCATCATAGCTAATCCTCATAGGGTCGCCTGTTGGTATTCTTTAGGTCTCAGTCAGCAGTAGGATCTCTGCAAATAGTGCGCTTGATTTCAGGAGAACCACTCCTCAATATATTCATCTTATTTCAACTTCTATGAAATCCCCCTTAGAGTATGGAAAAATATTTGCCTCATCACAAGGGATCCAACTCCATAAGCGGATCACCAATCAGACCCACAGTTTGAAAGATATAGTCGTTTTTCCAAAAAAAAGGTCGGTTCGGTCCAGATCAGGCCCGACCCGATCCACCAACCCGACCTAGGTCCGACCCACTAGGGAAGATCTAGCCCGCACCCTACCTATCCCTCTAAGGGTGGATCGGCTCATACCTGGCCAGGACGTAGCCAGAAGCCACGTCTGCCCTCCTACCCCGCGATTCATCCATAGGGCCGCCTCCTCCACTACGGTCATTTGACTGTGGCCTTGCCGTATCTGCGGTGCCTCTGACAAAGTCGAGTTGCCACGTCCACTCACTGCCATCTGCTAGCACACTAGCGGCTACATCTATGGACCACCAAGTCCACTCTGGTGCTCCATTTTTCACACCTCTTGCGCCCACGACCTCTAGGGTATTTCAACTTCCCTACAATGTCCTCGAATCCTCCTTGACACCATATTGAAGATGTGGCCATGAAGAACGCTCAAAAATGTACAAGGAGAAGGGGATTGGGCCTTATTCATGGAGGAACATGACCTCCACATTAGAGGATTAGAAACATGGGATAAAGGATTGAAGTTATATCACAATTTTTCCATGATGAAATACCGAGAAAAGAGTACCCTCCCACAAGAACAACCGACCCGTGGATCAACCTATTCTTGGGTTGATCCATGTTCGTTGTTTTAGAATGAAGAATGGGG
The DNA here is from genome assembly GCA_963277665.1 of Viscum album. NCBI lineage: Eukaryota > Viridiplantae > Streptophyta > Magnoliopsida > Santalales > Viscaceae > Viscum > Viscum album. The sequence goes on from OY728156.1 coordinate 1,815,727,854, forward strand.
AAACTCAAGCACAAAGTAAACCCCTACGTTGTTGGAGTTCATCATTAAAGTGATCCATCTACAGGGATTCAAGTTTCATTGGTGTTCAACGCTCTCCAGTCCCATTCTTCGAGGTGTGTCGATGTCACTGGTGATTCTCCAGCATTCATCATTCTTCGTTGGAGATAATTCTCACCATAGTTTCGTTAGAGAAATTCCAATCTTTGTTCATGTTTTATTCAATTTATTAACCCATTAAAAGAAAACATGTCGCATAATTTATGTTACAATGCATCATCTCATTGTTATGATGTTTCATTTATGAAACATCGTATCTATTGTGCTTTATTTAATGCATCATTATGATAAATGTTTACAAGACATTAATGAGCTTCATTTAATATGAATCATTGTCACTTTTTCGGCACACCGCAGTGTCTCCATGCCACCAACCAATAGTTGGTAAAAACATAAAATAACTTTTTATGTTATTTTATTTTTTTCTGAAAAGTCTGAAAATTAATTTTTTGGTCGACCCTTGCTAGTCGAAGTTAGGTCCATTCTAGGAAAATACCACTATTCTGAGTTCAATGGTGGCCTAAAATTTTTGATCCAAGTAATGGTTTAATGGTTAGAAAAACTTTCTCGCACGTTTATTTAAATAAACTAAAAAAAGTTCAAAATTCTATTCTGGGCTCACTGGGACTCAAAATCAGGTGTCATCAGAGCATCTGGTCTTTAAATAATTCCATATAATTTTAAAAAAATTACATGGAATTTTTGGGACATTACAAATAAAAACCTTTTTACTCTCTTTATAAAACCAATAATTTTCATAGTACTCCCTCATAATCTCATCCATCCCACTGAACTCAAGAAGTCTTCTTTCACCGATAGTCTTAAAATCAAAGTTCAAATCCTTTACATAAAAACATGACTTATGTTGAAAATCCAATAGAAAATGACATGATTTCCTTAAAAATAACCTATATATATAGATAGTAATTGGGGTTTTAAATTCAATTATGTAGGCCAAAAATGATTTATCTAGTTTCAAGGATAAATCATTCCTAGAACTTAAAACAGTTTTCTCTATGATTTTTTAAGCTCCCTATTAGAAATTAAAACTTTTCCACTATATTTTTGATGGTAAGTAGTATAGTTATTTGGGCACACCTGTTCTTCTCTATCAAATATTTACACTTTAAATTCTTAAAGTGGGTTTCATTTTCTGTTTGGAAAGCCTTTAGTACTCTTTATCTTGTAAACATGTTCTTTTAAATGAATTTAATCACATTACTAGCATTATTTTTTGGGTAATTCCATTGTATACACAAAATTTCAAACCTAATATATAACTACCAAAATATACTCATTACCATGTCAATATGTAAATGTTATCATAAAATCCAAGCACCAAACATCAAAAATACCAACCTCCAAAATTCCTTTCTGACTAAACTTTTACTTTCTAACCACATCTCATAGCCTCTTATACTTATCATAGTCCAAAACTAAGCTCTTGGTAACTTAAATAATGTAGGCCAATAAAATACAACTTGAATGATTTTTTGGGTTGTCCTTTCTCTTCCACAATGAACTCCCCAAATAGAGGAGTGATAACTCACTAAAATGGGATATAATTATTCTTATAAAACACATATCTTAAAAATACCATCAACACACCTCCTAAATATCAAAAGGCCATCCCATAGATAGTACATAAGTTTAGAAATAAATAAATTTATTTTATTTTGAGTGAAATATATAAGAATCACCATGTTTGATAAAAATATTGCGAAATCTCCATACCAAGTAGAGTTTCTAACTTTAACATCATGTAGTTTTTCATTTGAAAAATAATAATTTATCTCTCTAGGATCATCAGTTTTGGTACTAGACAACCTAGAAAAATGACCTTCCATTACATTTTCATCCTCATGCTTATATTTTATATCTAAATTAAATTACTATAGAAAAATTATCCATCAAATCAGCCTGGTATTTGACACTTTTTTGGATATAAAGTATTTTAAGGGAGAATTGTTGGAGAAAAATATAGCTTTGTAATATATTAGGTACTGCCTAAACTTTTATAGTGTAAAAAACTACAGTTAACAACTCATTTTTTGTAGTGGTGTAATTTATTTGATAATTATCTATAAATCAGCTATCATAGTACATTGTATTCAATTTTTTATCATTCATCCATCCTAAAGCTTCTCTTATATCCACATTACTTGTATCACACATAAGTTTAAATGGAATTATATAATAAGGGGAAATAATAATGGGTGAATAAGTGAAATTTCCCTTAACAAGATTAAAATATTCAATAAATTTTTCATCAAACAAAAAAGATGTATAATTTTATAATGGTGAGAAAATATGCCTAATTATTTTAGAAAAAAATATAAATCACTGATAAGAACTAGAATGGACTAAAAATACTCTAACTCATTTGAAATTTACATGAGGGGGAATCATCTAAATAACATACATCTTATTATTATCCACCTCTAGACTCATCTTAGACACCTTAAGACCAAGTACTATTCCTTAGGTAGCCATGAATTGATATTTCTCTCAATAAATAAATATATTAGTCTATAGGCATCTCTCTGAAACGAGTTCTAGATTATGTAGACATCTCTCAATAGTACTTCGAACAATGAAAAATTTGTCCATGAAAACCTCAATGATTTTACCAACAATGTCTTAAAATATTTATATCATGCATCTCTGAAATGTAGTTATAAAGCCACATATTCCAAAGGAAATTTTACAGTAAGGAAAATTTTCAAAGGGGCATGTGAAATTGGTTTTCTCCTGATCTTATGAAGCTATTGGGATCTTGTTGTAACTAAAATATCCATCTAGAAAACAAAAAAAATCATTTTCAGCTAGATTCTCAAGAATTTGATCTAAAAATTACATTGTAAAATAATATTTTCTTGTGGAATATTTAAAATTTCCATAATCTATAAAAACTCACCCATTGATATATATTTTAACCTGAATATGTTCATTTTTCTCATTGGTAACAATAGTGAACCTTCCCTACTTGGGAACTACCTAAACTGATATAATCCATGAATTATCCAAGATAGGATAAATGATTCTTGTATCTAGGATCTTGATAAAATCCTCTCAAACAACCTCTTTTATATTCAAATTTAGCCATTTTTTAACCTGAACTCTTAGTCTGTGGTCAGGGTATATAGTGATCCTATACATACATAATGATGTACTAATCCCTTAGATATCTAAAATTTTCCATCCTATGGTTTTTTTATTCTTTAACATAAATAATATATTTTCATCTTTATTTTTATCCAGTTCAATAAAAATGATGGCAAGCCATGAAGAGTCCTCACCTAAAAAAATCATGTGTGATGGAAATGGTTTAAACATAGGTCATGGTGCCTCTTCATTAGATGGGATACTCTTAGGACAAGTATTTCTAAGGCCAATAATTTTTTTCCTTAAAGTGAGTTTGAAAATTTGATATATTCTCAATTTCATGTTCAAAATCTCACTTTTCCTCACTACTATCAAAGGTGGACAACTCACTATACTAAGTGTCTAGAATTGGTTTTAAGAAGTTTTTTATAAAATTCCTCATAATTTTACAAAATATATCCCTAAAATGTATCAAAATATTCCATAACCTTTTTTAATGTGGGTAAATCAGTATCAATCTCTCCTATAAGTTTTCAAAGATCGATAACAAAAATTTCATCTTCTTAATAGATCTCTAAAGATATAATAGATCTAATATCTAGATCTAACTCAAGTTTTCATTTTTAACACCTTAAAAATGTTAGTAAAATTTATTCTCACCATACACATGAGTGTATGAAGATATATATTATTTAAAAATTTATTCTTGATGATTTAATGAGTCCTTAACTTATAACATTTTAACTCTAGAATATTTCACACAAATGTTGGTTCTTTCACATTCTTAAACACAATAAACTATTCTTCCTATTCACTGAACTTAAATATTAGAATATCCTTTTCCATATTGATAACATATATTAATATGGATAATAACATCCTACCAAGGATGATAGGAACCTATTGTTCACACTCCATATCTAGAACAAGAAAGTTAGCAGGCAATAATAGTTTACCAACTTCTACAATCAAGTCATCAACTCTTCCTATGGGATGTGTGAAAGATTGGTCAACTAGTTGTAAGACCAAAGTGGTAGGTTTTAATTCTCCTAATCACAAATATTGAAATATTGAGCATGGAATAATATTAATTATTGTGATAAGGTGAAAAAGATAGCTCAAATGACCACTATTACCTAAGGTGTAGGGAATGTGTAGGGAATAAAAAAATTCCATGGAACTTTAAGATTTAGTGGGATTTTGTTTTGAAGAAAAACAATGCACTCTTCAACGAGGTTCTAAGTAGTGAATTATTCTAAATTATTCTTATTTTTAATGATTTTATTGAGATATTTAATAAATAAAGAATCTGAATCAAATCTTGGATGAAAGGAATATTCACATAGATCTTGTTCAAAGTTCCAATAAATTGAAGTAATTGTAGTTTTTTATTTTTGTGTTTTAATATTTTAGGGAAAGGGATTGATGGGGGAAAATTAGTAAGAAAATAAGTAATTTCATTAATTTTATCTATAATTTTTTCAATGAGATACCCTTTTCCCCTTTCAATTTACCCTTTTCTAAAACCATGTTTTATACCCCTCATGTTCCCCAATTTCTTTTTCAAAATTATTTATTTTACATGATAAATTATCTTTTCCTTTTTATTTGAATACCAAAACATTTTTATTTACAATGGGTATTCAAAAATTTGTAAACATGACTTTTTTATTCATGTATTTACATATATGAAACTAAAATTTCCTTTTATGGGTTAAAAATGATGTAATGATAATATCTTTAATCTCTTTGTTATTAAAATATTTTAATAAGAAATCTATTCTTTATTCTCAAAATGTTATTAATAAAATGATTTATTATAATCTATGTGGATAAAAAGTGATTGATTAATATGAAGGATGTGCCCTAATAGTTCTCCAATGCATTGGGTAAATAATTTAATCTCTATATATGACAGGTTTTATGATACATTAGTGAATTAGTATGGTAATTTTAATTTCTGACACCTTGTTGATAAACCTTCATGATATGCTTATGAATGTCTCAATTAAATATTGTATCCACATTTCCATGCTACGATTAATTTTTTTATTATTATGTTACTTCTATTTTTCATTCCTTATTGTTATGCCTTATGTTATTATTGATATGTCTCATGATCACAAGTTTTTTTTGTCTCCCTTGCTTATTACATTACCGATATTTATTCTCATACATTTCCTTTGATGTATGTCACCAGGATATAAGATGTAGAAAATTTAACTTTGGTTCAATCATTGAATATTTATTTTAAGTAGATTTATAACGATGTTTTATTATTTCATGTATTATATACCTTATTTACAAGAAACTAAACTTTAAAAGATCCTTTTTTAGTACAATGTAACAAAAAGTTTGGTAATAAAAAGGTGCTATGTCATAAAATACATCCATAAGTAGGTGGGAAGGGAGTTTTTGATGAGTAAAATTTTAAATAATGTCTTTGGACATGTCTTAGGCCCCCAGAAAGACCTCTAAATCCTCTTAACATAATCTAGTAATCTTATTTCTAAATTCTACCTTAAGTCTCTTGGGAAAATATTTCATAACGAATGAGTTTTAAATTTGTTACAATGTTTCCAAAATGATTTCATTAAGATGAAAAACCCAATTCATTTCACTTACATTTAAATATAAATGGAAACTATAATTTTTAGTTCATTCTCACTCAACCCTTGTCATGTATGTTTCTACACTATATTGTAAAATCCCTAGTAAAGTATAAATATTCCCTATTTAGAATTCTGTTAAATGAAAACAGCAGTGATAGGTGTGATTATTTCAGCTCAAAGTTTCAGACCCTAGGATTGAATATAATTGATGATGAAATGTTTGACACCTATTGAATATGTTACTCCCTCATCTTAGGTTTTTCAACGTCTTTAGTAATTTTTGGTTGATTTTGTTTCATTAACTTCAACAGCTCTCTCTATCTCTCTCAAATATTTCACCTCAAGATTGTTTTCTTTTATTAGAGATATTAAATGTTTTTAAAATTAAGTATTTAGTCACTTAGGATTTTGAAAAGAATACATTATGATCATTCACTATAGAAATAAATAGAAATTTCCAGCAGCACACAATATATCTAACTTTTTGTAAAAAGAGATTCTGATTGATTTTTTTTTGAAATTTTTAAAATAGAATTTTTATATTTTTTTGTATTTTTTTAATATTATTTTTTAAATATGTGAGGACTTACCTAGAAACAATTAAAATGTTTTAATATATGTCATTAAATATCTCAAATTTAAACCTAAAAATTACTAGATAGTAGAAAGCCAAGTATAAAATACTCAATGAAGGAAATTAAGAGAGTGTATTACAAGAAAGAAAGATGAAGGGTATATGATGATAATTTGAAAAGATGATATGCAAATTAAAGTTTGAAAATATATGAGTAAGAGATAGACAAGGATGAAAACCAAGGGGAATTTCAATTGATTTGTTTAAAATCTATTTCTTTTTTTTGTAGAAAGTTAATTGCACAGGAATCCACAAAATTGATTAATCCAATATCCTTTGCAAAGATATAAACCTATAGATTGATTATTATTATTATAGCTCTCCACTTACAAGATACATTAATCTGTGAATTTTTTTGAATAATTTATATTCAAAATAATCATGGAAAAAGATTCATACATTTTATAAAATAGTCATAAGAGTCGTAAACAATTTTTCAACCAAAATCAATCTCTCTTAAAGATTATAATTTAATAGAAATTAATTTTAAATAGTGATATAATGAAGTGAAAGGATAAAACCCAGAAATTGAATTCCATATAAAGAATTTTAACCAACAATCTTTATAAAATCAAACATAGGAGAGTTGCAAATCAATAAAAAAATAAGATGATAAGTCTTTCCTTGATCTTCCTCTCCTTAACAAGGTCCATTTCTACTATCACTAAAATACCATTTTAGAGACATAAATAAATTATAATAGGAGCATTGGACACCTTTTCTATGTTTTATCTCAAAATTCATCAAGCTCATAAAATTTTGAGGTTTCTTAAGCCTCTTTAAACCACTACATAAAGCATATCCATGATTCAACAACTTCATACCCATGATAGTGCTCATAAAATATTAATTGTCTAATGTATATCAAATCTTATTATCCAAAATCCCTAGTTAGGGGTTTAATCGACCACAACATCACCTGAATTTAGACAACCCTCAACTGTTAAGATAACCAAAGTCCTTAAACTAGTCTTCTCCATAGAATTTCATTGAATATGTGGTGTTATACATGAAACTTTAGTCAAGTATTGACAATATATGGGAATATAGAGGCCCCACCATCTCCATCATACTCATATAGAAGAACATATACCAGTAGAAAATTATTATAAAAAAACTATAAAAGGAATTTTAGAGGTTGCTTCATCCACGAAGAGTAATCTTTCTCAAAAATCAGGTTCATTCCCAACATATCCTTCGTTTTCCATACTTATAATCAAGTTTACACATATATTAGTGATCAAACTCATCTATATTCATCTTCAAACCTCCTCAACCATATTTGATGGAAACAGCTCCTCAACCTTAGCTAATCATTTTCTGTCTTCGATCGGAGGTCGACTCTTCAAAAATATTGATCTCAATCAATGAAAATCATCTTCCTCTAACTACAAAATGCATTATCAGTAACACATCATATCTTTGAAATGGATCTCCTATGGATCATCAGGCTAGGTTTAGGTCATCTTTCAAACATTATGGTTTTTTGGTTTGTTGGTGATCCACAAGAAGTTGGTGTGGAATGTGCTTCAACCTCACTAAAATTATCCCCAAATTTTCATTCCCATTTTCCCAATATTTTTTCAATTCGATCACATCTTCTTCAAGGAGAAAATCAATTTTATTTATTCATATTACCATTGACGTCATTAGGCCTCAACTAGAAATCTTTGATTTAACAATGATTTGGATTGAATTTACAACTAAGGATTGAATATCATAATAATATTCTTCATAAGCTTGATCAGATTTCCGCACCCTCTAGCTTCAATATTGAGTTTATATGGGTTGGATTCAATAATTTCATGGGATAAATTATACTATGTGAAATTTATCTTATTCAAATTCTTTGTATAGTTTTCTTATGGAGAGGAGGCTTGAAATTTATCTTACATATAGCTAGAAATTTACCTTATGTGACTGGCCATAATTTTCTTTTGTCGAACCGATTTAAATATATTTTCTTCCTGGCTATTGTGAATTACTTTTATAGATATAATTTATATTAATATAAATTATATTACATGGTCAATTTAAATTATCTTACCAATACTTTAAAATTTTATCTTACTAGGAAAACTTCTATTCAATGCATAATCTAGCCCACAAAAAAATATTATAAATAAGTTGAAAATGAAAACTTCTGAAAACAAAATCTAAGGATCAATTACACTCAACAAAAAACTATTCAAAAATATTAACTAGATTGAAATAATAATTCCACAAGTATTTTTTTAAATTTAGGGTATGTAATTTTTAATAACATAAAATCCAACATCAAAATAATATCAGTTTCATCACAAAGAAAAAAATATTTCTAGAAAATTTTATTATCTTGAAAAAAATAAATTTCAATGCCTTCAAATGTTTCTAAAAAATTATTATATAAATTTAAATTTGTAAACTATAACTACTTTATCCTAAAAATATAATAAAATCAAATCACATATCATTTTTTATAGTTCAATTCCAAAAATCACTCAATTTCAGAAAAATATACATGGAATTATAATTTCAGCCGAAGATCATCAACTTTCGTATTTTAACTTATTTAAGTAAGGAGTCTCTTAAAAATATTACCAAAATTTTATTTAAATCATTTAAAAATATAGTCAAAGTAAATTCCCTCACACTTAATATTGTCTTTCCTTAATCAATTTCTTATCCAATTTTAGTAGAAAATAATGAATCTAAAGAATGAAAAATTGGAATGCCACAATGAATTAGTCTTCAAATAAAATTTTCCATAATGGACTCTATCAAGTTAAAAATGATATTTTCCCCTTAAAATTAAACAGTTTCAGTTCAAATTTGGGTTCTTATTTTTAAAAAATGATTTGACTTAAAATTTTTAAAAAATAATTAAACACACGTCAATTGCATCCTATTAGAACTTCTAAAATTCTCTTTACCTTTAGGTGAACCAATTCACATAAATAAAAGGAATAATAATTAGATTATCTATTTGGATGAGTAATCTTAATAATTACAAGGAAGAATAAATAACTCATCCAAGAGCTTAAATAATAGAATAATGAAATAATTAGGGACCTGCGTGGATTAGGAGTTTTATTTAATATCCCTTTTGGGTGAATATCGTATGAGTTTAATTTGAACCAAATAGTTCAAAGATAATGAAAATTGTATAACATTCATCCAAAATTTAACCGATAGAAAATTATTTCAAGAGGGTAATAAAAATGGTGTGCTTAATTAAATAAATATATTAATATATATTAACCTCATTAAAGTGGGATTACAATCTCCAAACTGAAGAAAAAAAAGTACCCATTAAAAATGAAGGTAAAATCTTGAAAAATAACCAATTTTGAAAAAAAAATTATTTTTATTAATGTGTAAAATAATGAATATAGATTAAAAAAAAAAATAACCCATAACCCATACTTAAAAGAAACAATTTTCCCAAATTATTAACTTGAAAGTGGTAGAAACAATTTAATAAAATTAAGCTCAGCTAAATTTAATAATTTCATTTGTCAAAAATCATATTGAAGGGGTAAAATAAAATTTAGAGGGTATTCCACCATAATCTCAAAGAGTTAATAAGGTAAATTTTAAAAATTACATAACATTTTCTATTTTTGCATAGAAAGATGAATTTTTAATTTAGTTGATGTAACAACTTGATATATATTGACTTTATTAATCATTAAATTTGTGAAAATATACTCAAATAACCTTATGACTGTTCAAATGATAAAGAGGTTGTTAGAACTATATTTTGAAGTAGGTTCATAAAAATTTTCAATTAAAAAGAACTAATATTTTACAATAGGTCCATGGGTGGGGTACAAAGTAAAGAAATTATAGATGTGGAGGTTCAAAATCAGGACATCCTCATCTCACCTCCACAGGTATAGCAGGGGAGAAACCATTGAACTAAACCCAATTAGGATCAATGAAAATAAAAAATCTATAAATAATACCCATAACATATAACACTAAAACACTACTTACATGTTCTAATAGTTGGGTAATTCCCCCAACACTTAATTTCATAATATGAGAATATTTTAACAAGATAGAACTATTAATAAAATGTGTATGAAAATTCAAAATAAATATTATTCAAAGCATAATGAAAAATAAAACTCCCCTGATAGTGGATCTTAAACCACTTGAATTCATTCCACCACTCACCTAATTTATTTGATAAATTTTACATAGTCAAGTGTTTTATATTCTACAAGCAGGCCACAAAGATATATCAAATGAAAAAAATTCTCTAAGTTCTAGGTAATAAAAAAACTCCTTGAATATTTATGCTTTTGTAAGATTATTTTTTTGAAGAACATCACTTCACTCTTTAGAGAGGCTGTAAGTAGTGAATTATTCTAATGTTTTCTTATTTTTAACACTTTTATTGAGATATCTCATATAAGAATGAATATAAATGAAATTTTTGATGAAATGAATATTCACATGGATAAACGTGGAGTAATTCATCCAAAAATGGGATAATATGTCTTACACCTTTAAAAAAATTATGAAATATAAACCTGATAAAAAGGTAAATGAACTCTCCTGAAAACCTTTTAAGGAGATTACTTCTAATATGTTCAAGTTTTCTTTCAATAATATGTTACCTAATATTTTGTTTTATATTCTCTGGTTGGACCTCCTATGGTTTCTAAATTTTTCCATAAAAGATTTTCTATAATAAAAAGTTAATTTTGATTTAAGTAATTATAGTTTTTTTATTTCAATCTTTGAGAGAAAGTGATGAATGGGGAAAAATTCTTAACAATAGAAGCCATTTTTAAAATTTGATCTATAATTTTTTCCTTCCCTTTTTATTTAATTATATTTCCTTTTTATTCTTGATTTTTAGGTGGAACAACTTGATTTATTTTAGTTTTATAAATGTTCTCTATTTTTCCAGATTCGGTATTACCCAGATTTTATTAATCTAATTCTTATATATTTTCAGTTTGAGATTCCCTAGGTCCATCTCTAAATTTTTCTTTAGTTTTTAAACCACTCCTACTAAGTACATCTATTACAATCTCCCTAGGGTTGATTTTAGTGGTACAAGGTAGCTTGCCTTTATCTCTTGAATTCATATCCCTATCTAGTTGACCCATTTGAAACTCTAATTTATGAGTTCTAGCATCATTTTAGAACTTATAAGAATCATGTTGAGTTTTTTATGAATCAAATTTCCGTATAATCTATTGAAACATCACTTTCATAGCATCTTGATGATAAGAAGTTTCATCAATAGTTTGATTTTGAAATTTTTTTCTTTACTGATTTTTAAAACCAAGTGTAGGTGGATACTATTCAATAATTATTTGTTATGTATAGGATAATTTTGGATGGTTCTTATATCCAAGATTGTAATTTTTTGGCAATTGATAATATCTATTTTTTAACCTTTGACAATGACCCAAAATTTTTTGAATCTTTTAATATTTGGGCTAGAATGTCAAAGTTTGGAAAAATATACTTGATTTTATATCCATACCATGATGTTGACATTGAACTCTAAGATTTTGGTTCCAATTTTGGTATCCAACTTTATTAGTATTTTTTGACATTTTTATTAATTTGGTAATGGAGTTGGTCTTTTATTTCCTCCAATTGAACATTCATTTCCATCCCTGAACTAGTGTTATTACCTCCTCTATTTACTCTCCATATTTTGGTATCTTTATACTATTTATTAAGATATAATGTGCTGAAATTTTACCAAAGATATTCATCAATTTTATCATTGTAATTTCTTCCAGCATTTTGGTCAACCAAGTTCTAACCAAAAGTTGAAAAACCATTATAAAATATATAATGACCCAATATTTCTTTAATGATATTTATTTCCGGAATACATTTCTATTACATATTATATAATATCATACACATATAAAATAAATGAAAACCATAAATATTTTACCTCATTAACAATGATAATTACATTATTCATTTATAAAACTAATTAAAATTCCAAACATTATACCTGGAAAAAAATATAAAATGTAATAGATAAATTGGAATGTATGGATCACCCCAATCTACTAGAATCACCAGCCCACTAAAAATTATATAAAAATGAAACAAAATATTTTTAAACCAATAAAAATCTCAATAAATAAAAATACCACCTTAGGTAGAAATTGTAGTGAAATTTTTAGTGAAATATGGAATTGGTATTTATAGGGTATAAAGGGAATTGTGACCCCAGGGATTCTACCATTATATGATCATTTATCAATATGAACTTGGGTAAATATAAACATTGGAAAATATACCCTTGTTTGATAATTTTACCATTATAATTAGTTGTTATAATTACTAATGAAAAGTTATAATTGATATAGAAAGGAGAATCGATGGTATCAACCAGGAGAGTCGTGTCATTTGAAGCCCATTTATCAGAACATGGGAGGGAGGTTTCATCACTGGGGTTCACCACTGAACAAGCCCAATCTGAGCTTCAATAAGTAAATCTTGAATGAAATTTCCTGCGGGGGAAGCTTAAGTTAGTGGATATTAGTACTCAGTTGTTGTTAGCTGAGCCACCCCATGAAACTACCACCATCACACATCTTACCCGTAGGGAGTATGCGAGTATAACAAGGGGTTACCTGTATCTGTATTCATTACTTATAGTGTCAATTAAATTTTATAAATAAAATTTATATTACATAAATTCCTCTTAAGAATAGTTTTTTATAAAATATATGTTTAATTGAGATGAATTTGATAATTTGATTTTTGGACGAAAATAAAACATAATTATATTTTTCAAGAAAATATATTCGATTTTATAAAAAAATCAATTATTATAAATAATTTTTTTTGACCAAATATTCTTTTAAAACAATATCATCTAAATATAAATTACAAAATAAATTTATAATGGCCTAGGAAATTTTTTGTAAGTGTCAGGAATTCGACTATGCCTTAAAAATGCTATTTTTAAATAAATAAAGACTTTTATATTTAAAAGATAAATTTATCATATTTATAGAATTGTTAGGAAAAAATAAACATAATATTTTAAATAATCATGCTGATATTATTTTAGGGTGAATTTATGATAATTTTCTCAAATACATTATTTTTTCATGAATAGTAAAAATAAAGTTTTAGGTTTTAGGTATATTTTATGACATAATAATTATGTCATAACGATTTAACAATTAATAAAACACAATACATGACAAAAAATATTTTATTTTATTAATATTAAGTATTTTAATATATTTTTTTAAATTTCTAAAGTTATAAGTGACATTCCAATGTCTAAAAAGAAAAGTTTCATTTGTAAAAAACATTACTTTGTGGAATATTTACCTTTCCATGCCAAAATAAGTATTAAAAATGGTGTTCCATTATAGTGGTTTAAAATATCATAAAATTTTACCAAAACTTCCAAAACCATGATAAAAAGCAATGATTAAGCCAATTTTTTTCATTTATCACAACCTAGTTTTCCAAGACATATATTTAAAAATTATTAAATAATTACTCCACTTTTTCTATAAATACTCACCAATTTCAACATTCTCTTTCACTCCCAATCCATAATCCATGAAGATATAATTATTTTTACTCCCAATTAGTCCCTCTAAGGTTCCATCAAGACTCCAATGTTCCATTTATCAAGATCTAGGAGTAACTCTTTAATGTAATGGAATTATCCTTCTTTTCTCTTCAATTCAAGAACCACTTTTTGTATATGTATTATAAATGTTATGGTCACTCTCTTTTATTGAAGTTTTTATCATACCCTTAGTAATTAATTATTATTTATAAATGACATACTATTTTCCCCTCTTAAATTACCATTTTCTAAAATCATGTTTTATACACATCATGTTGCTGAATTTACTTCTCAAAATTTTCTCTTTTATATGAAAAATTCTCTTTTACATTTTATTTGAATACCCAACACTCTTTATTTTCAATTTGTATTCAAAAATATGTATAAATGAATTTTTTATTGTAGTATTTAAATATATCAAACTAAAATTTCCTTTCATGGATTAAAAATGACATAATGATCATGTCTTTAAGCTCTTTTGTATGCCACGATTTTGGTAAAAAACCCGTTATTTATTCCCTAAAAGTTATTAATGAAATTATTTATAATGATTTATGTATATAAAATGTAATTAACTAATATTAAGTTTTTTCCTTGATATTTCTCCAATGAATTGGGTAAATAATTTAGTCTTTAGAGATAATATCATTTAAAATACATTGGTGAATAACCTTTGTAATTTTTATTTATGACACCTTAGTGATAAACCTTAGGAATGTAATTATGAATATGTCATTTAAACTATTTAGCCACATTTACATGTTATTATTCATTTTTTTCTGATTATTTTATGTATATTATTAATTCCTTATAATTATACCTCATATTCTTATTGATATTTCTCATAATCACACGTTTTTTGTCTCTATTTCTTATTCCCATACTGGGCTTCATACTCACCCATTTCCTTTGATGTATGTACCCAAGATAAGAAATGTTGTAAATGTAACTTTTTTTAACCCATTAATGTGTATTTTAGGTGTATTTATAAGGTTGTTTTATGTTTTCATGTATTATGTACATTATTTCAAAGAAACTTAACTTTAAGAGATCTTATGTTTGTACCAAGAAATAAAAAGTTAATTAAAAAAGGTGGCGTGTCATAAAATACATACATAAGTAGGTGGTAAGGGAGTTTATTAAGAGGAAACATCTTGAGAAGGTCCCTAAACATGTCTCAGACCTCATGAAAGATCCCTATCCTCTTGATAGAATCTAGTAATCTTGTTTCTAAGTTCTCCCTTAAGTATCCTAGGATAAAATTTTAAAGTTAATGACATATAAATTTGTTCCAATGTTTCAAAAATGTTTTAATAGAGATACAAAAACCAATTAATTTCATTTACCTTTAAATATAATAGAAAATATACTTTTCATTTCAATATCACTCATCCATTTTAGTGGAAGTTTCTACACTATATTATAAAACCCCTAATAGAGTCTAAAGTGTCCTAATTAGGCATTTTTTTAAATGTAGACCGTAGCTAAATGTGTGATTATTTTAGCTTAAATGTAATACCCTAACCCCAGTTACCTAGAGTCGGTGCATTATTACATAACATTGGCATGATCACAAGAAAGATCAAGTCTCGAAAGACCGATTAGTTTAGTAGCCTTGGAATAACTAGACACATTAATAAAGTTTAAATTACATCATAAAATGAAAACTACAACAATATAGTCTCCATATTCCACACTCTTATCCCCTCATACTATCCCTTCAGGTCATTCATAAATTACTTCTTCACATCCTGGGAAAAATTAAACATAGAAAAGTGGTGATCTCAAATACCCAGTAAGGATAACAATATAGCGGAAAATTTCATAAATAAGAATAAACATTTAAAGAAATGTATAACTAAAACAAAAGCCTTTTAAACTTGAACTTCAACATAGTATGGTAAAAATAAAATGAAATAATTCCATTTACTTATTCACATGGATATTCTACTAATCGAATATTCACATGCAATATCAATAACCACTTTCATAATGATGGAATGCATAATGCCAGAATATCATAACCACATAGCCAAGGCCTCGTGCCAAGACTACAAATAATATTTTGTCAAGGACTTGTGCCAATACACTAGTTTGTCTCATGAGAACTACTGATTCATCGAGGAGCTATAGTGGGCTCCACCCGTCACATATTAAGTCCAATGCATTCCTCATATGAACAGGTTTAAACATAACATAAACATTCGTATCAAAACTAGCATACGAAATGTCAATGCTTTCTCCATAAACCATGAGTGGTATAAAAATAACAATCCATAGTCAAAAAAATCAAAAAACCTTCAATACAATATGGAAGTTTTGTATCATAATAAATCAACTTCAAATAATCTTAAAATCCATCAAAGGATGTTGACATAGATGAAATCAAAACTGTTTGAGAGAAATATCCCTTTTTTTGAAATCATTTAAAAGTCACATAATTATAAAATAAAACATTTACTTTGAAAATTTTCTTATAAGATTATAAAGGAAGCTTCGAATATTTTATAATGGCAGAAAATAGCCACACCCGCCGTATAAGTTAAAAAAACATTCTTACCTTAATTCTGTCGAAAAGGTTAAAAAGGACCTTGTTTGGAAAACGATGGAAATATTCCTTTATAAACCACTTATAAAAGTCAACAAGGGTATAAATGACTTTAACCCATATTCTAGTAAATAGTAAAAATGTTTTGAAATACATTTTTAAGAAACATGGATGTGGATGATAAAGAAGTCCCATTAGATTATTATGTATAAACAACCTTGGATAATGAAGAGATTGTGAAATAAACCCTTACCTTGTAATTTTCCTTGGTTGGGGGTAGGTTAACCACCTGTATAAGGGTGAAATAATTGTTATTAAATTATACAATAATCATATACATTATTATGTTATCATATATGATCTTTTAACATTTCTTTGTTAATAATATCTTAGTATTATCGTCGTTTCGGGTGTTAACTTACTCATTTTCTTTTATATGTTTTGTTAAGTAAGACATGTTTGTCATGGATAGGTTGTATATTATTCATATACATAATGATATCAAGTCCTTAAACATTATTTTTAAATCATTAAATGATAATTATACTTGAATTGATACGATGGAGAATGAATCTCATCGCATTCGTGGAAACGG
Source organism: Viscum album (assembly GCA_963277665.1). Lineage (NCBI taxonomy): Eukaryota > Viridiplantae > Streptophyta > Magnoliopsida > Santalales > Viscaceae > Viscum > Viscum album. The sequence continues at coordinate 1,815,744,972 of OY728156.1, forward strand.
TAGTCCGTACGTACGCACGAGAGAAAATATCATTCTTTTGAAATTAAAATAATATATAATTGGATGTTATATCATATATAAAGAATAATTATAATGTTATATTTATTATTTACATGAATTACATATCATTATTATACCCATCCAAATAATAATTTATTGAATAACAATTACACCACGATGTGGAGACGGTAAGCCGTACGTACGCACGTATGGTGACATGTTATTCAAAGAATGGATATAATACTTAATATGGTTGTAACATATTTATAATAACATCAAATTATATATAATATACTGGAGTTATTATTTCATAATGGTAATAACAAAGATAGAAGAAGTGGAAGAAGAAAGGAACTTGAAATGGGGTGGTGAAATCATTACCTCTTCTTCGGGTTCTTCCTTTTGATTTGATCAAAAGGGCTCCTTAGGTTGGCTTTATGACTAAAGGAAGGCCTCTAGGATGAAGTTATGGAAGTTGAGAGAGTATTTGGGAAGGTTTTGGCTGAACCAAAAGGCTTTTAAGGTGTGAATTAATGAGAAGGGGGAGTTCCCTTTTATAAGAGGGGTGAGGGGCACCTTTGGAAAAGCTAGAAATATTATTTTATAATAAATTCATATTCGGTTTCTAATGGCTCCAAAGTGGATTATTTAAAGTTTAAGGTGGGTATGGGTCTAAAACCACTCAAACAATAGAATTTATACAGGTTAGGGTCATTATATTAACCTTTTATTTTCGTTTTAACTCTTAGTTAATTAGTTTGACACATACCATGTCACTTTGTATTTTTTATATTATATAGTTAATAAACTTACTACATACCTCCAGGAGACCCCCAAGTGTTTCAATAATGATATATATATAATGATATAAGTCTCTTGGCCGAACCTTAGATTTTTAAGAATTTAATATCAATAAATAATATAATATTTGTTTTAAAAACTCTTTTATGTCAATTTTGACACTATTTGGAAAATTGATTTTTGTGAAAATAATAACGAAATTATTACTTAGAATAAAGTTAATTAAATAATTCTTAACATGTCATATTAACCTAGAAAATTATTGTAATTCATAAAAAGTCTCAAATTATATTTATTTGGGTATTTATAATATCAATTAGTTTAATTTTTCACTATTATGGTAATTATTAAATCATCATTATGTCATAAATAAATTAAATTATTTAATGTCTAAAAATTATAAATAAAATATAATTATGTAGGAAATCGTTTTAGATTTCTAATGAATATTTATAATCGAATTTATATTATGTTTAACCCTATATTAAAAATGTTTTAGTAAATAAAGTTTGATTTTAACTCTTTTAACTCTTCTTTGAATTAAATAACAATAAATGTCCTAATCTAATCCAAGTGGACCTAAATGAAAATATTTTATTCATAAGGTTGTTTTTGGTCGAGATACACTTGTCCAATATAATTAGGACATGTGTTAGGATAATATTAAAATCATTTTTACCCTTAATTACCCTATTTACTTTTAACCGTGGTAAATAAAAGTAAAATGTTACTATTCATCAAAAATTATTTTCATCTCAATGAACCACATTTTACTCCTTGATATTAACCGTGCCTCTCGGATTTTTGAAATTCCACTCACAGAAGTGGTAAAATTAACTTTTATGAAAAATTCAGTTTTTTTAACTACCACTTAGTGGTTTCACTATTCATCAAAAAATGAAGTTTTTCAGAAAAATACCAAAAATTCACCCTAGGCTAATTTTGATATTCCGAATCAAAAAATAAAGTCCATTTTGAAAAATAAAATTTATAAATTTCAAAAAGTGGGTATTACTATTCATAACGGTTAGTTTGATTGGTTGTGGTGTGTTAGAACTCGATGTTGCGTACAACACACGCTATTGCATTATTCAAAGAGAAGCGTACCGTAGAATCTTGGGGTGTTACATTCTCCCCTCATTCAAATAATTTTGTCCTTGAAATTTCTAGAATACTACCGCATCAAAATACTCGGCTGGTTCTTCATCATAAGTTCCTCAGTTTCCCACATTGCCTCTTCCATCTTATGGTTTCTCCACAAGACTTTTACCAGATGAGTCGTCCGGTTTCTCATTACTTGTTCTCTCGTATCAAGAATCTTGACGGGCTCTTCGCAATAAGACAGATCGGGTTCCAGTTCTAATTCCTCATAGGTGAGTGCATGCGTTGGGTCAGGCATTTATTTCCTCAATAGTGATACGTGGAACACATCGTGAACTTTGGAGAGATTTGGCGACATTTCCAATCGGTAAGCTACAGCCCCAATTCATTCTAGAATTTCTAAAGGTCTGATGTACCTAGGACTCAATTTTAATTTCTTACCAAAACGTATGACTCCATTCCATGGAGATATCTTTAAGAAAACATGATCACTGACTTGAAATTTCAAATCTTTCCTTCGATTATCGGCATAGCTCTTCTGCCTACTTTGAGCTGCTTTGATATGGTTTTGGATTACCTTCACCTTTTCCATCATTTCCTCCACCAGTTCTGGGCCTACAAATTTTCTTTCACAAACGTCATCCCAACAGGTTGGTGTGCGACATCTCTTTCCGTATAACGCTTCATATGGTGTCATCTGAATACTCTAATGGAAGCTATTGTTATGGGAAAATTCTACCAGAGGTAAATATTGATCCCACATACACTGAAAGTCAAGTGAGAAGGATCTCAACATGTCTTCTAAGGTTTGAATAGTTCATTCTTATTGTCCATCTGTTTGAGGGTGGTAGGCAGTGCTCAAATGAAGTTTAGTATCCAAGGCTTTCTGAAGACTTTTCCATAATCTTGAAGTAAAACGGGGATCACGATTAGAAACAATCGATAGGGGTACTCCATGAAGTATCACAACTTCATCAATATATAGTCTTTCTAGACGTTCCAGTGGTAGATCTTCTCTTAAAGAAAGAAAATGTACTGACTTGGTAAGACGATCAACAATAACCCATATTGCATCTTTCCTTCTAGGAGTCTTTGGTAGTCCCATAACAAAGTCCATCGTGATATTATCCCATTTCCACTCAGGTATGGGAAGAGGTTTCAATACTCCACCAGGCTGTTGCATTCTATATTTCACTTGTTGAAAAACCATACATCTTGACACAAAATTGGAAATCTCCCTCTTCATGTTGTCCCACCAAAAATGTTCCTTCAAATCTCTATACATTTTTGTGCTCCCAGAGTGTATAGAGAAATTGGAACTATGAGCATCATCTAGCAATTCCCTTTCTAGATCAGGTATATCGGGAACACAAAGCCTCTTCCCAAATTTCAAAATTCCTTCTTCATACACAAAGTCTCTCAATCTCCCATCATTCACAGCTTTAATCTTCTTTTGAAATTCTTCATCATCGGTCTGAGAACTCTTAATCCTTTCTAGTAAATATGGTTTGGAAACCATTTGAAAAGGCATTGATGTTTCACCTTCCCTGGTTATTCCCATGTCCATCTTCACTAGATCCAAGAAAATTGGATCCCTTTCAATTCTCATATTGTTCAAAACTCCATGATCTTTTCTACTCAAAGCATCCACCACCTTGTTTGCTTTCCCCGGGTGGTGCTGTATTGTACAATCATAATCCTTGAGTAATTCAAGTCATCTCCTTTTCCTCATGTTGAGTTATTTTTGTGAGAAAATATACTCCAAACTCTTGTGATCAGTATAAATATCACATTTTTTACCATAGAGGTAGTGCCGCCATATCTTTAAAGCAACGATCACAGCTACTAACTCAAGATCATGAGTAGGATAGTTTTTTTCATGAATTTTCAACTTTCGTGATGCATAGGCAATAACCCTATCATTCTGCATAAGGACACAACCAAGTCCTTTCTTCGATGCATCACTATAAATAACGAACCCATCATTCCTCGATGGTAGAGTCAATATAAGAGAATTCAATAATCTTCTCTTCAGTTCTTCTAAACATTCTTCACACTCTTTTGTCCAAACAAATTTAACCTTTTTACGTGTGAGCTTTGTTAATGGGTTAGCCAATCGGGCAAAATTCTGGACAAAACGTCGATAATAACCTACCAAACTAATAAAACTGCGTACCTCAGTTATACTCGTAGGTGATGGCCATTCTTGGATTTCCTTGGTCTTAGAAGGACCAACATAGATTCCATCTGTAGAGACAATATGGCCAAGAAAAGAAATCTCCTAAAGCCAGAATTCACACTTGCTAAACTTCCCATATAATTCATGTCTTCTTAGAGTCTTCAGGATAACGCGCAAGTGATTTTCATGATCTTCGTATCTTCTGGAGTATACCAAGATATCATCAATAAATACTACCACAAATTCATCAAGATATTCCTTGAAAATTCTATTCATCAGATCCATGAATACAGAGGTTTCATTAGTCAATCCAAAAGGCATTACTGTAAACTCGTAATGCTCGTACCTTGTTCGAAATGATGTCTTCGGAATGTCTTCCTTCTTTACGCACAACTGATGGTATCCAGATCGAAGGTTATTCTTTGAAAAGTATTGATCTCCATGCAGTTGGTCAAATAAATCATCAATGCAAGGTATGGGATACTTGTTCTTGATTGTTATAACATTTATCTCCCTGTAGTCGATACATAACCTCATAGATCCATCTTTATTTTTAACAAAAATAACAGGGGCTCCCCATGGAGAAACACTAGGGAGAATAAATCCCTTATTACTCAATTCCTCTAGTTGTTTCATTAGTTCAAATAATTCTATAGTGGCCATTCTATAAGGGGTCTTCGATATAGGCCTTGATCCAGGAATTAAATCAATGGAAAACTCAACTTCTCGTTCTAGAGGATGTCCAGGTAAATCTTCTGGAAACACATCTACATATTCTTTCACAATTGGTACATCCTCTATTTGAACATTCCTTTCCTCACCCACAGTCATTTCATTCTCTTCCTACCCAATAATTGAATTTAGTTGAGCTACTGGGGGTGGATCTAGATAAGAATTAGGTGGTGACAATTCTGCTCTAAAGATAAGGTGTTCCTTATCATCATCATCAAAAATCGTAACCTCCTTCTTCTTGCAATAAATCTTCACATCATGGTCCGAAAGCTAGTCCATACTGAGGATTATATCAAACTCAATCATAGGTATGACGATGAGATCAGCAGATAAAGAACATTTATGTGCTCTAATCGGGACTGATTCACAAAATGTTGTTGCAATGATACTTCCCTTAGGAGTTTTAACTGACAACTCCCTTGTTAAATCAAATTGGAAATATCTAATTTTCTTAGAAAACCGGGAAGATATGAAACAATGCGATGATCCAAAATCAAATAATGCATTCGCTAAACTTGAGGAAACCATTAAATTACCTGCCACCACGTCTTTTGGAGCTTCTACCTCAGCAGTAGTGATAACATAAGCTTGGCCTTTATCCCTTGGCCTTTTCTGAGGTAAGTTCCCCTGACGCTTAGGAAATTCATTTGCATAATGTCCCATCTCCCGGTAATTGTAGCATTGGACATTGGTAGCTTCCTTCTTCCCCTTGCAATCACGAGCTTGGTGGCCTTCTTCAACACACTTGTAACAGACTCTCGTTCCTTTTAAGCAAGTACCGGGGTGTTTCTTCCCACATTTACTATAGGATGGATATTCAACTTTTCCTTTCTTCCCTCTATTTCCATTCCCAGATTGATCAGCAGATCTCTTCTTCTCTTGCTTTGCTTTAAAGTCATATGACTTAGAGAATTCTTTCTCTATCTTGATAGCACATGAGACAATGTCTTCGTACGATGAGAAGGATTGTGAGACTAATTCTCGACAGAGAAATGGTTTTAACCCATCAAAGAAACGATCAATATTACTTCTTGGGTTACGTATATAATCTCTATCATACCTTGTTAACCTTGTAAAGTTAGCCTCATAGTTTGAAACTTTCTCATCCTCCTTTTGTCTCAGACTCAGAAATTGTCTTTCCATATCTACTCGATGGTCACGAGGAAAGTATTTTTCTAAAAACAGATATTTGAACTCCCTCCATTCCATATTTGATACTTTATCATCTTCCTTCATGTTTTGAATCAATGAACACCATTTATCAGCATCTCCAGTGAGGCGGTAAACTGCAATGATAACTTTTTCCCTTTTACTACTCCCCAAAGCCTGAAATATTTTCTCTATGGAATTTATCCATTGCTCAGCTACTAAGGGATTTTTACTCCCATTGAACATTGGTGGTTGTTTCCTCATGAAGTGATCTAACATTGATCCTCCACGTTGTGGATCAGGGTGCTCCATACGGGTAAGGTTATTATTCATAACCTGAGTTAGTTGTCCCAATATGGTGATTAGCTGATCAGCACCAGTTGCATCACCAGCTCCACTATAATTATCTTGAGCAGGAGGGAAATCCCTACATGGAGTGCGTGCATTGATACAGTTTCCTTTTCTTCCACTAGGCACCATTTCTAAACAATTTCATAAACTAGATCAGTTTATGAATCAAAATACATAATTTCATACTTATAAAACACTTAACATAAATTGAACTTTTTATGGATATAATCCATAATCATAAAAATGTTTTCTTTGAGGAAGTATATACTCATAAACCCTTCATAATGATTTGTAAAGAAAATGAGAGTTATCCTAAGTATATCCCCCGATAGTGTCGTAACCAAGAGTGTTGCAAGGCCCGTTGTCATGCACCAGTTCCCATTCAAGTCTAGCTCAAAGCGGTGTTTTCAGGTTTTACCCATAGGTACATCTGTTCCAGAGCCGCCTCTACCTGCTCGTATCCAGACAGGGATGTATTTCTTGGAAAACTCACAAAATCTCTACAATACCAAAATTCTAGGAAGTTCTTCTATACTAATCCTCAAAGTCCATATTAGGTCTATGTGCTCTAATCAGAGTTTAGCTAAATCTAGCTTCCAAGGTTTGTACTAAACTTCCTCTGATACCAACTATAATTCCCCAACCCCAGTTACCCATAGTCGGTGCATTAATACATAACATTGGCATGATCACAAGAAAGATCAAGTCTCGAAAGACCAATTATTTTAGTAGCCTTGGAATAACTAGATACATTAATAAAGTTTACATTACATCATAAAATGAAAACAGCAACAATATAGTCTCCATAGTCCACACTCTTATCCCCTCATACTATTCCTGCAGGTCATTCATAAATTACTTATTCACATCCTGGGAAAAATAAAACATAGAAAAGGGGTGAGCTCAAATTCCCAGTAAGGATAACAATATAGCGGAAACTTTCATAAATAAGAATAAACATTTAAGGTAATGTATATCTAAAACAAAAGCCTTTTAAAATTGAACTTCAACGTAGTATGGTAAAAATAAAATCAAATAATTCCATTTACTTATTCACATGGATATTCTACTAATAGAATATTCACATGAAATATCAATAACCACTTTCATAATGATGGAATGCATAATGCCAGACTATCATAACCACATAGCCAAGGCCTTGTGCCAAGAATACAAATAAGATTTTATCAAGGCCTTGTTCCAAGACACTAGTTTGTCTCATGAGACCTACCGATGCATTGAGGAGCTATAGCGGGCTCCACCAGTCACATATTAAGTCCAATGCATTCCTCATATGAACAGGTTTAAACATAACATAAACATTCGTATTAAAACTAGCATATGAAATGTCAATACATTCTCCATATACCATGAATGGTATAAAAATAACACATCCATAGTCAAAAAAATCACAAAACCTTCAATACAATATGGAAGTTTTGTATCATAAAAAATCAACTTCAAATAAGCTTAAAATCCATCAAAGGATTTTGACATAGATGAAATCAAAACTATTTGAGAGAAATATCCCTTTTTTTAAATCATTTAAAAGTCACATAATTATAAAATAAAACATTTACTTTGAAAATTTCCTTATAAGCTTGTAAGGGAAGCTTTGAAGATTTTATAACGGTAGAAAATAGTCGCACCTGCCGTATAAGTTAAAAAAACAATCTTACCTTAATTCTGTCGAAAAGGTTAAAAAGGACCTTGTTTGGAAAATGATGGAAAGATTCCTTTATAAACCACTTATAGAAGTCAACAAGGGTATAAATGACTTTAACCCATATTCTAGTAAATATTAAAAATGTTTTGAAATACATTTTTAAGAAACATGGATGTGGATGATAAAGAATTCCGAGTAGATTATTACGTATAAACAACCTCGGATAATGAAGATATTGCGAAATAAACCCTTACCTTGTACTTTTTCTTGGTTGGGGTTAGGTTAAACTCCTATATAATGGTGAAATAATTGTTATTAAATTATACAAGAATCATATACATTATTATGTTATCATATATGATCTTTTAACATTGCTTTGTTTATAATATCTTAGTATTATCGTCGTTTCAGGTGTTAACTTACTCGTTTTCTTTTATATGTTTTGTTACGTAATCCATGTTTTTCATGGATAGGTTGTATCTTATTCATATAAAGAATGATATAAAGTCCTTAAAAATTATTTTTAAATCATAAAATGATAATTATACTTAAATGGATACGATGGAGAATGAATCTCATCGCATTCGTGGAGACGGTAGTCCGTACGTACGCACGAGCGACAATATCATTCTTTTGATATTAAAATAATATATAATTGGATAGTATATCATATATACATAATCATTATCATGTTATATTTATTATTTACATGAATTACACATCATTATTATACCCATACAAATAATAATTTATTGAATAACAATTACACCACGACGTGGAGACGGTAAGCCGTACGTACGCACGTATAGTGACATGTTATTCAAAGGATGGATAGAATACTGAATATGGTTGTACCATATTTATAATAACATAAAGGTATATATAATATACTGGATTTATTATTTTATAATGGTAATAAAAAATATAGAAGAAGTGGAAGAAGACGAGAACTTGAAAAGGGGTGGTGAAATCATTACCTCTTCTTCGGGTTCTTCCTTTTGATTTGATCAAAAGGGCTCCTTAGGTTGGTTTTATGACTAAAGAAAGGCCTCTAGGATGAATTTATAGAAGTTTATAGAGTATTTTGTCAGGGTTTGTCCCAACCAAAAGGCTTTGAAGGTGTGAATTAATGATAAGGGGGAGTGACCTTTTATAAGAGGGGTGAGGGGCACCTTTGGAAAAGTTAGAAATATTATTTTATAATAAATTAATATTCGGTTTATAATGGCTACAAAGTGTATTATTTAAAGGTTAAGGTGGGTATGGGTCAAAAACCACTAAACCAATAGAATTTAGATAGGTTTGGGTCATTATATTAACCTTATCTTTTACTTTTAACTCTTAGTTAATTAGTTTGACACTTACCATGTCACTTTGTATTTTTATATTATATAGTTAATAAATTTACTATATACCTCCAAGAGACCCCCAAGGGGTCCATTAATGATACACATATCATGATATAAGTCTCTTGTCCGAACTTTAGATTTTTATGAATTTAATATCAATTAATAATATAATATTTGTTTTAAAAACTCTTTTTTGTCAATTTTGACACTATTTGTAAAATTGATTATTGTTAAAATCATAAAAGAATGATTACTTCTAAAAAATTTAATTAAATCATTCCTAACATTTCATATTAACCTATAAAATTAGTGTAATTCATAAAATATCTCACATTATATTTATTTGGGTATTTATAATATCAATTATTTTAATGTTTCACTATTATGGTAATTACTTTATCATCATTGTGTCATAATTAAATTAAATTATTTAATGTCTAAAAATTATAAATAAAATATAATTATGTATGAAATCTTTTTATATTTCTAATGAATATTTATAATCGAATATATCTGATGTTTAACCCTATATTAAAAATGTTTTAGTAAATAATCTTTGATTTTAACTCTTTTAACTCTTCTTGGAATTAAATAATAATAAATGTCCTAATATAATCCAAGTGGACCTAAATGATAATATTTTATTCCTAAGGTTTTTTTTGGTCGAGATACACTTGTCCAATAGAATTAGGACATGTGTTAGGGTAATATTAATATCATTTTTACCCTTAATTACCCTATTTACTTTTAACCGTGGTAATAAAAGTAAAAAGTTATTATTCACCAAAAATTATTTTCATCTCAATGAACCAAATTTTACTCCTTGATATTAACCATGTCTCTCGAAGTTTCTAAATTCCACCCACAAAAGTGGTAAAATTAATTTTTATGAAAAATTTAGTTTTTTAACTACCACTTAGTGGTTTCACTATTCATCTAAAAATGAAGTTTTTTAGAAAAATACCAAAAATTCACCCTAGGATAATTTCGATATTCCGAATCCTAAAATGAATTCCATTTTAAAAAATAAAATTTATAAATTTCAAAAGGTGGGTATTACTATTCATAACAGCTTGTTTGATTGGTTGTGGTGTGTTAGAACTCGATGTTGCGTACAACACACGCTATTGCATTATTCAAAGAGAAGCGTACCGTAGAAGCTTGGGGTGTTACATTAATGGATTAGTCCTTATATTTAAATCTAATTGATAGTGTATTTCTTGATAACTAAGGAATCTAGTGCTCCCTCATCTTAGGTCGTTCAATTTACTGAATAATTTATGGTTGAAAATTTTATTCATTAACTTAAAAAACTCTCTATCTCTCTCTAAAATTTTTCATCTCAAGTTTTTTTTCATAGAGCTGGTAAATGTTTTAAAAATTAGAGATTTAATGAATATGGATCTTGGAAAGTATACCTTGTTATAATTCACAACCAAAATAAATAGAAATTTCCAGAAGCACATAATAGATCTTACTTTTTTTAAAACAATATTTTGATTGATTCTTTTTTTTAATATAACTTATATAAATTTTTGTATTTTTTTAATATTATTTTAACGTGTGAGGCCTTCCACATAAATGAACCCAAAAATTAAGGGATATGTTTTTGAATATCTCAAATTTAAAACGAAAAATTACTAGACAATAGAAACCCATTTATCGAATCCCCGATGAAGGTAATTAAGAATACAACCTAAGAAAGAAAATCAAAAACAATACCAAAACACAAGTGTATGAAAAAAACAGTGATGAATATTTTTTCTAAATAAAACATGAAGATAAGAAGATTATTATTTGAAAATGTGATGCAAAAATAGAAGGATAACAAAATATGAGTGATAGATGAACAAGGGTGATAAGTAATGGGAATTTCAAATGCTTTTTTAAAAATGGATTTCTTCACTCACAAAAATTTAATTTCACATGCATCCAAAACATTTATTAATTAAATATCCTTCAAAAATAGTTTAAACTATATATGGATGATTCTTATATCTCACCACTTACAATATAAATTTATCTATGAAATGTTTGAAGAAGTTATGATCATAAATATCTCGTCAAAAGATTCTGACATTTTAAAAAAAATCATAAGATGCGTAAAAATATTTACAACCAAAATAAATCTCACCAAAACATTTTTATGTAATGGAAATTAATTTGAAATATTGATATGAAGAAGTGAAAATATTAAACAAATAAATTGAATTCCCCAAGCATAATTTTAACCAAAAATCATTGTAAAATAAAACATACAGGAGTTACAAATCATGAAAAAAATAAAGAATAATTAGATGAGATGTCTTTCCTTGATCTTTATATCCTCAACTAGATCCACTGATAGATTCTCTCAAATAAACTTTTGGTGAAATCATTAAATTTTTAATGGAGCATTGAAGATATTGTCTAATCTTGATCTCAAACTTCATCAAGCTCAAGATATTTTGAGGTTCTCTCATCCTGTTTAAACTACTACATAAATCATATTCATGATTTAATAATATCAGGCCCATAAAAATGATCATAACATATTCATTATTTCATGTATATAAAAGACCCTTATCCAAAAATCCCTATACATTGGTTAAATCAGCCATGGTATCACCTAAATTCTGAAAACACTCAATTGTTGAGACAATCAGACTCTTTAAAATGGTTTCCTCCATAGCATTTCATCGAATAGATTGTGCAAAAAAAAACTCTGGTCAAGCGTTCACGATATACAAGAAAACAGATTCCATACCATATTCATCTTCCTCATTGAGAAGTTCATGTAGTAGTGGAAAATAAGAAAAAAAACTGTTAAAGGTGTCTCAGACATTCCTTCATCCTTGAGGAACAATCTTTCTAAAAAATCATGTTCATTCCTGGCTTCTCCTTCTTCAGCCATCCTCATACTCAAGTTTTCACACATCTCGGCCATCGAACATATTTAACTTAATCTAAGAACCTATTAACCCATTTTTTGATGGAAACAGCTCTTCAACATCAGCTAATCATTTTCTTTCTTTGATCGATGGTCTAATCCTAAACAATCCAAATCTCAATCAATGAAAATAATCTTCCTCAAACTCTCAAATTCTTCATCGGTTACAAAACCTAGCCTTGACATGGATCTACCATGGATCATAATCCAGGTTTTATGATATATTCCATAAATGATGGTTTTTCTGGTTCGTTTTCAAGACACAAGCACCAGATGTTGAACTTGTGTCAGCCTCACTGAAATGAGCCCCAAATTTTTAATCCCATTTTCCCTATATTTTCTCAATTAGAGCTCATCTTATTCGATAATGAAATAAATTTTATTTCTTTATAGTACCCTTGAAATCATTATTCCTTGTTTGAAAACCTTGTATTTAACTTTTATGTGTTTTTAATTTCCAAGGTAGGATTGAATATCCTAGTAATATTCTTCATAATCTTGATCGGATTTTGGAAACCTTGAGCTTTAATCTGAAGTTTATATAGCATGGGCTCAATCATTTCATACGATAAATTATCCTAAATGAAATTTTGTCTTATTAACATGCCTGATATAATTCTATTATGTAGAGGAGGATTGAAATTCATCTTACATGTAGATGGAAATTTATCTTATGTGACTGGCCCTAATATTTTTATGTTGAACCAATTTAAATATATTCCCTTATTGGATATTGTGAATTATTTTTATAGAAGTCATTTAGATTAAGATAAATTCACTTTCATGGGAAATTGAAATTATCCTACAAACACATCAAATGTTTATCTTACATAGAGAACTTTCGATCAACACACAATCTAATAGATATAAAAAATATTTTAAATCAATTACAAATGAAAAATTATGGGAAAACATCTATGAATAAATTACACTAAAAAAAACAATTCCAAAAATATTAATAATATTTAAATAATAATTCTACAAGTATTATATAAAATTAGATCATGTAATTTTTATGAACTTAAAATCTAACATCAAAATAAGATAAAATCCACAGTTGAGAAAAAAAATATTTTAATAAAACCCTATTATTGTGAAAAAAAAATCAATTTCATCACCTTCAAATGCTTCTCAAAAATGAAAGTGTAAATTTAAATTTGTAAATAAGAACTATTTTATACTAAAAATATAAAAAAATAAAATCAAAGATAATTTTAACAATTTCATTCCAAAAATCACTCAATTTTATCAAAACATTCATGGAATTATAATTTCATCAAGAGGTCATCAATTTTTATATTTTAACTCGTTTATGTAAATATTTTCATCAAAATATTACCAACATGATGTGGAAAAAATTATATATATATATATATATATATATAACCACATTAAATTCCCCCACACTTAATATTGTGTGTCCTTAGGAAATTACTTTTCCAATTTTAGTATAAAATAATGAATCTTAAGAATGAAAAATTATAATTCCACAATGAATTAGTCTTCAAATAAATTTTTCCTTCATGGAATATCTAAAGATGAAAATGTGATTTTCCCCTTTAAATTAAATTGTTTTATTTCAAATTTGGGTTCCTGTTTTACAAAAAAATATTGAAATTAAACATATAAAAATTAATTAAACACATTCTAATTGCATACAATTGGAACTTCTAATCTTCTCTTTAACTCGAGGTGAACCGACTCACACAATTAAAATGAATAATAATAAGATGATATATTTGGATGAGAAATATTAATAATTAAAAGAAAGAATAAATAACTCATCCAAGAGATTAAAGTATTGAATAATGAAAGAATTAGGGTCCATTTTTATTTCATAGCTTATTTGGATGCATATCTTTTGAGTTTAATTTGAACCAAAGAGTTCAAAGATAATGAAAATTGTATATAATTAATCCAAAAATTAACCAATAACAAATTATCTCAAGAGGTTAATAAAAATGTTTTTCTTATTTAAATACATGTATTAATAGAGATTAACCTCATCAAAGTGTCACTACAATCTTCAAACTCAAGAAAAAAATTTACCCTCTAAAAATGAAGGTAAAAGTTTGAAAACTTACTAATTCAGAAAAATTTTATGGTTTTTTAATGTGTACAATAGTGAATATAGATTAACAAAATACATTACCATTACCCCACACATAAAACCTATAATTTACCCAAATTCTGAATTCTAAAGTGGGAGAAATAAATTTAATACAATTTACCGCTTTCATATTTAATAATTTCATTACTTCAAAATCATGTTGAAGGGGTACAATAAAATTCACACAACATGTTGCCAAAATCTCAAAAGAGTTATTAAGGTAAAAATTAGAAAGTAAATTACTTTTTTTTCATAGATAAGAGAATCTTCAGTTTTGTTTGAGTAACAGCACGTTAAGAATTGAATTTAGTAATCACTATCTTTGTGAAAATATACTCAAATGACATCATGATTTTTCAAACATTTGGGAGGGTGTTAAAACTAGATTTCTAAGTATTTTTATAAAAATTCTCAATGAAAAATAACTAAAATATTACAGAAGTTTTGGGGATGGGTGTATAAAATAAATAAACTACAAATCCAAAGGTTCAAAATCATGACCTCCGCAACTCACCACCATGGGTATAGTAGGGGTGAAACCATTGAACTGCACCCTATGGGGCTCAATGAAAAAGAACTAATCCAAAACTAACACCCATGATTGAAAAAATAAAATACACTCAATAAGTTTGAACGGTAAGGTAATTTCCCCATCACTTAATTTCATAATATGATGATATTTTAATAAGATAGCATAATCAAATAATTATACAGAAAAATTAAAAAAAATATATTATTAAATTCATAATGAAAAATAAAACTCCACTCATAGTGAAGATTAAACCAGTTGAATCCATTCCAAGACACTCATTTATTTGAGTAAAGTTCCCAAGTCAGGAGTTTCAAATCCTTAATAATAAAGAGATAAAAATGAAATTTTATAATTTTTAGTTCAAGAAAGAAAATATCCATAAATATAGTTAAGGGAAGTTTAATATTCAAAACATCAATTGGAAGTGCTTCTAGAAAATGAAAATTATTATAGCTCCTCTCGAGAATCTTGAATGTTATTTCCATGAGTTACATGAAAAAAAACTCAACCTTACATAGAATAGTAGATAAATGAGTGAAACTAAGATAGAAAAAAAGATGATTTATTATTATTAAAAACAAAATAAAATAATATAAAAAACATGGGTTATATCAAATAAAATTCCAAATTTATGGTATTTATCTGGACATAATTATTTCTTAGTAATCACGCACAATAAGGCAGCAAAAACCATTGGTTTCCCTTCAAAATAATGTTTGATTATATTTCCACTAACTATAATTGTTCTATTATCTTCTCAAAAATTTCAAAATCACTTTTTTTAATCACTATAAGAATAGTGAAAGGTCTACACCACTTGGATTTCAATTTTCCTATAAAGAGTTTATTTTTAGAATTAAATAGAAAAACCTTCTAATCATCTTTGAATTCCTTATTCTGAATGACAAAATCGTGAAAAACATTTATTCTCTTTAAAAAACTTATCATTTTCATATACTCCCTCCTAATCTCATCTAGCTCACTTATATCAAGATGTATTACTTCTTTAGTAGTATTAAAATCAAATTTCAAATCCTTCATAGACAAATATGACTTTTGTTAAAAATCCACAATAAAATGAAATGATTTCCCAAAGAACAACCTATATAGAGACATATCCAATTCGTTTTTGAATGTAGTTATGTAAGACCATAATGCTTAATCCATTTTCAAGGACTAATCATTCGTAGAACTTGAAATTGTTTTCTTAAGATTTTTTTAAGCTCCTTATTTGAATTTTCAACCTATCCAATAGATTGTTGATGGTATGTAGTCATGTTATATGGGAACTCCTATACTTCTCCATAAAGTATTTAAACATGAAATTATTAAATTGGGTTTTATTATCTACTATGAAATCCTTTGGTACTCCAGATATTATAAAGATGTTATTTTAAATTATTTCAATCATATTGCTAGAATAATTGTTGGGTAATTCCTCTATCTCAACCCAATTTTAAACATAATCTATAGCTTCTGAAGTAGACTCTTTACCATGTGAATATGAAAAATAATCTCATAAAATCCACACCCCAAACATGAAAAATATCAAACTATAAAATTCTTGTTTGGTTAAATTTTTACTTTATAACCACATGTCATAGCCTCTAACACTTATCACAGTCCAAAAATAAACTCCTAGTAACTTAAACAATGTAGGAAAATAAAATATAACTTGAATGACTTGTTGGGTTTTCATTTCTCCTCCATGATGACCTCACCAAGGAGAATAGTTTGAAATCACAAAAATGGGAAACATTTCTTCTTAAAAAACACATCTCTAAAAAATCACATCAATACACCTTTTAAATAGAAAAGAACCATACCACATATGGTACTTAAGTTCATAAAAAAATTATTCCATAATCTTGAATAAAATCCTTAGGCATCACTCTAGTTGTAAAAAATTTTATGAAATATTCATTCTGAATATATTTTTTGAAATTTAAATCAAGTATTTTTTTTATCTGAAAAATAATAATTTATCTCTTTAGGATCATCAATTTGGGTACTAGACAACCAATACAAATGATCTGTAAATAGTTTTCAATCCTTATTCTTATATTTTATCCCTAAATTGAATTACTACAAAAAAAGTATCTATAAAATCATCCTTGGTTTTTTTTGGATAGAAATTGTTTCAAGCAAGAATGGTCTAAGAAAACGATGACTTTTTAATATATTAGGTACTACCTAAACTGTTCTACAGTAAAAACTATAGCAAAAAAACTCCATTTTTAGTAGTGGTGTAATTTTTTTATCATTATCTAGAAACCGGGTATCATTGTACACTGCACACAATTTTTTACCTTTCCTCTATCCTAAAACTGCTCCTACATCCACATTACTTACATCACACATAAGTTAAAATGTAATTTTCTAATCAGGGGAAGTGATAATGGCTGAAGAAGTAAGTTTTCCCATAAGAAGATTAAATAATACAATAAATGTTTCATCAAACAAAAAAGGAATATCATTCTCTAATTGTGAGAAAATTTGACTAATGGTTTTAGAAAAATATTTTATGAATCTATGATAAAAATTGGCATAACCTAAAATGATTCTATCACATTTGACATTTACTAGATGTGGAAGCTCTTAAATGAAAAATATCTTAGAATTATATACCTATATACCCATCTTAAATACCTTATGACCAAGTAAAATTCCTCAGTAAACCATTAATTGAACTTTCTCCCGATTAAGAACAATATTGGTCTATAGGAATCTATCTGAAACAAGTTTTTGGATTATGAAAACATCTCTTAATAGTACTTCCAGAAGTAGAAAAATCTTCCAAGAAAACTTCAATGAACTTATCAATCATGTCTAAAAATATTTATATCATTAATCCTTGAAAGGTAGTTATATAACCACATGATCCAAAGGGAATTTCAGAGTAAATTGTTTTTCTAATGGATCATATGAAAGTGGTTTTCTTCTGATCTTCTGAAGCTATTGGGATCTTGTTGTAACTAAAATAGACATCCTGAAAACCCAAAAAAATAATTTCTGGCTAGCCTCTCAAGAATTTGATATAAAAATGGTATTTAAAATAATATTTTCAATAGGAATAATTAAAATTTCTTTAATCTATACAAACACTCCATTTGGTATATTTTTTAACATTGATATGTTCATTTTTCTCATTGGTAACAACAGTGAACCCTCTCTTATTGGGAACTTCTTGGACTGGGTTGATCCAAGAATTATCCATGAAAGGATAAATTATTATTGTATCTATTATATTGATTACTTCTTCTCTTGAAACATCTTTTATATTCAGATTTATCCTTCTTTGATCCAAAATGCTCAGTTTTTTGTCAGGTTCCGTAGGGATCCTATGAATACATAATGATGCACTTATCAATTTTATATCTCAAATGTTCAATACCATGGTTTATTTTTACTTATTCAATATATATAATATATTTTTATCATTATTTTTATCTAGTTTAGTAAAAATTTTGACAAGTAGTGAAGATTTGTCACCCATAAATGATTATTTCAGGTGTGATGCAAAAGTTTTAAACTCAAGTCGTCGTCCCTGTTCACTGGGTGGGAGACTCTTAGGCCAAGTATTTCTAATTCTTCAAAAAGTTTCTTAAATTGTGTGTAAAAAATTTACATATTCTAAATTTCATGTTCAAAATCACACTTTTCCTCACTACTTTAAAAAAGTAGACAACTCATTATACTCACTATTTAGAATTGGTTTTAATGTGTTTTTTATTAAATTTATCATAATGTTGCAAAATATCCCCCTCACATGTATCAAAATATTCCTTAACTTTTTTTAAAGTGGTAAAATAGGAATCAATCTCTCCTATAATTTTTTTAAGCTCAATAAAAAAATAATCTTCTTAATAGCTCTCCAAAGATATAACAGATCCACTATCCAGATCTAGAATATTGCCCAATATTTAATTTTTAATAACTTAAAATTATTGGGAAATTTAATTCTCACCATACACATGATTGGATTGAACTAAAACTTTTTTAAAAATTATTCTATATGATTAGATGAGTCATTAACCTCTAATATTTTAACTCTAGAATATGTCTCTCCAAATGATGGTTCTTTCACATTCTTAAAAATATTAAACTATTCTTCTTGTTCACCAAACATAAAAATTATACTATCATTTACCGTATTTATAATATCTCCTTTAGTGGATAAGAAGGTCCTACCAAGGATGATAAGTACCTATTGGCCACACTTCATATCTAGAACTATAATTTTAGCAGGAAAGAACAACTTACCAACACTTATAAGAAGGTCATCAACCCTCCCTATAGGATGTGTAAAATATCAGTTAACCAGTTGTATGACGAGAATGGTAGGTTGTAATTATCCTAATCACAACAATTGAAATAGTGAGTGTGGAAAAAGATTTATTCTTTCAATAAGGTCACAAAGATAACCCAACAAACCATTATTCTCTAAGGTGTAGGGAATGAAAATACTCTATGGATCTTTAATATTTTGTGGGATTTTGTTTTCAATAACATCAAAACACTCTTTAGTGAGTCTATAATTAGTGAATTATTCTAAATATTTATGAGTTTTAATGATTTTCTTGAGTGACTTTAGATATGAATGAATGTTAATAAAATCGTTTTTGAAAGTAATATTCACATGGAGCCTGTTGAAAATTCAAAGGAATTAAAGCAATTCGAGTTTTTTATTTTTGTATTAGAATCTTTGAGGGAAAGGGATGGGTGGGAAAAATCCTAATAATAGAATTAATTTTCCTAATTTTATCTATAATTTTTTTCTTCCTTTTATTATTTTTCATTTTATTGTCTTTTTATTCTATATTGTTAGGTAGAACAACTATATTATTTATGATTTAACAATGTTTTCTATATTTCAAGATTCGGTAATACCCTTATTTTAGTGTTTTGATACTTTCATATTTTCAAATTGAGATTCCCAAGGGTAATATCTAAATTCTTCTTGATTTTTTAAACCAATCCTAGTAACTAAATTTCTGAAACTCTCCCTGGGGTTTATTTCAGTGGTACAAGGCATCTTGACATTATCTCTTGAATTCATATCCCCAGCCAATTGACCCACTTGAAACTATAATTTGTGTATTCTAGCATTAGTTTTTTACTTATCAAAATCATGTGGAGTTTTTATGAATGAAATTTCCTAATAAAATATTGAAACATGTCTTATATATCATCTTGAGGATAAGAAGTTTCATCCTTAGTTTGATTCTAATTTTTTTTTTTGATTTTCCAAACCAGTGGTAGGTGGTTATTGTTTAAGAATTACTTGTTCTCTCTAGGATAAATTTGTATGGTCCCTATATCAAAGATTGAATTTTTTTGAAAATATATCATCTCTAGTTTTCATCCTTTGACCATAACCTAGAAAATTGTCATCTTTTAATATTTGGGCCAGCATGTCAAAATTTGGACAACATCTACTTGAGAATCCAAACATACCACATTGTTGACATAAAACTCTAAGATTTTGGTTTTGGTTTTGATATCCAACTTGATTAGTCATTATTTTGAAATTTTGATTCATTAGGTACTAGATTTGGTCTTTTATTTCAGCTAATTGAGCATTCATTTCTAGCCATGAACTATTGTTATTCCCTCATATGTTTACTCTTCATACTTTGGAATATTTATGTTGTGAATTAAGAGACAATGTGTTAAATATTTACCAAATATATTCATCAATTTTATCAGTGTAATTCCCTCCATTAGATTGGTCAACAAAGTTCTAACCAAAAGGTGGGAAAACATCATAGAAGATGTAATCACCCAGACATTTTTTTAAATGATATTTATTTCCAGAATAATTTTTTTTTCATTTTATATAATATCATACATGTAAAAAATAAATATAAACCAATAAGATTTTACCCGTTAATAATGATAATTACATTATTCAGCTATGAAACCAATTAAAATTCCAAATATTACAACTGGATAAAAAAATATAATATATAATATCTAAAATTGGAAAGTGTGGATTTCCCAAATCTACTAAAATCATCACCCCCATTTAAAATGATAAATATATGAAACCAAAAATTAGTAAACCAATGAATATCCCAAGAAATAAAAATATAACCATAGGGAGAAATTGTAGTGAATTTATTGGTGAAATAATAAAGTGGTATTTATAAGTTATAAAGGGAAATGTGACTGCTGGGATTCGACTGTTATATGACCTTTGGGAGATATAACCTTGGTTTATAATTCTACCATTATAATTAGTATTTTTAATTAGTTTTGAAAAAATATAATTGATACAAAAAACGGAATTTATGGCCCAACCAGTAGAGTCGTGTCAGTTAAATCCTAGTTATCAAAACTTGGGAGGGAGGTATCATCACCGGGGTTCTCCCATGACCAAACCCAAGCATAGATACAATAAGATAAGCTTGAATGAAATATCCTATTATATAATTTTAAATTAGTTGAGATTACCACTCGGTCAATGTTAGTCGATCCACCCCACGAAATTACCACCATCACACACCTTACCCTTAGGGCATATGCAGGGGTAATTAGGGGTTATGTGACCAGATCTTAGTTAAGTAAATTTTAAATTCCATTTTATAAATAAAATTTCTATTCTATAAATTCCTCTTAAGAACATTTTTTCTTAATAAAATATATGTTTAATTAATATGAATTTGATAATTTGATTTTTGGATGCAAATAAAACATAATAATATTTTTCTAGAAAATATATACAATTTTATAATAAAATCAAGTATTCTAAATAATATTTGTTTTAATAAAATACCCTTTTAAAATACTCTCATCTAAATTTAAATGATAAAATAATTTTCAATGGCCTATGAAATTTTTTATTAGTGTGAGAAATTTGGTTATGCCTTGAAAACTGCTCTTTCAAAATAAATAAGAATTTTAATATTTAAAAGTTAAAATTCTAATATTTTGAAAACTATTATGTAAAAATAAAAAAATTATTTAAATTAATCATGTTTAAATTATGTTAGGTTGAATTTATGATAATTTTCTAAAATACTTAATTTTTTCATGAATAGTAAAAAATACAGTTTTAGGTTTTCGGTATATTTTATGACTTCATAATTATGTCATAATAAATTAATAATTAATTAATCACAATATAAGAACTAAAGTATTTTTATTTTATTAATATTAATTATTTTAAAATATTTTAATCAATTTCTAAAATTTTAATTGACTTTCCAAAGTCTAAAAGTGAAAATTTGATTTTTAAAAGCATTACTTTGTGGAATAATTACTTTTTCATGCTAAAAGAAGTATTAAAAATGATTTTATGTTTTGTTGGTTAAAATATCATAAAATGTGACCCAAATTTTTAAAACCATGAGTAAAGACAATGGGTAAGCTAATGGATTTTCATTTTACACAACCTATTCTTCAAAGACCTATATTTGGAATTTATTAAAAAATTCCTCCACTTTTTTTATAAATACCCACCCATTTCACCATTCCCTTTCACTCCAAAAACAACCTCCATGATTTTTAGTTTATTTTTTCCTCCCAATTATCCCCCCTAAGGTTTGATCAATCCCCTAAGGTTTCATTTCTCATGATTTGGAGTAACTCTTCAAGGTAAGGGAATTATCCTTCCCTTCTCTTCAATTCAAGAACAATTTTTTGTATATATCTTCTACATTTTATGATTAATCTATTTTATTACACTTTTCTTCCTACCCAGACTTCCCAACTATTATTTTTCAATGATATACATGTGTTCCATCTCAATTTAATCTTTTATAAAACTATGTTTTACACCTATCATGCTGCCAAATTTAATTCTCAAAATTCTCTATTTTACATGATAAAATATTTTTTCCTTTTTATTTGAATACCAAAAACTATTTATATTAAATGGGTATTAAAAAATATGTAAACATGACTAATTAATTCAGGTATTTACATATATAAAACTAACATTTCCAATCATGATTTAAAAATGACATAATGATCATGTCTTTAAGCTCTTTTATATGTCAAAATTTTGATAAGAAACCTGTTATTTATTCTCAAAAAGTTATTAATGAAATTATTTATTATGATATTTGTGTATCAAATTTAATTAATTCATATGAATTGTGTTCCTTTATATTGCTCCAATTTTTTGGGTAAAGAATTTAATCTCTAGAGTTTACATATTTTATGATACCTTGGTGAATAACCTTGGTGATTTTTATTTATGACACCTTGGTGATAAACCTTGGTGATGTGATTATGAATGTATCATTTAAATTTTTTGTCCACATTTACAAGTTATGATTCATGTTCTTGTTATTATTTTGTGTCTCTTTTTCATGCCTTATTTTTATGCTTCATGTTCTTCTTGATATGTCTCATGATCACATGTTTTTTGTCCATTGATTATTCCCTTACTGGGATTAATACTAACACCTTTCCTTTGATGTATGTCTGTAGGCTATGAAATATACTAAATGTAACTTAGGTTTAACCCATTAATATTTATTTTAAATTTATTTAGAATAATTTGTTATGTTTTCATGTATTATTTACCTTATTTACAAGAAACTAAACATTAAAATATATATTGCTTGTACCATGTAATGAAAATTTATCTAATAAAAATGTGGTATGTCATAGAAGGCGTCTATAAGTAGATGGGAAGGTAGTAAACGACGATGAAAATTTCTACAAAATAACCTAAACATGTCTCAGGCATCATGAAATACCTCTTCGTCCTCTTGATATAATCTAGGAATATTGTTTCTTAGTTCCCCCTTAAGTCTCTTAGGATAAAATTTCATAAGAAATGAGTGGTAAATTTGGTCCAATTTTTCAAAATTGTTTTCTTCAAGAGAAAAAAAAAACAATTTCCTTCATTTCACACTAATGATAAAGGGAAAATATCATTTTTATTTCATCCTAACTCAGCCCTTATAGTGGAAGTTTCTACATTGTATTGTAAAATCCTTAATAAAGTCTAAAGACTTCTCATTAGGAATTTCGTTAAATGCAAACAACAATGATAGTTGTGATTATTTCAGCCCAATGTTCCAGGACCTATGTTTCAATCTAATTGGTGATGGATTTCTTGATACATAATAAATTAGGTACTCAATCATATTAGGTGGTTAAATTTTCTAAATAATTTATGGTTGAAAATTTTGTTCAATAACATCAACAGTTCTCTCTCTCTCTAAAATATTTCATATCAAGTTTGTTCTATATTCTTAGAGCTCTTTAATGATTTTAAAATTCTGGATTTAGTGAATTTGTATCTTTATAATCATAACATTTGATGATTAACTATATAAATAAAAAGAAATTTTTATTATAACACAATATATCTAATTTTTTTAAATTATTTTGATTGATTATTTTTTTATTTTTTAAGAAAAATTTTCATAATTTTTTTATATTTTTTTAGATTTCATTGAACATGTGAGGCCTTACCCATAAAAAAACTAAACAATTTATGGATATTTCATTGAATATTTCTAATTAGAAAAAAAAATTATTATATAGTAGTAATCCAAGCATCAAATCCACAATGAATGCAATTGAGAGTTCAATCAAAGAAATAAAATCAAAAACAAAATAAAAACAGAAGTGCATGAAAGCAAAAGTGATGAATATTTTTTAGAAACAAAATATGAAGTGAATATGATGATGATTTGAAAATACTATGTGAAAATAAAAGGATAAAAATAGAGAAAAAATAGATGAACAAGGATGATTAGAAAGGGTAATTTTAATTAATTTGTTTAAAATGTCTTTCTTTTTTCACAAAAATTAAATTGCACATGCATAAATAAAATTAATTAAGTAAATCCCATTCTCAAATAGATTAACCTATAGATAGATAATTTTTATAGCTCACCACATACAAAAAATATTCATCTAATAAAATTTTGAAGAAGTTATGATCATAACAATCTCATATAAATATTATAACATTTTGACAAATAATCATAATAGGTGTAAACAATTTTACAAAAAAAATTGATCTCACTAAAAGATTATAATGTGATGGAAATTAATTTGAAATACTGATATGAAGAGGTTAAAAGATACACCAATAATTTAAATAATAATCATTGTAAAATAAAACATACAAGAGTTATATATCAATAAAAACTAAAGAATAATAATAGGAGAATACTTTCCATGATCTTTCTCTCCTCAAAAGCTCTAGAACTACATACACTCAAATACACTTTTGGTGACCACCATAAATTTTAACTGTATCATTGAACACCTTTTCTGATTTTGATCTCAAACATTATCAAGCTCATGAAATTTTGAGTTTTCCTCAGCCTATTTAAACCACTACATAAATTGTATTCATGATTTAAAAACATAAAACCCATAATAGTGCTCATAACATCTTCATTGTTTCATGTATATCGAATATATTTGTACAAACTCCCTATAAATTGGTTAGATCTACCATGGAATCACTTGAATTTGGACAACACTTAGTTTTTGATACAACTAGACTCCTCAAACTGGTCTCCTCTATATAATTTCATTAAATAGATGATGTAAAAGAAACTCTGGTCGTGCATTCTCAATAGATAAAAAAATAGAGGCCCCTCCATCTTCATATTCCTCATAAAGAAGCACCTGAATCAATAAAAAATCCAAAAAAATATCAAAGGTGGATTAGATGTTTCTTCATCCATGAAGAACAATCTTTCTCAAAAATTAGGTACATTCCCAACATCCCCTTCTTGAGCCATACTCATACTCAATTTTGCACACATCCTGACCATCAAACTCGTCTAACTTCATCCACTAACCTATTCCCCCAACTTTTTTGGACATAACTCTTCAATATCTGTTAATAATTTTCTCTCTTCGACTGATGGTCGACTTTTCAACAATCCTCAACTCAATCAATGAAAATCATCTTCTTCAGACTCTCAAATTCTGTATCGATTACATATCCTATCCTTGACATGGATCTCCCTTGGATAATTTTCATTGGCTTAGTCCATCTCCCACACATGATGATTTGTCTAGTTCATTGGCGAGCCATAAGAAGTAGGTTTTGAACTTTCTTTGACCTCATTGAAATTAGCCCAAAATTTTCAATTCCATTTTCTCTATATTTTCTCAATTCAAACTCATCTTCTTCAAGAATAAAATTCGTGATATTTCTTAAAATCTCCCTTGAAATCATTAGGCCTTTACTAGAAACCTTGTATTTAACTTTTATTTTGTTTAAATTTCCAAAGGTAGTATTGAATATCACAATAATATTCTTCACAAACTCGATCATATTTTGGCACCTTTGAGCTTTATTCTTGAGTTTATATGGCTTGGGATCAATCATCACATTGGATAAATTATACTATATAAAATTTAACTTATTCACATGCCTTGGATAATTCTATAATCGATAGGAGGCTTGAAATTTCTCTTATATGTAGATGGAAATTCATTTTATGCAACTAGCCACAATTTTCTTACGCCGAACCCATTTAAATAGATTCTCTTGAAGTATATTTTGAATTATTTTTACAGATATCATTTATATTAAGATAAATTATCTTACATGGTAAATTGAAATTATCTTACAAAAAATTCAAAATTTTATCTTATTTATAAAACATCCAAACAATGCACAATCTATTGAACATAATAAATATTGTAAATTAATTTCAAATTAAAAATTCTGAAAATAAATCCATGAATAAATTACACTAAAAAAAACTATTCCAAAAATATTGACCAGATTATAATAATAATTTTATAAGGATTATTTAAATTTATAGAATGGAATTTTTTAAGAACCCAAAATCCAATAACAAAACAAGATCAATTCCACCACTAAGAAAAAAATTCATGAAAATTTTATTATTGTGAAAAAATTCAATTTCAAAACCATCAAATGTTTCTCAAAAAAATTATATAAATTTAAATTTGTAAATAAGAAAAATTTTATCCTTAAAATTTAATAAAATAAAATCGAATATAATTTTAAAAATTACATGAAAAATCAATCAATTTTAGCAAAATATTCATGGAATTATAATTTCAGCACAAGATCATCATTTTTTCTATTTTAACTCATTTAATTAAAGTGTTTCCCAAAAATATTACCAACATGATGTGGAAAACATTTATAAATATAGAGTCTCATTAAATTCCCCAGCAATTAATATTGTTTTTGCTCAAGAAATTACCAAGACAATTTTAATAGCAAATAATGAATCTTAAGAATAAATAAATTAGAATGTAACAATGAATTAGTATTCAAATAAATATTTCCATCATGGACTCTCTCAAGTATAAAATTTTATTTTCCCCTTAAAATAAAATAGTTTCAGTTCAAATTTTGATTCCTATTTAAAAAAAATGATTCAAATTAAAAAAATTAAAAAAAATTAAACACGCATGAATTTCATCAAACTATAAATTTCAAACATATCTTTACCTCTAGGTGAACTGACTCACATAATTAAAAAGGATAATAATTATATTCTCTATTTGGATGAGTAATCATAATATTATAAGGAATCATAAATAACTCCTATGAGATCTTAATTATTATAAGAATGAAAAAATTGGGGCCCATATTATATTTGGATTTTTAATTCATAGACTATTTGGATGCATATATTATGATTTTAATTGGAACAAAAAAGTTCAAACACAATAACAATTGTATAAAATTCATCCAAAATTTAACCGATAATAAATTATTTCAATAGCTAAATAAAATTGGTTTTTTTAATTAAATACAAGTAATAATAGAGATTAACCTCATCAAATTGGCATTACAATATTCAAACTCAGGAAAAAAAATTACCCACTGAAAATGAAGGTAAAAGCATAAAAAATCATCAATTTTAAAAAAAATTAAGGGCTTTTAATGCATATAGTAGTGAATATAAATTAGAAAAACTCTTCCACCACACTTAACACCTATATTTTTCCCCAATGCGGGATTTGAAAGTGGGACAAAGAATTTAATAAAATTTAGTTCATCCAGATTTAATAATTTTATTAGTTCAAAATCATGTTGATGGGGTATAATAAAATTCACACAACATGCCACCACAATCTAAAAATAGTTATTAAGAAAAAAATTTAAAAAGTATATGATTTTTTTCATTTTTTTATAGAAACGTGATTTTTCAATTTAGTTGAAGTAGCAACATGTTAATCATTTAGTTAAGTAATCGTCCTCTTCGTGAAAATATACAAAAATAACCTCATGATAGTTCAAACACTTAAGAGGGTGTTAAAATTAGATTTAAAATTAGGTAAATAAAAAATTTCAATGAAAATAAACTAATATGTTATAGTATGTCTAGGGGTGGGTGCAAAGGAAAGAAATTTTATATGTAGAGGTTCAAAATCAGGACCTCCTCAACTCACCGCTATGGGTAGAGTATGGGAGGAACTATTAAACTTCAACCCATATGGATCACTGAAAAATAACTAGTCCATACATAAGACCCCATACTTTTACGCTAAAACACTCTTAAAACTTATAATGGTTGGGGAATTTCCCCAACACTTAATTTCATAATATGAGAAGATTTTAATAATATATCACAATCAAGGAAGTGTGTATAAATATTCAAAACAAATATATTTTAAAGCATAATGAAAAATAAAATTCCCCTAATAGTGAAGCTTAAAACACATTAATACATTACAACACTCCCCTTCCTTATTTTAGTAAAGTTTTCTTGTTATAAATTATATCTCATACAAAATAAAGAGATAAAAATGAGATTCTAGAAGTTATAGTTCAAGAAATAAAATAACCGTAGACACGGTTAAGGGAAGTTTATTCTTGAAAACTCTAACTGGAAGTGCTTCATGACAATGAAAATTATTAGAACTCCTCTAAAAAATCTTAAAATTTCTTCCCATGAGGTACTTTAAAAACAATATAAACCTTCCCTATAATCGAATAGAAATGAGTGAAACCAAGGTAGAAACACAAGATGATTTATAATTATTAAAAAAAATAAAACAATAGAAAAACCATGGGTTATATCCGATACAATGCTAAATTTATATTCTATATCCATAAACAACTATTTATCAATTATCAAGAACGAATAATATATCAAATACCTTTTGTTTCCCTTAAAAATAATATTTTATTCTCTATGCACTAACTAGAATAATAATAATATCTTCTCCAAAATTTTCAAAAATATTTATTTTTAATCACTATAAGAATAGTAAAAAGTCCATACCACTTGGATTTCTATTTTTCTGGAAATATTTTACGTTTGGAATTAAAATAAGAACCTTCTAACTAGCTTTAAATTCTCTATTCTAAACTAAAAATTCAAGAAAACCCTTTTTCCTCTCTTTATAAAACCTATCATTTTCATATTACTCCATTGTAATCTCATCCATCTCACTCAGTTTAAGAATTATTCTTTATTAAGAAGTATTAAAATAGCACTTCAAAGCCTTCAAAGACCAATATGACTTGTGTTCAAAATTCATATGAAAATGACATAATTTCCCAAACAACAACCAATATAGAGACATAGAATTTGGGGTTTTGAATGCAGTTATGTAGTTTCATAATGCTTTATCCATTTTCAAGGACTAATCCTTACTAGAACTTTAAATAGTTTTATCTAAGATTTGTTTAAGATCCCTATTTGAAATTTCAACATGTCCACTAGATTGTTAAAGATAAGTAGTCATATTCTAGGGAAACACCTATACTTCTCCATCAAATATATAAACTAGAAATTTTTAAATTGGGTTCCATTGTATATTGTAAAAGCCTTTGGTACTCCAGATTTTGTAAAGATGTTATTTTCAATGAATTTAATCATATTTCTAGCATTACTTTTGGGTAATTGCACTATCTCAACCCAATTTTAAACATAATATATAGCTACTAAAATATACTCATTCCCATGTGAAGATGGAAATGATATTACAAAATCCAAGACCCAAACATAAAAAATATCAACCTTCAAAATTCCTTTCTGAAGAAACTCTTACATTATACCCACATATCCGAGCCTATGACACTTATCATAGTCCAAAACTAAACTTCTAGTTACTTAAATAATGTACTCTAATAAAATAAACCTTGAATAAATTTTTGAATTGTTCTTTCTCTTCCATGATGGCCTCAATAAGGAGAGGAGTGACAACTCGCTAACATGAGAAATATTACTTCCTCTGAAACACATCTCTAAAAAATCTAATCAAACGCCTCTAAATTAGGAAAGGTCATCCCGTAAATAGTACATAGGTTCAATAATAAATTTCTTCCTTTTATTTTGAGTAAAATCCTTAGGCATCACACTGGTAGCCAAAACGTTTGTGAAATCTACATACTAAGTATATTTTATGACTGTAGAAAAATATAGTTTTTTATATAAAAATAAGAATTTATCTATTAAGTATCCTCAATTTGGTTACTATAAAAAATAGAAAAATGATCTTCCAATCCTTTTTTTCCTCATTTTTATATTTGATCTCTAAATTGAATTATTATAGAAAAAGAATCTATCAAATCAACCTAGGGTTTTCCTCTTTTTTGGATAGAAAGTATTTCAAGGAGGGATGGTCTGAGAAAACAATGAATTTTAAATATATTATGTGCTTCATAAACTTTTACAGAGTAAAATATATAGTAAACAACTTTTTTTAGTAGTGGTGTAATGTATTTGGGTATTATCTAGAAATCAGCTCGTATAGTGCAACACAAGAAATTTTTTATCTTTATTCTACCCTAAAACTACTCCTATATCAACATTACTTTCATCACACATAAGTTAAAATGGAATTTTATAATCAGGTCCAATGATAATTGGTGAATAAGTGAGTTTTCCCTTAATAAGTTTTAAAGATTCAAGAAATTTTTCATCAAAAAATAATGGTGTATCAATATATAATAGTGAGTAAATATTCCTAATGATTTTAGAAAAATATTTTTTGAATATCCAATAAAAACCATCATGGAACCTTTGATGTTTACAAGAGGATGAAGCTTTTGATTGACCACTATCTTAGCATTATCTACCTCTATACCCATCTTAGCCACCTTATCACAAAGTACAATGCCTTATGTAACCAAGAATTGACATTTATCCAAATTAAGAATAATATTGTTCTAAATGAATCTATCTAAATCAAGTTCTATATTATGAAAACATCTCTCAATAGTACTTCCAACAATAGAAAATTTTTCCATGAAAACCTCAATGATCTTCTCAATCATGTATAAAATGATTTCTATCATACATATTTGAAAGGTATTTATAGAAGCATATAATCCAAAATAAATTTTCTAGTAAGGAAATTTACAATAGGGGAATGTGAATGTGATTTTATTTTTATCTTTTGAATCTATTGAGATCTAGTTATAACTAAAATATCCATCCATAAAACCAAAAAATTCATTTCCAGCTGGCCTCTAAACAATTTGATTGAAAAAAGACATTGTAAAGTAATATTTTATATTAGAATAATTAAAATTTATATAGTCTATACGAACACTCCATTTTTTATATTTTTTAACTTTAATATGTTCATTTTTCACATTGGTAACAACAGTGAATAAGATTTTTAATTTTTATTTATGACATCTTGGTGATAAACCTTGGGGATGTGCTTATGAATGTCTCAATTAAATTATTTATCCACATTTTCCATGTTATGATTCATGTTATTCTTATTATTTTATGTCTCTTATTCAGGCCTTATTGTTATGATTCATATTATTATTGATATGTCTCATAATCACATGTTTTTTCTCCATTTCTTATTCCCATACTGGGCTTCATGATCACCCATTTACTTTGATGTATGTCCCAAGGATATTAGATGTAGTAAATTTAACATATATTGAACACATGAATATTTATTTGAAGTAGATTTAGAGGGATGTTTTATGTTTTCATGTATTATGTAGATTATTTCCAAGAAACTGAACTTTAAAAGATCCTCTATTTTTACCATGTAATGAATATTTATATAATAAAAAGGAATTATTTCATAGAAGACATCCATAATTAGTTTATAAGGGAGTTGGTGATGAAGAAAATTTCTAAGAAGGTCCATCAACATGTATCAGTCCTCATAAAATACCTCTCCATCCTCTTGACAGAATCTAGTAATCTTGTTTCAAAGTTCTCCCTTAAATCTCTTAGGATAAAATTTCCTAATGAACAAGTTGTAAATTTGTTTTAATTTTTCAAAGATGTTTTCATATAAGGGAAAAAACAATTTCTTGCATTTCCTTTTAAACATAAAGAGAAACTATAATTTCTATTTCGTTATCACTTAACCCTTGTAGTGGCAGTTTCTACACTTTATTGTAAAATCCCTAATACATTCTAAAGAGTCCTCATTAGGCATTCCATTAAATGCAGAAAATAGTGATAGGCGTGATTATTTTAGCACAAATTTTATGACCCTTGGTTTCAATCTAATTAATGATGTATTTCGTGAAACCTAAAGGAATCTTGTACTCCTTCGTCTTAGGGAATTCAATATCTTGAATAATTGATGGATGAAAATTTTGTTCATTAAATTCAAAAGTTCTCTCTCTCTATCTTTCAAATATTTCATCTCATTTATATTTTCTTTTCATAGATATCATAAATGTTTTTAAAATTCAGTATTTAGTGACTCTAGATCTTGAGAATCACACCTTGTGATTATGCACTATAGACATAAATATAAATTTCCCATATAACCCAATAGATCTTTCTTTTTTTAAATAAGATTTTGATTGTTTCTTTTTTTTTATTTTTAACATAATTTTTATAATTTTTTCTGTTTTTTATGATTTTTTTTTCAATGTGTGAGGACTTTCGTGGAAGAAATGCAAAAAAATGATGGTTGTGACATTGAATATCTAAAATTTAAACCTAAAAATTACTTGATAGTATGAAACCAAATATAGAATCCTCAATGAAGGAAATTGAGAGTGTATTCCAAAAGAAAAATAAAAAACTAAACCAAAACACAAGTCTATGAAATCAAAAGTGATGAATATTTTTTAGAAAAAGAAGAGAATGGGAAGATGATGATGATTAGAAAATATGATGTGTAAATATAAGGATAAAAATAGATGAGGAAGAGATGAATAAGGATAATAAGTAAGTGGAATTTCAATTGATTTGTTTAAAATGTATTTCTTCTTTCACAAAAAGTTAATTGCACATGCATCCAAAAAATTGATTATGTTAGTATACTTCAAAAATATATTAACCTATAGATAGATTATTCTTATAGTTCACCACTTACCAGATACATTCATCTTGATATTTTTAAATAAGTTACAATCAAAGAAATATAGTCAAAAGATTCAAACATTTTAAAAAAAATCATAAGAGGATTAAACAATTTTACAACAAAAATTGATCTCACTAAAATATTATGATGTAATGGAAATTTATTTAAAATAGTGATACAATGATTTGAAAATATAAACTAGGAAATTTAATTCCCCATATAGAATTTTAACCAACAATCATTTTAAAATCAAACATACAAGATTTACATATCAAGAAAAAAATAAGAATAAAATGATAAGTATTTCATTTCTCTCCCTCTCCTCAAAAAGATCCTACACTACTTTTACATAAATTCCTTATTAGTGAAATTAGTAAGTTATTAATGGAGCATTAAACACATTTTATATGCTTGATCTCAAACTTCATAAAGTTTAGAAAATTTGTAGGATTTATCATCATTTTTAAACCAATAAAAAAGAATATTCATGATTCCACAACTTCAGACCCCTAACAATACTAATAAAATCTCAATTGCTTCATTTATATAAAAGTTCCTTATCCAAACTTCTTATACAGTGGTTAAAGTGGACATGATATCACCTAAATTTGGACAGCACTCAACTGTTGAGACAACCAATCTTCTAAAACTGGTCTCATTTGTAGCATTTCATCGAATATGTGGTGTACAAAAAACTCTAGTCAATAATTTTTAATAAATGATAACATAGAGGCCCCACCATCTTCATTTTCTTCATTGAGAATATCATGTAGCAATAGAAAATCATAAACAAAAAACTCTCAAAGGCATCTTAAACATTGCTTCATCCATGAAGAACAATATTTCCTAAAAATAGGTTTCATTCAAATCTTCTCATTCTTCATCCATCCTCATACTCATGTTTTCACACATCCCAGCCATCAAATTCAGCCAGCTTCTTCCATGAACGTCTTCACTCTTCTTTGATGGAAACCACTCTTCAACCTCAGCTAATCATTTTCTGTCTTCTATCAATGGTGGACTATTCAACAATCCATACCTCAATCAACAAAAATAATATTCCTAAGACTCCCAAATTATTCATAAGTTAAAAATCATAGCCTTAACATGGAAATCCCTTGGATCATAATCCTAGGATTAGGCTATCTTCCACATGTTAGGGTTTGTCTGGTTCGTTGGAAAGCCATAAACAGCCAATGTTGAACTTGGTTTGGCCTCACTAAAATTACTCCCAAATTTTTAATCCCATTTTCCTTATATTTTCTTAATTCAAGACCATATTCTCCAGAAGAAAATCAATGTTCCTTCTTCATAGTAACCTTTAAATCATTATTCATCAAATTGAAACCATGTATTTAACTTTGATGTGGTTTAAATTTCCAAGTAATGATTTAATATCACAATAATATTCATTAAATCTCAATCAAATTTCCACAACCTTGAGCTTAAATATCGAGTTTATGTGGGTTGGGTTCAATCATCAAATAGGATAAATTATCATATATGAATTTATCTTAAGATCATGCCTCAGATAAATCTCATATGAATAGGAGGCTCAAAATTTAACTTAAAGGTAGATGGAAATTTATCTTATGTTATTGGACACAATTTTCAAATGTTGAACCAAATTAAATAGATTCTCTTATTGGATATTGTGAATTATTTTTCCGCAGATCATTTATATGAAGATAAATTCTCTATAATGGGAAATTGAAATTATCTTACAAAAAAATCAAAAACAAATTCTCACTAAGAAAGCTTCCAATCAATGCACAATCTATTGCACAAAAAAATATTATAAATCAATTATAAATGAAAAAATATGATAACCAAAATCTATGAATCAATAATACACAACAAATAACTATTCCAAAAATATTAACTAGATTGAAATTATAATTACACAATGATTATTTAAATTTAGATCATGCACTTTTTATGAAATTAAAATCCAACATAAAAATAAGATCAATTCCACCATTGAGAAAAAAATATTTCCATAAAAGATTATTATTGTGAAAAAAATCAATTTCAGCAACATCAAATTTTTCTTAAAAATTATTATATAAATTTAAATTTGTAAAAACAACTATTTGATCCTAAAAATATAATAAAATAAAATAAAAGATCATTTCAATAGTTCTATGCCAAAATAACTCAATTTCAGCAAAATATTCAGGGAATTATAATTTCAACACAAGATCGTCAATTTTTCTATTTTAAATAATTTAGGTAAACATTTTCATAAAAATAATACCAGCACGATGTAGAAAACATTTATAAATATAGCGTCACATTAAATTTCCCCACAATAATTTTTTTTACCCTTAATCAATTACTTATCCAATTTTAGTAGAAAATAATGAATCTTAATATTGACAAATTGGAATGCCATAATGAATTAGTCTTCAAAGAAATATTTCCCTCATTGACTCTCTCAAGTTGAAAATATGATTTTCCTTTTAAAATTAAATAGTTTCAATTCAAATTTGGGTTCCTATGTTACAAAAATGATTGAAATTTAAAATTTAAAATAATAATTAAACACACATCAATTAGAACTTCCAAATTTCTCTTTACCTCTGAGTGAACAACTCACATAATTAAAATTAATAATAATTAGATGCTCTATTTGGTTGATTAATCTTAATAATTATAAATAAGAATAAATAACTCATCCTAGAGCTTAAAGAATAGAACAATGAAATAATTGGTCCCAACCTAGATTATGATTTTTATTTCATATCCCATTTTTATTCCTAAATTATAAGTTTAATTCAAATCTAAAAGATCAAAAATAATGAAAATTGTTTAACATTTATCCAAAATTCAACTAATAAAAATATATTTCAAGAGGGTAATAAAAATTATGTGTTCAATTAAATACATGGATTAATAGAGATTATCCTCATAAAAATGGCATTACAATATTCAAACTCAAGAAAATATTGTACCCACTAAAAATGAAGGTAAAATCTTGAAAAATAAAAAATTTTGAAAAAAAATAATTAAGGGTTTTGAATGCATAAAATAGTGAATATATATTAAGAAAATAAATAACAATTCTCCCAAAATTAAAACCTATAATTTTCTGTAATGATGAATTCAAAACTGGGATAAAAAATATAACAAAATTTAACTCGGTCAGATTTAAAAAGTTCCTTAGTTTAAAATCAAGTTGAAGGGGTACAATAAAATAAAAAAACCATGCCACTACCATATCAAAAGATTTATTGCGGTAAAATTTAAAAATTACATGACCTTTTTTCTTTTTTCATAGACACATTAATTTTCAACTTAGTTAAAGTAACAACATGTTAAGAATTGGCTTTTTTAATCATCATCTTTGTGTAAATATACTCAAATAACATCATAAATGTTCAAACACATTAAAGGGTATTAAAAATAGATTTCAAATTGGGTTCATAAAAATTTTTAATGTAAAAGAACTAATATGTCACAGTAGGTCCAGGGGTGGGGGTAGAAAGGAAAGATATTACAGATATAGATGTTCAAAATCTGGACCTCCTCAACTCACCACCATGGGTACAGTAGGGGAGGAACCACAAAAATAAACCCCATGGGGCTTAATAAAGAAGAATAAACCCAGAACTAACTCCCATGACTTGCAGAACTAAAACACTATAAACAAGTTTAAACTAAAAAAGGGAATTTCCCCAACACTTAATTTTATAATATGATAAGATTTTAACAGGATATCACAATCCAGAAAGTATGCTTAAAAATTCAAAACAAATATTATTCAACTCCTAATGAAAAATAATAATCCCCTAATAGTGAATCTTAAACCATTTGAATTCATTACAATACTCCCCTTATTTATTTGATAAAGTTCCCTAGTTAGCAATTGTAGATCCTACAAAATAAAGAGATAAAAATGAGATTCCAAAATTTATAGTTTATGAAATAAAATAACCATAGATACGATTATGTGAATTTTAATCCTAAAAAATATAATTAGAAAAAATACTTGATATTTAAAATTATTAGAACTCTTCTCCAAATGCTTGAATTTTTTCTATAAGGTACTTGAAAAACAATATCAAAATTCCTTATAATAGTAGAGAAATGGGTGAAACCAAGTTAGAAACTCAAGATTATTTATTATTATAAAAAATATAAAAAAATTGAAAAACCATGGGTTACATCTCATATAATTATAAATTTATACTCTTCATCTAGGAACAATTGTTTCTCAATTCTCAATCACAAATAAGATATCCAAACCCTTTTGTTTCCCTTAAAAATAATGTTTCATTATCTATCCACTAACTAGAATTATTCTATTCTATTCTCCAAAAATTCAAAAAACTCTATTTTTAAGAACTATAAGAATTGTGAATGGTCCAGACCACTTGGATTTCAATTTTCCTAGAAATAGTTTATGTCTAAAATTAAAGAGAATAACCTTCTGACTAGCTTTGAATTATCTATTCTAAATGATAAAATCTTTAAAAACATTTTTCATCTCTTCATAAAACCTATAATTTTAATAGTAATCCCTTCTAATATTACCCATATCACTAAGCTCAATGAGCATTCTTTCTCTGATAGTCTTAAAATAAAAGGTCAAATCCTTAATTGACCAATATGATTGGTATTGAAAATCTATATAAAAATTACATGATTTCCCAAAAAAAAACCTATATACAGACATAGAAATTTGGGTTTTCAATGAATTTATATAGGCCCATAATTAATCATCTATTTTCAATTAATAATCCTCCCTTGAACTTGAAATTGTTTTCACTAAGATTTTTTTAAGCTCCCTATTTAAAATTTCAACCTATCCACAAAATTGTTGATGGTAAGTAGTCATGTTATATGGAAATTCTCATAATTATCCATCAAATATTTAAACTATAAATTCTTAATGTGGGTTCCATTTTCTTTTATGAAATCCTTTGGTACTCTATATCTTGTAAATATGTTCCTTTAAATGTATTTAATCATATTGTTATAATTGTTGTTGGGTAATTCCACTCTCTCAACCTACTTTAAAACATAATCTATAACTACCTAAATATACTCATTACCACGTGAAGATGGAAATTCTCTCATAAAATCCATGCCCTAAACATCAAAAATATCATCCTCTAAAATTAATTTATGAGGAAACTCTTACTTTCTACCCACTTTTCCTAGCCTCACACATTTATAATAGTCCAAAACTAATATCTTAGTAAATTAAACAATATAGGACAATAAAATCTAACTTGAATGACTCTTTGGGTTATCCTTTATCATCTTCAATGACCTCCCCAAGGAGAGGAGTGAAAAATCACTATAATGGGTAAAAAAATCATTTAAAGCGTATATCATTAAAACCCCATAAACACACCTCCTAAATAGAAAAGTGTCATCCTAATATATTACTTAAGTTCAAAAATAAATTTCTTCCTTTGATTTTAATTAAAATCCTTAAGAATCACTCTCTTAGCTAAAAAGTTTTAGAAATCTGCAAACTAAGTAGACTTTATGACATTAACATCAAGTAGTTTTTCATAAAAAAAATAAGAATTTATATCTCTAGGATCATCAGTTTGGGTGCTAGACAACCTATAAAAATGATATTCCAATACACTTTCATCCTCATGTTTATATTTGATCCCTAAATTTAATTACTCCAGCAATATTATCCATCAAATCAGCCTCATTTTTTCCTATTTTTTGTATAGAAAGTATTTCAAGGGTGAATGGTTTGAGAAAAATATGAATTTTGAATATATTAGGTACTGCCTAAAATTTTCCTGAGTAAAAACTATATCTAACAACTCCTTTTTAGTAGTGGTGTAATTTCTTTGACCATTATATAGAAATTGGCTTACACAGTTCACCGTATGCAATTTTTTATCTTTCTTATATCCTAAAATTTCTTATACATCAACATTACTCACATCACACATATGTTAAAATGGAATTTTATAATCAGGGGCAGTGATAATGGGTGAACAATTGATTTTTTACCTTAAGAAGAATAAAATATTCAAGAAATTTCTCATCAAAAAATAAATTCATATCATTATCTAACAATTATCAATGAATCCTAATGGTTTTAGAAAAATATTTTATGAATGTATGATAAAAAATAGGATGTCCTAAAAAGATTCAAACATATTTGATGGTTACTAGAGGGGGGAGATTCTGAATGACCTTTATCTTAGCATTATTTACCTTTATACTCAACCTAGACACCTTATGAACAAGTATAATTCCTTAGGTAATCATGAATTGACATTTCACCCAACTAAGAATAATATTGGTCTATAGGAATCTCTCTGAAACATGTTCAAGATTATGAAAAAATGTCTCAATAGTACTTCAAACAATGGAAAATGTTTACTTTAAAACCACAATGATCTTCTCAATCATGTCTAAAAATACTTTTATCATGAATCATTGAAAGTTTTTTATAGAACCAAATGATCTAAAGGGAATTTTACTGTAATAAAGTTTCCCAAAGGGCTATGTGAAAGTGGTTTTATCTTGATATTTTGAATCTATTAGGATCTTATTGTAACTAAAATAGCTATCTAGAAAACACAAAAAAAAACATTTTTGGATAGACTATCAAAATTTTGATCTAAAAATGAAATTATAAAATAATATTTTCTATTAAGATAATTAAAAATTATATAATCTCAAAAAAATCTTCATTTGGTATATTTTTTAACCTAAATATGTTTATTTTTATCATTGGTAACATCAGTGAACCCGCCCTTCTTAGAAACTACCTAGACGGAGCTAATCCAAGAATTATCTAGGATTGAATAAATGATTCTTGTATCTAGAATCTTAATTAATTCCTCTCTCACAACCTCTTTTATAATCATATTTAACCTTTTTTGATCCTGAACTCTCAGTTTGTGGTTAGGTTCCATAGGGATCCTATGAATACATAGTGAAGGACTAATATATTTGATATCTGAAATGTTATATCCTATGTTTTTTTACTTATTCAACATAGATTATAGATTTTCATCTTTATTTTTATCTAGTTCGGTAAAAATGTTGACATGCAGTGAAGAGTTTTCACCCAAAAAAGAATATTTTTGGTGTAATGGAAAAGTTATAAACTCAAGTCAAGTTTCATCTTCACTATATAGGAGACTATTAATCCTAGTATTTCTAAATTATTAAACTAGTTTCTTAAAGTGAGTGTGAAAATTTGATAGATTCTCAATTTCATGTTCAAAATCCCACTTTTCCTCACTACTGTCGAAAGTGGATAACTCACTATACTCAGTGTCTAGAATTTGTTTTAAGATGTTTTTATTATCAAATTCATTAAAATGTTTCAAAATATCACCCTAATATGTATCAAAATATTCCATAAATTTTTTTTAAAGTGGGAAAATTTTCTCACCATCCACATGATTTTTTTCAGCTACATATTGTTTTAAAAATTCTCCTTGATGATTTAATAAGTCTTGAACTTATATCATTTCATCTCTATAATAGTTCTCACCAAATGTTTGTTCTTTCAAATTTTTAAAAACATTAAACTCTTCTTATTATTAACCAAACATAAAAATTAGACCACTCGTTCCCATATTGATAAAATATATTCTAGTGGATAAGAAGGGCCTACCAAAGCTGATAGGTACCCATTGGCCACACCGCACATCTTGAATAAAAAAGTTAGTAGGAAACAATAGCTTACCAAATCATACAAGTAGGTCATTAACTCTCTATATGGGATGTGTGAAATATCATTCAACCAGTTATAAGACCACAATGGTAGGTTTTAATAATCCGAATGACAACTATTGAAACAGTGAGTATGGAAGAATATTTATTATTGAAACAATGTCACAAATATATATCAACTAACCAATATTTCCTAAGGTTTATGGAATGACTAAAGTCCATGAATATTTATGTCTTGGTGGGATTTGTTTTGGAGAACATCACTTCACTCTTCAGTGAGGCTGTAAGTAGAAAATTATTAAAAAAAATCTCATTTTTAATGATTTTATTGAGATATTTCAAGTATGAATGAATTTTAATCAAAGATTGGATGAAGGGAATTTTCAAATCGATCATATTAAAAATCCCAAGGAATTTATGAAATTTTAGTCTTTTATTTTTTTATTTTAATCTTTTAAGGGAAGGTATGGATGGGGAAAAATTCCAAATAATACAATTAATTTCCCAAATTTTATCTATATTTTTTTACCTTTATTATTTTTCATTTTATTGTCTTTTTATTCTTGATTTTTAGGTAGAACAATTAGATTTATTTAAATTTTAGCAATGTTTCACGTATTTATATATTATGTATTACCAAGATTTTAGTGTTTAGATTCATCTCTATTTTAATTTTGAGATTCCCTAGGGTAATCTCTAAATTCCCCTTGATTTTTAAACCAATCCTAGTAACTACATATATGAAACTCTTTTGAGGGGTATATTTTAGTGGTACAAGGTAGCTTTCATTTATCTCTTGATTTCATATCCCTAGATAGTTGACCCATTATAAACTCTAATTTATACATTATATAATTAGTTTGATACATATCATAATCATGTTTATTTGTTTATGAATCAAATTTACCAATCAACTTTTGAAACATCCTTTTCATATCATCTTTAGGACAAGAAGTTTCAGCCTTAGTATGATTCTGAAATTGTTTTCTTTGTTGATTTTAAAAATATGGGGTAAGTACTAAATTTTTAAAAATTAATTATTATTTATGAGATAAATTGGTGTGGTTACTATATATAATATTTTAATGTTTTAAAAATAGATCATTTGTAGATTTCATCCATTAACAATGACCTAAAAAATTAGAATCTTTTAATATTCAGACCGGCATGTCAATGTTTGGACAACATGTACTTGAGTGTCTGAACATACCATTCCATTGACACTACACTCAAATATTTTAGTTTTAGTTTTAACATCCAACTTGATTATTCATTTTTTGACATTTTGATTCATTAGGGACTAGATTAGGTCTTTTATTTCATCTAATTTAACATTCATTTCCAGCATTAAACTAGTGTTATTCCCTCTTCTATTTACTCTTCATCTGCTGTAATCATTATGTTATTAATTAAGAGCTAATGTGTTAAAAGTTTACCAAAGATCTTCATCAATTTAATCAATGTAATTATCTCTAATAGATTGGTCAAAGAATTTCTAACCAAAATGTAAAAAACCATCATAAAAGATGTACCATCCCAGAATTTTTTTAAATTTTATTTATTTATGAAATAAATGTTTTTTAAATAGTATATAATATCATGAATTTAAAATATAAAGAAAAAATAATAGGATTTTACATCATTAACAATTAATAATTACATTATTTTTCTATGACACTAATAAAAGTTACAAATATTACAACTTGACAAAAAATGTTAAATATAATAGCTAAAATGAGAATATATATATCACCCCAATCTACTAGAATCATCACCCCCACTAAAAATTCTATATAAATGATACAAGATATTACTAAACTAATCAAAATCTCAATAAATGAAAATATAACCTTAGGGGGAAATTGGAGTGAATTTTTGAGTAAAAGAATGAAGTGGTATTTATAGGGTATAAAGGGAAATGTGACTAATGGGATTTGGCCATTATATAACCATTGGTCAATATGAATGTTGAAAACTATACCCATGGTTGATAATTTTACCATTAAAATTAGTGTTTTTAAGTATTAATGATGAATTTTAATTGATGCAGAAAGAAGAATTAATGGTTTCAACTAGTAGAGTCCTGATATTTGAAGTCCATTTGTCAGAACATGGGAGGGATGTGTCGTCATTGGGGATCTCCATTAACCATGACCAATATGAGCTTCAATAAGTGAATCTAGAACAAAATTTCATGTGGGATAAGTTTAAGTTAGTGGAGATTACCACTCATTTGATGTTAGCCGAGCCACCCCACAAAACTACCACTATCGCACACATTACCCTTAGGGTGTATACAGATGTAATAAAGGGTTACGTGTATAGACCTTAGTTACTTAAATATTTCTCTTTATAAATAAAATTTTTATTCCATGAATTCCTATTAATAATGGTTTTTTTAATAAAATATATGTTTAATTGAGATAAATTTGATAATTTCATTGTTGGACACAAATAAAACATAATTATATTTTTCTAGAAAATATCTACATTTTTATAATAAACTCAAGTATTATGAATAATATTTTTTTAATAAAATATTATTTTATAACACACTCAATTAAATATAAATGATAAAATAATTTTAAATTGACCTAGGAAATTTTTTGTAAGTGTCAAAATTTTCATTATACCTTAAAAACTACTATTTTTAAATAAATAGGGATTTTTATATTTAAAAATTAAAATTATAATATTTATAGAATTATTATGGAAAAATAAAAATTATATTTGAAATCATAACACTGAAATTATGTTAGGTATAATTTATGATAATTTTCTAAAATACATTATTTTTTTATGAATAGTAAAAAAATATAGTTTTGGGTTTTCATTATATTTTATGACTTTATAATTATGTCATAATGATTTTAAAAATAATTAAACATAATATATGACCTAAAATATTTTATTTTATTAATATTAATTATTTTAATATATTTTAATCAATTTCTAAAACTATAAGTGACTTTCCAATGTCTAAAAAGAAAATTTTGATTTTTAAAACATTACTTTGTGGAATCATTAATTTTCCATGCCAAAATAAGTATTAAAAAATGGTTTTTGGTTTTGGTGATTTAAAATATCATAA
This sequence comes from Viscum album, assembly GCA_963277665.1. Taxonomy (NCBI): domain Eukaryota; kingdom Viridiplantae; phylum Streptophyta; class Magnoliopsida; order Santalales; family Viscaceae; genus Viscum; species Viscum album. Next base: position 1,815,788,861 of record OY728156.1, read on the forward strand.
AATGTGGCCCAAATTTCCAAAACCATGATGAAAAAATGGGTAAGCCAATGGTTTTTTATTTTCCACACCCAAGTTTTCCAAGACCTGTATTTGGAAATTATTAAACTATTCCTCCAATTTGGCTATAAATACCCACCCATTTAACCATTACCTTTCACACCCAATCCATAATTTATGAATTTATAGTACTATTTTCCTCCCAATTATCCCCCCTAGGTGTCCTCAAGCCCCCAAGGTTCGGTTTCTCATTATCTAGGAGTAACTATTCAAGTTAAGGGAATTATCCTTTCTCTTCAATTCAAAAACCAATTTTTGTATATATCTTATATATGTTAGGATTTATCTCTTCTATTACCTTTTTTTCATACCCTTATTTCCCGATTATGATTTATCAATGATATACATTTGTCCACTCTTAATTTACCCTTTTCTAGAACAGTGTTTTATACCCATCATTTTGTCGAATTTACTTCTCCAAATTCACTCTTTTATATGAGAAATTATCTTTTCTATTTTATTTGAATACCCAAACCTCTTTCTTTTAAATGTATATTCAAAAATATTTAAACATGGATTATTTATTTATTTATTTACATATATGAAACTAATATTTCCTTTCATGGGTTAAATATGATGTAATGATCATGTCTTTAAGCTCTTTTATATGCCAAGATTTTGATAAGAAACTCATTCTTAATTATCCATAGGTTATTAATGAAATGATTTATTATGATATGTGTGGATAAAATTTAATTAATTTATATTAAGTTTTTTCCATAATAGTTCTCCATTGTATTGGGTAAATAATTTAATCACTATACATGACAAGTTTTATGATACCTTGGCGAATAACATTAGTAATTTTTATTTATGCCACCTTAGTGATAAACCTTGGTGATGTGTTTATGAATACCTCATTTAAATTTTGTATCCACATTTACATGTTATTATTCATGTTGTTATTATTATTTTATTTCTCTTTTTCATGATTTATTCTTATGCCTCCTATTCTTATTAATATATCTCATGATCACATGTTTTTTGTCTCCCTTGCTTATTTCCTTACCGGGCTTCATGATCACCCCTTTCCTTTTATGTATGTACTTATGATATGAGATATGGTTAATGTAAATTAGTTTTAACCCATGAAGATTTATTTTAAGTTTATTTAGAAGGATGGTTTATGTTTTCATGTATTATGTACCATTTTTTCAAGAAACTAAACTTTAAAAGATCACTTGTTTGTACCATGTAATGAAAATTTATGTAATAAAATGGTAGGATGTCATAGAAGATATTAATAAGTAAGTGGGAAGGAAGTTTTTGATGAGTAAACTTTCTAATAAAGTCCATAACATGAATCAGGCCTCATGAAATACCTATCCATCTTCTTGATAGAAGCTAATAATATTGTTTCTACATTCTCCCTTAAGTATCCTAGGAAAAAATTTCATAATTAATTGGTTATAAATTTGTTACAATGTTTCAAAAATATTTTCATCAAGAGAAAAAAAAATTCCTTGAATATACCTTTAAAAAAATTTAAACTATATTTTTCAATTCATCCTCACTCAGCCCTTGCAGTGGTAGTCTGTACACTATATTGTAAAATCCCTAATAAAGTCCAAAGTGTCCTCATCGAGAATTCTATTAAATACAAACACTAGTGATAGGTGAGATTATTTAATCCCAATGTTTTAGACCCTAAGTTTATATATAATTTATGATGTATTTATTGAAACCTAATAAATATGTTAATACCTCATCTTAAGTCATTCAATTTCCTGAATAATTTCTCGTTGAAAATTTTGTTCACTAACTTCAACAGCTCTCTCTCTACCTCAAATATTTTATCACAAGTTTTTTTTATTTTCTTAGTGATTTTAAATTTTTTTGAAATTGATGATTTACTAACTCTTTATCTTTATAATCATACCTTTTTATCATGCACAATAGAAATATATATAAATTTATAGCATCACACAATAGATCTGGATTTTTTTAAAATACAATATTGATTGATTTTTTTTTTGATTTTTTAAACATATTTTTTAGAATTTTTTTGTGTTTTTTTATATTTTTTTGAATGTTTGAGGCCTTACCTAGAAATTAAGACAAACAATTGATGAATATGTCTTGAATATATCAAATTTAAACCTAAAAATTACAATATAGTAGCAAGCCAAGTATCAAATCCTCAATTAAGGCAATTGAGAGTGCATTACAAGAAAGAAAATCCAAAACTAAACAAAAACACATGTGCTTGAAAAAAAAGTGGTGAATATTTTATATAAACAAAAGATTAAGGGAAGATGATGATGATTTGAAAATACGATACACAAATATAAGGATGAAAAAAGATGAGTAAGATATGAACAAGGATGATAAGAAAGGGGAATTTCAATTTCTTTGTTTAAAATGTATTTCTTCTTTCATAGAAAGTTAATTGCACAAACATCCACAAAATTGATTAATTCAATACCATTCACAAATATATTAACATAAAGATAGATGATTCTTATATATCTCCACTTACTAGATAAATACATCTGTGAAAATTTTGAAGAAGTTATGATCAGGAAAAAAACACGTCAAATGATTCTGACATTTTAAAAAACCATCATAAGAGGTGTAAATAATTTTACAACCAAAATCGATCTCACAAAACAAATTCTAATGTAATGGAGATTAATTTGAAATATTTATATGAAGAAGTGAAAATATAAAACCATGAAATTGAATTAATCTAACATAATTTTAACCAGCATTCATTGTAAAATAAAACATAAAAGAGTTTTTGATTTAGAAAAAAATAAAGAAGAATAATATGAGACATTTTTACTTGATCTTCCTATCATCAACAAGATTCAGCACTACATACACTCAAATACCAATTTAGTGAAATCAGTAAATTATGATTTTAACATTGAATACCTTTTCTGAGCTTGATCTTAAAGTTAATCAAGATTAGGAAATTTTGAGTTTTCATCAACCTGTTTAAACCATTGCTTAAAGAATATTCATGATTCAATAACTTCAGAACCCTAACAGTTCTCATAACATCTTCATTGTTTCATTTATATTGAAGATCCTTATCCAAACTCCCTATATAGTGGTAAAATCTGCAATTACATCACTTAAATTCATAAAAAAAATTAGTTGTTGAGACAACCAAAATCCTCAAACTGGTCTCCGCCATAGCATTTCATCGAATAGGTGATGTACATGAAACATTGGTTTTTTATCTGTGATTTGAATTTTTTTAGACAATAGGATAGGGTACCACAAATTTTTAATATGGGGTTCTAAGAAGTGAAAACCCCATCCATGCTTCTCCATTCTGAGAGAGAAGCATGAATGGAGATCATATTTCTCCCTCTACTTCCAAGGAAGTATGAACCCCATTCTTACTTCCTTTGTGGAATTTACAAAGGAGGTTTGAATAGGGTTCATGCCTCTTGCTGACTGAATTTAAAAAAGGGGTGCCTCCCCCCCCCCCTTAAAATTTCATTCTTCTCCTCTTGTTTTTGTTGCAAATCCCTACATGAATTATTTCTCAACATATATTTGTGTATTTTAAGAAATTACAATTTCTATTTAAAATTTTAATTTTATAATTGTCATTTATTTTGTTTATATGATTTATTAATTTAATATGTATGGATACATGAATGTTTGTATGTATAAAGTAGTGTATTTTGCGTGATTTAATTTATGAATGATTTATTGTTTTTTATGATATAATTTATACTAAATGTTTAGAAAATTTAAATATGGTCTTTATATTATTAAAATATTATGTATAAAATGTAATTTATAGGGAAATAATATTTCTTTAAATTTTATTATTTTCAATTTAAATGGTGATTAAATAGATTTCAATATATTTATATGAATATAAAATATGTTATATTTAAAGTAACATAAATTTAAATAATAATATTCTATACACGTACGTAATTATCTATATAAATAATTAAAAATATATTAGTTATATTAAGAATAATTTTTAAATTTATTAAAATATATTTGTAATATTATTTTTTAATGGTATAAAAAAGTTCAATTTAAGTAATAATTTTAAATTATTTTAAGTATAATTATTCATTATTTAAAGTTATAAAGTATGAAATATAATTACATAAATTTTGGAAAGTAGAAATATGACACAAATTTTATATATACATAAGTAATTTTATAAAAATAAAAATTACGTAATTTTATAGTATCTTAATGGTTTTTATGTATGTGAAAATCATATTTCTTTTCTTACTATAATTAATAAATTTAAATTATATTAAGTATTATTTTCCATTCTTCTAAGTAATAAATTATGAAATATAATTACTTATATTTTGGAAAGTGGAATAATGACAAAAATATTATATATACATATGAAAAATTATAAAATTGAAAATAACAAAAGTGTACAGTATTTTAATGGTTAGTATGTAAGTATAAATTATAATACTTTTAATTAAATTTAATAATTGTTATTATTAAATATATATATATACATACACACATTAAAATATTGAAATTTTGGAAAGAATGTGTAGATATTTATTAAATGTTACATCTATTTATTATTAAAGTTATATAATATATAGAACATAATAAGTATTCCAAAAAAACATGTTAAAATTATTGTCTGATGACTGATCTTGAGATGACTGACCATTACATAGTTGAAAATTCTTGTATTTTATTCTATATGTGGTTATATAATTTGTAATAATTGCATATTTGTTTCCATGTTGATGACCTGTGAGTCATCCCTCTCGATGTATATAAGGACCTACGTGTCTTCCTGAAAAATGTTATCTATTATATACCCATAGACACCCTCACTTTCATGTGAGTAACCTTGTAGAAAAAAGGTGTTAGATAAGAGGTTTTCAACAAGATGAATTTCTATTTTAAAGGAGACTAGTGGTTTCTAAAATATTTGATAATAAAGTCTCTAGGAGTTCACCCATATTTTTTGGTTAGTTTATTATATAATGATAAACTTTTCCATAGAATAACTCTCGAGATCAAGTCATAGTTATTTATTCATAAGTAATTAAAATTTTTGAAACATTTGATGATGTGCTAAAATAATATATAAAGTTTTATTAAATTTTCTATATTAAAAATTTCAATGTCAATATATTTCAACAAGGAGGTTATTTATATCGATCAAGGTTTTAGTTATAGTTTTTCACATATAATAGTGACAAATATTCATGACAAGCTAAATATAAATAGATGTGTGACTACAGATATATATATATATATATATTATTTCTTAAATATTTTACATAAAGTGGAAAGATTTATAACATAATTAATATATTAAACAAACATGTTAGAAATTTAGAACATAATCAAGATACAAGATTTAGAACATAATAATGTGCAAAGATTTAGAACATAATAAAGTAATTTATTCATTCATAACTTATTTAAATAATTTAAAAAATTTATAATGTACTATATAATTTTTTATAATTTTTTTTCTAGGTAAGCATTTCTATGAATATATATTGCAATGGTGAGGTAATTTATACTGAGAAGGGTTATAGTTATAGTTTTACCCCTACAAGAGTGGAAAATATTCATGATTTTGTGACACTAGATGAAGTTCGTAGTATGATTCATATTTGGTTAAAAATGAGGGTTGATCAATCAATTACTTTAATAACATATCAATATATTCAATATCCTAAATTTTTATGGAACACCACATACCCTCTTATCGATGATGAGGATTGGATGGATGCATCATTTTTATTCAGTAAACAGTGTAGTAATGGTTTTATGGAATTATATGTGGTGATTTATGATATTAATGTGGTGTAACCTACTACTAAAGAGCCATGTTTTTTTGAACTTTGTAGAAGTCATTCCTCTATAACACTATCATTAATTTCATCCTCATATGACTCATGTGATAGAACCAAATTATAATGAATATGATCATCATTTGTAAGGAATATAGGGGACATCCCTAGGTGTACTACTAATATAATTAATGAAATTTTATATGGGGATAAAGTATCTGTAGAGATAAAGGAATATGATGTGAGTGAAGGTGATGTTGGGAATGAAACTTTTGAGGTTCCAATGATAGATAGGCATCCATCAATTAGTGGTAATCATGCTTTAATATTGACTTCCTTAGTCGAAAGAATGTTGTATGCACAAAATTTTTATTGGGATGTCATTATACAAGATACTAAATTCCTTGGAATTGTAGGTAATAGATATCCATCAACTAAAAACACCATATATGTCAGGAAGGAGTTTGAAAGTAAAGTTTCCACGGAAAATGTGATAAAACAATACCACATAGAGTGACATTTTACATTTGTAGTTGATCAGTCAAAGAAGGAAAAATATCTCATTCGATGTGAAAAATATGATCCAAAATGTAAATTTCGATTGAGAGAAATATATGATAATTTTTTCATGTTAGAAGATAACCAAATTAAGAGGCCCACACACTTGTGTACATCCAAGATTTTCATAGGATCACTCTTCAGTTGATACAGAGTTTATATCAACTGTTTTTATAGAGATGATTCGAACGTGTTAGGACATTCATGTGGCCCTTGTTTAGATTCTAATACAATACTTTTTTAACTATAATATATCCCATGGAAAATATTGTAATTCAAAACAAAAGGAAATTGTAAAAGTGTATGGTGATTGAGATAAATCCTATGAAATGTTTCTACATATTATGGAATAGTTATCTATCAAAAATCAGATTTTTTATCATTTATACACTATTAAGTATGTCTCCCAAATTCATTGAGTTGATCAATAAAATGTGATGTTCAATAGGATGTCTTGGGCATTCAGTTCATGTATCACTGTTTTTCCCAATTGTAAAAAATTCATTCAGGTCGACAGAACTTTACTTTATAGAAAGTATACTGGTTTTTGACTTATTTCTTCCAAATAGGATAGAAATTTTTATCATATAAAAATATCTTCCAATATGTTTAAAAAGAATAATTTTGAATCCTTGAGTTGGCTTTTGGCATGTATATAAATTCATGTCACATAAGACCGGGATGTGTGTCTGATATTTGATCTTCATTGATCGATTATAGAGGCCACTAATATTGATGGTGTTTCATGTAGAGAACCAAATGATTATCATTGATATTTATTTTGACATATTTCATGTAATGTTCATAACAATTTCATATATGAGACAATAAAGAATGTGATCCTTCAGTTGGGTATGTTTTTCTAATGTTACTTTTTTGAAAAAAATAATATCCTTATAAATACATTATTATATTATATTTTTAACATATTATCCCCAAAAAGAAAGGTTTTATCAACATATTTAAGAGATTCAAAGGGCTAATGAAGATTTTTAGGAATATATGATGTAAATTTCAAAGGATAAATGATCATTATCATATGATGGTGGTAGGAGATATGTTTATATGACCACTAATATAGTGGTTTACATAAATGGGGTCCCCAAGGGTGTGTACAAACTGCTGATCATAGGGTTAGTGAAAGATACATTTTATATTTGTGTGTACTACTTTGTTTAACAATTGCAATAGGACTATCAAATGATGGAAAATGGACTTCGTTTTAATCAGCATTTCCAAAGTGACATGAATCAGATACTATATGATACATTAGGATGTGTCTTCTAAAATTTGACCAGGTATAGAACCTCTTTTAGGTAAGAGAGTTTTATAAATAGGTTACAAGGAATAGAGGTCTAGTGATGGTGGTTATGTTGGATAATAGGTATTGTGATTACACAATGTACAAGCATTGAGATATCTCCATTCACGTGTTTTTTGAACTTATGCATCTATAAAAAAGTCATGGGAGCCTTATGTTGACCCATTGTATCATATGAACACTCTGGTTAGCTATTATAGTTCATCATGGATTCCTGTTGGTGACTTTCATTCAATCACATTGTGTGGTGACCAACTAATTGTTGTCCCTCATATTTCCAGGTTTTGAAATAAGGTTTTGTTCATTTTTGCTTTTCTTAATTTCTATCATTTTTTAAATTATTTCCTTGATATTACCATGTTTCACCCCTAGGGAAGACCAATGTTTATTTGAATCAAAAAATGAGATAGACTGGCCTCAGTAATAGATAGGGAGACTACGATATAGCATTTTTCCCATAGAAGGGAATACTCATAAGAGATGTCCCCAAGTGGTAGGATAGAGCTCTACTTCCCATCATCCATGATTGTGTCTGTTTATGTTATCATGAAAGTGTATATTTTTTTTCATATGTATAAATTTTATTAAGGAATCCTTTTATTTATAGGTTTCTCCATTTATGACCTGTTTCAACTCCGGTGTGTTTCATTTTTAGATTCTATCAGAAAATATTTTTTGATACTATAACTAATAAAAAAATAAACAAGTAATGAAAATGAATATATAATGAAGACACGTGTTTTATGTAGGTTTTTCATTACAGAGGATTTATATAAAAATATTTAGAAAAAATTAAACTTTAATGGAGATCAGTAAAATAATAAATTCATAGACTAAACCAACAAAATCAGCCTCATATATTTTTTTACCAATTTTTTCATCATAATGTTGAATTCTACATTCTAATTATCTACCTCATTTTTTTATTGTGGTTATTTAAAAAAAGTTTGCAAATTTTATTTAATTCAGTATAAAATGTAAGGAAGATATCATTTTTGCAGATCTAAGGTCCTCTATTGCTTAAATTTCACTATATGCATGATTCACAGCTGGTTTTAAAGGGATGTCCAGTTCCTCCTTTGAGTGTACAGATATCTCATAATTTATATCATGTTGCACTACCTCATGTCATAATTCTTCCATATTTATCGGGTTGGGTTCTATGGCATAGAAATGTGTTAGTTCTCATTTACCAACCATCAACTCATTGCTATGCTCATAGATAGATGGAGGCCAGAGTCATGTATATTCCATTTTACAGAGGGGATGACTACTACACTACAGGATGTGTCAATTATGTTGGGTCTCCTCATCGACGGTGCGTCTATAACAGGCCAAGGCATAATAGATTGGTTTGAGCTGGTTAATAGATTACTAGGCATTGAGGTCTGTGATGATAGAATGTAGAGACCCAAAGCTTGACATACATGGACATTACATTACTTTTGCAGAATACTCAGTACATAACAAAAACACACACACAAGGATCGTAATAGTTTAGTGTCTTTGGAAACTCGAAATATAATCCTCTAATCGTGGTGAAAGATCTTCAACATCTCCCTTAAAGATCTTCCATTTTTTTAAACCTAAAACCTTTATTTATATCCTGGGGAAAAGAAAACATAAAATTTTGAGCTCAAATGCTCATTAAGGGTAAACAAAAGAAATATCAATCACATCATATTCATAAGAACATAACATTTTGGAAATCTTAACCTGCAAAAGAGATCATAATTTCATAACATGGGATGAATCATAGTAGGGAAATGTAATCCCAATAATCATAACATAAAACATGAAACTTTGTGTCATACACACATAATCATAGAGAATCATTTCTTATTAGTCAAGACTCATTGCCAAGACTATCTTAGTGGACAAAGTCCCTTTCTGAACCAAGTTCATTCCTCATTTCAGTCCTGTTTCACTGAACCGGTATAACCTACCGTTCCAGCCATGTCTATCTCATGAGATATAAAATCTTTACCCAATGCATTGGAGGGAGATATAGGTCCCACCCATCTCATAATGATACCATTCTTATGTGTGCCACAAAATCATAAATCATACATCATTTCATAACCCATGTAATAAAAATGGGAATCTTAAACATCCTGATATCATAAAACAATTCATATAAGATAAAGGAATTCATAAAAATATAATTCCATCACAACATAATCAAATCAATGTAATAATGGGGATAAAAACAGAACCCTTTATTATCTTAAATGGAAAATAATTTTGATAAAACACTTGAACTCCATTCTTGAGGAAAATATCCTTTCTGATTCAAAAACACTTTTCCTTTCTTAACATGTCGTACAATTATAAACTAAAATAAGTTGATTAAAAATAAAATTAAAAACTTGTAAAGGAAGCTTCTTAGAAATAATGTTTTAAAAATCCATTCATGCCGTATAAGTTAAAAAACATTCTTTGTACTTTTGTCAGAAAAGTCAAAAAGTACCTCATACGAAAAACGACAAAAGATTCCTTTCATATCTTTTACTAAAAACTCACCGAAGGGTAAAATTGGATTTAAACAATTATAGGTGGATGGAAATAATATTACATATTGAGGAAACATGGATGTGGATGATAAAATACACCCCAGTAAATACCAAAGTATAAACAATCTCGGATAAAAATGAGATTGTGATATTTCCCTTACCTTAGGTCTGATATGCTTTGTACGTGTCCGAACCTCCTGTATAATGATTTAAATAATGTTATTGACTTATTACATAATCATACTTATTTTTATGATATCATATATGGTCATATTCTTATCTTCTTAGTAGTAATATTTCATTGCTACTTGTTATTCAGGTGTTTATAACTTTTTATTCTTATGCGTGTTTTGTCGAATAAATTCTTATTCATCTCTTTAGGTTATAGATACCTCATTAACAGAATGTTATTAGTGTAATATATATTATATTCATTCATTCAATTCATGTATATAATCATTATGAAATGAAGATCATGTAGAACGAGTCACATCACATCGTGGAGACGGTATTCCGTACGTACGCACGGGTGATGATATCGTTCCTATGATCATGGATTTGTATTGGAGTATATGTATACTATTTCAGAATGAGTATCACTTTATAATAGTCATATATAGTCATTATTTACACCATTATACCCATCCAAGTAAGGTGGTGGTGGAAAATAGATTACACTACGGCGTGGAGATGGTATTCCGTACGTACGCACGCGCGGTGATTTCCTTTTTCCGTAGGATGGATAGAAGGTTAATTAGAGTTATTTCATATTTATAATAACATATCAGTATATAAGAAATACTTATGTTATTACTTTATCATGAAACAACTAAAGAAGAAAAGTTGAAGAAGAAAGAAATTGAAAAAGATCGGTAATGGATATTACCTCTTTTTGACGCGCCTTTTCTTAACCTCCACTTAAAGAAATAAGGATGGTCTTTGAAGAAGACCAGGACCTCCAGGATGATACTAGGGAAGTGGAGAAGATATTTTGGCAGGGTTTGGCCGAGCTTGAAGGCTCAAAGTGGTGTGAGGAAGAGGGGGAGGAGGTGCCCTTTTATAAGGGAGGAGAGGGGCACCTTAGGAAAATCTCAAAATATTATTTTATATTAAGGTAAAATTCGGTTTATAGTGGTTCCAAAGGGTCTTATTTCGGAGATAAAGTGGGGATGGGTCGAAATCCTCTCATCCAATAGGATTTATACAAGTTTAGTTTATTATTTTAACCTTATCAATTAGATTTAACTCTAAGTTAAATAATTTAACTTTTACCGTGTCTTTTTGTTTTCATACACTATATAGTTAATAAACTTACTATATCAAGCCAAACGAACCCCAAGTTGTTTATTATTAATATATATAATCTTATCTAAGTCATTTGGCCAAAACTTAGATTTTTAGGGATAAAATAACAATTAATAATATAATATTTGTTTTAAAAACTAATTTATATCAATTTTGACACTATTTGGTACATGATTTTTATGAAATTCATAACAGAATGATAATTTCCAACCAAGTTACTTAAATCAACAATAACATGTCATATTAACCTAGAAAATTATTTTAAGTCATAAAAAGTCTCAAATTACATTTATTTGGGCATTTATAACATCAATTATGTTAATATTTCATTAATAAGACAATTACTGCATCATCTTTGTGTCATAATAAATGATAATTATTTAATCCCTAAAAATTCTAAATAAATTCTTATGATGTAGATAATTGTATTAAATTTCTGGAGACTATTCATGTTCTAAGTTTCATGAAGCTTATCACTAAATTAAAATTCTTATACTTATAAGATTTAAGAAAGTGACATGTTGTCACATTCTTTGGTTTTAATAATAATTAAATTATTTTCATGGACAAAAGTCCATAAAATGAATCTAATCCGACCCTTAGGTTATATGGGTCTACTTTTAGCCATCCAATAGGATTTTTCCAAGTTTTATGGTAATTTTATAATCTTATATTTACCCTTAATTACCCGATTTACCTTTAACTATAGTAAATAAAATTTACCGTATTTACTATTCACAATGCCCAAAAATAAAAAGTAGCTTATTAACATAATTTGGACCCAATGATTCCAAATATGGAATCCATATTTCCAAATTCAATACACAAAAGATGAAAAAATTAAATTAAAATTAATCCCGTTGTCGAAAGAAAACGGGTTTTTCTTTAAAACATTGCAAAAGATTGAATTGATTTAACCTACGAATTCAAGGTAAAATCAATGATAATGACATACATTATATTAAATGGTAAAAATATATTCCATTTATACTTTAAAACCATTCAATATTATAATTTAACCACATAAGATATTACGATGAAAAAAGTTGTTTTTAATTAAAATATAGCGTGTTTTTACTATTCATTAAAATATGAAAGTTATTGGAAAAATATCAAAACTTTATCTAATGTAAATTTTTATATCATGATTCAAAATAAGAATTTTATTTTGTAAAATTTAACATATAAACATGTCAAAACTAGATTTAAAGTGGGTGCTCCATCAAAAGGCGGCAAAACTGCATTTTTAGAAAAATACTTATTTTACCCGAAAAATTTATTTTGTTCTTATACCATGTTCTAGAAAATGTGTAAGATGAATAATAATGTTATAAAATTAAAAATTTAGTTAATAATATTCATAACGGCTAGTTCATGACAATATTATAATAATATATCGTTGTTTATTAAAACCCGGTATTGCGTACAACACACGCTATCGAGGAAGGTCGTGATTGCGTGTAATGCAAGCCAAGTCAGGGTTGTGTGTTGTGAAAGAATCCTTTGTTGTTTCGTATAACAGAATCCAACCATATTTCATTTATACATTGAATATATATATATATATATATATACTCAATGTTACGTAGAATAACTATTATCAAAATTGTGTGTAACACGATCCAAGAATAGGGTTGTGTATACTGCAAGCTAATACGGTGTTGTGTATAGCGCAAGGTAATCTTGGTGTAGCACAAGACATTAATGAAATTAAAAGAATATTTTTCATAAAATCTCGGGGTGTTACATGGAAGGTCCTTCATCGGTAGTACATTACACGTGAAATGGATAGACCATAACTTCTCGCGTCTCTAATAGGATGATGATGAGATCATTGTACAATGATTTGAAAGATTATACATTTTTAGGCTGATGGGTTGCATGATTTTCGTTGATCATTCCACTACATTTGTACATCTAATGTATTTTACTGTTACTGGAGGACTTGGACCAGGAAGAATAGTAAAGATGGGGGTCTTCCTATCTCACATATACATACAGGGTTTTATGCATCTCATGTCATATCGATAAGATGTATATCATAGGATGCATTATTCTTATACATATGTGGTTATGGGATAACATCTCTTGCTTAGCTCCACAAGCTTTTGTGCCATTTCCTACTGATATTGTAGAAGAGTCTCTGTGTGGATGATGGTATATTATTCTTTCATTTTAATGTCTAATTTTTTTATAAAGTTATATTATGAAATATAACTATAAAATTGTATCTAGAGGTGGATTCAGGAAAAATGACATTCAGATACAGCCAGACATGATGTCCACACCTACAGACTTATATTGGATAGTCTTCAACTAGATGAAATAAGTGGTTATTATTTATATAGTTAAATCTTTATTATGTATTGTACATGTATTCATTTATTAATTTATTGTTATTTTTTAAAATTACATGGATTCCATATATTGATGATATCATCCAGATCCTTCAACAGTATTGTATGGTGATGCTTACTACTAGTTCCCGCATGGTTCTTTTGATTCATTTTTATATTGTCGAGTGGATTCAGACTAATAGAGTTATGAGGTAGTTAGGATTCCTTCATCCCATTCCTTTTCCACCAAATCAGTTACCTTCAATTTATTCCTTGAAAATGTCATAGAATCGAGACTTTTATTGGAGGGGGTATCATGCACAATATAATGATCTATGGGATAGATGACACAATTCCTGGTTACAAGGGGCAAGGATAGTATATATGTATTTATTAGATCAACTGAATTATGTGTCCCGGTACTATATGTCCCCAGTTTTATTTCTTACATGGCATGGATAGGTATTTCATAACATGGTAATCATTCTTCCTTCCACTATTGAACATATTTTTATTAACATTACTTAACAAAAAATTTGTTTTTGTATCATTCTTGTATCACCCATCTTCTTCACATTTGTGATCCATTATAGAGAGGTGCATTTGAGAAGTAATATTTCCATAGAGATATGATAGATTTATTTCCTCCCATGGAAGAGATTTATCATGGTATTTTCATTGATCTGTCAAATAATGTTGTGGCTGTAGAGCTTGATATAGATGTTACAGGGGTGATGACCCTATTATGGATTCTATTATTTCATAAGAGGAGGGTGTTCATCATGATCATCTATCTTCTCATCTAACTTCTCAGTTATAGCCAGAGGCACAAATAGATATTGACTGGTCTGAGCTAGATACTTTATTAGACTCTGATTTGCATACATCCATAGTACAGTAAGTATCTCTTTCTTTTTTTATATATTAATTTATTAATAATTATAGTTAAAAACCAGAGGAAGAGTGAACAACATTCGCTCTACCTTCATAAAACTCACACAGGAAGCGTAAACCCCTTTCATGCTTCCTAGTGATGGGAGAAGTGTGCATGGGGTTCTAGCTTCTCGAGTTCCCTTTTTTAAAATACCTTCAACCCTATCCCTTTCTTAAAAAAAATAAAAAACCAATTTTAAAAAGTAATATTATTATAATATATATTTTAACACCCCAATATTTTATGATATTTCTCCTTTTCAATTTAATTTCTCTGATAGCTTACATTGCACGCAACACTGGGCTTAGACAAACAATGATTTACTATTAAATATTATTATTTTAACACTGGTCGTTAAGTTAGCAGAAATGAATAGTATTAAAAAATTATTAAATTTATATATTATATATTTAATCAAAAAAATTTACATTCAATCAAATGATTTTATAGTAATAAGATAAGAATGAATCCAATTTTACGTGTTAAAAAACCAATATTTTTATGAAGGCAGTTTTACCGTCTCTCAATGGAGAACATATTTTAAATCAAAATTTTGACAATTTCATATAATTTATTTCAAAAAATTAACTTCTTATTTTAAATATAAATAAAAAAAATTTACTTTGGTTAAATTTTTGTTATTTTTCAGAGAAGTTTCATTTTTTAATGAATAATGAAAAATACTGCATTTTCTTCTCATTTATTTATATATTTAAATTATGTTTTGATTTGGTTTTAATGTATAATTATACCAATTTTATATAATTTAAACCAATTTAGTTCATTGAAATCAATTACACATTAAATTTAGATGTAAAAAATTATCAAACTTTTAGACGTTTTTACTTGAACCCGCTTTGACGTTCTGTCTATCAGAATATCATTAATATTAATTTTGTCACTTATGTGAATTGAATTTTGAAACAAAAATAAAATAAATATTTTTAATAAGTGTGAATTTTTTTTTCAAATAAGATAAACTTAGTTTTTAACCAAAATTATTAGAAAATATAATTAAAATTAATTATAGCGGTTAATGGTAAATTGGGTAATTAAGGGTAAAAATAATATTTTATGCACGATAAAATTACCCTAAAACCTTAATAATTTTATTGGATGATTATTTTTTGACCAAAAACACACTTGGTATGATTTTATAGCCTCTTTGATACACTTGGATTTTATAGTATTTTATTATAAGGAAAGTCAAATATGTCCCACTCTTGTTTTTAAAAAGTATTATATTTTTATATATGGTTATTTATAAGATTTATTAGACTATAAATACTCATTTAAATTATAAAATTTTAATATTCATCATGATAATTTAATTTTAATTTTTATGGAATAAATAATTAAATTAAAGTATTTCACAGTGATGATGCAGTGATTATATAAATAATGGAAGAATCAAATAAATGACATTAAAAATATAAAAATAAATATAATTTGATATAATTAATGTCATAAAATAATTTTAAGGATTAATTTTACATATAATTTATTATTGAAAATATTTTTTTTTGAATATATCACATTGTTATGATATTTTTAAAAAGTAAGGTAATAAATAGTGTCAAAATTCACACTAATGATATCTTAAAATAAATAATATTTTATTAAAAAATATTAACTTCATAAAAATATAAAATTAATCAAAATTATTGGGATAAAGTTAAATATGTCATCAATGGTACATTTATGGATCGTTTGGAATTTTAGAGTAACTATATTAACCCTTAAAAAATAAAAGCATGTGTTGTCACGGTAAGACTTAAAGAGGTTAAATAAGGGTTAAAGCCAAATGATATGGGTAATAAAGTGACATAAACTTGTTTCAAAATTAATATATGAATATTATTCATCCCTTATCAACTTAATAAATAATTTTAGTTGTTTAATATACACTTTTCAAGGATAATAACTTATATATTTTTTAAATCAATGATAGTTACAAAATGTCACCCTCTATGTATTTTATATCTTTTATGTGTTCACATAGTTACAAAATCATGATATGAAAAAATATAATTCTCTATTTCTATCGTAAATGAAATTATTTTTATTATATAATTTTATTTTTAAATTTTATATATTACATAATTACCTTAAATGACTTTTCAATGCTAAAATATTATTTATTTAATTAAAAAAATAAAATAATTGATTTTAAAATAATTAATTTTGATATATTTGGGATGAGTTAAAGTGTATAATGAATTATATAGACCTATAGGATATAACATATATATTTTAAAAATTATATTATAATTCTCATTTTTTTATGTATTTAAAGTCAAATTAATAGAATAGTATCAAATTTGACAATAATGAAATTTTATTGAATCCACAAATTACTAAATTCTTTAAACATCAGAAAAAATGTTAGATAATCAGAAATTGGATAATATATGGTCTAAAATGTCTTAAACTATTCATTTAAATGTCATTTTTGAGTATTTTTCTCTAGAATATACTTTTTATATTATAATATTTTAGGGATTTCTGAAAGTACCCCTTTGCTCAATTATTAAAGGTGTGCCTCCTCCCTCACTTCCTCGCACCAATTTGAGCCATATAGATTGACCAAAATATACCCATTTCTTTCCCAAAAATCCTTATCTAAGTTTTATAGGTTTTTATTCTTCTAAAATAACAACTCTATATCCCATAAGAAGAGATATAAAGGAAGTATGTCGAAGAAGACGTAATCGTTTTTACTAACTCGTTCAAGTTCATTTATTCTTCTACTTAATCTTTATGTGTTGTTTCATTTATAAATTAATAAAAAAATTATCATATATATTCTTATATTTTATTATGATTATGGTACAACCATATTCCATCATTATCCATGCTATGAAAAATGAAAACACCATGTGTGCGTGTATACGGTAAAAAATATCCTCATCGTGGTATAATCTTTGTTTCATAACTGCTTTATTTGGATAAGTATAATGATGGAAATAATGAATATATATTATAATTATGAAATTATATTGATTTTGGAAAAATTAATATACCATATACTTCCTTACCATTTCACCATTGAGGGAATGATTTCGTCGCTCATGCATACGTACGATCTATCGTCACCACAATGCGATGAGATTCATTTTCTACTTTAACTATTTAATAATTATTATAAAAATCAATATAATGGGAAAATATACTATCTAATAACTTAATATAATTATTTAGATTAAATATATCTATCCTATTCGTATGAAATAGGATTTACTCAACAAAGCATGCATAGGAAAATGAAGCAGTTAACACCCAAAACAAGGGTAATAATGAAATATTATTAACAAAATGATATAATAAGATCATATATGATATCATATATTTTTATATGGATATGTTATAAATTAATCGGATGATTTAAACCATTATACAAGAGGTTAAATGAACTGAAACTAATAAAAAGTACAATATAAGAGTTAATTTAACAATCTCATTATTATTTGGGATTGTTTATATGTAAGTCTCTATAGGGGAATATTTATAATCCATGTATATATTTCTTAAAAATATTTTCCAAAATATTTTTACTATTGTTCTATCAATGTTTTAAGTGTTTTACACATTTTTAATTTTTATAAAATTGTTTAAAAGTCATCTTTATATCATTTTCCAAACAAGCTACTTTATGACTTTTTCAACAAAAATATAGAAATAATGTTTATTTTTAACATATTTAGCAGGAGTGGGTTTTACCTTCATCATGACACCTTGATGTATTGAATAT
Source organism: Viscum album (assembly GCA_963277665.1). Lineage (NCBI taxonomy): Eukaryota > Viridiplantae > Streptophyta > Magnoliopsida > Santalales > Viscaceae > Viscum > Viscum album. Next base: position 1,815,807,404 of record OY728156.1, read on the forward strand.
TACTTTACAATTTTACATAGTTATTTTTAAATAAAACATTTTCTTTTATAAATGTGTGTCTTTTAAATAAATGATTTTAAAGTAAAAGGGTATTTTTAGAAGATATTTATAATTATTTTGTTAGAGAATTTTCATCTATGTCAAGATTATTTGTTTAATATTATATTTTATTGATCTTTATCTCTTATGATACAACCTACCTTATTTTATTGAAGTTTTTATGATCATTTTGAATGTGAATATGCTAATTTGATGCCAATCATGGTTTATGGTTAAAGTATTCACATTCCATAGGCTAGTTTTTCAATACGAGGTTATATGTTGTTTATGTTTTAATATGAGAAATTAATTGGACTTAGTAAGTGATGAGTGGGGATCTCTACATTCCATTGATGAATTGGAAGGTCTCATGAGATGAAATTAGTTGGAAACAAACCCTTCACATTTGTTTCCAAATAGTTTAAAATTATGAGGAGGATTGATCTTGATAGAAATCAGACAGGTTTCTACCTACAGACTTAAACTATCATGAGAATATATCCTGACAATAACTATCTTGAGGATAGATCTTGATAGTATATAAATTGAGCATTATTCATTCTATCATTATTATTATTATTCCACGTGATTATTGGATTAGTTAGGATGTCTATAGTTAAGTTTTCAAGATCATGCGATTTTTTAAATGGAATTTTATCAGTTATTTACCATGACATATTGTTTATACCATATTTACTCATATATTTCATTATACACTTACCCTTAATGAACATTTGAGATCACCCCATTATTATATTTTATTTTTTCTAGGATTCCAAGATGTGTATTATTACTGCTATGTAGGTTTACAATAATGGTATTAATGGAATTCTCAAAGAAAACTATTTCTGTATTTTATGTTTTAAAATGTAATGTAATTTTCAAGTATGTATCTATTTTAACAAGACTAATAAACTATTAGGTACTTTGGGATTTCATTCCTTATAATTATTCAAATGTAATAAAGTAAGGCAGAAGCTTCAAGCTTTTGGGGTTGGGGTTTTATAGTTGGCATCAAAGTTAGTTTAGTAGAAACCTTGGAAACTATATTTAGAAAACAAAGATTAGGGAATGCAACCCTAATATAGAATTTGAGGATAATAATATAATAACATCCTACAATTTTGGTACGATGGGGATTATATGGGTCTTCCTAGAAATACATATATGTCTGGATACTGCAAGTGGGTGTGGTTATGGAATAGATGTACCTAGGGGTAACAACTCTGACAAGGTGTGATGGGTCTGACTCAGCGTAACCTGGTACACAACAATGGGCATTAGTGCACACCTCATTTGAAACTCTGGGGAATATTCTTAGGATAATTCAAATTTTCTTTACAAACCATTATGAAGGATTTAAAAGTAAATATGTCTCCAAAGAAACCTTATTTTTTATTATGAGATTAGCTATGCATAAATTTTTCAATTTATGTTAAGTGCTATTAGTTCAAATTATGCATTATTATTCACAACCTAACCTAGTGTATGACATTATTTAGAAATGGAACCTAGTGGGAGGAATGGAAACCATATCAATAAACATAATCCATATAGGTATTTCCCTTCAATGCAGGATAATGATGTTGGAATTGGAGATGCACCTGGTGTTGAACAACTTATAACCATACTAGGACAGCTAACTTAGGTTATGAAAAATAAACTAATCATATGGAGCATCCTGACCCACAACACAGAGAAACAATGTTAGACTGCTTCATGTGAAAAAAACCTACAACATTATATGGGATTAAAAAATCTATTTGAGGTTGATTAAAGGATAAGTTCCTCAAAAAGATATTTATTACTATGGGAATGAAGAAAAGGGGGAAGTTTGTCTTGGTAGTTTATCATCTTTTTGAAGATGTGGATCAATAGTGGTCATTGATTCAAAACACTAATGAGGATGAGGTATTATCAAACATGTAGTGGAAGGATTTTAAGGACCTTTTCTTAGAAAAGTATTTTCTTTTTGAACAAAGAGAATATATAGAGAAGAAATTTATGAGTCTAAGGAAAATGGAGGAAAAGAATGTTCCTTTATTTGATTCCAACTTTACAAGGTTATAAAGGCATGATATGGAATACATACATAACACAAGGAGTAATATTGATCAATTATTTGATGTTTTAAATCCATTCCTTCAAAATTCGTTAGTCTCCTAAAATTTCTCATCATATGAAGATATAGTCTCATGTGCTATCAATATATAGAAATTATTTTCCAATTATTATGAATGTAAAGGAAAGAAATATAATAAGAGGATAACATAGTAGAATATGGGTAAATTGAATATGGGAAAGAATGATTTTCCCACATGTGATAATTGTGGGAAGACTTGCACTGGGAAGTGCTTGAAAGGATTTACTGTTTTTATAAGTGTGGAGAAAAGGGTCACTAGGAAAAATAATGCAAAGTTAATCAAGAAAAGACTGATATTCAGTGTTTAAATTATAGTGAAATGGGTCACTACAAAAATAAATTCCCCAAAAATTAAGGAAATATAGTTACAAAAAAGAAAGGATATCAAGGTCAATAATATGTTTTTACTACCGTCGAAGTGGAATAATTAATGTATTTGTATTTTTGATTCAATAATTATGTTATGATATTCTGTTTATAAGAGTCATGAGATATATAATTATTGTACTACAATAATTATTCTTTAATTATTTTGAATAATTAATGTTATAATTAAGGTTTTAAAGGTTATAATGGTATTCATTAACTTGGTGTGTGACAAAAATATCTGCATTATATTGTTTTTGGTAAAATTTGATGTTATGTTAATTTTGGAAATTTACTGACCTTCCTTATAAATGTTTTGACTGAGAATTTGAATAGATGTATTTTGGATGAATCTTAAGGTTGAAATAGATTGAGTTGAACATTAGATATTATTTCTTATGGTTAAATTATGATTAATCATATTGTATAACATATGCTAACATTGTTTATAACATTTAAAAGTTGAAAGAATTAATTACGGATATTATGACTCATAAAAATTTTTGAGGAGTGAAAATTCATCTTTAACATTCATTTTTTGGTGTATGGGATGAAGTGAAAATAGATCAAAGCACAACCAAAGGATGAGATTATACTTATGACATGGAAATAAATCACATCAGATTGTTTTCTCATGTTCTTATCTAGAAATAAAATAATCCCTTAACTCTAGGAATGAAAATTGGAAGGAAAAACAATATTTGTTTAATTTTCTTACTGATAAATCAAAGGTCTCTTTAACCCATCATAGATTTATAGTTTTTTTATATTAGACTTTCAGATGACCATGTTCTCTATCACTCTCCATCAGAACATGATCGTTTGAATTCTCGTCCATGTCCACATTTCCACTTCCCACTAATGTTATCTTATTCAAAAGTCTAATTTTGTGGTGACCTTCATATTTCACATTCCCTCTTACTAAGATGATTTTTTAATAACCCTATTTACGATGTGGGTTTCCCATGAAGGAATTTTCATGTACCAACATATGATGTTCAAAGTGTAATTTCAAATTATGAGGACGTAATTTTTTTAAGGAAATCAGAATGTAACACCCCAAGATTTTCTGATATTTATTCTTTTAAATTTGATTTCTTTTATATATTACATTGCACACAACACCATGCTTAAATGACTGAAAATTAACTTTTAATTACTTAAACACTTTTAAGGAAAAACTGAGAAACCAGGAGTTCAACCATAAAAATAAATGATAGATCCCTTAAAGGACAGTTTAAGACTATTAGATTTAATCTCCCTATAAAGTTTACAGGAGATATTGTGTACCTGGGTGTTCAGTTCGTCCAGTGTGGGATCTTATAACTAAAATGTCAGATCATCCCAAGACTAGATGTACTCTGCATGGATGATCTTTCCATTATTGAATCCCCACACTAAAATCAGGTCCTTCTTGTCAATCTAGGAATACTGCTCTCCATTTATATTCACCTTTAGTGACCTCCCCATCATCCTGGATTCTTCTTCTTCATTATCATTAAGGGATAGAACTTGTTTAGTCACTTCTTCTTCCGAGAACATAAGAAATTCCAAATATTTATCAATCACATCACTTGGATTCCTATGGTGGAAAGAGGCCTTATGGGATAGGTGAGTATCATTTTCTATATACTTGTATTTCAAATTCTTTTCTGATTGGGTCTCCATTGGCAGTGGAAAAAATGAATAATCCTTTCTATATTTACGGATTCCCCTCCTACTCTTGCTTCTTTGTGGGCTAGGAAGCTTATCACCCAGACCCTCATCCTTTGTCTCACCTAAAACATAGCTAGGAAAGTCATCACTAGACTCATCCCCATTCAAGGAGGGCTTGTTCAACTCTTTCTCAAAATCCTGAACTAGATCCTCATTAGGAAATTGATCGAAGAGATTTCCAAGCTCAACAGTTTCCACCTCCCTTCTTGGAATAGTCCTAAAACCTATAGAATTACCCTGCCAGGATTTTCTAGAGGCATAATCCTAGCATATATCTCTAAATACACCCCATGGGCACACCTTGTCTAGATATGAATCATCCAAGGTAGTTTTATGACCTTTATTATCCACCTCTTGAGACTCCAATTCGGGGTTAAGTCTTTTAACCACCCTAGGACCCTCCAACAGTGGAGAGAGTAAAGATCGAACCCCCTTAACCACCTTCAAACCACTTTGATCCAAAGAAACATCCGCAGAAGACTGAGGAACCTCAAGATCCTTCCTTATCCTATTGAAGATATTAGTCACCAAGGGATTTCCTCCTCGTGGTTCACTTTATACAGCCTTTTCCACGGTTTCCTCACCCACTAGTCCTTGTACATAAGAAACATCTATTGTGATGATCATGGGAACTTTTCCACTACCTATAGTTCCCACACACTACTGTCTCTCTGGATTTCTATTCCTACAATCCACCGATGGGATACCCATTCACTTACAAATAGAACAAAAATTTAACCACGATTCATAAACAGCTTGTTGTCTCTAACAGAACTCATCACCCACTATAATCCCAACATAGTCCAAAGGAAATCTTGAGGAATCAATTTCAACACATATTTTGGGGTTAATAGGATGAAAAATAGAGTTTTTTTTAGATATCATAACACAAGTACCTTCCAACTAGGTTCCCAATCATCCTAATAATCGAGGGGTTTTGAAATGGTAAAGGACGACGAGGAAGACTAAACCAAATTACAACAGAAGGAGAGTCACAGTTCATATGGATGTTGTATTTCCATCTAAAAAGTAAGAAACATTACCCATTGTAGTGGTGTAGAGCAATCGACCAAGCTTTAATCATATCATCCTCTAAATCAAAGAAAATCATGATATTATTATTTTCGATAAAGCCCATGGTTTCCATATCCTGAAAATCACATGATCTAAAAATCAACCTATCGAAAAAGTCCACCAAAGGTATTCTATGAGAAAATCAAGTGATCAGGGTCAAGTTGAGGAGGTCTAAAGATTCATTGAACTTAGTGATCCAAATCGGGAGATTAGGGCATCCATCATACAGATCTAGAACCTTAGGTCACAGGAAGTAAGGAGGAAATAAAGGAAGCAGATCAAGGTTGGAAAAGGGGGAAAAGATGACTATGCACCCTTAAAAGTGATGTAGGTCCCTCCCCCATCAGCATGGGAGGAACTAGAACAGTGGTTTTAATCATTATAGAATAGGATCAGAAATCACAGAACCCACCTCCCTGACACTCCACCCTACACCTATAGGAGGTTCACACTGGGCTTAAACGAACTCTGATATAATATTAAATATTATTATTTTAACACTAGTCGTTAATTTGGAAGGAATTATTAGTATTAAATAAATTATTGAATTCATATATTATATATTTAATAAAAAAATTAAATTCATCCAAATGATTTTATAGGCATAAGATAAGAATGAATCCAATTTTACGTATTAAAACCCAATATTTTTCTAAAGGCAGTTTTTTCTCCCTTTAAGGGTGAATGTATTTTGAATCCAATTTTTAACAATTTTATATAATTTACTTGAAAAAATAAACAGATTATTTTTAATAGTAATATAAAATTTTTCTTTGGTTGAATTTTTTTTATTTTTCTGAGAAATTTCATTTTTTGAAGAATATTAAAAAATACTACATTTTAGTTCAAAACTGCATTTTCATCTAATTTATTTATATAATTAAATTATGTTTTGATTTTGTTATAAATATAATTAGAAAACATTTATGTCATTAAGAAAAATTTAGATCATTTTAAATAGTTTCACGTTAAATTTAGATATAAAAACTTAGAAAACGTTTGGTAGTTTTTACATTAACCCATTTTGTCATCCCATCTACGAGATTAGTGTTAAACTTATTTTTTCCACTTATATGAATTGAATTTTTAAAAATGGAAATGTAAGTTTTTAATTAGTATAAAATATTTAGTCTAACAAGATCAACTGAGTTTTTGATAAAAAAAATAATAGTAAAATTAATTAAAATTAATTATAGTGGTTAAGGGTAAATCAGGTAATTAATGGTAAAAATAATAATTTAAATAATTATAAAATTACCCTAACAGTTTTCATAATTTTACTAGATGAGTAATTTTTGAAAAAAAGCATCCTTGGGATGATTTTAGGGCCTCTTAGAGCCACTTGTATGACTTGAGAGCTTTTATTGTATTTTATTCTAAGGAAAGTCCAACATGTCACAATATTGTTTTTAATAAGTATTACATTTTTAAATATGGATATTCAGAAGATATATTTTACTTTAAATAGTAATTTTTAATCTAAAATGTTAATTTTCAACTTGATAATTTATTTTCAATTTTTAGGGAAGAAATAATTAAATTAAATGCTTACACAATGATGATGCGGTAATTTTGTAATTAATGGAAGAATCAAATAAATGATATTAAAAATATTAAAATAAATATAATTTTATATAATTAATTTCATAATATAATTTTATATATTGATTTGATTTATTAGTGATGATTTAAATTTTTTTTTGAAGATATCTTGTTTTTATGATATTTTTAAAAGGTCAAGTAATGAATAGTGTTAAAATATTTATTAAATAGTATTAGATTCATAAAAATATAAAATTCAGACAAAGGATTTTTATAAAGTTAAATATTTTATAAATAGTCCATTTATGGCTCGTTTGGTATTTTAGAGTAACAATATTAACCTTGTGTAACAAAAACACATGTTGTCACGGTAAGAGTTGAAAAGGTTAAATAAGGGTTATAACCAAACGATATGAATAATAATGTGACCTAAACTTGTTTATAATTTATTTATGAATATTATTCATCCCTTATCACCTTAATATATAATTTTAGTTGTTTAATGGACACTTTTCTAGTATAATAACATATATATTATTTAAATCAAAGACAGTTACAAAATGTCACTCTCTTTGTATTTAATATCTTTTATGTGTTCACCTTAGAAAAAAATCTTCATATTAATGAAACTAAATATCTATTTTCATATTAAGGAAAATTATTTAATTATATAATTTTATTTTTAATTTTTATAAATTATATAATTACCTTAAATTCTTTTTCAATCCTAATATTGTATTTATTTAATTAACAAAAAATAAAATAATTGATTTTAAAAGTTTTAATTTTCATATATTTTGGACTATTTAATGTGTATAATGAATTTTATAGACCTTTAGGATATAATAATTATGTTTTAAAAAATTATATTCGAATTCCCACTTTGTCTTGATGTATTTAAATTCAAATTAAATGAATGGTATCAAATTTGAAAATAATGATATTTTATTGAATAAATATATTATTAAATTATTAAAAAATAACAAAAATGTTAAATAATCATAAATTGGATAATATAAAATCTATAACGTTCTGAAATATTAATTTAATGTTAATTTGGAAGTCTTTTTGTCTAGAATACCCTTATCATATTTTAATATTTTTAGGATTTCTAAAAGATCCCCTCACCTCAATTATAAATGGGTACCTCCAACCTCATTTAATCACACTAATTTTAGATATATATATTGACCAATATCTAACCATTTATCTCCCCAAAATCCTTATACAAGTTATAGAGGTTATGTTCCTTCAAAAATACCAACTCTTTATCCCTTAAGAAGAGATCTAAAGGATGTCCACTAAAGAAGAGGTAAACGTTTTCACTAACTCGTTCAAGTTCATTTCTTCTTATGCTTCCTCTTTATGTGTTGTTTCCATTATAAATTAATTACTCCAATATCATATATATTTTTTAGATTTTATAATTTTTATGGTATAACCATATTCCATGATTTATCCATCCTGTGAAAAATGAAAACATTGCGCGTATGTACGTACAGTTTACCGTCTCCATGTCATGGTGTAATATGTTTTTCATCACCACTTTATTTGGATGGATATAATGATAGAAATAATGAACATGTATTATAATTATGAAATGATAATTATTATGTAATAATTAATATACCATCCACTTCCTCACCCTTTCACCATTCGTGGAATGATACTGTTGCTCGTGTGTAGGTACGGCCTACCATCTCTACAATGCGACGAGATTCATTTTTCATGTTAAACACTTAAGAATGACTATAGAAATGTATATAATGAGTAAATATAATATATATGAACTTAATATAATTATTTATATTAAATATATATATATATATATATTATGCATAAGAAATTAGACTTACATAGAAAAACATGCATAGTAAAATAAAACAGTTAACACCTGAAACAAGGGTAATAACATAATATTATTAATAAAATGATATAAGAAGATCATAAATGATATCATAAATTTTTATATGGTTCTTTTATAAATTAATAACATTATTTAAACCATTATATAGGAGTTTTAATCAACTTCAAATAATTGAAATTACAAGTTATGGGTTAAATTCACAATCTCATTATTATTCGGGATTTTTTATATATAAGTATCTGCTGAGAAATATTTATCATTCATTTCCATTCTTCTTAAAAATATTTCCAAAATATTTTTACTATTATCCTACCAATTTTTTAATTACTTTACTAATATTATATTTTTTATAAAAAAAATTGAATGGAATCTTTCTATAGTTTTCCAAATGAGGTACTTTATGACTTTTTCAACAAAAATATGAAAAGAATGTTTATTTTTAAATTATAAGGCATGAGAGAATTTTACCTCAATCATGACACCTTGATTTTTTAAATCTTACATTACAAGTATAAAAAGTTATTTTTAAATAAATTTTTTTTATAAATCAGAATCTTTTAAATAAATGATTTAAAAGTAAAAGGGTATATTTCTAAAGATATTTCTAATGATTTTATTAGAGTATTCTCACATATGTAAACATACTTTGTTTAATATTATGTTTTATTGAGTTTGATGTATTATGATAAAATATAAATTATATTATTGAAGGGTTTATGATCAATTTGACTATGGATGTGCTATTTCAATACCATTCATGGTTTACAGTTAAAGTATTCACATTTTGTATGCTAATTTTTCAATATGAATGTTTATGTTGTTTATGTTTTCATATAAGGAATGCATTGGACTTAGTAAGTTATGGGAGGGGGCCGCTATATCCCTTTAATGAATTATTAGGTCTCATGAGAAGAAATCAGTGGGTGATAAAATCCTCGCATTTGTTTCCAAGAAGTTTAAAATTTTCAGGAGGATGGATCTTGACAAAAACCAGGTGGGTTTCTACCCAAAAACATAATATATCATGAGGATATATCTTTATAGAAACTATCTTAAGGATAGATGTTGATAGTGAAAACATCCAACATTATGCATTATTTCATTATTATTATTCCATGTGATTATTTTATTAGTTAGAATATCCATCGTAATGTTTCCTAGCTCTTATGATTATTTAAATGGAATTTTTATCAATTACTTACCTTTCCATATTGTTTATTCCATATTTACTCATAGTTTATGTTGTACGCTTACCCTTACTAAGAATATGATCTCACTCCTTCTTTAAGTTTTATTTTTTCCAGGATTTTAAGATGTGTATTATGACTGATATGCCGGGGCTACACTAAGGGGACTAATGGCATGCTTGAAGAAAATTCTTTGTGTATTTTATGTTTAAAAATGTAATGTGGTTTTCAAGTATATATCCAGTTTTAAAATAATATTAAAATATTTAGTCCTCTAGGATTATATTCCTTGTAATCATTCCAATGTAATAAAGTATGGCATCAGGTCTATGCTTCTAATTTTAGGGCCTTACAAAGAGTCCCCACAATCTTTATCTTCCTCATTGAGAAGCTCATGCTGTAGAAGAAATTTTGAAACAAAAAATTGTCAAAGAAGGATTAGAAGTTTCTATAACAATGACTACCAATATTTTTTAAAAATAAGCTTCATCCCTAGATTCTCCTTCTTAATCCATCATCATACTCAGGTTTCCACACATCCTAGGCATTGAAATCATCCACCTTCATCTGTGAACCTCTTGACCCAGTTTTAATGGAAACGGCTCTTTAACCTCATATAATCATTTTAATTCTTCGATCGATGGTTGAAATTTCAATAATATCAATCTCGATCAATGAAAATAATATTCCTAGAACTCCCAAATTCTTTATCAGTTACACATCCTAGCCTTATCATGGATCTCACTTGGATCATCGGCCTCTATTTAGGTCATCTTTTACAAGTGAGGGTTTTTCTAGTTTATGGGAGAGCCACAAGTAGCAGGTATTGAACTTGCTTCAACCTCACTAAAATTAGTCCCAAATTTTCAATCCCATTTCCCTAACTTTCTCAATTCAAAATCATCATCTTCAAGAATAAAATAAATTTTATTTCTTCATTTTAACATTTAAATCATTAGTCCTCAACAAGAATCCTTGGATTTAACTTTAATGTGGTTTTAACTTCCAATGTAGGATTTAATATTACAATAATATTATTTACACACTCGATCATATTTCAGAACCCTCAACCTTAAATATTTATTTTATATGTCTTGGATTCAATCATCGCATAGGATAAATTATCCTATATGAAGTTTATCTTATTAGAATGGATTGGATAATTCTCTTATGAAGTGGAGGATCGTAATTTATCTTACATGCAGATGGAAATTTATCTTATGTGACTGGTCATAATTTTCTTATTCCAAACTAATTTAAAAAGATTCCCTTACTAGTTACTATGATTTATTTTTTTAGATATAATTTATATTAATATTAAATAGGAAAAAAATATCTTAAAAACACTTCAAAATATTATATTATTATGAAATATTCCAATCAACGCTTAATATTCTACACATAAAATATATTGTAAATCAATTGAAAATGATAATTTTTAAAAAAAAATCTATGATTCAATTTTAGTCAATAAAAAACTATTCCAAAAATATTAACCAGATTGAAATAATAATTCCACAAGGATTATTAAAATTTATAGCGTGGAATTTTTAAGAACATAAAATCCAACATCAAAATAATATCTATTACACCACTGAAAAAAAAATAATTCAATAAAAAAAATATTGTGAAAAAAAATCAATTTCAACACCATAAAATATTTCTAAAAATGATTATTTAAATATAAATTTGTAAACATGAACTACTTCATCCTAAAATTATAACAAAATAAAATCAAATATCATTTTAGTAGTTCCATGAAAAAATCATTTAATTTCAAGAAAATATTCATAAAATTAAAATTTCATCACAAGATCATCCATTTTTTATATTTTAACTCATTTAAGTAAAGAGTTTCATAAAAATATTACCAATATTCTGTGGAAAAATTTTATAAATATTGAGTCACATTAAATTCCTACACACTTAATATTGTTTTTGTAGAGACCCGAATCTTGACTTACATGGACATTACATTACTTTTGCAGAATACTTAATACATAACAAAAACAGACACACAAGGACCGTAATAGTTTACTGTCCTTGGAAGCTCAGAAAAATAATCTTCTAATCATGGTGAAAGATCTTCAACATCTCCCATAAAGATCTTCCCCTTTTGTTTTCTTACCTAAAACCTTTATTTAAATTCTGGGGAAAAGAAAACATTTAAAGGGTGAGCTCAAATTCTCATTAAGGTTAAGAATAGAGAACATAAAACAATCCATAAACATTTGAATGCAAAAACATGAACATAAAATCTAATCATCAAAATATTGAGAAAAGACATAAATCATGGAAGTACATAAGGTATAGATCATAAAGTAACATTATTCATGATAAACTAGCATGGGAATAAAACATGTAATTGTGGCATACATTAATCATATGTTATGATTTCCATAGTAGCCAAGGCATTGCTTCGAAGACCATCTTAGTAGAAAAAGTCTCATTCTGAATCGAGTTCACTCCTCGTTCTCGTCCTGTAACACTGAACCGGATTAACTTACCATTCCATCCATGTATATCTCATGAGATATAAATCTTTACACAATGCATTGGAGGTAGATATAGGTCCCACCCATCTCATAATGAAATCATTCTTACTTGTGCCACAAAATAAACATACATCATTCATAATAACCCAATGAATAAAATGGGTTTCATAAACATCATCACATAATCCATATAAAAGAAATGGATATCATTTCATAATAAGAAAAGTGAAACCATGTAAATCATAGAGACTTTATACTTGAAACATACACATATGAAATAATGTCATCTTAGATGGAAAATGGTTTTGATAAAACACTTGAAATTAATTCTTGAGCAAAATATCATTTCTTCTTCAAAATTAATTTATTTTCACAAAAATTCATACAATTTTAAAAGATAAAGATTTTGTTTAAAATAGTAATGAAATATTTTGGAGGAAGATTCATGAAAATAAGGCTTTATAAAACCGTAAAAATCCTTTCATGCGGTATAAGTTAAAAAAACATTCTCCTCGTTCTTTTATTGGAAAAGTCAAAATGTACCTCATAATGTAAACAAAATAAAAATCCCTTACATACCATGTAGTAAAAGTAAAAATGGGTAAAAATGACATTAAACATACATAAAAAAACTTTTAGAAAACATGGACATGGATGATAACAATAACCCCAACATATACATACGAATAAACAATCTCGGATTAGAACGAGATTGGAAAGGTTATCCCTTACCTTAGGTCTGATATGATTCGTACGTATCTGAACCTCCTGTATAATGATTTAAATAATTTCATTTACTAATTACAGAATCATATACATTGTTATGATATCATATATGGTTCACTTATGACTTTATATTACCGATTCTTTTGTAAGTTCCATGTTAAAGCAGCATTTTGGGTAAAATCGTTTTATTTATCGTACATGTTTGGACTTGTTGTTCTTGATATTATTACTTATATCCGGATTTACTTAATTCCATAATGTAAAACATTATTTATATGTAATATATATTCATCATATACATATATATATGGTAGATAGATAAATGGAATGAAATACACCGTTCATGTAGACGGTAGGCCGTGCGTACGCATGAACGCTGTTTTCGTTTCCTTATTGAATTGAATTGAATTAAGTAGATGAAATATATATATATACATAAATCCAGTATCATTATTTTGTAATATATTTTTTTATTACTTATTATATATACTTTATAATCATTCATGAATGGTTAACATGGAGAATGAATCTCACCGCGTCGTGGAGACGGTAGTCCGTACGTATGCATGAGCGATGATATCATTCCCATGATCGTGGAATTGTATTGAAGTGTATGTATAATATTTCAGAATCAATATCACTTTACAATAATCATATATATTTATTTATTTACACCATTATACCCATCCAAGTATGGTGATGGTCGAAAACAGAGTACACCACAGTGTGGAGACGGTATTCCGTACGTACGCACGCGTGGTGATTTCGTTTTCCGTAGGATGGATAGATGGTGAAATATGGTTGTTTAAAACTTATAATAACATATAAGTATATGATTTATACTTATTTTATTACTTCATAATGAAATAACTAAAGAATAATACGTAGAAGAAGAAATAAACTTGAAAGAATCGGTAACGGACATTACCTTTTCTTTGAAGCGCCTCTTCTTAACCTTCTCTTAGGGCACTAAAGATGGTCTTTGAAGAATAACATGACCTATAGGATGTTTCTAGGGAATTTTTGAAGATAAATTGGTAGGGTTTTGCCGATCTTGAAGGCTCAAAGTGGTGTGAGGAGGAGAGGGAGGAGGTGCCCTTTTATAAGGGAGGAGAGGGGAACCTTTGGAAAAACTAAAACTATTATTTTATTATAAAGTCATATTTGGTTTTTTAATAGCTCCAAATTGATTTATTTCTAAGATAGGGTGGGTATGGGTCGAAATCCTCTCGTCCAATATATTTTATACAAGTTTAGGTAACTATTTTATCCTTATCATTTAGATTTAAATCTAAGTTAAATAATTTAACTTTTACCGTTTCTTTTTGTTTTCTTACACTATATGGTTAATAAACTTACTAAAACAAGCCAAACGAACCCCAAGTTGTTTATTATTAATATATATAACATTATCTAAGTCATTTGGCCGAACCTTAGATTTTTAGAAAGAAAATAACAACTAATAATATAATACTTCTTTTAAAAACTATATTATGTCAATTTTGATACTATTTGGTAATTGATTTTTTTGAAAATAATAATAGCATGATGAGTTCGAAAAAAGTTAATTATATCAATAAAAACATGTAATATTAACCTAGAAAAGTATTTTAATTCATAAAAAGTCTCAAATTATATTTATTTGGGTATTTATAACATTAATTATGTTAATATTTCATTAATAAGATAATTACTGCATCATCATTGTGTCTTAAATAAATGAAATTATTTAATGTATAAAAATTATAAATAAACTACCACTATGTAGGAAATATTTTTATCTTTCTAATGAATATTTATAGTCGAATATATCTTATTTATTACCCTTTATTAAAAATGTTTTAGTTATTAAACTTTAATTTTAATCATTTTAAACCTTCTTTAAATAAATTAATAATAAATGTCCTAATCTAATTCAAGTGGGCCTAAATGGTCATATTTTATTCCTAAGGTTGTTTTTGATTGAATTACACTTATATAATAGAATTAGGACATGTTTCAGGGTAATAATAATATCATTTTTACCCTTAATTACCCTATTTATTTTTAACCGTGGTAAATAAAAGTAAAAAGTTACTATTCACCAAAAAATATTTTTCATATCATTGAACCAAATTTTAGTCCTTGATATTAACCGTGTCTCTCGGATTTTTGAAATTCAATTCACAGAAGTGGTAAAATATCATTTAAATGAAAAAGTCAGTTTTTTAACTACCACTAAGTGGTTTCACTATTCATCGAAAATTGAAGTTTTTCAGAAAAATACCAAAAATTCAGCCTAACAATTATTTAATATTATGAATTCAAAATTGATGTCTATTTTTCCAAATTCAAAACATAGAAGTGGAATTAATTAATTTTAAAATTAATTCCCGTTATCAAAACAAATAACGTGTTTTTAAGAAACAATAACTATCAAAAGATTGATAATTGTTTACATCCAATTTCAAAGTGAAATTAATTCCAATGAACAACATTGGATTAAAT
Source organism: Viscum album (assembly GCA_963277665.1). Classification (NCBI taxonomy): domain Eukaryota; kingdom Viridiplantae; phylum Streptophyta; class Magnoliopsida; order Santalales; family Viscaceae; genus Viscum; species Viscum album. The sequence goes on from OY728156.1 coordinate 1,815,823,046, forward strand.
GGTAAAAATATATTATAATTACACTTTAAAACCAATTAAAAAGATAATATAACCATATAAATTACTGCGATGAAAAAAAATTAATTAAAATATAACGTGTTTTTACTATTCATCAAAATATGAGAGTTATCGGAATAATTTGAATAATTTATCCAAATTAAATTTTTATATCCTGATTCCAAGGAAGAATTTTATTTTTTCAAATTGAACATATAAACAAGTCAAAACTAGATTTAAAGTTGGTGCGCCGTCAAAAGGCGGCAAAACTGCATTTTTTGAAAAATACTTATTTTACCCGAAAAATTTATTTTGTTCTCATACCATGTTCTAGAAAATATTTAAGATGAATAATAATTTTATAAAATTCAAAATGTAGTTAATAATATTCATAACGGCGAGTCCATAATAATATTATAACAATATATCTTTGTTTAGTGAAATCCGGTATTGCGTGTAATGCAAGCCAAGTCAGGGTTGTGTGTTGTGCAAGACTCATTTGTTGTTTTGTATAATAGAATACAACCATATTTCATTTATACGTTGAATATATATATATATATACACTCAATGTTGCATATAATGACTAGTATCAAACGAACTTGAAATTGTGTGTAACACAATCCAAGAATAGTGTTGGGTATACTGCAAGCTAATACGGTGTTGCGTATAGCACAAGATAATCTTGGTGTATCATAAAACCCATGACATCAAATAAATTAAAAATAATACTTATCATAAAATCTCTGGTTGTTACATTATACCCCACTTAAAATGAATTTCTCCCTCGAAATTCGTCGAGGTTATACATTGTTTTCTACTTGAAAGTTTCTTTAATTGAAACCCACATCGTAAAATGAAATACCAAAACTTAACTTTAAAAAAACTAAAGTATGAAACGTAACAGTTAAACAAATTAACTAATCACTGGGTTTCCACATAAGAGAACATAGGTGAAAATATGGATATGGAAGAGAAATCTAACCATCAAGTTCTGATGGAGAGTGGTAGAGAACATGGCTATGAAAAAGCCAATAATCACAAAGCCATAAATTTGTGATGATCTAAGGTACCATCTGATTCATCAGATATGAGAGCACTAGGACAACATTTTTTGTTTTCAAGATCGTTTCCCTAAAGTTGAAGAATTTTTGAATTAAAATAAATACTTACTTGATTTTGGTATAACCTCACTGTTTTTCGTGACTTGAACAATTTCCACTTCATCCCTTAAAGAAATTAAGTTGAATTTGTCTTCTATGAAGTGTTAGTAGATTATGTGATAGAATGATAGGTCATTCCATCTATTTCTATCGCCAAATGTTTAGCACAATTTATTAAATATAAAGAAGTCCATCTATGCTGAGATTAATCATATATGGTTGCTAAAATGGACTTATACATCATCTATCATCACGCTTAATAAAATAAAACTAGTTTCTACTAACCAGGGACATCCTATAGGCTAGTGGTAGGCGATAAAGGCCTGTCGCACTTCGGTTGTGTGTTTGATTCTCACAACCTTCTCCGATGCGATGGGTTGTCGCCCGTCCTGCAGGTTATCCTATTTCTAAAACAATACTATTATAACAAAAAGTTCTAGCCTTAAACAATACAAACTTATGTTCAATATAATCCATTCGAATCATTAAGCTTATCCAAAATACTTCTTTCCAAACTAATAGTATAAAGAGAACGATCAATAAAAAGGTCATATAACAATCATGTGAATACTATCATTTATCCCTCATATATCTTGTTGGTCACATTCCAATCATGTGAATACCTTAATCAAGTATTCTCTTGAAAAATGAATACCCATTGAACCTTATTGAAAACATGAATGCTGTCAAAAGTTAACTCTTTCCACATACCAAAATCCAAAAATTCTATATACTCAAACCATGATATAACTTTGTCCTTATATCAGTCATGATCGCATGAATATTGTTAAACATTTCAAATTCTCCTTATCCCATCATTATGCGCATATCATATTATTTCCAATAATATCTCAATCACTTTCCATGGTTACTGATTCCATATTCTTATGGAAAACCACAATGGACCAATATATAGGTATTCCAATATACCATAAAAGTACCTCAAAAAAATTATTCTTGAATACCAATACATAAACACTTCAAACCATCCTCTTCAATGATTGTCATGGAATAAGTCCTTCCTTGATTTAGATGTAGCCTCTTAGGTCAGGGCATTGAGTTTTGTAATGCCCATGTTCTCCATAGATAAGACATTGAACTCCATAATAGTATGTCACTCTATGACCCTTTTCTCCACACAGATAACATCTTCCCCACCATTTGATGTATTCATCAAGTTTATTCCTCCCTTATTTATAAATCTCAGTCTTCCTTTCTCTATGCTCCTCAACATGCGAACATGCATAAAAGTCCATCTTCCTCTTATTTGATGAATTGGGAATGCCAATAAATTTCACCTTGTTAATCATATATCGTGATGTCTGATTCGGCATAATCATAATATCTTTCTCTCTAGGCATTACGCAATTTTGCTGCTAATGGTCACCAATTTGTCCATCGGATTCAATGTCAACCCAATTTCTTCTGGTTCCCTCCATTAAGTAAACCAGAAACCATTGTGTAAGAAATAGTTAAAATAATGAGGAACCGCATAATCATAAAAAGTCACTTATATGATGTATAACTTATGACACATTCTTTAACCTATGATAGCTTAGGTTCACCCTAGGTTATTCATGATTTTAAACATAATTCTAGGACTATAACCTATAGTTATACTAAACCTTAGGGACATTACTAAACCTTAGGGACATCCCTAGACATACCTTATAAATATCTCTAGGGATCTCACTAATGTTTTCACATCCTAGTTTCCAAAGGATAACTAAAACTTTCCTCTGATAACAACTGTAGATACCCAAATCTTAACGTACATGGAAATTACATTACTTTTGTATAATACTTAATATATAACAAAAACAGACACACAAGGACCATAATAGTTTAGTGTCTTTGGAAACTCGGAAAAATAATATTCTAATCATGGTGAAAGATCTTCAACATCTCCCATAAAGATCTTCCCCTTTTGTTTTCTTACCTAAAACCATTCTTTAAATACTAGGGAAAAAACATTTAAAGGGTGAGCTCAAATGCTCAGTAAGGTTAAGAATAGAGAACATAAAACAATACATAAACATTTTAATGCAAAAACATGAACATAAAATATAAACATCAAAATCTTGAGCAAAGACATAAATCATGGAAGTACATAAGGCATAGATCATAAAGGAACATTAATCATAATAAACTATCATGGGAATAAAACATGTAATTTTGACATCCATTAAGCACGTGTTATGATTTCCATAGTATCCAAGACATTGCTGCTAAGACCATCTTGGTGGACAAAGTCCCATTCTGAATCGAGTTCACTCCTCCTTCCAGTCCTGTAACACTGAACCAGATTAACTTACCATTCTAGCCATGTCTATCTCATGAGATATAAATCTTTACACAATGCATTAGAGGGAGATATAGGTCCTACCCATCTCATAATGAAATCATTCTTACTTGTGCCACAAAATAAACATACATCATTCATAATAACCCAACGAATAAAATGGGTTTCATAAACATCATCCCATCATCACATAATCCATATAAAATAAATGGATATCATTTTATAATAAGAAAAGTGAAACCATGTAAATCATAGATACTTTATACTTGAAACATACACATATGAAATAATGACATCTTAGATGGAAAATGGTTTTGATAAAACACTTGAAATTAATTCTTGAGGAAAATATCATTTCTTCTTCAAAATCAATTTATTTTCACTACAAGTCATGCAATTTTAAAAGAAAAATATTTTGTTTAAAATAGTCATGAAATATTTTGGAGGAAGATTCATGAAAATAAGGCTTTATAAAACCGTAAAAATCCTTTCATTCCGTATAAGTTAAAAAAAAATTCTCCTCGTACTTTTGTCGGAAAAGTCAAAAAGTACCTCATAACGTAAACAAAAGAAAAATTCCTTACATACCATGTAGTAAAAGTAAAAATGGGTAAAAAGGACATTAAAAATACATAAAAACACTTTTATAAAACATGGACATGGATGATAACAGTAACCCTAGCATATACTTACGAATAAACAATCTATTATTAGAACGAGATTGGAAAGGTTATCCCTTACCTTAGGTCTGATATGCTTCATACGTATCTGAACCTCATGTATAATGATTTATATAATGTCATTGGCTTATTATAGAATCATATTAATTGTTATGATATCATATATGGTTCACTTATGACTTTATATTACTCGTTCTTTTGTAAGTTCCATGTTAAAGCAGTGTTTTGGGTAAATTCGTTTTATTTACCTTATATGTTTGGACTTGTTGTTCTTGATATTATTACTTATATCCTGATTTAATTAATTATGGAATGTAAAAAATGATTTATATGTAATATATATTCAGCATATATATATATATATATATGATAGATCGATAAATGGAATGAAATACACCGTTCATGGAGACGGTAGGTCGTACGTACACATGAACGTTGTTTTCGTTTCCTTATTGAATTGAATGGAATTAAGTAGATGACATACATATATATATACAAAAATCCAGTATCATTATTAGGTCATATATTTCATGATTACTTATTATATATACTTTATAATCATTCATGAATGGTTAACATGGAGAATGAATCTCATCGCGTCGTGGAGACGGTAGTCCGTACCTACGTATGAGGGATGATATCATTTCCATGATCGTGTAATTGTATTTAAGTGTATGTATAATATTTCAGAATCAATATCACTTTACAATAATCATATATAGTTATTTATTTACACCATTATACCCATCCAAGTAAGGTGGTGGTTGAAAACAGATTACACCACGGCGTGTAGACGGTATTCCGTACGTACGCACGCGCGGTGATTTCATTTTCTGTAGGATGCATAGATGGTGAAATAAGGTTGTTTAATACATATAATAACATATCAGTATATTATTGATACTGATTCTATTACTTTATAATGAAACAACTAAAGAAGAATAAGTAGAAGAAGAAATAAAGTTGAAAGAATTAGTAACGGACATTACCTCTTCTTTGAAGTGCCTCTTCTTAACCTTCTATTAAGGCACTAAAGATGGTCTTTGAAGAAGACCAGGACTTCTAGGATGTTTCTAGGGAAGTGGAGAAGAGAACTTGGTAGGGGTTGGCATGCTTGAAGGCTCAAAGTGGTGTGAGGAGGAGAGGGAGGAGGTGCCCTTTTATAAGGAAGGAGAGGGGCACCTTTGGAAAAACTAAAAATATTATTTTATTATAAAGTCATAATCGGTTTTTTAATAGCTCCAAATTTATTTATTTAGAATCTAAGGTGGGGATGGGTCTAAATCCTCTCATCCAATAGATTTTCAACAAGTTTAGGTTACTATTGTATCCTTATCATTTAGATTTAACTCTAAGTTAAATAATTTAACTTTTACCGTGTTTTTTTATTTTCTTACACTATATGGTTAATAAGCTTACTATAACCAGCAAAACGAACCCCAAGTTGTTTATTATTAATATATATAACCTTATCTAAGTCATTTTGATGAACCTTATATTTTTAGGAATAAAATAACATTTAATAATATAATACTTGTTTTAAAAACTATTTTATGTCAATTTTGAGACTATTTGGTAATTGATTTTTTTGAAAATTATAACACCATGATTAGTTAGAAAAACGTTAATTAAATCAATAAAAACATGTCATATTAACCTAGAAAATTATTTTAATTCATAAAAAGTCTCAAATTACATTTATTTGGGTATTTATAACATCAATTATGTTAATATTCCATTAATAAGATAATTACCGCATCATCATTGTGTCGTAAATAAATTAAATTATTTAATGTCTAAAAATGATAAATAAAATACCACTATGTAGTAAATATTTTTATCTTTCTAATGAATATTTATAGTCGAATGTATCTTATTTATAACCCTATATTAAATTTTTTTTATTTATTAAACATTGATTTTAACCATTTTAAACCTTCTTTGAATAAATTAATAATAAATGTCCTAATCTAATTCAAGTGGGCCTAAATGGCCATATTTTATTCCTAAGGTTGTTTTTGGTTGAATTACACTAATCCAATAGAATTAGGATATGTTTTAGGGTAATAATAATATCATTTTTACCCTTAATTACCCTATTTATTTTTAACCGTGGTAAATAAAAGTAAAAAGTTACTATTCACCAAAAAATATTTTCATATCATTGAACAAAATTTTAGTCCTTGATATTAACCTTGTCTCTCGGATTTTTGAAATTCAATTCACAGAAGTTCTAAAATTTCATTTAAATGAAAAAGTCAGTTTTTTAACTACCACTAAGTGGTTTCACTATTCATCGAAAATTGAAGTTTTTCAGAAAAATACCAAAACTTCAGTCTAAGAATTATTTGATATTCCAAATTCAAAATTTATGCCTATTTTTCCAAATTCAAAACATAGAAGTGGAATTAATTAATTTTAAAATTAATTCCTGTTATCAAAACAAATAACGTGTTTTTAAGAAACAATAACTATCAAAAGATTGATACTTGTTTACATCCAATTTCAAAGTGAAATTAATTACAATGAACAACATTGGATTAAATGGTAAAAATATATTCTAATTACACTTTAAAACCAATTAAAAAAAATAATATAACCATATAAATTACTGTGATGAAACAAGTTGTTTTTAATTAAAATATAGCATGTTTTTACTATTAATCAAAATATGAGAGTTATCAGAATAATATGAAAAATTTATCCAAATTAAATTTTTATATCCTGATTCGAAGGAAGAAATTTATTTTTTTAAATTGAACTTATAAACAATTCAAAACTATATTTAAAGTTGGTGCGCCATCAAAAGGCGGCAAAACTGCATTTTTTGACAAATACTTATTTTACCCGAAAAATTTATTTTGTTCTCATACCATGTTCTAGAAAATATTTAAGATGAATAATAATGTTATAAAATTCAAAATGTAGTTAATACTATTCATAACGGCTAGTCCATAATAATATTATAACAATATATCGTTGTTTAGTGAAACCCGGTATTGCGTAATACACACACTATCGAGGAAGGTCGCGATTGCATGTAATACAAGACAAGTCAGGGTTGCGTGTTGTGAAAGACTCCTTTGTTGTTTCGTATAACAAAATTGAACCGTATTTCATTTATACATTAAATATATATATATATACACTCAATGTTGCGTAGAATGACTACTATCAAACGAATTTGAAATTGTGTGTAACACAATCCAAGAATAGTGTTGTGTATACTGCAAGCTAATATGGTGTTGCGTATAGCACAAGATAATCCTGTTATAGCATAAAACCCATGACATAAAATAAATTAAAAATAATACTTATCATAAAATCTCAGGTTGTTACATTCTACCCCCCTTAAAATGAATTTCACCCCCGAAATTCGTCGAGGTTATACATTGTTTTCTACTTGAAAGTTTCTTTAATTGAAACCCACATTGTAAAATGAAATACCAAAACTTAACTTTAAAAAAACTAAAGTATGAAACATAAGGGTTATCCAAATTAATTAATCACTGGGTTTCCACATAGGATAACATAGGTTAAAATATGGATATGGAAGATAAATCTAACCATCAACTTCTGATGGAGAGTGGAAGAGAACATGGCTATGAAAAAGCCAACAATCACAAAGCCATAAATTTGTGATGATCTAAGGTACCATCCGATTCATCAGATATTAGAGCACTATGACAACATTTTTTTTTTCAAGATCATTTTCCTAAAGTTGAAGAATTTTTGAATTAAAATAAATACTTACTTGATTTTGGTATAACCTCACCGTTGTTCGTGCCTTGAACAATTTCCACTTCATCTCTTAAAGAAATGAAGTTGAATTTCTCTTATGTGAAGTGTTAGCATATTATGCGATAGAATGACTGGTCATTTCATCTATTTCTATCGCAAAAAGTTTAGCACAATTTATTAAATATACAGAAGACGATCTATGCTGAGATTAATCGTATATGGTTGTTAAAATGGACTTATACTTCAGCTATCATACCGCTTAATAAAATAAAACTAGTTTCTACTAACCAGGGACTTCCTGTAGGCTAGTGGTAGGTGATAAAGGCTTGTAGCACTTCGGTTGTGTGTTTGATTCTCACATCCTTGTCCGATGCGACGGGTTGTCGCCCGTCCTGCAGGTTATCCTTTTTCTAAAACAATACTATTATAACAAAAAGTTCTAGCCTTAAACAATACGAACTTATGTTCAACATAATCCATTAGAATCTTTAGGCTTATCCAAAATACTTCTTTCTAAACTCATGGTATAAAGAGAATGATTACTAAAAAGGTCATATAACAAGAATGTGAATACCATCATTTATCCGTCATATATCTTGTTGGTCACATTCCAATCATGTGAATACCTTAATCATGTATTCTCTTGAAAAATGAATACCCATTGAACCTTATTGAAAACATGAATGCTGTCAAAAGTTAACTCTTTCCACATACCCAAATCCAAAAATTCTATATACTCAAACCATGATATAACTTTGTCCTTATATTAGTCATGAGCTCATGAATATTGTCAAACATTTCATTTTCTCCTTATCCCTTCATTATGCGCATATCATCTTCTTTCCAAAAATATCTCAATCACTTTCCATGGTTACCAACGTCATATTCTTATGGAAAACCACAATGGACCAATATATAGGTATTCCAATATACCATAAAAGTACCTCAACAACATTATTCTTGAATACCAATACATAAACACTTCAAACCATCCTCTTCAATGATTGTCATGGAATAATTCCTTACTTGATTTAGATGTAACCTCTTAGGTTAGGGAATTGAGTTGGGTAATGACCATGTTCTCCATAGATAAGACATTGAACTCCATAACAGTCTGTCACTCTATGACCCTTCTCTCCACACAGATAACATCTTTCCCTCCATTTGATGTATTCATCAAGGTTCTACTTCCCTTATTTAAAAATCTTAATCTTCCTTTCTCTATGCTCCTCAACATGAGAACATGCATAAAAGTCCATCTTCCTCTTATTTTATGAATTGGGAATGCCACTAAAGTTCACCTTGTTAATCATATATCGCGATGTCTGATTCGGCATAATCATAATATCTTTCTCTCTAGGAATTATGCAATTTCACTGCTCATAGTCACCAATTTGTCCATCGTATTCAATGTCAACCCAATTTCTTCTAGTTCCCTCCATTAACTAAAACCAGAAACCATTGTGTAAGAAATAGTTAAAATAATGAGGAACCACTTAATCATAAAAAGTCACTTATAGGACGTATAACTTATAACACCTTCTTTAACCTATGATAGATTAGGTTCACCCTAGGTTATTAATGATTGTAAACATAATTCTAGTACTATAACCTATAGTTATACTAAACCTTATGGAAATTACTAAACCTTTGGGATATCCCTAGACATACCTTATAAATATCTCTAGGGATCTCACTAATGTTTTCGCATCCTAGTTTCCAAAGGATAACCAAAACTTTCCTCTGATACCAACTGTAGAGACCCGAATCTTTACGTACATGGACATTACATTACTTTTGTGGAATACTTAATACATAACAAAAACAGACACACAAGGACCGTAATATTTTATTATCTTTAGAAACTTGGAAAAATAATCTTCTAATCATGGTGAAAGATCTTCAACATCTCCCATAAAGATCTTCCCCTTTAGTTTTCTCACCTAAAACCTTTCTTTAAATCATGGGGAAAAGAAAACATATAAAGGGTGAGCACAAATGATCAGTAAGGTTAATAATAGAGAACATAAAACAATCCATAAACATTTGAATGCAAAAACATGAACATAAAATCTAAACATCAAAATCTTGAGCAAAGACATAAATCATGGAAGTACATAAGGCATAGATCATAAAGGAACATTAATCATGATAAACTAGCATGGGAATAAAACATGTAATTGTGGAATCCATTAAGCACATGTTATTATTTCCATAGTAACCAAGGCATTGCTGCCAAGATATCTTAGTGGACAAAGTCCCATTCTGAATCGAGTTCACTCCTCATTCCAGTCCTATAACACTAAACTGGATTAACTTACCATTCCAGCCATGTCTATCTCATGAGATATAAATCTTTACCCAATGAATTGGAGGGATATATAGGTCCCACCCATCTCATAATTAAATCATTCTTACTTGTTCCACAAAATAAACATACATCATTCATAATAACCCAACGGATAAAATGGGTTTCATAAACATCATCCCATCATCACATAATCCATATAAAATAAATGGATATCATTTCATAATAAGAAAAGTTAAACCATTTAAATCCTATAGACTTTATAATTGAATCATACACATATGAAATAATTTCATCTTATATGGAAAATGGTTTTGATAAAACACTTGAAATTAATTCTTAAGGAAAATATCCTTTGTTCTTCAAAATCAATTTCTTTTCACAAAATGTCATGAAATTATAATAGTAAAAGATTTTGTTTAAAATAGTCAATAAATATTTTGGAGGAATATTAATGAAAATAAGTCTTTATAAAACCGTAAAAATTCTTTCATTCCGTATAAGTTAAAAAAACATTCTCCTCATACTTTTGTCGAAAAAGTCAAAAAGTACCTTGTAACGTAAACAAAAGAAAAATTCCTTACATACCATGTAGTAAAAGTAAAAATGGGTAAAAAGGACATTAAACAAACATAAAAACACTTTTAGAAAACATGGACATGGATGAGAACAATAACCCCAACATATACTTACGAATAAACAATCTCAGATTAGAACGAGATTGGAAAGGTTATCCCTTAACTTAGGTCTGATATGCTTCCTACGTATCTGAACCTCCTGTATAATAATTTAAATAATGTCATTGACTTATTATAGAATCATCTTCATTGTTATGATATCATATATGGTTCACTTATGACTTTATATTACCCGTTCTTTTGTAAGTTCCATGTTAAAGCAGCGTTTTGGGTAAAATCGTTTTATTTATCGTACATGTTTGGAATTGTTGTTCTTGATATTATTACTTATATCCTGATTTACTTAATTCCAGAATGTAAAACATGATTTATATGTAATATATATTCATAATATACATATATATGTGATAGATGGATAAATGGAATTAAATACACCGTTCATGGAGACGGAAGGCCATACGTACGCATGAACGATGTTTTCATTTCCTTATTGAATTGAATGGAATTAAGTAGATGGAATACATATATATATACATAAATCCAGTATCATTATTATGTCATATATTTCGTGATTACTTATTATATATACTTTATAATCATTCATGAATGGTTAACATGGATAATGAATCGCATCGCGTCGTGGAGACGGTAGTCCGTACGTACGCATGAGCAATGATATCATTCCCATGATCGTGGAATTGTATTGAAATGTATGTATAATGTTTCAGAATCAATATCAATTTACAATAATCATATATAGTTATTTATTTACACCATTATACCCATCCAAGTAAGGTGGTGGTCGAAAACAGATTACACCACAGCGTGGAGACGGTATTTCGTACATACGCATGCGCGGTGATTTCATTTTCCGTAGGATGGATAGATGGTGAAATAGGGTTGTTTCATACTTATAATAAAATATCATTATATGAGTGATACTGATGTTATTACTTCATAATGAAACAACTAAATAAGAAGAAGTAGAAGAAGAAATAAAGTTGAAAGAATCGGTAACGGACATTACCTCTTCTTTGAAGCGCCTCTTCTTAACCTTCTCTTAGGGAACTAAAGATGGTCTTTGAAGAATACCATGACCTCTAGGATGTTTCTATTGAATTTTAGAAGAGAACTTGGCAGGGGTTGGCCGAGCGTGAAGGCTCAAAGTGGTGTGAGGAGGAGAGGGAGGAGGTTCCCTTTTATAAGGGAGGAGAGGGGAACCTTTGGAAAAACTAAAAATATTATTTTATTATAAATTCATATTCGGTTTTTTAAACATGAACTATTTCATCCTAAAATTATAATAAAATAAAATCAAATATCATTTTAATAGTTCCGTGAAAAAATCATTCAATTTCAGGAAAATATTCATAGAATTATAATTTCAGCACAAGATCAACCATTTTTTATATTTTAACTCATTTAAGTAAAGAGTTTCATAAAAATATTACCAATATTATGTGGAAAAATTTTATAAATATTGAGTCACATGAAATTCCTACACACTTAATATTGTTTGTGCAGAGATCTGAATCTTGACGTACATGGACATTACATTACTTTTGCGGAATACTTAATACATAACAAAAACAGACACACATGGACCGTAATAGTTTAGTGTCTTTGGAAACTCAGAAAAATAATATTCTAATCATGGTGAAAGATCTTCAACATCTCCCATAAAGATCTTCCCCTTTTTTTCTTACCTAATACCTTTATTTAAATTCTGGGGAAAAGAAAACATATAAAGGGTGATCTCAAATGCTCATTAAGGTTAAGAATAGAGAACATAAAACAATCCATAAACATTTGAATGCAAAAACATGAACATAAAATCTAAACATCAAAATCTTGAGAAAAGATATAAATCATGGAAGTACATAAGTCATAGATCATAAAGGAACATTAATCATGATAAACTAGCATGGGAATAAAACATGTAATTGTGGCATCCATTAAGTATATGTTATGATTTCCATAGTATCCAAGGCATTGCTTCCAAGACCATCTTAGTGGACAAAGTCCCATTCTGAATCGAGTTCACTCCGCGTTCCAGTCCTATAACACTGAACCGGATTAACTTACCATTCCATCCATGTATATATCATGAGATATAAATATTTACCTAATGCATTGGAGGGAGATATAGGTCCCACCCATCTCATAATGAAATCATTCTTACTTGTGCCACAAAATAAACATACATCATTCATAATAACCCAATGAATAAAATGGGTTTCATAAGCATCATCCCATCATCACATAATCCATATAAAATAAATGGATATCATTTCATAATAAAAAAAGTGAAACCATGTAAATCATAGAGACTTTATACTTGAAACATACACATATGAAATAATGTCATCTTAGATGGAAAATGGTTTTGATAAAACATTTGAAATTAATTCTTGAGAAAAATTTCCTTTCTTCTTCAAAATCAATTTCTTTTCACAAAAAGTCATGCAATTTTAAAAGAAAAAGATTTTGTTTAAAATAGTCATGAAATATTTTGGAGGAAGATTCATGAAAATAAGACTTTATAAAACCGTAAAAATCCTTTCATGCCGTATAAGTTAAAAAAACATTCTCCTCGTACTTTTGTTGGAAAAGTCAAAATGTACCTCATAACGTAAACAAAAGAAAAATTCCTTACATACCATGTAGTAAAAGTAAAAATGGGTAAAAAGGACATTAAACATACATAAAAACACTTTTAGAAAACATGGACATGGATGATAACAATATATAACCCCAGCATATACTTACGAATAAACAATCTCAGATTAATACCACTATGTATGAAATCTTTTTATCTTTATAATCAATATTTATAGTCGAATTTATCTTATTTATACCCTGTATTAAAAATGTTTTAGTTATTAAACTTTGATTTTAACCATTTTAAACCTTCTTTAAATAAATTAATAATAAATGTCCTAATCTAATTCAAGTGGGCCTAAATGGTCATATTTTATTCCTAAGGGTTTTTTTGTCGAATTACACTTATCCAATAGAATTAGGACATGTGTTAGGGTAATAATAATATCATTTTTACCCTTAATTACCCTATTTATTTTTAACCGTGGTAAATAAAAGTAAAAAGTTACTATTCACCAAAAAAAATATTTTCATCTCATTGAACCACATTTTAGTCCTTGATATTAACCGTGTCTCTCGGATTTTCAAAATTCAATTCACAGAAGTGGTAAAATTTCATTTAAATGAAAAAGTCAGTTTTTTAACTACCACTAAGTGGTTTCATTATTCATCGAAAATTGAATTTTTTCAGAAAAATATCAAAAATTCAGCTTAAGCATTATTTGATATTCCGAATTCAAAATTGATGTCTATTTTTCCAAATTCAAAACATAGAAGTGGAATTAATTAATTTTAAAATTAATTCCCGTTATCAAAACAAATAATGTGTTTTTTAGAAACAATAACTATCAAAAGATTGATACTTGTTTACATCCAATTTCAAAGTGAAATTAATTCCAATGAACAACATTGGATTAAATGGTAAAAATATATTATAATTACACTTTAAACACAATTAAAAAGATAATCTAACCATATAAATTACTGTGATGAAAAAAGTTGTTTTTAATTAAAATATAACGTGTTTTTACTATTCATCAAAATATGAGAGTTATCAGAATAATATGAAAAATTTATCCAAATTAAATTTTTATATCCTGATTCCAAGGAATAATTTTATTTCTCCAAATTAGACATATAAACAATTCAAAACTAGATTTAAAGTTGGTGCACCATCAAAAGGCGGCAAAACTGTATTTTTTGAAAAATACTCATTTTACGAGAAAAATTTATTTTCATCTCATACCGTGTTCTAGAAAATATTTAAGATGAATAATAATTTTATAAAATTCAAAATTTAGTTAATACTATTCACAATGGCTAATCCATAATAATATTATAGCAATATATCATTGTTTAGTGAAACCCGGTATTGCGTGTAATCCAAGCCAAGTCAGGATTGTGTGTTGTGCAAGACTCCTTTGTTGTTTCGTATAATAGAATCCAACCATATTTCATTTATACTTTGAATATATATATATATACACTCAATGTTGTGTAGAATGACTACTATCAAATGAACTTGAAATTTTGTGTAACACAATCCAAGAATAGTGTTGTGTATACTGCAAGCTAATACGGTGTTGCGTATAGCACAAGATAATATTAGTGTATCATAAAACCAATTACATAAAATAAATTAAAAATAATACTTATCATAAAATCTCGGGTTGTTACAGTTTTTCCTTGAGCAATTACTTAGAATATTTTGGTAGAAAATAATGAATCTAAATAATAAAAAATTGGAATAACATAATGAATAAGTATTCAAATAATTGTTTCCGTCATGGACTCTATTAAATTGAAAATGAAATTTTCACATTAAAACTAAACAATTTCAATTCAAATTTGGGTTTATTTTTACCAAAATGATTGAAATTGAAAATTTAAAAAAAAAACTAAACACATGGCAATTACTTACAATTGGAACTTCCAAACTTCTATTTACCTCTAGGTGAACTGACTCACATAATTAAAAGTAATAATAAATATATGCTCTATTTGGATGAGTAAAATTAATAATTATAAGTAAGCATAAATAAATTATCCAAGAGATTAAAGAATAAAATAATAAAAGAATTGGTTATATCCTGGATTAGGTTTTTTATTTCATATACCATTTGGATTCATATATTATAACTTTAATTCGAACCAAAAATTTCAAAGACAATGGAAATTGTATAACATTCATCCAAAATTTAACAGATAACAAGTTATTTCAAGAGGGTAATAAAAATGTTGTGATCAATTAAATATATGTATTAAAAGAGACTAACCTCATAAAAGTGGAAATACAATATACAAACTCAAGAAAATGTTTTACCCACTTAAAATGAATATGAGATCATAGAAAACAAACAATTTGGAAAAAAATTAAGGGTTTTTAATGTATATAGTAGTGAATATTGATTAAAAAATAAATGACCCTTCCCCCACAAATAAAACCTATAATTTTCCTCAATTTGTAATTTTAAAGTGGTATAAAAAAATTAATAAAATTTAGCTTGACCAAATTTAATAATTTAATTAGATCAAAATAATGTTGAAGGGTTGTAATAAAAATTCACACAGTATGAAACCATAATCTCAGAAGAGTTATTGAAGTAAAATTTAAAAAGTACATGACTATTTTTATTTATTAATAGACACAAGAATTTTCAATTTAGTTAAAGTAATGACAAGTTAATCATTTACTTTACAAATCATCAGCTTTTTAAAAATATACTTAAATAACCTCATGACTGTTCAAACACTTAAGAGGGTTTTAAAACTAGATTTCAACGTAGGTTCATAAAAATTATCAATGAAAAAGAACTAATATGTTATAGTAGGTCTGGGGTGGGGTATAATGGAAAGAAATTACTGATACTAAGGTTCAAAATTAGGACCTCCTCAACTCACTACCATGGTTACAACATGGGCGGAACCACTGAACTATACCCCATGGGTCAAAATGAAAAATAGATAATACAGAAATAACACCCATGAATTGAAAAACTAAAACACTCTCAACAATCTTGAACAATAATAGAGACTTTTAAAAACTTAATTTCATAATATGAATAGATTTTAACAAGATAGCACAATCAAGGAAGTATGCTTAAAAATTCAAAACCAAGTTTATTCAAATAAAAATGAAAATTAATACTCCCCTAATAGTGAAGCATAAACCACTTGAATTTATTCCAAAACTCCCCTTCTTCTTTTGATTAAATTTACCTATTAAGAAGTTACAGCTCTTATAAAATAAAGAAACAAAATTGAGATTACGTAATTTAGAGTTCAAGATAGAAAATTACCATAGATACAATAAGGGGTGTTTAATCCTGAAACTCTATCTGGAAGTTATTCTTGACAATGAAAGTTATTATAAATCCTCTCCACAAGATTGAATGTTCTTCCAATGATTTACTTGAAAAAAAATGTCAATCGTCCCTATAATAGCATAGAATTGATTGAAACCAAGATAGAAACCCAAGATTATTTATCGTCATTAAATACAAAATAAAACAATATAAAACCCATGGGTTGCATCCCATACAATGCTAAATTTATAGTATTCATCCAGACACAATTGTTTCTCAATTTTCAATCACCAAGAAGGCATCCAAGCCCTTTGGTTTCACATACCAATATTACTTGTGTTGAAAATCCATAATAAAATTACATGATTACCCACATAATAAACTATATAAAGACATAGTAATTGGTGTTTTTAATGCATTTATTTGGGGCCCTAATTCTTCATCCATTTTCAAGGATTAATCCTTTATATAACTTGAAATGGTTTTATCTAAGATTTGTTTAAGATGATTTTTTGAAATTTTAGCCTTTATAATAAATTATTGATGGTGTGTTTTCATGTTATATGGGCATGCTCATACCTATCCATCAAATATTTAAACTTAAAATTCTTAAATTGGGTTCCACTGTCTTTTATTAAAGACTTTGGTACTCTAGATCTTGTAAATATGTTCTTTTCAATGAATTTAATCATATTTCAAGAATTATTGTTGGGTAATTCCACTGTCATAACCTACATTGAAACATAATCTATAATTACCAAAATAAACTCATTACCATGGAAATATGGAAATGATATCATAAAATCTAATCCCCAAACATCAAAAATATCAAGCTTCAAAATTACTTTCTAAGTAAACTATTAATTTCTACCCACACTCCCTAGCCTCTAAAACTTATCATAGTCCAAAACTAAACTCCAAGTAACTTAAACAATTTAGGACAATAAAATCTTACTTTAATGACTTTTTGGGATTTCCTTTCTCCTCCATGATGACCTCCCTTTGGAGATGTGTGACAACTCACTAAAATGGGAAACATTTCATCCTCTGAAACAAAATATATTTAAAATCCCATCAACATACCTCCTAAATAAAAAAGGGTCATCCCATATATAGTACTTACATTCACCAATAGATTTCTTTCTTTGATTTTGAGTAAAATCCTTAGGCATCACTCTAGTAGACAAAATGTTTTTTAAACTTGCATACCAATTAGATTTTATGACTTTAACATCAAGTAGTTTTTCATCTGAAATTTTTGAATTTATCTCTCTAGGATCATCAATTTGGGTACTAGAAAACCTATAAAAATGATCTGAAAATACGTTTTCAGCCTCATACATAAATTTGATCTCTAAATTGAATTGCTACATCAAAAGTATCAATCAAATAATACTCAGTTTTGACTTATTTATAGAGAGAAAGTATTTTAAGGGATAATGGTTTGAGAAACCTATGAATTTGGAATATATTATGCACTACCTAAACTTTTCCAGAGTAAAAGACAATAGCCAACAACTCATTTTTAGTATTGATTTAATTTTTTGAGAATTATCTTGAAATCTTCTAACATAGTACACTGCATGCAATTTTTTATCTTTACTCTATTTGAAAACTAATCATATATCCACATTAATTACATCACACATAAGTTAAAATATAATTTTCTAATCAGGGGTAGTGATAATGAGTGAATAAGTGAGTTTTCCCTAAATAAGATTAAAATATTCAAGAAATTTCTCATCAAACAATAAAGGCATATCATTCTCTAATATAGAGCAAAGAGTCTGAATTATTTTAGAAAAATATTTTATAAATCTATGATAAAAATCAGCACGAGCTAAAAAGATTCTAACACTTTTGATGTTTACTGGGGGGAAGTTTCTAAATGAACTCTATATTAGTATTATCTACCTCTATACCTATCTTTGACACCTTATAACCAAGTACAATTCCTTAGGAAACCATGAATTTACATTTCTCCTAATTAAGAATAATACTAGTCTATATGCATCTATTTGAATCAAGTTTTGGATTATAAAAACATCTCTCTATAGTACTTCCAACAATGGAAAAAAATTTCAT
Organism: Viscum album; assembly: GCA_963277665.1. NCBI lineage: Eukaryota > Viridiplantae > Streptophyta > Magnoliopsida > Santalales > Viscaceae > Viscum > Viscum album. Next base: position 1,815,841,866 of record OY728156.1, read on the forward strand.
AAAAAACTCAATGATATTCTTAATCATGTCTAAAAAGAATTTATCATGCATATTTAAAAAGGTAGTTATAGAACCACATGATCAAATGGAATTTTATAGTAAGAAAATTTACCAAAGGGGCTTGTGAAAGTGGATTTATCCTAATCTTCTAAATCTATTGGGATCTGGTTATAACTAAAATAGACATCCAAAAAACCAAAAAATAATTTTTGGCTAGCCTCTTAGGAATTTGATCTCAAAATGACATTTTAAAATAACATTTTCTCATACAATAATTATACTTTCTATAATCTATACAAACCCCCCATTTGGTATATTTTTTAACCTGAATATGTTTATTTTTATCATTGGTAATAATAGTAAACCCTTCCTTCTAAGGAACTACCTAGACTGGGTTGATCCAAGAATTATCCAAGAAATGTTAAATGATTATTGTATCCAGAATATTGATAACTTTTTCTCCCCCAACCACTTTTATAATCAGATTTTGCCTTCTTTGACTCCGAACTCTCGGTTTTTGGTTAGGTTCCATAGGGATATTATGCATAAATAATGAAGGGATAATCCCTTTGATATCTTAAATGTTTTATCCAATGGTTTTTTATACTTCTTCAATATAGATAATATATTTTTGTCTTTGTTTTTATCCAGTTATGTAAACAAGATGACATATGGTGAAAAGTTATCATCTAAAAATGAATATTATATGTGTGATGAAATGTTTTAAACTCAAGTCATGGTTCCTATTCACTATATAGGATAATTTTAGGCGTATTATTTATAAGTTCTTCAATAATATTCTTAAATTTAGTGTAAAAAAGTTGATATATTCTCAATGTCATGTTTGAAATCACACTTTTTATCACTATTGTCGAAACTAGACAACTCACTATACTTAGTGTCTAGAATTGGTTTTAAGATGTTTTTCTTATCAAATTCATTATAAGGTTGAAAATATCTCCCTAAAATGTATCAAAATATTTCTTCAATTTGTTCTTTTTAAGCACAAGAACAAAAATTTCAACTTCTTAATATTTTTCCATAGATGGAATAGACCTACTTTATAAGTATCGAAGATTACCCAAATTTTCATTATTAAACCCATAAAATGTTGTTAAAAATTATTCTCACCATCCGCATAATTTTATAAAACTAAATATTGTTTAAATAATACTTCTTGATGATTTAATGAGTCACAAACTTCTTACATTTCAACCTTAGAATAGTTCTCATCAAATGTTGGTTCGTTCACATTCTTAAACACATTAAAATCTTATTCTTATTCTGTAACAACCTGATATTTTATGATAAGTATTATTTTTAACTTATTTGATGTCATGTGTTTTATGCTACAGAAAGATTATATTGTGCTATATGCCACACTGTATTAGCTTGAAGTATACACAACACTATTCTTAGATTGTGTTACACACAATTTCAAGTTCGTTTTATAATAGTCATTCTACGCAACATTGAGTGTATATATATATATATTCAATGTATAAATGAAATATTATTGGATTCTGTTATATGAAATAATAAAGGATTCTTGCACAACACGCAACCCTGACTTGGCTTGCAATACATGCAATCGCGACCTTCCTCGATATCGTGTATTGTACACAATACCGGGTTTTACTAAACAACGATATACTATTATAATATTATTATGAACTAGACTTTATGAATAGTATTAACTAAATTTTAAATTTTATAACATTATTATTCATCTTACACATTTTCTAGAACATGGTATAAGAACAAAATAAATTTTTCGGGTAAAATAAGTATTTTTCAAAAAATGCAATTTTGCCACCTTTTGATGGTGCACCCACATTAATTCTAGTTTTTGACATGTTTATAAGTTCAATTTTACAAAATAAAATTATTATTTTGAATTAGGATATAAAATTTTACCGTGGAAAATTTTTTCATATTATTCTGATAACTTTCATATTTTAATGAATAGTAAAAACACGCTATATTTTAATTAAAAACAGCTTTTTCATCGTAATAACTTATGTGATTAAATTATAATATTTAATAGTTTAAAATTATAAATAGAATATATTTTTATCATTTAATATAATGTATTTCATTATCCATGATTTTACATTGAATTCGTAGGTTAAATAAATTCAATCTTTTGCAAACAAAAACCCGTTTTCTTTCAACAACGGAATTAATTTTAATTTAATTTCTGAAACTTCTATGTATTGAATTTGAAAAAATGGATTCCATATTTGGAATCATTGGGTCCAAATTATATTAATAGAATACGTTTTATTTTTGGGCTTTATGAATAGTAACAACGGTAAATTTTGTTTACAATAGGTAAATTGGGTAATTAAGGGTAAATATAATATTATAAAATTGTCTTAATACTTGTATTAATACAATAGGATGATTATAATTTTTCCTAAGTAATATTTGTGTCGAAATGGAATCCATTAGAACCCACTTGGAGGTGATTAAGACCTTTAGTTTATTTTATTTAAAGGAAAGTGAAATATGTCTCACCCAACTTTAATAATTAAAGTATTTTTAATATAAGTTTATACAGAATATAAATTTGATTATAAATACTCATTTGAAATATAAAATGTTTTTCTTTGTCATGGTAATTTATTTGTAATTTTTAATAGTTATTTAATTACCTTATTATCTTATACACAAATGATGCAGAAATTATTTATTTAGTGAAAAATCAATAATATAGTTTTTATTGAAACAGTAATACATATCAAAAGGCCAAAAAATCTACAAAAAACTTATTATTAGTGTATATATAAACCCTAATCATCCACTGGCCGAATTTTTGACCATTTGGATCCTTATTAAGGTGATTATGACACTTATATTATTTTATTTTAAATGATGCCAAAGTTGTCACCTTCATAATTTAATAAATATAACAATTAAAATATTGTAATTTTAAGATGATAAATTCGAGTAAAAGTATTATTCTGAAAGGTAATAGATTTATCTTCATCTTGGAATTTTATTTTTAATTTTTATGAAACAAATAAGTATATTAAATAATTATACCAAAATGTTGTAGTAATTATTTTATTAAGAGATAAACCAAATAAATGGTTTTAAAAATAATAAAATAAATATTATATGAACTATTTAATGTGATCTACTAATTTTATAGATACATATGACCTTTTATGAATCTATTAAAGCTTTTAGTTCGAACATATCTTCTGTATATATTTAAATTCAAGTAAATGAATAGTGTCAAAATTGACACTATTGTTATTTTATAAAAATAACATATTATAAAATTGTTTAAAAATCACAAAAATATTTAAAAATTATAATTTTAAATTTATATCATCTAAAATGTTATAAAGTATCCAATTATGGAAAATTCACAACAAATAAGTAATTATTTGTTATAATTTAATATTTAGAATGTTATTACCACAAATAAAATTAAATTGATTAAATAAGGATAAATCAGGTTGATAATGTTTCAAATAAATTCCTAAAATATCTAAATTTTATTGTTTGATGATATTACAACCCTATATAATCTAATATTTGTATATTAGTCATTTTGGAAGTTTTTAAGTGGGGTTGGGATTTAATATAAACTAATATTTCTTTTATTTCCAAAGGTGCCCCTCTCCTCCCTTATAAAAGGGCACCTCCTCCCTCTCCTCCTCACACCAATTTGAGCCTTCAAGCTCGTCCAACCCCTACCCATTTTACTTCCCCACTTCCCTAGAAACATCTTAGAGGTCCTGGTCTTCTTCAAAGACCAATTTTAGTTCCCTAAGAGGAGGTATCAAAGAGGCGCTTCAAAGAAGAGGTAATGTCTGTTACCGATTCTTTCAACTTTATTTCTTCTTCTACTTATTCTTCTTTAGTTTTTTCATTATGAAGTAATAACATAAGTATCAATAATATACTGATATTTTATTATAAGTATGAAACAACCCTATTTAACCATCTATCCATCCTACGGAAAACGAAATCACCGCGCGTGCATACGTACGGAATACCATCTCCATGCCGTGGTGTAATCTATTTTCCACCACCACCTTACTCGGATGGGTATAATGGTGTAAATAATGACTATATATGATTATTTTAAAGTGATATTGATTCTGAAATAGTATACATACACTCCAATACAATTCCATGGGAATGATATCATCGCTCGTGTGTACGTACGGAATGTCGTCTCCACGACGCGATGAGATTCACTCTCCATGATAACCATTCAAGAATGATTATAAAGTATATATAATAAGTAATCATGAAATATATGAAATAATAATGCTACTATATTTATGTATATATATATTTATTTCATCTACTTAATTCCATTCAATTCAATAAGGAAACGAAAACAGCGTTCATGCGTACATACGGCCTACCATCTCCATGAATGGTGTATTTCTTTCCATTTATCGATCCAATATATATTTATTCTGAATATATATTATATATAAATCATGTTTTAAATTCTGGATGTAATTAATCATGATCTAAGTAATCATATTAATAATTACAAGTTAAAACACGAACGACAAATGAAACGATTTTTCCCAAAACGCTACTTTAACATGAATTTACAAAATAATGGGTAATATAAAGTCATAAGTGAACCATATATGATATAATAACAATGAATATTATTTTTTAATAATTCAATGACATTATTTAAATCATTATACAGGAGGTTTGGATATGTACGAAGCATATCGGACCTAAGGTAAGGGATAATTATGCAAATCTCATTTTCATCCGAGATTGCTTATTCGTAAGTATTTACTGGGGTTATTGCTATCATCCATGTCCATGTTTTATAAAATTGTATTCATGTATGTTTAAAGTCCTTTTTACCCATTTTGACTTTTATCCCATGGTATGGAAGGAATCTTTCTTTTATTTACCCTAAAAGGTACTTTTTGACTTTTCCGGCAAAAGTACGAGAAGAATGTTTTTTTAACGTATACGACATGAAAGGATTTTTACGGTTTTATAAAGCCTTATTTTCATGAAGCTTCCTCCAAAATATTTCATGACTATTTTCAACAAAATATATTTATTTTAAAATTGCATGACGTTTTGTGAAAAAAAAAATTGATTTTGAAGAAGAAAGGATATTTTCCTCAAGAATTCATTTCAAGTGTTTTATCAAAACCATTTTTCATCTAAGATGAAATTATTTCATATGTTTCAAGTATAATGTCTCTATGATTTACATGGTTTCACTTTTCTTATTATGAAATGATATCCATTTCTTTTATATGGATTATGTGATGATGGGATGATGTTTATGAAACCCATTTTATTTATTGGGTTATTATGAATTATGTATGTTTATTTTGTGGAACAAGTAAGAATGATTTTATTATGAGATGGGTGGGACCTATATCTCCCTCCAATGCATTGGGTAAAGATTTATATCTCATGAGATAGACATGGCTGGAATAGCAGGTTAAACCGGTTCAGTATTACAGGACTGGAACGAGGAGTGAACTCGATTCAGAAAGGGACTTTGTCCACTAAGATGGTCTTGGCAGCAATGTCTTGGATACTATATAAATCATATCATGTTCTTAATGTTTTTCCACAATTACAAGTTTTATTTACAAGATATTTTATCATGATTGATGTTCTATTTTGATCTATGCCTTACGTACTTCCATGTTTTATGTCATTGCACAAGATTTCTATGTTTAAACATTATGTACATATTTTTATGTTCAAATGTATATGGTTTGTTTTATTTTCTCCATGATTACCCTTACTAAGCATTTGATCTCACCCTTTTTATGTTTTATTTTCCCCAAGATATAAAGAAAGGTTTTAGGTAAGAAAAAAAAGGGGAAGATCTTTATGGGAGATGTTGAAGATATTTCACCATGATTAGAAGATTACGTTCCAAGTTTCCAAAGACACTAAACTATTATGGTCCTTTTGTGTCTATTTGTTTTATGTATTAAGTATTCCGCAAAAGTAATGTAATGTCCATGTACGTCAAGTTTCGGGTCTATACAGTTGGTATCAGAGGAAAGGTTTAGTTAACATTTGGAAACTAGGATGCGAAAACTTTAGTGAGATCCCTAGAGATATTTCTAAGGTATGTCTAGGGATGTCCCTAAGGTTAAGTGTATGTATAGGTTATAGTCCTACAATTGCGCTAACGATCTTAAAATTAAACCTAAGATGTTATATAGTGAAGTACTCCCCCTTTATTATGTTGTTTTCCCTAGCATGGTATTTGCCTCTCACACTATTATTTTTGGGTTTTAGACGATGGCTGGAACCCGAAGGAACCGTGTTGATCAATGTAATGGAAAATTCAATGATTGTCCTCCTGACCAAACCAATGTCATGGGAGATGGAGTGCACAATCTTATTTCTATACTTACACAAGCTATGAATCATTCTCGATTTCAAAATGAGTAGATAAAGGAGCAACATTCTGTTGAATCCTTCATGAGGCAGCATCCACCTTTATTCAGTGGGTCTTCTGATCCCTTAGTGGCTGAACAATGAATCAGTACTACTGAAAAGATATTTTCAGTTCTACAATGTTCTGAGCATGATAAAGTCATCTTAGCAGTATATCGTTTGGAAGGTGATGCTGATCAATGGTGGAATATTATCAAGAATACGAGGCAAAGAGATGAAATTGAGTCCATGGAATGGGATGAGTTCAAGAACTTGTTTTTCAGTAAGTACTTCCCTCGTATTCTTTGAAAAAATATGTAAAAGGAGTTTCTTGAGCTTAAGCAGAAGGATGATGAATCTGTTGGTATATATGAAGTGAATTTTACAAGACTTGCAAGGTATGCATCTGGCTTTATCATTCAACCTGAAAGTAAAGTAGATCGATTTTTCAGTGGCTTAAAACCAAGTCTTCGAAGGGTATTAGCTATAAGAGACTTCAGTAGCTATGAATAAATTGTGTGTTGTGCTATCAAGGTAGAACTGGAAGTTGGTGTAACATATTCATCTCATGGTGTTGACAAGAAACGAAAGATGGAGTTCAAGGATAAATCTCAGAAAAATGGTGAAAATAAGATGAATGTTTCTTTATGCTGAAAGTGTGGAAAGAAGCATGGTGGAGATTGCCTAAAAGGTACTAGAAAATGTTTTAAGTGTGGAAAATAAGGTCATCGAGTAGTTGATTGTCAAAGTAATGGGAGAAAGGTTACTAATGATGTGAATAGAGAAAAGACTACATAGAACTCTCCACCAACACTTCAATGCTTCAAGTGCAAGGAAACAGGGCATTATGCTAATAAATGCCCTAATCCACGGGTTAATGATGATCAACATGAGAAACCTCTTAAGGAAAAGGATAAAGGGAAGCCTCATGCGATTACTATTTGTGATGTTGAGTATAAAAATGATGTTGTGTAGTGATTAAGTGTTTATGTAATGGGATTTCAAAATAGTATCATGGAATCTCATGTATGGTATTGTGGAATTTTGGAATATCTATGTATTGGTTTTCAATAATTATATGGTACTGGTATCCATGAAAAGGTGATTGAAATATTTTTGGAAAGTAGATGATATGCGCATAATGAAGGGATAAGAAGATAATGAGATGTTTGATTGTATTCATGAGCTCATGACTGATATAATGACTAAGTGATATTATGGTTTGAGTATATAGAATTTTTAGGATTTTGGTATGTGGAAAGTGTTAAAATTTTACAACATTTATGTTTTCACTAAGGTTCAATGGGTATTCATTCATCAAGAGAATACATGATTAAGGTATTCACATGTTTGTAATTTGACCAACAAGATATATCTTATGATATATGGGTGATAAATGATGGCATTCACGTGATTGTTATGTGACATTTCAAGTAATCATTTTCTTTATACTATGAGCTTGGACCGAAGGATTTTAGATAATCCTAAAGATTGGAATGGATTATGTTGGACATAAGTTAGTATTGTTTAAGGATAGAACTTTTTTCGATATTATTGATGGGATGTTATAGTAATTTAGTTTTAGAAAAAGGACAACCTGTAGGACGGGCGACAGCCCATCGCATCAGACAAGGCTGTGGGAATCGAACCCACAACTGAAGTGCGACTGGCCTTTTTCACATACCACTGGCCTATAGTAAGTCCCTAGTTAGTAGAAACTAGTTTTATTTTATTAACTGGTATGATATATGAAGTATAAGTTAATTTTTGTAATCGTATACGATTAACCCCACCATAGATGGACTTATGCATATTTGATAACTTTTTCTAACCTTTTGTTTGAAATAGATTGAATGACCCATCATTCTATCACATGACCTATTAACACTTCACGAATAAAAAATTCAACTTCATTTATTTAAGAGATGAATTGGAAAATGTTCAAAGCATGAACAACAGTGAGATTGTACCAAAATCAAGCAAGTATTTCTTCTAATTCAAAATTTTCAACTTTATAGAAATGATATTGAAAACCAAAAATGTTGTCCTAGTGCTCTTATATCCGATGAATCAGATGGTACCTTAGATCATCACAAATTTATGGCTTTGTGATTGATGGCTTTTTCATAGCCATATTCTCTACCACTCTCCATCATAACTTGATGGTTAGATTTTTCTTCCATATCCATATTTTCACCTATGTTATCATACGTGGAAACCAAGTGATGAGTTAATTTGGGTAACCATTACGTTTCATACTTTAGTTTTTAAAGCCAAGTTTTGGTATTCCTTTTTACGATGTGGGTTTCTATTAAAGAAACTTTTGAGTAGTAAACCATTTATAACCCCGACGAATTTTGAGGGCGAAATTCATTTTAAGGGGGGTAGAATGTAACAACCAGATATTTTATGATAAGTATTATTTGTAATTTATTTGATGTCATGTGTTTTATTCTAAACCAAGATTATATTGTGCTATACGCCACATTGTATTAGCTTGAAGTATACACAACACTATTCTTATATTGTGTTACACACAATTCAAGTTTGTTTTATAATAGTCATTCTACGCAACATTGAGTGTATATATATATATTCAATGTATAAATGAAATATGGTTGGATTCTATTATACAAAATAATAAAGTATTCTTTCACAACACACAACCCTGACTTGGCTTGCATTACATGCAATCACGACCTTCCTCGATAGTGTGTGTTGTACGCAATACCGGGTTTTACTAAACAAAAATATATTATTATAATATTATTTTGAACTAGCTGTTATGAATAGTATTAACTAAATTTTGAATTATATAACATTATTATTCATCTTACACATTTTCTAGAACATGGTATAAGAACAAAATAATTTTTTCGGGTAAAATAAGTATTTTTCAAAAAATGCAGTTTTGCCGCCTTTTGATGGAGCACCCACATTAAATCTAGTTTTTGACATGTTTATAAGTTCTATTTTACAAAAATAAAATTATTATTTCGAATCAGGATATAAAATTTTACCTTGGACAAATTTTTCATATTATTCTGATAACTTTCATATTTTAATTAATAGTAAAAACACCCTATATTTTAATTAAAAACAACTTTTTTCATCATAATAACTTATGTGATTAAATTATAATATTGAATGCTTCAAAAGTATAAATAGAATATATTTTTACCATTTAATATATTGTATGTCATTAGCCTTGATTTTACATTGAATTCGTAGGTTAAATAAATTCAATCTTTTGCAATGTTTTAAACAAAAACCTGTTTTCTTTCGACAACGGGATTAATTTTAATTTAATTTCTGAAACTTCTGTGAATTGAATTTGAAAAAATGGATTCCATATTTGGAATCAGTGGTTCCAAATTATATTAATAGACTATTTTTTATTTTTGGGTTTTATGAATAGTAACAACGGTAAATTTTATTTACCATAGTAAAAGGTAAATTGGGTAATTAAGGGTAAATATAATATTATAAAATTATCTTAATACTTGTCTTAATACAATTGGATGATTATAATTTGTCCTAATTCATATTTGGGTCGAAATGGAATCCATTAGAACCCACTTGGAGGTGATTAAGACCTTTAGTTTATTTTATTTAAAGGAAAGTGAAATATGTCTCACTCAACTTTAATAATTAAAGTATTTTTAATATAAGTTTATAAAGAATATAAATTCAGTTATAAATACTCATTTGAAAGATAAAATGTTTTTCTTTGTCATGGTAATTTATTTGTAATTTTTAAGAGTTATTTAATTACCTTATTATCTTATACATTAATGATGCAGAAATTATTTATTTAGTGAAAAATCAATAATATAGTTTTTATTGAAATAATAATACATATCAAAAGGCCCAAAAATCTGCACAAAACTTATTATTAGTGTATATATAAACCATAATCATCCACTGGCCGAATTTTTGACCATTTTGATCCTTATTAAGGCGATTATGACACTTATATTATTTTATTTTAAATGATGCCAAAGTTGTCACCTTCATAATTTAATAAATTTAACAATTAAAATATTGTAATTTTAAGATGATAAATTCGAGTAAAAGTATTATTCTGAAAGGTAATAGATTTATCTTCATCATAGGATTTTATTTTTAATTTTCATGCAACAAATAAGTATATTAAATAATTATACAAAAAATGTTGTAGTAATTATTTTATTAAGTGATAAACCAAATAAATGGTTTTAGAAATAATAAAATAAATATTATATGAACTATTTAATGTTCTCAACTAATTTTCTAGATAAATATGACCTTTTATGAATCTATTAAAGCTTTTAGTTTGAACATATCTTCTATATATATTTAAATTCAAATAAATGAATAGTGTCAAAATTGACACTACTGTTATTTTATAAAAATAACATATTATAAAATTGTTTAAAAATCACAAAAATATTTAAAAATTATAAATTTAAATTTATATGGTCTAAAATTTTATAAAGTATCCAATTATTAAAAATTCACAACAAATAAGTAATTATTTGTTATAATTTAAAATTTAGAATGTTATTACCACAAATAAAATTAAATTGATTAAATAAGGATAAATCAAGTTGATAATGTTTAAAATAAATTCCTAACATTTCTAAATTTTATTAATTGATGATATTAAAACCCTATAGCATCTAATATTTTGATATGAGTCATTTTGGAAGTTTTTAAGTGGGGTTGGGATTTAATATAAACTAATATTTCTTATATTTCCAAAGGTGCCCCTCTCCTCCCTTATAAAAGGGAACCTCCTCCCTCTCCTCCTCACAGTAATTTGAGCCTTCAAGATTGGCCAAACCCTACCCCTTTCACTTCCCCACTTCCCTAGAAACATCCTAGAGGTCCTGGTTTTCTTCAAAGACCAATTTTAGTGCCCTAAGAGGAGGTCTCAAAGAGGCGCTTCAAAGAAGAGTTAATGTCCGTTACCGATTCTTTCAACTTTATTTCTTCTTCTACTTATTCGTCTTTAGTTGTTTAATTATTAAGTAATAACATGAGTATCAATAATATACTGATATGTTATTATAATTATGAAACAACCCTATTTCACCATCTATCCATCCTACAGAAAACAAAATCACTGCGCGTGCGTACGTACGGAATACCGTCTCCATGTCGTGGTGTAATCTATTTTCCACCACCACCTTACTTGGATGGGTATAATGGTGTAAATAATGACTATATATGATTATTTTAAAGTTATATTGATTCTGAAATAGTATACATACACTCCAATACAATTCCATGGGAATGATATCATCACTCGTGCGTACGTACGGAATACCGTCTCCACGACGCGATGAGATTCACTCTCCATGATAACCATTAAAGAATGATTATAAAGTATATATAATAAGTAATCATGAAATATATGACATAATAATGATATTATATTTATGTATATATATATATATGTCATCTACTTAATTCCATTCAATTCAATAAGGAAACGAAAACAGCATTCATGCGTACGTACGGCCTACCGTCTCCATGAACGGTGTATTTATTTCCATTTATCAATCCATTATATATATATTCTGAATATATATTATATATAAATCATGTTTTACATTCTGGATTTAAGTAATCATGATCTATGTAATCATATGAATAATTACAAGTTAAAACACGAACGACAAATGAAACGATTTTTCCCAAAACGCTACTTTAACATGAATTTACAAAAGAATGGGTAATATAAAGTCATAGGTGAACCATATATGATATAATAACAATGAATATGATTCTGTAATAAGTCAATTACATTATTTAAATCATTATACAGGATGTTTGGATACGTACGAAGTATATCGGACCTATGGTAAGGGATAATTTTGCAAATCTCATTTTTATCCGAGATTTCTTATTCGTAAGTATTTACTGGGGTTATTTATATCATCCATGTCCATGATTTATAAAAGTATATTCATGTATGTTTAAAGTCTTTTTTACCCATTTTGACTTTTAACCCATGGTATGGAAGGAATCTTTCTTTTATTTACCCTAAAAGGTACTTTTTGACTTTTCTGGCAAAAGTATGAGAAGAATGTTTTTTTAACATATACAGCATGAAAGGATTTTTACGGTTTTATAAAGCCTTATTTTCATGAAGAATCCTCCAAAATATTTCATGACTATTTTCAACAAAATCTATTTATTTTAAAATTGCATGACGTTTTGTGAAAAGAAATTGATTTTGAAGAAGAAAGGATATTTTCCTCAAGAATTCATTTCAAGTGTTTTATCAAAACCATTTTTCATCTAAGATGACATTATTTCATATTTTTCAAGTATAATATCTCTATGATTTACATGGTTTCACTTTTCTTATTATGAAATGATATCCATTTCTTTTATATGAATTATGTGATGATGGGATGATGTTTATGAAACCCATTTTATTTATTGGGTTATTATGAATGATATATGTTTATTTTGTGGCACAAGTAAGAATGATTTCATTATGAGATGGGTGGGACCTATATCTCCCTCCAATTCATTGGGTAAAGATTTATATCTCATGAGATAGACATGGCTGGAACAGCAGGTTAAACGGGTTCAGTATTACAGGACTGGAACGAGGAGTGAACTCGATTCAGAAAGGGACTTTGTCCACTAAGATGGTCTTGGTAGAAATACCTTGGCTACTATGGAAATCATATCATGTGATTAATTTTTTTACACAATTACAAGTTTTATTTACAAGATATTTTATCATGATAGATTTTCTATTTTGATCTATGCCTTACGTAATTCCATGTTTTATGTCATTGCACAAGATTTCTATGTTTAAACATTATGTACATGTTTTTATGTTCAAATGTATATGGTTTGTTTTATTTTCTCCATGCTTACCCTTACTGAGCATTTGAGCTCACCCTTTTTTATGTTTTCTTTTCCCCAGGATATAAAGAAAGGTTTTAGGTAAGAAAAAAAATGGGAAGATCTTTATGGGAGATGTTGAAAATCTTTCAGCACGATTAGAAGATTGTGTTCCATGTTTCCAAAGACACTAAACTATTACAGTCCTTGTGTGTCTGTTTTTGTTATGTATTAAGTATTCTGCAACAGTAATGTAATGTCCATGTACGTCAAGTTTCAGGTCTCTACATATTCACCAAACATAAAAATTATAATACCCTTTATAATATTGAAAACATACCCTCTAGTGGATAATAAGGTCATACAAAACATTATAGGTACCTATTGTCCACACTCTATATCAAGAAAAAAAAAGTAGTAGGAAATAACAACATACCAAATCCTAAAAGAAGGTCATAAAAAATCCCTATGGGATGTGTGATAGATTGGTCAACCAATTGTAACACTGAAATGATTGGTTTTAATTATTCTAATCACAACTATTGAATATGTTATTATGGTACAAGATTTATGCTTGAAAAAAGTTCACAAAGATAGATCAACTTACCAATATTCCATAAGGTGTAGGGAATGACAAAACTCCATGGATATTTAAGTTTTGGTGGGATTTTGTTTTTAAGAACATCCCTACACTCTTTATTGAGGCTGTAAGTAGAAAATTATTCTAAATTTCTCTTTTTTGTAATAATTTTCTTGAGATATTTTAGATCTGAATGAATCTGAATCAAATCTTGGATAAAAGGAATATTTACATGGAACTTGTTAAAAATTAAAAGTAATTAAATCAATTCTAGTTTTTTATTTTTTTATTTTAATCTTTTAAGGAAATTGATGGATGGGGGTAAATTTCTAGGAATAGAATTCATTTCCCTAATTTTAACAATAATTTTTTCCTTACCTTTATTATTTATCTTTTTATTGTATTTTTATTCTTGATTTTTAGGTGGAATGGCTAAATTTATTTAAGTTTAAGCAATGTTGTACATATTTCCATATTTGGTATTATCCAGATTTTAGTGTTCATATTCTTCCATATTTTCAGTTTGAGATTTCATAGGATCATGTCTAAATTTCTCTTGAGTTTTTAAACTACTCTTAGTAACTGCATCTATGACACTCTCCATAGGGTTGATTTTAGTGGTACAAGGTAACTTGACTTTATCTCTTGAATTAATATCCCTATCCAGTTAACCCATTTGAAACTCTAATTTATAAATTCTAGCATCTATTTGGTACTTATCAGAATCATGTTGAATTTTTATGAATCTAATTTCCCAATCAACTATTGAAAAATACGTTTTATATCATCTTGGGGATAAGAAGTTTCAACCTTAGTTTGATTCTGAATTTTTTTTATTTGCTGATTTTGAAAACTAGGAGTATGTGGTTACTTTTTAAGAATTACTTGTTCTCCCTGGGATAAATTGGGGTGTCTACAATATCCAATATTGTTATTTTTTTGAAATATATCATCTCTAGTTTTTCATCCCTTGACAATGACCTGGAAAATTGGCATTTTTTAATATTTGGGATGGCATGTCAATGTTTGGAAAACATGTACTTGAGTTTCCAAACCTACCATGTTGTTGAAATTGCACTCTAAGTGTTTGGTTTTAGTTTTTAAATCCAACTTTATTAGTCATTTGTTTGACATTTTGATTTATTATGGATTAGATTCGGTCTTTTATTTCATCCAATTGAGCATTCATTTCCATCCCTGAAATATTGGTATTCAATCCTCTATTTAAACTTCATCTTCTATAATATTTATTCTGTGAATTAGGAGCTAATGTGTTCAAAAAATTACCAAATATATTCATCAATTTTATCAGTTTAATTCCCCCTAGTAGTTTGGTCAACCAAGTTCTAACCAAAAGGTGAAAAACCTTCAAAGAAAATGTAACAACCCATAACTTTTTTTAAATGATATTTTTTTCCTGAATAAATTTTTATTACATATTATATAATATCATACACATAAAAATAAATATAAGCCAAAATTATTTTACCTCATTAACAATGATAATTACAATATTCATCTATGAAACCAATTAACATTCAAAACATTACAACTGGAAAAAATATATAATAGCTAGAATGGGAAAGTATGGATTGCCCCAATATACTAGAATAATCACCCCTACTTAAAAATAACCTATAAATTAAATAAAATATTAGTAAACCAATCAACATCTTAAGAAATGAAAATATCACCTTAGGGATAAGTTGAAGTGAATTTTTGAGTGAAAGAATTAAGGGGTATTTATATGATATAAAAGGAAATGTGAAAGCTAAGATGCGACTGTTATATGACCATTGGTCAATATGACTATTAGAAACTATACCCCTGGTTGATAATTTTACCATCATAATTATTGTTTATAATTAGTAATGAAAAATTATAATTTATACAGAAAGGAGAATCATTGGTCTAAACCAGTACAATCGTGATGTTGGAAGCCCATTTGTTAGAATGTGAGAGGGAGGTATCATCATTGGGGTTCTCCCTTTACCAAGCCCAAGTATAGATTCAATAATTTAATCTTCAATGAAATCAAATATGGTAGAAGTTAAAGTCAGTGGATATTATCAACTAGTCGATGTTAGCAGAGCTGCCCCATGAAACTACCATCATTGCATACCTTACCCTTAGGGCATATGCGGGTGTGATAAGGGGTTACGTTTCCAGACCATAGTTACATAAAGTGTAAATTACTTTGTATATATAAAATTTTTATTCCAAAAATTCCACTAAATAATATTTTTTATTAATAAAATATATATTTAATTGAGATGAATTTTATAATTTGATTTTTGGACGCAAATAAAAAATAATTATATTTTTCTAGAAAATATTTACAATTTCATAATAAACTAAAGTATTCTTAATAATATTTATTTTAATAAAATATCATTTAAAACACTCTCATCTAAATATAAATGATATAATAATTTTATAATGTCCTAGGAAATTTTTTATAAGTGTTAGAAAGTTCAATATGCCTTAAAAACTGCTATTTTTAAATAAATAAATATTTTTAAATATAAAAGTAGAAATTCTCATATTTAGAAAATTATTCTAGAAAAATAATATTATATTTTAAATCATCATGATGAAATAGTGTTAGGGTGAATTTATGATAATTTTCTAAAATAATTTATTTTTGTGAATAGTAAGAAATACAATTTTGGGTTTTCGGTATATTTTATGACTTCATATTTATGTAATAATGATTTTATAATTAATTAAACACAATAGAAACCTAAAATGTATTATTTTATTAATATTAAGTATGTTAATATATTTTAATGAATTTTAAAAACTATAAGTGACTTTCCAAACTCTAAAAAGGGAAATTAGATTTTTAAAAACAGTACTTTGTGGAATCTTCACTCTTCCATGACAAAATAAGTATTAAAGAATGGTTATCAGTTCCTATTATTTAAAATATCATAAAATGTGACATAAATGTCTAAAACCATTGGAAACAAATGGGTAATCCAATGGTTTTTCATTTTCCACAGCCTAGTTTTCCAAGACCTATATTTGGAAATTATTAAATAATTTATCCACTTTTGCTATAAATACCCACCAATTTCACCATTACCTTTCACTATCCATCTATAATCTACAAATTTATAGTGATTTATCCTACCAAGGAGTCCCCCAAGGTTTCCTAAATCCCCAAAGTTTCCATTTCTCAATATATAGGAGTAACTCTTTAAGGTAAAGGAATTATCCTTCCTTTCTCTTCAATTCAAGAACAAATTTTTGTATGTGTCCTATAAATGTTATGGTTAATATACTTTATTACCCTATTTATCATACCATTACTACCCAATTATTATTTATAAATGATATACCATTTTCCTCTCCCAATTTACCCTTTTCAAAATCTATGTTTTATACCCATCATGTGGCTGAATTTTCTTCTCAAAATTCTCTCTTTTACATGAGAAATTATATTTTCCTTTTTATTTGAATACCCAAACATCATATTTTTCAATTGGTATTAAAAAATATATAAAAATTAATTTTTTATTTGGTAATTTACATATATTAAAATAACATTTATTTTCTTGGGTTAAAAATGATGTAATAATCATGACTTTAAGTTATTTTATATACCAAAATTTTGATAAAAATCATTATTTATTCTCTTCATGTTATTAATTAAATGATTTATTATTGTCTATGTGGATAAAATGTAATCAATACATATTAAGGTTGTTCCATAATATCACTCTACTACTTTGGCTAAATAATTTAATCTCTATAGATGACGTGTTTTATAATAACTTAGTGAATAACCTTAGTAATTTTTATTTATGATGCTTTGGTGGTAAACCTTGGTGATATTATTATGAATGTCTCATTAAAATTTTGTAACCAAATTTCCATGTTATGATTCATGTTCTTATTATTATGTTATGTCTCATGACAACAAGTTTTTTTCTCTCCCTTGCTTATTCCCTTACTGGGCTTCATGATCACCCCTTTCCTTTGATGTATGTCCCCAGGATATGAGATAAAGTAAATGTAACGTATTGTGAACCCATAAAGATTTATTTCAAGTGGATTTAAAAGTACGTTTTATGTTTTCTTGTATTATTTACCTTATTTTTACGAAACTAAAATTTAAAATATCCTCTATTTTACCATGTAATAAAAATTTATTTAATAAAAGGTGGGATGCCATAGAAGACAACCATAAGTAGGTTGGAAGGGAGTTAGTTATGATGAAACATTCTAAGAAGTTCTATGGACATGTCTCAGGCCTCATGAAATACCGCTCTATCCTCTTGAAAGAATCTAGTAATCTTGTTTCTAAGTTATTCCTTAAGTCTCCTAGGATAAAATTTCATAACGAACGAGTTGTGAATTTGTTCCAATGTTTCAAAAATGTTTTAATAAAGGTAAAAAAGAAATTCCTTACATTTACCTTTAAAAATAAAGGGAAACTATCATTTTCATTTCATTATCACTCATCCTTTTCGGTGGTAATTTCTATACTATTTTTTAAAATCACCAATACATTCTAAAAAGTCCTCATTTGGAATAATGTTAAATGCAAACAACAGTGATAGGTGTGATTATTTCAGCACAAAGTGGCAGGCCTTATGCTTTGATATAATTGACGATGAATTTAATGATGCCTAAGTAAGCCGATACTCCCTCATATTAGTTTGTTCAAGGTCCTAAAAAAATTATGGTTAAAAATTTTGTTTATTAACTTCAACAAATCTCTCTCTCTCTCAAATATTTCATCTCAAGTTTGTTTTTTTCTTATAGGTCTTAAATTATTTTCAAATTCAGGATTTAGTGACTTTGGATCTTGATAAACATACCTTGTGAGCATGAAGTATAGAAATAAATATAAGTTTCCAATATCAAACAATAGATTTTTCTTTTTAAAAATAATATTTTCATTGATTTTTTTTTATTTTTTAAACAAAACAATTATAATTTTTAAAGATTTTTTTAACACAATAGGCCTTCCTTAGAAAAAATGA
This sequence comes from Viscum album, assembly GCA_963277665.1. NCBI lineage: Eukaryota > Viridiplantae > Streptophyta > Magnoliopsida > Santalales > Viscaceae > Viscum > Viscum album. The sequence goes on from OY728156.1 coordinate 1,815,860,706, forward strand.
AACAAAATTGATGTATATGTCATTTAATATCTCAAATTTAAACTTAAAAATTAATATATATAGTAGCAATCCAAGTATTTAGTACTCAAGGTAGGCAATTGAGAGTGTAGTCTAAGAAATAAAATCAAAAACTAAATCAAAACACATGTGCATGAAAACAATAGTGATAAATATTTTTTAGTAAAAAAAGAGTAAAAGAAGAATATGATGATTTTAAATGATAATGTGTAAATATAAGGATTAAAATCGATGAGTAATAGATGAACAAGGATGCTATGCAAGGGGAATTTCAATTTCTTTATTTTAAATATATTTATTCTTTCATAGAAAATAAATTGCACCTGCATCCACAAAATTGATTAAGTAAATATCCTTCGTAGAGAGATTAAATTATAGAAGGATGATTGTTGTAGCTCTCCACTTAAAAGATACATTAATATATGAATATTTTTAATAATTTATGATCGGAAAATCTCATCAAAAGATTCTGACATTTTAAAAAAGAATCATAAGAGGTGTAAACAATTTTACAACCAAAATCGATCTCACCAAAATATTATGATGTAATGTAAATTAATTTTAAATAGTAACATGAATAATTGAAAAGATAAAACCAATAAATTAAATTCCCTACGAATAATTTTAATGAAAAAACATTGTAAAATCAAATATACAGGAGTAACAGATCAAGAAAAAAATTAAGAAGAATAAGATGAGAAGTATTTCCTTAATCATTCTATCCTCAACAAGCTCTAGTACAAATTTCACTCCCTACTATAGCATTTCTTCAGAAATATCTTGAAAATTATCTTCCTATCTAATTTTAATAAGAATGAATTAATTATTTTTTCTTCTGAAATGTTCATAGAGATTTTATTTTTTATCCAATGCCACAACCTCCCAACACTATTTCTTTTATGTGATAGTAACCTGAGAGAATTAATTCACTTTAATTTAGTCACTCGTGTTGTAGAGTTAGAAAACTCTATCTCTATAAAATTACGACACGAGCAATGAACACCTTGTCTGATATCAAGATCCATCTTCATTTAGATCAGTCAATTTCAAGGTTTCATCGGTCTACTCAAACCACATCACAAAGAACATTCATCCAATTCAACCTTGAACAATAATATTCAGTAACTCTAAACCCCTGATGGGGCTAATAACATCTTTATTATTTCATGTATGTTGAATTTCCTTATCAAAACTCCCTAGATTGTGGTTAAATTATCCATGTAATCGCCTAAATTTAGACAACACTTAGTTGTAGAGACAAGTAGACTCCTCCAACCAGTCATTTCAATTGAATTTCATATATTATGTGGTGTGCACACGTCTTCAATCATATAGCCACAACATATGGAAACATAAAGGCCCCTACACCTTCATTTTCCTCATCCAGAAGCACCTATAGTAATAGGAAATAAAAATAAATCTTCCCAAGGTTGATTAGATGTTTCTTTATCCTTAAAGCATCTTATTTCTCAAAAATCGGGTTCATGCTCAGCTTCTCCTTCTTTAGCCTTCCTCATACTCGAATTTGTGCACAAACCGACCATCAAACTTAGCTAGAATTTGAAATATTTGATGGATGACTAAATTTTCAACAATATTGATCTCGGTTGATGAAAATCATCTACCTCAGACTACCACCTTCTTCATCAGTTATTCATCCCAGCCTCAACATGGATCTCCCTTGGATCATCAGATTAGATTTAGGTCATCTTCCACATGTGAGGGTTTGTCTGATTTTTTAGTGAGCCACAAGCATCCGGAAATGAACTCGCTTCCGCCTCCCTAAAATAAACCCCAAATTTTCAATCCCCCTTAGCCTATATTTTCTTAGTTTAAGATCATCTTATGTAAAAATAGAATTAGTTTTCATCCAAAGTGACTTTGAAATCATTCACCCTCAACTAAAATCCTTGTATTTAACTTTGATGTGGTTTTAATTTCCTAGATCGAATTTCATATCACAATAATAAAATAAAATAAAGGATCCTTTTAATAGTTCAATACCAAAATCACTCAATTTTAGTGACATCTCTTGATTGTTGGTGGACCCATTCTTCATCAATAATCAATTCATAATCGATTTAGGACTTTTTAATTGGGGATTTACACCCTTTTGATTAAATGATTGAGTACATCCTCCCTCATTGTAGAGACCCACACTTGACGTACATGGAAATTATATTACTTTTGAGGAATACTTAATACATAACAAAAACAGACACCCAAGGACCGTAATAGTTTAGTGTCTTTGGAAACTCAGAATCTAATCTTCAAATCATGGTGAAAGATCTTCAACATCACCCATAATGATCTTCCCTTTTTTTATTACCTAAAACCTTTCATTATATCCTGGGGAAAAAACATAAAAAAGGGTGAGTTCAAATTCTCAGTAAGGGTAAGCATGGAGAAAATAAAACAAACCATATACATTTGAACATAAAAACATGAACATAAAGTTTAAACATCAAGATCTTGAGTTGTGAAATAAACCTTGGTAGTACGTAAGGCATAGATCATAAAGGAACATTAATCATGATAAAATAGCATGGGAATTAAACATTTAATTGTGGAAACCATTAAGCACATGTTATGATTTCCATTGTATCCAAGGCATTGCTACCAAGACCATTATAATGGACAAATTCCATTACTGAATCAGGTTTACTTGCTGTTCCAGCCCTGTATTATTGAACCGTATTCACTTGTTGTTCAAGCCATGTCTATCTAATAAGATATAAATTTTTACCCAATGCATTGGAGGGAGATATAGGTCCCACCCATCTCACAATGAAAGAATTATTACTTGTGCCACAAAATAAACATAAATCATTCATCATAACCCAAAGAATAAAATGGGATTCATAAACATCATCTCATCATAACGTAATCCATATAAAACAAATGGATATCATTTCATCATAAGAAGAATCAAACCATGTAAATAATAGAGACATTATACTTGAAACATAATCATATTAAATAATGTCATCTTAGATGGAAAATAGTTTTGACAAAACACTTGAAATGAATACTTGAGGAAAATATCCTTTCTTCTTCAAAATCATTTTCTTTTCACAAAATTCCATTCATTGTTAAAAGAAAAAGATTTTGTTGAAAATAATCATGAAATATTGTAGAGGAAGCTTCATGAAAATTATGCATTATGAAACCATAAAAATATATTCATGCTGTATAAGTTAAAAAAACATTCTCCTCGTTCTTTTTCCATAAAAGTCAAAAAGTTCCTCGTATGGTAAACAAAAGAAATATTCCTTCCATAACACGATGTAAAAGTCAAAGAGGGGTAAACATGACTTTAAACATACATGGAATAATATTAAACACTTTATAACAAACATTTTTATAGACATGGATGAAAAATATAACCCCAATAAATACTTATGTATAAGCAATCTCGGATAAAAATGATATTTGCAAAATTATCCCTTACCTTATGTCCAATTTTTTCCTTATGTGTCTGAGACTCCTCTTCTTCGGGTTCTTCCTTTTGATTTGATCAAAAGGGCTCCTTAGGTTGGATTTCTAACTAAAGGAAGGCCTCTAGAATGAAATAAGGACAATTTAGAGGGCATTTGGGCAGTTTTTAGCCAATCCAAATGGCTTTGGAGGTGTGAATTAGAGATAAGGGGGAGTTCCCTTTTATAAGAGGGGTGAGGGGCACCTTAGGAAAAAAAAATTATTTTATAATAAATCCATATTCAGTTTATAATTGCTCCAAAGTGACTTATTTCAAGTTTATGGTGAGGATGGGTCGAAATCCTCTCAACCAATAAGTTTTAGACAAGTTTAGTTTACCGTTTTAACCTTATCATTTAGATTTAACTCTAAGTTAAATAATTTAACTTTTACCGTGTCTTCTTGTATTCTTACACTATATAGTTAAAAAACATACTATAAACTACCAATCGAACCCCAATTGGTTCATTTATGTCATATATATTATTATATAATTCTTTTGGTCGAACATTATATTTTTAGTACCATTATATCAATTAATAATATAATATTTTTTAAAAAAACTCTTTTATGTCAATTTTGACACTATTTGGTATTTTGTTTTTTATAAATTCATAACAGCATTTTTACTTCAAAAAAATCATCTAACCAACCCTAATATGTTATATTAACCTATAAAATTATTTTAATTCATAAAAAGTCTCAAATTACATTTATTTGGGTATTTATAATATCAATTATGTTAATATTTCATTAATAAAGTAATTACTGCATCATCATTGTGTCATAAATAAATTAAATTATTTAATTTATAAAAAAATATAAATAAAATACCATTATGTAGGAAATATTCTTATCTTTCTAATGAATATTTATATTTGAATTTATATTATGTATAACCCTATATTAAAAAAATTTTAGTTATTAAACATTGATTTTAACTATTTTTACTGTTCTTTAAATAAAATAATAATAAATGTCCTAATCTAATACAAGTGGACCTAAAGGGTAATATTTTATTCCTAAGGTTGTTTTTGGTCAAATTACACTTATCCAATAGAATTAGGACATTTGTTAGGGTAATAATAAGATTATTTTTACCCTTAATTACCCTATTAACTTTTAACCGCGGTAAATAAAAGTTAAAAGTTACTATTCACCAAAAATTATTTTCATCTCATTGAACCACATTTTACTTACTGATATCAACTTTTTCTCTCATATTTTGTAAATTCAACTCACAGAAGCGGTAAAATTAAGTTTTATGTAAATTTTCAAATGCTCCTAGGAGGTGGGTAAAAGACGGTCAAAAGTTCAATAAAATTTTTATATATCTAAAATTATTATAAAATGACTCCAATGAATTAAATTGAACTTATATAGGTATTATGTATCAATTTTGACCTAAAATAAATTTAAATAAAATAAATTATTATTTAAATAAAAAGTTGGTTTTAACCAATAACTTAGTGTTTTCACTATTCATCAAAAATTGAAAGTTTTCAGAAAAATACCAAAAATTCACCCTAGGCTTATTCCGATATTCTGAATACAAAAATGAAGTCCATTTTGAAAGATAAAATTTATAAAATTTCAAAAAGTGGGTATTTCTATTCATAACGGCTAGTTTATATAATATTTTAATAGCATATCGTTGTTTAGTGAAACTCAGTATTGCGTACAATGCAAGATATCGAGGAAGGTTTCTATTTCATGTAACGCAAGTCAAAATAGTGTTGTGTATACTATAAGATAATACGGTGTTGTGTATAGCACATGATAATCTTGGTGTAGAGTACAACACAATACATCAAAGAAAATAATATTTCTCATAAAATCTCAGGGTATTACACTCATTCTTAGATCTGCACCAATTGTGTCTTTTCATGAGCCTATGTACAATATTTAAATTGTTTAATCAATGTTTTCTAACCCCATTATGCACGTTCTTGATCATTGGACAATAATGATTATCCAATAATGTTTAAAATTTGTTTTTTTTGCTTTTCTCCCTCTTTGCTTCGCGTTCTTCACAGATTGGACCCCTTGCTCCTGGTTCGACATTACCAGGTGTTACTAAGCCTAATCAGACCCCCATATTCATTAATAATTGATGAAATAAGCATGGATTTATGAATATATCATAGATCTATGGATCTTGTGAGTGTGTATGTTTTTTTTCAAGGTTTAGGATCAAGAAATAAACCGTTGAAACCATGGTGGCATGTGAAAAAAATAGCCAAGTATGATGATGAATGGAGGATGATTTTCAGCATGCAGTGGCCTGAAACTGTGATTTATAACTTGATCTGCCATTTTTTTCCATAGATAGCACCAGATTTAAAGTGGTGAGACCCAATTTGAAGCATTGGAAGTGGGTCTAAGGATATTATATTTCTATCAAAAATCCAACTACATGCCATGTTCAATGATGAACACATGATGTGTAGTCTTTCATTAGTGGTAACTAGGTTTTTAGAATCCCTTAAATATGGAACGGTGTGTATATCTCCAACACATCGTGTACCACCTTATCTGTGTGAATAATTCATGTGACAGATCACATGGTCAGGCACACGCCATGTGCGAACTACTTGGGAATAGCCAGATCAAACGGGTGGTACCCCATGTGTATCATCATGTTGCGTACTTAGGTACATGGATCCAGGTTTTGGTATATAGACACGAGGTCTAGTATAAAAAAATAGGTTTCGGTACACAGATGCAGCCCCAGTCCTGATTATCCATGACACGCTGTATAGTCCACCTATATTGTGTGTACTACTAAATGGTATGGATCCTTGTGTCATCCAGGGATACAGCTAGGTGTTGGAGTGGGACCACATGTGGTGTGGTCCCCCTCAAGCATCATGTACCCCTGGTTCTTCTTTTAGGAAAATTTAACATTATGTATCTCTTTTATTTGAACTCATATTTTGGATTATTATTAACCTATACTAAGTGTTTTTTCACATAGAATGTGATTGTGCTTCAGTTTTGGATTTCTAGATACAATTTGAAATTTTCCTCACACGACACCTTCTTAGATAATGTTCGATGATGGTAGTGATCAGGCGGGATCACCAGTGACCTTTCGAGTGGTATCGTCTAGTAGGGATAGGTAGTGGGTCCTCGACGTCTTCTGAGTGGTACCCTTTATTAGTGATGGATAGTGGTTCCTCAACATATTCTGAGTGGTACACTCTAGTTGAACTGGGTAGTGGGTCCCCAATGTTTTTTAAGTGGTACCCTCTAGTAGAGCTGGTTAGTGGGTCCTCAACACCTTCTGAGTGGTACCCTTCAGCCGATCTTGGTAGTGGGTTATCGATGTATTCTAAGTGGTACCCTTCAGTGGATCTAGGTAGTGGATCCTCAATGTCTTCTAAGTGGTACCCTTCAATATATCTGGGTAGTGGGTCTTCGATGTCTTCTAAGTGGTACCCTCCTTTTGAGCTGGGTAGTGGGTCCTCAATGCCTTTAGAGTGGAACCCCCTTTTTTACAATGGCATGAGTCCTCGACTTCAATTTTATGCCCAATCAGTTATGTGGCACAATGACGAGGCCTGGTTAGACTTGTACAACTTATTTCATGAAAATTCATGGGATAATGGGCATCATTGATGGACTTTTGGAACTATTGGATACTCTTCTTCTTTGGAAGAGCTATGAGATGGAGATCCCCATACTCTCTTCGGTTTATCTTCTTTTACTGATCATATATGTATATACCTTTCTTATGTATACACACCTTGAATTTGGATACTCTCCTTTAAGGAGAGGTGAAGACGCATGGGGTATGCCACATGCTTTCTGTGTTTAACTTCTCCTGGTTGGATGAGTCTACTCTCCTACTATGGGTGGCTAAGACTCTATTATTAGTTCATCTACTCATTATGTTGAGCCCCTTGTGTTTGAACTAGTTTACCTTCACTCTATTTTTGTGTTGAGTTGTAGTATTTCACCATACCATGTGCTATCTACTGCCTTTATCTTCTTTTGTATCTCTTACTACCCCCCCCCCCCTTCATCTTTTGGGTCATCATACTAGGTATGTTTATACTCACCCTTTCATGGTATTTTACAACATGTATCATTTCTTATGCAGACAACTGATAGTTCAACCATGACTATAGAAGAGTTTAGGGATATAGGGTTCTTAGACTGCGTATAGTGGTCATAGCTTGGGATTATGGAGTTGGGATCTCTTTCATCTATTTACTTTCCCAATTTTCTATTAGTTTGGGACACATTTCTAGTTAGGCATGTATTTTTTCCCTTTACATTTTAGTTTACACTACCATACTTTTGTACTTTATAGAGGTTCATGCATTCTTGGTTTACTTTATAGTAGTGTTGCATATTTTATTCTTTCCCTCTATACTTTTTCATTGAGTTGGAAGTGTGTGTGTGTGTGTGTATGTGTTTGTATTTTCAAAAAATTCATCTATATGTTAATTATTCCTTCAACAATAGTCACCACCCCTATCCTATAGAGGTATGTTTGGGGTAGTTGGGGCTCAAGCCCCGACATGGGTCGAGTCATGATAGATTGGTATCAGATAAATTTCATTCATTGGAATTTTTTTGGATATATCTCATTAAGATGATTTGGTTGGGGTTATAAAAAGAGTGTCAAAGTGTCTTGAGTTTGGCTCTCAATCTAAGGAATCCAGTGAAGGTTCGGTGACCAATGTATCTATTCACGAGGACCCTAATTACCTGCTTATCATCTCAGTATGTCGAGACATTTTTTGTAGGGATTAATGGTAAATGAATCATATAGGATTGAGTATTTGAATGTCCTTTTTGATTTATCTCCCCATTTTTATTGTAATTTATAATTATATATATTTTCATCTAACTGAAGTACTCCTTGATAACTTTTAGTATGCCTCTATGACAATAGTCAGCTAGGATATCAACTCTGATTTGTGACAAAGACCATATGAGTGAAGATGCCTTAGTTTAAGGTCCATACTTTGACCCCCTCCCTCCAAGTGGTAAGGTATTAGTGCTAGCCCCTATAGAGCTATAGATAATCCCAGTTGATCAAGTTGAGGATACGCTCAAGCTCAACACACTATGTGAGTTCCAGTGCCAAAGGCCGCTGAGGTTCTATGGCGAGTCTAATACTCATGCAGTAAATGATTGGATACAGGCGATGCTCTATGTCTTCAATTTCCTTCAGACACATATAGATAAGGTTTTTGCACTGGAATCTAGCCTTTTCACAGAGCAGTTGAGCACTGGTGGAGCCATGTTACTCAGATTCGCGATGAGTTGACACTCTCATGGACCTACTTCCAGCAGTTTTTTCATAATGAGTAATACCCATCCTTCTTGTGCTAAATCCATATTTAGGAGTTTTTGAAGTTGTAGTAGGGAGGTATGATGGTGTTAGATTATGAAATGAGGTTTAAATACCTTACATGGTACTCCCTTGACATTATCTGAGATGGCTACTTCCGAGCAGAGAAGTTTGAGTAGGGAATATGAAGATATATTTGAGCTAGCATGTAAAGACCTGTAAATTTCAAGGAAATTTTTTTTCTTAATTTCTTTGGGATTTTACGATTATGCAGTTTTTAACGGCACCTGATTCTGAGGCCCGGTGTGCCCGAAATCAATTTTTGAAGTTTAGCTCGGGTACGTTCAGTGAACGAACGAGCGGGTTTTCCTAACTTTTGAACTGGTGCTCGGAATCGAAATCCGAGAGAACCGATGAAACCGCAATGCCGATAATTGCTTAGGAAGACCTTTCCTGGATTTGCGTTTGCTCGGGTGAGGTTGATAAATAAATGGGTTAACTAAAGAGTGAAATAAAAATTTGTGCTACAATTTTTATTTCAATTCTAAGTAGTTATAACCTATGTAGGGAAGTTGGAGTGATACCCACTACATCCTAACTCCACTAGGTAGGATATTAGTGAAGTAGGGCCCACACGAGCCCCACCCCTTCAATTCCATTGAACCTCCCTCTCGCAATTTAATTTGTAACTCAACCACTCCCCCAATTTAATGGCATGTCAACTCTCGCATTAATTAGATTGATTAAAGCTAATCAATTTATTTAATTAGAGTTCGAATTTTTAATTCTTGACATGATTTAATAAAATAAGGACCTACCTTATTTTATTTTGGGTGGTTTCTTTGTGTGGATATTTTGGGAGAGTTTACGCTAAGTCCTGAAGAACGCGAAGAATATCAGGACCTCGACGAAGAACGTCATCACCGTAAGGAGTGATCGTCGTGCCTTTCTTCTCCTCTCCGCAGCCGTTGTGAGATGCCTCTCAACCTCGGACGTTCTCCATCAAGCATGTACGGATCTTTACCTCACGATGCCACTTTCCACGATAATCTTCTTTCGACAACTACTTCAAGGTAGGGGTGTGTTTTTACGATGTGATTATTCTTTGCATTCATCATTAAATATTTGGCCACCTGTTATCAAATTAATGGGAGGAGGTCAGACTGCACAAACATGGTTGATCCTCCTCCCCCTTTGTTGATGTTCATCATTGCGGTTTGGGACGAAGGCGGTGGGGTGCAATGGCACCGCACGAGAACGAGGAATATCACTGTGGCGAGGGAGCGCGGCGCCGTCGCACCGCGCCGTTGAGGCCGAAAGAGGACGCGGCCAGAGCGGGGCCATGGTGGAGGGGCGTGGCACCATTGCGTCGTTCCGCACCGGTCGGACCAAGGTCGTGGGCTTTGGTCGTGGCAGAGCAGGGGAGGGCGACCGAAACCATCGGGCGCCGGTGCTACCGAAGGCGGGAGCAACTGGTCCCGCGCGGCACAACTGGCCAGCCATTACAGCCGGCCAGATCTAGAAAAACCAGGGGTTTGAACCCCCAGTCAGCGCAGCAGGGCAGACCCCCCATGGGTCCACCATTCGGTTCGAAGGGGGTGGCGGTTTCCCCCCTTCTGCATCCACTCAGCACGCGGGTGCCCGGGCCGAACCGGCCGCGCCGGGCCGGGCCGCACCGACTGGGCCGGGCCACACCCTAGTGGTCTAGACCCGGACTCGGGTCGGGTCGACCTGGTTCAGGCCAACCCAGGGGGTCTTGGGCCAGGTCGGTCCAGGCCCAAAACCCCCTGTTTTCGGACAGTTTCGTTCAAACGCCCATATCTTGTGCTACGGATCTTTGATTGATGCTCTGTCAGTTGAGATGCAATTCTTGAATCGATACGACCGTTTTGGTATATTACACTAAAGGTTTCGGAGAACTTTGGGTACGTCCGGGTTGGTTCGAACACGAACCCAACCGGACCTTCGGAGCAGAAACACCTATAACTTGAGCTCCGTAAGTCCGATTGACGTGTCGTCAACTTTGTTGGTTTCCTCTTAGTGATAAGGACCTTTTGGATTACTCTACTCGAGGTTTGGACATAGTTTTAGTACGTTCGGGTTGGTTTTGACTTAAAAACCAACCGGGCCCCTAGAACAGAAAAGCCAATAACTCTCAGACCGGGCGTCCGATTTACGCGTCGTCTGTCACGTTGAGTTCCTTTTGTCGAGACGCAAATTTGGGGTACATCAACTCCGGACTACGTGTCATTTGATATATCGACCCCCCTTGGCTCGTGGAGAGGACCCTCCCAGAATCGAGCATGATGTGTGCGGGAACCCTAGAGCTCGCTGAGACTGCGACGACAATGACGACTATACTGAAATCCTCCGTGGGTTTGGCAGCGATGACGATCGTACTAGAATCCTTTGTGGGTTCGACGGCGATGACTATTGTTCTTGTATCCTTTGTGGGTCCGGCAGTATGTGACTACTATTCTTGTATCCTACGTGGGTCCGGTAGTATTTGACTCTGTACTTGTATCCTACGTGGGTCCGACAGAGTAGCTGGTCTTGTATCCTTTGTGGGTCTGACAGCTTAGTTGGTCTTGTATCCTACCTGGGTCCGACAGCTTAGATGAATTAGTGGCTACATCTGATCATCTCTATCGTCTTACGAAGAAGTATACCTGTGTGGGTTGAGTCTTGACTTTCAATCATTGTCTTCGATGTGATTGTTTTGCTATCCTGTGTGGATTGGGTTGTGTTATCCTGTATGGATTGGATTGTTCCATCCTATGTGGACTAGATCGAACTTGGACTCAGATGTTAGAGTCGAACTGGAATTGATGACTTAGGTATATGTATGGGCATATACCTATGTAGAGTTGGTTGTTACTTTGTGATTGTATCTTTCCTTTGTGGATTATCCTTTGTGGATTCCGGGAGACCTTCGGGGGTTTATGGGTCCCTACTGAGTAGCGTATACTCACCCCTGCATGGGCCATGCCCACACTACGTTATGTTGGATGCAGATGATGGGCAGCGCTGATCGTGGTTGAGGCTTATGGAGCAAGTCAGTACCTGGGGGTGGACCACTGGGTGGGACGTACACGGAACGGACGGCTGGACCTGAGGAGTTGAGGAGACTATCTCTACCCACCCTTCAGGTGGGATTTCTAGTGGACATCTCGGCATTACTTCTTTACTTTTCTGTTGTTGTACTTTCTTTTTAGTTGTACTTTACTTTCAGTTGGGTTTGTATTCTGGCCCATTTACTTTCCAGCACTTACATTTGTACCCAGTTTACTTAGTTTTTACTTCAGCTTGCTTACTCTGTGGTGTTTGTTTACTTTATAAAGGCAATTCCTTCCCTTTTTATTGGGATTTACGCCTTTGGTGCTAGTCTCTAGCCCCTGGCCTGTGGAAGGCGGGCTTGGGGTAGTCACGGCACAGGCCCCGATTACGGGTCGTGACAAATTGGTATCAGAGGTGTTTGGTTCTACCACAGAACTCAGGACTCTGATCTTTCTTCTATGTGAAGCAATAGTGTTAAGGGTATTGAGTGTGGTTATCAGTTCAGGGAGTCCAGTGTTGGTGCGGCGGCCGACGTATCCATACACCAGGACCTTGAATTCTGATTTCCGACTCAATACATGAAAGCATTGATTGCATGTGTGTTTCAAAAGTTCTCTTTGTGATCACATGTGTCAGCTCACCAGGTATACTGTATTGACCGTGGCGCACCTGTTTCTTTTCAGGATGGCCCCACGATGGCATCCAGCTAGGGTTCAGAGATTTGTACGAGATGACATCCCACCGAGCAATGAGGCCTCGGTGCAGGGCCCTTTTACAGCGGAGGCACCGGTGGTACCTTTACCCGCCGAGCCACCGATGCCACCAGCCCCAGCCGCTAAGAGTTCACATTGCCTTAGTGCACTGCATGAGTTTTAGCATCAGAGACCGCCCAGGTTCTGTGGGGATACGGACCCTCAGGCATCCGAGGATTTGTTGGAGGCTGTTGTACGAGTTTTCAGGTTAGTAGGGACACCAGATGACCTCATGGTGATCCTTGCAGTGAGTCTCCTACACGCGGCAGCAGAAAGATGGTGGAGCCTGATGCTCCAGGTGCACGATGAGGCATCTCTCCTCTAAACGGACTTTGAGATCCTCTTCCGCTCAGAGTTCATCCCAGCCACCCTACGTGCAGTGCGCATTCAGGAGCTACTACAGCTGCGGCAGGACAGCATGACGGTAGCCTAGTACTCGGCGAGATTTACCGATCTCTCGCGCTATTCAACAGACATGGTACGGGACCCATTCTTCTGGGCCCAGACCTTCGAGCAGGGACTGAGGCATGAGATCAAGGCATTGATGATCTCCCTCAGCATCCCGACGCAGGCAGGAGTACTAGAGCGAGCCCTTCTCGTAGAGAGATTTCTTGCTAAGCCTACACCAGCAGCAAGACCTAACGCAGGGTGGCACGTAGCTGAGTCATCTGCAGCTGGCAGTCGACAGACGTCACAGGGGTCCAGGCAGACCAGACCAGCAGGCGGATGACCTCAGTACACTGGCTCAGAGGTGCGGGGCACATGGCGCAGAGCCAGGCTTCTGAGGAGCAGACAGTGCTACGCATGCGACGGGCAGGGCCACATGGCTCGTGACTGCCCGACCCACCGTGCAGAGGAGCAGCAGACGGTTGAGGGACCACCTAGGAAGAGGCAGAGGGTTGACCGTGGCGGTCCACAAGGAGCAGGCAGATGTGGCAGAGGAGCTGGCCAAGCAGCAGGTGGTGGGCGACGCTTTGAGGCTTTACCACCACCACCACCAGGAGGTCCACCCCAACCACAGGGAGCTATCGGGCAGAGGCAGGCTCAGCTTCAGGAAGTTGAGGCCTACGACCACGGCACACCAGAGATGATTTGAGGTACTATCTGTGTCTACTCCACCCTTGCGGCAGTTCTTATAGACACATGCGTGAGTCATTCATTCATTGCCACTGCCCTTTTTCGGAGCTCAGAGATTCCGACGGAGCTGTTGGCTCGATCCTTACGGCTAGAGACTCCTACGGGAGCAGAATCGACGATTACGCACTAGTGCCGGTAGTGTGAGCCTACTCTAGGAGGCACGAGCTTTGGCTGGGATCTTCTTGTAGTGGTGTCGAGGCCTTACGACGTCATCTTGGGCATGGATTGATTATCTACATTCCATGCACAGATCGACTGTATTAGGCGCAAGGTGCGGTGTGTCTGCACCGATGGGAGTGGGTTCACCTTCACCGGCGAGAAGGGAGCCTTTGTAGCACAGAATGGACTCACGCAGAAGAGAGGACAGCCGATCACTCATCAGTTGGCTCTCCTCATCCTAGGAGCAATTGACGTGTGGAGTCTGAGTTTTCCTGTAGTGGAGGATCAGTATGCGGACGTTTTTTCTTGACGATGTTCCAGGACTACCTCCTTGCAGAGAGGTAGACTTCTATATTGACCTATACCCCGGGACAACCCAGATATCCACTCCATCATATTGGATGGCTCCTACTGAGCTTTGAGAGCTATGGGTATAGCTGGAAGACTTGCAGGGCAAGGGATTCATCTGACCCAGTGTTTCACCCTGGGCTTCCCCGATTTTGTTTGCCAAGAAGGCGGAAAGGAGCTTGCAACTATGTGTCGATTATCATTGCCTGAACCAGGTGACTTTGAGGAACAAGTATCCGCTACCAATGATTGAAGACCTCTTCGATCAGCTCAAGGGAGCACGATGGTTCTCGAAGATAGACCTCAGGTCAGGCTATCATCAGCTCAGAGTTCAAGACGAGGATGTGCAGAAGACGGACTTCAGATGTCGATATGGCCACTATGAGTTCTTGGTTATACCTTTCGGCGTAACCAACGCTCCAACAGTGGTCATGAGTCTCACAAATAGGATCTTCCAAACTTACCTCGATCGATTTGTCGTGGTCTTCATCGACGACATTTTGATATACTCGACCACTGAGGAGGAGCACGCCTACCACTTGCGGGTTGTACTAGAAATACTTTGAGAGCACCAGCTTTATGGTAATATCTTGAAGTGTCAGTTCTAGATACGCGAGGTCCACTTCTTGGGACACGTCATCTCTGAGGCGGGAGTTGTGGTGGATCCGGCAAAGATCGAGGCAGTGCTAGCTTGGGAGCCACCCAGGAGCATGACGGAGGTGCGGAGTTTCCTAGGACTGGTTGGATACTACCAGAGGTTTGTTCCAGACTTATCTAGAGTTTCGGAACCACTTTTAGCTTTTAAAAAGAAGGGGAAACCCTTCGTGTGGTCAGATAGATGTCAGCAGAGCTTACAGGAGCTGAGACAGAGATTGACCAGTGCACCCATCTTGAGGCTACTGGAGGACGGAGTAGGGTATGTAGTCTACTGTGATGCATCAGAGACTAGACTCAGATATGTCCTAATGAAAGAGTGGGTAGTGATCACCTATGTATCATGACAGTTGAGGCAGCATGATCAGAACTACGCTACCCATGACCTGGAGTTAGCAGTAGTGGTCTTTTCTCTGAAGACGTGGCGACACTATCTGATGGGCGAGCTCTTTATAGTCTAATCTTACCACCAGAGTCTCAAGTACATATTCTCACAGAAGGACTTGAACCTGAGATAGTGGCGATGGCTTGAGGTCCTCTAGGACTATGACTTTGAGATAGTCTATACTCCTAGAAAGGGGAACGTAGTAGTTGATGTTCTCAGCAGGAGGACGGGCATTCAGCTACTTGGGGAGGCAACAGAACAGCTAGCCTCTTTGCAGATATCCTTCGTGGATAGAGATGGAGCAGCCTTTCTTCTGTCACTCACAGTCACTCCTCCACTACTACAGCGGGTCAGAGAGGCACAGCGTGGGGATGTTGACTGTGAGACACGATGTGCACAGATATCCTCAGGACAGGCACCTGATAGATTCTCTGTGGGAGGAGAGCACGTTTTCCTTTTCAGAGGACGTACCATGGTACCGGTTTCTTTACAGAAGGAGGTGCTGAGAGAGTTTCACACCTCCCCTTTAATGGTACATCCAGGAGTGGCGAAGATGTACCAGGATCTCAGATGACAGCACTGGTGGCCGGATATGAAGAAGGCTGTAGCAGAGTTTGTTTCTCTATACCTCACCTGCCAGTAGGTGAAGGCGGAGCAATAGGTACCAGCAGGCTTGGTACAGCCCTTGGAGGTCTCAGAGTGCATGTGGGATGGTATATCTATGGGTTTTGTGACTGGACTTCCACGTACTTCCAAAGGTCACGACTCCATTTGGGTGATTGTAGACCGACTCACCAAGTCGGCCCACTTCTTACCCATCAGAGAGCAGGGCTCAGTAGAGAGCTTGGGATATCTCTACATTCAGGAGATTGTATGGCTTCACGGTTTTCCATCATCTATCGTCTCTGATCCGGATGCTCACTTTACTTCCCGACTTTGGAAGGGGTTGTAGGAGGCATTCGGGATGCACCTACGTCTGAGCACCGCCTTTCACCCTCAGACGGATGGTCAGACAGAGAGGACCATTAAGACTCTCGAGGACATGACTTGTGCATGTGTCATGGACTTTGGTCGCAGCTGGGAGGATCACCTATCCTTGGTGGAGTTTGAGTACAACAACAACTACCACTCCACCATCGGGATGGCACCATACAAGGAATTGTACGGCCGACCTTGCAGATCACCGCTGTGATGGACAGACCCTGGGGAGTCAACACTTGTGGGACCAGAGATGGTCCAGGCCACAATAGAGAAGGTCTAGGTCATCCAAGAGCGGATGAGGATAGCTCAGAGCCGACAGAAGTCTTATGCTGATAGGAGGTGGAGACCACTGGAGTTTGAGGATGGCGACCACGTTTTTTTGCGGGTCTCACCTCGACGTGGATTACAGAGATTTGGTCGGGGCGGCAAGTTATCTCCGCACTTCATCGGACCATTCCAGGTTCTCAGCAGGATAGGCGAGGTGGCTTATCTCCTGGCTCTACCACCTCAGTTGCACCGGGTGCACGACGTCTTCCACGTATCTCAGCTGAGGAGATACGTGCACGACCCAACACATATCATCGACCATGGGGAGCTGGGCATTTATGATGGGGTGACTTTTGTGGAGGTCCCGGTGGGGATCAGGGATCAACATGAGCGGGTTCTATGTGGGTGGTCGATTCCTCTAGTGCGTATCAGGTGGCAGCACGGGAACCTCCAGGAGAGCACTTGGGAGCGGAAGGCTCAGATGCGTGCTCATTACCCTCATTTGTTCCCCTAGTTTGTGATGTATCTTTATGGGGATGTAAATTCCTGAGTTGGGAGTAATGTAAAGACCTATAAATTTCAAGTAAATTTTTTTTTCTTAATTTCTTTGGGATTTTACGAGTACGTAGTTTCTGACGGCACCTAATTCTGAGGCCTGGTGTGCCCGGAATCAATTTCCGAAGTTTAGCTCGGGTACGTTCAGTGAATGAATGATCGGGTTTTCCTAACTTTTGAACCGATGCTCAAAATCGAAATCTGAGGGCACCGATGAAACCGCAATGCCAGTAATTGCTTAGGAAGACCTTTCCTAGAGTTTTTTTGCTTGGGTGAGGTTGACAAATAAATGGGTTAACTGAAGAGTGAAATAAAAATTTGTGCTACAATTTTTATTTCTATTCTAAGTAGTTATAACCTATGCAGGGAAGTTTGAGTGGGACCCACTACATTCTAACTCCACTAGGTAGGATATTAGTGAAGTGGGGCCCACACGATCCCCACCCCTTCAATTCCATTGAACCTCCCTCTCGCAATTTAATTTTTAACTCACCCACTCCCCCAATTTAATGGCATGTCAACTCTCGCATTAATTAGATTGATTAAAGCTAATCAATTTATTTAATTAGAGTTTGAATTTTGAATTCTTAACATGAGTTAATAAAACAAGGACCTACCTTATTTTATTTTGGGTGGTTTCGTTGTGTGGAGATTTTGGGAGAGTTTACACCAAGTCCTGAAGAATGCAAAGAACGTTAAGACCTCAATGAAGAACGTCGTCACTGCAAGGAGTGATCGTCGTGCCTTTCTTCTCCTCTCCACATCCGGTGTGAGACGCCGCTCCACCTCGGACGTTCTCCATCAAGAACGTACAGATATTTACCTCGCGACGCCGATTTCCGCAACAATCTTCTTTCAATAACTACTTCAAGGTAGGGGTGTGTTTTTACGATGTGATTATTCTTTGCGTTCATCGTTAAATATTTCGCCACCTGTTATCAAATTAATGGGAGGAGGTCGGACCGCACGAACACGGCCGATCCGCCCCCCCCCCCCCCTTTGTTGATGTTTATCGTTGTGGTTTGGGATGAAGACGGTGCGGTGCAACGGCACCGTGCGGGAACGAGGAATATCACCCCGGTGAAGGAGCGCGGCGTCGTCGCGCCACACTGTTGAGGGAGAAAGAGGTCGCGGCCGGAGCGGGGGCCACGGCGAAGGGTCGCGGCGCCATCACGCCGTTCCGGTCGGACCAAGGCCATGGAAGAGCATGGGAGGGCGGCCAGAACCACCGGTCACCGGTGCTACAGGAGGCGGGACCAACCGGTCCCGCGCGGCACAACTGGCCGGCCGTTACGGTCGGCCAGATCCGGAAAAACTGGGGGTTTGAACCCCCGGTCAGCGCAGCAGGGCATAACCCTTGCGAGTCCGCCATTTGGTTCAAAGGGGGCGGTAGCTTCCCCCCTTCCGCGTCCGCTCAGCACGCGGGCACCCGGACCAGGCCAAACCGGCCAGGCCGGGCAGGACCGACCACACCGGGTCGGACCGCCCGTGCTGGGCTGGACCCCGCACCGGGTCGGGCCGCACCGGTAGGGCCGGGCTGGGCCCTAGTGGGCCGGACCCAGACCTGGGTCGGGTCGACCCGGTTTGTGCCGACCCAGGGGGTCTTGGGTTGGGTCGGTCCGGGCCCAAAACCCCCTGTTTTCGGACAGTTTCGTTCAGACGCCCATATCTTGGGCTATGGACCTCTGATTGACGCACCGTCAGTTGCGATGAGATCCTTGGATAGATAATGTCTTTTCGGTATATTACAATCAAGGTTTAGGAGAACTTTAAGTATGGCCAGGTTGATTCGAACACGAAATCAATCGGGCCTTCAGAACGGAAACACCTATAACTTGAGATCCAGATGTCCGATTGACGTGCAGTCAACTTTGCTGGTTTCCTCTTAGTGATACAGACCTTTTGGATTACTCCGCTCGGGGTTTGGATGTAGTTAGAGTATGTTCTGGTTGGTTTTAACTTAAAAACTAACCGGGCCCCTGTAATGAAAAGGCCAATAACTCTCAGACTGAGCGTCCGATTGACGCGTCGTCTGTCACATTGAGTTCCTTTTGTCGAGACGAAACTTTGGGGTACATAAAATCCAGACTACATGTCAGTTGATGTATCGACCCCCATTGGCTCGTGGATCGGACCCTCCTAGAATCGAGCATGTCGTATGCGGGAACCCTAGAGCTGGCTGCGACTGCGACGACGATGACGACTGTACTAAAATCCTCCGTGGGTTCGGCAGCAACGACGACCGTACTGAAATCCTCCGTGGGTTAGACGGCGATGATTACTGTTCTGGTATCCTTTGTGGGTTCGGAATTACGTGACTACTGTTCTTGTATCTTACATGGATTTGGAAGTATTTGACTCTGTACTTATATCCTACATGGGTTCGACAGAGTAGCTGGTCTTGTATCCTTTGTTGGTCTGACAGCTTAACTGGTCTTGTATCCTACGTGGGTCCGACAGTTTAGATGAATCAGTGGCTACATATGATCATCTCTATCGTCTTATGAAGAAGTATACTTGTGTGAGATGAGTCTTGACTTTCAATCATTGTCTTCGATAAGATTGTTTCGCTATCCTGTGTGGATTGGGTTGTGTTATACTGTGTAGAGTGGATTGTGACATCCTGTGTGGACTAGATCGAACTTGGGCTCAGATGTTGGATCCGAACTGGAATTGATGACTTAGGTATATGTATGGGCATGTACCTAAGTAGATTTGGTTGTTACTTCGTGATTTTATCTTTCCTTTGTGCATTATCCTTTGTGGATTCTAGGAGACCTTCGGGGGTCTTGGGGTCCCTACTGAGTAGCGTATAATCATCCCTGCATGGGCTATGCCCGCACTACATTGTGTTGGATGCAGATGAAAGACAACGCTGATCGTGGTAGAGGCTTGTAGAGCAAGTCGGTACCTGGAGGTGGACCACTGGGCGGGATGTACACGGAGCGGACGGCTGGACTCGAGGAGGTGAGGAGACTATCTGTACCCACCCTTCAGGTGGTATTTCCAGTGGACGGCTTGGCGTTGCTGCTTTACTTTTTAGTTGTTGTACTTTCTTTTCAGTTGTAATATACTTTCAGTTGGGTTTGTATTCTGGCCCATTTACTTTCCAACACTTACAGTTGTACCCAGTTTACTTAGTTTTTACTTCATCTTGCTTACTCTGTGGTGTTTTTTTACTTTATAAAGGCAATGCCTTCCCTTTTTATAGGGATTTACGCCTTTGGTGCTAGTCGCCAACCCCTGGCCTATGGAAGGCAAGCTTGGGTTAGTCACGGCATGGGCCCTGAGGAAAGGTTATGGCATAGAATTTATCCCTTGTGTATTCCCACCTATGTAGGGGTTCTAGATTGGGAACTAGTGATATATATATTTCTGTAAAAGGGATTCTAGACAACTAGAGTTGGCAGTGGGCATCATAGAGTTGATCCATCTACAACAACTAATAGACACCAGGCGCTAGGATCTCAGCACAAGAGACATTTTTGTGCTCAAAATCAGGCATGTGGTCAGAGGAAGCGTTGAGGACCAAAGAATCCCAAAGAGGGGTGGTTCTTTACCAATGATGGTAGAGGTCACATGGCATGGGACAACTTGACTAGATGTGTTTAGAATCACCAGAAAATAGCTATTGGGACACCACAACAGAAGCAGCATGGTGATCAGGGGTATCTCAGGTGTAGACAGGGTGGTCTCTATGGAGGCGTAGTTGGAAGAGGAGTAAGAAAACCTTTAGGTGGAGGAAGATTCTATGATATCCTTCCACCACCACCACTAGGAATCCCACATCAGGCTTAGGGAGCTGGCAATCAGGGTAGCGGATAGCTATAGTCTTTGGATTTTTATGACCCTGCAGTGCACAAGATGATCATAGGTACGATCTATGTTTATTATACTCTTTATAAAGTTTTAGTAGACATAGGTTCTAGTTATTTCTTTATATCTTTACTCCTGGTGTGAGAGCTGCTGCTCCTAGTTGACGCACTAGCCCAACAACTTCATCTTGAGGTTCCTATAGGGAATGCTTCTTCTATATCTTTCATTTGTTGGTAGTGTGACAAATCACTTGGTAGAGAGAGGTTCACATGGTACCTTTTGGTCATCACAATGGGACCCTATAATGTCATATTGGGTGTGTATTTTTTATCCATGGTCTGAGCCCAGATTGACTATCACTGCAGACAAGTCAGATGCCTATGCACTAATGGGATGAGATTCTTCTTTTCTATCAAGATACATCTCATGGAAAGGTAAGTGGGTTCTATGATTAAGATGTTTCATCACATCACCCATTAGTTAGAAAGTATATCCCTTGGTGCAGTAGGCTCTTCAGGCATCTGGGTTTCTTCAGTTGTGTAGGGTTACATGAACATCTTCCTCAAGGATGTTCTAAAACTACCTTTGAGGTGGTATATATAGTTTTTCATCAAATTTCATCATGGGACCCCTCTGATATCTTCTATAGTATATTAGATGGCACATACCATGCTTCAAGAGCTACAGTTGTAGTTGGAGGACCTTCATGAGAAAGGTTTCATTAGACCCAGTGTTTCCCCCTAGGAATCTCTAGTCTTGTTCATGAAAAATGCGTAAGGGAGATTACAGATTTGTTTGGATTATCGTTGCCTTAACCAAGCCACAATAAATAAAAATTTACTCTTTCCAAGTATTGAAGGACTCTTTGACCAGTTTTTGAGGCGTGAGATGGTTCATAAACATTGATATTAGGTACGGATACCACTATTTGAGGGTTCACAATGCTGATATTCAAAAATTTTCATTCCAATGTCGCTATGGACATTATGAGTTCCTAGTGATTCCCTTTGGTGTGATGAATTCCCCCACTATGTTCATGGATTTTATGGAACATAGTTTCTAGATGTACCTAAACCATTTTTTTATTATCTCCATCGATTACATACTCACCTAATCTATATCATAGGAGGAGCATGCAAAGCACTTGAGGATGGTTCAATATTTTCTTCGAGAGAACCAGCTTTATGTAAAATCTCAAAGTTAAAATTCTAGATACATGAGGTTTACATTCTAAGGAAAGTAAGTTATGAGCATGGTTTATCCATGGACCTATCAAATATTAATGCAGTGCCTTCTTGGGAGACACCCAAGAATGTGTTAGAGGTGCAGAGCTTTCTTGATTTGGTAGAGTACTATAGAAGTTTTGGGGATGAATTATCTTGAATCACATCCCCTTTGACCACCCTGATGTGGAAAGGGTATTGGTTTACCTAGTTTGAGTAGTGCCATAGGGACTTTGATGAGTTGAGGTAGAGGCTGTCGAGGGATCCAGTGTTGAGACTACCAGAGGGAGGCATGTAGTTCGTTGTGTATTGGGATGCCTTAGGAGCTAGGCTTGGTTGCATGTTAATGCAGTGGCAGTCATTTATCGCATATGGGTTAGCGTAGTTGAGACCCCATGAGCAGAACTATGTGACTCATGACCTAGATCTAGCAGTAGTAGTCTTCACCATAAGGATGTAGAGACACTACCTTTTCTGAGATCACTTTTTGGTTTACTCAAACCACTAGAGTCTTAGGTACATCTTCACATAGAGAGAATTGAACCTAAGACAATGATAGTGGTTTGAGTTCATACAGGACTATGAATTCCAGATAGTTTGTACTCTAGGGAATAGAAAATTTGAAGTATATTCCCTTAGCATGAAGACTCATGTTTGCTTAGTGTAAGAAGCTTCAGAATAGTTAGCTTCCATATAGCTAGCCCTGGTTGAGAAGGGGGGTATATCATTTCTACAGTTGATGGTGTTTACTCCTTCGCTCCTTGAGTGTGTGAGAGAATCCCAGATGGGATACATATACTATGAGGTCTTACATGACCAGATATCCATAAGCAGCTTACCAGATGGGTACTCTGAAGAAGGTAATTAGGTTATCTTGTTCCAAGGGTGGATAGTGGTTCCAATCACATTGTGGGAGGAGGTGATTCTATAATTCCACACTTCTCCCATGGTTGTACATACCAATTTAGGGAAGATTTATATAGATCTTTAGTAGATGTTTTGGTGGTCCATCATGAGATGAAGAATATCTAAGTTCAACTCTCGGTGCCTCACCTATCAGTATGTGAAGGCTAAGCACCATTTTTGGTAGTTCAGTTGCATCCCCTTGAGATTCTAAAGTATAAATGGGATGACATATCCATGGAATTAACCACAGGTCTTCCATGCATAGTGAAGATACATGACACTATCTGGGTGATAGTAGACCGAATCATGAATTTGATGTACTTCCTTGATATTATGGAGAATAGTTTAGTGGAGAGTTTGGGGAGGTTGTACATGTAGAATATTTTTTGACTTTATGGGATACCCTTGACAATTATCTCTGATCATGATGCATATTTTATGTCATGGTTATGGATAGGTCTGCATGAGAAATTCATGACCCAAATGAGGATGAGTACAACTTTTCATACCCAGACTAAGGGGTAGACCGAGCGCACTATCCAGGTGTTAGAGGATATGCTAAGGGACTGTGTGTTAGACTTCGGATATAACTGGGAGAATCACCTACCAATGTTAGATTTTGTGTACAATGAAAGCTATCACTCTACCACCATCATGGAACCTTTTGATCCCTTATACATAAGACCCTTTAAGTCACCCTTGTGTTGGACAGAGATTGGTGAGTCATCTCTTGAGGGAACACAGATGGTGCAAGTGATGATATAGAAAGTACAAGTCATCCGTGAACAGATGAGGATGGACCATAGTAGATAGAAATATTATGTGAATTGTTATCTTAGGTCCTTGGAGTTCGATCTGGGATACCAAATTTTCCGGAGATTCTCTCCGTGATGAGGATTTTAGAGGTTCGGTCGTAGATGATAGCTATCCCCAAGGTTTATTGGGTTGTTTGAGATCATTCAAAGGGTTGGAGATGTAGCTTACCACCTTTCCCTACACCCAAATATGGAGCATATGCACAATGTCTTCTATGATTCATGGCTAAGGAGATACGTTCATGAACTTTACGCACATCATCAACTGGGGAAAGCTGGATATCGGGGATGGATCCACCTTTGCAGACTACCCGATGGAAATCAAGGATTGGTAGGAGAGAATAATGGGTGTATGGATCATCCCTTTGGTTCTAATTCTATGGCAGCACAGAAACATTCAGGAGAGTTCTTGGGAGCATGAGATGTAAGTTCTGGCTCAGTGTCCCAAGTTTTTTTCCCTATTTTTTATTTATAGGGAAAAAATATTAAAGGAGGGAATAATGTAGGAGCCTATTTTTTTCATTGTAAGACTTTGAAATATTTATATATATATTTCTAGAAATAAGTGATAAAAAATCATGCAATTCTATAGATCGGTGTGACTAGAATTAATTTTATAAAAATATTAAATATATTTTATATTACACATGTGTGATACCTAAAAGAAAAATGGGATAACTATTAAATGGTAGATTATATTAGAAATCTAAGACCATGTTTGAGTCCAAAACGTGTTGTTTACCCTAGGTGCGACATAAAATGGATTAGTGTGGGGCATTAAGATCCCTCTCTCATTGGTGGTATATTCTATAAGGTAATTAATTTTTAAATTAATTAATTAATTCACTTTGAGAAAAAATATATGTTTATAAATATATCGTTATGAAGAATTTTCTAGGGTTAGCTCATAATTGTGGAATTATCCCATGAATCTATCCTCCCTCCTTTGTTGGAAAATCAAATTAGTTGATGAAGAATCTCTGGATCAGATCATATCAAGATGTAGGGAATGAAGCGATATCTCTCAATTTTTGTCAGACACATTCTTCATCAACGATCGATCCATAATCAATGTAAGACTCGTCAATTGGTTATTTACTCCCTTTTTATTAAATGATTAAGTTGATCGACCCTTATTCTTGTATATGCACCAATTGTAGTCTTTGCATGAGCCTATGCACCATATTTAAATTATTTAATCAATATTTTCTAACCATGGTATTCCTATTCTTGATTGTTGTCCAATATTTCTTGGACAATGATGTTTAAACCTTGTTTTTTTCGTTCTTTTCTCCCTCATTGATTTACGTTCTCTACCGATTAGAGCCCTTGGTCCTAGTTCGACATTTTCGGTTAGTACCAAGCCTGATAAGACCCCTGGATCTGTCAAAAATTGATGAAATAAGAAAATATCAATGAACCAAGCTTAGATCTAGGAATCTTTTGAGGACTGGATGTTTTTTTTGGTGGTTTAATATCATGAAACCAACTATTGAAACCATGGTGTCATGTGGAATAAACAATAAAAGCCCAATGACAAAAAAAGGTTGATTTCTAGTGAGCTAAGGCCCAAAACCATGATTTCTGGTTAGATCTATGATTTCGGCCAAATATAGCACCAGATATAAATCGGAAAGACTAGATTCGAAGCTCAGAAATCATATTTGAAGATCATGGATTTCTATCAAAAACTGGACTATACACCATGTTCAAGGATGAACACACTACGTGTAGCCATTTAAGAGTGATGGTGATGGTTACAAGGGTTTTGGAACCCCATTAGGATGGCATGGTGTGTACATCTCCAACATATTATGTAACACCTTATCCAAGTGAGTAAGTCATGTGATAGATCACACGAATAGACACACACCATGTTCCAAGTACACGGACACGGCTAGATCACACGGGTGGTACCCCATGTGGATCGACATGCCATGTACTCAGGTATATGGACACAGGGTCCAGTACATGGACATGGGGTCTGGTACATGGACATGGTGAGTAGAAAACACCCCAGTCTCAGTTATCCTGGACACACCATGCAGTCCACCCACGCAGCATGTACTACTGCATTAGATGGAGGAATGTTCCATCTGGGGATGCGGCCAGGCGGTTCAGTGGGACCACATGTCGTGTGGGTCCCCCCACATGTTGTGTACCCCTAGTTCCTTGTTTAGGAAACATCTAACTTCCGTATCTACTTCATTTGAACTCATATTTTGGATCGTGAGTAACCTATCCTATTTTTTTTATATAGAACATGATAGATCTCTTATTTGTGGATTTATAAATGCTATTTTAAATGTTTTGGGCATTTAACCTTCTTAGGTGTTGCTCGATGATGGCATTGATCAGATGGAATCACTAGTGACCTTTCAAGTGGTACCCTCCAGTAGAGCTGGGTAGTGGTTCCTTAACTCCTTCTAAGTGGAACCATCTAATAGAGATGGGAATTGGGTCCTCCAAACCATCCGAGTGATACCTTCCAGTAGATATGGGACGTGGGAACTCAATGTCTTTTGATTAGTACCCTCTAGTAGATATGGGAAATGAGTCATCAGAATCTTCTAAGTGGTACCCTCCAGAAGAGTTTGGCAGTGGGTCCTCGGTGTCTTCTGAGTGGTACCCTCCAATTGAGCTAGGTAGTGGGTCCTCGACACCTTCAGAATAGAACCCCCCCATTGTATGGTTACTTCTGGGAAAATGTGTGGGATGATGGGAATCGTTATTGGACTTTTGGAACTATTGGATACTCTTCTTTTTAGGCTTATATTTGACATAAATATCTACTTACACTATTGTTTTTCTCTTCTTTGACTAATCATATATGTATATACCTTTCTTCAGTATTCGCAAATTGTATTTGGATACTCTCCTTCTAAGAGAGGAAAAGTAGAATAGGATATGCCATGGGATTTCCTTGTTTAGCTTCTCATGGTAGGATGAGTCTAATATCCTGTTATATGTGATGAAGACTTGATGAGTAGTTTAAATACTCACCGTGTCGATCCCCTTGTGTTTAGATGGGTTTACCTTCACTCTATTTTTTGGGTTGAGCTATACTCTTTCATTGTACCTTGTGTTATCTATTGAATTTCTCTTCTATTGTATCTATTACTACTCCCCTTCAACTTTTGGGGAATCCTTCTGGGTATGTTTATACTCACCCCATCATGGGATTTTCTCACATGTATCATGTCTTCTACAGATGATAGACAGGTAGACCATGACTATAGAGGAGCTTAGGGATAGTGGGTGGTCGGACCACATACGGTTTTCGTAGCTTGGGATTTAGGAGCTAATATTTCTTTCATATTTTTAATTTTTCAATTTTCTATTGGTTTGGGACACATTTCTAGTTGGGCGTGTATTCCCCCCCCCCCCTTCATTTTTCAGTTTAAACTACTGCACATTTGTACTGTCTAGAGGTTCATGCATTCTAGGTTTACTTTATTGCAGTGTTTCATACTTTATTCTTTCCCTTTTCACTTTTTCCTTGAGTTTTCCATGTGCGCTTTTATGGGTTTTTACACAAAGTCCTCCCCAACTTAAGTTTTCCTTCAGCACATGTCACCACCCCTTGTCCTATGAAGTCAGGCTTGGGGTAGTTGTGGATCAAGCTTGGGTTTGGGTCAGGTCGTGACATAAATGATATAGAAATAATAAATGAACAACATGAATCCATAAATCAACTAAAAAGGTCATTATATATTCTTGACAATAAATTAAAACAAGTATAAAAATAATCAATGATCTCATACTGATAGAATGAATAATTTCATACATCAAAACTTATTGTCAATGAATTTTTCCTAGACACTTATTATATTATGAAAAAAGGTAGACACCAAAATCCAACATGTTTTGTCTTATTTAACCTATTAATGCATCGAGGGGATATATAATTTCATGCCCCACCTATCACCTAATTAAGTACAATGTATTCACCATAAGAGTCATCAAGACATTTTATGTCATTCTATGAAGAACCTCTTACTGAATAGATATTATATATCAATATAATGAGAAATATAAACATAAAATAATTCCATATTAAATATAATAATGTTTATTTCCAGGAGAATATACCTTAATCAACTTTTAATTCATGGCGTATCATCAAAGTAATGGTTAGTACCCTTATCAAAGAAATATAGGGGTGATGGTACCTCCAATGTGTTAGTTTAGCCATTGAATATGGTAATTGGGTTTAATATTTTTCATTGGTAGGAGACCAAGGAAATGGTAGAAAAAAATCCATCATCATGGTTCATTAAGAGTGTATAAATATTCCAAATCATATCTCCCAGGAGTTTCTTGTTAGGTGGGTTGTCTTAAGACCAGTAGTCATGACTCAGAGTGATCATTGAGTCAATGCTCAACTAACCATATTCTAGTTGATTACCCCTATTTGAATCTATTATATATCCACAAAAACTTTCCAATATCCAAATAGGTATTAATTTTCTAGTAAATTACATAATTTTACTTTACCAAAACTTTGGATGGTTTTCCACCATGGAAATTTTGAGTTTTACAATGGTTTTGGTAACTCTTAAATCAAAAAATATGAGAGGGGGATAAAATAATGACTTTTTAATTTCTTAAGTTTCATTATCCATATATCAAAAAGGTCCTCCATGTAAATTTATTCACCACAAAAAAATATGTGGTGATTATCATATGGGTCCTGAAGAATTAAAATTTAGACGGAAAAACCCCACTTATAGCTTGGGTAGTAATTAAATCATAACATCTTGAAATATAGGGCATAAAGTTGATCATAAAATACCATGAATAAATATATTTCATGATATAAAATCTCAAATATGCAATAAATAGACCACATAGAGGAAATTTTTGTGCATAATACAAAACATGTCTCAACGAGAGGAAATAGAGACAGAAAACTCATACATATTACCATGAATTACATGGATGTAAATTAACCTCCTGTATAATAAACATAGATATCTTAATCAATTAATTTATAACCTTAATCATATCCATTTTTATTCATACTCTTCATAAATAGTTATTCTTTATATGAATTCTTACGATTTTCTACATTGGTGTTTATAGTTTTGATCATTTGTACTAGTTTCAAAATAGTGTTGTTCATATTCATTCTTATTAAAAATTAAATTATTACTAGGTCACTAAATTTTTAATTAATTATAATTTATAATAATTTATTATGGTCCAAATTCTGTTCATGATTGTTTTAGACCTTATCCTTGAAGATGAAGTCGATAATAAGCATGTTTTGGTGATTTTTGATGAACGAGGGGGGGGGGGTGTTTCCCTAATTGATGAATTAGATATTGATCTAGTATCTCCATGAAATAGTTATAATTGTTTACACTTTTATATAATATTATACCAATAAATAATTTTTCATAGTCATCCATGATATAAATGCATATTATTGTTCAATTAGGTAGTTAAACGGACCCAAATATGAATATACACTAATTAAATTAATGATTATGAGGTGGTTTATTATAATATCATTATACCATAATCATAATGATATTATTTAGTGTTTATTAGAGTAATGTATTTTAATTTTAATAATTTATAATAAAAATTAATGGATATGAAAATCTTACACAATTTGAATAAAAAATTATCTTCTTTGACACGCTTATTTTAAACGATTAAACAAATGATGATTGTTTTTTGATCATATCATTAATTAGTTCTCTAATTTTAAACATAAAAAAAATTAATGATATTATAAAAATCATAATTATCCTTTAATACCATCCCTATATACAACCTTGTAAAGCGGTGAAGGAAAAAATAAACACATTATGTCGTAGAGGTGGTAGTCAGCACAACACACGAACAAAGGTTTTGTTTTTATTAATGGATAAATTATATGAATAAATAATGATAATAACATTAATATAGTAGTATTATAGTATATAAATGATAATAATATCATTATAATAGTGTGTATTGAATAAATTTGAAAGATGATAATTAAGAAGAAAACTAAGTAGTTGATAATACTCATGTCAAGGATTTGAATTTTCCTTGGAAGTTTCCTTGGAAATGTGGGACTTATGTTATTAAATGGTGATAATAAGATTTTGAAAGTGGGGCAGGGTTATAATAAGATTAAAATGGAAGATTTACAATGATAAATTCAAATGATATGTGAGTCTTGAAGTCATGAATATGTTACCCTTCTATAAGTGAGAATAAGGGTGGTTTTAGAAATACCCACTGAATTTCAATAATTAAACTTCACTATTAAAGGGTATAGGGATTCAAAAAGGGAAAAATAAAAAAATGGTGATTTTTTGGTTGAGATAAACCTCAACCATCCATTTAAAAAAAACATTTTTTTCCTTTCCCTCTTAGTAAAATACCGTTTACCACTTTTACTTTTTAGCAAGGTAACTATTTTTTAACTTTAGTAATTAATTCTAATTAACAGGATTAAAATTTAACTAATTGAATAATTTTAATCTTATGATTTTAAATTTGAAAAACAAATATCAAATAAAATTTCTACAGTTATTAAATTTTAATTATAAAATATAAACACTTAAACACTTAAAACCATTTTTTAGATAATTAACGTTTTTAAGATTTAAATTTATATATAAGTTAAATTTATCTTGGTTATTTATTATAATTAAATAAATTTAATTATTATAAAAAAATAAAGGATAGGAGGATTAAAAGGAAATCTAAAAATAAATCTCCCTTGAAGAATACTTAATTCAAAGAAAATACTTAAAAGTGTTTTTATATTAAAGTAACATTTTAAATAGTTATAAAAATGTATTCCATAGTTTTTGTAAGTTAAAATAATATTTTAAAATGAATAAATATATTCATAAAATTTATATTTTATTACAAAAAATGTTTTAAAAATTTATATTCCATTCATATATAATGATAAAGTCATACAAATTACAAGTATCATGAAAATGTATTTTTTGACTAAAAATTGACCATTTTTAGAAAAAGATAAAAAAAAACTCATATTAAGATAATTTTGATGTTATAAGTTCATAAATATAGTTATTTTATAAAATGTAAAACTATATTACTAATATTTTAAATAAAATCACGAATAAAGGCTCTTTAAAGGGTGCATTGTGTGATAGTTCATGATATAGTGTTTACATGCTAAAGTAGGGTCTTTGGTATTATATTCTCCCCCCAAAATAATATCATCTATGAAATTATGGTATTTATATCATCCATTAATAAATTTCAGATATCCTTTTTTTATGCATTATCTAGGCTACTATATTACCTCTTCTAGTTTGTGATTTCTCTAAAGGACTTTCAATAATCGAGTTGTCCAATTCCGCAACACTTTCTCTCTGGTGTTAAGAATCTAGACAGGTTCTTCATTATAAGAAAAGTCTAGATCCAACTCTATTCACTCATATGTGTGCACATGTGATGGATACATAACTTATTTCATCAATAATGAAACATGGAATACATCATGTACTTTATTAGGGTTGGGCATCATTACCAACCGGTAAGCTAAAACCCCAACTCATTCTAGTATTTTAAAAGGAACAATGTACCAAGGTCTTAACTTCCCATTTTTACCAAATATTAAAACTAAATTCCATATTGAAACCTTTAAGAATACATGATCCCCAACTTAAAATTCCAAGTATTTACATAGATTATCAACATAGATCTTTTTTATACTTTGGTATACTTTAATGTGATCCAAAATAGTTTATACTTTAATAGTTGTCTCCTCTATAAGATTTGGGCCAAATAACTTTCCTTCTCCAAATTATTCCCACCATGTTATAGTATGAAACCTATTCTCATACAATGCTTTGAATGGTGGAATCTGTATGCTCTAATGGAAGTTATTATTTTATGAAAATTATACTAAAGGTATATATTAATCCTATATACCTTGGAATTTAAGAGAACATGATCTCATTATTTCTTCCAAAGTTTGGAAATTTCCTTCAAACTATCCATCTATCTGAGGATAATAGGTGTATATTAAATGTATCATAGTGTTGTGATCCCTTTGAATACTCTTCTGGAATTTGGATGTAAATTGGGGTTCATGATCAGATACAATTGATAGGGATACCCCATGATGCATTATGATTTCATTGATATATAGTTTGGATGGGCACTCAAGAGGTAGATCTTCACTTATTTCTAAGAAATGAGTAGGCTTAGTAAAATAATCAACAATGACCCATATAGAATCATTATCCCTTTGAGTATTTATGAGTCAAGTGAAAAGTATATTGCAATATTTTCCCACTTCCATATAAGTATAGGTAGGGGTTTTATGGTTCCCTTAGGATGTTTACTTTCAGCCTTCACTTTCTGGAATACTAAGCATCTGGAAATATAGTCCACAATTTTCCACTTTATACAATCCCATGAAAGATTTTCTCTTAAATCATTATAAATATTTTTTTATACTAGGGTTTATGGAGAAATTTCATCTATGTGCCTCATATAGTGGTTCCCTTTTCAATTTTGGTATCCATGGAACACGTAACCTCTTATCCAACATCAATACTACTCCACTATTGATAATTATTATCAATTTCCCATCATTAACTTCTTTAATATTCCTTTTTATGTTCTCATCATCCTAATAGTACTTCTCAATCCTTTCTAGTAAGGATGGTTTATAAATTTCTTTTATAGGTAATTATGGCTCCCTTTTCCAAGAAATCACAATATCCATCTTTACTAGATCTCTATATATAGGATCTTTTTTAATCCTCATCATAGTAATAAATCCATGATCGCTCCAAATAAATGCATCATCCACCTTTTTTACCTTCCTTGGGTGGTAGTGTATCGAGAAATCATAGTCATTTAGCAATTTTCAACCATCTTATTTTCCTATTCTTGAGTGCTTTCTAATTGAAGATATACTTCAAACTATTATGGTCCATATATATATTTCATATCTCTCCATATAGTTAGTTCCTCTATATTTTTTTAAAAAAATTATAGATTCCATATCAATGTTAGAATTTATATAGTTCTGTTTATGGTTTTCCAATTGCCTTGATTCATAAGTAATCACTTTATCATTCTTCATAAGGATACAGGAAATTACTTTCTTTACTACATAACTATAAATTAAAAATCCTTTCTAACCTGATGGTAGATTTAATATTGGTTCATTAATTAGTATTATCTTCATATATACAAATTTTTTCTCACATTCAATTGACCATACTAATTTAACCCCTCTACATGTTAACTTGGTTAATAGGTTGGATAACGAGGAAAAATTTCAACAAACAACCAATAATAACTTTATAATCCTAGGAAACTTCAAATATAAATTATGTTAATCAATTTAATTCATTATTTTACTACCATTTTCTTTGAAGGTAAAAATATATCACATCCTTGTATACAATATTTCCATGAAAAGAAACTTCATCAAGTGAAAATTAAAACTTACTATACTTCCCATATAATTCTTTTTTATGATATTCTCTATAATTATTTACAGATGACTCTCATGATCTTTATATCTCATAAATTATATCAATATATTATCAATTAATACCACCAAAAAGATTTCAAGATACTCTTTTAATACTCTATCAATCATATCTATGAATATAGAATATGACAACCCATTACTTTTAAGCACTTCATTCCATGATTTATTACATAAATTCACACATGATACAATACCAAAAGATTATGAGGCCTAGTGACTTTAGGTAATTAAATACATAACATAATAACATGAAACATGAGTATAATTATAGTATTTAAAAACATCAAAACATTATCTTTTATTCTATTTATATTTCAATACTGCACATGATAACCTAGGGACGTACATAAGAAAGGGGTGAGATATCAAGCCCCATAACGGAATAATCAAAGAATAACATGATAGCAGTAATAAATTTTAGTCAAGAGGTATATCAAGGTGACATAAAAGGGGTGTGAATCATAAACATGAACATCAAAGCATCATATAAGATGAAAACATCAAGGTAATATAGGAACATGGAAATAACATAAAACATCACATCATAAGCAAAATTCACGGCTAACCACCAATATATCATAACATAGTGTTCTTTGTATAACCTCTCATTCACCATATATGGAATATCATGATATAAAAACATTTCCCAATTCATTATAGGGATATATAATTTTGGTCCCACCAATCACATTCATATCATGTACATACATTTTTTCACCAGAGAGATCATACAACATAAGAATGTCTTTCATCACTTTTAACCACATGACTAAGAAGTTAGGTTTATATAAATATAAATATCTAATTAATTAATTAATGTTAAAACTAGGTGAATACCCTTCAATGTAAATGGATATGGGTATTCTCTACACAAATGTTTGGCATGGAAAATCACAAGATAATTTCCACAGCATAACAGGTGTACATAAAGGTTTATAGAAGGGGTGAATGAGTGTCAAAGGTGGTCTATAATTACATGGGAATCATAATTTTAGTAAATGTATGTGTAAAAATTAATTTGGATATTGAAAATTTTAAATCAAGATGGATTACTACAAAAAAGGTACTTGAAATAAAAGGAAGATGAGAGAGTCTTTTACTTTGAGAGGGAGCTTCTAAAAACTTGGGAGGAGCTTCTTAAAATATTGGTAACACCTTGGAATGGATTTAAAGATAGATAGGCTGAGTAAACTCTTGATCAATATATTTTTAGTGAATAGTATAGGGAGTATGGGTATGCATTGATAGAAAAATAGTGGGGATTCATTATTAATTTCTAAACATAGGTTTTAGACTCTATATGATAAAATAATTAAAATCACAAAACTTCTCTATGTTTTTTACCATGGTTTCTAACAAAGAGGATTTTTTTTCAATATTCTATAATTCAAAGAACCGAAATATTTAAAATAATACCATTTGTTATGTGTAAGTGAGTCATGTTCAAGAAGCATTGATTTTAAAACCATAAAATATAATATAGGTTTTTGAGGATTCATTAAGGGTTTATAAAATTAATAAAATAAAATAAAAAATACATTATTTTATTTTGTAAGCATATTTATGGTCAATAATTTCTTTTATACTATTTATTGAATTAATTTTTGAAAAATATAATGTCATAATACGTACTGTATATTTATATTGTATTTAATTTTTACCCAAAAATTTGACTATCTCATAAAATTTGGAAAAATTCACCATTAGATAATTTAAATGTTTCTATTTTAAAAATAATTTTTATTTTATCGAAATAATTTTCTAAATATGATAATTTTAACTTTAAACTAAAAATACCTATTTACTGGAAAATAAATAGTTTTATAATATTAACCGCTTTTTGGCCCTTATAAAAATTAAATTAAACTTCATTAAAATATATTATCATCTATATTTAAATAATTATTATCTAATAATAATATTTTATTAAAATATCATTTATTTAAAAAATTATTGAATTTATAAAAATAGTGTATTAATTAAAACTATATATATTTCCTTGAAATAAAATTTTGATTTCATCATGTCAAAATATAATTTTTATAAAAAAATTATATAATCATTGATAAAGTAATAATAAAAAGGGATAAATATAATCATTATTTTATTAAAATAAAATATAAAAATCTATATTACTAGGTTCTATATATAATTCTTTTTATTACACTATTGTATTCCCTAAGGGTAAGGTGTGTGATGGTGGGAAATCCTTGGGGTGGTTTAGTGAACATTTTTTGGGTTGTGTTCTCAATAAGCTTGAACTTTTCCCATAAATGGTTTCTTTCATGCATCATTTATTGAATTTTGACTTTGGATTTGTCAAGGAAAAATCCCAATGATTCGATCTCCCTCAAAATCTTTGATAAATGGGCTTCATAGGGTACAATCATACTGGTCTAGGCCATCGCTTCTTCAGTTTGTGTCAATCGGATTTCATCATAACCCTTATTATATACTAACCTTAAGAGTCACTGTGAAAAAAAAACTACATTATAAATGGTTATTATGCTTAATGATATTTTGAATTCGATAGGCTATATTGATCCAAAATAACCAAATTATTGCATGGGTTTTCTATAACTATATTAATTAACAATGAATTTATTCATTCAAAAAGGGAGTTTCATTTATGAAATATTGGGTCATTAAATTATTACTCCCTTTTAAAATATTAGCCTTAAAATTTCATTTCATACACTAAAATAGATGGTGGTACTCTTTTCATCACTTCTTATTGTCCCCATGTTTCCTCCTCAAACTTATGGTTCTGAAACAACACTTTTTCTAGGTGATTTTTCTTGTTTCTAAGAACTTTCTCTCTATTATATAAGATCTTCACTGATTGCTCCTCATATGAAATACCGGTTTCCAAAGGCACTACCTATGGATTCATTACATGCGAGGGTCTTGGTATGTAATTTCTCAAGAGATATATACATTGAACACATAATGTACTTCAGACAGGTTAGGTGTTAGTGCTATTCGATAAGGAATAGATCTATTGAGATTAATAATCTCAAAGGGGATGATGTATCATGGAATAAGATTTCCCTTATTCCCAAAACTTATGACTTTATTCCAAAGTGATATACTAAGAAACACCTTATCTCTAACCTCAAACTCCTAGTCTTGTTAAGACTCTTTGAATAGATTTTATGTTGACTTTGTGTGGATTTAATATGATGTTGAATGGTTTGAACCTTCTTTGTCATCACTTGGATAAGATCAAGTACCATAAACTTCCACTCACCAACTTCATCCCAACATGATAAAGTCTAACACATCTTCCCATATAGATTCATATAAGGTTATATTTGAATTATAGAATGGAAATTGTTTTGATATGATAACTATTATATGAGAAGGTGTTGATCCTAATATACTTGGAAATCCATTAAACATAATCTCAGAAAATACTTGGGTGTTTGAAAGGTTCTTTTAGATTGGCTATCCGTCTAAGGGTGATATATAGTACGGAAACTAAACTCTATATCTAGTTCATGGTGAATTATTCTCCAAAAACTTGAAGTAAAACTTGTATCTTGATTAGATACAATTGATAGTGGAACTCCATGTAGTCTTACCACTTACCTTATATATATATTGAAAAGTTGGTCAAGATAGAAATACTCCTTGATAGTAATGAAATGAACTAACTTTCTAAGGATATTGACTACAACCCAGATGACGTTATTGGATTTATGTGTCCTGGGGAATCCTATGATGAAATAAATTGTTATGTTTTTTCATTTCTATACTAGTATGGGAAATTATTAAATAATACCATAGGAATTATGTCATTCAGCCTTGACTTTTTGGTATACCAAGCATCAAGATAAAAATTTTAAAATCTCCCTCTTCATGTTATACCGCCAAATTTTTTTCTTAATTTCTCTATATATCTTAGTTATACCTGGATGAATAGATAAGGATACACTATGTGAATCATCCAAAAGTTCCCTCTTCAATTATGGTTTTTATGAGACATGTATCAGAGTTTAAAACCTTATAACTCCATATTTATCAAAGTTAAACACTGGAATATTCACTACCTTTTTTCTATATCACCTCATCAACTTTTTATGCCTCCTTAATCCTCCCAAGAATAGATGTTTGAGAATTAATTTTAACAATGTATGATAAAGATCCTTTTATTATTCTCATGTTCATCATTTTCATGTACAAGAAGATTGGATCCCTTTTAATATGCATCATGGATAGGGTTGTAGAATCCTTTATACTCAGAGCATACACAACTTTATTTTACTTTCCATGATGGTAATGGATTGAAAAATCATAATCCTTAATCATTGATAACAACCTTAGTTTAATCATATTGAGATCCTTTTGTTTGAATATATACTTGAGGATTTTATGATCTGTATATATTTATTCTTCTCCCTGTAGAGATATTTTCACCAAATATTTAATGTGAAGATCACTACATCCAATTCAAAATCCAGATTTGGGTAGTTTTTCTCATGGATCTTTAATTTCTAGGTGGAATATGTTATCCCTTTTTCATCTTTCATGAACACACAACCTATGCCCTATTTGGATGAATTTCTGTAGATCAAAATCCTTCCCCACCGGTGGGTAATATTAGTATAAGTGTGGTGATTATCCTCTTATATAACACGTTAAAGCTCTCCTTGCATTCATCCATCCATAAAAACTTCACTCCATTCTAAGTTATATTGGTTGGTGTTGATGAAAATAAGGTAAAGTTATCAAAAATTGATGATAGTACCCAACTAATCTAAGGAAACTATAGATCATCATCACAGATGTTTGTATAGTCCATCCTTCAATTGCATATTTTTTTAAGGATCCACATAAATCCCTTATTTAGTGAAAACATTCCCAAGGAATGTTACTTTCTCCATCCAAAACTCACATTTACTATAATTCGCACGGAACTGTTCCTTTTTCAAGGTCTTTAATACAATATTCATATGCTCCTCATGTTCCTCCTTACTTTTGGAGTAGATAAGAATTTCATCTATAAAGACTACCAAAAAATTATTTAGGTAATCCTTAAATACTCTATTCATTAAGTCCATGAATATAGCTGGATAATTATGTGGTCCAAATGATATCACTATGAACTCATAGTGCTTGTACCTTATATGAAAAAATTTCTAGGGATATCCTCCTTCTTCGCCTTTACTTGATAATATCCCAATTGAAGATCCATATTAGAGAAGTATTTTTCTTCACATAGCTGATCAAATAGGTCATAAATTCATGATAGAAGATACATTTTATTTTTCAAAGTTTTTTTGAGCTCACAATATTCAATTTAGAGGTGCATTGACCCATACTTCTTCTTGATGAAGAGGTTCGTCGCACCCCATAGTGAAGCACTTGGTCATATAAATACTTTATCTAGATTATAATGTAGTTTTGTCTTTATCTCTTCAAATTCAACTGTGGACATTCTACATAGTGTCTTGGATATTGGAAAATATACAGGTATAAGTTTTATTGAGAACTCCAACTAATAGCATAGAGGAAGACTAGTAAATTCTTTGGGAAACACTTCATCATATTCCTGATAATGGTCATTTAATTAGGGATAATATTTTCCTTATTCTATATCATTTTAGGTAGATACATTTACTCATAATCCTATAATATCCATGCTTAGTATGATGTTACCAAAGGAGATTCATCTTCCACCTTACACTTGTATATAATCGGATGGTAATTTATGATATCAAGGGGGATTTCATTCTCTAAGAAATTTATATTATCTATATATATGGAAATTAAATCCATACCTAAAATTTCATCAAATTCCTCTAAATAGAGTATCATAAGGTTTGTTGGAAAATTCATCCTGTAAATATGGATAAGGGAGAAATTATATACTTAGCATGAAATAATTTCCCAATTTTCCATTTTTACTAATAGATCAACTTTCATGTCTTAAGGTGGTGTTATAATAGTTCTAATAAACTTGTGTGATATGAAAGAATACATAGAAATAGAATCAAATAGTATATTTTCTTTTCTTGAATGAATAAACAACATACCCATCACCACATCACTGTCGGGATCCACCTAAGTTGTTGTGATGTCATAAGCTCACCCTTTTTCTCTAGGAATTGAAGTTTATTAGGGTCTATTATCATCAACAACCCTTAGATTAGTCCATTTATTCTCACTGTGTCCTTGTTCCTTTTACTTAAAACATTAGACAACTTTTGAGAGTTGATTGGATAATTCCTTTCTTCCATTACATTAATGGGTTTCTCCCATTAGAATTCGCTTACTAGGTTCCCTTATTTCCCACACCTAATGAATTTCCTTGTCCCCTTCAGGAAATTTAAATGATGATTCTTTCCACACTATTAAAAAGTTCGATGATGGACTTTATTTCCCCTGTGAGATTTCCCTATCACCCTATGAGAATTAAAACCCATTATATACATCCTATATTTTAATTCATGATATTTATTGACCATCATCTTGAATTTAAGGTCACATCGGATAATTTTTCATAGCTTTAAAAGTCTTTAATCATCATATATTTTTATAGACTTGGCTTTATACCATTAAATAAGTGGTAGAATTTACTTTCAGGGTAAATTAAAAATGAAGAGGCATGTCATTAATGTTTTGTGAATTTCTCGTCATACACACTAATGGATTTTTCATCCCTTTTATTGAGGATAGAGAAATACCTCTACATTTTCAGTTAGAGAGTGTGAGGAAAATATTTATCAAAAAATATTTTCTAAAATTATTTCCATTTAATCACTTCAATCTCTTCCTCAGGATTCATATTTTGTTATTAACATCCACCATTGTTTAGTTTCACCCTCCATACTATAAATAGACAGTTTGACCCTCTATTACTCATAGCACTTAAGGATATATAATATATTTTCAATGGATTTGATTCATTAATCATGATTAAGGGATCAAAATATCCACTGAAAACTACTATAAAATTAACCTATACCCATGGTTTGGAACCATAGGTATAGCCCATAAAAGTGTGGGTATATGATATACCCATGGTTTAGAGAACCATGAGATCTTAAGCCATTAGTATGGCTCTTAGTTATACCCACCATTTGAAAAATATATTTCCATAGTTATGAAGTGTGGAAATAGGTGTATGGGAAATATTCCATCATGTCAATAACATTGTACCCACAGTTCTGAAACTGTGGCTATTGGATTTTAAAAAATTTCTTCCTCTAGATTCAAACCTTGGATTTCCACAATTGAATCCAAGCACCCAACCACTACACCATATATGATTATAGGTATAAAAATATATATTTACTTATATATTTTTTTCAAACCATGGATATAGGTTGAAAAATGTGGAAATAGGTATTCCTGACTCAGAAACCCTTCACCAATGACCAATCCATAAATTGAGGTAAGGTGGTTTTTTATGGATTAATACCCTTTGTTGATTATACCTAATCAAATGTGAATTCAATCCTTAACAGATTAATTTGTAGTTAGATTTTTGAGTTTTCAATTGGTATTTATCTTACTAGGAATTGGAACTGATAATAATTGTTGATATTTATTATTATTATTCTTTTTTTATTCTAATAGAAACTAATTGAGGCTAACACAAACATTGTACAATGTCTGTTTTTCATATTTTTGTTTTGTGTATTTATCTTCCCATTCTTGGTACATTCTTCATCAGTATCCAATTTGGTCAGTCATTTGACAAATACCTGGCATAAGATCATTACATAATTGATATTTGGTGTAACATATCATTACCACGGGTTTGGGATTGATATTTATGGCATGTTTGGGGTTTCTAACATCATGGGATTGATTGGGTGCATTTTAGAGATACCAGTGTGAGGGTTTTAGTATCCTGACATGACTGTGAAATAGAGACACAGTTTGAGTGAATTGGTGGCCTGGATCTGGCTACTAGTGTTAGATTAAGTGGAAAATAGTAGTTTGGGGTGCATCATCTAGTGGTGTCAGGTTTGGTAGAGGCAGCCACAAAAAGCATGGGGAAACCCATGATGACTACAAACTGAGGAAATAGTGGCAGCTTCGGTCCAATACAGGGGAGATAGTAGTCTAGGGTGATGGTGATGGAGGTGGCTGATGGTCCAAGGAAAGCGTCAACAGCCGAAGGCAAGGTCTTATCCCTCTTAAATGGTTAGTGGTGGCCACCCCCCCCCCCCACACTCACACAATTGTCTGGAGAATATAAGGGAGATAGAGAAGAGATAAAATAATAATAATAATGTTATTATTATTAATAATATCGAATCTAGTTTCTGAGGTATCTCCTCTATGATATTTCAGATTGATGAGACATCAGTGGCATTATGACCCTCATTTTAATGTGTATGTTTCAAGATTGATATAAATTGTTTAATCCAGGCTCATGACTTGGGCCCATGAAGCGTTGTCCATGCATTAAATGGAGAAATTATTTTTTTACTAGGTATCAATTTTAGGAAAGTAAATAGCCAACCCTAAGTTTTCTTTCTATGTGAGTAATAGTTGAATGATATTTTTGAATATTTTTATCCATTTTTAGTGACATATTAGTGGTGTAACAGTCCAAAATTTTAAAATACGAACATCATATATGATAACGCGCATGATACGCAACACCAAGAATAGATATGAATATAACATAATGAGACTTTATGATATATTTACTACTTTAAAAAAATTCGATAAATTATATATCTTTAAATTCATGAAACATATATTTTATCTTGCACTAAGTATAATAACAAGTTTCTTTGATAGCTTGTGTTACACACAAGACTGAGTTTTACTTAACAACGATATACTATTAATATTATTATTATCACCTAGTTATTGAAATGATAGGTATAAATAATATTAACAGAATTATGAAAATATATATTTTACAAAAAATTATTGCTTTTCTATTTATTATAAATAATAATAATCATCATTTAAAAGAAAAATAAATTCTTTAGGAAAAACTTTATTTCTCCTAAAAAAGATTTAGCCATGCTTAACGCAAATAATTTAAAATTATTTTTTAACAATATTAGGAAACTTATCTGGAAAAATAAAATGTATTTTTGAAATTTTAATACCGAAATTATATTAGCATGAATTTTTAAATTTTTCTAAAAAGTTTCATTTTTTATGAATAGAGAAAAATACTGGATTTTAATTGAAAATGCCTTTTTTGTTTAAATAATTTATTATGTTAAATGATATTTTTAATTGGTTTTAAAATAAAAATAGTTAAATTATATATATATATATATATATTAATCCAATTTAGTTCATTGGAATCATTTTTTATACTTAATTTTGATATAAAAATATTTTAAACTTTTAAACATTTTCACTTTAAAAATATGCTTCCTCGCTAAGTCTGTGAGATTAATTTTAAATTAATTTTTTCCACTTATGTGGATTAAATTTGACAAAATAGATTACATATTTTGGATCATCATAATTTATAATGTATAATGTTTTTTTACCAAAATTATTAGTGAAAAGATTTAAAATTAATTAAAACAATTAAGGAAAAAATGAATATACTCGGTGGTTAAACTTTGAATGTAAGGTGTAAAAATGACACAAAACTTATAAAAAACCCATTTAGTGGCCATATTTAAAAATAATGCCTTATATTATAGATAATTTAACATTATTTGGTCCTAGTGAAATGAAAAAAACGTGGTTGGAATTCACACTTCCAAAAAATTACAAGTGTGCCACTCAACTCACTTATAAAAGGCCTCCCCCTATCCCCTATTCTTCACACCTTCAAACCACTTTGGTTTGGAAAATACCTACCCAAATAACTAAAAATATTTCCTCCCCTAATCTTATAAGCCTTATTTTAGGAATAAATCCAACCTTTGAAGGCTTTAATACAAACCTAAGGAGGATACCCAAAGAAGAGGTAGTGTTTTTCAACGAGCATCTTTATTTTACTTCTTTCTCCATCTCCTAAACTTTTATTAAACGATGATGATATAATTACCTCAATATCTTATATATAATATGATTTTTTTATAATAAGTTCTTGAGTTAAAACCTTCACTATTTCTATCAAATGGGTTATGAAATCATCATCTGTGTGTACGACGGACTACCACCTCGCGAACTAATGTCGTTTGTTTTTTCATTTACACCTCTCAAGGTTGGGTATGATGATAAATATAAATTATATATATGATAGTTTTAAAATATTTATACCTATTTAGTCACTATATTACATACATCTGTTTACCTTACTTTATATAGGAGACACGATTATGGTGTTCGTGTGTACGACGGACTACTGCCTTGTGAAGCGATGTGATTTGTCTTTCACTGACACTTCACATGGAAGGTGATAAAAATAAATTTAATGATTATATGTGATATAAATGAAATAATTATGATATTAATTAAATATTTATAATTATTTAAAGATAATATACATCATTTTATTTATTTCCTTTTTACTCATGTAAAGATGATAACATCATCCATGTGCGTGTGGACTGTCGCCTTTATGAAGCGATGTGACTCTAGTTTCATCACCAAACCACAAGGATGAAATATATAAGTATATAATATAGTATATATTATATCATGGTAATAATGTAAAGTTAATATATTACTTAACTACTTTCCATAATGATTGGGGAAATGGAAATATTACTCATGTGTGTGTACGACCTACTATCTCCATGATCATAATGTACTTCATTTTTCATAATGGTATTTTATGATTGGTTTTAAAAGTAAAATTTATGTTAAAATATTATAATTATTTAATTATATTTAATATATATATTATGTAACTATATAATATGGGAAAGAATCAGAAATTTCATAAAAACATGCATTAGAAAATAAGGCAATTAACACCCGAAACAGTAAAAATAATGAAATATTTTTAATGAACATATAATAATATGTTATTAAAGGTTAATATATGATATTATAAATATTAATATGGTTCTTTAATAAGTTAATAAAATTTTTAAAACCACTATATAGTATGTTAAATCAATTTTAACCAAAATGAATCATAAGGTAAGGGCTTTCATCTCAATTTCATTTCTTTGACGCATATTGTGATATTATACACCTAATTTCATTTATATGATGTATATAATATCCCTTTTACATATAATATCATGAATACTTCATTAATAATGATATATTAATTTTCAATTTTAATTATTTCATCTAAGGGTATTTAAACTTAAAGTTATCAAATGGTAAAGAAATTTTATAACTCAATATTTTTTCATTGGGTAATATCACTTCTTTATTGTCATTGATATTATATGATTATGTGTATAATGAATTTTTAATATCTATTATTTTATTTCCACTTTTTTATGTTTATTTATATTTGATATTCATAATCAAATCATTGATTAATTCTCACCCAAACTTCATGATCATTTTAAGGGGTTGCTTCACAATCTCATTCTAATCGAGATTTTTTATTCTTGAATTTAAATTAAAGTAAATTATAAG
Organism: Viscum album; assembly: GCA_963277665.1. Classification (NCBI taxonomy): domain Eukaryota; kingdom Viridiplantae; phylum Streptophyta; class Magnoliopsida; order Santalales; family Viscaceae; genus Viscum; species Viscum album. The sequence goes on from OY728156.1 coordinate 1,815,905,544, forward strand.
ATCATTGTTTAATAAAACCATTCATTTTATTCTCTTATGCTCATTCAAGATATTTTTCAAGTGATAGTATCATTTTTAACTCTTTGGTACTTAAAATTATTGATAAAATGTTCTAATAAAATCTGACCTCATTTCTCTCTTTGGTCAGAAATTTGTTTTCCTAGAAAACCATGGTTTGTAAAAATGTTTTCAAAAATGTTTTCTTTGAACCTTTAAAACTTATTTATTTTATCTATTTTATAAAATGTTTTCAAATTAATCTTTTTTTCTCTTTCCAAACAAGAAAATTTTCTAACCATTTTACCATTTAAAAGGAATGTTTTTATGGAATGTACAGATTAACCTACCAACATTCCCATCATTTATTTAATGATTCATTTTCAATTTTACCAGGATATTTTTAAATATTTTTTTTTCAAATTGATTTTCAAAAAAAAATTCAAAAAAATTCAAAAAGTTTTTCAAAATGAAAAGGATATTTTCCTCAAAAAAAATTAGAGATATTTTATGGTATTTATATTCATCAATAATAGCAACCCTTTATTCTTAATCTATTAGGTATATGTTAATACTATAATTATTCTTCCTCTATATGGTTTATGGTTATTTTGACCAAGGAAAGTATTGAAATTAACTTCCTTGATTCAATTTGGTAGTCAATAACCTTCCCTTGAAATTATCACTTTCCTATGATTATTGAACATTAAATTTACCCTAAATATCCATATTATTCTTCATGGATATGTTCATTTCCTAAATTATATACCATTTTTACATGAGGTTTTTACTTTAACAGTTATTTTATTATCTGAGGAAATATTGATAAATTTTTATTTTTTACTCAATATGAATATTTTATGATAAGTAATATTATATATGAATTCAATTGATTATTTGATATATGATTAATTATTTGGACCTAAATAAATGGATGGGCCTGATTAATGGTAGCCTCTCAATGCATCGGTAGTCTAATGAGACAAATTAGTTGTCTAGACTTAGTTAAATGGGTTTCTACCCATCAGTTTTAAACTTTCTTGAGAATAGATCTTGATGATAAAGGTATCATGTGTCTAGGAAACATATTGTACAATAATTAAGAATTTCCTTCATTGGGAGTTTAGTTATTATTATCTAGGATATTTTCACTATGAAACTATTTATGAATGAATTTAATTTTTAATTTATGGATTAAATGGATTTTTTTTCAATTATTTATCTTTCATTATTAATTATGACTTAGTTAGTTATTTAAATGGAATGTTTGTTTAGTTATTTACCTTTCTAAATTGATTATTCCTTATCTATTTTTTAAATGGAATGTGTGTTCTATTGTTTATCTGGCCATGTTGATTATGTGTATTGATTTATGATAGATTCCACTGTAATTAACCCTTAATGAAAATTTTAACTAACCCTTATTTTGTTTCTTTTCCTCATGATTCCATGAATTTTACTATAAATTATATGCATAGATACCCTATATGAAATAAAGTTATTTTTGAAAAAATATATTACATTGTAATTTATTTATTCAAATGTAATATGTGAATCAAGTATGTATCTAGTTTAACAATTTGAGTAATCTATTCTATCCTTCGAGATGTGATTCCATAAATCTTATGCCAATGTAATTGTAGCAAGAACTAGCTATGGGTTGTTGAGTTTGGTGTCACTACAGTTTGTATCTGAGCAAGTTTAAAATAAATATTGGGAAATGGATTTAGGAAAACATAGATTAGAGAACATAACCCTGAGATAGATTTTGAGGATAATTATAAAAGAACATCCTAATGTTTTGGCAAAGTAGATATTATGTAGTTTTTTCTATAAATACATCTCTACATAAACACTAAAAGTAGAAATAGTTCTAGAATAGATGTACCTATGGGTAATAACTCTAAGAAGATCACGCCATTCTTGACTTGAGCATTACCTGGTATATGACAGAAAGACTTATTGTGCACCTAGTTTGAAACTCTTAGGGGATATTATTAGGATAATTCACATTTTATTTACAAAAAAGTGAAGGATTTCGATAGATAATGATAATGAATTTCCTAGATTAAAGAATATACCAAGGAAATACCTATGTTGAAATAACATGGTTGATGTATTTATTGGTATTCTAGAATTATATTATAGAATTATTTTTAGAGATGGTAATTTGGGATAAGAATTTTGAAATATCTAAGGATGGTGTTAAATTTTAGAAGCATGTATTTCTTCATTAACAAAAGTGTTATGGATACAATCATTGGTTTATGATTATAATATTGTTCATAATATTGATATATTAAACACCATTTTTTTAGGTTGAATGTGATTGGATTCTACCATGATTAAGGATGTTTTGGGAGAAATTTATGGAAAGTATATGTTTTAGTGGAAAATTTATTTGAGTAATAATGACATTACGTTTTATAGACATAAGTTTAAATGAATTGATGATCATTAAGGTTGATTAGATCATTAATAACATTATAATAATAGTCAAATAATATTATTAGACTTTGAAAAAAAATTATGTCAAAAGCATTAGTAAAAATGTTATTAATTTTAAGAAAGTACATTATTTGTTTTGGGAACTTTATAGGAATTATATATTTTATAAAAAGGAAAACTAGAATGCAGGGTGAAACCCATAACATCCGGAAAGGCGGTGGGGCTTGAACTCATGAATGAAGGGAGATAAGGGTTTCACACCTACCATTAGCTTATGTGATGTCCTGGTTAATATGTCATTGTTTTAGTTAAACAGTTTGATGAATAAATATTAATGACGAATTGGTAGTATTACATTTGAGGTTTAGATATTAATTTATTTTATTGAATAACTTGTGTTAAACATATTGGTTTTGTAAAATAGTTATATTCATATATAAATACTTGTAAATAATTTTTAGACCTTATGATCTATTTAAAGTTAATTTTAGTACTTTGGGTATAAAAAATTCATTTTTGGATATTTATTTCTTAGAATAAGTAATGAATTAGAAATTGATCAAAGAAAAACCAAATAATGAAATTTTTCTTATAAAACAGAAACATATCAATTAAGTATATTTATTTATATTCTTAAAATAGTAAAATAATTCCTCAACTATATAAAAATGATCTTCAAATAAAATTTTATCCTATTACCATCATTTCTAATGGTGTCAATGACTTTTTCACACCTATTAGATTTATGGTTTTGACACAATTAACATTCCATTGATCATTCACTTTCTTATGATCAATGAACTCAATCACTCTCTATAAACATTTATGCTTTTCCTCCATGTCCATATATTCACTTTCCACCAATGTTCTCCTACTTAGAAACATATATATGTGTTATTCTATATGAAATTTGTAATTCTATTTATCTCCTGTTAAAGGGATATTTTATTAACACTTTTATGATGGGGATTTTTCAACAATGGTATTTAAAAATTTCAAACCCTTGTTTCCTAAGTAAAATTTAAAATTGTTAGCATTTAATTTATTTTAGGTGTGTAGAATGTAGCTCCCTGAAATTTTAAAATATTGATATCATATTTGATGACATGTATGACACACAACATCAAGCATAGAAAGGAATATTAAAAATTGAAAATTTATGATAAATTTACTATTTTAAATAAATTAAATAAATTCTATATCTTTAAATACATATAAAATAATTTTGAATTGTGTCACATGAAAGAACAAATTTCTTTTATTGTCTATGTTACACGCAAGACTAAGTTTTACCGAACAACAATATATTATTAATATTATTATTATAACATAGCTATTGGAATAGAATTTATGAATAAGACTAACTAAATTATGAAAATATATATTTTACACACATTTATTGGTTATCTGTTTATTATAAATAATAATAATAATTGTTTAAAAGAAAAATAAAATGTTTTCGGAAAAACTGTATTTTTCTTAAAAGACAGTTTAGTTGCTCTCGACACACGTACTTTATAATTAATTTTTAACACTTTTATGAAATTTATTGGGAAAAAATAAACTTAATTTTTGAAATAATAATACCAAAATTATCTTAGGGTGATTTTTTTTTATTTTTCTAAGAAATTTCATTTTTTGATGAATAGTCAAAAATACTGAATTTAATTGAAAACTACCTTTTAATCTAAATAATTTATAATATTAAATTATATTTTAAATAGATTTGAAAGTAAAAATAGTTAAATTATACATATATTAATAAAATTTATGTCATTTTAATCATTACTAAATTTAATTTTGATATAAAAATATTGTAATCTTTTGAAACTTTTCACTTTAAAAACCTACTTTCACTTTACGTCTATGGGACTAATTTTAAAATAACTTTTTCTCCTTATGTGGATTGAATTTATAAAAATAAATTCCATATTTTTAATCAAAATAATTTATAATTTATAATAATTTAAACCTAATTTTTTACCAAAATTATTAATGAAAAAAGATAAAATTAATTACAACGATTAAGGAAAAACAAGTTTACGTAGTGGTTAAGTTTAGAATATAAGGTGTAAAAATGACCCAAAACATACCAAAACCCCATTTAATCACCATCTTCATACATTACACATTATATAATTGATAATTGGACATTATTGGGGCTTTTTTAAATGAAAAAAAATATGGGTGAAATTCACTCTTAAAAAATTACAAGTATACCACTCACCCAACTTATAAAATCCCCCCCCCCCATTCTTCACACCTTAAACCCAATTTGGATCAGAATATACCTAAAATATCACTCCCCGACTTCCCTAAAATTATCCTATAATACTTATTTTGTAATAAATCCAACCGTTCAAGGCTATATTGCAAACCTAAGGAGGATACCTGAAAAGGAGTTAATGTTCTTCAACGAGCATATTTATTTTAGTTATTTCTCCACCTCCTTCAAGTTTTACAAAACTATGATGATATAATGACCACAGTATATTCTATATACTATGAATTTTTTATAATAAGGTTGTTAACTACAACAATCTCTATTTTTATCAAATGGGTTATGAAATCATCGTTCATTTGTACGGTGGACTACCGCCTCATGTATTGATGTCTTTCATTTTTTCATTTCCACCTCTCAAGGTTGGGTATGATGATAGATCTAAAGTATATATATGAAAATTATAACATATTTATACCTATTAATTCACTATATCACATATATAATTTTACCTTCTATTCCATAGCAGACACGATAATTTCTCTCATGTTAATGGAGGATTACCGCCTCGCCAAGCGATGTGATTCCTCCTTCACTCATACTTTACATGGATAGTGATAAAGATAAATTTAATGATTATATGTTATATAAATGACATAATTATGATGTTCATGAAATATTTACCATTTTATAAATATAATATACATTATTTCCTTTCTTTCCTTTTCACTCACGTAATGATGATAACACTGTTTGTGTACGTGTGGACTACCATCTTCACGAAATGATATGACTCTCTCTTTATCACCACACCACATGAATAACATATATAAGTATATAATATGGTATATATTATATCATTATCATTCTGTAAATTTAATATATTATATACCTCATTTTTATAATGATCGGTGAAAAATGGAGATGTTACTCATGCATATGTACAACCTACCATCTATATGATCATAACATACTTCATTTTTCAAAACCATCATTAATGATTGGTTTTAAAAATATAGTTGATGTAAAAAATGATAATTATTTCATGATTATTATTTGTGTATATGATAGAGATATAGAATATGGGATGGAATCAAAACTTTCATAACAAAACACGCATGATAAAAATGTTGGAGTTTGTGTCCTAGAGTCAACTGATTGTAATTTTATTACAATTAAATATATTATTACTTATTGAAAAAATTTCTTCATTAATTTAATGTAATAATGTTCTATATTATTTTTCACATTGATAAGGTTATAGTAGTTCCCCACTTTGATGAGAACCTTAAAGTGTTATGACAATATTATTAATATAGTTTTCTGGCTGGATAATGTAATATGATGGGATACATATTATAATACTATAAGGTGCAAGTACTCATAAGAATATGAGGATTATTATCATGAATTTTTCACTTGGTAATCTCAAATATAGGTGATTATGAAAATAGGCCTTCCAGTAGAAATTCCGCTTATTTCGGTGTCATCAGATATTTATATCTACGAGTGTGTGTAATGTTCCATATAATTTTGGAATATCATTAATGAATTTCATAAATCATGCACTTATATTTAGCAAAAAAAACTATCATTCGATATTTTGGTGGTAAGTAGAGTATGTTGGGTGTGTCATGATTGACATGTATTTAATGGATAAATTGAGGAAATATTTGTCCCTTCCATCTTTATGAAAGGTGATATCTCGACCCTTTGATTGGAATATAACCATCACCCTAAATTCCATGGCCATGGTGTGATGGTTTTTTTAGTTTAGATATTCAAAGAAATACTATCAATCATATAGGATGGTGACTACAATGTGAAACCTACTTTATGAGATATTGCGATAAAAGGATTATTTTATATAGTGAGCATTCCTATGTGGTTGTCGCCATTGCAACATTAAGTTATTTCTCTTGGGTGCCTTGACCTGATAGTAGTCTTGGACTTTAAGAAATCCCAAATAATTACAATGAGAAATAATCCTAGATGGTCACACACTAAGTGTTTCCATAGATCTCAATTAAATTCCATTTTAATTTAGTTAATGAAATAAATATTATTATCAAGATCGATGAATAATTTTATTCAAGTTATACTGATCACATAAATTTAAAAAATATTTATTCATCGGTATATAAATAAAAAAATATTTTTTTTATTTTATTTTATATTTAATAAATATTAATTTATGAATAAATTAATTATTTGGGTATTCGATAAATACTAAAAAGTTCGAACGGACTAAGATCATGTACGGTGATAAAATAATTATTTACAAGTAGGTAAATATTATTTATCAATTTGTACAAGTTGGTGCCCCAAAAAATATTAATAATACTATTATAATTTTTCATGGGGTTTATTAAATTCTTAAATTTTATTTAATTGTCGACATTCAATTTAATAATATTTTAACCTAAACAATTGCCTTATAAATAGATGGTTATGTCAATTGTGTAATGCATCCAAGATTGAGAATAGATAATTGTTGCACATAATGAATTCTCTCTCAAATCCTCCTTTTCTATTCCTTTCAAGAATAAGAAACTCAATAGATATTTCTTCAAGATTGAAGAATGAGTTATCAATAATGAACAACGCAATACATTCAATTCATCAAGCTAGCACCCAGATATCGAGTGGCATTTCTTAGAGATCATAGGAGCACATGTGGATCACCACTAAATGGATTATATCCTTTTATCCCCACAATGTAATAAATTCAATCCAAAGGGGACTTTTCAGATGATCAATATTCATCAACGAAGAAATTTTTTAATCCCAGGTATTAATTTATTCATATATTAAGTAAATTAATTATAAATTTGACATAAAAGACCCTGATCATGGTTTAGTGAAATGGTAATTAAAATAAATTTTAATATATTACCCACCACCGTACACTTCCTTTATGCCTAAAACCAAGAAGTGGTATCATATCAACCATGTTTAAATTTATAATTATTTGTTTTATTATTGATCTGTGCGTAATTATGGTTAGATTTTCATTTCATGATATTAATTATTTAATTTTATTTGAATTAACATGTAATCAGCATATTAATCATGTTCATTTATTGTTTCATTTTCATAACAGTTTAAGGACAAATGAAGAATGACTAGATATTCTATTAGGAAGTTCCAAATCTTTTGCTTGTAAAATTGGGTTACACAGCATGTAGCCATAGCACACATTGTGTATCCATGCGCATTGTACCTGGATGTATCGAGAAGTTACTTACATTTAGTGTATCTATTGCACATTTTGTGTTGACCAATCCAATCTAAAACATGAAAAGTAAATACATTGTGTCTAGCTTGTATGTACATTCCCTGTAATTCGGCAGAGTTAACACACCGAAGCCCCAGGCGTGTGACTCAGATACATAGCAACTGAAGTACATGATGTTTATTTGGATTGTACATTCTTTGTAGTCTCCCAATTAATGGTAGAATATGATTACATTAAATTGAAAATTATAACATTAAAACCTTAATTTATTTATTAACACCTATTGTGCATTTGAAATTTTAATAATGGTTTTAATGTTTTTAAAACGCTGAATTAATTTATTGTAATAAATTTTTCATTATTAGTTTTTCCATTTATTTTCCATGATTAGAATAAATTATGGGTATCTCCAATTAAGTTTAAATGATCATTAAGATAAAAGATAATTATTTAATTATTTAATTAATTAATGCAAGAGTATTTTTCTTAATAATAAATAATGAATAAATAAATGAATTCTATTGGATTATTTTTTTATATCCATTGAATGTATGACCATTTAGGAGCTTGAACAAGACTTGCGTATTAATTAGATGTTTTATTTTAATTTATTTTATGATTTTTCAATTATTTAATATTAAATTAAATATTATGGTATGTGAGTAATCCCTCCCTCCATTATTATGTAGGACTTTCATATTCAAGGATATTTATGTCATCCCCCTTTAACCAATACTTTGGTTCCCCTCACCTACATATGATTCATGAATACATGTATCTAATGGAGTATCCCAAAGCGTGTGGATGCGATTCAGTATTGAACCACAATGATGCCAACTCAGGTGATATAGAGGTTTAAAGGTGGAATGTTGTAACTCATACCAAAACCATAAAAAGGAATTATTTACCCTAAGTCATAGGTTGATTTAATATCTTCTCATTAAATCAATCATTTGATAGATTTCATGAATGGTTCATTTTATTATTTAGTTATTTCTATCTATGTAATTATTTATTTTATGGATACAAGGTTGCAATCACATAAATAAATGAATTAATATAAAAAGATAGAATTTAAATAAATCTATTATGCATAAATGTTTTATCCAACATGGTTAATTGATAAATAATATCCATTTAATATTAAAAAGATATGTAAAGGATTAAACAAGATAAAATTTAGGCATAATAAATTAAATAAATGAAATATGGGTAAATATTTTATCAAGGAACTGTATGTATGTAGTTAAAAAAGACTCACCAGCCTAAATACCTTCAAGTATCTTGATCAAACCTTGTTAGGGTTATGAAATAGGGAATATGGATCCTTTCCACTATAATGTTAAATCAACTATAAATTCGGAGTTCAATGGTGGGGGTATTTATACCTGATAAAATAGTAGTATATTTAATAAAATTAATTTATTTATTATTTCTCACATAATTTTTAATCAAGAAAAGTACTAATAAACTTATCTTTTTAATTGTAGAATAAACTGAAAAGATATTCATCCACATTATCCCTACGATCTATATTTTATGAATAAAACCTCTTAACTAATAGTGACTTCTAGGAATGGTAAAGATGCCTTCGGGTTGTTTTACACCATGAACGAAAATATTACGTTCTAGAATTATCAATGACTAATATTTCTACTAATTAGGATAGTGATGAAGATTTCCTTGTCTATGATAAACATTCGGAATAACTATTTTTTTCATTATGTTCCATTTGTTACCAAAAACATCATTTTTTATATAGACTTGATACAGATGAGTTTATTTTCAAATTTCAGAATAACTATTTATTATTTTATAAAGATAGAGTTTTTTATGGTAAGGAACATTTAAAAAATTATCATTTTGTGTTGGATTACCCAAACCATGTAATAAAAATCGATAACAAAGTTACTTCACATGACTCATACCACACCCAACTTTGGCATCACCAGCTTGGTCATGTAAATGAAAAGCAATTGACTAAATTAAATCAAGATGGGTATTTAGATTCTTTTTAACTAAAACCACTTGGTTTATGTCATTCATGTTTACAAGGAAAAATTTCTAAATACATGTTTTGTGGGAAAGGTGAAAGTGCTATAGAGATTCTTAAATTAGTTCATACCATTGTGCGTGGAATATTTCTTATTGAAGAAAGGGGTAGGTACTCATACTTAATAACATTTATAGATGATTTTAGTAGATATGTATATGTCTACTTAATGAGGTATAAGTTGGATTATTTTGATAAATTTAAGGAATACAATAGTGAAGTTGAGAATCAGCTTGTTATGAAGAGTAAGAAACTCTATTCAGACTGTAGTGGGGAATATCTTAATCAAGACTTCATTGATTACTTATAGTCATTTGTGATCCTATACTAAATCAATCCTCCTTATACACCTTAGTGAAATTGTGTGAGAAAAATTAGGAACCTCACCTTGTTGTACATAGTGAGATCAATGATGAGTCATGGGAGTCTTCCACTATCCTTTTGGGGATAATAATTACAAACAGCATCACATATACTAAAACAAGTACCAAATAAATCGATAAATGGTATTTCATACGAATGTTGGAGTGGAAGAAAAACCATATTATCGAATTTACATGTTTGGGGAAGAAAATCAGTTATTAATACCTCTTTAGGTAACAGAATTATACCCCAAGGCACAAAGTGTACTATTATAGGATACCCTAAGGAAGTAAGAGGATATTACTGATAAAACACCTTAGAAAAAAAGGTTATAGTAGAAGAAAATTCTATATTACTTGAGAGGAAACATATCTATAAAAGATATAGTAGGAGAAATATAGACTTCGATGAAGTCAACGATTAATCGTGTTTCCAAGCGCATCAAATTAGAAATTGTTTTTACTAGAATTTTTACAATATTATAGGAACCTTGGGTCATCTCTTGATAGAGCCTTAGATCATAAATTCAAAATTAAGGATGTAATTATGAAAATAAAATGGGAATGGTATTTTTGAAAACTTGTGTTTTGATTATTTAAGAATCCAATAGAAAAAGGAAATACATAAAACAAAGTAAAAATTAACAAAATGGATTAATCATGACAAACCCATGGAAATCTCATGATGTTCATCATTAATCACTTCAATAGATAGAGTTTAGATATTTTTATCAATGGTTTAAAAAATATAGAACTATAATGTTACTAATTTTATACTAGGATACCTCATAGGGTTTGGTCAGAAACACAAAATGATTCACGGACTTCTGTCGATGATAGAGTGATTTCTGTCTGACTTTATAACCAAAACTCACTGAGGAAACGAAGGAAGATCTCAACATGTTTTCTAGGTTTGTATATTATTTAATTATGATACCATGACATAAATTCACATGTCCATGATAGTGTTTTTGAGAGTTCAATTGACCAATATGAACCACAAAAACACCACAATTGAAAGGGGTAAAAGTTGTAAACGGTGTGTAAAACATAACATGAATGGGTACCCCCAAACATGATCATATGAGTTTGAGAATTACATACCAGTACATAACTCAATTAAATAAGAATATATTATGAATAAAAACAATATAAAAACTTGGAGTTAAAAATATCATTCAAATATTGAAAACAAGAAGCTTGCGATTTACATCATGTTCCTCCCCAGGTGATCATAAAGAGTTTAAAACTCCATGGAAAGGGAGAAAGCCATATATTTTGATAAAGAACTAAAAAAAGACTCCATAACTTATAATATTAGGAGATGATTCCTTTTTTTGTAAACATGGGAGACCTTTTCTTCCTAGTATAACTCCCTAATGAGGTAACCAGGGTTTCATTTTATAGCCAAAATGGGAGGTGGTTTTGGGAACCCAAATATCAAGATAACACTTGGACCATATTTTTGGGAGAGTTAACAGCCTTATCACATCTTGTAAAAAAGAAAAAAAAATCATATGACCTCATCTATATCTCTATGTCAAATTTTTTGTCCATATAATGTATAAAATGCAAAATATTTCCAAAATATATAACCAGACTTTTGACTTCATTCAGATTATTTTTCTTGGATAGATCTATTTGTTTTATCTCTTTAATGAAATAAGTTGGATTTTTTGTATTTATAAGAGTTTTATACCAATAAATTTTGGATCATCACAAAAAATTTCAACCCAATTGGAAGTACGGATTCTAAGAAGTGTTCAGTTGATTCCACATGTGTGCTCGGATTCCTGTGCAGTTTGTCCCATTTTTCTTCAACTTCATTCTGGGCCCTCCAAATCAACTTCACCTACAATGAAATCACCAAAACAAGTGAAATTACCCATTTTAATAGTGATAAAAAGTAAATTATTGAATCAAACTTGAAGTTAAATTTGTAATTATATTTTTTATTTTCAATATAAAACTAGTTTAATACAATGGTGTATGGATGAAATAAAATAGTTAATCATGGTGTGATCACACCCCCACACCTTAACATTTTTAATATTGGGGAAATCTATATTTACAAAAACTTATGAATTTATATATTAAAAATTCATGATTATTTAACATTCAATTAATTTTTAATTCAATATTTCATCGTGTCAAAGAAAAAATTGCACTAAGGAGTTATTATTAGTGATCTTGGAAAATGTATTTCTCATAAATTGTATCAGAACAAAATTCAAAGAGATTTATGATACCAAAATGAGAAAGGAATTCAAAATTCATACATGCCACTAACTCTCAATGAATGTGTGTGAAAAACATTTCCCACTATTCTTTCCACTTTCTATTCAGTAAATATAGATTATTTTAACATTTTTCAGCTTATCTAATTCTTTCCACAAAACCTTCCCTACATCCTTTGAAATCAAATGTTAAGACCCACTCACTTGATAATTCCTATAATTCAAACCTTATTCTCTTGACCTAGATATCCCCATATGTTTTACATTTCATCACTCCCCTCATTAATTATATTTATTATTTTTTTCAAAATTTTCACTTGGAACAAATCTCACACTCACTCTCAACCCTTTTTCGATCTCCTCAAAAAACTAATTGTAATAGTTATAATAAGATAAAAGGTTGAGGAAGAGTGGTTTTTAAAATTCCCAACACACAACCCTTATTTTTGTGTTTTTGTTTTGTTTTTTACGGCATACAATTATTGGACAATAGGTACACATGCATAGGTCAATCCAGTACAGTAATGAAACAGATATGATATAGAACAAATATGTGGAAAAAATATTTTAGAAATATGATAAATATTAACCTAAAATATATTTAACTTCTATTAAGTAGGAAATATTCACACTTCATGGTTGGGTGCAAACATGTGTAGAGATATTGAGTGTAAAAGTTTCCCATAAAATACTCACTCAAAGGGTATCCATCATCTCAAAGGTTTTAGAGAGATAAAACCCTTAGTATCATCAACAAACAACCAATTTACTAAAAATGACTCCCAATTATTAGATTCATGCAAATATTTTTTCCATAAATGAGACAAAAAATGTTAAAACAATATGGAATCGGAAATTTTTTTCAAACATATTTAGTAAGTTTCATGATTTGATGAGCATAAGAGGGGGGAGGTAAAAATTCTATGGTGTAAGTGAAAAACAAAAGAAAGAATAAATATTAATAAAATCATAATGAACCCAGGAATGTACCCCCCCCCCCCCCCACACACACCTATATTATAAATTTTTCTTACTATAAAAAAATAAAATGTGGGAAGGAAGTATAAAACCTGGTGGGTTTCACTGGTATGTTTCTTCTTGAAGGTGGATTTACTCCATTATATTCTATGGAAAATCCTCATAAAAGTTTTTTAAGTCTCTAACCATTGATGTTAATACTTTGTCCAATATTCTCATGAAAATCCTATATTTCACCAAAAGCGTAAACATTAGTAACTATGTAAGGACTGATCCATCAGAAATTAATATTAACTTGGTGGAGCTATAGCCTGGAATTGTACATGAGTATATTATCACCAATATGAATCATCCAATGATGAATCATCCCATCATGGATATCATTTTTATTCTCGGTATATATTCAAGAGTTATCATATGAATCATGCCAAAGTTCTTATAACTCCTAGATTTGTAACTTACTATGACCACCTACATCTTAGAGATACATATTACATTGTTTAATGACCTAATATTCATGGTGCTCTACCTCCACTGAGAGATTAAAAGCCTTTAAAAACACAATCCTATATGGTGAAATTTTGATCAGGTTTTTAAAATATTTATAGTACTCCCAAATTGCATCATCTAAACACACAGTCTTATATTTCCTATTGTGTTGTACCATTTTTTCCAAGATTCTCTTAAATTTCTGATTTTAGATTTCTAATTTTATATTAGTTTAGGGGTGATATGTGGTGGATAATTTTTAAAAAAAACCCATACTCATAGAGTAATTTTTCCATGTTTTTATTATAAAAATGTGAACCCTGGTCTCTAATGAAGAATATTGGCTAACCAAACCTACTAAAAATATGTGACCACACAAAATCAACAACCACTCAAGATTCATCAATCTGGGTAGCCTTTTCTTCCATTCATTTAAATATGTAGTCAATAGCTTGAAAGGTATACACAAATACAAATTAATTTGAAAAAGGCTCCATAAATTCAATGCCTCATGCATCAAAGATTTCACAAAATAACATGGGTTGTTGGGGAACTTCATTCCTCTTGGAGATATTCCCGGTGAATTGACATCATTTGCATGACTTAAGAAACTAATGGGAATATCTATATAATGTTGTCCAATAAATTTTGGAGTCAAGAAACTTTCAAGATGTATGTTGAGATCCAAATTTCCCCCCACAAGACAAATTATGGTAGAATCTGAAAATAGAGGTGAACTCATGGTCAGGGACACACCGATGAACAACTTGGTCACTACAAACTCTCCACAAATATGGGTCATCCCAAATGTAATGTAACATCCTATTACCATTCTATCAGGTATTCCTTAAACTTTGCCTTGTTTTTTCATTTTATTTGATGGGGTAGGGTGGAGTTTGGATTGGGAGGATGCCTATAATGGTGAATTCCATGACTTGATGGATTATCACCTTCAAATAGATTTTTCATGTAGACTGTCAGAGGATTACACACCGAGTAACCAGCTTACACATGATGTAATAGCCCTACAATCAGGTCGTGGTCAGCTTCATGCTGTGACGGGTACACAAAGTGATTTTTCACTACACATCATGATGGAATAAATGATTTGTTTTTAACCCGGAGTATCAGTTTTTAAATCAAAATGGTACTTATTTCTATGGTTACAAAACTTAAGTATTAAACATTGTGTATTGGTATTACACATTGTGTAATACCTCAAATCCATTTTTAGAAATAGGTAGTGTGACTAGTTTTCTATTTTTGGATACTCTCCAATTCGTTCTCCCTCAACCAAAGGTTTTTCCAACTGATCTCGAATCTGACCAACTCTTTCAGATCCATTACTTTATTGTTCAACCATCATTTCTCTTGTGGTGTGATTCTCAGGTAGGTGTTTTCTCTTGTTCTTCAAGTTTCTATCTTTCTTCTCTCTTTGGTTTTCAAGGGATCATCTTGGGATTTGTGGATCTATGATATGTGGTATTATATTTTTCTTCTAGGTTGAGTTTTGAGGTCTTCTACTCCATTCTCATTAACGGGTGTTGTTTGGAGTTTTGAGTTTCAAGAAGAGGTAGGTGGTTTCATCCTGATTAGACAAATTTATTATACTTTTATTTCTTGATTTATTTCAATTGTTTATTTGAATTAAATTACTGAAAGTTTCTTTAAATTAAATTCATAAAACTTGATTCATGTGAACTGGGATATTTGAAATGGTTCTGGTGTGGAAATTTGGAAAACCCCCAATTCCATTGAATTAGGGTGTGTGTATGGAAATTAACTGATTTAAATTATTGAATTTAAATTGTGGATTTGATGGAAATGTTTTCAATTAAATTTTTGAATTTAATATTGGAAGATTTAATTTTTAAAAAGATATAATTGGTTTTAAATGGATTTCAAACTTGTGAAAATGGTTTAAAATTATTTGATAGAAACCTAGTGGTTTTATCTTGTTATAAGGGAATGTTTATTTATTAAAACCTATTTTGGTTTTAATTGGTAAATTAGCATTTTGAAATGGAAGAATGGTATTTAATTGTATTTTAAGCAGTATTAAAATAAATTACCCATCACATAAGAGCACATGCAAGCCTTATGTAGTTGGTCAGTTATTTGGATACACGCTATGCTATTACAACATTCTAAAACATACCTGTGGTGGGCCACATCTCTAATGGGAGGGTGAAGAGTCGTCTCTGGCTAGTGTCAGGGGGACGTGAGTATACTCATTTTTCTATGATCATTTAAGAGAGTGAGGAATCTTATAGGTTGTTAATACTATCATATCTACCTAGAATATGACCATGTTGCTTGCTTGTTTATTTATATATGAGATATAAATGTATACCAATGTTGTAAAACTAATTTACATGCCTTTTCTAGATTTAAATAAAGTGTTTATGTAATTATTTCATTTAATCCATTGTTTCATAAATATTTCATCTCTTATAAAGTAAATATTATTCTTTAAAATTATTTTACATCATTTTGAAATTGTATAGAATATTTTATTTTAAAAATGATCTTGAATTTACAAACCTATTTATTTTGAAAATTGAAATTTTTCCTTGGATAATATATATTTCGAATCTATTATAGAATCTTTAGTGGTATCTTACTGGGATTAGGGTCACTCCCTACTTTTTCCTTTGGGTGTTTGTAGAATTTCTTCTTCTAGGTTCAAGAAAAGGTAAGGGATCTCTTAGAGGTGGATCCAGCTGTTGAGATTTGGACTAGGTGAGTTGTGTCCTTAGGGAAATTGTTGCTATATTCTATGTTTTGGTACTTGGTTTATAGTACATTGGGTTTTTTATGACTTTTTGTATTCTGGAACTTTACTCCCAAAGGAGTTTCTTTTATATGCATATTGACTTGATTTTCTTTCTTCCACTATATATTATGGAAAAATCATTCTCACTTGCATGTTGTATGATGTCAGGTGCTAGTCACTAACTCGTGGGGATTAGGAATGCCCTTCGGGCTATCTTAGGTTTATCTAAGTTATTGGGTTACTAGGGTACTTGGGATGGTTTGTGACATGCACCATCATGAATCATGCTTAAGACTCTATGAATATGAAGTAGTGAAATTAGAGGGGACCCAGGATGTTGCTAGAAAATTTACAATGTTTTCATACCAAGGGGTATGGTCCACAATATCACAAAGGTTCTCATGAGGGAGGAATTCTTCAATGGGGAGGGTTGAGTCAATATGGTGGTCTAATGGTGGGTAAATCCTACTAACATGGTAAACTACCACATTTTCCACTCCTCTCTTATCTCGAATCTCAAGGTCAAACTCCTAGAGGAGGATAATACACCGAATGATGTAGGTCTTAGCTTTAGGTTTATTAAGGAGAAAAAAAGGGAGGAATGATCAGAAAACACAATGATCTTTGACCCAAGAATATATTAATGGGATTTTTTCAAGGAAAACACAATATAAATAAGTTCTTTTACAGTTTCTTTATAGTTTTCTTGGGTAGGGTCAAGGTTACACAAAGCATAAGAAATGAAATGAGGAAACTTCTTAACCCTTTATGATAAAAATGCCCCAACTACAATGTTAGAGGCATCACACATAATTTAGAAGGGGAGATCCCACCTTGATGGATGGATTATGGGAGGTGACGTGAGACTCCTTTTAAGTGAATTAAAGGCATCCTCACAATTTTAATAAAAAAGAAACTCAATATTTTTGTAATAACTGGGAAAATGGAAGTGTGGTCTTAATAAAGTCTTTAATGAATAAGTGGTAAAAATTAGCATTACCCAAGAAAGATCACTCCTCAAAAAACACATTTTGGATATTTAATTGATGAAATTAGTTCAATTTATTATTTATCCACATAAATTATCTCATTTTAAATAACATTCACAAAAACTATCCCCTGCTCAACCATGAAATGGAATTTCATATAATTTAATATGATATAGTTTTCAATGAAGTGAAATAGGATATAACCTAGGTGTAATAAATATTAATCAAAGGAAGATATATAAACTGTAAAATCATCCATAAAAACTTCCATTAATTTATCAAGGTACTCAGAAAATATACTCAATATGCATTGCTAAAAAGTTATAGGAGAATTAAAAAGACTAAAAGTCATTCTTCTATATGAAAATGTGGTGAATGGACATGTAAATGTGTTATTTTATTGATCCTTATGGGATATATGGATTTTAAAATATCCCGAATATCCATCAAGGAAACAATATTGGGACTTACCATCCAATTTTATAACATTTGGTCAATGAAAGGTAATGTAAAGTGGTCTTTTAGTTTGGTTTTATTTATTTAATAGTAGTCAATATAGGCTCACCAAATATTTTTTACATGTATTAAAACCAATTAATTCCTTTCATTTCAAACTACTGTTATTCTAGATTTTTTGGGCACAATTTTCACTAGGCTAACCCATTTACTATCATATATGGGATAGATGATCCCAGTAGTAAGAATTTTACTAACTTCCAATTTTATAACATCAAGGAGGGTGGGATTCAACCAGGGTTGAGATTTACTTATAGGTTTATCCTCGTAATCTAAAAGTATATGGTGCATACAAATAAATGAGGTAATATCAATAATATCAATCAATGTCCATCCTATCACCTTTGTACATTCACTTAAAAATTCTAATGGTTTTTATTTCTAATGTTGATAGAGGTTATTGGAAATAATGATGGTACATTGGTAAATACCCTAAATATATATGTATTTTAAATTATAATAAAGTATTTTTAGTTCCAACATCTATTATTTTTGGATTGAGGGAGGGTATTTAGGAGGATTGAGGTCCAATAAACTTTTAATATACTCATTTTTATTCTATAAATAATGATAATTAATGGAAATGATATTTTTTTAATCATCTATTATTATGGGTACCTCATAATGAACGCTCCTATCAATTAAATCACAAAATTTACACTTTCCTGAACCCACACAACACTAAAAACAAGAATCAGAACTCAAATAATTCAAGAGTGGAGAATAGGAAAATGAATTATACTATGGGTTGAGGAGAGAATGTTGTGTGTGTGTGTCATTAAATATCACTTCTATCAAATAGATAATAAGAGTGGAGTGCTCTTCAATAGTGTGTTTCTTAGAATCAAGGATGTTGAAACTTACCTTTTCATGACTAAACTCCATGGATAGTGTAATTTTTTTAATGTTGATGATCTTATTTTCTATTTTAACAAATGGAATTCCAATTATGATAGGATAATGTCCTTGGTTTTGGGTATCTTCTCTCTCAATAATGTATAAGTATATAAGGAATATGGGATTCTTTACACATACGAAGAAATCCTCCATCGCTACTAATGGGTTTGTTTTACTATGATTGTAATGTTTAACAATGATACTCATAGGTTGAATCTATCCAAACTATAGATAAGTATACACAGAGTGAGGTATTACATTAATTGAAGCACCAAAATATAATATTGCGTCAGAAAAGAAGGAATCTCATATGGTTAAAGGTATTATGAAAGTTCATTGATCATTACATTTGATTGAAATTTTTTTTGTGTTAAGGTAGATAAATTCCATACAAGGATGACTCTCTCATTCCACTTTAGTCATCATCTATGGGTGAAAATTTCTGTAAGAAAATTTAGCATAGTGATGAATTTTTTAAACTACATCCATTAGAGGAATGTTAACTTGTACCTTTTTAAATGTATCCTTGATTTCTTTATCAATATCATTATCAAAATTTTTATTAGATTTTGAGAGTATTTGGGGGGACTAAATAGGAATGTATTATTCAAGTTAATCCTCAATGATAATTAGTTTACCCCTTTTCTCTTGTTTTTCTTCACATAAAAATTTTAAGGGTAGTGAAAGAGATTTTTCAAGAGGGGGATATATCTATTGATTATAATCATTAGAAAAAAAAAACTTTACCACTATGAAGTGTGATTTCACATAAATTACCTATATCCTTCAAATTAGCAATGGTTTCGGATGGTAGTTTACCAAAACCTTGAATCTTTATATCACCAATGGTGTTTTCCAATTGTCCCACTTGAGTATATAGGTCTTAAATAGATGATTGCATAGTGTTTTGGAACTGGAGGTTTTGGGATTCCATTTTCTTGACCAGGTCCTAAATGATTGGTTTATATTTGGGAGGAGGAGGATTGTTTTGAGATAGTTAAGGATAATAAGGTTTCATTCCTTGGGCTTGTTGATACCAGTTCTGTTTAGGGTAGCTTGAGTTTCCTCCTTATTGGTATTGTGGTTGTGCCTTCCAAACAGGGTTTAGATTTGGCCAGAATGGTTCTTTCTTGAAGGGAGGTGATTTTTGGAAATACTATTGCACAAGACTTTGATGAATCCTAAAGTTGGGGGCACTAGTCATAAAACTGAGAATTATCAAAACAAATACCACAATGAAATGGAATGGTAGGAGAGTGTGAATTACCTTGAGCATCAGATAATTATCTTATAAGTGTATTCATCTCATCAAGTTTATTATCTACTTTTTGTTCTAAATATGAATGAATTGCCTCATAAACTCCTCAAGTGGGTGAAATTTCTCATTTACCAAATTTTTGTGCATTTTGAGCCCCATTGGATATTAATTCATGGGTAATGGAAGGATTTTTATAAACTATGGAACCACCATCTATAGAATCTATCATTCCATGATCTATGGGGACAAGTCCCTTATAAAAGTATTAAATTATAAATTCTTAACTAAGTTTGTGGGGGAGAATTTGAAAAAATTATTTTGAATTGTTACTAATATTCATGAAGGGTGTATCCTTTTGATTGTCTAATGCCATAGATTTAATTTCTAGTTGATGCAATTTGGGAGGTAAGGAAGAAATATTCTATAAAGATTCATTTTAGATCATTTTATCTCTCGATTTTGGTAAGGAGATTGCATATCCAGTATTTGGATACACCATCAAGGGAGAAAGGGAAGGCCCTAAGCTTTATAAGGTTCTCAATCACATTTTAGGGTTTTATAGTGGATCAAACTATGTGAAACTCATTGATATGTTTGTGAGGATCCTCACTAGAAAGATAATAGAATTTTAGAAGTATGGGTATGAGACCTGATCTCAACTCAAAGTTGGGCACTTCCTTGGGGTATTAGATGTATGCAGGTTGGTACTCTACATCTTGGGTGGTTAGTTTTTTAAAAGTATTATTATTTAGAGGCATTTTTTCAAGGGTTTTATTTGGTTCACTATTATATTAGTTTAAGAACACTTGAGGTTCCAAAATGGATTCCTAAATGTCACTTTATTTTCCTACTATAGATGACATAATTAATGATTGAAGGGTCTTTTTAATTTCTTGTTTATTTAAAATAGTTTTTCCTTTCCTGATCGGGTCATGCGAATAAGTTTTAATTTTTTTTATTTTTTTTAATGGAATATGATTAAAATAAAAAACAATTGAGAATAATTAAAGGAGAAAAGAAAATATAATGTTATAATATAGAATTGGAGAGAGAGGGTAGATAGTGAGAGAGAAGAAGAATAAGAAACACAAAAAAACAGACAAAAACAAAAACAAAAATTAAAAACAATCAAAATGGAAAGGGTAAAGATTGAAATGGGTAATAAATAAAAAGATAAAGAAATAAATAAAAGTAAAAAATGATCATGGATTCCCATAAATGGCTCCAAAATTTTATTTCATTGTCGAGCACGTCAAATTTGAAAAAAAAATTATTAGAATTTATACAATATAGTAGGAACCTTAGGTCATATCTCGATGAAGACATAGATCATAAATTCAAAAAAAGTTATTATTATGAAAATAAAAGGGGGATATTTTTTAAAAAACATGGTATTTTATGATTTAAGAAACCAATAGAAAAAAAGTGATAAAACAAAGCATAAATTAAAATAATTGATTAAGCGTGATCAACCTAGGAAAATATCATGATGCTCATCCTTCATCACTTCAAGAGATAGGGTTTAGATATTTTAATAGTTTTTAACATATAGAAGCATAATTTTACTAATTTTATACTAGTATGCCTCCTAAGGTTATTTCATAAACACAAAATGATTTACTGATTATCATTGATGATAGAGTGATTTGTGTCTGACTTCATAACCAAAACTCACCAAGGAAACATAGGAATAACTAAAAATATTTTCCAGATTTGTATGTTATTTTAGTTTAATTCCATGAAATAAATGTAAATTTACATGATAGTGTTTATGAGAGTTCAATGGACCAATATTATCCATAGAAACATCACAATTTAAAGGGGTGATAATAAGTTATGAATGGTGTGTGAAACATCACATGAATGGGTATCCCCAAACATAGTCATATGAGTTTTATATTAAAATAATTGTACATAAATTAATTAAAAGATAATATAGCATGAATAAAAACAATATAAAAACCAGGAATTAAAAATATAATTCAAATATTACAAAAAATTCTCAATATTTACATCATGTTCCTCCCCATGTGATCACAAGGAGTTTAAAAATCCATAGAAATGGATAAAGTCATAGATGTTGAATAAGCACTTCCCAAAGCCTCCAGAACATCAAGTATGCATATAGGACTCCTTTGGGTCTTCAAAATGGTAGATATTTTCTTCCTGTTCCAACTCCCTAATGAGGTTCCCAGGGTTCCCTTTTATATCCAAAATGGTAGGTGGTTTTGGGCACCTAGATTTCCAGATACCACTTGGCCCATGGTCTTGGGCTAGTAAAGTACCTTATCATAACTTGGAAAAAGGGAAAGAAATATGGCCTCATCTATATATCCATGTAAACTTTGGTGGCCATATAATATATAAAATGTGATATATTGCTAAAATAATAAACTAAAGTTTTGACGCCGTGCATATTCTATTTCTTAAATATATTAGTTTAGTTGTAACCCTTAATGGATGAATTTGGGATTGGATGTATTCATAAGATTTATAGACCACTTAATTTTGAATTTCCCCAAAAAATTTCATCATAATTGGATACAAGTATTAGATTTAGTGTGCAGTTGATTCCATATGTATACTTGGATTCCTACGCAGTTTGGCCAATTTTTCCTCACCTTCATCTTGGACCCTCCAAATCACCTCCGTATAAAATGAAATCATAAAAATTAGTGTAATTAACCTTTTTAAAAGTGATAAAAATTAAATTATTGAATCAAAAATTATTTTAATTATTTTATTATATTTATAATTTTCAATACAAAATAATTTTAATACAGCTATTTAAGTATGAAATAAAATAGTGAATCATGGTACGATCAAGGCTCAAGGCACACAAGAGTTGGTATAAGAAAAAGTTTCACAAATACCCATGGAAGAAGAAACTATTATATAGACAAAATTACTATGTATGTGTAAAATTTGGGTTATAGAACCATTATGTTATGGTTTTATAGTCACCAAGGATAGTGAATCATTATTAGTTGATAATAATGATCTTTTGATCTATAATGAATAATTAAGTAGCACAGAATTTTCCAAGTAGAAATAATCCATGATTTCTAAAATGTATTCCAAGTACCAAAACCTTGTTTGGATTTTGGTAGACTCTCCAGTAGATGTAAATATAGTTGGTTACAAATGGGTATTCAATAAAAAATTGAACATGGAAGGAAGTCAGTACCTATAAGGCATGCCTATTTGCAAAAGGGTTTAAATAGTGTTAAGGCATTGACTATGAAAAAAACTTTTTACCAGTTTCAATACATAAATCCATCATAATTATACTTTTCATTGTGGCTTACCTCACTATGAGATTTGAAAAATGGAGTTCAAAATAGCCTTCCTCAATGGGAACCATCAGGAATATGTCTATATGACACAACCTAAAGGGTTTGTGACTCCAAAGGATGCCAATACGATATGAAAATTTTAAAAATGCATTTATGAATTAAAATAAGAATATAGGTCATTGAACTTTCATTTTTATGAATCTATAATGGAATTTGGTTTCATAAAGAATTAATGAAACCCTTGTGTCTATAAACAGTTTAGTGGGAGTGTAGAAATTTTCTTAATATAATATTTTGATGACATAATATTCATATAAAATGAAATAACGATCTTATAGTCTATTAACACATGGTTTAATAAATTTCTCTCTATAAAGGAATTGGGAAAAGAAGTATATATTCTTGATATCTAGACAAATCATGACATATCCAATAGGTTTCTCATACTAGGTCAAAGTATACATATTTATAAGATAGTGAAGATATTAGGTATGAAAAAAGAAAGAGGGATTGTTTCAAGCATCACATGGCATTCATTGTTTTGGAAAATGTATCCTCTGACACATGTGGAAAGAAATATATTGGGAATGATTCTATATGCATCAATGATTGGGTTAGTCGTGTATGTTATGATATGTACAAGGGTATATGTTGCCTACATAGTAAGTGTGGTAGGAATATGTCAAGATGATCCAAGTAACCATCATTAGATGGAATTAAATACGATCCTTAAGTGTGTGAGGCATATTAAAGAAATGTTCTTGGTTTATAGAGGAGATGAGGAACTAGTCATCATAGGATATACAGATTTTAGTTTCCAAACTGATCAGGATGACATGAAGTCACAAATGGGATACATCTTAACTTTGAATAGAGGTTTTTTGAGTTGGGAGACCTCAAAATAGGTTTTGGTCATAGATTCTATAGATGATTATGAGTATATTTCATTTTATGAGGTAGCTAAAGAAGTAGTATGGATGTGAAACTTCATCCAAGATCTTGATGTTGTACCTTTCATTAAAGATCCTATCACACTCTATTGAGATAATACTGCAGTGGTGGATCTCACAAAAGAGGCAAGGTCACATTAGCATAAGAAAAACATACTTAAAAAGTATAATCTAAAGGACCTTGGAAAACCTTGAGAGTAGAGGGGTGAATCAGGGTATCAAATTTTTATTCTTAAAGTGATGTATCTTTTTCTCGCATTGGTATAAACCTATTAAACCTGTCTTATGAAAATTTTCAGAAAATAAGTAATCACATGCAAAGAGATAATGCAGTAATTTTACTTGGTTCACTACTAAGGGTTAGTCCAAGGATCATACGCATAAAATGTATTGGTCATACCTAAATCCACTAATATTCTGTAGTTTTGGAATATGAGATTTTAGACACAGTCACTCTATGCTAGGTACACTGCCTTTACAAGGTTTTAGGGATAGCACATTGTGTCCCTTGGAACACTTCCACTGAATCCCCCAAGCTCAATACCTTAGGTGAAGTCTAACCTAGTCTATTGACTTGAAGTTAACTTCAATAATTTAAGTCTTTATCTATGAATAGTGTGAGACACTTTATGCACCATTTTCATCAATTGATTCACTTAAAAGACTGATCAAACAAACCGGATGTTAAAACATTCTAGAATCACACACTGGAACTTGCGTGCAACACCCACTCGTGCGGGCAAGATGAATTCTATGCAGACCTTATTTTTCGCGCAACCCTTATCTTTCTTGTAGCTACACTACAAGTTTCACTTGGTTTAATTATACTGAAGGAACACTTTGTGCCCAATATTTACTTTCTGTAACTCTTCCATGCACAACTCGTTCGCACGGAAGAGGAACCTAATCTTCATTGGAAAAGTTCTAAGTCTTTCATGGGGGTATCCTCCTATATATATTCCTCAATGAACCTATTCAAAAGATTTTAACCATGCATAGAAAACCATTTTTGACGTTGCATTGAGTTCTTAAGTCACTTCCACCCAACCTTTCCCTTTGCACAAATTTAAATCTTTCGTGTGCTTTTTTCCTTTTCCATATTATGATGTGATGATCCCAAAAAAATATTGCATGAAAATTTCCAAACCATAATCCATTTCTAGAAAAGAATATCCTTGGTTCCAACAATCTCCCCCATTGGGTTTGCTGTAAATCTACAAATAAATTCGATGAAGCACCAGCTACTACCAAAACCTGATACGCAAAAAAAAACTCAGCCAACACTCTAAGTCTACATGAGAAATGCTCAGTGTAGAAAATAAGAGAGGAATCATGAATTGGTTTATCATGTTTTGGAATTATTAAATATTTCCAAGACAATCTCTGATCATGTCATATAGGCATTTCATGCCCTGAAATGTATCCTTATAACATGTAATTGTTTTATATATTCTAATTTCCACCTTTGTAACTCATTGAATTTCTTCATTATCCATTATCCATTCTCCTGAAACCAAAAAAACATTTCATTATCCTCCATTATACCATTGAATTTATCCATTATCCCCCATTGTAAATAAACCTAAAGAACCTAACTTTGACTTGTAGATCTCAAAACATACTCCCCCTAGATAGTATCTCTCCCATAAACCTACATCACTTCCACAAACAAATTAAAAAAGTTAACACAACTTGGGAGAGGGGAACTTTCATGAACTTCTCATGCACTGGGAGGTGGCTGAACACAGAGGTTCAACTGATGTTTCTCAAACACTTGTACTACCAGTGGCTTGGTCATAATGTCAGCCACTTTCTCATCATTTCCAAAATGATCCATTTTAATCACACCTTGTTCAACTTTGTCTTTGATGAATTGATACTTAATTTCAATATATTTTGTATAAGAATGATTATCAGGATTCTTTATAATATTGAAAGTGCTCTTTTTATCACAGTGAATCGCCATTGGCTATTTTACTTTATCCTCAATATCAGTCCATTATTGCTTCATACACAATATCTGAGTGCAAGCCTTTGTATCATAGATATACTCATCTTCAGTAGTACTAAGAGAAGTACTTTCCTATTTCATACACAACCATCCCACAAATTTATTTCCAATAAAGAAAGCTCCACCACTTGTGGAATTTTGATCAACAACATCTCCAACCCAGTTAGCTTCAGAAAATGATGATAGTTCACTACTTATTCCTACAGAAAAGTATAATTCATAATTGTGAGTACCTTGAATGTACTTCATGATTCATTTTACCACTTCTATATGTTATTAATTTGGATTAATTTAAAAGAGGTCCACTAATCATGTTTCAAATAAAATATCTGGATGTGTACCTATTAGGTACAATAAGATTACAAGGATTATTCAATACATTGTGGAATCTATATATGTCTCATCCTCATACTTTACTAGTTTTTTCCCAACCATAATCAGAGTCAAAATTGGTTTGGAATCATGCATATTGAATTTATTTAGAAACTCTCTTTCAAAATTTTCCAAAGAAATAAAAGTGCAGTATTTCCTTTGAATCAATTTCACACCTAAGAAGTATGTGAGTTCACCAATCATAGACATCTCAAATTCTAATTTCATGTGATTGGAAAATTCTCCAACTGATCTTTTCCTATTTCTGCTAAATATAATATAATACATATACAAAAACACCATAAATTGATCTTACTTTGAGTTCTTCACATATATATTTTGATCCAATCATCCTCTTTTTAATTAAGGCTTCTTTAGATAAGAATCTATTTGATAGTACCACGCCCTTGGTTCCCATTCCAGACCATATAGTGTCGTCTTTAATCTGAAAACCTTTATTTCATAGTTACCAAATAGAAAACCCATTTTTTTGTTCAATGTAGACTTATTCTTCAAGAACACCATTAAAGAGAGATGTTTTGACATCCATTTGATACACTTTTTATCCTCTTTGAATTTTCATAGAAAGGAAAATCATGATCGACTCTAGTCTCTCTACTGGACGAAATGTTTCTTCAATATCTACACCTTTAATTTGTGAATATACTTTACACACCAATTTTTCCTTATTTCTGATCACATTGCCTTTCTCATTAAATTTATTCTTAAATATACAATTCATAATAATCACATTGTGATATATAGGTCTTGTAATAAGATCTCATGTTTAGTTCTTGTCAATCTGATCTAACTCTTCATTCATGGATTTATCCCATGATTCATCCTTTGTAGCTTATACAAATAAGGATGGTTCCACAACTGATAAGAAGTCAGATTGTGTATTATTCCTCATTATCCATGTCTATGTGGGTGATTTCCATTCCCCAGTGATGTTAGATTGATCAATATCTACTCTTCGATTTCTCTTGTGAGGTTTAGAAGAATTTTCTTCAACCATGGTTTTCTCTTTTGATTCTTCTTCCAAATAAAAATCGTGTTCTGACTCCTAAATGTTTTTAATTACTTACTCTACTTTTATATTTGGATATGTTCCATGTCCACATTCTTCTTCATCTTCTATCATATCAACATAATAATTCCTTGAGGAATTTGTTTTCTTATATACAATAATCTTCACATCAGTGATTTCCACAATTTTTCAAATATAATTATTGAAATATTTGTATGAGTTTCCCTTCATTGAATATCTAAGGAATATTCCTTCATTTGTAGAATCACCATATTTCCATTTATTTCCTTCTTTGTTTCGAAGGAAACATTTACTTCTGAAAACATGAAAATGATTCAAAGAGGAATTCCCTCCATTCCACAACTCATATAGTATCTTTGTTTCTCCCATATAAATCCCAATTCGATTTTGAGTATACAAAAAATATTTAATATCCTCTTTCTAGTAATGGTGATGGATATGACTCTCAATCAGCACAATTCTGACCATATTGTTCATATGTCGATTCATGCACTCAACCACTCTATTTTGTTGTGGGGTTATCACATCAGTGACCTCATGTTGTATTGAATTTTTATACAGGTAATTTTGAAACTCAATGGATGTGTATTCCCATCCATTTTAAGACCATATAACTTTCATTGTTCATCCAGTATCATTCTCAGCTATTCAGCAATATGCTTTCATGTAATCAAGAACTTGATTTTTCCAATGTATAACCATCACCCAATACATTCTACTATAGTCATTAATAGATAATATGAAGTACCAATATCTATATGTTCTATCCACATTTATCAGTTCACATACATCTATGTGGATGAGATCAAGGATATTTTATTCCCTTTTCTTATTTGAACGATATGAACTACATACCATCTTTCCTCATATGCAAGAATCACGATTCTTTTTCTTTTAATGATTTATATTGATTATATCCATGAATATATTTATATTAGATATCTTTTCCATGTCTTGATGATTAATGTGACCCAACCTTTGATGCCACAAGTTGTTTTCTTATTCAACTATCAGATAAAAAATGTTCTTTTTATTGTCAACCTGATATAAGTTGTTATATGTTCTGCATCCTTTTATGATATAATTCTAGGTATTTCCTTTTATAGTGCATCCCTTTTGATTTAATTTCACTATAAGTCTTGAGTCATTGAATTGACTTACACACAGAAGATTATGATTTAAACCACCCACATAAAGAACTTCAGTCTTCTTAACCTTGCCATTTTCAAGTTATGTACTCCCACTTCCTCCGATCTTCAGAGCACCATCATTATTGAACCATACTTTTTTGTCAACCCTTTTCTTAACATTCTTCAATAAGTCTTCATTTACCATCATATGGGATGATCACCCTCTATCAAGAATCTAGGTACTACAATTATTTATATCTTTGATAGAGACTTCAGTAAGATTGGATTTCTAAATATTCTTCTTTTCCTTCAATAAAATATTATATTGAGTGAAGGATGAATATGTCCTTTCAAATATATTTTCCATGTTCATGGGTTCATCATACTCATACTCTTATTCTAGATCTGTTTGATGAATATTGACATGTATCTATGTTTTTTATGAATTATGCATGCCCTTTCTCTTCCTGCAATAAATAGTTTTATTGCCAAAGTTAGAACAATAAAAATAATAACCATATAAATTATTTATTCTATAAGAAGTAGGATATGAATTTATTCTCCTTATTTACTTCCTAGATCTTTCCCATTCAGATATCTCCTTGCCTCTTCACAGTATGACATGGTATGGCCCAGATAAACACAGAATTGAGATTTCATAAGAGTAAATCTCTTCTCACTTTTGTTTCTCCCCATGTATCCTTAAAAAATATTCTGACTTCCAATCATTTTAGGAAACATGTGTATAGGATTTCATTCTCATTTTAGTTTTATTTTAGTCTCTCTCTTTTAGGACTTTATTTAACTTTGTGATATGTTCATGTTTTGATTTCCCTTTACTTTGATTTATATTATTTGCATCATTTGATGTTTCATCATCACAACTAATTCCACTATTTCCCATGCATGTGTGTTTTTGATCATTAAAAAACTTTTATACTCTATCATAACCCTGTTTATCTCTCTCTCTAGTAGCTCAGCATCTGATAATATTCTAAATTGTATTTTCTTATTTGTCACTTTTGAATTTGATTCACTTTAAGGATTACTCATAAGAGTAACAACTTCTTCTTCAAGACCCTAAATAGTATTGAACTTCTCCTATAGTATAGATGTAAGTAAATTGATGACCTTAATCTATTCATAAATTTTAATCTTCAATTGCACTACATCTTATGTTCTTTCAAAGGTTTTTGAATATTCTTTCACTACTTCTTCTAGTCATTCAATTTCAGTTTAAAGTTGATCAACATATTTTGATGATTATTCCACAAATACTCTCCACTTTTTTCATATGTTACTTTGACTCTCAAGCTTACTAATAGAATCCTTAAGTTTTTACTTGATATCAACATCAGAAATCGACTGATTATCTCTAGATTTATCTTTTTATGGATCTTAATTTTCAACGGTATCCATCATAGATTCTTGGGTTCCATATTTAAACTCTAGTTTTTCATCCCCAAATAATTCATCATCAACATCTCTTTTACAAACAAAACTCTTTCTCTATACTTTCCTTCTATATTTGATGTCTCCCTTTTGGGAAAACCTTTTTTTGAGGATTTTTCATGCTTCCAGATTTACTTTCTTCGTCATCGAACTTTCTTGAATAATAAGAGGTAATGTTCCCAACTCTACCACAAAAAAAACAATTCATAGGTAGGTTTCCCTCAAATATCCCTTTTCCCCTCTTGAATTTATTGGAAACAAGAGAGATAATTTCATCTTCTCGTTATCTTCATTAGTACTATCTACTTAAATTTAATGTTTTTCCCTGGCTTTGAATGATATTTCCTTACTTACTCGAGTCATTTCATATTCTAATTTGACTCTCATCTCATATTCCACTATGTTTCTCAGTAAATCATCCAGAGAAATTTTAGGTAGATCCCTTTCCTCAAGGGATGAAACCTTTGCATTAAAGAGGTGGAAGTCTTCTTGGGATTTTATTTACAATATCAATTTATTTTATTTCTTCACAAAGTCCTAGTATTTATCCAAAAACTTCAGTAATACAATTAAAAAATGTATCTACATTTTCATCAGGATGCATTTTCATATCATCGAACCAGTTGTGAAAAACATGGAGTTTCACCTCCTTCACTTTATTGTCGCTTTAATGTATATATTATATAGTTTTTACCATATAGACTTGGCTGAATTAAAACACATCACCTTTAGAGATATTTGATTACATAGGGTAGTAGTAAGTGAATTCTTAGCTTTGGCATCTGAATCAAACATTTTTCACTCTGTTTCAATCATTGAAAGGCTTGTTGTATCAGTTACCTGAATCCCTTGTGTAGAGGAAAAGAGTAATTCCATTAAAAGAGATATTAGATGAAATATTATCCTATTTTTTCAAATCTGGAAGTTGGTTCCATCAAAGAGGGGGACTCCCCTGAACTTTACTAAATTCTCTATGACAACAAAAGATAGATTCAACACCAGCAACTTGTACCCTCTGATACAACTTGAAGCACCCTAAAACACCCTGAGAGGGGAGGGGTGAATCAAGGTGTCAAATTTTACTTCTAAAAGTGATAGATCTTGTTCCCATGTTTGTAGGAACTTGTTGAACCTGTCTGATGATAATTTTCAGTAAGTAATATATCACATGAAAAAAGATAACACAATAATTTTATTATGTTCACCACTAAGGGCTAGTCCAAGGAGCATACACCGACAGTGTTCCGGTCATACCTAAATCCACTAATATTCACTAGTTATGGAATATGAGAGTTTAGAAACAATCAATATATTCCAGGTATACTACCTTTATAAGGTTTTAGGGATTTCACACAGCATCCCTCGGAACACTTTCATTGACTCCCCCAACCTCACTTTTTGGGGTAAATACTAACTCAGTTTATCAACTTGAAGGTCACTTAAATAGATTGATATTAAAGTATTTGTATTTGACTAGCATTAGAATCTTCTTTAATTATTGTCATGAATTGATTCACTTGAAAGAACTGATCAAAAACCCCTAATGTTCAAAACTTACTATATACACACATAGGAACTTGTGTGTGACACCCACTCTTGCATGCAAGATTTTAGACTATCATGCAAGATGACTTCTGCACAACCCTTATTTTTCATGTAACCTTTATATTTCTTATAGCTACACCATCAGTTTCACTAGTTTCTTTAGACTAAATTAACAATTTTCATGCAAGATTTACTTTCTATAACTCTTCCACATTCAACTATTTCTCAATACATTGGAACCTAATTTTCATTGGAAAGGTTATCATTCTTTCAAGGGGGAAGCCACCTTTTTATAGCTCTCGATGACCCTCTCCATGAGATTCTCATCATGCATGGAAAACCATTTTTGACATCACATTGGATCCACAAGTCTCATCCATGCAACCTCATCTTTCCCAAAAATTTAAATCTTTCGTACGCTTTTTGACTTCTCTATATTTTGATGTGATGATCCCAAAACATGCCTCACATGAAACTTTCCAAACCATCTTCAAACTTGCATGAAACTTACTTTTCCAAAAAAACACTATTCTCTATTTTCCAATTTTTCAACCCAAAAATTTGGAAAACACTCGGAGGTCTAGTATACTCAAAGTCATAGGCGGTTGTCTCTAGTCCAAGTGGCAGTTTTTTGAATTTTGTGTCCTAGGACCAACTTATTGTACTTTGATTACATGTATATTCTATATAATGAATATTAATTAAAAAAATATTACATATTATACATTTTTATTCATGACTTTAATGTAATAGTGTCCTAGAGTATTTTTCACATTGATAAGGTCATAGTGGTTCCCCACTATGATGAGAACCTTGAAGTGTTATGAAAATATTCTTAATATAGTTCTTTGGTTGGATAATATACTATGATGGAACACACATTATATATAACGTCAGGTTTGATTACTCATAAGTATTTGAGGCTTCTTCTTATAAAATTTTTACTTGGTAATCTCCAAGAAGTTAGTTTATGAGAAAAGACACGCCGGTATAAATTATGTATGTTTTGGTGTCATCAGATATTCCTATATATGAGAATGTGTAATCATCCTATGACTTTAATATTATCATTAATGTATGTCATGACTTGCACACTTATATTTACTAATGAAAAATATCACACCATATGTTTACGGGAAGTATGGTACATTGGGTGTGTCATTATTGACCTTTCATTAATGGATAAGTCAAGGAAGGATTTGTACCTTCCATCTTTATGGATGGTGATATCTCAGCCCTTTGATTGGAATTTAATTGTTACCCTAAATTCTTAGTACATGGTGTAATGATTTGATTATTTTAGATATTCAATGAAATATGTATCGAGTATATAGGTTGGTGATACAAATGTGAAACCTTCTGGATGAGATATTATGATAAAGGGACTATATTACACATTGTGTGTTTGTATGTGGTTGTCACCATTATGACGAAGTTATTTATCTTGGGTTCCTTGACTTGTTTCTAAACACTCATCTTATACTTTAGATAAGCCTTCCAAATTCTAATGAAAAGTAATCCTAGAGGTTCACACACTAAGTATTTCCATATATATCTATTAAATTCTATTTAAATTTAATTGATATAAAAAATAGTATTCACAAGAGAGAGGAATAATTTTATTCAGGTTATATTGATCACATAAATTAAATAAATATTTATTCACCGACATGTGAATAAAAAATATATTTTTTTATTTCATTGAATATTTAATATATTTTTATTCGTCGATATTTGAATGAAGTATTTATTTATGAACAAAATAATTGTTAAAGTATTCAATAAATATTGAGGAGTTCAAATGGAACATGATTGTGTCCGATGATAAAATAATTATTTACAAGCTGGTAAATATTATTTATCAATTTTTTCAAGTTGGCACACCACAAAATAATATTATTATTATTATTATGTGGCATGGGGTTTATTAAAGATTTTAAATGTTATTTAAAAGTCAACATGCAATTAAATAATTTTTTAACCTAAACCATTTTTATATAAATAGACAGTTGTATCTATTGTGTATGAAATCCATGATTCATAATGGAGAATTTTTTCACACAAAAAAATCTCTCTTGACTCCTCATTCCCTCTCAATAATGAAAAATTCAATAGGTATTTCTTCAAGACTGAAGAGAGGGCGATGAAGAAAGAAAAACAAAAGACATTCAATTCATTGTGCTAGAACCCGAAGATCGAGTGGTGTTTTCTAGAGTTTTTAGTAGAATGTTTGGATCACTACTTCAGGGATTCTATCCTTAGATCCTCACAGCACAAAAAAGGCAATTTGAAATGGTCATTTTAAATGATAAACATTCGTCAATGAAGAAATTTCCCAATACCATGTATTAATTTCTTCATATATTAAATAAATTAATTATAAATTTGATATGAAATATCATAAGTTGTGGTTTAGGTAAATAATAATTAATAGAAATTTTAATATATCCCCAACCATTGCACACTTCCGCTGCATCTGAAACCAACAAAAACATTGAAATTAACACATGAAACAATGAAAATAATGAAAGATTATTAGTTAATGGGTAATAAGATATTATAAAAGGGTCATATATGATTATATAAATATTAATATGGTTATAAAATAAGTTAATAACATATTTAAAACCATTATACAAGAAGTTAAATAATTTTTAAACAAAAATAAACATAAGGTAAGGGTTTCTATATCAATTTCATTTCATTGAGGGTTATTGTGATAATATGCACCTAATTTATTTTATATCAGGTACATACTACCCCTTTTAAATTTAATATCATGAATAATTCATTCATCATAATATCTTAAATTTCAATGTTAGTTATTTCATCTAAGGGGATTTGAACATAAAGTTACCATGTGTTAAAGAAATTTCATAACTCAATTTCATTTTATTGGGTTATATTAATTCTTAGATGCCTTTGATATTATATGATTATATGTATAATTACTTTTGACTATATATTTTTGTATTTACACTTTTTTATGTGGATTTATAGTTGATACAATTTTTCTAAAAATTCAGCACATTACAAAAGTACTTACGTGAGGTCCATAATAGTTTAGTGTATTTGTAAATTATGAACAAAATATTCTAACTCAGTGAAAGATATTTAATGTTTCCCACAAAGATATTCACTTTAGTAATTCTACTTAAAACCTTTATTCATAACCCAAGGAAAGGAAACATAATAAATGGGTGAGTTTGAATGCTCGATAAGGGTAAATATAGGAAATATGTTATCATAACATGAATATAAGGGTATGAGAACATGATAATAACATTTGGAGATCATACCCTACATATCAAAGATTAGAAACATGATACATGGAATAAATATTTATATTTCATAAGACATGAATCATAATATAATCAAAACTATAAACCATATGATCATATCATAGGCATAAGACATGGAATTTTTTAAGGATTTGTTTCATAGTCTTATTCTAATCAAGATTATTTATTATTTAATTTTTATTAAAGGAAATTATATGATAATTGTTTTTTAAACTATTTCATTTTATTATCCTCTAGTTATTCATGATCTTTTTCAAGCTATAGAACCATTTTTTTCTCTTTTTCACTTAAAATTATTGGAAAAATATTCTAATAAAATCTGACTTCATTTCTCTCTTCGATCGGTAATATCTTTTCTTACAAAACCAAGTTTTCTAAAAAAAATTAAAAAATTATTTATTTAACCTTTTCAAAATGATTTATTTTGTCTCTTTTATAAAAAGTTTTCAATGGAATATTATTATCATTTTCTGAACAAAACACTTTTCTAACCTTTTTACCATGCAAAAGGAATATTCTTTACAGCATGTATAGAATTTACCATTGACATGACTGTCATTTATTTGAAGATTAATTTGAAAGTTTGTGAGAATATTTTTAAATAAATATTTTTTAAATTTTATTTTAAAAGAAAATTATTTTTAAAATGTTTTTGAAAATCAAAATGATATTTTCCTCAAGAATATTTTAAATATCTTTTATGGTATTTCTATTCATCAAAGACAACAACCATTTATTCTTACTCCAATGGGTATATGTTAATATAATCCTTATTCTTCCTTGGGATGGTTTATGATTATTTTGACCAAGGAAAGTATTGATATCCACTTCTTTGATTATATTTTTTAGTAAATAACCTTCTCTAGAAATGTTCACTTTCCTATGATCATTTGACATTAAATTTCCCTTAAATATCCATATTATTTATCATGGATATGTTCATTTTATAATCCATATACCATTTTATATACGGTATTTACATTGATAGTTATTTTATTATTTGGGGATATATTGATAAATTTCTATTATTTAATCAATTTGGATATTTGATGACAATCCATATTGTTTTTGAATTAAATCGATTATTAGATATATAAGGAATTAGTTTGACCTGTAAACACAGGTGGTCCAGGTTAATGATAGTCCCTTGATGCATCAGTAGTCTCATGGGATGAATCATTTGTCTATCCTTAGTTAAATGAGTTTCTACCCATCAATTTTAAACTATATTTAGAATAGATCTTGATAGTAAAGGTATCATGCTTCTGGGAAACATGATGTACAATAATTAATAATTCTCTTCATTAAGAGTTCAGTTATTACTATCCTAAATATTTTCAGTATGAAATTATCTATGAATGAATTTTGATTTCAATTTATTCATTAAATGGAATTTTTTTTAGTTATTTTCCTTTCCATATTTATTATTCCTTATACAGTTATTTAAATGTCATGTGTATTTAGTTATTTACCTTTATATATTAATTATGCCTTATCTAGTTTTTTAAATGGTATTTGTGTTCAATTATTTACCTTACCATGTTGATTATGCATATTTATTTATGATATCTTCCACTATACTTAACACTTACTACTCATTTGTGTTCACCCTTATTTTGTTTACTTTCCCTAGGATTCCATAAAGTTTACTATGACTGATATGTAGGGATACTCTAGATGGGATAAGGTTATTTTTGATAAAATATGGTGCTATAATTTTTTATTCAAATGTGTTTTTTGAATCATGTATGTATCTAGTTTACTAATACTACTAAAATATTAGGTCCCTCAATATTTAATTCTATATATATTATGACAATGTAATGGTGGAATGCCTCGGCTTCGGGCTGCTAGGGTTGGGATTACTATAGTTGGTATTAGAGAAAGTTTAGTTGAAACCTTGGGAATTATATTTATAAAAACATAGATTAGGGAACATAACCCTGAGACAAACGTTTAGGATAAGTATATAATAACATCCTAAAGTTTAGGTAAGGTAGATATTATGTGGTTTTTCTTCAAAATACATCCTTGTATGGACATTACAAGTAGACGTGGTTCAGGAATAGATGCACTTAGGGGTAAAAACTCTGAAAAGATAATGTCATACTTGACTTAATCAATACCTAGTATATGAAAATTATTCTTATTGAGTTCCTAGTTTAACACTCTTAAGGGATATGCTTAGGATAATTTACATTTTATTTAAAAATAATTATGAAGGAATAAGATAGATAATTTAAATGAATGGCCTAGGTTAAACCCTAGACCAAGGAAAGACTTATGTTAAACTAAAATTTTTGATTTATTTATTGGGATTCCATAATTATAATAAATAATTTTTTTTACCAATGGAAATTTAGGATAAGAATTATGAAATATCTATAGATTGTGTTAAATTTTAGAATCATATATTTATTGATTAAAATAAGTGTTATGGATACCATCATGGTATTATAAGTTTAAAACCAGTCATAAGTTACATGTATTAAACATCATTTTTTTAGGTTTTATGTGATTAGATTCTACCAAGATTAAGTTTATTTTTGTAGAAATTTATGTAAATTATATTTTTTAGGGGAAATTTTATTTGAGGAATAATACCTTTACATTTTATAGACATAATTTTAAAGTCATTGATAACCATTAGGTTTTATATAATCATTAATGACATTGAAATAATAGTCAAATAATATTATTATAATTTATAAAAAAATAGTGTTGAAAACATCATTAAAAAGGTTATTTAATTTCAAGGAGTCCATAATGTTTTTGGGAACTTTATAGGAATTATATATTTTATAAAAAGGAAAACCCGCATGCAGGGTGAAAACCCATCACATCCGGAAAGGAAGTGGGGATAGAACCCATGACTTAAGGAAAATAAGGGTTCTATGCCTACCATTGGCCTATGTGATGTTCTTGTTAATATGTAATTGTTTTTAGTTAAACAATTTTATTAATAAATACTAATGATTAATTAGTAGTATTACTTTTTAGATTTAGAGATTAATTTATTATATTGGATAACTTGTTCTCACCATATTGGTTTTGGAAAATACTTAGTTTCATATGGAAATACTTTTCACTCTTTTTTATACCTTATGATCCATTAAAAGTGGATTTTAGTGCTTTAGGAATAAAAAAATAATTTTTGGATATTTATTTCCTGGAATAAGAAATGAATTGAAATTTG
The DNA here is from genome assembly GCA_963277665.1 of Viscum album. Classification (NCBI taxonomy): domain Eukaryota; kingdom Viridiplantae; phylum Streptophyta; class Magnoliopsida; order Santalales; family Viscaceae; genus Viscum; species Viscum album. Next base: position 1,815,944,308 of record OY728156.1, read on the forward strand.
ATTGAATCATAAACAAAGAATAAAATATTTCTTATGAAATTTAAACATATCAAGTTTTTATATTCACTTATATTCTTAAATAGAAAAATATTTCCTCAACTTTAGAAAAATTATCTTAAAATAAAATTCTATCCTATTTCCATTATTTCTGATGGTATCAATGACCTTTTCACACCTATTAGATTTATGGATTTGAGGCCCTCAACTTTCCCTTGATCATTCACTTTATAATAATCAATGACCTCAATCACTCTCTAAAAATATTTATGCTTTTCTTCCATTTTCATACTTTTACTTTCCACTAATGTTCTCTTAATTAGAAACCTATATATGTGTTATTCCATATGACTTTTCTACTTCTCTTTCTCTCTTATTAAGGGGATATTTTATGCACTCTTTTATGATGTGGATTTTTCAACAATTTTATTTCCAAATTTAATAACTTTTATTTACAAGATCATGTTCAGATTGTGATGATGAAATTTATTTAAGGTTGGGATAATTTAATGCCCCAAATTTTTAAAATATTAATATCGTATTCGATATCGTGTATGACACACAACCCAAATCATAGAAAGGAATATAAAATCCTGATAATTTATGATATATTTACCATTTTTAAAAAATTAAATAAATTGTATAGCTTTAAATGTATGAAACATTTATTTTATCTTGTGTTATATGCAAGAACAAGTTTCTTTGATAACCTTCATCTCACACAAAACCAAGTTTTACCAAACAATAATATCCTATTAATATTATTATTATAACCTAGCCATTGGAATGGATGGTATGAATAGAATTAACTAAATTTAAAAAAAATTACACAAATTTATTGGATATCTATGGATTATAAATAATAATAAAATTCATTTAAAATAAAAATAAATGTTTTCAAAAAAACTGTATTTTTCGTGAAAGATGGTTTAGTCATGCTTGACACACATAGTTTAAAATTAATTTTTAATAATTTTGGAAAATTTATTTAAGAAAATAAAATTAATTTTTGAAATTTTAATACCAAAATTAACTTAGAGTGAATTTTTGGGATTTTTCTGAGAAGTTTCATTTTTTTATGAATAGTGAAAAATGCTAGATTTTAATTGAAAACTGTCTTGTCGTCAAAATAATTTATAAAGTTAAATTATATTTTGAATTGGTTATAAAGTAAAAAAATAGTTAAATTATACATATATTAATCCAATTATATAATTTTAATCATTTTTATAATTATTTTAATATAAAAACATTGTAAACTTTTGAACATTTTCACTTTAAAAAACCGCTTTCTTACTACATCTCTGGGATTAATTTTAAATTTATTTATTCCACTTATGTGGATTGAATTTGTAAAAATAGATTCATATTTTTAATAATAATAATTTATAATATATAATAAGTTCAAATTAATTTTTTACCAAAATGATTAATGAAAATAGATAAAATTAATTATAATGATTAAGGAAAAAACAATTTATTTAATGGTTAAAATTATAATATAAGGTGTAAAAATGAACAAACACTTGTAAAAAACCCATTAGATTGCTAAATTTCAGACTTATCCCTTTTATTATTGATAATTTACCAGTATCAGGGATTTTTTTCATGAAAAAATGTGTGTGGAATTCACTCTTTCAAAAAATTACAAGTGCGCCACTCACCCCACTTATAAAAGGCCTCCTCCTCCCCCCTATTCTTCACACCTTCAAACCACTTTGTTTCAGATTAAACATTCCCAAATAACTCCCCAAGTTACCTCCCATAATTCTATAATCCTTATTTTTTTCATAAATCTAACCTTTGAATGATTTAGTGGAAACCTAAGGAGGATACCCGAAAAAGAGGTAATGTTCTTCAAATTTATTTTACTTGTTCCTCCAACTCCTTAAATTTTAATTTAACCATGATAAAATAATTTAATCATTATCTTACATATTCTATGATGTTTTTATAATAATTTAAGGACCTAAAACCTTATCCAATTTCATCAAATGGGTTAGGAAATCATTATTCGTGTGTACGACAGACTACCACCTCGCGAACTAATATTGTTCGTTTTTCATTTCCAACTCTCAATATTGGGTAGGATGATGGATATAAAGTATATATATATATAGGTTATTTATAGAATAATTATACCTATATATTCACTATATCACATATATATTTTTACCTTTCATTCTGTAGGAGACACGATAACGCTACTTGTGTGTACAGTGGACTACCGCCTTGTGAAACGATATGATTCATTCTTCACTAACACTTAACATGGATGGTGATAAAGATAATTTTAATGATTATTTGTGATATAAATGAAATAATTATTATATTCATGACATATATACCCTTTTTTAAAGATTACATTCATCATTTCTTTCTTTCCTTTTCACTCACGTAAAACGATAGCATCATTCGTGTACATGTGGACTATTGTCTTCATGAAGAGATGTGACTCTCTTTTCATCACCACACCACAAGGATGAAATATATTATTATATAATATGTTATATATTATATCATTATCATTATATAAATTTAATATATTTCTTACCATCTTTTTATAATGATCGGTGAAAAATGGAAACGTTACTCATTCGTACGTACGACCTACCATCTCAATGATCGTAACATACTTCATTTTTCATAAACATAATTAATGATGGTTTTAGAATTAAAATTAATTTAAAATGGTATAATTATTTCATGATTATAATTTTTTATATGAGATAACTATATAATATGGGAAATAATCAGAACTTTCATAACAAAACTTGCATGAGAAAACAAGGCAATTAACGCCCTAAATAATGAAAATAATGAAACATTTTTAATGAAAGGGTAATAAGATGTTATAAAAGGGTCATATATGATACTATAAATATTAATATGGTTCTATAATAAGTTAATAACAAGTTTAAAATCACTATATAGGAATTTAGATCACATTCAACCAAAAGGAATCATAAGGTAAGGGATTTCGTCTCAATTCCATTTTATTATGGAATATTATGATACTATGCAGCTAATTTATTTTATAGGGTGTATATACTACCCATTTTAAATTTAATATCATGAATAATTCATTTATAGTGAGATATTAAGTTTCAAATTTAATTATTTCATCTAATTATAATTGAACTTAAAGTTAACAAATGGTAATGAAATTTCATAACTCGATTTATTTTCATTGGGTTATATTACTGCTTCATTATTTTTTATATTATATAATTATGTTTATAATGAATTTTACTCTCTATTTTTGTATTTAAACTTTTTTTATTTTGAAATATAGTCAATACATACAGTCAATTCATTTATTAATTCTCACCTCAATGTTATGATCATTTTAAGGGTCTGTTTCACAATCTCATTCTAATCAAGATTATTTATTTTGGAATTTCCATTAAAAGAAATTATATGATCATTAGTTATTAAACCCTTTAATTTTATTCTCCTCTGGTTATTCATGATCCTTTTCAATTGATTTCACCATTTTCCCACTCTTTGGTACTTAAAATTATTGATAAAATGTACTAATAAAATCTAAATTTATTTCTATTTTCATTCGATAATCCATTTTATTAAAAAACCATATTTTCTAAAAAAAATCAAAAATGTTTTTTAACCTTTTCAAAATTATTTATTTTTTCTCTTTTTAAAAAAAATCAAAGGAATATTATTATCTCTTTCCAAAAAAAGCACTCTTCTAACCTTTTATCGTACTAATGGAATATTATTTATAGCATGTATATAATTACCCACCAACATGACCATCATTTCATTAAATCTTACTTTTAAATTTTACATGGATATTTTTGAATAAAGTGTTTTTCAAATTTATTTTAAACAAGAAAATAAAAAAATCAAAATGAAAAGGTTATTTTACTAAAAAAATGTTTTTAAAGATCTTTTTTATGGTATTTTTATTCATCAATGACAATAAATATTTATTCTTAATCTAATGGGTATATATTAATACCATACTTATTCATCCTCTAGATGGTTTATAATTATTTTTACCAAGGAAAGTATTGACATTCACTACCTTAATTAAATTTTTTAGTCAATAAATTTTCCTTGAAATGTTCACTTTTTTATGATCATTAGACATTAAATTTCCCTTAAATATCTATATTATTTATTATGGATATGTTAATTTCCTAAACTATATACCATTTTTACATATAGTGTTTACTTTGATAGTTATTTTATTATCTTGGGAATGTTGATAATTCTATATTGTTTATTCAATATGCATATTTGATGATAAAGTGCCTTGTTTTTTAATTAAATCGACTATTATATATATGGGGAATGATTTAGACTTGAAGATATGGGTGTGTCTTGGTTAATGATATCCACTCGATGCATCATTAGTCTCATGGGATGAATGAATTTGTTATCCTTAGTTAAATGGGTTTCTACCAATTAGTTTTAAACTATCTTGAGTATAGATCTTGAAGGTAAAAGTATCATGTTCTTGGGAAACATGACGTCTAATAATTAATCATTTCCTTTAATAAGAGTTTATTTATTATTATATAGGATATTTTCACTATGAAATTATCTATAGATGAATTTAATTTTTGTTTTACTAATTAAATGACATGTTTTTTAATTATTTATCTTTCTATATTGATTATTATTTATCAGGATATTTAAATGGAATGTGTGTTTAGTTGTTTACGTTTTCATATTAATTATATCTTATCCAATTATTTAAATGGAATGTGTGTTTAGTTATTTACCTTTCCATGTTGATTGTGCATATTGATTTATGATAGCTTCCACAGTACTTAACCCTTACTAATCAATTGAGCTTACCCTTATTTTTTTCCTTTCCCTAGGATTCCATGAAGTTTACTATGACTGATATATATGGATACACTATATGGAATAAATTTATTCTCAAAAAAAATTATGTTGTAATATTTGTATTCAAATGTAATATGTAAATCATGTATATATCTATTTTAAAAATAGAAATAGACTATTTGTTCCTTCAAGATTTGATTCCATGTATCTTATTCTAATGTTATGGTAGTAAAAACCAACTTTATCATATTGGGGTCCAGGTTTCTAGAAGTGGATTTACCTTTTTAATGTCGGACTAACGATGATCCTTGTGTGTTTATCAGGTTTTTTTTCAAACTCGGAATTTGGACCATGAGTATCTTATCTTGAATGGTTTTATATTTAGAATGTGATGGAGTACTTATATTCAGAAATAAAGATATGATAAGTAGTGTTGAAAACATGAGGCTTCTTTCAGCAACATTTGACCAATGGTAGTTTTTGGGTGTGATCGTAAGATGGATACTGGGGTTGGTACCCCCTATCTCCCTAGGTTGTGGGTCCCCCATACTATTTACATAGGTGGATTCAGTTCTCCTCTATATTACATTGAGTGTGGGTCTATTATCTATGGAGTCCTACTTCCCCATCTTTGAGCTTCAGTGGGGAGTGGGTCTTCTACTAGAATTGTGGCTCCCTCATTTATGGAGTGTAGCCACAAGGTGTGGTACCCTCCACAAAAATTCTGGTGAGTTTACATGGGATTCATGGTTAAGATTTTTGGATCCCTCAGTTATGGATCTAGTGGCGAGGTGAGGACCCCTAGGCATATATTCTTATATGATTGTGCATGATACAGGGCATCAAAGATGGACCTTTGGAGTTGTAGGTTGAATCATCATTCTTTGCTGGGATACGGATATGGATACCCCCTTTCTCTCATCATTTGGGTTTATTTTTTAACAAATATGGGTTATTGTTATGGTTGTTGTATCATATTTTTATTGTCCCTCCTTTGTTTTTATGAGCTGACTACCCTCTCTTGATGTTCTTTTCTTGGTGATTTTATAGTTTCCTTCTAGGTATATATATAATCACATCTTCATGGTCTTTTCCAACATGTATTGTGTCTTATGCAGATGACAAAAATATTAGTAGTGGCTATGGTGGACCTAGAACCAATGTAGCTTAGCAGTACATGGTGATGCTTACCATGTTCAGTGGCCGAAGTTTGGGAACTTGAGTTGGGATCTCCCCTACTCTACTCTTTACAGTAATTATCAATTTGGTTTTCCCCTATCTTTCTATTTGGGTATATATTTTGAGCAATTTTATGCTTTAGATTTATTTTTCCATACTCTTATGTAGTCCCTAGATCTTATTGCATGCATGGTTTTACATTATATGTTATTATCTTTTATTACTCCTCTACACTTTTTCATATATATGGTTGTGTGTGTGTGTACACAAACTTTAGGCTAAGGCCTCACATTTTATATTATACCTTCCCAACACTCTTCACCAGACCCTAGCCTATTAGAGTTGGGTTTGGGGTTGTCACGCTCGGCCTTCCACTGGCCAGGTGGGCCCAGTGGGTTAGGTTGTGAAAGAGTAGTATCAAATATGGTATGTCCTGGGGTTAGTATAGAGATAGACCCATGGTAATAATTGGTTGATAACTTAGGCGAACAGTGTTAGAGTGTATTTAGTGTAAACTTTAGGTTAGGGAACCCAATGTTGGAGAGGTGACAGACATATCCATACATCAGGAGTCTGACTACCTTCCTTTTGACTCGGTATATCAAAGCATCGATTACAGAGAACAAATGGTACTTACATCATATATGATTGATTCCTTTGACTTTACTTTTTTATTCAACTCCTTAGATATTATCTTTTACCATGGTATACCTTGATAACACTAAATATGTATCTATAATGATATCCAACTAGGATTTTGAGATAGTGTTGTGAAATAGACCGGTTGAGAGATGAGGCCACAGTTAAGGAACCCTTTTATATATTTTTTTATCTAGGAGGGGGGTAAGAAGTGATACCACCTGTTGAGCAGTGAATGGACCCAACCCTAGTGGTCCGAGTGGAAGATCATGTGTATGCTGAGCTAAGGAAGTATCTAGAAGGATAGGATGATGATGTGCACAGACTTTTCATGTTGTGTGAGTTCCAGTAGTGGAGGCCATTATGGTTGCTTGGATATTCATAACCACAGGTGAAGTATAATTGGATCAAGTTGGTATTATGAGTTTTTTGGCTTGTGAAGACCCCAAATTATCATATGTTCTTTCTTGTAAATAGTTTTTTTTGAGGAGTATAAGTTGGTTCAAATGGTACCGGCAGATGATACACCTATGTTTCTTGTGCATCATGGGTTCTGGAGATAGAAACCACCTAGGTTTTTTAGTGATCCATACCCCCTTCTTAAGTGGTAGAGTACAAGCATGAGCATCGGTTATGAAATTACCACTTAGATAAGACCCCTCTTGATCATGGTCCAAGCGATGAGATTTATCCTAGGTAACATGAGAAATCGATAGAGCATTTTTTAGGGATTTTTTATATAAATTCATACATGAAAGGAATAGGGGAAATACCCGCACAAAGAAATGTCCTTATGATGATATTTAAAACCATTTGGGAGAGTTAGTTCTGCCTAAAGTGGATAGTGTAGAGCTATGGAAGATGATTTCCTTTGAGTTCATTTTGGCACGTCAATGTATCAGAGAGAGCCCTAGTTTTGGTGAGCATACAGACAATGGAAAGGAAAACTTCATATGGTAGGAGTTTGTAACTGGATGATTCAAGTATAGCTTTGAGGTATGGAATGTGTATTCACTACTCTAGATGAACCTTTAGAATAGGGTCATAGACCACATTTCCATGAACGTATCCCCTATTTGAGACATAGAGAAACCAGTAGATCCCTTTTTGCTTGACCCCTGTTTTAGAGGCTCTTGTAGAGAGGATCAATGACCATGAACTTCTGTGATAGTGTGACCTGACTCTAGGAGGATAGAGATATACTCACATGGAATCTTTCCATAATAGTTGTGAGACCCTATGATGTTTTCCTCAGTATGTATTGGTTTTCTACCATTCATTCTTAGATGATTGTTACTATTTAGGGTTGTAGTACTTTCAAGTTGTGGGATGAAGTCTTCCTTCTTAGTGAGAATGAAACCCATGTGAAACAGGATAAGCTCATGTGATGGATGATAAATTGGATTTTCTATAAGATAGTATGTCCTTTTGAGGATTGGATGATATGATAATTCAGTTCTCTATTGTGTCGTGCAAGTACGCGGCCAACAAACACAAACCATACTCCATTTCCAGCAAAGAACAAACCTAGTTCTAACACAATAACTTGAGGTGTTTTTCTCATAGAGTTAAGGTTTCATGGAGTAGTATTTCCCTAGAAGACAATATGGTGGACCCCATGAGTAAATCCTTGACTCATTTGAAACGTGATCATCATGTGAGGTCTAGCATACTCAAAGTCATTGGAAGTTCTCTCTAGTCCAAGTGGTAGTTTGTTGATGTTGGAGTCATGTACTTTGATTACATTTATATTATATATAATGAATATTAATTGAAAAAATCATTACATATTATATATTTTTCTTCATAACTTTAATGTAATAATGTCCTAGAGTATTTGTCGCATTGATTAGGTCATAGTGGTTCCCCGCAATGATGAGAACCTTGAAGTGTTATAATAATATTCTTAATATAGTTATGTAGTTGGATAAAATACTATGATGGAACTCATATTATATATATTGTCATGTGTGAGTACTCATAAGCAGATGAGACTTCTTCTTATAAATTTTTCACTTGGTAATCTCCAAGAAGGAAGTTAATGAGAACAGACTCGCCAGTAAAAATTCAGCATGATTTGGTGTCATCAGATATTCCTATATACAAGAATGTGTAATGGTCCTTATATTTTAATATTATCATTCATGAATGTCATGACTCATACATTTACATGTCATTAATGGATACGTTGAGGAAGGACTTATCCTTTCCATCCTTAGGGATGCTAATATCTCATCCCTTTGATTTGAATATAATTTCTACCCTAAATTCCATGGACATGGTTTAATGATGTGTTTATTTTATATATTAAAAGAAACATGTATTGATAATATGGTTTGGTGACATGAATGTGAAACATGATTGATGAGATATTATGATAAAGGGATTATATTCACATTGAGTGTACGTATGTGGTTGTTTCTACTATGACACTAAGTTCTTCCTCTTGGGATCCTTGACATGCTTCTAAACACTAATCTTGGACTTTAGATAAGCCTTCCAAATGATAACGATAAGGAATCCTAGAGGGTCACACACTAAGGGTTTCCTTAGATATTGATTAAATTCTATTTGAATCTAATTAATTGAAAGAATATTATTCTCAAGAATGAGGAAAAATTTTATTCAGGTTATATTGATTGGATAAATTAAATAAATATTTATCCACCAACATGTGAAGAAAAAATATATTTGTTTATTTCATTAAATATTTAGTAAATATTTATTATCTGTTATTTGAATGAAATATTTATTTTTGAATAAAATAATTATTTGGGTATTCAATAAATATTGAGGAGTTCAAATAGACCATGACTATGTCTAGTGATAAAATAATTTTTTACAAGCTGTTAAATATTATTTATCAATTTTTTCAAGTTTTCACACCACAAAATAATTATATTATTATTATTATGTGTCATGGGGTTTATTAATGGTTTTAAATGTTATTTAAAAGCCATCATGCAATTAAATAATATTTTAACATAAACCATTTCTATTTAAATAGATGGTTGTGTATATTGTGTATTAAATCCAGGATTCATAATAGAGAATTTTTTCACACAATGAATTCTATCTTGATTTCTCCTTCCCTCTCAAGAACGATAAATGCAATAGATATTTCTCCAAGACTAAAGAACGAGCGATCAAGAACGAACAACGCAAGAAATTCAATTCACTATGATAGCACCCAAAGATCGAGTGGTGTTTCCTTGATATCACAGGAGAATATTTGGATCACTACTAGAGGGATTCTATCATTGGAACCTTATATCACAATAAAGGAAATCTGAAAGGGTCTTTTCAAACGATCAACATTCATCAATGAAGAAATTTTCCAAGCCCAGGTATTAATTTATTTATATATAAAACAAATTAATTATAAATTTTATGTGAAATATACTCACACATGTTTCAGGGAAACAATAATTAAAATAAATTTTATTATATCCCCAACCATTGCATGCTTCTGCTGCATCCAGAACCAACAAAAACATAGAAATTAACACTTGAAACAATGAAAATAATGAAATATTATCATTGAATGGGTAATAAGATATTATAAAATGATCATATATGATATTATAAATATTAATATATTTCTAAAATAAGTTAATAACATATTTAAAACCATTATACAGGAAGTTAAACCACGTTCAAACAAAAAGAAGCATATGGTAAGGGTTTTCATCTCGATTTTATTTCATTGAGGCATATTGTGATTTCATGCACCTAATTTCATTTATATTGTGTATATACTACCCCTTTGAAATGTAATATCATGAATAATTCATAAAACATGATATCTTAAGTTTTAATTTTTTTTATTTCATCTAAGGGGATTTAAACATAAAGTTACCATGTGTTTAGGAAATTTCATAACTCAATTTCCTTTCAATGGGTTATATTACTTCTTCAATGTCATTGGTATTATATGATTATGTGTATAATTACTTTTGACTATATATTGTTGTATTTACAATTTTTTTATGTGGATTTATAGTTGATACACATAATAGATTTGTCAATAAATTCTCACATCAACGTTGTGATCATTTTAAGGGTTTGTTTCATAATATTATTCTAATCAAGATAGTTTATTATTGAATTTATATTATAGTAAATTATATTATAATTGTTTTTTAAAATCATTAATTTTCTTATCCTCTAGTTATTCATGATCTTTTTCAAGCTATAGTACCATTTTTTCACTATTTTTCACTTAAAATTATTGAGAAAATGTTCTAATAAAATCTGACTTCATTTCTCTCTTTGATCAGTAATATCTTATCTTACAAAACCATGATTTCTAAAAATGTTTTCAAAAATTATTTATTTATCCTTTAAAAATTATTTATTTTTTCTCTTTTATAAAAAAATTAAATGAATTTTTTTATCGCTTTCCAAACAAAACATGTTTCTAACCTTTTCACTATGAAAAAGGAATATTCTTTATAACATGTACATAATTTTCTGCCAACAAGATCATCATTTCTTTAAAGATTAGTTTTAAATTTTATATAGATATTTTTAAAGAAAATTTTTTGAAAATTTATTTTAAAAGAAAATTATTTTCAAAATGTTTTTGAAAATGTTTTTTAAAATGAAAAGGATATTTTCCTCAAGAATGTTTTTAAAGATCTTTTATGGTATTTTTATTCATCAATGACAACAACCCTTTATTCTAACTCTAATGGGTTTATGTTAATACCATCCTTATTCTACCTCTAGATGGTTTATGATTATTTTGACCAAGGAAAGTATTGATATCCACTTCCTTGATTATATTTTGTAGTCAATAGCATTCCCTTGAAATATTCACTTTCTTATGATCATTGTACATTAAAGTTCCCATAAATATCCATATTATTTATCATGGATATGTTCATTTCCTAAACCATATACCATTTTTTTCATATGATGTTTGCATTCAGAGTTATTTTATTATCTGGGGAAATATTGATAAATTTTTATTCTTTAATCAATATGGATATTTGATGAAAAGTTATATTATTTATTAATTAAATCAATTTTTCGATATATGATTAATGATTTGGACCTGAAGACACAGGTGGGATAGGTTAATTATAGTCCCTTGATGCATCAGTAGTCTCATGGGATGAATAAATTGTTTAGCCTTAGTTAAATGGGTTTCTAACTATCAGTTTTAAAATGTATTAATAATAGATCTTGGCAGTAGAGGTATCATGTTTCTAGGAAACATGATGTCCAATAATTAATAATTGCCTTCATTAAGTGTTCGTTTATTATTATCCAAGATATTTTCACTATGAAATTATATCTAGATGAATTTTATTTTCGATTTATTGATTAAATTTTATGTATTTTTAGTTATTTAACTTTCCATATTTATTATACCTTATCAATTTATTTAAATGGCATGTGTGTTCAGTTATTTACCTTGAAATACTGATTATGCCTTATCCAATTTTTTAAATGTAATTTTTGTTCAATTATTTACCTTTCTATGTTGATTATGCATATTGATTTATGATAGCTTCCACTATACTTAACCCTTGCAGATCATTTTTCCTCACCCTTATTTTGTTTACTTTTCATAGGATTCCATGAAATTTACTATGACTGATATATAGGGATATGGTAGATGGAATAAAGTTATTTTCGATCAAATAATGTGTGGTATTTTTTTATTTAAATGTATTATATGAATCATGTGTGTGTCTAGTTTACCAAGGATACTAAAATATTTATTCCTTCGAGATTTAATTTCATGTATCTTATGATAATGTAATAGTGGAAGGCATCAAGTTCGCGCTACTGGGGTTGGGATCACTACAGTTGGTATTAGAGCAAGTTTAGTAGAAACTTAGGAATTATATTTAGTAAAACATAGGTTAGAGAACATATCCCTGAGACAATATTTGAGGAGAATTATAAAAGAACATCATAAATTTTTAGTAATGTAGATATTATGTGGTTTTTCCTAGAAATACATCCACGTCTGGACACTATAAGTGTACGTGGTTCTAGAAAAAATATACATAGGGGTAATAACTCTAAAAAGGGAATGTCTAACTTGACTTAAGCATTAACTAGTATATAAAAACTATCCTTATTGTGATCCTGGTTTGAAACTCCTAAGGGATATGCTTTGGATAATTTACATTTTATTTACAAACCATTACGAAGGATTAAGATAGATAATGACAATGAATGGCCTACGTTAAACCCTAAACAAATGAAATACCTATGTGAAACTAAAATGGTTGATGTATTTATTGGGATTCCATAATTATATAATTTAATTATTTTTACCAATAGAAATTTAGGATAATAATTATGAAATATATAAGGATTGTGTTAAATTTTAAAAGCATATATTTCTTTATTAACATATGTGTTATGGATACCATTATGGATTTATGAGTTTAAGACTGGTCATAAGTAAAATTTATTAAACACCATTTGTTTAGGTTTTATGTGATTGGATTCTACCAAGATTAAGGTTATTTTTGGAGAAATTTATGGCAAGTATATGTTTTAGTGGAAAATTTATTTGAGGAATAATGCCTTTACATTTTATAGACATAATTTTAAAGTCATTGATAACCAATAGGGTTGATATAATCATTAATGACATTGTAATAATAGTCAAATAATATTATTAGACTTTATAAAAAAATGTGTTGAAAACATCATTAAAAAGGTTATTTGATTTCATGGAGTCTGCCATGTTATGGGAAACATTATAAGAATTCTATAGTTTATAAAAAGGAAAACTCGCGTGTAGGGTGAAAACCCATCACATTCAGAAAGGTAGTAGAGATCGAACTCATGACTAAAGGATGATAAGGGTTCCTTGCCTACCATTGGCCTATGTGATGACCTGGTTAATATGTAGTTTTTTTAGTTAAATGATCTGATGAATAAATATTAATGATGAATTAGTAGTATTACTTTTGAGGTTTAGAGATTAATTTATTATATTGGATAACTTTTTATAACCATATTGGTTTTTGAAAATACTTATATTTTTATATAAATACTTTTCACTCTTTTGTATACCTTATGATACCTTAAAAGTGAATTTTAGTGCATCGATTATAAAAAAATTATTTTTGGATATTTATTTATTGGAATAATCAATGAATTGAAATTTTATTGAATCATAAACAAATAATGAAATTGTTCTTATGAAATAGAAACATATCAAGTATGTATATTTCCTTATATTCTTAGATATTAAAATATTTACTCAACTTTATAAAAGGTATCTTGAAATAAAATTCTATCCTATTTTTATTATTTCTAATGGTATCAAGGACCTTTTCATGCCTATTAGATTTATGTATTTGAGGCCCTCAACTTTCCATTGATCAGTCACTTTATAATAATAAATGAAATCAATCACTCTCTAAAAATATTTATGGTTTTCCTCTATGTCTGTATATTTACTTTCCACCAATATTCTCCTACTTAGAAACCTAGATATGTGTTATTCTATATGACATTTCTACTTCCCTTTCTCTCTTATTAAGGGGATATTTTATTAACTCTTTTACGATGTGGGTTTTTCAACAATTTTATTTCAAAATTTCAAACCCTTTATTTCCAAGATCAATTTCAAATTGTGATGATGCAATTTATTTAAGTTTGGGAGAATGTAACTCCCCAAATTTTTAAAATATGAACATCATATTCGATAGCGTGTATGACACACAACACCAAGCATAGAAAGAAATATAAAATCTTGAGAATTTATAATATATTAACCATTTGAAATAAAGTAAATAAATTCTATATCTTCAAATGTATGCAACATCGATTTTACCTTGTGTTATATGCAATAAAATGTTTCTTTGATAGCCTCCATTACATGCAAAATCTAGTTTTACAGAAAAAAAATATCCTATTAATATTATTATTAAAACCTAGCTGTTAGAATAAATGGTTTGAATATAATTAAATAAATTATTAGAATATATATTTTACACACATTTATTGGTTATTTATGGATTATAAAAACAATAAAATTTATTTAAAATAAAAAGAAATGTTTTTAAAAAAAATTATAGTTTTCCTAAAAGACGGTTTAGTCACGCTTGGCAGGCATAATTTAAAATAAATTTTTAAAAAATTTATGAAATTAATTTAAGAAAATAAAATTACTTTTTGAAATCGGAATACCAAAATTAACATATGGTGAATTTTTAGGATTTTTCTGAGAAGTTTCATTTTTTATGAATAGTGAAAAATACTAAATTCTAATTGAAAACTGTCTTTTCTTTAAAATAATTTATAATGTTAAATTATCTTTTGAACTGTTTATAAAGTAAAAATAGTTAAATTATACATATATTAATCTAATTAGGTAATTGGGATCATTTTTATATTTAATTTTGATATGAAAACATTGTAAACATTTAAATATTTTCACTTTAAAAACCCGCTTTCTTGCTACATCTATGAGATTAATTTTAAATTAACTTTTTCCACTTATGTGGATTGAATTTGTAAAAATAAATTCATATTTTTAATAATAATAATTTATAATGTATAATAAGGTAAAATTAATTTTTTACAAAAATTATTAGTGAAAACAGCTAAAATTAATTACAATGATTAAGGAAAAAACAAGATTACTTAATGGTTAAACTTAGAATTTAAGGTGTAAAAATGACCCAAAAATTTTAAAAAAACCCCCATTTGATCATGATACTTCAGACTTATACCTAATATTATTGATAATTTACCAGTATTGTGACTTTTTTACATGAAAAAAATGTGGGTGGAATTCACTCTTTCAAAAAAACTACAAGTGTGCCACTCACCCCACTTATAAAAGGCTTTCCCCTCTCACCTATTATTCACACATTAAAACCACTTTTTTCAGCCAATACCTACCCAAATAAATCCCCAAAATACCTCAACTCATCCTATAAGACTTATTTATTTCATAAATCTAACCTTTGAATGATTTAGTGCAGCCCTAAGGGGGATACTCGAAGAAGAGGTAATGTTCTTCAACGAGTGTATTTATTTTACTTCTTACTCCACCTCCTTAAATTTTTATTTAACCATAATTATATAATTAAATAAGTATATTACATATAATAGGATGTTATTATAATAATTTAATGACCAAAAACATTCTCCACTTTCATCAAATGGGTTAGGAAATTAACGTTTGTGTGTACGATAGACTACCGCCTTGCTAACTGATATCGTTTGTTTTTTCATTTCCAACTCTAGAGGTTGGGTATGATGATGGATATAAATTATATATATATATATATATATAATTATACTTATATATTCACTATATCACATATATATTTTTACCCTCCATTACGTAGGAGACGCGATAACATCGCTCGTGTGTACGGCAGACTACCGCCTCATGAAATGATATGATTCTTCCTTCACTAACACTTAAAATGGATGGTGATAAAGATAAATTTAATGGTTATATGTGATATAAATTTCATAATTATTATATTAATGACATATATTTTTTTTAAAGATAATATTATTCATTTTTTCTTTCCTTTTCACTCACATAAAATGATAACATCGTTCATGTACGTGTGGACTATCGCCTTCATGAAGCGATGTGACTCTCTTTTCATCACCAAGTCACAAGGATTAAATATATTAGTATATAATATTGTATATATGATATAATTATAATTATATAATTTTAATATATTACTTACCTCCTTTTCATAATGATTGTTGAAAAATGGAAATGTTATTCATGCGTACGTACAGCCTATCATCTTAATGGTCGTAACATGCTTCATTTTTCAAAAACATCATTCATGATTGGTTTTAAAATTTAAATTAATTAAAAATAGGATAATTATTTCATTATTATTATTTTATATATGATATAACTATATAATTTGGGAAATAATCAGAACTTTCATAACAAAACATGTGTGAGAAAACAAGGCAATTAACGCCTGAAATAATGAAAATAATGAAAGATTATTAATTAAAGTGTAATAAGATGTTATAAAAGGATCATATATGATATTATAAATATTAATATTGTTCTATAATAAGTTAATAACATTTTTAAAACCACCATATAGGAACTTAAATATCATTCAATCAAAAGGAAGCATAAAGTAAGGGTTTTCATCTCAATTTCATTTCATTGAGGCATATTCTGATATTATGTAGTTAATTTGTTTTATAGGGTGTATATAATACACATTTAAAATTTAATATCATGAATAATTCATTAATAACAAAATACATAATTTTACTTTACCAAAACTTTGGATGGTTTTTTATCATGGAAAATTTGAGTTTTACAATGGTTTTGGTAACTCTTAAATAAAAAAAATTGAGAGGGGGATAAAATTATGACTTTTAGATTTATTAAATTTCATTATCCATATATCAAAAAAATCCATGTAAATTTATGCACCACAAAAAAAATATGTGGTGATTATAATATGGATCCGGAAGAATTGAAATTTAGACAGAAAAACCCCACTTATAGCTTGGGTAGTAATTCAATCATAACATCTTGAAATATAAGGAATAAACTTGATCATAAAATACCATGAATAAATATATTTCATGATATAAAATCTAAAATATTCAATAAATAGACCACATAGAGTAAATTTATGTGCATAATACAAAACATGTCTCAAAGAGAGGAATTTGAGACGAAAAACTCATACATATTATCACAACTTCCATGGATGTGCATTAACCTCCAGTATAATAAACATAGATATAATAATAAATTAATTTATAACCTTAATCATATCTATTATTATTCATACTCTTCATAAATAGTTATTCTCTATATGAATTCTTACGATTTTCTACATTGGTGTTTATAGTTTTGATCATTTGTACTAGTTTCAAAATAGTGTTGTTCATATTCATTCTTATTAAAAATTAAATTATTACTAGGTCACTAAATTTTCTATTCATTATGATTTATAATAATTTATGAGGTTCCAAATTCTATCCATGAGTGTTTTAGACCTTATCCTTGAAGATGAAGTCGATAATAAGCATGTTTTGGTGATTTTTGATAAATGGGGGGGTGTTTCCCTAATTGATGAATTGGATATTGATCTATTATCTCCATGAAAAGTAATAATTATTTACAAATTTATATAATATTATACTAGTAAATAATTTTTCATAGTCATCCATGATATAAATGCATATCATTGTTCAATTAGGTAGTTAAACTGACCCAAATATGAATATACCCTGATTTAATTAATGATTATGAGGTGGTTTTTTTTAATATCATTATACAATTATCATAATGATATTATTTAGTTTTTATTAGAGTAATGTATTGTAATTTTAAGGATTTATAATCAAAATTAATGGATATGAAAATCATACACAATTAGAATAAAAGATTATCTTCTTTGTCACACTTATTTTAAACAATTAAACGAATGATGATCTTTTCTTGATCATATCAGTAATTGGTTCTCTAATTTTAAATATAAAAACATTGATGATATTATAAAAATCATATTTATCCTTTAATACCATCCCTATATACAACCTTTTATAGTGGTGAAGGAAAAAAGAAACACATTATGTCGTAGAGGCGGTAGTCATCACAACACACGAACAACAGTTTTGTTTTTATTAATGGATGAATTATATGAATAAATAATGATAATACCATTAATACAGTAGTATTATAGTATATAAATGATATAATATCATTATAATAGTGTGTATAGAATAAATTTGAAAGATGATAATTAAGAAGAAAACTAAGTAGTTGATAATACTCATGTCAGAGATTTGAATTTTCCTTATAATTTTCCTTGGAAATGTGGGACTTATGCTATGAAATGGTGATCATAAGATTTTGAAACTGGGGTAGGGTTATAATAAGAGTAAAATGGAAGAGTTACAATGAAAAATTCAAATGATATGTGAGTCTTGAAGTCGTGAAGATGGTACCTTTCTATAAGTGAGGATAAGGGTGGTTTTAGAAATACACAATGAATTTCAATAATTAAACTTCACTATTAAAGGGTAGAGGGATTCAAAAAGGTAAAATGGAAAAAGGGGGTCATTTTTGGTTGAGATAAACCTCAACCATCCATTTTAAAAGAAAAAATACATGTTTTTCCTTTCCCTCTTAGTAAAAGACCTTTTACCACTTTAACTTTTAAGCGAGGTAACTATTTTTTAACCTTAGTAATTAATTTTAATTAACAGGATTAAAATTGAACTGATTGAATAATTTTAATCTTATGATTTTAAATTTTAAAAACAAATATCAAATAAAATGTATACAGTTATTAAATTTTAATTATAAAATATAAACACTTAAACTCTTAAAATCGTTTTTTAGATAATTAACGTTTTTAAGCATTAAATTTATAAATAAGGTAAATTTATCTTGGTTATTAATTATAATTAAATAAATTTAATTATTATAAAACAAATAAAGGATATGAGTATTACAAGGAAATCTAAAACTGAATCTCTCTTGAAGAATACTTAATTCAAAGAAAATACTGAAAAGTGTTTTTATATTAAAGTAACATTTTAAATAGTTATAAAAATGTTTTATATAGGTTTTATAAGTTCAAATAATATTTTAAAATGAATAAAGATATTCCTAAAATTCATATTTTATTAAAAAAAAAATTTATAAATTTAGTGTCCATTCATATATAATGATAAAGTCATAAAAATTACAAGTATCATGAAAATGTATTTTTTGACTAAAAATCAACCATTTCAGAAAAAGATAAAAAAATAATATTAAGATAATTTTGATATTATAAGTTCATCAATGTAGTTATTTTATAAAATTTAAAACTATAAAACTAATATTTTAAATAAAATCATTAATAAAGGCTCTTTAAAGGGTGTAGTGTGTGATAGTTCATGATATAGTGTTTACATGCTAAAGTAGGGTATTTGGTATTACATTCTCCCCCAAAATAATTTTATCCATGAAATTATGGTATTTATATCATCCATTAATCAATTTAAGTTATCCATTTCTTATGGAATCTCTAGGCTACTAGATTTCCTCTTCTAGTTTGTGATTTCTCTAAAGGACTTTCACTAATCGAGTTGTCCAATTCTGCAACACTTTCTCTCTGGTGTCAAGAATCTGGACAGGTTCTTCATTATAAGACAAGTCAGGGTCCAAATCTATTCATGCATATGTGTACACATGTGATGTATACATAACTTATTTCCTCAATAGTGAAACATGGAATACATAATGTACTTTATTAGGTTTGGGCGTCATTGCCAACCAATAAGCTAAAACCCCAATTCATTCTAGTATTTTAAAAGGAATAATGTACCAAGGTCTTAACTTCCCATTTTTTAAAAATATTAAAAATACCTTCCACGGTGAAACCTTCAAGAATACATGATCCCCAACTTAAAATTCCAAGTATTTACATAGATTATCAACATAGATCTTTTGTATACTTTGGTAAACTTTAATGTGATCCAAAATAGTTCATACTTTAATAGTTTTCTCCTCTATAAGATTTGGTCCAAATAAATTTCCTTCTCCAAATTATTCCCAACATGTTAGAGTATGAAACCACTTCTCATACAATTCTTTGAATGTTGGAATCTTGATGCTCGAATGGAAGCTGTTGTTATATGAAAATTACACTAAAGGTATATATTAATCCTATATACCTTGTAATTTAAGAGAACATGATCTCAGAATGTCTTCCAAAGTTCGAAAAGTTCCTTCAAACTATCCATCTATCTGAGGATGATAGGTGAATATTAAATGTATATTAGTGTTGAGATCCCTTTGAATATTCTTTTAGAATTTTGATGTAAATTGAGGTTCATGATCAGATATAATTGATAGGGGTGACTTATGAAGCATTATGATTTCATTGATATATAGTTAGGAAGGTCACTCAAGAGGTAGGTCTTCACTTATTTATAAAAAATGAGTAGACTTAGTAAAATAATCAACAGTGACCCATATAGAATCATTATTCCTTGGAGTATTTATACATCTAGTGAAAATTATATTGTAACATTTTCCCACTTCCATATAAGTATAGGCGGGGGTTTCATGGCTCCCTTAGGATGTTGACTTTCAGCCTTCACTTTCTGAAATACTAAGAATTTGGAAATATAGTCCACAATTTTTCACTTTATACTGTCCCACAAAAAATGTTCTCTTAAAACATTATAAATATTTTTTATACTAGGGTTTATGGATAAATTTCATCTATGTGCCCCATATAGTGGTTCCCTCTTCAATTCTAGTATCCATGGAACATGTAACCTCTTATCTAACTTCAACACTACACCTTTAAAGATAATTTTTATCAATTTTCCATCATTCACTACATTAATATTCCTTTGTATGTTCTCATCATCCTATTGGTACTTCTCTATCCTTTCTAGTAATGATGGTTTATAAAATTATTTTAAAGGTAGTTATGGATCCCCTTTCTAAGAAATCACAATATCCATATTTACTAGATATCTATATATAGGATCCTTGTTAATCCTCATCATAATAATAATTCATGATCCCTCTTAATCAATTCATCATCCACCTTTTTTACCTTCCTTGGGTGGTAGTGTATCGAGAAATCATAGTCATTTAGCAGTTTCAACCATCTTATTTTCCTATTGTTCAGTGCTTTCTAATTGAAGATATACTTCAAACTATTACGGTCCATATATATATTTAATATCTCTCCATATAGTTAGTTCCTCTATATTTTCAAATAAAATATTATAGATTCCATCTCAATGATAGAATTTATATAGTTTTGTTTATTTCTTTTCAATTGCCTTGATTCATAGGTAATCACTTTATCATTCTTCATAAGGATACAAGAAATTACATTCTTTACTGCATCACTATAAATTACAAATCCTTATTAACTTGATGGTAGAGTTAATACTAGTTCATTAATTAGTATTATCTTAATATCTAAAAAAAATTTCTCACATTCAATTGACAATACTAATTTAACCCCTTTACATGTTAACTTGGTTAACATGTTGGATAACGAGGAAAAAAATAAACAAACAGCCAATAATAACTTTATAATACCAAGAAAATTCAAATATCAATTATGTTCATCAATATAATTCATTATTTTACTACCTTTGTCTTTAAAGGTAAAAATATATCACATCCTTGTATACAATTTTTCCATGAAAAGAGACTTCACCGAGTGAAAATTAAAACTTACTATACTTCCCATAAAATTCTTTTTTTTTTTGAGATTCTCTGTAATTATTTACAGATGAATCTCATGATATCCATATATCATAAAGTATATCAATATATTTTCAATTAGTACCACCAAAAAATTGTCAAGATACTCTTTTAATACTCTATCAATCATATCTATGAAGATAGAATATGACAACCCATAACTTTTAAGCACTTTATTCCATGATTTATTACATAAATTCACACATGATACAATACCAAAATATTGTGAGGCCTGGTGACTTTAGGTAATTAGATACATAACATAATAAAATGAAACATGATTATAATTATAGTATTTAAAAAATAAAAAAAAATCTCTTCTATTACATTGATCTTTTAATACTGCACATGATAACCTAGGGACGTATATAAGAAAGGGGTGAGCTATCAAGCCCGATAAGGGAATAATCAATGAATAACATGAAATTAGTAATAAATTTTAGTCAAGAGGTTTATCAAGGTGACATAAAAGGGGTGTGAATCATAAACATGAACATCAAATCATCATATAAGATGAAAACATCAAGGCAATATAGGAACATAGAAATAACATAAAACATGACATCAGAAGCATAATTCACGGCTAACCACCAATATATCATAACATAGTGTTATTTTGATAACCTACCATGCACCATATATGAAATATCATGATATAAAAACATTATATAATTCATTATAGTGATTTATAATTTTGGGCCCACCCATCACATTCATATTATGTACATACATCTTTTCACCAGAGAGATCATATAACATAAGAATGCCTTTCATCACTTTTAACCCCATGATTAAGGAGTTAGGTTTATATAAATAGAAGTCCCTAATTAATTTAAGTAATGTTAAAACTAGGTGAATACCCTTGAATGGAAATTGATATGGGTATTCGCTACACAAATGTTTGGCATGGAAAATCAGAAGATAATTTCCACAGCATAACGGTTATAAATAAAGGTTTATTTAAGGGGTGAATGAGAGTGAAAATTGGTCTATCGTTACATGGTAATCATAAGTTCAGTAAATTTATGTGTAAAAATGAATTATGATATTGAAAATTGTAAATCAAAATGGATTACTACAAAGAAGGTACTTAAAATAAAAGGAAGATGAGAGAGTCCCTTGCTTTGAGAGGGAGCTTCTAAAAGATTAGGAGGAGCTTCTTAAAATCTTGGTAACACTATGCAATGGATTTATAGATATATAGGCAGAGTAAATTCCTGATCAATGGATTTTTAGGGAATATTAGAGGGATTATGTGTATGCATTTATAGAAAAATATTAGGGATTCATTATTAATTTCTAAACTTAGGTTTTGGACTCTATATGATAAAATAATTAAAATCACAAACCTTCCCTATTTTTTTCCCATGGTTTCTAAAAAAGAGGATTTGTTTTCAATATTTTATAATTCAAAGAACATAAATATATAAAATAATACCCTTGGTGATTTGTAAGTGATTCATGTTCAAAAAGAATTGATTTTAAAACCATAAAATATAATATAGGTTTTGGAGGATGCATTATGGGTTTATAAAATTAATAAAATAAAATCAAAAATACATTATTTTAAATTTGAAGCATATTTATGGTCATGTATTTCTTTTATACTATTTATTAAATCAATTTTGGGAAAATATAATGTCATAATACATACTGTATATTTATACTGTATTTAATTTTTACCCAAAAATTTGACTATCTCATAAAATTATGAAAATTTCACTATTAGATAATTTAAATGTTTTTATTTCAAAAATAATTTTTATTTTATCAAAATAATTTTCCAAATATGATAATTTTAAATTTAAAATAAAAATACCTATTTACTGGAAAATAAATAGTTTTATGATATTAACCGCTTTTTGTCCCTTATAAAAATTAAATTAGACTTTATGAAAATATATTATCATCTATAGTTAAATAATTATTATCTAATAATAATATTTTATTAAAATATCATTTATTTAAAAAATTATTTAATTTATAAAAATAGTGTTTTAATTAAAACTATATATATTTCCTTGAAATAAAATTTTGATTTTTTCATGTCAAAACCAAATTTTTATCAAAAAAAATATATAATAATTGATAAAGTAATAATAAAAAGGGATAAATATAATCATTATTTTATTAAAATAAAATATAAAAATCTGTATTACTAGGTTCTAGATACATTAATATTTATTACACTAGTGTATTCCCTAGAGGTAAGGTGTGCGATGGTGGGACATCCTTGGGGGGGTTCAGTGAACATTTTTTGGGTTGTCTTCTCAATAAGCTTAAAATTTTCCCATAAATAGTTTCTTTCATGCATCATTTATTGAATTTCAACTTTGGATTGGTCAAGGAAAAATCCCAATGATTCTACCTCCCTCAAAATCTATAATAAATGGGCTTCATAGTGTACAATCATACTGGTCTAGGACATTACTTCTTCAGTTTGTGTCAATTGTATTTCATCATAACCCTTATTATATACTAACCTTAAGAGTCACTATGAAAAAACTACATTATCAATGGTTATGATGCTTAATGATCTTTTAAATCCAATAGGCTATATTGATCCAAAATAACCAAATTATTGCATGTGTTTTCTATAACTATATTAATTAATAATGAATTTATTCATTCAAAAAGGGAGTTTCATTTATGAAAGATTGGGTCATTACATTCTTACTCTCTTTTAAAATTTCACCCTTAAAATTACATTTCATACACTAAAATAGATGGTGGTACTTTTATTTCATCGCTTCTTCTAGTCCCCATGTCCTCTACTCAAACTTATGGTTCTGAAATAGCACTTTCTCTAGGTGAGTTTTCTTGTTTATAAGAACTTTCTTTCTACGTTATAAGATCTTCACTGATTATTCCTCATATGAAAGATTGGTCTCCAAAGGCACTACCTATGGATTCATTACATGCGAGGGTCTTGGTATGTAATTTCTCAAGAGAGATACATTGAACACATCATATACTTGAGATAGGTTAGGTGGGAGTGCTATTTGATAAGGTATAGATCTGGTGAGATTAATAATCTCAAAGGGGATGATGTATCATGGAATAATCTTTCCCTTATTTCCAAAACTTATGACTTTCTTCTAAATGGGTATACAAAGAAACACCTTATCTCTAACCTCAAACTCCTAGTCTTTTTAAGACTGTTTGAATAGATTTTATGTTGACTTTGTGTGGATTTAATATGATGTTGAATGGTTTGAACCTTCTCTGTCATCTCTTGGATAATATCAAGTACCATAAGCTTCCACTCACCAACTTCATCCCAACATGATAAAGTCTAACACCTCTTCCCATATAGATTCAGATAAGGTTCCATTTGAATTCTAGAATGGAAATTGTTTTGATATGATAACTATACTAGGAGAAGGTTTTGATCCTAATATCCTTGTAAATCCATTAAACATAATCTTATAAAATACTTTAGAGTTTGAATGGTTCTTTTAGATTGGTCATCCGTCTAAGGGTGATATATAGTATTGAAACTAAACTCTATATGTAGTTCTTGGTGAATTATTATCCAAAAACATGAAGTAAAACTTGTATCTTGATTAGATACAATGTATATTGGAAATCCATGTAGTATTACCACTTACCTTATATATATCTTGAAAAGTTGGTCAAGATAGAAATACTCCTGGATAGCAATGAAATGCCTTAAATTTCTAAGGATATTGACTACAACCCAGATGATGTTATTGACTTTATGTGTCTGAGGGAATCCTATGATGAAATCTATGGTTATGTTTTTTAATTTCTATACTGGTATGGGAAATGTTTACATTATAACCTAGGTCTTATGTCATTCAGCCTTGACTTTTTGGCATACCAATCATCAAGATACAAATTTTGAAATCTCCCTCTTCATGTTATACCACCAAATTTTTTTCTTCATATCTCTATATATCTTAGTTCTTCCTAGATGAATAGATAAGGATACGCTATGTGCATCATCCAAAATATCCCTCTTCTGTTGTGGTTTTGATGAGACATGTATCGAAGTTTAAAACCTTATAACTCCATCTTTATCAAAGTTAAATACTAGAATATTCACTACATTTTTTCTATATCACCTCATCAACTTTTTATTACTCCTTAGTCCTCCCAAGAATGGATAGTTGAGAAGTAATTTTATCACAGTTTGATAAATATCCTTTTATTATTCCCATGTTCGTCATTTTCATGTACAAGAAGATTGGATCCCTTTTAATATGCATCATGGATAGGGTTGTAGGATCCTTTATACTCAGAGCATCCAAAACATTATTTTCTTTATCAAGATGGTAATGGATTGAAAAATCATAATCCTTAATCATCTATAACCACCTTAGTTGAATCATATTGAGATCCTTTTGTTTGAATATATACTTGAGTCTTTTATGATCTGTATATATGTCACTCTTCTCCCTATAGATATATTTTTACCAAATCTTTAAGGTGAAGATCACTGTAGCCAATTCAAAATATAGAGTTAGGTAGTTATTCTCATGGGTCTTTAATTTCTAGGTGGAATATGTTATCACTTTTTCATCTTTCATGAACACACAACCCAAGCCCTATTTGGATGAATTTTTTTTATATCAAAAATCCTTCCCCACTGGTGGGTAATATTAATGCAGGTGTGGTGATTAGCCTCTTATTTAACTCTTTAAAGCACTCCTCACATTCATCCATCCATAAAAACTTCACTCCATTCAAAGTTATCTTGGTTAGTGTTCTTGAAAATAATTTAAAGTTATAACAAATTGATGATAGTACCTAAATAATCTAAGGAAACTATAGATCTCCATCACAGATGTTTGTATGGTCCATCCTTCAATTTCATATTTTTTTAAGGATCCACATACATCCCTTATTTAGTGAAAAAAATTCCCAAGGAATGTTACTTTCTCCATCCAAAACTCACATTTACAATAATTCACATAAAACTGTTTCTTTTTTAAGGACTTTAATACAACATTCATATGCTTCTCATGTTCCTACTTAATTTTTGAGTAGATAATAATATCATCTATAAAGACTTCCAAAAAATTATTTAGGTAATCCTTAAATATTTTATTCATTAAGTCTGTGAATATAGCTGGAGAATTAGGTAGTCCAAATGACATCACTATGAACTCATGGTTCTTGTACCTTATATGAAAAAATGTCTTGGGATATCCTCCTTCTTCACCTTTAATTGATAATATCCCAATTGAATATCCATATTATAGAAGTATTTTTCTTCACGTAGCTGATCAAACAGGTCATAAACCTGTGATAGAGGATACTTTTTATTTTTCATAGTTTTTTTGAGCGCACAATAATCAATGTAGATATACGCATTGACCCATCCTTTTTCTTAAAGAAAAGGGTCGTCACACCCCATAGTGAAGCACTTGGTCATATAAATACTTTATCCAGATTATAATGTAGTTTCTTCTTTAGCTCTTTAAATTCAAATGTGGCCATTCTACATAGAGTCTTGGATATTGGAAAATAACCAGGTATAAGTTTTATTGAGAACTCCAACTAACAACATAGAGGAAGACTAGTAAATTATTTGGGAAACACATCATTATATTCCTTATAATGGTCATTTAATTAGGGATAATATTTTCATTATTCTCTATCATTTGAGGTAGATACACTTACTCATAATCCTATAATATTCTTGCTTAATATGATGATACCAAAGGAGATTCATCTTCCACCTTACACTTGTATATAATCGAATGGTAATTTATGATATCAAGGGTGATTTCATTATCTAAGAAATTTATATTAGCTATATATATGGAAATTTAATACATACCTAAAATTACATCAAATTCCTCTCAATGGAGTATCATAAGGTTTGTTGGTAAATTCATCCTACAAATATATATTAGGGATAAATTATATACTTAGGATGCAATAATTGCCCAATTTTCCATTTTTACTAATAGATTCACTTTCATGTCATAATTTGGTGTTTGAATGGTTCTAATAAACTTGTGTGATATGAAACAATACATATAAATAGAATCAAATAGTATATTTTCTATTTTTGAATGAACAAACAGCATACCCATCACCACATCATTTTAGGGATCCACCTAAGTTGTTGTGATGTCATAAGCTCACCCTTTTTCTCTAGGCCTTGAAGTTTATTGGGTTCTATTATCATCAACAACCCTTAGATTAGTGAATTTATTCGCATTGTGTCCTTGTTCCTTGTAGTTAAAACATTAAACAACATATTGAGGGTTCACTGGAGCATTCCTTTCTTCCATCACATTGGTGGGTTTCTCCCATTAGAATTAGCTTACTAGGTTCCCTTATTTCCCACATCTAATGAATTTCCTTGTCCCCTTTAGGAAATTTCCATGATGATTCTTTCCACACTTTTAAAAAGTTGGATGATGGACTTTCTTTCCCCTTTGAGATTTCTCTATCACGCTATGAGAATTAAAACTCATTATATGCATCCTAAATTTTAATTCATGATATTTACTGACCACCATCTTGACTTTAGGGTCCCATTGGATAATTTCCCATATCTTTAAAAGTCTCTAATCACCAAATATTTTTATATACTTAGATTTATACCATTAAATAAGTGGTAGAATTTACTTTTAGTGTCAATGAAAAAAGAAGATGCATCATTAATGTTTTGTGAAGTTCTCCTCATACACGCTAATTGATTTTTCATCCCTTTTATTGAGGATAATAAAATACCTATACATTTCCAATTAGAGAGTGTGAGGAAAATATTTATCAAAAAATATTTTCTAAAATTATTTCCATTCCATCACTTCAATCTCTTCCTCAGGAATCATGTTTTGTTATTAACATCCACCATGGTTCAGCTTCACCCTCCATACAATAAATAGTCAGTTTGACCCTCTCTTACTCATAGCACTTAAGGATATAGAAGATATTTTCAATGGATTTAATTCATTAATCGTGATTAAGGGATAAAAATATCTATTGAACACTACTAGAAAATTAACCTATATCCATGGTTTGGAACCATAGGTATAGCCCATAAAAGTGTGGGTATATGATATACCCATGGTTTAGAGAACCATGAGATCTTAAGCTATTAGTACGAATTTGAGTTATACCCACCATTTGAAAATGATATTTCCATAGTTATGAACTCTGTAAACAGGTGTATGGGAAATATTCTATCATGTCAATAACATTGTACCCATGGTTCTGAAACTGTGGGTATTGGATTTTAAAAAATTTCTCCCTATAGATTCAAACCTTGGACCACCACTATAGAATCCAAGCACCCAACCACTTCACCACATATGATTATTGGTATAAAAATATATATTTACTTATATATTTTTGTCAAACCATGGATATTGGTTGAAAAATGTTGAAATATTTATTCCTGTCTTATAAACCCTTCACCAATGACCAATCTATAAATCGAGGTAAGGTGATTTTTTATGGATTAATACCCTTTGTTGGTTATACCTAATCAAATGTGAATTGAATCCTTAACAGATTAGTTTGTAGTTCGATGTTTGAGTTTTCAATTGGTATTTATCTTAATAATAATTAGAATTGATAATAATTTTTGATAATTATTATTATTATTCATTTTTTATTCTAATAGAAACTAATTGAGGCTAACACAAACATTGGACAAGGTTCATTTTTCATATTTTTATTTTGTGTGTTTATCTTCCCATTCTTGGTGTGTTCTTCATAGGTATCCAATTTGGTCAGTCATTTGACAAATACCTGGCAGAAGATTATTACATAATTGATATTTGGTGAAACATATCATTACCATGGGTTTGGGATAGAGATTTATGGCATGTTTGGGGTTTTTAACATCATGGGATTGATTGGGTGCATTTTAGATATACCAGTGTGAGGTTTTTGGCATCCCAACATGAATGTGAAATAGAGACACAGTTCAAGTGAATTAGTGGCCTGGATCCGGCCACTGGTGTTGGATTGAGTGGAAACCAGTAGTTTGGGTTGCATCACCCAGTGGTGTCGGGTGTGGTGGAGGCAGCCACGAAAAGCATGGGGAAACCCATGATGACTACAAACCAACGAAATAGTGGTAGCTTCGGTCCAGTACAGGGGATAAATCAGTTTAGGGTGATGACGATAGAGGCGGCCAATGCTCCAGGTTGATCGTCAATAGCCGAAGTCAAGGTCTTATCCCTATTCAATGGTTCGTGGTGTCCACCCCCCCCCCCCACACACACACAACATTCTGGAGAAGATAGGGGAGGAGAGAGAAGAGATAAAATAATAATAATAGTGTTAATATTATTATTAATATTGAATCTAGCTTCTATGGTATCTCCTCCATGAGATTTCCGATTGATGAGACATAAGTGGCATCATGACCCTCATTTTAATGTGTATGTCTCAAGATTGATATAAATTGTTTAATTCAGGCTCATGACTCGGGCCCATGAAGTGTTGTCCATGCATTATATGGAAAAATTCTTTTTTCGATAGGTATCAATTTTGGGAAAGTAACTAGCCTAACCTAAGTTTTTTTTCATGTGTTTCATTGTTTAATGATATTTTTGAATATTTGTATCCATTTTTAGTGACATATTAGTGGTGTAATAGTCCAAAATTTTTATATATGAACACTATATATGATAGCGCGCATGATACGAAACACCAATCATAGAAAACAATATAAAATCATGAGACTTTTTGATATATTTACTATTTTAAATAAATTAAATACATTATATAGCTTTAAATTCATACAACACTGATTTTATCTTACACTAAGTATAAGAACAAGTTTCTTTGATAGCTTGTGTTACACACAAGACTGAGTTTTACTGAAAAAACAATATACTATTAATATTATTATTATAACCTATTTGTTGGAATGATAGGTGAATTATGAAGATATATATTTTAAAAAAATTATTCGTTATCTATTTATCATAAAAAATAATAAAAAACATTTAAAAGAAAAATAAATGATTTAGGAAAAACTGTATTTTTCCTAGAAAATGATTTAGTCACACTTAACGCAAATAATTTAAAATTATTTTTTAACACTATTAGGAAACTTATTTGAAAAAAAATGAATTTTTGAAATTCTAATACCAAAATTATATTAGAATTAATTTTGAAATTTTTCTAAAAAAGTTTCATTTTTTATGAATAGAGAAAAATACTGGATTTTAATTAAAAATGCCTTTTTTGTTTAAATAATTTATTATGTTAAATGATATTTTTAATTGGTTTTAAAGTAAATATAGTTAAATTATATATATATATATATATATAAATACAATTTAGGTCATTGGAATCATTTTCATATTTAAGTTTGATATAAAGATATTGTAAACTTTTAAACATTTTCACGTTAAAAACCTACTTCCTCGCTACGTCTGCGGGATCAATTTTGAATTAATTTTTTACAATTATGTGGATTTAATTTGTAAAAATGGATTAAATATTTTGGATCATCATAATTTATAATTTATAATATTTTCTTACCAAAATTATTAGTGAAAAGTGTTAAAATTAAATAAAAAAATTAAGGAAAAAATTGATATACTCGGTGGTTAAACTTTGAATATAAGGTGTAAAAATGACCCAAAACTTATAAATAAACCCATTTAATGGCCATATTTTGAAATCATGCCTTATATTATAGATAATGTACCATTATTGGGGCCTAGTGATATGAAAAAAAACGTGGGTCGAATTCACACTTCCAAAAAATTACAAGTGTGCCACACAGTTCACTTATAAAAGGCCTCCCCCCATCCCCTATTCTTCACACCTTCAAACCACTTTGGTTTAGAAAATACCTACCCAAATAACTAAAAAATTCCCCCCCCCCTAATATTATAAGCCTTATTTTAAGAATAAATCCAACCTTTGAAGGCTTTAGTAGAATCCTAAGGAGGATACCCAAAGAAGAGGTAATGTTTTTCAACAAGCATCTTTATTTTACTTATTTCTCCACCTCCTTCAATTTTTATTACACCATGATGATATAATTACATCAAAATATAATATATAATATGATTTTTTTTATAATAATTTCATGAGTTACAACCTTCACTACTTCCATAAATTGGGTTATGAAATCATCATCTATGTGTTCGATGGACTACCACCTCGCGAAACAATGCCATTTGTTTTTCCATTTACACCCCTCAAGTTTGGGTATGATGATAGATATAAATTATATATATGATATTTTAAAAATATTTATACCTATTTAGTCACTATATTACATATATATGTTTACCTTATATTCTATAGGAGACACGATAATAGTGTTCGTGTGTTTGATGGACTACCGCCTTGCGAAGCGATGGGATTTGTCTTTCACTGAAACTTCACATGGAAGGTGATAAAAATAAATTTAATGATTATATGTGATATAAATGAAAAAATTATGATATTAATTAAATATTTAGAATTATTTAAAGATAATATACATTATTTTATTTCTTTCATTCTCACTCAAGTGAAGGTGATAACATCATTCATGTACGTGTGGATTATTACCTTCATGAAGCGATGTGACTCTAGTTTCATCACCACACCACATGGATGAAATATATAACTATATAATATGGTATATATTATATCATGGTAATTATGTAAAGTTAATATATAATTACCTAATTTCTAAATTGATTGGGGAAATGGAAATATTACTCATGCGTACGTACGACCTACTGTCTACATGATTGTAACATACTTCATTTTTCATAATGATATTTCATGATTGGTTTAAAAAGTAAAATTTATGTAAAAATACGATAATTATTTCATTATTATTAATCTATATATGATTTAACTATATAATATGGGAAATAATTAGAAATTTCATAAAAATATGCATTAGAAAATAAGGAAATTAACACCCGAAACAATGAAAATAATGAAATATTATTAATGAACAGTTAATAATATGTTATTAAAGGTTCATATTTGACATTATAAATATGAATATGGTTCTTTAATAAGTTAATAAAATTTTTAAAACCACTATATAGTATATTAAATCTATTTCAACCAAAATAAATCATAAGGTAAGGACTTTCATCTCAATTTCATTTCTTTGAGGCATATTCTGATATTATACACCTAATTTATTTTATATGGTGTATATACTATAACTTTTACATATAATATCAGGAATACTTAATTTATCATGATATATTAAGTTTCAATTTTAATTATTTCGTATAAGGGCATTTCAATTTAAAGTTATCTAATAGAAAATAAATTTCATAACTCAATATCTTTTTATTGGGTAATATTACTTCTTCGTTGTCATTGATATTCTAAGATTATGTGTATAATGAATTTTTAATATATATTATTTTATTTCCACTTTTTTATGTTTATTTATAGTTGATATGCATAATAAAATCATTGATTAATTCTCACCCCAACTTTATGATCATTTTAAGGGTTTGTTTCACGATCTCATTCTAATCGAGATTTTTTATTCTTAAATTTACATTGAAGTAAATTATAAGATCATTGTTTAATAAAACCATTCATTTTATTCTTCTATGGTCATTCATGATCTTTTTCAAGTGATAGTATCATTTTTCACTCTTTGGTATTTAACATTATTAATAAAATGTTCTAATAAAATCTGACCTCATTTCTCTCTTTGGTCAGTAATTCATTTTCCTAGAAAACCATGTTTTATAAAAATGTTTTCAAAAATGTTTTCTTTGACCTTTTAAAACTTATTTATTTTATATATTTAAAAAAAACAAATGAATCTTGTTTTCTCTTTCCAAACAAGAAACTTTTCTATCCATTATACCATGTAAAAGGAACGTTGTTATGGAATGTAAAAAATTACCTACCAATATTCCCATAATTTATTTAATGATTCCTTTTCAATTTTATGAGAATAATTTTAAATAATTTTTTTTTAAAATAAAAAAATTTCAAAAAAATTTCAAAAGAAATTTCAAAATGGAAAGAATATTTTCCTCAAAAAAGTTAAAGATATTTTATGGTATTTATATTCATCAATAATAGAAACCCTTTATTCTTACTCTAGTGGTTGTATGTTAATACCATGAATATTCTTCATCTAGATGGTTTGTGGTTATTTTGACCAAGTAAAGTATTGACATTCACTTCCTTGATTCAATTTTGTAGTCAATAAGCTTCCCTTGAAATTATCACTTTTCTATGATCATTGGACATTAAACTTACCCTAAATATCCATATTATTTTTCATGGATATTTTCATTGTCTAAACCGTATACCATTTTTACATGCAGTGTTTACTTTAACAATTATTTTATTATCTAAGGAAATATTGATAAATTTTTATTTTTTACTCAATATTAATATTTTATGATAAGTAATATTATTTATGAATTAAATTGATTATTTGATATATGATTAATTATTTAGACCTAAATAAATGGGTGGGCCTAATTAATAATAGCCTCTCAATGCATCGGTAGTCTAATGGGAAATATTAGTTGTCTATCCTTAGTAAAATGGGTTTCTACCCATCAGTTTTAAACTTTCTTGAGAATATATCTTGATGATAAAGGTATCATGTTCCTAGGAAACATAATGTACAATAATTAAGAATTTCCTTCATTAAGAGTTCAGTTATTATTATCTAGGATATTTTCACTATGAAACTATCTATGGATGAATTTAATTTTTAATTTATTGATTAAATGTAATTTTTTCAATTATTTATCTTTCATTATTAATTATGACTTAGTTAGTTATTTAAATGAAATGTTTGTTTAGTTATTCACCTTTCCATATTGATTATTCCTTATCCAGTTTTTAAATGGCATGTGTGTTCTATTATTTATCTTTCCATGTTGATTATTTGTATTGATTTATGATAGATTCCACCATAATTAACCCTTAATGATCATTTTATCTAACCCTTATTTTGTTTCCTTTACTCAGGATTCCATGAATTTTACTATAAATGATATGCATGGATACCGTATATGGGATAAAGTAATTTTTTTTAAAAAATATGATGTTGTAATTTTTGTATTCGAATGTAATATATGAATCAAGTATGTATCTAGATTACCAATATGACTAATCTATTTTGCCCTTCAGAATGTGATTCCATGTATCGTATGCCAATGTAATTATAGCAGGAACTAGCTCTGGGTTATTAAAATTGGTGTCATGATAGTTTGAATCAGAGAAAGTTTAGATGAAATCTTGAGAAATGGATTTAGGAAAACATATATTATAGAACATAACCCTGAGATAGATTTTTAGGATAAGTATACAAGAACATCCTAAAGTTTTGGTAAGGTAGATATTATGTAGTTTTTTCTATAAATACATCCCCATATAAACAATAAAAGTGGAAATAGTTCAAGAATAGATGTACCTATGGTTAATAACTCTGAGAAGATCACACCATTCTTAACTCGAGCATTAACTGGTATACGACATAAAGACTTATTGTGCACCTGGTTTGAAACTCTTAAGAGATATTATTAGGATAATTTACATTTTATTTACAAAAAAAGTGAAGGATTTAGATAGATAATGATAATGAATTTCCTAGGTTAAAGCATATATCAAGGAAATACCTAAGTTGAAATAAAATGGTTGATGTATTTATTGGTATTCTAGAATTATATTATAGAAGTATTTTTAGAGATGGTAATTTGGGATAAGAATTATAAAATATCTAATGATTGTGTTAAATTTTAGAAGCATATATTTCTTTATTAACATAAGTTTTATGGATACCATTATTGGTTTATGATTCTAAGATTGGTCATAAGATTGATATATTAAACATCATTTTTTTTAGGTTGAATGTGATTATATTCTACCGTGATTAAGGATATTCTTGGAGAAATTTATATCAAGTATATGTTTTAGTGGAAAATTATTTTGAGTAGTAATTCCTTTACATTTTATAGACATAAGTTTAAAATAATTGATAACCATTAAGGTTAATAAGATCATTAATAACATTATAATAATAGTCAAATAATATTATTATAAATTGAAAAAAAATATGTCGAAAAACTTAGTAAAAAGGTTATTTGATTTCAAGGAAGTAAATCATTTTTTTTTGG
Organism: Viscum album; assembly: GCA_963277665.1. NCBI lineage: Eukaryota > Viridiplantae > Streptophyta > Magnoliopsida > Santalales > Viscaceae > Viscum > Viscum album. The sequence goes on from OY728156.1 coordinate 1,815,980,239, forward strand.
GAACTTTATATGAATTATATAGTTTATAAAAATGAAAACTTGAATGCAGGGTGCAACCCATCACATCTAGAAAGGCAGTGGGGCTTGAACTTATGAATGAAGGGAGATAAGGGTTTCACGCCTACCATCGGCCTATGTGATGTCCTGGTTAATATGCCATTGTGTTTAGTTAAACAATTTGATGAATAAATATTAATGATGAATTGGTAGTATTATTTTTGAGGTTTAGATATTAATTTATTTTATTAAATAACTTTTTTTAAACATATTGGTTTTTGAAAATAGTTAGATTCATATGGAAATACTTGTAAATATTTTTTAGACCTTATTATCTCTTAAATGTTAATTTTAGTGATTTGGGTATAAAAAATTGATTTTTGGATATTTATTTCTTGGAACAAGTAATTAATTATAAATTGATCAAAGAATAGCCAAACAATGAAATTTTTCTTAGGAAATAGAAACATATCAAGTAAGTATATTTCATTATATTCTTCAAATAGTAAAATAATTCCTTAAATATATAAAAATGATCTTCAAATAAAATTTTATCATATTACCATCATTTCTAATGGAGTCAATGACCTTTTCACACCTATTAGATTTATGGTTTTGAGGCACTCAACTTTCCATTGATCATTCGCTTTCTTATGATCAATAACCTCAATCACTCTCTATAAATATTTAATCCTTTTCTCCATTTTTATATATTCACTTTCCACCAATGTTATCCTACTTAGAAACATATATATGTGTTATTCTATATGAAATTTGTAATTCCATTTCTCTCCTATTAAGGAGATATTTTATTAACTCTTTTATGATGTGGATTTTTCAACAATGGTATTTCCAAATTTTAAAACCTTGTTTACTAAGTAAAATTTTAAATTGTTAGGATTCAATTTATATTTGGTGGGTAGAATGTAGCTCCCAAAAATTTTAAAATATTGATATCATATTTGATGACATGTATGACACACAACATCAAGCATAGAAAGGAATATAACAAATTGATACTTTATGATAAATTTACTATTTTAAATAAATTATATATCTTGAAATACACATAAAACTAATTTTGACTTGTGTTACATGAAATAAAAAAATTCTTTGACAGTCTGTGTTACATGCAAGACTAAGTTTTACCGAAAAATAATATATTATTAATATTATTATCATTACCAAGCTGTTAGAATATAATTTATGAATAGGATTAACTAAATTATGAAAATATATATTTTACACACATTTATTGGTTCTCTATTTATTGTAAATAATAATAATAATTGTTTAAAATAAATAGAAAATGTTTTTGGAAAAACTGTATTTTTCTTATAAGACGGTTTAGTTGCTCTTGACACACATACATTAAAATTTATTTTTAACACTTTTAGGAAATTTATTGGAAAAATTTAAACTTAATTTTTGAAATCATAATACCAAAATTATATTAGGGTGAATTTTTTATATTTTTCTGAGAAATTTCATTTTTTGATGAATAGTCAAAAATACTAAATTTTAATTGAAAACTACCTTTTCATCTCAAAAATTTATAATGTTAAATTATATTTTGAATTTATTTCAAAGTAAAAATAGTTAAATTATACATATATTAATACAATTTATGTCATTTTAATCATTTTCATATTTAATTTTGATATAAAAATATTGTAATCTTTTGAAACTTTTCACTTTAAAAACCTACTCTCACGCTACGTCTATGGGACTAATTTTAAAATAATCTTTTCTAATTATGAGGATTGAATTTATAAAAATAAATTCCATATTTTTAATAAAAATAATTTATAATTTATAATAAGTTAAACTTATTTTTTTACCAAAATTATTAATGAAAAAAGATAAAATTAATTACAACGATTAAGGAAAAACATGTTTACTTAGTGGTTAAATTTAGAATATAAGGTGTAAAAATAACCCAAAACATACCAAAAACCCATTGAATCACCATATTTAGACCTTATTCATTTTATTATTGATAATTGGACATTATTAGGTCTTTTTTAAATGAAAAAAATATGGGTGAAATTCACTCCTAAAAAATTACAAGTATACCACTCACCCCACTTATATAATCCCCCCTATTCTTCACACCTTAAACCCAATTTGTATCAAAATATACCCAAAAAAATCACTCCCCAACTTCCCTAAAATTATCCTAGAATACTTATTTTTTAATAAATCCAACCTTTCAAGGCTATATTGCAAACCTAAGGAGGATACCTGAAGAAGAGGTAATGTTCTTCAACGAGCATATTTATTTTAGTTATTTCTCCACCTCCTTTAAGTTTTACTAAACTATGATGATATAATGACATAAATATATTCCATATACTATGAATTTGTTATAATAAGGTTGTGAACTACAAAAATCTCTATTTTTATCAAATGGGTTATGAAATCATTGTTCATTTGTACGGTGGACTACCACCTCGTGAACCAATGTCTTTCATTCTTTCATTTCCACCTCTCAAGGTTGGATATGATGATAGATATAAAGTATATATATGAAATTTATAAAATATTTATACCTATTAAGTCACTATATCATATATATATTTTTACCTTCTATTCCATAGCAGACACTATAATTTCGCTCATGTTAACGGAGGACTACCCCCTCGCGAAGTGATGTGATTCGTCCTTCACTCACACTTTAAATGGATAGTGATAAAGATAAATTTAATGAATATATGTTATATAAATGATATTATTATGATATTCAGGAAATATTTACCATTTTATAAATATAATATACATCATTTCCTTTAATTCCTTTTCACTCACATAATGATGATAACACCATTTGTGTGCGTGTGGACTACCATCTTCACGAAAAGATATAACTCTCTCTTTATCACCATAAAAAATTAATAACATATATAAGTATATAATATGGTATATATTATATCATTATAATTATATAAATTAAATATATTACATACCTCATTTATATAATGATCAGTGAAAAATGGAAATGTTACTCATGATTATGTACGACCTACCGTCTCTATGATCATAACGTACTTCATTTTTCAAAACCATTATTCATGATTGGTTTTAAAAATATAATTGATGTAAAAATATGATAATTATTTCATGATTATTATTTGTTCATATGATATAGATATAGAATATGGGAAATAATTAGAACTTTCATAACAAAACACACATGAGAAAAATGTTGGAATTTGTGTCCTAGGACCAGCTGATTTTACTTTGATTACATATATATTTAATGTAATGGATATTAATTAAATATATTATTACATATTTTAAATTTTTCTCCATTAATTTAATGTAATAATTTATCATATTATTTTTCACATTGATATGGTCATAGTAGTTCCCCACTATGATGAGAACCTTAAAGTGTTATGACAATATTCTTAATATAGTTTTGTGGTTGGATAATGTAATATGATGGGATACATAGTATAATACTATCAGGTTCAAGTACTCATAAGAATATGAGGATTATTATCATGAATTTTTCACTTGGTAATATCAAATATGGGTGATTATGAAAATAGACCTTCCAGTAGAAATTCTGCATGTTTTGGTGTCATCGGATATTTCTATCTATGAGCGTGTGTAATGGTCCATATAATTTAGGATTATCATTAATGAATTTCATGACTCATGCACTTATATTTACTAAAAAAACTATCATTACATATTTTGGTGGTAAGTAGAGTATGTTGGGTGTGTCATGATTTACATGTCATTAATGAATAAGCCGAGGAAGGATTTGTCCCTTCCATCTTTATAAAAGCTGATTTCTCGGCCCTTTGATTGGAATATAACCATCACCCTAAATTCCATGGCCATGGTGTTATGGATTGTTTAGTTTAGATATTAAAAGAAAGATATATCAATCATATAGGTTGGTGACTATAATGTGAAACCTACTTTATGAGATATTGTGATAAAAGGATTATATTATATAGTGAGCATTCTTATATGGTTGTTGTTATTGCGACATTAAGTAATTTCTCTTGGGTGCCTTGACCCGATAGTAATCTTAGACTTTAGGCAATACCACATAATTCCAATGAGAAATAATCTTATATGGTCACACACTAATTGTTTCTGTATATCTCAATTAAATTCTATTTTAATGTAGTTAATAGAATAAATATTATTATCAATACCGATGAATAATTTTATTCAAGTTATATTGATCGCATAAATTTAAAAAATATTTTTTCATTGGTATGTAAATAAAAGTATATATTTTTTATTTTATTGAATATTTAATAAATATTTATTTATGAATAATTTAATTATTCATGTATTTAATAAATACTGAGGAGTTATAACGGACTAAGATCATGTACGGTGATAAAATAATTATTTACAAGCAGGTAAATATTATTTTTCAATTTGTACAAGTTGGTGCACCAAAAAATATTAATAATACTATTATAATGTGTCATGGGGTTTATTAAAGTTTTAAATTTTATTTTATTGTCTACATTCAATTAAATAATATTTTAACCTAAACTATTGCTCTATAAATAGATGGTTAGGTCTATTGTGAATTACATCTAAGATTGAGAATAGATAATTGATGCACACAATGAATTCTCTCTCAAATCCTCCTTTTATCTTCATTTCAAGAACAAGAAACTCAATAGATTTTTCTTCAAGACTGAAGAATGAGTGATTTATAATGAACAACACAATACATTCAATTCGCCACGCTAGCACCCAGATATCGAGTGTCATTTATCAGAGATCATAGGAGCACATGTGGATCACCACAAAAATTGATTATATCCTTTTATCCCCACAATGTAATAAATACAATCCAAAGGGGAATTTTCAGATGATCAACATTCATCAATGAAGAAATTTTTTAATCACATGTATTAATTTATACATATATTAAATAAATTAATTATAAATTTGACATACGAGACCCCGCTCATGGTTTTGGGAAATGATAATTAAAATAAATTTTAATATATCACCCGACCCCGCACACTTCCTCTATGCCTGAAACCAACAAGTGGTATCATATCGAGCATGTTTAAATTTATAATTATTTATTTAATTATTGATATCTGCGCAATTATGGTTTGATTTTCATTTCATGTTATTAATTATTTAATTTTATTTGAATTAACATGTAATCGGAATATTAATCATGTTAGTTTAGTGTTTCATTTTCTTAATGGTTTAAGAAAAAATGAATAATGACCAGAGATTCTATTAGGAAGTGCCAAATCTTTTGCTGGTAAAATTGGGTTACACAGCATGTAGCCATATCACACATTGTGTATCCATGCACATTGTACCTAGATGTGTCGAGCAATTACTTACATGCAGTGTATTTATTGCACATTTTTTGTTGACTGAGCCAATCTAGAACATGAAAAGTATAAACATGGTGTCTAGCTTGTATGTACATGCCCTGTAATCTGGCAGAGTTAATACACCAAAGCCCCAGGTTTGTGACTCAGATACATAGAAACTGAATTACATGATGTGTATTTGTATTGTATAATCTGTGTAGTCTCTCAATTAATGGTAGAATATTATTACATTAAATTGACAATTGTAACATTAAAAACTTAATTTATTTATTAACACCTATTGTGCATTTGAAATTTTAATAATGATTTTAATGTTTTTAAAATGCTCAATTAATGTATTGTAATAAATATTTCATTATTGGTTTTTTCATTTATTTTCCATGAATAGAATAAATTATGGGTATCTCTATTTAAGTTTAAATGAACATTAAGATAAAATCTAATTAATTTATTTATTTATTAATTAATTAATGCAAGAATATTTTTCTTAATAATAAATAATGAATAAATTAATTAATTCTAGTGGATTATTTTTTCATATCCATTAAATTTTTGACCATTCATGATCTTGAACAAGACTTGTGTATTCATTGGATGTTTCAATTTAATTTATTTCATGATTTTTCAATTATTTACTATTAAATTAAATATGATGGTATGTGAGTAATACCTCCCTCCATTATTATGTAGGACTTGTGTATTCAAGGATATTTATGTCATACCCTTTTAACCAATCCTTTGGTTCCCCTCACCTACGTGTGAGTCATGAATACATGTAATTAATGGAGTATCCCAAGGCATGTGGAGGCGGTTTAGGATTGAACCACAATGATGCCAACTCAGGTGATATAGAGGTGTAAAGGTGGAATGTTGTAACTCATACCAAGATCATAAAAGGAGTTATTTACCTTGGGTCATAGGATGATTTATTATCTTCTAATTAAGTCAATCGTTTGATAAATCTCATGAATGGGTCATTTTATTATTTATTTATTTCTATCTATGTAATTATTTATTTTATGGATACAAGGTTGTAATCACATAAATAAATGAATTAATATACAAATAAGGAATTTAAATAAATCTATTATGCATAAATGTTTTATCCAACATGGTTAATTAATTAAGTAACATCCACTTAATATTAACAAGAAATATAAAGGGTAAAAAAGATAAAATTTATGCATAATAAATTAAATAAATTAATTATGGGTAAATATTTTATTAAGGAACTACATGTCTATAGTTGAAAAAGACTCACCAGCCTAAATAACTTCAAGTATCTTGATCAACCCATGTTGGGGTTATGAAATAGGGAATATGGATCCTTGACACTATAATGTTAAATCAAATATAAATTCTGAGTTCAATGGTGAGGGGAATTTATACTTGATAAAATAGTGGTATATTTAATACAATTAATTTATTTATTATTTATCGCATTATTTTTAATCAAGAAAAGTACTAATAACCTTATCTTTTTAATTTTTGAATAAACTGAAAATATATTCATCCACATTATCCCTACGATATATATTTTATGAAGAAAATATCTTAAATAATAGTGAATTCTAGGAATAGTAAAGATACCTTCAGGTTGTTCTACACCATGAATGAAAATATTACGTTATAGAATTATCAATGCCTAATATTTATGCTAAGAAGGTGAGTGATGAAGATTTCCTTGTCTATGAAAAACATTCGAGTTATATATTCGATGTTAAATTTTTTTATGTTTTCAACAATGTCTAGTGAACTCATGAAGTATCATGAAAACATGGATGAATATAGCATGCTTGAGAACCTCCACGGTCTTTACTAGAAGTGATATAAATTGGAATGATTTGAAATATCCAAGGTGCTATTTAAATTAAATCTTGGATAGTTTTCCCCAATTGGGACTCATGTAGTCAAGAACACTATCTATATTGAGAGCCTATAGATTCTAGGGTTTAAATCTCCAAATAAATGGGCACCGATCTCATTCAGGAATCACTCCCTCAGAGATTCTCCAGATTTGTTGTCAATTTTAATATGAAAAAAATTGAGAAGGTATTTTCTAGATATTCTAACTCTTCTTCACTAAATAGATAAGGATATTAATTGTGACAATCCTTCTATACTTATGGTGAAAAATGGAAAGGGAAAGCAAAGATATTTAATCCCAAAGCTTCTTCACAATATTCCAAGAAGAGTAATATAAAGGGGAAAGAAAGGGAATAGGATTCTGTCTATTTTTCATGTGTAAATAAGGGCCATTAGAAGAAAAATTAAACCCAACCAAAGAAGTAAGAGGAAGCTTCAAGTGCATTTGTTTTCTATTAAAATTTATCGGTTTCTAAAAATTGGGTATTAGATACAAATTTGGATGCTCATATATGTATTCAAATATCCTAACCAAGTAGATTCAGAAATATTGACTAAGGGGAGGTAGATATAATAGAATCAAATAGATATAAACTTTATATTGTAGTAATCATGTACTACCACCTCACATTTCTAACCAAAATGATCTTGGTTTTGAAAGGTTTTTATTATGTTCCATTTGTTACCAAAAAAATTATTTTTTTATATAGACTTGATACAGATGAATTTATTTTCAAATTTTGGAATAAGTATTTATTCTTTTATAAATATAGAATTTTTTATGGTAAGGAACATTTAAAAAATGATCATTATGTGTTGGATTACCAAACCAAGTAATGAAAATTGATAACAAAGTTACTTCATATGACTCATACCACACCCAACTTTGGCATCACCAGCTTGGTCAAGTAAATGAAAATAAATTGACTAAATTAAATCAAGATGGGTATTTAGATTCTTTTGAACTAAAACCACTTGGTTTATTTCATTCATGTTTACAAGTAAAAATGTATAAATCCCTATTTAGTGGGAAAGGTGAATGGGATCTAGAGATTCTTGAATTAGTTCATACCATTGTGTGTGGACCATTTGCTATTGAATAAAGGGGTAGGTACTCATACTTAATAACATTTATAGATGATTTTAGTAGATATGGATATTTCTACTTAATGAGGTATAAGTTGGATTATTTTGAAAAATTTAAGGAATACAATAGTGAAGTTGAGAATCAGCTTGTTATGAAGATTAAGAAACTCTATTCAGACCATAGTGGGGAATATCTTAATCAAGACTTCATTAATTACTTATAGTAGTTTGCGATCCTATACCAAATCAATCCTCCTTATACACCTTAGTTAAATTGTGTGAGAAAAGTTATAAACCTCACCTTTTTGTACATTGTGAGATCAATGATGAGTCATGTGAGTCTTCCATTATACTTTTGGGGATAAGCATTACAAACAACAACACATATTCTAAAAAAAATACAAATAAATTCATAAATGTTATTTCATATGAATGTTGGAGTGGAAGAAAAACCATATTATCAAATTTACATGTTTGGGGAAGCGAATCAGTTATTAAGGCCTCTTTAGGTAACAAACTTGTACCTCGAGGCACAAAGTGTACTGTTATAGGATACCTTAAGGAAACAAGAGGATATTACCGATACAACCCCTCAGAAAAAAAAGGTTATAGTGGAAGGAAATTATATATTACTTGAGAGGAAACATATCTATAAAAGATATAGTAGGAGAAATATATACTTCGATGAAGTCAATGATTTATCGCATTTCCAAGCGCATCAAATTAGAATTTGTTTTTACTAAAATTTTTATAGTATTATAGGAACCTTAGGTCATCTCTTGATAGATCCTTAGATCATAAATTCAAAATGAAGGTTTTAATTATGAAACTAAAATGGGCATGGTGTTTTTGAAAACTTGGATTTTGATTATTTAAGAATCCAATAGAAAAAGGAAAGACATAAAACAAAGTGGAAGTTAACAAAATTGATTAAGTGTGATCAACCCATGGAAATATCATGATTTTCATCATTAATCACTTCAAGAGATAGGTTTTATATATTTTTATCAATGGTTTAAAAAATCTAGAACTAGAATGTTACTAATTTTATACTAGGATACCTCATAGGGTTTGGTCGGAAACACAAAATGATTCACCAAATTTTGTTGATGATAGAGTGATTTGTGTCCAACTTTATAACCAAAACTCACTGAGGAAACACAAGAAGAACTCGACATGTTTTCCAGGTTTGTACATTATTTAATTTTGATACCATGACATAAATTTTCATGTCCATGATAGTGTTTTTGAGAGTTCAATTGACCAATATGAGCCACACAAACACCACAATTGAAAGGGGGAAAAGTTGTGAACGGTGTGTGAAACATAACATGAATGGGTACCCCCAAACATGATCATATGAGTTTGAGAATGACATACCATTATATAACTCAATTAAATAAGAATATTGTATGAATAAAAACAATATACAAACTTTGAATTAAAAATATCATTCAAATATTGCAAATAAGAAGCTCAGGATTTACATCACATTCCTCCCCAGGTGATCATAAGGAGTTTAAAACTCCATGTAAAGGGATAAAGCCATATATTTTGGTAAATCACTAAAAAATACTCTAGAACTTATAATATGAGGAGATGATTCCTTTCTATTGTAAACATGGAAGACCTGTTCTTTCTAGTATAACTCCCTAATGAGGTAACCAGGGTTTCCTTTTATATCCAAAATGGGAGGTGGTTTTGGGAACCAAAATATCAAGATACCACTTGGCCCATGGTTTTGGGATAGTAAACTACCTTATCACGGCTTGGAAAAAAGAAAAAAAATCATACAACCTCCTCTATATATCTATGTCAAAGTTTATTTCCATATAATGTATAAAATGCAAGATATTTCCAAAATGCATAACCAAACTTTTGACTTCATTCAGAATATTTTTCTATGATAGATATATTTTTTATCTCTTTAATTAAATAATTGGGATTTTTTATCTTTATAATATTTGTATCCTAATACATTTTGGATCATCACAAAAAATTTCAGCTCAATTGGAAGTACGGATTCTCAAAAGTGTTCGGTTGATTCTACATGTGTGCTCGGATTCCTGTGCAGTTTGGCCCATTTTTCTTTAACTTCATACTGGGCCCTCCAAATCAACTCCACCTATAATAAAATCATCAAAACAAGTGAAATTACCCTTTTTAATAGTGATAAGAATTAAATTATTGAATCAAACATGAAGTTAAATTTGTTATTATATTTTTAATTTTTAATAAAAAAACTAGTTTAATACAATGGTGTAAGGGTGAAATAAAATAGTGAATCATAGTGTGATCACACCCCCACACCTAAACATTTTTAATATTAGGGAAATCCATATTTACAAAAACTTATGAATTTATATATTGCAAAATTCATGATGATTTAACATTCAATTAATTTTTAATTCATTAAATCACCATGTCAAAGAAAAAATTGCACCAAGGAGTTATTCCTAGTGATCTTAGAAAATGTATGTCTCATAAATTGTATCATAACAAAATTCAAGGATATTTATGATACCAATATGAGAAAGGAATTAAAAATTCATACATGCCACTAACTCACCATACATGTGTGTGAAAATCATTTCCTATTATTCTTTCCACTTTCTATTCAGAAAATATAGATTATTTTAACATTTTTCGGCTTATCTAATTCTTTCCACAAAACCTTCCCTACATCCTTTGAAATCAAATGTTAAGACCCACTCACTTAATAATTCCTATAATTCAAACCTTATTAACCTGACCTGGATATCCCCATATGTTTTACATTTCATCACTCCCTTCATTTATTATATTTATTATTTTTTTCAAAATTTTCACTTGGAACAAATATCACACTCACTATCAACCCTTGTTTGATATCCTCACAAAACTAATTGTAATAGTTATAACAAGATCAAAGGTTGGGGAATAGTGGTTTTTAAAATTCCCAACACACAACCCATATGTTTTTATTTTTTCTTTGTTTTTTTATGGCATACAATTGTTGGATAACAGGTACACATGCATAGGTCAATACAGTACAGTAATGAAACAGATTAGATATAGAATGAATGTGTGGAAAAAATATTTTAGAAAGATGATAAATATTAAACTAAAATATATTTAACTTCTATTAAGTAGGAAATATTCACACTTCATAGTTGGGTGCAAACATGTGTGGAGATATTAAGTGTAAAAGTTTCCCATAAAATAATCACTCAAAGGGTATCCATCATCTCAAAGGTTTGATAGAGATAAAACCATTAGTATCATCAAAAAACAAACAATTTACGAAAAATGACTCCCAGTTGTTAAATTCATGCAAATATTTTTTCCATAATTGAGAGAAAAAATGTTAAAACAACATGGAATCAGGAATTTTTGGCAAAAATTTTTAGTATGTTTCATGATTTGGTGAGTATAAGAGGGGGGAGGTAAAAATTATGTGTTTTAAGTGAAAATTAAAGGAAATAAGAAATATTAATAAAATCGTAATGAAACCAGGAATGTACCCCCCCCCCCCCCCCACACACACACACAAACACCTATATTATATAGTTTTCTTACTATAAAAACATAAAATGAGGGAAGGAAGTATAAAACCTGGTGGGTTTTAGTGGTATGTTTCTTATTGAAGGTGGATTTAATCCATTAGATTATTTGGAAAATCCTTATAAAAGTGTTTAATTCTCTAACCATTGATGTTAATACTTCATCCAATCTTCTCATGAAAAACCTGTATTTCACCAAATGGGTAAACATTAGTAACTATGTAAGGACTGATCCATCGGAAATTAAGCTTAACTGGGTGGAGCTTTAGACTAGAATTGTACATGAGTATATTATCACCAATATGAAACATCCACTGATGAATCATCCCATTATGGATATCCTTTTTATTCTCAGTATATATTAAGGATTTATCATATGAATCATTCCAAATTTCTTGTAACTCCTAGATTTGTAACTTACTATGTCCACCTACATCTTAGAGATTCATATTACATTGTTTAAGGACCCAATATGCATGGTTCTCTACCTCCATGTAATGGCCCGGACCTCTCCGGTCCATTCCTTTGTCAAAAAGAAGGTCAAGAAGTGTTCTGGAGGGTAATGGACTTTTCCCACACTTTCCAGAATTTTGAAACTACACACCATGTAGTTTGAGTACATGTCGTGTACCCCCTTTCCGGGTATACCCCATGTTGTAGGTCGTGTCCTCACCGTGTGAAGTAAATGGGTACACGTCGTGTGTCCGATACTACATGTCGTGTAGTCCTTCCCCGCGTACGCGTTACCAGTCAACGGTCGCGTTCCGTGTTGGAGCTGTGTCCTTGCTGTGTGCAATAAATGGGTACACGCCGTGTGTCCAAACTACACGCCATGTAGTCCTTCCCTGCGTATGTGTTACCCTCAAACCGTGTGTTGACCAGTCAACGGCCATGGAGCCGTGTTGGAAGCCACGTGGAGACCGTGTGAAATAACCGAGTACACGCCGTGTACCATAAAGTACACGTCATGTACTTTTTCTTTTCTCGCCTATAAAAGGAGGGGTCCCCTCCTCCTTTCAACTCGCCCCTCTCCTCCCCTTTCCTCTAAGCAGAGTTCTTCCAAGAGACTCGAAGGCTCTTTCTTCCATAACTTCTTCGTCCGAGCTCCGATTTACGATCCGTCAGCAGCCACGGGATTGTAACGATGAGGCGGAGCTTCCAAGCTTGGATCCGTTGACTTTCCTTCGGCCTTTCCTTTCCGAATTCCACTTGAAGAGGTTTTTCCGAGACCCGATAGAAGTGACGGATGCCGACGGACGTCTTCTAAGGTTGATCCGGGGGAGCGTTGCGATCAGAACCTGTTGAGGTAGGAATCTTACCTTTGTCTCTCTAATTTGTGCATCTTGTGGGTTGGGTATCCTCTTGTTTTAATGAGAAACAGTTGAACCATTAAATAAAGAGAATAACTTGTTAAAGAACGGGGTTGGGAAGTTTGTAATTGCTGTTACTTTACTTTTTATATCCTGTGATTATTTTGTGAAATGAATAGGCTTATGCCTACTGAAAATAACGACCGTTGGGGGCCTTTTCTTGCGCAATTAAATGTTGCCCTATCTTTCTAGACCGTTTATGTGAATGGAACTTTGTGGAATGTGGAAATTTGTTAATCACGTAAAGTTGGATGATTAAATGAAAATATGGAACCCTTGTGTGATCACCCCGGTTGAACAAAAATAGAATAATGAACATGTGGGTGTTGTCTTGGATACGTGGCATATGATGGGGGTGTTTTGTGGGGTTTTGTGTTTTGGGTGAGCAGCGGGGCTGCGGTTGACTTGGTTGTGGGTTGGTGTGAATGTTATGTTGGTGACGGGCAGTGGGGCTGCAATAAATGGTATTAAAGGGATATTGATGTACGGGTTTCGGTGCGGTTGTGGTTATGGTAGTTGGCAGCGGGGATGCAGGGATGGGTTTAAATTTGAACGGACCATGGGTTGTGAATAATAAATAAAAGTGGAAGAGTTAATGAATGGTGGGGCGTGGTAATGAAACGGGATTAATAATCAATGGGTCGGTTGGTTAATAATAAGGGACTTGGTTGTGTTGCTTGTGTTTTCCTAACTTGATTTGTGGATGGTAGGGATATGTTTTACGAACGATCGATGTGGTTGGTTTTGGATAGTTGCCCAGTAGTTAAGGAACTAAATATACTAATTATGTTGAAACGTGAAAACCTAAATGGGGTTGGGGTTGTTTGTTGTATGCATGCTTCATAGTAGTAGTGTCAAGGAACGTGCTCAGTTTCTCTGTTTAGAAGCCATAGGTTGGGTTGTGTGTTTGTTATAAATATAAATATCTGTATCTTTTGTGTTTTATAGCACCCCACCCATGTTGATAAATTTGTGCCAAACACTCCCATTTCATGGGAGAGGGTGTTTTCCCTTAGTTACTAGCTCCTTCCTGCTCCTTCTCCCCTAGGTTGTGATGGCTTGAGGCGACCTTACACCTAAGACTCTTCGGGTAGGTTTCAATTGGGGTGGCTTTAGCCCAAGACTCTTCGGGCAGGTTCTACTGTTTCCCAAGAATCTTCGGGATGAGGCCCAGGTGTGTGCGGGCAGGATACGTGGTTGTGAGGTCCAAGTGTGTGCGGGCGGGATAAATGGTTGTGAGGCCTAGGTGTGTGCGGGCAGGATACATGGTTGTGAGGCCCAGGTGTGTGCGGGTGGGGAGAGTGTGGCAGTGTCAGGACGTTCATCGTTAGGAAGGGAAGATAATTAAAGGAAAATTGTGCGGGGTACCCAATACTCTTGTTTCTTATATACCACTACCTGTTGTGATTGTGTTTTGGTGAGTGTGGATAGTGAGGTTGGGTGGATAGAATTCCTTGCTAGGTTTCTTCTGTTGTTCTCACGAGACATTAGGATGCCTCCCCACTTGTGCACAAGAGCTTTTGGTTTCCCTACTGAGTATACCATATGCTCACCCTACGTTTACTTTCAGGTTTCCAGGAGGACTACTAGGGTCGTACGGGACCCTACTAGTCAGACAGTTGGAGTTGTTGCTGTTGTTGTACTCTTGTTTTCTTTCAGTATTGTACTTTGAGCTTTCTTGTACTTGCACCTTGTTATAAAATTGTTTAAACATGCATGTGGGCTTGGTTTGGGTTTATTTCTATAAACTTGTTCTTTTCCTTTTTGGTGGTTGAATTGTCCTATTTCCTGATCTTAAAATAATAAAAAAAGGGTAATTCCTCCCATATTTGTGAAAACTCATACCCTTGGTGCTAGTAGCCAACCCGGGGCCTACTGGAGGCGGGACTCGGGGGTCATTATCTCCCTTTCACCATTTCCAGCTCAAGAGGGGCATCTTTGGTGGGAGGGGGTCGTGACACTCCAATAAGAGATGAAAATCCTTTAAAAACACAATCCTATATGATGAAATTTTTATCAGGGTTTTAAAATATTTACAGTACTCCCAAATTTCATCATCCAAACACAAACTCCTATATTTACTATTGGGTTGTACTATTTTTTTCCAATATTCTATTAACTTTCTGATTTGAGATTTCTACTTTTATATTAGTTTAGGGGTGATATTTAGTGGATAATTTATTAAAAAACCCATAATCATAGAGTAATTTTTCTAGGTTTTTATTGTAAAAATGCAAACCATGGTCACTAATGATGAATCTTAAAAAAACCAAACTTACTGAAAATTTGTGACCACACAAAATCAACAACCACTCAAGAGTCATCAGTTTGGGTAGCCTTTTCTTCCATTCATTTAGAGATTTAGTCAATATATTGTAAGGTATACACAAATACAAATGAATTTGAAAAAGGATCCATAAATTCAATGCCTCATGCATCAAAGATTTCACAAAATAACATGGGTTTTTGGGGAATTTCATTCCTCTCGGAGATATTCCCAATGAATTGACATCCTTTTCATTACTTAAAAAACTAATAGGAATATCTATATAATGTTTTACAATAAATTTAGGAGTCAAGGACCTTTCAATATGTATGTTGAGATCCAAAGTTCCCCCCACAAGCCAAAATATGGTATAATCTCAAAATAGAGGTGAACTCATGGTTAGGGACACACCGATTAACAACTCGGTCACTAAAAACTCTCCAAAAATATGGGTCATCCCAAATGTACTATAATGTCCTATTACTATTCTATCAGGTATGCCTTAAACCTTGTCTTATTTTTTCATTTTCTTTGATGGGGTAGGGTGAATTTTGGATTGGGAGGATACTTATAATGGTGAATTAGAAGACATGATGAATTATCACCTTCAAATCGATTTTTCATGTAGACTGATAGAGGGTTACACACCGAGTAACCAGCTTACGCATCATGTAATGGTCCTACAATCAGGTCTTGGTCATCTTCATGATATTATGGGTACATGTAATGAGTTGTCACTATACATCATGATGGAATTAATGATCAGTTTTTAACCCAAAGCATCAGTTTTTAATTCAAAATGGTACACATTTCTATGGCTACAAAACTTAAGTATTAAACATTGTGTATTAGTATTACATGTTGTGTAATACCCCAACTCCATTTTTAGAAATAGTTAGTGTGACTAGTTTTTTATTTTTGGCTACTCTCCGGTTTCTTCTCCCTCAACCAAAGGCTTTCCCAAGTGATCTTGAATCTGGCCAACCCTTCTGGATCCATTACTTTATCATTCAACCATCGTTTTTCTTGTGGTGTGATTCTCAGGTATGTGTTTTTTCTTGTTCTTCAAGTTTATATATTTCTTCTCTCTTGGGTTTTCAATGGATCAACTTGGGATTGGTAGATCTATGATCTGTGGTATTATATTTCACTTTTAGGTTGAGTTTTGAGGTCTTCTACTCCTTTATTCTCATTAACAGGTGTTGTTGCGAGTTTTGAGTTTCAAGAATAGGTAGGTGGTTTCACCCTGATTAGCCAAATTTATTATCCTTGTATTGCTTTATTTATTTCAATTTTTTATTTGAATTCAATTTCTAAAAGATTCTTTAAATTAAATTCATAAAACCTTATTCCAGTGAACCGGTATATTTGAAACGGTTTTGGTGTGGAAATTTAGAAAAGCCCCAATTCCATTGAATTGGGGTGTGTTTATGGAAATTGGCCGATTTAAATTATTGAATTTAAATTTCGGATTTGATGGAAATTTTTTTAATTAAATTTTTGAATTTAATTTTGGAAAAGTGAATTTTGAAAAATACGTAATTGGTTTTAAATGTATTTCAAACTTGTGAAAATGGTTTAAAATTATTTGATAGAAACCCGGTGGTTTTATCTTGTTAAAAGGGAATGTTTTTTTTATTAAAATGTGTTTTGGTTTTAAATGGTAAATTAGAATTTTAAAATAGAAGAATGGGATTTAATTGTATTTTAAGCAATCTTAAAATAAATTACCCATCATGTAAGAGCACTTACAAGCCTTATGTAGTTGGTGAGTTATTTGAATACACTCTACGCTATTACAACATTCTAAAACATACCTGTGGCAGGCCACATCCCTGATGGGAGGGTGAAGAGTCATCTCTATCCAGTGTTAGGGGGACGTGAGTATACTCATTTTTCTATGATCACTTAAGAGAGTGAGGAATCCTATAGGTGGTTAATACTATCATACCTACTTGGAAGATGACCATGTTTCTTGCTTTTTTATTTATATATGAGATATAAATGTATTCCAATGTTGTAAAACTACTTTACATGCCTTTTTGGATTTATATAAAGTTTTTATGTAACTATTTCATTTAATCCATTATTTTATAAATATTTCATCTCTTGTAAAGTAAATCATATTCTTTAAAAGTATTTTACATCATTTTGAAATTGTATAGAATATTTTGTTTTAAATAAGCTCTTGAATTTACAAACCTATTTATTTTGAAAATTGAATGTTTTTCCTTGGATAATATATATTTGGAATCTATTATAGAATATTTGGAGGTATCCTACTAGGATTAGGTTCACATCCTACTTTTTCCTTTGGGTATTTGTAGACTTTCTTCTTCTATGTTCAAGCAAATGTAAGGTATCTCTTAGAGGTGGATCCATCTGTTGAGCTTTGGACTTGGTGAGTTGTGTCCTTAGGGACATTGGGGATATTTTCTATGTTTTGGTACTTGGGTTATAGTACTTTGGGTTTTTTATGCATTGTTGTATTCTGGTTCTTTACTCTCAATGGAGTTTCTTTTATATGCATACTGACTTGATTTTCTATATTCCACTATGTATTGTGGAAAAATCATTCTCACTTGCACATTTTATGATGTTAGGTGCTAGTCACCGACCCATGGGGATTGGGAATGCCCTTCAGGCTATCTCAGGGTCAGCTCAGTTATCGGGTTACCAGGGTACTTGGGCTGGTTTGTGAAATGCACCATCATGAATCATGATTAAGACTCTATGAATATGAAGTAGTGAAATCATAGGGGACTCAATATGCTTCTAGAAAATTTACAATGTTTTCATACCAGGGGGTAAGGTCCACAACATCACAAAGGTTCTCATGAGGGATTAATTCTTCAATGGGGAGGGTTGATTCAATATGGTGGTTTAATGGTGGGTAAATCCTACTAACATGGTAAACTACTACATTTTCCACTCCTATCTTATCTCGAATCTCAAGGTCAAAATCCTAGAGGAGGAGAATCCACCGAATGAGGCAAGTCTTAGCTTCATGTTTCTTAAAGAGAAAACAAAGGGAGGAATGATCAAAAAACACAATGATCTTTGACCCAAGAATATATGAATGAGATTTTTTCAAGGAAAACACAATATAAATAAGTTCTTTTTCATTTTTTTTGTAGTTTTCTTGGGTAAAGTCAAGGTTACACAAAGCATAAGCAATGAAATGAGGAAACTTCTCAACCCTTTATGTTAAAACTGCCCCAACTACAATGTTAGAGTCATCACACATAATTTAGAAGGGGAGATCCCACCTTGATGGTTGGATTATGGGAGGTGACGTGAGACTGCTTTTAAGTGAATTAAAGGCATCCTCACAGTTTTAATCAAAAAGAAACTCAGTATTTTTGTAATAACTGGGAAAATGGAAGTGTGGTCTTACTAACATATTTAATGAATCAGTGGTAAAAACTAGCATTACCTAAGAAAGATCACTCCTCAAAAAACACATTTTGGATATTTAAGTGATGAAATTAGTTCAATTTCTTATTTATCCACTTAAATTCTATCATTTTAAATAACATTCACAAGAACTATCCCCTGCTCAACCATGAAATGGAATTTTCTATAATTTAATATGATATAGTTTTCAATGAAGTGAAATAGGATATAACCTAGGTGTAATAAATAGTCATCAAAGGAAGATATATAAACTGTAAAATCAACCATAAAAACTTCCATTAATTTATCAAGGTACTCAGAAAATATACTCAATATACATTGCTAAAAAGTTACAGGAGAATTACAAAGACTAAAAGTCGTTATTCTGTATGAAAATGTGCTGAATGGACATATAAATGTTGTCTTTTATTGATCCTTAGGGGCTATATGGATTTTAAAATATCCCGAATATCCATCAAGGAAAAAATATTGGGACTTTCCATACAATTTTATAACATTTGGTCAATGAAAGGTAAAGGAAAGTGGTCCTTTAGTGTGGTTTTATTTATTTAATAGTAGTCAATATAGGCTCACCAACTATTTTTTACATGTATTGGAACCAATTCATTCCTTTCATTTGAAACTACTGTTATTCTAGATTTTTTAGGCACAATTTTCACTAGGCTAACCCATTTACTATCATATATGGGATAGATGATCCCAGTAGTAAGAATTTTACTGACTTCCAAATTTATAACATCAAGGAGGGTGGGATTCAACCAGGGTTGAGCTTTCCTTATAGTTTTATCCTCATAATCTAAAAGTATATGGTGCATACAAATAGATGAGCTAATATCGATAATATCAATCAATGTCCATCCTATCACCTTTGTACATTCAATTAAAATTTCTAATGGTTTTTATTCTTGATTTGGATAGAGGTTATTGGAAATAATGATGTTATATTGGTAAATACCCTAAATATATATGTATTTTAAATTAGAATGAAGTATTTTTAGTTCCAACATCGGTTATTTTTGGATTGAGGGAGGGTATTTAAGGGGATTTAGGTCCATTAAAATTTCAATCTAATCATTTTTATTCTCTAAATAAATAGAATCAATGGAAATGAGATTTTTAAAATCATATATTATTATGGGTACCTCATAATGAACACTATCATCAATTAAAGCACAAAATTTACACTTTTTTAAACCCACACAACACTCAAAACATGAATCAAAACTCAAATAATTCAATAGTGGAGAAGAGGAAAATGAATTAGACTATGGATTGAGTATAGAATGTTGTTTGTGTGTGTCGTTAAATATCAATTCCATTGAATAGATATGAAGAGTGGAGTGCTCTTCAATAGGGTGTTTCTTAGAATCAAGGATGTTGAAACTTACCTTTTAATGACTAAACTCCACGGATAGTGTACTTATTTTAATGTTGATGATCTTATTTTCTATTTTAACAAATGGACTTCCAATTATGATAGGATCATGTCCTTTAGTTTGGGTACCTTCTCTCTCAATAATGTATAAGTCTACAAGGATGATGGGATTCTTCACACCTATGAGGACATCCTCAATTCCTCCTAATGGGTGTGTTTTACTATGATTGTAATGTTTAACGATGATACTCATCGGTTGAATCTCTCCAAACTACAAATAAGTATAAACATAGTGAGGCATTACATTAATTGAATCACCAAAATCTAGTATTGCATCAGAAAAGAAGGAATCTCATATGGTTCCAGGTATTATGAATGTTCCTGGATTATTACATTGGATTGAAATTTTTGTTTTTATCAAGGTAGATACATTCCTTCCAAGGTTTACTCTCTCATTCCACTTTATTCGTCATCTATGGGTGAAAATTTATTTAAGAAATTTAGAATAGTGATGATTTTTTTTAACTACATCCATTAGAGGAATGTTAAATTGTACCTTTTTAAATGTATCCATGATTTCTTTATCAATATCATTATCAAAAAAATTATTAGATTTTGAGAGTCTTTGGGGGGAATCAATAGGAATGGATTGTTCAAGGGAATCCTCATTGATAATTAGTTTACCCCTTTTCTCTTGTTTTTCTTCAAATGAAAATTTTAAGGGTGGTGAAAGAGAGTTTTCAAGAGGGGGGATATATCTATTGATTATAATCATTAGAAAAATAAACTTCTTTACCACTATAAAGTGTGATTTTACATACATTACCTTTATCCTTCAAATTAGCAATGGGTTGGGATGGTAGTTTCCCAAAACTGTGAATCTTTATATCACCAATGGTGTTTTCCAATTGTCCCACTTGAGTTTATAGGTCTCGAATAGCTGATTGCATAGTATTTTGGAACTGGGGGTTTTGGGATTCCATTTTCTTGACCAGGTCCTCAATGATTGGTTCATATTTGGGAGGAGGATGATTTTTTGAGATAGTTAAGGATAATAAGGTTTCGTTCCTTGGGATTGTTGATACCAATTTTATTTAGGGTTGCTAGAGTTGCCTTCTTATTGGTATTGTGGTTTTGCCTTCCACACAAGGTTTGGATTTGGCCAAAATGGTTCTTTCTTGAAGGGAGGTGATTTTTGGAAGTACTATTGCACAAGACTTAGATGAATCGTAAAGTTGGGGGCACTGGTCATAAAACTGAGAATTATCATAACAAATAACACAATGAAATGGAATGGTAGGAGAGTGTGAATTACCTAAATCATTAGATAATTATCTTATAAATGTATGCATCTAATCAAGTTTATTATCTACCTTTTGTTCTAAAGATGAATGAATTGCCTCATAAACTCCTCAAGTGGGTGAAATTTATCATTTACCAAATTTTTGTGCATTTTGAGCCATGTTGGATATTAATTCATGGGTAACGGAAGGAGTTTTATAAACTATGGCACCACCATATATAGAATCTATCATTCCATGATCTATGGGGACAAGTCCCTTATAAAAGTATTGAATTATAAATTATTCACTAAGTTGGTGGTGGGGGGAATTTGAAAAAAGTCTTTTCAATTATTCCCAATATTCATGAAGGGTATATCCTTGTGATTGTCTAATTCCATAGATTTAATTTTTAATTGATGCAATTTGGGAGGTGGGGAAGAAATCCTCTATAAAGAGTCATTTTAGGTCATTTTATCCCCCGATTTTGGTAAGGAGATTGCATATCCAATATTTGGATACACCGTCAAGGGAGAAAGGGATGGCCATAAACTTTATAAGGTTCTAAATCGCATTTTGGGGTTTTATGGTGGATCACACTATGTAAAACTCATTGATATGTTTGTAAGGATCCTCACTAGGAAAACCATGAAATTTTAGAAGGATTGGGATGAGACCTGATCTCAACTAAAATTTGGACTCTTCTTTGGGTTATTGGATGTACGTAGGTTGGTACTCTACATCATGGGTGGTTAGTTTTTTAAAAGTATGATTATTTACAACCATGTTTTCAAGGGTTTTATTTGGTTCACTATTATATTAGTTTAGGACCACTTGAGGTTACAAAATGGATTCCTAAATATCACTTTATTTTCCTACTCTAGATAACATAATTCATGAGTGAAGGGTCTTTTAAATTTCTTGGTTATTTCAAATAGTTTTTCTTTTCATAATTGGGTCATGCAAATAAGTTTTAAAGTTTTTTTTTTATTTTTTGGTTTTTTTAATGGAATATGATTAAAATAAAAAACACTTAAGAATAATTAAATAAGAAAGAAAAATATAATGTTATACTATATAATTGGAGAGAGAAGGTAGATAGAGAGAGAGAAGAAGAAGAAGAAACACAAAAAAACAAACAAAAACAAAAATAAAAATAAAAAACAATCAAAAGGGAAAGGGTAAAGATTGAAATGGGTAATAAAAAAAGGAAAAGAAATAAATAAAAGTAAAAAATGATCATGGATCCCCATAAATGGCTCCAAAATTTTATTTCGTTGTCAAGAAAGTAAAATTATAAGAAAAAAAATATTAGAATTTATACAATATAGTAGGAACCTTAGGTCATATCTCAATATAGACTTAGATCATAAATTCAAAAAAAGTTGTTATTATGAAAATAAAAGGGTGCTATATTTTTTAAAACTTTGGATTTTTTGATTTAAGGAACCAATAGAATAAAGGAAAGAGATAAAACAAATAAAAAATTAATATAATTGATTAATTGAGATCAACCCAGGGAAATCTCATGATGCTCATCCTTCATCACTTCAAGATATAGGGTTTAGATATTTTAATAGTTTGTAACATCTAGAACCATAATTTTACTAATTTTATACTAGGATATCTCCTAGGTTTATGTCATAAACACAAAATGATTTAATGACTATCACTGATGATAGAGTTATTTGTGTCTGACTTCATAACCAAAACTCACCAAGGAAACATAGGAATAACTCAAAATATTTTCCAGGTTTGTATGTTATTTTAGTTTAATTCTATGAAATAAATGTACATTGACATGATAGTGTTTATGAGAGTTCAATGGACCAATATTATCCACTCAAACATCACAATTTAAGGGGGCGATAAGAAGTTATGAACGGTGTGTGAAACATCACATGAATGGGTACCACCAAACATGGTCATATGAGTTTTATATTAAAATAATTGTACATAAATTAATTAAAAGATAATATAGGATGAATAAAAACAACATAAAAACCAGGAATTAAAAATATCATTCAAATATTACAAGAAAATCTCAATATTTACATCATGTTCCTCCCCAGGTGATTACAAGGAGTTTAAAAATCCGTGGAAATAGCTAAAGTCATAGATGGTGTATAAGCACTTCGCAAAGACTCCAGAACTTTTAGGATTAGTATAGGACTCATTGGGATCTTCAAAATGGTAGATATTTTCTTCTTGTTCCAACTCCCTAATGAGATTCCCAAGGTTCTCTTTTATATCCAAAATGGTAGGTGGTTTTGGACACCTGTATTTCTAGATACCACTTGGCCCATGGTTTTGGCCTAGTAAAGTACCTTATCACAACTTGGAAAAAATAAAAAAAATCGGGCCTCATATATATCTTCATGTAAAATTTGTTGTCCATATAATGTATAAAATGTGATATATTTCCAAAATACAAAACTAAATTTTTGACTTCGTGCATATTCTTTTTCTTAAATATATTGGTTCAGTTGGAACCCTTAATGGATGAATTTGGGATTGGATGTATTCATAAGAGTTATATTCCACTTAATTTTGGATTTCCCCACAAAATTTCATCATAATTGGATAAAAGTATTAGATTTAGTGTGCAGTTAATTCCACATGTGTGCTTGGATTCCTACGCAGTTTGGACCACTTTTCCTCAACTTCATCCTGGACCCTCCAAATCACCTCTACATAAAATGAAATCACAAAAACGTGTGTAATTACCATTTTTAAAAGTGATAAACCTTAAATTATTAAATCAAAAATTATTTTAATTTTTTTATTATAGTTATAATTTTCAATAAAAAACTAGTTTAATACAGTTATTTAAGTATGAAATAAAATAGTGAATCGTGGTATGATCAAGGCTCAAGGCACACAAGAGTTGGTATAAGAATAAATTTCACAAATCCCCATGGAAGAAGAAACTATTCTATATACACGATTGTTATGTATGAGTAAAATATGGGTTATAGAACCATAATGTTATGGTTTTATAGTCACCAAGGATAGTGACTCATTATTAGTTGATAATAATGATCTTTTAATCTATAAGGAATAAGTAAGTGGCACAGAAGTTTCCAAGTGGAAAGAATTGGTTATTTTTGAAATGTATACCAAGTAACAAAACCTAGTCTGGATTTTAGTAGACCCTCCAGTTGATATAAATCTAGTTGGTTACATATGGGTATTCAATATAAAATTAGACATGGAAGGACAAGTCAGTACCTATAAGGTATGACTGGTTGTAAAATGGTTTAAATAGTGTTAAGGAATTGACTATGAAAAAACCTTTTTACCTGTTTCAATACATAAATCCATCATAAATATACTTTTCATTTTGGCTTACCAGACTATGAGATTTGAAAAATGGATGTCAAAATAGCCTTCCTCAATGGGAACCTTCGGGAATATCTCTATATGACACAACCTAAAGGGTTTGGGACTCCAAAGGATGCCAACACGATATGAAAATTGTAAAAATACATTTATGAATTAAAATAAGAATCTAGGTCAAGGAACATTCATTTTTATGAATCTATAATGGAATTTGGTTTCATAAAGAATTAATGCAAGCCTTGTGTCTAAAAATAGTTTAGTGGGAGTGTATAAATTTTCTTAATAGTATATGTTGATGATATATTACTCATAAGAAATGAAATACCTATCTTATAGTATATTATCACATGGTTGAATAAATGCCTCTCTATAAAGTACTTGGTAAAAGAAGTATATATTCTTGATATTAAGATAAATCATGATAGATCCAAGAGGTTTCTCATACTAAGTCAAAGTATACACATTGACAAGATAGTGAAGATATTTGATATGGAACAATCGAAGAGGGGATTGTTTCAAGCATCACATGGCATTAATTTTTTTGAAAAATGTATCCTCTGACACATGTGGAAAGGAATAGAATGGAAATGATTCTATATGAATCAATGATTGGGTCAGTCATGTATGTTATGATATGTACAAGGGTATATGTCACCTATGAATTAAGTGTGGTAGGAGTATATCAAGATGATCCAAGTGAACTTCATTAGATGTAAGTCAATACTATCCTTAAGTATCTGAGGCATACTAAAGAAATGTTCCTGGTTTATAGAGGAGATGAGGAACTAGTCATCAGAGGATATGCAGATGTTAGTTCTCAAACTGATCAAGATGACATGAAATCACAAATGGGATACATCTTAAATTTTAATAGAGGTTTTGTGAGTTGGAATAGCTCAAAATAGGTTTTGGTCATAGAATATATATATGATTCTTAGTATATTTCATTCTATGAGGTAGCTAAAGAAGTAGTATGGATGTGAAATTTCATCCAAGATCTTGATGTTGTGCCTTTCATTAAAGATCATGTAACACTCTATTTTTATAATACTGTAGTGGTGGATCTCACAAAAGATACAAGGTCACATTAACATAAGAAAACACATACTTGAAAAGTGTAATCTGAAGGACCTTGGAAAACCTTGAGAGGGGAGGGGTGAATTAGGGTTTCAAATTTTTCTTCTTAAAGTGATGTATCTTTTTCCCGTATTGGTGTAAACCTATTAAAACTGTCTGATGAGAATTTTTAGTAAATAAGTAATCACATGCAAAGAGATAATGTAGAAATTTTACTTGGTTCACCACTAAGGGTTAGTCCAAGGATCATATGCATAAAATGTGTTGGTCGTACCTAAATCCACTAGTATTCAGTAGTTTTTTAATACGAGATTTTAGACACAGTCACTCTATGCAAGGTACACTGCCTTTACAAGGTTTTAGGGATAGCACATTGTGTCCCTCAGAACACTTCCACTGAATCCCCCAAGCTCACTACCCTAGGTAAAGTCTAACTTAGTCTATTGACTTGAAGTTAGCTTCAATAATTTAAGTATTTATCTCTGACTAGTGTGAGACACTTCTTGCACCATTTTCATAAATTCATGCACTTAAAATACTGATCAAACAAAACGGATGTTAAAACTTTCTAGAATCACACATTGGAACTTACGTGCAACACCCACTCATGGAGGCAAGATGAATTTCGTGTAACCCTTATTTTTCATAGAACCATTATCTTTCTTGTAGCTACACTATAAGTTTCACTTGGTTTAATTAGACTAAAGGAACACTTTGTGCATAATGTTTACTTTCTACAACTCTTCTAGGCACAACTTGTTCGCATGGAAGAGGAACCTAATCTTCATTGGAAAAGTTCTAAGTATTTAATGGGGGTATCCTCCTATATATATTCATCAATTAACCTATTCAAAAGATTCTCACCAGGAATAGAAAACTATTTTTGACGTTGCATTGGGTGCATAAGTCACTTCCACGCAACCTTGCCTTTGGCGCGAATTTAAATCTTTCATGTTCTTTTTTCCTTTTACATATTATGATTTAATGATCCCAAAAAAAATCTTGCATGAAACTTTCCAAACCATCTTCAAAATTGCATGCAACTTCCTTTTCCAAAAATACTTTTTTCCATTATCTGATTTTAGGACCCAAAAATTTAGCAAACACTGGGAAACAATGACACCTTAAATATTATTTTCAGCCTGAACTGTAAGATCACTTTTCTTAAAATATCCCTCGTATTCCATGTGAGTATTGACAACAACAAAAACCATAATCCATTTCTAGAAAAGAATATCCTTGATTCCAACAATCTCCCCCTTTGGGTTTGCTAGAAATCTCCAAATAAATTCAATGAAACACCAACTACAATCAAAACCTGATACAAAAAAAACTCATCCAAAACTCTAAGTCTACATGAGAAATGGTCAGTATAGAAAATAATATAGGAAGTATGAATTGGTTTATCATGTTTTGGAATTATTAAAGATGTCCAAGCTAATCTATGATCGTGTCATAGAGGCATTTCATGCCCTAAAATGTTTCCCCATAATGCCTAATTGTTTTCTATATTCTAATTTCCCCCTTTTTAACTCATTGAATTTATCCATTATTTATTATCCATTCTCCTGAAACCAAAAAAACATTTCATTCTCCTCCTTTGTACCATTGATTTTATCCATTATCCCCCATTAGAAATAAACCTAAAGAACATAACTTTGACTTGTAAAGCTCAAAACATACTCCCCCTAGATAGTATTTCACCCATAAACCAACATCACATCCACAAACAGATAAAAAAATTAACACAACTTGGGAGAGGGGAACTTTCATGACCTCTTCATGCACTGGGAGGTGGCTAAACATCGAGGTTCAGTTTATGTTTTTCAAATACTTTTACTACCAGTGGCTTGGTCAGAATGTCAGCCACTTTTTCATCATTTCTAACATGATCCATTTTAATCACACCATGTTCAAATTTGTCTTTGATGAAGTGATACCTAATTTCAATATGTTTTTTATGAGAATGATGAACATGATTCTTTATAAGATTGATAGTTCTATTGTTATCACAGTGAATCACCATTGGTTGTTTTACTTTATCCCCAATATCAGTCAGTTGTTACTTCATCCATAATATATTAGTGCAGGACTTTGTATCATAGATATACTCATCTTTAGTAGTACTAAAAGAAGTACTTTCTTGTTTCTTACTCAATCATCCCACAAATTTATTTCCAATAAATAAAGATCCACCAATTGTGTAATTTTGATCAACAACATCTCCAACCCAGTCAACTTCAGAAAATGATGATAGTTCACTACTTCTTCCTACAGTAAAGTATAAGTCATAATTGTGAGTACCTTGAATGTACTTCATGATTCATTTTCCCACTACCATACGTTCTTACTTTGGACTAATTTAAAATAGGTCCACTAATCATGTTTCAAATAAAATATCTGGATGTGTACCTATTAGGTACAATAAGATTCCAAGGATTCTTTTATACATTGTGGAATCTATAGATGTCCCATCCTCATGCTTTACCAGTTTTTTCCCAACCATAATCAGAGTCAAAATTGGTTTGGGATCATGCATATTGAATTTATTTAAAAACTCCCTTTCATAATTTTCCAGATAAATAAAAGTGTAGTATTTCCTTTGAATCACTTGCACACCTAATATGTATGTGAGTTCACCAATCATAGACATCTCAAATTCTAATTTCATGTTATTTGAAAATTCTTCAAATGATCTTTTCCTAATTCTACTAAATATAATATCATCTACATACAACAACAACATAAATTGATATTAATTTTAGTTCTTCACATATATATTTTGATCCAATCATCATATTTTCAATTCAAGCATCTTTAGATAAGAATATAGTTGATAGTACCATGCCCTTGGTTCCCATTCTAGACCATATAGTGCCTTCTTTAATCTGAAAACATTCATTTCATTGTTACCAATCAGAAACCCCATTTTTTTTCAATGTAGACTTCTTCTTCAAGAAAACCATTCAAGAAATATGTTTTTACATCCATTTGATACACTTTGTATCCTCTTTGAATTTTCATGGAAAGGAAAATCATGATCGACTTCGGTCTCTCTACTGGAGAAATTGTTTCTTCAATATCTACACATTTAATTTGTGAATATACTTTACACACCAATTGTTCCTTATTTTTGATCACATTACCTTTCTCATCAAATTTATTCTTAAATATAAACTTCATAACAATCACATTGTGACATATAGGTCTCATAACAAGATCCCATTTCTAGTTCTTGTCAATATGATCTAACTCTGCATTCATGGATTTAATCCATGATTCATCCTTTGTAGATTATTCAAATAAGAATGGTTCCACAACTTATAAGAAGTCATATTGTGCATTATTCTTCATTATCCTTGTCTATGTGGGTGATTTCCAATCCCCAATGATGTTAGATTGATCGATATTTACTCTTCAATTTCTCCTGTGAAGTTCAGAAGAATTTTTTCAGCCATTGTTTTCTCTTCTGATTATTCTTCCAAATCAGAATCATGTTGTGACTCCTAAATTTTTTAAATTCCTTCCTCTAATTCTTTATTTGGATCTATTTGATGTCCACATTCTTCCTCATCTTCTGTCATATCAACATAATAAATTCCTTGAGGAATTTTTTTTCTTATCTTCAATAATCTTCAGATCACTAATTTCCACAATTTTTGCAATATGATTATTGAAATATTTTTATGATTTTCTCTTCATTGAATATCTAAGTAATATTCCTTCATTTATAGAATCACCATATTTCCATTTATTTCCTTCTTTGTTTCGAATGAAGCATTTAATTCTAAAAACATGAAAATGATTCAAATAGGAATTCCCTCCATGCCACAACTCATATGGTATCTTCGTTTATCCCATATAAATCCCTATTTGATTTTGAGTATACACTATAGCTTTAATAGCCTCTTTCTAGTAATAGTGAGGGATATGACTCTCAATCGGTATGTTTCTGACCATATTGTTCATTTGTTGATTCATGCGCTCAACCACTCTATTTTGTTTTGGGGTTATCACAAAAATCACCTCATGTTGTATTAAATGTTTATACAGGTAATTTTAAAACTCAATGGATGTGTATTACCATCCATTTTAAGACCATAGAACTTTCATTGTTCGTCCAGTATCATTCTCAGCTATTCAGCGATATGTTTTCATGTAATCAAGAACTTGATTTTTTCTATGTATAACCATCACACAATACATTCTATGATAATCATTAATAAATAATATTAAGTACCTCTATCTATATGTTCTAGCCACATTTATCAGTCCACATACATTTATATGGATGAGATCAAGGAGATTTGATTCCCTTTTCTTATTTGGACAATATGAACTACTGACCAACTTTCCTCATATGCAAGAATCATGAGTCTTTTCCTATTCACTCTTTAGATTGGGTATATCCATTACTATATTTAGCTTAGATATCTTTTCCATGTCTTGATTATTAATTTGTCCCGACCTTCAATGCCACAAGTTGTTTTCTTATTCAACTACCAGATAGAAAATGTTCTTTTTACTATCAACCTGATATAAGTTGTTATTTGTTCTGTATCCTTTTATGATAGAATTACATGTCTTTTCTTTTATAGTGCACCCCTTTTGATTTAATTTCAC
This sequence comes from Viscum album, assembly GCA_963277665.1. Classification (NCBI taxonomy): domain Eukaryota; kingdom Viridiplantae; phylum Streptophyta; class Magnoliopsida; order Santalales; family Viscaceae; genus Viscum; species Viscum album. The sequence goes on from OY728156.1 coordinate 1,816,010,822, forward strand.
TATAAGTCCTGAGTCACAAAGTTGACTTACACTCAGGAGATTATAATTCAAACTGCCCACATAAAGAACTTCAGTCTTCTTAACCATGCCATTTTCAAGTTTTGTGCTCCCACTTCCACTAATCTTCAAAGCACCATCATTATTGAACCATACTATTTTTTCAACCCTTTTCTTAACATTATTCAATAAGTCTTCACTTACCATCATATGGGATGATCACCCTCTATCAAGAATCCAAGTACTACTATTATTTGTATCTTTGATAGCGACTTCAACAATATTAGATTTCTCAATATTATTCTTTTCCTTCAATGAAATATTAGATTGAGTGAAGGATGAATATGGACTTTCAAATATCATTTCCATGTTCACGGGTTCATCATACTCATACTCTTATTCCAGATCTAGTTGATGAATATTGGCATGTCTCTAAGTTTTTTATGAATTGTTCATGCCCTTCCTCATCCTGCAATAAATAGTTTTATGGCCAAAGTTAGAACAATAAAAATAATAACCATAGAATTTATTTGTTCTATAAGAAGTAGGATATGAATTCATTATCCTTTGTTGAATTATTATATCTTTCCCAATTAGATAACTCCTTTCCTCTTCACAGTATGACATGGTATGGCCCAGATAACCACAGAATTGAGATTTCATAAGAGGAAATGTCTTCTAACTTTTGTTTCTCCCCATGTCTCCTTAAAAAAATATTTTGAATTCCTATAATTTTAGAAAACATGTGGATAGTATTTCATTCTCATTTCAGTTTTATTTGAGTCTCTATTTTTTAGGACTTCATTTAACTTTGCGATATGTTCAAGTTTTGATTTCCCTTTACTTTGGTTTATCTTATTTATATCCTTTGATGTTTCAGCATCACAACTAATTCCATTGTTTCCTATGCATGTGTGTCTTTGATCATTAAAAACCTTTTATACTCTATCATAACCACGTATAGCTCTCTCTAGTAGCTCAGCATCTGAGAATCATCCAAATTGTATTTTCTTCTTTGTCACTTTTGAATTTGATTCACTTTAAGGATTACTACTAAGAGTAACAACTTCTTCTTCAAGACCCTCAATATTCTTGAACTTCTCCTATAGTATGGATTTAAGTTCATTGATGACCTTTTTATATTAGTCAATTCTAAGCTCCAATTGCACTACATATTCTATTATATCAAAGGTTTTTGAATATTCTTTCACTACTTCTTCTAGTCATTCAATTTCAGCTTCAAGTTTATCAACATATTCTGATGATTCTTCCACAACTACTCTCCACATTTTTCATATGTTACATTGACTCTAATGCTTAATAATAGAATCCTTAAGTTTTTACTTGAGATCAACATCAGCAATCGACCGATTATCTCTAGATTAATCATTTTATGGTTCTTAATTTTCAACTGTATCCATCATAGATGCTTGGGTTCCATATTTAAACTTTGGTTCTTCATCCTCAAAGAATTCATCATAATCATATCTTTTACAAACAAAACTCTTTCTTTGTACTTTCCTTCTATATTTGAAGTCTCCCTTTTGGGAAAACCTTTTTTGAGGCTTCTTCATGCTTCCATATTCACTTTCTTTGTCATCTAACTTTCTTGAGCACTGAGAGGCAATGTTCCCAACTCTACCACAACAAAAACAATTCATAGGTAGCTTTCCCTCAAATATCCCTTTTCCTCTCTTGAATTTATTGGAAACAAGAGAGAGAAGTTCATATTCCTCATTATCTTCATCAATGTTATCTACTTAAATTTCATGTTTTCCCATGGCTTTGAATGATATTTCCTTGCTTACTTGATTTTTTGCATATTCTAGTTTGACTCTCATCTCAAATTCCACCAGGCTGCTCAGCAAATCATCCAGAGAAATTTTAGGTAGATCCCTTTCCTCAAGGTATGACACCTTTTCATTAAAGAGGTGGAAGTCTTCTCAGTATCTTATTTACAATATCAATTTATTTTATTTCTTCACAAATTCCTCATATTTCTGAAAAAACTTCAGCAATTCAATTAAAAAATGTATCTACATTTTCATCTGAATTCATTTTCAGATCATCGAACCTGTTGTGAAAAACATGGAGTTTCACCTCTTTCACTTTATTTTCACTTCAATATATATATTCTACAATTTTTACCATTTAGACTTGGCTGAAGTAAAACACATCACCTTTAGATATATTTTATTAGATAGGGTATTTGTATGTGAATTCTGAGCTCTAGCATCTACATCAAACATTTTTCAGTTTGTTTCAATCATAGAAAGGATTGTTGCATCAGTTACTTGAATCTCTTATGTAGTGGAAAAGAGTACTTCCATTCAAAGAGATATTAGATGAAATATTATCCTATTTTTTCAAATCTGGAAGTTGGTTCTATCAAATAGGGGTACTCCCCTGACATGTACTAAATTCTCCATGACAACAAAGGATAGATTCAACACCAAAAACTTGTACCCTCTGATACAACTTGAAGGACCCCGAAACACCCTGAGAGGGGAGGGGTGAATCAAGGTGTCAACTTTTTATTCTTTTAGTGATAGATCTTTTTCCCATGTTGGTAGGAACTTTTTGAACCTTCCTGGTGATAATTTTTAGTAAATAAGACATCACATGAAAAAAGATAACACAATAATTTTATTATGTTCACCACTAAGGGCTAGTCCAATGAACATACACCGATAGTGTGTGGGTCATACCTAAATCCAATAATCTTCACTAGTTGTGGAATATGATATTTTAGAAACAGTCACTCTATTCCAGGTATACAGCCTTTATAAGGTTTTTTGGATAACACATTGCATCCCTTGGAACACTTTCATTGACTCCCCCAACCTCACTCCCCTGGGTAAATACTAACTCATTTTATCGACTTTAAGGTCACTCCAATAGATTGACATTAAAGTATTTGTCTTTGAATAGCATTATAATCTTCTTTAACTATTGTCTTGAATTTCTTCACTTGAAAGAACTCATGAAACAAACCTAATGTTCAAAACATACTATATTCACATACTAGCACTTGTGCGCAACACCCACTCTTGCTCGCAAGATTTGGGAATATCATGCAAGATGACTTCTGCACAACCCTTATTTTTCATGAAACCTTTATCTTTCTTGTAGCTACACAATATGTTTCACTAGGTTTTTTAGACTAAAGTAACACTTTTCATGCAAGATTTACTTTCTATAAATCTTCCATGTTCAACTATTTCTCAAGACATAGGACCCTAATTTTCATTGGAAAGGTTCTAATTCTTGCAAGGGGGTATCCACCTTTTTATAGGCCTCGATGACCCTGTGCGCAAGATTCTCATCATGCGTGGAAAAACATTTTTGACATCACATTGGATGCATAAGTCTCATCGGTACAACCTCATCTTTCCCACAAATATAAATCTTTTGCATGCTTTTTGACTTTGCCATATTTTGATGTGGTGATCCCAAAACATGCCTTGCATGAAACTTTCCAAACCATCTTCAAACTTGCGTGCAACTTACTTTTATAAAAAACACTATTCTCTATTTTCCAATTTTTTAACCCAAAAATTTGGAAAACACTTGGAGGTCTAGCATACTCAAATTCATATGTGGTTGTCTCTAGTCCAAGTGGTAGTTTGTTGAAGTTGGTGTCCTAAGACCAACTGATTATACTTTGATTACATGTATATTATATGTAATGAATATTAATTAACAAATTATTACATATTATATATTTTTCTTCATGACTTTAATGTAATAATGTCCTAGAGTATTTTTCACATTGATAAGGTCATAGTGGTTCCCCACTATGATGATAACCTTGAATTGTTATGACAATATTCTTAATATATTTTTGTGGTTGGATAATGTGCTATGATAGAACACATATTATATAGACCATCAGGTGTGATTACTCATAAGTAGATGAGGCTTATTTTTATAAAATTTTTACTTGGTAATCTCCAAGAAGGGAGTTTATGAGAACAGACTTGCCAGTAGAAATTTTGCATGTTTTGGTGTCATCGGATATTCCTATATATGAGAATGTGTAATGGTCCTTAGACTTTAATATTATCATTAATTTATGTCATGACTTGATCACTTAGATTTACTAATCAAAACTATCACACTGTATGTTTGCAGGAAGTATGGTACATTGGGTGCATCATGATTGACCTGTCATTGATGGATAAGTTAAGGATCTGTCCCTTCTATCTTTATGGATGCTAATATCTCATCCCTTTGATTGGAATAAAATTGTTACCCTAAATTCTATGTACATGGTGAAATGATGTGTTTATTGTAGATATTCAATGAAATATGTATCGAGTATATAGGTTGGGGATACAAATGTGAAACCTTCTTGATGAGATAATATGATAAAGGGACTATATTACACATTGAGTGTTTGTATGTGGTTTTCGCCATTATGACATTAAGTTCTTTCTCTTGGGTTCCTTGACTAGTTCCTAAACACTAATCTTAGACTTTAGATAAGCCTTCCAAATTCCAATGAGAAGGAATCCTAGAGGGTCTCACACTAAGTGTTTTTGTAGATATCGATTAAATTCTATTTTAATTTAATTAATGGAAAAAATAGTATTCTCAAGAGCGAGGAATAATTTTATTCAGGTTATATTGATCGCATAAATAAATAAATATTTATTCACCGACATGTGAATAAAAAATATATTTTTTTATTTTATTGAATATTTAATAAATTTTTATTCGCTGATATTTGAATGAAGTGTTTATTTATGAATAAAATAATTATTAAAGTATTTAATAAATATCAAGGAGTTCAAACAGACTATGATTGTTTTCGATGATAAAATAATTATTTACAAGCTGTTAAATATTATTTACCAATTTTTTCAAGTTGGCACACCACAAAATAATAATAATATTATTATTATTATGTGGAATGGGGTTTATTAAAGGTTTTAAATGTTATTTAAAAGTCCACATGCAATTAAATAATATTTTAACCTAAAACATTTCTATATAAATAGACAGTTGTGTCTATTTTTTATTAAATCCGAGATTCAGAATAGATAATTTTTTCACACAAAAAATTCTCTCTTGACTCCTCCTCCCCTCTCAATAATGAAAAATGCAATAGGTATTTCTTCATGACCGAAGATAGAGAAATGAAGAAAGAACAACACAAGACATTCAATTCTCCGTGCTAGAACCCAAAGATCGAGTGGTGTTTTCTAGAGTTCATAGTAGAATGTTTGGATCACTACTAGAGGGATTATATCCTTAGATCCTCACAGCACAACAAAGGCAATCAGAAATGATCTTTTCAAATGATATTCATTCATCAATGAAGAAAGTTCTCAAGCCCATGTATTAATTTCTTCATATATTAAATAAATTAATTATAAATTTGATATGAAATGTCATAAGTCATGGTTTAGGTAAATTATAATTAAAAGAAATTTTAATATATCCCCAACCATCACACACTTCCGCTGCATCCAAAACCAACAAAAACATATAAATTAACACATGAAACAATGAAAATAATGAAAGATTATTAGTTAATGGGTAATAAGATATTATAAAAGGATCATATATGATTTTATAAATATTAATATGGTTCTAAAATAAGTTAATAACATATTTAAAACCATTATACAATAATTTAAATCATTTTTAAACAAAAATAATCATAAGGTAAGGGTTTCCATCTCGATTTCATTTCATCGAGGCTTATTGTGATAATATACACCTAATTTATTTTATATTGTGTATATACTACCCCTTTTAAATTTAATATCATGAATAATTCATTCATCACAATATCTTAAATGTCAATGTTAGTTATTTTATCTAAGGGGATTTGAACATAAAGTTACCATGTGTTAAAGAAATTTCATAACTCAATTTCTTTTCATTGGGTTATATTACTTCTTCGATTTCGTTGATATTATATGATTATATGTATAATTACTTTTGACTATATATTATTGTATTTACACTTTTTTTATGTGGATTTATAGTTGATACATATAATAGATTCATTGATTAATTCTTACCTCAACTTTGTGATCATTTTAAGGATTTGTTTCACAGTCTTATTATAATAAAAATTGTTTATTATTGAATTTTTATTAAAGGAAATTATATGATAATTGTTTTTAAACTCCTTCATTTTCTTATCCTCTAGTTATTCATGATCTTTTTAAATCTATAGTACCATTTTTCCTCTTTTTCACTTAAAATTATTGAGAAACTTTTTTAATAAAATTTGACTTCATTTCTCTCTTTGATCGGTAATATCTTTTCTAACAAAACCATGTTTTCTAAAAAAAATCAAAAATGATTTATTTAACCATTTCAAAATGATTTATTTTTTATATTTTATAAAAAGTTTTCCATGGAATATTATTATCATTTTATGAACAAAACACTTTTTTAACCTTTTTACCGTGCAAAAGGAATATTCTTTACGACATGTACAGAATTGCCCACCAACATGACTGTCATTTCATTGAAGCTTAATTTGCAAGTTTGTGAGGATATTTTTAAATAATTTTTTTTAAAAATTTATTTTCAATGAAAATTATTTTCAAAAAATTTCTTAAAATGAAAAGGATATTTTCCTCAAGAATATTTTTAAATATCTTTTATGGTATTTTTATTCATCAAAGAAACCAACCCTTTATTCTTACTCCAATGGGAATATGTTAATACAATCCTTATTCTTCCTCTAGAAGGTTTATGATTATTTTGACCAAGGAAAGTATTGATTTACACTTCCTTGATTATATTTTGTAGTCAATAACCTTCCCTTGAAATGTTCTCTTTCCTATGATCATTCAACATTAAATTTCCCCAAAATATCCATATTATTTATCATGGATATGTTCATTTTCTAAACTATATACCATTTTTATATACGGTGTTTACATTGCTAGTTATTTTATTATCTGGGGAAATATTGATAAATTTGTATTATTTAATCAATATGGATTTTTTATGACCTTCCATATTGTTTTTTAATTAAATCGATTATTAGATATATGAGGAATGATTTGGACCTGCAAACACGGGTGGGCTAGGTTAATGATAGGCCCTTGATGCATCACTAGTCTCATAGGATGAATCAGTTGTCTAGCCTTAGTTAAATGGGTTTCTACCCATAAATTTTAAACTATCTTGAGAATAGATCTTGATAGTAAAGGTATCATGTTTTTGGGAAACATGATGTCCAATAATTAATAATTCTCTTCATTAAGAGTTTAGTTATTATTATCCTGAAGATTTTCACTATGAAATTATCTCTAGATGAATTTTATTTTCAATTTGTTGATTAAATGGAATTTTTTTAGTTATTTAGCTTTCCATATTTATTATTCCTTAGCCAGATATTTAAATGGCATGTGTATTCGGTTATTTACCTTTCCATATTGATTATGCCTTATCTAGTTTTTCACATGGTATTTCTGTTCAATTATTTACCTTTCCATGTTGATTATGCATATTGATTTATGATAGCTTCCATTATACTTAACCCTTACAGCTCATTTATGTTCACCCTTATTTTGTTTACTTTCCCAAGGATTCCATGAAGTTTACTATGACTGATATGCAGGGATACGCTAGATAGAATAAGGTTATTTTTTATAAAATATTGTGCTATAATTTTTTATTCAAATGTGTTTTGTGAATCATGTATGTATATAGTTTACTAATACTACTAAAATATTCAGTCCTTAAATATTTAATTCCATGTATCTTATGACAATGTAATGGTGGAATGCCTCGGCTTCGGGCTTCTAGGGTTGGGATTACTATAGTTGGTATCATAGAAAGTTTAGTAGAAATCTTGGGAATTATATTTAGAAAAACATATATTAGGGAACATAACCTTGAGACAAACTTTGAGGATAAGTATATAATAACATCCTAAATTTTAGGTAAGGTAGAGATTATGTGGTTTTTCTTGGAAATGCATCCCTGTATTGACATTACAAGTGGACGTGGTTTAGGAACAGATGTACTTAGGGGTAAAAACTCTGAAAAGAGAATGTCATAATTTACTTGAGAATTATCTAGTATATGAAAATGATTCTTATTGAGTTCCTAGTTTGACACTCCTAAGGTATATTCTTAGGATAATTTACATTTTATTTAAAAATAATTATGAAGGATTAAGATAGATAATTAAAATGAATGGCCTAGGTTAAACCCTAGACCAAGGAAAGACCAATGTTAAACTAAAATTGTTGATGTATTTATTGGGATTCCATAATTATAATAAATGATTATTTTTATCAATGGAAATTTATGATAAGAATTATGAAATATCTATGGATTGTGTTAAATTTTAGAACCATATATTTATTGATAAACATAAGTGTTATGGATACCATCATGGGTTTATGATTTTACAACCAGTCATTTGTAAAATGTATTAAACACCATTTTATTAGGTTTTATGTGATTGGATTCCACCAAGATTAAGTTTATTTTTGTAGAAATTTAGGGGAATTACATGTTTTAGTGGAAAATTTATTTGAGGAATAATTCCTTTACATTTTATAGACATAATTTATAAGTCATTGATAACCATTAGGTTTAATATAATCATTAATGACATTGTAATAATAGTCAAATAATATTATTAGACTTTATAAAAAAATGTATTGAAAACATCATTAAAAAGGTTATTTAATTTCAAGGAGTCCATCATGTTTTTGGGAACTTTATAGGAATTATATAGTTTATAAAAAAGGACAACCCGCATGTAGGGTAAAAACCCATCATGTCCAGAAAGGCAGTGGGGATCGAACTCATGACTCAAGGACGATACGGGTTCCTTGCCTACCATTTGCCTATGTGATTTCCTTGTTAATATGTAATTGTTTTTAGTTAAGCAATTTTATGAATAAATATTAATGATGAATTAGTTGTATTACTTTTTAGATTTAGATATTAATTTATTATATTGGATAACTTATTCTCATCATATTGGTTTTGGAAAATACTTAGTTTCATATGGAAATACTTTTCATTATTTTTTATACCTTATGATCTATTAAAAGTGAATTTTAGTTCTTCAGGCATAAAAAATATTTATTCTTTTCTTCCATGTCTGTACCTTTACTTTCCACTAATGTTCTCTTACTTAGAAACCTTGATATGTGTTATTCCATATGACTTTTCTACTTCCCTTTATCTCTTATTAAGGGGATATTTTATTAACTCTTTTACGATATGGGTTTTTCAACAATTTTATTTCAAAATTTTGAACCCTTTATTTCCAAGATCAAGTTAAATTGTGATGATGCGATTTATTTAAGGTTGGGAGAATGTAACACCCTGAAATTTTAAAATATGAACATCATATTCAATAGCGTGTATGACACACAACACCAAGCATAGAAAGAAATATAAAATCCTTAGAATTTATGATTTATTTACGATTTAAAATAAATCAAATAAATTCTATATCTTGAAATGTATGAAACATCGATTTTACCTTGTGTTATATGTAATAAAAATTTTCTTTGATAGCCTCCATTACATGAAAAATAGAGTTTTACTGAACATAAAAATCCTATTAATATTATTATTATAACCTAGCCATTGGAATGGATGGTATGAATAGAATTAACTAAATTTTGAAAATATATATTTTAAACAAATTTATTGGTTATATATGGACTATAAATAATAATAAAATTTATTTGAAATAAAAATAAATGTTTTCAAAAAAACTGTATTTTTTCTAATAGATTGTTTAGTCGTGCTTAGCAAACATAGTTTAAAATTAATTTTTAACAATTTTGGAAAATTTATTTAAGAAAATAAAATTAATTTTTAAAATTTTAATACCAAAATTATCTTTGGGTGAATTTTTGGGATTTTTCTGAAAGTTTCATTTTTTATTAATAATGAAAAATATTGGATTTTAATTGAAAAATGTCTTTTCATCAAAATAATTTATAATTTTAAATTATATTTTGAATTTTTTATAAAGTAAAAAATAGTTAAATTATACATATATTAATCCAATTATATAATTTTAATCATTTTTATATTTAATTTTGATATAAAAACATTGTAAACTTTTGAACATTTTCACTTTAAAAAACCACTTTCTTGCTAAATCTATGGGATTAATTTTAAATTTATTTTTTACACTTATGTGGATTGAATTTGTAAAAATAGATTCATATTTCTAATAAAATAATTTATAATGTATAATAAGTTAAAATTAATTTTTTACCAACATGATTAATAAAAACAATTAAAATTAATTACAATGATTGAGGAAAAAACAAGTTTACTTAATGGTTAAACTTATAATATAAGGTGTAAAAATGACCAAAAACTTGTAAAAAAACCCATTATATTGAAACTTTTAAGACTTATACCTTTTATTATTGATAATTGACCAGTATTAGGAATTTTTCACATGGAAAAATGTGGGTGGAATTCACTATTTCAAAAAAATTACAAGTGTGACACTCACCCAACTTATAAAAGCCCCCCCCCCCTCCTATCTTCTTCACACCTTAAAACAACTTTGCTTCAGAAAAAACCTTCCCAAATAACTCCCCAAGTTACCTCCCATCATTCTATAATCCTTATTTTTTTCATAAATCCAACCTTTGAATGCTTTAGTGCAAACCTAAGGAGGATACCTGAAGAAGAGGTAATGTTCTTCAATGAGTGTATTTATTTTACTTCTTCCTATAAATCCTTCAATTTTTATTTAACCATGATGAAATAATTGAATAATTATCTTCCATATTCTAGGATGTTTTTATAATAATTTAAAGACCTAAAACCTTCTCCAACACTTAAGATGGATAGTGATACAGATAATTTTAATGATTATTTGTGATATAAATGAAATAATTATGATATTCATGACATATACACCATTTTGGAAAGATAATATTCATCATTTCTTTCTTTCCTTTTCACTCACGTAAAATGATAACATTGTTCATGTACGTGTGGACTACTGCCTTCATGAAGAGATGTGACTCTCTTTTCATCACCACACCACATGGATGAAATATATTAGTATATAACATGTTATATATGATATCATTATAATTATATAAATGAAATATATTACTTACCTCCTTCTCAAAATGATCGGTGAAAAATGGAAACGTTACTCATGCGTACGTGCGGCCTACCATCTCAATGATCGTAACATACTTCATTTTTCATAAACATAATTCATGATAGTTTTAAAATTAAAATTAATGTAAAAAATGGTATAATTATGTCATTATTATTATTTTTTAGATGATATAACTATATAATATGGGAAATAATCAGAACTTTCCTAACAAAACATGCATGATAAAAACAAGGCAATTAACACCCAAAATAATGAAAATAATGAAAAATTGTTAATAAAAGGGTAATAAGATGTTATAAAAGGGTCATATATGATATTATAAATATTAATATGGATATATAATAAGTTAATAGCATGTTTAAAATCACTATATAAAAATTTAAATCACATTCAACTAAAAATAACTATAAGGTAAGGGTTTTCGTCTCAATTCCATTTTATTATGGTATATTATGATACTATGCAGCTAATTTATTTTATAGGGTGCATATAATACCCATTTTAAATTTAATATCATGAATAATTCATTCATCATGATATATTACTTTTAAAATTTAATTATTTCATCTAATTGTAATTGAACTTAAAGTTAATAAATGGTAATGAAATTTCATAACTCGATTTCTTTTCATTGGGTTATATTAATTCTTAATTATTTTTGATATTTTATGATTATGTGTATAATGAATTTTACTATCTATTTTTTTATTTACACTTATATTATTTGGACTTATATACAATATATACAATCAATTCATTTATTAATTCTCACCTCATTATTATGATCACTTTAAGGGTTTGATTCACAGTCTCATTTTAATCAAGATTATTTATTCTGGAATTTCCATTAAAAGAAATTATATGATCATTAGTTATTAAACCCTTTCATTTTCTTCTCCTCTGGTTATTCGTCATCCTTTTCAAGTGATTTTATCATTTTCCCACTCTTTGGTACTTAAAATTATTGATAAAATGTTCTAATAAAATCCAAATTCATTTATATTTTCATTTGATAATCCATTTTATTAAAAAACCATGTTTTCTAAAAATGTTTTCAGGTTTTTTTCTTTAACCTTTTTAAAATGATTTATTTTTTCTCTTTTTAAAAAAATCAAAGGAATCTTCTTATCGCTTTCTAAACAAATCAATCTTCTAACCTTTTATCGTACAAAAGGAATATTCTTTATAGCATGTACATAATTACCCGTCAACATGACCATCATTTCATTGAATATTACTTTTCAATTTTACAAGGATATTTTTGAAGAAAATGTTTTTAAAAATGATTTTAAAAAAAATCAAAAAATCAAAATGAAAAGTTTATTTTCCTAAAAAATATTTTTAAAGATATTTTTTATGGTATTTCTATTCATCAATGACAATAAAAATTTATTCTTAATACAATGTGTATATGTTAATACCATCCTTATTCATCCTCTATATGGTTTATGATTATTTTTACCAAGGAAAGTATTGAAATTCACTTCCTTAATTCAATTTTTTAGTCAATAACTTTTCCTTGAAATGTTCACTTTTGTATGATCATTGGACATTAAATTTCCCGTAAATATCCATATTATTTATTATGTATATGTTAATTTCCTAAACTATATACCATTTTTACATATAGTGTTTACTTTGATAGTTATTTGATTATCTGGGGAATGTTGATAAATCTATATTCTTTACTCAATATGGATATTTGATGATTATGTGCATTGGTTTTTAATTAAATTGAGTATTATATATATGGGGAATTATTTGGACTTGAAGATATGGGTGTGTCTTGGTTAATGATAGCCACTCAATGCATCGTTAGTCTCATGGGATGAATTAGTTGGTTATACTTAGTTAAATGGGTTTCTACCCATTAGTTTTAAACTATCTTGAGTATAGATCTTGAAGGTAAAAGTGTCATGTGCCTGGGAAACATGACGTCTAATAATTAATCATTTCCTTCATTAATAGTTTAGTTATTATTATATAGGATATTTTCTCTATGAAATTATCTCTAGATGAATTTAATTTTTGGTTTATTAATTAAATAACATGTTTTTTTTTAATTATTTATCTTTCTATATTGATTATTCCTTATCCATTTATTTAAATGGAATGTGTGTTCAGTTGTTTACCTTGTCATATTAATTATATCTTATCCATTTATTTAAATGGCATGTGTGTTTAGTTATTTACCTTTCCATGTTGATTGTGAAAATTGATTTATGATAGCTTCCATTATACTTAACCCTTACTGATCATGTGAGCTTACCATTATTTTTTTCCTTTCCCTAAGATTCCATGAAGTTTACTATGAATAATATATAGGGATACACTATATGAAATAAATTTATTCTCGAAAAAATTATGTTGTAATTTTTGTATTCAAATGTAATATGTAAATCATGTATATATCTATTTTAAAAATACAAATAGACTATTCGGTCTTTCAATATGTGATTCCATGTATCTTATGCTAATGTTATGGTAGTAGAAACCAACTTTAGCATATTGGGGTTGAGGTTTCTAGAAGTAGATTTACCTTTTATCAAGTCGTAATAACAATGATCCTTGTGTGTTTATCAGGTTTTTTTCAAACTCAGAATTTAGACCATGAGTATCTTATCTTAAATGGTTTTCTATTTAGAACGTGAGGGAGGCCTTCTATTTAGAAACAAAGATATTATAAGTAGTGCTGAAAACATGAGGCTTCTTTCAGTAACATTTCACTTAAAGTAGTGATTGGGTGTGATCGTCAGAGGGATATTGGGGTTGGTACCCCTCTCTCCCTAGGTCGTGGGTCCCCCATACTATTTACATAGGTAGATTCAGTTCTCCCCTATATTACATTGAGTGTGGTTCTGTTATCTATGGAGTCATACTTCACCATCTTTGAGCTTCATTGGGGAGTGGGTCCTCTACTAGAATTGTGGCTCCCTCATTTATGGAGTGCATCCACAAGGTGTGGTACCCTCCCAAAAAATTCTAGTGAGTTTACATGGGATGCATGGTTAAGAGTTTTGGATCCCTCAGTTATGGATCTAGTGGTGAGGTGAGGGCCCCTATAAATATATTCTTATATGATTATGCATGATACGAGGAATCAGAGATGGACCTTTGGAGATGTAGGTTGAATCATCATTCTTAGCTGGCATATGGAGATGGATATCCCCTTTCTCTCTTCACTTGGGTTTATTTTTTAACATATATGGGTTATTGTTATGGTTTTTGTCTCATATTTTTATTGTCCCGCCTTCATTGTTATGAGTTGAATACCCTCTCTTGATGATTTTTGCTTGGTGATTTTACAGTTTCCTTCTAGGTATATATATAATAACCTCTTCATGGTATTTTCCAACATGTATTGTGTCTTATGCAGATGAAATAAATATTAGTAGTGGCTATGGTGGACCTAGAACTAATGGAGCTTATAAGTACATGGTGATGTTGACCATGTTCAGTGGTCGGAGTCTGGAAACTTGAGTTGGGATCTCCCCTACTCTACTCTTTACAGTAATTATCAATTTGGGTTTCACCTATCTTTCTATTTGGGTATGTATTTTGACAAATTTTATGCTTTAGATTTATTTGTCCATTCTCGTATGTATTCCCTAGAGCTTATTACATGCATGGTTTTACATTATATGTTATTATCTTTTATTACTCCTCTATACTTTTTCATATATATGGTTGTGTGTGTGCATACAAGTACTTAATGCTAAGGCCTCCCATTTTATATTATACCTTCCCAACGCTCTTCACTAGACCCTAGCCTATTAGAGGTGGGTTTGGGGTTGTCATGCTCGACCTTCCACTAACCAGGTGGGCCCGGTGGGTTAGGTCATGAAAGAGTAGTATCAGATATGGTATGTCCTAGGGTTAGTATAGAGATGGACCCATGGTAATAAATGGTTGATAACTTAGGAAAACAGTGTTAGAGTGTATTTAGTGTGAATTTTAGGTTAGGGAACCCAATGTTGTAGAGGTGATTAACATATCCATACATCAGGAGTCTGAATACCTTATTTTTGACTCGGTATATCGAAGCATCAATTATAGGGAACAAATGGTACATACATCATATATGATTGATTCCTTTGACTTTCCTTTTTTATTCAACTCCTTAGATATTCTCTTTTACCATGGTATACCTTGATAACACTAAAGATGTATCTATAATGATATTCAACTAGGTTTTTGATATAATGTTTTGAAAAAGACCGGTTGAGCGATGAAGACATAGTTCAGGAACCCTTTCATATGTTTTTTTATCTAGTAGGGGGATAATAATTGATACCACCTGTTGAGTAGTGAATGGACCCAACCCTAGTGGTCCAAGTGGAAGATCGTGTGTATACTGAGAAAAGTAAGGATTTAGCAGGACAGGATGATGATGTGCACAGACTTTTCACATTGTGCGAGTTCCAGCAGTGAAGGCCATTATGGTTTCATGGATATTCGGAACCACAGGTGAAGTATAATTGGATTAAGTTGATATTATGAGTTTTTTGGCTTGTGAAGACCCCAAATTATCATATGTTTGTTCTTGTAACTAGTCTTATTTTAGGAGTAGAAGTTGGTTCTAGTGGTACCAGCAGATGATACACCTATGTTTCTTGTGCATTATGGGTTCTGGAGATAGAAACCACCCAGGTTTTTTGGTCAGCCAGACCCCCTTTTTAAGTGGTAGAGTACAAACATGAGCTTGGTTTATGAAATTAACACTTATATAAGACCCCTCTTGATCGTGGTCCAAACGATGAGACTTGTCCTAAGTAACAAGAGGAATCGATAGAGCATTTTTTTAGTGATTTTTTATATAAATTCATACATGAAAGGAAGAGGGGAAATTCCCACAGAAATAAATGTACTTATGATGATATTTAAAACCATGTGGTAGAGTTAGTTCTGCCTAAAGTGGATAGTGTAGAGCTATGGAATATGAGTTCCTTTGAGTTCATTTTGGCATGTCAATGTTTTAGAGAGAGACCTAGTTTTGGTGAGCATACAGACAATGAAAAGGAAAACTTCATATGGTAGGAGTTTGTAACTAGAGGCTTCAATTATAGATTTGAGGTATGAAATGTGTCTCCACTACTCTAGCTTCAGGTTTAGAACAGGGTCGTAGACCACATTTCCATGAACGTATCCACTATTTGAGACCAAGAGAAACCAGTAGAGCCCTTTTTTCTTGACCCCTGTTTTGGAGGATCCTGTAGAGAGGATCAATGATCATTCACTTCTCTGATAGTGTGACCTAACTCTGGGTGGAGAGATAGAACCTCACATGGAATCTTTCCATAGTGGTTGGGAGACCCTACGATGTTTTCCTTAGTATGGATTGGTTCTCTGCCATTAATTCTTAGATGATTATTACCAGTAAGGGTTGTAGTGCTTTCGAGTTGTGGGATGAAGTCTTCCTTCTTAGTGAGAAGGAAACCCATGTGAAACAGGATGATATCATGTGTAGGTTGATAAATTGGATTTTCTATAAGATAGTATGTCCCTTGGAGGATTGGATGATATGATAATTCAGTTCTATGTTGCATCGTGTGAGTACACAGACAACAAACACAAACCATATTCCATTTCCAGTAATGAACAGACCTAGTTATAACACAATAACTTGAGGTGTTTTTTCAAAGAGTTAAGGTTGTAGTGATTAGTATTTCCATAGAAGATAGCATGGTGGACCCCATGAGTAAATCCTTGACTTAGCAGAAACATGATCATCATGTGAGGTCAAGCATACTCAAATTCATTGGCAATTTTCTCTAGTCAAAGTGGTAGTTTGTTGATGTTGGAGTCCTATGACCAACTAATTGTACTTTAATTAAATTTATATTATATATAATGAATATTAATTAAAAAAATTATTACATATTATATATTTTTCTTAATAACTTTAATGTAATAATGTCCTAGAGTATTTTTCACATTGATTAGGTCATAGCGGTTCCCCGCAATGATGAGAACCTTGAAGTGTTATGAAAATATTCTTAATATAGTTTTGTGGTTGGATAACATACTATGATGGAACTCATATTATATAGACTTTCATGTGTAAGTACTCATAAGTAGATGAGACTTATTCTTATAAATTTTTCACTTAGTAATCTCCAAGAAGGAAGTTTATGAGAACAGACTCGCCAGTAGAAATTCTATATGATTTGGTGTTATTAGATATTCTTATATACAATAATGTGTAATGGTCCTTAGATTTTAATATTATAATTCATGCATGTCATGAATCGCACACTTAGATTTACTAATTAAAACTATCACATCATATGTTGGCGAGAAGTATAGAACATTGGGTGCATCATGATTGACATGTCATTAATGGATAAGTCAAGGAAGGATTTGTCCTTTACATCTTTATGGATACTAATATCTCAGCCCTTTGATTAGAATATAATTGCTACCCTAAATTCCATGTACATGGTGTAATGATGTTTTTATTTTATATATTCAATGAAAATCGTATCGAGCATATATGTTAGTGACATGAATGTGCAACCTGCTTGATGAGATATTATGAAAAAGGAATTATATTCACATTGAGTGTTCGTATGTGGTTGTTTCTACTATGACATTAAGTTCTTCCTCTTGGGATCCTTGACTTAATTCTAAACACTAATCTTGTACTTTAGATAAGCCTTCCAAATGCTAATTATAAGGAATCCTAGAGGGTCACACACTAAGTGTTTCCGTAGATATTGATTAAATTCTATTTGAATTTTATTAATGGAAAGAATATTATTCTCAAGAATGAGGAATAATTTTATTCGGGTTATATTGATTCCATAAATTAAATAAATATTTATCCACTAGTATTTAAATAAAAAATATATTTGTTTATTTCATTAAATATTTAATAAATATTTATTCTCCGGTATTTGAATGAAATATTTATTTTTGAATAAAATAATTATTTGGGTATTCAATAAATATCGAGGATTTCGAATAGACCATGACTATGTCAGGTGATAAAATAATTTTTTACAAGATGTTAAATATTATTTATCAATTTTTTCAAGTTTTCACACCACAAAATAATTATATTATTATTATTATGTGTCATGGGGTTTATTAAAGGTTTTAAATGTTATTTAAAAGCTAGCATCCAACTAAATAATATTTAAACCTAAACCATTTCTATTTAAATAGATGGTTGTGTATATTGTGTATTAAATCAAAGATTCATAATAAAGAATTTTTTCACACAATGAATTCTTTCTTGACTCCTCCTTCCCTATCAAGAACGAGAAATGCAATAGATATTTCTTCAAGACTAAAGAACGAGCGATCAAGAACGAACAACGCAAGAAATTCAATTCACCATGATAGCACCCAAAGATCGAGTAGTGTTTACTTGATATCATAGGAGCATATTTGGATCACTAATAGATGGATTCTATCATTGGAACCTTACATCACAATAAAGGCAGTCTGAAAGGGTCTTTTCGGATGATCAACATTCATCAATAAAGAAAGTTCCCAATACGAGGTATTAATTTCTTCATATATTAAACAAATTAATTATAAATTTGAAGTGAAATATAATCACTCATGTTTTAGGGAAACAATAATTAAAATAAATTTTAATATATCCCCAACCATCGTATGCTTCTGCTACATATGGAACCAATAAAAACATAGAAATTAACACCTGAAACAATGAAAATAATGAAAAATTATTATTGAATGGGTAATAAGATATTATAAAATGATAATATATGATATTATAAATATTAGTATAGTTCTAAAATAAGTTAACAACATATTTAAAACCATTATACGGGAAGTTAAATCACGTTCAAACAAAAAGAAGCAAATGGTAAGGGTTTTCATCTCGATTTCATTTCATTGAGGAATATTGTGATATTATGCACCTAATTTCATTTATATTGTGTATATAATACCCCTTTGAAATGTAATATCATGAATAATTCATAAATCATGATATCTTAAGTTTTAATGTTTTTTATTTCATATAAGGGGATTTGAACATAAATTTACCATGTGTTAAAGAAATTTCATAACTCAATTTCCTTTCAATGGGTTATATTACTTATTCAATGTCATTGATATTATATGATTATGTGTATAATTACTTTTGACTATACAGTGTGGTATTTACAATTTTTTTATGTGTATTTGTTGTTGATAAACATAATATATTCGTCGATTAATTCTAACCTCAACGTTGTGATCATTTTAAGGGTTTGTTTCATAATATTATTCTAATCAAGATAATTTATTTTTGAATTTGTATTAAAGTAAATTATATTATAATTTTTTTTAAACTCTTTCATTTTCTTATCCTCTAGTTATTCATGATCTTTTTCAAGATATAGTACTATTTTTTCACTCTTTTTCACTTAAAATTATTGATAAAATGTTCTAATAAAATATGAATTCATTTCTCTCTTAGATCAGTAATCTATTTTCTTACAAAACCATGATTTCTAAAAATGTTTTCAAAAATAATTTATTCAACCTTTAAAAATGATTTATTTTGTCTCTTTTATAAAAAAATTAATAAATCTTTTTATCACTTTCCAAACAAAATATGTTTCTAACCTTTTTATTGTGAAAAAGGAATATTCTTTATGACATGTACGTAATTGCCTACCAATAATATTTTCATTTATTTGAATTTTAGTTTGAAATTTTACGTGGATATTTTTAAAGAAAATGTTTTTAAAATTGATTTTAAAAGAAAATTTTTTTCAAATTTTTTTTGAAATTTTTTTTTAAATGAAAAGGATATTTTCCTCAAGAATGTTTTTAAATATATTTTATGGTATTTCTATTCATCAATGAAAAAAACCCTTTATTATTACTCTAATAGGTATATGTTAATACCATCCTTATTCTTCCTCTAGATGGTTTATGACTATTTTGACCAAGGAAAGTATTGATATCCACTTCCTTGATTATATTTTCTAGTCAATAACCTTCCCTTGAAATGTTCACTTTCCTATAATCATTGTACATTAAATTTCCCATAAATATCCATATTATTTATCATGGATATGTTCATTTCCTAAACCATATACCATTTTTACATATGATGTTTACATTTATAGTTATTTTATTATCTGGGGAAATATTGATAAATTTTTATTCTTTAATCAATATGGATATTTGATGACAAGTAATATTATTTATGAATTAAAAAAATTATTCAATATATGAGGAATTATTTGGACCTACAGACATAGGTGGGAAAGGTTAATGATAGTCCCTTGATGCATCAGTAGTCTCATGGGACAAATAAATTGTCTAGCCTTAGTTAAATGGGTTTCTAACTATCAGTTTTAAAATGTATTAATAATAGATCTTGATAGTACAGGTATCATGTTTCTAGGAAACATGATGTCCAATAATTAATAATTGCCTTCATTAAGTGTTTGTTTATTATTATGTAGGAGATTTTCACTATGAAATTATCTCTGGATGAATTTTATTTTAGATTTATTGATTAAATGTCATGTTTTTTTAGTTATTTACCTTTCCATATTTATTATACCTTATCCAGTTATTTAAATGGCATGTGTGTTCAGTTATTTACCATGCCATATTAATTATGCCTTATACAGTTTTTTAAATGGAATTTTTGTTCAATTATTTACCTTTCCATGTTGATTATGCATATTGATTTATGATAGCTTCCACTATACTTAACCCTTGCTGATCATCTGTCCTCACCCTTATTTTGTTTACTTTTCCCAGGATTCCATGAAGTTTACTATGACTGATATATAGTGATATGCTAGATGGAATAAAGTTATTTTTGATAAAATAATGTATTATATGTTTTTATTTAAATGTATTATGTAAATAATGTATGTATCTAGTTTACCAAGGATACTAAAATATTTATTCCTTCAGGATTTAATTCCATGTATCTTATGACAATGTAATAGTGGAAGGCATTGGCTTCGGGCTACTGGGGTTGGGATCACTACAGTTCGTATTAAAGAAAGTTTAGTTGAAACCTTAGGAATTATATTTAGGTAAAAAGAGGTTAGGGAACATTACCCTGAGACAATATTTGAAGATGAGTATAAAATAACATCATAAAGTTTTGGTAATGTATAGATTATGTGGTTTTTCTTGGAAATACATCCATATCTGGACACTATAAGTGGACGTGGTTCTAGAACAATTGTACCTAGGGGTAATAACTCTGAAAAGGGAATGTCAGACTTGACTTGAGCATTAACTAGTATACAAAAACGATCCTTATTATGAACCTAGTTTGAAACTCATAAGGGATATGCTTAGGATAATTCACATTTTATTTACAAACCGTTATGAAGGATTAAGATAGATAATTACAATGAATGGCCTACGTTAAACCCTATACCAAGGAAAGACCTATGTAAAAGTAAAATGGTTGATGTATTTATTGGGATTCCATAATTATATAATATAATTATTTTTACCAATGGAAATTTAGGATAAGAATTATGAAATATATAAGGATTTTGTTAAATTTTAGAAGCATATATTTCTTTATTAACATAAGTGTTATGGATGCCATTATGGAGTTATGAATTTAAGACTAGTAATAAGTTAAATGTATTAAAAACCATTTGTTTAGGTTTTATGTGATTGGATTCTACCAAGATTAAGGTTATTTTCGGAGAAATTTATGACAAGTATATGTTTTAGTGGAAAATTTATTTGAGGAATAAAGCCTTTACATTTTATAGACATAATTTTAATTTCATTGATAACCATTAGGGTTAATATAATCATTAATGACATTGTAATAATAGTCAAATAATATTATTAGACTTTATAAAAAATTGTGTTGAAAACATCAGTAAAAAGGTTATTTAATTTCAAGGAGTTTGTCATGTTTTGGGGAACTTTATCGGAATTATATAGTTTATAAAAAGGAAAACTCACATGCAAGGTGAAAACCCATCGCATTTGGAAAGGTAGTAGATATCAAACTCATGACTGAAAGATGGTAAGGGTTCCATTCCTACCATTGGCCTATGTGATGTCCTGGTTAATATGTAATTTTTTTAGTCAAATGATTTGATGAATAAATATTAATGATGAATTGGTATTATTAATTTTGAGGTTTAGATATTAATTTATTATATTGGATAACTTTTTCTAACCATATTGGTTTTTGAAAATACTTAGATTTTTATGGAAAGACTTTTCACTCTTTTGTAGACTTTATGATACCTTAAAAGTTAATTTTAGTGCATCAGATATAAAAAATTTATTTTTGGATATTTATTTCTTATAATAAGGAATGAATTGAAATTTGATTGAATCATAAACAAATAATAAAATTGTTCTTATAAAATTGAAACATATCAAGTATGTATATATCCTTATATTCTTAGATAGTAAAATATTTCCTCAACTTTAGAAAAGTTATCTTTAAATAAAATTCTATCCTATTTTTATTATTTATGATGGTATCAAGGACCTTTTCACACCTATTAGATTTATGGATTTGATGCCCTCAACTTTCCATTGATCAATCACTTTAAAATAATAAATGACCTTAATAAATCTCTAAAAATATTTATGCTTTTCCTCCATGTCTTTATATTTAATTTCCACCAATTTTCTTCTACTTAAAAACCTAGATATGTGTTATTCCATATGACTTTTCTACTTCCCTTTCTCTCTTATTAAGGGGATATTTTATTAACTCTATTATGATGTGGGTTTTTTAACAATTTTATTTCAAAATTTCAAACCATTTATTTCCAAGAACAATTTCAAATTGTGATGATGCAATTTATTTAAGGTTGGGAGAATGTAATGCCTTGAAATTTTAAAATATGAACATCATATTCGATAGCGTGTATGATACACAACACCAAACATAGAAAGAAATATAAAATCCTAATAATTTATGATATATTTACTATTTTAAATAAATTAAATAAATTCTATATCTTAAAATGTATGCAACATCAATTTTTTCTTGTGTTATATGCAATAAAAATTTTCTTTTATAGCCTCCATTAAATGCAAAATTGAGTTTTACCGAACAATAATATCTTTTTAATATTATTATTATAACCTAGCCGTTGGAATGGATGGTTTGAATAGAATTAACTAAATTATGAAAATATATATTTTACACACATTTATTTGTTATCTATAGATTATTAAAATAATAAAATTTATTTAAAATAAAAAAGAAATGTTTTTGAAAAAAACTATAGTTTTCCTAAAAGACGGTTTAGTCATGCTTGGTAAGCATAATTTAAAATAAGTTTTTAAAATAATTAGGAAATTTATTTAAAAAAATATAATTACTTTTTGAAACTGGAATACCAAAATTAACATTGGGTGATTTGTTATGATTTTTCTGAGAATTTTCATTTTTTATTAATTGTGAAAAATATTAAATTCTAATTGAAAACTGTCTTTTCTTTAAAATAATTTATAATGTTAAATTATTTTTTGAACTATTTATAAAGTAAAAATAGTTAAATTATATATATATATTAATCTAATTAGTTAATTTGGATCATTTTTATATTTAATTTTGATATAAAAACATTGTAAACTTTTAAATATTTTCACTTTAAAAACCGGCTTTCTTACTACATGTACGGGATTAATTTTAAATTAATTTTTCCACTTATGTGGATTGAATTTGTAAAAATAAATTCATATTTTTAATAATAATAATTTATAATTTATAATCAGTTAAAATTAATTTTTTACCAAAATTATTAGTCAAAATGGCTAAAATTAATTACAATGATTAAGTAAAAAATGAGTTTACTTAATGGTTGAACTTAGAATTTAAGGTGTAAAAATGACCCAAAACTTTAAACAAAAACCCATTGGATCATGATATTTCATCCTTATACCTAATATTATTGAAAATTAACCAGTATTGTGACTTTTTTACATGAAAAAATTGTGGTTGGAATTCACTCTTTCAAAAAACTACAACTGCACCACTCACCCCACTTATAAAAGGCTCCCCCCTCTCACCTCTTCTTCACACCTTCAAACCACTTTTTTTTAGACAATACCTGCCCAAATAATTCCCCATAATCCCTAAACTCATCCTATAAGACTTATTTTTGTCATAAATCCAACATTTGAATGATTTAGTGCAAACCTAAGATGGATACTCGAAGAAGAGGTAATGTTCTTCAACGAGTGTATTTATTTTACTTCTTTCTCCACCTTCAATTTTTATTTAACCATGATTATATAATTAAATAAGTATATTACATATACTAGGATGTTTTTATAATAATTTAATTACCTAAAACCTTCTCCACTTTCATCAAATGGGTTAGGAAATCAACGTTCGTGTGTACGATAGACTACCCCCTCCCTAACTAATATCGTTCGTTTTTTCATTTACAACTCTAAAGTTTGGGTATGATGATGGATATAAATTTTATATATATATATATATATATATATATATGTGATATTTAAAATATAATTATACCTATATATTTACTATATCACATATATATTTTTACCCTCTATTCCGTAGGAGACACGATAACGTCGCTCGTGTGTACGGCGGACTACCGCCTCATGAAACGATATGATTCTTCCTTCACTAACACTTAAAATGGATGGTGATAAAGATAAAGTTAATGATTATATGTGATATAAATTTCATAATTATGATATTAATGACATATATAGTATTTTTAAAATATAATATTCTTCAATTGCTTCTTTCCTTTTCACTCACGTAAAATGATAACATCATTCGTGTACGTGTGGACTACCGCCTTCATGAAGCGATGTGACTCTCTTTTCATCACCAAGTCACATGGATTAAATATATTAGTATATAATATTTTATATATGGTATAATTATAATTCTATAATTTTAATATATTACTTACCTCCTTTTCATAATGATCGGTGAAAAATTGAAATGTTACTCATGCGTACGTACGGCCTACCATCTTAGTGATCGTAACATGCTTCATTTTTCATGAACATTATTCATGATTGGTTTTAAAATTAAAATTAATTTAAAATGGGATAATTATTTCATTATTATTATTTTATAGATGATATAACTATATAATATGGGAAATAATTAGAACTTTCATAACAAAACATGCATGAGAAAACAAGGCAATTAACGCTTGAAATAATGAAAATAATGAATGATTATTAATTAAAGGGTAATAAGATGTTATAAAAGGATCATATATGATATTATAAATATTAATATGATTCTATAATAAGTTAATAACATGTTTAAACCACTATATATGAGCTTAAATCGCATTCAATCAAAAGGAATCATAAGGTAAGGGTTTTCATCTCAATTTCATTTCATTGAGGAATATTATGATATTATGCAGTTAATTTGTTTTATAGGGTGTATATACTACACATTTGAAATGTAATATCATGAATAATTAATTAATAATAATATATTAAGTTTCTAATTTAATTATTTCATCTAATTGGATTTGAACTTAAAGTTACCAAATAGTAATGAAATTTCTTAACTGGATTTCCTTTCATTGGGTTATATTACTTCTTTATTATTATTGATATTCTATGATTATGTATATAATGAATTTTACTATCTATTTTTGTATTTACACTTTTTTTATTTTTATTTATAGTTATTACACACAATCAATTCATTTATTAATTCTCATATCAATGTTATTATTATTTTAAGGGTTTGTTTCGTAATATCATTCTAATCAAGATTGTTTATTCTTGAATTTACATTAAAATAAATTATATGATCATTAGTCATTAAAACCTTTAATTTTATTCTCCTTTGGTTATTCGTGATATTTTTCAAGGTATTGTACCATTTTTCCACTCTTTGGTACTTAAAACTAATGATAAAATGTTCTAATAAAATCTAAATTCATTTCTATCTTTATTCGATAATCCATTTTCTTACAAAACCATGTTTTCTAAAAATGTTTTACAAAAATGTTTCCAAATTTTTTTATTTAACCTTTTCAAAATGATTTATTTTGTCTCTTTTTAAAAAAAATAAAAGTAATCTTCTTATCACTTCCAAACAAAGCACTCTTCTAACCTTTTATCGTGCAAAAGGAATGCTCTTTACAGCATATACTGAATTACCTACTGACATGACCATCATTTTATTGAAGCTTCCTTTTCAAGTTTATGAGGATATTTTTGAAGAAAATATTTTTAAAAGTGATTTTAAAAAAATATTTTCAAACAAAATCAAAATTAAAAGGTTATTTTTCTCAAGAATGTTTTTAATGATCTTTTTTATGGTATTTCTACTCATTAATGACAATAATTATTTATTCTTAGTCCAATGTGTATATGTGAATACCATCTTTATTCTTCCTCTATATGGTTTATGATTATTTTGACCAAGGAGAGTATTGACATTCCCTTCCTTGATTCAATTTTGTAGTCAATAACTTTCCCTTAAAATTTTCACTTTCATATGATCATTGGAAATTAAATTTACCTTAAATATCTATATTATTTATCATGGATATATTCATTTCCTAAACCGTATACCATTTTTATATAAAGTTTTACTTTGATCGTTATTTGATTATTTCGGAAATATTGATAAATCTGTATTCTTTACTCAATATGGATATTTGATAATAAGGTTCATTGTTTATGAATTAAATCGATTATTAGATATGTGAGTAATGATATAGACTTTAAGATGTGGTTGTGGCCTATTTAATTATATCCCCTTGGTGCATCATTAGTCTCGTGGGATGATTCAATTGGTTATCCTTAGTTAAATGGGGTTTTACCCATCAATTTTAAACTATCTTGAGAATGGATCTTGAAGGTAAAGATATAATGTTCCTAGGAAACATGAAGTCCAATAATTAATCGCTTCCTTCATTAAGAGTTTTTTATTATTATCTAGGATATTTTCACTATGAAATTATCTCAATATGAATTTAATTTTTGTTTTATTAATTAAATGACATGTTTTTTCAATTATTTACATTACTATATTGATTATTCCTTTTCCAATTATTTAAATGTAGTGTGTGTTCAGTTATTTATCTTTCCATATTAATTATATATTATCCATTTATTTAAATGTCATGTGTATTCTTTTATTTACCTTTCCATGTTGATTTTTCATATTAATTATGTATTATCCATTTATTTAAATGTCATGTGTATTATTTTATTTACTTTCCATGTTGATTTTTCATATTAAGTTATGATATATTCCATTGTACTTAACCCTTACTCAATATTTGAGCTTACCCTTATTTTTTTTCCTTTCCCAAGGATTCCATGAAGTTTATTGTGACTAATATACAAGGATATGCTATATGGAATAAAGTTATTCTCGAAAAAAATTATTTTGTAATTTGTGTATTCAAATGTAATATATAAATAATTTATATATCTAGTTTACAAAGACTAATAGACTATTAGGTCCTTTGAGATGTGATTCCATGTATCTTATGATAATTTTGTGGTAGTAGAAACCAACATTAGGCTATTGGGGTTGTGGTTGCTATAAGTGGATTTACCTTTTAGCATGTCGGACTAACGATGAGCCTTGTGTGTTCATCAGGTTTTTTTCAAAATCATAATTTGGTCCATGAGTATCCAAACCTGAGTGGTTTTCTATTTAGAATGTTATGAAGGTCTACTATTCAAAATTAGAGATATGATATGTAGTGTTTGAAGAATGAGGATTATTTCAGTGATTTTTGACTGGTGATAGTGATTGGGTGTAATCATCAGAAAGATACTGGGGTTGGTACTCCACTACCTCCTTGGGGAGGGGTCCCCCCATACTATTTACATAGGTAGATTTAGTAATCCCCTATATTACATTGAGTGTGAGTCCATTATATACAGATTTTCACTCCCCCATATTCAAGCATCAGTGGGGAGTGGCTCCTCTACTGTAACTGTGGCTCCCTCATTTTTGGAGTGCACCCACAAGGTGTGGGAGCCTATGCATAGATTCTAGTGAGTTTACATGGGATTCATGGTTAGGAGTCATGGCTCCCTCAGTTATGGATCTAGTGGTGAGGTGAGGGTCCCTATTCATATATTCTTATATGATTGTGCATGATATTGGGCATTAGAGATGGACATTTAGAGTTTTAGGTTAAATCATCATTATTAGTTGGGATATAGAGATGGATCTCCCCTTTCTCTCTTCATTTGGGTTTATTTTTTATCATATATGGGTTATTATTGTTGTTGTTGTCTCATATTTTTATTTACCCAAGTTTTTTTGATGATTTTACTACCCTCTCTTGATGAGTTTTTCTTGGTAATTTTATTGTGTCATTTTAGGTATGTATATACTCACCTATTCATGGTATTTTACCACATGTATTGTGTATTATGTAGATTACATAAATATTAACAGTGACTATGGTGGAACTGGTATCAGTGGAACTTAGTAATACATGGTGATGCTGACGATGTTCAGTGGCTAGACTCTGGGATCTTGAGTCGAGATCTACCTTGATCTACTCTTTAAAATTGTTGTTAGTTTGGGTTTCCCCTGTCTTTCTATTTGGGGATGTACTTTAACCCATTTTACACTTTGGATTTATATTTCCATAATCTGATATATTACCTATATTTTATTGCATGCATGGTTGTACTTTATATGTTATTATCTTTTATTATTCCTCTACATTTCTTCATGTAGATGGTTTTCTGTGTGCATACAAGAACATTAGTCTAAGGCCTCCCATTTTATATTATACCTTCCTAATGCTCTTCACTAGAGATTATCCTATTGAAGGTGGGCTTGGGGTTGTCACACTCGGCCTTCCACTGGTTAGGTGGGCTCGGTGGGTTAGGTTATGAAAGAGTAGTATCAAATATGGTATGTCCTCGGGTTATTATAGAGATGGACCTATGGTAAGAATTTGTTGATAACTTAGTAAAACAATTTTAGAGTGTATTTAGTGTGAATTTTAGGTCAGGGAACCTAGTTTTGGTGTAGTGGCTGACATATCTATACATCGGGACTCTAACTACATTATTTTTTACTTGATATACCAAAGCATTGATTTTAAGGAAAAAATGGGGAATGCATCATATAGGATTGAGTCCTATAACTTTACTTTTTGATTCAACTCCTTATATATTATCTTTTACCATGGTATATCTTGATAACATTGAATATAACTCTACAATGACATCAAGCTATGATTTCAAGATAGTGTTGTTAAAAATACCAGTTGAGTGATGAGGTCATAGTTTAGGGACCCTTTCATGTGTCTTTTTGTTTGGGATGGTGATAAGAAGTGATACCACCTGTTGAGAAGTGAATGGACCCACCCCTAATATCCTGAGTGTATGATTGTCTGTATGTTGAGCTACAGAAGGCTCCAACAAGACAGGATGATGATGTGCACAGGCTTTGCATATTGCGTGAGTTCCAGAAATGGATAACATTATAGTTTCATGGAGAGTCAGAACCACAAGTGAAGGATGATTGGATCAAGTTGGTAGTATGTTTTTTTAGGGTTTTGATGACCCCAAATGATCATATGTTTGTTGTTGCAACTAATCTTCTTCATGGAACAATAGCTGGTTCTAGTGGTACTAGAAAATGATACACCTATGTTGCTTGCACATCATGGGTTCCGGAGATAGAAACCACCTAGGTTTTTTGGTGAGAAAACCCCCCTTATCAGGTGGTATAGGACTAGCATGATCATGAGTTATGAAATTACCACTTAGATAAGACCCCTCTTGATGGTGGTCCTAGAAATGAGATTTAGCCTGGGTGACATGAGGAATCAATAGAGCATTTTTTAATGATTTTTTACATAACTTCTTACATGAAAGGAAGAGGGAAAATTACCCTACCAAGACATTTCCTTAGGATTAGATTTAAAACCATGTAGTATAGTTAGTTCTTCCTAAATTGGGTAGTGTTGATATGTGTCGAATGAGTTCCTTTGAGTTTATTTTGGCATATCGAGGTATCAAAGAGAGCCCTAGTTTTGGTGAGCAGACAGATAATGGAAAGGAGAACTTCATATGGTTGGAGTTTTTAACTAGAGGCTTCGAGTATAGCTTTGAGGTATGACTTGTGTCTTCACTACTCTAGTTGTAGGTTTAGAATAGGGTCGTAGACCACATTTCCTTGAACATATCCCCTATTTGAGATCTAGCGATACCAGTAGATCCCTTTTTTCTTGACCCCTATGTTGGAGGCTCCTGTATAGAGGATTAATGATCACAAACTTCTATGATAGTGTGAACTAACTTTGTGAGGAGAGAGAGATACTCACGTGGAATCTTTTCATAGAGTTTGTGAGACCCTATGATGTTTTCTTCAATATAGATTGGTTTTTTACCATCAATTCTTAGATTTTTGTTACCAGTAAGGGTTGTAGTTCTTTCAAGTTGTGTAAAAAAGTATTCCTTCTTAGTGAAAAGGAAACCCATGTAAAGTTGGATGAGCTCATTTTTAGTAGGATACATTGGATTTTCTATAAGCTATTATGACCCTTGGAGGATGGATGCTATGATAATTAAGTTATCAACAGTGTCGTGTGAGTACACAGTCACATTCCCTGAGGATGTTCCATGCTTACTACCCCATAGGAAGTTTTTTTTTCTATATAGACTTAAACCCTAGGATGAAACAATATCAAAACTAGTATATAAGATAACCTCATAGAGTTTTAGGAGATATAGATTCACCTTAAGGATCTATTGAGATAGGGATTTGTAAGAACTGGTGTGTTTTCTTGGGCATCCTAGTGTTGTTCACCTAGGAGTTGGATAAGAACTTGATGTTATGTGTGGATTGATGTCACTTGAGCTAGGTTAATATCAAGTAGGAGTATCCAACCCCAATAATTGATGTTCTCATTGACTAGTCGTTAGGGGAAAATTGGTTCTTGGAGTTTGACCTTGGGTCAGGTTATCACCAGCTCCAGGCTCAAGAGGAGGATGTACCAAGCGTGGATTCCTAGAGTCACTATAGTTTCTTTGAGTTCTTGGTGATACCCATTGGTGTTTTGAATTCCCCAGAATAGTTCATAAGATTTATGAACCATATCCTTAACCCTTATTGGATAGGTTCATGGTATTCATGTTTATTGATATCCTTGTTTAATCAGCATTAGAGGAGGAGCACGTGATAAACTTAAGGATGGTTCAAGAGATTCACTGAGAGTACTATCTTTATCGGGATCTCTCAAAGAGTCGGTTCTGGATTTTGGAGGTCTGCTTCTTTTGATGTGTCTTCTCATATATGGGAGTGACATTGTACCCAACAAAGGTTGATTTAGTTGTCTATTTAGAGACACCAAAGGCATATCCATGGTGGAAGATGATCATAGTGAATTTCTCCATCCACTATTATAGAGAGAGATGATAGATAATTTGACCTCTTGGAGTTGATCCTTTAGGGTGAGGATGTTGCAGAATACCTCCAGTTGATGGTTGTTACCCCACTACTTCTTCAGTGTGTTAGGGAGACTTAGATTGTAAATACTGACTATGAGATCATGTGTGACCAAATATCCACTATACATGATCCTGATGGATTTTATGAAGGTGGGAATATGTTATCCTTGTTTGAGGATGAATGATGACACCTTTCATACAATGAGAGAATGTAATAATAATTGTTTTCCTATTAGAAGTGCATCTAGGTGTAGGTGAGGATGTATTGAAGATCCCTTAGCATTGAGTTTGGTGTCCATGGATATTATAGCTTGTTGATAAGTTTAAATCTTATTGTCTCATATTTCTATAGGTGGAGGTAGAGTTTCCCATATGAAAGTGTAAATGGGATGGTATCATTATGGTTTTCATGATGGGGGTTACCATGACTAGTGAGAGGTCATGACTCTATCTGAGTGATCATGGACTATCTTTCCAAGTTATCTCACTTACTAACCAGTCGAGAGTGTAGCATAGTAGAGAGTTTGGGACACCTGTACATGTATGAGGTATTATGGATTTATGGAATTACCTTGGTGATTGATTCAGACCATGATGCTCACTTCACATCCTGATTATGGTGATGATTCAAGAGTCTTTTAAACTCATATGTAGTTGAGAATAGCTTTTTTACCCAAGATAGATGGCTAGGTTGAGTAGACCATTCAGGTTTCAAAGAAAATGCCTCAGGATTGCATGTTAGTTTTGGACTATAGTTGGGAGGTTCATTTACCATCAGTGGAGCTTGAGTATCACAATAGTGTCCACTCCACCATCGGTGTAGCACCATTTGCGTTCATGTATGGGAGAACTTACAGACTATTTTTGTACTAGTTAGATCTAGTGGGAGATAGTGCTTTTGGGCCTAGAGATAGTGCTAGAGATGGTTATAAAATTTTCACTTCATCCGGGGGTGGATAAGGAATAGTCAGATCATTTAAGATTCCTATGTGGATTGGTGACAATATTGGCCTTAAAAATTTTGATGAGGATATCATGTGTTCTGATAGATATTACCTCATCAAGGATCACGGGAATTGGTTTGGGATGGCAGACTATCTCCAGGGATCGTAAGCCCATTTTCCAAATACTATGATGGATTAGTGAGGTGGTGTACTACTTGACCCTATGATCATAGTTAGACCAAGTGATAGGAGGTTCCACTTATCGCAGACATGGGGATGTGTGCATGACTCATTGCATGATGTCTACTAGGGTTAGCTAGACATCGAGGATGGAGTTACCTTTTAGAGGTACCTGAGGGTTTTTGAGAATCTACAAGAGAATAACCTTTATGGTAAAGTGTTTCCCTTGGTTTAACGGTTATTTTTTACCATGTTAAACTTTAGAAAATCACGTGGTATTGAGAAACCCAGTTGAGAGGTTGGTATTTTCACTTGTTTGGGTAGGTTATTTTACTTTTTGAGATAAAAATAATTAAAGGTGGGGAGAATGTAGAGAATCTATTTTTGATATGTAATACTTTTTAATATTTCTAGGTATATTTTTGGATCCATTAACTAAGTCGACATGAGATTCTGAGGTTTAGAGAGCCTAGGTGTAGTGATATTAAAAAATATTAAATATATTATATCTTGCACACACAGTTTTTTTAGAAATAATGGAATATATCCTGAATGGTTTCATGAATTAGAAATCTGAGACCACCATTGGTAATCATGACCTATGGTTGGTCGGTGTTGGATATTCTGTGTGATGTGACAGTTGGTGGGTGAGTTTAATAAAATAAATAATATATTTATTTATTTATATTCAATAACCCTAAACCTAGTTACCTATTTATAAATACCTTATTATAGTGAATCACTAGGGTTATCTGCATAACCCTAGGAGGATTTGAAAGGAGTATAATTCTTCTTTGGTGTATCTGGATTGGAGGATGGCGGTGATTGTACCAAGTTGAATATAGAGGCATGCAGCAAACATAGTGGATATTCTTCATCACTAGAAAATATGCTCTTCACTAATGATTGATCCTTAAATCGAGATAGGGAGGTTGTTTGTGTATTTATCCCCTTTATTAATTATCCCTGATCGAAATAAAATTGAATCCTTAACAGATTAATTCGCGGGTCGATGTTTTGATTTTCAATTGGAATTTATCTTCCCTATAATTTTAATTGATAATAATTTTTGATCCTTTACTATTTATATTTGTTCATAATTATAATGAAAATGAATCAAGGTCAATGAAAAAATTGGCCGAGTTTCATTCCTTGTATTTTTTTGTGTATTTCTATCCCTTTTATTGGAACATTCATCATTGATATTCAATTTTGATGGAGATTTGATAAATACTTGGTGGGAGATCATTGTGCAATTGATATTTGGAACAATGACTCATTATCATGGGTTTCAGATGGAGATTGATGGCACATTTGTAGTGTATAATTTTATAGGATTGATCAGGTGAAGATTTGGAGATTTTAGTGTGGAGGTTTTGGCACCCTGAAATGGAGGTGCAATGGAGATGTGGTTCGAGTAAATTTGTGGCCCAGATCTGGTGATAGGAACCAGATCGATTGGTTGTCGGTGGTGTGGGGTGAGGAGGTCAGTGGTTTCGGGTGCAATGTAGGTGGCCATGGTAAGTGAGGGAAGCCCATGATGGATTTAGACTAGGGATATAGTGGAAGCTACGGTCCAAGGTGGCAGAAGCGACTGTCCAGAGTGATGGAAACAGAGGCAGTCGGTGGTTTAGGGAAAGCGGTGAAAGTTGGTGGTGAGGTACCTTCCCCTATAATGAATGGAAGTAGAAACCCCCACCCCCACCCCCACCCCCACCCCTTGCATGGATTGATGGATAATAAAGGTGGTAGGATAGAGAAGAGATAAATTATTATTATTATTACTATTATTATTATTATTACCGGATATGGTTTATGATGTATCTTCTCCATGAAAAATTAGATTGACGATCCTTAAGTGGAATAAAAACCCCAATTTTGAAGATTATTTTTCAAGACAAATATCGTGTGATTAATTTAGATGATTGGATTGGTCCCATGAACCGGTTTTCATGCGTTATACAACAAAATGTTTTTTTTCACTGGGTATCCATTTTGGGAAAGTAAATAGCCTATACTAGATTTTTTTCCATGAGGATCACCACAATGCACTATGTTTGGACATTTATAGACATTTTTTGGTGAATTATTGGTGGATTTATATTTTATCCCATAGTACTGACGACGAGCCTCATGTGTTCATCAGGATTTTTCTAGACTTGGATTTTGGCCTGCAAGCAGCATATCCTGATTGGTTTTCCACATAGAATGAAATAGTGGCCTTTATTTCGGTAGTAGATATATTAAATGAGGTGTTACAAGTGTGATTCTTCTTTCAGAAACTCTTAATTGATGGTAATGATTAGGTTTGATCATCAAAGATATGTTGGGGTATGAACTCCCTTGTCACACTAGGGCATGGGTCCCCCATACTCTTTACACAAGAAGAGTCGGTACTCTCCTATACCACATTGGGCATGGGTACTCTATCTATGGATTGATACTCCCCTGTCATCAAACTTCATTAGGGAGTGGATTCACCAATGGAGTTGTGGCTCCCTCAATTATGGAGTGCAGTATCAAGGTGTGATCCCCTCTACACAAATTCTGGTGAGGTTATGTGGATTCATTATTCAAATTTGTGGCTCCCTCAGTTGTGGGGAGCATTAGAAAGGTATGGGACCCTTCACATAGATTCCTATGTGATTACACATGATGTTTTTCATCAGAGATAGGCCTTTGGAACTATATTATGACTCGTCATTCTTAGTTAGTCTATGGAGATAGAGATCCCCTTTATCTCTTCATTTGGTCTTCTTGTTGATCATATTTGGGTTATTGTTATGTTTGTTGTCTCAAATTATGATTGGCATGCCTTCATTATGATGAGATGAATACTCTCTATGGATGATTTTTGTTTTTTGATTTCGGGGTGTCCTACTAGGTATGTATATACTTACCTCTACATGGGATTTCCCCACACATATTATGTCTTATGCAGGAAATATACAGATTACAAGTGACTGTGGTGGACATGGTATTAGTGGATCTTAGCAGGACATGATGAAACTAACTATGTTCAGTGGTTGGACTCTGGGATCTTGAGTCAGGATCTCCCATGCTCTACTCTTTACAGTTATTTTCAGTTTAGGTTTCCCCATTTCTTTCTGGTTGGGAATGTATTTTTTCCCTTTTTCACTTTGGATTTATATTCTCATATTCTTATGTATTCCCTAGAGTTTATTTCATGAATGGTTTTACTCCATATGTTATTGTATTTTATTATTCCTCTAAACTTTTTTATAGATATGGTTTTGTACATGCGTATAGGTAATTTAGGATAAGGACATGCATTTTATATTATTCCTTCTCAATGCTTGTCACCAACCCTAAGCCCATTAGAGGTGGGCTTGGGGTTTTCACACTCAGTCTTCCACCAACAAAGTAGACCCCAGTGGGTTGGGTCGTGATAGAGTGGTATTAGAGATAGTTCATCCTAGGGTTGGTGTAGAGAGGAAATCATGGTAAGGATTGGTTGGTAACTTATGTAAATGGATTCAGAGTTTCTGGAGTGTGGATTTTAGGCCAAGGAACCCAATTTTGGTGTGGCACCTGACATATCCATACATCAGGACTCTGACTACCTGCATGTAAACACATTATATGGATACATTGGTTATAGTGAATAAATGGTACATGAATCATATAGAATTCATTTCTTTGAATTTCCTTCTTGAGTCATCTCCCTAGATATTATCTTCGACCATGTTTCATATTGACAGATTTCAATATGACTCTATGATGACATTCAGCTAGGATTTTGAGATAGTTTCATGATGATGACAAATTGAGCAACGAGGCCACAATATAGGAACTCTTTCATGAAGTGTTTTCTCTAATATGGAACCAAGAATATCTAGCTCGTGGTTAGCAATGCATGGACCCATCCCCAGTTGTCTAGGTGGATGATCATCTACATTTTGGGAAGTTGATGGCTCTAGTAGGACAAAACAATGATGCACATAGGCTTTTCACATTGTGTGAGTTCCAAAGGAAGATACCATTGAGGTTTAATAGTGATCTAGACCTATATGTGGAAGTGGATTGGATCAAGTCAACAGTATGAGTTTTCATTCTTGTGCATACCCTAACTGATCAGATGGTTTCACTTGCAATCAGTATTCTTCATAGAGAATTAGTTGGTTTTATTTTGACCAGTACATGATGAACCTATGTTTATTTTTCATCTCAAGTTCTATAGATAAAGGCTACCCAAGTTTTTTGGTGAGCTATATCCCATTATTAAGAGGTATAGTATTGGTATGGGCTTGTGGTGTGAAATTAAAACTTATATAAGACCCCACTTGATGGTGGTATTCACATAGAGACCTTTCCTGGGTTACATGGGGCATCGATAGAGTATGGTATTGGTGATGTTTGATGTGACTTCAGATATGAAAGTAAGAGGTAAACTTCCCCCACTGAGATGCATACTTCTGGCAAGATTTAAAATCATTCATGTGAGTTAGTTCCACCCAAACTGGATAGTGTTGAGGTGTGGGGGATGACTTTATTCAACTTGTTTATTTGTGGTCATTTTGGTGTGATAAGGTGTCATAGTAAACCCCAGTTGTGGTGATTAGGAAGATAAGGGAAAGGGAAACTTCAAAAGGTAGGATCCTGTGATAAGAGGCTTCAAGTGTGGCTTCAAGGTATGACATGTATCCTCACTAATCTATATTCAAGTTTATAATAGGATCATATACCGCATTTCCCTAAACTCATCCCCTATTCAAGACCTATAAATACCAATGGAACACTTTTCTCTTGACCCTTGTTCTAGAGGCTCCTATAGAGAGGATTAGTGATCATGCACTTTTTTGATAGTGTGACTAGACTCTAGGAGGAGAGATAGAGCCTCACATGGAATATTTATGTGGTAATTGTGAGACCTTATAATGCTTTCCATGATATGTATTTTTTTTCTTTCATCCCTTATCAGATGAATTTTAATAGTTTGGGTTGCTTTTGGTTCATGGTATTGAGTTTCCTTTATTAGTGAGAAGGAACCCTAGGTGGAGTAGCATGAGTTTTTGTTCAGGAGGACATGACCAATTTACTATTAGCTAGTATGACCCTTGGAGTAACTGATGTTATGTGATTTCAATTCCCTATGGTGTATAAGTAGTATGTAGACACCTTTATTCAGGATGCTTCATACTTACTATCTGCCACGAACCAAATCTGGTCGCCGCCAAAATCGACACCAAACCCAGCCCGTGACAAGACCCGAAGGGCGTTCCCTATCCCCACGGGCTGGCACAAGTGCCCGGATATCATTAATATAGGTTTGGGAACGATTTACCCGAGTATGAAAGCATAAAACATTAAAAACAATCCATAATATAAATCTGAAATTTTTGAGCCAAACAAGACTTAAGTGAAAACCAAAACTGAGTACATTGGTTTAAAGATTATACAAGTGGTCCAAATAAAAATAATTATAGCAAAATCCTTTCTCGTGCACGAGCCACTATTAGGGAACACACCCATAACCTAGTGGTCCCCAATAATCATCCACATAGTTTAGTTAGAGTTGTCGTTATCCAAATGCTAAGTGAAACAGGGACAAAACTCATCCGGTCCACTAGCCGTACTAGTACAAATCCGCCCCACCTAGGTACCCGGGCTTCCCCTTTTGTGCTCAATCAATTTCAGCATGCAACATAAATAAATTTTCATATAAAACACCATTACTAGTCAATCACAACCAATACAGTATCTATCACATTTTATACCACTTAAAACACGCAACAAAACACTTAGATTTTTCATAAAACAATTCCTCAAAATCTCGTAGTGTTTTGGACACAAAACACCTTATAAACCTCACTTGCATACTATGTGCACATATTTAAGTTTCCAAAACATAAAGTAGATCCCACTACATTTCAGTTAAAACACAAAATCATTTTTAGGGCAACCCTATATAGTTCAAGAAACGACATCATTGCAAAGTCTCCATTTTTACACAACACAACTCTTAGAATTTCATGTGGTTCACAAACACCATTAAAACCAGATTTTTCAGCAACAAACACAAGGGACAATCATTAAAAACAGTATTTTTATCCCTATTATACTTCAATAAAATCAACTAGTTACTTATAGGGTAGCCCCAATTAAACTAATAATACATTTCTATGAAAAACCCCCAATTTCACATGAAATTGGCCTTTAGGATTCATTTTAAATACAAACACCACTAAAACTATATTATTCAGAAATAATAAAATTTAATAAGCATGAAAATACCATAAAAACAGTAGCCAATTCACAAAGATTTCATACACAATGGAATCACCTACCAAAACCAAGGAAACCCTTGAATCCTTTGTGCGAAAACTCAAACGCACCACCGCCGCACCTCAAGAAAGCTAAACCAGACCTAAAACCAGAATTTCAGACCATAAAACACAATATAAAACCTTAAATTTTAAACCCTACTTCCTGGACATTAGGAACCGCAATTATAATGGAAGAAACCCTAACTAAATTTGATGTAACCCTAAACAAATTGAAAGAAGAAAGGAGGAGAACAACTTACTGAAAATATCTTGTAGAAATCGCCCCCCAAAATACCAGTAGCTGATTTCACAAATACTCAAACCTTCAAGGTCGGTTCGAACAAGAATAGTTAGATCATTTAGGAATTTGAATGGGGGAAAAAGAGTAATAATCGAAGGAGTTATGAAGGAAACAAATTACCTTTATAAATCTGCCCTAAATTTGAGTTCTTAAGAACTTTCGACCTAAAACGCGATGAAAATAAGCTAAAACGAGTGTGGGAGGATATTGGACGCGCGGCTGGGTTCAAGAGGCGTGTTTGGGGGTTGGAATCACCGAAATCCCCTTAAAAATGAATAAGTTATTAACTAATCAAATTTTATTTTTAAAACTGGAATTGGGCTTTCGGGCAGGCCCAATCCCTTAAATAAAAACCCATATACACCTTGGTTATGGATTTCCAACGGCTCCAAATTTTAATTTTGGTGTTAATATATTAGGGTAGGACATTTAGGAGTTGGAATGAGTGAAAAATATTAAAAAATGAATAAGTTATAAAAGAAACAAAATTTATTTTTAAATCTGGAATTGGGCTCACGGTTTGGCCCAATTCATGAAAACTCACCTATTCTCCATAAAAACTTTGGAAACCCCCCAAAACAAAGAATTAATGGAAATTAAAATAAAAATACATTTAAAATAAGCTATGTATGTGACAATTCTCCCCACCATAAAAACTTTCCGCCCCGGAAAGTCACAGTAAGGCCAAAGCAACAACTAAACCCAACTGAGAAACCAAGTGGTACTCTCTTGCCAGGTTTCTCCTCCAAAGGCCATAAAACCTTCAGTGATCAATGAAGGAATGAATACTCTCACAAACCTGACTTACACCACTTTCCTGAACGAATAAAGCACATTCAAGCTTTATCCCAAATGAAATCTCCTCAAACACAATCTGAACAACACTCAATCAATTTACCCAAATAAACGACAACATCGAACATGGTTACACTTTCCATACTATAACTAAACCATTGGTCACTATCCAATATCAATTTTTACCAAAGAAAGATGTAGGTAGTTAGATATCTCCAAATGATAATACCTACTTCCCATAAAAAACCAAGGAAAAAATATGAGTTACTCGTATGAAGAGACACAAATGGGCTCCCCACCATAAGAGACAACTTAATTTTTTTTTCCCGGGACAGAATCAAGACACTAATAGGGGGAGGCCCAAACAGACTCCCTAGTACAAGGGGTATACATAAATTAGAAATTTACAAAATAATATACATGATATCCACAGTGGGTCTTCCCACCACAAGAACCAACCATCTTAACTGACCAGCATGGGCCGACACAAAAAGACCCAATTTTTTTTTTAGATTTGGAAAGGGTGCAGGGTCAGTCCGCACGGTTTGGGAAACCATACACTAACTATCCTGATCATTATTTGAACGTGGCTTCCTAGCACACTGACACTACTAATCATGCACAAAATGTGTGCTCAAACTTTCTAGCCAAATTTCCAACCATTCTCCAATGACTCAATGGAAACCAACGTGGGAGGGAAAAACATTAGGCGATGACATGGGTACAAGGCCCTCTACCTATTTCCACCGAACGAGAACAACAGAAGGAAGATGATGAAACCATAGGTTTAAACTGTTCCTATCTTTCATACTGAGGATAGGACTTTGTACAAGTGTTTAAACGACACTGGTGTTTCCCCTGACTACGTGCCAGCTTCTCTCTGGGACCTATGGTTGGAGCTCAATATATTGAAGCATCTTCGGCCACGCAGTTAGGCTGTTGAAACCCCTATGTGGAACTTCTTCTTTCGGTGCCACAAACAACTACACTACATACCCTGATGGGTTTATCAAGACATAACACACTCCATAACCCACTTTACCAAAACCAGACATTTCATTGAAACAAGGGATCAGAAGATGCACACACATCGCACCTTGTTTCTTTGGGTGAGAAACAATAGAAGGGAAAGACACGTATAAACACCTTCCTCTAAGATAGAAGATTTGATGTTTTTCCCAAGGGAGACACAATCCCAACATAACATAGAACCTTAAAGGATTGTGTGACCTTCACCTTTATGGTCAAAAGAGCACACAACATCACAATGTGTCACCGAACATGACCCTGACGATTGATAGAAACAATACATGGAACGGGACCATATTCAAAGTCCCTAAACAACAGATAAATCCAAAAAGTGGACACAATATCATATCATGACCTAAATCTAAAAATTGGTTGTTTAATAATAACTCTTTCTTCAAAGAAACTATAAAGAACCCAGAGGCCCTCTTAGACACCATCAAGACACTCATCTGTACTAACAATGAAAGAACACTCCCACCTTTGATGAATCAGGAAACTTAAGAAACTAAGGTCTCTTTCAACCTTCCACAAGCACTATCCCACTACAAGAGGATCCACAAATCAGCGAAATGAATGGGTGTAGACTCAATAAAATAAATTTTCGATAAAATATTCTTTATATTGATCAACTGGAGGATTTTCCAATGGTGAAACAAAACGGGTTGCACTTCAGTTGTGCATTAACCCTTAATGGGGGCGTACCTTATCCAATGAGAGAACCCAAGGACCCAACCAAGCTGGTCCATTGGTCAAAACATGCCACAAACCAGATCCAAACACATTGAGGGAACCACCGTAAAGGCATCCCAAAATTTTTTTTCAAAAGAGACCACTAATCGTCCCTACAACACAGCTTACCGACCAAACACAAACCCAAAACACAGTTCAAAGA
This sequence comes from Viscum album, assembly GCA_963277665.1. NCBI lineage: Eukaryota > Viridiplantae > Streptophyta > Magnoliopsida > Santalales > Viscaceae > Viscum > Viscum album. The sequence goes on from OY728156.1 coordinate 1,816,052,742, forward strand.
GAAGGGGTTCTTGAACTCAAAACCTCCCACAACATCAACATTTTTAAAAACCCATAATACAAACCATACCAAACTATTCATCAAGACATCATTTTTTTCCTTAAAACCAATTCTTTGAAAACAAACGGTTTAGCAGTAAGCGTATCCACCAATGGTACCCCATGGGCCTCACACATGCATGTTTTTGTGCCACACCGGGCACCCTCCTCATATCCATCCCAGCACTCATCCAGTCGTGTCATCAACCATCCATCATCCCATATAACCCCATGCATGTGGTCACTAATGGAAATACCAAAGAGTAAAACAAAACTTCCTTCCACTTTTCAAAAACAAAATGGTCAACCAACCCAACCTTTTTCTCAAAACTACTAACAATGAGATCAAAATCCCAATTCAAATCTTACAAAACATTTCATAAGGACACAACCATTTAGAAAAGAACTCACTTTCAAGTTATTCACATCAATTTCGAAACATATCATCCCATTAAAACACACTCTAATTGTTTAGAAAACTCTATTGGAAATGCTTTTAAAAAAACAAATTCAATATAGTTCCTGCTTTCAAAGAGGTGTAAGCACACCATTTTACATTTCAAAACAATTCTGAAAATTCAGTTCCACCATTTCATAAACCAAACCATTCCCTCTTTATTTGAAAATCATTTCATAAAAACGTTACGCTTCTTAAAACCAAGTCACCTTAAAACCAAAGTGCTAAGATTTCAAAACTAAAACACAAAACAATGCAAGAGGAAACTAGTTTCGGTGGGTGACTTGGACATATGGTTGGCAGCCATATTCCAATCACTTCGCCGTAACAGAGAGTATTCTAGGGAAATATCCATGGCTCCACATGGATTTCCAGGCCCTGCGAGCTCACTGAGATTATTCTCCCAACTCTCTTTTCATTTCCCATAGTCATCATTAAACCAAGAAAACCAAAGCACTCAGATAAATCCATACTTAACATGGTGACTTGAATCCCTTCATGAGGTGTGCTGGCCAGGCACACTACCCATGACTAAAATTTCAAGTCCCAAAAATCCAAGCTCCAGACTATTCTGACTCTTCCCCAAATAACATGACCCAAGGAGCGAACCTCCTCTGATACCATTTTGTCACGAACCAAATCTGGTCGCCGCCAAAATCGACACCAAACCCAGCCTGTGACATGACCCAAAGGGCGTTCCCTATCCCCACGGGCTGGCACAAGTGCCCGGGTATCATTAATATAGGTTTGGGAACGATTTACCCGAGTATGAAAGCATAAAACATTAAAAACAATCCATAATATAAATCTGAAATTTTTGAGCCAAACAAGACTTAAGTGAAAACCAAAACTGAGTACATTGGTTTAAAGATTATACAAGTGGTCCAAATAAAAATAATTATAGAAAAATCCTTTCTCGTGCACGATCCACTAGTATGGAACAAACCCATAACCTAGTGGTCCCCAATAATCATCCACATAGTTTAGTTAGAGTTGTCGTTATCCAAATGCTAAGTGAAACAGGGACAAAACCCATCCGGTCCACTAGCTGTACTAGTACAAATCCGCCCCACCTAGGTACCTGGGATTCCCCTTTTATGCTCAATCAATTTCAGCATGCAACATAAATAAATTTTCATATAAAACACCATTACTGCTCAATCACAACCAATACAGTAGCTATCACATTTTATACCACTTAAAACACGCAACAAAACACTTAGATTTTTCATAAAACAATTCCTCAAAATCTCGTAGTGTTTCGGACACAAAACACCTTATAAACCTCACTTGCATACTATGTGCACATATTTAAGTTTCCAAAACATAAAGGAGATCCCACTATATTTCAGTTAAAACACAAAATCATTTTTAGGGCAACCCTATATAGTTCAAGAAACGACATCATTGCAAAGTCTCCATTTTTACACAACACAACTCTTAGAATTTCATGTGGTTCACAAACACCATTAAAACCAGATTTTTCAGCAACAAACACAAGGGACAATCATTAAAAACAGTATTTTTATCCCTATTATACTTCAATAAAATCAACTAGTTACTTATAGGGTAGCCCCAATTAAACTAATAATACATTTCTATGAAAAACCCCCAATTTCACATGAAATTGGCCTTTAGGATTCATTTTAAATACAAACACCACTAAAACTATATTATTCAGAAATAATAAAATTTAATAAGCATGAAAATACCATAAAAACAGTAGCCAATTCACAAAGATTTCATACACAATGGAATCACCTACCAAAACCAAGGAAACCCTTGAATCCTTTGTGCGAAAACTCAAACGCACCACCGCCGCACCTCAAGAAAGCTAAACCAGACCTAAAACCAGAATTTCAGACCATAAAACACAATATAAAACCTTAAATTTTAAACCCTACTTCCTGGACATTAGGAACCGAAATTATAATGGAAGAAACCCTAACTAAATTGGATGTAACCCTAAACAAATTGAAAGAAGAAAGGAGGAGAACAACTTACTGAAAATATCTTGTAGAAATCGCCCCCCAAAATACCAGTAGATGATTTCACAAATACTAAAACCTTGAAGTTCGGTTCTAACAAGAATATTTAGATCATTTAGGAATTTGAATGGGGGAAAAAGAGTAAGAATCGAAGGAGTTATGAAGGAAACAAATTACCTTTATAAATCTGCCCGAAATTTGAGTTCTTAAGAACTTTCGACCTAAACCGCGATGAAAATGAGCTGAAACGAGTGTGGGAGGATATTTGACGCGTGGCTGGGTTCAAGAGGCGTGTTTGGGGCTTGGAATCACCGAAAACCCCTTAAAAATGAATAAGTTATTAACTAATCAAATTTTATTTTTAAAACTGGAATTGGGCTTTCGGGCAGGCCCAATCCCTTAAATAAAAACCCATATACACCTTGGTTATGGATTTCCAAAGGATCCAAATTTTAATTTTGGGGTTAATATATTAGGGGAGGACATTTAGGAGTTGGAATGAGTGAAAAATATTAAAAAATTAATAAGTTATAAAAGAAACAAAATTTATTTTTAAATCTGGAATTGGGCTCATGGTTTGGCCCAATTCATGAAAACTCACCTATTCTCCATAAAAACTTTGGAAACCCCCCAAAACAAAGAATTAATGGAAATTAAAATAAAAATACATTTAAAATAAGCTATGTATGTGACACTATCCCATCAGAATTCAATTTCTTGCATATACTTTCAATCCTAGATGATATGATATTTATGCTAGTATATCAGATAACCCCATAGAGTTGTGAGATCAAGAGGTGTAGTTAGAGGATTTGTAGAGATAGGGATTCATAAGACCCAATATTTTATCTTGGGTATCCAAATGTTGTTTTCCTAGGAGGTGTATGTGAGATTAAGGCTAGGTGTGGATTAACATCACCTGAACCAGGGGACTATTAGGGAGGAGTATCCACCCTTGAGAATCTATGAATTCTTTAACTAGTGGTTAGGAGTGAAGTGTTTCTTAGAGTTTTACCTTGGGTTAGATTATCACCAACTTCAGGTTTGAGAGGATGATGTATTGAGCATGGATTCCTAGAACTTATACTATTGATTTAGGTTCTTAGTGATACCCTTTGGCATGTTGGACACCCCATCAGAGTTTCTAAGACTTATTAAATAGATTCTAACACTTCTTGGATCAGTTCATGGTAGTCTTATTTGGTTAAATATTTGTATACTCGATGTCATAGGAGGCTCAGGTGATAAAATTAAGGATGATTTAGGATATATTTTGAGAGTACAAGATTTATGGGGACCTCTCATATAGTAAATTTTGGATTCAGGAGGCCCACTTCTTGTGATATTTCTTCCTAGACATGGAAGTGATATTGGACCCAGTAAAGGTTGAGGTGGTTCTAGCTTGAGAGATTCCCAAAGACATGTTCATGGTGGTGGATGCTCATAGATAAGTTTTTCATCCACTTTTGTAGAGTGAGGTGGAAAATCAGTTGACCTCTTTGAAGTTATCCCTTGTGGGTGAGGATGGTGCAGCGTATCTCCAGTTTATTGTTGTTACCCCACCACTTCTTCAGTTTTTTAGGGGTTCTCAGTTTGGATATACTAAATGTGAGATCATGTGTGACTATATATCCACCATACACGATCATGATGTATTTTCTGAAGGTGGGGAGCACTCCTTGTTCAAGGAAGGATAATGACTCCAGTCATGTAGCAATAGGAGGTGTGGTGGAGGTTTTTTTCCCTTAATAGTGAATCAAGGTGGATTTGAGTATGTATCAACGATCCCTTTGCATCAGGTTTAGTGGTCATGGATGTTATAGATTATTGATTAGTTTAAATCTTGTTTTCTAACCTATCTATAGGTGTAGGTTGAGGTTCCTGGATAGAAGTGTAAATGTGATGGAATATTTTTTTTCATGAAGGGGGGTTATATGACCATTGAGAGGTCATGATTCTATCTGAGTGATCATGGAGTGGAATTCCAAGTTGGAACACATCCTAACCATCTGAGAGTAGAGTATAGTGAAGGTTTTGGGATTCTTATGCATGCAGGAGGTAGTTCGGATTCATGGAATTCCCTTTACAATGATTTTATTCCATGATTATAACTTCATGTCATGATTATTGATAGGATTAATAATTCTTTGAGACTCACATGTAATTTATCACAAATTTTTTACCCAAGACTGATTTCTAAGTTTAGTGGACTATCCAAGTTTTGGAGAACATGATTTGGTATTACATGCTAATTTTGGTCCATAGTTGGGTGGATCATCTTCCATTGGTGGAGTTTGAGTATCACAAAATTTACCACTCCACCATTGGGGTAACACCATTTGAGGTCATATATAGGATACCTTGTGAGATACCATTGTAATGGTTGGAGCCAGTAAGAGACAGTTCTTGTGGGCCTAGAGTTGGTGATAAAGATGGTTGTGAAAGGTGAAATTCATACAGGGGAGGATGAGGGCTTCTCAAATCCATAATGATATCTATGTGGACTGACGATGATAGTGGACTTTGAAATTTTATAAGTAGATCATGTGTTTCGAGAGATATTACCTCATTGAGGGTCATGGGGATTTAGTTGGAATGTACGGCTATATATGAGGATCACAGACCCTTTTTCCAATTATTATGAAGGGTTAGTGAGGTGGCATAATGCTTGACCTAGTGATCATAGTTAGACAAGGTACTTGGAGTTTCCACATGTCACAACTCTGGAGATGTGTGCACAACTCATTTAATGATTTTTACCAAGGTTAGAAGGAAATAAAGGGTGGAGTTACCTTTTTGAGGTACTCAGTGGAGTCTGAGAATTGGTAGGAGAATACCCTTTGTGGTCAATTTTTTCCCTTGGGTGATTGGTTTTTGGTAGCATGAGAACCTTTAGGAGAACTCATGGGAATTTGAAACCCTATTGAGAGATCAATATCTTCACCTGTCTGGGCAGGTTTTTTTCTTTTCAGGGTGAAAAAATTTGAAGTTAGGGAGAATGTAGTGACTATATTTTTCCATGTAAGTCTTTTAAATATTTCTAGGAATATTTTTGGATCCAAGTGTTGAGTCAGTGTAAGATTCTACGGCCTAGAGAGCCTTGGTGTGGTGATATTAAAAATATTAAATATATTATATCATGCAAGAACATTTTTTCAAAAATAACGGAATATCTCTATAATGGAGTCTCAGGTCAAAAATATGAGACCACTTTTGAATCTATAATAGGGGTTTTACCCTAGGTACAACCTAAGTTTGGTCGGCATTATGAATTCCATGGGAGTGATAGTTATAAGGTGCATTTAATAAAACTAATAAATAATGTATTTATTTTTATTTAATAACCCTAAACTAAATTATATTCTTATAAATACATTATTATATTGAATCTAAAAATTATCCACATAACCCTGGGAGGATTTATGAGGAGGATCATTCTTCATTGGTGGATCTAGATCATAGGATGACGATGATTGGACCGAGGTGAATCGAGTGGCTGACAGCGAACACAACAGGTCTTCTTCATCGATGGTGAACATGCTCTTCACCAATGATCAATCCTTAATTTGAGGTAGGTAAGTTTATTTTGGGCTAATATCCTTTTTTTATTATCCCTAATAAAACAAAAATTTAATCCTTAACATATTAATTCATTGGTCTATGTTTTTATTTTCAATTGGAATTTATCTTCCTGGGAATTAGAATTTATAATAATTATTGATCCTTGATTATTGTTAGTTGTTTTCCATTATAATGGCAATGAATCAAGACCAACACAAAAATTGGACAAGGTACATTCCTTATATTTTTGTTTTGTTAATTTCTCTCCCTATTCTTGGCACGTTCATCATTAGTATTTGATTTGGCCAAAATTTTAACAAATACCCAATGGGAGATTGTTGCACAATTGATATTTGGTGAAACAGATTATTACTAAAAGTTTTGGGATGAAGATTAATGGTATTTTTTTGTAATTTCATGGGATATATCAAGTTTGTAATTTTCATATCTTAGTGTTATTGTTTGGGTGTCCCAACATGGAGGTGTGATGGAGATGTGGTTTGAGTAAATTGGTATCCTGGATCTGGCCATAGGAACTGGATTAAGCGGTGGTCGACAGTGTGGAGTGTAGCAGTTGGTGATGCTGAGTGTGGTGGAGATATTCATGAAAAGTATGGGTCATCCCACGATGGATGTGAACTAGGGAGACAATGGTAGTTGTAAACTAGGATAGTGGTGGTGGTGGTCCAGGGTGACATTGATGGAGGAGGCTGATGGTCCAGGGTGAGCGGTGAGGTCCCCTCCCCCTGAAATGGCTAGAAATGGTGACCTCCCTGTGCAGCTTACTAGACAAGAAAAAGGGGAGGATTGTGAAGAGATAAATTATTATTATTACTATTATCAGATCTAGTTTTTTATGTATGTCCTTTCTGTGGAATCATATGGATGAGTCGTTAGCATCATTGTGACCCTGATTTTGAGGTGAACATTTCAATATCAACATTGGGTGCTTAATTTGAGCTCATGTCTTGGGCCCATGAAGCTTCATTTGTGCATTATATGTTGAAATGTGTTTTTTTCACCAGGTTTCAGTTTGGGGAAAGTAAATATCCTATCCAAAGTGCTTTTCCATGAGGATCACAATGGCGTGATAGATTTGGACATTTGTGGTGACATGTCAGTGGATTTATGGTATATCTCATTAAATCAATGAAGAGCCTCATGTGTTCTTCATGATTTTTCTATACTTAGATTTTGGCCTACAAGTACCCTATCTTGAGTGTTTTTCCATGTGGATCACAATAGTGGCATTGATTTTTACATTAGATATATGACATGAGGTGTTACAAGGTTGAATCTTGTTTTAGGGATACTTTACCAATTGTAGTGATTGAGTGTGATCATTAGATAGATTCTAGGGTTTGTACTCCCCTATCTCACCAGGGCATAGTTCCCCCATACACTTTATATAGGTAGAGTTAGTACTCCCATATAATACATTGGGCACATGTCCTCTATCTATGGAGTGATACTCCTCTACCTTCAATCTCTAAAGGGGAGTGGTTCCACTACTAGAGTTATGGATCCCACAAATCTGGAGCGTAGTAGTAAGGTGTAGGTCCCTCCACACAGATTCTAATGAGGTTATGTGGGATGCATGGTTCGGAATTGTGGATCCCTCAACTGTGGAGAATAGTGTAGAGGTGTGGCCCACTCCACATGAATTATTATGTGATTGTACATGATGTTGGTCATTGTAGATGGACATTTGAGCTGTAGTCTAACTCATAATTCTTAGCTGGTTTGTGTAAATGAAGATCCCCATTCTTTCTTCATGTGGTATGATTTTTTAGCATAACTGGATTATTGTTATGGTTTTGTCTCATATTGTGATTGACATGCCTTCATTGTGATGTGATGACTACTCAATCCTGATGATTTGAGCTAATTGATTTCAAGGTTCGCTACTGGGTATGTATATATTAACCACTATATGGGATTTTTCCTCACATATTATGTCTTATGAAGATAGCATACATATTATCAGTGACTATGGTAGACCTGATATCAGTGGAGCTTACCAGTACGCGGTAACATTGACCATGATTGGTGGTTAAAATCTAGGATCTTGAGCTTGTAACGACCCAAAATTTTTAATAAATATCATTTCCTAATTTTATGTGTTATTTTATTTTATTTTTATACTCAACAAAAATGTTTCATTTGATAACATGAGTATAATTAAAATGAGACCATTGGGTTTTGACTGTTATGTGACCATTGGTCAATATGACCGCTGTAAACTAAACGTTTCGATTATTGTCTCTAAATACAAGTAATCTTGGTTAATTATTATAGAAAGAAGATTTGATGGCCTCACCCAGTAGTCTTGGACCAATCGAAGCCCATCTAACAGAACTTGGGAAGGAGGTAGTGCCATTGGGCTTTGCTCTGGACCAAACCCAAGCCAAACTTCATCGTGTGAAGTTAGAATGGAATCGCCTTCGCGAGAATTTCAAACTGATAGAAATTACTACTCGTGCGATGTTGGTCGAGCCTCCCTCGGATTCTCTCACCTTAGCACACCTTACACTTAGGTCATATGCTGGTGTGATAAGGGGCTATGTAAGGAGATCATGACTGCCTTGTGTAATCCTTTGTTTTAAATAAAAATTTCAATTTCTTCTTATGATGAAGTTTATGAATTTTCAAATGATCGGATAAATATGGTATGAATATTTTTGATGAATTTTAGAAAAAGGATATTTTAAAAAAAATTATGTAAATCTTAAATAATTAAAAATGTGTAATGATTTTCAAAAAATGGTCTTCTACAATTATGTTCAGTACGAAATTTAGAGTCTAATAAGATCAACTTAATTTTTGATGAATAGTAAATTATGAATAGTGATTTTATGCTTAGGATTAGTAAGGTGACCAAATGGATTAGTAATCTCACTTAAAGAAAGTATTAATATAATCTAGGCACCTTGATTAAGTAATGTGATTCAATAAAATGGTTAAATAACGGTTTCATATATTATTATTCAAGTATTAGTTTTTTCAGGTGAATAGTGTTTTTTAATTAAAAATTTAATTAAAATTATTTAGAAAATTATTTTTATAAAATGGATTTCATTTTTGAACTCAGAGCGTCGATATTATGCTATGGTAATTTTTGGGGATTTTTCTGAAAAAAATGAATTTTCAGTGAATAGTGTATTTATTTAAAAATTAAATTAAAAATATTTAGAAAATTATTTTGATAAAATGGAGTTTATTTTTGTAATCAAAGCATCGATATTTTGTTAAGGTGAAATTTTGGGATTGTTCTGAGAAAGTTGAATTTTCAGTGAATAGTAAAAATACAGTTTTAGGGTTTCGGTATGTTTAATGACATCATAACTGTGTCATGATGACGTCATGAGATATTTTATGAGTTGGAAGACCAAAGGTGATGAATTGTTGTATTGGGGGCCCCATGTGGCCTAACTCCATGGGAAATATCTTGGGAGAGCACATGGTTTTGAGAAACCCACTTATGAGGTGTCTCTTGGCCATTAATGCCTTGTCCCCTCACTTTCCCTATAAATACCAATCCATTCTCTCATCCTTTGGACTCCAAAATCATTCTCAACTAAGTTCTGGTCTACTTACCTCCCAAGGAGTCCTCCCAAGGTTTCCCCAAGCCCTCAAGGTCCAAACCGTTGAGCTTTAAGAGTTACGTTTTAAGGTAAGGGATCCGACCTCTCCCTTTCTTTTCAAGTAATCTCTTTTATGTCATTTCTTTTATACTCCATGTTCTTATGTTGGAGGATGTTCTTATATATTCATATTACTTCCCTTTTCATGTTTATATGATGAGATACCCCATCTTTCTCTCATCAATTCGTTTTAAGAATGTTTAAGTGACGCCGTTAGGCTGCTGAATTTTTAAGGGGATTCTTTCACCTTCCTCCTTTTTCAAAGATCTACTTTCATGTCAAGTCTTTCAATTTCCTTTTTATTATGTTGGGTTATGATCTCTATATCTGTCATACTGATATTTTATGATCATATGATTAGAGACCCCATTTTATCTCTTCAATTCAGTATTTTGAAGTTTTAAGTGGCGTCGTTAGGCTGCCGAATTTTTAAGTGGTTCTTTCACCTTCCTCCTTTTTCAAAGTTGTACTTTCATGTCAAGTCTTTCAAGTTCCTTTTTATTATGTTGGGTTATGATATCTATATCTATCATACTGATATTTTATTATCATATTATGAGATACCCCATTTGATCTCTTCAATTCAGTATTTTAAAGTTTTAAGTGGCGCCGTTAGGCTGCCGAATTTTTAAGTGGTTCTTTCACCTTCCTCCTTTTTCAAAGTTCTACTTTCATGTCAAGTCTTTCAAGTTCATTTTTATTATGTTGGGGTATGATCTCTATATCTATCATACTGAAATTTTATGTTGATATGATTAGAGACCCTATTTGATCTCATCAATTCATTTTTTGAAGTTTAAGTGATGTCGTTAGGTTGCCGAATTTTCATAAGAGAAATCTTATTTTTTGTTTTCCTTTCATGTTCTTCATTTCATATGGTATGTCTTTCAAATTTCATTACCATGTTAATATATCCTTCATATTATTTCCCTCTACTGTTTTATGGGTCATTTATGAATGTTTGACTCATGTCCCCTCTCTTTTCAATGTTTTCTAAAACCCTGAAACATAGTCGTTATGCTGTAGAATTTTCATCTCAAAATGCCTCCCTCTTTTCTCAAAATTACTTCATGTTATAAAGTGAATACTCAAAGCTCTTATTTCTACAAGGGAATTCACATATATATCAAAATTTTCTATTTTAAATTCTGGGATTTACATACATGATACCCGCTCTCCCCTTCTGTGGGTTTAAAGTGACGTGAAGATCATGTCTTTAAAGCAGTTTTTAAAACTTTATGATTATGAAATGAAAACCATTTATTTTATGCTATATGGGTAATTTATTAAATTTTTGATGATGATATATGTGGCTCACATGATAATAAAGTCAAATTTAAGGGTGCTCCCTGATAGCGCTCCAATGCATTGGGTAATGATGTAACCACTAGAGATTACAATTTTCACGATATCTTAGTGAATAACCTTAGTAATTTTCAAATGACACCTTGGGGATGGACCTTGGTGATATGTTCATGATTGTCTATGTTAAATGATGTAGCTACATCCTAAAGTTATGAAAAAATTTATTTTTATTATGATATTCCACATGATTTCTTTCTCATGCCTTAAAGTTCTTTTTCATGACATAGTTAATGTATCTCAAGTTCACATGTTAAATGTTTCTCTTGTTCCCTTACTGGGCCTTCTTCTCACCCTTTCTTTTGATGTATGTCCCCAGGTTATGAGATGCAGTAATGAACCTAGGATTAACTTAAGGATAAGCCTTTCAAGTGTTTAAGAAGAATTTTTTATGTTGTTTTCATGTATTATGTTCCTTTTTTCCAAGACACTAAACCTTAAAGATCCTCAGTTTTGTGTAATGTAATGAATGTTTATGTTATAAAAAGGCGGGATGCTATAGTTGGTATCAAAGGATGGTTTAGTTAATTTTGGAAATTAGGATATGAAAACTTTATGAAAAACCCTATAGAAAAGTTTAAATATAGGAAATCTTCCTGGTATTTTGGTGAGTATTGAGTAAGGGGTTGCCAAGTAAATACATCCTTGTCTGGATACGAGCAGGTAGAGGTGGCTCTAAAATAGATGTACATAGGGGTAAAACCCGAAAACACCGCTTTGAGCTAGACTTGAATAGGAACTGGTACACGAAAATGGGCCTTGCTGCACTCTTGGTTACGACACTCCCCGGGGATATGCTTTGGTAAATTCATAAGCTTAGTATGAACCATTGTTAAAGGAACAAAGATAAAATAAAATAAAAATTCACATAGGAATATATGATCATGGATAACCTAGATGGGAACCTAGGGGATCACAAGTTAGGGTATACTTTTCTTCTAAAAGTTATCCTTATATGCTTTAAGTTACTTTTCATGATTATTGGCTAAGTATTCAAGCCCCTAATTGTACTTTATTTTCATAGTAAATGGCGGGAAATGGAAGAACATGTCCCAATAACCAATGTGATAGGAAATGAGACGATTGCCGTATTAATATGAAAGAGATGATTAGGGGATTAAAAGATGATTATTATTTTGGAAGATGTTCACTATTTTGGGGACCCTATATGATCGAGGTAAATAGATTACTATGGTATTTTCATTGAGGTGTAAGGTTGACTTATATTTTGAAGAATCAATGAATTTAAGGTGGACTTATAGTAATTTAGGTTACTTATGGGAATGATTAACCTATCTTGGGTAAAATATGTTTAGGTTAGCTACTTTTGTTATAAGATGTTAGGAGTGGTTGATGTTGTTTGGAGATGAACAATAAAGTTTATTTTGGAAGACTATGTTATCAAATCCTTCTTGTATTTGGGTTTCAATCTTAGTTTGGGTTATTTTGAGGAATTTTAAGGACAGTTATTTACGGAATGGTCTATGATGAACTTTGAGTAGTACCATGGAACTTTGAAGATTTAAAAGTAGTTTCCATTCCTATGGGATTCTTTCTTTTTGAAGAGTTGTTTTACCTTACCCTTTCTGTTTTTGGGATAATGTTTAAAGATAGAAGAAATAGATAGTTAATCTTTTGTGGATTATGTGATTATCTAGAAGATGATTCTTGTGAGACCAAGTAGTTTTAAATGCTCGCCGTTTGGAGAAAAGATTAGTTTTGGTAGAAAATTATTAAAGGATGAAACTCTACATAAAGGTAGGTATATTTTCTTATGTTTTTGTTCTATATGAATTCCTCAAAATTATGAAAAGGAACTTAAAACAAAAAAGTTTTTAGTTTACGTTTCCTACTAGGTAATCAAAGACTGTTTACACACATCATAAGTTTGGGATTTTCTTATGGTTAACTTTCTCCTAATCATGTTTTCTATCACTCTCCCACAGAACTTGACCCTTTGTTTTCTCCTCCATGTCCATGTTTTCCTACATGGAATCCTAGTGTGGGTTAACTCGGGTGACCTTTGTACTTCCCTTTCTTTCTTTTAAAGTAATAGTTTTACTGACTCCTTTTCCGATGTGGGACTTTCAATGAAATTTCAAAACCCAATTTTAAAAATTACAAGGATGCAATTTCTTAAGGGGGGAAGATTGTAACAACCCGAAATTTTGAATAAATCTTATTTCTTAATTTTATGTGTTATTTTATTTTATTTTTATACTCAACAAAAATTTTTCATTTCATAACATGAGTATAATTAAAATGAGACCGTTGGGTTTTGACTGTTATGTGACCATTGGTCAATATGACCGCTTTAAACTAAACGTTTCGATTATTGTCTCTAAATACAAGTAATATTGGTTAATTATTATAGAAAGAAGATTCGATGGCCTCACCCAGTAGTCTTGGACCAATCGAAGCCCATCTAACAGAACTTGGGAAGGAGGTAGCACCACTAGGATTTTCTCTGGACCAAACCCAAGCCGAACTTCATCGTGTGAAGTTAGAACGGAATCGCCTTCGTGAGAATTTCAAACTGATAGAAATTACTACTCGTACGATGTTGGCCGAGCCTCCCTCAGATTCTCTCACCTTAGCACACCTTACACATTGGTCCTATGCTGGTGTGATAAGGGGCTATGTAAGGAGATCGTAACTACCTTGTGTAATCCTTTGTTTTAAATAAAAATTTTGATTTCTTCTTATGATGAAGTTTATGAATTTTCAAATGACCGGATAAATATAGTATGCATATTTTTGATGAATTTTAGAAAAAGGATATTTTAAAAAATGTTTATGTAAACCTTAAATAATTAAAAATGTGTAATGATTTTCAAAAAATGGTCTTCTACAATTATGTTCAGTACGAAATTTAGAGTCTAATAAGATCAACTTAATTTTTGATGAATAGTAAATTATGAATAGTGATTTTATGCTTAGGATTAGTAATGTGACCAAATGGATTAGTAATCTCACTTAAAGAAAGTATTAATATAATCTAGGCACCTTGATTATGTAATGTGATTCAATAAAATGGTTAAATAACGGTTTCATATATTATTATTCAAGTATTAGTTTTTTCGGGTGAATAGTGTTTTTTAATTAAAAATTTAATTAAAGATATTTAGAAAATTATTTTTATAAAATGGATTTCATTTTTGAACTCAGAGCATCGATATTATGTTATGGTAATTTTTGGGGATTTTTCTGAAAAAAATGAATTTTCGGTGAATAGTGTATTTATTTAAAAATTAAATTAAAAATATTTATAAAATTATTTTCATAAAATGGAGTTTATTTTTGTAATCAAAGCATCGATATTTGGTTAAGGTGAAATTTTGGGATTTTTCTGAGAAAGTTGAATTTTTAGTGAATAGTAAAAATACAGTTTTAGGGTTTCGGTATGTTTAATGACATCATAACTATGTCATGATGATGTCATGAGATATTTTATGGGTTGGCCGACCAAAGGTGATGAATTATTGTATTGGGGGGCCCATGTGGCCTAACTCCATGGGAAATATCTTGGGAGAAGTGCACATGGTTTTGAGAAACCCACTTATGAGGTGTCCCTTGGCCATTAATGCCTTGTCCCCTCACTTTCCCTATAAATACCAAGACATTCTCTCATCCTTTGGACTCCAAAATCATTCTCAACGAAGTTCTGGTCTCCTTAAGTCCCAAAAAGTCCTCCCAAGGTGCCCCCAAGCCCTCAAGGTCCAAACCTTTGAGCTTTAAGAGTTACGTTTTAAGGTAAGGGATCCAACCTCTTCCTTTCTTTTCAAGTAATCTCTTTTGTGTCATTTCTTTTATAATCCATGTTATTATGTTGTAGGATGTTCTTCTATATTCATATTACTTCCCTTTTCATGTTCATATTATGAGATACCCCATCTTTCTCTCATCAATTCGTTTTATGAATGTTTAAGTGACGCCGTTTGGCTGCCGAATTTTTAAGGGGATTCTTTCACCTTCCTCCTTTTTCAAAGTTGTACTTTCATGTCAAGTCGTTCAAGTTCCTTTTTATTATGTTGGGGTATCATCTATATATCTTTCATACTGATCTTTTATGATCATATTATGAGATACCCCATTTTATCTCTTCAATTTAGTATTTTGAAGTTTTAAGTGGCGCCGTTAGGCTGCCAAATTTTTAAGTGGTTCTTTCACCTTCCTCCTTTTTCAAAGTTGTACTTTCATGTCAAGTATTTCAAATTCCTTTTTATTATGTTGGGGTATGATCTATATATCTATCATACTGATATTTTATGATCATATGATTAGATACCCCATTTGATCTCTTCAATTCAGTATTTTAAAGTTTTAAGTGGCGTCGTTAGGCTGCCTAATTTTTAAGTGGTTCTTTCACCTTCCTCCTTTTTCAAAGTTCTACTTTCATGTCAAGTCTTTCAAGTTACTTTTTATTATGTTGGGGTATGATCTCTATATCTATCATACTGAACTTTTATGTTCATATGATTAGAGACCCTATTTGATCTCGTCAATTCATTTTTTAAAGTTTAAGTGATGTCGTTAGGCTGCCGAAGTTTCATAAGAGAAATCTTATTTTTTGTCTTCCTTTCATATTCTTCATTTCATATGATATGTCTTTCAAATTTCATTACCATGTTCATATATCCTTCATATTCTGTCCCTCTACTGTTTTATGGGTCATTTATGAATGTTTGACCCATGTCCCCTCTCTTTTTAATGTTTTCTAAAACCCCAAAACATAGCCGTTATGCTGGAGAATTTTCGTCTCAAAATGCCTCCCTCTTTTCTCAAAATTACTTCATGTTATAAAGTGAATACTCAAAGCTCTTATTTATATAGGGGAATTCACATATATATCAAAAAAAATTATTTTAAATTCTGGGATTTACATACATGAGACCCACTCTCCCCTTTCGTGGGTTTAAAGTGACGTAAAGATCATGTCTTTAAAGCAGTTTTTAAAACTTTATGATTATGAAATGAAACCGATTTATTTTATTCTATATGGGTTATTTATGAAATTTTTGATGATGATATATGTGGCTCACATGATAATAAAGGCAAATTTAAGGGTGCGCCCTGATGGCGCTCCAATGCATTGGGTAATGATGTAACCACTAGAGATTACAATTTTCATGATATCTTGGTGAATAACCTTGGTAATTTTCAAATGACACCTTGGGGATGGACCTTGGTGATATGTTCATGATTTACTATGTTAAATGATGTAGCCACATCCTAAAGTTATGAAAAATGTTATTTTTATTATGATATTCCACATGATTTCTTTCTCATTCCTTAAAGTTCTTTTTCATGACATAGTTGATGTATCTCAAGTTCACATGTTAAATGTTTCTCTTGTTCCCTTACTGGGCCTTCTGCTCACCCTTTCTTTTTATGTATGTCCCTAGGTTATGAGATGCAGTAATGAACCTAGGATGAACTTAAGGAGAAGCCTTTCAAGTGTTTAAGAATAATTTTTTATGTTGTTTTCATGTATTATGTTCCTATTTTCCAAGACACTAAACCTTAAAGATCCTCAGTTTTGTGTAATGTAATGAAAGTTTATGTTATAAAAAGGTGGGATGATATAGAGATGGTATCTCCCCTTCTATACTCTTTAAAGTTATTTCCACTTTAGGTTTCTATATTTATTTCTGGTTAGGTGCGTATTTTTTTCCTTTTTACGCTTTTGATTTATATTTTCATACTATGATGTATTCTCTAGAGTTTATTACATGCATGGTTATACTCTAGATGTTACTACCTTTTATTATTCCTCTTAAATTTTTCATGTGTAAATGTACTTTAGGCTAAGTCATCTCATTTTATATCATGCCTTCTCAGCACTTGTTTCCATCCCCTAGCCTATTGGATGCAGTCTTGGGGTTTTCACACTTGGCCTTTTGTCGGTCGGGCAGGCCCTAGTGGGTTAGTTCAGGACATTGAACTTCTCTCGTAAATGGTTTCATTCATGATTAAATTTCTAAATTTTAAATTGGGACTCATAAATGGAAAATCCCATAGTTTTCATATCCCTTGGAAGCTCAGATAAATGGGATTTATAGGGTATGTTCCTACGGGTTGAGGACATCTCTTCTTCCATTTGTTTCAATTGGAATTAATCATAACCCTTACTATATACTAACCTTAAAAGTCACTTTATAATAGCTACATTATCAATGGTTATGATTCTTAATGATCTTTTATATTAAAAAGTCTATATCGGTTCAAAATAACCAATGTAGTGGATGTGTTTTCTATAACCATATTTGTTAGGTCCACAAGGCTGGATACCCTGAGAGGGGGGGTGAATCAGGGTATGACTAATTTAAAATTAAAGCTCGTTATGATCTTGTTTCGCTGTTACGCAAAACACTCTTCTCTCTTTTCCTGTTGCACAATATAAACAGAAAGTAAGGCAAGCACAAGACACATCAATTTTACTTGGTTCACCGCTCAGGGCTACGTCCAAGGAGCATACGCCGATAGGTTTCCGGTCGTACCAAATTCCACTATACTTCACTAGTTGTGGATACAATGGTTCAGGATAGATCACTTATATGCCCAGGCTCACTGACCTTATAAGGTTTAGGGTCAGCCCACTGCTTTCCCAAGGGTCACTTCCTGTTTCTCTCTCTCTGGCTCACTACCGGTGGAGAGGATCGCCTTCTTCCTCTTCCTAAGCTCACTGCTCTATGAAGGGATTCACTCACAGTTTATAGACCTGTAGGTCTCTTCATTTCCATTAAGGAATGCATCTTTCTCTGTATGTAGATGCTCTGTTGAAGTTCAACTTTCATCCACTGATGAATACCTCTTTGCCTCTGAACACTGGGCAATTCCTTTTGGGAAACACCTTCGCAAAGCACCCTACTTCGCGAAGCTCCCAATTTCGCGAATCTCAAACAAGCCTTCGCGAAGCTCCTGCCTTTTCGCGAAGCTCTCTCGCGAAGCTCTCTCGAGAAGCACTCCTACGAAGCTCAACTCGTTGCAAAGCAACTTCTCTCGTGAAACTCACTGAGCCAACGCGGAGCACACAACTTTCGCGGAGCTACAATAGCCGCCGTGAAGCTCCTCTTTCGCGAAACACACTGCCTTCGCGAACCACCTCCGCGAACCGAGAGCAATGGATTTTCTCTGAAAATTCTCTCTAATTCTCTCGAGGGGGTCGGCCTCTATTTATAGGTGATTCCATTGACCCTCGTCCCTTCCGCACGAAGTCAACTCCACGTCATCTCAAATCACGATGCTCCAAAGATTCCACCGGAATTCTGTCCAAATCGCGAAGCACCACGGCACTTTGCCGTTCGCGAAGCTTGACGTAGTCGCGAAGAATCACCGTCAACATACCTTCGCAACTTCTCCGCAAAGCTCCCTCGTGAAGCCCAACATTCCTTCACGCCTTCTCCGTGAAGCTCCCTCGGAAAGCACTTCATCGCCGTGATGCGCTTCAGCCTCTGCCATTCGCGAAGCTTGACGTAATCGCGAAGCATCACCGCCTCCATTCTTCTGGTCTTCGCGATTTCCAAACCATGCATCCTATCTTCACAAAATTCATGCCTTTGCCATATTAAATTATGATCTTCATGGAAATCCTATTTTCGCGATGCTCACTAAACTCCAAATTTTGGACCCCAAAAATATGGCAAACACTGGGAAACGGAGCCACCTTGTACTGCTCTTTTTGTACCGCCTCCAGATCATCCTTTCCTTTGTCATCGTTCTTTGTCAACAAGGATTGTCAACAACTTCTTGGGAAATCGACAAATATCCATGGAAACCTGCTTTGTCAACAAACACAACCAACCCAAAAATACTTCAATGTTACCTTGAGGGATTTTTGCCCAACAATATTACTTAATAAGGAATTTATTCATTAAAAAAGATATTTTCATTTATTAATGTTCAATTCATTAAATAGAATGTGAATTATTCAATCAAAAAGGCATTACCATAAACTCATAATGTTAAAACCTTGTTTGAAATGTCATCTTTGGTATATCATCCTTCTTCACCGTTAGTTGATGATAACCAGAGTAAAGATTGGTATTTGAAAAGTATTGGGATCATTGAAGTTGATAAAATAAGTCATAAATTTATGTAAAAGAATACTTATTGATTATAGTAATTGCATTGATCTCCCAATAATTGATACACAATATCATGGACTCATCCTTCTTTTTCATGAATAAAGCAGGGGTTCCCCATAGTGAAACACTAGGGAATATAAATCCTTTATCACTCAACTCTTGCAATTGTTTCTTTAACTCCACCAACTCCACTAGTTCCATTATATAAGGAGTTTTAGATATAGGCCTTTCATTATAAATGAGTTAAATAGAGAACTTAACTTTATGCTATGGTGGATCGCTGAGTAATTATTCTAGAAAAAATCAATGAATTTTTGTACCACAGGTAAATACTTTATTCTTATATATCTTACTCATCTATATATTTCACATGATATTCCTCTATACCCATAATTTAATTAAATATATTTATTGGGTTAGGATCCATACATGATTTAGATGATTAATTCCCCCCTCTAAAGATAAGAGATTCCACTTCACCTTTGCAAATCATAATATATTTATCTTTATAATAATTTTTTGTATAATACATTAAAACCCAATACATACCAAGGATCGTATCAAAGTAAACCATAGGTATGATAGCCAAATTTGTAAATAGGGTATTCCCATGCATCATAATTGGAATTTCATAACGCGTCTTTATTAAAATAATACTCCCACTTAGTGTGTTAATTTATAAGTCCCTTACTAGGTTTCTAAAGAAGTATCTATTTTTTTGGAAAACATGGAAGATATAAAAGAGTTTGAAGATCTAGAATCAAAAAAATATCTAAATTTGAGCCTAAGATAAAAGTACTAGCCAACATGACATTAGTAACTTCAACTTCATATATGGTAATAAAATAATCTAGGTCTTTCTCCCTTAGACTTTTGTAAGGTAAATTCTCATAATTTTTGGTGTAGCACCCCAACCTGATTATCCACCTGAAAAATGCTTTCGGGCTGAGTGACACTGACCTTAGGAATGCCTCCCTGTACTCCAAAGGCTTTCAAATAGAAGAGAGGTTGTAAAAAAGGGTGATAGTGAGAATAATGTACCCTTGGGTGAAGAATATAATAATGGTCTACATATAGATCATCAACAAAAATAAAAGACCAAGAAGACTTGAACTAGTAACCCACCCATGGAGAAATCACAATAAATAATAGGAAAAGATAGAATAATAACTAAAAAATAAGTTGAAATAAATAACAATCCTAACATACCATTTTTAGATAATGAATCCAAAATAGGTCATACATATCAATAAGAAGAAAAGGGTATCCCATGGATGACCTCAATACATACAGATATATAACATGATGATACAAAATGAAAAAAAATAAAACTCCAACTGATTTAGGATCCTCAAGGTCCCATGACATCCATCCCATGCAACCAGTCCAACTCTAAGGTCCAAATCCATAGCCCAAACCTCTACCTGGACGAAGAATCATGAAATCTACACGCGTCCTGAAGGGACTATTTAGGGTGTGAAAACAAGTCTCAATAGGCCACTGCCAATGTTTTACTACCTTACATTTGTCTTTAAACTGGTGTGAACTAAAATGAAAAAGTAGCATCACATGCATATAATAAACACAAGCTTATCTGGTGCTCAATAATCACTAGGAATCTATCACCTACCTTGAATAATTATAGAATAACTGTCGAGGAGAGGATCCTTATCCCATGGACCAAGGCATCCCCTAATGTAAAATATACCCAGGTTATCCCTCAAGTTCCACCTCTAAATATCACATGTAACATCGTTCCATCAATCAAGTAACTGATGTCCCAAAGGCATGCCCAATAAAAGAATCCGTCCCACCAGACCCATGCTCAAAATCACCCATCAGATCAAATCCCACTACCCATAAGTATAGTGATATATGTCCTTAAACATAAACCAATATCATCTCAGCAACTAACATCCCAAGGAACTATGATACCCATCCTTAAAAATGATCCTAGCCTAATGGTCTCAAGTACAGTGAGCCTCAGCCCCCAACTGATAGCCTCAACGTTGTCATATGATGGCTCTTCATAATCCCCATGGATTTTTATGGAAATCACCCCCA
The DNA here is from genome assembly GCA_963277665.1 of Viscum album. NCBI lineage: Eukaryota > Viridiplantae > Streptophyta > Magnoliopsida > Santalales > Viscaceae > Viscum > Viscum album. Next base: position 1,816,073,943 of record OY728156.1, read on the forward strand.
ACTATTTACCTAATATGAAACTACCAGGGGGCTCTACCTACAAGAGTGTTCTAAATCACCTCATCACTAAGTCAAACTATGTGCACACAACTCTAAATAGTTATTTGGCCTTCATGGGTGAGCATAAATCACCAAATAAAAACCTAAGACACACCATCCCAACACCTCATGCCCCTGTGACCATGTAACTAAAAACCAATTTCCATTCCATCCAAATATCACATGAGCCTCACCCATATCCTGACAGCCTTACTGCCTCGATACAATGACTGAGTCACCCAACTTGTGATCAACATTACTTATAGATCCCAGGCCTCACCCAACCTGATGATCACATCGTCTCATCTTAGGCGGTCATCACCACCTCGATCCTCAAGTCTTTCCCATCATAATATCATCACAAAATTTCATATATATATATATATATATATATCAAATGTCAAATTAAACTAAATAGTTTAATTTAAATTAGTTATTTAATTTAATATAAAAACACCCTGAACCTAACCACCCAAGTTCCAAATACTCTCACATGGCTCAAACCATTATATTTTCATGAAATCATGTCCAAATACATCTCAAAAGGTCCAATTTAATTGATTAAAAATGACCATCAAATTAAAAGGGTCACGCTTAGTCAATAAAATGGAATAATTTAAGCAGCACCCCTAAAACACTCGCAAAAATGAAAAGAAAATTATACACCACTTACCTCATAGTTGTAGATATAGGAACATCTAATCATATCCTCTAACTCCAAATGATTTGGAAGAAATCATAGTTTTAGATGAATGTTCTAAAATAAAGCAAAATGACCCACATGGATTTAGCATTCCATAAGGTAAATGAAAAGAGAAATAAAAGTAAGAGGATGAAGAGTCTTACAAAAACATATCCAACACTGTAAACATCTTAAATAATGAATCTTAGATGAAGGAGGTATCTCAAATCCAAGGAGAGGAGAAAAAATGGAGGACCCCCTATAGTGAGTCTCGAATGGGAAGTGGAGGAAGAAATCAGGTTTAAGAATGGAGGGGTAATTTGGTCATTTCACCTATTTAATGAGTCTCATGGTTATATCACATGGTTTTCCAAACCATGTGGAAATAGTGAGGCTCCTAATGATTAGGATCCAATCCCTACATGGTTTTCCCTATCTGTGTGTTCTATAGTGTGAGGGTACTTCCCAAATGGCACTAACTATGAGGCTTGCACACAATTTTCCAAACCATGTGAAAACCATGTAGAACACATTACTAAAAACCACATAGGTCATGCACGTCCATGAGCCTCACCCTTCATAGTTTTCCAAATTGTTCTTAGTGAAAAATGGGGCTGCACAATTTGTGCTAAGAGGTTGTATGGTTAAATCTAATTGTATACCTCAGCTTGTACCTTTCCAAAATAGGGTCTTCGAGCCTCCAACTCACCCAAAACCCATATTAACACCTGAGACACTTGAAAACCCTCAAAACACAACTAAAATAATTTTTTTGATTAAATAACATGGAATTAGGTTCTGATGATCGATAAAGAAGTCGGCACACCCACCAAACTCCAAAAATTCAAAACTGGTGAGGATTTTAACCCACTCCAAATACTCAAGATGTTACAATCTCCCCACCTTAACATAGATCATCCCAATTATATCAAATGTAAGGAAGAGATGGTACCAAACATACCCATCTCATTCAAACTATCCAAGACTACCTTGGTCAAAAAGGGTACAGGTCAACTACCACAAGGGGGCTCCTCACCTTAGGAGTTACCTACCCCGGTTGCATCCCAACCAAAAACTCAAATAAATTTGATGTTCTATCAACCATAAAAGGACTCAAATTTCCTCCCATGATTAATCATCACTTATAAACCTCATTAGGTTCTCCCATGTCATACCCAATACCCATTTGAACTCTGCACCATATTGGTGCCCGCCCCGTACCCATGTCACACATGGCACCAACAAGGTTCTGCATCTCACCAAATGCTCAAATAATTCTCGGTACCTCACACCTCAATAAGTACCACATCATAAATATTCTCATATTCTAATGAAAATCATGTAACCCACATCTCCTCAATGCCCGGATTCCAAATCAACTCAATAATTACACATCCAATGATGCTCACACATAAGTCCCAATGTCACGCACCTCATACATCTATATATATAACACAATTGAGATGGAGAAAACCTACTGACCAATATCTAGTTAATCCATATACATACCTTGTGCACCTCGTTCACCCAAAATAGACATTCCTAAAAAATACATTCCAAAATAAAACAAAAGAGGACCACGATTAAGCCCACGACATACCTCTGACCACCGTCAGATCACCATCCTGCTCAACACCTGGAAGCTCCATGGCATGTACCTAGCCTGGTGCTCAAATACCTGAATCCTAGCCTCCCTATGGTGCTACACCAGCCATCAGCCACTGACCCTACTTTTGGGTCCCACTGTCTCTTCCATGACCTTCTCATGCAACTGAAACTCAACTACCATCACCTGGCACCACTCCCAGTCCGATCTCAGAACCTTAAGTCTACCCTAGTCCCTAATCAATGGCTATCCAAGAAGGATTCCTACAGAACCTATCAATATTACTTAACTATCCACATGTCTGGAACTTCTTTGGAAGCCTCTCTCACTGATTCTAGACACGTCTTATCTTCCCACACTATAAGCACACTATCTATGACCCATTACGAGGTGGTATTCCCATGTCTCTAGCCTGACTTCCCTACTGGAACTCATCTCATGATAGCTTCCTTTTATTTGAATTTTATCCACTGAAATCACCTAAATTTATCACCAGGATAAAGTAAGACCTATCTATCAAGTTTCCCTCATCTATGAGCACCTGATGAACCACCTATGATAATGAGTTCAACCTAAATATGTTTACTTGCACCCAAATGGCATGTCGTAAACCATCCTCGAAATGAATCAACCTCGAGGTGGTGTCACTCACTATGTCAGTTGCTAAGAAAGTAAACTAGGTGAAAGTCGCCATATAATCCATGATGGACAATTCACCCTAATATAGGCTCAAGAAATATCAATCTCTCTCCTCTATCATCATCTTCATGAAAAAACAATCGAAGAACCTGGCCTCAAATTCCTTCCAATACAATCCCTCTTGTGTGCCTTCCTAAACCTACACGTCCCACCAGTGATTTTCTAGTCCTCTAAGAATGTATGTCTCCAACTTTACCCTCCATCCTAGAAGAATATCTATCTACTCTAAGATTATCTACATTTATTTGATCCAGTTCTCAACCACCTATGGACCACCCTCTCCCTAGAATAGTGGTGAGTGTTGTGACTAGAACTCCCATGTCAAAACGCCATTGAAGGATATTCTCCATAAGCTCCCCTATCAATCCCTTGGATCACACATACCAGGATCTCTTTGAGCTTCTCATAAATCCACAACCCAAAAGTTGTGAAATATGGTGGCTTCCCCACCTACACCCAAGCATGTGCCTGAGCTTGTACCTACAACTCATGATCTTCCTGACCCTTAAGGGTCTCCACCTATGTGTGCTCCTGAGGCACCCCACCACCACCCTCCTAACTCTCCATATGATTCATCTAGGTGGAAGCCTGCTAAATACCATTACATGGTCAGTCATCCTAGATAACAAATATATATATATATATAACAAATATAGAGAAAGCATTAACAAGAAGCACAAACTCACTACCCTTACCCTTCCCCATTGTAACCATTCCACACTGAACCCTAGTCTCATGTAATCCTTAACCACCTGTAACTAATCCAATTATCATATATACCTCAGTCCATGTTCATCTTGACAAACCATGTCTCCTCAAACCGATGACCACATCACCCAACCTGGTGATCAACCTCATCCCATTTTGTTGCACTTGTCTCCTCCTATAAGAGCCAGTCCCATATATATATATATATATCATGTTACAAACAATTTATATCACAACACATTCATATATATAATTAAACATCTTATGTGCCTAAAAACACAAAAAATCATACACCCCTTTCCATGTCTAGCCAAGGGTTTGAATCTCCTTCCTTTCCTTACCAAGCCAAGGATCACAAGTCATAACAAATAAAAATTCACATTCCAAGTGCACCGCTCAAGGTGGAAATAATATCAACTCTAAAATGAGAAAAATAGAACAGAAATTTACACTCATAACAACTTGGAATATCCTTCGTACATGGGGCTATAGGCACCCAAACACGAATCTTAAACCTAGTTTCAACAACATCCTAATCTCTATTCTACCATAACCCAAATAGTAATACCAATATAAAAGAAAAGGAGAAAAATTAGGTGCCATTATTATCCATCCAAACACCACTACTAATTCCTATTCAATATATTATCTTATACCATTTGTAGAACCCCAACCCACTTATCCATCCGAACAGTGCTTTCAGGTCGAGTGCCACTGTCCTTAGACACGCATTCCCATATTCCAAAAGCTACTGACTAGTAGTGAGGGTGTAAAAATGGTGATAGTGGGGAGAATATACCCCCAAGTGAAGAATATAATAATGGTCTATGCATGGGTAAGTAGAGGAAACAAAGGACCAAGAATAATATTACCAGTAACCCACCCATGGAAGAAGCACAATCAATAACAGAAAAAGGAGGAAGCATAACTAAAACAAAATCAGTGGAAAGAAATAAAAAACTTAACATACCATTTATATATCATGAATCCAAAATAGGTCATACATATCAATAATCATAAAAGGTTCACCCATGGATGACCTAATTACATACACATATATAACATGCCGATACAAAATGAAAACAAAATAAAACTCCAACTGATGCATGAAACTCAAGGTCGCATGCCATCCATCCCATGAAACCAGTCCAACTCTACAGATCTAGATCCTGAACCTCTACCTGAACGTAAAAACATGAAATCTACAAACCTCCCAAAGGGATTGTGTAGGGTGTGAGAACAATTTTCATTAGGCTACAACTAATGTGTTCCTACCATACATTTGTATTTAATCATGTGTGAACTAAAATGAAAAAGAAATGGCATATGCATATAATAAACACAAGATTCCATGGTGATCAACAACCACTAGGAAGGTATCATTTAACTTGGACAATGCTGGAATAACTATAGAGGATAGTATCCTTATCTCGTGGCCCAAGGCATACCTTAATGTTAAATAGCCCCAGGTGAACCCTCAAGTTCCACCTCCAAATGTCACCTGGCACCTCATGCCATCAACCAAGTAACCGACATCCCAAAGGCATGACCAATCAAAGAATATGGTCCCTTGGACCCCTACTCAAAAGAACCCATCAGCTCAAAGCCTGTCGCCCAAAGGTATAATGATATATGTCTCCAAAAAGTAACCACCTTCATATCAACAACTGATATCCCGGGGAATGATGATACCGATCCTTAAAAATTATCCTGAACCAACAACCTCAATCACGGTGAGACTCATCCCCCAATCGACAACCTCAATGTTTTTATTCAATGGCTCCTCACTATCCCCATGGATTTCTATGGTAATCACCCCAAAACATTTACCTAAGTCACAACTATCGAGGGTCTCTACTGACACGAGTGGTCAAAACCACCTCATCACTAAGTCAACATATGTGCACATGACTCAAAATGGTGCTTTGACTAACACAGGTGAGCATGAATCACCAAATAGAACCTAAGCCACACCATCCTGACACCTCATTCCCCTCCAAACATGTTGATAAAAACTGATTTCCATGCTATCAAAATATCACATGAGCCTTTCTAATAACCTGAAGGCCTTACCACCTCATTCTGATGACCGAGTCTCCTAACCTATTATTAATTTCACTCATAGAGCCTGGGCCTCCCCCAACCAGATGATCACATATTCTCATCTTAGATGTTCATCACCACCTCAATCCTCGGGCCTTTACCATCACAATCTCATCACAACATTTCATGTGTGTGTGTGTGCATGTGTGTGTGTGTGTATCACAATTAAAATTAAACTAAAGAATTCAATTCAAAACAATGATTCAATTTAATATAAGAACACCCCCAGCCTAATCTCCCAAGATCCAGAGCCTCTCACACTACTCAAACCATTGTAGTCTCATGAAATCATTCCCAAATACATCTTGCAACTTCTAATTTAATTAATTAAAAACAACCATCAATTTATAAGGGTCTCTCTTAATCAATAAAATGGAATGATTAAAGTGGAACCCCCAAAACACTCGTAAAAACATAGATAAAATTATACACCACCTACCACATAGTCGTAGATGTAAGAAATTCTGATCTTATTCTCTAACTCCAATCAATCTGGAATAAATTGTATTTTTAGAAGAATTCCCTGAAAAATAGGGAAAATGATCTTCATGGATTTCACTATTTGTGAGGTAAAGGAAAAGATAAATAGAAGAAAGAGGATGGATAACCTTACTAAGATGGATCCAACACCATAAATAGCTTGAAGAACAGAGATCATAAGAATGAGGTAGCTCAAATACAAGGGGATGATAAAAAAAATGAATTACCCCTACTATACAACTCGAATGGGAGGAGGAGGAAGAAATTAGGTTTAAGGATGGAGGGTTAATTTGGTCATTTCACCTATTTAATGAGCCGCACAGTTTTCTTGTATGGTTTTCCAAACTATGTGGCAACTGTGTGGCTCCTTATATTTAGGATCCAAGACCCGTATGGTTAACCCACATGGTTGGCTCTAACCGTTTGCAAATTGTGTGTGCTATAGTGCGAGGCTACTACCCAAATGGAACTGACCAAGCTAATTATGTATGGTTTTCAAAACTATGTGAAAACTATGTATATACCCTTTACTAAAAACCACAGAGGTCCTGTACTGCTATGTGCCCCACCCTACATAGTTTTCCATACCATGCTCAGTGTAAAATGGGGTTGCATGGTTTTCAATAATAATCTTCATGGTTAAATATAATCATGCACATCATCTTGCACCTCTCCAAAATAGGTCCTTCAAGCCTCTGACTCACCTGAAACCCATCTGAACACTTGAGGCACTTATTAAACCTCTTTAGATTAAAGAAAAACTTGAAATTATGTTTCTATGATCAAGAAAAAAATTCACACCCACCAAACTCCAAAAATTCAAAATGGGTGAGGATTTCAACCCACTATAAATACCTGGGACATTAAATTTGGGGATTTTTTTTTGAATAATTTCCATTCTCCCTATAATTAAAACATTGAATATCAAAAAATCATTCCTTTCCTTTCATTGGTGATCTTGATGGAATTTTTCTTCACACTTTTAATAAACTCAAACTCTCTTCCTGTATTCCCCAGGGTGTTTCTTCCCACATTTATCACATGTGGTAAATCCCACCCTTCCATTATTACCATTTATTGTATTTTTATTCCCATGATTCTTAGTCGGCCTCTTATTCTCCTGATTTCCCTTGAATATATACATCATGGAAAACTATTTTTCTATCTTAATGAAACTTGAGACAATATCCTCATATGAAGAAAAGTTTTGAGCAATGAATTCCATTCAATTTCTTGGATTTAACTCATCAAATAAATTATCAATATTTTTTTTGGTCTACATACATAGTTTATAGAATTATTATCTAACCTTGTAAATTTAGTCTCATGTTTAGAAACATTTTCCTCCTACATTTGTTTAAGATTAAGGAATCACCTTCCCATTTCTAATATTTACTCATGAGAAAATTGTTTTTCATAGAATACCTCCTTAAAAGTTCTTAATTCCATGCACTTGATCTCATATTTATCTTTATTGTTTTTAATTATTTACCTTTATTAGTATGCATATCCCTTTCAGATGATAGGATTCCATGAAGACCTTTTCCTTTTCAATACTTAACAAAGCAAGAAATATCTTCTCTAGGAACTTGATCCATTTTTCATCTACCAATGTATTAGAAGTTCCACTGAATTATAGAGTTTTTTATCACATTAAATGATCCAACATATTCACACCATGTTTTGGATCAGTTGGTCTCTCTATGTGGGTGAGATTATTTTTCATAACCTAGGTCAACTATCCCAATATGGTTATAAACTAATTAACCTCAACTCCATCTCCATTAACTTGTTAAGGGGGAATATATCAACATTAACTATGGGTGTTGATATGGTTCCCATTCCACCCATTAGTTTTCATCTTTCTATAATGTCATACATATAATTATCTCAAGATATTTGATTGTAAAATTAAATTTCTATTATGTTTTCTAGAGTGTTCCCAAGAAATATTGTAGGTTTTTCCTAGAAATGGTGTTAACAAACTTAGTTTCTCTAAATCTAGTTCCCAAGGTTCCTAATAAACTTTCACTAATACCAATTTTAATATCCCAAACTCCAGAAAACCTGGAGCTGGTAGTTATATTACATTATTAGTATAGAATACAAGATTTATTATAAGATCAAATTGATTCTTAGTCTTGGAAGACTATATATATACATACATTACATTTTAAATCATAATATATAATATGAACATATTGAGAGAACATTACTATCCCTTCCATCATATCCCTGAAAATTACACAAATTCATCCTCTAGGTTTCTTATGTAAAGGAAAACAAATAAGGGTGAGCTCAGATGCTTGGTAGGGAATAGAATACAACATAATCATACATAAAATAAATATGGAATAAGTTATATAGATAGAATAAATGAATAACATGAATCTATAAATCAACTAAAACTGAGGGAATGATATATCTATGAAAATAAAATAATACATGGATAAAAAAATAATCATTGATCTCATACTAATGGAATTCATAATGTCATATATCAAAACATTCTATCAAGACATTATTCCAAGACACTTATACCTTTATAGTTTTTATCCCCAAGTTATATTTATTGTCACTATATAAATATGTGATTTGTAGATGCTTGGATAATTTCTATGGATTCATTGAATGTCATTAGATTTCATTCTTAGAAAATTATCTATAAAGTTTTTATGATTGTTGAACTAGTTTTAAGTTCCAAGAATTGTTTCAATGTTGATACATTATTTAAATTTTATTGAAGAAGATGAATAATTAGTTAATACTATACAAATATTCACTTGCATGAATATTTTTTTTGGAATAACATTTTAAATTCCATGAAAAATATTCTTATATTTTTGCATGATGAATTGTATTGAAGAAGTCTTTTGAGTTGGTTACAATTTAATACTTGGTAATTTTAATAAGTATTTATTTGGTGGTATTTTATCAAAAAAGGGGCTATCTCGTAGCAAATTAATTACCTCCTCTCAACCACACATGTGGGGACCATGGGTCAACCACACATGTGGGAACCATGGGTCAACCACATGGGAGAGGATAGATTTGTCCATCCATGGATGGAAAGTGTGTAAAAGGGATTGCATATCATCCACAGGGAGTACACATAGTGTAAGCATGGAACGTGATGGGTGCCTATGGACCATGCAATGGTGTGGTGCGGCCCATGTGAGTGAGTAGGTGCATAATGTTGCGGGTGTTGAACCCTGCTGCAGAATCGAAGCAATGATGGAACGAAATCATTTATTAAGGAGTGCTAGAACATGACATACTTCGATGTGGTACACCATATGGGATAGGTACTCTTCCTATATTAAAAATATATGGATAAAATTCTCACTACATAATGAAATCCATCTGAGCCATCCAATCTTAATAAGCACCATATTCAACCTCGTGACCCTTAACGGTGCTTCTATTCACTGGATTTCACATCCAAACCTCCATAGATCATACCTGAGGTATCCATGGATATTTTGAGGCCAAAAATTTGAGTTAATATAGCTAAGAACATTCATTCATGTAATCTTTTTCTTGCATGCATGCAGTTATCCGAAAAAGGTTGTCAAATGTAAACAGAGTTGCATAAGGATTTTCATGCATTCTATATGCATAGAGGATTTAAATAGTTAAAGGAGTGTATGATATTCATCAGTGTAAGTGAATTTATCATTTTGAGGAGAAAACATGATGTTGTATAAAAAAAGTGACTTGTTTTTTGGTGTCATGAAGATTAAAATGCCAAAATATACAGGCTTCAAAATATTGAGAAACATTGAGATTTTCATCTTATTGATGATGGTCCTCAACATGGAATATTTCTCAGATATGAGGTGTTGTAGATCTCACCTATAAAAGGAGAGTACCCAACCTGATGGAGTGCTATTGTAACTTGAGAGAAATTCTCTTGTTTTTTTAAAGAAAAACAGATCATCACGAAACACTTGTTTTGAAAATAAGAAACCCACACATGAAACAGTCGCAAGAAGAAGAATATCTCACATACAGTTTTTTTGTTTTACACATCTGGTCTTATGTGAAGGAACATGATACATACCATGAATTAATCATTTTTTCACAAAGAATTGTTGTGAAAATCCATTTTGGTTTGTGTGAGTTATTGAGATATCATGACTTGGTTTTATGAAAGGGGGGATAGTGAATTTGAGGTTCACGAATCTCATTGTTCCATGAAAGAAGGAAGAGATTAAGTTGTTCTATAACTTTCATGATATACTTGTGTGTATAAGAACTATATACACCCATTTTGGTTTTTGTGAAGGATAAGAATTCATGTGTGCATATGATTATACTTCTACACACATGATTGAAGAATCACTTGATAATAATAAAATAAAGAGAACCCTATATAAGAGCATAAAATAATAATAAATAATATGTGTTCTAGGGTTTTGGATGATAATCCCATCCAAGTTTTTATCCATGCATGAAGTGTACTTGGAAGAATTGAGTTGAATCATTCGAGTCCTATCTTGTATAAAATAATACATAAGATTGTGCGCACCACTTTCACACATCTAAGTGAGGTCAATACTTCATCATAATGAAGGATAATAGTATGATAATGTGTTTCACTGAGATAGTTGATCATAAATAGGTGATAAAAATAATTTTAGCAAGACCAGAAAGCTATAAAGGTACTTAATGTGTACATGATCTAGTCATATATTGAAAGTTCATGTAGGAATATAAAAAAATCATGTTGTAGTGGATCAACCCTATTGAATGGGATAAGTATTTTATTTAGAGATTAAATTATTGAAGTCTCTTGGTAGGATATAGGAGTAAGAGAGTTCTTTTAGTTGGATCTAAAAGTAATAAGTCTCTTGGATGGAGTTGGGAGAGGGTGATGTCTTTTAGTTGGAGCTGAAATCACGAAGTCTCTAGGTTGTAGGTGAGATTAGGAGAAGAATTTCAGTTGGTGTTTTAAGAAATGAATAATTCTCTCAATTGTATCTAATAGAAGTTTAATTACTTTTTTATAGTGAATAATCTATAACTAGGGGTAATAATCAGTTGTAGTAAGGAGTTGGCTTTTACCGAACCTTGTAAATATCATGTACTACTCTCTCCATTATTAAAACTTAACATGATGTGATATTAAGAGATAATATTGAGTGGATATTAACAAGTTTAATATGTTGAATTAAAATAAAATAATTAATAAAAATAAACCACTGATTCACCCCCCCCCCCCCCCCTTGTGGTCAATTCTACCTGGGGATCTATAAGTGATATCATAGTCAGTTTTCTATAAATATCTAATAAGTATTCTGATAGATGGAGAATATAAACTCTATAAATAGTTGAGGTGTTCTCACATTCATTGGGAAGAATTATCACATCTGGAGGAATAGGATATTTACTTATCTCATATCACTCGTCCTATAAGTGGGAGATGCCGCAACATTGGGTTGTCCACCCATTGCTAATGATACCTCCATGACACATGATGATAATATAAATATAGAATTAGATGGAAAGACTAAAAATTCTATCTTGATGGATATTTCAGATAAGGCCTACAAAAAGGCCATGGGTTTCCAAACTAAAAATTAGATCTAGGACAAATTTAGAAGTATTTATAAAGGAAATGTCAAAGTTAAGAAAGAAAAACTACAAGTTTAGAGGAGTAAGTTTGAGGAAATCAAAATGACTGATGAAGAAAATATTGTTGACTATTTCACTAGAGTTAATGAGATAATCAACAACATTTGAGGATTTGGTGAGAAGTTGGATGACTCTATCATTGTTAAAAAATTGATGAGGAATTTTCATTTTGATTAAAAGATAACATCCTTGGAAGAAAGAGATGATTTGTTTCTTGATGAAGTTCACAAAATACTCATATATTATGAGATGAGAAAAATTTCATATTTCAAGCAGGAAGAAAAAAATGAAATTCATTTTGAAGCTGTGAGAATTGGAAAAGTTAGATACTGAGAGGTTGAAGAATTTAAAGATTCATATATTGATGAGAATGATGATGACTTCAATTAAATTATTTCTATTATATCAAAAGCATTCAGAATAGGAAATTGGAATGGAAAGAGTAATAAATCACTAAAATTCCTCAATTGTGATGACTCTAGTAATTTTTTTAAGAAATATACAAGAAATAATCTTGAAGAATCAGAATCAAATTATGATAGACTTCATAAACATAAATTGGGAAATAATAAGAAGAAAAACCTTAGAAGTAAGAAGATAAATATTATGAGAAATAATAATAAAGACTCATCATAAATTTTCTCTTTGGATAATAAAGTTAGTTTTTTTATCATGTAAGGAAAATAATCAATTCATCAATTAGTACTGATAATGGAGAATAAATAATAAAACTTGAGCAGAAACTAAAATAAAAAATTAGAATTCTATACGGGTTACATACAATTCCTCATGAAAGAAAAGAATAATATTAATAAATAAAATAAAATATTGGTTTCTGATAAGGAATATCTAAGAAAGAAGCAAGTAGTCTATATTTTTGAGATCAAGAAGCACAATCTTAGAGAAGCAGGACATGAAACTATTATCATGGATCTCAAAAAGAAATCAGGTGTAAAGGAAGAAGAACTAGCTAAGAAACAATCCATATGCCTCATAGTACATCATGATTTGAATAAATCCATATAATACTTCACTAAATTAGATTAAGTTAATGGATAATATTCTCAAGCTAGTGAGATTAAGGGTTCTAGAAGTCAAGTAAAAACTGGTACTTTTCAAGATAGATTTGTTATAATGAATAATGTAGGTCACAAACACAACCTTTTATAAGGTTAGACCAATAAAATTGATCGGAAATATTCCACATCAAAGGAAGGTAAGAATATTCCAAGGAGGACACAAACCCTTAACTAAGTGAAGCTTGTTTTTCAATAGGGAAACAACAACACAAATATAGAATATCTAGAATCAATCTAGAAGAATAAGTTTTCAAGGGTTATGGTGTTGTGGTAATAATAGACACAAATCTTATTCTTGTTGGTTCAATATGTTTTTACCATGAAATTGGAAACAAACCAAGGTGGTTTCAATGATCATCTAAGTAAAAAAACTCAAATAAAATAACTTTTGCAAATATATTCACTAGAACTATCTACACAAAACAAATTCTATATTCTAGAAGAAGTTTGTGGAATATGTATATTGTAAGGTCATACAGGTGAGTTGTTAATTTCAAGGTTGAAATGACAGGACTCATGTGCTATGAAATAGAAAATATTATAAAATAAAACTAGTGTAAAGTATGTAAATATTCTGAGGAGATTGGTAATTTCAGGAAATAAGGCATAGTTGTTTGTCCAAATCAATTGAAATTGGATAAATGATTGGAAGATTCTAAAAAAATGTAGAGAATAAAAGAAATAAAGTTGTTTCATAAGATAAGGTAAAAGTTTATGAGAAGTTATCCACAACTAGAAACTTGAAGGCATAAAAGACTGAGGTGGAAAAATGTATTTCACAAAAAGAAGAAGTTCAAGGGAAGAAAATAGACAGTCAAACATATGAGACTCAAAATAGAAATAAGAGTCCAAATTAATCTTCACAAACTAAGATTGGCTGAAAATAATAGCCCATATTGATAGGAATATATTTATCTGAATGTTATTTCTGAAAAGAAAAAAGGTCCCTCCTTATTCCCTATTATTTTATGTATTTTAAGATAACATGCAGGGAATTGAAGGAGATGTTTGAGGTTTCCACTTATAGATAGCATGAAGATATTATACTTCATGTAGTGTACTAAATTCCATGAAATAGAAGAAAATATTAAATATATTAAAGGGGATAAATCATGAGAAGAATCTATCATGTTAGTAAATTTCAATGAATTTGAAAATTATGGAAGGATTTCAAACTTGAAGTTTGAGGTATGTCAATCACACTTTCATCCCTTATAATTAATTTTATTAATCATATTAATTAAGGGAGAGTGTTAGTTGATAGAAAGATGATACAAAGGGGGGTATATTTTTTTCACCTGAACTTTCTTATGTGTTTGTTAAAGTGTATATTGTATCATGTATTTCTCATCTTAACAAACCCTAATTTGAGAAATAAAAAATTTTGAACAATATTTCACATGAATGGTAGTCTATGGACAGTATAGAAAACCTTGGTTATATTGTTTTCTACATTAGTTTAACCCATATAGACTTATATTTGATTAACTATGGTATCTTTTCTAAATAAAATAATGCAATATCATACCTCTCTTAGAAGTGTTCAAGAAAAAATCATATAAGGGAGGAGAACAAGTTTTGGGAAAATTTATGAGATGAGATGACCCCCACTTATCCTTTTTATTTGATTTTCAATAAGGTGGAGAAAATAAGTATACACCGTATATTGAATTTTATGTGATGGAATATTGATAATAAAATATAAAGAGGGAGATTTTTTATCCCAAGTTTCATTTTTTGTCAATGTGTCAATATTTGAGGTGTGGATTCTTAAATAATTGTTATGGATTCATTGAATGGAATTGGATTTCAGAATTGGACAATTATCCATATAGTTTTGATGATTTTTTAATTGGTCTTAAGTTCCAAGACTTGTTTCAATAAGGAAACATTGTTTACATCATGCTAAATAAGATGATGAATTATTGAAGACCATGAAAATATTTATTTTCATGATGATTTGTTTATAGATAAACATTATTAAGTCCATGAAAAATATTCTTATATTTTTCCATGATGAATTATGTTGAAGAATTCATTTGATTTAGTAGAAATTCAATACTTTATAATTTTACTAAGAATTTATTTGGTGGGATTCTATCAAAAAATATGCCAACCCATATCCAACCAATAACCCCCTCAACCACACATGTGAGACCCATGGGTTAACAACATGAGAGAGGATTTTCCTGGCTAGTTGTATATGGTAGGTGTGTGAAAGGGATTTCATATAAACCACAAGGAGCATGCATGGTGTGTTCATGGCATGCACTGGGTTCCCATAGACCTCATAATGGTGTGCCACAACTCATGTGGGTGAGTGGGTGTATAGTATTGTGGGTGTCAAACCCTCCTACCAACTCAAAGCACTAACTACATGAAATCATTTATTAAGGAGTTCTATACATGATAGACTTCAATGTGGGACACAATATGTGTTAAGTATTGTTCCTCTATTAAAAATATACTGATAAAATTCCCATCGTATGATGAGATCCATTTGAGGTGTCCAATCATCAAAAGCGTCATCTTCAACCTCCCAACCCTTGAAGGTGATTCTATCACCAGAGTTCATAGAGGAACCTCCATAAATTGTACCCAATGTCTCCATTTATATTATAGGTCCATGAATTTTAGGCTATGTAGCTAAGAACCTTTATGCATGAAATCCTTATCATCGTGAATATGGTTATCTGAAGAAGTCGATGTTGTCGAATTAAAACAGAGTTGCATACGGATTTTCATGCATTCGATATGCATGGAGGTATTCAAGATTTAACGGATCACCTGATCTTAATCACATGAACATGAGTTACTCATTATGAGTAGAAAACATGAATTCAAATAAGAAAAGGTGATTTTTTTGTTTATCATCTTAAGATTAAAATTTCAAAATCTATGGGCTTAAAAATATTAAGATATGTTGAGATTTTTATATTGTTGATGATGGTATTTGACACATAATATTTCTCAGATATGAGGTGGTAGAGATCTAGCCAATAAAAGGAGAGTACCCATCCCAATAGAGCGTTGTTTCAACTTAAGATAATGTCAATAATTTTTTTGAAGAAAAATAGAGCATCATGAAACACTTGTTTTGTGAAGAAGAACCTCTCACTTAACACAATCATGAAAAGAAGAAGATCTTGTGTACACTACTTGTGTTTTACACATCCAGTATTGCATGAAGTAACTTGATACATGTCATGAATAAATCCTTATTTCACAAAGAATTGTTTCATGAATCCATTTTTGTGTGTGTAAGGTATTGAGATGTCATGGCTTGGTTTCGTGAATAGGAAAATTGGGACTTTGAGGTTCAAAAAGCTATTTATTTCATACAAGAAGGAAGTGATTGAATCATTATAGAACTTTCACAATGTAATTGTACATAGAAGAACAGTATAGACCCATTTGGGTTTGCATGAAGTAGGATAATTCATGCATTCATATGAGTATTACCATGCACACGTTATTGTAAAATCACTTGAAAACAACCAGACATAAAACCCTATATAAGAACATAAAATAATAATAATAAATAATATGTTATAGGTTGTTGAATGAGAATTCCATGAAAGTTTTTATACATGAATGAAGTTTACTTGGAATAATTAATTTGAATTTTTAAAGTACTATCTTGTATAAAATAATATAGAAGATTATGCCCACCACTTGTAGACATCTAAGTGAGGTTGGGACTTCATCAAAAGGAATAATAATAGCTCGATAATTTTTTGCACTGAGGCAAATAGTCATGCAGAGGTGATCAAAATTATTTGATCAATAATAGAAAGTTTAAAAGGTACTTTAATTGTACACAAGGAATTCAGGTCATATGTTCTCATGGAGGAAGATCAAAATATCATCTTATAGTGGATCATCCCTATTGAAGATAAGAATTATTTCATCTTGAACTAAAAGCAGTGAAGTATGTCCATAGGAAGTGGGAGTAGGATAAGTATTTAAATTGGAGCTGAAATCAATAAGTATCTTGGTTGGATATGGTAGTAAGTGAAGTCTTTATGTTGGATATGAAAGAAATAAGTCTCTCAGTTGGAGATGATAGCAGGAGAATACTTTCAGTTGGAGCTAGAAGTTGTGAATAAGTATCTCAGTTGGAGTTGAGAGCAGTGTAATCACTTGTTTGATAGAGAAGAATCTATAATCGGAGGGGATAAGTAGTTGTAACAAGGATTAATATTTTATAGAACCTCATTAATACTGTGTTTTTCTCTCTCCATTAGTATAACTTCACATGATATGATATTGAGAGATAATATCAAGTGGATCTTGAACCTTATCAAGTTCAAGAGGTTAAATTCAAAAGAAAATAATTCATTTAAGTAAACCACTGATTCACTAGCCCCCCCCCCCTTCTCATTGGTCAATATAGTCTGGGGATCTATATATGGGAATAGGTATACCCCAAAACCCAACATGCTTTTTCTCATGATACCTATTAATGCATCAAGGGGATATATAATTTTTGGCCCCACCCATCACCTGATTAAATTTAATGCATTCACCATAAGTTTCATCAAGACATTTCATACCATTCCTTTTGATGAATAAATATTTTCTATATATATAATTATAAATATTAACATCATATAATTTCCCATTCAATAGAATAATGTGTATGACTTTGATAACATCCCTTAATAAACTTGGAAGCCATTGGGTATCATTAAAGTAATAGGTAGTACCCTTATCAAAAAAAATATGGGTGAGGATGCCTTAAATGTGTTAGGTTATCCATTAATGAAATTAATATGTTTCAATAGTTTTTATTCTAAGGTGACCAAAAAAATGGTAAAAAATCATTCATCATGTTTCATTAAGAGAAAGTGAATATTCCAAATCATATCCCCCGGGAGTGTCTCGTTAGGTGTTTAGTCTTAGGCCCACTCATTGTGCATTGAGGCGGTGATTGATTAAATGTTAAAATAAACCTTTTCTAGGTGATTAAACATTGGTATATATTTTTCAAAGACACATCCACTTTTCATTATCTAGACAAGGATGTATTTTCTAGGAAATTACATACACTTTTACTTTACCAAAACTTAGGATGTTTTTTCCACCATGTAAAAGATTGAGTTTTTCAACGGTTTTGGTAACTATTTAATAAAAAGAATATGAGAGGGGGATAAAAATATATAATTTTAATTCCATTAAATTTCATTAGTAATATATTAAAAATTTATTCCATGGAAATTTATGCACCACATAAAAGAAAATAGGTGATGATTATAACATGAGTCCCAAATAATGAAAATAGAGATGGAAAACTCACACTTATGGGTTGGGTAGAAATTGAACCATAACATATTAAAATATAGTAAATAAAATTGATCTTAATATACTATGAATAAATAAACTTCATGATATAACATCTCAAATAGGTAGTACATACACCACATATAGGAAATTAGGTGCATAATACAAAACATGTCTCAAAGAGAGGAATTTGAGATGGAAAACCCTTACCTCTTATCTCAACTTCCTTAAATGTAATTTAACCTCTTGTATAATAAAAAAATATATCTTAATAACTTAATTTATAAACTTAATCATATCTATTTTCATTCCAAATCTTTATAAGAAGTTATTTTCTACATGAATTTTTATGATTTTCTACATTGTTGTTTATAGTTCTGATCATTTGTACTAGTTTCATAATAATGGTGTTCGTATTCATTATTCTTAAAAATTAAATTATTAATAAGAAATTAATGTTTCTTGTAGTGATTTTTTATAATAATTTATTATGTTTTAAATTCCATTCATGAGTTTTTTAGACATTATCCTTGAACAGGAAGTCGATAATAAGCATGTTTTGGTGATTTTTGATGAACGGAGGGTGTTACCCTAATTTATGAATTAGATATTGATATATTATCTACAGGGAAAAAATAATTATTTACAAATTTATATCATATTATATCATTAAATATTTTTTCATATTCATCCATGATATAAATACATAGTACTGTTTAAGAAGGTGGTTAAACCGACCCAAACATAAACATACTCTGATTTAATGAATGATTACGAGGTGGTTTTGTTGTAATATCATTATAACAGAATAATAATATTATTATTTAGTGTTTATTGGTGTGATATATTATAATTTTAAGTAATTATAAGTAGAATTAATGGATATGAAAATCTTACATGATTTTAATAAAAGATTATCTTCTTAACATGCTTATTTTAAATGATTAAATTAAAGACGATCATTTGTTGATCATATGATTAATAGTTTCTATAATTTGATATAACATAACCGTAATGATATCATAAAAATCATATTTATTCTTTAATACCATCCTTATATTCATCATTATAAATTTGTTAAGGAAAACAAAACATATTATGTCATGGAGGCGATAGTCTGCAAAACGCACAAATAACGGTTTTTTTTCTTAATGGATAAGGTATATGAATAAATAATGATAATAACCTTAATGTGGTAAAATTAAAGTATATAAATTAAAATAATATCATTATACAATTGTGTGTATAATACATTTTAAAGAAGATAATTAAGAATAAAACTAAGTAGTTGATAATACTCACGTTAGGGACTTGAATTTTTCTTGGAAGAATCCTTGGAAATGAGGGCCTTATGATAAGTAATGGTAACTATATGGTTTTAAAAGTTGGATATGTTTATATGGATACATAAATAGAATATTTTAATGAGAAATATTAATTATAAGTGAGTCTTGAAGTGGTGAAGATGTTACCCTTTTATAAGTGAAGAGAAGGGTAGCTTTGAACATACCTAATGAATTTCAATAATTTAATTACACTATTAAAGGGTAAAAGGCTTAAAAATGGAAAATTAGGAGAGGGTATGAGGTTTATATTATCCAAACCTCAACAATACATTTTAAAACATGTTTTAACACATTTTTTCCCTTCCCCTTAGTAAATTACCTTCTATCATTTTTACTTTTTACCGGAGTAACTAATTTTTAATGTTAGTAATTAATTTTAATGGCCAAAATTAAAATTAACCTGATTACTCAATTTGAAAATTCTAATTTAAAATTTGAAAACCATTTTTCAAATAAAATTTCTATTAGTATGAAAATTAATTTTAAAATATAAACACTAAAACACATAAAACCATTTTTAGAGAAATAATTTTTTTAAGCTATAAATTTATACATAAGGTAAAATTATCTTGGATAATAATTATTGTTAGGTTTTAATAATAAAAATATACAAAATTAGGGGTGAATTTTTTCCTTTTAAAAATATTTACAAAATCAAATTTTATCACTCTTCATGTAATATAAAGATATTTAATGCTCTTTTCTTTAAACAAATTATGCTGTGGAAAAACAAAGAAGAAGAACACAAAATTTTTTATTGTGTTTTAGGGCATAGAGATCCCCCAGTTCACTCCAAAAATTCTCTCTGAGCAAGATTAGTTATTTTAATTAAATAGTCCATCTTATCCTAAGACATCTACAACTGGGTGTAGGAAGTTGACACCTTAAAACAAGACATGTTCTTTTCCTAGGAATATATCAATAAAAAGCTTAGTGTGAGAAGTTGACACTTGACCACAACTTATACAAGAGTTTGATACTCTAAGAAAAACAATATTTGATGATTTGTTGAGAAACAAATTCATCTCATAGTTATAGTAGAAACTGATAGATAATGGATCTTCTTCTTTATGGATAAAAGTATTCAATAAATAATAGATCTAAAGAGATCCTAGTTAGGGGTGATCTTCAAATAAAGGAAAAAATATAAGGTTTATAGCAGAAACAACATCATGAATGTCAAATAGAAAAATATCAAAACATATATGTCTCCAAAGTGTAGCTCTTAGGAATAGAAGTGACATCATTGCACATAAAAATCATTGCACATATTCAGAAGATACAAATCTTGTTATTTAACAAGAAAACATGATTTTATTTTGGTTAAACAGATCCATAAAATCAACTTGATAAATTATCATAATAAAACATTCATCATGATTTGAATTTTAATTTGAACGCCTAGAGAAAATCATAAATACACTTAGAAATGGTATTTATTTAATCCGATGAATTAGGGTCTTTGAATTGGTCTTTAAAAATATTAAAAATATGTATTAATTTCTATGACACCATTGTAGAAATCATGGGAAATAACTTGAATTTAAACTTCACAAATGACTAAGTCGAATGTATGGTAGTCTTTGAAAGTATGGTTGAAAATGAATGATTGACATTAAAATGTTGGGTTAATGAAACATACTTTAGTTCCTCAAATTTAGAGTTGATAACAGAATAATGGTTCTTGATCCATAATTTTATTGAAGCATAGGGTACCTAGTCCATATTTTCATTCCAAATGTAGGGTAATAAAGTACAATTACTTGCCGAAAGTAGGGTTCATAAAAAATATGTTCTACTTCAAAACATAGTGTATAAATAGGGTTTCCAAAATTCTTAAAAACATATACATAATACATTAGATAAAAATTTTAAACTGAAATAACTTTAATAACAAGGTAAATTTCTCAAGAATTATAATCCTAAAAAACACTTAAAGTAGTTTCATTATTAAAACAAATAAGGGTATTTGTGAGTATAAAAATCCATGAGAATTCAAAGAATATTTTTTGGAAAAAAAATACCAAGAATATCAAATTATTTTGTGATCAAAAAACCCATAGAAAATATAGGAAATGTAAACAAAAATATTATTAAAAAAAGTTATTTTTTTCAAAATAAAGAGACTTATTTATTAGAATTTCTCAAATTTCCAAATTTCTCCCCATTTAGTATCATAAAAAAAATTGTTTTTTCCCAAATTTCTCCCCCTTTTAGTGATATTAAAAAGTAAGTATAAAAAATGTAATATAACACAATTATTGTTGTACAACA
This sequence comes from Viscum album, assembly GCA_963277665.1. Classification (NCBI taxonomy): domain Eukaryota; kingdom Viridiplantae; phylum Streptophyta; class Magnoliopsida; order Santalales; family Viscaceae; genus Viscum; species Viscum album. Next base: position 1,816,095,879 of record OY728156.1, read on the forward strand.
CTAGAAATGAATTTTTTATTAATATAAGACATTTTTTTCCTAAAAATTCAATAGGTTCAGACAAATAAACAAGAAATAAATAAATAGAATATTATGTGTGAATAATTTCATTAAAAAAATTCCTTGATTGTGTGAAATATTTGTATTAAAAAGTCTAAGAGGTGGGATTTAATGATAGTGAAGGCTCTAGTTCAGATGAGGATTTTGATGAAAAAGAATCATGAATAGACTGATGGATAGATTTGAGCTCTGCCATCAATATGTCAAAATTATGATTTAATTTCTTGACCTACTATTTCATCAAAAGACTTTTCTCTTGGACCATTTTCATATTTTTCGACCAAATTCGCTTTTATAAAATCATGTATAGTGTCTATTGACTACACAAACTTCTGCATCATATTACTCAACTAATTGACAATGATTTGAATACTTGATTAATCATATGTAAATCTTTTAAAAATATCCTTTTGGTTTTCCAAAAAAGTGTTTAATGTAACACTATCACATTTTAGGCTTTGAATCTGATCACTTATTACAAAAAACACAGCTGTAATAGATTCAAATCTCTTTATTAAATTTAAAGAATATGGATGACTAGAAGTAGAAGCTCTTTCTTGACTTGAACTACTTATGAATTATTTAAATTGAATTCCTAGATACTTCCTTAATTCTACAAAATCAGAATTTAAAATAGAATATACTCTGATTTTACATATTTAGTTATCCATTTTTCTCTAAAAAGCATCAAAATATCTTTTAGGAATTGAATTTTCTCTCAAAATTTGCAGTTAATTCTAGACTGATTCTAACTCTTCACTTGGAACAGTTAAACTTATTAAATCTTAAAAATATTTTCTAGAAACTTATAGGTCACCTTGAAAATGAGTATTTACTTCTTTCAACTAATTTAATTTACAAAACAAATCCTCAATATGAGAATTAAAAGAATTAGAAGATTCCTCTTCTAGATTTTCAGAGGGTTCTCCTGCTTCAACCAAGTTAAGGGACTATTCTTTAATTCTTTAACTATATGAGGATGTAAAAATTTCAATAACATCTATTTTCTCACTAGATTCACTAAAAGTATTCTCCAAAGACTCTTCAATAAAAGAAACTATCTTATTTTCAATCATCTTAGTAGATTCAACTAAAGTTGTGTGTGCCTTATCACCATCTTGAGCATTCTTTTCAACCTAAACTTCTCTATGATATTCTTCCTCATATATAATTTTAGTTATTATTTCCACATAAGAAAATAAAACACCTATTTCTTCTTTTATTTTAACACCAAAAGCATCCAATTCAACTTCTACTCTTTCTACAAAAAATGGTTGGTATACTTCTCCAACCTCGACTTCTTTTGCTTAAACCATGGGATCTTTTCTTCTTATAGGTCTATGAAAAAGGGACTTGCTAATGATTTCTAATAGGAGATCTTTCAAGGAGTGAGGAACACCTCTTTAAGTGTTTGGATCACTTAAATATATTTTGGGTCTTCTTCTAGTTTCCTCAATTAATTCTTTTATTTTTGATTCACTAATTTCTTTATCATGAAACCACACTGATATAGCAGACTTATGGTTTTTCTTCTTCCCTTGAGCATGAGAACCAGATTATTCTTGATCATTAGAACCTATGGGCACCAGCTTTCCCTTTACACTGCTCCAAAAGAAACTAAATTTTCTCAAGGTTCTAATAAAAATAATTTTTTTTTGGTGACATCTGATATCTGAGTGAGTATCACATATCTTATTCTTTTTATACAGAAGAAGAGAAACAAGCCTTCTATATGGATAGAAGGACATTATATACTCTTTTTGACAATAGTGATTCATATACCTTTGCATATATTGATATAAATTTTAATTTAATTTCAATTAAAATTAAAAACATGATATATACGTTGGTAAAAAGAATTTTATCCATCTCGTCTATCCTAGGTACTACAACATATTAAATAAACTTGACCAGCAAATTCTAGTTAGCTTGAAGATATTTCACAAGAATATTCCTCACAAGGGTATATCCCAATAAAAAAAGATATTATATCCTCATACTTATGTGATTCATCCACAATTTATTGAATACTGAAGTGAAAAAACTCTTTATGGGGACAATGAAAAATCTGATCTATTTCTAATAAAGAAAATGAAAACTCTACATTTTTTACCTTTGGTAAATTACATCCCTAGTGTCTCCAAAGAGAAACTGGATGTTTTCATAAAACTCTTTTACTTCACTATCAAAAATATATTCTGTTTTTTCACCATTTAAATTAAATACCAAACCTTGAAAATCCAAATATTTCTTTAACATTAGATTTTTTTGGAATAGCCACTCAAAATCAATGACCATTCCTTGAAGGACACTTCTTTTAAACCCTGAATATTATCAACACTTAGATTCACATTGATCACCTTCTTATGATCTCTTTATCTTCTACATTGTAGAAAATATGAAGGTTTGAGGTTTAAATTTTAGAGTTAGAAGAAAACTGAGAGCTCTGAAGGATGAAAGGGTGCAGGATTGAGGGTACAAGAAAGAGGGGTAATTTCTGATGGTTTTCTTGATGTCAATTCAGCTTATTAAGCCAAAATATTCATATTAATCATTTGAGAGTTTAATTTTGAAAATTAAATTTTTCAAAAATACTAATAAATCTATAATTTATTAAAAAACTAATTATAAATAAATAAATAGTAGCTTAACATGAATTTAAAAATTTTAAATTAAAACAAACCAAATAAATAAAACTATTAAGGAAAAAATTTAATTAAAAATAAATACAAATATTAATTAAAAAAATTATATTATATTATAAAATTAAATATACTTAACTTCCCCTTAATAAATTCAAAAGTAGCAATGGGGAGTGGTTTAGTGAAAATATCAGCAAGTTGATATTCAGTATTGAAAAATTCCAAAGATATATCCCCTTTATAACATGATCTCATAGAAAATGATGTCTTATATCAATATTATTAGTTATTGGTTGAATCGTATGATTTTTCTAAATATTAATTTCACTTTTATTATCAAATAAAATAAGAACATTATTAAAATTTAGTCCAAATTCTATAAGTGTGTGTTTCATCTACAACACTAATGCATAGAAACTACTAGCAGAAATGTATTTTTCCTCAGCTATTGGCAATGCAACTGAATGTTGTTTCTTAATAGACTATGAAATTAAAAAATTCCATAAAACTTGATAGGTTCTTGAGGTACTTTTTCTATCTAAACTGCAACCTCCAAAATCAGTATTTGAATGTGAAATTAAATTAAAATCATAAGTTTTTGGATAAAGTAAAGATAAAAAAATAGTTCCTTTTAAATATCTAAAAATTATTTTAACAACAGAAATATGATATTATTTTGGTTTTTATTGAAATCATGCCCAAATACTGACTAAAAACATAATATCAAGTCTACTAGAAGTAATATATAGTAAATTTCAAATCATACCTCTATATTACATATTGTCAACTGGCTTCCCAACTTCATCCAAGTGAAGTTTTATATTAGTACACATGAGAGTTGTATAAGTCTTACTATTTTCACATTTAATATTTTTCAATAAATATATAATATATTTACTTTTATTTAAAATATTACAATAATCTTTTTAATAGAATTGAAAACCAAGAAAAAAAATTAATTCTCTCATCATAAACATCTCAAATTCTTTTTACATAGGTTTTGAAAAATATTTTCAAAGTTTTTTATTAGTTGAACCAAATATAACATCATCTACATAAATTTTTACAAATTAAATATCCGAACAAATAGTTTTCTTAAAGAGAGTCGGAATTTCTGACCCTGCAATAAAGTTATTTTTTAGTATAAAATAACTTAATCTTTCATTCTCTTGATGCTTGTTTAAGGTTGTAAAGAGTTTTAGTAAGTTTAAAAACATAATTTGGTAGATAAGGATTTTTAAAACCAAGAGGTTTTTCAACATAGACTTTCACCACTAAATATCCATTTAAAAAATAATATTTAACATTCATTTGATATAATTTAAAATTAATATAAGATGCATAAGCTAAAAGGATTCTAATGGATTTTAATCCAGCAAAAAGAGAAAATGTTTCATCATAATATATCTCTTCTTCCTGATTATATCCTTTATCTAATAATCTAGATTTATTTATAGTAATTATCCCTTGGTCATCTTTCTTATTTGTAAAAATCCATTTGGTTATTATTACTGAATGATTTGATGGTCTGTCAACTAATTCTCATAATTTATTTCTTTTAAAAGTGTTAAGTTCTTTTTGTATAGATATTATCTAACTTTCATCTTCTAATGTTTATTCTATAGTTTTAGGTTATAATTGAGATAAAAAGGTAGATAATTTAGCTAGGTTTCCTATATTCCTATTTGTCCTAACTCCTGTATGTAGATCTCCTATAGTAGTTTATAAAGGGTGGTCCTTTAAGGTTGTAGGTTTTCTTGGTAAGATGTTTTTCGGTTCACCAGATTCATGTTATTCTGAACCGGACTAAATTTCATCATATTATAACTTATTTTTAAAATCATATTTAGAATATTCAAGTCTCAAGTTGTTTAAATAATTGCTAACTTCATATTTTTTATTTTTACTATGATCAAAAGGATCACATTCATCAAACTTCACATGAAAATATTATTCAATTGTCCTTATAATGTCCCATGATTTTAAAAGGAAACACTCTATGATTAAATAAATTACTAAATACTATATGACCTTTATAAACTAACCATTAAAAATAATTTTGCAGCTTCTATGTTTTGAATTTTGAAAAACGGACATACACGGTTGCGATTAGTAAGTTTTTTGGAGTCTGACAGAACAAACTTAATTTTTGGTGATTAGTAACCTACCGTTATGAATATCAACATACCCTCATAAATAGTAATGTACCCTTATGAATAGTAACTTGACCCTAATGAATAGTAATGTACCCTTATGAATAGTGACTTGAAACTTATGAATAGTAATGTACCCTTATGAATAGTAAATTCACCAATGAAATTGTAAATAGGATTTATCCATCTTATAAGTTTTAATATGATATAATTATGTCATAATATAAGTAAATAAATATTTTAAAAATTATTGATTAAGCATTGGTATTTTTGTAAGTTATATATTTAATTACAAATTTATGATTAATTTAATAATTTAAATGAAAATTTATTTTTGTAAAATGTATTCATAAATAATTATTTTAATAACTTCTGATTATAAGATAATTTTAAGAGACCTGAAGTATTTCTTTCAAAGTATTAGAAAAGCAGTTTTAATTTTAAAATTGTACTTTTCAAGTAAATTATGATTTTATTTAAAAATTAAATTAATCATCTTTAGAAAATTATTTTCAAAAAATGGAGTTAATTATTGAATTATACACATTGAAAAATGGTTAGGGTGAATTTTTCTGATTTTTTTGAAATTCTTAGATTTGTTATGAATAGTAAAATATGATAAATTACAATAAATGCCAAATACATGATTTATTGCATCATAGGTGATTAAAGGATGATTTAAGATCACTTGTTTCTAAATCACATGCGCATATTACTATTCTTGGTCATAAGAATCAATACTATTGGTGTTCTTGAGAAAAATAATAAAATAATGATTAAGATATTCAAAAATTACTCCTCTCCTCCACTATAAAAACCCCCCTCATTTCCCTCTTCCTCTCACACCTCTCAAGATTTGATCATTGTATAAGTTCTGTCCAATATCCTTCATAAGTCTCTTACCCACATCCAATACCTTCTGGTCTCACCAAAATTCCAAAACCAAAGGCCTTAAGAAGGATCTCAAGGAGCAGAGATCAAGAGGTAATAATCCTCTTCCTTTTTCATATGTTTTCTTTTCAATTCCATTTCTTTTATTATACTCTATTATCTTACCCTAATCCAAGAGTCATGAAATATCTAGTATAAAATATATTCTATATTTTTACCATGTTCATGTAAAATTCCTCAACTTACTTCATCTCCTCCACCTCTTATAAAAACATCGTTTGTGATGTGTCATTTTACCAAAATCGTGGGCAATGTGTTTGCAATTTCCTTTACTTACTTAAAAACTTTTTGTAAAACCATTTTAATGTTTGAAACATAATTTAAATTTTATTATGTAATATATTTTATGTTCTGGAATGAACTTCTATGAATGATATTAATTTATATAATGAAACAAGTTTATGATTATCGAGGAACCGCCAAAAATGATCTAAACAGATATCATTAATGTTTTATCTAATGAATCATCGTCATATATGATAAAAAAATGATTTATGGTACCATTAAATATTATGAAAACATATTAATACAATTTCATTCCACTTCTGGAATTTCATTTTCATATGATAAGAAAATCAAATACAAACCGACCATGGAAATCATGTAATGAACGCACCCAAAACAATGGAAGGAACAAAATACTAATAATTAAAGGGAGAAATGATGTTAATGAAATGATCATATAAGGTGTTATAAACATTAATATGTTTCTATGAGATATTAATAACACTCTTTTAACCATTATATATTAGTTTTAAACAAGTTTTAAGTAATATGAACCCAAGTTAAGGGAATTCTTAACCCAATTTCCATTCTTTGGGTTAAGCTTCTACTTCATTATTTATGTTGTATTAAAAAAAATTGTGATTAATTTTTTTTATATTATATTTAATTATGTGTATTTATAGTTTATATACATATTTCATTCACTCTATTAAGTCTCACTTCAATTATATGATATTTTCAAGGGGGTTTTTCTTTTAAAATACTCTTTTAAAATTCTGTTTTACAAAATTCAAAATCAATGTTTTTGTGAAATTTTTATGTTGTGTGATTATGTTTTGGTTCTTGGGAATTGTTTATTATGAAGTATGGGAACTCTATCTACCTCCAATTCAATTGTTATGTGTAATTTGGAGGTCGACTATATGTTTACTCTATGTGTAATTGTGATGGTTACACCTTAAGGTAGCCATGAGGCTTACATTGTAAGGTAGTCGTGAGGGTTACATTGTAAGGTATCCGTGAGGGTTAAAAATAATATGTTATCCATGATGGTTACAATTTTAAGTAATTAATTCCCCAAGTTACCTATATTTTTTATTTATGTTCTTTATGTTTTCAAAAATTATGTATATGATACTTTATGGGTAAGAAGTATGTCTTGTGAACAAAATTCATATGTTTAAAATTATTTATGGACTAATGATTCATTTCCTTATTTTTATATACCTTACTAATCTATTTTTCTCATCCCAAGTTTTTAAAAAAAATCACAGGTTTCCTTAGAAGTTCAATGTATATTTAAGGTGCTCATGCAGATGAATCCAATTATTTATATTGGCTATAAATTTTTTGTAAACTCTAATTCAATATATTTAATTTGTTGTCTAATTCTCCAAAACCTAGACCAAAAAAGGTCCTCATTTGTATAATGTACTATGTATTTTTCATTTATCTATTATAAAAAAATGCACGACATGTTTTAGTACTGAATTTGAAAGTGTGGGTCCAAGACTTTATAGTTGGTATCCGAGTAATGGTCTAGACAACTTTGGAGATTAGACATTGTCCTTTTTTAGAAAAAAATTTGCGATATTATTTACTTTTGAACTTCCATTTAATTAATTACACATAATAAAATAGTTTTTCATAATTATCAATATGTAAATTCAGAATTATAAGTATAATGAACGAATTGCGAGGGCGCAATTCATTTAAGGGGGGAGAATGTAATATTAAAATATTTTAAAAGGAAGCACTATGTGCTTAAAAAAATTAGTAAATACTAAGTGACCATTATAAACTAACCATTAAAAATAATTTTGCTGCTTATGTGTTTTGAATTTCAAAAAATGGACATACACAGTTGTGATTAGTAATTTTTTTAGAGTATGATAGAACAAACTTAATTTTTGGTGAATAATAACCTACCCTTATGAATAGTAGCATACACTTATGAATAGTAATGTACCCTTATAAATAGTAACTTGACCCTGATGAATAGTAATGTACCCTTATGACTAGTAATTTAAACCTTATGAAAAGTAATGTACCTTTATGAATAGTAAATTCACTGATTAAATTATAAGTATAATTTATTCATCTTATGAGTGTCAATATGATATAATTATTTCATAATATAAGTAAATAAATATTTTAAAAATTATTGATTAATTGTTGGTATTTTTGTAATTCATATATATTTAATTACAAATTTATAATTAATTTAATAATTTAAATGAAAATTTATTTTCATAAAATGTATTCATAAATAATTATTTTTATTACTTATGATCATAAGATAATTTTAATATACCTGAACTAATTTTTCAAAGTGTTAGAAAAGCAGTTTTAATTTTAAAATTTTACTTTTCAAGTAAATTATGATTTTATTTAAAAATTAAATTAATCATGTTTAGAAAATTATTTTCAAAAAATGGAGTTCATTTTTGAATTCTACATGTCAAAAAATGGTTAGGGTGAATTTTTGGGATTTTTATGAAATTTTTGAATTTTTTATGAATAGTAAAATACGATAAATTACGATAAATATTAAATACTTGATTTACTGCATCATAGGTGATGAAAGGATGATTTAAGACCATTGTTTTATAAATTAAATTCACATATTACTATTCTTGGTCACAAGAATCAATACTATTGTTGGTCTTGGGAAAAATAATAAAATAATGATTAAGATATTCAAAAATTACTCCTCTCCTCCACTATAAAAACCCCCCTCATTCTCCTCCTTCTCTCACAACTCTAAAGCTTTGATAATTGTCTGAGTTCTACCCAATCTATTTCCCAAGTATCTTCCCCACATCCAAGACCTACTTTTATCACCTAAAGTCCAAAACCAAAATCCTTAAGAAGGATCTCAAGGAGAAGAGATCAAGAGGTAAGAATCCTCTTCCTTTTTCTTGTGTTTTCTTTTAAATTCATTTTTTTATTATACTCTCTTATATTTCCCTAATTCAATAAGCATGAAAGATCCAGTGTTATATATATTCTTGATTTTTATCAAGTTTATGTAAAATTACTCAACTTACTTCATCTCCTCCCCCTCTTATAAAAACATCATTCGTGATGTGTCATTTTAACAAAATCAGGGGTGATGTGTTTGAAATTTCCTTTACTTCCTTCAAAATTGTTTGTAAAAACATTTTAATGGTTGAAACAGAATTTTAAGTGTATTATTTAACCTATTTTATGTTCTGGAATGAACTTCTATGCATGACATTAATTTATATAATGAAACAGGTTCATGATTATCGAGGAACTGCCAAAAATGATCTAAACAAATATCATTAATGTTTTATCTAATGAATCATCATCATATATGATAAAAAAATGATTTATATTATCATTAAATATTATGAAAACATATGGATACCATCTCATTCCACTTATAGAATTTCATTTTCATACGACAAGAAAATCAAATACAAACCGGCCATGGAAATCATGTAAAGAACGCACCCGAAACAATGGAAGGAACAAAATACTGATAATTAACGGTTAAAATGATGTTATTAAATGATCATATAAGATTTTATAAACATTAATATGTATCTATAAGATATTAATAACACTATTTTATCCATTATAAAGAATGTTTAAACAATTTTTATGTAATACGAACCCGAGTTAAGAGAATTCTTAACCCAATTTTCATTCTTTGGGTTAACCTTCTACTTCATTATTTATGTTGTATTAAAATTGTTTTTGTGGTGAATTTTGTTTATATTATTTTTAATTATGTGTATTTATATTTTATATACATATTACATCCACTCTATTAACTATCACTTCAATTATATGATATTTTCAAGGGGGGTTTTCTTTTAAAATACTCTTTTAAAATTCTATTTTACAAAATTCAAAAGAAATGTTTTTGTGAAATTTTTCATGTTGTATGATTTTTTTCTGGTTCTTGGTAATTTTTTATGATGAAGGGTGGGACCTATATCTCCCTCAAATTCATTGGGTATGTGTAAGTTGGAGGTCAGTCATATGGTTACTCCATGTGTAACTGTGATGGTTACACCATAAGGTAGTCATGAGGGTTACATTGTAAGGTAACTGAGATGGCTACATTATAAGGTAGTTGTGAGGGTTACAAATAATATGTTAGACATGATGGTTACAATTTTAATTAATTAATTCCCCAAGTTACCTATATGTTTTATTTATGTTCTCTATGTTTTCTCAAAGTATATATATGATACTTTATGGGTAAGAAATATGTCTTGTGAAAATGTTTTCATATGTTTAAAAGTATTTATGGACTAATGATTCCTTTCCTTATTTTTATATCCCTTACTGAGCTATTTTTCTCATCCCAAGTTTTTTAAAAAAATCACAGCAATCCTTATAAATTCAAAGGACAGTTAAAGTGCTAATACAAATGAATCCAGTTGTTTATATTAGCTATAAATTTTTTGTAAACTCTGATTCAATATATGTAAGTTGTTGTATAATTCTCCAGAACTTAGACTATAAAAGGTCTTCATTTGTATAATGTACTATGTATTCTTCAGTTATCCATTATAAAAAAATACACAGGATATTTTAGTACTGAATTCGGAAGTGCGAGTCCAAGGCTTTATAGTTCTTGACTTTTTATTATACACTCTAAAGGCTTTAGAAGTAGGAGAATATCCTATAAATATTCCTTCATCATATTTTGTATCAAATTTACCACATTCTTCCTTAATATTCAAGATATATACCTTGCATCCAAAAAAATTAATGTATACAACTTTAGGTTTTTTGTTATTCCATAACTCATAGGGTGCCTTTTTTAAAAAGGGTCTTATTAAAACTATATTCATGATATGGAATGATGTGTTGATATATTTTTCCAAAAAAATAGGTAGAAGTACTATATTAATTTAACATAGTTCTTTTCATTTCTTGAATATTTCTATTTATTATTTCTATAATTCCATTTTTTTTGTTCTTAGAGAAGTGAAGGTATGTTTAATGCCCAAGGCTAAGAAAAGATAATTAAATTCTTGATTCTCAAACTCTCATCTATGATCACTTATAAATGAAATTATTTTAAAATAATTTTCATTTTGAAAAAATTTACAAAAGCTTACAAAAATAGAGAAAACCTCAATTTAATTTTAGGAAATAAACCCAAGTAAATATAGATAAATCATCAACAAAAACAAATACATAAGATCTTCCATCCAATCTTGCTACTCTTTATGGTCCAAACAAATCCATATGGACAAGTTCTAAAGTTTTAGATATATAAACCTTGTTAATAGAATTGAAGTATGACTTATATTGTTTTCCTATTTTGAATGCATTACAAAAATCTATCTTTATCAAATTTAAAACTAGAAAAATCAGAAACTAAGTGTTTATTAGATAATTTGTATTATTAAAATACATTAAAGTGTCTAAGTCACCTATTACAAATCTAAGATTAATTTGTCTCAGTAGTTAAACAATTCATTTCTTTATTGACGCAGGTAATTAAATTCAAAGTATAAACATTTTCATTTTTTGGTGCTTTAAAATTAATAGGTTTATCATTAAAAATAGAGTATACATTATTAAAAAAATCAAAAAAAAACATCATCAAAAATTTGATAGATTATTATTAGATTGTGCTTCAACTCTTGAAGATATATGAATTTTTTATCAAAATTAATTTTGGATCTCCAACTGATCTAACTCTAATTGTTTTTCCTTTTTCATTATCACCAAATTTAAAAAGACCTCCATCTAATTTTTATAATGTATCAAAATTATAAGAGAATCCACTCATGTTCCTTGAGTATCCACTATCCATATCCCATACTACATTTTTGTTCCTATGGCCTTTTACCTACAAAAAATATTAAATAAAATCTTATCTTGGTACCCAAATTCTATTGGGCCAACTCTGTCAGCAAGTAAGGATCTAGGTGACTAGATATACCTAATTTTACTAAAATTTATAGAAATATCTTCAAACATATTTCTAGAAATAAAAGACTTTTTAATACCAGTGATTTTTGGATTTTTTAAAAAACATTTATTAACATAATGGACTCTAATTCCACAATAAAAACATGTGACTCTATACATGTTGTTATTCTTAGAACTAGGTACTAAATAATTTCTATATATTTTAGTCTTTTCTCCATTGTTCCCTATTCCATATTTCTCATTTTTATGAACATTTTTACTAAGAATATGACTTATAGATTCTTCTCACTTAGTTAATATACTAGCATCACTTTTGAATAACTCTACTTCAACCTACAACTTGTTAATTATACTTTCATAAATAGTGCAATTAAAAGAAGATTTGTTAATTTTTTATTTTAATTATAAGTGTTGTTTTATAATGACATATTTTTTTATTAAGATGAAATTATGAATATTTAGTGAATTATGTTTTTTTACTATAGATTCATACTTTTCCTTAATCATTGAGCAGTGGGAAGCTAATTTACTATTAGAAAAAATTTCAATGTCATAGGCAGAAGAATATTAATATTGTACCTCTTTAGCAATAAATCACATAATTTCTTTTAGATTAATTGGATATTTTTTTGAATTAGATTTAGAAGAGATGTTGGAGTCCTCATAAACACTCCAAATACCCTTTATAGCTTTCTTTCCATTACGATCATAATCATTTTTCATTTTATATTTTATTTATCTCTTTTGTATCTTTCTTTTATCCTCTTTTAGTTGTGGGAAATCAGGTATGATATTCCCCATTTTCTTACATTCATAGAATCTTACTTCTTTATGACCTTGACTATCTATCTAGAAATTATTGAAATAATTTTTAAATAATTTCTTCATCTTATACATTTTACTGAATCTTCTAGATAGATGAGATAGTTCCATTCTAGAATTGGAGAATTCTGAACAATTTGGGGATACAATTTCCTCTTATTTTATTTTTATATTTTTGAGAAATAAATTTAAGGGCTATATTTTCTCTTTTAATAATTCTATGATCTTATACTTCATCTTGAATTTCTGATTCATACATCATTAGAGTTCCAATCAACTCCTTCATTTTTAATTCTTTGACATAAGTGGATTTTCTAATTTTAGCGGATATTCTATTACATTTTAAAGGTAAAACCCTTAGATCTCTTAAATCCTGGTCTAGTTGGGTAGTTGGATCTCACAAGGAAGAAACATCATTGACTATTTCAGTCAATCTTCCATTCATCTGAGTGATTCTTTCACCATCATACATTCTAAAGGTGTCAAATTTCATCTTTTCAGTGTTATATCATAATTTCCTGACATTTTCAAATTCTTCATAAGTAATTTTGGTAGTTTTTTACATATCATAAGTAGTATCAAATTATGATACACAATTGAATTCATTTAAACCAAGTTCACATATAATAACATTCATGCCTCTTGAATTTACATCATATTTGGCTTCCTTTACAGCATCCCACTTCTCTAGTTTTGCAGAAATTTCATAAGATTTTAAAATATTTATATAAACATTGAAACCAAGATTCTTTAAATAAATAATCATTTTTTCTTTTCAAAATCCATAATTTTATCCATTAAAGTATGGATCTTTAATTATTAACATGAATTCTTTGATATTATCCAAATAAATCTTTCTTTGTATATACCTTTGACTCAAGTTTGCTAGATTTTATTAGAATTCTTCAAAAATCAATCATTTGATACTAATTTCTATGTCAAAATAATATGAAGACACACAAGAGGGGGGTCAACTGTGTCCTTTTAAAAATATTAATAGAATCAAATTTTATCCCTCTTAATGTAATGTAAATATATCCAGTTTTCTTTTCTTTAAACAAATTATAAAGCATAAAAATATAGAAGAAGAAAACAGAATTTTTTATAGTAGTTCTGGGAACAAAGATCCCCTAATCCACTCCATAAAAACTCTCTCAATGAGCTTGTTGATTTTCACTAAATAGGTTTCTTATCCTGAGACCTCTACAACAGAATACAAGCAGTTAAAACCCTATAACAAGACAAGTTCTTTTACAAAGAACCTATCAATCCAAATGTTGGTGTGAGAAGTTAACACTCCACCATGACTGAGTATGAGTAACTGATACACTAAGAAAAATAAGACTGGTTGATGTGTTGAGAAAAAAATTCAGCTCATAGTTGCATCATTAACTGACATATAATGGATCTTCTTCATCATAGATAAAATTACTCATGAAAAAATAGATTCAAAGAGATAATAGTTACAAATGATCTTCAAATAAATATAGCAACAAAAATATTGTAGTATCAACAACAACATGAAATTCAAGCAATAAAAGATCAAAACATGTATGTCTCCAAAGTTTAGCTATTCATAATTACATATATGTCATTGAACATAAAAATACCTACACGTATTTGGAAGATAAAACTTTTTGGTCAGAGTAGATACTCAAGAGGGGGTGAATTGAGTTCCTATTAAAAATTTATGTTTAAAAGATTTATATTATAATCCCCCACTTCATAAAACAAGTTAAACTATAGTGAATTTATAAAGATTGTAAGTGGTCAATTAGTTTCTCAAAGATTGATTATTTCTTAGTTAAATTAATCTGAAGATTAAGTTAGCTTTTGAAACTAACTTACTGGTTTACAATAATTACAAACACTTTCTAGTTTCAACTATCAGAGTTACTTTAAAATAGATTTGAATTTCAAAGAAATTAGCAGCGGAATATTGAATATAGTTTAAACTAAAATAAGATGCACAGCAGTTTTAACCAAGAGGTTCAGTCTCAAGCTGAGACTTAGTCCTCTCAAATAGTTTATATAAAAATTTGATCCACACCCTAGATTGGGGTTTACAACAGTACTCAGACTGTCCAGGTCCTCAGACCTCTACCACAGTTCTTCGTGGGATACACAAAGGTATAAAGAGTTTGGTGTGAGGATTTCAGTATCCTCTAGTTCAGCTTAGGAGTCAGTGTGTGTCCAAATAGAAAGAAGTACACACTTCTCTTAATGTAATGAAAATAATGATCACAGTAAAGAAATAATATGTAAATGAGTTTAGAATGCTCTAGTGTGATGTCATTGCAGCTCTGGACTCCTTTGGATTGAAGCAGATGAAGCTTTGAGTCCTTCTCTCGAAGTTGTGTGAAAAACAGAGTGTTGTGATTCAGCTTTTGTTCTTCATGAGGTTTAATAGAGCGAATATGTTATTTAAGCTTCAAATATGCTTCATGTGTTCAGTATCTATCAAGTTTCTTGCAGTGTGTCTTCCTTTTGAAACTTTCTCTGAGTGTCTTATTCGAGTTGCATGCAGTTTTTCTTCCTTTTGGAGCCGACAGGTTGCAAGTGTTCTGCACCTCGTACCTCATACTATCTGATGATATGTCTACAAAGAAACATTAATTATGTCAGTGCATTAAAATCGTCAAATATGACCGTTAGAAATTAAATTGAAAGATGAAAAAATAGTTTAAGAAATGGTGTTACAGTAAGTCATGGAAACGGTGTTTCCTTAACACGGTGTCTAGATTGATCACGGTGTCTGAGTGTCACGGTGTCGCATGGTCATGGTGTCTTGCGGTCACGGTGTATTGTTCATGGTATCTGTCTTCACGGTGTCTGGCTCCATGGTGTCTGGCTTCATAGTGTCGGGCTTCACGGTGTCTAGCTTCATGGTGTCTGGCTTCACGGTGTTTGGCTTCATGGTGTTTGGCTTCACGGTGTCAGAAATACATAGCAAGAGGCAGACTCACAGTGTCTTAGACTTTTCAAAGTAACCATGTTCAGACTTAAATAATGATGGTAATATAAAGGATTATACTTAAGCATTTATCAAAGAAGGTATTATGAGAGTAGATCAAAGATAGTATAAAGTAGGTAAATGAAATATACAGCAATTAAGATCTTCCATGGCTCTTCTTAAAGCATTAGAAAACTTTAAACATAAATACACATGATTTAATATAACTTATAGGAGTTAACTAGGTTGAATAATATTTTTGATCATTAAAACATGATTAATACATGATGAGTTCAACAATCTCCCCCTTTTTGATGATCACAAATCATAGACAATTAAAGTTTATATTGGATTCAACTATAGAGAAAAAAGAGATAAAAGGCTAGCATATAGAAACTTCTCCCCCTTTTCAGATTATCAAAAAGATGAAATAAAAGAAGTAAAAAAGGAACATTTCATTAATAGAAAGCAAGGTTCAGTACAAAATAGAAGAGGAATACAAAATCAAAAGCATTCCTATCAAAAAAAGTAATCATTGTTCTTCTTCATGGGTTGGACTTCTCTTTTCCTTTAGCTGCAGTGGCGAAAGTGGAAGCCATAGGGGTAGAGGTTGAGGTAGTAGGAGGTAGTGAGGTGGTGGATAAAGAGGGTAAAGGAAGGCCTTCAAAGACTGAGGGAGTCAAGGTAGGAGTAGTAGAAGATCTCGGTAGTTGTTGATCGAGAATCACAGGCCTGATCTGACTTAGTGCTTTCCCAACATACATAGTGTTTGAGGCTAGGGCGGAGGTGAAGGTAGGAATCCCAGGTCTAAGAGGTGCAGCCACTGGAGCAACAATGGTTGTACTCTGGACATGAAGATAGGGCCTCAGGAGTTTGATAAAATATGTAATGATCTCTCCACCATACTGCATTTCTTTTTCAAAATCATCATTGTTCTCCATAAACTTTCCCAACAATCAGGTAAACTCTGTGAGCTTTTAGACTTGGGTTTTGAACACTTGAGTCACAGGAGGAATCCACAGATTTTCTACAAGGTACTTGAAATGATTTTCCATATCGGCCTTGGAGAAGATTCTGTTGAAGTAAAAATCCACTTTCTTGGCAATTTTTTGCTGACCATCATTAGAAATTTTGGAGTGGATTTGTACTTGGTCAAGAACTCTATCACTGTTCTTAATTACTTCAAATAAAGAACTCACATTGAAACCACTGAGAAAATTATGAAGCTCTTCTTTGACTATAGTTCTGAGCAGATCACTATCCAATGAGGGTTTAGAGGATTGACCAGATGCTTTGACAATTGTGGTTAGAGATTTTAGTTGATTCGTCACCTTTTTAAGACACCCTATGTACTCATTAGTGAGTTTATTAAGATTGGAAACAAGATATTTCATTTTCTTCAAAATTTGTTTGTTCCTTTTAGCGATATTTTCATCTAGGGATGCTAGATAAGGTTGAATCTGAGACACACCAACCTATGGGATTTGAGGAGCAACAGGTTCTACAGGAGGAGCAACAGATTCAGATCTCGAATGCAGCTCTCTCTACATTTCTTCAACCATATTTCTTAGAGTCTTCACCTCATTACTGAGCAACTTATTTTCAATTATTACTTCTTTAATCTCATAGAGCATCTTAGGTTGTATTTGCCAAATAATTTTCTCCAATAATAATGAGGCATCTCTCTCAATTAAATTGGTCACAGGAAGAGGTTGAGTATTCATGAGTTTCTCAACTCCATTTAAGAGGGTAGCACCAAATTCATTCAGATCTTCCTTACTCATAAAGGATGGCTGTTAAGACAACGGTTCAGGAGTAGGAACTGGTACGGCCCCTAGTTCCTTTTCAGGTGCAATATTGGAGACTGATTTCAACTGAAATAGAGAAGAAATATCAAGTCTAGTTGATGTAGCCTACTGAGAGACATCCACATCATAGAAACTAGGAAATTTATACTGAGTGTCTATAGGACTTGACTCAGTTGGATGTGAGGCTTCAATAGACTCAATATTTGGGGTTTTCTCCCCCTCAACAGGTGCCTCCTCCTTAGGACTGAGAGGCTTAGGATCTTGGTCTAATTCCATAGACTCATCTCTATATTCCTCACTCATCTCCTATCTAGCCAGCTGAAAATCTATCTCCATTCATTCTTCATCAGTAGGTATGACTTCAGGAATAGATTGTTCCATAGGGAGTTCCTCAAGACTGACCTCTTGAAAAATAGGTAGCTCTTCCACTATAGGTTCTTCCACTGTAGGCTCTTCCATGGAATGCTTTTCAGGTTCTTCAGCAACTGATTCTGTTACAGATTCGGGTTGAGTTTCAAAATTAACAGCTTCCCTAGAATTAGGGAATTCTTCTTCAAGAACTACATGAGGAGTAGTAGTGCTGACTTCCTCAACAATAAAATATTCCCTAGGTGGCACTTCAGCTTCTTCTTCCTTTTCTTTATAATACTCAACAATCTCATCTGATTCCAAACTAGGATCAAAAATATCTCATGGTCTTGAGGGATAATCCATCAGATTGAATTTCTCATAAATTATTTCATTGTCTTCCACCCATTCCTTTTTCTAAGGATTCCAGTTTATCTTCATTCTTTTGATAGTGGCTTTTGAGAGACAGAACTCACAGTCCTTAATCACTTCCTCATTTGGTCCAAACATTCCCTTGGAAAGAAGCATGGATGAGATTAGCTGAGAGTATAATAGAGAAGTATACTTGGATGTGACTTTTATTAACTCACACATATGGTTTATGATATAGTTGCACAAATTGATCTTATGCCCATTTTTCATAAGATGAATCAGAAACACATCTTGGTATTTTAGGATAGAAAAATCACCTTTCTTGGGACTAACCAAATTCTGTACAAACTTGAACAAAAGCCTTGTTTCTCCATCTAATTCAGAAGCTATGGCTCTCCTCTGGGTTCCATTTCCAGTTAAGGTTTTCAGGGCATCTTCTAAATCAAATAAATTGGTTGTAGGTGGATTTCCTCTCTGATAGTCCTCACAGATGCCTTCATGGGGTATCCTAAGGAATGCATCCCACAACCTCGAATAAAATGAGCATCTATGGCCATTAACCTAGCTTCATACAACATAACTATCACCAAAATCGAAGGAGAACTGAACGTACTTGTAAAATTGAGCCACTAACCTAGGGTAGATGGGTCTGTCTGCCTTTGAGAACCACTCTAACCATCCTTGTTGTTCTAACACTCTCAAAACTAGAGACTTACTAGACAAAATCCAGTTGGGGAAAATCTCTTTCTCAGGTACAACAATGCATTTTACCAGATTCAGATTTAAAGTTCCTTCAGGTGTCAGCTTAGGTGAAATTTTCTTCTTCTTCGAGCTTCACTTTTCAGGTGTCGATGATGACGGACGTTTCATTCTTGGCATTCACTAATGGTTCGAGCAAGAGAAATTTTGCAGGGATGAAGAAAGGTTCGAAAGTAGTAAGTAGAAGAAACCCCGAGTGAAGAATCGAGCGGTACTTCCTTTGTTTTATCATTTAGGAATACCAAACGTCGAAAAAATAAAAACACGGGAAAATAAAAATGGTGAAAAGAATAATTACCGCGATACGGGTTTAAAGAAAAAAACATAAGGAAATTTTACGGTGAGATCGTGTCTGGTCATTATGGTGAGACAGTAAATGAGCTACACGGTGAGACCGTGAACTGACTTCTCAGTGCATGTTACGGTGAGACAGTAAACATCAGACAGTAAGTACAAAATACTAATGGTGAGACCATAAACATAAAACTTTACGATGAGATAGTAAATGTCAGAGACAGTAACTAAGAAACCGTAATCATGAAACAATAAAGTATAACACAGTGAGATATCGAACAGTAAGACATGAAACAGTAACAAGTAAGGTATCTATTTGAGATTTATCATGCCTAGTTCATGTATGATGTAGTCTATTCTCTAATAATTTAAGGGTTTGGTGAATATATCAGCAAGTTTATATTCAGTACCAATGAATTCCAGAGTGATATCACCTTTTTGATAATGATCTCTCGAAAAGTGATGTCTTACATCAATATGCTTTGTCCTAGAATGTGAAATAGGGTTCTTTGAGATGTTAATAGCACTTGTGTTGTCACAATTTATAGGTACATGTCTGAATTGATATCCATAATCTAGTAATGTGTGTTTCATTCAAAAAATTTGTGCACAACAACTGCCAGCAGTTATGTATTCATATTCTGCAGTAGATAATGCAACATAATTTTGTTTCTTACTACACCATGATAATAGTGACTTGCCTAAAAGGTGACATGTTCCGTAGGTTCTTTTTATATCTAACTTACAGCCACCAAAGTCAGCATCAAAATAACTAACTAATTCAAATGATTGTCCTTTAGGATAAAACAGTTCTATATTAGGTGTATGCTTGAGGTATTTAAAAATTCTCTTTACATCATTTAAATGAGATTCCTTAGGGTTTGATTGAAAACTAGCACACATACACACACTAAACATAATGTTAGGATGACTAGCAGTTAAGTAGAGTAAACTTCCAATAATTCCTTTATAAGTGGTTTGATCAACAGATTTTCCATCTTCATCAATATCCAACTAACAATTGGTACTCATGGGAGTGTCACTACTTTTAGTGTTGTCCAATCCAAAACATTTTATATGATACTTTGTATATTTACTTTGATTTAAAATAATACCATTTTCATTTTGAAAAACTTTGAGTCCAAGAAAATATTTGATTTCTCCCATTAAACTCATTTCAAATTTGTTTTTCATCATTTTAGAAAAATCAACACATAAAGAATTCTTCGAAGATCCAAAAATAATGTCATCTACATAGATTTGAACAACTAAAACATCATTAGAAATTCATTTTATAAAAAGGGTAGGATTAGCTATTCCTTTTGTAAAACCTTTAGAAATGAGAAAAGTACTCAATATGTCATACCAAGCACATGGATCTTGCTTCAAACCATATAAGGATTTTGATAGTTTAAAAATATGATTTGGAAAATGGGGGTTTGTAAATATAGGGGGTTGTTCAACAAAAACATCCTTATTTATATACCCATTTAAAAATTCACTCTTAACATCCATTTGATATAGTTTGAAATTCAGATGTGCAGAATAGGCAAGCAGTATTCTGATGGCTTCAAGTCTGGCTACTGGTGAAAAGGTCTCCTCATAGTCAATTCCTTCTTCTTGACTATAGCCTTGTGCAACTAGTCTAGCCTTGTTTCTAACTATGTTACCACCTTCATCAACTTTATTTCTAAAACCCCATTTAGTGCCTATGGTTAAAGTGTCCTTAGGTCTGTCTACTGATTCCCAAAAAAATTCTTTCAAATTGGTTCAATTATTCTTGCATAGCCATCACCCAAAATTCATCATTGATTGTATCATTGATATTTTTAGGTTCAAGTTGTGAAATAAAAGCTTGATGTTCAACCTGGTTTCTCAAAGAAGCTCTAGTTTGTGTTCCTCTATCTAAATATCCTACTAAATCATCTAAAGGATGGTTTTTAAGAGTCCTAATTGGTCTAGAAAAGGTAGGGATAGAAATTTTAGTTTCATTTACAGGTTTGGGTTCTATAGAAATAGGTTCTGGAAAGTTTCCAGAACTGGTTGTCTTAACAACAGGTTCACTTTATTTGTCATTAATGTTTATAATGGACATATCTTCTTCAATATATTCAAGAGGGGTCTTAGGTTCATGTGGATTAGTTTCATCAAATTTGATGTGCACAGATTCTTCCACACATTTGGTTCTCTTATTTAATACTCTATAGCCTTTACTCGATATTGAGTAACCTAGGAAAATTCCTTCATCAATTTTGGAATAAAATTTGCCAAGATTATCTTTAGTATTGAGAATAAAGACTCTGAAACCAAAAAACTCTAAAGTAATTAACCTTAGGCTTCCTATTGTTCCAAATCTCATAAGGAGTATTTTTAAGAATTGGTCTAATCAAGACTATATTTATAATGTAACAAGGTGTATTAACAGCTTCATCCTAAAAGTAAATTGTAAAATCATATTCATTGATCATTGTCCTAGAAATCTCTTGAAGATTCCTATTTCTTATTTCTACTACACCATTCTGTTGAGGTGTTCTAGGAGCAGAGAAGTTGTGACTGTAGCCATTGTGTGAGAAATAAGATTCAAACTCTTGATTTTCAAACTCACGGCCATGATCACTTCTCAAGGTCTTGATCCTAAGTCCACTAAGGTTTTCTATGGACTTGAAATATTTGATAAAATAAGAAAAAGCTTCAATTTTGTGAGTAAGAAAGTATACCCAAGTGTACCTAGAAAAATCATCTATAAGAACATATACATAGTGCTTCCCATTTAGGATTGAAACTCTTGATGGTCCAAACAAATCCATTTGAACCGACTCGAGAGGTTGAGAAGTAGAAACTTCTTTATTTGATTTGAAATGAACTTTGTGTTGTTTTCTTTTTTGACAAGGATTACACACTTTGTTAAGTGGGAATTCCAGTTTAGGTAAGTCTCTAACTAAAACTTTCCTAGTCAGTTTTCTAAGTGAGTGCACATTGCAGTGTCCTAGCCTTCTGTTCCATAGCCAAGATTCTTTATGAAAATCATTTAAACAAGTAACATTTTTTTAGCTAAAGAATTCAAATCTACAGCATATACATTTTCATTTCTTAATACAGTAAATACCAAAACATTTTTGGAATTAAAAACATTACATGAATCATTTTCAAATTTTACAATGAAACTATCATCACACAATTGAGAAATACTTAGCAGATTGTATTTTAGTCCATCAACAAATAATACTTTAGAAATTAAAATTGAATCAGTATTACCAATCTGGCCTAAGTTAATGATCTTTCCTTTTGAGTTATCCCCAAAGGTGACATATCCTCCATCAAATTTTATTAAGATCTTAAAGTATGAGTAGTCTCCTGTCATATTCCTTGAACATCCACTGTCCAAGTACCATATCTTCTTATAGGAAATTTTCAAGCAAGTTTCCTACAAAAAAGATTTAGATAGAAGATAATTTTGGTACCCAGATTTTCTTGGGTCCAAAAAGGTTAGAAAGTAAAACTTTAGGCACCCATATTTGTCTAATGGGTTTTCTATAATTAACAGATTCAAAAGATGTTGATAAATAAACTTTTTTGGTCTATAAGAATTTGAATAGCTAGATGAAGCATAAGAACTGCCAGAATTTGAACTAGCAGCATACTGTCCAGATTTTGGAACAAATTTATTTTTAAAAATCTGTCTCTGTCCAGGTTGGTATCCTAAACTAGTAGTATACTTAGGGGAAACCTATTTTCCAAGCATTTGAGTTAGGTATACCCAAGTGTATCTAGAAAATCATTTACAAGAACATATATCTCATTTAGGCTTAAAACTCTTGATGGTCCAAACAAATCCATGTGAACCGGATCGAGAGGTTGAGAAGTAGAAACTTATTTCTTTAATTTTAAAGAAACATTGTGTTGTTTTCCCTTTTTATAAGGATTACACACTTTGTTAACTAGGAATTCCAGTTTAGGTAAGTCTCTAACTAAACCTTTCCTAGTCAGTTTTCTAAGTGAGTGCACATTGCAGTGTCCTATCCTTCTATAACATAGCCAAGATTCTTTATGAAAAGCATTTAAACAAGTAACATTTTTTTAGCAAAAGAATTCAAATATACAGCATATACATTTTCATGTCATAATGTAGTAAATACAAAAACATTTTTGGAATTAAAAACATTACATGAATCATTTTCAAATTTTACATTGAAACCATCATCACACAACTGAGAAATACTTAGCAGATTGTATTTTAGTCCATCAACAAATAATACTTTAGAAATTAAAATTGAATCAGTGTTACCAATCTAGCCTAAGCTGATGATCTTTCCTTTTGAGTTATCCCCAAAGGTGACATGTCCTCCATCAACTTTGATTAAGCTCTTAAATCATGAGTAGTCTCCTATCATATTCCTTCAACATACGCTTTCCAAGTACCATATCTTCTTACAATAACTTTTCAAGCAAGTTTCCCACAAAATAGATTTAGATTGAAGATAATTTTGATAACCATATTTTCTTTGGTCTAGAAAGGTTAGAAAGTAAAACTTTAGGCACCCATATTTGTCTAATGGGTTTCTTATAATTAATAGATTCAAAATATGTTGATAAATAAACTTTGTTTGGTCTATAAGAATTTGAATAACTATATGAAGCATAAGAACTTCCAGAATTTGAACTAGCTGCATACTGTCCAGATTTTGGAACAAATTTATTTTTAACAATCTGTCTATGTCCAGGTTGGTATCCTAAACCAGTAGTATACTTAGTTTCAACCTGTTTTCCAAGCATTTGAGTTAGAGTGTTCTTTCCATTTGTGAACTTCTCTAAGTCTTTTCTAAGTTTCTCATTAGACAATTTTAGTTCAGTATTCTCCTTTAACAGTTGAGAATTCTTTTCCTTTTCTATACTAAGATCAGATTTAATAGTACTAGTCAGGGCATACTGTTTCTTTAATGATTTTTACTTATCTTTCATCTCATTACAAGTATCTTCAAACATATTATAGTATTCAAATAATTCAGCTTTAGACATATTATTATCATTATTTGAATCACTTCCATTCCCATAATAGTAATCATTCATCATAGGGGAAACAAGTACCTCAGATGTTTCAGTCATGAAACACATATTGACATGATTCTTTTCTTCAGAATCAGAAGCTTAAGATCCACTTGAGATGTCTTCTGAAGCACTCCATGTTGCTTTCATAGATTTCTTATAATTTTTGTACTTATAATCATATTTATTCTTAAACTTCAATTTTGGACAATCAGCCTTAACATGTCCTTTTCTTTTACATTCATAACAGACTATCTCATCAGTTTTATCAGCTTTCTTCCAATATCTCTTCCAATTTTCTTGTTTGTCATACTTACCCTTATAATTGGATTTTCTAAAAAATTTATTCTTTCTATAGAACTTCTTTAATCTCCTAGCTATATGATCCATCTCTTCATCACTATCGGAATCCGAACCTTCACTTGTTGAACTTTCGACAGGTATACGAAATTTCTCTTTGTCCTTGCTTTTTGAAATAGTGAACTTAAATTCTACTGAATTCTTCTTAGGTTCATCATATTTCTCTTTGTTTACCTTTATATATTCTTCATACATCATCAACTTACCAATCAGCTCCTTGACAGGTATCTTGCCAATGTCACATGATTCTCATATAGAGACAAAGGTTCCTCTCCATCTGTCTGGTAGGCATCTTAGTATCCTCATGATTTGCTCCTTTGCTGGAACAGCTTTTCCCAGTGAGCACATTGTATTGACTATCTCATTAAACCTGAGATACATATCAAAAATAGATTCATCATATTTCATTTTAAAATTATTATACTTAATATTGTATGTATTTAGTCTCATTTCCTTAACATTGGTTGTTCCCTCATGGGAAACAGCCAGAGTATCCCGTATTTCATAAGCAGTCTTACAGGTAGATATTCGATTAAATTATTCATCTCCTAAAGAAAAATATAGGGCATTCATTTCTTTACAGTTATTATTGTAAGAAGCTTTTTTAAGTTCATCCCAAGTAGTTCTAACAGTTTCTGGAATCTTATACTGAGTCTCTATAGCAGTCCAAATGTCAAATCCCATACTTTCTAAATGGATTTTCATTTTTGATTTTCCATTGGGCATAATTAATACCATTAAATAAAGGTGTCCTATTAGTATATACACCTTCTAATATTTTATCCATAAGAACTAAGATTTAAAAATATGTATAAAGATAAAAAAATAGAATTAACATAAATTTTGATATCTTTAAGATACAACTAAAATCACAGTTAAACACTTTTCACAAACAGAGTGTTTTGAAAAACTTTTATCATAGAACCTTTGATACCAAATGTTGGTCAGAGTGGATACTCAAGAGGGGGGTGAATTGATTTCCTATTAAAAATTTCTGTTTAAAAGATTTATATTATAATCCCCCACTTCATAAAATAAGTTAAACTGTAGTGAATTTATAAAGATTGTAAGTGTTCAATTTGTTTCTCAAATATTGATTATTTCGAAGTTAACTTAATCCAAATATTAAGTTATCTTTTAAAACTAACTTACTGGTTTACAATAATTACAAACACTTGCTAGTTTCAACTATCAGAGTTACTTTAAAACAGATTTGAATTTCAAAGAAATTAGCAGTGGAATATTGAATAAGTTTAAACTAAAATAAGAGGCATAGCAGTTTTAACCAAGAGTTTCAGTCTCAAGATGAGACTTAGTCCTCTCAAACAGTTTATATAAAACTTTGATCCACACCCTGGATCAGGGTTTACAACAGTACTCAGACTGTCCAGATCTTCATAACTCTACCACAGTTCTTCGTGGGATACACAAAGGTATAAAGAGTTTGGTGTGAGGATTTCAGTATCCTCCAGTTCGGCTTAAGATTCAGCATGTGTCCAAACATACAGAAGCACACACTGCTCTTAATGTAATGAAAAGAATGATCAAAGTAGAGAAATAATATGGAAATGAGTTTAGAATGCTCTAGTGTGATGTTAGTGCAACTCTGGACTCCTTTGGATTGAAGCAGATGAAGCTTTGAGTCTTTCTCTGGAAGTTGTGTGAAAAATAGAGTGTCGCAATTCAGCTTGTGTTCTTCATGAGGTTCAATAGAGTGAAGATGTTCTTTAAGCATCAAATATGCTTCGTGTGTTAATAATATGTCGAGTTGCATGCAGTGTGTCTTCCTTTTGAAACTTTCTATGAGTGTCTTCTTCGTTATCGTGCTCACGGCCTTGCTTTCTGTTTCTGTATTGCTCACACCATGATTCTTGGCCACACTTCACTTTTAACTTGGAATGCATGTGTTGGAGCCAACAGGTTGCAAGTGTTCTGCACCTTGTACCTCGTATTGTCCGATGATATGTCTACAAAGAAACATTAATTATGTTAGTGCATTAAAATCACCAAATATGACCGTTAAAAATTAAATTGAAAGTCGATAAAATAGTTTAAGAAACGGTGTCACAGTAAGTCATGGAAATGGTGTCTCTTTCACACGGTGTCTAGATTGATCATGGTGTCTGAGTGTCACGGTGTCTCGTGGTCATGGTGTCTTGCGATCATGGTGTCTTCTTCACGGTATCTGGATTCACGGTTTTTGGCTCCACAGTGTCTGGCTTCACGGTGTCTGGCTTCACACTATCTGGCTTCACGGTGTCTGGCTTCACGGTGTTAGAAATACATAGCCAGAGGCAGACTCACGGTGTCTTAGACTTTTCAAAGTAACCGTGTTTAGACTTAAATAATGATGATAATAGAAAGGATTAGACTTAAGAATTTATCAAAGAAGGTATTATGACAGTAGATCAAAGATAGTATAAAGTATGTAAATGAAATGTAGAGCAATTAAGATCTTTCATGGCTCTTCTTAAAGCATGATAAAACTTTAAACATAAATACACATGATTGAATATAACTTATAGGAGTTAACTAGGTTGAATAAGATTTGTGATCATTAAAACATGATTAATACATGAGGAGTTCAACAAAAACTCTTGGTATTTAACAAGAAAACTTGATTTTTTTTCTAGTCAAATAGATATATAAAATCAACTTGATAAATCATGATAATAAAACACTCATCGTGATTTTAATTTGAATTTGAACACCCAAAAAAATTGTAACTTCCCTTAGATATAAGAATGATTTAATAAATTGAATAAGGGCATTTGAATTGTTATTTAAAATTATTTAAAAGATATATTAATTTTGGAGATACCATTGCAAAAATCATGAGAAATATCTTGTATTTAAACTCCAGATATGACTAAGTCAAACGTAGGGTAGACTTTGAAAGTATGGTTAAAAATGTATGGTTAACTTCAAAATGTTGGGTTAATGAACCATACATAGTTCCTAAAATGTAGGGTTAACACCAAAATTATGGTTCTTGATCCATACTTTTATAGCAGTGTAGGGTAACTGATCCATACATTCACTTCAAATATAGGGTACAGAAGTATGGTTCTTTATCGAAAGTAGTATTCGCAAACCATACGTTCCACTTCAAAATATAGGGTATAAAAAGTGTTTCCAAACTTATAAAAATTTCTAGAATACTTTAGATAAAAAGTTTAACCTGAAATATATTTAGAACAAGATGAATTTATCAAGAAATATAATCCTGAAAAACAATTAAAGCAGTTTTATTAGTAAAACAAATAAGGGTGTTTGTGAGGATCAAAATCAATGAGAATTCAAAGAATGTTTTTAGAAAAAAACATTCCCATAAATTATAATGACATAAATTGAATTATTATAAAAAAATAAAGTATATG
Source organism: Viscum album (assembly GCA_963277665.1). NCBI lineage: Eukaryota > Viridiplantae > Streptophyta > Magnoliopsida > Santalales > Viscaceae > Viscum > Viscum album. The sequence continues at coordinate 1,816,123,977 of OY728156.1, forward strand.
ATTATTCCAAATCAAGCCAAAACTGAATCTCCCTTAAAAAATACTTGATTCAAAGAAATGACAAAAAACAGTTTTTGTTTTAAAGTAACATTTTAATTTGATATAAAAAAAAATCCATGGTTTTTTTAAGTTCAAAAATATTTTAAAATGAATAATTTTATTCATCATATTCATATTTGATTACATAAAATGTTTTATAATTTTTTAGGTCATTCTTATATAACGATAATTTTTTACAAATTACAAGTTTCATGAAAACCGTATTTTTCAACTAAAAATCGAATTTTTTAGAAAAAAATCATAAATTCATACTAAGATAATTTTGATATTATGAGTTAAAAATGAAGTTATTTTGGCCAATTCCAAACTCTAAAATTAATCTTTTAAATAAATTCATGAATAATGGCTCTTTAAAGGGAACATTACGTAATAGTTTAGGATATAGTGTTTACCTACTATAGTAGGGTCTCAGGTATTACAAAAGGTGGTGAGGAGCATGTCACGAGGCTCCTTAAAACAACTTTGAACCCAAGATGAATGTTTTGAAATAGTGATACTTTGGTTGTCTCCAAAGAGGGTGTTTTTTTAGTGTGATTTTATATTGTTTTATGTGGCTGGTGTGTGCGAAAACAGTGATTAATTTTGGTTAAGAATGTAATTGGATTTTTTTTAACTTCAGTTTTTAAATATAGTGGTCTAACTTCAGATTATTACATCATTCTCCTATAAAATCATTATTCAAATTGTTTACCCTACTCTATCTCTCTCTAATAAAATGAGATCTCACTAATTACCAACACCTGGTTGTTTCAGCTTGAATAAGGAAATGTAATAATCATTATATCCCATAATATTTTCTAGCATAGTGATCGATATCTCCAACCACTCTCATATTATACCACTATTCACTGTCATAGGTGGGGAATTAAATCTAATTGGCCTATGTATTAAAATCCAAGATTGAGAAAAGAAGAATTTAACAAAAAATATCATCAAAAATATCCTACTAATTAAGCTTTCAAACACTTATAGAGAAATAAACAGAATAGATTGATCATTGAAGAACATAATTTATCAATAGATAATGAGGATACTCTCCTTGTCTTAAACACTAATGTCCTAGTGTTCCATCACTATAGAGATTACAGTAAAATGAAAAAATTAAAATAACAGCAGTAGCAGCTTATCTTGATCAGAGACAACTCCCCCCCACTTAGTAAATAGACATGTACTTATAGAATTGACCCAGGGTTCCTCACTCAGTTAAATATCTTCATATCCCATGTGATCAGTGCAAGCCTCTACTTCCTCCTCCAACAATTCATGTACCTTCAAAAAATTCCCCAAATTCAATGCCCAACTCCTTCGATTGTCACTACCTACACACCATAAGGGTCATGGTGGCTTCAAGTGGGTTCCTAATGAATCATCATCTCAGCTCACATTCTTCCCATTAACTCGACTTCATCCTCAGCTTAATGGAGTATGTCATTTGGAACACAAGAGAAAATTTCCCCGATTTTTTCAAACTAGTGAAAGTTGGGTTTGATTTGCATTTTCCATTTTTTGGGGTATTTTGGATTTTATTTCCATTACAAAGATGACCTCTATGTAGCTACCCTTCCATGATAATGAACCTTATGTAGCTCTTCAAAATCACATGAAAACATTACACATCTATTTGACATTTACATAGCTTGTGGGCCACGCTTCTTAAACTTACACAATGGCTAGGTAACCTTGACGTAGCGCATTTTTTACCCTTCCAACCGGGACCTTCATTTAAAACTATCTCAGTATTCCAATCCATTTTTAGTCATTTGAAATATCACTTTAAAACATTCATTGAAACTAAATCATGGAAACCCATTCATAAATCCATTTAAAATAAAACCCCACTTCCTTTAAAACCATTCAAGAAAACCCAACATTTTCCTTTCATTCAAACAATTCCATATAAAATCATACTTATCTCTTTTTTATGACCCAAACAAGGTAAAATGCCTTTTATAATCAAATTAATTTTAAACAATCCTCTTAGGAACTTTCACAAAACACTTGGCACTCAAAACATTACTTTAGAAAACTAGAAAACCATACAACACATTTATGCCAAGTGATAAAACCCTTAAAACATTTATGAAATTTCATAACAACCATCACGTATAGTTTTAATTTCAAAAACAAGCCATTAGAAACCATTAAGCATTTAATGACATGCCTTTTAAAGGAAATGCACAAAAACACCTACCTCAAACCAAGCATAATCAAGTCGCAATGTGTCACCTTCAATGGAGAATGCCCAACCAAGCAAATGAACATCCTTTATAATCCCTAGACACCCAAAATACCAAAATTAAAACCACCCTAAAACCCTATTCTAAACCCAACAACCCCTATGGTTTGAGAGAGACAACAAAACCAAAGAGAAACAGGTGTAGGGAAGAGAAGAATAGAATAACAAGAGGAAAGGAGAGTTTACTACAAGATTCCACTTGAAATATCAATGAAAGATGATGGAAATCAAAGGAGATGGGAGGTAGATCTCCCTTGTATCCACCCTAGGCTCGGTCGAACAAGGAGGTAAAGAGAGGTGGTCCAAAAACCCTAAAATCAAATAGGGGTATAAGTGTAGAATCACTTTTAAGTGATTCTGGGAAGCTCTCATGGTTAGGCTGCATAATTTACTAAGTCATACATCAACTGTGTGGGAGCCACTAGAAGACACTTGCAGCACTACACATGGTTATAGCTCATGGTTTCTCTTAATTGTGCATAAGTCATGCACCAACACTCCAAGAACAAAAGAACATGCATGGTTTCTATGGGACGTCACATGGTTTGGACCAAAATGGGTGTTTCCCATGCAGACTAACTGTGGTCTAATAAAATGAACTAGATAACCCCATGTGTAAGACTTCTCTCACAATTTCCCCTAACCCATGCACAATAACCATGCATTAAAATAAAATTTTCATAAATTTCAAAGTTTCAAGCTCAAAACTTCCAAAAATATAAAATACCCCAAAATGATACAAAATATAAAACAACAATGACATGAGGGTGTCACATAAGTTTTCAGTTAACTTATGGGAATAGTAGTATACCTCCAGAATATTCACTCCATTGGGGAGATCCTTCTTCAATAACACCAACAACATATTTAATAACATGTTTTTGACTGATTTAAAGCCCTAAAATGTAACACCTTCATGATAAATGTAATTTTACTAAAATTTGTGCATCCATTATATAATTTGGTATGCACATCATGAAATTTTTCATAGAAATCCAAGGTTTCTCCATTTTCACCTCAATGAGAATTACTCCCCCTACCAAAGAACATTACACTACATTCTGTTAAGATTACATTCATCCGATCAACTTTAGTTGCATCAATGACCATCTGATCATTTTATATAAAACTATAAGAAACATATTATTCCCCATGATGAGTCCAATTCATATAATTTTTTAAAAAACGTTAAGTAATAAGTGTTCCATCATAATATCTCGTTTAAAATAATATTTTTTTAAACATTTGTTACACTAACAAATAATATGCTCGATTTTAAATCCAATGGTGATGGCAATAAATTGTATAATCCTCTCAAAATATTCTCTAAATATGTTTTTTGGAAAATCACTTGAACTCTTATCCATATCCATATTTTTATAATAAACAATGATTGACTATAGCATCAAGACTTGTAAAATTGAGAGTATGGTCCAATAAATTAACCAAATATCAATATAGATATCAATACTTTGAAAATATTTAAAATTTACAAGAAAAGATAATAATTAAAAAATAATTTATTAACAACATATACAAAGGTATGTCGTTTATCTTGAAAAACAATCACTACTTATTATTATGAAATTAAGTGTATTACGATTATTTATTAAGTTTCACAAAAAGAAAATTATTTATTTTTACTTGCATTATAGAAAAATAAAAAAAGTAAAACTACTATATAGTATCAATGATACATAAACTTTATTAAATATTAAAATAAAATAAAATCCTAATCTTTTAAAAAAACCACAATCAACTAAAAATCAATAAAAGATATTAAAAATTTGAAGAAAAAACCTGTTTTGACACTAAAATCACATATGGTTTTTACTAGTTGATTAAAAACATAAAATGGACTACAAATAATAAAATATATAGAAACATGATGAAATTACACTATAAATGAATCTTTAGTTGGTCACTCTTAAATTTAGTCCTAGACTTAGGAGATGAGATAATATTACAAATAAAATTGATGGTTTTTTAACACAATTCATGGTCTTTCTTCTAAGCTTAGTTATCATAATTCACATCTTGTTGATATATATTAATTTTATTCTTAGTTTCCATGTTTTTATATTTCAATTTCTTTCTTCTTTGTGAAATTTTAGGCAGTGGTTAATTAAAACCATATAGTGAGAGAAGCTGATCTACCTAGTGTGCATGATCTCACACAAGTTGTGTTAGAGTTGGTGGGGACCCTGCCACCTGGAAGGTTTATTCTAGAAGGGGGACTCATGGAAAAGGGAGAGAGGGAGGAGATCACATGGGGGTCTAGCTGCTGGAGGTGGTCACGTGGGAGCCTAACCACCTGGAGGGATCGTGGGGGGGATAACCACCTAAAGGAATCTCTAACAGGTTGGAGATTACTTAAGGGGCTAAAGGGGGGACCACATGTAGCTATTTTCCTATTTTAAAAACTCCTTAGAGTTTGGGTGGGAAATAAGAGGGGCCTTCTAAAGTGCATCAGTTTCCTTATACTTTCCTACCTTTATACTTCTATTTTGAGCACTAGAGTCTATAACCAGGTACGTTCTACTGTTTCATTGAATATACCAAATTATGCTGCTAGTTCGGGTGAAGGTGCTTATCGTTTTGGTCCAATCTACCAGATATCTATCCTCTCCACCTCCTATCATCACTATTTTCATGTTGTTTCCCCTGCCAAGAACCAGCTCTGAATCAGGAATGGAGACCCGACTATAATCTCACTTGGAAGCATTGGAACAATGGCTGGAGTGCGCTGAAGCTGGACAAGATCAGCGCCTAGATCAGGTGGAATCAACGATGTTCGGTTTATCAGCAATGGTGGGAGCATTTCAGCATGAAATTTCAGGATTAAAGGAGTTGCAAAACACCATAAGTAGCATTGTCCACCATATGTAAAAGCTCCCTATTCAAGAAGAAGCTACCAACTCTGTACCAACAGGTGGATCAGGTGGACTGGTGTTAGGGACGCACGAAAGGATTGCACCAAACGAGATGCTACCAAGGTTAGAAGAAATTACAGGAGACAGTCCCGGACTACAGCTGGAAGTTTGATGTGTAGAATTATCAGTTTTTGATGGAAAGGATCCTTACGGATGGATTAATATAGAATAATTATATTTTAAGATTAATCAAACACTTGAACTCTCTAAAATATCATTGGATCAGGTGAGTATGGAAGGAATTGTCATACACTGGTTCACAGTTCTAAAATAAGTACATCCTCAGTTTACTTAGAATCAATTTAGAGAGGAGTTAATGGAATGATTTAGTGAACTAGAAGTGAAAAATCCTTATGAGGATTTGGTTGTTAATCAACAGCAGGGCACAGTGCAGGAATATATTGAACGGTTTGAATTTCAGGCATCACTCATTCCACACCAACCAGAATCTCAGTATGTGGGATACTTTCTCCATGTATTGCGTGAAGAAATACGAATCTGGGTTCGGATTCATAATCCTGAGACCCGACTACAGGTAATGCGGTTATCAAGACATGTGGAATTATCTCTTGGCAAAGGCTCAGGAACACCAACTCAATGGGGAGGGACATGCTGGAATGGAGGCAAGCACTGGGAGAGTACTCCCAGGGGATCCTCACTTTAATAATAAAGTCCACAACCACCAATAATAAAGCGCGGTGGAGAGCCTCCAGGAAGAAATAATAAAGAGGAACAATGCACAATTACAACTGGAAATAGAGCAGTTCTTCAACTAACAAATCAATAATGGGAAGATCGACGGAAGAGAGGATTGTGTTTTTGTTGTTGAAAACTATATAATCCTATGCACAAGTGATCTGATTCAAAAATACAGATTTTAATTCTAGGAGAAGGAGATGAAGAAGAAGGAAAAACTTCCCAATAGTGGGACACTATAGTTGTAGAAGAATAAGATGAATTTCATGAGGTGGAATGAAAGCTTGTGGAAATGCAAGGTTGGGGAATTTTATGCAGCACCAGGAATTATCCAGAGTCTACAATGTCTTTAAAATTTTAAGGTTACATCAAAGAGATACATATATTAATTTTATTAGAGAGTGGATCCTCCCACAATTTTATTAGCCCACGCCTTGTCAAAATTCTGGGGTTAACCATTTGGAGCTCAAAGAAAATGAGAGTGGAGCTCAGGGATGGACATAAAACTGCTACAATGGGCACATGTCGGCAAGTATGGTTGACTATGGGAGGTTATGGTTGTTACATTGAGGCACACATCTTAGATATTGGTGGATTGGACTTAATATTAGGTGTGGCATGGCTAAAGACTTTGGGGTACGTTTATATCAATTGGAAGACCATGGTGATGAAATTTGTAGTGGAAAGTCAGCATTTCACACTCTCAGGAGTTCACCAAAGGAATTGGGCTATTGTTTCATTGGATCAGTGGTCTCGAAGGAAAAGTATTAGTAGTGTGCATCGCCAATTAATCGGAGGCAAATGAAGCAGTGGAGAGAAATTTCTGACTTCTCACTAAATTCATGACTTACAGCAGATATTTCTCCAATATCAGTCAGTTTTTGATGAGCCCCAAGGTCTCCCAGCTTCAAGACTCCATGAACATGCGATAAATCTCTTCCCAGGACAGGAACCAGCTTCTGTTAGACCATACAGATATCCTTATTTCCAAAAAAATGATATAGAAATGCAGGTTTAGAAGATGTTGACTAAAGGTATAATCTGACCTAGTACGAGTACTTTATCCAGTACAGTATTGTTGGTTAAAAATAAAGATGGGTCGTGGTGGCTATGGGTTGACTACCGATATTTGAACAAGGAAATTTTCCCCAATAAATTTCCAATACTAGTGGTTGAAGAGTTATTAGATGAGTTATACAGAGCTACTTACTTCTCTAAACTTGATCTTAGAGTAGGTTACTATCAGATCCGCATGTACAAGGGTGATGTGGACAAAACTGCCTTCCGTACTCATAGTGGTCACTATGAGTATTTAGTGATTCCATTTGGATTAATGAATTCCCCATCTACTTTTCAATCAACAATTAATGGCTTATTTTGACCCTTACTTCGACATTATGTTCTAATATTTTTTTATGACATTCTTGTGTACAACAGAGATTGGCCGACCCACTTACAACATCTTGTAAAAGTACTTAGTATTCTCCAATAAAATCATTTTATTTTCCAAAAAAAAGAAGTTCCATTTTGTACAGTGGGAGATTGAATATCTGGGACATATTATATCAGCTGAAGGAGTTTATTTAGATCCTAGGAAGGTGCAGGTCATGGTTGATTGGCCAATTCCAACTACTGTTAAGGGTGTTCATGGATTCTTAGGCCTCACCGGCTACTACTGTAAATTAATTTGGGGATATGGTAAAGTAGTTCGTGTAGGTTATGGGAACAGTAGAAGTGCGTTGGTGGGTGTACCCAACTTTAATTTTTGTTGTTAACAACATTTAATCCAAGATCCATCATGATAATAAAATGTCAGATCTTCAGAATAGAACGAAGAACAAAAGAAAATAAGGGAGTCCTGAAACCATAAAGAGGATCATCATATGTTAGTTATAATTAATTTAATTAAAAGACAATAATTACCTTGATGGAATTATCTCTCCACTGATTTTGCTGGTCATAATCTGATGTGATATGTCATTGTGTTGTAGAATCCAAGTGTAGGATTCCTCTATCAGTGATCCACACGTGCTCCACGTATCTCTAGATGTCACTGAAGGGATCTCTAGGTGCTAGCACAGAAGAGCCTTCGCTTGCGATGTCTGCCTTCGATCGTCTTGATCCGGTGGAGAGTGATCTCTCTCTCGTGTCTTGAGAGCATTCTTAGAAGAAAAGAATTCTCTCTTAGCTTGAGATATTTCTCTAGATCCATTATACACAACCCCCAAAAATGGATAGGCTAATGCGAATTATATAATAGGGATTTTAATTACTTATAATAATAAAATGAATTAATTACCCAAAAGCATTTATTAATTTTATTTAATTCTTAGTAAGACCCCATGTCTAATAATAACAGTTGACTATTATTATTACTTGACATGCGCCAAGTGTATTACACCTAATATTATTTAATTAAATAAATAATATTATTTCTCACATGTCCCCAGAAAAACTACATGACGTGTATATTAATATACATGGAGTGTACTTTTGTTTTTCCATTTTTCTTTATTTCCTCCACCATATTTATTAGGCCTTGAATAATGGCTATTTATTTCTCAAATAAATATCACTGCATTACTTGCTAATAAATATATTATTTCACCCACGATATATTATCTCAAATAACTAGTGTCGAAATAAATGTGATCGGGCATCCTTGAATGATTATTAAACCACAATCAGGAATAATCTTTATTCAACTTGTTAAATTAATATCTAACTGAGATACTTGGACACACTTAGTGTGTGACCCTCTAGGCCTCTTTTTCACTAGTGTTAGGTGGAACCTTCTTAAATTCCAAGGTTAGCATCTAGAAACACGCCAAGGCACCCATAGAGAAAGAATTTAACACTGCAATGATGTGTCACCTCCTACAAACGCTTATCGTGTAATGTAATCTCTTTGTCTCAATATCTCGAATCAAGCGGGTTGCATGCTAGTGTCATCAACCCATGTGCTCGATTATTCTTTCTTTGACTTTCTGAAATTGAACTTGCCCATTTCTTACCATGGCCATGGATTTATTTAAGCTATATCAATTCCATCAAAGGGCCTAGGATATCTACTTCCGTTATGGAATAGAAGGGACAAATACTTTCTCTCATTATCTATTAATGCAGTATTACTCGTGACGCACTCAACATATCCTACCTCATTACGAACAGTGTGTCTTCATAGTTTTCATCAATAAATATAAGTGCGCGAGTTTTAATACCCATTAATAATAATCTTAAAGTCTAAGTATCAATACACACATTCACATATAGGAACATCCAATGACACTATGAAATGTGGATTTCCTACTGGCGGGTCTCGTTCTCATAATATCCTCCTGGATATTACCAAGGGTGCACACCATGAGAAGGTGCCTCAAAGTTTTATGATTCCTCACCCCTAATAGACTATCTTATTTGTGTCCCTCAAATAACATCATCCAGCCATAGAACATATATTCAAGAACAGTGTTATAGAACTTCTGGGTTCCCATCATAGCAGGGATCCGCTATGACTCTTTAATGCAACAGTTATCCTTAGGACATTATCACATGAATTTTTCATTTAGAAGATCAATCAAGATGTGATAAGGTATTTATTAATGAATAAAGTAAAAAGTAGTTGGTTCTAGGTCACCAACTCCAACAGACTCTCACTTGGACTAGAGTCAACTGTTAATAACCTTTAACCCATTAACTCTCACATGATATTCATGCTTCTACTGAGATAGACCTTTAGTCATGGGGTCTTCCATGTTCTCTTCTATGGACACTCTGCTCACTACAAATTCACCCCTTTGATAGAAATCCCTCAAGAGGTGATACTTTCGGAATATGTGTTTTGTCCGTTGATGTGACCTTGGTTCTTTTGCAAGAGACACCACTGCAGTATTATCACAACACAATGTGATAGGATCTTTACTGCTAGGCACCACATCAAGCTCCTAGACAAAGTTTTGAATCCAGGAAGCTTTCTTGGATGCATCATAAGCCGCTATATATTCGGACTCCATTGTAGAATCGGGAAAAAATGGTTGCTTTGAACTCTTCTAGATCATAGCTCCTCCATTGAGACATAAAACATATCCATATTGTGACTTCAGACTATTCTAATCTATCTGAAAACCAGCATCAGCATACCCTCTGATGACAAGCTCCTCATCTCCTCCATACACCAGAAACATATCCTTAGTTCTTCTCAGATACTTAAGGATAGTCTTAACATCAGTCCAATGTTTTTCTCCTAGGTTTGCTTGATATCTTCCTACCATGCTCAGTGCATAGGAAACATCAATCCTGGTACATAACATGGCATACATGATGGATCCTATAACTGAAGCGTATGGGATGTTACTCATTCTATCTTTCTCCTGTTGTGTCTGAGGACACATTTTCTTAGAAAGATGTAGGTCGTGTGAAACTAGAACTAATCCCCTCTTAGATTGTTCCATACTAAATCTCTTTAGTATCTGGTCAATTTATGTACCCTGACTTTGTCCAAGCAACCTCTTGGATCTATCACAAATGATATTGATCCCTAGAATGTAGGTTACTTAACCTAATTTCTTCATGGATAAACACTTGTTCAACCAGTCTTTAACTGACTGTAATACTGGTACATCATTTCCAATAAGTAATATGTCGTCAACATATACTACTAGGATAATGACTGCTTTCCCATTAAACAGCTTATAAACACATGGATCACATTCATTCTTAATGAAACCAAATTTATTTATGGCTTCATCAAATTGAATGTTATGTGACCTGGATGCTTGCTTTAATCCATAAATGGATTTATGCAACTTGCAAACCCATTTGGCTTCAACTGGTGTCACAAACCCTTCTGGTTGTGTCATATAGACATCTTTCTGAAGATTCCCATTAAGGAATGTTGTTTTGACATCCATTTTCCAAATCTCATATTCATGGTAAGCTACTATGGAAAGTATGATTCTTATGGATTTAAACATGGCAACTGGCGAGAAGGTTTCATCATAGTCAATTCCTTAACGTTTTCTGAATCCTTTAGCCACTGGCCTTGCTTTATAGGTGCTAAATTAACCTTTCATGTCCATATTTCTCTTGAATACTCATTTTCATCCAACAGGATTTACGTTAATTGGATCATCGACTAAAACCTAGACTTGGTTCTGATACATGGAATCCATCTCAGAATTCATAGCTACTAGCCATATTGCAGCTTCTGAGATTTCTACTGCTTCCTTGTAGGAAGAGGTTCATCATTCTCCAATAATAATTATTCACCATCCTCGGTGACTAGGAAACCAAATCTCTCTGGTTCCCTTACCTCTCTTGAGCTCCTATGCAGTACTTGTGTTTCTAGAACCTCTTTCACAGGGACCTATGGAACTTGTTCCATACCAACTCCTGTGTATCTTGAGCATCAACTTCGTCAAAGTCAATCTTTCTCCCACTATCCTTTTGAGGATGTCCTCCCTCTCAAGAAATACGGATTTCCTGGCGATATTCACTTTCTTGTCTGAAGGGTTATATAGGTAATATCCTTTTATTTCCTTGGGATGTCCTATAAAGATACATATTGTGCCCCGGGGTGCTAGTTTGTTTCTTGAAAAGGTCTTAACAAATGCCTCGCATCCCCATACACGTGTGTGCAACAAAATAGGTTTCTTTACATTCCATAACTCAGAGGGAATTCCATTTGTTTCCTTATTTGGTACTTGGTTTAATGTGTATGCTGTAGTTTTTAATGCATATCCCCAAAAGGATAATGGAAGATATACATGACTCATCATTGACCTCACCATGCCCAACAAGGTGTGGTTCCTCATTTCATTAACACCATTCCATTGTGGTGTATAAGGAGGAGTGAGCTGAGATAGAATCCCAAACTCCCTTAGAAGATCGATGAACCCTTGGTTCAGATATTCTTCACCTTGATCCAATCGAAGCTTCTTTATCTTATTACCAAGTTGATTCTCTACTTCATTCTTGAATTCCTTAAATTTCTCTAAGGCTTATGACTTATACCTCATTAAGTAGACATATCCATATCTACTCAAATCATCAGTAATAGTAATAAAGTAAGAATATCCACCTCTAGCTTCTACTGGGAATGGTCCACAAACATCCGCATGCACCAATCCTAAAAGATTTGTGGCCCTTTCACCCTGTCCACCGAAAGACGGATTGGTAATTTTACCTTGTAAACAAGAGTGACATCTATCAAGTGGTTTTATCTCAGTAGAGTCTAAATATCCATCTTGGCAAAGCTTTGTCAAGCGCTTCTCGTTTACATGACCGAGATGGTGATGTCACAACCGGGTGATGTATGAGTCATGTGAGTTTGTTTCGTTATCGATTGTCAATACTTGGTTTTCATAATTTAATACATACAAACCATTATTTAAATGTGCCATACCATAACATAAATCGTTCTTATAAAAGAAGCAACCATTATTTCCAAACTTGAAAATAAATCCATCCATATCTAAACATAATACAGAAATTAGTTTTTTGGTAACATTAGGCACATAATAATAGTTATGTAAAACCAAAATCATCCCAGTTGGAAATGAGAGATGGTAATCACCAATGGCCAACATAGCCAGCCACGCTCCATTGGCAACTCAAAGATCCACCTCTCCTCTGGAAATCTTTCTAAATCTACTTGGTTCCTGTATTTGAATATAGATGTGAGCCCCACAAGCTGTTCTAATACCCAATGTGTAGAAATGGAAATATTACACTCGATAATGAATGCACCTTTAGCGTACCTACGCTTTTGGGTGCAGTTCCTTTTCCAGTGGCCTTGCTTGCCACATGAAAAACATATTGCCTCATGTTCCTTTCCCTACCTTTGGATCTTCCCCTTCTTGGAGGGATGGTGCTCAGGGGTTTCAGATCGTTTATGAATCCTTAGCCCCTTTTCCTTGTCCTTTTCTTATTCACCATAAGGACTGTGGGTTTTCCACACCCCATGTCCTTATCTACCTGGAGAATTAAGGTTAGAAGTTCTGGTATACTCTTCTCATTTTTGCTCATGTTGTAGTTGACAATAAAGCTAAAGAAGGTCTTGGGGAGTGATGATAAGATGAGATCTGTATGGAACTCATCCAGGAACTTAATCCCTAAGATGTTCAGGCATTCAATGTAGCCAATAAGATTTACTACATGAGGCCCAACTAGCGAAGACTCTCCAAGCTTAGTTGTGAACAAAGCATTGGAGATCTCATATCTCTCCTGTCTCACCTTATCTTGATAGAGATCCTTAAGGTGAGACATTCTACTATACGCGTCCATGTTTTCATGTTGCTTCATAAGATCATTAGACATGGCCGATAGCATAGAAAATTGGACATTTTTGGCATCATCCATATGTTTTATATAGAGAGATAATTCATCATCACTGTCCTCTTTTCCAGGTGCAACTGCAACAGGCTCTTCCAGCACATACAATTTCCTCTCATGGCGAAGGATGACGCGTAAATGCCTCTACCAGTCTTGGAAATTGGTGTCGGTGAGAAGGTTTTCCTTCTCGAGTATGGTTCGCAATGATATTTTTGAAGTCATTTTTCTTGTTGTTTCTAAAAATTAAGATGAGAAAAGGTTTAGTACTTTATTATAATAAAAAAATTGAGACAAATAAATTAATTAATACTTAGTCTCCCACTATTTTATCGAAATCTAATAACCCTCACCATTGAATTCGAAATATTCCGTTTCCTGAATATTATAGTGGCAAAGATCCATATTTCCCTTCGCATTACCCCAACTAGGGTTGGTTAAGAAACTTGAAGGGTTTTAGGTAGGCATTCCAAATGTCAACTACATTAACTCGCAGCTCCTTGATCCACTGAGTGGACTCCACAATCCCTAAATCCTTTTATTTTGGATTTCCTCAACTTTTTCCTCTTGGTCACACCAAGTCCTGTTGTGGCAGTCAACCCTTGATGTGAACCAATTCAAGTCAACCCAAAACCTTGAATTATAATTCTCTGATAATTGAAATCACCCCAACTAGGGTTGTTCAATAACTTTGAACTATGGTTCAATTCTAACCAAGATTATAGAAGGATATATCGACTTAATATTTCTTTGAGGGATTTTATCCTTATACGTAAATTTCATTTTATTATATTTGATTACATGATTGTTAATATTAAGTGGGATATAGTTAAGTGATTAACCATGTCTAAGATAATATTTACACATAATCTGGTCTTATTTTAGTTCCATCTTGCATGCTTGTTTAATTCATTAATTGTGTGATCGTGACAACACACCCACAATAAATAAACCATGCAACTGACAGAAATAAAATAAATGGTATGATCATGAGCTTGTTATATTGGTTAGTTTATCTAGTAGTTGATAAACTAACCCAAGAGCTAAGGGAGAAAAACCTTGAACCTTTTGGGTTTGTGTTTACAGCTTTCCACATGTCCACCTTTGTATCTCCTTGGATTGGTTTCAACTTGGCTCCTAACTTGAGCTGCCTCCACTAGCTTGGGAGCTCCATCCATTACATATACTTTTATCTCACTCGCAGGTGAGGGGTAAAATGGGGTTTTACATAAAAGAAACATTGGGCACGTAGGCCCTACATATTAATGAGGAGAAGGCTCACAGGCCAACAAATTTAATTTAAATAAATAAATTAAAAGAAACCATTCACATACAAAGTTCTTGGTCGAGCTCATGATCATCCACACATGCAACGATATTTATGCATAAATAAAACTAGCATTCAATTATTTAATCATTCTTGTTTAAGATAAATCACGCTCGAATCAATTAATTATCTTTAATTAATCAATCCTTTTATCTTAAACCCTTTTCTAAATTTACTTGATATTCTCATCCATCATAATTATAAAAAAATAAATTCATTTAAAATTATCTTTGTACGCAACTTTTACCTTAGAGGAAACCCGGTAAATTCCCATTCATAACTACCCAATGAGTAGAAATGAACATTACACATATGTTAAATTAAACACATATATATAAAACACCTATCATGTGTTGTGCATCAGCTTTATGCATTCACTATGGTACACGTCTCAAGGGTTTTTATAATATAATAATAAATTTTAATAAATCTGTGTAATTTGGATGAGTACACGGCCTGTAGTTCTAACTACACGGTGTGTACTTTTGTTCACCATCCATCTGAAGTACATGCTCAGGGACATGGTGTATAAATGTACTTCGGAAATCTTTGGAGTACACGGCGTGTTTAGTGGGACACATGCCGTGCAGTATACACGTTGCACGGTTTCCAGTCAGGCGAGCCGTGTACGGGGTACATGGTCCAACCCTAACCCGAAGGGACTACACGTCGTGTTCAGTGGGACACACGGTGTGTAATCCGAAAACTGTGTGCCACCTGTTCCTGGTCAACACACAGAGTCTTAAAGACTTAGATAGACTCCAACACATGGACTGATTTGACGAACCAGTCAGATGCATTGAATCTTGACTACACGGCGTGTACTGCCAAATACACACCGTGTATTCTGGTGTTATATGGTCAGGAACATTTGGCACCTCTGGATGAGATCCTCTATTTTATTTTAATCAAAATTTAAAAGAAAAGGTCGTTTCTGTAAGGTGAACGAGAAACGAGAGAGGAGGAACAGATCTCGAGAATCATATTTGCAGAACGATTAATCTTGAATTGAAAAAAACTGAATTATTAAATGCGTAAATCAACAACGAAAAACTAAATAATTATAATCAACGATATGACTGCTCTGATACCACTTGTAGGTTCCGGGCGCAGCGGAAGCGCGTTGGTGGGTGTACCCAACTTTAATTTTTGTCGTTAACGACGTTTAATTCAAGATATGTCATGATAATCAAATATCGGATCTTCGGAATAGAATGAAGAACGAAAGAAAAGAAGGGAGTCCTGAAACCATAGAGAGGATCATCATATGTTGGTTATAATTAATTTAATTAAATGACAAGAATTACCTTGATGGAATTCTCTCTCCGTTGATGTTTCCGGTCATGATCTGATGTGATCCGTCATTGCATCGTAGAATCCAAGTGTAAAATTCCTCTATCGGTGATCCACACATGCTCCGCATATCTCTGGATGTCACCGAAGGGATCTTCAGGTGCTAGCGCGGAAGAGCCTTCGCTTGCGATGTCTGCCTTCGATCGCCTTGATCTGGTAGAGAAGTGTCTCTCTTTTGTGGCTTGAGAGCATTCTTGGAAGAAAAGAATTCTCTCTTAGCTTGAGAGATTTATCTAGATATGTTGTGCACAACCCCCAAAAATGGCTAGGCTAATGAGAATTATATAATAGGGATTTTAATTACTTATAATAATAAAATTAATTAATTACCCAAAAGCATTTATTCATTTCATTTAATTTTTATTAAGACCCCATGTATAATAATAACAGTTGACTATTATTATTACTTAACATGCACCCAACGTATTACACCAAATATTATTTAATTAAATAAATATTATTATTTCTCACATGTCCCCAGAAAAACTACACGGTGTGTTTATTAATATACACGGCGTGTATTTTTGTTTTTCCATTTTTCTTTATTTCCTATGCCATATTTATTAGGCCTTGAATAATGGCTATTTATTTCTCAAATAAATATCACTGTATTAATCACTAATAAATATATTATTTGGCCCACAATATATTCTCTCGAATAACTAGTGTCGAAATAAATGCGATCAGGCATCCTTGAATAATTATTAAACCACAATCGAGAATAATCTTTATTCATATTGTTAAATTAATATTTAACTGAGATATTTGGACACACTTAGTGTGTGACCCTCTAGACCTATTTCTCAGTGGCATTAGGTGGAGCCTTCTTAAAGTCCAAGGTTAGCGTTTAGCAATACGCCAAGGCACCCATAGAGAAAGAAGTTAACGTCGTAATGACGTGTCACCTCCTACGAATGCTTACTGTGTAATGTAATCTCTTTGTCTCAATATCTCGAATCAAGCAGGTTTCATGCTAGTGTCATCAACTCATGTGCTTGATTATTCTTTCTTTGACTTTCAGAAATTGAACTTTCTCATTCCTTACCATGGCCATGGATTTATTTAGGCTATATCAATTCCATCAAAGGGCCTAATATATCTACTTCTATTATGGAATAGAAGGGACAAATCCTTTCTCACATTATCTATTAATGTAGTATTACTCATGACGCACCCAACATATCCTACCTCACTACAAACAGTGTGTCTTTGCAGTTTTCGTCAATACATCTAAGTGCGCGAGTTGTAATGCCCATTAATAATAATCTTAAAGTCTAAGTACCAATACACACGTTCGCAGATAGGAACATCCAATGACACTATGAAATGTGGATTTCCTACTGGCAGGTCTCATTCTCATAATATCCTCCTGGATATTACCAAGGGCGCACACCATGAGAAGGTGGCTCAAAGTTTTATGAGTCCTCACCTCTAATGGACTGTATTATTTGTGTCCCTCAAATAACATCATCTGTTCATAGACCATATATTCAAGAACAGTATTATGGAACTTCTGGGTTCTCATCATAGTAGGGATCCCCTATGACCCTTTAATGCAACAGCTATCCTTAGGACATTATCACATGCATTTGTCACGCAGAATAGCAATCAAGATGTGATAAGGTATTTATTAATGAATAAAGTACAAAGTAGTTGTAACTAGGCCACCAACTCCAACAGCTCGACCTCTCACTACTCTTACTCGGGAAGATGGTTTCAGATGGACAAATGAGGCCCTCCAAGATTTCCAACACTTGAAACAGATGATGACGGAAACACCCGTATTAGCATTACCATATTTCTCTAAGTAGTTTGAGCTCAAGTGTGATGCCTCTGGGAGGAGAATAGGGGTTTTCCTCATGCAAGAACGCAAACCAGTATCATTTTTTAGTACTGCTCTTTTGGATCGTCACCTTGAAAAATCGGTTTATGAAAAGGAGATTATGCCATTGGTCTTATGCATTCAACATTGGCGGCCTTACCTCTTGGGTCGCCCATTTATTGTTTATTCAGACCATCGAAGCTTAAAATACTTACTGCAACATCGAATAACCACAGTGGATCAACAATTCTGGATTGCTAAACTTTTGGGGTATCAATTTGAAATTTGCTACAAACCAGGAAGAGAAAATTATGTCGCATATGCTTTGTCTCAGATAGAGGAAAACATAGGCCGATGCTATCAACTGCAAGCTCAGCCGGTATGGGAGGAGGGGCACAAACTAGCTGATGGAGTCGCTACAGACCCACACATGGGATCAATTCTCCAAGCGTTGCAGTCTGGACATGTAACGACCCGAAATTTTGAATAAATCTTGTTTCCTAATTTTGTGTGTTATTTTATTTTATTTTTATACTCAACAAAAATGTTTCATTTGATAACATGAGTATAATTAAAATGAGACCATTGGGTTTTGACTGTTATATGACCATTGGTCAATATGACCGTTGTAAACTAAACGTTTCGATTATTGTCTCTAAATACAAGTAATCTTGGTTAATTAATATAGAAAGAAGATTTGATGGCCTCACCCAGTAGTCTTGGACTGATCGAAGCCCATCTAACAGAACTTGGGAAGGAGGTAGCACCACTGGGCTTTGCTCTGGACCAAACCCCAGCCGAACATCATCGTGTGAAGCTAGAACGGAATCTCCTTTGCGAGAAGTTCAAACTGATAGAAATTACTAATTGTGCGATGTTGGCTGAGCCTCCCTCGGATTCTCTCACCTTAGCACACCTTACGCTTAGGTCCTATGCTGGTGTGATAAGGGTCTATGTAAGGAGACTGTAACTGCCTTGTGTAATCCTTTGTTTTAAATAAAAAATTGGGATTTCTTCTTATGATGAAGTTTATGAATTTTCAAATGACTAGATGAATAGAGTATGCATATTTTTTATGAATTTTAGAAAAAGGATATTTTAAAAATGTTTATGTAAACCTTAAATAATTAAAAACGTGTAATGATATTCAAAAAATGGTCTTCTACAATTATGTCCAGTACGAAATTTAGAGTCTAATAAGATCAACATGATTTTTGATGAATAGTAAATTATGAATAGTGATTTTATGCTTAGGATTAGTAATGTGACCAAATGGATTAGTAATCTCACTTAAATAAAGCATTAATATAATCTAGGCACCTTGATTAAGTAATGTGATTCAATAAAATGGATAAATAACAGTTTCATAAATTATTAGTCAAGTATTAGTTTTTTCAGGTGAATAGTGTTTTTTAATTAAAAATTAAATTAAAAATATTTAGAAAATTATTTTTATAAAATGGATTTCATTTTTGAACTCACAACATCGATATTATGTTAAGGTAATTTTTGGGGATTTTTCTGAAAAAATGAATTTTCAGTGAATGGTGTATTTATTTAAAAATTAAATTAAAAATATTTAGAAAATTATTTTTATAAAATGGAGTTCATTTTTGAAATCAGAGCATCGATATTTGATTAAGGTGAAATTTTGGGTTATTTCTGAGAAAGTTGAATTTTCGATGAATAGTGAAAATAGAGTTTTTAAGTTACGGGTGTTTAATGACATCATTAAATGATGTATTAAGTATGTAATCAATATGGTCGACTTATGAATAGTAATATAGGGTATGAGGTGTCCCAAGTGTCCAATACCATGGGCAAATACCATGGGCAAGCCCATGGTTTTTCCAAAACCACCAATGAGGTGTCCCTTGGCCATTAATGCCTTGTCCCCTCACTTTCCCTATAAATACCAAGCAATCCTATCATCCATTTGACTCCCCACTCTCCCCCAACAAAGTTCTGGTCTCATTACCTCCCAAATAGTCCTCCCAACGTGCCCCCAAGCCTTCAAGGTCCCAACCTTTGAGTCTTAAGAGTTACGTTTTAAGGTAAGGGATCTGACCTCCCTCTTTCTTTTCAAGTAATCTCTTTTATGTCATTTCTTTTATGCTCCAAGTTCTTGTATTAAAGGATGTTATTTTATATTCCTCTTACTGCCCTTTTCATGTTCATATAATTAGAGACCCCCTCTTACTCTCATTATTTCGTTTTATGAAGTTTTAAGTGGCGTCGTTAGGCTGCCGAATTTTTAAGTGGTTCTTTCACCCTTCTCATTTTCAAGTTCTACTTTCATGTCAAGTCTTTCAAGTTACTTTTTATTATGTTGGGGTATGATCTCTATATCTATCATAATGATATTTTATAATCATATGATGAGAGACCCCATTTTATCTCTTCAATTCAGTATTTTGAAGTTTTAAGTGGCGCCGTTAGGCTGTCAAATTTTTAAGGGATTCGTTCACCTTTCTCATTTTTCAAAGTCCTACTTTCATGTCAAGTATTTCAAGTTACTTTTTATTTTGTTGGGGTATGATCTCTATATCTATCATACTGAACTTTTATTTTCATATGATGAGATACCCTATTTGATCTCGTCAATTCATTTTTGTTGAAGTTTAAGTGACGTCGTTAGGCTGCCGAATTTTCATAAGAGAAATCTTATTTTTGTCTTCCTTTCATGTTCTTCATTTCATATGGTATATTTTCAAATTTCATTAACATGTTCTTAAATCCCTTATATTCTTCACCTCTACTGTTTTATGGGTCATTTATGAATGTTTGACCCATATCCCCTCTCTTTTTAATGTTTTCTAAAACTTTGTAACATAGTCGTTATGCTGCAGAATTTTCGTCTCAAAATGTCTCTCTCTTTTTCTAAAGTTCTTTTATTTTATTAAGTGAATACTCAAAGCTCTCTCTTATATATGGATATTCACATATATACCAAAATGTTCTATTTTAAATTCTGGTATTTACATACATGAAACCTGTTTTCCCTTTCCATGGGTTTAAAGTGACATAAAGATCATGTCTTTAAAGCAGTTTTTAAAACGTTATGATTATGAAATGAAACCTATTTATTTTATGCTATATGGGTTGTTTATGAAATTATTGGTGATGATATATGTGTCTCACATGATAATAAATACATGTCAAGGGTGCGCCCAGATAGCGCTCCAATGAATTGGGTAAAGACTTAATCTCTAGAGATGACCTTTTAGACTGATACCTTGGTGAATAACCCTGGTAATTTTTAATGACACCTTGGGGATGGACCTTGGTGAAACGAAATGATTGTCAATATTAAATGTTGTAGCCACATCTTCAAGTTATGAAAAATTTTATTTTTATTATTATATATCTCATGATTTCTTTCTCATGCCTTAAAGTTCTTTTTATGACCTTATTGAAGTATCTCAAGTTCACATGTAAAATGTTTCTCTTGTTTCCCTTACTGGGCCTTCTGCTCACCATTTCTTTTGATGTATGTCCTCAGGTTATGAGATGCAGTAATGAACCTAGGATGAACATGAAGAGAATCCTTTCAAGTGTTTAAGAAGAATGTTTTATGTTTTCATGTTTTAAGTTCCTAGTTTCCAAGACACTAAACCTTAAAGATCCTCGGTTTTGTAAAATGTAATGAAAGTTTATGTGATAAAAAGGCGGGATGCTATAGTTGGTATCAAAGGATGGTTTAGTTATTTGTGGAAATTAGGATATGAAAACTTTAGGAAGAAGCCTATAGAAAATTTTATATATGGGAGATCTTCCTGGTATTTTGGTGAGTATTGAGTAATGGGTTGCTAAGCAAATACATCCCTGTCTGGATACGAGCAGGTGGAGGTGGCTCTGGCATAGATGTACATAGGGGTAAAGCCCGAAAACACCGCTTTAAGCTAGACTCAAACGGGAACTGGTACACGATAACGGGTCTTGCTGCACTCTTGGTTATGACACTCCCGGGGGATATGCTTTGGTAAATTCATAAGCTTAGTATGAACCATTGTTAAAGGAACAAAGATAAAATAAAATAAAGATTCACATAAGAATATATGATCATGGATAACCTAGTTTGGAACTTAGGGGATCACAAGTTAGGGTATACTTTTCTTCTACAAGTTATCCTTTTATGCTTTAAGTTCCTTTTCATGATTATTGGCTAAGTATTTAAGCCCCTAATTGTACTTTATTTTCTTAGTTAATGGCGGGAAATGGAAGAACATGTCCCAACAACCAATGTGATAGGAAATGCGACGATTGTTGTATTATTATGATAGAGATGATTAGGGGATTATTATTTTGGAAGACGTTCACTATTTTGGGGACCCTATATGATCGAGGTAAATAGATTACTACGGTATTTTCATTGAGGAGTAAGGTTGACTTATATTTTTGAAGAATCGATGAATTTAAGGTGGACTTATAGTGATTTAGGTTACATATGGGAATGATTAACCTATCTTGGGTAAAATATGTTTAGGTTAGCTACTTTTGTTATAAGATGTTAGGAGTGGTTGATGTTGTTTGGATATGAACAATAAAGTTTATTTTGGAAGACTATGTTATCAAATCCTTCGTGTATTTGGGTTTCAATCTTAGTTTGGTTTATTTTGAAGAATTTTAAGGACCGTTATTTATGGAATGGTCTATGATGAACTTTGGGTAGTACCATGGAACTTTGAAGATTTAAAAGTAGTTTCCATTCCTATGGGATTCTTTCTTTTTAAAGAGTTGTTTTACCTTAACCTTTCTGTTTTTGGGATAATGTTTAAAGATAGAAGAAATAGATAGTTAATCTTTTGTGGATTATGTGATTCTCTAGAAGATGATTCTTGTGATTTTGATGAGACCAAGTGTTTTTGAATTCTCATCATTTGGAGAAAAGATTAGTTTTGGTAGAGACTTATTAAAGGATGAAACTCTACTTGAAGGTAGGTATATTTTCTTATGTTTTTGTTCTATGTAGTAAATGAATTCCTCAAAATTATGAAAAGGAACGTAAAACAAAAACGTTGTTGGTTTACGTTTCCTACTAGGTAATCAAAGACCGTTTACACACATCATAAGTTTGGGATTTTCTTATGGTTAACTTTCTCCTAATCATGTTTTCTATCACTCTCCCTCAGAACTTGACCCTTTATTTTTTCTTCCATATCCATATTTTCCTACATGAAATCCTAGTATGGGTTAACTCGGGTGGCCTTTGTACTTCCTTTTCTTTCTTTTAAAGTAATAGTGTTACTGACTCCTTTTCCGATGTGGGACTTTTAATGAAATTTTAAAACCCAATTTTAAAAATTGCGAGGACGCAATTTCTTAAGGGGGGAAGATTGTAACGACCTGAAATTTTGAATAAATCTTGTTTCCTAATTTTGTGTGTTATTTTATTTTATTTTTATACTCAACAAAAATGTTTCATTTGATAACATGAGTATAATTAAAATGAGACCGTTGGGTTTTGACTGTTATATGACCATTGGTCAATATGACCACTGTAAACTAAACGTTTCGATTATTGTCTCTAAATACAAGTAATCTTGGTTAATTAATATAGAAAGAAGATTCGATGGCCTCACTCAGTAGTCTTGGACCGATCGAAGCCCATCTAACAGAACTTGGGAAGGAGGTAGCACCACTGGGCTTTGCTCTGGACCAAACCCAAGCTGAACTTCATCGTGTGAATCTAGAACGGAATCGCCTTTGCGAGAAGTTCAAACTGATAGAAATTACTACTCGTGCGATGTTGGTCGAGCTTCCCTCAGATTCTCTCACCTTAGCACACCTTATACTTAGGTTATATGCTGGTGTGATAAGGGGCTATGTAAGGAGATCGTAACTGCCTTGTGTAATCCTTTGTTTTAAATAAAAAATTGGGATTTCTTCTTATGATGAAGTTTATGAATTTTCAAATGACCGGATGAATAGAGTGCATATTTTTTATGAATTTTAGAAAAAGGAAATTTTAAAAATGTTTATGTAAACCTTAAATAATTAAAAATGTGTAATGATATTCAAAAAATGGTCTTCTACAATTATGTCCAGTACGAAATTTAGAGTCTAATAAGATCAACTTTATTTTTGATGAATAGTAAATTATGAATAGTGCTTTTATGCTTAGGATTAGTAATGTGACCAAATGGATTAGTAATCTCACTTAAAGAAAGCATTAATATAATCTAGGCACCTTGATTAAGTAATGTGATTCAATAAAATGGATAAATAACGGTTTCATAAATTATTAGTCAAGTATTAGTTTTTTGAGGTGAATAGTGTTTTTTAATTAAAAATTAAATTAAAAATATTTAGAAAATTATTTTTATAAAATGGATTTCATTTTTGAACTCATAGCATCGATATTATGTTAAGGTAATTTTTGGGGATTTTTCTGAAAAAAATGAATTTTCGGTGAATAGTGTATTTATTTAAAAATTAAATTAAAAATATTTAGAAAATTATTTTTATAAAATGGAGTTCATTTTTGAAATCATAGCATCGATATTTGATTAAGGTGAAATTTTGGGTTATTTCTGAGAAAGTTGAATTTTCGATGAATAGTGAAAATAGAGTTTTTAAGTTACGGGTGTTTAATGACATCATTAAATGATGTATTAAGTATGTAATCAATATGGTTGACTTATGAATAGTAATATAGGGTATGAGGTGTCCCAAATGGCCAATACCATGGGAAAATACCATGGGCAAGCCCATAGTTTTGCCAAAACCACCAATGAGGTGTCCCTTGGTCATTAATGTCTTGTTCCCTCACTTTCCCTATAAATACCAAGCAATCCTCTCATCCATTCGAATCCTCACTCTCCCCCAACAAAGTTCTGGTCTCATTACCTCCCAAGGAGTCCTCTCAAGGTGCCCTCAAGCCCTCAAGGTCCCAACCTTTGAGTCTTAAGAGTTACGTTTTAAGGTAAGGGATCCGACCTCTCTCTTTCTTTTCAAGTAATATCTTTTATGTCATTTCTTTTATGCTCCATGTTCTTATGTTAAAGGATGTTCTTTTATATTCCTCTTACTGCCCTTTTCATGTTCATATAATGAGATACCCCCTCTTACTCTCATTATTTCGTTTTATAAATTTGGCGTCATTAAGCTGCCGAATTTTTAAGTGGTTCTTTCACCCTTCTCGTTTTCAAGTTCTACTTTCATGTCAAGTCTTTCAAGTTACTTTTTATTATGTTAGGGTATGATCTCTATATCTATCATACTGGTCTTTTATGATCATATGATGAGAGACCCCATTTAATCTCTTCAATTCAGTATTTTGAAGTTTTAAGTGGCGCCGTTAGGCTGCCAAATTTTTAAGGGATTCGTTCACCTTTCTCATTTTTCAAAGTCATACTTTCATGTCAAGTATTTCAAGTTCCTTTTTATTTTGTTGGGGTATGATCTCTATATCTATCATACTTAACTTTTATGTTCATATGATGAGAGACCCTATTTGATCTCGTCAATTCGTTTTTGTTGAAGTTTAAGTGACGCCGTTAGGCTGCCGAATTTTAATAAGAGAAATCTTATTTTTGTCTTCCTTTCATATTCTTCATTTCATATGGTATATTTTCAAATTTCATTAACATGTTCTTAAATCCCTTATATTCTTCCCCTCTACTGTTTTATGGGTCATTTATGAATGTTTGACCCATGTCCCCTCTCTTTTTAATGTTTTCTAAAACCCTGTAACATAGTCGTTATGCTGCAGAATTTTCATCTCAAAATGTCTCTCTCTTTTTCTAAAGTTCTTTTATTTTATTAAGTGAATACTCAAAGCTCTCTCTTCTATATGGGTATTCACATATATACCAAAATGTTCTATTTTAAATTCTGGGATTTACATACATGAAACCCGCTTTCCCTTTCTGTGGGTTTAAAGTGACATAAAGATCATGTCTTTAAAGCAGTTTTTAAAACGTTATGATTATGAAATGAAACTCATTTCTTTTATGTTATATGGGTTGTTTATGAAATGATTGGTGATGATATATGTGGCTCACATGATAATAAAGACATGTTAAGGGTGCGCCCAGATAGCGCTCCAATGCATTGGGTAAAGACTTAATCTCTAGAGATGACATTTTAGACTGATACCTTGGTGAATAACCTTGGTAATTTTTAATGACACCTTGGGGATGGACCTTGGTGAAACGAAATGATTGTCAATATTAAATATTGTAGCCACATCTTCAAGTTATGAAAAATGTTATTTTTATTATGATATATCTCAGGATTTCTTTCTCATGCCTTAAAGTTCTTTTCATGACCTTATTGAAGTATCTCAAGTTCACATGTAAAATGTTTCTCTTGTTTCCCTTACTGGGTCTTCTGCTCACCCTTTCTTTTGATGTATGTCCACAGGTTATGAGATGCAGTAATGAACCTAGGATGAACATGAAGAGAAGCCTTTCAAATGTTTAAGAAGAATGTTTTATGTTTTCATGTTTTAAGTTCCTAATTTCCAAGACACTAAACCTTAAAGATCCTCGGTTTTGTAAAATGTAATGAAAGTTTATGTGATAAAAAGGCGGGATGCTATAGGCCAGCAGACTGTTGTTGGGTTTACTTTACAGAAAGGCATACTCCTATACCATGGTCGGTTGGCTATTCTAGCAACTTCCCCTTAGATTCCTTTGTTATTAGTGGAATTTCATTCCTCTCCTCAAGGTAGACATATGGGTTTTTACCGAACTTATCGCAAGTTGGCCGGCAATCTGTATTGGGTGGGCATGAAATTGGGTTGTTCAGAAGTTTGTACAGTAGTGTGAAGTGTGCCAACGATATAAATATTCTACTCTTGCCCCTGCTGGTTTACTTCAACCGTTGGAAATTCCTACATCAATATGGTCCGGCATTTCCATGGATTTTATCTCAGGACTGCCAAAATCAAAAGGGTATGATGTTATTTTGGTGGTGGTTGATTGTTTGTCTAAGTATGCTCATTTTCTGCTCTTGAAGCATCCTTATACTGCACGATCAATGGCTGAATTGTTCCTCCAGGAAGTGGTCCGTCTTCATGGTGTACCCACCTCTATAGTGAGTGACCGGGATCCACCTTTTCTCAGCAATTTTTGGACAGAATTATTCCGTCTCTATGGCACCATACTTCACTTCAATACTGTCTACCACCCACAAACTGACGGCCAAACAGAGGTGGTTAACCGCTGTTTAGAGACTTATTTGCACTGTTTTGGAGGGGATCAACCGCGTACTTGGTCATTTTGGATCCCTTGGGCGGAATGGAGCTATAATACTACTTGGCATGTCTCTATTAATACAACCTCTTTTGAAATTGTTTACGACCGCAAACCCCCAACCATTCTGAGTTTTTTACTGTCTGAAATTTGTGTTCCAGCAGTAGCAACGACTTTAAGGGATCGAGATGAAGCTCTTCGGCAACTTCAACAACACTTGTCTCTTTCACAGGACTATATGAAAAAAATTGCTGATAAGCATCGCCGCCATGTGGTTTTTCAGGTGGGTGACCGGGTATTTCTCAAACTCCGACCCCATAAACAACACTCAGTTGCCCACCGTGTTCACTAGAAGTTGGCAGCCAGGTTTTATGGGTCTTTTACCATTGTTGAGCAAATTGGTCTGGTTGCATACCGTCTGGATCTATCGGCCGCTTCAGGGATTCACCCAGTTTTTCATGTCTCCCAGTTAAAAAAAAGCCATCAGCACGCAGTAGGGTCAGCCATCTTTACCTCGAGGAATGGAATTAGATTCTGCTCAAAGCCCAAAACCAATAGCAGTTCTCTCTTCCTGTTTGAACTATAAAGATGGCATGACGCAACCTCAGTTTCTCATCCACTGGTATGGTTGCTCAATGGATGATGCCACTTTGGAGGATGAGTTCACTCTCCGCAATCAATTTCCTTCTTTCAGTCTTGAGGACAAGACTGCTTTTCAAGAGGGTGCAAGTGTTAGAGCTGGTGGGGACCCTGCCACCTGGCAGGTTTATTCTAGAAGGGGGACTGCTGGAAAGGGAGAGAGAAAGGAGATCACGTGTGGGGTCCAGCTGCTGGAGGTGGTCACTTAGGAGCCTAACCGCCTAGAGGGATCGTGGGGGGCCTAACCGCCTAAAGGAATCTCCAACAGATTGGAGATTATTTAAGGGGCTGAAGGGGGGACCACAGGTAGCTATTTTTTTTTTGTTTTAACAACTCCTTAGAGTTTGGGCAGGAGAGCAGAGGGGCCTCCTGAAGTGCGTTAGTTTCCTTCTACTTTCCTACCTTTCTACTTCTATTTTGAGCATTGGAGTCTATAACCAGATGCGCTATATTGTTTCATTTAATATACCAAATTCTGCTGCTAGTTCGGGTGAAGGTGTTTATCAAGTTGTATTTACATTTCACAATGTAATAAGCAATTACTTGAATATCACCTTGGATGTAGTCTATCAAGGTCAAAGATTTTAATGTTAGTTTCATTGTTTTTTTTTTAGGGTTTTACATGCATTGTGTGTGATTTATCTACTAATCCATATTTTAGTGAGCAAGCCAATAGCTGAAGGTTTTTAGGGGAAAATAGAAATTTTCATTAGAGATCAAAGAAATTTATATTATTAAGAATATGCCTTGAAAAAATATATTATTAAGAATTTGATGTTTTTTTAAGAATTAAATTTATTATCTCAAAGTGAAAAAAGAACTATAGACACTAAAACACAAACGCTTACAAAATGCTATGATCCATGCCATTAAGGTGTTCCAATCATCCATAGACACAAAGAAAATCAAACCCAATTGTTGAAGTAAACCAATTGATGGATGCAACAACAAATAAGAATGTGGGAAAAGGAAAATCATAGGACTGAGGCACAACACTAATGCACAGATGAACCAAAAGAGAAATTGCAGCAACAATTGAAACACAAATCCACTGACAAAATCGGAACATGGAAAAAAATGATCCATGTTATCCTAAAGTAAACAATAAAATGAAGTCCATTGCAGCAGGCATCGACGATCGGTACACTCAGGTGGCACCCAAACACAACCGACTTTTCAGGAATGAATTGATTTTGGAACTGAAGATGTACTGAAAACTCAAACAACATGAAAAAATTGGAGCAGTATTCAAAATTTTCCCCACACAAAGATTCTTACCTTTGCTGGGCATTAACAAATAAGAAAGGCTCTTCAATCCCTTTTGTACAAAACCAAGAAGTGTGGCAAAGCCCGTTTTAATTTAATTCAACTAGTGGGTGAGGGGTACGCACTCGAGCTCGATCTCCAGCAGCCCGGTCTCGACCTTCTGCAGCTTGAGGGTGACCTCCTGGCACACATTACCGTTGATGAGGGAGATGACGCTGTCCTTAATAAGGGTGCTGTTCTCCTTGTTGGTCATCCACTTCCCCAGCTGCAACGACCCATCCATTCCCGAGTTCTCATATGCCTTGGCTGCCGAGACCAATGGCTGGATGTCGATCTCAGCCTCCCCCATGAAATCATCCGTGGAGAACTTGTCCTTGTCATACACCTCCAGAGTTAGAGGAGGAATATTCTCTGGAATAGAGAGCATCAAGCTTTCATTCCAAACCGGGTTTAGACTGCTCTTCACCACGCTAGTCTTCACTGTCTGCAACACAAGTAGTCACTCAATAACAAATTTACATAAAAACAATGGATCAAATAAGGCGACTAACTTGCTCCCCCAATGTGAGTGTAACGTAAGGGTCACTCGTCACCACATCTCGAACAGCCAAGTTTCTCCCCTTCACCACATTCACCTTTATCAATCCCACAAATTCGATCATGCCCATCTGAGTTCAAGAAAAAAACAGTCATCCTTAAGAGTCCAATTAACTTGAGGGAAAAAAAATCCCATACCAAGGAGCTGGTCTTCTTTGTGGTCTTGTTCTCTGGCTCTTTTCTTTTCCAGCTGTTGCGAAATGCCTGCCCTAATCCGAAGATGCGACCAGCTGATTGCTTCTTATCTTGGGGTGGACCAGAATAAAGGCAGAAAGAGTTTGTTGATGGGGAACGAGGGTAACGAGACGGCAAGATGCAGAATAGCTGGTCATCGATGTCAGAAAATTGCTGCACCTCATATTTTCTCCTGGGTAATTCCAACAATGAGCTTGTGATTTAGATATGGCAGAAAGAGTGGACGTGAGTGTGATACCTAATGAAATCTGAGCGCTCCTGCATGGACGATTCTGGTTTTGGCTTTCTGAAATTGTCTGGAATAGAAGCTTCGTACTTCATGTTGGCTGCAATGTTTCCCCCCATTTCTACCAAAGCATCAACTTGTTCATCTGACCATTGATCTAGCTTAACCGACAAAACCTGTAAAAGAAATTGGTTACGTATTCAAAGGTTCTGTTCGAAATTACTAACTGGTTATTGCACATACCACTTATAAAAAGCAATTTGAAAAAACAAGTGATGCTTGTTCTGTTTCTGAAAAAAACACCAGCACTTCATTTTTTAGAAAAAAACCCACTTAAGTGGTAGAAAACCATTTATTTAATAAGCAATCAGAAAACACTTCCACAGAATCACTTATTATTAGTGATAAGAGTTGTAAACAGTTTTTGATAAGTGCTATCAAACGAAGCCTTAGGATGGGTACACAATCAACATGTAAGAGAGCATTTGAATCATGAGAATGGTATGACAAGTGATCAAATGCTTGGATATGATTATTGCTTCCTTTCCTATGAATGAATTTTAGGATCTGCACTTCGAATTCACTTTCAATTTTTCCTTTTTTCTCCCCTCTTAACATACCTACCTAAAAGATAGTGGTACAAAATTGAGAATAATTTTCTTTACATCCTAATACATGGAAAAAAATCATTGGGAAATGCTTATCCTATTATTTTTTTATCTTTTCTAATCGGGATATGGGAATAAAGTTATTCAGTGTCCTGCATGCAATTGGATAGTCACAAGGTTCAGTTACTCGGCTCCATTTGATAGCACTTACTGAAAATTGCTTATAGCACTCATCACTTATAATAAGTGAATCTGTACAAGTGATCACATATTGTTTTGTCAAAAATAGAACAAACACCACTTTTTTTTATAACTAATATCGCGGGTCAAATGGATTCAATCTTACCAACATTCTTTGAATCACATTGTGTATTATGACCATTGACTGGCGAGTGATTCGCAAGCAAGTTTTCTCCACCATGCAATAACATCATAAGAATTTACCAGGTACAACATATTCAAAACAGGAAGCATACCTTGGAGACATGCGTGCCAAGGCTTCTATGCACTCCAGAACACTTTATACAAATGAATACTCCCAGATTTGTCGATCTAGCATCCAAAAAAAATGCAGTTAGAATCCATAGTATAAGGAATTAAGGCCTTGAATAAAGAAGATCATGTAAATTGGAATAAAAAAATTTCAAGAAAATATTATGTTAGAGAGTGGTTAGAAAAGCGACTCTTTAGAACCAAGATTAGTAACTTGTTGGCAACCAAAGAAGAATACTATATTCATATATGAAAGCAGAATATTTAGAAAGCTGAATTGTGTAGAGAACTAATTTTGAACTGATCAAATGTGTAATGAGGGTTTCAGAAAATTTTTGGAAAGTCTTTTTGATAACACTGCGAATCACTTCATACCCAAATTTTGTACAAAAAACAGCATGTAAACTAGGGGCACAATCATTTGCCCATGCAAAAATAAAATGTTTCAGTAAGCTAACAACTATAATACTTACGCCCATTTTGGATCTGGACATCCACAATCTGCACATAACTTATTGCCAGATTCACTCAAAAAATTCTCCAGTCTTCTCCGGGGACCTATGCGGGAATAAAAATAAAAGAAGAGAGAGAAATAGCTGGTAAGAGAAGGCCTTTGAAAACAGTAGAAAACATAATTATGCCCTTGTTTAGCAAAACCATACCATAATTGTAGATGCAATGAAGATTTAACATCCGGAAATTGTTTGAACCCGAGACTCTAGATAATTTTTTTAATGTGTTAAAAATGTTGATTCTAAATCTAAAATGAGCTAAAATTTGAAGAAAAGAAATCAAAACAAAAAGAAATTCAGAAATGAAAATCACAGTATCAACCAAATAGTAAAGGTGGCAAGAAATGACATTGCTTTAGCTAATTGTAACTTAATTGTAACTGAACATAACTCTCTCAAATCTCCAGATGCTAAAGCACAGGCATAGTTAAAATTAATTAAAAGTCAGTCTCTATGAAAGATGAACTCCGTCATAGGTAAGCTGTGATGTACAGAAGTGATTTAAGATGAGCACCCAAAATGAAAGGATAAGTTGTGATGCACAACTCAATGCATCAGCCATGAATATTTCATGCCCTTTCACTATTAACATGAGACTAATGCTTCCCATGGAAATCAAATGTAATTAATATAATTGCAGCATCCAGGAAAAAAAACCACAAATGAAATTAATTCAATATGCAAAACAAAGGGAGACCATACCAGAAGTTGACAGTGCGCCGTTTTGAGAAGCCCAGCTTGATGAGGTGTCTGAACGTAATAGATCTAATAAGCAAACCCTTGATGATCCTATAAATGCATGATCTTTAAGGAGATGCCCATACAACAACAAGAGATTCAAAAGGGCACACTGATATTGTATCCATTCCATGACTTACAGGCTTCTAAACAAATCATTGCAAAAAAAAAAAATCAAAGATCATCCATGAATATTGTGAATATTTTAGAGAATTTTCCATCTCAATCCAAAGTTCCCAAAACTAGGGCATAAAATTAATTTTCGGAACCTCCTAATGGATATGGAGATAAAATCTTGAGTTCCACTAAAACGCAATGGAGATTCAGCTAATTTCCCCTCCAACGTCAAAAGCTAAAACACTTCCATGATTGTGTTCAATGGCCTCCAATCTACCAACTGATTTTGCTAATATACAATCCAAGTTTCTCATGTAAGAAGTAGATCAACTATTATCGAATTATGTCAACATTGGAAAAGCTAGCCAGCAACTATAATATAATTTTATGTTTCATACATCCGTAAAACACAATTTGATAATTAAAGGCCCCAAAGTTTTGCCCATGATCAAGACATAATGAATTTTTGCCTATGAAGAAATGCTCTGAAGAAACTCCACAGTCAAAGACAATTACATGTTGGTGATTTTCACGCAGAATTTTCTTATTTCTCCTCTTCCTGTTGCTTTTTCGAGTTTCATATTAAGAGCCGTTATCCGGAGAACCAATATATGCTACTATTCATGAGAATAATGCAAGTTCATCACATTTTTGAGCTTTTGCACATTAAAACAACCCTATTTAAGTGATTATTTGCATGCATAGAAAATTTACCAGGAGCTTTATCAATCTCAGCCGGCTCTTGCTGAGTGGAGATTTCCATGTTCTCCAATTTGAAACCCTGATCATGTAAAAACTCTACAACTTGAAACAACCCATTGTTTCAGACTTTTCTGTGCACTCGATCAGCTGAGTTTTCAATATGAAAATTAACATAAACGCCGAATGCACAGAGAACAATCCAACGTGGAGTTTGGAAGGCAGAAAACCAGAGAGAAATAGATGCATTTAAGGGATTTGAACGTACCGCAAACCATGATGGGTTGTTCCGATTCAGAATCGGAAGATGACAAATGATAAATTCTTCGTGGACGTAGGAATCCGCGCGCCCAGAGAGTTGAATTCATAACTGTAAGAGAAACAAAGATGAGATTTTACGAGATACCATGGTGGGCGGGGAGTTCAATTCGTTTTTGATTGTTTTTCAGTGGAACATGAAAAAGAAAAAGAGGAAGAAATTTCCGAATTATTAAATCTGAAGAACATCATTATTGCCAACACAGAGGCCGGTCGGGATCGTGAGAATTTCGGAATGAAAGCTATTTGTGGGTGGGATTCATCGCCGGACGAACCAACTTCTAAAATTACACTCCAGTAAGACAAATTGGACAATCATTCTCTCTCTCTCTCTTTTGATGTATTTCATACTCCATAGGGTCAACTCCATTTATACCCTTGTTACGTTGACGACCCATTTATTAATAATAAAATAATTAGCATTTAATAGTATTAATCATAAAATAATCAGTGTTTGTTGTCGATAAGATACATAAAAGTAAACATAAAATAAAAATATATATTTTATAGACTTTTTGTTTGCGTCCGGGAGGGGGAACCCGTTTAGTGCATTGAATGGAAGGAAGCTTTATTGCCTTCCATGATGGGAAATGATGTATATGTGGAAAACGTATTCCTTCAACCAAATACCTTTTCATATTTTAACTAAATTGATTATATTCTACTATTTTAAAAATTAACATTTTTAAAAAATAAAATCTATAAAGATATGAAAAAACTTTTATATTACCTTATTTTTTTAAAAAAAATGTTTTTTAGTAATATTTTATAAGATTAAAATGACTCTTTTTTCAAAAAAAAATGATTGCCCGTTGTTTTCAACTAAGCAAAGTAAAAATAAAAAACTCTTGTCTTGAGGATTTTGAATTTTTATTGATCAGAAAATTCTTTTTTCAATGAGTTGAGATAAAACCTTTACATGGCCCATAAACCAAGAGGTTCAAACCTATTGCATTTTTCAGAAGACCCAAAGGCCTAAAGGCTGAAAGCTTGTACTGCAACAACCCCTCTCGGCTTCCCTTAAGTGTTTGTGCTTACCCACCACCGATGTCGCATCCTGAACTGGTCCTGCCCCACTCAAGGATGCATGTGACCTATTTTCAATGGCATTCATGCCTTATCCCTCCATGTATGCTCCATTGGCTCCACCTGCAAATCTTATCACTCTGACTTGGTCCACCAATCTTGAGTCCAATACCAGCTCAGAACTCGCATGATGATCCAAAGGTCTAGTGGCCTGTAAGCCCAAATGGCCCATGGATGACCCAAAAGTTGAGAGACCCGAGGTCCAAATACGTGGTCTGAAAATCTCAAATCATATGAATAGTATTGTTGCTATAGGACCCCTCACCCCACACACAGCTACAGTGCCCACACTGCCACAGTGTTGTGATACTAGTACAATAATCACAAAAATTCTTCCCCGCCTGGATTCGAACTATGTTATAAAACTGTTTTTTGATAAAAAGTTTTGACAATAATAAAACAGTTTGATATAATTTTTTTAAACCATATTTAAAATTTTAAAAAATCCCAATTTTTTTTTGGAAACATGAATCTCAAAACAAACATGTTTCAATCTCTACCTCGATTGGTGATCCAAGTTTTTACATTAATCTAATATAATTAGACGCATCAAATTTCTAAATTGGTTCAAACTGATACGATGAAACATTTTTTTAAACTAGTTCAATCCAATCCAAAAATTGAAGTTTTTGTATCAAGTTGACCCTCTTTAGAAACTTGAGCCCTGATGTGATTATGCAATATGAGTTTTTGGTTCGATTAACTTGATTTGGTGACATGGAAATTTGGATTGACTTGACATGCTCACATGATAATGTTTTCTATGTTAAATTAGCATAATCAACTCTTAGCCAATTTAACTTAATTTCACAACTCAAGTTTTCAAGTTGTCTTATGTTCATATATTGGTTTGATGAGTAGAGTTTTTTTTTTACTAATATAATCTGATGCAACAACCCAGGTTTTCGAGCTAACCAAGCCTGATCCAAAAATGATTCAAGCTTTTGGACATACCTAATATGACAAATCTTGTTTTTAGAAGAACCTAACTTTGTTTGAAAATACAAGTTTTTGGGCAATTAATCCAATAACCATCGGTTTTACTCCGCTTGATCTAGTCTAGTGACTTGGATTTGATAACACAATCTAATGATCAATGTTTCAGAGTTGTTTATCCATCAAATCAAATTTTTTGATCGGCTCAACTCGATCTAATCACTTGGGTTTTAGGAGCTTATCTTGATTTGAACACCCAAAGCATCCTCAGCCTACCCCCGACCAACAACACAATCTTTTGGCTCAACCTCACATGGTTTATTAACTCAAGTTTTTTAAATTGGATTCACTTGATTCAAGATCCTGTTTTTTTACATGACTCGATTCCATAAGTCGAGCTTCAAAACCTAGCCCAATGATCTTATTTGATGTCTCGAGTTACTAGGGTGACCTATCTTAGTCTAGTTATCAAGTTCGTCAATTCATATTTTTAAGAATGATCAATTATCTCAATTTAGAGACTCAAATTTTAATCCATATCCGATCTTATTTGTTTGCTTTGGGTTTTGGGCATGTATGACCTAGTTTGAGGACTTAGGGTTTTCAATCACCTCAACATTGTAAAATGGCCTGGATTTTTGTGCATGCTTGTTTGATATGGATTGATAGCTTGGATTTTTTTATTTAACTTGATATGATCACTAGTAGAAAAGATATCATATGTATCGGGGTTTTAACATTTGTTATAAGAATAACCAATGTTAAAACCTCAACTCAACAAAGGTTTTAACATCAGCTATATATTAACCGACATCAAAAGTTAAATTTCACATCACACAACAACGATGATTCAATTTTTTCACAGCGCGCTTTCAATTTTTAAAATCTCATCAAAAATTTATTACATTGCGGGAAAATATTTTCAAGTACCACATATAACTTTTATTTTCCCCCTTTCTATGCTCTACTCCTCTTAGATCCGTATCATCATTCCATCTTTTCTTCATTCAATGATTTCACCATGGTATTTATCATTGCGCTCTCATCATTTCATTTTTTTATTATTGGTTTTCTTCATTGGTACACGTTTTGATGATTTCTTTTATGACGAAGAAGTCTTCTTCCGACCGTGTTGAGAAGCTAAAGCTTCTACATGAGATTTACTGATTGGAGTTTAAAATGCATTACCAACCACATTTTAGAATGTCGCATGAGTTCATTCCTCAATATAAAATGAATACCAATAAATGATATTTAGTTTCAAAGGGCACTGCTGCAAACAAGGAAACTAAGTCAAAGCTTTAAGTCGATTTTTCTTATTCTCATTTGGTTTCTACAATTTTCTAGTTCACCAGTCTTGTATTTTCATCCAAGCGAGTAATCTGCATCAAAATATTATTAAAAAAATACACTTTTGACGTCAGTTATTTTGATAATTGAAGTTCCCTAATTGTGTAGGATCATCGAGGGAGGGGGTGAATTGGTGATCACTATTCTTTTTATAGGAATGTTTCTTAACATGGTAAGGAAACTTTTCCTTACCTCTGAAACTTGTTAGAGTTATGATATGCTCAAATATAAATATCAACCTCAACTTTCGTATGCAAGAAATATAAATAGAGACCAACAAACGATATTTACAAGATTCAGTATAAAGACCTACTCATTTCCATGTTGGTTATCCACCCCAACATGGATACTTTTATTAAATTCTTTCAAGACTACAAAGACACAAGCAACAACTTGTTCTACATCCCAATAATCATTCCTTCGGCTAACCCTGGTTCTACCCCCTAGAAATCATCTTTTCTGCCATAGTTGGTTATACCCCCCAACTATCCTAACTATATCCACTTTCTTCATTGATAGTTATACCCCTAGTAATAAGCCTTTTCAATAATTGGTTATACCGCCCAACTACAAGCTCTTTAAATATTATTTTCTGATCCACTATAGAAAGATCAAATTCTTCATATGATCTTTCTCCATAAGAAAGTTGGATCACCTTTACCTGTGTACAATCTTCAAGATCTTCAAAAACTCTCTTAAGATTCGGTTGTCCTTGAAACTTCATCCCTATCTTAGGAAGATCTAGATATGCTCAATCTCAACTTTTAAAAAACTTCTTCTGAAAAACTTTCTTAATAGTGTCTGTCTGATCGACCTCCATCCGGTATACCCTCTGTTTGATGGGTCTTCGTCCATTCAGTCTCCGTCCAATGCTCCTATCTCACCATGCTTCGATCTGGCATGCTATCTTCGATGCACCTTCATTTGATGTTATGGGTTTGATGCTTCTCTATTCATTGAAGCAATATTGGTCTGATGAACCTTCTTCAATCAGGTAGAAACTTTGATCAACAACTCACACCGTTTTTCTTCTTTGGCTGATGGAACTCGGTACGATGAACCCTTTTAAAAAAAGTAGGAACTTGATCAGATTCTCACGACATAAATCCTTCAACACTTCATCTCCTCTGCATGTATGAACAGTGTTCCACACTTTCTCCATACTATTACACCACTTTATATAGGTGCGCTTCCCAGAGAAAAGGTGGGAACCCAAAAACATTTTCCTGCTCAACTCAAATTTAACTTTTGAACTTGATACATGATTCAAGACCCACTATGAAGTGTCTTAGGAACCTTGTTCAATGTTTGTGTGTTGAGAACCTGGATCTCCACAAGGAAAAAAGTGATAAGGGCTATGAATGGTAGAAATGAGGAAGAATAGAGAGAGTTGGTTATAGTAGAACCCAAATAGAACTTGTCTCTAAGAACTCTAGCCACAAAATTCCACAAAGGATGACCGATCATTTTATAAGTCAAGAAATTAAGCAAGAATAGAATGGTTTCAATCTAATCTCACCACAAAAATA
This sequence comes from Viscum album, assembly GCA_963277665.1. Taxonomy (NCBI): domain Eukaryota; kingdom Viridiplantae; phylum Streptophyta; class Magnoliopsida; order Santalales; family Viscaceae; genus Viscum; species Viscum album. The sequence continues at coordinate 1,816,162,241 of OY728156.1, forward strand.
ATACTTTCATTCATGATGTTTCAAGATTACAAGGGGTGGCTATTTATAGCCAAAGAGGGATTGGAATTCGTAGTACGCCATGAGGTGGATATTTAAAATAGTATAATGTCTACTTTTCCATAGTCAAAAAAACCTAAATAATACCTTTGAAAACTTTGGAACATGCCCATGAATTTAGGAGACAAGTAACACACTATTTTGGAAAGTAAAGACAACAAGACCACCACCTTTTGACTTTGAAGATTCTGTGGGAGATGGGATTGAAATTTCTAACACCACTTGGGTTGGAATTTTAAATGCAAGTTCAGGCCTTAATTAAAATCATTGTAGTCCTGGATTCTTCCCACAAGAAAGGGTGTTGGGCCTCCTATTAGAATTCCATGATTAATCCATTTAAATCCTCCTTCATTATCTTAATCCACTCCCTTGTCATTGAGCCACTAATTCCTTACAATGGTACTTATGCAATCATGCGCATTCCACCCTCCATGTCATGTCTACCTTCAACTCCACAATGACCATGTGTGTTATGATTTTCATCATCCCCTCCCTCCTCAAAACGATTCATCCTCGAATCTAAAAATTCAAAGGGAGAAAGATCAACAACATTAAAGGTGACACTAACATTTCCATACCTATCAGGTAACTCAATATTGTAGGCATTATCATTGACTTTCTCTAAGACTTGGAAATGACCATCTACTTGTAGATGGAGTTTTGATTTCTTTTTCTCCGGGAACCTATCCTTCCTAAAGTGTACCCACACCCATTCTCCAGGTTGAAACACCTTTTTCTATTGACCTTTATTGGCATGTTTCTCCACTTGTTCATTCATCCGCTCAATGTTCCCATTTAAATTTGCATGAAAACCTCATTTTGATAATCTGTTTGTGGGTGTGAAGTGTTGAAGAATAAAATTTTAGTTTCAAGTTGGTTCCATAATGTACTCTAGAAGTGACTAAGTTATTTGACATCCCTATCACTCACAATGCTCTTGGGTAATCCATGCAATCTAACAATTTCCTTGAAAAGAAAATCAACGATATGAGTTTTATCATTGGTTCTAGAATAAACAATAAAATGGTCCATTTTACTAAACTTTTCCACCACCACAAATATTTTATTGTTCCCTGATAGTGATCTTGGAAATCCGAGTACAAAATCCATTGAAATGTTAACCCAAGGCTGGGAAGCAATAGACAAATGGGTGTAGAAGCCACGTGGAAGCACTTTTGACTTTTCATGATTACACACATCACAATTTCCAAAAACAATAACCACATCCCTATTCATGTGAGTCTAATAAAAATGTTTACATAATAAGGCCAATGTTTTCTCTACCATAAATTCCACATTAATCCACCACCATGATTTTATCTAACAAGCAATTCATTCTTGGAACAAGATGGAACACACAATTTATTCTTCTGAAATAGAAACCCAACGTGTTTTTAAAAATCATTTTCCCACAATCTTCACACAAATTCTATATTTCAAAAAAATCAACATTATTCTCATGCATTCTTTTCAACATTTCAAAACCAAGTATTTTAGCATGCATAGAAGTGATAAGAGAATATCTCATAGACAAAGCATCAATGACAAAAAAATCTTTTCCTTGTTTATTCTTAATGACATAAGGAAATGTTTAAATGAATTCAATCCATATTTCATTCCACCTATTCAACTTTCCTTGTGACTTTAGAAATTTAAGCTTTCAGGATATGAATGAATCAAAAATTCCTATAACGTCTCGAATCCGGATGCCACTCAATGGGTGCCTTGAACCCGGTTGGTCACATGACCTCAAGCGCATTTCCCCAAATGCCAGAGGTTGTCGACTAGCAGCGAGGGCCCAGGTATAATAGTGGGGAAACTATGCCCTCATTTGTCAAAGTGTAGCGCAACAGAAATAATATAGAAAGCATACAACAATAGCAGAAGCAATAAACCATGCACATTTTAAATAACAACTGCAGTAAAGACAACCAACCAGATATATAGATATGATGCAACATGTCTCAAGTTCTAATAAAACAGCCAGAATATGTTACATAACAGCAAAATACAATGCAGGGTATAACTAAGCAAAACAAAACAGCCGGTAGCATCGCAAGCCTAAGCCCGGTCCCATGCTCCCCTACTCCTCGACAGCAATCAAGTACCTGTATAGGGGCCCTTGCCCTTATCCACACCTACAGAAATGTAATCTGTTTGGGATGAAGACATGACCCAAACAGGGTGTGAGAAATAAATCCTAGTAGGCACCCACCAAAGGCCCATGCCCAACTGTGTGAAAATATGCAACAACAATGTGCAGTAATAAAAATGCAATAAACTAAGTAGTACCCAAAAGTAACCAACTTTACCAGTTATTTCCATTTTATTATTCATTTAATCATTTATTATAAGGAAACCACCACAGTGAATTTCTATGTAAACAGTCAGCGTCCTTAGACACACAAACCCTTACCCTCAGGTAATCAGAATCGTAACCCGCAGGTAGTTTCCCACATGCAAAAAAAATATTGCCCTCAGGCGTACAAATTGTTGCCCTTAGGCACAAAGTCTATTGCCCACAGGCACAGAAGAAGTTTCCCTCAGGCTAAAAGATGCACTGCCCTCAGGCTAAGTAAAACACTATCCTCGGTCTAAACAAGTAACCAGGCCCTGCCCAACATGTAAACAAGAAATACACATGAAATTAATCTCAAGGCAATTCTATAATCATTATTGTAAAGGCATACCCTCAGGTATCCTGGCCAAACAGCTAAACAGAGGAAAGCACCCCCGCGGTGGTCCTGGATCCAAGCAGCGATCCCAAACAGTAGTTTAAAATCACATTTAATTACTTATACAATTCTAGGTATTTAAACAGCCAATGCCTCAGCCACACGATACCCCAACATGGGTTCGTAGCACAAAAATACACAAAAACACACAACAGTTGGAAATTAAACACCAAGCCACCTACCTTAAACACCCAAGAACGGTATACGCGAACGTCGCTTCTAGAAACGCCCAAGAACGACATAGATCTGATGTAGAAGAAAACTCATTTAACCTCAAATAACTTCCCTTAGAGGAAGAATTGGCAAGGAACACACAAGAATAAGGGATCTCTTACTCGTGTGGTTCCAACGAGATCAACGGTGGGAGAATCCGATTACCGACGTGTGTTCGGGAGATCTTCAAAGCTCCAGCCTCCTCTCCTGACTTCAAAATGCGTCCAAAGCCTCCTATGCCAAATGACGAGGCTACTGCCCATTTTAAGCGAAAAAAACAAACTACACTGCATGTACTTTTACTACACAGTGTGTACTTCCCTCATTTAACTGTTTCTCTGGCGGCACCGCCAAACTGTTCATCTGTCGACATGAGTACACGACGTATATTCTCGACTACACGGTGTGTACTGTCGCCCAACTGGCGGCTACTTCCATCGCCTTACTATTTCCCTGCTGACTGACTACATGACGTGTAAACACCCACTACACAGTGTGTAGTCGGTTTTCACACCCTTCGTCGCCGACATGGCTACACACCCTGTGTACTTATCCCACACGGCCAAAGTACACGGCGTGTGGAATAGTACACGGCGTGTAGTCCCAAAATTTTGGATTTTCCCCCATTTTCCTTATTTTCTCAAAAACACTTAAGGAAAAGAGAAAAGAAGAAACCCGTACCTAAAAAATAAGAACTGGGTTCTTACAAACTTCCCCCCTTAAAGCAATTTGTCCCTGAATTTCCCTTCCAAGGGTGGCGAAGATAAAGCTGAGAACAAATCTGGCCACTGATCACGTACGTCAGTCTCCCACTCCCAGGTTTCATCCTGCACTTGGCCATGCTACCATAGAACCCATATAAGAGGAACTGAACGCCCTCAGAGAACCTTCATCCTCTTATCAATGATACGAATCAGATGCTCCTCAAAGGACACATCGATCAGAAGCTCAACCTCCTCAGGCTGAAAGACGTGAGACGAGTCTGAATGATAGCAGCGCAACTGAGATACATGGAAGACATCGTGCATGGACTGGTACCTCTGTGGTAACTGCAATCGATAGGCAACCATCCTAACTCTCTCCAGATTCTCAAATGGCCCCACATACCTCGGTGAATGTTTACCCTGTCTCCTGATCCGTCTGTGTCCCAACCTCGATGAAACACGCAAGAAAACCTGATCCATGACCACAAAATCCACGGGCCATCTACGGCGATCAGCATAAGATTTCTGTCAAGACTGTGCGGTAGCCATAAGCTTCTGAATCAACTGGACCTGCTCAGAAGTCTCCTACATGAGACGTGGTCCCAATAAAGCTTCCTCACCTGCCTCTAACCAGCACAAAGGTGACCGACATGACCTACCATATAAAGCCTCGTAAGGTGCCATCTCAATAGTTTCCTGAAAACTATTATTATAAGCAAACTCGACTAGGGGTATGTGCTTCTCCCAAGAGCCCCCAAAGTCTAGGATACATTCACACAACATGTCCTCAAGCACCTGTATCGTACGCTCTGACTGGACATCGGTCTGAGGGTGGTAAACTGTGCTCAGAAGCACCCATATCCCCAGTGCCTTCTGAAAACTCTGCCAGAAACAAGATGTAAAATGGGTGTCCCTATCTAAAATGATAGAACGAGGAACCCCATGAATACGTACGACCTCTCGGATATACAACTTTCTGAGCTTGTCAACACCGAAGGTCTCCTTGATTGGAAAAAAAGCGAGCTACCTTCGTGAGTCTGTCCACAAAAACCCACATGACATCATTGCCTCTAGGTGACCTCGACAACCCAGTCACGAAGTCCATCGCGACATCATCCCATTTCCACTCCGGGATGGGTAACTGCTGTAATAGTCCGGCTGGCCTCTGATGCTCCGCCTTCACCTGCTGACAGGTGGAACATCTCGTAACAAAACTAAATACATCTCTCTTCATACCTGGCCACCAATACTGACGTCTCAAGTCTCGGTACATCTTGGTAACCCCAGGACGAACTTCCCAAGCTGAAGCATGAAACTTCTGCATCAGCTCCTCGCATATATCCCCTGGAACCCACACTCGTCCACGTAAACACAGAATTTCATCATCGCATATCGTCCAACCAGGAGGAGGGTCCTCACTTGCCACCGACTCCCATAGAACTAGGACTTCAGAATCAGATAGTTGTCTCATCCTCACTCTATCCAGAAGGGTAGAATCCATAGCTAAAGAAGAAATATAGGTTTTCCCCTGATTCTCGTGCACCTCCAAATGCATCTCAGAGAACAAAGCCACAAGCTGCCATTCATCACTGGCCTCCTGTACAACCTGTATCTGATTCCTCCTACTCAGTGCATCAGCTACTGTATTACCTTTACCAGGTGTATAGGCAAGCTCAAAATCGAAGGACTGAAGGTATTCGACCCACCTTCGCTGCCTCAGATTCAAGTCACGCTGAGTAAAGATATACTTGAGACTTTTGTGGTCGGTAAAAACCACAAAATGCTCTCCCAAGAGATAATGTCTCCAACAACGTAATGCATGAACAACTGTATCCAACTCAAGATCATGAGTCAGGTAATTCTTCTCATGTGGACTCAACTGCCGAGATCTATATGCAAAAACTTGATCGCCCTACATCAACACTGCTCCCAACCCAATACCTGATGCATCACAGTAAACTGTATAGATCTTCCCTTGCTCTGGAAGTATCAGGACTGGTGCTGATGTCAACCTTCCCTTAAGGTCCTGAAAGGATGTCTCACAAACTTCCGACCAAACAAACTTCACACCCTTCTTAGTCAGACCCTTCAACGGCGCTGCTAAGTGGGAGAAGTCCTGGATGAAATGTATGTAGTAACCAGCCAGCCCTAAGAAACTCCATATCTCAAATACAGTCTTATGATTCTCCCAGGAAACCATTGCTCTCACCTTCTCTGGGTCCACGACAACTCTTTCCTCTGATATGATATGACCCAGGAAGTGAATCTAGTCCATCCAAAAGTGGCACTTTGAGAGCTTAGCATATAGCAGATGCTCTCTTAGTGTACTCAATATGATCTCAAGATGGGTGGTATGGTCGTGTTGAGTGTGAGAGTACACCAAGATGTCGTCCACAAATACTACCACAAAAGAATCCAGAAAAGGATGGAACACACGATTCATCAGAGCCATGAAAACGGCTGGCGCGTTCGTGAGTCCGAACGACATAACCAAGTACTCGTACAGACCAAATCTACTCCAAAAGGCAGTAAGTGGTATGTCTGATGGTCTCACGCGCATTTGATGATATCCTAATCTCAAGTCAATCTTCGAGAACACTCATGCTCCATGAAGTTGATCAAAAATATCATCAATACTTGGCAAGGGATATCGGTTATTAACCATCAACTGGTTCAGCTTCCGATAATCCACACAAAGTCTAAGGGTACCGTCCGCCTTCTTCGCAAAAAGGACCAGAGAACCCCAAGGAGAAGTACTGGGTCGGATGAAACCCTTTGCCTGTAACTCCTCTAACTGCCTCTTGAGCTCCTGAAACTCTGGTGTAGCCATCCTATAAGGAGGAATGGACACCGGTGCTACCCCTGGCACAAGCTCAATAGAGAAATCCACCTCTCGCTCTGGAGGTAGACCTGAAAAGTCGTCTGGGAAGACATCCCTGAAACGATCAACCACTAGAGGGAAATCCGTCTGTCAAGTTCCCTAATCATCCAGATATAAACTCGCAATCTGGGTTGTGACCCCACCTCGCCCACGATACTTTGGTCCAGCTCGACTCGCCTGAACATCTCATTCACTCTTGTATAGAAACTCTCCGCCCTCTGGTGACGTGAAACTCACCCTGCGACGATAGCAGTCTACAAAGGCTCGAAAGGGAACCAAACAGTCCATCCCGATAATGACATCATAAGCTGTCATCTCTAAGACATAGAGGTCCCAAAGAAAGCGACACCCACCAACATCTAGGGGGAACTCCCTGCACTGATGCACACCAACCGTTATAGTTCCCAACGGAGTGTCTAGAATCATAACAGCAGAAGAAGAAGAAGAAAAATGGAGCCCACGGATCTCCACAACGGGTATAGATATGAAACTATGCATAGCACCCGTGTTGAAAAGTACTAAAGATAAGACAGAAGCTACTAGAATAGTACCTATGACTGTAGAAGGTCTGGGATCCTGCTCCTGATGGGTCTGTTGCACTGCATATGCCTGCCCAGTGCCGTGGCCCTACAACACAGCCTGGCTACCCTGAGCTGTCACGCCCTGCTACCTCTAAGATCCTGGTGTCTGGCTACCATGACCACGACCGCCATCCCTTCCTGCACACCCCGACGTATTCCAGTTTCCCGATTGGTAAGAAGCTGCTGGTCCTGCTCCCGCTCGCGGAGTCTGTACAGAACCCCTATCACTATCCATTGGTGGAAACGCCCTGCAAAAGCGCTGCAGATGACCCATCTTGCCGCAATCTCGGCACTCCACTGGGTCACATGGACAATGCGGTCTCTTTTTCCCCTATTTACCACACTGGTAACACCTGAATTGACCACCTGAAACATCCTTCTGGATGATACTACCACCATGAGAGAAGTCCATCTGTCTCTTCCTCTTGCTAGTGGAAATAGTACTAGAAAATGGTGCTGAACCGCCCTGGCTCACACCACCAGCTTCCCGTAGGTTCCTCTCTGTAATCAGCACCTGGTTCATAATATCATGTACTGAAGGCAACCTGAAAACATTCACCAGTGCTCAAATGTCATATTGAAGACCATCCTCAAAGCGTATGGCCCTCAACGTCTCATCACCCACCAAAACGGGTGTAAAATGCTGAAGATTGGTGAAACGAGCAGAATAATTCATCACCGACATAGCGCCCTGCTGTAGATTCATGAACTCTTGAGCTCTATCTGCTCTCAGCGTCTCTAGGAAGAAGAAATCATAGAAAACTGACTAAAAATATTCCCACGCCATGTCCCTGTGATTCTCTGATTGGGTGGTAACATCTCACCACCTCTTGGCGGAATCACGCAACATGTATGTCATGAGCTTGACCCTCCGCCCTGGAGGCGTCTCAAGATGCTCGAAGATAGTCTGCATCGACCCCAGCCAAGACTCTACAGCCTGTGGTCCACCATCCCCTGAAAACGTAGGTAGATGCTGCTGCTGAAAGATATGAGTTAGCTCTGCCATAGATGTGGCAGCCGGCGGTGCTCCCTGAAAGGTTTTCATGAACCGCATAAAGCCTTCACGGAACTGCGCATCCGCGCTTGTGTCTGGTATAATGGTTGGCGCCGCATCTAGCTCTGCTGGAGGATCCACTGGTAGCCCATGGCCTACTATCTCTGGAGTATAATCGTTGCCGCTCTCCTGGAGAACAACGTGAGGTTGTCTTGGCGGCATGACTCTACAAGGTCAAAACACGCCTTAGGTCCAGATTATCAAGACTGTAAACGAAGGGACCAAAAAGAGAACAGGAGGGAGAAGGCATTTCAAGATTTTCAAAACAAGACTATACGACGTGTATACTGACTACACGATGTGTACCTGACTTCTCTTCCCCTGCCTGGGTCCTTCTACACGGCTAAGCCACACGACTCCCATTGAACAAAACTACACGACGTGTATGGTGTAATTTTCCAACTGCCTGTGTCGTTCGTGACACGGCCGACTACTCAGCTAAAACCACATGGCGTGTGACACCTGCACATGGCATGTACACCACCTCGTTTCCCTAGCCACATGGCTGAGTCCACACGGTCTGTCACCTGCAAGGACTACACAGTGTTTCCCTCAGGTACACGACATGTTCAACACCAACCCGTGTTTGTTAGTTACACGGCCGGGTCCCCAGGTCATACTACACGGCTTGTTCAAAGGTGGACACGGCGTGTATGTATTTAGCTATCCTCCATCCGTGTTTGTTAGTTACATGGGCGGACTCCGGGTCAACACTACACGACATGTACATCTGGTACACGACGTGTTTTCCCCAAGCATTTCCCTTCCCCGTGTCCCTGCCCACACAATCTATGACACGGGAAGAGACTACACGGCGTGTACTCAAAAAATTTTCTTTTCTTCTCGAACAGAAGAACACACGGTGTGTGTTCTAGGAACTACATGGCATGTTTCCTGGGTTTTCCAGACAGTAAGGCTCAGATACTACTCCGAAACCCAGAAAATACTGAAAAACAACACCCAAGTGCCAAATTCGGATCCGTGAGGGCCCATACTCCCTGCAAATCAAAGTCTGGCATCTTATCTATGTTATACAAAGGTAAACAGTCAATGATCCACCAAATTTCAGTCAATGAGGGCTCATACTCCCCAAAAACTAAATCTTGGAGTTCATTCTATCAACATGATTTACACAAAAATACTCTATCACATAGCAGGTATTTATCAAATCAACTATCACAACAACATGCTTTTCTAGCACAAAAACTATCACAACAACATGAAATTTCTAATGCGCCTACCTGGCATGGAACTATGCATGGCATGTGATTCCTAGCATGTGCCTGAATGATGCATGATATGGAATACCCTCATCTCATCAGGTTGAAACTAAATAAAACCCATGGATAACATATAAACATCACAATCACAAGTGCGTCACCCAATGGCGAAAATCAAATCAACTGTAAAATTTGCAAAATAAGAATAATTGCAAAAATACGTGGTAGATTGGCTTTTCCCTGTACACAGGTTAGCTACTCCTGGGCATAGCTTATTACCAACTACCATTTCTGTCCTATCCCTAACTAAGGCTCCAAACAGTAAGTCAAAGAAAAGAAACACCCTTTGATACCACTTTGTAATGTCTCGGATCCGGGTGCCACTCAACGGGTGCCCCGAACCTGGTTGGTCACATGACCTCAAGCGCATTTCTCCAAACTCCAGAGGCTGCCGACTAGGAGTGAGGGCCCATGTTTGATAGTGGGGAAACTATGCCCTCATTTGTCAAAGTGTAGTGCAGCGGAAATAATATAGAAAGCATACAACAACACCGGATGCAATAAACCATGCACATTTTAAATAACAATTGCAGTAAAGACCACCAACCAGATATATAGATATGATGCAACATGTATCAAGTTCTAAGAAAACAGCTAGAACATGTTACATAGCAGCACAATACAATGCATGGTATAACTAAGAAAAACAAAACAACTGGTAGCATCGCGAGCCTAAGCCTGATCCCATGCTCCCCTACTCGTCAACAGCAATCAAGTACCTGTATAGGGGCCCTTTCCCTTATCCACACCTGCAGAAATGTAATCTATTTGGGCCGAAGACATGACCCAAACAGGGTGTGAGAAATAAATCCCAGTAGGCACCCACCAAAGGCCCGTGCCCAACTGTGTGAAAATATGCAACAACAGTGTGCAGTAGTAAAAATGCAATAAACTAAGCAGTACTCAAAAGTAACCAACTTTACCAGTTATTTCCATTTTATTATTCATTTAATCATTCATAATAAGGAAACCACCACATTGAATTTCTATGTAAATAGTCAGCATCCTCAGACACGCAAACCCTTACCCTCAAGTAATCAGAATCATAACCCGAAGGTAGTTTCCCACAGGCATAACAGATATTTCCCTCAGGTGTACAAAGTGTCGCCCTCGGGTACAAAGTATATTGCCCATAGGCACGGAAGAATTTGCCCTCAGGCTAAAAGATGCACTGCCCTCAGGCTAAGTAAAACACTCCCCTCGGGCTAAACAAGTAACCGGGCCATGCCCAACATGTAAACAATCAATACACATGAAATTCCTCTCAAGGAAATTCTATAATCATTATTATAAAGGCATACCCTTGAGTATCCTGTCCAAATGGATAAACAAAGGAATGCACCCCCCGGGGTGGTCCTGGGTCCAAGAAGCGATCCCAAACAGCAGTTTAATATCACATTTAATTACCTATACAATTCTAGCTATTTAAATAGCCAAGGCCTCAGCCACACGATACCCCAACATGGGTTCGTAGCACAAAAATACACAAAAACACACAACAGTTGGAAATTAAACACCAAGCCACCTACCTTAAACACCCAAGAACGGTATACGCGAACGTCGCTTCTAGAAACACCCAAGAAAGACGTAGATCTGATGTAGAAGAAAACTCATTTAACCTCAAATAACTTCCCTTTGATGAAGAATTGGCAAGGAACACACAAGGAGAAGGGAGCTCTTACTCGTGTGGTTCCAACGAGATGAACAGCGGGAGAATCCGATTACCGACGTGCGTTCGGGAGATCTTCAAAGCTCCAGCCTCCTCTCTCGGATTAAAAACACGTCCAAAGCCTCCTATGCCAAATAAGGAGGCTACTGCCCGTTTTAAGAGAAAAAACAAACTACACGGCGTGTACTTTGACTACACGGCGTATACTTCCCTCATTTAACTGTTCCTCTGGCGGCACCGCCAAACTGTTCATCTGTCGACATGAGTACACGACGTGTATTCTCGACTACATAGCGTGTACTATCGCCCAGCTGGCGGCTGCTTCCACTGCCTTACTGTTTCCCTCTCGATTGACTACACGACGTGTAAACACCCACTACATGGCATGTAGTTGGTTTTCACACCCTTCATCGCCGACATGGCTACACACCCTGTGTACTTATCCCACACGGCCAAAGTACATGACGTGTGGAATAGTACATGGCGTGTAGTCCCAAAATTTAGGATTTTTCTCCATTTTCCTTATTTTATCAAAAACACTTAAGGAAAAGAGAAAAGAAGAAACCCGTACCTCAAAAATAAGAACCGTGTTCTTACAATTCCCTTAGCCATAAGTAATGTTACTAATTTTCTAAATTTATTTTAAGGGAATATAATTCCTTATCATAGGTAGAGTAGTAAAATGTATCCCCATTAAGCTTCTTGATAAAGTAAGTAATAGACTTAGAGACTTGCATTAAAACAACCCCAATTCCTATTCTAGAGGCATCATATTCAAACACAAATACCTTAGAAAAGTCGGGCAGAATTAAGAGTGGGTAATTGTTTAACTTACCTTTGAGTTTAGAGAAGGAATCTTATTGAGATTTTCCCCACTTGAATCTCACTCCTCCCTTGATCAACTCATTAAATGATGTGAAAATGGTCTAAAATCCTCTCATGAACATCTAGTAGAAGATCACAAGTCTATGGAATCTCCTTACCTCATTGACATTCTTTGGTGTTGGCCAGTCCTGAATTGCATTCACTTTCTCTCATCGAACCTTATGCCATCATATCCTACCACAAAACCAATGGAAATAACCAAATTTAAACAAAATTTACATTTATATAATTTTTTAAACAAAATATTTTCCCCAAGAGTCTCAAAAACATGTTTTAAATGTTCATGATGTTCATCAAGGCTCTTAGAATAAACTTGGATGTCATCAAAATAAACAACCACAAATTTTCCAATGAATGGTTGAAAAACATGATTCATTAAGTTCATGAATGTAATTGGGGTGTTAGTTAGCCCAAAATGAATAATTAACCATTCATATAACCCAAACATAGTTTTAAATGTAGTTTTACATCCATCTCCCTCTTTCATTCTAATTTGATGATATTCACTCCTTAGGTCAATTTTAGTAAACAAGCATGCACCATAGAGTTCATAAAGTATATCATCTAAATAAGGTATAGAATAACAATAATTTACCATGATTTTGTTGAAATCTTGATAATCAACACACATTCTCTACTTATCATCTTTTTTGGGAACAAGAATTACTGACACCACACAAGGACTCAAGATCTCTCAAACATATCCATTCCTTAGAAATTCTTCCACTTATCATTGGATTTCTCAAGTCTCCTCTAGATTATCCCTATAATCCAGTCAATTAGGAAGTGTTTCTCCAGGGAGGAAGTCGATATGGTGCTCGATACCCTATAAGGGAGGTAATCCATTAATAATTTCCTCTAGAAACATGTCACCAAATTTCTGCAAAAGAGACACAACACTAGAAGAAATTTATGGGTTAAGAGAGTTAGTAATAAAACATTATACCTTGCATATAAGAAAAAGAGTTTCCTTCCAATCTAAATATATCTTTATCTCTATTTTTCCTAAAAATAAACTCACTTTTCCCTCAAAACTATTTTTTTCACTCTTATTTTCAATCGTGTTTTCAACTCTTTTCTTTCCCTTGTTTCTCTTAATGTCACTCACTACTCATTTTTCAGTCTTGATTTTACCACTCTTTTCATTATCTCAATTTTTTATCTATTTTATTTTTCTCTCTTTTCACAATATCTCTCAAGACTAACTTGGTATTAATAAGCTTTCAAAGGCCTCAAGGGTGTAAGTATAACCATCCTACTATTGTACTCAAAAGAATAGAAATTGGTGTATCCATCATGTGTGACCCTCCTATAAAATTCCCAAGGTCTTCCCAACAAGATATGACTAGAATATATGGGAACAACATCACACATAACCTTTTCTTCATAATCCCTAATATAAAATGGAAGTTGTGCTTTCTTAGTAACTTTAACACCCCCAATTTTATTTAACCATTGAAATCTATAAGGCCTAGGATGCTTGGTCGTAGATAAACCCAATTTATCAACCATGAAACCAATATCTACATTTGTGAAACTACCCCCATCAATAATCATACCACGCACCTTATATTTGAAAAGGCATATAGTATAAAAAACATACCCCTTTTCTCTTGATTATGTTCTCTTTCAGGTTGAGAACTCAAAGAATGCATTGACACAATCATTTCTCTATGTACGTCGCTCTCTATTTCCATATCCAAACACTCCTCAAGTGGTGGCATTTCATCTTCACTTGAGCTAACACTAAGAACATATCCATTATACAAAATAATCATGGTTCTCTTGTTTGGGAATTGTGAGGAAAAATGTCCAAATTCTTGACATTTAAAACATTTTATATCATGTGATTTGGAAACAACCTTACCCTCCATTTTACCTTTAGGCTTCGAAAATAATGGTTTTGGTTTGGGAACATACTTTGAATCTGTTTTATGTTCCCTTATATTATCTTATGGTTAGTAATCCTAGAACTTGAAATAAGACCTAGAATTCTCACTATAAGATGTATATCGCATCTATAAAAACCCAAAATTCATGTGGATTCTTTTTAAATACATGAGAATTTTACGAGTCCGCAGTCTCTGACGGTGCATGATTCCGAGTCCCGGTGTGCCCAGAATCAATTTCTGAAGTTTTGTTCATGTACGTTTAGTAAACGTACGTACGAGATTTTATAACTTTTGAACCGATGCTCGGAATTGAAATCTGAGGGAACCGTTGAACTCGCAGTGTCGATGATTTCTTAGTGAGACCTTCACCGCTGTTGTGTTCTAACGAGAGTGGAAGTTAGATTTTGGGGGTTTTAAATTAAGTTAAATAAAAATAAGGTTTAACTTATTTTTATTCCTTGGTGGTTAAAACCTCCAAGAGGAGGTTAGTGGTGGGGCCCACCCGCACATAACCTCCCTTGGGAGGATATTATTATTTGGGGCCGACACAAGCTTCAAACCCCTAAACCCCCCATTTATGTGGGATGAAACCCTTAAACTTCCCTTGAGTTAATGAAGCCAACCCTCTCTTCATTTAATTGTAACTTTCCACATTCCCTCATAAGTGTGCCAAAACAAAAATTAATTAATGACATTAATTAATTAATTTGAAATCATTTGAATTCTTTTCACCAACAATTAAATAATGGGTTAGCTTAACCCATTATTTTGGTTGGCACTTTTTTTGGAGAACCCTTGGAGAACTTTATTCTCCCAATGAAGAACGCCCCTCTCCAATGAAGAACGGCATACATCTCTCTCTCCCTCTTCAATCGGGGCAAGAAGAGGAAACACCACCGTCCTTAAAGAATGCTGATGACGTCAACTTCTTCGTCTTCTTCTGACGTCAACAAAATGATGTCCGCCTTTCTGTGACTTCGTCAACGATCGTCGGTAATCGAGGTATGGGGATTTGAGTTATTTTATATATGAGTATAAACCTCTGTTCTTCATCGTTCAAATTTCTAGATTATGGTATGCCAAATGTTATCGCCATGACGAGGAGGGATCAGACCGCACAAACACGGCCCGACCCTCCCCATTTGGTTGTTCTTATTTGTTGACGACAGAGGCGGACCGTGAAGAAGCCGACAGTGCAAGGCCGTCGGGTCGCCAAAAGGGCGCGGCACCGCCATGCCGCGTAGAGAACTGAGTTGCGGCCATGTGGGCCATGACGGTGAAGGAGGGGCGCGGTGACTTCGCATCACGCTGAAAGGAAGAGTCGCGGCCAGGAGGGCCGCGACAGTTGGACAATGAGCGCGGTGCTGTCGCGCCACGTGGAAGCCAGCAGAACCGCGGCGCCGTTGCGTCATGGTGGAGGAGCCAGGGGTGGCCGGTTGAGCCGGCTGTCGGTGCGCGCTACAGGCAGGACCCCTCAGGTCCCGCGGTTCACCGAACCAGTGCCTAGCGCCGGTTCCTTCAGAAGCCAGGGGGCGCCGTACCCCCCCACGGCGTGGCCAGCCTGGCCACGCAGGCCAGCCATCTAGGCCATGTGGGCCGGCCAGCCAGGCCATGCGGGGCTGGCCAACCAGGCCACGCGGGCAGCCAGGCCGGGCCACCCACTCAGGTCGGGCCGCTCTCGGGCCAGGCCATCCTCTCGATCTAGGCTGGACTCTCAGACTGGGTCGGACCCGCGGACCGGGTCAGACCCCAATTTGGACCCGTTTAAGTCAAAATCACATTTTGTCCGTATCTTGGGCTACAGGTTGGTTTGAACCTAAAAACGAACCGGGCCCCTGGAACGAAAATGCCAATAACTCACAGACCAGGCGTCCGATTGACGCACTGTATGTCGCGTTGGTTTCATTTTGATGAAACATAACTATGGGATATTTCAACTCGAGACTTCATGGTAGTTGATGTATCGACACTTGGCTCGAGGAGCGGACCCTCCCGGAATAGAGCGTGCTATGTGCGGGAACCCTATGGCTGGCTGCGACTGAGATGATAGGATCCTATGTGGACTTACTATTGTACCAGGATCCTACGTGGGTTCGACAACGATGATACTGTACCAGGAACCTCCGTGGGTTTGACAGTGACGGTACTGGACTGGGATCCTCTGTGGGTTCGACAGTGATGAATTTTGTACCATGATCCTCCGTGGGTTCGACAGCGCTGATACTGTTCCAGGATCCTACGTGGGTTCAACATAGGAGATGATTCAGTGGCTACAACTAATCATCTCTACCCCTATACATGAGTTGTATACCTGTGTGAGATGAGTCTTGACTTTCAGATGTTATCCTTAAGATTATTGACTTTACTTCCTTTGTGGAATGGGTTGTGCTTGGGCTCGTGTGTTGGAGCCAGACTGTGATTGGTAACTTAGGTATATGTATGGTCATATACCTAAGTAGGGATGGTTGATACTTCATGATTGTATCTTACTACTGTGGTTTATCCTTAGTGGATTTTGGGAGACCTTCAGGGGTCTCAGGGTCCCCTACTGAGTATTGTTATACTCACTCCTGCATGGGCTTCACCCGCACCTTGTTGTGTTCTGTGTTGACGACGGTCAGCAGTGATCGAGGCTGAGGGTGACGGATGAGAGACTGCTCGGAGCCGGACTAGATGGGGCATACCTCAGGGATGAGTTGTTCGAGATCTGTACCTACCCTTCAGGTAGGATTCCTAGGTGGGTGATCCAGGAGCTGTTTTTTTACTTGTATTTGTACTCGTTGTTCAGTTGGGTTTGTATACTGGCCCACTTACTTTCAGCACACCTTTTTTTTCTATATTAGTACTTGTTGCTTCTACTTATTGTGTTCAGGCTGTGTGTGTTACAGGTTTAAAGGCAATGCCTTAACTTTTCATTAGGGATTCGCCTTTGGTGCTAGTCTCTAGCCCTTGGCCTATGGAAGGCGGGTTTGGGGTAGTCATGGCATGGGCCCTGAGAATGGGTCGTGACAAATTGGTATCTGAGGAGTGAGTTCTATCGCAGAACTTGAACTATGATTCTTTTAATGGAAATAATGTTAAGTGTTTTGGGTGTGGTTATCAGTTTAGGGAAACCGGTGTTGGTGCAGCGACCGACGTATCCATACACTAGGACTCTGACTTATGACTTCCGACTCAGTGCACAAAAACACTGATTGCGTGTGTTTTTACTTTGAAAAGTTTTCTTTGTGATTACTTTGTGTCAGCTCACCAGGTATATTGTTTTGATCGTGGCGCACCTATTTTTTTCAGAATGGCCCCACATAGGCAGCCATCCAGGGTTCTGAGTTTTGTACAAGATGGTAGCCCACCGAGAGATGAGGCCTCGGTGCAGGTCCCCATCACAATGGAGGTACCAGTGGTACCACTACCTGCTGGGCCACCGATACCACCAACTCCAGCAGCTGAGAGTGCACGCCGTCTGAGTGCGTTGCACGAGTTCTAGTGCCAGAGGCCGCCCAGGTTCAGAGGAGGGACGAACCCATAAGTATCTTAGGATTGGCTAGAGGCTGTTGTGAGAGTTTTCAAATTGGTAGGGACACCAGCTGACCTCATGGTGATCCTTACCGCGAGTCTCTTATAGGCAGCAGCATGAAGATGGTGGAGCCTGATGCTCCAGGTGCATGATAAGGCATCACTGCTCTGGGAAGACTTCGAGAGTCTCTTCCAGTCAGAGTTTGTTCCAGCCACCCTTCGTGCAGTGTGGATTCAGGAGCTGCTTCATCTGCAACAGGGCAGCATGACGGTGACACAGTACTCAGCGAGATTCACCGACCTCTCGCGTTACTCCATGGATATGGTACGGGACCCATTCTTCAGGGTCCAGAGCTTCGAGCAGGGACTCAGGCATGAGATCAGGGATTCAATAATCTCCCTCAGCATCCTAACGTAGGCGGGGGTGCTGGAGCGAGCCCTTCTTGTGGAGAGTTTTCTTTTTAAGAAGTCATCAGCAACGAGACCCACCACAGGGCGACACATAGAGAAGTCTTATGTAGCCGACAGTAGATAGATGTCGCAGAGGTCTAAGAGGACCAACCCATCAGGTGGGAGACCTCAGGATACATGTTCGGTTGTGCGGGGCACACGAGATAGAGCCAACCATACGAGGAGCAGGCAATGCTATGCGTGCGGAAGGCAGGGTCACATGGCTCGTGATTGCCCGAACCGCCATGCAGATGAGCAACAGATAGTAGAGGGACCTCCTAGGCAGAGGCAGAGGTTCAACCATGGTGGTTCACCGGGAGCAGGTGGATGTGGTAGAGGAGCTAGCCGAGCAGCAGGTGGTGGATGAAATTTCGAGGTCCTACCACCACCACCACCAGGAGGTCCACCCCGACCACAGGGAGCTGGAAGATATAGGCACGCTCAGCTCCAGGAAATCGAGGCCTACCACCACAACGTACCTGAGATGATTCGAGGTACTATCTGTGTCTACTCCACCCTTGCTGTAGTACTTATAGACACATGTGCGAGTTATTCTTTTATTGCTGCTGCCCTTGTTCGGATCTCGGAGATTCCAACGGAGCTATTGGCTCAATCCTTACGGCTAGAGACTCCTATGGGAGCAGACTTGATGATTACGCACTGGTTATGGCAGTGCGAGCTTACTCTAGGAGGTGAGAGCTTCGGCTGGGATCTCCTCGTAGTGGCTTCAAGGCCTTACAACATCATCTTGGGTATGGACTGGTTATTACAGTCCATGCTCAGATTGACTGTATTAGGCGCAAAGTGCGGTGTGTCCGCACGGATGGAACCAAGTTTACCTTCATCGGTGAGAAGGGAGCCTTTGCAGCACAAGATGGACTTACCCAAAGGAGGGGGCAGCCGATCACACATCAGTTGGTTAGGCTCATTCTCAGAGCGGTTGATGTGCAGAGTCTGAGTTTTCCTGTTGTGGTGGATCAGTACGCATATATCTCCCCTGATGACATTCCAAAATTACCTCCTCATAGAGAGGTAGACTTTTACATTGACTTGTACCCCGGAACGACACCGATATCCACTGCAGCATATCGGATGGCTCCCACGGAGCTTCTTGAGCTGCGGGTACAGCTGGAGGACTTACAGGGTAAGGGATTTATCCGACATAGTTTTTCACCCTGGGCATCCCCGATTTTGCTTGCCAAGAATGCAGATGGGAGATTGCGTCTGTGTGTTGATTATTAGCACCTGAACCAGGTGACCGTAAAGAACAAGTACCCACTCCTGAGGATTTACAACCTCTTTGATCAGCTGAAGGGAGCACATTGGTTCTCAAAGATAGATCTTCAGTCGAGCTATCACCAACTCAGAGTACGGGATGAGGATGTGCATAAAATGACCTTTAGATGCCAGTATAGCCACTATGAGTTCTTGGTTATGCCATTCGGAGTAACCAACACACCAATAGTGTTCATGGGACTCATGAATAGGATCTTTCAGCCATACCTTGATCGCTTTATGGTAGTTTTCATCGATGACATTCTGATCTACTCAACTATTGAGGAGGAGCACACCTACGAATTGCGGGTAGTACTGGACACACTCCGAGAGCACCGAATTTATGGTAAGCTCTCGAAGTTCCAGTTCTGGATCTGAGAGGTACAATTTATGGGACATGTTATCTCAGAGGCTGGAGTTGCAGTGGATCCAGCGAAGATCGAGGCAGTACTTGCTTGGGATCCACCCAGGAGTGTGATAGAGGTATGGGGTTTTCTGGGACTGGATGGGTACTATCAAATATTTGTGCCAAATTTCTCCAGAGTTGCAGCACCACTTTCAGCATTGACGAATAAGGGTCAACCCTTCGTGTAGTCAGAGAGATTCCAGCAGAGTTTTTAGGAGTTGAGGCAGAGGCTAAATAGTGCGCCAATCTTAAGGCTATCGGAGGAGGGCGTTGGGTACGTAGTCTATTGTGATGCATCTGGGACCAGACTTGGGTGTGTCCTGATGCAGGAGAAAGTAGTGATCGCTTATGGTTCTCGGTAGTTGAGACAACACAAACAGAACTATGATACCCATGACCTATAATTAGTAGTAGAGGTATTTACCTTGAAGATGTGGTGGAACTATCTAATGGGAGAGTGTTTTACAGTCTACTCTGACCACCAGAGTCTCAGGTACATCTTCTCTCAGAAGGACCTGAACCTGAGATAGCGGTGATGGATTGAGTTCCTCCAGGACTATGACTTCGAGATAGTCTATACTCCTGTGAAGGGGAACATTATAGCATATTCTCTCAGCAGGAGATCAGACATTCAACTACTAGGAGAGGTGACAGAGCAGCTGGCTGCGTTGCAGATATCCTTTGTGGATAGAGATGGAGTATCCTTTCTACAGTCTCTCACATTCACTCCTCCACTTCTTCAGCAAGTCAGGGAGTCACAACATGGAGACATTGACTGTGAGATGCGACATGCTCAAATATCTAAAGGGCAGACACCTGATAGATTTTCTGAAGGTGGGGAGCATTTCATCCTCTTCATAGGATGTACTATGGTACCAATTGCACTTTAGGAGGAAGTTTTGAGGGAGTTCCACACTTCCCCTCTAGAGGTACATCCAGGGGTGGCGAAGATGTACCAGGACCTTTGATGACAACATTGGTGGATAGGTATGAAGTAGGTGGTAGTGAAGTTTGTCTCATGATGCCTCACTTTTCAGCAAGTGAAGGCGAAGAACCAGGTACTTGCAGGCTTGGTTCAGCCCTTAGAGGTCCCAGAGTGGAAGTGGGATGAGATATCCATGGACTTCATGATGGGTCTTCTACGTACATCCAGGATTCATGATTTGATATGGGTGATCTTTGACCGACTCACCAAGTCGGCCCACTTCATACTGATCAGAGAGCAGAGATCAGTTGAGAGCTTGGGATGCCTCTATGTGTAGGAGATAATGCGTTTGCATGGAGTTACTTCTTATATCGTCTCCGACCGTGACATACGGTTTACTTCCCGGCTAAGGAAGGGGTTACAAGAGGCTTTCGGGATGAAGCTACGTCTGAGAACCACCTTCCATCCTCAGACTGATGGTCAGACCGAGTGGACCATCCAAACCCTCGAGGTCATGCTTTGTGCTTGTGTCCTTGACTTCGGTCACAGCTGGGAGGACCACTTACCTTTGGTGGAGTTCACCTACAACAACAGCTATCACTCCACCATCGGTATGACACCTTTTGAGGCCTTGTATGGTCGACCTTGTAGATCGCTACTGTGCTGGACAGACCCAGGGGAGTCAGCACAAGTGGGACCAGAGATGGTACGAGCTACCATAGAGAAGCTGCAGATCATCCAGGAGTGGATGAAGACTGCACATAGTAGACATGAGACGGATTCCTATGGAGTTTGAGGATGGAGACCACGTCTTTCTATGGGTCTCACCTCAATGAGGTATACAGAGATTTGGCTGAGGCAGCAAGTTGTCTCTAAGTTTCATCGGACCTTTTCAGGTCCTTAACAGATTAGGCGAGGTGGCTTACCATTTGTCTCTTCTACCTCAGCTGCACCGGGTGCACGACGTCTTCCACATATCTCAACTGAGGAGATACGTGCACGAACCATGCCACATCATCGACCACAGGGAGCTGGACATCGATGATGGGGAGACTTTTACGGAGGTTCCAGTGGAGATTGAGGATCGACAGGAGCGGGTCCTACGTGGATGGTTGATACCTCTAGTGCAAGTTCGTTGGCAGCACGGGAACCTCCAGGAGAGCACATGGGAGTAGGAGGCTCAGATGCGTGCTCAGTACCCCCGTTTGTTCCCTTAGATCAAGTTGTAGATTACGGGGACGTAAAGCCCTGAGGTGGGGAGAATGTAAAGACCCAGAATTCCTGTGGATTTTTTTTAAATACATGGAAATTTTATGAGTCTGCAGTTTCTGACGGTGCCTGATTCTGAGGCCCGGTGTGCCTAGAATCAATTTATGAAGTTTTTTTCAGGTACGTTTAGTAAACATACGTACATGATTTTATAACTTTTGAACCGGTGCTCGGAATTGAAATCCGAGAGCACTGTTTAACTCGCAGCGTCGATGATTTCTTAGTGAGACCTTCACTGCAGTTGCGTTCTAATGAGAGTGGAAGTTAGATTTTGGGGTTTTTTAATTAAGTTACATAAAAATAAGGGTTAACTTATTTTTATTCCTTGGTGGTTAAAACCTACAAGAGGAGGTTAGTGGTGGGGCCCAACTACACATAACCTCCCTTGAGAAGATATTATTAGTTGGGGCCCACACAAGCTTCAAACCCCCTAAACCCCCCATTTATGTGGGATGAAACCCTTAGAATTCCCTTGAGTTAATGAATCCAACCCTCTCTTCATTTAATTGTAACTTTCCATATTCCCTCATAAGTGTGCCAAACCAAAAATTAATTAATGGCATTAATTAATTAATTTGAAATCGTTTGAATTCTTTTGTCCAACAATTAAATAATGTGTTAGCTTAACCCATTATTTTTTTGGCACTTTTTTTTGGATAACCCTTGGAGAACTTTATTCTCCCAACGAAGAACGCCCCTATCCAATGAATAATGATAGACATATCTCTCTCCCTCTTCAACCGGGTCAAGAAGAGGAAACACCGCTGTCCTTAAAGAACACTGACGACATCAACTTCTTTATCTTCTTCTGACGTTAATGGAACAACGTCCTCCTTTCCACGACTTCATCAACGATCATCTACAATCGAGGTAGGGGGATTTGAGTTATTTTATATATGAGTATAAACCTCCGTTCTTCATCGTTCAAATTTCTAGATTATTGTATGCCAAATGTTATCGCCATGATGAGGAGGACTCGGACCGCATGAACATGGCCTGACCCTCCCCCTTTGGTTGTTCTTATTTGTTGACGACAGAGGCGGACCATGAAGAAGATAGTGGTGCAAGGCCATCGGGTCTCCACAAGGGCGCGACACCGCCGTGCCATGTAGAGAACCGAGCCGCGACCAGGAGGGCCACGTCGTTTGGATGATGAGCATGGTGTCGTCGAACCGTACGGAGTCCAGCAGAACCGCGGTGCTGTTGCGCCGCGGTGGAGGAGCCAGGGGCGGCCGACTGAGCTGGCCGTCGGTGCGCGCTACAGGTGGGACCCCTCGGGTCCCGTAGTTCACCGAAACCGTGCCTAGAACTGATTCCTTTGGAAGCCAGGGGCACCTAACCCCCCCCCCCCCACAGTGTGGCTAGCCTGACCACACGGGCCGGATGACCAGGCCACGTGGGCTGACCAGCTAGGCCACGTGGGGCCGCCAGCCAGGCCATGCGGGCCGCCAGGCCGGGTCTCCCACTCGGGCCGGGCCACTCTTGGGCCGGGCTGCTGTTGGGCTGGGCCGCCCGCTCAGGCCGGGCTGCCCACTCAGGTCGGGCCACCCTCTTGGGCCGGGTTGGACTATCAGACCGGGTCGGACCCCAGTCCGGACCCGTTTAACCCGAAATCACATTTCGTCCGTATCTTGGGCTACGAGTGACCGATCGACGAATCGTCTACAGCGATAGAAAGCTTAGAACGAGATGGTACTTTTTCCATACCCTACTTGAGGTTTGGACACAATTGGGGTACAGTAGGGTTGGTTTGAACCTAAAAACCAACTGGGCCTCTGGAACAGAAATGCCAATAACTCACAGACCGGGCATCCGATTGACGCATCGTCTATCGCGTTGGTTTCCTTTTGATGAGACAGAACTATGGGATACATCAACTCGAGACTTCTTAGTAGTTGATGTATCGACGCTTGGCTCAAGGAGCGGACCCTCCCGGAATCGAGCGTGCTGTGTGTGGGAACCCTATGGCTGGCTGCGACTGAGATGATAGGATCCTACGTGGACTTACTACTGTACCAAGATCCTCCGTGGGTTTAACAGTGACGATACTGTACCAGGAACCTCTGTGGGTTCGACAACGATGGTACTAGACCAGGATCCTTCATGGGTTCGACAATGATGACTTATGTACCAATATCCTCCATGGGTTTGACAGCGCTGATACTGTTCCAGGATCCTACATGGGTTCGACATAGGAGATGATTCAGTGGCTACAACAAATCATCTCTACCCCTCTACATGAGTTGTATACCTATGTGAGATGAGTCTTGAATTTTAGATTCTATCCTCAAGATTATTGACTTTACTTCCTTTGTGGAATGGGTTGTGATTGGGATCGTGTGTTGCAACCAGACTGTGATTGGTAACTTAGGTATATGTATGGTCATATACCTAAGTAGGGATGGTTAATACTTCGTGATTGTATCTTACTACTATGGTTTATCCTTAGTGGATTCTGGGAGACCTTTTGGGGTCTCGGGGTCCCCTACTGAGTGTTGTTATACTCACCCCTGCATGGGCTTCACCCACACCTTGTTGTGTTCTGTGCAGGCGAAGGTCAGCAGTGATCGAGGCTAAGGGTGATGGACGAGAGGATACTCGGAGCCAGCCTAGACATGATGTACTTTAGGGATGGGTTTTTCGAGATCTGTACCTACCCTTCAGGTAGGATTCCCTGGTGGGCGATCCAGGAGCTGTTTTTTTTACTTTTACTTGTACTTGTTGTTCAGTTGGGTTTGTATACCGGACCACTTACTTTCAGCACACCTTTCTTTTCTATATTAGTAATTGTTTCTTCTACTGCTTGTGTTTAGGCTGTGTGTGTTACAGGTTTAAAGACAATGCCTTACCTTTTCATCAGGGATTCGCCTTTGGTGCTAGTCGCTAGACCCTGGCTTATGGAAGACGGGCTTGGGGTAGTCACTGCATGGGCCCCGAGGACAGGTCGTGACAACATCTTTCTTGCCTTTAATTACCTATCTACTTTAGTATCCATGTGAAGTAGATCCTCCATATCCAAATAGTGGTGCATGTCTACTATGTCCTGAATGTCACGGTTGAGGTCATTCACAAACCTTGCCATGGTGGCCTCCCATTACTCATCAATATTGGCCCGAATCATGATGATCTCTATCTCTTTGTGATATTACTCAACACTTATGGATCCTTATTTCAATCCCTATAACTTGAGGAACAAATCACGATAATAGTGGTTAGAAATGAACCTCTTACATATTACCATTTTAATCTCCTCCCAAGTGTCGATGATTTTTTCTCCATTTTATCATCGAATCACTTGTAGTTTGTCCCACCAAATACTATCATAGTTGGTGAATTTTACGGCTGCCAGCTTCACCTTATTTTCTTATGAATAGTTGTGACAACCAAAAAAATTATCGACCTTTCATTCCCATTCCAAGTATGTGTCAGGATCATTATTACCTTGGAATGAAGGGATCCCCAACTTTATTACTCCAAGATCATTGGTTTGCCTCTACAGTGGTTGATTTCTCAAAATTGGTGACTCGTGAAAATTAGAGAGCTACTCTAATTCAAATAACCCCACTTGGTGGTGCTCTAGAATTTTAAGGGTGTTTCAATTCATCCATTATTTCATTAAATTTTTTGAATTATTCTTAAATAGACCTCATGAACATATTAATGTGCATGTCATTGGTGTTACTTGCCTCTTCTATTTAGGAATATTGTAATAAAATCTTAAGATAATGGAATATGGACTTCACACACTCCCTCACATATTTACACTAAAAAATAACATGTTTTCTCATGTTTCAGACACTATATCATTTCAATTTTATCAGATGTATCTGAAGAGACCTCATGTTTCACTCAATTTTAGCTTTTTTTTAACAAAAATATAACACTCTTGCCTTTTACCACTCCACTTGCTTCCTATAGTGTTATTACCCAATTTCAAAAAATCTAAAGGATCATTGGAATGTGGAAATACCAAACTAGAATTAAAATATAAAATTCAAAAAGGTTTCGAGAGGAAAAATTTGGGAAAGGGAAGAAAAAATATGACGATAAATGCTATTGGGATGCAGTACTCAAGATGTTGCAATTTTTTTGATCCTTATTTAATTTTTTTTATTTTTGGGCTCTTTTTTTGAATAATAGTAACAAAAAAATGAATTTTTAAAATTATATATTGGAGAAGAAATAATCTGAAACATCAAATGTAATCAAAGTGAGCGATGCATGATTTTAAAATTGCATAATTTATTGAAAAAATTGATTCTACTATATCTCATGATTTATAAATTTGATTTTTATTATTATAGATAGAGAATAAATATGAGATTATAAACTAGAATAATGATATGTTATATGTCCAAAGTGATGGAGAAATGATGTTTTTAAGTGAAGAAGAAAATGGACCAAAATTGATGTCAACCCGATTCAAAGAGAAATGAAGACAGAAGAAGGGATATGAAAGAAAGAACCTGATTTCTTATAAGTAGGATCTGATACCAAATGATACGAGATCAAATACCCATTGGGAAGTTTCCAAGGAACCTTTTTCAATGTTCATATATTGAGCAGCTGGATCTCCACAAGAAAATAAGTGAGAAGGGATACAAGTGGTGGAAATGAGGAAGAATGGAGAGAGTTGGTCAAGGTTGAACCCAAAGAGAATTTTTCTCTAAGAACTCTATCCATAAAACACCAAAAAGGATAAAAAATCCTTTTATAAGTTCAGGAATTGATAAAGAACAAAAAAAATTCAATCTAATCTCACCATAGTAACAATACTTCCATTAATGATGTTTCACGAGTACAAGGGGTGACTATTTATATCCAAATAGGGCTTGGAATTCATAGCACACCATGAGGTGGATCTTTAAAATAGTCCAATGTCAACTTTTACATAGTAAAAAAGACTAAATAATACTTTTGAAAACTTTTTGAACATGCCTCAGAATTTAGGGGATAAGTAGAACACCCTTTTGGAAAGTAAAAACAACTAGCACACCACCTTTTTACTTGGAAGATTCCATTGGATATGGGCCTAAAATTCATAGAACCACTTGGGTTGGACTTTTAAATACAAATTTTAGCCTTAATTAAAATCATTATAGGATTGTATGCTTCCCCTAAGCAAGGGTGCTGGATATCATCTTGGAATCCCATGATTAACCCATTTAAGGCCTCCTTCATTCTCTTGGTCCACCCCTTGTCATTGGGCTACCAATTCCTCAAAATGGGTCTTTTGTAATCATGTACATTCCACCCTTCATGTCATGTATACCTTTAAATCCATGATGCCCATGTGTTCTATGATTCTCATTAGAACTTCCCACTCAGTTGAATTTTGTTGGATGCTTCTCAACCCTTCTGGAATCTTCTTGAGGCTTCATAAAAATTTGAAATTTGAAAAACTACCCAAACTTCATTAACTCATCATTAAGTAACTTATTCCAACTTCCTTAACCATAGAAATATAAAAAATGTTGATCGAGTAGCTCAACATCATCACATTGTTAAAAAATTTACATAGTTTATATAAAGCTCCTTAGAACTCCTATATCAGGTGTTTGTATGTATGTTTCCTTTATTAGGACTTATGTATCTGATGGTACACTTTCAGCATTCTCAATTCAATTGAATTTCATCCAGTTTCATTTTTCTAAGAAACCCCTATCCAATGTATTCCAAATATGTTTGTCTAATGACATCTCATATATCTATCTGGTGGATCTTCATTCTAATCTCTGACCGGTTCTATTCATATGAAACCTCTGACCGATGAATTTACTTCTAATAACATCGTGTATATTAGTATGATGTTCATCTGTCTAATGTTACTCAACTTCATATCAAACTTTTTACACTATTCTCTACTTGGGGCACCTTTACATTTATCTATCCACTAATATCACAAATCTCCATCTATTGGATATTTCGTGTGTCTGTCTAATGGACATTCAACTATTAAATCTTCATTGATATCTCTATATAGTGTTTTTCATAGGTTTCATCTAACCAATAACATATAAAATTTATTCTCTATTCGGTAAACTTCATACAACTCTCTGACTGATGTACTGCATGGATTTTCTCCATCTGATAGCATTGAAAATCCATCATCCTTTAGATGACTTTGTACAACCACAACTTCGCAGATCATTCTCTATACAACCACAACTAAACCCTTTTAACTAAGACCTCCATCCAATAAGAACTTCTCTGACTCCTCCATCTGATCATTTTTCATCTGGTCCCATCTATTTCTGCTCTTTCTACAACCAATCATAGTAACTTTAGCAACCAATATTTATACATTTGCATCTTCAAGCTTTGTAACTTGGGATACAAACTTCTCTATCCAATCAAATTTGGTATGTCCATCCGATAAATATTTTATTTATGTTAGAACACTAACTTCCCTCACTTTATACTCCCCCCTTTTTAATTATTTTAACAATTTTGTTCATCTTATCCCTTTGTACATACACGTGCAAACACATTCGAACTTTATCTAGGATTAGGAATTTATTTATGATGTTAGGAACTTGATGATCATCATGAAATCATATTAATTTGTAAGGAAACATTCTTACACTCCATAAAAAAAGTTTTCTACACAACACCAGTAACATATTCTATCGGCTTTCTCTATAAACACATATTGACATATTCGAAACACATGAAACCAGACACACTTTGGCACAATAATCTACCCCTTGTGTTTATTGTCAATATTCACATAAAACTTTAAAAATATTCAAATTCAATATGTGTGATCAGTACTTTCTCCCTATATGATGTTTTAATTCTTGCTCCCCCTATGTTATTTCTCCCCCTTATTGCAAATCAAATGCAAAGGGTAAGATAAGTATCATCTCAACTCATCTTCCTTCATCTTAGAAACTTGAAAACTCTATTCAAGAGAAAAGTGGTATCACATGAGTTTCTTAAAAAAGAGCCTTTGATTAAAAAAATATAAGTATACATGGGAAAACTTGATGTTGAAAACAAGAGTTTATAATCAAGGTGATCAATGTTGTTTATAACAAAACTTCTTTCATGTAATACTTTCCTAATGCTTCTTCCAACATTATTATATCAAGGGAAATTTGAGTATGTTTGTTATAAAAAAACATGTACTCATCTCAATAAACATATCTAAAAAATTAAAGTGTATAAAAACACCTTCCCCAACACCTTAGCTTTCATAACATTATAATATTTTTTTAAGAAATTTTAGATACCCATACCTCAACATCATCTTCTGTTCCCCCTAAAGGGTAGAAAAAAATTATTCATCATGGTGGTAAAATTGCTCCATGATGGATTTATATTCTTGTTGCAAAACTACCATAACACCCAAACAACTTCCTTACTTCTTATCCTTCAATTACCTACAATTTAGTACAAGTACACAAGTATATATTGGTAATAAGGAGGAACCTATATATTCCTTAGAAGTAACTCTTGAAATGAAAATATTTTATCAATATCATCATCTTATTCTTATTTTTTGTTTTGGAATTGGATGTGATTTCTTCCTTATGACTAGTATTCTAAATTTTTTTAATAGATTTATTCTCATCTATAGAATATTCAAATGAAGCTGCCAACTTTTCTTCAGCTTTAATAAAATTATTATTACCTTGAGTTTATAATATCATTTTCATAATTTTTTCTTGGGATGGTAAGATAGTCATACATTTTTTTCATAACATTAACATATTTATAACACCTCTATCATTAAATATTTAGTTTTCTATTTGTTTATAACTTGTTGTTAACTTTGTTATCATTTTTAGAAACATGTTTCCTCCCTTTTTCTTTAGCATACTTTTATGCTTCCTCTATATTTCTAGCCACAAACATTTGGTATTCCCAAATGACTTAACACCCTTTATTTACCTTCTTAACCTTCGTAACCTACTCAAATTTCTCCATATTCTTCCCTTGATAACTTTATTAAGATTTTAATTTTTCTCAGTTGAAGCTTTGACATTCTTCACCTTTCAAACTTTCATTTCTTCCACAAAAATTTTTCTTGAAAAAATTGTTCTTCCCTATTCATCATAGATACCCCTTGATTTATACATTTTTCTTGGTAGAGAGATATTATAACAACATAAATATTCTATGTGCTCGAAAAATACACAAAACTAACAATGACCATTGAATCTTGATCTTTTAGACTGATAATAATAATGAAATTAATTTTGTTGTTGTTTTTTTTGTTTCTTTACTAACTATGGTTGAATTTGTTTAGGGAGAAAATTTCTTAATGAATTATGATCTTTAGTGGAAGATGATTTCTCAAAAGTCTTAAATTTTGAATATTCATTATTAGTAGAAGAATATGTATGTTGATATTTTTTAGGAATAGAAACAACTTGATTTTGTGGACCCTTCTTTTCATCAGCTTAAGAAGATCTGCCTTTAATATCAATTACTTTAGTGAAGTATTCTATCATATTTCTTAAATTAATTTTTGTTGTAAGAAAAATTGACTATGTTTCTAAAAACTCTTCTTCTTTCATAGCCAAAATTTCTTTAAGAACATTTACCATATTTTCAAATTCAACCAAATTCAGTCTATTTTACTTACATTCCTCAACAAGTGTAGTTTCTACCTTGTTAAGATTATCTTTTCAAGTTAATGATTTTTCATAATTTTTTAGTTTCCTCTTAAGATCACCAAATTTAATTTTATGAGGTCTAGTCACATTAAAGTTTCTTTATTCCTTTTTGATTCACTAACCATTATCAAAATTTATCTCCTTACCTTCTTTCTTTCTTTATTGAGTTGTGTAAGTTTCTTAAGAGAATATTCCATATTTTCTTTAAGAATTAACTCAATTTATATTCTCTCTTCACCATTATCATTATTATCTAATGAATCAGTTACTCTTATTACATGAGATAAGAATTTAACATGAAAATTAGATTCATTTCTGGATGAAGAATCATCTTACTATATTTTATTCAAAAAACTTTTATTCATGTTTCTACAAAACTCTTTATTATGTTTCTTCCACTTCTGTTTCCAAGACTTATTATCTTCTTCTAAATCATAATATTTGTACTTATTATTTGGAAAATCCTATGAAAAATGACCTTTATCATTACAATTCCAACATTTAAGAGAAAAATTACCTTTCCCCCTATATTTTCCATTTTTTATATATTTTTTGAAATAAGATTAATGATCTTATTAAAATTATCTTTTCCTTCCTCTACCTCTAAATCAATCAATTATTATTTAGATTACTTATATCTAAGATTCTTTTTTAACAAATCTTTAAAAGCTATTTTTTCCTTATCTTTCTTCTTAAAGACTATAGATTTTCTCATTTCATATTCCACAATATTATTATGAACTTTATATAGATATAAATATTCTTGATCTTCTAAAGCTAACACTTTGATATAAAATATATCTAGAAAGTTTGTCATCAATTTCTTAATGATAGTGAATATTCCAGATTGTCACCAAATCCTCTCATATTACTAAAAATATCATTAACTGTTATAAAGTATTCATCAATACTTTCTTCATCATCCATATTAATATCTTCAAACCTACTCTCCAGATATGTATCTTAGCTTATTTAACTTTCTCATTTAATTTATAGTCACTTATCAACATATCCCATATTTGTTTATCTATTGGAAACCCCATAATATTTGTATAAACATTCTCTATGAGATCCATTAGCATTGAATTATGATTTTTTCCATCAACTTCCAAATTTCTATTATCAGTAAATGTCATAGAAACCTCATTAATGGGAGTAAATCCCAATGTTGTAACATCTCTAACTTCTAGTCCAAGAGATAGAAGATATCGCAATATTATATTCTTCCAGATATGATAGTTTTTTCCATAAAAAATAGGAACACCTCTGTTGTTCACTAAAATAAAACTCTCAATCCTTAGAGTTATATCTTTTAGAGGGAACCTTCTTTGATACCTATTAAAGTTCTCTAATCATATAGGATCACTGAGAGTGGGAGGAGGTGAATTAGTGATCACTTTTATTTTTTATAGGAATGTTTCTTAACATGGAAACATAATTTTTCCAACATTTGAAACTTGTTAGAGTTATGATCCATTGAAATATAAATCTTAACCTCACCTTTCATATATAGAAAATATAAAGAGATATTAGAACATGATATTTAAAAGGTTCGGTAAAAATACATACTCTTTTACATGTTGGTTATCCACCACAACATGGATTCTTTTATTAACTTCTTTTAGGATTACAAAGGCACATGAAACAATCAGTTTTACACCATAGTAACCATTCCTCTATATAACCCTGGTTCTACCCCCAATAATCAGCTCCTATACCATAGTTGGTTATACCCCCAAATTCTCCTAACTATATTAAATTTATTCACTACTAATTATACCCCCCAACAACAAGACTTTCCAATAATTGGTTATACTCCCAAACTATAAGCTATTTCCTTCTTATTTTTTGATCCACTATAGAATGATATTCTTCTTCATATTATCTTTCTCCAAACACAAGTTGGATCAAATTTACCTATGTACAGTCTTCAGGATCTTCAATAACTATATTAAGATCCTATTTTACTTGAAACCTCCTCCCAATCATAGGAAGATCTGGATATTCTCAATCTCAACTTTTTTAAAACTTAATCTAGAAAATTTTCTTAGTAACATCTGTCCAATCGACCTTCATCCGATATACCCTCCATCTGATGGGTCTCTATCCATTTGGTCTCTAACTGATGCTCATGTATCACTATGCTTTGGTCTGGCATGCTATCTTCAATACACCTCTATTCGATATTCTTAGTCTGATGATTCTCTGTCCATTGATGTAAGATCAGTCTGATGGACTTTCTATAATCAGGTAGGAACTTTGATCAACAACTAACATTTTTTTTTTCTTCAGTAAATAAAACTTAACCCAATGAACCTTTTTCAAATAAGTATCAACTTTATTAGATTATCATGGTGTAAATCCTTTAACACTTCAAATTATCTGCATGCATAAATAGTGTTCCACACTTTCTCTACATTATTGAACCCCTTTATATAGGTGCGCTTCCAGGAGAAAAAGAGAGAACCCAATTTTTTTTCCAACTCAACTCAAATCCAACTTTAAAACTTCCCTCTCAGTTGAATTTCACTAGACACTTCTCAAACCTTATGGAATCTTCTTTAATATTTATACAAATTTAGTGTCTAAAAAAATCCTCAAACTTACTTAACTCATCATTAGGGAACTTATTACAACTTCTTTAACCATAGAATGATAATAAACATTGATCGAGAAGCTCAACATCATTATGTTTTTATGGGATTTACATAGTTTATGTAAAGCTACTTAGATATCCTCTGTCTAGTGTTTATCTATCCATTTCCATTATTATGATTTCTCTGTATGAAAATATACCTTTATTATTATCCATCTGATGTATCTTTATTCAGTTTACTTTTTCTAGTAAACTTTAATCCGATGTATTCAATATATGTTTGTCCGATGAAATCACATATCTCTATCCAGTGGATATTTATACTACTCTCTGACTGATTCTCTTCATATACAACCTCTAACCGATGATTGTCCGTCTGATAACATCATGTATCTTAGTCTAATGTCTGTCTATCTGATGCTACTCAACTTCATCTCAACCTTTGCACTCCCTTCTCCACTTGGAGTGCCTTTTACATTTCTCCATCCAATGATATCAAAAATAAACATTTATTATTCCTTTTGTGTTTCTTTCTAATGGAACTTCAGCTGTTGCAACTTCCTCGATATCTCTATTCAGTGTTCTACAAGGGTTTCTTCTAGAAGATATAATAAAAAGCTATCCTATATCAGGTAGGCTTCATACAACTCTTCAACTGATGGACTACACATGTTTTCTCTATCTGATAGCATTGAAAAGCTATCATCTTTCTGATGACTTTGTACAACCGTAACTTCATAGATACTTCTCCATATAACCACAACTCAACCCTTATAACTTAGTCTAATTCCCGATAAGAACTTCTCTAACTCCTATATATGATCATTATATATCGGGTCTCATCTTCGTCTGATCATTCTATGACTGATAACAATAATTTCAGCAACTAGTCTTTATATATTTTCATTTTTGAACTTTTTACCTTGGTCTACAAACTTCTCTGCTCAATCACATAGGGCACGCCCATATGATAATTTTGTTATTGCTATTAAACCATTATATTCTCACACTTTATACTTATCACCTTTTTATTACTTTTAATAGAGCCCATCTTCTCCTTTGAACATTCATGTACAAATACATTTGGACTTTATCTAGGATCATGACTTTCTTTACGATGTTAGGAACTTGAATGTCGCCTATACATCATCCGACTTTGTAAAGAAACTTTCTTACACTCTATAATGAATGTCGCCTATACAAATCCAACAACAACTTCTCTCAAATTTCTCTATGAACACATATTGACACATTGACAACAAATGAAACTAAACACACTTTGGCACAATAATAACCAACCTTGAAAGTAACTTATAACATCAGTTATTCTTATAACTAATATTATAACTAAATTTGTCATAAATTATCAAAATAATTAACATCAAAAGTATTGAATATGTAACTTTTGATGTCGGTTATCATAATAACTATCACTAAAAGTCTCAAAATAATGATTTTAACATCGATTTATTTAATTTATGTTAAGAATAACACTTACAACATCAACTTGATTTACATTGGATAAAAAACCAATGTTAAAACTCAAAAAAAAAACAATGTTAAAATATATTTTTCCTATAGAGGATCCAATGACTTGGGTTTATATATATATATATATCAGTTGGGTTAGGTCACATGAAGCTAGATCATACCATTTGATTCCATATATGACTTGACTATCGAAATGTTAGATCATCCTTTTATTAGTATGATTGAACCTTCAATTTTTTTATATTCTTATATTCTTATTTTGATTTTAATTATTCTTAATTTTTTTTAATGAAATATGTTATAATTTTTTTGTTTACAAAGACATTTTTTTATAAAAAAATATTACTATTAATGATGAGTGTCACAATTCTCATGGATGGTTATTCTCATAAAATTTGTTTCTATAGTAGCCCAACATTTTCTTCCATGACTATTACATCATTTTTAAGATAAAATAAAATAATAGTAATACATTAAAGGATTTAAAGGTTTAGTAATTTGAGAAAATTAGGCTCATACATCACTTGTATATAATAAAACATAAAAATTATTTAAACCCTTATTCTTTATTCTTCTAAAAGATCTCACATTATCTTTAGTACTTTTAATCACCTGAGTATATACATCAAATAAAGGGGTGAGATAAAATCCCAATAAGGTGATGGATAACATCGAAGGAATAAGAGGCACAAATCAATAGTACATGGGTGAGCATAATCATCATCATATAATAATCATAGGATCATCATTATAAGATTGAGGGAAATATTTGATAAAGGAATGGAATGTGGAATATAAATAATAATGAAACATCAAAACATAGTGGTAAAATACCACACATAGTTGGGAATAAATCTAGCATCATTTCCACTCATTACATATGTGTATAAATCATAACACCATAATTATGAAAAAGGAAAACATCATGTTCATGTATAATAAACACAATATCATGTGATATATCACATTACCCAATGAAATGGAGTGATATATAATTTTGGGCCTACCCATCACATCATAAAATTCTCATAATCACACACACCACAAAGAGCGTATAACAATCATAATCATGAAATAAACCCATGGAAGGGAATTAGTTTTATAAGGATTTAACATTTAATATTTCATGGAATAAACTTTTGGGTTCAAAAATGAATAATGGAAATCATATTTTTTCATAAATCATCATCATTTCTGAGTGGATAAGAAATAACTCAATAGGATTTAATGTAATGGTTTTGGACAATAAATTCATTTTGAATAATCTTTGAAATTCGATTAAAAATAAATTTGAAAGGGTATAAACATGTATATCCAAAAAAATAAAAGGTAAATAATAGTGAAAATGAATTTTAGGGATATTATAGGAATATTAATTATGTAAAAAATGAGAATTTAGAGATAACCTAAAATAAGGAGTTGGGTTCAAGAACCCCCTTACCTTAAATATTGCATTATTTCACCGCTTTTCCACCTCTTGGATAATAAAATTAAGTTTATTAAAACATGGAATTAGAAATTAATTATATCAATTTTTTTTCACTCTTGATCAATTATAACCATTTTATTATATTTCTTAATTACCTTCATTAAATATGAAACATTTTGATATTATATTTTCCTTAAATATCCTACTTTGTTTCAATTTTTCTAGTTTTGTTCAAGGTCATTTTTACATATATAGAATCAATTATAGAAGCTGAAAATAAGTATATTTATATATTTATATACCATAAATAATTTATTATAACTATAAATAAGGGTAATGATAAGAAAATAATTGACAAAATCCTCATTGGCGGTTAACTGACCGTTAATAGGGTATTGTTCATATAGGAGGTGCAATATATATAATATGTGATTATATTATAAATAACCCTTTTATAGGATATTAAAACTATCAAGATCATGTAAACATACTATTTAATTGTTTTAGGAAGGTCTGAATTATAAAAGAAAAAGAGTATAGATAATTAGAAATGGAAAACTAAATAAAAATATTAAAGGACATTACCTCTTTTTTGAATTTTTTCCTTTTATATGACCCCTAACTTTTTAAAATATTAGAGTTTGGTTTATATATAATGTACCTAATAATGTTAAGGGTATTTAGAGGGAAGATTTGGGTAGATATTTAGCTTTAGTAAGTGGAAGTGAAGTGTCTTTCCAAGGGGAGGAAGATAAGTTATTTATATTTGAGGAGAGGGGTATTTTTAGGATAAAATATTGAATAAAATATAATATCCAAAGTAAACCTTTTAATAATAAAAATTTTGACATTATAAAATATATTTTAATAAAATATAATTATTTGAGGACCTTGAATCACTTTATAATTATAATTTATTTGTTTAATTAAAAGGGAAGGAGAAAAATGGAAAAAATGTTTATTTAAAGGGAGACTTTAGACTTTTAGAATTTGGAAATTACATTTTAGGTTTGGAAATTAAGTTTTTTATTTTTAAATTACCCATATATCTTATTAATTTTTTTGGGTTAAAATAACCAAATTAACACTTATTAAGTCATTATTAAATCATTATTATATCATAAAACATGCAGTATTTGAACAACAATATTTTTACTATTCATGTAAAAATTGATGTTTCTCAAAAAATTATCAAAAAATTAACCCATGGTAAATTTAAATGTTATGATTTAAAAAATGAAGTTCATTTTATCAAAATAATTTTATAACATGGGTAATTTGAATTATTAACATAAAAATTATGATTTTTGTGAAATACATTAAAATAAAGTTTATTAAAAAAGATACTTATAATTTCTTTGAGTTTTTAACCTTGATATTTATTTTATGGTATTATAATATTTATATTTCATTAAATTAATAATGGTAAATATTATTTTTATTAAATATCATTATTTTTAGGTCAAATTACTATTCTAACGGTCAGGTTACTATTCCCAATGACCATGTTACTATTCCCAATGGTCAAGTTACTATTCCAATGGTCAAATTACTATTCCAATGGTCACATTACCATTCCTGTAATCATATTACCTCATATAAGTACCTATTTATTCTTTAATTCAATATTCACTACAATTCCTCCCAAGGTTTTATATTTTCCATTTTCTAAGATGTTGATTGGTTTATTAATATTATATTTCTTTTCTATAGTATTGTTTGTGGGGGTGATGATTCTAAAAGATCATAAGGATCCAAATTTTACAATTACAAATTTTCTATTTTCTATTTCTTATCCCATTGCAATTTTTTGTATTTTCATGGTTTTAGTTGCTGACTAATGTAGTGATCTATATTAATGAAATAAAGTGTTGTTATAGTAATATAAAATATAATATAACACACATTTATTCAAGAAAAAAATACTACTTATAAATTCTGGGTCATTATATTCTTTCCCCCTTTATAAATTTCATCCCTAAAATTTCAATTCAAATTCTAAATTTAGAATAGATGAGGGTACTTTTTTTCATTGTTTCCTCCAGTTACCACGTTTCCTCTTCATATTTATGGTTTCATCATAATAATTTTACAAGGTAAGTTGTCTTGTTGAATAGAAATTTGTCTCTACAGTCCAAGATCTTCAGTAGATGCTCCTCACAAGAGAGTTCATTCTCCAGTTATACCACCTATAGATTCAGTACATGCGAGGGGTTGGGTATGTACTTCCTTAGGATAGATATGTGAAACACATCATGACCTTGAGCCAAGTTTTGTGGAAGTGATAGTCGATAGGCCACTTCTCCTATGTGATTAATGATTTCAAAGGGGATCATGTACTTAGGGATACACTTAACTTTATTTCCATACCATATAACTCTATTTAATGGTGATATTCAAAGGAAAACTTTGTATCTAACTTTAAACTCCAAGTCCATTTGATGGTTGTCAAAATAGATCTTCTTTAGACACTAAGTAGATTTTATATGTGGTTGGATGACTCGTACCTTCTCTATCATCTCTTACAAAAGATTGGGTCTAAGTAGATTTTGTTCACCAACTTTATCCCAAAAATTAGGATTTTTACATTGCTTCCCATATAGAGATTCATATGAATCTATTTGAATACTTTAGGGGATGTTGTTTTTGTATGAGAAATTAAATAATTAGAGATGTTGATTCCATCCACCTTTAAATTCCATTGAGTATACTCTCAGTATGTCCTCAAGTGTCTGACCGGTCCTTTTATATCACTATCAATTTGGGGGTGATAGGTCATACTGAAATTCAATTCAGTATTTAGAGCATGTTGAAGACTTCTCCAAAATTTATAAGTGAACCTTCAATAATGATTATAGATGATCTAAAGTGGTTCCCCATGAATCCTCACCACATTACATATATCTTAGAAAGTTTTTCAAGCAATAAATATTCCTGAATAGTGATGAAGTGGGTAGTCTTGGTGAGTCAACCCACCACAAACCATATCACTTTACTTCCTTTTTATTTCTTTGGGAGACTAGTAAAAAATTATATGGTGATGTTCTCCCATTTACATGTGGAATTGGGAAATGGTTTCATCATCCCCTTAGACTTCTATTGCTATACATTAGATTTCTAATATACTAAGCACATTGAGGTGTACTTAGAGATCTCCTTCTTCATGTTGTCACACTAGAAGTGCTCTTGAAAATCATAGTACATATTGGTACTTATAGTATGGATGGATAAATATGACTTATGTGAATTATCCAATATCTATTTCTTAATATTAGGTGACGAAGGAATGCAAAGTCTAGTTCCAAACTGAATGACACCATCTTCATTGATGTTGAATTCATGAAGCTTCCCCTTCTTAACCGATTCCACCTTCTTTTGAAGCTTTAGATCATCCCTTTTTACATCCATGATCTTCTCTTGGATATATGGTCAGGTAATCATTTGGTAAAGGTAGTATTTATTCCCTTATATTATGATTTCCATATCTATATTTTGTATATACATGAAGACATGGTCTTTCTCAATCCACATAATGGATAAAGTATCCGGTTCTTTTTAGATAAAAACATCAACTGCAATATTTTCCTTTTTATAATAGTATTGAATAGAGTAATCATAGTCCTTGATTAGATCTAATCATCTTGATTGATGCATGTTGAACTATTTCTGTGTGAATATATCGTCTAGAATATTATGATCTATATATACATCACACTTCTCACCATATAGGTAGTGCCACAAAATATTCAAAGAGTAGATCATAGCTACTAACTCAAGATCATAATTCAGGTAGTTCTTATCATGGATCTTCAACTGTTATGAGGGATATACTATCACTTTATCATTCTTCATGAGTACACAACCCAAGACTTTTTTGAAGCATCACTGTATATCACAAAAACTTCTCCACTTTATGGTAGTGTGAGTATAGCCCTAGTGATTAGCATCTTCTTGAGCTCCTTAAATGTTTCCTCACATTATTCTATCCATAAATACTTTACCCCATTTTTTGTTAACTTAGTTAGTGAACTAGACAATCGTGGGAAATTTTTCACAAAACGTCAATGGTACCCAACTAATCCAAGAAAATTATAGATTTCCATGACACTTATGGGTCTAGGCCATTTCTCAATTGACTTTGACTTTGACTTTGAGTGGTCTATATAAATTTCCTCACTTGTGATCACATTCCCCAAGAATGTGAATTTTTGTATCCAAAATTCACCCTTTCTGAACTTAGCATACATTTTATCCTTTGTTAATGTTTCCAGCACAATCCTTAGATGCTATTAATGTTACTCATTTTTCTTGCAGTAACTGAGAATATCATTAATAAAGACTACCAATTTTTTTGGAGTTAGTCTCTAAAGACTCTATTCATGAAATCCATGAAGATTTATGAGGTATTAGTAAGTCTAAAGGTAATCACTATGAAATAATATTGTCCATACCTTGTACGAAATACTGTATTATAAATATATTCCTTATTAAACTTTATTTTATGGTATCTAGAACAAAGATACATCTTTGAGAATTACCGATAACCTAGAAGTTGATCAAATAAGTCATAAATCCGTGATAGAAGATACTTTTTATTTATGATGATCTTGTTGAGATCTTGAAAATTGATATACAACTATGTTGATTTATCCTTTTTCTTGAAAAAGAGAATTGATTCACCCCAAGGAAATGCACTAGGGTGTATGAAACATTTTTCTAAATGCTCTTGAAACCGCTTTTTTGACTCCTCTAGTTTGATCGGGGCCATCCTATAAGGGATTTTGGAGATAGTAGTGTCTTAGGGTATAAGCTCTATTGATAAATATACCTCATTATTTGGGGGAAGTCTGTGTAACTATTTGGTAAATACCTTAGTATGTTCTATTATAATTGTAATTTTCATAGGGTTGATACTTTCCTTTGACTCAACCATTTGGGAAAGGTATACTTCTTCATTGGGTATCAACACCCAAATCATTGAGGTATTTTCCAAAGGATATTCATGTTCTTCCTTACATTTTTATATGATAATGGGATGGTTTGGAATATAGAAAGATATTTCCTTTTCCTGAAATTTTATTTGATCTATATATAATGAGATCCGATCCATGCCTAGTATAATATCAAATTTCACGAAGGGAAGGATTATGAGATTCACTGGAAGAATCTTCCCATAGATGCTAATAGAAAAATATTCCAACACTTGGGTTGCATTGATCACACCACTATGTGTTTTTATGAATATATTTACTTTAAGGTATAATTGTTTTTATTTAAATGTTCTAGAAAACTTACATTACATAAAGAAATGAGTAGAAAAAAAATCAAATAAAACCTTTTCAATTATTGAGTGAATAGGAAGTTTACCTTGTACAACTTCATTTTAATTTTCCACCTTAGTGGTAGTGATGGAATAATAATTCCCTTGATCCTTCATCTTTAGTTTTTGCTAACACTAATTACCCTCAACAACCTGTGGTTTAATGAACCGACTTTCATAGTTTCTTTCATCCCTACAGTTAAATCATTGAACCATGAGTGGTGTATTGTGAGGTGAATTCCTTTCCTCCCTCATGTTGGCTGACTTATTCATGTCTCTTTAACATTAAAAATATTGGTGGACTTCTCTCTTATACTTGAAGCATTTACTTATCCATTTTAGGAAATTCCCATGATAATTTTTCCCAAATTTTTAACATGTGGGTGGTTGGATCTTCTTTCCTCATTTTTAATTTGATCCCCTAACTTGAAACCCTATATTTTGTTTCTTATCTCCATAACCACGGGACCATTATACAACTCCATATCCACTTTGATATCACATGAAACTACTTATTCATAACTCCCAAATTCTTAGATAGATAGAGCCATTAGAAGGTGTGGTTTTAAATCATTAATGAATCTTTCTATTTTTCAATAATTGTTTATAAAAAAACCTGAGTATCATAAAATCCATGTGAAAGTAACCTTGTAATCCATGAAAAATTCACCCCCTTCTTCTTAATCTATATTAATTATCTCCCCATATTTGTTTGAAGAGTTTGAGGGAAATAATTGTTAAGAAATAGTTTCTTAAAGTCTCCCCACTCCATTTCTTCCATTTCATCCTTTTTCTTGGTATTATTTATCAATTCCCACCATTGATCATCCTCTCTATATAAATGATATGAAACCAAGGTAACTTTATCCTTCTCAGAACAATGGAGCACAA
This sequence comes from Viscum album, assembly GCA_963277665.1. Lineage (NCBI taxonomy): Eukaryota > Viridiplantae > Streptophyta > Magnoliopsida > Santalales > Viscaceae > Viscum > Viscum album. The sequence goes on from OY728156.1 coordinate 1,816,204,381, forward strand.
AAAATATATTCTCCATTGAGTTAATCCACTATTCCAAAAAAGGCGTATCATAATATCTTCAAAACTTTGGTGGTTATTGATGCATAAAGGACTTAATTAATAATTTATACTTATTGGGTGAAGGTGGATATTCCACATGGTTCAGGTTATTGTTCATAGTCTAAGATAGCTGGGTAATCATTTCCATGAAGTTTTGAACTCCATTACCCATTTCATTATTAATATTGTTCAAAAAATCATTTAATTTTCCATTAAATAGGTTGATGTTATGGTTTCTCATGGTTCCCACCATTTTCTAAAATATAAAAGGTTTAAAAAAACATAAGTTAACAAAGCATGAATAAATAATTTATTCTTGTACATAAATTAATTCTAAAGTTATATCTTATGGGATCCCTATGTTTAGAATTTTCTTCTTATCTAATGATGAATCTAGGATCATATACTTTAATATTTTATAGCTTTAAAATAAATAATTACTTTAGCCTTATATCCTTTATAATTATTTGTATAGAGTTTTTGATTAACCAAAGAATATCCCCCAGGAGTGTCAAACCAGGTGTGTAGCAAGGTATCTTTGTCATGCACTAGGTGATGATTGAGTTAATACCCAACTCACCCATTTTAGGGTTATTACCCCTAGATATAACTATTCCAAATATACATACACTTGTAATATGAAGACATGGATTTCATTTCTCAAAAACTAAAACTCTTATACTTTATGAAAACTTAGGATGTTTATCTATACATAGACTTATCCTATTGGTTTTCACTATTGTTTCCTAGTATTAATTCCAAAATTAACTAGTTTGTAACATTTGATACAAACCATAGTGACTCAAAATTTTATTACATGGATATTATATAATATTTAAGATAAATAAAATAACAGTAATACATTCAAGGATCAAAAGGTTCAGTATATTGGGAAAATTTAGCTCATACATAACTTGTATATAATAAAACTTAAACATTATTTAAATATATATTCTTTATCCTCCTAAAATATATCACATTCTCCTTATTTCAAGTAATCACATGAGGATACACATCAAAGAAATGGGTGAGCTACAAGCTTAGTAAGGGGAGGGATACTATAGAAGGAATAAGATACGCACATCAATAGTACATGGGTGAGCATAATCATCATCACATCATAATAATAGGATCATCATCATAATCATGTGGGAAAAATTTAATAAATTCACGGAATATGGCATATGAATAATAATGAAACATCATAAAAAAGTGGTCAAATACCACACATAATTGGGAAAAATCTAGCATCATGTTCACACATAACATTTGTGTATAAATCATAGCATCATAATTGTGAAAAAATATAGCATCATGTTCATGAATAATACATATAATATCATGAGATATATCAAATTACCCAATGAATTACCCTAAATTTCCCTAAGGCGTTCTTTTTTATTTATTTTTGGATAATCCCTATTTTAAGGGTTGAAGGGGAACCCTTACATGACCTGTAGTCCCAATGCACAAGGCCCATACATGACCTAATAAACCCATAGAAAGGAATGAGTTTCGTAAGGATTTACCATATCATACTTCATGGAATAACCTTTGGGGTTCCCAAATGAACAAGGGAAATCATATTTTGGCATAAAACACTATCATTCTTGAGTAGAGAGAAAACAACTCAAGAGGATTCAATGTAATGTTTTTGGAAAATAAAGTCATTTTGAAGAATCTATGAAATTGGCTTAGAAATCATTTTGAAAGGGTAGAAACACATATATACCTAAAAATAGAACATAAAGAATAGTGAAAATGAATTTTAGGGACATTAGAGGAATGTCCATTATGAAAACAATGTTAAATAGGAGATAAACCAAAAGAAGGAATTTGGTTCGAGAATCCCCTAACCTTAAATCCTACTTTATTTTGTTGCTTTTCTACCTTTTGAATAAAAAACATAGGTTTATTAAAACATGAAATCAAAAGTGAATTATTTTAAAAAATTTCAATATTTATTAATTATAATAATTGTATTATATTTATTAATTCCCTTTGTTAAATTTGAAACATTTTGATATCATACTCCGCTTAAAATATACCGTTTTTTTTCAATTTCTCTATTTTTGTTCAAGTCTGTTTATACATAAATAGAATAAATTATAGAAGATTGAAATAAATATATTTATAAATTTATATGTCATAAATAATTTATTATCACCAGACATAAGGTTGGTGATAAGAAAATAATTGTCAACGTGCTTGTTGGCGGTTAACCGACCGTTAACGGGGCTTTGTCCATAGGGGAAGTGAAATAAATATAATATGTGATTATATTAAAAATAATACTTATATAGGATATTAATATTATAAATATCATTTAAATATATTTTTTTAATTATTGCAGGATGGTTTGGATTAGAAAATAAAAGGAGGATAGGGAATTAGAAAAGGAAAACTGAATAAAAAGACTAATGGACATCCCCTCTTTCTTGAAGTTGTTTCTTTTCTAAAACCCTTAACTTATTCAAATTTTGGAGTTTTATTACTTTATAATGTACCTAAGGATGATAAGAGACTTTATAGGGAGGATTTGGGTAGAGATTTAGCTTTTTTAAGTGAAAGTGAAATTTTTTTCCAAGGGTAGGGAGAGGGGTTATTTATAATTAAGGAGAATGGTATTTTTAAGATAAAATATAACATCCAAGGAAAACCTTTAAATAGTAACATTTTTGACATTATGAAATATATTTGAATAAAATATAATTATATAAGGAATTTTGATCACTTTATAATTTGAATTTATTAGTTTAATCATAATGGAAAGAGAAAAATGAAAAAAATATTTATTTAAAGGGACACTTTAGACTTTTATACTTTGGAATTTACTTTTTTGGTTTTGAAATTAAGTTTATTATTTTTAAATGACACATATATGTAACTAATTTTTTTGGATGAAATAACCAAATTAAAATTTATTAAGTCATCATTACATCATTATTATATCATAAAACATGTGGTATTTACAAAATAATATTTTTACTGCTCGTGTAAAAATGGAAGTTTCTTAGAAAATTATAAAAAATTAACCCTTGGGAAATTTTAACATGATGATTCTAAAAATAAAGTTAATTTTATCAAAATAATTTCATAACATTGGTAATTTTAATTATTATCATAAAAAATTATGTTTTTTTTGAAATACATTAAATGCAATTCCCCACTGTCTTTGCTAGGGTGGTAAGGGTTTGGGGTGGGGGGTGAGAGGTAGGTTACGAGGTTAAGTACCCAGGCCTGTAAGATTACTGTAATTTTTTTTGTATTGTGTTCCACTATGGAAAATATAATTGACCTTATACATTAAAATACAATTTTTTTTAAAAAGTAGTTATAATTTCTTTGAGTTTTTAATCTTGATATTTATTTTATAGTATTATAATATTTATATTTTCTTAAATAAATCATGATAAATATTATTTATATTAAATTTTATTATTTTGAGGTCAAATTACTATTCCAATGACTTTTTTACTATTCTCAATGGTTTGATTACTATTCCCAATGGTCATATTACTATTCCAATGATCACATTACTATTCCAAAGGTCATATTAACTCCTATAAATACCTCTTCATTATTTCATTAAGCATTAACTACAATAACTACCAAGGTTATATATTTTACTTTTTATAAGATGTCAATTGGTTTAAAAATATTATATTTCTTTTCTATAGTGTTTTTCATGGGGGTGGTTATTCTATCAGATTGGAAGGATCCAAATTTTTACCGATTTACCTTTTCTATTTTCTTTTTTTATTAAATTGTAATGTTTGGTATTTTCATGGGTTTAGTTGATGACTAATGTAATGATATCCATTAATGAAATTAAGTTTTGGTATATTACTATACAATATAATATAACATACATTTATTCAAGGAAAAAAATCCTGCTTATAAAGTCTAGGTCATTATAGTTTCCCCAATTCTTATCCCTATTATTATCCTTTAGAAATAGATCATGATCATATCCATTGATTGAATTTGAAGGATAATAAGCATAATTTTGGACCATCAATCATGTATTGTATAAGTCTATAAATATGATATAATATGATAATAGAATAAGAACTTTTATCCTATATAAGTTATTATACCTCTTATCTATTTATTTTATATTAGTATTATGATTTTGAATTTGTGATTGTTCACAATAATTTTAGGGATATTTTATGGTATAATAAAAATTATTAGAAAATTAAAAAGCATATAAAATCTAATTTTGAGGATATCACAAGCTAAAAATATGAAAACTGTATAAAAAATGAATAAATTTTGTAAACATGTACCATTCACTAAAGAATCCATTAATAAATCTTTAAACACCATATCATGGGTTTTAGAGAGACCACAGAGTGAAAACCAAAAGATTTACCACCACCATAGTTATCTATAGGTCAAAAGAATCATTCGATGGTCGGATGAGATATATCCTTCCTCTATGACATGCTAGTGCATCAAACAAAAAGAAGAAGGGTGAAGAAAGATTTAGGTTATAGGGAGTTTTTGTCAAGTATCAAGAACCAAAACTCAATACCACCATTATATAGTAGTAGATTTAAATAGACTTGAGGATTCTCCTCGATGATGCTATAATTAACTCATGCAGTCATAGTGCATGGGTTAATTCCACTTCCAATTCATACATCACATATATGAATGAAATACCCCCTCATGTTTTATATTATGAAATAGTTCCTTAAATGATATCTTTAGTGGATGATTTCTTGAGTGTTTAGCCACATCATAAAAGGAAGTGGTATAATCTTCCATGAAAAACTATATAGATATGTATCACATACATGCTATGGATTTAGGGAATATATCTCCTTCAATCTCACACTTGCACTAAATCCTCACAGACTTTGTTCCATTTTCACCTTACATTATATCATATATAATAAATTGGGAAATAATATCCAAAAACCATTTTTAGATATATTCCAAAACAATTTTGGGATTATATCATTAACTTCACATTGTATCATATCATATGAAATGCCTTGTAAATACCCATCCACTTTAGGATTAACTCAAAAACAAATTTAGAGACTATATTTGATTCAAACTTAATTCATATCCAATAAAACAACAATTAAGACCCCATAGGCCTTTATATCATTGAAAAAAATATAAATGTTCGAATTAATAAGTGTAAAAAAGAGTGGCCTCTAGAAAACATCAATTATAAAAAATCTATAAAGGGATCTAGTGTGATCTCCATCAAACAAATATATCTTAATACCAATTTCCACCAGTCCGTATCTTATAAAAAATGAATTCTTATATTTTCATTTTTTCCAAGACATCAAGTGACCATGGGACATGCAATATGTCAATCCCATATAGCTTACTCAAACATTCTTGATTCTCAAAGTATATGTTGAACTGTTCAATGAATACATCACATATCATTAAACCTTATGGATAATCACATCACATGTCCCTTATCCAGATAAACATATAATATCTAGGTGAGGCCACACACTTCCATAGTCTATCTCAATATAGGGCCTATATGTCATACTCATTATATAAGAGGAAAAATTCCATCTTGGTTGAGCTCCAACTGAAGACATGATCAACAACATACTTAACCACCCCCATATTAGCTAAGTCAATTTATAGACTTGCATTAGTAGGGTATTAAAATATGAAGGTTCTCATTCTAGGTATCTCTCCAACCTCAGGTAATGGGGGCTTAAATATTATCTATGTACCCTTAGTATACCAAATACATCTTTATGAAACTCCATGAGGTATACTTAGTGGGTCATCCATCGTACACAAAGAATCCTATTATTTATTTTATTACTCATGAGAATACTCTATATCTCCATAAAATAATACTGATCAATATAACCTTTAACATTTTATCATAACCTATAATACTTCATGATGGACATAGGATAGGGATAACTCAAAGTCATATTTTGAGAGGTAAATTATCATTACACTTCATGAAATGTATATCTATATATACATTTATACAAACAACATGTACACATGATAAATCATAGATTACCTCAAATATGATACATTTTATATTCCTCAACTCTTCTAATAATATTTAACAAACCCAACATAAGTGCCTTCCTATCATATAATATATGATAAACTTACAAATCATCCTTATGTATACTGTACTTTTAGGGGGTTTGTTAATTCATTACTTCATATGTATTTTTTTCACATATCTATGTGACCATCTGATAAAGCCCTCATAATAACTCTTTATTAAGTAACATATATAAATAAATAAAGTTTGAATAATGGTGAGATTTAGGAATCATATTCTAAATGATCAACTATTTGAACATATTCAAACTCTTTAACTTCACAACATAAAATGTTACTATCACGACCCATCCTCAGGGCCCGTGCCATGACTACCCCAATCCCGCCTTCCATAGGCCAGGGGCTAGCGACTAGCACCAAAGGCGTAAATCCCTAAGCTGGGAAGGAATTGCCTTTATGAAATTAAACAAACACAACAGAGTACACAACAAGAAGTAAACACTAAGTGAATACTGTATACAAAAAGTAGTGCTGAAAGTAAAGGAGATAAAAATACAAGCCCAACAGTAAAGTACAGGTTCAACGGAAAGCAAGTACAACTGAAAAAGGGACAACAACTAAAAAGGGCAGCTCCTGGAACGTCCGCCGAGTATCCTACCTGAAGGGTAGGTACAGATGTCCACCTCAGCACTCCACATCTATCACTCCGCTCCGTGTACCATCTTTCCATGTGATCCACCTCTGGGTACCGTTCGGTCCTAGCTCGCTCTCTGCCTCCATCAACACTGTCCGTCATCTGTATCCAACACAACGAGGTGCGGGCATAGCCCGTGTAGGGGTGAGTATAACGATACTCAGTAGGGACCCCGAGACCCCCGAAGGTCTCCCAGAATCCACAAAGGATAAACCATAGAAGAAAGATACAACCACGAAGTATCAACCAACCCTATTTAGGTATATGCCCATACATATACCTAAGTTATCAATCTCAGTTCGCCTCCGTCTCTCGGGCCCAAGCACAACCCAGTCCACACAGGAAGTAAAGTCAATCAAATCGATGATAATGATTGAAAGTCAAGACTCAGCTCACACAGTTATACATATTTCATATAGCAATAGAGATGATCAGATGTAGTCACTGATTCATCTAAGCTGTTGGACCCACACAAGATACAAGACCAACTAAGTTGTCAGACCCACAGAGGATACAAGACTAGCTACTCTGTCAAACCCACACAGGATACAAGTACAGAGGTCAAAATGCCGGACCCACACATGATACAAGAACAGTATTCATCGCTTTTGAACACACAAAGGATTCCAGTACAGTAGTCATCGCTGTCAAACCCACGGAGGATCCCAATACAGTAGTCGACGCAGTCGCAGCCAGCTCTAGGGTTCCCGCACACAGCACACTCGATTCCGGGAGGGTCCGCTCCTTGAGAAAAGGGTTTGAAAAATCAACTATCACGAAGTCCATAGTTTATGTATCCCGAAGTTCCGCCTCATCAAAAAGAACCCAATGCGACAGACGACGCGTCAATCAGATGCCCGATCTGAGAGTTATTGGCTTTTCTGTTCTAGGGGCCCGGTTGGAATTATGCTCATTCCAAACCCAGCCATTTTCCAAAGTTTTCCAAAAATCACTGAGAGTATCACAAAAGGAATGCCTCGTTGCAAGGGTCCCAGTGCTGTGGACGACACGTCGTTCAGATGCGCGGTCTTGAAGATATCCACGTTTAAACGTATCGGGCCCAGCTCGTCAAGACCCGTGGGCTGGCGGGTTGGCCCGACCCGGTTTGGCGGTCCGACCCAGTTGGGGGTAGGCCCGAACCGGGTGGCAGACGGCCCGACCCGCGCAAGGCGGCCTGGTCCGTGCCGCTGGTGGCCCGACCCGGTGGCTGGCCGCGGCTCAGCCAACTGGCCGAGCGATGCGGGGGGGGGGGGGGGGGGGGCATGGCCCCTCAGTTTCGTGAAACGACGGCACTGAGCGGCGGCGCCCCTCCTGCCCGGTCGGCCGAAGCTGGCCGGTTTTTCCGGCTCAAGCGGCCTGTGGATTGCGGTCCGCGGTTCCTCCGCACGCGGTACCCGCGGGTGTCGCGGCTCCCTTCAGCCCGACCGGCAGACCGTCGGCCGGTTCGCCGCCGAAGCGGCCTGCGGAGCGCGGGCCGCAGTCTTCCTGCAGCACGATGCCAAGGAGGTGCCGCGGTCCTCCAGCCCAACCGGTCGTGAGACCGGCTGGTTCTTCTTCGGCCGAGCGGCCCACGGATGCTGGCCACGGTCTTCCTCCACGCGGCCGGCGCGTAGCCGCCGCTACCTCCGGTTGTCGACGCCGCCACCCTCCCCATCCCGTGGTTCTCCTTCGGCATGGTGAGACGACACCACACCTTCTTGACTTTTCCCCCGTTGACAAATTATCAATAAACCAACGGAGAAACATCAGACCGCGTTTGTTCGGCCCGCGCCCTCTACGTTAATTGATAACAAAGGCCACCGTCAAATAAAGCAAACATTGAAGAATCAAGGATATAATCTATTAATTCAAAATTAAACATAACCCCCCTCCCTCAATTCAAGGTACTTTGCACATCTACGAGCCACGGAAGACAGTGTCATGGAAGTCGGGCGTGGTGGAATACGGACGTCGATTCCGTTGATGTTGGGGTGCGTCTAAAGAGGAAGCGTCGTTGGATAAGTTCTTCGCGTTCTTCTTCAGAGATGTTCTTCGTTGAGAGAATGAATTTCCACTAAGAGTTTTCTCCCAAAGTCCCCCCACAAATATTTGCCAAGAAAAAATAATAATAGGCTTCCCCTAAAATTATAATCTTTCCATGAATTTCAAATTAATTCCAATGAACTCATGACACCTCAAAATAATTAATAAAGGCATTAATTATTATTGAGTTGGTAACATTATGAGGGGAAAGTGGAAAGTCTCCACTTAATGTGGGATTCCAAAGGTTTAAGGGGTTAAAAGGGGGGTTAAGTGCTCGTGTGGGCCCCACCACACATTATCCTCCCATGGGAGGTTATGTGGGGTGTGGGAACCACCTACAACCTCCCTTTGGTGGATTTAACCACCACCTTTATAAAATTTATATAGCACATAAATTTTATTTATTTTAATAAAATTACAAAAAAAAACTTTCAACCTGCATAAACCGTAACTACGGTAAAGGTCCCCTTAAGCGAATACTGGCGCCGCGAGTTCATCGGTGTCCTCAGATTTCAATTCCAAGCACCAGTTCAAAAGATAGAAAATCCCACACATACGTTTACTGAACGCACCCAAACAAAACTTCATAAATTGATTCTGGGCATACCGGGCCTCAGAATCAGGCGCCGTCAGAAACTGCTGACTCATAAAATTCCAAATAATTTAAGAAAAAAAAATTTCCTTGAAATTTATGGGTCTTTACATTACCCCAACCACATGGATTTACGTCCCCATAAAGGTACAACATACACTAGGGAAACAAAAGTGGGTATTGAGCACGCATCTGAGCCTCCCGCTCCCATGTGATCTCTTGGAGGTTCCCGTACTTCCAGCGAACATGCACCAGAGGAATCAACCATCCATGTAGTACCCACTCCTGACAATCCTCAATCTCCACCGGGACTTCTGTGAATGTCTCTCCGTCATCGATGTCCAGCTCCCCATGGTCGATGATGTGGGACGGGTTGTGCACGTATCTGCTCAGCTGAGATAAGTGGAAGACATCTTGCACCTGGTGCAACTGAGGTGGAAGGATCAGGCAGTAAGCCACCTCGCCTACTCTGATGAGGACCTAGAATGGTACAATGAAACATGAAGATAACTTTCCGCCTCGGACAAATCTCAATAGACCTCATTGAGGTGAGACCCATAGGGAGACGTGGTCGCCATCCTCAAACTCCAGTGGTCTCCGTCTCCTATCATCATAGGACTTTTGTCTACTCTGTGTAGTCTTCATCTGCTCCTGGATGATCTGCACCTTCTTTTTCATAGCCTACACCGTCTCTGGTCCTACAAGTGCTGACTCCCCTGGGTCTGTCCAGCACATAGGTGATCTTCAAGGTTGGCCGTACAGTGCCTTGTAAGGTGCCATCCTGATGGTAGAGTGGTAGCTGTTGTTGTACGCAAACTCCACCAAGGGTAAGTGATCCTCCCAAATATGACCAAATTTGAGGACACATGCACAGAGAATTTCCTAGAGAGTCTTAATGGTCCTCTCAGTCTGACCATCTGTCTGAGGATGGAAAGCGGTGCTCAAGCGAAGATACATCTCAAAAGCCTCCTGTAATACCTTCCATAGCCAGGAAGTGAAACGGGCATCTCGATCAGAGATGATAGTCGAAGGCACACCATGAATCCATACGATCTCTTAAATATAGAGGCATCCCATGCTCTCTACTAAGCCCTGCTGTCTGATTGGTAAGAATTGGGCCGACTTGGTGAGTTGGTCGACGATCACCCAGATAGAGTCATGTCCTCTGAATGTACATGGAATTCCCTTCACGAAATACATAGATATCCCATCCTAATTCCACTCTGGGACCTCTAAGGGCTGTACCAAGCATACTGGTACCTGGTGCTCTGCCTTCATTTGCTGAAAAGTGAGGCACCGTGATACAAACTCTGCTACAATATTCTTCATACCTGGCCACCAGTAATATCGTTTGAGGTCCTGATACATCTTCGACACTCCTAGATGTACCACTAGAGGGGAAGTGTGAAACTCCCTCAAAACCTCCTCTTATAATGCAACTGGTACCATGGTACGTACTCTGAATAGGATGACGTGATCCCCACCTTCATAAAATCCATCAGGTGCTTGTCCTGTGGTTATCTGAGCACATCGCGCCTCGCAGTCAACGTCCCCACACTGTGCCTCTATGAACCACTGTAGAAGTGGAGGAGTGACTATGAGAGACTGAAGAGAGGCTGCTCCATCTCTATCCATAAAGTATATCTTCAACGCAAACATCTTCTCCATCGCCTCTCCTAGAAATTGAATGCCCGATCTCCTACTGAGAGCATCTGCTACAACGTTCCCCTTCCCAGGAGTATAGACTATCTCAAAGTCATAGTCCTATAGGAACTCGAGCCATCACCGCTGTCTCAGGTTCACGTCCTTCTGCATGAAGATGTACCTGAGACTCTGGTGGTAGAGTAGACTGTAAATCACTCGCCCATCAGATAGTGCCACCACACCTTCAAGGCGAAGACCACTCCTGCTAATTCCAGGTCTTGGGTAGCGTAGTTCTACTCATGCTGTGTCAACTTCCATGAACCATATGTGATCACTGCTCGCTCCTGCATCAGGACATACCCGAGTCCGGTCCCTGATGTGTTGCAGTAAACTACGTACCCTACACCCTCCTCCGGTAGTCTCAAGATGGGTGCACTAGTCAGCCTTTGCCTCATCTCTTGAAAGATCTTATGGAATATCTTTGACCACATGAAGGGTTTCCCCTTCTTCGTCAAATCCGAAAGCGGTGCTTAAAATCTCCGATAGTATCTAGACAGACCCAGGAAACTCCGCACCTCCGTCACACTCCTAGGTGGCTCCCAAGAAAGTACTGCCTCGATCTTCACTGGATCTACTACAACTCCAGCCTCTGAGATGACGTATCCCAAGAAGTGAACCTCTCAAATCTAGAACTGGCACTTCGAGAGATTACTATAAAGATGGTGCTCTCAGAGTGTGTCCAGTACTACCCAAAAATGATAGGCGTGCTCCTCCTTAGTAGTCGAGTAAATCAGTATGTCATCGATGAAGACTACGAAAAATCAATCGAGGTAAGGCTGGAAGATCCTGTTCATGAGACTCATGAACAATACTGGTGTGTTGGTTATGCCGAAGGGTATAACCAAGAACTCGAAGTGGCCATACCGACACCTGAAGGTCGTCTTCTGTACATCCTCGTCTCGAAATCTGAGCTGGTGATAGCCTGACCTGAGTTCTATCTTTGAGAACCATCATGCTCCCTTGAGCTGATCTAAGAGGTCTCCAATCCTCGAGAGTGGGTACTTGTTCTTCATGGTCACCTGATTCAGGCGACAGTAGTCGACACATAGTCGCATGCTCCCATCCGCCTTCTTAGTGAACATAATCGGAGATGCCCAGGGTGAAACACTGGGTCGGATAAATCCCTTCCCCTACAAGTCCTCTAGCTGTACCCACAGCTCACGAAGCTCGGCGGGAGCCATCCGATATGTTGGAGTAGATATCGGTGCTGTCCTGGGGTACAGGTCAATGTAGAAGTCTACCTCTCTACGAGGAGGTAGTCCTGGGACGTCATCAGGTAAAAAATCCACATACTAATCCACCACAACAGGAAAAATCAGACTTCGCACATCAACCGCTCCGAGGATGAGACTAGCCAACTAATGTGTGATCGGCTGCCCCCTCCTATGCGTAAGTCCATCCTATGCTGCAAAGGATTCCTTCTCGCCGGTGAAGGTAAACCTGGTACCATCCGTGTGGACACACCGTAATTTGCACCTAATACAGTCAATCTGAGCATGAACTATGGATAACCAGTCCATACCTAAGATGACGTCGTAAGGCCTCGATGCTGCTACAAGACGATCCCAGCCAAAGCTCTCACCTCCTAGAGTAAGCTCACACTGCTGGCACCAGTGTGTAATCATCGAGTCTGCTCCTATAGGAGTCTATAGCCGTAAGTATCGAGCCAACGGCTCCTTCGGAATCTCCAATCTCTGAAAAAGGGCAGCGGCAATAAAAGAATTACTCTCACCTGTGTCTATAAGTACTGCAGCAAGGGTGGAGTAGACACAGATAGTACCTCGAATCATCTCAGGTGCGCTGTGGTCGTAGGCCTCAACTACCTAGAGCTGAGCCTGCCTTTGTCCGCCAGCTCCCTGTTGTCGGGGTGGACCTACTGGTGGTGGTGGTGGTAGAGCCATGAAACGTCGTCCACCACCCGCTGATATGCCAGCTCCTCTTCCACGTCTACCTGCTTCTGACAGACCACCAAGGTCGAACCTCTGCCTCTACCTAGGAGGTCCCTCTACTATCTGCTGCTCGTCCGCATGGCGGGTTGGTCAGTCACGAGCCATGTGGCCCTGCCCACCGCATGCATAGCATTACCTTCTCCTCGTAAGGATAAATCTATTTTGTGTGCCCCGTACAACCGAACCTGTATCCTGAGATCGGCCACCTAACGGCCTAGTCCGCTTGGACCTCTGCATCAACTATCTACTGCCGGCTGCAGAAGTCTCCGCTACGTGTCGTCCTGCAGAAGGTCTCACCGCTGGTGTCTGCTCAGCGAGAAAACTCTCCACTAGAAGGGCTCACTCCAGCACCGCCGCATGTGTCAGGATGTTGAGGGGAATCGTCGAAGCCCTGATCTCATGACTAAATCCCTGCTCGAAGGTCCAGGCCCTGAAGAATGGGTCCTGCACCATATTCGTGGAGTAGCGTGAGAGGTCGGTGAACCTCGCTGAGTACTAAGCTACTATCATGCTGCCTTGCTCTAGATGTAGTAACTCCTGAATCCGCACCTCATGAAGGGTGGCTGGAACAAACTCCGAGGAGAAGAGAATCTCGAAGTCCGTACAGAGTAAAGATGCCTTGTCATGCACCTGGAGCATCAAGCTCCACTATCTGCCTGCCGCTACATGCAAGAGACTCGCTGTAAGGATCACCATGAAGTCGACTGGTGTCCCTACAAATCTGAAAACTCTCACTACAACCTCTATCCAATCTTCAGCTGCCTGTGGGTTCGTCTCTCCATGGAACCTGGGTGGCCTCTATCGCTAGAATTCGTGCAACGCACTCAGGCAGCATGCACTCTCTGCTGTTGGGGCTGGTGGTATTGGTGGACCAACGGGTAGTGGTACCGCTGGTGCCTCCGCTGTGATGGGTCCCTACACCGAGACCTCGTTGCTCGGTGGGCTACCATCTCGTATGTAATTCGGAACCCTAGATGGCTGCCTTCGTGGGACCATCTTGAAAAGAAATAGGTGCACCACGGTTAAAACAGTATACCTGGTGAGCTGACACAAAGTATTCACAAAGAAAACTTTTTCAAAGAAACACACACGCAATCAGTGTTTTCATGCACTGAGTCGGAAATCAGAGGTCAGTGTCCTGGTGTATGGATATATTGACCGCTACACCAACACTGGTCTCCCTGGATTGAAAACCACACTCAATACTCTTAACACTATTGCTTCACAGAAATGAATGATCAGAGTCCTGAGTTCTGCGGTATAATTGACTCCTTTGATACCAATTTGTCACGACCTGTCCTCGGGGCCCGTGCCGTGACTACCCCAACCTCACCTTCCATAGGCCAGAGGATGATGACTAGAACCAAAGGCGTAAATCCCTATGCTGGGAAGGCATTTCCTTTATGAAAGTAAACAAACACAACAGAGTACGCAACAAGAAGTAAACACTAAGTGAATACTATTTACAAAAAGTAGTGCTGAAAGTAAAGGAGCTGGAAATATAAGCCCAACACTAAAGTACAGGTACAACGGAAAGCAAGTACAACTGAAAAAGGGAAAACAACTAAAAAGGGAAGCTCCTGGAATGTTCTCCGAGTATCCTACCTGAAGGGTAGGTACAAATGTCCACCTCAGCACTCCACGTCTATCGGTCTACTCCGTGTACCGTCTCGCCGTGTGATCCACCTACGGGTACCGTCTGGTCCTGGCTCGCTCTCTGCCTCCGTCAACACTGTTCGTCGTCTGTATCCAACACAACGAGGTGCAGGCATAGCCCGTGTAGGGGTGAGTATAACGATACATAGTAGGGACCCCGAGACCCCCGAAGGTCTCCCAGAATCCATGAAGGATAAACTACAGAATAAAGATACAACCACGAAGTATCAACCAACCCTACTTAGGTATATGCCCATACATATACCTAAGTTATCAATCTCAGTTTAGCTCCATCTCTCGGGCCCAAGAACAACCCAGTCCACACAGGAAGAAAATTCAATCACATCGATGATAATGATTGAAAGTAAAGACTCAGCTCATATAGGTATAT
This sequence comes from Viscum album, assembly GCA_963277665.1. Taxonomy (NCBI): domain Eukaryota; kingdom Viridiplantae; phylum Streptophyta; class Magnoliopsida; order Santalales; family Viscaceae; genus Viscum; species Viscum album. The sequence goes on from OY728156.1 coordinate 1,816,219,449, forward strand.
ATCTTTCTTATAGTGATAGAGATGATCAGATGTAGTCACTGATTCATCTAAGCTGTCAGACCCACAAAGGATATAGGACCAGCTAAGTTGTTGGACCCACACAGGATACAAGACCAGCTACTCTGTCAGACCAAAACATGATACAAATACAAAGGTCAAACTACCGAACCCACACAGGATACAAGAACAGTAGTCATCGCTATCAAACCCACGAAGGATTCCAGTATAGTAGTCATCGTTGTCGAACCCACTGAGGATCCCAGTACAGTAGTTGACGCAGTCACAACCAGCTATAGGGTTCTCGTACACATCACGCTCGATTCCGGGAGGGTCCGCTCCTCGAGCAAAGGGGTCGATACATCAACTTTCACGAAGTCCAGAGTTGATGTATCCCGAAGTTCCGTCTCATCAAAAGGAACCCAACGCGATAGACGGCGTGTCAATCGGACGCCCGATCCGAGAGTTACTGGCTTTTCTGTTTCAGGGGCCCGGTTGGAATTATGCTCGTTCCAAACCCGACCATTTTTCAAAGTTTTAAAAAACTCACTGAGAGTGTTACAAAAGGAACGCCTCGTAGCAAGGGTCCCAGTGTCGTAGATGGCGCGTCTTTCGGACACGTGGTCTTGAAGATATTCATGCTTAAACGTATTGGGCATGGCCCATCAAGTCCTGTGGGCTGGCGGGTCGGCCTGACCCGGTTTGGCGGTCCAACCCGGCTGGGGGTCGGCCCGGCGGGGCGCGGCCCGGCCCGGGAGGCAGGTGGCCCGGCCCGCGCAAGGCGGCTCGATCCGTACCGCTGGCAGCCTGGCCTGGCGGCCGGCGTGGATCGGCCAACTGGCCGAGCGGTGCAGTGGGGGGGGGGGGCAACCCCCCAGTTTTGTGAAACAGCGGCGCTGAGCGGTACCGCCCCTCCAACCCGGCCGGATGAAGCCGACCAGTTTTTCCGGCTCGAGCGGCCTACGGATTGCGAGCCGCGGTTCCTCTGCACGAGACACTAGTGGGTTCCGTGGCTCCCTTCAGCCCGACCAAAAGACGGCCGACCGGTTCACCGCCGAAGCAGCCTGTGGAGCGCGGGCCGCGGTCTTCCCACAGCTTGGTGCCAAGGAGGCGCCGCGATCCTCCAGCCCGACCGACTTTATCCAGCCGGTTCTTCTAGCCCGACCGGTCGTGAGACCGGTCGATTCTTCTTCGGTCGAGCGACCCATGGATGCGGGCCACGATCTTCCTCCATGCGGCCGGTGCGCGGCCTATACTACCTCCGGTCATCGATGCTGCCTCCTTCCCCGTCCCGTGGTTCTCCTCCGACATGGTGCGATGGCACCACGCCTTCTTTACTTCACCTCCATCGACAAATAAGCAATAAACCAACAGAGGGACGTCAGGCCGTGTTTGTTCGGCCTGCGCCCTCCGCATTAATTGATAACAGAAGCCAACGTCGAATAAAGCAAACATCAAAGAATAGAGGATATAATTTATTCATTCAAAATTAAATATAAACCCCCTACATTGATTCAAGGTACGTTGCACGTCGACGAGCCGCGGAAGACGGTGTCACAGAAGTCGGGCGTCATGGAATACGGACATCTATTCTATTGACGTCAGGGTGCATCTGAAGAGGAAGTGTTGTTGGAGAAGTTCTTCGCATTCTTCGTCAGAGATGTTCTTCATTGAGAGAATGAAGTTCCACCAAGAGTTTTCTCCCAATTTCCCCCCACAAATATTTTCCAAGCAAAAATAGTTATAGGCTTCCCCCAAAATTATAATCTTACCATGCATTTCAAATTAATTCCAATGAACTCATGACACCTCAAAATAATTAATAAAGGCATTAATTATTCTTGAGTTGGAAACATTATGAGGGGAAAGTGGAAAGGCTCCACTTAATGTGGGAGTCCAAAGGTTTAAGGGGTTAAAAAAGGGGTTAGGTGCTCGTGTGGGCCCCACCACACATTATCCTCCCATGGGAGGTTATGTGGGGTGTGGGCCCCACCTACAACCTCCCTTTGGTGGATTTAACCACCACCTTTATAAAATTTATATAACACATAAATTTTATTTAGTTTAATAAAATTCAAAAAAAAAACTTTCAACCTGCATAAAACGCAACTGCGGTAAAGGTCCTCTTAAGCAAATACCAGCGCTGCGAGTTCATCGGTGTCCTCAGATTTCAATTCTGAGCACTGGTTCAAAATATAGAAAAAACTGCACATACATTTACTAAACGTACCCAAACAAAACTTTAGAAATTGATTCTGGGCATACCGGGCCTCGAAATCAGGCGCCGTCAGAAACCGCAGACTCGTAAAATTCCAAAGAATTTAAGAAAAAAAATTTTCCTTGAAATTTATGGGTCTTTACAGGTAAGATTCCAACTTTTCATTGAATTAATTTAACTAATTACATTATTTATTTACTAGCACATCCTAAACACTTTTAGGATAAAGTGATATTTACTTTATTACAATAACTAATGTAACTCTTTACATTTATCTTTACCACCATATTCTAAAATATTTTAAGATAAATTTATATTTTCTTTATTAAAATCACTAATGTAAATCTTTACATTTTTATTTACTACTATACCCTAAAATATTTTAGGATATGAATTATAATTCACTTTATAATTTTACTATCATAATCCTTTAGGAAATAGTGATATTCACTTTACATGATAACTAAATGTAACTATTTACATTTTTATTTCTCATTATATATACTAAAATATTTAGGATAATAAGTGTAAAATCAATTTAATCTTATATTGGTAAAAATTATTTTAGGAAATAGTGATATCCACATTGCATGGCAACTAAATGAAACTCTTTACAATTTTATTTACTATCACACATCATAAATTCTTTAGGATATTAAGTAAAAATAACTCAAACTTTAGACTAATGTAGTTATTTAATTGTAAACTTTGAACTTTTATAAGTCCAAAAATACTCCCACTAACCTCTTAGTCACTATATGCTTCTCAATGAAGAAAATAATTTTCTTCATTACTTCAAGTTCCATTCTTCAGTTATTTTCTATTTATGACCTTTTGTATGTTTACAACACTAGTAAATCATATAGTCGATATCATGTATATGTTAAAACAATGGAATTGAATTATATAACCAATAAATCATTAAGGAAACCTTTATTATCACCAAATCATTAACCTATTAAATTATATTGAATATCATTTTTTGTAACTAATCATATTGTGTACATGATACTATAATTCCTTAAATTATTGACACACCCAATCATATTTAGAATATTCATGTATAATAAGATTCCATTTGTAATTTTTATCTAATTACTTTTAAACCATAAGTAAATCATTCCATGATTCTATAAGAATATATATTCATATTCTAAAAAACTTCAACACTTTATTACTCAAGAATAGGTATTTCTCTAACACATAGTACATTTCTTTTACTTTAATCTTTTTTAAAGTTATCAGTCTAACTTAAGAACTTTTATTAATTTACCAGTCTTAGGAGTACCTTTCATTAAGATTCTCCTTCCGAGGATTAACCTCAATGTTTAGTTTAATGATGATGACACTATTAATCTACAATATAATATTTTATCATATGAGTATCATGTTTTATAACCATTAAATAATGAATTTTATTAAATAAGATCCCACTAAAATGATTTTTTAAACAAACATAATACCTATTAGCGGGACAAAAACCATATTTCCATAATCAATGAGTCTGATATGGAGTTTCTATCACCACTTAGTTATTTAGGTATGGAATCATCCCTATCAACTCATATATGACTCTTATATAGTTGAGTGAACAAACCTTTTTCCAATACATTATTTGGATACACTCAACTCTATTTCTCCAGTAACCTAATACTATTAGGGTCTCCCAACTATTGTAACCCAAAACAAGTGTTATAAAAATGCTAAAAAAGGAAAATCTATGGGCACTCAACTATGGAATGACCTACCCAAGGATAATCCTATGTTATCTATACTTGTGTTCCTTACACAAGATAATCTAGGGGCACACAACTATGACATGACCTACCTGGTTGGATGATCTAGGTCACGATAAGTGTCACTTTAGATGGAATCTAACACTTAATATTATGAAGGGATTTAATTTCACCATCTTATCTCATGTTATTAAATTTTTATGCATAATTCTAGTTATTTAGTTTGGAATCGTATTCCATCCGCTAAATCAATACATTCTAATCATATTGATGTGTAAATCTTTATACAACCCATATTTTGTGTTAATCACCCAAAAAATTGAAGTCATACATATTCATACATATCCAAATCCACCACACACATAAGGAAAATGAACTTTTCATTTAAGGTCATAGAGTTATATGAGATTGAAAATATATACATGAGTAAGACCAGAGTGATAGATAGCCAACCCCATTCACCTTTCTTAATAATTCATAAGCCTCTGGGTCGATAGGTAGTTTTACCCCAAATCCCTCTACCCTAGAGACATTAATCAAGAGAGAATTCAATTCATCGTAACTCTAAAACCTAATATTCATAAACTATATCCAACATCTAGATTTAATTTTATAACTTATATTACAAATCAAGGTCAAGGTAAATGAAAACTAAATTCATTATGGAGTCATTCCTAGCATGAAATTGAAAGACACTATCTTAAAATAAATTTATCATATAAATTTTTCTATAAAAATATTCATAATATAAAAAATTTATGAATATGAACAAAATAGGAAATAACCTTTGAATAAATGAAACATTAAAATATTTAAACATGAGATAACCATTTGTGAACAATTCATAAATAAAAGCTAACTATAAACCCTTTTATAAATTAGGAAAAAATATGGGCATTCCATAACATTGAATATAAACTATTTATATTAAATTTAATATAAAATCTTTAATTTTGATTATTATATGGAATTTCCCTTTAACTATTTGATATTTTATGAATTATAAACAATTTATAATCCAATTTCTATTATGTAAACATTTTACATAATCTAAATATCATATACTTTATATTATTTAAACCTTGATTAAATCAATCACCAACACACATTTGATGTGGCTTAAATAATATTCAAAATTAAGCTATTTAATTTGAACAATTAAAATTAATTAATTATGAATAATTCATAAATTAAATATAAAAACCTATATATTTTATCTTTATTTATGTAATTTATAAAAACTTTATAATTTACTCTTATGATTTATAAATAAAAACTTTATTTATATAACATATGGTATATCATATAACATGATAAAGGTATTTTAAATATTAATAATTACTATTTTGAATGTTTTATATATAAATGTTTCACAAATATTTGTATACAATTAATTATAAATAAATTATAATTAATTAATTTATAAACCTTTTATAAATTAAAATATTCACAAAATAACTTTAATTATGATTTATAAACAATTTAAAAGTCATAATAAAATTTAGAAAAAAATAAAAAAATTAATCTTTTTAGTTTACCCATACAAAGAAGAGGTGGCCTGCATAGAGGTAAAACCCATTACCTTTACACATCCCCTTCTACCTGTGGGTAAGTAAGGATAAAAATTACATAGACCACTCTAATTAAGAGTAATAATTGATGAACCTTATGTAGAATTCTCTACTTAAAGGTAAGTTCAAATGACCCTTACATAGACCGATCTATTTAAGGGTAATGCAGGATGATCTGTGTAGACCATTCTACATAAGGGTAAGCACTGATGAACCTTACGTAGACTGATCTATGTAAATTTAAGTCTAAATATCCATTACATAGACTGATTTATATAAGGATAAAGTGGGATGAACCTTATGTATATTTCTTTGTGTAAGGGTAAATCAGGATAACCCTTACATAGACCGCTCTATGTAAGGGTAACCTAAGATAACACTTATGCATAACTCTTCTACATAAGGGTAATACATGATGAGCCTTACATATAATTATTCTATCTAAGGTTAATACATAGTGACCCTTACATATAATTATTCTACATAAGGGTAATCTAGGATGACCCTTATACAAAATGCATCAGTGTAAGGGAAATCTATTTTACTCGGAAAACCAACCAGTGAAAAATGATACTCTATTTTGTATTTTTTTCTTCATTTCACACAAGATTTTATAAAACTAAAATGTGGTATTTATTTGATACCACTATAGGTATTCATTAATTTCTAATAAGAAATATTATAATATGCACACGCATATAAAATCCATCATCGAGGATCTCCCATACCAGAAATATAAAAACTAGATAAAAACAGAAATCAAGAAATTCTATAAACACATACCATTCACTATATAATCCACTAATACATCTTCAAATGAAATATAATGGGTTTTAGAGAGATCATTGAGTGTCATCTAAAAGATGTCCCATCTCTAGAGGTATGCATGGGTCAGATGAGTCATATGATGTTTGGATGGGATCCATACTTCCTCAATGGCATGCTAATGCCTAAAATGGATAGGAGAAGGATGAATAAAGATTTAGGTTGTAGGGAGTATTTAATAGCAATAAATAACCACCTCTCACTCCAATCATCACATGTTAGTGGATTTAAATAAACCCTAGGGTGCTCCTTAGTGATACTAGCATTAAATCATGCATTCATAACACATGATTTAATTCCACTTCCCAATCACGAATCATATATATGAATAAAACACCTCCAAATTTAATCATATAAAATAGTTCCTTAAATTAATTATTAGGTGGAGGATTACTTGAGTGTACAACCAAATCATCAAATAAAGTGGCATAATATCCCATGAAAAATGATATAGCCATGAATCACATGCAAACTGTGGCTTTAGGCTATATATATCGTTCAATCGTTTTGTATTTAATTCACACTAAATTGTTGATTTTAAAATAATTCATCCTATATATTAGTGTTACACTCATTATTTCACAACATGTTATCAAAATGAGTTTTAATTTTTTGAATATTCTTATATTAAAATGTAAATTCTATTTTTATGGTGAATATTTCTAAGTTCTCTTTCCTACCTCTTGACATCACTGGAAAAAACTATCTATCATGGATTTTTAATGCTTAAATTCATCTAGATTAAAATGGAATAAGTGAGAGAATTAAAATAAATAATAACACTCTCACACAAGACCATTACAAATCCTATATATTCCTTTATCACCTTTTCCTCTAGTAGTGTTCATAATAATATATTAAATGAAAAGTGGAATGGAAATCACAATAAGTGGTAAAATGATGAACACACACATACAAAAAATAAAAAAATATTGAAGATGAATGTTTTTAGTTTTTTATAAAAGGAAATGGGTCATATATGTGTTATATATGAAATCAATTTGTTGATCTTTATCAGTGGTCAATTAAAAGTAAATAAAAAATAATTAAAGAAAAATTTTATGATCAATCCATGAAACATGATGGTGATATACATTTTTTGATATATATTATTTCTTTTTAAACCATAAAGGTGCCTATAATAATGGTTATATGTAAATTCTTGCAAAGACAGAAGAACACACACACCCACATATCATTTTCTTTTTTTAGAAATGGATAATACGAATCTCTTTGTTGAAACTGATTCATAATTTGAAGATATTTATCTCATTGAAAACACCATGACCCATATGATAATTAAACATGAGAAATGATTTATAAACCTTAAAATGATAAGTGATCATGTGTGTACCTTAGCCAATAGTGTGAAATTAATCAAAGGCCCTAGAAGAACAAATATATACATACTTAGTGGTATATTTTTTTAATAAATAATGCTTTATTTTTTCTTAGTCTTAATTAAATATATTGAGATTAAAATATATTCATCAAAATGGGTATTATATTGAGAATATGGATGAATGAAGTATTAAATAGATTTATATAACAATCATTAATAATGATCAAAAATTGTTTTGAGAATTTTTTTCAATTTTTCCTTCTAGTTTGTACTAGGTGAATATGTGTGCAATCAAATAAAATGTGGTAAACTAAAATTTTACTAACCAGGATATATTCATTATATGAAATGATATTTTGATCCATCTAGGATCAATTATAATGATAAAATTTATTAAATGTGAAGTAGATATTCTCTAAATCCATTATTCACATGATGCATTTGGTTATATAGTATTATACAATAAAGGAACATCACAAAGCATAGTTTTCATGAAAAAACCTATGGAAGTTGTATTGTATGACTAGTTATATTATAAGGCATAGTATATGATACCATGTTGCTGTCTTATATTGATATTGAGGTTGAACATTAAATTTTAATGTTTAAATTATCTTTCACACTAGTTATCATTAAGTAAGTTGTTTTATATGATGAAACAAATGAGAGTTCAATATATTCATGCAATGGTTACATAGAAATGATGACTGACATTTACTCATGAATTATAATGAATGAGTAAAAGAATGTTCACTTGAGGAGTTTCCTTGTGGGATATATATAATTAGACAATGCCTATTTTATAGGTATACATGTGGGTATGAATATCGATCATGCTTTCTAGGATGAAACCCCCTTATGTTGGAGTCGGTGCCCTATAACCAATAGTTTTTATACTTTCAATTACTATAATATTAATAAATATATTATCACATTATAATTATTCTTTTTTCATAATATTAATGTGATAATGTATTTAGAGTATTTTTCATATTAAAAGGTTATAACAGTTCCCCAATATAATCAGAACCCATATATTCTATGAAAATATTCTTAAAACATATATCCTATGGTCTAGATAACATACGCCTAATGGGATATAAATGATGTTTTACTATCAAGTTTTAGAGGATTATAATAAATTGAGACTTCTTCTCATGAAGTTTTCACTTGGTAATCTCTAATAAGGTATGTAATGAGGACAAACTCTCCAATATGAATTCCACATGTTATATATGTCATTGGATATTCTTATCTATGGACATGCATGAAGAACCCAAATGTATTAATGAAATTAAGGTTTTATTTTTTATCAATATGTTTATGAGAAGGAAATTCAATGTGTGTTGCTGTTGGGTGATAGAGGAATGAATCAAGTAATGAAAGTGATGATTAAGATACTTCCTAACACTGTATCATGATGATTCATTAATATGATAAAAAATGACTATGAGATATTACCCTTGATAATGGGAAAGGGAAGCTATTGTAATTCCACTATAAATAGATTCAATAAAACAACATATATACATGTGATGATTGCTGATCCAGTTTTAAAATAATCAAAGACTAGTGTTATAGTTATTGAGTGAAATATCATAACAGTTTTTTGAATTTGTGAAAGATGGTTGTATTGGATATCTTAAAGAAGCTATGATTGATCTGAGATTAAAGAAGTTTAAACTTTGGCCGAAAGGAGTAGGAATACATCCATGGATTATTTTTCATTTTTTTCTATAATAAATGAATAATATCACATGGATGAAGATTTCAGTATGCTAAGAGTGAATCCATAATTTAAGAGGCACTCAAGTCTTATTAAAATAATCAAAGAATGGTATTTATATTATGTAATACTTTGACAATAATATTTAAGATACTTGATAATATTATGATATTTAATGAAGACATTTAAGTAGTTTGGAGATGTTTTAAATTATCTAGAGAATCCATGATATAAATTTAAAGAAGTTTTGGTATTCTGTGTTTGAGATTATAATTTGGAAAAGGCATGTGGCATATGTAATATATATATATTTTCTTGGACTATAAAATAAAAAATATAACAACCTTGAACCAAGTAGACCAGAACCTATGGATAATTTATTTCATTTCCACTAGATAAAAGTGTTTTTATCCTAAGGTATTGAATAGTTTAGTAGTCCTATAAAACCAGATACATGATTTAATCTCATATTACACTTGAAAACATAAAATAAAACATGGTATTTTCTTTGATAACATCATTATTACCTCTAGAATAATCTTTAATATTAATCATGTTAAACTTCTTGGAATTCAAGGAAAAGGAAAAAAATAAAATAGTAATATCTTGTACTCATTAAGTGAATGTGTACAATAGAAGCCATTATATAATAAATATGGAATGAACAATATGACATGAATAAATAATGATAATAAAATTACTTATAAATAATAACATGAGATTAAAACTTATTAATAGATAACATAACTATTCAAATAATAACATGAACATCAATAACTAATTTCATAATGATGGAATAAAAAATGTTGGATATCTTAAAATTACCACTGGAGCCTCATACTAAGACATCATACATAAATGGGTAAGGCATATTCCAAATACCCAACCCGTTTTTGTCTTATGATACCTACCAATGCATCGATGTATGATGTAATTATAGGCCCCATACATCAATTAATAAGTCTAATGCATTAATTATATGAATAAACAATACAACTTAATTAATATTACTTAACAATAAATAGCTATTCATACTAGTATAATTAGTATATGGAATTTCCATACTTTCCCTAGTCAAAATGACCATATTTCATCTAGATAAATTTGGTTAATGATATCATTATATTATAACCTTAGTAAATCATAAGATTTATTAAAGGATGTTGACATAGATGAAAATTATTTTAAAAGGCCACTGGAATATTTCTTGAAGAAAATACACTTTTCATTTAGAAATCACTTATTCAAAATCTATTTTTTTTCAAAATATTAGGAAAAAAAATTTATTTGGAAAGAACCATGAAACTTGTAAAGGGTGATTCAAAGAAAAGAGTTGTCATTGTAATGTCACAGACCCAAAGAACCACCTGAACAGTGCTATTGAGATGGGTGTCACTGACCTTAGGCGCACCTCACCGAATGCCAAAGGCTTCCAACTAGCAGAGAGGGTGTAAATAGGTATAGTGGGGAGGCTATACCCTCCGGGAATAGATAATACACTAGTCCGAGTATAATCATAACACATGAAACAAAAATAAATGACTCAACAGACTTGAACCAGACCTGAAGAGTGGAAATCATAACAATATCATATAAATAAAATAGCAGAAGTGATATAGAAACAACTGAAACATAAAGTAAACAGAACAACATGATAAACACCACTTGTAACCACTAATAAAACAACAAGGAATGAATCCATTGCAGGTCATACATGTCAATATAAAAAGGGTTCCCATGGATAAACACAATAGCTACATATAATAATAAGCATGCTCATATAGGAATGAAATCTAAACAAAAGTAAAACTTCAGCTAGGCATAACCTCAAGGTCCATGCCAATCTCCACACCAAATAATAATATGATCCAACTCCTGAGGCTGATCCTTTACCTATACGTAAATCCATAAAGTCTACACATGTCCTAAAGAACCTGTGTAGGGTGTGAGACAAATCTCAGTAAGATACCACCCAATGGTGCATACCTAGTATAAGTGTTTAAGCAGACATACACCTCTAAGAAAAGTAAGCAATATGATGCAATAATAAACACAGTCTCCACTGGTGCTCAGCAACCACCAGGGAGTGCCACCCGCTTCATCCAACACTAGAATCTTAGAAGAAAATAAATTCCTTGGCTCATGGACCAAGGTACCCCTATAGTCACAAAGTCCCGGTGAACCCTCATGTCCCACCTCAATCATATAGCCTAGAACCACGTGCCTCCTGACACCTCATGTCTCAACTATTGATTTCCCAAAGGCATGCCCAAACAATATCATTCTATCCCTAACGACCCCTACTCATAAGCTCACATCAGCCCATGGCACGAAAAATAGAGGAACAATGATTTCTATCCTCAAATAAATATCTAGGCCCATGGCCTCAATCACAGGGAGCCACAACCCCTAACCCGATAACATCATCGCTATCAAACGAAGGCTCCTCACCTTCCACGTGGCTTTCTATGTCAAGCACCCCACAAACCAAAAATACCTAAACTGAAACTATAGAGGGTCTCTACCCACATGATCGGTCAAAACCACTTCATCACAGAGTCTTCCTATATGCACATGACTCAAATCAGCACTTTTTCCATCACGGGTGAGCAACAATCACCAAATAAGAACTTAGGACACAACATCTCTGGTACCTTGTTCCCCTACAAAGATGTCGCTCAAATTCAATGGCCATGCCATCCAAGTATCCCATGCCTTGTCTAACCTGACAGTCACACTTCCTAAAACTAATGTCTACGATGCCCAATTCCATCTAAAAAACTACCCAAGAAAATCTAAGCCAAGACCAACTAGTGATCATCAACACTTAATTCCAATGACCATGCCATCCCAACCTCAGGCCATGCCCGTCACAACCCCAAGGGTCAAAACATATGTAATATCAATCATTACCTATATATAAAACACAATTAAGAACTTTAAACAAGTAATTCAATTTAATCAGATTGAATTAAACTAGCTAACTACTATAACATAGAAGCACCGAGGTCTTGAATGCCTCTAAATATTTTAATCAAACTTAAAAATTTAAACATACCAGTTTAAAACAAAAAAAATCATTTAAAACAATTTCATCACCCTGGCCAAAATGTACCAATGAGAAATGACCTCTCGCCCGACCTCACTCAATAAATTTAGTTATAGGGCATGCCCAACAACATCCCATGGGTCTAGCAATCAATTCCATACGCAAAAACAATTATAATGGGGTCTCGCTCAAAATACCCAAAGATGCGCCAAAGGTCACACCACCCAAAAGTCTGCAAAAACACAAAAAAGGTATGCACCACCTACCTCGTACTCGTGTGACACTACTCATCTAGCGTCAGCCTCTAATTCATCCTAGAATAGATTAAATCTGCACAATGACCATAAATAACCAAGATTCAATAACTAGGTCTATAAAATAAATCATGAATAACAGATCAATAAAAACCAAGAACTCACTAAGGAAATTCCAATGAACCTGACAATGTTTGAATTGGAGCTCGGATGAAAAAATGGGAGCAAAAACGATCCATGACCACTATTGTTCGTAAACCCAGAAGAAGGGTTTTTTGCGTCTAACAAAAATGATTCTACTTACTATTTTAACAAAAAAAATTAGATTGCGTGTACTTAAATATAAACTTCATGTATATGGTTAGTTTGGCCAAATTTTCCGACTTCCTTTCTAGGTCATTAAAATTTCTTTCCGACATGATTACATGACATATACTGATAAGTACATGACGTGTACATAGATGATCCTCTCTTCCTCACTGACACCCCTACAATAAATGTATGGTCATTACATGGATAGTCCATTACATGGTGTGTATTAGGGGTACATGGCATGTAATCCAAAGTTATGCCAAGTAACAGGACTGAAGCTAGTACTAACCCTGTTTTTCCCCCTTTTCCTCAAGAACAACCTAAAAAAAAAAGAAAATTGTACCTCAAAGGAAGAACCAGGTTCTTAAAGTCATGATAGTGGGAAAAGATGTTCATGTGGTGAATGTTAAAAAAAATATTCCATTCACACATTTGGTAAAAAGTTTCTTGTTTGGAAAATGATAAGAATATTCCTCTTAAACCTTTTTTATAGAAATTCAAACATAGGTAAAATGAATTTAATCAATCATTTTAGAATAGTAAAAAATTCTTGAAAACATTTTAAAGAAAATATGGAAATTAATGAAAAAGATTCCCAAATTAATATAACAACTAAGTTGGTTTTTCTAAAAAACATTATTTAGGAATTTTGAGTACTTATAGAGAGAAAAATTAAATGAAAAATTGTAATTCCCAGAAAAAACAGTGGAGAAGAAAATTAATGCAATTTAAGATATAAATATAATATAATCCCCCCAATGTAAAATTAATAATAAAAAATAATGAATAAGGATTATATTTTTAAATAAACCAATACCTTAGGTCCTAATAGATTCATATTTTATTTTAACCCATTCATTAATAATTTATTATTAAAATCATCATTTACAAGTGTTAATTGTTTCATTTTTCATGTAAGTTTTGGTTTGGTAGTTCAATCCTTACATCTTGATCATAGTCCCATAATATCTAGAATTTTAATCATGATATAAATATCATAAATATTAATTACATATATAATTATAATCATTATTGAAATATGTATATGAAAAATTAATCACATCATTTCGTGGAGGTGGTAGTCCAAACATCCGCACGAGTGACGTTATCATTTTTTAACGGGTGGAAGAGTAAGAATTTAAATGATATATTATATTTTTAGAAACATAATTATTTCATAAATATCATATATAAAAATTATATTCATCATAATAACTATCCATAAATGGTGGGTATGAAAAATTAAATACATTGCTTCATGAGACAGTAGTTCACACATATGCACAAACGTTGCTTTAGTTTACCATTTAATGGAGAAGGAGATGAATAAAGGTTAACGAATTAACATAATAACATATCAATATGTGAGATATAATAATGTTATTATATCATCATGGTTATCATATAATTTAAGGAGTTATAATAAGAAATAAAATGAAAACTTTTGGTTTAAAGCGATATCTATTCTTTGGATAACCTCCTTTGGCTTATAACTTAATCCTTATAAGGTTGGTATTTTGATAAGAAAATAACATCTAGATTATGAGGAGGGATGTTAGGAAAGTATTTGGATAGGTATTTTCTGAGATAATACTCTATTTAAGTGTGAATAATATTAGATAGGTGGTGTCCTTTTACAAGTGAGGTAGAGTATACACTTGGAATTTTTCAAAATAATAAATTATAATAATGTATTAGTCAAGAAAAATAGCTCCAAAATGAATCATATTCAAATAGAAGGAGATATAGGGTAAAAATATAAGCATTAAATAGGAATTTTTCAAGTTTTTAGGTTATTTTAATGCTTATAATTTTATTTTTAACTCCTTTAACCTGTTTTAACCGTTACCATGGTAACCGACTTTTTATAAAAGTTACTATTCATAATAATAAAAAATGAAAGTAACATCATTAAAAAATTTAAAAATTTCAATTGAAATTATGGATTAAATTTTATAAAATTCAATTTCTCTAATCAGCAGATGTAAATTTTAAAACAAACCAACAAAACACGACAAAAGTGGGATTTTAGAAAAATTTATTTTTAAACACAAAAATGATTTGATACCAAAATAAAGTATAATATTGATTCCTATGTAATTAATTATTTTACTTATAATTAAACTATAATTATGTTACTTTATTTTTAAATTAAAAACATAATTATACATTTAAAATACTTTATTTAATAAAAAATGACAGATGTACAAAAATCGGTATTTTTCAATAATCACTAGAAAATACATATTTTTAGAAAAGTCCCAAAAGTACACCCTAAGCTAAAATTAACTTGTTAATTTAAAAAAATTAAATTCATTCCCTAAAATAAAATTTCAAAAATGGTAGAAATTAATTATAATTTTCATGCACAAGATGCAATAAAAAACATTTAAAAAAAATATATTTTTAAAGAATAAAACAACTTTATTGAAAATTGGGTACATATTTATTATGAATTAATAAATAAATTTGTATTAAATACAAAATTTATACATATTTTTCATAATGTGGTTATTTTTATTCATAACACTAATTTATCATCTAGGTTATACTGATCACATTTAAATAATATTTTTATAGTATATCATAGTTCGCTTAAAGCTATGTGTTGTGTATGAAGAAAGATATCAAGAATAATATTCTTTTAAACTAATTTTTTTGGGTGTTACAAATAATTTTATATGAGAAAATTATATAAATAATATATTCTCTTAATATATCTAAAATTGGATAATAATTTAACTTCCTTTTATACATAATATACTTGGGATGATATATAAAAAATATACTAAAGAGGGTGCTGAAATTGAAAAATGGAAGATATCACATTGCCATATAAGATATTATTTAGTATAATGAGTATTTATAGTGATACATAAGAAAATTTTAAGATATTTATAATATCTTTCATAGAAGTAAATATTTTTAAAATGAAAGATATGTGTAATATTTTTAGTGATGAATAAGATATTTTGATTCTTATGTAATATATTTTTAGGAATACGTAAGAAATTTTCAATAGAAAAAGTAAATATAAATAAGTCAAGAATATTATGAAATTTGTAAGGATTATAAAATATTACACATGTGTTAGTTTTTTAGAAACATTTGTAAATACAAAAATTATATACAAGTATGAGATTAAAACTATGATGCATAAGTTTTTCATAGTACGTAAGTTTTTTCAGTTAACAAAATTTATGGTGAAGAGAATGTGAGAATCTAGAAGATATTCTAGAAGTTATTTATGTAATTAAAACTAGATGATTATAAATATTCTCTTCAATGATTTAAACATCACAATTATTCTATATGATTATAAATCAAGCTTAGAAAAATATCTTCACACCATATAAAAGAATATTACATAGTGATGCATATTTGAGAATAAAATATTTTCGAAATCTAGTTCTGTTTTTTGAGGTGTTTCTATTACTTAAGAAAAAATATACACCGTAATATGTAGTAGAGAGGAAGTTATGGGAGAGATTCACACCATTTTGTTAATCCATGAAACCTTGGTTCAATGTTGAAGTGATATGGAAGAATATTTCATGAATGTGACAGGACATTCCATGTTTTGATGATATTCGTACATGTATAAATTAAAATTCCCATAGATTTCATGGAAGTTTTAAAGAATAAATAAATACATGTTATCATTTATTCATGGAGATTAAGCAAATTCAAATATTACAGAGAATATGGGTCAAGGTAATTCATGATATGACATGATATTTAAAAGACAGAGATTAAATTAGAATAAAAAGATAGGAATATTGTTAAGAATTTAATGAGAAGGATCACTTTTTCAACCATCAAGGAGTTTTCCATATTTAAAATTTGGAAAATATAATATCATTATTCTTTAATATACTATATAGAATAAGAAATAGAAAGTGTGATTTAGAAAAGGAGAGGAGGACCTAATATTGGATTTTATAAGAAGAATATCCTTCTTTGTATCAAATGTATAGGGAATCCTAAGAGATTTTGGAGAAGCTAATCCAGTTCATTGGAGCAGGAGAACAAGATGAAAATAAGAAGAAGAAGAACAAGATCCAAGTTTCTTTATACTACATTTCTATATTAAAGAATATAGTGAATAAGAAAGTGAAAGAATACAAAATAAGAATAATAAGAGTTAAGATATAGACCAATATGCACTATTTTTGTTCATATGTTGTATTGAGACTTTTAGATTGAGGTGTTACTGGGTTCTAAAGACCATTAGAGGATCAAGAGTTAAGGAATACCCACAATCCTTATTTTGTGCTAGATCAGGTTTTTGGGTTATTTAAAAAGACTGATTTATATACAAATTATCATACTATATTAAAGTTTTTGAAGACTCTAATTAAAGAATAAGATAATATTACATGATTTAGTGACATCCTAGAAAAGTTTTGTGATCTTTTTTAGTAGTGGAGGGAAATTTTGTAAATTTTTGGGAGTTAGTATAAAAAATACAATTAGGAGATTTTAATATATATTTTTGGAGATAATAATTGGGGTAACAGATGATACATACTCTTGGGTACAATATGATACCTTCCTTGCTGTACCACTTTAGATATTAGTGGAAATATATGTATCCGACTTGGCCTGATTATAGTAAGTTTGTAGTGACCCACACTATGGGTGAACCTTAGAGAAATATAGCATGCTGCTCTTTACTTAACTTTCTACATTACATGAGGTATTGTGTACTAGATAAAACACAAAAAAATATATTTATATAATAATAGGTAACAAGGTTTCAATTATTGATAGGGGACTTTAAAAATGTAAAAGTTTAAAAAAAAATCAATAAAACTGGTCACCCTGATTCACCCCCTCTAATATTAGTTGACTACATAGATCAGTGGTTACTTTAATGAGTATTTATCCTTATAATTGAGATTATTATTTATGTATATAATGAATCATTTACTTTATGTATAGATGAAAACCATGACATTATACACACACAATGAGGTAATATACATCGATTGTATCATAAGTGATATAAAATTAATTGATTAAGTTAATAAAATATTTGTCTCTTCTGAGTTAATAGAAGAATATATCTTTGGAACTTTGATCTAAATATAATTATTTTATTTAATCCATGTTCATGATATTTTATCTATGAGTTCATTTCATAGAGTCAAATAAAGATAATCCATACATGAAGGGTGATGATAAAAGTATTCACCATTCTTGACGAGATATCGAGACAAAGATATGATATTACACAGAAGAACCCATAGGATGTTTATTATAATTATAAAATCAAAATATTTCTCTATGGATATCACTATGTATTTATAGTTATTGATATTGGACTTTAGATAATTTTACCTCATGCCACTAAGAAATAGACCTAGAGGGTTACACACTAAGTTGATATACCACAAGAATGGATACATCACTGCGAATAGAGTAGATGGATTAGTAGTGGTTTCCTTTTAAAATTTATTCTTTTAAAATAAACCCTTGTGTTATGTTTGGATCTGATACACTAAACATGAAACTATTATTTACCTTAATTAAAATATAAATAAAATAAGGAAAAGGCATGAACATTTTTTGCAATATTCGATCCTAATGAGGGTAACTAATTATTACTGTAATAGGGGTGATTTTGATTCATATATTTTTCATTAGAATGAATAAAAAATTACAAGTGAATAGGGAGGTATCATAATATACCTAGATTTTTTTCCCAACATAACAAAACATTACACTGGAATTACAACATCCTGCTACTTACAATGTGGTTAAAATAATTTGAGTAAGATCACTTAAGAATCTAAGTTAATTCAACAACTGTTGATGATCTTCCTCTTAGATCCTTCAAGAATATAATAATATTATGTTCTCACATATTTATAATTTTCAACCTTTAACACCGATTTATGAACTTAGTTCGACCGTCCATACTTATTGCATGAAAAATTAATTGATGGTCGGCTTCTTAATCTCAATTCACTAAATAATTTGGATCATCAATCTTTCTGCTCTATCTCATACTCCCAGATTCATCCTATGTGTTTTTAAATTTCTTCAGTTCTTTAAAAACCACTCCCCTTATTTGGTAATATTTAATAATCTAGAATAATTGAATTCATGAAATTCCATGCCACCTTATATTTTAGAAAATTCTCTTAATAGATTACACAACATGATCCTCATGCATTTCCTCAATCAACCAACCATGTTAGTGTGTTCCCACAATCTTTAAATATTATCCTCTTTATTTAACCATTGTCTCTAGTGATATTCCATAAATTCACTCATTACATTTATTATCACTTCATATGATAAAAATACTCATGAATACCTTCAATTTAAATCATCATTTAAAATAATTCACATTTATTTTCATACTTGAATTACAGAATGTTCCAACAATTATATCCTCTCTTAATTTCACTATAAAAACTTTGATTGTTTTTTTTCTCAATCTAATTCTCAATGTGAGTCATATAATTTCATCAAAACATAATTTAATCACAATATAACCATTTAAATGTGTATAATAATTTTAAGACCATCTTCTCAATCATTCTGTTTGAATTAAAAATTTATTTTTGATGTTAAAATCAATGAAGAATAGCTTGGTCATTATTTGACATAATTTACATAAGAATACTTTCATTTTGGAATTTATAAATATTTATATATATTCTAACCATTGGATAATATATAATATGCACCAAATATTTTACAGCAAAGTGTGAGGGAAAGATTCTTACACATGTAAGTAAAATGGTGGACTTAGTCACATTTCCTCATCCCCTGGAAAGTGATTCTTATGTATCATCTATGATTCTTATGTATCAACCTTTATTCATACATATTCCCTATACATAATCTTTAACATCATTTACCTTTTAAAATTTTCAAATTTCTCTAGAAAAACTTATTATGTATGAAATTAAACTTCTTACATATCAATTATTTTGAAAATTTTCTTCCTTATCTCATAGGTGTATCTTATGTATGCACTGAACTTCATAAGTATCACCCAAATTTATGAAATTTTTGTCTTATCAACTTAGAACATATTACGTATGAACTAAAATTCATATGTATCAATTCCATTGTGATTTTTCTACCTTGGATCAAAAGTGAATCTTACGTATGCACTTATACTTGGATAGATTCAACTCAAAATATCTAGAATACTTCAAAAAAGCTTTGAACCACTTCCATATAACTCAATGTTTATCACATCAGTTCAAAAACATTCTTAAACACATCGAATACAATATCCAATGATTCCCATACATGGTTGAAAACAAATAAAATCCTTCAAAAATTCTATTGGGATATTCATAAGTGTATCCAAAATCATGTTAAGTTCTATTGAATTTAATGTTAAAGCATAAATATTATTTCTAGCTTGTGGAATAATAATTATTTAAGTTAATTTGATCACTTAAATTCAATAAATATATATTTGAGTTTATAATATGTGAATTTAATTTTATATCTTATTTATTATTCCTAGGGTAATAAATAAATAAATAATTATTCATATATTTAGTAAATAGATTAATATAAATATTTATTTATTTATGTGAATATTAAAAATAAATATTTATTCACGAGTCATGTGAATATATTATTTATCCATCTCTTATTTATTATTCATATGGTAATAAATAAATATTTATTTATTCATTAGTTAAATGAATATATATATATATATAATAATAATAATAATTTAGTAATATAAATATTCAAATAAGTATTTATTCATTATTTTAGTGAATATAATATTTATTTTTCATCTAATGAATAATAATTAATTATTTAATTAAATATTTTATTATTCAATGTTCAATAAATTCTGAGGTGGATTTTTGGGCTGTGTTAAGAGCATGATGGAGATGATATATTTATCTACAAGTTTAGAAAATTTCATGGAATATAATAATAATAATAATAATAATAATAATAATAATTAACATGGGGATTAATTTGAATAAAAAATTAGATAAATTTCCTCTTCACAATGAGGCGTAACCCACCCGTGGGGCTCTCTCCGGAGTGACCTCTTTGTGGGGAGGGGGGTTTCCTTGTGTGGAGGGTTAGAAAAGGCCACACAAGGAAATTCTCTTCCTAAAAAAGAGTAAAAGATCAAGACTCTTGAATTTTCTCAAGCTATAACGACCCATACTTTTCATACATAGATATTACATCTAAGTAGATGAATATTCTTTACATAACATAATGATCCATGCCAAAATCAAATAGGTATAATATCATTGGAAACTTGGAAACATAAACAAATAGTTCATAATAGTTATACATAGTCTCCCACTTATATCTTTATAACTATCAGCCTTCTTAGACATATCATACATAAGACCTTTCTTCATAACCTAGGAAAGGAAACATAAGAAAGGGTGATCTATGATGCTCAGTATGGATAAACAAGGGATATATCAATGATCATATAAGTATAACATGAGAGAAGTGGCATGATAACATGAAAATAACATTTGAAAACCATAACCTACATATCATAGATAATAATATTGAGTCATGGAATAAATCCTAGTAGTTCATATGATATGAATAATAAAGGAATCAAAGAATATTTTCCATGAGAACATAACATTGGCATAAGACATGGAATTGTGGTGTACACATAAGCATAGAAAAAATTTCCTTAGTAGTCAAGGATTTTTCCAAGACTATTATAGTGGAATGGGTTCACTCCCCAAACCATCATAGTATTCGAGGTTCACTCCCAAGACTATCATAGTGGACAAAGTCCTTTACTAAATTGGGTTCATTCCCCATCCTAGTCCTATTTATCCCATAAGATATCAATATTTTCCTAACTCATTGGAGGGATATATAGGTATAACCTATCACATAATTTAAATCATACATATGTGTGCAAAAAAATCATAAAACATTCATCATATCATAACCCATGAAATGAAATGGGTTTCATAAACATTTCATCATATCATAAACCTTGTAATAGAAATGGGTTTCATAAAAATAATGCCATAATAAAAATAAAACATATAGAGAAAGAATAAGGATGGAATACTTGTATAATATTCCTAGTAAATAATAAGAAACATTGAAGGTTATTTTCATTGATGAATCAAAAATCATTAAAACATTCTTGATGAAAATAACCTTTCCATTTTGAAATCACTTCTTTTAAATAAAAAAATCCCTAAGATAATATTTTAAAATTTTATTTGTTAATAACAATGGTAATATGTAAATTAAGATTCAAAAAATTGAGGGGCCATGATGGAATAAATTCTATTCATGCCATATAAGTTAAAAAAACATTCCTTCCATACTTTTGTTAGAAAAGTCACAAAGTACATTGTTTGGAAAACAACAAGAAGATTCCTATAAGAACATGACATTTTTATATGGTATAAAACCTTTTTATTTCTATTAATTTATTTAGTTTTATACATATGGGAGTGAATAGTGGGGTCATGGAGGGAACAATGGTGTTCAAGGATTGTTTGGTTTTTGAATCCTGAGTTTTTGAATGAGGTAGTTGGGCCACATGATTAGTAGAAAAAATGCAGCCTAGTCCGTATGGTTAGAACAAACTGTGTAGGGTGCTTCAGTGCACAACAGAGGAAAAACGATAAACCAAATTGTATAACCTAGTCCACACACCCATGCATGTTATGTAGATTTTTTAGTAGAGGGAAAACACATGGTTGGTGCATGTTTTTTCTAACCATGTACCATTATCATGCAGGGGTCTTAGGGAAGTTTATGGCGCATGGTTGGTGCATTGTTTATCCAACTATATGGCCAAATCACATGACATCTTAAAATTGTATTTTTTTCCATTTTTAACTTAATTTTTTTATAACCTAAACCCTTTATTCCTTCTTCATTTCTAGCATATAGGAGGTCCTCCCTTCTCTCGTTTGAGATTCCCTCCTAGATTCACCTAGGATTTGGTGCCGTTTCACCATCCGACATCTGTTTTGAATACCGTTTGTCTCTTTGGATATCCACCAGTGAGTTCTCTATTACTCATTCCATTTCACCATCTCTATTCTCATTGATAGAGTTATCTTAATGAAGACTCTTATGACCTACTTTCAGGGTGTTTGTCCGTTCTTCCATTTTCTTCTGATCCAAGCTAAATCATAGGCTGAGATTGGACTAGTGTTCTTATACAGGCTTTAGGTATGTGGTCTATACCTTTTACCTAAAAGGTTGGTCATTTATACACTATTGTGGTTGTTATGTATTCCAGACTTTCCTGAAATTGCTTCATAAATTAGTAAACCCATGAATCAAATGTTAAATTGATTTTTAAGACATGACCTAACACCTTTATACTAGGTTGTAGGTTGTTTACCTCAACCCAAACTACCCATGGGGTGAGTTCATCATTTTTTCGATAAGAAATATTACCCTTGGGGTGAGTTTAGATCATTATTATTTTTTATAATTGAATATGGTACTTAATTAGATTTTGAAGGCTTTTGACACCTTAAAACACCATGCCATTTGTATATAAAAGGCATGAAATGAAAAATACCTTGGATTGTATATAATTATGAAGGTATTAATTAATTAATTAATTAATGAAATGGTTTATTAAATGGTGAATATAATGGTAGGATGATAATGGAGGGTTTAGGACATGACACTGAAAAATTATTAGGATGTTATGGACATTTATACTCCTAGGATATTATGAACCATTAGGACGCCTTAAACATTTCTACTCCTTGGATTCGAGGTATTATTAGGATGCATTGGATATTTATACTCCTTATATCCAACATTTTATTAGGATGACTTGGAAATTTTTACTCCTTGGATCTGATGACCTATTAGGATGTCGTGGAAATTTATACTCTTTGGATATAGTTTATTTAACTCATAAGGATTAATTGAAAATTTATACTCGTTGGATCCATTTTACTTATCTTATTTAGATGCATTAGAAATTTATACTCCTTGTATCCTGGACCATGTAGTTCTGACACTTGATTACATGGAATAGGCCATTAATGATGCTTACCATGATTTTAAATTATCCTTTATGATTTATTTTCTTATTCACATTGATCCTTGATAGACTATAAATCATCAATTTTACTTTTATTACTTTACTCATATTATATCTTCCCACTAATTCAACTTATATAAATAGATTGGACTTATTATAGTCACCGTTGGTGGTGGCCTATTGAGTGTTATCTCACACCCTGTTTGGTCCGTCCTTGGGTACCTAGACAAACTTCATTAATACAAGTAGGGATAGGGGTAAGCGCCCGCTTGGTTATTCTTGATTGATTATTACATAAGAGCAGGGGAGTATAGGACTACGATATGGATCATAATGATTTATAGAGATAGTTTCTTTTGGTATTTTTGTACCTTTGATACATGTATTGTACTAGATTCCTATTTTCATCTCTGTGTACATTTCCTTTTTGTATAGTATTACATGATCATCACTTTGTATATGAAATTAATGGATGATATTAATTGGTTATTTATATGATAGATGATTACTCTTATATAGTTAATTTTTTTATATGCTTATGCTATTGATTGATATTATTATACCACTATGTCATACTATGATCATGAGGGTATAGTCTCCATAATATTTCACCATGGACCCTCACTTCTATTAGGAAGCCTCATCATACGGGGAGTCACACTTGAGGACATATGACCCATCACCTTAGGGAAACATTTAGTGGATCCAGAGTCAGGACATAACAAAGTGGTATAAGAGCTTTATTTTCATTTTTCTTGATATTTGGGATTGGTATACAGGAGATAAGAAAAAGTTTGTATTTTTAAATGAGATATTCTTGGAGTAGATAACCCATGTACATGGAAAAACAAAATTTTATAGTATGGGATATGATGTTTTGGGTTATGCCAATTACATTTGATTTGCTTCCACCATTGTGTGACATATATGATATGTGGTGTTGATTGTGATTTGGATTTTTTCCTTGGACCGCTAAGGAAATGAGTTATTGGTCTCATGTATAATTTTAGGAACATAGTAAATTCACATTCCATGCATATTCCATGCCATCTAGGATGTATTTCTTTCCTTCTTTAAATTATTCTATGTTACTTGTGAGATAAAATTGTTCTTTAACCAACATTTTTGTAGGGAACTGAGAATCATTTAGGTTCCTGTATCAACCTAACCATGTTTTCCTACATATATTTATGTTGACACCTTAAACAGTCAATTATAGCATATTGATCCATAGACCATTGGTCACAGGGGATGGAACATTTTCATGGTTGTGATTAAATAGATGTCATAGCCCAATTTATAAATTGTATTGTCCTTTATAAATTAGAAATGGTAATATATTTAATTTAACCATTTAATAGAAATGTTATATAAATGAGAATGGATTTAAATGAAATTGAATTATGGAATGAAAAGTTTTTCGTTAAATGGAGGTTTCTATTGCAACTTAAAGGGTGTTTTCCTCTATAATTTGCAATTGTCACTCTGTATTCTGGAACCCATGACTTATAAAAGAGAACATGACCCTAAAACAACCTTAGTAGTGGAAGTATATATTATATTCTTGTGATATATAAGTCACCCAAACTTAGCTTTAGGATCAGGAATAGGGGTGATACCCATATATAGGTAAGCTTGTACCTGTCTTATTCATATGTTTATGATCTTATCATTACTAAAACTTGACTGAGGCATGTGTTTGGAATTTTTAGAGTTATTCCACCATGATGGACTCTAGTCATATTACATTATGGTGGTGAAAACCATGATTATGACATCCCACATTTTTATTATATAAGTTTTCATTACATAGGACAAAAAAATGATCTTCTAAAGTTTAGTTTCTTAGAAATAAGGTACATAATACATGAATACATGAAAACATAAAACATTATTCTAAATCAACTTTAAATACATATACATGGGTTAAACCTAAGTTAATTTTACTACATATCATATCCTAGGGACAAACATCAAAGGAAATGGGTGAGCATGAATCCCAATAAAGGAAAAAAGCAAGGGAGACAAAAAAAACATGTGATCATGAGACATATCAAAAAGAACACAAGGCATAATAATAAGGCATGAAATAGAGACATGTGATAATAATAAGAACATGAATAATAACACATAAATGTCGCTACAACATTTAAATGAGACATTAATAATCATATGACCAAGGTTTATCACCAATGCATCATAAATGAAAATTACCAAGGTTATTCACAAAGGCATCGTAAAACATGTCATATCTAGAGATTAAATTATTTACCCAATGCATTGAAGCACTATCAGGATGAAAACTTAATATTTATTAATTAATGTGATCCATATATATCATAATAAATCATTTCATTAATAACCTATGGATAATAAATAATGGGTTTCATATCAAAATTATAACATACAAAAGTTCTTAAATACATGCTCATTATGTCATTTTTAACCCATTAAAAGTAAATATGGATTCCGTATATGTAAATAACTGAATAAATAAATATTTATTACAACTAGGTTAATAACCACAGAAAATTATGAGGTTTGGGTATTCAAAAAAATAAAATAAATAAGGATTTATCAAGTAAAAGAGAGAAATTTTAAAAGTAAATTTGACAACATGATGGGTATAAAACATGATTTTATAAAAGGGTAAAAAAGGGAGAAAAAAGTCCCTAAAATGATAAATTAATATTATTACAGTATTGAGATAATATAAGGTGGAAAAAGAGAACTTATTTTGGAAATTAGAAGTCATACCACATGAAAAGGTAAATTGAATGGAAAAGAGAAGTGGAGATTTACCTTACCTTGATGAGTTACTCCTAAATCTTGAGGATTGGAACCTTGGAGGCTTGAGGAAACCTTAGGGGACTACTTGGGATAAAAATAACCATAAATTCATGGAGTATGGTTTGAGATTGAAGTATAATGGTGAAATGGGTGGGTATTTGTAGAAAAAGTGGAGGAATTGCTTAATAATTTCAAAATACAGGTCTTGGAAATATAGGTTGTGGAAAATGAAAAAACATTGCCTTAACCATGGGTTTTTATCATGTTTTTAGAAATTTTAGTTATAATTTATGATATTTTAATTCACTAAAACTGAACATCATTTTTAATATCCCTATGGACATGGAAAGATAAATTTTATACCAAATAATGATTTTAAAATCAATTTTTCCATTTTAGACTTTAGAAAGTAACTTATGGTTTGTAAATTTATTAAAATATATTAAAATAATTAATATTAATAAAATAACATATTTTATGTTCTGGTTTGTGTTTAATTAATTATTATATCATTATAACATAAATATGAAGTCATAAAACATACCGAAAACTCAAAACTTTATTTTTTACTTTTCATGGAAAAATAAAGTTTTTTAGAAAATTAAAATAAATTATCCATAAACTAATTTAAACATTTTTATTTAAAAAATAATGTTTATTTTATCATAATAATTCTTTATTTATGATAATTTTAACTATTAAATGTAAAAATCATTATTTATTGAAAAATAGCAGTTTTTAAGGCATAATCAAATTTATAACACTTATAAAAATTTCATATGAAATTATAAAATTATTTGATCATTTATTTTTAAATAATAGTGTCTTAAAATTATATTTAATTAGAAAATATTATTCAGAATAATTTGTTTCATTATAAAAATTTATATAATTTCCAAAAAATTCAGTTATATTTTTTGTGTGTCCATAAATCAATTTATCAAATTCATCTTAATTAAATATATATTTTATTTAAGAAAAAATATTCTTAAAAGGAATCAATGGAATATAATTTTTATTTAAACAATGTAAATTACACTTTAAGTAACTATGTTTATGAAATGTAACCCCTTATTATACCTGTATACACCCTAAGGGTAAGGTGTGAGATAGTGGTAGTTTCATGGGGTGGCTCAGCTAACATTAACCAAGTGGTAATATCCACCAACGTGAACTTCTCCCATAGTGATTTCATTAAAGATTCAATTTTTAAAGCTCGGATTGGGCTTGGTCAAGGGTGAACCCCAGTGAAACTACCTCACTCTCAAGTTCTGACAAATAATAGACTTCAAAAGGCATGACTCTACTTGTCAAGGCCATCGTTTCTTCTTTATGTTTCAATTATACTTTGTCATTAATACTTGTAAACACTAATTATAATGGTAAAATTATAAAAAAAGGGTATAGTTTACAACTTTCAATTTAACCAATGGTCATATAATAGCCGAATCCCAATAGTCACATTTCCCTTTATACCCTATAAACACCACTTCATTCTTCCACTGAAAATTTACTAAAATTTCTTCGAAGGTTAGATTTTCATTTCTTAAGATGTTTATTGGTTAACTAATATTTTGTTTAATTTATGTAGTGTTGGCCGTGGGGGTAATGATTCTATCAGATTGGGGTGATCTATATTTTCCCATTTTATCTATTCTATTTTATATTTTATGTCCAGTTGTGATGTTTGGCATCTTAATTGGTTTCATAGTAGACTAATGTAATGATCATTATTAATGAGATAAGGTTTTTGTTGGTTACTATTTGTTTTGTATGTGAATAATATAATATATAAAAACACTTATTTAGGAAACAAATATCATTTAAAAAGTTTGGGTCATTACATTCTTCCCCCCTTTATGAAAATTCATCCCTGAAATTTCAACTCATTCTCTCAATTGAGAAAAAGTGAGGGTAATTATATCTCATTGTCTCCTATAGTTTCCATGTAACTTCTTCCTATTTATGGATCCTTCATAACACTTTTAAAATGTAGTTAGTATTTTTGCGTATAACTTTGTATCTATGGTTTAAGATCTCCACCATCTACTCCTCATAAGAGAGGTCATGTTCCAGTTGTACCACCTCCAGATTCAGTACATGTGAGATATTGGGTATGTAATTTCTCAAGAGATATACATGGAATACTTCATGAAATTGATAAATATTTTGTGGGAGTGCTAGTTTATAAGATATTGCTCCTATAAAATAAGGGATCTCATAGGGGCCAATGTACCTAGGGATAAGCCTCCCTTTATTTCCAAACCACACGACTCTCTTCTGTGGTGATATTTGAAGGAATTTTTTTCTACAACATAAAATTATAAGTCCCTTTGATGATTATCAACATAGATATTTTTCTAACTTTGAACAGATTTTATATGTTTTTGGATGTGAAGATTCTTTGTGATGTTTTGTTAGTAACTTGTTTTGTATTTGTTGACAACTAAAATTTTGTGAAATTATGTTTTTTGTTTTTTAGGATTGGAACCAATTCACCGGTATGAGTTTCTATATAAAAGTAAAAAGATTATGAAATTTTGAACCCAAACACAAAGGGGGAGAAAAGTATTGGAGGTTGTTTTCTAGATGCAGGTTATCAGATTAAGCTGAACCAGGCACTGATGTTGTTAGAAAGATAATTGATGATAGTTTTGTAAAGTTTCTGAACAAACACACTATTATTATCATATCTATCAACATAAATTTCAAGATCAATCAAAAATTATTTTTGTTGGAAAGTTAGGAGAAGCTATGAAAGAAATTAAGAGTGGTTCTGAAGCTTGGAAAGTAAGTTTCAAGTAAATCAAGAATTAGAAAGTTCTTTAATTTTTAAACTTAAGTCAGAAGATACTTTACTGATCATGGAGTTCTCCTAAATCATGAAAATGTATCATGATAAAATCTTTTGAATAATGGAGGCTATTGAAGGTTTATGAATAGTCTGTATCAATTCTATAAACCCATACACAGATGATTAGATCATGAAGTACAAAACACAAAATTTTTCATAAGTCTGTCTGAGTAAAGCTGATAAAATTTGAAGAGTATCTATGTGAAGTCACCATTAGATACAGAACATAAGATTAACCAGATTTTTTAACACCCACCCATCATAAATAGATGAGTTATGAAAGTATAAATATTTTAAATGATTTAATCTTACTTGAGAAATGGAAAAGGAGCAAGTTAAATTTTGATACTGATGAACCAAACCAGGGAAAGACACCGATACATCGAATGAATGTTTCACAATAATAAATATTTAGATGTATTGGTTCAATAAATATGATTATTCTAATCAATTTTATGAAGGATTATATCATAATGAGCTAAGGAAGTTACTTTGTAATCAGGTGAGGAAGTTCCATCGTACTAAGCAGAGGAAGTTTCATCGTAATGAGTTTAGGAGGTTCTATCAGACTGAAGAAAGGATAGGAATTATAAGAAGGTTTATTATGGAGAATAATCACAAATATTATAGAATATTTATGAATAATTTAAGTTTTCAAAATTTAAATTCAAATATGAATAGATCTCATAGTTTTTTAATTTTTGATAGTGGGTAAAGTTTTCAAGTTTCCTTCCTTTTCCATTCTGAGATTCCTATAAATATAAGCACAATACATTCATACTTTAAATCCTTTCATGTGAGTGGAAAAGATAGAGGAATATATAATTCATGTCAATGTCATCTTACTGGACTGAGACCTCATTATAAGGTCAAACATATGAAAGTTTTTTTACCAGACTAGTGAAGATTAGAGTGAGCATTTTGTTGGGGTTGGTGGCCTTGAACCAATTACTTTGTACTTTATTCATTAATAAATACTTTATCACATATTAATTGTTATTCTATGTGACAATGCATGTGATAATGTCCCACAGATAGCTGTTTCATTAAAGGTTCATAGCGGATCCCTACTATGATGAGAACCCGGAAGTGCCATAACACTGTTCTTGAATATATGTTCTATGGTCAGATGATGTTATTTGAGGGACACAAATAATATAGGCCATTCAAGGTGAGGACTCATAAAACTTTGAGGCACCTTCTCATGGTGTGTGCCCTTGGTAATATCGAGGAGGATATTATGAGAACGAGACCCTCCAGTAGGAAATACACATTTCATAGTGTCATTGGATGTTCCTATCTACAGACATGTGTATTGGTCCTTATACTTTAAGATTATTATTAATGAATATTACAACTTGCTCACTTAGATGTATTAATGAAAACTGTGATGATACACTGTTTGCAGCGAGGTAGGATACGTTGGGTGCGTCACGAGTAATACTGCATTAATAGATAATGAGAGAAAGGATTTGTCCCTTATGTTTCATAATAGAAGTAGATATATCAAGACCTTTTATGTAATTGATATATCCTAAATAAATCCATGGCCATGGTGAGGAATAGGTGATTTAAATTCCAGAAAGTCACAAAAAGAATAATCGAGCACATGGGTTGATGGCACTAGCATGCAACCCACTTGATTGGAGATATTGAGACAAAGGGATTAAATTACACGGTAAGCATTCGTATGAGGTGACATGCCAATGTGGCATCAACTTATTTCTCTTGGGTGCCTTGACCCATTACTAGACAGTAATCTTGGACTTTAGGAAATCCCTCCTAATTCCAACGAGAAAGAGGGCTATAGGGTCACACACTAAGTGTATCCAAGTATCTCAAGTAGAATAAATATTATTCTTGTACGTGGTTTAATAATTATTCAAGGAATCCTAAATTGTTTTAATATTGGAGGGAGAATAAAATGAAAACAAGTACACATCGTGTATTAATGATTACATGCTGTGTAGTTTTCATGGAAAACAAGTTCACACCATGTATTAATGGTTACATGCCGTGTAGTTTTTTCCAGTCAGGATTTTGAGGAAATAATATAGTTTTATTAAATGATATTTATTATAATCATCATGGGATCATGTCAATGAATTAATCATTAGACATGGGGGTTTTAAATAAGATTTAATGAAATAAATAAAATGTGTAATGTGTTTATTTATTGTCATAACTCTATAACCTCAAACCTGATTATAAATATCTTCACAACCCCAACAATTTTTCATAGAGAATCGTTGTGCACAACAGTTTTGGAGAATTCTCTCATGACTGAAAGAAATCCATTCTCCAAGAACGCTCTCAAGACCGAGAGATATCCTTTTCCATCAGATCAAGGCGATCTAAGGTGGACAAGGCAAGCAAAGGCTTCTCCGTGCTAGCACCTAGAGATTCCTTTGGAGACGTCCAGAGATACATGGAGCATGTGTGGATCACCGCTAGATGAATCCTACACTTGGATTCTATGATTCAATGATGAGTCACATCGGATACTGACCGGATACATCAACGAAGAAATAATTCCATCAAGGTAATTCTTTTAAATTAATTAAATTAATTATAACCAACATATGATGATTCTCCTTTGTGGATTCAAGGACTATTCTTCTTCTTTGTCTATTTCTATGATTCGATCCGTGGAGTATGACGTTTATCTTCGTATTGATCCCGGATTGATCATTGATAATGAAAAAAATCCAAGTGGGCACATCCACCCACGAGCTTCTGCTGCGCTCAGATCTTACAAGTGCTATCAGAGGAATCATATCATTGATTATAATTATTTAGTTTTTCGTTGGTGATTTATGCATTTAATAATTTAGTTTTTTCAATTAAAGTTAATCATTCTTTAAAATCTGAATCTCGATATCTGTTCCTCCCCTCTTGTTTCTCATTCACCTTACAGAAATGAATTTTTCTTTTAATTTTGATTAAAATAAAATAGAGGAACTCATTCGGAGGTGCCAAACACTCATGGATGTACAACACCAGAATATATGGCGTGCATTTGGAAGTACACGCCATGTAGTCTAGGTTCAATGCATTGAGAGATCCACCAAATTAGGTCGTGTATTGGATACTATCTAAGTCATTTATGACACCGTGTGTTGACCAGGAACAAGTGGCACACGGTTTTTGGATTACATGGCGTGTGGTCCAACTGAACATGGCATGTAGTCCCTTCGGTTTAGGGTTGGACCGTGTACCCCGTACATGGCTTGCCTGGCTAGAAACCGTGTAACGTGGATACTACATGGTGTGTGTCCAATTGTACACACCATGTACTCTGAAAATTTCCAAAGTAATAAAACACGCCATGTACTCGGGTGTGTACTTCGTATGGATGGTGAACAAAAGTACACGCCATGTAGTCAAAACTACATGTCGTGTACTTATCCAAATTATGCAGATTTATTAAAATTTATTATTATATTATACAAACCCTTGAGATATGTACCGTAGTGCATGCGTAAAGCAGAGTCACAATAAGTGATAGGAGTTTTATATATATGTGTGTTTAATTTAATATTTGCATAAATGGGAATTCACTGGGTTGCCTCCAAGGTACAAGTTACGTACAAAGATAATTTTAAATTAATTTATTTATTTAAAATTATGATGGATGAGAATCTCAAGAAAATTCAAAAAAAGGGTTTAAGATAAAAGGATTGATTAATTAAAGATAATTAATTGATTCGAGCGTGATTTATCTTAACCAAGAACGATTACAGAATTGAATTCTAGTTTTATTAATGCGTAATATAATTGAATGCATGGATGGTCATGATCTAGACCAAGACCTTTTTATGTGGATGATTTATTTTATTTTATTTATTTAAATTAATTTTTTTGGCCTATGAGCCTTATCCTCATTAATATGTAGGGACTGCGCACCCAAGGTTTCTTTTATGTAAAAACCCCTTTTTACCCCTCACCTGTGTGTGAGATAAATTCATATGTAATGGATGGATCTCCCAAGCTAGTGGAGGTGGCTCAAGTCAGGAGCCAAGGTGAAACCAATCCATGTAGATACAAAGGTGGACAGGTGGAAAGCTGTAAACATGAACCTGAAAGGTTCAAGGTGTTTCTCCCTTAAGCCTTGGGTTAGTTTATCAACCGCTAGATAAACTAACCAATAGAAAAAGCTCATGATCATTCCATTTTTTTTTTCAGTTGCATGGTTTATTTATTGTGGGTGTGTTGTCACGATCACTCAATTAATGAATTAAACAAGCATGTAAGACAGAACTAAAATAAGACCGACTTATGCATAAATATTGTCTTAGACATGTTTAATCACTTAAGTATATCCCACTTAATATTAACAAGAATGTAATCAAAGATATTAAAATGGAAATTTACGTATAAGGATAAAATCCCTCAAATAAATATTAAGTCGGTATATCCTTCCATAATCTTGGTTAGAATCGAACCATAGTTCAAAGTGCTTGACTAACCCTAGTTTGATGCTTTCAATTATCAAGGAATTCTAATTCAAGGTTTTGGGTTGACTTAACTTGGTTCACATCAAGGGTTGACTGCCATAGTAGGACTTGGTGTGACCAAGAGGTAAAGGTTGAGGAAATCCAAAATAAAAGGATTTCAGGATTGGGGAGTCCACTCAGCCGATCAAGGAGATGTGAGTTAATGTAGCTGGCATTTGGAATGCCTACCTAAAACCCTTCAAGTTTCTTGACCTACCCTAGTTGGGGTAATGCGAAGGGAAATATGGATCCTTGCAACTATAATATTTAGGAAATAGAATATTACAAAGTCAATGGTGAGGGCTATTGGATTTTGATAAAATAGTGGGAGACTAATAAGTATTAATTTATTTATTTGTCTCAGTTTTGTAATAAAGTACTAAACCTTTTCTCATCTTAATTTGTAGAAACGACAAGAAAAATGACTTCAAACATATCATTGCGAACCATACTCGAGAAGGAAAACCTTCTCACAGACACCAATTTCCAAGAGTGGCAGAGGTGTTTACGCGTTATCCTTCACCACAAAAGGAAATTGTATGTGCTGGAAGATCCTGTTCTAGTTGTGCCTAGAAAATAGGTCAATGATGAGGAAATATCTCTTTATGTGAAACATATTGATGATGCCACAGATGTCCAATTTTTCATTCTATCGGCCATGTCTAATGAGCTCTTGAAGAAACATGAAAACATGGATGCATATAACATGATGTATCACCTTAAGGATCTCTACCAAGAGAAGGAGAGACAAGAGAGATATGAGATCTCCAATGATTTGTTTATAACTAATCTTGGAGAGTCTGCGCCAGATGGGCCTCATGTAGTCAAGATTATTGGACACATTGAATGCTTGGACATCTTAGGGATTAAGTTCCTGGATGAGTTTCATACAGATCTCATCCTATCATCATTTCCCAAGACCTTCTCAAGATTTATTATCAACTACAACATGATAAGTAATGAGAAAAGTCTATCAGAACTTCTGATTTTGATTCTACAAGTAGATAAGGACATGGGGTGTGACAAAACCGCAGTCCTTATGGTGAATAAGAAAAGTAAGGACAAGGAAAAGGGGCCAAAGACTTATAAATGGTCTGAATCCCCTAAGCACCATCCCTCCAAGAAGGGAAAGATCCAGAGGTAGGGCAAGGAACAAGAGGCGATATATTTTGCATGTGGAAAGCAAGGCCATTGGAAGAGTAACTACACCCAAAAGCGTGGGGATGCTAAAGGTGTGTTCGTTATTGAGTGAAATCTTTCCATTTCTACACATTAGGTATTAGATATAGCTTGTGGGGATCACATCTGTATTCAAATGCAGGAACCAAGTAGATTTAGAAAGATTTCTAGAGGAGAGGTGGATCTTCGAGCTGCCAACGACGCGAGGATGGCTGCATTAGCCATTGGTGATTACCACCTCTCATTGCCAATTGGGATGATTTTGGTTTTACATAACTGTTATTATGTGCCTAGAGTTACCAAGAACATAATTTCTATATCTTGTTTGGATATGGATGGATTTATTTTCATTTTTGGAAATAAGGGTTGTCTCTTTTATAAGAACAACGTATGTTATGGTATGTCACATTTAAATAATGGTTTATATGTGTTAAATTACGAAAACAAGTGTTGGAAATCGATAAAAAAACAAACTCACATGACTCATACATCACCCAGTTGTGGCATCACCATCTAGGTCATGTAAATAAGAAGCACCTGACAAAGCTATGATAAGATGGATATTTAGACTCTACTGAGCTAAAACCACTTGATAGATGTCATGCGTGTTTACAATGAAAAATGACCAAGTTGCCTTTTGGTGGATAAGATGAAAGGGCCACAGAGCTTTTAGGATTGGTGCACACGGATGTGTGTGGATCATTTCCAGTAGAAGCTAGAGGTGGATATTATTAATTCATTACTTTTATTGATGATTTGAGTAGATAAGGATATGTCTACTTAATGAGGTATAAGTTAGAATCCTTAGAGAAATTTAAGGAATTCAAGAATGAAGTAGAGAATCAACTTGGTAAGAAGATAAAGAAACTTCGATCGGATCGAGGTGGAGAATATCTGAACCAAGAGTTTATCGATCTTCTATGGGAGTCTGGGATTATATCTCAGCTCACTACACCTTATACACTACAGTGGAATGGTGTTAGTTAAAGGAGAAACCACACCTTGTTGGACATGGTGAGGTTGATGATGAGTCATGAAGATCTTCCATTAGTTTTTTGGGGATATGAAACCGAGTACCAACTAAGGTGGAAAATGGAATTCCCTCTGAGTTATGGAATGTAAAGAAACCCATTTTGTCACATACAAGTATATGGGGATGCGAGGAATTTTTTAAGGCCACCTCAGGCAACAAACTAGCACCCCGAGGCACGAGCTGTATCTTTATAGGATATCCCAAGGAAGTGAAAGGATATTACCTATATAACCCTCAAGATAAGAAATTGACTGTTGCTAGACAAGCCGTCTTTATTGAGAGGGAGCACATATTCAAAATGTATAGTGGGAGAAATATTGAATTCGATGAAGTTGATGATCAAGATACACAAGTGTTGGTATAAGAACAAGTTCCACAGCTCCCCGTGGAAGAGGTTCCAAAAACACAAGTACTGCGTAGGAGCTCAAGAGAGGTAAGGGAAATAGAGAGATTTGGTTTCCTTGTCACTGAGGATGGTGAATAATTATTATTGGACAATGATGAACCTATCTCTTATAAGGAAGTAGTAGAAATCTCATAAGTTGCAAGATGGCAAGAAGCTATGAATTCTGATATGGATTCCATGTATCAGAATAAAGTCTGGGTTTTGGTCGATGATCCAGTTGATGTAAAGCCTGTTGGATGCAAATGGGTATTCAAGAGAAAACTGGACATGGAAGGTCAAGTTATCACTTATAAAGAAAGGAAAGTGGATAAAGGATTCAGAAAACGTCAAGTAATTGACTATGATGAAACCTTATCACCAGTTGCCGTGTTTAAATCCATAAGAATCATACTTTCCATAGTAGCTTACCATGACTATAGGATTTGGAAAATTGATGTCAAAACAGCATTCCTTAGCAGGAACCTTCAGGAATATGTCTATATGACACAAACAGAAGGGTTTGTGACACCAGGTGAAGCCAAATAGGTTTTCAAGTTGGAAAAATCCATTTATAGAATAAAGAAAGTATCCAGGTCATGGAACATTCGATTCGATGAAACCATAAAAGAATTTGGTTTCATTAAGAATGAATGTGAGCCATGTATTTATAAGTGGTTTAATGGGAATGCGATCGTTATCCTAGTATTATATGTTGATGACATATTTCTTATTGGAAATGATGTACCAGTCTTACAGTCAGTTAAGGACTGGTTGAACAAGTGTTTCTCGATGAAGGACTTGGGTGAAGCAGCCTACATTATAGGGATCAAGATCATTCGTGATAAATCCAAGAGGCTGCTTGGTCTAAGTTAGGATACATACATTGACTAGATATTAAAAAGATTTATTATGGAAGAATCCAAGATGGGATTGGTTCCAGTGTCACATGTGTAACACCCAAAGATTCCACAGTACTCTTCTCTTTGAATAATACAGTAGTGTGTGTTGTACGCAACTTCGAGTTCTAACACACACCACAACCAATCAAAGTAGCCATTATGAATAGTAATACGTACTTTTTGAAATTTTATAAATTTTATCTTTCAAAATGGACTTCATTTTTGGATTCGGAATATCTAATTTAGCCTAGGGTGAAATTTTGGAACTTTTTGGATAACTTTTATATTTTGATGAATAGTGAAAATTACGAAATTTTAATTAAAAAAAACTTTTTTAATAAAAATAATTAATAGTGGTAAATTATTATATTGAGTGGTTTTAAAGTATAATTAGAATATAATTTTACCATTTTATCCAATGGTGGTCATTAGAATTAACTTCACTTTGAAATTGGACATAAACAATTGTCAATCTTTTGATTGATATTGTTTCTTAAAAACACGCTATTTGTTTTGACAACGGGAATTAATTATAAAATTAATTAATGCAACTTATATGTTTGTAATTTTTTAAAATATACACCATTTTTGAATTCATAATATCAATTATATCTTAGGGTGAATTTTTGGTATTTTTCTGAAAAACTTCAAATTTTGATGAATAGTGAAACCACTAAGTGGTAGTTTAAAAACTAATTTTTCGTGTAAATGAAACACTACCACTTATATGATTTTATTTTAAAAAATCCAACATAAATGGTTGTCATTAGGAAGTAAAATGTGATTCAATGGGATTAAAATAATTTTTTGGTGAATAGTAACTTTTAAGTTTTATTAATCATGATTCAAGGTAATTAGTGAAATTTAAGGTAAAAATGATATTATAAAAATATAAAAATATCTTGAAACTTGTCCTACACTTATTGGATGAGTCATGTCCGACCAAGAAAATCCATGGGTCAACTTGGGGACCCCATGGAGCCACTTGGGTAAGAAAATGAGATTAATAACTTTTTATTTAAAGTAAAAATAAAATTGTCACAAACATGTGTTGTTTTACTAAAACAATTATTACATGGGGTTATATAAGTTAACTTTTTGACTATAAATATTAATTGGAAATATAAAAATATTTCCTACATCATGGTAATTTTCTTATAATTTTTATACATTAAATAAATTAATTTTTTTATGACACAATGATGATGCAACGATTACCTCATTAATTAACGATTTAAATAAAATGAAAAGATAATGTAAAATCTAAGACTTACACTTGTCAAAAACCTATTGTATGAGTATATTTCGAACTCTTATCTCCTTATCTTCTAAATATATCAGTTTTGGACTTTTAAAATCTGAAAATAATTTCATAATAATGTAACATTTCATGACTTTCCAAGAGTGCCCCTCCTCTCCTCTTATAAAAGGCCCCCACCACTACCACCTTATTCACACCTTCCAAGCCATTTGGATCAGCCAACCTCTGCCCAAATACTATCTAAACTTCTCTCTATTACTCCTATAAGCGTCACTTTGGGAATAAGTCTTCTCAAGGAAGCCTTTGGCTCAAATCAAAAAGAGTTACCCGATTTTAAGGTAATGTCTTCTCTTATGTTCTTTTGTTTTATTTTGTTTCTCCAACACCTTAAACTCTTTTTATTACTTTATTTTGTAACAAAACCAGTATCTTAAATATACTAGGATGTTGTTATGATAAGGATTTGAGCTACACTTACACACACCTTCGTCTAATGGTTAAAGAACATACTGTTTCTGTGGGTGGCGAATTACTGCCTCACGAAACGATGATTGTTCAATATTCTTTTAACACCTCTCATGGTGGCAATTATGATGACACTATTTTTTATATATGATATATATTATGTTTATGTTTTCCTTATGATTCTTTATTTTTCATTTATGGAACACCTTTATGATTTCCATTATGGGTAAACGCGATAATTTCATTTTAAGAAGTGCAGACTACCGCCCCCTCAAAGTGATTTGAATCGTTAATTCCATATGTGGGACGTGTAAAGGATGGATTAAATGATATTATATATGGAATTATAATATAAATTTATATCATTATGATTTAATTCCATTAAATATGAAATATAAATGAAAGTAGCGTTCATACGTACGTACGGCTTACCGTCTCCATGAACGGTGCATTTCATTTCTTACCTCTAAATGTTATGTAATATTAAAAATGCATATATATAATGGATATATATGATATATATGATATCTAAATCATGAATATAATTCTGGATGTAATGGATATTTTACCACATGAACAACTTGTAATTATAAGAAGTTTATTTTTGACTCAAGTACCAAAGATCGACAAAAAGACCGTTATTAACTTAAATAATTACATAATGTTAATAACATGGTAATAAGTGATATAAAAGGAATAAAAAACTTGAAAAAGGTTCTTAAGCAATTATAAATTAACTCTAGTTTATTATTCAGGAGGTTAAAGAACGGTCGAGTCAAGTCGGACACGAGGTAAGGTAACTTCTTAACCCAATTTCTGTTCTTCGGGTTAATCTCCTACTTTCAAATTATATCATGATATTATTATGTCCTATCTTGTATTTGTACTTTCTTTATGTGTAATTATAGTGAATACACATAATAGATCAATTTTATTTAAAAAATTATCTTTGTAAGGGACTTCGTCTCAATCTACTTTCATTGAGGCATATTTTGTTTTATACACAACTTTATTTTATACGGTGTATAAAACCCTTTGAATTTTACATTTATTCAAAAGGAATCTTTTTTATATGAAGCGTTTTACTAAACGACAAAAGGGAATGTTTTTTTGTCGTACATATGCAGCGAAAATGACTTCTCCTCTGCCGTGACCATTATTTGACTTTTGTCTTCCTCTACAAGCCATAACTTTTTTTTAAATGAAAAATAAATAAAAAGTTTTAATTTTCTTTTATTTTGGTATTGAAAATTGTTTTGAAAGTGTTTTTATTATATAAATGTGTTGTATTGATATCTTGTGATTGAAATGTGGAAATGTTATGTTTCTTTTATGCATGTTTTATGTGATACGATTATGTTATGGTTTATGATATGTTTAAACCTATTCATATGAGGAATGTATTGGACTTAATAAGTGACGGGTGGAGCCCACTATAGATCCTTGATGTATCAGCAGGTCTCATGAGACAAACTAGTGTCTTGGAATGAGGCCTTGACAAAATATTATTTGTAGTTTTGGCACGAGGCCTTGGCTACGTGGTTATGATAGTCTGGAATTATGCATTCCATCATTATGAAAGTGGTTATTGATATTGCATGCGATTATTCGACCAGTAGAATATCCATGTGAATAAGTAAATGACATTATCATATTTTACTTTTTCCATATTATGTTGAAGTTGAATTTTAAAAGTCTTTTGTTTTAGTTATACATTGCCTTAAATGTTTATGTTTATTTATGAAAGCTTCTGCTATATTGTTGTCCTTACTGAGCATCTGAGATCACCCCTTTCAATGTTTTATTTTTCCCAGGATGTGAAGAAATATTTTATGACTGACCTACAGGGATAGTCTGAAGGGGATAGAAGTGTGGACTATAGAGACTATGTTATTGTGATTTTTCATTTTATGATGTAATGTAACATTTATGAATGTATCTAGTGTTTCCAAGGCTACTAAAATAATCGGTCTTTCGAGACTTGATATTTTGTGATCATGCCAATGTTACGCAATAATGCACTGGCTCTGGGTAACTGGGGTCGGGGCATTACAACATGGCCTACATATTTCTAAGAAAATGTGTCCTCAAACAAAACAAGAGAAAGATAGAATGAGTAATATCCCATATGCTTTGGCTATAGGATCCATCATGTATGCCATGTTATGTACCAGGCTTGATGTTGCCTATGCACTGAGCATGGTAGGCAGATATCAAGAAGATATAGGAGAACAACATTGGACTACTGTTAAGACTATCCTTAAGTATCTAAGAAGAACTAAGGACATGTTCCTGGTGTATGGAGGAGATGAGGAACTAGTCATCAGAGGGTATGCTGATGCTAGTTTTCAAACATATCAGAACGATATGAAGTCGCAATCTGGATATGTTTTCTATATCAATGGAGGACCTGTGAGTTGGAAGAGTTCAAAGCAGCCAATTGTTTCCAATTCTACAGTAGATTCTGAATATATAGCGGCTGCTAATGCAGCCAAGGAAGCCGTATGGATTCAGAACTTTGTCCAAGAGCTTGATGTGGAACCTAACAGTAAAGATCCTATCACGTTTTATTGTCATAATACTGCAGTGGTGGATCTTGAAAAAGAACAAAGGTCACATCAATGGAAAAAGAACATACTCTGAAAGTATCACCTCTTGAGGGATTTCTATCAAAGGTGTGAAGTTGCAGTGAGCAGAGTATCCACAGAAGATAACATGGCAGACCCCATGACTAAAGGCCTATCTTAGGAGTAGCATGAATATCATGTGAGAGCTAGTGGGTTAAAGATTCTTAGTAGTTGGCTCTAGTCCTAGTGGGAGTTTGTTGGAGTTGGTGGCCTAGAACCAACCACTTTATACTTTATTCATTAATAAATACTTTATCACATCTTGATTGTTCTTCTGTGTGACAATGAATGTGATAATGTCCCAAGGATAGCTGTTGCATTAAAGGGTCATAGCAGATCCCTGCTATGATGAGAACCCGAAAGTGCCATAACACTGTTCTTGAATATATGTTCTATGGCTGGATGATTTTATTTGAGGGACACAAATAACACAGGCCATTAGGGGTGAGGACTCATAAAACTTTGAGGAACCTTCTCATGGTGTACGCCCTTGGTAATATCCTGGAGGATATTATGAGAACGAGACCCGCTAGTAGGAAATCCACATTTCATAATATCATTGGATGTTCCTATATGTATACATGTGTATTTGTCCTTAGAATTTAATATTATTATTAATGAGTATTACAACTCACACACTTAGATGTATTGATGAAAACTATGATGACACACTATTCTCAGCGTGGTAGGATACGTTGGTGTGTCACGAGTAATACTTCATTAATAGATAATGCGAGCAATGATTTATCCCTTCTGTTCCATAATGGAAGTTGATATCTCAGGAACTTTGATGGAATTGATATAGCCTAAATAAATCCATGACCATGGTGAGGAATGGGCGAGTTCAATTTCGGAAAGTCAAAGAAAGAATAATCTAGCACATGGGTTGATGGCACTAGCATGCAACCCGCCTGATTGAAGATATTGAGACAATGAGATTAAATTACACGGTAAGAGTTCATATGAGGTGACACGTCAATGCGGCATAAACTTATTTCTCTTGGGTGCCTTTACCCATTGCTAGATAGTAATCTTGGACTTTAGTCAATCCCTCCTAATGCCAACGAGAAAGAGGCCTAGTGGGTCACACACTAAGTGTATCCAAGTATCTCAAGTAGAATAAATATTATTACCATACACAGTTTAATAATTATTCAAGGAAGCCTAACTCGTTTTAATGTTGGAGGAAGAATAAAATGAAAACAAGTACACGTCATGTATTAATGATTACACGCCGTGTAGTTTTCATGGAAAACAAGTACACACTATGTATTAATGGTTATATACCATATAGTTTTTCAGTCTGGATCTTGAGGAAATAATATCGTTTTATTAAATGATATTTATTATAATCAGTGTGGGTGCATGTCAAGGAATTAATCATTTGACATGGGGGTTTTAAATAAGATTTAATGAAATAAATAAAACGCATAACACATTTATTTATTGTCATAACTCTATAACCTCAAACTTGATTATAAATATCCTCACAACCCCAGCACTTTTCCACAAATAATCGTTGTGCACAAAAATTATGAAGAATTCTCTCAAGACCGAAAGAACTCCTTCCTCCAAGAATGCTCTCAAGACTAAGAGAGATCCTCTTCCATCAGATTAAGGTGATCTAAGGCATACAATGTAAGCAAAGTCTTCTCCATGCTAGCACCCGAAGATTCCTTTGGTGAAGTCCATAGATACGTGGAGAATGTGTGGATCACTGCTAGAGGAATCCTACACTTTGGATTCTACGACGCAATGATGAGTCACATCGGATCATGACCAGAGACATCAATGAAGAAAGAATTCCATCAAGGTATTTCTTTTCAATTAATTAAATTAATTATAACCAACATATGATGATCCTCCTTTGTGGATTCTAGGACTATTCTTCTTCCTTGTCTATTTCTGTGATTCGATCCATGGAGTCTGGCATTTATCGTAATATTGATCCCGGATTGATCATTTCTATTGACAAAAAGCCAAGTGGGCACATCCACCCATGAAATTCCACTGCGCTCGAATCTTACACATTTGTGTAGAGTTTGAGTAATGCATATTTAGAATGGGTTTATCATAATAAGTCCGCCTGAATGAATTCATTGGACTTAGTCCATTGAACCCAGATCCATTAGATTGGGTGAATCATACCCAACCACATCAGGATGAGGATCTGGATAGAACATTTGTGGATAAGTTTTAATAAAGTCTTTATTATTTTTTTTGATCAATTTTTTTGTAATAAAAATTTGTAAACT
Organism: Viscum album; assembly: GCA_963277665.1. Taxonomy (NCBI): domain Eukaryota; kingdom Viridiplantae; phylum Streptophyta; class Magnoliopsida; order Santalales; family Viscaceae; genus Viscum; species Viscum album. The sequence goes on from OY728156.1 coordinate 1,816,263,740, forward strand.
GATAGGAGTTAGTATAATCTTTCCTATAAGGAGGTATGAAGTGTGTAATAGGAGTTTGAAAAAGTTTTATTCACTTATTGATAATAGTTAATTTTAGTAAACCCATGGGAGTGGCTATGGAAAGGATGTAGGTTCTCACACTAAGGGAGAACTTTATAAATATCATGGGATTTACTTGCTTTTATACCTTTTCATGCATGGGTATTTACTAAAAGATGATAAGGTAATGAAATTTAATAGGTTGTAGGGGTTAATTTTCTAAAATTGTTAAAACTTATAAAAAGTATACAACTAATTCAACCCCCCATCTCAATTATTATTCAATCATTTGAAACTTGAATTGGTATTAGAGAAAGGTTCCCTTGTTGAATCCTTATCATGGATAATATCAATTCCATCAATATTAAAGGAATTTCTACATATAATGGAAAAAAATTTTATGGTTGGAAGAATAGGATAATTCCATATCTCTTATCTCTTAGACCAGAAGTTATTGATGCCGCTACAATTGGTTTTCCACCTATTGAGATAGATGGTCTTATGAAATTTTATAACAAGAAGAATATTGAGGTTGATGGAAAGGATAGAAATATTATACTTATTTTCTTATCAAAAAATATTTTAAGAAGGTGATAGGTCTCATAACTTCAAAGAGTATGTGGGGTAAGGTGGAAAGTATTTTTGAATGGAATACTAAAGTGAAAGAATAAAATCTTCAAATATGGCATAGTAAGTTTGAACACATGAGAATGAGAGATGAAGAAACTTATGATTAGTTCTTCACTAGGGGAAATGATGTTTTTTGAAACATAAGAGGTTTTAAAGATGTCTTGGAAGATTCTACAATAGTGAAAAAATTTATGAGATTTTTTTTGGATAGGTTTGATTTTAAAACTTCATCTTTAGAAGATAACGATGATTTATCTCTTTATGAATTGCATAACTTTCTTGTTTCTTATGAAATGAGAAAAGATCCAATATTCAAAAAAAAGTTGAAGGATTAAATGGATTTTGAAGCTATGATAAAGATGAAAATTCAAGATATTGAAGATGGATATCCTTGTGATTATAAAGATAAAGAGTATGATGAACTAAATGATAAAATTATGTCTCTTATCTCTATGAACCATCAGAGGAGAATAGGAAATAATGGTGGAAAAATTACTCTCAAATGTTTTGAGTGTGGTGGAATTGGGAACTTTTCTATTAATTTTACTAATAATAAAGTTGAATAATATTGAGATGATTCTAATGAAAAACTACATTGGAATAAGTGGAATAAAATTACTAAATAAGAAAAGTCATCCAATAAATATAAGAAGAATTTTACTAGAAATAAGAGAAGTTTGTTGAGTAAGAATGATGAATCAGACTCAACTAAAAACAATTCTCCAGAATATGAAATTTCAAAAAAGGTTAGAACATTCATTTCAAAAGTTGAGAAAATTTAAGACTCCTCCACTAGTGAAGAACAAGGAGGTAAATAATATTACAAAGAGTATCATCTAAGATCAAAACTTATTGCATGTATTAAGAAAAAAATATCTCTCAAGAAATAAATCAAAATAATAAATAAATATGGTGGAAAATTTATTGAAGGTGAAAAATATGTTGTTAAGAAAGAATAAGAATACATCCATAAGATCTTAAGTTTTAAATTTAGAACTGCTGAACATGGAAATATGGTTAAAGATATCAGTAAGAAGCTAGAATCTAAGGAATAATAAGTTAACAAGTTTCAATAAAAAATTATTGAGTCTGAAAGTACCATGAGTAAGATTAATGAAAACTTAAAAAAAGATTTAGAAGTAAAATATGACACTTTTAAAGTTGTTGAGAAATTTTAAATCAAGAATCGGTGAAATCCTTATCCACCAAAAATAATGTTTCATATGATTTTTCTAGCATTTCTAGAGAGAAGAAAAGTGTTAGGAAAGTATTGGTTGATAAGGGATGTGGGAAACATATCACATCTATAAAATTTTAAAACCCCCTCATTAGGAAAGATGGAATACACCCATATTATGTTATAGTAGAAAGAAGTTATCAACCTCAACAATGTTTCTACATAGAAAGATCTTACTTCAATGGAAAATCAAGATTTTATGGTTATTGTTGGTGATGTGGAATCTATTGGTGCATGGATTATAATTTCTGGAATAACTTATCTCTTCCTATAAGAAGGTTTGAACATAGTGGAAGAAATAGTGAAATTACAATGAGTAACTTTCCTAACTTATAGAAAGTTAAAAAATTAAAATCCCAAGATGTTAGAAACTTTACAATGAAAAACTAGTTTTATTGTCTTAAGGAATTTTGTTGAAGATGTGATCAAATGAGTTGTTTTTTTGAAGAATACATGACTACTCCTCGAGGACATTTTTTTATGCGAGAAAATAAAAGTAATTAGGAAAGAAGAAAGTTAAAGAAGGTGCCTTTGTTGTTAAGACTGCCTTGAAAGCAAGTAAAAGGAAAGAATCATGGATAATTAATAGTGGATTATCTTTACACATGAAGGGTGATTTAAAAATAATTAAATATATTTAAAATCATGATGGAGGTTCTGTTACCTTTGGGAATGATAGTTCTTTGAAAATAAGAGGAATCAAAACAACAAATATTGAAGATAAAAATTTGAGATCTAAGAATGTTTTATTTTTCGATTGACTAAAACAGAACTTACTAAGTATAAGTCAAATTTATGATAATGGAAAATAAGTGATCTTAAAAAAAGATAATTGTGTTATCAAAATTGTGAAATATGGAAAATTTATTATAAAAGAGAAAGAACCAGTATGAATATATTTCAAATAGAAGAATTTAACAACTCCTATACTTAAGTGCTGAAGATGAAAATTAGTTGTGGCACTGAATACTTGGTCACCTTGGGAATAATAACATGAAATAACTCTCTAAATTTGATGATGTAAGAAGTTTTATAGAATTAAAAAAGGAGAATAATATGTTTGTGTAACTTTTTAGAAAGGGAATATGACTAAAAAGAGTCATAAGAAAGTTGAGATTAAATCTACTAGATCTCTTTAACTCATTCATTTTGATTTATGTGGGCTAACGAGACACCAATCAAAAAATGGGATTTGCAGTTTATCACTTTTATTGATGATTTAACTTATATGACTAACATAATGTTTATGAAACACAATTCAAAGGCTTTAGAAATGTTTATATTCTTCAAAAGAGAAGTTGAGAAAGAATTGGGGATTTATATAAATAAATTGAGAATAGATAATGGTATTGAATCTATATGCAATACTTTTGAAAATTATCAAAAAAATCAAGGAATCAAACATCAATATAGTCCTCCATATACCCCACAAAAAAATCGAGTTGTAGAGAGGAAGAATAGAAGTTTGGTATAAATGAGAAGAATCATGTTATCAGAATACAAAAATTTCAAATTTCTATTAGAGAGAAGTTATTATTACTAATATACATGTTTAGGAGAAATTTCTATTGAGACCAAAATCCAACATTACTTCTTATGAAATGAGGTATTACAAAAAACCTTTATTAAAATACTTCAGTGTTTTTAGAAGTCCATGTTTACTTAAAATGAAAAATATAAATCTTGTAAAGTTTGATGATAAAGATAAGGAAGGAAATTTTATGGGTTATTCACTTAATGGAATAAGTTACAAGTGTTGGAACAAATGTTTACAAAATTTGGTGGACTTCTATGATGTGAAACTTATTGAAAATCTAAAATCCTTAACAAAAGTTACTGAGAATGTTGAGGAAGACAATCTGAATAATTCCAATAAATATGATAGTGAGTCAAAAGTGACTTATCAAGATTCAGATGAATCATGTAATGAGGAAAGTGAATTTATAATTGGAACTTTTAAATCTTCTACTTTAGACAAACATGTTGAGACTGAAAATATTATTAAGAATATAAAGGGTCTAGTTTATACTAAAATAAAGTTGATATTAGAAAATTTTACTTCACTCATTTCAAAAGTTGAATCAGAATCAGTTTTTGAAGCTATTAAACACAAATAATGGGTGGAATATATGAATGAGAAGTTAGATCAAATTGAGGAAAATAAATCATGGGAACTTGTAAAATGTATTAAAGGTAAAAATGTTATCAGAACAAAGTTGGTTTATATAAACAAGTTTAATGAACATGGAGAAGTTTCAAGAAACAAATCTAGGGTTGTTTTTAATGGCTATGCATAGGTAGAATGTGTGAGATTTGATGAAACCTTTTCCCCTATTTCAAGGTTATGAACTATTATAATTTTTCTAGTAGTGGATGCTCACTGGAATTACAAAGTGTATCAGATGGATGTAAAGAAAGACTTTATAAATGGTGAGACTGAAGAAGAGGTATACATTGAGAAACCTTGTGGATTTATAATTGATTAATACAAAAGAAAAGTTTATAAATTAAAGAAATATTTTTATCGGTTGAAACAAGCCCCACATTCCTAGTATTTAATGATAAGATGAGATCTTGCCCAGAAAATCAAGGCTTGTTTATTAAGTTAACTATAACACGCTAATTTTTATTGTGTATGTGGATGATATAATTTTTTATTGGGATAAAGAAAAAGTTTGTAAAGAATTTACTAAGGAAATAAAGTTTTTTTTGAAATTTCAATATTGGGATAATTAACTTTCTTCTTTATCTTAAAAGTTCAATAAAAGGAAAATTACATTTTCTTATCTCAAGAAAATTATTCTAGGGAACTATTTCAAATGTTTTTTATGGAAGATTCCAAAGAATTTCCTACACCTATTTCAATTGGGATGAAGATGAGTAAATATGAATCTAAAGAAAGTGTGAATCAGAAAGATTTTCGGAATATGATATGAATTTTTCTTTATCTCAAAACCTCAAGACCTAATATTATTTTTGCAGTAAATTTTTGTGCCATGTATCAAAGTAATATGAAATAATATCATATATTGGAAGGAAATAAAGTTATGAGATATGTCAAAGGAACAAATTCATATGGGATTTTATACAAAAGAAACTATGGAATAAACTTTCATGGTTATACTGATGCTGATTGGGCTAAAGATTGCAATGATAGAAAATCAACTTTTGGAGGAACATTTTTCTTGGGAGAATGTCATGTGAGTTGGAATAGTAAGAAATATAGTTTAGTAACTGTGAGTAGAATAGAATCATAATTTTTTTTAGCTAATCAGGCTTGTACTCTAATGTTTTGGATGAAATTTTAGCTGGAAGAATTGAAAGTGGAAGTTTCTAAACCATTAAATATTCTTTATGATAATCAGATTGCAATTGATATTTCTAAAAATCATGTTCAACACTCAAGATCAAAACACATTGATACAATGTTTCACTTTATAAAAGATAAATTTACTGCTAGAGATGTTTTTTTGGAATATATCTCAATAAAGTATCAAATTTATATATCTTTACAAAAGTTATGCTAAAAGAGAGATTTGTGGAATTGAGGCTATAACTTCTTTTTTATCCTCCTCTAGTGACTTCATAAAACTAATAATGAAGTAACCCCGCCGTTCTTTGGATTATTTTGACAAATGGAGAGAATATGTAAAACTTTATCCTTCAATGGAAATGGAAGTACTTTTATTTCTTAAATAAATCTGAAGCTATGGTTATCATAAAATGAGGAGAGAAAAAGATAAGTGAGTGGAACAGATATACGAAATGGAGTTTATCTTAACATGGCCTCAATATTTTCTTGTTACCAAGAGATTAAATTCCATCAAAAAAATTAATTTATCCAATATTTTGGTGCCATGACACTTTCTTTTAAGAAAGTATTGTTTTGGTAAAAGTCAAAAAACATGTGTTGTGAAAAAGTATGAGTGGTTGAAATTTTGGGAGTTAATAAAGATGTTAAAAAAGGCTATCAAAAACTCCAAAGGGGGAGATTAATGAACCTTTGAGATGTTTTTTGGTAACTTGTTTTTTATTTTTTGACAACTAACCTTTTGTGAAAGTATGTTTTTTGTTTTTCAGGTTTAGATCCACTTCATCGTATGAGTTTCTATAATAAAGTTAAAAGATATAGAAAGTTTTAACCCAAACACAAAGGGAGAGAAAATTATTTTAAGTTTTTTCCTGCCACATGTTATAGGATTGAGAAAAATTGATCACTAAAGTTGTTGAAAAGACAAGTCTTGATAGTTTTATAAAGTTCGCAATCGGACACACCATCAGTCTCAGATCTATCAACATAAAGTTTAATATTAACTGGACATGATGTTTGTTGGAAATTTATAAGAATACATGAAAGAAAGTCATAGTGGTGTTGAATCCTAGAAAGTAAGTTTCAAGGTAATCGGGAATTATAAAGTCATTTACTTTATAAACTTAAGGTTGACAATGATTTGATGGTTATGGGGTTATTATAAATCATGATAAAGCCTTATGATAAAATCTTTTGAAGAATGGAGTCTGTTGAAGGCCTCTTATTAGTTTGTATCAGTTCCAAAAAACCAAACATAGAATATCAGATCGAGAAGTACCAAACACAAAATTTGTCAAAAATCAATCTTAGCAAAGATAATAAAGTTTAAAGAGTATTTGAGTGAAGTCTCCATCAGATACAGAACATTAGATTAACCAGAGTTGTTGAAACAGATCAATTAGATAGAGATGAGTTATGAAAGTATGAAGATTCTATTGGAGTTATGCTTACTTGAGAAAAGGAAAAAGAGTGAGTTCAATTTTGATACCGATCCACTAGACTAGGAACAAACACAGATCCATCAGATGATTTTTTCACACCAATAAATATTTTGATGTTGTGGTTCAAGAAATCTGATTTTTCTAAGAAATTTTATTTAGTATACCATCATAATGAGTTTAGAAAATTTTATCATAGTGATTTGAGAAAGTTCCATCATACTGATCTGAGGAAGTTTCATCGTAATGAGTTGAGGAGGTTCCATGTAATGGATGAAAGGTTAGGAAGTCTGATAAGGATGATTACAGGGAAGACTCAAGAAGATTCTAGAATATTTATGAAGAGTTTAAGTAGTTAAAATTGAAATTCAAATATGCATAGATCTCCAATTTTTTGGAATTGATACAACGAAGAAAGTTTTCAAGTTTCCCACTTTTGACATTCTGAGATTCCTATAAATAAAATTATAGTACATTAGTACTTTAAAACCATTAATGTGAATGAAAAGGTAGTGCGCTATAGAATTCATGTTAAATATATGTTTTTGGATTAAAACCTCATTAGAAGGCCAGATATTTAAAGGTTTTTTCAACCAAACTGAAGTAGATCAGACTAAGAATTTGAGTAGAGTTTGAGTAATGCATATTGAGAATGGGTTTATCATATTGAGTTAATCAGATTGAATTCATTGAATTAAGTCCATCAGACCCAATCCTATCAGAGTGAGAGAACTGTACCTAGCCACATTAGACTAAGGATCTTGACAGATCATTTGTGGAGCAGTTTAAAAAAAGTCTTTATTATTATTTTTAATCAATTGTTTGTAATAAAACTTTATAAAATTATGGGTGTCTATATAATATTTCCTATCGGGAGATAAAAGGTGTATAACTAGAGTTTTTATAAGTTGTATTCACTTATTTATAATATTTAATTTCTATAGACCCATGAAAGTGTCTATAGAATGGATGTAGGTTTTTACACTGAGGCCGAAACTTGTAAATATCATGTGATTTACTTGCTTTCATACTTTTTTCATGCATGAGTATTTACTAAAAGATGATAAGGTAATGAAATTTAATAGGTTTTAGGGGTTAAGTTTCTAAATGTGTTAAAACTTATAAAAAGTATACATCTGATCCACCCCCATTATTAGTTGTTATTCAATCATTTGAAACTTCTAGATGACACAAACCTTTTTTGCCATCTCTTTTACAAGATCATTCCAAAGTATCTTTATTTCACCAACTTCATCCCAATAAGTGGGAGTTCAACATCACTTCCCATATAGAGCTTTATATGGTTCTATTTGAATACTCAATTGGAAGATATTATTGTATGAGAACTCAACTAATGAGAGGTGTTGATCCCATCCACCATTAAATTCAATTGAGCATGTTCTCATCATGTCCTTGAGTGTTTGAATAGTCCTTTTAGATTTTACATCAATTTGGGGATGATATACTGCACTAAAATTCAATTTAGTATTTAGATCATGTTAAATAATTATCTATAAGTTATATGTGAACCTTGGATTATGATTAGAAATAATATAAAGTGGAACCCCATGAAGCCTTGCCACTTCCTTTATGTATATCTTGGAAAGTTGGTCAAGAGAGAAATCTTCTTGAATAGAGATGAAATGGGAAGTCTTGGTGTGTCAATCCACTATAACCCATTTCACATTGTTTCCTTTGGATGTTCTTGGGAGAACAATTATGAAGTCCATAGTGATATTTTCCCACTTTCTTGTTGGTATGAGGAGTATTTTCAATACCCCTTTCAAATTTTTTCACTCTATCTTTACTTGCTGATGCCCCAAGCACCTTGAATTGTAGTAAACAATCTACCTTTTCATATTATCCCACCAATAATGATCACAAAGGTACCTATACATTTCTTTTCTTCTAGGATGTATAGAGAACGTAGAGCTATGAGCTTCATCCATCATCTTTTTTTATCTCCAGGATAGATGAGACACGTAGCCTTGTACGAAATTTTAGTACACCTTCTTGATCAATATTGAAATTAGGAAACTTCCCATTCTTAACATCCAATATGTTATTTTGTATCAGACTACTAGAAAAATGATCTATAGCCACCGACCTATAACTGCAATTATATAGTTCCATGGATATAGTTTACTGTATATCCACAGTTTAATTAAAACAATGTCTATATGGATATTTGAAGCCACAGTTTAATAAAACTGTGGCAATAATCATGGAAATAGTCGTACATATTTCCTCCTATCTATGGATTTTTCTCCTCTCCATGACCCCTCCCATTATAACCTCATGAGACCCTCCTCTCTGGGTTACTCCTCCCCCAACACTGCCCCTTGCGACCTCTCCTCTCCACGAACCTCCTCCCCTGATGCTGCCACCCAATGTAGACACCCCCACCACGAGATTTCCTCTCTAAAATACTACTCCCCTAACATTTCCACCCAATATGGCCACCCTACCTCCCCACCAATGCTACTCCTAGGTGGCCTCCGCTCCTCCTTCTTTTTCACACCTCTGATTTGGCCTCCCCACCTGTCAGTGATCCTCCTCCTCTTCATGAATATTGACCAATCACACCTCATGAATACTATTACCCATTGAATATATTTAGTATTTTACACTTTTGTGTTGATGAAATTAGTTCTTACTCTTCTTTACTATGCAGTGTCTCATCTATCTCCAACCTAGAATTCAATCCATGCTTTCTCTTGGTGGGTGAATTTCATCAATTTCCTATAGTGTGTTCTAATTTTAACAACCTCTCTTATGTTAATAATTTTTTAACCAGTTTTATTCATATTTTTATACCATTACTATATTAAATGTTTTCCCTATAAACTATTGATCCTATTTTCCCCATTATACTATAGTTTTCCCCATTCCAGTCTATTATCGTAGTGTTAGGTTTTTTTGTGGTACTTTGGAGGTAAAATTTACTATAATTAATTGAAATAAACTATTCTCTATTTTTTTACCTCTTCACTTAACTATATGGAATGTAATGTCAATGTAATTCTATAGACTTTGAAATATTGATACATTCATGATATAGAACTCCTAGAATTAATTTGTCCTTAAAATTCAACTTGTTATGCATAATTAGTTACATTCCAATATTACAAATTTTCTTATATAAACTAGTCAATAATATTCTTTTAATTTATCATACTTTTATTCTCAACAAATACATTTCAAATAAGTATCAAGTTACCCCTACCCAATTTCTTGGTATTCTTCTTCTCAAAATAATTTTACAAAATCCCACAATACTGATTTCTTCACAACTATATGAAAATAATATTACAAAAATTCTATTATGAAGTGGCATAAATCTTCATGGCATGGAATCGTTTATAATTATAAAATTAACTTCAACATGTATTTTAATTCATAGATTGTATCACCATATGATATTGTTATTCAAAACATAAAAATCATCATTACTATACTTATGTTTGAATCACAATCTCATTTTTGATATATTAAACAATTAATATCAGTTCATATATCCCTAGATGTAAATTTCCTTAGAATATTTTTTTCTTTTGAAATCTCACATTTTCCAAAAGTGTAATACCATACATATGATTTATAAAAAATTATATATCATACTGTGAGATAATTTATCTTATGTATCTATATAGGATAATAAAAATCATTTAATTTTAGTATCCTTATCCATAATTGATTGTGTATAAAATTTTAAAGGATACTTACATTATGTGTAAGGATTTTCCATTTACTTTTCTTATGTCTTAAATCTAGAAAAAATCTTTTATATCATGAGAAAAACTAACACATCTCTCACATAAGGTATTTTACATTGTTAATTTTATTCAAATCCCTATAGAATATATTTTGTATCTTTAAAATATGTTATGCATCACATGGATTTGATAATTATAATATTTCTTTAACAATAAACTTACAAATTAATCAAATGTCATATGCATTACTTTTGTTTCCATTTTCACTTATTATGGATATCAAAAACTTACCTATACATGGAACTCTCAACAATTTTCCATTTCATCAATTCAAATCCAAAAATATATATTATGTATGATTCAAGATAAAATAAAATACTAGTCATAACCTCTTAATCCATTCTCAATGCATCTCTAGGTACTTAACAGATCACAAAAATACTTTAATTCACTTTATAAATAAAAATAATATTTCCAAACCTCTTTTAACCTTACATACAAAGTATTTTTTAATATTTAATTACCTAGTTTATATTTCATCAATGATTTTCACTATCATTTCAATTATAGACATAAATCAAACTCATCTTTATCTTCCTTCAACCTTTATCCAGGTGATGTTCAACACCGTATACAAAAACCTTCATGATTAGTTACCTATATAAGTGGATGATAATTTTATCATAAGAATAATAATATCACTTTTTACATGGAAAAGATCCACAAATTAATAAACTCTAACTCTATTTGAGCAATGATGGGTGTATAAATAAAGAGCGACTAATCTTGAAAACAAAGCTATCTATAAATAATCAAAAAAATGTTACCAACTTTTATGTATCTTCATAGGGGTTGTGCATATATATATTTTAAGAAATTTATAAACTTCACTCATATTCAATAAAAACATAAAAAACACTCAATTAAAAATGGATTTTACCCCTTTAAAACCATTTTTTTGTTTAGAATTTACACTCCATTAGTAATCATATTTAATATAACCCAAAACATAAATGGGAAAGAAATCAATATACCCGAAACATTAGTTTTGTAAAGTATGTCCAAACTTCTAGATTTTAATATGAAATATAAAAACTATGGAAAATTCACTTCATTAATATCCCACCTTATATGTCCTCCAATATGTGTTACCAAAAAATATAGAGGATAAGTCACTGAAAAAGAGGGGATGAACTGTGGTCTAAAGATTAATGGAATTTTTTCTCCCCCTCAAATTTTCTATAATTCAGAATCTAGTAAGTTCCTATAAATAATGTTATAAGTAGTAAAAGTAGCAGAAATTAGAATAGTGGATCTTATATGGAGTTGAACTAAAAAAATGAGCACAACAAAAAATAAGAAACAAAAAAACGTATTATATAAAAATAAAAATTCCTTAAATGTATATTATTACAAAAAAATTATAGTAAAGGAACCGTTTCCTTTTAGACCAAAGAGTCATTTTTATATCATAATCCATGGTTTCCAAGTCTACACTAGAAATTCTTTAACATTGTCATTTCATAAGGTATCTGGAATATTAACCTTGAGAACCTCATTAATCAAACCATCGATATCAAGTCTATAAATAGACTTTATTGAACTACCTATTTAGAAGATAAACTAATTCCTTTATAAAAAATCTCATCATTAAACATAATTATAAAAACCATAGGTTCTATAACTTGAAACCTCATTAATATCATAGGATTAGAAAGAAAAAAATAATTGAAAAAATATAAATATCTTACAAGGAATACCTCAGTAGATGATGATTTTAATCATACAATAATAGACTACTATAAGCATAAGGCATAAAAAAGGTAATGAGATAGTGTAAAAAAACATCATAGTAGAGTAATCAGAGTGTTTTTAGTATCTTACACTCTATAAATATTTGATTCAATTTATACAAATTCATGTAAATTTTTTTAATGGCTAGCTTCTATTTTATTTAGGTATAAATATATATATATTATAAAAAACTTCATATGTTTTGTTGAAGTAAACCATCTCACTTTAGACTACTATCACAACATTACAACACTGAATCTATATTTTGGTAAAATTGATCGCAAAACTAAGTTCATCAGAACATTGGTAATTAAAAATATAAAACTAAAAAATAATAATTAAAATAAATATATCATCATAGATTAAATCTTAGCATTAATGTATTGTAATTTTCAAACATATGGATAAAGTTAGTATTTGACCCAACAATCTCCCATTTTTTAAAATCATAGTCATGAATGATAATTAATATGTTTGATAAAATTTAAAATTAAACACCTTATATCTTTTGATAAAATTATTATATGTAAGATTTCTTCTTCTAAAAAATATCCCCCTTTATAAAATATAAATTCCCCCCTTTGATTTTTTTTACTATGTGTAAAATTTAGCTATAAATAATATTAACAAACGTGAGTTGAAAACATAATTTTCTAAAAAAATTAATGAAAAAATAAATTTTGGGAATATAATATTTATATACAATCAAGAAAAACAAATATTATTCTTATAATTTCAATAGATATGTATTTTCAACATCTTTTAGTACCATCCTGTTTACTAAAATGAGTAAAAACTTGTAAAAAAAGTATCCATATAATGATAAGAGTTAAAGAATGAACCTTTTAGAAATTACCACCCAATGCATAAGGGTAATATTATTCTCATGAATATGGTTCTGGTAACTGTTATAAACATCATCTTTTATATCCTATAAAATAATAAATGGTAAGAAATATTTTTTAGTTTATGGGATATGAGTATCATGGCATCAGAGTATAAAGATATCAAAGCATGTAAGTTTTTAATATAATGAATTAGAGAATAGGAATATGAAAAAAAGAATTTAGTGTATTAGAATATATAAAAAAGAGTTTGAAAACAATAAATAAGAATAATGTATCAGGATATAGGGGTTCATTTGAGAGGTGAGTGACTCACGCCACATCCTCAAGAAGCCTCTATGTCTTACTACACCGCATGCCTTTGACAAATATGAAGTCATCTATGCACAAAATAATTACCAACAGATTCTAATAAAAAATAAAATATCCCCAATAGGTATAGTTATTAATGACATTTACCATAAAACACCATTGTTCCGTGGCTAGATCTAGGTACCATTATGACATGAAATGCTTGCGCAATTGCCTAGTTGAGATGGAGTGTCATGGTGTGTGCCAAGTTTCTCCATGACGTGGTGTGGAATTTTGAGCGGCATTGTGCCATCATAATTTATTTTGTTTTTTACACCTTTTTAAATATTCTAACCCACCTTTATTAAAATAATTTATTAAAACACCCTGTTGTAAGTTAAGTGATGACCCTCCTTCATCCCCTAACTCTATACGATGCATTGATTGGGCACCACAACTAAGAACAACTAGTAATACTATCATCTAACTTCTTATTTGTTATTATTTCAATGTTATTATATTCCCTTTTTGAACTTCAAGTTATTATTTTCCACACGCTGTGTGCCGTGCATGTGCTTTTTCATTAGAGGCCCTTATCACCATTATGTACCATGCACTATAAATAACTATTCCAATTGGGATATAATTCAAGAAACATAATTAATTCATTAGAAGAATATATACATTATGAAATGCATATGAAAAATATATTGAACTCAATAATATATGACATCTCCAAGGAGCGTGTACATATATTATTTTACTTTCCATTTAAGATATTTATTATGATTTTTTATAAACATGTTATTGATGATTAGTTTTTATATTAAAAAAAATACATACCACATTACATGATTTTATAGATTATTTATTGAACTTATGTTTATTTTTATCAGGATGAAAATAAGTTGGATGTATAACATTGTTTGAATCACTAATGAGTTTCAGAAGGAGTTACAATATTTTTTGGACTTTTTATTCAATAATGATTTAGATGGTGGATTATTTGGTACCCATGTTTTGATTATGATAGAAGACCATGGTTAAATCACGAGGAAGTTAGTTACCATATCACTAAACATGGTTTCCAAAAAAATACCATATGTGGTATCACAATGGAGAAAAATATCAATTGGATAATTACATTGACTCAACTGAAAGGATTGGATTGAAATTTTTTATTTCTGATCGATTTACATTTGTTTATAAAGTCAACACATCATGTAGAACAATGTAAGTGAAAATGAATAACAAAACATAATTTTCACCTATTTATCAAAATGATTTAATTGAGAGTATTAGAAATATGATGGAAGATAATAATACCCAAGTATATCAGGCATGTGAAAAAATTAGTAAACTTGAATTTTTAATGTAATTATATCATGGGAAAGAAATGTATAGATTTAGTAATATTATAGTTGACTATACCCTTATATTTATTAAGTATTTACTATATGATGACACATGTATTCCAAAAAATGATTACATGGCATCAAAGTTGGTTGAAAAATATGGATTTTCATCTACTAAGATTAATTCCCACCCCAAATATTGATGTCTGTTCTAGAAGGAAAATGCAGAGTTGAGTTAGTGAAAATAATGTGGTACATCAAGGTGGAAGACTAATAAAGAAAAAACTTAATATCATATACTTGAGAAAGTGGTGTGGAACTTCCCTTTAATCCCTGGGATTTAAAATTTTTTTATGTCAAAATAAATTTCAAGTAATATGAGATGGAATGAAGATGAAATAAATATGGGTAATGATGAAATAGTATAGCCTAAAGAAAGATTAGCTTGGAATATATTTTATAGGTTACACATATATTTTTCAACTGAATCATGTAATGTTAGATTGGGATTATCCTATGATGGTTTCAACCCATTTCTCCAAATTCATATTGCACACATTACTTAGCCTGTATTCATTTAAATTTATAATTTTCCTTCATGGATGTGCATGAAAAATCCATTTAATATTATGAGTATATTGACATATATACCTTGTAATGAGGTAAATTATATTGAAATATACTTTCATCCATTAATATATGAGTCAAAGTATATTTTGATTATTGGTGCGCAAGTGTATGATGCATTTTGGAAGGAGTAATTTATATTTCTTGAAAGTTTATTATAGATGATAAATTATTTTAGTTATTATAGAATGATGTATGTTTGGATTAAAAAAGTTAAAATATACTACCTTATTTATATGAAAAATAAACATTCCCAGAGATTAAAGTTTCAACTCACTTTTAGCTTCATAGGGCATTAATGATTTCTACTGATGGATCATTCATATATGGAAAATTAGAGAAAGTTTGATAATTTCATCAAGATAGATGAAAAACCTCAACAAATGTTGGGGAATTATATTGTTAAATAACTTTATGGTTTGAGTTATATTCTTGGAAAAATTAAATCAAACATCAGGAAGCGAAAGAATATTAATTCAAATTATAATAGCAATTGGATAAAGAAAAGTTTATTCTTTGAGTTTCCATATTGGTCATCGAATTTATTGCGTAATTGTTTTGATATAATTCATATTGAGAAAAAAATTTGTGATATTTTATTTGATACTCTTTTAAATGTCAAAGAAAAAAAAATGACTTACAGTCAAGCATGATTTAATGGATTGAGGTATAAGGGAAAGGCATTATCCTGAGTTAATTTTTCAAAATAAGTGGAAAGTCACTTTTTCCTTTTATTCAATGACAAATGATGAGAAAAAACAATTTCTTCTAGTCTTGGAAAGGTTTAAGGTTTTAAATGGTTATTCAAGTAAAATTTCAAAAAGGGCGAATACACAAGATGTGAAACTAAAATCTCTTAAAACCCATGATTACAATCTCTTGTTACATGAGTTGATTCCCATTTCCATTCGACATTTACATTCACATAATTTTATAGTTACTGTGATTAAGTTATGTCATTTTTATTAATACCTTTGTACAAAAAGACTAATCCAAAGTGTTGTTATGAAATTGCAAAGATATGCACCGATTATTCTTTGTAAATTTGAGAAAATATTCCCACCATCACTTTTCACATGTATGTTACATCTGACTATGAATATTCTCACAAAATTTCTTTTTGGTGGTCCTATTTAGAGTTAGTGGATGTATTTGATAGAAATAATGATGCTTACATTAAAATATTATGTGATAAATAAATATCATCCCAAAGGCTCTATTATGAAAGGATATTTAGAATAAAAATAAATGGATTTATATTCATTAAACTTGGCTAATGTCACTACGATGTCTAACCGACTAATGAGAACTGAAGATGAGTAATATGATCCCCTTGAGCCTGTATTTCCTTCACTTACCCAAATAGGGGGGATATCTGAATCATACTGATTGTGTACCTTAAGCAGGGAAGAGTGGGAAATGGATCATCATATAATATTATTCAACTGTGGTGTGCTTTTTGATTACATCAAGTAAGTAAACAAATATTTTTTTCATTATGTGATTTATTCATATTCACTAAAATTTTAAAGATTTTATATTTTTAAAAAACAATTAGAAATTATAAAAAGGATACATCATTCTCTATCTATTAATAGGAATGAAAAATTGAATAGAAAAGAATTTATTTCTTGGTTAAAGTCAAAGGTAATAGATTTTTTTTATAACATAATCATAGGTATCTATTTAATATTCGATGTTGGTATCTTTTAGGTTTTAACTTTACCAATGAATCATGTATCAGATGAAATAAGAGTGTTTTCCTTTGGTCCAAACAATTTGGTACGTGATTGTAAGGAAATGTTTTTCAATGGATTTAAATTCATTATAAAAAGCTATATAACAAAAATGGAAATGAAACATGTCACGATAAGCACTGCAATAGATTATTATGCGAGTACATCAGATAAGAAACCTTGATCAGAAAATATATCATATTATGGGGTTTTTGAAATAATCACTTTATTATATTACTATGAACATGTTCATGTCACAATGATGAAATGAAAGTGGTTTGACTCAATGAAATAGAAAAGAATGCATGTAAATAACTTTGGATTTTGAGTGATTGATATGAACTATCATCTTTATACTGATGAACCTTATACTATTTAATCATAATCTTGACATATGTTTTATTTAATTGACCCATTAATACAAAAATTTAGTGTTATTTTTTATGTCATTACAAGACATATTTTTGACAAAGGCATGGATGATAATGGTGTTGTGTATGAACCTATCAATATTTATTCAAATGGTGCATTTGATGACACAAATTATTCAATTTTTTGAAAAGATTATAAATCAAAAATTGTCACATATCACATATAGTGTTAGCACATTTTTAAGTATTTACCTGATATTATTTCAATATTATATGTGTTTTTTTTAAAATTTTATACATGATATCAAATTAACTAGTATTTACCTGTGCAATTACATGATATATAATGTTTATTTTAAATAATTTATTGATTATGAATTAAAAATATCAAACATTAAACTATATATAATACATTTGAAATGAAATAATAATTTGTTCATGTTCCCAGAATATTATTTTTGATGACAAGTATAGCCCACATATATTACTACAAATGTATAGATTATGTGCACAATATTCAACCTGAAATGTTTGGTGAATGATTATCAAACTTGAATTAGTGTGAATTCAGAGATGAGAATTAATTTATACAATAATGAAAGAGTTATAATTTTAATAACTTAGGAGTAGGGTACCTTAATTCAAACTTTTTGAAACTTTACTTTTTATTACTTAGTTCAACCGTAGAAAAATGAGAAAAAGGTTTAAATGAGCATTAAAATTTAATAATCTGTAAAAAATATAAAAAGTGAAAAATTATTCTTTTTTAACCTTATTAGATACAATATTGGAGATACTATATTGTAGTACCTATAGAATAAAATTTGAATGCAGGTCAAAACGAGTAAAAAACCACTCTTTAATTAGCACCGATGATAGAGAAGTTCTAAAAAGAAAAATATAAAAAAATATAAAAAATGAAACATAAAATTTAAAATATTATTGGAATTAATTGATGTAATATTCTGTTTCATACTGAAAATCCTTATGAAAATCATTTTTTGTGTGAAAATTGATGATTTACCTATAAATCTATTAGAAATTTAGAAATTATGGCACACAAAATCTATTTGAAACCTAATTTAAACTATTGTTGAATACTATTTTTTGCTATTAAAAATCTTTGTTACTATCTGTGTTTACTGGTTCTGAAATATGTTAATTTTATATCATCGATAACTATAAGTTATGTTTTCCAAATCATGATAATTTGGGATTAAAAATATAGTTTTAATCATTGTTTTTTGAATAACTATAACAATGTGTTTTATGGTTTTATTTATTGAGGATGAAATTTATTTATAGAATTTTATTTCTGAAATCTACTTATTCGTAGTCTTTTAGTGGTTGTATTTCAATTAAAAAAATACTAAAATTGTATTCCTAGGATTCCAGACACTAAAATAGAAACTATTGACATCAAGATATACAAAACCGTTCATTTAATGGTCAGGAAAATAAAGAGAATGTTCCTCTACTAATTCATGTTTTGAACCTACCAAACCATCCCCTATTCTATCCTATGTTCCTACCCCTGTAGTTCCTTTTCTTGCTGAAGTGTGAAATCTACCTGTATTTGTTGTTGAAAACAACTTTTTTTTTTCACCAAATTTCTGCTATCCTTGCCATGTGAACCTATTTTTTATTGAACTTATGGATCAAAATCATTTTAATAAACCAATAGGGAATCAATTTTATAAAAAATAACCAAGCACAAACCAAACCATCCAGGAACAAACATTTCATAATAACCCTCCACTTAAAAACTTTAACTAAAACAAATTTAACAAAAAACAACCAAAATACAAGTAACATTAATGAAGGAAATTATAATAATTATAATAAAGAATCATCATCTATAAAAACATAGGAAAATTATCTTGAGAATTAAAACTATTCTATTAAAAATTTGTGAAGTGATAAAAAAAATTAGAAAAAAATAGGATAAATGAATTCTCAATCAAGTAAAATAAATTACTTCATTTAAAACCTAAATTGACAATCACATTCAGAACTATTTATAAATCCTAAAGGTAATGTGAATTAAATTGAACATAGATGTATAAAGTTATTAATTAAATCTAAAATATTTGTTAAAAATGACTGAATTGGTAAAAACAGAATTGGGAATTTTAAAACTGAAGAACAAAAAGTATTCCACCCATTCATTGAAAAATATTTAGTGAGAAGTAGTGAATCTTCTCTTAAAATAGATGGAAAACTAGAGATTTTTGAATAAAATATTGTTGTTCCTTTTGAAAACCAAACTGTTTTGAGTGGAAAACCTAATCATTTTAGTTAATCTTCCTCTACTAATTCATGTTTTAAACCTACCAAACCAGCCTCTGTTCTAACCTCTATTCTTGTCCATGTAGTTATTTTTCCTCAATCTATAAATAAGGCTCAAAAACCCACTAAACCTAAACCTGAGTTGCTTTATATTTTTAAGAAAATTGAGTTAAATATTACATTAATTGAGGTAGTGAAGAAAATCCCTAAACATGCTAATTTTTTAAAGGAAATTTACACCAATTTGAGAAAGATCACAGTGGTCCAAAATATATCCTATTGATTTATGTTATAGTTTTATTATTTAACATTTTAATTATTTCTATTTATGTTAGAAAATTATTTTAAAATTTTAGGTCAAAATGTCTGATTATAATGATGTTAGAAGAAGAAGAATACAAAGATATGAACAATGTATGAGATATTTTGGCATGTCTCCTCTATTCACCACCGTAAGTACACTTATGTTTGAATATTATGTTCTTTAATATTATTTATATTTTTATTGTTCATTTTATTTTATCATCCATGCTATTTTATGATATATCATTAAAGAGATGGTTAGATTATGCTGTAGATGCTGATAGTATGATGGGGGTACTAGTACGACCAATTTATAGTTCATCCCACTACTATACTACTTCAGTCATTAGGAGACCATTTAGTTCATCCTCCCTTAATCCCACTTCAGTCATTAAGAGGTCATCCTCTAATTATACCATCTTCATATTTCCCATATCCACCTTTTCCACATCCCTTTCCACCTACACCCACACATTATAGTAGTTCTTAGGCTCCCATATATCCTTATTACCCATTCCCACCATCTACTGTATAGGGCACTACTCCCCCATATATCCCACCTCCATATCCATATCCATATCCACTCTCATATGTACAGGGTTATCCATCAGGTTTTCACCCACCATCAATACACTTATCATCATCAACTATAAAGATTACTCCTACTAAAGATATCCCACTTACCAAAAAATATACTCCACCTCCTCTAGATGCAACACTTAAAGGGTCATCAGATTCTCCATCGACTGTTATGCGTTTAAACATCACTGATAGTGATTAATGATAAATTCATATTTATTATTTTTCTTTACTAATTATTTTTCATAATTAGATACAACCTCCACTAGATGATGAGGCTGCATAAAAATGTGATAGGTTTGGAATCAACACATGAAGATCATGGATTAATACATCAAGGACAGTGCTATAATTAGAAAACATGGTAAATAATTCAAAAGTTTCATTGGAACAACTTCTAAACACAACAATATCATTCCAGTTCAACCAATAAGTTTGAGGGAAGTTGGAGAGAAAATAAAGTACAATTCTTGGGTAGATATTTGGGTAAGTAATGTTAATCAACTTATATATATATATACATTTATAATATTTTCTTAATAAATATATTTTTTACAATGTATCTTCAATATAATTTTCCTAATGAAAAAAATGCTCAGGATAAAAGGTTAATGGAATTAGGTGATATGTTGTGAGCATACAAGCATGAATTGTATGTTGGTTGGAAAGAGAGAGTTGATACGTATCTTAAAGAAATACCAGTTATTCATGATTGACCAATATCACAATACTGAGAGACGATCAACTATTAGAAGATCCCATAGTTTAGGGTATTAGTTATATTTATATATATAATAATTTATTTATTTGAAAATTATTTTAAAATTATAAATTACTTATTTTATTTATGTTAATGGAATTATATAATTTCTTGTTTTAAAGGATAAATTATATAGAAATAAAATAAATAAGAGTGAAATGAAATATATTCACGCTCTTGGACACACTTCACTCCCAGATCATGGGAAAGAATAGGTAATATATTTTATTCTACCATCACCATTAATATTTTTCCTTTTAATTTAAGGGATGATTTATCTCCCTAAAAATTGATATAAAGAATTTAATAAGTAAAATAAATAGACATGAGAAAATTGAATTGGTCTTAGGGACTGTAACATAGGAATCCATTGATGATACCAATCATATTCTAGAAAATTTCATTAGGATCTATAATAGTAGAATGTATATTTATAAGCATGGGTGTTTAGATAATGGAAATGCGGGTGATCCTACCACTGAAATAAATAAATAAATGCTTCACATTAACTTGGATGACATCTATAAATATAATTTTGATGACCCACTAAACAAAAATATAGATTAATCCTAGAGTATAACGACCCATACTTTACATACATTGTTAATACTTCAAAATTGAAGCACACTTATTACAACATATGACAAAACCACAAAGGACCGTATAGGTATAGTGTCTTTAGAAACTGGGAAACATAAACAACTGGTTCATAAATCTTCTACAGTGTCTCCCATTTATTTCATCATATCTAGGGTCCCTTTTAGCATATTCTACTTAATATCCATCTTCCTGACCTGGGGAAAAGAAAACATAAAAGGGTGAGCTCAAATGCTCAGCAAGGGCAAATAAAGGAAATAAAAATCATATCATATCTTTATGAAAATCAAAACCTACAAAAGAGATCATAATATCTTAACATGGAATAAATCATAGAAGTGAAAATGAGATCCCCAAAATCATAACATAAAACTTGAAACTTTGTGGCATGCACACATAATCATGGAAAATCATTTCTTGTTAGTCATGACTCATTGCCAAGACTATCTTAGTGGACAAAGTCCCTTTCTGAACCGAGTTCACTCCTCGTTTCAGTCCTGTATCACTGAACCGAAATAACCTTCCGTTCCAGCCATGTCTATCTCATGAGATATAAAATCTTTACCCAATGCATTGGAGGGAGATATAGGTCCCACCCATCTTATAATGAATCCTTTCTTATGTGTGCCACATAATCATAAAACATACATCATCGCATAACACATGTAACAAAAATGGGATTCTTGAAACATCATGACATCATAAATCAATTCATATAAGATAAAGGAATTCATAAAAATAATTCCATCACAACATGATCAAATCAATGTAATAATAGGGATAAAAACAGAACCCTTTATTATCTTAGATGGAAAATAATTTTGATAAAATACTTGAACTTCATTCTTGAGGAAAATATCCTTTCTACTTCAAAAACACTTTTCCTTTCTTAACATGTCATAAAATTTTAAACTAAAAGAAGTTGATTAAAAATAAACTTGAAAACTTGTAAAGGAATCTTCTTTGAAGTAATGTTTTAAAAATCCATTCATGCCGTATAAGTTAAAAAAACATTCTTCGTACTTTTGTCGGAAAAGTCAAAAAGTACCTCGTACGACAAAAGATTCCTTTCATACATATTACTAAAAACTAACCGAAGGGTAAAAATGGATTTAAACAATTGTAGGTGGATAGAAATAATATTACATATTGATGAAACATGGATGTGGATGATAAAATACACCCCAGTAAATACTTACGAATAAACAATCTCGGATAAAAATGAGATTGTGATATTTCCCTTACCTTAGGTCCGATTTGCTTTGTTCGTGTCCGAAGCTCCTGTATAATGGTTTAAATAATGTTATTGACTTATTCCAGAATCATAAATATTGATATGATATCATATATGGTCATATTATTAGCTTCTTGTTAGTAATATTTCATTGTTACTTGTTACTCGGGTCTTTATAACTTTTTGTTCTTATGCGTGTTTTGTTGAATAAATTCTTATTCTTATCTTTAGGTTATAGATAATTCATTTCCAGAATGGTAATAGTGTAGTATATACCATATTCATTCATTCAATTCATTTATATAATCATTATGAAATGAAGATCATGTAGAACGAGTCGCATCACATCGTGGAGACGGTATTCCGTACGTACGCACGAGTGATGATATCGTTCCTATGATCGTGGAATTGTATTGGAGTATATATATATTATTTCAGTATCAATATTAATTCATAATAATCATATATAGTTACTCATTACACCATTATACCCATCCTTGTAAGGTGATGGTGGAAAATAGATTACACCACAGCGTGGAGACGGTATTCCGTACGTACGCACGCGTGGTGATTTCATTTTTCCGTAGGATGGATAGAAGGTGAATTAGGGTTGTTTCATATTTATAATAACATATCAGTATGTAAGTAATACTGATGTTATTACTTTATCATGAAACAACTAAAGAAGAAGAAGTTGAAGAAGAAAGAAATTGAAAAGATCGGTAATGGATATTACCTCTTCTTTGGAACGCCTCTTTGAATCCTCCACTTAAGGAAATAAGATTGGACTTTGGAGAAGACCAGGACCTCTATGATTATTCTAGGGAAGTGGAGAGGAGAAAATGGCAGAGTTTGGCCGAGCTTGAGTGCTCAAATTGGTGTGAGGAGGAGGGGGAGGAGGTGCCCTTTTATAAGGGAGGAGAGGGGCACCTTAGGAATATCTCAAAATATTATTTTATATTAAAGTCAAAATCGGTTTATAATGGTTCCAAATGGTCTTATTTCGAAGATAAAGTGGGGATGGGTCGAAATCCTATCAACCAATAGGATTTAGACAAGTTTAGGGTATTATTTTTACCTTATCAATTAGATTTAACTCTAAGTTAATTATTTTAACTTTTACCGTGTCTTTTTGTTTTCCTTCACTATATGGTTAATACACTTACTATAACATGCCAAACGAACCCCAAATTGTTTATTATTAATATATATATCCTTATCTAAGTCATTTGGCCGAACCTTAGATTTTTAGGAATAAAATAACAATTAATAATATAATATTTTATTTAAAAACTATTTTGTGTCAATTTTGACACTATTTGATATATGATTTGTTTGAAAGTCATAACAGAATTATATGTTCGAACCAAGTTGATTAAATCAACACTAATATATCATAGTAACCTAGAAAATTAGTGGAATTCATAAAAAGTCTCAAATTACATTTATTTTGATGTTTATAACATCAATTATGTCAATATTTCATTAATAAGATAATTACTGCATCATCATTATGTCATAAATAAATTAAATTATTTAATGTCTAAAAATTACAAATAAAATATCATCATGTAGGAAATCGTTTTAGCTTTCTAATGAATATTTACAATTGAATTTATCTTATGTATAACCCCATATTAAAAATGATTTACTTATTAAACTTTGATTTTAACTATTTTAACCCTTCTTTAAATAAATTAATAATAAATGTACTAATCTAATCCAAGTGGGCCTAAATGGTCATATTTTATTCCTAAGTTTGTTTTTGGTCGAATTACACTTGTCCAATAGAATTAGGACATGTGTTAGGGTAATATTAATATCATATTTACCCTTAGTTACCCTATTTACTATTAACCGCGGTAAAAATCGTAAAAAGTTACTATTCACCAAAAAATTATTTTCATCTCATTGAACCACATTTTAGTCCTTGATATTAACCGCGTCTCTCGGATTTTCGAAATTCCATTCACAGAAGCGGTAAAATTAAGTTTTATGCAAAATTCAGTTTTTAACCTACCACTTAGTGGTTTCACTATTCATCAAAAATTGAAAGTTTTCAGAAAAATACCAAAATTTCACCCTAGGCTAATTTCGATATTCTGAGTCCAAAAATGAAGTCCATTTTGAAAAATAAAATTTATAAAATTTCAAAAAGTGGTTATTACTATTCATAACGGCTAGTTTTAATAGCATATTGTTGTTTAGTGAAACTCGGTATTGCGTACGACGCAAGCTATCGAGGAAGGTCGCGATTGCGTGTAAAGCAAGTCAAGAAAGTGTTGTGTAGAAAAAGATTCCTTTGATAATTTATATAACATAAAAGTCTCGGGTGTTACATTCTACCCCCCTTAAAAAGAATTTCGCCCTCGAAATTCGTCACTTTGTAACAAACAGATGAGGATACTTCTCCCTCATCATATCCTCAAGCTCCCATGTAGCTTCTTCAAGTTGGTGGTTCCTCCATAAAACTTTCACCAAGCGAGTGGTCTTGTTTCGTAGGACTTTTTCGCTACGATCCAGAATCTCTATTGGCTGTTCTTCATAAGAAAGATCTTGCTCCAGCGGTACAACTTCTGAGCTGAGTACATGTGAAGGATCTGGTATGTACTTTCTCAGGAGAGATACATGGAACACATCGTGAACTTGAGAGAGATTCGGTGGAAGCGCCAATCGGTAAGCTACCTTCCCAACACGATCCAATATTTCAAAAGGACCGATATATCTAGGGCTCAACTTCCCCTTCTTTCCAAATCTCATAACCCTCTTCCAGGGAGATATTCGTAAGAACACTTTATCACCCACTTCAAACTCTAGGTCTTTTCTTCGGTTGTCGGCATAACTTTTCTGTCGACTCTGAGCCGCTCTTATGTGTTGTTGAATAGATCTGACCTTTTCTGCCATTTCATCCACGAGATCAGGTCCTAATAGCTTTCTTTCCCCAACTTCATCCCAGCAAGTTGGAGTCCTGCATTTCTTTCCATAGAGAGCTTCATAAGGATCCATCTGAATACTGGAGTGAAAGCTATTATTATAAGAAAATTCTACCAAAGGTAGGTGTTGATCCCAACCTCCTTTGAAATCCATAGAGAAAGCTCTCAACATATCTTCTAGGGTTTGAATTGTTCTCTCAGACTGACCGTCTGTCTGGGGATGATAAGAAGTGCTGAAACTCAACTCTGTATCCAGAGTATGCTGAAGACTTCGCCAGAACTTCGAGGTAAATCTCAGATCCCGATCAGATATAATAGAAAGTGGTACTCCATGCAATCTTACCACTTCCTTTACATATATCCTGGCAAGCTGATCTAGAGAGAAATCCTCTCTAATAGCAATGAAGTGTGCAGACTTTGTAAGACGATCAACTATGACCCAGATAGCATTATTGCCTTTGGATGTTTTAGGAAGTCCTGTGACAAAGTCCATAGTGATGTTTTCCCATTTCCATTCGGGTATGGGTAATGGTTGTAACATCCCCTTAGAATTCTGTCTCTCAGCTTCAACTTGTTGACAAACCAAGCATCGAGAGACATATTCAGCAACATCTCTTTTCATGCCATCCCACCAGAAGTACTCTTTCAGGTCCCTATACATCTTCGTGCTTCCAGGATGAATAGAGAATGAAGAACTATGAGCCTCATCCAGCAGCTCCTTCTTTAATTCGGGGATGGGAGGAACACAAACCCGATTCCTGAACTTTATTATCCCATCACAATCAAGGTTGAATTCAGGAACATTTCTAACCTTCTTTTGTAACTCGACATCTTCTTTCTGTGCTTCTTTAATCTTCACATGTATAGATGGTTGAACATTCATTTGAGAAAGATAAGATTTTTCCCCTTGCATTATAATTACAAGATCCATCCTTTGTAAATCCATAAATATTGGATCTTTTGTGATCCTCATCATGGATAAACTAGCATGGTCTTGTCGACTTAATGCATCTGCCACCTTGTTTGCTTTCCCAGGGTGATAATGGATTGAGCAGTCATAATCCTTAATCAGCTCCAACCATCTTCTTTGACGCATATTCAACTCCTTTTGTGTGAAAATATACTTTAAACTTTTATGATCAGTATAAATATCACACCTTTCACCATAAATGTAATGCCTCCAAATCTTTAATGCAAAGATTACCGCAGCCAACTCCAAATCATGTGTTGGGTAATTTTGCTCATGGATTTTCAACTGTCGTGAGGCATAAGCTATCACCATATCATTTTGCATAAGAACACACCCCAATCCCTTCTTGGATGCATCACTGTAGATCACAAACCTTTCTCCACTACAAGGCAGTGTGAGCACAGGTGCACTGGATAACCTTCTTTTCAACTCCTTGAAATTCTCTTCACATTCCTCTGTCCAGACAAACTTTACTCCTTTCCGAGTCAACTTGGTGAGTGGATTAGATAATCGTGAAAAATCTTTTACAAAACGTCGATAATATCCATCCAAACCAAGAAAACTTCGGATCTCAGTTACTGTGGTTGGTCTCGACCATCTTTCGATAACCTCTGTTTTTGCTGGATCCACAGATATCCCCTCTTTTGAGATTATGTGACCCAAAAATGAAACTTTCTGAAGCCAAAATTCACACTTGGTAAATTTGGCATAAAGCTTCTCTTTTCTCAGGGTATTCAATATAATTCTCAAGTGATATTCATGCTCTTCCTTTCTCTTTGAATAGACAAGAATATCGTCTATAAAGACTACCACAAATTGATCAAGATAGTCTCTAAAGACTCTATTCATTAGATCCATGAAGATAGCAGGGGCATTAGTAAGACCAAATGGCATCACTATAAATTCATAGTGTCCATACCTTGTACGGAAAGCCGTCTTTGGTATATCCTCCCTTTTGACCCTTAATTGATGATACCCTGAACGAAGATCAATCTTGGAAAAGTATTGAGCTCCGCATAGTTGGTCAAATAAGTCATCAATGCGTGGGAGAGGATATTTGTTCTTGATAGTGATCTTGTTAAGTTCTCGATAATCAATGCAGAGTCTCATTGATCCATCTTTCTTCTTAACAAATAGAACAGGTGCTCCCCAAGGTGACGCACTAGGGCGTATGAATCCCTTATCAAGATTCTCTTGGAGTTGCTTCTTCAATTCCTGCAACTCAATTGGGGCCATTCTATAAGGTGTCTTTGAAATAGGCAAAGCACCCGGTACGAGTTCTATTGAAAACTCAACTTCACGATTTGGTGGAAGACCCGGTAATTCCTCCGGAAAGACATCATCAAACTCCCTTACAATGGGCATATTCTTAATCGTGAGTTTCTCACCAACCATTTGAGATAAATAACCTTCATTTAGTGGAATCAAGACCCATAAGATGGAAGAAATTTCCACTGGAAGGTTATATTCATTCTTGCATCGATAGACGATCGTAGATTGATCTGGAATATGAAATGTGACTTCCCTTCTTTGGCAATTGATATGAGCTCCATGTAGAGAAAGCCAATCCATGCCAAGAATCACATCAAATTCCACTAAAGGAAGGATCACAAGATTTTCAGGAAGCACTTTCCCACAAACTTCGATCGGAGAAGAATTATAAACTTTTGATGCGATTGATGTGCCATTAGGTGTTGTCACAGCTAACTCAACATCTAATTGTTGAGGTAATACGGTGATACCCTTAGAAAATTCTTTAGAAATAAAAGAGTGGGTGGATCCAGAATCAAATAAAACATTTGCTACTTTAGAGTGGATGGTAAGTGTACCTTTCACCACATCGTTATCGTACTCCACATCGCTGATAGAAATTGCATGTGACTTTCCTTTGTCTTTAGCCTTAAGAGTTTGTTGACGTCGACCATCATCATCAACCCTTGGATTTGGGCATTGATTGGCATAATGCCCCATCTCCTTGAACTTGAAACATTGAAGTGTAGTAGGTTCATTCTGTGTATCCCTTCCTTTGTTTGCATCATTAGACATCTTCTTCCCATTATCGCGACATTCAAATGCCCGATGACCTTCCTTTCCACAT
Organism: Viscum album; assembly: GCA_963277665.1. Taxonomy (NCBI): domain Eukaryota; kingdom Viridiplantae; phylum Streptophyta; class Magnoliopsida; order Santalales; family Viscaceae; genus Viscum; species Viscum album. The sequence continues at coordinate 1,816,292,893 of OY728156.1, forward strand.
TTAAAACATTTACTTGTCCCTTTAAGACAACTCCCTCCATGTTTCTTTCCACACTTTGAGCATAAGGGAAAGTTCATCTTCTTTTCCGTGTGCTCTTTAGATTTTTCTTTGAATTCCATCTTCCTCTTCTTATCAAACCCATGTGACTGATGGGTTACTCCAATCTCCATCTCGACTTTGAGAGCACATCGAACGATTTCCTCGTAGCTATTGAAGTCCCTTATGGCTAACGCCCTTCGAAGACTTGGTTTTAAGCCACTAAAGAATCGATCGATCTTACTCTCAGGTTGGATAATAATACCAGAAGCGTACCTTGCAAGTCTTGTAAAATTTGCTTCATAGGTACTAACAGATTCACCATCCCTTTGCTTCAGTTCAAGAAACTCTTTCTCCATCTTTGTTCGGAGAATACGAGGGAAGTACTTATTGAAAAATAAGTTCTTGAACTCGTCCCATTCCATAGACTCAATTTCATCCCTTTGCCTCGTATTCTTAACAAGATTCCACCATTGATCAGCATCTCCTTCCAAACGGTACACTGCTAGGATGACTTTATCATGTTCAGAACATTGAAGAACTGAAAATATCTTTTCAGTAGTACTAATCCATTGTTCAGCAACTAATGGATCAGTAGACCCACTGAAAGAAGGTGGACGCTGCCTCATGAAGGATTCAACAGAATGTTGCTCCCTCCTTTGTTCGTTTGGAAATCCTGCATGATTCATAGCTTGAGAAAGTTGTGTGAGCATGGCTACAAGATTTTGCATTCCAGCTCCCATATCGTTTGGTTGCTCAGGGGGACAATCATTGCATTGCCCATCGCATTCCGCATTAACACGGTTCCTTCGGGTTCCAGCCATTGACTAAAACCAAGAAGAATAGTGTGAGAAACACCAATTATAATAGGAAACCACATAATTCAAGAATAAAATTTTCATGCTTATGGTCTTATCCTAGGTTATTCAAGGCCATTTCTAAAACACTAAGATTGTGTTCTATGCTTAGACTTATCCTTAGGGTTCTTACTAAGGCTTTCACATCCTAGTTCCCAAAGGTTGACTATAACCTCCCTCTGATACCAACTATAACGACCCATACTTTACATACATTGTTAATACTTAAAAATTGAAGCACACTTATTACAACATATGACAAAACCACAAAGGACCGTATAGGTATAGTGTCTTTAGAAACTGGGAAACATAAACAACTGGTTCATAAATCTTCTACAGTGTCTCCCATTTATTTCATCATATCTAGGGTCCCTTTTAGCATATTCTACTTAATATCCATCTTCCTGACCTGGGGAAAAGAAAACATAAAAGGGTGAGCTCAAATGCTCAGCAAGGGCAAATAAAGGAAATAAAAATCATATCATATCTTTATGAAAATCAAAACCTGCAAAAGAGATCATAATATCTTAACATGGAATAAATCATAGAAGTGAAAATGAGATCCCCAAAATCATAACATAAAACTTGGAACTTTGTGGCATGCACACATAATCATGGAAAATCATTTCTTGTTAGTCATGACTCATTGCCAAGACTATCTTAGTGGACAAAGTCCCTTTCTGAACCGAGTTCACTCCTCGTTTCAGTCCTGTATCACTGAACCGAAATAACCTTCCGTTCCAGCCATGTCTATCTCATGAGATATAAAATCTTTACCCAATGCATTGGAGGGAGATATAGGTCCCACCCATCTTATAATGAATCCTTTCTTATGTGTGCCACATAATCATAAAACATACATCATCGCATAACACATGTAACAAAAATGGGATTCTTGAAACATCATGACATCATAAATCAATTCATATAAGATAAAGGAATTCATAAAAATAATTCCATCACAACATGATCAAATCAATGTAATAATAGGGATAAAAACAGAACCCTTTATTATCTTAGATGGAAAATAATTTTGATAAAATACTTGAACTTCATTCTTGAGGAAAATATCCTTTCTACTTCAAAAACACTTTTCCTTTCTTAACATGTCATACAATTTTAAACTAAAAGAAGTTGATTAAAAATAAACTTGAAAACTTGTAAAGAAATCTTCTTTGAAGTAATGTTTTAAAAATCCATTCATGCCGTATAAGTTAAAAAAACATTCTTCGTACTTTTGTCGGAAAAGTCAAAAAGTACCTCGTACGACAAAAGATTCCTTTCATACATATTACTAAAAACTCACCGAAGGGTAAAAATGGATTTAAACAATTGTAGGTGGATAGAAATAATATTACATATTGATGAAACATGGATGTGGATGATAAAATACACCCCAGTAAATACTTACGAATAAACAATCTCGGATAAAAATGAGATTGTGATATTTCCCTTACCTTAGGTCCGATTTGCTTTGTTCGTGTCCGAAGCTCCTGTATAATGGTTTAAATAATGTTATTGACTTATTCCAGAATCATACATATTGATATGATATCATATATGGTCATATTATTAGCTTCTTGTTAGTAATATTTCATTGTTACTTGTTACTCGGGTCTTTATAACTTTTTGTTCTTATGCGTGTTTTGTTGAATAAATTCTTATTCTTATATTTAGGTTATAGATAATTCATTTCCAGAATGGTAATAGTGTAGTATATACCATATTCATTCATTCAATTCATTTATATAATCATTATGAAATGAAGATCATGTAGAACGAGTCGCATCACATCGTGGAGACGGTATTCCGTACGTACGCACGAGTGATGATATCGTTCCTATGATCGTGGAATTGTATTGGAGTATATATATATTATTTCAGTATCAATATTAATTCATAATAATCATATATAGTTACTCATTACACCATTATACCCATCCTTGTAAGGTGATGGTGGAAAATAGATTACACCACAGCGTGGAGACGGTATTCCGTACGTACGCACGCGTGGTGATTTCATTTTTCCGTAGGATGGATAGAAGGTGAATTAGGGTTGTTTCATATTTATAATAACATATTAGTATGTAAGTAATACTGATGTTATTACTTTATCATGAAACAACTAAAGAAGAAGAAGTTGAAGAAGAAAGAAATTGAAAAGATCGGTAATGGATATTACCTCTTCTTTGGAACGCCTCTTTGAATCCTCCACTTAAGGAAATAAGATTGGACTTTGGAGAAGACCAGGACCTCTATGATTATTCTAGGGAAGTGGAGAGGAGAAAATGGCAGGGTTTGGCCGAGCTTGAGTGCTCAAATTGGTGTGAGGAGGAGGGGGAGGAGGTGCCCTTTTATAAGGGAGGAGAGGGGCACCTTAGGAATATCTCAAAATATTATTTTATATTAAAGTCAAAATCGGTTTATAATGGTTCCAAAGGGTCTTATTTCGAAGATAAAGTGGGGATGGGTCGAAATCCTATCAACCAATAGGATTTAGACAAGTTTATGGTATTATTTTTACCTTATCAATTAGATTTAACTCTAAGTTAATTATTTTAACTTTTACCGTGTCTTTTTGTTTTCCTTCACTATATGGTTAATACACTTACTATAACATGCCAAACGAACCCCAAATTGTTTATTATTAATATATATATCCTTATCTAAGTCATTTGGCCGAACCTTAGATTTTTAGGAATAAAATAACAATTAATAATATAATATTTTATTTAAAAACTATTTTGTGTCAATTTTGACACTATTTGATATATGATTTGTTTGAAAGTCATAACAGAATTATATGTTCGAACCAAGTTGATTAAATCAACACTAATATATCATAGTAACCTAGAAAATTAGTGGAATTCATAAAAAGTCTCAAATTACATTTATTTTGGTGTTTATAACATCAATTATTTCAATATTTCATTAATAAGATAATTACTGCATCATCATTATGTCATAAATAAATTAAATTATTTAATGTCTAAAAATTACAAATAAAATATCATCATGTAGGAAATCGTTTTAGCTTTCTAATCAATATTTACAATTGAATTTATCTTATGTATAACCCCATATTAAAAATGATTTACTTATTAAACTTTGATTTTAACTATTTTAACCCTTCTTTAAATAAATTAATAATAAATGTCCTAATCTAATCCAAGTGGGCCTAAATGGTCATATTTTATTCCTAAGTTTGTTTTTGGTCGAATTACACTTGTCCAATAGAATTAGGACATGTGTTAGGGTAATATTAATATCATATTTACCCTTAGTTACCCTATTTACTATTAACCGCGGTAAAAATCGTAAAAAGTTACTATTCACCAAAAAATTATTTTCATCTCATTGAACCACATTTTAGTCCTTGATATTAACCGCGTCTCTCGGATTTTCGAAATTCCATTCACAGAAGCGGTAAAATTAAGTTTTATGCAAAATTCAGTTTTTAACCTACCACTTAGTGGTTTCACTATTCATCAAAAATTGAAAGTTTTCAGAAAAATACCAAAATTTCACCCTAGGCTAATTTCGATATTCTGAGTCCAAAAATGAAGTCCATTTTGAAAAATAAAATTTATAAAATTTCAAAAAGTGGTTATTACTATTCATAACGGCTAGTTTTAATAGCATATTGTTGTTTAGTGAAACTCGGTATTGCGTACGACGCAAGCTATCGAGGAAGGTCGCGATTGCGTGTAAAGCAAGTCAAGCAAGTGTTGTGTAGAAAAAGATTCCTTTGATAATTTATATAACATAAAAGTCTCGGGTGTTACATTCTACCCCCCTTAAAAAGAATTTCGCCCTCGAAATTCGTCACTTTGTAACAAACAGATGAGGATACTTCTCCCTCATCATATCCTCAAGCTCCCATGTAGCTTCTTCAAGTTGGTGGTTCCTCCATAAAACTTTCACCAAGCGAGTGGTCTTGTTTCGTAGGACTTTTTCGCTACGATCCAGAATCTCTATTGGCTGTTCTTCATAAGAAAGATCTTGCTCCAGCGGTACAACTTCTGAGCTGAGTACATGTGAAGGATCTGGTATGTACTTTCTCAGGAGAGATACATGGAACACATCGTGAACTTGAGAGAGATTCGGTGGAAGCGCCAATCGGTAAGCTACCTTCCCAACACGATCCAGTATTTCAAAAGGACCGATATATCTAGGGCTCAACTTCCCCTTCTTTCCAAATCTCATAACCCTCTTCCAGGGAGATATTCGTAAGAACACTTTATCACCCACTTCAAACTCTAGGTCTTTTCTTCGGTTGTCGGCATAACTTTTCTGTCGACTCTGAGCTGCTCTTATGTGTTGTTGAATAGATCTGACCTTTTCTTCCATTTCATCCACGAGATCAGGTCCTAATAGCTTTCTTTCCCCAACTTCATCCCAGCAAGTTGGAGTCCTGCATTTCTTTCCATAGAGAGCTTCATAAGGATCCATCTGAATACTGGAGTGAAAGCTATTATTATAAGAAAATTCTACCAAAGGTAGGTGTTGATCCCAACCTCCTTTGAAATCCATAGAGAAAGCTCTCAACATATCTTCTAGGGTTTGAATTGTTCTCTCAGACTGACCGTCTGTCTGGGGATGATAAGCAGTGCTGAAACTCAACTCTGTATCCAGAGTATGCTGAAGACTTCGCCAGAACTTCGAGGTAAATCTCGGATCCCGATCAGATATAATAGAAAGTGGTACTCCATGCAATCTTACCACTTCCTTTACATATATCCTGGCAAGCTGATCTTGAGAGAAATCCTCTCTAATAGCAATGAAGTGTGCAGACTTTGTAAGACGATCAACTATGACCCAGATAGCATTATTGCCTTTGGATGTTTTAGGAAGTCCTGTGACAAAGTCCATAGTGATGTTTTCCCATTTCCATTCGGGTATGGGTAATGGTTGTAACATCCCCTTAGACTTCTGTCTCTTAGCTTTAACTTGTTGACAAACCAAGCATCGAGAGACATATTCAGCAACATCTCTTTTCATGCCATCCCACCAGAAGTACTCTTTCAGGTCCCTATACATCTTCGTGCTTCCAGGATGAATAGAGAATGAAGAACTATGAGCCTCATCCAGCAGCTCCTTCTTTAATTCGGGGATGGGAGGAACACAAACCCGATTCCTGAACTTTATTATCCCATCACAATCAAGGTTGAATTCAGGAACATTTCTAACCTTCTTTTGTAACTCGACATCTTCTTTCTGTGCTTCTTTAATCTTCACATGTATAGATGGTTGAACATTCATTTGAGAAAGATAAGATTTTTCCCCTTGCATTATAATTCCAAGATCCATCCTTTGTAAATCCATAAATATTGGATCTTTTGTGATCCTCATCATGGATAAACTAGCATGGTCTTATCGACTTAATGCATCTGCCACCTTATTTGCTTTCCCAGGGTGATAATGGATTGAGCAGTCATAATCCTTAATCAGCTCCAACCATCTTCTTTGACGCATATTCAACTCCTTTTGTATGAAAATATACTTTAAACTTTTATGATCAGTATAAATATCACACCTTTCACCATAAATGTAATGCCTCCAAATCTTTAATGCAAAGATTACCGCAGCCAACTCCAAATCATGTGTTGGGTAATTTTGCTCATGGATTTTCAACTGTCGTGAGGCATAAGCTATCACCATATCATTTTGCATAAGAACACACCCCAATCCCTTCTTAGATGCATCACTGTAGATCACAAACCTTTCTCCACTACAAGGCAGTGTGAGCACAGGTGCACTAGATAACCTTCTTTTCAACTCCTTGAAATTCTCTTCACATTCCTCTGTCCAGACAAACTTAACTCCTTTCCGAGTCAACTTGGTGAGTGGATTAGATAATCGTGAAAAATCTTTTACAAAACGTCGATAATATCCAGCCAAACCAAGAAAACTTCGGATCTCAGTTACTGTGGTTGGTCTCGACCATCTTTCGATAACCTCTGTTTTTGCTGGATCCACAGATATCCCCTCTTTTGAGATTATGTGACCCAAAAATGAAACTTTCTGAAGCCAAAATTCACACTTGGTAAATTTGGCATAAAGCTTCTCTTTTCTCAGGGTATTCAATATAATTCTCAAGTGATATTCATGCTCTTCCTTGCTCTTTGAATAGACAAGAATATCGTCTATAAAGACTACCACAAATTGATCAAGATAGTCTCTAAAGACTCTATTCATTAGATCCATGAAGATAGCAGGGGCATTAGTAAGACCAAATGGCATCACTATAAATTCATAGTGTCCATACCTTGTACGGAAAGCCGTCTTTGGTATATCCTCCCTTTTGACCCTTAATTGATGATACCCTGAACGAAGATCAATCTTGGAAAAGTATTGAGCTCCGCATAGTTGGTCAAATAAGTCATCAATGCGTGGGAGAGGATATTTGTTCTTGATAGTGATCTTGTTAAGTTCTCGATAATCAATGCAGAGTCTCATTGATCCATCTTTCTTCTTAACAAATAGAACAGGTGCTCCCCAAGGTGACGCACTAGGGCGTATGAATCCCTTATCAAGATTCTCTTGGAGTTGCTTCTTCAATTCCTGCAACTCAATTGGGGCCATTCTATAAGGTGTCTTTGAAATAGGCAAAGCACCCGGTACGAGTTCTATTGAAAACTCAACTTCACGATTTGGTGGAAGACCCGGTAATTCCTCCGGAAAGACATCATCAAACTCCCTTACAATGGGCATATTCTTAATCGTGAGTTTCTCACCAACCATTTGAGATAAATAACCTTCATTTAGTGGAATCAAGACCCATAAGATGGAAGAAATTTCCACTGGAAGGTTATATTCATTCTTGCATCGATAGACGATCGTAGATTGATCTGGAATATGAAATGTGACTTCCCTTCTTTGGCAATTGATATGAGCTCCATGTAGAGAAAGCCAATCCATGCCAAGAATCACATCAAATTCCACTAAAGGAAGGATCACAAGATTTTCAGGAAGCACTTTCCCACAAACTTCGATCGGAGAAGAATTATAAACTTTTGATGCGATTGATGTGCCATTAGGTGTTGTCACAGCTAACTCAACATCTAATTGTTGAGGTAATACGGTGATACCCTTAGAAAATTCTTTAGAAATAAAAGAGTGGGTGGATCCAGAATCAAATAAAACATTTGCTACTTTAGAGTGGATGGTAAGTGTACCTTTCACCACATCGTTATCGTACTCCACATCGCTGATAGAAATTGCATGTGACTTTCCTTTGTCTTTAGCCTTAAGAGTTTGTTGACGTCGACCATCATCATCAACCCTTGGATTTGGGCATTGATTGGCATAATGCCCCATCTCCTTGAACTTGAAACATTGAAGTGTAGTAGGTTCATTCTGTGTATCCCTTCCTTTGTTTGCATCATTAGACATCTTCTTCCCATTATCGCGACATTCAAATGCCCGATGACCTTCCTTTCCACATTTAAAACATTTACTTGTCCCTTTAAGACAACTCCCTCCATGTTTCTTTCCACACTTTGAGCATAAGGGAAAGTTCATCTTCTTTTCCGTGTGCTCTTTAGATTTTTCTTTGAATTCCATCTTCCTCTTCTTATCAAACCCATGTGACTGATGGGTTACTCCAATCTCCATCTCGACTTTGAGAGCACATCGAACGATTTCCTCGTAGCTATTGAAGTCCCTTATGGCTAACGCCCTTCGAAGACTTGGTTTTAAGCCACTAAAGAATCGATCGATCTTACTCTCAGGTTGGATAATAATACCAGAAGCGTACCTTGCAAGTCTTGTAAAATTTGCTTCATAGGTACTAACAGATTCATCATCCCTTTGCTTCAGTTCAAGAAACTCTTTCTCCATCTTTGTTCGGAGAATACGAGGGAAGTACTTATTGAAAAATAAGTTCTTGAACTCGTCCCATTCCATAGACTCAATTTCATCCCTTTGCCTCGTATTCTTAACAAGATTCCACCATTGATCAGCATCTCCTTCCAAACGGTACACTGCTAGGATGACTTTATCATGTTCAGAACATTGAAGAACTGAAAATATCTTTTCAGTAGTACTAATCCATTGTTCAGCAACTAATGGATCAGTAGACCCACTGAAAGAAGGTGGACGCTGCCTCATGAAGGATTCAACAGAATGTTGCTCCCTCCTTTGTTCGTTTGGAAATCCTGCATGATTCATAGCTTGAGAAAGTTGTGTGAGCATGGCTACAAGATTTTGCATTCCAGCTCCCATATCGTTTGGTTGCTCAGGGGGACAATCATTGCATTGCCCATCGCATTCCGCATTAACACGGTTCCTTCGGGTTCCAGCCATTGACTAAAACCAAGAAGAATAGTGTGAGAAACACCAATTATAATAGGAAACCACATAATTCAAGAATAAAATTTTCATGCTTATGGTCTTATCCTAGGTTATTCAAGGCCATTTCTAAAACACTAAGATTGTGTTCTATGCTTAGACTTATCCTTAGGGTTCTTACTAAGGCTTTCACATCCTAGTTCCCAAAGGTTGACTATAACCTCCCTCTGATACCAACTATAACGACCCATACTTTACATACATTGTTAATACTTCAAAATTGAAGCACACTTATTACAACATATGACAAAACCACAAAGGACCGTATAGGTATAGTGTCTTTAGAAACTGGGAAACATAAACAACTGGTTCATAAATCTTCTACAGTGTCTCCCATTTATTTCATCATATCTAGGGTCCCTTTTAGCATATTCTACTTAATATCCATCTTCCTGACCTGGGGAAAAGAAAACATAAAAGGGTGAGCTCAAATGCTCAGCAAGGGCAAATAAAGGAAATAAAAATCATATCATATCTTTATGAAAATCAAAACCTGCAAAAGAGATCATAATATCTTAACATGGAATAAATCATAGAAGTGAAAATGAGATCCCCAAAATCATAACATAAAACTTGAAACTTTGTGACATGCACACATAATCATGGAAAATCATTTCTTGTTAGTCATGACTCATTGCCAAGACTATCTTAGTGGACAAAGTCCCTTTCTGAACCGAGTTCACTCCTCGTTTCAGTCCTGTATCACTGAACTGAAATAACCTTCCGTTCCAGCCATGTCTATCTCATGAGATATAAAATCTTTACCCAATGCATTGGAGGGATATATAGGTCCCACCCATCTTATAATGAATCCTTTCTTATGTGTGCCACATAATCATAAAACATACATCATCGCATAACACATGTAACAAAAATGGGATTCTTGAAACATCATGACATCATAAATCAATTCATATAAGATAAAGGAATTCATAAAAATAATTCCATCACAACATGATCAAATCAATGTAATAATAGGGATAAAAACAGAACCCTTTATTATCTTAGATGGAAAATAATTTTGATAAAATACTTGAACTTCATTCTTGAGGAAAATATCCTTTCTACTTCAAAAACACTTTTCCTTTCTTAACATGTCATACAATTTTAAACTTAAAGAATTTGATTAAAAATAAACTTGAAAACTTGTAAAGGAATCTTCTTTGAAGTAATGTTTTAAAAATCCATTCATGCCGTATAAGTTAAAAAAACATTCTTCGTACTTTTGTCGGAAAAGTCAAAAAGTACCTCGTACGACAAAAGATTCCTTTCATACATATTACTAAAAACTCACCGAAGGGTAAAAATGGATTTAAACAATTGTAGGTGGATAGAAATAATATTACATATTGATGAAACATGGATGTGGATGATAAAATACACCCCAGTAAATACTTACGAATAAACAATCTCGGATAAAAATGAGATTGTGATATTTCCCTTACCTTAGGTCCGATTTGCTTTGTTCATGTCCGAAGCTCCTGTATAATGGTTTAAATAATGTTATTGACTTATTCCAGAATCATACATATTGATATGATATCATATATGGTCATATTATTAGCTTCTTGTTAGTAATATTTCATTGTTACTTGTTACTCGGGTCTTATATAACTTTTTGTTCTTATGCGTGTTTTGTTGAATAAATTCTTATTCTTATCTTTAGGTTATAGATAATTCATTTCCAGAATGGTAATAGTGTAGTATATACCATATTCATTCATTCAATTCATTTATATAATCATTATGAAATGAAGATCATGTAGAACGAGTCGCATCACATCGTGGAGACGGTATTCCGTACGTACGCACGAGTGATGATATCGTTCCTATGATCGTGGAATTGTATTGGAGTATATATATATTATTTCAGTATCAATATTAATTCATAATAATCATATATAGTTACTCATTACACCATTATACCCATCCTTGTAAGGTGATGGTGGAAAATAGATTACACCACAGCGTGGAGACGGTATTCCGTACGTACGCACGCGTGGTGATTTCATTTTTCCGTAGGATGGATAGAAGGTGAATTAGGGTTGTTTCATATTTATAATAACATATCAGTATGTAAGTAATACTGATGTTATTACTTTATCATGAAACAACTAAAGAAGAAGAAGTTGAAGAAGAAAGAAATTGAAAAGATCGGTAATGGATATTACCTCTTCTTTGGAACGCCTCTTTGAATCCTCCACTTAAGGAAATAAGATTGGACTTTGGAGAAGACCAGGACCTCTATGATTATTCTAGGGAAGTTGAGAGGAGAAAATGGCAGGGTTTGGCCGAGCTTGAGTGCTCAAATTGGTGTGAGGAGGAGGGGGAGGAGGTGCCCTTTTATAAGGGAGGAGAGGGGCACCTTAGGAATATCTCAAAATATTATTTTATATTAAAGTCAAAATCGGTTTATAATGGTTCCAAAGGGTCTTATTTCGAAGATAAAGTGGGGATGGGTCGAAATCCTATCAACCAATAGGATTTAGACAAGTTTAGGGTATTATTTTTACCTTATCAATTAGATTTAACTCTAAGTTAATTATTTTAACTTTTACCGTGTCTTTTTGTTTTCCTTCACTATATGGTTAATACACTTACTATAACATGCCAAAAGAACCCCAAATTGTTTATTATTAATATATATATCCTTATCTAAGTCATTTGGCCGAACCTTAGATTTTTAGGAATAAAATAACAATTAATAATAAAATATTTTATTTAAAAACTATTTTGTGTCAATTTTGACACTATTTGATATATGATTTGTTTGAAAGTCATAACAGAATTATATGTTCGAACCAAGTTGATTAAATCAACACTAATATATCATAGTAACCTAGAAAATTAGTGGAATTCATAAAAAGTCTCAAATTACATTTATTTTGGTGTTTATAACATCAATTATGTCAATATTTCATTAATAAGATAATTACTGCATCATCATTATGTCATAAATAAATTAAATTATTTAATGTCTAAAAATTACAAATAAAATATCATCATGTAGGAAATCGTTTTAGCTTTCTAATGAATATTTACAATTGAATTTATCTTATGTATAACCCCATATTAAAAATGATTTACTTATTAAACTTTGATTTTAACTATTTTAACCCTTCTTTAAATAAATTAATAATAAATGTCCTAATCTAATCCAAGTGGGCCTAAATGGTCATATTTTATTCCTAAGTTTGTTTTTGGTCGAATTACACTTGTCCAATAGAATTAGGACATGTGTTAGGGTAATATTAATATCATATTTACCCTTAGTTACCCTATTTACTATTAACCGCGGTAAAAATCGTAAAAAGTTACTATTCACCAAAAAATTATTTTCATCTCATTGAACCACATTTTAGTCCTTGATATTAACCGCGTCTCTAGGATTTTCGAAATTCCATTCACAGAAGCGGTAAAATTAAGTTTTATGCAAAATTCAGTTTTTAACCTACCACTTAGTGGTTTCACTATTCATCAAAAATTGAAAGTTTTCAGAAAAATACCAAAATTTCACCCTAGGCTAATTTCGATATTCTGAGTCCAAAAATGAAGTCCATTTTGAAAAATAAAATTTATAAAATTTCAAAAAGTGGTTATTACTATTCATAACGGCTAGTTTTAATAGCATATTGTTGTTTAGTGAAACTCGGTATTGCGTACGACGCAAGCTATCGAGGAAGGTCGCGATTGCGTGTAAAGCAAGTCAAGCAAGTGTTGTGTAGAAAAAGATTCCTTTGATAATTTATATAACATAAAAGTCTCGGGTGTTACATAGAGAGCCATCAGTCCTTAGATTACTTTTAAGTTTTAGATAGTTAACAATGCCCAAGATCTCTTCCCACATAGTTATGTCATAAATTATATTATGAAGTTAGTAAACAATTGAAAAATTTCTATTATTGAAAAATGAGACAAATAAATCCTCTCATATATATCTACTCAAATCCACCCATAGATAGAATAGAATAGAGGAGATATAAGAGAAAAAAGGCCTGATGGCCTTGATTTCATTGATATATAAACCATATTCAAGTTCCATATTGAGGGTCCCAATAAATTTAATGTCATCGATATAATTATTGAAAAAACCTATATTCTTATCATGATATGTTATCCATAGATACCAATATTTTTCATTAAGAAGCCTCTCTTCCTTTGAAAATATTTCAACAAGTATTCTCTATTTGTTTGAAAGAATCATGATTTTTTCATCATCAAATGTATACTAATTTCCAGTGTTGAACTGATTAGTATCTAACTTGAACTCATTAAGTATATATATTTTTAAAATTCAACTTATGTTTCTTATTAATGTATTATAAAAATAGAATAAAAACAAAGCTACATGTATGTATTCCATGATTTCTTTTATTACCTATACTATTTCATGAAATTTATTACTACTATTTTAGGATCTAATGAGAACACTTACATTCCACATGGTTTATAATTTCAATTTATTTTCTATAACCAAGAGCTATTTTTAGCTGGAGAAACCTGAAACAATACCTCTTTAACCCAACTCAATTGAAATCACTTTTAAGCATTATTTTTTTGGAATTTTATGATAATATTTTCATGATATAATATCAATAATTATGTAATGGAGAGATTATTCAAAGAAGGGTTGTGTCTTGGATGAACTCAAATGCTTACAGTTTTTTACATTAGGGAGGTATTTGTTTTAAAATTTGTACTTTTAATTATTATCACTTTTTTATTTGTTTATAATTTTAAATAATTTAAAGATGAATTGATCTAAAATGTGTTGAAATGTATGTTGGAATCATCTAGGAAATTTTATTAGTTTCTTCTACTATATTTAATGATTGTTTTACTTTGTCCAAGTCATTTTGTATTGATTTTTTAGTGCATTGAGTGGAATTTTGAACCTATAATTTTTTTACTTTGCATCTTTCTATTTTTTTTTCTTTGTGTTAATGATGTTAATTAGTGTATAAATAGAAACATTTTTTATCTTAATCTATATGATAATTGATTATTTTCTAGAACATGTTCTTTAAATTTATCTTAATACATTGAATAATATTTTTCATTAAATAATTACCAAACCTTTTTGAACCATATTAATTTACTAGTTTATCCCAAATTTAAAGATAAATTTTAAGGATCAACTCCTTCCTTGGTTTCCTTTTTCCCACTAAAAAACCCTATGTGAAACCATATTTCATAATAATTTTAGAGGCCGCTCTTTCTAGTGTGGATCTACCTTTATTTAAGTAAGTGTTTTCTAACACTCAATCTCTATCTCATATGGATGACATCCTTATTATTATTGAGATAATGGGAGATAATAAATCTTTAGACCACACTAAAGGTATATTGTTCTCTTCCATTTTAATTTCTGAACTTCCATATGTTACATAGTAGAATATTTGGTCACCTTTAGATATGTTCAGGATGGTTCAACCCAAACTCATTGTATTTTGAAATTTTATTACATTTTTGGATCTCTATTCTCCATCTATAATTTCTATTCTTAATTATCACTCCTTCTGAATCCATCTCCTCTAAAGGGAGTATTTCATGGATTATTGGGTTCTTCATCTTCTTGGGCATCCCCTTCCATTCGACAACCATTTTAGACTACCTATCACATCAATATGCCCACCATATTTGGCTACTAGTAAGCTTAATGATCTCATTCTGGAAAAGGATATTCATTAATTCCAATGTGATAATTTTCGCTTCATGTCACTTCTGGGGAATATGGTCTCTGTATGTAGGATTAAGAGTTCTATTCTAGGCAAGGTTAGGTTTTTGGGGATAAGGCTAGTGTGAAAACCTTTGAGGAGGGCTTTCCTCTTTTAGTTTTGTTTGTTAACATAATAAATTAACCTCACTGTGATCCAAGATTATTTATATTATTCTATATCATTTTCGTCTTTTCTATTCATGTTCCATCTTCTCAGAGAAGCTGATTGTGAATAACATGATCTTTTTATTGTACCTCAAAAGATCAAATGTTTTATAATTTTTATTTGTTTTCTTAGACCATGATTTTCAAGAAGTTGTATAAATTTTAAATATATATTAAGATCAATATGATTATGTTTAGGTTGGTTTAGTGAAATTTAATTTACTTATAATGTTGCATTTTTTCTTTGTTTTTTCCAGAAAAAGGCATTGAATATCGAGGGTTGTGTTCCTCGCTATACCTTGTTTTGTACAAGTAATAAAAATAGAGACAGTAGTGTGGTAAATAGTGACACCTAGGAGATGATTAAAATTATATTTCAATTTATTTTATTTTGAATGAATTTAATTCTTTATATTTTTTTTATCATTTTAATTTATGTTATATATTACTCAATAGATTTATTTGGAGGAATTGTCCCAAAAATAACCCAACAATTTGGCCCCAAACGATCACCTTCATTCTGAAAATGTTTCCTTAAGTACATGTTATGGCATGGTTACAATGGAAAAAAATGAATGCCGCAATCAAACAAGCAGCTCAAAAAGAACTTCAAAAATCAAAAGAAGAGAATCAATGTCAGAAGATGATAAATGAACATATAATGAAAACTATGTCTGGAATTTCTTCTACAATTACACCAAAATCAACTATAGCGGTTGATTCATATTTGATGTCAATCTGTTATATTCATGTATATTACTTTACTTCTACTGATGTTGGTGCCGATGCTGATGGAAATGCTGATGCCGGTGCTGATGCTGATGCCAATGCTGATGCCGATACCGATGCCGATGTCGATGCCAATGATGATTCCGATTTTGATGTCGATGCTGATGCTGATGATGATGCTGGTGGTGTGAGAGGTGGTTATCATGATTCTGTAGGAGTCGATGAGGGTTATCATGGTTCTGATTATGCTGATATTGAGGCTAACTTTAGATGTAAACTATATTTTTTGTTTTTTTATATGCTTAATTTTGTTATGTATTTAAGTTTTATTATTTTTATATTGAATTTTATTTTGGGGTGTCTATCTATTTCCATATATATTGAATTAATGTATTATAGTGTCTATTTGTTTCTGTAGTAGTTATGTTTTATTATTATTATATTGAGTTGTAACCTCCTCCACTGACGCGTCCACCGCACCTCTCCACCGATGTTTCTCTAGGGAACCCTCTCTACATCCTCCTCTGGCATGCCTCCGATTGTATGTGTTATTAAATTTTTGAACTAGTTCTTTTCCTATATTTTCTATACTGAATATGTTAAATTTTTCCCTCTAAAATATTTCTCCTTTTACTTATGCTAGTGGACCACACACGAGTGCTTCAGCCAAGAACTTCTACAAGTAGGACCCATACGATTCAACCCTTACCCTTTCCACAAACCATACTCCTCCCACTCACAGTTAGTATTATTCCTTCATCCATGTGCCTTTTTTGCAATATCCTCATTTTTTTGAATGATCCTATGATTAATCATAAGTTCTATTTTGTTTTTATTTGTTCATATTTTATTCATGTTTTTGTTTAGTTCTTGATTTATTTTCAAGTATCAAACACCTTAAATTATGTTCGGTGTCTCTATTATCTCTGTACTGGTTATGATTTTCAGTTTTGTGTCCAACATATGTTGTTTATTTCCATCTATAATAATCTCAATAGTGTTATTTTAGCCTTTTATTGACTTATTTTTTTATCTACAACTACAAAATATTAATGTTGACCAGAAGGTTAAAATTTTCAAAAAAGAATGTTCTCATTAAATAGCTAAGGTTAGTGATCCATACCATCATTCTACTTTCATAAAATTATTTATGTAGGTTCATGGTGTTTAGGTTTTTTCTCTATTTATCTTCTAGGAAGTATTTATGAAAGTGAAGTATGAGGAAATTTATAAAACTAAATAACCACTAGAGGTTCGTTAATGAAATATTTTTTTCAAGGTTCATTGATAAACCTTTATATGTGATTTACTTGTATTTTTCTATTTTGGAGGTGGGGGATGGTGAAGCTGGGGTATAAATAGTCATATTAACATTATATTTTAAACCTGATGTTGGAATATATTTCATAATATATGTTTTAATTCATATAAAATAGTCATATTTTATTTTATATGCATCTTCTTCTTGATTTCAGTGTATGATTTAGGATGAATTGCTTCCATTAATAAACATAAGAATGAGGATCTTCTTTCAAGAGTGAATTTTTTTACTAATGGTATGTAATAATTTATTTCTTCTATAATTTACTTATATATTAAAAAATCATTCAAAGATATGTCTTTCACTTTATATTTATATTTAGTTATTGATGTTTTAGTGATTCTATTTTAAATTATTTAATGATGTTTTAGGTCATGGGATATCTGATTGGAGCACTGCACCTAACTTAAGCTATGTAATTCTCAGAGAATCCTCAAGACACACAATCACCAAAACACTATGATACATACCTTCAACACACCTACTCACTAAAAACCAATGTTAAACTCTACCCACAATGAACAATTCATTATTGGATGAACTAGATCCATCATCCACACTAATCCAATACCACAAAACACACCTAGAATAGAAACATCATTCCATAAGAATAGATCACCATCATTAAACACTACATATGAAATTGTCATACTATTAACCTCCACTATTGGTCATTAATGCACAAACACATTGATTCCTCCACTAAGGGAAAAACCTTTAGAAAAAATGGTTTAACTAAAGCCCTAAATTCAACAAAAAATAGATACTTTGAGGATACCACACCATAACACTTGGGGATAACACCTAGAAAAACAAGAAACTAACTAATGAAAGAATATATATTTTCAAAACATTACCCATTGAATATGTTATCTAAAATGAATGAATTGAATCAGTCAATCACTACTAATAAACTCAAAAAAAAAAAAACACGACCAGAGACTCTCAAGGCTAACAAAAAAACCCCACCACCAAAATGGAATTGTTCCATGAGTTTTCTGGCGGTGGTTTAGAGATTATGGTATAGTCCATTTTGTGTATATATTTTAAATTCATGTTGTTTTGGTTTATTTTAAGTCATCATTTTTTGGAGTTACCAATAAAACCATTGATTACTAATGAAAAGGTAGGGATTTAAGTGAAACAAGTTGGTTTATACATTGTATTCTTGGTAGGGATTTAAGTATTTGAATTCTATTTATACATTATATTATTAATATGGATTTATGTGTTTTAATTCTTGTGATATATTCTTGTTTGAGTTCTGGAAGGGTAGTAATTTAATTACAGTAGAGTGTAATTTTTTTAGTTCTATTTTTAGTGCTGCTGGCAGGGTAGGGATTTAGGTACAACTGGTTGTGATAGTATAATTGACCTAGGATAGTCAGTCTTGAAATTTTTATGATATATTCTAAAATCTATTTTAATTTTATTGGAAACTTAATGAGATATATTATTTCTTTTTAAAGTATTGTCATGTCTTGTAGGACCTTCAATGTGAATTTATGGGATAACATTGATTGGGACTACACCTATGTGATTGGTTACATGTTTCTAACAGGTATAGAGCATACCTTTTGATTACTTATGACTCAGCTGTGTTTTCAGGAGCATAACTTCTTTATTTTTTTTGCTTTATATTATTTTTTATAGGGTATGAGTACTATTTAAGCTATAGGGTAGGAGTATTTTTTGTGTTATGGTAGTTGGAGGAGCTAAAGGATATTATTGGATACAAGTAAATTATAATTAAAAAAACTAATTTTGGGAAATAAACTATGTTAAAACAAATGTTTTAAATTCAGAACTTACACCTTATTTAACATGTAAAATTAAGATTTTTATGATATATATAATGTACATGACTTATACTACAAAAGGTCTATAACTTGGTAATATTATAGTATAGCTTGGTTACTACAGATGTATGACTAAATACTTATTTCAATAGCTAGTTAATAAACTTTAAACTGGAACCTACTTCGTGTCTTGAAGTTTGTATGATATTACTATAGAATAACATGAAATAATTCTATCTCTTAAATTGTGCCACATTTGAGTTGATGATTTATAACTGTTTGGATCCCTTGATATGTTATTCATGGGTTTCCTATGTTATGTTAACAATAATAGGTGACTTGGAATCATATCTAATTGATATGATATCAATGGTATATTATGATATCATGGGTTTTTTTCCACATCAAGTATTAGATTTATCATGATAGAATTTTGACATGATCAAGATTGTTACCTTATTATATTTAGCATGATTTCTACTTTGTTTGCAGAGACTATTAATTTGGATAACTAGTAATTTTAATTAATCTTTGTTTATGTTGTGATATATAGTATTTATATTTTATAACTATAAGGGGGTATATCATTGTATAAAAAGCTAACCAGGTACACCTTTTATTGGTATCGAAGTTATATGAAATGTATACAGGTTACCACTTTGTGGTGTTATGATTAAACACATGAGAAGGGATGAAATATTTATTCTACTCTACTACTCCCATTACCCTAACCTAGAAGGGGAAGGCTATAAGATTTCATTTTCACGAGTATACAAAAAAAATCCTATCCTCTATGTCTTTATTCACTCCTTTTGTTTTTCTTTTTGGAGAGATATTTATTCTTGAATGATGTTGTTGAAATCTTTGACCCTTTACTTTGATGGTTTGATTGACATCTTATTTTCCTTTTCACCTAGGCACATGATCATGTCTGTATCTTCTCATATAATACATTATCAGTGCCCTATTTTTATGTGCCTTTAGATGTTCTTATTTATTATGATGATTTGTGTATTTCCCATGATGGTTTCACAGATTGCATCTCCAAATGATGAAGTGTGGACAATATTGAAATTTTACGATAGTTATGATGTGATCTATTTTTTTCATTCTCATTGTCTTGAGATCATTGGATGGAGTTTGTAGGATTGGTTTGTGAATCCCAACACTATTATGAAGAACCATCTCTTGGAATTGACATTTTGTGGATCTTTTGATTGTGATGAATCGGCTTTACTCTCTTTGTGGTGGATCTTTTAGCTCCATAAAGGATTTTATGGAATTATTTCATATGTTTAAGGTATATAAAGGACTTTTTAATGAAGTAATACACTACTTAATTTGAAGGAATGGGAATTAGCTATGTCTCCTTCACATTTTGTTGCTTGGAGTGCTAGGTGTGGGGTGCGACGAGGTGTAGGGTTCCAGGTGCGGCAAGGTTTGAGGTTTGGTAGGGTATAGTAGCATAATTTTTATTCTTCTATAAACTAAGATATATCCATGGTTTACAACCATGTAAGTAGAGTTTCTGTTTTTTTATGGAAAGCGTAGGTTGTAGCCATGGTTGCAAACCATGGAATTAGACCTGTTTCCATGATTTAAACCATGGAATTAGCCATATTTCCATGGTTTGAACCATGGATATTGGACTATTTCCATGATTTCAAACTATGGTAGTAGATTTCAAATAAATCACCTACTACCATGGTTTAGAACTGTGGATTTAGGTCTACGACCATGGTTTGAAACTGTGGATCTTGAAATATAGCCATTATTTAAAATAGTGGAAATACATTTCAATGAAATTACCTATATCCACACTTTACAACCATGGATATAGGTGTACTTCAATAGTGTAAATCATGGCTATAGGTGTACTACCATGGTGGAAACCGCAACTCTAGAATTATAACCCCGATTTTCAATTATGGCTATAGTCATGGCCCTAATTCCATGCCAATAAGAGACATGGTTCCCAAAACTATGTCTATAACCTATAGACATGGTTTTAGAACCTATAGCGATATTTATAAATCATGTTTACTGCTTGAATTTATAGTATTTTCAAAGGATATTCTCTTTGAACCCTCTTGATCTTCTATAGTAATGATGGATGATAAATCATTTAGAATAGGTTTTAAAATTCCCTTCCCTAATAATTACCTTGTTCAAAATTACTATGTCCTTAATCAATGTATCTCTTTGAATTATCATCATTTCTAATACAACATGGTCTTTCCTACTTAATGCATCAGTGAATTTGTTTTCTCATTTTGGGTGATACTGAATTGAATAGTCACAGTCTTTAGGAAGTCCCAAACATCACTTATTTATCATGTTTAATTCATTTTCATGAATATATACTTCAAACTTTTTTGGTCTGTGTATATATCATATTTCTCCCCATAAAGGTAGTGCCTCCATATTCTCATAGAAAAAATAACTACAGCTAGCTCCAGGTCATGAGTAGAATAATTTTTCCCATGAGTATTTAACTATTGAGATGCATAATAGATCACGTTGTCATTTTTCATGAGGATACACCCAATCCCTTTTAGATAGAAATTACCAAAATAAAAAACCTTCTATGATAGAGGGTAGAGTTAACATAGGTGAAACAACCAATCTCATGTTCAGTTCTTGGAAACTTTCTTCACACTCCTTTTTCTAGATGTACTTATATCCTTTCCGAGTTAACTTGGTTAGTGGATTTGAATTTCATGATTTTTTTTCTAAAAACTCCTATAATATCCTTCTAAACCAAGGAAATTATGAATCTCAGTTATCGTTGAGGGATGAGGATAATCCTCTATAGCCTTTTTCTTGGAAGGGTCAGCTAATATTTCTTTATTGGTTATAGTGTTCCCCAAGAATGAAACTTATTATAACTAGAAATCACATTTGATGAATTTTCTAAATAGATTCTCCTTCCTCAGAGTTTTAAATATAACCCTTATATGATCCTCATGCTCCTTGTGACTTTTGTAATATATCAGAATATCATCAATAAAAATTACCATAATTTATCAAGGCAGTCTTTAAAGACTATATTCATCAAATCCATAAATATAGTAGGAGCATTAGTCAAGACTAAGGGCATAAAAAAACTCATAATGCCCATATCTTATTGAAAAGGAAGACTTTATAATATCTAATTTCTTCAACCTCAATTGATAATACCCTGATCGGAGGTTAATCTTGGATAATAATTTATCCCCAAAAATCTGGTCAAATAATCCATCCTTGGGAGAGGGTACTTGTTCTTCTCTGTGACCCTGTTGAGTTCTCTATAATCAATTAATAGCCATATTGATCCATCCTTCTTCTTTACAAAGAGAATAAGTGCTCCACACGGATACACACTTCTTTGGATAAATCTCTTCTCCAAAATATCTCAAAGTTATTTATTTAATTCATATAAATCCATATTTTTCATTTGATATGGGGTCTTTGATATTAGCTTGGATCTAGGTATGAGTTAAATGTAGAACTATACCTCTCTTTCTAGGGGAGGTATAGGTAACTATTCAAGAAATATGTCAATGTATTTCTAAATTATGGGGACATTATCTATCATTATACTTTCATTTCCTTCTCCCTCTTCATTGATAATCTCTATAATGAAGGCTATGTGAGGTGATTCTATTCAAAGTTCTATCTAGGATATCTCTCCTTTTAAAAAAACTATAGGTTTTATAGAGAACTTGGATTAACATACATGGATATTACTTCATTTTAGATGAATATCTATCACATTAAAAAGTGCATTCCCAAGGACCATAATAATTTAGTGTCCTTTTAAACTTGGAAACATAATATTATATCTTGGAGAAAGATCTTAAACATCTCCCTTAAAGATCTTTCCCTTTAATACTCATACTTAAAAACCATTTTTATTAACCCAGGGAAAGGAAACATAAGAAAAGGATGATCTTAGATGCTCTGTGATGGTAAACAAGGGAGATATGTAAATGTAACATGAGCATAAAAGTATGAGTATATGATCGTATCATTAGAAGATCATAACTTTCATACAAAAGATCTTAAATATGAATAATGGAATGAATATTGGAATTTCATAAGACATGAATCATAAGGAAATCAAGATCATAATCCATGAGAGAATAATAAAGGAATAAGACATGGAATTATGGAATACACATAAGCATAGGAAATACTTTATCAAGGCTGCCTACAAAGACCTTCATAACATGTTAGGATTTGTCTAATCACCCATGTACCTTCTTCTTGATTGGGATTCCCTTCCATGTACCCTCTTATTTTGGTCTTGGGATGCCCTCATGTGTACCCTCCTATTTCGGGCTTGGGATTCCCTTTTGTAACCCTCTTATTTTGATCTTGGGATTCCCTCTCGTGTTCCCTCTTGTTTCAGGCTTGGTATTCCCTCCCATGTACCCTCTTTTTGTGGGCTTGGTATTGCCTCCTATGCACCCTCTCATTTCGGGCTTGGGATGCCCTCCTATATACCCTCTTATTTTGGTCTTGGGCAACAACCCATGTAACCTCTAAGCTCATATAACATTTTTCATTACCTATTGAATTAGAGGGAGATATAGGTCCCACCCATCACATCATGAAATCATATATACATGTGACACAAGATAATAAAATATTCATCATATCATGAACCATAAAAAGAGATCAGTTTCATAAACATCAAATCATAACTCAATAAATGAAATGGGTATCATAAACATTTCATCATGTCATAACCTATGGAAAATAGATAGGTTTCATAATAATTTAATCCTAGAACAACCCATGAAAGGATGTGGGTTTGATAATAATTTTATCATGGTATAACCATGGAATAGAAATAGGATTCATAAAAAACATGTCCTCTTAAACATAAACAATTCAAATAAATAATAATAATGGTGTATTTGGATCATATCCTTGGTAACAATAAACTATATTAAAGGATGTAAACTTATATGAGGAGGATTTTGAAAGATCACATGAAACATTTATTAAGGAAAATAACATTTCTTTGAAAATGAATTTTCAAAACATAAAAAATTTTCAAAATAATTTTCTTTAAAAACCACTTTGAAAAAATTATAAAAGATTATTTTAAAAATAATTTAAAACATTTATTGAGAAAATATCTTTTTTTCTTTGAAAAATTCTTTTTTAAATCATGAAAAATTTTGATAACCTTTTTCTTTGAAAACCATTTTAAAAAAAGAATTTCCATAATATTATAAAAAAATTTCTTCAAAAATAACCATGTAAACATTCAAAGGAAGCTTCAAGGAAATGACAGTCGTGGTGCTGGGTAAATCTATACATGCCGAACATTCTTTTTTGCATTGTAAAAAGTTTAGGAAAATACCTTGATCGGAAAATGACATGAAGATTCCTTTAAAAACCATTTTTAATTAAAAAAGTAAAACATGGGTAAAAATGTATTTTTCACATCATAGTAATTTTTTTTATTTTTTTATAAAACATAGTTCTGTGAATAAAACAAATTTCCAATTGGAGAGAGAAATGAAGTTGGATTTTCTTAAAAAAATTCTTAATTATATTAAGTACCAAAGAGAGAAAAAATAGTACAAATACATAGATATATCATGGATTACCAGATTATAATAAAATTAATGAGATTTATTGATATATGGATCATAGGATTTCATCAATGGAAGCATAATCATAAAAAATCTCAATAAATGATGAGATTGTAGTAATAAACTGTTACTACTTTGGTAACTTTGAATCGTAATCCCATAGAAATATTAACATTATATGATGCTTAAAATATCATGAAAATAATTATATTCATGATATAACATGTAAAAGGAAATTATATACACCACTTAGGAAAATATAGGTTCATAACATGACATGTCTCTCAAAGAAGGAAAATTGAGACAAAATTACTTTACCGATTTGGTGAATTTTAAACCATAAACCCCATGAAAGAAAGATCATAAAATGGATATGTAAATACCCATAAAATTAATTATAATAATAATAGAATAAATTCATGGTTATTATACACAATGTACAATATAAATTAATGGTGAATAAGGAAAAATTCTCACTGAAATAAAAGCGAGACAAGAAAACCCTTACCTCAAGTCTTGACTTTCTTCGTACACATTAAAACCTCCTATATAATAAAAATAAGTTTATTATAAATATAAAATATAACCTTATTATTATGTCACATATAATATATTATTTTATTATTACTTTATATTACTCTTTTATTAACAATTCAATGTTTAGGTTATATTTCAGTTAATAACCGTTTTGTTTTTTGTAGATGATTTGACTTGTTATTCTTGGTCCTCTTACTTAGATCATGATTTAATTATTTATATAATGTAAAAAATGATATAAATATCATATATATTAATTATATAATTATTTATAATTATCTATAAAATATAAAAATTTGAAATGAAATACACCGTTCATGGAGACGGTAGGCCATATGTACACGTGAACGTTGTTTCCATTTTCTTATTATGTTGAAAGAATGAAAGTAAATGAAATATATGTGTATATATATATAATATAATTACATTATCATTATTATGTCATATATATAATATAATTTCACTAAAAACATCCATAATACATTCCATGTAATGTGGGAATGAATCACATCGCTTTAAGGAGGTGGTAGTCCACACGTCCACAAACGAAATGATCGTATTTACACAAAATAGAAAGCATGAAAGTATGTGTCATATAATAGTTACAGAAGCATAAATAAATCATAAATATCATATATACGTATATATATATTATAAAAATATAAAGTACATCATTATTCCCAAACTTGAAATGTGGTAATGAAAGAATGAATGACATCGGTTCGTGAGACGGTAGTCCGCTCTACACACGAACAATGATTGCGTATCCCATTTGATGGAAGTGTGTGTGATTTTAGGTATAAAACTTATAATAAAAAAATATAATTATATTTAGGATAATGAGTTTATTATATAAGAATTTGATAATACTAATTTAGGGTGTGGAGAATGAAAATAAAACAAAATATCTTATGGAAGGATGTTATATGTTATTTGGGTAACTCCAATTTGTTTCCACCAAGGGATTCCTTGGTTGAATTTATTACCAAAGGTAGGATTATATGATGAAGGGAAGGAAGTTTTTAGGATATTTGGTTAGGGTTTGTACAATTCAAAGGGATTTATAGGTGTGAATAATGAGGGGGGGGGGGTGAGTTCCCTTTTTTAGTGGAGGAGGAGTGACATTCTTATAAATATAAAAAGGTAAACACTATTGAGAGGTCTCCCTTACACCACGTGCCTCAAATAACTTTCCGTTTTCTAGAAAAGGGAGAATATGGTCTAAATATGTCCATAAAATGGACTTTGGACATGTTTCTAGGGTATTTGGACCATTAAGTTAAAATTTAACTACTAAGTAAACTCATTTTTAAATTAATCACTATAAATTAATTTTAATTACATTCTCTAATATTTTTGGTCAAAAAATATGTTGAACTTATTATAAATTATGAATTATTATTATTAAAAATATGGAATAATTTTTTTAAAATTCTAATCACATAATTTTCATAAATTAATTTAAAAATAATCCCTTAGACGGGACAAAACAACATGTTTTTAAAGTGAAAATGATCAAAAGTTTGAATTATTTTTTTTATCCAATTTCAATATAACATTGATTAAAATGACCTAAATTTTATTAGTATATTTATAATTTATCTAAATATACTTTAAAAAAAATTTAAAATATAATTTAACTATATAAATAATTTAGATGAAAAATAGTTTCCAATTAAAATTCAGTGTTTTCACTATTCATCAAAAAATAAAGCTTCTCTAAAGAATAGAAAAAAATTCAACCAAAGTAAATTTTGACATTACTATTTAAAAAATGAAGTTTATTTTTTCAAATAAAAATTATAAAATTTTCAAAAATTATATTTAAAATAGGTTCACAATCAAAAGGTGGTAAAATTAATTTTTTAGAAAAATACCTCTTTTTATTCATATAATTGGATATATTATTTTATTATGCCTATAAAATCTATTTGATGAGCATAAAAAAATTGATTGTATATATAATATATAAATTTTATTGAAAAAATTCATCAAAAGTGGTTTGTTTAATTTATTGAGATAAAATTGTGTTTGTAGTTAGAAAAATAGCTATATTAGAAAAGTAATTTATTTATTTTAAAATAGTTATTTCATTAATTTATAACTAATTTTTTACCAAAGTATTCATTTTATATACATTTTTAAATAATATTTTCACAATTTAGTTAATCTTATTCATAAATTTCATTCCGATTTCTAGGTGGTAACTATAATAATATTTTAATAATAGTATATTTTAGTTCGGTAAAACTCAACCTTGCGTGTAATGAAAAATATCTAAGAAACTTAGAATTGTGTGTAACAAAATCAAAACATAGTTTTGTGTGTACCACAAGCTAATCTAAATGTTTCATGTAGTGTAACTATAAATTGGTGTTTCATGAAACTCAATCAAAATTTAGTGCTTTCATATAAAAAAAGGTATATTTGGTGTTTTTTGAAATACAAAATATTAAAAATATTAAAGTAATTTGATTTTTTTTTCACAAAATATCTAGGTGTTACATTATACCCCCATTGAAATGAATTTATACCACAAAATTCTTTGGGGTTATCAATGATTTAATACATGAAATTTTCTTTCATAGATACCCACATCTTAAAAATGATTACTAAATCTTTCATTAAAAAGGGAAAGTTAGAAACTTAATGGTTACCCAAAGTAACTCATAAATAAGTTTGAATATAAGAGAACTTAGATGGAAAGTGAAAATATGGAGATGTAAGATAAATCTAACTATCAAGTACTGATGGAATGTGATAGAGAACATGTTTATGAGAAATTCAATGATTCCAAATCCATAACCCAAAGTTTCTTGAACAAGGTAATTGGTATCATAAAAAATGATGATAATAGGACAAAATTTTATTTCAATACCATTTTCCTAAAGTTTAATAATTTTCATGAAAAGATATACTTAAATGATTTCAGGACAACCTAACCCTTTGTTGTTCCTTGACCAATTTACACTTCATCACTTATTCTAAGAAATGAAGATGAATTTTTCATTTTTGAAGCATTAGTAGATCATGAGATCCGTAAATATAATGATAGGTAATTCCATTGATCTTTATCAAAATAAAATAAAGGTTAGTACAAGTTATCAAATATGCATAAATACTCATATGGAAAGATAATAATTTACTCTCTAAAACCTCATCCGAAGTTTAAAATAAACCATTCCATAAATGGATAACCTTATAACCTTTAAAAAAGATGAAAGTACAAAAATTTATAAATAAGGTCACTAAATTTCTCAAAAACAATATATCATTGATCCCCTATTTATCATAAAGTATCTATTGTTTTTCATATATCAAACATGTGAATACCTTCATCATATATTGTCTTGAAACATGGTAATTACCATAAATCCTTATTAAAAACATGAATGTTTCATTATTCCAAAGTTTATTGGATATATTCCTTAAATCTACGCTATAAACTCCATCCATGATAACACAGACTACTTTTTCAACAAGTCATTTATCATTTTTGAGGTAATCAGTACCGTCCAATTTACTTATTCATATCCTATATATCTTTATCCAAACATCATTATCTAAACATCAAGAACATATTAAGGGTTATATTTCTTTATTCAAAATTTTCACCTTTCCATTAAATCACTTTTATATTCCATCAGAACCATTAAACATATTCTTTTAAATTATTAGCAAAAAATATAAACTGAAAAATCCTTATATAATTCACCATTCATAATTCTTGAATCCAAATACATAAAAACTTCAATTATTCCACTCCATCCTTAATAAATTAAGAAGTATACCTCATTATATTACTCAAAACCAATTTACTTTCACGTATCACCTATAGTCTCATCATTATCAGAAATATAACCATTACTCATTACACCTTGCTGATTCTATTTGAGAGCATTCCACTTAGTACATCAATTTTTATAATGGCCATTAATTCCAAATTTAAAGCATTCAACTGTTTATGATATCTTAGGGAGGCCATTATTCTCATTCATTTCATTAACTAATATTTTAATTTTCCCTTTGTAGTTACTTTATTTGTTTCCTTCTTTTTCACAATAAAAAAATATTCCCATCCCTCTAAGACATTCACTTGGGTGATTCTTTCCACATTATTAACACAAAGGAAACTAAATCTTCTTTCCTTGATGTTATCCATTACCCAAACTCTCAGGGAACTCTTTCATTCACTTATTTATTGATTTAAAGAGTTGGTTAAGGTATACATTTATAATCATGATCCATGAAAACTAATTTGGAATGATCAAAACATTCTTTACTCTAGTGATCATCCCATTTGACTGCTCATCAAAAAATTTTCCATCACATTCAATGTTAACCTAGTCCCTTCTATTTCCTACCATTGAATAAAACTAGAAATCATAGTGTAATCAGCACTTATTGTAGTGTAAAACCACATAATCATAAAGAATCACTTATAGGATGTCTAAATGATGACACATTATTTTAAACCAATTATACCTTATGATTATCCTTATAGAAATCCCTATACATATCCTTAGAAATATCACAGGGGTATCATTAAAGTTTTCTCATCCTAGTTTTCAAATTTTGGACAAACATTTCCTGTGATACTAACTATAGCATCCCATGCTTAACATACATGGATATTACATTATTTTAGATGAATATTCATCACATTACAAAAGTGTATTCTTGAGAACCATAATAGTTTGGTGTCTTTGGAAACATGGAAACATAATATTATATCTTAGTGAATGATCTTAAACCTCTCCCTTAAAGATCTACCCCTTTAGTAATCATACTTAAAAACCATTCTTATTAACCTGAGGAAGGGAAACATAATAAAGGGGAGAGCTCAGATACTCAATAAGGGTAAACAAGGGAGATATGGAAGTACAATATGAGTGTAAGGGTATGAGAACATGGTCATATCATTATAATATCATACCCTTCATATCAAAGATCATAAACATGAATCATGGAATAAATATTTGCTGTTCATAAAACATAAATCATAATCAAATCAAGAGAATAATACATGAGATCATAATAGAGGAATAAGTCATGGAATTTTGTAATTTATATAATAATAGATAATCCTATATCAAGGCTACCTACCAAGACCTTTATAAAATTTTAGGCTTGGGATAATCAATCGTGTACCTACTTTAGGATTGAGATTCCCTCCCATGTACCCTCTTGTTTGGGGCTTGAGATTCCCTCATGTGTAACCTCTTGTTTTAAGCTTGGTATGCCCTCTCACGTACCCTCTTGTTTCAGTATTGGTATGAACTTTCGTGTACCCTCTTGTTGTGGGATTGGGATGCCCTCCCGTGTACCCTCCTGTTATGGGCGTGGGATGCCCTCCCGTGTACCCTATTATTTTAGTCCTGGGATGCCCTCCCATGTACCCTCTTATTTTAGGCTTGGTCCATAACCCATGTACCCTATGATCTCATATAATAGTTATCATTACCCAATTCATTGGAGCGAGATACATGTCCTTCCCTTCATATCATGAAATCATACATACATATGACAAAATATAATAAAAAATTCATCATATCATGACCCATAAAAAGAGATGGGATTCATAAAAATCATATCATAACTCATGAAATTAAATGGTAGTCATAAACACTTCATCATGTCATAATATAAGGAAAAGAGATAGGTTTTGTAATCATTTCATCCTAGAATAACCCATGAAAGCATGTGGGGTTCGTAATCATTTTATTATGGTATAACCCATGGAAGATAAAAGGGATTTATAAGTAACTTTTCCTATTAAACATAAAACATTCAAAGAAAGAATAAGAATGGTTTCCTTGGATCATATCCCGAGTAAAGAATAAACTATATAAAGGATTTCAACTTATATGGGTAAGGATTTTGAAAGATCATATGAAGAATTTCTTAAATAAAATAACTCTTCTTTAAAAATCACTTTTTAAAACATAAAACTTTTTAAAAATAATTTTATTTGAAAACCACTTTGAAAAAATTATAAAGGATTATTTTAAGAACAATTTAAAACATTTCTTAAGAAAATAACCTTTCCACTTTGAAAAATTCTTTTTTAAATCATAAAACATTTTGAAAAAAAAATTATTTGAAAACCACATAAAAAAATACATAATATTAGGAAAAAATTTTCCTTTAAAAATAACCTTATAAAATTTTAAAGTATTCTTCAAGGAAATTATGGTCATGATGGTAGGTAAATTCGTATATACCGAATACTCCTTCTGCACCGTAAAAAGTTTAGGAAATTACATTGATCATAAAATGACAAGAATATTTCTTTTAAAATATTTTTTTATTAAAAAGTTAAAACACGGGTAAAAATGTCTTTTCCACATTATAGTAAAATATTTTTGAAAACATTTTTAGAAAATATGGTTTTGTGAATAAAAAAAATTCCTGAATGAAGAGAAAAATAAAGTCCGGTTATCTTAAGAACACTTTCTTAATTATATTAAGATAAAAAGAGTAGAAAAATGGTACCAAGACATGGATATATAATGACTAAACAGTGGATAAGAAAATACATGAGGTTATTGATACATTAATCATAATATTTCATCAATGTAAGTATAATCATAAACAATCTTGATAAATGATGAGATTGTAGCAATAAACCATTACTAATTTGGTAACTTTGAATCATAATCATATGGAAATAATAATGTTACATGACGCTTAAAATATCATGAAAATAGGTATATTCTTGATATAACATGTAAAAGGTCAGTACATACACCTTATTGAAAAATATATGTTCATAACATGGCATGTATCTTAAAGAAGGCAAATTGAGACAAAATTACTCTACTGATTTGGTAACTTTTGAACCATAAAACCAATGAAAGAAAGATAAAAAATGGATATGTAAATACCAATAAATTTGATTAAAATAATCATATAATACATTCATGGTCAGTATATAGATGACACAAAATAAAGGAGTGGTGAATAAGGCATAAGTCTCATAGAAATTAAAGTGAGACGAGAAAACCCTTACCTTAAGTTTTGAATTTCTTCATACAAGTTTAGACCTTCTGTATAATAAATATAAGTTTTTTATAAATATAGAAAAGAAAAATATTATTATATCTCATAGTAAAATATGATTTTATTATGAATTTATATTACATATTTAATAACAATTCCATGTTTAGGTTATGTTTTGGGTAATAACCACTTAGTTTTTTGTAAATGATTTGAATTGTTATTCTTGGTCCTCTTACTTAGATCATGATTTAATTATTTAATGAATGTAAAAAATGAAAAAAATATCATATATATTCAGTATATAATTAAATATTTCAATCTATAAAATAAATAAATATGAAATAAAATACACCATTCATGGAGACGTTAGGCCTTACGAAAGTATGAATTCTATTTCCTTTTTCTTATCGTATTGAAAGAAAGTAAATGGAATATATATATATAGAATAATTCTAGTATAATTATTTTGTAATATATATCATATATGTTCAATAAACCCATCCTTATTACATTCCATGTAACGTCTAAACGAAACACATTGCTTTGAGGAGGATGTTGCCCACACGTCCACAAACGAAGTTATCATATTTACAAAAAATGGAAAGAATGAAGGTATGTGTTATATAATATTTATATAAGAATAAATAAATCCTAAATATCATATATATAATATAAAAATAGAAATTAAATCATTATTACCAAACTTTAAAGGTGGTAATGGAAGAATAAACATTATCAGTTTATGAGGATGTAGTCTTCTATACACACGAACGATGATTGTGTATCCCATTTGATGGAGGTGTGTATGAGTGTTGGTATAACCCTTAGGATAAAAAAATATCATTATATTTAGGATAATTATTCTATCATATAATCATTTAATAATAATAATTTAGGTGGTTTATAATGAAAATAAAACAAAAGAGCTTATGGAAGGATGTTACCTCTTCTTTGGGTAACTTCTCTTGGTTTTCACCAAAGAGATTCCTTGGTAGGATTTATTCCCAAAGGAAGGATTATGGGATTATGGTAGGAAATTTGGGAGGATATTTGTTAAGGTTTTATCCTATTGAAATATATTTAGAGGTGTGAATAAGTGAGGGTGGTGATATCCCTTTTATAGTGGAGGAGGAGTGACATTCTTATAAATATAAAAAGGTAAACACTATTGAGAGGTATAACTTACATAATTTATATCCAATAATTGTCCATTTTGGATAAAATGGATTATAAGACCTAAATATGGACATAAAATGGATTTTTAAAATTATTCTACGGTATTTGGACCCTTAAGTTAAAGTTTAACCACTAAGTAAACTTGTTTTTACCTTAATCACTACAATTAATTTTAATTACATTCACTAATATTTTTGGTAAAAAAATAAGTTGAAATTATTATAAATTATAAATTATTATGATTGAAAATATGGGATCAATTTTTAAAAAATAAAACCACAAAATTGTTAGAAATTAATTTTAAAATAATCCCTCAGATTGGACGAAACAACTGTGTTTTAATGTGAAAATTTCAAAAGCTTGAATTATTTTTATATCCAATTTCAATGTGAAATTGATTAAAATGAACTAGATTTTATTATTTTATTTATAATTAATCTAAATATACTTTAAAACCAATTAAAAATATAATCTAAATATATAAAAAATTTAGATGAAAATATAGTTTCCAATTAAAATTCAATGTTTTTCACTATTCACCAAAAAATGAAACTTCTCTGAAAAATACAAAAAATTCACCCAAAGTAAAATTAGATATTACAATTTCAAAAATGATGTTTATTTTTTCAAATAAAAATTATAAAATTTTCCAAAATTATATTGAAAATTGGTTCTCTATTAAAAGGCGGTAAAATTATCTTTTAGAAAAAACATCTTTTTTATTTATATAATTTGATTTATTCTTATCTTATGACTATAAAATATATTGTATAAGTGTCAAATTTTTTTGATTGAATTTATAATATATAAATTTTATTGAAAAAAATCACCAAAGTGGTTTTATTTATTTATTTATTTATTGAGATAAAATTGTGTTTTTATATAGAAAAATAGTTTTCTTAGTAAATTAATTAATTTATTTTCAAATAGTTTTTAAATTTATTTCTAAATAATTAATAACCAAAGGATTGATTTTATATACATATTTCAATTATATTTTCAAAATTTAGATAATATTTTTAATAACTTCCATTCCAACAACTAGGTGGTAACTATAATAATATTTTAATAATAATATATTTTAGTTCTGTAAAGATAGGCCTTACGTGTAATGTAAGCTATAGAAAAAACCCAAAATTATGTATAAGACAAGACAAACATAGTGTTATGTGTACCAAAAGATAATCTAAGTGTTGTGTGTAGTGAAATAATAACATGGGGTTGCATTAAAGGTAATCCAAACTTAGTGATTTCATTTAACAAAAGCTATATTCAGCGTTGCATGAAATGAAAAATATCAAAAAAAATAAATTAATTTGATTTTTACAAGATTTTATACTGTTATAGGTTTTCCATTCAAGACTAATAAAATTTAATTTATTCTATATATGATATTATCATTATAATTTGATAGGAAATAAATCCCTAGTGTAGTGTCAAATTCCACCATGGGAATGACTATTAGATTGGTGATGAGATTATACTCAATAAAGTTAATACTAGAGTTTCTATACACTGTTGATGCTTGGATTATCCCTACATGAGTATTGACTAATAACTATACTTATAGCAGCTCAAGGATTTATTATATATTCTTTTCAAACTTGTATGAAATAAAGGAATGCGTAGAACCAAAATTAAACAAAGTACTTGCTAGCTTTAAGAGAACAACAAGTGTACCTGCCACCATATAATTTAGAGCCTCTACTTTATCCTTGATGATGGAAAATGCCCAACCTTTCTCCCTTGGATTATTCTAAGGTTTATGTTGGTTTTGCTCTATTATCTTATGATTTATACATTTATTAGAAAAGTTACCATGATATCCAGACTTGAAGCATTAAACTTACAGTTGGGCCTGTACCATATTTCATTCATCATTATTATTGAGAAGTTGAGTATTCACCTCACTACAATAGTTATAATATGTATGGAAATATATTCCACACTTTTATAACTTTTTACTCCCAATAAATTAGTTCCCCAAATGCTTCTTCCCACATTTTTTTCACATGGCAAGTTGAACTTTCTATACTCCTCTTCCATGATCAAAGTTCTTTCATGATTTTGGCTCTATTTCCCTATTCTTTACATTCAACCTATATGACCAATGCATTTCACCAAACATTAATTCAGCCTTCATAGCACTCTGAAATATCTTCTCATAGATTTCATACTCTCAATTTTCTATATTCCTCTGTATATGAGCTCTTAGTGCATCAAAGAATCTATCAACCTTTCCCTTAGGATCCATAATGAAGATATAGGTTTATTGAGAAAGTATTGTAAAGTTCATCTCATAAATTCCCACTAATTCCTTTTCATTTTACTTTAGCTATAGTAATTATTTCTCCATGTTTGTTCACCTCAAATAGGGGAAATATTTATTAAAAAATATTCCCCTAAACTCTTTCCACTCCATAACATAGATATCTCTTCATGGTTTCATGTTTTTAATCAGTGTCCAACACTGATAAACTTATACTTTTAAGAGGTATACTCCTAAGGTGAATTTCTATATCTCTAAATAGTAGATTACAAAAAATATATTTTCTATAGATCTAATCCATTGTTCAGAAATTAATGGGTTAAGAGATCCCCTAGATGAATGTTGTCATTGACACATGACGGAATCAACAAAAAATTGTTCCCTTTGGGGTGAATCTGGTATCTTTAATTGATTAAAATTATTGTTCATAAATTGAGTTAGTTGATTATTCCTCCTCATGATGTTTTATATTCCAGATTCCATTGTAAT
The DNA here is from genome assembly GCA_963277665.1 of Viscum album. NCBI lineage: Eukaryota > Viridiplantae > Streptophyta > Magnoliopsida > Santalales > Viscaceae > Viscum > Viscum album. The sequence continues at coordinate 1,816,328,935 of OY728156.1, forward strand.
TCCATTAGTGCATCATTCGTTACACTCTTTATTTATTCGGTTCCTCCTATTTCCCATCATTTTTCTAAAAGAATAAAAAATTAGTAAGAAACATGTTACTTTTATAAGTATCATAATTTTGAAGGGAGTTTAAGTCTTAAAACATCATGATTAAATATGTTATTAATCTCATATAATTCCATTTTCTATATATTCTTCATAGTGGTTCATAAAAATCATCTGATCAACCAAAAATATCCCCCTTGGAGTATCAAACCAGGTGTGAAACAATGCCCATTTTCTTGAACAAGTTACCAATTGAGTCTAGCTTAATGATTTATTTTTAGGTGTTACCCCTAGGTATATCTGTTCAATAGAAACATCTACTTGTAGTATCTATACATGGATTTATTTTCTTGGAAACCACTTAATTAATACTTACCAAAATACCAGGTTGTTTTCCTATATTTATACTTGTCCCTAGGGTTATTCATAATGTTTTAAAGTCCCAATTTCCACAAATAATTAAACAATCATTTGATACCAACTATGGAATCCCACCTTTTTATTACATAACTTTTCATTATATGGGAAAAAATAGGATCTTTTAAAGTTTATTTTTTTTGGAAATAAGGTACATAATACATGAAAACATAAAACATTATTATAAATTCACTTGAAATACATCTTCATGGGTTCAACCTAAGTTAATTTTACTTCATATCATATCCTGGGTACATACATCGAAGGAAAGGGGTGAGAATAAATCCCAGTAAGGTAAAAAATAGGAGAGACAAAAAAACATGTGACCACGATACATATAAAAAAGGACATAAGGCATAATAATAAGGCATAAAAAGAGGTATATCACAATAATAAGAACATGAATTATAACATGGAAATGTGGCTACAACATTTGAATGATAAATTCATAAGAATATCACCAAGGTTTATTACCAAGGTGTCGTAAATGAAAAATTCAAAGGTTATTAACCAAGGAATCATAAAAAATGTCATATATAGAGATTAAATTCTTTACCCAAGATATTGAAGTGATATCAGGACACAACCTTCATATGTATTAATTAATTTTATCTACGTAGAACATAATAAATCATTTCATTAATAACTCATGGAGAATAAATAATGGGTTACTTATCAAAATCATGACATGAAAAACTACATGAAGACATGATGATTACATCATTTTTAACCAATGAAAAGGAAATATGGGTTTTATATATGTAAATCTATAAGAACCTAAACCTTATTTTTAGGTATGTTTTTCGTTTTCTAGTGTTTTTGGGAAAAAATAGGAGTTTCTTGAAATTTCCTAAGTACACGCCATGTAATTTATGAGTACACACCATGTACTCGGTTACCATGGGTAGCTGTGTGCTGGATGTGTATCAGCTTTGCACACGACTGTGTGGGGTGACTTGGAGGCCACCTAAAGTGGAGTATGGAAAAATCAAGTACACGTCGTGTACTTATAAATTACATTCCGTGTATTTTCTTTTTTTTTTCATTAAACGCACTGGGGTCACGTCTAATCGCCAGAAACGTCTCCTTCTAGGTTTCGTTCGACCGAGAGCTCCCGTATGGCCACGATCTTCCTTCGATCCCCCGAGCCTCCGTCCGACCTCCGATTTTACTATCGTCACTTGCATTGGGATCGCCTCGGTAAGCTCTCCCTTCTTCTTGATCTTCATTTCATGATTCCTCCTCTTTCTTGAGTTATCCTCTATTGAACATTTTAGATTTTTTCATAGATCTTCACCATTCTAAGGTAATTCAAGCCCTAAGACCCAAGTATATTGATCTCCCAATGCCGAGGTAGGTGGTTTGTGCCTTTATGTTGAAATTATTTGAGTTATATGTGCAGGTTTTTTCAATAACCTTGAATGGGGTATTGCGTGTTTACCATTTTGGACCTGATAATTGCCTACTATGATTGTATACTTGAGTAAAGGATATATGATTGAGATTATGGTTAATTTATATACTTTGGAAGTGTTGACCATGCATGTTCTGTTTATGTCCATTTGGTTTGCTTAACCTATTAGGCTTCCTTGCCTGTTTCCCATGCCTTATGCTGATAGGATGGAGTGATTGTATTCCTGACATACTGTTATACTATAGACTGATTAGCCAAGTAGTTCTTGAGGTTTAATTTGGCCATATTGCTTTTCTATGATTGATTGACTTACACAGGATTGTGAAAACCTGGTGTAGTAGACTATTAGGGGAATTGACCATGTGAGCTTCCTTAGAGAGTCTTTAATCACTGTAGACTATAAGGGTAATTGACCGAGTGAACTTCCTTAGAGAGTTTTGAATTACTTCAGACTATAAGGGGAATTGACCGAGTGTGCTTCCTCAGAGAGTCTTATATAACTTTAGACTATAAGGGTAATTGAACGAGTGAGCTTCCTCAGAGAGTCTTTAATTACTTTAGACTATAAGGGGAATTGACCGAGTGTGTTTCCTCAGAGAGTCTTAAATCTCTTTAGACTATAAGGGGAATTGACTGAGTGAGCTTCCTCATAGAGTCTTTTATCACGTTTGAATATAGGGGGAATTGACTGAGAGTTCTTCCTCATAGAGTCTTTTTTATATCCATATGACTGAACCAGAGGGGATAGGCTGTGTGTATTTACCAGAGGGTTAACTGCTTTGATTAGTGGTTTACTTGCTATGTGATATTATTTGCTTGAACTGTAGGAATGGTTACTTATGAGTACTTCCTTGTTTACTACGGCTGTTTACTTCTTGCTTGCCATATATATTCAATGAATGTTAGGCATAGATCTTTGGGTGGTTGCCTACTAGGATTTAGTCTCACACCCTGTTTGGGTTATGCTTTTGGGTCCAAACAGATTATATTGCTACAGGTATAGATTAGGGAAAACGCCCTTCTACTTCAGGTACTTGATGCTCTGGAGCTGGAGAGCATGGGACGAAGCTGAGGCTTGCGATACTGAGGATCTGTTTCTTATATATGTGTGTGCTCTAGTTTACTGCTTCAGTCTTCTGTTGTTTTTTGTTTTATGAATTATTACTACTTCTATTATCATATATAAGTTTCTATTTCCACTATGTTACTCTGCCAATGAGGGAATAGTTTCCCCACTATCACACCCAAGGCCCTCACTGCTAGTCGATAGCCTCTGGCGTTCAGGGAAATGTGCTTGATGCCATTTGACCAACCGGGTACGGGGCGCCTCTGGGTGGCTTTTAGAACCAGGACGTTAGAAATTGGTATCAAATGAACTCTTTTCTCCTTGACTTACTGTTTGGAGCCTATAGCTAGGGATATGAAGGAATAGGTAATTGGTAATAAGCTGTGTCTGGGAGTAGCTAACCTGTGTACAAAGAAAATCTAATTTACCTCGATTATTTCCATTTTTATGATTTTGAAATTTTACAGTTGATTTGATTTCACCGTTGGGTGACTCACATGTTTTGTACTATTATTGTTGATACTATTGAGGTTCTATTTCGGTTGCAACCCGATGAGATGAGGGTATGCCATCTCATGCATCATATAGCCACTTTTTAGAAATCACATGTCATGAAATCTTTCCATGCCATTTAGGGTGAATTAGAAATTTCATGTTGTCATGATAGATGTTGTGCTAAATATGCATGTTGTTGTGATAGATGCCTTGATAGAATACCTACTATTTGATAGGGTATTGTTTTGTGAAAGGTTTTGTTTGAATTAATGCCAAACTTTGTTTCTTGAGGTGTTATGGGCCCTCATGGATCAGAATTTGGTGGATAATTGACTTTTTTCCTTGTTTATAACATGTATAGAATTCCAAGATTTGATTCCCGAGGAGTATGGGCCTTCAAGAATTGGAATTTGGCACCTTAATGTTCATTTTCAGTGTTTTTATGGGTTCTGAAGAAGTTTTTGAGGATTACTGTCCGAAAAAACCTATAATACATGATGTGTAGTAATGAATACATGTCATGTGTCCTTCTGTTCTAGAAGGATTAGTTTTTCTTAAGTACATGTCATGTACTGTATAAACACTTCATGTAGGTTATTACTATGTCACTAACTGTGTGGGTAGAGACACAGGGTTGTGAAAATCTTACTGGAACACGCCCTGTATAGTATGTACACACCATGTTGTGGAGACCATGTGTCTACCAGTGCGATTAATGACATAGATGGATGAAACTTAAGATATACATGCCGTGTCAAGATTGAACACACTGTGCAGTGTAACTCGAGTATCCGGTCGTGTAACGAACAAAACAGGTTGGAGAAATCCTTCAAGTATACACCGTGTCCACCTAGAACACACCGTGTATAGTAAGACGTGTAACTGGACGTGTAACTAACAACACAGGTCGTTGAAGCTTGTCTAGTACATGGCGTGTCTGGCATGAACACGCCGTGTAGTCTTGTTTTAAGGGAACCGTGTGGTTTAGTCTTGTAGAAGAACTTGGGCAGGGAAAGAGGATTCAAGTACACACCATGTGTTAGGAAAACATGCCGTGTGTTTGGGGGTGTTACAAGACCAGTTGTGGCAGGAGTACATGCCCAAGTGAAAGGCTTAAGGGAACATGCCATGTAGTCTTTATACACACCATGTAGTCATGTTTTGTAAAACTTGAATGTTTTCCTTCTCCTGTTCCCTTATTGAACTTCTAAGTTTTAGTTCCTAATAAAATTGACCTTAGGTGTGTGTAACATCCCCAAATGATAAAGGATTAAATGACTAAATGATATGACTCTTGTCAATAAGCTGCACCTTCCTTTCTGGGAGCCTACCTTATTAGAACCCCACAGTTAAGCGTGCTTGGCCTAGATTAGTGATCAGGATGGGTGATCTCCTGGGAAGTTTCCTAGGGTGTGTGTGAGTGAGGACAAAACACACTTGAAAGGAAATGTGTTGGCCTGTGAGGAAAATCATTAGTCAGATGACCCGTTCAGGCATGTGGGTGGACACTAGGGCAGGCCCCACATGTCTGCGGGGAAACTGGTGGTACCTGGTGGGCCAAGACCTGACAACCATGTTAAGGCGGGGGTGGCTGTGCTGTCACCTGGACCCAGTTGTCACATTTGTTATCAGAGGAGGAACCCAGCCTTAAGTGCACGGTGCACTACCTGGGTTGAGATTTAGGTCCCACAACAAGGACGTTGTGATCTAAGGGGGGGGGGGGGGGGTGATTGTAACATCCCAAAAATGATAAAGGGTTAAACAACTAAATGATATGACTCATTTCAACAAGGTGCACCTTCCTTTTCAGGAGCCTACCTAATTAAAACTCCACAATTAAGCGTGCTTGCCCTAGATTAGTGATCAGGATGTGTGACCTCCTGGGAAGTTTTCCAGGGTGTGTGTGAGTGAGGAAAAACACACTGGAAAGGACATGTGTTGGCCTGTGGGGAAAATCATTAGTCATATGACCCGTTCGGGCATGTGGGTGGACACTAGGGAAGGCCCCATGTGTCTGCGGGGCAACTGGTGGTACCTGGTGGGCCAAGACCTGACGACCATGTTAAGGCGGGGGTGGCTGTGCTGTCACCGGGACCCAGTTGTCACATTTGGTATCAGAGGAGGAAGCCAGCCTTAAGTGCACGGTGCACTGCCTGGGTTAAAATTTAGGGCCCACAATGAGGACGTTGTGCTCTAAAGGGGGGGGGGGGGTGATTGTAACACCCCCAAATGATAAAGGGTTAAACGACTAAACGATATGACTCATTTCAACAAGGTGCACCTTCCTTTTCGGGAGCCTACCTGATTAAAACTCCACAGTTAAGCGTGCTTTCCCTGGAGTAGTGATCAGGATGTGTGACCTCCTGGGAAGTTTCCTAGGCTATGTGTGAGTGAGGAAAAAACAAACTGGAAAGGAAATGTGTTGGCCTGTGGGGAAAATCATTAGTCAGATGACCCATTCGGGCATGTGGGTGGACACTAGGGCAGTACCCATGTGTCTGCGGGGCAACTGGTGGTACCTGGTGGGCCAAGACCCGACGACCATGTTAAGGCGGGGGTGGCTGTGTTGTCACTGGGACCCAGTTGTCACATTTGGTATTAGAGGAGGAACCCATCCTTAAGTGCGCGGTGCATTCCCTGGGTTGAGATGTAGGGCCCACAACGAGGACGTTGTGCTCTAAAGGGGGGGGGGGGGGGGTGATTGTAACAACATCCCCAAATGATAAAGGGTTAAATGACTAAATGATATGACTCAATTCAACAAGGTGCAACTTCCTTTTCGAGAGCCCACCTGGAAAGAACATGTGTTTGCCTGTGGGGAAAATCATTAGTCAGATGACCTGTTCGAGCATGTGGGTGGACCCTAGGGTGGGCCCCACGTATCTGCGGGGAAACTGGTGGTACCAGGTGGGCCAGGAACTGACGACCATGTTAAGGCGAGGGTGGTTGTGCTGTCACTGGGACCTAGTTGTCACATCTGGTATCAGAGGAGGAACCCAGCCTTATGTGCGCGGTGTACTTCCTGGGTTGAGATGTAGGGCCCACAACGAGGACGTTGTGCTCTAGGGGGGGGGGGGGGGTTGGGTGATTGTAACATCCTCAAATGATAAAGGGTTAAATGACTAAATGATATGACTCATTTCAACAAGGTGCACCTTCCTTTTTGGGAGCCCACCTGATTAGAACTCCACAGTTAATCGTGTTTGCCCTGGAGTAGTGATCAGGATGGGTGACCTCTTGGGAAGTTTCCCAGGGTGTGTGTGAGTGAGGACAAAACACACTGGAAAGGACATGTGTTGGTCTGTGAGGAAAATCATTAGTCTGATGACCCGTTCGGGCATGTGGGTGGACCCTAGGGTGGGCCCCACGTGTCTGCGGGGAAACTGGTGGGTACTTGGTGGGCCAGGACCCGAAGACCTTGTTAAGGCGGGGGTGTCTGTGCTGTCACCAGGACCCAGTTGTCATATTTGGTATCAGAGGAGGAACCCAACCTTAAGTGCGCGGTGCACTGCCTGGGTTGAGATATAGGGCCTACAACGAGGACGTTGTGCTCTAAGGGGGGGTGGGGGGTGATTGTAACATCCCCAAATGATAAAGGGTTAAATGACTAAAGGATATGACTCATTTCAACAAGGTGCAACTTTCTTTTCGGGATCCTACCTGATTATAACTCCACAGTTAAGCGTGCTTGCCCTAGAGTAGTGATCAGGATGAGTGACCTCCTGGGAAGTTTCCCAGGGTGTGTGTGAGTGAGGACAAAACACACTGGAAAGGACATGTGTTGGCCTGTGGGAGAAATCATTAGTCAGATGACCCGTTCAGGCATGTGGGTGGACCCTAGGGTGGGCCCCACGTGTCTGCGGGGCAACTGGTGGTACCCGGTGGGCCAGGACCCGACGACCATGTTAAGGCGGGGTGGCTATGCTATCACCAGGACCCAGTTGTCATAGTGTGTGCTTGACCTTGTAGAGTCATTCTACCGAGACGTCCTCTGGTTTTCCACCAGTTACAGGGCAGTGATTAGATGCCAGATATGGCTGATCAAGGACTTCCTACAGATCCTCCAGTTATTCCATTCTTGGTACTAGTAGTTATAACTGACATAGGTGTCGATGCACAGTTCAAGGAGGGATTTATGAGGATGATGCAGACCTTTTAGGGGGCACTACCTCCTGCCCTGTCGATGGTAGAATTGACAGGGGTCTTTCAGCAGCTACATCCTCCCACTTTTTTAGAGGTTGGAGGACCCCAGGCTACAGAGTCATGGCTAGAAGACATATTGACAATCTTTGAGCATCTGGAGAGGCCTCTAGAGAGGAGGGTCAATCTCGCTACCTATATGCTTTAGGACTCCGCTAAGAGGTGGTGGGATGTGTTCTCACAGGCGGGATGCCGATAGATTATGGCTTGGGATGAGTTTCAGTGCACGTTCTATGATTAATTATATCCAAAGACCTTGAGGGCTGATCGAGCCTGATATTTCATGAGTTTGGAGTAGGGTACTCTTTCTGTTCTCGAGTATTCTTCTTGCTTCACCAAGCTGCAACGCTTTACACCCTTCCTAGGAAGAGATGAGTTGTTCCTTGCACGAAAGTTTTAGGATGGTCTCATACAGGATATCCGATCTCAGGTGAATATCTTTATGTTGACTTCCATCACTTCCATCATCAACCAAGCACTGATCATGGAGTGGAATCTGAGGGATTATAGACTTTTGAGCTAGGGAATCTCGACATCTAGAGTTAGTGCTTTGCCAACCGATAGCAGGAAGCACCACAGGGAGACTACATGAAGAGATCCAAGTAGGCAGGATTCATCTTCTGGTAGCCAGGTGGTGTGCTACCAGTGTGGGAGGAGTGGGCATACGAGTCCGCAGTACTAGAGAAAACCAGTGGAGTGATGATATTGCGGCAAGATAGGACACCTTCAATGTTTCTATCAGGTCTTCTCACCAACAGCTGGTGACTGGGGTTTATCTCTGACTCCTCATACAGGAGCAGCTCCACCAGTTTCTCACCAGTTTGGGAACTTGAGGTATTCCGGCCATTCAGGTCAAGGTGGAGGTCATGACCGTGGTGGTCAGTCTCTAGGACACAGTTGTCATAGAGTGCGCTTGACCTTGTAGAGTCATTCTACCGAGACGTCCTACGGTTTTCCACCAGTTACAGGGCAGTGATTAGACGCCGGATATGGCTTATCAAGGACTTCCTACAGATCCTCCAGTTATGCCGTTCTTGGCACCAGTATTTATAACTGACATAGGTGTCGATGCACAGTTCAAGGAGGGATTTATGAGGATGATGCAGACCTTTTAGGGGGAACTACCTCCTACCCTGTCGATGGTAGAATTGACAGGGGTCTTTCAGCAGCTGCATCCTCCCACTTTTTCAGAGGTTGGAGGACCCCAGGCTGCAGAGTCATGGCTAGAAGACATATTGATGATCTTTGAGCATCTGGAGAGGCCTCTAGAGAGGAGGGTCAATCTCGCTACCTATATACTTTAGGACTCCGCTAAGAGGTGGTGGGATGTGATCTCACAGGCGGGACGCCGATAGATTATGGCTTGGGATGAGTTTCAGTGCACGTTCCATGATTAATTATATCCAAAGACCTTGAGGGCTGATACAGCCTGAGATTTCATGAGTTTGGAGTAGGGTACTCTTTCTGTTTTCGAGTATTCTTCTTGCTTCACCAAGCTGCAGCGCTTTACACCCTTCCTAGGGGGAGATGAGTTGTTCCTTGCACGAAAGTTTTAGGATAGTCTCATACAGGATATCCGATCTCAGGTGAATATCTTTAGGTTGACTTCCATCACTTCCATCGTCAACCATGCACTGATCATGGAGTGGAATCTAAGGGATTATAGAGTTGTGAGCTAGGGAATCTCGACATCTAGAGTTAAAGCTTTTCCAACCGATAGAAGAAAGCACCGTAGGGAGACTACATGAGGAGATCCAAGTAGGCATGATTCATCTTGTGGTAGCCAGGTGGTGTGCTACCAGTGCGGGAGGAGTGGACATACGAGTCCGCAGTACTAGAGAAACCCAGTGGAGTGCTGATATTTTGGAAAGATAGGACACCTTCAATGTTTATATCAGGTCTTATCACCAACAGCTGGTGACTGGGATTTATCTCTGACTCCTCATACTGAAGCAGCTCCACCAGTTTCTCACCAGTCTGGGAACTTGAGTTATTCCGGCCATTCAGGTCAAGGTGGAGGTCATGACCGTGGTAGTCAGTCTCTAGGATGTTAGTGACAACAGGGTGGATCAACTCAGAGTGGTCAGGCAGGGTCACAGGGTCATGGAATAGGGCAAACTTTTACAGTGGAGAAGATCCAGCAGGAGCAGGATCCTGGACCCTCTACAATTCGAGGTACCATCCTAGTTGCCTCAATTTTATCTTCTTCTCTTTTCAACATAGGGGCTTCCCATAGATTAATATTTTTTGTTGTTGTGGAGATCCTAGGGCTCTTTATCCTTTCTTCATCTGATATCTTGACACTATACACTCCGTTGGGGACAAGAACATCTAGTGTACGTCAGTTCAAGGAGTTCCCTCTTGAGGTTGGTGGGTGTCACTTCTTTTGGTATCTCTATGTCCTAGAGATGATATGCTATGATTTCATTCTTGGAATGGACTGGTTAGTTCCCTTTCAGGCTGTTGTCAATTGCTATCATTTTAGGGTGAATTTCATATCACCAGAGGGCAGATCATTTCTTGATAAGGGTGAATGGGATGTCCAGGCAAGTAGAGTGAGACCAGAGCATCATGGGTTAGGAGGAGTTGCAGTCCAGATTTCTAATCTGTATCTAGATGACTAGGGGACTTCATAGATGGACTTTCATACAACGGTGGATCATTTTAGGGATATCTTTCCATAGTACTTTTTAGGTTTTCCTCCAAATCGATAAGTAGACTTTTCTATTCAGCTTGTGCCAGGAGTGGCACCGGTGTCCATTACTCCTTATAAGATGGATAAACCTGAGTTGCAGGATCTCAAGAAGCAGTTGGAGGAGTTACAGGAAAATGGTTTCATCCGAACCAGTACCTCTCCTTGGGATTCGTCTGTCCTATTTGTGAAGAAGGAAGATGGTACTCTCAGGCTTTGTGTGGATTATCGGAAGTTGAACCAGTTGATGGTCAATAACTGATACCCCTTGCTGAGGATTGACGATCTCTTTGATCAGCTTCAAGGGGCCCGAGTGTTCTCGAATATTGACTTGAGATCTGGTTACCATCATTTGCGCATTAGACCATCTGATCTACCTCTTATAGCTTTTCAGAGTAGGTATGGTCTATACAAGTATGTGGTTATGCCGTTCGGTCTCACGAACGTGCCTGCAGTTTTCATGGCACTGATGAATGGAGTGTTCCATCCGTACTTTGATTCTTTCATGGTTGTCTTCATGGATGATATCTTGGTGTACTCTCACACTCAACACGACCATGACACACATCTTGAGATTGTTCTGAGTACACTGAGGGAACATTAGTTATATTCTAAGATCTCAAAATGCCACTTTTGGATGGATCAGATTCACTTATTGGGTCATGTTATCTCAGAGACTGGAGTATCAATAGACCCAAAGAAAGTGAGAGAAGTAGTTTCCTAGGAGTAGCCAAAGAATGTCTTTGAGGTGCAGAGTTTTCTAGGGTTGGATGGATACTACAGATGTTTTATACAGAACTTTTCATGCTTAGAAGCTCCACTGAAGGGCCTGAATAAGAAGGGTGAAAAGTTCTTGTGCTCAGATTCTTGAGAGTCATCCTTTCAGGAGCTGAAAGGGAGGTTGAATTCAACACTGATACTAGTATTTCCAGAGCTGAGAAAGTTCTATTCAGTTTACTGTGATGCTTTAAGTATCAGGTTGAGAGCTGTGCTTATGTAGGGAGAAGGAGTCGTTGCGTATGGGTCTCGGCAGTTGAGGCCACATGAGAGGAATTACCCGACACACGATCTCAAGTTGGCAGAAGTTGTTCATGACACTTTTGGAGACATTACCTTCTAGGAGAAAATTTTGCGGGTTTCACCGACCAAAAGAGTCTTAGGTACATCTTCACTCAGCGTGATCAGAATTTGAGAAAGTGAAGGTGGGTTGAGTACCTTCAGTCCTTTGACTTTGAGCTTGCCTATATGCTGGGGAAAGGCAATGCAGTGGAAGATGCACTAAGCAGGAGGTCTCAGTTACCGGCAGTTTAGGAAGCTAACAGTGAGTGGCAACTTATGGCTCTGTTATCTGAGATGCATTTGGAGGTGCATGATAGACAAGGGTAGATGTTTCTATCTTCTATAGCTGTTACCTCTACTCTTCTTGATCGAGTACGAATGAGGCAGTTATCAGATTCTGAAGGCCTAGTCCTATGGAAAATTGTGTTAGGAGAGGACCTTATGCCTGGACGGACCATAGGCAAGGATGAGATCTTGCATTTCTAAGGGTGCGTATGATTGTCAGCAGACATACAAAAGGAGTTTATGTGGGACTTTCATTCCTTAGTTTGGGCAGTTCATCCTAGAATCACCAAGATATATCATGATCTACACCATCAGTATTGGTGGATAGTTATGAAGAGATAAATTTCTAGTTTTTTCATGAGTTGTTCCACCTATCATCAAGTGAAGGCAGAGCATTAGCGACCAAAAGGGATTTTACAGCAGTTACCCATTCCCGAGTGGAAGTGAAATGATGTAGTGATGAACTTCATGACAGGTTTGCTGACATCGCCTTAAGGGAAGATGCAGTTTGGGTTTTCATTGATAGATTCATGAAGGTTGATCACTTCTTACTGATCAAGGAGACATTCAACATTGATGAGATGGGACGGTTGTATATTTGAGATATTGTACGTCTATATGGATTTCCACACTACATTGTTTCAGACAGGGACACACATTTTACTTCTCGGGTCTGGCAGGGGCTTCAGAAGTCTTTGGGTACATAGGTACTTTTGAGTACAGCTTACCACCCTTAGACAGATGGCCAATACGACCATACAATTCAGGTGCTTGAGGACATGCTTCAAGCATGTATTATGGATTTTGGAGGTTATTGGGAGAAGCATATACCTCTAGTGGAGTTTTCCTACAACAATAGTTTTTAAGAAACTATTCATATGGAACCTTATGAGGCTTTGTATAGTAGGCCATGCTGATCACCCTTATGTTGGATGGAGGCAGGAGAGGTAGATATGCTGGGACCTCATCTTGTCCAAGAGACCACAAAGAAGATAGAGTTTATCCAGAAGAGGATGCCTATTGCAAAGTCTCGACATAAGTCTTATGCTGATCGATGGAGACGACCTCTGGAGTTTGAGGTCAGGGATCAGGTTTTCCTACGTGTCACACTGAGGTTGGGACACAAAAGGATTATGAGATAGAGTAAGCTTTCACCGAGATACATCGCACCATTTGAGGTGTTGGAGAGAGTTGGTCCGGTTGCCTATCAGTTGCAGTTACCTCAGAGGTACCGGGCTATGCATGACATCTTCCACATTTCTTAGCTTTGCCATTACTTCTCAGACCTGTCTCATGTCTTACAACCTGAGGAGGTTGAGTTAGAGGTGGATGCCTCGTTTGAGGAGCATCCTATTCAGATCATTGATCGAAGTACAAAGGTTCTACATGGTCAGTCTGTTCCTCTGGTACGGGTTCTATGACAGCACTGGCGAGTATAGGACGAGACTTGGGAGAGGGAGGCTGATGTACGATCATAGTGGCTGAAGCTGTTTGGGGTTTCTTCTTCTGTGTCACCTTGCTAGGGAAATTCGGAGACAAATTTCTTTAAGGGGGGAAGTTTTTAAGAACCTGTACCTTCTTTTTATGTAAGTTTTAACTTTTTTTGGTGTTTTTGGGAAAAAATAAGAGTTTCTAGAAATTTCCTAAGTACACACCATGTACTTTATGAGTACACGCCATGTACTCGGTTACCGTGGTTAGCCGTGTGCTGGCCGTGTAGCGGCCTTGCACACAGCCATGTTGGGTTACTTAGAGGCCACCTAAAGTGTAGTACAGAAAAGGAAAGTACACACCATGTACTTATAAAGTACACACTGTGTATTTTCTTTTTTTTTCATTAAATGCATTGAGGTCACGTCTAATCACCAGAAACGTCTCCTTCTAGGTTTCGTTCAGCTAGGAGCTCCCGTATGGCCGCGATCTTCCTCCAAGCCCTCGAGCCTCTGTCTGACCTCCGATTTGACCATTGTCACTTGCGTTGGGATTGCCTCAGTAATATATCCCTTCTTCTTGAGATTCATTTCACGATTCATCCTCTATTTTGAGTTATCATCTATTGAACGTTTTATACATTTTCCTAGATCTTCGGTATTCTAAGGTGATTCAAGCCCTGAGACTCAAGTATATTGATCTCCTAATGCTGAGGTAGGTGGTTTTTGCCTTTCCGTTGAAAGACTTTGAGTTATATGTGCAATTATGCCCAATACCATTGAACGAGGTATTGCGTGTTTACCATTTTGGCCCCGATAATTTCCTACCATGCTTGTATTCTTGAGTAGAGGATATTTGATTGAGATTATGGTTAATTGCTTTTCTTTGGAAGTGTTTCCCATTCATGTTATGTTTATGGCCGTTTGGTCTGCTTATCCTATTAGTCTGCCTTGCCCGTTTACCATGCCTAGTGCTGATAGGATGGGGTGATTGTATTATTGACATACTGTTATGTTGTAGACTGATTAGCCAAGTAGTTCTTGAGTTTTACTTTGGCAGTATTGCATTGATATGCTTGATTGACTTACACAGGACTGTGAGAACCTAGTTTAGTATACTATAAGGGGAATTGACTATGTGAGCTTCCTCAGAGATTTTTTAATCATTGTAGAATATAAGGGGAATTGACCGAGTGATATTCCTCAGAGAGTCTTGAATTACTTTAGACTATAAGGGGAATTAACCGAGTGTGCTTCCTCATAGAGTCTTAAATCACTTTAGAATATAAGGATAATTGACTGAGTGATATTCCTCAGAGATTATTGAATTAATTTAGACTTTAAGGGGAATTGACTAAGTGTGATTCCTCAGAGAGTCTTAAATCTCTTTAGACTATAAGGGGAATTGACCGAGTGAGATTCCTCAGAGAGTCTTTTATCACGTTTGACTATAGGGGGAATTGACTAAGAGTGCTTCCTCAGAGAGTATTTGTTATATCCTTATGACTGAACCAGAGTGGATAGGTTGTGTGTACTGCCCAGAGGGTTACCTGCTTTGATTAGCCATTTACTTACTTTGTGATATTGTTTGCTTGAACTATAGGAATGGTTACTGCTGAGTACTTCCTTGTTTACTACTTCTATTTAATTCTTGTCTGCCATATATATTCACTGACTGTTAGGCACAAATATTTGGGTGGTTTTATATTGAGGTTTAGTCTCACACCCTGTTTGGGTCATGCTTTTGGGCCCAAACAGATTATATTTCTACAGGTATAGATAAGGGAAAACTCCCTTCTACTTCAGGTACTTGATGCTGTGGAGCTAGAGAGCATGGGACCAAGACAAGGCTTGTGATGCTGAGGAGCAGTTTCTTGTTTTTATTTTTCACTTTGGTTTAGTACTTTATTCCAACATTGTGACTTGTTTGGATACTTTCCTAGACATATGTATCATGCATCATTATTATATATGTGTGTGCTCCAGTTTACTGCTTCAGTATTACACTTTTTATTGTTGTATGGATTATTACTGCTTCCGCTATTGTATATATGTTTCTATTTTCACTATGTTACTCTGCCAATGAGGGCATAGTTTCCCCACTATCACACCCAAGTCCCTCGCTGCTAGTCAGTAGCCTCTGGTGTTCGTAGAAATGCGCTTGAGGCCATGTGACCAACCGGGTATGGGGTGACTCTGGGTGGATTCTGGAACCGGGATGTTACAAGATCCATGAATCAGTAATTTATTATTACAAATAGGTGAATAACCATAGAAAATGAAGAGTTTTGGGTATTTACAAAAAGAAAACAAATGAGGATTTCTCATGTAAAAGTGAGAAATTTGAAAAGTGAATTTGGCAATATGATGAGTATAAATATGGATTTAGAAAAGGGTAAAATGAGGGGGAAAGGAGACCCCCCAATGATAAAATACTATTATTATGGTAGTGGTATAATATATAGTGTAAACAAAGAACTCAATTTTGAAATTAGAAGACATACCATATGAAAAGAGAAGTTCATTGTAAAAGAGAAGTGGAGACTTCCCTTACCATGAAGAGCTACTCCTAAATCTTGAGGATTGGAACATTTATGGATTAAGAAAACCTTGGGGGTATTCCTTGGGAGGAAAAATCACTATATATTCAAAGAGGATCGATTAGGAGTGTCAGGTAATGGTTAAATGGGTGGGTATTTATAGAAAAATTGGAGGAATTGTTTAATAATTTCCAAATATAAGTCTTGGAAATCATGGTTGTGGAAAATGAAAAACCATTGCCTTGATTACAATTTTTGCTCATGATTTTATAAATTTGAGTCAAAATTTATGATATTTTAATAGACCAGAAACAAAAATCTTTTTTTAATATCCATTTGGATATGAAATGTAAATTTTTATAAAAAATAATACTTTTAAAATCAAAATTTCCATTTCATACTTTGGAAAGTCACTTATAGGTTTAGAAAATTATTAACATCTATTAAAATACTTAATATTAATAAAATAAAATATTTTATTTCATGGATTTTTTTTAATTAATTATTACATCATTATGACATAAATATGATGTCATAAAACAAACTGAAAACCCAAAACTATATTTTTACTATTCATGAAAAAAATAAAGTATTTTAGAAAATTCTCATAAATTAACCCTAACCAAATATTGAAATGATAATTATAAAATAATTTTTATTTTATTAGAGTAATTCTACTTGTATAAGAATTTTAACTTTTAAATATAAAAATATTTATTTACTGAAAAAAAATAGTTCTTAAGGCTGTCAAATTTTTGAAACTTATAAAAATTTTATATGACATGATAAAACTATTTAATCATTTATTTTTAAATAAGATTATTTTAAAAATTCTATTTCATTACCACAAATATTATTCATAATACCTATGTTTATTATAAAAATGTATATTTTTTCTAAAAAAAATACAATTTTGTTTTATTTGTGATCAGAAATTAATTTATCAAATTTGTCTCAGTTAAACATATATTTTATTTATGAGAAACTATTCATAAAATGAATTGATGGAATAAAAATTTTATTTAAAGAAAGTAAATTACACTTTAATTAACCAAGGCCTGGATATGTAACCCCTTATTACATTCACATATTCCCTAAGGGTAAGGTGTATGATGGTGATAGTTTCATGGGGTGGCTCGGCTAACATCAACTGAGTGGTAATCTATAATAACTTAAAATTATCCCATAGGTGATTTTGTTCAAGCTTCACATGTTGAAGCTCGACTTGAGATTGATCAAGGTAGAACCCCTATGATGCTACCTCCCTCTCATGTTCTGACAAATGGGATTCAAAAGGCATGACTCTATTGGTTGAGGCTATCATTTCTCCATTCTATATCAATTACCATTTGTCATTACTACTTATAAATACTAATTATAATAGTAATATTATAAACCAAATGTATAGTTTTCAATAGTCATATTTACAAATGGTTATATTGACCAATGTTTATATTGAACAATGGTTATATTGACCAAAGGTCATATTGACTAATGGTCATATAATGGATGAATCCCAATGATCACATTTCCCTTTATACACTATAAATACCACTTCATTATTTCACTCAAAATTCACTAAAATTCCTCTTAAGGTTATATTTTCATTTCTTAATATTTTTATTGGTTTACTAATATTTTGTTTCATTTTTGTAGTGTTGGTCATGGGGGTGATGATTCTAGCATATTGGGGTGATCTATAGTTTTCAATTTTAGATATTCTATTTTATAATTTTGGTCCAGTTATGATGTTTGGAATTTTAATTGGGTTCATAGTTGACTAATCTAATGATCATTATTAATGAGAAAAGGTTTTTTTGGTTCTTATGTATTTTTTATTAATATAATATAATATATATCTAACATTTAATTAGGAAAAAAGTATCCTTTAATAAGTCTGGGTCATTAAAATTCTCTAGAGGTGGTGGGACCTGGGCCACCAGTTGAACCTCAAATAGTTCCACTTACGATTCTTCCAGTTATACTAGATGTGGGTGCTGGTTCACAATTTCAAGAGGGTTTAATATTCTTTATGAAGACTATACAGGGAGCCCCACCTTTTAACCAGACTATGGATGAGTTGACACTTGTGTTCTAGCAGCATCATCTGCCCACATTTTCAGGGGATGGCGGACCACAGGTTGTAGAGTCATGGATAAAGGCCATGCTATCAATTTTGAAGGATCTTGAGACAACTCCCAAGAGAAGAGTGAATATAGATACATATATTATTCAGTAATATACTAATAGATGGTGGGAAATTATTACCTAGGAATAATATCTTCAAGATATAACTTGGAGGTATTTTCATATGGAATTCTATGATTATTTTTATCTCAAGACATTGAGGGCCAATATATCAAGAGATTTTATGAACGTGGATCAGGGTACCTTATCAGTCATAAACTATTCAGACCATTTCATGGAGATCTAATGTTTTTCACCTATTCTGTTTGGTGACAAGTTATCTAAATCTAGGTAATTTGAGTATGGTCTCAGGTATGAAATCTGATCACATGCGAATGTTTTTTTTGCTTCCCACCATATCTAAAATAATAAATCAAGAACTTATAACTAAAAATAATATGAGGGAAGCTAGAGATACATAGAAGGGTAGTTAAGCCTCTCAACCCAATGGTGTAATGTCAGGTGGAAGGATAAGATGCTTTGAGTTTTCTAATGAAGGGAATACCAGCCAGAGCATGGGTGTTGGTAGTTCCATCTTCTATCATCAGTGTGGTAGGTAGGGACACATGAGGAGAGATTGTGATGGGATCCCAATTTAGTTACAAGATTGTAGATGGATGGGCCATCTATAGCGGTTTTTAGGACCTTTCCTATAGAATCCAATGAGAGAGGGTCTTCACCAACTCCACGTTCAAAATTAGGGTTAGTGACATCTCATCAGGTAGGGATATAGAGTGCGAGCGGCCGATTAGGCTGAGGTGGTGGTCATGAATGAGGAATATAGACACCAAAATTATAGCATAATTAGAGAGGACCTACTTAGGGTATCAAGACTACATATCAAGGCTACAGATCAATCCGAATGTATGCAGTGCAATTAATATCGGAGGGGTAGAGTTCTAGGTCGTCTACAGTAAGAGGTACTATTCTGGTATCCTCTACATTTGTATCTTCTCTTTTCGATATAAGTGATTCAAATTACTTTATATCCATGTCTATTGTTGAGAGACTTGGGATTGATGTTCATTTTTTGTATCGGGATTATGAAACTTGATATCCCATTGGGGATTCAATCAGACAGTGTATGCCGGTGCAGGGAGTTCCCCTTGAGATAGGTGGGTGCCATTTCATATGGGACCTCTTTTTCCTCAAGATGAATATGTTTTACATAATTCTTAGGATGTATTGGTTAGTTCCTTATCATGATTATGTTGACCGCTATCACCTAAGGGTGAATTTCACATTACCAAAGGGAGGGGTGTTTATTCACAAAGGTGAATGGTATGTCCAGGCGAGTCGAGATGGACCCGAGCATCATGGGTTGGGTGAGAAAACAACCTAGATTGCAAGATTTTATTTGGATGATCAGGGAAGACAACAGGTTTATTACCCTCCCATCATAGATCATTTCAGGTGTTTTTTAATGAATTAATTTTCAGAACTAACTCTTGAGAGAGAGGAAGAGTTTTCTATCGAGATAGTTCCAAGAACTGCACCAGTGTCTATTACTCCTTACAAGATGTCTACTACCAAGTTAAAGGATCTAAAGAGGTAGCTATAGGAATTGGAAGAAAAGGGGTTCATATGACACCATACTTCTCCATGGGGTTCACAAGTCCTTTTCACAAATATGTAATATGGAACCCTTCGTTTCTGTGTGGATTATTAGAAATTGAATCAATTGCTGGTTAATAACTGATATCCTTTTCCCTATATAGATGATATGTTTGAAAAATATAAGGATAAATGGTTTTATCTAAGATTGATATGAGATCAGGTTATCATTAGGTGCATGTTAGACTATAAGATATACCATATACAACATTCTATGGCAGATATAGACTGTGTGTGTATTTGGTTACGTCATTCAGTCTCGTGAACATGACATAAGATTTCATGGAATTGATGAACCGGGTTTTCCATCCATAACTAGATTTTTTGTGGTGGTATTCATGGAAAAAATATTAGTTTATTCATATAATCTACACAACCATGGAAAACATATTGAGATCATTTTGGATACATTGAGAGAGCATCATTTATATTTTAATCTCTCAAAGTTCCCCTTTTGGATGGATAAGTCTCACTTCCTGGGGAATATTATCTCTGAGACAAGAGTATCAGTTAACCCATAGATGGTGAGAGTTGTAGTTTCCTGGGATAATCCAAATAAAATATTTGATATATAGAGTTTATTGTGGATAAATGGTTATTGAAGGTGCTTCATTTATGGATTATCACACCTAGAAGCACCTCTTACGGGCTTGACTAAGAATAGTGTGAAGTTTTCATGGTCTGAAGCCTATGAGATAGCCTTTAAGAGGCTGAAAGGGAGACTAAATTCGATAGTATTCCTAATTCTTCTAGAGATGGTCAGAAGCTATACAATATATTGTGACATATATTATATCAAGATATAAGTAGTTCTGTTGCAGGAGGATTGATTTGTGGTGTACAAGTCTCATTAGTTGAAGCCACAAAAGAGGATTTTCCTAATTCATGATCTCTAGTTAGCCATTGTTGTTCATGACTTTCTCTATTAGATGCATTAATTACTAGGAGAGAATTTATGGTGTAAATTGACTACAAAATCATTAATTACATCTTCACATAGCGTAACTTGAACCTTAGGCAATGAAGGTGGGATGAATATCTACATTATTTTGACTTTGATCCTGCCTATATTCTTGGAAAGGGTAATGTAGTTGCTGATGCTTTGAGTAGGAGGATTTATACACATATGATTCAGGGGGATGGTAGAGAGTGGAAACTTATGGATTTTATTTCAAAGATACACATAGAGGTTCAAAAACATCATGAATATCCTATACTTTCATCATTATCAATGATCTCTTCACTTCTAAAGAGAGTGAACATATGGAAACTATCATATTCTGAGGGCTTGACCCTATGGGAGAGCATTGCAGGTGATAAACCACCTCCTGGTTGGATTGTTGATGAGGATGGGGACTTTTTCATACATGGATACATCTGGGTTCCTATATATGTACTAGATGAGTTGATGCAAGAGTATCATTCCTTGATATGGGTTTTGCATCCCTGTCTTACCAAGATATATTGTGACTTATTCCTTCAATAATGGCAGCCGAGGATGTAACAAAAGATAATTGGGTTTGTTACTATCTATTCTACATATCAACAGGTGAAGAAATAACACAAGATACCAGTAGGTATTTTAAATCTGTTACCTATTACTGAGTGTAAATGGGATGACATCACCATGGATTTCTTGATGGGATTTCCTAGATCACCTTGAGGTAGTGATGTCATATGGGTGATCACAGAAATATTGAAAGAGGTCACCCATTTATTACCCATTTGGGAGACCTTAGTAGTGGATGGGATCATGAGGCTCTATATTCATGAGATCATACACCTCCATGTGGTTTCATGTTCTATCGTATCTATAATATCCCATACATTATTTCTAATGAACAATTCCCCAAGACCGATTCTCTACATGGCCTAAAGTGCATCTCAGTAAATACCAGGGGCTATCGAATAGAAGTAAGGTCCTAAGGTGTTTCCATGTGGAGACTATTACTTTATTACTTGAGTGTAGCATAGCAATAGATATCATAAAGATAAATAGAGGAAGTAGTAAATCGTCCCGATAAAAAATCGATATCCAAGACAGGAATAAAAGACAATTCCAAAAGTAGTCTCATATACAGTGATGATCATATCATGAATCTACAAATAATCCAAAATATTTATACACGCATCAATAAAATATATGTATCAAAATAACAAAAATACCAAAAGATCTATCCCATATAGCATCATGAGCCTCATATCAATCATGTGCTCCCCTACTTCTAATCATGAAAAAAAGTCAAGCATCAAACTATGAGTGCTTTCTCTTGTCCCTACATGTATCCAAATAGTCTTTCTAGGTACCCAATGTCCACCTGAATAGGATGCATGATTCAATCAAAGTAGGTCACCACCCATGATTTCTATAAAAAATAATAGATGTGAAATACAAGCTAAAGTAGAGTAAAAAATATAATATGTATGGTAGTACTGAAAGTAAAGTTCCAAAGGAAAAATTAACCAATCAAGTGATACTATGAAACTACAAAAGTATCCCTATAATAAGTTTCAAGATCCTATAACAAGGAAGTTGTAAATAAAAAAGAAGTAAACACCATGACTATTCCATATACACAATATCTTACATCATCCATGACCACAACATATAACCTATAATATCATATCAACCAAGGCCATGATGTATAATCAAGCATTCTATATCAGCCACAACTGAGCCATATTATCATAAGTATCAGACCCCACGAGGATGGATCCAAGGTATAGTGGACCAATGCATCCTCATCGAGTCCTAGGTGCATATCGATGGAAACTTGGTTACACTTGTTTTGGTTTCCAAGGAGCATGTCAACATACTATGTTCACTAAGAGCCCAAACACACTAGATCCAAGGGGTAGCAAGGCCCAATGAATCCCCTAGAATCAATACCCAATGGGAAATATAATCCAAGTCATCTACTAATGATATCATGACCCTTGGTGTAGCACACCCAGGGAGTCCTATGCATTTATTCACCATTCATTCTATTTATAAATTCATAATAATTCAAATTCTATGAGTTCACCCACTCATATAAAAATTCATTTTTAAATAATTAAACAATTCACATCATGTATAACATGGAAAGGGAGGAAAACCATCTCCTAATAAATTCAATTCAATTCAATTCATTTATAACCAAGCTTCCTCTAACTAGAAAAGCTTAAACACTCACCCCATGGGTGGTATAACAATAGTAAAAGGTAAGGGAAGTCATAAGGCACACTCTATGTGTGGCTTAATTTGTAGAAACAACATCCAAAAATCACAAGGAACTAAATAAAATCCCTAACATTTTTCAATACATTAAATTTAATTATTCATTTCATTTTAGGGGCACCATTAGAAATTCCATCAATATACACAATGGAAACTAGCTCTATAAGTCACCAAATAATGTGGGAAAAGTATTGACCACCTACCATAGGTTTGTAGTAGAGTAATCATCTAATATTATCTTCTGATTTGACTCATATCAAGAGGAAAATGAAGAATTGATGAAGAACCTTAGAATATAGCATATTATCTTGCACCTAAATAACTCTGTCATTACTAAGAAGAATAAAGAACAAAAAAAAAAGTAATGGAGTACACATCAATGAAAATACAACGAGACCAACGATTCTCGATTCTGGGTTTGGATGGATAAACCACACCCAATACTATGATTTTAATTTTAATAGGATCTAACATTCTTGAGATTGTATCCAATAGAGGAGAAGTGAAATATATTTTAGATTTCAAACACTTAAGTTAAAAATCGTAATTTTAGCCAAAAATACTAGTTCACATGGTTTGTCCATACGATTTTCCAAACTGTGTGCCAATCATGTCCCCTTAACTACTTCAAGGGACACCCGCACAGTTAGTATGAACGGTTTTGAAAACTGTGTGTAAATAGTGTGATTTGGCTCTGTTAAAAATTGTAGGTGCCTCACATGGGTGTGAGCCTACATCTTCATGGTTTTACAAACTTTGTGGGATCTTTCATCCCACTTTCTAGGCCTCTCATGGTTTTCATAGCCATGCAGATTTACTTGCATGGTTTCTCCTAACCGTGTGACCCAACTGTTTTTCTCAAAGAGTTGGGTTTTGGGCTCTGAACAGGACACATACACCCCAAATACCCCCATTAACTCAAATTTTATTCACATTAGTCCATAAAATATCATTAAAATTAAAATTTAAGAGATCCATACCTCATAGAAAAACATGGGATATTACAATCTCCTATGTAAAGTAATTCATCCAAAAATTTACCTCTCAAGGGTTGTCAAGAATATACTAAGAATAAATCTGACCACTGAGTGCATACATCAACCTCCTACTCCCAAGTCTCTTCTTATAAGTGACCATGATTCCATATCACCCATACTAGAGTAACTGACCAACTTCAGAGAACCTTTGTGTTCCTTTCAATGATACATATAGGATGCTCATCAAAGGATGCATCTCCCTATAACTCCACCTCATTTAGATGAAGAGTATGTGATGGGTTAGAGTGATAAAAATTCATTTGTGATATATATAAGATGTCATGCCTGGAACAATACCTATGAGGTAATAGAAACTGATAGGATACCATCTTTAATATCTCCATAATCTTGAATGACCTAACATATCACAATGAAAACTTTCCCTATCTCTTAATTCACCTATGTCCCAGCCTCAGTGAGATATAAAAAGATCTGATCCTCAACCTCAAACTCTAGAGGACATCTGTGATGATAAGAATAATATTTATATAAAAAATATGTAGTATCCATCCAATTTCTGATCAAATGGACCTGCTCAAAAGTTTTCTTCACAATATTCATTTCGATTAAAGCTCCCACACCTACCTCTAAATTGAACAGGGGAGATAAACATGGACTACTGTACAAAGCCTCATAAGGTGCCATCTATATAGTTGTCTGATATCTATTCTTGTAGGAAAAATCAACTAGGGGTATATTACTCTTCCAAGAGACCCCAAAATGTAGGACACATCCTCACAAAATTCCCTCAAGCACCTATATCATATACTATGTCTGGCCATCAGTTTGTGAGTGGTATGCCATGCTCAGGAGAACCAATGTACCCAATTCCCTATAAAAAATCTTCCATAAATGAGATGTAAATCGGGTGTACCTATATGAAATAATTTTATGAGGGACCCCGTGAAGTCATAATATCTCATAGATATATAACCACCTAATATCATCCACTAATAAGGTCTCCTTGATTGGTAGGAAATGAGAAATCTTCATGATCTTATTCACGACAACCCACATAGTATCACTACCTCGAGGCGGCATTTGAAATCTACTCATGAAATCCATAATGAAGTCATTCCATTTCCAATTTGGAATAGGTAAATATTGTAAATTTTTGTCTGGTTTCTGATGTTCTTCCTCTACCTACCGAAAAGTGGAACACCTTATAAAAACCCAGCTACCTCAAATTTCATACCCGACCACGAGTACTGATAGTGTAAATCGTGACACATCTTGGTAACATCAGGATGAACTTCCCAAACTAAGGCATGAAACTCACACATTAGTTCCTCACATATGTCCACTAGAATCCAAATATGACCATGTATACATAGGATTTCATCCTCTCCCATAGTCCAACCAGGAGGTAGTTCCTCACCTGCTACATTCCCCCATTGAACTAGGCCTTTGAATCCAATAGCTACCTCATCATTACTCTATCCATAAGGGTATAAGTGGTAGCTGAGGATGAAATAAAAGTATTTCCCTGACCATCCTACACCTTCAAGTGCATATCAAAAAATAAATCCATATCTTTCACTCTTTACTAGAATACCGAACTTCCTGTATTTGAGTCCTTCTGCTCAAAACATCAACCACTGCATTTCCCTTTCTAGAAATATAGGAAAACTCAAAGTCAAAAGACTGTAGGTACTCAACCTATGTTTTCTATATCAAATTCAAACCACGCTATGTAAATATATACTTGAGGCTTTTCTAGTTCATGTACACAACAAAATGATCTCCAAGTAAGTAATGTCTCTAAAAGCATAAAGCATGAACAAATGAAGCCAAAGCATGATCATGCATCAGGTAATTCATATCATTAGGCCTTAGCTGTTGAGACACATACAACATGACTCAAACCCCCTACATCAGTACAACTCCTATCCCTATACCTTATACAACACAATACACTGTTTAGATGTTTCTTAACTCTAGAATAATCAAGATCGATGATGAAGTCAATCTATCTTTAAATTTCTAAAAGTTTATCTCGTAGGTATCTATCCATAAAAAATTTACACCCTTCTTAGTAAAGTCTATCAACAGTGATGGTAAGCATTTGAAGTATTTTATGAATCCCATATAGCATCTAGATAGCCCCAAGAAACTTTATATGTCAAATAAATTCGTGGGATTCTCCCTAGAAACTAGAACTCTTACCTTCTCTAGGTTAAATGATACTTCTATCTCTAAGATAATATGGACCAAGAAGTGAATCTTGTCCATCTAGAAGTGTCACTTTATGAGTTTAGTATATAACTAATGCTCTCTTAGTATATCTAGAATGATCTCAAGATTTTTTTCATGGTCATTTCAATTTTGAGAATACACCAAGATATCATCTGCAAAAACCACAATAAAAAATCCAGATAAGGATGGAAAACTCGGTTCATCAGTGCTATAAAAATTGATGGCTTATTCATGAGATCAAACAACATAATCAGATAATCATATAAACCATGCCATATATGAAAATGTAACACCCCAAGATTTTATGAAAAATATTCTTTTTAATTTCATTAATGTCTTGTGTTGTACGCTACACCAAAAGGAGCTTGCACAACATGCATCCCTAACTTTCCTTACATTACACGCAGTTGCGACCTTCCTCGATAGCGTGTGTTGTACGCAATACCGAGTTTCACTAAACAACGATATGCTATTAAAATATTATTAAAACTAGCCATTATGAATAGTAATAACCACCTTTTGAAATTTTGTAAATTTCATCTTTCAAAATGGACTTCATTTTTGGATTCAGAATATCGAAATTAGACTAGGGTGAAATTTTGGTATTT
This sequence comes from Viscum album, assembly GCA_963277665.1. Classification (NCBI taxonomy): domain Eukaryota; kingdom Viridiplantae; phylum Streptophyta; class Magnoliopsida; order Santalales; family Viscaceae; genus Viscum; species Viscum album. Next base: position 1,816,355,440 of record OY728156.1, read on the forward strand.
TTCTGGAAACTTTCAAATTTTGATGAATAGTGAAAACACTGGGTTACTATTTAAAAACCGACTTTTTATTTACATAATTATTTATTTTATTTAAATTTATTTTAGGTCAAAATTGACACAAAATACCTATATAAGTTCAATGTAATTCATTAGATTCATTTTATAATAATTTTAGATATATAAAAATTTTATTGAACTTTTACCGTCTTTTACCCACCTCCTAGGAGAATTTGAAAATTTACATAAAACTTAATTTTACCACTTATGTGAGTGGGATTTCAAAAATCCGAGAGACACGGTTGATGTCAGTAAGTAAAATGTGGTTCAATGAGATGAAAATAATTTTTGGTGAATAGTAACTTTTTACTTTTTTTTTACCACGGTTAAAAGTAAATAGGGTAATTAAGGGTAAAAATGATATTATTATTACCCTAACACATGTCCTAATTCTATTGGATAAGTTTAATTCGACCAAAAACAAACTTAGGAATAAAATAAGACCATTTAGGCCCACTTGGATTAGATTAGGACATTTATTATTAATTTATTTAAATAAGGGTTAAAATAGTTAAAATCAAAGTTTAATAAGTAAATAATTTTTAATATAGGGTTATACATAAGATAAATTCGACGATAAATATTCATTAGAAAGATAAAAATATTTCCTAAATAATGGTATTTTATTTGTAATTTTTAGACTTTAAATAATTTAATTTATTTATAACACAATGATAATGAAGTAATTATATTATTAATGAAATATTGACATAATTGATGTTATAAATACCCAAATAAATGTAATTTGAGACTTTTTATGAATTAAAATAATTTTATATTTTAATATTACATGTTAGAATTGATTTAATTAACTTTTTTTGAACTAATCTTTCTGTTATGATTTTCACAAAAATCAATTACCAAATAGTGCCAAAATTGACATAAAATAGTTTTTAAAACATTTATTATATTATTAATTGTTATTTTATTCCTAAAAATATAAGGTTCAGCCAAATGACTTAGATAAGGTTATATATATTAATAATAAACAACTTGGGGTTCGTTTTTCTTGTTATAGTAAGTTTATTAACCTTATAGTGTAAGAAAACAAGAAGACACGGTAAAAGAAAAATTATTTAACTTAAAGTCAAATCTAAATGATAAGGTTAAAATAGAAACCTAAACTTGTCTAAATTCTATTGGATGAGAGGATTTAGACCCATAACCACCTTATCTTCTAAATAACTCAATTTTGATCTATTAAAAACCGAATATGACTTTATAATAAAATAATATTTTTTGTTATTCCAAAGGTCCCCCTCTTCTCCCTTATAAAAGGGCACCTCCTTTATCTCTTCCTCACACCACTTTGAGCCTTCAAGCTCGGACAACCTCTGCCAATTTCTCCTCTCCACTTCCCTATAAACATCCTAGAGGTCCTGGACTTCTTCAAAGACCAATTTTAGTGCCCTAAAATGAGGTCTCAAAGAAGCGCTTCAAAGAAGAGGAGGTTTGGAAACGTACGAAGCATACCAGACCTAAGGTAAGGGAAAATATCACAATCTCATTTTTATCCGAGATTGTTTATACATTGGTATTTATTGGGGTGTATTTTATCGTCCACATCCATGTTTACTCAATATTTAATATTATTTCCATCCACCTACAATTGTTTAAATCCAATTTTACCCATTCAGTGAGTTTTTAGTAAAAGATATGAAAGGAATATTTTGTCATTTTTCGTAAGAGGTACTTTTTGACTTTTCCGGAAAAAGTACGAGAAGAATGTTTTTTTAACTTATACGGAAGGAACGGATTTTTACGGTTTTATAAAGTTTTATTTTCATGAAGCTTTCTACAAAATATTTCATGAATATTTTCAAAAAAAAAAATATTTTTCTTTTAAAATTGCATGTTGTTTTGTGAAAAGAAATTGATTTTGAAGAAGAAAGGATATTTTCCTCAAGAATTCATTTCAAGTGTTTTATCAAAATCATTTTCCATCTTAGATGACATTATTTCATATGTGTATGTTTCAAGTATAATTTCTCTATGATTTACATGGTTTCACTGTTCTTATGATGAAATGATATCCATTTTTTTATATGGATTATGTTATAATGGGATGATGTTTATGATTCCCATTTTATTCTTTGGGTTATGATGAATGATTTATGTTTATGTTGTGGCACAAGTAAGAATGATTTCATTATGAGATGGTTGGGACCTATATCTCCCTCCAATTTATTGGGTAAAGATTTATATCTCTTGAGATAGACATGGCTGGAATGGTAAGTTAATCCGGTTCAGTGTTACAGGACTGAAACGAGGAGTAAACTCGATTCAGAAAGGGACTTTGTCCACTAAGATGGTATTGGAAGCAATGCCTTGGCTTCTATGGAAATCATAACATGTACTGAATTGTTTCCACAATTACATGTTTTATTCCCATTATATTTTATCATGGTTGATGTTCTATTAGGATATATGCCTTACGTACTTCCACGATTTATGTATTTGCTCAAGATTTTGATGTTTAAATGTCATGTTCAAGTTTTTTGCTTCCAAATGTTTATGGATTGTTTTATGTTATCTATGTTTGCCCTTACTAAGAATTTGAGCTCACCCTTTTTATGTTTTATTTGACCTAGGAAATAAATAAAGGTTTTAGGTAAGGAAACAAAAAGGGGAAGATCATTATGGGAGTTGTTGAAGATATTTCAACATGATTAGACGTTTATATTTCGAGTTTCCAAAGACACTAACCTATTACGGTCCTTGGGTGTCTGATTTTGATATGTATTAAGTATTCCGCAAAAGTAATGTAATGTCCATGTACATCAAGCTTTGGGTCTCTACAGAAAATATTTATGAGGTATGTTTACAGGTATAATACGCACCTGATGATATCGAAATCTCAAATTAATTTTTGAGAACACCAAAGCTTCAAAGATTGTAAAAAATATAATCTATCTTTAGCAAGTGATACCGTTTCTTAACCTTTAACTAGTTTAGTTCTCATAGTCCATGCATAGAATAAGGGTACCATCCACATTTTTCCTAAAAAGGACCACCAGACCCCACAAAGAAGTACTGGGTCATATAAACCATTTTCCCTTCAAGTCCTTTAGCTACCTCTTGATCTCCAAAAACTTCATAGTAGCTATCCTGTAAGTAATAATGGATACCGGTGCATCTCTTAGCACTATCTCAATGGAGAACTCTACCTCTCTATTAGGAGGTAAACTAGAAAAGTCATTTGGGAAGACATCCCCAAAATGATCAACCATTGGAAGAAAATCTTCCCGACATGCTCTCTAATCATCCAAATATAAACTAGCAATTTGGGATGTCATCCAGCCCATCCCATGATGCTCTCATCCAAAGTATCTTTGCTGGACATCATATTCACCCTTGTGAGTATAAAATTCACCCTATGGTGATGTGAAAGTCTCCCTCTAGTGATATCAATCAACATAGGCTCAATAATCCACTTTCTATTCCATTCTGATTATGATGTAAAAACATGTCATCTCATGGAAAAAAGATTCCATACGAAGTGACACCCACCAATCTCAAGGGGGAACTCCCTACATTGGTGAACACTCTCTGATTTGATTCCCAATAGAGTATCAAGTGTCCTAAAATCCTCATAAAACTAAACAACAAGCCCAAGTATTTCCACCATAGGTACATATATGAAACTATGTGATGAATATATATTAAAAAAGGTAGAAAAAAGCATAGAGGATACTAATATTGTAACTCTCACCATAGACTATCTGATTTTATTCCCCTTGGGGGGATGATATATAGAATATATCTGGCCTGAACCACAACCCTGTGACACAACCTCACTACCCAGAGTAGGCCTGCTCTGCTGTTTAGGTACCACTGGTGTCCGGATTCCTTAGCCATCACCACCCCCACCTCATCCTAAATTTCTAGTAATACTTCAACTCCTTAACTAATGCGGAACTATAAAACCCATTCCCAAACATGGGGTCAAATCTGACCCCTATCAATCATTGTTAGAGGGAATGTCCTGTAGAATCACTATACATGGCCCATCCTACTACAATCTCGACACTTGACTGGGTCACAATCACACTAATTCCTTATGTATCCTCATCTTCCACACTGATGATAGAAAAATTATCTACCAGTACTCATAATATGGCTGGTACTCATCTCATGGTAAGCCTCAAAACATCACTTCCTACCACTGAAAGTCTAACTACAAGGACAAGGTACGATACTAATTTTCTCTACGAACCCATATTCCCTCAAGTTACACTCTATAATTAGAGTATGATTTACTATCTTAGTAATCTTTATAAACCTAAATAGGTTAACTTGAGATCAAATAGTGAATTTATGACCTTCCTTGAAGTATCTCTCCCTCAAAATATCATTATCAAGGTATTTTGGCATAAAACACTGCAGCTCTATAAAGCATTCTGGATAATCCATATCTGTTATAGAGTCTGGATCCATATGCATGAACTCACTGGCCCGATCTTCTATAATAGTCTTGGGGTAAAAGTAGTCATAACACCTAGTTTGGAAATCAACCTAAACCATATCTCTCAGCCAATCATCCTAGTTCAAAACATCCCACTAGTGCATTGCTGATCCCCAAAGAATGTAAGTTGGAGTTTCACTCTCCTCTTTGGAGGTGTCTCAAGATGATCTAAGATCAACATAATAGTATCAAGTGATATCTCAACATCATGTGGACTACCATCCCCTAAAAATATGGGAGGATTCTTCTACTAGAACACATGTGTCAACTTAGCCATAGATAAGGCAACCTGCGTTTCTCTCTAAATTGTTTTCATAAAGTACATACAACTCTAACAAAACTATGACTCAACACCTGTATGTATAAAAAATATTGGTTCCTCAGATGAAACTATTGGAGGATCCACTAGTAGTCCCTGCCCCACTATATCTAGAGTGTGGTCATCACCACCCTCCTAGTGTAAGATTAGATATCTTCATGGTGGAATATATCTATAATGCTAAACACATTCCTTAGAATAGAATGATAGAAAATTTCACAGCTAAAAGCATAGGATAGGTAAAAAACATCCTATAACCAAATTATACCACATATCCTACTCCTAAATCTAGGATTGGGAAAAAAGAAATAGTCAAAAATGTCATGAGGGACACTACCTACTACCCACTCAAAAGTCAGGTTATGGTCAAGTTATCCATTTCAACATTTTTATTCCCATTTAAATTCATATTAATTACAAATTTCATTTTTAAATGTTTTAATAAAATGGTTCACCACTTATGATCCATAGGGGTTAATACTCCTCATGAACTGAAATATGGAGTCCTCATAATCCACACCATAACATGTTCCAATCCATGTGACTCGTGGTCCATGATTCAATGTTCCATAATTAGATGCTTAGGGTGCATGCTATAGCTTAATCAGGAAAAAACTACTTAGGTTATGGCATAAACTCTAAGTACTAACCATGTTTTCCAATTCCTTGCATAGAGTATATATCAATATAGTAGGTATATCACACAAGGCACATATCACTAAGTCATTCAGTCAAGTAGTGTACCCTAATGGCATGGAATAATTCATGACATTCAAATACTAACAATTTTATATAATGATGCATGAGATGGAATACCCTCATTTAATCAGGTTTCAAAGAAATATAACCCTCAATCATATCAATGGAAACATCATAATTAAAGTTCATCACCCAATGGTGGAATCAAATCAACTGTAATAGAAAAAAATCTAGAAAATAATAATTTCCATTTGAGGAAATTTGGATTTTTTCAATATGTGGGTTAGATACTCTTAGGCACATCTCTTTACCAAATTCATATTCCTTCATAAACCCCATCCATTGTCTCAAAATAATAAATCCATAAAAGGAACTCCTATAATACCACTTTGTAATGTCTCGGACTTAGTTGCCACTGAACAGTGCCCCGAGCCCGATTGGCCACATGGACTCAAGTGTATCTTCTCAAACTACATAGGCTACTGAATAGCAGTGAGGGGCTAGAGTGTGTTCATGGGGAGACCATTCCCTCATTACTAGAATACAACATATCCATAGCAAAAAAATAGATAAATAATGGAAACAATAAATCCTCAAGATACAAAACTGACATCAAAGACAAGAATAATATAATAGGTATGTAAGTACTAAAAGTAAAGTGGCCAAGGAAAAATTAACCAAACAAGTGATACTGTAAAACCATACAAGGATCCCTAAAACAAATGTCAAGATCTTATAACAAGGGAGCAATAATGTAAAGTAAATTAAACACCATTACCAAGACATATACACAATATCTCACATCGTTCACAACCATGCCGTATAACCTGTAATATCATAACAACCACAACCATGCTGTATAATCAAGAATTTCATATCAACCATGACCAATCTATATAATCAGGAGTGTCAGACCACATGGAGTAGAACCAAGGTATAATGGAAAAAGTCATCCTCATTGAGTCCTAAAATCATCTAGATTGAAACTTGATTAGACTTGGTTTGGGGTCCAAGGAGTATGTCAAAAGACCATGTCCACTGTGATCCAAAGCATGCTATATCCATGGGGTAGGAAGGCCTAAGGTATCCCATGAAATCATGACCCAAGGAGAAATCACATTCAAGGAATACACTACTACTATCATGACCGATGGTGTAGTACACCCATGGCATCTTATTCACTCATTCATCATTAATTACATCTATTAATTAAAAATCATTCAAATTACATGAGTTTACACACTCATATAACAATTCATGTCTAAAAAATTAAACATTTGACATCATGTATAACATGGAAAGGGAGGAAAACTATATCATAATCAATCAATTCAGTTAAATTCATTTATAACCAACCTTCCTCTAACTAGGAAATCTTAAACACTCGCCCTATGGGTGGTATAACAATAGTAAAAGGTAAGGGAAATCACAAGGCACACCCTATGGGTGGCATAAGTTGGGGAAACAGCCTCCAATAGTTAGAAGGAACTAAAGGGAATCCCTAATATGTTCTAGTACATTCAATTTGATTATTCAATTCATTTTAGTGGCACCACCAGAAATTTTGACAATACTCACAATGGAAACTAGCTCTATAAAACACCAGACCATGTGGGAAAAGTATATACTATCTACCGTAGGTATGTAGTAGAGTGATCATCCAGTATCAGCTTCTCTTTCGGATCAGATTGAGATAAAAATAAAGAACAGACGAAGAACCTAGAAATAGGGAATATTATCTTACACCTAAATAACCCCTTTATTACCAAGAATAAAAAACAATGAAACATTAGGAATGGAGTACTCACCTATACAAATACAATGAGACCAATATTTCTTGATTATGAGTTCCATCTGAAAAGCCAAACTAAAGACTATGATTTGGTTTTCAAGAGGATCTCCCATGCTTGAGTTTCTATCCAATGGAGGATAAGTGAAATAGATTTTAGGTTTAAAAAATTATATTTGAAAAATTTTAATTTGAACCAAAAATACTGGGTCACACAGTTTTACCACATGGTTAGGAAACTATGCAGCAACTATTCTCCCTTCACCACTTCAAGGGGATCCCCTCATGGTTAGTGCACATGTTTTTCCAAAATGTGTCAAAACCATGTGATTAGCCTCTACTAAAAATTTCAGGTACCTATATATTCACACATTTTGACAAACTGTGTAGGACCTTTCATCCCACTATCTAGACCTCACATGATTTTCATAACCGTGTGACTTTGGTCGCACTGTTTCTCATAACCATGTGACCCTGCTGTTTTTCTCAAAGATTTTTATTCTAGGATCTAAAAAATCCCTAGACACACCTGATACCCCAATTACTTAAAAGTTTATTCAAATTAGGTTATAAAAAAGCATTTAAACCTAAATTAAAGAGATCTATACCTCATTGTAAATTCCGAGATCTTACATTATTAGACTGAGATGCTCACTTCACATCACGGTTCTATCAGGGATTGCAGAGGGAACTGGGTTAATTGGTACTACCAAGTACAACCTATCACCCAAAAACTAATGGTTAGTATAATAATAAAATATAATTTTTTGAGTACATTCTCCAAGCATGCATTTTTGATTTTTATGTTTCTTGGGAAAACACTTACCTCTCATCAAGTTCTCTTATAATAACAACTTCTAAGAAACCATATAAATGGATCCTTATGAGGACCTATAATTCAGGCCATTCCATTCAACCCTATGCTGTATAGGGGTAGCATATGTAGTGTTACTAGGTCCTCATCTTATTTTAGAGAATTCAAAGAAGGTTCTACTTATTAGGAATTGGATGTATTCAGCTTAGTCTAGACAGAAATTATATACCGATCGTTACTGTTGACCACTAGAGTTAGAGGTGGGGAGTTGGGGTTTCTTACAAGTTTCTCCTATACTGAGGTATATATGAATTTATAAACAATGGGATATATAAACTTGTTATGTTAGGCCCTTTGATATTCTAAATAGATTCAGGCTGGTAGCCTATCAGTTTCAGTTACCTTAGAAGTACTGGGCCATGCATGAAATCTTCCATTTATCTCAGCTTCTCTGATATCATTTTGATCTGTAACATATTATCCAATTTTATGAGGTTGAGTTAGAGGTAAATTCATCCTTTTAAGAGAATTCTATTTTTATTGTTGATTGGGGAATTAAATTTATCCGAGGCTAGTCAATTCCTCTGGTATGGGTGCTATAGAAGTACAACTGTGCACATGATGAGATTTGGGAGAGGGGGTCCGACTTATGTTCCCAGTAGCGAGAGTTATTATTATATTACACTTGAACACCCTTGGAAGGTAAATTATACAATTAATTTCTTTATGTGGGTAATATTCTAAGAACTTGACTTTTCTATGATGTACGTAACCATTTTATTTCCATTAATTTCTTCAGTTTTATCATTATGGGAGTTCTTAGTGGGGTAACAAAGGGAACAAGGGTCTCTAGGGATTTTTCAGAGCCTAGGTCCTAGGTTTTTAGAGGATAATGATGGGTACATGGTTAGTAGAAACCATGAATCCTAGTCTACATGGTTGGAACAAACCATTTAGGGTATTTCAATTCACAACAGAGGGCATGCAGTTTTGCCTAACTGTGTGACCCAAGCCACACACTCAGGCATGTGTAGAAAACTTATTAACAGAGGGAAAATGCATAGTTGGTTCATGGTTTGTCTAAATTTTTTCCATTATTATGATTGGGGGTCTTGGGGAAGTTCATGGAATATGGTTGGAACACATTTTAGCCAACCATGTGTCCACACCATGCGACCACTTAAAATTGAAAAAAATGAACATTTTCCCTTAAAAATTGTTATAACCAAAAACCACTCTTCCTTCTTCATTTACAAGGTATAAAAGGCTATATTTTCTAATGTTTTCACTTCCCTCCAAGATTAACCTAGTATTTGGTGTCTTTTCACCATCTGACATCCATTTGAAGTGCTATTCATCTCGTTGGATAACCACCGATGAGTTCTCTATTCCTCTTGAACCTTTCTATATTTCTCTTATTATCGATGAAGTTATCTTGGTGCTGGATCTTATAAACTATTTTTAGGTTTTTAGTAAATTATTACATTTTCTTCCAATCCAAGAAAAATTAGAGTATAAGACAAGACAAGTGTTCTTCTACAGACTTTAGGTAAGTGGTTTATACATTTTCCCAAAAAGTTTGGTTGTTTATACCCTATTTTTCTTGTTCCACCCACTAGAATTTTTGGTCATCACTTAATAAATTAGTAAACCCTTGAATGAAATGTAAAATTGATATTTAAGACATTCCATGATACCTTTACTATAGGTTTGTGGTTATTTAACTCAACCCAAACCACCCATGGGGCGAGTTCATCCTTTTTTCCAAAATAAAAATTCACCCTTGGGGTTATTTTATCTCGTTTTTATTTATGATAATTTAATGTGGTAATTAATTGGATTTTTTAATGTTGTTAGCACCTTAGAAAAACTTTTCATTTATATATAAAAGGTATGAAATTAATAATCTCTTTGTTTGTATATGATTATGAAGGGATTGATTAATTGATTAATGATATGGTTTATGAAATGGTGAATGTAATTGTATGATGATAATGGAGGGTTTTTGGTTTGACACCATTAACCTATTAGGATTCCTTGTACATTTCTACTCCTTGGATTTTATTACTTATTAGAATGCCTTTTACATTTATACTCTTTAGATCCAATGACCTATTAAGATGCCTTGTATATTTCTACTTCTTGGATCCAACTACCTATTTGGATACCTTGGAAATTTCTAATCCATGGATCTGATGACCTATTATGATGACTTGGACATTTCTACTCCTTGGATATGGTTTATTTAACTCATTAAGATTCCTTGAAAATTTATACTCCTTGGATCTAGTTTACTTTTCTTATTGGATGACTTGGAAATTTCTACTCCTTGGTTCCTAGAGATTATAGTTTTGACACTTTATTAAATGGTGTAGGCCATTGATGATGCTTACCATGCTTTCAGTTATCCTTTATGATTTATTTTCTTATTAACAATGATCCTTGATAGACTGGAAAAAATCACTTCTACTTTTATTAATTTACTCTTGTTGTATTTTCATACTGATTCAGATTATATGCACATACTAGAATTGTTAGAGACACCATTGGTGGTGGCCTACCAAGAAAATTCATGGATGCAGTTAGGGATAAGGGTAAACTCTATCTTGATGATTCCTAATTGATTTTTGCATAGGAGTAGGGGAGAACATGATCTGGATATAGATCATGATGATATCAATAGATAGTTTCCTTTGTAATTTTTATACCTTTGATACATATATTTTATTGGATTCTGATTTCCATGTATTCTTGATTTAACTTTTTGTATATCATTCCATGATCATCACTCTAGATATGAAATTGATGTATGGGATTACTTGGATATTTATATGATGGATGGTTACTCTTCCACTATTCAGTTATTTTATATGCTTCTAGAATTGATTGATATTTTTATAACACTGTTCCACACTCTAATCATTAGGGTATAGTCTCTCAACTATTTCACCATGGACCCTCATTTATAGTCAGTAGCCTATGGTATATGGGGAGGCATGCTTGAGGCCATGTGACCCACTGGCTCGGGGCACTGTTTAGTGGCTCCCAGGTCGGGACATCATAATTCCTTTCAAACGCTTTTCTAAAAATACAAACATAGGAAAAATTTAATTTAAATAATCATAGGATAATATTAAAAAACTTCTTCAAAACATTTTTATAAAACATGGATATGGAAGAAAAAATATTTTCAATCGAAGATATAAATAAAGTTGATTTTTCTTAAAAATATATTTTTGGTATCTCAAGAACATATGGATAGTAAAATGAAATTAAAACATGTATTTTCATTAAATAACTAGAGGTTAATAAAATTTATGAGTATCTTGATAGGTATATCAAAATATTTCCTCATAATATCTTAATCATAAACAATCTCAATATACAATGAGATTGTTACGTAAAACTCTTACCTGAAGTCAGCCTTGCTTAATAATCACTCTAACATACTTTATTATAAATTTAAATTTATTATAATTCTATAATAGAGTAATTTTCATACTTATAATATCATATATTATCCCTTTATAACATTTCAAATCCCCCTTTTATCAATATTTCCTTATTAAAATTGTCATTTCTAGGTGTTAATTGTTTTGTTTATAATGAGTATTTCAGTTCATTAGTTCTGATATTTGTACATTTATCTTGGTTTCATAATATTTAAAATATTAATATTGATATAAATATACTATATACTCACTATATACATATTTATATTTATTCTTAAAAGTTATACATAGAAAAATGAACTACACCGTTCATGGAGATGGTAGGTCGTACATAAGCATAAATGATGTTTTCATTTTTCAACAGATGAAATGAAATAATGGTAAATAATAATTAAAATTTTTATAATCATTATTTTATAATATAAATAATATATATTCATCAAATTAATCCTTAATAACATTCAGTTAAAATATAAATGAAAAATGGACCACATCACTTCATGGAGGTGGTAGGCCACACGTATACATGAGCGACATTATAATTTACTAAAGGATTGGATGGTAAGAAGTCAGACATGATATTATCATTATAGAATTATATTGTTTTTTCAAAAATATCATATATAAATTTTAAACCCATCTATAAAATATGGTGATGTAAAATTATTTGTATCGCTATGTGGAGACGATAAGCTGTACGTACGCATGAGCGATACTTTTACTTATCATTTAATGGTAATTAGGGTGGATACTGGTGTTTTCATAAGTATAATAACATTTAAGTATATTTAGGATATTCACATTATTATTTTATTAATAATACAATAGGTTTAAAATAGGTAAATGAATAATTAAGACTATTGTGATCGGTTATGGCGATTACCTTTTCTTTAAAACAACTCCTTTAGATATCCTCTCAAGGGCTCTAGGGTTGGTATTTTCAGAAGAAAAGAACCTATAGAATATGTATATGGAAGTTTAAAATAGAAACTGGAAGAGTTTTTTTTGAGATATAAGGCTCAAAGATGTGTAAATAAATGAGGGTGGGGGTTCTCTTTTATAATTGTGGTGAGGTGAACTTTTGGAATTTCTTAAAATATTAAATTATCATAAATTTATTCATAATAAAAATGACTCAAAATGGAAATTAGTTCAATGATAAGGTAGGATAAGGTTGTAATACCATCAAAAAAATATTATTTATATAAGTTTGGGTGCCATTTTAATCCTTATCATTTTGATAAACCCTTAGCTAACCTATTTAAATTGTAACTATGGTCATAATTTTTCATTATTAAAGGGTAGTTATTTTTACTTATAAGGTGAAAATTGTCCTATAAATAGAAAATTTATGAAAATTTAGAGCATATCATATCCATATTTTCATATTTAATATTTTTATTATTTTTAAATAATTTAATAAAATATTATTTTGATAAATATCATTATTGTCGATTTTGAAACCATTCATTTAATCTGACTTAAAAGTCATAAATAAAAAGTTGGAATTAGAATATAATATTTTAAAAAACTATCATATTTCATATTCACCTATAAAATCCATTTTATAATATAAATTATTCAAATTATAACTGTTTTTATATTTTCAAAACCATTTATTTAATTTTCCCATTAATTGAATAAATACTGTTTTAGCGTTGTGTAAGAATTTAAGGTAATTATATAATACCTAAAAATTATAAATAAATTACCATCATTAATATAGTTTCTTTATTCAAAAAATAACTATTAATATTCATTCATAACTTGTTTTTTCCCTATGTGAACACATAAAGGATATTTAAAAATAAGAGAGTGACATTTTTTTTAACTTTCTTTGATTTAAATAATATATAAATCATTTACATAAAAAATTGTCCATTAAATTATTAAATTTAAATCCTAAGGTGATAATGGTAGAATTAAATTCATATAATAATAATTAGGATTAAAATTATTACCTTATCACTTATTTTTAATCTAGATTAACCCGATTTGTCATTTACCAAGGTGATAAATTTTACCATGGTTACTACTAATATTGACAAAAAATAAAAGGGGAATATTTACCAAATTTTAACCTCATGATTAAAAATATATAATTATTTTTATCTAATTCAATACCTATAAATGTAAGAAATTAATTTTAAAGTAAGTATGCAAAATGCAACAAAACAATGCTTTTTAGAAAAAAATACATATTAAGAATAAAACCAGATCTATTCTTATCCTATGAATAAAATAATATTTGTTAAATATTTAAAACATTTGATTAATTAAATAGTATATAAATTTCATTAAAATCATTCAAAAATAGTGATTAATTTAATTTATTAATATAAAAAATACATTTCATGTATAAAAACAACTTTTTAGAAAATATATCACTTTTATTTTAAAATAATTTTTATTTTTAATTATAACCATTTGAAAACTAATGAATTATTTTATAAATATGTAGAGAATATATTTTCATAATTTTTTATTACTATTCATATCCACCAATCTAATGTCTAAGAGATAATTAACACATAATATTTTAATAATGTTACGCGGTTCGTCTAAACTCGTTGTTACATGTAATACAAGTTTTCAAAGAAATAAAATTATTTAATGGGAAATGTTTCATAAAAATATCAGGGTGTTATATTATACCCCCTTAAAATTAATTTTCCCTTTATATTTACCAATGTGATATAAATACACAAGGATTATTCTACCTCATCACATCCCCAGGTTCCCATGTTTCTTTTTTAAATTGGTGGTTTCACCACAAAAATTTAACTAGGTGAGTGGTCTTGTTTCACAACATTTTCTCTCTATGATCTAGAATATCTACCATTTTTTCTTTATAATAAATATTTTTATCTAGTGTTATGACCTATGTGTTTAGTATATGTGAATTATTTGGTATATAATTCCTTAGGATAAATGCAAGAAACACATCATGAACTTGAGAGAGATTACATGAAAGCACCAAATGATAAACTACCATCCCAATGTGATTAAGAATTTCAAAATGACCAATATACAAAATGATTAGATTTAAATTATTTATGAATATCATAACCATATTCTAAGGATATATTTTTAGGAATAACATGTTACTAACTTCACACTCTAGATCTTTTTGATGATTGTCAACAATTTTTTTTGTCAACTATGAGCTACACTTATGTGCTATTTAATAGATCTAAAATTTTCTACCATTTCCTCAGTTATATCAGGTCACAATAGATTTATTTCTCTAACTTCATTCATGTTTTTTGGAGTTCTTCACTTCCTACTATAGAGGGATTCATAAGGATTCATCTGAATGATGGAGTGAAAGCTATTGTTGTATGAAAATTACACTAAAGAAAGGTGTTGATCCCAAAGACCTTTGAAATCAATAGATCATTCTCTCAATATATCTTATAGAGTTTTAATGGTCCTATTAGACTGAACATATATTTCTATATGATAAATAGTGTTGAAACTTAACTCTATATTCATATCCTGCTAAAGACTTCTCCAAAACATCTAGGTAAATCACAAAACCCGATTAGATACAAATAATAGTGGTACACCATGAAATATTACAACTTCCTTAATATATGAATGAGTAATTCAATTAAGATATAAATATTATCTAATGTAAATAAAGTGTGATGACTTCATAAGTTGATCAACTACAACCCAAATATAATTATTTCATTTTGATGTTTTGGGGAGTCCGATAATAAAATCTATGGTGATGATTTCCTATTTCCATTTTGGTATGGGTAATGTTTATAAAATCCATTTATAATTTTTTTCTCTCAGAATTAACTTAATAACATACCAAGCACTGAGAAACATACTCTCCAATATCTCTCTTCATGCTACCCCACCAGAAATACACTTTCAAATATATATACATCTTTGTAATTTCTAGATGAATAGTGAATGAAGAACTATGAGATTCATCCATTAGTTCCTTCTTCAAACCTAGTTTCGAAGTGACACATATAGGGTTATTGAACATTATTTATTTTTTTAAAAAAAATTGGTGCCGAATCATTTTTTTATGATAGAAAAGTCCTCTTTCTATTTAAGTAATGGGTGACCCATTACATAGCCCATAGACCGAAGGATAAGTGGCCTATGAAACTGGATCGAAGACCTAATGAAGCATCATGCCTAAATTGTCCTACCTACATCCCCAGGCTTGCATCATTCCTATGTCACCACCTTCCCATGTCATTCCTACATCACTGCCTACATCATAAATCCACCAATGGGATTTCTAGGATTCTAACCCTGGTCTTTTGGATTAAGGATTATGGGGTTTAAAACTCAGGTGGCCCCCAATTATCTTATTATTCAATCATAATCCTTGTTTAAATTAGGAACATTTCTCACCTTCTATTATAGCACTATATCTTACTTTTGATACTATTTAGTATTCAATAGGATAGATAATTTAACATTCATTTGATAAGATAATATTTCTCCCCTTTATTCAAGATTTCAAGATCCATAATTTTCACGTCCATAAATATTGGATCTTTTTTTTGATCCTCATCATAGACAGGCTAGCATTATCCTTTTAACATATAGTATCCACCACCTCATTTTCTTTACTAGGGTGGTAATGTATTGAGCATTTATAATCTTTAATTAGATATAAAAATCTTATTTGGCACATTTTCATATCCATTTGAGTGAAAATATACTTTAAACTTTTGTGATAAGTATATATGTTACACCTTTCTCCATAGAGATAATTCCTCCATATCTTTAATACAATTATTACAATAACTAAATCTAAATCATGAGTTGGGTAATTTTTCTCATGGAAGTTAAATTTTTGCTAGGAATAATCTATAACCATATTGTTTTGAATGAGGATGCATCCCAATCTTTTATTTGATACATCACTATAGATTACAAACCTTTATCCACTATAGGGTAGAATAAGCACAAGTGTGCTGACTAGATTTCTCTTTTGTTCCTTAAAAAATTCCACATATCCATCATTCTGAAGGAACTTGTATCCATTTCAAGTTAACTTTGTGAGTGGATTTTATATCCAATAAAAATTATCTACAATGTGCTGATAAGACAAACCAAGAAAACCATGGATCTTAGTCATAGTGGTTGGTCTGGGCCAATGTTTAATAACTTCTATCTTTTAAGGGTCTACTGATATACACTCACTTGAGATTATATGACCCAAGAATGAGACTTTCCAAAGCCAAAATTCACACTTGGGAAATTTTGAATAAATATTTTCATTCTATAGGGTCTTTAACAAAATACTAGAATTATATTCATTCTCTTCATTTACCCTTTAATAAATAATAATATCATCTATAAATACTACCAAAAACTAATTAAGGTAATCTCTAAAGACTCTATTCATTAAATCCATGAAGATACTGAGAGAATTAGTAATACAAAATAAAATAATAATAAATTTAGTATCCATAAATTGTATTGAATTGTGTATTTAGTATATCCTCCTTCTTGATCATCAATTAATGATATACAAAATTAAGATCAATCTTTGAAACTATTGAGCTCCACACAGTTGATCAAACAAGTCATCAATACAGGGTAGATGGTACTTGTTCTTCATAATGATTTTGTTAAGTTATATATAGTCAAAACAGAGTCATATTTATCTATATTTCTTCTTAACAAAAAAATGTGCACTCCAAGGTGATGCACTTGTCTAAATGAACCCCTTGTCAAGATTTTCTTGGAGTTTCTTCATCAATTCTTACAACTCAATCAGGTCTATTCTTGTGGAGTTGTGGAAATAGGTACAACACCAATTATAGGTTCTATTGAAAACATAACTTCATGATTCGATATAATACTGGGAAAATATTCTAGAAATACATTAATAAACTCCTTCACAATAGTTATATATTCAATGATTTTTTTATCCTCGACCATCTGTGATAAATAAAAATCATAACCAATACAATGGATGTAATTTCTATTGTATGTTAATTTTTGTCATCACACTGATAGGTGATCATAGGTTGGTTTAGAATATCAAATATAACTTCTATTACATGGAATTTATTGTGGTATTTTTTAAAATAAAGATAATCCATTCCCAAAATAACATCAAATTTAACTAGTTGAAGAATAATAAAATATGCAGGAAACACATTATCGCAAACTTCAATAGGAGAGGAGTTATAGACTTGGGATGGTATCATTGTACCATTAGGGGTTTTTATTTATAACTCAATATATAATTTTTGAGGTGGTAATATGATACCCTTATAAAAGTATTTAGAAATAAAATTGTGGGAAGATACATAATAAAATAAGACATTACTAGTTCTAGAATGAATGATAAGTGTACCTTTCACCACATCTTTATCGTACCCCTTATCAAAAATAGTGATCACATGAGATTTAAATTTTTCTCTAAAATTAGAAGGTTATTGGAATTGATCATCATCATTAACCCTCATATTTAGGCACTGGTTATCCTAATGCCTATACTCCTTGCATTTAAAACACTATATTGTGGGTGGTGCTTTCTGTGGTGATTTCTCTGTATTCACATCAATTTATAAGTACTTACCATAAATTATTCATTTGATTTCCTAATTAAATTACTTTACAAACTTGAAAATTTTTCTAGTTATCTTAAGGAAATTTCCCCCATGTTTCCTTCCACATTTTGAGTGTAAAGAAAATCTTGTCTTCTTCTCTCTATAGTTTTTAAAATTTTCTTTGAATTCCATTTTTTATTTATTTTCTTAAGTATGAGATTGATGGGTAACTATAATCTCTATATACAACTTTATAGAAAATCAAATTATTTATTCATAACTACTAAAGTCCATTATGAATAATGCTGTTTGGAGACTTGGTTTTAATCCACTAAAGAATTTATCAACCTTAATTTCAAGTTAAATGATAATACAAAAAGTGTACCCCATAAATCTTGTAAATTTTCATCATAGGTAACAACATATACATCATAATTATATTTCAACTTAAGGAATTACTTCTCCATTTTCATACCAATAATAAAAGGTAAATACTTATTAGGAAATATGATCTTAAACTCATCCCACTTCATCAAGTCAATTTCTTCTTATTCTCTCTATTCTTAATAAGAGTCCATCGTTGATCTTCTTTACCTTACAAGCAATAAACAACCAAAATAACATTCTCATGTTTCAAAAAATTAATAATAAAAAATATATTTTAAATGGTAATGATCCATTTCTCATTTACTAGTGGATCAATGGACCCACTAAAAGAATTCGGATGTTGCCTTATTAAGGACTCAATAAAACTTTATTCCCTCCTTTGATCATTTAGAAGATCAGTATGATTCATATCTTGTGAAAGTTATTTGAATATAGAGACAAGATATTTCATACCATATCCCATACCATTCAGTTACTTAGGAGGATAATAATTGAATTATCTATCACATTCAAAATTATCGTGATTCCTTAAAGTTCCATCCATTGAATAAATCCACAAATCATAGTGTGATCAATAATAATGATGGTGGTAAACCACATAATTATGAAAATCATTTATAATATGTATAAATAATGACACTTTCTTCTATGAAACCTTATGTTTAAACCTGTCCATTCCTGATCATTAACAAAAATTTAGTATTTTATACCATACTTTGACTTATCCCTAGGGATCTTAGTAAAGTTTTATCATCCTAGTTTCCAAATTTCAACTAAAAATTTATCTGATACCAACTATAGAGATCCATAATTTTCATACATATATATTGCATCTAAGTAGATAAATATTATTTACATAACATAACAATCCATGGAATAATCATATAGGTCACGTATCATTGGAAACCTGGAAACATAAAAATTTAGTTTATAATAGTTTTACATCATCTCCCACTTATATCTTCATCAATATCACCCTTATTATACATATCAAACATAAAAACTTTCTTCATAACATGAGAAATAAAACATAAGAAAGGGTGAACTCTGATGATCTGTAAAGATAAAGAAGGGAGATATCAAATATCATATAATAAAAACATGAGAAAAAGGGTATGAGTACATGATATTAACATTTTAAAACAATACCCTATATATCATTGTTTATCATCTTGAGTCATGGAATAAATATTGACAGTTCATAAGCCATGAATTCTAAAGGAATCAAAGAACATGAACAATGAGATAATAACATTGGCATAAGACATGGAATTTTGGTATACATATAAGCATATAAAATAATTTTTTTAGTAGTAAAGGATCTTTTTCAAGACTATCATAGTGGAATGGGTTAACTCCCCAAACCATATTAGTATTCAAGGTTCACTCCCAAGGATATTATAGTGGACAAAGTCCTTTATTGAACTAGGTTCACTCCCCATTCTTGTCCTGTTTATCTCATGATATATCAATATTTACCTAATGGATTGGAGGGAGATATATGTACCAACCATAACATAATTTGAATCAAACATATGTGTGATGAAAGATCATAAAACATTCCTCATATCAAAACCCATGAAAAGAAATGGGTTTCATAAATATTTTATTATAGTATAACACATGGAAAATAAATGGTTTTCATAAAAATCATGCCATTATAAACATAACCCATATAGAGAAATAATAATTATGGTATCCTTGGATAATATTTCCAAGAAATCGTAAGAAACAATGAAGGTTGTTTCTATTGAATAATCAAAAGACCATTAAAACATTTTGAGAAGAATAACCTTTCCATTTTAAAATCACTTATTTTAAATTTAAAAATTTCCAAAATATTATGTAAAATATTTTCTTTTAAAATAATAATGGGAACATGTAAAGGAATCTTCAAAATATTGAGTTTCCATGATGGAATAAAATTTTGATCATGTCATATAAGTTTAAAGACATTCCTTTCATACTTTTGTCGAAAAAGTCACATAGTACCTCATTTGGAAAATGATGAGATGTTTCTTCTCAATTTTTTTAAAAAATTATAAAATGGGTAAAAATTAATTTAGAAAACAATATTATAATATCAAATAACTTCTTTAAATAATTTTTAGAAAACATGGACATAGAAGAAAAATGTTTTTTGACCGAAGAGAGAAATGAAGTTGATTTTCCTTAAAAACATATTTTTGGTATCTTGAGTACATAAGGTGAGAAAAATGAATGTAAAAATGAATTTTAAATAAATAACAAGAGGATAATAAAATTAATGTGTATCTTGTGAGGTATATCTTAATATTTTATCATCACAATTTAATCATAAAAAATCCTAATAAATAATGATATTGTAACATAAAACTCTTACCTAGAGTTCTCCTTACTTTTAAAGCACTATAAACACATTTAAAATAAATTAAAATTTATTATAATTATATATAAGAGACATTTTAATAATTATAATATCATATATTATCCCTTTATAATATTTAAACACCTCATGTTATCAATAATTCCTTATTAAAATCATTGTTTCTCGGTGTTAACTGTTTTGTTTATCATGAGTATTTCAGTATAGTAGTTCCAATGATTATATTTTTATCTTGGTTAAATAATATATATAATATTAATAGTGATATAAATATAGTATATATATATATATTCATCCATAAAATTGAGATATAGGAAAATGAATTACACTGTTCATGGAGACGGTAGGCCGTATGTATGCATGAACACTATTTTCATTTTTCAATGGATGGAATAAAAGAAAATTAAATAATAATTATAATTTAAGGAATAATTATTATATCATATATATCTTATATATTCTTCAAATTCATCCTCATTATCATTTAGGTAAAATAGAAATGAAAAATGAATCACATCGCTTCGTGGAGGTGGTATTCCACACGTACGCACATGCGATGTTGTACTTTCTCAAAGGATTGGTCGATAAGAAGTTAGACATGATATTATCATTAATGAAGTATAATTTTGTAATAAATATCATATATAAAATATAGCATCCTGCCCCTTCCTCATTGGCTTGAGAAGCCATTGAGGTGTTACTTGTCTTTAAGTGACGTTCCCAAGGTGCAAAAGGATGGAAATAAATGATGAGGGCTTCAAGAATAAATTGGGGAATGATTTTCTCTTGAGATAAACCAACCAAAAAAACAATACATTACCAAAAAAAACTACATGATTCTTGTTAACATAGCAACCCGAACCATATTTTACCAAAACACAACCAAACTATTCCAAAACAATTACCAAAACCAATAGAACCAAACAATACCAATCCAATATCATAGTACCAAGTGGAAGACTAAAAAATAGACCCAAAGAAAACTAAGACACACTCCACTACTCCACACTAAGATCCATGCTCCAAGAAGCACAAAATCACCACAACATCATGACAAACCACTAGAAAAATTAGATGCTTTACTCTTACTTGTGTCCGGAAAAAAACATCTACAAAGGAACCAAAGTTCCAAAGTAGGGGTGAGTAATAATAATCAGTAGGATTTACCAAAATTACTTCCCTACACATGACACTAGGATAAAACAAATTAGCGCAATTTATTTAAAACAATTCATATAAAGTCAATGAAACAATTCAATAACTAAAAACAAGCCAAACACATCTTTACCCAAAGAAATTTACCCAATCTAATGGAAAATAAGAGAAGGAAAAAAACATGTCATTACCCATTTCATTTTGCATGAACGTATACATATATGAACTATACACACAATTATGTCACATCACAAATATCATTCATACCATTCATGCAATCACAATGCTACTTTAATAGTGGCACATTCATGACCAACCCGTCTCTTCCATGGTGTGGGACTTCACACCCATCACCCTACCTTTTGATGATGGTACAATCACGACCAACCCGTTTCTTCCATGGTGTGGAACTTCACTCCCATCAACCTCCCTTTTGATGATGGTAAATTCAGGAAAATCACCTTGATGGGGCTACCTTCATGACCACCATCCATCCAATTCACACAAATAGAAATTTAACAAATCACAACAAAATTTCATTTTACCACTTCAAAACCATAAAAACATGACAACTGATAATTTCCACAACATATAAACCAAAAGTTTTCATCAATCGCCCAAAAAAAAAAAATTAAACCCAACAAATATTTTAATTCCAACATTATTTTAATAAAACCCACATCTTATTGAAAACTATTTTTGCAAATCATTTTCTATAAAAATCCAACCCATCGATTTTAAAATCACTATTTTAAAATCAGACAAAAAAAATTGAAGAACAAAACATCATTTTCCACAAATCCAAAAAGAAACAAAAAATGGGTTCTAAACAAGATTCACACTTTATAATCACAACAAATTTCATGTAAAACCAATTAATTTAAAACTAAAGCCTTATAGTTCTATCAAAATGGACATGGGAGTGAATCCACTTACCTTAGGGTTTCGGAGAAATCGACCAACAAGAAACCATACCATAAATCTGAACAAATGATCCACCAAAACCACTCTAGATCCCCTTCCATATCATCAAAAAGACTTAAAATCAACACTTTAGGCTACCAAAACCCTAGATCTACATGAAACAGATTTAGATCTAGAAAACCAAGAGTGAGAGAAGAGTAAATCTAGAGAAAACCACAAAACAACCAAGAGGGAAGACTTACCCAAGATGAACCACATTAAAACCACCTTGAAAACCCTTAAAATTACTTCCAAATTGAGTGAGAGAGCTCCCCTAGCCCTTGAGAATAATAAATACCATGTAGGGTTCGTATGGGAGAAGAAATGGGTGAGATAGGGAAAATCCCCCCTAACCCCATTTTTTTAAAACAAATTTTATTGGATCGTACAGTTAGCTCACACGGTTTGACAAACCATGCACTAACCATGTAGATGATACTGTCCAAATAGTCACATATCACACGGTTACTTGGTATTATTCCATGGTTTCCCCTAACCATTCTAAAACCGTGCAACCTTAAAAAGACCTCCAAAACTTTCCAAAACCTTTCCAAACTCTCCCAAACTCTCCCAAACATTACCCAACCAATTAATATACATATAAAGGTATTAAAAAATATCATATAACTCAAAATAGGGGTGATAAATAAACATTAAACCCATCAGAATACCCATCCTTGAAATATGGTGTTGAAAAATGAATTGTATCACTATGTGGGAATGGTAAGCCTAACATATGCACACGCGATACTTTAACTTCTCATTTGATGGGAAAGTGGGTGGGTAATGGTATTTTCAAAATCATACTAAAATTAAAACATATATAGGATACTGATTTTATTATTTTATTAATAATATAACAGGTTTATAAGAGGTAAAAGAAGAATTAAGAAGAAAGTGATTGGTTAAGGTGATTACCTCTTCTTCAAAATGACTCCTTCAGATCACCTCTTAAGGGATCTAGGTTTGGTATTTTTGGAAGATGAAAATATATATAACGTGTATAGGTAAGTTTATAAGAGAAATTGGTAGATTTTATTCAATTTATAAGGATCAAAGTGGTTTAAATAATTGAGGTAGGAGGTTTCCTTTTATAATTGAGGTGAGGGGAAATTTTAGATTTTCTCAAAATATTAAATTATAATAAATTTATTCTCAATAAAAATTCCTCCAAGTGAATAGGGATTAAAAGATAAGGAATTATATGGTTATAACCACATCAACTAATAGAATTTATAAAAGTTTGGTGTTATTTTAAACCTTATCATTTTGATTAACCATCAGGTAACCAACATTAATTTTAATTATGGAAAAAACATTTTTATTGTTAAAGGGTTGTCATTTTTTACTTATACGGTGAAAAATGACCCATAAATAGACAAGTTATTAAATTTTAATATCCAAATTATCTTATTTCACGTTTTTTATGATGTTTAAATAATTTAATAAAATATTATTTTGATAAAATATAATCATTGTCAATTTTGACACCATTAATTTAATTTGACATAAAAAACATAAATAAAAATTTATAATTCAAATATTATCTTTTTAAACAAATATAATATTTCATATTCACCTATAAAATTCATGTAACACTATAAATTACTCAAATTATATAACTTTTAATATTTTTAAAATCATTTATTTTATTTTTTCATTAATTGAATAAATACCGTTTTAGCGTTGTTTAATTATTTAAGGAAATTATATAATACCTAAAAATTATAAATAAATTAAGATAATTAAGATAATTTAATTTTTTAAAAAATTACTATTATTATTCATTCATAACATTTTCTTCCATATGTGAAAAAATAAATCATATTTAAAACTAAGAGAGTGACATTTTTTAATTTTCTTTGATTTAAATAATATATAAAAAATTTTCATGGAAAATTTTCCATTAAAATAATAACCATCTATATTAATATGATAATCTTAGATTTAAATTATTTTAATAATAATTAGGATGAAAAATTATGGCCTTTTAACTTATTTTTTAATCTTGATTAACCCAATTTACCCTTTACCAAGGTGATAAATTTTTCCACAATTACTATTCATACTGATAAAAAATAAAAGTTTTTTGTTTACTAAATTATAAAATATTCATTATAAATATTTAATTAATTTTATCTTGTTCAATACCTATGAATGAAAAAATTAATTTTAAATTAAGTGCACAAAATGTGACAAAAACTGTTTTTTAGAAAAAATACATTTTTAGTATAAAACTTGATTTATTCTTATCCTATGCCAAGAAAAATATTTTTTAAATGTTTAAAAAATTTGATAAATTAAATAATATATAAATTTCATTAAAATAATTAACCAATAGTTTTTAAACTGATTTATTAATATAAAAAATATATTTTGTGCATAAAAATAATTTTTTGAAAAAATATCAATTTTATTTTCAATTTTTTTTGTTTTCAATTATAATCATATGATAACTAATGAATTAATTTTATAAATTTTTAGAAGAAAT
Organism: Viscum album; assembly: GCA_963277665.1. Classification (NCBI taxonomy): domain Eukaryota; kingdom Viridiplantae; phylum Streptophyta; class Magnoliopsida; order Santalales; family Viscaceae; genus Viscum; species Viscum album. The sequence continues at coordinate 1,816,380,938 of OY728156.1, forward strand.
ATTTTTAATAATTTAGTTATTACTATTCATACCTACCAATCCATTAACCAGGCAATAACAGACACATAGTATTTTAATAATGTTATATGGTTTGTTTAAACTTTCTATTGTGTGTAATGCAAGATATAGAAGGAATAAAGATATTTAAAGAGAAATATTTATTAAAAATATCAGGGTGTTACATTATGAACCTATTAAAATTAATTTCACCCTCAAAATTCACCACTTTGATATAAATACATGAGGATACTTCTACCTCATCACTTGCCCAGGTTCTCAAGTAGCTTCCTTAAATTGGTGGTTTCACCACAAAACATTGATCGGGTGAGTAGTCTTATTTTATATCACTTTATATATATGATCCAGAGTATATTTTTGTTTTTATTCATAAGAAGGATCTTTATCTAGTGGTTTAACCTCTGAATTTAGCACATGTGAAGGATTAGTTATGTAGTTCCTTAGGAGATATACATAGAACACATCAAGAACTTGAGGGAGATTCAGTGTAAGCACCAAATGATAAGAAACCATAATATTAAGATAAATAATTTCAAAAAGGACCGATATACCAAGGGATGATATTTCCCTTATTTTTCAAATCTGACCACCCTCTTATAGGGAGATATTCATAAGAATACCTTATCACCAACTTCAAACTCTATATCTTTTCAATAATTGTCAACATAATTTTTTTATCAACTCTTAGATGCTATTATGTTTTTTAATGATTCTAACATTATCTTCCATTTCCTTAGAAATATTAGGTCCCAATTGCTTTCTTTATCTAACTACATTATAGTACGTTAGTGTTCTTCACTTCTTAACATAGAGGGATTCATAAGGATCCATCTAAATTATGGAGTGAAGGTTATTATTGTAAGAAAATTCTACCTAAGGAAGGTGTTGATCCCAAATACTTGTGAAATCCATAGAGAAAGATCTCATGATGTATTCTATAGTTTTAATGGTCTTCTCAGACCAACCATCTATCTGAGGATGATAAGTAGTGTTGTAACTTAACTCTGTATCCAAATTCTACTGAACAATTCTCTAAAAATTTGAGGTAAACCTCATATCCTGATTAGATAGAAATGATTGTGGTATTACCTGAAATATTAACACTTAATTAGTGTATAACCAAGTAAGTTGATCAAGAGATAAATACTCTCTAACAGAAATGAAATGTACTAAATTTATAATAAGATCTACTATAACCCAAATATCATTACACCCTTTAGATGTTTTGGAGAGTTCGATGAAATAATCCATGGTAATGTTTTACCATTTCCATTTTAGTATGGGTAATGGTTGTAACATCACTTTATAAATATCTCTCAAGTCTTAACTTGATAGCATAACAAGAAATAAGAAATATACTCTACAATATATCTCTTAATTCCATCCTTCCAGAAAAACTCTTTCATGTCTTTATACATCTTTGTACTACCAGGATGAATATAGAGTGAAGAACTATGAGAATAATCCATCATATACTTATTAAAATCTAATAATGAAGGGAAAAATAAAAGTTTCCTTAAAATTATTATTCTATCACGATAAAGGTTGCAATTAGGAACATTTCTCACCTTTTATTTCATCTCTATATCTTCCTTCTGCACCTCTTTAGTCTTTACAAGGATAGATGGATGAGCACTCATTTGAGAAAGATAAGATTTCTCCCCTTCATTTAATATTTCAAGATCCATCCTTTGAAAGTCCAGAAATTCAGTATCTTTTTTTATCCTCATCATGTATGAGAAAACATGATCCTTTTGACTATGAGAATCCACTACCTTGTTTGATTTCCCAGGGTGGTCATGTATTGAGATGTCATAATCTTTAATTAGATCCAACTGTCTTCTTTTGAGAATGTTCATCTCATTTTTTGTGAAAATATACTTTAAAATTTTATTATCAGTATATATGTCACACCATTATTCATATATATAATTCCTCCATATCATTAATGAAAAAATTACTATATATAACTCCAAATCATGAGTTGGATAATTTTTATCATAGACCTTGAATTATCATGGGGCATAATCTATAACCATATCATTCTACATGAAGATTAATCCTAGTACCTTATTTTATGGATCATTATAGATTACAAACCCTTCTCCACTGAAGGGTTTTATATACATTGGTGCACCTAAAATCATTCTCTTTAATTACTTAAAAAATTTCTCACATTTATTTATCCAAAGGTACATGTCTCCCTTCTGAGTTAACATTGTTAGCGGATTTGATATCCTAGAGAAATTATCCACAAAGCACTGATAATATCAATCAAAACCAAGAAAACTACATATCTTAGTCACAATGTTGTCCTAGTCCAATGTTCAATAACTTCATAAAAATTCTAAAATTACCTTCATGCTCTTCCTTAGTCAATGAATAAAGAAGAATATCATTTATATAGACTACCAAAAACTAATCAATGTAATATATAAAGAATCTATTCATTAAATCCATGATAACAGTGGGGGAATTAGTAAGACCAAATGACACCACTATAAATTCATAGTTTCCATACATTTTACATAATTCAGTCTTGGATATACCCCCTTTCTCGACCCTCAATTTATGATATCTAGAATTGAGATTAATCTTGGATAAGTATTGATCCTCAAGTAGTTGATCAAACAAGCCATCAATAGGGGGCAAAGGGTACTTTTTCTTTATAGTGATCTTAAGTTCTCAATAGTCAATTAAGAGTTTCATTAATCTATATTTATTCTTAAAAAATAGAATAGGTTCACCCCAATGCGATTCACTTGGCTAAATGAGTCACTTTTTCAAGATTTTCCTAGTGTTGTTTCATTAATTCCTGCAACTCAATCGTGGCCATTATTTATGGAGTCTTGGTTTATCAACATGTTTGAGTTATAATGAAATCAAAAATTCATGTTTCCATGAAAGATAATGAAAATATTTTAAAAATACATCAATAAAATAAAATACAATTGGAATATCTTAGATGTTGAGTTTCTCCCCAACTATCTCAGATAAACACCCCTTTTAAACATAAATCATAACCCATAAGATGAATGAAATTTCCATTGGAAGTTAATTTTTTTCATCAAACTCATAGGTGATCATAGGTTTGTTTAGAATATCAAATGTAAATTCCATTAATTGGAAATTGATGTGGTATTTTTTTAAATAAATATAGTATAATCCAAAAATAACATCAAATTCAACTAAAGAAATAATGAAAAGATTTATAGGAAAAACATTCCCACAAACTTCAACCAGAGAGGAATCATATACTTAGGATGAAATAATAATACCATTAGGGGGTTTTACTAGTAAATAAACATCTATTTTTTTGAGGTGGTACTATGTTACCCTTAGAAAAGTCTTTAGATATAAAAGATTAGGTAGATCTAGAATCAAACAAGACATGAGCTGTTCTAGAGTGGAAGATAAGTGTAGCTTTCACCACATTGTTATCATACCCCTCATTAAAAATAGCGATCACTTGAGATATTCTTTTTTCCTATGGGATTAAGAAGTTTTGAAATCATTCATCCTTATTAACCCTTATATTTGGTCATTGGTTATCTTAATTCCTATACACCTTGCATTTAAAACACTAAAGTATGGGTGGTGTATTTTGTGGTGCTTTATCATTATTTTCATCATTAGCTAACTTCTTACCATCACTTCAATATTTTTTTGACCAATTATGGTCATTTCTATAATTTAATCATTTACCAGTTACCTTAAGAAAATTTCCCCTAGGTTTCCTTTCACATATTTATCATAAATGGAAGATCATATTCTTCTCTCTATGGTTTTTAAAATTTTCTTTTAATTCCATTTTTCATTTCTTGTCAATACCATGATATTTATGGGTAAATATAATCTCAATATCCACCTTGATATCACATAAAATGATTTATGTATATCTACTAAAGTCCTTTATGGATAACTCCCTTCATATAATTGGTTTTAATCTATTGAAGAATTTATCAACCTCACTTTTAGGCTAGATGATAGTACTAAAAGCAGACCTCACAAGTCTTGTAAAAATTTACTTATAGGTACAAATAGATTCATCACCATTTTGTTTCAGATTAATGAATTCTTTATCCATTTTTACATGAATAATACATGAAAATTACTTATTATGAATTAAGCTTTTAATATCTTATAACTCTATAATGTCAATTTATTATTGTTCTCTCATGTTCCAAATAATATTACAAAATTGATATTCTTAAACTTCTAAATTATAAACATAAAAATATTCTCATGTTTTAAACACTAAATAATGGAAAATATATTCTTCAATTGTTCTGATCAATTTCTTAGACACTAGTGGATCAGTGGACCCACTAAAAGAATCTTAGAATTCCTCCTAAAGGGATTAATAGAATGTTGTTCCCTCATTTTCTAATTTGGAATATAATAATGATTCACATCTTAAGAAACTTGTTTGATCATAGTAAAAATTATTTTTCATTATAGGTCCAATAACATTCTGTTTCTTTGGAGGAAAATCATTTCATTTCCTATCACATTCAGCATTAACGTGTTTCATTTAGGTTCCAACCATTGACTATAACCAAAAAACATAGTTTAAGAAAAAATAATCATGGTGGTAAAACAAATAATCCTGAAAATAATTTATATGATGTCTAAATCATGACACTATATTCTATGAATCATTATGCTTAACTGAGTTCATTCATGATCATTGCCAAATATTTAGTATTTTATCTTATAATTTGACTTATCCTTAGGGTTATTAGTAAAGTTTTCTTATCCTTGTTTTTAAAGGTTAAATAAAAAATCTTTGATACCAACTATATCAACCCATAATTTTCATACATAGATATTATATCAAAGTAAATGAATATTCTTTACATAACATAATGATATATTCCTAAATTATATATGTTTAGTATCTTTGGAAACGTGGAAACATAGAAAACTGATTCATAATAGCTCTATATTGTCTCCCACTTAGATCTTAAAAAATATCTCTATTATTAGACATATCATATATGAAAAATTTCTTCATAACTCAAGAAAGGAAATAAAATAAAGAGTGATCTCTGATTCTAAATAAGGATAAAAATGGGATATATCAATGATCATATAAGTATAACATGAGAAAAAGGGAGTAAGAACATGATATTAACATCTAAAAACCATACCCTGCATATCATATATCATAATCTTGAGTCATATAATAAAACTTGGCAGTTCATAATACATGAATAATAAAGTAATAAAAGAGCATGGTCCATGAGAGTATAAAATTGGAATACGACATGTATTTTTGGAATACACATAATCATGAAATATCACTTCATTAGTAGCCAAGGATATTTTCCAAGACTATCATAGTGGAATGGGTTCACTCTAGAATCCATCATAGTAGCCAAGGTTCACTCTAAAGACTATTATAGTGTAAAACATCCTAGACTAAACATGGTTCACTCACCATTATATTCCTATTTATATAATGAGATATCAATATTTACCCAATTAATTAGAGGGAGATATAGTTCCTACCTTTTAAATATTTAAAATCATAAATATGTGTTCTAAAAGATTATAAAACATTAATCGTATCAGAACCCATGAAACAAAATGGGGTTCATAAACATTTCATTGTAGCATAAACCATGGGAAAGAAATGGATTTAATAAAAATCATGACATAATAATCATAAACTATATGTAGGAATAATAAATATGGTATCGATGGATGATATTCCTTGTAAATATTAAGCAAGTTTGAAGGTTTTTTTCATTGATAAATCAAAAATAGCATTAAAAGATTCTTGATGAAAATAAACTTTCTATTTTTAAATCACTTATTTAATATTTAAAATTTACAAAATATTATGTAATTTTTTTTTAAAATAACCATGGAAACATATATATTATTCTTAAAAACATTGATTTTTCATGATGGTGGGAAATTCCATTCATGTTGTATAAGTTAAAAGAACATTCCTTCCATACTTTTGTTAGAAAAGTCACAAATTACCATATTTGGAAAATACAAGAACATTCCTTTAAAACTATTTTAAAAAAATTAAAACATGGGTAAAAATGACATTAATAAATCAAATTATAATAGTGAAAACCTTCTTTAATTTTTTTTAGAAAACATGGATATGGAAGAAAATGTTTTTTCAACCGAAGCGATAAATGAAATCAATTTTCCTTAAAAACATATTTTTAGTATCTTGAGTACATAAGGTGAGAAAAATGAAAGTAAAACATGTATTTTAAATAAATTAATTGAGGATAAAAAAATTCATGAGTATATTTATAGTTATATCATAATATTTTTTCATCATAACCTGATTATAAATAGTTTTAATAAATAATGAGATTGTAACATAAAACCCTTATCTCGAGTTTTATTTTCGTAAAAATCACTTTAACATTTAATATAATGAATTTATATTTATTATAATTCTATAAAAATATTAATTTTAATACTTATAGTATCATATATTTTCTCTTTATAACATTTTAACACCCCCTTTTATCAATAGTTCCTTATTAAAATTGTTGTTTCTAGGTGTTAACTATTTCGTTTACCATGAGTATTTCAGTACACCAATTTCAGTATTTGTACATTTATCATGGATAAATCACATATATATTATTAAAAATGATATAAATATAATATATATTCATTATATACATATTTATATTCAAACATAAAATTTAGATATAGAAAAATGAATTACACCTTTCATGGAGATGGTAGGCCGTAGGTACACATGATTGTTGTTTTTATTTTTCAATGGATGAAATAAAATAAAAGTAAATATTAATTAAACATTAAAGAATAATTATTATAATATATATATATATATATATATATATATATTCACAAAATCCATTCCCATTACCTTCCAAGTAAAATATAAATTAAAAACTAATCACATCGCTTCGTGGAGGTGGTTGTCCATATGTACGCACATGTGACATAATTGATTACAAAAGGATTGGATGGAAATAATTTAGAAATTATATTATCATTATATAAGTATAATTTTGTCATAAATATCATATATAAATATTAAAATCATCATAATAACCAACCATAAAATATGGTGATGGAAAATGAATTGTATCATTATGCGGAGACGGTAATCCATACATACACACAAACAATACCTTTACTTCCCATTTAGAGGGAAAGTGGGTGGGTAATATTGTTTTAATAATTATAATATAATTTGAATATATTTATTATAATTAATTTATTATTTTATGAATAATATAATATGTTTAAAATATGTAAAATAATAATTAAGAAGAAAGTGATCGGTTAAGGCAATTACCTATTATTTGAAATGACTCCTTTAGATCTCCTCTTAAGGGATCTAGAGTTGGCATTTTGGAAATACCAAAACCTAGATAATGTTTCTATATAATTTTATAAGATAAATTGGTAGATTTTAGTTGAGTTAAAAAGATTAAAGTGGTGAAAATAAATGAGGGAGGAGGTGGCTTTTATAATTGAAGTGGGAGGCAATTTTGAAAATTCACAAAATATTAAATTATAATAAATTTATTCTCATTTCAAATTCCCCCAAATGGCTAGGTATTAAAAGATAATGTAGGATATGGTTGTAATACCATCAAAAAATAGAAGTTATATAAGTTTTGTCATCATTTTAACCCTTATAATTTTGATTAACCATTAGTAAACCAAACTTAATTTTAACAACGGTAATAACTTTTTCATTAATAAAGGGTTGTAATTTTTGCATATAAAGTGAAAATTGAACCATAAATAGACAATTTATGGAATTTTAGACATTATAATATTAAAATTCTCTTATTTCAATAATTTTTTCAATTTTAAATAAATTAATAAAATATTATTTTGTTAAAATATTATTATTGTCAATTTTGACACAATTCATTTAAGTTAACTTAAATGATATAAATACAAAGTTATAATTCGAATATAATCTTTTAAATCATCTATAATATGTCATATTAAGCTATAAATATCATGTAACACGATGAATTACACAAATTGTATAACTTTTAATATTTTTGAAATCATTCATTTTATTTTTCCACAAATTGAATAAATACTCTTTTAGCATTGTGTAAGAGTTTAAGATAATTATATAATACCTTAAAATTATAAAGAAATTAACATCATGAATATAATTTAATTATTAATTAAATTATTATTAGGACTAATTCACAACTAGTTTTCCCCATGTGAACACATAAAGGATATTTAAAACTAAGAGTGTGACATTTTGTAACTTTATTTAATTTAAATAATATATAAATAAATTTCAAGGAAAAGTGACTATTAAACTAATTAATTTCCATAATATTATGTTAAGTTTTAAATTAATTCATACAATAAGAATTAGGATGAATAATTATGGCCTTATTACTTATTCGAATTCTAGATTAACCCGATTTACCCTTTATTGAGGTGATAAGTTTTACCTCTGTTACTATTCATATCAACCAAAAATAAAAGTGTCATATTTACAAAATTTAAACCTCCTAATTATCAATATTAAATTAAATTTATCTAATTAAATAACCATGAATTATGGAAATTAATTTTAAAGTAAGTGTACAAAATGCGATAAAAAAATCTTTTTTATAAAAAATACATTTTAAGCATAAAACTGGATTTTTTCTCATCCCATGCATAGAAAAATATTTTTTTGAATGTTTAAAAATTTTAATCAAGTAAAAATTATTTAAATTACATTAAAATAATTCAAAAATATTTATTATTTTAATTTATTAATATAAAAATTTCATTGCATGGATAAAAACAATATTTTAGAAAAAGCATCCTTTTTTATTTTCAAATATTTTTTGTTTTGAATTATAATCAAATGATAATTGATGAATTCATTTTTAAAATTTGTAGACCATATATTTTTCATAATTCACTTATTACTATTCATAGCTACCAATCCAATGGCTAGAAGATAATAGACACATAATATTTTAATATTGTTACGCGGTTTATCTAAACTCATTATTGCATGTAATAGAATCTTTTGAGTAAATAAATTTTTTTAAAGATAAATATTTCATAAAATATTAGGTTGTTACATTATATCCATATTAAAATTATGTTTTCCCTCAAAATCCATCACTATGATGTAAATAGATTAGGATACTTCTGGATCATAATATCCTTTGGTTCCCATGTAGCATCCTCAAATTGGTGGTTTCACCCCAAAATTTTGACTAGGTGAGTGACCTTATTTTGTATAACCCTATATCTATGATACAAAATATATATCTATTTTTCTTCATAATAATGATCTTGATTCATTTGTACAACCTATGATTTCAATATATGTAATAGATCAGGTATGTACATCCTTAGGAGAGATAAATGGAAAACATCATGAACTTATGGGAGATTCAGGGGAAGTGCCAAATGATAAGATATCATCCTGATATGATCAATAATTTCAAAAGGACTGATATAACTAGGGATTAACTTGTACTTCTTTTCAAATCTCATCACCCTCTTCCAGGGATATAGTCATAGGAATAACTTATCACAAACTTTAAACTATATATATTCTCAATGATTGTCAGCATAAATTTGTAGTTGACTCTTTGCTTATATTAGGTGTTATTGAATAGATCTAACCTTCTCTATAATTTCCTTAGCTAGATTAGGTTGCAATCAATTTTTTCTCCAAATTTACTCTAGTATGTTGTATTTATGAACTTCCTAACATAGAGGTTTCCATAAAGATACATCTAAATGTTGAAATGAAAGTTATTATAGTATGAAAATTATACTAAAGGAAGGTGTTGATCCCAAACACATTTAAAATACATAGTGAATGATCTTATCATATCTTATAGATTTTGAATGGTCCTCTCAGAATGAAATTTTTTCTAGGGTTGATAAGCAATGATGAAACTTAACCATGTATCGAGAGTCTACTAAAGACTTTTCCAAAACTTCAAGGCAAACCTAAAATCCCAATAAGATACAATTGATAGTGGTATACCATGAAATATTACCACTTCTTTAATTTATAACCAAGTAAGTTGATAAAGAGAGAAATATTATCCAATGGAAATAAAGTATGATGAATTTTTAAGGTGATTGGATACTACCCAAATAATATTATTCTATTTAGATGTTTTGGGGAGTCTGAAAACAAAATCTATAGTAATGTTTTACCATTTCTATTCTGGTATGTGTAATGATTTTAATATCCCCTTATACTATTTTTTTAGCCTTCAATTTATAACATACCAAGAAATAAGAAACATACTCTTTCATATCTCTATTCATGACATACCACCATAAATAATCTTTCAAATCTCTATACATATTTACAATTCTATGATGAATAGAGAATAAAGAACTATGAGTTTCATCCATTAGATCCTTCTTCAAATCTGGTACCCAAGGGATAAGTACACAGCTCCTGAACCTTATTATTCCTTCATAATCAAGGTTAAACTTAGGAACATTTATTACATTATATTTAAACTATATATCTTACTTATGCACCTCTTTAATCTTAACTTAGATATATGGTTGAATGATCATTTGAGAATGATAATATTTCTCCCCTTCATTCAAGATTTCAAGATCAATCCTTTGAAATTCCATAAATATTGGATTTTTTATCCTCATTATAGATAGGATTACACGATCCTTTTGAATTATCACATTTTCCACCTTGTTCACTTTCCTAGGGTGGTAATGTATTGAATATTCATAATACTGAATCATCCCCAACCATATTTTTGATTAATGTTCAGCTCTCTTGAGTGAAAATATACTTTATAATTTTTTGATTAGTATATATGTCACACCTTTATCCGTAGAGGTAATGCTTATATATCTTTAATGAAAAAATTACCACAGCTAACTCCAAATAATGTGTCAAATAATTTTTCTCATGAACCTTAAATTATCATGAGGCATAAGATATAACCATATCATTATTCATGAGGATGCATCCCTGTCCCTTATTTTATGTATCACTATAGATTACAAATGCTTATCTACTCTAGGGTTGTGTAAGTATAGGTGTTCTGACTAGCCTCCTCTTAAGTTCCTTAAAATATTCCTCACACTCATCCATCCAAAGGAACTTGGATCCCTTCTGAGTTAACTTGGCGAGTGGATTCAATAGACAAGAAAAATTCTGCGCAAATCACTGATAATATCCATCAAAACCAAGAAAAATACATATATTAGTCAAATTGGTTGACCCAAGCCAATGTTCAATAACTTATATCTTTTAAGGGCTTACTAATATACCCTCAATTGAGATTATATGACCCAATAATGAAACTTTCCCATGAAAACATTTACACTTGTTAAATTTTTCATAGTTTTTTCCCTTCTCTAGAGCCTTGAGCACAATCCTAAAATTATATACATGATCTTCCTTGAATTTTTAATAAATAATAATATCATATATAAAGACAACCAAAAACTAATCAAGGTCATCTCTAAAGATTGTAATCATCAAATCCATGAATATAATGGGGGCATTAGTAATACCAAATTACATCACTATAAATTCATAGTTTCTATAACTTGTACTAAATATTTTCTTATGTATATACTTATTCTTGACCCTAAATTGATGATATCTAAAACAAATATAAAACATGATTTTTTTGAGCTCTACATAGTTGATCAAACAATTCACCAATTTGGGGCTATAGGGTACTTTTTCTTGATAGCGATCTTATTAAGTTCTCAATAGTAAATAATGAGTCATATTTAGCTATCATTATTCTTAAAAAATATAATAGGTACACCCCAAGGTGATTCAATAGTAAAAATGAATCCCTTGTTGAGATTCTCCTAAATTTTCTTCTTTATTTCTTGTAACTCAATTGGGGCCATTCTCTATGGAGTCTTGGAAATAGGAGTACCACCATGTATGATTTATATTGAAAACTCAACTTCATGATTTTTTGTAATACCGGGAAACTCTTTTGAAAAATACATAAATAAACTCCAATATAATAAGAATACTTTGATGTTGTGTTTCTCCCCAACCATCTAAGATAAACACCCCTTTTTAATAGAAATAATAACCCATACAATGGATGTAATTTTTATAGAAAGTTAATTTTTGTCATTAAAATTATAAGTGATCATAGGTTGGTTCATTATATTAAACATAACTTCCCTTACTCAACAATTTTTGTGGGTTTTATGTAAAGAAATCCAATCCATAATCAAAATAACAAAAAATTCAACTAGAGTATGAATGAAAATATTTTCAAGAAACCCATTCCAATAAACTTCAACTAGAAGGGAATCATAGTCTCGGGATGCAATAATAATACCATTATGGGGTTTTACTACTAACTCAATATCTAATTTTTGAGGTGGTACTGTGATTCCCATAGAAAATTATTTAGATATAAAATAGTCGGATGATCCAGAATCAAATAAGACATTAGTAGTTCTGGAGTGGATGGTAAGTGTACCATTCACCACATCATTATCATACCCCTCATCATAAATAGGGATCTAATGATATTTCTCTTTGTCTCTAGTCTTAATAGGTTTTTAGAATCAATGATAATTATTAACCCTCATATTTGGGCACTTGTTAGCATAATGACCATACTCCTTGCATTTAAAACACTAGAGTATGGGTTGTGCATTCAATGACTCTTTCTCTTTATTCACATAAATAGATAACTTCTTCCCATCACATTAGAATTTTATTTTCCAATGACATTAATTTCCATAGTTGAAACATTTACAAGTTCCCTTAAGATAATTTCTCCCATGTTTCTTTACACATTTTTAGCATAAAGGAATGCCCATATTATTATCTCTATGGTTTTTAGAATTTCCTTTAAATTTAATTTTTCATTTCTTATCAAAACCATGAGATTTATGGGTAACTCTAATCTAAATATCCACCATGATATCACATTTAATGATTTGTTCATAGATATTGAAGTACCTTATTGATAAATCCCTTTAGAGAATTGGTTTAAGACACTCAAGAATCAATCAACCATAATTTTAGGTTAGATGATAATACTAGAAGTATACATTACAAGTATTATAAAAATTTTCTTATAGGTACTAACAGATTCATCATCCTTTTATTTAAACTTAAGGAATTACTTATCCATTTTTATATTAATAATACAACTAAAATACTTAATAATAAATAATCTCTTAAAATCATTTAAATCTATAGAGTCAATTTATTATTATTCTATTATGTGCTTGATAAGAATGTACCCTTGATTTTATCTTCCTTTTAAATGATAAAAATACAAAATAACTTTCTCATGTTTCAAACACTAAATAACAAAAAATAACTTTTCAATGGTACTGATTTATTACTCAATGACTAGTGGATTAATCATCTCACTAAAATAAGATGGATGTGCCTCATGAAGGACTCAAAAAATGTTGTTTCCTGTTTTTCTCATTTTGAATCTCATCTTGATTTATATAATGAGAAAATTATTTGAACATAAAAGAAATATTTTTCATTCAAGCTCCCACTACATTTGGTAGCTTAAGAGGACAATCATTGAATTATCCAACAAATTCAGAATTGACATGATTTCTTTAGGTTCCATCCATTGACTAAAATAAATAATCATATCGTGAGAAATAGTAATCATGTTGGTAGACCACATAATCCTGAAAATAATTTATTAGATATCTAAATCATGAGAACTTATTCTATGAAACCATAGGATTATCCTAGTTCATTCATGATAATTACAAAAAAACTAGGATTTTATATTATACTTTGACTTATCCCTATGGTTCTTAATAAAGTTTTCTTATCCTTGTTTTAAAAGGTTGACTATACCTTTATATGATACCAACTATAGTGACCCATAATTTTTATACATAGATTTTATATATAAGTAAATGAATATTCTTGGCATAACATAAAATTAATGCTATTATTGTATAGGTCTAGTATCTTTGGAAACTTGGAATCGTAAACAAATGGTTTATAATAGTTATACATTATCTCTCACTTAGATATTTATAACTATCACCCTTCTTAGTCATATCATATAGAAAACCATTCTTTATAACCTGGGAAAGTAAATATAAGAAATGGTGATCTCTACTGGCTAGTAAGGATAAATAAGGAAGATATCCATGATCATATAAGTATAACATGAGAAAAAGTGTATGAGAACATGAGCTTAAAATTTTAAAACCATACCCTACATATCATATATTAGAATCTTGAGTTATGGCATAAAATCTTGGAAGTTCATAAGAGGTGAATCATAAAGGAATCAAAGAACATGTGCCATGGAAGCATAAAATAAACATAATACATAAAATTATGGAATACACATATGAATAGAAAATCATTTCATTAGTAGTCTAGGATATTTTCCAATATTATCATATTGAAATGTTTTCACTCCCAAGACTATCATAATGGACAAAGTCCTTTATTGAATTGGGTTCAATTCCTATTCTAGTCATGTTTATCTCATGATATATCAATATTTACACAATTAATTTGAGGTAGACATAGGTAGCACACATCACATAATAAAAATCATAAATATTTATTTTATAAGATCATAAAAAATTTTTCATATTAGAACCCATGAAAATAAATGGGTTTCATAAATATTTAATCATAGTATAATCCATGGAAAATAAATGGGTTTAATAAAAAATCATTCCATCAGAATAATAAACCATCTAAAGAAAGAATAAAGATGGTATAATTGGATCATATTCACAGTAAATTATAAGAAACATAGAAGTTTTTTTATCATTTATGAATCAAAATATAATTAAAACTTTTTGAGGAAAATAACCTTTCCATTTTAAAATAACTTCTTTAAAGTATAAAAATGTCCAAAATATTATGTAAAAAATTTTATTCTAAAATAACCATTGGAAAATGTTAATTAATCTTCACAATATTGAGTTTTTATGATTAAAAAAAATTATATTCATGCTTTATAAGTTAAAAAAATTCCTTACATTTTTTTGGAAAATTCACATAGTACCTTGTTGGTAAAAAAAATAAGAATATTTATTTAAAAAAAATTAAAAAGTAAAAATGGGTAAAAATGTATTAAAATAATAAATTGGGAATATCGAAAACCTTATTTAAATATTTTTTTTATAAAACATAGATATGGAAAAAATGGTTTTTCGATCGAAGAGAGAAATAAAGTCGATTTCCCTTAAAAACATATTTTTGGTCTCTTGAGTACATAAGTTGAGTAAAATGAAAGGAAAACATGTAATTTAAAGAAATAACCATAGGATAGTAAAATTAATGAGTATCTTGAGAGGTAGATCTTAATATTTCATCATCATAATTTAATCATAAACAATCCTGATAAAGAATGAGATTGTAACATAAAACCCTTACCTCGAGTTCACATTACTTTGAAAGCATTCTAAACTCCTTTATAATTAATTTAAAATTATTATAATTCTATATAATTTTAATTTTAATACTTATAATATCATATATTATCCCTTTATAATTATTCAACACCCCCTTCTATCTATAGTTCTTTATTAAAATTGTCATTTCAAGGTGTTAATTGTTTCATTTATCATGGGTATTTGAGTTCATTAGTTCTAATACTTGTATATTTATCTTGTTTTAATCATTTAAATAATATTAATAATGATATAAATGTCATATATATTAATTATATACATACTTTTAGTCATCCATAAATTCTATAAAGATAAAAATGAATTACTCCATTCATAGAGGCGATAGGTCATATGTTCACATGTACGTTGTTTTAATTTTTTTTATGAATAAAGGTAAATAATAATTTAGATTTACAGAATCATTATTATATTATATATATCATATTTTTTCTGGAAATATATCCTCATTACCATCCAATTAAAATATGAATGAAAAAAATCACGTCACGATGTTGTAACCCACACGTACATATGGGCGACGTTGTCGTTTCCTAAAGGTTTAGATGCTGAAAAGGTAGAAATAATATTATCATTATAGAAATATAATTTTTTCACAAATATCATATATAAACATTAAGCTCATCATAATATCCATCCATAAAATATAGTGATGAAAAATGAGTTGTACTGTTAGTTGGCGATGTTAAGTCGTACGTACGCTCGAGCGTACTTTCACTTCCCATTTGATGAGAAAGAGGGTGGATAATGGTGTTTTAATAATAATAATAAAATTTTAGTATATTTTGGATACTTATTTTATTATTTTATGAATAATATAATATTTTTATAAGAGTTGAAATAGGAATTATGAAGAACATGATCGGTTAAGGTAGTTACTCTTCTTTGAAATGACTCTTGGAGATCTCCTCTTAAGGGATCTAGGGTTGGTCTTTTGGGAATAATAGTACCACTAGAATGTGTCTAGGGAAGTTATAAGAGAAATTGTTAGAGTTTAGTTTATCTATAAGGCTCCAAGTGGTGTAAATAAGTGAGGGAGGAGGTTCCCTTTTGTAATTGAGGTGAGGGGAACTTTTTGAATTTGTAAAAATATTAAATTATCAAAAATTTATTCCCAGTAAAAATGACTCAAAATGGGAAGTTATTTAAATATAAGGTTTTATAGGGTTTTAATCCCATAAAACAATAGAATTTATACATGTTTTGGTGTCATTTTAAACCTTATCATTTCGATTAACCCTTAGTTAACCAATTTTAATTTTAACCATGATAACAAAATTTTCATTATTAAAGGGTTGTAATTTTTACTTATAAGGTGAAATTTGGAACATAAATGGAAAAATTATGACATATTAAACCAAATAATAACCACCTTATCTTATTTCAATATTTTTATTTTTTTAATAATTTAATAAAATATTATTTTGATAAAATATCATTATTATGAATTTTGACAATATTCATTTAATTTGACTTAAAAGACAAAAAAAAGTTATAATCAAAATATAATAATTTAAAGAAACTATTATATGTAATATTAACCTATAAAATTCATGTAACACAATAAATTACTCAAATTTCATCACTTTAAATATTTTCAAAATCATTTATTTTATTTTTTCATTAATTGAATAAATACTATTTTAGTGTTGTATAAGTATTTAAGGTAATTATACAATACAAAAAAATTATAAATAAATCACCATAATTAATATAATTTTATTATACACAAAATTATTAATAATAATATTCCATAACTAGTTTTGTTCCTATGTGAACACATAAAGGATATTTAAAATCAAGAGAGTGACATAGTGGAAATTTCTTTGATTTAAATAATATATAAATTATTTGCATGAAAATTTTTCCATTAAACAAATAAATTTAGATATTAAGGTGATAAGGGTCAAATTAAAATCATTAAATAAAAATTATGATAAAAAAATTATGGGCTTATAACTTATTTTTAATCTAGATTAACCCGATTTACCCTTTACCAAGGTGATAAAGTTTACCATGGTTTTTATTTATATTAACCAAAATTAAAAGGATAATAATTAACAAATATAAAACAAATGATTATAAATATGTAATTAATTTTATCTAATTAAATACCTTTAAATTTGAGGTGATTATTTTAAATTAAGTGTTCAAAATTCTACAAATACTGATTTTTAGAGAAAATACATTTTAAGCCTAAAAGTGGATTTGTTATTATCCTATTCTTAGAAAAAAGTTTGTTGAAAATTTAAAACATTTGATCAAGTAAATAATATAGAAATTTAATTAAAATCATTCACAAATATTTATTAATTTTATTTATTAATATAAAAAATACATTACGCGTGTAAAAATAAATTTTCAAAAAAAACATCACTTTTATTTTCAAATATTATTTATTTTTAATTATAATCATTTTTAAAATAATGAATTCATTTTATAGAAGTGTAGAAAATATATTTTTCATAATTAAGTTATTACTATTCATATCTATGAATCCAATCTCTTAGAGGAAATGAAAATATGATATTTTAATAATGTTATTCAGTTTATACAAACTCAAAGTCGCATGTAACACAAACCATAGAAGAAATATGATTGTTTAAAGAGAAATATTTAATAAAAAAATTGGGGTGTTACAAAAGACCTAGAGGGAAATCCCCCCTTCCCTCTCCATAACTATGATATAATATTATAATTTCCTTATTACAATCAATGACAATCAATATAAAGCACTAGGTTCCTCCATGCTAGCACCCGAGATATCGAGGGCATTATTCAAAGATTATTTGATAACACATGTTTACTACTATAGGAATCCTAGCTTCGATTATCACCTAAAATTATGATATTAAAATAATGATATTTAAATCGATTGAAGAATAATTATCAATTATTAAGTAATTATAGTTTTAAATTAATTATAAATTAAATGTAAAATACCCTCTCTAAAATATTTTTGGGTTTCTTCATCATGTTATTCAGATATTTTCCATTGAAATTGATGAAAAACCAATGTTGGAAATTTCCCCTATTCTTCTGCTCTACCCCAAAACCATAAAGTGGTATCTGACCATTGATATTATAATTTATAATTATTTATTATTTATTTTATCAATTTACAAATTTGTTTGTTAGTATTTGTTTCTAATTTTTCATTCATTAATCTAAAAGTCAAGATAACACATTAATCTAAATTCATATGACCAAGAATAGTGAAAGAACACATGAAAAATGATTGAATATCCCATTCAGATTTTCCAAGGTTTCCAGATGCATGACCGAAATACACAACATGTAATGGTAAATTACACAACGTGTACCCATAGTCATACATATAAGGTTTGAGCCATGTTAATCACATAATTAGATATGAATTAGTACATGGTGTCATTACATATTATGTATTGACCACCAGCAAACACGTATCTTGAAAAGGACTACATTATATGTAGTTGTTGTACATACTGTGTAACCCCACACGATATTGACCATGTGTAAATTAAAAAAAAAATTGGGTGGTTAAAGTACATGACATCATTACATTCTACTTATAGACTGAAAGCCACAAAACTTGGAAAGATAACAATTATATGGAATCTTACTAGATGTACACATCAGGTAACACATGATAACCCATGCAGGATACATGTTGATACCCAAGGAATATTTTATGACTGACCAAAAAGAGATTACATGATGTGTTATCGAATGTATACACTGTATAAAATGTACTAACTCATGCAAGGTACCTATCGATGACGGTCTATAATTTGGTTTAACATGTGGATAATTAAATAAATACCTAACTACACAATATGTAGGTGGATGTACACACCAGGAAATAGGTGTAATTTAAGACTAGATACAAATCGAGTGATTTTTGGAATGTCGTGTGTGAATAAATACTTAATAAAAAAATACCCACATAATTATGAAACTACATGATGTATTGGGTCATCATACACATTGTATACTTTACATGAATTTCCAATGGTGCATACTGCATATATTTATGGTATGTCATGTAGTCATACAAATTTTTACATACTATGTGGCTTGACCTATAGAACAACATGTCATATAGTCATACATTCCATGTAAGTACACAATACATGATAAGGACTATACACAGTGTAATATACATGTTGTGTCAAATGAAAGAATATGAGATGTAACAATTAAACACTATAAATAGATTTAATCAGATGTAGAAGGGTACATACTATGTCACTTATAGTATATTTCATGTATATATTAAATTCTAGTAATTAATTTAAATTGAAAATGTGGGAACATGTTGTGTTACCTCATCAATACATGTCGTGAATTTAATAATTCTAAATTAAAATTAATAAATTTATTTAAAATAATAAAAGGATGAGAATCTCAAGGAATTATTTGAATTATTATTAAGATAAAGAAATAAATAATTAATTAGTTGATTAATTTATTAATTCTAATAAATTTATCTTAATGAGAATGAATTGAAATTAATTTTAGAATATATGAATTCATAGTCATTTCATGTTGTAATTGATCATGATCTTGATCGACCTTTATATGTGTTGAATTTATTTAATTTAATTATTTATTACATGGAATTTTATGTGATAACTTATTATTAAATTAAATATAATTATTTATGTATCATCCATTCATCCTTTATTATAAATGGGCATATATACCCACAATTTGTTTTATATAACCATAAACCCACAACACCCTTAACTATGAGTAAGTATACATTTGTAAAGGAAGGATCTCCCATCGAGTGGAGAAAGTTCAAGACCAAATCTAAGGTGAAACCAACTAAAGAGATACATAGGTTAACAATAGAAAGCTGTAAGTCGAGCTGAGTCATGGGCTCAAGGAATTATTTCCTCTAGGGTAAAGTTTGGTTTATCACCACTCGATAAACCAACTAGTAGTTAAAGTTCATGATCATATCACATAATTATTTTATTGGCCACTTCATAGTTATTTATTTATTTATGTGATGCATAGATTATTTGAATGATTAGACATGATCATATAGCGTTTATAAATGAACAAGTATGCTAATATAAAATAAAATAAAAATTATCATATGTTAATTATTTTATAAAAATGGTTAATTAATTATATAAAATTCACATAATAGTAAAATGAACATTAAGAAAAAAATAAATAATATAGATACACAAGTTAAACAAAATACCTCAAAGAAAATATTATTTTTGATATCACATCCCATCACTTGAATTAGAATGGAACCATAGTTTGAAGAACTTGTGTAGCCCTTATCATAGATCTTTCAATTATTTAGAAGTTTTTTGTAACACCCAAAGGATTTGAAAATAAATTTAATATTGAATTCATGAAACATTGAGTCTCTACAAAAAAAATTATTATAACCTAGTCAATAAACATAATTTTTCCACTTCTCTAATTTGAATTTTAAAAAACTGAGCTACACAGTTGCATTCAGTAAGATATTTAGAGTCTGATAAGACAAACTTAGTTTTTTGGTGAATAGTAACATACCATTACAAATAGTAATATGAATAGTAATATGACCCTTATAAATAGTAAATCATATTTTTATTTTATTTTCTTAAGGTTATAATATAATGAGATCTTAATTAATTTTTGAAGGTGATATAAAACAAATTATAGTTTTAAAATTTTTACTTTTAGAATAAATTATGATTTAAAAAAAAAATTAATCATATTTAGAAAATTATTTTTGAAAAAATGGAGTTCATTTTTGAATTCTACATGTCAAAAAATGGTTTGGGTGAATTTTTGGGATTTTTCTGAAATACTCAAATTTGTGATGAATAGTAAAATATGGTAATTTACTGTATATATACATTATCAGTTAAATTCACTATTCTTAGAATCATGTATGATGTAATCACACTCGGTTAGAACTCAAATGAACTTATTACTATTATTGGTCACATGAATCAATACTATTGGTTGTCTTGAGGGAAATAATTAAATAATGAATAAGATATTAAAAAAACACCCCTCTCCTCCACTATAACCCTCCCACTCCCTATTCTATTCACCCCTATAAAGACTTGTTACTTGTATAAATTCTGTTCAAATCTACTCCCAAGATCCTAGCCCACATTCAGTATCCCTTGGTCTCATAAAAATACCAAAACCTCTACCCTAAAGAGGCTCTCAAGGAAGATAACTTCAAGATGTAAATTCCTCTTTTCATTTCTTTTATTTCAAGTTGCTTTTATTTCTTTTTTTTCCTAAAATATCTTCATAAAGATGTTATTATAACTACATTAACTTACATGTAATATAATATTTTTATGATAATGGAATAATTCATCATCATCTCACCTTTCCCCTTATTTTATACTAGAAATTAAAACACCACTCGAGATGTGTTAATTTATCACATTCAAGGACGAAGAGTTTTCAATTTCTATTAACATCTTCAATTATGGTCATGAAACCATTTTTATGGTTGAAACATATTATTATATAGGTAATATATCTTATATAAGGTTTTTAATGTTTTTTTACAAATTCTATTGATTTATATATCAAAATGAGTTCGTTGTGATAAAAAATCACCAAATAACCCAAACAATTATCCTTAAAGTTTTATATAATGATCCATATTGAATCCAAATAACCAAATTAATTTTATAAATATGTAATATTCTAGATGTTAAATAATCACATATAACTTCAATTATGTATAACCATTCTCATTCTACATGTTTATCCGTACATGAATATAAGTAAACCAATCACAAAAACCAAGGAAGAAAATGCTCCCAAACAATGAAATTGAATATCTTAACCCATAAAAGGCCTTGAATTAACCTAATAAGGTTATAATAAATAAATTAAATGTATATTAGGTTCTATAATAATTAATTTATGAACCTAAATTTTATTATTCATGTCATTAAGATGAAGTGAGGAACACCTTCAGACTTAAGGTAACAGTTTTCCACCCGATCCTCCATTTTCATTCAGGTTACTTTTATTGTCTACTTACCTCTATGAAATTATTTTGTATTATTATTTAATCCTCATAAATTCTTTTTTAGTTTTCTATATATATTTACCAAACATAATAATTCTTTATTTTATGGGGAGTTACACGTTTTAAAAGGATCTTTCAAAAAATTCTTCCCAAAATACAAGCCCGAGTTAAGGGAATTTCTCAAATTCTTACAGATTTTAAAGGGCATTATATAATATGTTTTTTAAAAAAATTATCTTTATAAAATCACTAATTTTATTATGAAAATAATATCTTACTTAATTTATATTTTTAATTAAATACTTTTCCAAAAGAACTCTTCTTTTCAAAGTAAAAGATTATTTATCTCAAGAATTACTCGATGATTTTATAAGAGTATATTCATCTATTTAAAATCTATTGTTGATTCTTATTTATTATTGAGATTAATATTTATTATATAATATACCATATTTAATTGAATGGTTTATGATTATTTTTACTATGGATGTGCTATCTTAAAACCATTCACCAATTTACTCTGAATGGTTAGTGTTTATGTTTAATGTTCAGGGAAATTTATTTACATTTCATATGTTAGATTCAATATGATTATATATGTTATTTATATTTATACCCACTCATATGAGGATTTAATTGGAATTATTATGTCATGGGTGGGTCCCACTATAGCCTCTCTATGCATTGATAGGTCTCATGAGACAAATATATATGGATATGGAT
This sequence comes from Viscum album, assembly GCA_963277665.1. Lineage (NCBI taxonomy): Eukaryota > Viridiplantae > Streptophyta > Magnoliopsida > Santalales > Viscaceae > Viscum > Viscum album. The sequence continues at coordinate 1,816,404,087 of OY728156.1, forward strand.
GAGGCCTTTCCAATTTGTTATATATGGTTTTGGCTGAGACCTTAATCATTTTTAAATTTCCTAGCAGAGGTCATGATGGTATGTTTCAGAATGTATGGTATATGCATTTCCCTCATTATTAAACTAGTAATTGATAGTTCATGTGGTTATTTTACTAGTAGAATAACCATGATTATGTTTTATTATGGCATTATTTATTCTTCTCTTATTCTTGCCATATTATGTTCAAGTTTTTTCAAAGGCATGTGTTTTTAATTATTCACCATACCTAATTTTTATGTTTATAATATATTCTGATGTATTTATTACCCTTATTGAGCATTTTATATCACCCCTTAAATTTTTTTTATTTTTCCCAGGATGTGAAGAAGTGTATTATGATCGAACTTTAGGGATAACCTAGGAGATATGTATGTTTTCAAAAGAATTTATATCTTTTATTTCTTTTTAAGTTTTAATATTGAACTTATGTACGTATCTTGTTTCCAAATCTTCTAAACTACTCATTACTTTAAGATGCATATTCCTTGTTCATGTGAAAATGTAATAAAATAAGGCACTGACTCTAGGTAACTAGGGTCAGGTCCTTACAATTGGTATTAGTGAAAGTTCAGTAGAAAACTTAGAAACTAGATTTAGAAAACATATATTAGAGAAAAAAAATCTAAGATAGTATTTGAGGATAAGTATAAAATAATATTCTAGAATTTTGGTAAGGAATAGATTATGTGGATATTTCTTGAAAATACATCCCTATCTGGATGCTACAAGTAGACGTAGTTCTGGAACAAATGTACCTAGGATTAAAAACTCCAACAAGGAGTTTCAGGCTTAAACATGGGTATCCTGGTACACAAAATGGGCCTTACTATACACCTTGTTTGACACTCCTTGGGGATATGATTAACATAATTCACATTTTCTTTACAAGACAATATTAGGGATTTAAATGTAATTTTTTCCTTAAGGAAACTATTTTTATGATTATGGTATTAGCCATGCATAGGATTTAAATTTATGTTAAGTATTTTTTTTCTAAGTGGAGATAGTGCATTATGATTCATACCCTAATATAGTGTATGCCATTATTTAGAAATTGCGCAAAGTGGAAGGAATGAAAACCACATGAACATGCATATCCCATGTAGGGATTTCCCTCATATGCAAGATAATGTTGTTGGATATGGAACTGGGACTCGTGTAGAGAAACATATAACTACACTGGGAAAACTTACTCAGGTAATGAACAATAACCTTACTCATATGAAGAATCTGGATCCACAACATGGAGAAGCTATGTTAGATCGCTTTATGAAACAACAACCTCTATTATTTAATGGGACTACAAACCCATTCTTAGCAGAATAATGGATAAGTTTCTTAGAGAAGATATTTATCACCTTGGGAAGTAATGAAAGATAAAGGTTGTTATAGTGGTTTATCATCTTTCAGGAGATGCTGATCAATGGTGGTCACTAATTCAAAACACAAAGGAGGAGTAAGAAATAAAATACTTAGAATGTATTGAATTTAAAGAACTTTTCTTAGAGAAATACTTTCCTTGTGAATAATGAGTAGATATGGAAGGGAAGTTTCTGAATTTGAGGTAAAAAGAAGATGAGAATGTTTAAAAGTATGAAGCTAACTTCACAAGGTTAGAAAGTAATTATATGGACTATATACATAATCTAAGTAGAAAGATTGATCGATTTTTTGATGGCCTAAATCCATTCGTCTGATGGGTATTGGTCTGCCAAACTTTCTCATCACATGAAGACATAGTCTCATATACTATCAAGATAGAAAAAGAGTTCTATAAGTCTTATGAATTTAAAGGAAATCAAGATAATAATAGGGATACTGAAAAATTTGGAAGAGGAAATAAGGAAATGAGGAAGAAGGGAAGAGTTGACTTTCCACCCTGTGATAATTATGGAAGAAAACAACCTAGTGCCTGCTTAAAAGGAAAAGGGGTGTGATACAAGTGTGGACAGAAATAACATCAAGCTAGTGATTTCAAGGGGAATAAATAATCTATTAATGTTTAAAACTATAATTGCAGGGAGATGGGACACTATGATAATGATTTTCCAAAGCATCAAGGAAACATGCAATAGAAAAGGCCAAGGGAGTAGGGATAATATTATGTGATCACCACTACTGATATTGAAGTTTAAAATGATGTGGTGGAAGGTAATTTAATTATTTTCTCAAAATTAGCCAATGATTTATTTTATTTTAGATCATAGTATTCTTTAATATTTTCCTAGTTTTCCAAGAAAATTATATATTTCCAATTTGATTTAATAAGGGAGTTGTCAGTCTAAAATCTAATGGGAAGTATCATTGCAACAAAGATGTTCCAGGCAGTGCCCATTATGGTATATAAACATTCTTTATCTTCTGATTTTATTATCATAACCATAATTGACTTTGATATAATCCTTATTATGTATTAGCTTTCAAATGATGATGTGAAAATATATTGCAAGAAGAAATAGGTTACAATTTTTGAGAATGATGTAGAATCCCTTATCTTTAGAGTAGAAACATCATCATATAGCTCTTATCTGGATCCACCCCTAGTAGCTCTACTTAATGAAATTCTTTGTGAGAATGAGAATGAAATATTTATGGGTGATTAAAGAAATATTCAAATTTATGGCATCACTATTATGAAAGAATATATTGATGTTTTTTTGGAGGATTTACCCAAACATCCTCCAAAGCAGGAATTTGAATTCACTATTGATTTAATTACATGTTCAATACATATATAAAAGACTCTTTATAGAATGGACACTATGGAATTAGTATATTTGAATAAAAAACTAGAGGAATTGAGTGTTAAAGGATTTATTCTCCCTAGTGTTTTTCCATGGGGATCCTCTGTTCTTTTCGTTAAGAAGAAAGATGAATCTATGATGTTGTGCATTGAATACATATAGATCAATGATATAACAATAAAGAATAAGTATATCCTACCTCATATTGATGATTTATTTGATCAATTTCATAGAGCCCAATATTTTTCAAAGATTGACCTTCAATCAGGATATCATCAGTTGCGAGTGAGGAATGAAGATATTACAAAGAAAACATTTCAAACCAGGTATGAGAATTATGAGTTTACAGTAATTCCTTTTGGACTGACTAATGCACCCCCTCTTTTCATGGATCTAATTAATATAGTTTTCAATGAATATATTGATTAATTTCTGGTGGTATTTATTGATGATATCTTGGTATACTCCAAAAGCTACAAAGATCATGAAATTCACTTATGCATTATTCTAAAGACTATTAGAAGAAATTAATTATATAGGAAGTTTAGCAAGTGTGAATTTTGGATTCAATAAGTTTACTTTATTGGCCACATTGTCTTTAAGGATGGAATATCTATTGATCCCATAAAGATAAAGGCTGTTCAAGAATGTCCTACTCCAACGAACATAACTAAGGTTCATAGTTTTATTGGTTTAGCAAGTTATTATCATCATTTCATTAATAACTTCACCCATTTATCCAACCCAATGGCTAAGATTACACATAAAGGGGTTATGTTCTTATGGAAAAAATAATGTGAGGAATGTTTCAAAGAATTGAAGAGGATATTAGTGAATTATTTGATCCTGAATCTACCATCGGGGAATTGTGGATTTGTGATCTATAGTGATGCATCAAAGAAAGGAATTGGTTGTGTCCTTATGCATAATGATATAGTTATTTCATATGCATCAAGGTAGTCAAAAATTCATGAACAAAATTATCCTACCCATGATCTTGAGTTAGAAACTGTAATCTTTGATATGAAGATATGGCGACATTACCTCTATGGTAAAGGATGTGAGATATATACAGATCATAAGAGCTGAAAATATATATTCTCATAGAAATAACTCAACATAAGAAAAATTAGATGGCTTTAACTACTCAAGGATTATGAATTTTCCATACACTACCACCCAGGAAAGTCAAATAAGGTAGCTGATGCAGTGAGCAAGAAGGATCATGGAGTCCTAAAGAAAATGAATATTGAAAGGGATCCTGTGTTTATGGATCTAGTAATTATGGATATGGAAATTATCATAGAAGGTGAAACATCACTACTTTTTCATTTGGTTTCCCAACCATCTTTTTTGTAAAGGATTAAAACTTATTAGTATGAAGATGAGAGTCTTTAAAAGAAAATTAAAGGTGTGAATGATGGGAAGTTGGTTGACTTCATGTGTAAAGATGGAATTCTAAAATTTGGGAAGAGGATATGTGTTACCTCTATACCCAAGAAGAGAAGGGAGTTACTGGATGATGCTCATAGCTCCAATTTCTATATACACCCTTGTATCACTAAAATGTATAGATATTTGAAGGAGCATTTCTAGTGGGACAACATGAAGCAGGAAATTTCTGATTATGTATCAAGATGTTTAGTCTGTCCACAAGTGAAGGCCTAAAGACAACATCCTAGAGGAGTCATGCAACCACTACCAATTCCTACATAAAAATGGGATGACATCACCACCGATTTTATCACTAGATTACCCAAAACTCCAAGGAAGAATGATGTGATATGGGTAATTGTTGATCGAATTACGTAATCTTCACATTTCCTCCCTATATGGAATGATTTACCATTAGAGTTCCTAGCATGAATCTATATCAATGAATTTGAGAGACTTCATGGGGAACCTCTCTCAATTTTGTTTGATTGTGATCTATGATTTACATCGAAATTATGGAAAGAATTTCAGAAAGCTTTAGATACTGAGCTTCGATTGAGCACTTCTTATCACCCTCAAACTGACGGGCAATCAGAGGATGATCCAAACCTTAGAAGACATGTTGAGATCATGTTCACTTGACTTTAAAGGTATGCGGGATCAATATTTACCTTTAGAGTAGTTTTACTGCAATAATAGTTTCCATTCAAGTATTCAAATGGCACAATATAAAGCATTGTATGGAAAGAGATTTCGTACACCAACTTGTTGGGATGAATATGGAGAAAGGAAGCTTGTGGGGCCAGAGGTTGTGGAGGAAACAACAGAAAATGTAAACACTATTTAAACCCATATCAAAGAAGCTCAAATCATACAAAATAGCTATGATGATGATCAAATTAAGGATTGGGAATTTCAAGTTGGAGATCATGTTTTTCTGAAGGTATATCCATGGAAGGGTGTTATAAGATTTGGGAAGAAAGGGAAACAAATCCCTAGGTATATTGGAACTTTTGAAATCCTAAAGAGAATTGGACCTATTGTATATCATTTGGATATGACACCTAGCATGTCTAAAGTACACAATGTGTTCCATGTCTCATTGTTGAGAAAGTACATGCCAAACCCAATGCATGTCCTCACTTATGAAGGTATATAATTGGAACCTGACTTATATTACTGTGAAGATCCAATTCAGATTTTGGACACTAAATAATAGTTTTTGAGAAATTGAACGACTCAGTTGGTAAAGGTACTTTGAAAAAATCATAAAATTGAAGATGCAACATTAGAGCCTGAGGAGCTTATGATGAATACCTAACCAAATATTTTTATGAGGTAACATACTGTGAATTTTGAGGATAAAATTTTTGTAAGTAGGGGAGAATGTAACACCCCAAGGATTTTCAAATAAATTTAATACCGAATTCATGAAATAATGAGTCTCTATAAAATAACATTTGTTACAACCTAGTCAATAAACATAAATTTTCCACTTCTGTGATTTGAATTTTAAAAAACTAACATACACAGTTGTGTTCAATAAGATATTTAAAGTCTGATATGATAAACTTAATTTTTATTGAATAGTAATATACCCTAATGAATATTAATATACCCTTAATATGACCCTTATGAATAGTAAATCATATTATTATTTTATTGTCTTAAGGTTATAATATAATGAAATCTTTGTTAATTTTTTAAGCTGATATAAAACGAATTATAGTTTTAAAATTGTTACTTTTAAAATAAAATATAATTTTATTTAAAACATAAATTAATCATATTTAAAAAATTATTTTCAAAAAATGGAGTTCAGTTTTTGAATTTTTCACATCAAAAAATGGTTTAGATGAATTTTTGGGATTTTTCTGAAATACTTGAAGTTTTGATAAATAGTAAAATACGATAATTTACCATATATATACATTATCAGTTGAATTAACTATTCCTAGAATCATGTGTCACGACCCATCCCCCAGGGCCCGTGCCGCGACTACCCCAAGACCGCCTTCTATAGACCAGGGGCTGGTGACTAGCACCAAAGGAAAAATTCCCTAAAACTGGGAATGCATTCCCTTTATAACCTATAAACACACGCAAAAAAACACACAACAAGATACAAAACACCAAGTAAACTGTATAACAAAAGAGTGTTAAAAGTAAAAGGGGCCAGAATACAAGCCCAACTGGAAAGTACAAGTACAACTGAAATGAAATACAACTGAAGAAAAAGAAAAGACAACTACTAGACCATTCTCTAAGGTTCCTACCTGAAGGGTAGGTGCAGATCGTCTCCTCAGCACTCCATGTATGTTCGTCTCCTCCATGTATTGACAAGCTGTATGGTCCACCTCTGGGTGCTGTCCAGTCCTGGTACTCTTAGCTTCAGTCAGTGCTGTCCGTCATCTGTATCCAACACAACAAGGTGTGGTAATAGCCCGTGTAGGGGTGAGTATGACAATACACAGAAGGGACCCCGAGACCCTCAAGGTCTCACAAAATCCATCTAGGATAAACCACAAAGTATGAAATCAACAAATAACCTTACTTAGTTATATTACCATACATATACCTGAGTTATCAAGTGATCCATCTCAATCATGAAGAAAACACAGAAAAACTGACTCAGCTCAACCAATATTTTATTTAAGGGGTAGTATCAAGTTACATCCCCAGTCACATTGTCGAAACCTCAACTACTGGATAACTCCTCCTATATCGAGTATATTGGGCCCGTCGTGACACCAAGTGCACTTCCCACAAAACTTGGTTTACTGAGGTACTCCTCATGTCGAGTACCATGGTTCTGCCGTGTCACACAAAGCCGCTCCCCACCTTGGGTCTGCCGCGTTACCAAGCTCACTCCCTCTCATAGCTTAATGAGGTACTCCTCCTGTCGATTACTGTGGGTCTGCCGCGTCACCAAGTGTTCTCCTCTACCGTGGGTCTGCCGTGACACCAAGGTGCTCTCCACTGGGCTAGTAGATTCACTCCGAGTCAAATGGTCAGTAGTTGTCAGGTATCAGCCAGCTACTAGGTCTCCGCACTACACTCGCTCATCTCTGGGAGGATCTGCTCCACTAGCTACTGGTTGATACTACAACTATAATGAAGTCCCATGATTAAGTATCTCAAAGGCCCTCCACGTCATAGAGGTCCTAACACAAAATACGACGCGGCAATCAGACACCCGGTTTGTGAGTTATTAGCCTCTTAGTCCTGGGGGTCCAGTTGGATTCGTGCACGATCCAACCTAATCATATCTCAAATATACCCCAAAATCTAGCAGGATATACTCAAAGGGACCATAATTCTCTAAGATTACCAGTGCCTCTAACGGTTCGTCAAATGGAAATCCGGTGCCAAAGATATGGCCAAAAAAAGTAAAGGGTCTTAGTGGGCCTAGGTCCGGTATGACCTAGCCCGAACCAGTCTGGGCCGACACGGTTTGGGTCAACCTGGCTTGAATCATTGGTTCTGGCCCAACCCGTCGTGTTCGGCCCAGCCCAGCTGGCCGCGAGGGGGCATGGATGGTCGTAAGGGTGCGGATCGGCCACAAGGGCACGAACCGGCCATGAGTCAGTGTGAGGGTGGTTTGGCCTGGAGGGTGCCACGTTGGCGGCTTGGACTGAGGGGCATCTCGGCCCGTGGCATGGGGCCAGTTCGGCTGGGACTCTGTGAGGGCGTGGGCCGGTTCGGCCGGGACGCCGTGAGGGAATATGCCGATTCAACTGGGGCGCCGCGAGGGGTCGGTTCGGCTGGGGCTCAGAAGGCTGGCGGGCTGGCATGGCCAGGGCGGCTCGGGAGGCCGATGGGAGGCGTGAGTCGGTGGGTGGCGCAGCCAGTGGGCGACGTGGTTGGTGGGGGGTGCGGCTGGCGGGCGACGTAGTTTGGCCCTAGGCAGCGGAGCCGGTTCGGCCGGGGCACTGGAGCGTTGCGGGGGCGGCGCTGATCACAGAGGCTGGAAATGGTGTAGCTGTTGCCTTCATCACCTTCGATGCCTTCCACCGTTTTGACGAACACCACAAAGAAGAACTGCGGGGGGTTGTGCAATGTTTTTTTAGCCTGCACCCTCCGCGTTTAGAGTGGTAGTAAGTGGTTCATCAAGAACATAGACTAAGAATGATCATGGAAGATATTTTAAAAAATCAATTCCCATAATCCCTTGATAATTTCTATTCCCAACCCACCAAGGAAAACGAGGGGAGAACATGGGAAGTGTTAATAAAATAATGAATAAACCCCTACAACTTCCCGCAACAATTTATTCCCAACTTGCATGAAAAAATTCCGCAGATCAACTTGATAACGAGTTGATCTACGTTCTTTGTTTTTATAAGGAAAGAATAAAGGAAATAAAATCATACTTAATTAAAAGCCCTACCTTGTTCGATGTTGGTGGACGTTGGCGTGATAAGGAGGACATTGATTCATTGTAGACGAACATGTCCTACGTCGGAGGAAGTTCCAAGAAATAAAATCTAAGTCGAGGATGTTCTTGTAGTCGAAGGTACTTCTCATCGGTGGAGCATTCTTCGTCGGTGGAGCGTTCTTCATTGGAAGCTTTCTCCCAAGTTCCTCATCTCCCCAATTCCACCCAAGTGAATTCATAACCAAAATAATAGATTGTAATATCTATAAAGTCATTGGCATAATATTCAAAAAGGTTTAATTAATTAATTGATGTGTTGGCTCAATTAATTAATGGGGAGGATTTGACATAATTAATAAGGTGCATTATCATAATTAAAAATTGTGGAGGTGTTGAAGAGGCTCCCCCACATTTGTGAGGGGGGTTGAGAGGTTTTCATATCCTCCCATTAATAGGGGGTCGGGTGGTCCCCACCACAATAAATCAAGAAGAGGAGGTTTAGTTCGGGTGGAACCCACCCCTGAACATCCACATGGTGGGTGATTACAACCAAATAAAATAAAATATGAGCTTATTTTATTTTATTATTTTCACAAAAAATCCAAAAACTAAATTTTACCCTCAACCAAATATCATCGAGGTGACTGTTTTCTTAAGCGAATATCCGTACTGTGAGTTCAACGGTTCCCTTATATTTAAATTCCAAGCACTGGTTCAAAAGTTAGAAAAACTCAATCGTACTTTTACTAAACGTACCTAAAAAAAGTTCAGAAATTCATTCTAGGCACTCCGGGCCTCAGAATCACGTACCGTCAATTTTCACGGACTCTTAAAATTACCATTTATTTAAAAAAAATTACAAGTAAATTCCAGGTCTTTACATTCTCTCCACTTCAGGGCTCTACGTCCCCGTAAGCCTCACCTCAAACTAGGTAAACAAGTGGGGGGTACTAAGCACACATCTGAGCCTCTCGCTCTCATGTCCTCTCCTGGAGGTTCCCATGCTGCCAGCGAATGCACACTAGAGGTATCAACCGTTCATGAAGGACCCACTCCAGTCGATCCTCAATCTCTACTAGAACCTCCATAAAAGTCGCCCCATCGTTGATGTCTAGATCGCCATGGTCGATGATGTGATAAGGGTCATGCACGTATCTCCTCATCTGGGATACGTGGAAGACATCATGAAACCGGTGCAATTGAGGTGGAAGAGCTAAGTGGTAAGCCACCTTGCCTACTCTGCCGAGGACCTAGAAAGGTCCGATGAACCTCAGAGATAACTTGCTTCCTTGACCAAATCTTCATAGACCTCGTCGGGGTGATACCTTTAGAAAGACATGGTCGCCATCCTCGAACTCCATAGGTCTTCGTCTCCTATCGGCATACAACTTCTTCCTGCTTTGTGTAGTCTTCATCTGCTCCTGGATGATCTGCACCTTCTCTGTGGTATCCCATACCATCTCTAGTCCCACTAGTGCTGACTCCCCTGGGTTAGTACAATACAAAGGTGATCTGCAAGGTCGTCCGTACAATGCCTCAAAAGGTTCCATCCCAATGGTGAATTGATAGTTTTTGTTGTATGAAAACTCCACCAAAGGTAAGTGATCCTCCCAGCTATGACCAAAGTCAAGGAAACAAGCATGCAACATGTCCTCGAGGGTCTGAATTATACGCTCGTTCTAACCATCCATATAAGGACGGAAGGCAGTACTCAAATGAAACTGCATCCCGAAAGCCTCCTACAACCCCTTCCATAGCCAAGAAGTAAAACATGTATCATGATCAGAGACAATCATTATGGTTAATCCATGTAGATGCACAATATCTTGTACATATAGGTGTCCCAAGATCTCTACTGAACCCTTCTCTTTGATCGGTAAGAAGTGGGCCGACTTGGTGAGTCGGTCAACGATCACCCAAATCAAGTTATGCACCATGGATGTACATGGAAGTACTATCATGAAGTCCATGGATATCCCATCCCACTTCCACTCTGGAACCTCTAAAGGCTGAACCAAGCCTACTGGTACCTGATGCTCCACCTTCACTTACTGAGAAGTGAGGCATCAAGAGACAATCTCTGCTACTGCCTTCTTCATTCCCAGCCACCAGTGCTGTTGTCGGAGGTCCCAGTACATAATTTACACTCCTTTATGTACCTCTAGAGGGGATGTGTGGAACTACCTCAAAACTTCCACCTGAAGTGACACTGGTACCATGGTAGGTCTTATGAAGAGGATGAAGTGCTCCCCGCCTTCTGAAAATCCATCAGGTGTCTGTCCTATAGATATCTGAGAACATCGTGTCTCTCAGTCAACATCCCCATGCTATACTTCCCTGACTTACTGAAGAAGTGGGGGAGTGACTGTAAGAGACTGAAGGAAAGTTGTTCCATCTCTATCCACAAAGGATATCTGCAAAGCGGCTAGCTGTTCCACCACTTCGCCTAGCAGTTGTATACCAGATCTCTTGCTTAGTGAATCTTCAAAAACATTCCCCTTCCTAGGATTATATACTATCTCAAAGTCACAGTACTGGAGGAACTCAAGCCAATATCACTTTCTCAGGTTTAGGTCCTTCTGGTAGAAGATATACCTGAGTATCTTGTGATCAGAGTACATAGTAAAACACTCACCCATCAGATAGTGTCGCCACATATTCAATGTGAAGACCACTGATTCTAACTCTAGGTCATGGGTAGAATAGTTCTTATCATGATGCATCAGTTTCTGAGAACCATATGCAATCACTATTATATCTTGCATCAGGACACATCTGTGTCTAGTCCCTGATGTGTCACAGTAGACTACGCACCCTACGCCTTCCTCTATAAGACTCAAGATGGGGTCACTAGTCAGCCTCTGCCACAACTCTTGAAAGCTCTGCTGGAATCTCTCCGACCACACAAAGGGTTTCCCCTTATTCATCAAGGATGATAGTGGTTCTACAACTCTGGAGAAATTTGTCACAAACCTCTGATAATATCCAGCCAATCCTAGGAAACTCCGTACCTTCGTCACACTCCTGGGTGGCTCCCAAGCAAGTACCACCATAATCTTTGCTGGATCTACTACAACTCCAGCCTCCAAGATGACATGACCCATAAAGTGAACCTCTAGGATCCAAAAATATCACTTTGAGAGCTTAACATAAAGATAGTTCTCTCAAAGTGTGTCCAATACTACCTACAAATGATAGGCATGCTCCTCCTCGGTAGTTGAGTAGATCAAAATGTCGTCGATGAAGAATATGAAAAAGAGATCGAGGTATGGCTGAAATATCCTGTTCATGATCCCCATGAACACTATTGGAGCATTGGTTACACCAAATAACATAACCAAGAATTCATAATGGCCATAGCGACACCTGAAGGTCGTCTTCTGCACATCCTCATCTCGTACTCTGAGTTGGTGATAGCCTAATCTGAGGTCTATCTTCAAGAACCATTGTGCTCCCTTCAGCTGACCAAAGAGGTCATCAATCCTCTGAAGTGGGTACTTGTTCTTCACGGTCACCTGGTTCAGGCAATGGTAGTCGACAAAAAGCCTCAAGTTCCCATCCACCTTCTTAGAAAATAGAATTTGGGCTACCCAAGGTGAAACACTAGGCTGGATGAATCTATTCCTCTGTAAGTCCTCTTGCTGTACCCGCAGCTTGAGAAGCTCCGCAAGAGCCATCCGATATGCTGGTGTAGATAACGGTGACGTCCCAGGGTATAAATCAATGTAAAAGTCCACCTCTCTATGAGGAGGTAGACTTAGGACATCATCAGGGAAAACATCAGTGTACTGGTCCACCACTACATGATTACTCAGAATCTCCACATCAACAGCTCCAAGGGTAAGGCTAGAAAATTAACGAGTGATCGGCTGCACTATCCTCTGAACAAGTCCATCCTATGGTACAAAGGCTCCCATATCGTCGGTGGAGGTAATCCTAGTCCCATCCGTGCGGACACACCACACTTTGCACCTAATACAGTCAATCTGAGCATGGAATGTAGATAACCAGTCCATACTAGAGATGATGTCGTAAGGCCTCAACGCCGCAACTAGGATATCCCAGTCGAAGCTCTCTCCTCCTAGAGTAAGCTCGCACTTCCGGAACCAGTGCGTAATCGTCAAATCTGCTCCTGTAGGAATCTCTAGCCATAAGGATCGAGACCACGACTCCATCAGAATCTCCAAGCTTCGAACGAGGGCGGTGGAAATAAAAGGTGACTGGAACTTATGTCTATAAGTACTATAGCTATGGTGGAGTAGATAGAGATCATACCTCGAATCATATCTGGAGCACCATGATCGTATGCCTCAGTTGGCTGGAGTTGAGCTCTCCCCTGTCCACCTGCTCCCTCCGTTCAGGGTAGACCTCCTGGTGGTGGTGGTGGTAATATCTTGAATCATTACCCACCGCCAGCTACACGACCAGCTCCTCTACCACGTCTGCCTACTCCCTGTGGACCACCTTGATCGAACCTCTATCTCTACCTAGGAGGTCCTTCGACCTTGTACTAATAATCTAAATGGTGGGTCATAAAGTCACGAGCCATGCGACCCTGCCCATCGCATGCTTAACACTGCCTGCTCCTAGCATGTCTGGTTCTGTCTCCAGTGCCCCGCACAACTGATCCTGAGTCATGTGGTCGTACACCAGTAGGTCTGGTCCTCTTGGACCTCTGTTACATCTGTTTTCTTCTACCTGTGGAAGACTCCTCTACGTGTCAACTGGTGGTGGATCTTACTGCTAGAGACTTCTTACCAAGAAAAATCTTAACTAGTAAGGCTCTCCTTAACACCCCCGCCTATGTCAGGATGATGAGTGAGATCACTGAAGCCCCGATCTCCCACCTGAGTCCCTGCTCGAAGGTCCAATCCATGAATAATGGGTCCTGCACTATATCTGTGGAGTAGAGTAAGAGGTCTGTGAACCTCGTTGAGTACTAAGCTACAGTCATACTACCCTACTGCAGACAAAGTAGCTCCTGAATGCACATTGCATGAAGAGTCAATGGAAAAAAATCTACCCGAAACAGGCTCTTGAAGTGTTTCCAGAGAAGCGTCACCTTGTTATGAACCTAGAGCATCAAGCTTTACCATCTACCTACTGCTTCCTATAGAAGGTTGGTAGCAAGAATCACCATGAGATCAGTTGGTGTCCCTACTAGTCTGAAAACTCTCACCCTGGCCTCCATGAAATCCCCAGCCACCTGTGGGTCCGTCTCTCCCCTGAACCTGGGTGGCCTCTCGTACAAGAACTCATGAAACGTGCTCAAGCGGTGTGCACCGTCTGTTTCTGGGGCTGGTGGCATTGGTGGCCCAAATGGGTGTGGTACCACTGGTGCCTTCACTGGAAAAGGGCCCTGCACCGAGGCCTCATTGCTCAGTAAGCTATCTGTGTATAAAACTCTCAGAACTCTAGCCTACTATCTACGTGGAGGCATCCTGAAAAGAAATATGTACGCTACGGTTAAAAGTTATACCTAGTGAGATGAACTTAAGAAAACTTTTGAAAAAATACATGCAATCAGTGTTTTCGTGCACTGAGTCGATAATCAGAAGTTAGGGTCCATGTGTATGGATAAGTCGTCCGCCGCACCAACACTGGACTCCCTGAACTGAAAACCACACTCACTACACTTAACACTATTGCTTCACATAAAATATTAGAGTCCTAAGATCTATGGTAGAACTGACTCCTTTGATACCAATTTGTCACGACCCATCCCACGGGGACCATGTCGTGACTACCCCAAGCCCGCCTTCCATAGGCCAGGGGCTAGTGACTAGCACCAAAGGCAAAATTCCTAAAAAATGAGAAGACATTTCCTTTATAACCTGTAAAAACATGCAACTAAAAACACATCAAGATACGAAACACCATGTAAACTATATAACAAAAGGGTGATGAAAGTAAAAGGGGACAAAATACATGCCAAACTAGAAAGTACAAGTACAACTGAAATGCAATACAACTGAAGAAAAAGAAAATATAGCCACTAGATCATCCTCCGAGGTTCCTACCTGAAGAGTATGTACAGATCTTCTCCTCAACATTCCACGTTCGTCCGTCTCCTTTGTGTATCGACAAGCCGTATGGTCCACCTCTGGTTACCATCCAGTTTTGGTACTCTCAGCCTTAGTCAGTGTTGTTCGTCATCTATATCGAACACAACAAGGTGCGGGCATAGCCCATGCACGGGTGAGTATAACGATACTCAGTAGGGACCCCAAGACCATCAAGGTCTCACAAAATCTATCAAGGATAAACCACAAAGTATGAAATCAACTGATAACCTTACTTAGGTATATGCCCATACATATACCTAAGTTATCAAGTTATCCATCTCAATCATGAGAAAAACATAGAAAAATTGACTCAGCTCAACCAGGATTTTATTCTAGGGGTAGTATCAAGTAAAATCCCCAGTCACATTGTCGAAACCTCGGCTACTAGAGAACTCCTCCTCTATCGAGTGCAGTGGGCCTTCCGCGACACCAAGAACACTTACCACTAACCTTAGACCATTTAGGTACTCCTCTAGTTGAGTACCATGGGTCTACCGCGTCACACAGAGGTGCTCCCCACCATGGGTCTGCTGTGTCACCAAGCGCGCTCCCCCTCGTAGCCTACTAAGGTACTCCTCCTGTCGAGTATTGTGGGTCTTCCGCGTCACCAAGCGCGCTCCTCCATCATGGGTCTACCACGACACCAAGGTGCTCCCCACTGGGCTAATAGAGTCACTCTATGTCAAACGGTCAGCAGTCGTTAGGTCTCAGCCAGCTACTAGGTCTTTGCACTACGCTCGCTCTTCTCTGGGAGGATCCGCTCCACGAGCTACTGGTCAATACTCCAACTATCACGAAGTCCCAGGAAGAAGTATCTCAAAGGTCCTCCATTTCATAAGGGTCTCAACTCAATAGACATCACATCAATCAGACGCCCGGTCTGTGAGTTATTAGTCTTTTAGTCTCGGGGGCCCAGTTGGATTCGTGAACGATCCAACCTGATTGTATCTCAACTATACCACAAACTCTAGTGGGGTATACCCAAAGGGACCATAATCCTCTAAGATTACCAGCGCCATTGACGGTTCTTCAAACGGACGTCTGGTGACAAAGATATGGCCAAAAGAAAGTAAAGGGTCGTAGTGGGCCGGGGTCCGGTCTGACCCAGTCAGACGAACCTGGCCCGAACCAGTCTGGGCCGACCAGGCCAGACCCATTGGGTTTGGCCCAGCCCATTGGGAAGGCCATATCATTGGGCGGTCCAACCTGTTGGGTTCGGTCCAGCCCGCTGGGCCCATCCCAGTAGGCCGCGAGAGGCCATGGAGGGCCATGAGGGCGCGGACCGGCCGCGGGGGTGCAGAATGGGCACGAGGGCGTGAATCGGCTATGAGTCAGCACGAGGGCGGTTTGGACCAGATGGTGCCATGTGGGCAGATAGGACCAGAGGGCGCCACGATGGTGGCTCGGCCCGGGGCGCGAGGCTGGTTCGGCCGGGGCTCCGCGAGGGCACGGGTTGGGGCGTCGCAAGGGCACAGGCCGATTCGGCTGGGGCGCCACGAAGGGCCAGTTTGGCCAGGGCTTGGAAGGTCAGTGGGATGGCGCGGCTGGCGCGGCTCTGAAGGCCGGTGGGCTAGCATGGCCGAGGTGGATCAGGAGGCCGATGAGCGGCGCGAGTCGACTGGTGGCACAACCAGCGGGCGACATGGCCGGTGGGCGGCGCGGTTCAGCCAGGGGCAGCAGAGCCGGTTCATCTGAGGTTCCAGAGCATCGCGGGGGTGACGCAGGTCACAGAGGCCATGGGTGGCACGACCGTTGCCTTCGTCGCCTTCAACGCCATTTTTTCCTTCCTACATTTCGAAGAACAACACAAAGAAAAATTGCGGGGGGGGGGCATGTTTTTTTGGACCGCACCATCCGCATTTAGAGTGTTAGGAAGCAGTTCATCAAGAACATAAACGAAGAACGAGCATGGAAGATATTTTAAAACATCAATTCCAGTAATCCCTCGATAATTTCTATTCCCAACTTGCAACGTAAAAAGAGGGGAGAACATGGGAAGTGTTAATCAAATAATGAATAAACCCCTACAACTTCCCACAACAATTTATTACCAACCCACAAGGAAAACTTCTGCAGATCAACTTGATAATAAGTTGATCTATGTTATTTGTTTTTAGAAGGAAATAATCAAGGGAATAAAATCATACTTAATTAAAAACCCTACCTTGTTCGATGTTGGTTGATGTTGGCATGAGAATGTGGACGTCGATTCATTGTAGACGAACACGTCTTACGTCAGAGGAAGTTCTGAGAAAGAAAGTCGAAGTCGAGGTCTTTCTTTGTAGTCGAAGGCGTTCTTTGTCGGTGGAGAGTTCTTCATTGGGAGATTTATCCCAAGTTCCTGCTCTCCTCAATTCCACCCAAGTTAATTCGTAGCCAAAATAATATATTGTAATATCTATTATGTTGTTTTCATAATATTCCAATAGTTTTAATTAATTAATTGATGTGTTGGCTCAATTAATTAATAGGGAGGATTTGGCACAATTAATAAGGTGCGTTGGCACAATTAAAAATTGTGGCGGTGTTGAAGAGGCTCCCCCCACATTTATGAGGGGGGTTGAGAGGTTTTCCTCTCCTCCCATTAGTAGGGGGTTGGGTGGTCCCCACCACAATAAATCAAGAAGAGAAGGTTTAGTTCCGGTGGACACCACCACTAAACATCCACATGGTGGGTGGTTACAACAAAATAAAATAAAATATGAGCTTTTTTTATTTTATTATTTCCACGAAAAACCCAAAAACTAACATTGACCCTCGACCAACTACCGTCGAGGTGAAAGTCTTCTTAAGAGAATACCGACACTGCGACTTCAATAGTGCCCTCATATTTCAATTCTGAGCACCGGTTCAAAATTTAGAAAAACCCGCTCATACGTTTAATGAATGTACTTGAAACAAAGTTCAGAAATTCATTCTGAGCACTCTGGGCCTTAGAATCACGTGCCATCAATTTTCATGGACTCGTAAAATTCGCATTTATTTTAAAAAAAATTACATGGAAATTTTTGGTCTTTACATCATCACTGATGTAAACACACTTGGTTTAAAATCACATGCACTTATTACTATTAATGGTTACATGAATCAACACTAATGGTTGTCTTGGGTGAAATAATTAAATAATGAATAAGATATTCAAAAATCACACCTCTTCTCCACTATAACCCCCCTCACTCCCTCTTCTATTCACTCCTATGAAGAATTTTTATTTATCTAAATTATACTCAAATATCCTCCCAATACCCCCCCATTTCCATCAGCCCATGTTCTCATAAAAATACAAAAACCTCTACCCTAAATAGGCTCTCAAGGAAGATAACTTCAAGAGGTAAATTCCTCTTCTCATTTCTTTTATTTCGAGTTCCTTTATTTTCTTTTTTTCCTCACCTATTCTCATCCAAATGTTATGATAACTCTTATACCTTACATGCACTATATTTTTTTTATGATAATGGAATAATTCATCATCATATCTATTTTCCCATTATTTTATACAGGAAATGAAAACACCACCCGAGATGTGTTAATTTATCACATTCAAGGATGATAGGTTTTCAATTTATATTAATGTATTCAATTCTGGTCATGAAACAATTTTTTTGGTTGAACCAGATTATTATATAAGTAATATATCCTATACAAGGTTATATAATCTTTTTTTACAAATGGTATTAATTTATAGATCAAAATGAGTTCATTGTGTTAAAAAATCGCCAAATAACTCATACAGTTATCATTAAAGTTTTATATAATGATTCATCTTCACTACAAATAACCAAATGAATATTATAACTATGTAATATTATTGATGTTCACTAATCACATATAACTTCAATTATGGACAAACATTCTCATTTTACATTTTTATCTGTTCATGAATATAATTAAACCAATCATGAAAACCAAGGAAGAAAACAATCCCAAATAATGAAATTGGATATCTTAACCCATAAAAAGGACATGAATGAACCTAATAAGGTTATAATAAATCAATTAAATGTAGATTTGGTTTTGGAATCATTAATTTATGAAATTAAATTCTATTATTCAAGTCATTAAGATCAAGTGATAAACACCTTCAGACTTAAGGTAAGAGTTTTCCACCCAAACCTCCATTTTCATTCAGGTTACTTTTATTGTCTATTTTCCACAATTAAATTATTATGTATTATTATTTACTCATAATAAATTATATGTGAGTGTTCTATATATTTTTACTAAACAGAATCCTTATTTATTTTATGGTTAGATACATGTTTTAAAAGGATGTTTCAAAAAAATCTTCCCGAAATACAAGCCAGATTCAAGGGAATTTATCAAATTCTTAACTATTTTCAAGGGCACTATATAATCTATTTTTATCAATAATTATATTTATAAAATCACTCATTTTTTATGAAAATACCATCTTACTTAATTTCTTTTTTTATACAAAGACTTTTCTAAAAGAACTCTTCTTTTCAATGTAAAAGAGTATCTATCTCAAGAATTACTCAATGATTTTATAAGAGTATCTTCATCTATTTCAACACTCTTGTTGATTATTATTTATTATTTGGATAAGTATTTATGATATAATCTACCATATTTAATTCAATGGTTTATGATTAGTTTGAATATGGATGTTCTACCTTAAAACCATTCACCAATTTACTCTGAATGGTCAGTGTTTATGCTTAATGTTCGGGAAAAGTTATTTAAATTTCATCTGTTAGATTCAATAAGAATGTATATATTATTTATGTTTATCCCCATTCATATGAGTAATGAATTGGAATTATTAGGTTTTGGTTGGGTCCCAATATATCCTCTTGATTCATCGGTAGGTCTGATGAGACAAATAAATATGGACTTGGCCGAGACCTTGCCCATTTTTTAGATACGATTTTGGACAAGGCCTTAATAATTTTTTGATGTCTTGGTTGAGGCCTTGATGGTATGTTTCATAATGTCCATAATATTCATTTCTCTCATTATGAAATTAGTAATTGATAGTTCATGTTGTTATTCCACTTGTAGAATACCCATGATTTTGTTTTATTATGACATTATTTATTCAGCTCTTATTTTTGCCATATTATGTTCAAGTTTTTTTAAAGGTATATGTTTTTAGTTATTCACAATGCCTAATGTTTATGATTATGATATCTTCCACTTCATTTATTACCCTTACTAAACATTTTATCTCACACCTTTCTTATGTTTTATTTGCCCCAGGATGTGAAGAAGTATATTATGAATGAACTGTAGCGATATCCTAGGAGATATGGATGTTTTAAAAGGAATTTATATCTTTATTTATTTTCAAGTTGTAATGTTGAACTTATTTGTATATTTATTTTCAAGGTTACTAAACTAATCAATCCTTCAGGATTCATATTCTTTGTTTATATTCCAATGTAATAAAATAAGTCACCGGCTCCAGGCAACTAGGATCGGGTCCTTAAAGTTTTAACAAAAGTATTTGGTCAGTTTAATCTATTTAGCATCAAAGGTTGTATTACATAGAATTAATTATTGTAAATTAGAGGAAATCATTGTGTAAATACAATTATATGATTTTAGGATTGGGGAGTACATGCAATAGATCAAGGATTTGTGAGTTAATGCAGTTGGTAAAAAAATCCTATCTAAATACCTTTTAATAATTTTTCAATACCTTGTATAGATTATGTGAAGGGGAATATAGATCCTTTCCACTAGAATATTTAAGCAATAAGATATTATGAATCCAATGTTTAGGGTTGTTAATATTCGATAAAATAGTGGGAGACTTATAAATTAATCTATTATTTTATAATTAGTAATCAATATCAAGTATTGAAATGGAAATTCATAAAACCATAAGAACACAGTTATTATTCATGAAAAAAGACAATGTCCTCACCTACAAAAATTTCCAAGAGTTGTACAAACACTTTTTAACTACTCTACTATCGAAAAATGTGTATAATGTACAAGAATTCCCTATTTGTAGTTAGACACCTCAATGAGAAAGTGATGGCAAAAAAATTTCTACAGGAGATACATAGAGGATGCTTCTAATATCCATTTCATATTGTTATCAACCATGTTCAAAGATATGAAGATTAAACATAAATACATGGATACATACACCATGATAACTCAACTAATTAGTTATATTTCCTTCAATATATTGAATTATATTGATCAGTTAGTGAATTTGGGACCATTAATATCATATTATGATCCTTAAGTCCAAGTTTCTCTATATTCATAAAAAATTATAAAATAAATAGTATGAATAAGTTTCTAAGGAATATTATGAATTTTATTTGATTTACTGATAGGGATTGGTGGGAACATTATTCATTACCATTTTTAGTGAAAAATAATGTAAAAGGTTTAAAATCATGTGAAAATTTTAGATTTTATAGTTCTTTCAAAATGTACATCAAATAAAAAACATATTTAGAGGGTGGGAAATGAATAGAAGTCTATTTACTTTACATGTGGTAAGAAAGGTCACCAGAAGAGGAACTATAATTAATTAAAGTAGAAACAAGTTAAAGTTTCTACTTTGGTATATTCATCATTTCATGTAATATTTATATCTTTAAACCAATATATATACACCATCCAAGTAGTTTTTTATGAAAAAAATAATAACATCACCAAAAATAGGTGGTAATCTTCACATACACACAAACGAAATAATCAATTTTTAATGTTTGGAAAGATATTAAAAGTATATGATATATTATGCTTCCATATTGATAATTAACCCATTAACATAATATATAAATATTATATCATTAATTAAAAACATAAATTAGAGGTGGTGATGTATGGTGAACTAGCTTTTTTTGTTGAGGCGATAATCCACACAAAGAATCGAATGATGTTTACATTCCACATAAGATGAAAAAGGATATGAAAAAAAATTTCACCATAGATAATATATATATATATATATAATATGTATGTTACTATATCATCTTTTTTAGATTATTTAATGTATGTATAATAAGAATATATTGAAAGAGGCCAGGATGGATGATTACCTCTTCTTTAGTTGACCAATATTAGTTTCCCAATTTTGGACCGTAAGAATGGTTTTGAAGGCAAATAGAAAATACACTTCATGTAGAATCAAGTTTTAAAATTAATTGAGGTAGGGTTTGGTTTTAATATATGTCAAAAAAGGGTGGAAATAATCCAAATTAGTGGGGGTCATTTTATATGAGAGGGGAGGGAAATTTATTGTCTTTCATCAAATATTATAATATTATATTTGTATTACTCACTTGAAATGGTTTCGAAATGAAATGGATAAAATTCTACAGATATGATTTAATATAATAATAAATTATATTTTAGAAGGGTTTTGATCTGATATTAGACAAAATATTTTGGTTTCATCATATGGATGACCGATTTTATCCTTTACAATGGTATAAGAATTTTCAACATTAAATGGATTTAATTTTTTCATATATGGTTAAAATAACCATTTATATGGAAAATGGTTTGAAATTTATAAAAATTAAAATCCTAATTATATTATTTCATTATATTTATGACATATAAATTATGTTAAAAAGTATTAATTGACAATAAATATCATCAATTTCATTGCAAACATTATTCAATCAATTTGAAATTATAGTTATAGATATAGTAATTAAATTCACATAAAAATATCTAGAGACCTATACTATGTTATATTGATCTATAAATATTTTTGTACACTTTATATCAGAGAAAAAATATTAAAATAAGATATTCCAAAATCATTTCCGTGATTTTTTTAATACCTTCACAAGAATTATGTTATTATTATTTAAGAATTTATGTTAATTATATCATCACTCAAAATTAAAAATAAATTACCATAATTTAAAATGAAATGTATCATTCAAATGTAAATTTATAAGTGAACCATTTTTTTCAATTTCGAAAAATATTATAAAATAATAAAATCTTAGTAGTAACCATTCTGACTTTATCATTTACATTAAATAATATAATGGTCAAAGTCAATGAGAAATTTAAATGGACATATTTTAGTTTTTTTGGGTTTATAAGGCTGAAATAGTGTCACCCAAAAAAATTAATGTTCATGTTTGAATGAATTTTAAGCCTTATCACATTAGTTTTGTCCCAAATTCACCCAATTTACATTTTTCATGGTTTATTAAAATTCACAAGGATAGTTTTCGAGTATAATGATAATAATTTTGGACATATTACATAATATAAATTATAATGATACCAAACATTAAATCCATTTTATTATGTTCATTTCACTGATGTGACAATATTAAATTTAAAATTAAACATTAAAATCATTATAAAAATAAATTTTCTAAAATTCTATCTTTTTTAATTATGAAATTGTTTTGATAATTTTTTTTAATTATAACTACATTTATTGGAGTATGATAAATAAAAATTAAATAATTAATATTTTGAAATAATCAAATTTTGAATTTGACTTTGCACGTCACTGAAAATAAAATTTGGTTTTCAATTAAAATGTGTATTTTCCCTATTCAATGAAAAAATTGCATTTTAAAAATATTATAAGTAATATATATTTTTTATAATTTTGAAATAAAAAAATCAAATATGATATCAATTATATAAAATATAAATTTTAAATTTTTAAAAATTTTATTATAATATTCATTTAAAAAAAGAATAAAAACTGCTTGATACACACACACACACACACAGATATATATATATATATTTGAAGTATAAAATCGATTCACATAATTTTTTTTTCCTATTCCAATTAATTATTTAAAAAATTTGATTTTATTAGGACCTTTATATATATATTTCATAATATGGTTATTCCTATTCAAACCCAAAAATTTAATGGAAATTTTTATAACTATTTAATTTCAATAATAATATGTCATAATTATTTATTCTATGTTTCTTGTTTCTTATATTATATCAAACATAGAATTATTATAATATTCCATGATATAATATTTTCCTCATTTAGTAATTGTTTTCTGAAAATTTTAGCTTGACCTCGATAATCAAGGGTTTGAAATTTTAATATTTTTTGCTGAGATACCACACCATAAAAACGGTTCACAAAACATCAAATTGAAAGGATGGAATGGTAAGTGTGAAGGTCATCATGAATAATAAAAAAACATTTTTTCCAATGAAGAGGACATTATTAAGAATTGAAAAATATATACCTGGGGAAAAATCATTTCATAAATAATAATGGTGAGTGACTTAGAATATTAATCTCAAGAATGTGAATGATTTTGATATAAATAGTGACAAAAAAATATAAACCAATGTGGTGTGAATGTGACCATAAATTCATTGTAATGAAGATAATAATATTATGTTTTTTGTTGCAGGATCCATTTTATAGAGTTGAAGAAATAATTTATAATAAATTTTAATAAATTTTCGATATATAATTACAACAAATGTATAATTTCATCAATTTTTCAAATTTCCCCATAATAACATATTTTTCACAAAATAATGATTATTCAAGAATGATTTATCATTCCTAATGAACTAATATGAACTTCTATCAAATTAATTAATAAAAAATTGATAATATTCCATTAATCATATATTTATATATTAACCAAAACAAAAATGGAATGCACAACGTAGAATGATATCTAAAATATAGAAACAATATTATAAGGAAATAACAAACTAATCATCGAAATCAAATAATAACACAAATTATTCAAAGTAGATGATTCCATTAATAAATAACATCATATCCATAATAATGCTAATAACATATAAATCAATGAATGTTTTATCCTAAAATTTTATATCAATCCTTTCTGCATACATCATAAAAAATGTAATATAATTCTACCAAAACAATACTACAAATTAATTCCCACATATACATATATTTAAAACAAAAAAATATACCAAAAAACCCATTAGTTGAATTAAAATTATATAATTTAAATCTTAAAAGTGGGTGTCTAAGGCCTTGAACTTGTGATAAACATTTAAATTATAAACCATTGATGGTATATATAACATTAATCTTGACCACACATGAAAACAAATTAATCTTCAATGTTTTCTAAACGTTTATTATGATACAATTTATAAAAACCTTGGGTCCTTACATGATAATCTATAGAAGAAACCTTATAATTATTTTATTTGTATTTGATACATTGAAATGTGTCCAAATTTCAACATTCTGAAACATAAAACAAAAAAAGAAAAATTATTATATTACATACACAACCAATTAATTTTTAGGATTGGTGTTTTATAGGATTTGGAAAAAAACTTACATGGAACCGTGGATACAAAATAATATTACATAAAAATATAGATAATATCACACTATGTAATATACATCTAATATCCTTATTGTGAATCACAAACATAAAAGAATTCTACATAACTTGGTGAAATGGAAAACATAATAAGGGTGACATCAAATGCTCAGTTTGGTTAAACCATGATGTAACAGTTGAATATCATCAATTAGTATAAAATATGAATAAAGGTGTGATAAAATAATCAAAAGTAAATGGTCATAAAATAATATATTTCATACCCATGAAAACCTATAAACTTAATCATATAAAATGAATGAATGTTTTAAAAGATGAAAGTCTCAGAAGAATCAATAATATTAATCCTTTTGATGTCAATCAATATCATGAAAACTAATAAAAACTCATAGAATTTATTAGAAGATATCTTTTTATCGTTGAATATGAGCTTTATAAAACCAATATAAGACCCCTTATAAGTGTAAAAAACAATATTGTCACCTTCAAATATAATTATTTGGATAATACAATCAATACACATTGTAGTATAGATTTGTATTGTGATCTCCCATCATCATGATCTATATCCGGATTTCCCATCATCATGAACTATATTGGGAAAACACATCAACATAGAAAATTTTTACAGTCATTAAAATATTCATAAGATATGAAAGATTATATTTCTCAATATAACAATGATAGTTTTTCATTAAATTATTTATTTACACATTGTGATGAAAAGGGTTCCATAAAAATATGATTATCCATCATGAGAAAAATAAGGTTGTAATCATTAAAATATTTCTCTAGTGGGGATGTAGTGGCATCAATGTTTGTTTCAATTGATGTAGAAATAATATAAATAGATAATGAAACTAACTCTTGATGAAAATACCCATTCCACTATGAATTTTTTTTTATAAAATTTAAAATTGAACAAATATTTTGTAAATAATTTATATGAAAAAAATAATGAAAAATAATAAATGGGGTTTCAGTGAAAAAAAAGGTCATGATAATGGGGAAACTAGTTAATGAAATAAATTATTATAATAAACATTCCTTTTAATCATTTATAAAAAGTATCAAAATTAAAACATGAAAAAAATGAGAAATAATTTCTATATAAAATATTTTAAAATAATTTCATTGATAATTTAAAATATATTTTGTAAATAATATATTTATTACAAATAAAATTTCTGTTTTTTTAAATCGATATGGTATAGAAATATTTCCTAACAAAATAAAGATGGAAGATAAGTATCAATTACAAGCCACTATTATAATGTTTATTTAATGAATAAAGGAGGAAATTCTAATTGAACATATATATAATATTATTAAATAAAGGATTATAAAAGATATTTTTTTAATAAAGTAATATCAAATGATTTCCTCCAAGGTAACCATGAAAAAAAGATCAGAATGGAAGACGATTGTAACATAATGTGTTTACCATATTGAAAAAATTATTGAATCAATATTCTATAAAATTAATATTATGATACTTATCTATAATGTAAATGAATTTAATTTTCTAATATTTCAAATTTAATTTATTAATGTCTACGTAAACTATTCTAGGATATCATAGTGAATAAAATGAATATTTTCTGAAGCAAACATTATGGGAAAAAATAAAACCTTTCCAAATTTCATATCATTGAATTGTGAATTAATAAATGGAGAGATTATGTTTAACAAATTTAAATCCCCACAATACATATGAAGATATGTAATAAATAAAAAATTTAAAAAAATATGGAATTATAAAATGCATGTAGAAGTTATATAACCCAATGAATGCTGATTATGTTAAGAAACCCATATTAAGATTATACTATTAAAAAAATAATTATTCAATAAAGGTATTGTTTGTGAAAAATTTAAATCCAAATTAAAATGGAATCAAAATATAAAATTATTAGAAAAAATTACATATATAATATTGTCATAACATAGACAATGAAGTAATAATATAACATAATGAAAACAAAATGTGTTATAAAATCATTTACCACATGTTAACAATCATTTCAAAATACCCTTTAATGAAAAATATTTACTTGAATGTTAAAATACCATAAGGTATGATGGATTCATTATATGTTATTTAATAGGTAATTATCTACAGAATATAATAAAAATTAGGTTTATAGCTTTAAAACATTCCTCAATGAAAAAAAAAATCAGTTAAAATCCCTTTCCCCAAGTCTTGAATTTCCATGTATGTATTTCAAAGACTATATATTAAGAATCTATAATTATTAATTTATTTAATTAAATTTTATAGTTTTATTAAATTATTATTAAACCATTATTTTTAATTATTATAATTACATAATTAATTAATTAATTAACTATTTCTATAGCATGTGTTTTAAGGATGTTTGGTTCATAATATTAAAACGTATCCAATATGATGATCATGGTCAATGATAGAGTTGGTTCACTAGAACCAACATGTGTTTACTTTATTATCAAAATATTGATATATTTTTATATTAATACTATACTTATCACAAAATGATTCTTCTTCTACATGAAATTTTATGTGATAATTTTATAAGAATATACGTATTAACGAAAGGGAATGTAGTTCCCCACAATAGTGAGAATCTATGACATCTATGAAAATATATTTAAATGATTGTTTTATATTTGAATGAAATTAATTTGTGTAATTAAATGATGTAAACTATCTAAGGTGTATACTAAATGGAATCCAGTGAACATTCTCAAGGTAGAAAACCATGGTAATTAATTGTGTATGAGATTATAGGAATAAGAACCGCTAGTAGGAACCCAACAATTATTTGTGTGATTTGATTTTCTTATATGTTTAAATGAGTATTGATCATTATAATTTAATATTATTATTAATGGATATTATAATTTACATATTTTAATGTATTTAAAAAAACATGAAAACATATGTTCCTACTGATGTATGATACATTGGGTATGTTGTGATTAATATTTCATTACTGAATAATGTGAGATGGATTTTTACGTTATGTTATTTACCATAATTCATTATCTCTTGTAGTTTTATAAACATTATAGAGCAAAATAAATCCATGGACATGGTGTTCTATTGGTACTTCAAATTTCATAAAAGTCAAATAAAGAGTATTCAAGCATATAGGATGATGAAACCAACATGAAACCTTCTTGATTAATGATATCAGGATAAATAGATTTTATTATATAGTAGAAATTTGTACAAGTATTCCTATCATTGTGATATTAATTTTTTTCTATATGGGTTTTTTTTTATTTTCAGACTCTAAAAATTTACTTTTGGTTTCTTCATTTGACACCATAGAGAAAGGGGACCTTAAGGTCATACACTATGTGTATCCAGAACCATAGTTAAATAATAATAATATTTCTTATTTATCATGTTGAAAAAGTATTATTTCTATATGTTTTTTTATAATTACTCATGGTTTTTTGATCACAAATATTCCATCACCTCTTATTTAGGAGAATATGTAATGGGAAAAATATTCAATAAATAAATATTTTCTATTTAGTAAAAATAATATTTTCTTATTTATTATAAAATACTATAGTTATACATATCTATTAAGTAAATAGTTACTATTCAAGGCCCCATAAACATTGAGGATGTATTTTAGAATGAGATAATCAGTCTGTAGAGAAGTAATATATATTAAATGTTATTTTAATAATTAATATTTAATTACTACATGATTTTTGTGTATGTATAAAAATAATAAAGATAAAATTATTATTATAGACATGTTGTTCCATGGGGGTTAAGTTAGTAATAATGGTTCATGTGGAATTATTATTTTTTAAATTTAACTATATTTAAAACCAATTTTATTATTTCACAGTGTTGAAAAAATTTGGGTTTTTCCAAACAACATTGAGAGAGAATTATCATGAAGACCGTTTGAGCTCCCTGTTAATGAACACTGATAAGAATGATAATCCGTCCTCTTCCACCACCATTATCAATTATTGGAAGATAAAATAGAATCATTATTTAACCAATTCCCATTTTGATCTAGGAATAATGATTAAATATTTCAATGTTTGGATGTTAATGGGGAATTTGTAGGTCCTCCATAGTGTTTATCTACACATAATTCCTACAACACAATGTTGGTATGATGTACAGATGTTTTTAGATAAATTAATGATAAAAAAATTCATCATAGTAAAATTCATCAATTTACTAAACTATTCGTAAATCATTATACAATGATCATGAATTATGGGTTTGGTGATATCATTTCCATTATTCTTTGATTCAATTTTATTATTCAATATATTTATCATCGATGTACATCTTGGATTAATAATCGATTATCGAAAATGGTTTTGTTTGGAATACCACATTAAGAGGTTCCAATCTTCCAAGAGAATTAATGTGGTATCAAAGGGGATTTATACTTATTTATATTTATTTAAAGACCATTGATTGATTTAATCATTTAATATTGGATTTAAATTCAACTGGAATTATTAAATTATACTAATTGTGGCATCTACTATTTTTCATATTCATTGTCAAAACTGTAATTATAATAGAATAGTTTTATGATTGAGATAAATTTGAAGAAATCATGAAAATCTATTTAGGATTCTACCTATATAACACAGAATTACATACCTCGTAGCCTTTAGGTACACATGTAGTAAAAATGATTTATTATAAAAAATTAATTTTGAAATAATTCAATTCATGTACATTTGTTCCATGTTGATTTAATTTAAATAAAATGAATACTAACCAAGCCATCTAGGAAAATAGTTTAAAAAACTACACAAAATATAAATTTCATATAGGACATATAGTTCATTAGTAAAAAAAATTCATGTATTTTCTTATACATCCTACATATATGCTAGCCAGGTAACTCAGAGACCTCATGACATGTATACCATATATATGTTATTTTATCCATTTTTTTCTATGTAAATATTACACAATGAGTCTCTTGGATTGATACATGGATAGACGATGACAATTATATATGCAGTGCAGACATATTGTACACACTATGTATATGAAAAAATTTTATGGAAATAAAAATTGTTTTATTATACTACACAATCCTTATCAACAAGTTTTATATGTGTGACTTATTTGATTATGTACATTCCATGTGATGGGTTTCAAAAACAATTAGTGTTTAATAAATTCCTTTGTAATTTTTGGAAATATATATTATCTATAGGCCATAATATAGTAATTACTCTAACTACGTTGAAATATAATATTTTATATAAATAACAAGTATTAAATGTGTCACCTTCTAACTATATAAAAGAAATTAAATTATATATTATTTCATCAATGATAAATACCACATGGGTAAATAGTATATGAATATAATACACGCTGGTTCATCTAGATGGGTACTCATTATGGCCCCTCCAAGGTACATGTTTTTCTATAGTTAATCTATAATAATTTTTTCTATTTCATTAAAATTATACTATATAATAATCTCAAGAATGGTTGGATACAAATTTAGAGAAATGAATTTATTAAATAAGGAATATAATTAATTAATTTGAACATGATTTATCTAAAATAAAAATGATTAGAAAATATCGATAACTTTATTAAATATATAATTCATTTAATTTCTGTGGATGAATATGAGAATAAATCCAACTATTGAATATGAATGGTTTCATTTTAATTTAATTTTAAACTAATTTTATAACCTTCACATCATCCCTACATTCATTATATAAGGTTCTATGCGCCCAAAATTTTCTTTTATATAAACACCCTCATCCAATACACCTCTACTGCATGTCAATAAAATTATATGTAATGGATGGAGCTCCCAATATACTATAGTATATTCTATTTTTTAACCAAGGTAAAACCAACACAATAGTGATACATAGGTGGATAAGTGTAATGATTCAATACGAACAATTTCATGGTTCATGATGTCTCTCCCCTAGAATGACATTTTGTGTATTATCTTCTAGAAACACTAACTATTAGTAAAATCTCATTATCATAACACTTTAAAATTTTATTCATATGAATTTTCATTGTAAATATCATTTAATATGTTTATTCATGATCACATGAATTAATAAATTTAAAATCATGTAAGATATAACAAAAATAAATTGGATTTTTCATAACATTTTCTTATGACATGGTTAATAATATTAGTAAAGCTTAATAATATTAAAAAAAGTGTAATAAATATAAAGATGTTCAATTTAAAATGAATCATAAAAATACATAAATAATATAAATTAAATAACTATAGTATTCCACTACCTATCATAAAATCGATCCATAGTTCAAATTTATTGACCATCCTATTTCAGGGTGATTTCAATTAACATGGAATTCTATGATGATGATTTGGGTTGACATTATGTAGTTCAAATCAAGGATCGATTTACAGATTGAGATATGGTGTAACTAAGATAAAATGGTTTATCAAATCCAATTTGATGATTTCATGATTGGGGTGTCAACAAAAAAGATAATGAAATTATGAATTAATTTTGTTGGAATTTTATTTCATATGTCATAGACCAACATAGTTACCTTGGTTGGTACATAAAAAATATGTATCACAGTTATGGGATAGAAATATTCTATTGATTTCATTATGTGTTTTAGAATGTATTGATATGACATAAGTTGTAGTTGTGAATGAATGTCAAGATAGATCTCACTATGAAGAGCCAAATATCAGTTTGGGTGTTTGGAAAAATAATATTTGTTTATATTTTAGATCTGATTATAAAACATTCTATAACTTTGGTGTTAGTATGTTGAAATTTAAGTCATAAATTTCTACACAATGGAATTTATATTAATGTATATTTGATCTGTGTATAATTTATGATGTCTTTGTTGGTATATATTGATGTTTTTTTAGAATCATGATTTCTAGAAGAAATGTGAATAATCCATAAGTGAATTCTAAAAATGTATTATTTTTAGAAAATACTATAGTTGAGTATAATAATATAGAGATAGCAGTATGGGCTATCCAGGATCTAGGAAATATACTGTCACTCATTTTTATTTGGGATCAACCTAGAAGGCATGGATCTCAAGATTATGGTCAGGAGTTTATTTTCTATTATACACCTATTTTACATGGTTCTAATGATCCTTAAGAGGTTAAGGAATGTTTGAAATATATATATAGATTCCTATTGAGTTTTTAGAATAACCAAATATTATTAAGGTGAAATGAGTTATAATTAACATTTGAGGCCTTATAAGTAGATGGTGAGATACAATGTTGATGGTGCAGAAAAATGAGATGTTGGAATGGAATGAATTTTTAGTTCTTTTCACTGATCATTTATATCAATAATCTATGGTGTTATTAAAATCCATATAGTTTATCAACCTCCAGTAGTGTGAAAAGAACATGACATAGTACACATTCCACTTTTCTAATCTTGTTCCATTTTCTCATTATGTGGTGAAAAATAAAAATATGGTGGTATGTAGCTTTGAGATGGGCCTTCTATCTGACAACTGATTTTAGGTTTTCGTACAAAAGATAGATTTTTTACTAATGTGATGGATAAGGAATTGATGGTTAATATTGACCTGGATAGTAATTCTGGGTTAAAAATTTCTCTTATTTTACCTAGTAGAAAGTATATGTCCTCATTTAAGATAAAAAGGAATCATGATTAGTCTCATGGAGGTTCTTGACAACAAGAATCTACCAAAACTCCTGATGATCCTAGAATAGGCCCTTTGACTCGATTTATGTAATACAAGGATGGGAATTTGGGAAATTATTTCTCCATTGTTATAGAGATCTATATTTCTTGTGGTAAACTAGAACATCAACAGAATTTATGTATATTATTTTCTTCTCTAATAAGTGGAACACACTCATCAACTTGAAAAATTATTATGGTGCAATCAAAAGCTTCAATTTATAAGGGGGTATAGACATAAGCATATGTAATGATGCTTCTTTATATTGTGGTGGATTCTCCAACAAAAGTTGTTATCAGAAAATTGACTATGAGAGGTACCATCATTATAGCATCATTTTTAGAATCATAATTATTATGTACTAGTGGATATAAATCATTTATATTGAATCATATTTGGATCCTACTAAATCTTCCAAAAGGAAATTGTTTTCTGTGATGTACACCTATGAATGAAGTGATAATATGGAAAATGTTTTACTTCATGGTTTTCTATTTTTCATATACTGATATTAATTATAATTATCTGTAATTAATATAATTAGATTAATTATAATTATCTAGTTCTTAAAATGAAACATATTTGCATCATTTATGTGATGGATTGGATGATTTATCATAATAACCAATGATAGAGATAATATTTTCATTATTTGTCGTGTTTGTTTCAATGATTAACCCTCTCTAATTAATCAATTTGATCTGAATTGTATCATTCTACTGTTTTGATGAATTATGTGCGAAGTTATGGAAATTGGTTAATTCTGGATATTTTTCAATTTTCTGGAGCTTTTGTATTTCAGGCATATCTTTTAAATTTCTAACCCAAACTGTGTGATTCTTTATTAGTATTTCTATGAAAATGGTATTCAATATTTTCTTCTAGTCTAAGGTCTAATTATACACACCCTAGACCAAAAACAATCACCAAGTTGAATACGTTTTTTGGCCGATGGAATTGACACCATCTTAATTAATGAGGCATATATCTACCTACATGTGTCAAAATGATATTATTCTAGCTGGAATAGAAATGGAACACCAAGAATCACATTCACATTTATTTTAATGAATAAATTAGGTCATCAAGGAACCCATTTAATTATACCAAAAATTAAAAGGTGAAGAGTCACCTCAGGTAGAAAATGTTTTCATTAGAAATTCGATGTTAACATTTGTTACACTTGTCAAAATCTGCTGAGATTTTGAGGAAGCATGAAAAATACATAGAAAAAAAACAATTATAAAGAAACGCTAACTATATTCTACTTTTAAAATGATAACCGGAGTTAGTATTTCATTGGATTATTTTTTGAGGGAAAGTTTCTACTCCAAAAGCCTATAAATGAGAGTATTTACTTCCATTCAAAGGGGTTAATGAAGGTACAAGAAGGGCTGTGCTGGAGGATTGAGTTATTGAAGTTGTTTTTATTTCCTATTTTTTTGTTATTTCATCATGCTCTCTTCTTCCCCCTTATACAATATTACCCTTCACATGGAGGGGTAAAACCATTGAGTTCTTGGGAAAGTGAGAGTTTCACTTTTGTAATGTCGGAGTTTGGTGCATAAATGTAAATAGTAATTTTTCTTTTGAATGATTTATATTATCAGTGTTTCCCAATTATCTTAATGTGATCATGTAATGGGTTTGGTGTATTCAGCATTAATATCTTTGGTTGAAGAATTTTAATTTCCCTCAGCATAATGCAATTTTTCTTGATCGAATACATTGAATTAGGTGGTGAGTGTCCACTGAACATTAGCATGTATGTGGAACTAGTAAAATTTTCAGGAGTTCTAGGAAGCAACAATTCCCTATTAGGATTTTACATAGTTGTTTAGGAATTATTTATGAACCTCCATGCACCTAGGAGTTAGTTCCATTTCTGTATTAAACTAAAGTTGATTGATAACACAATTGTGGGGTCTTTCATTTATCATTCAATAGGACGAGAGGGGGAATAATTTTTATTACTATGATGACGTTGAAAATGTGATACTACCCTTACCCCATCACTATCTTCTTCCATTTTTGTTCAACCTTTCTTTTTATTGTTGGTTTTATTTTTCAACTAAAACAATTTCAAAAACAACCTCTTCTTCTTTCTTTAATGTAAGTGTCAAAGGTGATTATTGTGCGCTTCTCTCTAAAAACAACCTATTTTTACCACTTTAATACATTTAAACTTATATAATATTTGTTTTTTTTCACAACCCATGATAGTCACAGGTCAACAATTTCAACTATTACCTTTTACATGTCTCCTTTCCTATGCCCGATGGGTTGTTCCATTACATCTCACATAACGGTATATGAGTTTAGGTAGAGTGAGAACTTCTTTTCTGATGTTATACATGTTCTAATATATGTTTCATAATAAAATAATGTAAAAATATTTGATTGATGATCTTTCATAAATCGTTGTCGAGTTTCTGTGTGTGTTTCCTTCAAATTTTTTTAGTATTCCACTAGTAAGAGATGTATAGTTACATATTAATTTGGTACCCTATAATTAGAGGTGTATATTTTCTCATATTATATTAAACTAATAGATTTAATAGAATATATGAATTAGTTTAATGATCTGTTAAAGAAATATATATTCTTGAGTGTGTCTACATGGGATGTACCTATTATTTTTTAGATTAATCTGATAGAAAATTCACCAATGAGTTAATTACATTAAAGAAAATTATGTTATGATTATGAAAAAATATCTATTACCTCAAATTGAGGATATGTTTTACCATCTGATTGGGGTAAAGTGGGTTTCATAGAATTATCGTTTATCTGGTTAGCACCAAATTATAATAAAAGCATCTTACATTCAAAATACTACCTTTAAAAGAATATATTTTCACTTTGATAATATTCGTATACCCTTTGTCATAAATAATTCATCTATTTTAATTTATTAATTATTAAAATAAAATATTCCATGAGTACCTAAATTATTTTATGGTTGTATTTTTGGATTTAATTTTGATTTAATCCAAAACTAATGACAGTTATGTGAATCATATTAATGTATTCCACAAAATATTGAGTGCTCTCAAAATTTACATGACTATTTTGAAATATAATTTCTGGATTAGGAAATTATGTTCATATAACATGTAGTCTGAGAACATGGAACCTCTTTTGATCATGAAAATGAGAAGTCTTTTATGACATGTGATAAGAAACATAATGATTCCACGATATTGTGCTTATTTATTTTGGAAGGGTATTGTATCAAATTTTTTTGAATTATTTTTTTAATCTTGATTCCCCAATTATTAAGCTCTCCTAGAATTGTGTGATGTTATTAATGAATGAAAAATTCATATTTATCTTATTGATTTTAAATTTATTTTTTAAAATTGGTTCCTATAATGACTATTCAAGAGGCTAGGCTTCGTTGTGTGGTCCTTTTTCACACATTTCGTTCCCGAGGGATCTTTTTCCTTATGATGTTTGATGATGTGGTACCATATGCCTCTAGTCAACCTAGGACACATTATTTTTGTTATCTAACCTAGGATCATTATCTTGAAGTTGTGATTCAATCTCATAAGATATGAAAACATTATCTCATTAGTTTGATGTTTACTATTTATTATGACCAAAAATGATTATGGTGTATCTTATCTAAAATGTATTTGATCCTTTGATAGAGGAATCTGGTTGAGGACTTATATAATTTATATTTAAACAGTTATTACACCATGTGAAGGGGAATGTCATTGTCAATGATTTGAGTTTGAATCATCTGAACCATTACATGAAATAATCATTAGAAGAGTGGAGCTTTAGGGATCATTTTTCACAGTTACATATAGGAGTCCGGGAGGAAGGCAACATTGTAATAATTAAGATTATATCTTGACTTGTTAAGATAATTCAACAGGATAAAAATCTTGATAATGTTTTCTATATAATTAGGGATCTATTTATAGAGGGGAGAATATTGGTGAGTCAATCTTCTTTTCTAACTGCATACTATGTTTTCATTACATATTTTTATTCCATTTCCTACAAGAATGAATATAATGGGAGGGTTCTATAGTACTTATTGGGTGGTACACATTGGAACCATGTAGATATTTTTTGATATGAAATTTTTATTTTAGTGTCTTGTGATGATAAAATACTATGCAATCTTATTATCACATTATAATACTTTTTAGTCAGTCAAAGAACATCCCTAGTGACCACTGAGTTTTCTTCAGCCAATTTTAGTGCCCTATTGGATGTTGGATGAGATCTTTATAGACTTTTCAGATTTATTTACTTTATTAACAAAGGTTATTATTGATATAGGTGTTGTGATCGTTATGATGACCCAATCTACTCACTTTATAACTCGTCAAGATAAAACCAAATTTAAGGAAAAGAGAAATATATATATATATATATATATATATAAGATTATAAGATTGTATGGATACCCTTATATTATATTATTTTATAGAGACCCCCATTTTTGTTATCTCATTTGGAGATTCATCCAAGATAAATTAGGATATCAGGTACTATCGAGCATATCATATAATTAACAAAATTAATGGTTGGGCAGAATGATCTATACAAATTCAGATGGATATGATATTTTATTGCATTATTGACATTATTAGAAATTTTGAAGTCCATTTATGACTATTTTAGTTCTGTTATAATAATAATTAAAAATATTTAATTCATATGTATCTTCTTGAGCCTTTTTTGGTAGGAAATTTAAATAACCACAGTCTTGGTAAAATATTAGTGAATCGTCACTTATTGGAAAACGATTATTATAAGAGAAGATGGTGAAAATTTAGATAATCCATCATATAACAGATATAGAACAGAGATGGTATAAGTCTTATGTTTATTTTACTCAATTTGAGTTTGGGGTTTTAGTTAGACATTAGGTGTTAATTTGAGTTCCACCTCAGTTGGGAAACTAATGTCTGGGAAATTAGGGAAAACTTATAAGAAGGATGGGGTTTATTTAATATTGTATATAAGGTGGGAATGTGTCTTACCAATTGGAACATACCCCATTGATGACATTTAATCTCAACATTTTTTATGTTTAGAATATTTTGAGGTATCTTTCTAACCCTTATCATGTCCTTATAAGGGAAGAACATTATTTTGAGTAAGATTTATAGATGACTTAGCTTCTAGTAACTATCATTGATTTTGAGATGACGCTCCTTTGTGGGAAGATGATAAATTTAGTCCGAGTGATATAGAATAATGGATTTTATTTGAATGAAACATTAGAGAATGATGAAATGATTAGAAATTATTGAACTGACCTCTTTGTGATGGATCTTTCTAGGAAGGGTTTATGACGATAGAAAAATTTTATTGTGTATAGGTTATAACATCACAATTTAATCTTTTAGGTATTCCATGGATCTTATTTTGGTCCCCATTTTTTGGTCTTTTATTATGGTGTTTTTTAATAAATTTTGATATCTTTTAAATAAAAAATGCATGTTCACTATTGGCCCATAGATTGGGAAAACCATACGGTTTGGTACCAAAAAATAGTGTGCCCTCTATTGAGCCAATGTAATGGGGAACATTATTTTTCCAAACCATCCAGCTAGCCACTAAAAATCATGAATACACAGATAGTGATGGATTTTATTGTTCATTCCTTGTTTGAAAAACAATGTTCTATATTAGGTGAAACTATTATCCCAACCAACAACGTAGCATCATTTTCCTAGTTGTGTGTTCCTACTTAGTAAACCAGGATCACATGATTTAACTCTCAAAAAAATTTAGTAAATCCAAAAACACAATGCTTTAAACCCTAAGAAACCTATATTTACCCAAAACAAATCTTTTTTTCTATGAAGGCTCTTATGATGGGATTCTTACACCTCTAAACACTTTTCTTTTCATATTGAAGCCCTGGTGATTATCTTCATTATCATTCATGTTAGTAGATCTCTGATTTTTTTTGTTTCTTCTAATCTATTTTTCTAGAAACCATTAAGCATTATTTATCATCATGTTATTAATGGATTTAATATCCATTTTAATTGATGTTTTTTATATATTTAATTTATTCATCTTCCTCTCCTTGATTGTCCACCCTCATTATGCCTTCTAGGAATTGTGCATTTCGACATCTTGATTTAAATTTAGGAAGTTCCGTAAATTTGTTCCCAATGATATATTGAAACTGTTAGATGGTTCATTGAATTGAATTGTGTTTTTAAATAATTTTAAAACCATTATTTGAAAATATTTTATGTTTGGTTTTGATATTGGCATGAACCCCCAATTTTAATGGAATTGAAATGTCCGAGGATATTGAAAAAAATGACGACATTGTTTTTAAACTAATTTGATAAATTGAATTGATATTGGACTATTGAAAAATTCCTTAAAGTGGAAAATTATTTTATGTGCATTGAAATGATGAAATCATATGTTTTTGTTTTTAAATGAGAAAGGAATGTTGGGAACTACAACAAGTAAATTGATATTTGAATTGATTGAAAAAACATAATTTTTCTATATTTGATTGACTTATAATTTAAATAACAAGTTAACATTGGATTTATTATTAAATGGGACCATCATGATAAGAAATTCACTCCATATAAATGGACTAATGATGAAAAATATCACAAAACCATTGTGTCATGAATGACTGGGAGAGATCCTATTTGTGTAACATCCCATGTGTTTATAGAGTAATTAATTTTAATATATATCAAAATTTATGAGTTTAAAATGAATTTTAATGTTAATTGGGCATTATTTAGGATAGTGTAGTTGAAACATGACAAGAGGATTCTCCAAAATCTTATGTTTCACACAACACCGATTTATACCGATAATATTAAAATATTATTATTATTATTTTAAATGGTAGTTAACGCATAGTCGTTGTATTGGGGAGAATGAAAAAAACATACTATATTATAATTTTACATATTTGATAAAATTGGTAACATTTATCCATTTATGTTTAGAGGCTTAAAATGAGAGTTAATACAATTTTAAGCATAAAATACTCTAATATTTTTAAAATGACATTTTACCGCCTTTTAGGGGTGAACCCATTTTAAATATAACTTCTTCACTTTTATATGATCTATTGGACATAATAAACTACTTCTATAGAAGTTAGACATCATAATTTACATTGGATAAAAATTTGGTAATTTTTTTTGATAAAGTTTATTTTTTCATGAATAGTGAAAAATACCACATTCTAAGTCAAAACAACCTTGTCATCTAATTTATTTATATAATTATATTGGAATATTATTTTATTAAAATTTAATTTGATTTTTTTTATTATTTAATTCAATGTTGGTCACTGGCTGTAATTGTATATTTAAATAGGATATAAATATATGTCATTCTATTGATACTTTTTATTTCTTAAAAACCAACTATCTAGTTTTGACAATGAGAAATAATATTAAATTAATTTATTAAACTTCTGTGTTTTGAATTCGAGAAAATGGATACCATATTTTGAATCCGATGGTCCAAATTATGTTAATATGTACCTTTTATTTTTGGATAACATGAATAGTAATTTCAGTAATTATTTTAATTTACCTTGGTAAAGGGTTAATATAAGGCCCCAACCTTAAACCTTACTTAACATTGAATTAAATGAGTAATTCACATTGAGGATATTTTCAGGTTTAGAGTTTTAGAGAATTAGGACATAACTATTACATCTCAAAAGATTACAAAGTAGTCGCTTCTACTAAATTTCCATAAAATAAAAACTCTTAAAAAGAAACATGTATAGTTCCATGTTTTAGGTAGCATGACTTTCCCTAGATCCCATCCTTCACCCTATTCCACGTTAAGTCCTGTGAAAAGCATTTCAAATACTTGGGATGAGCATAAAAAGCTCAGTAAGGGATACACAAATAATGAAAACTGTTAGTTTTTCAAATAAACAAGTAAACCATGTATACTTTATTAAAGTAATACTTTTCACCTTCATGAATTAGTAAAAACTCTTCACTGAAAAAAATGTATCATTACTTACCTTTTTGTAACCAAAGGAATACCATAAAACCCATATAAAGAAAACATAACATATATAAAGGTAACTTGGGACATAAACATACTTAAGTGGAATAACCATATGGTCGACTTCCACACATATCACTTAATGGAATATCCATATGGCCAATTTCCATACACACTTAATGGAATAGCCATACGGCCGACTTCCATACCCAATGCATTGGAGGTTATAACGTAACCACCCGTCCTGGTATTCACGGCACCACCCATCATATGGTTTATCACGTAACCACCCATAAAATGTCCAAGTACCATCATTACACATAAAATATTGAAAATATAATCATTTCAATAACAAAATTTCATTTTCAATCACAATAAGTAATTCCAAGATATCAATCCACTTTCAAAAACCATTTAAAAGTGATTTTTGAATCAAAGTGTCCCATACCACTTTGATGCTTTTATTGGAATCATAATTTTAAAACATTAATGTCCATATAAATATATACTGAAAAACATTTTGAAAACATGTACATTAAGGATAATGATTTAGAATAATAAATCTTTAAAACATTTAAAATTATATTTTTGTTAAAGAGATTTTAACAAAATGAGAGACTCTTGAATACAAATAACTGCGGAATAACACTTAATCCGAAATTTATAATATCATGAGAATAAATGGATTTATGATATAATATGTCAAAGGACAGTATACACACCATATAAGAGGGAATTGGTGCATAACAACGATGAAGTCTCAAAAGAAATGTAAAATGAGATGAAATCCATTATGAAGAAGGTATCCTTAAATTAAGGATAAATCAATCTCATAATTATGAATGAAAAATATAAATTCACCAAATATAAGTGGATATTAAGTGTAAAACAATCAAAGGTCATTCACACATATTCAATCGGTGACATATTCAATAACTACATGTTGAACCCAAAGAAATCGAAATTGGGTTAAGAAGTTCCCTTGGTAAAATTCGACAGCCTAACTGCGTCACATAAATTTTACAAAAAGGGTTGATGAGAGAGATAAAGGGTATCTCATCACATGGACATAAAATTTACATAAATAAGGATATATAAGAACATATCCCAACATAATAGTATGTGAATTAAAAGACATAACAAAAGAAGTCTTTTTAAAAAAAAAGGAGGGTGAAAGGTCCCCTTACCGACTTGGGTAACTTTCGAAACGTACACCCCATTGAAGAAGGGTCATACAATGAATATGTTGTCACCCATAAATGAAATTATATTACACAAAGTGTATAATAATTGGCAGTACATACACCACTCAAAGTAAATTGTGGCAAATGTAGCATAAATCTCACGAGAATAAAAGTGAGTTGAATAATCTCTTACGAAAACTCGGCAGCCTAACGACACCACTTAAAACTTCTAAAATGGATTGATGAGAGGAAATAAGGTCTCTCATCACATCAACATAAAGTTTACAGAAAGAGTAATATAAAATAACATCCCCCAACATAACAAATAGGAGCTTAAAATAAGTGACATAAAGGAGAGTACTTTAAAAGAAAGAGAGGGGTTAGATCTCTTATGAAAATTCGGCAGCCTAACGGTGCCACTCAAAAACTTCCAAAATGGATTGATGAGAGAGAATAGGGTCTCTCATCACATGACCATAAAAATTAAAGTAAGATTAATATAAAATAACATCCCAATAACAATAAATATGAGCTTTAAAAGGAATGACATAAAAGAGTGTACTTATAAAGAAAGAGAGGAGTATGATCCCTTACCTCGGGTCCGACTTGACTCGATCGTTCTTTAACGTCCTGAATAATAAACATGAGTTAATTTCTATTTGCTTAAGAACCATTTTCAAGTTCATTATTCCTTTTATATCAATTATTTCAATTTTATAAACATTATGTAACTATTTAAGTTAATAATGTTTGTTTTGTCGATATTTGGTTCTTAAGTCGAAAGTGGACTTCTTACAATTACATGTTGTTCGTGTGGCCAAAGGTTCTTTATATCCAGAATGAAATTCCTGATTTGGATATCATATATATCATATATATCTAGAATATAAATGTATTTATAATATCACATAATCATTTAGAGGTAAGAAATGAATTGCACCGTTCATGGAGACGGTAAGCCGTACGTACGCATGAATTCTACTTTCATTTATTTGTCATATTAATGGAATTAAAACAAAATGAGAGGTAGATATATTTTAATTACAAAATTATATTCATCATTTAGATATATCATTAATTATATATATCCATTATATACATGTACTTTTAATAGTACATTACATTTGGGGATAAGAAATGAAATGCACCGTTCATGGAGACGGTAAGCCGTACGTACGCATGAACGCTACATTCATTTCTATATAATACTTTAATGGAAAGAAATAATAATGATATATAGGTATATTATAATTCCAGTATAAAATCATATATAATAACTTTAAATCCATCCTTTACACGTCCCACAGATGGCATTAACGAATCACATCACTTTAAGGGGGCGGTAGTCCGCATTTCCTTAAATTAAGATATCGTGTTTACCCATAATAGAAACCATAAAGGTATGCCAAAAATTAAAAAATACAGAAGCTTAAGTAAAAAATAAACATATTATATATCATATATAAATATAGTGACATCTTAATGGGCCCCTTTGAAG
This sequence comes from Viscum album, assembly GCA_963277665.1. Lineage (NCBI taxonomy): Eukaryota > Viridiplantae > Streptophyta > Magnoliopsida > Santalales > Viscaceae > Viscum > Viscum album. Next base: position 1,816,447,418 of record OY728156.1, read on the forward strand.
GTGTTAAAAGAATGTTGAACAATCATCGTTTCGGGAGGCATAAATTCGCCATCCACGGAAACAGTATGTTCGTTAACCATTAGATGTAGTTGTGTGTAAGTGTAGCTCGAATACTTATAATAACAACATCCTAGTATATTGAGTATACTGGAGTTGTCACAAAAGAAAAGAATAAAAAGAGTTTAGGGGGTTGGAGAAGCAAAATAAAACAAAAGGACTCAAAAGAAGACATTACCTTAAAATCGGGTAACTCCCTTTGGTTTGAGATCAAAGGCTTCCTTGGGAAGACTTCTGCCCAAAGTGAGGCTTCAAGGAGTAAGATAGGGATGTGGAGATCTAAAATGGACTGGGTTTGGCCGAGCCAAAGGCTTTTGGAGTGTGGGTAAAGAGATAGAGGTGGGGGCCTTTTATAAGAGGAGATGAGGGGCACTCTTGGAAAGTGAAGAAAAGTCACTTTATTTCAAAATGGTATTCGGATTTAAGAGGTCCCAAATTGATTTATTTCGAGGATAAGATGATAAGGGTTTAAATCAACTCATCCAATATGTTTTGGACATGTGTAGGTCTTAGATATTACATTATCTTTCCATTTTATTTAAATCGTTAAATAATGAGGTCATCGCCGCATCATCATGATGTCATAAATAATTTAATTTATTTAATGTCTAAAAATTATCAAAAAACTAGCATGATGTATGAAATCTTTTCATCTTTCCAATTACTATTTATAATCAAAAATCTGAATTGTATAACCCCATGTAACAATTGTTTTAGTAAAACATGTCATGTTTGTTTTATTTTTACTTTAACATTAAATAAAAAGGTTTTTATGTCATGTTCCAACCAAAGTGGCTTCATGGGGTCCCCAAGTTGACCCATGGCTTGTCTTGGTCGGCCATGACACATCCAATGATGTTAGGACATGTGTCAAGTTCATTTAATATTATTAAAACATTATTTTTACCTTAAACTACACTAATTACCTCTAATCGCGATTAAAAACTTAATAAGTTACTATTCACCAAAAAATTATTTTTATCTCATTGAACCACATTTTACTTTTAATGACAACCATATATGTCGGATTAATGAAATTCAAAACACAGAAGTGGTAAAATTTCATTTAAATGAAAAATCAGTTTTTATAAGTACCACTTAGTGGTTTCACTATTCATCAAAAATTGAAGTTTTTCAGAAAAATACCAAAAATTCACCCTAAGCTATATTTGATATTCCGAATTAAAAAATGAGGACTATTTTACAAAATTCAAAACATATAAGTCATATTAATTAATTTAATAATTAATTCCCGCTGTCATGATAAATAGCGTGTTTTTATGAAACAATAAGTATCAAAAGATTGACACTAGTTTAAGTCCGATTTCAAAGTGAAATTAATTCCAACGACCACTATTGGATTTAATGGTAAAAATATATTATAATTTCACTTTAAAACCAATTAAAAATATAATCTAATCATATAAATAAATTAGATTAAAAAGAGGTTTTGAATTAAAATACAACATTTTACACTATTCATAAAAAATGAACTTTATCGGAAAGATACCAAAAATTTACACAAAGTAAATTATGATGTCCCGATTCTAAAGAAGAGTTTTATTTTGTACAATAGAATTTATAAGAGTGAACAAAACTATATTTAATTACGGTTCGCCATCAAAAGGCGATAAGTGAAACTTTAGTGAAAACTAGGGCATATATACCTAAAATTGAATTCTTTCTGTATTTTAAGCCTTTATCTTTATTGGGTAAATGTAAAAACATTTAAAAACATATATAATCATATTTTAGTTATTTATATCCATTATCGTCAATACAACGGCTACATGATAACTGCCATTTAAAATAATATTATTTTATTATTAGAGTGCAACGTAAGATTCCCAAAAAACTCGTTGTTTTGTGTTGGGTACGCCATCGAGCATAGAGTCCCCTTTATAGTCATATTAATATTTTATTCACAAATATAGATAAATATAGAGATTTCATGTTGTTTATTTACCTGGGGTGTTACATCCTTCCCCCCTTTTGGGAATTGCGTCCTCGCAATTTTAAAATTGGGCTTGGAAACATCCTTGAATGTCCCACATCAAAAGAAGAGTCGGTAAAACAATCACTTTAAAAAAAAGAAAGATAAGTACAAAGGTCACCCGAGTTAACCCATACTTGGATTCCAAGTATGAAAACATGGACATGGAGGAGAAAACATAGGGTCATGTTCTGATGGAGAGTGATAGAAAACATGTTTAGGAGAAAGTTAACCACAAGGAAATCACAAACTTGTGATGGGTTAAACGGTATTTGATTCCCCAGTAGGAAAAGTTAATAGACAATATTTTTGTTTTAAGTTACTTTTTATTGAGGAATTTATTCATAAGGAAACATAATCACTTATCATGTTGACTTTCAACTTTTATTAGATTCCTTACACAAACACATATTTTCTCCAAAAGACGAGTATTTAGGAAGACTTGTTCACATTAAGAGTACTATAATCAACTTCTAGAGAATAAACTAACCCAAAAATAGAGAACTATATACTTCCCATGTCTTTAGACTTTAACCAAAACCAAAAACCAAAAGTTTAGTACAAGATCAGATAATCCAGAAAAGGATAACACTTTATAAAAAGAAAATCTATTCTTAATCTCCAAAATTTGTCCAACAAAACCCAAATTTCAAAGAGGACCATTCGATAAACAATTTGTCCATAAAATTCTTCAAAGTAAACCAAACTAAGATTGAAACCCAAATATTTGAAGGATTTAGTCGCATAGTCTTCCAAGTTAAATCGTAACATTTATCTCCAAACAACATCAGTTGCTCCTAAAGTCTCGTATTGAAAAGTAATTAACCTAATCACATATCCTCCATGATAGGTTAATCATTTTCATAAATAACCCAAAATCAACTTACTATTAATTCATAAAATCATATAACTAAAAAGAATCAGTCAAACTAACCAAGGACTTCACGTAGTCCAGTGGTAGGTGATAAATACCAGTTGCAATTTGGTTGTGGGTTCGATTCCTGCAGCTTTGTCCAACGTGACGGGTTGTCACACGGTCTGCGTGTTGTCCTTTTTCCAAAATTATATAATTCTTAAAACATCCCCCAAAATGAGATAAAATCTTCAAAAAATGACCATAACATGTTTTAACCTCAAGTTTATCTCATTCCTTTAATTTTCCATCATATCATAGAGTAACCCATAATTACCTAAAAATTAAAGATCATATAAACCCTAATGGTTACCTTAATAATTATTACCTTAATTTACACATCGAGTTGGCCATCTCGTACATGATGCATTAGAGAACTCACCAAGGTTGAAGTGGTTGATCATGATTCCTTGATAGTTGGTTTAGAACAACCATGAGATTCCTCATTGAATCCCCCATCTCATCCAGTCTCTTAATCAGAGAACCACCACAGTTTCCTTCAAACACATTGTCACTTTGGTGCCTGATAGATCCAGCCATTTACTTAAACCAAAATGGTCAGTGTGAGTATATCAACATAACCATCATGTACTAATGAGGAAGATAAACACTAATATATACTTACTCATTCACTTTATCTAAAACTAGGACTCTTTCTGAAGTCCTAACCATTATGGTAATGTCACTTGTGCTTAGAGAATACCCTAACCTCTAAAGTTATCTAAACCGACCTTTGATACCAACTATAAGGCCCCAGCCTTAAACCTTACTTAATATTGAATTAAATGAGTAATTCACATTGAGGATCTTTTCAGGTTTAGAGTTTTAGAGAATTAGGACATAACTATTACATCTCAAAAGATTACAAAGTAGTCGCTTCTACTAAATTTCCATAAAATAAAAACTCTTAAAAAGAAACATGTATAGTTCCATGTTTCAGGTAGCATGACTTTCCCTTGATCCCATCCTTGACCCTATTCCACACTATTTCCTGTGAAAAACATTTCAAAAACTTGGTATGAGCATAAAAAGCTCAGTAAGGGATACAAAAAGAATGAAAACTGTTAGTTTTTAAAAACAACAAGTAAACCATGTATAAGTTATCAAATTAATACTTTTCACCTTTATGAAGTAGTAAAAACTCTTCACTGAAAAAAAGGATCATTACTTACCTTTTTGTAACCAAAGGATTACCATAAAACCCATATAAAGAACACATAACATATATAAAGGTAACTTGGGACATAAACATACTTAAGTGGAATAACCATACGGTCGACTTCCACACATATCACTTAATGGAATAGCCATACGTTTAATTTCCATACATACTTAATGGAATATCCATACGGACGACTTCCATACCCAATGCATTGGAGGTTATAACGTAACCACCCGTCCTGGTATTCACGGCACCACCCGTCATAAGGTTTATCACGTAACCACCCGTAAAATGTCCAAGTACCATCATTACAAATAAAATATTGAAAATATAAACATTTCAATAACAACATTTCATTTTCAATCACAATAAGTAATTCCAAGATATCAATCCATTTTCAAAAACCATTTAAAAGTGATTTTTGAATCAAAGTGTCCCATACCACATTGAAGCTTTTATTGGAATTATAATTTTAAAACATTAATGTGCATATAAATAAATACTGAAAACCATTTTGAAAACATGGACATTAAGGATAATTATTTAGAATAATAAATCTTTAAAACATTTAAAATGATATTTTTGTTAAAGAGATTTTAACAAAATGAGAGACTCTTGAATACAAATAACTGTGGAATAACATTTAATCCGAACTTTATAATATCATGAGAATAAAGGGATTCATGATATAATATGTCAAAGGACAGTATACACACCATATAAGAGGGAATTAGTTCATAACAACGATGAAGTCTCAAAAGAAATGTAAAATGAGATGAAATCCATTATAAAGATGGTATCCTTAAATTATGGATAAATCAATCTCATAATTACGTGTGAAAAAAAATATAAATACACCCAATATAAGTGGATATTAAGTTTAAAACAATCAAAGGTCATTCACACATATTTAATCTATGACATATTCAATAACTACATGTTGAACCCAAAGAAATCGAAATTGGGTTAAGAAGTTCCCGTGGTAAAATTCGACAGCCTAACGGCGTCACATAAAATTTTACAAAAAGGGTTGATGAGAGAGATAAAGGGTATCTCATCACTTGGACATAAAATTTACATAAATAAGGATATATAAGAACATATCCCAACATAATAGTATGTGAATTAAAAGACATAACAAAAGAAGTATTTTTTTAAAAAAGGAGGGTGAAAGGTCCCCTTACCGACTTGGGTAACTTTCGAAACGTACACCCCATTGAAGAAGGGTCATACAATGAATATTTAAGTACCCATAAATGAAATTATATTACACAAAGAGTATAATAATGGGCAGTACATACACCACTCAAAGGAAATTGTGGCAAATGTAGCATAAAACTTCCAAAATGGATTGATGAGAGGAAATAGGGTCTCTCATAACATCAACATAATGTTTATAGAAAGAGGAATATCGAAGATCATCCCCCAATATAACAAAGAGGAGCTTAAAATAAGTGACATAAATGAGAGTACATTAAAAGAAAGAGAGGGGTTAGATCTCTTATGAAAATTCGGCAGCCTAATGGCGCCACTCAAAACTTCCAAAATGGATTGATGAGAGAGAATAGGGTCTCTCATCACATGAACATAAAAATTAAAGTAATATTAATATAAAAGAACATCCCAATAACAATAAATATTATCTTTAAAAGGAATGACATAAAAGAGTGTGCTTAAAAAGAAAGAGAGGAGTTGGATCCCTTACCTCGGGTCCGACTTGACTCGATCGTTCTTTAACGTCCTGAAAAATAAACTTGAGTTAATTTCTCTTTTCTTAAGAACCTTTTTCAAGTTCATTATTCCTTTTATATCACTTATTTCCATGTTATAATCATTATGTAACCATTTATGTTAATAATTTTTGTTTGGTCGATATTTGGTCCTAAAGTCGAAAGTGGACTTCTTACAATTACATGTTGTTCATGTGGCCAAAGGTTCTTTATATCCAGAATGACATTCCTGATTTGGATATAATATATATCATATATATCTAGAATATAAATGTATTTATAATATCACATAATCATTTATAGGTAATAAATGAATTGCACCGTTCATGGAGACGGTAAGCCGTACGTACGCATGAACGCTACTTTCATTTCTTTGTCATATCAATGGAATTAAAAGTAAATGAGAGGTAGGTATATTTTAATTCCAGAATTATATTCATCATTTAGATATATCATTAATTATATTTATCCATTATATACATGTACTTTTAATATTACATTACATTTGGGGATAAGAAATTAAATGCACCGTTCTTGGAGACGGTAAGCCGTACGTACGCATGAACGCTACTTTCATTTCTATCTCATACTTTAATAGAAAGAAATAATAATGATATAGAGGTATATTATAATTCCATTATAACAACATATATAATAACTTTAAATCCACCCTTTACACGTCCCACATATGGGATTAACGAATCACATCACTTTGAGGGGGCGGTAGTCCGCACTTCCTTAAATGAAGATATCGTGTTTACCCATAATGGAAACCATAAAGGTATGCCAAAAATGAAAAAATACAGAATATTAAGTAAACATTAAACATATTATATATCATATATATATATAGTGTCATCTTAATGGCCACCTTTGAAGGTGTTAAAAGAATGTTGAACAATCATCGTTTTGGGAGGCATAAATTCGCCATCCACGGAACCAGTATGTTCGTTAACAATTAGATGTAGGTGTGTGTATGTGTAGCTCAAATAATTATAATAACAACATCCTAGTATATTTAGGATACTGGAGTTGTTACAAAAGAAAATAATAAAAAGAGTTTAGGGGGTTTGAGAAGCAAAATAAAACAAAAGGACTCAAAAGAAGACATTACCTTAAAATCGGGTAACTCCCTTTGGTTTGAGCTCAAAGGCTTCCTTGGGAAGACTTCTGCCCAAAGTGAGTCTTCAAGGAGTAAGAGATGTATGTGGAGAGCCAAAATGGGCAGTGGTTGGCCGAGCCAAAGGCTTTTGGAGTGTGGGTAAGGAGGTAGAGGTGGGGGCCTTTTATAAGAGGAGAGGAGGGGCACTCTTGGAAGGTGAAGAAAAGTCACTTTATTTCAAAATGGTATTCGGATTTAAGAGGTCCCACATTGATGTATTTCTAGGATAAGGTGATAAGTGTTCTAAAGCCACTATTCCAATTGGTTTTGGACATGTGTAGGTCTTAGATATTACATTATCTTTCCATTTTATTTAAATCGTTAAATAATGAGGTCATCGCTGCATCATCATGATGTCATAAATAATATAACTTATTTAATGTCTAAAAATTATCAAAAAACTATCATGATGTAGGAAATATTTTTGTCTTTCCAATTACTATTTATAATAAAAAATCTGTATTGTATAACCCCATGTAACAATTGTTTTAGTAAAACATGTCATGTTTGTTTTATTTTTACTTTAACATTAAATAAAAAGGTGTTTATGTCATTTTCCACCCAAAGTGGCACCATGGGGTCCCCAAGTTGACCCATGGATTTTCTTGGTTGGCCATGACACATAAAATGAGGTTAGGACATGTTTCAAGTTTATTTCATATTATTAAAACATTATTTTTACCTTAAACTACACTAATTACCTCTAATCGCGATTAAAAACTTAATAAGTTACTATTCACCAAAAATTTTTTATCTCATCGAACCACATTTTACTTCTTAATGACAACCATTTATGTCGGATTTTTGAAATTCAAAACACAGAAGTGGTAAAATTTCATTTAAACGAAAAATCAATTTTTATAAGTACCACTTAGTGGTTTCACTATTCATCAAAAATTGAAGTTTTTCAGAAAAATACCAAAAATTATCCCTAAGATATATTTGATATTCTGAATTCAAAAATGAAGTCTATTTTACAAAATTCAAAACATATAAGCCACATTAATTAATTTAATAATTAATTCCCGCTATCAGACCAAATAGCGTGTTTTTATGAAACAATAAGTATCAAAAGATTGACGCTAGTTTAAGTCTGATTTCAAAGTGAAATTAATTCCAACAACCACTATTGGATTTAATGGTATAAATATATTCTAATTTCACTTTAAAACCAATTAAAAAGATAATCTAATCATATAAATAAATTAGATTAAAAAGAGGTTTTGAATTAAAATACAACATTTTACACTATTCATAAAAAATGAACTTTATCCGAAAGATACCAAAAATTTACACAAAGTAAATTTTGATGTCCCGATTCTAAAGAAGAGTTTTATTTGGTCCAATAGAATTTATAAGAGTGAACAAAACTATATTTAATGACAGGTCGCCATCAAAAGGCGATAAGTGAAACTTTAGTGAAAACTAGGGCATATACGCCTAAAATTGAATTCTTCTTGTATTTTAAGCCTTTATCGTTTATTGGGTGAATGTAAAAACATTTAAAAAAATATATAATCATATTTTAGTTATTTATATCCATTCCCGCAAATACAACGCCTACATGTTAACTGCCATTTAAAATAATATTATTTTATTATTAGAGTGCAACGTAAGATTCCCAAGAAACTCGTTGTTACGTGTTGGGTACGCCATCGAGCATAACGTCCCTTTTAAAGTCATATTAATATTTTATTCACAAATATGGATAAATATAAGGATTTCATATTCTTTATTTACCTGGGGTGTTACAGTTAAATTAGGTAAAAAAGTGTAAAAACAGTATTATAATAATAGAAAAATACTCTAACATGTTTCATAATCTTACTGGATGAGTCATGGAAGACCAAAAAAATTATTATGCAGAACATCTAGCATTTGGGATCCACTTGGGTGTGAAAATTACATGTTATAATAATTAATTTAATGTAAATGGAAATATAACATAATCATGTATCTTTTTACTAAAAAAATTAAAAAAGGGGTTATAAAAGTTATCTCGTAGAAAATAAATACTCATTATAAATATAAAAAATATTTCCTAAATCATGGTATTTTATTTTATAATTTTATATATTAAATAATTAAATTTATTTACCACACAATGAGGATGCAATGATTGATTAATTAATATAGGATTCAAATAAATGATATTATAAATATTAAAATAAGAATAATATGAATATTTTTATTGCATAAAAGATTTTCGTGGATGATTATTAAAATTTCACTTTTATTTAATTAATTGTTATGAATGAATCAAATTTTTATCAATTTATCAAAAATAAATTACTAAACAGTGTTAAAATGGACATAAATGCGTTTTTAAAACTAATAAAATTTTATTAAATGATATAACAGTCCTAAAAAAATAATTCAGACAAGTGACTTATATAATGTAAATAATTTCATTAATCATAAAATTATGGTTCTATTGGAATTTTAATGTTACTATAGTAAAAATATATTGTGAAAATACAAGAGGACATGGTTTGAGTTAATGATATTAAATAAGGTTTAAAGCAATAAGATAATGTGAAGTTTGTGACCTAAACCTATATAAAACCTTTTGGTTCAGAGGATTTAGACCCATATACATCGTATTCTCAAAATATATCACTTTTTAACTATTATAATTCCAAAATCAATTTCTAATAATATAATATTTAACGACATTCCTAAAGTGCCCCTCCACCCTTTTATAAAAGGTTGTCACCTATACCAACATACTAACACCTCTGAATGTCATTGTATCAACCCAATTATACAGAAATAAGATCTTGAAATCCTTCCCTTCCTCATATAGGCTACAATTTTGGATGAAATCCATCATAAGGAGATCTTTTGTGAAATTGAAAAGGTGATACTTGAAAAGGACTTATTTGTTTTATCTCCTCTTTCAAAATTACTTTTTTCTTCAAATTCATATTATTTTTTCATATACATAATAAATTAATAAATCTTATATCTTCAACATTCTGATATTATATTATAATTATTGTACAACCTTATACCTCCTCTTATCCATCCTATGTATAATAATATCACCATGCGAGCGTACGTATGACTTACAATCTCCACTCCATGGTGTACTTTGTTATTCAACAAGACATAATTTTGATGGGTATAACAATGATTATAATGGATGTAAATAATGAATATAAGATGATAATTATTATGGATAATTATTATATAATCTAATTCTATACCATTTAACCATTAACTGAATGATATCGTTGCTCGTGCGTACATATGACCTATCACCTCCGCGATGCGATGTGATTCATTCTACATGTTCTTCGTTAAACTATGATTATATACATTAATGTAATAAATAAATATGACATATATTATATTTATATTAACTCTAATTTTATGTAGCATTTATTTATAACATACCATTATGCTTCCCATAATGTGTAAATATGATAATTTCATTTGAGGAAGTGTGGACTACCGACCCCTCAAAATCATATGACCTATTAATTTAATAAATGGAATTCATAAAGTATAGAATAAATGAACTTATGTAACATACAGAACATATATATTATAATAAATTGGAAATATACCTGTGCATCATTTATTGTTGATTCTTTTAATATGTCAAATAAATGAAAGTAGTGATCATGTGTACATACAACCTACCATCTCCATGAATGGTGCAATTCAATTCTTTTATCTAAATGAAATATACTATTATAAATATATATAGACTAGATATATAAGATATTAAAATCATGAGTACTATTCTGGAGATGATGGACTTATGACCACATGGACTAGTGACATCATTCCATGTTCCTTTTCAACTCAAGAACTAATTATTGACAAAACATCCAACATACACTCAAATAATTAAATTTTTATTTTAGTATGGTTATAAGATATGTAATGGGAGTAATAAACATGAAAAAGGGTCTGAATAAAATTTAAATTATACTTTGATTATTATTTGGGATGATAAATAATGAACAAGACAAGTCAGACTCGAGGGAAGGGACTTCATCTCAATCTCCTATCATTTAGGCATATTTTGATTTATATAAAACCTTATTTTATACAGTGTATAACCAAACCATTTGACATTTAATTTCATTCAATAGTTTTCAACGGGGAATTTTTTAGGAAGCATATTACTATATGATAAATGAATGTTTCCTTTTTAACGTATGTGGCGACAATGGCCTTTCCACCGCCATAAGAATTATATTATATTTTGCATCCTCTGAAAACCATAATAATTGTAAGAAGAAAATTAAATACCATATTCTCATTTTAGGTATTTTGGTATTGAAAATGGTTTTGATAATGGATTGATTATATAAGTATCTTGAAACAATGTCTTATTATTGCAATGTGAAAATGTTATCTTTCCTTTATTCTAGTTCATGTGTTAGGATTATGTTATTTCTCTTGGATATTTATTATGTATATAGGGGGTTCGATGATAAACCGAGGGTGGGTAAGCCCATGATTTCTCTCCAATGCATCGGTTAATGTGATAGAGGTAAACATTAAGGTTTCTACGAAGATATTTAGGGAATATACTATGGTGGGTATTCCAAATAGAAAAATGAAGGTTACTGCCAATATAGTTGTGAAATCTACCATGTAAGTATGTTAAAGAGCTTATGATTTTTGAGGGAAAAGTATGATTTCATTGATTTGTATGTATTCGTGGACTAATGTATCCTTTCATTATTTTATATCTCCTACTAAGCATTTTATGCGCATCCCATATTATTGGAATGTTTTTTATAGGTTATAAGGAAGGGTAAGATAAAGGAAGAGTTCAAAAATATTTTTATCAAGAAAAAAATTCTTTTTTTATGGAGTTTTTTTATTGTGAATGAAAATAGAATAGAGTTTAAGTGTCTAAATTGTAATATTTGAGATGTAATGTGTTAATAATGGCTAAATTCATTAAAACTATAAACCTAAAAATATACTTGATGTGAATTAATGTCAAATAATTGTCTTATCTCAAGATTATGTACTGTTTTATGACTGACGACTGATATATGGTTTTAGAAGTCTGTTTAGATAACTTTAAGGGTTAAGATATTTTTAATAGAATATTAATAAATTATTTTTACATGAAGGCCAGATTGAAATGATATATAATTTGAAGATTACAATGTTGTTTCATGTAAGATATGTTTGTGTGCAGAATGGTTTTCCACAGAGGAAACCAGGAATCTATGATGAGACTACATCAAGAGGAAAACAACCTACCAAACACACAACTAGTGATGGTTGGAATCGGAACTGAACAATTTTCTGTAGTAATGTAGTAGTTGATTCAGGATATAAATGGTGGACGTATCCATGCACGAGTTCTACCAGAACAACCACAACTGAATTTTTTAGTATTAGAGAATATTTGGAGCCAACATCCCACATAAATTAAGGGATCATCTAGACCTGGTCTAGTTGTAGGTTGTATTAAAGAATTGTAGTATATTTTTGATGTCATGGGGTGTTTAGAACATAATAATGTTAGTCTTTTAGTGTGCCAATTTAATGGTAAAGCCAAAAAGTGGATGTCAATGGTTAAAAATATCTGGGAAGGTGAGGAGATTGATTATCATTAATGGGATGAATTCAAAGTTTTATTTCATGAGAAACGCTTTCCATAGGCGGTTTGATGTAGAATGGAAAAAAATTATTGGAATTCATCCTAGAGGATGACTCAGTGGGTACATATGAAGAAATATTCACATGAATGGTAGGGTATGATCATTATTTATTTTGGGATATTGATACTAAAATAAATGGATTTTACTCAAAATTAATGCCAAAATATCGAATGGAATTATCTTTTCAAGAGTCAAAAAGTTGTAAAAAACAAATATGATGTTCGAAGATGGTGGGAATTGAGTTATTCAAGGATACAGTTTTTTTTTAAAAACAAAAAAAAAAGAGGTTGAAGTGGTCGATGAAAAGGAAGAAAAATTACAAAAAAGTCTAATGGTAAGAAACATATGTTTATAGTTTGTAAAAATGTTGGTAAAAAGAATTTTGGGAAATGCCTTTGGAATTCTGGTAGGTGCTTCTAATGTTGTAAAATTGGACACAAGGTTCAAAAATACATTGAAAAAATATCTGTTTAGTGGTAAGAGAAATTCATATTTATCTTCAGTAAAATGTTTTAAGTTCAATCAGTTGAGTCATTATGAAAATTAGTGTCCAATTAATAACTCAAATGAACTAAAGAAGCCATACTACAAGAAGAAATAGGCGGTGAAATAATTTTCAACTACATCAGTAGATAAATGGGCATTAAATGATGTATTATTAGGTACATTTTTTGTTTATTCAAATTATGCCAATATGTTGTTCTATTCTGGGACTACACATTATTTCATTTCTGATAAATGTTATAGTAAACTGGGAATTACATATCAAGAAATGAATCCCGAATAAGTGGAAAAAACACATGGGGGAAATTTTTTAGGCAAAATGAAATTATATGAATATTTTTATACTTATATGTGTAATGAATTTACTTAAAAACCTTTTTGTTTTTCCTCTAGTGGAGTTGATGTTATTTTGGGTATGGATTGGATTTCCCTTTATCATACTAAGATTGATTGTAAATAAAAAGTGTATTCTTTTCATAAAGATGTTTTGTATGTGTATAAGAATGAAACCTTTCTTTTGAAAAAATTTCATGAAAATGAGAATCTAATAAAAGATGGCAATGAATGTTTCCTAGATTTTTTTTAAATATATTGTAACTGCTTAGGTTAATGATGTGCTAGTGGAAAATGATTAACTTAATGTTTTTTCCTGATGATTTTCCTAGTAAAATTCTTGAATAAGATGTTGAATTTATTGTTGGCTTAAATTTGACGTTGGGTGATAAAGAATCAATTTATAGAGTTATTAGATTAATGTTTCCTTCAACATGGCACATAATAATTGTGTTCTCTTGTCTTATTTGTTAAAAAGAAAGATGGTTCAATTATACTTTATAATTATTATAGATCAATGAATAAAATAAATTTTATGAATAAGTATCATTTTCATCATATCAATGATTTTTTTGATCTGATCTAGAGAGCTCATTTTTTTTCAAAGATTTACATGAGGTTGGGGTACCATTAGTTGAAAGTAAAAGAAGTATAAAATACAATTATCACATTTCATAAAAAGATCAAAAAATATTACCGAGATTCATAGTATTCGTAGTTTTTCATTTTATTACCATTGGTTTGTTGACATTTTTTCATTGTCATCTAGCCCACTAACTATGATAACTAAAATAGGTTTTATGTTCCTCTAGACAAAAGAATGTGATGAATGTTTTTGGAAATTTTCAATAAGATTGGTGAAAGATCTAGTTTTGGAACTACCTTCTAGAAATGGTGAATTAGATATAAATAGTGATACTTTATTTAAAGAAAATGGTTGCGTCCTAATTTAGAATGATTATGCAATTTATTATGCTTCATGTTAGTTTAAAACTCATTAGTTAAATTACCATACACTTGATTTGGATTTAGCTACTATTGTTTTATTGTTAAACATTTTATGGAATCATATGTACAGAGTAAAATGAAAAATATATACTGACCGTACACGTTTAACATATATCTTTACTCAAAAATAATTCATCATGACATAGAGATGATGGCTGGAATTAATCAATGATTATTATTTCATGATTCATTACTATCTAATAAAATCAAACAATGTGGTTGATGTATTGTGTCAGAATAGTAATTCTACATTAAAGATGTTATGTTTGGAACATGAACATTTGATTAATGTTTTGATGAACTTTAGAATGGAATTTGTTGGTGAAGGAAATTATTATGTTTTGTTTTATGTTTCAGTCTAATCTTCTCTAGCAGATAGAATAAAGCAAGTGCAGAAGGAAGAAAATGAGTTGTAGGAAAAGGTTTAATTAGTTAAGAATGTTAAGCTTCATGAATTTTACAATGATAAAGATTGTGTTTTGATATTTGGAAGAAAATTATGTGTGCCATGTGATTCACAGTCAATGAAAGATTTGATTTATGAAGCTTATTGATCCTTGTTTAGAGTTTATACTTGCAATACTAAGATGTAAAAAGATCATATGGTGTATTACTGGTGGGATGGAATGAAAAGTGATATTACTAACTTTACTGTGAAGTGTTTGAACTGTCAGTAGGTGAAAAAAATGAAAACTGTCGAAGGGGATGATTCTTTTTTTAGTACCATAGTGGAATTGGGAAAATATATCCATGGATTTCATTGTGGGATTACCGAATACTTCCCGATGTAATAATGCAATATGGGATAATATTTATTTATTGAAAAAATCTAAATTTTTTTTCCTATTCGAGATACACTGTCTGTAGATCAACATTTTCAATTTTATATTTAATATATAGTCAGGTTACATTCAGTTCCCCTCTCTATTGTATACGATTGTGTTCCCAGTTCGCTTATTACTTCTGTAAAGTTGTTCAGATGTCATTGCGTACTGAATTAAATTTATCTATATCTTTTTATCCTCAATCAGATGGATAGTCATAATGAAAATTTTAGACCATATAGAATATTCTATGTACTTTTTCAATGGATTACCGGGGATGTTGGGATCATGACCATTGTTTGGTTGAGTTTTCTTATAATAACAGTTTTCATTCCAGTATAAAAAAGGATCCATTTGAAGAATTATATTGAAAGAGGTGTTGAATACCATCTTTTTTCGATGAAGTAGGTGATTTGATATTTATGGGACCAAAATTGGTAGAAGATATGGCATAAAAAAGATCAGTTGATTTAGAAGCACATGAGGACAGTTCGGAGCATGAAGAAATGTTTTGTGGATAATTGGGGGAATGATCTCTGATTTGAGGAATAAATTTCCAAAAGGGGGAATGATGTAACAACTTAGGTTTTTATAGAATAATAAATTTAAAAATATATCAATATTTATTAATTTAATATGAATTTCGGTTTAAAGGGGACATTATGTACTATTGTGTACTCGACACACAATAAAAGGTTTCTCGAAATTCATACTTTGAACACAACACCGAGTTATAAAACAAATAATACTACATTAATAACATTATACTTTATCGTAGTTGACACCTAGTGAGTATATTGGCAGGAATGAAATGAATTAACTATATTTTTATTTTTCATATTTGTTAAATTTTTTTATATCCATCCATTGAATTTTAAAGGCATAAAATGACAATGAATCCAATTTTATGGATAAAATACTCTAATATTTTTAAAATGATGTTTTACCACAATTTGATGGAGAACCATATTAAATATATATTTTTTCACTTTTATATGTTCTATTTGAAAAAATAATCTTTTTATATAGAATTGGGGCATTAAAATATACTTTTGATTGTTTTTTTAAATTTCTGAGAAATTTCATTATTTAATGAATTGTGAAAAATACCCCATTTTATGTCAAAACCACCTTTTCATATAATTTTATATATAGTTATATAATTTATTATTGGTTTTATTATGAAATTGTTGTACGTTTTTATAATTTAATCCAAATTTGGTCATTTTTAGTAAGTTTACAATTAAATTGCACATAAACACAAGTCGATATTTTTATTGTTTATATTTATTTAAAACCCACTTTCTGGTTTTGATGACGAGATTTAATTTTAAATTAAATAATGAATATTATGTGTTATGAATTTGGAAAAATGGATTCCATATTTTGAATCAGAATTTACAAATTATGTAAATAGGTTCCATTTAATTTTGTATATCATGAATAGTAACTTCAGTAATTATCATTATTTACCATAGTTAAATGGAAAATTAGGTAAATAATGGTAAAAATAATATTATAATAATATAAAAATACTATAACACAAGTGATGATTCTATTGGATGAGTCATCAATGATAAAAAAATTCTTTAAGATGAACATTTGGCATTTGGGAGCCAACTGGGATTGAAAAATACAAGTTATAATAACTAATTTAAAGTGAAGGGAAACATAACACAAACATGAATAGTTTTACTAAAACAATTTTAATATGGGATTATATAAGTGATATCTATGACTATAAATAGTAATTAAAATGAAAAAAATATTTTCCACATCATGGTATTTAATTAATAAATTTGAGAGATTAAATAATTAAATTTAATTACGACACAATGATGATGTATAGATTGATTCATTAATAAAATATTTAAATAAATGATATTATAAATATTAAAAAATGAATATATAAAATTTTGATGCCAAGCATGAATTTTATATATTATTATGAAATATTATATTTGATTTAATTTATTTTTAGAAGGAATCGAGTTGTTTGATTTTTCCAAAAAACAATTTCTAAGTAGTGTCAAAATTGACAGAAATGTGTTTTTAAAACAAATACTGGTTTATTAAATGATATAATAGTCCTAAAATATATCATTCTACCAAAAGACTTATATATTGATAATAATATCATTAACAATCCACTTATGGTTCTATTGGCATTTTATAGTTTCTATAGTAACCTTATATTGTGAAAATACAAGAAGACACTGTAAGAGTTAATGTTTTTATATATGGGTTAAAGCTAAATGATATGGTTAGTTTTTTGACCTAAACTTGTCACAAACCTATTTTTGAGAGGATTTCAACACATCATCATATTATACTCTAAATATATATAATTTTAATTATTATAATTTTAAATTCATTTTATAATAAAATAATATTTCATGAAATTCCTAAAGTGCCCCTCCACCCTATAAAAAAAGGCCACCACCTCTATACATTTATTCACACCTCTAAATCCCCTTTTATCATCCAACATAGGCTAAAATAATCTCCAAACATCCCTCATATCCTCATAGAGGCCACACTATCATAATAAATCTATCCTATGGAGACCATTTGTGAAAATAAAAAAGAGATACATGAAAAAGATGTATTTGTTTTATCACCTCTTTCAAAATTCTTTTCTTCTTTTACATCTGATTCATATTTCATTTCCATACTAAAGTAGTAAATCTAGTATCTTATAAATTCAGAGTTCTTTTTATAATCATGGGACAACCTTATATTACTTCTATAAATCTTATTAATTACAATATCATCATGCGTACGTACGTACAACTTACCATCTCCACCCTGTGGTGTAATTTTTTATTCAACTACACATAATTTGGATGGGTATAATAAAGAGTATAATAAATTTAAATTATGAATATGACCTTATAATTATTCTTTATAATTAATTTACAATGTAATTATATATTTTTTAACCCTTAATTGAATGATATCATCCCTCATGTGTACGTATAACTTAGTGTCTCCGTGAAGTGATGTGATTCATTCTACATGAACTTTTTTAATCCTTGATTGTATAAATTAATAGAATGAATAAATTTCGTATATATTATATTTATATTAAATCTGTAGTTATTTAATTTTTGTTTAAAAAATACTTTTATTCTTTAAATAATCTGTAAATATGATAATTTCATTTGAGAAAGTGTGGAGTACCACCCCTCAAAGTGATATGACTCATTCATTCCATATATGGAACATATAATGGTTGGGGATAATAAAATTATATAACACATATAACATATATATTATATTGTAATTATAATATACATATTTATTTTTTAGTTTTCTTTCCATTACTATGATAAAAAAATGAATGTAGCATTCACACGTACATACGACGAACCGCCTCCGTGAATAGTACAATTCATTTGTTATCTCTTAATGTTATTGAATTCTAGAAATAAATATATACTGGATATATATTAAATTCAAATCATGAATAATATTCTGGATATGTTGGACTTATAACCATAGGGACTAGTGACATCATACCATGTTCAGTTGCGACTCAAGAACTTATTATTGAAAAAACATCCGACATGAAATAAAAAAAATTGTCATAACATGGTAATAAGTGTTATAATGAGAATAATAAACATGAAAAAGGTTCTAAATCAAATATAAATTAACCAATGTTAATTATTCAAGAAGATAAGGAACAAACAATAAATGTAGGGTGCAAGGAAAGGGACATTGTCTCAATCTCTTTTCATTGAAAAATATTCTGATTTATATACAACATTCTTTTATACGGTGCATAATAAATTCCTTTTACTTTTAATTTCATTCAACAGTATTCAAAATGAACCTTTTTTATTAATAAATTTTCTAATTGAAAAAATAATGATTTGTTTTTTAACATTCATGGTGACAATGACCTTTTGGCTGTCGTGTGCATTATTTAATTGTTGGATTCCACTAAAATATATAATGTTTTTAAAAATAAGAGTAAATACGATATTCATTTTTTAGGTATTTTGGTATTGAAAACGGTTTTGATAATGGATTTATTTTATCATAATTTTGAAATTATGTCTTATTATTGCAATGTAAACATATTATTTTTCCTTTATTATTGTTCATGTGTTATGATTATGTAATAGTTCTTCGACGTTGCATATGTATATGCGTGGTTCTGTGATAAACTGAGGGTGGGTGAGACCATGATATATCTCCAATGCATTGGGTAACATGATAGAGGTAATCATTATGGTTTCTCCTAAGAAATTTATGGAATATACTATGATGGGTATTCCAAACATAACCATGAAGGTTACTCTATATCTAGATGTGAAATATAAAATGTAAGTATGTTATGGATGCTAAAAGTCACCTTTATGATTTATGATTTCTAAGCGTTATTCATAAATATTATGATTTCATGAGGTATGTTAATGAGAATATTATTTATGAATGAAAATTATGATTTCATTTTTATATGTATTACTGGAATAATGACTTCTCTCTTTATTTTATATCCCTTACTGAGCCTATTTTTCTCATCCCAGGTTTTTGAAATTTTTTTCACAGGGTATAAGGTAGGGTAAGGGAAAGGAATAATTCAAGAAGATTTTTAACAAGAAAGGAAATCTTATTTTATTTAAGGAGTTTTATTATTGTGAAAAAATTGGATAGAGTAGAAGTGTCCACTTTGTAATATTATTGGTGTAATGTATTAATAATGGCTTAATTCATAAAATATCCCAAGCTAAAATGATCATCGATTTGAATTAATGTAAACTTATTGACATATCTGAAGATTATCCAATGCTTTAAGGATGGGGCCTTATATTTGGAATTAGATGTTGATTTAGATGACATTAAGAGTATTGATATTGTTAATATAATATCCATAATTTATTTTTAAATTATGGTGAAATTGAAATGATATAGAATTTAAAGATTACCATGTTGCATCATCTCACATATGTTTGAGTCCAGAAAGGTTTTCCATGGAGGAAACAGGGTAGCTATGATGGGACGACATCAAGAGGAAAACAACCTACCAAACCAGTAACCAGAGATGGTTGTAATTGGAATTGAATAGTTTTCTCAATTAATGTAGTAGCTAACTCAGAATATAAATGTTGGTGTTATCCATGCATGAGTTCATCCATATAAACCACAAAGGAACATGTTAGTAATGGATGATTTCATGAGGCAACATCCCCCATCATTCAAATGATCATATAACCCTATTCTCATTGAAGGGTGGATTAATGTACTAGAATAGACTTTTTATTTCATGGGGTGTTCAGAACATCAAAAGGTCAGTCTTGATGTTTACCATTTTAAATGTGAAGGCGATCCGTGGTGGTTGATTTCTAAAAATA
Organism: Viscum album; assembly: GCA_963277665.1. Classification (NCBI taxonomy): domain Eukaryota; kingdom Viridiplantae; phylum Streptophyta; class Magnoliopsida; order Santalales; family Viscaceae; genus Viscum; species Viscum album. The sequence continues at coordinate 1,816,468,109 of OY728156.1, forward strand.
TCAGGGACATTCATGATATTGATTCTCTTTATTGGTATGAATTAAATGGTATGTTTCTTGAGAAATATTTTTCAAATTACATTTCACATAGAATGGAAAAAATTATTATAATTGGGATATGATAATGAATTAGTGGATGATTATGAATAAAAATTCACTCTACTATCAAGGTATTCTCCATATTTCATATTGAATCTTAATATTAAAATCAATCATTTTTAATCATGATTAAAGATAACATGTCGAATAGATTTATCTTCTCATGAGTTTAAAAGTAATGAAAAACAAGTTTGGTGTTCAAAGGAGGTGGAAGTAGAGTTTTCTGATGGTCAGATGTTCTTTGAAAAAACATTAGACAAGAGTTCAATGTGGTATATGGAAGGGAATAACTTTCCAAAAAAATTATTACGGTACAATACTTAATATTATAATTTGGGAAAATTATGGTAAAAAGTACCCTGTGAAATTCCTTTTGAATTATAGTAAGTGAATATGATGTGGTAAAATGGTATATAAGGCCTGTAATTTCACTGAAAATGATTAGGAAAGTGGTAAGAAAAAATCATATTTACATTTAGTAAAGCGTTTTATGTGAAATTAGATGGGTCAATATGAAAATTAGTGATTGAAGAAGAACTCAAATGATAGAATGTAGAATGACTACAATTAGAAGGGTTCGTGAAATCCATTGCAACGAAATCAGTAGATGTTGGGCCATCAAATGAAGTAGAATCATGTAAATCATTTTTTATTCAGATTATGCCAATATGCTGTTTGATTCGTAGTCAACACATTCTTTCATTTCTAAGAAATTTTCTAATAAATCGAGAATTCCACCTCAGGAAATGAATCTTAAACTTGTGGTAAAATCACTTGGGGGAAATGTTGAAAAAATAATAAATTATAAGAATCTTCCTATCATTATCAGTGAAAATAATTTACCTGCAATCCTTTTTGTTTTGTCTCTTGTAAAGTTTGATGTTTTTTTGGGTATAGATTGACTTTTTATTTATCATTATAAGATTTAATGTAGAGATAATGAGGTTTATATTTAGAAGTATGTTCAATTTATGTAAAATAATGAACCCAAAATATTGATAAAATATTAGGGTGGTGAGAAACTAGTAAATGATAGAAATGAATGTTAACTTGCAAATATTATTGAAAACAAAGGAACTGTTCGAATTATTGATGTTCTAGTTGTAAATGAGTATCTCAATGTTTTTGAAATGAGTTTCATGGTATAATACATGATTAGGAAGTTGAATATCTTTTTACTGGATTCCTGATGCTATGAAAATTTCAAAACCCCCTTCTTGAATTTCTAAAAATGATGTTCTAGAGATAAAAAATAAATTGAAGGAGTTATTAGATAAAGTATTCATTCAACCTAGAACTTCACAATTGGGTAGTCATGTCTTATTTGTAAAAAATAAAGATGGTTCAACGAGACATTTCATTGATTATAAAGCCTTGAATAGCATCACTATAAATAACATGTATCCTTTTCCTCATACCGATGATTTGTTTTATCAGATCTAGGGAGCTCAGTATTTTTCGAAGATTGAATTGAGGTCAGGGTACAATCAGTTAAATGTAATGGAGTATAAATTATGAAGAAAACATTTCATACTAGACATGTCCATTATGAATAAGTATTTATATATATTGGGTTAACCAATACACTTGGTTTATTCATCGATCTAATGAAAATAAATTTCATCTAGTTCATGGTTATGTTTTTGGTTGTGCTTATTGATGATATTTTGGTATATTATAAAAGTAATGTGGATAATGAATTTTATTTAAGTGTTTTCTTGAAAACCATAAAAGTTATGAAACAATATGGGAAATTCAGCATGTGTGAGTTTTGGTTACAACAAATTAATTTCCTTGTTCATGTAGTTTCTAAATATAATATAACTATCAAACCTGCTAAATGAAATATTGTTGAATAGTGGGAAGGACCCACAAATATATAAAGATTCAAAGTTTTATTAGTTTAGTAGGTTATTACAAGAGGTTTGTTTAAAAATTTTCATGGTTATCTATCCTAATAACTATTCTAACTAGAAAATTTTTATGTTTATCTGCGAAAAATATTATGATGAATGTTTTCAAGAATTGAAAAAAAGATTGGTGAATTCTATAGGTTTGGCCTTAACTTATTGAAATAGTGAATTTTTTATCTACTATGATTCTTCATAGAAAGGACATGGTTTTGTCCAAATTCAGAATAATCCAGTAATTTATTATGTTTCATGTTAGTCGAAAACACATGAGTTAAATTACCCTACACATGATTTTGAATTATCTCATGTTTTTTTGATTTAGAAATTTGGAGGCATCATCTATATAGAATAAAATGTGAAATATATATTGAACATAAATAATTTAAAAATATATTTACTCAAAAATTTTGAACATGAGACAAGGGAGATGGGTATATTTAATCAGGGATTGTGATTGCATGATTCATTACCATACAAGAAAATCAAACAAAGTGGATGATTCCTTGAGTCTGAAAATTACTACTTCATTAACCATGTTACTTTTTGAGAAATACCCGTTTATTAATGATTTTATGAACATTAATAGAATTTTTTGTGTAAGAATTTACTTTTTTTGTTTCAGTTCTTAGTGCAATCGTCTCTAGTAGACAAAATAAATAAATCATAGAAGGAAGATTGTGAGTTGTAGGAAAAGGTAGAATGGGCTCTGAAGTGTATGTTTGATGAATTTAACATTGATAAAGATTGTGTTTTATGTTTTGGAAAGAGATTATGTTTGCCTTGTGATTCTCAGTTAAAGATAGAGTTATTATGTGAAGCTCGTAGTTTTCCGTTTTCAGTTCATCCTAGCGTTACAAAGATGTAAAATGTTCTTTAAAAGAATTATCGGTGGTATGGAATGAAAAGAGATATAATTGAAATTACTGTGAAGTGTTTTAATTCTCATCAGGTGATATTCGAATGAAAATTGGTGAAGGGGATTCTTTATCCTTTTCCAGTACCACAATAAAAATGGGATGATATATATGTGGACTTCATTGTGGGATTATTGAAGACATCTCAAGGAAATAATTCAATCTAGGTTATTATTGATGTTTAACTAAATCTCCTAATTATCATACTATTCTAGACACAAAATATATATATCAACTTTATTCAGTGTATATTAAATAGATAGTCATGTTACATGGATTTACAATCTTTATTTTATTTGATTATGACCCGGGTTCACTGGTCACTTTTTAATAGTCTCCAAAAGTCATTGGGTAATGATGAAAATTTTAGTACATCTTTTGATCCTCTATCAAATGGGTAGTCAGAATGAAAAACTCAGACCTTATAGGATATGCTATGTGTTATTTAAATGGATTACTAGAAAAGTTGGGATCAACACCATTCATTTGTTTGGTTTTCAAATAATAACAATTTTCCTTCTCATATAGAGATGAAACCAATTGAATCTAAGTGTCAAATTCTAGATTTATGGAATGAATTAGGTAAAAGGATGTTTATGGGACAAGAGTTTTAGAAGAGATGATATAAAATGTTCATTTGATTCAGAAGCACATGAGGACAACTCATAGAAGGAGAAATAGTTATACAGATAACATGAGGAATGATTTTTCTTCTGAGTTTGGTGATCATGCCTTTTTCAATGTTTCTCCATGGAAAAGTGTGATGTGTTATTGTAAGAAGGTAATGATGAGCCCACAGTTAATTGGACCCTTTAAAATTCTACAGACAGTTGAATCAGTTTTCTATAGAGTGGATTTACCTCCAATTTTATCCCAGATACATTATGTTTTTCATGTTTAAATTTGGAGAAAGTATATGTGGGATCCATCTCATGTTTTGAGTACAATGGTAGTCCATTTGGGAGAGAATATTTCTTATGAGGAACAACCAGAACAGATTACTAACCGTAGAGGGAATGTGATGCAGAATAATGTGATTCATCAGTTAAAGGTTTTGTGAGAAACAAATATGGTTAATGAGGAAACCTTGGAATCTAAAAAAACTATGAGGGATAAACACCCCCACATATTTGATAAGTGAAAACAAATTGTGAGCATGCAATTTCCAAAAGGGGGGAATGATGTAACATCCTAGGTAATTTTACATTATTAAATTTTTATAACAATTAATATTTTTAATTTAATATTAATTTTAGTTTAATGGGTACACTATGTACGATAGCGTACTCGACACAGAAAAAAAAATTTCTCCAAAATCTTACATTGCACACAACATTTAGATATATCGAAAATAATACAGTATTATTATTATTATTTTAAATGGTAGTTAAAGCATAGTAGTTATATTTATGGGAATGAAAAAAATTAACTATATCATGATTTTACATATTTTATAGAAGTTTTTACATTTATCCAATGAATTCTAGATGATTAAATTGATAATGAATCTAATTTTATGCATAAAATACTCTAATATTTTTAAAAGGTCATTTTACCGCCTTCTGATGTCAAAAAATTTTTAAATATAGATTTTTTTTCACTTTTAAATGTTCTATTTAAAGATATAAAATTCTCATATAGAAGTAGGAAATTTAAATATACATTGGATAAATTTTTGGTAATTTTTTGATAATGTTCATTTATTAATGAATAGTAAAAAATACTGCTTTTTAAGTCAAAACTATATTTTCATATAAATTATTTATATAGTTATATTATATTTTTTATTGGTTTTAAGGTGTAATTTTTTTATGTTACTATCATTTAATCCATTTTTTGTTGTTGGAAGTAGTTTTACATTCAAATTGGACATAAACATATGTCAGTTTTTTGATAGTTTTTATTTTCAAAAACCTCCTTTCATGTTTTGACAATGAGAATTCATTTTAAATTAATTAATGAAACTTGTATCCTTAAAATTTGGAAAAATGGATTCCATATATTGAATCATAGGGTCCATATTTTGTAAATAGGAACTTTTTAATTTTTTTATTATGAAAAGTAACTTTTGTAATTATTTTTATTTACCATAGCTAAAGGGTAAATTGGGTAAAGAGGGGTACAAATAATATTATAATAATATAAAACTACCCTAAAATGTGTCCTAATATTATTAAATGAGTCATGGGAGTCCAAAAAAATCATTAGGGTGAAATTTTGGAATTTGGGAGCCACATGGGAGTGAAAATGACATGTTATAATAATAAATTTTTGGTAAAGTGATATATAACATAAACATGAATCTTTTTACTGAAAAAATTTATGGTGGGGTTTTATAAGTGATATATTTAACTATAAATATTCAGTATAAATATTAAATATTTTCCTACATCATAGTATTTTATTTATAATTTGGAGATATTAAATATTTAAATTTAATTATGAAACAATGATGATGTAGTGATTGCCTCAATAATAAAGGATTCAGATAAATGATATTATAAATATTAAAATAAATATAATTTGAACCTTTTGATTCCATACAAGAAATTTAAGGATTATTTTGACAATTTTAACTTTGATTTAATTTTTTTTTTCAATTGAAGAAAGATGTTATTACTTTAAAAAAATCTATTACTAAATACTGTAAAAATTCACATAAACGAGTTCTAACAAAATACTATTTTATTAAATGATATATCAGTCCTAAAAATATATAATTATGCTTAACATGTTATATAATTTTATAAATACCATAAATTATCTACTTATGGTTCAATTGGTTTTTTATAGAAACTATAGTAACCATATATTCGTAAAATATAATAATGTATGGAAAAAGTATATATTTTAACTAAGGGTGAGAGCTAAAAGAATAGGTTAATTTTGGGACCTAAAATTTTGTAAAACCATTTTTTGAGAGGATTTATACCCATCCTCATCTTATATTCTAAATATATCACTGTATTATAATTATAATTCAAAAAAATATTTATAATGAAAAAATATTTCAACACTTTCCTAATGTGTATGTATTCCCTCTTATGAAAGGCCTCCACCTCTACCCACATACTCACACCTCTTAAGCAGCATGGTTTATCTATTTTATTCTCTAATAAGCTCCCAAATTCCTTCCCATACTCTTGTAGAGAACACTTTGGGCCTAAATCCATTATAAAGATACCTTTTGTGAAAAATCAAAAGGAGAAACTAGAAAAATTGTTATTTGATTTATTACATCTTTCAAAGTTCATTTATTTTTATACTTTATATTCTTATATTTTTTCCGAAATGATGTAATAAATCTAATATCATCTGCATGTTTCATTGTTATTAAAATTATGGTACAACCTTATACCTCATTTTACCGATCCTATGAATAATAATATCACTATGCGTGTGTACGTACTACTTACCTTCTGCACGCCATGGAGTAATTTATTATTCAACATGACATAATTTGGATACGTATAATAATGATTATAATGGTTTTAAATAATTAATATAAAATTATAATTATTTTTTATAAATAATATTCCATCCAATTCTATATTGTTTAACCATTAAGGGAATGTCATCTTCACTTGTGTGTGTGTACGACCTACTGTCTCTATAATGTGATGTGATTGATTCTACATGATATTATTTAATACATGACTATGTAAATGAATATAATAAATAAATATGATATATATTATATTTATATTAACTCTATTCTTCTGTTATATTTATTTACCACATACCATAAGGCTTTCCAAAATGTGTAAATATGAAAATTTCTTTTGAGGATGTGTAGACTACCGCCCCCTCAAAGTGATATGACTCATTCATGCCAATCATAAAATGTATGAAGGATAATGTTAGTGAAATTATTTAAGATATATAACATATATATTAGAGTGGAATTATAATATACCTATGTATCATTTAGTTTTATTTCCATTAATATGGTAGAGAATTGAATTTAGTGTTCATTCGTCTGTACGACCAACCCTCTCAATGAACAGTGCATTTAATTTCTTATCTCCAAATGTTATGGACTATTATAAATACATATATAATGGATATATATATGATATTTAAATCATTAATACTATTCTAGAGATGATTTAATTTTCACCACATGGACTAGTGACATTATACCATGTTCATTTTTGACTCCTGAACTGAATATCGACAAACCATCTAACATGAAATCAAATAATTAGATAATTATTATAACATGTCTATATGTGATGTAGTGTGAATAATAAACATGGAAAATGCTATGAAACTTGTATAAATTAACTAGTGTTCATTATTTAGGAAGATAAATAATGAACAAGACATGTTGGACACGAGTTAAAGGACTTCATCCCATTCTCCATTTATTGAGTAATATTTTGATTTATACACATCCTTATTTTATACGGCGTATAATAATACCCTTTGAATATTAATTTAATTTAATGGTATTCAAAAGTAATCTTTTTTTACAAATTGATTAACTAAATGATAAAAGTAATCTTTCTTTTTAAACATACGCAACAACAATGACCTTTCTTCCACTACGAAGATAATTTGATTGTTTGGCTTCGTCTACAGACCATATTGTTTTTAAAATGAAAAGTAAATACAATATAACTTTTTAGGTATTTCTTCACTGAATTTTTTTTGAGAATGGATTCATTATATAAATATGGAAATGTTATTTTTCCTTTATGCTTTTTCATGTGTTATGAATATTTTATGGTTCTTTGGAATTGCTTATGTATACGGGTGGTTTTGTAATAATGTATGGGCGGGATGGCCTGTTAAAACTCTTCATTGAATTGTATTACCTGAAAAAAGTAAACATCAAGGTTTATCTACATAGATTTAGGTAATATAATGTTATGGGATTTCAGAAGATACCATGATGGTTTCTCTCTATGTAGCTATGAAAGCTACAATGTAAGTATGTTGTGCATGTCACAAGTTACCTTTATGATTTGTGATTTCTATGAGTTATTTATAAATATTATTATTTGATGTAATATGTTCATAAGTTTATGTTTTATGAGTAAAAATTATGATATCATTGATTTGTATGTATTCATGGACTAATTTTTTCTTTCCTTATTTTATATCCCTTATTATGTTTTTATGCTCATCCCAAGTTTTGGAAATGTTTTTCACAGGTATAAGGAATGGTAAGAGAAAAGATGAATTCAATAATATTTTTATCAAGAAAATAATTCATTTTTTAATTTATGGTGTTTTATTTTTGTGAAAAAAATAGATAGTTTTTAAGTGAACACATTGTAGTATTTGAGATTTAATATATTAATAAGGGCCAAATTCATTAAAACGATAATCCTCAAAAAGATCCTCAACGTTAATTAAATTCAAATTATTGACTTATCTCAAGATTATATAATGTTTTATTATTGTGGAATTATACTATGGGGATGTAGATGTTATATTAGTGTTACTTGAGTGGGATGTAGATTAATTTTACTATCCAAACTTGTTTTGAGATGAGATCATTAATTAGATTTATAAGGATATTATTTCCCGAACTAACATATCAATGAAATTTTGTACATAATGATTTTATTTTTTGACTTGGATATCCATGTCTTTGTTTATTGATCTATATTATTCATTCTGGTTTTTTTATATACTTTTAATATATAATATATTCATTTAATCCGGTTTTGATATAACTTAAATCATTTATGTTGTAGAATCATATTTTAGATTAAAATATAAGAACGAAATACAATGCCATTTAATTTTAAAAAAATTGTAATTGGTTTAATTGGAATGTAATTAATTATAGAATATTGGGTTAGACCCTAATGTGATTTAAATATCACACCCCAACTTTTCAATTATGTTGTTTTTATATATTCATATTATATGTTAAATTAAATAAAAAATAAAACATAGAGTGAATGGATGTTCTTGATCCTTTGGATCAGAGAGGGATGATGTTGACCAGTGGATATGTTGTCAACATCTTATAGATGAGCTGTTTAAGATTTTTTTAGGTTGATATTCTTCTTTGCTTATGGTTATTTATCTTTCCATCCATGTACTATTTAGAATGTGTTTTTTTACTTTCACCCTTTTTTATTTTGATCATAATGAGTTTTATCTTTTTTTCATTTTCTATTTTGTGGAAAATTGGTTCCCCCTTGTTTCTTGTACGATGCCATGCTATTGTCTCCAACCCATCAGGATTGGAAAATCCTATCGGGCTCTATTGGAGATCGATCAGTAATCAATGTACCTGAGTATCTGGGTTTGTTCTTGAAACCCAATGTAGAAAACATTCAAATAACATGTGATTCCCATGAATGGGTTACGAGAAGGGGAACACCGACCCTTTTCACTAGAATTTACATGAAATGTGATTTTCTAAAAAATGGAATTTCATATTGGGTTTCAATAAAATATTGAGATATTAATAAATTTAATATGATATTTATTTTCAATTTTTATCATATAATGTTGAAAAAAATGATCCTATTATTTGTGGAAAAGGAAATAATTATTAATTGAAATATATATTTGTGATCCATACATGAGAAGGATATCTTTATTAAGGGAACTTATTTCAGTGATTGGAAAAGGAAGATATTCATTATCATATGTCATTAAACGAATTAAATGTGCTATAATACCCTATTCCTAAAGTCCCTTTCCAATGGGATGGTGAGGAAGACCTTTCTATCTAAAAGATTATTCTGAAAGATTATTCAATTATTCAATCTTTTATGAAATAATACTTAAAAAATGATCTCCTAATGAAACATGTATACTTGAATTCTTATTGCATGAGGTCCCACCAACAATATATCTATCATGTGATGGTGATACAAGAGATATATGTGATCTTCAATACTTTTATTAAATTTAATATTAGATATTCAGTGCTATATGGGATTCATGTGGTCATGCTCCCTAATAAGATTTATATATATATATCTAATAATATCTTTACTAACTATGTCATCCTATTATATTATGAATTTAGCATGAGAAATAATGAAAAGAGGATTTTAGAAGATGTTTTTGACATTATTCATGTGGAAAAAGAGATGGTTCATGACAACACCATGGTCCTTACTATGAATAAGAAATAGAGGAATAAGGGAAAGGATCCCATGAATTATAATAGTTATAAATGACTTATGGACTACCCAACAAAGAAAATGAAGATCTATTCGTTGAATGTTTAAAATAATGTAGTATGTTTTTTCACATGGAACTTAAGGCCATTGGAAGTGTTAAAATTCCCAAAATAAAGGAGTAGATAATAGTAAATTCATTATCCACTGTATTCTTTAAATATCCACCCACTAGGGATTATAAATAGATTTTTGTGCACACATATGTTGAAAAATTAACTAAAGATGTATATCTAGAAATATTTCTAGAGGATAAGTGGATTTTAGTATTCTATTGGTGTGAGGATGGGTGTCATAGCCTTTTTAAATTACCACATACCATTCCCAACATGAATGACAATGGTATTATGTGTTTCTTAGTATGATCTACTATGGAAAAAACATAATTTCTATATCCTAACTAGATAAATATGGTTTGTTTTTTTATGATAATATAATCTATTTATTTTATAATTAAATCAAATGGTATTGTGTAGGACATCTACATAATGGTCATTATTTATTAAATTATGAAAAAAAACTATTTCAAATTGATAAAAAATAATTTTTGAGTGACTTGTATAACACCCAACCATGGAATCATCAAATTTATCATGTAAACAAGAAGTATTTGAGAAATATATTTCAATATGGTTATTTGGACTCTTTTTTGATAATGACACTTGAAATATGATATTCTTGCTTAGAAGAAAAAATGATGAAAACACCATTTGGTAGATATGGGTATTGGGCCTCATAGATTATTGAACATGTATACACTAATGTGTATAGTCAAATTATAATATAATCTAGAGGTTGGTATGCATAGTAAATAAATTTTACTTATTACTTGAGTAGATATGTATATGTCTTCTTGAAGTGGTATATGAATGATTCCTCTAATTGATTCAATTAATTATGGAATAAAAGTGAAGAATCAATTTGGATAGGTGAAAAGGTAACCAAGAATTAATCTTGGTGTTTAATATCCTCAAAATAATTTCATCATCATTAAATGGGATTTTAGGATTCTTTCATAACATAATGCTCTTTAACCACCACAGTTTAATGGGGTTAGTGAAATTAAGAATTTTACCATGCCTAAAATAGAATGGTTAATGATGATATATGAATAGAATACATTATTCTTTAGGGGATATTCATTACAAATTGATTCATAAACATTAAACTGATTACCTAATAAAGAAGAAAATGAAATTTACATAGATTTATGGAGAGGGAATAAAACTTTTTTGACACATACACATGTATGGGATTGAAAATATTTTCCCAATTACATCTTAGGAAATGAACTATAACATCATTTTAAAAATTGTATATTTATAGGTTATAGTCAAGAAATAATGTGATATTACCTATAAAATTCCTCAAATCAGAATGTGGCTATTTAGAGAAAATAAATTCTTCAATAAATGGTCCACCTCATCATGAAAGATAGTCAGAGAAGTATAGATATCAATGAAGATGATTCCCCTGATACACAAGAGTGAGCATAAGAACAGATTCCACATAACCCAGTAGAAGAAGTAATTCCTTAGTCACAAGTAATGTAAAGGGGAACCAATTTTGAAAGAGAACCATAGATATATTATTCTGTTGTAGCCAAATATGGTGACTCGTTTTTAGATGAAAATAATGAACCTATCACTTATACATCTGAATTAGAGATATCAGATGCTACAAGATTGATGGAATTAGGTAATTCTAAAATGAATTACATGTATCATAAATATATTTTGGTTCTCATTAATCATTTAGTTGATGTATGTCATAATGGGGTAAATGCCTTATTTAACAGAAAATATTAAATTGATGGTAACTTATATGCCTTTAAATACATTCTAGAGGATAATGAGTTAAAAAAACATCAAAGAAATAACTATGTTAAAATAAATTTTACAGTTTCCACGTTTATTTCCATTAGAATTATACATGGAAAAATGCTTATCATAGATATAAAATTTATTATATTGAGATAACATATTTATTTATTCGACCTATTAGGAAGATAATGATTTTGAACAACTAGAATGGTAGGTGACTCTTAGTGATTCAAATATTTTATAAATGTTATAGAGATCCATTTATGGATTGAAGTATGTATTTAGGATATTAAACATTTAATGATATGAAGATATAAAAGAATAATTTTTCATTTATAATGAATCTGAGTCATTTTGGTACAAGATATTTAGTGAGGGAATGACCATTATATTATTAGTATATATTTTTGACATTTTACTTAGTAGAAATGATAAACCTATATTAAAATATGTTTTGGAATAGACAAAAAATGTTTGTCTATGATGATTTTAGGAAAAGAATCCAATATTATCAGGATTAAGCAAATTTTTTATTAATCTTAGAGGCATCTTGGGCAATATCAATGAACAGAAATCAACCAGAAAAATTGGATTAATTATGGAATTATTCCATAGGGTATTTGTTCAAATGTAACAAAAAAAAATATTTTCCACGAAAATATTACCATAGAAATAATAGGATAATTGTTGAATCGGTAATATCACATACACAATAACAATAGGATCAATATTGTTTGGATATGTAATGAATCATATATGATATTTCGTATCCATTGATCATGTATTCAAAATATCAAGCTGATCTAGGTGAATTTCATTGGTCTACTTTAATGGACTTCCGTATATATATGAGATGACCTAATGATATGTTCCTAGAGTATATAGGATATGGGGAGATAGTAATATAGGTTTGTAATAATCATAGTTTTCCAAAATATTGTAATGATTTGAAGTCCTATATGGATACATCTTCAGAATCAATGGATGAGCTGTGAGACTAACGATTTTAGGATAAAAAGTTGTTGTCCATTATATAGTAGAGACTGAGTATATTGCACCTTTTTATATTGACAAAATGTATATTTAGATGTGAATATTTTACCATGATCTATATTTGGTTCTATGAAATATAAATTATGTCACATTATATAGTGATAATAATGTTTTGGAGGATCTTGTAAAAGAACAAAGGTCACCACTAATGTTTCCTATAACAAGTATAGGCTATGTATATAAATGTAACAATTTATATGTAAAATAAATTAATAAAAATAGAAATAAATAATAATTAACAACCAAATAATAATAAATGATATAAATCTAGATAATATAAATACACAAAAATATAACAATAAACACTATATTCAATAGATGTCAATAACGTGATACTACACAAAAATTAATTGGGATTCATGGAAACATGAACACATATAATAAAAGTATATCAAAAGATAAAAAAACTAAATACGTATCACTTAAAACATCATCATCCTAACCATATTCAAATGTTCTATGATACTTATAATTAAACAAATTATGCATCAATGATTGGTTTCTTTCCCTTATCCATACTTTCTTTTATGAATTCTGTATGGGTATCAATCAGAAGCCTGAGAAAGGTGTGAGATATATAAAGTTGGATACTACCAATAGTTGCTATAAAAATTATTGTCTATGTTTATAAATTTAGAAATTTATTGGTATACAGTGAAGCTATTTAATTAAATGAGTGAATTAATAACCATATCAGGCTACTGCATGGCTTTGAATTCCTAGAAATCCATATTGTATTTTGTCTCAACTATAAGTGTCTAAACAGGTGACTTGGAAATGGATGGGTCCAAAGAGAATATCCAGAGTGTTCAAGATGAAACAATTAATAATTTGGGTTACAATGTGTAACCATGGTTTCAAATGTGACAACCGGGCCTCGGTGACTGCACAGACACCCCGCCTTAACAAGGCTGTCGGGTCCTGGCCCACCAGGTACCACCAGTTGCCCCCGCAGACACGTGGGGCCCACCCCAGGGTCCACCCACCTGCCCGAACGGGTCATCTGACTAATGATAGTCCCCACAGGCCAACACATGTCCTTTTCAGTGTGCTTTGTCCTCACTCACACACACCCTGAGAAACTTCCCAGGAGGTCACCCATCCGGATCACTACTCCAAGCCAAGCACGCTTAACTGTGGAGTTCTAACCAGGTAGGCTCCCGAAAAGGAAGGTGCACCATGTTGACATGAGTCATATCATTTAGTCATTTAACCCTTTATCATTTGGGGATGTTACAATCACCCCCCCTTTAGAGCACAACGCCCTCGTTGTGGGCCCTACATCTCAACCCAGGCAGTGCAGCGCACTTAAGGCTGGGTACCACCTCTGATACCAAATGTGACAACCGGGCCTCGGTGACTGCACAGACACCCCGCCTTAACAAGGCTGTCGGGTCCTGGCCCACCAGGTACCACCAGTTGCCCCCGCAGACACGTGGGGCCCACCCCAGGGTCCACCCACCTGCCCGAACGGGTCATCTGACTAATGATAGTCCCCACAGGCCAACACATGTCCTTTCCAGTGTGCTTTGTCCTCACTCACACACACCCTGAGAAACTTCCCAGGAGGTCACCCATCCGGATCACTACTCCAAGCCAAGCACGCTTAACTGTGGAGTTCTAACCAGGTAGGCTCCCGAAAAGGAAGGTGCACCATGTTGACATGAGTCATATCATTTAGTCATTTAACCCTTTATCATTTGGGGATGTTACATCAAACCAGTGTTAATAAGACTGTAACACCCAAGGTGAAACCATGGAATCCATTACCACATACGGTTAAGTAAAATTAGAATAATAAACTATAAAACCGTGCTATTTTGGTCTAATTGGAATCCAAGGGGCACTACAAGGTAAATCCATTTTATAAATTTCTAAATAATTTCAACGAATAAATCCATAATAAATCGTATTCTAATAAAAATTGGGGATCAAGAAGGGAATCCAAGGCGTTGAATTTATGAGAAAGTAATATAGAATCCAAGGAGTGACTATTAGGAATTATAATTTCTAGGTATAAATCAAGTGAATCTTTAGTACCAAACTAACTAACTCAAAACCAAATAATTCAATGAATAAATTTGAAGGGTGGTATCTTTCTTGGATGCAGGCACAATGAATCGAGGTGGTGTCATATATGTTCGTAAATAATTCCCTTGGGAATCCATTCTTGGAACGTTTCTGACCACTAAATTATTATAAAAAGTTATACAGTAATAATAAGAACCGTTTATTTAATTAATTTTCTTTTACCAGGTAGAGACTGCTTCATTTAATTAAATTTAATTATGTTATGTAATTTTTTTATATATAGATTAAAAAAGACTATATGATGTGTCATTCTATTAAAAATTCCTTCAAAATTAAAAATAATGGTGAACATTATTTTTATATCATAATGATATAGTTTAACAATTTAATTTTATTAAATTCCAAAATGGATTTTGTTCTAAACAAACCAAATGTTTTTTTGGAGAATAATGATACATATTGAAATATATTCATCTAGATGAAAAACCCCCAGTGTACTCATTTAAATTCTACTGACCCTTAATGACAATTATGTGATCCTCTAAGGAATATGGGTTTCATATTAGGAAATTAATTTAAAAAATATTGAATTTAGTGGTGTGGAATATGTGAAACTTCGATGTAGTGTAATTCTGAAAATATAATTGATAATACCAAAGGGAATGTTATATACCACCATCCTAATGGAATTTAATTAGCCATCATCCAATATAATCTTCAAATTTCTAATGGAATGAGATAAAATGGGGAAATATAAAAAATATAAAAAGAGATCATATTTTCATAGATGAATATCATAGTAAATATGGCGAGATAATGCTAGAAAATATTATAACATTTTAAAGCACTTATAGTTGGCTAACCAATGTGATGAAAAGTTGTATTATCACAGTATAGATGATGGAGAGGTTTCATTTTCTTACTTGGGGTTGATGGAATCTCTCATGACGGAGGATAAGATGTGTGTGGAGGGGAAATAAGAATAATGTGATAAGTGAAAATGGATTGTGTAAAAAGGGGTTTTTACCCTTGTTTAATGGTTAACAGGGTTTGAATGCACTATATTTCAAAAATATGTACCATGTATTTTGGATCACTACACATGTGGAACTTCGCATGCTAGCTAGGAGCATGATTCGACAAATCATGTGTTTCTCATATAGGTCCCCTGTATTATATCAGTATTGTCTTCCGTATTGTAAAAAACATCCAATTTAAATTTAAACTAACCATGGACCTCTTATTATTGGGAAGAACAGTTTAGCTTCATATTTACTACTAACCATGCTTCATCCCCCAGCACAGTCTATTTCTCCAATATCTGGAGCGTTGAGCTCCGAAAACCCCTCATAGAGTAATGAAACTATGCATATACTCTTACAAATTTCAATAATGATAAGAATAAAAAAATAGAAAAATTTATAGGATTCACACATCAAAATAATATCATAGATAATTCAACATCACCTTCACAGGAAAAATCCTTCATGAGATTCCATTCAGAGGGTGGCAAACAATAATTTGAGAATAAATCCAACCAATGAGAACGTACGTTGTCCTCTCCAATTTTTCACTCATCCTATATGTTTTCATTCTTCCATATCACATGAACTAATTAAACAAATATGTCTCATAAATCTTTATGACATGATAAAATACTAAAACAAAATGCCCCTCAAAAAGAATGATCAATGTATAACACAACATTTTAAGGCATCAAAACATGCGAGGGTTAGAATAATAATGATTGAACTAATAAAAAATAAACATTTAGTTAATTGATTTATATCTACGATGGAATGATACTGGTAATACTCTAGTCCAACCATCTCTGATACCACAAATGGTCTAACATAATAAGGTTCTATCTTACATTTCCATCGAATCTTCCTATTCTATCACATCGGAGAAAAATACAGGATGACACGATATCCTCCCAAAAACACTAGAGACCATTGATAGTGATAGAAATAATGATTATACATCGAATGAGAGGATTCAGGATGATTTTTTATAATTTTCACATAGTCTGTTTCCCCCAAAATGAGGTGAGGTCCCATTAGTGATGCCCCTCCTACCTCTAACTAAAATTGGAGTGATGGAAATGAACTCTTGTATAAAGCCACATAAGTATCTATTTGAGTGTCTACTAAGATATTATGTCATAAGGGAACTCAACTAGTGGTATATTATTTTCTATAGAACCACTATAATAAATGTTTCATACTCTATTTGTGTCTTGAAACAACTATATTATGAACTCATATTTCCTATCATTCCATGGGTGTGATGTTTTAGTCAAAAGAACATGTAATCATAATGTCCTATACAACCATTCTTGGAATAGTGAAGTTAAATCAGAATCTCTTCATGATAAAACAGTATGTGGAACCCCATAAATTAATATAGTATCCTAAACTTATAACTTCCATGATCACCCAATCATAATATATCTATTAAAAGTAAAAATTGTGAAACCTTTTTTGTCATATCGACGATCATGAATACTACATCAAGGTATTGAGGATAATGCTATAATCTAAACAATAAACACATGGTAATTTCATCCCATTTCCTCTGTGGAATTGTAAATATCAATAAAATCTAATAAAGATATTGGTTTTTTTTGCCTTCACCATTAGACAGGTGGAAGAACATGTGAGAAAATGAGCTATCTATGTTTTCATCTCTGACCATCAATATTATTTGATTAATGAATGATAGAACATGGGGATAGGGAGATTTAAATTCCAAGTTATTGTGTACTATTCCAATGTTAACTCATCTAAAACCTCTATAGGAACATAGATGCATCAATAAATGTGTTAGAATGTATCCTCATCCATGATGCATCCTACCAGAGGTTCCGCACCTCAAACACTCCCCCTATGGACCAAGACCTAGGGACCAGAGATCTTAATCATGTTAACTCTATTCAAAAGTTAACATGTCACTGCTTAATCTATAAGGATTTACCTCTCTTGATTCTTTTGGAAATCTATGTGAATATTAAATAATAGGGTCACCAACATCCACTCACCACTTGACTCTCAAACTAATTGTATCCCTGTCATTCATACCAAAGCATCATACAAAAAATTATTTATATCTGGGTTTTAATAAAGATACAAAAAAACTACTAGTGGTGTTCAACCAACATTCAATTTTAGTGATTTAGGTCACACTATTTAATGTTGTAATTGAGAATTTTTCAGTCTATAAACACCAGTAACCTATATCATAGTAGATAGTTCCTATAATAATTCTACGCATGGACCATAGATTCCAATTCGAGGCCAAGAGTATGGGAATTCCACATGTGAGGTTTCATATGGTGTGACCCATACAACATGACATGGTCCTCATGTATTATAACTTCTCCTATCCTCATACCTGATGCAATTTTTTTTTCCAACTTCTGCCTAGTTCTTGTAGATTCAGGAACATCACTATATTAAATCTACCTTTCTTCTCCTAAAATTAATTCTCACTTGTTTCATACCATGAAAACCAAAAAATATTCTAGGTTGAACTTATGAGTGGTGAAAAAAGATTTGGAATGTCATGAATACTATTCATGTAATATCCATCCAACCCCAATAAACTTCATATGAAGAAAATGATATTAGGAGGATACCATGAATGTATATCTATCGCTATCTCTAGGACAATACATATTCCTAACTCTAAGACAATGTGGCCTGGGATATGAAGTATGTAAATCCAAAAGATACATTTTACCAGCATTAATTATAGCTAGTTTTTTATTAGGGAACTATATAAAATCTCAAGATGTTTTGAATTCTTATATAAATCAAGGGAATACACCAAGATGTCATACATGAAGACCACCAAAAATGAATCTTGATACATTTTCAAATCTTGATTTATTATTGGTATGATGTCTAAGAGAGTGTTATTGAAATTAAAGACATTACCAAATACTCATGAAGGGAAAACCAATATGGAAAAATTTTATGAGGTATGTAATAAGTCCTAACTCATAAGTGATGAAAAACCAACCTCAAACCAATCATTGAGAAAACCAATGATCCTCAGAGCTAGTCAAAGAGTTCATATATATGAGGTATTATATACTTTTATATAACAACAATCTAATTAAATTTTTGATAATCCATGAAATTATTGAGGGTCCCATCCACCTTATTGGATAAAATCACATGAAAATAGTGAGATTAAGTGTTGGGTCATATAAATCCATTAATTTATAGATCCTCAAACTTGTTCATGAGATCTTGAAGATCAGTAGGAGATATTCTAAAAAGTGACATAGGTACTGGTGTTGCTCTTGGATCCATATACTTATAAAATATACCACTATCTTAAGAGGTAAGTTGAAAATGTCATCAGATAAAATGTACCTACAATGATCTAATATATGTGGGAGATCTATTTGAGGATTTCCATGGTCAATCACAAATTTTATGGAAATTTGTACTATCAACTTGGCCAGTCCACGATTCACTAGTCCAATTCAACTAACTTATACATTCCTTTCGCCCTTATACTCATATCTAACACCCAATTGTGATGAGGTGGACACCCAATGAAAATAATAGTTGATATTGGTATGATATAGAACCAACATATTTTTCTCAAGAATGACATCAAATATCATTATCTCAAGTATGAAGAGATACCATATGAATCAATAACCACAAATCTCAAGGGAAAACTTTTCATTGGCATAAACATTCTTACAGAACAGATAATTGAGTACATCGATTCCTCACTGTATAGTTTTACTAAATTTATATCCCAATTATTTCTTTGATTTTCATAGAGTCAAATGAATACAAATTTCCTAGATCAATATCAGATGACAATAAAGTCGAGGCTTCATTTATGGTACTTCATACTATAGATGGAACATTAAAATGATCCTCATGTATTGGATATTGTATATATAATGATGTGAGACACACGGGGTGGCCCGATCTTCATGGCGTAGGTGGGCGAATGAAGTATGTGGTTCGTGGCTATGTGGTGGATGATGGGTACGGATAGTGGATGCAAGTAGTCAATCAACGCTCTAAGGAGCGCAACCTACTACGTAGACAACACACTCAAGGCAGGGATGAGATAGCCAATCCACACAACAATGCACTTGGGTTGAGACACGGAATTGGGGGCTTTGTGATCTTGGATCACCAATCTAACTTGTAGATTTACAGGGCAAGAATGCACAAGAGCAAGGGGGAAAGTCAGAATAATTCTCACACAATGGGGAGAAATAAGCATAAGCTCTCAATTAAGTCTTCAATGAAAATACAATGCCATGGGGTGGATATTTATAGCCAAGGAGGTGATACAATGGTCAAGGGTATAATACCCAAAAGTCATAAAGGCTAAACCTACCTTGTCCCCATAAAGGTCAAAATGATAAAGTCCAACAAAGACTTTTGTAAAAGTAGCACATGTCTTTCCACCCATAGCCCACCAGATTTGACTTTGATTACTTTTCCCACTATATTTGACTTCGGTGTCCAAAAAATGCCATTCTAGAATCTCCATGTGGGAAAGCCTTCCAAAATTTGTGCAAACATGTGTCTTGGGATTTACACATCTCCTTTGGGATTAAGTAAGACTGATAATAAGCCCATTTTCCACTTCTATGCATGCACCATTGGTTTGGGCCTTTTA
Organism: Viscum album; assembly: GCA_963277665.1. Lineage (NCBI taxonomy): Eukaryota > Viridiplantae > Streptophyta > Magnoliopsida > Santalales > Viscaceae > Viscum > Viscum album. The sequence continues at coordinate 1,816,488,763 of OY728156.1, forward strand.
ATGAAATGATATGGGTTTTTGTTGCCTCTTGTAGTCTGTGGAATTTTCCGTGCATCATTGGGCCTTGCAACTCCATCTTCACACATGAAATTAAGTCAATGTTATCTGCCAGTTTCATATCATATAATTATCCAAATCCACGGAATGATGGTGAAACAATAATAACATGAATAGGTCCACTCAGTTGATGCTGTATATATTGAGTCTGGAATTGTAAACCATTTTGACCTCCTCAGACCATATAGTGATTGGTTATGAACATTCATACCAAAACAGAGCATTAAATCATGCTCTAGAAGGTGGAGATACTGAAGATGTAACATCCCAAGTAAGTAATGAATAATAGATATTTTTTTATATATGTCTATTAATTAATTAGATATTGTTTTAGAGGCTTAAAATGAAAATAAATCCAATCTTAAGCATGGAATACACTAATATTTTTAAAAGATTGTTTTACTGCCTTTTAATGACAAACCATTTTTAAATATATCTTTTGACAATTTTATAAGCTATTTTTGTCAAAATAAACTTATTCTTTATGATTGGGAAATAAAAATTTACTCTGTGTAAATTTTTTGGATTTTTCCGATAAAGTTTATTTTTAATGAATAGTGAAATATGTGTTATTTTAATTCAAAGCCTATTTTTAATATAATTTATTTATATGATTAGATTATCTTTTCAATTGGTTTTAAAGTGAAATTAGATTATATTTTTACCATTTAATCCAATGGGGTTCATTGGAAGCAATTTCACTTTGAAATTGGACTTAAACTAGTATCAATCTTTTGATAGTTATTGTTTAATAAAAAACACGCTATTTGTCATGACAACGGGAATTAATTATTAAATTAATTAATGTAAATTTTATTATTTGAATTTTTTAAAATAGAAATCATTTTTGAATTCAGAATATCAAATATAGCTTTGGGTGAAGTTTTGGTATTTTTCTGAAAAACATCATTTTTTGATGAATAGTGAAACCACTAAGTGGTAGTTAAAGAAACTGATTTTTAGTTTAAATGAAACTTTTCCACTTCTGTGATTTGATTTTAAAAAATACGACATACATGGTTGTCAATGATAATTAAAATTTGGTTCAATGAGATTAAAATAATTTTTTGGTGAATAATTACTTTTAAGTTCTTAATCGCGATTAGAGGTAATTAGTGTAGTTTAAGGTAAAAATAATGTTTTAATAATATGAGATGAGCTTGAAACATGTCCTACCCTTATTGGATGTGTCATGTCCGACCAAGAAAATCCATGGGTCAACTTGGGGACCCCATGGAGCCACTTTGGAAGGAAAATGACATTAATATCTTTTAATTCAATGTTAAAGTAAAAATGTCACAAACATGAGTTATTTTACTAAAAATATTTTTAAATGGGGTAATACAAGTCATATTTTTGACTATAAATAGTAATTGGAAATATAAAAAGATTTCCTAGATCATAGTATTTTTATTATAATTTTTAGACATTAAATAATTTAAATTATTTATGACATCATGATGATGCATCGATTACCTCGTTATTTAACGATTTAAATAAAATTAAAGGATAATGTAAAATATAGTACCTACACTTGTCAAAAACCTATTGGTTGGGTATATTTCGAAACCTTATCACCTTGTCCTTGAATTTTATCAATGTGGGATCATTTAAATCCGACAATCATTTTCAAATAAAGTAACATTTCTTTACTTTCCAAGAGTGCCCCTCCTCTCCTCTTATAAAAGGCCCCACCTCTACCTCCTTACCCACACTTCCAAAGCCTTTGACTCGGCCAAACCCTGCCCATTTAGTCTCTCCAAATCCCTATCTAACTCATAGAAGCCTCACTTTGGGCAGAAGCCTTCGCAAGGAATCCTTTGAGCTCAAACCAAGGGGAGTTACCCGATTTTAAGGTAATGTTTTCACTTAAGTCCTTTTGTTTTATTTGGTTTCTCCAACCCCCTAAACTATTTTTATTCATTTCATTAGTAACAACTCCAGTATCTTCAATATACTAGGATGTTGTTATAATAATGATTCGAGATACACTTTCACACACCTACATCTAATGGCTAAATAACATACTGTTTTCGTGGATGGCGAATTTCTGCCTCACGAAATGATTATTGTTCAACACACATATAACACCTTCAAAGGTGGACATTAAGATGTCACTATATTTATATATGATATATAATATGTTTATGTTTTACTTAAGCTTCTGTATTTTTCATTTATATCATACGTTTATGGTTTCCATTATTGGTAAACGTGATATCTTTAATTTAGGAAGTGCGGACTATCACCCCCTCAAAGTGATTTGATTCGTTAATGCCATATGTGGGACGTATAAAGGATGTAATTAATGATTTTTTATATGATATTATAATGGAATTATAATATACCATCATATCATTATGATTCGATTTCATAAAATACAAAATAGAAATGAAAGTAGCGTTCATGCGTACGTACGGCTTACCGTCTCCATGAACGGTGCATTTAATTTCTTACCTCTAAACATTATGTAATATTATAAATGCATGTATATACTAGATATATATGATATATAAAATATCTACATCATGGGTATAACTCTGGATATAATGGATACATGAACAACTTGTAATTATAAAGATTTTATTTTTGTCTCACGTACCAATGATCGTTAAATCGACCGTTAATAACTTAAATAATTACATAGTGTTCATGACATGGTAATAAGTGATATAAAAGGAATAATGAACTTAAAAAAGGTTCTTAATCAATTAGAAATTAACTCAAGTTTATTATTCAGGAGGTTAAAGAATGATCAAGTCAAGTCGGACCCGAGGTATGGGACTTCATCCCAATCTCCTTTTGTTGAGGCATATTTTGTTTTATACACAACCTTCTTTTATACGGTATATAAACCCCTTTGAATTTTATGTTTATTCAAAAGGAATCTTTTTTATACGAAGCGTTTACTAAACGAAAAAAGGGAATGTTTTTGTCGTACGTATGTGGCGACAATGACTTCTCCGCTGCCGTGACCATTATTTGAGTTTCGGCTTCCTATACAAGCCATACCGTTTTTTTAAAAAAGAAAAATAAATACCCTGTTTTAGTTTTCTTTTATTTTGGTATTGAATATGGTTTTCATAATGTTTTTATTATATCAATGTGTTTTATTGATATCTTTTGATTGAAATGTAGAAATGTTATGTTTCCTTTATGTATGTTTTATGTGATACGATTATGTTATGGTTCTTGGGAATTATTATGAAGACGGGTGGTTCCGTAATAAATTAAGTGCGGGTGATCCCAATATAGCTCTCCAATGCATTGGGTAACACGAAGGAGTGAAACATTAAGGTTTCTCCGAAGAGATTTAGGGAATATACTGTGATGGTTATTCCAAACGTATCCAAGATGGTTACTCCCTACGTAAGAATGTTATGAATGCCTCAAGTTACCTTTATGTCTTATGATTTCTATGATTTATTCATGATTTGATGAGGTATGTTAAAGTGCTTATGTTTTATGGGTAAATTATGATTTTATTCTTATGTATATATGTACCCATGTTTCCTTACCATATTTTTATATCCCTTACTGAGCTTTTTATGCTCATCACATGTTTTTGAAATGTTTTTCACAGGTCAAGGGAATGGTACATGATATGATGATAGTGTAAAGTAAGTGTCATGAAAGAATCCAAGTTTTATTTTTAATATGTTTCCATTGATGGGAAAAATGAATACTATCTTTCATGTAACCACTTTGTTTAAATGTGGAATGTAATGCATGTTTTATGATCTAATTCTTTAAAAGTCTAAACCTGAAAAGATCATCAAGGTTTAATCTTGTAATAAATCATGTTTATGTAATGTTTAAGGTTGGGGCCTTATAGTTGGTATCAAAGGTCGGTTTAGATAACTTTAGGAGCTAGAATTATATTAAATGATTATCCAAAAATATTTTTTTTATTGTCAAATTGAAATGATATAGCATTTACAGATTACCATGTTGCTTCACCTAAGATATTTCTGTGTTAAGAATGGTTTTTCATAGAGGAAATAGAACAAATTTTCTGGGAAGGCATACAGAGGGAAATGACCTTTCAAAACAGTATCTTGAGATGGTCAGAATCAGAACTAAACAGTTTGTTGCAGTGATGGATCAGTTGAATCAGGTTACTACTGAAGGAGTTGAAAAGAAGATTGGTGAATGCTCCAGTTTTGGAAATACCTTCCAGGAATGGGGAGTTTGTTAGCTACAGTGATGCTTCATTGAAAAACTTAGTTTTTTCCTAATGCAGAATGATCAGGTAATTGCTTATGCTTCACGACAGTTGAAAACTCATGAGGTAAATTACCCTACACATGATTTGGAATTAGCTGCTGTTGTTTTCGCTTTAAAAATTTGGAGGCATCATTTGTATGGAGTAAAGTGTGAAATATATACTGATCACAAAATTTTAAAGTATATATTCACTCAGAAAGAATTGAACATGAGACAGAGGAGATGGCTAGAATTAATCAAGGATTATGATTGTACAATTCATTACCGTCTGGTAAAAGCAAATAAAGTGGCCAATTCTTTGAGTTGAAAAAGTAATGCTTCATTAATAATGTTGTGTTTGGAATGTGATCCTTTGGTTAATGATTTGATGAACTTTGGAATAGAATTTTTTGGTGCAGGATGTTCTTTTGTTTTCTTTCAGGTATCAGTGAAATCTTCTCTATTAGACAGAATCAAGAAAGCACAGAAGCAAGACAGTGAGTTGCAGAAAAAGGTAGAGCTAGTTCAGAAAGGTAAGTTTCCTGAATTCAACATTGATAATTACTGTGTTTTGAGATTTGGGAAGAGATTGTGTGTGCCATGTGATTCACAGTTGAAGAGAGAGTTGTTATGTGAAGCTCATAGTTCTCTGTTTTTAGTTCATCCTGGTAGTACTAAGATGTACAGAGATCTGCGGGAGTATTACTGGTGGGAGGGAATGAAAAGAGATATTGTTGATTTTACAGTGAAGTGTTTGACTTGTCAACTGGGTAAAGCGGAGCGGTAGTTACCGAAAGGGATGCTTCATCATTTTCCAGTACCAGAATGGAAATGTGAGAATATATCCATGGACTTCATTGTGGGATTGTCGAAGACACCTCGAGGTAATAATGAGATCTCGGTTATTGTTGATCGCTTGACTAAATCTACTCATTTCCTTTCTATACGAGATACTTTTTCCCTAGATCAACTTTCCCATTTTTACCTTAAATAGATAGTCAGGTTGCATGGAGTTCCTCTCACCATTGTATCTGATCGTGATCCCAGGTTTACTTCTAATTTTTTGAATGGCCTTCAGAAGTCATTGGGTACTGAATTAAATTTTAGTACAACTTTTCGTCCTCAATCAGATGGGCAGTCAGAACAAACAATTCAGTCTTTGGAAGATATGCTACGTTCTTGTTCGATGGATTATCCGGGAAGTGGGTACCAACATCTTTCTTTGGTTGAGTTTTCTTATAATAACAGTTTTCATTCCAGTATACAGATAGAACCATTTGAGGCGTTATATGGGAAGCGGTGTCGAACTCCAGCTTTTTGGGATGAAGTGGGTGAAAGGAAGCTGATGGGACCATAATTGTTAGAAGAGATGGCAGAAAAAGTTCAGTTGATATATAAACATTGAGAACACCTCAGAGAAGGCAGAAGAGTTATGCGGACAATAGGAGGAAGGATCTCTCTTTTGATGTAGGTGGTCATGTTTTTCTCAAAGTCTCACCATGGAAAAGTGTGATGCGATTTGGTAAGAAAGGAAATCTGATTCCAAGGTTCATTGGACCATATGAAATTCTAGAGAGAGTTGGATCACTTGCTTACCGAGTGTCTTTACCTCCAAGTTTATCTCAGGTACACAATGTTTTTCATGTTTCGATGTTGATAATGTATCTGCCAAATAAATCTCATGTTTTGAGTGCAGAGGTAGTTCAGGTGGAATAGAACCTATATAATGAAGAACAACCGGTCCAGATTCTTGACCACAGGGAGAAAGTGTTACGGAATAAGGTGATTCATCAGGTAAAGGTTTTTTAGAAAAACCACATGATTGAAGAGGCAACATGGGAATATGAAAATGCGATGAGAGATAAATACCCCCACTTATTCGATAAGTAAATAAATTGCGGGGAAACAATTTTCTATAGGGGGAAGGATGTAACATCCCAAGTAAGTAATGAATACTAGATATTTTTATCTATGTCTATTAATGAATTACAAAGTGTTTTAGAGGCTTAAAATGAAAATAAATCCAATCTTAACCATGGAATACACAAATATTTTTAAAAGATAGTTTTAGTGCCTTTTAATGGAAAACCATTTTTAAATCTATCTTTTGACAATTTTATAATCTATGTTTGTGAAAATAAACTTATTCTTTATGATTGGGAAATCAAAATTTACGTTGTGTGAATTTTTGGCTTTTTTCCGATAAAGTTCATTTTTTTAATGAATAGTGAAAAATGTTGTATTTTAATTCATAACCTCTTTTTAATATAATTTATTTATATGATTAGATTATCTTTTGGATTGGTTTCAAAGTTAAATTAGAATATATTTTTTCCATTTAATCCAATGGTGGTCTTTGGAATCAATTTCACTTTGAAATAGGACTTAAACTAGTGTAAATCTTTTGACACTTATTGATTCATAAAAACACAATATTTGTCATGACAGCGGGAATTAATTATTAAATTAATTAATGTAACTTATATGATTTGAATTTTTTAAAATAGACATAATTTTGAATTAAGAATATCAAATATATCTTAGGGTGAATTTTTGGTATTTTTATGAAAAACATCAATTTTTGATGAATAGTGAAACCACTAAGTGGTAGTTAAAGAAACTGATTTTCCATTTAAATGAATCTTTTACACTTCTGTGATTTTATTTTCAAAAATCTGAAATACATGGTTGACATTAAGAAGTAAAATGTGGTTCAATGAGATTAAAATAATTTTTTTGTGAATAGTAACTTTTAAGTTCTTAATCATAATTAGAGGTAATTAGTGTAGTTTAAGGTAAAAATAATGTTTTAATAATATGAGATGAGATTGAAACATGTAATACCCCTATTGGATGTGTCATGGCCGACCAAGAAAATCCATGGGTCAAATTGAGGACCCCATTGAGCCACTTTGGAAGGAAAATGACATTAATATCTTTTAATTCAATGTTAAAGTAAAAATGTCACAAACATGAGTTATTTTACTAAAACAATTTTTACATGGGGTTATAAAAGTCATATGTTTTACTATAAATAGTATTTGGAAAGATAAAACGATTTCCTACATCATAGTATTTTTTTTAAAGTTTTAGACATTAAATAAATTAAATTATTTATGACATCATGATGATGCATCGATTACCTCATTATTTAATGATTTAAATAAAATGAAAAGATAATGTAAAATATACTACCTACACTTGTCAAAAACCTATTGGTTGGGTATATTTCGAAACCTTATCAAATTATCCTAGAATTATATCAATGTGGGACCTTTTAAATTAGAAACCCATTTTAAAATAAATTATCATTTCTTTACCTTCCAAGAGTGCCCCTCCTCTCCTCTTATAAAAGGCCCCCACCTCTACCTCCTTACCCACACATCCAAAGCCTTTGTCTTGGAAAAACCCTGCCCATTGTGTCTCTCCAAATCCCTCTATCACTCTTAAAAGCCTCACTTTGGGAAGAAGTCTTCCCAAGGAAGCCTTTGAGCTCAAACTAAAGGAAGTTACCCGATTTTAAGGTAATGTCTTCACTTGAGTCCTTTTGTTTTATTTTGCTTTTCCAACCCCCTAAACTCTTATTATTCATTTATTTTGTAACAACTCCAGTATCTTAAATACACTAGGATGTTGTTATAAGAATTATTCGAGCTACAGTTACACACACCTACATCTAATGGCTAAAGAACATCCGTGGATGGCGAATTTCTGCCTTACGAAACGATGATTGTTGAACACTCATATAACACCTTCAAAGGTGGCCATTAACATGTAACCAAACTTATATATGATATATAATATGTTTATGTTTTACTTAAGCTTCTATATTTTTCATTTATTGGATACCTTTATGGTTTCCATTATGGGTAAACGCGATATCTTCATTTTAGGAAGTGCGGACTACCGCCCCTCAAAGTGATTTGATTCGTTAATGCCATATATGGGACGTATAAAGGATGTAATTAATGATTTTATATATAATATTATACTGGAAATATAATATACCATTATATCATTATGATTCCATTACATAAAATACGAAATAGAAATGAAAGTAGCGTTCATGCGTATGTACGGCTTACCATCTCCATGAATGGTGCATTTCATTTATTACATCTAAACGTTATCTAATATTATAAATGCATGTATATACTGGATATATATGATATATATGATATCTAAATCATGAGTATAACTCTGGATATAATGGATACATGAAAAACTTGAAATTATAAAGAGTTTATTTTTGACTCAAGTACCAATGATCGTTAAAACGACCGTTAATAACTTAAATAATTACATAGTGTTCATGACATGGTAATAAGTGATATAAAAGGAATAATAAAATTGAAAAAGGTTCTTAAGAAAGTAGAAATTAACTCAAGTTTATTATTCAGGAGGTTAAAGAACGATCAAGTCAAGTTGGACCCGAGGTATGGGACATCGTCTCAATCTCCTTTTATTGAGGCATATTTTGTTTTATACACAACCTTCTTTTATACGGTGTATAAACCCTTTGACTTTTACGTTTATTCAAAAGGAATATTTTTTATATAAAGCATTTACTAAACGATAAAAGGTATTGTTTTTGTCGTTCGTATGCAGCGACAACGAATTCTCCACCGCCGTGACCATTATTTGAGTTTTGGCTTCCACTACAAGCCATACCATTTTTTAAAAAGAAAAATAAATACCCTGTTTTATTTTTCTTTTATTTTGGTATTGAAAATGTTTTTCATAATGTTTTTATTATATCAATGTGTTTTATCGATATCTTGTGATTGAAATGTGGAAATTTTATGTTTCTTTTATGTATGTTTTATGTGATAAAATTATGTTATGGTTCTTGGGCATTATTATGAAGACGGGTGGTTCCGTGATAAACTAAGGACGAGTGAGCCCGATATAGCTCTCCAATGAATTGGGTAATGCGAAGGAGTGAAACATTAAGGTTTCCCCGAAGAGATATAGGGAATATACTGTGATGGGTATTCCAAACGTAACCAAGAGGGTTACTCCCTACGTAAGAATGTTATGAATGCCTCAAGTTACCTTTATGTCTTATGATTTCTATGATTTATTCATGATTTGATGAGGTATGTTAAAGTGATTATGTTGTATAGGTGAATTATGATTTCATTCTTATGTATATATGTACCCATTTTTCATTTCTATATTTGTATATCCCTTACTAAGCTTTTTATGCTCATCCCAAGTTTTTCAAATGTTTTTCACAGGTCAATGGAAAGGTACATGATATGATGATAGTGGGAAGGAAGTGTCAAGAAAGAATCCATGTTTTATTTTAAATATGTTTCCATTGATGGGAAAAATGAATACTATCTTTTATGTAACCACTTTGTTTAAATGTGGAATATAATGCATATTTTATGATCTAATTCTCTAAAACTATAATCCCGAAATGATCCTCAAGGTGTAATCTTGTAATAACTCAAGATTAAGTAATGTTTAAGGTTGGGGCCTTATAGAAGATACCCCCACTAGTATCATATGATATGGTATCAGAAAACCATTGATGATGGACCATTCTACCACATGATCTAAAATCGTGTGGGTCTCAGCCATATTGGGGATTTACAAGACTATTCCATCAACATTGTTTCCATTAACAAAACCATTGATGCTTATACTTTGGCTTCCATTAATCTATATACAAACCACAAGATAGAATTTTCTTAAACATGATGAATTATAAACCAGCCTCAGTGCTAAAAAACATGCACTATACCGTCATATTTCCTCAAATTGTTCTCACTGTTTGAGGTCCTAGATCAGAATCCTCAATATGATAGGAAAATTAAGGACATTTTCTTGAGAAAAATTCCATATCTAAGACCATCCATGAATCATATCACTCTCAAAATCTCAGAAGTCTTCAATGAAGGTGTCAAATGGTGAAGCTTAGTAAATTTTGCTGAATAATCTATAATTAATTGTGATCCATTATATAGATTTATAAATTCCATACCTGGTTAGCTTTAAGCATCTATATAATGATATAATCTTAGAAGGCATCCTTGAAATATCTCTAGATTATATCTATATGATGGACTAAATGAGTAGTAATGTCCCAATAGTGGATGAATAAAAAAGAATTTAATTAGTGACCTTGACCCTCCTCTTAGGAGGAATCTCCATACGGTCAATGACGGAAAACATGTCCTATATCATTGTCACGATATCTTGGGGGATGTCATCCCTTGAAAACATTTGATTACGCTTCTTCTAATAATCTCATTTTAAATCATACATAATATGGGGAGGTCACAAGGATTCCATTATGGGATGCATAATTTATATTAAACCCTCAATGAATTAGGCATGGGTGCCCTGTCAGGTATAATAGAATATTCCACATGTCTCGCTATTAGTGGTTTTGGTGCCACCACCTTAGGGTAATGTTCATCATCACATTCTTAGAACTAAACCAAAGGCCATCATGGAGGTGTATATGTATAATTTCCACAAAAACACTTCCGAGGCAAATTAGAAGGAAATGATGTTCTAATGGTTTAAATGAGCATAATGTAACACTACCCAAGACTTACTAACTCAAATATGCAAGATCCATGTTTAGGGTATCTGTCATGTTCCATGTTTCAATCACATGGGTTTTAGAATATTATGTATCAATTAAAATTTATATTGTAAAACACGCTTCATGTAGTTATTTTCATCTCCATTTGATGGAAACCAATTATTTTATAATTTAGAACTCAAAAATTTGTAATCCCATCCATATAAAATTTTTTCAAGTTATAGTTTGATGCATCTAGAATTCCTATTTTATAATTTCATTCTCGTTATAATTTAAATTTTGTACTATATAATGATACATTGATGATTTTGTGATTTATTAATTTGATAGATATCGATTTCTAATTTTCATTGCACACATACTATTTTTGTTTCAATTAGAATCTATGTAATTTTTACCAGCAATCATTTCATCTTTTATGATCAATATTCCATTAATCCAATACCATATAATTGGTTGATAAAGGGTAGACCATAATGTTATATATGAAATACACTATTTGGGAAGATTCAGATAAATTAATTAATACATCTATTTTATCCCTACATGAAATGTTATAGAAACACAAATATTTTAGTTGTGGAACTTATAACACATAGTAGACAGTTCCAGAACTATGTAAAAATTGAATGGAAAAATCAATGTCATATTAACCGTCAGGTCCCAAAAATGATGCAGGAGGAACTACCTCATTGCGATACTGGACCAAGGATAAGGATAAAATCCAAAATATAAATAAATACCAAAAAGCATGTGTGTTACCAAATAGTGATATTAGGAATAAAATTAATACATGTAATCCATTACATAAATATCCAATCATCAGAAATTTTGAATTTTCAGTATGTCTGGGATTGTTACTCCTAGGAACGTATTCATTACAAAATTCCTGAATTTCTTATTCATATATATACCATCCCAAAAAATATAAATAATAAGGAAATGAAAAAAGAAATTCTATAATACTAATTTTTGAAATCATGAACCTAGTTCAATCAAAATTTACCTATCTCAGCTGGCCACATGGCCACAAGCATGCATCCCAAAATGATAGAGGCTTCCGATTAGTAGCGGTAGTCTAAGCTAGTATAATGATGAAACCATACCCTATTGACTAGAGTAGAACATAGTCATATAATTATTGAATAACAATAGAAAGATATAATAATGAACAACCAATGATGTGAAATGATAAACATCAAGATGAAATTATTAAACTGAATAAAAAAAATCATCAATGAATAAAAATAATTTCAATGCTCTGATTTTATAGAAAAAGGAACATGCATTCTTTGTAATATTCACACATTAAATACAAGTATCGCTACAAAAAAACACAAAATACATAGTGCTGAACTTTATCCGCCCTAGATAAAAGTTCAGAAAAATGATTCCATTACCTATGCATTATTTTTTGTGATGATAAGTTGTATCCTTTTTCAGCATTTTGATTTCACATTAAAAAAGTCCTGATCCAATTATTGGGTCCCACATTGATATAGTGCATTCCCTAAAACATCGTTATCTATGATTATACCACTTTCCATTTCAGAATCTTCCTCTGGGGGATGGGATTTGACATACACTCTTCACACACCCTCATACGGGACTACGAGCCCACATGGACCTTGGTTGGCCCTTTTCATCCTATGGTTTATGCCACCTCCATACATTAGGATCAGCCCACCCGCTCCATCATCCAAGCCTATACACATCCTAACCCACCTTTTTAATATATACAAAAAATATTTTTTAAAAAATAAATGTATTTAAATTACAAATTTTTTCAATAATTACAGATATAAAAATTAAAAATGAAGAAATTTATGAAATATTAAAAATATTATTAATTTAAATATTATTAATTTTTCTAATATATATAAATATTAAAAATTAATGAATAATATATACTAAATATATATTTATAAAATGAATAAATTAATATTATTTTAACAAAGAAATTTTAAAAAATATAAAATAAAAAAAAATTCAATAAATTTTTATATAAATAATTATTATTAAGTTCTGTATATATATTTATATATATTAAAAACAGTATTAAATAATATATATTAACTATACGTATTTAGAATGAATAAAAATTAATAATTGAAAAAATTAAAAAATAAAGGTTAGTAAAATAAGAAATATTTATAAAATTGTTAATTAAATAATTTTTCGAATAATTAATATGTATAATAAACATATATATATATTATATATTAATAAATTATATATATTAAAGATTTATATGGGAAATGAATAAATATGAATAATTAAGTAGAAGAAATTATAAATGAATAAATCAAAAATTTATTAAAAAATTTATTAATGAAATAATAATTAATATAAATGGATAAATTTAATATATACATTTACATTAATTATAAATAGTAATAAAAAAATATATTAAATATAATTATATAAAATGAATAAAATTGAATAATGAGAAACATATTAACTTCTTATTCATCTTTAATGGTTTTTATACCTCTGTATCCATGAGTAGATTTAATATTTCTAATATTGAAATATATTTATATATATATATATATCAATATATATAACATTTCCTCAAAAATGATTTATATAACAAAAAATATTTATTCTTACATTAAACATGTCATATATTTTTTAATGAATGATTTATAATTAATTTTTTTAAGAAATATTGACATATTATATCAATTAATATAAATTTAATTGAATGTCGTATGATTTTTTAAATAAATATATATCGAAATAATTTTAATTTAACTTCACACATAGTTACATGTAATTAATGGATTTTTAAATACAAAAAAATAAACAAACATTGATGTAATTAAGGAAATACTATATAGAAACAAATACTCTAAAAATATATGTAATTTATTGATATTTTTATATTATTTTTTGAATATCATTAAGTAACCTGGTATATTTATTTAATTAAGTTTTTAAATTCCAAATATTATTTTTTTATATTTCATATTATTAATGTTAGTATTATTTTTTAAAAACAATAATAATTTATTTGAATTTATTAATTTTCTTATATTAATTTATAAATATTTATTTATGATGATTAATTATTTTCAAAATGTATTCATATTTATTTCAATATATATCGTTATTTTTTAATATATTATATAATGAATAAAAATTATCCATTTGTTTAATATTTTAAAGGTGTAAAATTTTTTAACAAGCATGCATTTAAGATTATATATTAATTATTATTGGTAAAATATTTTGGTAAATAAATATTTACAATTAAATATATTTTTATATGTATATTAAAAATATATCAAAAAATGATATTCACAATTTGAAATTAATAAATATTAAAAATTTAAAAGTTTTTAAATAGTAAATAAAAAATAATTAAATATTTAAATAAATATTAAATTACATTAAATATATTTAAATAATTAATATATTTACTATATATATATATTAATTAAATAAATATATTAAATATAATTATATATATATATACAACGATATATATATAAATATATATTTATGACTATACAATTATAATAAATAAATTTATCTAATGAATATAATTTCTATATTTATATATCAATATTTATATATATTTATTAAATATATATTTAATTATATAAAAATATATAACAACATAAAAATATTTATAGTTTAAAGAATTAGATTTAGATTTATTAAAAAATATATTTATTTATAAATGAATTAATAAATGTATATTTGTTATATTTATAAAATCATATATTTATAAATATAAATTTTTTAAATGTATTCATATAATTATAAAGATATAATTATTTATTTAAATAATTATCCAATTATAATAAGTATATTTAAATAATTAATAATATTTATATATTTATAATTATAATTGTATATATATATATATAATTAGACAAATACATTTATAATTATATAAAAATATTTAAAAATGTATTTAAATAAACAAATATATATATAATTATAATTATAAATCGTTATTATGATAAAATCTATCTTTATGAGTGGTAAACCTCTAGAACTAATAATGAAGTCATTTATTATTGTAATTATAAATTGTTATTCTGATAAAATCCATATTTATGAGTGGTAAAACTCTATGACTAATAAAGCTGTATTTTATCAATGGTAATGAAGATCTAACAAAGAGCCCCTTTATCAGGGATTATTATTTGTGCATTAATAGAACCTATCATTATCAGCTCGTTTTTTGGAAGCGCCAATAAAACCCTCTTTTATCATTTAAAAAGAACCCTATGCAAACAAACTATCGTCGAGATCCTCATTCTATCACGGAAGTCCAATGTTTTCTATTCTCCCCCTCGACCTCCCCTCTAACGACTGAAGCCTCCAATATAAGTTATGTTATTTTATTATCCTTCTCTCTTATTGATTGCTTCTTTGGGATTAAAAATTTGTGATAGTAAAGGGTCATCAGGGTGTGTTCGTCCCATGGTACAGGGTTTATGTTATCAATATCTTCTCATTCATTTGATCCCCCATCAATGTTATTCTAATCCTCCCTTACTACTTAAGTATACATTCCAAACCCTAATAGTCATGAAGTTCTAAATTTTTAATGTGTTGATCTGTACAGTGTTCAGGTTCCATTCAAGAGCATCATATCATCATTTTTTAGGGAAATTCTTCATCTATGAATGTATCTTGTAGTTGATTCTTTGTTTCAAAATTTTTCATAATATACCTTGGATTAAAAAAAATCTCACAAATTTCTTTACGAATTATATGTATTTTATGGGTGATAGTTAGTGTCATAAAGAAACATAAAATGTTACAACAATTATGTTTTCTTTTCACAATTTTGAAACCATGAATCATTTTTTAAAATATTCCAATTTAACTTTTACAATAGGATAATTAAAACTTCCAATATTATTTTTGATTTTACATTTTTTGTTATTTTACTTTAGACTCATCAATATTGGCGGGATGGTGAGAAAATTTTTATCTTTGTGACATGGATGATCGCACCTTCTGTAAAGTATGCTTAATATCTAAATTAAATTTTCTCCTTCACATTAAATTTTTCCCTTAATCTAAACAATAATTTAGATAATTGTTCAAATATTAATGAAATACTTCCATCCAAAACAACTAAAATAAAAATAATATATATAATGTTAAAAGCCTCCTATTAGAAATTTTTTTTGGATATCATCTCCTACACTTATTTGGTTTTGTACGATATGATTTTGTCGCCTTTTCATGACCCAAAATTAGTGTATATTGAAAATAAATTCCTATGATCTTATATTTATTCCTTATTATTTTCATCCATCCATTTTTAGTATATTTATCATTTATGCTGGAATTCTAAAATATTCAATATTTTAATTACAATTATCTTAACATAAAAATCACATGCATTGTCTTCTACATAAGGAAAATATTTTGTTATATAAAAATATGGTCTTATAATTCTTTTGAATGAGATTTTTTCTAACTAATAAAATAGTCACATTTTTAGAGCTTTCACCATCCTTGATATTTGCCTTATTTCTTATAAACTATCAATATCAAACTTTTTAATGTTAACCTAGAATTTATTAACAATAATTTTATTATACATTTCATTAGAAAAAAACTATCATGCTCCATTTATTTTTTTACAACCTTATTCTCTATATCCTCATTTAATTTCCTTTCTTCATCATGTGATACTTTAGAAATTTCTTTTGTCATTAACTTCTTTATTTCTTTTCAGCATGTGAAAAATATATTGTGGTGGAGAGTTGAGACTCATTTTGAAAATTTGTATTTTATTACTGTAGTTTTAAAAACATTGAAATGCAATACTTGAACATTATCTTTAGTATAAAATAAATATTAATCCAATATTATTTATTGTCTAATTTTTTTAATTACCATTAAACTCATAATCATTCCTCTTAGTGATAAAAAATTTCACCACCACTACAGATGATGTTTCATCATCTGATTTTTTCACTACATCCTTTTTTTCCAAATTTTAAGAGAAAATTTTATTTTTAAAATTTTAGAAATTATTGTGATATAAGGGGAAGTGAAACATATATATTATGACTTTTAAAAAATTATTCATTGAAGAGCTTCTTGATTAATAATACTCATCAAAATTTTATTCTTCATTAAAATATGAAAATTTAGCTGCAAAATATCCAATACCTCTATATTTGAAATATTTTAGTGAAATATTTTCTTTTTCATACCTTTACCATTTTAAATTAATCAAGATTTGAATAAAATAAATTTGATAAACATCATATTTAGATAATTTTTATCTTGAAAATTATTCTCTTCCCCCTTAACATGTTTTTGAATCTTCTTCTACATCAGAGCTTTAATGGATGTTTCCTTTTAGACATACTCTTCATCGTAAGAACTATTCCATTCCAACTTTTATTACTAATCATTATGAAATACTTATTTTAATTGTAAGTTTTTTAAAATCATGATCCTCAAGTGATGAAACCATCATATAAAATTTACATGAAATTATTTACAAAAACATTTTGGAAACCTAGATTATTTAAGAGTCACACGAATACCTCTAATTCTATACACCACTTCATTGACTCATATAAAGTACTCATCATCATCATCCTCATGCATTAAAATTTAACCATACTTGAAACGATAAAATTTTCATATCTCTTATTTCTATTTTAGCATTAATTTATAAAATGTTTCTAAAATATCCAATATTATTTCCCATCTTAATCTCATCGAATTTAATATATTTTTCTGTTAAAATAATGAATGAATTATATTATGAGTATTACCACTATTTTTTATAATATTTCAACCAATTATAGATAACATAAAGTTTTCAACCTGAAGAATATACCTGTTTATTTTCAATTTATGAACAGCCAAACCAATAGATGATAGTTATAGAGTCATTTTAACTTAACATAGGTGATTATTATTGTCATAAAATGTCAATGTTTCTTCTATATTCATTGAATTATTATGATCTATTATGGTCATAAAATAAACATCCAACTATATTTGAAATTAAGTGAACATAAATCAATTATAATCAACAAGAAATAAATATTATTTGTTGTATACGCAAGATAATAATCTGATGCTAATTGTTGAGGATACCTATATATTAATAGGTATTATGATCATCAAATATTTTTTGGTTGGGAATTAATTAATCTTTATCTATATATAGGATAATTGAAAAACCATTTCCACCAACGAAAGTGATCGACTTGATTTCTATTTAACCATTACTCCAACATCATGAGACACAAACACAATGTGAATGCATTTTCATGGTTCAAAACTAAAAAAATGGATACATAATTCCCACTATCCAAGAAACCTGATAGAACACGATCCATTAATCACCATGTATATAAAAAATAGGGTTTTCTAGGAACTCATTTTATATAATAACTATCTCATGAATGATGTAAAATGTGATTGTGTAATTATAAAAATTGATATTCAATTGTTATAGGTTCACAGGTCTTCAACCCCCCTAATGGATTGATGAATTCCTGAAAAATAAATATTTTTTTCCTTGATCAATCTCGCTTATTCTCTACCCAATCTCTCTAGCCTCAAGTCATTGTTGATGATTACATTTCCTAGTATATTCTAAGGAATGATATTTTCACCAAAATATTTAATTCCATGTAATTATAAAAATTAATAAAATATACAAGAATTTCCATACAATTTATTCCATAAAATAATGAATATGTTTTGTTTTCAAAAGTATTTATTTGTGATAATTACATTAATAAATGACATTATTTTATTTAGTTGTGCATAAAATCCATTTTATAAAAAATATAATGATATAATTTATAATTATACATGAAATAATTATTTGGATTCCCTTATCATATGATTTAAAGTGTATCCTAACATGGTAAATGGGAATAAATGAGAGGGAAAACATTTTTGCTTGTTGTGGATAACTATCTTTGGAGAGTTGTCATAAATAAATGATAAAAGGATCACACATTGATCGATACAGGGCAGTGGTCAAATGTCTCATTTTATTTCAGTTTCTCAATATTTTTTAGATCATCAAATTAATCATATATGGTATTTTACCACTAATAGGTTATTTTCACATAGATATTCTCGTATATTTAAATATAAATTAAGACTATAAATGAAAAAACGACATAAAATACCACATTCCAAGTGAAAAAATGTATAAATATCAACTTCACCCACTTTTTTGACACCAATATATGTAGATTACAGAATCAATACAAGAATTAGTGACCTTTTGTCATAATACCATAAGAGCTTATGAAATTGTTTCCTCAAACAAAATTCCTTTTACTTTTGATAGAATAATGGAATGATTTCTTTATATATTGATAATACAATGTTTGTCTCCAAATAATTTTCTGTAATACCATACATGTTAGACTTCCCACTATTACCCCAACCAAGAAATTACATTTAAGGATTAGATAGTCTCATATTCTTTTTTCATCATTTTGAAAAAAACTACGAAATGATTTCCAGTGATTTCCCAAATCCCAACCTAGTAACATTTAGATTAAAGGGTATATGTTTAATCTTCATATGCTTTATCTCTTGAATAATTACAATTGAATTTTCTACTAGACACTCCTCCCCAATCTCATCTAGACATGAACAAACATTCTTGGACTACTCATATTAGTTATCATCCCATATCGGGTATCAATAATCATTTTTGTTTAATTCAGAGGATAAAATAAACCATCAATGCTATAATTATATTTCTATATTTAATTAAACATTACCATCAATGAATTAATAACTTAATTGAAACAATTAAATGTTGGGCTACCTTTATTAGAATTTTCTGTATATTTATACTTTTTATTAGGAATATCATATGTATATTAATTGAATTTTTATATTAAATTAATATTTTATAAACTAGATAGGATAGATAGGATTACAAAATTGATGAAAGATAATCATTGGACAAGATATTATGAAGATAGAGTTAATGAGTTTATGATGATTGAAATATATAATGCATATTAACCTTCTCAAATAAATTCTCCTTGTTTTCATCATTTTTTCAAAAGAAAAAATATAGAGACCCTAGCATTTTACATAAAACATTACATTATTTTGAGCATAAATATACATCAGAGTACAAGGAAAGGATCATAGAGTCTAGTATCTTGAAAGAATAAGTGCATTATTAAACAAAAAAATATTTCATTTAAACTCTATAATGAGCTCCTATCTTCCATTTTTCTCATACATCTGCATTGGATACCCTGGGGAACACATGATCAAAGGGATGATCTAAAATGCCCAGTAAGGGAGTATACATAAAAATAAGAATTTATCACATGGGTTAGAAGGCATGGCATAATGAAAAAAATCATTGATCATATTGAATCATATCATGTTACATGGTATCTTATAAACATGGAATCATTGTAATGTGGCAGTAACATAAAACATGACTTATGTATGAGTCGACGATAACCTGCAAGATCATTTCACATATTAGCATAGGCCAAGGAAGACCGCCAAGACCATCACACATAACATCTCATGAGACATAAGTTTACCCAATGAATTAGAGCACTATCTAGGAACACTAACCTTACAATTAATGAATACTATTTCCACATAAATAATCATACATAATCATTCTTATATAAATATTATGGTTACCCTAGGAAAGAATTAGGTAGCACCATCATGACATAAAGAATAACCAGTGGGTGTATAATGAAATTGTATACGTAAGAAAGTAATTAGAACATACATGGAGGTTAAAAAGGTAAAATATGAATATATCATGATAAGATATTTCAAACAGAAGTGAAAACATGTATGAAATATATTTTATAAATTTTAGCATTAAAACATTTTTTTGCGGTTTCATGGAAAATACTATAAGAGATTTAAAATACAAATGGGAATAATATTTTCTAAAAAACCAGAAGTTAATTAAGAAGTTTTTCATAATAGAAAACTAATTTTATGAATACAATGGTTTTTTAAAACATAGGATAGAGTTAACTTGAAATTGGGTACAAATTTGAGAGATTCCCTTAAAACCAGTTCTCTTTTTGGGAAGTATCGACGAGGGAATAATTTATAAGTATGTATATCCATGAAGAATATTGAGGGATGGATCATTAAACATGATTTTTAATCATATAAATAGAATGTAGAAGTTGTAAATTAAAATAAAAGACAACATTATTTGTGTAAAAATAATGATATATCAACCCAAAGGAATAAAGGTTGTTCGTGTAGAATTCCTCATGGATTATCGGCATGGTACCATGTGTAATTATGTGGGATTCATGAGATAGAATGAGGTTTATAATAACATATATATCATGAGGTAAGTAGGAGGAAATTTGAGAAATCATAGCCCAACATTAGTAATTATACATAAAGGGGAATAACATAGTGGACAATCTTGAATAAAAGTTTATTATAGAGGATCCCATACCTTAAGTATGATGGTATTATCCACTAGTTATTAAAAACCCAAATAATAAAATTAGATTAATTAATTAATAACTATTGAACTACTTCTATATTTTTATTAATTATAAATTTTTTTTGAGTTCATTGATAAACTCTTTTATTGGTTCTGAGGTTCAATTTCTTGGTTAGGGTTCGTTTGTTTCCTTGGTATTAATGATTAGTTCACTAATATTCATGTTTGGTGAATATTGTAAAATGGTGATGGATTCCAATAATTGGATTTAAATTCTATTATTGATCATCAAGTTGGTTATATGGTTGTAAATTTCATTTTGTTACTTGGTGTGAAGATTAATCATTATGAAAAACATTAGTGATAACATTTTGGGTTAATTAGATGTTATTGGCCACAAGGAACATGTTTTGTTTTATAAATAAAAAAATTGTGTAAAATGTGTTCTAGAACCATATATGAGACATAATACAAAAATTATGGTCTGGTTCATCCTTGAAAATGATTTCATGACCAGGATTGAAGACGTTTATGAAAATTGAAAACCGACCGTCCTTGAATGTTGTAAATCAGCGCATCTCGGATGGTGTTTTCATTTTTAGTATAAAAGAAATGGAAAGTAAAGATGATGAAGAATTATCCCTTTTTCATGAAAAAATTAAATTACATAAATGGTATTGGAGACACCATAACCATGGATGAAATTATGTGAGGAAAGAAAAATAAATGAAATGAACATGGAAATAAAATAAAAGTTGAGATATCCCTTATGAAAATTTAGCATCCTAACAACGCTGCATAAAATTTTATGAAATGTTTTGATTGGAGAAAAAATGGATACACATAATTAAAATATTATATGGAAAATAAGGGGGATATTAAATGATAGAACCCAACATAATGCAATTGAAATTAAATGAATAAAAATAAATTAAATCTTGAAAAAGTGAAGGGAGGTAGATTCCATTACCTTAGAGAGTAAATCCTAAAACATGAATGTTGGAACCTTGGGGATTTAAGAAAACCTCAGGAGGACTCATAGGGAGATAAAACCACCATATAATTGAGTGTTATGGATTTAGAATGAGAGGAAACATAGGAAAGTGTGGTTATTTATAGTAAAAGTGAGAGAGTTTTTTATTAATTTCAAAGGACACCTCATTAGTGTTTTTTGAAATATCATGGGCTTTCGCATGGTATTTTCCCATGTTTTTATCAATTTTGGACTTATATTGTCATATTTTACTATTCATAAGATGACCAGAATTTTATATTGATTATTATATCATTATGATTTCCTTAAACATACCAAAAACTCAAAAATGTATTTTTACTATTCCTGAAAATTTCAAGTATTTTAGAAAAATCCCAAAAATTCACCCTAACAATTTTTCAATGTTTATAATTCCAAAATGAACTCAATTTTTAGAAAATAATTTTATAAATATTTTTAATTAATTTTTTAAATAAAATCATTATTTATTCAACAAAATCAACATTAAAACAATGACTCATTTTATAACACCTTGAAAATTTATCCAAGGTCCCATAAAGGAATCATATTACAATCGAACAATAAAGTAATAATTTATGATTACATTTAATGATAATAAATTTTGATTTTAAATTATTAAATTATTCATAAAATTGTAAATAAAATATTTTTGACATACAAAAATACCAATTCTTATATTATGATCTTTTTTAACATTTAAGATTCCTAAATTGTATTTATACATTCATGGTTGATGTTTCTATTTTTTTGGAAAATATTTTATATATTACTATTTATTAAAATTCATAAATGTTTTTTACTATTCATCAAAAATTATGTTGGTCTTATCAGACTCTGAAAAATTTACAAATCAGAATTATAGATGACCATTTTTTTGAAATTCAACTCACATAAGTGACAAACTTATGTACGAAGGTCACATAGTCCTTAGTAGTTCATTGTGTTTTGATTTCATGTTATTATATGACATTTATATAATAAAGTGATTTCCATTGATAATATATTGTGTTGTTACATTCTTCTCCCCTTAATAAATTTATCCCTTGAGATTCCATTTTACATTCCAGGCCATAAACAGGTATGAGTACTTTTCTTCTATTTCTTCTTCCAGTTACCATGTTTCCTCTTTGTACTTATAGTTCCTCCATAGTACAATGAGCAGGTGAGTAGTCTTGTTATATATAGTGTTATCTCTACAATCCAATATCTTCACTTGCTGCTCCTCATAAGAATGGTCATCCTCCAACTGTACCACCTCTGAAGAGAGTACATGTGAAGCGTGTGGTATGTACTTCCTTAAGAGGGATACATGAAAAACATGATGTAATGTGTACATTTTAGGTGGAATTCTCAGTTGATATGGAATAACTCTAACACGATCAAGGATCTTGAAGAGGCTGATGTACATATTACTTTACTTTCATTTCTACCCAAACCTCATAACCTTATTCCATAGAGACATGCGTAGAAATTCCATGTCTCTAACATTGAACTAATGGTATTATCGTCAATTATCTTTATAACTCCTTTGTTGACTTTGGGTCCCATTATATGCTGATGAATGGGTTTCACCATATCCACCATTTCATAGACCATTTTATGTCCTAGCAGCTTATGCTCTTCGACTTCATCCCAACAAGCCGGTGTTCTGCACCTTTTCCTATAAAGGGATCCATATGGTTCCATTCAAATGATCGAATAGAAACTATTATTGTATGATAATTATACTATTGGAAGGTATTGCCCCATCCTCTTTTTAAGTTCATATGACATTCTCTTAGCATATATTTCAGTGTAAGAATAGTTCGCTCAAATTTTCAATCAGTTTGAGGATGACCTGACATACTGAAGTTCAGTTCAGTGCTTAGAGCATGTTGGAGACTTTCCCAAAAATTCACGGTGAATCTAGGATCACAATAGGATATAATAGATAGTGGTACCCCATAAAGCCTTACCACTTCTTTAATGTAAATTTGTGCTAGTTGATCCAATGAGATGTCCTCTCGAATCACTATAATGTAGCTATCTTTGTAAGACAATGCACAATGACCCATATAGCATTGTTTCCTCTGGATTTCCTTGGAAGTAAAGTGACAATGTCCATGGTAATGTTCTCCCACTTCCATGTTTGTATGGGTAGTGGTTTCATCATCACCTTATTCTTTTTCCACTTAGCCTTCACTTTACAACATACCATGCACTTTGATGTATATTCATAAATATCCCATTTCATATTGTCATACCAAAAGTTTTCTCAGAGATATTGATACATATTTGTGCTCCCTAGGTTAATAGAGAAGGTCAAGAAATGTGTGTCATTAAAAATATCATTATTTATATTTGGATTATATGGTAGACATAATCATGACCAAAATCTTACAACATCATCATTTCCAATCATTTACTCTAAGGATTTCCAATTTTTGATAGCTTCCACCCTTTTCATAATTTCCACATCTTTTATTTGAGCATCATTTATTTTCTCCATGAGAAGTGGTTGAGCATTTATTTGAGAAAGGACTGATGATGTTCCTCCCTTAATGATTCCCATGTCCATTCTCTGTCAATCTATGAAGATCATATCCATTTCAATTCTCATTATTGATAATGATGCATGCTCATTTCTACATAGAGCATCTTCCACCATGTTTTCCATACTGGGATGGTAGTTGATTGAGTATTCCTATCCCTTGATGAGCTGTATCCACATTCTATAGTTCATATTAAGCTCTTTATATGTGAATATATATTTTGTAATCTTGTTATTAGTATATATCTCACACTTATCCCCATAAAGATGATGCTTCCAGATTTTCAATGCAAAGATCACAAATACCAACTCGAGATCTTGCGTGGTATGGTTTTGCACGTGGATTTTTAGCTTCCCTGAGGTATATCCTATCACATTATCAATTTTCATCCTCACACACCCTAATACCTTATTAAAAGAATAACTATACATCATTAAAAGTGCCCCACTTATTGTTAGTGTGAGTACGAGCGCAGCGATAAGCCTCTTTTTCAACTCCACGAAACAGTTTTCACATTCCTGACTCCAGAAAAACATAACATCATTTACTTTCAGCTTCCTTATTTTGTTTTAAAATCCTGAAAAGTTCTTCACAAGTCTTAGATAATACCTGTTTAGACCTTGAAAGCTATGGATCTCCATTATAGATGTTTTATTGGGATACTATTCAATCGCCTTTGTCTTAGAAGGGTCCATAGATATCCCTATGATAGTGATAACATTCCCCAAAAATGATACATCCCTTATCCAGAACTCAGATTTACTATACATTGTATATATCTTCTCCCTTAATAATGTTTTTAAAATAGTATTCAAATTCTCCTCATTTTCCTCCGTGGTCTTGGAGTATATCAGAATATCGTCAATAAAGATGACCACAAATTTGTCGAGGTAATCTCAAAACACTCTACTCATTAAATCCATGAAAATTGTTAAATAATTAATGAGTTTGAAGGAAATCACTATGAACTCATAGTGTCCATACCCCATTCAAAAGGCAGTATTTGGAATATCTTCCTTCCTTGCCATTAATTGGTGATATCTTGACCGAAGTTCCACCTTAGAGAAATAACTGGCCCCACAGAGCAAATCAAACAAGTCATTTATCCATGGAAGGTTATACATGTTCTTTATAATGATTTTTATTTAGATTAATATAATCAATATAGAGGTTCATTGATCCATCCTTCTTCTTAACGAAGAGGACTAGTGCTCCCAATGTTAAAACACTTGGACATATAAAACCCTTATCTAGATTCTCATGTACCTACTTCATCAGAAAATCCGGCTCTATGGTTTCCATTTTATAAGGTGTATTTGATATAGGTAGAGATCTTGGAATAAGATCAACTTATAACATAACCACTCAGTCTTGAGGAAGATTAGGAATCTCTTAAGAGAAGGCATTATTGTAACCTTTCTTGACAGGCACGTCTTCTATCATGATTCTCTCCATTGTCTCAATCATTTTGAGCGAGAAATTATTCCTCATAAGGAATTAATATCCATACTTGAGACACAAATTCTAAAATAGATTCATCTTACTACATACATGGGTAATGAATTTGAGGATTTTTTGGGATGTGAAGAGTGATCTACCTTTCCCAACATTTTATATTGGGATTGTATAATAATAGCCAATCCATGACCAAGAGAGAATTGAACTCAAATAAAGGATGTACAAAAAGCTTTTCTGGGAGGTTCAGTCCACAAACAGTAAGTGTGGTTGAGTTATAAACCTTGGAATCTATAATTTACCCACTCTTCAATCTCACAGAGAAATTTTCCTATAAATTTTGAGGTGGTGTTTGAATAATTTTACTAAAAATGAAAGATATGAAAGAATGCGTGGAACCATAATCATATAGTTTGTTCACTATTATTTAATGAATATAAATTGTACATGTAACCAAATAATTGGTCTGCTACACCTTGGTAGTTGTTATAGAATATTCCCTTCCTTATTTCATCAGAGAATGTTGTTGATATCCTCTAACAACCCTTGTCTAAGTGAAATTATTGGCATAATTCTCATCCACCATGTAGTTCTAACACTGCACCACATGCTATGAGTTTATTTGAAACATAATTTATACTTACACATTAGCATAATTTTTCATATCCCATCGGTCATTATTGTCTAGATGTCCCAGCTTTTCACATTTCTAGTAATTCATAGTTCCCTTTAGACAGATCCCAGGATGGGTTTTCCCACAACTTTTACTAGTTTGATACATGGTCTTCATTCCATTGTGGGATTTGTCTGCTGAACCACCAATTTTGTTATCCATTTGTCACTTATTTTCACCGGGCCTACAAGACCACAGAGAGTCTCTAATCTTCATTTAAACCTTGAAGGCACAATAGTAAATATCCTCATAAATTTCAAAGTCTCGAATTTCCAATTATATTCATAGGCTCGGCTTTATTCTACAAAATAAGTGATCCACCTAGCTTTTAGTGTTTATGAAAATTCCTTGAGTGTACCTTGTAGGCCTTGTAAATTTTTCATCATATTCCCCGATGGACTCATCTTCATTCTACTTGAGTCCGAGGAAATATCTTTCAATATTGAGACAGAGGATTCGAGGAAAACATTTATTGAAAAACATCCTCTTGAATTCCTCCAAATCTCTGGAATCGATTTCTTCTGGGGACTTTCTGTTCTTGATTAGTGTCCACCATTGATCAGCTTCCCCATCAAAAAAATAGACTTCTAGTACATATTTCTCATCTTACATATACTGAGGGACATAAAATAACTTTTAAATGGAGTTAATCCACTCTTCCATGAGGAGGGGATCAGAAGATCCACCAAACATGGGATGCTTTTCCCACATGAAGGATTCTATGGTAGCGTGCTCTTTTCATGGAGGAGGAGGGAGTTCCACATGATTAAAGTTATTATTCATAACTTGATCCAACTGATCAAGTATTTTCATGAAGTTTTGATCACCCTTTCCCATCATATCAGGCATTTCATTTGGGCATTCTTCATATTCCCTTTCACATTTATTATTTTATCATGATCTTCTATTTCCTGCCATTTGATAAGAAAAATAACATATATTTAGATGGATTTAATAATTAGATATTGATCATATAAAAAACTTGAACATAAAGTGATATAATATTAATGGAGAAGTATATCAAAACTTGTGATTCCATACTTTTCAATCTTTTTCATCCTTTATCTATTTCTTAACTTATTATATTATCGGATTTTTTCTCATTCATTTTATAATGGTTTATACCAATCTAATGAATTACCAAGGCATATCCCCCCATGAGTTTCTATACAAGGGAGAATGAAGCCCCATTGTCATGTACCAGGATACCCCGGGTCAACCCCAAAACCCTTGGTCATAATTTTCACTCCTAGTCACATTTGTGCCAAAGACGCCTCTACCGATTTTTATCCAGACATGGACATAATTTCTTGATAAACAACTAACTCTATACATACAAATTATTTAGCGATGTTTTCTTATACTTCATCTAATCCTTATATATCTTACTAATGTTATATATTCATAATCCTGAAAAATGACTAGTGTATCCTCTGATACTAACTATTGTGACCCTATCCTTTTACATATAACATTACATGAATTTAAGCATAAATATACTTCATAGTACAATCCAAGGATCATAAGGTCTAGTTTCTTGGAAGACCTGGTACATAATCAAACAACAAAATTATTTATACTCCATAATGAGCTCCTATCATCCATTGTGCTCATTCATCTGAATATGATACCCTGGGGAACACATGAACAAAGGGATGAGCTAAAAAGATTAGTATAAGAGTATACATAAGAATAAGGATTTATCACATGGGTTATAAGTCCTAAAAAATAATAAAAAAATCATGGAAATTTGGAATAATAACATATAAACATGGGATATTATTAATATGGAATCATAGTAATGTGTCAACATCGTAGAACATGACTTATGTATGAGTCAAGTCTAACCGCCAAGACATTTTCACATAGTAGCACAAGCCAAGCATAACTACCAAGACTGTCACACATAACATCTCATGATACATAACATTTCCTAATGCATTGGAGTGCCATCTAGGCACAACCATTTTATATTTAATTAATTTGTTTTCCACAAATTTAATCATACATAATCAATCTTACAGAAATGTAATGGTTACCCATGGAAAGAATTAGGTACCACAATCATTACATAATGAATATCCAATGGGAATATCATGAAAATGTTCATGTAAGAAAGGAATGAGAACATATATGGATGTTCATATGGTAAAATAAGAATATATAATGGTTAAAGAATTCAAATATATGTGACAACATGTATGAAATGTATATGACAAATTTGATCATAGAAAAACATTTTTTGATGTTTTAAAGAAAATACTATAGAGACTTTAAAATAGAAAAAGGGAAAAAATTTCTATAAAACATGATTTGAAGCAGGAAAGTTTTCATAAATATTAGACTAATTTTATAAATACAATAGTGGATTAAAATAGAAGATAGAGTGCACTTTAAATTGGGTAAAAATTTGGGATTCTCCTTTAAAAAGAGTTTGTTTTTTGGGAAGTATCAAGGAGGGAATCACTTATAAGCACATATATCCCCAAAAAAGAATAATGGATGGATCTTGGAACAATATTTGGGATCAAATAAAAATCATGTAGAATATTTACATAAAACGAATAGACAAATTTATTTGGTTAAAAAGAAAGATAGAACAACTTGAAGGAATACGGGTAGTTTGGGGTAGAATTCCTTAAGGATTATCAGCATGGTATCAGGTGTACTTAAGAGGGCTTCATGAGATAGAACGACTTCAAATATAAATCAAGATATAATTATGGGAGATATTGGGAAATCATACCCCAATATTAGGAATTATATGCAAAGGGTCATAACATGGAGTAAACTCTGGAATAAAAGTTAAATAGAGCAGATCCCTTACGTTAAGTGTGATAGTATACTCCAATTATTATTAATGACAGGAATAATCCAATTATATTCATTAATTAATAACTAAAAAAACATATACATGTTAGTTATTTATTACACTATTTTTTAGTTCATTCATAACCATTTTGATTGGTTATGAAGTTCAATTTCATTGTCCAAGTCCATTTATTTCCATGGTTTTAATGATCAGTTCACATATATTCATGTTTAGAGAATCTTGTAAAATGGTGATGGCTGTCTATAATTGGAGTTATATTCTATTATTGAACATCAAGAGGATTATATGGTTGTAAATTTTATTTGGTTACATGGAGTGATGATTAATAATTATATGAAACATTAGTGATAACATATTGGGTTAATTGGTGTTTTTTTCCACAAGGAACAAGTTATTTTATAAATCATAAAACATGTGTACAAATGGATTCCAGAACCATATATGATACATAATAATAATATAATGGTCTGGTTTAACCTGGAGAATGGTTTCATGACCAGAACAGAATACTGTTACGAAAATTGAAAACCCATCATCCATGAATGTTCTGAATTTGCACATATCAGATGGTGTTTTTATTTTCAGTGTAATAGAAAGGGAAAAGAAAAAAGATGAAGAATTATTCCATTATTATGAAAAAATTCTAGTACATGTAGGGTACTATATTCATCACAACACTTGGATGAAATGATGTGATGAAAGAAAATGAAAAGAAAAGAACGGAAAAATAAATGAAAAGTTGGGAGAGGCCTTATAAAAATTCGGCAGCCAAACGACATCGCTTAACATTTCATAATATATTTTGATGAGAGAAAAAAGGGTTATATCATCATTCATACATAATATGTACAATAATGGGAATATTAAATGACATATCCCAACATAATCCAATTGAAATTTTAAAAAATAATAAAAAATGAAAACATGAAAAAGAGAATGGAGGTAGATTACCATACCTAGTAGAGTAACTCCTAAAACATGAATGTTGGGACCTTGGGGGATTAAGAAAACCTTTGGAGGACAAATAAAGAGGTAAAACCAGTAGATCATCAAGGATGGTTGATTTCTAATGAGAGTAAATGTAGGAAGGAGTGGGTATTTATAGTAAAATTTAGAATGTTTTTTTATTAATTTCAAAGGATGCCTCATTAGTGGTTTTTTACAAAACCATGGGATTTCCCATGGTATTAGACACTTGGGATAACTCTTATCATATATTACTATACATAAGTTGAAAATAATTTTATATCTTTTATTACATCATTATGATGTTATTAAATATAACGAAAACTCAAAACTATATTGTTATTATTCACAAAAAAAACATGTATTTTAAAAAAAAATCCCCAAAATTCAACATATATTTTTTTCGACGAGTAAAATTCGATGATAAAATCTTTTTTAAATAAATTTGTAAATATTTTTAATTTAATTTTTAAATAAAATCATAATTTATTCATCAAAATCCACATGAATACTATGATTCGTTCTATAACACCTTGAAAAATTAATCAAAGTCCCATAAAATTATCTTATAACCATATTACAGTAAAAAAAATTATGATTTAATTTTATGAAAATATATTTCAATTTTAAATTGTGAAATTAATCATAAACTGTAAATAAATTATTTTTTACATTCAAAAATACAAAATATTATATTTTGAGATTTTTTCAATAATAAGATGTATAAATTGTATTTATACATTCATGGTTGAGGTTTATATTTTTTGGCCAATTTTATATTCATTAAAATTCATACAGGTATGTTACTATTCATAAAAAATTATGTTACTATTATTAGAATATGAATAACATATTAGTCAAAATTATATATGACCGTTTTTCAAAATTCAAATCACAAAGGTGACAAACTTATGTTTAATGGTCTCATAGTACTTTGTAGTTCATTTTTTTGTCAATTAATGTGATTATAGGACATTTTTATAACAAATGAATTTTCATTAATAAATTATTCGGTCATTACACATATCTATACAGAAGAGTTGGATTTTTTTCATTTATATTAAATTGATCAATGTTATAAATGTAGGACTAAACATGGGGGTAAACTAATTTGGCACATTGATTGGTATGATACAATGGTTTATGGATCATATGGTAGTAAATATAGTGTAAATGGGGACAAAGATCATATATAATAAATGATAACAGTTGTTTGATATAACCTTAGTTATTGTCCAATGTTTTTTAGAAGTTTTGTAGATATTCTAAGAGACCATAGAATACCATTTGAACTAAATACTCAACATTTTCAACAATATTGACATTATATAATTTGAAAGATTGTAGCAGATGGAGAGAAAAATCTATATTGAACTACTTGGTGTCCGGAAAGATTTGATACCATATGAAAATGAACTTCCTTATCAAACATATGATGGAAAATAAATTCTATGCTTAATGGTAATGATATCTAATTAAAAATAAACATGTTAAAATGAGTGTATATTATTTTTAAAGTACCATGAATCACTCATAAAATTCCCTAAGAATGGGATATGTTGTTAATTGAAAGATGAATCAATTCCTTCGAAATTTCTAGGGTGCATTCCTATATTTCCAGGGTATAGAAAAATATATGGATGTTCAAAAAACATTAGAAAAATTACATGGAATTATTACACAATGATAAGGGATGAGAAACTATGTCATTCAAGAAATTCTCCTTAGTGGAAGAAAATTTATTATGAGTATAATGTATTGGTCAATGAGCCAAGAAACTACCATATTGCATTATCTACACATGGAATAAATTCTATTGTTTAAAATAGAAGTACTCACAGTACATGGCTGACCATTTTGGAAAATTTTATCATGTTTCCACTATTAATGAAGAAAATATACAATCTATTATGTCTACTAATATCTGTACCATAAAAACTATGTAATGATAATGATGACTATTCTTATCCATGTATTTTTTATCTGAAATTAATTTAGAATATTGGTGTTACAAAGTATGATGCTCATAGAAGTGAAGAATTAACATTGATGGCCATGTTGAATGAGGAAATAATTGAATTTCATTCTTTTAGAAACATTTTTGTCTATATCAAAAAATGAATGTTAGGGTGTACCATTTATAAATAATTTAAAAACTCAGTTCAATAGAAACATTCCAATAAGTGATTATTTTTAGAATATTTAAAAATATTAATAAGATGGAATTAATAATAATCTTGGATGAAAAAAATTAAATGGGAATAATGTATAAGCTACATCACCTCTACACTATGGATTGATCAACTATATGATAATGTAAATGATATTGGAACTATTAATTAGTAAAAAAAATTCAAAAAACATTACGAAATCATTATGGAAAAAGAGATCAGTTTTATTTGAATTATCATTTTGTTTCTATTTTAATGCCACACATTTTATAATTTCATTAATTTCACAAAAATGTATTTGAAAATGATATCAGAAGGGTACTAAATGTTATTGAAAATATAAAATATGTAATTAAGGAAAGTTTGAACATGATTTTCATGGAGATAAGGGATGATTTGGTACTAGTGAAGGGTAAATGGTCGACTTTTCATCCTCTATCAGCTTTCACAATATAATGATTAAGAAATTTTCTATTTTTCATTTTCCTTAATAGAGTAAATGTTATAACACATATTAATAAATTAATATTATATCTATTTAATTGACTAATTTGAATTTATAGGGACTAAAATCATATGACAAAAATACCTTGATGCTAGATTTGAGGCCTACTGATTTACATTGAATTCTTCCAAGAAATGTAAAAAATACATTAAAAAGACATTAATTATTATTCAAATCCATATGTTGTAAATTCTTAGACCCAAATAATTTTCCAATAATGAATAATGAATTTTCATTCATATTATGTGAAATACTGATTTCCTCCCACCATTATTATTTGAAATAACGGTCCACATGATGGTTCAATTGGTTAGAGAGGTTTAGCTATGCGGACCTCTCTATTACAAATGTGTTTACCCCATTGAATGGTATATGATGATTTTGAATGGGTATTTTAGGATTCGATTTTAGCCAGAAGGTTATATTGCAGAATGATATATTGTTGAAGAAGATGTTGAATTATGTACTAATTAGCTATCACATGCTGATAACATAAGTTCACAAATGACTCATAACAGTTTTGAATTATGCACAATTGGATTTTTATAATATATTTTGTTACAATAACCATCATAGAGAAAGAGAGGGTGTACCATTATAGTTTATGTAATAGTGATGATGTTGATCCATATTTTGAAGAACAAAAAGAAAGTGTAGGTGAATTGGATCCCTCAACGGTTGAAGGATGAATATCAAATAAACAATTAATTATTTATAGGATGTTTCAAATATAATATTTATTATTATTATTCAAAAAAATCTATTACAATTACAAAAATACAGTAATGGATATCCATGAGACCAAATGAAAATGTTATACATTAATATGGTGTTTTAATAAAGGGTAATAAATTCTATTCAAAACAATATGATGAACATAATATGATGAAAAGAGTGGAGTTACACTAATGGACAAAGTGAATCAGATATCCATTTCAAATTAAATAGATCCAATTAATTTGAATATGTCATGTTTTGTAATTTTTGAATAGATATAAAAGTTGGATTATAATATATTTGAAGTTCCAATTTTCCATTTCAAATTAGTTTACAATATTAGTTTATTGAATGTTATTGAAATTTGAATCTCAAAGGTGAATTTCATTATGGAAGGGGACATGATGATTCATTCATATTGTTATATAAAAAGAGAAAGTAATTTTTCTCTTAGATCTAGAAAACATGAATTGGTCGATTATGTAAACATCATCTAAAAATACTACATTCTTAGATGAAAATTCAATCAATGATGACACATTAATTAAGTGTAAAAAATACATATTTGGATGTCCCAATGTTGTAAAAATCATGTACCTTATAAGGGAATATAAATAATAGATTTGGATTCATAATAGATGATCCAAATCACTTCAAAATTTAAAAATTGAGTGAGTTTAATGAGAAGGTCAAGGTGTTTTTTTTAAAATATAATTATTTTATTCATAATATTATATGTTATTTAATATATTAAATATATATATATGTTAAATATCTTAATAATTATGCTGAAAATTTCATCTAGACCTGATGGTGTTACCAATCTCGGTGTAGAATAAGAACTTATTTCTTAAACATCATAATTATTAGGGGATTAAGATATTATACTGAAGAAACCAATAACGACATAGCTCATAGTGTTAAATAAAATTATCATTGAAGGAATAATGTTTTTAAAATTGGAGGTTGGATGGAATCAACATTTCGAACCTATTGACCCCCAAATGTCAGTGTTCATTACATCTATTGGGGTCACAATGAGGATGAATTTATTGATTGATAATGATTCAGTATACCATGTAAACCAGTAGTAAAATAAACTATTTGGGAAGATATTACAGAAATGTTAAAATACAATTTATCTATTGAAGGGAAAATTATATCTTGAAACATTGATTAACTTTCCATTATTCCCAGTAGAGTTCATTTTTTAGAATATTTCCATAATAAATAAAACTCAATGGCCATTAGAAAATCTTATAATGGCTCCTAGAATCTTATTAAAAAGTTTAATCTTAGATATGCTGAGGGGAATGTAAATCCTTATACAATAGTTTCATATTCACACAATATAATGTAGGAAACGTGGAATTATTTCATCAGTCATCATGATGAGAAATCATGTCAGGTGAATTGATGTTGATAATATTTTGGTTGAAATTGTTTATTTTATCTAATTTTAATCCTAATTTTATGTTTATTAAATAAAATTTTAGTTCTGAAAATAAATAATGTTTATCAAAATCAATCTACCCCTATCACAAATCAAGGGTGTTGTAAACATCCCTCGTGAAGAAACTGGAATGTATTTTAAATATAAAACAAACAAATTTTTATATGAAATGAAATTTTTTCCTTTTTCATAAGAATATTATTGAATCATAATCAAAAGACACATCCATCCTACATCATGTGGAAATCGAAAAAGTCCCACTTAAATAAGGACGGTAAACTAATTTATTAAAACATAAAAGATGTTTTGAAAAAAATGTGATTATATAAAATTATCTTAATTTCAAATGTGTTATAAAAGTATTACATTAATATATATTTTTAATTATTTTAGTATATATATATAGTTTAGATACATGAATCTATAGCAACCACATGAAAATTCAAAATTTATTCAGTAGTTTTGAATTAAGCCAAACAATATAGTCTGGTCAGAGGTGTATGTTTAGATTGTTCCTCAAACATATTCCATGTATAAAAATATAAGAATATACATATAAGCTGATATCAGGATTACATGAAAATATAGAAGATTTGTAATGTATTATTTTTTGGTTAAGTTATATAGATCAATAAATGAAAAAGGATCAAAGAAAATTGATAATGGAATAAAAAATATCACATGAATAACCAAATTATCCCACTAGGTTTGAGGCTATCCATTCCCCTCAACCACGTACCTTATCCGAGGTAATGTATCATATAATTACTCTTTTTCTTATATGTGAACCAAAACAATTATGATAACATTATGTTAATAAAATTATATATGGTAAATTTTTATGTGATTTCCATTAAAAATACAAACACACCACCCTTTTTTGAGGGGTACAATGTTTAATATAATAGGAGAGAAACTATACAAAAATGAACACTCAAAAATTCACATGAGAGTGTAAATTGAAGAATCACAAGACAGAAGCATTGAGTTACCACTGTGATCTATATATTACAATGGTAAATGATTCTATATGAATGTTCATAGGATGGATATAAAATCATATAAACATACATAACATATATCCTTAAAAAAAATTCAAATGATAAAATTGTAACAGTTGATGAAAAAGGTCTTTGGTGAGGTATGGTATTTAATATAGATAAAACAATGGAGAAACTAAATTACTGATCAACAAGATCTAGTAAACTGACCAACAAAACAAAAAAGGACATTTTACGACTACCTCCTCCCAACCTGTTCCACTATAACAGTTATTAGAATTACAAATTCATTGATACACCACTTATAAATATGGTGATATTTATTATATTCTATTTGAAGAATAAATATTTAGAACATTAATTATAGATGATTATAGTCCTAATTATACAAATAAGATTATGAAGATTGAATCAATGTGATTATAAATGGAGAATACAAAGAGAAGGTATATTTTAATAACACATCTACCTAAAAATTGTTCTAATATGTTAATTAAAGAAAATTAAAATTAATATTTTGTATAGGATATTTATGAAAACTATATAAAAGTAAAAATATATAAATATTTATTTGAATTCACTAATCCTTGTATCATTTATATGATTGAAATTTCTATGGAGTTATATGAAATTGATAAGAAATGGGATTAACTGAACAATTTGTTTGAGAGTAAAATAACTAATGATAGACACTTTTTGATGTCTAATATTTGGGGGGGAAACTATACATTGTAACCACATAATATATATTTTTAATTTATAAATATTTGTTGTTTTTTTAATATGAAGCATATTTTTATTGAAATAAATTTATATACCATAAATATTTCTTTTTTTGACCCCTGTATGGATTTACAACTACATAACCACAAATAACCTGTATCGTAAATTTTTAATACACCACATTCAACATTTTACACATAAAAATAGAATTATATGATTAAATTTCTCTCTTATATTTAATTTTCTTATGTTAGGAAGATCACTAAATACAGGGTAAATCATGGTATGAGGTCATTTTAGGAGAAATAATTTCCTATTTATTTTTTTCAAATAGAATCTTATTAAGGAATAAACATGAAATAATTAACTATGAAAACATATATCAAAAACAATATAAATATGTTGGCCAATATTTCTAAAGTGTTTGAAGAAAGATAATAACAATTATAATGGATATTATGTTTTCAAATTACTAAAATATATCATATACAATCAATTGGATAAAATACAAAAATAGGTAATTTCTATAGGTAATTGAAATTTCATTGAAACAACTTATTAATCATTTGGTTTACTATATTTTTTCAATACCACCGTGATTTAAAAAAGTAATCATTCCCAAAAGAATAATTAATTTTTTTAGAGATGAGTGGGCAATGTACATGGTGTCAGAATGTTTTTAGTATATAAATTTTCTTTATTACCAACTATTTTTTATTTTGTACACACTATGACTTTATAGAAACACTTAGGATATAAATAATTATTATCATAATGATTATATATTATATTGGATCTATTTATTAGGTATAATTATAATTTTGAAAATCTATTTTTCTAGAAATGAATGCGAATAATACATTGTTTCAGAATGTATACTGACATCGTGAATTTTTAACTTATACTAATTATGTTGATTATTTTCTCATTATTTTATCATTTTCTGTACATAATTTAGTTATTTTTTTATTTAATACTTATTTAATCAAATTTAAACATTATTTCAAAACACATAACCCTTAATATAAACCATGAGAAAAAATTCATATTTCCTTGATATTTTGTTTTTGAAAAGAAGCCACAATTAATTTTTGTTGAGTAAGAATTTACCTCAAATCAATACAAAACATGATTTGAAAGGTATGACTATAAGTCAATGTTATTAGTTTATAATTAAATTTTATTATATCAATGAAGACTTATGATCATAACCATGAAAACCTATTGATATTGTTATTATACTGTAGAAAAAGGATTTATAAGTCATTTTGGAGGAGTAAGAAAAAGTGTCACCTAAATCTGATGCTTGTTGTGATTAATATTACACAAATGTGTGGTTTTTGACTAAAGTTGTTATTTTACTAAAAAATAAATGTCACATTTTCAAAACCATTAAAACACCATAATATTTTTTGATACATTAGGATGACGACACCTCATTCATTATGACATATATTAATTATCCACACCTCAATCCAATACACGGTGTGTCCCAGATGACTCAATGTGCATGTTATCAGTTTAAAATTAACATTTTAGTTAAAAAGGTATTCTCCTTTAAAAATAAATAATATTTACTCAAATTGTATTAATAATTTAATAATACTCTCTATAATTCAATTATTATGTGTATGATTCAGTCTCACATGAAACTGACACATGATGTGACTGGAATGAATCAAAGTGTATGTTTTAAGTATAAAATTTCATTTTTCTTAAAAAAATGACATTCTATAAAGTAGGAAAACATAGTTGGATTTATTTTATACATTATAGAAACAAACCATATGTCATTTATTTTAATAAATGATGATTAATGAAAATACAAATTCAAAAATGAATGTGATGTGGGGATGGATTATCTATCATGAATATTAATAATTTCAATATGAGGAATAAATTCTTTATAAATTCTAATTATTATGGAAATTGGGATAACATAGAAAATTAGATAAATGAAAGGAAGGGAAAAACGCATTTATTAATATACCTGATTATAAATTAAATAGGAACAAAAATTTTAATGAAGAGTGTGATAAGATAAAATATAAGAAGTAGTATAATAATAGGTAGAATAAATTAAAAAATTAAATGATGGAATATTGGAGTGAATATGAGGACTCTGCAAATAAAACTAATTCATATAGGAATGAAATAAGTTAGAAAACAAATTTTAATACAGAATCTACATATGAGATTAATTTTAATACTACTAATTTTATATTTTTCAATAATGATAAAATATATGGGACATAAATTTATGATGGATAACATTTCAAATAGTAATCTAGGATGGACAAAACTGCTAATGGATAAAAGGATAAATATTACTAATTTAAAAAGGGCAATTTTTATATTCCAATACTCAGAATGTAACACCCCAGGTAAATAAAGAATATTACATTTTCATATTTATCCATATTTTTGAATAAAATATTAATAATTCTTTAATGGGGATGCTATGCTCGATGGCGTACCCAATACGCAACAACAGGTTTCTTGGGAATCTTGTGTTGCACTCTAATAATAATATAATATTATTCTGAAAGGTATTTAACGCCTAGATATTCTAATGGCGGGAATTGACGGAACTAACTACAAAATGATTATATATGTTTGTCAAATACTTTTACTTTTATCTAATAAATGTTAGAGGCATAAATTGTGAATGAATCCAATTTTAAGCGTAAATATTCTAATATTTTTTTAATGGTCGATTAACCACCTTTTGATGGAGAACGCTTTTTAAATCCACTTTTTAACATTTTCATATGTTATATTGGACCAAATAAAATTCTTCTTTAGAATCGGGACATCAAAATTTAGAGTGTGTAAAGATTTGATATTTTTCCGATAAAGTTCATTTTTTAATGAATAGTGAAAAATGTTGTATTTTAATTCAAAACCTCTTTTTAATCTAATTTATTTATATTAATATATTATCTTTTTAATTGGTTTTAAATTAAAATTATAATATATTTTTACCATTTAATCCAATAGTGGTCATTGGAATTAACTTTACTTTGAAATTGGACTTAAACTAGTGTCAATCTTTTAATAGATATTGTTTCTTAAAAACACGCTATTTGTTTTGACAGTGGGAATTAATTATTAAATTAATTAATGCAACTTATATTTTTTTAATTTTGTAAAATAGATATCATTTTTGAATTCGGAATATGATATATAGCTTAGGGTGAATTTTTGGTATTTTTCTGAAAAACATCAATTTTTGATGAATAGTGAAACCACTAAGTTGTAGTTAAAGAAACTGATTTTTCATTTAAATGAAACTTTTACACTTCTGTGATTTGATTTTTAAAAATCTGACATGCATGGTTGTCATTAAGAAGTAAAATGTGGTTCAATGAGATTAAAATAATTTTTGGTGAATAGTAATTTTTAAGTTTTATTAATCGCGATTAAATGTTATTAGTGTAATTTAAGGTAAAAATAATGTTTTAATAATATAAAATCACCTAGAAACATGTTCTACCCTCATTGGATGTGTCATGTCCGACCCATAAAATCCATTGGTCAACATGGGGACCCCGTGGAGCCACTCTGGTAGGAAAATGACATAAATAACTTTTTATTTAAAGATAAAATTAAAATGACACAAACATGTGTTGTTTTTCTAAAACAATTTTTAAAAGGGGTTTTAAAAGTCATATTCTTGAATATAAATATTCATTAGAAAGATATAAATATTTCCTACATCATGATATTTGTTTTATAATTTTTAGACATTAAATAAATTAAATTATTTATGACACCATGATGATGCAACGATTTCCTCATTATTTAACGATTTAAATAAAATGAAACAATAATGTAACATATAAGACCTAAACTTCTCACAAACCTATTTTATTGGTGTATTTCGAAACCTTATCACCTTATCCTCTAAATATATCCTTTTGGGACCTTTTAAATCCGAAAATCATTATATAATAAAGTAATATTTTATAACATTCTAAGAGTGCCCCTCCTCTACTATTATAAAAGGCCCCCGGCTCTACCACCTTACCCACACCTCTAAAGACTTTGGCTCGGCCAACCCCTTCCCATTTAATCTCTCCACATCCCTATCTTCATTATTGAATCCTCAATTTGGGCAGAATTCTTTCCAAGGAACCATTTGATCTTAAATCAAAGAGAGTTACCCGATTTAAAGGTAGTGTCCTCTCTTGTGTTTTTAGGTTTTATTTTGCTTCTCCAACCCTCTAAACTCTTTTTATTCTTTTATTTTGTAACAACACAAGTATCTTCAGTATACTATGATGTTGTTATGTTAAGGATTAGAGCTAAACTTACACACACCTTCGTCTAATGGTTAAAGAACATATTGTTTCTGTGGATGGAGAATTACTGCCTCACGAAACGATGATTGTTCAATATTCTTTTAACACCTTGAAAAGTGGCCATTAAGATGTCAATATATTTATATATGATATATAATATGTTTATTTGTTCCATAATCTTCTGTATTTTTTATTTATGGCATACCTTTATGGTTTCCATTATGGGTAAATGTGATATCATCATTTCAGGAAATGCGGACTACCGCCCCCTCAATGTGATTTGATTCGTTAATGCCATATGTGGGACGTATAAAGGATATAATTTATTGTATTACATATGATATCCAACTGGAATTATAATATACCTTTATATCATTATTATTTCATTTCATTTAATACAAAAAAAATAAATGAAAGTAGCGTTCATGCATATGTACGACTTACCATCTCCATGAATGGTACATTTTAATTTCTATCTCAAAATGTTATGTACTATAATAAGTACATATATATAATGGATATATATGTAATATATTACATCTAAATGATGGATATCATTCTGGAATTATAATATATATATCTATCATTTTTGTTTTACTTCCATTAATATGACAAGAAATGAAAGTAGCGTTCATGCATACGTACGACCTACCATCTCCATGAACGGTACTTTTAATTTATTTTCTCCAAATGTTATGGAATAGTATAAAATGAATATATAAGGGATATATATGATATTTAAAACATAAATACTATTCTGGATATGATTTACCTATAAGTACATGGAAAATTCTTTTCCAATAAGGTCAATTTTTACTCATGTACCGAACATCAACAAAAACGTCTGATATGAACTCACTTTATTAACCAATTATTATAACATTATAATATGTGATATGAACTGAATAATAATATTTATATGAGTTCCTTAAGAAATTATAAATTGAGAAAATTTTATTATTCATGAGATTAAAGAACGATCGAGTCACGTCGGACACGAGGTAAGGGATCTTACCCCTCCCTTTCTTTTTAAGTACTCTCCTTTATGTCACTTTTTTTAAGCACCTCTTTGTTATGTTGGGGGATGTTCTTTTATATTCCTCTTTCGGTAAATTTTATTTTAATATGATGAAAGACCCTATTATATCTCATCAATCCATTTTTTTTGTTTTATTTGGCGTCGTTAGGCTGCCGAGTTTTTGTAAGGGATTTTTCATCTCACTTTTATTCCCGTGAGATTTATGATACATTTTCCACCATTTAATTTGAGTGGTGAATGTACTTCCCATTATTATAATCCTTTTGTAATATAATTACATTTATGGGTAATTACGTATTCATTGTATGACACTTCTTCAATGAGGTGTACGTTTCGAAAGTTACCCATGTCGGTAAGGGAACCTTTCACCCACCTCTTTTTAAAAGACTTCTTTTGTTATGTCTTTTAATTCACATATAATTATGTTGGGATATGTTATTATATATCCTTATTGATGTAAATTGTATTTCCAAGTGATGAGATACCCTTTTTATCTCTCATCAACTCATTTTCTGAATTTTGAAGTGACGCCGTTAGGCTGTCGAATTTTACCAAGGGAACTTTTTAACCCAATTTCGATTTCTTTGGGTTCAACATGTAGTTATTGAATATGTCATCCTTTGAATATGTGTGAATGACCTTTTATTGTTTTACACTTAATATCCACTTATATTGGGTGTATTTATATTTGTCACACATAATTTTGAGATTGATTTATCCTTAATTTAAGGATACCTTCTTTATAAGAGATTTCATCCCATTTTACATTTATATTGAGACTTCATTGTTTTTATGCACCAATTAACTATTATATGGTGTATATACTGTCCTTTGGAGTATTATATCATGAATCCATTTATTCTCATGATATTATAAAGTTCTGATTAAATGTAATTCCGTAATTATTGTATTCAAGTGTCTCTAATTTTGGTAAAAACCCTTTAACCAAAATATCACTATAAATGTTTTAATGATTTATTCTTATTAATATCAATGTTTTCAAAATGGTTTTAAGGATTTATTTATATGGATATTAATGGTTTAAAATGTTAAAAGATTCAAGGTGGTATGTGACACTTTGATTCAAAAATCTCTTTATTAAATGTTTTAAATGGTTTTGAAAATGGTTTTTTTGAATGGATTCATTATTTCAATATCCTAAAATGTTATATTGTGATTGAAATGTGGAAATGTTATGTTTCCTTGATGAATGTTTTATGTGATATGTTTATGTTATGGTTCATGGACATTGTTACGAAAACAGGTGGTTCCGTGATAAAGTACGGGCGGGTGAGACCGATATAGCTCTCCAATGCATTGGGTAATGCGAAGGGGTTAAACGTTAAGGTTTCTCCGAAGAGATTTAGGGAATATACTGTGATGGGTATTCCAAACGTAACCAAGAGGGTTACTCCCAACATAAGAATGTTATGAATGCCTCAAGTTACATTTATGCCTTATGATTTCTATGTTTTATTCATGATTTGATGAGGTATGTTAAAGTGATTATGTTTTATGAGTAAAGTATGATTTCATTGATTCTTATGTATACAAGTACTCATGTTTCATTTACATATTTTTATATCCCTTACTGAGATTTTTATGCTCATCCCATGTTTTTTAAATGTTTGACACAGTGCTTAAAGATGAATATGGTCAAGGATGCGATCAAGGAAAGACATGTTATTTAAAACATGGAACTAGACATGTTTCTTTTAAGTGTTTTTTTACGGAAACTTAGTTGAATTTTCTACTTCGTAATCTTTTGAGATGTAATAGTTATGTCCTAATTCTCTAAAACTCTAAAAATGAAAAGATCCTCAATGTGAATTATTCATTTAATTCAATATTAAGTAAGGTTTAAGGCCGGGGCCTTATAGTTGGTATCAGAGGCCGGTTTAGCTAACTTTAGAGGTTAGGTTATTCTCTAAGCATAAGTGACATTACCATAATGGTTAGGATTTCAGAAAGAGTCCTAGTTTTA
This sequence comes from Viscum album, assembly GCA_963277665.1. NCBI lineage: Eukaryota > Viridiplantae > Streptophyta > Magnoliopsida > Santalales > Viscaceae > Viscum > Viscum album. Next base: position 1,816,533,396 of record OY728156.1, read on the forward strand.
GATAAAGTGAATGAGTAAGTATATCTTAGTGTTTATCTTCCTCATTAGTGCATGATGGTTTTGTTGATATACTCACACTGACTATTATTTTTTTAGTAAATGGATGGATCTAGCAGGCACCAAAGTGACAATGGGTTTGAAGGAAACTATGGTGGTTCTCTGATTAAGAGACTGGATGAAATGGGGGATTGAATGAGGAATCTCATGGTTGTTTTAAACCAACTATCAAGGAGTCATGATTAACCACTTGAACCTTGGTATGTTCTGTAATGAATCATGTATGAGATGACCAATCGATGTGTAAGTTCAGGTAATAATTATAAAGGTAACCATTAGGGTTTATAGGATCCTTACTTATTAGGAAATTATGGGTTACTCTATGATATGATGGAAAATGAAAGTCATGAGATAAACTTGAGGTTAAAATATTTTATGATTATTTTTGAAGATTTTATCTCGTTTTGGGGAATGTTTTAAGAATTATATAGTTTTGGAAAAAGGACAAAACGCAGACCATGTGACAACCTATCGCGTTGGACAAAGCTGCGGGAATCGAACCCACAACCAAAGTGCGACTGGTATTTATTGCCTACCACTGGACTACATGAAGTCCCTGGTTAGTTTGACTAATTATTTTTAGTTAGATGATTTTAGTAATCTAGAGTAAGTTTATTTTGGGTTATCTATGGAAATGATTAACCTATCATGGAGGATATGTGATTAGGTTAATTACTTTTCAATATGAGAATTTAAGAGCAACTAATTTTTTTTGGAGATAAAAGTTAATTTGTACCTTGGAAGACTATGTGATTAAATCCTTCAAATATTTGGGTTTCAATCTTAGTTTGGTTGACTTTGAATAATTTTATGTAAAATTCTTTATCTAATGGTCTTCATTGAACTAGGGGTTTTTTTTGAAAAATTTTGTAGATTAAGAATATATTTTCTTTTTATAAAGGATTATACTTTTGTGGATTATCTGATCTCATACTAACAATTTTGGTTTTGGTTTTTGTCTAAAGTCATGGAAAATATATAGTTCTCTTTTGTGGATTAGGTGATTCTCAAAAAGTTGATTATAGTACTCTTAATGCGAACAAGTCTTCCTAAATACTCGACTTTTGGAGAAAATATGGGTTTGATTAAGGAATCTAGTAAAAGTTGAAAGTCTACATGACAAGTAAGTATGTTTCATTATGATTTAGTTAAGCTCAAGAATAAATTCCTTAATGAAGTGTAACGTAAAACAAAAATGTTGCCTATTATCTTTTCCTACTAGGGAATCAAATACCGTTTAACCCACCACAATTTTGTGATTTTCTTATGGTTAACTTTCTCCTAGACATGTTTACTATCACTCTCCCTCAGAACATGACCCTTTTTTTTCTTCCATGTCCATTTTTTCCTACATGGAATTCTAGTATGGGTTAACTCGGGTGACCTTTGTAATTCTCTTTCTTTATTTTAAAGTGATAGTTTTACTGGCTCTTGTTACGATGTGGGATTTTCAATGATGTTTCCATGCCCAATTTTAAAAATTGCGAGGACGCAATTCCCAAAAGGGGTGAAGGATGTAACACCCCAGGTAAATAAAGAATATTACATTTTCATATTTATCCATATTTGTGAATAAAATATTAATATTACTTTTAAGGGGATGCTATGCTCGATGGCATACCCAATACGCAACAACGAGTTTCTTGGGAATCTTGTGTTGCACTCTAATAATAATATAATATTATTTTAAATGGTAGTTAACGCCTAGCCATTGCAATGGAGAGAATGGACTGAACTAACTACAAAATGATTATATATGTTTGTCAAATATTTTTACTTTTATACAATAAATGTAAGAGGCATAAAATGTGAATGAATCCAATTTTAAGCGTAAATATTCTAATATTCTTTAAAAGGTTGATTAACCACCTTTTGATCGCGAATGATTTTTAAATCCACTTTTTGACATTTTCATAGGTTATAATGGACCAAATAAAATTATTCTTTAGAACCGAGACATCAAAATTTACATTGTGTAATGTTTTGGTATTTTTCCGATAAAGTTAATTTTTTTAATGAATAGTGAAAATGTTGTATTTTAATTCAAAACCTCTTTTTAATCTAATTTATTTGTATGATTATATTATTTTTTTAATTGGTTTTAAAGTCCAATTATAATATATTTTTACCATTTAATCCAATAGTGGTCATTGGAATTAATTTCACTTTGAAATTGGACTTCAACTTGTGTCAATCTTTTAATAGATATTGTTTCTTAAAAACACGCTATTTGTTTTGACAGCAGGAATTAGTTATTAAATTAATTAATGAAACTTATATGTTTTGAATTTTTTAAAATAGTCATCATTTTTGAATTAGTAATATCAAATATAGCTTAAGGTGAATTTTTGGTATTTTTCTGAAAAACTTCAATTTTTGATGAATAGTGAAACCACTAAGTGGTATTTAAAGAAACTGATTTTTCATCTAAATGAAACTTTTCCACTTCGGTGATTTGATTTTTAAAAATCTGACATACATGTTTTCCATTAATAAGTAATATGTGGTTCAATGAGATTAAAATAATTTTTGGTGAATAGTTATTTTTAAGTTTTATTAATCGCGATTAAAGGTAATTAGTGTAATTTAAGGTAAAAATAATGTTTTAATAATATTAAATGACCTATACACATGTCCTACCCTCATTGGATGTGTCATGGACGACCAATACAATCCATGGGTCAACATGGGCACCCCATGGAGCCACTCTGGTAGGAAAATGACATAAATAACTTTTTGTTTAAAGATAAAATTAAAATGACACAAACATGTGTTGTTTTTATAAAACAATTTGTAAATGGGGTTATAAAAGTAATATTTTTTACTATAAATATTCATTAGAAATATAAAAAAATTTCTTACATCATGATATTTTATTTATAATTTTTATACACTAAATAAATTAAATTATTTATGACACCATGATGATGCAGCGATTTCCTCATTATTTAACGATTTAAATAAAATGAAAAGATAATGTAATATCTAAGACCTACACTTGTCAAAAACTTATTGGATGGGTGTATTTAGAAACCTTATCCCTTTATCCTCTAATTATTTCCTTTTGGGACCTTTAAAATTCGAAAAGCATTATATAATAAAGTAATATTTTGTAACTTTCCAAGAGTGCCCCTCCTCTCCTCTTATAGAAGGCCCCCACCTCTACCACCTTACCCACACCTCTCAAGCCTTTGGCTCGGCCGAACCCTGCCCATTTCATCTCTCCACATCCCAAGATTCATTATTGAATCCTCAATTTGGGCATAATTCTTTCCAAGGAAGCCTTTGAGCTCAAATCAAAGAGAGTTACCCGATTTAAAGGTATTGTCCTCTCTTGTGTTCTTATGTTTTATTTTGCTTCTCCAACCCTCTAAACTCTTTTTATTATTTTCTTATGTAAAAAAACCAGTATCTTCAATATTCAAGGATGTTTTTATGTTAATTATTAGAGATAAACTTACACACACCTTCGTCTAATGGTTAAAGAACATATTGCTTCTGTGGATGGCGAATTACTGTCTCACGAAACGATGATTGTTCAATATTCTTTTAACACCATCAAAAGTGGACATTATGATGTCACTATATTTATATATGATATATAATATGTTTATTTCTTCCTTAATATTATTTATTTTTTATTTATGACATACCTTTATGGTTTCCATTATGGGTAAATGCGATATCTTCATTTCAGGAAGTGCGGACTACCGCCCCCTCAATGTGATTTGATTCGTTAATGCCATATGTGGGACGTATAATGGATATAATTAATGTTATTACATATGATATACTACTGGAATTATAATATAACTTTATATCATTATTATTTCATTCCATTGAATACAAAAAAAATAAATGAATGTAGCGTTCATGCGTACGTACGGGTTACTGTCTCCATGAACGGTACATTTCATTTCTTATCTCCAAATGTTATGTACTATTATAAGTACATATATATAATGGATATATTTTTAATATATTACATCTAAATTATGGATATCATTCTGGAATTATAATATATATATCTCTCATTTTTGTTTTACTTCCATTAATATGACAAGAAATGAAAGTAGCGTTAATGCGTACGTACGGCCTACCGTCTTCATGAACGGTGCTTTTAATTTTTTATCTCCAAATGTTATGTAATAGTATAAAATATATATATAAGGGATATATATGATATTTAAAACATAAATACTATTCTGTATATGGTTTACCTATAAGTACATGGAAAATTCTTTTCCAACAAGTTCAATTTTAACTCATGTACCGAACATCGACAAAAATGTCAGATATGAACTCACTTTATTAACCAATTATTATAACATTATAATATGTGATATGAACTGAATAATAATATTTAAAGAAGGTCCTTAAGAAATTATAAATTGAGAAGATTTTATTATTCAGGAGATTAAAGAACGATCGAGTCATGTCGGACACGAGGTAAGGGATCTTACCCCTCCCTTTCTTTTAAAGTACTCTCCTTTATGTCACTTCTTTTAGAAACGTCTTTGTTATGTTGGGGGATGTTCTTTTATATTCCTATTGATGTAAATTTTATTTTAATATGATGAGAGACCCTATTTTATCTCATCAATCCATTTTTGGTGTTTTATGTGGCGTCGTTAGGCTGCTGAGTTTTCGTAAGAGATTTTTCATCTCACTTTTATTCCCGTGAGATTTATGCTACATTTTCCACAATTTCCATTGAGTGGTGTATGTACTGCCCATTATTATACTACTTTTGTAATATAATTACATTTATGAGTATTTACATATTCATTGTATGACACTTCTTCAATGGGGTGTACGTTTCGAAAGTTACCCAAGTCGGTAAGGGAACCTTTCACCCTCCTCTTTTTAAAAGACTTCTTTTGTTATGACTTTTAATTCACATAATATTATTTCGGGATATGTTCTTATATATCCTTATTGATATAAATTTTATGTCCAAGTGATCAGATACCATTTTTGACTCTCATCAACTCATTTTCTGAATTTTAAAGTGACGTCGTTAGGTAGTCGAATTTTACCAAGGGAACTTTTTAACCCAATTTTGATTTCTTTGGGTTCAACATGTAGTTATTGAATATTTCATCCTTTGAATATGTTTGAATGAAATTTTATTTTTATACACTTAATATCCACTTATATTGGGTGTATTTATATTTTTCACACATAATTTTGAGATTGATTTATCCTTAATTTAAGGATACCTTCTTTATAAGGGATTTCATCACATTTTACATTTCTATTGAGACTTCATTGTTGTTATGCACCAATTCACTCTTATATGGTGTATATACTATACTTTGGAATATTATATCATTAATCCATTTATTCTTATGATATTATAATGTTCTGAATAAATGTTATTCCCCAATTATTTTATTCAAGTGTCTCTAATTTTGGTAAAAAACCTTTAACCAAAATATCACTTTAAATGTTCTAATGATTTGTTCTTATTAATATCCATGTTTTCAAAATGGTTTTAAGGATTTATTTATATGGATATTAATGGTTTAAAATGTTAAAAGCTTCATGGTGGTATGGGACACTTTGATTTAAAAATATCTTTATTAAATGTTTTAAATGGTTTTGAAAATGGTTTTTTGAATGGATTCATTATTTTAATATCCTAAAATGTTATATTGTGATTGAAATGTGGAAATGTTATGTTTCCATGACGCATGTTTTATGTGATATTTATATGTTATGGTTCATGGTCATTGTTATGAAAATGGGTGGTTCCGTGATAAACTAAGGGCGGTTGAGCCCGATATAGCTCTCCAATGCATTGGGTAATGCGAAGGGGTTAAACGTTAAGGTTTATCCAAAGAGAATTAGGGAATATACTATGATGGGTATTCCAAACGTACCCAAGAGGGTTACTCCCTACCTAAGAATGTTATTAATGCCTCAAGTTTCCTTTATGTCTTATGATTTCTATGTTTTATTCATGATTTGATGAGGTATGTTAAAGTGATTATGTTTTATGAGTAAAGTATGATTTCATTGATTATTATGTATACATGTACTCATGTTTCATTTACATATTTTTATATCCCTTACTAATATTTTTATGCTCATCCCAAGTTTTTGAAATGTTTTACACAGTGATTAAAGATGAATAGGGTCAAGGATGGGATCAATGAAAGACATGTTATCTAAAACATGGAACTAGACATGTTTACCTTGAGAATTTTTTTTATGGAAACTTATTAGAAGTTTCAATTTTGTAATCTTTTGAGATGTAATTGTTATGTCCTAATTCTCTAAAACTCTAAACCTAAAAGGATCCTCAATTTGAATTATTCATTTAATTCAATATTAAGTAAGGTTTAAGGTCGGGGCCTTATAGTTGGTATCAGAGGCCAGTTTAGATAACTTTAGAGGTTAGGGTATTTTCTAAGCATAAGTGACATTACCATAATGGTTAGGATTTAAGAAATAGTCCTAGTTTTAGAAAAAGTGAATGAGTAAGTATATCTTAGTGTTTATATTCCTCATTAGTGGATGATGGTTTTGTTGATATACTCACACTGACTTTTCTGTTTTTAGTAAATGGATGGATCTAGCAAAAACCGAAGTGACAATGGGTTTGAAGGAAACTATGGTGGTTCTCTGATTAAGAGACTGGATGAAATGGGGGATTCAATGAGGAATCTCGTGGTTGTTCTAAACCAACTATCAAGTAGTCATGATCAACCATTGGAACCTTGGTATGTTCTGTAATGCATCATGTACGAGATGACCAATCGATGTGGAAGTTCAGGTAATAAATATAAAGGTAGCCATTAGGATTTATATGATCCCTACTTTTTAGGAAATTATGGGTTACTCTATGATATGATGGAAAATTAAAGTCATGAGATAAACTTGAGGTTAAAATATGTTATGGTTATTTTTGATGATTTTATCTCGTTTTGGGGAATGTTTTACGAATTATATAGTTTTGGAAAAAGGACAACACACAGAACATGTGACAACCTGTCGCGTCGGACAAAGCTGCGGGAATCGAACCCACAACCAAAGTGTGACTGGTATTTATCACCTACCACTGGACTATGTAAAGTCCCTGGTTAGTTTGATTAATTATTTTTAGATAGATGATTTTATGAATCTAGAGTAAGTTTATTTTGGGTTATCTATGGAAATTATTAACCTATCATGGAGGATATGTGATTAGGTTAATTAATTATCAATATGAGAATTTAAGACCAACTGATGTTTTTTGGAGATAATAGTTAATTTTTACCTTGGAAGACTGTGGGATTAAATCCTTCAAATATTTGGGTTTCAATCTTAGTTTGGTTTACTTTGAAGAATTTTATGTAAAATTGTTTATCGAATGGTCTTCGTTGAACTTGGGGTTTTTTTGACAAATTAAAGAGATTAAGAATATATTTTATTTTTATAAAGGATTATACTTTTTTGGATTATTTGATCTCATACTAAAAATTTTGGTTTTGGTTTTTGTTTAATGTCATTGAAAATATATATTTCTCTTTTGTGGATTAGGTGATTCTCAAGAAGTTGATAATAGTACTCTTAATGCGAACAAGTCTTCCTAAATACTTTTCTTTTGGAGAAAATATGAGTTTGATTAAGGAATCCAGTAAAAGTTGAATGTCTACGTGACAAGTAATTATGTTTCATTATGATTTAGTTAAGCTCAAAAATAAATTCCTCAATGAAGAGTAACGTAAAACAAAAATGTTTTCTGTTAGATTTTCCTACTAGGGAATCAAATACCGTTTAACCGACCACAAGTTTGTGATTTTCTTATGGTTAACTTTATCCTAGACATGTTTACTATCACTCTCCCTCAGAACATGACCCTTTGTTTTTTCTTCCATGTCCATGATTTCCTACATGGAATTCTAGTATGGGTTAACTCGAGTGACCTTTTTAATTCTCTTTCTTTATTTTAAAGTGATAGTTTTACTGACTCTTGTTCCGATGTGGGATTTTCAATGATGTTTCCATGCCCAATTTTAAAAATTGCGAGGATGCAATTCCCAAAAGGGGGGAAGGATGTAACACCCCAGGTAAATAAAGAATATGAAATTTTCATAATTATCCATATTTGTGAATAAAATATTAATATTACTTTAAAGGGGACGCTATGCTCGATGGCGTACCCAATACGCAACAACGGGTTTCTTGGAAATCTTGCGTTGCACTCTAATAATAATATAATATTATTTTAAATGGTAGTTAATGCCTAACCATTGAAATGGCGGGAATGGACGCAACTAACTAAAAAATGGTTGTATATGTTTGTCAAATATTTTTACTTTTATACAACAAATTTTAGAGGCATAAAATGTGAATGAATCGAATTTTAAGCGTAAATATTCTAAAATTCTTTAAAAGGTCTACTAACCACCGTTTGATGGCGAACGCTTTTTAAATCCACTTTTTGACATTTTCATATATTATATTGGACCAAATAAAATTCTTCTTTAGAATTGGGACATCAAAATTTACATTGTGTAAAGTTTTGGTATTTTTCCGATAAAGTTAATTTTTTAATGAATAGTGAAAAATGTTGTATTTTAATTCAAAACCTATTTTTAATATGATTTATTTATATGATTATAATATTTTTTGAATTGGGTTTAAAGTCCAATTATAATATATTTTTACTATTTAATCCAATAGCGGTCATTGGAATTAATTTCACTTTGAAATTGGACTTAAACTAGTGTCAATCTTTTAATAGATATTGTTTCTTAAAAACACGATATTTGTTTTGACAGTGGGAATTAGTTATTAAATTAATTAATGCAACTTATATGTTTTGAATTTTGTAAAATAGAAAACATTTTTGAATTTGGAATATCAAATATAGCTTAAGATGAATTTTTGGTATTTTTCTGAAAAACATCAATTTCTGATGAATAGTGAAACCACTAAGTGGTAGTTAAAGAAAATGTTTTTTCGTTTAAATGAAACTTTTCCACTTCTGTGATTTGATTTTCCAAAATCTGACATACATGGTTTTCATTAAGAATTAAAATTTGGTTCAATGAGATTAAAATAATTTTATTGTGAATAGTAATTTTTATGTTTTATTAATCGCGATTAAAAATAATTAGTGCAATTTAAGGTAAAAATAATGTTTTAATAATATTAAATGACCTAGACACATGTCCTACCCTAATTGGATGTGTCATGGCCGACCAATACAATCCATGGGTCAACATTGGGACCCCATGGAGCCACTTTGGTAGGAAAATAAAATAAATAACATTTTATTTAAAGTTAAAATTAAAATGTCAAAAACATGTGTTGTTTTCTAAAACAATTTTTTACATGGGGTTATTCAAGTCATATTTTTTACTATAAATATTAATTATAAATATAAAAAGATTTCCTACATCATGATTTTTTTTATAATTTTAGACACAAAATAAATTAAATTATTTGTGACACCATGATGATGTAGCGATTACCTCATTATTTAATGATTTAAATATAATGAAATCATAATGTAAAATATAAGACCTAAACATGTCACAAACCTAATGTATGGGTGGATTTAAAAACCTTATCACCTTATCTTCTAAATATATTCTTTTGGGACCTTTAAAATCTGAAAAGCATTATATAATAATGTAATATTTTATAACTTTTCAAGAGTTCCCCTCCTTTCCTCTTATAAAAGGCCCCCACCACTACCACCTTACCCACACCTCTCATGCCTTTGCCTCAGCCAAACCCTGCCCATCTCATCTCTCCACATCCCTATATTCATCATTGATGCCTCAATTTGGTCAGAATCTTTTTCAAGGAAGCCTTTGATCTCAAATCAAAGAGAGTTACCCGATTTAAAGATAGTTCCCTCTCTTGTGTTCTTATGTTTTATTTTGCTTCTCCAACCCTCTAAACTCTTTTTATTATTTTATTTTGTAACAACACCAGTATCTTAAATATACTAGGTTGTTTTTATGTTCATAATTTGAGCTAAACTTACAAACACATTCGTCTAATGGTTAAAGAACATATTGTTTCTGTGGATGGCGAATTACTGCCTCGCGAAACGATGATTGTTCAATATTCTTTTAACACCTTCAAAGGTGGCCATTAAGATGTCACTATATTTATATATGATATATAATATGTTTATTTGTTCCTTAGGATTCTGTATTTTTCATTTATGGCATACCTTAATGGTTTCCATTATGGGTAAATGCAATATCTTCATTTTAGGAAGTGCGGACTACCACCCCCTCAAAGTGATTTAATTCGTTAATGCCATATGTTGGATGTATAAAGGATAGAATTAGTGGTATTACATATGATATCATACTAGAATTATAATATACCTTTATATCATTATTATTTAATTCCATTGAATACAAAAAATAAATAAATGAATGTAGCGTTCATTCGTACGTACGGCTTACCGTCTCCATGAATGGTACATTTCATTTCTTAACTCCAAATGTTATGTACTATTATAAGTACATATATATAATGGATATATATGTTATATATTACATCTAAATGATGGATATAATTATGGAATTAATATATATATATATATATCTCTCATTTTTGTTTTAATTCCATTAATATGACAAAAAATGAAAGTAGCGTTCAAGCGTACGTACGACCAACTGTCTCCATGAACGGTGATTTTAATTTTTTATCTCCAAATGTTATGGAATAGTATAAAATTAATATATAAGGGATATATATGATATTTAAAACATCAATACTATTCTGGATATGATGTACTTATAAGTACATGGAAAATTCTTTTCCAACAAGTTCAATTTTTACTCATGTACCGAACATCGACAAAAACGTCTGATATGAACTCACTTTATTAACCAATTATTATAACATTATAATATGTGATATGAACTGAATAATAATATTTAAAGTATTTACTTATGAAATTATAAAGTGAAAAAATTTTATTATTCAGGAGATTAAAGAACGATCGAGTCATGTCGGACACGAGGTAAGGGATCTTACCCCTCCCTTTCTTTTTAAGTACTCTCCTTTATGTCACTTCTTTTAAGAACCTCTTTGTTATGTTGGGGGATGTTCTTTTATATTCCTCTAGATTTAAATTTTATTTTAATATGATGATATACCCTATTTGATCCCATCAATCCATTTTTGATGTTTTATGTGGCGTCGTTAGGCTACCGAGTTTTTGTAAGGGATTTTTCATCTCACTTTTATTCCCGTGAGATTTATGCTTCATTTTCCACAATTTACTTTGAGTGGTGTATGTACTGGCCATTATTATACTCCTTTTTTAATATAATTACATTTATGGGTATTTAAATATTCATTGAATGACACTTCTTCAATGGGGTGTACGTTTTGAAAGTTACCCAAGTCGGTAAGGGAACCTTTCACCCTCCTCTTTTTAAAAGATTTCTATTGTTATGTCTTTTAATTCGCATAATATTATGTTGGGATATGTTCTTATATATCCTTATTGATGTAAATTTTATGTTTAAGTGATTAGATACCATTTTTATCTCTCATCAACTCATTTTATGAATTTTGAAGTGACGCCGTTAGGCAGTCGAATTTTACCAAGGGAACTTTTTAACCCAATTTCGATTTCTTTGGGTTCAACATGTAGTTATTGAATATGTCATCCTTTGAATATGTGTGAATGAAAATTTTGTGTTTTACACTTAATATCCACTTATATTGGGTGTATTTATATTTTTCACACATAATTTTGAGATTGATTTATCCTTAATTTAAGGATACCTTCTTTATAAGGGATTTCATCACATTTTACATTTCTATTGAGACTTCATTGTTGTTATGCACCAATTCACTCTTATATAGTGTATAAAATGTCCTTTGGAATATTATATCATGAATCCATTTATTCTCATGATATTATAAAGTTCTGATAAAATGTTATTCCTCAATTATTTTATTCAAGTGCCTCTAATTTTGGTAAAAAAAACTTTAACAAAAATATCACTTTAAATGTTTTAATGATTTGTTCTTATTAATATCCATGTTTTAAAAATGGTTTTAAGGATTTATTTATATGGATATTAATGGTTTAAAATGTTAAAATATTCAAGGTGGTATGGGAAACTTTGATTCAAAAATCTCTTTATTAAATGTTTTAAATGGTTTTGAAAATGGTTTTTTTTTGAATGGATTCATTATTTCAATATCCTAAAATGTTATATTGTTATTGAAATGTGGAAATTTTATGTTTCATTGATGCATGTTTTATGTGATACATTTATGTTATGGTTATTGGGCATTTTTATGAAAACGGGTGGTTCTTGTGATAAACTAAGGGCGGGTGAGCCCGATATAGGTCTCCAATGCATTGGGTAACGCGAAGGGGTTAAACGTTAAGGTTTCTCCGAAAAGCTTTAGGGAATATACTATGATGGGTATTCCGAACGTAACCAAGAGGGTTACTCCCTATGTAAGAATGTTATGAATGCCTCAAGTTACCTTTATGCCTTATGATTTCTATGTGTTATTCATTATTTGACGAGGTATGTTAAAGTGCTTATGTTTTATGAGTAAAGTATCATTTCACTGATTCTTATGTATACATGTACTCATGTTTCATTTCCATATTTTTATATCCCTTAATGAGATTTTTATGCTCATCCTAATTTTTTTAAATGTTTTACACAGGGCTTAAAGATGAATAGGGTCAAGGATGGGATCAAGGAAAGACATGCTATCTAAAACATGGAACTAGACATCTTTCTTTTAAGAGTTTTTTTATGGAAACTAAGTATAAGTGTCTACATTGTAATCTTTTGAGACATAATAGTTATGTCATAATTCTCTAAAACTCTAACCCTGAAAAGATCCTCAATGTGAATTATTCATTTAATTCAATATTAAGTAAGGTTTATGGTTGGGGCCTTATACAGAATAACGTTATTATTGAAAATTAAAATAATTCCAATATTTTAAAATAGAATACATAATTCAAATTACAAATATGAAATAGATAAAATGTATAAAATAATTTATAAATGGAACCAATAAATTGAAAATGTTTTTAAAATTTTATGAAACTCTTAATTATTTTACTAGAATTAGATATATATCTATCCAAAAATGTTGGTGTTTAAAAACTATTTTATTACTTGTTCAATAAATAATACATTATTATGTAAAAGTAATGAGCTTCTAGATGTGAATTGTTTTGATTATTTTGTATGAATGAATAAATTTTTATCAAATTATATTAATTTTTCTATTTGTAATCTTGTAAAATGAACTAGATTTCATATTTCTTTTTTTCATAACCCTTATTGACTATAAAAAATTTGGATTCCAAAATCATTTATTGTTTTTTTATGTATAGTTAATATTTATAAATATATCCACCCAAAAATTATTGTATCTAGATAGTGTATGTTCCATAAAAATGATAAGAAACTTATAAATCATTAAAAGATTAATATTTTTGTATAGATGACATGTAACATCAAATAAAATAGAAATAGTGAAATAATTGGCCATGGATAAATTTGTAATTATGAAGCTCTTATTATTTATAATGTTTCTTTAGGGACATGAAATATAATTAGTTATTATATTAGAATTATGATAAGATTGATATCATGGGAGATTTGAGAGTAATTCTTACAATATTTATGATTCCCAGAATGTTTTAGTGTTTAATTATTTAAGAAATAATAATTTTTGTAATGCTATTTTAGATTCATTATTTTCATAAAATATTTAATTCTTATGTTCTATTCTTATTGAAGAACAGAATAGGATAATATGACCCTATAATATAAACCCTCTTTGGATTCTAACAATAAAATTATTATTGAAGGAGAGAACGAAGTAATAATTTATTAAAGATAATGTGTCCAATCACTACCAAAACATAAAAGCAACAAAAAATTTCCTTCAGACCAACCATTCACGTTTCAACCTCTCATTAAATTGAATTAATTCAGATGAACTTTGTTGGACCTTATAGTGTATATAGTCTTGGTGGAAAAGACTGTGCTTATATGAGTGATGATTATTGTTCAGTATTCACCTGATAATTATTCATATCTAACAAAAGTGAAGGTCCATCATCTTTTAAAAAATATGAAATCAAATTAGAAGACCTTACAATGATGACCATTAAAAAATTATAATTTACTTCGATATGAATTTTTTTTAAAAAAAAATTGAATATTGTTTTCTCACAATGAAATTATGACCCTAATTTCTCTACCCCTATTTCAAATCAACCAAAGGGGGTTGTTGAATGAAGAAACACAACAATTAAGCAATTTACTAAGATTATACATAGTGAATATGGATTAACTCTCTATTATTGGAATGGGATTAGGAGAATAGTGTAACAAACCATGATTTAACATGTATTTCCTTCAAAATAGACTTCTTGTATTCAATATCTTTCTTTACATGGAACCCCAAGTCCTAATGAATACATGATAATGTATACCTTTCTAAATTAACTATTGGATTGATAGGTATAAATTGAATTAACCACATAATGTAATGTATATATAAATGTTTTTCTAAATAAAAATTTATATATTCATTAATATTAAATAATCATTAAATTTTTAATAAAATCTTATAATGATTAAAATACCTATTATTCAAAGGTATGTACTTCTCTACTTGTTACATTTTTTTAATTAAATAATCAATATTTGAAAAATATTATTTTATTATAATTTATGAATCATATAAAATATTTAATAAATATCCATTCTTTTTTATCTAATTATAATAAATGATGATAAAATAAATTAATCTCAATAGAGTTTTATTTCATGAAATTATATTTATATACAAGAAGTTTTTTTATCATAATAAATTAAATAAATCGATTTTTTGTAATTTTATTTATCAAAAAATATTGACTATATATTCAAAAATTTATTTACATATTCACTACACTATATATACTATTCATTTAATGAATTAAAATATAGTTTTAGGTTTAAAAAAACATTTTTTCACAAAATGAATTTTTCATGGGGATTTGTGAATTTACATTAGTATTAATTTCAGTAACCTAAAAAAATTAAATTTGATAAGATGTATATGAAATTTATATTCCAAATTCTAAATTTTATAATTATTTTTTTTTAACATGATGAATAAAATAAAAAAAATTATTTTTTAGTACATTTATTGTTAAAATAAGTTCAACGGGGGTTAAACTAAGAAATAAGGGTTTGTTTTGTAAATATACATTTCTAATTACAATTTAATCATCCTATTTCGACCCTATATCATATAATATTTATATATGGGTCATTTTTGATCCATTTCATATGAATAAGACATTAATAAAATTTAATATTTTCAAAAATTATGATGTTATCTACTTTCTCACTTATAAAATGACACCCCCGCTGCTCTCTTATCTACAGTTAAGGATCCTATTATCTAAAATATTACATAACCAAATCTTTTCATGAATTCCAATAACATTTCCCAGTATTCCATTATTTTTCATAAAACCATCCTTTCAATGATAAATGAATAACCCATTGTAGTGATCTTAATGATGAGGTATAAATATTAACTGGGTAATTTCAATTTCATTTATTCTTAAACAATCTTTAATCCTACTATACTCAATATAAAATGATAAATATAATGTTTATAATATAATAAAATGTGTTTATTTTTATGGATAAACATGTATTCATCTCATTTTCATTAAATCTGAAACTAAAGTGTAATTGCCGCGTATATGCAGGCTACCACATCACAAAGTTATGTATTTTGTTTTTTGAAAGAACATTTCATGAATGGTAAATATGTTGGGTATAAATTCAATATATATGTTATTTATGTCACAAATTTTCTTTTGGAATTATTATATCTTTTTTAAATTCTTATAATTAAATCTTTAAGAAAATGACAATATTGCTGATCTGTGCATGTGGACTAGAACCTCCTACAAACAAGGGTGATTCTTTTATCATCACTTCTTTATATAAATAATTATAGATGTGTATATGGTGAATAAATATGATACATATATCATGAATAATATTTTTTATATGATTAATCCATGAACCTTGTAAAATTGTCGAAATAATCAAATTGATATATTAATTGAATATTATATACTTTCCACCCGAATGTTCATTTTATTAAATAGATTAGTAATAAAAATATATTTTGAAATTATAATGGAATGAAACCTACTATCATATTTATATATATCATTCTTGAATATTTTTATAATAAATCAAAATTTATTCTATATAAGGTTATAGTTCATATTATTTATGTTATAACTGAGTTAAATGTTTTAAGTTACAATCACAATTTCACCGAGATAGTTTATGCATGAATTTCTAATGTGGAAAAAATTAGTTATATCTATACAAAGTAACATTAATTGTTTTATAAATTTTTTTATTTATTGATATTACTTGTTTTCTATTTTTTATTATCCTTTTTAATAAAAATTAACAATGAATAATTTTTTGGAAAATTGACATTTTTTCTCTGTTTGGTAAAAAATAGTTTTACTCCAAATCAATATTTTATTTAAAATGTTTTCAAGAATTTTATTAAAATTCAAAAATGATACATTAATTTAATATTTACCAGTTTTGTATATTCTAAAACTTTCATTAATGTAATGTTAAAATTTTTTATATTGGATTTACTTTTTATAAAACATTTGAATATAAATATTATTTTAACATATACCATATGAACGATTTTTTGGTCATCATACTGCCCTTTGACTTGAAGCTTCAATTGAAATTTCTCATTGTAGTTTGTAAATAAAATATTTTCCAACATTTCCATTCTAATTTTATAATTTTAAATTTTTTATTTTACATGGGAATTTGTATATTCCTCATGGTGTACTCTAATGATATTTTGAAAAAAATTTCATCTATAAAAACATACTTGGTTGTTATTTATGATTCAATAGGAATATAAAAATATGATAATATATTCATTCATTTATTGGATGGTATATGATTATGATGAATAAGTTTTTATGAAACCAATTCTCCTTTCCATGGGTAAATAAATGATGAAATTATAATATTTTCCTAGTATTATTGTATATATATGAATTTATAATGATTATATGACATGTTGGTCTTTTATAGGCCTCCAATTCATTGGGTAAATATTATTGTTTAATAATAAAAAAGTACATGATAAATTATTTTGACTTAAAAGTTGGGTAATCAAGAGGTTATCCTACGGCCAAAACATGGAACACATGTGGTTATCCATATCCTAATATAGGTATATGGCTGGTCTGACTAATCTTAACATGTGATGACATTCTTTTTGATTGGATTTTACATAATATTTCTATTATTATTATTATGACACACTTTATGAATCTCATTTAGGACATGATTTTAAGCCATTGATATGTAAACCAAGATCATGTTATTTGATTCCATTGTGATTTATGAATAATAATATAGAAAGATATATTTTTGACTCATCATTATAAAATAAGAATTTATATTTTTCATTTTCTAAGGATGAACTCATTTATTATACCCATAATTTGATATTCTAATTAAATTATCAAAGATTTCTCCATGGATTAAAATTATTGATAATATAATCATTCAACTTTTATGTTTCCTTTTCCCCAAGTTAGGGAGATATATTTTAAGTATTATATATATATGAAGGGTTAATGTTTCGAAGAAAATACTTGGAGATAATGTATTTTTTTTATTTACTTGATGTTTATGCATCCATGATTCCAAAATAACATATAATATTTGGTTCTAGCATGTATCATAATGATATATAATTAATAACCATATAAGTTTAATCAGGATGTTTTTTTAACAATAAATAAAATGTTGTGAAATAATATTTACATGAAAACATTGATGGGATAGTTTCACATGAATCCAAAAATGATATAGAAAACATTGAGGTTGATATGACTACACTAAATCTAAATGAAACCAAAAATAATCAAATCATGATGTCAATTTACATGATAAATATCCCAGAAGAGACCAAATGTACCTATTTAACATTGATGAATACATGTAAGAAGAATGCTCTTCAATTCATAAAACCATCAGGATCCATATATATCATAAATTAAATATTATTGTAGGTAATTTGTATATGATAACTCTAATTAAATTTTCTTTTAGAAACCATATAGAATATCAAATATTATTTTCATAGTTTGAATGTAAACAAATTACTAAATGAAATAATGATGAGAATTAGATAATAGAAATTCATGATGAATTGAATTATTTAGATAAAATTATAATATGGAAACTAGTTGAGAAACATAAAGACTGGTAAATTATTGGATAAAATGATTATATAGAAAATGTTTTCATGAATAGAGAAAATAAATTCATTATAATAGTATAATATTTTCAGAATATTATAGTCATGAGGAAGTTATTTATTTCTGAGAGACGTTTTCAACTTTATACTGAATTGAAGCTACTAGAACACTACTTATAATGCTCATCTGAATTTGAAAATATATCGAATGGATGTAAACAATTGATTCTTAAATGGTTTTATTATTGATGATCAATAATAATCACTTTTAACCCCTTATTTAACAAATCATGTTTTAAAGTTTTCAAAATCACTATATGGTTTAAAATATTCTCTAAGAGATCAAAATGACATATACAACCCACATCATATTTCAGATGAAATTTTCAATGTTATAGCTGATTGTACATTAATTATTAAAAGAATTTCAAATGATTTGTTAAATACAAATTTATATTTATGGAATTATTTTTATTTCATCTAAAAAATACATTTATGTTTACTCTTGAATGCATATAAAATATTAATTTTAAATTATATTAATACTTGATTAGGAAAAATTCCTCGGTTATCAATGTTTTTTAAAGATTATATAGATTTAATTTAATTCAATGTAATTATAAAATATATTAATTAATTTAATTTGGTCTTGATATAACAAAAAATGAGAATAAAAAATTATTATAATATTTAAACAAAATTTTAATGAAACTAGAAAACTAGTTTTTAAAACTAATTATATAGATATCAGTCGGAGATTACTATATATAATGTTTAGCTGGCCGATTTTACTATTTATTGTGTGAAGATGTGAGAATTTTCATGAAATCCCCAAATGTTATAATTTTAATTATAATAAAAAATTATTAAAATAACTGCAAAAATATAACCAATTTTTAATTATATTTATCAAGAAAAAATTGAACTGGTTAGATATTATTATATATATATATTTTAGATGAATGATATGTAGAGAATCCCCCCTTGGAATAATGTTTTTTGGGAAAGTGTCTGGATATTTGGAATAGTTAGATTTAGAATTTTGATGTATCATATATTATTAGAACTAAGTACACAGCTATAGGTAGTTTCGATGATTTTTTAATTTAAAAAACATTTCTAGAAAATTATTTTCAATTCCATCATGTACATTTAAATTGTGAGAATACAGGTGTGAATTAAAATTTTATGAATCTTATTGGTCATTCATTTTCTAAAAAATTAATATAGGGTATAATATTTTTATAGAAAATTTAAAAAATATGATTTTACTCATTATTTCATAGGTTAAAAGGATCAGCTCAAAGATAATTTCAAAAAAATAAGAATATTGATTTAATGAATTATATCAGACATTAATTAGTTATGTATAATTACTATTAATATTTAATTTCACATACTAATATCAATCTTAGAGTGATTATATATTAAGACGACTCAACTAACTGTAAGGATTAAGTGGGTTTTGGGATCTTTCATGTGGTAATTTGGTATACAATGCCATGTAATGCTACTATAATGATTGGTGATCAGTTAGGACATGATTTGGAAATACAGCCACCTGTCATGCAGATTTACTCATGTGGTAGCTCAGGATACTATTTTGTCCCAGTCTAGAATAAGACACATATTTTGTCTGGCTAGAATAAAATATTTCCCATTATCTCTTGTATGTTTTTATTTCAGGAAGAGAATAAATATGTCATCCAGTGCACTTGTTGAACAAGTCAAGAAACACCATTCAGATCATTTGAACATGCATAAATGGGGTTTAAATAATGAATTGTTAAATAATAGAAAACCATTAATTTTAATTCTTTTTCAAACACTTTGATAATATTCTTGTTTTATTGAGAAAAATAACCCATTTATCCAAGGATATTAAAAAGTTATATATAATTATGGACCATGATATGTGTAATATGATGGTTGTCATCATGACATCTATGAATTGAGAAGAAATAAATGTTTCTTAAATAATATTTCCAATTTTTTGATGTTGACTTTTAATGGTGATTATTAATATTTCCTGAGTTTTTAATCTATGGGTGTTTCACCATTCAAGTGAAAAATAGATATTATAGTGCTTTCTAGTGATTGATCCACTAAAAATTCCACCTTATTAGTTATTAATAGTGAATTATGGTGGTTAATGTAGTTTATCTCAATATTACTATACCATTATAAAAGATATTTCAGTATCCTAATACCCAAATATAATTTCATTATATACTTAATGAATATAGTGGTATATAATTACTTTCTAGGTTTTTGATGAGGAATACGAAAAAATTGTCCAATCCTTCTTCTATATTTAATTCACTACTACAACCTATGTTTAACACAATTATTTTGGTTTCTAAATTACATTTTCAGAAAGAGGAAAATTCAATAGAAACTGGTAGAGTTTTTTCTAAATCAAAAAATTGTTAAATATAGTGGATAAATTAGAATCCATAGAGTAATATAAAAGTTTTTGATAATGATTGACTTATCAAGTATTCATTAAGATAATGAATATTATGAGATGCTTTGATAAATACTACCAAATTATAGAACTAGATAGGGTTATAAAATTTTCATACTAGGAAGAATCAGTATTTACACATAAGTCTATTGACCAAATTAATAACCTTAGAGAAATTATAATGAAGAAAAAGAATCTCATGTGTTTGTAAATATCGAAGACTCTTCTCCAAATTCTATTTACTTAATCAATCATAAACCTCCACTATCTATAACTAATTTGGAATTATATATTGATTATTATAATGAAAATATAGTTGTTTTTTGTGAATGGTATTATTGAATTTGATTCGAAATATGAAGATGAAGATTCATGTGAAGAATATTGAAGTAAATAATTATCTACAAAAAATATATAGGAGGACATAATTACAATTTTAGGTGTTGAATATAAATAATATCCACTGATTTCATGTAATATAATTCACAATAAATGGGAATTATCACCTAGGGGGTAAAATTAGGATAAAAATATGATGAATATCGTAAAGGTGGGAGGATACCTAGACATTGATGTCATTACTCCTCATATATATCCATGAATTATTAGAGATCTTCTTCACCACAGATTGATCATAAAGGGAGAATCAGTATTACTTCTCATTGTTCATTACGTAATAGAGTTACTAACAATGTCACACCCTATGGTTTCAAAAATAATTTGAAATGTATGAAACATTGTTTTATGTAGTTAATTTTAATTATCCATTAAAAATAATATTTCCACTCTAATGTTTTGAATTTTGAAAAACGGTCATCTATAATTGTGTTCAGTATGTTATTTGAGTCCAATGAAACCAAATTGTTTTTAGTGACTATTAACACACCCTTATGAATAGTAATATTAATAGTAATATGACCCTAATGAATAGTAAATTTTGTTATTATTCTATTTTATTATGGATTTTTGATAATGACATCCTGATTAATTTTTCAATGTGATATAAATACAGTTATGGGTTTTAAATTATTAATATTTAAATTTAGTATGATTTTATATATAAATAAAAGTAATGTTATTTTGAAAATTGTTTTCAAAAAATGGAGTTCACTTTTGAAATATACAGGTCGAAAAATGGTTAGGGTGAAGTTTTTAGAATATTCCAAAATTATAGAATTTTTATGAATAGTGAAATATGGTAAAATACTGTATATTCATATTATCAGTTAAATACACTTTTTATGACATCATAAGTTATTTATGACCACATGGTTCGAACTCACATGACCTTATTACTATTTGGGGTCACATGAATTATGACTATTTTTTTCTTCAGCAAAAAATATGATCATAATGATTAAAATAATGAAAAATACCCATTCTCCAACATTATAAATACAACCCCCATTCCCCACTTCCTCCCACACCTCTCATGCCTTGATCCATACCTAAGTTCTATCTAAAACTCATCCAAAGTCTCTTTCCACATCCTAGAGCTTCTAGTCTCAATGGATGTCCAAAATGAAAGGCCTTAAGTAGGATCTCAAGGAGAAGAGATCAAGAAGGGTTTAAACAAGTTTTAACTAAGACAATCCCCAGGTAAGGGGATTCTTAACCTGATTTCAATTCATTAGGTTAACACTCTAGTTTGTTATTTAAGTGGTATAAGTATTGTTCTGTGTGATGGGTTCTATTTCAATTATTCTTTATTATGTTTATTTATAGTTTATATACAATTTAAATCCACTCTAATATGTCTTTCTCCAATTATATGATTTATTTATGGGGTTTTCCCTTTAAAATCCTCTTTTTAAATTCTATTTTACAACATTCAAAAGGATTGATTTTATGAAATTATTCATATGGTATGATTATATTTTAGTTCTTTAGAATTGTTTGTGAAGAAGGGTGGGACCTATATCTCTCTCTCCAATACATTGGTTATATGTAAGTAGGATGCCAGACGTATTGTTTCTCCATGTGTAACTCTGATGGTAAAAAATTTTTAATGTAACCGTGAGGGTTACAAATTATAAGATAGATGAGAGGGTTACATGATTATGTAAGTAATTCCCCAATATTTCTTTATGGTTCCATTTATGTTCTTTTGTTTTGTGTGCATCTTGTGGAAATCTCATGTTACACAACATAAATATATAAGGGTGACAAGTATACCTATTGAAAATATTTTCATATGTTTCGTGTGTTAAGGGAAATTCCTTCTTTTTTTATATCCCTTACTGAGCGTTTTGTGCTCATACCATGTTTTAAATGAATTTCATGTGATATAAGGTTGAGTATGAAATAGAAGGAATCCAAGATAAATGTTTGAAAATTTTCCAAATAAATCCTGTTAAATTTAAAAAATTTATATTTTGGAAGAAATGAATAATATTTTTATGGTATCCTCTCCACAGAAATGTGTAATTTTATGAATGTATTATGTCCATTTTTCCAAAATCTATAAACATTAAATAATCTTAAATGTGAAAGAATGTTATTCCTTGACCTAATTTTAGATTATATAATATAATAAGGTTGGTTCTTTATAGTTGGTATTAGAGGATGTTTTAGATAAATTTAGGGGTTAGGATGATGTTAAATGAAAACATTGAATTATATTTACACTATGATTAATTTGAAATGTTATATCATTTAAAGATTAATATGTTGATTTATTTGAGATATGTTTGTTCAGAATGGTTTTCCAGTGAACAAAAAAGTAAGCTATAGAAAAGCAGCAACAACAGAACGAAATCCTTCCGAACATGCAGCCTGGAATGGTAGGGATTAGAACCATGCAGTTTTTGATAGTAATGGATCAGCTAACATAGGAAATAAATTGTGGTGGTATCCATGAAAGTGAATAACCATAGGATACACACCAGAATATGACAATAGTGGAGCGGTTTATGATATAACACCCTTCTACGTTAAATGGATATTCTGACCCAGTAGTGGCTGAAGAATGGATTAAAGCCCTTTAAAAGATAGTTGATGTTATGGGATATTCAAATAATCAAATGGAATTTCCTTACATTTATTGTTTTGAATTTGAAGATGATTAGTGGTGGTTAGTGGAATGGAATATCTGGGATAGAGAGGATTTTGATGCCTTAGAGTGGGATGAAATTAAAAGTATTTTCCATGGAAAATATTTTCCAAAGGGTGTATAGCATAAGATGGATAAAAAATTCCTTTAATTGAAGAAAAAGGAATAAGATTCAGTGGTTGTGTATGAAGTGAACATCACACAACTAGTGAGGTAGGCTCTAAATCTTATTCTGGATCTTAATATCAAAATAAACCGCTTTTATTCAAGACTGATTCCAAGGTATCAAAGGGAGTTCGCCTCCTATGAATTAAAAAGTAGTGAGAAACATTTCAAATGTTCTAAGAGGGTAGAGATAGAGTTTTCTAATGATCATATGAATTTTGGAAGCAAAGATAAGAAGAGGTCCAGATGGGAAGTGATGCATAAGAATCATCAAAAGAAATTTTATTGTATGAAAATCCAGTTTCCTATTTCAAAAAAGTGTGGGAAGAAGCACTATGGTGAATGTCTTACCAAAACTAAGAACAATTTTAAATGTAGTAAGTTTGGACTTATAGCTCGAGATTGTAATGAAAATTATCCTATGAATAATCCTGATCAGAAAACTGTAACATATTTTAAATATAGTGAGATGGGTCATTATGATAATGCCTTCCCAAAAAGATATTGAAACGATGCAAAGAAGATAGAATTTAATTCGAAAGTTTTAGTGAGATCCTTTGAAACTACGCCAGCAAATTTCAGTCCATCCATTGATGTTGTATCATGTACTTTTTTACTCAAATTTTGCTAATTTTTTCTTCGATACGGGGTCTACACATTCCTTAATTTTTGATAAATGTTTTGCTAAATTTGAAATATCACTACAAAAAATGAAACTGGACCATGTTGTTAAAACACATGGGGGAAATATTTTAAAAAAGAGGAATTATAAGAATCTTTTTATTGTGGTATGTGGAAATACATTACCTACAAACCATGTTGTTTTACCCTTAGACGATATTGATGTTATTGTGGGAATGGATTGGCTTTCTGTTTATCATTTTATGATTGACAGTAGAGCTAAAGAATTGGATTTTCAAAATGAGTATCAATATGTTTATAAGAACGAACCAATAAAATTGATAAAATATCAGGAAGTTAAAAAATATTGAAAGATGTAATGTAATGTTCTCTTTCTCGTATTGTTAAAAATGGGGATCTTTTCAAATTAATTATGTTCTAGTTGTAAATGAATATCGTTATGTTTTTTTGATGATTTACCCAGTTTCATACATGATCAATATGTCGAATTCACAATTTAATTAGTTCTTAATGCAATTCCAATTTCAAAACCCTAATATCTTATAGCTCAAATAGATCTTCTGGAATTGAAAAATCAGTTTCAGTATTTTCTTGATAAAAGAAATAATTTTTCCGAGCACTTCACCTTGGGGGGATCCTATTTTGTTCCTTAAAAATGATAGTTTCATGAGACATTTCATAGATTATATAGCTTTTAATAAAATCACTATTAAAAAATGTGTCCTTTTCCATGTATCTATGACTTGTTTGATCAGATCCAGGGATCTCATAACTTTTCCAAGATTGAGTACAGATCCGGATAGCATCAGTAGAAGGTGAAGGATGATGAAATCCCAAAAATAAATTTTCGTACAAGATATGGGCACTACTAATATTTTGTAATTCCATTTTTATTGACTAATATACCTATTGTATTCATGAATTATATGAATAGAATATTTCATGTTTTTTTGGATATGTTGGTGGTTGGGTTTATTGTTTAAATTCAAGTACTTTTTAAAAATAAATTGGAGCAGTAAAAACATATACGTGTTGTTTTAGAAACCATAAAAGAAAAAAGTGTATAGAAAATTCAGAAATCCTAATTTTTGGTTGCAACAGATTTATTTTCTTAGAAACACTGTATATAAAGATTTAATAAAAGTTGATCCTCCCATAAAAAGATTAGTTTATGAATTTTCAATACCCACAAATGTTTCATAGATTCATATTTTTCTTCTATTAGTAGGTTATTACTGAAGTTTTGTAAAAACATTGCACGATTATCTAGCTCGATAACTAAGTTAAAATGAAAAAGGGTTAAATTTATTTGGATAGAAGAATGTGATGATTTTTTTTAAAAACCTGAAGAAGAGATTGGTGAATGCTATAGTTTTGGACTTTCCATCCCAAAATGCCGAGTTTATCATCTAAAGTGATGCTTCATTGAAGGGACATGGTTTTGGTTTGATATAGAATGATAAATTAATTACTTATTATTCAATACAACATCAAACTCCTATGTTAAATTATCAAACAAATGATTCGGAATTGGAAACTTTTGTTTTTTCTTTCATAATTTGGAGGTATCATTTATACAGATCAAAATGTTAAATATATACTGACCATAAAAGTCTGAAGTATATATTCACTCAAAAGGAATTAAACATGAGGCAAAAAATATGACTTTAACTGATAATGGATAATGATTGAATGATCAATAACCATCCTGAAAAACCAAAAAAAGTGGTTGATGCCTTGAGTAAAAAACATCATGCATCATTAATCGTGTTAAGTTTGAAACATGATCCTTTGATTAATGAATTGATGAATTTTCTCTTAGACGTTGTTGGTATAGAAAATACCTCTTTTTTTTCTCAGCATTCAGTGTAGTCTTCATTATTAGACAGAATTAAGCAAGCGTAGAAGGAATACCATGCGCTATAGAAAAATGTAGAATTCATTAAAATGGACAAGTTTTTAGAATTTATACTTGATAAAGATTGTGTTTTTTGATTTGGAAAAAGGTTGTGTAATCCTTGTGATTCCCAGTTGAAGAAATAATTTTTGTGTGAAGAACATAGTTCTCCATTTTCAATTCATCCAGGAATTACTAAGATGTACAGAGAGCTTCAGGTGTATTATTGGTGGGATAGAATAAAAATAGTTATTGTTGATTTTAACATGAAATTATTAACATGTCAATAGGTTAAAGAATAGAGGTAATTAATGATGGGGATTCTTCCACCTTTTCTAGTGCCAGAGTGGAAACGGGAGAATGTATCCATAGACATCATTGTGGGACTAAGAATGACCTCTCGAGGTAATAATTTGATTTTAGTAATTGATTACAGGCTGAAAAAATATGCACATTTTGATTCTATTCAAGATACAGTGTCTTTGGATCAACTTTCTTAAATATACCTGAATGATATTGTCAGGCTACCTAGATTTCCCTTTTCCATTGTTTCTGACTGGGATCCCAGTTTCAAAGAGAACATTTAGAAGGGAGTTCATAAGTAGTTGGGAACAAAGTTAAATTTCAGTACATCATTTCATCCTCAATCAGATGGGATGTCAGAATGAACAATTCAGACATTAGAGGATATGCTTCAACCATGTTCAATGGAATATTAGGGAATTTTGGATCAACATCATTATTTAGTGGAATTTTCATATAATATTAGTTTAATTCTAGTGTAAAGATGACACCTTATGAGGCATTGTGTGGGAATCAGTGTCAGACTCCAGTATTTTGCGATGACGTCGGGGAAAGAAAGTTGATGGGGCCAGAATAAGTAGAGAATGTGGCTGAGAATGTGAAGATAATCCAGAAGAATATGAGGATATCTTAGAACAGGGAAAAAATTTATGAAAATAACATAAGGAGAGAATTATCATTCGAGGTAGGTTACCATGTTTTCTATAAAATATCTCCACGAAAAAGTGTGATGCATTTTGGTAAGAAAGGGAAGTTATTTCCTCGGTTCATATGAATATTTCAAATCATAGAGAATGTTGGCCCATTTGAATAGTGAATGTCTTTGTATCCATGTTTTTCTCTGGTATACAATGTTTTTATTGTTTGGATACTGAGGAATTATGTGCTAGATTCAACTCATGTCCGGATCCCATAAGCAGTTCAGTTAGAAGAGAACATTTCTTATGAAGAGAAACTATTTCAGATTCTTTATCAAAGGGAACATGTATTGTGTAACACAGTAACCAACCAGGTAAAGGTTTTTTGTAGAAACCACATGGTAAATGAAGAATCATGGGAGTTTGAGAATTCTATAAGGGAAATATACCCTCACTTGTTTAATATGTAAATAAAATTGCGAGGACACAATTTACCTAAGGTGGGGATAATATAACACCCAAAAGTTTTAAAAATAATTTCAAATGCACGAAACATTGTTCTATGTTGTTATTTTTAACTAGCCTTAAAAAATATTTTTGTCACTTCTTTGTTTTAAATTTTCAAAAACGGTCATCTACAATTGTGTTCAGTATGTTATTTGGAGTCTAATGGAACCAACTATATTTTTTTAGTGATTAGTAACATTACCTTATAAATAGTAATATGAATTGTTATATGACACTAATTAATACTAAATTTTGTAATTATTTTATTTTCATAAGGTTTTACAATAATGACATATTAATTAATTTTTCAATGTGATATAAAAGGAGTTATAGTTTTTTAATTATTAATATTTGAATTAAGTATTATTTTATTTAGAAATTAAATTAATGATATTTAGATAAATTTTTTCATAAAATGGAGTTCATTTTTGAATTCTACACTTCAAAAAATGGTAACAGAGATTTTTTTCGAATATTTTTAAATTCTAGAATTTCTGATAAATAGTGAAATACGGTAAAATATAGTATATTCAAATTTTTAGTTAAATACCCTATTTATGAAATTAGAAGTGATGTAAGATTGCTTGGTTCAAACTCGCATTGCATTATTTCTATTTGAGGTCACATGAATTAAGACTATTCATAGTCATGATCAAAAAAATTATAATAATGATTAAAATAATGAAAAATACCTCCTCCCCTCCACTCTGTATACCACCCTCATTCCCCTCTTCCTCCCACACCTCTCAAGCCTTTAGACTTACCTAACTTCTGCCCAACCCTT
Source organism: Viscum album (assembly GCA_963277665.1). Lineage (NCBI taxonomy): Eukaryota > Viridiplantae > Streptophyta > Magnoliopsida > Santalales > Viscaceae > Viscum > Viscum album. Next base: position 1,816,562,202 of record OY728156.1, read on the forward strand.
CTCCCAAGGCTCTTCTCCACATCCTAGAGCTGTTGGTCTCAACAAAATGATAGAAACCAAGTCCTTAAGAAGGATCTCAAGGAGAGAGATCAAGAGGCGTTTTAAACAAGATTGATGTAATAGAATCCTGAGGAAAGGGAATTCTTAACCCGATTTGCATTATTTGGGTTAATATTCTACTTCATTATTTATGTGGTGTTAGAATTATTATGTGTGATGAGTTCTATTTATATAAAGTTTCATTATGTTTATTACAATGTATATACATATTCCATCCACCCTAATAAGTATCGCTCCAATTATATGATTTATGTAAGGGGGTTTTCCTTTTAATCCTCTTTTAAAATTCTATTTTACAAAATTAAAAATAAATGTTTTTAAGAAATTATAAATTTCGTATGATTATTTTTTGGTTCCTGAGAATTTTTTATAATTAATGGTGGGAGCTATATCTCCCTAAAATGCATTGGGTATGTGTATGTCGTATGTCGACCGTATGATTACTCTAAGTGTAACTCTGATGGTTACACAAATTGTAAGGTAGCCGTGAGGGTTAAAAATTATAAGTCTGCCAAGAAGATTAAAATATTATATATGTAATTCCCTAATATACCTTTATGGTTCCATTTATGATATTTTTTTGTGAGGATATTGTGGAAATATCATTTTACACAAAGTAAGTATCTATGGGTGACAACTATTCCTTTTTAAAATGTTTTTATATGCTTCTATTGCTCACGGACATTTATTATTTTTTATATCCCTAACTAATAATTTTTTGCTCTTACCAAGTATCAAATGATTTTTAAATTTTATAAGGATGAGTAAGACAATGATGGAAGAAAAGTTAATTATTTGAAGAATTGTTAAAGAAATCATGTCTCATTTGAAGAGTTTTATATTTTGTATGAAATGAATATTGTTTTTATGGTATCCACTATATAATAATGTGTAATTTTAAGAATTTATTATGTCCCTTTTCTATAATGTTCTAAACTTGAAAAGATCCTCAATTTGAAAGGACGTGATTCCTTTACTAAATTAAAGATTATTTAATTTAATAAGGCCAGATACTGATAATCCAAACAATTTATAAAGAATTAGATGATATGTTTGCAGCTAACCCATAATGGAAAACTAAAAATCCTATTAATATTGATAAATATGACATGATAGATTAGATTAATATTTTATATTTAATATCAATTCAAAAATAACAATTTATTGATATTGAAGAAGATAAAATGGTTTGACCTATTAGTGAGTTCCCTTATTTTGGAAAAAATAGCTAAAACATATTTTCCTTCCGTTTTAAACTGACAATATACTATTATTCCAACACCTTAATTAGTTTCCAAATAATTTTTAGCTTAGTTTAATGATTATTTATTTAATGTGATCAATGAATTATTTTTACTGTTTGGACTTTCATTTGGAACTACTATATATGAATAAATTTTATATATTTTTCTATTTTTACTTCACTTTCACCCTATTATATTTACAAATAATAAACATATAAACTAAGATATTCATATTTTAATTAGAATGGTAGGTACATTATAGGATTAATTTATTTATTTAATGTTGTATATTTTTCAAATTTAATTGAATGCAATAGGAAAAACTTCCATTGAAACTACTCCTCCACCCCCATTACCTTCACCTCATTTATTTCATTCTCTATATGATAATATATTTGTAATATTTTAAGAGATATAATGAATTATTATTGGAAGATACCTATCTAAAAATAGTAATTATAAAATAAGATTATTATTATCATGATGGTAAAAAAAATTTGTTAGTCAAGATTGATTCGTAAAAAGATTTATGGGACATTCTAGTGATAAAAATATAAATGGACCATTATTTGAGTAGGGTCTTAACATGATGTATCTGGATACCATGTATAAATATCTATCATGGGAATATTATATTCATAGTTTTATTTAATATTTTAATGAATTTTTTGATGGATTCACATTTCTATCACATCATATAGATATATTTTTATGGAGAAAAGTCAGCTTTTCTATATTGTGGTGAAATGATCCTTAAAACCGAAAAAATCACTTACCTGATAGACGCCTACCTCTCCAATTGTTACACTTATATTATTACAACTTTTCCCAACCTGAAAATTTAGTACAACCATCCTCTATATGATGACAACGTCAACCAAATCCATAATGAATCCATTTTATTTATTTCTAGTATAGGATATAAAACATTTCAAAACTTTTCAATAAGAGTTATCATTTTTTTACTATCTCAGTATCTTCCATATCATGCACTATATCATACCTCTCATCCATATTTGGAGTATGTCAATCCTCATGTTGATCCTCTATCCCTTATATTAAGGGACTTTGATTCTATATTTGATAATATTATCGTATAGGGGATTTCTCATTTAATTTATATTATATTTCTTCAAAATGATTTAAATTATTTATTATCTTGATTGTATTCACTGTTATCATGATGGGGATTATACATATATTGGATACATTGTTCATCTAATAATTATTATAATATTACTTACTTATTTTCTAATAAAAAGGAGGATATCATTAATATTACACAACTATTTATACTTTTTTATTTCATAAAGTATGACTAAAAAATCATGCTTTATGAAAATTTATTATTTTCCATGAAATTATATCCTTTAATGATTTTTGATCATTTGAAAGGGTATAATAACTAGTTTACTGTGAAAAATTAAGAATTTATATAAATAAATAAATATTATTATTTATATGAATTATTTTTATGGATTAATATTCATCATATTTTTATAAATTACGTTATATAATTTTTTATTTGAAATAGGAAATTTTTTTACATAACTAAATAGTTTTAACATTAATTACTTATTTTTATTAAAATGATAAATTTATTTTTATTATAATTATAATTTAATAAAAGGCATTCATTTTTTTCGAAAAAAACTTCATATAGATTAATTCTAAATTTTAATATTTTTCAAAATATATTTATTTTTTAAGTGAATATTGATTTTTTTTGTTTATAAAAAACTAACCATTCATTTAATAAATTAAATTTTAATTCTATTGTATTTTTAATTTTATATTAAATTAACATAATGTTGATTTCAATAAAAAATTTCTAAAAAATTTCATAAGAATCAATGTTATATTTGAATTATTTACATGTTCATTTTTATTATTAAAAAACATTTTTTTAATAAATGTTTTTTGTTGTATTTTTACAGTTATATTAAAATAAATTTATAACAAATCAAAAATTTAATATTGGGTACATTATTTCATTAATTTATCATGTGGTCCAAATATTGTAAAAATTTAAAATTTAGTTTTATTTACTATGAATAATTACAATGGTAGAACATTTTCCCTACTGTAAAGTGTAAATGTGGGTAATTAAATGGTAAATATATTAATAAGTTAAGAAAAAATATTCTTATATTTTGTTAGATTCTATGAGTTTGAAATATATCACATTATCTTCAAAATTGTAAAATTATGGAGCCATTTTCTGAGGTTTAAGACTATATAATACTTAAACATTTTAAAAAAATCACTTGTGGGTCACTCCCCTCAATTATTTATATGACCCTTTTCTATTCCCTTCCTAATACCATTTTATGAATCTTGATCATATAAGACATACCTAAATCTCTCAAAAATTTCTGTGACCAAATCCTAGTGGTACTGGTCCTCTAAAATAGCAATACTATAATGATTACTCAGTAATTAATAGAGACATATATGTGGAGAAGTTATATTTCTCATCTGACAAGTATCATATTTACATCTTCTGATACCCCAAATAAAAATTATTAAATAATTATGGACTAATAAAATAATTATCTTCAATATAATAAATTTTATTATAAAACCATTATAATTTTTTTTATGATTTTCCATCTGATGGGAAAAGAAAACATAACTCATGCATATGTGTAGATCAACACCACCACATAGTGATGTTTTTTGTTTCATCATAACTACATCATATGGTCGGATAAAATTATGGAACATGATGAATATAATAATTATTCACATAAAATTACCCAATTCAATGATATAATTCAAAAAAATCATTTTTTTAATGTAATTGTCACAATTTTAGTTTTTATTAATAATTTTAAAGTAATTGTGAATGTTTCCTAATTTTGGAATATGAATATTTTTAAATCATTTTTTAAATTCATCTATAAAATAATCTATACTAATAAAAATATTTTAATGCACATATTGGAATTTAAAACCTAATTTCATTCATTTTATTAAACTGAAATAAATGGTGAACCCTATATCATGAGTCCCAATACCAGATCACAATTTGGGCCTCGAAATCTATTCATAGTTCTTTTTAAATATAAAAATGGGACCATATAATACATATGGGAAGTCTAAATGAAATTTAAATTAACATGATAATAAAAAACCCATGAGGAAATTTTTTTAAAATTTAGTTCATTTGATATTTTGTCTCTTTCAATTCGACAAATGAGTGTTAAATCAAATGTTCAGAATTCCAACAGTCAATAGGATATAAATTATTTTTAAAGAATTAAATATCACTTGATACACATTTTATATAGGATTTAAATATTAATGATAGATATATAATATATATTAAAAAATCAATTAGTAAACCATTCTAATTTTCAATAATTAAATGTGATAAAATGAAGTCCCCTTTTGGATGATTATTTTGGAGGGGAATATGTAATCACATTATTTTGTTACATTTTCACATCCTGTAATGGCCCAAAATTCTCACACTTATACAATATATCTTTTTTAGATAAATATTAATTACTTTACCCAAAAATTTCCCTAAATATCATAAATTGAGAGTACTTTTTAGGACTATACACAAAATATTCATATTTTATAAAAGATATTTAAATTTTACTTTTTTGATCTTCCCATATTGTAGTTTTTTTAGACATACTTTACATCAATGCATTTTTAATAATCCAGGGAATGAAACCATAGGAAAAGATGATATTGAATGTTTATTAAAGGTAAAAAATAGAGATACATAATAATAAAATAAAAATAATATTATATGAAAATGAGCATAACATTTGAAAACTATAAAATGAAAATCATAGATAATATTCTGGATTCATTTCATATATATTTGTAGTACATAAGACATGAATAACAAGGAAATAAAAAAACTTGATCCTTGAGAACATGACACTAGAATACGACCTATATTTTTTGAATATGGAGAAGCATTGATAATATTTTTCTCAGTAGTTAAGGATCACATTAAAAACTATCACTGTGGAGTGGGTTAATTCCAAAAATCATCGTAGTAGTCATAGTTAAATATGGATATTATCAAGTGGAATAAGTCACTTAATGAATTAGGTACACTTTACATTATAATCATATTTGTCTTGTGAGATATTAATATATCATTAATGCATTGGATACAGATATAATTCCCACTCATCCTTGGTTATAACATAAAAACCATCCTTGGTTATAACATAACCACCATCACATAATTATAATTATACATATGAATTGAACATGATTATAAAACATTCTTGATAAGAGAAAAAATTAAAATAATATAGTTTCATAAACATTTTTCCATAATATAACATGTTAAAAATAAAAAATATATATATAATAGCATCATCATTTAATTATTTCAAAATTAGTATAAAAATAAGTGGGATTCATAATCATATTGACATGGTACAACCTATAGAAGAGAAACAGGTTTCATAAAAAAATTCATAATAATATAAACCATTCAGTGAAGAAATTTCAGTGGTATCCTTGGATAATATCCCCATTAAATATTAATTTACATGAAAGTAAGTCAAATTATATGGAAAATGATTTTAAAATAACATTATAATTTGTTTTGGAGAAATATAGATATTCCACTTTTTGAAAATCATTTTAAAATTGAAATCATTTTCAAAAGGCATTAATTTGAAAATAAAATTGGAGAACTACAAAAGAAAATTTAAATATAATTTTAAATTTTTTGAGGGGGAAAATATCTTATAAAATATTATGTCATTTTAGAAAAACTAAATAACCTTTAAAATAATTTTCTTTTAAAATAACCTTTGTAATATAATAAATTATCTTTAAAACATTGAGTGTTCTTGATAGAAGAAATTCAGTTCATGTCATACATGTTAAAACAACAATGGTTTTAATATTTTTTAATAAGAATATTTACTTATCGGAATTAAAATTATTATTCAATTTCAAAAAAATATAATACATAAATCCCCGGTAATTTTTTTTTGAAAATCTGTTAGGAGATGTCAAATTTTTTATGAAAACAATAATAGAAAAAATGGATTTGACCGAAGGGAGAAATAATGCCCATTTTTTTCAAATAATTATGTTGTAAAATTTAGTCAGTAATGAGAGTATGATGATGGGAAAGAATTTATTCATATTATATATCCATTAGAGAATAAAATTCAATATTTTATTAATATATTGGTCAAATGATTTCATTATAGGAATAATAAATATAAAAAATCTCGACAAGTGATGATGTTTCATCATAAAACTCTTACTACTTTAATAGCATTGAATGATAAGACCCATGAAAGATATATCATCAAATGGAAAAGTATCTCCTAATAATATTTTTTTTTCGAATTATAAAATTTGTTTATTTTATGTTTATACAACATATAAAATAAATAAGTTGTGATATGGAATGTGTCTGAAAGAAGAAAAATGTGAGTCATAAATCCATTACCAAATGTCTTCAAATCCTATATAAAAATATTTTAATATCCTTTATAATAAATATAAATTTATTAAAACTATATTAATGTACCCTAATCATATTTATCATACCACTTAGTAATTATTTATCACTTTTTATTACCGATTCATTAAAAATTCATTTTTAATGTCATGTTTCGTGTAGTAAGTGCTTTGTTTTTTTTGGTATGATTTGATTTGGAATTTCTATTAGCATGTATTTAATCATTTCTAGGTCATTGAAATAGTTATATCTATTATATTAATATAATATATACTAATTATATATTCATTTATGGTTTCACATAAATGATAGATATAAACTACGGAATATATCACCCATGGAGATGATACACTGTATATTCACATAAACACGATTTTCATTTTACTGACTCAATGAAAGGAAGAATTTTAAATCTTATATTAACATTATATAATAACTTTAAAGTAATTTATATTTTCTATTCTCATTACAACTATCTTTATTACCTTCTGTGGAAGGTGTCACTGAATTATGTAGTTTGACAAGGTTGTAGTTTGTTGTACACATGAGTGATGTAATCCAGTTTCCAGAGAATGGAAAGTGATAAGGTATATGTGATATAATACATATATAATTATAATTATATTATAAATATAATATATTAAAAATTAATAAATCATTTTATTTTTCTGTTAGATGTGGTGATGGAAAATGAATAACTACAGTTCGTGAGGTTGTTGTCCGCCATACACATTAATGATGATTTCATATACAACTTCATAGAAGAGGACATGGTTTTAGAACTTTAAAATAACATAAAAACATATATGAATATGTATAAAAATTATTTTATAATATAATTATGGTGTAAAAACACTTTAATGATTTGTACATGTAAATGAAATAAAAAACATTATTAGTGAGGTTACTAGTTAATCAGGAAAATTAAATTGGATTACAAAAAAAATCAATTTTAGGATAGATTAATGAATAAAATAATCCAACTAGGATGGTATGAAGTAATTAATTAAGTTATTTGGGTAGGTTATTTCTAATAAAAATTTATTTTATAGTTTTATAGGAGAGGCAAGGGGGAGTCCCTTAATAAGTGTAGTGAGTGGTATAGTTGTAACATTTGAAAAAGAAAATGCGTACCACTATTTTTCAAATTAAAAAAGACTAAAAAATGGGTCAGACTATATATTTAATGGTTGTAAGAACGAATAATTTAAAATATAATCTTTTAGAAAACATTAAATCTCATGACAGCCCTTATTCACATTGGTTATCCCTTGGTATACCCATTTATACCATAACAATAATAAATAATTCATACTTATCTGAATATTATAAGGGAAAAATTATTTTTTCCATAATAAAAAATATAAATTATAAATATTACTAACACTAAATCTATTTTTCAAAAAATAATAAACATAAATTTTATAATTTAATATACAATTAATCTTGTGAACGCGATGAGAAAGTGGTTTTCTGAAGAGAAAATGATGAAATATTTAAAATGGTTTTATATAAACAATATATTTCTAATTTGATATAATGACCTAAATTAAATTAATATAAATAAATTTATCAACCATTCATTTAAATTCCATATTAAAATAATTTGGGTGTTTTTAAATGATTTATAAAAATGTTAAATCATAACAAAATCTAGAATTTTTCACTAATTGTAAAAAAAAAATACATTTTAGAAAATTTCATATATTCAATCCAATAAAAATTTTCATGATAATTTCAAAATTGAATATTAATATTTTTTAAAAAATTTGGAAGATCGTATATTAAAATAAGTATATAAAAAGTGACAAAACTTCTTTTTAAGAAAATAAAAATATTAAGAATAAAATTAATTTTTTATAATTTCTAATATAGAATTAATATAAGATCAATGTTAATTTTTTTATTATATATATAATATTTAATTTTTCAATAAAATAATTCTCCAAAAAATATTTTTAGAAATTATTGTGTGAAAATTATTTTTAGAGCATAAGAAAGATATTTTTATGAAAAAAAATATCCCTTTATTTTCATAACGTTTTTATTTCAATTTCACAATAATTATTAGCCAATTAAGTGATATTATATAAATTATAAGAAAAATATTTTCATTATTTATTTGAACCTATTTATATTCATCAATGGAATAACTAGGTCATAACTATCATATTAGATAATCACATATTAATATAATTTATTTTTTCTTTATATTTGGTGTTTCTTGTGACACAAGATAAATTATTTGTTTTGTGTAATACAATATAAAACTAGTGATTCATGTTTCCCCAATTGTAAAAAAAATATTGGAAAATATATATTTCATAATATATCAACTTGATACATATCTTCTTCATTTTAATGGGTTGGAAACCAGCGTTGGAAATTTGTTATATAATTAGGTTTTATAGTGTTTTAATTATAATTATCAGGTTTAATATACTTTTTTATCATCTAATATTCCCTATAAATTTAATTTTTTTGTTTACCAATCACTCCCTTTTCAAATCTATGAAAATAGAAAACTAACATTATTGAATTTTAATAGTTGTAGTGAAAATATTTTGAGTTCACTATTCTCTTTAGATTTTCATTATTATTTTATAATAGATCTGGTATTATTGAAAAGAGTTTTGATGTAGGTGTCATAGTATTTAAATACTATTGATAACTTCTACATGTTCTTTTTTATTCATCTCATTCGTCATCATAATATTGCATAGGGTGTGGAGTAGCATTGTAGTTACAAATAGAGGGAGTATTTTCCATCATGTGGACAGATGGTGTAGGATAATAAATATATAATTGGGAGTGGGTTTCATGATATGGTTAATTTCAAAATTGGATAAAATTTTGAGAATATTTTTTACGAATAATGATATCATTGTCCTGAAATCATATTAATAGATTATTCTTTTTCATTCAATAACATTATTTTGTTTTCCATTAGGATTTTCATGTCTCAAGAATTCATATATATATATATATATGCACGATAAATTTCCAAACCCCCCCCCCATTATATTATTATTTTATATTATTATTATATTCTTCTTATAAATAGTGATAATATAAAAATTATTGTGTGTGAGGGCCTCCTTGGTGGATCATTTTTGTAATATTAGGTAATATGAATTTATTGTAAAGGGATTCATGGAAAATTACTTTGATTAATAAGTATTCATTTTTGGGAAGGATAATTTCTTGTGCATACTATTTTTCAAAAGGAAACCCAAAAAATTCATATATTGTTTTAAAAAAGTTCATTATTAAAGATACATATTTACTTATGTTATTTTAAACTGATTGTTCTTTTGATTATTCTTATCATATTTTGATGTGTCTAGAAATGAATGGTAAAGGAGTATTTAATTTCCTAAAAGTGAAATATTATGAAAAATCATGAATCAAATGAATATTATTTACACTTCCATGATGAAATTTGAAGCTCAAAATGAGTCACAAAAAAATATAAATCAATTATTTTTTCCAACATTTGAAATTAAATAATTATTTGATTAAGAAATTATTAATAAAAATTTATCAAATCATTCAATACCATATCAATGGTATTTTTAAGAGTGAAACAATTAAATTATTCTGCACATGGGAGATCATGATGAAATAGATGAATACTATTTATATTTTTTTGAAGATGAAAGGGTGTGTCGTGGTCCAATATTTTTAAAGGAAAAATTAGTTCCTCAAAACATGTCTCTATATTTACAATAGAATAATATGAACCTATTGATATTTTGTTACTTGTGGAACTATTTTAATAAATCTCAATATATCTTAAGTTACATGAGGGGGAAGCCTTTTTCATTGGTTATTCAGGTTTAAATCATGTTGAAGTTGAATTTTTTTCTTAGATCCCATATGATGAAATTTTTACAATGTCCTCATAGGTGTATCCACAAGATTTAAATAATTGATAGGATATATATATAAGGAATATTAATAGGATAACCCTTTATTTTTTTCATTAAATACCATTTACGTTTTATTAAATTGAAAAGGCGGTGGATCCATTATTCTATATCAATGTGATATTACACAATCATTGTGATGTATTGAATACTGGATTGAAAAAAATGGTTCAAATAATAAAAAAACCACATTTGGATTTGTGATAAAGTGTTTTTACTGGATATCAATGTCTAATAAAAAACACAACACCCAATTGGGGGTCAAAATATGTTCTATCATCATTTACCATTATGTTTAAAGATCTATAATTTTATTATATATATATTGTTCAATATTTCTTGGTCTATATTGGATGTATCTAAGAGCTCAACTAAGCACTTCCAATGGAAAATAAATTCAGGTTGTATCATTCAATCGCATTTTTTTCTCTAGATATTAATTTATTTTTTCTAGCTTAATTGATGAAAAGTTTAAAATTAAATTGTTGGGAAGTTTCGTGTTGTCAAAGAGACATTGTGTGTTTTCATTATTTTTTTGGAATATTGATCGTCAATGAATATATTTTTTTCATTTTTCATATATCATTTTATTATTCAGTGGGTTTTCATGATTATCGATAAAATGGAATTTAACTTAATGTTGATATGGAAGCATTTTATTGGATTTTTATTTTTATGAATTTCATTGAATTTGGAATATTTTGAAATATATTCCCATGAAAGAATAACTCAAATTATCTTTTCCCCATTATATGAGGTATTATTAACCATTGTGACACATTCTTCTCAACAACTCCACATTCATGAAAGAAACATGGAATTCATTTGTTAAATAGAACTTGTTATATTTCATCGTAAAATAATTGGAGTTCATAATAATTTTTTTATGTGATTGATAAATTTTTATAGAGAATACGTATATAAGTAGGTAGTCCAATATCAACCGTTAAGATCCCCCATGTTGTAATGCCCTATTACTATCGAAATAATACCTTCTAACATGGTATAAAAAAATTCATTACCTTTATAAAAAATGTTTTAAATGAAAAAAAATTTCCATTTACTTTTACTACTATCTAATCAATGACCATTTAACACATACCATGTTTTCGGTGTTCTAGTTTTTAACTTCTTCTTGATCATATTTTCTATCACTCTCCATCAGATCATGACACTTAGTTTTTCTTCCATATCCATGATTTCCTACAAGGAATCAAAGCATGTGTTATCTCGAGTGACCTTTTTCCTTATCATTCATTATTTTATTGTGGAATTTTTATTAATCCTTTGTCATATGTGGTATTTAAATAAAGGTATTTTGAAAAGTCATACTTTGTTAATGAACCCCAAATTCCAATTGTGAGGATGATATTTCCAAAAGGGGAAAAGATGTAAAAATCCCATGTATTTATAGAATAATAAATTTTCATATATATTATTATTTTTTAATAAAATATTTATTTCACACTAAGGGGATGATTTGTCTGATAGCATACTCAACACACAATAATTTGTTTCTCTAAAATCATACATTGCAAACAACATTGATTTATACCGAAAAATAATACAATAGTATCATAATTATATTAAATAGTAGTTAAAGCCTAGACATTATTGTAGAGGGAATAATAGAACTAACTAAAATATGATTACAGATGTTTCTAAATGTTTTTTACATTTATTCATAAAAAATTAGAGCCTTAATGAGAACGAATAAATTTAAATCCTAAAATAGACAAATATTATTTTAAAGGTAGTCCTACCACCTTTTGATTTCGAAGAAACTTTAAATCTATTTTTTCACATTTATATGTTATATTTTCTAAAAATAAAATTCTTAATAGAAAATGGAACATAAAGGTTTTATTTGGTTGAATGTTTGGTATTTTTTCTTATAAAATTCATATTTTAAGGAATAGTGAAAAATACTACATTTTATTGTGTAATTGGATTATGTTTTTATCATTTAATCCAATGGTCATAATTGGAAGTTATTTCACAATAAAATTTTATACAAACACATGTCAGTCTTTTGATGGTTTTTAGTTTTAAAAAACCCATTTTCTGGTTTTCACAATGGGAAATAGTTTTAAATCATTTTTCTATAATTATGTGTTTTGATTATGTAAAAATGGATTCTATATTATGAATCAGAAGTTTAAAATTATGTTAATAGTTCCCTATTATTTTTTTACATTATGAATAGTATATTCAGTAATTATTTTTATTTTCAATGGTTAAAGGGTAAATCATGAAAATATGAGTAAATAAGAATATTATAAAAATAAAAAACTAACCTAAAATGTGTCTTAATCCTATTTGATGAGATATGGCTATCCATGATCATCATTGGGTCAATGTTAGGACCCCATGGATCCACATGGGTGTGTTAATGACATGTTATAATAATTACATTAAATTATTGAAAAACATAACATAAACATGTATCTTTTTACTAAATTGATTTTAAGGTGGGTTATATAACTGATATATTTGAATATAAATATTAACTAGAATGCTCAAAATGTTTTAAACAGCATCGTATTTTATTTTTAATTTTTAGACATTAAATAAATCAATATACTTTTGACAAAATTATGATGTTGCAATTACCTTATTAATGAATGAATCAAATACATGATATCATAATAATTAAAATAAATATAATATGAATATGTTTACGTCATCCAAAAAATTTTCTTATTATTTTTAAATTTTAAATTTTAGTTAATTTAGTTTTTTCTAATGAATGATGTTGTTATGACTTTACTAGTAAATTAATTACTAAATTCTGTTAATATTTTTATAAATGAGTTTAAAGAAAATATTATTTTATTAAATGATATAATAGTCATAAAAATATTATATTCATCCGAATCAATTAAACAATGTTAAAATATTAATTAATGATTTACTTGTGGTTTGCTTAGAATTTTATACAATCCATATTAATCATATATTTTACAAATTAAAGAAGACATGGTAAGAGTTAATTTATTTAACTAAGGGTTAAATCCAAAAGATAAGGTTATATTTGTGACCTAAAATTTTCTAAAACCTATTGGTTTAGTGGATTTAAACCCATACTCATCTTATATTTAAAATATTTCACCTTGGAACTATTATAATTCCAAAATATATTTATAATAAAATAATATTTCAACACTTTCTTATAGTGCCCCTCCCCCTTATAAAAGGCCACCACTTCTACCAACTTACTGACACATAAAAATACCCTTGACTTTACCAAATTCTTCTAAAATAAGCCACTTACATCTCTCACTTACTCCAATAATCCTTACCTTGGGATGAAGGCAACACAAGGAAGCCTTTTGTCTCAAATCAAATAGAGTTACCCGATTTAGAGGTAACATCTTCTTTCAAGATCCTTCCATTTATTTTATTTCTACAAACCCCTAAACTCTATATATTACATTATTTTACAAAAAACCCATTATACTAAATATAATAGGATTTTTTTATTCAAATGGTTCAACCTACACTTACACCCACCACCATCTAATGGATATAGGACATACTGTTTCTGTGTACGGAAAACTACTGTCTCACGAAATGATGATTGTTGAATTTTTTCCAACCAAATATCATGGTGTAAATTATGTTGGAAATATATTTATATATGATATATATTATATTTATATCATATCAGTAATTCTGTGATTTTTTATTTTGAACATTATTTTATGCTTTCCATGTCTTCTAAATACAAAAATTTCTTTTAAGGAACTGTAGATTACATCCCCACAAAGGGATGTGACTCTTTCCCATGATACATGGAATGTATAAATGATGGTTTTATAAAAACTATTAGACATAAAAGTAATTAATAAAATAATTGTACTATAATATAAATTTATATGATTTGATTATAATTATTTTAAAATGGAAAATTAATGAAATTACGATTCTTGTGTATATATAACATACCATCCCAATGAATGGTGCATTTCATTTTTTATCTGAAAGTATTATAGAAGTTATAAATAATTATACACTATAGATATATGATATATTAAATAATGAATAATATTATGTAGATGGTGGACTTTTGAATATATAGAAAATTAATTTCAAAATAAGTTCATTTTCGACTCAAGTACCGAATATCAACAAAACGTCATATATGATATTAAATAGTTATATAATTTTTATAACATGGAAATAAGTGATAGTAAATGAATTATAATATTGATTAAAGTTTTAATGAAATTAGACATTAGCATAAATTTATTATTCAAGAACTGAATGATTGAACTTGATGAGTTGGACTCAATGTAAGGGACATTGTCTCAATCTTCTTTCATTGAGGAATATTTTGATAATATACACCTAATTCATTTATATGGTATATAAACCCTTTGAATTTTTATTTCATTCAATTGGAATATTATTTTCTAGGAATATGTTTCACTAATGACAAAAAGGAATGTTTTTAATGTTTGTGGCAACAAAGAATCCCCTTCTACCATAACCATAATTTGATATTTGGATTCCTCTATAAGCATTAATGTTTTTTAAATGAAAATTAAATATCATATTCCAGTTTTGGGTGTTTTGGTATTGAAAATGGGTTTTAAATAGGAATAAGTCATTAAATATCTTTAAATGATATCTTGTTGTTGTAAATAAAATATTATTCGTGAATTGTTTATAATTGAAATATTTTATGTGTTATGATTATATTATATTAATTGGACATTTTATAGGTGGTTACATGATAAACCAATTATGGTTTGTTACATGATAAAACAATTATAGGTGGTTCTATGACAAACCATGGACATGTGGTTACATTATAACCTCAAATTGTTTAGGTATGGAAGTCGAACATAAGGATATTCCATTTGGAAGACTGATTTCTAGATGTCGACTATATGGTTATTCAATTTAAGTATGTTTAATTCCTATGTTACCTTTTATATGATATATGTTTCCTTCTATGGGTTTATAGTAATCCATTGGTTACAAAAAGTGTAAGCAAAGAACTTATATTTAGTGAAGAGTATTTATTACATTATAATGGTGAAAAATATTACTTCATGATTATGTATTTTTGGTTTTCATGGTTTTCATTGACTAATAGTTTTACGTATTTGTATATCCTTTACTGATATTTTTATTCTCATCCTAGGTTTTGAAATTTTTTTCATATGACTTAATGTATAATAGAGTAAATGATGATATCAAAGAGAAGGTATGCTATTAAAACATGATATGACAAAATGTTTCTTTTAAAAGATTTTTTTGTTTTATAAAAAAAATGGATAGTGAGTTGAAGTATCTACTTGTAATGTATGAGTTATTACCTAATTATATAAATCTATTAACTTAAAGAGATACTTGATGTAAAATAAAGCCACTTTAATGTCTTATCTCATGATTAAGTAATGTTTATGGATGGGACCTTATATGAGTGGTGATTATTTGAGTTCATTTTGATTCAATGATTCACAATATTCTACTCTTAGAATTTCATTATTATTTAAAATGGTTTTGGTGTGGTGTTCATTTTATATTCACTGCTATTGAGTTCTTCTTCCAGTTTGATTTTATTCCCCTTCTTCTTCATCATAATGAAACATAAGGGATGGAGAATAATTGTGGTTATTATGTGGGGTATTATGTTCCCACAAGAAAAGAGTTGGTTTTTGATAATTAAAAATAAAATTGGAGGGTTTTGAGTGATTGGGTTGATCTCAACATTGGATACTGTGGTGGGGATAATTTTTTTGAACATGATGTCATTGTCCTGAACACATAAGTATGGAATCTTGTTTCTATTTCACAAACATAATTAAATTTTTTATTATTTTTATATGTAATGAATTATAATATATATTAACATCATGAATATGAAAAATCCTCATTATGATAATAGTTTATTATATTAGTATTTTCATGTCTTAAAAAGAAAAAATAGAAAAATTGGTGTAATTGAGAGGCCACCACAAGGGATCGACCCTTGGGTGTGCAATATGTTATATTCATAGGATATTAGAATTTAGTAGAGGGAGGTTCATATAAATCCACTTCTTCATTAAAAATGACAATAAAATATATTTAGGAAATAATATTTTTCTAATGATAGTATATTACTTAACTTCTTACCTTAAAAAACATAAGTAAATTATACTATCACTAATGCATGTATCTGGACTAAATACTCCATGAATGAATCACATTTACATTTCATCTCTACGTTAGAGGGAGATTTATTTTGATGGAAATGAAAAATAAATTTTACTTTTATAACATATGTTTTATTCTATAAAAATAAAATTCTATCAAAATTAATTCATTTCAACCCTTTATAAAAATAAAATCCTTGCTCAAGCGTATTTACAAACTTTTGTAACCATAAAACAAAATGGTTCACCTTTTATATCTACGATACAAGTTTGGTTGTAAATTATTTTCTAATATGTGACCATCAAATTATTTTTACTATATTAAAAAAAGATGTTTTTTAGGGATTAATGGTCTCTTGAACAAAAAATGGCTACAAATGTGGTTACACAACAAAGGGTCACAAGGAATTATTCCAAATAAATATAAATGTATTGGTAACTGACACCATTTATAAGCTCCATTCTATGTTTAATAGCATCATCTCCATTTCTTCTTGATAGATATCCTAAGACAAGTATTCCATCTATCAGAAAAAACCTAGAGATATTACTCAAAATTTATCTATATTTCATTCAAACCACATAATAATATTAGGTCATTGGTCTTTATACAATTCCATTATTCCTCGTTAGTATTGATACAAAAACATATATGAATAGTTTTGATTACTTCCCTTATACATGCATAGATGGAAAACATTTCATCAACCACCTCTTCATGGGAATGGAAATGTAGGTCCAAGATAAGAGTGGATTAATCCACATATTATTCCTACCTTCGTACTATCCTTATTTATTAGTTATAAATCTGAATTTTAAATCATTTACCCCAACTATTGATTCCTCTAATTCATCAGTAGCCTCTACTTTCCATTAAATTCCATCATTAATTTCATGATGATGATTTACTAAGGGTTCCTTGATCTATGATTCTCATCTATCTCAACCCATGGAATCATTGGCATTATCCTCATCTGTTTTATTATGTTGGGATAATAAATATTCGTTATGGTTTTGTTCTCATTGATAAATATATTTTACAGGGAGGTAAAAACACTCTTATTAATGTTCATTTCACCTAACAGGCTGAAAACATAATTTTGTATATCTGCATCATAGTAACATATAAACGAGGAAGATTACACTTAAACTAAAATTCAAAAATCCCATATACCTGTATCAAAGTTTTTATGATGGGTTTGTTTCTTCATTCACTTAGACATAACAATTTTCCATCCATCATATTATTTTCTACCAAAATAATATTCACATAATGGTTTGAACATGTATTAAATATTATTCACTACACCTATTCCTACAGTACTATCTGAACCCTCAATGTTCGAGTGATCACATTAATTAGAACATGCATCCACTGCACATTGAACTCAATGGACTTTTAATATATAACATGTTTATCACATTTAATAGTTATTGATACTTAATGTAACTACAGTTCAATAAAAGGCTGTTTTTACACCCTGAGATACAAAATGGTAATTCATGGACAAAAAACTTCTAAAAATGAATCAATAGGCCTTAAAGAAGTAAGAGGTAAACTTAGAGAGAGGGATCTCTCACATAATTACAAACCACCCTTCAGGGATAATTTTTCACTTGACACTAAAATTATAGATCGACTATGATTTCATGGATTTAAAATAATTCTAATATCTAGGATATTAAATCCAAGATCATTATGGTGATCTATTTCATGTAGAGTCTATAACAACTAGATATTTTATGATAAGTATTCTTTTTAATTTATTTTATGTCATGCTTTTTATGCTACAACATGATTATCTTGTGCTATACGCAACACCGTATTAGCTTGCAGTATACGCAACACTATTCTTAGATTGTGTTACACACAATTTCATGTTCGTTTGATAATAGTCATTCTATGAAACATTGATTGTGTATATATATATATATTCAATGTATAAATGAAAAATGGTTGGATTATGTTATAACAAAACAAAAAAGGAGTCTTGCACAACACGCAACCCTGACTTGTCTTTCATTACACGCAATCGCGACCTTCCTTGATAGTGTGTGTTGTATGCAAAACCAGGTTTCACTAAAGGATGATATATTGTTATAATATTATTATGGAATAGCCTTTATGAATATTATTAACAAAATTTTTAATATTATAACATTATTATTCATCTTATTAATTTTCTAAAAAAATTTATGTGAACAAAATAAATTTTTCGAGTAAAATAAGTATTTTTCAAAAAATACAGTTTTGCCACCTTTTGATGGCACACCCACATTAAATCTAGTTCTAGACATGTTTATAATATAAATTTTACAAAATAAACTTCTTATTTTGAAATAGGTTATAAAAATTTATATTGGATAAAGTTTTGATATTTTTCTGATCACTTTCATATTTTAATGAATAGTAAAAACACGCTATATTTTAATTAAAACCAACTTTTTTCATCGTAATAATTTATATTTTTAAATTATAACATTGAATGGTTTTAATGTATAAATATATTATATTTTTATCATTTAATATAATGTATGTCATTATCATTGATTTTACCTTGAATTTGTAGGTTAAATCAATTCAAGCTTTTGTAATGTTTTAACCAAAAACCCGTTTTCTTTTGACAACGAGATTAATTTTAATTTAATTTATGAAACATTTTTGTATTAAATTTGGAAAAATGGATTCCATATTTGGAATCAGTGGGTCCAAATTATGTTAATAAGCTACTTTTTATTTTTGGGAATTATGAATAGTAACTACGGTAAATTTTATTTACCATAGTTAAAGGTAAATCTGGTAATTAAGGGCAAACAGAATATTATAAAATTACCCTAAAACATTCCAAAATTCTATTGGATGACTAAAGGAGGACCCATATCACCTAAGGGTCAAAATAGATTCATTTTATGGACTTTTTTCCTTGAAAATAATTTAATTATTATTAAAACCAATGAAAGTAACAACATGTCACTCTCTTAAATCTTACAAGTATATTAATTTTAATTCAGTGATAAACTTAATGAAACTTCGAACGTGAATAGTATCCAGAAAGATAACAACATTATCTACATCATAGGAATTTCTTTATAATTTTTAGGTATTAAATAATTACCATTAAATGTGACATAATAGTGATGTTGAAATTGTTTTATTAAGAGAAATATCAAATAAATGGTGTTAAAAATATTAAAACAAATATTATATGAACTATATAATGTTCTCCTATAATTTCCTAAATAAATATGACATTTTATGAATCTATTAAATCTTTTATTTTGAACATATCTTCTTTATATTTTTTATTTAAATTCAAATAAATGAATAGTGTCAAAATTGACACTATTGTTATTTTATAAAAATAACATATTATAAAATTGTTTATAAATCCCAAAAATATTTAAAAATTAGAAATTAAAATTTATATGGTCGAAAATTTCATAAAGTGTCAAATTATATAAAATTAACAACACATATGTTATTATTTATAATAATTTAAAATTTATAATATTATTACCACAAATAAAATTAAATTGATAAATAAGGACAAATCAAGTTGATAATGTTTATAATAAATTCCTTACGTGTCTAAATATTATTTTTTGATGAGATTACAACCCTATATCATCAAATATTTGGATATGAGTCAATTTGGACATTTTTAAGTGGGTTTGGGATTTAATATAAATTAATATTTCTTATATTTCCAAAGGTGCCCCTCTCCTCCCTTATAAAAGGGCACCTCCTCCCTCTATTCCTAACACCACATTGAGCCTTCAAGATCGTCCAAACCCTGCCAATTTCTTTTATCCAATTCCCTAGAAACATACTATAGCTCCTGGTCTTCTTAAAAGACCATCTTTAGTACCCTAAGAGGAGGTTAAGAAGAGGCGTTTCAAAGAAGAGGTAATGTCCGTAACCGATTCTTTCAAATTTATTTCTTCTTCTACTTATTCTTCTTTAGTTGTTTCATTATGAAGCAATAACATCAGTATCAATAATATACTGATATTTAATTAAATTTATGAAACAACCCTATTTCACCATCTATCAATCCTACGGAAAACGAAATCACCGCACGTGCGTACATATGGAATACCGTCTCTACGCCGTGGTGTAATCTATTTTCGATCACCACCTTACTTGAATGGGTATAATGGTGTAAATAAATAAATAAATATGATTATTGTAAATTGATATTGATTCTTAAATATTATACATATAATTCAATACAATTCCACGATCATGGGAATGATATCATCGCTCGTGCGTACGTACGGACTACCGTCTCCACAACGCGATGAGATTCATTCTCCATGATAACGATTCATGAATGATTATAAAGTATGTATAATAAGTAATAATGAAATATATGAAATAATTATGATACTGGATTTATGAATATATATATGTATTTTATCTACTTAATTCCATTCAATTCAATAAGGAAACGAAAACAACGTCCATGCGTACGTACGTCTTACCGTCTCCAAGAACGATGTTTTTCATTCCTTTTATCGATCTATAATATATATGTATATAATAAATATATATTATATATAAATAATTTTTTACCTTCTGGAATTATGTAAATCAGGATATAAGTAATAATATCAAGAACAACAAGTCCAAACATGTATGATAAATAAAACGATTTTACCCAAAACATAGCTTTAACATGGAACTTACAAATGAACGGGTAATATAAATTCATAAGTGAAACATATATGATATCATAACAATGAATATGATTCTATAATAAGTCAATGACTTTATTTAAATCATTATACAGGAGGTTCGGATACATACGAAGCATACTGGACCTAAGGTAAGGGATAATTATTCCAATATCATTCTTATAAGAGATTGTTTATTCATAAGTATTTACTGTGGTTATGTTTATTATCCATGTCCATATGTTCTCAAAATGCTTTCCTAAAATGTTTAATTTTTTCCTTGTATGTTTAAAGTCATTCTTACACAATTTTACTTTTACCACATCGCATGGAAGGAATCTTTCTTTTGTTTACGATACAAGGTATATTTGGCTTTTCCGACAAATGTACGAGGAGAATGTTATTTTTAACTTATACGACATGAACAGATTTTTATGGTTTTATAAAGCCTTATTTTAATGAAGCTTCTCTAAAATATTTCATGAATATTTTTAAAAATATCCATTTCTTTTAAAATTTCATGACATTTTGTGAAAAGAAAATGATTTTCAAGAAGAAATGATATTTTCCTCAATAATTCATTTCATGTGTTTTATCAAAACCATTTTACACATAAGATGACATTATTTCATATGTGTATGTTTCAAGTATATTGTCTCTATGATTTACAAGGTTTCACATTTCATATGATGAAATATCCATTTATGTGGATTATATGATGATGGGGTCATGTTTATGAATCCCATTTTATTCTTTGGGTTATGCTGAATGTTTTTTGTTTATTTTTTGGAACAAGTAAGAATTATTTCATTATGAGATGGGTGGGACTATATCTCACTCCAATGAATTGGGTAAAGATTTATATCTCATGAGATATACATGGCTGGAATGGTATGTTAATCCGGTTCAGTGTTAGAGGACTGAAACGAGGAGTGAACTCGATTCAGAAAGGGACTTTGTCCACTAAGATGGTCTTGGCAGAAATGCCTTGGCTACTATGGAAATCATAACATGTTCAGAATGGTTACCACAATTTCATGTTTTATCCCTATTATATTTTATCATGGTTGATGTTCCATTATGATATATGCCTTACGTACTTCCACGATTTATGTCATTTCTCAAGATTTTGATGTTTATATTTCATGTTCAAGTTTTTTCTTTCAAATGTTTATGGATTGTATTATGTTCTCTATGTTTTCCCTTACTGAAAATTCGAGCTCACCCTTTTTATGTTCTATTTTCCTCAGGAAATAAAGAAAGGTTTTAGGTAAGGAAACAAAAAGGGGACGATCGTTATGAGAGTTGTTGAAGATCTTTCAACATGATTTGAAGTTTATGTTCGAAGATTCCAAAGACACTAAACTATTACGATCCTTGAGTTTTGGTTTTTTATTGTTATTTATTAATTATTCCGAAAAAGTAATGTAATTTCCATGTACATCATGCTTTGGGTCTCTACAGTTGGTATCAGAGGAATGGTTTAGTCAAAATTTGGAAACTAGGATGTAGGAACTTTAGTGAGATCCCTAGAGATATTTCTAAGGTGTGTCTAGGGATGTCTCTAAGGTTAAGTATAAGTATAGGTTATAACACTAGAATTACGATAACGATCTTAGAATTAAACCTAAGATGTTAGATATTGAATGTACTCCCCCTTTTATGATTTTGTTTTCCCTAGCATGATTTTTTTTCTATCACACTATTCTTTTTGAGTCTTAGACGATGGCTGGAACCCGAAGGAAACATGTTGATCAATGTAATGGAAAATGAAATGATTTTCCTCCTGAACAACCAAATGTGATTGGAGATGGAGTAAAAAATATTATTGCTATAATTACACAAGCTATGAATCATTCTGGACATCCGAATGAGGAGAGAAGGGAAAAATATTCTATTGAGTCCTTTATGAGGCAACGTCCACCGTCTTCCAGTGGGTCTTCTGATCCACTTGTTGCTGAACAATGGATCAGTACCACTGAAAAGATATTTTCAGTTCTTCAATGTTATGAACATGATAAAGTCATCTTAGCAGTATATCGTTTGGAAGGTGAAGCTGATCAATGGTGGAATATTATCAAGAATACGAGGCTAAGAGATGAAATTGAGTCCATGGAATGGGACGAGATTAAGAACTTATTTTTCAATAAGTACATCCCTTGTATTATTCGAACAAATATGGAGAATAAGATTCTTAAACTAAAGAAAAAGGATGATTAATATGTTGGTATATACAAAGAAAATTTTACAAGGCATGCAATGTATGCATCTGGCTTTATCATCCAACCAGAAAGTAAAGTTGATCGATTCATCAGTGGCTTAAAACCAAGTCATTGATGGGAATTAGATATAAGAGACTTCAGTAGCTATGAAGAAATTGTGCGTTGTGCTATCAAGGTAGAAATGGATGTTGGTGTTACATATCCATCTCATGGTTTTTACAAGAATCAAAAGATGGAGTTCAAGGAGAAATCTCAAAATAATGGTGAAAAGAAGATGAATGTTTCCTTATGCTCGAAGTGTGGAAAGAAGCTTGGTGGAGATTGTCTTAAAGAGACTAGAAAATGATTTAAGTGTGGAAAATAAGGTCATCGAGCAGCTGAGTGTCGAATTAATGGAAAAAGGGTTACTAATGATAAAGAAAAGACTGCAGAGAATGCACCACCAACACTTCAATGCTTCAAGTGCAATGAAATAGGGAATTATGCTAATCAATGCCCAAATCCAAGGGTTAATGTTGATCGACATGAGCAACCAATTAACGAAAAGGAAAATGGTAAGTCACATGCGACCACTATTGGTGATGTTAAATATGGCAACGATGTGGTGGAATGATTAAGTGTTTATGTAATGGGATTCCAAAATAATGATGGAAAGACCCGCAAATTTCAAGGAAATTTTTTTCTTAATTTTCTTTGGAATTTTTCAAGAGCGCAGCTTCAGACGGCACCTGATTCCGAGGCCCGGTGTGCCCGGAATCAATTTCCGAAGTTTGGCTCGGGTACGTTCAGTGAACAGACGAGCGGGTTTTTCTATCTTTTGAACCGGTGCCCGGAATCGAATTCTGAGGACACTGATGAAATCGCAGCGCTGGTATTTTCTTAGAAACGCCTCTTCCAGAGTTGCATTTGCTCAGACGTGGTTTTTAAATTTTGGGGCTTAAAGTCAGAAATAAAATAAAATTTGTGCGACAACTTTATTTTATTTCACTTAAGTTGCTTGGAAGCCACTTGAACTGAGTTAAAGCGGATAGGGTGCTATCCGGAAATATCCTACCCCTTGTTAAGATATTTGTGCGGTGGGGCCCGCACGAGCCCCGCTGTTTCTTTCGCTAAGTAACGCACCCGCGAAAACCCGTCAAAGTAACTGAAAAGTCAACCGACGCATTTTCTTTAATTTCTTAACAGACCATTTAATTGGGCGGTTTATTTCGTGAATTAAATGGGCTGTTTCATTCATTGAATTAATTCAACGAATTTAATGGGTCGTTACTTACGCGTTTTGCGTTTGTTGGAAAAATAATAAAATAGACAAACTTGTCTATTTTGGAGGATTGCTTTTGTTGTGCAATTCCTCTGAGCCTCCACCCTCTCCGCGAAGAACGCGAAGAATGCCGGCGACAGGAATTCGACGACGCACACCGTGATCTGCGACGTCGACGAGCTCTACCCGCGACGTTCTTCGGCGACGCCTCTTCTTCCGCGGCCGATCCTCGTTCGGCAACTAAGGTGAGAATCAGATCGTTTATTTCTCCCTTTTTAATTTCAATAACAACAGATTTAATTAATTAAATCCGTTTGTTCTAGATCCGGAGATCATCGACGCGACGTTTTTCCCGCGGTGCGACGAACGTCTCTTCCGCGACGACGCGACGATCCCCTCCTTCCGCGACTACCTCACGTCCGACGACGACAAGGTAGGGGTTTATTTTCTTGATGATTCATTCCCGTGTTTTTATTTCTTTTTGAATAAAGAACCGGCATGAATAATTTCAATTAATTAAAATTGAAATGCCATTTAAAAGAAAAAGGAGTGAACAATTTTTATCATGATTAAAAATTGTTGTAGCCCCTTTCTCCGGTTGTTTATGACTAACGCGGAGGGTGCGGATCTAACGAACAAGACCCGGCAACCCTCCGCCGATCTTTTGTTGTGCGGTTTTGGCGGACGACGACGAATCATGCGGCAGGAGGGATCCGTTGATCCCGCAGTGAAGATCGGCCCCCGGGAGGAGCAATGGCGCAGACGGGAGAGGAAACGGGCCACCGGAGAAACTCCGGCGGCCCGCGGAAGGCGGCGGCGGCGCGCCGCCGTGGAGAAATCCGCCGCGGCTGAAGCCGCGGCGGCGGTGGCCGGTTCCGCGGCCGCGCGGAACCGGGGAGGGACGCGGAGGCCCGGCCGCGTCCACGTGACAGGCGGCCCCCCGCGGGGCCGCGCCTTCAATCCAGCCGCGGGGGCGGTGCCCCGCGGCAGCCGCGCTCGGCTGATCGGCCGAGCCGGTCCGACCGGCCGGGCCGCGCCTAGGCCGGACCGGACCCGGCCTAGCCGGGTCGGGCCCGGTCGGGTCGACCCGGTTCGGCCGACCCAGGGGGGGTTCGGGCCCGGTCGCCCCGGGCCCAGAACCCCCATTTTCGGGCGTTCTTCGGTCTTTTGCCCATATCTTGGGCCTGGGACCTCCGATTGACGAACCGTCAGCGGCTACGCGATCCTTGGATCGAGAAGGTCATTTTGGTATATTACACTCAAGGTTTCGGAAGAATTTGGGTACGGTCGGGTTCGTACACGAAACCAACCGGGCCCTCGGAGCGGAAACGCTCATAACTTGAGCTACGGACGTCCGATCGACGTACCGTCAGCTGTGGTAGTTTCCTCTAAGTGAGACGTAACTTTTGGCATACTCCGCCCGAGGATCGGACACAGGCGGAGTACGGTCGGGTTGGTTTTTCCCTAAAAACCAACCGGGCCCCTGGGACGAAAATGCCAATAACTCTCAGACCGGGCGTCTGATTGACGCGCCGTCTGTTGCGTTGAGATCCTGTTGTCGATATGGAACTTTTGGATACATCAACTTCGGACTACGTGTCAGTTGATGTATCAGCCTCTCGGCTCGTGGAGTGGACCATCCTAAACGAGCTCGCTGTGTGCGGGAACCCTAGCGCTGGCTGTGACTTCGACGACAGAGCAGAGATCCTCCGTGGACTGCGACGACGGCAGAGCAGAGATCCTCTGTGGATTGCGACGGCGGCAGAGTAGAGATCCTCCGTGGACTGCGGCGACGACTGTGCAGAGATCCTCAGTGGACTGCGTCGACTACTGCACTCATCGATCCTACGTGGATCAGTGCTACAGGTTCTGTGTGAGCCCGATCCTATGTGGGTCCTTACTACCGGTTCTGTGTGAGCCACTGCTTACAGGTTCTGTGTGAGCCCGATCCTGTGTGGGTCTTTTGCGGGGGTTAGTACCTATCGATCCTTCGTGGGTCCGATGAATTAGATGGATCAGTGATCATCTTTGACGTCATCTGAAAAAGTATACCTGGTTGAGCTGAATCTTATGTTACTCTCCTTTGTGGATTGTGTTGAACTATCCTATGTGGATTTACTGTTTACTCTCCTTGTGGATTTGAGTCTTGTTTTCCTGCGTGGATTGAGTTGTTTTTTGAGCTCGTGAGCAGAGCTGGAATTGGGGACTTAGGTATATGTATGGGCATATACCTAAGTCGAGTCAGATGTTACTTCGTGATTGCATCTTTCTTTTGTGCTATATCCTTTGTGGATTTTGGGAGACCTTCGGGGGTCTCGGGGTCCTTACTGAGTAGCTTATACTCACCCCTGCACGTGCTATGCCCGCACCTTGTTGTGATGGATGCAGACGACGGACAGCGCTGATCACGGTTGGGGCGTGGAGCAGGACGGTACCTAGAGGTGGACCACTGGGTGGGACGTGCTCGGAGCGGACGTGGGACCCGAGGAGCCTGGAGGCTATCTGTACCCACCCTTCAGGTGGGATTGCCAGTGGACGACACGAGGCCGCCGTCTTTTCTTCAGTTGCTGTTCTTTACTTTTTCAGTTGTACTTTCAGTTGGTCTTGTATTCCGGCCCCTTTACTTTTCGGCACTTTGTAGTTACTTTCCGCTTGCTGACTCTGTGGTGGTTGTTACTTATAAAGGCAATGCCTTCCCTGTTTACAGGGATTTTACGCCTTGGTGCTAGTCGCCAGCCCCTGGCCTTTGGAAGGCGGGCTTGGGGTAGTCACGGCATGGGCCCCGAGGTTGGGTCGTGACAAATTGGTACCAGAGGTGGTCGGTTCTACCGCAGACTCTGATCGTCCTTTCTTTCTATATGAAGCAATAGTGTTTAGTGTATTGAGTGTGGTTATCAGTTCAGGGAGCCCAGTGTTGGTGCGGCGGCCGACGTATCCGTACACCAGGACCCTGACTCCTGATTTACGACTTAATGCATGAAAACATTGATTGCATGTGTGTTTCAAGTTTTCTTTGTGATTACTTGTGTCAGCTCACCGGGTATACTGATCTGCTTTATGAAAGACTCAAGTTTTCCTTGTGATTACTTGTGCCAGCTCACCAGGTATACTGTTCTGACTGTGGTGCTCTTGTTCTCCTTTTCAGGATGGCCCCGCGACGACAGCCAGCTAGGGTTCCGAGTGTAGGGCGCGACGGCAGCCCACGGAGCGACGAGGCCTCGGTGCAGGTCCCTTTGCCAGCAGTGGCACCGGCGGTAGCTTTACCCGCCGAGCCACCGATGCTACCAGTACCAGACGCTGACGATGCACGTCGCCTCAGGGCACTGCATGAGTTTCAGAGCCAGCGACCGCCCAGGTTTCGCGGTGAGGCGGACCCCCAGGCCGCCGATGACTGGCTAGAGGCGATGGTACGGATCTTTAGGCTAGTGAGGACACCAGCGGATCTCATGGTGATTCTCGCGGCGAGCCTCCTGCAGGCGGCGGCCGGACGATGGTGGAGCTTGATGCTCCAGGTTCACGATGAGGCATCCTTGCTCTGGACGGACTTGGAGAGCCTCTTCCGCTCTGAGTTCGTCCCGGCCACCCTCCGAGCGGTGCGCATCCAGGAGCTTCTCCAGCTGCGCCAGGGCAGCATGACGGTCGCCCAGTACGCGGCAAGGTTCACTGACCTATCTCGCTACTCGACCGACATGGTACGGGACCCCTTCTTCCGGGCCTGGACCTTCGAGCAGGGCTTGCGACAGGAGATTCGGGCGTCGCTGATCTCCCTCAGCATTCCGACCCAGGCGGGAGTGCTGGAGCGAGCCCTCCTGATCGAGAGCTTCCTGGCAGAGCCTTCTTCAGCGGCGAGACCTAGCGCAGGGCAGCAGGTAGCTGAGTCTTCGGCAGCAGGTAGCCGACGGATGACTCTCGGGTCCAGGCAGACCAGACCCCCACGCAGACGGCCTCAGGACACCGGCTCAGCAGTGCGGGGCACACAGCGGAGTGCCAGCCTTCCGAGAGGCAGGCTGTGCTACTCCTGTGGCGGGCAGGGTCACATGGCTCGTGACTGCCCGACTCGCCGACCAGAGGAGCAACAGACGGTGGAGGGGCCACCCAGGCAGAGGCAGAGGGTCGACCGTGGCGGTCTGCAGGGAGGAGGCGGACGAGGCAGAGGAGCTGGCCGAGCAGCGGGTGGTGGGCAACGATTCCAGGCTCTACCCCCACCACCACCAGGAGGGCCACCTCGACCACAGGGAGCTGGCGGGCAGGGACAGGCCCAGCTCCAGGCAGTGGAGGCCTACGACCCCGACATGCCAGAGATGATTCGAGGTACGATCTGTGTCTATTCCACCCTTGCTGCAGTACTTATAGACACAGGAGCGAGTCACTCTTTCATAGCCTCTGCCCTTGTTCGGAGCTCAGAGATTCCAACTGAGCCGTTGGCTCGATCCTTACGGCTAGAGACCCCCACGGGAGCAGACTCGACGATTACGCACTGGTACCGGCAGCGTGAGCTTACTCTAGGAGGCGAGAGATTCGGCTGGGATCTCCTTGTAGTGGCGTCAAGGCCTTACGACGTCATCTTGGGCATGGATTGGCTATCCACGGTTCATGCCCAGATCGACTGTTTTAGGCGCAAGGTGCGATGTGTTCACACCGACAGGAGTAGGTTTACCTTCACCGGCGAGAAGGGAACCTTTGCAGCACAGGATGGACTTCCGCGGAGGAGAGTGCAGCCCATCTCTCATCAGTTGGCTAGCCTCATCCTAGGAGCAGTGGACGTGCGGAGTCCAGTTTTTCCTGCAGTGGTGGATCAGTACGTGGACGTCTTTCCCGACGACGTTCCAGGGCTACCTCCTCATAGAGAGGTAGACTTTTACATCGACTTGTACCCCGGGATAGCCCTGATATCTACTCCAGCATATCGGATGGCCCCCGCCGAGCTTCGAGAGCTGCGGGTACAGTTGGAGGACTTGCAGAGCAAGGGGTTTATCCGACCCAGTGTTTCACCCTGGGCTTCCCCGATATTGTTCGCCAAGAAGGCGGACGGGAGCTTGCGACTGTGTGTCGACTATCGTCGCCTGAACCAGGTGACAGTGAGGAACAAGTATCCGCTGCCACGGATTGATGACCTCTTCGATCAGCTCAAGGGAGCGCGGTGGTTCTCGAAGATAGACCTCCGGTCAGGCTATCATCAGCTCAGAGTTCGAGACGAGGACGTGCAGAAGACGGCCTTCAGGTGTCGGTATGGCCATTATGAGTTCTTGGTTATGCCGTTCAGCGTAACCAATGCTCCAGCAGTGTTCATGAGCCTCATGAACAGGATCTTCCAGCCATACCTCGACCGATTTGTCGTGGTCTTCATTGACGACATTTTGGTTTACTCGACGACTGAGGAAGAGCATGCCTAACACCTGCGAGTTGTGCTGGACACACTCCGAGAGCACCAGCTTTATGGAAAGCTCTCAAAATGCCAGTTCTGGTTACGTGAGGTCCATTTCTTGGGGCACTTCATCTCTGAGGCGGGAGTTGCAGTGGATCCCGCGAAGATCGAGGCAGTGCTAGCTTGGGAGCCACCCAGGAGCATGACGGAGGTGCGGAGCTTCTTGGGCCTAGCCGGATACTATCGGAGATTCGTGCCAGACTTCTCCAGAGTTGCTGCACCACTCTCAGCTTTGACAAAGAAGGGGAAACCCTTTCTGTGGTCAGACAGATGTCAGCAGAGCTTCCAGGAGCTGAGGCAGAGGTTGACCAGCGCACCTATCTTGAGGTTGCCTGAGGAGGGAGTTGGATACGTAGTTTACTGCGATGCATCAGGGACTGGACTCGGGTGCGTCCTGATGCAGGAGCGGGCCGTGATCGCCTACGGATCACGTTAGTTGAGGCCGCATGAGCAGAACTACGCCACTCATGACCTGGAGTTAGCAGCAGTGGTCTTCGCTCTGAAGACTTGGCGGCACTATCTGATGGGCGAGCGCTTCACAGTCTTTTCTGACCACCAGAGTCTCAGGTATATCTTCTCTCAGAAGGACCTGAACCTGAGACAGTGGAGATGGCTTGAGTTCCTCCAGGACTATGACTTTGAGATAGTCTATACTCCTGGGAAGGGGAACGTGGTAGCCGATGCCCTCAGCAGGAGGATGGGCATTCAGCTACTTGAGGAGGCGACAGAGCAGCTAGCCTCCTTACAGATATCCTTCGTGGATAGAGACGGAGCAGCATTTCTTCAGTCTCTCACAGTCTCTCCTCCACTTCTACAGCGGGTTAGAGAGGCTCAGCGTGGGGACGCTGACTGTGAGACCCGGCATGCACTGATATCCTCAGGTCAGGCGCCTGATGGCTTCTCCCTTGGGGCAGAGCACTACATCCTTTTCAGAGGACGTACCTTCGTACCAGTCGCTTTTCGAGAGGAGGTGCTGAGAGAGTTTCACACTTCTCCCTTGGCGGTGCATCCCGGAGTGGCGAAGATGTACCAGGATCTCAGACGACAGCACTGGTGGCCGGGCATGAAGAAAGCTGTGGCAGAGTTCGTTTCACGATGCCTCACCTACCAGCAGGTGAAGGCAGAGCATCAGGTACTAGCAGGCTTGGTACAGCCCTTGGAGGTCCCAGAGTGGAAGTGGGACGGCATATCTATGGACTTCGTGACTGGACTTCCACGCACTTCCAGAGGTCACGACTCCATTTGGGTGATTGTCGACCGACTCACCAAGTCGGCACACTTCTTACCCATCAGAGAGCAGGGCTCAGTGGAGAGCTTGGGACGTCTTTACGTCCAGGAGATCGTACGGCTTCACGGTGTGCCATCGTCTATCGTCTCCGATCGAGATGCTCGTTTCACTTCCCGGCTTTGGAAGGGGTTGCAGGAGGCGTTCGGGACGCGGCTCCATCTGAGCACAGCCTTCCACCCTCAGACGGATGGTCAGACTGAGAGGACCATACAGACACTCGAGGACATGCTCCGTGCATGTGTTCTCGACTTTGGTCGCAGCTGGGAGGACCACCTACCCTTGGTGGAGTTCGCGTACAACAACAACTACCACTCCACCATCGGGATGACACCATACGAGGCGTTGTACGGCAGACCCTGCAGATCACCGTTGTGCTGGACAGACCCTGGGGAGTCAGCACTCGTGGGACCAGAGATGGTCCGAGCCACGACAGAGAAGGTCCAGATCATCCAGGAGAGGATGAGGACAGCTCAGAGCCGGCAGAAGTCATATGATGACAGGAGGCGGAGGCCACTAGAGTTCGAGGATGGCGACCACGTCTTTTTGCGTGTCTCACCTCGACGTGGTTTACGGAGATTTGGCTGAGGCGGCAAGTTGTCTCCGCGCTTCATCGGGCCTTTCCAGGTCCTCAGCAGGATATGAGAGGTGGCTTATCGCCTGGCTCTACCACCTCAGTTGCACCGGGTGCACGACGTCTTCCACATGTCTCAGCTGAGGAGATACGTGCACGGCCCGACGCACATCATCGACTTTGGAGAGCTGGACGTGGACGATGGGGCGACTTTTGCGGAGGTCCCAGTGGAGATCGAGGATCGACAAGAGCGGGTCCTACGTGGGCGGCCGATTCCTCTTGTGTGCGTCAGATGGCAGCACGAGAACCTCCAGGAGAGCACTTGGGAGCGGGAGGCTCAGATGCGTGCTCAGTACCCCCATTTGTTCCCCTAGTTTTTGATGTATCTTTACGGGGACGTAAAGCCCGAAGGTGGGAGTAATGTAAAGACCCGCAAATTTCAAGGATATTTTTTTCTTAATTTTCTTTGGAATTTTTCAAGAGCGCAGCTTCAGACGGCACCTGATTCCGAGGCCCGGTGTGCCCGGAATCAATTTCCGAAGTTTGGCTCGGGTACGTTCAGTGAACGGACGAGCGGGTTTTTCTATCTTTTGAACCGGTGCCCGGAATCGAATTCTGAGGACACCGATGAAATCGCAGCGCCGGTATTTGCTTAGAAACGCCTCTTCCGGAGTTGCGTTTGCTCAGACGTGGTTTTTAAATTTTGGGGCTTAAAGTCAGAAATTAAATAAAATTTGTGTGACAACTTTATTTTATTTTACTTAAGCTGCTTGGAAGCCACTTGAACTGAGTTAAAGCGGATAGGGTGCTATCCGGAAATATCCTACACCTTGTTAGGATATTTGTGCGGTGGGGCCCGCACGAGCCCCACCATTTCTTTCGCTAAGTAACGCACCCGCGAAAACCCGTCAAAGTAACTGAAAAGTCAACCGACGCATTTTCTTTAATTTCTTAACAGACCATTTAATAGGGCGGTTTATTTCGTGAATTAAATGGGTTGTTTCATTCATTGAATTAATTCAACGAATTTAATGGGTCGTTACTTACACGTTTTGTGTTTGTTGGCAAAATAATAAAATAGACAAACTTGTCTATTTTGGAGGATTGCTTTTGTTGTGGAATTCCTCTGAGCCTCCACCCTCTCCGCGAAGAATGCGAAGAACGCAAAGAATGCGAAGAACGCGAAGAACGCCGACGACCGGAATTCGACGACGCACACCGTGATCTGCGACGTCGACGAGCTCTACCCGCGACGTTCTTCGGCGACGCCTCTTCTTCCGCGGCCGATCCTCGTTCGGAAACTAAGGTGAGAATCGGATCGTTTATTTCTCCCTTTTTAATTTCAATAACAACGGATTTAATTAATTAAATCCGTTTGTTCTAGATATGGAGATCGTCGACGCGACGTTTTTCCCGCGGTGCGACGAACGTCTCTTCCGCGATGACGCGACGATCCCCTCCTTCCGCGACTACCTCACGTCCGACAACGACAAGGTAGGGGTTTATTTTCTTGATGATTCATTCCCGTGTTTTTATTTCTTTTTGAATAAAGAACCGGCATGAATAATTTCAATTAATTAAGATTGAAATGCCGTTTAAAAGAAAAAGGAGTGAACAATTTTTATCATGATTAAAAATTGTTGTATCCCCTTTCTCCCGTTGTTTATGACTAACGCGGAGGGTTAGGATCTAACGAACAAGACCCGGCAACCCTCCGCCGATCTTTTGTTGTGCAGTTTTGGCGGACGACGACGAATCGTGCGGCAGGAGGGATCCGTTGATCCCGCAGTGAAGATCGGCCCCCGGGAGGAGCAATGGCGCAGACGGGAGAGGAAACGGGCCACCGGAGCAACTCCGGCGGCCGGAGGCGGCGGCGCCCGGCGCGCCGCCGTGGAGAAATCCGCCGCGGCTGAAGCCGCGGTGGCGGCGGCCGGTTCCGCAGCCGCGCAGAACCGTGGAGGGACGCGGCGGCCCGGCCACGTCCACGTGACAGGCGGCCCCCCGTGGGGCCGCGCCTTCAATCCAGCCGCGGGGGCGGTGCCCCGCGGCAGCCGCGCTCGGCCGATCGGCCGAGCCGGCCGGACCGGACCCGGCCTAGCCGGGTCGAGCCGGGTCTGGTCGACCCGGTTCGGGTCGACCCAGTTCGGCCGACCCAGGGGGGGTTCGGGCCGAGTCGCCCCGGGCCCAGAACCACCGTTTTCGGGCCTTCTTCGGTCTTTTGCCCATATCTTGGGCCTGGGGCCTCCGATTGACGAACCGTCAGCGGCTACGCGATCCTTAGATCGCGATGGTCATTTCGGTATATTACACTCAAGGTTTCGGAAGACTTTGGGTATGGCCGGGTTGGTACGTACACGAAACCAACCGGGCCCTCGGAGCGGAAACGCTCATAACTTGAGCTACGGACGTCCGATCGACGTACCGTCAGCTGTGGTAGTTTCCTCTAAGTGAGACAGAACTTTTGGCATACTCCGCCTGAGGATCAGACACAGGCGGAGTACGGTCGGGTTGGTTTTGCCCTAAAAACCAACCGGGCCCCTGGGACGAAAATGCCAATAACTCTCAGACCGGGCGTCCGATTGACGCGCCGTCTGTTGCGTTGAGATCCTGTTGTCGATACGGAACTTTTGGATACATCAACTTCGGACTACGTGTCAGTTGATGTATCAGCCTCTTGGCTCGTGGAGCGGACCCTCCTAAACGAGCTCGCTGTGTGCGGGAACCCTAGCGCTGGCTGTGAGTTCGACGACAGAGCAGAGATCCTCCGTGGACTGCGACGACGGCAGAGCAGAGATCCTCCATGGACTGCAACGACGGCAGAGCAGAGATCCTCCGTGGACTGCGGCGATGACTGTGCAGAGATCCTCAGTGGACTGCGTCGACTACTGCACTCAGCGATCCTACGTGGATCAGTGCTACAGGTTCTGTGTGAGCCTGATCCTATGTGGGTTCTTACTACTGGTTCTGTGTGAGCCACTGCCTACAGGTTCTGTGTGAGCCCGATCCTGTGTGGGTCTTTTGCAGGGGTTAGTACCTATCGATCCTTCGTGGGTCCGACGACTTATATGGATCAGTGATCATCTTTGACGTCATCTGAAAAAGTATACCTGGTTGAGCTGAATCTTATGTTACTCTCCTTTGTTGATTGTGTTGAACTATCCTATGTGGATTTACTGTTTACTCTCCTTGTGGATTTGAGTCTTGCTTTCCTGCGTGGATTGAGTTGTTCTTGAGCTCGTGAGCAGAGCTGGAATTGGGGACTTAGGTATATGTATGGGCATATACCTAAGTCGAGTCAGATGTTACTTCGTGATTGCATCTTTCTTTTGTGCTATATCCTTTGTGGATTTCGGGAGACCTTCGGGGGTCTCGCGGTCCTTACTGAGTAGCTTATACTCACCCCTGCACGGGCTATGCCCGCACCTTGTTGTGTTGGATGCAGACGACGGACAGCGCTGATCACGGTTGGGGCGTGGAGCAGGACGGTACCTGGAGGTGGACCACTGGGCGGGACGTGCTCGGAGCGGACGTGGGACCCGAGGAGCCTGGAGGCTATCTGTACCCACCCTTCAGGTGGGATTGCCAGTGGACGACACGAGGCCGCCGTCTTTTCTTCAGTTGCTGTTCTTTACTTTTTCAGTTGTACTTTTAGTTGGGCTTGTATTCCGGCCCCCTTTACTTTTCTGCACTTTGTAGTTACTTTCCGCTTGCTAACTCTGTGGTGGTTGTTACTTATAAAGGCAATGCCTTCCCTGTTTACCGGGATTTTATGCCTTGGTGCTAGTCGCCAGCCCCTGGCCTATGGAAGGCGGGATTGGGGTAGTCACGGCATGGGTCCCGAGGTCGGGTCGTGACAAATGATGTATATAGTATCATGGAATATTGGAATATTTATGTACTGGTCCATTGTGGTTTTCTACAATAATATGGTACCAGTAACCATGAAAAGTGATTGAAATGTTTTTGGAATGTAGATGATAAGCACAAAATGAAGGGATATAGAGAAAATGAAATGAGCTCATGACTGATAAAAGGAAAAAAGTTATATCATGGTTTGAGTATATAGAAATTTTGGGATTTTGGTATGTAGAAAGAGTTACCTTTTGACAGAATTCATGTTTTCAATAAGGTTCTATGGTACTTTCTGTTTCGAGAGAACACATGAGTAAGGAATTCACATGTTTGGAATGTGACCAACAAGATATATAGTATGATAAAATGATTTTATTCACGTTATTGTTATGTGAACTTTCTAGTAATCATTTTATGTACACTATGAGATTGGACAGATGTATTTTGGATAAGTCTAAAGATTTTAAAGGTTTATGTCAGACATCAGATAGGATTGTTTAAGTCTAGGACTTTTTTTCGATATTATTGCAGAAATTTTATTATAAAGTAGTTTTAGAAAAATGGTCAACTAGAAAGATGGGAGACAACCCGTCGCGTCGGACAAGGCTGTGGAAATAGAACCCACAACCGAAGTGAGACAAACCTTTATCGCCTACCACTAGCGTACAAGAAGTCCCTGGTTAGTGGAAAGTAGTTTTATTTTATTACGAGGTATGATAAATAATGTATAAGTCCATTTTTGGAACCACATATGTTTAATCTCACCATAAGATGGACTTATAACTTTTTCTAACCTTTTGTTTGAAACAGATGGAATGACCCATCATTCTATCACATGATCTGATAACACTTCACGAATAACAAATTCAACTTCATTTATTTAAGATATGAAGTGGAAATTGTTCAATTCACAAACAACAGTGAGATTGTACCAAAATCATGTAAGTATTTCTTTTAATTCATCAACATTAGGGAAATGATCTTGAAAACCAAAAATTTTGTCATAGTGCCCTTATATCCGATGAATCAAATGGTACCTTAGATCATCACAAATCTATGGCTTTGTGATTGTTGGTTTTTTCAAAGCCATGCCCTCTACCACTCTCCATCAGAACATGATGGTTATATTTCTCTTCCATATCCATATTTCCACCAATGTTCTCCTATGTGGAAACCCATTGATTACTAAATTTGGGTAACTGTTACGTTTAATACTTTAGTTTTTAAAGTTAAGTTTTGGTATTTCATTTTAAGATGTGGGTTTCAATTAAAGAAACATTAAAATAGAAAACCATGTATGACCCTGATGAATTTTGAGGGCGAAATTCATTTTAAGGTGGGTAGAATGTAACAACCCAATATTTTATGATAAGTATTATTTTTAATTTATTTGATGTCATGTGTTTTATGCTACAACATGATTATCTTGTGCTATACACAACACCGTATTAGATTGTATTATACGCAACCCTATTCTTAGATTGTGTTACACACAAGTTCAAGTTTGTTTGATAATAGTCATTCTACACAACATTGAGTATATATATATATATTCAATGTATCAATGAAAAATGGTTGGATTATGTTATAACGAAATAACAATGGAGTCTTTCACAACACGCAACCCTGACTTGGCTTTAATTACATGCAATCGTGACCTTCCTCGATAACGAGTGTTGTACGCAAAACCAGGTTTCACTAAACAATGATATATTGTTATAATATTATTATGGAATATTCGTTATGAATAGTATTAACTACATTTTTAATTTTATAACATTATTATTCATCTTATAAATTTTATAAAACATTTTATGTGAACAAAATAAATATTTCGGGTAAAATAAGTATTTTTCAAAAAAATATTGTTTTGCCTCCTTTTGATGGCACACCCAAATTAAATATAGATTTTCACATTTTTATAAGTTCAATTTTACAAAATAAACTTCTAATTTTGAATCAGTATATAAAAATTTACATTGGATAATGTTTTGATATTTTTCTAATAACTTTCATATTTTAATGAATAGTACAAACACGCTATATTTTAATTAAAAACATCTTTATTGCTCGTAATAATTTATATGG
This sequence comes from Viscum album, assembly GCA_963277665.1. NCBI lineage: Eukaryota > Viridiplantae > Streptophyta > Magnoliopsida > Santalales > Viscaceae > Viscum > Viscum album. The sequence continues at coordinate 1,816,600,429 of OY728156.1, forward strand.
TTAAATTATAATATTGAATGGTTTTAATGTATAAATAGAATATATGTTTACCGTTTAATAAAATTTATCTCATTATCATTGATTTTACCTTGAATTCGTAGGGTAAATCAATTCAATCTTTTGCAATGTTTTAACCAAAAACCCGTTTTCTTTCGACAACGGGATTAATTTTAATTTAATTTCTGAAACTTTTTTGTATCGAATTTGGAAAAATGGATTCCATATTTGGAATCAGTGGGTCCAAATTATGTTAATAAGATACCTTTTATTTTTTGGAATTATGAATAGTAACTACGGTAAATTTTATTTACCATAGTTAAAGGTAAATCAGGTAATTAAGGGTAAATATAAGATTATACAATTACCCTAACACCTGAAAAAATTCTATTCGATGACTAAAGGATGACCCATATCACCTAAGGGTTGGAATATATTAATTTTATGGACTTCTTTCCTTGAAAATAATTTAATTATTATTAAAACTAAAGAAAGAGACAACATGTCACTCTCTTAAATCTTATAAGTATATTAATTTTAATTTAGTGATAAACTTCATGAAAATTAGAAAATTAATAGTCTCCAAAAATATAATAAAATTATCTACATCATATGAATTTATTTATAATTTTTAGGGATTAAATAATTATCATTAAAGGTGACATAATAGTGATGTTGAAGTTATTGTATTAAGAGAAATATCAAATAAATGGTTTTAAAAATATTATAGTAAATATTATATGAACTATTTAATGTGCTATGCTAATTTTCTAGATAAATATGACATGTTATGAATCTATTAAATCTTTTAGTTTGAACATATATTCTGTATATTGTTTATTTAAATTCAAATAAATGAATAGTTTCAAAATTGACACTATTGTTATTTTATAAAAATAACGTATTATAAAATTGTTTAAAAATCACAAAAATATTTAAAAATTATAAATTAAAATTTATATTGTCGAAAATGTCATAAAGTGTCAAATTATGGATAATTCAAAACACATATGTAATTATTTATAATAATTTAATATTTACAATATTATTACCACAAATAATATTAAATTGATAAATAAGGACAAATCATGTTGATAATGTTTTAAATAAATTCTTAACATGTCTAAATATTATTCGTTGATTATATTACAACCCTATCTCATATAATATTAGGATATGAGTCATTGTGAATGTTTTTATGTGGGGTTGGTATTTAATATAAATTAATATTTCTTATATTTCCAAAGGTGCCTCTCTCCTCCCTTATAAAAGGGCACCTCCTACCTCTTTTCCTCACACCACTTTGTGCCTTCATGCTCGACAAAACCCTGCCAATTTCTCTTCTCCACTTCCCTAAAAACATCCTAGATGTTCTGGTCTTCTTCAAAGACCATCATTATTACCCAAAGAGGAGGTTAAGAAGAGGTGCTTCAAAGAAGAGGTAATGCCCGTTACCGATTCTTTCAACTTTATTTCTTCTTCTACTTATTCCTATTTAGTTGTTTTATTATGAAGTAATAACATAAGTATCACTCATATACTGATATGTTATTATATGTATGAAACAACCCTATTTCACCATCTATCAATCTTATGGAAAACGAAATCACCACGCGTGCGTACGTACGGAATACGGTCTCCACGCCGTGGTGTAATCTATTTTTGATCACCACCTTACTTGGATGGGTATAATGGTGTAAATAAATAACTATATATGATTATTGTAAAGATATATTTATTCTGAAATATTATACACCCACTTAAATACAATTCCAAAATCATGGGAATGAAATCATTTCTCGTGCGTACGTATGGACTACCGTCTCCACGATGTGATGAGATTCATTCTCCATGATAAGGATTCATGAATGATTATAAAGTATGTATAATATGTAATCATGAAATATATGACATAATAATGATACTGGGTTTAAAAATATATATATATGTATGTCATCTACTTAATTCCATTCAATTCAATAAGGAAACGAAAATAGCGTTCGTGCGTACGTACGACCTACCGTCTCCATGAATGGTGTATTTCATTCCTTTTATCGATCTACAATATTTATGTATATGATGAATATATATTATATATAAATCATGTTTTACATTATGGAATTAATTAAATCAGTATATAAGTAATAATATCAAGAAGAACAAGTCCAAATATGTATGATAAATAAAACGATTTTACCCAAAATGCTGATTTAACATGGAACTTACAAAAGAGCGAGTAATATAAAGTCATAAGTGAACCATATATGATATCATAACAATGAATACGATTCTATAATAAGTCAATGACATTATTTAAATCATTATACAGGAGGTTCAGATACGTACGAAGCATATCGGACCTATGGTAAAGGATAATTATTCCAATCTCATTCTTATCCAAGATTGTTTATTTGTAAGTATTTACTGGGGTAATGTTTATTATCCATGTCCATATATTCTCAAAAAAATTTCATAAAAGGTTTAATTTTTTCCCATGTATTTTTAAAGTCGTTCTTAACCCTTTTTTTAATTTTACCACATCGTATGGAAGGAATATTTCTTTTGTTTACCATACGAGGTACTTTTTGACTTTTCCGACAAAAGTACGAGAAGAATGTTATTTTTAACTTATTCGGCGTGAATGGATTTTTACAGTTTTATAAAGTATTAGTTTCATGAAGATTCTGCTGAAAGATTTCATGACTATTTTCAACAAAATCCTTTTCTTTTAAAATTTCATGAAATTTTGTGAAATGAAAATTATTTTGAAGAAGAAAGGATATTTTCCTCAATAATTCATTTCAAGTGTTTCATCAAAACCATTTTCCATATAAGATGACATTATTTCATATGTGTATGTTTCAAGTATGTTGTATCTATGATTTACATGGTTTCACCTTTCTTATGATGAAATATAAATTTATGTCGATTATGTGATTATGGGATGATGTTTATGAAACCCATTTTATTCTTTAGGTTATGATGAATGTTTTAAGTTTATTTTGTGGCACAAGTAAGAATGATTTCATTATGAGATGGGTGGGAACTATATCTCTCTCCAATGCATTGGGTAAAGATTTATATCTCATGAGATAGACATGGCTGGAATGGTATGTTAATCTGGTTCGGTGTTACAGGATTGAAACGAGGAGTGAACTCGATTCAGAAAGGGACTTTGTCCACTAAGATGGTCTTGGCAGCAATGCCTTGACTACTATGGAAATCATAACATGTGCTGAATAGTTGCTACAATTACGTGTTTTATTCCCATTATATTTTAGCATGGTTGATGTTCCATTATGATATATGCCTTACATACTTCTATGATTTTTGTCTTTGCTCAAGATTTTGATGGTTAAATTTCATGTTCATGTTTTTGATTTCAAATGTTTATTGACTGTTTTATGTTCTATATGTTTTCCCTTTCTGAGAATTTGAGCTCACCCTGTTTATGTTTTATTTTCCCCAGGAAATAAAGAAATGTTTTAGGTAAGGAAACAAAAAGATGAAGAACGCTATGGGAGTTGTTGAAGATCTTTCAACATGATTAGAAATATATATTCAATGTTTCCAAAGACACTAAACTATTACGATCCATGAGTTTTGGTTTTTTTTGTTATATATTAAGTATTCTGCCAAAGTAATTTAATGTCCATGTATGTCAAGCTTTGGGTCTCTATAGAGTCCCCTTATTTGAATGTCTACACAAACAACACTGATGAAGGTGGACCAATATGAGGCAAGTCAAATAGAAATATATCGAATAATCAAATTTAACCACTTGAAGAAAACAAAAATCTTCCCTAACCTCAATCAAAACACTTACAACTAGAGACATTGATATATTAATTTCAACATAAATTCATGGTTTGAAAGGGTGGGTCTAGGTCATAGATATATAATCATATCCCATAATATATATAAATATATTTCCAATTAAATGAATAATATATAGATTTTTGAAGGGATGGAGAAAACCAAGTAAACTAACAAAGGTAGACTTGGTCTAAGGATATGAGTTCATGTTGATGTCATAGAATAATCAAAAAAATAAAAATAAAAAATCATCATTACACCAATGATATTTGGAATATGTGATGGAGAAGTCATCTTCATTTAAAAATGAAAACCATAATGTGTAGTGAATCAAATAACCCAATTGTACCATTCTTTTTCAAATCCAATAAGACATTGATGATTTTCTCGATTGATCCCATATATGGTAGAAACTAAATGAAATGTACAAACATAGAATTTAAGGGGATATTATATGATTTAGGGAACAAAAAATGGGAGAGTGGTAGCTTTGGGGTCCTATTATAGATGGAAGGTACCTTTAGGATGAGTAAGATGGGGGAAATCATAAATAAATGAAGGGAGGGTAAATTTGGAAAAGGTATTAGGGAGAGTTGAATGCATACCATTTGAGGGTCCCTGTCCACCTTAATTATGGGGATGGAGAGGGGTGATAGCTTTATTCACTGAACCATGTTGAGAATAGTGGACTAGATTCCAGGTGAAAAAAATAATGTATAAATATGATCAATATAAAATGTATAAAATTTTTATGGGATTGGGTCTATATCCCCTTTGACCATAGTCAACGCGTTAGTATTATTTTGAGGTTATAAACTGAATGGACCCAAAATAAGCAACAAAAATATAACTTTTTTAAAAAAAATTAATAGAAAGAAATTAAATAAAAAGAATAATAATAAATAAATAAATAAGAAATTTTCTACTATGAATGTATAAATATTTTATAATGTTATTTTTTATGGGATAGATAATGTGTCCTTCTAGAGGTGACATATGATAAATTAATTTCTTTATAATAAATATTCTTATTTTTTTTACCAACATTTTTTATTATTTTTCCAATATTCTTGTTATTTTTAGTTTTAAACTCTTTTTATAAGGAAATGGATACTTTTACTCATCATTATGATATAACCGGATGTGTTATTATTAGTGGTTTTAAATTCCAATTCAAATGGGTTTCTTGATTATAGTGTAATATGTATGGGTATTATACTTTCTCTTGTTCTTGGGCATTAAATATGAATGAATGGTGTGACCGCTATAGAAAAAAAATATAGGCGACCCCAAAATATGTCAACAATGTATTGTGAAAGGTGATATAAGTTATAAGTAATGGGATAATCCTATGAGATATTGGTATTTTATAGCATGAAAAATCCTTTACAAGTGTTATTGTAAGGGTGAATTTAAGGATAATGTCCCATGGTTGATAAATGATATTCTTGAAGTATTTTATAAAGGACATATTTCTATTTCCAATGGTATGTGAATGAGTTAATTTTATTAAGGAATGTTTAATACATTTTTTATAATTTTTATAGGATTGTTTTTAAGGAAACATATTAATGTATTTTTAGTTTTTTCAATAATCCCACAAGATATTGATTTTAAATTAAAGATTGCATATAAAATTTTTCATGAATTATATAAATAAATTAAGCTCTTTCCATATAATATTAAATAGATATTTAAGGTCAAATTTTTATTTTTAATAATGAAAACTATACAATGGTTATGAATTTTCAAAATTGAATAATAAAATTATTTTCACTTACATCACCTAGAAATTTTTTTTTCTCATCCAACATATTAAAATTATATATCGTATGGCTTATGGATTAGTTTATGAGTTAATAATTTTAGTGTTCTAGACATTGGATTTACATTTAATGAAATAAGTGTGGCTCTATAAAGAACGTGAGATGATGAAAAATGGAAACATTGTGGAAATATAATAATTATAAAGTAATTTTTTACATAATTATCTAAAACTATTTAACAAAATATCATATAAATAATTGAAAGTAAAAACCTTTTTATAAATATTGTATTTATGGTATGAATATGGTACGAGTTTTTGTTTTTTTGGTATAATAGTAAAGGATTATATTAAATTAGATATTAGGAATAAATTATAAGAAACATTAAAGAGTCTATAATTTATGTCTGAATTCACATAAGATAGATTTTGAATATTAACATGCTAATTTATCTATTCCATGTATATTATGAATGGTTTTTCTAGGAGGAAACATGGTTGTTTAGGTAGAAAGGAATCAGGGGATAATATACCTCAAAGAAAACAACTTGGAATGGATGGAACAACGATGTTTTTAAAAGTTCTGACTCAGTTTATATAGACTATTAATAATGGAACCCTTTTAGTTGAGTGACCAAATTATCTACCTCAAAACACTTATTAATGGAGGATTTTATATAAAAGAACCCTACGACTATGGGTACATCCTCAAATACTATGAAAGATATGATATGGATTAATTATTTATAGATCGTATGTTAATTTTATGAGATGTTTGAAAATTAAAAATTAACTATTTATGTATATATTATTTTGATATTATTGATAAAAATTTACCACGTGAAATTTAAAAATTCTATATTGTCTATGGATTAAAAATATCTTACCCTACACCATGAGAGTAAAATTTATTCATTTTACTCAACATAAAAACATATTTATAAATATAATTAATTAATCATGAATTCATATATTATGATGATGTTGTGCAGTGTGACATGAATGTATAGATATATTGTGCGAACATTTACCCATACTGTATAATAAGTGACCCATGGGGGAAAAATAGGGATGAATTCATATAAGTGGCCTTAATTTAAGGACATTCAGTTACACTCCAAAAATAAATATGGAAGGAAACCATCTATAGAATTTTTTATGATATATTTGATGTTTTGGTGATATGTATATCCTAGAAACGTGGATCACAACATGAAATAAATGAGCAATGATAATGATCTTATGGGTAATCAAAAGTGGTCATTGAAAAATTTAATTTCATTGAGTTGGATAACTATGAATAAACATATTCAAAGATAAATTCTCAAGGTGTTAATCATCATGATATGAAATATATGGGTTTAAATGATTATATGCAATATGCCCAAACATGAGCTTTTAGATTCAATATGTGAAATTTAAATCTACTTTTATTATAAACAGAAAATTAAAATTAAAAAGATCATATTACAATATCAGGCCTTTTCCGATCTAGGTTTTAGATAATTAGACTTATACCATAAAAATATCAAATTTCCACAATAATTTAAACAAAATTATTGATGTGTGTTTAGTACTTATATGATTTCATTACTAATTTTTAATTCTTTTAAGCATGTGGGAAAAAAATTAAAACATATGGTGAGCATTTGTTTTCCGGGTTAGGGTTTTTAAAATTAGTGAAAATTCATTTAATTACTATTTATTTTAAAAAATAATTATTGAAAGTTTATATAAAATATAAATATTATATATATATATATATAATAATTTTAAAAATGATTCAAAAATACAAAATATTCTAAAAAAATCAAAAAATTATTCATTTTAAAACCATCCGATTTCTCTTGAAAATTCATTTCAGATTAATAAAATTTATATTGATTAAAATGTACTCAAAAGATCATATCAACACCTTGTGGTAAAAAGAAATATATCTTGTAATAAAATGTCTTATGGGGATTTGGGTTTATTTTCCATTCCTCATTCTCCTTCCTGGTTCCCAAGTGCTAAAACAAATCTCTTAGAATTTTTTTATGATTTATATTCATCATAAAAACCCAATTATTACCTTTAAAATTATTATAATATATATATATATATATATAATTTTAAATGAATAATATAATTTAATATCCCATAATACTTAAAAAAATATTTAATTGTTATTAGAAATAATAATTTTATAGAATATAAATACATTTTTAATACATGGACAAAAATGATTTATTATTAAAAAAGAAGCTTATATAAAATGCATAATATGTCGATAAAAATTATAGATAATGGAAATATATACATTCATGGGTGAAAATACTAGATATTCCATTAAAATATAATAAATCATATTAAAATAATGTTTTTTAAACAATACACTTAACTAGAGTCTGACTCATCACATATGTTTCTTTATCTATATCTTCTCCAAAAAATCTGTTTTCATAATAGCTTATGACCATAAATATGGTGTTCTCTCCAAAAAATACCTCTATAGTGTTGAAAGGGAAGTGTATAATATAATTTGGTAGAGTATATTAGAATAAAATTATTATGGTGAAGAAATTATGTGAAGAAAAGTGTCGCTCTTTATAAATCAGGAATGTTGTAATTTATGAATTAATTAAAATATTAAAATATAACATGGCTATTATTGTGTTAATGAATTAAAAAAGGACTAGGAATATAAAATGTAATAAAATATAGACAAAATATTATCATATTGGCTTTATTCAAGATTTATGTGACTTTTATGCGATTTTATGTAATTTAATAAAATATTATATTCGTGAAATATAATTTTTTTAAATTTTATTGTAATTATGACTATAAAGTCATAAAAAACAAAAAATATATAAAATAATTTTATTATATCATATAAATGTCATTGTTAACTAAAAATATCATTGATCAGATTAATTAGTACATATTATATTTGATTCAATGTTTTTAATATCCAATATTTTTTTATCTATTAAATTTAAAATTACTGCAACATCATTGTGAATGAATTTAATGTATTTATTTTTCCCTAAAAATAAATAAATTCCTTGACTAATATATGTATGATAAATTTATAAATACTATATATTGTAAACAATATCATTTTCAAAACCATATATTAAATGTTTTACTAATTCAAAACAATAGTTTTGACAACTTTTCTTTTTTTAAATAATATATTATAAGGGGATTAAAGAGATTCAATAAGAATCCAGAAGGTCCAAATATAGAATAAAATATAACAATGTCTGACACTAACACATCTAACTTTTTTATTATAATATTATGGACATTTAATGGTACTTATAATTTTAACTAATATGATTTTATTAATTTTTCATTTCCATTCACAAGAAGTGCATCAGTGTTGTATTAGAATTACTATAAATTATATAATATATAATAATAAAATTTAATTAATGTCATAAAAATAAATTAACCAGGGTCAACATAATCATTTAGATTCATTAATTATTAATATTTACACATATCCATGTCATGAAACCATCATTAATTTTTTAATTTTACTTTTCATGCCAAGCAGATGCATTGCACAAGAATTCTGATAAGATTCATGTCATAAAATTACAAAATTTAAAACAATCAGTCAAAAACAGTAGTTATAAATAGTAAATTAAAAAATTCATGAAATGACTTTTCAAAAATCCATGATTATCTATATTGGACCAAATTTGGCATTCTCAATGTTGTACAGACACAACACCATCTCTAACAATGATTTTTATATTTATCATTGGTTAATTTATAATTTATATATTCTATATTGTTTTTGAAAAATGAATATATAATAACATCACACCATTGTAATTTCATATATTTAATTTATTAATATATCAAAATTATATATTAACAAGACCACAAAAATTACCGTATTTTAAATAAAATATACTTTATCACAATTGTAAATAGTTTTATGTTTTTTAGAAAATTCTAAGAATGTCACCTTAGATTAATTTTGATATTTTAAATTTAGAAAACAAAAATTTATTTTCTCAATTAAATTTTCAATATCATCCAAAAAATAATTATATTGTTTTTATATAAATAATAATAATTTTTTTCTAGAAAACATATTTCTAAATATTAAAATTAAATTACTACATATTATGATATTATTTTCTAAAAAATTACAAATAAAATAATATTATTTAGACCGTTATATTTATTTCATTATGTGGTTAATCTTTTTCATACCCGCCAACATAATGATAATGTTATAATGGTCACATTTAGATAATAATATTTAGTTATTCATTTAAGCTCGATATGGACTAGCGATTCCTTTTAAAATATCGAGATGTTACATCCCCTTAAATGATTTGAAAACATGAAATTTTCTCGTTAGACTTATGAAAATTATGAATTTATTTCTTCAGGAATCGAATGACTAGATTTTTATAGTTATCAAAAATTTTCAATGAAGAAAAATTTTATCGTGAAGATTTTATTTTTAAAATGAAAAACACATAATTAGAAAATCAACAAGATAATTTTAGTGATAAAAAATCTAACAACCCCAAATCAATGCTTCAGGATTTAGTACTTACAAATTTACTTTATTTTTTTATAAAATAATATTGAAAAAAAAACACAAAACAATTTACACTCAAGGACAATTACCATACAAGGATTTAGTGAATTATATATATACATTTTAAATTTGAAAAATATGTACATAAATTTAAAAAAAACTATTTACATGCACATAATCATTATATGAATTATATACCATATTTAATGTCTTCTAAACTTTAAATAATGTAATTTAAAAAATAGGGAGTGTAATGATTTTCCATTTAAGGGTCTTTCAAATCAGGTAAAATCAAGTTAATAAATAATTATTTTTAAAAATAATTTTTAGTATTGTATATTCAATATAAAAATTATATATATATATATAATAATTTTCAAAATGATTCAAATATACTTAATATTTTAAAAATTGATTTAACAAATGATTCTTCAAAAAATAATTTGATATATCCCAAAAAAATCATTTGAAGATAAAAATATATCTATTCACTAAAACGCTACTCAAAAGATATTATTAAACCCTTTTGACCCGACCAATATCTTTAATGAAATAATGAATTTTTTGTCCTTGATTTCACCCACCATTTCTCATTGTCTCACCTCATACCCAAGTGTCAAATCAAATCATGGAGAAAATATTTTTGAAGATATATCATTCTCAAAAATAACCCATTATAACCATTCAAATTATTTCATATATTATTTTCATTGAATAATATAATTTAATAAAATCTCTCTTTTAAAAAATATCATTTTTATGAGAAATCAATTTTTTCTATAATATAATTAGATTTTAGAACATGGAAATAAATTAATTGAAATTAAAAAATACATTGTATAAAGTGTATAAAATGTCAATAATATTATTAGGTGATTTCATTATCTATAATCATAAATGAATATAATAATGTTTATATGAAAAATTAATTGCCTATAATAAATAATATATCACTAAAACCAATCCCCTTACCTTGAGTCTGAAATGTCACATATGTTTCTTTATCCACCTCTTCTTCAAAAAATAGCATTGCTTAACACCTCAACACCACAAAATATGATTTTTTGTATAAACTAAAAACATTATAATGTGTAAAGGGGTGTGGGGAAAAGAATATTTTGTATGATATATAGTAGAGATATAAGGCACAATGTGATTAAATTAAGTGATGGAAATAATACCCATTAATAAATGTGGTGAGGGGAAATTTATGAATTACATGGAATATTAAAATATAATTAGGCTATTATAGTGTCAAATACATCAAAATAGACTAAATAGATAAATATAATCGCTTTTTAGACCATATATATTCATATTTGGTATCATTATATATTTTTGGTAATTTTTATATAATATAATATAATATTATATTTATTAAATCTAAATTTTTTCAAATTTTACATTATTCACAACTATAATATAAAATAAATAAATAAAGATTAAAATGAAAATCAATAAATTTTATTATTCTTATAAACTTTTTAGTTTTCTAGATAATTCGAGGATCATCTTAATTATATCATATTGTCTTATTTTAATATTTTTAAGAAGATGTATTATATTTTTCTACTAAATTACTAATTACATAACCATTATTGTGAATTAAATTTTAGAATTTAGTAGTTTCCTAAAAATTAAAAATATATTATAATTATTAACATAAAATTTGTATGTTTCCAAATACTATTTATGCTTGGAAATATTTTTTTTAAACAACATATTAAAATTTTATACTAATTTAAAACCATAGCATGAACAATGTGACATTCTGTTAAATAATATATTGTTACGATATTAATTTTATTCCATGTGGATAAAAATTATCCATAATTATAAAAAAAATATGGTTATGGTAGAATGTTACACATAATAATGTTTTATTCAATTTTATTTATCATTTAATGGTTCTTGTGAAATTTATTAAAATTATTTTATTGATTATTCATCTTATTTTCATAGCACTACAACAGCAGTGAAAAATAATTAAATTTAATTATATAATATATTATAATAAAAAATAAATTTATATAAAAAATTAATGTATTTATATTCTATATAATCATTTAGATTCATCCATTTTATATATTTACTAATATTTATGTCAAGAAAACATCATTAATTTGGAAATATTACTTTTATTTCTTGCCCAGATATTTCACATGCATTGGGATCAATTAATTATTCATGAAAATAATTTTCAACGCTATTTTATTATATATAAGGGTCCAAATTTAACTTTTCCACTATGGCACATGAAGTACATCGACACTTAAAACAAATTTTATATTTTTCATGAAGTAATTTTTAATTCATATGAACTGGAATATTTTTGAAAAATATTTATTTAGTAATATCATACTATAGTAATTTCATAAATCTAATAAATTTATATTTCACAATTACCTAGTAAATATACTACAAAGGATATCAAATTTTTTTAAAAACTGTATTTTTTACTATTCACCAAATATTTATGTTTTTTCAAAATATTCTAAAAATGTCACCATATACTAATTTTGATATACTTATTTTAAAAATGTAGTTATTTTTTTAAAATAAATTTTTTAAAATCTAAAAAAATTAATTATATTGTTTTTACATAAAAAGAAATCAAAATTATTTTTGATGAAAACATATTTCTGAAGATTAAAATGGATTTATTAAATATTATGTTTTTATTTTCTAATAATTTACTAATATAATAATATTTATTGAGATTATTATATTTATTTTATAAATTAGTTATTTTTATTCATACTTTCTAACATTACGTCTAGGTTTGAAAGGTTACATTTAAATAATAATATTTAGTTGTTCATGTATGCTTGATCTGGGATGTTACATTATAATGTTATTATTACAACACATGTAAAACCCTCACATGATGTTTTTATATGTACAATACTTTTTTATTCAGACTATACTAATGTCTTGTCTAATTTGGTAACCACTAATTCTTTTATATATTGTATATTTTCAATTAAAATTTAAAAATATTCCCTAGAAATGATCTCATAACTCTTGGTAAAATATCATGGATCTATTATAATGTAAATAAAAATGTATATAAATTTCAATATTATAATATCTAGAACATATTTTCTTAAATAATATGATTTCATTCCTATTTTAGTTTTTAATGTTTTTTGGAATGTATTAGATTTCAATTATCAGGTTAAGATATATTGCTGACCTAAAGAATTCATATTCAATATTTTGAGTATGTTTCATTTTTTATATAATAACGAGTTTATACCAATGATGTAATATCATTAATTTAAGAATATAATAAGGGATGGAAGTGAAATTTATCATTCACATGTTTTTTAAATTAAATGAACACTTAAATTCGGTCGTGTTCTAGTAGTGAAATAATATTCGGACATATTTTTTGATGGGTTCTCTAGTGTAATTCATAACAACGATTTTGAATTTCAGATTTCATACAATATGAATGTATTATAATTAATTAACCTCTTAATAAAATGTATTTATTTGAGTTACAATACCTGAAAAAATTATTTACAGGATTTTCATTCATAGGGTTTCATCTACCACATAACATGATCATAGGGTTCTACCATTTCATTTGTTTGAAGGAAGTAGAGATGCATGTGACTTTTATTTGATAATAGGGAACTCAGAAAAATAAATTTTATGATTAATTATTTTTTTGTTCATGTCCAAGATTTATTTGACCAAATTTAGGGTGCACAATATTTTTCAAATTTTGAACGTAGGTACAGGTATCACCAACTAAATGTGAAAGAGGAAGTCATTATGAGGACAGTGTTCTATACAATTTTATGCTCATTATTAGTTATTGGTTATTACTTTCGGGTTAACAAATAAACATATTATATAATAAGATGTAATTAAAAAATATTTCAAATTGTATTTAGATAAATATGTGGTTGTGTTTATTGGTGATATTTTGGTTTAACCTATAACATATAAAGATCATGAAAAAATTCTAAGGATTGTTTTTTATATATAAAAATATTGTATGTTGAACAGAAAATTCTGTAAATGTGAATTTTTTGATATAATATGTTTCTTTTATTGGGAATACGATTTCTAAATATATTATAACTTGTTGTCACTTCAAAACTAATTTTTTGGGAGAGTTTTAAAGGCCTAAAAATGTCAGTAATACTCTATATTTTCTTGAATTAGTGGGTTACTATATTTGGTTTGTTGAGAACATTTCTATGTCATCTATCCCACAAACATCTTTAATTCTATTGGGGGTTAAATTCATCTTGATAAAGGAATGTGTTGAATTATTTTATTAATTTAAAATAATATTGGTTATTGATCTAATTTTTTTTCTTTCTAATAAGAAATTGTTTATTTTAATATTTATTGTGATTCATATCTTAATGGACACGGTTTTTTCATAGTGTATAATTATTATGTAATTATTTATGTATCATAGTAATTGAAACCACATGAGATAAATTATCAAACATAATAACTAGATATTTCTGTAGTAGTTTTTTATTTAAAAAACATAAGGCATCAATTATATGGTGATAATTGTGAAATAAATTCTGATAATAAATGTTTAAAGTTTTTATTAACTAAATAATAGTTGAAAATGATGTAGATAATATAGATAAAACTGATTAATGATAATAATTTCTGAATTCATTAACCTCAAAATAATATATATAAGCTAGAATATTCCTTGACTCAAATAGATAAACCATCATTTACAATGTTATGAATGTAATGTGATCTATTGGTTAATTATTTAATAGGCATTGGGATAAATTTTTGAATGTATAATATTCTTATAATTTATCATGGGTATTTGTGAAGTCATATTTGTTAGAAAAAAATCCTATCAATAGATAAAGAACATTATTGTTTACATTAAATTGTATAATTGGTCAAACTATGTATGAATTATTATTTTAATAAGGATAAATAATGTGTTGCCAAATTTTAATAGTTTTATTCTATTCTTATTGATTCCCTAATAGAAGAAGAAATATTTAGGTGAAACTAAAAACTAAAAATTTTATATTCATCTTGGAAGTAGTAATATGAATAGTGACCATTGGTAATATTTTATGTGGGATGGAATGAGGAATGACATTGCAGATTTTACCCTAAAATATTTTACTTCTCAGAATGTTAAAGCTGAGTAACATCTACCAATGTGGATTCTTACACCTTCCCCATTTCCTAAATTTTAATTGGGATGATTTGTCAATGGATTTTGTGTTGATATACCAATGTCGTGTTTTGGTAACAACATGATTTGTGTTATAATTAATAATTTTATTAAATTAAGGTATTATATTACAATATTAGATTCAATTTATATGAATAATATTTTGATATAATTTATCTTAAATATATATTCATATTACATGGAGTACCTTTATCAATTGTATATAATTGGTATTTGAGGATGAAATAATTTTTTTGAAAGAAAATACCAAGTTTATGTATACTATATTAAATTCTGTTATTTAATTTCATCCTCAATATGAATAAAAATTGTTGCATATAAATTACAATTCAAAGGATGTGATTCTAGATTAATCAGTATTTTATCATGGAATTTGGGACTATATCCTAATTTAGATGAATTTTATTATATTAAAAAATTTTAGTCTAGTATAAAGATGTCTCATTTTAGTGAATGTTACCGAAAATGATGCTTTACTTAGGAATGTTGGGATGATGTCGGTCGGAATAATGTTCCAAAAAAGAATTGGTAGAAGAGATATTTGTAATTGAAATATTGATTCTATAACTCATTACTTTTGTAAAAATTAGAAAAAATGTTTATGCAGATAACCAAAGGAATTACTTTACTTTTTATTTTTGTGATCATATTTTATTCAAAGTGACACTTTCAAAAATTCATATGAATTTTTTTAAAAAAAATGGGAATGTTAATTCTATTGTATTTTTTACTGTTTTTTATTAAATTATGTATAGTTTTGTATAATTTTAATACACAGTATCCTTATATATTTTTCTATATTATGTATATGATGTGTCTGATGATTCTTTTATAATAAATTACATAACATATATATCTTATGTTATAAGTCCTAAAGTTTATCAATTAGAGAAGAGACTATCTATTGAAAAAATTTCAATTTAGATGTTAGATCATACAAAAAAGTTACAATTAAATGAGGATATTATACATGTAATTATTTTATGGAATAATAACATGTCTGGGGGAAAATCCTTGTAATAATAAAATGTAACGAGGTAAAAATACCTTAACATGTTTATTTAATGAATAAATTCTGGTGAAAAAATCTCTTAAGGGTGAGGGGGAACATGGAACTCCAATAATTCTTGAACAAAAAAGATGTTTTATGTTTTATAATTATTCATTTTTTGGATTCGTTTTCATCATTATCTTATATATGGGTTTATATAATTTTTCAGTCAGAAAATTTAATTATTTAATTTAACTATATTTTTTAAAATAATTTACATGGATTTATTTTAAAATTTTCTAATAATATTAATATAACAATAATTATTTACTTTTTGGAATTATAATATTGAATAATGATTAATTTATTATTTTAATATTTTTTGAAAAGTTTTTTTACTTAATAGTGAAAATTATAATTTTCCCAAAACTATTATTTTCAATAAATAATGTATCTTAAAAACCCTCAATTCTTTAGATTTGGATTTAAAATAACATAAAAAAGTTTTTATTAAAAATAAACTCTGTAATTAAATATTAATCTATATTAATTATTTATTTGGTATAAGGTCATTTTTATGCATAAAAGTATAAATTTATAGTGAAACTATTTTTATTATATTTTGATATTATATTAAATGTAATTTAATCCAAAAAATTATTTCATTTATAATGGATTCCATATTTGGATTTAGGTGGAAGAAATATAGTAATGAGAATAATTTTATTTTTCTCAATATGATTTGTAATAGTGGAAATAATGTATCACCATGGTAAAGGGGAAATAATGTTAATTAAGGCAAGAAATTTGTGTTAATTACAGAAGATTCCATATTAATTCTTTTTGTTGATTCTATTTCAACCCTCAGCACTTTATAATAAAAAATGGTCACTATTGGGGCTAATATACAATTCTTAATACTTTTTAGTAGTTATATTTTATAAAAAATTAATGTATTCAATTCCCCCCACATATCAAAGGGAAAAGACTCTACTCCATTCCATGTAGATTCTAAAAACTTTTGTTTAAAAAATCCATACCCAAATATCGTCAGAACATCCATAAAAATTTAATACAGGTATTTTCCATATTAATAAAAAATCATATAATGAATAAGGTTTAAGATAACAGGAGATATATGATGTGATATTATAGTTTCTAACCAACATATTTCAATTTTATTACATCTTTTAAAAGCATAAAATAATTATAAACTATGATTATATAATAAAATTCATATATTATATATAATTTATATTTCGTAATGAATAATTTTTAATCCTTTTTCATCACATTTTCTATCATATGATAAATGGAAACAACCATCATTTTTACATTTGGCCTACCAACTCTATGAAGCATAGTTTTATATATTTAATCATTGGATCCTATGAATGGTTAAAATGATGGATAAAATTAATATATATAATATTTATGATAAAATTATGATTATCTAATGATTTTATATTGGAATGTATTATTAAGTTACCAGATTTTAGAAAATGATAATGTCACTTCTATGTCTATTAGGACTACCACATCCACAATGCTATATGATTTGTTTTTAATCATCACATTAAAATGATTACTATAAGGATGAAACAAATGTATAAATATTAAATTAATATAATTTTTATGTTTATGGGAATGAAAAATTTTACCAAAATTAATTGTATTCCACCATATAGAAAAATAAAAACACCATTCATGTGTGTGTATGTACTACCATCCCCATGAAAAAGTTGTCAATTTTTCATAACATCCTTATATGGTTGGTATCAAAAGTGTATCTAGTGAAAATTTTGGGCAAATAGAACATTTTTAGTGTTTTTGGGTATTTTATTCCTAACCACATTTATCATCATCAATGAACATAGGTTGTTTTGACTCTATAACCCGAACGACCCAAAAACATCAAATATAAAATCAACCACTTTAGTAACTAAATTTTTTTTGTAATAATTAAAATAAGATAAATTACAATTTTTTAATTGAAAATAAAAATATTTATATTGAAATTTTAAATCAATTATAATTTTTTTGGGAAATAGTGAATTTACAATTCAATATGGGACTTTAGTTAAGAGACATTATTTTAAAAATATTATTTTAAATTTTCCCTAAATTTTTTTTCTTCTATACCGAGGTTATTTTTAATTATTTATAGAATTTTGATAATAATTAATAAAAGGATGATTATATGAATTTTTTGAAAAAAACATACATTATTTACAATTTAAGATACATGAATATTTTCAATATTTTCCATTTATATTAGTTTTTGTTTTAAAAAAAGAGTAAAATAATATTTTTCTTAACATTTAATGATTTAATAGTCCTCCCTATAGTCACAGATATTAATTATTATCAATACTACCTTAATATAATCCATAGATATCTTCAATGAAATTATTTATCTATATATTCTTTTATTTTTTAGATTTAAATTTTTTTCAAGGGAAATATAAAATTTTCTCATCTTTAAGAGAAAAATATACGTAATAATACATATAGAATTAAATTAAAATATAAAAGTGATTTTATTATTAATGGGAATGATATAGGGGTTTTATTATATATATTGTTCTTGTAAATTTTATATGATTTGTGATTGAGCCTGATATAATCCTGATGATGGGTGAGACAAATATAGATCTCAAATAAAAAGGGTAAATTTCTGGAGTATACCAGTAATAAGTTACTCATATGAGATTTGAGAGCTATTTGGTTGGGATATTCTATTGTAAGGATTATTATAAATATAAATTTATGGATAAGTTCCATATATAACTATATGATATTCATGATATGGTTTATATAATAAATCATTTTATTTAAAAAGTAATGAAAATGAGATTATATTATCAAGAATGTTTATGATTTTTTTAATAAGGATAATGCGTTGTTTCTAAAAGAATTTTAATAATCTAATTTCATTTTTTCAAGAATCACATATGATTAGGATATTTCATTTATTATTTCAAATGAAATTATTTATGAATACTATGAATAAAATAAATTTTCCCATGATATTATTTTTATATTTTTGGTTAAATTTTTTATTATAGAAAATATAATATTTATTATGGATTTATTAGGATTTCAAACTAAAAAGTGTGTTTAATTAGTTTTATCTCATTTACTGGTTTTTTTCATAGCCCAAATTTTCAACAATTTTTATATTTGGCCTATGTATGAGTAAAAAAATTAATAAATATTGGGTCCCATATTTGGGTGTTCCATGAATAAAAAAAGTTTTTCTTTATATGGATCTTTTATCGAGGATGAAATTGATGCATTGTGGAAAAGATATCTTTGTTATGTAATTTCCTATCAAATTATATTAAACTATCAACTAAAAATGACATATAAATGTATGAAAGTATAAAATATATTATAAATCAATTATTTATGGGATGAATTAGTTACGAGTAATTATATATTGTATAAATATTCCTCATTTTAATAATATCAACTAACACTTGTTTTGTTTCTAATGAATTATGGGGTTTATAATAATAAAAATGTTTTTTTGGATTTTTTTAAAATTTGGATAATTATTGAAGGTTCCAAACATGATGGAAAAATATTGTATTATAATAGAATACACTCTACATTAAGTAATAATGATAGTATGATAAAATTCATTAATGTTTTGGAAATCCCATAAAATAAGTTTATCGATTGATAGATAAGATAACGGTTGCATGATCATGGAAGTGACTTAAAATAAAATTTTCAAACTATTGATGATATCAAATTAAATATGTCAAGATACTTCACATTGAACATCCAAATGACCACATGAACGATATAAAATGATATCATGTTTAATTTATCAGTTACCACGTGAAGGGAATAAAGTGACTATACAATATTGGAAAAATAAACAATACAACTAAATCTAATTTTTTGAATGGCAATCTAGAGATATTATAACTTTACTATGTGTGATGTTACAATAATATTTAACTATAACAACAATTTGTGAAAAATCTATGATTAAAAAAGATCAAAATTAATATTTATAGGATTAAAATTTATTGAGACTTATTGGAGAAGTTATGATCTATTATTCAAAGACTGATCATTCCTCAATGATTTCATTATGAGTAGGGATCATAAAATAGAAGGGATCTACTCTATTGAATGAATTAGGGTGTGGTTTTTTTCTATTTAAATTACTGTATATTATCTCTAACAAACATTACTATATTTTCAACGATGAAATAAAAACACTCTAAATAAGTAAAATTTGTGTAAAATAATTATTTTAGAGCCTAAATATTAATTAGAAAGGTAATTTACAATTATTTTCAATTGAAATTAGATCAGAGATCTAGTAGCATTAATAATCAAATAATTTCCCTTTTATATCTATTTTGTTAAAATTTTGGGTTATGTTTATTATTATTGAATATTTGTTGAAAACATATCTTATACAAAATTTTGGTGTACTAAGATACTCTTTCTAACCTTCTTCAGTGACTATTTTATCAGATAATGAAATATAGACGAGTCTTTGAAAACCTAGAATTTTTTATGATAATATTCTTTATAAAATCCTTGATTTATATCGTGGATATGTTTATTAGATTTTAGTTATAATCATTGGTAGTGACTTTCTATCATTTGATGATGATAAAACACCAAATTGGTGAAATAGTATTATTCGTATCATATGTATGCTTTATTTTTGTTTATATTTGACATCTTAATATTCTTTAAAATAAAATTATTTCTAATTTTTTTTCACTAATTATTTTCCTTATTATATTTTTTAAATAAAAATTTTATAGTATAAATATAATATATATATATATTATTTTATATAAATAGAGTATTTTTAACAATTAAATAATTTCGGTTGTATAAGTTTTTATTTTATCAATACTTGGAGAAATAATTTTTAATTTATGAAAATATTTATACCCACTAAATATGAAAAATGGGTTAGTATTTTATACGTTAGGTATTTAATAGTATACTTTTTTGAAATAAAAAAATTTATATTGGAAGATAAATTAAACCCCCTCTACAGAAATCATTTTGTACAATAAGATGTCATACCATGTCACATTTGGATGATGTTTTAGAGAACTAGCTAGTTGGTACAAAACATTTCTAGGTTACAACTATGAAGGTGTGAGATATGCAGAATCATATCTAAATATCATAGAGTGGGTGGAAAATAATTTTTAATAATTATTCAGAGGAATTGGAATTTCATGTAGGAGTTCCCATTTTCTAGTGAGTGTCACCATTGAAGGGATTCATACATTTATAAAAGAAGAGGACATTATGTTTGAGTATATTGGGACTTTTGATATTTTGATGAGGATAGGATCTATCAAAGACCATTTAAATTTGACACCCAACCTATTTAATCAATATTTTTTGTCTAATATTTCGATATTTTGAATGTTTATGTTTTACACAACACATGTACCCCCTACAAGGAAATAAGGATAGATCCTGACCTATCATATAATTAATAACATGTTCTTATTCAATAAAATATAAATAATGTGTTATGGAATCGAAAAACCATATAGGTGAATTTTTATCATAGGATCACAATTTACATGCAAAATAATGGGATATTACGTATGTATTGAAAAGTAACTACCTTGGGTTATTTTAATCTAAACATCAAATTTCAGGAAATCATTTTTTCTAAGGTAACATTTAATACTAGATATTTTACTATAGTAAATAAAAACATCAACAAATAAAAGCATTCCAAATGCACATTTTATTATTTAAATATATTAATATTTTATAATATAATAAAAAACATGTCAATTAAATTAGCAATACAAGATAAAACAGGTATATTAAAACATTTAAAAATTAATTGCAACCCCAAAAACATGTACTCGAAGGGATCATACTCAAAAACGAATAAAGCGTATAAAATTTTAATTGTATTATAAAAGCATAAAAAATTGTGTAAACATGATATATGAACTTAGAAAATTAAATAAATGAATTTATAGTTTATAATGAAGTTTATTTATAAGGGTTATTTTGACCACTGTCCATTATGATGGTGGATCATTTTGATTGTCAGTAATTATGGCCTTTATAAATTTTGAATGTTGGTAATAATGTCACCCATTTTAGTTATTATATACAATGTGTAATGAAAATATAAATTTTATGTAGAATGTATAAATGATGGCCGAAAAATTAGAAACATTCCTCATGATGTTCATTTATCAGATTATGGGTGGGAAATGATATTACTATGGTTCACCCATGAGAATTCACAAGATTATACTAAAAAATTAACACTCTGGTGACATTATATATCATATAACTTCAAGAAGTTATAGATCAATATAGTATGAATTATAGTTTATTCAACCCATGAAATAACCACTAACATAGACTTATCCCATTATGGGTAATTAAAATTTGATAAGGGGTTATTTATCATGGACTTATGTAGTATTATGTTTTAAATTATTTATCAAATTAAATAGTGGTTACACCAATCCTATATATTAATTCAATTTATCACCCTTGTATCAAATAAAAAAATATCATGATTATAATATGAATATGATGAAATTAGTAATTGATATAGTAAAACCACACATGTATTTTTGGAAAATATATATGTATAATTTTCACTATCATATAATATTATGCTAAATTCAAAAAATTTAAATAAAAAAATATTTTTATATAATTTTTTATTAATATTTATAATTATTTATTTAAAAATAATGGAATATATTTGTTCAATTATATGTAGTTTTTATAAGTGTTAAATACTTGAATGTGTTTTAAAAGATTGTATATATTGATAACTAATGTTTTAATAAAATGTAATCATTATGTTATTCAAACAATTATTTTGATATAAGGGAAATCAATTTTTAATTAATTATGTAAAAACTATATAATTGGGTATTTTTCATAATTTTCTATGAAATCAATTTTCTAGGTAAAAATTAAAATGTCTAATGAATAAACTGTAAGTATTGTAAAATCATAATGACTTAAAAAATATGTAATAAACATTATAAACTAATTATCAGAAAAATGGTTTTATCAATAAGTTATTTTATTTTTAAGTTCTAAAATTAATTTTCAAAACCTATAAATAATATTTCAAAACCTAATCTATATTTTCTGATTTTTACAAAAACATATTCAAGGATAAGAATAACTTAGACATGGAAAATAATATTTTTTTAATTTTTTTGGGTTTCTAAACATTAAAATAGTAAAAAAAGACCTTTCATTTGAAATTACATGGGAAAAAACAACGGGAAGAAAAAAATATCCCTTAAAAAATAGTGTGCAAGGGCTATGTTAAAAAATTAATAAACAAATTTCACTCATTTTCCATGAATACCCACCTATTCTACAATTAATTGTAAACCTAAATTCATTTTGCATGAATTATTTCTAATTATATAGCTGAAGAGTCTCTCTATGCATATTATTTGTTTTTAAGGATCCCTTATCATTATTTAAGAATATATCATTCATGTTAAATGATCTTAATCTCTTTTCGTTCCATAATTTTGTGTTAATGTTCAAATAATATTCATTTCAATGAGAAATGTTATGGTTACACATTTATCTAAAATAATTAATATATATTTTCATATAAATCAATATTACATATTCTTATAACACATTTAGAAGCCATTATAATGATCAAAATTTTCTATAGATGAAAAGAATCATAAATTTCTTACAGTCTAAAACCAGTATTATTTCTATGAAAGAAACTCATTGTCCATAACCCAAAATGTTGATGGAATATATAAAATAGAAGAACTAGGGGTAAAAAAGATAAATTTCATTGGGGTACTAAATTATTATTTACTTGTTCCATAAAAAAAGTGTCCCTAGTTTAAAACATAGCTCAACAAGGATATGATTTAGAATATTCAATTTCACTTTATATACCATAAATAAAGAATATTTTTATTGATATTCCTACACCATGTGTATAAAATATACTTCCAACTTATTATAATACCTTTGAAATTGGTAATATACCTCTCATTATGAAAATTAATATAGTTTTATATTCACATGTTTAGTCACATAATTCCTTTCAATGTATAAATATTTATAATATATTTATCAATGATTTGTATACATATAACTATTTTTAATCAATATAGGAATATGTAAGAGGTTCTAAATGGAAAAATAATATATTTATTTTCTATCATTTATCTTTTTATTATAGATTCATTAGACTTAATATATGATTGGTGAGTTCTGAAATTTTTAGGTCGCATGATGCATCAATAACTCTTATGAAAAAATTAGGTTAGACATTTTGTGTTTCCCATATAATTTTTATAGGATGTCTCGGCATGGGAATATGAGGGACTTGTTATGATGTCTAGATTTTTTCAATTCATCACTATTCGATTACATATTTTTTCTGTGTTTATCAATTTTCATCATATATGTGGATATATTATCCTAACAATTTCATTGTTATAATATTAATCTATTTTTTATTTCTCCAATATTTATTTCTGATATTAATATTCTACATTACCATACATGTTATGATACCTATTTCGAACATTATGATCCTACCCCATCATATTTTTTCCATTTCAATTAAAAAAGACGATGATTTCTTCAAGTGGCATATGGAATTTTTAGAATAAACAACAACTATTTCATACAATTAGATGATGTTTTTTAGGAATAAATTTATGATCATTGACATATTTTAAGTTATGTTATTTTCAAATGTTGTTTTCAATATATTTCTATTGGTTAGTGAGATGTTTTCAAATTTATAAAGAGTATTGGGGGTGTCACCATGGTTCAGGCCAAAGTGATGGGGAAATGGGTATATCTAGAGAATGATGTGTGGTTGGTGCACAGTTAGTTGTATCCATTAAAATTGAACGTTCTTTCTTAGAGGATAGATTCACAGTTAGTGAAAATGTGAAGGGGTTGAGGGGAAACAACGTGGGATTGGACATATCCATCCCACTTTGTTACCACATCATTTTTTAAACAATACATGATCCCTAAAAGAATTTTCAACATAGAACCTATTGTATATAGGGTGGCACACAAATATGCTAACAGTGGAGGAAAAATGTGAACCTCATTAAAGATTTAAAATAAACCATTTAACCTTCAATATGAATGTTTCCAAACCATAATTTCCTCCACATTCCTCATACAGCTACCATGGGTAATGAACCCTTCTTTCCAAACATCCCAAGTATCGATATCCTTTGTTTCTATGTTTTTTGGAGTGTCATTTAGTGTCAATCAAATATATAAGAAAGTCTAATTGTAATATTATTTACATTATCTATATCTGGTCATGTAAAATATAACTACTACATTGAATGCCCTAAAACCCTATTTTCATAGTGGAACCTAGTTTGGGGTCCAACTAATACCGGGGATTTGAATAAAAGGCCATGGTTGTGCTTGCATTGATATACTGAATCAAGTTTGGTTGACTATATGTTATATTCAATAATCATGATGGATGGATTATTTTTTGTGTTAATGCTATGGTGACTTCTTATTTTCAATTTTACGTACCTCATTGGGATTTGTAATTTTAATGGTTAAAAATTTTATTGAACCCCTCACGATATCTATAGCAGGTGTTGAGGTAGATGAGACAAGGAAAAGGCCACCGATGGGGTGTTCAACATTCTTGAACTTGATATTGGGTTATTAAATACGAGACTAAATTTTTTATGACATATACCCTATAGTAGTTATGTTTAGAATGTTAACAAAATTTATTGATAGGAAACCAATAAAAAGTTTTTTTAGTTTGTTAATATGGATTTTGAAATGAGATTGTGGATATTTATGTGCACTATATATAACATGGAAAACAAGGTCATTCTGTATAATATAAATATGTTAAATGAGATATGTGTAAAAATGGTATTTGTGATAATGGATTAAGAAACATATATGGTTTATGTGTTAATGAGTTATAAATTGTAATTTGAATATGTTTCAAATGGGGTAAGGCATGTAAATTGAAAATGTGTTAATGAATCACAGAATGAAGAATATATATACGTTGAATTAATTTTGGTATGTAAAAGGTAATTATGTTAAATGGTTATGGAAAAATGTTTACATGGATTACTGTTGTGTATAGTATTGGACATGAGGTTTTATGACCACATTTTGTTATAGACTGAGACTCTATGACACTCCAATTAATGCATGGGTTCTTTGGTCAGGATGAGGCTATGTGCTTCTGACATATGAACTAGATATTAATACATGGATAGAAGATCTGACATATGTTCTATTTATTGTTTTTTGTGATGTTTTCCCTAGTTATGTAGGGACATTAATTCATTCTCCTCATGCATATTTTATATGACCAACATGGTCCAAAGGGTATGGTTATGAAAATAGATAACCTATAGTTCAAATAATGCAATGGTTAAAGAGTAATTTTTTAATTAATGTCATTTAGTTCATCTTTTATGTATCTTATTATTCATCATGTGACTATATACACTATCAATTTACATAGAATATTTTTTAGAAAATGTTGGTGGTGGCCTACTAACCTATACTAACACGCTACCCGAGATTCCATTGGGTACCCAAAAATAATTCATTGTTATAGGTGTGGACAATAGAAAAGTCCTTATGATAGAGGGATTATCAAAGACTCCAAGATGTTTATGGACGAGAGATATAGATATGGAGTTGGTTTCCTTTTTTTGAATTTTAGGATTGTCAGGAATTTGGGGTTTTCTTACACATGGATATGTTTGGAATGATATAGAATATTTAGTATTTGGATGTGGGAATATACCATTTTTTGGGAATTTTTTTTCTATTAAATTTTTTCCTTTATTTTGTACTAATTTTGTTTTATATTACTTTGAAAAAGATTTTCTAGTCCCCCAACATGTTCTGGTGGACCGTTATTGCAAGTCGGCAACCATAGACATATAGGGAGGCACATCTGAGGCCTTGTTATGAATTGTCTTGGGGCATTGAATAAGTGGCGCCCAGGCCGGGGATACAAAACACTTGTATAAGTGTAGGTATCTCTTTTATATTTCTTTATTATTTAAGAATGTTTTTTGAAAGATTATGATGTTTTTTAATGGTAATGAGCTAGTGCATTGGAGTAACTAACACATGTATTGGGTAAAAACAAAGTACACTAGGTGGGGTTGTTCTTCGTGATGTTTTTTTGTTATAGTTGGATGATATTTCACCATGGGTGACACACTTTTTGTGTTATGTGACTATTTTATGATATTTTTCTCATAAATGATATTTCATAAAGATTTTAATTCATGCATCAATTTAGGAACATAGGGAAAAATCTAAAATTCATCATGATAGGCACATATAGAAAAAACATACAGGATATGAGGTATAAAATGATTTTCGTTTTATTTAAAAATTTAAACCAGTTGTTTCCAAAGAATATTTTTAAAGCTTCTAAATGGGAATAACATTACTTAATTTATATATAATTTTCCCTAATGAAGTGTCATAAAATGGTTAAAATTTTGTTGAGAAAATTTGTATATTCTGGAAGTTTCATAAATCAGAAAAATTTATATTGTGAAGGTATAATGGATAATAGGGTGCTTAATGAATGGCTTCTGAAACTGTAAGTTGATTTCACCTTTTTGAAAAATATTGGTGGTATAAATGGATAAGGGTACTGATAGAGATGTTAATATATACTTTGGTATATTGAATGAGAGATAGTTTTTTATGGAATATAGAGAGACCCCTATTTCACTGACAACATAATATTTATGTTATTTGATCTGATACTTTTGATGGGAATTTTAGATAAATTCCACCGTGGAAACATGTAGTGGTTGGGAGACATGAGGATATCACTGAGAATTCTCCCAAATATTTAGAGCAAGAAACTCTGTTGGTCTAGTGTAACATAATGGATAATATGTTCATTCAAAACATTTCTAGTTTTATAATGATGATGTAATGGGACCCAAAGAGGGTTGTGGTGAGAATGCTTGATTTTTCAAGAGAGTATCAAATTAAACACCCTATAACATTTATTATAGTGGGTGAAACCGATGTTGCTGAGTTCTTTTTAGAGTATGTAATGACAATTTTGGGCCAAATGGAAACTCATCCTAAGAAGAGAGACATGTTTGTGGGTTACGTATTGCAAGGATTGGAAAATCCTTACTGGGATATGATGGTTCAGCCTGATCAAGAATATGGAATCATGTGGAATGATTTCCAAGAAATGTTTCTAGAACATTCATATATGTGACCTTGTGAAAATAGAATATTTCAGTGATTATGAGTTGGGCCTAAAAGAATATTATATTGATAGATCATACTATCTACCTCACTAATTTTGTATTTATTTATTCCATCATTGGTAGGGGATGAGTAAACTATGAAAATACATGTTCTGGAAGGACATTAAAATTAGATCATGTCCCATGTAAATATATAATATTTAAATGTTTTTTCTAATGTGGTGGTTTAGGTCCCCATTTCAGATTGGATACTCAATAAGGAATTTGATGGTAGACATGGAGTTCTAGTTGAATGGTCTAGTGGTGCAACATCCATTTTAGGAAGCTCTCTATTATGAGTTCTCATAATATTGGTGGTAGAAAGAGTATCCATGGATGATGTTTAAACTCTTTGGGTGGTAAACCTATTTTTTTCTATCATAGCGGATGGCCAGTAAAAATGCGTGGTTAGTGTCACTGGACACCCTTTGAGATCCATGTGTATTGTTGGATAGGGAATATCCAATTATTCCATAGGAACCCTCAATAGATGTGTAGTTATGGGGGATCAATATTGATGACGAGTGTTAGTAGTGGGTTGACTACCATATACCATGAAGGAATTTGGAGATCGACTGGATGTATTATTCAGGGTTGTAGATGTGGTACTCCATGAAAATGGAATCAGAATTAGTATGGTAGTGCAGCTCCAAGAACTAAGAACATATCCAATGGTAGTGAGATATTTCAACTTTATGTACTTAAGTATGAACCAGGAGGTGGATAAGTTAGACTACTGATAGTTTGAGGTATAATTCATGGAGCTTTCATGATTTCTAGTTCATTAATTGATACAAGTTCCTCCCACACTTTCATATAATCCTATTTTTTAAGTTATTTTATTAGGAGTGAAAGCTATGTGTGTGGTCATGTCAATAGATAAACCATGAGGAGTTTGAGGAGAAAAATCTTGATAGTGTAAGGAGTGTGATCTTTTGTTTTGTGGGTACTATTTCCTATGTTTCTTGTTTGTGTTTGAGTTGTCAGTTTTTTATATCATATTGTGGATGAATTGGATGGTGTTTTTATAAATAAAAAATTCACTATTACTACTATAGGGTTCTGTTAAAAGGTAAGGGGGTACATGTGTTATCATGGGGAATATAATATCTAGGAAGGTAATGTGGTGATTGTCACCAGTAGTTGAGTGAGCTCACAGTATATATGGAATTCCTTCTACTTGATGATGGGGTAGTAGAGTAGTGTGTCCTTCATGTCTTGGGTCAGTTCTAGAATGTGTTTACTTAGGACTTCTTGGGGATCCCACCTGAGATAGGTGATGATTTCATAATTGAGTTTCTTCTTGGAGAAAAACCTATTTTTATTCCACCATATTTGATGAAAACATTATAACATCTTGAAAATAGAAAAGAAATGGATGAATTAGTGAATAAAAGGGTTATCTATTAGAGTATGTCACCTTAAGGATGTCCATTTTTCTTTTTGTGAGATGGCTTCAGGATGTTGTGGTTGTGTGTCAAATATCAGAGGGTGAATTGAATGATTTTTTAGAACCGATACCCTCCTCCATGACTCAATGATATTCGTGACAATTTGAGGGGTTCTTCTATATTAAATAAAATTTATTATATATTAGGGTATCATCATTCAAGGGTGAAAAGTTATGATATACCAAAAACATCAATGAGATGTGGGAATTGTTTATATGAATTTTTTATGACGTTTTATGGGTTTATTGATTCACTAATAGAGTTTATTACCAAAATTAATTGAATCATTCACCCAAACCTTGATCAAAGTGTTGTCATCTTTGGGGATTACTTCTTGGTATACTCATTTAGTCATGATGATTATTCTAACAATCCTTTAATGATATTGAGTACACTAAGAGTGCATAAGATACATACTAAGAAATCTAGGAGTCATTTTTGGAATGATAGGGTAGATTTGATGGGTCATGTCATATTTTTGGAAGGCGTGTTAGTTAACCCAAATAATGTTATGTAGATGAATCTTGGGTGGAATACCAAGAATTTTTTTCAAATCAGATTCTTTTTTTGGGATTGGTAGGATAATATTGACTATTCTTCAAAGACATTCACTATATTAGAATCACCACATAATTTATTTATCAAGAAGGAAATAAATTTTTAATGGTATGATGCATTTGAGGATAATTTCTAGGTATTAAATATGTTATTGACTATTAATCCAATTTTAATCCCACACAATCTGAGTAATGAGTATAACATGTTTTTGTGATGTTTCTGGTGTTGTTCTTGGTATAGTGTTGATTTAGGGTGACCAGGATATTCCATATGGGTTAAATATGTTGAGGCCTTAAGATCAAAATTACCATACAAATGATCTAAATTATTCTATTATTGTTTTATCTTTAATGTGATAGTGAAATTATCTATTGGGTGAAAGATTTACTTTCAATACTAATCATAAAATCCATAATTACATATTATCCCTCCATAATTTGAATATTATTCAATAAAGATTGTATATGCACATGAAATAGCGGATTTTGAGCTGGCCCACACACCAGGAAATAGAAACTATGTTGTCAATGAATTTAGTCAAAAATCTCAAAATTATACTTTTTAGGAATCCATTTTTGAATGGATGATGATGGTGTTGTTTACAAAGATTCATATAGTGTTTAATTATTGATAATGGATAATGACACTTTCATCAAGTGAAGATGATTCTACGCTTCTATGATAGATCAAGGATAAGAATTATGACAATACAGAGTGTCTAAACATGTAGGAAATTCTTGAAGGTGGTGAGTCGCCTTCTAATTGGAATATTGTTAATGATGAGATAATTTATGTTTGTGGTCATGTTTTTCCACATACTTTTATGTAAGAAGATTTTATTTCCATGTTTCATTCCTCAATGGAAGAGTGAACCATTGTTTTATAAAGACATATTGTGACTAGCATTGAATGTTTTAGTGGATAAGGATGAAAAAGGAATATATAGGTTTCATAACATGATACAACATGTTTACAAGGGAAATGGGTGGGAATCGGTTCCTATGTTGATGGATACAAACTTTTCCCATTACATAATGGAAATAGGATACTATCCAAACAGATTTTGTTGTGGAAATTATGGGGAGTCATTAGATAAATGATGTAACAAGGTTTTTTGTAGCCTGGTAAAACAATTAGGTACATTATTTCTTATATGTGAGACCTTAACTATTGATCATCTAGGTATTTTTCAGGTTGACGAGAGAGTTCAGTTTCATGTTGTTCTATTGACTATAGTTTCAGATCATGATCCATATTTTACATCATTCTTATAGAAAGGGATAAAAAAAGGTTCATGGTACTGAGGTGTTTTTGAAAATATATTTCCACCTACAGATAGATAGCATGTTAGAACATACAATTTAGGTTTTAGAGGAAATTTTGAGGAAATGTGTCCAATAAATTGTTGTATATTGTGAAAAGAAATTGGTGCTCATTGAGTTCACAAATAACAACTATTACTAGGATGAAATTCAAATAGAACTGTATGAAGAACAATATGTTAGGCCACATAGATCTCCATTATTCTTGATAGAGACTGGGGTATTATAGTTTTTATGATCGAGCCTCGTGTAGAAGACCTTAGAGTAGGTTTGGTTGATATAGAAATGTATGGGTATGATACTGAATAGGATGAAGTCATATTTTGATCGACGTTATAATCCTCTTGAGTTTATAGTGTGTGATCAATTTATTTCTGATTTTTTGAGGATGTATAACCAAATGATTCTGAAATAGGGTAATTTTGTTCCCATGAATTGGGGATAGTTTTAGATTATGGAGATGATGAGACTAGGGAAATACTAATTGGATCATTCCCAAAAGTTTAGTTGTATACCTATTTTTTTTTATATCTTCAAATGTATAATCCTTAAATCCCCCATTTGATAGATTTTGATG
Organism: Viscum album; assembly: GCA_963277665.1. NCBI lineage: Eukaryota > Viridiplantae > Streptophyta > Magnoliopsida > Santalales > Viscaceae > Viscum > Viscum album. The sequence continues at coordinate 1,816,632,969 of OY728156.1, forward strand.
ATTTTGTGCATGAGGATGATAGATCATTTAAGATGAATCTAGTTTGTATCGTGGAATATAGAGATAATGCTTTGTAAAGTAGGATCGTGACTTTGTTCAAGTGTTTTGGAAGGGTATACATGTTCATAATGAGACATGGGAGAGAAATAAAAATATTTGGGACCAATGGCCTGATATTTATACCTTGGAGGAATTCTGATGAGAGGGAATGTGGCACATGGATGAGCCATAATAATGTTGGGAGTTTTTAATACCCTGGACTTCTTTTGAAATATGTTATTATTAAAATTTTTGTCTAAATTCATTTTATATGGTTAATTAAATTATTCACAAGTTTACAGGGAGGATAACATGTGTCTTGGGGGTTCATTACATAAATGAATTGAAAAAATGGTATATTAAGTGCATGTTTCATGGTTAGTTCACAATTCGTTATAACCATGGGCTCTGAATATTCTTGTATGGGTGAGGTGTGAAAGGTTTTTTAAATTGATTATGGGTGGAACAAATGTTGTTTGGGCTTATAGATATCCATTTTTCTATGTTACCACATAGTTTTTCAAATTGTGTAGGCTCTGGAGGAGACCATGAAACCTCACCCCCTCTTAGATCCAGGATTGTATTTTGGACCCATCATGGGGATTTCTTATCTACATTATATTTTGGGTTTTCATTACACATATAAATATATAACATTTCATAAAATATTTACTATTTGGTTGTGTACTTGTACCATGTTTTGGGAAATGGAGTTGTGAATCATGTTTATAGTGTACTTTTTTTCTTTATTTTTTTTCTTATCTTTTATAGATTACTATGAAAAGGATGGAATATTCTTCCCACAAGTTTTACATGACTGTCACTAATATTCAACATCCTATGGAACACATGGAAGTGCACATGAGACCTTGTGGTGAACCAGCTTAGGGAACCTAATAAGTGGAATCCAGCTTCAATAGTTACATTAAAATAGTTTTAGTATTTTTTAATATATATATTTATGATTAGAAAACTGAACTAATGTATCCCATGTATTTGGTTCAATATATTATCTTCCATTAAAATAAAATAACCATTATAAAGGGGTTACAAGAATATTGGGGTAACATGATTTCATAATTCAACTTGAATATTTAATAGTTTTCAACACACAAGAGGAGGAATAATCCATAATAAAGGTGGAAATTTATTATTGGGAACATAAAAAATCTAAATGTGAGACCCAAATTACATTTCCACCATCCAAACACTGTTAAAAAATTTTCATCATAGTGTAATAGGTTGATAAAATCTTTTACCACAATAGACTTGGATAATTTCGAGTGAAAAATATAAAAATTTTGCAGAATGGATGCTTTTATAAAATATTAAAAATTTTGAGGTTATATTTTCAAATAAATGAAAGGTATAATATTTAATTTTTTTAGATACTAGCATAGGAAAACACAATTACATTATAAACTTGGATAGTTTTTTATTGATTATTGAAAAAAAATAATAAAATCAATCGATTTTTTTGAGGAATGTGAGGTTTTTATATATATATATATTTATATTGTTATATTTTTTATTTATGTTTTCTTTTATTATTTTTATTTTAATAAATACCGATTATTTTTAATGAACCTATATTTTTTTTAGACACATAAAAGTTTTATAAATGGATGTATAACCCATTCTATGTGAAGGATGAGAATACACATAGAATTTGTTTTATTTATTTCATCTAAACCAAATTTAATATTTACGTTATAATCATTATTAGGTACCTCACTTTGATAAATTAATTGGTAATATATTAATGGATAATTGTGGAGGATTTTTTTAGCCAATGTACCTACTTCAGCTTAATAATGCATATTTACTGAAGATTCATTTCTATTTAGAGGTGTTATATAAATAAAAAATCAATATTTTTTACGATTGATAATATGAGTCATTCATTTTGATTCAAATATTTTTATCATGATTTAAATTACCATATATTGTTATCTAGCCTGTAAAAATATTTACTAAGTTATCTATTCCCATTCCAAAGAGAAATTTAAAAATAAATTGATATATTTTTCATATAAAATATTTCTTATTAGTCTTGGGGAATATAGAAAACTACAAATATTCATGATTATTATTTTAATAATTCATAATAATGTCCGTCGATTATGACTGAGACCATTATTTTTTTAAATCCACTGTAAACTAATTATGAATATCATTACATTTTTACTATTCATTATTCCTTTAAAACCATGTACAAGTTACTAGTTTAGTTTTATAATAAGCTATTTAATCCATATGTTCACATTTCTTAGTGAATTTCAATATATATTTTCATCTAATTGTTTTATTGAGGGGTCTATAATTGATTATTGTCAATGATGAAACAATCAATATTTCATTATTACCCATTTCCAATCTTATTTTACGAAGGAATAAAATTGGATATGGGAAAAATTTATATACACTGAAATTTATAAATTCTTAAATAATACATTCAGTTTGTGGATTTATGACCAATCAAAATTACTTAGAGAGTATGCTAGTATGAAATGCACATTTGTGGAAGTTACATAGGTATATTAATTATATATAAATTATAGTATCTAATGTACTTAATTTTAACACTATATATTGATCCTTTGTGTTTTATTTCAATTATCTTCTATCCCCAACCACATATCAACCTAGTTCTAAATTATTCGTGATTATTATAAGATTTTGTTAATAAAAGTGGTATTAGAATAATATAATTCATATAATAGAATAAATGTACTCATGGATTTATAAAAAATTCATATTAAGCAATATATGACTAATGAAAATAATATTTTTGGATTTTAAGTCATTATTCTATGAGGGAAATAATTAATGGTTGATAAACCCATGTGAGGGATCAAGAGGAATAGATCCTAACTGATGATGAATCTATGAGTTGAAATTTATTAATCTTATTCCTATGTTTATCTTAATATACTATCATATCATTAAAGGGATAAAATCCTATTAGATCAATTTGTTTAACGATTTGTGATATTTGATAAATACTTTAATCTCACATTACATTTGAAAACATGAAATTAATATTTAAAAGTATTGTGAATCCATTAATATTTTTTTCTATTATATCCACAAAATCCTTGAGAAATTACTTATTGGTAACATGGGGAAATAGAAACCCAATTATGGGATAGAATAGAGACTTTGTAAGGGAATGTGAATAAAAGGAGCGATGGAAACGTAAATAATACATAAATAATTGGATAGAGACAAATAGTTATCAAATATATATTAAAAAATATATATATTAAAATTGGAATTTAAATATTGATAACATAATAATATAGATAAAAACATAGAAAAAATAATTGGTTTCATAATTATGGAATGAACAAGGTATGACATCATAATATTACCATTGAGGCCTTGTGGGATGACATCAAACACACATCGACACATAATTATTCCGTGAAAAAATTAACTCAGTAAGAATAAACCAAGTAGAAGGTATATTTTCACGCATAGGATCTACTAATTCACATATGGGAAATACATAGTGTGCCACAAACATTCACTTACTAAGGACAATATATTACTTATTTAAAATTAATGGATATAAATTTAATACATTATCAAAAAAACATTTTTATTAAAAACTAACATGTGGAATGATAATGATTTTACTGAGAATATAATAACAGAAAAATGATAGTAATAGGTCCAGAGTAATACGGTATATTATGTAACGAGGCTATATCCCCTATTAATAAATATTATTCAACAATGATATTGGTGTATATGATATTACATTAAATATAATGCCTAAAAATTTCATATTTAAAATATAATTTACATTTTTAAATCTTTTATTTAAAATAGATAAATTTATAAAACCTTAGAAAAGAAATTTTATTATAAAATAACCATGGATACTTGTAAATTATTATTTAATTATGATAATTTCCATGATAGCAGAAATACATGGTCATGTTGTACACATTATAAAATCATTTATACTTTAGAATAATAGTCAATAGGTCTGAAATGGGAACTACTAAAAAAATAATTTTTAAAATTATATAAATAAATTCATTGATAATTGAAAATTAGAATAATAAATCATTGAAATTTTAAAAATAACATTCTTCAATCATTTTTAGAAAACACCGTTATAGAAAAACAATTATAGACTAAATTGGAAATAATGTCAGATTTCTATTATGAAGCATTTTTACAATATAACTAAGTAATAATGAGATGAAATTTAAGTGAAAACAACTGAATACCATATATAAATACATAATAAGAAAATCTATTTAATTTAAAATAGAAATAACTTTTCCATTAATTACATTTTGATCATAAAAAATCTCATATAAAAATGTGTTTTTAGAATAAAAACATTAAAATTTTGTAAACCCTTGAAAGAAAGAAAATATAATGACACAATAAATACCCTAAATATAAATAAATTCATGATAGATAATTCTATATGGGTTGTAAAAATAGTATTAAAATGAAACAGGAAGTGAATATGACATTTGTCTCATAGAAACAAAAGTAATATGAGAAATCTTTGAAAAGATAGAATCATTAAACTGAGAATTAATATATTGAATTATTATAAAAAATTTATTTTAATCCACATTTAATAAATTATAAATATATCATAAAAATCATAGGAAATTATTTACATAATCATGTCCTGACATATTAAATAAAGAATATATATAACCCAAAAAATGTAAATTCGGTTAATATGCCCCTTATATGAGGTATAACTTTCATCACCAGTAATATTAACCACAATTATAATGAATTCAAATTTATTATTATTATTATATAATATTACCATATATATACTTATAATATAATTTATGGTAAACTTATTACATCTTAACAGTTTTTATTAATTACTATTTATTAAAATTATTGTTACTAAGTGTTAATTGTTTCATTTTTCATTTATGTTTTGGAATTTTAGTTTTAGATATTTCACCATGATCACAGTTTAATATGATAAAGAATATAAATAATTTTATTAATATATTATATAAAAATTATAAAAATATATAGAGTCATTCATGAAATTATGACATGAAAAATGATTCATATCATTTCATGGATAAGGTAGTACCCACGTACGAGAAAGAGACATTATCATTATTTTATATGTTAATGATAACTTTTTAATGCATATATTAGAAAATCTAGTAATAAATGACACATTGGATTGTTATTATCATGAAAAGAAAAATTCTAGGTTCGTAAACAACTACCCAACCATATTCCTTCGATACATCAGTAAGATAATCTTGCGATGACATAAACAAGACAAAATAGTCTATAAAAAGCTCAGTTATGGTCATGATTTTAGTGGATTCAAAATTATATTCATGTCCTAATAACATTTTATACACAAATATGTTCACTAATAACTAAACCAATTTTTTTATAGGTCTATCTTAGGTATTAACTATGAATAATATTTTTCAAATTAGCCATCAATAATAATTACCCAATACAAAAAATCCCTCAATATTCAACACATTCTTGTATTAATCCTTCAAAATCATGAAATCGACATTCACAATGTCTACTAAAATTAAAAAATCAATTATGACACACATAAATAAATATTAATCCCATATCTAGAGTTTAATCAATGAGATATTTATTTACTTGTTATTCTCTCCCAGTATTTGTAATATAATCTCAATATTTCAAAAAATATTGCATTATATTTGAGAATATATTAGGATTACATCAATAAAAACAACCATGTTAGAATTTTGTTAAGGAGAAAAGATATTATTCATCAGATAGATGACCATAAATGGGGTTTTCCTTAGAACTAATGACATAAAAAATAATTGTTGCAACCCATATAAAATTTTAAAATAAATCCCTGGAATATCCTCTAAACTCACCCTCAATGTTTGATAACCATAATGTGAAATAAATTTTTCATATCCATAAATCTTCCATAAATAGACTAATTATTCCATTTATATGAGTATTTGGATACTAAATCATGATCACGACGGATCCAATCTCTTTCAATGTCGACAGGACCACATAAAACATTCTCTTTTATAGTGAGGATTATATGATGAACCCATTGTTATGTGTATGGGAGAATAAACCCCTACAACTATTGGTCCCACCCAACATCACTATACATTCAATTTTAAAATTTGGCTCCATCATAGTAATTACTAATGATGTTTAATTATTATATGGAATAAGACTGATAGTTAATTGAATCCCTCATTCGATCAATAATTTTTAGAAATTGATAGGAATAGTGTCCTTATACAATCTCATAATAGGAGAAAACACTAAGTTTCAATACATAATAATTATCTATAAAATTAAGTTATCTATATTGAATATAATGATATATAACCATGAATGATTAAACTTGGACCAACAACTCTATAATTATAATTCCAAGTTGAATGGGTAGAAATCAACTTTTAGAGAAGTGAACGACTTTCATTCTGGACAGTAATTGACGTTATATCTATAAAGAATCAAAACTACTAGAAAGTTGATTATAATGTAGCTATATATATCTATAATAGAAAAATAACATTGAATTCCACATATTCTAACCACAAAACCGTATCCTAGTCACCTTCAATTGCCATTATATTTATTCTCTATTAGCGGGACTATGCTCAACCTCCTCATCAAAAAAATATAACATTAATTCCTACACACTATCATAGAGTTCCAAATTAATTATATCATTATGCTAGGGTTGGATGAAATTAAATATAGTGTAAATTACAATAGTATCATTCCAAAAAAAATCATTGATACCTAGATTCCAATACATGGAATCTTATCAGCTTTAGAATTATGCCCTAGAGATAATCATTTATCCTAGAACCTTTAAATCTAAATTACTTAATGGTACATACTCTCTAGTGAAATTACCCTTATGTAGTATAACCATTAAAACATCATGTTCCCCAAAAATACTCTCTAATACCACTCTAAGGTAATCTGATGGTCCATTATACTCAAACCAATGTATTATTAGAACCTCATAACCGAAAAAATCATTATGATCCTATATAATCACTAGGGATATCACAAATCACCATATGTGATAAATTCTATAGATGGAATATAATAATATGATAACATATATATAGACTAGATATTGTAGAATTTCTCCTTAGATGTCCTCTTATGAGTGGGAGGAGATGAAACATTGAAATAACATTTCTCCCTACCACAACCCTGGTATGTATCACCAAAAACCTTCTTCAAAATACTATAGGATCTACCCCCATACCCAATAAAAAGAACAAATAATCCCATTAAACTATTATTTTCAAGGTTATCCTTATTATTGAGATCATAACACTCAATTTTTTTAAAAAAATTGTCTAGTGGAATAACATGGATTTAACTCAAATATGGTTCCTCATCTTAACTTCAATTCACATGGACTTTTATACCTCATTATTGGAATGTATAATCTAAATTGGAGAAAATAATTTAAATCACATTTTTAAATACATCTCCAAAAAATAAGCATAATAATGAATCTTGGACTCCTATGAATTCTTTATGTTACATGTATCTAGGTATAATTTCTAAATGAAGTGACTGTAGAAGTACATTGAGGGTAAAAAAATAATTTATTCCAAATAAGAAATATATATCACATGAGTTCTTATATAAAAACCAAAATATATGGGTCTCTATTTTCACCCCCTCTATTTTTTATGGTGTAATTTTAAATCATGATACACACGATTTATTAGTCAAGTACTTATTACCATGTGGCCCACCCATACCACAGAAATGAGCTAGATGTTGTATCTAGCTCTCTTATGTAATTTTTGGTATTTATTCCCCAACCATAAAATTTATATGATCCCAATATTTTAAAACTCAATGAATTCCAATTCTAAAATGGTCATTTATTAGTGGTTCATGTGATTTTATAGGTGATGTATCCTTATCTCCAACATCTTGATGCTTAAATGGAGAACTTCATAGAGGGATGTGACTAAAATTATAAATTTACAACATAAATTATATTGATAAATTTTTTCAAGTTATCATAGTTTCAAAAGGATGAAATAGGAAATATCACCCTTCTTAACTCTCAAACCCTAATATTTAACATAAACAAACACATTTAGACACTCTTTATCCTACAAACCCACTGACATAACGATGTTATTTACACAAAATTAACCCATATTCCAAATCCTACTGAAATTTAGAGTATATTCTGTAATAAACATATATGAGAGTCTATAAATGTCACAGGAGGAACATATCCTCTATTATATAAAAATAATTGTTGGTTAAGTAATAACTAACAATCACATACATTATAGTTGTGTAATTTGAAAATAATAATGATTGGGAAACCATACTCATATATCATTTTTTATAACAAATAATGGGACCCATGTAGAAAAACTGTAGCGGTGGTGGTACTGTAGATGTATATATAGCAGCCCTAGCACTGTAGCAGTATTCTTCACTGAGGGCCCCTTTTAGAAAAAAATGGGCTTTCAGGCCTTGTGTTTAGACCACATGGTCTTAGGCCTTCAGGCTATGTAATGGGTCTCCATCTAACCAGTTAGAATGATGTATTTTCATTAAATAATAAATGTGGCTTCAGATCCAAAAATTAAAAAATGGGACCCATGTAATATCATAAATGTAATAAAACATAACTAGGATCGACTAGTTAATCAATTAATACCATGATATTCTCTAAATGTGTATAATAAAGGAGATATAAATAAATTGGGACCGAATAAATTCTTGGTCCCATATCCAAATAAATATAATCAATATAAAAGCACCCATCAATCAATACGCCCATATTATTACTCATATTGCATATAATAAATTCGATACAGTCCCAGAGTGAATTCATATAGTGTGGGAAATATAATCAATTAATAATTACTAATACTTGGAATAATATAATCTAGTATATATGGGTTTACTGGTAACAAGATATCTAATAAATAATAAAAAATCATAATATTTACTAACAAAATGATTTTGATTAAATCCACCTTACTATTTCCAACAACATTCATTTCTTATTGTCGTATGTGGGATATATAACATTATTTTACAATCACAACATGGTCAAGAAACAACCTTGAAAGTATCGATCCAATTACTATATGATATAAAAAATAGACATATCTAAATATAGAGTATAAAACATATTGGTTTTGAATGAATTATTAATAATCATGTAATATAGTGGAAATAAAATAATTATTGTTGGGGTTGGGGTGAATGGTGTATCATCAAATCATCACATTGACAATTAATGTACAATCTTCTCAACTGTGAATACATTATGACCAAATAATCATTCAATGAAAAAACTCAGTCCTTATACCCTATATTTGTAGGATTAATTCACTATTATAAGTTATCCATGAATAAATTAATAATCATTCACATTTTCATATCAATATTTAGCTTCAATACCGATTGGAATGGAATTAAATAACTTGTAGTAAACCATCACACGGTGAATATGTGATATTGTCTATTAACATAATTTAAAACAGACTACAATTTTAATAACACTACCGGTATATCTTTTATGTATTTTATACCTTTATTTAAGAATGTCCATATGATTCTTATATAGTCTAATCACATAATATCAAGGAAGGGACATACATTTATGGCTATAATAATAAAAAAATAGTTACTAATTTCATTATATTCCATGTAAATTGATGACTATGTTATTGAATTATTATTCCCCTAGGATGTTTTAAATGTCCAAAACCCCTTGAATATCTCTCAAGGATGACAAAACCATCATTTTTTAGGGTTCCTAATCGTTCCCTTCCCCTATCTATCAATCAAATTTCAAAGGGTGAAATTAATTCCCATAAATAAAATTGAAATATCATAGACCAAAAACATCCTTCCTAGTTAATAACTATTGTATGGTGATTCACTCCCAATTACTGGGAATATTAAATCTTAATAAATTGTCATATTTGTTTGATATAGAGTGTAGAATAATTGAATTGTTAAATAAACAAGGAATTGTAAGTCTTATGAGGTTATCTTAACAAAATTAAGATCAATGTAGTAGAAAAATTATAAGACCCTCAAAATGTAAGATAGGAGGAATCCATATCGATAGAGGTGTCAAGGGACGCCCTATATAAACTCTTGTGGGGAATGAGTGGATTAATTATTCTAAATAAAATGAGAAAGGATAAAAATATTCTATACTTTCTCATTGTTAAAATTGAGGTTGGATTCATAATGAAATCTCGATTTCTCAAACCAAAATAATAATGGGAACCAGTAGGTAAATGAAGCATTAATAATTCCATAAATACTATCATAGACTAATACAAGAGATTTTATGTTAATTTGTTATAACTGAAATATTTTAACCCTATATATTTCATTAAATTTTGATTGTTGACCCCCACCAAAAATTCATACAACCAAAATTCTATGAAATATACATAAAATCACCAAAAACAATTCAATATAATTTATGAACATCTAATTTAGATTTCACCAGTACTCATTGAGAGATATATATAATGAAAATGAGTTTAATAAAAATTTTAAACCATTGAGATTGAAAGTTTGTATTCATGATGAGAATAATGATTATATAGACATTTTATGCTCATGTTATACTCAAAGATGAGGATGGTATTTGGAATAATATGATTATTAGAAATGGGGTATAATGATTACTTATTGGATGATTCCATAATCTCACATAAAATTGATCATAATAGTTGTTATGAAATATTTGGTAGTGCAATGTATAGAGTTTTTAATATTTTTATATTAGTAATTGTTGTGAGGACCAAATGATTATTTTCATTTGTGATTAATCTTTTTTAAATATAAATAAGACTTGTAATAAATAATTTAAAACTAAAATTATTTTTTATGGATTGGTGTGAGAATAATTTAGAAAATAGATCGTTATTGTAGATTACAAATAAATTTGGTTTGTGAATATCAAGTGGGAAAATTGGGGAAATAAGTAATCCCTAATTCATGGTGAATTTTTTTGTTTATAGAAGATGCATGACGATACATCTAAATAAAAATTGTTCATATAGAGTAGAGTTAATAATAATACTTTTCATCATGGTCTAGTAAAAAACACGCTATACGCGAGTGGAAATTAATTAGTATTAATTTGAAAATTTTCCCCTTGGATTAAATCAGTGAAAATTTGGGCATGATTTATGTTCTTGATATGATGTTTTGGAGGTGGAGAAGTAGATGAAAACATGTAAATGTTTTATTTTATATAATGGGAATCTAAAACCCATTTGTTTATCTATCCACATTAGTGTATTGATAGAGATGTTTCATAAGATCCCTATTGAAAATCTAATTGGAATACAGTGGTAATTCATAGATTTTTAGGCATTTTAGAGTGCTTATTGAGGTAACTGAATTCCCAATTCAGGTGTACGACTTCATATATATATACAAATAATAGACATTGACACATTTCTCCAAACCTCAAGTACTAATGTATATTTTTTTGAATTTTAGAGGTGTTGGAGGGGGACTTTAGGGCCCATTTATATAGAATAGAACAATATTTATGACATTTGTCATTATAAAAGAATCTACTATTTACCCTGTGACTTATTAATTGTAACCAAGTAAAGGTGGAAATGATGGAAGTGTATCTTGGTTAGCCACCATGTTCTCTATGACCCTATAGAAGTTACATAATTATAGGATATTGGGTAACCAGTGTGACCCAAATCAGTTATAATATTTTTAAAATAAATAAAATAATTATTTTATTTATAGTTAAATTTTGTATAATCCCTAATTTAATTATAGTATTATGATGAACTCCCCTACCCATATTCTCTCCCTATATTATTTGAAGAGTCATTCATCCTTTTTTATTTACTATATTGAAATATACTCTTTCATTTACAATTAACCTATGTTAAGGTGATAATACCTATTACCTCTATTTATCATTCTCAATGTAGTTTCTGAATCATTAATTTATTTTTTATAATTAATTTTTTTTTCTTTTTCAGTATCAATTGATTGATATTTATTTACATGGAATTTTGTAGAAAGAATTCATTATTTAAACTGAGGTAGGTTGTATATAACTACTCCATATGATTTATATCTATTATATTAATGGTGTTAATGATGGGTGCACCATCTATGTGCTGTTAAAATAAAATTTATCAGAATTTTTTCCCCTTGACCATTTCAGATGGTCAATTATGTCTAAGGCCCCAAAAAACATTCTGTTATAATTTTATTCAATATAATTACAGAGAAATGCTACATGTTTATAGATATGTGAACCCTATGATCATGAATCCCCTTGGGTCATTCCATGAGTAAAATAATGACAAAATAGACTTAGATAATTACCTTTAAACTCATTAGAAATAGGAGGGGTATATAATTTAGAAGGAACATTTTCATAATTGGCCCATAAAGAATATCATCGACTAACCATAGCCTTTGGCTAGTTTAATAAATAATAATGGTGAGTGTTCCTCACCGTGTTACATTTTAATAACTAATATTCTTAAATATTAGCATTATACATGTCCTTCTTGTTTGTTATAATAAGTAATAACAAGATTATACCTAATATAGGTTTGAATGTTTTACAAAGACTACTTGAATTTTTTTTTGATATTTAATAAGTATTTTTCCCAAATTTAATTTTCACAAGAATATGGGATGATATTATTAATATGTTGTTGATGGGTAAGGTTAGAATGGAATTAACATATATAATACATTATTCATGATAAAGAAAACTATTTCCATTTTACTATTTGATTATTATTATTATTTGGATGTTATGCCTATTATTATGGGATGTAATTCCCAAAAGATAATGAAATTTGATTCCAACTCGAAATTTTCACTTATCATGGTGGGTCATTATGCCTAAGTAGTTATTATTTCCATGGGAGTAATATGTATAACTCATGTTGTGATTCATCTTCTTTAGGGTATATTATTCTTATAAATGCAGGGTTCATTATGGGGAATTTTTCTTTCTCCTATATTATGTTCGATACATGATATTAATTTTCTTTATACGATATACCCATGGTTAGATAGGTTATTCTATTTTTTAATGTTATATTTATGATGTGATTATATTTTGAGATATTTTATTTGTGACACTATGCCACATTTCTAAATATTATTATTTAGTGAACTTTAACCATTTTAATTACTTTCTTATTGGTACATACACTCCAATATTTGTCTATTATTACTTGAAATGCTTATTTTCCATTACTAACAACTCAAGATGTGATCTTAAATCAGTATTATTGAGACGGATTTAGAGATACCACAATATATTATAAATTAGGTATAATTTCATCAATGTGGCTATATAACACCCCTGGTTGTGGTATAATTACTATTTATATTATTATCAACCATTTATTTTTTTGTATATTATCCTATATAATAGAGAAATATATTGTGTGTTTGTATAGAGTCTACTAGTGATGGAATATTGGGTTGTTCTAAACCCTAATATAGTACTTGAGTAGACATTATTGTTCGTTATATGGCTAGGGGAATGTCCCCAGTTTTTATTGGTTGAGTTATAGATCATAGTATGAGACATGGGATGGGACTAGGAATGGACAGATGGCTTATTTTTCAATCATCGATAGTAATTTGACTATTTTATTTTGATGTGGTATTTAATCAGATTATGAGACATCCTATTTCTATCTTTATTATTTTTTATCATTATTTAAACTCATTTTTTTTCATCATGAGGGTATTTAGTATTTATAGATGAGTTATAACTGTGATGTTATCTTTTATTTTGTATTTTTAACATAGTTTTAATATTTTATCTATTCTGTTTTATTGATATCTATCCTATGAGTGTATGATATTACCACTTTATTCATACACCCCCCCAACTAGTTAGCATCCTATAGAACATGTGAGCTATGTGGATCCTGATTTGATCAATGTTGATGTAATCAAGACCAGGGATGCTAAAAAATTGAATTAGAACATTTTTCCATTTCAATTATTATTTTGGATATGATAGATAAAAAATATTACATGATTTGAATCTTAAATTGTTATTTTTTATGGTTTTATCTAATACATGCATTAGGGAAGTTTCTATTTCTATGGATGATATTGATGTTCTAGAATATTCAATTTAATGTAATAATATTTCCATTGATTATGATGAATTATGATATAGACTATGATATTTTTGTTTTACTCATGTCCTAGGTATGTATAAGAGTATATTCAGATGTATCATTTTAAAAATATAGAGATAAAAAGACATTTTTGAACTTTTTTAGGTTTCAGTACCACGGTTCTATTTATGATATAGAGTTCAGAAAAATAATGCGTCAATTTTTATAGAGTCGTTCCTTTTATAACATGATTGAAGAATTACATATAATTAATCTTTATTAATGATTTTATTAATGATATGGGTCCATTATATATAAATTTCTATCCCTTTGTGTGTGTTATCCAAGGATATAGAGACAATATGTGGTCATTTGATAGCCCTTATATATTATGGTGTGTATATAACATAGTGATATGCAATGCTTGTTATTTATTATCAGATTTTCTATTTTCATACATCAGATATATGTGATTCAAAGGCATGAAATTTTCATTTTATTGATACACTATGGTGATGAAATCCTATTGAGAACAAGAATGGTGGAGATAGAAATGCCCATCTTTTTGTTGACTTTTAATCCCAAGTTACACATTTCCTTCATCTTGATTATAAACACTATTATATTCAAGTAGATTTGATTTATTCTATTGGATATGGAGCTCTAATATGTATTAATTAGATGAATTATTTGACTAGGTGATATTAGTTCAAATATTCACCTTTTTAAGAGTTTCAACCAGAAGCCGGTGAATTTGTTGATGAGTTTATGCGTAAAATGATAAACCATATGGGGGAGCCATAATAGTTCATAGTGAATATTATTATATATATTCTTTGAGTAATATTAAATAAAATATTTTATATCCTAGTCAATTAAAACCAAAAAGTGTGGTTGTCCTAGAAGGAATTTTATTTTTCTTTCATTAAAGAATCTTTATTTAGATATTGAGTGTTGATAGAGATTGAGTATTTAGTCACATGGGTAATGGGAGTAGTGTCAGTTATTAAATTTGTGGGCTAATATAATATGTTTATTTAATTTTATCTTCCATTTTTGATTTTTAAGATTATGAGTATTATTTATTTCAAATATGGACAATGATATTAAATCTAATTCAAGCTTAAAATTTTCTAGATTATATATTTCACTATGTAATTAATTTAGGCTCTCTTTTAGATTCTAAAATAGTTCTGGATTGACTCTCAAGTATTTCGAGTTCTTATACTATGTTTAATAATGGATATCTTCGTATTTAGCATCAATATTTCAGTGATTCTATAAATAGTGTAAATTGTTATTCTAGTCAAGTATAAGGTTATACTTATTCCCAAAATCAGAGTAATCTATCAATTTTTGGACAATGAGGTATTCAAGGTCGTACATGACTACAATTCCATAGTCTTCTAGAGGTGTTCTGTTCTTTTGAGTAGATAAAGAATCTATAATGTTTTTATGAAATATTATCCTCTAGATAATATTCATGGATATGGAAATGATAATATATTCATGGATAGATATGTTTTTTTTACAATATTTTGGTATTTAGAGTATATCCTGATAGTCATTGTGAATAGTCAGTTAGGGTTTCAAGGGTATGTGGATGAAAAAATGTTTCTCTCCTAAATTTATTATAGGGTAGAGAGGATAAGTTAAAATATAACATTAAAAAAAATTCATATCCTCAAGATGACACATTCAGACTATGAAATTGAACGTTCATTATTTCAGTTATGGGAATAACAAAACTTACCCTTTTATCTTCTTTTTTGGATACTTATTCTTCACATTTTATTATATATTCTCAATACAATAGGGATATGTTATTTAAAATTCAATATATTTATGGTTTGATTAAGGTTGACACATATAAGGGATTGATCTGATTTTATATTTAGATATTCTACATTTTATATCTTTCAATGGATATTGATTTGTTGGGGATATATTTTTCATTAGAGATGAGAAATTTTGATGTGATCTTAGGTATGGATTGATTGACTTGAAATCAAGAAAACATTGAATAATATTATTAACAATTAATTATCATGTATATGTATGGTGACTATTATACAATTGATAATGAATGATATTTTCAAGAAACCATTCTAGAATAAGTCCATTAGATACTTGTGAAGCTTGAAGAAATATTTTATAGTAAAATTGGATGGTTAAGAAGATTAATAAAAAACATTTCTTTATATTTTTTCTTACATCCATGTTTTTTTCATGATTACATGTCAAAAAAATACCCAAATAGAGATATTATTAATTTATCATCGAGATGAATCTAGGTTTTAATTTCATATATGATCCTTCTTTTAGATGTATCTATCATAGTTTTGATATTTGAAGCCATGTGTAAAAGATCTTGATGTTACTGGATTCACCCACCCAAGATCTTACCCTTGGGTAGTACTTTATAATTACCAAATTGGTTGTCGGATTGATATAATTATGTGTAGATTACTAGAGGATGAACCAGGTTAAGGTAATGAAATGATATCCTTTTCCTCGTACAAATTTAATATTTAAATAGTTTGAAGGGATCCTGTGGTTTTTAATGATCAATATGAGTTTGGGGATTCATTGTGTATATGTGGGTCCTTCTAAAATTCCTTATAGTAAATTGATTATAATTCGTGGTTATCATGAGTATATTATGAAACATTTTAGATCAACTATTTCAATCTCCTATTTATTGGTCCTACTGAAATAGATATTTCATCCATATCCTGTTTTTTGTAATAATATAAAAAAATTATATTGTATTATACTACCATTATATGAAGGACCTTCAAAGAATTTAAAAAATAATCTAATGAAACCTAATGAGAATCATATTTATTCATTCAAAATATTATATCTATATTAGTGAGGTCTAATTTGTAGTCCATGTGATATAAGAGTAAAGAATATATGTAAACTCTCTAATTGACATGGTCATTGATTCTTTGAAGAAACCTATCAATATTACAAGATCTATATCATCAAGGTATTTAATGTGAACTAAAATAGGTCTACTTATAATTTATCCAATTTCAAGAAAATGGTGATGGACCTGACCAATAAGTGGATGAGGTTTGACTCTTTTTATTCTCATGAGAGTTACTCTATAGATTAAATAGAATTTTGACATCTCTACCACTTTTCACCTTACATTAGTTTTTTATAGAGGAAACCATTTTTTTAATTCGTTAGGAGGTTTTATGTGATCCATGGTAATATAAGATTTTTATTTTAATGAATTTGGGTTATTTTATTTTAGTCTAAATTAAAAAAACAAATCATATGACAAAAATTTGGATTTAAAAACATTATTTCTTACACCTAGGTGTTGGCATCACTGTCATTTGGGTGTGGGTATTCTAGTACATAATGAACATAGGATCCTCTTATATATATCATTTCACAGTTTGAGTTCATCCTATAATAGTGAAGGTGGGATGATTTATATTATGTATGTGAATTTGATAATGTGTATACACCTAGGAAGGGAAATGTTGTTTATGATATACTATGTCACAAAACATAGGTGATTTTGGATTTAGTTGAAAGTAGTGCATAAAAGATCATGAGTTTTATTTTAGAGACAAATCATCATATTATGAATTTTTAGGGAACACTGGGCCAAGTAAAAATTTATTTTAAACATCACTCGTTGATAGTGTGAAGGAGAATAAATTATCCAAATTTTAATTTTGAGATATAATTGGGTAAATATATATTTTGGGAACCCCAAATTGATTGTTTTCAAGATGATAAAGCGATATTTTATTCATGAGGATGAGATATAATTATAACATGTTTTCTTGGGAACATAATATAATATTACCATTCATGATGATTGGTAATTTATATAGGGCGTACAAAGATGTATTATGATATGCATAGGTAGTATAATTTAACAAAGATCAATTTGGATACAATATATTTTTCCAAGTGACGCTCTTCCAATTAGTGTGTGATGGAAAAACTATAGAAACTCAAATTTCCTCTTCATCCACAAAACATTATGGGGTGTATCATGGATGATGTGATAATGAATTTTATAGTGGGGATGTTGAATTTAACTATTTGTATGGATACTAGTAATGCTTATAAGATCGTTTCCTAGAGATATTGGTTACATTATTACATTTTTATATGATAAAAGTGATTTCATCCCAAAGTATTGAATTTTTTACTAGTATTTAAGAACTATAAATATTCATTATTATCACATTAAATTATAAATGAAACTAAATATATAGTGAATGAAAATATTAGGTATCCATATAATAATTAAAGACTTACATAATCAGGTCTTGGGGGATGAAAAACAAAATTATGTAACATAAATTTCTCAGTAAGGGTTACTTAGATAAGAATCCGTTTAGAATATATATTTCATAGTGAATATAGAATCTTATAGAATTTTATACACATTCGATGTAACCAATAAATTTTGAAAAATTAATTATATGTCATGAATACGTGATGACAAAAAAATTCCATATAAATATTATCATGACGAGGGTACTAAATCCATTTATGAAATGGAAATAAATATAATCTCATGAAAAAAATTTCATAATGATAAAATGAATTATTTCAGACATCATAATAATTATATGAAGTCCTTGTTCTATGAAAATATACATAAAAAAGTGAGGTGGACACTAAATACTAATAATAGTTTCTATCATTATATCTTGAAATTCATATATTGGATGTAGGTGTCCCCATTCATCACTTACTAATTCTAATGCATCAATCATATGAATAAATGATAAAAAGTAATCCATATTACTTAATAAGTAAAACATAATTTTATAGAAAGTACTATTATATAAAATGTCAAAAAATTCGTAGTCATACTTACCATAATCCATATAGAGAAAGAATAAGTATGGTTTCATTACAACATATCTACATTTGAGCATAATTTAAATAAAAATCTATTTTTATTGTTGAATAAAAATACTATAAAAAGACCATTAGAGAGATTATTGATGAATATACACCTATTTACTTTGAAATTTTATTTTTACAACTAAAAATTCATTGAATACTATGAAATAAATTTCATTTAAAATAAAATTTGAGACATATAAAGGAATCGATATAGAAATGGGTGGTTATGATGAAAAGATATTACATTGATGACTAGTGTATTAAAATAATGATTGTTTCACATTTTTGATTCAAGTAAAAAATTACTTCATATAGATTATAAGAAAGTATTTCTTTTAAAACATTTTAAAAAAAATTAATAATTTCTTATAATCTTCATTAAAAAATAATTTCATATTCAAAAATAGCATTCTATAAACTATTTTATATAAAATATGGAAATGGAAGAAAAATATTCTCTACCAGGTAGGGAAAAGTTTTGTATTGCATAAAACTGTTATTTCGATATATTTTGTTCTTAAAGAGAGGAAAATTAATTGAAAACATGTATATTTAATAAATAACTAGAGTAGAAAAAATTTTTATTTTATTTCATGTAAAAAAGATCAAATAATTCCCATAGTGAATACTTAAACATAAACAAACCAGAATAATGGTAAAATAGTGTAACAATCCCGTACAATGATATTATCATAGTTATGAGAATCATTCAATAAAGTAATTATGTGTAAAAAGCACAAATATAAGAGGAATAATATGAGATAAAACCAAATGAAATGTGATTTCATTATACACATAAATATGGAAAATAATATTCAATAAATATGAATTATAACCTGATGAATTGAAATTGAGTTTTGAAATCTTATCCATTTGGAAAGTTTAAAGAAAAATTACTTATTGATGAAATAATTTGATTTGAAACTAAAAATACCAATACATATTAGGTATTAATGATATAAAATTTAATTTTAATGTTATACACCTTATAATGTAAATTTGGTTTATAAAAATAAATTAGGTCTCAAAGGAAGGATATTGAGACCAAATTAATTACATTACACTTCTAGTAAGTTGATCATTCTTAAAAATAATATTTAATGGTTTTAAACATGTTAATAATTTATAAAAAAATATTCACACCTATAATATCATATATGATCCTCTTATGCAATTTATACACCGTTTTACTAATAACTCTTTATTAAAATAATTATTTCAACATTATATTTGTCTTGTTTACTCTATAGGTTCCAGTTTATTAGATTCATTAATTTTGAAAATCAAAATATTTCAACATATACATAGTGTTATTAATATTATAAAAATCATATATATTAATTTTACACATCATTATAATAATTCCTAAAGGGTGGAGATATAAAGATGGATTATTCAATTCATTGAGAGGATAATCCATATGTACACGTGAATTCAATATCCACTTCTCGACATATAGAGAAAATATAAATAATAATTCATCACAAAAAAATTATTATAAAATATATATCTTACATATTAATAAAATATATTCTTATTACCATATATCTAAATTAAAAATGAAATATAAATCACATCGCTTTGGGGAGGTGGTAGTTCATAAATATGGAAGAGATGCATTATCATTTTCCAATTGATTGAAAATATATAATGAAGTTATTATATTATATTTAATGAAAGAATAATTATTTAAAAAAATATCATATATATTCATTCGTTTTATATTTATAACCATATGACAAAATTGGTGATGAAAAAATTTCCAACACTACATGGAGATGTTAAATTGTATGTAGGGGTGGGTGACGTTTTAATATTTCATAAGATAGAAAAGAGATTTAAAATAATTTTAAAATATTAACAATATCTATATATATTATATGATAATTTAGTTATTTGTTGAATTTGCTTAAAACATATTTGTGGGATCTAAATGTAGAAAAAAAATTAAAAGTGTTTTAAAAATGATAACCTTCTTTTAGAGAAACCTTAATTGGATATCTTCTTATTAAACCTATGGTTCTTTATTTTAGGGAATACCAAAACTTCCAGAATGTGGATAAGTATGTTTCTTCGTTCAATTTTGTAATACCCTGACCCCAGTTACCCAGAGTCGGTGCATTATTACGTAACATTGGAATGATCACAAAAGATCAAGTCTCGAAAGACCGATTAGTTTATTAGCCTTGGAAACACTAGATACATTCATAAATGTTACATTACATCATGAAGTGAAAAACTACAATAACATGGTCTCCGTAGTCCACACTCATATCCTCTTCAGACTATCCCTACAGTTCAGTCATAAAATATTTCTTCACATCCTGGGAAAAATAAAACATAGAAAGAGGTGAGCTCACATGCTCTGTAAGGATAACAATATAGCTGAAACATTCATAAATAAACATAAGAATTTATGGAAATTCATAACTAAAACAAAAGCCTTTTAAACTTTAACTTTATCAAAATATGGAAAAAATAAAATGAAATAATTCCATTTACTTATTCACCTGGATATTCTACTAGTCGAATCATCACATTCAATATCAATAACACCTTTCATAATGATGGAATGTATAATGACAGACTATCATAACCACATAGTCAAGGACTTATTCCAAGACTACAAATAATATTTTTTCAAGGCCTTGTGTCAAGACACACTAGTTTGTCTCATGAGACCTACCGATGCATCGAAGAGCTATAGCGGGCTCCACCCGTCACATACTAAGTCCAATGCCTTCCTTGTATGAAAAGGATTAAACATATCATAAACCATAACATAATCATATCACAGAAAACATGTATAAAAGAAACCTAACATTTCCACATTTCAATCACAAGATACCAATACAACACATTGATAGAATGAAACCATTTCCAACACCAAAATAAAAAAAAGTAAAACTTCGTATTTATTTTCCATTTTAAAAAAGATATGAAATGTAGAGGAAGCCGAATCCCAAATAATGGTCACTGCAGCAGAGAAGTCGTTGTCACCACGTACGAAAAAAAATCATTCTTTTTTGTCATTTAGTACAACCCTTCGTATAAAAAATATTCCTTTTGAATAAACTTAAAAGTCAAAGGGGTTTACACACCGTATAAAGGAAAGTTGTGTATAAAACAAAATATGCCTCAATGAAAGGAGATTGAGACGAAGTCCCTTACCTCTTCTCCAACTTGACTCGATCATTCTTTAACATCCTGAATATTAAAATAGTGTTAATTTCAACTTTCATAAGAACCTTTTTCAAGTTCATTATTCCAATTATATCACTTATAACCATTTTATGAACATTATGTAATTATTTAAGTTAACAACGGTCGTTTTGTTGATCTTTGGAACTTGAGTCAATAATAAACATCTTATAATAACAAGTTGTTCATGTGGTAAAATATCCATTATATCCAGAATTATAATAATGATGTAGATATCATATATATCATATATATCCAGTATATACATTCATTTATAATATTACACAACATTTATACGTAAGAAATGAAATGCACCGTTCATGGAGACGGTAAGCCGTACGTACGCATGAACGCTACTTTCATTTATATTTAGTATTTAATGGAATGAAATAATAATGATATAAAGGTATATTATAATTCTAGTATAATAACATATATAATATCATTTACTCAATCCTTTATATGTCCCACATATGGCATTAACGATTCAAATCACATTGAGGGGGCGGTAGTACGCACTTCCTAAATTGAAATTATCATGTTTACCCATAATGGAAATCATAAAGGTATGCCATAAATGGAAAATATAGAAGCATAAGTAAAACATAAACATAATATATATAATATATAAATATATTGACATCTTAATGGCCACCATGAGATGTGTTAGAAAAATATTGAACAATCATCGTTTCGTGAGGCAGTAATTCGCCACCCACAGAAACAGTATGTTCTTTAACCATTAGACGAAGGTGTGTGTAAGTATAAATCAAATCCTTCTCATAAAAACATCATAGTATATTGAATATACTGTTTTGGTTACAAAATAAAGCAATAAAAATAGTTTAAGGGGTTGGAGAAGCAAAATAAAACCCAATAACATAAGAGAAGACATTACCTCAAAATCAGGAAACTATTTTTGATTTGAGCCAAAGGATTCCTTGGGAAGACTTATGCCCAAAGTGAGGCTTCTAGGAGTAATATATGGAAGTTTATAGAGAATTTGGGCAGAGGTTGGCCGATCCAAATGGCTTTGATGTTTTTAATAAGGTTTTAGCGGTGGGGGCCTTTTATAAGAGGAGATGCAGGAACTCATGGAAAGTCATGTAATGTTACATTATTATATAATGACTTTCGGATTTTAAAGGTCCCACAATTATATTTTTCACTGATAAGGTGATAAGGGTTTGAAATATACTCATAAAATAGGTTTTGGACAAGTTTAAGTCTTATACTTTTCATTATCTTTTCATTTCATTTAAATCGTTAATTAATGAGGTAATCGATGCATCATCATGGTGTCATAAAAAATTAATTTATTTAAGGTCTAAATATTATAAAAAAACATTCATGATGTAGGAAATAATTTTATCTTTCCAATGATGATTTATAGTCGAAGATATTATTTACACAAACAAGACTAAATTTTTTTTACTTGGGTGATACATACTTTGGTTATACTTTCCCTTATAAAAATAATCTAATAAAATGTCACTATCACCCAAAAGTGATTCCATGGGGTACCAATGTTTGTCACAAGGAATCCCATGGTCGTCCATGACACAAAAAGTAGCATTAGAACACATGTTTGGGTCATTTTTTTATTATGATATTATTTTATTACCCATAACTACCTGATTGCTAATTAATCACGATAATTAAAGATAATTACTGTCGTTACTATTCATAATGTCAAAAAAAGTTTCTTAATTACATAATTTGGACCTTCTAATTCCGAATATGTAATCCATTTTACCAAATTCCAAACACAAAAATTGTATTAATTAATTTAAAAAACATTCCTGCTGTCAAAACAAATAGTGTGTTTTTAAGAAAAAATATCTATCAAAAGGTCGACAGTTGTTTATGTCCAATTTCAAAGAGAAATTAATTATAATGACCAAAATTGGATAAAATTGTAAACATATATTATAATTATATTTTAAAATCACTCAATAGTATAATTTATCACTATAAATTATTTATATTAAAAAAGTTGTTTTTAAGTATTTTTCACTATTCATCGAAAATTGGATGTTCTTAGAAAAATTCCAAAAATTCAACATAGTCTAATTTCGATATTCCGAATCCAAAAATGAAGTCCATTTTGAAATATAAAATTTATATAATTTCAAAATTTGGGTATTACTATTCATAATGGCTACGTTGATTGTTCATGGTG
This sequence comes from Viscum album, assembly GCA_963277665.1. Taxonomy (NCBI): domain Eukaryota; kingdom Viridiplantae; phylum Streptophyta; class Magnoliopsida; order Santalales; family Viscaceae; genus Viscum; species Viscum album. Next base: position 1,816,657,449 of record OY728156.1, read on the forward strand.
TGTTAGAACTCAAGGTTCCGTACAACACACATTGCTCTATTATTCAAAGAGAAGCGTACCATGGAAGCTTGGGGTGTTACATTCTACCCTACTTCAAATAATTTCATCCTCAAAATTTCTAAAATATTACTGCATAAAATGACATGGGTGGTTTTTTATCATAAGTTCCTTGTGATCCCACATTGCCTCTTCCATCTTATGGTTCCTCCATAGAACTTTTACCAGACGACTCATACGGTTTCTCAGCACTTGTTCTCTCGTATCCAAAATCATGACCGGCCCTTCACAATAAGATAGATCGGGTTACAGTTCTAATTCCTCATAGATGATTACATGCGTTGGGTCAGGCATGTATTTTCTCACCAGTGATACGAGGAACACATCGTGATCATTAGAAAGACTTGGAGGCATTTCCAAACGGTAAGCTACAACCCCAATTTGTTCTAGAATTGTGAATGGTCTGATGTACCTGGAACATAATTTTCCCTTCTTACCTAATCCTATAACTCCATTCCATGGAGATACCTTCAAGAAAACATGATCCTCTACATGAAATTCAAAATCCTTCTTTCTGTTATCGGCATAGCTCTTCTGCCTACTTTGAGCTGCATTGATGTGGTTTTGGATTACCTTCACCTTTTCAATTGTTTCCTCAACAAGTTCTTGGCCTATGAGTTTTATTTCACCAACATCATCCCAACAGGTTGGTGTGTGACATCTCTTTCCGTACAACGCTTCATATGGTTCCATCCAAATACTTGAATGGATGCTATTGTTATAGAAAAATTATACCAGAGGTAAATATTGATCCCACATACCCTGGAAGACAAATGAGCATGATCTCAACATGTCTTCTAAGGTTTTAATAGTCCGTTCTAATTTTCCATCTGCTTGAGGGTGGTAAGTAGTACTCAAACGAAGTTCAGTGTCAATGTATTTTTGAAGACTTTTCCAGAATCATGATGTCAAACGGGGATCACGATCTGAAACAGTCGATAGAGGTACTCCATGAAGTCTTACAACTTCGTTAATATATAGTCTTGCTAAATGTTCAAGTGGTAAATCTTCTCTTATAGCAAGAAAATGTGATAACTTGGTAAGACGATCAACAATGACCCATATTGCATCATTTCTTCTATGATACATTGGAAGTCCCATGAAAAATTCCATCGAAATATGATCCCATTTCCACTCAGGTATAGGAAGAGGTTGCATAACTCCTCCAGGAAGCTGCCTCCCAGCTTTCACTTGTTGACAAACCATGCATGTTGACACAAAATCAGAAATTTTCCCCTTCATGTTGTCCCACCAAAAATGTTCCTTCTAATCTCTATACATCTTAGTGCTACCAGGGTGTATAGATAAATTGGAACTATGAGCATCATCCAATAATTCCCTTTTTAAAACAGCTATATCGGGAACACAAATTCTCTTCCCAAATTTCAAAATTCTATCTTCATACACAAAGTCACTCAATCTCCCATATTTCATAGCTTTAATCTTCATTTGAAACTCTTTATCATCGGTCTGAGAACAATTTATCCCTTCTAGTAAAGAGGTTTTGGAAACCATTTGAAAAAGCATTGATGTTTCACCTTCTATAGTTACTCCCATGTTCATCTTCACTAGATCCATGAAAATAGGATCCCTTTAAATTCTCATATTGTTCAAAACTCCATGATCTTTTCTTCTCAAAGAATCTGCGACCTTATTTTCCATCCTCTGGTGGTATTGTATCGTGCAATCATAATCCTTGAGTAATTCAAGCCATCTCCTTTGCCTTATGTTGAGTTCTTTTTGTGAGAAATTATACTTCAAACTCTTCTGATTAGTATAAATCTCACATTTTTTCCCATAGAGGTAGTGTCTCCATATCTTCAAAGAAAATATCATATCTTCTAACTCGAGATCATGAGTAGGTTAGTTTTTCTCATTAATTTTCAACAATCGTGATTCATAGGCAATAACCCTATCATTCTGCATAAGGACACAACCAAGTCCTTTCTTCGATGCATCACTATAAATAACAAACCCATCATTCCTTGATGGTAGATTCAATATAAGAGCATTCAATAATATTCTCATTAGTTCTTCGAAACATTCTTCACACTATTCTTTCCAAACAAATTTATTCCATTATGTGTCAGCTTCGTTAATGGGTTAGCCCATTGGGAAAAATTCTGGACAAAACGTCGATAATAACATGTTAAACCAATAAAACTGTGTACCTCAGTAATACTTGTCGGTGCTGTCCATTCTTGGATAGCTCTTATCTTATAAGGATCAACAGAGATTCCATCCTTAGAGACAATATGGCCAAGAAAAGAAATCTCATGAAGCCAGAATTCACTCTTGCTAAACTTCCCATATAATTCATGTCTTCTAAGAGTCTTTAGAATAATGCACAAGTGATTTTCATGACCTTCATAGATTTTGAAGTATACCAATATATCATCAATAAATACCACTATGAATTCATCAAGACATTCCTTGAAAAATATATTCATTAGATCCATGAAGATAGAGGGTACATTAGTCAATCCAAAAGGCATTATGGTAAACTCGTAATGCACGTACCTGGTTCGAAATGCCGTCTTTGGAATGTCTTCCTTCTTCACACACAACTAATGATATCCTAATTGAAGGTCAATATTTTAAAATTATTGAGATCCATGCAGTTGGTCGAATAAATCATCAATGTGAGGTATGGGATACTTGTTCATTATTGTTATAGTATTGATCTCCCTGTAGTCGATACATATCAACACAGATCAATCTTTCTTTTTAACCAAAAGAACAGGGGCTCCCCATGGAGAAACACTAGGGCGAATAAATCCTTTATTACTCAATTCCTATAGTTGTTTCTGTAGATCAACTAATTCCACAGTGGCCATTCTATATGCGGTCTTCAATATGGGCCTTGAACTAGGAATTAGTTCCATAGAAAACTCAACTTCTCGTTCTGGAGAATGCCCAGGTAAATCCTCTAGAAACATATCAACATATTCTCTCACAATAGGTACATCCTCTATTTGAACATTCCCTTCATCACCCATAGTTATTTCATTCTCTTCCTCCCCAATAAGTGAATTTAGTTGAGCTACTGTGGGTGGATCTAGATAAGAATTATGTGGTAACGATTCTGCTCTAAAGATAAGGTCTTCCTTATCATCATCATCAAAAATTTCAACTTCCTTCTTCTTACAATAAATCTTCACATCATGGTTCGAAATCCAATCCACACTGGGGATTATATCAAATTCAATCATGGGTATGACGATGAGATCAGATGATAAATAACATTTATGTGCTCTAATGGGAAATGATTCACAAAACATTGTTGCAATGATATTTTCCTTAGTAGTTTTGATTGACAACTCCATTGTTAAATCAAATTGGAACTTTCTAATTTCCTTAGAAAACTGGGAAGATATGAAACAATGCGATGATCCAGAATCAAATAATGCATTTGCTAAACATGAGAAAATCATTAAATTACCCGCCACCATGTCTTTTGGAGCTTCTACCTCAGCCGTAGTGATTGCATAATCTATTCCTTGATCCATTGGCCTTTTCTGATGTAAATTCCCCTGACGCTTAGGAAAATCATTTGCATAATGTCCCATATCCCTGCAATTGTAGCATTGAACTTCAATAGATTCTTTCTTCCCCTTGCAATCACGAGCTTGGTGGCCATTTTCACCAAACTTGTAAGAGACTCCCATTCCTTTTAAGAAAGTATCAGGGTGTTTCTTCACACATTTACTATAGGATGTATAATCAACTTTTCCCTTCTTCCCTTTATTTCCATTTCTAGAGTGATCAACATATCTCTTCTTCTCTTGCTTTTCTTTAATGTCATAAGACATAGAGAATTCCTTTTCCGTCTTAATAGCACATGATACAATGTCTTCGTATAGCGAGAAGGATTGTGAGACCAATGTTTGACAGAGAAATGGTTTTAACCCATCAAAGAAATGATCAATCTTACTTCTTGGGTTATGTATATAATCTCCATCTTACCTCACTAACCTTGTAATGTTAGCCACATACTTTGCGACATTCTCATCCTCCTTTTGTCTCAAACTCAGAAATTGTGTTTCCATATTTGCTCGATGGTCATGAGGAAAGTATTTTTCTAAGAAAATATCTTTGAACTCCCTGCATTCTATATTTGATACTTCATCATATTCCTTTATGTTTTGAATCAATGACCACCATTGATCAACATCTCCAGTGAGGCAGTAAACTGCCATGTTAACTTTTTCCCTTTCACTACTCCCCAAGGCATGGAATATTTTCTCTATGGAATTTATCCATTTCTCAGCTACTAAGGGATTTTTACTCCCATTTAATATTGGTGGTTGTTGCCTCATGAAGCAGTTTAACATTGATCCTCTATGTTGCAGATCTGGGTGCTCCATATGAGTAAGGTTATTATTCATAACATGAGTGATTTGTCTTAGTATGGTGATAAGTTGATCAGCCCCAGTTGTATCACCAGCTCAACTATAATTATCTTGACCAGGAGGGAAATACCTACATAGATTTCGTGTATTGATACGGTTTCCATTCTTTCCACTAGGCACCATTTCTAAACAATGGCTTAAACAAGATTAGATTATAAATTGAAATAAAAAATAACAAACTTGAAAAAAACCTAACATAAATTGAACAGTTTATGGATATAATCCATAATCATAAAAAAAATTTCTTTTAGGATGTATATAATCATAAACCCTTCATAATGGATTGTAATGAAATTGTGAATTATCTTAAGCGTATCCCCCGGGAGGGTCGTATCCAAGAGTGCAGCAAGGCCCGTTGTCGTGCACCGGTTCCCATTCGAGTCGAGCTCAAAGTGGTGTTTTCGGGTTTCACACCTAGGTACATCTGTGCCAGAGCCGCCTCTACCTACTCGTATCCATACGGGGATGTATTTCTTGGGAAACTCACAAAATCTCTATAATAGCAAAATTCTAAGAAGTTCTTCTATACTAATCCTCAAAGTCTACGTTAGGGCTATGTGCTCTAATCAGAGTTTATCTAAATATAGATTCTAGGGTTAGTACTAAACTGCCTCTGATACCAACTGTAACGCCCTTGACCTAGTTAACCAGATTCTGTGCATTATTACATAACATTGAAATGATAAAAAAAGATCAAGTCTCAAAAGACCCATTAGTTTAGTAGCCTTGGAAACTCTAGATACATTCATAAATGTTACATTACATCATAAATTGAAAAACTACAATAAAATGTTCTCCATATTCCACACTCATATCCCCTTCAGACAATCCCTGTAGGTCAGTCATAAAATATTTCATCACATCCTGGGAAAAATAAAACATAGAAAGGTGTTAGCTCAGATTCTCAGTAAGGATAACAACATAGCGGAAACTTTCATAAATAAACATAATCATTTAAGGAAATGTATAACTAAAACAAAATACTTTTAAACCTGAACATCAGCATAATATGGAAAAAATAAAATCAAATAATTCCATTTACTTATTCACATGGATATTCAACTAGTTGAATAATCACATGCAATATAAATAACCACTTTCATAATGAAAGAATGCATAATACTAGACTACCATAACCACATAGTCAGGGCCTTATTCCAAGACTACAAATAAGATTTTGTCAAGGCCTTGTTCCAAGACACTAGTTTGTCTAATGAGACCTACCGATGCATCGAGGAGCTATAGCGGGCTCCACCCATCACATAATATGTCCAATGAAATCCTTATATGAAAAGGATTAAACATATCATAAACCATAACAGAAGCATATCACATAAAACATGTATAAAGGACACATAACATTTCTACATTTCAATCAAAAGATATCAATACAACACATTGACATAATAAAACCATTTTCAATACCAAAATGAAAGAAAAGTAAAAAAATGTATTTATTTTACATTTTAAAAAAGTTATGTCTTGTAGAGGAAGCCAAAACCCAAATAATGGTCACGGCGGTGGAGAAGTCGTTGTCGCCGCTTACGAAAAAGAACATTCCTTTTCGTCGTTTAGTAAAATGCTTCATATAAAAATAGAGTCATTTTGAATAAACGTAAAATTCAATGGGGATTATACACCGTATAAAGGAAAGTTGTGTATAAAACCAAATATACCTCAATGAAAGGAGATTGAGACGAAGTCCCTTACCTCGTATTCGACTTGACTCGATCATTATTTTAGCTCCTGAATAATAAACTAGATTTAATATCAACTTTCATAAGTTCCTTTTTAAATTTCAATTTTCCTTTTATAAAACTTATTACCATGTTATGAACATTATGTAATTATTTAAGTTAATAATGGTCGTTTTGTCGATCTTTGGTACTTGAGTCAAAAATATACTTCTTATAATTACAAGTTGTTCATGTGGTAAAATATCCATTATATCCAAAATTAAATTAATGATGTAGATATCATATATATATATCATATATATCCTGTATATACATTCATTTATAATATTACATAACATTTAGAGGTAAGAATTGAAATTCACCATTCATGGAGACGGTAAGTCATACGTACGCATGAACGCTACTCTCATTTATATTTCGTATTTAATGGAATGATATTATAATGATATAAAGGTATATTATACTTACAGTATAATATCATATATAATATCATTTTCTCCATCCTTTATACATCCCACATATGGCATTAATGATTAAAATCAGTTTGAAGGGTGGTAGTCCGCACTTCCTAAAATGAAATTATCACGTTTACCCATAATAGAAATCATAATGGTATGTCATAAAGGAAAAATAAAAAATCATAAGGAAAACATAATCATAATATATGTCATATATAAATATAGTGACATCTTAATGACCACCATGAGAGCTGTTAAAAGATGATTTAACTATCATCGTTTCGTGAGATAGTAATTCTCCACCCACAAAAACAGTATGTTCTTTAACCATTAAAAGATGTTGTGTGTAAGTGTAAATAAAATATTTATCATAAAAACATCCTAGTATATTTAATATACTTTTTTGTTACAAAATAAAGGAATAAATAGAGTTTAAGGGGTTGGAGAAGAAAAATAAAACAAAAGAAAATAAGAGAAAACATTACCTTAAAATCGGGTGAATCTTTTTGATTTGAGCCAAAGGCTTCCTTGGGAAGACTTATTCCCAAAGTGAGGCTTCTATAAGTAAGAGAGGGAAGTTGAGAGAGTATTTGGGTAGAGGTTTTCCAAGCCAAATGGCTTTGATGGTGTGAATAATGTGGTAGAGGTGGGGGCCTTTGATAAAAGGAGAGAAGGGGCACTCCTGGAAAGTCATGAAATGTTACATTATTATATAATGAGTTGCGGATTTTAAAGGTCCCACAATTATATATTTCTAAGATAAGGTGATAATGGTTCGAAATATACTAATCCAATAGGTCTTTGAAAAGTTTATGTCCTGGATTTTACATTATATTTTTATTTTATTTAAATCTTTAATTAATGAGGTAATCGCTGCATCATCATGGTGTCATTAAAATTTTAATTTATTTAATGTCTAAAAATTATAAAAAATATCGTGATTTAGGAAATATTTTTATCTTTCCAATTAATATTTATAGTCTAAGAGATCATTTACACAGACAAAAATAAATTTTTTTACTTGGGTGATACATACTTTTGTTATAATTTCCCTTTAAAAAATATTTTAATAAAATGTCACTATCACCCAAAAGTGATTCCATGGGGTCCCAATGTTTGAAACAAGGCATCCCATGGTCGTCCATGATAAAACCAGTAGAAGTAGGACATATTTTGGGGTCATTTTTTATTATTATGATATTAATGTATTACCCTTAACTACCTGATAACTAATTAATCACGAAAATTAAAGATAATTATCGTTGTTACTATTCATAATGTCAAAAAAAAAACAACTGTCTTAATTACATAATTTGGAATTTATGATTCAAATATGGAATCCATTTTACCAAAATCCAAACACAAAAATTGTAGTAATTAATTTAAAAATTATTTCCGCTGTCAAAACAAATAGCGTGTTCTTAAGAAACAATATCTATCAAAAGGATGACAATTGTTTATGTCGAATTTCAAAGCTAAATTAATTATAATGACCAACAATGGGTAAAATGGTAAAATTATATTATACTTATACTTTAAAACCACTCAATAGTATAATTTATCACTATAAATTATTTATATTAAAAAAGTTGTTTTTAAGTATTTTTCACTATTCATCGAAAATTGGAAGTTCTCAGAAAAATACCAAAAATTCAACATAGTCTAATTTAGATATTAAGAATCCAAAAATGAAGTCCGTTTTGAAATATAAAATTTATATAATTTCATAAAGTGGGTATTACTATTCATAATGGCTACTTTGATTGGTCGCGGTGTGTTTGAACTCGAGGTTGCGTGCAACACACGTTGCTCTATTATTCAAAGAGAAGTGTACCATGGAAGCTTTGGGTGTTACAAATTTACTTGTTTTTTGGGATATATGGTCCAATTTGTTGTGAATAATTGAGTGAAGCATGTGTCATTTTACAAGGTAAGTAAATGACACATGTAGAATATCTAAGAGGGTTAAAATATAATAAATATGTTCTAAATTAAAATTCACCCAAATTGATAAAATTAGAATATAAATAGGATACTTTTTACATAAGATCATTCATTCAAATTTATGATGGTTTTGATGTCATCTTAAAACATATTTTTTGGTTTAACCACTTGGGTAACAAATATTATGTTCAGTCGTAATAATGATTATTTAAATCTTAGAGGATTATAATTTTATATCAATGTTTATAATTTTCTCATAAATAGACATGATATAAAATTTATGACCATATCATTCCCCCTTTTATATATTCAATTATTATTAATATTAATTTATTTTATTAAATATAATATTAATAAAATACAAATAAAGTAATTATTGACATTTTTCATTTAATTTAAATTTTTTGACATAAAGATAAGTATCAAATTTGAATATAGACATTTTAAAGAACACTATAATTCCATATATAAAAATAAAATTCCTGGAACATTGTATCTCCACCAAATATTATTACATTTAATAATTATGAAATCAATTATTTTGTTTTTCTATTAATATATTAAAAACAATATCGGTGTTGTGGAAGAATTTATTGTAACTATATAAAAAATAAAAATTAAATATAAAATACCAAAAAATATCAATAATTTATTCAAAAAAATAACATTCACTATTCATTAAAAATTTATTTTTATCCTTATGTGACAATAAAAGTGAATTTTCAAAACAATAGGGTACCATAATGCATTTTCCATTAATAAAACCATTATATTGTTCATTTTCATGTTATTTGTCATATTAGAAATAATATGTATAGAATAATATTATATTTTTATAAATAAAATCATCTCATATTAATTAATATGAATAATTGTGTCCTAATCACTTAGTTTTAACCTAGGTTGACCTAAAATACCAATTTTTTGGGTTTTTTTTTATTTTTACAATTCGTTAAGAAAACAATTACATTATACTTACAAAATTTTTTAATTATATAAATTAGAAATACCTAAACCATTTCAAAAAAAAACTAACCTCAATAATTGGAATAATTTTTGTTAATAATAATCATAAAAAGTGCAAAAAAATTACTTTCTATAAACAATTATGTCTAATAGTCTTTTTAGAATATGATCAATTATAATATTGATTCATATATAAATAATTTTATGATTTATAAATTATTAATAATTATATTAATTTATGATCATGTTCAAAATATTATTTTATTTCTTCATTGAATGTATATTAATGTTTTAAAAATTTGATATTTTTCACTATTTAGGGAAAAATAAATCATTTAAAAAAAAAGAAAAAAAATTAGACTATTATAATTTATATATATATTGATTTGAGAATTAATATTTCTTTATTAAATAAAATATTTAAATTCTAAAATATAATTTCAAATATTTAGATGAAAAATTAAATAAAAAATATTTTCGATGAAATTGATTTCTTTGAAGAATATAATGAACTCTATAAAGATTGATTACTTATTCCACAATATCATGTAAATAAATTTATATTAATATTGTTATTTATATAAATAAATTCAGTTACTTCTATCTATACACACCAATTTAACATCTATGTTATAATTGTAATAAAATATTAATATTTCATTGTATATATAAAATCGATGATTAACATTGTATACTCCAAATAACCGAGTTATTTTTAAAATCATAGGTAACTACATTAAACCACCTTAATGAAATTGTAAACTGGAAATTTTAACTATGTTATTAATGCTTGAATAATTGAAAATACCTTATTTTTGTAAACCTATAAAATTTAGAAGGATAATCAAACATCATTTAGAAAGTGGATATTTGAATGATAATGGATTCTTGAAATAACACATAATTGGTTTCAATATAAAATAACATTAGTTTGAAGTCAAATTATATATATGGAGGAGGAAAATAAGTCTACAGACTAATAGGGGTTTATATATAATTTGGTCATGAAAATTTTTACAACCATAAAAAAAATATTAGAGAGGGGTGACAACCCTATAAATTCCTTATAATTTCGACCATAACATTTATTTTTCTGATATTTATTAGTATTTATGATTAATATTATCATTCTTGATGAAATAAAATCAATATATAATGGGTCATATAATTCGAAAAAAGGTGAAAAATATATCTCTATATTATTTAGTCATTAACCAAAACCATCATTGTTATAATAATGTATGATAATTCTAGAAAAATACATTAATCACCAAACTATCAAAAATAACAACCAAAGGTGAAATTTTATCATTTGATAAATAAATAACCTTATAATTCTACAGAATATTTTGTATTAAGTTCAACACCCAAAAATATTTACAAATTGATCGAGTATTCATTAGAAATTAATTTAAAATTTATCACCAATCATCATTTTTACTCATAAAGTCATATACCTAAAATGTATATTCCTAAATCATCCTTTCTAAAAAATATATTCCACATTTCCATGCATAAATCCACGTTTTTGTCCAAAATATTATTCATCCTATATTCCTCAAATTTTGATTACTTTAATCATATAACATTACAAAAATGGAATAATATGTTTTATCCCAATATGTCATGTTTTTTCAAGATCATTGATTATAATAAGCTAAATTATCATAAAACGTTAAACATATTTCTACAAAATATAAAATAATTACTCCTAAAATATCCTTCTAAAAAAACTTATAATAATCCAAATGGTTGTATTACAATAAAATTATCCCAAAATACTCTTAATCATATTATAATTCTATCACATAAAACCATAAAAATGTTATATATGTTATTATACTTATGGCCATCCTTAGGATTATCAAACAACATTAGAATTATACCATATAACAATGGTATAACATAGGATTACAAAGGGAAAATTTTTTTATTACTAATAATGAATCATAATGAAAATTTTAATTTTACCATCCATGTCCTACAAAAGTGTTAAAATAGTTTTTTAGTATAGTTGTATTCATCTGGCACTAGAATGATGGTTGAATTATAATAGATCAAGTAATTTAATTTTCATTACTAATACATGTTTATGTACTAATACCATGCCCACGTCTTGAATCAGTATATTTTTTCATTAGAAATATACATAATACCTATGTTAACATAATTTATGTAGTTTATCAAATTATTTAAATTTATATCTGAATTTGTCATAGCGTTATATTCTTTAATTGTTTTCCCTATAACTATTTCTAAATGTTTCTACTAAACATTATATATTGAATAATACAAATAAACATAACCTATAAGTCTAGATTCAGTGGTCACATTATTTTATTAACATAATATTCAAGTCATAACATCTTAATGGAATGAGTTTTTTAGTATTCTTGAAGATCCAAATACATAATGATTCCTATTTTATACTGAAAAGAAATCATTAAACATGGTGAAATTAAATATTATGCATCCTTTAACTGATTAAAAATTTTCGTCTTCATTCCTTAGGTAAAATTAAAAAAAATAATGGCGAGCACAATTTCAATATAAGGGTTATGCATAGTCGAATCTATATAGAGTAAGTAAGAAATAATCAATATGGAAGTGGAAATAAACGAATACTCATGAAATTTAATAAATAACATGATCGTGATGAATAATATAGATAGATTTAATGATGGTAAAATAATTCCATATTAATAATATCATAATAAAGGCACTAAATATATTAATAACACGATAAAATAAATAATCTCATGGATAATATTAACTCATTTCATATATATGAAATGCATAATGTCAGACATTATAACCATATCATCATGTACTTATGTCATAAAAATATATATAAATTGCTAAGTCATAGAAAAACTACCCTAAGTAATTTTTTACATGCTACCATAGAAATGAATCTAGGGGCAATATGGGTCCCTTTATATCTCATACTATTTCTAAAAAATTTTGTTCTGAATAAACAATAAAACCCAATCAATATGCCTTAATAATAAAAAATATATATATAGAAAGAATGAGAATTCAAAATATTAATACTTTCATATTAAAACTAATAATATTACATCCAAATAAAAAATAAGGAATATATCATAACAATATATCCCTAATAGAGAATATAGAAAATAAAGCGTGGTCATTGATGATTTTAAATATCATAAATGGTCATTAAAATCATTTTTGAGGAAAACTCCCTTTTTACAATAAAAAAACTTTTTTTAATGTATAAAATTCAAAAATATTAGGGAAATATTTTTATTTAAAAATAAAATTGAAAACATATAATGGACGCATAAATTAATTGGGTGTTCTTGATTTTTAGAATATCTATTCATCCCAATTGCATAAATACAATTTTTTCTATCACATTTTTTTTGTGAAAGTCGAAAATTACATTGTTTGAGAAATGAAAAAAGATTCAATTTAACCAATTTAATAAAAATTAAAAAATTCCTAAAAATAACATTAATAAATAATTTTTAGAATATTAATAACCATTATTTAAACTATTTAAAGAAAAGTTTCAATATGAAGAAGAAGATTTCAAAAAGTATATAAAAACAAAGTCTATTTTCCTAAAAACCCATAGTTTCATATAAAGAAATTTTGACAATATGAAAATTAAAGGAAAGTATGTAATTTCAAGATATAATAATTAAAATTTATAAAATAATCATAATATCATATATATTATATATTTTTAATAAATATATTTCAATACATATCTATTTAAATTGAATTTGAAGAAAAATCACATTGCCTTGTGGAGGTGGTAGTCCACATGAATTCACAATAGAAAAAAACAATTTCCAATAGACTGAAAGGTAAAAAGGAAGATATCGAATTATAAATAAATAATCACAAATAATTCATAAAAATTATATATATTCAATAGTTTCATATTTATAACCTCCAATTAAAATGTGGGTGAAAAAAATTACACATCTATCTCGAGACAGTAAGTCATACATATGCAAAAGGGATGTTTTGTAATTTTATAGGATGGAAAAATGATAGAAAACATTTTTTCCAATTTCATAATGAAATATTTTTATATTTAGTATTCAACAGTTATTAAATTATTATGTTGAAAATTTATTTAATGTAATTATAAATAAATAACGATTATCATCTCTTTTAGAACCCACATTCGAATATCTCCGTAAAAACCCTTGTGTTAGTGCATTGGGAATAAAATAACCTATAGATTTTGTACAATATTTTTGAGAATATAAATTTTCAAGAGTTTGTTAAACGACGTGGCTAAATGTTTTATGAGGAATTGAGATAATGGAATGTCATTTTGTATTGCAGGGAATATTTAGAGATGGAATATCTAAAAAGAATAAAAAATAACAAACTCTTTCTCAATTAATATAATTCCAAATTTCATGAAACTAATAAAAAATATGTTAAATTGTCTAAATTGACTCATATAATTAAATTTAGACTGCTGTTTATGCCATGTATACCTTATCTTTTAGGTCATCCACTCGACTATCCAATTTCACATTTACTCATGGTAATGAATTTTTAAATCATTAAGGGTTAAATTATATATACAAGGATATAATTTATTCATAAATAGAAACGGGGTGAAATTTTAGGCATTATTTAATCCCCCATTTCCTCATTCATTTTTTTATAATTTTTGAATAATTTAGTAAAATATTACTAATCTGAATTTTGACATTATTCATATGATTTGACTTTGAATTCATCGATATAAAAATGTAATTTGATGTGGGATTTTTTCAACCTCAAAAACATGTCATATATTTTTATAATATTCAAGTAACACTGTAAATAAACCAAATTGTATTACTTTTAATATTACTGCAATGAATTATTTTATTTCACTGTTAATTGAATATATATTTTATCAGTGTTGCGTTAAAATTAAATGTATTTTTTCATCCATAAAAATAATAATTAAACTAAAAACAAGGAAATAATTCCATTTTATTAAAAATAAACCTAAATATTGATAAAAAAACTTATTCATATACATATGTGATGTTTTAAGATAATTTTGGAAACAATAGAGTGTCGTTCTGTTTTTTTTCATTGAAATATTTCCTTTAAAAAATTAAATATCTATGATAATTAGATGTTTTATCCTATGTGCCGCACACGAGTTCCCTAATATTGTATTCCACATTACTAGAAGTATGCCCCCCCCCACAAGGAATATGCTTCAGACTAGTAGTGAGGGTTTAATATAACTCTTAGGGAAACTATACAATCTTTATTAGAGTAAAAAACCACTAAAAATAAATAAATGATAACCAATTATAATACCATATGTCAAAAATATCAGTACCACATAATGAAACAAGAACGAAATACAATATCAAAATATAAAAGTATATATTCCATTATAATTTACATGCTATGTTTTGAAATGAAACTCAAATGTAAATAATCCAACTACCCCCAAGTGAGTATCAGACCACATTGTGTTCCCTCAACCATGATTCACACCAAATCATCCATCTAACATATATGATTTTTCATTATCATGTAATGTAATGATGAAATCTATTCAGGTATCGATCAGGCAGCATGAGTAGGGTGTGGGTACAACTCAGAAGGCCACTACCAATAGCATCTAAAACTATATAGAGTCAATAACACTCTATGTAGTATTATAATGAAATAATCATAATTCCTAATTAAACAGTTATCCAATGATAAATTTATTCTCTATTTAACTACATAACTTCCTGGATTCTTTATTTAATCATATTAATTGTCCCAATTATTAATTAATAATCTCAATCATATTAATTGACAAAAAAATTAAATTATTGATATCAATATAAATTAATTACTAAAAAATTATTTAATCTTCTCAATCTCATTCAATAACTCCATACTTAATTATTCTTCATTATATAACTAATTTACTCAAAAAGTAATTACTCTTCTCAATATCATTAATTACTAATTAATTAATTAATATTCTAAGTCATGATAATTAACTCAACAATTATTTAATATCCTCAACTTCATTAATTAAATTAATAATTAATTAATCATATACATTCTATATTCTAATTCAACTGTTAACTAATCATGTAAATCACATTAATTACCTCAAAAATTAGTTAATCATCTCAATCATATTATATTACTAATCAAAAAATTAATTATGTTAATCTGATTAATTAACACTACAAGAAATTAATAAATATATATAAACACAATTTTCCATATATAAAACAACATTTAATTATTCAAAACAACAATATCACTATCTCATTATTTATTTAACAAATAATTGTCCAAATCAACAATCTCATTATCCCATAATTATTTCATAAATTATAAATTAATTCTTATAAATTCATTATCCCAAAAATCCACATTAATTAATTAACCAATTCAATAATCCAAACCATTCAATTTTACTATCACATCATTCTCCATTACTCAATTCACCAATTAATTAATATAACTCAGTTAAATACAATAAAACAACAATCCCCATTAATTAGTTCACCAAATAAATAATCTAACTCAAGAATCATTACATTACATCAATTAATTAATTAACTAGTTAATTAATAGAAATCATTTCCATTAATCATTTGCACAATTAATTAATCTCTTTAAATCCCTTAAATTAATTCATTAAATAATTATTCAGGTCAAATCCAATAATTAATTACTAAATTAATAAATCTTATTCATTTCATCCAATTAATTACATAATTAATTGTCTATATAATTTCCAATAAATAATTCTATGTTTTAATTATTCTAACTCAATGTATTTGATTTAATCCCTAATTAATTATTTAAATAAATTACATTAAATAATTCAACAATTAATTAATATAACTCAATCCCTCCAACTAATTTATCAATTAATACCTCATATAAATTTTATTGACTAATTAAATATTTTATTAATCACATTCAAACCCTTAAAAAATAACTAAATTAATTATTCTTTTCAATTCCATTATTTAATTTCCAAATTAATTAATCTAATTCAATTACCAGAATTAATTAAGTAATTAAATTTTCACGTCAGTTTCATTATGTATTTAGACAATTGATTATTCAATCTCAATCTCTTTAATTAATTCACCAAATAATTGTTCACTTAAATTAGATTAATTAACAGAAAATTTTATTAATCAGACTGAATCCCATTAATTAATTCACCAACTAATTATTCACATCAATTTAATTAATTAATTCCACAGTTAATTAATCTTTTCAAATTACTTCAGTTAATTCAATAATTAATTTTTCATTTCAATATTATTAATTGATTGTAAAATTAATTAATCACATTAAATTCCAATAATCAATTAACCAACTTATTAATTCTTCAATTCCACTAAATAATTCCACAATTAATTACAATCATTCAATTCCATTATTTAATTCACCAATTAATTAATCCACAAATTACACTAATTAATTCCATGATCAATAAATCTTATTCAATTCAATAATTAATTAATCCATCAAATCCATCAATTAAATCACCCATTAATTAATCAAATACATAATAAAAAATACAAATAATTAATTTTTCAATTAATTATTTGAACATAAAAAATCAATATTCCCAATTCATTCATAAATTAATTTTTTCAAACCCAATCAATTGAATATCCCATAATTTAATCCGCAATTAAATTTCAAAACTCAATCAATTCATTATCCCTGACTAATTCATCAAATAATTATACCAACATAATCAATTAAATATCTCCAATTAGTTCATCAATTAATTATTCATTTTCGATTATCTCTACCCTATAATTTATTCCAAAATTAATTATTCTATTTAGAATTCCCAATTGCATCATATTTTTTCCAATAATTAATTATTATTAATCTAAATTCCGAATAACCCCAATTCAACATTTATGTGACACAATTAATTCACCAAATCAATTATCAATATCAAAAACTCAGTTTCTAAGAATATTATTGAAGTTCTAAAATACATACACACAATTTTAATCAAGACTTTGGGATTTGAATTATAGAGAACCCACCTTAAGAATGGGGATGAACACTCTCCAATAGATAAACCCCAATTCCAAATGTAATGATCACGAAAGCGATGAAGAATATAATATAGATCTAAAACCCATATCTTGGTTTAAAATAATCACAATCTAGCTAAACTAGATCTTTATCTAGAATCAGGAGCATGTAAACATCACCCATTTATTAGGGGAGAAGATAGGTAGAGAGAGATAGATCAAAAGAGGGAGAAGACACATACCTAGGAGGTACATATCTTCAATAATCACTTCGATTCTACAAGATAAATGGTTGGAAGGGATTAGAATATGTCCGGGAGACTCCAAAATTCAGAGAAATTTATTTCGTATGATTTGTGGTCGAAAAAGGTTGAATATAGGGTGTTCTAAAAATTAAAATCCAATTTACGGGTTAATTAAAGCTATTGTCATGGATTCTAGGAAAGGGGAATATTGTTTCTCCTAACCATGCCCCTTAACTATGCATCTATTCCTAGGAGGGTGGGGGACACGTTCTCTTTTTTTGGTACATGGTTTTAGAAACCATGTTCTAGCTTTGAAAATCCAATTTTACTTCATTCTCACGGTTAGTTGGAGTATGGCTCATAGTTTTGGAAAACCATGTTCCAACCGTATAGTTTCCTACATCCTTATAAAAATTAAACTATTATCCCAACACACCCAAATTAATTACCAAACAATATATACTCAAAAAATGTAAAATAATGCCTCTAAACAATCCAGATAAATATCCGAAAAAATTCTGAATCTTTGAATCTCTTCACCATAAAACATATCGTCCTCGAGATGTATTTGCTGGTATCTCTAATTCTCTGAGTAAAAAATACTAGGCCAATTTTACCTTTTATCTTGTTCACTCTAAAATGTTTCCTCCTAAACCCATACATATTTCGTAAATTCACTATCTATTGACATGGTATTTCCCTTCTCACTACAATCAAACACACATTTCATAATTCTCCTCAAC
Source organism: Viscum album (assembly GCA_963277665.1). Lineage (NCBI taxonomy): Eukaryota > Viridiplantae > Streptophyta > Magnoliopsida > Santalales > Viscaceae > Viscum > Viscum album. The sequence goes on from OY728156.1 coordinate 1,816,676,001, forward strand.
GGGTGCATCTTCATCATTATTAACTTCCTCAACATACCTGACCTATTTCCAAAATCACTTTTCCTAGTAACCGCAAGAACACCCTTCATCATTTTCAATTATCCATGACATCAAAATAGCCTATAATAATATACTTCCACTAACTCAAAGGCCCACATGATCATTCCCTGAGGAATGTAAACACGCACCTTACAGGCACATAATTAGAATTCTGATTCCACCACTTTGAACCCAATTACTATCTCTATGATCATACTACTAACACATTTCTCTCCACTATTAGAGTATATAAATAACCACTTCTTAAGAAACTAAACCACCACTACCCATTTCTCAACAAAATTTTAAACCCAAAAACATAGATGTGCCCTTCTAACCATTCATAGGATAGAAAAACAATATCAACAACTAAACATTCCCTACATTCAAGGGAATGACCCCTAATATTAATTGATCTATTTTCCCTACTGAGAACCTCACCTATAAACTATCAATGGAGTACCTCCTACAATCCATCTATAAATACACTGACTCTTAAGAACAACCTATAAGGGACCCCATATAAAACCAAAAAACTTTCAGATAGTTAGGCCTAAATCTAATGCTTTCTTGGAGTACATAGTGTGATGTCAAGGTTTGATACGTGATAATACCAAATTAAATGTATGCATGGAATTCATCGGTGAACACATCCACAATTACTTTATCATTGATTTTACCTCCCAATATATAAACACCTTAATATATCGAACGTCTTTTGCTTCGTTTCCCATCAATATCTCCTCTCATCGATAAAAAACTAGTTGATCTCTCTCAAATCCTACATCTGAGTTCTCAAACTAAGGCACTCGCATTCCCCAAAACACCAACATAAAGTGAAAAACAAACAAAAAAATGATTCAAATTGTACAAAATTAATTCAGTTATAATTAGGGATTCACAAAAAACTATAAAAAGCCCATCCCCAAACCCCTCGGTAATATAAAAAAACATGTAGCTCTAACTACTCTTAATCATCGTACATCTAGGTCATAGTTTATAAATGGGAACTCATTCTCATTTTTCATGTTTCTCATTTAGAAATCCATTTAGTCTCACAAAAAAATCATTTTAAATTCATTCTCAGTTTCATGTTAGACACCCTTTTCTAAAAAAAACTCATAAAAATGGAATTCTTTTCATGTTTAAGAACATACCCAAAGTTTATTTTCCTATGCGTTTCTAAAATGATTCACGTAACATAATAATATTGAATGCCTATAATGATTTATGCATACTAAAATTTCATTCTGTACTGTCCCATGAGTAAAATATAATAACACAATATCAGAATAAATCATAATATCACAAAAAAATGTGTCACCTGAGCTGAAGTAATATCAACTGTAACAATAAACAGCAACGACAACAATCTATACCATGGGTACTTGGGTTCCCCCCATACATGGGATAGTTACACATATGCACAAGATTATAACCAAGTACCTAATCTTCTTATTATCCCATATAACATTCCTATAACGGAGAAAAAAGAAAATGGAAACAAAATAGGGCTCTACTAAATTTTTTTTGAACTCCCAACTCGAGTTTCACACACTGATGCCCCAATCAAGTCTACACATGATCTCAAGTGTGCCACTATATATGCTCGATGCTACTGACTAGCAGTGAGGGTTTAATATCATTCTTGGGTAACTATATGCAATTCATCTGAGAAAAACACCAATGGAAAATAAATTAATTATAACCAATTATAATATAATAACAAGAAAAAATCAGTATAACAAGACGATAAAAGAAGGAAATACAATATAAAAATTGAACAGTAGATACTCCATGATAAATTACATGCCAAATTTCAAAATAAAACTCAAACATAAAGACACTAACTACTCCTAAGTGGGTCACAAACCATATATTGTTCCCTAAACCATGATACATCTGATCTCATCAATTTTTAATAGATCATTTCCCTTATCCTATATTACAATAATAAAATCTAGTTAGTTACCAGTCAGGAAGACCAAGTAGGCGTGAGTACCATATAGTAGGCCACTAACAACAATGCCAAAAAATATTCGTAGTTATATTGGTAAATAATAATAATACATAATTATATTACTATCACATTATCAATTTCATCATTATTTAACCATATAACTCCCTGAGTTCCCATAGACACATTAACCTCAATTCCTACATTGGCCCCCGATGGAATCTGAACGATCCCCTAGGGATATCATGTCCTAGAATACCATAAATACCATTCTAGATATCATTTCAACAATAATATAACATTTTTTTAACATTATAGATCTCAATTCTCATATCTCATAATGCATCTTTTACAATTCTAAATATCAATTAACACATGAATTCCAATGCTAACATTCCTCATTTCATTAATTTATTCAATAATTAATAAATCATAATATTCTCCTTAATTAACTCATCAATTAATTTGTCATTTAAATCTAAATAATTAACTGAAAAATTAAATTATATTTTCAATCTCATTAATTAATAAAAAAATTAATTATTCTTATTAATATTATTAATTAACTAAATAATTAATTAATCTTATAAATATTGTTAATTAACTAAATAATTAATTAATCTTCTAAATATCTTTAATTAACTCAAAAAACAATTAATCTTCTCAATCCTATTAATTAACTCGACAATTAATTAATTATTTCAGTCATGTTAATTAACTCATTTATTAATTAATCATCTCAATCATATAAATTAAACTAACAATTAATTAATCATGTCATTCTCTTAAATTGGAATAAAAAATTAATTAATATTTTCAATGTAATTAATTAAATAAAAATTTAATTAACATTCTCAATATCATTAATTAACTCAAAAATTAATTAATAATTCAATCTCTTTAATTAACTCAATTATTTAGTAATCTTCACAATCTCATTAATTAACTCCGTAATTAATAGATCATATTAATCCTACTCCTCCTCCAATGTCCTGAAGGCCTTCAATTTTTAATGATTTTTTATAATCCACCTTTCAAGTGGTGAGGTGGAACCCTTACAAGGCACGTAGGCATAAGTATTACATAACTCATAGGCCTTAGAAAAATTCATTGCCCGTAGGTTTCAAACATAACAAGCAACCAAGACTAGCTACTTGGAACTTCTCCTCCCCATCATCTTTATCGTGATATCAGATCTCCATCTTCGCATGGCTATTCGGCTAGGCATTCTCATGCATGTATAGGCATATCCCGATGGCAGGTGCCATACCATCTCATTCTTGAAATCTATATGGATTATGTTGTGGTGAATGCTCCTTGCTCATCCTCCTTGTTGAGCTTGTTCTTTTTAGGTTGTCTGGTTTTCATCAGCACTTAAAAGTGGCCTGAAGGCCTTGATGTGGCCCTAAGGCCTTACTGACCCGAAGGCCTGGGTGGCCCGAAGGCATTAATGGACTCAGGGACCAAATTGGTGGCTCAAAGGCTCAAATAGGGGCATATTCTCGGCTGCTACAATGCCAAACAGTGACTACTAAAGTTTCTGCTACAGTACTCGGAAATTCTGCCTCCACCTGGATTTCATCCCTAGTCGCTTGGATGCACTTACGGAGTCCATACCAACTGGGATAAGGCTCATGTTCCATATTAATGCTACTAATTAACTCAACAATTAATAAATCATCTCAATCATTTTAATTAACTCAATAATTAATTAATCATCCTAATCATTTTAATTAACTCAATAATCTATTTTTTTCAATCCCATTAATTTAATGAACAATTAATTAATCAATATAAAAAAACTCAATATCCCCTAGCTAATTCCAAAATAGACTATTCAAAATAATAATCTCACTATATCTTAATTAAATCAACAACTAATTACCCAAATAAATTATCTATTTGTCCCACATTTAGTTAAATAATTAATTATTCAATCATATAAATTCAATATATCAAAAAATCACAAAAATAATTCCCCACTTAATTAATCAAATCACTTAAGTATTAGAATCAGAAAATTATAAATTAATTAATAAATCAATTAATTAATATAACTAATTTTATTAAATCCATTAAAAAATCCCCATTAATTCATTCAAAAAATAATTAATCTAACTTAAGAATCACAACATTACATCAATTAATTAATTCAACAATTAATTAATTGAAACCACTTCCATTAATTAATTCCACAATAAATTAATAACAATGAACATCTTCAATTAATTCATTAGTTCATTTGTGTTTAGTTAATTAATTATAAAATTAATTAACCTAATTATATTAATGAAGTTAATTATAAAACTAACTGTCCACATCAATTCCATTAATTCATTCTATGATTAATTAATCAAAATCAATTCCACAAATTAAATTTTCCCATCATTTCCATTAATTATTTCCATAAATAATTATTCTATCACAATCCCTTCAATTAATTAAACACTAAAATGTTTTCATAATGTTCATTAATTAATTCCCCTATTAATTAGTCATATTCAGTTTATTTAATTAATTCACCAATTAATTATTCAAGTAATTTCTAGTAAATAATTCCACAAAAAATTTAATCACATTCGATTATATTAATTAACCACTTAAATAACTATTAAAATTAATTTACTAAATTAATTCAACAATTAATTAATCTAAATAAATATCTCTAATTAATTCCATGATTAATTAATTGGATTAAATATCATCATTTAATTCACCAATTAATTATTCTCATCAATTTCATTTATTAATTTCACAATTAATTAATCACCTTCATTTCCATTAATTAAGTCTTATTTTAATTAATCCATAAATTGTATTACTTAATTATGTGATTAGTTAATCACATTCAATTCCATTAATTAATTCACCCATAAATAAATCCATAAATTCCATTAATTAATACTATGATTAATTAATCTAATTCCATTCCATTAATTATTTTAAAAATTATTTAATCTATTAATTAAATTATTTGATTCACCAATTAATTAATAAAATTAACAATCACAAAATCCTCATAACTAATTCGTCAATTATTTATTTCAACATAAAAAATAAAAACTCCAAATTAATTAATCAACTATTTCTTCCCATTCATTCAATTTAATTTCACCCAACTAATTCCTAAATTAATTATTCTAACTCAATCATTGCAATACCCTAATTTAATTCATTAATTAATTTTTATTTCATAATCAATTCTATACCCCAAATTAATTCATCAATTAATTATTCAATTCCCAATATTAGTATCCCATTATTCATTCCACTATTAACTATTCAATCAAACAATCTCAATTCCCCCATAATTGATACAAAAATTAATTATTCTTAAGCTGAAAGTATAATAACCCCCATTTCACATTTTTCCCACATAATTAATTCAACAAGTTGAATTTTCTCAATCAAAAAATGTATTTCTGAAATTCTAATTTCATCTATAATATAACATATACATAATTACAATCAATAATGTGGGATTCTAATTGAAGATCAGCAACCTCAAGAAGAGTGATGAATATTCTATGATGAATAATCCTCAAATTCAAATGGAAGGATCAATAATGTGTTGTTGAACAAAATCTAGATCTAAAAGTTACGTCAAATAATAAATGAATAAATATATTCCAAACAAATACAATGATATATTAAAAAATCAAATAAACATCATAATTTTATTGGAGGAGAGTATAAAAGATACATACATCTAAAGGAGGTGAAATCATATACCTTGTAGGTGCAGATCTTCAAATCCACCCTTCGATTCACCAAAAAAAGAGTTTGGAGGGCTTCTAGTCCAACAGAGAGACTCCAAAATAAATATAAATTGATTTAGAGTGAGTTTAAAACAAATTGTGGTCAAAATTAATGGTTCATAAAATAAAAATCTAATTTATGGGTTAATAAAAACCCATGGAAATGGTTTGTAGCAGGGTTATTCAATTTTCACTAATCATACACCATTACAATTCACCACTTCAAGTCGGTTCATAATTTTACCTTTTGGAAAATATGGTTTTCAGAACTAGAACCTTCAGTTTGAATACCCCATGTCTAGCTTTACACAGTTAGCAGGGCTGGGGTACATGGTTCGGGAAAACCATGCGCCAACCATGCAGTTTCCCACATCATTCAAAAATTTTAAATTTTCACCCAACCAACCCAGTTGAGAACAATACAAGTTATACATAGAAAATGAGTCATTAATAAATATAAATGATACATAGAAATATAAAGAAATTTTAAAGATCTAACATATAAGATTATATGTGTCATAATTCCTCCATCCAATAAGATTGAAGATGAAAAATGGTCTCCTTACCACATTGTTTTATTCTAGGATAACCAAATTGACCCTTTTTAAAATATTTTATAGGTCATTTTCAAGGAAAAGTGTCTTATAAAAAATATATTTTTATCATAATTTTATAAGTATCAAAGTTTCTCTATCTAATTATAATTTGGAGAGAAAATGGTCGTCTTATACCTTGTTTTTATTCTAGTTTAACCTAATACACACTTTATAATGGTGAAATTATTCTGCGATTTTTATTATTCATTATGAAAAAAATGATGACCTTATTATCAAATTTTAATTATTCTAATTGAAATTAAATAATACATTTTATCTAAATTAAATCACAACAATTAGTAGAATTAATTTTACAATGATGATCCATAAAAAAACAAGATTGAAGAAAACATTCTTAATTATAATGTATTTTTATAATATAAGAATATATAATATTGAAACATATAAAATTAATTAAATTAATTATAAAAAATATATTAAAAGAACATTCTTTTTTGTGTAGATATAAAAAAATACATTATAGATCCTCATGTAAATATCACCTATGATTCTATTATTGTTGATCAAATTCATGCACATAGAGACTCTGAGAATGTTGAAAACCAAAATATGACACCTTCCAATCATAATAGCTATCATAAAAAATTCTATATACATGAATTCATCCTCATAAATGAAATATCACACACAAAAACTCAATAAATTCTGTTGGGGTTATGAGAAATGAAACTATAGAACCCTATTAGAATATCACCCATTTTTTCACATGATTGATCTATCTAATTCATAGAGTGATTCAGAGAATGATTTAAATCCAATTAAGGAACCTACACTTGTTTATAATTTTTAAATTATTATATAACATACAAATTTAATGGGTGTTAAATTCTTGAATAGTGGGAAACATTCTTTTATGAAAAATCCTCATATATGTCCAATCCGAATGATTTGACACTAATTCTCACAAATTTTCACGTGAAATTGAAATACACTAGAAGCCTTTAGGATTCTCCAACAGGTGACTAATTCAATACTACTAATAGTTCATTTGATGAAAATAAATTAGTGATATTTATTATCCATACTAAGTGAATATAAAAAATGAAGACGTCCTATTTAGTAATGGGAAAATGTTTTCATCATTTGAAAATAAATGACGAGTAATTATTCTAGAGGAAATAAAATGTGGGTATATAGAACCAAAATCAGGTCTAAATGATTATCATATTCTTGACCATTTAGGGAATATCCATCAATGAAATTTTTTGTTCCCTGATAATTTTTTTCCAAAAACACTAACTTGACACACTGGTATTATTTAAACCCAAATGTTCTTCACATTAAAAGATTTATCTCATGAAAAATGTTATATCATATAATCAACAAAAAATTATCTCTAACCAAAATTTAATGGATATAGGTTCTTTCTCAGTCATGTCAATAAAATCCCTCTCTTATTGAGATGATTGAGTAGATGGTTACCCTTAGCTAAAAATATATGTGTATGAAACACTATTCCACAACTTTTTAGTATTATAATTGATATAAATAAAATATGGTCCTATAGAATGACATTAAAACCATAGGTAGAATATGGAATTGTTTAGGAAATTTTCTAGGGGGTTCCAATTCGATACTTCATATAGATAACACAATAGGTTAATTGAATTATTCTATATCAGCTAGAGAGTTCAATACTAGTATATATGACACCATTTTTTTAAGTTAACATAGTGGGTTACAAATAGAATTTTTTTAAAAATAACTCAATAAAATGGTAGGTATTAAACTAGATCATCTTTTCATCAATGAAGTTTCACTTGATTCCTAGGAATCTATTTTCTATTATACAATTATATGAATAAACATATAAAATTCCCAATATTTTTCGTTTTTTTACAATATATGCGAATACACATTTTCAATTTATATTATAAAATTCTTGGTTCTTGCACGCTAATTATACAATTTTGTCTCAAGATACATGAATATCATTTAACTATAACGATGATTCCTTAGAATGTTCATTGAAGATGGAACTGCTCAAGGGGATGCTTAAATACTTTAGTATAAAATGATTGAATTATCTTGAAATTTGTATTTATCATATTAAAGTTTCTAATAATATAATTCAATAAAACAAAAATTACATTGATTTTTCTAATAGTATTGATTTATAAATTTTTATATCCAATGATCTCAAAAATATTATCAAACATAATAATATCATCTATATTGATAAAAATAATGTTACATTTCTTGTGTATGATAAATAAAACAGTAATTTCTATAATTATCTATAGTGAGTTAGCAATGTCATTATACCTCAAGCTATTATAATTGATGATGTCTAATTTTCTAATATTATGAATGAACATGATGATCAAATTTTGTTCATTCTATGTGAAACTATTAAATGTAAAAGAAAAGAGATCTGATTTGTGGGTACGTATAATCCCTAGGCTTTTTAGTTCAGAAGACAACGCAATTTTCACTTCAAATAACCATTATTGGAAGATCAAATAATCCATGTTTGGATTAAATACTATGAGAACTCATTGTCTACATGGATTCAATAATTTTCTCCTCCACAATTAATTGGATGGAATCCACCATGATGACTGCAGAATTATCTCTCATATTTTCAATGGTGGATAACATACATATGGTATCAATGTTGAATTCATTTATCTTATTCCACATACAATGTATTAAAATTAATTCCATCTCTTCATATATGTTTCATGTGTCCAGAAATATCAAAAAATCATATGAAATTTTCTTCCAATCAATAATTCCATTATTTCGAATAGGATTTTTACCTATAATCCATTTGGATTCGTCAAGGGTATTTGTATTCAAGACTTCTTCCTAACAGATCCTGAATGTGTCAGCTATATAAAGAGGAAGATGAGGGGAGAAATCATTTCTTTGAAAAATGACTCTAAAAATAATTTGACCGGATGCACTATGTATTTATATTTAGGGTGTAATTTCCCAAACCTAGATGTTTGGATCCACTATATTACATTTTTACATAGGCATAGATACAATAATCGAATCATAAAAGAATAGTGATTTTAGAAATTTTGGAAACCCAAATTACATCCATGATTCCAATAATATTTAGAGAAATGAAAATAATGAATAAAATAATTAAAAGATCATAATCCTTGAAAATAATTGAATGTATTCCTATTTATATGTTTGGGAATGGAATTATAATAAGGTTATACTGATTCCTTTTAAATAACTGGATAAACATAATCAATATAGAATGGTAAAAAAACCTATTCCATTTAATCAGTAAGTTGATAATGAAATTCATCTATGGATTTTCTCATATGAAAATATCATGTATGATAACAATAATAACTAAAATAACTATGAAGAAAATTTATAATTATTTGAAATCATGAATGATTCACAAGAAAACCTATACCATGAAGACCTTTCACAAGACTGTTTAAATTATTGGTATAAGCATGTTTAATCTTTCTGACTTATTTATGTCAGGAAAACCTATCGATCCATTAGGGAACTATATAACCTATGGGGCCCACAAGTCCTTGCATGTTCAAAGTATTCCTCAAATCAGGTAATCAATTAAATTAATAAAAAATATTCCTTATAAAATAGTTGTATTGTATAAAATATATTGATTTATAAATAAGTACTCAGTAGATGATAAGTAACAATGTGTCACCCCGCGATTTTATGAATTATTTTTTCTAAATAATTGATATTTTCAATATTTATTATTTCACATAACATTAGAAATAGGTATATATTTATATATATATGTTATATAACTAATTCAAACATTCATTTCACATGAAATATGATCTTTTTGTGTGATACATGCAATACCAAGTTGGATTTCACTACAAGCAACATAGGCTTAGCATACGATGCACCCAACACTGAATTTCAATGAAATATATTTACATATATATAATTAATTAATTGATATAATTATATCCTAAGAATTAACACTGTTATTTTAATATTAATAACTAAATTCAAAATATTGTTTATAATTGTTTCATATAATTAAAACATATTTACATAGAAAGATGAGATTTTGGGTAAAGTCATTTTTTGTTAAAAATAATTTTCTCTTGAATGGACTAATTTTTAAAAATAAAATTAATTTTAGAAACATTTTGAAATTTGACTTTATGATGTAAACTTATTGTTTTTAATTTTTAATGTCTAAATAATCACAGGGTTGTTTTTTATTTTCTAAGAAACTTCATTTTTTGATTAATACTTAAAAATAATGATTTTTATTTAAGAATTCATTTTGTAAAAAAACTATTAGTGAAAAATGATATTATTTATATTATTTAAAGTAAAATAAGATGAATATTACATTTAATAATTTAATGAAATTCATTAGGATCAAATTCACTCTGAAACTAAAAAAACATATCAATCTATAGAACTTTTTCGGACATTAAATATTATTATTTTAATCACATCTACATGATTTTCACTAATCTAAATTTAGTATCTTCTATAATATTTATTTGAAAAATCTTATATACGCCATTTTATTGGTTCTAATATTTATATTCTAATAATAAAAAGTTAAATTTTGACCAAATTTATTGGTAAAAGTGATTAAAATTAATCACAATGATTAAGGATATTGTAAGCTTAGTTATGCACTAAACTATATAATTAATGGACCAAATGACCTAGAAACATGTCCAACACCCATTATATGTCCATAGTTCTACCATAAAACTTCTATTTTTTGTATTACTTTTTTTAGTTAATGACATGTGAACAACTATCTTGCTTCTAGAAATTCCAAGTGGGTCATTTTCAATCCATATAAAAGGCTACCACCTCTTCCCATTCCTAACACCTCTCAAGCCTCTTAAATTCGTACATTCCTGTCACGACCCGTCCTCGGGGCCCGTGCCGTGACTACCCCAAGCCCGCCTTCCATAGGCCAGGGGCTGGCGACTAGCACCAAAGGCGTAAAATCCCGATAACTGGGAAGGCATTTCCTTTATAAAAGAAAACCAGCACCACAGAGTACAAGCGGAAGCAAAACACTAAGTACAAAAGAAAAGCTGAAAAGTAAATGGGCCAGAATACAAACCCAAAAGAAAGTACGACTACAACTGAACAAGGTACAACAGCAAAAAGACAACAGCTGGAAGTAGGAAGCAGCTCCGGGGTCGTCCTCCTCGGATCCTACCTGAAGGGTAGGTACAGATAGCCTCCTCCACGCTCTCATCCGTCAACCTCCTCTGTGAGTCGCCACGTCGTGTAGTCCACCTCCGGGTACTGACTCGTCATGTAGTCCACCTCCGGGTACCGTCCAGTCCTCGAACACTCGGCCTTCATCAGCACTGCCTGTCGTCTGCAACCAGCACAACGAGGTGCGGGCATAGCCCGTGCAGGGGTGAGTATAACGATACTCAGTAGGGACACCGAGACCCTCAAGGTCTCTCTAAAACCAACATGGATAACCACAAAGAAGATCTCAACAGATAACCTCTACTTAGGTATATGCCCATACATATACCTAAGTTTTCAAGTAACCCATCTCAACCATGAGGAAACACAAGGATCATGAAGTCAACGGATAACCACTACCCATGTATATGCCCATACATATACCTAAGTTATCAAGTGACCCATCTCAATCATGAGGTATACAAAAAGGTCAAAAGTCTCAGCTCAAACCAGGATTATCATTATCGAAACCGTAACTGTTGAAGAGCTCCGTCTCTAGAGTGTACAGTTGTCCTGTCATGACTCCGAGGTACTGCTCACTAACCAAAGACTATTGAAGAACTCCACCCATCGAGTACTGCAGGCCATCTGCTACAACCAAGCGCTCTCATGTGCCGCTACAACCAAGCGCACCTCTGTCGTGGCTCTGCCGCTACAACCAAGTGCTCCCATGTGCCACTACAACCAAGTGCATCTCTGTCGTGGGTCTGCAGCTACAACCAAGCGCTCCCTTGTGCTGCTACAACCAAGCGCACCTCTGTAACACACTGAGTCGTTCGATCAGCAGTCGCCGGGTCTCAGCCAGCTACACGGTCTCCGTACTCCACACGCTCGTCACTGGGAAGGTCTGCTCCACGAGCTATGGGTCGATACTCCAAGTATCTCAAAGTCCCACGAAAAAAGTATCTCAAAGGACCGCCTCGTCATAGGGGTCTCAACGCAACAGACGGCACGTCATTCGGAAGCCCGGTCTATGAGTTATTAGCCTTTTCGTCCCAGGGGCCCGGTTGGTTTCGTGTGCGAACCAATCCGGACGTAACTCAACTATACCCTGAACACTCATAGGGTATACTCATAGGGACCGTTTCTCAACGAGATCACCAACGCCGCTGACGGTTCGTCAAACGGACGTTCTGTCAGAAAGGTATCAGCTTTTCCGTTCCAGGGGACCGGTTGGATTTCAGTGCGTTCCAACCCGGACACTATCCAACTGCATCCAAAACTCAAGCGGAGGATTCCAAATGTTCAGTATCGTCAACAGGAACGCAACGCAACAGACGACGCGTCAATCGGACGTCCGGTCTGGAAGTTATTGGTTTTTTCGTTCCACGAGCCCGGTTGGTTTCGTGAGCGAACCAACCCGACCACACTCCGACGGCATCCAAACCTCGAGCGGAGTAATCTAAAAGATCCTTCTCACTTAGAGGAATTCAACAAAGCTGACAGCACGTCAATCGGACGTCCGTAGCTCAAGATATGAGTGTTTCCGCTCCGAGGGCCCGGTTGGTTTCGTGTACGAACCAACCCGACCGAACCCAAAGTTCTCCGAAACCTTGTGTGCGATATACCAAAACGACCGTCTCGATCCAAGGATCGCATCGCCGCTAACGGCACATCGTTGGGAGGTATACATCTGATGTTATGGGCATTTGAGCATAAGTGGTCCGAAAACGGGGGGTCGGGGCCCGGGCCGACCACCCTGGGTCGGTACGAACCGGGTCGGCCCGACCCAGGTCCGACCCGACTAGACCCGGCCCGGCCGGCGCGGTGCGGCCCGGCCTGGGCGCGACCCGACCGAGCCGGCGGGTCGGCTCGGCGGCTACGGCCGAGCCGAGGGCGGGGAGCGCGCTGCCCTCGCGGATGAGAAGCGCGGCCCCTCGTGGGGCCGCCTCGAGTCAACCGGACGCGGAGGCTGGGCCACGTCCCTCCACCGGTTCCGCGCGGCCGCGGAACCACGTCACCGCCGCGGCTGAAGCCGCGGCGGGTTTTGTCGGCGGCGCGCCGGGCGCCGCCGCCGCGCCAGTGAGAGTTTCCGCGGGCCACCGGACGCGCTCCGGTGGTCGGTTTTGTGTGTGGTCTTCGCCAGTGGTCCTCCCGGGACCCGATCTTCACTGCGAGGCTCTCAAATCTTCTTCGCGGCACGCTTCGTCGTCACCCGTCAATCCGCACGTCAAAACAAAACATGTCGTCTTCGTGGTTCTCTGGCGCGGCGTACTGACGCCGCGCCCCTCCATCGTGGCCCGACTCCGTCCACGGATATCTTCGGGTTTCATTGACGCGGCGCGACGGCGTCGCGTGCTTGTTCTTCCTTTCACGGCACCGCGCGACGGCGCCGCGCATACCTTCCGCATGAAACCGCATGGTGCGACGACACCACACTTTCTTGTACCAACCACAAGAAACCAACACGAAAAAAATAAGGAGGAGGGTCGACCGTGTTTGTGCGGTCCTACCCCCTCGCGTTATTTGATAACAAATGGTTTTAATCCACGATCATCATCAAGTTGGTATTCACGAACAAATATAAATAATTGAATACAAACCCCTACCTTGGGTAAAAGCCGATCGGAAGGAGGCGTCGTCATTCGAGGTTCGTCGCGGTATGGCGTCGCGAAGAGGATGACGTCGAAGGGGGACGTCGGCGTTCGTCCAAATCGAGGGAACGCGAAGCCGTCGTCTCTTGCTACCCGATTCCACTTCCAAGATTGTTTGTTGATCCATTGACGATGAAGGGGAAGAATAAGATCCGTTGAAGAGTCTCGCTGCGGAAGGGGAGAAATTCCGTGGAAGGAAAACGAGCGTTCTTTGTCAGAGGTGGCGCATTCTTCACGTTCTTCATCGAAGAACGAAGAATTCTCCCTCTGCTCTCCCAAAGGTTTTACACAACACAAACCCCTCAACAAAAAAATAAAATAAGTCCTCAACTTATATTATTATCAACTTAATAATTTGAAAAACAAAAGATAAGAAACGAACAATTAATTCAATGAATTAATTGAAAAACATAACTGCCCAATTAAATTGGGGTGTTTCTTAACCAGAAAAACACACGGTTGACTTCTTTTAATAGGGGGGTGCGGGTGCATTACTTAAGAAGAAAAGAAACGGTGGGGCTCGTGCGGGCCCCACCTCACAAATATCCTACCAAGTGGGTAGGATATTTTGAATTGCACCCTATCCGCTTCAACCCAGCTTAAGCAGCTTTTATGTGGTCTTTAAGCGTCTTTAAGTGAAATAAAATAAAATTGTCATACAACTTTATTTTATTTCTTAACTTAAACCCAACAAATTAAAAAGCACAACCGAGAAAACGCAACTCCGAAAGAGGCGTTTCTAAGCAAAAACCGGCGCTGCGATTTCATCGGTGCCCTCGAAATTTGATTCCGAGCACCGGTTCAAAAATTAGAAAAACTCGCTCGTGCGTTCACTGAACGTACCCGAGCCAAACTTCGGAAATAGATTCTGGGCACACCGGGCCTCGGAATCAGGCGCCTTTAGAAACTGCGTTCTTGTAAAATTCCAAAGAAAATTTAAAAAAAAAAATCCCTTGAAATTTCCGGGTCTTTACATTACTCCCACCTCAGGGTTTACGTCCTCGTAAAGCTTTATCACAAACTAAGGTCACTAAAGCGGTAGAAAGCACGAATCTGTGCCTTTCGCTCCCATGTGCTCACCTGGAGGTTCCTGTATTGTCAAAGAATGTGCACCCAAGGAATCGATCGTCCCCATAGGACCACCCCTGTCGATCCTCGATCCCCACTGGATCCTCCGTGCATGTCGCCCTATCTTCGACGTCCAACTCCCTGAGGTCGATGATGTGCGTAGAGTCGAGCACGTATCTCCTCAGTTGAGATACGTGGAAGTCGTCGTGCACCAGGTGAAACTGAGGTGGATGGGTCAAGCGGTAAACCACCACACCTACCCAGCTGAGGACCTAAGAAGGTCCGCTAAACCTTGGAGATAACTTTCCATTTTGGCCACATTTCCGCAAACCTCGTCGAGGTGAGACCCGTTTAAGGACGTGATCGTCATCCTTGACCTCCAGAAGTCTCCAATTCTTACTAGAACTGAAACTCAAAACAACTGCTGCCACGAGGGTAAGGTTGACCGACTCAAGAGTGATCGGTCACACCCTACTGTGCAAGAGTTACCCTGCGCTGCCTGGGGTTTCCTTTTTCGCCGACCAAGGAAAAACCATCCCGACATCGTAGATAAACTACAACCATTTTTCCTAATACCGTCAATTTTTGTATGAACTATGATTGCCCAGTCCATACTCAAACCAACGTCGTAAGGCCTCGACGCTGCCACCAAGAGATTCCAACTGAAACCCTCACCTCAAGGGTCTGACCACACCATCGGTGTAAGTGTGATTATCGAGTCTCCTCTCAAGGTATCTCCAGATGTGAGGGTCAAGTCCACGGCTTACTGGAAACTCTAGGTCTGGAACAAGATTTGTGAAAGCAAGGAATGATTCATATTGACGTCCGTTACTACAGCAGCGAGTAGTGGACACAGATTGTCCCTTGAATCATTTCTAGAGCCCTTGGGTCACACTCCTTGACCGCATGCAGCCGTATTCTTCCACCGCCTTCTAGCTCCTTGAGCTTGGTGGGGATAACTAAGGCGGGTGGTTGTAGCATGTTAAGATGTACACCACCTCATACTACTCTCCTAGCTCTGTCTCCACGTCTGCTGCTTCGCAGACTCATCTATCCTTAATGCTTCCACTTCTTGAAACATTTAACACACCCAAGTCTCTAAGACTGGCACAGGTTTCCTGTTTCTTACTGCACTGTGCAGTCTTCATCCGCTCTTGGATGACCTGGACCTCCTTTAGTCTCACAAGAGATGCTATGATTTCTTCTTTGCTGATAAGAGAAACCCAGTCTCATCCCCTAGATGAACCACATTCGTTGCCTAATACAGTCAATCCTGACATGAATGATGCATTCATGCCATGGATGACGTCGTAAGGCCTCGACGTAACTACCAAGAGATCCAACTGTCACTCTCGCCTCCAAGGGTCGAGTCACACTGTCGGCATCAGTGTGAGGTCACTGGATCTCCTCCAGAAGAAATCTAGAAAGTGAGGGTCAAGTCAACAGTTTAACCGGGACCACTCAGTATCAACCACAAAAGGACAGGAAATCAAACAAAGATAAGTGTCTTTTTATTATTGCAGCTCATAGTACAAAGACACGAATACAAAAGCAACATGGAACTAGAAGTACAATGGACGTATCCACTAGTTCCTCTCCTGCCCACCTTCTCTCAGAGCTCTACTGCCTTGTCCACTGCTCGGCTGTTGCTCAAGCACCAGCTGCTGCTTCTGTCTCGGTGGCTCCTCCAACACCGACTGATCAACCGTACGAGGATTCAGACAGTCACGTGCCAGGTGAACCTTTTTGCTGCATGAGTAACACAACCTGCTTCTGGCACACCTAGCTCTGTTCCCACCTCGGGTGCCCCGCACCACCGGTCCTAAAACCCGAGATCGTCCAACTGCTGGTCTGGTCCTCCTGGACCTCTGCATCATCTGTCTACTTCCCACAGATGACTCGGCATCTGATCGAAAACCCTGCGGCAAAGGCATAAGCTCCTGTAGACGCTTGGGGTGTAGAGCTACTGGGAAAAACTCCACCCTGAAGAAGGTCTCTAAGTCTTCCCATGCGAAGGTCATCCCGTCGCAAAACTGGAACAAGTGGCTCCACCACCTGCCTGCTGCTGCCTGAAGGAGGATGGCAGCAAAGATCACCATGAAGTTTGTCGGCGTCCCAACTAGCCTGGAAACTCTCACCACAGCCTCCAGTCAATCCTCAGCCACCTGCGGGTTCATCTCTCCCCGGAACCCGAGTGGCCTCTGGCGCTGGAACTCGTGCAGCGCACTCAAGTAGCGGGCATCGCCTACTGCTGGGGTTGGTGGCATTAGTGGCCCAACGTATGGAAGTACCGCTGGTGCCTCCGCTGGTGCCTCAACTGCAAGAGGGCCCTATACCGACGCCTCGTCACTCGACATGCTGTCAGGACGCACATCCCTCTGAGCTCTAGCTAGTCATCTGAGAAAAGGCATCCTGAAAGAAACAACGTAACACAGTCAAATGATTATACCTGGTGAGCTGACCTGGTTTGAGCTGTTTTAAGGGGAAACATTTGAAAACACACACGCCATCAGTGTTTTCGTGCACAAAGTCGGAAATCAGTTGTCAGGGTCCTGGTGTATGGGTACGTCGGCCGGTCACACCAACACTGGACTCCATGAACTGAAATCCACACTCGGTACTCTTAACACTATTTCTTCACAGAAAGAAAATATCAGAATTATAAGTTCTGCGGTAGACCCGACTCCTCTGATACCAATTTGTCACAACCCGTCCTCAGGGCCCATGCCGTGACTACCCTAAGCCCGCCTTCCATAGGCCAGGGGCTGGCGACTAGCACCAAAGGCGTAAAATCCCGATAACTGGGAAGGAATTGCCTTTATAAAAGAAAACAAGCACCACAAAGTACAAGCGGAAGCAAAACACTAAGTACAAAAGAAAATCAAAAAAGTAAATGAGCCAGAATACAAACCCAAAAGAAAGTACGACTACAACTGAACAAGGTACAACAGCAAAAAGACAATAGCTGGAAGTAGGAATCAACTCCTGGGTCGTCCTCCTCGGATCCTACCTGAAGGGTAGGTACAGATAGCCTCCTCCACGCTCTCGTCCATCAACCTCCTCTGTGAGTCACCACGTCGTGTAGTCCACCTCCGGGTACTGACTCGTCGTGTAGTCCACCTCCGGGTACCGTCCAGTCCTCGAACACTCAGCCTCCGTCAGCACTGCCTGTCGTCTGCAACCAGCACAACGAGGTGCGGGCATAGCCCGTTGAGGGGTGAGTATAACTATACTCAGTAGGGACCCCGAGACCCTCAAGGTCTCTCTAAAACCAACAAGGATAACCACAAAGAAGATCTCAATAGATAACCTCTATTTAGGTATATGCCCATAAATATACCTAAGTTTTCAAGTAACCCATCTAAACCATGAGAAAACACAAGGATCATGAAGTCAACGGATAACCACTACCCAGGTATATGCCCATACATATACCTAAGTTATCAAGTGACCCATCTCAATCATGAGGTATACACAAAGGTCAAAAGTCTCAGCTCAAACCAGGATTTTCATTATCGAAACTGTAACTGCTGAAGAGCTCCGTCTCTGGAGTGTACAGTGGTCCTATCACGACTCCGAGGTACTGCTCACTAAACTAATACTACTGAAGAACTCCAACCATCGAGTACTGCGGGCTAGCTTCTACAACCAAGCGCTCCCATGTGCCGCTACAACCAAGCGCACCTCTGTCGTGGGTCTGCCGCTACAACCAAGCGCTCCCATGTGCCACTACAACCAAGCGCATCTCTGTCGTGGGTCTGCCGCTAAAACCAAGCGCTCCAATGTGCCGCTACAACCAAGCGCACCTCTGTAACACACCGAGTCGTTCGATCAGCAGTCTTCGGGTCTCAGCCAGCTACACGGTCTCCACACTCCGCACGCTCGTCACTGGGAGGGTCCGCTCCACGAGCTACTGTTCGATACTCCAAGTATCTCAAAGTCCCATGAAGAAGTATCTCAAAGGTCCGCCTCGTCATAGGGGTCTCAACGCAACAGACGACCCGTCAATCGGACGCCCAGTCTTTGAGTTATTAGCCTTTTCGTCCTTGGGGCCCGGTTGGTTTCGTATGCGAACCAATCCGGTCATAACTCTATTATACCCCGAACACTCATAGGGTATAGTCATAGGGACCGTTTCTCAACGAGATCACCAATGCCGCTGACAGTTCTTCAAACGGACGTTCTGTCAGAAAGGTATCAGCTTTTCCGTTCCAGGGGCCCGGTTGGACTTCGGTGCGATCCAAACCGGCCACTATCCAACTGCATCCAAAAATCGAGTAGAGGATGCCAAAAGTTCCGTATCGTCAACAGGAACGCAACACAATAGACGACGCATCAATCGGACGTCCGGTCTAGAGTTATTGGCTTTTTCGTTCCAGGGGCCCGGTTGGTTTCGTGAGCGAACCCACCCGACCGCACTCCGACGGCATCCAAACCTCGAGCGGAGTAAGCCAAAAGATCCGTCTCACTTAGAGGAATTCGAAAAAGCTGATGGCACGTCAATCGGACGTCCGTAGCTCAAGATATGAGCGTTTCCGCTCTGAGGGCCAGGTTGGTTTCGGGTACGAACCAACTCGGCCGAACCCAAAGTTCTCCGAAACCTTGAGTGCGATATACTGAAACGACCGTCTCGATCCAAGGCTCACATCGCCGCTGATGGCGCGTCGTTTGGAGGTCTACAGATCATGTTATGGGCATTTGACCGTAAGTGGTCCGAAAATGGGGGGTCTGGGCCCGGGCCGACCCGGCCCGACCCCCCCTGGGTCGGCCCAAACCGGGTCGCCCCGACCCGGGTCCGACCCGACAAGACCCGGCCTGGCCGGCGCGGCCCGGCCCAGCCTGGGCGCGACCCGGCCGAACCGGCGGGTCGGCTCGGTGGCTACGGCCGAGACGAGGGCGGGGGGCGCACTGCCCCCACGGATGAGAAGCGCGGCCCCTCGTGGTGCCGCCCCGAGTCAACCGGATGCGGCGGCCTGGCCGCGTCCCTCCCCCGATTCCGCGCGGGCGGGAGTTTCCGCGGGCCACCGGACGCGCTCCGGTGGTCCATTTTGTGTGCGGTCTTCGCCAGTGGTCCTCCCGCGACCTGATCTTCACTACGAGGCTCTCAAATCGTCTTCGCAGCTCGCTTCGTCGTCACCCGTCAATCCGCACGTCAAAACGAAATGTTTCGTCTTCGAGGTTCTCTGGCGCGGCATGCTGGCGCTGCACCCCTCCATCGTGGCCCGACTCCATCCGCGGATATCTTCGGGTTTCATTGACGCGGTGCGACGTCGTCTCGTGCTTGTTCTTCCTTTCACGGCACGGTGCGATGGTGCCGCGCATACCTTCCGCACGAAACCGCATGGTGCTACGACACCACGCTTTCTCGTACCAACCACAATAAACCAACATGAAAAAATAAGGAGGAGGGTCGGCCGTGTTTGTGCGGTCCGACCCTCTCGAGTTATTTGATAACAAATGGTTTTAATCCACGATCATCATCAAGTTGGTATTCACGAACAAATATAAATAATTGAATACAAACCCCTACCTTGGGTAAAAGCCGATCGGAAGGAGGCGTCGTCGTTCGAGGTTCGTCGCGGTATGGCGTCGCGAGGATGACGACGTCGAAGGGGGACATCGGCGTTCGTCCAAATCGAGGGAAGGCGAAGCCGTCGTCGCTTGCTACCCGATTCCGCTTCCGAGCTTGTTCGTCGATCCATTGACGATGAAGGGGAAGAAGAAGATCCGTTGAAGAGTCTCACTGCAGAAGGGGAGAAATTCCGTGGAAGGAAAACGAGCGTTCTTCGTCAGAGGTGGCGCATTCTTCGCGTTCTTCGTCGAAGAACGAAGAATTCTCCCTCTGCTCTCCCAAAGGTTTTACACAACACAAACCCCTCAACCAAAAAATAAAATAAGTCCTCAAATTATTTTATTATCAACTTAAGAATTTGAAAAACAAAATATAATAAACGAACAATTAATTCGAAGAATTAATTGTAAAACAGAACTGCCCAATTAAATTGGGGTGCTTCTTAACCAGAAAAACGCAAAGTTGACTTCTTTTAATAGGGGGGTGCAGGTGCGTTACTTAAGAAGAAAAGAAACAGTGGGGCTCGTGCGGGCCCCACCTCAAAAATATCTTACCAAGTGGGTAGGATATTTTGAATTGCACCCTATCCACTTCAACCCAGCTTAAGCAGCTTTTATGTGGTCTTTAAGCGGCTTAAAATGAAATAAAATAAAATTGTCATACAACATTATTTTATTTCTTAACTTAAACCCAAAAAATTAAAAAGCACTACCGAGCAAACACAACTCCGAAAGAGGCGTTTCAAAGAAAAAACCGGCGTTGTGATTTCATCGGTGCCCTCGAAATTCGATTCCGAGCACCGGTTCAAAAGATAGAAAAATCCACTCGTTCGTTCACTGAACGTACCCGAGCCAAACTTCGGAAATTGATTCTGGGCACACCGGGCCTCGGAATCAGGCGCCGTCAGAAACTTCGTTCTTGTAAAATTCCAAAGAAAATTTAGGAAAAAAATTCCATTGAAATTTTCGGGTCTTTACATTACTCCCACCTCAAGGCTTTACGTCCTCGTAAAGCTTTATCACAAACTAAGGTCACTAAAGTGGTAGAAAGCACGCATCTGAGCCTTTCGCTCCCATGTGCTCACCTGGAGGTTCCCGTATTGTCAAAGAATGTGCACCCAAGGAATCGATAGTCCCCGTAGGACCACCCCTGTCGATACTCGATCCCCACTAGAACCTTCGTTCATGTCGCCCTATCATCGACGTCCAACTCCCCGAGGTCGATGATGTGCGAAGAGTCGAGCACGTATCTCCTCAGTTGAGATACGTGGAAGTCGTCGTGCACCAGGTGAAACTGAGGTGGATGGGTCAAGCGGTAAACCACCACGCCTACCCAGCTGAGGACCTAAGAAGGTCCGCTGAACCTTGGAGATAACTTGACGCTTTGGCCACATTTCCGCAAACCTCGTCGAGGTGAGACCCGTTTAAGGACTTGATCATCATCCTCGAACTCCAGAAGTCTCCAATTCTTGCTATAACTGAAACTCAAAACAACTACTGCCACGAGGGTAAGGTTGACCAACTCAAGAGTGATCGGTCGCACCTTACTATGCAAGAGTTACCCTGCGCTGCCTGGGGTTTCCTTTATCTCCGACCAAGGAAAACCCATCCCCACATCGTAGTTAAACTACAACCTTTTTGCCTAATATCGTCAATTTGTGTATGAACCGTGATTTCCTAGTCCATACTCAAACCAACATCGTAAGGCCTCCATGCTGTCACCAAGAGATTCCAACCGAAACTCTCGCCTCGAGGGTCTGACCACACCATCGGCGTAAGTGAGATTATCGAGTCTCCTCTCAAGGTATCTCCAGACGTGATGGTCGAGTCCATGGCTTACCGGAAACTCTACGTCTGGAAAAAGATTTGTGAAAGCAAGGAATGATTAATATTGACGTCTGTTACTACAACATCTAGTAGTGGACACAGACTGTCCCTTGAATCATTTCTAGAGCCATTAGGTCACACTCCTTGACCACATGCAGCCGCATTCTTCCACCGCCTTCCAGTTCCCTGAGCTTGGCGGGGATAACTAAGGTGGGTGGTTGTAGCATGTTAAGATGTACAGCACCTCATACTGCTCTCCTAGCTATGCCTCCACGTCTGCTGCTTCGCAGACTCATCTATCCTTAAAGCTTCCACTTCTTGAAACATTTAACACACCAAAGTCTCTAAGACTGGCACCGGTTTCCTATTTCTTACTGCACTGTGCAGACTTCATCCGCTCTTCGATGACCTGGACCTCCTTTAGCCTCACAAGAGATGCTATGATTTCTTCTTTTCCGATAAGAGAAACCCGGTCTCATCCCCTGGATGAACCACATTCGTTGCCTAATACAGTCAATCCTAACATGAATGATGCATTCATGCCATGGATGACGTCGTAAGGCCTCGACGTAACTACCAAGAGATCCAACTGTCACACCGCCTCCAAGGGTCGAGTCACACTGCCGGCATCAGTGTGAGGTCACTGGGTCTCCTCCAGTAGAAATCTCGAAAGTGAGGGTCAAGTCAACAGTTTAACTGGGACCACTCAGTATCAACCACAAAAGGACAGAAAAATAGACAAAGATAAGTATCTTTTTATTATTGCAGCTCACAGTTCAAAGACACGAATACAAAAGAAACATGGAACTAGAAGTACAAAGGACGTATCCACTAGTTCCCCTCCTTCCCACCTGCTCTCGGAGCTCTACTGCCTTGTCCACTGCTAGGCTGTTGCTCAAGCACCAGCTGCTGCTTCTGTCCCAGTGTCTCCTCCAACACCCGCTGATCAACCGTACGAGGATTCGGACAGTCACGTGCCAGGTGACCCTTTCCGCCGCATGAGTAACACAACCTGATTCTGGCACGCCTAGCTCTGTTCCCACCCCGGGTGCCCCACACCACAGGTCCTAAAACCCGAGATCGCCCAACTGCAGGTCTGGTCCTCCTGGACCTCTGCATCATCTGTCTACTGCCCACAGATGACATGGAATCTGATCGAAAACCCTGCGGCAAAGGCAGAAGCTCCTGTACACACTCGGGGTGTAGAGCTACTGGCACAAACTCCACCCTGAAGAAGGTCTCGAAGTATTCCCATGCGAAGGTCATCCCGTCGCAAAACTGGAACAAGTGGCTCCACCACCTGCCTGCTGCTGCCTGAAGGAGGTTGGCAGCAAAGATCACCATGAAGTCTGTCGGCGTCCCTACTAGCCTGAAAACTCTCACCACAGCCTCCAACCAATCCTTAGCCGCCTGCGGGTCCATCTCTCCCCGGAACCCGGGTGGTCTCTAGCGCTGGAACTCGTGCAGTGCACTCAAGTAGCGGGCATCGCCTACTGCTGGGGCTGGTGGCATCGGTGGCCCAACGTATGGAAGTACCGCTGGTGCCTCAACTGCAAGAGGACCTTGTACCGAAGCCTCGTCACTCGACAGGTTGTCAACACGCAAATCTCTCTGGGCTCTAGCTGGTCGTCCGAGAAAAGGCATCCTGAAAGAAACAAAGTAACACGGTCAAACGATTATACCTGGTGAGATGACCTAGTTTGAGATGTTTTAAGGGGAAACCATTGAAAACACACACGCAATCAGTGTTTTCGTGCACAAAGTCGAAAATCAGTTGTCAGGGTCCTGGTGTATGGATACGTCGGCCGCCCGCACCAACACTGGACTCCCTGAACTGAAAACCACACTCGGTACTGTTAACACTATTGCTTCACAGAAAGAAAATATCAGAGTTATAAGTGCTGCGGTAGAACCGACTCCTCTGATACCAATTTGTCACGAACCGTCCTCGGGGCCCGTGCCGTGACTACCCCAAGCCCGCCTTCCATAGGCCAGGGGCTGGCGACTAGCACCAAAGGCGTAAAATCCTGATAACTGGGAAGGCATTGCCTTTATAAAAGAAAACAAGCACCACCGAGTACAAGCGGAAGCAAAACACTAAGTACAAAAGAAAAGATGAAAAGTAAATGGGCCAGAATACAAACCCAAAAGAAAGTACGACTACAACTGAACGAGGTACAACAGCAAAAAGACAACAGCTGGAAGTAGGAAGCAGCTCCTGGGTCGTCCTCCTCGGATCATACCTGAAGGGTAGATACAGATAGCCTCCTCCACGCTCTCGTCTGTCAACCTCCTCTGTGAGTCGCCACGTCGTGTAGTCCACCTCCGGGTACTGACTCGTCATGTAGTCCACCTCCGAGTACCATCCAGTCCTCGAACACTCGGCCTCTGTCAGCAGTGCTTGTCGTCTGCAACCCGCACAACAAGGTGCGGGCATAGCCCGTGCAGGGGTGAGTATAACGATACTCAGTAGGGACCCTGAGACCCTCAAGGTCTCTCTAAAACCAACAAGGATAATCACAAATAAGATCTCAACAGATAACCTCTACTTAGGTATATTCCCATACATATACCGAAGTTATCAAGTAACCCATCTCAACCATGAGGAAACACAAGGATCATGAAGTCAATGGATAACCACTACCCAGGTATATGCCCATACATATATCTAAGTTATCGAGTGACCCATCTCAATCATAAGGTATACACAAAGGTCAAAAGTCTTAGCTCAAACTAGGATTTTCATTATTGAAATCGTAACTACTGAAGAGCTCCGTCTCTGGAGTGTACAGTGGTCCTGTCACGACTCCGAGGTACTTCTCACTAACCTAAGACTGCTGAATAACTCCACCCATCGAGTACTGCGGGCCAGCTGCTACAACCAAGCGCTCCCATGTTCCGCTACAACCAAGCGCACCTTTGTCGTGGGTCTGCCGCTACAACCAAGCGGTCCCATGTGCCGCTACAACCAAGCGCATCTGTGTCGTGGGTCTGCCGCTACAACCAAGCGCTCCCATGTGCCGCTATAGCCAAGCGCACCTCTTTAACACACCGAGTCGTTCGATCAGCAGTCGTCGGGTCTCAGCCATCTACACGGTCTCCATACTCCGCACGCTCTTCATTGGGAGGGTCCGCTCCATGAGCTACAGTTCGATACTCCAAGTATCTAAAAGTCCCATGAAGAAGTATCTCAAAGGACCGCCTCGTCATAGGGGTCTCAATGCAACAGACAGCGCGTCAATCGGACGCCCGATCGGTGAGTTATTAGCCTTTTCGTCCCAGGGGCCCGGTTCGCTTCGGGTGCGAACCAATCCGGCCGTAACTCAAATATACCCCGAACACTCATAGGGTATACTCATAGGGACCGTTTCTCAATGAGATCACCAACGCCGATGACGGTTCTTCAAACGGACGTCCTGTCAGAAAGGTATCAGCTTTTACGTTCCAGGGGCCTGGTTGGATTTCGGTGCGATCCAACCCGGCCACTATCCAAATGCATTCAAAACTCGAGTGGAGGATTCCAAAAGTTCTGTATCGTCAACAGAAACACAACGCAACAGACGACGCGTCAATCGGACGTCTGGTCTGAAAGTTATTGGCTTTTTCATTCCAGGGGCCTGGTTGGTTTCGTGAGAGAACCAACTCGACCGCACACCGACGACATCCAAACCACGAGCGGAGTAAGCCAAAAGATCCGTCTCACTTAGAGGAATTCCACAAAGCTGACGACACTTCAATCGGACGTCCGTAGCTCAAGATATGAGCGTTTCCGCTCCGAGGGCCCGGTTGGTTTCGTGTAGGAACCAACCTGGCTGAACCCAAATTTCTCCGAAACCTTGAGTGCGATATAGCGAAACGACCGTCTCGATCCAAGGATCGCATCTCCGCAGACGGCGTGTCATTTGGAGGTCTACAGCTCAATTTATGGGCATTTTACCGTAAGTGGTCTGAAAACGGGGGGTCTGGGCCTGGGCCGACCCAGCCCGACCCCCCCTGGGTCGGCCCGAACCGGGTCGGCCCGACCCAGGTCCAACCCGACTAGACCCATCCCGGACGGCGCAGCCCGCCCTGGCCTGGGCGCGACCCGGCCGATCTGGCGGGTCGGCTCGGCGACTACGGCCGAGCCGAGGGCGGGGGGGGGGGGGGGGGGCTGGTGGGGCCGCCACGAGTCAACCGGACGCGGCGGCCGGGCCGCGTCCCATCACAGGTTTCGCGCAGCCGCGGAACCGCGTCACCACCGCAGCTTCAGCCGCGGCGGGTTTTGCCAGCGGCGCGCCGGGCGCCGCCGCCGCCTCCGACCGCCAGCGCCGTCGTGCCGGCGTGAGTTTCCGCGGGCCACCGGACGCGCTCCGGTGGTCCATTTTGTGTGTGGTCTTCTCCAGTGGTCCTCCCAGGACCCGATCTTCACCGCGATGCTCTCAAATCATCTTCGCGGCTCGCTTCGTCATCACCCGTCAATCCGCACGTCAAAACGAAAAGTGTCGTCTTCGCGGTTCTCTGGCGCGGCGTGCTGGCGCCTCGCCCCTCCGTCGTGGCCCGACTCCGTCTGCGGATATCTTCGCGTTTCTTTGACGTGGCGCGACGGCGTCGTGTGCTTTTTCGTCCTTTCACGGAGCGGCGCGACGGTTCCGCGCATACCTTCCGCATGAAACCGCATGGTGCGATGGCACGGCGCTTTCTCGTACCAACCAAAAGAAACCAACATGAAAAAAATAAGGAGGAGGGTCGGCCATGTTTGTGCGGTCCGACCCCCTCGCGTTATTCGATAAAAAATGGTTTTAATCCACGATCATCATCAAGTTGGTATTCACAAACAAATATAAATAATTGAATACAAACCCCTACCTTGGGTAAAATCCGATCATAAGGAGGCGTCGTCGTTCGAGGTTCGTCATGGTATGGCGTCGCGAGGATGACGACGTCGAAGGGGGATGTCGGCGTTCGTCCAAATTGAGGAAAGGCGAAGCTGTCTTCGCTTGCTACCCGATTCCGCTTCCGAGCTTGTTCGTCGATCCGTTGACGATGAAGGGGAAGAAGAAGATCCGTTGAAGAGTCTCGCTGCGGAAGGGGAGAAATTCTGTGGAAGGAAAACGAGCGTTCTTTGTCAGAGGTGGTGCGTTCTTTGCGTTCTTCGTCGAAGAACGAAAAATTATCCCTCTGCTCTCCCAAAGGTTTTACACAACACAAACCCCTCAACCAAAAAATAAAATAAGTCCCCAACTTATTTTATTATCAACTTAAGAATTTGTAAAACAAAAGATAAGAAACGAACAATTAATTCGAAGAATTAATTGTAAAACTTAACTGCCCAATTATATTGGGGTGTTTCTTAACCAGAAAAACGCACGGTTGACTTCTTTTAATAGGGGGCTGCGGGTGCGTTACTTAAGAAGAAAAGAAACGGTTGGGCTAGTGCAGGCCCCACCTCACAAATATCCTACCAAGTGGGTAGGATATTTTGAACTGCACCCTATCCTCTTCAACCTAGCTTAAGCAGCTTTTATGTGGTCTTTAAGCGGCTTTAATTGAAATAAAATTAAATTTTTATACAACTTTATTTTATTTCTTAACTTAAACCCAAAAAATTAAAAAGCACAACTGATCAAATGCAACTCCGAAAGAGGCGTTTCTAAGCAAAAACCGGCGTTGTGATTTCATCGGTGCCCTCAGAATTTGATTCCGAGCACCGGTTTGAAAGTTAGAAAAACCCGCTCGTTCGTTCACTGAACGTACCCGAGCCAAACTTAGGAAATTGATTCCGAGCACACCGGGCCTCGGAATCAGGCGCCGTCAGAAACTGCGTTCTTGTAAAATTCCAAAGAAAATTTAGGAAAAAAATTTCCCTTGAAATTTCCGAGACTTTACAATTCCCTACCAAAATATACTCCAAACAATCCTCCATTAGACCTTTAATCCTCCCTTTGGGATGAATCCCGTTCAATGAATCCTTTTGGGACATACCAAAAGGAGTTACTCGATTAAGAAGTAATGTCTTCTCTCAAAATTCGTTACTTTATTTTTCATCTCCACCCCTAAACAATCCATATTGAATTATTATGTGATAACAAAAGTATCATAAATTTACTAGGATGTTTTTATAAACATTTTATGACCTAAAATTACAAACAAATCCATATGATGGATGTTGAACATACTACATCTGCGTACGATGAACTACTGCATCACAAAACAATGATTGTTAATTTCTCTTTTACCACCAATCATGGTGGCCGTTCTGATGGAAAATATATTTATATATGTAATATATAGTATTTTTTTATTTAATCTTATTAATTATTTTTACAAAACAAGTCCTTATTAACTTTCATTTTGTGTTAATATGATAATATCATTTGAGGAAGTGTGGACTATCACCACCTCAATGTGATGTGGTTTGTTCACACGCCAGAAAGAATGTATTATGGACGGTTTTAATGAACTTATATAATATATATGATATATTCATGAAAAATTAAAATATATATATATATATACACATATATATCAATACATATATATACATATTTCATTTACGTACATTCTTTCAATACGATAATAAAAAACTGAAACCAACATTCATGTGTACGTTACCATCTACATGAACAATGTATTCCATTAAATACATAATTATTATATATATAATTATAATATATATATAATGGATATACCATATATTTATATCATGTTCTACTTTCTTTAATCATGATATAAGAATAAAGAACAATGATATAACACATTAAGACACATCTGAAGAACAAAGTGAATATTACCTGAAGTGAAACATTAACATTGGATTGTTAACAAGCTGGTAATATGAGGGTTTAATAAATCCATATAAATTAATAGATATAAAATTATTCATATTTAAATTATTTATAATAATATTATATTAATTATATAGTTATCATGTATGAGTACGAGGAGATTGAAGACACAATGTAAGGGGATTTTCATATCCCAATCAATTTCTGTGAGATGCAAGCTATTTTCTCCACTCATTCCTTTTGTGTGGTGTATGTACGTAAAATGATTTTTTATTTGTATATTTTAATAATATTTATTTTTATTCACATATATATTCTATGATAATTCTTTAATGGGGTTTAAATTTCGAAAGTTACTAAATTGATAAAACAGTTATGTCTCAATTTTTCTTCTTGGAGACGCCTATTTTGTTATGCACCAAAAATATTCTTCAAGGTGTATATACATCCATTTCAAATTTTATATAACGAATCTATTTATTTTAATGATATATTATTCATCATGTAATATACATTTCTTACATGGAGATTATCATCCCACGACATCAGGTTTTAAGAGTTTACTAAAAAAAACTCATTGCCTTTTGAGATTGATTATGGTTATTCTTCCAGTGAAGAAATATTATGATCCATATCTCAATAATATTCATTATTTTAACTATCCTATTTTATTATAGAATATTATCACGTATTGGTACCATTTTGCACTCTTTGTTATATAACATGTTTAAGATAGTGTTTTTTGGAAAGCACGACATTACCCTATTTTTCTTCAGAAATATATGTCTTTTAAAAGAGTTTCAATGAATATTATACAATTACACTATATATATATATATATATATAATTTACCCATTTTTTCAATTACCAATATATTCAAGGGAATCATTTTTTCCCTTTTCTAATAAGTCGCTTTTATATCCTTTTTACCATGGGATAGGAATATTCTTTTGACCTCATATGACATGTATAGATTTAACCATTTTTATTTCATCAATAATCACTTTTCATTATAAAAAAGTTTAATATCTAAGAAAATATTTATAAAAAGAAATTTTCAAGGAAAATTGTACTAAAAATGGTTTCAATCTTCTTTTAAATGTTTTTAAGGAAAAAGGGTTTCAAAATTCTTAATGTCTTATTTACAAGTTTCCAATTTGCTTTCATGAAAAATGATTTTCAAAATGTTTTGATGATTCATTATAATATTTCATTAAAAAATATTTAAAAAACACTTTCATGTTTTATTTATATGTTTTCAATGTATTTTCAATGAATTTTTTTTCAAAATCCTTTCAAGATTTCTTTAAATGTATTCAATCATTTTCAATGAATTTTTTTTAAAAATGTTTTAAAAATTATTTTAATAGTTTTTAGGGAAAAAAGATTTCAAAAATAATTCATTCCATATTTATAATTTTCATTGTATTTTATATGAAACCGATTTTCAAATGGTTTTATGGATTAAAAATCTATTTTAAAGAAGAAAGGATATTTTACTTTATAACTGTTTTTAGAGTATATTTCAAAAAAAAATTCCATCTAAGATGAAATCTGTTGAGGTTACTCTTGACATTATAAGAAATTATCTAAAGGATCCATTCATATCATTTCTATGAATGAGTTATCCTTAATGTGATTGTCTTTTTGAGACCCATTTATATATCACATGTAATATGTTTATGAAACCTGTTTCTCATTCACATACTATATACTTTTTGAACCTGCTTATTTTCACAAGTTATTATTAAGATCAAATTATTATGAAAACTATATATTTCTACAGGTTATGATTTGATTGACTATTTATGATACCCATTTCATTTCCGGGGAAATGATTTGATTATTAATGATCTTGTGGCGCAAGTATGTATGACTTCATTATGGGATGGGTGTGACCTATGTCTCTGTACAATTCATTTGGTAACGATTTATATCTCTTGAGATAGACCGAACCTGAACGGGGGTTTACTCGGTTCTGTAATATATGGATTGAGTGAGGGTTTACTCAGTTTAGTAATAAAGGGCTGAAATTAGGGTATACATTGTTCAATAATACAGGGATGTAATGGGGGTCAACCCAGTTCAAAAAAAAACTTTTTCCAATATGATGGACGTGGGAATGATGCATTTTATTCAATGGAAATTAATATATTCTTATGTGTTTCCATAATTCCATGACTTACACCTATATTATTCTTCAATTAGTTTTGTAATTCACATCATTTACATTCATTCCTTATGAACTGCTAAGATTTATGGAATGATTCATGTAGACGATCTTTGATATGCAGGGTATGATCTTTTATTTTCATAATCATGTTCTCATAACCATATTATGATGTTTATTCTTACATGTCTCCCTTGTTTACTCATAAATAGAATTTGAGATCACTTATTTTTATTATTCCTTCCATAGTTTATAAAGATATGTGTAATGTTTGATGTTTCTGAGAACGGTGATAGTCACAAAGAACATAGTGGGAGATATTATAGCTCACATATTTACTAGTTTTATATTTAAATGTTACTAAAGGCCTTATACCAACTACTGTCTTTGGCCATCTGTTTATATATTTTTTATGTATTCCAGTAAAGTTATTTAATGTTTATGTTTGAAAATATAGGGTCTCTATAGTTGGTATTAAAGCTAAGGTATAGTTAATGTTTGGAAGCTGGGATGAGAAAAAATTAGTGATATCCCTAGTTTTATTTCTAAGGATATGTCTAGGGATGTTTCTATTGATATGTATAATGATGAGTTGACATTTACGAACATTTCCTCAAATTTTTGTAATGGATTGAGTGAGTGGGTTCCATGAAATGAATACCTATTTGGATACTACAAGTGTATGTGGATCTTGAACATCTGTACCTAGGGGAAAAAATCCAACAAGTTGATCTGGGCTTCACTCATGGAAATATGGTATATGTTAATGGGCCTTTCTTTACACATGTTTTGACACACCCAGGGGATATGCTTTGGGAATTCACAAACTCATCATCAACCAACATAAAAGATTTAGA
Organism: Viscum album; assembly: GCA_963277665.1. Lineage (NCBI taxonomy): Eukaryota > Viridiplantae > Streptophyta > Magnoliopsida > Santalales > Viscaceae > Viscum > Viscum album. The sequence goes on from OY728156.1 coordinate 1,816,708,419, forward strand.
TATATGTTAGCTACGAAAAAACTGTGGATAAACCCTTGGTGTATAGATTATAGAAGGTGTCATTATTTAGACCACCAATAAGTAATTCATTTCATGACTATGTGGTTTTATACTATGTCATGTAATGCTCACACTATGACTTCAGTTTTAGTCAATTGTGGGAAATATAAGGAACTGTATTAATGTTTACTGTGATAGAAGATTTTTTGATAAGCAGTCATGTGGGATGATAATTGGAGTGAAAGATATTGTGATCATGCCTAAGCAGTTTTCATAGAATGTGATTAACAATGCTTCCATTTGACAACTCTCAGAATCATCAAGAATGAGAAAGTAAAATTTCTCAATGATTTTGGGTAATGGATACCACTAATGAATGAAGATTCGGTTCCCTTCATTTCAATAATGTTGAAATAATCACATAGGTGAATGTATTAATGGAACACGACGGTGTTGTCACTATTGAAAAGAAGGACACAAAACATGTGATATTAGGGTTAAATTGAAGAGTTTGGTTAATGCAATGGATGTGAATTTTTTTCTCCCTTAGTCTTTATAAAAGTTAATGATTTTTAATAGTTGAGGAAATGGTCATTATGCAACTCAATGTCCTTAGATGAATGTTCCTAATGAGAATCAACAAGATGGTACAATTATTGGTTACATTACTAAGGATGAAGAGACTATGGATTAAATGTGAAGGAAAAATTTATTGTTTAATAGGATAAGGTATCATTATTAATGGATTATGGATGATGTAATCGAAGTATTTATGTATTTGGATTCCATAATTAATATTGGTGAATTATGTATAGATTGTTCTTATTATGTTTTGATAAGTAATTTCAAGAATATTATTAATGTTCACGATAAACTAGAAAGGTTATCTCATGAATGTTAATATTTTGACTAAGGGAAGGTAACCGTTAACAAGTTCTTAATGTTAAGATAATGTTGTGGGGGTAAATATACATGGGATATGAATAAGTAAATTAGATAGTACTAATTACCTTGGGACCATGTAATGACCTATTTATAAGTGGTGTTGCTACCAATAAAAATGTTTAATCATTTTTTTATTTAACAAGTAAATAAAATATACTTTGAAATGGGTAAGCATGCATGTTTTCTAAAATGATTTTTGGTAATTCATGTTATTACAATGTTTCGAGAGAATATATGAGGTGGTTATTCACATTCCTGGAATGTGAAAACCAAGATATAAATTATTATACATATGATTTAATGTTAATCTAATTTCATGACATTGTTTCTGATGTTTTTTATTTTCATCTTTCTAAAGTGTTATAAGGTTTTCCGTTCGTAAAAATCTTATGTTAGTCTTTGGATAAAGTATTTTTGCACTAAGTTTGTGTAGAAAAATATGGATAAATATATAATTAGTTATTAAACGTATTTCAAGTATGTACATATTTTAGATTATATTAGTAGGGTGTTAAAGAAGGACATCATGTATGTTGGGTGACAACCAACCATGTCCGTAAAGTCCACGTGACTTGAACCCATGACTGAAGGATGATAAGGGTCTCACGCCTACCATTAGCGTATGTGATGTCCGGTACACTGTATATTTATTTTTAATTAATAAATATTTATGATGTGATATTAGTGTTATTTTTTATAGACCAATTCATATTGTTTTTTAATATACAAATAGTTAGACTTTTTATTCTTTTATGGGCCTTAAGATCCATTAAACACATATTTTAGTGCTTAATAATCAAAGTAAATTTTTATACATTCATTCAATGAGGTAATGGATTTATTATAATATTTTAAAGAAAAACCTAATTAAGAATTTTTTTTATATAAATTTTTCTTGAATTACTTAGTGTTTTGAAAGTGATCATGATTTTTTTTCTAGTACCTTAATTTTCATTGAGTTGATGGCCTCTTAAATCATCGTAGTTTTATGAATTTGATGCCCTCAACATTCCATTTATCATTATATTTTTTGGATTTATGACCTCAATCAATCCATATAAATATTTATTCTTTTCCTCTATGTCCCATATTCACTCCCAGCATGTGTTGCCTATTGGGGAATCCAAGTTATATATATATCTTTGGGTAAACATTATGGTTCTCAATTATCCTTTGTATGGGATTTTTTAATATACATTTTTACTATATGAATTTATATGTATGAAATATTTATGTTTAAATCATTTTATAAACTAAATAAATTTTTAGGGAGAAATTCATTTTAATGGGAGTAGAATGTGACATCCCGATATTTTGAGAATTATTTTTTTCAAATTAATTTATCTTTTCAGTATTTTTTATATGACATGAAATTGGAAACAGTTATATATATATATATATATTAAAACACTAATTAATACATTACTTTCAAATGAAATACCAACTTGGCTTGTGCTACATGGAATAACAACTTAGCTTGCACTATAAGAAACACTGACTTGTCGTACGTTGCACCCAACACTCAATTTCATTGAAACACACACACACACACATATATATATAATTAATTGAGTTATATAAATAAAACCTGAAAATGAATTTTTTTATTGAAATAGAAATAAAAACTTTAAAAATATTTTTTATAATATTTTTATATAGATAAAACATATTGACAATGAATGATGAGATTATTGGTAAAGTCATTTTATGTTAAAAATATAGTTTTTTTGAATGAACCAAATTTTTAAAGTAAAATTATTTTTGGGAACATTTATATATTTAATTAAAAAAAATAAACTTCATGTTTTAATCCTGAACATATAAATTATCCTTTTCTGAATTTTGGGGATTTTTCTGAGAAACATCATTTTTTGGATGAATAGTGAAAACATGGTTTTTTAGTTAAAAACATACTTTTTTTCTAATTAATTGTTAATTATAAATGATATAATAAATATTCTTTAAGGTAAAATTATGTAAACATTAAATCTAACAATTCAATGAAATTCATTAGGATCAAATTCTCTTTGAAACTGAATAAAAAATATTAACAAACTTTTGAACTTTTTCTTAATTTAAAACCCCATTTTTTCTTCCCATCTGCGGGATTAGCATTAATATTTATTTTTCCACTTCATTTATTGGATTTGAAAAAATCTAACAAAAACCATTTAATTATTTCTAATTTTTATTTTCAAATAAGGCGATGTTAATTTTTGACCGAAATGATTAATAAAAGTGATTAACATTATTCACTGCTGTTAAGGAAAATTAATCATAATTAGAGACTGAACCCTAAAATTTAGGACAAAAATGACCTAGAAAATTATCCAACACCCATTATATATACATATTCAGTCCATAAACCATGAATTATATTGTTTTGAATTTTTTTCATCACATTTATTAGGTAAGAATATGTTCACTCCAAACTTGTTTCTAGAAATTCCTAGTGAGTACTTTCCCTTAACAATAAAAGGCCACCACCTATACCCATTCCTCACACCTCTAAAGCCTCTTTATTTAGGTCAAGAAATTCAAAAACGACTTCCCAAATATCCTCCCATAAACCTTGATTTATCAATTTGGGCATAAACCCTTTCATGGATGCTTTTTGACAAATACAAAAGGGAGTTACCCGATTAAGCGATAACATCTTCTCTCAACCTCATTTCCATTGTTTTACTTCTATACTCCCCAAAACTCTCTTCAATCCCTTATTTTTTGATAAAAAATTATCTTTCATATTCTGTAATGTTTTTATGGAATGGTGTAGACATAAACTTACAAAAACCACTATCTAATGGATGTTGAACATACTATTTTTATGTACGGTGAACTATTGTTCCACGAAGCAATGATTGTTCATTTCTCCATTACCATCAATCATGGTGGCCATTATGATGGATAATATATTTATATATGTAATATTTTATTTTATTTTTTTATTTAATCTTCTGTATTTATTTTTCAACACATATCTTTTTACATTCCAATTAGTGTTAATATTATATCCTCATTTGTAGAAGTGTCCACTACCGCCCCCTCAAAGAGATGTGATTCGTTCACACACAACATATAATTTGTTAAGGATGGGATTAGTGAACTTATATGATATATAATATATATTAATTTTACTTTAATAATTATAAATATATATATATGTCATTAAAATACTTTCTTACAATATGACAAAAAATGGAAAACAACATTCATGCATACATATGGCTTACCATCTCCATGAAAGGTGTATTCCATTATGTACCTAATTATGATATATATTAATATAATATAATTAGTATAGATATTTAGGATATTTATATCATGTATTAATTTCTAGAATCATGATATAAGTAATAGGATCCACAATATAACAAATTAAGACACATGTGGAGAACAAAGTGAATATTACTCGAAGTGAAACCTTAAAATATGATCGTCAAAAAGAAGGTAATATTTTTTTATAATCAAAAAAATGTATAGTAATAGATATAAGAGTATTATTTTTTAAAATACGTATACTAAATTTATATTTATTATATAGGAAGCATGTATGAGTACTGAGTGATTCAATATACAAGGTAAGGGCATCTTCATCTCAATATTAATTACTGTGAGACACATGCTATGTTGGTAACTCTTTAAGTTTGTTTGGGGTATGTACTAACCATGATTTGATTCTATTTATCTTGTAATTACATTTATGGGTATTCAAATATCTATTATACGATACTTCTTTCATGAGGAATAACATTCAAATGATACTAAATCGATAAAAAAGCTTTGTCTCAATTTTCCTTCTTTGAGACTACTGTTTTGTTATGCACATAAAATATTATTTGAATTTTACATATATCCATATGACATGTAAAGACATTCATTTAATTCTTTTCATGACATATTAATCTTCATGAAATTTAATTTTCATACATAGACAATATGATCCCAAGTCACCAAGTTCTAGGAAATTATTTAGACAATCTCATTGCATTTCAAGATTGTTTATGTTTATGGTTCCATTGATGAAATTTTATAATATATATCTCAATAATATTGATAATTTTACTTATCCTTTGTTATTTTATGATATTATCATATATTTTTACCATTTTATACTCTCTCTTACATGTGATAGTTTGGAACAATTTTTTGGGAAAGCCCGATTTTACACTCTTCACTCAGAATTCTATGTTTTATAAATATAGTTTTCAAAATATTATACAATTCAACTTTAATATCTAGAAGAAATTTTTAACCTTTTTATTTTATCAATTTCTTCATGGAATTATTTTTAATGATTTCTATACAAGGGACTTTTGTATCAATTTACCATGGAAAAGAAATGTTCTTTTGACCTCGTACGATATGTATGGATTTGCCACCCCTCATTTTTTAAAGCCCCCTTGGCATTGGTAAAATGGTTAATTATTAATAAAATGTTTTTAAAAATAATTTTTTTACCAAAAATTGTTTTCAAAGGTGTTTCTATCTTCTATTAATAATTTTTAGGGAAAAATGATTTCAAAATTTTTCAAATCTTATTTATATGTTTTCGATGTTTTTTAAAGAAAAATGATTTTCAAAAAGTTTTCAAGATAAAATATAACATATAAGAATATATGTTCTTCAAAACATTATTAATATTTCATTATATGTTTTAAATTTATATTCCAATAAATGGGTTTCAAAATATTTTCAGGCTTTCATTAAAACATTTCAATTGTTTTCAATGATAATGGTTTTTAAAATTCTTTGATGATTATTTTAAATGTTTACATGGAAAAATTATTTCAAAATGATTCCATTTCTGCTGTATAAATTTTCAATGTATTTTCTATGAAAATTATTTTCAAATGGTTTTATGTATTAAAATCCTTTTCCTAATAATATTGGATATTTTCTTAAAGAAAAATTTTACTGGAATATTTTAAAATTATTTTCCTCTAAGATGACACCTATTGATGTTTCTCAAACCTTTCATGGAAATGATATAATGGTTCCATTAATATATTTTCTATTAATGAGTTATACATAATACCATGGTCTTTTTGAAACCCATTTATCTTTCATGGGTAATATTTTTATGAAAACTATTTCTCTTTCATAGGTTATATGCATTTGAAACAAGCTTCTCTTCAAGGGCTATGTATATGATGAAATGATTATAAATCCTTTATCTTTCCACATGTTATGATATTTTTAGATTTTTATGATACCCATATCATTTCAAGGGTAATGATATGCTTATTTATGATCTTTTGGGACATGTATAAACGATTTCATTAGGTGACGGTTGGGACCTATATCTTCTTCCAATGAATTAGGTAAATATTTTTATCTCATGATATAGAAAGGGCTAGAACGAGGGATATTAGTTTAGTAATACATGTATAGAATGAGGGTTCAATCGGTTCTGTAATACATGGATGGATTGAGGGTTTACTCAGTTCAGTAATGAAGTGATCGAATGAGGGTTAACCTAGTTTAGTAAAGGACTTTTTCCTTTAAGATGGTCATGGAATTGATGCATTGGATACTTTAAAAGTCATTATATTCTTATGTTTTTCCAATATTCCATGTCTTACTCCAATATTATGCTTATATGGTTTATGTACTTTACATCTTTTTTATTCTTGTCTTATGAACTAAAATGCTTCATGCCCTGAGTCATGTTTATGATCTTTCATATGCAAGGTATGACCTTCTATTTTTTGGATCATGTTCTCATACCCTTATGCTCATGTAGATGCCCATATATCTCCCTTGTTTACCCTTATTATGGATTTCAGCTCACCCCTTTTTATGTTTCCTTCCCCAGGTTATGTAGATATTTATTATGTTTGATGTTTCTAAGAAGGGTTTCACCCCACATCCTTAGATACATGTTTATTTTATTATTTTCATTACCTTTGATATTTTATTAAATATTTGGGTTTGAGTTCCAATGAAAACCATTGAGTTTTGGAGTTTTTTTTTGAAATTTTGTATGTTTTTCATGGTTGTATCCATGTTAGTAGTAACCATGTGGACATGCTAGGAGACTGGTATTAGTTGGACAAAACCAACCACATGACTACCACATGTCCATGTGGTACGTTCCAGGTATCCAAGAATGTATGCCACTATAGGCAGAGAAGGCTCCACAGTTACCGCACAATCTGGTTGAACGTGCAACCAAATAGTGTAATGCTTAAATGTCATTAAAATGTGGTTTTATTTTCACGCTATACCCTTATTTAATTCTTTATTGGGATCCATCTCCTCCCTATCATTTTTTCACAAAAAGGGGCCCCAAACCCTTCCTCCTTGTATCCCTCTTCCTACATGGATATTTCTCTTTTCATATACGGTAAGAATTTGGGTTTTGTTATATTTTTCATCCTCATTATCCCCCACTTCAATTTATTGGGTTCCTTTGGGTTTTCCTCATATTGGGGAACCCCAATATCTAGTATTTGTGTGTTATTAATTTTTCCTTGGCTCTAGGGTGTGTGGTGAACTCATGGGGCATTGTTCTTCCCTCTATTGTGTTATCATTCCTATTGCACAAGGCTAAGGTTGGTGTTTATAAGTTTCATCGCTAATGATTTTCCGTTCATGCTTTTAATTTTATGTAAATTTATAATCTTTTATTGCACCTCTATGTATCTATTTTATAAATTATTATAGTATTTTGGAATTGAATTGGTTTGTTCAAAACAAGTTTAAAATGATTTTTTTATAAATGTCCTAGGTATATCGTGCCAAGGAATATTTTCTAAATTACATAGGTTTATGTAAAGTGAAATTGGGGTTTTATAAAATTTTAACTCTTTTGATGTTGTAATGATGCTTGTGTTTTGTGAACTAGGTTTGGAATGTGTGATTTTGTATGGTTATTTTTTTCGAAATGTGTTATAGGGATTTGAAAAGGGTTTTATGGTATTGAAATAAATGGTGGATGTTGTGATACTGGTTTCCATCCTCTTCTGGTTATTTATTGGGTGATTGGATATTATCACATGCATGGTTTCACTATGTGGAAACATAGATGTTCCCTAAAATGGTGATGACACCGTTAAAATGCAGTTTCCTTAAAAAAACATGGTTTCATAAATGGTTCTTGGGATTCTAAAGGATAGAGGTTCATTCTTGTGTTTTCAGTGGAAATGCTTCAAAACTTTTCCTCAAGGTTTTTGTCTATTTGGCCTTGACAGTTCATTGGTGTATTCATAGAAAGGATAAGGGTATTTTTGAAATTATGAAATTTTTGGGGGTATTCTTGGTTTATAAGTCCCGTTTGGAATATTGAACTAAAGGGTTTTGTTAGTGTCAAATATTATAAAGGATTTTGTTTTGGATAAACATTTTTTCCCATTTGGAAAACATAGATGTTTTTTGAAATGTTTTAATAGTTTTTACATTACTGCAACCCTATTGGAACATTTGGTTGTGAAATATTTCAATAAGTATATTGGGATCCTTTATTGGAGGGACTTCCCTTCGGGGTTTTCGTATACTACTATCCATTTTTTGGGAATGAATGTGTATTGGCGATATCCAGGCTAAGTAACATGTGTGTTGGTCGCCTACTCACATAGTATTATCATATCCACCATGGGTTTTTGGGAATATTTTAGATAATGAAGTGTTGGTTTGTCACCATCCTTGATTAGACGGTCTAGTGCCCCTTGGTAGATAGATGATAGGTGTTAATTGCTTGTGGTTTTATCATGAGGTCTAATAGTGTAAAACCCCAGGTAAATAAAGAATATGACATTTTCATATTTATCCATATTTGTGAATAAAATATTAATATGACTTTAAAGGGGACGCTATGCTCGATGGCGTACCCAACACGCAACAACGAGTTTCTTGGGAATCTTACGTTGCACTCTAATAATAAAATAATATTATTTTAAATGGTAGTTAACATGTAGCCATTGTATTGGCGGGAATGGATAGAAATAACTAACATATGATTATATATGTTTTTAAATGTTTTTAAATTTATCCAATAAAAGATAAAGGCATAAAATACGGAAAGAATTCAATTTTAGGCGTATATGCCCTAGTTTTCACTAAAGGTTCACTTATCGCCTTTTGATGGAGAACCGTCATTAAATATAGTTTCTTTCACTCTTATAAATCCTTTTGGACCAAATAAAACTCTTCTTAAGAATTGGGACATCAAAATTTACTTTGGGTAAATTTTTGGCATCTTTCTGATAAAGTTCATTTTTTAATGAATAGTGTAAAATGTTGTATTTTAATTCAAAACCGCTTTTTAATCTAATTTATTTATATGATTAGATTATCATTTGAATTGGGTTTAAAGTGAAATTAGAATATATTTTTACCATTAAATCCAATAGTGGTTGTTGGAATTAATTTCACATTGAAATCAGACTTAAACTAGAGTCAATCTTTTGATACTTATTGTTTCATAAAAACACGCTTTTTGCTCTGACAACGGGAATTAATTATTAAATTAATTAATGTGACTTATATGTTTTGGATTTTGTAAAATAGATTTCATTTTTTAATTCAGAATATCAAATATATCTTAGGGTGAACTTTTGGGATTTTTCTGAAAAACTTCAATTTTTGATGAATAGTGAAACCACTAAGTGGTACTTATAAAAACTGATTTTTCCGTTTAGATGAAATTTTTCCATATTTGTGTTTTGAATTTCAAAAATCTGACATACTTGGTTGTCATTAAGAAGTAAAATGTGGTTCAATGGGATAAAAATAATTTTTTGGTGAATAGTAACTTATTAAGTTTTTAATCGCGATTAGAGGTAATTAGTGCAGTTTAAGGTAAAAATAATGTTTTAATAATATGAAATGAACTTGAAACATGTCCTAACCTCATTGGATGTGTCATGGACGACCCATACAACCCATGGGTCAACTTGGGGACCCCACGAAGCCACTTTGGTTGGAAAATGACATTAATATCTTTTTATTTAAAGATAAAGTAAAAATGAGACAAACATGAAAAGGTTTACTAAAACAATATTTACATGGTGTTATACAAATCAGATGTTTGACTATAAATATTAATTGGAAAGATAAAAAGATTTCCTACATCATAGTATTTTATTTATAATTTTAGACATTAAATAAATTAAATTATTTATGACATCATGATGATGCAGCAATGACGTCGTTATTTAACGATTTAAATAAAATGGAAACATAATGTAAACTCTAAGACCTACACATGGCCAAAACCAATTGGATGAGTGTATTTATAACCCTTATCACCTTATCCTCGAAACACGTCAATTTTGGACCTCTTAAATCTGAATACCATTTTAAAATAAAGTAACTTATCTTTACTTTCCAAGAGTGCCCCTCCTCTCCTCTTATAAAAGGCCCCCACCTCTACCTCCATAGCCACACTCCCAGAGCCTTTGGCTCGGCCAACACCTGCCCATTTTGTCTCTCCACTTCCCTCTATAACTCCTTGTAGCCTCACTTTGGGCAGAAGATTTTCCAAGAAATCCTTTGAGCTCAAATCAAAGGAAGTTACCTGATTTTAAGGTAATGTCTTCACTTGTGTCCTTTTGTTTTATTTTGCTTCTCCAACCCCCTAAACTCTTTTTATTCATTTCTTTTGTAACAACTCCAGTATCATCAATATAATAGGATGTTCTTATAAGAAGGATTCGAGCTAAACTTTCACACACCTACATATAATGGTTAAAGAACATACTATTTCTGTGGATGGCGAATTTCGGCCTCCCGAAACGATGATTGTTCAACATTATTTTAACAACTTCAAAGGTGGACATTAAGATGAAAATATATTTATATATGATATATAATATGTTTATATTTTCCTTAAGCTTCTGTAATTTTCATTTTTGGTATACATTTATGGTTTCCATTATGGGTAAACGCGATATCTTCATTTAGGGAAGTGCGGACTACCACCCCCTCAAAGTGATGTGATTCGTTAATGCCATATGTGGGATGTATAAAGGATGGATTTAATGTTATTATATATGATTTTATATTGGAATTGTAATATCCCTCTATATCATTATTATTCCAATGCATAAAAATATGAAATAGAAATGAAAGTAGTGTTAATGCGTACATACGGCTTACCGTCTCCATGAACGGTGCATTTCATTTCTTACCTCTAAATGATTATGTAATATTATAAATACATGTATATTCTGGATATATATGATATAAATGATATCCAAATCATGAATGTAATTCTGGATATAATGAACATTTGACCACACGAACACCATGTAATTGTAAGAAGTCCACTTTCGACTAAAGAACCAAATATCGACAAAACAAACATTATTAACTTAAATGATTACATAATGTTTATGACATGGTAATAAGTGATATAAAATGAATAATAAACTTGAAAAATGTTCTTAAGGAATTAGAAATTAACTCATGATTATTATTCAGGAGATTAAAGAATGATCGAGTCAAGTCGGACCCGAGGTAAGGGATCCTACTGTACTCTTTCTTTTTAAGTACACTCTTTTATGTCATTCCTTTTAAAGCTCATATTTCTTGTTATTGGGATGTTATTTTATATTAATCTTACTGTAATTTTTATGTTCATGTGATGAGAGACCCTATTCTCTCTCATCAATCCATTTTGGATGTTTTAAGTGGCGTCGTTAGGCTGCCGAATTTTCGTAAGAGATCTAACCTCTCCCTTTCTTTTTAAGTACTCTCCTTTATGTCACTTCTTTTAAGATCCTCTTTGTTATGATGGGGGATGTTATGTTATATTCCTCTTGCTGTAAATTTTATTGTAATGTTATGAGATACCCTATTTGATCTCATCAATCCATTTTTGGAAGTTTTAAGTGGCGCCGTTAGGCTGCCGAGTTTTCGTAAGGTATTTTTCATCTCACTTTTATACCCGTGAGATTTATGATACATTTGCCATAATTTCCTTTGAGTGGTGTATGTACTGCCCATTATTTTACTCATTGTGTAATATAATTTCTTTTATGAGTATTTACATCAATGTTGTATTGTCATTCTTTCACGAGGTGTATGTTTCGAAAGATACCCATGTCGGTAAGGGAACCTTTCACCCTCCTCTTTTTAAAAGACTTATTTTGTTATGTCTTTTAATTCACATAATATTATTTTGGGATATGTTCTTCTATATCCTTATTGATGTGAATTTTATGTTCAAGTGATTAGATACCCTTTTTATCTCTCATCAACTCATTTTCTGAATTTTGAAGTGACCCCATTAGGCTGTCTAATTATTGCAAGGGAACTTCTTAACCCAATTTCGATTCTTTGGGATAAACTTATACACATTGAATATGTCATTATATGATTATGTGTGAATGTCCTCTGATTTTTTTACACTTAATACCCACTTATATTTTGTTTATTTGTTTGTCACACATAGTTATGTAACTGATTTATCCTTAATCCAAGGATACCGTCTTTGTATGGGACTTCGTCTCAATCTCCTTTCATTGAGGCATATTTTATTTTATACAAAAACTTATTTTATACGGTGTGTAAACCCCTTTGACTTTTACTTTGATCCAAAAGGGATCTTTTTATACGAAGCGTTTTACAAAATGACAAAAGGGAATGTTTTTGTCGTACGTATGCGGCGACAACGACTTCTCCGCCGCCGTGACCATTATGTGAGTTTCGGCTTCCTCTACAGGCCATACCTTCTTTTTAAAAGAAAAATAAATACCATGTTTTACTTTTCTTTTATTTTGGTATTGAAAATGGTTTTCATAATGTTTTTATATCAATGTGTTCTATTGATATCTTGTGATTGAAAGGTGGGAATCTTATGTTTCCTTTATGCATCTTTTATGTGATATGATTATGTTGAGGTTCTTGGGCATTATTATGAAGATGGGTGGTTACATGATAAACTAAGGGCGGGTGAGCCCGATATAGCTCTCCAATGCATTGGGTAACGTGAAGGAGTGAAGTGTTAAGGTTTCTCCGAAAGGATTTAGGGAATATACTGTTATGGGTATTCCAAACGTAACCAAGAGGGTTACTCACTACGTAAGGATGTTATGAATGCCTCAAGTTACCTTTATGTCTTATGATTTCTATGATTTATTCATGTTTTTATGAGGTATGTTAAAGTGGCTATGTTTTATGGGTAAAGTATGATTTCATTCTTATGTATATATGAACTTATGTTTCCTTTCCATATTTTTATATCACTTACTGAGATTTTTATGCTCATCCCATGTTTTTTGAAATGTTTTTCACAGGTCAAGGGAAAGGTACATGATATGATGATAGTTTCAAGGAAGTGTCAAGAAAGAATCCATGTTTTATTTTAAATATATTTCCATTGATGGGAATGAAGAATACTATCTTTATGTAACTACATTGTTTATATATGGAATGTAATGCAAGTTTTATGATCTAATTCTCTAAAACTCTAAACCCGAAAAGATCCTCAATGTGTAATCTTGTAATAACTCAAGATTAAGTAAGGTTTAAGGCTGGGGCCTTATAGTTGGTATCAAAGGGCGGTTTAGATAACTTTAGAGGTTAGGGTATTCTTTAAGCATAAGTGACATTACCATAATGGTTAGGATTTCAGAAAGAGTCCTAGTTTTAGATAAAGTGATTGAGTAAGTGTATCTTAGTGTTTACCTTCCTCATTAGTACATGATGGTTTTGTTGATATACTCACACTGACATTTCTGTTTTTAGTGAATGGATGGATCTAGCAGGCACCAAAGAGACAACAGGTTTGAAGGAAACTGTGGTGGTTCTATGATTAAGATACTAGATAAAATGGAGGATTCATTGAGGAAACTCGTGGTTGTTCTAAACCAACTATCAAGGAGTCATGATCAACCACTTGAACCTTGGTATGATCTTTAATGCATCATGTACGAGATGTCCAATCCATGTGGAAGTTCAGGTAATAATTATAAAGGTAACCATTAGTGTTTATATGATCCTTACTTTTGAGGTAATTATGGGTTATTATATGATATGCTGGAAAATGAAAGGCATGAGATAAACTTGAGGCTAAAATATGATATGATCATTTTTGATGATTTTATCTCTTTTTGGGGAATGATTTAAGAATTATATAGTTTTGGAAAGAGGACAGCACACAGACCGGGTGACAACCCGTCGCGTCGGACAATGCTGCGGGAATCTAACCCACAACTAAAGTGCGACTGGTATTTATCGCCTACCACTGGACTACGTGAAGTCCCTGGTTAGTTTGACTAATTCTTTTTAGTTATATGATTTTATGAATTAAGAGTAATTTGATTTTGGGTTGTCTATGGAAATTTATTAACCTATCATGGAGGATATGTGATTAGGATAATTACTCTTCAATACAAGACTTTAAGAGAAACTGATGTTGTTTGGAGATAAATTTTACTATTTAACTTGGAAGACCATGTGACTAAATCCTTAAAATATTTGGTTTTCAATCTTATATTGGTTTATATTGAATAATTTTATGGACAAATTGTTTATCGGATGGTCCTCGTTGAACTTTGGGTTTTGTTGGACAAATTTTGAGATTAAGAATAGATTTTCTTTTTATAAAGTGTTATCCTTTTTTGGATTATCTTACCTTGTACTAACCTTTCTAGTTTTGGTTTTGGATAAATCCTAAAGACATGGGATGTATATAGTTCTCTTTTGTGGATTAGGTTATTCTCTAGAAGTTGATTATAGTACTCTTAATGCGAACAAGTCTCCCTAAATAGTCGTCTTTTGGAAAAAATATGAGTTTGATTAAGGAATCTAGTAAAAGTTGAAAGTCAACATGATAAGTGATTATGTTTCCTTATGAATAAATTCTGCAATAAAAAGTATCTTAAAACAAAAATGTTGTCTATTAACTTTTCCTACTGGGGAATCGAATACCGTTTAACCCATCACAAGTTTGTGATTTTCTTATTGTTAACATTCTCCTAAACATGTTTTCTATCACTCTCCATCAGAACATGACCCTATGTTTTCTCCTCCATGTCCATGTTTTCCTACATGGAGTCCTAGTATGGGTTAACTTGGGTGACCTCTGTACTTATCTTTCTTTATTTTAAAGTGATTGTTTTACCGACTCTTGTTCCGATGTGGGACTTTCAAGGATGTTTCCAAGGACAATTTTAAAATTGCGAGGACACAATTCCCAAAAGGGGGGAAGGATGTAACACCCCAGGTAAATAAAGAATATGAAATTTTCATATTTATCCATATTTGTGAATAAAATATTAATATTACTTTAAAGGGTACTTTATGCTCGATGGCGTACCCAACACGCAACAACGAGTTTCTTGGGAATCTTACGTTGCACTCTAATAATAAAATAATATTATTTTAAAGGGTAGTTAACATGTAGCCATTGTATTGGAGGGAATGGATAGAAATAACTAAAATATGATTATATATGTTTTAAAATGTTTTTAAATTTATCCAATAAAAGATAAAGGCATAAAATACGGAAAGAATTCAATTTTAGGCGTATATGCCCTGGTTTTCACTAAAGGTTCACTTATCGCCTTTTGATGGAGAACCGTCATTAAATATAGTTTTGTTCACTATTATACATCCTTTTGCACCAAATAAAACTTTTCTAAAGAATTGGGACATCGAAATTTACTTTGTGTAAATTTTTGGCATCTTTCTGATAAAGTTCATTTTTTTAATGAATAGTGTAAAATGTTTTATTTTAATTCAAAACCTCTTTTTAATCTAATTTTTTTATATGATTAGATTATCTTTTGAATTGGTTTTAAAGTTAAATTGGAATATATTTTTACCATTAAATACAATAGTGTTCATTGGAATTAATTTCACTTTGAAATCAGACTTAAACTAGAGTCAATCTTTTGATACTTATTGTTTCATAAAAACACGCTATTTGCTCTGACAACGGGAATTAATTATTAAATTAATTAATGTGTCTTATATGTTTTTGATTTTTTAAAATAGACTTCATTTTTGAATTTGGAATATCGAATATAACTTAGGGTGAATTTTGGGGATTTTTCTGAAAAACTTCAATTTTGATGAATAGTGAAACAACTAAGTGGTACTTATAAAAACTGATTTTTCCGTTTAGATGAAATTTTTCCATATTTGTGTTTTGAATTTCAAAAATCCGACATACTTGGTTGTCATTAAGAAGTAAAATTTGGTTCAATGGGATAAAAATAATTTTTGGGTGAATAGTTACTTATTATGTTTTTAATCACGATTAGAGATAATTAGTGTAGTTTAAGGTAAAAATAATGTTTTAATAATACGAAATGAACTTGACACATGTCCTAACCTGATTTTATATGTCATGGACGACCAAGAAAACCCATGGGTCAACTTGGGGACCCCATGAAGCCACTTTGGTTGGAAAATGACATTAATATCTTTTTATTTAAAGTTAAAGTAAAAATGAGACAAACATGAAATGTTTTACTAAAATAATTTTTACATGGGGTTATACAAATCAGATGTTTGACTATAAATATTAATTGGAAATCTAAAAATATTTCCTACATCATAGTATTTGTTTTTTAATTTTTAGACATTAAATTAATTAAATTATTTATGACATCATGATGATGCAACGATGACGTCATTATTTAACGATTTAAATAAAATGGAAAGATAATGTAAAATATAAGACCTACACATGGCCAAAACCAATTTGATGAGTGGATTTCGAACCCTTATTACCTTATCCTTGAAACAAATCAATATGGGACCTCTTAAATCCAAATACCATTTTAAAAAAAAGTAACTTATCTTTACTTTCCAAGAGTGCCCCTCCTCTCCTCTTATAAAAGGCCCCCACCTCTACCTCCTTACCCACACTCCCAAAGCCTTTGGCTCAGCCAAACCCTTCCCATTTTTCTCTCAACTTCCCTCTCTAACTCCTTGAAGCCTCAATTTGGGCAGAATACTTTCCAAGGAAGCCTTTGAGCTCAAATCAAAGGAAGTTACCCGATTTTAAGGTAATGTCTTCACTTGTGTCCTTCTGTTTTATTTTGCTTCTCCAACCGCCTAAAATCTTTTTATTCATTTCTTTTGTAACAACTACAGTATCATAAATATACTAGGATGTTGTTATAGGAAATATTTGAGCTACACTTTCACACAACTACATCTAATGGTTAAAGAACATACTGTTTCCGTGGATGGCGAATTTCGGCCTCCCGAAACGATGATTGTTCAACATTCTTTTAACACCTTCAAAGGTGGCCATTAAGAAGAAACTATATTTATATATGATATATTATATGTTTATATTTTCCATAATCTTCTGTATTTTTCATTTTGGGTATACATTTATGGTTCCATTATGGGTAAACGTGATATCTTCATTTAAGGAAGTACGGACTACCGCCCCCTCAAAGTGATATGATTCGTTAATTCCATATGTGGGATGTATAAAGGATGTATTTAAAGTTATTATATATGATGTTATACTGGAATTGTAATATACCTCTATATCATTATTATTCCAATGCATAAAAATATGAAATAGAAATGAAAGTAGCGTTCATGCGTACGTACGGCTTACCGTCTCCATGAACGGTGCATTTCATTTCTTACCTCTAAATGATTATGTAATATTATAAATACATGTATATTCTGGATATATATGATATAAATGATATCCAAATCATGAATTTAATTATGGATATAATGAACATTTGACCACACGAACAACATGTAATTGTAAGAAGTCCACTTTCGACTAAAGAACCAAATATCAACAAAACAAACATTATTAACTTAAATGATTACATAATGTTTATGACATGGTAATAAGTGATATAAAAGGAATAATGAACTTGAAAAAGGTTCTCAAGGAAGTAGAAATTAACTCATGTTTATTATTCATGAGATTAAAGAATGATCGACTCAAGTCGGACCCGAGGTAAGGGATCCTACTCCACTCTTTCTTTTTAAGTACACTCTTTTATGTCATTCCTTTTAAAGCTCATCTTTCTTGTTATTGGGATGTTATTTTATATTAATCTTACTGTAATTTTTATGTTCATGTGATGAGAGACCCTATTCTCTCTCATCAATCCATTTTGGATGTATTAAGTGGCGCCGTTAGGCTGCCGAATTTTCGTAAGAGATCTAACCTCTCTCTTTCTTTTTAAGTACTCTCCTTTATGTCACTTCTTTTAAGCTCCTATTTGTTATGATGGGGGATGTTATTTTATATTCCTCTTGATGTACATTTTATTGTCATGTGATGAGATACCCTATTTGATCTCATCAATCCATTTTTGGAAGTTTTAAGTGGCGCTGTTAGGCTGCCAAGTTTTCGTAAGGGATTTTTCATCTCACTTTTATACCCATGAGATTTATGCTACATTTTCCATAATTTCCTTTGAGTGGTGTATGTACTGCCAATTATTTTACTCATTGTGTAATATAATTTCTTTTATGAGTATTTACATCAATTTTGTATTGTCCTTCTTTCACGAGGTGTATGTTTCGAAAGATACCCATGTCGGTAAGGGAACCTTTCACCCTCCTCTTTTTAAAAGAATTATTCTGTTATGTCTTTTAATTCACATTATATTGTTTTGGGATATGTTATTCTATATCCTTATTGATGTTAATTTTATGTTCAAGTGATGAGATACCCTTTTTATCTCTCATAAACTCTTTTTCTGAATTTTGAAGTGACGCCATTAGGCTGTCTAATTATTGCAAGGGAACTTCTTAACCCAATTTTGATTCATTGGGACAAACTTGTACACCTTGAATATGTAGTTCTATGATTATGTGTGAATTTCCTCTGATTGTTTTACACTTAATACCCACTTATATTTTGTTTATTCTTTTTTCACACATATTTATGTAACTGATTTATCCTTAATCCAAGGATATCGTCTTTGTATGGGACTTAGTCTCAATATCCTTTCATTGAGGCATATTTTATTTTATACACAACCTTCTTTTATACGGTGTGTAAACCCCTTTGACTTTTACGTTTATCCAAAAGAAATATTTTTTATACGAAGCGTTTTGCAAAATGACAAAAGGGAATGCTTTTGCCGTACGTATGTGGGGACAACGACTTCTCCGCCGCCGTGACCATTATTTGAGTTTCGGCTTCCTCTAAAAGCCATACCTTCTTTTTAAAAGAAAAATAAATACCATGTTTTACTTTTCATTTATTTTGGTATTGAAAATGGTTGTCATAATGTTTTTATATCAATGTGTTGTATTGATATCTTGTGATTGAAAGGTGGGAATGTTATGTTTCCATTATGCATGTTTTATGTGATACGATTATGTTGAGGTTCTTGAGAATTATTATGAAGATGGGTGGTTCCGTGATAAACTAAGGACGGGTGA
Organism: Viscum album; assembly: GCA_963277665.1. NCBI lineage: Eukaryota > Viridiplantae > Streptophyta > Magnoliopsida > Santalales > Viscaceae > Viscum > Viscum album. The sequence continues at coordinate 1,816,727,700 of OY728156.1, forward strand.
GCCCGATATAGCTCTCCAATTCATTGGGTAACGCGAAGGAGTGAAGTGTTAAGGTTTCTCCGAAGCGATTTAGGGAATATACTGTGATGAGTATTCCAAACGTAACCAAGAGGGTTACTCCCTAAGTAAGGATGTTATGAAAGCCTCAAGTTACCTTTATGTCTTATGATTTCTATGATTTATTCATGGTTTTATGAGGTATGGTAAAGAGGCTATGTTTTATGGGTAATGTATGATTTCATTCTTATGTATATATGAACTCATGTTTCCTTTCCATATTTTTATATCCCTTACTGAGCTTTTTATGCTCATCCCATGTTTTTTGAAATGTTTTTCACAAGTCAATGGAAAGGTACATGATATGATCATAGTGTCAAAGAAGTGTCAAGAAAGAATCCATGTTTTATTTTAAATATGTTTCCATTGATGGGAATGAAGTATACTATCTTTATGTAACCACATTGTTTATATATGGAATGTAATGCAAGTTTTATGATATAATTCTCTAAAACTCTAAACCCGAAAAGATCCTCATTGTGTAATCATGTAATAACTCAAAATTAAGTAAGGTTTAAGGCTGGGGCCCTATAAATAGTGGGTTATAGACTATGGGGTATTACCATACTCTGACAGGTGGTTATGAACCGAGTACATCTATGGTGTTTCTAGGGACATTTTAGATCATACATGGTTACTATTATTTTCACTATTTTTTTTACATTCTAGGTTTTAATTTTAGTACCATCATTTCAAATCAATTTCATTTAGCAATGCCCTGATTTTACCTATTTTGGTATTTTATTATAGAAGTATTTTCTCTATGGAAAATAAAGGTATTTTTTATGTTCTGTAAAATGTGGAAAAATCTATTTTATAACTGTATTTAAAACTGGTGTCATTAGACAACTTTGGGAGGGGAAACACATTGATTATGTGGTTATCTATTGCCATCACAAATAAGTATTTTTTTCATGCGTATCGTTTACCATTTCAGATATAGGACTTTATGGGTTCATGTTTACCATATCAGTTTCTCATGTGGGAGAATTTTGGGGCTTGTGGTTGGAGGTTACCAGTGGGTGCCATGGAGATCTTGGTAGCTGCGTCATGCTTTCAGTTGTGATTCTTTTCAGTTGAACATTGTATCTAGATCAACTACTTATTTTTCAATATTTCATTTCTTCGGTTGTGTTTCATTTTTAATTTCATTTTCCTTTATATCTAGTCATTTTTAGCTAACGTAATGCTAAAAACATTCCCAAAGTGTATTCATTAATTCCGATCACTTTTTGACAACCTAGGGTGATCCTGAATGCCCTTTAGGGTATTCTCTAGACCGGATCGGGTAACCAGGTCAGGGTTGGCATGGCTTGGTTCATTAAAAAATGATACTACAGAAGGAACATGTTATTTGGGGTGTCAAATAGATAGAGAATATGGTTGTTCGGACTCATGAGGTCGGTGCGTGAAGGGATCCATGAACCCTTACTCATTCTAAATCACAAGTCACCAGAGGTTTCCTGGGAGTTATTATTATGTCTTGGGTTGTTTTGGAGTTGAGGGATGACAATGGAGGTGTTTTTGGTTATGTTGTGGCCTCATGTGGGGTGGTGACCCATGTGAAGTCAAAGTGCCCGATTTAAGGCCTTATTAGTGTTATGACTTACATGGGGTATAGCTCACCACCATGTTGTTAGGTTATGCACATGCACTATTTCCTCATTATAGAAGTTATTCATTGGGAATGTTACATTTGGGGTTCGGTTTATTTGAGGGTATTTTTAGAATTAAAGTCAATTTTGAAATGAAAATGGATTTCTAAAATGGAAGTGTTTTTCATCCAATTTTTTTAAATTGAAAAAGTACATTTTGAAACATTCAAGGTGTTTTGAATATGAGAATGCGGATTGAAAAAAGCCCATGTTATTCTTTATGGATATTTTCATGTGTGTGGGTATGTGTGGAGCGTGTATGTGGTCACCTGGGGAAGTAAATGGACAGACACACGTGTAACGGCTCATGGGATGTCAAGGATTGGGTTTTGGAAATAAATGATTTTATTTTCAATTTTAAAGAGGGTTTGAAAGAGAAAATGGTTTTGAAAATTGGTATTTTTTTGAAATTGGGATTATGGTATTTAAGAATTATCCTTTGAAGAAGGAAGATTTGAAATTTAAAAGGAAAATGGTGGTTTTTAAAAAATTATGTTTTAGAGGGGTTTGTTTTTTCTTGGATTTTGTGAAATTTGTTTTGGGTTTGAGGATTTCTCTTTATTTGTTTGTGCCTTAGTCTGATGTTGGATTTGGTTGTTCTTTTCCTGTTTCATAGGATATTCCCCACAGAAAGGTACACAGTGTTTCATAATATTCATACCCAATTTCTATTCCTTCTTGAGTGTTGCCCATTTTACATGGTGATCAAGGTCATCGTGAGGCTATGGATTTGATTAATTAATTAGAGAGTGTTTTTATGTTGTTTTTAATACCCAATGGTATTAGATTCTATTAAATTTAGAATATGATTAAGGTTCTAGAATTGTATTCATGGGGAGTTGTTGTCCCATCACCGAGACAAGGTGAGACAACATGGGAAGTGCTTAAGGAAATGTTCGTCCAATGTTTCATACCAGGGGATGTGACGCCAAGGAAATTGGAAGAGATGCGATGTGTTTAGTATGTTCATCAGTCACTAAAGTCTCTGGTTGACCATTTCAATGTGCTGGCTCCATTCTATTCTGATGTATTAATAAAGGATCTGATGAATGCCCCACAATTTATCTTGGGTCTCCGTCATGAAATTTAATTGAATGTGCTCTCATCTGGTGAAACCTACATCGATAAGTTGTTTGATGTGGAATTCATGGAAGAGATAGAATTTTGGGGTGCAACAAGAGATAGTTTCCCTTATGAAGGTTCGCCTTATAGAGAGCCAATATTTCTAGAGGAACCTATTTTTTAATGTCTTTCTTTATTGGTTCCAGCATTCATTTCTTTGGATTGTTTGCTTGATGATTCTAGTGAGGTCATCTTAGACACTCAAATCTATCTTGTTGCATTCCTCTGGAGTCTTTCCTTCGATATGCCTATTTGGGTCATTTAAAAATGTTTTTCAGGAAGTGATATCTAAAAATGAAGTCTTGATCAGAGGATGTGTCACATTCTTGTGATGCAGGATATGATTCAGCCACCAGATCTAAAGCCACATGTTTGGGGTAAAGCTAAACCACGGTGAGGTTTTCATGGGTTGCTAGAAGCCTATTACAAGCCTTCAATTTTCTAATGCTTTTCCTTTTTGTTGTTCTATTTTCATTTTCTATTGTAAAAGTTGATTTAACTCTTTTTTCTGTAACCTATGGAGTTTGGGTTGTCTAGATTTGGTTTCATAGATCGTTTGTTCTTCTTATGGTGTGTTTGGATATAGCGTGGATTGGTTATGGTTTCTTCGGTTCATGTGTAGGAAGTGTTTGGGTTTTTAATGATGATGAATATTAGTTCTGATATGATATTTTGTTTTAGTTTGAATCAATTTTGTGTGGATTCCTTAGTGTCAGATATGGTTGGGTTGTGTGGAAGTTTGGATTTATGTTTTGGTGGTGTTATTGATCACACTTGTATAGAGGTTGGTTGTTCTTATTGGATGATTTCCCATTATAGTTCTCTATATATTGGGTTTCTCCTCAGGTTATTTTTTAATTACTAGAGGTAGAGTTGTTTTGTACATTCTAGATGCTCGAAAAAACCTAGATGGGAGTTCCCGCATTGCACCCCTGTGGGTGGTGTGTTTAAATTATAAGATCTCACAAAAGGGGAATAATTTTGGTGGGGGAACCCTCTCATGTTCACCCCTTATTATCTACCATGTGTACCCTTTGTTTAGTCTTATGTGACATGGGGAGAGTGAGGTCAATATAGAATCATTATTTTTTCACTGTTTTGTTTATGCATGTATTCAAAAAAATTTATCGAGCATCTTCGTAACTTTCTGGTGGATGAATATGTCTGTGGAGGGGAGAATTTTCACACCCCAACCTCAAATACATGTTTATTGTATACTTTTCAATTTATTGGTTGTTTTAGACGATGTTAATCTTTAACTCCTGATTGAATCCTTTTAGTATTGGACATTTTTTTTGGAAATCTTCTAGGTGTCATACGGTTTCCACACGGTTAGTAGTAAACATGCAGATATGTCGGGCTACTAGTATATGTTGGTTTGAACCGATGACATGGATAACACATGGTCATGTAGTAGGTTCAAGGTAACCATTCCATTATCCCACCATAGGCAGAGAAGGTTACATGGTTACTGTATGGATTGGTAGATTGTTCAGTGAGACTGTGTGATGAAACAAGGTCATTAAAATATTCTTTCTTTTTTCTCTCTCCCGTTATTTATATATTTCTCAAGAGCCATCCCCACCCTCCTATTTTTTCTCACCAAAGGGTCCCCAATCACATCCTCCATGGATATCCAAACCCCTATGGATCTTTCCCTTTGGATCTATGTTATGAATTAATGTATTTTTTCCATTTTCATCCTCTTTCTCTTCCCACTTCTTGTTCTTGGTTTCCTTGGGGTTTTACTCCTATGGTAGAACCCTAAAACCTAGGTTTTGTGTGTTCTTGTTATTTCCTTATATCTAGGGAATGTGATTAGAAAATGGGGCCTTGTTCTTCCCTATATTGAGGTATCGTTCCCATCATATAATTCTAAGGTAAGTGTTTCCATGATTCTTCTCCAATGCTTTTCCTTTGGTGGTTGAAAATTTTAAAATATTTATATAAATTTATTTCTCCTATATAGAACTATTGTAAAAATTATTATTGTATATTTTAATATAATTTGTTTGTTAAAAATAGTATTTAAATGAGTTTTTGTATTAATTTATTTGTTTTATCATGCCATTTAATATTATTTGAATTTCCTTTGTTCTTGTAAAGAGGAATTGGGGTTTTATGAAATAGGTAACCCTTGTGTGATGTTGCAATGATGTTTGGGGTTTGTAAACTTGGTTTGGAATGTGTGAATTGGAAATTTTGTAGTTCTTGGAATGTGTTAAAGTGATTTGAGAAGGGTTTTATTTTATTGATGTAAATAGGGGATGTTTTGGTAACACTTTCAAGCCTATACATGGTTTTTAGTCTTCCATTGGATGTTGGCACATCCATGAGTGCACTACGTGCACACATGGATGTGGTCTCAAATTATGACGGAACCTTTAAAATGGTATATCCATAAAAACCATGGTTTCAAAAATGGTTTTTCATATTTTTAAGTATGGAGGTTCATTTTTGTTTTTTCAAATTAATGGTTTCAAATGTTTTTCTCATGGTTTTGGTCCAATTCGCTGTGAAATTGAATTTGCGTGTGATCGCAAATGATAAGGGACTGTTTGGAAATTATTAAATTTTTGGGTGTGTTCTTGGTACATATGGCTTATTCGGAACATTGAAATAATGTTTGATGTTGGTGTGATCTTCTATAAAGGATTTGGGTTTGGATAAACATGTGTGCCAATTTGGAAAACATAGCTGTTTTGTGAAAATTTTGTAAATGCTTATACAGTATAGTGGCTTAGTCGGTACCTTGGTTTATGAAATATATCTATATGTATATTTGGAACCTTTATAGGAGTTATTTTCATCAGTGTTATAACCTATTGGTGTTTGGTCTTAGGTTATACAAGTGTAGTGGTGACAACCAGGCCAATTCACGTGTGCATTGGACTCCAACTTACAGAGTATGATTATAAGAACCCTGGGTTCCTTGGTGTATTTTTGGAAATCAATTGACTATTTCTCACCAGCCCTGATAAGATGGGTTGGAACCCCTAGTATATAAAATCTAGGTGGGAATTATCACTGGTTTTTTCACGGGGGAGATCAGTGGGTTATAGACTATGGGGCTTCCTTGTATGCTAGTAGGTGGTTCTAAACTGAGTACATCAAGGAGTTGTTTGGGGATGTTTAAGATCACCCATGCTTACTATTATTTCTACTACGTGTTTAATTTCTGTGTTTTAGTTTTTTTACATTCATTTCTCATTAGTTTCCTTAAGCACAACACCGATTTTCCAGGTATTGTAATTTTATTATAAAAATACTTTTGGTTTTAGATAAGAAGTGTATTGTTTTTTGTTTTGTAAAATATAGAAAACCCTATTTTATAATTGTACTTCAAACCGGTGTCATCATATATCTTTGGGTAGGGGAACTCATTTATTTTGTGGTTATATTTTTCCATCACTACTGAGTACTTTTGTGCTCAAACATATCCTTTACAATTTTAGTGGCAGGTTCTACTGTGTTTAGGTTTACCCTAGTAGTTACCCATGTGGATCTGTTTTGGGGTTGTGGATGGAGGTGAAATGTGGGTCATACCCTGATCAATGTAACAGGGGCTTGTTTTCACTTTTTTTTATTTTAATTTGTACCTTGTATCTGGATCAACTACTTATTTATTTGTATTTCAGTTGTTCAGTTGTGCATCATTTTCAGTTTTATTAGTCATTATCTCTTGTCCAAGTTGGTGCTCCTTTTGGATGAAATCATTGCCAATGTGTATTCTTTGATTCCAGCACTAGTTTCCACCCCTAGGTGAATTGGAATGCCACTTGCGACATGCCACGGATCGGGTCAGATATATAGGTAAGGTTTGACCTAGATTGTATCATGTAAAATGGTTCTAGTCATGATGAACCTAGTAATAGATAATGTAACTCACATATGCAGTAGTTTTATGTTTCTGTGTTTCCAAAGACATGATACCAACTATGGTCTTTTGGAGATTATTTTTATATTGATTAAGTATTCTGAAAAATATATGTAATTTTAATGTATGAAAATCATGGGTCACTATATACAAAACGTTTTTTCCATGTTAATTATGAAAATACCATTAAATATATTTGATTAAATAAAATTGTATCTCTTGTAAAATGGTCATTTCTAAAATATATAATTTAACTGTCCATCGTAAATTGGAGATCACTAAAAAATGGTAAAGTTACTCATGTGTTCATACGGCTGACCATCACCCTAATTTAAATGTTGGTTCATATTTCATAAACAACATTCATGATTGGTTTAGAAAAATAAATTATTTACAAATATGATAATTTTGAAATTAATATTATTTTATATATGCTTATATAATGACTCGTTGGACCATAGATGACATATAATATTTATTTTTGATAGATAAACCAAATTTTGTCATAACAACATTGTAAATGTAATTATTTAAATTATTGTTTTTATCCGTATAATAAGTGAAATAAAATCAATGATAAAAAATAAAAAGGTTATGAATAATGTTAATAAATAACATATGTTTATTATTCATTAATATAAATTCAAACGTGACATTCCAGACTCAAATATATTGTTTTATTTATTTCTTTATTCACATTATGTCGAGAAGGTGGTTGTCCACATGTCTACAACCGATGTTTTCACTTTTTAATTTGTGAAGAGGGTAATAAAGAAAATGGTATATGATATTTATAGAGATTTACCTATGTAATAAACATCTTAAATATTTAAATCAGGTCATATATGTTTAATTAAACCCATCCTATATACATTACACCTATTTAATGAATTAATCACATCTCTTTGAGGCTGCAGTGGTCCACACTTCCTCAATTAATGTTATCATTTTCCCACAAAATGGAAAAGATAGAATAATGTTCTACATAAAAATTTCAGATGCATAAATAAATTATATATATCATATATTAAGATAGATTCCATCATTATTACCCACAATGAATTCAGGTGTTGGAAAAAATAATGAAATTGGTTCGTGAGGTGGTGGTTCATGAAACACACTAACGGTATGTTAATTACAGATTTGATGGATTTGTATTTAATTTTAGGATCACTGCTTCATATAAAAAAATAAAATAATTTATTTAATAGTATTTAAATTATTTAATCATGTGATAAAAATATTTTCGGTGGTGGATAATGAAAATATATCAAAATATAATGAAGAAATATGTTTTCTCTTATTTGGTTAACTCCTATGGGTTTTATCCAAAGGGCTTCCTTGGAGAGAATTAATCAATAGGTAAGGCTTCAATTATAATGGTAGATATTTTGGTGAGATATTTGTAAAGACCTTGGTCTATAAAAATTGACATCATGGTGTGACAAAGTGAGAGGGGTGAGTTTCCTTTAATAGTGTAGGAGGACTGGAATTCTTTTAAATTATGGAAATGGAATTCCACTAAACATTTTACAATTCAAAGTAGATCCAATAATAAACCAAATTCAATAAAATGGAATATATGTTCTATATGTGGACATAAAATTTATTTTGAAAAGTTTTTGGCTTATTTGGGCTCATAATTTTAACTTTTAGTAATTTTCAAATCAAAAGTTTCTCTTAATTGCTTTAATTAATTTTAATCACTTTCAATAATATTTTTGGTCATAAACTATGATGAACATATTAGATATTATAACTTATTCATATTCCAAATATGGAATAAATTTTTAAATATTGAAATCACATAAGTGGTAGAAGACAATTTTAAATTAATCCACCAGACGTGATGAAAAAAGATGTTTTTGATGTAATAATGTTTGAATGATTGATGTGTTTTTGTATTAAATTTGAATAAAAAATTGTTTATTATTCCATAAATTGAATTAACTACTATATTACTAATATAATTAAACATTTAAAGAACTGTAAATTATAAATTATAAATTTTCATTATAATAAAATTAGGAAAAAAAGTTTTTTTCAAATAAAAAACATTGATTTTCACAATTCTTCAAAAATGAAATATTTCAATAAAATAAAAAAAAATCACCCTATTATAATTTTTATGGTCCTATTTCAAATATTGTGTTTATTTTTCAGTTAAATAAATAAAATTTCCAATAATTGGATTTAAAATAACTTATCCATTAAATGTCTATAAAAGATCCGTTATAAAAATATATATTTTAACATGTAATATTAGGGATTATCATATCTTACGAAAATCAAATATATTGGATGATTATAAAAAAATTGATTGAATTTATAATATATACATATACATATCATTAATATTAATCATTAATATAAATCAACCATATTGATTAGAATAAAACACCTTGGTGAGAATAAAATTAAAAGTATTTTATTTATGTTCAATTGGATTAAATTTTCTTTTTTAATTATTTAGTAACCAGTAAATTAATCATATATTTATGTAGCATAGTTAATACTATTCATAACTATATATTTAATATCAAGGTGATACATTATTATATTAAATAAAATTGTTTTATTAATATGTTTTTGTTTAGTTAAACTCAGCCTTTAGTGTTACCGAAGCCATTAAAGAAATTCAATCTTTTGTGTACTGTAAGATAACCTTGGAATTCAGTTTAAAGCATGATAAACATTGTGTTGTGTGTAACATAAGATTTTGATGGTATTTTTTATAAAACAATATATTAAAAATAATGAAATATATTCTAAACAGAATATTTTGTAGTGTCATGGAGTGTTACATTGGGTCATTAATAATATTGGATTTCATGAGAATTTCATCTAATTGGACGATATTATATTTATTATAGACCATATTTTAGTTCATATAAATGGTTCTCCATACATTTATTTTACATTATCTTGGGAAATTATATAATGTGATCCTTTTCTAGCTATAATTGTTTCCTTTATTGGTTAATATTTGAGTAGACTTTTTCTCAATATGGTAGAGATCCATAAGTTCATGGAAATTATAACTTCCAAAGGAATTGATTCCCCACTCACATATGATATTCCAATGAAAAGCAATTTTTTACTGATCAATGTAATAGAAACAAAAAAAATATCAAAGGTGTACTTATTCATTATTAAAACATTTTAGGGAAAAATCAGTTTGAATAAATACTTTTTCATATTGGAATGCACATCCCTACTTCTATAAAATTATACATCATTAATGTTCTTGGATTTAGAGAAGGAATGTTACCCATAAAATACAATGGAGTCTAGTTGTTTTAGGGAATTATTCATGAATTTTACTTTATCCATGACATCGAAAAATTAGAAGTTCTTTCGCCTCTTGGAAGGGATAATTTTTATCAATGGCATAATGGATTTGAATTGTGAATGAATTTTATTGTCTCTAATTTTGTTTAATAATTTTTGGGGTACAAGTGGGTAGTTTTTTTATAGATCATATCAAAATATCAATTGATGGTTTTATGTTTATAAGGAGTATATTTCAATGAAATATCTTCATAGTCCCCAGAAAAAAATGATTTCATCCAACTAATTTGGGAGATACTATTATTAGAAATCATTATAATGTTATTATTAGTCTCTTGTCTCATTTTATTTGGATAATTATATATTAGAAAATATTTGAACATTAGTTTATATTATCCATAATCTATGGTAGACTAAAATATGGAAACTATAATTATACCATTTCTTCTAAATGGACTTCTCTAAGAACACCTTTATCTAATATTTATGCTCTACCTCATCGATATTGAGTTTTAATTTCACTATTTTTTTGGAGGCATAACTAAATAGGTACATGCTGCATCTACCAAATAAATCAATGTTAGGATTTATTTTGTAGGAATGTTCAAATAATGAGTCACAAGGATATTTTTCTTTATCCTCATCCTACTAAGGTTAAATCAGAGGTCTCTCTATATAATGTAATCAATGGTTATGATATAAATATATGGGAACATTCTTCTAGTGGTAAACAAACATTCATGATACATGATTCTAATTCTATAAATTTGTAGATGAGAAGATAGATTTGTTTTTTATATAGGGAGTGGATCTTGCCATCTAGATTCAAACTCATGTGTAGTCCTGAACACTCTAAAATACCTTCATACTAATACCTCTAATTTATTCATATTTATTAATAAAAAAACATGTTCTTGGAAACAAAATTTGTAAGACCTCACCCATATTTTTATAACATTCAAAGTGTCTACAAAACTTTGGAATGTCATCACTAATATTCATGAGGAGAAAATCCCAATGTTTGATAGAATCCATTGAAACTATGTATATTACCATGGAAATCATCTCTGTTAGAAGCTCTTTAATCTATTTCATTCATTTTTTTCAGAAGTGGTGAATATTATATAGTAGATTCATGAAAATATGATGCATGTGAATTTTCTATTCCATATATTGTCTACAAATTCCCAAATTTTGGTTTTTATTAAAAGAATTCCCTCTACACCTAAAATTATAATAATTATATTCATGAATTCATTGTTATTTAGAGTATTTTAGTTTTAGGTTATTATCACACCTGATAAAAAACATGATGTGTCATGACTTCCTACATTATTTTCATTGGATTAAATCAAAAAATGATGGGGAGTCCATAGGGAATCCATGAACATATCTAATTTGATATGTTTTCTAAAATAAAAATTTGATAATATTTGTATTATTTATTTCTCATTTCGATATACTACATCCCTTGATGATGAAATGGTTTGCATGATCAATGTGGTTAAAGAGGAAATAAAAAATTATCGGTGAAATTTGTTGATATAATTTGACACTTCCATCATTTTATATGAAATAAAGAAATATAATTATAGATCATTACTAGAACATTATGTTTATATGAATAAATTTTATGGATATTCAATCATCCATGAATGATATTATCACACATAGATATCCAAAAAACCAAAAACTAGCACTTGGTATATAAGAAGTGTAGATTCCTAATGAAAAAAATACTCTAAATGACCTTTAAATGGTTTTTTCTCTCCCTTTAGAAGAGATCTATTTAAAAGACCCTACATTGGACTCCTGTAATATTTCATCATTTCCAATAATGGAGGATTTTCTATTTGTGATAATTTTTCACTCTAAAAAATTAGATTATTTTGAAGTAATTAATTATAAATTAATTTTTGATCATACTCAAAATATCCTGATAATAAATCAAGGGAATGAAATTATAGATTTATAAAAAATATATAATTCTCGCAATATACTAGGTGGATAATCATTTCATAAAAATCCAAAAATATCACACAATAAATTTTTATATGATGCTTTCAAAAATGATCATACCTTATTCAAATAAAATTTCAAAATTTTCGTTAAATAAAATATAATATCGACTTGATAAAAGAAAGAAAAATTCTATTTTAAAGAAAATATATTTTTGAAAGAGTAAATAGTGTTTCCAATAATTTTATTTTCTGATTATCTTATAATATTAGAATCATTTTATAATATGAGTTTTATATAAATATTTAAAAATGTTGTTACTTCAAACAATACCTACTAAATTAATGGCTATGTTATAATATTTATAAAATAGAACTATATTGTAGTTTTTTTAAGATCAGTGTTCCTGTTGTATACATTATCAAACATTGTGTTTTTATTATATTTAGTGTTGTTACAAATACAATATGGGTTACTATAGACCGATTGACAAATGTAAAAAATGTCATTCCAATTTGAGAGACCAAATCAGTTGATGAGCTATGATGCTTAAATGTTTAATAGGTATAACTTCTTTATAGTTTCCCATTTATTATCTTTTTTATATATATGATTGATATACATATCATTAAAAAAACGGATCACATATGGATCTTGATATTGAGGTGAATTGAAGAATTTCATATCTAATGTGGATCGATAGGATGTTCAGTCACATTTTTTTTATTTTGGAGGGAATGTAATGATATTATTTAATTGATTTCAATGGATTATAGGAGATTAATTTTACCTTAGTTGGATATTTTTTAAAAAATTATTATCTCTAACCATTTTAGATTAAAACATTTGAGAACATGAATTGAAGTCCATTACAAAAAAACAATGCTTTAGATTATGATAGGAAAGTGTACCTCTATTAGACTTATACTCATTTAAGATAAAGCATAGGATATGTAGTTAATATATAGGTTGCTTAATAGATGACATAGAAGGAATAATTCATATATATACTGGAGATTTAATCATGAATAGTTTTTGATAGGTTTTCATTTTTTAATATTGGTGACATTTTGTTTAGGATTCTAGCGTATTCAGGGGTAGGGAAAATTGATGGCTAGATATATAGGCCCAATTGATATTGTTGAGAGGTTTTAAGTAATTTCGTACCAATTAATTCCTACTTATGTTTCCTTGTGATGTTATTTTATTTTATTGTATCTTATATTAAGATATACAAAATCAATACCTCTCAGTTGACCAACTTCAATAACAGGGACATAAAACCTAATGTATTGTTCTAGTAATAATCCACTAAAATAGAAAATTATATTGAGAACATTATTCATATGAATGTGAACCATCTAGTAAATTTATAATAAATCATATGGATATTTAAAAGGATAAATTGGATAGGTAATATGATATTTAAAAATAGTTTTCAAATTAGTTTATCAATGAGGGTTATTCATTCATGGTGATGCATATTAGGGATGATATTTTATATAGTGAGTTAGTTATAACACCGTAAAACCATTTGAGAAAAAATTGGGAATTGATTATGTAACGCCTCGACCCTAGTTACCCAGAGTCAGTGCATTATTACATAACATTAGCATTATCACAAATAAATCATGTCTCGAAAAATCGATCAGTTTAGTATTATTGGAAACAAGATTCATACATATGTTCATCTTTACAACATGAAGAGAAATATAACACAAATATATTTCATTAGAAACATCCAAGACTCCTAGATTATGCCTGTAGGTCACTCATAACTAACTTCTTCATATCCTGGGAAAATGATAAATAAGAAGGGGTGAGATCAAACGCTAAGTAAGAGTAAGTAATACAGTGGAAAAAGACATAAATATTAAGCATGTTGAATAATTGAAACCACATTCCGTTACGAATAGTAAACATGAATACCTTTATGGAAGGAATATGAAATGAGTAAATAATTCAATAATAAAACATAATCATGGGTATTCTACTAGTCGAATGACCTCATGAACCATCAATATTATTTCCATAACGAGGGAATGTATAATGCCGTACATTCTGAAACATTTTTTCAAGGCCTCGGCCAAGACGTCTAAAAATGATTAAGGCCTCGGAAAAAACCATAAATCCAATTAGGAAATGGCCTCATCCAATTCCACGTCTAGTTGTCTCATGAGACCTACCGATTCATCAAGGATCTATAGCGAGCTCCACCTGTCACTTACTAAGTCCAATAAATTCCTCATATGAAAAGGTTTAAACATATCATAAACATTCATATTAAAACTAGCATATGAAATGTCAATACTTTAACTACAAACCATGAAGGTTATAAAAATATCACATCCATAGTAAAACATATCACAAATCCTTCAATACAATATGGAAGTTTTGTATCATAATAAATCAATGTCAAATAAACTTAAAATCCATCAAAGGATGTTGACATAGGTGAAATCAAAACCCTTTTTAGAGAAATATCTATTTCTATTTTGAAGTAATTTAAGTGTCACATAAGTATAAATAAAACATTTATTTTGAAAATATTATTATAATCTTTTAAGGGAATCTTTTATGATTTTATAACGGTGGAAAATAGCTACACCAGCCGTATAAGTTAAAAAACATTCTTACCTTAATTTTGACAAAATGGTTAAAAAGGACATTGCTTAGAAAATGATAGAAAGATTCCATTCAAACAATTTTATAAAAACTAAAATAAGTTAATAAATGAAACTAAACCATATTCTATAAAATAGTAATAATTATTTGAAATACACTTTTAAGAAACAGTGATGTGGATGATAAAGAGGTCCTAGTAGATAATTACGTATAAACAATCTCAGATAATGAGGAGATTTTGAAATAAACGCTTAGCTTGTAATTTTCATTGGTAGAGGGTAAGTTATCCTCTTATATAATGATGATATAATTTTTATTAAGTTAAAAAAGAATCATATACATTAATATGATATCATATATGTTCTTTTAGAATTTCTTGTTAATAATATCTTATTATTAACGTTATTTCGGGTGTTAACTTACTCGTTTTTTTATATGTTTGGTTATACAAGCTAGATTAGTTATGGATAGGTGGTATCTTATTCATATCTAGAATGATATCAAGTCCTTAAAAATTATTTTTAATCATAAAATTAGAATTAGACTTGAATGGATACAATGGGGATTGAATTTCATCGCGTTCGTGGAGACGGTAGTCCGTACGTACACACGAGCGACAATATCATTCTTTTGATGTTAAAATAATAGATAATTGGATGGTATATAATATGTAAAGAATACTTATCATGTTATATTTATTATTTAGATCAATTAAACATCATTATCATACCCATCCAAATAATAATGTTTTCAATAACAATTACACCATGACTTGGAGACGGTAAGCCTTACGTACGCACGTATGGTGAAATGTCATTAAAAGGATGGATAGAATACAGAATATGGTTGTACCATATTTTTAATAACATCCCAATATATAGAAGATACTGGATTTATTATTTATAATGGAAATGACAAAGAATGAATAAGTTTAAGAAGAAATGAACTTGAAAGAGGGTGGTGAAACCATTACCACTTCTTCGGTTTCTTCCTTTTGATGTTATAAAAAGGGCTCCTTAGGTTGGATTTACAATCAAAATAAGGCCTATAGGATGAATTGAGGGAATTTTGGAGGCTATTTCGGCAGGGTTTAGTCGATCCAAAAGGCTTTGAAGGTGTGAATTAGTGAGAAGGGGGAGTGACATTGTATAAGAGGGGTGATGGTCACCTTTGGAAAAGCTAGAAATATTATTCTATAATAAATTAATATTCGGTTTATAATGGATCAAAACTGATTTATTTATATTCTAAGGTGGGCATAGGTACAAAAAACTCAAAAAATGTGTTTTAGACAGGTTTGGGTCAAATTATTAATCCTATCTTTTAGTTTTCACTATAAGTTAATTAGTTTGCAATTTACCATGTCTCTCTGTATTTTAATATTATACAGTTAATAAACTTAATATAAACTTCAAGAGACCCCCATGTGGTCCACTAATGATACAACTATCATTATATAAGCCCTTTGGCCGAACCATAGATTTTTTGGAATAGAATATCAATTAATAATATAATATTTGTTTTAAAAACTCCTTTATGTCAATTTTGACACTATTTAATAATTGATTTTATTGAAAGTTTTAATAACCTTATTAAATTGAAAAAAATTCACTTAAGAAATCATAACATGTCATATTAACCAATAAAATTAGTGGATGTCATCAAAACATGAAATTATATTTATTTTAACATTTATAATACCAATTATTTGATTATTTTATTAATAAGGAAAATATTGCATCATGATTGTGTCATAAATAAATTTTATTATTCAATGTATAGAAATTTTAAATAAAATAAAATTATGTAGAAAATCTCTTTGGCTTTATAATGAATCTCTATAGTCGAAAATATAACATATATAATCCAATGTAATTTTTTTTTTGCTAAAAGATATATTCTTATGTCATTTTTGTATCTATTTTAACTTAATTAATATAAAGTGTCCTTATCACTTAAAAGTGGATACATGGGGTCAAAAAATCGACCCAAAGATGCACATGGTTGGACATGTATCAACAAATATGTTTAGGACACGTTTTAGGGTAAATTAATATTGTTATAATATTATTTTTACCCTTATTTCCGGATTTACACTTTAACAATGGTAAATAAAATCTTTACCGATGTAATTATTCAAAATCTCTATAAATAAAAGTTACCTATTTACACAATTTAGACCTCCTGATTCTAAATATGGAATCCATTTGTCTAATTTCAAATCATAGAAGTGTCAGAAATTAATTTAAAATTAATTCCCGTCGTAAAAACAAAAAGCATATTTTTAAGAAATAATAACTCTCAAAAGACTGGTACTTGTTTATGTCCAGTTTAAATGTGAAATTATGTCCCATGACCAAAATTGGATTAAATGGTAAAAATATAATCTAATTATACTATAAATCCCTCAAACTCAAAATTTACTACTATTAATTATTTCGATTAAAGATGTTGTTTTTAATTTTAATTTAGTAATTTTCACTATTCATAAAAAATTAAATGTTTTCTAAAACATACCAAAAATTCACCCTAATCTAATTTCGATATTCCGGATCCAAAAATGAAGTCCATTTTGAATGATAAAATTTCTAAAATTTCTAAAAGTGGAATTAATATTCATAACGGTTAGTTGGATTGGTTGTGGTGTGTGTTGGGACTCAAAGTTGCTTACAACACACCCTATTGTATTATTCAAAGAGAATCATATCGTGGAAGCATGGGGTGTTACATTCTTACCTCCTTCAATTAATTTCATCCTCACAATTTGAAACTGATTTTCGAAAATAAAATGTTGAAAATAGAATATATCTTTGTGGGAAAACCCATATCAGAAATTGGGTTAATAAAATTTAGTCTTAATAAGAGGAAAAGAGAAATGAAAGGGTCACCACCAAATTATGTTCTCGATTAGGAGATCATTGGTGGAAATTGGAGACATATAATAGGAGGAAAAACATAAATATTTATAGGTTGTGATTGACGTCATCAATAAAAAACAATTGTAAAATTGAGGTCCTTAAATTCATTAATCTATGATGATTTTAAATACCATCAGTTCAACAAAAAAAAGGTATTAGTATAAGACATTTTGGTTTTAATATCCCTTCAATAAAGTATAATAATTAATTTCTTCATATAATAATAGAAGAATAAAAATATATACTTGACAAGTAGAGTTCCATCCTTCAAAAAATTTCTACCAAAAACTCATCTTTTACTATAAAAGATTAAAGAACTTAAAAATATTCTATTTATCGTATTCTATTGGGGTTAAAAAAAATGTATTTATAATTTATCTACCATACCTTCTTAAAAAACTACATTATTCAATCCAGGAAATCTCATGGGCTTGTTGTAGGTGATACACCCTTGTCGCCCTTCGATTGCGGGTTCAAGTCTCGCGGCCTTCGCGGTCACGACGGGTTGCTGCCCGACCTCCGGGTTGTCCTTTAATGGAAATAAAAAATAATCTCAAACTAATGTTATCCAAAATAATTTTTTTCCAAACTCACAGTCCAAAATTTCTAAGGAAGGTAAACACAATGAAGATCCCTTTTTTCCCACGTAATAACATGTGAACACCTTCATCGTGTATTCTTTTAAAACATTGCACATCCTTAATTACCACAATACCATATTGATTACATTCATGCTCCTATATTGCTTATAGAATATTGGATTTACTTCTTCTATCCAAAAATGTTTTAAACTCCAACAATATGGGGATATATAAGTCATTAATTAGTTTGAATGTAGTCATGAATATCCAATATAATTTATTCCAATCAACCATCTCTTATTACAAAATCACTAACTCATTATCAGGACCATATTAAGGATTACCTTTCCTTCAACCATGTATTTTACAAAAATTGTAGCTTATTGTTAAGTCACTTTTCATAGAACCATCTCAAGTCCTCAATAAAATAGTAATTCAGTACAATCCTTATATATAATACATTATTCTTATAACCAGAATATAGTCTTAGAATACAAAATCACAAATAAAATAATTATTTAACTTCAATTGTATTAACAGCATAAGCTGGGCCTTGCTATATTGGCCTTTTCTGAGGTAATTTTCCTTAGCACTTATGAAATTCATTTTCATAATCCCCCATTTCTCTACAATTATAGCATTCAATGTTGACAGCCACTTTCATTCCCTTGCAATAATGAGCTTGGTGTCCTTTTTCACCACAACTGTAACAGACTCCCATTCCTTTTAGGCAAGTACCAGGGTGTTTCTTCCAACAATTATCAGAAAATGGAAAATACATTCCCCCCTTTTTCCCATTACTTATATCTAGATCGACCATTCCCTTCAGCTCTTTATTTACTTTATTGTCATAAGATTTAGAGAATTCCTTTACTTCTTGATATCACATGAGTCAATATCTTTGTATGATGAGAAGGATTGCGATAATAAATCTCGACGAAGAAATGGTTTTAACCCATCAAATAAATGATCAGTCTTACTTCTTGGGTTATGTATATAATCTGTTGCATGCCTTGCTAACCTTGTAAAGTTATCCTCATACTTTGCGACATTCTCATCTTCCTTTTGTCTCAGACTTAGAAATTGCCTTTCCATATCTGCTTGATGGTCATGACAAAAGTATTTTTCTACGAAAAGCACTTTAAACTCCCACCATTCCTTATTTGATACTTCCTTGTCATCCTTTGTGTTTTGAATTAATGACCCCCATTGATCAGCATCTCCAGTAAGGAATTAAACTCTCATGACAACTTTTTCCATTTCGCTACTCCCAAAAACATGGAATATTTTCCCTATGGAATTTATCCATTTATCAGTTACTAAGGGATTTTTACTCCAATTGAATGTTAGTGGTTGTTGCCTCAATAAGCGATCTAGCATTGATCCTTCACGCTATGGATCTGGGTGCTCCATATGGGTATGGTTATTATTCATAACCTAAGTGTGTTGTCTCAGTATGGTGATAAGATTATCCGAACCAGTTGTATCACCAACTCCATTATAATTTTCTTGAGTAGGAGGTAAATCCCTACATTGAGTATGTGCACTGATATGATTTCAATTCCTTCCACTAGGTGCCATTTCTAAACAATGGAATAAACTAGATTAGTTTATGAATCAAAATACATAATTCCAAACATGTAAAATACCTACCATAAATCGAAAAGTTTATGAATATAATCCCTAATCATAAAAATGTTTTCATTAAGGATGTATATACTCATAAACCAATCATTAAGGTTTGTAATTAAAACAAGAATTATCCTAATCATATACCCCGGGAGTTTCGTAACCAAGAGTGGATCAAGGCCCGTTGTCGTGCACCAGTTCCAGTTCGGGTCTAGCTCAAAGCGGGGTTTTTTGGGTTTTACCCCTAGGTACATCTGTGCTAGAGCCGCCTCTACCTACTCATATCTAGACAGGGATGTAATTTTCAGAAAACTCACAAAATCTCTACAATACCAAAATTCTACGAAATCCATCTATACTAATCCTCAATGTCCATCTTAGGGCTTCTAATCAGTGTAAATCTAAATCTAGCTTCCAAGGATTGTACTAAACTTCCTCTGATACCAACTGTGATGCCCCAACCCTAGTTACCTAGATTTGATGCATTATTACATAACATTCACATTATTATAAGAAAATCATGTCTTGAAAAACTAATCAGTTTTGTATTATTGTAAACAAGATTCATACATAGGTTCAACTTTATTGCTTGAAGAGAAATATGACACAAATATATTTTATTAGAAATATCCATGCCTCCAAGATTTTTCCTGTAGGTCACTCATTACTAACTTATTCATATCTTGGGAAAATGAAACATAAGAAATGGGTGAGCTCAAATGCTCAGTAAGGGTAAGTAATACCGCAGAAAATGACATAAATATTAAGCGTGGTGAATAATTGAAACCACATTCCTTTACCAATAATAAACATGAATAATTTTATGGAAAGAATATGAGATGAGTAAATAATGCCATAACAAAACATAATAATGGTTATTCTACTAGTTGAATGACCACATGAACCCTCAATATTATTTCTATAATGAGGGAATGTATAATGTCGTACATTCTAAAACATGTTTTCAAGGCCTCGTCCAAGACATCTAACAATTATTAAGGCCTCGGCCAAAACCATAAATCAAATTGGGAAAGGGCCTTGACCAATTCCACATCTAGTTGTCTCATGAGACATATCAAATCATTGAGGAGCTATAGCGGGATCCACCAGTAACTTACTATGTCCAGCACATTCCTCATATGAAAAGGTTTAAACATATCATAAACATTCGTATTAAAACTAGCAAACATAATGTCAATACTTTAACTATAAACCATGAATGGTAGAAAAAATCACATTTATAGTCAAAAATATCACAAAACCTTAAATAAAATGTGGATGTTTTGTATCATATCAAATCAACCTCAAATAAACATAAAATCCATCAATGGATGTTGACATAGATGAAATCAAAACCCTTTTTAGAGAAATATCTCTTTCTATTTTGAAATAATTTATATGTAACATATTTATAAAGAAAACATGTATTTTTAAAATATTCTTATAATCTTGTATGGGAATATTTTATGATGTTATAACGAAGGAAAATAGGTGCACCCGCCGTATAAGTTAAAAACATCATTCTTATATTAATTGTTTCAAAAAAGGTAAAAAAGACCTTGTTTGGAAAATGACAGAAAAATTCCATTCAAACCATTTTCTAAAAATTCAAACAATTTTATAAATAAAATTAACCCATATTCTATAAAATATTAATAATTATTTGATATACATTTTTAAGAAACCTGTATGTGTATGAAAAATAGGTCCTAGTAGATAATTACATATAAATAATCTCGGATAATGAAGAGATTGTGAAATAATCGCTTACATTGTAATTTTCCTTGGTAGAGGGTAGTTTAACCTCTTGTATAATGGTAAAATAATTGTTATTAAATTATAAATTAATAATATACATTAATATGATATCATATATGATCTTTTAACATTGCTTGTTAATAATATCTTAGTATTATCGTCGTTTCAGGTGTTAACTTACTCATTTTCTTTTATATGTTTTGTTATATAATCCAGGTTTGTTATGGATAGGTGGTATCTTATTCATATCTAGAATGATATAAAGTCCTTAAACATTATTTTTAATCATAAAATGAAAATTATACTTGATTGGATATGATGGGGAATGAATCTCATCACGTTCGTGGAGACGGTAGACCGTACGTACGCACGAGCGACAATATCATTCTTTTGATGTTAAAATAATATATAATTGGATGGTATATCATATTTACAGAATCATTATAATGTTATATTTAATATTTACATAAATTAAACATCATTATCATACCCATCCAAATAATAATTCTTTGAATAACAATTACACCACGACATGGAGACGGTAAGTCATACGTACGCACATATGGTGAAATGTCATTCAAAGGATAGATAGAATACGGAATATTGTTGTACCATATTTATAAAAACATAAAATTATATAGAAGATACTAGTGTTATTATTTTGGAATGGGAATAACAAATAAAGAAGAAGTTGAAGAAGAATGGAACATGAAAGAGGGTGGTGAAATCATTACCACTTCTTCGGGTTCTTCCTTTTGATTTGATCAAAAGGGCTCCTTAGGATGGATTTATGATCAAAATAAGTCCTATAGGATGAATTGAGGAATGTTTGGAGGATATTTTTATAGGGTTTAGTTGATCGAAAAAGCTTTAAAGGTGTGAATTATTGAGAAGGGTGAGTGCCCTTTTATAAGAGGGGTGAGGGGCATCTTTGGAAAAGCTAGAAATATTATTTTATAATAAATTAATATTCAATTTCTAAAGGCTCCAAACTGATTTATTTAGAGGATAAGGTGGGTATTGGTATTAAAAACTACTTGACCAATAGGGTTTAGACAGGTTTTGGTCACTTTATTAACCTTATCCTTTAGTTTTAACTCTTAGTTAATTAGTTTGACATTTACCATGTCTCTTTGTATTTTTATATTATATTGTTAATAAACATACTATAAAAATTAAAGAGACCCCCAAGTGATCCATTAATGATACAAATATCATTATTTATGTCCATTGGTCGAACCTTATATTTATAGGAATATAATATCAATTAATAATATAACATTTGTTTAAAAAAACTCTTTTATGTCAATTTTGACACTATTTAATAATTTATTTTTGTTAAAGTCTTAACAACTTTATTTATTCGAACCAAATTAATTTAAGATATCCTAACATGTCATATTAGTCAATAATAGTCTTGAATGTCATCAAACCTTTGAAATTATATTTATTTTATCATTTATAATACCAATTATTTGATTCTTTTATTAACAAGGAAAATACTGCTTCATGATTCTGTCATAAATAAATTTATTATTAAATGTCTAAAAATTATAAATTAAATAAGATAATGTAGGAAATATTTCTATATTTATAATTAATATTTAAATTCGAAAATATAACATATATTACTCTATGTAAAAAAAATTTTCTAAAAGATATAATTATGTCAATTTTGAATATACTTTAACTTATTTAATATAAGGTGTCCTTATCACTTAAAAGTGGCTCCATGGGGTCCCAAAATAGTCCCAAAGAGACCCATGGTTGGAAATATATCAACCAATAGGGTTAGGACACGTTTTATGGTAAATTAATATTATTATAATTTCATTTTTTACCCATATTCAGCGGATTTACATTTTAAACATGGTAAATAAAATATTTACCGAAATAGTTATTCAAAATGACTAAAAATAAAAGATTCCTATTTACACAATTTGTAACTCCTTATTCTAAATATGTGATCCATTATTCTAAATTCAAAATATAGAAGTGGTAGAAATTAATTTAATATTAATTCCAATTGTCAAAACAAAAAGCGTGTTTTTATGAAATAATAACTATCAAAAGATTGGTACATGCTTATGTCCAGTTTAAATGTGAAATTATGTCCAATGGCCAACATTGGCTTAAATGGTAAAAATATAATCTAATTATAATCAAAATAACTCAAATTAATAATTTATAACTATTAATTATTTCGATTAAAAAAGTTATTTTTAATTAAAATTTAGTAATTTTTACTATTCATCAAAAATTGAATGTTTTCAAAAAAATACCAAAAATTCACCCTAAGCTAATTTTGGTATTCCGGATCCAAAAATGAAGTCCATTTTGAAAGATAAAATTTATAAAATTTCAAAAAGTATCTATTACTATTCATAATGGCTAGTTTGATTTGTTGTGGTGTGTGTTAGGACTCGAAGTTGCGTACAACACACGCTACTATATTATTCAAAGAGAAGCGTACCGTGGATGCTTGGGGTGTTACATTCTTCCCTCCTTCAAAAAATTGCGTCCTTGCAATTTGAAATTGTTTTTCAAAAATAAATGGTTGAAAATAGAAAATATATTTGTGGGAAAACCCACATCGGAAACTGGGTTAATAAAATTTAGTCTTAATAAGAGGAAAAGAGAAATAAAAGGGTCACCACCAAATTATGGTATCGATTAGGAGAAAATTGGTGGAAACTAGATACATATAATTGGGGGAAAACGTAAATATTAATAGGTAGTTATTGAGGTCATCAATCACAAACAAGTGTAAAATTGAGGTCCTTAAATTCATCAATCTATTTAGATTTAAAATACCATCGGTTCCACAAAACATAATGTATTACAATAAAGAAATTTTGGTTTTATGATTCCTTCAATAATGTAGAAGAATTAATTTCTTCATACAATAATGGAAGAATAAAAATATATTCTTGACAAATAGAGTTATATCCTTTAACTAATTCCTACTACAAACTCATCTTTCACTCTAAAATATAATAGAAATTAAAAATACTCTATTTATTGTATTCATTTGGTGTTCAAAAAAACTGAATTTATAATTCATCTACCAGAAAATATTAAAAAATCTACATTATTCAATCCAAGACATCTCGTGGGCAATGGTAGGTGATACACCCTTGTCACCCTTCGGTTGTGGGTTCAAGTCTCACGACCTTGCCGGTCGTGAGGGTTGTCGCCCGACCTCCAGGTTGTCCTTTTATGGAAATTAAAAATCATCTCAAACTAATGTTATCAAAAATACTTTTTTCTAAACTCATAGTCCCAAATTTTTAAGGAAGGTAAATACAATGTAGATCCTTTTTTCCATGAAATAACATGTGAACATCTTCATTATGTATTCTTTTAGAACACTGCACATCCTGAATTACCACAAAACCTTATTGATTAAATTCATGCGCCTTTATTCCTTATATAATACCGGATATACTACTTCTATCCAAAGTTTTTGTAAACTCTAGCAATGATGGGATATTGAAATCGTTAATCAGTTTCCAAGAAGTCAAGATTATCCAATATAATTTATTCAAATCAACCATCTCTTATTGAAAAATCACTATCTCATTATCGGAACCATATTAAGGATTACCTTTCCTTCAACCATGTATTTTACAAAAAGAGTATCTTACTATTGAGTCACTTTTCTTAGAACCATATAATCTCATTTCCTTAATAATATAGTACTATAGTACAATCCTTATATACAACACATTATTCTTAAAACTAGAATATTCTTCTTGAATCCAAAAACACAAATAAAATAATTATTCAACTTCAGCAGTAGTAACATCATAAGCTTGGCCTTGATCTCTTGGCCCTTTATAAGATTTTTTTCCTTGGAAATTAATACATTCATTTGCATAATTCCCTATTTCTCTACAATTATAGCATTAAATGTTGACAACAACTTTCATTCCCTTGCAATCATGTTCTTGGTGTCCTTTTTCACCACACTTGTAACAGACTCCCATTCCTTTTAGGAAGGTTTCGGGGTCTTTCTTCCCACAATTATCACATAATGGAAAATCATTTTTCCCCTTTTTACCATTACCTGTCTCTTTCTCCACCGTTCTCTTCTTCTCATTCTTTAATTTATTTTCATGAGATTTAGAGAATTTTTTTTCTTCTTGATACCACATGAGACAATATCTTTATATGACGAGAAGGATTGAGATACTAAATCTTGACCAAGAAAATGGTTTTAACGCATCAATGAGACGATCAATATTACTTCTTGGGTTACATATATAATCTGTTACATGCCTTGCTAACCTTGTAAATTTATCCTCATACTTTGCGACATTCTCATCCTCCTTTGGTCTTAGACTCAGAAATTGCCTTTCCATATCTGCTCGATGGCCATGAGGAAATTATTTTTCTTAGAAAATCTCTTTAAAATTCCTCCATTCAAAATTTTATACTTCCATTTCATCCTTTTTTTTGAATCAATGACCACCATTGATCAACATCTCTAGAAAGGGGGTAAACTTCCATGACAACTTTTTTCCTTTCGCTACTCCCCAAAACGTGGAATATTTTCTATAAGGAATTTATCCATTGCTCAGCTACTAAGGGATTTTTACTCCCATTGAATTTTGGTGGTTGTTTCCTCATGAAGCGATCTAACATTGATCCTTCACGTTGTGGATCTGGGTGCTCCATATGGGTAAGGTTATTATTCATAACCTGAGTGAGTTGTCTCAGTATAGTGATAAGCTGATCAGCAGCAGTTGTATCACTAGCTCCATTATAATTTTCTTTAGTAGGTGGGAAATCCTTACATGGAGTATGTGCATTGATGCGATTTCCATTCTTTCCACTAGGTTCCATTTCTAAACAATGGCATAAACTAGATTAGTTTATGAATCAAAATACATAATTCTAAACTTGTAAAATACCTAATGTAAATTGAATAGTTTATGGATATAATCCATAATCATAAAAAAGTTCTTTGAGGGAGTATATACTCATAATCCATTCATAATGGTTTGCAAAGAAAATGATAATTATTTTAAGCATATCCCCCGGGCGTGTCACAACCAAGAGTGTGGCAAGGCCCGTTGTCGTGCACCAGTTCCCATTCAATTCTAGCTCAAAGCGGTGTTTTCATGTTTAACCTCTATGTACATATGTTCCAGAGCCGCTGCTACCTGCTCGTATCCAAACATTTATTTTTTTCTCATAAAACTCACAAAATCTCTACAATACCAAAATTCTAGAGAGTTCTTCTATACTAATCCTCAAATTAGATTTTAGGTCTTCTAATCAGAGTTTATCTAAATATAGCTTCCAAGGATTGTACTAAACTTCCTTTGATACCAACTGCAAAGCCCCGATCCTAGTTACCCATAGTCGGTGCATTATTACATAAAATTGGCATGATCATAAGGAAATCATGTCTCAAAAGACCGATTAGTTTAGTATTATTGGAAACAGGATTCATACATATGTTCAACTTTACATCATGAAGGGAAATATAACCCAAATATATTTCATTAGAATCATCCAAGACTCCTAGATTATGACTGCTGATCACTCATATCAAACTTCTTCATATCCTGGGAAAATGAAACATAAGAATGGGGTGAGCTCAAACGTTTAGTAATGGAATGTAATATAGCTGAAAATTACATAAATATTAAGCATGGTGAATAATTGAAACCACATTCCATTACCAATAATAAACATAAATACTTTTATGGAAAGAATATTCAATGAGTAAATAATTCCATTATAAAACATAATCATGGTTATTCTACTAGTTGAATGACCACATGAACCATCAATATTATTTTCATAATTAGGGAATGTACAATACCGGACATTCTGAAACATTTTGTCAAGGCATCGGCCACGACGTCTGAAAATGATTAAGGCCTCGGCCAAAACCATAAATTAAATTGGGAAAGGGCCTCGGCCGTTTCCACATCTAGTTGTATCATGAGACCTACCGATGCATCGAGGAGCTATAGCGGGCTCCACCCGTCACTTACTAAGTCCAATACATTCCTCATATGAAAAGGTTTAAACATATCATAAACATTCGTATTAAAACTAGCATACAAAATGTCAACACTTTAACTATAAACCATGAATTGTATAAAAATATCACATCCATAGTCAAACATATCACAAATCCTTCAATACAATATGGATGTTTTGTATCATAATAAATCAACTTCAAATAAACTTAAAATCCATCCATGGATGCTGACATAGATGAAATCAAAACCCTTTTTAGAGAAATATATTTTTCTATTTTGAAATAATTTAAGTGTCACATATTTATAAAGAATACATTTATATTGAAAACATTCTTATAATATTGTAAGGGAAAATTTTATGATGTTATAATGGAGGAAAAGAGTTGCACCAGTCGTATAATTTTAAAAAAACATTCTTATGTTAATTTTGTCGAAGAGGTTAAAAAGGACCTTGTCTGGAAAACGACAAAAAGATTCCATTCAAAAATTTATATAAAAATACAAAAAAGGGTATAAATTACATTAAACCATATTATATAAAATAGTAAGAATGATTTGAAATACATTTTTAAGATACATGGATGTGGATGATAAAGAGTTCCTAGTAGATAATTACGTATAAAGAATCTCGGATAATGAAGATATTATGAAATAAACCCTTAACATGAAATTTTCCTTGGTAGAGGGTAGTTTAACCTCCAGTATAATGGTGATTTAATTGTTATTATATCATAAAAGAATCATATACATTAATATGATATCATATATGATCTTTTAACATTTCTTGTTAATAATATCTTTGTATTATCGTCGTTTTGGCTGTTAAATTACTCATTTTCATTTATATGTTTTGTTACATAAGCCATATTTGTTATGGATAGGTGGTATATTATTCATATACACAATGATATAAAGTCCTAAAACATTATTTTTAATCATCCAATGATAATTAGACTTGAATTGATACTATGGGGAATGAATCTCATCGCGTCTGTGGAGACGGTAGTCCGTATATACGCATGAGCGACAATGTCATTCTTTTGATGTTAAAATAATATATAATTGGATGTTATATCATATTTAAAGAATTATTATAATGATTTATTTATTATTTAATTCAATTACACATCATTACCATACCCATCAAAATAATAATGTTTTGAATAACAATTACACGATGACGTGGAGACGGTAAGCCGTACGTACGCATGTATGGTGACATGTCATTAAAATGATGGATAGAATACTGAATATGGTTGTACAATATTTATAATAACATAGTAGTATATATAAGATACTATAGTTTTTTTAGAATGTAAATGAAAAATAATAAAGAAGTTGAAGAAGAAAAGAACTTGAAAGAGGGTGGTGAAATCATTACCGCTTCTTCCGGTTCATCCTTTTGATTTGATAAAAAGGGCTCATTTGGATAGATTTATGATCAAAATAAGGACTCTAGGATAAAATGAGGGATGTTTGGAGGATATTTGGGTAGGGTTTATCTGATATAAGAGGCTTTTAAGGTGTTAATTAGTGAGAAGTAGGAGTTCCCTTTTATAAGAGAGGTGAGAGGAACCTTTGGAAAATCTAAAAATATTATTTTATAATAAGTACATATTTGGTTTCTAATGGCTCCAAACTAGTTTATTTCTTGTATAAGGTGGGTATGGGTCTAAAAAAACTCAGCCAATAGGTTTTAGATAGGTTTGGTTCACTTTATTAACCTTATCTTTATGTTTTAACTCTTAGTTAATTAGTTTGACATTTAACAAGTCTCTTTGTATTTTTATATTATATGGTTAATAAACATAATATAAACTTCCAAGATGCCCCTAAGTGGTCAATTAATGATAAACAGATCATTATATAAGTCCTTTGTCCGATATTTAGATTTTTAGGAATATAATATCAATTAATAATATAATATTTGTTTTAAAAACTCCTTTATGTCAATTTTGACACTATTTAATAATTGATTTTTATTAAATTCTTAACAACTTTATTAATTAGAAATAAATTAATTTATGAAATCCTATCCTATAATATTAACCAATAAAATTCGTGTATGTCATAAAAAATTTCAAATTAATTTCTTTTACATTTATAATAAAAATTATTTGATTCTTTTATTAATACGGAAATTACTGCATCATGATTGTGTCAGAAATAAATTTAATTATTCAATGTCTGAAAATCATAAATAATATACTATTATATAGGAAATATTTTTAGATTTTTAATTAATATGTATAGTATAATATATAACATATATAACCTTGTGTAATAATTGTTTTGCTAAAATATATATGCTTATGTCATTTTTGTATCTACTTTAACTTAATTAATATTAAGTGTCCTTATCACTTACAAGTGGCTCCATGGGGTCCCGAAATCGACCCAAATATGCCCATGGTAGGAAATGTATCATCTAATAGGTTTAGAACACGTTTCAAGGTAAATTAATATTATTATAATATTATTTTTTTCCCCTTATTTACGGGATTTACCCTTTAACCATGGTAAATAAAATATTTACCGAAGTAATTATTCAAAATGTCTAAAAATAAAAGTTACCTATTTACACAATTTGTAAATAATTATTCTAAATATAGAATCCATTTTTCTATTCTCAAAACTAATAAGTTGTAGAAATTAATTTAAAATTAATTCCCTTTTTCAAAACAAAAAGCGTGTTTTTAAGAAATAATAACTATCAAAAGATTGGTATTTTCTTATGTTCAGTTTAAATGTGAAATTATGTCCCATGACCAACGTTGGATTAAATGGTAAAAATATAATATAATTATTTTATAAATCTATCATATTAATAATTTATCAATGTTAATTATTTAGATTAAAAAAGTTGTTTTTAATAAAAATTTAGTAATTTTCACTATTCATCAAAAATTTTAAGTTTTCAAAAAAATACCAAAAATTCACCCTAAGAAAATTTCGATATTCCGGATCCAAAAATGAAGTCCATTTTGAAAGATATAATTTATAAAATTTTAATAAGTTGGTATTACTATTCATAACGGCTAGTTTGATTGGTTGTGGTGTGTGATTGGACTTGAAGTTGCTTACAACACACACTACTATATTATTCAAAGAGAAGTGTACCATAGAAGCTTGGGGTGTTACAGTTTACTCCAAAAAAATGATTCTGTTATTTTTTTCATTTTATGATTATTTAGGGGAAATGGGATTCTTTTTGGGAGAAAAAATTAAGTAAAAAACATATGTGTGTTTTAGAAATTCCAGGGGGTTACAGTTTTCAGGGAACGATACAATTGATACAGGTGGAATAGGGGGAAGTAACTCCAATGGGACACCAGGTGGTCTGTTAGATGAAAGGGTTTCAGTTACACTTTAATAGGAACATGTTAAGTACTGATCACTTAATTCTTGGATAGAGGGTACATATTGGGTCCCTTATTTTTATTTTTTAAAAAAATCGATTAGTTGTTTTAAAATATAATTAAATGATACCCTCTCCCTAATTTTTTCGATGTAGCTTCATGAACTTCCCTATCCTGATTCTATCCATCTCCAAATTTGACTAACGGTCCATTTTAATTACTATATTTATCTGATTTTTCTCAACAATAATTAGTAAACTATGATGACGCTAAAAATATATTTTATATATACATTATTATTATATATTCTAGAAAATTTAATCAATTATTAAAAATAGTATGTACTTTTTTGGATATACAAATTTAATCCATATGAATGGAATTTGATAGGTGGTTTTCATGGAGTAGGATTCGATTTAATTGAGTTAAGTGGTATTTATTAATTCCATATGGTTTATTATTGTTTTATTTGGCTTGTGACATGTGACCATGATGTATATGATTTACTTAGAGTCAATTTAAACTGCTTCCCCTTGAACCATAAAAGTTGAGAAAGTTTATCTATTTCCATGATAGACAACTCATATTTTTATGGTCCAATTTCTTGATTATTTAATGCCACATGTTAGAATGAAGGACAGTTGAAGCATATTATTTTGACTCCCACATGTATATTTATTTAGTTAAATGATTATATGATTGACCAAATTCATTCCTTTAGCCTCCTTAGTCATTGGAGGGGGATGAAATTGAGAAGGTTCAGTATGGGAATTCATCTATGTAGAGAACATTCAATTTCTCATTACCTTTGTGAACATTTATTGATAAATCGAGTGATTATTCCTCAATAATATTCCTATTTGTAATGTGGAAGGGTATATTTTGGAGTGAGAATTGTAAATTGTTTCTTAATGAGTGGCCCACTAAATATATCAACTTTATCTATGTTTGGAGGTTTTCTAACCCCCAGGTGAATTTATTATATAATGTTGGTTATGAAAATTATTATGTATTATAGGGATTTTGTAATTAATTATTGTGTGATATCCACTTCATTTTATTGACTGATATTATTTAGATCAAATTTCTATTCATGTTATAATTCTCTGAACATGTAATTCCATTCATATTCTATGTAATTCCAATCGTAAGATGATTAACCCAATATTATTAACATAATTACCAATATATCATATATAATAATGATCCCATTGACATTGTACTAATCAGGATGGAATGTATATCACAATTACATGTTACTCGCATGCAAGTGGGATGTATTGAAAATGTTTTTGCCATAACCCATCCCCCCAAAAGGGTACCCCTCTTGGGTCTGTAATGAGAGATGTTAGATGATGACCACCTGTGTCTTAGCAGAATTAAGCCCCAGGTTGGTGACTAGTACCGAAAGTATAATTAACCTCCAAATGGTTTGCATTACCCTATAAGATAACATTATTGATAGTTACAAGACACATACTCTAATAAAATCCTATTCATATGCAATAAAATAAATACTAATTAAATACCTATAATTTCATAAAACAATAATAGAAATGAAATGAAAAAATGTACCAAAAAAATATGATAATGACTACAAATCCCAAATAGGTCTTGAAAAAATATGAGTTAGTAGTATTTATCCCAGTGTCCAACCTACTCCTAATGCCACGATAAATAGTTTAAATAGACATGGTTTAGTATAACTATATACTGCACATGATCCTCCTCCCAAGAGCTTATCAATAAAAAGGTAAATAAATTTTACTAAATAAAGTGGATGAACATGTGAAAAAACCTTCCTTTTAAATAGTTAACTATGTTCCTAGCAATATAATTGATATATATCTGGCCATATAATTTATAAAGGATAGATCATATAATATAATAATTAAGTCATAATGGTTACTCCACTACCTCTTCCACACTATATTTCTGCTATTCCAGAATGTTGTTTGTCCTAAGCCATCTCTCTCAAAAGTAAATCATCCCATAGAGAACGGGGATAAAAATCAAATAACGAACCTCATGCATAAAATCATCACATTATACCATATCATATCTCCCTATAGAAACTGATTAATTTCCAGGATCCACAACAACTAATATGACATGTACCATACACATGGTATTATACTTCAATCCATTACTATCCTTACACCATGTGTAGTATCTCAATCCATCTGAACATATACAATTCATCCCGATAATAACACATTTAATAAAATATACAGAGATAAATGAGTGTAAAATAACCACGATCCATGAAAAAAATACACACGCACACACACATATCTATATATATGAAAGTAGCCACAATGCTTACCATCTAATAATACTAACCATTGAAGAGTGTGGGGCTAGTAGGGATAGTCAATAATCGATTCCTTAACAATCTAGAAGTTTGGGAAAACACTTTTCATAACTCCACTAGGTTTCATTCCCCATAAAAAACATGGGTGGGGTATAATATAGAATTATATAAAATACATGACATAATTTAGATTCAAACCACACTATGGTCATAACCAAATCACAACCTCAAGCACAAATATCATCACTCAAACACCTGGCTTCCACTACTAGGTAATATGAATCCTATATGGAAACAATCATTTAAATAAGATACATTGAATTAATATTACCAAATATTAGTTATTACTAATTTAATTACATTAGTATCTATAAATTAATTATCATATTTATTCAAAATTACATTTTTTTAACCAAAGAATCCATGTTTGTACCTTCTAATACTAATCCAGACTAAGTACATGGTTTCTCAGGATTTAAAAATCTCATTGTAATTCTAAATGTAATAATACTCAATTTTTAAAAATTTATTTTAAAAAATAAAATTCCATTATTCTTCGTACAATTGGAAACAATCCAATGATATCATGAAAGGGACGAAACAATGAAATTTGTTTCCTCATGCAGTGAGTAATGGAATTATGATAGACAAGAAACATACCCATATATAATTTAAATATATTCAAAAGGTATGCATAAATATTATTTTACATCAATGGGTAATCCCAAATTCAATCATTCCATCATCCTCGGTTCTATCCCCAACGCCCTCATGAATATCTAACTACATATCACCACCTTATGCATCAAATATAACTACTCAATCTGGGACTCCACACCAATATATATTTATAATTCCCTATATTATCCATTCAATGGTCATATCACATAGATATATCACAACTATAGCACCTCAAAGAAGGTATGAAGCATTAACAAAGATAATGGGCCAAATAATCCCAAAAAATGAGGAATGAAACCTTTACAAAAAAAGGCTCTCACACCACCACCAAAAGGAATATATCCTTTATAAACAAATAGTCACTCTCTTATCCAATGGTTTACCTTTATCAAAAGAAATAATTTTAATTAAATATTTAAATAAGGATTCATTATTATTTTGTTCTGTTTTGGAAGATAGAACGAATAATCTATAATAATATATCAAATCTTTTAAACAATCCCTCTAGTGGAAAATTATATTCAATAAAAATTGATATGAACAATTATTATTTAACATGACTTATATTATTATTAATAAACTCTCTAACAAGATTTTGGTTATTTTCAATTCCATTAACATATGGAAGAAAATATTAATATAAGTTTTCAAACATGCATCTATTTGATTACCATAAAAATATAATAAACATAAGATTAATTAAACATACTGCTTTAAGTTCTATAGAAAACTAATTTTAATAAAGGTTTAAATTATCTAACAATTTCTAATGAAAGAAACATTCTAAAACAAATGATAAATACATTTTAACAAGAATATATTACATATAAAATTAACTACAAAATCAATAAGAAACATTTATCATACTATAATACACTATTATGTGATTTATATCCATTTTTTTCACTAATATGGATAAATATATTTTAGGTAAGTTACACATACAAAAAAGGTCTATACTATTTTCAATTCAACACTACACTTTAAAAAAATAAAATCAATGAATACCCTACTACAAAACCATTAGTGTATTTCACACATGAATATAACAACATCATAGATCTATGATGTTATTGGAAACTGTGTCCTCCCAAATATTTGATGAAATAAAAAATCCTGAAAATGATGAAGGAAAATCTGTTTGATCAATGGAGACCAAAATCCAAATAATGGAATGGGGAAACAATAGTAAACTAGATTAAATTGGGTGAAACATCCTGAATCTGAGGTTGAACATACCTTCGATCAATATAAATTGAATATGGGAAGTCATCAATCAATTAATGTAGAAAGTCAATTTGAAGTACACTAATAATCCCTCTTGGAAGCCTAGGTTTCATGATCATAAGTGTTAGAGAATTATTGGTTTTAGGGGACTCAGGTTATTTATAATAAAATTCAAACATAAGGGACCACAACACAACCCCATTAACTATTCCATAGTAACCCTCAGTTATGATGTAGTGGGATAGGACCATGTCATAGCCCCCATAGTCAATGTTATATGAAAAGATATAATTAATGTTGATCTATGGTCTATAGAATATTTTCCAAAAGGGTGGCTACACAAGAGCCCTAACACTATGAAACAACTACAATTGATTTGACAGGATCCCCAAATGATACTACAACACATCCTATCTCTTGCATATTGAAAATCTCGACGACCAATGACTGGAAAACACCAAAACCTACCTACATAGAATTTCCATTCCAAAAAATTATGTATCCATATTTTCATCCCCAACCATTAATATTCCACATCTGTTTGTACTACACTACAACATCCACAATCCAAGGAATATCCTCAATGATCCACACTACATCCATTCCAATTTTTGTATTGGAACTCCCCTATTCTTGAATGAACCCTCCAACCACCATGTAACATCTTCTAGGTCCCTCAAATACACAATACACAAAAAAAAGGGATATTAAGGTCATGGCCCATACAATTGTGATGATTCTAAATAATAGATCAAAATGAATGTATGTGTATAGATTCGTATCAAATTTGAATCCCACTACTATGATTTAATTGGTAATTTTAATGACTTTAAATTCCATAATTTACCAATATCTTGGATAATTATGGCATATATCTAATGTATTATCGAGGATGTGATTCCCATAGATAATATTGTTTTATGATGTTATGAATGTACATGAAAAATTTATATTCATAATCTATTACTACAAATATTAATTTCAATTTGGGATATACATCCCATGATTTTTATAATATGGCTTCAAAAGATTTCATCAAAATATTTTGACTAGTTATTTAATTCATAATCCATATACTAAATAAAGATTTCATGTAAGCAATGGAATGTCAAAAGAAGGTATAGTTGAACCTAGGAGGTCATGTAATACCCATGGTTATGACATAATAATTATTTTTTTCCACCGTATTTGATGTAATTATGAGAATATCACAGTAAAAATGTACATGAATTTACTCTATTTATTTTCAGAAATCATTGGATGTGGCTTATTACATATTAATAATACCCAGAATGAGGCCCCATAAACCCAAGACGATTGTATGGTTTTTTAGTCAATCTGGGGAAAGTGACCTATTATTGATGTGTGAGCGGGTGAGATTGATAGATGTTTAGAGATGTGACTGGGTATGGGCATGGGACATAAAATTCTATGTTCCTCAGAATTTATATTATTTTTTGGAAAAGTTGCATACAATTTCCCATTGATAAATTATTCTCTCAGTTCGATAGTGTGTTATTACTACTAATAATTTTACAAAAACATGGAGTTTATTATTTGTCGTTGTCATATAGTAATGTTGTAAATTTTATTATATTTTTGTTGTGATTGTTTTTACATTTCTGTTATTATGATTTATACCAAATTATACTAAAAAAGGTATTGTCATCTCACTTTATAAGTGCACCCTCACTTTTTTTTAGTGTCTTTCAATGTACATGGATACAAGATAATGGTTTTAGGAACCAAGTATGGTCATAGTGGTGGTGTGCTAATGTACTTAAACTTCATAATGTGAGGGATAAACAAGTAATTTTTGGATAATTTTTAAATAAATAAAACCATCCTCCAGTAATCCTTACCAAAACTAGTAACTCACCTCCCTCCCCAATCTCCATGATCTCCTCTATGGTTTTGGATTCTATTTCTCTATTTTTAGTCAACTAATGACTCATTTATGGAGGTGATCTCTTGCAGGTAAAGATAACCACATGAAACCCTTCTCTTATGATATATCTCACTATAACACGGTTTCTCCTCAAATCCATATAACTATGGATTTTTAAATAATTAATTTATTTTTATCTATTATTGAATAATATTGTGACTATAATGGAGTGGAATAATATAAATGTGATGTGGTATGTTTTTGTAAAATATTAATTAATTGCTAATGTAACATTTATTTGAATGTGATTTCATGTTATTAAAATACAAAAAGGGGTCGAGATGTCCTAGAATTAGAAGAAAATATATATAGATACCATTATAAGTAAAATGAACATTTGTTTTATATATGGTGATTTTAGAACCTGTTAGTGACAATGTAACCATGGGGTTCACACATAAATTATATATTTTTACCCCGAAAGGTCTCTTGTGATTAGATATATGAAGAGTATCCATGGGTGGAATCTCATGTGTCAAAGAGAGTGAAAATGTGAGAATGATAATATATTTATTTCATTTGGATATTTTTTTATACTAATTTTAATCTATAAGGTATTGGGTATGGTGTATAAGTTTTTGAAATGTATTCGTAAGGGTTATATGGGGATTGGGTATGGAATTGATGATGAATTTTTTTTGGAATGGTGAGTCTGTTTAAGCCATGGTACATATTATATTCAATGGTTTTGGTAACTATGAAATGGTTTTCCATATCTATATTTGTGCGTAATGAAGTGATATATTGTCTTATAAGTGATTCTTTCAAAAAATGTTTTGTTATATCTTGTATGGTAACTGATAAGTATTTTTAGATAAAATGTTTGAATAATATCCATCCTTGGGGGTGTAAAAAAGTTCCAGCGGATGAAGTATATAGAAAATTCCTATTCAATAGAGTGGGAATGATGAGAATACCGATATAAGAGAATATTAATAATTTTAATGTTAATTTTTCCACTTTATATAGTACACTACATGGTTATTGAGAGGAGATGACATATAATGGTGGGTTCAATCAATGATATTTCACTATAGTAGAAATGGATGAGTCATTTGGACAATGATATCACTATATAAGAGATCAATAATAGTTGTTAGTGTAAGGTAGATGTCTGAAATAGGTCATCAGAGCACGGTGGCATAGGATTCCTTATGTGAAATTTCTTAATAGCCCAGTTCAGATTTATATGTCATGGGAGTTGTAGTGTGATGTAATGTGTTTAATATATAGTATTACTATACCTTATGCAATTTCAATGGCTATTATATGATAATTATTTATTGATTAAATCCAGTCTTGAAGGAGGGAGTATATATGAAACCCTAGATCATCATACCATTTAAATAAAGATATGATGGTTTTAGATACTTTCTGAGTGATTAGAAAGATGTTTTATGTATTTTTTTAACATATAGATTATTTATCCTTACTATGTTTTAATGCAAAAATAATGTATGGTGGCGATTATCCCTATGTTGGGATATTATATGGAGAAGGGTTATCTATTATTTATGGAACCTCAATATATGGTTCTTTTCAAGGAAGTGAGTCGCAATGTAACCCTCCCATGATTGAAGGGAACTCCCCCATGGTGTATGTTTTGATATGTAGCTTTAATAATTTCAATAAATTTATCTAATAGGGGACCAAAAGTTTATTTCAATGGCACATTACATGGTGGTTATTCCTAAGTGACTTGTTCACATTTCCCTACTACAATGATGATGATCCATTAGAAAATTGTGTTTAAATTCTTGAGGATCAATAGTTAGTCATGGTACACCATGGTTTGATTCCTTCGTAGAGGAGTAGGCTATGATACAAGCCCTCAATGATTAGGATTATAAAACCAGATGGTCAGACTATATGATATAAGACCATTACACCATATTAGATTATATGTATTACTTTTATGATTTTCTAACATTGGCCTAAAATATGTTGGTTCAAGCATCATCTTGTTCGGGATGGAAGATGATCACTCTATATGGGTATGTGTCAGTTATGTGTAAATTCTTAGTTTACTTTTTTATAATTTATTATACATGTGTTATATTAAAAAAATATTATAAACCCCATTGGTTGTATCCCTCTATTTTTTTTACAAACATACAAAACTTACAAAAAATTAGATGTGGAAACTTTCTATTAAGAATATGGGATGGATTAGGGCACATCATATTAATTAATAAGATAGATTTTTTATGGGATTTTGGTGTTAGTTTTGTGGCATGGATCGGACCTATATAGTAGTGCCCCCATGTATTTATATTTAATATTTTCAAAATATGATTAATATTCATATTATACAGTTACTTTTATATGTATAATGAGATCAGTGAATATGGTCTATTTTCTATTTTTTGTTAGTGAGTTTCTGTTTTATGGTTACAATTTTCTTTTTAAATACCTATATGCATATTATGATACTTTTAATTATGATTTTTGTATTTATATATTAAATTATGGATCAAAAAAATATATATGATAGTGTAATGGTAATGATGTAACAATTTGTAGAATAATGATGGTACATTACAATTTAGAGGGATTAAAAAGGAAAAATATCTGACTAGTCATTAAATAATCAACATTAATAAACATAAGTTTCAATTGCACATAGGAAAATTTCAATTTATCGGTTGCAAAACTATATTATAATGATATGGATTACATTAATAGGGTCCCTAGTGATGTTTTCTCTCATATATTTGGGTTTTTTGGGAAATATAATACAAATAGAATGAAAAGGGCTAGGATTCCAATGATTTGAAAATGGAATTAAAATAAAAATTTTGAATGTATAATTCTATCAACATAGAAACAAATAACAAGGGGAAATAACTATTGAAATTTAGTAAAAATATTTAATGGATGTAGGATACATGAAATTAAATAATGTTGAGAATATTGAGTAGAATGTCTATCTATAGTTAGAAAATCCCAAAGATTATATAAGTTTCCATCATACCCAATAGAATAAAGTAGAAAATGAGATTGAGGATTAGGATTTATCGATGAAATATTTATGAAATATGAATTATCTCGATATCAATAATCATAAAATGGAACAAGATGATTTTTTGATATATTCTAATGATTAGAAGAATTCCACAAATATGAAATGCCTTGAACATGAGGTGAAATTTAAAAATATAGAAATAAAAAAATTATAACTTCTTAGGTAGTTGAGAATAATGATATTACCACAAAAAATTAAAAGAATCATCCTTTTCCTAAATGGGATTATAAAAATGGAATTATGTTAACCACATATGTAGGAAATAGAAGAATATTTATAGGCTATAAATAGAAATGATTGAAACTCAAGCATATCCCTTATGAATTTTGTCACATTCTGTTACCTCATTAAATGTTTATATATCCAAAATAATGTAGCATACCCAATAATAAATTAATAACTAATATAAATGAAAAATATCTATAAAATTTAGACAATTATTCCATCAAATATAGAATTATATACCTATAGTATTTTTTATCGTATAAAACTATGTGATCATAGTTATAATCATTGTTGTTATTTACCAACCATTAAAAACTATTATAATAATTGGAGGGCGAAACCATAATATATCATGAATAAAATATAATTTCAAGATGAGTCTATAAGATGCAGATAAAATTCCTAGAAGGGGGTGATTTTCCATTATAAAAATAAAAATAGAGAGGGGTTTGGTATTTGAAAATTAATAAAACAAAATATATAAAGTTTATAGGAATCAAAATTATATTATAATGACATTTTAATTAATTATTGAATTCAATTAACAGTCTGGCTCAATAATTAATTTTATTTTATAACGATTATAAGTGAACAAGTACCAACAAATGTTAACACCAAAGTATGTGATCATAATAACTTATTCATTATATGAAATTTATAATAATGAAAATATAAATATTTAATTAAGCATATAGAAATTTTGATATTATGTGATTCCATGTGAAAAGAAAATGGTGAATTAAATAATGGAGAGAGAAAATAATTTGATAAAGGATTTAATAAATTGATCAATGTGAGCCTCAATATTTCATCCCTTTATGATAAATGAATTATGTATTTCTTAATTTATCTTAATAGTGATAATGTGAATATGAACCGTTGATTTTTTTTGGAAATAGAAATTAACCAAGATCCAACTCTTCACTATGTCTAGGAACCCATCCCACACATTATGGTTATGAACAACCTATGTAGTGGCGTGAAGAGAGAGAATTTCTTCATGAATGTAAAGTACAAGGGTTGTACTATATCCCTAAAAATGTAGAAGAATATAAGAGTGATATATAGATACCAAATAAGATAGTGGGATCCAAATATCGTGATAATTTTTATTTGAGACGTGAGGTGATTGTTTGATATCTAGATAATCATCAATGAGAAATTATAAATTAAATGTGAGCATTTGATTATTCCACCATATGCCCTAAATTATTTAATGGATCCTATATATAGTCACCAATCCATTATGTAATATTTCAAAATTCATCCCAAACAAAACCCTCATCAAAATCCATTTAATTTTTATAGGACTATCCAAGTAATTATCTTTGGTAGTTCATCCTAAGTGACACTATATAACTGACACACACCAACATGTAGTAGATTATAACCCTAGGATCTAGAAAATCATAAAAAAATATTCCACATGTAGATATTGATCCTACACTAAGTAATTTATAGACTCATATGGCTTTAGTGGTTCTATCCACATGTCACCAATGAGTCGGTGCACTATAAATATGATCTAGTGTTATCTACAGTTGTAAAAAACATTCATGAACCATTAGTATTTTATCTAATTCCACTAATTTATATATCATCATCCTTCCAGGAATTCATCATTGAAATTAATAAATCATAAATATTTCTAGTCCCTCTTTAATTTAATTATCTAATACTTCATTCTGATCTTTATATCCACCTATACATCATCAATTAATCCATCATCCCAAATATATGGAAAACAATAAATGTATTAAAAACCTACTCAATTGAAAAAATAATAAAAATAAATGATAAATTTCTGTCATTATTAATTTATGAGAAATAGAATGTTACAATAATATTCACCCCTATAATGATAAAAAAATACCTAAAATAAAAACATATATCAAGATTGAATCATGGGTGGAATTTATTAACGAATTAATGTTCATGTTATTCAATGTGATTAGGAAGAATGTAAAACATTAATAAACCATAACTGTATTTTTCATTGTAAAAATGTAATTTTTTATCCAATAAAATGATATAAGTGAGAATTATCACATTTTTAAACTATATTAAATAATATATCCACATATTATACATGAATG
Source organism: Viscum album (assembly GCA_963277665.1). Classification (NCBI taxonomy): domain Eukaryota; kingdom Viridiplantae; phylum Streptophyta; class Magnoliopsida; order Santalales; family Viscaceae; genus Viscum; species Viscum album. The sequence goes on from OY728156.1 coordinate 1,816,770,049, forward strand.
ACTCATACCAATTTGGGACAATCAAAAAGAAAATTATGTTTGGATAGATGAATAATGTTTCCATAAAAATCATATGGATTTTGTTTAACAAAAAGTAATCATAAAATGATATTTTAAAAAGATATATATATATATATAAATTGAAATGAGTTTGAATATCAAATTCAAAAATTGTTTGAAATCAAAATAGAAAATCAAAATATTTTAAAACAACCTAGATAGAGATATATTACACTATATTATGAAAACATATATAGAAATGGGGTATTAAGAGATAGTAGAGGTCTGGAAATATAGTTGAGTATAATAAAGAGAATAAAATAACATTTCAAAAGTCCACTAGAAGAAAATAAGTTATTATCCCCAAAAATCAGTGAATTTAATCATTTGGAATGAAAATATAAATATATTTTAGAGTAAAAGTAAGAGTAATATCAATTTTGTATGATACAACATGTGATGATATATCATTATCATTATGATTTAAATATAAAAAATATCCACAAAAAATATCAATATATCTTTTATGAAGACAATAAATATCACGTAGATTAAAAATAATAATAAATCTTATGCAGAATTTTTTTAATTTTTTTTTGTGGGAAATAAAATAGATATTATATAACATCCCTTCACAAAATAGTTAGAGAACATAAAAAAGTAACGATAATCATTCATTCTTAAGTGGTCATCACATCAATTTTTGATATATTTTTTTAATATAGAACCCACCATTTGATATGTTGATAAATTCTAGTGGAATAGAACAATATAACATCAAAGACATTATATATCTGGTTCCAAAGTGAATTTTTCTATAGAAAAGTGATTTATCAAGAATTTGGTTTGAAAAATAATATTGGCTCAAAAAATGCCCTTTCCAAAGGAATTGGGAATAATTTTTTATTAGAATGTGTTTTATTAGAAAGATGGAAAGGATAATGAATATATTAACATATCACATATATATTATTTCTATAATTGAGTTCATAAATGTTATTCCTAGTTCTAGAACAATAATTGACAAGCATATCTTCAACAAATACTTCAAAATAAGTAGTATTTTTTGAGTTTCTAGATTTATTAGAAAAAATAAATTTATAATAATTCCTTACATGCCATTGAGATCACAATATTTAATTCAGAATATTTTTCACATATTTGAATTAATCTATAATATTTTTAGTCCCATTAATTTTGGATTGTAGATTCGTAACATTTGGTAGTTCATGTAATTTCAATACAAAAAAAATATATTTAGAATGGATATCCTTTTAATTTAAAGGTTGATATTTTTCATTGAGAAATTATATGTAATTCATTATACATTTCTTTTATTTTCAAACATTTATATTTATGTCTTCTATAAGATGATCACAATGCAGTTATCTAGATGATAAAGAGGAATTGGGAGGAAAAAATAAGAGGAATAGTTGGATTTAGAAGAAGTGTGTGAGGTCCCTCCACCCCAGATCACTGATATGTGTACTAACTAGCGATTGTAACAAGACCTTAGTCAAACCTCCCCATATACCAGGGGATTCTGACTAGTATTGAGGGAATGATAAATTTTTGTGGGGATACTATACACTAATTATAATAGAACATAATGTAAAAAGTGATAAAAATATTTATAGACCTCGTAACAAATAAAGTTACGATAATAAAATTTCAACATCAAATGAAATAATAAATGAATTTCTCATATATTTCAAATGAAATCCACCTGTGGAGGAATATACATATTTAGTATAAAAATAATACAACAACTAAAGAAAAAAACATAATTGAAATTGGTAACATGTCCAACCTGATCCTATCATCTAGCTTCAACTACTGAAGCCGAATCATAAAGTATCAATAGTAAGACTTTCCTGAAATCTATTTTCATTAAAGAATAATATTTTCTTCTTGTAAAACCAAGTGACTTGAAGGAATTATATGTGTGTTTGTACAACTATATATTCCAACACAAATGAAATATATATATAAAAACTATGAATAATGTTTATGTAGATGTTCTATTGATGTAAATTTTAAAACAAAATAACTATTTTAGATTTTCTAAAAATTGAAAAAACACCAATTCCTAGGGTTCATTATGACATCCAATTTCATTTGTAATGTTTTCAGTCATTATGTTTGTGACCATGATCATCAATATATTTTGTGTTTAATGAAGCAGTGTATCTAATCGTTTTCTGGGGATCATAACATTCATATAATATACATGGGATTCACTATTATACCTATGAGTAACATTGACCTTGCCTAAATGGGTTTTGTTACCCAGGGGAACAAGATTAAAAGTTACATAGACATGCCTGATCTGATTTTAATTTGAAAATATCATAATCCTTACAATAATAGTGAAAAACCCTGATAAGTGGTTTCTATGATAGTGAACAAACTGCATTTTTTGATTTCCAAAAACATATTGATTTACCATTTTAAATTATTATTTTTGTGTTCCATTTGAAAATAATACTTCAAATTTAAATTTATTATTACCAAATATTATGTAATAGGCACATGTCGTCTGAATCATTTTATGATACTATTTTATATTTAGAAATTTATTTACCATTTTATAAACTATATTTCTAGATAACCATTTCCAAAGACATTTCGAATTATCATTTCGAAAATCTAGAATAAAAAACACCATTACAATCCATTAATATAATTCCAAATTTTTATTTCAAATTAAATACAATATATTATTGAGGCACCCCACTAGTTTCACCCTATTATATGGTTCATGTGAGTCTAGTTGGGTTAACTAAATTAATAAATACGTAAAATTCATTAATTCAAATTTTCATCAATTCCTGGTAAACTAGATATTCTAGCAACATGAACTAGTATAAATTAAAACAATGAATTTGGGTTAATTAAAAAAACTACCAAAAATTATTTAATGCATCCATGTGTTTAAAAAATTGATCGATGTAACTTAATAGACTTGCATGTCCTCATTCTTTTCAAACCGATCCTCTCTTGTACTTTTCAATCCTAACACACACAACGACATCTAAAACAATTATTTATAATCAAATATACCTAATATGAAACTAAAATCTAGAAATGATTGATTTTGAATAACCTTATAAAATATCTCACTACATTGGATATATAGAAAAGTGCTCATAAAAGACCTACTCGGTAATCATGGCCACATTCCTAGCCAAATACCTATAAAAAAATTCCATGAAAGATAACATAAAATTTAAATTATAATGAAAACCATTATAAATTAATGAAACAACATACCAGAATTAGAACATTGGGTAATGAATTTAAGATTCCTTCTTAAAAAATCCCTTATACAAGTCCTACAAATTCCCCATGAATCTTATGCAATTCAACCATGTATCATTTGAATGATAATTAAAATAGAAAATGAAAAATCTAAAATTCATTATGTTGAAGTTAGAGATGAATTATGTTTCTGTAATTCAATCCTTATATAAAACTTCTACTAAATCAAAAAAATGACTAGGAAAAAAATAGATCCATTAAAGAGGATGGGAGGGGGGGGGGGTTAGCAGGCGGTGTTCCCAATCGAGTAGAAGACAAATTGTGGGTTTGGACTAAAAATAAAATAGGTGGAAAATATTAAAATTCCACTTTTGATGAGATGCATATCATGGATAGATGTTTTATAAACCCTGAACCATCTAATTAGTAGACATTTCCCCACTTATATGGTTGATCTTCAATGTTATTGGAATAGTTATCAAATCTTTGGAATTGGAACTATCATAATTAAAAATTTTGACAGGGGGAATCTACAGCCATGAACCAAACCCAACATCCATTCCATGATACAAAATTCAACCTAGAATATACATGGATGATTTAAAACATGTTGTTAACCATGTCATAAAACTGTTCCATATAGAATTGAACTAAAAATCTTTAAGTGTAAGAGTAAACATGCAATTTTCACTAAAACATTAAACCTAAATAATTTATAAATGACATAGCTCTAAAAATCCTTTGAAAAAAATCGTGAAAATGCTACAAATTTCTTGAACACAAGATATATCTGTTAGGTATCATCTAAATTTAAAAAAACTAGTTCTAGTTTCTAAAAATATCATAATTTCTTTTTGAGGACTAATTCAAAAATAGGGATTTTCCACCAAAAAAACATAAATATTTCCCTTTAAAACAAAAAATACATAAATAGACAGGGGATATTAAAAAAACTTCATTATAACACTAATAATATTCCAAATATCCTCATGGATTACTATCTACATCTACTGATCCATGTTTTTCACCAACTAAAAATCAAATGACATTATTTTATTCCAGAATGACTAAAGAATAACCTGGGTAAAACCATTGATTCAAGATTCCCATACTTACAAACCTATTGGAACACGCATTTGAAATCAAAATTATTGACATGGCGGATACCTCATCCAATATATTATAAAAAAAATTATTTCATTATAGTTTAACACCCATCTAAATTTTTTTATCCCCTCCATAATCATCATCTTCAAAAAAAAACAAATATGATTCTTTGTACCTCTTCCCTCATAAAATCCTTGAAAAACACTAATCCTATATTCCAATGATAAACAGAGCATATTTTTGTACTCATAAAACCTATAAACCCTTGATAACTATATTTATATGTAGATAACATTCATTACAACCAAATCATAAATTAAAATGGTTTTATAACAACCATCCAAATCATAAATATTTTAGTCACACATTCCTCAGATGACTCATCTTGAAACCCTCAACTCCAGATGATGATGTGTTCCCAATTTACACGATCACAATTCATTTACAGCTAGATGAATCAAAAAAAATCCAAAGGCACTCCCTAATTTCATTATCCATGTCTCGGTAATGTTCCTTGCTATGATTCTCAAATATCTGCATATATTTTCATTTCTCACTGCACACTAATATACCTCGGGTCCACACACACTCATAACAATATAAATTTTTCCCGGGCCTGAATCCAATGCACATATGCTATTTTCAAGTACACTAAATTTATAATTTTTAATTCCCTAATGATCTTCACTACACATCACATATTTTCAATAATAATAACCCAATACAACCATGACTACTCCATGATATGTTCCACACACTTGTGACCATTAAATGAATACCATAATTGAAGTTAGATTTTCACCACCTTATTGAATTAACCCTAAAACTCTTCAATCGACCATTAATTAATCAAAACACTCATATATTATATGTTATATTCTATATTCCAAATATGTTATAAAATGGAAACTTAATTACTACCCATTCCCAGATTTAGATAACAAAACCCATGATATTGATTGATATCTAGTCCATGATGAGAGCCTCGCCCTATAATAGTTGATTATCCGTCTCCCACTAAATGAATTATCATATAAAACTCCATTAGAACAACTTCTAGGGTTTTAGGATAAAACCACATATTTCATTTATTATTACCATGCTCAACTAATCCATTAACCACTAATATGTCTATCTTGGTAAAAAATATTATTTTTTCCATAGTACTCTAATCCATCCATGATTTCAACCTCATTGTAGGTAATTCCCAATACCCAATTAATTTCCACAGTCATACCATAATATAAGAATCTCACCAACCCTTGATCACCAATCATTTAAAGGTACTCACTGTTTTTTTTGGTAAAACATTATGATCCTCTACCTATAAGTAATGAAAATTACTGAAGGATGATCTACTTCCCCCACACCATAAGGTCTATTCCATGAACTGAATGATTCAAAATGTAATGAATGTGATACAATTTAATGAAACAAAAATCAAAATACCCCAATCATAGTAAAAAATTAAAATTGTTATCAGTGAAAATAAACTGGTTCTCAGTTCTGATCCACCCAATCACAAAAACATAAGAGTATCACACAACTCAAATACCTCCTCATCAACTCTTACTAATATTGAACATGGTGTCACAAATTCCCTTTAAACCATTAATTGAAGTCAAATAAAGTCACCACATGTTTTATATTACCAATATTATAAACATACACAAACTAAAGTGTCTGATCATGCTGCATATAACTACAGTCCCAAAAATCAGGATACATCCTTGTTGATTTCATCTAACCAGCATGAAAACTATAAAAAATTATGTCTAGCTACACCCCACCCATAATCCTAGGTATTTTATTAAAACTCATAATATTTCACCTATATTTTATCATATATGAAACAATTAATCTAATATTAAAAAAAATTATAATAGAAATTCTGGTTCAACACATCGGGGACAGACATTATTATGTTCATTACTCTCAAAACAATCCTTAAAAATAACAGATAAACAATATGTTTTACTTCCTGAGAAAACATTTATGGAATAACAATACATTTACTAAAACAATGATATAAATTTTCCAGTATCTATTCCACCTTTTTAAGTATCTATCCATTCTTATAAGAAAAAAACATGTTCAATAACTACTCATACACCACTTTTACTCACCATCAATCACCGATCACAGAAACACAACACTTTTATGAGTTGTAATCTAAATATAAATGTGTTATCCCACTTACCCTCATTAGAACGGGCTAATATAAGCCATTAGTCATAAGTGAAACTACCACCCATATTATAAACAAACAAAATATGACACATTATGGACAATCACATACACTTGGTGAGATGAAAATAGATACGTACACGTTTATAACAACACTATGTTCTCTAAAAATCATTATAGGGTCCTATAAAACCCATAAGGGATCAACCCATAATGGTAGTAAGAATACTTAGTATAAGGTAACAACAAAAAACTCCATGGTCATAGATCATCTAAAGGAACCAATAGAAACATCCTATTATCTTACACACTAAAACCCATTAATGTATCATGAACTATATGTAAGGGTCTCACTATATAGGATCACTATTGATAACTAAAATACCCATACACTAGTTCTAGACATAATCATCAATGTTAACCATCTCTAAAGTCCATAAATATTAGATCATTTCTTATTTTACACTAATTATAATTCACCTATTATACAAAGACTCACATTTTAAAACCTCTCATTGTATAATATTTTAAAATTCAAAAACATTATTCAGTTCCACATTCTATAGAAGGGATTGATAAAATTCTATTTGGCATATATGAGTGATAACACATTATATGTTGATTATTGGAACCATGTTTTACAAAATACATCAATTGATATTTCATTTACACATTCCTAGTAACCATTTCTCACCAAAGGATATAATCAAGTTGATTTCCACTATACACTTATATTTAAACAATTAAATGGATATAGAGAAATTAAATAACTAACCCATATCCATTATTTTAATCTATTGGATGATATAAATTACTAAAAAATAAACAAAAAAATATTAAATAATAAATATTTTTTTTTGAATCATATATAACTGTCAATAAGCTGAAAATACATTTTACATATCAATATTATGTTCCTAGAACGATCCATGAATAAAAAAACCCTATTATCTTACCAACCATTAGTGAAAATCAAAATAATAAATAACATAACACTAATATCCACCACTAGAGGTGGAAATTAATCAAATATAAAAGGGAAAAGAAACAATGAAATATAATTAAGAGAAACTAGTACATTAAAAAATGATTAGGCTGCAAACACCCATGAATGCACTTGATATCCTTTTCTCTAGTTAATGGTGCTTAAATTGTAATATAAATTGAATACATCGTCATATAAAACCGTGTGACATCCCTAAACCCTAGAAAAATTGAATAAAACTAGTCTAATGGACTCAACATGACCTTTGGATTTCCACTATGTAATCTAATGTATGTAATGTAGTGGAAATAGCTTGAGATACTACCTTGGGATGAAAATGAAATTGTTTCTAGAGTTCTCAATATTAATGTAAATAAATATATTAGATGGAAAAATCATATGAACATCACAAATAGGTTATAGTCCAATAAAACAAATACAAAAGATGATTTAATTTTATATGAACTTGTTAGAGATTTTAAACTAGATCCCAAATGGGTGGATCATACCAAATAAGTAAAAAATGTAATTACCCTGACTCTAGATAATCAGAGTCAGTGTCAAATTTATTAACATTGTTCAAGATAAAAGGTATGGTTTCCTTATGTTTTTAATAGTTTAGTTCACATGGTAAACATGATACCTACTTTAATTTCACATAAATATTAATGCATAAAATAGAATAATTATTTTTCTTTTAGAAAGACACTATTCATCTTACCATATCTTATCATGTCAATCATAAAACCCTTCCAGATATCCTAGTTGTCCATAACTGAATCTGGTCACCAGTCATACCATCACTAAATCCCGACCATGACAAGTCCCGATGGGCGTTACATTTCACCACAGGCTAGCACAAGTTCCTGGGTATCAAAAATTTGGTCAGGGAATTTTTTAGCTGAGTGTGAAAGCATAAAACCATAAAATCAATCAATAATATGAATCTGAATTTTTTCTACAAAAAAAGCCTAATAAAAAAAATCTGAATACTTCAATTTAAAAAAATTATAGAATATAAAAACATAAATTAAAATATTATCAAAGAAGACACAAAGTCTCCACATGATAAGGGTTCATCCCCGCCAAGCCATCTCCAAAACACAGCACCATAGGAGAGGACTAAGATCCCAGACCGCCATCACCTAATGCTTTACCTTTACATGCATCAAAAACAATCAATTAGACATACACCATAGGGTTTTATTTAGTGTGTGAGATTAATCCCAATATGATACAACCCAATTATTCCAAATAGTATGCAATACATGGTGAAAAGGAATAATTTTTAACATATAAGTAAATGTACGAATAAAATCAAGAAATGAAACATTCAGTTAAAAATAGTTTTAAATATAAAACATTCATAATGTTAACATATTTAAATAAAAAATGTTAGATACAGTAATGTACATCCAAACACACTCTATGATAAGGTTAAATACCACAAATCCAATGATCACCAAAACTGGGAACACCCCTATGCACTGGATAGTCTCGGGCCCTATGTACATCATACCTCAGTGTAATGTATCCAAGACAAAATCATTTCCCTTGCATGATCCACTGGTAGGGATCATACCTATAACCTATTAGTCTCCATATATCATCCACATATTTTAGTTAGTGTTTTCTTTATCAATTATCTTAGTGAAATAGGGACACAACCCATCCGGATCATGAGTCGTTCTAGTACCTATCTGCCCACATTGGTACTCGGGTTTTCCCCTTTGTTCCCAAAACATTTAAGCATTCCACATAAATTCCATTGAATATAAACCACCACAAATGGTCACATAAAAACTATAATGTATCTATACACACTTTATACCACTTAAAATAAACAACAAGAAATTTTGATTTTCAATAAAATAGCTTCTCAAAATCCTTCATTACTTTGCAACCAAAACTCCTTAAAATCCACAATTTTCACACCATGTTCACACTATTAAGTCACCAAAACATAAATGGCTGCCTGACACCATTTAATAAAACCAAATAATCAGTTATAGGGCAGCCGTATATGAACCAAGAAGTGACATCTTTGTAAAAACCCGCATTTTCATAAAAAATTGGCACTTAAAAATTCATATGCTTCACAAACACCATTAAAACTGATTTTTACAGAAACAAAAAAGGAATTAAACAATAAAAATAGTATTTTGTTCCCTAATACAGATCAATAAAATAAACTAAGTAATTATGTGGTATCCCTTAATGAACCTATAAGAGATTTCTATGAAATTCCCCCAATTTCACATTAAATGACACTAAAAATTAATTTACACGACAAACACCTCTAAAACAAAGTTTTTCAGAAATAATAATATTATATAAACAAGGAAATACATTTAAAAATTAAGATATTTCACATGAATATCATACATAATGGAATCACCAACTAAAATGGTTATAACATTGAATCCTTTGTGCGAAAAATAAATCACACCACCACCACACCTCAAGGAGGGTAAATCAAGGATAAAAAAGATTATTAGACCATAAAATACCAAGGTTAAACCCTAGTTTTGAAACCATAACCTATGGTCATTTGGTTCTTTAATGATAATGGAAAAAACCCAAAGAAAATTGAAAGAAACCCTAAGGAAATTGAAAGAATAATGAAGGAGACTCACTTACTCGAAGGATAATGAAGAAATCACCCCAAATACACTTGTAGATGACTTTTAAAAATCGAAAAATGAAAGTGATGATGGAATAAATAACATTAGGTTAATTGAAAATTGAAATGGGGGGAATGTTTTAAAAATGAATGAGTTATGAAGGAATCAACTTTTATTTTTAAATCTAGATGAATTGAGAATGATTCAGAATTTTTGACCTTATTCCGGAATCAAATGACCTCCAAAGAGGGATATAAGAGAATGGGGGCTCACATGGGTCATTGGTCTCAGGTGAGAGGTCGAATCACTGAAAATAATTAAAATACAATATCATATTAAATAATTTTATTTTGAAAACTATAATTGGGATTCCGGGTTGGCACAATTCCTTAAATAAAAAACCATATACACCATGATTATGGATTACTAAAGGTTACAAATTGACATTGTGGTGTTAATAGGATAGGGGGCCTATTAGGACTAGTAATGGATGAAATCTTTTGAAAAATTATGGAGTAATAAAAGAAACAAAATTTATTTTTAAATCTGAAATTGGTCTCAAAGTTTGGCCCAAATTTTGAAAACTGCCCATTTCCACCAAATTGCATGGGAAAACCCCAAAAAAAGGAAATAAATTAACTTAAATGAAAAAATACCTTTAAAATAATTTATTTATGTGACCATTCTCCCCACCATGAAAACATTCCATCCCAAAAAGACAATATGAATATTGATCAGAAAATAGGATCAAATACTATTCCTCAACCCATAACTTCTACTCCCATGTCTCATGTGTACCATTTCCATGCTGCCAACGAACCCGAACTAGTGGAATAGAATTTCCATAAATCACCTTTTCTTGGATGTCCACTATTCGAACAGGCTTCTTAAGAAAAGATAAATTAGGATCTATATACAACTCCTCCAAATTATGTACATTGGATGAATTTGGGTTGCATTTACTCAATTGAGAGACATGTAAGACATCATGGATGGATGTCAACTGAGAAGGTAAGTCCAACCTATATTCCATCTTTCCAGTATTCTCGTTGATCTCAAATGGTATGACATACTGTAGTGTCATCTTCCCTTTCTTTCCTAATCAACGATTGCCCAGACGAGGGGCCAATTTCATGAATACAATGTCACCCATAGAAAACACTATCTCTTGACACCTTAGGTCAGCATATAATTTATGGAAACTTTGAGATTTCAATAATCTCTGACTAATCAGCATGACCTTCTTTGACATCTCTTACACCAACCTCGACCCCAGTAGTGATTTCTTACCTACCTAAACACATCATTGGGGGGACCAACAAGGCCGACCATAGATCACCTCAAAAGGAGCCATTCGAATCGAGGATAAGTAACTGTTATTATGTGAAAACTCAAGAAATCTCATATGGATATCCCAAGAACCTCTATAGTGTAGAACACATGCCTGGAGAAGTTCCTCCAAAATACGATTCGCCTGATCAGTCTGACCATGTGTCTGAGGGTGGAATATCATGATCATCTTAATCTAAGTCCCCAAGGCCTTCTTAAGGCCTCCCCAAAACTGAGAGGTGAAATGGGGGTCTCTATCTGAGAGAAATGTTGATGGCATTCCATTGAGTCTGACCACCTCTCGAAGATACAAACGGCCCAAATCATCCACTTTAGCTGTATCTTTGATTAGAATAAATTGGGCTGACTTGGTCAGATGATCAATAATTTCCCAAATGGAATGTTTACCCTAAGATGTACAAGGAAATCCAAAAATGATGTCCATGGAAACCTTGTCCCACTTCTAGGTTGGAATGGGTAATAGCTGGAGAAAGTCGGAGGGCCTTTGATGCTCTACGTCCTTCTACTGGAATCTGTAGTATATCTACATGAAGTCTACAATGTCTCGTCACATGCCTGGACACTATAAATTTAGTAGCACATCATAATACATCCTAGTGGAACCTGGATAGAAAACCAACTAAGACTAGTGGCTATCGTTCTTCACCATATTCCAGAGAGATAATGGCACTACTGAACAACCCATGAGGCACAAGATACCCTCAGGAGACGACAACCAATCAATGGAAGTCTCCCCACCGTGAAGAAATTTCCTTGAACACTAATTAATCTCATCACTAGGATATTCCCATTGAATAAAATTTAATATAGAAGGAGTAAATTGAACTCTCTCCAGGAACACACCTCCTTTTTATCCTTGGTCTCCACATTCATCTGAGCATGGAGCCCCATAAAAGTCCACTCATCACGGGACCTCCTCAAATCTTCCCCGAGAACTCTTTTGTTGATGGTGTCGTCCACTACGTCACCTTTTCCTCGGGTATATACAATTTCATAGCTGAACCCCTACATGTACTCATTCCATCAATGCTACCTCAAGTTGAGGTCTTTCTACGAGATGATATAAGCCAATTTTTTGGGATCAGAGTAGACCAAAAAATTCTCCCCAAAGAGATAGTGACCCCAAGTCTTCAATGTAAGCATCACGACTCCTAAATCCTATTCATGGGTCAGGAAAATATTTTCATGTGTTCAGAGTTGGTAGTATCCGTACACCACCATGTGATTGTTCTGCATAATCACACACCTAATACCCATACCTGAAGCATCGTAATAGAACACATACCCCTTACCAACCTCAAGAAAAATCATCATGGGGGTGGTAATCGACCACCGCTTTAGATCCTTGAATGATTCCTCACATTATAGGCTCCATAAAAAATTCACCCTTTTCTGAGTGAGCGTGGACATCATGGAAGAATTCTGAGAGAAGTCATGAAAAAACCACCTGTAATAACTTCATAATCCAATGAAACTACTGATCACAAAAACATTATTTAGTTTCTCCCTGGACATGACCACACTTATATTCTCTAGGTCCCCCAAAAAGCCTTGCTCTGAGACCACATGCCCCAAAATTTTCACCTCCCTAATCCAAAAAGTGCAGTTTGAAAACTTTTCATAGAGGCAGTGATCCCATAATGTTCCTAGAATGATGCTCATGTGATGTTTGTGTTCCTCCTCAGAGCTATATTATACATGAATGCCATCCACGAAACCCACAATAAAATAATCGAGATACTGGTGGAACACCCAGTTCATGAGTTCCATAAAGACTGCTAGAGCATTGGTCAATTTGAAGTAAATAACAAAATTCTCAAAGTGGGCGTACTTTCTTCGAAAGGTTGTATAAGTGATATCTAGCTCTCTCGCCCTGAGTTGATGGTATCTTTAATTAGTGTTTATTTTTGAAAACCACTTTCCTCCTTTAATTGATTGAACAAATCAACTTTTCTGGTAAATTGGTATTTGTTCTTAATTGTTACCATATTCAGCTTCTGGATTTAAATGTAGAACTGAAGAGATTGGTAATACATATTTACAAACAACATAGGAGCATCCCAAGGAGAGATGATCATGAGAATAAATCCTTTGGAATTTAAGTTGTCCAGTTGTATCTTTTATTCACTAATATTGGTAAGTGCTATTTGATATGAGGGAATAGATATTAGCATTATTCCTAGTGCCAGTTTAATCGAGAACACCACATCCTTCTCTGGGGGAAAACTTGAAAAACGATCCAAGAGTACTTTCGGAAACTCATTCACTACATGAGGTTGTGATCCATCTAAGGAAACACCATATTCCACTAGCATGAGAGATACTAAATGGATGATATGATTTCCAAACTATGGGAGTGGAGGTCATGTGCGACCCAACTTAGGATCCCATTCTCTACAAAAATCCCGGTGACTCCCGTCAGGTTTCGTGAAACTTCCTCACCGCCTATAGAATTCTATTGGTTCCTAGAAGTATTCTAGCCAATACATTACAAGTATTATGTCAAATAGTTCCATATATATGACCAGAAGGTCCCATTCCATCTCACTTCCTGACATAGAGAGCACACATGATAGGAACCTGACACCATATTCCTTCTTCTTTTCCCAGTGACGACACCAACTCCATTGGAAAAGACCAAAAATCGGTTGTTAAATTCCGAATCTCAACAAAACATGAAGAAATGAATCAAATAGAGGCACCATTATCAAAAAGTGAACCATCTATAGAATATGTGATCAAAACAATACATCTAATTGCTGACGGTCCCACCTCTGATCTTATTGGTGCCCGATTCACCACATGGAGACGTCCAGTCTCTGCCTAAGGATGACCGCTAGTCTATGGTTGTGCACTAAACTAGATCGGCCTAGAAGTTACACATACCAACCAGCACAACCAAAAAATCATGATCCCACAGTCCTTGATGGCTCAGACTATGATGACACTACTCTTGAATCCATTGACGTAGCCCCACTTGGTAGTGGAAGTGACACCCCGCAAAAGTTCTGAAAATTCTCTATACCTCCACACTGGTAACAAGGCTTCAGAGGGAACATGCATACTGGTCTGATATGCCTCAGCATCTCACACATGTGGCACATGACCGATCTTGCATCATAATCGACCAATGATAACTACCTAGAGGAGTGGCCCGACCTACAAATTCCTTTATTCACATGTTCTTCCCGCATCCTTTTCTTCTCTGAAGATCTACCAATACAAACTATAGAAACTGACCCATAGAAACTAGTCTTACCTTTACATTCAATCTCCACCATGTTATCCAAATCAACCAACTCTTCATAGGTTCTCAGCTTAAATAAGGGCACCAGGGAGTATATCTCTGGTCACAAGCCATTCTCAAAACCTCTAGTCCATATCTGGTTCATTTGAGAGAATTTCAGGACCATATCGAACCAAATCAGTGAAACAGTTGGTGTACAACATGATATAAATATTCCCCTAAACTAGTTCCATAAAATCTCATGTCCTATCTTAAACCAAGACTTATGGGCAGTAATGCTCATTGAAGACAACATTGAAGTCTCCCCAGTGCATATTCTCATTCATTTATGTATGAAGAAAGATTCCCACCACCTATGGCTAAGACCGTCCAATAGAAAAGAGGAACATTTCACCCTGAGCTCTGCGAGTGAATCCAGGTACTCTAAAAGGTTCTCAATCTTCTTGATCCATTACTCCTCTTCCTTAGGTTCTATGGTAACTCGGAAGGTGGGTGGCTTATTTTTTAGGAACTCATGGGAGTTTTTATTTCTAGGACCAGTCTCATACTCTCTAATAGGCATTGGAATAGGATCTAATCCCTATCCTAGAGCCTAGATTGCTCGGACCACATTCTCGACTAGCCTCTCATCTATTGGTTTGGGAGAACTCTCCCTGGATTCCTCTTATGGGCATATGGGAGCTTTCTGGGGAGGCATGTTGCTACAAAATCCAACAGTCTAAAAAACAATATTCAATACAAAAATTATGAATATTTTAATCAAATAAGACAAATATATGTAATAAAAAAACATTATAGTAATAATAGAAATAACTATTGCACCCCCGCCTGATATCCACGTGTAGTCTGCAGCCCACACGTCCCACCAAGAAGTGAAGTCGAATAAAAAATTCCAATGTCTCATGGTGACATGAGGTCTGCCAAGAGAGGTGCAGGACAATATCACTACTAGTGACCAAAGTTACCTAGTCCTAAATATCCTAGCTCATGTCTAGCCTGAATCATCCCAAAATAGTAATGTAACCAAAAAACATAAAACTCCTTTGATACCATTTTGTCAAGAGACGAATCTGGTTGCCACTAATACTAGAACAAAATACATCCCATGGCAGGGCTCAAAGGGCATTCCCTATCCCCATGGGCTGGCACAAGTTCCCAGGTATCAGTAAATTATGTTTGGGAATGATTTACCTGAATATGAAAGTATAAAACCTAAAAATATCAATAATATAAATATGAATTTTTCCTGCCAAACAATAGTTACGAAAAAACCAAATATAAGTACATGATTTTATATAAATTACAAGACGTCCAAAAATAAATTAAATACCATTAAAACTGCCACAAATAATCCACATGATAATGGGTCATCACCCCCGAGTCGTCTCGAGAACACTGCACCATATGAGGGGAATTACAACCCGAACCTCCTTCACCCGCTTTACCTTTAATTGTGTCAAACATAATCATGTCCAATTACACCCAAGGAGTGTAATTATGGTTTGAGTGTATTCAAAATAGTATAGCACCCAATGGTTCCCAATAGTATGCAATAAAAGGTGAAAATGTAGACAATTTTAATATATAAGGAAAAGAAGCAATAAATTGAAGAAATGCAACTTTCAATTGAAAATAGTTTTCAAACTAAAACATTCAGAATGTTAACACATCTAAATAACACATTTTAGATAATGTAATATACATAAAAAACATATGACAAGGGTAAAAACCACAAATCGAATGATCAAATAAACTGGGACCACCCCTAGGCACTAAATCGTCTGGGCCATATGTACCTCGTACCTCAGTGTAATGTTTCCAAGTCAAAATCCATTCTTGTGCATGATCCACTATTAAGGAACATACCCATAAACTATTTCCCCCCCCCCCAACATCATAAAAATAGTTTTTTAGAGTTTTTTATCCATTAGCTCAGGGAAACAGGGACAAAACCCATCTAAGTCAGTAGTCATACTAGTGCATATCCACCCACCTTGGTACTCCGGGATTCCCCCTTTGTGCTCAGAATATTTCAGCATTCCACATAAATCCCTATTCATAATAAACACCACTAAAGGTCACATAAAAACAATACATTACATATAAAAACTCTATACCACTTAAAACACACAACAAAATATTTTTATTTTCAATAAAACATCTTCCAAAAATCCGGCATTGTTTTGCACCCAAACTCCCGGAAATCCCCACTTTGCACAACATGTGAACACTCACAAGTAACAAAAACAAAACCAAAATCCCAAAAACTTTTAATAAAACCAAAAAATCAGTTATATTTCATCCCCATATGAACCATGCAGTGACATATTTATAAAACCCCCATTTTTCACACAATCATGACACTTAAAAATTCAGATGCTTCACAATAACCATTAAAACAGATTTTTGTAGCAACAAACAAAGGATATAAACATTAAAAACTATATATTCATCCCTAATTCACTTCAATAAAATAAACTATATAATTATATGGTAGCCGCAAATTAACCAACAAGATATTTTTATGAAAAACAACCAATATCACATAAAAATGACACTAAAAGTTTATTTCCATTACAAACAACACTAAAAAAACTTTATCAGTAGTAGTCAAATGATATAAATATGAAAATACTATAAAACGGAAAGTTAAGTCCCATGTATTGAATACATAATGGAATCACCTACCAAACTGGTCAAAACCTTGAATCCTTTGTGCGAAAACTAAATCACACCACTGCCCCACCTCAACAAGGGTAGATCAAGCCTAAAATGAAAAAATTGGACAAAGAAATCCCATGGTTAAAATCTTGTTTAAAATACCTACCCTCTTGTCATTTGTGACATCACGGATAAGCAATGAAACCCTATGAAAATTGAATTAAACCCCAAGAAAATTGAATGAAGAATGAAAGAGACCCACTTATGTGAGGGATCTTGAAGAAATAACCTAAAATACTCTAGTAGATGACTTTTAAAACCTCAAAAAATAAAATTGAGGTTGTTATTAAGAATAATCGGTAAATTGAAAACTGAAATGCAGGGAATAGAGTGATAAATAAATGAGTTATGAAGGAATAAAATTACCTTTTTAAATCTGGATGAATTGTGAATGCTTCAGATATTTCGACCTAATCCGGGAAGTAAATGATATCCAAAGAGGGGGGAGAAGAGAATGGGGGGGTGAATAGGTTTTTTAGGACTGGTTAAGAGGTAGAATCACCGAAAAATGATTAATATCGAACAATATTTTAAATAAACAATTTTTTGGAAACTAGAAATGGACTTCTGGGTTGGCCAAATTCCTAAAATAAAAACCCATATACACCATGATTATTAATTTCAAAAGGGTCCAAATTGATATGGAGGTGTTAATAGGATAGGGGAAGAAAATTATTAATTGGAATGGATAAAAAATGATGGAAAACAAATGATTTATAAGAAAAATTATTTTTAAATCTGGAATTGGACTCACAGTTTGGTCAAAATTTTGAAAATCCACTATTTCCACCAAAATGAAATAGAAACACCCAAAACAATGAAATAACAGAAAATAAATGAAAGAAAACTTTTAAATTATTCATGTATGTGACACTAGGGAATATAAAATTTAAAAACTTTTTGATCTCATATGATCAAAGAGGGTATGTGTATATTGAAATCAATCTTGAATAATGTATGAACCCATACCATCATTTTAGGTATGTTTTTTCTTTTCTGGTAGTTTTTGGGAAAAGGGTAAATTTGGGAAATTTTCTAAGTACACATAGAGTAATTTATGAGTACACACCATGCACTTCCTTGTTGTAGGAGGTCGTGTGCTGGCCTTGTAGTCGCCACACACACAGCCATGTGGGAGTGACTGGGAGGCCGCTTAAAGAGGAGTACGGAAAGGCGAGTACATGCTGTGTACTATAAATGTACATGTTGTGTACTTTCTTTTTTTCATTAAATGCATCGGGGTCGAATCTAATCACCAAAATTCTCACCTTCTAGGTTTCGTTCATCCAAGAGAACTCGTACGACCACATATCTTTGATGAGCCCCCGAGCCTCCGTCCTTCCTCCGATTCGAACACTTTTGATTGCGTTGGAATCACATTAGTGAGTTCTCTCTTATCCTAGAGAATCATCTTCTGATTCCCCTTCTTTTCTATGTTTTCATGGGTTGTTATTTTTATATTTTTTCTTAGAAATACGATATTACTATGATATTCAAGATTTGAGGTTCACATATAGAAATCTCATAACCCTGAGGTTGGTAGTTTTTTCCTTTCTGTTGAATTTCTTTGAGTTTTATGTCCAAATTTTCCCAATACCCATGAACATGGTATTGCGAATTTATTATTCTAGCCCTATTATTTCTCTGTTATGCTTTTATGCTTGAGTATATGACTATTGGTTGTGAATAGGGTGAATTGGTGTGCTTTGGATGTATTGTCAGGCATGTGCTTACTTTTTTGACCTTTGGGTCTTGTTTACCTATTAGGCTGTTGTATACTTTCCCATGCCTAGTATTATAGGATGATGTGACTGTTGTTATATTATGTTGTTGTGATGTAGAATGCAAGCCAAGTAGTTCTTGAGGTTTACCTTGGCCATTATGAACTACTTCATTTTCATGACTTACATAGGTTCGTGAGAACCTGGTGTATAGACTATAGGGAGAATGTACGTTGAGGGCTTCTGGAGAGTGTCATTATAATTCAATATGTGATACCACATGGGGAATTTACGTTGAGTGCTTCCCAAAGTGTATGTAGTTCCTCGATGCGGGCCACAGGGGGAATGAGATTTTGAGTGCTTCCCCAGAGCACCTTTAGTTCCGATACGAAACTATAGGGGGAATTGATAGTGTGTTCTTCCTCAGAGAGTCTATGATTGAGGTGAACCAGAGGGTTTAGTAGAGTGTAATGCCCATAGAGTTTCTTGTACTTGTTAGGTAGGAATAGAGGGGATAGGCTACGAGTATGTCCCAGAGGGTTATGTTTTGTTTTGCTTCTTGATAGTGTAGCTGGTTAGGACCTGAGGGGTTAGGGTGTCAGTACTTCTCAGATGGATACCTTTTGTGTTTATCTACTTTATTTAGTTGTTGCATGTTGTGTGGTGATTTGAATGCTTTAAACTATGGATTGTTTATAAATTAGTTCTTTCCTTTTTACTGTTTTCTATACTTTTACCTTCCATATACTCACTAACTATTAGGCATAGATCATCGGGTGGTTTCCTTCTGGGATTTAATCACACACCCAGTTTGGGTCATTCTTTTGGGCCCAAACAGATTATATTGTTGCAGGTATAGATAAGAGAATGATTCCTTCAACTTCAGGTACATGAGTTGTTGTGGAGATAGAGAGCGTGGGACAAAGATATGGCTTGCAATGCTGAGGAGTTTATATGCTTTCTTTTGCACTTTGTTTTAGTACAGTTTCATTCTAGCATTGTGACTTATTTGGCTATTTTCCTAGACATATGTACCATGCATCATTTTATATATGTGTTCTCAGGTTTATGCCATCAGTCTTATGATGTTACTATTATATGAAATTATTACTACTTCCTCTCTTGTATGTATTTGTTACTTCTGTCATGTACTCTACCAATGAGGGCATAGTTTCCCCCACTATCACACCCAATTCCCCCACTTCTAGTCGGCAGCCTCTCGCATTCGGTGAAATGCGCTTGAGGCCATGTGACCAACCAAGTACGGGGCACCACTAAGTGGCTTCCGAAACAAGGATGTTACAAATTGGTATCAAAGGATTTATTTTCTCTTGACATACTATTTGTAGCATTAGCCAGGGATAGCATGAAAAGGGTCCATGGTTATATGTTGTGCCCGGGAGTAGCTAACATGTGTATAGGGAAAAGCCAATCTACCTCGTTTAATTAAAAATTTCTGTGTTTGGAAATTATTACATTTGATTTGATTTCACCTTGAGTGATTCACATGATTTGTGATATTATTGTTGATGTTATTGAGGTTTTATTTCTATTTAAACCCGATGATATGGGTGTATGCCATCTCATTCATCATATAGGCAGTTGCCAGAAATCACATTTCATGCATTTTTTCCATGCCATCATGGATGCATTAGTGATTGGCTTTTGTTGTGATATATGATGTGTATAATATGAATGATGTTGTGATAGTTTCCTTGATAGAAATACATAATTTTTTATAGGTTATAGTTTTGTGTAGAGATTTTCATGATTGAACTCCAAACATTAGTTCTTGTGCTGTTGTGGGCCCTCATGGATCAGAATTTGGCAGATCATTACATTTTTTTCCATGATATAATGTGTATAAGATTCCAAACATTGATTTACGTGGAGTATGGGCCCTCATGTATCAGATTTTTTCACTTTCAATGCTTGTTTCAATGTTTTCTGGGTTCTGGAGTAGTTTTTGAGGTGTACTTTCTGGAAAAACCCAGAATACACGCCATGTAAGGTTAAGTACACGCCGTGTGTTCTTCTGTTCAGAAAGAAACTATTTTTCATAACTATATGTTATTTATTTTATGTACACGCCATGCAGTCTCTATACACTATCAAATGCCGGGTGGGAAAAGACACGGGATGTGGAAAAATCTGGTGGGAACACGAAGTGTAACTGTTGAACACGCCGTGTCGTGTTGACCTTGTGTCAGCCCGCGTAACTAACAACATGGATGGGTAGACCATAAGCTATAAACACCGTGTCAACCCTGAATTCCCCGTGTTGACTGACCCAGGTACCCCGCCGTGTCACAAACAACACAGGTTGGTTTTACCCTTTCACGTACATGTTGTGTCCGCCTTGAACACACCGTGTAGTCTTACCCAGGTACCCGACCATGTCACGAACAACACGGATCAGTGTTATCCAATCTCATAAACGCAGTGTCCGTCAGGAGTATTCCGTGTAGTGTGAGCCATGTTTCTAGTCATGTCACTAAAAACATGGTCCAATTGAAACTTTCCAGTACATGCTCTGTTGGTATTTTACATGCTGTGTAGTCTTTCCATATGAGGTCCAGGTGGATTAACCGTGTAGAAGAACTCGGGCAGGGAAAGAGGATTAAAGTACACATTTTGTGTTAAGATAACACAACACATGTCTGGGGTGTTACATGACTAGTTTATATAGGAGTACACGAACATTTTAATGACATCAGGGAACAAGCCGTGTAAGAATTATACACTCCATGTGGTATTTTTTTGTAAAACAAGAATGTTTTCTTTCTCTTGTTCTATTATTACACTCCTTGTATTCAGTCCTTGAAAAACATGATCTAAGGTGTGAATTTGAACTTCCAGATTCATGCCACTGGGACGTCCTCCAATTGTATGCCAGTTTCTAAGCGGTGATCCGACACTAGACATGGCTGATCAGGGACCACCAACAGATCCTCTAGTTGTGCCAGACATGGAACTAGAAATTGTACAAGACATAGGTGTTGATGCACAGTTTAGGGAGGGATTTCTGAGGATGATGCAGACATTCAAGGAGTGTCGCCTCCTGCCCCGTCGATGGCTGATCTGACGCGGGTATTCCAGCAGCAGCATCCTCCCACTTTCTCAAGGGAAGGAGGACCCCAGGCTACAGAGTCATGGCTAGCAGCCATGCTGAAGACCTTTGAGCATCTAGAGATGCCTCCAAGGATGAGGTTCAATATTTATACCTATATGCTTCAGAACTCTACCAAGAGGTGGTGGGATGTGATCTCACAGGATGGACTATAGCTGGTTATGACGTGGGACGAGTTTCAGCACATATTCTTTGATTAAATCTATCTGGAGACCCTTATGGCCGATCGAGCCCAGGATTTTATGAGTCTGGAGTAGGGTACTCTTTCTATTATGGAGGATTCTTCCAGACTTACCGAGCAGCCTCATTTCATGCCTATTCAAGGAGTTGATCAGTTGTTTATGGTAAGAAAGTTAGAGGATAGTCTAAGGTATGACATCTGATCATAGGTGAACATCTTCTGGCTATCCTATATCACTTCTATAGTCAACTAGGTGCTGATCACATTACGCAATCTGACGGACTTTGGAGTTGTGAGCCAGGATGACTCAACATTGGAAATTAGTGTTCCTCTTTATGACTACAGGAAGAACTGTAGGGAGTATTCACACAGTGATCTGAGGAGGTTAGACACTTATTCTAGTAGCCAGGTGGTGTGTTACTTGTTTAGAAAGAAAGGGAATACAAGGCCACATTTCCCAAAAGACATAGTGGACTGCCGATCTTGTGGGAAGATGGTCATCTTTAGTGCCTCTATCAGATCTTCTCTCTAGAAGATGCTGACAGGGGTTCTTCTACGACTCCTACGTCACGAGCATCACCACTAGTTTCTCACTATTTTAGGAACTTGATTTCTTCTACCCGTTCAGGTCGAGGTGGAGGTCATGGCCATCATAGACAGTCACCCAGTTTTCAGTGACATCAGGGCAGATCAGCTCAGAGTGATCATGCAGGGTCATAGTGTTGTGGTACTGGCTAGACATTTTCAGTGGAGGAGACCCCACAGGAGCAAGATCCACGACCTTATATCGTTTGAGGTACGATCTTAGTATCCTCAGTCTTAGCATATGCTCTTTTTGATACAGGGTCTTCACATGGATTTATATCTACTGCTGTCATGGAGAACCTTGGGCTCTGCATCTTTTCATTTGTTGATATCTTCAATCTAGACACACTGTTGGGGACTAGAAAATCTCGTGTACGACAGTGCAGAGAGTGCCCTATGCAGGTTGGTGGGTGTCACTTCTTATGGGACCTCTATGTCCTAGATATGACAGGGTATGATTTCATTCTTAGGATGGACTGGTTAGTTCCATTCCAAGTAGTCATCAACTGTTATCACTGCATGGTGAGTTTCATATCAACCAAAGGTGGATCATTTCTTTATAGGGGGGAATAGGATGTCTAGGGGAGCAGAGGAGGTCCAGAGAATTTTGGGTTTAGAGGAGATACATCCTATATTTCTAGTGATTGTTTGGATGATTAAGGGACTTCACAGTTAGACATTCTTCCAGTGGTGGATCGTTTCAGAGACAACTTTCCAGAGTAATTTTAATGTTTTCCTCCAGATCGGGAGGTGAACTTCTCGATTGATCTTGTGCGAGGAGCGGTAGTTGTGTATATTCCTCCTTATAGTATGGCTACACCTGAGTTGCAGGAGCTCAAGAAGCAGTTAGAGGAGTTGTAGGCAAAGGGTTTCATCTGACCCAGTACTTCTCCTTGGGGTTCTCCGATCTTGTTTTCGAAGAAGGAAAATGGTACCCTTAGGCTTTGTGTGGACTATCGAATGTTTAACTAGTTGATGGTTAAGATCTGATATCCCTTATCGAGGATCAATGATCTTTTGGATATGCTTCAACGAGCCTGAGTGTTCTAGAAGACTGACGTGAGATCCATTTATCATTAGTTGCATGATAGACCATCCGATATACATCTTACAGCCTTCAAGAGTAGGTATGTTCTATACAGATTTTGGTTATGTTGTTCGATCTCATGAATTCACCGACAGTTTTCATGGAATTGATGAACCGAGTGATTCATCCATACTTGGATTCCTTCATGGTGGTCTTTTTGGATTATATATTGGTGTAATATCTCACTCGGCAAGGCCAGACTATCCATCTTGAGATTGTTTTGAGTACACTAAGAGAGAATTAGTTATATTCTAAGCTCTCAATGTGACACTTTTTTATGGATCAAATTCACTTCTAGGGTAATGTTATCTAGGAGGCATGACTATCAGTAGTCCTAGAGAAAGTGAGAGTTTTAGTTTCCTGGGAGAAGCCTAAGAACATCTTTGAGGTGCAATGTTTTCTAAGGCAAGGTGGATACTATAGAAGTTTCATATAGAAATTTTAACTCTTAGCAGCACCGCGGATAGGTCTGACTAAGAAGGGGGAAAAGTTTTTATGGTCAGATTATTGTGAGTCAACCTTTCAAGAGCTAAAATAGAGGTTGACATAAGCACCAATACTAGTCTTTTTAGAGCCGATAAAGAGCTATACTATTTAATGTGATGCGTCAGGTATTTGGATAGGATCTGGGATTATGTACGGAGATGGAGTTGTTGTATACAAGTCGCGGTAGTTGAGGCCACATGAAAACAATTACATCACACCTGATCTAGAGTTGGAAGTTGTTTTCCATGCCTTACGCTTTTGGAGACATTGTCTTTTGGGATAGAATTTTGTAGTTTTCACTAAACAAAAAATACTCAAGTATCTCTTCACTTAGCATGATATAAATTTGAGACAGTGCAGTTAGGTTGAGTGCCTATAGTCCCCTGACATTCAGCTTGCTATACACCTGGGAAAGACAACGCAGTGGCTGATGTGTTGAGTAGAAGGACTCAGATACAGAAATTTCAGAAGGCCAGTAATGAGTGGCAGCCTAGGGCTCTGTTC
Organism: Viscum album; assembly: GCA_963277665.1. Lineage (NCBI taxonomy): Eukaryota > Viridiplantae > Streptophyta > Magnoliopsida > Santalales > Viscaceae > Viscum > Viscum album. The sequence continues at coordinate 1,816,795,225 of OY728156.1, forward strand.
TATGAGATGCATTTGGAGGTGCACAACAGTCAGTGGAAGACATTTCTTTCCTCTGCAGCTATTACAAATACTCATCTGTATTGAGTTCGAATGAGGAAGCTATCAGATTATGAAGGCCTAGTTCTAAAAGAGAGTGTTCCAAGAGAGGACCCTATTCCTGGATGGACCGTAGTCGAGGATGAGATCTTGTGTTTTTTAGGGGCGTGTATGGGGGGCCAATAGATATATGTGAGGAGATGATGTAGGACTTTCATTCTTCAATTTGGGAAGTTCATCATTGTTTAACAAAGATGTATCGTGATACACACCACTAGTATTGGTGGCCAGGAATAAAGAGGGATGTAGCTGGTTTTGTCATGAGATGTTCCACTTGTTAGTAGGTGAAGGCAGAGCATCAGTGACAAGAAGGTATTTTACAACAAATACCCATTCCCGAGAGGAAGTGGAATGATGTCGTGATGGACTTCGTAACTGGATTGTCGAGGTCTCCATGAGGGAATGGCCCAATTATGGATGTCATAGACAGACTCACGAAGGTTTCCCACTTCTTTTTGATCAAAGAGACCATCAATGTTGATGAGATGGGGTGGTTTTACATCCAATAGATTATACATCTACATGGATTTCCACACTCCATTGTTTCCGATAGGGATGCACGTTTTACTTCTTGGGTCTAGAAAGGGCTTTAGAAGACGTTGGGAACCTAGGTACTTTTGAGTACATCTTACCATCCTCAGAGAGATGGCCAGTCCAAGCGTATGATTTAGGTGCTTGAGGACATGTTCCGAGAATGCATTCTAGATTTTGGAGTTTCTTGGGAGAAGCATATACCACTTGTGGAGTTTTCATACAACAATACTTTTCAATCAACAATTCAGATGGAACCTTCGAGGATTTTTACGGTAGGCCATGCCGATCATCCTTATGTTGGATGGAGGCGGGAGAGGCAGCTTTTCTGGGACATCATCTTGTTCAGGATACGATAGAGGAGATAGATTTGTATAGAAAGAAGATGGCTATTGCACAGTCTCGATAGAAGTCTTATGCTGATCAGCGGAGATGACCTCTGGAGTTCGAGGTTAGGGATCAGGTGTTCATGCATGTCACACCGAGGTTGGGAAACAAGAGGATTCAGATAAAGGGTAACCATTCGCGGAGGTACGTCGGGTTGTTTGATGTGTTGGAGAGATTTGGGATATTTTCCTACCGGTTGTAGTTACCTCAGAGGTACCAGACTATGCACGACGTCTTCCACGTTTCTCGGCTTCGAAGTTACTTCTCAGACTCATCTCATGTCTTTCAACCCAAGGAGGTTGAGCTCGAAGTGGATGCGTCATTTGAATAGCATCCTATCTGGATTGTGGGTCGAAGTACAAAGGTTCGTTGTGGATGGTCTATTCCTCTGGTACGAGTGTTGTGGCAGCACGGGCGGGTGCAGGATGAGACTTGGGAGAGGGAGGCCGATATACGAGCACATTGGCTAGAACTCTTCGGGGTTTCTTCTTATATCCCACAATAGGGAAATTCAGGAATGAATTTCATTAAGGGGGGATGTTTTTAAGAACCTAGACCTTCTTTTCAGGTATGTTTCTTTTTCTGGTTGTGTTTGAGAAAAATGGAAAATTCAGGACATTTTCTAAGTACACATCAGGTACTTTATGAGTACACGCCATGTACTTCCTTACTGCAGGAGGCTATGTGATGGCTGTGTCATCTCCACACACATGACCGTGTAGGAGTGATTTGTAGGCCGCATAAAGCGAAGTACGAAAAGGCGAGTACACATCATGTACATAAAAAGTAAATGCCTTGTAGTTTCTTGTTTCATTAAACGCATTGGGGTCACGTCAAATCACCAGAATGATCACCTTCTAGGGTTCATTCGTCTGAGAGAACCCGTGCTGCTCCGGATCTTTGACCAGACCCCGAGCCTCCATTCTTCCTCTGATTCAAACAATATTTATTGCATTGGAATCACATTGGTGAGTTCTCTCTTCTACTAAAGCATCATCTTCTGATTCCTCTTCCATTTCATGTTATCGTGGGTTGAACTTTTTATATGTTTTCATAGATCTATGACGTTCCAAGGAGATTCAAGCTTGGAGGATCACATATAGGAATCTGCTAACCCCAAGTTAGTAGATTTGTGCCTTTCGGTTTAAATTCATAGAGTTTTATGTGAAAATTTTCCTAATACCCATGAACGGGGTATTGCACATTTACCGTCTAGCCCTATTGTTTCTCTGATATGCTGGTATGCTTGTGTAGATGATTATTGGTTGTGAATAGGGTGAATTGTTGTTTTTTGGATGTATTGTCATGCATGTCTTTCTTGTTTTGACCTTTGGGTCTAGTTTTCCTGTTATGCTACTGTTTACTTTCCCAGGCCTAGTATTATAGGATGGTGTGACTGTTGTTATAAGGCCCCAGCCTTAATCCTTACTTAATCTTGAGTTATTACAAGATTACACATTGAGGATCTTTTTATGTTTAGAGTTTTATAGAATTAGATCATGGAAGTTGCATTACATTCCACATTTAAACAAAGTGGTTACATAAAAGACAATATTCATTCTTCCCATCAACGGAAACATATTTAAAATAAAACATGGATTCTTTCTTGACACATCCTTGACACTATCATCACATCATGTACCTTTCCCTTGACCTGTGAAAAACATTTCAAAAACATGGTATGAGCATAAAAAGCTCAGTAAGGGTTATAAAAATATGGAAAGGAAACATGAGTTCATATATACATAAGAATGAAATAATACTTTACCCATAAAACATAGGCACTTTAACATACCTCATCAAATCATGAATAATTCATAGAAATCATAATACATAAAGGTAACATGAGTCATTCATAACATTCTTACGTAGGGAGTAACCCTCTTGGTTACGTTTGGAATACCCATCACAGTATATTCCCAAAATCTCTTCGGAGAAACCTTAACGTTTCACTCCTTTGCGTTACCCAATACATTAGAGAGCTATATCGGGCTCACCCACCCTTAGTTTATCATGTAACCACCCGTTTTCATAATAATGCCCAAGAACCTCAACATAATCGTATCACATAAAACATGCATAAAGAAACATAACATTTCCACCTTTCAATCACAAGATATCAATACAAAACATTGATATAAAAACATTATGAAAACCATTTTCAATACCAAAATAAAAGAAAAGTAAAACATGGTATTTATTTTTCTTTTAAAAAAATTATGGCTTGTAGAGGAAGCCGAAACTCAAATAATGGTCACGGTGGCGGAGAAGTCGTTGTTGCCGCATACGTACGACAAAAACATTCCCTTTTGTCGTTTAGTAAAACGCTTCGTATAAAAAATATTCCTTTTGTATAAACGTAAAATTCAAAGGGGTTTATAAACCGTATAAAAGAAGGTTGTGTATAAAACATAATATGACTCAATTATAAGAGATTGAGACAAAGTCCCATACAAAGACGGTATCCTCAGTTTAAGGATAAATCAATTACATAATTATGTGTGACAAACGAATACACCAAATATAATTGGATATTAAGTGTAAAATAATCAAAGGTCATTCACACATATTCAAAGGATGACATATTCAATAACTACATGTTGAACCCAAAGAAATCGAAATTGGGTTAAGAAGTTCCCTTGACAGCCTATCGGCGTCACATAAAAAAAGGGTATCTCATCACTTGGACATAAAATTTACATCAATAAAGATATATGAGAACATATCCTAATATAAAAATATGTAAATTAAATGACCCAAAAAAATAAGTCTTTTAAAAATAGGAGGGTCAAAGGTTCCCTTACCGACATGGGTATCTTTCGAAACATACGCCCCGTGAAAAAATGACAATACAACATTGATTTAAATACTTATAAATGAAAGAATATTACACAATGAGTAAAATAGTGGTCAGTAAATATATCACTCAAAGGAAATTGTGTCAAATGTAGAATAAATCTCATGGGAATAAAAGTGAGATGAAAAATCGCTTACGAAAACTTGGCAGCCTAACGGCGCCACTTAAAACATCCAAAAATGGATTGATGAGTTCAAATAGGATATATCATCACATTACAATAAAATGTAAAGCAAGAGGAATATAAAAGAACATCCCCCATCATAACAAAGAGTAGCTTAAATGAAGTGAAATAAGGGAGAGTACTTAATGAGAAAGAGAGAGGTTAGATCTCTTACGAAAATTCGGCAGCCTAACGGCACCACTCAAAACTTCCAAAATGAATTGACGAGAGAGAATAGGGTCTCTCATAATATGAACATAAAAATTACAGTAATATTAATATAAAATAACATCCCAATAACAAAAAAGATTAGATTAGAAGGAATGACATAAAAGAGTGTACTTAAAAAGAAAGAGAGGAGTAGGATCCCTTAGCTCGGGTCCGATTTGACTCGATCATTCTTTAACGTCCTGAATAATAAACCTGAGTTAATTTAAACTTTATTAAGAACCTTTTTCTAGTTCATTATTCCATTTAGATCACTTATTTCCATGTTATAAGAATTATGTAATCATTTATGTTAATAATGTTTGTTTTGTCGATATTTGGTTCCTAAGTCGAAAGTGGACTTATTACAATTACATGTTGTTCGTGTGGTCAAATGTTCATTGTATCCAGAATTATATTCATGATTTGGATATCATATATATCATATATATCCAGAATATACATGTATTTATAATATTACATAATCATTTATAGGTAAGAAATGAAATGCACCGTTCATGGAGATGGTAATCCGTACGTACGCATGAACGCTACTTTCATTTCTATGTCATATTAATGGAATTAAAACTAAATGAGAGGTATGTATATTTTAATTACAGAATTATATTCATCATTTAGATGTATCATTCATCATATATATCCATTATATACATGTACTTATAATAGTACATTACATTTGGGGATAAGAAATGAGATGCACCGTTCATGGAGACAGTAAGCCGTACGTACGCATGAACGCTACTTTCATTTCTATTTTGTATTTTATAGAATGGAATCATAATTATATAAAGGTATATTATAATTCCAGTAAAATATCATATATAATATCATTTTTCCATCCTTTATATGTCCCACATATGGTATTTAACGAAACAAATCACTTTGAGGGGGCGGTAGTCCGCACTTCCTTAAATGAAGATATCGCGTCTACCCATAATGGAAACCATAAAGGTTTGACCAAAAAGAAAAAAACATAAGCTTAATAAAAACATAAACATATTATATATCATATATAAATATAGTTACATCTTAATGGCCACCTTTGAAGGTGTTAAAAGAATGTTGAACAATCATCGTTTCGGGAGGCATAAATCACCATCCACGGAAACAGTATGTTCGTTAACCATTAGATGTAGGTGTGTGTAAGTGTAGCTAGAATACATATTATAAAAAAATCCTAGTATATTGAGGATACTTGAGTTGTTACAAAATAAAATAATAAAAAGATTTTAGGGGGTTGGAGAAGCAAAATAAAACAAAAGGTTTCAAAAGAATACATTACCTTAAAATCGGGTAACTCCCTTTGGTTTGAGCTCAAAGGCTTCCTTGGGAAGAATTATGCACAAAGTGAGTCTTCAAAGAGTAATAGAGAGAAGTGGAGAGACAAAATGGGTAGAGTTTTGCCGAGCCAAAGGCTTTGGGAGTGTGGGTAAGGAGGTAGAGGTGGGGGCCTTTTATAAGAGGAGAGGAGGGGCACTCTTGGAATGTAAAGATAAGTTACTTTATTTTAAAAATATTTTTTGATTAAAAAGGTACCAAATTGATATAATTCTAGGATAAGGTGATAATGGTTCGAAATCCACTCATCCAATTAGTTTTGGCCATGTGTAGGTCTTATATTATACATTATCTTTCCATTTTATTTAAATCGTAAAATAATGAGGTCATCGCTTCATCATCATTATGTCATAACTAATTTAATTTATTTAATGTCTAAAAATTATAAAAGAACTACTATGATGTAGGAAATCGTTTTATCTTTCCAATTAATATTTATAGTCAAAAATATGATTTGTATAACCCCATGTAAAAATTGTTTTAGTAAAACATTTCATGTTTGTCTAATTTTTTACTTTAACTTTAAATAAAAAGATATTAATGTCATTTTCCAACCAAAGTGGCTTCATGGGGTCCCCAAGTTAATCCATGGGTTTTCTTGGTCGTCCATGACACATCCAATGATGTTAGGACATTTTTCAAGTTCATTTCATATTATTAACACATTATTTTTACCTTAAACTACACTAATTACCTCTAATCGCGAATAAAAACTTAATAAGTTACTATTCACCAAAAAATTATTTTTATCCCATTGAACCACTTTTTACTTCTTAATGACAAAAATGTATGTCAGATTTTTGAAATTCAAAACACAAATATGGAAAAATATCATTTAAATGGAAAAATCAGTTTTTATATGTACAACTTAGTGGTTTCACTATTCATCAAAAATTGAAGTTTTTCAAAAAAATACCAAAAATTCACCTTTATCTATATTTGATATTCCGAATTCAAAAATGAAGTCTATTTTAAAAAATTCAAATCATATAAGTCACATTAATTAATTTAATAATTAATTCCCGCTATCAGACCAAATAGCGTGTTTTTATGAAACAATAAGTATCAAAAGATTGACAGTAGTTTAAGTCTGATTTCAAAGTGAAATTAATTCCAACGACCACTATTGGATTTAATGGTAAAAATATATTCTAATTTCACTTTAAATCCAATTCAAAAGATAATCTAATCATATAAATAAATTAGATTAAAAAGATGTTTTGAATTAAAATACAACATTTTACATTATTCATTAAAAAATGAACTTTATTATAAAGATACCAAAAATTTACACAAAGTAAATTTTGATGTCCCAATTCTTAATAAGAGTTTTATTTGGTCCAAAAGGATGTATAATAGTGAAAAAAACTATATTTAATGACGGTTCTCCATCAAAAGGCGATAAGTGATGATTTAGTAAAAACTAGGGCATATACGCCTAAAATTGAATTCTTTCCGTATTTTATGCCTTTATCTTTTATTGGATAAATGTAAAAACATTTAAAAACAAGTATAATAATATTTTAGTTATTTCTATCCATTACCGCCAATACAACGACTATATGTTAACTACTATTTAAAATAATATTATTTTATTATTAGAGTGCAATGTAAGATTCCCAAGAAACTCGTTGTTACCTGTTGGGTACGCCATCGAGCATAGCGTCTCCTTTAAAGTCATATAAATATTTTATTCACAAATATGGATAAATATGAAAATGTCATATTCTTTATTTACCTGGGGTGTTACATCCTTCCCCCTTTTGGGAATTGCGTCCTCGCAATTTTTAAAATTGAGCTTGGAAACATCCTTGAAAGTCCCACATCGGAACAAGAGTCAGTAAAAAAATCACTTTAAAATAAAGGAAGATAAGTACAGAGGTCACCCGAGTTAACCCATATGTAGAAAAACATAGAAATGGAAGAAAAAGAAAAGGGTCATGTTCTTGAGGGAGAGTGATAGTAAACATGTCTAGGAGAAAGTTAACCATAAGAAAATCAAAAACATGTGATGGATTAAATGGTTTTCGATTCCCCTTTAGGAAAAGTTAATAGAATTTTTTTTTGTTTTAAGTTGCTTTTTATTGAGGAATTTATTCTTAAGGAAACACAATCACTTATCATGTTGACTTTCAACTTTTACTAGATTCCTTAATCAAACTCATATTTTTTTCCAAAAGACGAGTATTTAGGGAGACTTGTTCGCATTAAGAGTACTATAATCAACTTCTAGAGAATCACCTAATCCACAAAAGAGAACTATATACTTCCCATGTCTTTAGGATCTAACCAAAACCAAAACCAAAAAGGTTAGTACAAGGTCAGATAATCCAGAAAAGGATAACCCATTAAAAAGAAAATCTTTGCTTAATCTCCAAAATTTGTCCAACAAAACCCAAAGTTCAACGAGGACCATCCGATAAACAATTTGTCCATAAAATTCTTCAAAGTAAACCAATATAATATTGAAACCCATATATTTGAAGGATTTAGTCACATAGTCTTCCAAGTTAAATCGTAACATTTATCTCCAAACAACATCAGTTTCTCCTAAAGTCTCGTATTGAAAAGTAATTAACCTAATCACATATCCTCCATGCTAGGTTAATCATTTTCATAAATAACCCAAAATCAACGAACTATTAATTCATAAAATCATATAACTAAAAATAATCAGTCAAACTAATCAGGGACTTCACGTAGTCCAGTGGTAGGCGATAAATACCAGTCACACTTTGGTTGTGGGTTCGATTCCCACAGCTCTGTCCAACTCGACGGGTTGTCACACGGTCTACGTGTTGTCCTTTTTCCAAAAATATATAATTATTAAATAATTCCCCAAAAAGAGATAAAATCATAAAAATGATCATAACATATTTTAACCTCAAGTTTATCTCATGCCTTTCATTTTCCAGCATATCATATAATAACCCATAATTACCTCAAAAGTAAGGATCATATAAACTCTAATGGTTACCTTTATAATTATTTCCCGAACTTCCACATCGATTGGTCATCTCGTACATGATGCATTACAGAACATACCAAGGTTCAAGTGGTTGATCATGACTCCTTGATATTTGGTTTAGAACAACCACGAGTTTCCTCATTGAATCCTCCATTTTTTCTAGTATCTTAATCAGAGAACCACCACAGTTCCCTTCAAACCTGTTGTCTCTTTGGTGCCTGCTGGATCCATCCATTCACTAAAAACAGAAATGTCAGTGAGAGTATATCAAAAAAACCATCATGTACTAATGAGGAAGGTAAAAACTAAGATATACTTACTCATTTACTTTATCTAAAACTAGGACTCTTTCTGAAATCCTAACAATTATGGTAATTTCACTTATTCTTAAAGAATACCCTAACCTATAAAGTTATCTAAACCAACCTTTGATACCAACTATAAGGCCCCAGCCTTATACCTTACTTAATCATGAGTTATTACAAGATTACACGTTGAGGATCTTTTTAGGTTTAGAGTTTTAGAGAATTAGATCATGAAACATGCATTACATTCCACATTTAAACAAAGTGGTTACATAAAAGGCAATATTAATTCTTCCCATCAACGGAAACATATTTAAAATAAAACACGGATTCTTTCTTGACACATCCTTGACACTATCATCACATCATGTACCTTTCCCTTGACCTATGAAAAACATTTCAAAAACATGGGATGAGCATAAAAAGCTCAGTAAGGGTTATAAAAATATGGAAAGGAAACATGAGTTCATATATACATAAGAATGAAATAATACTTTACCCATAAAACATAGGCATTTTAACATACCTCATCAAATCATGAATAAATCATAGAAATCATAATACATAAAGGTAACTTGAGGCATTCATAACATTCTTACGTAGAGAGTAACCCTCTTGGTTATGTTTGGAATACCCGTCATAGTATATTCCCTAAATCTCTTCGGAGAAACCTTAACATTTCACCTCTTCGCGTTACCCAATGCATTGGAGAGCTATATCGGGCTCACCCACCCTTAGTTTATCACGGAACCACCCGTTTTCATAATAATTCCCAAGAACCTCAACATAATCGTATCACATAAAACATGCATAAAGGAAACATAACATTTCCACCTTTCAATCACAAGATATCAATACAAAACATTGATATAAAAACAATATGAAAACCATTTTCAATACCAAAATTATATAAAAGTAAAACATGGTATTTATTTTTCTTTTAAAAAATGTATGGCTTGTAGAGGAAGCCGAATCTCAAATAATGGTCACGGCGGCGGAGAAGTCGTTGTCGCCGCATACGTACGACAAAAACATTCCCTTTTGTCATTTAGTAAAAAGCTTCGTATAAAAAATATTCCTTTTGTATAAACGTAAAAGTCAAAGGGGTTTATACACCGTATAAAAGAAGGTTGTGTATAAAACAAAATATGACTCAATGAAAGGAGATTGAGATGAAGTCCCATACAAAGACGGTATCCTCAGTTTAAGGATAAATCAATTACATAATTATGTGTGACCAACGAATACACCAAATATAAGTGGATATTAAGTGTAAAATAATCAAAGTTCACTCACACATATTCAAAGGATGACATATTCAATAACTACATGTTGAACCCAAAGAAATCGAAATTGGGTTAAGAAGTTCCCTTGACAGCCTAACACCGTCACATAAAAAAAGGGTATCTCATCACTTGGACATAAAATTTACATCAATAAGGATATATGAGAACATATCCTAATATAAAAATATGTAAATTAAAAGACCCAAAAAAAGAAGTCTTTTAAAAAGAGGAGGGTGAAAGGTTCCCTTACCGACATGGGTATCTTTCGAAACATACGCCCCGTGAAAGAAGGACAATACAACATTGATGTAAATACTCATAAATTAACGAATATTACACAATGAGTAAAATAGTGGTCAGTACATACACCACTCAAAGGAAATTGTGGAAAATGTAGCATAAATCTCACGGGAATAAAAGTGAGATGAAAATCGCTTACAAAAACTCGGCAGCCTAACGGCGCCACTTAAACATCCAAAAATGGATTGATGAGATTAAATAGGGTATCTCATCACATTACAATAAAATGTACAGCAAGAGGAATATAAAATAACATCCCCCATCATAACAAAGAGGAGCTTAAAAGAAGTGACATAAAGGAGAGTACTTAAAGAGACAGAGAGAGGTTAGATCTCTTACGAAAATTCGGCAGCTTAACGACGCCACTCAAAACATCCAAAATGGATTGATGAGAGAGAATAGGGTCTCTCATCATATGAACATAAAAATTAAATTAATATTAATATAAAATAACATCCCAATAACAAGAAAGATGAGATTAGAAGGAATGACATAAAAGAGTGTACTTAAAATGAAAGAGAGGAGTAGGATCCCTTACCTCGGGTCCGATTTGACTCGATCATTCTTTAACGTCCTGAATAATAAACATGAGTTAATTTCCACTTTATTAAGAACCTTTTTCTAGTTCATTATTCCTTTTAGATCACTTATTTCCTTGTTATAAGAATTATGTAATCATTTATGTTAATAATGTTTGTTTTGTCGATATTTGGTTCCTAAGTCGAAAGTGGACTTATTACAATTACATGTTGTTCGTGTGGTCAAATGTTCATTGTATCCAGAATTATATTCATGATTTGGATATCATTATTATCATATATATCCAGAATATACATGTATTTATAATATTACATAATCATTTAGAGATAAGAAATGAAATGCACCGTTCATGGAGACGGTAATCCGTACGTACGCATGAACACTACTTTCATTTCTATGTCATATTAATGGAATTAAAACTAAATGAGAGGTATGTATATTTTAATTCCAGAATTATATTCATCATTTATATGTATCATTCATCATATATATCCATTATATACATGTACTTATAATAGTACATTACATTTGGGGATAAGAAATGAGATGCACCGTTCAGGGAGACGGTAAGCCGTACGTACGCATGAACGCTACTTTCATTTCTATTTTGTATTTTATAGAATGGAATCATAATTATATAAAGGTATATTATAATTCCAGTATAATATCATATATAATATCATAGTTCCATCCTTTATACGTTCCACATATGGTATTTAACGAATCAAATCACTTTGAGGGGGCGGTAGTCCGCACTTCCTTAAATGAAGATATCGCGTTTACCCATAATGGAAACCATAATGGTATGACCAAAAAGAAAAAAACAGAAGCTTAAGGAAAACATAATCATATTATATATCATATATAAATATAGTGACATCTTAATGGCCACCTTTGAAGGTGTTAAAATAATGTTGAACAATCATCGTTTCGGGAGGCATAAATTCACCGTCCACGGAAACAGTATGTTTGTTAACCATTAGATGTAGGTGTGGGTAAGTGTATCTCGAATACATATTATAAAAAAATACTAGTATATTGAGGATACATTAGTTGTTACAAAAGAAAAGAATAAAAAGAGTTTAGGGGGTTTGAGAAGAAAAATAAAACAAAAGGTCTCAAAAGAAGACATTACCTTAAAATCGGGTAACTACCTTTTGTTTGAGCTCAAAGGATTCCTTGGGAAGACTTCTGCCCAAAGTGAGGCTTCAAGGAGTAAGAGAGTGAAGTGGGGAGACAAAATGGGCAGAGGTTGGCCGAGCCAAAGGCTTTGGGAGTGTGGGTAAGGTGGTAGAGGTGGGGGCCTTTTATAAGAGGAGAGGAGGGGCACTCTTTGAAAGTAAAGATAAGTTACTTTATTTTATAAAGATTTTCGGATTAAAAAGGTACCACATTGATATAATTTGAGGATAAGGTGATAATGGTTCCAAATACACTCATCAAATTGGTTTTGTCCATGTGTAGGTCTTATATTATACATTATCTTTCCATTTTATTTAAATCGTAAAATAATGAGGTCATCGTTGCATCATCATGATGTCATAACTAATTTAATTTATTTAATGTCTAAAAATTATAAAAAAACTACTATGATGTAGGAAATCGTTTTAGCTTTCCAATGAAAATTTATAGTCAAAAAGATGATTTGTATAACCCCAAGTAAAAATTGTTTTAGTAAAACATTTCATGTTTGTCTAATTTTTAATTTAACTTTAAATAAAATGATATTAATGTCATTTTCCAACCAAATTGGCTTCATGGGGTTCCCTAGTTCATCCATGGGTTGTATTGGTCGGCCATGACACATCCAATGAGGTTAGGACATGTTTCAACTTCATTTCGTATTATTAAAACATTATTTTTACCTTAAACTACACTAATTACCTCTAATCACGATTAAAAACTTAATAAGTTACTATTCACCAAAAAATTATTTTTATCCCATTGAACCACATTTTACTTCTTAATGAAAACCATGTATGTCGTATTTTTGAAATTCAAAACACAAATATGGCAAAATTTCATTTAAACGGAAAAATCAGTTTTTATAAGTACCCCTTAGTGGTTTCACTATTCATCAAAAATTGAAGTTTTTCAGAAAAATCCCAAAAATTCACCCTAAGCTATATTTGATATTCTGAATTCAAAAATTAAGTCTATTTTAAAAAATTCAAATCATATAAGTTACATTAATTAATTTAATAATTAATTCCCGCTGTCAGAGCAAATAGCGTGTTTTTATGAAACAATAAGTATCAAAAGATTGACACTAGTTTAAGTCTAATTTCAAAGTGAAATTAATTCCAATGACCACTATTGGATTTAATGGTAAAAATATATTCTAATTTAACTTTAAAACCAATTCAAAAGATAATATAATCATATAAATAAATTAGATTATATAGATGTTTTGAATTAAAATACAACATTTTACACTATTCATTAAAAAATGAACTTTATCAGAAAGATACCAAAAATTTACACAAAGTAAATTTTGATGTCCCAATTCATAATAAGAGTTTTATTTGGTCCAAAAGGATGTATAAGATTGAAAAAAAGTGTATTTAATGACGGTTCTCCATCAAAAGGCGATTAGTGATCCTTTAGTGAAAACTAGGGCATATACGCCTAAAATTGAATTCTTTCCGCATTTTATGCCTTTATCTTTTATTGGATAAATTTAAAAACATTTAAAAACATATATAATAATATTTTATTTATTTCTATCCATTCCCGCCAATACAACGGCTACATGTTAACTACCATTTAAAATAATATTATTTTATTATTAGAGTGCAACGTAAGATTCCCAAAAAAAACTCGTTGTTGCGTGTTGGGTACGCCATCGAGCATAGCGTCCCATTTAAAGTCATATTAATATTTTATTCACAAATATGGATAAATATGAAAATGTCATATTATTTATTTACCTGGGGTGTTACATCCTTCCCCCTTTTGGGAATTGCGTCCTCGCAATTTTTAAAATTGAGCTTGGAAACATCCTTGAAAGTCCCACATAGGAACAAGAGTCGGTAAAACAATCACTTTAAAATAAAGGAAGATAAGTAAAGAGGTCACCCGAGTTAACCCATATGTAGAAAAACATGGACATGGAAGAAAAAGAAAAGGGTCATGTTCTTGAGGGAGAGTGATAGTAAACATGTTTAGGAGAAAGTTAACCATAAGAAAATCAAAAAATTGTGATGGATTAAACGGTATTCGATTCCCCATTAGGAAAAGTTAATAGAAAAAATTTTTGTTTTAAGTTACTTTTTATTGAGGAATTTATTCATAAGGAAACATAATCACTTATCATGTTGACTTTCAACTTTTACTAGATTCCTTAATCAAACTCATATTTTTTTTCCAAAAGACGAGTATTTAGGGAGACTTGTTCGCATTAAGAGTACTATAATCAACTTCTAGAGAATCACCTAATCCACAAAAGAGAACTCTATACTTACCATGTCTTTAGGCTTTAACCAAAACCAAAACCAAAAAGGTTAGTACAAGGTCAGATAATCCAGAAAAGGATTACCCATTAAAATGAAAATCTATGATTAGTCTCCAAAATTTGTCCAACAAAACCCAAAATTCCACGAGGACCATCCGATAAACAATTTTTCCATAAAATTCTTCAAAGTAAACCAATATAAGATTTAAACCCATATATTTGAAGGATTTAGTCACATAGTCATCCAAGTTAAATCATAACATTTATCTCCAAACAACATCAGTTGCTCCTAAAGTCTCGTATTGAAAAGTAATTCACCTAATCACATATCCTCCATGATAGGTTAATCATTTTCTTAAATAACCCAAAATAAAAGAACTCTTAATTCATAAAATCATATAACTAAAAATAATCAATCAAACTAAACAGGGACTTCACGTAGTCCAGTGGTAGGCGATAAATACCAGTCGCACTATGGTTGTGGGTTCGATTCCCGCAGCTCTATCTGACGCGACGGGTTGTCACACGGTCTACGTGTTGTCCTTTTTCCAAAACTATATAATTCTTAAATAATTCCCCAAAAAGAGATAAAATCATCAAAAATGATCATAACATATTTTAACCTCATGTTTATCTCATGCCTTTCATTTTCCAGCATATCATATAATAACCCATAATTACCTCAAAATTAAGGATCATATAAACTCTAATGGTTAACTTTATAATTATTACCTGAACTTCCACATCGATTGGTCATCTCGTACATGATGCATTACAGAACATACCAAGGTTCAAGTGGTTGATCATGACTCCTTGATATTTGGTTTAGAACAACCACGAGTTTCCTCATTGAATCCTCCATTTTATCTAGTATCTTAATCAGAGAACCACAACAGTTTCCTTCAAACTTGTTGTCTCTTTGGTGCCTGCTAGATCCATCCATTCACTAAAAACAAAAATGTCAGTGAGAGTATATCAACAAAACCATCATGTACTAATGAGGAAGGTAAAAACTAAGATATACTTACTTATTTACTTTATCTAAAACTAGGACTCTTTCTAAAATCCTAACCATTATGGTAATTTCACTTATTCTTAAAGAATACCCTAACCTCTAAAGTTATCTAAACCGACCTTTGATACCAACTATAAGGCCCCAGCCTTAAACCTTACTTAATCATGAGTTATTACAAGATTACACATTGAGGATCTTTTTAGGTTTAGAGTTTTAGAGAATTAGACCATGAAACTTGCATTACATTCCACATTTAAACAAAGTGGTTACATAAAAGACAATATTCATTCTTCCCATCAACGGAAACATATTTAAAATAAAACATGGATTCTTTCTTGAAACATCCTTGACACTATCATCACATCATGTACCTTTCCCTTGACCTGTGAAAAACATTTCAAAAACTGGGATGAGCATGAAAAGCTCAGTAAGGGTTATAAAAATATGGAAAGGAAACATGAGTTCATATATACATAAGAATGAAATCATACTTTACCCATAAAACATAGGCACTTTAACATACCTCATCAAATCATGAATAAATAATTTAAATCATAATACATAAAGGTAACTTAAGTCATTCATAACATTCTTACGTAGGGAGTAACCCTCTTGGTTACGTTTGGAATACCCATCACAGTACATTCCCTAAATCTCTTCGGAGAAACCATAACATTTCACTCCTTCGCGTTACCCAATGCATTGGAGACCTATATCGGGCTCACCCACCCTTAGTTTATCATGGAACCACCCGTTTTCATAATAATTCCCAAGAACCTCAACATAATCGTATCACATAAAACATGCATAAAGGAAACATAACATTTCCACCTTTCAATCACAAGATATCAATAAAAAACATTGATATAAAAACATTATGAAAACCATTTTCAATAACAAAATAAAAGAAAAGTAAAACAAGGTATTTATTTTTCTTTTAAAAAAAAGTATGGCTTGTAGAGGAAGCCGAAACTCAAATAATGGTCATAGCGGCGGAGAAGTCGTTGTCGCCGCATACGTACGACAAAAACATTCCCTTTTGTCGTTTAGTAAAAATCTTCATATAAAAAAGATTCCTTTTGTATAAACATAAAAGTCAAAGGGGTTTATACACCTTATAAAATTAGGTTGTGTATAAAACAAAATATGACTCAATGAAAGGAGATTGAGACGAAGTCCCATAAAAAGACGGTATCCTCGGTTTAAGGATAAATCAATTACATAATTATGTGTGACAAACGAATACACCAAATATAAGTGGATATTAAGTGTAAAATAATCAAAGGTCATTCACACATATTCAAGGGATGACATATTCAATAACTACATGTTGAACCCAAAGAAATCGAAATTGGGTTAAGAAGTTCCCTTGACAGCCTAACGACGTCACATAAAAAAGGGTATCTCATCACATGGACATAAAATTTACCTCAATAAAGATATATGAGAACATATCCTAATATAAAAATATGTAAATTAAAAGACCCAAAAAATAAGTCTTTTAAAAAGAGGAGGGTGAAAGGTTCCCCTACCGACATGGGTATCTTTCGAAACATACGCCCTGTGAAAGAAGGAAAATACAACATTGATTTAAATACTAATAAATGAAAGAATATTACACAATGAGTAAAATAGTGTTCAGTACATACACCACTCAAAGGAAATTCTGGCAAATGTAGCATAAATCTCACTGGAATAAAACTGAGATGAAAAATCGCTTACGAAAACTCGACAGCCTAACGGCGCCACTTAAAACATCCAAAAATGGATTGATGAGATCAAATAGGGTATCTCATCACATTAAAATAAAATTTAAATCAAGAGGAATATTAAATAACATCCCCTATCATAAAAACGAGGATCTTAAAAGAAGTGATATAAAGGAGAGTAATTAAAGAGAAAGAGAGATGTTAGATCTCTTACGAAAATTCGGCAGCCTAATGGCGCCACTCAAAACTTCCAAAATGGATTGACGAGAGAGAATAGGGTTTCTCATAATATGAACATAAAAATTAAAGTAAGATTAATATAAAATAACATCCCAATAACATGAAAGATGAGATTAGAAGGAATGACATAAAAGAGTGTACTTAAAAAGAAAGAGAGGAGTAGGATCCCTTACCTCGGGTTCGATTTGACTTGATCATTCTTTAACATCCTGAATAATAAAATTGAGTTAATTTCCACTTTATTAAGAAAATTTTTCTAGTTCATTATTCCTTTTAGATCACTTATTGCCATGTTATAAGAATTATGTAATCATTTAAGTTAATAATGTTTGTTTTGTCGATATTTGGTTCCTAAGTCGAAAGTGGACAGATTAAAATTACATGTTGTTCGTGTGGTCAAATGTTAATTGTATCCAGAATTATATTCATGATTTGGATATCATATATATCATATATATCCAGAATATACATGTATTTATAATATTACATAATCATTTAGAGGTAAGAAATGAAATGCACCGTTCATGGAGACGGTAATCCGTACGTACGCATGAACGCTACTTTCATTTCTATGTCATATTAATGGAATTAAAACTAAATGAGAGGTATGTATATTTTAATTCCCGAATTATATTCATCATTTAGATGTATCATTCATCATATATATCCATTATATACATGTACTTATAATAGTACATTACATTTGGGGATAATAAATGAGATGCACCGTTCATGGAGACGGTAAGCCGTACGTACGCATGAACTCTACTTTCATTTCTATTTTGTATTTTATAGAATGGAATCATAATTATATAAAGGTATATTATAATTACTGTATAATATCATATATAATATCATAGTTCCATCCTTTATACGTCCCACATATGGTATTTAACGAATCAAATCACTTTGAGGGGGCGGTAGTCCGCACTTCCTTAAATGAAGATATCACGTTTACCCATAATGGAAACCATAAAGGAATGACCAAAAATAAAAAAACAGAAGCTTAAGGAAAACATAAACATATTATATATCATATATAAATATAGTAACATCTTAATGGTCACCTTTGAAGGTGTTAAAAGTATGTTGAACAATCATCGTTTCGGGAGGCATAAATTCACCATCCACAGAAACAGTATGTTCGTTAACCATTAGATGTAGGTGTGTGTAAGTGTATCTCGAATACATATTATAAAAACAAAATCCTAGTATATTTAGGATACTTGATTTGTTACAAAATAAAATAATAAAAAGAGTTTAGGGGGTTGGAGAAGCAAAATAAAACAAAAGGTCTCAAAAGAAGACATTACCTTAAAATCAGGTAACTCCCTTTGGTTTGAGCTCAAAGTCTTCCATGGGAAGCATTCTTCCCAAAGTGAGGCTTCAAGGAGTAATATAGGGAAGTGGAGAGACAAAATGGGAAGTGGTTGGCCGAGCCAACGGCTTTGGGAGTGTGGGTAAGGAGGTAGAGTTGGAGGCCTTTTATAAGAGGAGAGGAGGGACACTCTTGGAATGTAAAGATAAGTTACTTTATTTTAAAAAGATTTTCGGATTAAAAAGGTACCACATTGATATAATTCTATGATAAGGTGATAATGGTTTTAAATCCACTCATTCAATTGGTTTTTTCCATGTGTAGGTCTTATATTATACATTATCTTTCCATTTTATTTAAATCGTAAAATAATGAGGTCATCGCTGCATCATCATGATGTCATAACTAATTTAATTTATTTAATGTCTAAAAATTATAAAAAAACTACTATGATTTATTAAATCGTTTTATCTTTCCAATGAATATTTATAGTCAAAAATAGGATTTGTATAACCCCACGTAAAAATTGTTTTAGTAAAACATTTAATGTTTGTCTAATTTTTACTTTAACTTTAAATAAAATGATATTAGTGTCATTTTCCAACCAAAGTGGCTTCATGGGGTCCCCAAGTTCATCCATGGGTTGTATTGGTCGGACATGACACATACAATGAGGTTACGACATGTGTCAAGTTCATTTCATATTATTAAAACATTATTTTTACCTTAAACTACACTAATTACCTCTAATCGCGATTAAAAACTTAATAAGTTACTATTCACCAAAAAAATTATTTTTATCCCATTGAACCACATTTTACTTCTTAATGAAAACCATGTATGTCGGATTTTTGAAATTCAAAACACAAAGATGACAAAATTTCATTTAAACGGAAAAATCAATTTTTATAAGTACCACTTAGTGGTTTCACTATTCATCAAAAATTGAAGTTTTTCAGAAAAATCCCAAAAATTCACCCTAAGCTATATTTGATATTCCGAATTCAAAAATGAAGTCTATTTTACAAAATTCAAATCATATAAGTCACATTAATTAATTTAATAATTAATTCCCGCTGTCAGAGCAAATAGCGTGTTTTTATGAAACAATAAGTATCAAAAGATTGACACTAGTTTAAGTCTGATTTCAATGTGAAATTAATTCCAACGACCACTATTGGATTTAATGGTAAAAATATATTCTAATTTCACTTTAAAACCAATTCAAAAGTTAATCTAATCATATAAATAAATTAGATTAAAAAGATGTTTTGAATTAAAATACAACATTTTACACTATTCATTAAAAAATGAACTTTATCAGAAAGATACCAAAAATTTACACAAAGTAATTTTTGATGTCCCAATTCTTAATAAGAGTTTTATTTGGTCCAAAAGGATGTATAAGAGTGAAAAAAACTATATTTAATGACGGTTCTCCATCAAAAGGCGATAAGTGATCCTTTAGTGAAAACTAGGGCATATACGCCTAAAATTGAATTCTTTCCGTATTTTATGCCTTTATATTTTATTGGATAAATGTAAAAACATTTAAAAAAATATATAATAATATTTTAGTTACTTTTATCCATTCCCTCCAATACAATGGCTACATGTTAACTACCATTTAAAATAATATTATTTTATTATTAGAGTGCAATGTAAGATTCCCAAGAAACTCGTTGTTGCGTGTTGGGTACGCCATCGAGCATAGAGTCCCCTTTAAAGTCATATTAATATTTTATTCACAAATATGGATAAATATGAAAATGTTATATTCTTTATTATTACCTGGGGTGTTACATCCTTCCCCCCTTTTGGGAATTGCGTCCTCGCAATTTTTAATATTGAGCTTGGAAACATCCTTGAAAGTCCCACATCAGAACAAGAGTCGGTAAAAAATCACTTTAAAATAAAGGAAGATAAGTACAGAGGTCACCCAAGTTAACCCACATGTAGAAAAACATGTAAATAGAAGAAAAAGAAAAGGGTCATGTTCTTGAGGGAGATTGATAGTAAACATGTCTAGGAGAAAGTTAACCATAAGAAAATCAAAAACCTGTGATGGATTAAACGGTATTCGATTCCCCATTAGGAAAAGTTAATAGAAAAAATTTTTGTTTTAAGTTACTTTTTTGTGGAATTTATTCATAAGGAAACATAATCACTTATCATGTTGACTTTCAACTTTTACTAGATTCCTTAATCAAACTCATATTTTTTTTCCCAAAAGACAAGTATTTAGGGAGACTTGTTCACATTAAGAGTACTATAATCAACTTCTATAGAATCACCTAATCCACAAAAGAGAACTATATACTTCCCATGTCTTTAGGCTTTAACCAAAACCAAAACCAAAAAGGTTAGTACAAGGTCAGATAATCCAGAAAAGGATAACCCATTAAAAAGATAATCTATGCTTAATCTCCAAAATTTGTCCAACAAAACCCAAAGTTCAACGACGACCATATGATAAACAATTTGTCCATAAAATTCTTCAAAGTAAACCAATCTAAGATTGAAACCCATATATTTGAAGGATTTAGTCACATATTCTTCCAAGTTAAATCATAACATTTATCTCCAAACAACATCAGTTGCTCCTAAAGTCTCGTATTGAAACGTAATTAACCTAATCACATATCCTCCATGATAGGTTAATCATTTTCATAAATAACCCAAAATCAACGAACTCTTAATTCATAAAATCATATAACTAAAAAGAACCAGTCAAACTAACCAGGGACTTCACGTAGTCCAGTGGTAGGCGATAAATACCAGTCGCACTTTGGTTGTGGGTTCGATTCCCGCAGCTTTGTCCGACGTGACGGGTTGTCACACGGTCTCCGTGTTGTCCTTTTTCCAAAACTATATAATTCTTAAATCATTCCCCAAAAAGAGATAAAATAATCAAAAATGATCATAACATATTTTAACCTCATGTTTATCTCATGCCTTTCATTTTCCAGCACATCATATAATAACCCATAATTACCTCAAAAGTAAGGATCATACAAACTCTAATGGTTACCTTTATAATTATTACATGAACTTCCACATCGATTGGTCATCTCGTACATGATACATTACAGAACATACCAAGGTTCAAGTGGTTGATCATGACTCCTTGATATTTGGTTTAGAACAAACATGAGTTTCCTCATTGAATCCTCCATTTTATCTAGTATCTTAATCAGAGAACCACCACAGTTTCCTTCAAACCTGTTGTCTCTTTGGTGCCTGTTAGATCCATCCATTCACTAAAAATAGAAATGTCAGTGAGAGTATATCAACAAAACCATCATGTACTAATGAGGAAGGTAAAAACTAAGATATACTTACTCATTTACTTTATCTAAAACTAGGACTCTTTCTGAAATCCTAACCATTATGGTAATGTCACTTATGCTTAAAGAATACCCTAACCTCTAAAGTTATCTAAACCGACCTTTGATACCAACTATAAGGCCCCAACCTTAATCCTTACTTAATCATGAGTTATTACAAGATTACACATTTAGGATCTTTTTAGGTTTAGAGTTTTAGAGAATTAGATCATGAAACTTGCATTACATTCCACATTTAAACAAAGTGGTTACATAAAAGACAATATTCATTCTTCCCATCAACGGAAACATATTTAAAAAAAAACAGGGATTCTTTCTTGACACATCCTTGTCACTATCATCACATCATGTACCTTTCCCTTGACATGTGAAAAACATTTCAAAAACATGGGATGAGCATAAAAATCTCAGTAAGGGTTATAAAAATATGGAAAGGAAACATGAGTTCATATATACATAAGAATGAAATCATAAATTACCCATAAAACATAGGCACTTTAACATACCTCGTCAAATCATGAATAAATCATAGAAATCATAATACATAAAGGTTACTTGAGGCATTCATAACATTCTTACGTAGGGAGTAACCCTCTTGGTTACATTTGGATTACCCATCACAGTATATTCCCTAAATCTCTTCGGAGAAACCTTAACGTTTCACTCCTTCGCGTTACCCAATGCATTGGAGAGCTATATTGGGCTCACCCACCCTTAGTTTATCACGGAACCACCCGTTTTCATAATAATTCCCAAGAACCTCAACATAATCGTATCACATAAAACTTGCCTAAAGGAAACATAACATTTCCACCTTTCAATCACAAGATATCTATACCAAACATTGATATAAAAACATTATGAAAACCATTTTCAATACCAAATTAAAATAAAAGTAAAACATTGTATTTATTTTTCTTTTAAAAAAAAGTATGGCTTGTAGAGGAAGCCGAAACTCAAATAATGGTCACGGCGGCGGAGAAGTCATTGTCACCGCATACGTATGACAAAAACATTCCCTTTTGTCGTTTAGTAAAAAGTTTCGTATAAAAAAGATTCCTTTTGTATAAACATAAAATTCAAAGGGGTTTATACACCGTATAAAAGAAGGTTGTGTATAAAACAAAATATGACCCAATGAAACGAGATTGAGACGAAGTCCCATACAAAGACGGTATCCTCGGTTTAAGGATAAATCAATTACATAATTATGTGTGACAAACGAATACACCAAATATAAGTGGATAATAAGAGTAAAATAATCAAAGGTCATTCACATATATTCAAAGGATGACATATTCAATAACTACATGTTGAACCCAAAGAAATCGAAATTGGGTTAAGAAGTTCCCTTGACAGCCAAATGGCGTCACATAAAAAAAGGGTATCTCATCACTTGGACATAAAATTTACATCAATAAGGATATATGAGAACATATCCTAATATAAAAATATGTAAATTAAAATACCCAAAAAAATAAGTCTTTTAAAAAGAGGAGGGTGAAAGATTCCCTTACCGACATGGGTATCTTTCGAAACATACGCCCCGTGAAAGAAGGACAACACAACATTGATGTAAATACTCATAAATGAAAGAATATTTCACAATGAGTAAAATAGTGGTCAGTACATACACCACTAAAAGGAAATTGTGGCAAATGTAGCATAAATCTCATGAGAATAAAAGTGAGATGAAAAATCGCTTACGAAAACTTGGCAGCTTAACGGCGCCACTTAAAACATCCAAAAATGGATTGATGAGATCAAATAGGGTATCTCATCACATTACAATAAAATGTACAGAAAGAGGAATATAAAATAACATCCCCCATCCTAACAAAGAGTATCTTAAAATAAGTGACATAAAGGAGAGTACATAATGATAAAGAGAGAGGTTAGATCTCTTACGAAACTTCGGCAGCCTAACGGTGCCACTCAAAACTTACAAAATGGATTGATGAGAGAGAATAGGGTCTCTCATCATATGAACATAAAAATTATAGTAATATTAATATAAAATAACATCCCAATAACAAGAAATATGATATTAGAAGGAATGACATAAAAGAGTGTACTTAAAAAGAAAGAGAGGAGTCGGATCCCTTACCTCGGGTCCGATTTGACTCGATCATTCTTTAACGTCCTGAATAATAAACTTGAGTTAATTTCAACTGTATTAAGAACCTTTTATAGTTCATTATTCCTTTTAGATCACTTATTTCCATGTTATAAGAATTATTTAATCATTTATGTTAATAATGGTTGTTTTGTCGATATTTGGTTCCTAAGTCGAAAGTGGACTTATTACAATTACATGTTGTTCGTGTGGTAAAATTTTCATTGTATCCAGAATTATATTCATGATTTGGATATCATATATATCATATATATCCATAATATACATGTATTTATAATATTACATAATCATTTAGAGGTATTAAATGAAATGCACCGTTCATGGAGACGGTAATCTGTATGTACGCATTAACGTTACTTTCATTTCTATGTCAAATTAATGGAATTAAAACTAAATGAGATGTATGTATATATTAATTCCAGAATTATATTCATCATTTAGATGTATCATTAATCATATATATCCATTATATACATGTACTTATAATAGTACAGTACATTTGGGGATAAGAAATGAGATTCACCGTTCATGGAGACGGTAAGCCGTACATACGCATGAACGCTACTTTCATTTCTATTTTGTATTTTATAGAATGGAATCATAATTATATAAAGGTATATTATAATTACAGTATAATATCATATATAATATCATAGTTCCATCCTTTATACGTCCCACATATGGTATTTAACGAATCAAATCACTTTGAGGGGGCGGTAGTCTGCACTTCCTTAAATGAAGATATCGCGTTTACCAATAACGGAAACCATAAAGGTATGACCAAAAAGAAAAAAAACATAAGCTTAAGTAAAACATAAACATATTATATATCATATATAAATATTGTGACATTTTAATGGCCACCTTTGAAGGTGTTAAAAGAATGTTGAACAATCATTGTTTCGGGAGGCATAAATTCACCATCCACGGAAACAATATGTTTGTTAACCATTAGATGTAGGTGTGTGTATGTGTATCTCGAATCCATATTATAAAAAAATCTTAGTATATTGAGGAGACTTGAGTTGTTACAAAATAAAATAATAAAAAGAGTTTAGGGGGTTGGAGAAGCAAAATAAAACAAAAGGTCTCAAAAGAAGACATTACCTTAAAATCGGGTAACTCCCTTTGGTTTGAGCTCAAAGGATTCCTTGGGAAGACTTCTTCCCAAAGTGAGGCTTCAAGGAGTAAGATAGGGAAGTGGAGAGACAAAATTAGCAGAGTTTGGCTGATCAAAAGGCTTTGAGAGTGTGGGTAAGGAGGTAGAGGTGGGGGCCTTTTATAAGAGGAGAGGAGGGGCACTCTTGGAAAGTAAAGATAAGTTACTTTATTTTAAAAAGCTTTTCGGATTCAAATGGTACCACATTGATATAATTTGAGGATAGGGTGATAATGGTTCGAAATACACTCATCCAATTGGTTTTGGCCTTGTTTAGGTCTTATATTATACATTATCTTTCCATTTTATTTAAATCGTAAAATAATGAGGTCATCGCTGCATCATCATGATGTCATAACTAATTTAATTAATTTAATGTCTAAAAAATATAAAAAAAACTACTATGATGTATGAAATCGTTTTATCTTTCCAATGAATATTTATAGTCAAAAATATGATTTGTACAACCCCATGTAAAAATTTTTTTAGTAAAACATTTCATGTTTGTCTAATTTTTACTTTAACTTTAAATAAAAAGATATTAATGTCATTTTCCAACCAAAGTGGCTTCATGGGGTCCCCAAGTTCATCCATGGGTTGTCTTGGTCGTCCATGACACATCCAATGAGGTTAGGACATGTTTCAAGTTCATTTCATATTATTAAAACAATATTTTTACCTTAAACTACACTAATTACCTCTAATCGCGAATAAAAACTTAATAAGTTACTATTCACCAAAAAATTATTTTTATCCCATTAAACCACATTTTACTTCTTAATGAAAACAATGTATGTCGGATTTTTGAAATTCAAAACACAAAGATGGAAAAGTTTAATTTAAACGGAAAAATCAGTTTTTATAAGTACCACTTAGTGGTTTCACTATTCATAAAAAATTGAAGTTTTTCAGAAAAATCCCAAAAAATCACCCTAAGCATTATTTGATATTACGAATTCAAAAATGAAGTCTATTTTACTAAATTCAAATCATATAAGTCACATTAATTAATTTAATAATTAATTCCCGCTGTCAGAGCAAATAGCGTGTTTTTATGAAACACTAAGTATCAAAAGATTGACACTAGTTTAAGTTTGATTTCAAAGTGAAATTAATTCCAACGACCAATATTGGATTTAATGGTAAAAATATATTCTAATTTCACTTTAAAACCAATTCAAAAGATAATCTAATCATATAAATAAATTAGATTAAAAAGATGTTTTGAATTAAAATACAACATTTTACACTATTCATTAAAAAATGAACTTTATCAGAAAGATACCAAAAATTTACACAAAGTAAATTTTGATGTCCCAATTCTTAAGAAGAGCTTTATTTGGTCCAAAAGGATGTATAAGAGTGAACAAAACTATATTTAATGACGGTTCTCCATCAAAAGGCGATAAGTGATCCTTTAGTGAAAACTAGGGCATATACGCCTAAAATTGATTTTTTTCCGTATTTTATGCCTTTATCTTTTATTGGATAAATGTAAAAACATTTAAAAACATATATAATAATATTTTATTTATTTCTATCAATTCTTGCCAATACAACGGCTACATGTTATCTACCATTTAAAGTAATATTATTTTATTATTAGAGTGCAACGTAAGATTCCCAAGAAACTCGTTGTTGCGTGTTGGGTATGCCATCGAGCAAAGCGTCCCCTTTAAAGTCATATTAATATTTTATTCACAAATATGGATAAATATGAAAATGTCATATTCTTTATTTACCTGTGGTGTTACAGTTGTTCTGTAATTCTATTGTGCTGTAGAATTCATTCCAAGTAGATCATGAGGTTTACCCTAGCAGTTACATGCTGGTACACTTGCTTGACCTACAGAGGGCCATGAGAACCAGGTGTATAGACCATAGAGAGAATGGACATTGAGGGCTTCTCTAGATTGTCATTATAATTTACGATGTGACACCATAGTGGTAATTGACGTTGAGTGCTTCCCCATAGTGGCTGTTGTTCCTTGATGCATGCCATAGGGGGAATGATACCTTAAGTGCATCCCTAGAGCACCTTTAGTACATATACGAGATTATAATGGGAATTGATTGTTAGTGCATCCTCATAGAGTCTATGATTAAGCTGATACAGAGGGGTTAGACTGAGTGTACTGCCAAGAGGGTTTCTTGTACTTGTTAGGTAGGACTAAAGGGGATAGGTTATGATTACTTCCCTGAGAGTTAACTTGTGTTTAGATTCTTTCTTGTGTTTCTATGTAGGACCAGAGTTGATAGGCATTGGGTACTTCCAAGAGGTTTACATTTTGTGTTTATCTTCTTTGTTTAGCTATTGCAGGTTATGTGCTGATTTGAATGCTTTAAACTTTGGATTGTTTACTGCATAGTGCATTCCTATTTACTGCTTTCAATAATTTTACCTGTCATATACTCACTAACTGTTAGCTAGAGATCTTTGGTTGGTTGGCTACAAGGATTTAGTCTCAAACCCTATTTGGGTCATTCTTTTGGGACCAAACAGATTATATTGTTGCAGGTATAGATAAGGGCAATCTAACTTCTACTTATAGTACTTGACTTTTTTTGGAGCTGGAGAGCATGGGACCAAGCTATGACTTTCGATTATGAGGAGTTTATCTTCTTTCTTTTGCAATTTGGTTAAGTACAATTTTATGCCAGCATTGTGAAATGTTTGGCTATTTTCCTAGACATATGTACCATGCATCATTTTATATATGTGTTCTCTAATTTATTCCTTTAGTCTTATGATGTTACTATTGTATTCCATTATCAATGCTTCCACTCTTGTATGTATTTGTTACTTCTACTGTGTACTCTGCCAATGAGGGTATAGTTTCTCCACAATCACACCAAAGGCCCTCGATGCCAGTCGGTAGCCTCTGGCGTTCGGGGAAATACACTTGAGGCCATGTGACTAACTGGGTACAGGGCGCCTCTAGGTGGCTTTCAGAACCGAGATGTTACAAATGAGCGATAATAATTTGACTGAGAAGGATAATAACAGAAACACATTCCATTTAATATTTAAAATAATCACAATGTGGAAGAAATAATTTATAATCAAATGAATCCATATAAATGATCACATACTCTTGAAACATATCCATATATATTCTAAATAAGTGAATATTCAATTTGACATAAAAAATATCATAATAAGGGAATGAATAATTTTGAATATCTGAAACTATCAAGACCATCTGAAAGACATTTTAAATATGTGTGTTGATCCCCACCTAATTTGGATAACTACTTTTTCTCATGAGACATGTCAATCTATCGAGGCTCATTCTATAATTTATCCCACCGATAACAAACTATGACCAATGAATTCCTTATATGAATGGGGTGAAACATAATCCTTATAAACATTCATATATAAAAACTGACATATAAAATTTCAATACCTACCGCAATAAAACCCATTATAATAAACCATCAAGAACAATATTGTTCATGGAAATATAATTTTAAATCCTCATTAAAACTAATTATAAACAATCCAAATAAATAATAAGGATTATATAAATTAAATAAATCCCATACTATTCATATGTACAATAATTTGTTGTTGTCTTAAATGAAAAATATACCATAAAAATTTCATTTGAATCATTTTGAGTAATATATAATTTTCACCTTCAAAATAATTTTTTTTAAATGATATTTTTAAAATATAGTAATTTTAGATAACCTTGTAAATGATTTTAAATTATTATTAATACAAAGATTTTTCCTAACATCATAGAATTTTGTTCATTCCAAACATGTCAAAACAATGATTCCTTTTGCAATTTTTTGTAAAAAGAAGACATTCCTGGTTTTAGAAATAATAAGAAAATTTCATTAAATACATTTTATAATGATACAAAATGGTAAAATATTCATTAATTAATCATTTTTAAAATGTTAAAAACATTTATAAAACCATTTTTAGAAAGAATGGATTTTGATGGAAATGAATTTTCATGCGAAGAGATAAATCAAGTGATATTTTCAAAAAAAATACCAAATTAGATAAAGTGTAAAGGTGTGGGAATACTATAAAATTACATGAAAAAAATTATTTAGTAGCTATTTTAGATGAAAATTTATTGATTATAAAATTAAAATATTGAATAATTATATCACGTGAGACTTATGAAAAAAAGAATATTGAATAAAAATGAGAGCGTCAAATAAACCCTAACCAATTAGGTAACATCCGAATCAAATGCTTCATACAAAGAATCATAAAATGAAACAATAAATGACATAAATATAAATATATTAATTAAATAACATATCAAATTTATATTATGTAAACTTATAAATAGAGGAAGTGATGAATATGACGTATGTATCAGGTATGTTAATGTGAAATGAGAAAACCTTAGCAGGGTTTTACTTCTATTAAATGTGTTGAAAACACAAATATAATGGTTTTATGAATGTTTTTAATTTATAAAGGGAACATAATAATAATATCATATGTGATCCAATTATAACATTTAAATCTCATTTTTATAATTATATTTTATTATTGTCAATGATTCAAGTGTTAATTGAATTGTTTTCGGGTGCCTATTCAGCCATGAAAGTTACTATTTTTTTCCATAGGATAAAAATAAATCATCTATAAAAATATAATATTATTATAAATATCATATATTTAAAAATAAACATTAATATAATCATTATATACTACTGGTAATTGAAAATGTGGTGCACCATTCAGTTGAGACAGTAGGTTATATGTACGCCTGAGCGACGATATCATTCCCTTAACAGGTCAATGGGTAATAGACTGTATGATATATTATTTCTCCAAAAATTATATCATTAAACATTTAAAACAAATAATATTTAATATTTCCCATATTACCTTCCACATAAATCTTACACGGAAAATGAATCACATTGCTTTGTGTGGCAGTAGTTCACCATATATATTAGTGTGGTCATCAAATATTAATTAAAATGTAAATAAAGAAGTTATATGTGATATAACAATTATAAAAGTATAATTTTATCATTTATATTATATATAAAAATTAAATGAACCATTATATATATCCATTAGGAAGTTTTATGGAATATGAGTTACATTAGATCATGAGGTTATAGTTTTTCATACAAAGGATCAGTTGTTTTCTGTTCCAATTTGATCATTTATGGAGATGGATGTAGGTTATTAGAATACCAAAATAACATTTCAGTGTATGGGATATAATTTTGGTATTATATAATAATGAGAAAATAATATTTATGTATGTTGAATATGAAATAAATGAAAACGTTAGTATATGAATGGTTCCTCTACATCAGAGAACATCTGTACGTTTCCCCCAAATCCTTCATAATATTGATTTCTTATGAAAAAATATTAATCCAGGATGTTGTGAGTGGTCTAAGTAGATTCTTCAGGTATGTTTCTGTTGGAAAAAATATGTCCATGTATATTGGTTCGAAAAGAGGAAGAACTTTTATAATTGGGGGAATGGGTAGACAATAATTTCTCGAAAAGATATAGTGATGACCACAAATTTTTCCAAGACAAATGCCTCATAAATGGGTTAGCCTTATACCATATTAATTATAGGGTTGAAATATTTCCATAATATGTGTCTAGAGAATTTTTTATATCCTTTTTACTCTGTATGTACACATTTCAGCCCCTGTTAACCATATTTTTACCACAATTCATATAATTTTTTTTATAGTTTTCACT
The DNA here is from genome assembly GCA_963277665.1 of Viscum album. Lineage (NCBI taxonomy): Eukaryota > Viridiplantae > Streptophyta > Magnoliopsida > Santalales > Viscaceae > Viscum > Viscum album. The sequence continues at coordinate 1,816,826,316 of OY728156.1, forward strand.
ATTAATTAGGGACAAGAACTGAGTTGAAATTTTTATATTATATAAATAATACTAATTGAAAGAATGTAATCATTTTTTCCGAATCATATACACATAATTCGATGAATACAATTTAATATGAAATGGTACAAGATATGAACGAGTGGTTTTCCAATTAAAAATAATCATATGTACATCATTTTTTAATATCAAAGTTTACTTTGAAAATGAATCCAATGACATTTTTTTAAATTAATATATTTTAAGTATTTAGTATTTAAAAAAATATAATGTATAATTAAATATTATAAATATTTTTAATTAAAATTCTATTTTCTAAGAAAATATATATATTTTCACTATTTATAAAAATTCAACCTCTAGAAAAATGCCAAAAACTCAATATAAGATATTTTTTATTTTATGATTTCATAAATTATTCTAATTTTATATTATATATTTTATAAATGTGGAATAAATTAATTTTAAATTATGTGCACAAAATGTGGAAAAATATCATTTTAGAAAATAGTGATTTCAAAAAAAAATATTTATTTCATATCCAAATTTTAATTAGTTAATTTAAAATAAAATGATAATTATTCAATTTATTTGATAATTGTGAAATTATATAAAATCAATAATTTAGTTTGGACTATTGATACAAACCAAATTAACAGTTATTCTATAAAGGCCTTGTTAAAATTATAATATTTAAATAGAGTAACATGCTTCATCTAGACTCATTGTTGCATGAAATGAATTCTATTGAAGTGATTGAATTTTTATAAAAATAAATATTGTTTATATTTTGATTTTATAACATTCCCTTAGAATAAATGTGTTTATTTTCTTACTCACTATCAAACATGATGTTCCTGTTTAAAAATTTATGTGTGTTACATTCTACCCCCTTAAATAAAGTATATCCTTATAATTTAATATTGATCATAGTAATCATGGTTTTCAAATTTGAAATATACTTATTTTTAAATGTTCATCAAAAAAGGTTTGATAATTTTTTTTATAAAATAGAAAATGATATATGAATATTATCAAAAATAACACATTACTATGTTTGGATGTAGGAGAAATCTGTTGGGATATGAAAACATGAACATTAAAGAAAATAGTAAAACTAAAGGTTCAATAGAGAGTTAATGTAAACACAGTCATGGGAAATTTAACCACAAAAAAACATAAATAAATGATGAGTTAATAGACCATTGGTTCAATAGAACCGAAAGATATAGGACAATGTTTTTTCCATATATCATTTTCTTAATGTTAAGGGATTTTGTTACCATTATGAAAGAGAACAACTGAAATTGTACTTATGATTTTATCATTTGGTTATGTTTAATTCAATCCATACTTGATATGTAAAACCATTATATTAATATTAAATAGAATTCATTTTTCCTGAATAAAAAATAACATATCATTATAATGACATGTTATTCCTTCTTCCTTTATATATTTTTTAAAAACCAAAGTAGTTAAAATGGTAAACTGATAAAACCAATGTTTTAATTAATCCATTCCCTATATAGATAACCTATTTAGTTGAAAACCATGTTTTTTCAAAATTCAATATCCAAAATAATTGAATATAGATCATTGAAACCACAATATACTCCCCAAAAAATATCAAGTGGCTCATATTGTTTCATTTCAAATATGTGAGTACATTAATAACCATAAAAATGTAATGAAAACATGATTTGATATAAAAAAATATCATGTTTTATGATAAATAAATATATCCAAATATGTCATAAAATTGAGAAAAGATAACATAAACCGTTGATACTCTAACCAATATCATTATCACCATTATGATCCCATAGAAATCTAACTATTATCTTGTCTTCAGTTAGGGTTATCCTTTGTTAATCATGTTCATTCCATGACGTTCAATTATCACGTAATAACATTTCATTATTATTTATTCTGTTAAATATATTTTTTAAATCCATTATGAAATAGTTCTACAGTACAATCCTTATTCATTTCAGGATTCCTATAATCGGATTACCCTTGATAAAATGTTATTATAATATAAATGTTTAATTCAAACACAATTATATTAATAATTCCACTTCTTTTGTGGTATAGAAAGATCTTGACCAAGATTCCTTAGCTTCTTTTAATCTATATTTCCTTGATTCATTGGTAATTAATTTTCAATGTGACCCATCTCCATATATCATGAGCATAAAATATAGAAAATCTATTTCATACCCATTATATTTTGAGCATGGATGCCTTTCTCTCACAATTATAGAGAACTTTCTTTAACTACAAGCAAGTACTAGGTTTTCTCTTTTAAAATTATCACATCTGGGAAATAATTATTTTCCTTCTACCACATGTCAATTTTTTTCTATAGTCATATTATTCTATTTCATCCTATTTAATTCATAATAGATAGAAAATCATTTTTTTAATAACACGTGATATTATGTCCACATATTATGAGAATGTTTAAGAGTCTATTTTCATTAAAAATATTATCATAAACCCATGAATGAAATGATTATCCTTACTATTTGGATAACATGAATTGATTTGGTCCAAATTTCTTTATTGATTTCCCATTTATAAATTAGTCCACACACAACATTAAATCACAAAATTTTGTATCATAATGAATAATCCCATAACTAGTGAAACAATTAATAAAAATTGAAAAAAGTAATAATGGATAATCTCATTATCATAATCCATATTTCTTTGATAATGTTCCCAAATAATAATAATATTTTCAAATCCTTCAAAATTGTCTGTAAAGAAAATATTAGTTATCCTCATCATATCACCTGATGTTCCTAACATAGTGGATAGGAATGATTATTTTCATATAACATGTAATGCTCGAGTCAGTCTGGATGAACACATTTAGAGTGATTACCCCTAGTTACATGTATCCTAGAAGAATGTCTAATTATAGTACATAGAAATGATGCATTAAAAAAACAATATCTATATCATAATAAATTAATAGGATGTTATTCTATAATAATCCTCAATGTCCAACATAGGGTTACCTATGTTTTCCCATATCTTGTTCTCATGGTCTCTACTAAAACCACCCTGATTCGAGCTATAATGAACCCAACTCAAGTAACACAATGATATTTTCTAAAATATTACATTGGCACCAGTTATAGGGAATCATATGCCGATAGACCAAATTATTTATAAATTATGGTATATATGATACATAAATTAGTTTCACATAAATTTTAAATCATATAATACTAAAAAAATTCTTCGAGAAGATCATTATTTTCGTAGTATCTCCCACCATATCAATAATAAAATAATTCCCATTATCTTTTTGAAAACAAGTCATAAGAAATGGGTGAGATCAGGTAATCTGTAAGGGTAAGAATACAATGGAAACTATCCCGAATAAATAATCATAATAAATATTACTATGTAAATAACTAAAACAAATATAATTAACATAAGAAAATATGAATAATATGGAAGAAATAAATGGTGATCAATTAATAACATTTACAAAATCACATATGATTGAAAATTTTCAATGGATATTTTAACTAAAAAAATAGTCACATAGATATAATTGATCTTATAGTATGAAAATGCATAATGTAGTGCATATAAAACAATCATGACTATTCATAATAAATTTAAATATGTGGCTATAAACCCATATAATTTAGTGAATAGACATGTCTAATGAGACATGTCAATTCTTTGGGGGGATCTATATGACTAGGAACCTCCTATAAAATACGTTCTCAAATTCATTACATATATGAAATGGGAAAAAAACTAAACATAATCATTCATATTGTGAATCTACCTTATGAAATGATAAAAAAAATACCATAATCAAGTAATCATAATAATAAACTATTGATAATTTTGATGTGAATGGTAATAATATTGTACATTCTAAATCAAATTTATTAAAATCTATACAAATAATTAATAAGGATGTCATCAATAGAACATATCCCCAATGATTTATAAGTAAAATAATTTATTTATTTCATTGATGAATTTAAATAACATAAAAATTTCATTAAAAATAATTATAAGGAAAATATACCCTTGACATTGAGATTCACCTAAAAAAATTCTCTAATTTTTATTAAAATAATATATTTGAAAATAACCTTTAAAAAATTTTAAAATGGGAATTAAAATATAAATTTTTCATAATATTAGAAAATTTATTTCATATCATACATGTTGAAATAAATATTATTTTCAGATTTTTAGTGAAAGAAAAATTGTCATTGTCAAGAAAATAACTTGTTGATTATATTCCAAAATAATAAAAAAATTAATAATAAATAAAAATTTCATTACAAAATATTGTTTTAAAGGTTAGGAATATTTTGAAAACAATTTTACTGAAAAATGGATTTTTATTAAAATGAATTTTCGACTGAAGAGATATATAATTTCATATTTTATTTAACATAGTTTTGCAATCATTATATGTAACAAATGATGGAAACTGAAAATATTACATGTAAAACTGAATGAATTTACTTAGAAGAAGAAAATATATTAATTTTAGTTTTTAAATATTTAATAATTTCCATAATGGAGACTAAAGAAAAATAATCCCATATAACGATGAGATTTTGAAATAAACGCTGACTACTTTGGTAAAATTTGAATCACATACCCCATAAAAGAATTAATCATAAAATTAACCATTAAATACCATGTAGATAATTATATTAATTATATGAAATATAATTGTGTAAATTTTGTGCAGTATAAAAAATAATGAGTGGTGAATAGGGTGTATGACTCCTTGATATAAAAGTGAGAAGAAAAACCCATACCACATATTCAACATCCATTGTTTTTGTATCAACCTATTATATAACGGTTTTAATAAATTATTAATTAAAATTTTAAAGTAAAAACATTTATAATATCATATATGATCATTTTATAATAATTTACCATAGGTTTTAAATTAAACTTCATTATCTTCAATGTTTTTTGTGTTAATTGCATTGTTTTTTCATGCATGATTTGTCAGGATAGTTCCATTTCATTTAAATAATATAAAAATAATTCATTTTTAGAATTTCAATATTGATATAAATATCATATTTTCTCATTATATAAATTTTTATAATCATTCCTTAATGTTTTTCATGGAAAACAAGTCTAATTGCAATGTGGAGATAGTTGATTGTACGTACGCATGAGTGATGATATCATTATCTTGATGGATGAATTTGTAAGGGGGTTTATGATATATTAAATTTAAATAATTGATATCAATGAATATATATCATACATATTAATTTAATTCAATGTAAAGAGTATGTGAAAAAATCACATCTCAATGTAAGGCCTCCTTGCACACAAGCGACATTATAATATTTTAAATAAAATGGAAATTAAAAAAATATGTTTTTAAAAATTTAATTCAATAAATATAATTATATATTACTATATATAAACAATAAATCCATATTTATATCTATATGTGAGAGGTTTCAAAAGAAAATGAGTTAAATTAGTTTGTATGATGGTAGGCTGCCATATACACAATCAACCGTCTGGTTATTCAATTTATCGGAAGTAGGTATTGATAAGTTATTCCATTAAACTAAAAAAATTTAAGTATATTATTTTTTCTTGTTTATTTATATTATAATTATTTTACAAGAAGTCAGTGATGTGGAAGATGAAATAAAATGAATATGATCATTTATGAACATTACATGTTAATCTAGAAACTTCTTGAGGATTTCACCAAAAGCAATCCTACAAAAGATATATGATGTTTTTTTTCAAGGGATTAAGAATGATATATTCGTAGAAAATGTCCATAAAATGCATTTGTAATTGTGAAGAGGGGAGGAGAGCATGTGGCTTTTTATTTGTGGGGGAAATGACCTACATGGAATTTTAAAAAAAAGAAGATATACACACTATTTTCGCATAAAAACATGAAAAATTGGCCTTTATTGAACAATTGAGATTATATGGTTGATATAAGGGCATAAAATTGCTGTTCGACAAGTTTAACCTCATTTTTATCCATTAACATCGTTGTTTGACACACTATTAAACCTATTTTTACAATAATCATGGTAATTTATTTTAACTATTTTCACTATTCATTATGATAAAATGTTAATTTGAATTTACTATATAGTATATATTATTATTATTCAAAATATGAAATCCACATTTAGAAATTTAATTCTTAAATATACTAGAATTGAATTTAAAATTTGACTGTAAATGCTACAAAGAGTGGTTCACCAAAGGGAAAATTATGATATGTATATATTGATTTATAATGAAAATTAAAAATTAAATTGATTCGAATGATAAAAATTATTCAAATTGTAATATAATAGACATATTTTTTCATTAAAAGTAAATAAAAATTTAATTTAACATTGTAAACATTCTAAATGAAATGGTAGTTTTTTTTAAATCCTCTTTTTCACTATCCATAAAAAAATTATCATTTTCAGAAAAACCCTAAAAACATCCATAATATAATTATTTTTATTTCTATTTGAAAATGATCCAAATTTAATAAAAATAAATTTTCAATAATTGGAAAATTATAATTTTATATATTTTTTATTCAAAGCGTGACAAAAAAAACTTTTTAAAAATATATTTTTTTCAGAGAATATTTCATTGATATTAAAATGTATCATATTTTATTTCTATTAAATATATAAATGATTAAATTATTTTATAATTTTTTAAGTTATATAATTTTTATAATTCATTTTTTACATGTCATACCCAACAATTTGATAGCTGTTTATAATGTTCATGTTTAAATAATAATATTTGAACACATTCTTGTGTCTTATATAAACCCATTATTGTTTGAATTAGAATCTTTAATTAAATTAAATTTATTTAAAAATGAATATATAAAAAAGTCTTATGGTGTAACATTATCTTTAATTTTTTCATTTCATTTTATAAATTCTATCACTCATGATGTATCTCTCTTAAATTGATGTGGTGTTCCACAAAAAGAATAAATTTTTTTTTGTGGACATGCTAAAGCTAATTGGCCATGCATCATTCCAAAAACCATAATCCGACTCTAGCCTATGAATTCAAATCATCCATAATCAACATAAATAATTAACCAATACCTATAACCTACAAATAATAATAATTATTTCCCGATTACCCATGTTCCATTGTGGCATGACCAGGGTGAGCATGAAACATAGTAGGTGACCACCAATAATGTGTGTGTGTAAAACAGGTTTGTACAAAGTGCATGTAAATGGGATATAGTGGAAAAATATAAAAACAATTTACAATTTTAATATAATTTAATGAAAACAAAAAACAACTAAATCCCCTCTTTGCAGTAATACCCAAAGTTTTGAATAATGTTATTTGTATTTTGGTATAATTAATTATCAACTATTCAAAATTATTCTAGTAGTGTGCTGATTCAAATCATGTGGCATAGAAACATAAAAATCACCATTTATTATTTTCCTAGCCATGGGAATAATACCAATAGTAATTTTTTCCACTCTAATAGGTGTTTTATCATCCAAATCTTGTCCTATATATCCAATTTTATAATTAAACTCAACTACTATTTCTAATTCATATTTTAATGAGTAAATTTTAAATAAAATTTAAAAATTTAAATTTCTATTATCCGAAACAATTCACCGAGACCATTTCACATTAAAATAAAAAAACCAACATGTATTTAACAATTAGCTAAATTTGTTTCTAAAATACCATTTCTGAGAAAATTTCAAAATATAATTTACCACAAACAAATTCGAAAACACAAACACACACCATCAATACCATTATATATTTTCATTTCCAAATAATAAAATTACTAATACGAAGACCAATCCAGTAAAAATAATTATGAGGTATATGTAGTTCAATGGTAATTAATTATTGAAATAAAAAAAACAAATCTAATTAATTTTAAATTAAATTCTCAGAAAACTGTTATGACCTCTGATATTGAATCCTATAAATATATTTATATAAATGTGTTAATTAAATGGAACTAAATAACATTATCCAAGACATTAATTTAATTTTTAATGGATGATAATAGTTACCATGTCCCGAAAAGCTTCTTCCTTACAAAAAACTGACCTTGCCTGCATTTTTGTTGCCAAAATCATAGAATAGTTAGTAAAAAAATAATTCTAATAAGAACAATTAACTATAAAAAAAAATCTAAGAATTCATAAATAAATAAATGGCAACCAAAAAAACTGACTACACTTGAATAAAATAACAGTCACTAATAACTTATATTGTAATCCCAACCACAATTAACGTGAAACCCATTTTTGAAAACACCATTATAACCAACAACATGATTTTATTATAAAAAACCCATATAAATTTATTTCACAAAAAAACCAAACAAAAATTCTAGAAAATAATGTAAAATTATCATTTTAGAATATCCCCTACATAATACAAGAACAAACCACAAGACACTGTTTTGATTCCACCATGATTTTTTGGAATCATCACTAAAAACTGTAAAAGTAAATTCTATGATTAAAGTGATGTTTGAGGGACATGAATGACATTTTCTTCAATTACATCATTAACACAAAAATATTTATGAATCACTTAAAAATATTCCATTATTATAGGATATCAATGGAGGAAGAGGTGTGAGGTTCCATTGTCCATGTGCATGTGAGAGGTGGACAAATGAATAATATGAGAAAAAAGAGGAAAATGGAAAAAAGACAGTTTAATGAGCTACATAGTTTGGAATCATGGGTTTGAAAATGATATTTCAACTTTGTGATTTTAATTTCCCATAAATATCTCTCCTGCATGGTTGAGCTACACTTTTTACCAAACCATGAAAAACAATTTGAATTGGAAAAACCATGGATGAAAAATATTTCACAATGTTTGACTACAATAAAGAAGAAATTGTGCTTGAAAAACCAATTGTATACCCTGAAACCTAGTTCACCCTCAAATGAAGCTAGTTTTCTCAAAACAATTTGCTAATAGTTCCATATAACTATGAAAAATAGAAATTGAACCGAAATTATTCTTACGTAAAGGTTACAAAATGATTTTCCCTAAATTGTGCAAAAAAAGTACAACCTAGTTAGATATCTCTAAACCACTAAAAATTAAATCAATACTCCCTATATATTCCCAAAGACCTAGGGAACATATAATTCCTCATATATTGTATGAAACCATCACACAAGTTTCTAAATATCATGTAATTTCATTCCAAGGTCTAGCTCAAAGTATGACTAGTAAAATAAATAAATGATTATATTTCCCCAAAAAATACAAGCTCATATGTACACAAGGGTTATTAAAAATTAAAATAAATAATCTTTTAACATACCTTAGGTTGATCCTTGGGATATTTGGTGCAAGAGGAATTCAATTATATGGAGCCCAAGGAGTCACCACTCGTTCCCAATTAAAAATCGTAAGTGATATTCACCTTATTTATTATTTTACATCTTATTTCTATAAATGGAGAACTAAGACCTTATTAAACCTTATTATATCACTTATATAACATAACATGCAGTTTGTCATTTTATTTTTCATTTTTAACCTGGAGAAGGATTAATATTTATTCTTTATGCATTATAAATTTTCTCTCATGTATCAATATCATTATCATTGTCAGAGGACTCATCATCATTAACACCTTTTAATGAAATTATTATAAAGGATTCATTGGCCTAATTATATTCTTTTCCTTATTTCTCATGTTGAAATTTAATGTTTATCTCAGATTTGATGATATATTAAATTTATCATTTACCGATAGGTTTTTGATTTCTTTCACTTTCTATATAACTATCACATTAGTTTTTTATGATTTAGGTAAAACATATGTAATATTCATCCCAAAAGTTTATTTTTTAAGAGTATCCCCATGATATATTTTTTAATTCCAAATAACATCAAAATTTGTAAAAAAAATATATCAATTTTTTTTGGATTCATAGTAATTATTTCATAGCATTTTATATATAAATCAATTCCAGTATCTTTAACATTATTTGTTGCAACATAAGTATCTTCCATCAATTTAATGATTTCATGAGTTGTTTTTCATATAGAATTATGATTAAACTGATTTTGTTATAAAACAAAATATAAGGGGTTCATAGATTTATTATATAATTAATAAGTAATGATATCATTATGATTATATTTTTCCGCAATTTACATAGATGAAATATAATCGTGCACAAAAATAATCCATACATGATAACCAATATATCTATAAATGAATGATATTCATGTGTTCCAATAAATATTATTGTTGGTTAGAGTGGAATCTCAAGAGGGTGTGAATTGAGTTCCTACATAAAATATCTATTAGAAACCTTATTATAAAGATCCCATAAATTTGAAATGACCCAGTTAAATAAGTAAGTAGATATGTAAATGTCTACTTGGTCAAGAGATTTCCCTAAGAGGGATTATTCCACAGTAAAATTAGTGTAAAAAACTTCTTCAACTTTTGAAAGAAGATTAATGAATTAAACATATACACACAATAACCAATACTAACTATCAAAGTGAATGAAATATAGTTTTATGTTTTAGAAATTATGAGAAACATAAAATAGATAAAATAGAGTATAAAAATATATAGTGTGTAGTAAAGTTAAATAAGTGGTTAAATCTGAAGACTAGACTTAATCCTCTCCACTTTGTGATCAAACTCTATTATGTAGTTTATATTAATAATAAACTTGATACACAACCTGTATTGGGCATTTCAATAGTTTTCAAAAACTGTCGAGGGTTCACACCCTCTATCATAGTTCTTTATGAAAAAACAAATAGTATAGACCACACATGATATCTTCCACACATATTCATGTGAAACAAAATGTAATAGATGTTTGGTGTGAGGATATTCAATATCCTCCAGTTCAAGCACATTGGAAAATGTGTGTGATAGACAGACAGACACACATCTCAAAAATGTAAAAAGAAGGAACATAATAGAGCTATGATTATAAGATTGATTTTAGAATGATCATAGTTTTTTAGTTCATCTATTGGCTCCTTGGAGTTAATAATTTGATGTTGGAGTCTTTCTCTTATAGTTATCTTCAAAACATATTTTTGAAACTCCAGGTTCTAATGCTCAATGTTCTGCTTCTGGTGTTGATCAAGGGTTGATGAGGCACATAAGGCAGAAGTGAGTTTTTCACAAAATGAAGTTCGAGATTATTTTGTATTCATAGTGTAAGTGATGGGTGGTTCTTCTTTGATCTAGCAAGTAAGCCCCTTCACATGAAATGATGCACATCGTATACAACACTAATTCACCCACATGTTTTAATTTTTTTTCTCGGTCTTCTCTATTTATATTTGAGGTCTGACAATAGGAATGAGTAGATCACATGTGGTCCTTCTCATACCTCGTACTGTTCCCAGATATGGTTTCTAAATACATCTATAATCAGCATTAACAAAGGTTAGAAGCATTTAATTTATAAAATATGACAGTTAGAGTAATATTAATAATTTGAGAATGTATAAAAGAGTAAGAATCGGTAGACTTGTAACAGTATCCTTCACATCAGTAGGATTCAACAGTAGGAGTACAACAGCAACCTTCATCAGTGAACTTCCATCGATAACCTATAGCGGAAGATGTCAATGGTAACCATCAATGGTAGCCTTGCATCAGTGGCCTTTGTATCTCTTACCTTGCATCGGTGACCTTTCATCAGTGACCTTTACATCGGTGACCTTTGAATCAGTGACCTTGCATCGGTGACCTTGCTTCAGTGACCTTGCATCAGTGACCTTTGCATTGGTGACCTTGCATCAGTGACCTTTGCACTTAGATAAATTTTTCACTGCGTGATTAAATAAGAGATAAGTGAGATTAAAAATACATAGTTGTTACTTTTATATAAAAATAATTTTCACATAAAACAATATCCTATAAGAAAAACAAGATGATCTATATAAATGAAACATGATTTAGGATTATCAAAATAGGTGAGTCCAACAATCTCCACCTTTTTGATAATCACAAATTATGTTAGTATTTTCTAAATTAAGTTTAAGCACATGTTCTAATATCATAAGAGGTCTGTATAATTACATTTGAACCATGATTATTATGATAAGAAAATATAGATAGGATGGATATGCAATTTCAACATAAAAACTTTAACATACTATTTATCTTTCTTTTTTATTAACAAATAAAGGTAAGACAAATAGAAATAGAAGATGATTTTTAATTAAATAATCAATAGTATATTATGAAAAAATGAACAAAGATCCCTATCAACTAAGACATCCCACATTCAACTCAGATCAGAAATGTCAAAGGGAGATTTTTATTTGTAAGTGGAGGAGGCATGGTCTATAGATAGAGGGATAGGCCAGGGATGGCAGTTAGCAGAGTTGGAGGAGCTGCAATAGAAGCATCAGTAGACTAGTAGTGAGTATATCTCTAAGAGATCATAAGGGTTAAACTTATGATGTCCTAAGAAGGAGACATCATGTGTGAAGCACTGGTAGATCCTGAAGCAGCTGAGGTAGAATACAAGGCTGGAGGAACAACGATGGGAGTACAATCCACATAGAGGAAGGGAAAAAGAAGATTCCTGATATCTATAAAAATACATCCTCCTCTTTCCATGGCTGAAATAAAATAATCCTTATTTTCCATAAATTTCTCTAAGTCAAAAGTCAATTCTATTATCCGGCTAACCTAATCCTTGAAGGCATGTGTAACAGGTGGAATCCTCATGTTCTCCAATAATTACTTCAAGTTACCATCCATCTAATTATTGGAATTGACCTGCTTGTATTAGAAATTACCTTTATCTTTGACGACCTTCTGATCTTGAGCATATTCCCTTAGATAATTTCCCACTGGGTTATGAATGTCTCTGGTAGTGAAAATATCATGAGTCAGAGACTAAGGATCAGAGGTACTGGTACTAGTGAACTTCTCAACTTCTTCTCTGACAATAGTTCAGAATTCTTCTAGATCAACAGGAAGAGGGGCTGAAGATGAAGAAGATGCACACATATGTACTATAGTTAAATCTACATTCTCCTTAAAAGATTTTGTCATCCCACTAATCATCTTTTTCACATCATCATCTTGGCCACTCACATGCGTCTCCATAAATTTTTTAAAGTCCTCAATCACAGTGACCATTTTCTGAACTAGAATTTTAATATAACTAAGATATTTGTCCACCCGAGCCATTGAATCCATGTATGCATCTAAATGGAAAATAGACTGCTTCATAGAATCCATAGACTCTGCTAATGCTCTTACCTGATTATGACATTCTTTGACCACATGTGACGCAGCTGTGTGAGAGGTAGAAACAAGTCTTTCAATTGTAGATGTGACAACTACTTGATTTTGAGTCACAACCCTACCTAAACCAACTAATATCTCATCAATGAGGCTCCTCATATCTGAAATTATTGATTCCAAATCAACATTATTCATATAGTCTCAAGGAAAAAGTACTACTAGATGCACAATAGGTTTTTCTGAAATAGTTGGGAACTGGAGGACATCTGATAGGCTGGTCATCATCAAAATCTCTATAATCTAAACCCAAAACCACAAAACTAGGCTCTTCTGACCAATATTCTATCCCAATAGTAATAAAAAATGAGCCTGTAGCATCATATTCCTCCCCCTCACTTGGAGCATTATCTATATCAGCCACATCCATCTCTATTAAACCTTCTTGATAAACATCATTTTTAAGAAGTTTTAATTCCACTTCCACTACATAATCTTCAACAACTTCCAAAAAAATTCCATCTTTAACTAAATGAGCAACATATTCTCTAATACATTCAACCATTTCTGGGTGTCCAATAAAAGGACTGCGACTTATACATTCTTCTTCAAAATCATCAAAACTAGTCTTAAAGTCAGCATGACTAGATTCAGTGTCCTCATCCACATCTGAGGTCCATCAAATGTATCTTAAGCCATTTTCTGCCCCTTTATGTTCACTAGTTTCATCATCATAAATGTACCTTAGGATTGTCTCCCTTCTAGGAAATGTCTTTGGTGGGAAAGGTGAACCAAAGGATACAATATTAGAATTAGGATTGGAGGTAAGTTCAGAATCACTCCTGTCATCTATAAGATAATCCTCTCTTTCTAGCACATCAGCAACCTCTTCTTCTTCATCTGAATAAGCAAGCTCTACTTCAGCAGGCTTTAAACTAGGATCTATCTTATCCTTAAACCTAGTTGTATGAGTGACAGGGTTTAATTCCTTATAAATCATAGCCTAATCTTGCACTCATATTCTATTCCAAGGGTTCTAATTGATCTTCATCAACTTAAAAATCACATTTGTATTGCAGAAATTGTCCCTCACTACAATTGTTTCCTCCATATCTCTAGAAAATTATTTCACCTTCAACATCAAGGATATAAATCTAGAATGAAATAAGGCATTGTATTTGGAACTGGGCTTTATCATATCAACTAATTCGATTATCAGTAGCCTACCTAGATTTATCTTATGTCAATGATTCAAAAAATATAAGAGAAAACATTCTAAAATTTCAATGTATCAAAGTACCCTTTCCTAGGACATAAGACATGCTGGAAAAACATAACCCAAATATTGTCTTCTCCATCCATCTTAGTAGTAGTGACTTTCCTAGGGATCCCACTCCCTGTTAGTTCAGCTAATGATTATTCATAGCAGAAGAACTCAGTAGTAGGAGGCACCAATCCTGAGTTGTAATCACAAATCCCTTCAAGTGTTACTCTCAGACACTCAGCCTATTCGACGGAGGAAAAACTTGTACTCATTTAATTTACCATTTAAGTCATTCTGTTCTCATACTTATTCTATTCTAATTTCAAAAAATAATAAAATTCTTTCACTAACATCGGGTAATAGGGTCCATTGTTGTCTAAAAAAACACTCGACCCAACCTTGAGCTTCATGTTCCTTCAGCACTAATGTTTTTCTCATCAGCAACCATTCATAACTGATCACTTTTTGAACCATGATCTTCCTCTTCGACATATGAGGGTTCACCAGCTTTTCCACTTCGTGGATTCCACTTCTCGACTTAGCTCGATGTCTCTTTGGATTTGGTGCATCCCCTTCATCACTAATCATCGGTCTCTTCAATCATGACATACAATCTGGAGTAGTTCGAGGGTTTTAGAAGAGGGTTAGTTTCTAATATTAGGGAGAAAATGGTCCTGGAGAGAGTCTGAGGTAGATCAAAATGTCGTATGAACTTTTAATTTTATCACTTAGGGTTGAAAAAAAATAGATAAAAGAAATAAGTAAATCCTGAAAATATTTCAGATTCTGGTAGAGAAAATTCTATGTCCTAGAAAATTTCAACTATCGGTAAGGTGACAACAGTGAGGTCCTAACGATGAAGTCTATCGGTGAGTTCCTAATGTTGAGGTCCTAACGGAGAGGTATATCAGTGAGGTCCTAACGGTGTGGTCCTAACGGTGAGGTCCTAATGGTGAGGTCTATCGGTGAGGCCCTAATTCCTTAACAATTTATATTTCCTAACCCATGTTTTATGTAATTTAACCTCTCAGAATTAAAAGTATTTGTGAATATATCCTCCAATTGGTGTTCAGTACCATTGAATTCAAGAGTGATATCATGTATTTGATAATGATCACTCAAGAAGTGATTTATCACATCAATGTTCTTTGTCCTAGCATGAGATACTAGATTTTTAGAGTTGTTAATAGCACTTGTATTATCACTCATTATAGATACATGTTTGAATTGATATCCATAGTCTTGTAAAGTGTGTTTCAGCCACATAATTTGAGCACAACAACTACCGTCTTCTATATTTTCAGATTCGACAATAGATAATGCAACAAAATTCTATTTCTTACTACACCATGATATTAGTGACTAGCTAAAAATGTGGATTGTTCTAGAGGTTCTCTTTCTATCTAACTTGCATCCCGAAAAATCAGCATTCGAATAACTGATTAAGTCAGATTATTTTCCTCTTGGATAAAACAGTCCTATGTTTTTAGTATAGTGGAGATATTTAAAAATTATTTTAAGAGTAGTTAAATGATATTCTTTGGGATTGGATTGAAAATGAGCACACATGCATACACTAAACATAATATCTGGTCTGGTAGCAGTAAGTTTGAGAAGACTCCCAATCATACCTCTGTAATTGGTTTGATCCAATGGTTTACCTATTTCATTAGCATCCAACTTACATGTGGCACTCATAAGTGTATCAATACCTTTATTGCAGTCCAACCAAAATCTTTTCAAAAGATCCTTGGTATATATTCTATGATATAAAAAATACCATTTTTATTTTGAAAAATATGAAATACAAGGAAAAATTTATGATCCCCCATTAAACTCATTTAATATTAATCTTTGATCATTGTATAAAAATATGTACATAAATGATTTTTAGAGGAACGAAAAACAATGTCATCTACATGAATCAGTACTATTAGAGCATCTTTGGAAATCCATTAAAAAATAGTAGGATGTGATATTCCATTAGTTAACCCATTTCAAATAAAAAAAGAACTATGTTTGTCATACCAAGCTCTTCGAGCTTGTTTCAGTCCATATAATGATTTAGAATGCTTAAAGACATAATTTTAAAAATGGGGATTTGTAAAACCAGGGGGCAGTTGAACAAATACATCCTCAACTATTTACCCATTTAGAAATACACTTTTGACATCCATTTGATAATGTTTGAAAATCAGATTAGCTGAATAGGCAAGTAATATCCTAATGGGTTCTAGTCTAGATACAGGTGCAGAGGTTTCCTAATAGTCTATTCCTTCTTCATGATAATATCCTTTTGAAACTAGTCTTTCCTTGTTTCTATCTATATTCCAGATTCATCAACATTATTTCTAAACACCTATTTAGTTCCTATGGTCAATGTGTGTTTGGGTCTTTCTACTAATTCCCAAACATTGTTTATTTCCAACTGATTTAGTTCTTCTTTCATAGCTATCACCCAGAATTAATCATTGACTACATCATTGATATTTTTAGGTTCTAGCTGTGAAAGAAAGGCTTGATGTTCAACTTGTTTTCTATGAGAATCTCTAGTATGTTTTCTCTTTTTATATCACCTACTATAGTGTTTAAAGGATGATTCTTGAGAGTCCAAATACCTCTTGAAATATTTGAACAACACTCCTCATGATTGTCTGTAGGTTGAGATTCACCACGCATAGATTACAGAAAATTTCTAGAATTTGGTTTTCACACTAAAGGTTCACTACCTTTGTCATTAAGGTCAAGAATTGATACATTTTCTTCAGGATGTTCAATAGTGGTTTTTGGTTCATGTGGATCAGCATAATCAAATTTAACAAAAACTGATTCTTCCACACATTTGGTTCTCTTTTGGAATAATCTATAAGCTTTAATAGAGATTGAGTAACCTAGGAAAATTCATTCATCTCTTTAGGAAGCAAACATGTCAAGATTTTCCTTAGTGTTATGGATAAAGACTTTGCAACCAAAAACTCTAATGTAGTTATCAATAGGATTACTATTATTCCAATGATCTTAATTGGTCTTCTTATGAACAAGTATAATTAATATTGTATTGATAATCTAACAAGATGTGTTAATAGCTTCAACCCCAAAATAGACAGGTAGATTATACTCATTAAGCATATAGTCCAGACAATCTCTTGAAGTGTCCAATTTCTTCTTTCTACAATTCCATTTTGTTGCGATGTTCTTGGAGCAATGAAATTATGAGTATTGCTATTTTGTGAGCAAAAAGATTCAATGTCCTGATTTTCAAACTCCTGACCATGATCACATCTCATGGTCATAATTCTAAGTCCACTATGATTTTCTACAGAATTGGAAAATTTAATGATGTAAAAGCATGCTTCACTTTTGTGATCTAGAACGTATACCCATGTATATCTAGAAAAATAATCTATATGAACATAGACTTAGTGCATCCCATTTAAACATGAAAATCTAGATGGTCCAAACAAATCCATGTGAACCAACTCAAGTGGTTGAGATGTAAAAACTTCTTTCTTTGGTTTGAAACAATCATTGTGTAATTTCCTCTATTGACAAGTATTACACACTTTGTTAAGAGGTAATTCCAATTTAGGTAAGTCTCTAACTAAACCATTCTTATTCAGTTTCCTATGTGAGTGCACATTGTAGGGTCCTAATCTTCTGTGCCACAACTATGATTCCTTATGAAACACATCTAAACATGAAACATTTTTCATAGCTAATGAATGTAAATAAACAATATATACATTAAATTTTCTATGAGTTATAAATATTACATAATGTTTAGAATTAAAAACATTGCAAGCATCATTTTCAAATTTGAAATTGAATCAATCATCACAGAGTTGAGAGATAGTTAGTAAATAGTATTTTAATCCATCACGAAAATGTACTTTTGAAATTAATACAGTATTAGGGTTACCAATTTGGCCTAATAAAATGATTGTCCCTTTAGCATTATCACCAAATGTGACATGTTCACCATCAACTTTAGTTAGTCTCTTGAATCACGTATAGTATCATGTCATGTGTCTTGAACATCTGCTATCAAAGTAACATATTGTTTTACAAGAGCTCTTCATATAATTTTCCTACAAAACTGATTTAAGTGAAGGGTTACTTTGGTACCCATATTTTTTTGTCTCCAGAGAGGATAGCATAGAAAACATTAGTAACTCATACTTGTATCATAGGTTTTCTATAATTATCAGATATGTTTTGAAAAATGAACACATTGATTGGTCCTTTAGAGATATTTTTTCAAAAGATAGCCCAAAACATGAAGTAGCAGTGGACTGTCCAGAATTTGGAACAAATTTATTTTTGATAATCCTTCTCTGTCTTGGTTGATATCATATACCAGTTTCATATTTTGGAGCAATTTGTTTTCCTTGCAATTAAGTAAAGTTATCTCTACCAGTAGAAAACATTTCCAAATCCCTTTTTAATTTCTCATTTGATAATTTATGTTCAGTATTTTTTTTAATAACCGAGCACATTTTTCATTATCAATATCTATATCTTACTTAATAATAGAATTTAAAGGATGTTGTATTTTCAATAGTTTATATTTATACTTTATTTAATTAATGGTGTCCTCAATCATTCCACGGTATTCAAATAGCTCATCCTTAGTCATATTATATTTATTTATTTTTGATTCACTTTAATTCCCTGAATAATAAGCATTAGGTATAGGGGAATTTGTTGTTACCTTAGATGTTTCTATCATGAAACACATGTTTGCATGTATTTTCATGTCACTATCAGAAGTGTGAGATCCGCTTGAGATATCTTCTAAATCACTAAAAGTAGCATTCATATCCTTGTTATATCCTTTTCCCTTGTCTTCATATTTCTTCTTAATTTTATGGTTCGGAAAATCAGCCTTCAATTCTCATTTTCATTTATACTCATAGAAGACTATCTCATTTGAATTATCATTCCATTCTATGTCGTTTTCCACTGTCCTTTGTTATCATATCTTCCCTTAATGTTTTAATATATAAATAAATTTTTCTTGCGGTAGAAATTCTTAATCCATCTGGAAAGATAAGCAATCTCACTATCACTATCAGAATCTGAGTCTCCACTGGTGGAAGTGTCTACAAGAGTTTAAACTTTTTCATTTTCATTGTGCCCTGAGGAAGCAGTCTTGAATGCTACATATTTTTTTCTTGGTTCTTCATATACATCTTGATTTACCTTAAGATCTTCTTCATACATCATAAGCATACCAATTTGTTCCTTTGCTGGTATATTTCCTATGTCACAAGAATCATGGATAGGAACAAAAGTTCTTGTCCATCTATCGGGTAGGCATCGAAGAAATATCATAATCTGATCCTTATTGTCCATTGGTTTTTCAAGCAAACTCCTAGTATTCACTATTTCATTGAAACAGGTACACATTTTAGATATAATCTCATCAGGATTCATTTTAAAATTTTCAAATTTATTAATATAGGTATTTAATATCATTTCATTAACATTGGTCGTTCCCTCATCAGAGATAGATAAAGTATACCTAATTTCAAATGCAGTTTTACAGACAGATGTTCTATTTAATTCATCATCACCTAGAGAACATTACAATGCATTCATTGCCTTACAGTTATTACTGTATATATCTTTAGTCAACTAAGACCATGTTTTTATAGTAGTAGTAGGCAATTCATGTTTTTATTCAATTTTGTCCTAGATTTCAGGTCGCAAGCTTTCTAGATACATTTTCATATATAATTTACACTAAGCATAGTAATTAACATTAAATAAATGTAGTTTATTAGTAGTAGTACCTTCAACTCTGTTTTCCATAGTTTATTAGAATTTTAAAGAACTGAAATTTTCAATATGACAGAAATTTTAAGATCATTATGATACAACTAATAACACAGTTAAGAAATTTGACAACTTTCACAATAGTTAAAACCTTTGATACCAATTATCGGTTAGAGTGGAATCTCAAGAGGGGGTTGAATTGATTTACTAATTAAAATTTATGTAAAAAACACGATAATAAAGGTCCCCAAAATTTATAATGGCCTAGTTAATTATAGTAGTATATATGTAAATGTCAAGATGGTCAAAAGGATTCTTGATGGGTGATTTGTATTCAGTTAAATTAGTGTAAAAAACTGCTTCAACTTTTGAAACATGTTTATTGAATTAGACATGTACAATCACTAACCAAAACCATCTCTCAAATTGGATGCAAAATAGCTTTAACTTTTAGAAATTATCAGTAGAGGAAAATAGATAAAGTATAGTATAACATAATATAGTGAATAATAAATTTCAACAAGAGGTTTAGTCTCAAGCTGAGACTTAATCCCCTCCACTTGGTGTTCACCTACCACCAAGAATTTTATATTAACAATAAACATGATACAAAGCCTGCATCAGGCTTTACAATAGTTTTCACAAACTATTCACACCCGCTTCTACATTTCTTCATGGAAAAACAAATTTTACAGACCACACCCGGTCTCTTCCATAGTTATTTGTTGGAAACAAGATGAAAGAGAATTTTGGTGTGAGGATATTCAATATCCTACAGTTCAAGAACATGAGATAGTGTGTATGAAAGGTACTCACACACACTTCTCAGAAATGTAAAAAGAATAAACACAATATAGATATAATTTTAAGCATGAGTTTAGAAAGCTCTATGTGTTTATAGTTCATATATTTACTCCTTAAAGTGAAGAATTTTATGTCAGAGTCTTTCTTTGAAAATTATTTTCAAAACAGAGTGTCGCAACTCCTTGTTATAATGTCCAGTGTTTTGCTTCTGGTGTTGATCAAGGGTTGATGAGGCATATATGGTAGAAGTGAGTTTATCCCAAAATTATCTTTGGGATGCTTGTGGGTTCGCATTGTAATTGTTGGATGGTTCTTCTTTGATCTAAAAATAAATCTTCTTCACATGAAGAGACGTGCTTCGTATGACACACTACATCACCAACTTGTTTTAATTTCTTTCTTGGAATTCTCTTGTTATATTTTATGGCCAACAAAAGGAATGAGAAGATCACGTGCGGTCTTTCTCATACCTCATACTATCCACAGATACGGTTTCCTGAAACATCTATAATCAGTCTTAATTAATGTCAAAAGCATTTAATTTATCAAATATGATCATTATAATAATCTTAAAAATTTGACAAAGTATTGAATTGTATGCATCGGTAGACTGGTAAGGGTAACCTTCATATTGGTAGGCATCAATAGTAGGTTTACACTCACAACCTTCATCGGTGACCCACCATTTCAAACCTACAACGGTAGCTTTCAACTGTATCCTTCAATGGTAGCCTTGCATCAGTGAACATTGTATCAGTGACCTTGCATCAGTGACCTTGCAGCGGTGACCTTTTCATCGGTGACCTTGCACTCGTGAACTTTCCTCAGTGACTATAGCAATGGTGACCTTGCATCAGTGACCTTTGCGCTTAGTGAAATTTTGAACTATGAGCTTAAACAAGAGATAAGTGAGATTAATAATATATAGTTGTTACTTTGATATAAACATAATTTTCAAATAAAATAATATCCTTTAATAAAAATATTCTCTATATAAATGAAACATGATTTGGGATTATCAAAACAGTTGAGTCCACCAATTTTTAATACCACCAAATAATTGCAGAGAACCCGTAGAGTGTCCTTTGGAACCACCACAAGTGTTTAATGAACATGACATTTTATAAAGATCAATCAATAAAAATAGTTAAGATTGGAAAATAAATAATTTATAATATGTATATTTTCGAGAAATATACAAAGATTACCTTTGAAAATAAATTTACTCCAGAGAAAAAATGAAATGGGGAATTTTCATTATAAAAAATAATATAGGGATCATGATGGAAATATCAAAATAAATCCATTAGATATATATATATATATATATATTATATATAGATGAAATATTATATTAATTCATGATTAAGTGATAAAGGAATTCATTTTATGATTGCACTCTATAGTTAATTAATATTACGATGTGCTTGAGATGATGATTACCAATCAATGAGAATATAATATATAAGATATAATGATAATTTCTATATAATGATTACATTATAATGACGGTAATACATGAAAAGGATTAATTATATTTAATTGTATTAATTATTAAATTCAATATTAATATGGAATGTAGATATAATAAATGGGAGATAATGTTACTGATAAAAGAGTTTAGAAATAATTTATTGTGATTCCTTGTATCTGCGCCCCATGGGATGAAAGGTAAATTTATTTTTTCTTTTATTAAATTAATGATCATGTAAACATTCTTTACATATTTATTTTGGAAGTAGCAAGAAACAAATATCCCTTAATTTTCCTGTTGTGAGCACCCATCCTTCACATTATTATTGTGATAACTATTTATAGGGTGTTGGTGATAAGTGAGAGATTTTATTGGGTAAAATAAAATACAAATAAGTTCTTGTATTGCCCAAAATATATAAAAACAAGATAGATATATAGAGAAAAAATCTGAAGGATACTGTCTAATAGATTGATAGGTATGATTTGGATCATGATGAGATTTTTTTGAAAATTGGAGAATCATTGTTATAATTCCATTTGTTCCTTGTAATAATTTTCTCATTACATTTTATGTCATGAATATTTCAATAAGTTCTTTTTAAACCAAATGATACATCATGGAAGTAAATAAAATCCATCCTTTTTAATAAGTCTTTTCAAAATAAATTTAAGGATAGTGGGGTCCTCAATTATAATGTTCTTATATGGTTCTAATCAAATGCCTATAGATATCCAGTATACACCTCGTATCATCAGTGGTAAAACTAGTCTTATGAAATTATGGAAAAAAATTTCTAGGTAACTAGTTATTATCCACAGTGTAGCGGGAGGGATTCTATTTTTTGGTGGTTCTATCCACATCTCACCCCCAGGCTAGTGCTGCATGATGTTCAAAAAATTACTTCATGGTCCATTACATTCATTTAATTCTATTAATTTATCCTACATTTTCCATTTTTAAATTAATCAATCCGTTCCAGAAAAAATCCATGTCTCTTCATTGTCCTTATTTAAAAATTAAAATTTATCTTAAAATACCATTAGATTTTATCATCCAATCCCTAATATACCACATATAGAAACTAATCAAATAAACTCAAAAAAATGACACATTTATAACAAAAACTTTTGTTTTTTTATCATTAAAATATCATTACGATGATATTGGTATAAAATATTATTACTTAAAGAGTATGTATACAAATGGTGTTGAGAAAAGAACACTCAATATTGCTTGTAATATTAATGAATATATCAAATCTAAGTGGTAATTTTTATACTATGGCTAGAATGGATTCAACAAATACCATAATAAATACATTATTGAAGTTATTTTTAAAAACATGTAACTAATATTTAAAGTAGATCCATAATTCATTAATGGAATCAATATAGGAAAGAGATAATGTGATTGGTATAGTGGATGAATTCCCAGATGAAGATCCAAAATAGTTTCCAAAATCTAGTGACTCTGAAGGTTATAAGAAACAACATGACAATGAAAATAATACATTAATATTAATGTCTAATTCATGATAATTTGGAATGTACAATTAGAAATAACTATAAAAATTAAGGAATCATAAGGAAGTGTTAGTGTGAAGGGGAAGAATATCATTTCATATAAATAAGAAGAATAAATCTATGATATGTTTTCTAGTAATGATAAATTGAGAGGTTTTAATGTGTTGTCTATAAGGAATGAATTGTTTAGTTAGTCAAATAAAAAATACACAACTTCAATTATTACATAAATTTATATATTGAAAAACATGGTAACAGAACTAGTGTAAGAATATTCATTTTTAGATTATATAATGAAATGTATTCATAAAATATATAAATATCAATAGAGACATATATACATTCTGAATACAATTCCTAATGGTAAGTAATTCAGAAAGGGAGGCATAAATAAGTCACATAATGCTGTCATTTTAAGAAGTAAACATTCCATGTTTAGAGACAACTTCCAAGAATGTTTCTTCATGAATGAGAATGTATACATCCTCCTTATTCAATTATTTATTTGATTACATGTACTAAATTTAATGCAATTGATATAGTTTATTTAATTGGAAACATGATTAATGTTTCAATAATTTTACAATAAAATGGAAGATGTATCTTACATAGAATATTATAAAAATAATGAGTTTTCATAGGGAATCCCTTTTGTGTTTAACCTCTATGTAGCTTCCAAAAACATGTTCTTGTAAGTTAATATAAAATCTGGGAAACATGCATAAATATTTAATAATAAAGGTTTGTTAATAATAAATTTTATATTTACATTGATAATTATAATGTTTTTATTTATGAGAGATTGGTAGTTGATGAGAAAGTTATGATGAAGGGGATTTATATGTCCTACACATTTAATTTCTAATAAACATTCTAATTCTAATTGTGAACTATATATTTCATGATGAATATATTTTTACAAACCCTAAAGTGATAAATGTTAAATATTATCATTTTTAGGTGGATTATTCTAAAACACTAATGCCTTCGTTAAATAAATTTTGTCATTACAACATGTTATCCAACATAAATATATATAGGACTGACTAAATACCACTTCATTAAATGTATGTGATTCCATTAATCATTAAATTTTTGATCTGACGGTAACTATGAAAAAATTACTAAGAAGAATATATTTTGAATATTTTAGAAAAAGAAAAGAAAAGTCATTAAATGATTATACATTATGCTTTATTAATAACTTTTTATTTTTTTTCAAATATTGTTCATAAGAATAAATTTTATTTAAAATAGACATATTAAAAAAGGTGTTTAATTGTATTAAAAAAAAATCAAAGAGAGAGATTGTAGAGCCTACATATTGATTGTATTTTTTGTTAATAAGGAACATTTTTATTGTGATGAAGCTAATATTATGTGTCTATAATAGATGAGGTTTCACTGATACATAAATATGAAAAGGTTAAATATTATGTTATTGCCTCTAGATACCATGTAATGAAAATTGAGGGCATTTGTTGAGAAAATATCCATATAGGTTCTAGTAATGATGCTAAAAAACTTATTGTTATTGAGATTATCATAATAATATGGATATACACTAATGATTGTATGAAGGAAACTATTTAAAACATAATAATTGTGAATTTTATTCGATATCTAAAGGGAATGTTGTAGACATAAGGATTAAAGAAGTAAAAATAAGTATGGTTCATATAATAATCCATACATGTTTTATCTTGACTAAAGTATTTTATAAATTATTTTGGAATAGTTCATTTTCTTTGGATAAAAAAACAGAATAAAAATATCTCACAAAAATCCATATCCACATTCTATATATTACGGTATTCCAAAAATTCCAAACCTATTATCCATAATAGAATATCCAATGAAGGTTTCCCTAACTTAATGTAATCATCTTAATGAAGCTCTTTCATTTTCATTATTCATTTCGGACATTCACTATTGAAATAAAAAAATACAAATATTTTTTTACTATTTACTCATATGTTATTATATTTTTGGAATAATTCATATCTACCTCACCTTTCAAAAAAGGGGAAATGAAACCATCAGTCATGTGTACGACAAACAACAACCTCGTTAAGTGATATAAATTGTTTTCCATAATAACCAATTATTGTTAGATATATGGTGGATTTAATTTATATATATAATATTTATCAAATTAATAAAATTAGATAATTATAATATCATTTATATCTTCATAAATTTCATTACTTTTAAAATAAGATAATGTTACTCATGTCTAAGCATGACTGCCCCTCATGATGTAATGTGATTTGTTTATCACAAATGCTCTACCTGGACGGTTAGAATGGATAAATTAAAAGAATATCTGTTATTTATATTAATTTAATTTAATTAATTAAAATTAATATATCATCCACTTCCTTACCCTTTGACACATTAAAGGACTGCTATTTTCTCTCGTGTGTACGTTGGGACTACTATCTCCAAGAAGTGATGCGATTCATTTTCCAAGTCAGAATATCAAAAATGATTATATATATATATAATGTTTTGATAATGTATTTATAACTTTAAAATTATTATATATATAATTTATATGTATCCTATAAACAAGAACAAGGACATTCATGATTAAGCATGCACTTGAAAATAATTCAATTACCACCTGAAACAATAACAAAATGAAATATTGTTGATAAATAGGTGGTAAAATATTATAATAAGATCATATACGATATTATAAAAATTAATATAGTTATAAAATAAATAAATATCATAAAAAAATCAATATAAATTAGTTTAAATTATGTTCAATAAAAAGTCAGTGTGAGGTATGAGGATTCGTATAAATTCTCATTCACTGAGGCATATTGAAATGATATTCAACTAATTTATCTTACATAGTGTTTATATTTCCCCATGTACATGTAATATAATGAATCCTTTTAATTTATGTTATATTATATTTCAATTGAAATTATACCATCAAAGGTAATTTGACTTGAAAATTATTAAGTGATTGAGAATTTCGTCACATAATTTTGTTTCATTGGGAATGATTATTTCATCATTGACTGTAATATTCATAGAATATGTGTGTAATGTTTTATATTTAAATTATGTTTTATTTACACAATTATTATTTATATTTACATTTTCTACACAATATTGATTCATTGTCAAATTCTCACTTATATATTATCATTATTGTATGGGAATCCATCTCCGCTCACATTTCATTAAGACATATTTGTTTATACGCACCTATTCATTATTATGTGGTGTATATATATCCCCATTTATTTTTTTTATAACGAACACATATTTATTAATAATATTTTTATAAAGGCCAATATTCCTGATGAACCTATTTTCATCTATCATTTCTTGTTTAATTTTGTGATTTCTGATATTCTATTGACACAATATCATTATTTTGAAGAATTTTCAATGGATATTACATTCCTATTAAACATCCATATTCATTATATCATGGATTTGAATATTACCTAAAATAAATCCAATTTATACATATGGTGTTTAAATTAATATTATTTTTTTATCTAAGGAAATACTTTAAAATCTATATTATTTACAAAAAATAGATACATCATAATATGACACATTTTTTGTTTGATAAATTGATTAATCGAGGTATGAGGATTGTTTTAGAAATGCAGTGATTATGGGATCTGTAATTATATACTCTCTCTATGAATTGGTAGTATCATGAGTCGAATTGTTAAGCTATCACTAAATGGGTTTTACCGATTACATTAAACATTATTTTGAATGGTTTTGATGATATATGTATTGTGATTCCAAATATCATGGTGTCAAATAATTATAGATTCATTCATTTAAAATGTTTTTATTTTATCAATTACATTTTTATAGTGATATTATCTATACACTACAATAATTTTGAGAGTGTAGATTAAATGGACTGTGTTCTCAAGTATTAATTTTCTATAATGATTATGAATTATCTATTATTAATATTCATGTTTTTTATTTAAGGAAATGTGTGTTTTTTTACATACTAATCCATTATGATTATTCATTATCTATTAATAATATTCATGTTTTCGAATAAATGTAATTTTTATTTACATATTTATTATTCCATGTTGATGAATCCTTATCTATTCATAATTGTGACGTTATTTATTAAATCAAATTTGTGTTCAATTATTTACCTTTACAATTTGATTATTAATTATGTATTAATGATATTCATGTTAATGATTAAATGGAATGTGTGTTTAGTTATTTTACCCTTCTATATTTATTATATCTTACTGATTCATGACATATTATAATATATTTATCCTTTAATGATTATTTGATATCATCCATATTATTTTTATTTACTCCATAATATTAATATTAATTAATTGAATGTATTCAAACAATGATATATGGTTTCCATTACATTTTTTTTATTTTTAATCCTAATGTAAAATATATATCATTATGTAAATGCTTCACGAAAAAGGATAAACTGGTCATTACTTTATGATTTTAACCATTGTATTTATGATAATGTAATAAAGTAGGAACCATCTTTAGTCTACTGTAATCAAGTTTATTATAGTTGGTATAAAATGAAGATTAATAGAAACATTGTAAACTATATTATTAAAAATATATTAAGGAACATAACCTAATGTTCAAATTTTAGTATAGTTATGGAAGAACATCTTAATTTTTTTAATGAAAAGATAATGTGGTTTCTCCTAGAAATACAACCCCATATCGACACTACATGTGGACATTATTCTGGAAGATAAATACCATTGTTTAATGACTCCAAAAATGGCCCATTAGTATAAACCTGATCGCCACCTTGTGCATGAAAAAGATCTATACCATGATGTTTGTTCAAAACACCTAGGGGATATAAATTATATAATTCAAATTTTCTTTAAAAACAATTATGAATAATTTAATAATATTTTAAATATTTTAAAAAATTCAAAAAAGAAAGCATGTTTATTCTTATAATATTGACCATGGAAAAATTTTTAATTTACGCTAAGTGTTTCATGATTTTTTGGATTAAAAAATATTGCTCACTATGTAATGATCTAATATATTGTATGAATTTTTTTTAAAATGTTTCCCTAAATAAGTAATTGGATTCCCATCATTGAATTTAACACAACTAGTAAGAAATATCATATATTTTGTTGGATTAATCCAATATACTGAAGGGACATATTCTCTTCAAACATTCTCATCAAACAAGAAAATAGTGTCATGTGTTATAGATATATAATAATAATTTTTCAATAATTATGGATGAAAATGTATGTAATAGAATACTAGGATAGAATATAAAAATATTGATAGTGAAGATATGGTAATGAAAAATGATACAACCTGTGATTATTCTAGAAAAAACAATCTAGTATTATATCAAAGGGATTGCGAGATTTATACAATTATGGAGAGAAATACCACTATCATATATATTCAAGGGTGATAAATAAATATTTTATGTTAATTTTTGATAATGTATGTATATGGAAAACTATTAAAATGAATGCATCAATCATTAAGGGAATGCACTACAGAATATTCTAAAGGGCCAATGTACATCTTATTCTATTACTACAGAAAAAGATGATCGATTAATGATCTTGTGTACTTTGATTCAAGAATTATGTTTTAGAATTGTTTAATCAATTATATGACTCAGAAAATCTCTAGTGCAACATTTTTTTTCTTACGTCGGTTATATTTCATTTTTTTCGTCGGTTTTTTGCCAATGTTACTATAGACGACGTTATAAATATTGTTTTTTACGTCGGTTATTAAAAAACCGATGTTAAAAACATAACATCACAGTGTTTATCACATAGGTTATTTAATAACCAGCCTGATAAACCATTGGTGGAGTGTTTCTCACGTCTGTTATTAAATAACCGACGTGAAAAACCCAGGGGGAGGGTTTATCACGTCGGTTATTTAATAACCTACGTGATAAACCTTTGCGGGGGGGGGGGGGGGGGGGGGGGGGGGGGGGGGGGGGGGGGGGGGGGGGGGGGGAGGTTATCACGCCGGTTATTAAATAACCGACGTGAAAACTCAGGGGGGAGGGTTTATAACGTCATTTATTTAATAACCGACATGATAAACAAGTGTGGGAGATGTTTATCATGTTGGTTATTAAATAACCAAAGTGATAAACTCGGGGGGAGGCTCTATCACGTTGGTATTAAAAAACTGACATGATAAACCAGTGGGGAGGTGTTTATCACGTCAGCTATATAATAACTGACGTAATAAACCATTTCCCAGACCTTCATCACTATTTATTATAAAATAACCGATGTGAAATTCCAATTTTTTTTAAATGGAATGTCGTCCTCTGATCTGCCAATAAACAACCCATAAACCAAACCAAGAATTCATACAAGAAAAATAGAAGTAGACCAAAACAAGAAACAAAGAAAATTGTGCATTTACATTGATAAAATTTATAACTTACACCACTTGAAAACCCCCCACTAGCCCCTCAACAACCCCCCTCACCCCATTGGACAGCCCCCACCACACCCCTGGACACCCCCACACCCCGGGACTGCCCCAACCCCCCTGGACAGCCCCAAACACCCCTGGACATCCCCACAAGCCCCTGGACGGCCCCCAAACCACTGGACAACCCCCTCCCCCACCCTCATGTATACCCCTACCCCCTGGATAGTACCCCCACACCCCTGGATAGCCCTAAAACACCCCTAGAACATGACAAAAAAGTTATCAAAAATAGACCAAAACCACCTCACCAGACTGGACTGCCCCCACCAAACCCCAGGACACCCCCCACCCCTGGGAATCACCATCGCCCCTGGACATCCACCACCCTCCTGTATACCCCCACCCCTTGAAAAAACTCCCATATCTCTAGATAGCCCTCCCACACCCCTGAAATAGACCAAAAAGTTACCAAAAACATACAAGAACTCCCTCACCCCACTAGACATCCCCCACCACACCCCTGGACACCCCCACCCAAAGTCTACCCCCACCCCTGGACATCCCCCAACAGCCCTGAAAAACCCCCACCCCCACCCTCCTAAACACCCTCACCCCTGAACTTCCACACCACCCCTTGGACACCCCCCCACACCCCTGGACACCCCCACACCCCTAGACTACCCCCACCCCCTAGAAAGCCCCCCCACCCCACCACCCTCCTGGACTGCCCCACCACCCCTTGGAAAGTCCCCCACCCTCTTAGACACCGCCCACCAACACCCCTGGACTTCCCCCCACCCTCCCTGACACCCCCACCCTCCTGGACACCCCCTCGGGGAGTACGCCGCAGGAAGGTACTCATCACTCCTACTTGCGAATATTGAGCTCTCAAAATGTTTCACATGTGGGAGTGATGAGTACCTTCCAGTGGTGTTCATCCCTCCTAGGGACGGAGGAGCCTCCTCTCCCACCACCATGGACTCCCCCCCACCGGAGAGCCCTCCCACACCCCAGGAAACCCCCTCACCCCACATGAAATCCCCAAAGCCCTTGACACACCATGGACAACCTCCAACTCCCCTGGACAGCCCTTCCACCCTCCTAGAACCACTCCCACCCCCCTGGGCTGGCCCCCACTCTCATGGACACCTAGGTCCCCCCACCCCACCGGACATCCCTCCCACACCCCTGGACACCCCTACCCCACTGAACACCCTCCCAAACCCTTGGAACTCCTCCCCCAATACCAGAATCCATACCATAAAAACCATCATAAGTAGACCAAAATAAGAAGTAGAGAAAAATTAAACATTCACATATATAACATTCAAAATATACAATTTCAACTTAAAAAAACTAAATCCAACCAAAACAACTACCAAATACACAATTACAATGACAAAAATTCAAAATTACATTTTACACTACAAACAACTAAAATTCAATCAAACCTGTAAAATAATTTGACCATTCCACTTGTAAGTGATTGATGTCTTGAGCATTATAGGGTTGAGGGTCATCAAATAGATACAAATTAAAAGGATAGTAGTTAAAGTGTATAATTAATAATTCAAATTGAAATATTATGTAAAATTTTAAAAGTAAATCGTACCAGTTCAAAGTTCACAACTATCATAGTTGTTATTATTTCATACATAAATCTTAACATATAATATCTCCATTAGATGAAGGAATGATGTTGATGAAAATTATGTTTGAATGAGTTTAAATTCAATATATTATTTTTATGTAATAAATAAAAAAGTACAAATTATAAATGGATATTTACCTTCACATTTACATATTTGATCTTCGCACTCATTTTCTTTGTGTTTTTTCGAATGTAGACCAATCCCCTGTTAGAAAATAATATGAATGGGGAAAATTTAAAATTCATTATAATATATAAAAATATTAATAAATTAAAACATACTCTTCCAACATTTTCTTAAAACATTCCCACACATCACTATGGACAGACCATATCAAATAAAGTGTTTTCTCCCTTGCTATGAAAACCAAAAACATCCAATGATCACTGATAAAAGAAAATATAATGTTAGTGGTTTTTTGTTAAATGATAATGAACACTCTGAGAGAGAAGTGTTTCATACCTCTCACAAAAAGGCATCATCTAACATTGTGTGACTATATTCAGTTCAAGTATTTCAGCAATATAAAGCATTCTTTGTTCCTCATACAATGCACATGCTTTAGGGGAAATCAATTGCGGGTCTATAAATCCGTATACATCTATCTGTACATTCTTCTCACAAATTTTATAAATATACCTAATACACAATAGACATAAGTATACATGTTTAATAATTATAACGCTGGGAAAAGGTGTTAAGACATACATGGAAAAAAATTTCACGATGTTGAAGCCCAGCTCTTCTCCAGTAATTAGCTCCATGATATCAGTTTTCAAAATCCCCACAGTTATTACACATCCAAAAACATGAGCATCCATTGGAAACTCATAATGACCCACCAAAAAATTTGAAATCATGACAATCTGTCAAGACTACTAGAATCTGTATATGATTTCATAGTCATTTGTCTTTGATGTTGTCTATACAGTATTTATTTACCTTTGAAGTATTCCTTTAAAAATATATAGAAAAATATATTAGTTTTCAAATGATAAAACAGCTATAATAAAAGAATAGACGATAAAAAAACATACCTCTATGGTAATTAGTCGAGGATGTCTGGATGGACATCTTAAAAAATGGAGGATACTATGTCCAACTATTGTCACCTCATCTGTAGGTAATGGTACTCGAGCTGATCGATCTATAATATCTTGTACATTGACCCTCTGATTCTCTACCTTTAATTATTGATGATGAATTGTATATCCTATACAATATTCCATCCCATCTGCAACTATATGATGTTGAGGATCATTAAAATACAACTTTCAATAAGTAGGAAGCCGCGGAAGAGGTGTAGGATAAAAAATGGTGTCCGCAGGCTAAGGTGGGGGAGTGGGTGCTACTGGCGAAGGTGGAGGATAAATACTGGGGTCTGTATGGGGAAGTGGAGGAGTGAGAGCTACAGTATGAAATTGTCTTTGTATGTCTGCAAAAATAGACTGTACTGACACTCAAATATTTTCCTCCATTATTGCATTAATATTTTGAACTTCAGCCTCCAAGG
Organism: Viscum album; assembly: GCA_963277665.1. Taxonomy (NCBI): domain Eukaryota; kingdom Viridiplantae; phylum Streptophyta; class Magnoliopsida; order Santalales; family Viscaceae; genus Viscum; species Viscum album. The sequence goes on from OY728156.1 coordinate 1,816,860,062, forward strand.
ATTATATTTTTTTATTAACACACTCAATGTTATAATTTAAGGAACGTGGCAAACCTTATCTTACTGAAACACCTACCAAATATCTTCATACATGACCAGGATGTTCGGGCATTCCCAATGCTACAGATAAAATATCTTGCCTCTGAGCTGCTGTAAATACCCCCTGTGAGCTTTGCTCCTCAAGAGACTCTTGTATTAATTAATTGAACATTTCTATAATGATTGAAATTACATGAAGAAATTATTTAACTTAAATAATTAAAATAGATATATTATAATCCTCCCATATATGATTTAAGAATCTTCCAAAAGCTATTTCCCTTTTTTCCCATCCGAGCTCTCATCCATTATTCATGTCTAAATTGAGGGGATGGAGGGGCCACCTCTCTAGTGCTTGAAGAGTCAGCTCATAGTTTTTGTAATTTTTCCACCATCATTTGTTCTTCCAAAAATGCATACCCTCCCCGAGATAAACTATGAGGGTATACATTTTTAGATTGGATCTCTTGATGATATTTCCTTGTTTGCTATAAATTAATAATATTAAATCATTAACAAATAATTAATAAGATCATTTATATAAGAAATATTATAAATGTTTACATTTCCCTTACCAAAAATGACTCTTTTAATCTACTTTCAACAAACTATCGCTATGTGTCTTCATCTATAAAAGGATATATTTGACATGGATTTCAGGACTCCTATGGAAAAAAATGAAATTAGATGAGAGGGTTGATTTGAAATACCTCCATCTCCTGGAAGCCATCGATAAGCCTTTCTTCCTGACTCCTCCAGTGTTAGGAATATCAAATGTCATCTGATAAAGAAGAGGTTAAACATATTATATATACTTTAAACATTTAGAGAATAGGCAAACAATAGCAAAATATCATACCAAAATCATCTCCCACAACTGATAGATTATCACTTTATCCACACTTCTCTGGTCATCATACAAAATGTTCACTTTGATCTTTCCCTGAGTTGATACAAAACTCTTAAAATATTTTGCATTTGGACCTCTAGGAATATCATCCTCATCAAACTCAGTGAGTATCCTCTAATCCTGTGTATGGGGAAGTGTTAATTTTGGTAAATATGTGCACCCACGTTTACCAACTCTTGAACTCTTTGTCGTAATAGCATCACATTAGGAATATTGGGGAACATCTAGAAGAGAATGTGAATGTTCCTCCCCAAAGGTATGATCAATATTCTCAACACCAGAGTCATGTGGTTGATCAATTTATTGATCTTCCATTATCCTTCAAATAAAAAAAACAAACATTAGTTCCCAAATATTCAAATTCAAATATTCTAAAACTAATACTATTAAAAAATAGAAAAATGTAATGTGTTACGTAATAGTAAAAATGGTTAATTTGGTAAGCATGTTAAACAATGGTAATGATGGTAAAGATTGTCAAGATGGTAAAAATGGTAAACATGTTAAACCTGGTAAACCTGGTAAAGTAATTGTCACTGAATAAAAACAACAGATATGTAATTTATGTAATGGTAAACATGATAAAGTAAACTAAACAAACAAAAACTTATATTTATTTTGTTTTAATAAATTTTTTAATAAAGAAAAAACTTACAATATCTAACATTTTATGAATAAAATAAATGAAAACCAGAAATAAAAAAATGTTACCTGTAATTTTAGGAATGTATAGATGTATTTTTTTCCAAAATTCTTTCGTCACGATCGTTCCTTATGGCACAAACCATCTCTTCATCATGCTCATCATTATGTTCTATTAATCATTCCATGGAAGTAGGTATATCACATAAATCCACATCTTCATCAAGTTCATCCCCACCAGCATATTGTTTTTCCCTTATAAAACAACAGCCCACTGCATATCTAATTGATCTACTACATAGAATCTTTTTTGCATGTTTTCCATTATAAAAGAATCAGATGTGTCTTCTTATCTATTCATATTAACAAGTGTCATTCTAAATTCATCGTGTCTGACACTATTGTTATTGATAAAACATTTACACTTAAAAGGAGGAACTTTAATTTTAATATAATCAACCTCCCATATGTCTTCAATCACTCCATAATATACACTTGATGGAGAAATTGGGGTTTTGCCTTTATCCCAGGAAAAATGAATTTCTTCTGAAAACACCAATACACCACTATTCTGAACATCACTTCTATTGTCCTAAGCTTTCATATGAAATTTATAGACATTAATGTCATAACCGGACCATGTTATCACATTTAAACATGGACCACCCACTATCCATTATAATGTCTCTGATACATCTGATCTACCAAGAAAGGTCTTTTTAAACCATGACAAAAAGTTTTTTTTCTCATTAAAAATCCACATTTCTTTCTTCTTTTGATGACATTTTTTCAACTCATTAATATGCAATGTGATATACGGTTGAGCATCAGCTAAGTTATTCAAGATATATGATTCTAACTTATTCATCTGTTCAGCTGATAATGATTTGACTTTCAAGCCACAAATCCCTTTTACCACATTATTAACTTGTTCATAGTGAGATGGAGGCAAACCTATGTGCTGCGCCACAACCATATAGCTCGTACAAAAATCTACAACCTCCTCAGAAATATAATTTCAATAATGGAGGCTTCGGGTCGATAAGGATTTATAACATACCCCTTCAATATTTTCATATACCATTCAAAAGGATACATCCAACGAAGATATAAAGGTCTATAATGATTTATTTCTCCAACCAGATGAATCATTAAATTCACCATTATATCAAAAAAATTTGGAGAAAAATACATTTCCAAATGATAATGTATGAAAATTGCATCCGTTTCCAAAATGTTCAAATCATTCACTTAAATTGCCTTATTACAAATTGAATTGAATAAAAACTCAACTTCATTATAGTATTTCTGACATGGATGGGAAATATATCACGCAATGAAACTAGTATAACTTATTGCATCATGACATGAAAATTATGAGATTTCATACCTATCAACTTCAAATCCTTCAATGAGAAAATTTTATTTACATTTGAAGAATAACCTTGAGGCAATATGATATCATGAGGACACTGACAAAAGATAATATTCTCCATCTTCAATAATGTATGACAATCTGGGGGAAGAAATGTTCATCTTCCGTTAGGAGTGAGAGCTAACTCCAAACGTATTCCCATTGATAGTAAGTCTAATCTTGCATTCAACCTATCTTTTGTCTTTCCTTTAATATCTAACAATGTTCCAATCAAAATATCACATATATTATTCTCCATATGCATGACATCAATATTATGATTAACTTTATGATATCTCCAATATGGTAGCTCAAACATTATTGACATTTTCTTCCAAATATGTCTATCATTACCGGATTTTTGTGTCTTTCCCAATGTCACATCAAGGTTTTTTACCCTCTCAAATTATAGATCAGGGGATAAAGGTTTTGGAGAAATATCAAATTCTTGTGATCCATTGAATGCCTTTTTTAGTCTTCTATAATTGTGATCCATAGGAAAAAACATTCGATTACCCATATAAACTGTTTTCCTCCCATGATGAAATTGACAGTATGATGTCTGTTGTTCGCAAATTGGACATGTTTTATACCCTTTAACACTATTTCTGGGAAAATTTCCATATGATGGGAAGTCATTTATAGTGAAAAAAAAAACACTGCATAAAGCTGAAAATATTCCATTTTATAACAATAGTACACCCTAATACCATCCCCCAATAAAAGTTTCAAATCATCAATAAACGGTGACATGTAAACATCAATATCATTGCCGCATTGCATTGGAACAGAGATCATTATACTCAACATGAAATATTTTCACTTACTACAAACATTAAGAGAGATGTTGTAAATTACAAATAAAATAGGCCATGAACTATGTGTGATACTAAGGGATCGGTATGGAATCATTCTATCTGTGCACAACCCAAGTCTCAGATTTCTAATTTCATTTCCAAATGTAGAATACTGCTCATCAATTTTCTTCCAATGTGGACAATCAACTGGATGAAGTATTTTTTCCATCACATAACCGCTCATCATCATGCCATATTAACCTTTCAGAATCACGTGAATTAGAAAATAAATGTTTGATATGATGAATTATAGGAAGATTCAAAAATACCTTTGCACAGATCTTTCTAATATCTACATTAGCCTATGATTTTTCTTTCACCTTATACCGTGATGTCCCACATTTTAGACACTCTGAGAAATATTCATATTCCTTCCTATATATCATAATTTCATTCGGACAGGGATATATTTTCTTGTATCCCAATCCCATGAGGCATTTTATTTTCTTGGCCTTATAATGTGTATCTAGAAGATCGTTATCTTTTGAAATAATGTATTTCATCAATTGTAGCAGCTCTGTAAAATTTTTCTCACTCCATCCATGTTTTGCCATCAGGTTAATAAATCTTAACACTGCTAAAAAACCGTAATATTTGTAAAACTATGATATAATGGTTTTTCAGCATCACCATTTTGACGCACAACTTTCAGTTCTATCTCAATTTGTTCTGCTGCAATATCACGAATCATTTTTTCAATTCCAGCAGATTTACCATCTTGCGAATCATCATCTTCAGTGACATTCCGTCCAGTTTCACCATGACAAATCCACGGTCTATTATTAAGATTAAAACCATGAAAAATCATATGATCTTTTATCTCTCTACTTTTCAACTTCTTTATATTCAAACATTTCAGACACGGATAGAAAAAAATTTCACTACTTGGATCATTTCGTTTAGAAAATTCTAAAAAGGCATCAACCCCTTCCTCATATTCATTGCTCATTTGATGTGCAGTAATCCAACTTCCACTCATTATTACCTATAATAAATATCTAAATTATATATCTTTTTATGATAAGAAAAATATATGTTTATATGAAAAAATCATAATTTGAATGTAAAATAATTTTGAAATATAAAACAAATCTATGCGTATTTAAAAAAATATGATTGAATATGATTTTAAAAATAAAATATAGTTAGATATAAAAGTATTAAATTCCATTAAATCAAAGAAAACCTTGGGGCCTCCAATGGTTGATAGAAAATTGGAGAAAATGGAGTAAAACTAAGAATCAAATAAAATTTAAAATAAAAACTCATATGGAGAAAATCACAATGTAAATCTAATCATCACGACACAATGGGGTCAGGATAACTAAGCATATTTGAAAACCACGACATGGTCACCCCCATAACCCATAATTTTCTCATAGTCGATGACTGGTCAAAATATATATAACCAAATAGAATCATATTGTAACACTAGTATCCATAAAACAATACAATCATCAAGTCATAATCTCACAAACCATGATGCAATGTCAATCCCAACTGACAATTATACCCCACCCCCTTGGACACCCCGTGGACACCACCACCCCACCCCCTTGGACACCCCCTGGACTCCACCACCCCCTTGGGCAACCCCCACCCCTAAACACCCCACCCCCTTGGACACCTCCTAGGAACCACCACACCCTTGGAGGGCCCCACCCCTCAAGACACCACCCACACCCCCTGGACATCCCCCAAACCCCTTGGACACCCCACCCCTCCTAGACACCACCACCCACCTCCTACCCCCATGGTCACCCCCCTAGACACCCCCTGAACCCTATAGATAGCCCCCCGGACAACCCCCAAACCCTCTGGATAGGCCCCCACCCCCTTAAACACCCCACCCCCTTGGACCCCCCCCCCCCCACCTTCATGGACCCCCGACCCTATGGACACCCCCCCCCCAACCTTATGGACACCATGAACTCCTTGGACACCCCCACCCCTCTGGACAGACCCCCCACCCCTAGACATCCCCCACCCCTCTAGACAGAACCCCCTCACTACCATGGACACTGCCCACCCATCCTGGACACCACCCCCACCCCCTCCCCACTTGGACACCCCCTGTACACCCCCAACCCTCTGGACAACCCCCCACCCCCTCAGAAAAACCCCAAACCCTTTGTACAGCCCCCACCCTCTTAGACAACCACCACCCCTGTGGACATGCCCCACCCCTTTAGAAACCACCCCCACCCCTCCTGTACACCACCCCACCCCTACGGATTTGGAACCCCCCCTAGACACCCCCAACCCTCTGGACATCCCCCCACCCCCCGAACAACCCCCCAAACCCTCTGGACAGGCCCCCACCCCATTAGAAATCCCCCAAGCCATCCACACCCTTGGACAGCCCCCCCCCCCCCTTCGACACCCCGACCCCCTTGGACCCCCCCTCCACACACATCCATGGACACCCTTGACATCCCCCAAAGCTCTGGACATCCCCCAACCCTCTAGACAACCCCCAACACCCTAGATAGCCCCCATACTTTTGGAAAGCCCCCCCAGAGCCATGATATTTTAACCTCAAGCTACTAGTTTTGGCATATCTAGGGATTTTAACCTCAAGCTACTAGTTTTTTTATCATGCCATTATTAAAAATGAGAACCCCGAACTATATCTCCTACTAGTCTAAAATGAACTATTGTACAATGAATCGGGTTTTAATAGCATATGAAGACTTATAATAGTCCATGAAAATAAGCGACGTAAATAGATTATGGAACAACAAAAAGTGATACCCAATATAGAAACAACCAAGGATCCAAAACAAAAATTCCACCATGAAAAACCACATATACGTATAAAATAAATCACACTGGGAAATGGAATGGGTGTATCACAATGGTTTAGATATAAAATTTCCTTAATATAGGTGAACGAGATCATTATTTGTCAATGAAAATATGTATTACCATAAATGTAGGACATCTGTGAAACAAAAACAAACAAAATAGAAGTAGGTGAGGCTTACTTGAATATTGCGATTCTATCTAATAGATATGGTGATAATAAATAATATGATGATGGAAAAACTGTTGTATGAGGGTTCAAAATCGAATAAACATACCTAGTTTAAACAAAAAAAAATCACAAAACGTAAATATAAACAATCCAGGAAAAAACGAATGAAATAAAGTCGTAGGAGGCTTACCTGAGTGTTGCGGGTGGAGATGATAGATCTTAGGAGAGTAAAGATGATAAAAAATGTTGGAAAAATGAGTTTAATCAAATGAGATCGAAGAATTGATTCTATGTTTTCCACGTGAGAGAGACGAGTCGCAGGTCTGTCGATCGAAAAATCCAAAATCACAATCCGCGGGGCGTGATAAAATTTTTAAATGATTTATAATGTTGGTTATTTAATAACCAAAATTATAAAATATTTTTTTACATTTATAACATCAGTTATTATAAAAACTGACATTTTAAATGAATCAAATACCGCATTTTTTACGTCGGTTATAAAATAACCAATGTAAAAAAAACACATCAGAAACCACAGTTATTACATCAGTTATAAAATAACCGATGTAAAAACTACCATATGTTTGTTTTTTCCATAGGTTATCAAATAACCGATGTAAAAAGAGTCCTCATCTGCCGCCTTTTTTGCGTCAGTTATTTTATAACCGACGTAAAAAGTTTACTCTCAGTATTTTTTACATCTATTATAAAATAACTGAACTAAAAAACTACATATCACATATTTTAAAGTCAGTTATATATAAACAACATCAAATATGGGGATATTAAAATATTTTTCTTCACTAGTGAATTTATAAGGATTGAAAAAAAATAATTTTCATATAAGGGTTTGATGACAAATGTTGAATGGTACTGATGACCAATAAAAGTATTATTGTGGGTTGTCAGTATTTTCTGGAAAACACATGATTGATGGAGGATAACAATAAATATGTAGTTATAGATGAGATAATAATGATAAATATATATTCAGGGTATAGTATTTATTTCCATTAAATTGGTTTATGATAAATTCTATCCTTGTTTTAGTTTAATGAATGTATGGATTTTTATAGTATATTCGACAACCTGTGAATTTCTTCTTGGAAGAATGCATATTTTTCATGAATATTTTATACTGATCAAGGTATTCATATATTTTTAATGTCAAATTAATAGGTAATTTATGTTTTTAGATTGTATACTGATTTTGAAAATTTAGTTACATCCCATTTTAATTTTTTGATTTTGAAATTTATAGACATATTTTGGAAAGTTAAAATAATATGTATTTATGGATTAGATTATGTTGAAATTTGGGTATTATTGGATAACTCAATGTTAACATTATGGTTTTGGAAATTATCAATGAATGGACTCTATTATATCCCTATTAAAACTGATAATGTTACAACATATGCATTATGGTATTCGAGGACTCATGCACTGAAATATCCAACCCAATATCATGATTTTGAAGTTGTTATGTATTCATTAAATATATGGAGTCCTTATCACTATAGTGAAATATGTGAGATATAAAAAACAATAAGATATTAAAATATATATTTAAAAAAAATCTCAACATGAGTGAAATATGATGGATCATGTTACTCAAGGAATATGATTGTTTAATACACTACCACCTAATAATGGAAAATATGTTAGAAAATGAATTAAGTAGGGATGAACACAACGTTAGGACATAATGATGATTTAGAAGAGTCCTATGAACATAGATCTATTTAGTATGGATATGGGAATTAATATAGATAGAATGTGACCACTCATTTTCCAAAAATTATTGAAATGAAACATATTGGAATAGATAAAAGTTCTCAATATGGGGTTGATAAATTTCCTAAAAAATTAAATATGTATATGATGGGAATTTATCAAAAAAATTAGGAATATGATATCCAGGTATTTGGAAATATAGTTTCTATTTCCATTATTAACTGGGTATAAAAGGGAGTTGTGGGATGATTCTCACAACTATAATTTTTCTATAGATCATGGAAACAATAACATATATAGTTATTTTTGGGAACATTTATAGTGGGATAAGATGAAATGAACAAATTATTGATTATGTGTTGAGATGATTAGTGTCCCAAAATGTAAAATATTATATACCACACAATTATGGATCTATTAAAACTCTTAAAATTCCTACGAGGAATTAAGATGACATTATTATGGAACATTCCATAGGGATATAGAGACTAATAGAAAGAGTGATTCAATATGGGTTATTAAATGTTTCATAACCAAATAAATATATTTACTCTCCATAAATTAATATTTACCTCTTCATTTCCTCCGAAGGCTCTATACTAATGATGTTTTCATAATTCATAGTGCACCTCTTGTTATTGTGTATGTTCTTGATGGAAAATTATATCAAAATTACGTACATATATTTTTATGGATATTGACCCTAATAATAATTTGAGTACCTTATAACCTCCACTAATTGATATTCATTGTAAAAGATATATTTAGACACTGAAATAAATTTCGAAGTCAAGATAACATGATTTTCAAGGTATATGGGATTAGTAATTACCTTTGGTAGAGTTTACATATAACTACAATTATTAATAATGTTATAAAATGGTATCATATCAATCATTATATGGCAAGATTTGTCATAATATGACTTGATAGGATGATAATTTAGAATGGATATATGTAGGCTAAGAAATTTCAAAAATGGTAACAAAAAAGTTAATGACTATTAATTCCATTATAATATAATCTAAATGTAGGAAAAAAAACATGTACCAATACTCAAATGATGAAATTGTAATTTCATTTGGGAGATCATATTTTCCTAAAAATATATACCTATAAGGGTTTCATATCTATTGGAAAGAATGTAAAGTAATTCCCTGTTCACAAAAGGGCCTTTCAATTTTTTAATGGATTTGAGTTTTGGGTAACTGATGGGAAAAGTTATCAGGCCTCTCAAAAGTACATGTCATATTCCCTATATAACTGTTTTGAAAGTACATGAATGACCTAATTCATGTTCTCACCTACTAGTGGGTGTAATTATAAATTGATCTATATTACTATGAAGGTCAAATCCAAATTCATGATACTAGAGAGCTAGTATTGAGGAATCGAAATAATCAATTGCTATATGTACATTAGAGAAATCATAAACTAATGGAAATAATATGGGAACTGGAGGATATTATGTAAAATAAGAACCATTATTTATATAGAAGTTAGTTTCCTTGAATTTTTAGTACGAATATGTTTTTAATAATGAAAATTTCAACCCACTGAGACATTGTGATATATTTCCTCTTAAATAAATATAAACTCTCTGATAATATGTCATACGCACAGACATAAGACTCAATTATATTTAGTTAACATTAAATTTCAATAAAACTATATAAAAATTATCAGTTTATTAATTTTATGAATAAATATTTCTATTTTCTAGGTTGAATATAATTTTTTAACTAGCAATTGAAAAATAATATTAGAATGAATTTGTGATATCTTCTATTAAAAATTTGCTTTTATGAATAATAAAAATATATAATATTTTAATATTTTATCTTTTATTTATCATATTTTATTATAATTTGTGCATTTAATTATTTATTTATTTTTAACAAAATAAAAATAATGAAAAGGATATTCAGAGGTAAAAAATATATGTTTTCCAAAAAATTGTTCATTTTAGAGGAAACTATTGTTTTTCAAAGGGAGTGATCTCTATAAATATTATTTAATTAAAATAATCCTTTATAATGAATTCTTTACATTAAATTTATATATTATATATATAAATATAATAATTAAAATACATATAATGATTATTACTATCCATATTTTTAATATAATATCATCTTATGATTGAGAAATGAATTTCATGAAAACCCATGTTTCATACAAAATTATTGGTTTATTTGAAATTAAATACTTATAAATATATGATTTTAATTTAATAAAAATTGACATATATTTGGGATCATTATAATTAATATTATATAATTTGTTTAAAATTATTTTTTTCCATAAATATTATAAATGAAATTTATAAATTTAATAATGATGGTTTATGGTAAAACGTGGAAGTTCTCATTACATGCACTTGTGTTAAAAATAATTTTACCCAAATATATTACATTTCTATAATAAGTAGGATTTGATATATAAATAAATTAGAATATATAATATAATAATGATCAATTTTTATAATTATTAATAGATACATTACAAAATGTAAATAAAGATACATAGGTTATATTGGAGAAAAATAAAATGGTAAAATTATGTAAAATTAATGGATAATAAATCAAAAGTTAAAATTTGTTTATTTTTTATGTATGTATATATTTTAATTATAATATATCCAAACCATTATTTATAAATCTTTGAGGATCAAGAATTAATAATGAATTCCCATTATTGTATCGCTTTTTGTATTTACAAAAATACCAGTCACCCTCAATTATAAAATAGCACTCACTCCCATCACTTATTCAAACCTAATAAGCCCTATTGACTGACTGAACCCCCAAAAAATCTCTCCCAACATAAGTATGAATATTCTAGAGCTTATGGTAATCTAGGAATAACAACCCTAGTGTCATTAAGTGAATATCTAAAGGGTGTTTCTCAAGGATACAGTAATCATCTTTACGATGATTGTTTATTTTCAATATTATTTTACCTTATTAAATTATGTCTTATATAAAAAAAATATAATAACCATATTATCTACCATAAACCTAGAATTTTTTGATTTAATAATATTTATCCATCTCTAGTTTCATCAAATGGGAAATGAAATAAACAATTCAGTTTACGGTAGACTACTGTCTCATGATAAGATGTACCTCCTTTTCCACCAACACATCACATATTATGATAAAACGGTGGATTTAATATATATATATATATATAATTTATGCTTCAATTGTAAATTTATAAATATAATATCATGTATACCTTTTTAATTTTTTCTCTCCTTAAAATATGATAATCTTTGTGTGTAGGGAGGACTACCACCTCACAAAGTGACATGATTTGTTTTTTCACAAAATTATTATAAATAAGATAAAAAGTATAAATATATTTAATATATGATATATATATATAATTTTATTATTATTTCAAATTAAAATATCAACCACTATCAAACCATTTCACTTATTAATTTAATGATATCACTATTTGTGCATACGTATGGCCTACTATCCCAATGTAGTGATGTGATTCATTTTCAATTTACAACCATGGAGATTGATTATAAAAATATTTATAATTATTAAATTTATTTCAATAAGATTAATTTCATTATTAAATAATGAATTATCATCCTATACAAAAGAATATAATCTTTTATTCCACAACACGAATGTGAAAACAAGGAAATTAATACGTGAAACAATGGAAATAATGAATTATTATTGAAGAAGTGGTATGTTTTTTTAAACAAGATCATATATAAAAGTATAAATAGGAATAGAGTTCTGAAATAAATTAATGTCCTAATTAATAAATTTATACATTATTTAAATGAATGATCAACCAATAAAATCATGATTTATATGACTTTGTCTAAATTTCCTTTCATTGGGGTATATTGCAATGATAAACAGGTATTTTCTATTATATGGTGCATATAAAAACCACTTGTTCATTTAATATCCTGAATACATCTTAATTCATGGTATTTTGTGTCTCCAGATGAATTATTTCCCACGTCGTGATTTGAAATGATAATCACCACATGGAAATTTTTTCATAATTCATCCTCATTTCATTGGGTTATATTAATTTTTCATTGACATCTATATTCATGGATTATGTGTGTGATGACTTTTTATTTTTATATTTCTTTTTCTAATTTTTTATATGGAGTTAAATATAATATAAATAATTTATTCATTGAATAATACTCACATAAATTGTTGTGATTATTGTATGTAATTTCATCTCAATTTCTATTTCATTAAGAAATAATTCATTACATAAACCTATTCTTTTTTATATTTAGTGTATAATGACTAGTTTATATATTTAACATGTATAAATGTCTATTCAATATATTATTTTAAAAACATATATTCATTGTGAATTGATGGTCACCTCTCAATTACTATTTAATTTTTTGATTATTATCTTTCTTTTGAGATAATCAATTTCTTGTTATCAATTTTAATTGGTGATTATCATTCTATTAATTATCAATATTTTTTATATATTGGATATGATTATTTCTTAAAGCATGAACCATTTATAGATATATATTTTCTAAAAAAATGTAATTTTATTATCTTGTGAAATTTTGATAAATCCATATTATTTACCAAAAATTGATATTTGAGGATAGCATACCATAATTTTTAATAAAATCGATTAATTGATATATGTGAAATTATTTGTACATGAATTGAGAGGTTTGGTATGGAATGTTATATCCTGTTGATGTATCTATTGTATCATCATTAAATCATAATGATATCATTATATTTTATTTACCCATAGTGTTAAATTGTTTTCTGAAAGGTTATGATAGTTGAGGAAAAATGATTCACGAGATCATGATGTCTAATAAATTTGGATTTACTTTATTGAGAATTTAGTATTTATTATAATCCATGATATCATCACAATTAAATTATCATTATATTTTTTTATTTATAAAATTAAATATTAAATATTAGGTGTGGTCAGTTATTACAATGCCATTTTGATTATTCCTTATCTATTCAAATAGATGTGTTTTTAATTAAATGGAAGTTGTGATTTTGTATTTATGTCTACATGTCCATTATGCCATATTAATTCATAATACACAGGTAATTTATTATAATTAATGTGTATTTATTTATTTACCTTTTTATGTTGATTTTTCCTTATCTATTCAAAAAATTCATGTTATTGATTAAATGGAATATTTTTATTGTTATTTAACTTAACACAGTTACTATTCCTCATATAATCAATACAGTCGTGTTATGGATTAAACAGAATTTGACATCAACTATTTTACCTTTCCATATTTATTATTTCATAATGATTTAGGATAACTCCCATTATATATAACCATTATTGATAATTTTTTCAAACCCTTCATTTGTTTCATTTCCCCATTATATAAATAAGAATTTACTAAATGAGTTCAAGGATTCCAAATTAAATACATTAATTTGTTTTTTAATTTTTATTAACAATGTAAAATTTGTATCATTTATGTATCTGGTTCACGGAAACTACAACATTGTTAGGTCCTTAAGTATTTGACCCCTTATATTTAGGCCAATGTTTTAATGTAGTCACCAAATCTGGAATACTCGATTTCGTGTCATCCCACTATGAGACCTATGACTCCCACCAATATAACATCTCCATCCAACCCCATATATACCTCTACCTACATCCACCAACATTACATTGAGTTATTCACCAGTTATTTAATATCATAATTCACATGCACCATCGCTAGAAATTATTGTGGAATAAGCCTCAGATTAAAGAACTACAAATTATAATGAAAGGACGAGTAGAGAAATTTGGAGTTTCCAATCATAGAAAAATCTTATAGATTTATGTTTGTATTGGAGAAAAATTTATTATATAATGAATCCACATTCTAGATGATGTTTAATATTTATGGAGGACACCCAGCAAGGAAATTATATATATCAAGAAACCATTCCATAATTGTTTTCAGGTAGATGTATTTTTATTTTACTAGACTTATAGACACCCACCACAACTTTATAACACCATCTCCAAAACTTATTAGAAAGAAAGTGTTTTTATATAATAATTGTCTGGGATATATGGATTTGATTAGTTTTTATGTTTTTTATATCAAAAATTTATATTAGGAATGTAAAATCTTTGACACCCCTTACATTATCATTTTAAATATATAATTTTTCACTATATAATGCTTGGAATAAATTTAAAAAGTGAATGACTAATTCAAGGCTATATAGAAATTCCACATTTTTGGTTTCATAATTTTTTTAAAATGATTATGGACTCGCAATGTTTTATTATCATTATACTTACCCCCATATATCAAAATATTATTGTGTAATTTATGTTTGGAATGTAGTTTTATGTAGCTCATCGAGTAGTGTGGGGATGATTCATGTCCTTTATCATCTATTTATACCTATGGGTTGTAAACTATATAACATTCTAGGTAATATTTATGCATTATTTATGGAAATAGTATATATTTTCAAGTAAAACTATATTTTTGAAAATAAATTTATTTATTTATTATTAAATGGAATGTGTATGAGAAGGTACCCAAAATATGGAATGTTGTAGCGTAATAGATCAAATGGTTCATAGTTTATCATTCCATCACACAGGATGTATGAAAATTGGATATCACAACAAGGTAAAAAATAAACAAAGACAAGGTACTTGATGGTGATTAAATTTTTGTTTATATATATCGGGGGATTCATTAATTCCTCTCCAAAATTCATCCCAAAATATCCAACCTCATAGTATTATTTTTTTCATTCCACCATCCAAAATTATTATCCACTCCCTTTAATCTAACCTATTTTATTCCACCTTTAGACCATCATCGTAGTACATCCAGTGCATCATTAAATCCTATCTATAAAAATCTTAAGTCATTGAAAATATCTAATCCACCTCATTATATTTTTTCATTATTTAAATAGTCTTATTCCCCTATTATCCATATCTAGGGATTATGGAATCTTTAAATCAGTCATTTTATTTTTAGTTTTCATAAAATAAAGGCTTAGAGAAAGAGAATATATGGTATTTAATTATTTTATCTTACATGTATCTCTATTATTTAATGTAAGAAGATAAATCCCTAGTTATCCACTTATTCATGGATTTTTTCCTCCTATTGGAGGTATACCTTCTTCTTCAAGTCATCAAAATACTACACTAAATTTAGCTCTATATTTAAAACTATGATTCGTATGATATTCTCAATGGATTAAGATAGAATTGATTTGAGAGTAAGTGGCTAAAATTAAAACCACATGTTTTTTAGTTCATAATAATTTTATGAAATTAGTATTTGGATATTTATTTTGGATTTTATTAACTAGGTTTATATTTAAAACTATTATACCATGACATATATATTTTTTCAATGACTCTTATTAATTACTAGTCAATCATGATTTTCAACTTATATGGTGTATGAAACCTAATTCATAAGAAATATAATTGCGATGGATGTTTTCTATAGTTTCTAAATTTCATTTTATATATATTGAAAGTTGTGATGTTTATAAAATTACATACTTTAGGATTGAAATATTATTACATGATAATTGAGGATTGTAAATTTACGATGAAGGGGGTATAATTTCTTATATGATAGGTTCTTATGTAAATCTAATCTCAAATGACTAGTCAGTGGTTATGATGGACATATAATGTCCTAACTCATTATACCCTTTTCCCTTTCCCCCTATGATTGGTTGAATGATTTCACATACTCATTGTACATGACTTCCTTTTCAAAAGGTATATGTATTTCACCAATAATATTTGAATGTGGTTCATCTCATATCTCTAACATAGTATTGATGAAAGTAAATATGTATCAATTCTATCTATATTAGGGGACAATTTTATATAATCTATAATACTAATATCAATACATTTATGGATTTTCTGATGCCAAATAGTTTTTTTCTTCACCTGTATTGTTTTTTATAAAAATTGTTATGTAATGGGTAGTTAGTGGAAAGTGGTGAATGCCTAACGAGTATGATGTACTCACAACCTACAATGTATTCTATGATTCACATAAAAATAATTTCATGTGTGATGTCGGTAAGAAAAAAATTCATAAAAATAGATATAGTGATAGTTTACATATTGATTTTGGGTGGTATATTGTGGTTTTGTGTGATCAACCAGGCTCGGATGTAGGTGCTTTCCACTAGTTTCAGCATAATATATTCCACCATGTTACATCCCACATTTTCTATTTATCATATTTTTGGAACATAAAACATATATTTTTTATATATTTTAACCTATATTGTATACATAATTTATGTTATACTGTCATGGATTAATGTGATCCACATTTATATCACATACCCTAGTAATCATAGTTTATATATTTTACACGATTAATTTTTAACTAATATATTATAGGTAAATAATAATTATGTTGGTAATTAAAAATACATTCATATACAACACATACTCAAAAAATTATAATACAGTAGAACTATATATCATATACTCATCATTAATCCCCTTGGGTGTATTTCATCCTTTAATGATTGAGAGGTGTGCATGAGGTATTATAGTGACTTAGTCTGGTACTATTTTGATAATTGGGTCCTAGTAATTACGAAATGGTATTATGATATACTATATGATATCAGGTTGGGACATGAGAGTATCCAGAAGATAACACTGTAATGAAGTACGATATAATCAATAAATATTTCTACATAGTATAATTATTGTGTATTTTTTAGATATTAGGGGAAGTTTTTGGTACCTTTTACTTTATAAGATTAGTTCAGTCATTTGATATGAATTATTATTCGTTATACTAAGCATATGCTTGTAGAAATACGTTGGATAATAGTAAACATCATATAATTTCATAGGATGATTAATACTATTATTAGAACCAACTCATTACCTATATGTAGTAAAACATACAAAATAAATAAACATAATTTTTCTATATTTTTTTGATGACTATCATAATATTGATCAATAGTTTGTTAATTTGGATGGAAAACTGTTTATGTACTATTAGAAATTTTATTCTATTTTTTTCTAGATTTGTGAATTTACATTATTTATCTTTTAAAAAATATTTTTTTCTTATAAAAATGCTTTAGTAGGACTAGAAATGGAATTCTAAAATAAAAATCGTTTTGGTAAATACAGTTAATTTTAAGGTAGATATATGAATGGGGTTATATATTACTTTAGTTATCATGTTCAACAATTGTATTTTCTATTTTAGGGTGATATTTTTTATGATGGTCTATACCTATTAATAGATTATTACATGATGATGAGCATTCCCAACCATGAAGGAAATGGTTGTAAAAAATTTACCTCATTCTCAACCTTTAATAGTTCACAAGGTTTGTTTTGGGATTTAAAATGTCTTTATGGTATCTAGTTAGGGAGAATCTTAAATGGACCTCATGATATATAATATAATTAGTGATATTTAATGTATTTTTTATAATTGATAGATCAATGATATTATTTAAACATATTAGAAAAACTATGTTTAATTATATACCATCAAAAAAGAAGGTCTAGGACATTAGTGCAGTGACGTAATACATGGTTTGAAAAAGGGCTCAGATCATACTAGGATGAATTTATATAAAATAATACAAGAGAAATTATACAGTTATACTATATATTTGGTGAAATATAGAGTTTTAATGGAACAGATAATGGGATATATATATATAAATATGTTTTACAAGATAACTATGTGCTTATAAATTGGAATTTTTATTATCCCCATATATGAAGAGATAAGGAATCAAAATAAATATGTTTCAAGAAAACAAATATTTAAAAAATAGGTTTTGTTTTTAAATATTATAACAATCATTGAGGTGGAAAAAATGGTCTACCCTATTGAGTAATATTCCATTGACGTATTTGGTAAGGGTGGGTTTTTACTTGTAATGACTATAGAGGAAAACATGTATATTTGTCTAAGTTGATAATAGCAGCAGATGATTCATGTTGTATCTATTGAGTTGTGAAAAGGGTGTTCTATACAATCTTTTACTAAATTAGAATGATCCCATGTTACTAATAATTTGTGTGTAAAACTGACTCATATGAATTCAAAAAACATATTTAAGATTACTATTTTTCATTCATGTACTCAATATGACCATCTATAAGGATTCTACTATGTGTTATATCTGAAATCCTAAAGTAGTAATCTTCAGAAACCCATGTATTTTAGTCCAAAAAAATTTAATATCCTATCAGTGATAGCTGGTAGATATCTAGGATAGTACATTATAGTGGATGACATGCTAGTCAAAGATATATATTTTCATCAAAATAATTAGTTTGGGTGTGTTTTCCTTATGGTCATAATGAGGGATTAGAAAATAAATATGTTATATATCAACAATAAACTAATAATATAAAGGTTTAATATATTAACAAACAAAGTATTATGGTATCCTTTTTTTAATGTTCTCTATTTGAAACATCTTCCATCTATTCATTAATATATGAACTGTTGATTTCACTAATTTAGCATAAAGTTGATGTATCACTCACTTATTTGTGTGTTAAATCCCCTTTAATTTAGTAAATCAAGTAAATGTATATGAATATATATTTTCCCTATTTTTTAAATTTATGGGATCTGATATTATTGTTATGAACATGGGATCTTAAAATGAAATTCTAAGAATAAATTGGTTAACATAATTCCATTACTGAATCAATTACGACAATTATATAGTATTTTAATTCACCTTATAGTATTTAGTAAAAAATATATGGAAAATAGTAGTTCAAGGATAGTCGAGTAGGTCCTCCTATAGGATATGTGGTAAAAATAACCATTGAAATATCTAGTCTCATTCATGGATTGGTCGATTCATTGTAGAGGAATGTCTCTTTTTCATTTGTTTATTTTTATCCTAACATGTTACAAATATATTTTTCATTATTTTCTACTATGAATAAGGATAAATTTATTACTGTACATTTTCAAGAAATATAACATGTTTTTATTGTGTCATACCAGATGACATAAACTAATATTAGGGAATTCAAGATCCAATTCATAGAACAGTAGTTAAAAATGATTACTTGACTGATCCCTTATCAATTTGGTTTCTAATCTATATTAATAAATAATGATGATAGGATTCTATTTTAGGTTGGGTCTTTTTGGTTCATTTGATAAATATGGATCACGTAATTCCAATCAATGATAGTTTATTTTTTAATGATTTATCAGAGGTTTATTTTAGAG
Source organism: Viscum album (assembly GCA_963277665.1). Taxonomy (NCBI): domain Eukaryota; kingdom Viridiplantae; phylum Streptophyta; class Magnoliopsida; order Santalales; family Viscaceae; genus Viscum; species Viscum album. The sequence goes on from OY728156.1 coordinate 1,816,879,910, forward strand.
AAATCATTAAGCAACAAAATATACCAACCCACATTTTCTCTTATAGGGATCCATGGTCACATATCAATTCTAGAAATAGATCAAATTACCATTTTCCTCTGAGGTGAAATTAGTTACTTCATTACTTCCTAGAACTGATCATTAGGTTGGGAAACAATTCACGTCATGGAGGAAATCTTATAGACATGTGTTTTTGATTTTTACGACTCATGGGAGGAAAAGTAATGTTGGTTTATTTTTATACATAATTACCACAAATTATCATTCATTTTGTTAATATTATTGTATTTTTTTACTCTTAATATTTTATTATTGAGAGATCAGAACATTTGGAATTTTTGTTGTTATAATTATTAAAATTTCAAGGATATTTTTTGTGAAAATGATATTTTTTCTACTCAGTTGGAGAAAATTTTCTTATTATTAATGTTATTTTTATTTAAAAACAAATATTCTAATTGACCATGATGTGAATTTTAAAATTTGTGGTTTTTTGATATATTCTATAAATCCTCCATTTTTAAATTTTTAAAAATTCGTCATTTGATCAATTTTTAAACATATTGTTTGAAATGTTAAAATCCACTTTATATTTATTAGATTCATTTGGATTTCAAAAAAAATTCAATGTGAATTGAAAGTATTTTTATATGAAATTATTTTTTAAATTCTTGAAATTTAAATAAATAATTTTGAAGTGAAATATTCAATTTTTAGCATCCTTCCTCGTAAGATACATTTGAGAATGAACCCGTCATATGAAATTTTTAGTTGTATGGGTATGTAAGGTACTTTTCATGAATCCAAAAGTATATTTTGAATTATTTCTCATACTATATTTTTAAAATCTGGTAGTGTTGGAAATTTTAGATGCCCATCATGTAATATATTTTAACACTCAAAAAATAAATCAACTAACTTACAATATGACATTTTCCATTACATAATTATTAATTTTTATGTATAGTGGAACCCATATTGAGATATAAGTATCAAATATAGTATTCATAAAAGCTATTAAATGTTTTAATAATTAACTTGTTTCTCACAATTCAATTATAAATAAATATAAAATACATTTAAAGGAAAAATATTTTATATAACTGAGTGTACCTAGAATATTTGGATTCCAAGGGTATCATTACTTGGATATCAACTAATACAATTAAATAACTGAGTTAATGTTTTTAATAAAATGATTTAAATATAATTCAATATTTATAAATAAATTAAGATAATAAAGAAGATATGTGAATATTTTCTCAAATAGTTAATAATTGAATTATGTCTTCCATTTTCTTCATGTAGGTTCATCGAATTTTTTATGTGAATTGGTCCACTACTATCATCGGACCAAACCAAGTTTTTTGTGAACTCATGATTCATAAAAAAATTAATAAGTGAGTTAAAGTGAATGAAATAATGTGAATTATGAAATACTTTCAGGGTTTCATTCTTTTGAGTGACTTGTTAGCCTGGAATTTGGACTATGCTTAGGGAAATGACCCGACATACTATTTTGAGATTGATTTTATTGATCACCGGTATTGGTGAATGGTTGATGTTATAATAAATCTCTTATCTTTAAATTTATAGATGAATACGTCGAGTGAGAATATTTTTTATGTGGTTTTGAAGATTATTTAATGATCACTAGATCATTCCAATAGACTATAAATCTCTATTTTGATTTAGAACTTTTGATTAGAATTCGATTCAAGTTAATTTAAGTATAGATTGATGTAGGAAGAATTCAAAACTAGTGCTATAAGATGATCCTAGATTTTTTCTACGATGAATGTGTTATAAATAATGATTAAATAGCTAGTATATAATTTGGTTCCATCATGGAGTTATAATAATACCAATTTTTAAATGAAATAAATATAGATACTTTTATAGATATGTAGTTCTTGGAGGCAAATCTCACTGCATGTGAGGAGGTTACTTTTTTTCCTGGTCATTATGTGAATCATAGTGGATTTTACTTTAAGAATTTTAAAATCATCCAAGAACTTTTCCACTTGGATGTTGCACACAGCTAGAATTGTTTCATAATATTTATCTCATTTTTCATTAAATAAGGGTCACACGAAATTTGATTATGACCCTAATATCTTCCCCCCTAACATAGTTTCTCTCCTAGTAACAAATTAATATTATATTCTAAAAAATTTGGGTTTTTATATTATTATTCATATAGACTCATAAAAAAATATCATTGGAAGTATAAATAATTAGTTTAGTTCTAGCGAGAGAATAAAAAAGATTACTACAAATGTGAATAATAAGATGATTATCACATTTTCATCACTCTTCACCAGAATTGATGGTGATATTGATTGATGTGATAGGTCATTCGCTCAAATAATTTGTTTTCTAATTTTATTAAATCATTATTTTAGTTTAATCAATTGACTTTATATGATTTCTTTCTATAGATGATATAATGAATATCACTACAGACTCAAAGATATTATTTATTTTGTATCTTTGATTGATTATTCTTATTAGTGTAGGGATATATTTCACTAATTAAAGTCCTTTAAGTACAAGATTAATCAATTTTATGTGTGATAGAGGTGTGTGACTCCCAGAATTGGACATACATTAAGTGTGGTTAAGGGTTTATTTTATAATCATTTAGTATAAATGTGATATGAAATTGATGAGTTATTAAACCTCAATCATTAATTTTTTACCATAGACATTATTGTCCATTTCATGGATTTCATTCCCATTATGTTTCATATTTTCATTTCTTATTTGGTCAAAGTTTTTTTCCAAAATAATTTCATTTTCTTTTTCATTATGTACCATTCATAAAAATTTATTACAATCTATAGGAGAAGCCCTTTACCACCATGAGATGACCTTAGAAATTATTCTTGAGCTATATGTATAAGTTCATATGAAAATATGCTACTTTTTAGACAATTTATTTGGATGTAATAGGTGAATAAAAAAATACATAAAAATATCAATGATGAAGAAAACTTTAGAAAAATAAAATCATCTTTGGATCTAATTTTTTTCAAAAGGATGTTTTCTTTTGTAATAAACTTGTTTTCATGCTACTATGGGTTAATTTTGTGCATTTATACTTGTTTTTTCATGAACACGGGATAATATTTTAAATTTTATCCTCAACTATTCATGTCTGCATTAATAGACAATTTTATAACCTTAAAAATAAAATGATTCTAAAAGGGGATATTCCCTAATTCAACGAGATGATAATTCTAATGTAGAAATAATCTTTTTCAACCTCAAACGAGAATCTTTAATGAATATGAATATATACTTTAAAATTGTCAATATCAAACTATTTAAAACAACCTATCATGTATATTATTATCAAATTGTTCAAGGAATTTTAAAATTAAAATGTATCATATCTTTATGTTACCCATTTTTGATGTACAACCTAATGAGTATTCATGTTATTTCATTAGAGATTTCATATCTTAGTTCAAAAGTTACATTTTTATGGGATTAGTGTGGGTGGATGTTAGTATTAATGTATATTGTTTCACAAATAATAGGGCAAGAATATTCTTCTATAATTCATATAAGGAAATTTTAAAATCATGGGGCCTCTATTCCAATCAAATTGTTTTAATGTTTTATTCTAGAAACACCACCATATAATTGTGGTAGAATATCCTAGTGATTATCAAATACGAAGGAAATATTTATCAAGCATCATGGGATAGAATTAGAGGTCATCTTATGAATTTCATAACCCACCAAATGGCTCCCCATTTTCACATAGAAATTTTCTATAATAGTCTAACTCCATACTATCAATATAATATAAATCATTCTTATGTTAGATACTTCTCTAATATAAGATATAATTATCCCAAATAAGTGAATAGATATTTCCAAATGAATCAAATTAATTTATATAGTAAATCGGTCATTTAGAGAAGTAACTAACATCATCATGATGTTGGTAATTTAATTGGTATCTCATATAGAGACTAATATAATCACAGTGGAATATCTGGGTATACTATGATTTTTTGTCCAACTGATGATCATCTAATTTATCCTGATGACTATAACCAATTAGTGGAATACATGGCTATGATATTTGGTAAAATTAATCATATATGATCCCATTGTATTTTTTTCTAAAATATTAGAAAAACTCTTATACAGAGGAAAAGGGATGTTGATACATCATTCCCCAAGATTCTAGTAGCAACTAAAACCAAAATTTAAAAAATGAAAATAATGATAAATCCAAAAATTTAAAGAGGATGTGTGGGGATAATTTGGGAGCTTATATGAAATTTCGATTCAAAAAACTCCATCATAATTTAGATAATAGTAAAACCAATTTTTTGATTCATAATCTATAATTACACAAGGTCCAACATGGTAGAGACCTTGTATTTACATATAAGGGAATGATTCCCAAAGTAAAGGAAATCAGTGCTGTAGAGAATTTAATGGTTTTAACCCCTAAAATTTTATTGTAAACATTTGAACAAGTCATTTTATAACCTTGTTATGTTGATATGGGGGATCTAACTAAATATGAGAATTAGGATATAGTTAAAGATAAATTTGGAAACCCTGGATACAAGATACTACAAGAAAATAATGATGAATCTACAACTAAAATAACTAAAAAACCAAGGAAAATTATATCATAAATATTCATTAAAGGCCAAAATAGTGTAGGTGTTGTGGATAAGGTGTGAAATCAACCTATTTTAAAAGGAAATTCTTATCCCATTCCCACATTCTAATGAATCAAAAATATTTTTCTCAATGAATACATGAAAATTAAATTAATGTTAAGAAATTTTAGAATTAACATTCCTTTTTGGAAGACATAAAGAGTGTGGTATATTATGTTACAATTAATAAAATGTCCATGGATATTAGATGTTACTAGAAAAAATGTGATAACATATATCTATCTTGAGAATATTTTTTCCATCAAGAATAGTCATCTCTCTAATTTAAAACAAATTGTATGATTATAAATTTTCAAGAAGCGTAGATAAAAGTATATAGATTAATTTAAGTAGGGAATTATGTTATCATATCAACATTGTTATATGATATCTATTCATACATATAGGTATAAGAGAAAAAAATATATCTTTCTCTTCTCTTCAATTCGAAAATTGAGCAATCACCAATGAATATGGAAGGGTGGATAACTTAATCGAATATGCTAGGAATATTATTTTTATAATTAATCATATTATTCATAAAATAGTGTGTTATGAACAATTTATAATTATTATGTAAAACATTTTCATTTCTATTTCAATTATTATCTTATTGTTTTTAAAAGGTATGACTACCCTCCTAATTTTGGTTTATGTATATTAGTTTCAAATTTTTTTGAAATCCAAACATAAGGTTATATTTAAAACGTTTGATGTTTTTTATTATATTTTTAGAGTTCAATGTAGGAAAAAATATTTTTAACCATATAATGAACTAATATAAAAATATACCAATGAACACAATATATCCTATTAAGAAGATTCTAAGTCCAGCATGTTGCTAAAAATATTATATATGATTGAAATTAATATTTTGAAAACCCTCACTAAGATCAATATTGTGATAACACTTGAACAACATTTTATCTTTTAGATTATCATTTAGGAAATTGGTCCATCCTCACAACCACTTTTCTTTTGAGAAAATTTTATCCATAATAATCAATTTGGATTTAGTTTCCAAATATTTTATTCAAAATTTTTGTGAAATGTTTTATAAATTATATATATATATATATATATGACTGAGTGAATAAAAGTATCTATATATTGGAAATTTTTAGGAAGAAATTTAAAGTAGAACCAGATATTATTCAATTTGAATAATATTTCATTCTTGGTAACTTTTTGTGATCATTAAATTTTGTTTAGAGATAGTATTATCAACCTATTTTATAAAAAAAAATATTTATTTGATCTTAGTGAGGTGTATAAAAGGTATATCAAGAGATATAAATTTTATATCATCACGTTGTGGTCTTCTGTAATTTTTAATATCAAATTTTTCTTTGAATAAAATTGAGAATGTTAGAGTACTTCTTTCAATAATATTGATTATATATAAACATCTGTTTTTTGGTATAAAATTGAGTCTACTACTTCACATTTTTGAAAATTTTATAGGGTTTTTTTTTATTTCATTTCTTTAATTTTTGAAATCTATGTATAGGATTTGTTGTGGAGAATGTCATATGTTTTCAATTTTTAATGGAGTTCACAATGGATCTAACATTTATTGTTCCTCTACCTGTGATGAATGAAAATGTCAAACTCTTCACACTCATAAATGATGTTTCAATCATTAATAAAACATTTTTTCTAAATAATCATGCTATGAAATACTAGGGTGTGATATTGGATGAACACATAAAATTTAACACTATATAAGATGGAACCCATTGCCCTTACAATTATTTCTTATTGTTTTTATTTTAATTAAATTTTCTTTTCCCATTTTTTTGATAGGTGTTTCCCATAACATATTTCTAATTTTTCGTAATAATGTTTCTATTCATGGAAAATAATCTTCAATTTCATGGACTCATATTTTTAAATTCTAATGAGAGTTCCATATATTGATATATTTTATCATTATTGGAGCATTATTGAGAAATAAATATGTATTTGAACGTATATTGAGAGAGTGTGATCATCCAATTAAAAACCAAGGTATCACATAACTCAGTTTTATTGAATCATTCTCTTTATTATTCTTTAATATTTATATATGTGAAATTCATTACTCAATTCCTTTGAATTTACATTGGATGACATGAGGTTTTGGATTATACTTTTTTGATGAATGTTAGGTGTGCAGGAAAGGGCGTTAGTTATGAGTCAAAAATAAGTTTGTATATCATAAATTTATGGTTGTATAAAATTACATTTTTAGGTTCTTTAATATAATTTTGAAATAGATTTTAATCCATTATTATAACTGTATAATTTAATTTTTCTATATTTTGAGAGTTTCATAATTTTTGAAATATATTTTTTAGGGGGAACATTATTTAATCAGGATATTTTTTATTTTTATTGAAAATAATATTTTATATTTCATAGTGTAGTTTATTTTTCCATTTTAATATATATTGAGATTGATGTAGCTAAGAAACCAAATTTTTATTCAATTTATGTAACCCCTTGAACTAAATTTTTAAACTATTAGTGAAAAACAATTTTTGAAGAAAATTATTATTAAGGGATTCTTCGACCCTGAGGATCAAAATTAGTTACAATGTTTTTTTGGTGCATGGGTTGGGTCTCTAATTTTTGAAACCATACTTAAAATTTCCACATAAAACACCCCATTTTTTATAAATCATTTTGTTTTAATGTATCAATTTATCGCATACAATGGTTGTGCACTTTTAATGGGTTTTAGGATAGTTTTGAAATTTCATAAGCCTAATTTTTTTTATCAAGTACATTTTATTTGGTAAAATATTTCCTTTATTGTCTTGAGAAAAAATTCATTTCGTTAAATTTTTTTAGTAGGATTTTAAATTTTCATTAATTAAACTATTTAAATATATTTCAAAATCATGCAGTATGCATTTAAATGGATTATGAAAAGAGTATATATTCCTTGTGAAAGCATCATTCTATATGAATGAACTAGTGGTTGAGATAATTATTAATTCTTATTAATTTTTAAAAAAAGACTTATAGTAGTTGTTTTTATTTATTCTGTGATAATAATGTCATTTTATCTATTTATAAAAACCAAATTTTGTATATCAAATAAAATTTAAAGTGTTGTTTTTAATATTCATATCCTATATTATAATCTCAATTTCTTAAAAAATATTTTTTTTCCAAATATGTGTTTTTAGAAGATAAATCATACCATACTAATTTATAGAGTATATATGGGTGGATGAATTAAAAACAAAATTCATTGAGGAACATCGGTTTTTTATTTTATAGATTTAATTTCATTTAAGTAAATTTGAATGCTTGATTTCTTGAGGAAAATAAATATCTTATGTGTGAGGGATTTTTATATGGCTAAATTTGTATACATTTATCGCATATCTTTTGGGGTTATAGATAATATTTTAATGAGTTGTTTCATTGAAAACATTCTTTTAACAAGGTTTTATAGAATTTGGATAATTCTCTCTTATAATTTTCAAAGCAAATATATTTTGGTCAAAATTATGTGTTATAGAATTATTTATTTAACGTATTTATATTAATTTTTTAGAATGTTTATGATATAAAATTTTAGCAAATCATGAAGTGAAATTGAAGAAGATTGGGTATTAGATTCATTATTTCAATATTCCATTTTCTGATTTTTTTTAAATTATTTTAACATATAATTTGTAACAATTTGTAATGTAATATTAAAATTCATTTTATATATTTTTCCAAAGTTTATTATTATTTACTAAATTATTTTTATTCAAGAATGTATATTTTTTATCTTGATCGTATCATTTTCATGAGTGAAATTGTTATAATACTATTTCGAATGGAATATTAAATTATCATGCATCACACCCCATAAGTAAAAATTGTGAATGAATCCCCCATATTACATTTTATGCTAGAAAGGGATCAATTATATTTTTCTAGTTAAACCATTATATTTTCTATAAGCTTCCCCATTTTATATAATTATCGTTTTTCCACATTTTTCATTTTGTATATCCATAATTTATGAGATTTTTTAATCATATGATAACATTTCCATCGTCTGTTACGATATTTGTATTTCCAATATTAACCATGTTCAATTATGTATAAACCAAAATGAGCTTAAATAATCTATGAAAAGCTTCTTGAAACCTATTTATGGATTGAATCATGAAACTGATCATGTCCTATAAAATAATACTAAATCTCAATTCAATTCAAAATATCCATCCTTCGACAAACTAAGTGAAGATTGAATGTTTTAAAGAACCTTGTATTTAAATTGGGATCTAAAAATAGATGATTAAATAATTTATATGATGGTACCCTAATTATGTGCTCAATATAATTAGGAGAAAATTATGATCTGATGAAGATACTGATAAATTGAGAATTATTTTCTTACCACTGTACAAAAAATTCTGCTCACTAGTTTTTTTCAGGTTCTTCTCATTTTTTGGTGTAATCAGTACATGGATGTAATCTGATCTAAATCTATACAGACATGTATGCATGATTTATAAAAAAATTCTCAAATTATTTCTAGACTATAAAATGATGGTAGGATTGATATTTTGGATGTGGTTTAGTCTATAAATTATGTTATTTGTATGGAACTTATGTCATTGAGGAGGAAAATGAATTAGTGATCTAATTTTTGAGGTATCTTGTGGATCATTTATACAAATTACAAGTTCAATATACAATGAAGCTCTACAAAATTAATGTAGAGTAAAATATATTGAATAGAAATATTTTTTATGGGTCCTTAAGATGGGAACATGAGGATTTTATCAACCCACTAGTTTCTAATGTATAGTTTTGAACACGAAGTAAAGGGTAGCAGTCAGGATGATTAACATAAACTATATGTTGGACTATAAAGAATTCCCATATCACACTATCGTGTTCTCATTTATGATTGGGAATTAAATGAGTCTAAAATATTGATTAATCAACTATGATACATTTGGAGGATAGTATGGGGAAATAATAATTCCACCTACGGTTGAATTTAATTTTGATACATATCATAATTCAGATCTCAATGAAACAATTAAAAGAACATGAGAGGATTTAAGCATTCTGATATAGGATATTTTTATAGTGTCTATGATTATTTCACTCAATGAAGTTGTAGATTAAACTATGATCCTTCCAATTGGACCCTCCTACCTGTTAAGATATTTTTTTGTATATTTTATTTTTTTAATTTAAATATAGGGCTTAATAATTTTGATTACTATAGAAATCTCTTCACCCCTAACCCAATGTACCTATGTATATTTTTACTATTTTTTTATGAATACTAGTTTTTTATGTTATATTCATGCATATTCTCAGTCATTAATAAATAAAGGATTAATTTGGGAGATTGTTGCCAGATGTTGTAGCTCAATGCTACATAGAGATCCAAATATCATGACCATAATCTCATTTTAGTCAGTCATATCTAGTAGTGAGAGTGAAGTGAAGTGATTATATAGATCATTTATTCATAAGAACTGTTTTGCAATATTATTGTCATTATTCTTTTCCTCTTATTATTTTCTTAAAAATAATGAGTGTATAAGATAGGGGTTTTCATTCTTTAATGAATATCACTTTATCCTAAATGGTATTATTGATTTAGGTTGATTTATTTTGTGTTCATTTAAATATGGGGAGATTCTTAATGTACAGTAATCCATTCAGTGTATGAGTACTAAATATTTTGGTTGAGTAATGTGTGCAAACTAAGGCACCAACCATGAATTGACTAAGGCAAGGAGTTGATAATTCAATTCTCCAATATTTCCTTTCATCGTTGTTTATTTTTTTTCTTTCCACTACTTTTATAATAATAAAAAATGTCATAAAAAAAATTAAACTATCACTGGGATAAATACCCTTAAATCATGAGATTAACCCATGGAGGAAAACTATTATATATCTAGGGAAAATAAATATAACATTTATTTGTTCAAATACAAATATTTCAATGACCTTCTTTTTTAGTGATCTATAATTAAAGTAATTACTATGAATAAATACAAATGGATACATTTTATGATCTATAGAGATGAAGTTTTCTTTCAACTCTTCTTCAGATCGATGTATGTGTGTCCATTGTGATAATTCCTAGAATGTGCTGGAATATAATGGTGAAAATGAGGTGGACTGAAAAATGAATTTTAATCAGACAATGATTGAAAAACTCCAATTCCATACACTAATGGAGACTATAATAATTCAAATTCAATGTTGACATATTTATTTAGATTTTGGATATTTTAGATTACAAGGTAATTTGTATGAAATAAATGTTCACTCCTTGATTTTTAAATCCATTCAAAATTTTGGGTAGAGTCATAGAGACATTATATTAGAATGATTTTCCTCCAATGTTTAGTTTTATACATAACTACTTCCATTTTTTAATCTAAGAAACTATTATCAAAGAAAAAACTATGTAATTTTTAGTGATTATTTATAGAATCTAGTTGATAAATACTATGTGTAGAATCTTATCTATGTAATTTATTTATTACATATGGTTTTATGATGTAGATTTATTCCACTTCTTTAGTTATATTGGTAGAATGATAAGATCCAACATCAATATTAAGAGTGGAATGTATACATTATGGATCAATAGTCATTTTTGTTTCTATATAAGGTGGTTTAACCATCACATTAAAAAAATGATACTAGGGAGGTATTTGGAGACCTAAACAACTTTTTTATATTTACTTTCAACTTTTTCTCACTATTTATTTTTTAAAATAAATGTATATGTTCGAAGGAGAATTGGAGGGTTTGGTAATAAAATTAAATTTGGGTAGAAAATACCAAGGTGTTGGGGCATCAATGGGTATATAGTTAGAAGGAATTGGGTATAGTTTAAAATCCCATTGATTATGGAACCATTTATTAAACCACTAGGAAGTAGGTGGATATATACTATAGTTCTAGTCCAAATGTAATTTTTTTTATAAAGTATGGGTTTTTCCTGTTTTCTCCTAAACTAATCCCTAAATTACCACTTTCAATATATTTTTCCTAAAATAATACCATAAAATATTCATATGAATATTATATCCTCTATCATATATCATATATCACACCATGTTTAATTCCTTAGTAATATAAATTCTAAGTTGTTTTATCTTAATTTTTAGTAACATATGGTAATGAATCATCTATAGTCCTCATTATTCTATTTTTTCATTAAGGATGTGTTTTTAATCCTGTATCCTCCAAATATGGGTCTTTTTTAAATTTTTAAATCCTTCATTCATCCATTAATTCTATCTAAAATGAGGACATATCCATGGAAAAATTTGAATACTTATATTTTCTATATAATGAAATGTCTCTTATTTAATTCCAATCACTAATGACATAGTTATCCTATTATTATAGATTAATTCTATTACCATTGTGAATCAATACCTATTAACATTTGAAATTATAATATGAAACTGTAACTTATTTAGTATGTGGACCCATTATTCCACTTAAATTATTAAATGGGATTCCATATAATGGTTTGGGTTATAGTGGATTTAATAAAAAATGTATTTTATAACTAGTAACCCTGTTATGAAATGGATATATCGAAGTTGATATTTAAATTAATTGATTATATACAAATGTAAATATTTTCAGAAAATGAAATATATACTTTTTCTATATCACTATTGGATCACTATCCTAGAATATTTTCCATTGTATATATTTTGAGAGACCCAATTAATGAGAAAGAGTATTTTAGTTTTAGTTTCCAACAATGCCTAAATGTTATAGTTTAGTTTGTTGAAGAAGTTATATTTATAATTTTACATAATTTATGTTATGTGTGTTGATACATCCTAAATAATAGTGTCTAATAGTGAGAAATTTTTTATGAATCGTCTATGTTTTTATTCTACAAGATGTCCAAATATACGACATATTTCAATAGATTGGTTGGTGGTTTTGATGGGTTCACAATTCCATGAATCAATGCACCCCTTTACATTTTTACACTATGATATGTTTTAATATTTACATGACTCTTTGTAGAAACCCCAAATAAATAAGGATAGATAATTCTCCCTCATTAATTATAGATGTGTTTTCAAAGGTCCTCAGCATATAAAAAAATAAGGGAAAACATATTCTCCGTCCTTATATTATGGATCTAATATACATAATGTCTTATACATAGGTTGTATTATTAATTTCCTAACGGATATCTATACTAATTATTTCACGACCTGTCAATCGGACATCCAGAGCTCAAGTTATAAGCGTTTCCGCTCTGAGGACCCTGTTGGTTTTGTGTTCGAACCAACCCGACCGTACCCAAAGTTCTCTGAAACCGTGAGTGTAATATACTTAAATGACCGTCTCGATCAAAAGATCGCATCACAACTGACGGTGTGTCGTTCAGAGGTCTGTAGCCCATGTTACAGGCATTTAAACAAACATGTCCGGTTTTAGAGGGTTTTGGGCACGGACCGACCCGACCCAAGACCCCCTGGGTCGGCCAGAACCAGGTCGACCCGCCCGGGTCCGGGTTCGGCCCACTAGGGCGAGGGCCGGCCCGGCCCGGTGCGGCCGGTCGGGCATGGGCGGCTCGACGCCGGCCGAGCGGGGCGGCACGGCGATGACCGAGCAGTCACGCAAAGGGGGGGGGGGGGCTTCCCCCCGGATTGATGAAATAGCGCCCCCGCATGGGAGGCCCGCCCATTCCCAACCAGGGGTTACGACCCCAGGATTTTGGATCCCGACGGCCAGTGTGTCGGGCGGGACCAGCCGGTCCCGCCCCCCTGTGCACCGGTGGCCGGCGGCTCCGACCGCCCTCTCCAGCTCCGCCGCAGCCTTGGTCCGACCGGTGCCGCACGATGGTGCCACACCTCTCCACCGCGGCCTCACTCCTTCCATGGCCTTTTCATGGTTCTCCGGCGCGGCGCGATGGCGATGCGGCCTGACTTCGGCCGTGGCTTCATTCGGCCTCAACGGCGCGGCGCGACGGGGCCACGCTTTTTTTGCCATGTTCCCAATTGATTCTGTGTGGTGCCGTTGCACCGCGACGCCTTCGTTCGAGCCGCAAAGAATTCTACAACAAAGTGGGAGGAAGTTCGACCGTGTTTGTGCGGTCCGACCTCCTCCTGTTATAATGATATCAGTTCGCCCAAAATAAAAGATGATGAACAGAAAAGGTTATTCATGAACATAAATAACTCCTATCTCATGGAGTTGTCGAACGATGGTCGTCACGGAGAAACGGCGTTGCGGAAGACGGTGTCGTAGAAGACGGCGTCGTGGAGGACGGCATTGCGGAAGACGACTTCGCAGAAGACAGCGTCACGAAAGACGGTGTCGCGGAACGAGGCTCTGTATACGTCATCAGTGTTCGCCCGAAGAAGGATGCAGTGCGTCGATCATTCTCTGAAGAAGGTGTCTCTTACCAGTTGCGGGAGGTGAGGAGATGGAATGAATATTCCCTTGTGGTGATGGAGTTCTTTGTCGTAGTCTCGACATTCGTTGTGTTCTTCAACGAGGAAGAAGATGTTCCTCAAGAGCGAAAGAGTCCTCTCCTTGTTTCAGCACAATGAATCACTCCCAAAATAAAATAAGTCATTACCTTATTTTATTAACACACACACAACCCATTAATTTGAAATTCAAAAAGATCTCATTCAATTAATTAAATTTATTGAAGAGAATTTAATATTCAAATTAATTTTTGAGGGTTGACTTGCCATTAAATTGGGGTGTGGGTGAGTTACAAAAATTAAATGTACGTGGGAGGATTAAATGAATTTGAAGGGGTGGGGCTTGTGTGGGCCCAACGTCCCAAATATCCTACATAGAGAAGTTAGGATGTAGTGGGTCCCAATCCAACCTCCATGCAGAGGTTTAAACTACTTAGAATAGAAATAAAAATTGTAGCACAATATTTAATATAATTATTTAGTTAACCCATTTATTTAATAACCTCACCCGAGAAAACACAACTCCAAAAAAGGCGTTCTTAAGAAATTACTGGTACTACGGTTTCATCAGTGCCCTAAGATTTCAATTTCGAGCTCCGATTCAATATTTTGGAAAACCAGCTCATTCGTTCACTGAAGGTACCCGAGCTAAACTTCAGAAATTGATTCCGGGCACACCTGGCCTCGGAATCAGGTGACGTCAAAAACTGCGTACGCGTAATATCCCAAATAAAAATAAGAAAAAAATTTCTTTGAAATTTATGGGTCTTTACATTACTCTCACCTCAGGGCATTATGTCCCCGTAAAGATACATCACAAACTTTGGGAAAAAATGAGGGTATTGAGCACGCATCTGAGCCTCCCGCTCCCAATTTCTCTACTGGAGCTTCCTGTGCTGCCATCTGATGCGCACTAGAGGAATCAACTACCCACGTAGGACCCGCTGCTGTTGATCCTCGATCTCAACCGGGGCCTCCTGAAAAGTCGCCCCATCATCAAGGTCCAGCTCCACATGATCGATGATATGTGTCAGGTCATGCACGTTTCTCCTCAGCTGAGATACGTGGACGACATCATTCACCCGGTGCAACTGAGGTGGTAGAGTCAGGCGATAAGCCACCTCGCCTATCATGCTCAGAACCTGGAATGGTCCGAAGAAGCGCAGAGATAACTTGCCGCCCCGGCCAAATCTCCGTAATCCACGTCGAGGTGAGACCCATAAGAAAATGTGGTCGCCATCCTCGAACTCCAGTGGTCTCCGCCTCCTGTCAGAACAAGACTTTTGTCGGCTCTGAGATATCCTCATCCGCTCTTGGATGACCTGGACCTTCTCTGGTCCTTCAAGAGCTGCTACGATTTCATATTTTCCGATAAGAGAAATCTGGTCTCATCCCCAGGATGAAGCACGTTCATTGCCTAATACAGTCAATCCCGACATGATGATACTAATCCATACCAAGGATGACATCGTAAGGCCTCGATGCTAATACCAAGAGATCCAACCGTTACTCTCACCTCCAAGGGTTGAGTTACACTATCGGCATCAATGTGTGGTCACTGGGTCTCCTCCAGTAGGTATCTCAGATGTGAGGGTCAAGTCAACCGTTTTTAAACCAGAACCTCTTAGTAAAAACATAAAGAGGGGATATGAAAATAAACACCACAATGAAAGGTTTCTTTATTACGACAGATCAAATTAAAAAGACACATACAACCACAACATCAACAAAAAGAAATCTAGAAGAACCAATAACAAGGCCTCCATGACTAGAACTAGTTTCTCTCCTCTCCGCCAGCTTCTGGAGCTCCATAGTCAAATGCCTCAGCTACCTGAAGCTGAACTCTCCCATGTCCACCTGTTCCCTACGGTCGGGGTGGACCTCCTAGTGGTGGTGGTGGGAACACCTCGAAGCATTGTCTACCTCCATCTGGATGGCCAGCTCCCCTACCTTTGTCTCTTGATCCTTGTGATCCGCCCCGATCAAACCTCTTCCTCTGCCTGGGAGGTCCTTCGTTTATCCGCCGGTCATCTGTATGATGTGTCGGACAGTCATGTGCCATGTGACCAACCCCACCGCAGGAGTAACACTGTCTGCTCCTGATAAGTCGTTCTCCACCCCGGGTGCCTCGAACACACGATCTTGTGTCATGCGGTCGATCACCTGTAGGTCTGGTCCTCTTTGACCTCTGATTCATCTGTCTACTTCCCATTGTAGAAGACTCTTCCACATGTCGGCTAGTGGTGGGTCCTGCTGCTGGAGACTGCTTGGCAAGGAAACTCTCCACTAAGAGGGATCGCTCAAACACCCATGTCTGCGTCGGGATGTTGTGAGACACAACTGAAGCTCTAATCTCTCGCCTGATCCCTTGCTCAAATGTTCAGGCCCTGAAGAACGGGTCTCGTACCATATCTGTAGAGTAACGCGAGAGATCGGTGAACCTCGTTGAATACTATGCTACTATCATGCTGCCCTGCCGCAGTTGTAGTAGCTCCTGTATTCGCATCGCTCGAAGGGTGGATGGTACAAACTCCACCCGGAACAGGCTCTCGAAGTCTGCCCACAGAAGGGATGCCATGTCATGCACCTGGATCATGAAGCTCTACCATCTTCCTACTTCCGCGTGCAGGAGGCTCACTGCAAGGATCACCATGTGGTCAGCTGGTGTCCCCAATAACCTGAAAATTATAACTACAGCCTCCATCCAATCCCCAGTTGCCTAAGGGTCCATCTCCCCATGGAACATGGGCGGTCTATGATGCTTAAAATAGCACAGTGCACTAAGGCGACGTGCACTCTCAGCGGCTGGGGCTGGCAGCATCGGTGGCTCGGTGGATAGAGGTACCACCGGTGCCTCTACTGTAAAAGGGCCCTACACCGAGGCCTCATCGCTCGATGGGTTGTCGTCTCACACAAAGCTCGGAACCCTAGTTAGTTGTCATCGTGGGGCCATCCGGAAAAGAAACAGGTGAGCCACGGTCAAAACAGTATACCAGGTGAGCTAACACAAAGTAATCATAATTAAAACTTTTGAAACACACATGTAATCAATATTTTCATGCATTGAGTCAGAAATCAGAAGTATGGGTCCTTGTGTTCGGATACGTCGGCCACCGCACCAACACTGGACTCTCTGGACTAATAAACACACTCAATACCCTTACAACTATTGCTTCACATAGAAGGAAGATCAGATTCCTGAGTTCTACGATATAACTGAACTCCTCTAATACAATTTTGTCACGACCTGTCCTCGGGACCCATGCTGTGAATACCCCAAGCCCGCCTTCCATAGGCCAGGGGCTGGCGACTATCATCAAGGCATAAAATCCCGATGAAAAGGGGAAGACATGGCCTTTATAAGTAAACAAACACCATAGAGTAAGCAACAAGTAGTAAACACTACGTTACACTGTGTACAATAGATTGTGTGGAAAATTAAGTGGGCTAGAATACAAACCCAAACTGAAAGTAAAGTACAACTGGAAAGAAAGTACAACAACTGAAAGTAAAGTAGAAACGTCGAGCCGTCCACTGGAAGCCCCACCTGAAAGGTTGGTACAGATACCCTCCTCAGCTCTTCGGGTCCAGCTGTCCACTCCGTGTACGTTCCACCCAGTGGTCCATCTCTAGGTACCGACTTACTCCACAAGCCTCTACCACGATCAGCGATGTCTGTCGTCTGCATCCAACACAACGTAGTGTGGGTATAACCCATGAAATTGTGAGTATATTCTACTAAGTAGGGACCTTGAGACCACCGAAGGTCTCCAAGAATCCACAAAGTATAATCCACAATGGAACGATACAATCATGAAGTAACATCCAACACTACTTAGGTGTATCCCCATACATATACCTAAGTCATCAATTATAGTTCATCTCCAACATCCGAGCCCAAGTTCGATCACGTCCACATAGGATAGTATAACCCAAACCACACAGGGAAGCACAACCCAATCCACCTAGGAAAGCACAACCCAATCCACATAGGAAAGCACAACTCAATCCACATAGGAAAGCAAGTCAATCATATAAACATAATGATTGAAAGTCAAAACTCAGCTCACACAGGTATACATCATTTGTAAAGCAAAAGGAGATGATCAGGTGAAGTTACTGATTCATCTAGCTAGGACCCACGTAGGATACTAGTACTGTAGTCGTCACAATCGAACCCACGGGGGATTCTAGTATGGTCATCATCGTCGTCAAACCCACGGAGGATTCCAGTATGATAATCTTTACAGTCGAACCCATAGCTGCTAGGGAACTCCTCCTCTATAGAGTACAATGGGCCCGCCGCTACAACCAGGCGCTTACCACTAACCTTGGACTATTGTAGTACTCAACCTGTTGAGTACTGTGGGCCTGCTTCTACAACCAAGCGCTTCCCATCATGGGTATGCCGCTATAACCAAGCGCTCTCCCTCATAGACTACATAGGTACTCCTTTTGTTGAGTACCACTGGTGTGCCGCTACAACCAAGCGATCATCCATCATGGGACTTCTGCTACAACCAAGCGATCCCCACTGGGCTATCGAAACACACCGAGTCAATCGTTCAGGAGTCGTCAAGTCTCAGCCAGCTCTAGGGTTTCCGCACACAGCACGCTCGTTCCGGGAGGGTCCGCTCCACGATCCAAGAGGTCGATATATCAACTATCATGTAGACCAGATTTCATGTATCAAAAAGTTCCATCACGACAAAAGGAACTCAATGAGATAGACAGCGTGTCAATCGAACGCCCGGTCTGAGAGTTATTGGCTTTTTCGTTCTAGGGGCCCTGTTGGTTTTTAAGTCAAAACCATCCCGAACAAACTCCAACTGTGTCCAAACCTCGAAAGGAGTAACCCAAAAGGTCCTTCTCAATAATAGGAATCCAACAAAGTCAACGATTCGTCAATCGGACGTCCAGATCTCAAATTATAATCATTTCAGCTCCGAGGGCCCGGTTGGTTTCGTGTTCAAAACAACCCGACCATACCCAAAGTTCTCTGAATCGTTGAGTTTAATATACCAAAATGACCATCTCGATCCAAGGATCGCATCGCAACTGACTGTGCATCGTTTAGAGGTCTGTAACCCAAGTTACGGGAATTTAAACGAACCTTTCCGGTTGTATGGGGTTTGGGCCTGGACCGACCCAGCCCAAGACCCCCTGGGCCGGAAAAAACTGGGCCGACCCGACCCGGGTCCGGGTCGGGCCCACAAGGGCGTGGCCCGACACCACTGGCACGGCGTGGCCCGGCCTGGGCAGCCCGGCCCGGTGTGGCCGGTCCGACCAGGGCGGCTCGGTGCGGGCCGGGCCGGGCGGCCCGACGCTGGCCGAGCGGTCGAGCGAAGGGGGGGGGGGGGGGGGCGCTGCCCCCCTGATTGAAGAAATGCCCCCCCCCAAATGGGGGGACCTCCATTTACCAGCCGGGGGTTACGAACCCCAGATTTCAGATCTGGTCGGCCGTAATGGCTGGCCAGTGTGTCGCGCGGGACCAGCCGGTCCCGCCCCCTGTGCCCCGGCCGCCCTCTCCAGCTCCGCCGCGGCCTTGGACTGACCGGCACCGCGCAACGGCGCCACGCCCCTTCGCCGTATCCCAACTCCGGTCACGGCTTCGTTCGGCCTCAATGGTGGGGCATGACGGCACCACGCTTCTTCGTCGTGTTCCTCCTTGAACGACAGAGGATATTCACAAAAAAATAACCGCTACCTCATGTAGTTGTCGAACGATGGTCGTCGCAGAGAAATAGTATTGCGGAAGATGGCATCACGGAAGACGGCGTCATGGAGGACAGCGTCGCGGAAGACGGGGTCGTGGAATGAGGCTCCTTATACATCGTCGGTGTTCACCCAATGAAGGATGCGGCGCGTCGATCGTTCTCCGAAGAAGGTGTCTCTCACCGACTGCGGGAGGTGAGGAGATGGCATGATGATTCCCTTGTGGTGATGGAGTTATTCGTCGTAGTCTCAGTGTTCTTTGTGTTCTTCGATGAGGAAGAATATGTTCCTCAAGAGCGCAAGGGTCCTCTCATTGATTCTTCACAATGAATCAACCCCCAAATAAAATAAGTCATTTCCTTATTTTATTAACACACATGCAATCCATTAATTTGAAATTCAAAAAGACCTCATTAAATTAATTAAATTAATTGAAGAGCGTTTAATATTCAAATTAATTTTTGAGGGTTGACATGCCATTAAATTGGGGTGTGGGTGAGTTACAAAAATTAAATGTACGTGTGATGTTTAAAGGAACTTGAAGGGGCGGGGTTCGTGTGGGCCCCACTTCACTAATATACTACATAGAGAAGTTAAGATGTAGTTGGTCTCACTCCAACCTCCATGCATAGGTTTAAAATACATAGAATAGAAATAAAAATTGTAGCACAATATTTTATTTCATTCTTTAGTTAACCCATTTATTTAATAACCTCACCCAAGAAAACGCAAATCTAGAAAAGGTGTTCCTAATCAATTACCGACGTTGTGGTTTCATCAGTGCCCTTGGATTTTGATTCCGATCTCCGGTTCAAAAGATAGGAAAACCTGCTCATTCGTTCACTGAACGTACCAGTGATAAACTTTAGAAATTGATTCTGAGCACACAGGGCCTTGGAATCAGGTGCCGTCAGAAACTGCGTACTCGTAAAATCCCAAAGAAAATTAAGATAAAAATTTCCTTGAAATTTACTGGCCTTTACAAATTATTCCTATATATGTATATTTATAATTACTTTAATATTCAATATGAATGGTTGTTATGGTAAAGTAGTGACTACCTACTTGGTTTGATATAAACACACACTACAAGAGACCCTAGATGAAGAGTTTAATTCCTTTTTCAAATGATTCATGTAAATTAAATTTTTAGTAATATCTGAGATAGTAATAGAAAATGTACGATGAATAATTGGATTCTTTTTATTTTTTTGTTATGTCAATGAGGATCTCACATTGCAGTTTTTTTTGGATTACATATAGGACTTTCGACTACCAAATAAAACACACTTTCCACCTATGGAGTGTATGGGATTCCTTACATATATAACATAGATTTCATATACATTCAAATAATTGTTAGACATTTTCTATGACATGAGGTATTTATTATTTGTAATTCATGTTCATATCATTTCTTTATCTTATCATAGTTTTGATCATCATACACCAACACAACTTAATTGATTATTTTTAAGTGTATTTGGATTGAGAATTTTAATTCTATTAACACCAAGAGGAATTTGAATGTTTTAGAGGTACGTGAATAAACTATGGATATAATATGTTCCCTTTTTAAAATTGATATTATATAGTGAGGATTCTTTAGATAATTTTTTCATGGACATAATATATGTGTTTTCTTTTTTCAACACCCAAATCATGTTCAAAATCATATAATTTTAATTATAATATGTTAGCTGAAGACATAGTCGAAGATTTTAAATTTTGTTAGTTCATTAGAGGTATATAGTGAATTTGTCTTAATATATAAAAAGGCCTTGTACATTAATCATTATATGATTGGAACTATTAGATGATTGGTTCTGATAAACACCTCATAAGATGGGAACAATAAGTAACCAACACTAAATATTATTTAAGGCATATTCTTTTGGAAAACAATACTTATCATGAATTCCAAAATATTCTTTGAGATTATATTTTTAGATGACTAAGTTATCACAGTTAAGAAAAATTATTATGTATCATTGTGGATAGTTATTATTAGTATCAACTTTTCCATAATATAGATCTTTTATGTTATATGTAGTTTTATTTTCATGAAATATCTTCAAAATTTTATATTGACTGCATATTATTCCTTACTAATCATTAAAAACATGAAAAGAACATTTTCAAATATGAGACAAGAACCAAATCATTCTATGTGACATATAAATTTAAATATAAATATGAAAACCTATTTGTTTATAAATACTAATAGAATAATTCATTTTAAAAAAATAGTTAAAAAATAATTGTGAAAGAAATCAACTTATTTGTATAGACATTTTCATAGAAAATTTCATATGAAATATTATAGAAAAAAAATATTATTAATGGTCTATTTAAAATCAGTAGAACTCATGGAAGCTTTTTCAGAAATTAATAAATACCACCCATAATAATTAGAAAAAACAATTCATGGAAAATAATCTCATTACAATGTGAAATCAAAAGATCCTAACAAAATACTGAAAAATTTTAGATCTATCGTGTATGTAAAAAAAGGAAAGGTTTTTTTTTACTTTTTCAATATCCCTTACAAATTGAATAACCTTTTTAATAAATTCTAAAAATATCTTATGAGAATCCAATAACCATATAGCTCTATCCCATTACCCAATGCATTAGAGAGCTCTATCATCTATAATTATCATCATGAGATATATCAGTTCCAGTAACCATAATGACCTACAATAGGCTCTCAAATTATCATAAACACTTACCATTAACCATAACATAATTATTATACAAGAAATATTCTAGTTACATTGTCATACTCATATAAATACTCTTTTCATGCTTATGAAATCATTTTTTATATTAAAATAACCATTCCCATATTTTTCGTTGAAAATTAATATCATAGTTGGAATGAGTAATTTTCAATGAATATAAAATGAATTCACTTAATGGAATCTAAACATATAAAAAAATTTACAGTTTTTGGAACACTACTGACACCATATGTGTTAAAATAAAAAATTCAATTTTCTGTTAATCCAAATGTTCTATAAAAATAATAATTTTGAAATCTATTAAATGAAATTCAAAATTTTCCATTATAATTTAATCATTATCATATACATACTACAATAAAATAATTTAACGCATATGGACATGGAATAAAAATATTTCGAAAATAAATAATTAAAATGATTAAAATCAAGTTATTAATGAAAAAATTCCATTATCTCGAATATGACTCTTCAAGAATTATATTTACTCCTTGGATAATAAAATAATTTTGAGGATTTAATTTATTAACAAAATATTTTCATTTTATTATTATATTTATTTTTTTATTGACATGTTATATTCAATTACTTATTAAATTAAGTTCACATTGAATGTTTCGATGATATTAATCTTATATATAGATAATTACATTGATAGATTAAATATAATAAAATTAATCAATATTATATCATATAAAATTTAACAATGATGAAATAATTATAAATTTATTAATTTATTTTACTTTTAAATCCAACCATAAGTTATGGTTATGTAAAATGAATTGCATTATAATCATGGTAACTGTAGAGAACCAATCTTGATGTACATGGAAATTACATTGCTTTTTCGGAATAATTAAAACATAACAAGAACCAACACTCAAGGACCGTAATAGTTTATTGTCTTTTGAAACTCGGTACATAATCTTCTAATCACTGTAAAAGATCTTCAACATCTTCTATAAAGATCTTCCCCTTTTGTTTTCATACCTAAAACCATTATTCAAATCCTAGGGAAAATAAAACATATAAAGGGTGAGCTGAAATGCTCAGTAAGGGTAATCATAGAAAAAATACATTTTAACATTAAAAAAACATGTACATAAAGTTTAAACCTCAAAATCATGAGAAATAAATCTTGGCAGTACATAAGGAATAGATCTTAATGGAACATTAATCATGATATAATAACACATGAATAAAACATGTAATTATGGAAACCATTAAGCACATATTATTATTTCCATAGTATCCAAGGCATTTTTCCCAAGACCATCTTAGTGGACAAAGTCCCATTCTGAATCAAGATCACTCCCCGTTCCTGTCCTGTATCACCGAACCAGATTAACTTGTCATTCCAGACATGTCTACCTCATGAGATATAAATCATTACCCAATGAATTGGAGGTAGATATAGGTCCCACCCATATCAAAATTAAATCATTCATACTTGTGCCACAAAATAAACATAAATCATTCATCATAACATAAAGAATAAAATGGTTTTCATAAATATCATCCAATCATAATCTAACTGTATAAAACAATTTTATATAATTTCATCATAATAAGAATAAATCCATGTAAATAATAGATTAATTATACTTGAAAGATAGTCATACTAAATAATGTCATCTTAGATGGAAAATAGTTTTGAAAAAACACTTGAAATGAATTCTTGATGAAAATATCATTTCTTCTTCAAAATCATTTTCTTTTCACAAAATGCCATTCAGTTTTAAAAGAAAATGATTTTTTGAAAATAATAATGAAATCCTATAGAGGAATATTCATGAAAATTAGGAATTATGAAACCGTAAAAATCCATTCATTCCGTATAAGTTAAAAAAACATTCTACTCATACTTTTAACGGAAAAGTCAAAAATTTCCTCATATGGTAAACAAAAGAAATATTCCTCCCGTAACACAATGTAAAATTCAAATAGGGGTAAAAAATACTTTAAAAATACATGGGAGAATATTAAAAACTTTATGAAAAACATTTTATGGACATGGATGAAAAATATAACCCCATTAAATACTTACGTATAAGAAATCTCGGATAAAAATGAGATTGTAAAATTATCCCTTAACTTATGTCTGATTTCTTCAGTATGTGTCTGAGACTCCTGTATAGTAGGTCTAAACATATTATTAACTTGTAAAATAACCTTAATAATATTTATGATATCATATATTATTCACTTATGACTTTATATTACCCATTCTTTTGTAAATACCATGTCAAATCGGTGTTTTGGGTAAAATCATTTTGTTTATCGTATGTGTTTTGACTTGTTGTTCGTGATATTACTAAATTTATCCTGATTTACTTAATTAAAGAATGTAAAACATGATTTAAATATAATATATATTCATCACATAAATATATATATATATATATGATAGATCGTTAAATGGAATGAAATACACCGTTCATGGAGACGGTAGGCCGTACGTACACATGAACGTTGTTTTCATTTCCTTATTGAATTGAATGGAATTAAGTAAATGAATCATATATGTACATAAATAAGGTATAATTATTATTTTATGTATTTAATGATTATTTATTATATATACTTTATAATCATTCTTGAATGGTTAATCCTGGAGAATGAATCTCATCGCGTTCGTGGAGGCGGTAGTCCATACATATGCACGAGCGACGATATCATTATTTTGATATTAAAATCGTATATATTTGGATGGTATATCTTATGTAAAGAAACTTAATAATGTTATATTTATTATTTATATCATTAAAACTCATTATTATACTAATCCAAATGATGAAATGTTTGAATAACAAACTACACCACGATGTGGAGATGGTAAGCCGTAAGTACGCACGTGTTGTGACGTTTTCATTGATAGGATGGATAAAATCACTTATATGGTTGTAAAATTTTTATAATAACATCTCAATATATATAATATATTATATTTATTATTTTATAATGGGAAAAACAATGAATGAAGAAGTGTAAGATGAATGGAACTTGAAATAGGTGGTGAGACATTTACCTCTTCTTCGGGTTCTTCCTTTTGATTTGATCAAAATGGCTCCTTAGGTTATCTTTATGACTAATTTATGTCCTCTAGGATGAAGGGAGGATTTTTCAGAGGGTATTTGGTAAGATTTTGGACGTGCCAAATGTCTTTGGAGGAGTGAATTTGAGAGAAGAGGGAGTGCCCTTTTATAAAAGAGGTGAGGGCACCTTCAGAAAAACATAAAATATTATTTTATAATAAAGGCATATTCGGTTTATAATGGCTCCAAAGTAATTTATTTCAAGGATAGGGTGGGTATGGATCGAAATACTCTCAACCAATAGGTTTTATAAATGTTTAGGTTACCATTTATAACATATCATTTAGATTTAACTATAAGTTAAATAATTTCACTTTTACCATGTCTTCTTGTTTTCATACACTATATGGTTAATTAACATACTATAACAAGACATAAGAACCCCAAGTGGTTCATTATTAATATATATATCTTTATATAAGTCATTTTTAAGAATATAAGATTTTTTAAAATATAATATCAATTAATAATATAATATTTGTTTTAAAAACTATTTTATGTCAATTTTGACACTATATGGTAATTGATTTTTGTGAAAATCATAACAGCAGGATTAGGTCTAAAAACGTTAATTTAATCAATAATAACATGTCATATTAACCTATACATTTTTTTTAATCCATAAAAAATCTCAAATTACATTTATTTGGGTATTTGTAATATCAATTATGTTAATATTTCAGTAATAAGGTAATTACTACATCATCATTGTGTCAAAAATAAATTAAATTACATAATGTTTAAAAATTATAGATAAAATATAATTATGTAGTAACACTTTTTATATTTTTAATTAATATTTATAGTCGAATTTATCTTATGTATAACCCAATATTAAAAAAATTAGTTATTAACTTTTTATTTTAACTCTTTTAACTATTCTTTGAATTAAATAAAAATAAATGTCATAATCTAATCTAAGTGGACCTAAATGATAATATTATATTACTAAGGTTGTTTTTGGTCGAATTAAACTTATCCAATAGAATGAAGACATGTGTTACGGTAATAATAATTTCATTTTTCCCTTAAATACCGTATTTAATTTTAACTATGGTAAATAAAAGTAAAAAGCTACTATTCGCCAAAAATTATTTTCATCTCATTGAACCAAATTTCACATACTGATATCAACAATGTCTCTTAGATTTTTGAAATTAAAATCATAGAATCTGTAAAATTATGTTTTATGTAAATTTGCAAATTCTCATAGGAGGTGGGTAAAAGAAGGCGAAAAGTTCAACAAAATTTTTAAATATCTAAAATTATTATAAAATGACTCCAATGAATTAAATTGAACTTATATAGGTATTATGTATCTATTTTTACTTAAAATAAATTTAAATAAAAGAAATAATTATTTAAATAAAAATATGGTTTTAAACTATAACTACGTGTCTTTCATTATACATCAAAAATTGAATGTTTTCAGAAAAATACAAAAAATTTACCCGAGGCTAATTTTGATATTCCGTATTGAATAATGAAGTCCATTTTGAAAGATGAAATTTATAAAATTTTAAAAAATGGTTATTACTATTCGTAATGTCTAGTTTATAATAATATTATAATAATATCTCATTAAGTGAAACTCAGTATTGCGTACAACACACGCTATTGAGGAATGTTACTATGGTGTGCAACACAAGCCAAGAATAGTGTTGCATATACTACAAGCTAATATGGTGTTGCATATAGCACAAGATAATCTTGGTGTACTGTACAACACAAGACATAAAAGTAATTAAAAATAATATTTCTCATAAAATCACGTGGTGTTACATTCTACCCCCCTTAAAATGAATTTCGCCCTCGAAATTCATTGAGGTTATAAATGGTTTACTACTTGAAAGCATCATTCATAGAAACCCTCATCGTAAAAAGGGATACTAAATCATAATTTTAAAAACTAGAGCATGAAACATAACGATTACCCAATGTAACTCATCACTGGGTTTCCACATAGGATAACATAGGTGAAAATGTGGATATAGAAGAAAAATCAAACCATCAGGTTCTGATGGAGAGTGGAGAGGAAATTTCTATGAAAAAACCATCAATCACATAGCCATAAATTTGTGATGATCTAAGGTACCATCTGATTCGTCGAATATAAGGACACTAGGACAACATTTTTGGTTTTCAAGGTCATTTCCCAAATGCTAAAAATTTAAAGAAACACATACTTTATTTTGGTACAATCTCACTGTTGTTCGTTCGTTGAAAAATTTCCACTTCATCTCTTAAATAAATGAAGTTGAATTTGTCTTCAGTGAAGTGTTAGCAGATCATGATATATAATGATAGGTCATTCTATCTGTCTCAAACATAATGTGAGAAAAAGTTATTCAGTATACATAAGTCCATCTATAGTAATATTATTCGTATATGCTTCCGAAAATGGACTTATACTTCATATATCATTCCGCATTATAAAATAAAACTAATTTCTACTAAATAGGGACTTCCTATAGGATAGTGGTAGGCAATAAAGGCATGTCGTACTTCGGTTGTGTGTTCGATTCTTTCAACCTTGTCCGACGCGATTGGTTACCGCCTGTTCTATGGGTTTTCCTTTTTCTAAAAAACCACTATTATAACATTCTAGAAATTGAATCGAAAAAAAGTTCAGGCCTTAAACAATTCAATCTGATGTCCAACTTAATCCATTCCAACCTTTAGGCTTATCGAAAATACTCTTGTCCAATATTATAGTATAAAAAATGATTTTATTCCCCGTATATCATAAAATATATCTTGTTTGTCACATTCCAAAAATGTGAATACCTTAAATATGTATTCTCTTGAAAAATGAATACCCATTGAACCTTATTGAAAACATTAATTCTATCAAAAGTTAACTCTTTATACAAACCAAAATCCCAAAATTTCTATATACTCAAACCATGATATAACTTTGACCTTATATCATTCATGATCTCATTTCATTTTCTCTTTATCCCTTCATTAGGTGCATATCATCTTCATTTCAAAAATATTTCAATCAATTTTCATGGTTACCAATACCATATAATTATTGAAAACAAATACATAGATATTCCAAAGTTCCATGATACCATAAATGAGATTCCATGATACTCTTTCAAAATTCCATTACATAAACACTTAATCATTCTAGAACAACATTGTCATACTCAAAATCACAAATAGTGATGGCATGTGACTTCCCTTTATCCTTTTCCTTATGTGGTTTCTCAATTCCATTATCATTAACCCTTGGATTAGGGCATTGGATATTATAATGGCCCATTTCCTTGCAATTGTAGCATTGAAGCGTTGGTGGTGCGTTCTTGGTAGTCTTTTCTCTGTTCACATCATTAGATACCTTTTTCCCATTACTTAGACACTCAGCTGCTCAATGTCCTTCTCTTCCACACTTAAAACATTTTCTAGTTCCTTTTAGACATTCTCCAACATGCTTCTTTCCACACATTGAGCATAATGAAACATTCATCTTCTTTTCACCATTGTTCTGATATTTCTCCATGAACTCCATCTTTTGTTTCTTGTCAAAAACATTGAGATGGATATTTAATACCAACATTCAGTTCTACCTTGATATCACAATGCCCAATTTATTCATAGATACTGAAGTCTCTTATAGTTAATTCCCTTCGAACACATGGTTTTAGTCCACTGAAGAATCGATCAACTTTACTATCAGGTTGGATGATAAATCCAGATGCATACATTGAAAGCCTTGTAAAATTCTCCTTGTATATACCAACAGTTTCATCATTATTTTGTTTAAGCTCAAGGAACTCCATTCCCATATTTATTTGAAGAATATGACGGAAATAATTATTGAAAAACAAGTTCTTGAACTCATCTCATTCCATGGATTCAATTTCATCTTGGGGACTTGTATTCTTAATTAGAGTCCACCATTCATCTACTTCAACTTCTAAAATGTAAATAGTTAGAATGAATTTTTCATGTTCTTGAATAGCGAATTATGGAAAATATCTTTTCAAAGGTATTGATCCATTGTTCAACAAAAAGTGGATCAGAAGACCCAATAAAAAAAGGTGGACATTTCCTCATGAAGGGATCAATAGAATATTGGTCTCTTCTCTACTCATTCAGAAGTCAAGAATGATTAATATCTTGTGTATATATAACAATATGATTTTTCACTCCATCTCCCATAACATTGGTTTGTTCAGGAGGATAATCATTGCATCGTCCATTACATTGACCAAAACGGTTCCTTCAGGTTCCACCCATCGTCAAAAACCCAAAAAGTATAGTGTGAGAGTCAAAAATCATGCAAGGGAAAACAACATAATAAAGGGGGAGTACCTTCGATATCTAACACCTTAGGTTTAATTCTAAGATCGTTACTGTAAATCTAGGAATATAACCTATACTTATACTTATCCTTGGGGATATACATAGACATACCATTGAAATATCTCTAGGGATCTCACTAAAGTTTTCACATCCTAGTTTTCAAAAGGATAACTTAACCTCCCTATGATACCAACAATAGAGAGCCAAGCTTGACGTACATAGAAATTTCATTACTTTTTCGTAATAATTAATACATAACAAGAATAAATACTCAAGGACTGTAATAGTTTATTGTCTTTGGAAACATGGAACAAAATCATCTAATCATGGTGAAAGATCTTCAACATCTCCCATAAAGATAATCCCCTTTTTTTTTCTTACCTAAAACCTTTCTTCAAATTCTAGCAAAATGAAAACATATAAAGGGTGAGCTCAAATTCTCAGTAAGGGTAAGCATGAATAAAATAAATTTAAACATTAAAAAAACATGAACATAAAGTTTAAACATCAAAATCTTGAGAAATAAATCATGGCAGTACATAAGGCATAGATCATAAAGGAACATTAATCATGATAAAATAAAATGGGAATATAACATGTAATTCTGGAAACCATTAATCACAAGTTAAGATTCCCATAGTAGCCATGGCATTATCGCCAAGACCATCATAGTGGACAAAGTCCCTTTCTGAATTGAGTTCACTCCTCGTTACAGTCATGTATCACTGAACCGGATTAAAATTCCATTCTAGCCATATCTATCTCATGAGATATAAATCTTTACCTGATGCATTGGGGGGAGATATGGGTCCCACTCCTCTCATAATTAAATCATTCTTACATGTTCCATAAAATAAACATAAATCATTCCTCATAACCCAAAGAATAAAATGGGTTTCATAAACATTATCCAATCATAACGTAATCCATATAAAACAAATTTACATAATTTAATCATAAGAATAATCAAACCATGTAAATAATAGAGATAGTATACTTGAAAGATAATCATACTAAATAATGTCATATTAGATGGAAAATGGTTTTGAAAAAACACTTGAAATGAATTCTTGAGTAAAATATCCTTTCTTCTTCAGAATCATTTTCTTTTCACAAAATGACATTCAATTTTAAAAGAAAGGAACTTTCTTGAAAATAATAATGAAATCATGTAGAGTAATCTTTATGAAAATTAGGCGTTATGAAACCGTAAAAATATGTTCATGCCGTATATGTTAAAAAAACATTCTCCTCATACTTTTAATGGAAAAGTCAAAAAGTTCCTCATATGGTAAACAAAAGAATGATTCCTTCCATAACATAATGTAAAAGTCAAATAGGGGTAAAAAATACTTTAAACATACATGGAAGAATATTAAAAACTTTATGTGAAACATTTTATGGACATTGATGAAAAATATAACCCCAGTAAATACTTACATATAAGCAATCTACGATAAAAATGAGATTGCAAAATTATCCCTTACCTTACGTCCAATTTCTTTGGTATGTGTCCGAGACACCTGTATAGTGTGTTTAAAAATATTATTAAATTTTTAAATAACCATAATAATATTTATGATATCATATATGATTCACTTATGACTTTATATTACCAGTTCTTTTGTAAATACCATGTTAAAGCCGCGTTTTGGGTAAACTCGTTTCATTTATCGTACATGTTTCAACTTGTTGTTCTTGATATTATTACTTATATACTGATTTACTTAATTCCAGAATGTAAAACATTATTTATATATAATATATATTCATTATATAAATAAATATATATATATGTGATATATCATTAAATGGAATGAAATACACCGTTCATGGAGAAAGTAGGTTGTACGTACGCATGAACGCTGCTTTTGATTTCTTATTGAATTGAATGGAATTAATTAAATGGAAAATATATGTACATAAATATAGTATCATTATTATGTAATATTTTTCATGATTATTTATTATATATACATTATAATCATTATTCAATGGTTAATCCTTGAGAATGAGTCTCATCGCGTTCGTGGAGATGGTAGTCCGTACGTACGTACGAGCAACGATATCATTATTTTGATGCTAAAATCATATATAATTGGTTGTTATATCATATATACAGAATCTTCATAATGTTATATTTATTATTTATATCATTAATAGTCATTATTATACCCATCGAAATGATGAAATGTTCGAATAAGAAACTACACCACGACGTGGAGACGGTAAGCCGTACATACACACGTGTGGTGACTTTTTCATTAATAGGATGGATAAAATAACTAATATGGGTGTAAATTTTTTTTAATAACATCAAAATATATATATTATAATAGAGTTATTTTTTTAAAATGTAAACAACAATGAAGGAGGAAGTAGAAGAAGAATGGAACTTGAAATAGGTGGTGATACATTTACCTCTTCTTCGGGTTCTTCCTTTTGATTTGATCAAAAGGGATCTTTAGGTTAGTTTTCTGACCAAAGTAAGGCATCTAGGATAAATTAAGGATAGTTGAGAGGTTATTTGGGTAGAGTTTGGCTAATCCAAATGGCTTTGTAGGAGTGAATTGGAGAGAAGAGGGACTTCCCTTTTATAAGAGAGGTGAGAGGCACCTTAAGAAAAAACATAAAATATTATTTTATAATAAAGTCATATTGGGTTTATAATGGTTCCAAAGTAACTTCTTTCTGGGATAGGGTGGGATGGGTCTAATTACTCTCAACCAATAGGTTTTATAAAAGTTTAGGATACCATTTAAAACATATCATTTAGATTTAACTCTAAGTTAAATAATTTAACTTTTATCGTGTATTATTGTTTTCTTACACTATATGGTTAATAAAATTACTATAACAATACAAAAGAAACCAAAGTGGTTCATTATTAGTAAATATATCCTTATATTAGTAATTTTTCCAAACCATATATTTTTAAGAATAGAATATCAATTAATAATATAATATTTCTTTTGAAAACTATTTTATGTCAATTTTGACAAAATTTGGTAATTGTTTTTTGTGAAAATCATAACAGCATGATTAGTTCAAAAAAATTTAATTTAATCAATACTAACATGTCCTATTAACCTATAAAATTATTTTAATTCATACAAAGTCTCAAATCACATTTATTTTGGTATTTATAACATCAATTATTTTAGTATTTCATTAATAAGGTAATTACTCCATCATCATTATGTCAAAAATAAGTTAAATTATATATTGTTTAAAAAATATAAATAAAATATAATTATGTAGGAAATATTTTTATATTTATAGACTAATTTATATTATGTATAACCTTATATTAAAATTGTTTTAGTTATTAAACATTGATTTTAACTCTTTTAACTCTTCTTTGAATTAAATAACAATAAATGTCCTAATCTAATCCAAGTAGACCTCAATGATAATATTATATTCCTAAGGTTGTTTTAGGTTTAATTACACTTATCCAACTGAATTAGGACACGTGTTAAGGTAATAATAATATCATTTTTACCCTTAATTACCCTATTTAATTTTAACCGTGCTAAATAAAAGTAAAAACTTACTATTCACCAAAAATTATTTTCATCTCATTGAACCAAATTTTACTCACTGATATCAACCATGTCTCTTGGTGTTTTAAAATTAAACTCACAGAAGCGGTAAAATTATGTTTTATGTAAATTTGAAAATTCTCCTAGGAGGTGGGTAAAAGGCGGTGAAAAGTTCAATAAAATTTTTATATATCTAATATTATTATAAAATGACTCCAATGAATTACATTGAACTTATATAGATATTATGTATAATTTTGGAATTAAGATAATTTAAAATAAAATAAATAATTATTTAAATAAAAATTAGGGGTTAAACTATAACTCAGTGTTTTCACTATTCATCCAGAATTGAAAGTTTTCAGAAAAATACCGAAAATTCACCCGAGGATAATTTCGATATTAAAAATCCAAAAATGAAGTCCATTTTGAAAGATAAAATTTATAAAATTTAAAAAAGTGTGTATTACTATTCATAACGGCTATTTTATAATAATATTATAATAATATCTCGTTAAGTGAAACTCAGAATTACGTACAACACACGCTATCGAGAAATGTTGTTCTGGAATGAAACACAAGCCAAGAATAGTGTTTCTTATACTACAAGCTAAAATGGTGTTTCATATAGTGCAAGATAATATTTGTGTAGCGTACAACACAAGACATCAAAGTAATTAAATATAATATTTCTCATAAAATCTCGGGGTGTTACAGTAACAGTAGGTCATACACACACATAAGTAACATTTACAATTTCCAAACAAAATGGGGGATATCGGTTAAGTACTATTGAATCCCATAATATTCTTATTAGATCATAAATATAATATTATATTTTTATATAAACTTTTATATACCATCTAAGTGATGTAGTGATTAAAAATAAACCATAATTATTTGTGGAGGTTCTAACCCACACATACACATGAACGACATCATAAAACTTTATTAGATGACAACGTAAAAAAACAGATTATATATTTTCATAAAATATTTAATTTTTTTCATTATAACTATATATATAAATATATATTGAAATAGTTATTATAA
Organism: Viscum album; assembly: GCA_963277665.1. Classification (NCBI taxonomy): domain Eukaryota; kingdom Viridiplantae; phylum Streptophyta; class Magnoliopsida; order Santalales; family Viscaceae; genus Viscum; species Viscum album. The sequence continues at coordinate 1,816,914,519 of OY728156.1, forward strand.
TCATATGCGAGAGGTAGTTATAGAAAATGAATTACATCTGTTCATGAGGTGGTAGTTCTACATTGATATTAATAAAGGTTTTGTTTTCCATTTTATGGAAGATTAGATGGATATAGTTTATCAAATTTACCAAAAAAACTCATTTTTTGGAATATAATTATTTTATTATTATACCATAAATGATTAATATTTGTATGATGTAGAAGAATAATAAAAATAAATCTACATGGTGAAAAACTATACCTCTTTTCTTAAAATATTTTTAGTTATTTACCTACTTCATTTATAAAAGATACTAATGGAAAATACATGTAATCTATTATTTGGGGAAGGGTTTTAGGATGTAATATTATGAACAAAACTTTTTATGATTGCATTATAATAGAAGAGAGGTTTTCCCTCTTATAATTGAGGGATAGAACACACATAAATTTACCAAAATTACTAAATAATATATATTTTAATTCTATTTAGTTGATGAATGGAACCAAAAATTAGAATATAATATGTGAAAGGGTCAAAATAATCACAAATATTTATATTTAGAACATTATTTGAAACATATTAATATTTCACTTAGATTTAACCAACATTAAACTCATTTGAGCCTCCAAATCGATATTTTTATTTTCAAAGAAAACAACTTATAAGGATGAAGTAGGAACCCTCAAAAACTGAATCTTTCACTAGTATTACATAAAATTTTATTTTTTCTCAAACATCATAGGCGATTGGTAAACTATTAAATTTTATGATTAGAATATTAGATGCCTTTTCCCAAAATAATTTCCAATGAAGTGTACTTTCCATTGTTTTTGGGTCCTTCTAAATGATATCTTCATGTCGGTCATCCAACTTGTCCCACATCTAAATATTCAATTCCAAATTTATTTTCCATTAATTAAAACCTATTACTATAATGAGTTCATGGTGTTGAACCACCCCCTATATACATCATTCACATCCACTTGAAGCAGTCACCTATCTATTTTTTTCTACATCTTCTAGGGGGTCTTTAACAGAATGGACTGCTCTAACATTATTTCCAATAAGTGTATGATTATGTCTTATTCCATGCCATGTTCATTGAAATCTTCCTACCTTACCTAGAGTTGGAATTTTTTGAGCCGACCTAGTCTCTTTTATATTTGGAAAATATGAGTAGTCTTTCCTCATTTTGGACTTCTTCGCTTTAGTTAGGATGCAATTTGTAGAGTTTCAGTTCCCTTTATAGACTTTCTTCATTCTTGGGCAATAAATTACTCTACTATATCCTCTATTTGTGGTATCTCTTGAGAAGTATACATCACTCTCTTCATTTGTATCTTCACAATGTGATTCATTCTCCTTGTTGGGAAATTTCTCTAGCTCAAGATCCCCTTTTTCATTTGATTGACCCTCCACTTCCATCCCTTTAATGAGGTTCCCTAATATAATAGAATCTAAAGTCCTTAATGAACCCAAACTACTCAGTGGATCCACCCCATCCCCTATAACATTGGATTATCTCTATAATACCAAATCCATGTCGAAAATATTTGTAACACCCTCATACAACTCATGGACCAGAGTAGCACCACCATTTGGATTCAAAACCTCTGTATTTGAGGAGCGAGATGAGTGCCTTCTCAGAGGTCCCCACCTCCTTCCTTGCCCCATTTTTTCACCAAAATCATGTCTTAGATGCTCAGAAAATCACTTCTCATAGCCTTTGAAAGAATATCTCCAACCACTTTCTATATAGGAGGTTAAATTCTACCTCACTAGACCCTGGATCTTAAACCTAACGGCTAGTGGGAGTAGCAGAAAGATCCATTACAAAAATTCCCATAACCAATAGAGGGTGTCCCTTGCTTGTGTTATCTTAAAGAAGGAATGCATGGGAAATCTTGAGCATTCCATTCCTATAACTGAGGTGTTCATGTTCTAGACGAATGGTGGAAGATTAAAAAATGTACCCATGATCCTTAGAAAAAATTTTAAAACCACTACAATTGTCCTTGAATATCAATATTAATAGTGTCCTTAAATTTCATCAGTTTGGGAACTTCAACACAAGTCCTATGAGAAATTGGATGACATACATTGCGGGCTCTCTGGTCAGAGTTGAAGAAACAACCCCCCATATTTCCAATCATATAATGGATCATCGGGTTATGAAATGTTAGGGTGGGGGGGGGGAGGAAGAGAGATATATATCATCACTGTAGGCGGGTCTGACATCAAGTGAAAATTTAATATCCACTAAAAAAGGGAAAGACACAAACTTGATATTGCATGTGGAGAAATCTCCCAAGATGATATTAGGACTTTTTCATATGAGAAAACAATAAAGAATTGTTTTCAATCAAAAATCCCAAAATCCACCCATTCTTCCGACTTCCACCTATTATTGACAAATCAATAAAAGATGTTAACAGAATGACATATCTTGAAGAAGTGAGTGACCAGTAAATAATACAACAATGCATACCCCTTCGTGAATTATAGGAGAGAAATCAGAACTGTATGAACCCTATCAAAGGATTATTATACCTTATGGGTAATCTCAATGGAGGGGAAAATTGAGGTTTATAAATTTTGAAGCAATTCCTTACTGAATGGGATCATTAAACAAATCCATTAAATAAAAAGACCAAAAAGTAGATTTAATTTCAATAAAATATGACTCGTCTTCTAAACAATCAAACGTGGGTTCAAAAATTTTCAATATTATTTTGTGAAACAATTTATAAACACATAATATAGATATTTATTAAAAAAATACTCTTCAATGGGGGTAAAATAAATAGATTATATAATTCTAAAAATAATTATTTTAGTTTAACGTCCCAATAAATCAGTTTTAACCTCAAATCATATAACCATTTTTTAATATATTTAGTGTTAATTATTTAATTGAAATTGAGATGAACATGATAAATTATATTAACTTTTATTATTAAAAAGTATAAAATATTTTATCAATTCTAATTCATTGATGTGGAAGGATTTAGTTGAAAATGAATCCGAAAATCTCAATGAAGAGTAGTTTTCCATAAAAAAAGTTTTCTTAAGTATTAAAATGTATTTATAAAAAACCATGTAAATTTATTATTCCAATTAAATTAAATTTTTGAAAAGAATATTATTTTTCATAATATCTTTATTTTTTTTACTTTTATTTTGAGTACAGAGAGTCATAGGAGTAATGTTTTGTTTCTTCTATTTTACACAAGACATCGAGTTCAAAAAATGTTGTATTATAAAAATAGTTATTTGAAAACTAATTTTATAACCTATAATGTAAGCCTAATAATATCAAATTTACTAAATAATTTTTAATTATAATATTTTTCAATAATCAAAATATACTAAAAATAAAAAACACAATTTTTTTAAAAAATCATTATATTTTATGAAAATATTGTATTCTCAAAATATTGCGTTTTATGTCAACTTGTGAACAATAATATATTAAATTTTCTCACATTTATAAAATTATTTTGATTATATAAAAGTAATTTTTTCAATTTTTTAATGTAAAATTTTATTAGAATGTTTTTTTTTCTAACGAGATTTGATTTTTGAAGAATAGTGAAAAAGAATTTTAATTGGAAACACCATTTTCAACAAATTTATTTTTGAAAAAAATTATATTTTATTTATTTTATTACATATTAAGTATAATAATACATCTATTAATTGTATTTATTTTATTTGAATCAACTTTATATTGATGTTTATTATAAAATCACTCTCAACTCTTGTTCTTTTCTCTTTAAAAACATGCTTTATCATCACGTTTGTTGGATTAATTTTAAAATTATATTCTACCACGTATATGAATGGAATTTAGAAAAATGGATTCCAAATATGGTATAGGTATAATTTATAATATATAATAAGTTCAACTTAATTTATTACAATATTAACTACTGAAAATATGTTTTATTAAATAATGTAATTAATGTTAAAACTTAGTTTTGGGCCTTACATGCATTTATTTTCAAATTAATTTTATATACATAGTATTTTTAATTAATAATTTTAAATAAAATTCAGAATCATTAGATATATTTCATCTAGTAAAATTATTTTTTATTATATTCTTAATGGTGAAATTCCCTTGGTAAATAACAGGATATTTGTTACCTTGCTAAAAAATGTAAAGGTGAAATTGAGTAAACATTATGATTTAAGAATTACATGATAAAAAAAAATTTATATTATTTTTGGAGGTATTTATAAACAAATAAATCCCTAACCTCTATTATAGATCATGTTTTTAGGAACATGATGTATGGTTTACCTCTCAATAGGGAATACTCTTAGGTATTTACAAGAATGTGGCTCCTCATCAATTATAAAAAAGAACCCACACTCTAAAATTATTCACACCACTAAAGCCATGTTAATAAAAAAACATTATATTATACATTTTAAGAATCCATCTTACTTTCTTGGATTCCATAATTTGGTAATAAATAAAATCAAAGAAGTCTATTAGTGAAAATGAAAAATAGATACCTGAAGAACAGGTAATAGTCATCAAAGAAAAATTTTGCTTTTTTTATTCACCGCTTCAATTATTTGTATATAATTATTATGTAATATATTAGATATCATTAATATACTGAAATATCATTATTTTATAGGTACGACCTATAATGACACACACTTATATCTAGTGGGTCATGAAATCATCATTCGTGTTTACGTCAGACTATTACCTCGCGAATCGATGTCATTTTATTCTCGATTACAACCTATCAATTTTTTGAATAATGGTATAAAAATATCTATATATAAAATTTTACCTGGAATAATTCTTATAAATTTTTATAAAACACAAACATTCATACATTCAATTTTTTTGGAAGACAATATCTTCATTCGTGTGTACGAAAGACTATTTCCTCGTGAAGCGATGTGATTCGTTAAACCATTATATAAAATGTATAATGTTTGGATTAAATTTAAATATGTGATATATACGTCATAAAAATTCTATTAAAATTATAATATTTTATATTAAAATTATTATTTTCTTTTCTTAAATATGATAAGAAAACGGATACAACTTTCATGCATATATGCGGTTTATCATCTCCTGGAATGATGTATTTCTTTTCTATAATTAAATTTTATATATAATTATAAAAACATATATACCTAATATATATGAAAATTATATTATTTATTTTCTTACATCACTAAATCATTATCTATGTAAGATTAATACTAATTACACCTGAAAAAATGTATGAAAAATAGTGTAGCTATTTCATGAAAACTAAAATTAACATGAAATTGTTATTAAATGGCAATATAAATTCACAAAAATAGCATATATATTATTAAATAAGTTAATATTGTTTTTCAATGTATTTATTTTTGACATAAATTTAATTTATATAATGTTTTAATGAGTATGAATGAAGTTAAGACACATAATAAAGGAACTTTTTCTTCTTTTTCCTTTGTTGAGACTTATCTTGTGTTATACAACAATAATATTTTACAAGCTCTTTATACTACCCATTTTACATTTTTTATTATTAAAATTATTCTTTTCATAAAATTTTAATATTTAGGAAATTTTATTCTTTCATGGGAACTATTATTCAATATTTCTAATGTTTGAGGAGTTTAATGAAATAATATAAAAAATTTTCAGGATTACTTATGATTATGATTTCATTGATAATATATTATGATACATGTCTCAATAATTCTCCTAACTACTCTCATCCCATATTTATTCTAAATACAATCATTTAATGGTAATATTTTCCCACTCATTCATAATCAATATAACTATGAATTCTTGTAATCAAAATCAGACTTTATTTCTCTATTTGATGAGAAATAAAATTTCTACCTGAAAAATGTTTTAAATAAAATCAAATTAGTTATAAAAATAAATATTTATAATTTTTAAATAATTTTTTTCTCATATTTTATGTTAAATATATTTCTAAATGATTTAAAAATATTCATCTATATGTTTTCAAATATATTTACGAAGAAGAATGTTTTCCAAATTATTTCATGTTTTAGAATATAATTTTTCATAGAGGAATTGATATTTACTTCTTGAAATGTTTTAAATAATTTTTTAAAAATAATTATTAATATTTATAATTGGTTTTCAAAGAAAAGGATATTGAAAATAATTTCAATTTTAAAAAACGGTTTGAAAAAAATGGTTATTTTCTTTAGAAATGATCCAAAATATCATTAAAAATATTTCTCTATCAAAGAGAAAATCCTTTGATATAGTTTAAGAATTAATGAGGATATGATCCAGGGACACCATTATTTTTATTTTTTAAAAAGTTTTAGTTTTAAGATGATAATTTTTTATGAAACTTGTTTCTCTTCCATAGATTATGTAGTTATAAAATTATTTTTGAAACCCACTTATTTTAACATGTTATTATATGAAAAAATTATTATGAAACCTATCACATGTCCATTGGTTTTAATATGATAAAATTTCTATTATACTAATTTAATTTATGGTGTTATTACACGAGTAATTTTTATTCATTCATAGATCACACATGTATGATTTTATTAATTGATGTGTGGGCCTATATCTCTGACTAATGAAGTTTGTATGAATTTTTATCTAATAAGATATACTGTACTAGATTGTTAGTGAAATCGATTCAGTAACATAGACCGAAATTAGAGATGAACATTGTTTGGTAATAATGGGGTGGAATGGGGAGTAAGCACGGTCTAATAAATGATGTTTTCTTCTATTATGGTATAGGTAGTGACTGTTGACTAATATGAAAATGATTTTCTATCATTAAGTGTATGGAAGAAATTCCATGAAATATGCTCTCACAGATCCAGTTCTTTGATTTACTTATGACTCATGTATTACTAATATCCATTATATATTCCCTTACTTATGATTATGATATTTTAAATGAACGGTATGGTTTGAAAAAGTAATTATCATGATCCCATACCCTTATATTCATGTTATTATTTTGTATCTCTATTTTTTCAATTATTGATAATCTAAGATCACCCTTTCAATGATTCTTTCCCTAGTGTATGAAGATATTTATTATTTATGATATTACCAAGAACAATGATTATGATGATGAATGTAGTGGGAGTTTTTGTAGCTCACATATATAATAGTGTCTCTGTTTTCCTATTTCAAAAGGCAGTAAACTATTATGGTTCTTAGACATGAGTTTTTGTAATATAATAATTATACAAAAAATTAGTTTAATGTCTATAAATCAAAATTCCATATCTTTATTTTCCATATCACAGTGTTGGTTTAGTTATCCTTTGTAATTTAGTGTGATAATGCCTTATTTATATCCCAATGTACATTCTATAAAAAGTTCTAAGAATGATTCAATGTATAGAAAATTTTATTTTAATTTTGATAAAGTATAAAGCTACTAGTTTCCAAGAAATATATCCTTTTTCTAGATAATAAAAGTGAATGTGTACCCATAACATATGTACCTCACAGTAACAACCCCAAAAAAGACATATTCATGTAGACATGATTAGGAACTAGTTCTTAACAATAGTCATCACTACACACCATATTTGACACACCTAGGGGATAATTATTGTAAATTCACAAATTATTTGTGAACCGTCATGAATTATTTAAATATAATATGACTTTGAATGACCTATGATAAAACCATTGTTTCATTGATTAAATAAGGTTTCATAATTTAGAAATCTTATTTTCCATTTTTTGGGATTATGTAGTCCCTTATAATGATTGTTGTTTCTTAAATAATAAATTTTTGTTCTAGTAAATTGTTGGATTCCATAAAAGAAACATTAAATGGGAGTGTAATTGAAAATTCAAATATTATCTTATATGGATTCCAAATTTAATGGGGTCTTGAATGAAAAGACACATTGTTATGCTTATGATGTTATATCAAGCTATGAATGTTACAACCCGGGTATTTAGAGAATAATACATTTTCATATGTTTTAATATTTATGAATATGATATTAATTTTATGTTAAAGAGGAAAATTTGTCTGATATCAAAGTAAACAACTACAATGGGTTTCATAGAAATATTGTGTTGCACAAATCATTGAGTTATACCGAAAAATAATAAAATATTAATATTATTTTAAATGGTAGCTAAAGAATAGATGTTGTATTTCTGGGAATGAAAATAACTATCTAAATTATTATTAAAAATTAGTGATAAATGTTTTTACATTTATCTAATAAATTTTAGAGGCCTATAATAATAATGAATTTGATTTTAAGCATGAAAAACTCTAATTTTTTTAAAAGGGTGATTTACCATCTTTTGATGGAGAACCCTTTTAAAATATTGTTTTCTTAACTTTTTAAATGTTTTATTTGAAAAATTTAAATTCTTCTATAGAATCGGGAAATCAGAATATACATTCTATTAAAGTTTGGAATTTTTTTGATAATGTTCATTTTTTTAATAAATAGTGAAAAATACTGCCTTTAAATTCAAAACTTCCTTTATAATGAATTTATTTATATTGTTTTATTGTACATTTTATTGTATTTAAAGTGTAATTGGATTATATTTTTTCATTAAATAATGATGGTCACTGTAAGTAATTTCACTTTGAAATTGGACATAAGCACATGTCAATCTTTTGGTAGTTTTTACTTCATAAAAATATGATTTTTGGTTTTGACAATGGGAATTAATTTTAAAATAATTTTTGGAAATTGTGTGTTTAGAATATGTAAAATTGGATTCAATATTTGGAATCATGAGTTCGACATAGTGTAAATAGGTAACCTTTATTTTTAGACATTATGAATAGTAACATTATTAAACTTTTTATTTACCATGATTAAAGGGTAAATCTGGTAAATAAGGGTAAGAAATAATATTATAGTAATATTTAATTACCCTAAAACATGTCCTAATATGATTTAATTAGGTTTTTTCGACTATGGGAATCATTTGATCGATTTTAGGACCCCATGGAGCCACATGGGTGTGAAAATGACATTTAATTACTTTTAATTTAATGTTATGGAAAATATAACATACACATTAATATTTTACTAAAACAATTTTTATATAGGGTTATTTAAGTGATCTGTTTAACTATAAATAGAAATTATAATTCTAAAATATTTTTGTACATCATGGTATTTTATATATTATTTTTAGACAACAAATAAATAAAATTATTTATGAAATAATGATGATGTATTGATTTTCATTGTTAATGAATGATTTAAATAAATGAGATTATAAATATTAAAATAATTTTATTTGGATTTTTTTTTCCGTCCATTAATTTTAGGGATGAATATTAATTTTTATAATTTAATTAATATATGTTTATTTAATGATTAATGTTTTTATGGGTTTCTAATGTCATGATATTAATAGTATAAAAATTTTCATAAATGGGTTTAAAAAAAATTCAATTTTATTAAATGATATAATAGTCCTAAAAAATCCAATATTTGAAAAAATGATAAATATAATTTTGAACATGTCATTAATAAACCACTTAAGGTATATTTTCATTTTATTGTAGCTATATTAACAATATAGTATGAATATACAAGAAGACATGGTAAAAGTTAAATTAGTTATCTAAGGGTTAATGCTAAAAGATAATGTTAAATTTGTTATTTATACTTGTCTGTAAAATACTGGTTGAGAGTTTTTTGATCAAAAAGAATCATATCTAGGAAAAACATTACTTTTGGACCATTTAAAACCAATATTAATTTTATAATAAAATAATATTTCAATACCTTCCTAAAGTGCCCCTCCTCCTTCTAATAAAAGGGAACCACCTCTAACAATTACTCACACTTATGAATCCCCTTTGCTCATCCAAACTCTACCTATAAAATCTCCAAACATCCATCTATTCCTCTTATAAGCGTTACCTATGGTGAAAGGTAATTCAAGAAAGCCTTTTGGCTCAATCAAAGAGAGTTGCACCTTTTAAGAGGTAATGTCTTCTTTCAAGTTCCATTCCTTTATTTTACTTATTCACTTAGAATTATATTCATATTCATTGATTACATAACATAAAACCTACTATCAATATAATATGATTTTTTATGAAGATTATTCAAACTACACTTACACACTCCTCTATCTAATTGATACAATCATACTGTATCTGTGTACGACAAAATACTACCTCATGAAACGATGATTGTTCAATTTCCCCTACCACCTATCATGGTGGCCATTATGAATGAACTTTATATATATATGAAATACATTATATTTATATTGTCTCTATGATACATTAATTTTTATTTCCAAACATACCATTATTCTTTACATGATGTGTAAATAATATAATTTTATTTGAGCAATTGTGGACTACCGCCCCCTCAAAGTGTTATGACTCGTTGATGACTTACATGGAACCTATAAAGGAAGGAATAAAATTAACTTATGTAACATATATAAAATATGATATTAAACTGTTATTATAATATACCTATATATTTATTAGTTTTAATTCCTTTAAATATTAAAAATAAAAGAAATTAATGTTCATGCGTACGCACGGCTTAACGTATCCCTGAACGGTGCATTTCATTTCTTATCTCAAAATGTAATGGACTATTATAAATACATATATACTGGATTTAAATACATATATACTATATATATATGATATTTAAATCATGAATACCATTATGGAGATAATGAACTTTTGACCACATAGACAATTTGTAATTATAACAAGTTTATTTTCGACTAAAACACCCAATATCGACCAAACGACCGATTCTAGCTTAAATAATAATATAATTTTTATAATGTGGTAATAAGTGATATAAAAGTAATAATAAACATTAAAAATGATCTTAAGAATTTATAAATTAACTTATTTTTATTATTCATGAAGTGTAAGGAACATACATGACAAATCAGACTCAAGGTAAGGGAACCATTCACCCCTATTTTTAGTCAAAGAATCCATTTATGATATGTTTTTTATTTTATATTTTCATATTTTGGGATATGATATTATATATCCCTATTGATGTAAATTTTATTTAAAAGTGATGATAGACCCATTTCTCTCTAATGAACTTATATTTGGAATTTTTAAGTGACGTCATTAGGTTATTGAATTTCCGTAAGTGAATTTCTAAACTCAATTAAAACTCATTGGGGATTCCACATACTTCATTAATTACATTATGATAATATTATGTGTGGAATAAAAATTTATTTACTTATATTTTAATTTCCACTTCACTTTGTGAGGATATACTATTTCTACAAAAAATTTCACATTGATAAATTATGATGTCATTTATACGATCCTTGTAAGGGACTACATCTCAATATCCTTTATTTAAGGAATATATTGATATTTTTCAACATAAATATCCTATAAGTTTTATATACAACCATTTTGACATTTTATATCCATAATTTCTACATTATCATGATATTTATATTTTTCCTTGTTGCTATTTTTTAATGATTTTTATTCTAGTGTTTCTAAAGTGGTAAGGGATTCTTTAAATAAAAAATCATTTTAAATTTTTTAATTATTTAACATTATAAATATTTAGATTTCATTTCCATATTTTAGAAATTAATTTATGGATTTTTTTTATATGGACATTAGTGTTTTAATGTGTAAATTCCTTTCAATAGTTTCAACATGGTATGGGATGAATTGATTCCAAAATCAATTTATTAAATGTTTTAAATGGATTTGGAAAAGAATTGAATATTTCAATATCTTTTATTTATTTATTGTGACTGATGAGTGAAATGTTTGCAATTTCAATCTTTTAAGTGTTATAATTATGCAGTGGTACATATATATTTTACGGGTGGTTACGTGGTAAAATATATATGGGTGGTTCCTTGATAAACCTATAGAGGGTGAGCCTGAGATAGCTATCCAATCCATTTGGTAATGTGATGGAGGAAAACATTAATGTTTCTCCTAATATAATTAGGGAATATAGTTATATGGGTATTCCAAAAATAACTCCCTACATAGCTAGGAATACTACAAAGTAAGTATATTATGGATACCACAAGTTACATTTCTGATTTATGATTTCTATGTGTTATTCATAAATATTATGATATCATGATAAATGTTAAAGAGAATATGTTTATGATTGAAAATAATGAGTTCTTTTATTTTTATATATTAATGGACTAATTTTTTCTTTACATATTTTATATCCCTTACTGATATTTTTATGTTCATCCCATGTATTAAAATGTTTTTTCACATGGTATAATGAATTGTAAGGGAAATCCTGAATTCAAGAAGATTTATATCAAAAAAAATAATTCTTGTTTATTTATGTAGTTTTATTTTTTTGAAAAAAAATTGATTGAGTATAAGTATCTACCATGTGATTTTTGAGATTAAATGTAATAGTTATGGCCTAATTGTCTAAAACAGTAAACATGGAAAGATTCTCTATGTCTAATTCTTGACTGAACTCAAGATTATTTAATGTTTAAGGATGGGCCTTAAAATTGATATCATAGGTTGGATTATATAATTTTAGAGGTTAAGGTTTTATTTAAGCATAAGTGACATCACCCAACAGTTAGCATATTGGAAAGAGTCATAGTTATTTTTGATAAATTGGATGAATTTAAGAAAACATGAATAAGTATATCCTAGTGGTTACCGTGATCAGAAGATAGTATATGATGATTTTATAGATATACTCACACTAACCATTTTGGTTTTTGTAAAACGCTAGATCTAGAAAGCACCAAAGTAATAATGGTTGTGAAGTAAACTATGGTGGTATTTTGAATAAGAAACCAAATAAAATGGGAGCTGCAATGAGAAATCTTGTTTTTATTCTTAACCAATTATCTAGTTTCATTATTGATGAAATCATCCCTATTGATTTCTCTAAGGAATCATGTATGCAAGAAATGAATCCCAATGGAATTTTAGGTAATAATGACAAAGGAAAGTATATTGAAAAATCTATATGTTAATGATATGAAATGAAACACCTTGGAAATTGATTAAATGGGAAAATAATATGTTATAGATGTGGTAATAAAGGTCATAATGTAATAACATACCATGCAAAAAATGAGGCATCCATTTGACACTAGGAAAGGGAAAGAAGTTATTTCCAAGTGATCAATTGAATGTTTTAAATGTGGTGTTCATAGTCATTATGAAAGTAGGTGTCATGTAAAGAAGTGTTGGGAATGGGATGAACAAGATAATACAAATATATATTTACCAATACCTAATGTCATTCCAATTGAATATGATGAAACTGAAATCTACTTATGAATGGTATGAATTATATCATACCTCATGTTTTATGATTATTGAAATATTAGGTCAATATTAATGATTTTTTGTACGAAATATGTATAATATAATATGATGTAAAACATGGATAAAGTATCATGAAGAGAGTTTCATTATTAAGATGTCTACATTTTAGGAATTGATGAGTCATGACAGATTTATGGGGATGATTTTTCTAAATGTATTAATGATTGGTTACTTTGGAATAATTTTAGAATATTTAACCCTTAAGTATTTTTTATAAAAAAAATTAATTAAGGAAGAATTTTGTTTTCTTTTTTAGATATAGTTATAAAGAACCATTAGGGTTTATATGATCCCTGAATTTGACGAAATTATGGGTTATTAGTTGTTGTTTGAGAAAATTGAGGTATGAAATTACCTTTGAGGTTAAAAAAAATTTATGTATATTTTTATATATTTTATATCGTTTTTTAATGTTATTAGTATTATTTAGTTTATTGGAAAAGGTCAACATCCTGACTGTGTGACAACCAGTCGTGTCATAAAAAGCTGTGAGAATGGAACCTATAACCAAATTATGATGGGGATTTATCACCCACCACAAGAATATATCAATTGCCTAGTTGATATGACTTATTATTTTTAGTTAAATAATTATATAGATCAAGAAGAAGTAGATTTTTTGAACTTATGTATTATCAAAATGATATCCTTAGTATAGGAAAATGATTTGGTGATTAAGTGATAAAGGTTATATTGGAATAGGTTATTTCTTTTGGTAACACTATATGCCTTAGGAAAATAGTATAATTTTAGATTTAATTTTAGGAGTAATAGTTGAATTTTATTTTGAAAGAATCTATGTTATTATTGTGGAAAAATGGTTTTTTATGTTATTTATTGAAATGATTAACCTATGATAGAGAATATGTTATTAGGTTAATTACTTTTCAGTATGATATTTTAAGAGTATTTGATATTATTTAAAGATAAATGTTACGATTTATCATGTAAGACTATGTGGTCAAATCCGTATGAATTTTGGGTTTCATACTCAGTTTGGATTATATTGAATTATTTTAAGGAAAATTGTGCATTGAATGGTCTTTGTTGAACTTTGGGTATTGTTGTTGAATTTTGGAGATTAAGAGTAGTATTTATTATTATAAAGGAGTATCCATTTTGGGGATTATCTGATCTGGTAATAACTATTTTGGTTTTTCTTAATGTCTAAATACATAGGAAATATATATAGTTCATCTTTTTTATAATATTTGATACCCTAGAAGTTGATTCTATCAATTTAGATGCGACCATGTCATCTTGAATACACATTGTTTGGGGAGAGATGAATTAATAGTAGAAATTTATTAACAAATGAAACATTACCTCAAAGGTATGTATATTTCCTTAGGTTCTTATTATAAGAAGTAAAATAATACCACCAGTTTATGAAAAAGAACTTAAAATAAAAACGTTGTCCATTTAATTTTCCTACTGGGGAATCAAGGACCGTTTAACCCATCAAAATTACGTGGTTTTCTTTTTGTTAACTTTATCTTATTAATGTTTCTATCACTCTCCATCAAAATGTGATGGTTTGTTTTCTATTCCATGTCCATTTTTTTCTACATGGAATCCTAGTATTGGTTATCTCATATGAACTTTTTTACTTCAATTTTATTCATTTAAAGAAATAGTTTTATGAACTCTTTTTATAATGTGGGAATTTCAATGAATTATCTAAGCCCATGTTTTAAATTGCAAGGACACAATATCCAAAAGGGAAGAACGATCTAAAGACCCATGTATTTATAGAATATTACAATTTCATATCTATTAATATTTATAAACACGATATTAATTTTATGGTAAAGAATATTCTTTTTCTGATAGCATACTCAACATGAATGAGTGGGTTTCTTTGAAAACTTATGTTGCACACATCTTTGAGTTATACCAAAAATGATATAATAAAAATATTATTTTAAATGGTAGTTAATTCATAGATGTTTTATTACTAGAAATGAATATAAATAACTATATTAAGATTAAAAATGTTTCATAATTTTATTTAATTTTATCCAATAAATTTTAAAGGCTTAAAATAATAATGAATCTTATTTTAAGTAAGAAAAACAATAATTTTCGTTAAAAAGACAATTTACCTCCTAATGATAGAGAACCATTTTTAATTATAGTTTTTGTCTCTCTAAATTGTAATATTTGAAAAAATAAATTCCTTATTTTTAAGAGGGACATCAAAATATATTGTCGATGAAATTTTGGTACTTTTCTGATAATGTTCATTTTTTAATTAATATTGAAAAATACTACATTTTAATTCAAAACTGCCTTATAATTTAATTTATTTATATAGTTAGACTGTAATTTTAATTGTTTTTAAAAAGTAATTGAAATGTATTTTTATCATTTAATCCTATTTTGTCCATTTTATAAAATTTCACTTTGAAATTGGACATAATCACATGTCATCTTTTGAATGTTTTTACTTCTTAAAAACACGCTTTTTGGTATTGACAGTGGGAATTCAAATAAATTAATTTATGTGACTTCTATGTTTTAAATTTGGAAAAATGGATTCCATATTTGGAATCAAGAGGTCCAAATTGTGTAAAAAGGAAACTTTTATTTTTCTACATTATGAACAGTAACTTCAGTAAATATTTTATTTACCATGGTTAAGCGGTAAATATGGTAAATAAGTGTAACAATAATACTATAATGAATTTATTTTACCATAATACATATGATAATCTTATTGGATGATATATTTACAGCCATTTTAATATTTGGGTCTTTTTTAAGACCCCATGGATCCACTTTTGTGTGAAAATGACATTTAATTACGTTTAATTTAATGTTAATTAAAATAAAACATAAACATATATCTTTTACGATACCAATTTTTATATGGGGTTATAAATATGATATTCTTGAATATAAATACTAATTAAAAATATAAAACTATTTCCTACATCATGGCATTTTATTTATAATTTTTAGATATCAAATAAATAAATTTATTTAAGAAACAATAATGATTTAGTGATTAACTTATTAATGAATGATTCTAATATATGTGATTATAAATGTTAAAATAAATCTATTTTTAAAAAAATTATTCCATCCTTTAATTTTAGGGAATATTATGACATTTAATATTATAATTAATGATTTTTTTCTCCGTATTCATGTATTATGGGGTTTTAAAGTCATGATAAGAATAGAATAAAAATTTACTTAAATGAGTTTTTCAGTCAAATACTATTTTATTAAATTATATAGTAGTCCTAAAAATATATCATTCATCCAAATGACATGGATAATAGTTTAAATGTTAGTAATAACCCACTTGAGTTTATATTGGCATTTTATAGTTAATATACTTACTATATAGTATTAATATACAAGAGGACACGGTAAGAGTTAAATTAGTTAATTAAGAATTAATGCTAAAAGATAACATTAAAATTTTTACCTATACATGACTAAAAAATATTGGATGAGATGTTTTTGACAATAAAACATCATATATTTTAAATAAATATATTTGGGACCATTTTAAACCGATTATCATTTTATAATAAAATAATATTTCAATACCTTACTAAAGTTCCCCTCCACCCTCTTATAAAAGGGCATCACCTCTAACCCTTAATCACAACTCTCATGAAACTTGGCTCATCCATCCTCTGAAAAAAAGGCTCAAAAATATCTTATACACCTCTTATATTCATTACATTGGGCATAAATCATTTCAGTAAATCCACTTGGCTGAATTAAAAGGAGTTACACATTTTAATAAGTAGTTACTTCTCTTAAGATCATTTCCTTTATTTTACTTCTTCACTCCCTATTTTATTATTATTAATTGATTACATATCAACACCATTTTCCTCATTATAATATTATTTTATTATGATATTTATTCTATCTAAACATACACACAACTCTATCTAATGGATTCAAGCATACTGTTTCTATATATGGCGAACTACTGCCTCACGAAATGATGATTGTTCGATTTTCCCCTACCACCTCTCATGGTGGCCATTATGGTGGAACTTTATTTTATATATGATATATTTGATATTTATATTTCCTCCATGATATGGTGATTTTTTTTTAAAATAATACATTTATTCTTTTCCTGATTTATAAATAAGATAATTTCATTTGAGGAAGTATGGACTACCACCCCCTAAAATTGATATGACTTTTTTATGCAATGCATAAAACGTATAAAATAAGGAATTATTGAACATATGTAAGGTATATAAAATATTATATTATATTGGAATTATAATATACTGATGTATCATTGAGTTTTAATTTCATTAAATATGAAAAATAAATGAAATTAGCGTTCATGCTTACTTTCGACTTACTGTGTCCATGAACAGTGATTTTCATTTAATATCTCCAAAAATTATGGACTATTCAAAATAAATAAACAACATAAATAAATACATATATAATAGATATATATGATATTTCAATCATAAATACTATTATGTAGATCATGGTTTTTTTATCACATAGACAATAATTAATTATAACAGATTCATTTTCGACTCTAGTTCCCAATATCAACAAAATGACAAATATTAACTTTAATAGTTATGTAATTTTTATAATGTGGAAATAAGTGATATAAAAGGAATAATGAACTTTTATAAGGATCTTAGTATTATAGAAATTAAGTAATGTTTGTTATCCAAGAAGAACAATGATCATATGTGACGTATCAGAGTCAAGGTAATGGAACCTTACACCCTCCGATTTTAGTCAAAGACTCATTTTATGATATTACCTTTAATTTCCTTTTTCATAAGTTTGGATATGATAATATATATCATTATTTCTATACATTTTATTCCCATGTGATGAGATACCCTTTTCTCTTTAACCAACTCATTTTCATAATTTTTATGTGACGCTATAAGGCTACTAAATTTTCATATGGGAATTTCTAAAATCAATTTGATCTTATTTGTTTTTACTCATACTTCATTGATTGTATTATTCCAAAAAAAAATTTGGATTAAATTTTTATTTATTCGTGTTTTAATTTCCACTTCTCTTTGTGTGGGTATACTATTTCTACATATAATCTCTCTATTGATAAATTCTTACATTATTTATACGATCTTTGTAATGGACTACGTCTCAATCTCCTTTCATTTTGGAATATGTTGTTATTATCCACCTTTATTATCATATAAGGTCTATATACAACCATTTTGACATTTTAAATCAAGAATTTTATTATTATCATGATATTTATAGTTTCCATTGATGTTATTAATTATTTATTTTTATTCATGTGTCTCCCAAGTGGTAAGGGATTCTTTAACTAGAAATAATTTTAGATGTTATAATGATTAAATCTTATAAATACTTCTCTTTCACATACATGTTTTAGAAATGATTTTATGGGCTTATTTATATGGAAATGATTGTTTTAAATTTTAAATTCCATTCCAATGTTTCAACATGGTGTGGGACACTTTAATTCAAAAATATCATTATTAATGTTTTTAAATAGATTTGGAAATGGATTGAATATTTCAATAACTTGAATTGTTTTATTGTGATAGAGGAGGGAAATTTTGATAATTGAAATCTTTTATGTGTTATTATTATGTAATGTTATTTAGATATTTAATGGGTGGTTACAAGGTAAACCAAATATGGTTGGTTCAATGATAAACCTAGGTCGATTGAGCCCAAGATAGCTCTCCAATGCATTGGGTAACATGATAGAGGAAAATGTTAATGTTTCTCCTATGAGATTTAGTGAATATACTTTGATGGATATTCCAAACCTAACTCCCTATGTATCTGTAAAAGCTATAATGTATGTATGTTATGGATTCCACAACATACCTTTGTGATTTATGATTTTTATGTGTTATTCATAAATCTTATGATTTCATGAGGTATGTTAAAGAGCTTATGTATATGACTGAAAAGTATGACTTCTTTGATTTGTATGTATTCATGGAATAATGTTTTAATTCCTTATATTTTATCCCTTACTGAGCTTTTTATGCTCATCCCATGTATTGAAATTTTATTCACAGGGTATAAGGAAGGGTACTATAAAGGATGAATTTTAGAATATTTATATCAAGAAGTGAATTTCTGTTTATTTAAGGAGTTTTATTTTTTGTGAAAAAATTGGATTGAGTAGAATTGTATACTTTGTAATTGTTGTGATGTAATGTAATAGTTATGGTCGTATTCTCTAAAACACTAAACCTGAAAAGATCCTTAATGTCGAATTCATGAATTTACTCATCATTGTGTAATGATTAAGGGTGGGGCCTTATAATGAATCATTCTATGCATCCAAACGAACAATGGAGGGAATGTCATTCTATCCATTCCTTCATAAGTTAATGCACACTATATTTCAATGGATATGTGGATCAAATATTTATAGATAAAAATATAGTTAATATTAATATTATATTTTCTCTTCTATACTGTTCATATCATGAAAAATAGATTTCGGATGTCTATCAATTGGAAGGGGAAGAAGGCCAATGGTTGAATGTTAAAAAGAATATGAGGAAAAAAATTAAATTAACTCCATATATTAGGATTAGTTTAGGAACTTATTTTTTTAATAAGTAAATCCCTCATATTATTTGTATAAATATTGATAATTAGTTTCTATAGAACATGAAAAAGGATAATGAATATGTTGGTACCTATAAGGAAAATTTTACAATAATTATCTGTTACGCTTTTGGTATTACAATCCCTACAAAATTAAAGGTTTATCATTTATTCAATGGCATAAAACAATGTATGAAATGGAGTTTATCTATAATATACATCAGAAGATATATATATATTTTTGTATGTGCAATTAATGTTTTAATGGAGGCCATATTTACATATCAACTACCTTTGTTTAACAAGAAAGGGATGATGGAGTTCAAAGGGAAATCCATGAACTCCGGAGAGATGATGATGATATTTCCATTATTGTCTTTATGTATGAAGAATAACATAGAATATTTCCTTAATTGGACAAGTATGTGTTTTAGGTTTGGAAGGGAAGGTAATCAAGAAAATGGATTTCGTATTTGATGCGAATATGTTATCTCACAATGATATTATAATAAATATACACAAAATGAACCCCCCAAACATTAGATCTTCATGTGTAACAATAATGGTGATTATGATAACTATAGACACCCATTACTTTTACATATATTATTACCTGATATTGATCACAATTAGCCATAAAATGAAAACCAAGGATTGAAAAATCTAGTGGCTATGGGAGAATATATTCACAATTAGTAAACATGAATGTAGAAAAAAAATATTCATATCCATAATGATATTATAACTCCATTTTTTCTCCTATAACTATATTGGGAAACCTTGGAGGTAAATAAACAAAATGTAAGATTTTAAAATCCTAGTAAAGGAATAAACTTGGTAATAAAAAATATCTCTTGAGTTAAAATGCAAAAAATGATGACATGAAATATATGGACCATGAATAATGATACAGAAGAATAAAATATATAACATGTAATTATATAATAATTGAAATATTTTAATGTAGATTAATCATAGAACATCACATAAAAATGATCCATTTACGACTACCATGAATATATGACATAGTGGAAAAGTTGCCATAATGAATTAGGATTACTCCCTAATCCCATACATGACATATTAGGGGAATAAACAATACATAATTTTTTCAACAGCTATCTGGGTTCACACATCACAAAAATTTCATGCACATTCATGACAAATAAATATTCTAACGTATGGAATAAACATAAGGGTTACCAATGTAATTAATTAAGTATGATAATCATGTCATAAGGAATAAAAAAAGGGTGTATCATAATGATATACATGAAGTTATTGAATAAATAATCCATGAGAAATAATAAAATTAAATTAAAACTATATAATTGATTATTGTCTCCAACTAAATTTAATATAAAAAATAGTACTTAAGAAAGATTATAAATGAAAAATTTTAGTGTGGTTTAAGGGAAATATTATGGATTATATTAAGAGGGAAATGACATAATTATTTCCATAAATCTAGAAATAAAATAAAATAGATTTTTTTTCAATTTATATTATTTAGAAAAATATCGGTGGCTTAATAAAATTCACTAAGTGTACATGAAATTAGGTAAGATTAGAAGAATTTACAATTATTCGATTTTACATTATCACATGGAATTGAGAAGGGATTCATTATGAATATGTATCTCTCATAAAACAATGATGAATGGAACTAGATAAATATGTTTGGAACAAATAAACAGAATTTATAATAATTAAATAATTAGAATTATAAAACACATATGTGTAAAGAGAGAGAGAGTGTAACCCAAAGGAAAAAAATTGAGGTTCTAAGATATCCCTTAACTAATGTCTAAATGTGTTATTAACATTCACATAATTTACTAGATAATAAAATTATATTCAATAATTACATAACTCAGATTATACTAAACATATATTTTTTATTTCAATTTTATTATCTTCATTTATGTCAATTTTTATGACTCAAGAACTTCGATTTCCTCAATTTTGGATCATTTTTTTCATGGTTTAATGGTCGGTTAACTTGATAATAATTATGTATGTTCCAGTTAGATGGAAATAATTCATCATAAATGATATTATATCTTATTAAGGGAATTTATTTTTTAAAATTTTACCATATATCATTTTTATATTAGGATGACGAAAAATTGAAAAAATGGTATGGAAAGTTATTAATCTATTTTGGAATTTTTTTTATTCATCCCGAACTAGATTTGTTTTATTTAATATTATGTTTTTATATTATTTATATAATATAAAAAATATTGGAATATAAAAATTTAAATCTGTTCAAACCATAATAATTATTTTATAACAATCCCTAAAGGTTGTAACGGTAAACAACATTCATCGTCCATGAAGGTGATGAATCGTCTAATCTAAGGAGATGTTTTACTCTTTTGGATAAAATCCTAATAAAAGAGACCTGATAACATAT
Organism: Viscum album; assembly: GCA_963277665.1. Lineage (NCBI taxonomy): Eukaryota > Viridiplantae > Streptophyta > Magnoliopsida > Santalales > Viscaceae > Viscum > Viscum album. The sequence continues at coordinate 1,816,936,863 of OY728156.1, forward strand.
ATTAAATTAAAAAATAATAATTTATATATGTTATATGAGATTTATCATTCCACTATTTATAGATGAGGTAAGGAGAGTATAATAATAGAAAATAAATTAAAAGTGAAGGATTAATGATTTTACCTCTTCAATGTCGCCTCATTGAAACAACCTTAGGAAAACTAGATTTGGTTTTTTGTTGATACTAGTAGATCTATATTATGGGGGAGAGTCTTGGGATTGTAATTGGGAAGAATATTTACAATTAACAGGGGTTATAAGGTTTATTGAGAATGGTTAATGAGGGGTGGTATTTATACGAGAGGAGAGGAGATTTTTATAAGTATATTAATTATTTTCTTATTTTTCTCAATAATATCTACAATGTTGATTCCAATTAGTAAATAAAGTAAGTATTTTAGAATATTTCAAACCAATGGGTTCTTATATCATGCTTTCATTATTAATGACTCAAAAATTGATTTACTTATCAAGTAACGGATCATACCAAATATTACTTTATTTTAGTGTTCTCTTAAAATTAATCAATCATTAAGAAATCCAAATATTCTATAGTATCAATTTTCTATGTGTATATTTAAAAATTGGAATGATTTTTCAGAATATAAATTACAAAATATAAGAAATATAATTTTTAATTGAAATGATCATTTAAAAAAATACATATTTTTTTATTATAATAATATTTTTAAACAATTGAAAAATTAATTATTGGATCATTAAATTATGTTTTATTTATTATAAACCATTATATTAATTATTGAATCTATTTAAAAAATAATAATTTATATCATTATACTAATTATTAAATTGTAAATAAAAATTTATCTTTTTAAAATAATAAAAATTACATTTTAATTTTTAAAAAAATTATTTAATTGTAGAAATATATAAAAATTTCAAAATTTCACTTATAAGAAACATAAATTTTATTTATACTTTTGTAAGTGAAGTTAATATTATGTGTTCTATATTAGTATTGTAAACTGATGGATTACTATTCTAATGGTATAGATTCATTAATTTAATAAATATATATATATTAAAACATTTATCATTTACATTTATATTAACTAAAGGTTTCGTATAGCTTCATCTTTAAAATGAATATTATATTAAAAAAATTTATTATTTGGTTATTTCATTATTCATGACATCAGTCACTCTAGTGGATCAGGAAGATCCAAAATTTACCATTATTGTTATCTTATTTTATATTTTTATCTCGTACAATATTTGTAACATTTATTGGTTTGATTAATGACTAATGTATCATTATAAATTTCTATGAAAATTGTTTTTATTACGCTCTCTATTTGATGTATCTCTTTTATGAAATCAGTAGGAAAATTTGCATTGATAAAATTCGAGTCCGTTATATTCATCCCCCCTTACGAAATTTCTCCCTCAAAATTTTGTTTTACATAATATGGTGATAATAGGTGAGGTTATTTCTCATTTATGAAATTAATATAGTTCCCATGTCAACTATATATACATATGGTTTCCTTGGTGTACATTCAATAGGTGAGTGGTCTTTTTACATAGAACATTGTCTCTATAGGGAAAAAGCTTCATTGGACGTTCCTCACAAGGGAGGTAATTTTTTTCCATACCACTATTGATTTAATTACATGAAAGGGAACTGGTATATACATCCTCTGGAGGGATACGTTGATTACATAATTTACCTACGACATGGTTTTTAGATATGTTAGTTTATGGGACAAAACATTGATATGATCAATAATCTCGAAGGGTTCGATGTACCTCAGACATAGATTTCATTTTTTTCAAAAATTCATTATTCTCATTTTATCATCCTGATATTTCGATACATCAAGATCAAACAAATAACTAAATATCAATATTTAAATGTAATAATTATAACCTAGATATCAAATTGTTGAGAACGAATAGTATTGTTGGAATGACGAAATATTTAGTGGTATTAATAATTTCTAATGTGTTATTAATTAATTTAATATAAGTAATATACTTTTATTAATGTAATATTATTCTTCAAAAAACAAATCTTCATCAACAATGATTTTTATTAATTTTTTTATAAGAATAATATAAGTCATTCTGGGTAATTTGGAACATTTAGTTGATAAAATTAACATAATTTTTTAAAAAACCATATCAAATATTTCTAATGTGATTTTTTTTTAAATTTGTGAATTATTTAAATTTACAACGAATAGTGAAAAATAATTTTTTTTAAAAAAATTATATTTTCCATGTATTTGAGAGTTTAAATAATGTTTTGGATTTGTTTTAAATTTTAATAAAATCAATTTGTTTTAAAATATTCCAAATTAGAATTTATAAAAGTATTTTGTACATGAATTTATTTTAAAAACCTGTAATGTGTAAAAATGACATTTAACAAAAAAGAATATTTGAATTTTATAGGTTTCATATTAAAATAGATTATGAAACTAATGTGATTTGAATTTTGAAAAATGGTTTATATAATTGGAATCATGACGTATAAATTTATTAAATATATATTTTTTATAATTATCCCATTTAAATATTAACATTAGGTAAATTTTTATTACCCCGATAATTCTTAATTTGGGAAATTATGGGAAAAAAATAATATAATAAAGACTGTAAAATTAAACTAACACTTACAATATAGTGGAATTTTTAATATATCCTCTACTATAGATATTATTTTAAAATATACACTATTTATTTATATTTGTTTTTTATTATATAATTAACTTAAATAATTAGATAACAATGATGAAATAAAGATATTATTAATTACACAATAAATTTTTTGTTAATAAATATATTAAAAATAATTATTTTATTATTATTTATTCTGATCAATGCATTTTATGCATTATTATTAAATATTAGGGTAGTATTAAATAATTATGTTCGAATATATGTTGTGTCATAATTTCCACAAAGTTTACACAATGAACAGTGTTAAAATTAACAGTAAGGTTATTTTATCAAAATAATATTTGAATACATTATTTAAATACCATAAAAATATTTGAAAAAGTTGATTAGGATTAGGTCTAAATTTTTATAAATTTTATATTTTTTCCAATAGTATTTTTATAGTTAAAAAGAACAAACTTTTAAAATTAAATAATTTATTACCATTATTAAATTTAAAATAAGTTAACTAAGGACTATCATATGCATAAGTTTTATAATAAAAAAATAAATAAATTTTTTTGGGTGGTGAGATAAAAACCACATGTAATAATACCTTATAAAAATATTTCATTTGGTTGTATTTGGAAAAAAATTGAATTAATTATTATTTAATGTTTTGGGAATTTCCAACTGTTCCCATCACCTAAATTATATTAGTGAACTCCTTCCATTATCTCATTTCACTGACTTGATTCACTTAGATTGAAAAAATTATATATCCATTTCCATTCTCAGCATCATTATTTATGTTATTGAAGTTTTTTTCTTTAAAAAATACAAGCCTTATATAGATTAAATGAAGTTCAATAAAGAAGAGGTAATCGTTTTTATTGACTCCTTCCTGGTTACTTCTTCTTCCACTCCATCTTTACATCTTATTTCCTTGAAAATGTAATAATTATAGTATCATCTAGATTTTGAGATGTTATTATGATTATGGGACACCCATATTATATATTTTATCCTTCCTATAAAAACCAAAATAATTATGTGTGTGTACGTATGACATACCATCCACACACAGTGGTGTGATTTTATTTCCTCAATGCATTACTTTGATTGTTATAATGATATAAATTATTGATATATATTATAATTATGAAATTATATAAATTCTAGGTATTAATTATATTATCCACTTCAATTACTCGTTCATCCAATAATTAAATGATATTGTATCTTGTATGTATGTACGGCCTATAGTCTCAATGATGTGATGCGATTCGTTTTCCACGATCAACATTATAGAGTTGTTCAAAAACAAAATTAAATGATTAATAATGATATTAATATAAATAAACAAATCATGTACCCATGTCCAAAAAAATAGAACTAGGACTTTCATGACAAACCATACATGTAGAAATGATGTAATTAACACATAAAACAAGGTTAATAACTAAATATTTTTATCAAATGGGGGGTAAGATGATATAATAGGATCATATATGAAATAATACTTATTAATTATGTTTTTAAATATATTAACAGAATTCATTAAAATATTATGAAGGATATTTATTATTTTTTGAAGGATGTCGAACCTGAGGTATGGAACTCATTAATTAAAAAATAGTTTTAAATGTTTTAAATATTTATCCATCTAAATATTTAAATTTATTGTACATATTCGAAAATTGGTTTTTAAAAATGGACATGAATGTTTGAAAATGGAAATTTTATAATTTCACACATATTTTTAAAAAATTTGATCCTTTTAGGGGTTTTAAAGAAAATTATATTAGAAATAATATTTTAATGTTATTCTTTCATTTATTTTCAAAAAATCCAAAATGAATGTTTTGAGAATATAAGTTATGAACATAATTTCTCGATTTCATGATAAAGTAATGTATTTATGATTCCTTTAAATATATAAATTACTATTTTATAATAAAATTTATTCACATATGAGTGGAAATCTTTTGATATTTTAAAATTTATTTCAAAATGGAAATGTTATTTTCCTCAATAATAATACTTTTATGAAATAATTATGCGTAATTATTATATTATGGTTCTTAGGGATGTTTTATGAGGACATTTAGATCAATGAGAGGCTCAGGTTAAGTGATCCTCTAATATATTTCCATTGAATCCTGTCATGGGATGGAGTCAGAGGATTAGGTATCTTCTATGACATTATAGGAATAATGATGCAGTGACTATTAAAAATGTAACAATGATACTTACTCCCTATCAAGCTGAGAGAGCTAAAATATTTATAGGGGTGATTTGTCAAATTATTTTTGAAGTTACATGATATTCATTTATATGCTTGCTTGGTATTTTTAATGATAATAATTTTAATTTCAAAATGTAAGATAATTATTTTTTTGAAATGGTGATTTATTTTTCTGGATAAAAATGTATATTTCTTGAAAAATATATTATGGGGTTTCTAGCATAATGTTTTCCTATCTTTTATGTCCCTCACTGATATATTTTTTTCATTTTATTTTTAGAAATATTTTTCAAATGATTTAATATTGTGTTGGGACACATATGATTTAATTAAAAAAATTATGATGACATTCCATGAAAAGAAATCAGGATTTATTCTAAAATATGTTCCTTTGGTGAAAAGTGATTATTGAGAATATGTTTCCACTTGAAATGTATGGGTTTTTTTGGTATGTTTTTTAGTAATTTTTTATATTATAAAACCACAATGGTATTTTGGAAGGAATTAAATTAATTCCCATCTAATGTCCTCATAATATGTAATGTCTAAATAACTATCCTTACAATTTGTATCAGTATAGGGTTTAGACAACATTAGAGATTAGGATATATTCATTTAGTAGTCAATATCATCATGGGTTTATAATATTCATGTTGATAAAATAAAAAGTATCATAGAAACCCATTTTTAGGATTTAAATTATGAAATTTGTTTTTTGGAGAACGGTCTTTTGAATGAAATTCATTTTTGAGGTATTTAACGATTATAATTTTTTTATAAATTATAAAATGTATCAGATATTCATTAAGGATCTAATAAATTAAGATAATCTTTAATACTTTATCATATTTCGTGGAATGTTATAAAATTTTATAGTTTTATAAAAATGAAAACATTCATTCTATGTGACAACCCATCATAGCCATAGGAATTATACCCAAAATTAATGGGAGAAAAGGTTTCATCACCTACCATTTTACTACATGATGTCCTAATCAGTATGAAATTTTATTTTTAGTTAAATTATAATTTAGACATAGAATATGTTTGGATTATCATATATTTTATAGTGGTGTTTGGAAACTATTTAGTGATTAAAATATTCCTAGTTTTGTTCACTGTTATGGTTAACATATATCATCAAGGTAGATATAAAACTATGGGGTTTTATTTCAAGAATATTGTTCAATTTATATTTGGAAAGACTTTATGATTTTATTGTAGATTTATGGGTATTTGGGTAATTTATGGAAATGTTTAGTTAATCATTAATATTATTAGGGAACATTATTTTTGTTTTGACACATCACGAGTATATGATGTTATTTGGATGTAAATGTTCAAATATATCTTGTAATACTATTAACCAAATCCATTTAATTATTGGGTCCTAATATTAACATATATTATTTTGGTTGAATTTCATGGAATGATGTATGATATATGTTTAATTATTCTTAGAAATATTTCATTATGGAGAATATAAGTAGTTTTTATACATTTGAATGTTCATTGTTTTGGGGAATTATAATATAATATCATAAACATGTCAGTTTTATTCAATGATTCAGGAAAGTAAAAAAATATTGATAATATTTTATGGATTATTTGATTTTCGAGAACACGAATATTGTTCATCTGGTGTGAAAAAAACCTATTGAATACTAATTATTTGGTGAAAAAGATGGGCATGTGTTGGAAATTGAATAATAGATGAAACTCTACATTTCAATTAAGTATGTATTATGCTTTTCATATTTTAAAATATTAATAAATTATGTAATGTTTGGAAAAATATTTTGAAAAAAATACATCCATATAATCTTATCAATGCACTTTTAACTAAACACATCTTTATAGAAAGGAACACCGTCTTCCTGTTCTTTTTCTCACTACTGTAAAAAGTATCCATAGATTGTTTTGGTACATATAGTATGCTTTAATAGAAATATTGATTACATCCTTAGTTGTGGATCAATTCTCTCTTCATGTTCTATATTTATCCATATAATGAATACACAATTATAATAGATTCATCAATAAATTAGTTTCCACACTTTCACAATGCTCACTTATTTCACGAATCACACAAAATATTCAAAAAACTTCCCAATTCAGCAGAATCATATACCACCTTCAAGAAACCCAGAACATTCACTAAGATAACCACTTTTTCAAATCTCAAACAGCCATATCAAGGAAACGACCATTCACAAAGGTCAAATACTTTGGAGAAGTTCACATAGCATTCATGACGCTCACAATTTTTAGACAAATTTTTATAGCCTTCACAATCCTCAATACTATTTTGATACATAAAACATTCAGTCAGTATTCATAGAATTCTTGGGCATCCTTTTATAGAAAACATTTTCTAAATAATAAACTTTGTGAATCAACTAAATGAATTCATAGAATCTCAATATTAGTCAATCCATTCAATACATTTTTAAGGGGGCAATAGGAATATTTAAAGCATTTCATCCAGTTTCTAAAGCTTCTTTCATTATCACCAGCTTTTCTAGAAGTTCTTCACTATCATTTTTTAATATCACTTTTTTGAAGAAGTTCCATATATATTTACATTTTATGAAATTTTATTATAACATCTTTTATTCAACTTATCTCATATATTCATTTGTGATGATCCACATATCATAGTCCTAGAGATTCACCCACTACAATAGAATTGCCGTTTAGCGGCAGTTTTTTGCATGTGGCAGCAGTTTAAACCTCCACTACATGTTTTGGCAGTGGTTTATTGAAACCCCTGCCTAATACAGCGTCGGCAATCTACTAGCGGCGGTTATTACCATTGAGCAGCAGTTTAAGGAAAGCGGCATAGCTACCTCATTTCGTGGCGGTTTTTTGTGTTTAGCGATGGGTTTTTATGAGCCCTAGATATTACTTTATTAATCGTTGTGACGAAACTCAAATCCATCTACTGTAAAACCACCGGTGATGTCACAGGAACCACTACAGAATGAGGCCACGACAATGCGACTATTTAGAAGCCGTTTTCACCGTTTACTGGAGGTATAAACTGCCGCCACTACACATTTTACGACGGTTAAAACTACCGCTAAATACTGACCAGAAAAAATAAATAAATTTTCTGCTTCTGCTGCACCACTGCCCTGAAAAAAAAAACAAACCAGAAATAACATATTGTACATACCAACAGAAAACAAGAAACATCCTAGGAAATATGACCAGAAATACCATATGTGAGGTTCACACTCATATTTTTCATTTCACATAATCACATATAAAAACCAAAAATGCTTCTAAAACACCCATTATGGGCCTCCCTATTTCTTACCAAAAATTTTGAACACAAAAACACCATGTTTTTCATCCATTTACACCATCGGCTCCCCATTTTTCTTTAGGTGATCCAACCATGACCACTTTCCTATTTCATTTCATAAAACTCTCTAAAACTATTTTCATAGTATTCAATATCCTATTTTAACACCTAAAAACACTAAATACATCTCCTCCAACAAAACATCCATATTCATGTTTCCATTTTAAAAACATATTCTAGTACATCATAATTGACATGTCGTTTTTAACTCTAACACACTTAAAACCATGAGGATATAATTCTTATTCAAAATTAAAAGCTCTCCATTTTTCTCCTCCAAAACACCTCAATATATAAATCTAATTAATTTCCAAATAAATCATTGCTAGTTATAAATGACTTCAAAAATTCATAAAACACTTAAATAATAATCATTTCATAATATAAAATGTCATTGTAAGACAAAAAAAGTGTGTTGTTAGTTAATTATTCACCAAAATTCATCTTTCCAACTCTTATTATTTTGCTTCCACCAAAGTTATGTTTAGCTTGAATAAATAATATATAACTCATCAATCATCCATCAAAGCTATATATATCATCACAGTCTAATATTTTCATTCCATGTATTACTCTTTAATATTATCATGCCATATATTTCCCCTCGATTCATTCTCAACCAAGTCTCCATGTATCTCCATGTCAACACCTCCATCCAATGTTTATTTACAAATATTTATTCCCAAAAAATCCAACACACAACACTCTAGTTGCAACATTCATCCCCTTGAATTTTTTTTGAGAATACCACTATAAATCTATCTTATTTTTTCCAATACCTTAACCCATAATCAATAGTATATTTATAATGAATTCATCCTACTCCCCATTTTTTAACAAAATACAAAAGGTCTATTTATTATTATTTTCACTAAATTCTCTCCTCGTTTGAAAATAAAAAGTTTTGGGTTATCTTTACCAAATATTCTTCTTTTTTTTATCTAGATTTACTTTCAAAATCTCCCCATTATTTCATGGGGAGACCTTCATCGACTCTACTCCCCCTATGTTAATACACTTATTACAGTGGATTTTTCTCTATATTATCCACTAGAATATTATTAAAATAATCTAAGTTACCATAACTTCTAAAATACTAATTCAAATATTTTATACTCTATTGAGATAATCATTTACTTAAAGTGAATGGGGAGAGGGGATACTTCCCATCAATCCTCAGGTAGAGGAATGTGGTTGGTCTATGCGAGATAACCATTTACCTAAAACATTCTTATAGGACATAAAAGTGGTTATACTTGAAAATACACTTTTATAAATGTCCCTATATATATTTTATTTATATTTTCCATCTTATTTAGCTTGGGACCAGCTAAATTGTTAGACTGATCACACTTGTGCATGTTTCTTCTTTAAATACATCACAATTGCATCATTCATCATGGATTCTCCTTCATAAGAGGGTTCCACCATAAATATTCACCTCTTATCATGTGGTTTAATTTGTGACACCACTTAGGAATAATATGTTAATTTCCTCTTTAATATGCCTTAGTGTTAATTCAGACTTGTTTATTCGTGGTGATTCTTTCTTTAACTGTTCGCTCTTCTTCTCTGCAGTAGGGGTAAATTTTTTCTTCAGCCTTTATATTTTTTTCTTTTAATTATATGAATACTTTTGTACTAACCTATTAATTGTTGCATTATTTACACTATCATGCTCTCACATAGGGTGAGGTCTCATCCCATACAACATTCCACTTTCCAACATAACTTTCTCCGATAGGGTAACACATACAACAAAAAATAACCACCCATACACATCTCATCAACCAAAATCTCGACTAAAAATTCAAATACATGCCTAAATGGAATGATGTATACCATACATGAGAAATAAAGACATAATAAGAAACATCAGAAATCAATAAAATGCATAAAAGGAAACATAAGAAATCAAGAAAATTTTAGGACATGAACATGTGTGGTGGAAACTATGTGCCACAAATGTTACATATAAAAATCAATTGTTTCCATATTTGTTCAACACATCAACAATACAACTACTCATGGTCCGATGATGCATCGTCACCCTCTCCACCTTCATCCCCACTTTCTTCTGTCACATGTAAGAACATTATATTTAAAATTTAATACGGTTTCATATTTATATTAAAACACAAAACCAATGAAAGTTAGGAAACTAAATGACATTCAATTAAACCATAGTGTAACATGAAATTCAATTAAACCATAATTTAATAAATTTACCTTTATTTGAGAATCAAAAACTTCATTTTTCCAACTTGGAGGCATATATCTCTATTCATCATATTAAATAGGAAGGGAAATGGGCTCCAATGCCAGCTGGCCTAGAATCTGGCCAAGTAACCCTACGACGTTAGGGGGAGATGGTGTAGGAGTTTCGGTAGCTGGTGCCTCAGATGTCGTGGGGAGGGAGCCAGATGGATTGTCATCTGTCGCAGAACTAGATGAAATAGTGTATCTCTTCCTCCTTGGCATTCTTGTCATTTAATCAAATAAAATTAAGTTCAGAATATATATTTCAAAAAAATTATGCCAAAAAAATTAAAAATGATAATAGATTCCAAGTAATAAATGACACAATATATATAACAATGATAATTAATGACTGAATAAATGAAACAAGTGGTTGTGGAATAAATAAATAATTGTATATACAATCATTTTCCCCTTCAATCGTGTCAGTTTTCTACTCCATTGCTTCATCGATTTCATTCATCCTTGCTAGACTAGTATTTTCAATACCATGATGTACAAATAATTTTACTCCCTATTGTTGATTAAATTCAATTCCAGAGGTCAAATTTTCCACTTCATCACCCATATCATAAAAATCTCTTTGTATTACGTGAGAAACTACACTCCACCCTTCATCGAAAACATTATTCATATAATATACCATTTTTTCTTGCGATGCTAAGATATACGGATCATGCAGTTCAAGATCACCAACATCCATCAAGTGAGAGAAGTTCACAGAAGTAAATTGCAAGTAATATATTTTAACACCTCTGATAATATCGATCCATTTTCATTTCAATAAAACAACAGAAAAATGTATGTGGTAGTTTAATCCAATAATATCATTCATCATTCCATAGTATTCCACTTCAACAAAAATAAATATATCACTGTTCTGTGTTTTCAGACCCACTTCTCGATCGACTGTATGAAATCTAAATTCATTCACATTATAAGTGTTGAACTTTCTAACTTGTTTTAGAGGACCTCTACCAATAAAATTGAAATCTTCTGACACCTCTGCTTGAGTATCATCGTTCATGATCTGAAAAAAGAAATATAATTTATTAGATTTAAAAAATGTATGTGTTAGACTAATATTCGTATTTATTGCAATATTTTACGAAATTACATGTCATGCAAACCATTCTACAAGCTCTTGATTAACAGATTTTGTTATATCTTTCTCATTTCGTGTTTGTCCTCTCATTCGTATATTTGTTTGTATCCTCAACTCTTTAATAAATGGATCTGCAATTTCACTATTTAGCAGCACATATCTATGTGCCTGTAATAATTCCAATTCAGTCAGTGTCACATTTGAGGTCCTCCCAACTGATCGGCCAATAGAATAAAATATTTTGGATTTCTGTTTTATTTGAGATTTAGTCGATTTGTCGTCAACACATCCAACTCGATTAAATATAGTCTCAATATCATCCAAGTATCAAGAACAAAAGGTAAGACACTCCTCATCCAAATAGCCTTCAGCAATAGAGCCTTCTAGTTGAGCTTTATTTCTCACGTATGATTTCAAATGCCCAAGATATCTATGAGATAAAATAAAAAAAAAATTATGCATTTAATTAAGTACCAAAAATTTTTTACTTAACTGAAAAACATATAAATAAAGTACCTCTCAATTCTATACCTCCATCGATAATGAACAGGGCCTCTAGATTTAGCTTCCTCAACCAAATGGACAGTTAAATACATCATTACAGTAAAAAACGATGGAGGAATGATCATCTCCATTTCCCAAAGGGTCAATACAAACTAATCCTAGAGGATGTCAAGATGAAATGGATGTAGAGATTTCTCACATAGTTTTCTGAAAAATGTTCAGAATTGGAGTACAACGGCATTAATTTTTTCAAGTAATAATGTACGCAATGCCAATGGTAGTAACTGTTGTAAAAAATATATGAATCGTGACTTTTCAATCCATGTAACATATGATTCTTCAAGTCAACAGACCTCGAGATGTTACTTGAATACCCATCAGATACCTTAACATTCTATAGCATTTGATGGAATGTATCTTTACCCCAATTTTTTATTGCAAAAATTGTCAGAGGATTCCTTTTATTCTCATCTGGCCAGAGATCGTGTTTTATGTTCATTTCTTGTAAGTCGTTCCAAGCATTGATATGATCCTTGGACTTTCCATGCTCATTAAGCAATGTGATAATCAAATTTTCACAGACATTCTTCTCAATATGAATCACATCAAGATTATGCCTCATCAAATTAAATTACCAATATGGATGTTTGAAGAATATACTTTTTTTCTTCTATTGTTGCGTTCCGATTTCGCTTGACGATGCACTTCGGACCCATTTTCCACTATTATTCAAATGATGAAACTTCCCAAATTCTGTGTCAACATTTTCAAGATGTGTCAATATTTGAAAACCAATTAACAACTTTGGAGGTGTCAATGATCAATAGAACCATTAAATTTTGATCTGTTCAACCGAAATCTATGAGATGTATCGAGAAATCTTCGATGACACAAGAAGCACCATTTTCTAATGTGTGGTAGCCATTTGGGCTCAAAATCAAAGTTACAAACAAGAAAAGATAAACACATGTAAGTGTTCCAACCAGATAAATTCTCAAGCCTAGGGAAGTCACTAATGGTCCACATTAATGCACTATGCATTTTGAACATTGTTTTATAAGAAGAATCAAATTTCTCAACATCGTTGCTCCATAAAAATCTTGATTTCCATCGTCAACTAAATCATGAAACACATTTTCCTCAGTTTAGTTTTCTATTGCATTTTCCTCCATAGAATCAAGAGGAGGATCCAATTATATGTTATAATCTTGATCTTCTTATGTTACAGTCTCAAAAACATCACTTCTCGCATTTCAATTTGTAGCACCCTCTTCTGGTTGTTCCAATATGTTTTTATGCTTATAGTGGTGTTTTAGTGCCGAATTCTTCATTTATGAGGTTTTTCATTTCATTTTCCATTGTCGAAGAACATGGGACCTCATTCTATGGATTAACATCAGTGCTCAGTATCTCTGTAATGTTCGATTCTCCAGGAAAAATCCAACATAAATATTGACCAGGTAATTACTTCAGTATTAAATGGTCATAAACTTCATCTCTCTTCAACCTTGTTCTAAATTTAAATTTACGACATGGACCTTTTATTCTCTCTTCAACAGATCGATTAGAAATTGAAAAATCTAATAACTAATTGAAACCCTTAACATACTGAGGTTTGTTCCCTGGTAATGTGATCCAGCTTTTATCCATATATATCACAATGTGCCAACACAATAATAAAATTAATTAAAACACATAGATACTACTAAATAGAGAAATAGATTCATATATACGATAGTGTAAGACTATAGAAACATAATATAATAAAGATGAGCCCCTGAGTTAGACATTAACCCTCTAGTGTTTGGGATATTGGAAGATTCTTTGGTAAAGGGAAATAGTTTTCTAACAACATGGTAGCTACATTACCATGAAAACCAAAGTACATTTTTAATTTGGAATAACCGCAACCTAAGTTCTCTATGGATTGTTCATATGAAACTCTAATATGGAATAAATGTATTATAAATAATGTTTAGGGAAAAACTTATGATTCTTACAAAACTCAACACATTGTTAATTTTGAGTGGCAAGAACCACGTGAGGGATGGTAGTCTTGAGGCCGGATAAGTTGTGGTGTTTATGGAAATGAATGATGTAATAACCTGAGGGATTAGGTTTTTAGGTTCTACGAACATTGTGTGGATTGAAATCCAAGACCTCTCTTTGGTGTATTCACATAGAAAACAGGGGTGGTGTGACTTGAGTGTGATTTGGATCATATATGTGTTAGTGCTCATGAGTTGAGAATTACGGTTAAATGGGACGATCGAGGATCTGACCGTGGAGTTGAACTAAGAGTCAGATTCAGACTTCGGTGTGGGAATTGAACATTTTTGTTATTCCTTGAGTTTTAAGGCATCATGGTCAGGATAAGATAGCGCATTGGTGGGTGGGATTGAGAACCTTTGTTATAATTCATCAAGATAAGGACTTACTAGTGTTGTTGCATAAACATTGATGTGGTAAGGTGGAGACCACATCATAAATGGAGATCAAGATGTGGCTGATGTGGTTTGGGGATCAATCTAGGGTATTCGAAGAATTTTTTATGTGTCTGGGCTTGGTGTTTAGAGTTTCATAGTAGAATCATGTTGGGAATTTAAAGATTAAATGTGAGGTGTTGGTACTATCATCTAAGAAAAATATTGAAAATGTTTCCATGAAAAATATTTAGTTCAATATTAAAAAACATGTTAACCCACATATCATACATTATATCAAAACATAGAAAGCATCAAAACTTTTTGACCAACCTAGAATTGGGTTCCAACATTAAATCACAGCAAGGGATCCATATTTCAAATTATATGGAAACTAAAACCCAACAAGAGAATAAATTAATTAATAACCCAATGAACATGTTCAAGGTAGTGTTCTATCACATCAAGAAATTCAACAACAATGACTATAAATTAAGAATTTCACAACTAGAAATATAAAACAACACCCAATAATTAAATAAACGACAGCTAGGGAATGATCCAACCATCACTTCATCCCAACCATTGCATCATTCCAAACTCATTTTCACCACAACAATATATTTTGTATAATTTTATCTGGAATACTCCGATGGATATCAATGAAACCACCAAAAAACTAAGATCATATATTTAAGAAATCATTTCATCAACATGGATTGGAAATATTTAATCAATAATGATCAATGAACATTATATAATATCAAAACAAGAAAATTATTATTAATAAAACCTTAATGTTTGAATAGGTTAGCGGGGAAGCATGGTCGATAGGGTCATGGGGTCACTCAGGTCGCGGGGGGCCGAGGTCACCGGGGTTGCGGGGTCGCTGGGGTTGCGTGGTAGTCGGGATCGCGGGGTCACTAGGGTCGCGGGTGCCGGGGTCGTGAGGGAAGTAGGGGAATGGGGGAAGCGGGGTCACTGGGTGAGAAGGAGGGTCATGGTGGGAGGGGGAGGGTCGTCGGTGTAAAAAAAACATTATTTCGCGGAGGTTTATTATAAACAGCCGTGAAACCATTTTTATAAAAGGTTTAATGGTGGTTCCCAAAACAATCTCTAAACAACTTCCACTAATGGAAAATTCTGTTGTAGTGACCATCAACCCTTCATGCAGTCGTGGTGCACCGAACATTCAGGAAACCCACACATCGCAACACTTTATACCTTTGAAAATTTCAATACATTCGTGAAAAAACCAATATACGAGAAACTCAATCTTGTTTATATATTTATGAGTCATTAATTGACAAAAATGTTTTTTGATTATTGATCCATCATCAAAATTTTGGACCCTAATAAAAATAAGTGCAATAATTTGATATTTTCCTCATGTAGTGAGCTAACTATGGAAATATTTAGGGAGTTACAATTCCAATGAGCTAAAATATGCATATGAATATAAAATTAATTGATCTTAGGCATAGTTTTTTTTCTAGTCCAAAACATGAATTTGAAGTTACCAATAATAAATTTGGAACATTAGATCATTGTTGTTGTATCCTCCTTGTATATAGGCTAGTGTAGGTGAACCATGTAGTAATATATGTGTCCTTGTTCCATATTCCGTGAATAACATTATGGGCATCACAATATAAAAATTTGGTATGTATACGCACAAAATAATTAATAAAAATATAAAGATTTTACACTTATAATCAAGATGTAAAGATCCAGTGTGGATGGATTAATTTCCAACAGAATATCTGTACCCTGATTCCCCCACCATATTAGTGTATCTAATCTAATGTTGGAAAAAATGGTACAATAAAATTGATTTATATTTTATTTTTTTTATAACCAGGTTCAGACTAATAATGAAATTAACGTTTTAGTCTTCTATTATATTAGCATACCATCCAGAAATGGAGTACTTTAAATAAGAAGAAGGTGTCATAGATAATTACTCTATGTGGATGTGTTTATTGAATGAGTGCAATTCAGATGAAGGAAAAAATTGTATCATACTCTGAGAATATTTATTCATACAATGATACAATAAGATTGAATGAGGAAACCATCATGAAAATATATGTTGAAACTACTAAGGATGAAGATATTCCACAAAGGTTGATGGTAGATTTTATGGAACTGAAAATGGATTTGGAATAGAATTTAATATAAGTAAATAAATCATAGGATATTTTGATCTAAGTACATGTTTTTATGTTTAACAAGATAAAATTTTAATATAAAATTCTTATTTATCTAGATACATATCTGAGGGATAGAATTATTCACAAGATGAAGAACTAAAAAACATGTCTATAATTATAGAAAAAATAAAAAAAATTACAAGGAAAATATTATAAACTCAAATGAAATTCAGAATCTAAAATCATGAAATGTAGAACATGCTACACAACATCCTAAACTAGTTATGGAGAGTAAAAGTCTAGAGAAATAGAATGCATTCTATACAGATACTTTTTCTCATAAAAATTATAAAATAAATAAGCAAGCTGACATGGTAGATAAGATCACTTGAAATTTAGAAGATGATAAGACTAGTGGGATTAATATAATGATAGAATTTAAATCTCTAAAAGATTTAATTGAAATAAAGATTAAACTATTTGGAGACTATTTGGAATCAATGAATAATGAATTGGAGAAATATTATTCCAATGGGATTCCCAACATTATGGATGATTTTCATTTTTTTTGTTTGACAATATTATAAAAGGAATTAGTTGAATGAAAAGAAAATATTCTATTTTAGAAAGAAAAATAAATGATTGTTTGGTTCCAAAGGCCATATTGTTGATGAAAACTTGGTATTAGAAATGAAGAACCCTCTCCCATGAATGAGAGGAAAATATCCATAAATATATCCTAAAAGTTGGAAAATTTTGATGATATAGGAAACCGATCTAATTTTTTTTACTAGATGTAATGACAATATTTTCAATAAATATGGCATTCTTAGTGATAGGGTATTTTTTCCATGGTTCTAGAATATATTTCATGCTATTAATACATAAATATTCATAATGTTTTGAATAAGAAGACGTTTCTTGAGAAATCAGAAAGAGAAACCTCTTAGAAGAATGTATCAACAAAATCTTACCACTGTGGAAGACTAGGATAGACCATGTGTAAGTGACAAGTATCCCAATAGATTAATATTACATGAAGAATAACCCAAAATTCATCAACATATAACGTGTGAATTTATTACAAGATGTATATTTTTAATGATGTATCTTTTATATGTTCCAATAATAAGAATTTATCAAGATATTTCAATTGGAAGAAATAAGTTATGGAAAGGGAATATCAATGGAGATCCTGAACTCCAGTATTGAATTATAAGAAATAAATTACTATAATGAAAAAAGATAATTTGTCCAGTAGGTTTAATGTCTTTGATGAAACATAGGAATCTCAATGGGAGATGTGTTGAGAACCTCCTTGATGAAATTCATAATAGATCCCATTGAAAAAACTTGATTGAACCAAGAAGAAAATGGGAAGGGATACTCTAGTTTGAAAAATATGAAAATCTATTTAGTAAAGGACCCACTATTAGAAAGAAACAGTGTGTTGACAAAGATAAATGATATAAGAAATGTTAATAAATAGTTTCTCTACAAACACATATATCATTCCAAAAATAAATAATTGGTGGTATAAAAAAGATCCCACCAATAAAAGAAGATGCAAGAGTCGATGTCCAGTTGATATATTCCTATTGAGAGAAAGAATGATTAAATATGACATTTTGGTGGAGCACCAAATAAGGTAATTTGTAATACTAAGATTAAACACAAAATATAAAAAAAGATCAAGCCTTTAGAATATACATTACATAATAATAATGATAATGTGGGTAAGTAATGGGTAGTTAAACCAATATTTTAGTTAATTTTTTTATAAGAAATTAGAATTATGAAAAATGGGTATAGTTCCTTGGAAGAATGTATGAATGGGTCAATCCATAAGGAACAACCAAAATAATCTTCTTTACAACACCATATGTTCAATTGTACCTAGTTTTTTATAAACTATTAACATTGGTTCATGTGTTTCATGTTTTAGATAAGATATAATCTAAGGGGATGATGGACAAAAAGATGAAAAGTGGTGATGAGATGTGCTATAGAATATCAGCTGATTCATAGAAGTTAGAAAAAATGATGAATAAATATAGAAGAATTACATGGAAGGATTTTATGGTTTATGGATGCTTGAGATTTATGGATGTAATTGAATAGATTGGATAGTGAAGTTATCATTACATTTATCTTATATTTAATACAACATGTTCTGACTGATTATGCATAGGGGTTCCGTTTTAGGCTCAAGGATAATTGGAGGAGAAGAATGGTTGTATGTCAACATTGGGCCTATCAACAGGATAAGTTGTGTATTATAGATGGGTAATTCTATCTCCAAATCAAATGCATAGACCATGTGGACCAATGAGAAGAAATAGATAGACACCAGTGTACATCATTGATAAAGGAAACAAAGTTCACTCATGCAATGAAATTTCTCAATGGTATATAAATTTGGAAAATTTATATTTTATAATATCAAGAAGATGAGTTGGGTTGAAAATTTGAAACATTCGTGTACATCATTATTATATATATTTTTCTTACATTATTGTGTCAGATTCCTATTTGGAGTATACCAAGAATACATGAGGAAATATTTAAATGATTCCCCATAGGAGTCTACCCACTATGAATGGTATTTCAAAATAAAAAATCAGATGAAAAGTGTTACTAATAATTTATATCTATCCAATTTTGGAGGTTTTCTTGGAATTTTTTTGAGACTAATAGATAATATTATCATTAGGACCAATTGGGTCTTTTAAAATAAAAGTAATGAATATCAAATTTTGATTCAAAATAATGGAAGACTAGTGTAAAAGTGGTAACCCATCTAGAGATCACCGAGGTTGATGACTCATTATCATGTATTTTTAGTTGAGAGAAAATGATTTTATTCATGTCCATAATAGTGAATGGAATTTTTGTTGTCTTCTAGAGGGACATCTAGTTATAGTCTCTAAATTCTGTTTTTGAATAAGAATATTATATTTAGAATTCATATGTTTTTCTCAATCATGAATATTAGAAGAATGTTTTCCAACTAAAAAAGGTGTTATATGGGTTATTTAAATCACCAAGAGAATGGTATTCATGAATTGATCATTTTTTTAATGAAACCCATTTTTCAGAGTGGGGGAGTTGATTATAATCCCTATTCCAATAATGATAATAATCATATGATTATGGTGTTTGTGTATATCAAAAAAAATATATTTAATGGATCAGATGAAGTATAGTGAATAAATTTCACATGATTTATGAAAGGTAAATGTTAAATGTAATTTTCCAATTAGAGTCCACTATGATAGTTCATGTTCTATAACCCTTTGAAAATATGTATTCTATCTCACAAGGATAAATCAAATTTAAATCAAATGTAATTATATCACGGTGGAGGTGGGAATGGACTTGTGATATTGGAGTATGTGCCTAAAAACTACATGTGGTGGACATTTTGACATAGAAAATACCCAAAAAAGAGTTGGAATTCTATCAGCTATCCCTTATAGTTAAATTGACACCCTAGACTAGAAAAATTGTGATTTTGGGAAACCCTCTATACAAGGTATGTTGTTCTATTTCCTTTACCAAATTTTATACAATAGTAGAGTGTCCTCCATGTTCTTTCAAATTTGGAAAATTTTGTTACTAAAATAGTGTGAAAATGTATTAATAAATATACAAGAGATTATGATGGGGGTAGTTAATTAGAAGGAGATTTATTTCTAATGATGCTAATTATGGTCGATCAAAGATTCTATATCATGAAGTCTAAGGTTCGTGATGTATGTAGTTGAGTGAACATGGAATAAAGTGTTTCATTAATGACCTTTTCATACTAATGTTTTTTCTAATGCTGAGAAATGATTATTTGGGAATAGAGTGTCTGTTAGGTAAATACATAATCGATATCTAATTAAAAAGAAGAAAATTTTAGGATGAATTTAGAAGAATCTTTAATGAGGTATCAAATAATGAATATTTTTTAACAAACTCGAAGAGGTATATTATTAGGAAGAGATCCATCAAGGTAACATTGTTGTGTTTTTTTTTTTTTTTGATTTTTATGTTGTTAAATTAGGTTTCCTGGGTCAATTATTGATGAATTTTTGACAAGATAGTTTTACAATGATCCATGAAAATGGAATGGATGCTCTAGATGTAAAAAATAAAATTGAATATATAAGGCGACACTATTTCCCAATCCTTTTGTAATATTTTTGTTAAAAATTGGGAGGATGGACTAATCATTAGGAAATGGAACCACCTTGTATATTAAATTTTCTACACCGCCTTTTGATCATCAGTTTCTTTATGTTGGATCTTTATCAAAAAAACATTTCAATAATCTCTTTCAAGAAAAACCATGGAAAAGAATTATTTTAAAACACAATCAATCCAAATACATTGTAATGATACCTGGAGGGATTTTTTTTCCAACACCATCATGGAAACCTAGTTTTGTGTTATTATAGATGATCTTCATACATTTTGTGCCCTCTTTTAAAACAGAATTTTTTTACATTATTTGATGGGGTGTTTCAAGAAAATATTATTGTAATTGAAAGACCTTATTACCGAGCCCAAAATCAAAATTTTGAGGACACATTTCTCAAAAAGGAGGAGCATGTAACATCCCATGATATTAAATGGAATCACTATGTTCAAAAGTATATAAGATACACTAAATTGAACATTAATGAAAAAAATAAATATCACTATTTTATTATAGGAATTATAACATAGATGTTTAATTTTTGTTAATAAATAGTATTAAAGGAAATTTGAAATATATAGTGGTCCTAATCATTACTAAGGTATTACTTAATTGATTTTCAAAAAGTAATTTATTTTTTTGTGAAAACATTTTATTGATAAAAAATTATATTTTCATAAAAAATGAATTGTTTTTAATTTTGATGTACCAATAACATAATTAGTTTCTATAGAATTTACAAATTGTATTCAATGAAAATAATTTTTTTTTAAAATCATTTCAAATATTTCCTATATTAATGTTTTGATAATTTTCTGAAATGTTTTGACTTTTAAATGAATAGTGAAAAATACTAATTTTTTAAATAAAATTTATATATCAAGTATTTAAAAGTATGTATTATGTTATTTTGTTTTTTATTTTTTTTAAATAGTTCAATTTTATTTTAAATAGGGAAATTTTTTATTTCAAAGTGTATTTTATTCCTGATTTTTTATAAAACCAATTTTCATTAAAATATGAACTTTTCATAAAACCAATTTCTTTATTCATTTTACAAGTTTAAATTTATATTTAATTATAAAAATTATATGATATGAATTTTAGAAAATGGATTCCATATTTATAATTAAGGGAAATGAATTTAATAAAAATAAAACTTTTATTTTATTCAAATATTAATTGTGACATTGGTAAATTTTTTATTACCATGATAAATGGTAAATCAGATAATTAATGGTAAAAAATAATATTATATGTTTTATAAAATTAACCTAACATTTTTCCCAATATTATTGGATGATTTATCATCGACCCTAAAAACATAATATTTGAATTGGATTTATTAAATTTACAAATGTTCTTGAAAATGACAATGATATTATTTAAATTAATTTGAATAACAAAATTTCCCTATATTTTTATTAAACATATCTTATGTTCCAACATAGGGAGGAATGTGGGTTGTTAATGAATATAAGTGTATATTTTGAACTTAATAGACATATTATTCATGATATAAATGTATTTATGAGTTTTTGGGAAATTTAGATGTAATTATGAAATTTATAACATTTTATTTAATTAAATAAAAGGCTTTAACATTCATATTTTTAATGAATATATTATTTTCAATATGTTTTAACAATGAATATTTATTCTAAAAAAATGGGTACAACCGCGAAAGCGGCACACGATGCAAGGAAGAAAATTACATTAAATTGAAAGCCCATGGACTTGACCCCACGGCCTGCCCCTCATCCCCCAAAACCCTTACCACCCCACCACCAACGGTGGGTTAAACGTGTTGTCGGTTTAGAGGGTATTGAGGCGGCCTTACCCCACCCCCTATCGCACGTCCCCAACTAGGCCCAAGGTGGCCAACCATGGGATTGGGCCAGTTCCCACGGATTCGAGGGGACGAGAGGATCACTAGCGTATGGTGCATGTTGCCTTTTCAAAGACTCGAACCGGAACCTCAACGACGGGACGCCACCGCCTTGAACCAATGCACCCAGCCCCTGCGGGCAAAACGTGTTGTCGGTTTAGAGGGTATTGAGGCGGCCTTACCCCACCCCCTGTCGCACGTCCCCATCTAGGCCCAAGGTGGCCAAACATGGGCTTGTGCCTGTTCACATAGAGTCGAGGGGATGAGAGGATCATTGGCGTATGGTGAACGTTAAAAACGTGTTGTTGTATTAGAGGTTATTCAGGAGGCCTTACCGCACCCCATGTCACAGGTCCCCAGATAGGCCCAAGGTGGCCAACCATGGGCTTGGTCCAGTTCCCACGGAGTCAAGGGGACGAGTGGATCACTGGCGTATGGTGCACGTTGCCTTTGTGAGGACTCGAACCCGGAACCTCAACGACGGGACGCCACTACCTTGAACCAACTAACCCATCCCCCGCGGGCTAAAAAATGTTGTCAGTTTAAAGGGTATTGAGGTGACCTTACCCCACCCCCTGTCGCACGTCCCTAGCTGGGCCCAAGGTGGCCAACCTTGGGCTCGGGCCAGTTCCCACGGAGTCGACGGGACGAGAGGATCGTTGGCGTATTGTGCATGTTGCCTTTGAAAAATAAATAGATATTAATTTGAAAAATAAATAACTTATCTACATAATGGTATTTTATTTTAAATTTTTATTAAATAAATAATTATCATAATTAATTATACAATGATGATGGGTCTAATTATTTTATTAATTAAATAGTCAAATTAATCATAATAGAAATACATAAATAAATATAATATGAACTAATTATGGGGTGTCGTGAACTTTATAAATGATTCTAAAATATTAGGGGGCTGTTAAATGTAGTTTTCAAAGTCATATCGTGTCATGTTTTTCATATTTTAAATGTAATTCAAAGTGTAAAATTGATATTAATGATATTACATAAAAATAATATTTTATTATGTAATTTAAAAATTATTAAAACATTAAAAAATATTGTGATTATGTTTTTATCAATATTTTCATAAATTGGAAATTTTAGCTCCAATTGATTTGTTATAAAAGTTCACTCCTTCCATTATTTAATTTTTCCACCATGATCCTTATAGATAAATGAACTTCTATTTATTTATGTTCTATACATCCTTAGCAATATTTTTATGATATCACCCTTCCAAAGCACCAACACTATATCCCTTGGGAAGATATTTGTGGAAGTCCTTTGAATAAAAGGAAATAGTTTTTTTTACAATTTTAAGATTTTTTTTTCTGACACATCCAATTCGAATATTGTTTCCCTAACAAAGTAATAAAGCCATTTTTTCAAAAATTATGGTACTTTATTATGATTATGGTCACCTATATTCTTCCTTTTACCAATCCTGTCAAAAAACAAATCACCACACATGCGTATGTATGGGATACCATCTCCACAGTGTAGTGTTTTTTTAATAAAAATTTACTAGGATGGTAATAATAATGTAAATAATGCATATATAAGATATCTATGGAATTTTATAAATTAGGTTTAATCCATATATCAAAAAATTCCCTTACTTATTCACCCAATAATAGAATGATATCATCATTCATTCAAACATACAACCCATTGTATCAATGATGCAATGTGATTAAATTACCCTAATAAAAAGTAAATAAATGTTCTAAAACTGTATTAAATGATTATGAATGATATTAATATCATTATAAAAATGAGGGACCCATATAGAATGAAAAATAATTGAGACATTCATGATAAAACACACTTGTGAAAACAAGGAAGATAACACTCCGAACAAGGGTAATGAAGAAATATTATGAAAAAATGGGTGATAAGATGATATAATAGTATCATATCTGAAACATTTAGTATTAATATTTTTTTTAATTAATTGATAAAATTATTGTATCCAATATAGAAAATATTTGAACACTTTGTAAAGAATTCAAACCTAGGGTGAGGGATTCATTAACTAAATAATAGCTTTAAATATTTTAATTTTTTCTTCTTAGTAAACATTTTCTTTTACGTCCATTTTTTAAATGGGTTTTTCTGAATGGAAGTCAATGTTTTAAAATGAGAATTTTCTAATTTCTCTCAATTTTTTCAAAAATTTTACTTTTTCAGGTTTTTTGTTATGGTTATTATATCAAAAATAATATTTTAATTTACTCTTCAAACTATTTCAATGTAGAGACAAAAGGAATGATTTTTATAATTTAAAAATGAACAGAATTTCCCACCATTATGAATTTTTAATGTTTTGAATCATCAATTATAATTTTTTATTTTAATTTCAAATAAAATGTCATTATATATGAGTGTGTGCCATTTTAAAAATGAAAAGTGAATTGAAAATGGAAATTTATTTCCACATGAATGTTTTATTTATGAAAGTATTATGTTTTATTCTTATATTATGGTTCATGATAAGTGTATATGGGGATGGGTGGTTCTATGATAAAAAAAGTGTGTGTTATCCCATTATAGCACTCCAATACAATGTGTAATGTGACTAAGTTAACTGAATAGGTTTCCCCTAAGAGATAATCCAAATAATACTAAGGTGAGTATTCTAAATATTACTATTATGTTTATTCCATATAATGCCAAGATATGTACCTTATTTTTAAGAGTTATATCGAAAATGATGTTAGAAGTTACCTACATTCATTTTAATTTCTATCATATGGGTTTTCATATAAATACATTTATTTCAAAAGGCATGAAAGTGATCTGTTTAAAATTATTATTTCTTCTTATAGGTGAAAATTTATGTTTTTAGAATTTTTTTAATTGTATTCACTGGACAAGTAATTTCCATTCATTTGAATCCCATAAATAGATTTTTTTTCTCTTCTAATTTTTAAATATTTTTAATAGGGATTAAGGATTTTTTGGGAAGCTTTTGAGGTAATTATGAAAATCATGAATAAATTACATAAAAATAAACCATGTTTTATTTTAAAAGGGTTTCCATCGGTGAAAAAATTGATACTAACTATAAATCTTCACATATAACGTATGGGTTTATCTTGTGGATGTTTTCCTAATTTCATTGACACACTAAAACTAAAAAATATTTGGAAAAAATAAATGATATCTGCTCTAAATTCATTAGAATACGTAATGTGTATGTCATGGTCCTTACGTCCATCTTTGTATCTATGTAGAGGAATACCATTTCATCAACCTCATACTCTCTATCTCGTCAGCCATTATCTATATAGATTTTTGACAATTTTAGGAAGTTCAATTAGGTTGTTGGATTTACATAATCTTTTATTCCATTTCCTTAACCATTTCAGGTCCCAACAGCATACATTCACTAATTTCATCCCATCATTCATGTGTTCTTCATATTTTCCCTTAAATATCTCAATATTGATCCATTTAGATGACTGAGTAGAAGCTATTGTTGTAATAGAACATAACAAGTTGAAGATGTTGATATCATCCACTTTTTAATACCATTTTAAATTCTCTCAACATGTCTTCTAGTGTATGAATAGTCATTTGATATTGGTCCTCAGATTTGGGGTGATAACCCGTACTTAAGTTTTACTCAGTATTTAGAGAAATTTTGGGTATTTTCAAAAACCTGTAGGTAAATTTCAATCACAATCATATATAATAATTAATGGTACTCATTTAAAACTCACCACTTCCAAGATGTTTATCCCTATAAGTTGGTCAAGTGATTAGTCCTATCTAATCGTAATAATGTGAGCAGCCTTTGTAAAATGATCCACAATTACCCATATAGCATTAGCTCCTCTATATTCCAATGTATGTCTAGTAAAAAATTACATTGTAATGTTTTTATATTTATATATTGGTAGAGTTAATGTTTTTATCATCCCCTTTGACAATATACATTCATCCTTCACTAAATGATCTTTGAGAAACTTTTATGAATTTTTAGCGATGTCCTTTATATTTTCTAACCAATAGTGATGATAGATATCTTGATACATATTTGATATCTCTTGGTGAATAAGAAATGTTTGCATATGTGCATCATTCTATAGCTCATTATTTGTCTCAAAATTGGACGATATACATAATCGGGGCCCAAATATTAAGTCTTCATACTCATCAATTTTCAAATATGGGGATTTCCACTTATAGATTTTACCTTTTTCAAAATATTCACATCATGTCTTCTCAAAACATTTACTTTATAAATAAGGTATGGATGAGATATAATTTATGATTGGAATCATGAAATAACATTATAATTTCCAATTAAATCATTTTTAAGTATAATAAGATTGGATCATACACAATTCTTGTCATTGAAAATTTTCAAGGAATTTCGACATAATGAATCTGTCATTTTTTCCATTAAAAGTATGGTTTTGGATTGAGTAGTTATAATCATTAATAACCTCTAACCGTCATTGTTTGGGAATATTATTATCATTTCTTGAATATATATTTGATGATCTTATTATCATTATATATCCTACACTTCTCCCCATAAAGATAATCCCTCCATATTTTCAACATATTGATCATAGCCACCAACTCTATATCATGAATGTGATATTTTTTCTTATGAACATTCAACTTCCTTATAGAATGGCATATCATTTTATAAATTTTCATTAGTACAACCCCTTATACCCTCATTAAATATTTTTTTATAGTACAATGAGTTCCCCAATTTTTAACAATGTAAGTACTGGTGCGGTTACAATTCACTTTTTTAACTCTTTGGAGATGTCTTCACAATTAATTTTATAGAACAGAATTTCCACATTCTGGGTTTTCATGGATAGTGGGTTTAAAATCAAAATAAGTTACATATTTTTGGTAAAACCCATCTGGACGATGGAAACTATTGATATCCATTAAAAATATTGGTCTTTCCCACTACCTTATTTTTATTTTTAGAAGAGTACAATGATATTCCATTTCCTAGTGATAACATGCCCCAATAATGTCAAATTACTCATAAAGAACTCACATTTTATTTACTTTACATATAGATTCACCCGATTCAATGACTTTATCTCAATACTCCAATACTCTTTATGTTCCTCCTTTCTCTTACATTTATTCATAATATCATCTATAATTACTAAAAATTATTTTTGAATGTATCCCATAAAGTCTCTATTCATTAAGTCCATTAATATTAATAGAGAATTTGTGAGTCTTTAGAATATCCATATAAAATGATATTGTTTAAACATCATTCGAATGATAGTCATGGAAATATAGTCCTTGTTCGTCATTAATTGGTGACATCACGACCAAAATTTCACCTTAGAGAAATACATGGACCCACGTAAGTGGCCAAGAATGACATCTATCAGTGGTTTGGGATACTTTTTCATTGTCCTAATTTTTTTGAGTTCATGGTAATAAATGTAGAGGAATATTGATTCATCCTAATTTTTGATGAAGATGACTGGTTTTACCCTTGGTAAAGAACTAATTTTAATAAAAATCATTGACATATTTTATTGTAACTACTTCTTTAGTTACTCCAATTCAATGGTGTCCATAAAAGAAGGGGCCTTTCATTTTTTTTAAGGATGATGCCTTGACCTATGTGTAAAAAGCACAAAATTTTTTAGAAAATGTTTACAAGATACAAAATTGTGGGATCATATAACAATATTTCACATGGAATGGAATAAGAGCAGCCGGGAGTTCGTTGCACCGGGTCATGTATTGATTAATTCCCAAGTTGGAAAAGCCATCAACAACTATTTTTTCTTCTTGATAGACATGTGTGATGATTTAGTTCATATCGGTGAGCGAACTGTTGTATTCCATCCTACGGGTAGTAATCAGCCATGCTAGATGAGTTATAGCATTACTAATAGCTTGAATGATTATCTTCAAGTCACTTTCAATCCATTGTTTTTTCCAACGAATGAACATGAAAAAATTCATCCCATAAATCAAACCAGTCATTGGAACTTCATGGTTGGTGAAAATGGCACAATGACCCATGAAGTAGCATAGAATCTAGCCAAGGTGGTTCCTGAAGATAACACCCCACCCTACAAGCCCCAGATTTCCCTTGGATGCACCATCAAGGGTGATTTTGATCCATCCAGGGAGATGGGCTCTCTAGAACACCTAGATATTGCAATGTGGTGGAAAGATGTTGACATTGATCTGAAGACGTTTTAGGATTCAAAAGTCATGCACGGAGTTGTGGCAATTACCTTTTTGTAAAAAAAGAAACTCTCCTTTTTTGAAATGAGGATTCGGGTCCGGCCTACATTAAGATTGAGTTAGTATTTACTAAGAATAGCAACATTCCAATCATACCAGATCACATGGTGGAGTTTAGAAAAAGCAGTATAAAAGATATTCCAGATTTGCTGACAGCCCTCCATTTATTCACATTTCATAAGTTGAGTTTTGATACAGTCAAGTATCAACCATCTACAATAAAATATGATAAAAATATAGTTCCAAAGAGAAGAAGTAGTATCACATGAAAGGAAATGGAGGTTAGAATCTTCTCTTTGTTGGTTAAAGACATTACATTTAGAGGAATGTTGAATTCCAAACGATTGAAGACAAACCTTAGTGGGAAATATATTGTGAGGAAGTCTCTAGATGGGACTCAATGTTGAGGGATTTATCCGAGGTTTGTTGAAGTGTTTATTCTAGATAAAGTCATTCTCGTTGTTGCAGTAAGTATTATTGTAGTAATGCTTTGAGGTGAGCATACCATTGTGAACATCTTCCCAAATTAAGAAATCATAATTTTATGAAAAAGGATAGTTTTCAGTGTGATTCAAAATAGGTGCAGGGTGACGATCATGTTGAGAATTTAAAGTGCGTTTGATAGAGATATTGGTGTTTTCAAGAACTTTATCAGGATGAATGATAGATATTAAAAGCGTGTCAGTCCAGTTGTCTACCTAGAATTTCATGGAGGAATATCTGGAAACCATCCATCTATAATTATTCATAATATTAGTTAAGAAGATCTTGATGGTAGGCCAAATGGGAGAATTAATAAAGGTCAATTTTCTAGTCATAAGTTTTTTGAGGAATCTATTCTTGAGGAAGGAGATATAATAAGAAGTATTGTGAAAAAGGTTCCATGTGATCTGAGCATGAATATCTTGGTTTAATTCCACCATTTTAAATATGTTTTCCACAAATGGACTAAGGGACCATCACAAGATTTCTTTATAGAATAATACCTTTCCAGATGAAGTCATTAATAACTCTGTTGAAGTTTTTGATAATACCAATTGGCTATTTGTAGACCATCATGGAGCAGACCATTTTGGTGACAATAATGGATTTAAAAAGGCATGTCCAGCCAACCATAGAGAGATCTTACCCTTCCAGGAGGAGAGTTGTCTGAGTACTTGATCAACAATAGTCATAATATGGAAAGACTTTGGTCTACCCCAAAATATGGGTACACCAAGGTACGTGGAAATGATAAAGCCTTACTTCAGCCCCAAATCACCGATGTCGTTACATTTTCTATAGAAGGAGAAGTTCATCCCAAAGAAGATGCATGATTTTTTCCAACTTCTATTTTGACCAGAAATATACATATAGTGAGATAAAGAATTATTGACATTAAGAATGTTTCTTCTATCGCCTTTGAGGAATATGATGATTTTTTTCAACATAAAGGAGGTGAGTGGGGGGAATTTACATTTTTGGAGACATGAATTGGTTTCAATTTATTTTGGACCACCAGCTGATTGATTAGGTGACTGAGGTAGTCTTATACTATAGAGATGAAAATGGAAGATAGGGGGTCCCCATGTCTTAATCCATTGGTGCATTTAATGTAACCTTTGGGAGCACTATTGATCAAGATGGACATAGTGGCCATGATTATGATAGTTTTGATTGCAATGATAAAGGATGCACTAAAACTAAAACATTTAAGGAAATTAAAGATAAAACTCAAATCCATGGTGTCAAAAGTTTTTCTGATGTCAAGTTTAATAGCAATGATTCCTCCTTTATTAGGTTCATTCAAATTTTTGATACACTCAAATAAAATAAAGATACAATCTTGAATGGATATTACCTTTATAAATCAAAATTGATTGCAAGAGACAATTTTGTCACTAATAATTGAGATCCGATTAGCAATGATTTTGGTGATGATTTTGTAAAGAGTGTTGTTAAGAGAAATGGGTCTAAAAAGATGAATTTCAGATACATTAACAACCTTAGGGATCATGGTGAGGAATTGATCATTGAGAGCATGGGGTAGTACCCCATTTGTGAAAAATGATTTAGCTAGATTACAAACATCGATATGAACCACATCCCAATAGTATTGGATGAATCCATTGTCAAAACCATCTAGACAAGGGGCACTATTAGGATTCAGACTAAAGAAAGCGTCTTATATTTCATGATCTAGAGGTGGGTTAAGAACAAAATAGCTGCCTGCATCAGTGATCATTAAAGGAATGACCTTATGGAGGAGGTCTTTGTTATTATTAGGGCCATTGAAAAGGGTTTCATAGTAGGAGTTTATATGAATAGAAATATCATATTCATCGTCAAGAATCATATTACCATCCGTTAGAATGTTGATATGTCTTCATTCCTTTCTTATTCATTAGAGAGACTTGTAGAACTTGGTGTTTATTTCACCATCAGTTAAACATTTGACTTTATAAGATTGCTTTCTCATATTGTTCTTAATAGTGAGCAAGGTGTTGAGTTTGACTATGATGTTATCTTCTTGCATATGATCGGTGTGGCAATTAGTATTTGTGTTTTTGTTTTGGACATCATTGATATATTTCTCAAGAAGAGTAATGTAATTGTAGATTTTTTTTGATTTGGAGTTTCACCATTATTTGATAATCTTTTTGAGGTGTTTTAGGTTGAGGTTGCAAAAAAGGCCCCATTATTGTGAGACATTGAGGACCAGATGTTTTGGACGACATGATTAAAATCATCATCAGAGAGCCACATATTATTTAAATGGAATGTTAACTGAGGTTTAATGTGTTTTGAGGAAATGTTAACCATGATAGTATAATGATCAGAGTTCAATCTCTGAAGAGTGATGCTGGTGATAGTTTCCCATTGGTCAAAATTAGGGATATTCGTAAAGGCTCTATCCAATTTGGAGGTGACCACTATGTTTTAATGTCTTCAATATCATGTGTATTTTTCACGAATGAGGTTAATTTCAATAAGGTTTCTATCTTCACTCATGGTTTTAAATTCTCTCATGGAAATAGATTTGCGAGATGTGCCAATTTTTTCACTAGATCTAAGAATAGCAATAATGTCTCCCATGAGAAACCAAGGGGAATTGATGTTCGGGCCTAAATAAGAAAGGTCATTCCAAATAATTCTTCTTTCATGAAATAAATTCTTATCATAAAAAATGGAGAATAAAGTGTGAGTATTATCAATAGTAAGGGTGTAAGAGAAAGTCTGATCAAGGATATTAAAAAATAAAAAAATATTATAATGAAACATGTGAAAAAATCCATAATGAATATGCATTAAGATTGTTATTAATTGAACTATAAAAACATTATTGTGTGACATAAGTGAGAATATTTAGATGAGAAAGTGATTTAATGTTCAATAATAGAAAAAAGGATAGGGTGATGCGTGTTAATCATTCTTTTCAAAACATTGAGTTTGTCAGAGTTGGTGATACCCTGAAAATTCAAAAAAAATCTTCATTTAAATCTAATATTGGAGTTATAACTCAATTTATTTTTTTTCCCAGATCCTTAATTTCTAGTAGGACATCTAATCTCAGTGTTAGTTGTCTTTTCCTGTACATTGTCAGTGATGATATTGTTCTTATTTGTAGGTTCATTTAATTGTGTAGTCATAGTTGATTCTAGAGAGTACATTTAACATAGAGACTTTGTATCCACTATGGACAGCTTCATGGAAGAATGCTTCTGTTCCAGGGAATCCTTAGTCTACTTCCTATTAGTTGGCAGAACATTAGGTGGATTTTTATGAGCATAAAGTTCAATTTTCTTGTTAGAATGTGGTGTGTGCTCAATATTTTGTGACATGGGATGAACTTCCCTGTTAAGGGGGAAGTGTGAGCTGTGGGAGAGGGAGTTGGTTTATAGTCATGTGATTTTTTTCTCATTCTTCATATCAATTATGGTGTCACCTATAGTTAAAACCGGGATACATTCCATAGAAGAGGCATTTCTTTTGCAGTAATATAGAATGGGTTAGTAGTGGTCAGGTTGCACGAGTTCAGTGAAATAGACTTCTTAGAGAAAACATCAGTTCAACAGTCATTTTGATCATAACACATTTTTTCAAGAAGCATGGAATAATAATTATATGAATCAGAAAGAGGAGAAGAAGTACCTGGTACATGAGGATCCAAATAATATTGCTTTTTGACAATGTTTTGAGAGGGACTCTACTTTTTCTTTGGGGGAACATTGTAAACCTACATATGCTTGGGTACTCTTTCTGAACCTGAATTATCATGTAAAAGAGATATTGAGATCTTTTTCATGAATTCTCTAGCTTCTAGACCCATGGAGGTAGTTTTTATCGTGGAGCTAGAAGACTGTGGGGTTTCCTGATTTTCCTTTTGAATGCCTAATTTAGAAGTGGTGGTAATATAGATCTACTTGGTGCCTAAGATTAGAGTGTTAGTCACATATTGAATTTATTTGGTTCAAAAATCATTATTCTGTATGGCGGTACTAGTGTTATAGGCTAGTTTATTTTGTTTATTAGGAGTAAAATTACCATTATACAAGATTGGATGTTGGAGATTATGATTTTCTAGTTCATGTTGATATCTAGTAATATTTTTCCTTCTCAATTGATACTCTAATAGTGTCTAGGATTAGGTTTGTTATTTCGATTGAGAGGTATTGATCATTAATTAGATTTTCTTCTTCATCCACTTTATCAGCCCAGTTAGTTACTAAACAATCTCCGTTGGGTGTCAAAATGTGTGTTTTTTACCCAAACATAATATTTCTTTTCGGATGTTTCAGGTATGTCTATCATGGGGGGCATGATCATTTTTAGATCTCCTTATTTCCAAAAAATAATTCTCTGATGATTGGATTACCTAATTTGTAATCACCATATAGTTGAAGATGGTGTTCCCTATGATTTTACAATGATAAAAAATTGGGGCTCTCACTCATATTCCACTCTAATTTCAATTTTGTATTCATTGGTTTTGAAGTTAATTGAGATGGGAAGATTTGAGTCAATGTTTATTTCCACCATTACTCTTGAAAAGAGACCCATGTCATCATGTAAGGTCCTCTGATCAATTTTAAGAGGAGTTCTTATGAAGGAGACAATATCATTCATTATTTTTGGGTGCCAAAAAACTAGTTATGTCCATGAAATTTGATCCAGACATTTGAGAAAGTGTTTCTATATGTGTATGAGTTAAATGTGGAGTTCGACTCTGAAGTTTTAAGTAGACCCGGCTTGAGGTTGAGATTACTAGTCTTCCAAACTCGTTCAAAATCATCTTTTGATCATAAAATTATGTGAAGATATCCTTTTCATATGGGGATTAGTTTCCAAGTTGCAGTATTACAGCAATGTGCAATATTTGAGTGATTTCTAGTAAGGGTCCAAGGGTGGTTACGTTTTTTGTAAATGATACGACCCATCACTGAGAATTTATACAGTTGTGCATATTGTTGAAATGGAATTTCGGTCTAGTTTGACCAGGTATCCACCATCATCCAGTTGCTTTACTAGGTGGGCTTCATCATGAAATCCTTTCCTTGGTCAGTGATTTTTAAAGCAT
Organism: Viscum album; assembly: GCA_963277665.1. Lineage (NCBI taxonomy): Eukaryota > Viridiplantae > Streptophyta > Magnoliopsida > Santalales > Viscaceae > Viscum > Viscum album. The sequence goes on from OY728156.1 coordinate 1,816,971,448, forward strand.
CTAGGAACGAAATCCCATGGGCTCAACTAGTAGAAGGATGGTTGCGAGAGATATCATCTGGTGTCTCTACGTTTCGCACAACCACTGAATGATTGTGCACAGGGGGATGTTGTGTAATCTGTTTTGTCGTGACATGATGATAATTAATTTTCCCGGGGTGAGGAAGAATGCCATGGGATTGAGAGCATAGTGAGAGAGAGATAAAACATTAATCATTCAAATTAATTAGATAGATATGGTCTCCCATATCCTTAAAATCTCATCCCCTATTGTGGAAGATATGGTCTTCCATATGCAGAGAGATCATGATATATGATCAATTTATAGGTTAACCTCTTGGCTAGGAGGAATACTTTGAAATTCTATTGGGAACACAATATATTTTTTCCTTCACACTATGAATGTATTCAAGAATGATCATCTCCATTGTTTCTATAAATTTACTATATATCATTTCTAATAAGTCAATAATATACACAATTGAGACATTAATTCTAATAGATATTTATCCTCCTCTTTACATTTTAACAAAATTAGAGGATTCTTCTATTTGTGAAGATCCATCCCCTTTTCCGCATAGTTTATGTTGGATTTTTATAAGGAAAGGCAATATATATCAAATATATAATAAAATCCCAATAAAGAAAGTTATCCAATATTTTATGGTAGAGTCAGTCCATAATCATTATCTGGGAATAATTTATTTACATTAGATGCAATAATTTACCCATTCTTGAATGTTATAGTTAACTCGGTCGTAATATTTTGAGGTGGTGTTTGAATATTTATACTAATCATGCATGATAAGAATAAATTGGAAGAACAATAATCAAATAATTAATTTTCTATTCTTGAATTCTTGACCAGTTTAATTGTAACCACATAATTTTTAGGCTCAACCTAATTAATAACGACAACACATTCTATTCTTTTCAACCTTGATTGTTGTTGTTGTTTATTTAGTATAATAACACATGGATTTTGGTATTGGCTCAAATAACTCCCATGTTCCTTGAAGTAGGACTCTACACTACAGGATGAGTGTTCATAAGAACATTAAATTATTCACCATTATCAGATGGATTCTTCAAATATATTAACTAATAATTAGCCTTGTTCCTATAAAATATACATTTGAAGCATCTTCTGGTACCCTTTTGGCAATTCATGGTATTCATATTTCCATATTTCTGAATTTTGGGATGTTGGGTTTTCATTCTTATATGTGAATTACATTTTCACCCTCCTATATTAATCTCAATATTCCTCTTTTCATCTCTTATCTCATAACACCACAGAGAGTCTCCAATTTCCATCACAAACTGTTGGGAATAAATACATCAAGGCATCCTCTTGGTTTTTTTAGTGGAGATTGTGTTTGTTGATAATGAAAGATGAACACCAATGGAATTTAACACAATGGATTAGGGAAATCATCAATGGAGGATTCTACATATCAATACAATGTGGACCACATATAAAAATCAGTTTATGGGAGGGTTGAGTTTGGAAATAATATCATTATTTTTGAAATTAGGTGTTTATTTGTTGAGTTGCAAAGGGTTTTCATTCATGGAATGCATCTGTAGTAGCAAAGGAAGAAACGTTCTATGAAGACCAGATAACATAGTTTGCAGTGTCGAATGAAACACATCAATGTTTAAGGTAAATCAGATTAGTGGGTTTTCTAGATATAATTTTCTTTTAAAATAATATTATTAAACATTGAGATTTCCTTTATAGAATTTTATAAATCCAAGATGAATTTGGTGAAGGAAGGTGTTGTTAATGAGTGAGAATTTTGCAATGGATAAGTTTTTTGTGGGGGAGAAAGTTCACGAAATAGAAATTACATGAAGTCATTTCATAGGAGATGATTGCAGGGATATGTATAATGAAATGGATAATAAATTCGTGGATGTGGAGGTATTCTGCACAAGAAGATGTTTTCCATGGAAATTAAGGTGCTCCACCGAAGTGGAAGAAGTCTTAATAAGTGAATATGGTCTGTAAAAATACTCTATCCACAATGCAGCGATAGTCTATGGAATACAAAGGTGGTCTGAAAAGAACTCATGCTACACAGTGTAATGATGATCATGGAGGAAGCATGGAAATTCGTGAATGGTGTGAAATATTTCAAGAATGAAATTTCCTCAAACAACTAGTATGAGGAAAAATATATTTCATCCAATGTTGAAAATGGGACATCCACATAGCATCTATATATGGTTGTGGTTGTATGAATTCCTGTAAATTAAGGGACCTACAAGACCATAATCTATGAATTTATTATTTCAATATAATTGTAAAAATTAAGTGGGAGACACTAATCATTTTCCACTGTTAGTGTGATAGATAAAGAGACATAGGGAGTGGCCCTTGGGAATTCAATGAGCTTACCAAAAATATTTTAATGGCAGTGAGCTTGGGGATATAAGTGGCCTATCTCGAAACATGTAATTTTTCACTGAGACATTGAGGATTTGGTGCATCGGTACAACACTATTGTATGCTCTATAGACATATCCCATTGAGGGTGGACCAATTAAATTTGTTCAGTATCATGCATGATTTTTATTTTTTTTAATACATTATAATGGGTCAGCGATACAATAGTGTTTTTTAAAATTTAATTAGAACTGAAGGGGTAAATATTTTAATCTATCATACCCTAATCTATCCCCCTTACGAGGTATTTAATCTAATTTTTATAATATAAACATTATTTCACGTCATACAATCTCTTTATAGTTTTAAAGGCCTATAATTTCCATGGATTTTTATATACCATGCTTGAATCAACTAAATAATCATTCAACCTTGATTTCAGTGTTCATGATAGAACCGTAGGTGTATCATGCATGATTTTTAATGTTTTTATAATAAATATAGATAGAATCATATTCATTTTTCATCATTACTAGGATCATATTATCTATCATATGATTGGTTTTTTGGGAAAAATATTTGTTAAAAAATATTTTCATGATTACTTCCAGACACATGGAATCAATATCCTCTATAGATACTATGTTTCTGATCAATTTCCAGAAATGGTCACCTTCCCAATCAAAATAATAGATTTCACATATAAATTTACCTTCTTCTAATCATTAATTTATAGAGAATATCTTCTCAATTGAGTTAATCCATTATTATGTGGTGAGGAGATTATAAGATCCACTAATTCTAGGATTCCTTTTTAACATGATGTATTTATGTAAAAATTTATTTTTTATATGGGATGGATGGTTTTGTAAACTATTCATGTTTTTATTAATAGCATTTTCTAGTTGATTAGGTGTTTTCATAATGTTCATTGATCATATATCCATCATGTTTGGAATCTCATTAGGGAAATCACCACATTTCCAATCACATTGATTTTTGAAACGAGCTTTTAATTTGTAGTAATTAAATTATAAAATTAAATTTAAAATTTGGGGACTTGAATAATTATATAATGGGAATATAAAAAGGTAACTATTAATATATAATAAATAACATATAAATGAATATTATATAATAACATACTATTCTACAAGATTTAATCTTGGTTAGGAATAGGGATAAAATTACCCCAATGGTTCTTAATAAAGTTATCTAGTCCTAATCACTAATAATAATTAGATTATCCCCTGATACTATATTTATTGATAAAATCCTTTTACCCATATTATTTTAGGATTTTAAATACAATTATCCATGAATTAAAGAACAATGATAAAAAATTCTAGTGTCTTTGGAGGACTAGGTACATAACGAGAAACATGAAACTGGAATAAAAAATAATTTTATTAATCTCCATACTGGTCACCTAAATCCTTTTGATATCTTATAAAATACAAGACAACCTATTAAATACATAAACAAAATGGATGAGCTTAAAATCCCTATAGTGGAATTATCATGGGGATAAAACCAAGCACATCGGTAAGATTGATTAACATGGTAAAATTTAAGGAATGGATCATAAATAATCATATGGATGTATAAAATTTACAAAATGGAATCATATAATCTTTGAAATATTATAATTTGGTAGTAACATATGACTCAATATAAACATGAGTCAAGTTAAATGAAAAATATTATATAACATGGTGAACAAAGTCCCTTGATTGATTAGGATTACTAACTAGTCCTATAAAAGAAGTCTCATGATACTGAGAATTACTCAATGCATTGGAGTGATTTATGGGTACAACCATAATTAAATTTTCAGGTATATGTGTTTCCCATAAATAATCATACATAAGGAATCAATATAAGGGTCACCAATCTAACGAAATGGGTCACATAATAAAGTTATAAGGCATGACCAAATTTTGTAACAGAATGGTATAAATGAAATAAGGGAATAAATTATTTAAATGAAATCAGAAAATAAATATAAGAATATATTAGGAAGAATTATTTCCAACAAATGTGAGAAAAAGAAAAACACTTTTCTATAATGTTTATAATTTATCCACTTTTGTGCGGTTTATGTGAAAATGTTAATGAATATTTCCAGAGGAAATGGAATAAATTTTTATATAAATACATAAATGAAATAAAATATTAATTCATAGTAACATGATATATTTTAAAAAAAATATTTCTTAAAATAGTTTATGTACTTTAATTGAAAATCTCTAAGAGACGGAGATGTTGTCTTTAATTTGGCTTGAATTACGTAGTAAAATTGAGAAGGGAACCTTTAAAAACATTTATATCCAATAAAAGTTGGATAAATGGAACTATATACATATTTATGGAACTAATAAACAAAATTTATATGAATAATATAATAATACTATTAAAATATATTGGTTTAAATAGAGGAAAAGTGTAACCTAATGGAAAAAATGGAGTTTTGGAGAGATCCCTTTACTTATATCCAAATGTGTTCTGCACATTCACATAATTTACTGGATAATGAAATTAGAATCATTAATTACATAATTACAAACTTCTTATAAATTTATTTTATTTATTATAATAATATTATATCCTATTATGGTGAATTTAATGAGTTATAATGTTTAATATCATCACTGCATGATCGTTTGTTTCCATGGTTTCATGGAAGGTATAATTTTCAATAATTATGGTTGTTCTTGTAAAATAGAAATAATTATCCAGAAATGAAGTTATGAGTTATTAGTGAACATAAATATGTTAAAATGGTCTCACAAATCATTTTTATCTTATATGAGGATTATAAATTTTATTAAATGTTTATGATTAACATTTAGTTTAATTTTGTGTTATTTTGTCAATCATCATGAACTAGTATTGTTTCATTAAATATTATGTCTATATATTAGTTAAAAAAATAAAATAGGTTATAATATACATAGATTATTATATTTATTCATATTAATGGATTTATTACAATCCTTTAATGTATTAATTAAAAATTAAACTCATCGCCCATTAAGATGGTGAATTGTCATATGATAGAAGATATTTTCATTTTTAGAATAAAATCAAATGAGAGGGGATTTGATTATGTACATTCCATTAAAATGATAATATAAAAGTATATATATGATAATGTAGTTAACATGACCAATTTGTATATGTGGTTTTATAGGATATGAAATGAAATTATATTAAAAGAGAAGGATTGATGATATTACCTCTTCAATGTCATCTCCTAGTAAATCTCTTTACGGAACATAGGTTTGGTTTTTTCTAAGACCAAAAGATATTGGAAGTGGGGAAGAGGCTTTAGAAAGGAAATATGTAGAATATTTATAGGCTAGAAGTATTTTATGGTGTGAAGATAAACGATGGTGATTATTGGTTTTATTGGGGGAGGATAAGGATGTTTTCGATAATTATATTCATTGGATTATTATTTTGGCTCAAGACTATCAATTGTGTTGATTCTAATGTATTAATATAAAAAATAGCTCTTGATATTTTGATCCAATGTTTCCATGTAACATTTTTAAATTATGCATGACTCATAAATTCATGTATTTATTTTATAATTTTGCATATCAAAAATTATCATATTTCACTTTTCACCCAAACATAAACTATTAATGGAAATTAAAAAAATAAAACTATCCATTTTTTGATGTGTATATTTCAAAACTAAAATAAATATTATGCGACTGAATTTCTATATCTGATAAATTTATTTTTAAAAAAAATCATCATTTATTTGAAAAATAAAAAATTTAATATAATAATCAATTTTATAACACATTGAAAAATTATTTAAGGGATAATAAAAATATATCGAAATTATAATAATTTTTTTTAATTTTTTAATATATTTGATGGAAAAAAATTCCCATAAATAATTATATTAATAATAAATTAGTAAATAAACATTTATAGTTTATAAAAATATCAACTCATAATTTAACATTTGTAAAATTTGTATTTACTTATAACATGATATAAATATGTTATATTTTCATTTATAAGGTGACTATATTTTATTTATTCTTTCATATGTGATGTTACTATTCTAAATGTAAGATTACTATTTCTAATGGTCATATTACTAGTCCAACTGTTAGGAAACTATTCCAATGATTTATGTTCCTTAATTTCTATAAATACCACTAATTTCATTCATTCTTCATTAACATCTATTTTCTATCAAGGTAATATATAGCTTCATCTTCAAAATGTTGATTATATTTTTAACCTTATGTTTTATTTATAGAACATCTTTCATGAGTGCAGTCATCTTTGTCAATTGAGAATATGAAAATTTTCCCATTCTTATTATATTAATTTTTTTTATTTCCCTATTTTAAAATTGAAAACTCATATTGTATTATTTATTTACTAAAGTATCATTTTTCATATATGAGAATAATGTTTTATTGGGTTCTCCAGGTAATATTTACATTTTATGATATAAAAAGGGTAATTACATTGGTAAACTTTTAGCCTATTACACTATCCAATTCCCAAACCCAAGGGTAAATGATGATTATTGATGCTAGTCACCTCTTAATCATAGAGAAAATGATAAATCTCCAGCAATATCTTTTTCAGATGACTGTAATGATAATTACTTGGTGATATGTACACTTACCATCCTATATGAAACTTATAATTTCTGGTGTAACTCTATATGTACCCTTTATATCATATATAATGAATTTGACATGGGTATCAAAACTTAATACAAAATATTACATAGGGAATTAGTATACAACCTAATAATGGTAAGATGATCACATAACTTGTCTTCGATTCTTCTCTAGTTGACATTGGTTGAAATGTCTATAAGAAAATTGTATGTATATCAGTTATATATCCCTTTAAAAATTTTATAAATCTTAATTATGTAACTAATATGGATTCCTTTAAGGAAAGTATTGTTTTTTGGATGTCCAGGGATTTTTTGGAGCTTAAAACCCTACCCAGAGTGAAATATATATTTGATGCATGGTTACTACATACCATACATTGAAGACCTCTCAATTATCACTAAACATGTGGGGATGGAAAAAGGAGCTTTTAGGGAACACAATTTACCCTAACAATGTTCCTAGGGATTCACACCCCTAAGAAATGTCTGCAGTTTTTAATAAATGTGATTCAAAAATTTAGTGAATGGTTTCTCTAACAGTGTGTCCTAACAACGATGTTGCCCACCTTTTGTAGGGGGATGTGCCTGGGTAGCACAAAATTTTACCAACCATGTAGCCAAAATGCATGACCAATAAATTTTGTATAATTTCACAATTTACCCATAATAAAATTTTTAATGCTTATTTCATCATTGTTTTTTCTTTCCAACTGACATTACCCTTTCTCCCTCTTCATTTTCCATTGATACGATCCATAAATTTTGATTGCAATATTCTATCTAGTTTTTGATTCAAGCATTATTGATCTCATCAAAAATCAATTGATAAGATCTCTATTCTTTTTTAGTCATTCTTGGTTTATCATTAACTCAAAATATTTATTGAGGTGATGTCTTATATACCCTATCTATAGGGTTTTGTTACTCAAATCATATTTCTCCACATATAGGTCGAACTAAAGGATGTTATGGGACATAGGGAGTCATACATGTTCGAGGTAGGTGGTCAATAAATTATTCCTCAAGACGCTAGGTTTATAATATGTTCCATTATGTTGTACATTGGATTTATAATGCATTTCCCATAAATTATTATTTCAAAAAAAAATTAGTTTCATTATTTAGAAGATAATTATATTTTTAAAAACCATAAAATATACTACATTGGATGGATCCACTCCTTTAGGTCTTCCATTTTACATGCCATAAATACTTTATTGAGAATATGTCTGAAGAACCTATTTGATTGTTTAGTCTTTCTTCTAGATTTTCATATTATAAATGAAATGGATGAAGGTAGTATTTTAGCTTGGCTAATTATCATATTAATAATTAAATTGGATATTGGTGAGTGGTAAGCCCACATAACCAATTTTTTAATTAATCAATGGTTATTACGTTATGGATATTAAATTATAATGAGAAGTGTATTATACCTTGGATAATATTAGATATGTTGTTTAATTATTAATGATAGGAAATGGGTTCTTGAAAACCATGAATAACAATAAAGAGTGGGCATAAAATCCCTTGATAACTATAATAAATGGTCATGAAAATCTTTATCCTCAAATGGCCCGAAGGCCTTCATTTTTTATTGATTTATAATCCACCTTTCAAGGGATTAGGTGGAACCCTATTACATGCCCGTAGGCCATTTTTTAGGAACCAATGCCCGTTGGCACAAACATACCATACAACCCAGACAAACAACTTGGAACTTGCTCCTCCCCAGCATCTTCATCTTTGAAATCAGCTCTTCACCTCCGCATAGCTGTTCGGCTAGGCATTCTCGTGCATGCACAGGCTTGTCCCGATGGCAGGTACCATACCCTCTCATTCTTGCAATCCGTTAGCTCCTGTTTTAGTGAAAGCTCCTTTTCCCATCCTCCTTGTAGAGCTTATTCCTTGTAATTTTTATTCTGGTGATTGTATCTGAAGGTGACCCGATGGCCATATGGATAGCCCGAAGGCCCAACTGACCCGAAGGCCTGGGTTCTCGAAGGCCAATGAAGGACTTGGGGACCAAATATGATTACCGAAGGCCCAAACAGGGGAATATTCCCGGCTGCTATAGTGCCAAATAGTACCTGCTACAGTACTGCTACAGTAACCGCTACAATACTGCTACATTACTACTACAGTAACCCGGAAATCCTACCTCCGTCTGGTTTTGATCTCTGGACGCTTGGATGCACCATCAGAGCCCTTGCCAACTGGGCTAAGTCTCATGTGCGTCATGAAAAGCATTATGATTTTATTATATAAAATGGAATGACATCACTGTTGATTTATATAAATATGAATAGTATTGGATACCCTTTATACTTATGAATGTGCATGTGTTCCCTTATATAAATGTGGTGCAAGAAATGGTGTCCCTATGTTGTTATACAAGGAATGGTGACCCTAAAATTGTGTTACTAGTCTTAGTGTCCCTATAATGTGATACTGGAATGGCATCCCTATTCTGTGATACAGTGTAATGACCCAAAGTATTTCAATAGAAAATTCCCTTCTTATACCAATGTCATAAAAACACAAAATAATGAACTACTAAGTGATAAGTGACCTTTAAACATAATCTTGTCACCCCTATGTTTGGAATTTTAAAAATCCGACATACACGGTTGTGTTCAAGATAGTTTTTGGAGTCTAACGAAACAAAAATAATTTTTTGTGAATAGTAACCTACCCTTATGAAGAGCATCCTACCCTTATTAATAGTAATATGACCCTTATGAATAGTAAATAAGGGTAACATTACCTATGAATAATAAAATAAAATTTAGACATCTTAGAAAGTGACAATTTGACCTTAGTAAACGTTTTTGGTATTTTATAAGTCATAAATAATTAATTATAATTAATTAATTAATTTAAAAGAATATTTATTTTCATGTAATTTATTCATAAATTATTGAATCAATGTCTAATAGTTTTTTATATAATTTTATAAGACCCTATGTAATTTTTGAAAGAACTATAAAATCAGTTTTAATCTTAAAAACTGTTTTTTTAACTAAATTATGATTTTATTTAAATGTTAAATTATTAATATATAGAAAATTATTTTTGAAAAAAAGGACTTCATTTTTGGATTCTACACGTCAAAAAATGGTTGGGGTAAATTTTTGGGATTTTTCTGAGAAGCTTGACTTTTTTGTGAATAGTAGAATACATTAATTTACCATATAAATACATTTTTATTAAAACCCACTATTCCTGACATCACAAGTGATGTAAGCACCCAAATCCCGAACTCAGGTGCTTTTTTTACTATTCTTGGTCATCCAAGACTCACTATTCCTCCTCTTAGGTGAAATTAATAAACTAATCATTTTTATATTAAAGAAAACCCCTCTCCCCTCCACTATAAAAGCCACCCTTCAGTCCCTCTTTTCCTCACACCTCTCAAGCTCCAAGACTTCCCTAAACTCTGCCCAAAAAACTTCCCTAGATCATCCCCCACGTCCAAAATCTACTGGTCTCATCAAAAGACCAAGCCTAGCTTCCTTAAAGAGGATCTCAAGAGGAGAATTCTAGAGGTAATTTATCTCCCTCTTCTCCTTTAATTTTCTTTCAAGTTCAAGTTCCTTTCTTGATCTCTCCCTACCTATCTTCATCCAAATTGTTCTGTAAATTCAGTATTATATATATAATTTAATATTATGATTCTAATGTTATATTATATCACCCCACACCCTTTCCCTCTTCCATTTATTTTATTAAAGAGAACATTGTTCATGGGGTGTTAAATTTATCACCTTCAAAAACGACATGTTCTCTTCTTCCATTTCTACATTTAATCTGGTCATGAAACCATTTTATGGTAGAACCAGAATATTTTATATGTATTATGTTCTATTTTATGTTCTGGAAATAACCAATGGCCTTATTACTAAGTTAAATGTTAAAACAAGATCGTTGTGATCCAAAAATCGCTCAAATTAACCCAAATAACCATCATTAAATTTTTATCTAATGATTCGTCCACTTGGATCTAATATAACTCATTATAAAATCATTCAAGATTCTGTAATATCATTAATAACATGTAATATCAGTTCTGGATGTTTACCCATGATCTACCCAAACATCAATTTAAGAATATAAGTGGACCGTTCAAGAAAACCATGAAAACGTACATCCTCGATCAATGTTTTTAAACTCTATAAGTCATCCAAAGGAACACAATATAACATAATGAAACCAGAATCGACCCTATTAATGTACACATGGTTCTGGATTTCTAATTAATGAATATAATTTCATTATACAGGACATTAAAGAGAAGGAGGCATTCGAGTACAATGTAAGGGGAAATCTCGAACCCAATTTTCTTCCTTCAGGTTCTCCCTCTTTCACTCCATTTTTGATATGGTTACTCCTCAAAGATAATTTTTTCATCATTTCCTTTACTTTTCTGGGATATAAATTTTTGTCACTAGTTTTTATGTCCATCAAAATGTCTTCCAAAATAACTCTTCTTTCAAGATCTCACATTTTACCCCTCATTCAAGGTTGATGGTTCATGTATCAAGTATGTTGTTCCCTCTTTATTTTGGGAACCCAAATCTTATGAATGTGTTATTATGAGATGAAACCCATTCCTTTACATGGGTTATTTATGTACATGTTTGATATGTGTTCTATGTGGAAATCATGATAATGATAATGTTATGATGTGACGGGTGCGCCCAGAATTATATAGCGCAATATTAATGTTTAAATGTGACGGGTGCGCCCAGAATTATATAGCGCTCCAATGAATTGGGTAAAGTGATGAATCTCATGAGTAAATGCGAAATGATGTGTGAACAAGATGCTATATTTTTTCACAAGTATGTTTGGTAGTTAACCACTAAGACATGATGTTTCATTTTTATGCATTTCCACATTTCAATTATTTTACCTATGCTCCTCTCATGTTCATGATCGTTTTATTATGTTATTGTTATGCTCACCCCATGATGTATTGTTCTTATCTATCCTCTTACTGGGCTTTTATCTCACCCCTTTTGATGTATATCCTCAGGTGGCTACATGTACTAAGCAGAGGACAAGTGCTACTAAGAAGCTATAGAAGAAGAAATTAAATAAATGTTTGTGGTTGATGTTGTATTTTTCATGTATGGTCATAGTTTTCCCAAGAAACTAAACCTCTGGATCCTCCATGTGTAATACTATTGTGTTTTTTATCTTTAAAATGATGTAATAGTAATTTAAGAAAAGTCCGGGTCACTATAGTTGGTATCAATGGAAAGGTTTAGTTAATTTTGGGATTAGGATTAGTGAACCCTAGAGAAAACCTACAACATGAGACTAAGTACAAATATGCACACAAGGATATTTACCTAGGGATCCCATATGTTATGTTTTTGGTATAATTGTTTAAATGGATTAGTTATTCATGAATTGTTTACTTATGTTTTGTTCTAACCTTTTCTATTTTATAAAATGGTGGGAACTAGGAGAAATCAGGCCGACAACTCTTGTGAGGACCAATGAAACGATTGCCCGAACAACATCCCCAGTGATTTGGGAGGTGGAGTTCAAAACGTCATGGTGATGCTTACCCAAATATCTCAGGTTATGAATAATAACCATAATAACGGGGAACATCCTCATTCACCAAAGAGGGAGCAACTAGCTATCGAATGTTTTATGCGGCAATGACCACTGACGTTTTGTGGATCTTCTGATCCACTAGTTCCGGAACAATGGGTCAACTCTATGGAGAAGATATTTTCTATTCATCACTGTTCCGAGACGGAGAAGGTGACTCTAGCCATTTATCATCTAGATGGAGAATCTGATCAATGGTGGAATTTGATTAAGAACACCAAGCCAAGGGAAGAAATTGAAGATATGGAATGGGAAGACTTTAAGATAATGTTTCTTAATAAGTACTTCCCAAGAACTCTTCGCACAAAGATGGAGAGAGAATTCATAGAGCTCAAGAAAAAAGACGGAGAATCTATCACAACCTATGATAAAAATTTCACAAGGCTCACAAGGTATGCTTCGGGTTTTGTTATCAATAATGATAGAAAAAATGATAGATTCTTTATTGGATTAAAACCACATCTTCGAAAGGATCTTGCAATCCGAGACTTTAGGAGTTATGAAGAAGTTGTTCGGTGTGCTCTCAAAGTAGAGATGGAGTTTGGAGAATGGTCCCATGGCTATGGTGATGAGAATAGAAAGATGGAGTTTCAAGCTGGTGGATCTAGTGATAAAGATGGGAAGAAAACACAACGACCCACATGCCAAAAATGTGGGAAGTTCCACCATGGGAACTACCTCAAAGGTACGGAGAAATGCTTTATGTGTGGGAAGGAAGGACACCAAGCTCACGAGTGTCGAAAAGACATGAAAAGGAAGGAAAATGTAGCCGATGAAAGGATAGAACCACTCGTGGTTCAATGCTACAACTATAGGGAGCTAGGGAACTATTTAATCCAATTCACTAAACCTCGAGCTCTCGAGGGTAATCAGCGCCAACAACCCCCAAAGCCAAAGGAACAAGGGAAGGCTAATGCCATCACTACTGCAGAGGTAGAACATAATAATGAAGTCGTACAAGGTACACTTCCTATTCACTCAATAATTCCAAAAGACTTATTTGATTATGGTTCTACGCATTCCTTTATATCATGCAAGTTTGCTAGAACTATAGAATCGAAGCCCCGAAACCTTGAAGTAGAGATATCTGTAAAAACACCAAGTGGTACAATCATTGCAACCCAAGTGTTTGACTCTTCTTATGTTGACTTATGTGGAAAGATTCTTCCAGAAAATCTCATAATACTTCCCTTTGTGGAATTCTATGCTATAATGGGAACGGATTGGCTCTCGTTATATAGAGCACATATCAACTATCGGGAAAAGGAAATATATTTTCATATTCCGAACCATCCCATGATCCTCTATAAATGCAAGTAAGATCATGAATATCCTTTGAAAAATACTTCAATGGTGTAGGTGATGATTTCCTATGAAGAAGCATACCTCGCCCAAATGTTTGAGTCAAAGGAAAGTTCCAACCTTTAGGAAATTCCCATCGTAAGGGAATACGGCGATGTATTTCCCGAAGAGTTACCTGGAATCCCCCCAGATCGTGAGGTAGAGTTCTCAATTGAACTCATACCTGGAGCTACTCATATCTTGAAGTGCCCCTATTGGATGGCTCCTATCGAACTGGAGGTGTTAAAGAAGCAGCTGCAAAGGCATCTGGACAAAGGGTTCATACGCCCTAGTGCATCCCCTTGGGGTGCGCCAGTGCTCTTTGTGAAGAAGAAGGATGGTACCATGCGGCTGTGTATCGATTATCGGGAACTCAACAAGATCACCATAAAGAACAATTATCCTCTCCCAAGGATTGATGACTTGTTCGATCAGTTAAGAGGAGATCAATACTTCTCAAAGGTGGATCTTCGTTCTGGATATCGTCAAGTAATGTTGAAGAAGGAATATATTCAGAATACTGCCTTCCGTACAAGGTATGGGCACTATGAGTTTTTGGTGATGCCCTTCGGACATACTAATGCCCCTGAAATTTTCATAGATTTTATGAATAGAGTCTTTAGACATTACCTTGACAAATTTGTGGTAGTGTTTATCGATGATATTCTCATCTACTCCAAGAGCATGGAGGAACATGAAGAACATCTAATACTTGTGTTGGCGACATTGAGAAAGGAGAAGTTGTACGACAAGTTCAGAAAGTGTGACTTTTGGATGAATCAAGTCACGTTCTTGGGACATGTGATCATAAGAGAGGGAATTTCTATGGACCCTTCAAAGACAAAGGCGATTGAAGAATAGCCCAGGCCCTCTAGTGTCACAGAAATCCGTAGTTTTCTTGGATTAGATGGGTACTATCGACATTTTGTGAGAAACATCTCACGATTGTTAAGAACGCTAACTAAGTTAAAAAGGAAAGGGTTAAAGTATGTATGGATGGAAGAATGTGAGGGAAGCTTCAAGGAGCTATAGAGAAGGCTGATCACTGCACCTGTACTCAGACTACCGAAAAGTGGAGAAAGTTTTGTGATATACAGTGATGATTCAAAGAGAGGCTTGGGTTGTGTACTCAGGCAAAATGATAATGTGATAGCCTACACCTCACGACAGTTGAAGATCCATGAGCAGAACTACCCGACGCATGATCTAGAGCTGGCAGCCGTGATTTTTTCCTTGAAAATATGGCAGCACTACCTTTATGGTGAGAAGTGTGACATATACACTGACCACAAGAGCCTAAAGTATATATTCACACAAAAGGAGCTCAACATGCATCAAAGGAGATGGTTAGAGCTAATCAAGGATTATGATTGCTCTATTCACTATCATCCTGGAAAGGCGAACAAGGTAGCTGATGCTCTAAGCAGGAAAGAACCTGCTACTCTATCCATGCTGAGGATTGAGAAAGATCCTATCTTCTTGGATATGAAAAGGATGGATTTGGGAATCGTAAGGGCAGGGGAGACATCCTACCTTTCCCAAAGGATTGCACAACCATCCATCCAACAAAAGATTAAGGAAGCACAAAGGGATGATGTGGAGATACAAAAGAGGGTGAATGCAGTAAAGGAAGGGAAGTTTCAAGAGATCCATATCGATGATGATGGTGTGATTCAGTTTGGAACGTGGCTTTATGTGCCTTCATAACCCGGGATAAAGAAGGAGCTATTGGATAATGCACATAGCTCAACTTTCTCTATTCATCCTGGAAGTACCAAGATGTATCGTGATCTCCAAGAAAACTTTTGGTGGGATAACATGAAGAAGGATATTGCAGAATATATATCAAGGTGCTTGGTATGTCAGCAAGTTAAAGCTGAGCGGAAAAAGTCCAAAGGTATGATGTATCTATTACCTATACCCATGTGGAAATGGGAAAATGTTACTATGGACTTTGTCATGGGTCTCCCGAAAACGTCAAGAGGAAATAATGTGATATGGGTTGTGGTTGATCGACTCACCAAGACCGCCCATTTTATCGCTATTCGGGAAGACCTCTCACTTAAACAGCTTGCAATGATATATGTGAAGGAAGTAGTGAGATTGCATGGTGTTCCACTCTCGATTGTCTCTGATCGTGATCCAAGGTTCACATCTAAATTCTGGAGGAGCCTTCAACATGCTTTGAGTACTGAATTAAATTTCAGCATGGCCTATCACCCCCAAACCGATGGCCAGTCTGAAAGGACTATTCAGACACTCGAAGATATGCTAAGAGCATGATCTCTAGAATTCAATGGTGGATGGGATCAACACCTCCCATTGGTTGAGTTCTCATACAACAATAACGTCCACTCGAGTATTCAGATGGCTCCGTATGAAGCTCTTTATGATAAGCGATGTAGAACTCCAACCTATTGGGATGAAGTTGGAGAAAGAGAGCTACTTGGACCCGATATTGTGCAGGAGATGACCAAGAAGGTTCAAGTCATCCAGAAACACATCAATGCTGCTCAAAGTTGGCAAAAGAGCTATGCTGACAATCGTCGAAGGGACTTGGAGTTCGACGTTGGAGATAAAGTCTTCCTTCGAATATCTCCATGGAAGAGTGTCCTGAGATTTGGGAAGAAAGGGAAGATAAGCCCAAGGTACATTGGCCCCTTTGAGATCCATGACCGTATAGGAGTCGTGGCCTATCGTCTGGCACTTCCACCGAATATGGCTCAAGTTCATGATGTGTTTCACGTATCACTACTGAGGAAGTACATACCAGACCCCTCACATGTACTAAACTCATAGGTGGTACAACTGAAAGCTGATCTCTCCTATGGGGAGCAGCTGGTAAAAATTCTGGACCGAAGTAATAAGGTTCTACGCAATAAGACAAACCGCCTTGCCAAAGTGTTGTGGAGGAACCATAAGTTTGAGGAAGCAACTTGGGAACCAGAAGAGGCAATGAAGGAGAAGTACCCACACCTGTTTGTGTAAAGTAAAATTTCGGGTGCGAAATTTCTTAAGGGGGAAGAATGTAATGACCCAAAGTATTTCAATAGAAAATTCCCTTCTTATATCTATGTCATAAAAACACAAAATAATGAACTACTAAGTGATAAGTGACCTTTAAACCTAATTTTCTCACCCCTATGTTTGTAATTTTAAAAATCTGACATACACGGTTGTGTTCAAGATAGTTTTTGGAGTCTAGTGAAACAAAAATAATTTTTGGTGAATAGTAACCTACCCTTATGAATAGTAATATGACCCTTATAAATAGTAAATAATAGTAACATTACCTATGAATAATAAAATAAAATTTAGACATCTTAGAATGTGACAATTTGACCTTAGTAAACGTTTTTGGTATTTTATAAGTGATAAATAATTAATTATAATTAATTATTTCATTTAAAAGAATATTTATTTTCCTGTAATGTATTCATAAATTATTGAATCAATGTATAATAGTTTTTAGATAATTTTATAAAACCCTACGTAATTTTTGAAAGAACTATACAATCAGTTTTAATCTTAAAAACTGTTTTTTTAACTAAATTATGATTTTATTTAAATATTAAATTAATAATATTTAGCAAATTATTTTTGAAAAATGGACTTCATTTTTGGATTCTACACGTCGAAAAATGGTTGGGGTAAATTTTTGGAATTTTTATGAGAAACTTGAATTTTTTGTGAATAGTAGAATACATTAATTTACTACATAAATGCATTTTAATTAAAACCCATTATTCCTGACCTCACAAGTGATGTAAGCACCCAAATCCCGAACTCACATGCCTTTTTTACTATTCTTGGTCATCCAAGACTCACTGTTCCTTGTCTTAGGTGAAATTAATAAACTAATCATTTTTATATTAAGGAAACCCCTCTCCCCTCCCCTATAAAAGCCACCCTTCACTCCCTCTTTTACTCACACCTCTCAAGCTATAAGCCTTCACTAAAATCTTCCCAAACACCTTCCCTAGCTCATCCCCCACGTCCAAAAGCTACTGTTCTCATCAAAATACCAATCCTAGATTCCTTAAAGAGGATCTCAAGAGGAGAATTCAAGAGGTAATTTCTCTCCCTCTTCTCCTTTAATTTGCTTTCAAGTTCAAGTTCCTTTATTGATCTCTCCCTACCTATCTTCATCCAAATATTTCTGTAAATACAGTATTATATATCTACTGTAATATTATGATTCTAATGTTATATTATATCACCCCACACCCTTTCCCTCTTCCATTTATTTTATTAAAGAGAACGTTGTTCATGAGGTGTCAAATTTATCACCTTCAAAAACGACATGTTCTCTTCTTCCATTTCTACCTTAAATCTGGTCATGAAACCATTTTATAGTTGAACCAGAATATTTTATATGTATTATGTTCTATTTTATGTTCTGTAAATAACCTATGGCTTTATTACTAAGTTAAATGTTAAAACAAGATCGTTGTGATCCAAAAACCGCTCAAATTAACCCAAATAACCATCATTAAATTTTTATCTAATGATTCATCCACTTGGATGTAATATAAATCATTATAAAATCATTCAAGATTCTGTAATATCATTAATAACATGTAATATCAGTTCTGGATGTTTACCCATGATCTACCCAAACATCAATTTAAGAATACAAGTGGACCGTTCAAGAAAACCATGAAAACGTACATCCCCGATCAATGTTTTTAAAATCTATAAGTCATCCAAATGTACATAATATAACATAATGAAACCAGAATGAACCCTATTAATGTACACATTGTTCTGGATTTATAATTAATAAATATAATGTCATTATATATGAAATTAAAGAGAAGGAGTCATTCGAGTACAAGTTAAGGGGAAATCTCGAACCCAATTTTCTTCCTTCGGGTTCTCCCTCTTTCACTCCATTTTTGATATGGTTACTCCTCAAAGATAATTTTTTCATCATTTCCTTTACTTTTCTGGGATATACATGTTTGTCACTGGTTTTTATTTCCATCAAAACGTTTTCCAAAAGAACTCTTCTTTCAAGATCTCACATTTTACCTCTCATTCAAGGTTGATGGTTCTTGTATCAAGTATGTTGTTCCCTTATTATTTTGGGAACCCAAAGCTTATGAATGTGTTATTATGAGATGAAACTCATTCCTTTCCATGGTTTATTTATGTACATGTTTGATATGTGTTCTATGTGGAAATCCTGATAATGATAATGTTATGATGTGACAGGTGCACCCAGAATTACATAGCGCAATATGAATGTTTAAATGTGACGGGTGCGCCCGGAATTATATAGCGCTCCAATGCATTGGGTAAAGTGATGAATCTCATAAGTAAATGTGAAATGATGTGTGAAAAAGATGCTAGATTTTTTCACAAGTATGTGTGGTAGTTAACCACTAAGACATGATATTTCATTTTTATGCATTTCCACATTTCAAGTCTTTTACTTATGCTCCTCTCATGTTCATGATCTTTTGCCTATGTTATGATTATGCTCACCCCATGATGTATTGTTCTTATCTATCCTCTTACTGGGATTTTATCTCACCCATTTTGATGTATATCCTCAGGTGGATACATGTACTAAGGATAGGACAAGTGATACTAAGAATCTATAGAATAAGAAATTAAATAAATGTTTATGGTTAATGTTGTAATTGTCATGTATGGTCCTAGTTTTCCCTAGACACTAAACCTCTGGATCATCCATGTGTAATACTATTGTATTGTTTATCTATAAAATGATGTTATATTAATGTAAGAAAAGGTCGGGTCGCTATATACAGTGCATGGAATCCCTTTTTGGTGATACTATTCATGGAGTCCCTCTAATGAGATATTATAGAGGCAAAGAATCCCTTATTGTGATACAGGTCGTGTAATCTATGACACAATTGTGATACAAGGAATGGAATCCTTTATAAATGTTATAATTTAAATTTCAACCCTTGATACTTATTCAGAGTTATTCTGACACAGGTCATTGTTGGTAGTGCTAGCCTTATTTCTATTTGGGAACCAAATCCCACCCATTGATAATTTTTATTACTTCTTTACATTTTTATACTTGAAAAATTATATATTTTATACATGGACTGGATATTTAGATACATCGTCGGTGGTGTATTGCTAATATTTATTCAACACCATATCTAATCCACCTATGTTAACCGTGAACACTACATGAATGCATGTGTAGATAAGAGTGTGCATCCTATTAAATATTCATGACTTCTAGATTGACATATGATTTAGTTGGTAGTAGATGATCATGCTAGAGTTTGAATGCTGGATATATTTCTCCAGTTTTTATTCTTTTTTTTATTTCATGTATTATACTAACTACTTCTACTTTTAATCATGTTTTACTGATTTGTTTACATGAAATTATCATCTATTGTATATGATTTAGTTACATCTATTGAACATTGATATTAGTCACACGGTTGTTTTTATCATTCTCTTCTTCTTATTCATTGTTATACTTCTTATGCTATTTATCTTTTGAATGTACCACTATGATTCTCTATTAAGGATGGCATAGTCTCTACATGGACACAACAAAGGCACTCACTACTAGTTCTATGCCTCTGGTGTTTGGGAATATATGATTTATTCAACGTTTCCAACTCATCTCAGGGCACTATTTTGTGGAATCTGAGTTAGCGATTTCACAAAGTGGTATCTGAGTGATTTTCATTTATTTCCTTGCTATTTGGAGAAGATAAAAATTAGATTGGGTTGGTTATAGAGTTTTTTAAAGAGGTACTATAAAGAATACATAAACCATGATAATAAGATTAATGAACCTGAAATTCCATATAATTGTTTTAAATTTTTTTGGGATTATTTCAAGTCTGCGGAAATTGAGCGCTCTTAATTTCGAGGCTCGGTGTGCCCGAAACACAATTTTGATCTCTTTTATGGTACTTTTAGTAAACACATGGGCGTCATTTTCAATATTTTGAACTAGTGATCAAATTTAAAATTCGAGGGCACTGTGGAATTTTCTGTGTTGGGATTTGATTAAGGGAGGCTTAACATCGACTACACTAGGTTGCGAGAAAAAGTAAATTTTTCAGACATTTTGAAAGAATAATAAAATATCATATGTGTTATTTTATTTATCTTCATCTTCTTGAGTGATGGTGGCATGGCCCAAAGAGGTGGGAAGACTTTTAATGAAGGTAATTAAATTTTGGTTACACTTCAATTGTGTAACCAAATCGTGATTATTTAATGCAACCCATTAATTACCCCAATTAATGTACCCTTTTTTGAATGGTGGATTAATATGTTAACTCTCCATTTAGTTCTCAAAAATGTTGGCAATGGGAGGGGCTGGAGGGATTGGGGGAGAACTCCGACGAAGTGTCTACGATAAACACCTCTAACGGAGAATTATGTTCGATGATTCATGTTGGGGGATCTATCCAAATTAGACGAACGTAGGAGGCTTCAACGAACACAGATTATCTATATGAAACTGTGACATGACCATTGTTTTTTAGGTAGGGGTTTTGTTTAAATTAAACTGAATCTGATTCCTTTTGTTAGTTACTGAAAATAATTATGAACTGGGGATGTTTTATATTTTATCAATGTAGAATTAGTTGCTTCGAGTTTGTTATGATGCTAATGCAGTGGGCACAAGCCAAATGAACAAAGACCATACCCTCCACAGATTTGGTATTTCTCTTGTTCTTCAGGGAAAATTTTACAATTAAATGGAATGTTGAATCTGAGAGCCACGCAGTGACGGAATAAACCCAGCAGGCCCGTAGGAGAATTCAGATGGCAAAACTAACCACCAGATTTCACCAGGTGGCCCATGGAAGATCCTATGGTATGGCTACGGTGCAGCGGCGTGTCATCGCATGCTGTATAGGGGAGCCACGGAATCGAGCTGCGATGGAAGCAGGGGTGTCCAGCTATCAGCCAGACACATTTTAGCGGAAGGTGGCATGCCATCGCGCGTCGTGGTGAGGAGTACGTGGCTTCGAAGACGTGGCAGAGATGTAGAAACCCTCACCCTACGGGTCCCTCTATCAGGAAGGTGGCACCATGTGGTGCCTCCATTTCAAAGTTGAATGGATTTCAGCCATTTGAGAAGGGGGAGAGACACCCCCCTCTGCATTGGTCGCCCAGCTGGAAGACCACGCCAGCCATTAGGTCGGGTTGCCCAGTGGGCCTGGGTGGTCTGCATCCCATTCAGTCGAGCTCATCGCGACCCAACCCCCATAGACTGGCCCAACCTATTTGGTATGGGTAGGTTTAGACACGTGTCAGACCCGAACCAGGTTGGGAGACTCAAACCTGGTCGAGTCGGCATAGGACAGGGTGGGGCGGGTTGGTCTAACCGAGTCAAACTGAAGCAAGACCCATTTTGGCCCAGATACAATAGAATGGTTGTATCTCACAAACCATAGGTCCATTTGATGAACCGTGTGTGGAACTGAAATCCATGGAACCAAATGGTCCCATTGAGAAACTCCACCTATGTTTTGGAGAATTTTAAAGAGTGACTGAGTTGGATCGAACCTGAATCCAACAGGGCCTGTGTCATTAAAATGCATGCAACTCACATACCGAGTGTCCGATTGAAATTTCATCTATAATGTTGGGACCCTTATGCCATGGTGGACCATTGGGTTACTCCTTTATGGGACATTTTGGTAGTTGAGACATGACCAATATCTTGAGGAGAATATATTATTGTACTTAAGCGCACCAGGTTTTAGAAATCCTATGGCTGGCTATCGACATCATAGAGACCCTGTGGGGATCATCATTCTAGCCAACCTGTGTCGATCAGCATTCTAGAGACCCTGTGTTGATCCGCATTCTAGATTCCCTGTCTAGATTTGTATCATAATTAACCAATATAGATCAGCATTCTAGTGACCCTGTGTGCATCAACATTCTAGTGACCCTATGTGGATCATCATAATAGTAACCCTGTGTGGATCTGTATTCTATCAACCCTATGTTGATCATCATCGTAACGACACACTGTATATCATGATTCTAGCGACCCTATGTGGATCAGCAGGGTGTGACCTAATGAGGGAGAGCCTTAGAGAATCCAATCGTGGATCATCGATAAACAATCCTGTGTGGGTCAACAGCAGAGCTTCTTGGTAGAATAAGATGATCTAGCACTACAACTAATCATTATCATTTTTGTTCTTAATTTATATACATAGTATGAGATGAGACTTTTGAACTTTTATTTGTGATCGAGATCATGATCTTTGGTTTTCCTTTTTGGAATTTTGTGAGACCTTCGGGGGTCTTGGGGTCCCTGCTGGGTATTTTTATACTCACCCCTATAGGGGATTCACCCGCACATTGTTGTGTCTTATGCAGAAGATGAGCAGCTTGGCTGAGACTTTAGGGTGCCATGAACCGGCAGTACACAGAGGTGACTGGTTGATGTGGAGAGATATGGAGACCAGCTATGCCTACCCTTCATGTAGGATTCTTGGTGGACATTATCAATAGTTTTTTCTAATTTTTGATTTCTATTGTGATTGTATCTTTTCGGTTGGACCGGTACTCCAGACCCTTACATTTAGTACACAATATTACTATTATAGTTCTACTTCATGGTTGCATCTTTTGGAGTTCATTTACTATGTATTTTTATTGGTTTAATGAAATGTCTTCGAATTTTTTGTATATACCTTTCCGGTTCTAGGTGTCAACCACTGGACTAAGGAAGGTGGGCTTTGGGTAGTCACGGCATGGTCCCCAGGGGACAGGTCGTGAAGAAGATGTATCAAAGGTGTCAGTTCTACCGAAGAACTAGTATTATGATATTTCTAATGGAGCAATAGTGTTATGTGTTTTGAGTAGGGTTTTCCATTCGGGGAGTCCATGGTTGGTACGACAGCAAACGTATCCATAAATCAGGACCCAGAATTCTGATCTCCGACTCAGTGCATGAAAACACCGATTGTGTGTGTTTTGGGGATGTTTTATTATTGATAACAATTGATTCAGCTCACAACGTATAACTTATTGACCAAGTCACACCTCTTTCATTCCGGATTCCTCCACATATGTAGCCATCCAGGATTTCATAGAGAGTTTACAATGATGGCCCACCGAGCGATGAGGATTTGTTCCATGGTCCTCTTATAGCGATAGAACATTCGGGTGGTACACCAGTAGCACCACCACCCATTGTTCAGATGTTTCCACCAGCCCCACTAGTGGACGGTGCACACCGACTGAGCATGTCGCATGACTTCCAACAGTAGAGTCCTTCGAGGTTTCAATGAGAGACAGATCCACAGGTAGCTGAAGACTAGATGGAGGCTGTAGAATGGGCTTTCTGCCTAGTTGGGACACCATTAGATCATATGGTGATCCTATCTGCTATCCTCTTCCCGAGAACAATAGGGTGAGGGTGGATCCTGATGCTCCAGTTACACGACAAGGTGATCCTCACCTAGATGGACTTCAAGGGCCTCTTCAGGGAAGGGTTTTTTTCCAGAGACTCTAAGATCTGTTCATATTCAAGAGCTCCTACACTTACAATAGGGCATCCAGATAGTATCCCAGTACTCAAAGAGATTTACTAACCTTTCGTGATACTCCATATAGATGGTACATGACCCTTTATTCAGGGTATGAACATTTGAGTAGGGTATCCGGTAAGATATCAGAGGGTCGATGATAACTCTCAATATCCTGGCGCATGCTAGAGTGCTCGAGAAATCATTATTTTTGGAGAGATTCTTAGCTTAGAAGGAACTGATAGTGAGATCCACCTCCGGATAATAGGTAGTCGAGTCATCTGTAGTAGGCAGTAGGCAGATGACCTTGAGGACCATGTGGGCCAAACCTTCTAGAGGATGACCCCATGATGTAGGGTTAGAGGTGCAGAGATCATGAGGGAGAGTAGTCCATAAGAGGAGAATATTGTTCTTCACATGTGGTGAGCAGGGCCACATGACATGCAACTTCCCAACCCATCATACCAACGATCAGCAGACGGTCTAGGGACCACTGAGGAAGTGGCATAGATTCAAATTAAGAGGTCTGAAGGGCAGCAGATGTGGCAGGGAGAAGGTCATACCCCAGGTACTAGTCAGTGATTTGAGTTTCTACCACCACCACCTCTAAGTGATCCACCCCGACCACTTGGTGCAGGCATACAAGGACGAGCTCAGCTTCAGGAAGCTAAGGCCTACGACCACGGAGCTCTTGAGATGATTTGGGGTATGATCTGTGTCTACTCCAACCTAGTTGTAGCACGTATAAACATAGGATCATGTCACTCTTTCTTTACCATGAATCTTCTTCGGTGCTTGGAGATTCTAGTAGATCCATTTGCTCGATCCTTAAAACCGGAGACTCCTACGAGAGAGGAGTCGACGATTACACACTGTTGTCAACATTGCTATCTTACTGTATCGAATGGTTATCAATGATCTATGCTCAAATTGACTATTTTAGGTGCAAAGTGTGGTTTGTATGTGAGGATGGGATTATGCTTTCTTTCACCGATGAGAAGGGAGCCTTTGCAACACATGACTGACTTTCTCGGAAGAGGGTTTAACCAATCAGTCATTCATTGTATAAACATAATCCTAGATTAGTTGAAGCTAGGAGTCCGAGTTATCCAATAGTGGTGGACCAGTATGCTGATGCATTTTATGATGATGTTCTGGGACTACCTACTCATAGAGAGGTATACTTCTACATCGAAATGTACCCCGAGACGACACCGATATCTAATCTAGCATATCGGATGGCTCCCGTGGAGATCTTGAATTGCAGGTATAACTAGAGGTCTTGCAAAGAAACGGGTTCATAAAGACTATATTTCCTCCATGGGAATCCCCAATATAGTTTTCCAAGATGGTAGATGGGAGTCTGAGGATTTGTGTGGACAATTGACGCCTGAACCAGGTGACCGTTAAGAATAAGTACCCACTCCTGAGGATTCATGGTCTCTTCAACAAGCTGATGGGAGGTCGATGTATTTCGAAAATAAACCTCATATCAGGCTATAATAATCTCAGGGTACGAGATGAGGATGTTCTGAATACATCCTTTATATGTTAGTATGGAAATTATGAATTCTTGGTAATTCCCTTCGGTAGGACAAACACTCTGGAATTGTTGATGTGGCTCATGAATAGGATCTTCTATTGTTACCATGATCATTTCATTGTAGTCTACATTGATGACATATTGATATATTCAACATTGGAGGAGGATCACTCCACACACCTACAGATTGTTCTGGAGACATTTCTAGAGCACAAAATTTATGGAAAGAACATGAAGTTCTGGTTATGGATATGGGAAGTCCACTTCCATGGGAACATTATATTAGAGGCTGGAGTTGTAGTGGATCCATCAATGATAGAGGTAGTTCTTTCTTGGGAACCACCAAGGAGTGTCACCGAGGTGCAGAGTTTCTTTGGATTGGCTGGGTACTACCAGAGATTCGTACATGACTTTTGCAGAATTGCGACACCCTTTTCAGCTTAAAAAAATATGGTGAATCCTTTCCTGTGGACGAAGAAGTGCGAGTAGAGTTTCCAAAAGCTGAGGTAGAGACTGAAGAGTTCCCCCGTCCTAAGGCAACCAGAATAGGGTGTTCGGTATGTTGATTACTGTGACACATTGGGGACTAGACTAGGATGTGTCCTGATACAAGAGTGAGTGGTGATCTCTTACAGCCCCTGACAACTGAGAAAACATGAGTATAACTACACTACCCATTACCTTGAATTAGAAGTTTTGGTCTTTTCACTGAAGATGCGGCAAAAGTTTCTTGATGGGCAAACGTTTTAATGTCTAAAATGATCAAAAGAGTCTATATTATATCTTTCAATAGTAGGACATGAACCTGAGATAGTGGTGATGGAAGTAATTCCTCCAGGACTATGAATTTGATATAGTCTACAATACTGGGAAAGAGAACGTAGTAGCAGACACACTCTGTAGGAGGTATGGTCTGCAGTTGCTGAGTGAGGTGACAGAGTAGCTAACCACATTGCATATATCCTTCATGGATAGTGATGGAGTGACATATCTTTATTATATTATAGTTACTCAACCACTCCTTCATTGATTCAGTGAGGCACAACTTGGAGATGTAGATTTCGAGGCCTGACGTGCTCCGATATCGTTAGTATAGGCTCCTGATGAATTTTATAAAGGTGAGGAGGATGTCACCCATTTTATAGGATGAACCATTATACCAGTGACACTATGAGAGGAGGTGTTGAGGGAGTTCCATAAATCCTCTTTGGAGGTACATCCTGGTGTGGAGAAGATGTTCTCGGACCTCCGGCGTTAGTACTATTGGCCAGGTATGAAGAAAGTAGTTGCAGATATTGTATCGCAATGCCTCACTTGTCAATAAATGATGGTCGAGCATCAGGTACCAACATTCCTAGCTTATCCACTTGAGGTACCATAATGGAAGTGGGATGGTTTCTCCCTGGAATTCATGACAGGGCTATCACGTATGTCTAAGGGTCATGATTCCATCAGGGTGATCATTGACCAAATCACCATGTCAGACTACTTCCTACCCATAAGAGAGAAGGGATTAATATAGATCATGGGATTTATCTAGGTACAATATATTTGATAACTTCACAAGGTGCCAAAAATGATTGTCTCAGATTGTGATATTCTCTTTACATACCACATGTGGAAGGGATTATAGGGGGAATTCGAGACTCAGCTACACCTGTGAACCACCATTCATCCTCAGAAAAATGGTCAGATGGAGCGGACCTTTTATACACTCGAGGAAATGCTTTGTGAATGTGTCCTTGATTTTGGTCATAGTCGGGAGGACCACATAACACTGGTGGAGTATTCTTACAACTATAGTTATCACTCCACCATCGGTATGGATCCATTTGAGGACCTGTATAGGCGACCATTCAGACCTATACTATATTGGAGAGACCCAGGGGAGTCAGTAGTTATTGGTCCAAAGTTGGATTAGGCTACCACAAAGAAGGTGCAAATCATCCAGCGGCGGATGAAAACTACACAAAGATAGTAAAAGTCATATGCCTATAGAATATGAAGACCCTTGGAGTTTGAAGAGGGATTCCATGCCTTCCTAAAGTTCCCACCTTGATTCGGATTATGGATGTTTGGTTGGGGAAGAAAGCTATATTTGAGGTTCATCAGACCTTTCCAAATCCTCAGTAGAGTAGGTGTGGTGACATACCATCTTGTTTTCCCCCATAGATGCACCTGGTGCATAATGATTTCCATGTGTTGCAGTTGAGGAGGTATGTGCATGATCCATAACATTTTATCTACTGGGGAAATATGTACATCAACAATTGGGTGATGTTTGTAGATTTCCTAGTGGAGATAGTGGATCGATATGAGCGGGTCCTTCGTGGGTGGTTGATTCCTCTATTGCGAGATCATTGGCAGCATGGGAATCTCTAGGAGAGCACCTGGGAGCGAGAGGATCAGATACGTGCTCAGTACCCCCATGTGTTCCTTAGTTTTGGTGTTTCTTTCCTGAATGAAAATCGCAATGTTGGGGAGAATATAAATACCCAAAAAATTCCATATTTTTTTTCAATTATTTGGGATTATTAAGAGTTTGTGAAAATTTATGGTGCTTGATTTCGAGGCCCATTGTTCTCAGAATGGAATTTTTAACTCTTTTTAGGGTATGTTTGGTAAATGCGTGGGATGTGTTTTCAATCATTTGAACTGGTGCTCTGATTGAAAATATGAGGGCACCGTTGAATCCTCAATGTTTGGATTCACTTAAGGGATACATAACATCAATCGTAGTAGTTCGGGAGAAAAAGTTATTTTTTCAGGCTTTTTGAAAAAATAATAAAATAACATATGTGTTATTTTATTTTTATACCTCTTATTGAGTGATAGTGGCGGGGACTATGGAGGTGGTCAGACTTTTAATAAGGGAAATTAAATGCTAGTTACACATCAATTGTGTAAACACATCTTGTTTATTTAACGAGACTTATTAATTACTCCAATTAATGTACCCTTTTTGAATGGTGGATTAATCTCTAAACTCTCCCTTTAAATTTTAAAAACACTAGAAAAGGGAGAGCATAGAGGGTTTGTGGGAGAACTCTGATGAATCATCGAAAATAAACCCCTCAAACGAGGAACAATGTTTGAAGATGTCCGTCGAGGGATCGATGTGGAATTGACGAACGCTGACGGCTTCAATGAACATAGATTCTCTCTCCACTACCTTGACATCACCTACGATTCAGAGGTATGGGTTTTGTTTAAATTCAAGTGATTTGTTTTATTTTCCTTGTTCTTGAAAAGAATGATGATTGACGAATGTATTATAGTTTATCAATGTTGAATTAATTGCTGCAAGTTTGTTATGATGCTATCGCGGAGGGAGAGGGCCAAAGGAATAGGGCCTGGACCCTCCTCTACATCGGTATTTGTCTCATTCTTTAGAGATGAATTCCCAATTCTATGAAATTTTTAATACGGGAGACATGCAGGGATAGAAGAAACCTACAGAGGCCTGTAGGCATGTATATAATGGAAAACGGACCACCAAAGCTCAGTCGGTGGCCCGTTGATGTTCTGTCGGTGCAGCTCTAGAACGGCAGCGCTAGTGGGAAACATCGGCCGGTCGTGGAGGTAGCTGGTGGCGCGCCATCATGCACCTTGGTAGGGAGCCATGACATCGAGTCGTGACAGGATCAATGGTGCCCGACTCTCGTCTTGCCGCGTTTGGGTGGAAGGTGGCACGTCATCATGGGCCGCATTGATGAGGTCGCTACTTCGAAACCACGACGGAGGTGAAGGGACTCACACCCCTTATGTCCTGATGTCAGGGAGGTGGCACCACATGGTGCTATAATTTCAAATCCCAACAGATTTCAGCCGTTCGAGAAGTGGGAGCGACACCCCCCCCCCCCCATCTGTACGGGTCGCCCGTCTGGCGGACCACGCCAGCCAACGGTTTGGTCTGGTCCGCGGCCTAGCGGGCTGAGCCCAATGCGTCCTAACCCCCTCATGTCGGCCCAGCCAGTTTGAGTCGGGCATGGTCAGATCTGGGTCAGATCCCGACCTGGTTCGGTCGACCCGAACAAGGTCGGGTCGACCTAGGTCAGGGGGTCGAGTTGGACCGGACCCAGACCCTTTTCGGCCCCAATTACACTTAAAAAGCCATATCTCACAAAATAGAGGTCTATTTGATGAACCATCTATGGTGATAGAATATTTTGAATGTGGAAATACTTTCGAAGTACTCCACATGAGTTTTGGAGAAATATGTGTTTGGCTAGGTTGGATCGAACCAGAATCCAATTGGGCCCTCGACACTAAAATGCCTATAACTAATAGAACCGACACTTGATTGATGCGACATCTGTCACATTGGGACCCTAACAACATGGTGACCCTTTGGTATTATCCATTTTGGAACGTCATTTAAGTTGAGACATGACGATATCTTGAGGAGCAGACATTATAAAACTCAAGAGCACTAGGTGTGGGAAATCATGTGGCTTGATGTCAGCATCATAGAGACCCTGTGGGGGGATCATCATTTTAGAGACCCTATATGGATAAGTATTCTAGATAGCCTATGGGGATCATCATTATAGTATACCTGTGTGGATCAGCATTATAGAGACCCTATTTGGATCAGTATTCTAGCATCCCTTTGTGAATAAGCATTCTATGAACATGCGTTGATCAACATCATCGCGAAACTATGTGGATCAGTATTTAGCGACCCTGTATGGATCAGCATCATAGAAAATAATTTTGGATTAGAATTCTAGCAACCCTGTGTGGATCAACATCATAGCGACCCAATGTGGATCATATTTCTAGAGACCATTTGTGGATCAGCGGAGCACGACTGGACGTGGAATGCCATTAGAGCGGCCTGTCCTGGATCAACGACATATGATTCTATGTGGGTCAGTAGAAAATCCTCTCAATATAATAAAATTATCTAGATTAACGACTAATAATCTTTATTTCAGTACTTATGTTTTATACCTTGTTAGATATTAGTAGTTTTCTTTGTTCTTTGTTATTGAGATAATGCATTGTGGTTTTCCTTTGTGGAATTTTGATAGACCATTTGGGGTCTCGGGGTCCCTACTCGGTTTGGTTACTCACATCTCTGCACGGGCTTCTCCCACACCTTGTTGTTTCTTGTGCAGACGATA
This sequence comes from Viscum album, assembly GCA_963277665.1. Taxonomy (NCBI): domain Eukaryota; kingdom Viridiplantae; phylum Streptophyta; class Magnoliopsida; order Santalales; family Viscaceae; genus Viscum; species Viscum album. The sequence continues at coordinate 1,817,002,657 of OY728156.1, forward strand.
GAGAACTTTGCTGAGACTTTAGGGAGCCTTGATGAGGTGGTGCACGAAGGTGACTAGTTGATGTGGAGACCTATGGAGACAAGTTGTACCTACCCTTCAGGTAGGATCCTTGCTGGACAAGCTCAAGATCTATTTTTTGTTTTCTTATTTCTATTTTAGTTGTATCATTTCACTTGGGCTGATATTCCGACCCCTTAATTTCAATACACACATTTATTACTATAGTTATACTTATTGTGTGTGTCTTGTATTGTTCTTGGACTGTGTGTTTATATAGGGTTAAAGGAAATGCATTCTCATTTTAGGGTTACGCCTTTCTGGTGATAGTTGTCAACCCATGTCCTATGGATGGCAGGATTGGGGTAGTCAGGGCACGGGGCTTGGGGGACGGGTCGTGACAATGAGTTATTCTGTGAAATATCTAATCCATGTATAGAGAAAATACAAATTTCATCAAATTAATATTTCTATTTAATTATTTTTCTATGTACAGTTGATATGATTCCAACATTGGGTGATGAAATTCAATTATTATATTATTGTTTATATAATTGAGATTTATCTTTTATACTTATGCTGATTATATTAGGGGAAGGAATTATTGATAATTTTTTGTTTTTGGAACATTATAGTGAATTCATATTCCATGCATAATCCAAGACATATAGTAGAATGTTTTTTTCCTTGCTTTTGATTGGAATGAATGATTTGACTATTAAAACTAAAATTGTAACCAGTGAACGAATCATGAAGGTGATTGATAAAAACATTGTTAGTACAGAGGGAAAATTATATTACCTAAAATTGTCTTATAATATTGGCCTATTATTTTCACCCTAAGCATAGATTTATGGAATGACAAGTCATGGACCATTGGTTGCATGGAATTCAATTTCTTAAAGTATGGATTGATTGGATGCCACATTTCTGTTCAAAAGGTGCATAAGAACTTATTGATTGGATGTGGTGAATCATTTGAATAAGTCACATTAATAGTAATGTAATATATGTATTGAAAATTAAATTTACATCAAAAAATAAATTTATTGAATGAGTACCTACCTTTGTAGTCTCCAGAAGGTAGTGTCTCTATTGTTCTATATGCATGTTCCTATCACCCATACTGAAATCATTGAGATGAAATAGGGGTGAAATTTTTATCTAGAATGGTATTGTACATATTTTATTTCTCATTCATGTATTGTTACATTAATGAATCTTATATTAGGTGTGTGTTTTTAAATTTAAGATACATGTACCCATGATGTCCTCCAATCATATAGAAAGAGGGTGGTCACGACCATACCCTAGAGGTGGTGGTTTGTGATCCACCATCTATAAATATAGAAGTGGAACAACATGTTTTTTCCAACATGGTTATTGAAGACTAGTTTCAAGGATATTTCATGTTCCTTATGAATATGATTTGGGGAGCTCCAAACTCTACCCATTCCAGGGGAGAGTTGACTCTTGAGTAAGAGAAGTAGCATCCACCCATTTTTTTGGGGGATGGTGTACCACTGAAAACATAATTATAGATTGATACTTTATTGAATATATCTAATCATTTGAAAAAAAAATATTATGTGGAGAGTGAAAATCTCTACAAATATGCTTCAAGGATTAGCCAAACACTAGTGAAATATGCGAAACCATGATGATTAGTACCGAGAAGTAAAATGGAGGGACTTCGAGTGGAGATTTTTCAATTATTTCTTTAATGAGACATGGAAAGGCAATAATCATATGTAATTCTAGAATATTATATAGGGTTTTATTAAAATTAAGGAATATTTTTCTCATTTTTCTGAATTTTATTGATTCTCACCTATCTATACTACTCATTACCCAATAAAAGTGGGATGATTTTAAAATGGTATGAGGCATCCAATTCATTCACTTGTAAATTTTATTTTCTATTTGTTATATATATTAAATATTAAACCAAACCCATATCACTGAAAAGAATAAGAGGGAGGAAGATAGTGTAAGCCAGGGCGGTTCAAAACTGAGACAGAGTAGCTCTTTTACCTACTGTCAGAGGAGAGACTTTGAGACTACGCATGTGAGAAACATAAGAAAGTTGACACACAAAGACCATTTCATTTTTTATTACAAGTTTGGGATACCTTGAAATAATAGAAACCAAATTCCTAGATAACCCATTGAGTTGCATGGATATGGAATATTGGGGAGTTTGCAGTGAGATAGTAGGACATTCCCTTCTTTTTCACATGGGAGAAGGTTTGTGTTGGATTAAGGGAAGGATCAGTATCACCTCATCAAAATGTATTATAGAGTAATACGTCACATATAGTTAGAGAAGGGGGTCTTGTATATGGTATAAAGGCTTCAGATTTTAAATTCCAACTAATCAGAACAACTCTAGGTTGTCAGTATATAGCACATGGCTGGTGATTGGGCTATATCTATTCAGTGTAGCCTATGCAAGAGGATCATGAGGATAGACCACATACCATTTGAGGTACTATTATTGTAGCGTACTTTATCATTTCATCCATATTTCATATATGTACATCACATTCTTTTATATATGTACATTTTGTTTAAAGTATTGGATGTCATGTTGAGTACTCTTGTTATGTTATGATGCCAGATAAACCATGGGGTATACAATCAAAGATCATACACTAGTTCAAGGAATTTACCCTTTTGGTTAGAAAAAAAAATTAAAAGGAACCTCTATTTACTTGAGATGATATTTTTTGATGTAATTATCAAAAAGGACTTATTGGTTTCATATCATGCAAATATGGACTGTTATCATTAGGGGTTGTCTTTTACATCAGCATATGGAGGCACCTATATTCACTAGGGAAACTATGTTGTCTTCATAGGTAGAGATGTACCATTCCATCATGGGTTAGATCAAATGACCTCCTTGAATGGTATCCTTTGTATGAATGATCCAGTTGTACATCATATTGAGTTTCCTCCTATAGTTGATCGATTATGAGATGTATTCCCCATAAAAAATTATTAGGAGAAACTGCTGAGAGAGAGTTATATTTTAGTATAAAGTATTTTTTAGAGCTACACTAATATACCTTACTCCTATTAAGATTGATAAATCTATGATACAGGATCTCAAGAGGTAGAGAGTGGATTTTGAAACAATGGGTTTATATGGATTAATAAATATCTATGGGGTTTACTGGTCCATTCACCTAGAAAGTTGACGAAACCCTTAGGAATTGCATGGATAACAATATGTTAAGTCGGAATACATAAAAAAACTCTTATATCTTACCTCATGATGACGATCTTTTTGACCAGCTCCGAGGAGAGAGGGTATTTTTGAATATCAACCTATGACCAGAAAATCATTATTTTTGAGTCAGACCGTCAAATATCGCATGTATGGATTTCCGAATATGGAACTGCTTATACTGGTATCTCATAATGACCTTAGGTATTATAAATGCACCAACCAACATTATTAATTTGATGAATAGAGTATTTCATTCCTATCTAGATTCATTTTTCATGGTTTTCAAATAAGAAATCATGTTGAATTCTTATACTTGAAGTGACAATAACACTCACCATGACATCATTTTGAATACACTGAGAGAGCAAAACTTGTATGCTTCATAGTAAATATCATTTCTGGATAGACAACCTAAACTTATTGGATCATATTATAACATAAGGACTTTCAGATGAATCATTGGAGGTTAGAGCAGTAGTTACAAAGGATTATATCAAGAAATCCATTAATATATGGAGTTTCAGGGATATATAATATTACTAGAAGAATATTATACAGGAATTATTATGATTATAATCACCAATAACTTTTCATATATTGAATGGTGGGATGTTCATATGGTAAAAAGTGTTTGAGAATCCCTTTCATGAGATAGAAGGACATCTAACATTGGAACCAATTATCATTCTTTTAGACCATAGAAGAGGCTATAAAAACAATTGTGAATCATTAATCGTTAGACTAGGAGTGTTGCTGATGGAGGAAGAGAGAATAATTGTGTATGGGTCATGGTAATTGACCCCTCACGTGTACAATTACAATACTCATGATCATGAGTTGGAGGCTGTTGTACACACCTTGAAATGTTGGAGGTATCACATGTTAGGAGAGTGTTTTTGGGGTTTATAGAACACAAAATACTCAGGTATATCATTAAAATGTGAGGATTAAATCATGGATATTGAAAATGTGATGAATATCTTTAGCCAACAGACTTTGAGATACCCTATATGCCTCAAATTGTAATGATACTATTGATGCTCTGAGCAAGAGAACTCAGAAAAATGCAGTTCAGGAACCCTATTGTGAATGGAATCTTATATATTTATTTTTTTGAGATGAATATAAGGGTTCAGGTCTGTAATGTATAGAATGCGTTAGAATTATTATTAATTACCTATTAACATATGTAGAAGGTAATGATGATCAATTTTTTAGATCCCCAAGTCCTGGTCCTATGAGAGATTATTACTGGTGAGGACCCACATTTTGATTTGAATATCAATAATGATGATATATTGTGTATACATGAGAGTATCTAGGTTCCCAATTATATGAGTGAGGACCTTATGTGGGTGCCACACACATCTTAGTGGGTATTTCACTAGTATATCTCCAAGATTTATCATCATATGTTCTGATAGTATTGGTTTCTAGGGACGAAGATTTAGATAGAAATAATTTTTCATAGGTGTTCCACCTTACAAATAGCGAAGGAGGAGTACCAACTACCTCTAGGATTGTTATATCTATAACAAGTTCCAAATCAATAATGTAAATGGGATGATTTTATAATTAATTGTTTTTATAACTTACTGATGACACCTAGAGGTAGTAATGAAATTTGGTTTGTCACAAATCGAGTGATGAAGGTATCCCATATCCTTTCTATCTTGGATACATTATATATTGATGTGATGGGATGATTGTATGTCTATGAGATTATCCAACAACATAGTGTCCCTCGTAATATCATTTTTGATAGGGATTGTCATTTTTAATTGTTGTTATATAATGGGTTGCATAAGGATATTGGTATATTGGTGATTTTGGGAAAACTCTTTCATCCATAGTGTGACAGTTATTCAAGAAATACAATACATGTTCAAAAGAACATGCTCAATTCTTGTGTCCATGATTTTAGAGGTTCATGGGAAAATCATATTTTTCTTTTTGATTTTTGTTTAAATAACAACTATCAAGAAAAAATTAATGAGTGTTTGAATCATGATTCATTTATTAGAAAGTAGACTTATTCCACTCATTCTAGAAAAAATCATATTCTAATCATCATTGATGACCTCCGGAGTTTGAGTTCGGGAATCATGTATTTCTACGAGTAATAACTAGATGAGGAGAAATACATATACAGTGGAAATGGAAGCTATCTCAAGGCTTTTTGAGGACAATTTAAATTCTAGAGGGAGGCATTTCGATGGCCTATCTGTTTCAACTACCATAGGGTTACTCAGCCATGCATTATGTCTTCCTAGATTCAAAGTATCACCTGTATCTTACTTTCCAATCTCATATTTTTTATCCTAATGATATTGATCTTGAAGTTGATGCCTATTTTGATTATTATCATATACACATCATTGAATAAATCAAGAAGGGTATATGAGCATAGACTATCCCTTTAGTATGGGATATATCAAAGAAAACCCGAGTACATACTGATACATAGGAGTGGGAGGCCTACGTACATGCTTAGTGTTTGGAGTTATTCATATATAGTGTTTCAACGTCCTCGGGAGGTGAACTCAGGTTTGAGTTTCTTTATTTGGGGAATATTCTAAGAACCCATTTTTTATCATAGGATTGGATCCCATTACATTGATCATAATTCTATAATTTGGACCTAATATGGAGTCTCTCTATGTTTGATTCAAGGGCCATCTACCTCATTGGATTTCCATTGGTAGGATATCATTTCGTTTTTTTCCATTCTCCATTTATATCCATCTCTACATAATTATCATGGTGTGGCATCATATTCCCTATTTTTAGGGAATTGGTCCATTATTCAAATTTCATCCCATCCAGGCCTAAAAAACGATGATATAAAGACTAAATGTTTTATAACATCTATTATTGGGCCACATGTTGATTTCACAATGAATTTCACCTAAATTTTATTTTCATAAAATAGGTTTCGATGTTTTCAACATAATGAACTAATTAGAGCCATTGAGATTTACTACTATAGATGGGGAAACTCTTATGGGTATTCCCCTTTACATATCTAAATTGAATTGATGAGAATATGGCCAAATAGCCGAAGGTATTGTTTAGTCTTGCTTCTAGATTGTGAAAATATAAATGAAATGGATGTATCTAGTGTTGTGTCATGTCTAACACTCTTGTTAATAATTGAATTGGACCTTGGTGAGTGCTAATAACACCTAACCTTTTATTAAATTGAATAAGGGTTATACCATTGTTGATATTATGTGATAGGAAAAAATGGATTATTCCATGTAATATATTAAAGCTAGTGGATATATATTAATGATAAGATATTAGGGAATTATGAACCCTACCAAACTTCATTAATGTGTAGGATGACCCTTGTAAATTATAATGAATTGGATTTATGACCCTTATGCATATATTTTCCAAAATGGTATTGACATAACAACTTCATTAACTAAATATGAATGGTCATGGAGGAACATTAGAATTATGAATGGGAATGTGGACCCATATATAAATGTGATATCATGTGTGGAATCTATATAGTATGATACTGGGCATGGAATCCCATTAAATTTGATACTGATAATATTTTCTATGTACTATGATAGTGGGAATAGTGTCCCTAATCTATGACACTATGAATGTAATCACTATTTGGTGATATTGGGAATGGAATCGACATACTGCAATACTATACGGGAATGGAGTCCCTTAATGGGATATATATAATGGAGTCCCTATATTGTGATAGTATATAATCATGGTGTCCAATATTATGATACTAGGTATGGTGTCCTTAATACTAATGTGATACTCGGAATTATGTCACTTATAAATGTGATAACAAGAATTACAATCCTTGTTTCTTATTTAGAGTTATTCTGTAATTGTCTAATGCTGGTAGTGTCATCCTAGTTTCCTTTCAGGAACTACAGGTGACACATTTAATGTTGTTATTTAATATTTACAATGATAGACTGTAACACTATCATATTTTATACATGGAATAGATATTTATATATGTATTTGGTGGTGGCATGTTGAGACTTATGTCACACCCCAGCCAGTCATCATGTGGTACCCGAGCAGGCTTGATTATTTTTGGTGTAGATAAGGGGAAGAATTGTCTTATAGATACATGACTTATTGATTGACATGGGATAGAGTTGGTTGAAAATAATTAGATTGGATCTCGAAATACCATATTGATTTTTTCCTTATTTTATTCCATTTTTATATCTTTTATAGTACTACAATTTTGTTCATATATCCACGTTTTTCAACTCTACAAACATGAAATTATAATACATTGTAAATGATTCAGGTAATGATTTTGAGTATTTGTCTTAGTTTCTCAGTTATTGACATCTTTTTATGCAGTGAATTCAATTTTTAACATCATACACTATTCATTTGTTTATTATATCATTTTGATACTTAGGTATTGATTGAATAGTATCCCCATAGACCTATGTAAGACCCTTACTTATAGTAGGTAGAATATGGTGTTTGTGAATATTCACATGTGTCCATGTCACCAATAGATATCGGGGAATTATTGAGTGGAATCCAATTCTAGGATTTCATAAAGTGTTTCCCAAAACACATTTCATTATTCATATAGTGGAATATTCTGTCATTCTTGGAATGGATTTCCATTCTCTCCATAAATCCCAAAACATTTTTCCAGAAAGGGATGTTAAATTTGATATTCCAAACTAGACTTTGATCATTAATCACTATTATGATAAGTACGAAAATCCTTTGAGGATTAAGTCCATTTTATTGCAATTAATTCCCATTAATAAGGGGTTTTTATCTCAAATGGTTTTGTTGATACTAAAAATCTGTGATATAATGATTGTTTGAGATGTTGATTATTAATTTCGGGAAGTGTTTCTTAGACTTCCACCATAACGCAAAGTTCTATTATCAATATAACTCATACATTGTGCCACACCCATTTAAAAAACATATATAATGGAACCGATTGAGTTGGATGATCTGAAGAACTAAATTCTGAAAAAAAAATAAGCGATTCATTCATCCATTTCTGTCACCTAAGTAGAACTTTTTCATTCTATTTAAAAAGAACGATGGGGAAAATTTACACTACTTTGATTATCATGCGTTGAATAAGATCAAAATGAAGGAAAAATATCTGAATCTCTATATTAATGAGTTATTTTATCAATTACCCATAGCTTAGTTCTTTTCTAGGATTGACCTTTGTTCTGGGTATCATCAATTTAGGGTAAGAAGGTGTATACACCGATGACATCATTCCATTGATGTTATGGAAAATATGAGTATATTTTTATGCCTTTCAGTCTTATGAATCCCCAATATATCTTCTTGGACTAAATAAATAGATTAATTGAATATTATGGAAATCAGTTAGTGGTTGTCATTATAGATGATATTATTGTTTATTGAAATATAAAGTAAGATCACTAATATAAGGCCCCATCCTTAAACCTTAATTAATCTTGAGTTATTACAAGATTACACATTGAGGATCTTTTCAGGTTTAGAGTTTTAGAGAATTAGATCATAAAACATTCATTACATTATACATTTAAACAAAGTGGTTACATAAAGGATAGTATTCCTTTTCCCCATCAATGGAAACATATTTAAAATAAAACATGGATTCTTTCTTGACACTTCCTTGTCGCTATCATCATATCATGTACCTTTCCCTTGACCTATGAAAAAAATTTCAAAAACGTGGCATGAGTATAAAATACTCAGTAGGGGATATAAAAAAATGGAAAGAAAACATGAGTACATATATACATAATAATGAAATCATACTTTGACCATAAAACATAAGCACTTTAACATACCTCATCAAATCATGAATAAATCATAGAAATCATAAGACATAAAGGTAACTTGAGGCATTCATAACATTCTTACGTAGGGAGTAACCCTCATGGTTACGTTTGGAATACCCATCACGGTATATTCCTTAAATCTATTCGGAGAAACCTCAACGTTTAACCCTTTCGAGTTACCCAATGCATTGGAGAGCTATATCGGGCTCAGCCGCCCTTAGTTTATCACGGAACCACTCGTCTTCATAATAATGCTCAAGAACCATAACATAATCGTATCACATAAAACATGCATAAAGGAAACATAAAATTTCAACATTTCAATCAGAAGATATCAATACAACACATTGATATAATAAATACATTATGAAAACCATTTTCAATACCAAAATAAAAGAAATGTAAAACATGGTATTTATTTTTCATTTAAAAAAAAGGCTTGTAGAGGAACACAAAACTTAAATAATGGTCATGGCGGCAGAGAAGTCGTTGTTGCTGAATACGTATGACAAAAACAAAACATTCCCTTTTTTCATTTAGTAAATGCTTCGTATAAAAATATTCCTTTTGAGTAAATGTAAAATTCAAAGGGGTTTGTACACCGTATAAAATAAAGTTGTGTATAAAACATAATATGCCTCAATGAAAGGAGATTGAGACGAAGTCCCATACCTCGGGTCCGACATGACTCGATCGTTATTTAACCTCCTGAATAATAAACTTGAGTTAATTTAAACTTTATTATGAACCTTTTTCAAGTTCATTATTCCTTTTAAATCACTTATTACCATGTCATTAACACTATGTAATTATTTAAGTTAATAACGGTCGTTTTAACGATCATTGGTACTTGAGTCAAAAATAAACTCTTTATAATTACACGTTGTTCAGGTATCCATTATATCCAGAGTTATATTAATGATGTAGATATCATATATATCATACATATCCAGTATATACATGAATTTATAATATTACATAAGGTTTAGAGGTAAGAAATGAAATGCACCGTTCATGGAGACGGTAAGCCGTACGTACGCATGAACGCTACTTTCATTTATATTTAATATTTTATGGAATGGAATCATAATGATATAAATTCATATTATAATTCCAGTATAATATCATATATAAAATCATTAGTTACATCCTTTATACATCCCACATATGGCATTAACGAATCAAATCACTTTGAGGGGGTGGTAGTCCGCACTTCCTAAAATGAAGATATCGTGTTTACCCATAATAGAAACCATAAAGGTATTCCATAAATTAAAAATATAGAAGATTAAGTATAACCTAAACATATTATATATCATATATAAATATAGTTTCATCTTAATGGACACCTTTGAAGGTGTTAAAATTATATTGAACAATCATCATTTCGTGAGGCAGAAATTCACCATCCACGGAAACAGTATGTTCTTTAACCATTAGATATAGGTGTGTGTAAGTGGAGATCGAATACATATTATAACAACATCCTAGTATATGTAAGATACTGTTGTAGTTACAAAAGAAATGAATAAAAATATTTTAGGGGGTTGGAGAATCAAAATAAAACATAAGAACACAAGAGAAGACACTACCTTTAAATCGGGTAACTCTTTTTGATTTGAGCTCAAAGGCTTCCTTGGGAAGACTTATGCCCAATGTGAGGCTTCTAAGAGTTATATAGGGATGTTTAGAGACAAAATGGTCAGGTTTTGGCCGAGACAAAGGCTTTGGAAGTGTGGGTATGGTGGTAGAGGTGGGCCCTTTTATAAGAGGAGAGGAGGGGCACTCTTGGAAAGGTATAAAAGGTTTCTTTATTTTCAAATGAGTATCAGATTTTAAAGGTCCCACATTGATTTATTTCAAGAATAAGGTGATAAGGGTTAGAAATATACTCATCCAATAGGTATTTTACAAGTTTATGTTATATTTTTAACATTATCTTTTCATTTTATTTAAATCCTCTATTAATGAGGTAATCGTTGCATCATCATGACGTCATAAATAATTTAATTTATTTAATGTCTAAAAATTATAAAAAAAATATAATGATGTAGGAAATATTTTTATATTTCTAATGAATATTTATAGTCAAAAATATGACTTGTATAACCCCATTTAAAAATCGTTTTAGCAAACCAACTCATGTCTGTGTCATTTTTACTTTTACTTTAAATAAAAGGCATTAATGTCTTTATCTTACCCATGTGGCTCCATGGGGTCCCAACAATCGACCCATGGGTTTTCTTGGTCATCCATGACACATCCAATAATTGTAGGACATGTGTCTAGGTATTTTCATTTTATTATAATATCATTTTTTCCCTTAAATTGCACTAATTACCTCTAATCGCGATTAAAAACATAAAAGGTAGTATTCATCAAAAAAATTATTTTAATCCCACTGAACCACATTTTACTTCTTAATGAAAACCATGTATGTCGGATTTTTGAAATTCAAAACACAGAGGTGGTAAAATTTCTTTTAAATGAAAAATCAGTTTTTTAAGTACCACTTAGTGGTTTCACTATTCATCAAAAATTGAAGTTTTTCAGAAAAATACCAAAACTTCCCCCTAAGCTATATTTGAGATTCCAAATTCAAAAATTATGACTATTTTACAAAATTCAAAACATATAAGATACATTAATTAATTTAATAATTAATTCCCACTATCAGAGCAAATAGCGTGTTTTTATGAAACAATAAGTATCAAAAGATTGGCACTAGTTTAAGTCCAATTTCAAAGTGAAATTAATTCCAATGACCACTATTGGATTAAATGGTAAAAATATATTCAAATTACACTTTAAGACCAATTAAAAAGATAATCTAACCATATGATTAAATTAGATGAAAAAGCAGTTTTGATGTAAAATGTATTATTTTTCACTATTCATTAAAAATGATCATTGTCAGAAAAATACAAAAAAATTATCCATTGTAAATTTCAAAATCCCAATCATAAATAATAATTTTATTTTGACAAATATAGCTTATAAAATTGTAAAAAGTTATATTTAGAAATGGTTTTCCATCAAACGGCAGTAAAACAATCTTTTAAAAATATTAGTGTATTCCATGGTTAAGACTGGATTTATTCTCATTTTATGCCTCTAAAACAATATCAAATTCATTAATTGAAATGGATAAAAATATCTATTATTCATTACTTAATTGGGATGTTACATCCTTCCCCCCTTTAGAAAATTTTGTCCCCGCAATTTATTTACTTATCGAATAAGTGGGGGTATTTAGCCCTCATTGCATTTTCAGATTCCCATGTTGTCTCTTCAATCATGTGGTTTTTTCCCAAAACCTTTACCTGATGAATCACCTTATTCCGTAACACTTGCTCCCTATGGTCAAGAATCTGTAACGGTTGTTCCTCATAAGATAGGTTCTCTTCCAACTGAACTACCTATGGACTCAAAACATGAGATGGATCTGGAATATACTTTCTCAACATAGAAACATGAAAAACATTGTGTACCTAAGATAAAATTGGAGGTAAAGACACTCGGTATGCAACTGATCCAATTCTCTCTAGAATTTCATATGGTCCAATGAACCTTGGACTCAGCTTTCCTTTCTTACCAAATCGCATCACACTTTTCCATGGTGAGACTTTGAGAAAAACATAATCACCTACCTCAAAAGATAGATCCTTCCTCCGGTTATCCGCATAACTCTTATGCCTGCTCTGAGCTGTTCTCATGTGTTTCTGTATCAGCTGAACGTTTTCTGCCAACTCTTCTACCAATTATGGTCTCATCATCTTCCTTTCACCCACTTCATCCCAGAAAGCTAGAGTTCGACACTACTTCCCATATAATGCCTCAAATGGTGCCATCTGTATACTGGAATGAAAACTGTTATTATATGAAACCTCAACCAAAGAAAGATGTTAGTCCCAACTTCCCTGATAATCCATCGAACAAGCACATAGCATATCCTCCAAAGTCTGAATTGTTCTTTCGGACTGCCCATCTGATTGAGGATGAAAAGCTGTACTAAAATTTAATTCAGTACCCAATGACTTCTGAAGGCCTTTCCAAAAGTTAAAAGTGAACCTGGGATCACGGTCAGATACTATGGAGAGAGGAACTCCATGTTACATGACTATCTCTTTAAGATAAAAACGAGAATGTTGATCTTGGGAAAAATTATCTCGTATAGCAAGGAAATGAGCTGATTTAGTCAAGCGATCAACAATAACCCAGATTGCATTATTACCTTGAGGTGTCTTCGACAATCCCACAACGAAGCCCATGGATATATTTTCCCATTTCCATTCTGGTACTGGTAAAGGATGAAGCATCCCTTTTGGTAACTGCCGCTCTGCTTTAACCTGTTAACAAGTCAAACACTTCACAGTAAAATCAGCAATATCTCTTTTCATTCCATCCCACCAGTAATACTCCCGCAGATCTCTGTACATCTTAGTACTGCCAGGATGAACTGAAAATGGAGAACTATGAGCTTCACATAAAAACTCTCTCTTCAACTGTGAATCACAAGGAAGATACAATCTCTTCCCAAATCTCAAAAAACAATCATTATCAATGATGAATTCAGGCAACTTAACCTTCTGAACTAGCTCTACCTTTTTCTGCAACTCACTGCCTTGCTTCTGTGCTTGCTTGATACTGTCTGATAGAGAAGATTTCAGTAATACCTGAAACAAAACCGAATAACATCCTGCACCAAAAACATCTATGCCAAATTTAATCAAATCCTTATCCAAAGGATCACATTCCAAACGCAACATTGTTAATGAAGCATTACTTTTTCGACTAAAAGCATCAGCCACTTTATTTTCATTTCCCAGATGGTAATGAATTGTACAATCATAATCCTTGATTAAATCCATCCAACTCCTCTATCTCATGTTCAATTCTTTTTGAGTGAATATATAAATTAAACTTTCATGATTGTTATATATTTCACACTTACTCCATACAAATGATGCCTCCAAATTTTTAAAGCGAAAACAACAGCAGCTAATTCCAAATCATGGGTAGGGTAATTTACCTCCTGAGTTTTCAACTATCGTGAAGCATAAGCAGTTACCTTATCATTCTGCATTAGGACGCAACCAAGTCCTTTCAATTAAGCATCACTATAGATAACAAACTCCCCATTCCTGGAAGGTAGTGCCAAAACTGGAGCATTCACCAATCTTCTTTTCAATTCCTTAAAACAATCATCACATTCTTTTGTCCAGATAAACTTCACTCCCTTCCGAGTTAGCTTAGTCATTGGACTTGATAACCGTGAAAAATTTCTAACAAACCTTCGGTAATAGCCTACCAAACCAAGGAAGCTACGAATCTCAGTTACATTTGTGGGTCATGGCCATTCTTCCACAACCTTTGTTTTTGCAGGATCAACAGTTATCCAATCTTTAGAAACAATGTGACCAAGGAATGGAATTTGTTGCAACCAAAACTCACACTTTCTGAATTTCCCATACAATTTCTTTTCTTTTAAGGTTTGCAAAATAACCCTTAAATTTCTTTCATGATCCTCTTTAATTTTAGAAAACACCAAAATATCATCAATGAAAACCACCACAAACTCATCCAAGAACTCATGGAAAATTCTATTTATTAAGTCCATGAATACAACAGGTGCATTGTTTATCCCAAAAGGCATTACTAAAAATTCATAATGGCCATATCTTGTTCGAAACGCAGTCTTCAGAACATCTTCTTCCTTTACCTTCAACTGATGGTACCCCGATCTAAGGTCAATCATTGAAAAATACTGAGCTCCTTGGAGCTCATCAAACAAATCATCGATATGAGGAAAATGATATTTGTTCTTAATAGTGATGTTATTCAAGGCTCTATAATCAATGAAAAGTCTCATAGAACCATATTTCTTTTTAACAAATAAAACAGGAGCACCCCATGGTGATGTGCTAGGTCGAATGAAACCTTTCTCTAATAAATCATGCAATTGCTCCTTCAACTCTAAAAGTTCAATTTGAGCCATTCGATAAGGGGGTTTTGAAATTGGCTTAGCATCAGGAACTAATTCAACAGTAAACTCAACTTCTTGATCTGGTATTATTCTAGGCAACTCATCAAGAAAAACATCAGGATTCTCATTTACCACTGGCACATCATTAATCTGAAAAGTTCCTTTGTTTTCAACAATGTGGGCAAGGTAACATTCATTTCCATCTTTTACAAGTTTCTCGGCCTCTTGATAATTATTCAACAGTAAGGGTTCATTCTTGTAAAAAAACTGAAAGTCATTCTGAATAGAAACTTCTTTAACTTTACAGTCAATCTTATCATGGTAAATAGAGAGCCAATCCATACCCAGGATAACAACAAACTCTACTAGAGGTAAAAAATAAGGTTCGCAAGTAGGTTCTTTCCACGGATAAGGATAGGAAGATTATTATAAATTCTTTTTGCCTCGACATTTCCCCTAGGTGTTATTACCCCAAGTTCAGGAGTCATTTCTTGAGATGGTATTCCCATTTTATTAGAAATGTTTTCAGAGTTGAAAGAATGTGTAGACCCCGAATCAAACAACACACTGGCATAATCTGAAAAAACAAACAAAGTACCTGATACAACTTCATTTGATGGCCCAACATCTTCTGAAGTAGTTGCAAAGTATTTCAACACCCCTTTCTACTTGTAGTCTAACTACTTCCCATCACTCAAGCTCTTTGTCGGACACTCATTTGCATAGTGAACCATCTCATTACACATAAAACATTTCACTAACTGTAAATCAAATTTGGACGTACCATCACCTTGATCTTTTTCAGTGCAATCACGAGCCTTATGTCCCATCTTACCACATCAGTAGCACTTTACAGAATTTAGAAGACATTCCCCAGCATGCCTTTTACCACATTTATCACAAACTGGAAACTTAGATTTCTTACCGTCAGACCTTTTTGAATAATTTTTTCCTTTCTCCTTCCACCTTGGTGTCTTCTTTTGCTAGTTGTTATAGAACACTTGATCATCGGTAAACTCCATTTCCACCTTCTCAGCACATCGAACAAGCTTTTCATAACTTTTAAACTCACTTGAAGCTGATGCCCTTCGATATTTTGGCTTTAATCCTGAGTAAAAACGATTGACTTTTCTATCAAGGTCTCGGATAAAATTTGGAGCATACCTTACCAGTCGAGTGAAACATTCTTAATAGGCAGCCACTGAGTCTTCCTCTTGCCTCAATTCCAAGAATTGTTTTTCCATCCTAAGTCGAACAGTCTTAGGAAGATACTTCTCAAGAAACATACCTTTGAATTCATCCCAGTCAAGAGCATCAATCTCATCAGCGTCCCTGATATTTTTAACCATCGACCACCACGGATCTTCCTCACCCTCTAAACAGTAGATAGAAAGACTAACCTTTTGATTGTCTGAACACCCCATGACATCGAAAATCTTCTCCAGTGCTTTAATCCACCCTTCAGCTAGCACCGGGTCAGATGATCCTCTAAATGATGGGGGATGTTGCCTCATGAAATGTTCCACCACTGACATGTTCGTTTGCGGTTGATCTGGATGATCTCGTTCATGGATACCACCACCATTTATCGCTTGACTCAACTGTGCCATTACTGCAAAAAACTGTTCAGTTCCAATTCCGACCATCTCAGGATGCTGATTCGGAAGGTTATTTCCTTCTGTATGCCTTCCTAGCACTACTTCCCTATTTCCTCTGCGAAAAACCATTCTGAACAAACATGTCTTAGATGAAGCAACATGGTAATCTTCAAATGCTATATGATTTCAATTTGACCATAATTTTTTTTGGATAATCGTTTAATAGAATTCTAACTCCTAAAGTTATCTAAACCGACCTATGATACCAACTATAAGGCCCCAAACTTAAACCTTACTTAATCTTAATTTATTACAAGATTACACATTGAGGATCTTTTCAGGTTTAGAGTTTTAGAGAATTAGATCATAAAACAAGCATTACATTCCACATTTAAACAAAGTGGTTACATAAAGGATAGTATTCATTTTTCCCATCAACGGAAACATATTTAAAATAAAACATGGATTCTTTCTTGACACTTCCTTGACACTATCATCATATCATGTACCTTTCCCTTGACCTGGGAAAAACATTTCAAAAACTTGGGATGAGCATAAAAATCTTAGTAAGGGATATAAAAAAATGGAAAGAAAACATGATTACATATATACATAAGAATGAAATCATACTTTACCCATAAAAAATAAGCACCTTAACATACCTCATCAAATCATGAATAAATCATAGAAATAAAAAGACATAAAGGTAACTTGAGGCATTCATAACATTCTTACGTAGGGAGTAACCATCATGGTTACATTTGGAATACCCATCACAGTATATTCCCTAACTCTCTTCGGAGAAACCTCAACGTTTAACCCCTTCGCAATACCCAATGCATTGGAGAGATATATTGGTCTCACCCGCCCTTAGTTTATCACGGAACCACCCGTCTTCATAATATTGCCCAAGAACCATAACATAATCTTATCACATAAAACATGCATAAAGGAAACATAAAATTTCCACATTTCAATCACAAGATATCAATACAACACATTGATAAAATAAAAACATTATGAAAACCATTTTCAATACCAAAATAAAAGAAAATTAAAACATGGTATTTATTTTTCATTTAAAAAAATTATGGCTTGTTGAGGAAGCCAAAACTCAAATAATGGTCACAACGGCGGAGAAGTCGTTGTCGCCGCATACATACAACAAAAACAAAACATTACCTTTTTTCATTTAGTAAATGATTCGTATAAAAAGATTCCTTTTGAGTAAACGTAAAAGTAAAAGGGGTTTGTACACCGTATAAAATAAAGTTGTTTATAAAACATAATATGCCTCAATGAAAGGAGATTGAGGCGAATTCCCATACCTCAGGTCTGACTTGACTCGATCGTTCTTTAACCACCTAAATAATAAACTTGAGTTAATTTATACATGCTTAAGAACCTTTTTCAAGTTCATTATTCATTTTATATCACTTATTACCATGTCATGAACACTATGTAATTATTTATGTTAATAACGGTCGTTTTAACGATCATTGGTACTTGAGTCAAAAATAAACTCTTTATAATTACAATTTTTTCAAGTATCTATTATATCCAGAGTTATACTCATGATGTAGATATCATATATATCATATATATACAGTATATACATTAATTTATAATATTACATAACGTTTAGAGGTAATAAATGAAATGCACCGTTCATAGAGACGGTAAGCCGTACGTACGCATGAACGCTACTTTCATTTCTATTTCATATTTTATAGAATGGAATCTTAATGATATAAAGGAATATTATAATTCAAGTATAATATCATATGTAAAATCTTTAACTACATCCTTTATGTGTCCCACATATGGCATTAACGAATCAAATCACTTTGAGGCGGCGGTAGTCCGCACTTCCTAAATTGAAGATATCGCGTTTACCCATAATGGAAACCATAAAGGTATGCCATAAATTAAAAATACAGAATATTAAGTAAAACATAAACATATTATATATCATATATAAATATAGTGTCATCTTAATGGACACCTTTTAAGGTGTTAAAAGAATATTGAACAATCATCGTTTCGTGAGGCATAAATTCGCCATCCACGGAAACAGTATGTTCTTTAATCATTAGATGTAGATGTGTGTAAGTGTAGCTCGAATAATTCTTATAACAACATCCTAGTATATGGAAGATACTAGTTTTGTTAAAAAAGAAATTAATAAAAAGAGTTTATGGGGTTGGAGAAGCAAAATAAAACATAAGAACACAAGAGAAGACACTACCTTTAATCGGGTAACTCTTTTTGATTTGAGCTCAAAGGATTCCTTGGTAAGACTTCTGCCCAAGGTGATTATTCTAAGAGTTATAGTGGTATGTGTAGAAACATAATAGTCAGGGGTTGGCCAAGAAAATGGCTTTGGAAGTGTGGGTAAGGTGGTAGAGGTGGGGTCCTTTTATAAGAGGAGAGGAGGGGCACTCTTGGAAAGTTATAAAAGGTTACTTTATTTTCCAATGCGCTTCGGATTTTAAAGGTCTCACATTGATGTATTTCTAGGATAAGGTGATAAAAGTTCTAAATATACTCATAAAATAGGTCTTTGAAGAGTGTAAGTTATAGTATTAACATTATCTTTTCATTTTATTTAAATCTTTTATTAATGAGGTAATCACTGAATCATCATGATTTCATACATAATTTAATTTATTTTATGTCTAAAAATTATTCAAAAAATTTCATGATGTATGAAATCTTTTTATCTTTCCAATTAATATTTATAGTAAAACATATGACTTGTATAACCCCATTTAAAAAAGATTTTAGTAAAATAACTCATGTTTGTGTCATTTTTACTTTTACTTTAAATAAAAGGCATTAATGTCTTTATCTTACTCAAGTGGCTCCATGGGGTCCCACAAATAGACCCATGGGTTGTCTTGATCTGACATGACACATCCAATAAGGGTAGGACATGTGTTTAGGTATTTTTATTTTATTATAATATCATTTTTCCTTAAATTGCACTAATTACCTCTAATCGCGATTAAAAACTTAAAAGTTACTCTTCACCAAAAATTTATTTTAATCCCATTGAACCAAATTTTAATTCTTAATGAAAACCATGCATGTCGGATTTTTGAAATTCAAAACACAGAGGTGGTAAAATTTCATTTAAACGAAAAATCAATTTTTTAAGTACCACATAGTGGTTTTACTATTCATCAAAAATTGATGTTTTTCAGAAAAATACCAAAACTTCACCCTAAGCTATATTTGATATTCCGAATTCAAAAATGATGTCTATTTTACAAAATTCAAAACATATAAGTTACATTAATTATTTTAATAATTAATTCCCACTGTCAGAGCAAATAGCGTGTTTTTATGAAACAATAAGTATCAAAAGATTGACACTAGTTTAAGTCCAATTTCAAAGTGAAATTAATTCCAATGACCAATATTGGATTAAATGGTGAAAATATATTCAAATTAAAATTTAAGGCCAATTAAAAAGATAATCTAAACATATAATTAAATTAGATGAAAAAGCAGTTTTGATGTAAAATGTATTATTTTTCACTATTCATTTAAAAATGAACATTTTCAGAAAAATACCAAAAAATTATCCATTGTAAATTTCAATGTCCCAATCATAAATAATAAGTTTATTTTGACAAATATATCTTATAAAATTGTCAAAAGATAGATTTAAAAATTGTTTTCCATCAAAAGGTAGTAAAACAATCTTTTAAAAATATTAGTGTATTCCATGCATAAGATTGGATTTATTCTCATTTTAAGCCTCTAAAACTATATCTAATTCATTAATAGACATAGATAAAAATATCTATTATTCATTACATACATGGGATGTTACAACTAAGGCCACTAGAAAAATATACAAAATACTGTATGAAAGGATAAAATATATGAAAAAGTTAAAATGTGTGAATTTTTTATATAAAAGGTTTCATTTTGAGGTCACATAATATCATGTTGTAACATATCAATAGTTACGTAAAAGAAGAATTCTCTTGAATGTTAACCCAAGAAAACCATGTTTACTGAGATCTATAGTTTCCTTATTTTACATTGACATTATTGATAGTTTCTTGACAATTTGTCATGATTATCTAATTCTAGGACCATGCTAACTTAAAAGGGATCAATGTTCCACTAGATAGATGAACTTAAAAAAATTAAGGAAATAATAAGAATGATATTCAGTGAAAATGTGATTTTATTACACTATACTAAAAATTTGTTTTAAATCTATATTTATGTATCCAAGAAGGGTTTGGAATGTGTTCTTATGAATAATGACATGGTTATATCTATTGCCTCATCAAAATCGAATATTCATGATCAAAATTAAACAAACTAATGATTTGGAGTTAGATTTTGTGTTTTTTTCCATAAAAATATTTATTAATTTTATTTGTAGAGAAATGTTCAATATATGGACTAATTATAAAAGTTTGATGTATATATTCCCTCAAAAGGAGATAAATAAGTTATAGAGAATGTAGTTAGATAAGAGGAATTATTATGACTAATAAATACAGTACTACATTGGGAAAAAGAACAAGGTTGATGATACATTGAGTCCTTATGATCATGAAATCTTATACAACATGATGATAAAAAAACATAAAATATTTCTTGATTTACACATTACAGATATAGAAATTTTCATTTAAGGGAAAAATGTTTTTTTATCATTTTAATTCAAAACCATATATCCTTGTAAGGATTAAATTTTCACAAAAGTAAGATTTATTTTTACAAAAAATGTTTAGTATTATTCATAAGTTTTTTAGTGACCTGGGTTGAATGATATGGTTTGAGAATCATGTATGTTTGTCTTCCATAAATGAAATCATAAAGGAGTTGTTAGATAAATATCATCATTGTTTATTCTCTATTTATCATTGATATGTGATAATGTATAACTATTTGAATGAATACATATGGTTGGATGGAATTAATATATATATCAAAGAGTTTGTATCTTATTTCTTCATATGTTAAAAAGTTAATCCCGGAAGGGAAATGTCTAAGGGGATGTGGAATCCATTACATATATGAGAATGAAATATGGAAAAATCACTATATATTTTGTTGTTTCACTCCCCAAAACCACTATGGTGTATTATTCTATATGGATGGTAGTCTATCACCCAACTAAATCAAAACAAATCATCACTCTTAGATAAGTATTATCTTTGGATCATTATTCCAATATATTCATTATGGATGTTTTAAGGTCGCCTAGAGTACAAAATTTAGATACTTCTAATCAGGATCTGATGTTTAACACAATGATCTAGAAATGTGTTTAGAAAGATCTTGATATTAAATTGATTATCAGCACTATGTATAATCCTAAAACAAATCATTAGTCTGAAAGAGAATTTTAATGCCTAGAAGATATATTGATATCTGGTTCCATGGATTTCAATGGTGATTGTGATCAATACCATCCTCAAGTTAAATTTATTGGAATAAATCCTTTTCTCAAAAAGATAGAGGGATCCTTATAAATACCTATATTTATATAAATGTAGAGCTCCAATAAGATGGAATGAAGTCGTATAAAGAACACAATTTGAACCCTAAATAACTAATGAAATGGTATTAATGGTTATATGTATTCATCATCTATCTAGTCATTAATGTTATAGATAAAATCATTGATGTGATCTATAATTTCTAGTTTGTGAAAAGGTATTTCTAATAATTTCACAATGGGAGACGGTTATGAGATTCTGGAAGAAAGGGAAAATAAGAATTAGGAATATCGGTTATTTTGAAATTCCTAAACGTAATAGGAAAAAATCATATCACATAGATCCTCCAACAATCTTCTCTGATGTTGATGATGTGTTCCATTTATCCCTATCAAGGAAGTATATACCTGAACCTTTACATATATTTATCTCATTGGTCATACTACTATAGTTAGACCATTAGTATGATGAACAATTAGTGGAGATTCTAGATCTAATAAAGAATGTCCTACAAAACCATACCACTCAACTGCTAGATGTTTTATGGAAAAACAATTTGTTATGGCAATATAAATGGTAACATTAGTATTTGATGAGGAAGATAAATCCTTTTTTTGTATCATATTATTGAATTCCAGGTCAAAATTCATTTTATAGGGTGTAGAATGTAACACTTCAATTTATTTTGATCCTTTTTTGAATTAATTTAATATTTTCAAAGGATTAAATTTCATCTAAAAAGCATAATCTCTCATTATAATCAAGGACATGTTATGCTTTCACTACATGCATCACTGGCTTAGCTTGCGTTACATGCAACATTATGTTTTAACAAAATAGTGTTATTTTATTAATATAATTATTTAAACATGAATTTTATATCTTAGACTTTAATCATCCAAAAATTTATGTTATTAATATTTATAAAATAATATTTTTATATATAGAACATATTTATAACAGAATCAGTAAATTTCAATAATTTCTTTATATGTTTAGAAAATACTATTTTGTATAATAAAATTGTTTTTCTATCTTTTGTTAGCTGTATTAAAGTTATATTCTAGTTTTTATAAA
Source organism: Viscum album (assembly GCA_963277665.1). NCBI lineage: Eukaryota > Viridiplantae > Streptophyta > Magnoliopsida > Santalales > Viscaceae > Viscum > Viscum album. Next base: position 1,817,025,843 of record OY728156.1, read on the forward strand.
AAATAATTGGATAAAATAAACATATATTTAGAATTTAAACTGAAAAAAATATCTTTGGGTTATTTTTCATGATTTTTCCCAAAAACTCATTTTTTGATGAATAATGAAAAATTATGAATTCTTATTGAAACTTTTCCATCAATATTAATTAATTATATTTATAAATTATAATTTAATTCAATTTTATTGTATATTTAGTAGAATGATACATATATTAACCAAATTTTCGTCTTGGGAATCAATTTAATAGTTATGATGAAGATAAAAACATTGTGAACTTTCAATATTTTCACGTTAAAACCCCACTTTCTCATCACATTTGTGGGATTAATTATTAAATTAAATTACAACCATTATGTGAATGGAATTTTGAAAAAATAGACTCCATGTTTTTTAATTATAATAATTTATTTCATATTATATGGTCAAAATATTTTTTGTACAAAAAATAATAGATAAAATTGTTAAATTAATAATAATGATTAAACTTAAAATAAGGTATTCATATTACATGCACTTGTTTTTAATTTTATTTCACACAGACATAGAATTCCAATTTATAATTTATTCATTAAAATTTAAAATAATTGGATCTATATTATAGAATAAGTTTTTTTAATTATATTTATAATTGTGAAATTGCCTAGATAAATAACAAGTTATAAGTTACATTTGTAGAGACTATAAATATATAATCACGTGAAAATAAAAATATCGAATAAAAATTGAAAAATTTATATCATTTTTTGGTGGATGTATTTATAGAACAATTCATACAGTCCATTTTTTAAATTATTGAGGAACATTATGTATGGTATTCCTCCCAATTGTCAATACATTTGGGAATTTATAAGAATGACAGTCCTCCTCAATTATAAAAGGGAACTCACTTTCTTCCATCCTCACACTAATAAATCTATTTTTCTCATAAAAAAAACCCTATATCACTTATATAGTTAAATCCTCCCATCCTATAATACATACTTTCAAATGAAATCCATCCATGGAAGTTTATTGGGGGAATCTAAAAGGAGATACATGAATAAGAGGTAACATTCATCAATAAATGTTTCGGTTTTATTTATTCCTCAACACAATTAAATTATTTTTATATCATTGTTATATAATTAACTCAATATATTATCTATACTATGATATTTTAATGTTAAGTTTATTTTATACAATTTAACATAGTTCCCTCAATTGGGTTATGAAATCATCTTTCATGAGTATGATAGACTTCAACCTCATGACCTGATGTTGTTCGTTTTCCCTTTACAACCTATCATGGTTAGAAATAATTAATATCATAAGAATTATATATTATATATATGAAATTTTTATTATTTTATGAAATTTCAATTATAACACAACACAAATCAGCATGCTTTACATTTTTTGAGAATCTAATAGCATCGTTCGTGTTTACGATGGACTACCGCCTTGCAAAACGGTGTGATTCATTCACCCTATATATGAAATTTATTAAATATGGGTTTAATATGAATATTTGATATATATGACATTAAAATTATACTGTAATGAAAAATATTTATATATTACATTTACATTACATTCATTCAGTATAATTGGAAAATAGGAACAACATTCATGCATATTAGCGGCCTACCATATCAAAGATTGATGTATTTCATTTCCTATAATAATTTTTTGTTGATTAATATAAATGAATATATAATAAATATATAATATATTTATGTCATTTTTATATTTTTAATATTATTAAATCAGGATCTAGGTTAGAGTAAAAATAATTAAATGTCAAAAACATGTTTAAAAACCAAGTTGTTATTACATGAAAAATAGATTTAACGTGGAATTGTTAATAAAAGGGTAATATAATTTCATAATAAAACCATATAATGAATTATATAAAATTATATGGTTATGTGAAATAATTATTATAATATTATATTAATTATATAGGATGTTTGAATGATCATGAAGGTAATCAAGAATAAGGTTAGAGAATTTGGTATCAATTTCCTCCTTTGAGAACCAAGTTATGCAATGCACCTATGCACTTTAATAAGGGGTATATACTTCCCCATTGACATGAAATATCTATAATATCCTTATTTATATGATATTTTAATCATTATGCACTGTTATTATTTCATGGGCATCGTGATTCTGTGTTTCAAAAGTGCTAACATTTAACTGATATAATCTCATAATTTATCAATATTTTGTAAGATTATGCTTCCATTGATGAAATATTATGATCCATATTTCATGAATTATCGAGAATGTTTTTTTATTTGGTTATTCTATATGTCTACATTTAATGGTTTCATCATTAACCATTTTTAAATTTATGAAAATAAGGAAAATATTTTTATGGAAATATGACATTATTTGTCACTTTAGTGGAAAATCTGTTTTATTCTAAAACTATGTTTTCTATATTTTTATACGTTATATTAAAATGATATGTTAATCTCATTAAACAAACAATTGTATAATATTTATAGGTTTAAAAAATATTATAAATTATTTTCTTATCATCTGTTATTATTTTTCAATGACATTTTCAAAGAAAAAGGTTTTCAAAATATTTTATGTTCCAAAAATCCTTTTTCAACATAGAAATGATATTTTACAAAATAAATGTATTTCATTATTTTTAAATAAAAATTTATATGTTATCAAACTTCTATAAATGGAAATGGATTTTTAAAATAATATATGTTTTGAATAGTGGTTTTCAAGTAATGTTTGTTTCCTTTATGATATTTTCCAAGTGATCATTCATAATCATTCAATATCTAAGATAGAATCCCTTAATATGTTTACTTTTTTACTTGGGATATTATTCAGGGAAACCATTATTAGTATTTATTTTAATTTTCTATTTTTAAGTTAACCAGTTGATTATGAAACCCATATCTCTTCCAGGGGATGTAAATTGATAAAATTCTTTTGAACACCACTTATTTTCATCGTCTATTATATGATAATATGAATCTGAAAAAATATATCTTGTCCATATCGTAAGATCCCGGTTTTTGGAAAGGTATGTTTTAGTTATGTTTTGTTTTAATAAATTGCTTCATGCTTCAATGGATGTCTTCTGAATGTATGAGAGGCCTTGGGGGTGTTCTAGGGGCTTGGGGCACAAAAGAAAGGAAATCTGGGAAAGACAAGGCTGGGCGCACGGCTTGCGCATGACATAGGTAATCCGTGCGGCCTGCCCAGGCAAACCGTGCGACCCCTCCTCCTCCAGACAGTAGCATGTGCACGTTTTACGCATGATTTTTCAAACCGTTTAGCTAAACCGTGCATCCTCTTAATGTTTGGGAAAAATACAAAATTGCCACCCTAGGATTTTGAGAACCCACTCGGGTTTTCTCCTCCATTCCTCCCTCTTCACCCTTGGAATGAACCTAATCACCCAAGAGCTCCAAGAGTTTGATCTCCCTCATTAATAATTTGTTTTTGGTGCCGTTGGATGCGGATCAAAGATCCGGGTAATGCTAATCCCATCCTTTCTTCTCTTTTTGGTTTAGGGTTTGTATCTTCTCTCCCTCTTGTGCTGAAGCTCTAAAAACCTATCTTTTGGGTGAGTTTTAGGTTGAAGCACCAAAGGATGGTCGGATCGATGTCTAAGGAATCGATTGATAGTGAGTTCAACCACGGTTTCGAGGTAGTTGGTCTACAAACATTATCCCATACTTTTATGGTGGATTTATCCGTGTGTGGCTTTGCTCGTGGTTTTCTTTGGATGATCATTGATCAACATTGATGTGCTTTGGTATAAATGATGATTGAAAACGGTAAATGGGAACTCTCACGATCCCCATGGGATGCAATGAGAAGCACTTGACCTAATTAGGGCCATCCATGGGATGTGCCGGATTTTCCTGGACTTTGGGATTCTTATTAAACAGGTGACCTTATTGTAATAAATGGTTGACCCCTTTATGAATATTTTGGCATGATTGGTTGAAATTGGAATAGAATTTTGGTGATGCACCTAGACTTTTCAATAACATAAGGGTTATTTGGAAAGGGTTGAAGGGTTGATTCCTGGTAATGATGAACGAGTTAAAGGGGTTAATGTGTAAACAGATTAAAGACCATATCAGTATGGATTATGGGTCTAGTGTTGAATGCTAAGTAAGATAGGTATAACACATGGGAATTGGGCTAATTATTAAATGATGTGAAATGGTAAGATGTTAATGGGTTGAGGCATAATGTGAATTCCCATGTGGTTTGTTGTGAATGGTATATCCAAGGAGAAATGGTATGGTTGGTTGATGGTTACTTATATATATAAGCATGTGCACATGGCTTGGTAGTGTGTGGGTTGACTTGAGGATCTATACCCACAAGATGAACAAAGACTGATGCTCTAAACTCAACCCTAAATGCAGAAGTTAGGAATGAGGAGTGATGATATATTCTCCTAACGGTCGCATCCATCCAGACTGAGGCTTCGAGGTGAGAATATGTTTGCTTTGAGGTATCCACCCAGAATGAGGCTTCGAGGTGAGAAAACGGTTGCTATGAGAGGGGTTAGTCCTATTGAGATAGGATAACATTGTTTTTACTCTCTTTCTTGTAGTTGTTGGGCTTAGACCCATGTATCATAATGTATGTGATTAACCCATGGAAATGTGATGAAATGGTAAGTGATGATAATTGGTGTGAAATGAATGGTAATGGAAGTGGCAACAGATTTGGCTCTAAACTAGTTAATGGAACCTTAAATAATTACTGGAAATTATCATTAATTTTTCCTTTTTCATGCACTACCTGTTCATAATGGATATTTTTCAGACACCGTTGGTGGTGGCCTACTGAGTTGTACTCACACCCTGCTCGGGCCGTCGTTGGGTACTCGAGAAGACATCATGTTTGCAGGAAAAGAGAAGGGAAAGGTTCCTTGCTAAACAATTGAGTGGACATGGGCAGCACTTGATGGAGGATCCGGACATGGATTCGGGACCATTTTGGGGATTTTGGTCATTGTCTTTATTTTGGGATTTCTTTCACATTTGGAATTGTAGTAGGAAATGGCATATTTATTGTTGGAAATGGTTGTTATACATGGTCCTGGATTCTTTATTATTGTTTCCTCTATTTTTTTTATTTATATTGTGGCTTACTCTGATAGAAAGAGGGTATAGTCTCCCCAATTAACCACATAGACCCCCAATGCTAGTCGGAAGCCTTTGGCATACGGGGAGGTGCACATAAGGTTATGTAACTACCCGGCTTGGAGCACCGGTTTAGTGGCTTCTAGGTCGGGGGTGTTACAAAGTGGTATCAAAGGAGGTCTTTATTCTCCTTCTCTCAGGTCTTGTTATTTGGGATAGGTTTCCAGGGGTTAAGATGTGTCGGGACTTGGTAAACGAGCTCGTGCTTGGGAGTATCGAACCCAGGTACGAGGGAAAACCCAAGTCACCCTAGTTGGGAAATGTTGTTCTTGGTTGTGTGTTGTCATAGTTGATGAAATTTCACTGATGGGTGATGCACATGTACTTTGATGTGATTGTTTTATGATATTTGGCCCGTGGCCTTAACAACATGAGTATTTTCATTCATGCATCATTGTAGGCACCCAGCGAGATAGGTGAAATGCATTGTGTTATGCACACGCACGGGGTGGGTGTGTGAGTAAGGAAAGTAGGGTGCAACATGAATTTCATGAAACCAATAAATAATGAGAAGAATGAAATAAAACAAGTGGGTAAATGATTTTTAATGAAATATAAGGTTTGATATGAAGTGAGAAATGTTTTTTCAACGTGTTGTTTGAGTTTGGTGGCAGTGCATGGTTGTTTACCTTATGTGGACCATGGCCCACAGAAGAGATTTTTTATGATGTTGTGAATGTTTTTTGGTATGCGTGCTAATATCGTTCTTGGAAACGTAGGGAGGTGCCACCACGAAGTTGGTTACCAGTTGGGCAACGAGAGGATGTTGCTAAGAACACTCATACAATAGAGGAGCATGAAAATGTGGCGATCAATGATGCTAGAGAATGCCAGTTCTGGTAGAACATGGCTCGCCCTATGCAGATGATGGATCGAGACCCAGGGCGGGTTGCACCGAGTTTGTTTGAGCTGACCAGGGAGTTCCAGCTGCAGCACCCTCTGACCTTCACTGGAGATGGTTGGACAGAGGTAGTAGAGTTCTGGTTAGAGTCTTTCCAGACGATACTAGATCATCTGGAGACCCTTGTTGAAAAAAAAGTAAAGCTAGCTGTTTATATGTTGCGGGGATAGGAAAGGTGTTGGTGGGACATTTAGGCTCAGACCGAGTAGGTTGAGGGGATGTCGTGTAAGGTTTTCCAAGATAAGTTACAGGAGCATTTATACCCAGAGACATTGAGGAATGAGTGGGTTGCAGAGTTTATAAGCCCGACTTAGGGATCGCTATCGGTGATGGACTATGATGGTCGCTTCAATGATTTTCAATTCATTGTCACAGTGCTAACAGGGGATGAGGCAGCAGTAGAAATGTGTTTCCAAGATGGTTTGAGACATGAGATCAGGTCTCAAGTAAATATCTTCTTCTTGAATTTTTTTGCAGAGGCGATGGATCAGGAACTCATCTCTGAAGGGAACCTGAAGGGAGCTTCGAGTGGTGGGATTGTCATGCCAGCTGGGCGGACAAGTGGTGCATCTTCTGAAGGTCGAAAGCGCTATTTGGAATGATTCCAGCAAGGTGTTTAGAAGAGAGGTTCAACCTCTCAGAGTGGGAACTAGGTGTTCTGTTATTAGTGCGGTAGGGCAGGGCATGTGCATGGTCAGTGTCCTCGACCTCCAGTTGAGTGTCGTTCGTGCGGAAGGATGGGTCATAGTTAGAGGTTATGCAGGAACCCTCGGCAGATGGGTGAGCATGATTATAAAAGTAAGGTACCAGATACGGGAAGGGGATCAGTTGCTCCGTATCAGGTAGGAAGTTGGAGCTCCACGGGACATACTTGAAGGGGTGGTGGACTTGGAACTCAAGGGCAAGATCACTCATGCCAGCAGGGCAGTGTGGTGCAGGCGGCTCAGGCTGGGGCCCGGGGTAGAGGGGCAGGTCAGCTTCAAATATTTTAATTTTCCCCTGGTGATGGCGAGGCCAGACCATCAACTATTCAAGGTACAATCCTTGTAGCTTCTACATTGGATAGTGTGTTGTTTGACATGGGGGCCACACACTCCTTTGTTTCTTCTCAACTTTTGGTTGTGTTGGGTTTACCAGTGGAGAGGGTGTGTGGAGTTATGTCAATTTACACTCCGTTGGGGGTGAGGGTTGAGGATATCAAGCAGTACAAGGGATGTGCCTTGGAAGTTGGTCTGTTTCATTTTCTGTGGGACTTGTTCATTGTTGAGATATCAGGGTTTGACCTAATCTTGGTAATGGATTGGTTGGTGTTGTATCGGGCGCACATAGACTGTTACTGTCTCAGAGTATCATTCAGGTCGCTTGAGGGTGATGCTTATGTCCAACGTGGCGAATGGGATGTTCGAGTAGGGCATGTGGGGCCTTTTTGTCAACAGATGAGGAGACTCACGGCTCAAGTGGCATGACTCATGCTTGATGATGATGAGGGAGGGGAACTTTCTAATTTTCCTCCCGTGGTGCATCGGTCTCAGGATGTGTTTCCTGAGTATTTCTCGGGGTTACCACCCGAGAGGGATGTCGAGCTCATGATCGAGTTATTGTCGGGAGAGGAGCCAGTTTCTATTAAGCCACACCAAATGGCACTGGAAGAACTCCATGAACTGAAGGTTCAGCTTGAGGAGTTGGAGTGTAAGGGGTTTATCCATCCTAGTACGTCACCGTAGGGATCTCCCGTGCTTTTGGATTAGAAGGCTGATGGGTCGTTGAGGCTGTGTGTTGACTATCGAAAGTTGAATCAGATGATGGTGAAAAATAGGTACCCTCTTCCTAGAATTGATGACCTTTTTGATATGTTGAGGGCTGCATCTGTGTTTTATAAGATTGACCTAAGGTCAGGTTATCACCAGATGAGGGTGAGGTCTTTTGACGTACCGCAGACAGCTTTTCGGAGTCGTTACGGGTTGTTTGAGTTTGTGGTAAAGCCTTTAGGCTTTACCAATTCACTTGTGGAGTTTATGGCTTCGATGAATCGAATAATTTATCCCGATCTATATCAGTTTGTGATTGTCTTTCTTGAAGATATCTTAGTGTACTCGAAAAATCATGATGACCATGCCCAATATCTTGACATCGTATTGGGTACGCTAAGAGAGCATCGGCTATTCGCCAATCTATCAAAGTTTCATTTATGGATAGTTGAGGTTCATTTTCTGGGTCACGTCATCTTGAAGGTAGGTGTGTTAGTGGACCTAGGGAATGTGCAGGCAGTTGTATCTTGGGAGAAGCCCATGATTGTTTTTGATATTCAGAGTTTTCTAGGTTTGGTTTGGTATTACCGAAGGTTCATTCAGGATTTCTCTCGCTTAGATTCACCACTCACGGGCTTGAACAAGAAAGGAATCAGGTTTGAGTGTTATGAGGCTTGTGAGAACACCTTCCAAGAGTTTAAGTAGCGGTTGATGATCACACCTATCTTGATATTACCTGAGCCGGGTAAGAATTACATCGTGTTTTGTGATGCGTCCGGAGTCGGACATGGTGCCATGTTGATGCAAGAAGAGCATGTTGTGGCTTATGGGTCAAGGCAGTTGAGACCCATTGAGTGGAAATATCCCCCTCATGACCTTCATTTGGATGCAATGGTGTACACCTTGAAGTACTGGAGGCACTACCTGTTGGGAGAACAATTTAATGTGTTTATCGACCATAAGAGTTTAAAGTACATCTTGTCACAGTAGGATCTGAATCTACTGCAGCGAAGATGGGTTGAACATCTCCAGTCATTTGACTTTGATATGGTGTACACACTGGGAAAGATAAATATTGTAATTGATGCTCTAAGTAGGAAGGTTCAGAATCAGGTAGTTCAGGAGTCCAACACCGAGTGGAAGGTGATGGTTCTGTTTGTATATATGCACCTGGAGGTGCAGGAGGAGTATGGTTAGTTCACTCTTGCTTCATTAACGATGGATTCAATGCTCTTGAGACAAGTTAAGGAAGGTCATCTTGATGATCCTGAGTGTTTGATCCTGAAGGAAAAGCATAAAGGTGAAGAGATACCTTCTGGTTGGGATGTCGGCGTGGAAGGTGTTGTTCACGTTCTTGATCATGTGGTTGTGCCAAAGAGTTTGTGGGAAGATTTGATGCGTGAGTTCCATGCATCAAAGTGGGTAGTGCATCCTGGTTTGACCAAGATGTACCGTGATCTCTGAAGGCAGTTTTGGTGGCCTGGAATGAAGAAGGAAGTTGTGGGCTTTATGGCACGGTGTCTGACCTGTCATCAAGTGAAGGCCGAGCATCAACGCCCAGGTGGTTTGTGGAATCCATTTTCTATTCTAGAATAGAAGTTGTATGATGTAACAATGGATTTTTTCGTGGGACTTCTGAGGAAGCCACAGATGAATGATTCAATCTGGGTGGCTGTGGATCGGTTAACAAAAGTGGCTCATTTTTTTCCGAGTCAGGAGACTTTTACAGTCCACCTATTGGGTGAGCTATATGTTCAAGAAATAGTGTGGTTTCATGGTGTTCTAGGTACCATAGTTTCGGACCAATATCCATGTTTCACAGTGCGTGTCTCGCCAGGGTTGCAGAGTGCGCTTGGTGTGCATGTTTTTTTGATTACGGCTTTCCACCCGCAGACGGACAGGCAGTTGGAGAATACGATCCAAGTGTTGGAAGACTTGTTAAGAGCACGCGTCTTGGACTTTGGTGGTTATTGGGAGAGGCACCTATAATTAGTTTAGTTTTCCAACCACAATAGTATTCAGGCTATGATTCAGATGGCATCGTTTGTGGAACTCTACTGGAGGCCATGTAGATCTCCACTGTGTTGGCTAGAGGCCGGTGAATCTGAGTTGTTGGGGCCATGTCTCGTTCACGACACTTCATGGAGAGTTGAGTTGATCCGGAAGCGAATGGCTAAAGCTCAGAGTAGGAATAATTCGTATGAAGACCAGAGGCATAGAAATCTGAAGTTTGCGATGGGTGATAAAGTTTTCCTTCGGGTGTCGCCTAGGTTGGGATACCGTCGGATTCAAAAGAAGGGCGTGTTGGAGCCCAGGTATGTGGGACCTTTTGAGATTGTGAAGAGGATGAGACTAGTGGATTACCGATTGGATATTACATGTTGATATGGTGGGATGCATGATGTGTTTCATGTGTCACAGCTTCGATGGTATCACCCTGACCCATCTCAAGTGGATGATGTTGACGATGTGGAGCTTGAGGCTGATGCATCCTTTTGGGAGCATCTGGTTCGTGTGGTGGATCGTAGTGAAATGGGTCTTGTGAGGCAATGTTGTTCCATTAGTGCAAGTACAATGGCAGAATGGGAATTTTCAAGAAGAAAATTTGTAGTGGGAATGAGATATGTGGGCTCAGTGGCCCGAACTCTTCTCTTTAGTGGATCAATGAGGCTTGGGATCTCGGCTCGAGGATGAGCCATTATAAGGTGGGGAGGTTGTAAGATCCTAGTTTTTGGAAAGGTGTATTTTCATTATGTTTTGGTTTAATCCTTTTCTTTGGGCTTCAAGGTATGTCTTTTAAAAGTATGAGAGGCCTTGGGGGTGTTCCGAGGGCTCGGGCACGAAATAAAGGAAATCTGGGCAAGACAAGGCTGGGCGCACAGCTTGGGCACAACCCAGGTAAACCGTGCGTCCTGCCCAAGAAAACCCTATGACCCCTCCACCTAAAGAAAGTATCATGCACACAGTTTGCGCACGATTTTTCAAACCGTGCAGCTAGACTATGCGGCCTCTTAATTTTTGGAAAAATTACAAAATATCCACCATGGGATTTTAAGAACCCACTCGGGTTTTCTCCTCCATTCCTCCCTCTTCACCCTAGGGATGAACCTAATCACTAAATAGCTCCAAGTGGTCAATCTCCCTCATTTCTAAGGTGTTTTTTGTGATTTTGGATACCTATAAAATCTCAAGGTAAGGTTAATCCCATATTTGCTTCTCTTTTTGTTTTAGGATTTATATCTTTTCTCCCTCTTGTTCCGAAGCTCTAAACCCCTATCTATTGGGTGAGTTTTAGGTTGAAGCTCCAAATGTTGGTTGGATTAAGGTCTAAGGATTTGATTGAGAGTGCGTTCAATAGTGGTTTCGAGGTAGGTGGTCTGAAAACGTTATCCCATAGTTGTATGGTGGATTTATGCATGTGTGGCTTTGTTCATGGTTTTCTTTTGATGAGCATTGGTCAACCTTGATGTGTTTTGTTGTAAATGATGCTTGAAAATGGTAAATGGGAACTCTCACGATCCCCATGGGATGCATTGAGAATGACTTGACCTGATTGGGGCCATCCATGGGATGTGTCGTCTTTTCCCGGACATTGGTATTGTTATTATACAAGTGACCTTGTTGTAATATATGGTAGAGCCCATTAATAATATGTTGTCATGATTCGTTTAACTAGGAATAGAAGTTAGGTGATGAACCAAGACATGTCAATAACCTAAGGGTTAATTGGAATGGGTTGAATGCTTGATTCATGGGAATGATGAACGGGTTAAATGGGTTAATGTGTAAACTGATTAAAGACCATAATGGGATAGATTATGGGTCTAGTGTTGAATGCTTAGTGAGATATGCATAACACATGGGAATTGGAAGAATGGTTAAATGATGTGAAATGGTAAGGTGTTAATGGGTTGAGGCATAATGTGAATTCTCATGTGGTTTGTTGTGAATTGTTTTTCCAAGGGGAAATGGTATGGTTGGTTTATGGTTACTTATATATATAATCATGTTCACATGACTCGGTAGAGTGGGGTACGACATGATGATCTATGCCCACGGGTCGAGCGAAGACTGATGCTCTAAACTCCACCCTAAATGCATGGGTTAGGAATGAGGACTGATGATCTATTCTCCCAACGGTTGCATCCCCCCAGACCGAGGCTTCAAGGTGATAATATGGTTTCTATGAGGTGTCCTCCTGGACTGAGGCTTTGAGGTGAGAAAATGGTTGCTATGAGGGGGTTCAGTCCTAGTGATATAGGATAACAATGGTTTTACCCTCTTTCATATAGTTTTTGGCCTTAGACCCATGTAACAGAATGTATGTGATTAACTCATGGAACTATGATGAAATGGAAAGTGATGATAATTGGTGTGAAATGAATGGTAATAGAAGTGGCAATGGCTTTGGCTCTGAAGTAGTTAATGGAACCTTAAATAATTACTAGAAATTACCATTCGTTTTTCCTTTTTCATGCAATACCTATTTATACTGGATATTTTGTAGACACTGTTGGTGGTGGTCTAATGAGTTGAACTCACACCTTTCTCGGGCCTTCATTGGGTCCCGAGCAGACGTCATGTTTGCTAGTCAGAAGAAGGGAAAGGGTCCTTTCTAGATAGTTGAGTGGACATGGGTAGCACTTGGTGGAGGATCCAGACTTTTATTTGGGACCATTTTATGGATTTTGGCCATTGTATTTACATTGGTCTTTTTTCACTTTTTCACTTGTTGTAGGACATGACATATTTGTTGTTTGAAATAGTCGTTATACATGTTCCTTGTTTATTGATTATTGTTTCTGATATTGGTTTATTTCTGTTGTGGCTTACTCTGATAGAAAGGGGGTATAGTCTCCTCACTTATCCACATAGACCCGCTGCTAGTTGGCAGCCTTTGGCATACGGGGTGGCGCGATTAAGGTTATGTAACTACCCAGCTCCGAGAACCAGTTTAGTGGCTTCTGGGTCTTGGACATTACACATATGTTATGGAATTATTAGATGTTTATCGTGAACATTTCATTTCAGTGGTTATGATATGTTTAGATTTTGATATCTTAGGGAACACATTTGTATGATTTCATTATATGATGTTTGGGACCTATATCTTCCTCCAATGCAATGAATAATTATTTATATCTAATGAGATAAACTCCAATGGAATTGGGATTGAACTCATTTTTAGTAATATAGGGTGGGAAAGGGGATGTGTATTAGGTTCATTAACACGAGGTTGGAATGGAAAGTGAACTTGGTTCATCCAATGAATTTTTTTCTATGATTGTCTTGGAAGTGATCCTTGATAAATTTGGAAATGATTTTAATTCTTATGTGTATCCCAAAAATTCCGTGTCTTATGTTATCATATCTCATGTTCTTTGATTCCCTTATAATTCATGTCATATGAACCACCAATCATTATTCCTGGAAATAAGATTATGAAATTTTATATTCATGGTGTGGGTCTAAAATGTGATTCTCATGTTATGATGACCTTATGCTCGTGTTGTGAATATGTTTCTCCCTTTTATGCCTCATAGAGCATCTGAGATCACCCTTTCTTATGTTTACCTTACAAGGTTCAGAATATATTAATAATGTATGATATTTTTTAGATGGGTGATAGTTATGAAAATTGTATTGGGATATGATATAGCTAACATATGGACTAGTGTCTCTATTTCCATGTTTCCAATGGACATACACTATTACGGTTACCAGGTAAGAGTTTTTTTTAATTTAATAAATATTCCACAAAAATGATTTAATTTATTTGTATGAAAATAATTTTTCATTTTAGTTTTTACCAAAGTGATGGTTTAGATAAACTATTTAAACTAAGATGATAAATCCTTAGTGATAAACCGAAGGTCATGTATTTGGATACCATCATGTATGAGTCAAAGTATAGGAAAATGTCCAATAATTATGTAAAAGGATAGAATGATTGTTTTCCAAGAAGTAAACACCCTTCAAGATACTAAAATATTATCTGGATCTATCATAGGTGTTCCTAGGGGAACATCATTCAAAACACCATATTGAGATAGACCTCATTTTGAACTAGTGCATGATAATGGGACTTGTTGCACACCTAGATTTACATTCCCATGGGATAATCTTTAGAAATTCCAAAACACATTATCAACCATAATGAAGGATTGAAATATAATAAAAAAATGAATAACCAATTAGAAACCAAAGGTTTCATAGAATAAAGAATGTGTCATAGTTTAGACATACTATATGTGATTTTCAGGATTATATGGTTCTGTAATTTGATTAATATTTCTTACATTATACTTTTTGTTTTAGTCTATTGATGTAACCTAAAGGAAACACATTAATACAAGGTTTTGTGGAAAATTCAATGATTTGTACATAAAAAATCAATTTCTATGTGAGATATAACTAAAAATATAATTTCATTGATCATAGATCATTCTCAAACTATGTATCATGAGTCACTTACAAATTGACAAATGAGGGAACACAATTATGTTGAGTCCATCATTAGGAAAGATCCAACTTCTTTATGTTGAACTTACAATCACCTAGTTTCTAAAAAATGGATCGGTACTACTGAATTAGTATTTTCCATTTTCTGGTGTGCATACCATTTAAAATATATTTTGGTGTTATATTATTTTGATGTTGAATCAGATCAATGGTGATCTATTATCATGAATATGAGGCAATATGATGAATCTTACACCATTTTTTGTGAAAATTTTGCAATCTAATTTTTCAATTAGTACATACGTAGTATTAGTCATATGAATTTTTTAGAAAAAGTTCCTTAATATAAGATCAAATTATGTTGATTCTAGTAATACATATGATTATAATTTGACATGACTTATTATTTATGCTTCTCGTATTACTATCCAACCATAATTTACGGTTAATCGATTATTCAGTGGCATAAAACTGTATCTCTAAATCATGTTATCCAAAAGGGACATCAGTCGCAATGAAGTAATTGTTTGATGTTCATTCAAGGTGGAAATTGATTTTTGAGTTACATATCAATATCATGGTTTTGATAAGAATAGTAATATTGAGTTCAAAAGAAAAATATATGAATACTTGATAGTAGAAAAAGATAATTCCGTTATGATCTATGTGTTGGAAGAAGAAAGGATAATATTTACTTAGGGGGACTAGTAAATTTCAATAGCATGTAATGATAGGTAATTAAGAAATTGTTTTCCAATGTGATATGAAGACGTTTTCTAATGATGTTAATGTAGATAAATATTCTCTAAATGTACCTCTCATACATCAGTGCTTCATGTGCAATGAAAATTCGAATCATGCTTTCCAATGCCCAAAATTAAGGGTTAATGATGATGATTGATTCTAGTAACATTTTAATATAATTTAAAATAATAAATCCAATTTGATCACTATTTCAACATAGGTGTGTGATAACGACATGATGAAAGGTAGACATAACCTCAAATCTAGAACTACTAATGTCTTATTTTACTCTGGATCTATACATTTTTTCATTTCTAATATTTTTTTCTATCAAGATTACACCCATAAGATTTAACATTTAATTAGTCATGAAATACCCTAATGGTATGATGATTGAATCTCAATCCTATGATTCCACTCCAGTTGACATTGGAAAAAATGTGCTTCTTGAAAATAATTTCATTAATCATCCGGTTGAATTTTTTGTAATCCATGGAATGGATTTGATTTTATTTCATAAACCCCACATTAAGTTTCTAGGAAGGGATGTTTGTTTTGGTATTCCAAACAAACCTATGATCATCAGTCAATGTGAATATTTGTATAAACATCCAGTTGAGATAATATCTTGTGTAGGAGACATAACTCTTATTTTTAAGTGGTGTTTATCTGACATGGTTGTTGGGAATCATAATATCTAAGACATTCCAATTTTATAAGAAATTACATCTGTCTTTCTATATTATCTTTCTATTTTAATTCAAAAAAATGGAGTTGAGTTCTCTATGTAACTCGTAACTAGAGCCTCACCAATTTCAAAGAATAACAACAGAGTTACCCTAATTTAGTTGTAGAAATTGAACATGAAAATCTTGGAAATAATAGATAATGGATTTATTAATCCAAGTGTGTCACCATGAGGTGAAGATGTTATTTTTCTAAATGAGAAATATATATAAATTCAACCCTTCATTGATTATCCAGAGCGGAACAAGATCAAAAGTAAGAAAAAGTATCCTTTTCCTTGATTTGATGACTTGTTTGATCAAGTATATGGAGATAAATACTTTTCCCAGACAGAAAATTTGTCATGAGTTTAAAGACCCAAAATTTACATGTAATTTTTTAAAATAAATGGGAATTTTACGAGCCTGTGAAATTTAACGGGGAATGATTCCAAGTTCTGGAGTGCCTGGAATGAATTTCTGAACATTTGTTCAAGTACATTAAGTGAATGTGTGATTTGGGTTTTCTAACCTTGAAACATGTGCTTGGAATTGAAATCCAAGGGCACTGATGAACTCGCAACACCAGTATTCACTTAAAATGACTTTTACCTCGATGACATTTGGTCAAGGGTGAATGATAAATTTTGTGTTCTTAATGGAAATAATAAAATAAAATTAACACAAATTTTATTTTATTTTGTTGTAAATACCCTCCATGTGGATGTTCAGATGTGGGGACCACCAGACCTTAACCTCCAATGAGAGGTTATGGAGGTGGGGGTCACCTGAGGTCTAAACCTCTTCAACTCCTTCATTAATGTTTAGGAGCCTCTTGAGCTTCCTCCACATTAATTGTGCCAACCCTCTTTAATTAATTTTGCTAACCCTTGGTATCTTCCAAATTTAATTTTATGCCAATATAACCAATTTATTATTTCCAATTAATTAATCCAACTTTGATTTCCAAAAAATTAAATAGGTAAACATATTTTATTTGGATTCCTATTCATTTGATGGAAATGTATTGGAAAAAGAGGATTGGGAGAACATGGGAGACAGCTCTCCAATGAAGAACGCCCCGCCAACGAAGAATTCCAACCTCCTTCGACCTTTTTCCTCGGGACTTCTTCCGATGTGGTATGTCCTCATCTACAGAGATTCAATGACCGTACTACCTTATTGGGGAAACTTCATCAAGAGAATGATGTAGGGGGATTATTTTCGTGATAATATGTTTCCCATATTCATACCTTGGTTTCTTTTTTGGTTTGGGAATGAAACGTTGAAGGAAGTTGTAAGATTGTCATTCTTTTATCTTATTGAGCCATATGATACCACCATAACATGGATGGGATGGGACAATACAACATGGCTCGACCCTTCCACAAATCATTTTGTTTATTCTCAATGGAGGAGGACATAAACCATCTAAGGATTGGGCATGAGAATGGCAGCTGGCATCGGCACCGTCTATGAAGAAGGTGATGACAGAACGGCACCGCCCCCATGGTCACCACCGCCGCCACGTAGCCTCCGCTTTAACCACGGCCACCACCACCATCTACGGCTCTACGCCACCCCACGGCTGAGGCACCGCCCTGTGGTCGGCCGTGCCGCCGGCCCGCGGTAGGCCTAGTTTCCAATCCGCAGATGGGGCACCGCCCCGCGGTCTGCTGAGCAGCCAGCTCACGGCCCACCCGCCGCCCCACGGCCTGACAATTGCCCCACATCCTGACCACTGCCTCACTGCCAGTCAAGCTACCGCCCTGGGGCCGGACCGCTGCCCCGCAGCCACCCGTGTCGCCACCCCGCGGCCTTAACGCCTCCCCACTACCGGTCCACCGCCCCCATGGCTGGTCCGTGACCGCATGGCCGGTCCACTGCCCTCGCATCCGTTCCACGCCCTCGTGGCCGGTCTGCGCCCCGACGGATTATCCACGCCATCGCGTCCGGTGCACCGCCCTCGCGGACGGTCCATGCGCTCATGGTACCATATGGGTCGGGTAGCACTATGGGCCAGGCTAAGCCCAGCAGTTCAGTCCAGGTCAATCCGAACTGGGTCGATCCTGGCCGGTGTAGTCTAATCGGGTCAGACTGAACCTGGGCCCACTACGACCCATTTACTTATTTCGACCATAACTTTTTCACCGAAAGTCCATTTGAAAAACTGTCAGCGGAACTATAAATCTTGGAGTGTGACAGTACCTTTGAGTATGATCCATCAGAGTTTGGATTATGATGGGGAACAATCAGGTTGGATCGAGCACAAATCCAACAAGGCCCCTGGGACTAAAAGGCTAATAACTCGCTGAACGAGTGTCTGATCGACATGATGTCTGCTGTGTTGAGACCCCTATGACAAGGTGGACCATTGAAATACTTTTCATGGGTATTCATGGAAGTTGTTGAATCGACCAGTAGCTTGTGGAGTGGATCCTCCTGGAGAAGAGAGAGCATAGTGCTGGAACCAAGTGGCTGGCTGAGACTTGATGACTGCTCACTGTTTCGACTTGAGTGACTCAACATTCCTAGTAGGGAGTGCCTTTGTTACACAGCAGACCCATAGTGGGGAGCGCTTGGTGACGTGGTAGACCCACGATACTGGACAAGAGAAGTACCTCAGCAGGCCATGTGGGGAGTGCATAGGTTACGCGGAAGACACATAGTGGGGAGTGCCTTGGTGACACGGCTGTCACGAACCAACCCGGGTCGACCTTGAACCAGTCACCCGAGCCATCCCGCGACATGGCCCGAGGGGCGTTCCCGATCCCCACAGGATGGAAACTAGTGCCGGGCATCAAAAGTAAACAGGTGGGAACGATTTGGCCCAAAATATGATAAACTAAGAAGCAGAAATAAATAGAACAAATGTAAATAAGGAAAAAGGAACCAACAACGCAACTAACCTGACCATGACCAATGCTCCACGTGACCCCATGGGTCAATATCCAATAACACAACCAACGTCGCTCAAGGCGAACAACTGAATCTAGAACCTGCAACAGAACTAAAAACAAGAAAACACTATAGGCATGAGTATTAAAACTCAGTAGGTAGGCCCGACTAATTCTATTCCCAAAGCACATACCAATAAATAAAGAATTTATCAACTCCAGGTTTGAACTAAATTATATAAAATATGGGTTCCACACAGTTTCATTTCTGAAACAAGTAACATTCCATTGCCCTTTTTAATTTAGAACAAGTTTAATGTTGAAAGAAACAGGTGCATTGCATTTTTAAAACATTTTGCGAACGATTTAGAAATCCAAACTTTAGTTTTTAGTCAAAAGGAGAATCACCCACAACACACACTAAGGGCAATTGTAAAAGTGGCACACATGGGTCAGCAACCGAACTCGACCTCTCAAACATCCTCCACACAAATAAACACTAAAAGAAACATGGGTCGAACCTAGGAGACCGTGAACAATCCAGAACGTACTATACATGTGACTCATCCTGAAGGCATCCCATAAATCGATGACGTCATAACGCCCATAATACTACCCGGCAGAGCCCTGCATGGCCTAACTGAGGGGCCCAATCCCCATAGTAGCAATAACTCAGTATTCCCATGCTATGGGGCCACTAGCCAGTGCGTGGTCTAAACTAGTGCAGCAATTGTTCTCAGAAAATTCACTCAATATTCCAGGTTCCAATGTCAACACAAGCAATAAAAAGGGGGTGCGTCTACAATGTAAATAAATCAGTCATGATGCACAAACATCACATACAGCTCACGCAAACAATGCACACCAAAGATCATCCCCCGAGTAGGATTTCCAAGATAATCCATTTCATTAAAGTTCCAAACGGGCATTCACCAATTTTAAAGTAAAACCTCTTTTCTCAAAAAGCTCAAAACACTTGTTCAGAAGAAATTATTTATCTTTAAAACTGAAAGAACATTTGATGTTCCATGAATTATGTTTAAAGGCCAAACTGGCATTCTTTCAAAACTGGGTGTCCGCCCATCAAGAAAATGTCACAAGTGTTCGTAATAAAATAAACAGATCATTTCGCACTAAATAATAATTTAAAGTTTTATTATCTAATATTATTTCTAATTCATTAAAAATTAATAAAAAAACAAGAAATTAATAAATTGTAAATCTAAAGGTAAGTGCAATGGGGGACCTACCTCGGCTCGCAGAGCAGTCACGACGATGCGACATGCCTCGCACGGGTGCGCAAGAACACGCAAGCTGACGATCGCAGGACCATGGAAAAACCTAGTCAACGCACTGCAACAAACACACAACGACTAAAAACTCATAACCGCTGACTTAAAACAACCCAAACGAACAACCAACGCGGAATAACCACCGCGACACATTTTCAAAACATCACACGCACCATCGAAATTATTTACAAAACCACTTTAAAATTTATAAGACGATTTTTCCAAAGAGTAACCCAAACCACTTTAAAACATCTAACGCTCCACAAAATAAAAACAAAGAACACAAATGTAGATTCAAACAAACATGAAATCATCAAAAGATATTGACCAATTAACTTTCAAAGGCATGAATCAAGAAAATGAATTAATTAAAGACATGAAAGCATCATATGGACTTATTAGGAAAGAAGTAAGCGGATTAGACTACCTCAAAGTAGGGCGAGCGCGACAAACATCAAAGGAATGAGAAGCAACACCTTGCGGACCGAGCGCGCATCTAAAACGGAAAAGTTGAATCCACTCTCCGGAGCAGGCAAGGGGATAGGAGGTGACGGCCTGGACAAGGGGGAGCAGTTGGCTTGTGAATGGAGAAGGGGAGCGGGTGTCGTCGGACGGACGGAGCAGGGGCAGTGAGAGGTGAGCAGGTAGGAGGGGATAGCGGCTGCGTGCGGCTGGTCTGAGGATGCCAGCAGGAGGGATCCTGGTGCGCTGCGGTATGCTGGAGTATGAGGGCCGGAGGCCGGGACCAGGAGGGGCGAGGTCGAGTGGAGGGGGAGCGCGGCAGGGATCCTTGAGGGGGAGGCGCAGTCGGTGCATCCGATCGGGAGGAGGATTGCGGACAAGGGAGGTGAGTGCAGAGCTGGGGCAGTGGGTGCACGGCGGGGATGACGGGAAGAGGAGGGTGAGGCGAAGCCGGCTGAAGGCGCTGCCGTGCAGGGGGTAAATAGGGGGCGAGTGTGAAGGTGGTGCGAGAGGGAGCCGGTGGCGGACCGATCGCGGGGAGGGGGCGACGCGCATTGGGAGGAGAGGCTCGGGGTTGCTACGGCCGGGCGAGGAGGAGGGAGCTCGGCAGGGGAGGCCACAAACCAGGGGGCGCGCCGCAGGAAGAAAGAAAGAAAAAAAAATGGGGGAAGAGGGGGTTGCGCCGCTGGTTAGGGTTAGGGCCATTTTTTTAACTCCTAATAATAATACTAATAATATAAAGGATAATAATAATTATAATAATAATAATAACAACAACATAAAATTACTATTTTTATTAACAACTATTTTTTTAACTTAGACCACATAATTATTAAATTCTGAAAACGGGGTCCCCGCGCACTCATCGTACGCCAAAAAAAATGCGCACACATTGTGCGCCTCAACGCAGACTGCTCGGGCACCCGCACAAGCACTTAGGGCGACCGCACAGCCACTTCTAACCACGCAGTGCCTGTGCACGAGTCTAAAACCCACCAAAAACATTAAACGACGAAAAAAATTAACTCGGGACCTAGCTCGGACATCGGCACGAGAATCTGAAGCCAAGAATTAAATAAATAGAGACGAATTTAAGGTCGGGGTGTGACAATTCTCCCCACCACAGACACTTTCTGCCCCCAAAAGGTCACACAATCAAACGATAGACCAAACCAGAATTCATGCCCAAATAAAATCAGGAGAAACAACAACATAAAAGAATAGGAGAACACGAGAGGGATCTCCCCACCACAAGAACTCAACTAATGTGAAAATTTAACACTCGACCATAGCACCTCGGGAAGGGGGGGGGGGCGACGCGGGAACTCCAAAACTAACCTTTATATCACGAGAAAAACAACACCTCTGCTAAAACATGGAACTCTAGACATAGACCAAAATCCTGAACACAAGAAAGAAACCTCTGAGATAAACTTAAACCATGAAGTAAACTCGAGCATTACCGCAAACCTGTACCCCTCCACAACCATTTAAATATCCAAACGAACACCGCTAAACCAAGATTAACCCATGCAAGGTCCAAACATACTTTTAAGAAAAAGAAAACGCATTACCCAGAACACCATAATCTGACAAACAAAACTGTTTGGATTACAAACGAACACGTTTATCTCCAACCTTACAATGACACAATGAACCTATAATAACACCAAAACTTTAATATTGGAAGGATGAGAACCGAAGGCCATAAATGTTATGTTGCCAACATGGAACACGAAACCTAAACTGAGGCATCACACCCCTGACAACTCCTGACTGCGCGCGAGCATCACCCCAAGACCTATGGCTGGGGCTCTGATGGCTGAAGCATCTCCTGCCTCATAGTCAGGCACTGGAATCCTTCAGGTCACGGTGTCTTCCTTAGACGACGCTTCCTGCAAATCTTCTCTAGATGACCTAGACATCAATAGTAATGGCACGTCCTCGGTGGGGTGTGACATGATGGCTTTGCATTCCATAAACGTCCACACTGACGACACACCATTAGACAGTCCGACGAACTGGAAGTTAGAGCCACTGCAAAGAACTCTTTAGAAACAAATTTACCTAACACGCTCTGCTCGTCAGATAGGATACCGTCACGAGCAACTGGATACGGTGGATTGTCAACTATTTGCGCTCCGGAGACCAACTCAGCTAAGAACACCTCATGCACCCACTTCTCAAAAGTGATGCTCCCAAAAAGGTAGGACTCACTCATTGATCTCTAGACGAAGACCCCTGATGAAGGGAGAAGCCTTCATCCAGTCCTACGACACTACCCCCAGAAAAAGAGACACAAGATCCTTGAAATGGTCAACATACACTCTCACCATCTACTGGCCATGTTGAACACACATGAGATCTTCCATTTTCTTCGTCTTCACCTCCACAAGTGTATACCATTGAACGAAGACGACTATAAAGACATACCACATCATCCCAACTTGCAGTAAAGGCGGTGCGAATAACTCCTACTCGTCCAGAGTTGGACCTTAAAATAGACCCAAAACAACACGCACTCTAATCGCTTTGGGAGTTCCCAACATCCTAAAGCGCACTCGACCTCTTCAAACCACATAAATACCTTTAACGGACTCCGATCACCGTTATGTACAGGCAATGTCCGAGAAGGACCAAAAGTTGGGCATGACTCATCAAAACTCTGGGAACCTTTCTGGGCGGCATTTTTGAACAACATATATAACACCCATCCGAAACCGATATCATTCGAAGTAACATAAAAGAAAGAAACTTCATCCAAAACAACCAGTTCAAAAGAAACAAACAACCGCGATCACAACCCAAAACTGCTTTTCATTTTATTTTTTTAAAACCACCTTCTTTCATGGCTACTTTTCAAATACCAAATCCACTTTTCAAACAAAACTCCCTTCCAAAAACCATTTTCTTTTTTAAAGTCCAATTTAGAAAACAAAGTAAAGCCTTAAATTTCAAACACACCCAGGTAATCCCATGAACCGTTACACATGTATTCATCCACTTTCATTCATACCAACCAACGCGCACTTTCCACGCATCTTCTCACATGTGAAAACGTCCATAAAGAGTACCTGAGGTTTTACCCCAAACCGATCTCGACCAATTTCAAAGCAAACATCAGTTTTCCAAACCAAATGCTTTTTGTTTTTAAAACCCATTTCATAAATTTAAGGTCCTTTAAATGAAATCAGTCTCATTTTCAAAACCCCCTTTTTTTCCATTTCCAAAAATGCACTAACACCAACCGGAACAAAAACGACACTTAAATTGCATCAAACACCACAGTGAGGGACTAGTAGTCACACATAACCTGGTGACATGGTAGTGGGTTATGTCCCAAGTAAGAATCGACCACTTGGAGGAATTCAAACCATGTACCCAGAATCCACATGGGTCACTACTCCATGTGAAATCACGTTGTAACATCGGCTTACCTCTGTTGTCATCCCTTAATCCAAAACAATCCAAAACGAAACAAAGACTCGATTCCCAGACTATCCCTGGCGACTCGAGGAGCAGAACGGGCGAGGGTTCATGACGTCCTTCCCTTACCTACCACTCAAGTCCCGACAATCCTAATCTCCATCTACCAGACATCCCAAATAACAAGGGCCTCCTCTGATACCATTTTGTCACGAACCAACCCGGGTCGACCCTGAACCAGTCACTCGAGCCGGCCCGCAACATGGCCTGAGGGGCGTTCCCGATCCCCACACGCTGGCAACTAGTGCCGGGCATCAAAAGTAAATAGGTGGGAACGATTTGGCCCAAAATATGATAAACTAAGTAGCAGAAATAAATAGAACAAATGTAAATAAGGAAAAAGGTACCAACAACGCAACTAACCTGGCCACGACCAAAGCTCCACGTGACCCCATGGGTCACTCTCCAATAACACAACCGACGTCGCTCAAGGCGAACAACTGAATCTGGAACCTACAACAGGACTAAAAACAAGAAAACACTATAGGCGTGAGTATTACAACTCAGTAGGTAGGCCCGACTAATTCTATTCCCAAAGCACATACCAATAAATAAAGAATTTATCAACTCTAGGTTTGAACTAAATTATATAAAATATGGTTTCCACACACTTTCATTTCTGAAACAAGTAACAGTTCATTTCCCTTTTTAATTTAGAACAAGTTTAATGTTGAAAGAAACAGGTGCATTGCATTTTTAAAACATTTTGCGAACGATTTAGAAATCCAAACTTTAGTTTTTAGTCAAAAGGAGAATCACACACAACACACACTAAGGGAAATGGTAAAAGTGGAACACATGGGTCAGAAACCGAACTCGACCTCTCAAACATCCGCCACACACAAATAAACACTAAAAGAAACATGGGTCGAACCTAGGAGATCGTGAACAATCCAGAACGTACTATACATGTGAATCATCCTGAAGGCATTCCATAACTTGATGACGTCATAACGCCCATAATACTACCCGGCATAGCCCTGCATGGCCTAACCGAGGGGCCCAATCCCCATAGCAGCAATAACTCAGTATTCCCCTACTATGGGGCCACTAGCCAGTGCGTGGTCTAAACTAGTGCAGCAATCGTTCTCAGAAAATTCACTCAATATGTCAGGTTCCCATGTCAACACAAGCAATAAAAAGGGGGTGTGTCTACAATGTAAATAAATCAGTCACACTGCACAAACATCACATACAGCTCATGCAAACAACGCACACCAAAGATCACCCCCGAGTAGGATTTCCAAGATAATCCATTTCATTAAAGTGCCAAACGGGCCTTCACCAATTTTAAAGTAAAACCTCTTTACTCAAAAAGCTCAAAACACTTGTTCAGAAGAAGTTATTTATCTTTAAAACTAGAAGCACATTTAAAGTTCTGTGAATTATGTTTAAAGGACAAACTGACATTCTTTCAAAACTGGGTGTCCGCCCGTCAAGAAAATGTCACAAGTGTCCAGTATAAAATAAACATCTCTTTTCGCACTAAATAATAATTTAAAGTTTTATTATATAATATTATTTCTAATTCATTAAAAATTAATAAAACAACAAGCAATTAATAAATTATAAATCTAAAGGTAAGTGCAATGGGGGACCTACCTCGGTTCGTAGACCAGTCACGACGATGCGACATGCCTCGCACGGGCGTGCAAGAACACGCAAGCTGACGATCGCAGGACCGTGGAAAAACCTAGTCAATGCGCTACAACAAACACACAACGACTAAAAACTCATAACCGCTGACTTAAAACAAACCAAACGAACAACCAACGCGGAATAACCACCACGACACATTTTCAAAACATCACACGCACCATCGACATTATTTACAAAACCACTTTAAAATTTATAAGACGATTTTTCCAAAGAGTAACCCAAACCACTTTAAAACATCTAACGCTCCACAAAATAAAAACAAAGAACACAAATGTAGATTCAAAAAAACATGAAATCGTCAAAAGATATTGACTAATTAACTTGCAAAGGCATGAATCAAGCAAATGAATTAATTAAAGACATGAAAGAATCATATGGACTTATTCGGAAAGAAGTAAGCGGATTAGCCTACCTCAAAGTAGGGCGAGCGCGACAAACATCAAAGGAATGAGAAGCAACACCTTGCGGACCGAGCGCGCATCTAAAACAGAAAAGTTGAATCCACTCACCAGAGCAGGCAAGGGGATAGGAGGTGACGACCTGGACAAGGGGGAGCGGTTAGCTTGTGAATGGAGAAGGGGAGCGGGTGTCGTCGGACGGACAGAATAGGGGCAGTGAGAGGTGGAGCGGGTAGGAGGGGATAGAGGCTGTGTGAGGCTGGTCTAAGGATGCCAGCGGGAGGGATCCTGGTGCACTGAGGTATGCTGGAGTATGAGGGCCGGAGGCCGGGACCAGGAGGGGCGAGGTCGAGTGGAGGGGGAGCGTGGCATGGATCCTTGAGGGGGAGGCGCAGCCGGTGCATCCGATCGGGAGGAGGATTGCGGACAGGGGAGGTGAGTGCGGAGCTGGGGCAGTGGGTGCACGGCGGGGACGACGGGAAGAGGAGGGTGAGGCGAAGCCGGCGGAAGGCGCTGCCGTGCAGGGGGTAAATAGGGGGCGAGTGTGAAGGTGGTGCGAGAGGGAGCCAGCGGCGGACAGATCGCGGGGAGGGGGCGACGCGCGTTGGGAGGAGAGGGTCGGTGATGCTACGGCCGGGCGAGGCAGAGGGAGCTCGGCAGGGGAGGCTGTAAACCAGGGGGCGCGCCGCAAGAAGAAAGAAAGAAAAAAAACGGGGGAAGAGGGGGTTGTGTCGCTGGTTAGGGTTAGGGCCATTTTTTTAACTCCTAATAATAATACTAATAATATAAAGGATAATAATAATTATAATAATAATAATAACAACAACATAAAATTACTATTTTTATTAACTACTATTTTTTTAACTTAGACCACATAATTATCAAATTCTGAAAACGGGGTCCCCGCACACTCATCGTACGCCAAAAAAAATTCGCACACATTGTGCGCCTCAACGTAGACCGCTCGGGCACCCGCACAAGCACCTAGGGCGACCCCACGGCCACTTCTAACCACGCAATGCCCGTGCGTGAGTCTAAAACCCACCAAAAACATTAAACGATGAAAAACATTAACTCGGGACCTAGCTCGGACATCGGTGCGAGAATCTGAAGCCAAGAATTAAATAAATAGAGACGAATTTAAGGATGGGGTGTGACAACGGCAGACCGATGGTACTCGACAGGAGGAGTACATCAGCAGTCCAAGGTTAGTGGGAAATTCCTCTGTATGACGCAGTAGGCCCACTATACTAGATAGACCAGGAGTTATCCAATAGCCGAGTTGTTCGACATAGGGACTGGGAATGTAATTTCATACTACCAAAGAATAAATCTGAGTACGAGATGAATCAGTACCTCTGTGTTTTTCCTCATTATTGAGATCGATTACTTGATAACTTATGTATATGTATGGGAATAAAACTAAGTAAGGTTATTTTTTGATTTCATACTCTTTGATTTATACATGATGGTTTTTTGTGAGACCTAGAGGGTATCGAGGTCCCTACTGATTATCGTTATACTCACCACTTCACGGGCTATGCCAGCACCTTGATGTGATGGATATAGACGACAGGCAGCGCTTACTGAGGCTAAGAGTACCAGGACTGGATTGTGCCTATAGGTGGACCATATGGTGTGTCAGTACGCAGAGGAGACATGTGGACATGGAGTGCTGAGAAGTCGATATATACCTACCTTTTAGGTAGGAGCCTCGGAGGACGATCCAGTAGTTGTCTTTCTATTTCTTCAGCTGTATTGGATTTTAGTTGAACTTGAACTATAAAGTCCCAAAGCATTAAATACATGGATATTTCATTACTTTGGAGGAATACTTAATACATAAAAAAACTCCCAAAGACCATATTTGGTTAGTGTATTTGGAAACTCAGAAAAAAATCTTCTAATCATGGTGAAAGATATTCAACATGTCCCATAACGTTCTTCCCCTTTTTTACCTAAAAACATTATTTATAACCTGGGGAAAGGAAAACATAAAAAGGGTGAGCTCAAATGATCAGTAAGGGTAAACATGGAATACATAAATCAATTCTTAAACATTTGAACATAAAAACATGAGCATAAAATCTAAACAATCAAAATCTTGAGCAGTGACATAAAACATGGCAGTGCATAAGGAATAGATAATAAAGTAAAATTAATCATGATAAACTAGAATGGGAATAAAATGCATAATTTTGGAATCCATTAATCATATGTTATGATTTCCATAGTATCCAAGGCATTGTTTCTATGATCATCATAGTGGACAAAGTCCATTACTGAATTGGGTTTACATGTCGTTTCCACCCTGTATTATTGAACTAGATTTTACTTGCCATTACAGCCATGTTTATCTCATGATATATAAATATTTACACAATGCATTGGAGGGAGATATAGGTCCCACCCATCTCTTATTGAAATCATTCTTACGGGTGCCACAACATAATCATAAATCTTGAATCATAACCCAAATAATAAAATGGGTTTCATAAACATCATCACATCTTAACATAATCCATATAAAAAATGGATATCATTTCAACATAAGAAAAATAAAACCACAAAAATAATAGATACATTATACTTGAAAAATAATCATACTAAATAATGTCATCTTATATGGGAAATAGTTTTGAATAAAGACTTGTAATGAATTCTTGAGGAAAATTTCTTTTTTTAAACCATTTTCATTTATCAAAATGTCGTGTGATTTTAAAAGAAAATAATTTTGTAGAAAATAATCATGAAATATTGTAGAGTAATATTCATGAAGAAAAGATGATATGAAACCATAAAAATACATTCATGCTGTATAAGTTAAAAAACATTCTTCTTATACTTTTTCCGAAAAAGTCAAAAAGTACCTTATATGGTAAACATAGAAAAGATTCCTTCCATACAATGTGGTAAAAGTAAAAAAAGGGTAAAAATGACTTTAAACATACATGTAAGAATAGTAAAATTTTTATGAAAACATTTATATAAAACATGGACATGGATGATAAACATAACCCCAGTAAATACTTTGGTATAAGCAATATCAGATAAAATTGAGATTGCAAAATTATCCCTTACCTTAGGTCCAATTTCTTCCATATGTGTCCTAAACTCATGTATAGTGAGTTTAAACATATTATTAACTTATAACAGAACCTTACTAATATTTATGACATCATATATGATTCACGTAGGACTTTATATTACTCGTTCTTTTGTCAATTCCATGTTAAAGCAACGTTTTGGGTAAAATCGTTTCATTTATCATACATGTTGTGACTTGTAGTTCTTGATATAATAATTACATATATCATGATTTACTTACTTCCAGAATGTAAAACACGATTTATATATCTTATATATTCAGTATATATATATATATATAATAGATAGATAAATGAAATGAAACACACCGTTCATTGAGACGATAGGTCGTACGTACGCATGAATGTTGTTTTCCTTTCCTTATTGACTTGAAAGGAAGTAAGTAGATGAAATATATATATATATAAGTAGCATTATTATGTCATATATATCATTATTATTCATTATATATACTTTATAATCATTCTTGAATGGTTAGCATGGAGAATGAATCTAATCGCGTCGTCGAGACGGTAATCCGTACGTACGCACGAGCGATGATATCATTACCATAATTATTGAATGGAATTGGAGTGGATGATATAATATCTCAGAATCATTATGATGTTATAATAACCATATATTGTAATTATTTACACCATTATACCCATCCAAGAAATGTGGTGGAGGAAAAACAGATTACCCCACGGCTTGGAGACGGTATTTCGTACGTACGCACGCGTGATGATTTCATTTTCCATAGGATGGATAGAATGTGAAATGGGTTTGTTTCATATTTATAATAACATATCAGTATATTATTTATAATTTTGTTATTATATTATAATGAAGCAACTAAATAAGAGGAAGTAGAAGAATAAAGAAACATTAATGAATCGGTTGAAGGGATTGCCTCTTCTTCGACGTGCCTCCACTTAATTTCTTCATAGGGCAATAACGTTGTTATTTTAATAATACAAGGACCTCTAGTAGGTTTATATGGATGTGGAGAAGTAAAATGGTTAGGGTTTTATAGAGAATGAAGGCTAAAATGTGTGTGAAAAATAGAGGGAGGAGGTTCCCTTTTATAAGGGAGGAGAGGGGCACCTTTGGAATTCTCAAAAATATTAATTTAATATAAATTCAAACCCAACTTAAAAACTTCCAAAATTACTCAAATACGAATCTTAGATGATATAGAGTTGTAATCTCATCATCCAATAAAATTTATACATGTTGGAAATTTATTTTAAACCTTATAAACATGATTTATCCTTATTTAATCTATTTAATTTTATTTATTGTAATAATATTCAAAATTTTAAATTGTTATAAATAATTATATATGTGTTGTGAATTATCCATAATTGGTTACTTTATGACATTTTAGTTAATATAATTTTCAATTTATAATTTTTAAATATTTTGGTGATTTTTCAACAATTTAATAATATGTTATATTTATCAAATAACGATAGTGTTAATTTTGATACTATTCATTTATTTGAATTTAAATAACCTCCCTACAGTGGATTTATTAGAAAAAAAATGTTTAATAGATTCCTAAAATGTCATATTCTTATAGAAAATTTGTGTAGAACATTAATTAGTTCATATAATGTTTATTTTAATAATTATAAAACCATTTATTTAATATTTCTCTTAATAAAACAATTACTACATCATTTTTTATAATCATTTAATATAAATATTAGTTGCATAGAAATTAAAAATAAAATATGATGATGATTATAAATCTATTATCTTTCAAAATAATACTTTTACTCTAATTTATCATCTTAAAATCACAACATTTAAATTTTTATATTTATTAAATTATGAAGGTGACAACTTTGTCATCATTTAAATTAAAATAATATAAGTGTCATAATCGCTTTTATAAATCTCCAAATGCTCATAAATTATAAGATTGTATGGTTATGGTTTATATATATACGACCAATAAGTTTTGGGCTGTTTTTGGGGCATTTAATGGGTATTATTATTTTAATAAAAACTATATTGCTGATTTTTCACTAGATAAGTAATTTATGCATCAGTAATGTATAAGTTGTTAATGTAATTAACTATCTCTTAAAAATTACAAATAAATTAACATAAAAAAACATTTTATCTTGAAAATTATTTTTTATAATCTAATTTATATTCTTAATAATCTTATATTAAAAATACATTAAATATTCAAGTTTGAGTGAGACATATTTCACACTCTTTAAAATAAAATAAATTAAAGGTCCTAATCACATCCAAGAGTGTTCCAATAGATTCAATTTAGACACAAAAATTCCTTATTATGAAATATAATCATCCAATTATATTAAGAAAAGTGTTAGGGTAATCTTATAATATTATATTTACCCTAAATTAGCAGATTTACCTTTAACTATGTTAAATAAAAACTATAGTAGTTACTATTCATAGTTCCCAAAAATAAAAAGTATCCTATTAACCTAATATGGACATACTGATTCCAAATATGGAATCCATTTTTTAAAATTCAAATCACAGATGTTGCATAAATTAATTTAAAATTAATCTCCTTGTTTAGAAAGTGAGTTTTAAAAGTTAAAGCATTGCAAAAGATTGAAATGATTTTATCTATTAATTCAATGTAAAATCAATGGTAATAATATAAATTATATTAAATTGTAAGAATATATTCTATTTATAATTTAAAATCATTAATTATTATAATTTAACAACATAAATTATTATGATGAAAAAGTTGTTTTTAATAAATATATATTGGGATTTTACTTTTCATTAAAATATGAAAGTTATCAGAATAATATAAAAAATTAATCAAAAGTAAATTTTTATATCCTGATTCTAAAGAATAATTTTATTTTATAAATTTGAACTTATAAACATGTCAAAAACTAGATTTAATGTGGATGCACCATCAAAATGCGGCAAAACTACATTTTTTGAAAAATACTTATCTTACACGAAAAATTTATTTTGTTCTCATACCATGTTCTATAAAAAGTGTAAGATGAATCATAATGTTATAAATTTAAAAATTTAGCTAATACTATTCATAAAGTCTAGTTCATAATAATATTATAATAATATATCATTGTTTAGTGAAACCCGGTATTGCGTACTACACATGGTATCAAGGAAAGTCGCGATTGAAGGTAATACAAGTCAGGTCAGGGCTGCGTGTAGTGAAAGATCCCTTTGGCATTTATTATAACATAATCAAAAATTATTTCATTTATTCATTAAACAAAATCTATACTTAATGTTGTGTAGAATAATTTCTACAAAACGAACTTGAAATTGTGTGTAACACGAGCCAAGAATAGTGTTGCGTATACTGCAAGCTAATACGGTGTTTTGTATAGTACAATCTAATCTTAGTGTAGTGTAAAATAGTAGAATCAAAGAAATTAAAAATAATATGTCTCATAAAATCTTGGTATGTTACATTCTACCCCCCCTTAAAATTAATTTCTCCCTCAAAATTAGTCAGGGTTATAAATCGTTTACTACTTGATAGTTTCTTTCATAGAAACCCACATCATAAAAAGGAATAAGAAAACTTATTTTTAAAAAGTGAAGTAAGAAACTAAAATGTTACCCAAATTAACCCATAACTAGGTTTCCACATAGGAGAACGTAGGTGGAATTATTGATATGGAAGAGAAATATAACAATCTAATTTTGATGAAGAGTGGTAGAGGACATGGCTATGAAAAGCCAACAATCACAAATCCAAAAATTTGTGATGATCTAAGGTACCCTCTGATTCATCAGATTTTGAGGGCACTGGGGAATTTTTTTTGGTTTTCAAGATAATTTCCCAAATGTTGAAATATTTTTGAATTAAAATAAGTAATTACTTGATTTTGTTACAATATTACTACTTCTCGTGCCTTGAACTATTTCTACTTCATCTCTTAAAGAAATGAAGTTGAATTTTTCTTTTGCGAAGTGTTATCAGATCATGCGATAGAATGATAGGTCATTCTATCAGTCTCAAACATAATGTTATCAAATGTTATATACATAAGTCCATCTATGGTGGTATTAATTGTATATGGTTCCAAAAATGGACTTATACTTCATTTATCATACTGCTTAATAAAATAAAACTAGTTTCTACTAACTATGGACTTTCTATAGGCCAGTGGTAGGCGATAAAGGCCTATCACACTTCGGTTCTGGGTTTGATTCCCACAGCCTTGTACGACGCGATGATTTGACGCCCGTCCTATGGGTTGTACTTTTTCTAAAACTATACTATTATAACATTACAAAAATAATATCTAAAAACATGTTCTCTCCTTAAATAATACTATCTGATGTCTAAAATAATCCATTACAAAGTTTAGGCTTGTCAAATATATTTCTGTCCAATCTCATAGTAAAAAAACAATTACCAGAATGGTCATATAACAATCATGTGAATACCATCATTTATCATAAGATATATCTTGTTGGTCACATTACAAACATGTTAATACCTTAATAATTTATTCTCTTGAAACATGAATTTCCATATAACCTTAGTGAAAACATGAATGTTGTCAAAAAGTTAACTCTTCCCAAATACCAAAATCCCAAAATATCGATATACTCAAACAATGATATCACATTTTCCTTATATCAGTCATGAGCTCAGGAATACAATAATACATCTTATTTTCTCCTTATCCCTTCATTATGCGCATTTCATCTTCATTCCAAAAAAATTTCAAACCCTTTTCATGTTTACCGGTACCATAAAATTATTGGAAACCACAATAGAAAAATATATAAATAATCCAATATTCTATGATATTATATACAATATTATTTTGTAATCTTGTTAAATAAACACTTAATCATTCAACAATATTGTTTTCATATTCAACATCACCAATAGTGATCACATGTGACTTCCCTTTTTTCCTTTTCCTTAAGAGGTTTTTTATTTTGATCATCATTAACCCTTGGATTAGGGCATTAGATAGCATAATGCCCCATTTCCATGCACTTGAAGCATTGATGTGTTGGTGGTGCGTTATTGGTAGTCTTTTCTCTATTCACATCATTAGCTACCTTATTCCCATTACATCGGCACTCAGCTTCTCGATGAACTTCTTTTCCACACTTAAAACATTTTCTAGTCCCTTTATGGAAATCTCGTCCACACTTCTTTCCGCACTTTGAGCATAAAGAAACATTTGTATTCTTTTCACCAATTTTTTGAGATTTTTCCTTGAACTACATCTTTCGTTTCTTGTAAAAACCATAAGATGGATATGTAACACCAACTTCCAGTTCTACCTTGATAGCACAACAAACAATTTCTTCATAGCTACTGAAGTCTCTTATAGTTAATTCCCTTCAAAGACTTGGTTTTAAGCCACTGAAGAATTGATCAACATTACTTGCAGGTTGGATGATAAATCCAGATTCATTCCTTACAAGCCTTGTAAAATTCTCCTCGTATATACCAACATATTCATAATCCATTTTCTTAAGCTCAAGGAACTCCTTTTCCATCATTGTTCAAATAATATGAGGAAAGTACTTATTGAAAAACAAGTTCTTGAACTCATCCCATTATATGGATTCAATATCACCTTGGGGCCTTGTATTCTTAATTAGAGTCCACTACTGGTCTACATCACCATCTAAATGGTAAATAGCTAGATTGACTTTTTCATGTTCCAATCATGGAATTATGGAAAATATCTTTTCCATGGTATTGATCCATATTTCAGAAAAAATTTGATCAGAAAACCCCCTGAAATAAGGTCGATGTTGCCTCATGAAGGACTCAATAGAACATTGTTCCTTTCACTACTCATTCATAAGTCCAGAATGATTAATATCTTGTGTAAGTATTGGAATAAGATTTTTCACTCCATCTCCTAAAACATTGGTTTTTTCAAGAGGAAAATCATTGCATTTTCCATTACATTGATCAACACGGTTCCTTCGGGTTCCAACCAACGTCTAAAACCCAAAAAGAATAGTGTAAGAGGAAAAATCATGCCAGGAAAAAATCATAATAAAGGGGGAGTACTTTCAATATCTAACATATTAGGTTTATTTATATGATTGTTTTCATAATCTTGGGACAATAACCTATACTTATACTTAA
Source organism: Viscum album (assembly GCA_963277665.1). Lineage (NCBI taxonomy): Eukaryota > Viridiplantae > Streptophyta > Magnoliopsida > Santalales > Viscaceae > Viscum > Viscum album. Next base: position 1,817,061,011 of record OY728156.1, read on the forward strand.
CCTTAAGGACATCCCTAGATATACCTTCGAAATACATATAGGGATCTCACTAAAGTTTTTGAATCCTTGTATCCAAAGTTTGACTAAAACATTTCTCTGATACAAAATGTAGAGACCCAAAGCTTGACGTACATGGAAATTACATTACTTATGTGGAATACATAATACATAATAAATTCCCAAAGACCGGATTAGTTTAGTATCTTTTGAAACACAGAACAAAATCTTCTAATCACGGTGAATGATCTTCAACATCTCCTTTAATGTTCTTCCACTTTTTTAACCTAATAAATTTATTTATATCCTGGGGAAAATAAAACATAAAAATGGTGAGATCAAATTCTCAGTAAGGTTAAAGATGGAGAACATAAAACAATCCATAAACATTTGAACATAAACACATGATCATAAAATCTAAACAATCAAAATTTTGAGCAATGACATAAAACATGGAAGTACAAAAGGCATATATCATAAAGGAACATTAATCATGATAAAATATCATGGGAATAAAACATGTAATTTTTTAATCCATTAAGAACATGTTATTATTTCCATAGTATCCAAGGCATTGCTTCCAAGACCATCATAGTGGACAAAGTCCATTACTGAACCGGATTTACTTGCCTTTCCAGCCTGGTATTACTGAACTGCATTTTACTTGCCATTCGATACATGTTTATCTCAAGAGATATAAATCATTACCCAATAAATTTGAGGGAGATAAAGGTCCCACCAATCTCATATTTAAATTATTCTTACATGTTCCACTACACAATAATAAATCATGCATCATAACCCAAAGAATAAAAGGGGTTTCAAAAACATCATCCCATATTAACATAATCTATATAAAACAAATAGATATCATTTAATCATAAGAAAAATCAAACCATGAAAACAATTGAGAAATTATACATGAAACATAATCATACTAAATAATGTCATTTTAGATTGGAAATAGTTTTGAATAAACACTTGTAATGAATTCTTCAGGAAAATATCTTTTTTTCAAAAACATTTTCTTTTCTCAAAATGTCGTGCGATTTTAAAAGAAATGAATTTTGTTGAAAATAATCATGAAATAATGTAGAGTAAGCTTCATGAATAAAATACATTATGAAACGGTAAAAATCTGTTCAATTCCGTATAATTTAAAAAAACTATTTTTCTTGTACTTTTTCCGGAAAAGTCAAAAAGTACATTTTATGGTAAACATAGGAACGATTCCTTCTATACAATGTGGTAAAAGTCAAAAAAGGGTAAAAATGACAATAAACATTCATTGGAGAATAGTAAACAACTTATGAAAACATTTTTAGAAAACATGGACATGGATGATAAACATAACCCCAGTAATTACTTACGTATAAGCAATCTTGAATGAAAATGAGATTGCAAAATTATCCCTTACCATAGGTCCAATTTCATCCGTACATGTATGAAACTTATGTATATTGGGTTTAAACATATTATTAACTTGTAACAGAACCATAATAATATTTATGAGATCATATATGATTCACTTATGACTTTATATTACCCGTTCTTTTGTCAATTCCATGTTAAAGCAGCATTTTGGGTAAAATCGTTTCATTTATCATACTTGTTGTGGCATGTTTTTATTGATATTATTATTACTTATATCATGATTTACTTACTTCAAGAATGTAAAAAATTATTTATATATCATATATATTAAGTATATATATATAATAGATAGATAAATGAAATGAAACACACCGTTCATGGAGACGGTAGGTCATACGTACACCTGAACGCTGTTTTCCTTTCTTTATTGACTTGAATCTAAGTAAGTAGATGATATATATACTTACACATAAATAAAGTATCATTATTATGTCATATATATCATTATTATTCAATATATATACATTATAATCATTATTGAATGGTTAACATGGAGAATGAATCTCATCGCGTCGTAGAGACGGTAATCCGTACGTACGCACAAGCAAAGATATCCTTCCCATAATTATTGAATGGAATTGGAGTGGATGATATAATATCACAAAATCAGTATGATTTTATAATAAACATATATAGTTAATATTTAAATCATTGTACCCATCCAAGTAAGGTGGTGGTGGAAAAACAGATTACACTACAACATAGAGACGGTATTCTATGCGTATGCACGCGCGATGATTTCGTTTTCCGTAGGATGGATAAAAGGTGAAATTGGTTTGTTTCATATTTATAATAACATACCAGTATATTATTTATACATATTTTATTACATTATAATGAATCAACTAATAAGATGAATTATAAGAATAAATAATCATGAAAGAATCGATAGAAGAGATTACCTCTTCTTCGACGCGCCTCCCCTTAACCTCCTCTTAGGGAACCAAAGATGGTCTCTGAAGAAGACCAGGACATCTAGTAGGTTTCAATGGAAGTGGAGAAGTGAAATGCTCAGGGTTTTTCTGAGCTTGAAGGATCAGATTTGTGTGAAGAGGAGAGGGAGGATGTTCCCTTTTATAAGGGAAGAGAGGGGCCCCATTGGAAACCTCAAAATTATTAATCTAATATAATTTCAAACCCCACATATAAACTTCCAAAATGACTAAAATACAAATCTCTGATGAGATAGGTCTGTAATATCATTAACCAATAAAATTTAGACATGCTGAAAATTTATTTTAAACCTTATCAACGTGATTTATCCTTCTTTAATATATTTAATTTTATTTGTGGTAATAATATTCTAAATTTTAAATTGTTATAAATAATTACTTATGTGTTTTGAATTGTCCATAATTGGGTAATTTATGAAATTTTAGACCATATAAATTCCAATTTATAATTTTTAAACATTTTTTTTATTTTTAAACAATTTAATAATATGTTATATTTATAAAATAACAATAGTGTTAATTTTGACACTATTCATTTATTTGAATTTAAATAAACTCCATATAGAGGATATATTCCACAAAAAATGTTTAATAGATTCATAACATGTCATATTCATCTAGATAATTTTTTTAGAACATTAATTAGTTCATTTAATGTTTATTTAAATTTTATAAAACCATTTATTGGATATTTCTCTTAATAAAACAATTAATACATAATTTTTGTATAATAATTTACTATACTTATTAGTTGCATAAAAATTAAAAATAAATTAATATGATGATTATAAGTCTAATATATTTCAAAATAATTCTTTTACTGGAATTTTTTATCTTAAAATCACAACATTTAAATTGTTATATTTTTTAAATTATTAAGGTGAAAACTTTGACATCATTTAAAATAAAATAATATAAGTGTCATAATCACTTTTATAAAGATCCAAATGTCCAAAAATTATACAGTTAGATGTTTATAGTTTAGATATATACTAAAATATGTTTTGGTCAGGTTTTTCTCCTTTTAATGGTCATTATTATTTGAATAAAAACTATATCACTGAATTTTCACAACAAAAATAATTTCAGCATCATTAATGTATAAGCTATTAATGTAATTATATATCTCTTAAAAATTAAAAATAAATTAAAATAACAAATAAAAACATTTTAGATTTCAAATGAGTATTTATAATAGAATATATATTCTGTATAACCTTATATTAAAAATACTTTAATTATTAATGCTTGAGTGAGACATATTTCATTCTCTTTAAAATAAAATAAATTAAAGCCCTTAATCACATCTATGTAGGGTTCCAATGGATTCCATTTTGACCCAAAAATTACTTCGGTTGAAATATAATCATCCAATTATATTAATACTAGTGTTAGGGTAATTTTATAATATTATATTTACCCTATTACCCGATATACCTTTAACTATTGTAAATAAAATTTACCGTAGTTACTATTCATAGTTCCCAAAAATAAAAAGTAGCCAATTGAAATAATTTGGAGCTAATGATTCAAAATACGGAATCCATTTTTCCAAATTCAAATTACATAAGTTGCATAAATTATTTTAAAATTAATCCGGTTGTTATGAAAACGAGTTTTAAATGTTAAAACATTGCAAAAGATTGAAATTATTTTATCTATGAATTCAATGTAAAATAAATGATAATGACTTACCTTATATTAAATGGTAAAAATATATTCTATTTATACTTTTAAACCATTAAATATTATAATTTAACCACATAAATTATTATGATGAAAAATGTTGTTTATAATTAAAATATAGCGTGTTTTTACTATTCATTAAAATGTGAATTTTATCAGAATAATATGAAAAAATTATCCAAAGTAAATTTTTATATCTTGATTCAAAAGAAGAACTTTATTTTGTCAAATTGAACTTATGAAAATGTGAAAAACTATATTTAATGCTGGTGCACCATCAAAAGGCGGCAAAACTGCATTTTTTGAAAAATACATATTTTACCTGAAAAAAATATTTTGTTCTCATACCATGTTCTAGAAAATGTGTTAGATGAATAATAATGTTATAAAATTAAAATTATATTTAATACTATTAATAACTTCTAGTTCATAAAAATATTATAATAATATATCGTTGTTTAGTGAAACCCAGTATTGCGTACTACACATTCTATCGAGGAAGGTCGTGATTGCGTGTAATGAAAGCCAATTCAGGGATGTGTGTAGTGAAAGCTTCCATTGGTGTTTTGTATAACATAATCAAAACATATTTCATTTATGCATTAAACAAAATCTATACGTATTGTTGTGTAGAATAATTTCTACAAAACGAACTTGAAATTGTGTGTAACACAAGTCAAGAATAGTGTTGCGTATACTGCAAGCTAATACGGTGTTGCGTATAGTATAAGATAATCATGGTGTAGTGTAAAATAGAATAAATAAAAGAAATTAAAAATAATATATCTCATAAAATTCGGGGTGTTACATGTACTTTCCAGTTGGGCTTGTATTCTGGCCACTTTTTACTTACTGTACTCACTTATTTACTATACAGTTGAATTTCGTTCATATCTTGCTGTATGTTTGGTTCTGTGTGTTTACAAGCTATAAAGGCAAAGCCTTCCTAGTTATAGGTAATAATCTTTTGGTGCTATTCTCCAGCCCCTAGCCTATGGAAGGCGGGCTCGAGGTATTCACGGCACCAGCCCCGTGGGACGGGTCTTGACAAATTGGTATTAGAGGGCCCAGTTCTACCATAGAACATAGGACTCTGATATTTATTTTCTATGAAGCAACAATGTTAAGGGTAATGAGTGAGGTTTTCAGTTCAGTGAGTCCAGTGTTGGTGCGGTGACTGGCGTATCCATACACCAGGACCCTGACTTCTGATTTCCAACTCAGTGCACAAAAAAATGATTGTGTGTGTGTTTCTAAGAGTTTTCTATTTTATCTTTTAATTCAACTCACAATGTATAACTTATTAACCATGGAACACCTCTTTCTTTTCATGATGCCTCCACGAAGATAGCCAACTAGTGTTCCGAGTGTTGTACGCACTGATAGCCCACCGAGCGATGAGGCCTCGGTGCAGGGCCCTTTTCCAATAGAGGCACTAGCAGTACCACTCCCCATTGGACTACTGATGGCACCGGAACCATTAGAATACCGTGTGCACACTTGAGAGAGTTTCATGAGTTCAAGTGCAAGAGGCTACCCAGGTTCAGGGGAGATACAGACCCGTAGGTGGCTGTGGATTGGCGAGAGTCTATAGCGAGTCTTCCGACTGGTAGGGAAACCAGGTGATTTCATGATGATACTTACCACCACCTTTCTATAGGAATATATAGGAAGATGGTGGAGCTGGATGCTCTAGGTTCACGAATAGGAGACACTTCTATGGGCAGACATCGAGGGCATTATTCAGGCAGAGTTTGTTCCAGCGACTCTGCACAGTATGCATATAGGAGCTTCTTCATCTACAGCAGGGCATCAAGACCGTAGATTAGTACTCAATGAGGTTCAATGACCTCTCAAGTTACTCTATCGATATGATTTGGGACCCATTCATCAGCTCCTGGACCATTGAGAAGGTGCTCAGGCGTGATATCAGGGATTCGATGATCTCACTCAACATCCCGATGCAGGTAGGGGTGTTATAGAGTGCCCTATTAGTGGAGAGTTTCCTTGTTGAGAAGTCACCAGTAGTGAGAACCACTACCAGTCATCACATAGCGTGGTCTTTTGAAGCTAGAAGCTGATAGTCATTACAGAGGACCAAGAGGACCAGACCTACAATGGATGACCGCATGACTCAGGATTAGTTGTGCAGGGCATCCAAGTTGGAGCCAGTTATGCCAGGAGCGGGAAATATTTCTCATGTGGCGGCCAGGGTCACATGGATCGTGACTGTCCGACCCATCATACAGATGATCAGAAGACGATCAAGGGACCACCCATGAATAGATAGAGGTTTGAACAAGGAGGTCCATAGGGAGGAGGTGGACGTGGAATAGGATCTGGTCATGCAGCTGGCGGTGGATGATGATTCAATATATTACCACCACCACCACCAGGATGCACACCCCAACCACATGTAGTAGGTGGACATGGGAGAGCTTAGCTTCAGGCAGCTGAGACTTATGATCATGTAACTCTAGCGATGATTCGACGTACGATCTATGTCTACTACACCAAAGTTGATGTACTTATAGATATAGGTTCAAGTCATTCATTCATTTCCACATCCCTCATTCCGAAGTCGGAGATTCCAACAGAGCAATTGGTTCAATAATTATGACTAGATACTCATACGATAGTGGATTCAATGATTATGTGTTGGTTCCAGCAGTGCGAGGTTACTCTAGAAGGTGAGAGCTTCATCTAGGATCTCTTAGTAGTGGTGTCGAGGCCATACGACGTCATCTTTGGGAAGGATTGGTTATCTACATTCCATGCATAGATTGACTGTATTAGGCACTAAGTGCAGTGTGTCTACACGGATGGGACCAGGTTTACCTTTATCGGTGAGAAGGGAGCCATTGCTGTGCTGGATGGACTTACCCAGAGGAGAGTGCAGCTGATCACTCATCAGATGGCTAGCCTTACCCTCGGAGCTGTTGATGTGTAGAGTTTGAGCTATCCTGTAGTTGTGTACCAATATGCGTATGTCTCCCTGATGATGTTTCAGGTCTACAACCTCATGGAGTGGCAGACAATTTCATTGACTTGTACATTGGGATGGCACCGATATCTACACCTGCGTATCATATGGCTCCTGTAGAGCTTCATGATCTGCTAGTACAACTACAGGACCAGCAGGGGAAGGGATTCATCCGGCCTAGTGTTTCTCCCTAGTAATCCCCGATTTTGTTCACCAACAAGGAAGATGGGATCTTGAGACTTTGTGTTGACTATCAGTGCCTAAAACAGGCAACCGTGAAGAATAAGTACCCACTCATGAGGATTGACGAAATATTTGATCAGTTGAAGGAAGAACAGTGGTTCTCGAAGATAATCCTCAGATTAGGATATCACCAGCACAGAGTGAGAGATGAGGATATACATAAGACAACCTTTAGATGTTGGTCTGTCCATTACGAGTTCTTGGATATTCCATACGGTGTAACCAATGCTCCTGTAGTGTTCATGGGACTCATGGACATGATCTTTCATCCATACCTTAACCACTTTTTAGTGGTATTCATCTACGACATTCTAATCTACTTGACTACTAAGGAAGAGAATGCCTAATATTTATAGGTAGTACTAGACACACACTGAGAGCACCAACTTTATGGTAATCTCATGAAGTTCTAGTTTTGGATTTGGGAGGTCCACTTTTTGGTACATGTCATATCAGAAGCTGAAGTTGTAGTAGATACGACGATGATTGAGGTGGTCTTACATGGGAGCCACCCAGGAGTGTAACGGAGGTATGAAGTTTCTTGGGTTTGGATGGATATTACTGGTGGTTTATTCCAGACTTATCCAGAGTTGCAGCACCACAATCAGCCTTGACGAAGAAGGGAAAAACCATCGTGTAGTTAAAGAGATTCCAGCAGAGTTTTCAGAAGATGAGGTAGAGGCTAACTATTTACCCCATCTTGAGGCTTCCATAGGAGGACTAAGGGTATGTATTTTTCTGCGATGCATCAGGGAGAAATCTCAGATGTGTCCTGATTTAGGAGTGATCAATGATCGAATATGGTTCTCGAGACCCGTGACAACATGATCAAAACTTCGCTACCCATATACTGGAGTTATCAGCTGTGGTCTTCACCTTGAAGATGTGGCGACACTGTCTGATGGGCGAACGTTTTACAGTGTACTCTGATCATAGGAGTCTCAGGTATATCTTATCTCATAAGGACTTGAACCTGATAAAACGACGATGGAATGAGTTACTCTAGGACTATGACATCGAAATAGTCTATAATCCTAGGAAGGGGAACATTGTATCAGATTCACTCAGTAAGAGGTCTGGTATACAGATACTAGGTGAGCCGACGGAGCAGCTGGCCCCTTTATGGATATCCTTTATTGATAGAGACAGAGAAGACTCTCTATAATCTTTTAGATTCACTCCCCCACTTCTTCAGTGAGTTAGGGAGGTGAAATGTGGGACGTTGACTACGAGGCATGAAGTTCTCAGAGGACATGCTCCTGATGGATTTCCAGATGGTGGGGAGCATGTGATCCTCTTCAGAGAATGTACCATGGTACCAGTGTCACTTTAAGAGGATGTGTTGATGGAGTTCAATACATCACCTCTTGTGGTACATCCAGAAGTGGCGAAGTTGTACCAGGATCTACGACAACAACACTGGTGTCCGTGAATGAAGAAAGTAGTTGTAGGGTTTGTTTCTTGGTGCCTCATTTATCAGCAAGTGACGGTTGAGCATCAGGTACCAGCAGGCATGGTTTCGCCTTTAGAGGTCCCAAAGTGGAATTGGGATGTGATATCCATGGACATAATGATAGGAATTCAATGTACATATAGTTTAAATGACTCTATTAGGGTGATCGTTGACCGAATCACCATGTCGGCCCACTTTCTACCGAATAGAGAGCAGGGTTCAGTAGAGAGCTTGGGATGCCTCTATGTACATGAGATTGTGTGTCTACATGGAGTACCTTCGAATATTGTCTCCAATCGTGATGCACGATTTACTTACCGGCTATGGAAGGGGTTACAAGAGGCTTTTTCGGATGCATCTTCATTTGAGCATTGCCTTCCATCTGTAGACGGGAAGTCAGACTGAGCAGACTATTCAGAAACTCGAGGACATGCTCCGCACTTTTGTCACTGACTTTGGTCACACCTGGGAGTATCACTTACCTTTGGTGGATTTTTCATAAAACAATAGCTACAACTCTACTATAGGAATGGAACCTTTCGAGGCATTGTACGTGCGAACCTGAAGATCACCAATGTGCTGGACTGACAAGGGTAGTCAGCACTAGTGGGGAAAGAGATGGTATGGGATACCACAGAGAAGGTGCATTTCTTCCAGGAGTGGATGAAGACTGCACAGAGAAATTAGAAGTAACATGACAACATGAGACAAATATTTCTCGAGTTTGAGGGTGGTGACCAAGTTATTCTATGGGTCTCACCTCGACAAGGTTTTACGAGATTTGGCCATGGCATAATGTTATTTCCGAGGTTCATCGTAACCTTTCGGGACCTCAGCAGAGTTGGTGAGGTGGCTTACCACTTATATCATCCACATCAGTTGCACTGGGTGCCCGACATCTTCCACATATCCAAGCTGACAAGATACGTGCACAATCCTTCTCACATCATCGACCATGGCATGTTGGACGTCGACGATAGGCGAAATTTATGGAGTTTCCAGTAGATATTGAATATCGACAGGAGTGGGTCCTTCATAGATGGTCGATACCTCTGGTGCATGTTTGTTAGCAGCATGAGAACCTCCGGGAGAGCACATGGGAGCAAGAGGCTCAGATGTGTGCTTAGAACCCCCACATGTTTACCAAGTTTGATTTGTGGCTTATAGGGATGTAGATCCCTATGGTGGGGAGAATGTAAAGACCCAGAATTTCCATGTGATTATTTTTAAATAAATGGGAATTTTACTAGTCCGGGAAAATTTACGGTGCATGATTCCAAGGCCCGGAGTTCCCAGAATGTATTTTTGAAATTTTGTTTGGGTACATTCAGTAAACATGCACGTAGGTTTTTCTAACTTTTGGACCGGTTCTCAGAATTGAAATCTGAGGGCTCCGTTGAACGCGCAGCACCGATTTTTTATTAAGAAGACATTCACCTCAATGGTTGTTGGTCGAGGGTGAAAGATAAATTTTTGGTTTTTTGTGGGAAAAATAAAATAAAATAAAAAAAATGTATTATTTTATTTTGTTTTAACCACCCTACATGTAGAATTTGAGAAGTGGGGACCACCAGACCTTAACCTCCCATTAGAGGTTACAGTGGTGGGGGCCACCCAAGGTCTAAATCTCTTCAAATCCCTCATTAATGAGAGGGATCCTCTTGAACATCCACTACATTAATTATTCCAACCCTCCATAATTAATTGTGCAAACCCTGGGTATCCTCCAATTGGAATTTTATGCCAACACAACCCATTATTGTTTCAAATTAATTAAACCAACTTTTATTGCCAACAAATTAAATATATAAACATATTTTATTTGGTTGGCTATTCATTTGTTGGGATAGTATTGGAAAAAGAAGAATATGAGAACATGGTAGAATTCTCTCCAATGAAGAACGCTCCGCCAATGATGAACGCAGACCTCCTTCAACCTTCTTCCTCGGGACTTCTTTCGATGTGGGACGTACTCATCTATAGTGAATTGACGAATGTACTACATTCTTGTACCAACATCATCAAGCGAATGAGGTAGGGGGTTTATTTGTGTAATAATAATTTTCCCATATTCTTACCTTGGTTTCTTTTGAGGTTTAGGAATGAAACGTTGCGGGAAGTTGTAAGCTTGGAGTTCTTCATTCTTGTTGAGCCATATGCTACCACCTGAACGCGGAGGGTATGGGACAAACCAATAGGGCCCGAAAATTCTGCAAATCATGTGGTGTTCTTAATGATGGAGGAGGATGGAAACCATCCAATGTTGGGGCACGAGAACAGCGGCCAACTCCTCCACCAGCCGCGACGAAGGCGCTAGTGCCGCCCCATGGGTATCGCTGCCACCCTATGGCCTCCACATCGATCACGCCACAACCTCTGTTTGCGGCCCCGCGCCACCCTGCGGCCGAGGCACCGCCCCGTGGCTGGCCAAGGTGCCGACCCACAACCAATGCGCCGCCCCACGACCTGACCGCCGCCCCACGGCCGGTCTTCCGACCTGTGACCGGACCTCCGACCCGTGGCAGGTCGGCCACCCTCATGGCCGGTCCGTGCCCCCGTGGCCAGTCCGCACCCTCGCGGTACCCTACGGGAAGAGCCGCACTGCATGCCGGTCTAGACCCAGTGCAGTGGGCTAGGTCGACCCGAACTGGGTAGGCCCAGTTCAGGTTGGACTTGGTCAAACCATGCTTGGGCCCACTACGACTCATTTACTTCTTTTGGCCATAACATTGGCACTAGGTGTCCTTTTGACAAACCGTCAGTGGATCTAGAAATATAGGAGAATAAAGGTTATTTTGAGTATACCCCACTAGAGTTTTTAATTATGATGGGGAATGGTTTGGATGGATTGAGCATGAATTCAACCGGGCGCCTTGGACTAAAAGGATAATAACTCACAGACCGAGCGTCCAATTGACGAGCCGTCTGTTGCGTTGACACCTCTATGACATGGAATCCCTTTGAGATACATCTTAGAGGGACTTAGTGGAAGTTGGTGTATCAAACAGTAACTTGTGGAGTGGATCCTTCTAGATATGAGTGAGCATAGTGCGGGAAAACAATGGTTGGCTAAGACTTGACGACTGCTAACCGTTTCAACTCGGAGTGACTCTACAGGCCCAACGGGGAGCGCCTTGGTGACGCCGCAAACCCACGGTCGGGAGAGCCTTGGTGACGCGGCTGACCCAAGGTACTCAACATGAGGACCTTAGCAGGCCGAGTGGGGAGCACCATCGTGAAGTGGAAGACCCACAGGTGGGAGCGCCTTTGTGATGCAGAAGACCCACGGTACTCGACAGGACAAGTACCTCAACAGTCCAAGGTTAATGGGAAGCAACTCTGTGTGACGCTACATTCCCACTTTACTCGATAGAGGTGGATTTCTCCATCATTTGAGGTGTTCGACGTAGTGATTGGGAATGTTACTTGATACTACCCTAGAATAAATCCCAGTGTGAGCTGAGTTAGTACCTCTGTGTTTTTCCTCATGATTGAGATAGATTACTTGATAACATAGGTATATGTAAGGGCATATACCTAAGGTTATCTGTTGATTTCATACTTTGTGATTTGTCCTTGATGGTTTTTGTGTGACCTAGAAGGTCTTGGGGTCCCTAATAAGTTTCATTATACTTGCCACTTCACGGGCTATGCTCGCACCTTGTTGTGTTGGATACAGACGGCTGGAAGCACTGACTGAGGCTCAGAGTACTAGGACTAGATGATACCTAGTGGTGGACCATACGGGTGTCGATACGATGAGGAGACGGGTGGATATGGAGTGCTGAGAAGGCAATATGTACATACCATTCATGTAGGAAACTCAGAGGACGATCCAGTAGCTGTCTTTCTCTTTCTTTAGTTGTATGGCATTTCAGTTGTACTTGTCCATTCCAGTTGGTGTTGTATTCTTGACCCCTTTTACTAATTGTACTCACATGTTTACTATACAGTTGAATTGCGTTCATATAATGCTCTGTGTTTGGTTTTGTGTGTCTATAGGTAATAAATACAATGCCTTCCCAGTTTTAGGGAATACGATTTTGGTGCTAGTCTCCAGCCCCTAGCCTCTGGAAGGCGGTCTTGGGGTAGTAACGACACGGGCCCCGGGGGATGTGTCGTGACAATGAAATCATCTATTGAGGTTCAATATGGAGGCTATACCCAATATGACATTCCGTACACGGTATGGAGAATATGAATATATAGTGATTCCTATCATTATTAATAATTCTCCTACTATTTTCATGAATTTTATGAATTATTTATTTTGCGACTACATTCATCAGTTTGTGCTTGTCTAAATAGATTATAGTATATTATATTTTAAAAAAACAAAATAGAATGAATATCATGTGAAAACTATATTAACGACCCTAGGTAAGGAGAAATTTTATATAATATTTAAAATGTATAAATTTTGGATTGAAAATGATTTAATTTTCGATCCCACCGTCTCATGATAATGTATATCAGTAGATCCAAAAATGATAGAGGATATTGAATTTTGGCCCAGAGAAACCATGGTGATTATGATCCATAGTTTTCTTGATTTTTCATAATATTAATTATTTTTTGTGATTCATTTCTCATTACTATCTAATCCTCATATAATATTTACTATAATTGGAGCGATTTTTATGTAGATAGATGAATGTGGAAAAAATTTCAAGTAACAAAATATGTGGTTAGTTATCACAATTTCACATTCTTTACCCTATAGTGGAGAAGGGATTTTCATCTATATTTATGATTCCACAAATGGAGTGGTATGTGTTTTTATGAAGAAGAATGTGGTCAAATCTTATGCCCAATGAATGTTGATGAATAATGGTCAAATCACCCTACAAATAATTTGATGTTACGTGTTATAATTGTTTCACATAATATAGGGAGACATTATATTTAAAGAGAATGTTTGATATATTTACTCATCATAAAATTTTAAAGTATAAATTCAGATATATGGTGATGAACATTCTCGTGATAAGATGGTATGTGTAGATAATAAATTATAATAGATCACTACATTACCACCTAGGTAAAATGAACAAGGTTATTGATACTTTGATTTGAAAGGATCATGATAAAATATCGCGGATGTGGATCACAAAAGATCAAATATTTATATATATGAAGAGGAGAGATATAAAAATCTAAATGTATGAGGAATAGTATTTTTTTCTCAACTAAATGTCCAACTATCTATGAAATCAAAGACTATAAAGGCACATAAAGAATATGTAGGGCTGGAAATGAAGGTTAGAAATGTACATGAGTTTAACCTTGACCATGAATGAATGATAAGGTTTAGAAATTGATCATTTTATCTTTCCATAAAATACATGAAGAAAAATTATTCAGTGAAATCTAATTGTTCTTCATTCTCTATCCATCCTAGATTTATGAAGATGTATAGTTATTTGAAAAAATATATTTCTGGTGGGATTACAGGAAGAGAGATATCATAGAGTCTTTATATGATTATATTGTATGTAAAAAACTTAAGGTTGAAAGAAAAAAGTCTAAGGGGATGTTGCATCTATTACCCATACTAGAATAGAGAAGGAAAAACATCACTATGTATTTTGTCCTTAAATTCACAAAAACGTCAAAAAGTAATAATTCTCTATGGGTGGTTGTCATTATCCATATTAATCTAGCATAGTTCTTTTTTATCCTATAAGGATTCTATTTTGATCAACATTACAGGATACAGATAAAAGAAGTGGAATGTATTCATGTAGTACAACATTTCATGGTATGTGATTGGGAACTATGGTCGAAGTCAATGTTTTACTTATTTTTTAATCAAGATCATTACATGGAATTTAGTATCAACAGTTCCTATTATCCTAAAATGGATGATTCGTATAGAAGAACAATTCAATCCCTATTGGATATGTTGAATTCTTATTATTTGGATTTAAAGGCTATTGGTATCAACACATTACTCTATTTGAGTTTTTTTAAAGTAATATCTTTCACTCAAAAATTCAAACGGATCCTTATGAACCCCTCTATGGAAATAAATTTTGAGATCTAATGCGATGGATTTTTTTTTGGATAAAAAAATCTATTCGGACCTGATAGAACTAAAGATGATTCAAAGAAGGTCAGATACATTCAGAAACTTTTTAATGATGTGGAGTTGTAGTAGAGTAATTATTATTATAATCATAAATTTGATATATATTTTCAAGTTTGTGATAATTTATTTCATTGAATTTATCCACATAAAATGTTTTTGAGATTTAGGAATAAAGGGAAAATAACACCTTGATATATTAGTCCCTTTGAAATACTTGATCATACAGGAAAATATCTTATCTCTTGGAAATTCTAACAAACCTTTATCAATTACATTATATGTTCCATTTATCACAAATGATGAATTTAATAATTTTCCCTTCACGTGTACAAAGCACGAAGGACATGCCGCTGGAGAAATATCTTTGTGAAGAGTTAAAACAGGTAGAGATTTTATATCACACAGAGAATGTACTAAAAAACAGTAAGACTCATTTGTTCAAATTTTTATAGAAAAAATAACATTTAAATGATGTTATATAGGAACATGAGAATATTTTTGGGTAGAATTATCTTCATTTGGTTTTATTATAGTGATGAATTTTGTGGAAATAATTCATTTTAGGACTGGTTGAATGTACCACCATGTGTTTTTTGGAAAAAAAATTTCGATGAAATTCAATTTTAATGATGGATTGAAATTCATGATACAATATGTTATAATTGAATATGCACTACATCTAGATAATGATTCACTATAGGAAACACCGTCTAAGCTTTTTTTAATTATGGTATTGTGTTTTAACAATACAATGTAACATAATTATTGTAGTTATCTAGATGCATAAATAATATCCTAGATAATATAATTTGAAAATTAAATTTTAATAACTGCTTTTTATGAATAATTTTTTTAGAAAAATAAAATATAATAATTATGTAATACGTAATTTTTATTAGAGTATTTATTTGTTTTGAAAATCCAATTCATTCAAAAAATAAATTTTATATTTTTTTACAATAATAAAATTAATATTTCAAATCAAAGAAATTTAATATGATAAAAAACATTATTTTTTAACTCATAATATAAAAAAAATTATGGGGACTTTTTTGGATTTTTCTAACCTGTTTCATTTTTTAATGACATGGAAAAATATTGAATTTTAAAGGAAAACATCGTTGTATTCAAAAAAAAATAGCTACATTACATTTAAATTTGGTTTTGATGTATATTTAGTTAAACTATAAATCCAATAATTAAATTTAGGCCATTGTGGTATATTTTATATTTCAATTGAATATGAAAACATTATAAACTTTTTATCTTTGTAATTTAAAACCCTTCTTTTTACCATGACTAGAGGATAAATTTAAAAATTAAATTTTCCCACATATATAAATGAAATTTGGAAAATGGATTCCATATTATTAATTAGAATTATTTATATTTTTGATGGAGTTAAATTTTTTTATTATCATAATGATTAGTGAATATAGTTTAAATTAAATTATGTCATTAATGTTGATATAGGGTATGTGCATTACATGTGTTTGTATTAAAATTTATTTTGTTAGACAACTAGGATTTTAATTTAATTAATTGGAAACCATAAATATAATCATTGGGAATAAATAATATAATAAATATCTTATTAATTATATTTTTAAATTATAAATTACATAGGTAATAAAAAATATAAGTTATGTCAGTAAAAAAATATAATCAAAAAATTGAGTAAGCAAAATAAATAAAGAATAACATTAAAAATGTATTTT
The DNA here is from genome assembly GCA_963277665.1 of Viscum album. NCBI lineage: Eukaryota > Viridiplantae > Streptophyta > Magnoliopsida > Santalales > Viscaceae > Viscum > Viscum album. The sequence goes on from OY728156.1 coordinate 1,817,077,569, forward strand.
TTTGGAAGAATTTCGTGAACTATAAATACCTTCCCTATGTTAATGTTAATTTTTAATCACATTTTATATGAGATACCTCACAATTTTAAAATAATTTGGGTATTTTTAAGAATATCACTCCTTAATTCTAAAAGGTCTCTCACTCTCCCACTATCTTCACAACAATAAAGAGATTTGGCTTGAAAATACCCTTAAAAATTAACTTCACAACATCCCTCCTATAATCTTATAAACCATTACATAGGCTGAAATCCATCCAACAAAGTCTTTTGGGAAAACCCAAAGTAGATACTTGAAGAAGAGGTAACATTCATTGATGATTGTTTTATTTTATTTTATTTTTCAAAATCCTAAATTTTTTTATATCATGATTATATAATAAATTAATTATCTTAAATATACATATATTTTTTTATGACTGTGGTATGAACTAAAAACATAGATGATTTAATCAAGTGGGTTATGAAATCATCATTCATGTGTACGAAAGACTACTGCCACGTGAACCGATGTATTTGTTTTTCAATTACCACCTATCATTGCGGGGAATAATGATATGATTAATATTTATATACTTTTTATATGATTTTTATGATGTTTTTAATCACATATAATTAATATATAACACATAACATTATTCATTCCATTTTTTGGGAATATGATAATATACTTATTTTTTATACAGAAATATTGTCTTTTGACTCATTTTGATTTTATTAATCCTTACATGAAATGATTTAAGGATGGGTTTAAGATTATTATTTTATATCTAGGATATAGAAATTATACATTAGTTATAATAAACATTTATATAAAATTTATTTTTCCTTCTTTCAATTCGTCAAAAAAATTGAAATAATGTTAATGCGTATGTACAGACTACAATTTTCATGAATGGTGTATTTCATTTATTTCCATGAAATTTTATGGAATACTATATATATATATTGAATATATATTTTATTTAAATAATATTTTACATTATATATATTATGAAATAATTAACTACATAATAGGGAAGATAATATCAAGTCAAAATAAATATTTACAATAAAGTGGTTATTACCTAGAACATAATTTTAACAAAGAATTGTTAATAAAAGGGTAATATAAATTCATATTAAAATCATATCTAGTATTATATTTATAAATACGGATCTATGGTATATTAATAATAAACATATATTTGATATATTATAATTATCAATGAGTAAGATGAACGTCAAGACTTTAGGTAATGGAATTTTGACTAAATTTTCCTTTGATGAGTCACATGTTCTATTATGCACTTATAAACTATTATGAGGTCTTAAAATTTAAAAATGACGTGTTAGAACTGAAATAACATTTTTTTGAAGGTATTTTGATATTTATATATTTTTTTCATTCATGGGGATTATGATGCAATGTTACCAATGTTGTAATATTATTTTGCTTCAATCTCTTCATTTATCAGGATTATTTATGATTATGATTCCATTTATGAAATATTATGATAAATCGGCCAATAATTATCATGAATTCTCATCTTCTATGTTGAATCATGATATATTCATGTACTTATACCATTTTTCAAATCATTGATTTTTAATATTACTATGAAACTAATTTTAAGAATATATAATGTTAATTATCTCTTCAGTCAGGAATCTATTTTCTTACGAAACCATGTTTTCAAATAAATGTTTTCATTTTAATTTATAAATGATATTTTAATTTCATATTCGAATAAATCTTATGGAAAATTTTATTTTTCAAAAACTAATTTAAATGATATTGAAATATTACTTTCTATGTTTCCAAATCTATTTTTAGTGAAAAAGGTTTCTAAAATGTTTTATGTTTTAAAAATATCTCTTCAATGTGTGAAGGTTGTTTTACTCAAGAAATGAGTAAAATTATTTTAAATAATAATTTATAAATTTTCTATGTGGTATTAAAATAAAATTATTCTGTAATATATTTATTTTTTTAAAATATTGTATTTAATGAATGACAATTTTACATAAGAGATTATCCATGTGATCAATCAAAATACTTCTCTATATAAGATGAAATCCTTCGATATAGTTGTTCTCTGATAAAATGATCATGAAACCTTTCACTAATACATAGGTGATGATATGATTAAATGTTTATAGTACCCATTTTATTTCATATGTTATGGTATGATGAATTTTTATGATCTTATGTATCACATATGTAAGTTGTATTATGTGATTAGTTGGACGTATATATCCCTCCAATGTTATGGGTAAGGAATTTTATATCTTGATATAGATAATGATAAAATGGGGACTAAACATAGTTTAGTAATATAAGGTTGGAATGGTTTCTAAACTAGGTTTAGTAATATAGGGATTGAATATGGAGTGATCATGGTTTAGTAAAGAATTTTTTCTACTATAAATGTATTATAATTGAACCTTTACAATGATGGAAATCAATTTAAATGATTTTTTTTCATGTAAAAATCAATATATTATACTCACATGGATCATCTTACTTTATTCCATTAAGGATAATGTCATATAATATTCCATTAATTATTATATTACTCATTAAAATGATCTTTGATATGATTTTTTGTGGTTTAAATTGTTATTATCATGTTCGCATACCCTTGTGTTCATGTTTTTCTTACATGTCTCCCTTGTTTTCTCCTACTCTGTATCTAATCTCACTATTTCTCATGTTTTCATTCCCCCAATTTATGATGATATGTATTATCTATTATATGTATAGATAGGTTTATTATTATGAAGAATATAGTGATAGATGGTTTGTCTCACTTATAAACTAGTGTCTTTGTTTCCATGTTTCCAATGGCAATAAAATATTATAGTTCTCGATCATTAGTTAATGAAATATAATAAATATTATAAAAAAATAATGTTATATGTACATTTGAAAATAATTATTCATTATAAGTATCATTAATCCATGAATTTTTATGTAATCTTGGTTAGTACATTCCTTGTAATCCAAACGCATTTGTTGGGTGTGGTGTTTATAATGATGTTACTATTAGATCTAGAGTTCAAGTTGTTTTTTAAATTTTCCCATAAACCTGAACATGTTTTCTCTTTAATCCTATCTCATCTAGGATCAAGGATGGTTTAATGAAATCTAATTGTATAATTATTATATAATTATTATTATTTGTTATTAATAATAATTTCAAGTAAAAATAAATCATTATCAAATAATATATTGATTTAATCAATATATATATATATTATATTATTTATAATAACGGATAAAATAGTTATTAATATTTTTTTTGATTTAAATGTTAATAAAGATAATAATATTATCAATAAGTAAATATACCCTGTCAATCTATTACTAAACAATTTTACATGTATATATATAATATTTATTGGAATTATTAAAAATGAAAATTATTAGTTTTATCTATAAATAATATAGCCAATTTCAGAGTTTTTACCACTAATTTTCTCAAAGGGACATAGGTGTTGGTAAAATTGTATACGAGATTAAAATGCAACCATACCAAAAACTAAACCCCTAATAAGAAAATAAAAATATTTTTATTGTTCAAGAAGATCTTATAATGTTCAAATCATAGTATAATTTAATGTTTTTCTTTAAATGGAATATAGGTTTTCAAAAATTTATCAATTTTTAATAAATAATTAGTTGTAAATTTCTTATGGTTTATAGGTAAAATAAATGACATCACAAATATTATTTTTGATTCAAAAATATTAATACAATGGACCAAAAATTGAATAAAATATTGACATGAAGGATGAATGAGATGTTAAAATATATTCTCCTAGTCATGATATAAAATTTTCTACTTTCCGATAATGACTTGGAGTTGAAAATAAGAATAAGACAAAATTTGGGTGAAAGAGAAGTGGATTATGATCAATTTAAAATAAGTTTACATAATTGAATTTGAAAATAAAACTCATAAAAAAAGTATTCTTCAGTTGTAGAATGATATTTGACTTATCATGCATACATGAGAAAAAACAATATCATGCTTAAAAGAATGAAAATAAATGTGTGGTATCTATATAAATTAACAAGAATGGTTTTTAGTGATTGTATAATAAAAATTGGGTGTACTAATCACATGGTGAGGATATGTAATATGCAGTTATATGAGTTGAAAAATATGTGAAATAAGATTCATTATAACAAAATGAATGGGAGGGAATTTTATTTTGAGACATTCTTTTTTAACCCTATCAATTATCATTTTAAAAATATGTAATTCAATCAAACACTATAAAGAGACATGTAAAGATGGTATAAATATTTACCCTTATTTTTGTAATTATATGTTAATACTACTGGGGAATATGGTCATATTTATTTACGAATAACGATACATATTAACCCTTATCTTTGAAAAGTAAACCATGTAAATTTTTTATGAACGTTTATTTGTGTTCATCAATGTGTTTAATGAGATTAAAATTCATTTTGATTCCACAGATATTGTTGGGTTTTCTCATTCTAAATACATGAATGTACTTAAAACATTAATCATGTTATTATAAGGTGTTGAATCCATCCCTATGAAACCCTTCATTTCAATGAAACATGTTATTTCTAGTTTCTCATGATTGGGTCCTAAGATATATGTATTTTGGTGACCAAATCAGGTAAAAATTGAGTAATCATATCATGTTCTTTGTAGGGAGTGGCCTCCCTGGTCCATATTTATGTACATGTTCAGTACCACAAAAAAGACATATGCAATTCGCTATCCCATTCCCCACCAATATGATGTTCTGTAACTATCAATTTTGATAATTTCGATGTATACTCATCATATAAATAACATATTTTCTTAAAAAATTGAAACCCTTGTAGGGTAATGGTATATATTTTAAAATAAACTTTTTATATTTTTTTTATAAAAATAAATTTTAATTTTTATAGGTTTTTATAATTAAATATTAATATCTCTAACTAATATATGTTATTACAAAGGATAATGTGGAGGGAAATATGGTATTTATATTATATCTCAACTCAATTAATGTTAATCAATTTTTTTAATTAAAAACTCAGGTAATAAAAATGAAAAATAATCATGTCAAATAAGGTTTCTGATATTACATATCGAAAAAACAATTGTTGTGTATGCATTATAAAAATATTTTTTCCATTTGTGATAAATTATTTTATAATAAGTTTTAAAATATCAAAAATAATAACTATTAAATAAATATTACTATATTTTTTACATTTATCATCTCCCTAAAACATAATGTTCTATTAATATTCTATAATTATTTTTAAAAAATATATAAAAACATACACCAATGTTGTAATAGGTCATTCTTGTCATGGAAGTGTAACCACATTCAGTATTATATGGGAACCTTGAATATCATGATATTTCATTAAATAAAGTAATAATATATTATAATATTAAATTAATATTTTTTACATTTACCAAAAAATATACAATAATTAAATTGGATTAATTCATCAAGTAAATGAGAAATAAAATAAAATTAATTTTAACTGAATGAAAAGAATTTCACAATAGAAGTATATGACAAAAATGGAAAAAAAGTTTTTCACATGACTGTAACTAAAATTATTTAATGAAAAAAATTAATAATATAAATGTCAATATTCCATAAATATGAAATAACTCAAGAAATCATATAGAATAAAATATTTCAAAAATACATATTTAATTTACTAAAAATCAATCAAATGTATTATACAAGAATTATTTTAAAATATTACATCTAAAATCAAAATAGAAAATAAAAGTCGTATTATTAATAACATGAACAGATCCAACATAGCATTAATGTTTAATGAAATACTATGTGAGGAAAATAAATATAGATGCCCATTTTTTTATTCTAACCCTTCTTTTGTATATTTTTGAAGATGGGGAGGGGATGAGGATTCAATGGAGTTGTGTTTTCTATACCCATAATATAAATACCCCCTTAAAAAATAATGAAATGAAAAAAATCATAATATCAATAGACATTTTAGAATAGCGTATATGATCAAGACACCATGAATCTTATCAAAATAGACTCTAAATAGAAAATGATTATTGAATAATTAATTAAGTCACACCCAACACAAAGAATATTTATGGAATGAGAAATTATATTAATTTATAGAGAAAAAATTCGTTCAATAATAAGATAGAAGGTAGATGAACTCACAAGTTACAACTAATTAATAATAACTACTCAAACTGTTCATAAAAAATTTATGATAATTATCACAAAATATGACACCTATTTATTAGATATACAAAGACCCCATAGTAAATAAATAATTTGCACATTTATTGTCCTTTCTATAAATATTGATTCATCGTTAGTTTTTATTTCAATGGGTTAAATTATAATTATATCTATTACTATTGAAACTATATCTCCATCATATATTAATATATAGTTGTTCATCATTTTTTACTTTTACAATCTAACATCCCACCAAAATTGACCTATTTTATTATGATGTCAATATTGTAGCAGCATATGTTCTGAACTAGTTTAAAATTCTTGGAGAATTTGATATTTTCATTTATTGAATGGGAAAAATAATTAATTGATCATAAAAATGTAATTTTGAGTGTTGTAACCATTAAGGTTATTTTTATATGGATTTTAATAGTTAAGAGGATTATTGAGTGAGGGGACCAGTTTTAGCAGTGTTGGGCCCCAAAAAATTAGTCTTTAGGGAAGTAGACTATGGAACACTGTTTTATGAAACTCTGTGGTCAACTTTGGGAAACCATGTTGCCTAGTGTAGGGGTGCAGGGGTGTGTCCTTCAGTTTGTTTAACTATTCCCCGGAGAGAACACTTCCATGAAATGGTAATGAAATAAATTATTGTGGAAAACCTCATGAATTTAACATCTCATTCTCAATGGTGTTCATAATTTTTTATGGTGTGGGAGTTTGATAGTGTCAAGAGAACAAATTTTGCAAGGTTTTCTAAACCATGTTCCATGCCCATTGTGCTGTTTCTCTAAGAAATAGTGAGTAAAAATATTCATGCACTAGTTTCCTAACCATACACCTAAACATGAAACTCATAAAAGGGAAAAATTTACCAATTTCTAATCAACCCATAAATGTTTTTCACACCATTTCTCCATTCATTTCACTTATTAAACCTCCTCATACTGTCCCTCTTTCTTCCCTCATCCTATGGTGGGTTCTCCCTAATTTATGGTCAAAATTAAACATCGTTAGGTGAGTTAGAAGTGTATCAGTTAGTTATCAAACAGAATTTCATCATTTCATCCTTTTTTCTCAACATCTTCATCCATATAATCATGAGATATAATTCAATATATTTTTTGGGAAGTTATCTAATATTATGATTTATCTTATTACTACAAAAATAAATGCTTAAAATTGGATGGGAGGACTTTCCTAATAATTAGGTAACTGGTTCAGTTTATATTCCTTTATAGTTGTTCTATTTATAAAATAGTATGATGTGAAAAATTTCAAACTTTTCACACATCACATCAAAAATGTGGAATTAACTATACATATATTAAAACCATAATATATTAAGTCTATGTGAAATTAATTTCAGCATCATATGTATTCTTCCTCAACTCAAACAATCATGTCAGTTGTTTTAATTATATGACCATGGCCCCATATGATTGTCCTTGGAATTAAAACCACCATTTTACTTTTATCAACTTCACTACATAAAAATGAATTGGAAAAATAAGATTACACTAATTATATATTGTATGGAAAAATCTCTCAGCTTACCATCATAATTTAAATAATTTTTTAACACTTTCCTTATATGTAAAATAGACTTTTATTTGTAGTTATATATTATTGGAAATCTATTCCCTTAGACATGATTAGCTTCTTATATGTAATGAATTCCTCGTTTATAATTTTATACTGAATTAATTGTTAGGATTGATCGATACACAGTCATATTCCATGTCATTTTATGTGATTAATAGTAATAATGGAATGAACCAAAGGAAATTTAAATTATACCATTGAATGTGTGATTTTGTGGCTATCCAAATTATCAGTAATTTATTTTAAAATTGAATAATCAAAATGAATCATTTGTAAATGGAATGATTGAAATCTCAAGAAGTTTTTTTTATAAAATTAAGGTAATGTATTAATGGAGTTATAGTACACCTAAAGATATGTATGGTTCATTGTTAAAAAACACCTAGTCTAATAGCTTATAGAAAAGTGGGATTACCATATACTCGACTATTATTTTAATACCTAGTTTCGGGTTGTGGACATGAAATTTTCGACCCATATTTTCAAGGATGTTGAACATGAAGATTGAAGTTACTTGGTTTTATGAACATGAAATTACACACCACATAACTATGAGGTTTGGAATTTTCATTAACTTTTTTACTTGTGATACTCAAGCATTATTTCCCTTACTATACATGAGAGAGATGGGTATGAAGATTGTTTTTAAAAATATGAGACTATTATGATTATGCATGGATTCTTGGGTTGTGACTCCAGTCCTATATAATTCTATATATCTTTATAAATCTATATATGTTTATAAACATATTTTATATATGTAAATACACCCTTATACTTGTACATGTTTCTATATAGCTACGTGGTAAAAACTATTCAGAGACATTTCTAGCTCACAAAAAAACATGATATAGTCAACCAGATGTCCATTAAGGATCATGTTTCCACATGATGGCATTTATTTATTTTATTACTATTCATTTATAATAAATATAAAATTATTTATTTTATTTTCGAGGAATATATTGCTTTATACATCGTTGTTGGTGGTCTACTAAGTATATCCCACACCCTATTTGGGCCATCGTTGGATACCCAAACAAACTTCATAGATTTAGGATCAGAACCTTGGAATATTTTGTGTGAAATTACATGAGTACCATAAAATATATAAATATAGTGATAGGACGGGTCTCATGATTCTCATAGTTATAGGCTTTTCGGATATGTTATTTTCATTATCCATGTTATGTAAAACATGATGTATGTCCATTGATGGCATTTTTATCAAGTACATACATAGTTCACATTAATGTATTATTGATAGTCAATTATTATATGCTATACTACCATTATTTATTATTTATTCTGTTTTATTCATCATGGATCTGGAGAAAATAGTCTCATAATCATTCCATCATTCAATATGTTATACTAGTCAGTATCCTCTAGTGTAGTAAGAGGTGATATTTAGTCCACGTGGAAAACCAACATGAGGGACCATTTTAGTTGATCCCAAGTCAAGATAATACTAGTTGTATCAAATCCCTTTTCCATTGACATACAATTTTGGTATTTCTTATGACATACTAGGAATATATAAAAAAAATTAAATATAGCTTATGTCAAGGTTTGGAAAACCCTCACATGACAGTAAGGTGATGTTTTTAGGGATGTGATTATTTATGCTATAACTATTCTAGTTTATTTTTATTTCACCAATGATGATTTTCATACTTATGATGTTTATTTATTTTGGATTTTTTATATTTACCTCTTCTCATAGCACAACAAGGGATGATTTTTCATGCATCATTTTAATAAAAAAAGAGATTCACATGCATGGTGTAGATGATGCCTTATATATTGCATTGCTAAACTAGATGGTAATTGATCATTTTTCCATGTCTTATTAATCAACATGTATACCTATATAATTTTATTCAATAGTTTATTATTATATTCCTATAATTACTTTCATATGATTTTGAATAATTTTTATGTGATGAATAAACAATTAGATCTTTAATTATTGGAATGAACCTAAAATGTGTATTCTTATTGAACTTTATTGTGGAACCTTAATTATCCCATTATGAAATTTTTGGGCCATGTAACATTGGTATAATTCAACAAAAATTCAGTTTTTTTATTACATCAGTTTAAAAATATATATAATGTCTATGGGCCTTTCAAAACATGGAATGGTATCCCATATAAAAAACCATAACATTTAAACTACTTATATTTTTTAGAGTGAATGTAAATTTTTTTTGATGATATTTCTTTTTCAATTATATCTTATAAAGTATAGTACCTTTATAGAATGTAAATGGAATATGAATCCTACTAATGTATGATCGGCGTATAAATTTTAATCTTACATCTAATAGAAAATGGTTATTATTAAGCACTTATGTAAATTACAACTTATAGGGGTATGTCCACTATAATATAGCTTGATGAACCTGATAAATAAATCCATAAATGAAAAACATTACCCATTAGGTCAATTGAGGCATGTTTCCTTTGAGATAAACACATTAAGAGTGCATTAAATATTAAATTTTTTTCGTAATGGTATTTATATAAATGGAATTACTATTATAATTTTTAGAACATTGATTCCATAAATTAATAGTTGATTCCTATTTAACTAAACCTGTAATGGATTAGTATGTCCTTTTTTGGCCTCACTACCTTCCACATATATCATAGAACATAAAACCAGAGTGTTATGATAATGAAAAATGGAATGGTGAATTTACACATTAGTACCCAATTATATTATGTTAGGTATAAATGTATTGTAGAATTTTACTTCACCCATCCCCATTAATTGATAACTGATCTCTTCTCTTCCTTAATAATTATTATTATGAGACATACATTAATTAAAATTTCAATTTAATACTAATGGTGATTTCCAATATAAATGGTTATATTGATTTTCATTATCTAATCCAATAATGATAATTAAATGTAATAAAAATTAAAACTAGGTATTAAAATAGTTATTTATATGATATTTTACCTATTATATTTTATTGATTTAAACTATATAATTTAATTAGTTCAGTTTTATATATAAATGGTATGTGATATACAATACATATGAGATGTGTTATATTAATTAATAAATAATAACAAACTAAATTCCATAAAATGAAACCATTTAATGATTTTCCAGCTGGAACCCTTATGTAAGGGTTGGATTTAGTTTACCTTAGAAGATATCTGGGATGAGAGAAGGGTACTTTCTTGTAAATATTAGTTTCCCTTATTTTTCACTCCCAACATACTTATGGATGAGTGGTAGAGACCACTGACTTCTTTGAAATGAACATAGTTTAATGGTCAATTTCCTATGTTAAATAAGGTGTTACTGGTTGGGGTAGTTTCATTAGTGATAGTAAAATGATAGGATTTTGAGCTGAGTTTTAGACATGGTAACTCTTATATGTTTGACTATTTGATTATGTTTGGGATCATAGATGTTGTAATGACCCCCTTGAATAAATTGGTGGGTTTATGGTAAGTTTTCACTTAAGGGGTTATTACCCTGTATGAATACATAATGTGTTTCGGCGCTTTGTCATATAACATAGAAATTTTTAATATTAAATGTCAATGAATTTCATACTATTTTAATATTACCTATTTTATAAAGATTTCTAGGTGCGTTTGATTCTATATTAAGAAAACACTCATCTGTGAAATGGATCTAGTTCTAGAAATCATATCACTGGGTGTAATTCCTTGATTCCATTACATTTAATACCGACCCTTGTACAATTGGTGCATTTTGTATTATTGTTTGAAATTATTGAGATATGTTATCCCATGTTTTAGGTTTTCCTTATTGAAAATGAGTTCAGTTTTATATTATTTTCATAAAAAGTTCATGTACGGTTATCAGGGCTTTCAGTTTCAAAATGCTAACACCTCTACTTTTTCAAAATCACCATGAGTTCTTGGGTATCAAGAGATGCTTCAATGGTATAACCATTTGGGAGACAAGACTAGTTGACCAGTGGTTGTGAATTTTATGTTTTTTGTGATAAATTCCATTACATTGTTATTTTTTGATAAACAATGGCATTGGTATGAGCCCGATTTAATGTGGAGTTCCTACAGAGATCCTTTCGTGTTAAAGATTGATATTTAATATAGATCAGTCATCCTAAACATGGTGATGAATGAACTATGGAATCACGAGTCATTTATCAAACTATGAGGTATGGGATAGTACACCCCCTCTTAATGATAGGTTTGTTCATTCTGATTTCATACTAAATATAATAAAAAAATTGATGATCGATGAATGTCCAGATGCAATCCATGAACCAGTGGTTTTGAAAAAGATGAACTTGTGGATATGATGACATGGTGTTATGAGGTAATATTAATTTATATAACAATGATATGGGTTCATTATGAATAACTCGATGATACAAGATTGTTGAACCATTGTTGAACCTAGACACACACAACCTAGACACAGGTTATTCGGTGTCTTGTAAGGAAAATATTTCTTGAGAGATGATAGCTTCTGTTAGAAGGAACTATATATTCCAATAGATAAAATTATTATTGTACTCTTAGTATAAAGGTTATCATTATACATATCATGAAATCATTATGAACTTATATGAAGGAATCGTCTTTACGCTGAGTTATCTATCAAATTTTCTTCCATGGTTGATAGAATTACAACTTCAGAGTTGTGATCAAGGATTGGTTTAAAATAATCAATTCAGTGTGTGGAATTACCATGTAAATTTAAGGGTGTGACCCTCATTGTAACTTAAATCCTTTTGAATGTCATCGTCTCTATTCCCAAAAAGCTGGAAATAGAGATAAATGATGTTTCTGTTAGTTCTTGGGATGAGTGGGTTCTTAGTAATTCTAATAATTATATTTGTTCATGGGTCATGGTAATACTTTTTATCATATTTTTGTGTGATAACTATGATTCCCCTATTGTGGGGAGTGGTACATCATCATCTAGTATATGGACCTCATCTGATAAGGGTCGTGAGATCATGTGGACGGTCATTCTGGATCTCATATGTCCTTTAATATAGAAATAAATGTACAATTAAAATCATCTATAATTTCATGGGGGAGTAATGATTGTATATTTGGGTGAAATCCAGATATGGTTGTTAAGTCCAGTTTTGATTATGATTATCCATTGATGCTAGGTTGGGATAGAGTGAGTGTGGTATTATAACATGATGATGATTTGGTATTGGGAGATTGTTTGTAATGGAAACATCAATTAAATTCATGTACAATATTCAGTGATCATGCTCAGCATAATGATGGTATACCTTGGGATGAGGATCAGAAAATTGATTTAGTGATGCATAATACATGGGATCCAATCATTTTTTTAATAGTTTATAGGAAGAAATTCAACTAGAGTTATCTAAAAAATTTGGTTGTGGTTGCTATGGAATCCCAAACAACACACCATCAAGATGAGAATTGTGGATCATTAAAGGCGGTCCATGGATTTTCATGTAAAATTTAGTGTGACTAAAAAAGGTTTGTTCCATTGTAATTTTCCCACTCATTAATTTTACTAACATTCAGTAAAGTTTCTAGGACACTAGAGATGTTCTTAAATATGAAATTATGATGGTTGAGTTAGCATGATTCAAAATTAAACCTATAGTGGGAAGTATCACATTGTTCATGAAGAATGTGATGATGATATAATTGTGTCTTGTGATCTATGGGACTAGGTAAGAATCATGTTATGATTTTGTTAGTAGTTATGTTTGTTGGATAATGATTCAATAGATTAAGTATAGCCTGTTTAATGTTATCCTTTGAGGTATATTAGGTGTTTGGAAATGTGATGTGACCATTTTAATGATACTTTAACATATTAGTAGTTTGGATTGTATTTTCATGAATTCATAATGTTTCTCAAGGATGAAAAGTTCAAAGGTGGGGAGAATGTACCAACCCATTTTTTGAACTGGTTTAAAATTCTAGCAGAATTTTAACTTTTCATTTAGAGGATGATCCAAATATCAAATTCACCATCGGATTGAAATTTTATTAAATAGATAACATATTGTGATGTTTTTATATGGGTATCAAGTTATTATCTGATTCATTAGTGATCTAATGAGGTTTTTGAGAATTAGTCCATGAGAACTCAATTTTGGGATTGGAATATAGGGTCACATGGTATTTTGAATAGGTGTGTCCCACTAGGGGAAACGATGTGGTCATGTACAAGGGTGAAGGGGGTGTCACACATTTTATTAAAAAATGAACCCTAAGACACATGTCCATGAAATAGTTATTCGGTTAATTGTAGTGGTGAACCACATAGATTGTTTATGTATTTCTTATATATACACTTAACTGTGCATGGGTGTTGAATCGAATGTTCAAAATTGATTGATAGCACATGTTTTTCTCTCCAGGTGAGTAGCCCATGTGGGGTGTGGATCCATAATAGAGAGAGATCAACATTTGGTTCATGGTTTAACTACCAATTTGGCATAACCATTCACCTCATTAATAGGGGAAATATTAATTTTTTTATATATTACCTAAAATAGGGTTTTGATCAATTTCCTCCTTCATTTAACACATTTTCTAAACAAACATCCTCCCTCCTTCCTCCACCGTTCCATGGAGTGATATCCCTTGTTTTTTCTGAATTTAATATTGTATCATGTCTTGGAAGAATATCAGTTATTATTTAATATGTCTTGACTATTTTCTTTATTTATCTCACAATATTTCTCTCTTTTTTCATGAAAAATTAGATCGCCCAATTTTCAGGGTGTTTGTATAATATGTTGATTTCTCTCATTCTTGATCTAATCAACGATTGATAATCTATGAGTGGAAAATCTTAATCGTGAGTTTGGTGGTATAGTTTCATTCACATTAGTGTTTCAATTTTTTATTAAATGCTCTTTTATTCCATGCACCACACAACTAATGAATCTCCTGATATTTGTGAAATTCATTATGTAGATATTACCACTTTAATATAATTACTCTTTCTGCAAATTTTTTTATTATTAATGGTTTTCAACCTTGACTAGAACACCATCTTTTTTGTGTCAATTATATTCCCATGGCCCCTTATTCTTATTCCTTGAATTGAAACACCCTTTCTCATGTAAAAAATTGCCACTTATAAAATGAAATGGTTTAATGGGATTATATGAATTATAAGCGATGTGGATGACTGAATCATATTACGATCATTATTTATATTATTATTAAACCCAATAACCTCTAACTAATATGTTAGATTTGTGATAGTGATCTATTAATGGAAATATTAACACCTATATATGATCAACTTGTCAAATGTAGTAATTCCCACTTATTACTTTTATGTGGAATGATTTTTTTGGTTAGACCGAGAAACCCTTGGGTCCTAGGTCATTTATATGATTAAGGATTATAATGGATTGACCGTAGACACATTTCAACTGTACCATGTCATGTGTCATTATGTGAAATTTAAAATTATAAGTACTATATATAAAAATGTAATATTCATGATGACCCATATTTAAATGGCATGATTGAATTCCCAGGGTATCATTTTGTAAGTAATAATGATAAAATATTATTCATCAAACACTCCACCTTGAGTGATGTTGTGTTCCTATTTTTAGAAACCATAATATAAGAGATCATAATGAATGTTGGACTACTATATATGTCACGACCTATCCTCAGGGCCTGTGTTGTGACTACCCCAAGCCCGCCTTCCATAGGCTAGGGGCTGGAAACTAGCACCAAAGACGTAAATCCCGACAACTGGGAAGACATTGCCTTTATAAAAGTTATCCAAACACACAGAGTACAAGCATAAGTAATACACTAAGACCAAAAGGAAGTCCTGAAAAGTAAGTTGACCATAATACAAACCCAACTGAATGTATAGATATAACTGAACGAAAGTACAATAGAAAAAGACAACAGCAGGAAGAACAGAAGTAGCTCTTGGGTCATCCTCCTCGGATCCTACCTGAAGGGTAGGTACAGATAACGCAGCTCCTGTATCGTCCACCATAGATCCTACCTGAAGGGTAGGTACATATAGCCTCCACGACGCTCTCACATGTCAACCTCTTCCGATTATCGTCTCGTCGTGAAGTCCACCTCTGGATACTGACTCGTCATGTGGTCCACCTCCGGGTCCAGGTCCGGCCCGCTTGGGCGTGGCCCAGCCCAGCTAGCGCAGCCCGGCCCGGCCTGGCGGCTCGGCCTGGCCAGTGTGGCCAGGCAGCTTGGCCGTAATGGCCGAGCGGTAGGGGGGGTGCTGCCCCCTGTGTGTAACTGTGGCCCCCATGTGGGGGGCCGCTCCTGTCGGCCAGCCGGGGGTTACGACCCCTGACCCTTCTCGGAAGCCGACCGGCCGGTTGCTGCTGCCGCGGGACCGCCAGGGTCCCGCCCTCCTGCTCCGGCGTCGGCGGGCGGAAGCCGGCCGCCACTTCTTGCTCCACCGCAGCCATAGGCTGCGGCCTTGGTCTGACTGGCATGGCGCGACGGCACCACAGCTTGTTCGATTCCAATGGTGTGGCGCGACAGTGCCGCGCTTCCTCGCCCATTCTCAATTATTTTCCGCGCGGTGCATCAGCACCGCGCTGCCTTGTTCGTGCCACAAACAAATCAAAGAAACAAGAGGGGGGAGGGTCGGCCATGTTCGTGTGGTCTAACCTCCTCTCGTTATTGCGATAATAGGAGGCCCAATTTGAAACGATGAAAGGCGATAGAAATAACCATGAACAAACAAAATAACCCCTACTTGATGGAATCGTTGAACAAAGGTTTGTCGCGGAATTGGATGTTGCGAAAGAAGTCGTCGCGGAAGGAGAGGGTCGTTGGCGTCTGGGTACATGGAGTCGCATCATCAATCTCCGAGGAAGGTGTCTCTCACTGTCGTCCTTCATCAGAGGTCGGCGTTCTACGTTGGGGACGGTGCGTTCTTCGCATTCTTCAAGGAGGAAAAACGTCCTTCGGAACATAGAGCTTTCCTCTCCAAATCCTCTCGCACCACAAACTATCCTCCCAAGAAATAAGACTTAGTTTTATTTAATTAACAATCAAGCCAAAAATTCATTTGAAATTCAAATGAATCCAAGAATTAATTACTTGAAAAAACTACTCAATTAGTTATTTGACTTTATTTAAATGGGGGTTTTCTTTTTGAGAGTTACAAAATTAAGAGGGGAAAAGTTATGAATGTTAGGGGAAGGTGAGGGGTTGGCCTCGTGTGGGCCCCACCCCACCTTAATCCTCTCAAAGGTAGTTAACAACAAGTGGGTCCCACCCCTAACTCCCTTACTTATGTTATAACCACATAAGAGAGGGGAAAAGAGTTGTGACACAACACTTAATCCACTTAACAAGAAAAGAAAATATAATTGCAAAATAATTATATTTCTATCCCTTAGTTTTTTTAAACAACTCATCCCAAGAAAACGAAACTCCAGAAAGGGTCTTCTTAATCAATTACCGGCACTACGGTTTCATCGGTGCCCTCAGATTTCAATTCCAAGCACCAGTTCAAAAGTTAGAAAAACCCTCTCGTTCGTTCACTGAACGTACCCAATCTAAACTTTGGAAAATGATTATGGGCACACCGGGTCTCAGAATCAGGCGCTGTCAAAAACTGAGTTCTTGTAAAATTCCAAAGAAATTAAGAAAAAAAATTCCATGAAATTTCTGGGTCTTTAAATTACTCCCACATCAGGGATTTACATCCTCGTAAAGCTTTAACACAAACCAGGAATACAAAGGCGGTACTGAGCATGCATGTGATCATTCTACTCCCATGTGCTCACCTGGAGGTTCCCGTGCTGCCTACGAAAGCGCACAAGAGGAATCAAACGTTCTCGTAGGACCCGCTCCTGTCGATCCTCAACCTCTACTGGAACACCACAAAAGTCACCCCATCGCCAACATCCATCTCCTCATGGTCGATGATATGCGAAGGTTTGTGCTCATATCTCCTCAGTTGAGATACATGGAAGTCGTCGTGCACCTGGTGCAACTGAGGTGGATGGGTCAAACGGTAAGCCACCTCGCCTACCCTGCTGAGGTCCTGAAAATGTCTATTGATCCCCAGAGATAACTCGCCACCATGGCCACGTCTCCGTAAACCACGTCGAGGTGAGACACATATAAGGACATGTTCGTCATCCTCAAACTCTAGAGGTCTCCAATTCCTGTTTGGAACTAAAACTCAAAACTCCTGCTGCCGCGAGGGTAAGGTTGACCGACTCAAGAGTGATCAGACGCACCCTCCTATGCCTGAGATTATCCTGTGCTGCCTGGGTTTCCTTTTCCACGACCAAGGAAAACTCATCCCGACTTCGTAGTTAAACACTAATAGAAAAACAGGTATTCGCGATGGGTCATTTGCGACGGGATCTCATCGCAAATGGCCTACTGCAACGGGGGCCCGTCGCAAATGGCCCGTTGTGGAAAACGGCGTCGCAACAACAATTATTTGCGATGGGGCCGTTGCTAAAGATATTATTTGCGATGGGGATCCTTCCCGTCGCAAATATTACTCTGTATATTTGTAAATAAATTTAAAATACTATTTGCGACGGGCATAGTATCCCGTTGCAAATACTATAAAAAAATAAAATAAATAAATTATTAATAAATTATTTTAATTAATATATTAATTATCGAATTATAATTCAAAAATAAAAAATAATAAAATATTAATAAATGATTTTAATTAATATAATAATAGAATTATAATTCACAAATAAAAATAATAAATTATTAATAAATTATTTTAATTAATATAATAATAATAGAATTATAATTCAAAAATAAAAAATAATAGAATATTAATAAATTATTTAATTAATATAATAATATTAGAATTATAATTCATAAATAAAAAAATATTAATAAGTTATTTTAATTAATATAAAAATAAAAGAATTATTTTACATTCAAATATTAAAATAATTCAAATATTACAAAAAAAATGTAATTAAATTATAATATTATAAAATTTTAATATATATATATATAATTTAATATTATAAAATATAAATAATATTATTATTCATATTAATATTGTTATTTAAAAATATAATATTATTATTATTTTATAATGAGATAGAAACTACGAATAGAAAAAAAATTCATATTTTGATTTAAAAAACTTTATAACATTAAAACAAACTGTAATCTGAAGGAGGGGGGAGGGGGGAGGGGGGATCTGCAGATGCTGGTGGAGGAAACACCGTCCCTATAGCATGAGTGAGTCGGTGCATGTACTCTATCTGCTCTTGCTGCTGCTGCTGCCACCGACTCATCTGCCTCTCGTACAACTGCTGATGGCGTTGACGTTCCTCCTCATGTTGCTACAACTGCTGACGCATCTGCTCCTACTCCTATCAGAGACTTTCTATCAGTGCAGTCTGAGATCACAACTAATCCTCATACTGTGTAGCAGAAGAAGATGCACGAGCTCCTCTCGAGCTGGACGCTGACATCGCAACACTTCCATAATAATCTCCGGGAGTCAGTCGAGAGTTGATACCAACTACCCGGCCCTTCTCGAAGGCATACTGGGTTGCCTGCATCCATTCCGCCTCATTAAACTGACATCCAGTGGTCTGATCTGATGACTCGGCCTGACTCTCAGGCCTGGTCTGTGACGCTGCGGCCTTATATGACTCCTGTAGTTGCAATTTAAAATTAAAATTGTGAATATATTATATGCAGTTAATTTTTATACTTTAAAACAAATAATACTGACCATGATGTGATGCTGACGATCACCTCGGAGCTCCCTAGTAGCAGGATCACTATACATCTTCCGATATACGTCGTACTCCGTAATATCGAGGTGCTTGGCAGCCTATAAGAATAAAAAATGTACTGTTAATATTTATAGTTATATAAAATATTTATAAATAATTTACGTACCAGATGATGTCTATGAGTACTGAAATAACAACTCCCAGTCCGATGAGTCACCTACTGTCTCCCCCGATTCTGCCTCCCCACCGATGATCTCCTCTGAAAGGCACCACTCAACCAGTGCGCACATAATCCATCCCATACATGGGATGAAATGTACTCTGGTCGGTGTGCTCTACATGACTCGTCCAAATTTGACACTCCTACTATCTTCGTGGAAAATTTTCTTAAATTATGCAAAAACTGACGAAAGCGATCACGCATGGCCACCTCCCATGCCTCATGGATGGCGTGACGCATGGTATCCATGATCGGATACCATAAACCCTACAAATAAATCAAAATATCAAGTTACAAATTAAATAATTTTCAAAATAAAAATTATTTATTTATGTACGTACCAACCAATGGCCGAACATGGCCTGCTGCACATCAATGGGAATCTACTCCCATGTGGTCCACGACTGAGAGAAATATTTGCGCAAAATAGCGCTGCCCTGTCCGACTTCTATATGTGGAAAACTGTAAAAATAATAATCATTTATTATGTGAATAGATTAATGAAATCTTAGTCAAATCCACAGGTTATCACACAGGTTATCACAGCTCCGTGTGCGTGGATCAAACCCAAGACGTGGACGTCACTCGGGGATGGGGTCAGGAATCATCAATCATGAAAGACTGCGCCCCCTCCGCGTTCTCACTGGAGTGCCTGCAGGCTGAGTGTCATCTGCTAGCAACTCATCTGCATCGAAAGGCAGGTCAGCATTCCCCATCTCAGGAAATGTGTCGTCATCCATCTGAAACAGAAAATTTTAATGTTGTTAGAAAATAATTGATAATTACTATTATATATACATATATATATTATGATTTTATATAACTACCAAGGAATTCTATTAGTGTTCATCTTCATCGTCATCTTCATTTATGTCAATGTCATCTTCATATTACTCCTCAACATCATCGATATCCATTCGAGTTCTAGTTTCTTCATCTCTTACCATTTCAAATTCCTATGTGACATCATTAACATCATCATCATCACCGACTCTTAAATGCTGGGTGTCGTCATCGATACTCATGTCTCTTTGTAAAAAAGATTGATTTTGAGTACTCTCTTGAAAAACTTCAATTCTTTTCACATCAGTGAAAGCACATTCACATTGACTAAACTGATTGTCTCGAATTTTGATTTTTATTACACTCCACCAATCAGTCAAGTCTCTTGATGTAGCACAATACTTTGCGTAATAAACTTGATGTGCCTGTTGAGCCAATAAGAATGGTTCATTTTCTGCGAGAACACTTTTACATTTTATATCGATGATTCCATGAGTCGGATGAACATGCATGCCTCTCTCT
This sequence comes from Viscum album, assembly GCA_963277665.1. NCBI lineage: Eukaryota > Viridiplantae > Streptophyta > Magnoliopsida > Santalales > Viscaceae > Viscum > Viscum album. The sequence continues at coordinate 1,817,098,640 of OY728156.1, forward strand.
GTATCCAACCACCGACATTTGAACATGGTTATGTAATATTTTCCAAGATAACAGAGTTCAATGATTTCATCAAGTATGCCATAAAAGTCAACTTCATATTCTCGATGATGAGATCCTCTCAAGCTAAACATTTCCTTTGGGTAACAGTGTTTTAAGAAAAGAAAATATCTGGTCAAAACAGGTGTTTGAAATTACCTTATCTGATTTGATAGCCATAAATTTTGCAACTGCTTCTAATTTGTTCATCTTGCAGCCAGGATATAATGCATCCTCAACAGACCTCAACAACTCATAAAATTCAGACGGTGCCAACTCAGGATTTGAATCTATATCAGCCAGAGTTTCTGTTTGTTGAACAGATGAACCTGCAACATCATGTACTAAATCTTGAAACCGGGATGGATCCGGAATCAAGTTGGTATCACCTACTTTGGAACTGCATTCACCGTGTTGATACCAAAAAACATAATCTGGTTGAAAACCAAAACGCAAGAGATGTCCCCGCACTTTGTCAAACATGTCAAATGTTCTCAATGCACATTTTCTACAATGGCATTTTATTTTGCCTTCTGAAACAAATTCTGGATTTGATGCTGCAAATGATAAAAAAAGTCTCCACACCCTCTATATATACTGGATTTAAACCAGAACCGTTTGAATATCTACGTTGATTTATCTTTATGCGGTCATCTAATAATGACTGTTGACAACCTCGTTGTTCCATATTTTTCTATAAAATATAAAAGCATTACTAGTTTTGAATAATTTTTTAGAAAAAACACTCAAGAAAGGATTGAATATGTTGAGAATAAAGCAAAACTTGTTACAAATATTGTTAATTTTAATATTATATTGATTTTTTATTTTTTTAATAATACTAATATAATTTTTTCATAAATATTAATTATATAATAATAACATTATTACATTATTAGTATATTTTATTATTAATATTAAAATAATATAATTTTCTATATTATATACAATTCTCCTTTCATCTTTGTGTTTAACATTCTGTCTCCACATTTAATATTTGCATTCACTTTCACCTCTCCATTGGCGAGTAGGTTGATAATTTTGAAAAAGAATGCAAATATTACATGTGGAGACAGAAAACGCATAGATGAAAAGAGAATTGTATATAATAAAGAAAATTATATTATTTTAAAATTAATAATAAAATATACAAATAATATAATAATGTTATTATTCCTAATTATTGGTAATTATTCCTAATTATTGGTAATTACTCCTAATTATTGGTAATTATTCCAAATTATTGGTAATTATTCCAAATTATTCGTAATTATTCCTAATTATTGGTAAATATTGGTAATTATTGGTAATTATTGGTAATTATTGGTAAATATTGGAAAATATTGGAAAATATTGGAAAATATTGGAAAATATTGGTAAATATTGGAAAATATTGGTAAATATTGGTAATTATTGGAAAATATTGGTAAATATTGGTAATTATTACTAATTATTACTAATTATTACTAATTATTACTAATTATTGGTAATTATTACTAATTATTACTAATTGTTGGTAATTATTACTAATTATTTGTAATTATTACTAATTATTTGTAATTATTGGTAATTATTACTAATTATTGGTAATTATTGGTAATTATTGGTAATTATTGGTAATTATTGGTAATTATTGGAAATTATTGAGTATTATTGGTAATTATTTCTAATTATTGCTAATTATTGCTAATTATTGCTAATTATTGCTAATTATTGCTAATTATTGCTAATTATTGCTAATTATTGCTAATTATTGCTAATTATTGCTAATTATTGCTAATTATTACTAATTATTACTAATTATTACTAATTATTGGTAATTATTACTAATTATTTGTAATTAATACTAATTATTGGTAATTATTCCTAATTATTGGTAATTATTCCTAATTATTGGTAAATATTACTAATTATTGGTAATTGTTCCTAATTATTGGTAATTATTACTAATTATAACTAATTATTAATAATTATTGGTAATTATTACTAATTATTATTAATTATTGGTAATTATTACTAATTATTACTAATTATTATTAATTATTGGTAATTATTATTAATTATTGGTAATTATTATTAATTATTGATAATTATTAGGAATTATTGGTAATTATTACTAATTATTGGTAATTATTACTAATTATTGATAATTATTACTAATTATTGGTAATTATTACTAATTATTGCTAATTATTGCTAATTATTGCTAATTATTACTAAATATTGCTAATTATTGCTAATTATTCCTAATTATTGCTAATTATTACTAATTATTACTAATTATTACTAATTATTACTAATTATTGGTAATTATTACTAATTATTGGTAATTATTACTAATTATTGGTAATTATTATTAATTATTGGTAATTATTACTAATTATTGGTAATTATTACTAATTATTACTAATTATTACTAATTATTGGTAATTATTACTAGTTATTACTAATTATTGGTAATTATTACTAATTATTGGTAATTTTTACTAATTATTGGTAATTATATCTAATTATTACTAATTATTACTAATTATTATTAATTATTGGTAATTATTATTAATTATTGGTAATTATTAGTAAATATTGGTAATTATTACTAATTATTGGTAATTATTACTAATTATTGGTAATTATTACGAATTATTGGTAATTATTACTAATTATTGGTAATTATTACTAATTATTGGTAATTATTACTAATTATTGGTAATTATTACGAATTATTGGTAATTATTACTAATTATTGGTAATTATTACTAATTATTGGTAATTATTACTAATTATTGGTAATTATTACTATTTATTGGTAAGTATTACTAATTATTGGTAATTATTACTAATTATTGGTAATTATTACTAATTATTGCTAATTATTACTAATTATTGGTATTTATTACTAATTATTGGTAATTATTACTAATTATTACGAATTAGTGGTAATTATTATTAATCATTACTAATTAGTGGTAATTATTACTAATTATTGGTAATTATTGGTAATTATTACTAATTATTGGTAATTATTACTAATTATTGGTAATTATTACGAATTATTAGTAATTATTACTAATTATTGGTAATTATTACTAATTATTACTAATTATTACTAATTATTACTAATTATTACTAATTATTACTAATTATTACTAATTATTACTAATTATTACTAATTATTACTAATTATTACTAATTATTACTAATTATTGGTAATTATTACTAATTATTGGTAATTATTGGTAATTGTTACTAATTATTGGTAATTATTACTAATTATTACTAATTATTACTAATTATTACTAATTATTACTAATTATTACTAATTATTACTAATTATTGGTAATTATTACTAATTATTACTAATTATTGGTAATTATTATTAATTATTACTAATTAGTGGTAATTATTGGTAATTATTTTTAATTATTACTAACTATTGGTAATTATTACTAATTATTACCAATTATTACTAATTATTGGTAATTATTGGTAATTACTGATAATTATTACTAATTATAGATAATTATTGGTAATTATTACTAATTACGGATAATTAGTGGTAATTATTACTAATTAGTGGTAATTATTTGTAATTATTACTAATTATTGGTAATTATGACTAATTATTGGTAATTATTATTAATTATTACTTATTATTGGTAATTATTGGTAATTATTACTAATTATTCCTAATTATTGGTAATTATTACTAATTATTAATATTTAGTACTAAATATTGGTAATTATTGGTAATTATTGGTAATTATTACTAATTATTCCGAATTATTGGTAATTATTGCTAATTATTAATATTTAGTACTAAATATTGGTAATTATTACTAATTATTGGAAATTATTAATAATTATTGTTAATTATTACCAATTATTGCTAATTATTAGTAATTATTACTAATTATTAATAATTATTGGTAATTATTGAAATTATTACTAATTATTTGTAATTATTACTAATTATTAGTAATTATTAGTAATTATTACTAATTATTGGTAATTATTGATAATTATTACTAATTATTCCTAATTATTGGTATTTATTACTAATTATTAGTATTTATTCTTAATTATTGGTAATTATTACTAATTATTCCTAAGTACCATTAACTATGAACAATGAATACTAATAATTTAAATTTATTAAGTAACAAAACAATGTAAACATAATTAAATTACAACTAATTAAGAATAATTGAAACTAATAAAAAAATTAAAATAAATATTAAATTAAAATGAACACAAATACCTTTAAAATTGATCTGAGGTTGATCTCTGATCGTTGTTGAAAACTTCAATATCAACTCCGGAAAAAAAATTAAACTCAAGAAACACTGAACTCTAAAAATAGAGTTTTGAGAGAAGTAGAAGATGGATTTTGAGAATGAATGAAAAAAAACGGAAGGGGGTGTATTTATAGGTTAGATTATTTGCGACGGGGCCTGTCGCAAATACCTTAGCCCGCATTTATTACGGTCAACAGTTAAATAGTTATTTGCGACGGATCCCGTCGCAAATACTAACCTGCCGACATACTATTTGCGACGGGAATATACCCCCGTCGCAAATATCTTTTACCGCCGCCGGTTATTTGCGACGGGCGGTAACCGCCCGTCGCAAATAACTTTCCCGCGATTTGGCGCGCAAAGAGCGCTAGTCCTTTTGCGACGGGGAAAGCTAACCCATCGTAAATAACTACTTATTTGCGACGGGGGAATTTACCCGTCGCAAATAAGTTTCTAACGGGACTATGTGCGACGAGATTTATCCCCGTCGCAAATAACCCGTCGCAAATGCCCATTTTTCCCATAGTGAAACCACAACCTTTTTTCCTAATACCATCAATTTGTGTATGAACTGTGATTGCCCAGTGCATAATCAAACCAACATCGTAAGGCCTCGACGCTGCCACCAAGAGATTCCTACCGAAACTCTCGCCTCGAGGGTTTGACCACACTATCGGCGTTAGTGTCATTATCGAGTCTTCTCCCAAGGTATCTCCGTACGTGAGGGTCATGTCTACGGCTTGCCGGAAACTCTAGGTATGGGACAAGATTGTGAAAGGAATGAATGATTCATATCGACGTCTGTTACTACGGCAGCTAGTAGTGGGCACAGACTGTCCCTTGAATAATTTTTAGAGCAATTTGGTCACACTCCTTGACCGCATGCAGCCGTACTCTTCCCCAGCCCTCCAGCTCACTGAGCCTGGCGGGGGCAACAAAGGTGGGTGGTTGTAGCATGTTAAAAATGTACACCACCTCAAGCTTCTCTCCTAGATCTGCATCCACGTCTACTGCTTCGCAGACTCATCTCTCCTTAAAGCTTCCTCTTCTTGAAACATTTAACTCGCCCGAGTCTCTAAGACTGGCGCAAATTTCTTGCTTCTTACTGCCATGTGCAGTCTTCATCCACTCCTGGATGATCTGTACCTTCTTTGCCTATGATCTGTAAGAGCTTCTAAGATTTCTCATTTGCCGAAAAGAGAAACTCAGTCTCATCCCATGGATGAACCACTCCCATTGCTTAATACAGTCAATCCTGACATGAATGATGCATTCATGCCATGGATGACGTCGTAAGGCCTCGACGTTACTACCAAGAGATCGAACCGTCACTCTCTCCTCCAAGGGTCGACTCACACTATCAGCATTAGTGTGAGGACATTGGGTCTCCTCCAGTAGAAATCTTGAATGTGAGGTTCAAGTCAACAGTTTTAACCGTGACCTCTCAGTATCAACCGAACAAAAGGATAGGAAAGAAAAAATCACAAAGATAAGTGTCTTTTTTAATAGCAGCTCATAGTACAAGACACAAATACAAAAGCAACATGGAACTAGAAGTACCAATAACAAAAAGGTATCCACTAGTTCCGCTCCTATCCACCTGCTTCCGGAGCTCTACCGCCTTGTCCACTGCTCGGCTGTTGCTCAAACAACCATTGCTGCTTCTGTTTTGGTGCCTCCTCCAAAGCCTGCGGATCAACTGTGCGGGGGGTCGGATAGTCATGTGCCAGGTGACCCTTCCTGCCGCATTCATAACACTTCTTTCTCCTCATACGATTGGATCTGGTCCTCTTGGACCTCTACATCATCTGTCTACTTCCTACAGATGACTCGACTACTGATGGAAAATCCTGCGGCATAGGCAGCAGCTCCTGAACACACTCGGGGTGTAGAGTCACTCGTATGAACTCCACCCTGAAGAAGGTCTCAAAGCCTTCCCAATTTAAGGTCATATCATCGCAAAACTGGAACAAGTGGCTCTGCCTGCTGCTGTCTGAAGGAGGCTGGCAGCAAAGACCACCATGAAGTCTGCTGGCGTCCCCACTAGCCTGAAGACTCTCACCACAGCCTCCATCCAATCCTCAGTCGCCTGCGGGTCCGTCTCTCCCTGGAACCTGGGTGGCCTATGGCGCTAGAACATGTGCAGCGCGCTCAAGCGGCGTGCATCGCCTACTTCTGGGACTAGTGGCATCGGCGGCCCAACGTATGGTAACCGCTGGTGCCTTCGCTGGTGCCTCAACTGTAAGAGGGCCCCGTACCGAAGCCTCATCCCTCGACAGACTGTCAGTATGCACATCCCTCTGGGATCTACCTGGTCGTCTGTGAAAAGGAATACTAAACGAAATAGACATAACACAGTCGAATGATTATACCTAGTGAGCTGACCTGGTTTGAGCTGTTTTAAGGGAAAACTTTGAAAACACACATGCAATCAGTGTTTTCATGCACAAAGTTGGAAATCAGTTGTCAGGGTCATAGTGTATGGATACGTCGGCCGCCCGCACCAATAGTGGACTCCCTGAACTAAAAACCACACTCGGTACCCTAAACATTATTGTTTCACAGAAAGAAAATATCAGAGTTATAAGTTCTGCGGTAGAACCGACTCCTTTGATACCAATTTGTCACGACTCATCCTCGGGGCCTGTGCCATGACAACCCAAAGCCCGCCTTCCATAGGACAGGGGCTGACGACTAGCACCAAAGGCGTAAATCCCGATAAATGGGAAGGCATTGCCTTTATAAAAGTAAACAAAACACACAGAGTACAAGCGGAAGTAATACACTATGAACAAAATGATGTTTTCAAAAGTAAGTGGGCCAAAATACAAACCCAACTGAAAGTACATCAGAAAAAGGCATCAACAGGAAGAACATAAGAAGCCCCGGGGTCATCCTCCTCGGATCCTACCTGAAGGGTAGGTACAGATAAAGCAGCTCCTGGATCTTCCACCATGGATCCTACCTGGAGGGTAGGTACAGATAGCGTAGCTCCTACATCGTCCACCATGGATCCTACCTGAAGGGTAGGTACAGATAGCCTCCACAACGCTCTCGCCCGTCAACCTCTTCCGAGTGTCGTCTCATCGTGAAGTCCAACTCCCGATACTGACTCGTCGTGTGGTCCACCTCCGGGTACCGTCCAGTCCTCGAACACTCGACCTCCATCAGCACTGCCCTTCGTCGGTAACCAACACAACGAGGTGCGGGCTTAGACCGTGCATGGGTGAGTATAACGATACTTAGTAGGGACCTCGAGACCCTCAAGGTCTCTCTAAATCCAACAAGGATAACCACCAAGCAGAAACACAACAGATAACCCTTAATTAGGTATAAGCCCATACTTATACCTAAGTTATCAATTAACCCATCTCAATCCCGAGGAAACACAAAGGATATCAAATCAACGGATAACCACTACTTAGATATATGCCCATACATATACCTAAGTTGTCATGTGACCAATCTCAATCATGAGGTAAGCACATAGGTCAAACACTCAGCTCAAACCAGGATTTTCATTATCGAAACTATAACTGCGGAAGAGAACAGTCTCTGGAGAGTACAGTGATCCTATCACATCTCCGAGGTACTGCTCATTAACCTAAGACTGCTGAGGTACTCCTCCTGTTGAGTACGCGGGTCAGACACCCAAACACAGTATTTATTCCGGCCGGGGTCTGCCACCCAAACACAGTAGTGCATCCCCCCTAATAGCCTGCAGAGGTACTCTTCAGATGAGTACCGCGGTTCTGCACCCAAACTCAGTAGTGCTCCGTCTGCCATGGGTCTGCACCCAAACAAAGTAGTGCTCCGTCCACTGGGCTAGTCGACTCACTCCACGTCGATTCGGTCAAGCAGTCGTCAGGTCTCAGCCGGCTACACGCTCTCCATACTTCATACGCTCATCTCCGGGAGGGTCCGCTCCACGAGCTACTGGTCGATACTCCATGTATCACAAAGTCCCACGAATAAGTATCTCAAAGGATCGCCGTGTCATGGGGTCTCAACGCAAAAGACGGTGCGTCAATCAGACGCCCGGTCTGTGAGTTATTAGCCTTTTCGTCCCAGGGGCCCGGTTGGTTTCATGTGCAAACCAACCCAGCCATATCTCAATTGTACCCCGAACTCTCATAGGGTATAATCATAGGGACCGTTTCTCAACTTGATAACCAATGTCGCTGACGGTTCGTCAAACAGACATCCGGTCTGAAAGTTATCAACTTTTTCGTTCTAGGGGCCCGGTTGGATTTCGGGTACTATATGACCCGTCCATACTCCAACTGCATCCAAATATCAGGCTATGTATTCCAAAATTTCCATCTCAACAAGAATAATCCAAAAAAGTTTACGGCACGTTTATCGGACGTCCGAAGCTCAAGTTATAAGCGTTTCCGCTCCGAGGGCCCGATTGGTTTCGTGTACGAACCACCCCGGCCGAACTCAATGTTCTCCGAAACCTTGAGTGTAATATACCGAAACGACCGTCTCAATCCAAGTATCACATCACAGCAGACGGTGTGTCTATTGGAGTTCTGCATCCCATGTTAAGGGCAAAATACCGAAAGATGTCTACGAATAGGGGGTTCGAGCCCGGTCCGACCCGGGTCCAGGTCCGGCCCGCTTGGGCGCGTCCCAGCCCGGCCTGGGTGTGGCCCGGCCCGGCCAGGCGGCTCGGCCGTAAAGGCTGAGCGGTAGGGGGGGGCACTGCTCCCCTGTGTGTAACCGCGGACCCCATGTGGGGGGGCCGCTCTTGTCGGCCACCCGAGGGTTACAACCCCCGACCCTTCTTGAACGCCAGCCGACCAGTTGCTGCTGCCGCGTGACCGCCGGGTTCTCGCCCTCCTACTCCGGCGCGGGCGGCCTGATGCCGGCCGCTACTTCTTGCTCCGCCACGGCCTTGGTCCGACCGGCGCGGCGCGACGGCGCCACACTTCCTCTCCCATTCTCTATTATTTTCTACACGGTGCATAGGCACTGCGCTGCCTTGTTCGTGCCGCAAGCAAATCAAACAAACAAGAGGGGAGGAGGGTCGGCCGTGTTCATGCGGTCCGACCTCCTCTCATTATTGCGATAACAGGAAGCCCAATTTGAAACGATGAATGGAGATGAAAATAACCACGAACAAACAAAATAACCGCTACTTGATGGAACCGTTGAACGAAGGTTCGTCACGGAATTGGACATCACGGAAGAAGGCGTCGCAGAAGTAGAGGGTCATTGGCGTCGCAGTACACGGCATCGCATCTTCGATCTCTGAGGAAGGTGTCTCTCACTGTCGTCCTTCATCGGAGGTCGGCGTTCTTCATCGGCGACTGTGCGTTCTTTGCGTTCTTCAAGGAGGAAGAACATCCTTCAGAACTTAGAGATTTCCTCTCCAAATCCTCTCGCAACACCAACTATCCTCCCACGAAATAATACTTAGCCTTATTTAATTAACACTCAAGCCAGAAATTCATTTAAAATTAAAATGAATCCATGAGTTAATTACATGAGAAACCTACTCAATTAATGAGTTGACTTTATTTATACGGGGGTTTTCTTTTTGAGAGTTACAAAATTAAGTGGGGAAAAGTTATGAACGTTATGGGAAGCTGATGGGTTGGGCTTGTGTGGGCCCCACCCCACCTTAATCCTCTCAAAGGTAGTTAACAACAAGTGGGTCCCACCCATAACTCCCTTACTTAGGTTATAACCACATAAGAGAGGGGAAGAGAGTTGTGACACAACACTTAATACACTTAACAAGAAAAGAAAATATAATTGTAAAACAATTATATTTTTATCCCTCACTTTTTTTTAAACAACTCATCCCGAGAAAAAGAAACTCTAGAAAGGGTCTTATTAAGCAATTACAGGTGCTGCGGTTTCATTGGTGCCCTCGAATTTCAATTCCAAGCAACGGTTCAAAAGTTAGAAAAACCCGCTCATTCGTTCGTTGAACGTACCCGAGCTAAACTTCGGAAAATAATTCTGGGCACACCATGCCTCAGAATCCGGCGCCGTTAAAAACAGCGTTCTTGTAAAATTACAAATAAATTAATAAAAAAAGTTCTTTGAAATTTCCAGGTCTTTACAATATAATGGATTATTATTGAGGGGAATTAGTACGAGTTCTGGACATTATATTTTATAACCCCTTAGTCGAGGACATTGGATCTGGTGACTCACGTCACATAGGTTTATCAATATAAAATTACACACCCTTTGACTAGGATGTTGATAATGACACTTATCATTATTAATTATTAAACTCGATCATTGAGTCTTTTAGAATTCTTGATTCAAATGGCAGGAATCCCTAGTTTAGAATATAATTGTCTTAGGATTATGCATGGATACTTGTGTTACCTGTTGAGTCCTAGATAGTACAATATATATATATATATATATATATAAATGTATATAATATCTATATATAAATAATAATACATATATCTATACATATATAAATGGATACATTGTTACACCTGTTTAGTGACATATCCGTCTTTGGCAAAGAAGGTGTAGTCATCCAGGTGATATTTAAGGATATTGATCCTAACATGATTATATTTATTTATTTCATTACATTAATTTTCTTATATATATAAAAATATAAATTTAATATTCATAGAATTTAATTCATTAGAAATAGTTTGTGGAAGAATATTGAGTATATATCTAACACTATTCAGGCCACCATTGGGTGCCCTGCAAACCTCATTGTTTCAGGTTGAGTATCATGGATTATGGTTTTTGTTGTTACTTTTGTTCAATGAATATTATGGGAATAAGTCTAAGTTGGGGCTCAGGATGATCATCGATATAACCTTCATAGATTTTTTCTATTTTTATGCATGTCATGTAATACCTATTGTATGTATATTACAAAACATTATTGCATGTTCATTCATGGTTTTTATTCATCTATTATTGATTATCTATTATTATATGTTATTTTAACTTTATTTGTTCTTTCATTGATTATATTTATCTCTCCTATATAGGGTATAGTCTCCCCAAATCACCATCATTAAACCCTCTTTGCTAGTTTGTATCATCTAGTCTATAGGGAAATACAGATGAAGCGATGTGGAAAACCAGAACGGGGAACCATTTTAGTGAATCCCAGGTCCAGATATAACAACTATGTACGATGATTCATGAGCACTTCAGCATACCCACTAACATTATCACAATAGTGTTTATGAAGAGAAATTGGAAATAAGTATTAGTATTATTAAATTATTATCTTGGTGTAATGTATCCTACATATAAAAATCTTATTCTTTAAAAATAATTAATAAATTTTCTACAATATAAAATAATTAAAAATTATTTTCAATTTATAGAATATTACAATCGTATAAAGGAAAAATAAAATAATGTTCATCTAGGATAGTAAATTAAGATAATAAAATAATTTTGTACGATGAAATGATATTTTATAAGAAATAATTATGCAGATTGTGAGGCCAAGTTTTTTGTAATATTCCTAATATACTCAACTGTTTCCTAAATTTTTTTTATCAAAGATAACCATCACAAATAGTCGATGGGTAGATTATTTTTAATGTAATTTATCATATAACTATTTGTTTACACTGAGCTTTTACAATGGATTATAAATCCTTTTTACATTGTAGACACTATATAAATTTAAATCTTTTATGAAAATTATTTTTGAAGATTGGTGTTTTTTAGAAATAATCTTATTCTCTTTTATTTAATCTTGTATGTTATGTTTTTATGATTGATTATAACATTTATCTGACATATTATTTAATTTTTATGGATATGTTTATCTTCATCGTAAAAAATTATTACAAACTTTTTCACTTTAAATCCTTATGGGATAAGATAAACATAACATACATACATAATATAAAAATTTTCATTAATGTGCATTAAAGTCTCATAATAGAACACACTTCTAGAACCTATAGGTTTGGTTTCATTATAGTTTATGAAAATTTCTATATTATTCATCAACATTACATCAAAATATCTATTCAAATTTCACCACACATGAGAAATGGTTGAGCTTATATGCTTAGTTAGGGGTAAAGCATAAAATATCTAAATCATGAAAAGAAAAGATACTGAAATGAATATTAGAAGTGATTATAAGAAGAACAAGTCCATATGTGAACAAAATTATGTTCCATAATAATACCATATGGTTATAATAACTAATAAAATGTGGAGCATAAATCACAAATCATGATATAAATATTTTGGTACAATCTATGAAATGAGTAAAATGAATATTTTATGAAAACAAATTTTACACATGTATATGAAGAGAAAAATAGTCTCTTATATTTAGGAAAAACTCTAATACATTCAATTGATAATCAAAAATCATATCCTATAAAATATTAGACATGGATAACCTATCATGACTCATAATATAAAATATAATTAGATACAAGTTTGTATCCAATTAACTATAGGGATAGATAATATAGAGCATTATTTTTACATATTATGAAACCATGCATTTGTTTACCACAAGAACATGAAAACATCCAAAATCCATCATATCATAAGTAACCTAGGAAAATGAAATGAGTTTCATAAAAAAAACATAACACATATAAATAAATAATCTATAGAAATAAGTTGGATAGTTTAATCAGATCATGTCACTATAGTAAAATAATAAAAAAAATTAATATTGAAGTAGGTGACACACATTAGAAGACCATTAAAATTTTATTTATAAAATATAATGTAATATGTATTAAATTTTGATTACCCATTTTAAAAATTAAGTTTTTTGAAACTAAATGAGAAAGTAAAAATTTTAAATTGGATAAACTAGAAACATAGAAATGAAGATTGATAATTAATAATTAATAAAATATGGAGTCAAATTAAATAAGAAAAGTCATAATGATGGTGGTACAAACAATTTCCTTTCATACCATTTTAAATTTATCAAAACAATTTGAAATAGACCTTATAAAATCATATATGTTGAGAAGATTATAGCTGTAAACAATATAAATAATAAGTATGTAGAGTAGGATGATTTAAAATTTAAATTGAGAGATAAAGGTATTTCCATATACAAGAATAATTAAATGGCAATTGTGTATAAATGATTGTGTAAATGGGAAAGAAATTATTTAAATATACTATATAATTATGAATGATGAAAAGTTTACAATTAGATAGAATGTTCATACTTATTCACCAAATATATGTCTTGGAATCGATAATATATTGTTTGAAGACAGACTGAGAGAAAAAACCATTCATATTTTGTGATGTATGCATCAATTATCAATGATAGGGAGAACATGGAATGTATTTTTAAATCCCATGATGTAATTAAAATTGAGATGATAACAACTTACCGTTATTAATAAATCTCATGAACGTTCATTAACCTATTGTATGTTATGCATAAGTATATTAATAACTTATTTAAGAACATTATTAATATGTAGTAAATATTATATTGTACATACAAAAGAATTTATAATTTATTTATCTAATATATTGTATTCTATAGAATGTGTTTTATAAAACACAAATCTTAAATAAACCATGATACACTATTATGTGATCGTTAGGACTTAGCAGTTTGGTTTTTAGGGATAAATTAAAATAATGGTATTATAAAATATATGTTTATTTTTTTTCATTTTTAAAACAAATTATTAATCATACATTTATAATTAATTGGTTGAAAATAGAGATATTGTATTTAAATATTTAAAAGAGTTATTATTTATAAAAATATTTTTAATGAGGATTATATTTGTATATTAGTAGAATAAATAAAAATTATTGATACATTTTATAATTATTACATTATATATCCAATTCAATGAATTTTCCTTCATTTAATTGATTTTCCTAGTTCATTAGTGAGAAAGAATTCATTTTTTTCTTCATAAATACAATTTAATCACAAATGGTTTTTATTATATTTTGTGTGCACATGTTAAAATTAATTTATATCAAATTAATAAATTATATATTCAATAATTGATTTCATTATTGATGTAAAAATTTAATTATATTTATATTATCAATTCATGATATTTCTTGGAAATTATTTGATTTTATGTGAATAGTGAAAATATTTTTTTTTCAAATTCTCTCACTTTTATGGTATTATAAATGATTTAAAATTTTTTTTAACATTTTTATTGTCTGTATATATGTATATGAAGTCAAATAATATATTTAAAAAAATTATTTCAAATTTTGGAATCCATTATAGGATTTTATAAATAAATTTAATTTTCGTCGAAATTAGTATCTTTTTTTGAAACATCGCATTAAATTGTATGTTTTCAAAGAGTAATTTTGAAATATAATGATCCAAAAATTGTAAAAATAAAATAAAACTCTATTATTAAACCAAAATAATCATTAAAAAATAATTATTATTTTATAATATTTAATGATATTTTTACGCTTAAATCATGTATTTTCCAAAAAATGTTTCCATGTATTTTTCAAAATTATATCAAATTTAAATTTAGAACCCTATATGATAACAATGTAATAAATTAATATAAATATTTTTAAGAATAATTTAATTTTTTTTTTATTTTTATTATTGTTCTTAAAAATATATTATCTTAGAAAATATTTATGTTAACACTGTAAAGGTTAACTTTTGTTTATATGGGTTTTAAAAGGTGATATGCATAACAATACATCAATAACATGTATGAATGTTATTTATTAAGAATTTATAAGACCTATTGCATCCTATATACTAATTTTTGGGTCATTTATGCCAAATTACTTTGAATAATTCATTATATTAATTTAAAACATTAAATAATTACAAGAGGGTCACTCCCCTCTCTTATAGATAGGCACCACTTATACTCTCATTATAAAACCTATTGTATCACATGGATCCACCAAAACCATCCCAAATCAATTTATAATCATACATACCAAATAATTTATGATCTATTATTATTAAATTACCATTCTATATGGATTATGGTGTAATAGAAATTTGGTTTTCTAAAGAATATGTATAACTCTATACTCATCATTTTCATTTTATATCATCTTCTTCTTCATTAAAATATTGTTACACCATTATTATATAGTAACACCATTATATAAAATGTATATAAATTTAAAAAAAATTATATCATGTCCTTTATTTATATCATTTTCCCACGCAATGGTGTACGAAATCAAAATTCAAATGTTCATGTGGACTACAACATCCACAATGTGATGTTTTTTCAATAACCTCATCCCATGGTTTATTATGAACACAAATTTAATTTAAATATATTAAATGATTTAAATGATAATTAGTATTTAATCATATTATATCATCTAATTTTTAACATTTAATTCAATTTAAAAAGATATCCTCATTCGTCCATACATGTTTATTACAACCTCCATGTAGCTGCATGACTCGTTTTCCAATACATTCTTGAATATAAGGTTTTAAAATTGTATTTATTATACAAAAATAATAATCAAATCATGATTAATATTATATTGATGATGGTACAAGGGATAATTTTACCATAGTAATTCTACAGAAGTTGTCTTTGGAATTATGAACCGACCGACCTCAAAAGGTGTGATTTGAAATTAATTGATTTTAAAACCAATAAATAAATGTGTAATTAATAATATTAGAGGAATAATGATTAGGTAATAAAAATGGAAATTTTTCATAAGAAGTAATATAATTACTATAATTGCATTATATTGAATTTGTTTAATTTCTGAATCTAGACAACGTGTAAGGTAAGGGATTTTTCATCCTTATTTCTTTTCATTAAGACTCATTCTTGGTATACTTCATGTTTTAAATATGTGGTGTATATAGTAATTTATGGATGAAAATTACCATTAATTTTTAGAAATTCAATTTTTAATACAATTTTTTCATAGTTTCTACATCAATAATATTATGAATCAATATTTTACAAGGTGGTTGGGAATTTTTTATTAATTTTTTTAATGTATAATTTTTTTAAAAAAAATCAATATTATTTTAAATATTTGATGAATTTTCTCATTTATTCTTATAATGTTGTTAAATGATATTCTCATATAATTTTTCCATTCCATAAAATTTTTAATAATTAATTCTTCTAATAGATTTTTATGGGACAGTTTTGACACTTTTAGAAAACTAAAAGATAATTATATATATATATAATATTATAGGAAATTCCCAAAATCATGAATTTTATTCATTAAGAATCATCCTCTAAATGGTTTTTTATCACTGAATAATATCTTATTACATCTAATATTGGGAATTTTATGCATCTATATATATGATTAAAATGTTATTTTATGATTTATAATGATGGGAATGAAAGAATATATATGTGTTTTGTGTATGTTTTTGTCATTTTACATTGTAAATGATAAAATATTTGACTGATATAGCTCTTCAATACATTTGGCAATTGATTATTTTATTGTGGAATATATTTTTGAATAACTGTGTTGGTTATAATATTTTTGAGAGTGATTGTATTATTAGTTATAAGAGTGCTATTAAGATTATTTTTTTATTTCACCTAAATTATTTTTCTATGATTCAAAATTATATTTTCAAATAAAATTACTTTTGATTGGTAATATAGTGATAATATATTTAAATGAAATTTTACCACACTTCATGGGTTTAATACAATATTTTGATGATATTTTTCTGAAGTGTGGTCTCAATGTATATGAAATCCTTATGAATATGATATTAATTTTATAATTACATACGAAATATTTTGATATATATATGGGAAACAAATTATTTCTTGTGTAATTGAAATAGTATTTGACATTGAATTTTATTACAAAAAAGAAAATTTTATTTTACGATTTAATAAATATTCAAATAGAAAATTCGGTTTCCATGATATTTGAATCCCATATTGTTATTTTTTTCTATAACTCACATTCAGAAAAATCATAGGACTAATTTATTACTAGAATTTATATTGTGTTCAAAATATTCTCTACGATAATTCAATATAAAATAAGAAAAAATATTTTTATGGAAATTGAAGTTTAAATTTTAGAATATTGTTTCTGTTAAAAATGGTCATTAAGAGGAAGTGTCCACCTTATGTTTGAAGGATTTGATATTTATGAGTTTTTTCCTAATTCTCTAAAAATATAAAACTAAATGGTCATTTGAATTTTAGAAAGTGGAAACACTATAATAAAATGTGTAATTTTTAGTTTATAATGATATGAGGCATAATAGTTGGTATCAAATCATAGGTTTAAGTAGGTTTAGAGGTTAGGATATTATTTAAGAATATGATAGAATATTTTTTTGACATTATAGGTTGGTATGATATAAGAAATTATGTTTATTTTATGATGAATCCAAATAGATTAATAGAAGACGGCATGGATAACTATTCCTAATTGTTTATCTACAAACTAAGATAGTTTGTTATGATTATTTTTTATATACTCACACAATCAATTTTGTAGTTAAGTTAATTCATGGAATTGGTAATAAATAAAATTATAATAGTAGTGAAGGACAATGAGATAGTTTTCAGAATTAGAAAACAAAAAATATTCGAATTCAAGTGAAAACTATTGTACTTTTAATGAAGATATATTAAGTTATATAACTAACAAAATGTACTGGGATGAGTTTATTTATAGACAAAATAAAATAAAAATAGATATTCATGAAATTTTAGGTGATAAAATTCATCAAGGTAAATTGATTCAACATCCCATGAGCCGCAAAAGTGGAAATAAGCTCCTAAGAATATATCATAAAGGAAAAGTGAGCTATTTTAAATTTTGAAAACATGGGAATCATATAAATCAATTTAAAAGTGGGAATGCCTAAGAATGGGATTATAAAGTCCATAAAATAATAGGTTGTCAATGTCTAATTTCATCACAAATAAGGTAAAGGAAAGATTCAATGAAATATAAAATGTATGAATTATATTTTTCCTTATTATTTTAAATATAAAAGCCTTCAGACATGTTTTTTAATTTGGATTATCGGAATGAGGAATTAAGGACTATGATTCCAAATAATTGTCAATGGATTATATAGAATGTTTAATTATTGAGGTTTTTACATTTTGGGTTTCAAGAGATATAATGTAGTTGAATTATATTATAGGGTTTAGAATTATATGAACATACTATTTTTAAGTTTCATTTAATGGGAATGCCTCATAAACATTTATTGATTTTTAATTGATGTTTGAGGTATATGTATCCCATTGTATCAACCTATATGTTATATGAGTATGAATTCATTGATACATTATGGACATATGTTAAAAGAAATTGATTAGATTTTGGGTTAGTTTGGACATTTAAGTTGTGGTAATTATGGTTAAATGGGATAACATTGATATTTTATTTTGTGAATATATGTTTTATAATATTGATAACAAACAAATTTAAAATTTATTTGTTAATTATGTTTTTAATGTTGTTTTTACAGATTATCTCTATACTGTGAACAATATATGACTAGTTTAAATGGAATTATTTGTTCCTAAAATGATATTTTATCTGAGTAATAATGCTTGAGTTATCATTGGGATCCATATATAATGTAAAGACCCGTAAAATTCAAGGAAATTTTTTTCTTAATTTTCTTTAGAATTTTACAAGAGCGCGGTTTCAGACGGCACCTGATTCCGAGGCCCGGTGTGCCCGGAATCAATTTACAAAGTTTAGCTCGGGTACGTTCAGTGAACGAACGAGCGGGTTTTTCTAACTTTTGAACCGGTGCTCGGAATCGAAATCCGAGGGCACCGATGAACTCGCATCACCGATTTTCGCTTAAAGAGACCTTTTCGGAAGTTGCGTTTGTTGCGGGTTGAAAGTTAGTTTTGGGGATTAAAAGATAAGTAAAATAAAATTGTGTGTGAATTTTATTTTATTCGTGGTGGTTAGACTCTCTCATGGGAAGTTGTTGGTGGGGCCCACAACCACCCAACTTCCCATGTGTGGTTATAAGGGAGGTGGGGCCCACACGAGCCCCCACCTTTTCAAATTCCCTAACCCCTCTAAACCCCCTCTTAAATTATGTGGCTCTCCCCTACTTTAATTCTTGCCAACCTATCTCTTCATTTAATTTTGACAACTCTAGATTTAATTAATGTAATGAATTCAACTTTTGAATTTTGAAAGGTTTGGCAAAGTAAAAATAAAATAAGGTGTAGCTTATTTTATTTTGGGAGTTGCTATGTTGTGTGGAGATTTGAGAGAAGAAGAGTTCTACACTTTGAAGAACTTCATCTTCCTCCTTGAAGAACGCGAAGAACACCGACACGCCGTTCTATCTTCTCTCCACGTCAAAGAAAGGGGGACGCCGCTTCCTCCTCGGATTCCCTTCGTCGACATAAGAGGTTTCGCCAACGACGTATCACATCGGACACATCTCTTCGTCAACGGAATTGACGAACGACGACCGCGACGCCCGATCTCCGCGACGTTGACTTCCGCGGACGTTGTCAAATCTTCGAACCTATACCCGAGGTAGGGGTTGTTGATTATTGTTTAGTTATTCTATTTTTGATCATGAATTTTAGCAAGTCTAACGTGTGGCTTTTGATTATTTTAAGTTGCGTTATTGCTTAACGTGAGGGGGGCCGGACCGCATGAACACGGCCGAACCCCTCCATCGTTCTTGTTGTTTATTCTTGCGGGTGGAAGCAAAGTGGCGTGGTGCCGTCGCACCACGCGGATAATCGCGCAATTATTTTGCGCGGCGCCGTCGCGCCACGCCGAGGAAGAATCTTCAAGAATGCGACGCCGTCGCGCCGCGTTGAAAGGAATCAAGGCACGACGAAGGGGCGCGGTACCGTCGCACCGCACCGGACGACGAACACCGCGGCCGGTTCCGGGCCGCGGCGGGACGAGGAGACCGCGGCCGGTTCCGGGCCGCGGCGGGAAGAGAAAACCGACGGCCGAGCCACCGGCGTTGGAAGCCGAAGAGGGGACCGGATTTTTCCAGTCCTGTTGGAGAAAACCGGCCGGCCAGCTGGCCGGCCGGAAGGCATTAAACCGGGGAAAATTAATTCCCCGGCCAATGCTCAAAACCCCCCTCATTATGAGGGGGGGGGGGGTTCCATGAAGGGAGGGGGGCAGCAGCCCCCCGGTTTTATTCAAGCCGGCCCCCACGTGGTGGGGGGCCGTTTCCTTGCAAAAAGGCGCGGCACAAAGGCCGCGCCACCTTTCCAATCAGCGGGGCTTTGCCCCCCGCGTTCGGCCACCCCGCGGCGACAAGCCGCCGCCGCCCCCGCGCCGCCGCGCCGCCCAGGGGGGGGGGGGGGTCGGGCCGGGTCGGCCCGGACCCGGACCCCCCCGTTTCAAACTAGTTCCGGTCTTTTGGCCATATCTTGAGCCTCGGACCTCCGAATGACGAACCGTCTGCGGAAACGCGATACTTGGATCGAGACGGTCGTTTCGGTATATCTCACTCAAGGTTTCGGATTACTTTGAGTTCGGCCCGGTTGGTTCGTTCACGAAACCAACCGGGCCTTCGGAGCGGAAACGCTCATATCTTGAGCTACGAACGTCCGATTGACGCGCCGTCAGTCGCGTTGTGTTCCTGTTAGTGAGACGGATCTTTTGGCATACTCCGCCCAAGGTTTGGACGCAGGTGGAGTACGGTCGGGTTGGTTTTGCCTTAAAAACCAACCGGGCCCCGGGAACGAAAATGCCAATAACTCTCAGACCGGGCGTCCGATCGACGCGCCGTCTGTTGCGTTGAGTTCCTGTTGACGATACGGAACTTTTGGATACATCAACTCTGGACTTTGAGACAGTTGATGTATCAGCCTCTCGGCTCGTGGAGCGGATCCTCTAAACGAGCTTGCTGTGTGCGGGAACCCTAGTGCTGGCTGCGACTGTTACTGTGACTACTACTGCTACTGCTACTGTGACTGCGACGACGACAGTACGGAGATCCTGTGTGGATTCGACGACGACGACTACAACACTCAGCGATCCTACGTGGATTAGTGCTACGATCCTGTGAGAGTCTTTGCGGGGGTTAGTACCTATCGATCCTTCGTGGGTCCGACGACTTAGATGGATCAGTGATCATCTTCACCGTCATCCGAAGATGTTTACCTGTGTGAGCTGAACCTTCTATTTTACTCGATAGAGGTAGTGCGCTTGGTTGTAGCGGCAGACCCGCGATACTGGAGATGAGCGTATGGAGTACGGAGACCGTGTAGCCGGCTGAGACCTGACGACTGCTTGACCGACTCGACTTGGAGTGAGTCGACTAGCCCAGTGGACGGAGCACCCGGTATTTGGCGGCAGACCCACGGCGGACGGAGCGCCTAGTAGTTGGCAGCAAACCCGCGGCACTCATCAGGAGGAGTACCTCAGTAGGCTATCTGGGTGAGTGCCCGGTATTTGGCGACAGACTCTCAGCGGACGGAGCGCCAGGTAGTTGGCCGCAAACCCGCGGTACTCGACAGGAGGAGTACCTCAGCAGTCTTAGGTTAGTGAGCAGTACCTCGGAGTCGTGACAGGACCACTGTACACTCTAGAGACGGAGCTCTTCAGTAGTTACGGTTTCGATAATGAAAATCCTGGTTTGAGCTGAGACTTTTGACCTTGTGTTTACCTCATGATTGAGATGGGTCACTTGCTAACTCTGGTATATATATGGGCATATACCCGGGTAGTGGTTATCCATTGATTTCACAATCCTTGTGTTTCCTCATGATTGAGATGGGTTACTTGATAACTTAGGTATATGTATGGGCATATACCTAAGTAGAGGTTATCTGTTGAGATCTTCTTTGTGGTTATCCTTGTTGGATTAGTGAGACCTTGAGGGTCTCAGGGTCCCTACTGAGTATCATTATACTCACCCCTGCACGGGCTATGCCCGCACCTCGTTGTGTTGGTTGCAGACGACGGGCAGTGCTGACAGAAGCCGAGTGTTCGAGGACTGGACAGTACCTGGAGGTGGACTATACGAAGAGATGGTACCCAGAGGTGGACGTGACGACGTGGCGGAACCCGGAGGTGGAACACTAGGTGAGATGTGCTCGGAGCGGACGGCGGGACCCGTGGAGCAGAGGAGCTATCTGTACCCACCCTTCAGGTGGGATTTCCAGTGGACAGCTCGGAGTAGCAGCTTTTACTTTTCAGTTGCTGTTTTCCCTTTCGAGTTGTACTTTACTTTTAGTTTGGGTTTGTATTCTGGCCCATTTACTTTTCAGCACTTTCTTTTGTACTTAGTGTTTTACTTCCGATTGTGCTCTGTGGTTCTTTTTGTTTACTTTTATAAAGGCAATGCCTTCCCAGTTATCGGGATTTACGCCTTGGTGCTAGTCGCCAGCCCCTGGCCTATGGAAGGCGGGCTTGGGGTAGTCACGGCACGGGCCCCGAGGGCGGGTCGTGCCAAATTGGTATCAGAGGAGTTCGGTTCTACCGCGAACTCTGATCTTCTCTATGTGAAGCAATAATTTTTAGCGCATTGAGTGTGGTTATCAGTTCAGGGAGTCCGGTGTTGGTGCGGCGGCCGACGTATCCGTACACCAGGACCCTGACTTCTGATTTCCGACTTAATGCACGAAAACATTGATTGCGTGTGTGTTTCAAAGTTTTCTTTGTGATTTCTTTGTGTCAGCTCACCAGGTATACTGTTTGACCGTGGCGCACCTGTTTCCTTTCAGGATGGCCCCACGACGGCAGCCAGCTAGGGTTCCGAGAGTCGAGCGAGATGACAGACCACCGAGCGACGAGGCCTCGGTACAAGGCCCTTTGTCAGCAGTGGCACCGGCGGTAGCTCTACCCACCGAGCCCCCGATGCTTCCAGCAGCAGCCGCTGACGATGCACGTCGCCTCAGCGCACTGCATGAGTTTCAGCGCCAGCGACCACCCAGGTTTCGCGGGGAGACGGATCCCCAGGCAGCAGAGGATTGGCTGGAGGCAGTGGTTCGAGTGTTTAGGCTAGTGAGGACACCAGCAGACCTCATGGTGATCCTCGCTGCGAGCCTACTACACGCAGCAGTAGGACGATGGTGGAGCTTGATGCTCCAGGTGCACGATGAGGCATATCTACTTTGGACGGAATTTGAGAGCATCTTCCGCTCGGAGTTCGTCCCAGCCACCCTTCGTGCGGTGCATATCCAGGAGCTTCTACAGCTGCGGCAGGGCAGCATGACGGTCGCTCAGTACGCGGCGAGGTTCACCGACCTTTCTCGGTACTCGACGGACATGGTACGGGACCCCTTCTTCCGGGCCCGGACCATCGAGCAGGGTTTGAGACACGAGATCAGGGCATCGCTGATCTCCCTCAGCATACCGACTCAGACAGGAGTACTGGAGCGGGCCCTTCTGATCGAGAGCTTCCTTGCTGAGTCTACACCAGCACAGAGACCCACCGCGGGGCGGCACGTAGCGGAGTCTTTGGTAGCAGGTAGCCGACAGATGACTCAGGGTTCCAGGCAGACCAGACCTACCAGTGGCCGACTGCACGACACAGGCTCAGTTGTGCGGGGAAGCCGGGGTGGAGTCAGAGCCAGGTGTGCCGAGAGTGGGCAGTGTTACTCCTGTGGCGGGATTGGTCACATGGCTCGTGACTGTCCGACCCGCCATGCTGATGATCAGCAGTTAAGTGAAGAACCTCCCAGGCAGAGGCAGAGGTTCGACCGTGGCGGTCCGCAGGGAGGAGGCGGACGAGGCAGAGGAGCTAGACGAGCAGCCGGTGGTGGGTGACGCTTTGAGGCTCTTCCACCACCACCACCAGGAGGTCCACCCCGACCGTAGGGGAGAGCTCAGCTTCAGGCAGCCGAGGCCTTCGACCATGGAACTCTGGGAGCCGATGGACATGAGCAGAACTAGTGGATACATCCTTTGTACTTCTGGTTCCTTGTTGCTTTTGTGTAACGTCTTGTATTATGAGCTGCAATAATAAAAGACGCATACCTTTGTGATATTTTTGTTCCTGTCCTCTTTCGTGATGTTACTAGGAGGTTCCAGTTTTGGCTGTTGACTTGACCCTCACTTGTGAGACATCTACTGGAGGAGACCCAGTTACCACACACTGATGCCGACAGTGTGACTCAACCCTTGGAGGCGAGAGTAACGGTTGAATCTCTTAGTAGTAGCGTCGAGGCCTTACGACGTCATCCTTGGTATGGATTAGTATCATCCATGTTAGGATTGACTGTTTTAGGCAAAGAATGTGGTTCATCCAGGGGATGAGACCAGATTTCTCTTTTCGGCAAAGAAGAAATCTTGCAGCTCTTGTGGGACCTGTGATGGTCCAGGACACGACAGAGAAGGTCCAGGTCATCCAGGAGCGGATGAGGACAGCTCACAGCCGGCAGAAGTCATACGCTGACAGGAGGCGGAGGCCACTGGAGTTCGAGGATGGCGACCACGTCTTTTTGCGGGTCTCACCTCGACGGGGTATTCGGAGATTTGGACGAGGCGGCAAGTTATCTCCGCGCTTCATCGGACCCTTCCAGATTCTCAGCAGGATTGGTGAGGTGACTTATCGCCTGGCTCTACCACCTCAATTGCACCGGGTGCACGACGTCTTCCACGAATCCCAGCTGAGGAGATACGTGCACGACCTGATGCACATCATTGACCATGGAGAGCTTGACGTTTACGATGGGGCGACATTCACGGAGGTTCCGGTGGAGATAGAGGATCGACAGGAGCGGGTCCTGCGTGGGCGATCGATTCCTCTTGTGCGCATCAGATGGCAGCACGGGAATCTCCAGGAGAGCACATGGGAGCGGGAGGCTCAGATGCGTGCTCAGTACCCTCATTTGTTTCCCTAGTTTTTGATGTATCTTTACGGGGACGTAAAGCCCTGAGGTGGGAGTAATGTAAAGACCCGTAAAATTCAAGGAAATTTTCTTCTTAATTTTGTTTAGAATTTTACAAGAGCGCGGTTTCAGACGGCACCTGATTCCGAGGCCCGGTGTGCCCGGAATCAATTTACAAAGTTTAGCTCGGGTACGTTCAGTGAACGAACGAGCGGGTTTTTCTAACTTTTGACCCGGTGCTCGGAATCGAAATCCGAGGGCACCGATGAACTCGCAGCACCGATTTTCGCTTAAAGAGACCTTTTCGGAAGTTGCATTTGTTGCGAGTTGAAAGTTAGGTTTGGGGATTAAAAGATAAGTAAAATAAAATTGTGTGTGAATTTTATTTTATTCGTGGTGGTTAGACTCTCTCATGGGAAGTTGTTGGTGGGGCCCACAACCACCCAACTTCCCATGTGTGGTTACGAGGGAGGTGGGGCCCACACGAGCCCCCACCTTTTCAAATTCCCTAACCCCTCTAAACCCCCTCTTAAATTATGTGGCTCTCCCCTACTTTAATTCTTTCCAACCTATCTCTTCATTTAATTTTGACAACTCTAGATTTAATTAATGTAATGAATTCAACTTTTGAATTTTGAAAGGTTTGGCAAAGTAAAAATAAAATAAGGTGTAGCTTATTTTATTTTGGGAGTTGCTGTGTTGTGTGGAGATTTGAGAGAAGAAGAGTTCTACACTTTGAAGAACTTCATCTTCCTCCTTGAAGAACGCGAAGAACACCGACACGCCGTTCTATCTTCTCTCCACGTCAATGAAAGGGGGACGCCGCTTCCTCCTCGGATTCCCTTCGTCGACATAAGAGGTTTCGCCAACGACGTATCACATCGGACACATCTCTTCGTCAACGGAATTGAAGAACGACGACCGCGACGCCCGATCTCCGCGACGTTGACTTCCGCGGACGTTGTCAAATCTTCGAACCTATACCCGAGGTAGGGGTTGTTGATTATTGTTTAGTTATTCTATTTTTGATCATGAATTTTAGCAAGTCTAACGTGTGGCTTTGGATTATTTTAAGTTGCGTTATTGCTTAACGTGCGGGGGGCCGGACCGCGTGAACACGGCCGAACCCCTCCATCGTTCTTGTTGTTTATTCTTGCGGGTGGAAGCAAAGTGGCGTGGTGCCGTCGCACCACGCGGATAATCGTGCAATTATTTTGCGCGGCGCCGTCGCGCCACGCCGAGGAAGAATCTTCAAGAACGCGACGCTGTCGCGCCGCGTTGAAAGGAATCAAGGCACGGCGAAGGGGCGCGGTGCCGTCACACCGCGCCGGACGACGAACACCGCGGCCGGTTCCGGGCCGCGGCGGGACGAGGAGACTGCGGCCGGTTCCGGGCCGCGACGGGAAGAGAAAACCGACGGCCGAGCCGCCGGCGTTGGAAGCCGAAGAGGGGACCGGATTTTTCCGGTCCCGTTGGAGAAAACCGGCCGGCCGGAAGGCATTAAACCGGGGAAAATTAATTCCCCGGCCAATGCTCAAAACCCCCCTCATTATGAGGGGGGGGGGGGGGGGGTTCCATGAAGGGAGGGGGGCAGCAGCCCCCCGGTTTTATTCAAGCCGGCCCCCACGTGGTGGGGGGCCGTTTCCTTGCAAAAAGGCGCGGCACAAAGGCCGCACCACCTTCCCAATCAGCGGGGGCTTTGCCCCCCGCGTTCGGCCACCCCGCGGCGACAAGCCGCCGTGGCCCCCGCGCCGCCGCGCCGCCGCGCTTCCGGCCGGCCGGGCCGCCCAGGGGGGGGGGGGTCGGGCCGGGTCGGCCCGGACCCGGACCCCCCCGTTTCGAACCAGTTCCGGTCTTTTGGCCATATCTTGAGCCTCGGACCTCCGAATGACGAACCGTCTGCGGCAACGCGATACTTGGATCGAGACGGTCGTTTCGGTATATCGCACTCAATGTTTCGGATTACTTTGAGTTCGGCCGGGTTGGTTCGTTCACGAAACCAACCGGGCCTTCGGAGCGGAAACGCTCATATCTTGAGCTACGAACGTCCGATTGACGCGCCGTCAGTCGTGTTGTGTTCCTCTTAGTGAGACGGATCTTTTGGCATACTCCGCCCGAGGTTTGGACGCAGGTGGAGTATGGTCGGGTTGGTTTTTCCTTAAAAACCAACCGGGCCCCGGGAACGAAAATGCCAATAACTCTCAGACCGGGCGTCCGATCGACGCGCCGTCTGTTGCGTTAAGTTCCTGTTGACGATACGGAACTTTTGGATACATCAACTCTGGACTTTGAGACAGTTGATGTATCAGCCTCTCGGCTCGTGGAGCGGATCCTCCAAACGAGCTTGCTGTGTGCGGGAACCCTAGTGCTGGCTGCGACTGTTACTGTGACTACTATTGCTACTGCTACTGTGACTGCGACGACGACAGTACGGAGATCCTGTGTGGATTCGACGACGACGACTACAGCACTCAGCGATCCTACGTGGATTAGTGCTACGATCCTGTGAGAGTCTTTGCGGGGGTTAGTACCTATCGATCCTTCGTGGGTCCGACGACTTAGATGGATCAGTGATCATCTTCACCGTCATCCGAAGTTGTTTACCTGTGTGAGCTGAACCTTCTATTTTACTCGATAGAGGTAGTGCGTTTGGTTGTAGCGGCAGACCCGCGATACTGGAGACGATCGTACGGAGTACGGAGACCGTGTAGCCGGCTGAGACCTGACGACTGCTTGACCGACTCGACTTGGAGTGAGTCGACTAGCCCAGTGGACGGAGCACCCGGTATTTGGCGGCAGACCCACGGCGGACGGAGCGCCTAGTAGTTGGCAGCAAACCCGCGGTACTCGTCAGGAGGAGTACCTCAGTAGGCTATCTGGGTGAGCGCCCGGTATTTGGCGACAGACTCTCAGCGGACGGAACGCCAGGTAGTTGGCCGCAAACCCGCGGTACTCGACAGGAGGAGTACCTCAGCAGTCTTAGGTTAGTGAGCAGTACCTCGGAGTCGTGACAGGACCACCGTACACTCTAGAGACGGAGCTCTTCAGCAGTTACAGTTTCGATAATGAAAATCCTGGTTTGAGCTGAGACTTTTGACCTTGTGTTTACCTCATGATTGAGATGGGTCACTTGCTAACTCTGGTATATGTATGGGCATATACCCGGGTAGTGGTTATCCGTTGATTTCACAATCCTTCTGTTTCCTCATGATTGAGATGGGTTACTTGATAACTTAGGTATATGTATGGGCATATACCTAAGTAGAGGTTATCTGTTGAGATATTCTTTGTGGTTATCCTTGTTGTATTAGTGAGACCTTGAGGGTCTCGGGGTCCCTACTGAGTATCGTTATACTCACCCCTGCACGGGCTATGCCCGCACCTCGTTGTGTTGGTTGCAGACGACAGGCAGTGCTGACAGA
This sequence comes from Viscum album, assembly GCA_963277665.1. Taxonomy (NCBI): domain Eukaryota; kingdom Viridiplantae; phylum Streptophyta; class Magnoliopsida; order Santalales; family Viscaceae; genus Viscum; species Viscum album. The sequence continues at coordinate 1,817,127,149 of OY728156.1, forward strand.
AGCCGAGTGTTCGAGGACTGGACAGTACCTGGAGGTGGACTATACGAAGAGATGGTACCCAGAGGTGGACGTGAGGACGAGGCGGAACCCGGAGGTGGACCACTAGGCGAGACGTGCTCGGAGCGGACGTCGGGACCCATGGAGCAGAGGAGCTATCTGTACCCACCCTTCAGGTGGGATTTCCAGTGGACAGCTCGGAGTAGCAGGTTTTACTTTTCAGTTGTTGTTTTCCCTTTCGAGTTGTACTTTACTTTCAGTTTGGGTTTGTATTCTGGCCCATTTACTTTTCAGCACTTTCTTTTGTACTTAGTGTTTTACTTCCGCTTGTGCTCTGTGGTTCTTTTTGTTTACTTTTATAAAGGCAATGCCTTCCTAGTTATCGGGATTTACGCCTTGGTGCTAGTCGCCAGCCCCTGGCCTATGGAAGGCGGGCTTGGGGTAGTCACGGCACGGGCCCCGAGGGCGGGTCGTGACATATAATTTTATTATGGTTTTATTTTGATTTAGGATATTTATGTGAATTATTAGAATATTTTATGGAATATTTTATTTGGGTGTATAAAATTATTTATATTAACTTATAAGTGATGGGTATTATTTGGAGATAATTCTTATTTTTATGATGGAATAATATTTTATCAAATAATTTTAATCATGGAGTTTAAATTTTATTGTGGAATACATATATGAGTTTATGGTTATCTATTTATTGAATTTTTTTGATGAACTGAGGATGTTATTAATAAGATTTTTTATATTAATTCTTAAGAATTATTCCAAAAAATATACGAATAGATTTTAACACCAGGTTTTTATAATCAATAATATATATAAACTATGTTAAAACACTTCCATTTTAGGTTTAATGTTATATATATATATAATATACATTAAAACCCATTATCTTGAAGTGGTAGGGTCATTTATATAACTAAATAGTGATAATAACCCAATTCTGAAATTTTTTTATAATGTTATATGTAAACTAATTATTAAATGTTAAATCTAAATTATTTGGAATTCATATTTCAATAATTTTACTGTGGGTTTTAAACTCTTAATTTTATTAAATATAGAAATATTAAATCCAAACAAATTTTCATATATAAAAAAATCTCATTCTATGTCCAAAATATTTTATATCTTTTTCTATTTGATTGAATACAACATTTTGTCGCTTCTTAATTTCACAATTTCAAAATGGTATTTATCAGTATTCTCTACACATTTATTTTAATTTCTATTGGTTCTCATCATCAATAAACTACAAGAATATTTATTTGCAATTTGATGAAGAAGAAATATTTTGATTGATATAATAATATAAGTATTTTCCATTACATGAACAATCTAACATTTACAATTCTTAAAAAAATTCTATATGACACCTGATTTTATAACTAAAAGTATGGAATTATCAATAAATAACCTCTCCTTCTGATGGAAAACGCCACAAGTAATGAAATTAAGTTGAAGAAATTAATTATTTTTTGTTATTTTTTGTTCGTTCCTACAATTTATAGTCTATATGTCTCATTGTTTCTTCTAGTGAGTAATATAAATATAAATATTAAAAAACATACACTTCTTCTACTGGTTATCCTCATAACTGATTTTAAAATTTACATTTAATGTCGGTTATCAAAAAAATGACGTTGAAAGAATAATGTCTCAATTTTAAAATTAGTTATAAAAATATATGATATCATATGAATTAATATTATTTCTTTTTGGATTATTTTATTTAATAAATGGTAACAGTATAATATTCATTTTTAGCAATATTGACATTTGATAGAATATCAATCCTAAATTTCCAAAAAATGATATTAAATATTATTTTATACTAATTTTTATGTTTAATATTATCTTATAATTTTATGATTTTTTTGGGTTATTTAGTTTCAAAAGAGGAATTTAATTTTATCTATTTTTGATATTATAATCCATTAAAATTTAATTTTAGTGTTTTAGGAATGAAATTCCAATCATGAATATTCATTTCATGGAGTAAGAGAAGAGATAATTGTGGAAATTGAATGAATCATAAGAAAATAATGAAATTTTACTAGGAAATTGAATGGAAATAAGTAAATTTATTTTATCATTTTCTCAATCATGAAATAAAATTAATCACTCAAATATTTGAAAATGATATTTTTGTTAAATTTTTATCCATTTAATTTTATTTATGATGGGTGGATGGTCATATTTTTCAATTATTAATTTATGGATTTTTGGTTACTAATTTCCCTAGGTAATGTTCTCTATCACTAGGTATTATTCCTTAGATATTATTCTCTTATCCATGCCTATATTTTCTCTTCCAATAAATTATCACCTTTATAGGAACATTATTATTTCTTATATTAAGGGATATTTATAATTTTCTTTTACTCATTTCAAAGTGATCCTTTATTTTCCACATTTACAATGTTGTTTTTTGATTAATATTTATTTAGGTATTAATGTTATATTTCCTTTCCTGATCATATGTTTTATCATCCCCACCCAGTAATTTATTTTTTTAAACCCCATTTTTATCAAATACAAAATAAAAATATAAGGATGAATTTTATTTATGGTCGTAGAATATAGCCCAAAATAATATTTGATTTTTTTATTTAAGTAATTTATGTTATAGAATGTGATATATGGAGTACCAGGAATAAATATACTACCATGTAATATTATAAAAAATATTTAATTTCTATTTGTTTTTTTTTTCAAATGGTCATCTTAATGACTAGATAAAAACATGTAGAATATGGATATTTTTTCTCCAGTGGGTTTCAGGTGGAAAGATGGTATTTTATCCTATCTTAACATCCCATTTAATAATTTTTATCATCATGTTGGTCATATAATAGTGTGTTTATCCTTGTGTAAGATTATTGTCTAATTCAAATCCATTTGATTCTTTTGAATATTTAATAATGAAATAATAGTAATTATTAATTATTCACTAATGTTTATTTTTATATGTGATTTTTTCATAGAATCATATTATAATTATGAGCCTATGGATGATTCTATAATATTTTATTTTCATAGGTATGTAATAACCTTGAATCAGGTACTAGGGATGGGTCTTGGTGTTGTTTTCATTTTCTTTTCATTTTTTCCATTTTATTATTCTTCTGTCTGTTTATTTTCTCATGTTTCCCATTTTATTCTAACATAAACAAATAGGACTCACCCTTATTGAGAAATTTTGTAGATATAGTTGAGATATAGAGAGAGAAAGGTTATCATGTTGGAGAGGTGATTTCATATAACTTGAGAGGGGTCAGATAATTATTCACTAGCTTTAGAATGTCTATCGGATCGAAACATTGTCAGATCCCACCTAAATGAATTAAATTTGTAAGTTTTTCTTCAGAATTCTTTTTACTGTAATTATATTTATGTTTCTATATTTTTTGGGCTCTTGGGGACCCCTTGATATTTGTTCTGGTTTATTTTGGGGTGAAATTGTGTGTTTCAGGTGGATGGTAGGGGATTCTCTTTTGGAAATACATAACACACGATATGTGGTTTCAAGTAAACATGTCTTGTGTTCTTCATATTTATGGATTATTATATCATTATTCTAAATAATTTGAAAATACAGTACATGGTTTTTATTGGTAAATGGATATGTATCCAAGTACATAGTAACAAGCTATTTATTAAACTACATGTCATGTACTTAAAGTACACGATGTGTAGTCGTACTTGACCATGGAGTTGGGTACTTGGGTAGTCACCCCATGTGAAGTCTACATGGTCATGTTTCAATACATAACCAGACCCCATATATTCTTTAGTGATGGACTAGTATATAGACAAGCCTTGTGTGTTCCCTAGAGGTGTGTAAGCATAATGCTAGGATGTCCTTTAGGATTATACACAATGTAATAAGAAATACTAATTCTGTAGTTTCTATTTCAATGTGTTTTTGATTATTTTGTCCTCCATAGTCGTAATTACACATTGGAGTAGTCCTTTTAGTGAATATTTCAACGTATATCACAATTTTATAATCCAATATATTTTGGGAGGTTATATGATTATTTTATTGGATTTATAGAATTTATTATGAGGATTCACTCGATGTTGTGGTTATAGAATCCTCTTGGGGTTCTGTTTTGAGTTGGGATTCCTAAGATAGGGTTGTGGTTGGTAAATTCAATTTTTCATTAGGATTCCATGTTTTAGTTGGATGTTCTCTAGTAGGATCTCATTGTGTGACTGAATGGTTTCTTGTATGAGTTTCAATGGTCTGTTACTCTGGTGTTGGTCTTTGGGAGCCTTTTGGATGGGGAAAATATTATATTTTTTGATTATTTGTTTTTTTAAAATATTTTTTTTATTTGTATTATTTTGAAATTGTTTTGAGGGTCCAAACTAAGAATTCCCTTTTTCTAATGGTGTTTCCTAAGGTTTACCTTCTAGTAATTGTGTTTTTTGTGGTTTCACTTCTAGGTGGGTGAATTATGGGTTATTAGTACTATGTTCAGTCGATGTTTCATTGAGTTGGATTCATGGATTTTTTTATTAGAGGACACCATTATAGGAAGTCATTCTAGAGATAATGTTTATAGAACATTATTGGGTGGGTCTTTCTCTATTTTCATGTGATATTGTCAATGCTAGTTTTCAATATTTTGGTTGGAATGTTTCGATGTTAGACTACCACAACATTGGTTCTATTTATTAGAGATTAATTGTTGTTATTGGTAAGGTTTAGATTATAGAGGATACCATTGGGATATTACTTGAATGGAAATTATACCTGATATTGTTTCATTATAAACACTGTATTGGTTTCTTATTATTCATAGGGTCTAGGCTAACTATGGAAAATCTTGATAAGTTAACCCCCACTCGTTTAGCTTTTCACCTGAGATTGGGTTAGTGAAATATAGAGTATTTTATGATCCTTGATCTTAGTTTATGAGTATGGATCATTTTTAAGTACCAAAAAAACTAATAGGATGATAGGTTCATTCACCAACATATTATTTAAAAACATTAGGGAAATGGGTAGCATTCTACAAATATAATTATGAGTTCCTACCACTTGTTCATATCATACCATTGTAGTGAAAAATAATGGTAGTTTTTCTATGTTAATTAAGATACCTAGTAAGAAATAAAATGGTCTAGAATTAAATCATATCCCTGTGATGATATTTGGATCTACATATTTATTAAGAGGATATTTATGATAGTGTGGTTGTCTGTGATTTTTTTAATTCTTTTATATTAGGATACAGTGGGGGTACCATTACTTATTGGGTGTGAGGATTAAACCTAGGATTATAGTTTTAATTTTTATTTATCCATTTCATTTATTTTATATATTTATGTTTTTATTCTAGAAATATTTTCTCTCTTTGTTTGGGAATATTGCATGTTTGAGGAACATATTAAGACAACATTTGTTATGCCCACTATTATAAGAAGCCTACTGTGATTTTTTCTCACCCATATATATACATCACAATGTATGTATAGACCTTATTTTGTTTTTAGTATGACCACAGATATAGTGGATCAGGTGGATGCCCAGTGGGTCATGATCATGAAGAGTTTATAATGTGAAGTAGAAGGTTTTCACTAGAGTATTTAAATAGTTTAGGAGACTTGATATGTGGTTACTCTTATCATTGTAGTAGATCCTTGTGTACATAATATCCCTATTTTATTTTTATTAGGTGGTTATCTCCATGGGAAACTAGTTATAGTATTTTTTATTTGAATTTATATGTATGTTTCAATCAATTTATCATGTCATGATTCAGTTTCAAATATTTATTTATGTGTAATATTTCATTAGATAATGTTCATGTGTTTAATTTACTTCTATTTTTATTTTACATTTATATGAGGGCATAGTCTCTCATATGTAACCTTTTATTAACTTGCTACTAGTCTTCACTATTTGGAATATATGTACCTATTATAGAGGAATTTTTATGCACCAAATTAGGTGAAGGGTCTTGTCAACCTCATAGAGTCCTTAAAAAAAATTAATTGACGTTTCATTTTACTTTTTATACCATTTAGGGACTTCGTATACATGAGACCATGTAATGTGACACTGTTTAAGATATATATCTGTAAAATTTATCAAAAATTGTATTTTGGTAGGATTTATAGGTTACTAGGGTTATGGGATAGTTTTTCATGGGTTTTACTATTATATTTTTAGTATTTTCACCATGTGTGATGCACTTGTGGTTTTTAGATATTGTGATTTATGATTTTATGGATATTTAACCATTGGAAAGTCAACGTTATCCGTGGATCATGATATCTATGTCGAAGCCTCATTAATTTTTCCATGCTATTTGTAATTTTTTAAATAATTTCTTTTATTAATGAATTAAAAATAAAAGATAAAACGTCCCATATAGATTCTTAGTGCAATCATTATCAACTGCACTGTATGTTTTTTTATATAATGACTAGTTATGTGGATCATGGGATGTTGTGTACTCTAGTGATATTTATGTCTTGACATTATCAATAGATGCATTGATACACATAAAGGTTGGTTTCAAATTTGGGATTCTATGTTGGTGTAGTTTTATCGATGAATGAAAGGATAACATCGATATGTGTGGTGTAGATTCAAGTTTCCCCATGGTTTTTGTGGCCCATATATACAATGTGTAGTATATGTGAATCTTCCTTAGTTTTGGAAGTGGGGAAATAATGGTTCTCTTTTTTTAGATGCTTCTAGAGGGTATTTTTTCATTGATTCCAAAACCATTATGTTTTAGTTTGAAAATTTGGTGGTGTGGGGAGATAATGGTACAAAACATACGGTTTTTGACCAATTCCCATGTTCAGGGTGGCCATGTGTTAAATCATGGAATGGATAATATACATTGTTTTAATGTATGTGTACTAATTGTGATCTAGTTTGTATAATTGTCTTTTTAAGGACCGTGGACAATAGTATAAGTGTTTTCTCTTAGTATCGTTTGGTTATGTCTTGTTTTTGTGAGAGATACTATGAGATATTTTTAAAGAATCACTCTTTAATGAGGAAGATAATGGTTTTTTTCATGGATTCTGGTATAAAATATGGCTCAGTAGTTCATCTAAATGCATGTTATGCATAGTTTCATTTGATTATATTGCATCTTTATTGAGTATTGTGTAGGTATAGAGGAAACATGGGTGGCATAGCCATGGATGACCCATTAATGTCTTATAATAGGGATTGGTGTATGGGAGGCCTTATTGTGCAAGTTCCCAATTGTTCATTATAGTTGGTGGTTATAATTTCATGTTATCCGCAGAGTGTTCAAATATTTTTCTTAATGAGACAAGAATAGAAAGTGGTTATTTTCCTATATTAGGTATCAGGTGTGAGTTTTTTACCTATATTAAGACATTTTTTGAATAGTGGATGATGTTTTGGCCATGTAGTTTGTTGTTTTAATTAATGGTTGATGATAAGGATACTCCTATGGCGGGGAGAATCATATTTGGTAGTGATAAATGCCCCCTTTTTGGAGAGTCTTGGAAACTTTGGGTCTAATAAGTATATGTCCATGGTAGTCATGGAAATATATTTTTGTATGGTTAACATGTTTAATACCCCATGATGTTATGATATATTTTCATTTAAACAAATTTAATTTATTTGATCACTTATAATACACGAAAAACGATGTCTAAATGAACCATAATGAAGTGTACAATTATAACCTAGTAAGAGGATTGGAGTTTATGGATATAAATTACTAAATTAAAAAAATTCATGTTTTACACTTGTATAAAAAAAATCTATTTGTTATTTTTTTATTTTATTTGACAATATAATATCATTTTAATTTATAAAAGATGTTTTTTATAAAAAAATTTATTCCTTAAAACTATTAAAATATTATAAATAAAATCATCCTCAAATTGTGATAAATTATAGTGAAATTTATATTTTATTTATTCAAAAAAAATTATCAATGGTTATATAATATTTATTCTATGTGTGACATAATATTATATATCTAAATGAATAAATAAAAATTCATTTTTATATAAAAAAATTTATCTCTTTATTACACTTGTTTAAAATTTAATTTCATCCAAATATATGAATTTAATCATGAAATATGGATTCTATATTTTTAAATACGATGATCAATTTTTCTAAATAATTTCCTTTTGATTTTATTCAATATAAATATTTACAATAGTAAATTTTTGTCACTATGGTTAAGTTAAAATGAAAAATAATGGTTTAAATCATTACTGAAAGGATTTAAAATTCCCATTACACCTTACAATATAATATTTGATAGATTTTTTATATCCATTTCGTTAATATTATAAAATATATGTCCACTTTACTCTATTTTTCATTTATTATGACTTTTATATGAATTTTATAAAATATTAAATACAAAATGTCACTCTCTTGAAATTAATATCTGAAAAAATATAATGATTAAAATTGGATAATTTTTCTTCTAAATTCTCAAAAAATAAAAGTAAATTTATCTCAAATGTAATTTATTTTTAAATTTTATGTGATTGAATAGTTTCCTTAAACTCTTGTGCAACATAGACACCATATTTATTCAAATACTATAAAAATAAAATAAATTTTTTTAAAAATAATTTATGTAACAAATTATGGTTGAAAAATTGTGTTCAAAAAATTATAGGGACTAATATAAAATTTTAAGGGACTATGAATGGTTTATAATCTAATTCCATTATGGTCTTACTTATTAGAATGTTAAATATATGAATAGTTCTTAAAATGGCATTAATATTATTTTATTATAAAAATATATTATTAATTTTTTTTTGAAATAATATAATTTTTAATGAGGGAATATAGGATCATAAATGGTTATCCATTCCTCACCTTATTAATTTATGATTCAATTTTTAAAAAATATGGTTAATTATAACTACATAATATTAAAAAATCATTATGACAATTTAGATTAAAATATGTTACTCGTGGTGTTAAAATAATTTATAAGGTTTAATATAATACAAAAACCTATTTAAATACCATTGGATAAATATATTTTTACCTTATGCATTTTAAAATTTACTCTCCTTCCATTTGGCTGAATTTTTCTTAGGAATTATGTAATAATATTAAAAAAGTTGTAGACATTCCAAGTGTGTCATGTCCCTCATGTATTAAAGGCTACCAATTCTATATTTTAATTACACCTCACAGAACCATATATATCAAAAATTATATAGTCAAAAAAATTTATTTATTACTTCACAACACCACATATACTCTGGTATTTCCAAAAGACCATTCATTCAAGGTTTAAGGTGTATGCCAAAAGATGTTTTTAAACGAAGATGTGTAACTCTTATCATACTGTTGTAAATTTTATTTCATATTCTACCTGATGTAAATATATAGTATCAATTAAAAAATAAATAATGTTCTATAATAAATAAACATATATGTTATTAATATTATCGGACAACCTATTTCAACAAAATTTCAAACCAATGTAAAATGAAATCATTGATTGTGTGTATATACATATTTCCATATCCACATAGTTATGTAAGTAAATTTTCAACACCTTTAATAATAGATTATTAAAAAGAAGGATTTAATATTAATATATTATATTTATGAAATAATTATTCTTCATAAATTATAATAACTTATCTACCTACTTACCATTCAATCTATTCAAAAATGAAAAATATGCCCCTTCGTACATGTAGATTATCACCTCAAAATAGCAATTTGATTAGAAAATCATTTTATATATAAATTAATATTAACAAGGATAGTTTTAATGAATATATATGATATATCTTTCATAATAATGTTTTTTGAGAGTTGAATTGTAATTTACCATTATTTCCTTCCATATTTTTAATAATTTGAACAACATTCAAGTGTACATACAACCTACCATTTCCACCAACATTGTAATACATTTTTATATCTCTACCTCATATGGATGACTATATATATATTGAATATATATAATATTTAAATAATGATTAACATTCAAGATATTATGGAACCATTATCAATGTATAAGGATAAAGACTTCCAAACCGAAACATGCTTGGAGAATGAAGCATATATCAAAGGGAATTGTGAATTTAATATCAAATTACTAACCAAAAGAATATAATATATCATAATAAAATTAGTAATAGTTTTCTATATTTGATTATTGATCATAAAAGCATTAATAATAAATATATATTTGTTATATATAAGGTTTTATGACATTAAAATAAAGATAATACTTATGAAAACATATTTTCTCAATTTTATTTCTATGAGACAAATGTCATATTCACCACATAATTTCATTATATTTGGCACTAAATTACCTTGAATTTTATTTATTGATAATATTATGAAAAATATAAGGATATACATATCTATATAAGATTATGTCTTTAAAGAGGTTTTGATTCAAATGATACCAATTTTTAGGGGATTTATGTTTCGATATTACCTTTAGAAGCACTATTTATGATTTAATTTAAATTAGATAAATTATATAATCCTTACGAGACATGTCCCCAAAATTTTCTTCCCATATGTTTATTTATTTTGAATATATAATTTTTCTTTTATAATTTATTAATTTGTGTACTCAATATATTGAAATAATGTTGTTATGGGAACCCAACTATGTTTTACTATTAGCTATAAATTATGTTTTATTCCATGTCATTGTATTCCATAAAACATTATTTGAAATGTTTTAATTTTATTAAATGAGTATTTAATTCCATTAAATACCATTTTATATCCATATATATAAATTTCAATGGTATATTTATGTTATTTTCTAAATGAGGTGATTTTATATTTTTATAATATTCTCAAAGGAATTCATTGTTTTAACATATATGTTTTTAAGAAAATTTCATGACACCATGGGAAATTAGTAATTTTAATCATTAACTACTTTTTTCAATGGTTCTAATTAAAGAAAACATTTTGTATTGTATTTTTAAAAATTATATAGACATTAAATTAGTGTTTACAATATGAAAAAAATTACACAACAAATACTTCATTAATTTTGTTAATGTAATTTCATCTATTTTAACATCCTATTATATTAATCTTATTATTAAAATGTATATAATACAATTATATAATAATAATTTTATATATAGATGTTTTATGATTATTATGATAGTATGTTTAGAAAACAATATATTATTTATGGGTTATAAAATTATAAAATTAACAAAAGATTATGAAATAAATTTTCATTGCATGGGTTATGATGTCAAAATATTATGAATGTTTTATGATCTCTTTAAAAACATATGTATGATTTTCATAATAATATTTTAGAGGATAGAATTATATATCATTCCAATGAATTGGATAATTTTTTTCTCAAAGGATAACTATAAAAAAGTTATATATTATAAGTTGATTATGTTAACGAAGTTGATATACCTGATCAAATATAAAAAGAGTACATTATTGATCCACTATGGGAAACAAGTCAATGTGTTTATTAGAATCTAGGATAAATGTAATGATTCCAGTTATGTTATTATATAGAAAATTAGTGTTTATTCCTAATGCACTAGGATTTGATGGTAATAGTAGTTATCGGTGATTTATCATTTTTTTTTTATTTTAAAGGTGTTGCAACACATTTATTACAAGAAATTATGGGTCATGATTAATTATTAATGATTTCCCACTATAAATATTCATGTATTTAGAAATGAAAATGTTTAATGACATTAATGATGTTTAATATCCATCATATATTTCGTGTGAACTATGTAACATACATTCACAATATCATACACTTATAATTAGCTTATGATTTCTTATGATAATCAATTGATATATACCATGGATACACATTCTAAGAATATGATCTCACATGATATTATGTTTCCTTTAAAATGGTTCAAAATAATGGTTTATGTAGGTTATCTATATGAACTATACTTTATGTTAAAATAATTATTGGAGATTTTAAAGATCATTAATGAAATCAAAATATTTTTTATTTAACCACAAAATACACCAAATAATTACATTCCTCGAGGATTTTTTTGTGAAATGTATTCAATATTCATCTAAAAATAATAAATAACTTGGTATGAAATATTTGGGTATCGATAGGTGAAGGAAATGATATTCCTTGTTAATATTTGGATATTATGGTTATAAAATGTTTTTGATAACCATAGGGATATGTTTAAGTGTATGATAACATCATAATGTTTTGTTAAGGAGGTTATGATGTTTCTTAAAATAAATATTTTAGGACACTATAAGATCTAATTGTTTATAATAGATTGATCAATGTTTAATAATGTCAGAAATTGTTGTTCAAGTATATCTCATTCATCACTCTTGTCCATAGTGTGTTTTCCCTTCATGTAAACATGTTTTTACACTATTAAGGGATATGCCTCAGTTAAATGACATTTTAATTATAAATAATCATTCAGGATTTGAATAAATGTGGATCATGGATGGAATATGTTAAACTAATGTTACCATAAAATAGTTGTAACTTTTCATGATATTTACATTCAATAGAGACCCATACATTTCATACATTGATATAAAATTTTAAAAGATGAATATTCTTATATAACAAAAAGATCTACTCTAGAATCATAATGGTCTAGTTCCTTTGTAAAATGACATACATAAATAATATTTTCATATATTAATTCCATCATCTCTTAATATGTAAATCACAATTAGAACCCTATATCTAAATTTCACACATATTTCCACCCCTAATAGCCGATGGAAAATAAATATAAGGACGTGTGATCTTAGATTCCAAGTAAGGGAAAAAAGTGGGATATCAACATTACATGATGATAAGGGTATGAGAAAATGTGAATAAAATTTTGATAAAAAATCCATTTATATCAAATATCATAACTTGATTCGTGTCATAAATATTGGAATTTAATAATAAAATATTCATAATAGAATAAATGTACAAGATCCATTTGAGAAAAAAATTGGCATAATACATAGATTTATAACATAAAAATAATCAGTGGAAAGAATTTCTTCTAAATTTAAGCCCTATTTCTATAAACTATAATAAATGAATGGATTATATCGCCAATACATCACAGAAATAAAGGTCCACACCCTAGACTATCATTATTGACAAATTCCATTACTGAACTTGGTTCACTACCCAATATTGTCTTATTAATCTCATTAGATATAATTATTTTTCCAATACATCAGAGGGAGATATAGGTCACACCCATCACATAATGAAAATAATATATATTTTTACAATAATATCATAATACATTATTCTTTTAAAAAGATATAAAAATAGATGGTTTTTATTAATATTTCACTATATCATAACTAGTGGAAGAAAATCATGTTTTATAAAAAGTCCTTCATTTAATTATAGAATACACAATGTAAATGGAATGGGTTTCATAATCATATTTTCATATTAAATATAAACCATCCATAGTAATAATAATCATGGTGTCATTAGATAATATCCCATGTACGTATTATGTAATATCAAAGTTTTTTTATCAGAGTGGTAAAATGTTTTTGAACGATGACATGAAAAATTTCATGTGAAATATAACACATCAAATTATAGAAAAAAAATTATTTAAAACTATCAAAATTTAAATATTAATGATGAAATTTTTTTATTATAAAATTTAAAACAATTCAAGGTGTTTTTAAATCAATGATTGGTTATGATTACATAAATTCCTTTCAAGTAGTGTACAATAAAACATGGATTCCATTCAATTTTTAAAAAAAAAATAAATTTAAACTTGTTTAGAAAATTACAATAATATTTAACTTAAACCATCATAAAAAATTAAAATCTTGTTATAAACATATTTAAATAATAATTGAATAATAATAAAATCTTTATTTATAAATATTGCTGAAAAAAATGACACTGGAGAAATTTTTTTTTGCTAGAATATAGAAATAAAGATGGATTTTATTAAATACAATATTTTTGACCATTTAGTTCATAAAACCGGGAAATTAATGGATGTCATGAATTTTAGTTGAATAACCATAGAATAATAGTATTCATGACATTCCTAAAATATTGATCAAAATTTTTCTTTATTATCTCCATAATAATTAACAATCCCAATAATCAAGGGGACTGTAACATATAATCCTTACAAATTTAGAATATATTTAACAATACGCCCCATGAAAGGAATAATATTATATTAATATTTATATTAAATATATTTCATGATAAGTACCAAAAAATTAATTCATGTTTGGTATATAAAGAACACAAAACGATCATGTGGTGAATAATGCATGTTTCCCATGAAAATTTTGGTGAAACGATAATTTCATACATCTGGTAGCATAATATTCATAAAACTTTGATCCTCTAATGTAATTATCATAATATTTTATAAATATATTACTGGGTCATACTCATATATATCGCCCAATATATTATTTGTTATGAAATTTAATTTTCCCCTTTTCAATAATTCTATGTTAAAATAACATTTTAGGTACTAACTAGTATGATGTTCAGGTATGTTTTGGTGTGGTATAATTTTAATCTTTATTTTTATCATGGTTAAATGATGTCTCTAATTTTATCCATGGTATAAAAATAACATGTTGTCCTTAAATTGTTTTATTGTAATCCATTGATGTTAGATAAAAACAATGAATTACATAGTTTGTTGAGACTGTAATCCATACCAACACATGAATTTTGATTCCATTTTGGTGAAAGATAGAATAATATAAAGGTAAAATATTAATTAAAATTAACATAAAAAATTTATATCATAGATATCATTTATAGTAATTTAATATATTATTATTACCATTAGTCTCAAAATAAAATGATAAAGTTATCACATCACTTTGTAGAGGTAGTTGTCCACATGTATGTGTCATGACCCATCCCCCAAGGCCCGTGCCGTGACTACCCCAAGCCTGCCTTCCATAGGCCAGGGGCTGGTGAATAACACCAAAAGGCAGATTACCTAAAATGGTAAGGAAATTTCTTTTATATCCTGTAAACTCACAAAAACCAAGCACACATCAAGATTCTAACACAAGTAAACTAAATATTAAAAAAGAATGTGTATAGTAAGAAAAAGGGAATAGAATACAAGTCCAATTGAAAAGTACAAGGGAAACTGTGATGTACAAGAATAACTGAAAATAGTTCTAGTGAACACCCGCAAAGGATCCTACTTAAAGGTTAGGTACAGCTCTCGAATATTCATATATATGGTATGCCTCATCTAATGTCCACCTCGAGCTACCTCCTATCCAAGTACACTCATCCTCAGTCAACAATGTTTGTCATATGCACCAAACTCAACAAGGTGTGGGTATAGTCCATGAAGGGGTGAGTATAACGATACTCAGTAGGGATCCTGAGACCATCAAAGGTTTCACAAAATCTAAAAAGGAGAAACCACAATGCATGAAAACAACTGCCAACCCTACTTAGGTATATTCACATACATATACCAAAGTTGTTGAGTAACCCATATCAATCATGAGGAAAACAAAAGGCCCAACTCAAAAGCCCAAATCTCAATTGTCCCATGAATGATAGTATACAACAAAGGTAACACCATGAATGTTAGTACCACAAAGGTAATGCCACACAGAAGAATACCACAAAGGTATCACACCAAAAGTATGAACCATAATGGTACTCCACATAAATGATTACCACAAAGGTAAATAATCTGCACACACCAGGTATAACTTTGGTATGGTAGTAAAGATAATTAGATGCATCTGTTGAATCATCTTACTCTATTGAGAGGAAGACCCACATAGGATCCTAAATCATAAGACCCACGTAGGATCCTAAAGTATTCCCACATCGATTCCTAGAGTGTATCCAAATGGGATCCTGAAACATAGACCCATGTAAGATCCCAAAGCGCAGAACCACTTAGGATCCCTTTCTCATGTTACAGCCAGCCCCAAGGTTCCCGCACAAAGCTCTCTTGATTATGGGAGGGTCTGATATTCAAGCCACATGTCGATACTGCAACTTCCATGAAGTCCAAAGAATAATTATCCCCAAGGATCTCTATGTAAAAGTGGTATCAATGCAACAGACAATGCATCTATCAGACGCTCGGTCTGAAAGTTATTAATATTTCTGCTCCGAGGACCCAGTGGGATTTCGTGTCGATCCAATCCAGACATACTCCATCCTTATCCAAAACTCAGATGGAGTATACTAAAAGGTCTTTCTCGTTCCAAGGATTCCAGAGTCACGGACGGTTCGTCAAACAATTTCCCATAGCTCATCTTATAACAGAAAGAGTGAAAATGGGTCAAAACTAGTCTCGGTCTAGTCTGACCCGTTCGGACCTACCTGGCCCAACCTATCCTGGGCTAACCCGACATGGTTAGGGTTGACCCGACCTGACCTAGGTCCAGCCCTGGGTCTGGCCTGACCCGTCAGCACAGTTCGCTTGGCGGCCCGACCCCCTTGGCTCCCCAACTGGCCGGTCGGCTAGCCCTCCTCTATGGTGTGGTCGCACGTCACGCTTCCACCGGTGGCCATTAGCAAGCTGACCACCCTTCTTCGCCACTGTGGCCTTGTCCTGCAGTCCTTGCTGAGTGCCTCTCCAAGCAGCTGTATACCAGATCTCTTACTGATTGAATCTACTACAACATTTACCTTCCCAAGAGTATAGACTATCTCTAAGTCATAAACGTAGAGGAACTCAAGTCAACATCGTTGACTCAGGTTCAGGTCCTCCTGGGAGAGGATATAACTGAGTCTCTGGTGATCAGTGTAGACTATAAAATGGTCTCCCATAAAATAGTGTCTCCACATCTTCAAGGCGAAGACTACTAATACAAACTCAATGTTCTGGGTAGCTAAGATCTGCTCATGTTGTCTCAGTTGTCGAGAACCCTATGTGATAATTGCTCGCACCTACATCAGGACACATTTCAGCCCAGTTCCTGATGTGTCGCAATAGACTACATAACCAACTCCCTCCTCTAGTAGACTCAAAATGGGGGCACTAGTCAGCCTCTACCTACTCTCTTGAAAACTCCACTGGCATCTCTCATACCATAGGAAGGGTTGCCCTTTCTTTTCCAATGCTGATATGGTTGCTTCAACTTTGGAGAAGTCTAGGAGAAATCTCGAGTAGTAACCGGCCAAATCTAGGAAACTCTATACCTTCGTCACACTCCTGGGTGGCTCCCCAAAAAGTTCCACCTCAATCATCGCTGGAATCCACCACAAATTTAGCCTTTGAGATGACATGTCCGAGGAAGTGAACCTCTCAGATCCATAACTGGCACTTTGAGAGCTTTCCATAAATATGGGGCTCTCAAAGTGTTTCTAGAACCACCTATAAATGATAGGCATTCTCCTCCTCAGTAGCCAAGTAGATAAAAAGGTCATTAATGAAGACTAATACAAAGCGATCAAGGTATGGATAAAAGATCAAGTTCATGTGTCCCATTAACATTGTTGGGGAATTGGTCACGCCGAATGGCATGACCAAGAACTCATAGTGGCCAAACCGACATCTGAAAGAGATATTATGCACATCCTCATCTCGTACCCTAAGATGGTGATAGCATGATACGAGGTCTATCTTTGAGAACCATCATTATCCCTTCAGCTGATCAAAGAGGACGTCAATCCTAGGGATTGGGTACTTGTTCTTCATGGTCACCTAATTCAGGAGCTGATAGTCAAGACAAAGTCTCAGCTCCTGTCTAACTTCATAGCGAACAAATATCAGGGCTGCCCGAGGAGAAACACTAGGCTGGATAAACCCCTTCCCCTGTAAGTACTCCAGCTGTACCCACAGCTCACGATGCTCCACAAGAGTCGTATGATATGTTGGTTTAGATATCAATGACATCCTGGGGTACAAGTCAATGTAAAATTCTGCCTCTTTGTGAGGTGGTATACCCAAAACATAATCAGGGAAGACATCCGCGTATCGGTCCACCACTACATGATAGCTCAGACTCACTTCATCAACCGCTCCAAGGGTGAGGCTAGACAACTGATGAGTGATCAGTTGCACTCTCCTCTGGGTAATTCCATCCTATGCTGTAAAGGCTCCCTTCTCATTGGTGAAGGAAAAACTAGTCCCATCAGTGTGTACGCACTGCACTTTGTGCCTAACATAGTCAATATGTGCATGGATTGTAGATAACCAGTCCATGCCCATTAAGTCGTCGTAATGCCTTGACGCCGCTACTAGGAGTTTCTAGCCATAAGGATCAATCCAAATTCTCCACTGGATTCTCCGAGCTCCGAACGAGGGTAGTGGAAATAAAAGAATTACTAGAACCTATGTCTATAAGTAATATAGAAAAGGTGGAGTAGACACAAATCATACCTCGTATCTTCTCTAGAGCTCCTTGGACATAGGACTCAGCTGCCTGGAGCTGAGAACTCCCCTATCCACCTACTCCTTGTGGTCAGGGTGGAAAACCTAGTGGTGGTGGCGGTAACAACTCAAATCATCGCCCACTTCTAGCTACATGACCAGTGCCTCTGCCACGTCTCCGTGCTCCCTACGGACCTCCTTGGTCAAACCTCTATCTGTTCTTAGGTGGTCCTTCTATCATCTTCTAATCATATGTAAAACGGTTTAGGAAGTCACGAGCCATGTGACCCTTTCCACCACATGCATAACACTTCCAGCTCCTCACATGACTGGCTTTGTCTCGGGTGCCTTGCACATCTGACCCTGAATCATGCGGTCGTCCACCTGTAGGTCTTGTCCTCTTGGACCTCTGTGACATCTGCCTGCTGCCAGCTGCAGAAGAACTCACTTCTTGAAGCCTAGTGGTGGGTCCCGATGTTGGTGACTGCTCAACAATAAATATCTCCACTAAGAAGGCTCTCTCTAACACCCCAACCTGCGTCAAGATGCTAAGGGAAATCATTCAAGCCCTGATCTCCCGCCCGGGTCCCTTCTCAAAGATCTGAGACCTATTGAATTGGTCCCAGATCATATTAGTGGAGTAGAGTGAGAGGTCAGTGAACCTTGATAAGTACTAAGCCACAATCATGTTGCCCTGATGCAGATGAAGATGCACTTGTATGGGCACTGCGTGAAGAGTCGATGGGACAAACTCTACCCAAAACAGGCTCTCAATGTCTTCCTAGAGAAACGTCACCTCATCGTGAAACTGGGTCACCAAGCCCCACCATTTACTTTCTGCAACCTGTAGAAGACTGGAGGCAAGGATCACCTTGAGATCAGCTGGTGTCCCTACCAGTCGGAACACTCTCACCATGACCTCCAGCCAATCCTCATCCGTTTGTGGGTCTATCTCACCCCTAATCCTTGGTGGCCTATGGAATTAAAACTCATTCAACATGCTCAAGAGGCGTGCACTATCAAATGATGTGGCCAGTGGCATCGGTGGCCTAATGGGTAATAGTACCACTGGTGCCTCCGTTGGAGCCTCTATTGATAAAGGGCGCTACGACGAGGCCTTGTCACTTGGTGGTCTATCATTGCATACTTTACCTCAAACCCTAGATGGATATCTGTTTAGATTCATCCTGAAAAGAAACAGGTGTTCCACGGTAAATAAGTTATACCTGATGAGATGACTCAAAGAGATCACAAAGAAGACTTTTCAAAAACACACTTGTAATCTGTGTTTTCATGCACTGAGTTGGAAATAAGAAGTCAGGGTCCTGGTGTATGGATATGTCAGCCGCTGCACCAACTCTGGAATCCTTGAACTGCAGACCATACTCATAACACATAACACTATTATAGTTAAAAGAAAAGAGTCCAATGTTCTATGATAGAACCGACTCCTCAAATTCCAATTTGTCACAACTCGTCCCCCAGGGCTCGTACTGTGACTACCCTAAGCCCGCCTTCCATAGGCCTAGTGCTGAAGACTAGCACCGAAAGGCATGTTCCCTAAAATGGGGAGGCATTGAATTTATAACCTGTAAATTAAAAAAAAACCAAGAAAACATCAAGATACGAACACAAGTAAAATTTATAGTAAAAATAGTGCGTACAGTATGAAAAAGTGGCCAGAATACAAGACGAACTAAAAAGTACAAGGAAAACTGGGAAGTACAAGAATAACTGAAAAAACTCCTGTGAAAAGCCTCCAAGGATCACACCTATAGGGTAGGTATAGCTCTCGAATAGTAATCTATGTGGTATTCCTCGTCTAATTTCTACCTGGAGCTACTTCCAGTCTTTGTACTCTCGTCCCCAGTCAGCACTGTCTGTCATCTACACCAATCACAACAAGGTGCAGGCATAGCCCACGTAGGGGTGACTATAATGATACTCTGTAGGGACCCCGAGACCCTAAAAGGTCTAAAAAAATTCACAAATGATGAACCAAAATTCATGAAAAATACTATCAACCCAACTTAGGTATATTCCCATACATATACATAAGTTTTCGAGTAACCCATCTCAATCATGAGGAAAACAGAAGGCCCAAATCAAAAACCCAAATCTCAACTATCCCACGAAGGAAATTATACCATGAAGGTAACACCACGAAGGTAAGTACCCCAAATGTAACGCCATAGAGAAGAATACCACAAAGGTATCACCACAAAAGTATGCACCAAATATTTACGCCACACAGATGATTACCAAAAAGGTAACGACTCAACTCACACCATGTATAACTGTGGTACGATAGTAAAGATGATTCGATGCATCTACTGAATCATCATTCTCTGTTGAGATGAAGACCCACATTGGATCCTAAATCATCAAACCCACATAGGATCCCAGTACAATAGACCGACATAGGATCCTACTGTAGTCCCACGTTGATTCTTAGAGTTTATAAACCTAGTATCCTCAAACATAGACCAACATAGGATCCCAAAGAACAGACCCACTTAGGATCCATTTCTCATGTTACAACCAACCACAGGGTTCCCACACTAAGCTCGTTTGATTCTAGGAGGGTTTGCTCTTCAAGCCACAGTTTGATACTCAAACTTCCACAATATCCAACGAAGAAGTATCCCAATGGACCGCCACATAAATGGGGTCTCAATTCAACATATGGTGCGTCAATAAGATGAACAATCTGTATGTTATCAGCATTTCTGCTCCGAGGGCTCGTTTGGACTTCAGGGTCGATCCAACCCAGTCCTACTCCAACCTAATCCAAAACTAAAATGGAGTACACCAAAAGGATCATCTCGCTCCATGTTTTCTGGAACTATGGACGGTTCGTCAAACGGATGCTCGTAGCTCAAGTTATAGCCAAAAGACTAAAAATGGGTCGAAACTGGTCTGGGTTCGGGCCGACCTGGTTGGGCTGACCCGGTTTGGGCCGACCCGGTAGGGCTGACCCGGCCTAGGCCGACCTGACCTGGTTAGTTTTGACCCGACCCAACCTAGGTCTGGCCTATCCCGACTCGCTGGGTGGCGCGTGGTGCGGGTTGGCCCACTCGGCTCCCTGGATGGTCGTCGGACGCCCCTCCTCCACTACATGATTGTGCGCCGCACCACCTCCAGCATTCGGGAGCGATCCAACCACCCTCCTTCATAATTGTGGCCTTGTTTCACGGTCCCTGCACACCTGCGGTGTGGTTGTACAACGCCACCCCTTTCATGCATCCGACTGAGTGCCGAACACCGCCTCTACTCCACCACTGCCGATGGGACACGACCCTCCTTGAGTGTCATGGTTGCGTCGTCTCCATCTTCGAGGCTGACCTGAGTGTAGGTTGTCGCTTCTGAGCCCTTCCAATGACGTTCCTCCGGTAATCGGGTGTGCCCCGGTGGCCTTTCCATCATTACATAGACTCTCACACTCACCTCGAGATGTCACCAATGATTCATGACCATGAAAATCCCACAAAGATTGTGGAGGGTTTGGGCCATGTTCATTTGGACTGCACCCTCTGTGTTAGAATGATAGCAAGCGGCATACTTCTTTTGAATCAATAAGACCACTGAGAATGGGGTAAGGGGTATAAAATAAACAATCCCTACCTCGATTTCTCGTTGTATGTGTCACAATATGATGTCAGTGAAGGCGATGAGGGTGCCAATGATCGTCTGTTCCACAACAAGCTTCTGAAGTCGGGCTCATGTGTTGTCCTTGTTCTTGATTCTGAAGTATTTTCATTATTGGAGAGGGAATTATTCATTTGGAAGAAATTTTTCTCCAAAGTTCTCCTAACTCTCACTTTTTTCCAAGGATTTCTTTCCCAACCCCCAAAAAAAATATGTTCTATCTTAATAAATTATTTTCGATTAATTTAATTAGAGTTGGCCATTAATTATTGATGATGTCATAACTAATTAATTGAAGGTGTCACAATTAATTAATTGAAGAGTTGAATGGTTTTCCCACATTAAGAGGCATTCGGGTGGTCCCCACCACCATGAATTCAAAATGGGAGGTTTTCCAGATCAGGCAGTTCCCACCACTGAACATTCAAATGGGAGGTTTTAAATAAAATAAAAGTTTTTCTTTATTTTATTTTTATTTCCATGAAAAAAACAAAAACTAAATTTTACCCTCGTCCTACTATGTTCAAGTTTAAAGTCTACATATATGAATATCTACATTCCATGTTCAACGGTGTCCTCAAATTTCAATTCTGAGCACCGGTTCAAAAGTTACCAAAAACCTGGTCACACGTTTACTGATCATACCTGAAAAAAAAGTTCAAAAATTCATTCCAGTCACTTCAGGCCTCAGAATCACACGCCGTCAATTTTTGCGAACTCATAATATTCCCATATAAATAAACAAAAATTCATGGAATTTCTGAGTCTTTATGGCATGCATGACCAATATTATCATATTTCAACAGATTAGAAGGTATAAAAATAAATTTTATATTATAAATAAAATAGTATAATTATTTTATAAATATCATATATATAAATTAAATTCATCATTATCTATAATATTGAATTATGGTAATGGAAAACAAATTTTGTTTGTTTATAAGATTGGCGTCCTCCATACAGACCATCGATTGAGTCATTTCCGATTTGATGGGAGAGGATAAGGATATAGTTTGTTCCATTAAAATAATATATATTATTTATATGTAATATAAATATTTTTGTACATAATCATAGTTGAATAAATTTTGATAGAGGTTAAATATGAAATAAAATAAAATAACTTGGTTTCGAATGATATCACTTCTTCTGAAAACCTCCTTAGGTTAGCAACAAAATACATCATAAATTTTCTATGTAAAAAAAATAAGGACTCAAATATAGGTTTATAGATGTAATAAGAGGATTAATGTATGTATTCATTGAGATAAAATTCTATGGTAGAGTTAAGTGGAGTAGAGAGGTGGTTTCATTTTATAATTTGGGGGGGGGGGGTAAAGAAATTGCATAATTGTTTTGAATGAATATGGTATAACCATGTATTATACATTAAAAAATTATCAAAATTTTGTTAATAGCATACAATAGATAGAATAAGTATTATATATTGATATCCAACAATATTTTGAAAATATATTTGGTAATTTTATTCTTTATAGTTTTAGTTTAACCCCCAAAAATTCGGTTTTATCCTTATATGTGGTAATTAATTTTTTCTCTTTCTTACTATTAATAAAGAAAAATATCAAAATTCATATATTATACAGTAATATTTATAATTATTAAATATATTTATTCCAATTTTAAAAATTTAAATCATACAATTGTAAGATTTTAATATTAAATTGTACCAACTATCAATATGAAAATGTTGTTTTTGAATGACTGTTTTTCATATGTACTGAAATTCCTAATTTCACCTTTAAACAAAAAATTGGTTCTAATAAAATAATTGTATTTAAAATGTTTTAAATAAAATCCATATTCTTTTTGAATTATTTTAGATAAAATTAATCACTTTAAATGTTTGTAACTAAAATATATCTTAAAAAATTGTATTATTCACTTTTCATCAAAACAATAACCTTTTAAAAAACATATCCAAATGTCACCGTATGAATATTTTTATCTATTATTTTAAAAATTAATTTCAATATTCAAATAAATTTTTTAATATTATAAATTAATAGTAGCACCCATTTTTTTAAAAAAAATATTGAATTTCATTTTTTAAGAATTTTTTTTACAAAGCATATAAAGACCATAAAAAATGTAGTACGTATTTATAAATATATTTTAATTTTATAAATCATTAATATTATATTTAAAAAAAATTTATTCCTATTAATATATCAAAATTTAATAGCTATTTTGAAAGATTCATGTTTAAATCATAATATTTTTAATATTAAACTGTTGTTTGTTAAAACTCGTGGTGTTGTGTGACATATTCTACCGAATAGATTATGTTTATATATAAAACTCAAAATATATTGGGGAATACATTGTTAATAGTGTAAAATGATTTTTTCCCTCGAAGTTCAATCATTTTTAAAAAATAAATGAGTATTAATATGAATTTTTATATCCTTGCATTCCCTCATAGCATCCTCAAAATGGGGGCTTTTCCCTAAAACACTGAGTAAGTGAGTAGCCTTGTTTGATAGCATGTTATATCTATGATCCAATATCTATAATGGATTTTAATTATAATAAATATCATTATTCAGTTTTATGAACTCTATTTTTAGTACAAGTGATGGATCAGTTATGTAATTCCTCATGAGATATACACGATACACATCATGGACTTGAGAGAGGTTTATGGGAGGTTTCAAGTGATAAAAAAACATCCTTAGTCGATCAAAAATATATGAAATCTCTAATATAACTTGGGATAGTCATTCCATTCATTATGGATCTCATAGCTTTCTTCCACGGATAAATTCATATAAAATGATACTCACTGACTTTGAACCCCAAATCTATTTGATGATAATAAACTATAAATTTTGGTTGACTTTGAGCTTGCATGATATGTTATTGAAATACTATATCCTTCTCCTCATTTTCAATAGCTAAATATTTTCCCTATATATTTCATTATCCAACATTGTACCAATACATTATAGTTCTACTCTTTTGTCCAAAAAAGTATTCATCGGGATCCATGTGAATTCTTGAGTGAAATAATTTTTTTTAGAAAAATCAACTTTATGGTGTCTTTTATCCCAAAAACAATTGAAATATATTGAAAAATATATTATAATATGCTCTGTGGTTTGAGTATTTCCATCAAACTGGCCATCTCTAATACTTATCAAGCTATAATAACATTCACCATGATACAATCTCTCTAATATATATATTCAGTACATTCCAATATAAATACTCTTTCAAAAATCCATCATTTATTTTTTACTTCTAAGATGAATATAGAATGAAGAATAAAGATCTACCATTTATAGATAGTTCATCAAATTAGGTATGGAAGAAATATGTAACTGCCTTCTAAACGGTATCATTCCCTCATAATCAAGGCTAATGTCTATAAAAATTCTTACTCATTCTACATCTCACCAACATACTTTTGTGCCTCTTTAAATTTTCCTTTGATTGATGGTTTAACACGTATTTGACAAAGATTCTATTTCCATATTCCTTATTTTTTAAAATAACAATCCAATTTAAATAAATAATTATATCATATTTTGTGATCATTTACATAGATAATATATAAATATCTTTTCAACTCAAAGAGTCATCCACCTTTTTCACCTTTGGAGGGTGGAAATTATTAAAGAGTCATAATATTAAATTATATCCATTCACATTCTCTATAGCTTCTAAAGAAATTATTTGAGTATTTATACATTAAACACTTATGATAATTATATATATCAAACTGTTCTATATAAAAATAATATCTCTATATATTTAAATAAAATTTATAGCAGAAAACTCCAAATCATGTGTTGAGATACATTTATCATGAACCATCAATTTCTATATGTACAAATCTACAATCATTTCATTATATATGAGAAAAAATCCTCCACCCTTCATCAATGTATCTCTATAGATTAGAAACCCTTATCCACTTGTGTGTATTGTTTAAAGAAGATAACAAAAAAAGAATTTCCATAGTTCCTTAACAATTTCGTCACATTTTTTATGTTGAGGAACTTAGATCAAATATAAGTTAACCAGGTTATTAGATTTTATATTCATTGAAAATTCTATAAAAACCATTGATAACATCTCTCCAAACAATGAAAAGATAATACCTAAATAACAGTTTTCAGTTTTCACCAACAGTCAATAGCTTTTATCATTGATGGATCCACTGATGTTCTCTCACATTAGAATATGTGACACTAGAATGAACCTTTTTTAATCAAAAAATAACACTTCTTAAAATTTTCAAAAAATTTACCCTTCCACAGGGACTCCATAATAATTATCAGGTGATATTCATTATCCCTATTTCTCATTTTATGGATTAGAATATTATCAAAAAAGACCGTTGTAAACATATCGAGGTAATCTCTACAAACTCTAGTAATTAAATCCAAGAAGATAATATGGGCATAAGTAAGAACAAACGTAATCACTATATGTTCACAGTTACTATTCCTTTTTAGAATGTAATATACGATACGTTTTACTTATTAATAATCAATAGATGGTATCAATAATTGTTTTCATTGATATAAAATAATTAAGATCCATATAGTCGATCCAATAAGTCATCAATATGGGGTATGGGATACATGTTCTTCATTTTTATCTTCTAGAACTCCCAATAATCAGATTCACGTTATTATCTATTTCTACATAAGAAAAAAATATGTACACCCCAAGGTGACATTCCTAGATAAATATATCCATTTTCAAGATTCTACAACAAATTATTCTTTAATTCTTTCAACTAAATGAGGTACATTAAATAGTGATAGTTTGAAATAGATGTGGCACCAGTAATGAATACTATTGAGAAACAATGTTTAGGATTCAGTGGAAGACTAGGCAACTCATCCTGAAAAACATGAAAAAACTACCATGTAATAGGAATACCATTGATTTTATTTTTATCAATGACCATACAGGATAAACACCCTTTTTAACATTAATCATGTTTAGAAACAATGTCTTATAATACATGGATATTACATCTTTTTAGATGAATATTAAATTAATTAAACAAACACACACAAGAAATGAAAAAATTTAATGTATATAAAATATTGGAATACAATTTTCTAATCTGGTGAATGATATTTATTATTTCCCAAAAAATCATTTCATTTAGTAATCTTCATAGTCATAACGAAAATGGAATTTTACATCATCGAATGTTGAAACGAAACATATGAAACGGTGATCTAACATGCTCAATAAGGGTAAACATGGAAAATATATAAACTGAATTTGAGAATAATTGTATGAGAGTGTGATAATAACATATGAAAGCCATAACCTAGATATAAAGGATTATAATAATAATTCATTGATTGATGGTTGGTATTTAATTAGATATAAATCATTAATAAATTCAATAAAATGACTAATTATATCAAAAAATTATAATAAGATAATTATTTGGTCCACGAACATATGTATAGAAAATATTATATCAAGGCTACCATAACAGACATTCATAACATGTTAGTTTTGGGATAATAACCAATATAGATTTTTTAGTCTTGGGATAACCACATGTGGACACTAATTATCATGATGGGGTAAACCACCCATGTACCCTCCATTTTGGACATGAGATAAACACCCATGCACCCTATGTTCTCATAAAATATTAATAATTATCATGTGCTTTGGAGGGAGATATAGCTCCTATTCATCACATAATTAATATCATACACATGTGTTCAAAAATATCATATAACATACATCATATCATAAACCATAAAATAAAACGGGATTCCTAAAATTTAATATTATCATAACCTATTTAAAATATAAATATTTTATAATAATTTTATAATATCATAACAACTAGATAAATAATTTCAATTAATGTAAAATTTATTATGCTATAACCCATGGATGATAAATGAATTTGATTAAAATATTTTCATCAGAAACATAAACCTGTAAAAAATTGAATAATAATAGTATCCATTGATTATAACCCCATTCAAGCATAAATAACATAAAGATGATGGACTCATTGAAGGAAAATTATTTTGAAATACCTCATTGTACAATTTTTTGTTAAAAAATATATTTTATTTTGAAATAAATTTTTAAAACATAAAATAAATTGGAAATGAATTTATTTGAAAATAAACATGAATTGTTATAAAAGATGATTCAGAAATAACTTCAAAAATTTCTCCATAAAAATATCCTTCCATATTAATTTTTTTCGTAAAACATAAATTAACATAAAATACTTTTATCATAAAATAAACATGAAAAATTATAATGTAATCATAAAACATTATATTTCTCATCAAAATTAATAAATAATGTTCATTTCATGCATGTTAGAAACAATGATTCTTTTCACATTTTTTGGTAAGATACAAAAAAGAAGTATTTGGAAAATGAAATGAATATTCCATTTTGAAATATATATAAAAAAATAAATTATGTTTACTAATGCATATAATATGTAATTATAATGATTTTAAAAACATATTCATAAATCAGGGTTTTGTTGGAAAAATGAGAAAAAAATCACTTACTGACATGTTTTCTTTTGAATCATAGACCCCATGAAAGTGAGATCCCCAATAGGATGTGTAAACCTAAAAATAAATTATTATAATATTCATAAAACACATTAATGTGATTTATATACACTAGATAAAAGTTTTAGGTTTTAAATCTAACATGTTTCTCACAAAACTAAAAAGTGTGGTAGAAAACTATTACCGATTTGGTAACGTTTTAACTATAATCCTTATAATATTATGATCATAAAATTTATATGTAAAAACCAATATTTTTGTGGAGATTAATCATTAAATACATTTATTTGAAATATATAGACCACATCAATGAAATAGGTAGCGAATATGGGATCTGTCTCACAGAAGTAAAAAGTTAGACAAGAATCCATTAACGATTTAGAAACATTTCCAATGTAAACACCTAGAAAAATAAATCAGAAAATGGATATTCGAGAAAAAATAATATTTAGGAGAATAGTCAAAAAAATAAATTAATATTATGTATATATACCACTTAAAATAAATTGGGTTTGAATACTTCACGTGTCTCACAAAAGTGAAATATCATATTTAAATCCTATACATTATATCTTGACTACCTTTATACACACTAAAAACTCATGTAAAATAAATATATGTTTATAATAAATTTATTATAGGAAAATATTTTTTATATGTATTTATAAATATTGTTTTTTTCATGATCTTTTATTAAACTTCAATAATTCTTGGTTAATTTTATGTTTTGGGTAATAATACCATGGTTTTTCACATATGTTTTTATTTATTTTTTTGGTCCTCATTCATGGATTATGGTTAAATAATATCTGAAATTTTAATAATTATATAAATATCATATATATTCATTATATATTTATTTATATTATCCTATAAAATATAGATATAGAAAATTAATTACACCTTTCATGGATATGATATGACGTAAATACACATGAACCTATTTTTTTCATGATGTATAGAATGAAGGAATGATAAATGCTTTATTATAATTATAGAATCATTATTATATCATATACATCACTTATTTTCATTTAAACATCCTTATTACCTTCCATGTATAGCATGAATGAATAACATTGCTTCAAGAGGTGATTATTTGTCGAATATATGAGCGATGTTGTCGTATTCTGAAAAATGTAAATCATTAAGGTATGTGTGATATAATAACTAAAAAGTAATAATAATATCAATTATAATATATATATATATATATAATAAACCCATAATTATTTATTATCGTGATATGTGCTAAGGGAAAAATTAATGTCATCAATTCGTGAGGGGGTAGTCCACCATTCATCCAAATGACGATTTCAAAACAAATTTGAAGAAAGTATAGATGGTTATATGTCATTTTTTTCACATATAAACAACTTAAAAAATTTATTATATTGATTTATAATTTTATTATGTTTTAACAACAATTAATGTAGGTGGATGAGTAAATCCAACAAAAACTCTCCCTCATGAACATTACATATTCTTTATATACTCTCATTATGTTTGCAACAAAATCCACCGTTGGATTTCATTATTTCAAAAATAAGGATTCAAGGAAAAGATGAGTGATAGTGGGATGTGATTTGGGAAGCTATTTTATAAATCAAAATGGTTTTATGGTATATATTTTAATAGATATGTGATGGCCTTTTATAATTAAGGTGAGTGAAAAAGATTTATATTTTTTAAAGAAGGTTTTTCTCCCAAATTTTCATTATGTAAAAATTATCATATAATATTCCATTCTTGATTTTATAAGGTATAATGTTGAAATATTTAAAAATTATTTTCACAGTATTTTGGGACATTTTTTACCCATGTAATTTTTGATTAACCCCTACCTAAAAACATTTTTACCTTAAATGCAGTAAATAATTGTAACATTTTTTTAATAATCATTTTGCTCAAAATTTATTTTTATAATAATAGATATTATAAAATTAAAATTATTCCAAATATGGAATTTTTTATTCCAAATTCAGTTAAAATTATCAGAAAAATATAATTTGAATTTAATCTCACTAATGCATCGAGAAAGTGATTTTTTAAACAGAAATTTTTAAAAGATTATAATGTATTTATTTCCAATTTAAATATTAAATTTGTGAAATGAATTAAATTGTATTATATTATGTATAATTTTACTTATTATACCATACAAGTAATTTAAAATGTAATTTAACTATGTTAATTAATTATATGAAAAGGTAGTTTTCAAATAAAATTTAATATTTTTCACTATTCATCAATAAATGTCTTTAAAAATACCCCAAAAATGCACATTACTATAATTTTTCTATTTTTATTTTTAAAATAATATCTAATTTATCAAATAAATTTTCAAAAGGTTTTAATTATTAATTAATTTTTTTTGTAATAAAATGAAAATTCATTTTTTTGTGAAATTATTATTTTTAATCTATGTAAATAATTTTCAAAATTTTAAATACCATATAATATATATGATTTTTATATATTCCTCTTATATTTAATATTTAAATTTTGTTATTACTATTCAAATAAATAATTTTAATAGCTTAGTTATAACTACCTAATTTAAATACCAATACTAATAATATAACATTTTTTTATTAAAACTCAAATTTCATTTGTAATGAAATCTAACCAAGTGCTTCATGTAGTGAAATCATAACATGGTGTTCCATGTAACAAAATACAATATAAGTGTTTCATTTAATGATATATAAACTCAATATTAGGTGCAATTATAAATATAGTAATTTATTTATTTATTTAAGAAACCTTTAGAAAATCTTGCGTATTTATATTCTACCCCCTTAAAATTATTTTTTCCATAATTGATTTTAAATTTTTATATTGAGAAAGTATTATTTTTCAAAATTACATCGCTATTATCCCACAATAATTCTTAAAAGTGGCAGTTTCACACAAAATGTTTAATGGATTAGTAGTCTTTTTTTTCATAGAACTCTTTCTATATAATCCAGAGTCACCACTGGTTGATCCTCATAAAAATTTTCTTTCTCTAATCGTATATCCTTTGAATTTTGTAAATTTGAAGGGTAAGTCGTGTAAACTATCATTAGTGATACATGGAACAAATCATCCACCTAATATATGTGTTGTAAAAGAACCATGAGATAATATATGGTCACAATTTAATCCTAAATTTCAAATGCACAGATATACCTATAGACTCGTATCCTCTCTTCCTGAATCTCAATATCTTATTACATATAAAAATTATTAGAAACACAATATAAAAAACATCAAATTATAGATCACACTAGTGATTATCAGAATAACTTATTTTTTGAATCTAAGATACCTTGAAGTGTTTCATAATGCAACTAACCTTCTTTTCCATTTCATCAACTATCCTATGTCCTAATTGTTTTATTTATCAAACTTCATTCAAACACGTTTTTGGTCTACCTTTCTTTCTATATAGGGATAATAAGAAGACATGATAATGAATGAGTTAATGTTTTTGTTTTACTAAAAATAATTTGGAATAATATTTTGATTGGAACAACAATTTAATTCTAAATAAAATGATCTTAACATATACTCTAGTGGTTGAATTGTAAATTCATAAATACAAACTATTTAAGGATGATACCAATTCTGAAAATTCAAATAGTTTCAAAATAATGCTAATGAAAATATGATATATTTGAGGTAAAAATTGGATCACGATCCTATGATGTGTAATATTGTACTCCATGTAACCCTACCATCCCTTTAATGTATTTAACAGAAAGATAATACATATATAATTTTTATTTGATAGAGATGAAGCATGATGGCTTAGTAAGGGGATCTATAATATCAAATATAGTGTTATGCCTTTTATATATTCTGGGGAGTCCAATGAAAAAATTCATGGTGATGTTTTCCCATTTCCATTATACTATTGGTCATGGTATTAATATCCCCTTAGTCTACTGTCTTTATAACATAATGTGTTGACATATAAAGAACTGAGATATAAAATCTTAAATATATATCTTCGTTCCATCCCACTAGAAATATATTTCAAATATATACACATCTTTGTACTACCTAAATGGATAGGGAATGATGAACTATGAGAATCCTTTAACAAATCCTTCTTCAAATATTGTATGGATGGAACACGTACATTTTTAAAAAACCTTTTAAATAAGTCAGGATCAAAGTTAATCTCAAGATTATTTATACCATTTTTAGTTGTACTTATTCAATGTGAAGAACTTTAATCCTCACTTGGATATATGGTTGATAATTCAATTGAGTATGATAATATTTCCCCCCTACATTAATGATTTTTAGATATATCCTCTTAAAATATAGATACACTTGATCTTTTGTAGTTTTAATCATGGATAAAATATAATAATCTATTCAAATCGATTTTTTGGTGACATTTTTTATTTTCCCAATGTGGTAATGTTTTGAGTAGTCGTAATCATTAATCAGATCTAAAAATCCTATTTGGTGCATACCCAAATCCTTCTTTTTGAATATGTACTTTCAACATTTTTTATTGCTATATATGTAACTATTTTATTTATATAGAAACTCTATCTATATGTTTAATGAAAAATTTACCATACATAACTACAAATCACAATTGGGTTATTTTTTATCCTGAAGAATAATGTTTTTTAGAAATAAGCTAAAATCATGTCATTCTCCATAAGAACAAGTCCCAATCCTATCTTGGATGAATTATAGTTGATTGTAGACCCTCATCCAATATAGGGAAATGTAATCACATTTGCGATGAATAATATTCCCTTCAATTTTTTTTTAAATTTTCCTCACATTCATCTATATAGAGTAACATGTATCCTATCTAAGATAAATTGGCCATAAGAGTATATATTCATGAGATGTTCTCTATAAACCATCAATAATATCTAGCTAAACCACAAGAAATACAATTCCATGTCAGTGGGTATAGTCTGTCTCGATATTCAATATCTTATTTCATTGATGTATCAACTGATATAACCACTCTAGAGAATATATGACCCAAAAATGAATCCTTTTACAGAAAAAAATCACACATTTAAATTTATCATATTGCATTCCTTTTCATTTGGACTATTTTACAATTATTATTTCACCTTCATCCTATTCCTTTACCTTTGAGTATATATGATTATTGTAAATAAGGACTACAAAAAATGATCGATGTAATCTCTAAATGCAGAATTAATTACTTTACTGATGATAGTTTTTGAATTTGTACCACAGAATGGAAACACTACATATTCATAGTGTCAATACCTTATACAGAATGTGGTAGTGATATTATCCACTATATTTACCCTCACTTGATGATATCTATTATGAAGTGGAATTTTGGTGAAGTAATTAACTTTATAAAGTTGATCAAGGAGGTCATCAATAATTATAATAGGATAATGGTTCTTCATTGTTATCTTTTTTAGATCCAAATAATCTATGTAGATTATAAATAATCCATATAACTTTTTAAAAAATTGAACAAGATCACCATAATATGACACACATGGTCAAATCAAACCCTTGTCAACGTTCTCATGGAGTTTCTACTTCAATTCTTACAACTGATTCGAGGAAATTTTATAGGTAGTCTATGGAGTTTTTATAGAACCATGTTTGAGTTCTATTGAGAACCCAACATCAGATTTTGGGGGAGGTATGGGAAACCCTTCCGAAAATGCATCAAAACAATTTACACAAAAGGTGTACAATTAATGTCACCTATCTCCCTAACCGTTTGAGATAAATACCCTTTATGAATGGGAATTAAGACCCATACAATAGATATAATCTCCATAGAAAATTCAAACTCATCATCACATTGATAAACCTTCATACGTTAGATTTTATTATCAATCATGACTTCCATTCATGGAAAATTTATATGGTATTTACGTATAGAAACCCATCTATTAAAAATATAATTTAAAATCCAAACAAAGTAACAAAGAAAATATTTGTGGGAAACACATTCCCACCAAAATAAATTAACGAGGAATCATAAAACTAGTATATTATAATCATTAAATAAGTGGGGTGTATATATAATTCTATATCTATGAGTGTGTGTGGAATCCTGACACCCTTAGATAAAT
Organism: Viscum album; assembly: GCA_963277665.1. Classification (NCBI taxonomy): domain Eukaryota; kingdom Viridiplantae; phylum Streptophyta; class Magnoliopsida; order Santalales; family Viscaceae; genus Viscum; species Viscum album. The sequence goes on from OY728156.1 coordinate 1,817,161,812, forward strand.
ATTAATATCTAAAACATTGAGTATATATAATGTCAAATAGGTCATTAGCAATTCTAGTGTACATGAAAAGTATATATTTCACCACATTGTTATCTCGCCCCTTGTTATAAATGGCAATGAAATTATATTTCTCTTCGTCTCTTTGATTAAAATGATGTTGACATCAGTCATTTTCATTAACCTTTATATTTGGTCATTAATATACATAATTCCAATAATCCTCACATTTTTGGAAATGATTTAGGAGGATTCATTATCATCATCTTTACCACTATTTACATCATTATATAACTTATTCCCTTTACTTATGTAATAAATTTCCCAATTAACTTTTTTTTTACACTTCAAACATTTTATAGCTCTCATTATTGAATTTTCACTAGGATTCTTACCACACATTGAGAATAAAGGATATATCAACCTATTCTCTCCCTATTTCTTATATTTTTCTGACATCCATTATCTTTTATTATCAATACCATGATGATGGTTTATAAATCCGACATACATTCCCTCCATTATATAAAATGAAATAATATACTCATATATAATGATGTTTTATATTGTTTAATCCATTTTGAGACATCATTTTAATCTACTGAAGAATTTATTAACCCTATGTTTGGCTTGTATGAAAATAACATAAGAATTACTCATAAATCATTTAAATTTTCCTCATATGTACCATAAGATTAACTATCTATTTTAATTAGATCAAGGTACCCCTCTTATTTTTCATGTTAATAATGTGAGTGTAGTACTTATTGTAATTTTTTTATAGAAGTCATTATAATACCTAGAGTAAATTTCATTATGTTTCCTCAAATTCTTAATTATATTCATTCATTTAGCCACTTAATCTTATAAATGATAATGATCTGAAATGAATTTTTCATTTTCTTAAGACTAGGGAATGGAAAATAAATTTTCTTTAGTGCCTATCCATTTTATAGAAAGTAGTGTGTTAGAAGTCCCACTTTAAGAGTGTGGGTGTTTCCTCATGATAAATTTATCAGAATATTTTTCCCTCTATTTTTAGATTAGAAATAATTAACTATTTATAAGTTGAGATAGTTTTTGTGTGTGTTGTAACGAGATATTACATTCCATATCCCATAACAATTGGATTATCAAGAAGAAAATCATTTCATTTCATATCTTACTCAGTATTAACATGGTTCCATCATGTTTGGACAACTAAATAAAACCAAAAATATTTATATAAGATATAGTATTAATTATGGAGAACCATTTAATAATTAAAATTCAAATATAGGATTTTTAAAGTATGACACATACATTATTCTATAATACCTTGTGTTTAACATAGGTCATTAATGGAAATAATTTATTCAAATCCCTCATGATGGTTCATAAGGATTTTGTGATTTTCTAATGTGTATCACCATGGGGTGGCATACCATGTGTAAAGAAAGGTCATGTTTCTTTAATCATGGGATGATCAGGTCTATCCAAATGCACTCTTTCTAGAGTTATTAACCCTAGGTACCCTATTCCAACACCACATACACTTATATTATCTTGAAATTTATATAATTTCATGGATTCCATTCTCTCAATCCATTAATAATATTTTAGGAAATTATACTATATATTGTATCACCCTTAGAATTATCCTTAGTCATTTCGTTAGGGATCCCACTACATTTTTATAATCCTAGTTTCCAACAGTTAACAAAATCTTGCCTCTAATAATACCTTTAGAGAGACAAGATTATAAAAAGTTGATATTCCATATTTTTTGATGAATATTCTATACACTACAACAGAACACCCCTAAGGACTAAAATAATTGCATGTGTTTAGAAACATGGATTGTAATTTTATAATATTAGGAAATATTTAAAATGCATCCCACAATGATCATCCCATTTAGTAATCTTAATATAAATTCCCTATATACAAACTTTCATCATATCCTAGGGAAGGGAGACATAATAATGAGTGCGTTCAAATGAATTTTAAGGGTAAATAAGATAAATTAATTCAGAAAAAGAATGTCAGCAAAAGGATTTATGTACTTAGTTAAAGCTTGGGCTCACCACCTGTGTATCCCATTTTTTAGGAACGGGTTAACCACTTGTGTACCCAATTTAACTGTCTTGGAGAAACCAACCTTAAACCCTCTAATAAAATTGAACATTTTTCATTAACCAATCCATTATAGGGATATATAGGTGAACTAACTATATAATTAAAAATATACAAATGTGTTCTACAAGATCATATTAAAATCATCATAAAATAAAACATGAAATGAAATTGGTTTCATAAAAATTTCTTCGTATCATAACCAATGTAAAATAGAGATATTTCATAATTATATCAACATTTCATTATCTCGTAACATTTGGATAAATAAGTAGGTTCCATAATAGTTTTATCATAGATTACACTATCAGATAGAAATAGGTTTCATAAAAACGTTTTCATCAAAATCAAAAAATAATAATAGAAATAATAATAATGGTAAACATGTATAATAGGCCTAGTAAATCGTAAGTACCGTATCTGGATCGATTCTAATATGGGAATTGATTTTTAATGATAGCATGGAATATTTATTTGAGAGAAAATAACTCTTTTATGAAAATAACTATTTAAAATATTAACATTTTATAAATATGTTTTTTTTGAAAATAAATATGAAAATTTATAATTGAATATTTTAATATCATTTCATATATTTTTTGATAAAATTTTATTTTCTACTTAGAATAACACATTGGAAAACATGTAATATTTTTAAAATTAATTTCATGGAAACTGACATTCAATACATATAATTTAAGCTATAATTCCTTCAGTTGTAATGATAGAGATTAATATTATTCATGTCAAGCATCTGAATAATGAATATTATTTTAACATTTTTATTATAATCCAAATGGTAATTGTTTCAAAAATGATATAAATATTACATTCAAAAAGTTTCATTTAATGTAAATAATTGTTATGCAATTCTTTTATATGTCATTTTTAGAATTTTTAAAACATTTTGGAAAACATTTTTTTAAACAAATGGATAAATAATGACAATTTTTCCTAAAACAATTAATTTAGATTCTTCATTATATAATGTAAAGGAAATTAAGGGACATTTTGTTACAAATATATATAAATAGAAGAATAAAATAAAATAAAATATTGAGTTATATATCATATTATTTCATCATTTGAAAAATAATCAAGATAAATCCCCATAAATAATGGGATTGTGACATAAACTCTCTACGAATTTGGTAACGTTGAAATAAAAACCCATGAAGGAGTATTATAAAATGAAGCATAAAATATAATGAGGATAAATTAATTCATGATATTTCATATAAATGGGCCTATATATACAAATTTTAAAATAATATAAGATTAGAACACAATCATACGTCTCAGTGAACCAAGATGGTGAAATAATATCATGCCAATTTGGTAACTTTTGAATTGTAAACCCAAAGAAATATTGATATTCAAATGGATATTAAAATACTAAAAATTTTAAGGGTGGTAATCATAACAAAATTCATTGTTTTAATATACACCAGATGAAATAAATAGTTGGTGAATATGGAACATGTCTTAGAGATGTAAAAAGGAGATATAAATCACTTACTGATTTGGTAAATTTAGAAACCTAAATGCCATGAAAGATAGATCCTAAAATTGATATGTAATAAAAAATAATATCATGAAAAATCCCCATTAAATACATTAAAGTGAATTATAAAAACCCCATAAAATAAATATGGGTTCATTTGGCATGGGGATAACATAAATAAAATGTGAGTTGTGAATCTTTTACCGATTTAGAATATTTTGAACCCTAAACCCCCAAAAATAGAGATCCTAGAAGTTATATTTTATAAAAAAAATTTATGAAGATGAATTATTATATAAATCCATGGGATGTGTATACATGCCAAAAAAGAAATATTTGTTAATATGGAAGGAGTCTCACAGAAGTAATATTTGAGATACAAATCTCTTACCTTATGTATTGACCTCCATCATACATGTTCATTCCTTCTATATACTAAATGTATGTTTATTAAATAAATATTAAGGTAAAATATTTATATATATCAATTAATGTATTATTTTCATGTGACATATTTTTTATTTTTACAATTCCATGTTAATGTTTTGTTTTGGGAAATAAGAGCATTGTTTTTTGTATATGTTTTGTTATTTTATTTTTGGTCCTTTTAATTTAAACATAGTTCCATCATCTCCTAATTTATAATCATGTAAGTAAAATCATATATATTCAAAATATATGTATTTATATTAATATATAAATGATATAGATAGAAAACAAAATACGTTGTTCCTTGATATGGAAGGCCAAAAATATGGATGAAAATTGATTACAATTTCATGATGTGTTGAAATAACAAAATATACATGAAATATTATCATTATATAATTATTTATATTATATATATATATATCACATAACATCATTATACACATCCTTACTACATTCCAAATAATTAGTGAATTAGTCACATCGCTTCGCAGGGTGGTATTTCACCGAATACACGATCGATGTTATGTTTTTCCAACATCATGGAAATACAAAAATTATATGAGATATAATAATTATAAAATAATAATAATTTCATAAATATAATATATAAAGAATAAATCTATAACCCCAATAGTTTTTATAAACCATTTTTTTCTCTTAGAAAGAATTAATTTTCATTAATATATTTATCTTCAATAATTCAAACATTACTTTCACAGAACATCGACATGACATATGAAACACTGAAATTGTATTCATTACATGAAACACAATGTCTTTACAAGAATTATTATTATTATTATTATTATTTAAATTTTGGAGTTATAACTTATTTTGTTGATATATTATTATAAATATGAATTACTAAATTCCAAAATATTCTATAATGATTTTATATAAATAAAACACATGGATAATGAAAAATATAATTTTTCGTAAAGTCCTTATATGTTTAAAAATACATTTTTGTCAAATGAAGTACAATACATTTCTTTATAAGAAAAATAATAAAATTTATTTTAGAAGAATTTATAAATTTATTATGATTCAAAAAAATCATTTTTGAATTTAGGATTTCGAAATTATCTTATGGGTAAATTTTTCAATTTTTTCTAGAAACATCATTTTTTGATGAACTGTGAGAACTAGTAAATTTTAATTCAAAAAATATTTTTCAAATAATATTTATAAGGTTTTATTATATTAATAATTGGTTTAAAATTTTAATATGATAAAACTTTTATCAATAAAGGTCATTGGGATAAATTTCAATTTGAACTTGGGTATAAAAAGGTAGTAAGCTTTTGAAATTTTTTACATTAAAAAGCACTATTGTGGAACCAACTATGGGATTAATTTTAAATTAATTTATTTCAATCATATGACTAATATTTTAAAAAATGGATTCCATATTTTTATTTATAATAATTTATATTATATCATTAGGTCAACATAGTTTTTTACCAAATTGTGTAGTGAAATTAATTAAAATTAATTACATCATTTATGGAAAAATTATTCACAACTAAGGAGTAAACAATAAATTTAAGACCAAAAATGACGTAGAAACTATTACAATACCTATTTAAGGGAAATATTTTTTATTTTAATCTCAATTATATAGATTTTTTTTTATTTTGGGGGTCTACATTAATTGGAAAAAACATTGGTCGATTTTCTCTTCCAATGGTTAATAAGAGTGCCACTCCTCCTCCACTATAAAAATGCCTCCTCTCCTCCACTTCTTCACACATATCAAACATATTTTGTTATGAAAATATATGATCAAATGAATCCCTTCGGTGAAAAACCGAAAAGAGTTACCCGATTAAGTGGTAAGACCCTCCCTCAAACTCCTTTATTTTATTTTCATCCTCCACTACATCAATTAATATTATTATATAATTATAAAAAATTTCCATTATCCTGAAAAAATGATAGTTTTTTATAATAATGGTTTGACATACACATTTAAATATCTCCATCTAATGGGTAACAAACATATTATTTATGAGTATGATGAACAACCATCTCAAAAAATGGTGGTTGTTCATTCTTCCTATAAAGACACTCATGATGGAAATGAAAATGGAAAACCTATTTATATATAATATATATGAGTCTTATAATTTCTTTAATCTTACATAATAATTTTACAACACATGTCATTATACATTACATTTTGTGTGGAAATGATAATTTCATTTTTGGAAGTGCGGAATACCGCCCCCTCAAAGAGATGTGATGCCTTCACAACTTACATGGAATTTATTGATGGTTTTGTAGTGAAATTGTATGATATATATATTAAATAATAATCCTAATTAAATTTTATTATATACATATATACGTATATGTAATTCTCTATCTTTCTATAAATACAATGTTTAAAACGGAATGACCATTAATGCGTACATACAACCTACCATCTCCATGAATAATGTAATCCATTTCATACCTATATATTGTATAGATTATTATATTAAAAATATATAGAATATAAATTATATTCATATCATGTTTTAAATTCTTTTAATATTCTACATAATTATAACAACTAATGATATAACAATTTTAGACACATGAGTAAAACAAAGAGAATATTTCCCAATGTGTAACCTTAACATTGAATTATTAAGAATAAGGTAATATAAATTCATTACAAAACAATATTAGATATTATATATAAAAATATGGTTATAATATTGATTTATAATAAACATATACTTATTATATAAGATTTTTGTATGAGTAAGAATAGAGTCAAGACACATTGTAGTGGAATTTATCCTCACTCTTTATTTTCATGAGATAAAATCCTTATTCACAGATAAATTATTTATTGTGCTGTGTATTATTCCCTTGAATGTATTATATGCTTCTTATAGTTAAATATATTTGTATTTACATACAAATTATACGAGCTACATTTAATAAGGTTTACGTTCTAAAAGGGGGTTTAATATTATTTCATATGTTTTAACAGGAAACCAATTTTGAAATGGAATTCAAGTTTATATTATTTATTTTGTAGAAAAAAGTTAATAATAATGACTCCATGTTCCTAATCTATGTTTTTAATGAATTTAAAACAAATCAAATTTTTATTTTTTGTTTTAAAGATCATTTTTCAAATAATAAATTATATTTTCATCAAGAAATGTTTCAAAAAGATATTTATAGATTATTTTTCATCTATAATGACATCTATTATTGTTACTCATCCCTTTTTATTTTGAAATTATTTAATGTTCCCATTAATATTAATTCCTTATTGGTTATTATTTTATGGCATGATATTTATAAATCATGTTTCTATTTCACCAGTTATATTATTTTGAAACAAACATCTTTTCACCGGTTATGATATTATTTCATGTTTATGATACCTTTTTCACATCTTCGGTTATGATATTATTTGAAATAATTTTCTGGAAAATGTATATATAGTTTTATTATAACATGGGTGGGGAATATATGTAACACTAATGGATTAGGTAAATATTTATATCTCTTGAGATAGACATGGATGGAATGAAGAGTGAAATCAGTTCATTATTATAGGGTTGGAATGAGGAGTGAAATTGGTTTTTTATTATTGAGCTAGAATGAGGTGTAAAAATGGTTCAATAACAGAAGGTTAGAATAGGGATTGTACACTATTTAGTAAAGGAAATTGTCCACTACTATGTCCATGGCCACCATTACTTTAATACTGTTGAAATAGTATTATATTCATATGTTTTTATGAAAATTCTATGGGTTATTCGTATTTTATTCCATCAAGAATAATAATCTTCATTTCTTTCAGATTAATATCATATTTACTACAATGATTTATTTCATGCTTCATGTTTGTGATCATTGATATTTAGTCTATGATCTTCTATGTTCTTGATCATGATTCCAAACCTTTTTTCTCATGGTAATGGTTACACATGACCCTTTTTTACCCTTATTGAGAATCAGAGTTCACCCCATTTTATGTTCCATTTTTTAGTTATAATGATATGTTTTAGGTTTTAGGTTTCTAAGAAGGGTTCTAGTCAAAATTATCCTTGTGTGAGATAATTTATCTCATTTATGTACCATTATTTATGTTTACACGTTTCTAAAAAACTAGACTAATATGGTCATTGGGCATATAATTGTATAATGTTTTTATTATTCTACTTAATTGATGTTATGTCCATGAATGAAATTTCTAGGTTGTTATAGTTGGTGAAAGAGTGATGTTTTAGTTCACATTTAGAAATTAGGATGATAAAAACATAGTGATAACCCTATGTACATGTCTATGTATATAGAAAAGCATAGAAAAGATAACCAAGAATTGTGATAAAAGATAGAGTGATTTATTTCTTAGAAATAAATCCATGTCTATTTACAACAAGTGGATGTGCCTCTGGAATAGATATACATAGGGGTAATAACTCATCTAAGATTTCCTGAGCCTGACTTTGGGTAATTCGATTCACAAAAAAGGGCCTTTTGACACACCTATTTGACACTAACATGGGATATTCAATACGAATTCACAAACCCTTAATAATCCACCCGGTAGGATTTAAATATAAGTTATCTATGAATAACCTAGGATAGACCTTGGGTATTATATATTTATTAGGTTTTCATAATTTAGACATCATATAAGTGAATTATCCATAATATGTGGTTCCTCAACGTTAATACTATTTCTTACTCTTTGATTTTGTTTCTAGTAAATGGATGGAACGTAGAGGAACTGTGTTAATGGTGAATTAAATAGACAATAAAACAATTTAAATCTAGAGTAACAAAATTCTATGGGGGCATGAATGAAAAATTTCATTTATATGATCACCTGAATTTCTCAAACTATGAATCATGATGGATTCCCAATTGAGAAAAGGGGGAACAATTTTTTTGAATCCTTCATTAGGAAATGTCCACCTTCATCAGAGGATATTATGATCCACTTATTACTGAATAATGGATTTGTACTACTAAAATGATATTATCCATTCTCTAGTAACCAATGCATGTGAAATTCATAACGGATGTTTATCGTTTAAAATGTGACACATGCATGTGTTAGAATCCAATTATGAATAAAAGGAATCAAGATGAAATATAATACATGGAATTTTATGAGTTCATGAACATATTTTACAATAAGCACATTCCTTTTATTGTTCATACCATGATGGAGAAAGAGTTCCTCAAGTTGATGAAAACGGATGCAGAATCTACCGATGCCAATAAGGCTAATTTGACCAGACTTGTGAGGAACACTTCACGAGTTATCATCAACATGAATGTAAGGTTAATGGGTTTTTAAACTGATTAACAACATGTATAATAAGTGAGATGTCCATAATATACTTTATCAGTAATGAAGAGATTATGTGTTGTGCAATCATGGTTGAAATTTTTGTTGTAGACACATATCAACCCCATGGTATTGATAATTAAAAACAAAGACTGAATTCGATGGAAATGATACAACCCATACAAAAAAAATATGAGTTTTACTTTATGATATAAATTTGGGAAGAATCATTTATGAATTTTTCATAAGGGGTCCATTAAATGTTTTATGTGTGGTATATAAGGTCACCATAAAACATATTTGTTGAAGTGATGTGATGTTATTTGATTAAAATTAAAATGGAGAGAATGATCCACAGAATACACCACCCTAGATTCAATTTTACAAATGTAAGGAGAATATGCATTATGCTAATTAGTGCCCAAAACCAAGGTCTTGTGATTATGATCAATTTCAGTAACCTATTATATCAAGGGGAAAAGGTAAATATCATGTGATCTCTAATTAGGACCAGGTAAGTGATAATAGTGTCATGAAAGGTACACATTCCATCCACTACAAAACTACTAATGCCTTATTTGATTTTTGATCTACTTACTCATTCATATCAAATAAACTTTCTATGGGTGTTATGATTCCACCTAAATTATGAGATGTGGAATTACTAGTGAAAGCCCATAATGGAAAAAGATTAAATCCCATGTTTATGAATCATCTATGGTTGACATTAGGGTGAATGTGCTTCTGTAAAATTGTCTTATTCTTCATTTTGTTTAATTTCTTGTCATCATAGGCTTGTATTTCAATTCTATACATAAATAACTAATCAATTGTAAATGAAGATAAGTTATGTTTGTTATTATAAACCCCCTATGATCATCCATCAATGTTAAAATAATTATGAACATTCTGTGGATAATATATATAGTGTATGGGACATAATTTCCATTTATAAGTGGATTTATATCAAAAGGATGGTGAGAAAATAATAATTGATGACATACCCAATTATTGGGAATTTGATGATGTATTTATAGTAGAGTTACCTAGACATAAAAAAACATGATATTGAGTCCTCAATATAACTCATACATGGTTCCACACAAATTTAAAATAAACCATCTAGAATGGCTCTAATTGAATTTTATAAATTGAATATGCAACACCAAGAAAACCATAAAAAGTGATTCATTCAGCCATGTGTGTAACTTTGGGGGGGAACATGTTCATTTTGTGAACTCAAAATATTGAACAATGTGGCTCTACATTGATTTTCATGAGTTAAAAAGAACACAATCAATAACAATTATCATCTTCCCTATTTTTATTACCGTCTTGGTCAAGTGTATGGAGCTCAATAATCGTCAAAGATTGACCAGCATTCTAGATATAAGAAGTTATTGTTTAATAAGAAGAATATACCTAGGAAAACATTCTTTACATGGTATGAACTCAATGAATTTATAACGATGACTTGTGGTCTTACTAATTACCCTATAATCATCATGGATTTGATTATTAGTGTCTTTATATGTCACCATGATCTATTTGTGGTAGAATTTATAGATGATATTCAGGTTTTTTAAAAGGTTTTATAAGAGAACTATAATCACTTGATAATTGTACTAAAAACCCAAAGGAATGAGACACTAGATAAAAATTGTCAATGTATGAATTTTAGCAGCAATTGGTTTCATTTTTGGTTCACATAATCTCCAGAGATGGTATAACAGAATGCCCATCATCAATTGATGCTAATGAATACTGGATTAAACCAATCACAATGACTGGGATTTGTAGATTTCTTTGTTTGTATGGATATTACTGATTGGTTGGGTAAACTTTAGCATAAATATCTAATGCTCTTATGATGTTAACTCGGAAGGGTGTCATGTTCCTCCAGGAATATGAATGTGAGGAAACATTCAAGGAACTCATGAGAAGGTTAGTAAATGCACATGTGATTACATTACACAGTAGTATAGAATGATTTTTAATATATATTCATCAAATAAGGGATAAGAATGTGTTATTATTCATAATAACATAGATCTATAATATTACTCATGTTACTGGAATATTCATGGGAGAAATTACCCAAAATCTGATTTGGAGTTGGCAATAGTGATTTTTTATTTAATGATATGGAGGCATTGTCATTATGGAGAAAATTGTAATATATATACTGATCCTAATGGAATAAAATATATAATCACATATAATTGGTTGAAAATGCATCATAGATTATGGTTGGAGGTGATAAAGGATTATGACGGTTCAAAACATTGCAACCCAGTGAAAGTGAACAAGAGTTCTAATGATTTAAGTTGAATGGATCGTGCGATATTATCCATGATATAGATATAAGTGGATAAAATATTTTTGTAATTATAAAGGATAGGCATAGAAATCATGATAGAAGTGGAAAATCTTATACTTATCAAATTAATATTCAACCCCTTATCAAATTGATGGTTAAGAAGACACATATTGAAGATGATGTTATGAAAAAGAATGGTAGAAACATTCTTGAATTTGACCATGATCAGGATGGAATGATTTAATTTATAAAATAATTATGTTTTCCTTCAATACCATATTTGAAGAAGGGCCTGTTTGAGGATGATCATAATTCTTTATTCTCTATTCATCGTGGATATAGAAAGATGAAAGTGGACTTGAAATAATTCAACTAGTTGGATAACAAGAAGAGAAATATCAAAGAGTGTGTATCTTAGTGCCTGATATTCTAGAGAGTGAAGGATGAATTACAATACTCTAAAGGGTTGTTTCATCTATTACCCATACTATAATGGAAATGGGATAACATCACTCTGGATTTTTTTCATTGGAATACCCAAAACCACTATAAGGTTTAATGCTATATTGGTGGTATTTGATCACATCCAAGTTAACACACTTCATTTCTATCAGAGAAGATTTATATCTGGATCAGGTTTCTAGGATATAGATTTTTCAAGTGTCAAGGCTACATGGAGTACCACATTCAACTATCTCAAATCAAATTTTGAGTTTTACCTCAAAATTTTGGTGAATTCTTCTCTAAGAAATTGATATTGAATTGATTTTCAACACTACATATAAACCTTAAAAAGATGGTCAATATGAAATAATAATTAAAATCTAATAGGTAATATTGTGATCCAAATTGTTTTATTTTAAATATGGTTGGGATCAATACCTTCCTCTAGTAGAGTTTCCTTACTAAAATATCATTCAAACAATCATTCATATGACACCTTTTTAATCCCTATATGGGAAGAAATGTTGAACTCCAATGTGATGGGTTGATGTTGGAGAATGAAAGATATTGGGACTTAAGATTGATGACGAAATGGTAGAGAATGTTAGATCCATTTAGTAGCATATCAAGGCATCTCAAAGATGGAAGAAAAGTTATACTAATAATTATCAGCATGATCTAGAATATAATGTCGGTGAAAAGGTGTTACTCTGAACCACTTCTTAGGAAAAGGTTATATGATTCTAGAAAAAGGGAATGCAATCTCTAAGTATAAATATCCCCGTGAAATTATTGATCATATTGGGATTATAACTTACAAAATATCTATCAAGTTCATGATGTGTTCCATTTATCTCTCTTGAGTATGTACATACATTCCCCTTCACATATATTGAACCCATATGTCATTTCGACGAAGAAGGATCTTCAATAAGAAGAACAACCTTCTGAAATTATAGATTGATCAGAGACAGTTCTATGAAATAAGACCTCTCACATAGTCAAGTCTTTGTGTAGAAATCACCAGTAATAGAATGATATTCAAGAACATGAAGATATAATGAAGAAGAAGTATCCTCATTTATTTGTACCAAAATGAGGAATTTTGAGGGGGAAATACATCTTAATGTGGGTAGAATTTTACACCTACGGTTTTTATGGAGCATTTTTTTCTCTTATAATGAATTAATTTTCATTAATTTCTTTCACTTTACAAAGGAAACAATTTCTTTCACACTCCACTGACTCGTCGTATGCAATGTTGTCTAGCCATTCGTTTCATGCAATAACGCGATTCAACAAAACATTGTTTAATTATTAAAATTATTTAAATGAAATAATAATAACATATTCATTAAACATATTAATATGAAGAGTAATAACTACATTTAATATATTTTTGAAAACTATTTTTTATAAATAATTCTTATTGATAAAAAATGATATTATTTTTGGTAATTTTCTCATATGTTTAATATTATGATTTTCCCAAATACACATCATTCCATGAACTTCTTCGAAAAAAATATTATTTATTTTAGAAAAATGTAGAAATTGGAATTCATGAAATAAAATTCATTTTTTTTATTTATATATTGTAATTTTTTGGGTGATTTTTTTTATTTCTCTGAGAAACGTCATTTTTTGATGAATATGGAAAATTCATGAATTTTAATTCAAAATTATTGTTTCATATAATTTATTTATAAAGTTATATTATATTTTAAATTGGATTAAATGATTAATTATATATTATTTTATCAATTAATTTCATTGATTTTGATTTAACTTTTAATATGGTTATAAAAACATAGAAATCTTTTGAATGTTTCTACTTCATCAAATTTTATTGCTGACCCGACCATGGGATTAGTTTTTCATTAATTTCATCCTCTTATGTGATTGGAAAAAAGGAAAATGGATTCTATATTTTGAATCAGAATATTTTACCTTTCTTAATATTGTCAATATAGTGTTCGACCAAAATTATTAGTGAATAAAATTAAAAATAATTACATCGATAAATGTAAAATTAAGAATAATAAAGAAAAAAACCATTATATTTAAGACCCAAAAGATATAGAATGTTTTCCAAAATGAATTGTATGGACACATTTCAACCCTATCCTCCCATTTATCACATTTGTCATATTATGGTAGAAATGATTCATATGTAAAATGAGGGTGGAATTCCTTTTCCATTGATTAAATGAGTGTCACTCTTCCTCCACTATTAAAATGCCTCATCACCTCCACATATTCGGACAAATCAATCCTCCTAGGATCAGAAATGATCTGATAAAATATTCACAAAAAAATACTTCCTTCCTTCTTGAAGCATCACATTGGGCCGGATGCCTTCCATGGACACCCTTTCATATAAATCAAAAGGATTTACCTGATTAACAGGTAACACTATCCCTCAAACTCTTTTAAATCATTTTCATTCTCCACACACTAAATTCAAATTATTCCATTGTTATTGTAGCATCCCAGGTAAATTAGGAATAATATATTTTCATATTTATTAATATTTGTGAATTAAATATAAATTTTACCCTGAAAGGGTTTCTATGTTCGATAGCGTACCCGTTAAGCAACAACGGGTTTCTTTGAAATCATACGTTGCACACGAATAATATAATATTATTATTTTAAATTGTAGTTAAATCCTAGCTGTTATATTGGAGGTAATGAACAAAACTAACTACAATATTATTATATATGTTTGTTAAATGTATTTACATTTATCCAATAAATGGTAGATCCTTAAAATGTGAATAAATCTAATTTTAAGCATAATTTACAACAAAAGGATGATTTAACGCCTTCTAATGGAGAACCCTCATTAAATATAGTTTTGGTCACTTTAATACATTATACTTGACCAAATAAAATCCTTCTTAAAAATGGGGACATCACAATTTACTTTGTGCAAATTGTTGGAATTTTTCCGATAAAGTTCATTTTTTAATGAATAGTGAAAATATTGTATTTTAATAAAAAACTGTGTTTTAATCTAATTTATTTATATGGTTTGATTATATTTTTAGTTGGTTTTAAAGTTTAATGAGAATAAATTTTTACTATTCAATCCAATTTTGGTCATTGTAATTAATTTCACTTTGAATTTGGACATAAACAAGTGTCAATCTTTTGATAGTTATTGTTTCTTAAAAACACGCTATTTGTTCTAACAACATGAATTAATTTTAAAATTAATTAATGAAACATTTATGTTTTTAATTTTTCAAAATAAACATTATTTTTTAATTCGGAATATCAAATATATCTTAGGCTGAATTTTTGGTATTTTTCTGAAAAAACCTCAATTTTGGATGAATAGTGAAACCACTAAGTAGTAGTTAAAAAACTGACTTTTTCATATAAAAGAAATTTTACCACTTCTATGAAATGAATCTTTAAAATCTAACATACATGGTTGTTATTATTAAGTAAAATATGATTCAATAATATGAAAATAATTTTTGGTGAATAGTATCGTTTGTATTTTATTTACCGCAGTTAATGGTAAATAGGGTAACTGAAGATAAAAAAATATTATAATAATTCAAAATTACCTTAACAATTTCACTAAACATATTGGATGATAATTTCTGACCATGGTCATAATTGGTTCTATTTTTTGATCCCATAAATCCACTTATGAAGGATAATGACTCTTAAGATTAATTAATTTAAAGTAAAGGAAAAAATGACAGAAACAAATACCTTTTAGTAAATTAATTATTATATGGTGGTATATCAGTAATATTTTTGACTATAAATATTCATTAGAAAAATAAAAATATTTCCTACATCGTAGTATTTTTTTATTATTTTTAGACATCAAATAAATTACATAATTTATGACCCAATAATGATGTATCATTTACCTCATTAATAAATGACTTAACCAAATAAGATTATAAGGATTAAAATATAATCCAAAACCTATCCAATTACTATTGGATGATTTTTTTTCGACCATGATTCATATTATCTTCTACTGTAATGATTTTCGGATCTTCAGAAACCAAATATCATTATATAATATAATAATATTTTCACACATGACTAAAGAGCCTCTCCTATCCCTTATAATAGAAGACCACTTCTATCCAATTCTTCACACCACTCAAGCCTTTTGGATCTTCCATCCTCTTCCCAATTAATCTTCCTACATACATCTCATCCACCTAGAATCCTTACCTTATGCATAAGGCACTTTAATAAACCATTTTTGTCCAAACCAAAGGAAGTTTCCAAAATTAAAGGTAATGGTTTCTCTTAACGTATTTAACTTTATTTAACTTCTCCAACCCCTAATATCTTTTTTTTAATTTCTTTTATAGCAACAACCATATCCTCAATATACTATGATGTTGTTATGTGAATGATTCTAAATACACTTACACACACCTCTATCTAATGGGGGATGAACATAATGTTTCTGTGGATGGAAAACTGACGCCTCACGAAACGATGATTATTCAATAACCTCCTACCACCTCTCATGGTGGCCATTATTTTGGAACTTTATTTATTTGTGATATATATTATGTTTATGTTTTCTTTATGATTCTATATTTTCCATTAATATCATACCGTTATGGTTTCCATTATGGGTAAAGATGATAATTTCATTCGAGGAAGTGAGGACTACCGCCCCCTCAAAGTGATATGACTCATTAATGTCATGTGTGGGACATATAAAGGATGGAGTTAATGATATTATATATCAAATTATAATGGATTTATAATCTACCTATTTTTCATTTTGTTTTAATTCCATTAAAATAATAAATCAAAATAAAAGTAGCGTTCATGCTTACATAGGGATTACCATCTACATGAACGATGCATTTCATTTATTACCTCCAAATGTTATGTACTATTATAAATACATGTATATACTAGTTATATAGGATATATATGATATCTAAATCATGAATATCATTCTGGATATAATGTAATATTTACCACATGGACAACTTGTAAATATAAGGTGTTTATTTTTTATTCAAGTACCAAATATTGAAAAAACATCCATTATTAACATGAATGATTACATAATGTTTATAACATGGTAATAAGTGATATAAAATGAATAATAAACTTGATAAAGGTTCTTAAGCAAGTATAAATTAACTTTAGTTTATTATTCAGGAGATTAAAGAATGATCGATTCAAGTCAGACATGAGGTAAGGGACTTCGTCTCAATCTCCTTTCATTGAGGCATATTTTGTATTAATACAAGACTTTATTATATACACAGTATAAACACCCTTGAATTTTAAATGGGAATAATTTTCTACTAAGCATATTACTAAATGACAAAAAGGAATGTTTCTTTTAACGTAAGTGGTGACAAAGACCATTCTGTCGTTGCGAGAATTATTTGTTCTCTGGATTCCTTAACAAGTCATAATGTTTTTTAAGGAAAATAAATACCATATACACTTTTATGTATTTTGGTATTGAAAATGGTTTTCACCTAATTAATTATTTCAAACCCAACCATATTCAATATCCCAATTAAAATATCCCAACCTATAATCAATTTCCCCAAATCAATCATCCATTTGGACATACCCTTATCCTCATGGTTCATTTATCTATTTAATCACAAAGGCATCAAAAAATCAATTTCACATGACTAATTACTCTAATGTATGAAATAAATTATTAAAGGAATCTAGAAAATCAATAATATACAATACACATATCAAATCTATGACTAGGGAGTTTGATTTAAACCTTCTACCTTGGCATGTCGATGGATTTTTTCCAAGTGGAAATCCCCAAAATATGAGCGGCACAATGATGTATATTGAAATACGAATCAAAATCCCTAAACCCAAAAATAAGATCAAAGGCATCATGATCTTTCAAATCAGGGTCCATATTTAGAAACCAAGATCTAGATCTCAACAAATTATTTTTGATCCATGTAAATAGAGGATATCTTCCATGAATAGATCAATGAAAATAGTGTAAAACTGTAAAGTCCCAGAAATTTCAAGGAAATTATTTTTCTTCATTTTGTTTTGGAATTTTACAAGAATGTAGTTTCTAACGGCACCTAATTCTGAGGCCCGCTATGCCCAGAATCAATTTTCGAAGTTTAGCTCGAGTACGTTCAGTGAACGAACGAGCGGGTTTTTCTAACATTTGAACCATTTATCAAATTCAAAATCCAAGGGCACCAATGAACTTGTAGCGCCGGTAATTGCTTAAGAAGACTCTTTATGGAGTTGCGTTTTCTCGAGAGGAGTTGTTTTTATAAAAAAAGTGAGGAATAAAAATATAATTGTTTTACAATTATATTTTCATTTCTTGTTAGATGGATTAAATGTTGTGTCACAACACTTTTCCCCTCTCTTATGTGGTTATAAACTATGTAAGAGAGTTTAGGGTGAGACCCAATTGTAGTTAACTACATGTGTGAGGATTAAGGTGGGGTGGGTCCCACATGATCCCAACCCCTCACCTTCCCCAAACATTCATAACTTTTCCCCTCTTAAATTTGTAACTCTCAAAAAGAAAACACCCCTTTAAATAAAGTAAACACATTAATTGAGTAGGTTTTTCAAATAATTAATTCTTGGATTCATTTGAATTTCAAATTAATTTTTGGCTTGTGTGTTAATTAAATAAGACTAAGTCTTATTTCATGGGAGGATAATTGGTGGTGCGAGAGGATTTGGAGAGGAAAACTCTATGTTCCGAAGGACGTTCTTCCTCCTTGAAGAATGCGAAGAACGCACCGTCGCCGACGAAGAATGTTGACCTCCGACGAAGGACGACTGTGAGAGATTCCTTCCTCGGAGATCGACGGCGCGACGCCTTGTACCGCGACGCCAACGACCCTCTCTTTCCGCGACGCCTTCTTCCGCGCTGTTCAATTCCGCGATGAACCTTCGTTCGTAGATTTCTTCAAGGTAGGGGTTGGAATTTTCTTCATGAAAGTTCCCTTTTAGTTCTTCATCTTTTAAATTGGGCCGCCTTTTATCGTAATAACGGGAGGAGGTCAGACCGCACGAACACGGCCGACCCTCTTCCCCCTTTGATGATTGAACTTGTTGCGGTACGAGCAAAGGCAGCGCGGTGACGTTGAACTGAGCAGAAACAATGAAGAACGAGGAAAGATATGTGGCGCCGTCACGTCATGCCGTTGAGGACAAACGAACCCGCGGCCGGAGTCGGGCCACAGCGAAGTGGCGCGGTGCCGTCGCACCACGCTGGAGAACCATGAAGCCACCGCGGCCGGAGCAGGGCCGCGGCGGAGGGGCGCAGTGTTGTCGCGCCACGCCGGTCGGACCAGGGCCGTGGCCGAGCAATGGAGGGCAGCCGGACCGCCGGCTCCCGGTGCGCTAGAGGGCGGGACCAACCAGTCCCAAGGTGAGCGGGCCGACCGTTACGGCCGGTCAATTTTTGGAAAAACCGGGGGTTTGACCCCTGGTCAAAGCAGTAGGGCAGACCCCCGCGGGTCCGCCGCTTGGTCTAAAGCGGTGGCAGTTCCCACCTTCTGTGCTCACATGGCACGCGCGGCACACGTGTCGGCCGAGACCGGCCGCACCGGGCCGGGCCGCGCCGGATGATATGGCCCGCGCCGCGCCAGCCAGGCCGGGTCGTGCCCTAGGGGGCCGGACCCGGACCCAGGTCGGGTTGACCCAGTTCGGGCCGCCCCAGGGGCGGTTGGGCCGGGCCGGGCCTGGCCCAGACCCCCAGGGGGGGTTGGGCCGGGTTCGGGCCCCCCAGGGGTGGTTGGGCCGTGTTGGTTCGAACCCAAAACCAACCGGGCCCTCAGAGAGGAAACACTTATAACTTGAGCTCCGGATGTTCGATTGACGTGCCGTAGACTATGTTGAATTCCTCTTGATGAGACGAAACTTTTGGCATACTTTTCCTGAGGTTTGTATGCAGTTGGATAGTGGCAGGGCTGGATTGTACGTAAAATCCAACGAGGCCCCTGGAACGGAAAGACTGATAACTTCAAGACCGGACGCGTGTTTGACGAACCATCAGGGCGTTGGTGATCACATTGAGAAATGGTCCCTATGAGTATACCCTATGAGAGTTCGGGGTACAATTGAGATACGACCGGGTTGGTTCGCACACGAAACCAACCGGACCCCCGGGACTAAAAGGCTAATAACTCACAAATCGGGCGTCTGATTGACGCGCCGTCTATTGCGTTGGGACCCCTATGATGAGGCGGTCCTTTGATATACTTCTTCATGGGACATTGTGATACATGGAGTATTGACTAGTAGCTCGTGGAGAGGACTCTCCCGGTGATGAGCTGGCAGAGTGCAGAGACCTAGTAGATGGATGAGACTTTACGAATGCTGATCGATCGTCTCAGAGTGATTCGAAGAGCCCAGTGGGGTGCACTTGGTTGTAGCAGTAGACCCACGGTGGAGGTGTGATTGGTTGTAGTGGCAGACCCGTAGTACTCGACAGAAGGAGTACCTCTGTAGGCTAAGAGGGGGTGCCCTTTGTTGTTGCGGCAGACCCATGGTGGGATCCGCTTGGTTGCAGCAGCAGCCCACAGTACTCGACAGATGGAGTACTTCAACAATCAAGGTTAGTGGGACGCGCTTGGTTGTAGCAGCAGACCCACTTTACTCGAAAGAGGAGGAGTTCTCCAGCAGCCGTGGTTTCGACATCATAAATAAAATCCTCGTTTGAGCCGATTCTATGACATTTGTGTTTACCTCATGATTGAGATGGGTCACTTGATAACATGGTATATGTATGGGCATATACCTGGGTAGGGATTATCCATTGATTTCATGACCTATGTCTTTCCACATGATTGAGATGGGTTATGTGATAACTTAGGTATAATTATGGGATTATACCTATGTAAAGGTAATCTGTTGAGATCTTTTTTTGTTGTTATCATTGTTGGATTTAGTGAGAACTTGAGGGTCTCGGGGTCCCTACTGAGTATCGTATACTCACCCCTGCACGGGCTATGCCCGCACCTCATTGTGTTGGTTGCAGACGATGGGCAGTGCTACCAGAGGCTGAGTGTTCGAGGACTGGACGGTATCCGGAGGTGGACTTCACAACAAGACGATACTCGGAGGAGGCAGATGGGAAAGAGCATTGTGGAGGCTATCTATACCTACCTTTCAGGTAGGATCCATGGTGGACGATCCAGGAGATGCGCTATCTGTACCTACCCTTCAGGTAGGATCCGAAGAGGACGACTCAGGAGTTTCTTCCTTTCTTCAAGCTATTTGTCTTTTCTTTTGTACTTTCGTTCAGTGGTAGTTGTACTTTTAGTTGGGTTTGTATTCTGGCCCACTTACTTTTCATCACTTTATTTTGTACCTAGTGTATTACTTCTTCTTGTACACTGTGGTGTTTTGTTTACTTTTATAAAAGCAATGCCTTCCCAGTTATTGAGATTTACGCCTCTGGTGCCAGTCTCCAGCCCCTGTCCTATGGAAGGTGGGATTGGGGTAGTCATGGCTCGGGCCCCGAGGACGGGTCGTGACAAATTGGTATCAAAGGAGTCGGTTCTACCGCAGAACTTATAACTCTGATATTTTCATTCTGTGAAGCGACAGTGTTAAGAGTACCGAGTGTGGTTTACAATTAAGGGAGTCCAGTGTTGGTGCGGGAGGCCGACTTATACATACACCAGGACCCTGACAACTGATTTCCGACTTTGTTCAAGAAAACACTGATTGTGTTTGTGTTTCCAGATGTTTTTAAAAGTCAGATAAAACCAAGTCAGCTCACCAGGTATAATTTTTTGACCATGTCACATTGTTTCTTTCAGGATGCCTTTCCATGGATGACCAGCTAGATCCCATAGGGATGTACATACTGATAGCCTGCTGAGCGATGAGGCTTCGGTACAGGGACCTCTTGCAGTAGAGGCACTAGTGGTACTACCATACGTTGGGCCACCGATGCCACTAGCCCCAGCAGTGTAGAGTTCACGTCGTTTGAGCACACTGCATGAGTTCCAGCGCTAAAGGCCACCCAGGTTATGGGGATAGACAGACCCACAGGCGGCTGAGGATTGGATGGAGGCTGTTGTGAGAGTCTTCAGGCTAGTAGGGATGCCATCAGACTTCATGGGAATCTTTGTTGCCGGCATCCTTCAGGCAGTAGCAGGCAGGTGGTGGAGCCACATGTTCCAGTTTTTCGATGAGATGACCTTTACATGGGGAGACTACGAGACCCTTTTCAGGGTGGAGTTTGTACCAGTAGATCTACAACCCGAGCATGTTCAGGAGCTGCTGCCTTTGCCGCGTGATTTTCCATCAGTATCTGAGTCATCTGTAGGCAGTAGACAGATGATGCAGAGGTCCAAGAGGACCAGAGCCAGCCGTACGAGGAGCAGGAAGTGTTATGAATGCGGCAGGAAGGGTCACCTGGCACATGACTGTCCGAATCCCTCCATAGTTGACCCGCGAGTGTTGGAGGAGCCACCGAGGCAGAAGCAGCGGTGGGTTCTTGAGCAACATACGAGTAGTGGAAAAGGCAGTAGAGCTCTGGGAGCATGTGGACAGGAGCAGAAATAGTGGATTACTTTTTGTTCTTGGTACACATAGTTCCATGTTGTTGTTGTATGTGTGTCTTTGTACTATGAGATGCAGTAATAAAAAGACACTTATCTTTGTGGTGTTTGCTTTCCTATCCTTTTGTTCGGTTGATACTGAGAGGTCCCGATTATAAACAGTTGACTTGACCCTCACATTAGAGATTTCTACTGGAGGAGACCCAGTGACCTCATACTGATGCCGACAGCGTGACTCGATCCTTGGAGGCGAGAGTGACAGTTGGATCTCTTAGTAGTAACGTCGAGGCATTACGATGTCATCCATGGCATGAATGCATCATTCATGTTAGTATTGACTATATTATGCAATGGGCGTGGTTCATCCAGGGCATGAAATCGAGTTTCTATTTTCGGCAAAGGAGAAATCTTAGCAGCTCTTTCAGATAGTAGAAAAAGAAGGTGCAGATCATCTAGGAGCGTATGAAGACTGCACAGTGTAGTAAGAAATAGGAAACTGGCACCGGTCTTAGAGACCCGGGCATGTTAAGTGTTTCAATAAGAGGAAGCATAAAGGAGAGATGAGTCTGCGAAGCAGTAGATGTGAAGGCAGAGTTAGGAGAGCAGCATGAGGTGGTGTACATTTTTTAACATGCTACAACCACCCGCCTTAGTTGTCCCCACCAGGCTCAGGGAGCTAGAGGGAATGGGAAGAGAGTAGCTGCATGCGGTCAATGAGAGTGACCCAATGGCTCTAAGAATGATTCAAGGGACATTCTGTGTCCACCACTAGCTTCCATAGTCACAGAGGTTGATATGAATCATTCCTTCCTTCCACGAATCATGTCCCAGACCTAGAGTTTCTGGTAAGCCGTAGACTTGACCCTCACGTCTGGAGATACCTTGGGAGGAGACTTGATAATCACACTTACGCCGACAGTGTGGTCTGACCCTCGAGGCGAGAGTTTCGGTTGGAATATATGGGTGGTAGCGTCGAGGCCTTACGATGTTGGTACGAGTATGGATTGGATCCACAGTTCATACACATATTAACTATATTAGGAAAAAAGGTTGGGGTTTATCTACAACGTTGGGAAGGGTTTTTTCTTGGTTGGAGAAAAGGAAACCCCAGGAAGCAGAAGATAAACTCATGCATAGGAGGGTGTAGCCGATCACTCTTGAGTCGGCCAACCTTACCCTCATGAAAGCAGGAGTTTTGAGTTTCAGTTCTAATCAGGAAAGGGAGGCCTCTAGAGTTCGAGGATGATGATCACGACCTTATACGAGTCTCACCTCGATGAGGTATATGGAGATGTGGCCGTGGCGACAAGTTATATCCGAGGTTCAAGGGACTTTTTTAGGTCCTCAGCAGGGTTGGAGAGGTGGTTTACTTCTTGACCCATCAACCTTAGTTGCACCAGGTGCACGACAACTTCCATGTATCTCAACTGAGGAGATACGAGCACAACCCTTCGCATATCATCAACCATGAGGAGCTGGACGTTGGTGATGGGGTGAATTTTTGCGGGGTTCCAGTAGAGGTTGAGGATCGACAGGAGTGGGCCCTACGAGGATGGTCGATTAATCTTATGCTCGTTTGTAGGCAGCACGGGAACCTCCAGGTGATCACATGGGAGCAGAATTCTCACATGCGTGCTCAGTACCACGTTTGTATCCCTAGTTTTTTTAAAGCTTTATGAGGACGTAATGCCCTGAGGTGGTAGTAATGTAAAGACCCGGAAATTTCAAGGGATTTTTTTCTTAATTTCTTTGAAATTTTACAAGAATGCAGTTTCTGACGCCACCGGATTCCGAGGCCCGGTGTGCCTGAAATCAATTTCTGATGTTTAGCTCGGGTACGTTCAGTGAACGAATGAGTGGGTTTTTCTAACTTTTTAAGAGGTTCTCGGAATCGAAAACTGAGGGCACCGATGAACTCGTAGCACCAATAATTGCTTAAGAAGACCCTTTCTGGAGTTGAGTTTTCTGGGGAGGAGTTGTTTTAAAAAAAGTGAGGAATAAAAATAAAATTGTTTTACAATTATATTTTCATTTCTTGTTAAATGGATTAAGTGTTGTGTCACAACAATTTTCCCCTCTCTTATGTGGTTATAGCCTAATTAAGTGAGTTGGGGGTGGGACACACTAGTAGTTAACTACCTGTGTGAGGATTAAGGTGGGGTGGGGCCCACCTGAGCCCAACCCCTCACCTTCCCCTAACGTTCATAACTTTTCCCCGCTTAAATTTGTAACTCTCAAAAAGAAAACATCCCTTTAAATAAATTCAACTCTTTAATTGAGTAGGGTTTTCAAGTAATTAATTCTTGGATTCATTTGAATTTCAAATGAATTTTTGGATAGTGTGTTAATAAAATAAGACCAAGTCTTATTTCGTGGGAGGATAATTGGTGGTGCGAGAGGATTTTGAGAGGAAAGCTCTACGTTCCGAAGGACATTCTTCCTCCTTGAAGAATGTGAAGAACGCACCGTCGTCGACGAAGAACACCGACCTCCGACGAAGGACGATGGTGAGAGACGCCTTCCTCGGAGATCAACGACGTGACACCATGTAACGCAACACCAATGACCCTCTCCTTCCGCGATGCCTTCTTCCGTGACATTCAATTCCGCGATGAACCTTCGTTCGACGATTTCTTCGAGGTAGGGGTTGGAATTTTGTTCGTGAACGTTACCTTGCCATTCTTCATCTTTTAAATTGGGCCGCCTGTTATCGTAATCACGAGAGGAGGTCGGACAACATGAACATGGCCGACCCTCCTCCCCCTTTGATGATTGAACTTGTTGCGGAAAGATCAAAGGCAGCGCGGTGCCTTTGCACCAGATGAAAACAATGAAGAACGGGAAAAGATGTGTGGCGCTGTTGCACCGCGCCGTTGAGGACAAACTAACCCGTGGCCGGAGTCGGGCCGCAACGAAGGGGCGCGGCACCGTCACGCGGTGCCGGAGAACCATGAAGACACCACGCCCGGAACGAGACCGTGACGGTGGGGCGTGGTTTCTCGCGTCGCTTCGGTCGGACCAAGGCCGCAGCCTTTGGCCGCAGCGGAGCAAGGAAGGGCGGTCGGACTGCCGACCGTCGGTGTGCTGGAGGGGGGGGGGGGGGGGGACCAACCGGTCCCGCGGTGAGCTGGCCGGCCGGTACGGCCGGCCAATTTCTTGAAAAACTGGAGGTTTGACCCCCGGTCAAAGCAGTATGGCGGACCACCGCGGGTCCACCGCTTGGTCTGAAGGGGTGGCAGTTCCCCCATTCCATGCTCACGCGGCGCACGCGGCGCCCGTGGTAGCCGGGACTGACCGCGCCGGCTGGACTGACCGCCCGGGGCCAGGCCGTCCGCACCGGGCCGGGCCGCAACAGCCGGGCCGGGCTGCACCCTAGGGGGCCGGACCCAGACCCGGGTCGGGTCGACCCGGTTCGAGCTGACCCAGGGTGGGTTGTGCCAGGCCGGACCGGGCCCAGACCCCCCATTTTCAGATCACTTCCAGTCTTTTTCCCATTTCATGGGCTACAGACCTCTGATCGACGCAACGTCTATTGTGTTGCGATCCTTCGATCGAGATGGTCATTTTGGTATATTACACTCAAGGTTTCGGAGAACTTTGGGTATGGCCGGGTTGGTTCGAACCCGAAACCAACCAGGCCCTCGGAGCGGAAATGCTTATAACTTGAGCTCCGGACATCCGATTCACGTGCCTTCGACATTGTCGAATTCCTCGCGATGAGGAGGAACTTTTGGAATACTTTGACTGAGGTTTGGATGCAGTTGGATAGTGGCTGGGTTGGATTGTACCTAAAGTCCAACCGGGCCCCGGGAACGGAAAGGCCGATAACTTCAAGACCGGACGTTCGTTTGACGAACCATAAGTGGTGTTGGTGATCAAATTGAGAAACGGTTCCTATGAGTATACCCTATTAGAGTTTGGGGTACGATTGAGATACAACTGGGTTGGTTCGCACAAGTAACCAACCGGGTCCCCGAGACTAAAAGGATAATAACTCACAGACCGAGCGTCCGATTGACGCGTCGTCTATTGCGTTGAGACCCCGATGACGAGGAGGTCCTTTGAGATACTTCTTCATGGGAATTTATGACACATGGAGTATCGACCAGTAGAACATGGAGCGGACTCTCCCGGTGAAGAGCTGGCAGAGTGCAGAGACCTAGTAGCTGGCTGAGACTTGACGACTGTTGATCGATCGTCTCTGAGTGATTCAGATAGGCCAGTGGGGCGCGCTTGGTTGTATAAGAAGACCCATGGTGGAGGTGCGCTTGGTTGTACCGGTAGACCCGCAGTACTCGACCGAAGGAGTACCTCTGTAGGCTATGAGGGGGTGCACTTGGTTGTAACGGCATACCCATGGTGGGATGCGCCTGGTTGCAGCAGCAGGCCCAAAGTACACAACAGATGGAGTACTTCAGCAGTCCTGGTTAGTGGGACGTGCTTGGTTGTAGCGGCAGGCCCACTATACTCGACAAAGGAGGAGTTTTCTAGCAGCCGTGGTTTCGACATCATAAGTAAAATCCTGGTTTGAGCTGAGTCTATGACCTTTGTTTTTACCTCATGATTGAGAAGGGTAACATGATAACTTAGGTATATGTATGGGCATATACATGGGTAGTGGTTATCCATTGATTTCATGAACTATGTGTTTCCTCATGACTGAGATGGTTTACTTGATAACTTAGGTACAAGTAGGGGCTTATACCTAAGTAAAGATTATCTGTTCAGATCTTTCTTGTGGTTATCCTTGTTGGATTTAGTGAGACCTTGAGGGTCTCGGGGTCCCTACTGATTATCATATACTCACCCCTGCACAGGCTATGCCTGCACCTCGTTGTGTTGGTTGCAGAAAACAGGAAGTGCTGTCAGAGGCCGAGTGTTCGAGGACTAGACGGTATCCGGAGGTGGACTTTACAATGAGATGATACTCGGAGGAGGAAGATGGGCGAGAGCATTGTGGAGGCTATTTGTACCTACCCTTCAGGTAGGATTCGTGGTGGATGATCCAGGAGCTGCGCTATCTGTACCTACCCTTCAGGTACGATCTGAGGAGGACGACCTAGGAGATGCTTCCTTTCTTCCAGCTTTTTTTCTTTTCTGTTGTACATTCATTCAGTTGTAGCTGTACTTTCAGTTGGGTTTGTATTCTGACCCATTTACTTTTCGTCACTTTCTTTTGTACCTAGTGTATTACTTCCGCTTGTACTCTGTGTGTTTTGTTTACTTTTATAAAGGCAATGCCTTCCCAGTTATCGGGATTTATGCCTTTGGTGCTAGTCACCAGCCCCTTGCCTATGGAAGGCGGGCTTGGGGTAGTCACAACATGGGCCCTGAGGACGAGTCGTGACAAAAACATAGATGAAGCATGAAAATTAAATCCACATACTGGGAAGAGAGTGAATCTTCAATCCAAGCTATTGATCTTGATGAAAGGTGTTCCAATCACCTTGTAATACCTTGGGAATGTATTTGGAATGCTTAAAATTGGTACAGAACAATCCTAGGTCAAAATATGGTGGTTTTGGGTGTTCAGATGGTTTTAAAACTAATTTTCATAGAAATTTGATCTGCACACATGGCTTCACCTGGGAGGGGTGCAGATTAAAGAAACCTTGCATAAACCATGAAAACCTCTATATCCTGGCTCAAATGGTTCATGAGGTTTCCTAGGCATGGGTGCACTATTTTCCAAACCATGCACAAACTATGCATTGCACTATATCCATTAATTTTTTCTTAAAACATCACAAAAAACACACCTCAAACTACAATTCCAAATTAAAGGTACTTAAAAAACAAAATATACCTAAAAAATGCACCTGTGATGACTCCAAAAAAGGGCAGGATCATACAATACAAAATTAGTTTGGTACATTAATTTTAGGGATATTAAATGGATTACACAATTCCTAGAGATGGTATACCATACAATGGAGGGAATGTAGTTTCAATTTTCTCGCAGATTCTGTTAAATAATATTAAATATCAACTCCCAATATTGAATATATTTTTATTTCATAGATATAATATATACATATATTGATTTAATATATAATTAAAATAATACATGTCTAAATAGTATGAAAATTACATCACAAAGAATCCCGGAGGTTGTAATTCACACGTACAGACAAGGGATGTTATCATTTTTCGATGGATTAAAAGGTATGAAGTTAATTGTGATATAATAATTTTTTGGGTGTTGATATTTTGTAACTATAAAATGTAATCATTAAAAACATAATTATTTCCATCCATATGAGGAAATTATGGAAAAATAATTTCATCGGTTTACGATGTAGTAGTACACCATATGCACAATCATGGGTTGCATTTCCAACATGATAGGAGTGTTTATGGTGGTGGGTTATGAATTAACTATAATAAAATATCAATGTATTAGAGATATTTAGTTTATTATATTAGATTTTTTTAATATCTCATATATATGGTAACTAATATAAAATTAAAATTAATGGTTATGAATAGTGCCTATTCTTCAGACAACCTCCTAAGGATAACACAAAAGGCAATAATTTTTGGCTATTATAAAAAACTTGTAGCATTAATGATGTTTTTTGAGAATTAATGTATGGATTTGGGAAGGAATTTAAAAAACAATATCTATTTATATGGACGTATATAAGAGGAGAGGGGTATCCCTTTTATATATAGGGGAGATGATACACTTGCAATATTTGAAAAATAAAAAGGTATACCTTGGTTTTGAACATTTCACAAGACACCAAAATGGATCATTAATGAACATAATATTTGTTAAAGATTATATATGGCCATAAAATATGATTTTACATGTTTTTTTATCATTTTTAATCTTATAGTTATAGTTTAAACCTTAGTAAACTACTGATAAACATAACTATGGTAATTATGTATTAATATTTATCATAATTATTATCAAAAAAAAAATAAATTTATTAAATTAAATAATTTAAATTATGATTATTAAAATTATATAATCAATTTATATAAATTTAATTCAAAGAAGAGTTGTAATTTCTCTATAATGTAGTCATGCATATGCGAAAAAAAGTGGTTCTCCAAAGATAACATTTTCATAACTATATAATGTTTTTATATCATAAATGAATATGAATTTAGATCCAATTGTTAAAATTGGATAAAAATGTATATAATTGAAATATTTGATATTTTAAAATATATTTAAATAAAAAAATAAAAATATAAATTATATAAATTCAAATGAATTTTCAATAAAAATTAGTAATTATCAATATTAAATTTTAAAATAATATCTACATAGAGTTTTAAATTATTAAATCAATATTAATTTTAAAATATCGATTAAAAAAATTAAAATTATTTTAAAAAATATATTTTCTAAAATTATTATCAATTAATTTTATTAATTTTTCACAAAAAGTATTGAAAATTATTGTTTGTGGATTTTTATAAACAAATATGAAGATCTTAAGAAAACCAAACTATTTTAATATCAATTCATTTTCATTATATAAAAACATAATAAATTATTATAAAATATTATTTATTCCAATTCATAGCAGAAAATTAAATGTGTGGTTAAAATTAGTCATGTTTAAATAATAATATTTTTATACGTACATTTTGGTTCCTTATAACATTGTGTTGCATATAACAAAAGATATTAATAAAGTTAAATTTATCTTAAAAAAAATATATTTCATAAATTCATGGGATTTTAGAAACTCTATAAATGAATTTTCATGATCTCTCACTATTATTTATACTGTTTACACAATTTTTTTCTTTTTAGAAAATGGTTGGTACCAAGATCAATCATGTTAATAGTGAATGGGTAGGATAATTTAATGGCTTTCCTTGAGTGGAACTAAATTAAATAGGAACTGGACCGAGAAAACTATTGATTATGTATTATTATCTAAATTTACATATAATTAAAAATATAGATCTTAGTAAATCTTAGCACATCAGGTAATATAATGATGGAGTTTTATAAAATCCCATGTGCTAATTACACTAGGTGGACAAATTTTCAATTTTATTCATTCCAAGAATGTGGGAAGGAGTACCTAGGTGAATTTCTAAAATAATATGGAATATAGTTTTTGTGTTTAAATTAAGGTTATAAATAAATGAAAATATAAGTAACTTAATGCCTTTGGAATGGAGAACCTTCTCATTGTCTAAGTCATTTCCCTAATCCAATTGATTACTAGTAGAGTACAGAAGGACATATGATAGGCCAATTATTAACATCAATTTCATTAAATATTGATGTACTGGCATTCAATAAATATTTTTTTCAAGAATTATATCAATAATATTCTATATATAAGAATCACAAAACACATAAGGGTTGTTTTACAACTTTTTTTACATAAGGATCTGAAAACGTATGTTTAATAGAACCAATAACCAAGAAAATTTATTTACTAGATACTTGAAATATTTTGATATCTCATAATTAATTCCATGAAAACACTTCATAATATCTTTGTGTTTAGTTAATATATTTTTTTGGGTAACATGGTATGATTGAAATTGATGATGTAAATGGGATTTAAATTATCACTCTGAAATTAGATAGTGAATTGATGAATATGTGATTATGTTATCTTTGATGACGTTTTTTTATTAATTAGATTTTATATTTTGTTATATTATTGGTTGAAAAGGAAATCTATTAATTTTTTTATTAATAAATATTTTCATGTTTCGTTAAAAAAATAGTTATTGATACAATACTGAGAATAAAAGTTGAAGGTTAATGATAAACTAAAAGGCATTGATACCGCTTTTGACTATTCTGTTGATGGAATGCTTAGTTGACTTAAAACATTCTATATATTTTATAAATAAAACTATATTGATGATAAATTAAAACAATTTGGGTTAATATATGATTTTATGTTAATGTTAATTGTTCCCTATTGTTCAGGGGAATATAAATAATCTTGATACATATAAATGGATTATTTACATGGTAGTATTTTCATAGATATTTATGGTTAATCTATGTATTAAAATTTTGGTTAATATTTAAATTTTAATCTTAAAATTTGTTGAATATCACAAAACAATAAGGTTATAGAGATTTTATTATGTTTATTAATGATATTTTGGGAGATTTCTCTTCTGGTAGAGTTATATGTAACATTTTTATCTAATATGAGATTTAACATGAAATATTATTTAGGAAGAAACTAATTAAATATTGGAGGATGTAAAATTAATTGTATAAAATCTCTATTGAAGATATGTCATTCATTAATGTTTTGGGTATTGAGGTTATTTGGTATTGAGGGTTATCTATGAAATGATCAGATTGGACCATTTATATTTTTTCGAAATTTTGTGGTTAAATATTATGTTTTATAATTTTTTTATATTATAATAAATGATACTAACTGTCTAGTTTTTTTAATATTTAAATATAACTAGAATATCATAATATTGATTTATTCATTATGTTGTTATATTTATTGCTTCAATAATGAAATATTCATCATCAATACACATAGTATTGAGAAAATAACAGATTTTAGTGTAAATTGATTAAAGGATGAAATTATAAATGTTATGTAGATATATTTCCACATGTAATTAGTCTTGATAGTAATGTAATTTCTCATTTTAGGATAAATTATCTTGAAAATAAATATTTATCATATTATGATCATTTTTGACGAATCGAATTTCCTTTCCAAATCCAATTGATTTATGAAATTTTGTTCATCAACATTCCCTTGATCATTCATTTATTTCTAATCAATGTTTTTCTATAAATCTCCATAATAAATAATATATTTATTACTGAGAATATGTTAAAATTATGAGGTTCAAATTTATAAAATTGTTAGAATATAACACCCCATGATTTGTTGTCATTTTTTCATAAAATTAATATAATATCCTCTATTTCTTTGGATACACACAACCCCAATTCTAAATGAACTGTAATGATGTGAATAGTTATTTATAAAAATTGGATTAGAGGGTATGAATTTGAATAAATATATTATGAAAAATATATTTCTTTCACATTTATAATATTATTTCATTGGTTATAAATTTATTGTATTTAAAAATAAATATCAATTTAAATTAAAAGATGAGTTTTTATGGAAAACAATTGCAGGTGAAATGTATTTTATATTAATCAATTAAATTCATTGATATTGATGAATGATTTTATTGAATTTTTTTCTATATTATATATTCAATATGATGATTAAGATTTCATATAATATTTTTTTTTCTAGGAGTTATATTATAATATATATATATATACACATCCAAATTTATTATTATATATGAAATTTTTTGTAAACGGGGTTTTGTTGTATTTTTTCATAGTTATTTAAAAATGATTTTTATCCATTGTTATAAAATAAATACTCATAAATTGATTCTATAATGAAAATTATTAGAGTCAAATTTTTAAATATGAATTTTGAATGTTTTGGATGCTTGGTTCTGGTAGTTTGGATGTGGTGATGTTCTTTTTCTGGTACCGGCAACCCTTAAACCGGAAATTCGAAATTGGAAAAAAATGATTAGTAGGACCCTTGTTTTTCAATATGAATAGTGACTATGTTTAATTTTTAACACCTCAATAATGGTAAACATGATAAATTACGTTCAAACTTCGTGATATGGCCTAAAAATTCTATTGAATCATTCCTTTATGAAATTTTGTTGATGCTCCTTTCGTCACAGAATCTAAAGATCGGAAAAGGGGAATATCTGAGCTCAAAGTGATTCAACCTTTGAAGAAAACATCAAAAATCGACAAAGGAATGAACAAAGGATCAAAATAAACTTCACCGCGCAAGTTATATCACTGTCGCGCAAGTCCACTTGCACGACGCCCTTGGTCACGCAAGTGACTTGCGCAACCTAAGTGATAACCGCCTGGTAACCGCCCAGGGTCTTCTCCTACCTATAAATAGGCCCTGTGGGCCCCCCATTCGAGAGGATTTTTTCCAGAAACTCGAATTGAAGCTCCTGACGCCCAAGTCTCTTCTCAAAGCTTCCGGAACACTTCAAAGGTAATTTCTTACCTAGAATGGAAGATCTAAAGAGAGGGAGGAAGGACTAAGTGTTGAAACTCATCAACACTTGTGTGCCTGAGTGGCCGACCCTTAAGGGAAGTGGTCCCACCTGCGCGCTGCCTTATTCCCTCGATAAAACTTGCGCGTCCCTTTTTTGGACGAACCTAAAGAGGATTCTAAAGGCTTTAAGAAAGAGTCGCTCAAGTATTTTAATGATGGTTGAAAATCGCGCAAGTACCCCACATGTCGTGCAAGTATACCTGCGCGACCAATACTTGCGCACTGCCGCAATACTTGCGCGCCTTCCAAGACTTGCGCGCCCCTTCTTTTTTGGGTGCCTTTTCTGCCCATTTCACCCCTCTTAAGCCATTTCCCCTTTCCTATTCAAGATTCAGTCTTCAAGATACTCTTCAAAGCCATTTATGGCATGATTTCTTGATTTGACTTCCTTTTCTGAAAGGAATTCGGTGGAATATCTCTCAAAACCTAGTGATTTACACATCTTTATGTCACCAAAGATTGAGAGTTCATTCATTCAACCTCATCCTTTAAGATGAGATAATCCTTAACCTGGGTCTCCTTTTCAGGAATAATCCCTAGTTATAAGTCCTTTAATCTGGGAATTTTAATCAGGAGTAAGTCCTAAATTCTTAAAGTTCCCAAATCTGGGAATCCTCCTCAAGAGTAAGCCCCAAACCATAATTCCTTAACTTGGGCATCCTCCTCAGGAGTAAGCCCCAATCTCAAATATGGGCATCCTTCTTAGGAGTAAGCCCCAATTCCTCTAATTTGGGCATCCTTCTTAGGAATAAGACCCAATCTCAAATATGGGCATCCTCCTCAGGAGTAAGCCCCAAACCTTAATCCCTAACCTGGGTCTCCTTTTCAGGAATAAGTCCCAGTAATAATTATGGGCATCCTTTTCAGGAGTAATCCCCAAGTCCCTTAATTTCTCTTTAACCAGTCCTAATTTTCATTTGATATGGGATTCCTTCTCAGGAGTAAAACCCAGTTATCAATCATCTCCTAATTTGGGTTTCCTTTTCAGGAATAAGTCCCAAGTTAGAGTATTCAAATCTCCATAAAGCACATATACCTTTATGGACCCTGTTCCTGGATTTTCTCCCTAAAAGTAAATCCTAAACCTTCATCTATCTGGGCAGTCATATATACATAAGCACCAAACCATTTCTTATGATTGCATCTTTCATGGCACAATTGTCTAATTTTTACCAATACCTCTTGTTTCTCACACCGAGCATGACTCACGTGAGCTTAGAGTGTAAAAGTAATTATGACATCCTTCTTTGAGCCATTAATCATAAACGTCATACTCTATTACTAAAACTATGTGGGTTCTGATTCTCTTTCCAAAACAAAGGATACGTAGGTAGCCCATTTATGGGTTCGATCCCAACTCTGAAATAATCTATGTCCTTCTGAATGACGATAAACTTCAAGTGCCCCACTGAGTAGATTTAAAACCAGCTTGGTCATCATAATGACCAAGAGACTTTTATATAAATGTTTTGAAGGATACCATGGACCAAGAATTTCTAAATAGATACAGATGATTCTCTATTGATGAAGAACCTCGAATACATATAAAAGATTCTCTAAATTTCTTACATATTTAATCATTGATTATTAAAACTAAAGGAAAGCTCATTTTATACTTGGTAATGTAATAAGGATTCACGAACATAACTTAAATCTATAAAGAGAGTCCCGGAGTAGACAATAATTCCCCTCAAAAAGGTGTGATGAGTCTGACCTCCCATCCTCTCGACCAATGAAAATTCCTAAACCTCATCAGTACACAAGCTAATGAGCACCTACCTTTGGAAAGTATGTCCAAACGGATGTGGAATCATTGGATGTTTCTGGTTCTATGAACAAACCCGCTAGAAACCGATCAGAACGTTTGAATCTCCCGTCCAGGAGGTCATCCCCGAATTCCAAGAGAAACAAAAATGGTGAACCCGACGTGAATCCTTAACCAAGTTAAAGTGGTGTTTTACCTATTTGTTAAGACCCTATTTAAAACTCAATAAGAGGGCTAACAAAAACAATCATTGACATGTGTGCTCATCCGAAGGATGGAGTAGCTTAATTTCATCTTGATTACGTCTGTTATATCAAATAGGCACTCTTTTCCAAGATCTTCTGTATTTCCATAATGGCTGCTCTCAAATTCACATCTGTGAATACTGCTGCTGTAAATACCATTGCTGCTATTCCTACTGGATCGTCATCCGCTCTGAGGATGACATCACCTACTCAGCGTCTTCAACGCTGGGTATCAAATGCGCTGGTTAAGGAGTACCGTCAACATGGTACCATCCCAACTCTGGAGGCTGCCCGACAGGCCCTCCAAGTGAACAACTCACACAGGTCATCCGGACAACGACGAACAGTGATCAAGAGGCAGGCGGTGCT
Organism: Viscum album; assembly: GCA_963277665.1. NCBI lineage: Eukaryota > Viridiplantae > Streptophyta > Magnoliopsida > Santalales > Viscaceae > Viscum > Viscum album. The sequence continues at coordinate 1,817,197,963 of OY728156.1, forward strand.
GACTACCGTCTCAAATCGTTTCGGGTCGTTATCCCTGGAACACAATTAGCATTCACTCCCTTACTCTGAGGAAGTGAATGAGCAGGTCCCTCAGGGCCTTAATTCAAAAATACAGGAGTCCTTCCCGAGGGCTCCCATCAACAATCGCCGCCAGAATCGTGCGGTAGTGCGCCCTCAACATGATGAGGGTACCGACTCCAGGCATTCAGCTCAGGTTACTCGAACCCGAGCAGGCAAGGTGAACCGCCAGAGACCGAATCCGGTTAACAATGGGCAGGTTATCATCTCTGCCATCTCCGGAGAAGTCCTCCAACCTAACTTGGTGGAAAACAACGAGCAGGCACACACACCTGCACGTTTTAATTCAGCTGTCCAGCAGACTCGTCTGGCAGCATCAAGCCAATCCCGCCAGGCAATTCCGGCGGAGTGCTATAGGCAGGAACATACACCTGCTTATGCATCATCATTTAGTCATTAAGCTCGCCTGACTACATATGATGGAGTCCACCAACCTAACTTGGTGGCGAACAATGAACAGGCACACACACCTATCCGTTTTAATTCCGCTGTCCAGCAGACTCGTCTGGCAGCATCACACCAATCCCGCCAGGCAATTCCGGCAGAGTACTATAGGCAGGAACATACACCTGCTTATACTTCATCAGTTAGTCAGCAGGCTCACCTGACTACATATGATGGATCTCATCAACCGCGTTTGGCGAAGTGTAAATAGCAGGAACATACACCTGCTAATACTAATCAAACCTACCAACAGTCTCGCTTGGTAGCGCACAGAGATGTCAGTCGGAAAGACCCGACGACAAACAGGAGGCAGACTCAACTCTATGCCTCCACACTTGAGTACTTTCAGGATTCACTAACAGGAAAAGGAGGACAGGAGCAGGCACATAAACCTAATCCAACCACGGAATGGACGTATATTCCCGTTCCGGCGGCTGAAGTCACCAAACATATTTTGTCACTGGTGAAAGAGAAGAAGCAAATTCCTTCTCATATTCTGGATGCTTTCCAGGATATCATAACAACTTCAGCATCATCTCAGGGAAAGACACATAAATCTATCCCTATCAATGGAGTGACACATCAATGATTCACTCCGGAACAGACACACACATCTGTTCTAGTCCAAGAGGGTTATGGGGCATACTCCCCCATATCATACGGACAACCAAGTCAGGCACATACACCTGATTTGAGTGGAGATCGTCAGCCTAAGCTGACCAACTTTTTTCTGATCAGGCACATACACATGCTCAGAGTAACCACTTTCGTCAACAAGTGGTTTCCAAAGCGAGTAAGAAGGCATCTAAGAAAAATATCCGCCCAGCACAGTCAGGAGATCAAAGGCCAATCTGTAACCAGGCCTTGCTCGACGCTGGAATTCTTGAAGCCCTTAGATATTTATCTGATGGAATTCAAGGTTCTACTCCCTCAGTTCCCAATAACGGGAACATTAATTCTGAAAGTCTTCAACAGAAATTTCCTCATGAAGGCTTGCATCATGAAAATTCGGTCAATCTTGAAGTTTCTTCTTTAGATGAGAGTCACAAGAACCCTCTGTGTGGTCATAAGACCAAGGAGCAAGAGATCTCATCTTTTGTTGTAACCCATTATGGTGGTCCTCCCCATGATGATGAATTTTGCTGCGAAAGTCCTCTCCACAGTAGTGATTCACATTGTCTGGAAAATACTCCAGTGGACAATGTAGTGCCGAGAAAGCCCTCTTATCTTGAGGCAATTGTAAATGCGAAACCATTCATGTCTGATGCTTTATCGCTGGAAAGTGAAATACTTTCTGAATCAGAAGATAGCCCAGGGTGTAGGTTATTCTCCGAACCACCCCTACGTCATGAATCTTCTAGTTTGATCAATGATCTCTCTACCAATCTTGTTTAATTCGATGAAGCAACAAGGAAACACCAACTCTGGTCAAAACAGGTAGAAGAATCTTCATTTAATGATAAATAGGAAATGCTAAACATGAGGAAAAAACTGGCGAAAAGTGAAGTACCAGTCATGTTTTGGCCTTTGGCTGACTCCCAGTATGATATTCCAAAGATGTTGATGGATGATGGAATCCATGATATTCGTCTCAACATATGGATAACTCTTTGTCAATTGAAGAATAAGGCATTATCTTATGATGAATATGAAAATCATCTTAAGATAATAGAAGGGCTACAACGTCAGATTGATTTGGCATCTCTATCAGTCTCTCGATATCCGAAGGCTGTAAAGCAGCAGAGAACCCTTCAACGTTCATGCCTTGGCGCACTTAGAAAATTGCGCCAGTTAATTTCCAATGCTCCATCTGGTGTTCATATCAGAGGAAGGGGTGTTCATGGAGCACTACATTTCACAGTGCTTTCCAGTCAGCAAAGCCCGCCTAAAATTGTCTCATGCAATGTTATTGCCCATGGCCGGCCACAGTCAATGGGCTTTGTTCATAATCAAAATCTTTCTCAAGAACAGGCTTCAACTAGTTCATCTCAAAATCAAGCATATAGAGAACAAGTTGTTGAATTGCTCCTACATCAAGCAGGCGAGAATATTGCACAAGCCTCTCGTATGGAGCAAACACGTAATCAAATGACAGAAGTTTCGGAAATCATCCAACTGTCTGTTGAACCGGGTGATAAAAGTGGATACAGGCTAATGCATCCAGCTAATTTCCGAACTAAGATTCACAAGATCAAGAGATCTTTTAAGAAGATCTCAGATGTAGCATGTCAAGAGCCACCCCAGCTTGTCAGACTGGGGACTTCTTTAACCCAACCATCAGAGTCAACAAATGGGATTCAAGGAGTTGAGCGGAATCAGCAGGAACATCCCGAGTTCACAAGACTGGGGACTCTTTCAAATCATCAATCCCCTTCTCAGAGAATGTCGGGCTTTTCTCGATTAGGGAAGAAGCCCCAAGAGGAACGAAGAGTGAAATTATCAGGAGATTCCCTCCATGTTATAGCTCGTCAAGAAGATCCTAAAAGATTGAATCAACAAAAGGCAATGTCTCATCAAAGACATGAAAGAAGACAATATCACAGAAATGTTGATAGAAGAGATGTGATGCATTATGCATCAATCAATTTCATCAATGTCGTTGTTGCTAATCCACCAGAGGAGGTTCACTCAGGGGACTCAGATGAAGAGAGTCCTGCTCAAAAAAATGTACGCACCGATACAAATGAAGAAGGTGTGCGTACACGAAGTCAAAGGATTACTCAGAACCTAGGTAATCCACTTCCTTCTCTCCAAAAAGTATCCAACAAAGGGAAGGGAAAGAATCAGGTTACATATCCTTCCTCTGGAGAAGGTCAATCGCTCTCATTAGAGAAAAGGTTTGCACAACAGGAGGAAAAAATGAAAGAATTAAGAAGGTTGAATGCAGAACTACTTCAGAGTAGTCTTCTTCTAAAGAATGCTGAAGTCCGACAGCCGAAGGAATTTGTTGTAACTACTGAGATGGATCAGGAATATCCTCATTTATCAGTACACCCTCAGAAGTCTAATCCTACGGGTCAAGTGCAACAACGGTTGGCAGCACTACCATTAGTTGCAGCACCAACAACCACGTTTGTCCAAGCTCCATTCATTGCACCTACCCAAAACCAAGTTCAACCTGATGTTTATCAAAATTTAATAACTACTATTGAGTCATTAACAGCTCGGTTAGAAACTATGGAAGGGAAACGGGCGCAAGTTCAACCTGAAAAGAAAGTTTACCCTGAATGGGTAGATTCAATTTCTCCTCCATCCAGTTTTGGAAACCCTGTTTTCCCTAATTTCAATGGATCAGGCGACCCTGAACAACATTTGATGCATTACGTGTCTTGTTGTGATCCTATGACGGGAACTCCAGAGCAGAAAGAAGCAGTGAAACTCAGATGCTTCGTGCGAACCTTGCAAGGACCATCTTTTGTCAGGTATACAAGCTTGCAATCCCAGTCAATCATCGGATGGGAGGATCTTCGTCAAAAATTCCTTCTTCAGTTCAACTCAACTTTGCAAAAAATGACAGTTTTCGATCTTACAAACTGCAAGAAAAGGGAGAATTAAAGAGTCTCTGATTTCATTTCTCACTGGAAGGGATTAACATATTCCCTGAGTTTAGCACTCCCTTAGGAAGAGCTGTTGCCAATCTGTGTGGCAAATTTGTGTGATAAATTTCGCACGCCATTAATCCCTGTGAAATACACATGAGGGTTTCGAGACCTTACTTCAAACGCTCAGCAGATTAAAGATTCCCTTATACAGGCTAAGGTTAAATCTCGTGTAATTCCATCAGCTCCAGGAAGGAGAATGGGTAAAGCAGAAACTGCTACAGTTATGCTTAAACAAGCACCTGTACCTATTTCTACTTCAAAACCTTCATTTTCTCGAAGGGATCCACCTCCTGAACGCCAGCAACAAAGGCCGTTTCTTCCAAATGATCAAAGAGATCAATGACAAAAACAATTTGATGATTTGAAGAGTAAAACATATTCTTTCTGAAGTGAGCAAGTTCCTGGTTTCTTCATTTCAGCTCTGGAAAATAATTTGGTTCAATTACCAGTGCCCAAGAGGCCAAACCAGGAAGGAGATGAAGACCATCCCAATTATTTTCCCATTCATCAAATGTTGGGGCATCCCATCTAGGAGTGTTTTGTCATTAAAGACCTCCTGCAAAAGATGGTCGACTTAGGACAAGTCAAGTTTAAAGGTTCTTCGACTCAGATAGCATGTGTTACTGCTACAATTCCAGAGGAGGAAGGTGAACGGCAAGAAGTCAAAAGCAGAAATGCACAGAAATATGATGATTGTATTGTCAAAAAGACAATCAATCGGACTCATGCCATTTTGCGAACACAATTAAAGAAACCAATTGTGTCTTCTACCATGAATATTGCGGTAAAACCCTCTTCATCAGAGGGAAAATCCTCAAAGAAACGGCTTGATTAAAAGAAGAAAAACGAATCAGAAGAAGATGATTAAGTGTCAAAGCCTAAATTCTCTTTGACTCTGGAAGACTTTATTCCATCTACTTCAAAGCCACGGGCACCGCCCCACCAAACGGCACAGCCTAAACAGGCTAACCAGGCAGAGTCTTTATCAGACAAAGAGTTAATCTTCGGTTCTATTAATATAATTCAATTAACAGATCCGTATTCCAGTCGTAATTTTGATGAGCATGAATTCCCTGTATCAAATAAGGGAATCCAAGGAAGTTCCAGAGGTTCAGGATACAGGGGAAGACGTGGATCTTTCCGAAGCCACTACTCCAATTCTACCCCTGCTAGCACTGTGTATGCAACAGAAAATCGTGGTAGAGCCCTTCAGCGAGCTCAAAAAGAACAAGAAAGTTCTTCTGCCAGTAGTCAACTCAGTCTTGGCACAGTTATTTTGGAAGACCGATTGAAAATTCCATATTTTTTTATCTCAACAAGTAAATCGGTCTAATCGGTCTAATCTTCCAAAAACAAGGATATTTCCAACTTCTATCCCAATACAAGATGCATCAGCTTCCAAAGCATCTGCTTCCAAGGTACCTGCTAAACCACATATTCCTGTTGGGAAACGCAGACCTTTAGATCAAAAGTATGATATATTGAAACACTTGGCCCAAGTACCAGCTAAGTTATCAATTTTGGATGCTTTGAATCTGTCAAAAGATCTTCGGGAAGCACTCATCGAAGCTTTGTCAAGTCATCAGGAGTTTGAAGCTGAAATTGCTGCAGCTGAAGTCTATCACATAGAGAATAATCCTGCAGAATTCCATGCAGTGATATCTTTTACTGATAAAGATGAAGATGATGTTGTGCATGGGCACATAAAACCATTGTACTTATCTGGCAAAGTCAATGGTGTAGATATCCAAAGAGTTTTCATTGACAATGGTTCAGGAGTCAACCTCATGACCATTCGTACACTTCGTCGGTTGGGCCTCACGGAATCTGATTTATCTCCTTATACCATGATGTTACAAGGATATGATAAAAATGAACAAGAACCACTGGGTGAAGTTACACTCAGAACTCAGTTTCTAGATCTTGTATCCAATTCGGATTTCATGATTGTTGATCAAGACTCAGCTTTCAACATCTTGCTTGGAAGACCCTGGCTACATCAGCATGCAGCTATTCCTTCATCATACCATCAATGTCTCAAATACTGTTTCAATGCTCAAGTTGGAACATTGTATGTTGATAAGGCCCCGTTCAAGACATGTGAGTCTCAATACATTGAGGCGGAATTTTATCACATGAAGGGAAGAGAAAAATCTACAATGAAGGAAATTACCAAAGTTAATGCTCCATATGGTTTGGAGAAGATTCCAATAAATCTATTTAAACATGTGAGTACAGATTATGTGTTACCTATCAATCAAATTGAAAAAATAGGCCCAAATCAAAATACTCTTATGGAAAGATCCATAATTTCAATTACGGCAATCGAGCCAGACAACATGGGAGAAATTGGTAACCTACCAAACAGTGATGAAAGCCTAAGTGGTGACGTTTTCATTTCATCTGCTGAAGTCCAACAAGTCTATACTTCTCCAATCATGCCAGAAGAAGTTATAGCAACATCAGAGGTGAATAATGATGTCGATTCTCAATCCATCATCTCCAATTTATTTCCCAATGAAGACCCTTTATTATCAATAGGGTCGGAAATGGAAGCTTCTTCTTCAAAATGTAAAAATTTTGACATCTCTTATGATCATGAGAATTTCATTTTGTCGTCTACTTTACAAGTAGAAATGGAAGAAATAACACGTAATGAAGAGGAAGAGGAAGATATTAGAGATGCTCCTCAAGAATTTGAGGAAGGTATCTCTACCACTGTGGATGAACTCAGAGAAATAAATCTGGGTATAGAGAAAGATCCACTCCCCACTTTAATTAGTGCGGCCATGACCCTTGAAGAGCAAGAGATGTATATTTCTTTTCTAAAGAAAAATAAGGATATTTTTTCTTGGAATTATACAAAAATTCCTGGGCTTGATCCTGATGTTGCTACTCATCATTTGGGTTTACCAAAAGAACATCGAGGATTTAAGCAAGCCGCGAGAAGAACACACCCAACATATGCTTCCAAAATTGAAGCTGAAGTGGATAAGATGATCAAAGCTAACTTCGTCAGAGAAGTTCAGTATCCCAAGTGGTTGGCTAATATTGTCCCTGTAAAGAAGAAGAACGGAGAAATTAGGGTTTGCATCGATTTCAGAGATCTTAATCGGTATTGTCCTAAAGATGATTTCCCATTTCCGATTACAGAACTCTTAATTGATGCGACGGCTCGCTATGAAGTACTTTCCTTCATGGATAGATATTCCGGATATAATCAGATCCGAATGGCCCTAAAAGATGAGGAATCTACAGCCTTCAGAGCCCCTCAAGGTGTGTTTTGTTACCGGGTGATTCCCTTTGGTTTAAAAAATGCAGGTGCAACATATCAACATGCCATGCATCGTATCTTCAAACCTTTCATAGAGAAGTTTGTTGAATTCTATGTAGACGATTTGGCGGTTAAATACAAACAACGTTCTAATCACTTGGCGGATTTGGAAGTCATATTCCACATGCTTCGACAACATAATTTGAAGATGAACCCCTTAAAATGTGCTTTTGGGGTAACCTCAGGAAAATTCCTCAGCTTTGTTGTACGCCATCGTTGTATTGAAGTCGATGCTAAGAAGACCAAATCAATCCTTGGTATGTCACCTCCTCATAATTTGAAAGAATTAAGATGACTTCAACGACACTTAGCCTATATTCGGCGTTTCATCGCCAATTTGGCAGGAAAAAGTTTACCCTTTACCAAATTATTGAAGAAAGGAGTCACATACCAGTGGACTGAAGAATGTCAAGAAGCATTTGATGTTCTCAAGAAATACCTCTTGAGTCTACCAGTACTCATGCCACCTGTTGAAGGTAGACCACTTATCCTCTATGTGACAGCTCTAGAGCAATCATTGGGTGCCTTCTCGCTCAAAAGAATGATGCTGGGAATGAAAATAGCCTCTACTATCTCAGTAGAACTATGCTTGAAGCAGAAACCCGGTATTCAAGTATTGAGAAGTGATGCCTGGCATTAATATATGCAGTTCATAAACTGAGACACTACCTGCAACATCACGAGGTCCAATTGGTATCTCGCAATAATCCTCTCAAATTCATCCTTAGTCGTCCAATGCTTACAGGACGTCTAGAAAGGTGGGAAGTTATTTTGCAACAGTTCGACATTCCGTATGTATCTCAAAAGGCAATTAAGGGCCAAGCTCTGGCTGATTTCCTGGCTGAACATCCTTCAGTGGAAGACATGTCTTCAGATATTAAACTCCCTGATGAGGAAGTTTTCTCTATTCAATAGAGTCCTCAAACATGTGAAATGTATTTTGATGGTGCTTCCAGAAGTCCAACAGGGAAGAAAATAGAAAATCCTAAATTCAACAAAGTTGGTTTAGGAATTGTACTCATTTCTCCAGATAAGGCATTGTTACCTTATTCCTTTTTATTGTGGGAAGGTGGTACCAATAATGAAGCCGAATACAAAGATCTTATCACAGGCTTGGAGTTAGTGCTTCAAGCACAAGTGAATCACTTAAAAGTGAAAGGTGATTCAGACTTGGTAATCAAACAAGTCAATGGGGATTATGCCATCAGAAAAGAAGAGTTAATCCCATTGTATGATTATGTCAGAAAGTTAATGGAGGAATTCCATTCAGAACCGACATTTTCTTATATCCCAAGATCACAAAATTCTCAAGCTGATGCACTGGTTAATATAGCCACAGCTCTAGAAGATCCATATCGGGACGAGACAACCATCAGTATTTCCCACCTTCATGCAATTTCACCTTATGTTCACGCCAGAACAGAGGAAATTAATGAAATTAGTCCCATTCCTGAACCATATGGTCATACTATAGGATGGATGTCACCTATCAGGGAATACCTTCAAAATGGAACACTTCCACCTGATAGAGCCGAGAAAGAACAAATCCGGCAACGTGTGGTCAATTTTACTCTTTATGATAGCCCAAACCACCTAGAGAAAATTCTCTACAAACATGGTTTTGATGGAGTTCTCTTCAGATGTATTGATGGTGAAGAGACAATGGCTGTCATAAAAGAAGTGCATGTAAGAGTCTGTGGTGCCCACCAGTCTGGACATAGACTGTCTAATCAAATTCAAAGGCTTGGATAATTTTGGCCTTCAATGATACAAGATTGTGTTGATTTCACAAAGAAGTGTCATTCATGTCAAGTACATGCCAACTTCATTCATCAACCTACAGAGTTGCTTCATACGGCTAAATACTCATGGAGATTTTCCACATGGGGAATGGATGTGGTGGGACCTTACCCTTAAGCTACGGCCAAGCAGTTTAAGTACATTCTTACTGCTACTGATTTCTTTTCCAAATGGGAAGAGGAAGTACCTCTCAAAGAAGTCAGTTCTAAATGCATTGTTAGCTTCATCAAGTCTAACATCATTACTAGATTTGGTGTCCCTCATACCATATTGATGGACAACGGCACCAGCTTCTGTTCTTCTGAGGTGAAGAAATTGTATCAAGAATACAACATTAAATCTAACCATTCATCTCGGTATCATGCGGCAGCCAATGGCCAAATAGAAGCCTTTAACAAGACTCTTTCAAATATACTATAAAGGATGGTGGATAAAGATAAGAGGTCATGGCCTGATAAACTCTTTCATGCTTTATGGGCTTATCGGACTACCACCCGCAATGCAACGCGGTCAACTCCATATTCGTTGGTATATGGAACAAAAGTAGTCTTTCTAATTGAAGTTAAATTTCCCTCACTCAGAGTAGCCATTTGTGATCAGTTATCTACAGATGAGAAATCCCAAAAGCGATTGAATGAATTGGAACGGTTAGATGAGAAAAGATTGTGCACTTTGCACCACTTGGAAATCTATCAGAATCGAATAGCACGAGCTTTTAACAAAAAAGTTCATCTTCGTTCATTCATTCAGGGAGAATTGGTATTGGTTCTCAGAACACCAATGATACCCGGAAAGAAGCCTCCCAAGCTTGAACCAAAATGGAAAGGACCTTATTCAATACATAAGGTCTACTCCAATGGAGCTTATTCATTAATCTCAACGGATGGAGAACTCATCCCGACTCCAAGCAATGCCAGATTTCTGAAGAAATATTTTGTATAAACACAAAATATGGTCCCCAGAACCAAGACTCTTACAATTGGTTCATACAGAAACGGTCCAGTATGACCTTAAACTGCAACTTCGTCCAACATGACGTTAAACTGTAGGAAAGTCCCTTACGTCCGGAAAGACGTTAAACTACATAAGCAGCAATGGTCCAGTATGACCTTAAACTGCAACTTCGTCCAACATGACGTTAAACTGTAGGAAAGTCCCTTACATCCGGAAAGACGTTAAACTACATAAGCAGCAATGGTCCAGTATGACCTTAAACTGCAACTTCATCCAACATGACGTTAAACTACAGGAAAGTCCCTTACATCCGGAATGACGTTAAACTACATAAGCAGCAATGGTCCAGTATGACCTTAAACTGCAACTTCGTCCAACATGACGTTAAACTGTAGGAAAGTCCCTTACGTCCGGAAAGACGTTAAACTACATAAGCAGCAATGGTCCAGTATGACCTTAAACTGCAACTTCGTCCAACATGACGTTAAACTGTAGGAAAGTCCCTTACGTCCAGAATGACGTTAAACTACATAAGAAGAAATGGTCCAGTATGACCTTAAACTGCATCTTCGTCCAACATGACGTTAAACTGTAGGAAAGTCCCTTACGTCCGGAAAGACGTTAAACTACATAAGTAGCAATGGTCCAGTATGACCTTAAACTGCAACTTCGTCCAACATGACGTTAAAATGTAGGAAAGTCCCTAACGTCCAGAAAGACGTTAAACTACATAAGCAGCAATGGTCCAGTATGACCATAAACTGCAACTTCGTCCAACATGATGTTAAACTGTAGGAAAGTCCCTTACGTCCGGAAAGACGTTAAACTACATAAGCACTTAAAAGTCCAGTATGACTTTAAACTGCATCATCCACGGTCTATGCATATGACCTTAAACTATTTGCAAGTCCCTTATGTCCAACAAGACGTTAAACTGTGACGTCCTAACTACATGACGCTAAAATGTATAAAAGTCCCTTACATCCGGAAAGACGTTAAACTATATAATCATCAAAGGTCCAGCATGACATTAAACTGCACCATCCACGGTCCATGCATATGACCTTAAACTATTACCATTTTCATCCAACATGACATTAAACTGTGAAAAAAATCCCCAATGCGTCCAACATGACATAAATGGTGTGTTATTTTGTCCTTACTGCATGACATTAAACTGAACAGTCGCCCTTTCGTCCAATATGACGTTAAACTGTATTGTCCCCATCATCCTAACTACATGACGCTAAACTGTACAGAAAGTCCTTGATATGTCCTACATGACATTAAACTGTTATTTTGTCCCTACTACATGACACTAAACTGTGCAGCCCCAATAGTCTTAACTGCAAGACTTTAAACTGCATAGTCCCTTTTTTATGTCCTACATGACATTAAACTATGTATCGTTAAGGTTGTTGTTACCTCTTGTTTCTCACACCGAGTATGACTCACGTGAGCTTAGAGCAAACATCAACCATAACACTCTCTTTGGGCCGCTAACTATGTGTAATACCCAACAAAATTTTTATTAGATCATTGTCCCCAAGAACAACTTGATCATTAATTCATTCATTAATTGAACTACACGGACTTTGATCCTTGTCCTCCAGGCTGGGTATGTAGGCAACCTCCCAGGGTTCAAGCCCAAAAAACAATCTCTTCACATTGGTTCACCACCATCTCATATGATGTTTATTCATGAAACCGCCCCTAGAATCAATATCTTTACATTGATTCACTTTCATCCTTGTTATATGACGTTAAACTATACAACACTTTTGTCCAGTACGACAATAAACTAAAATATTCTTTTATTTCCTCATTTGAGAGAGAACTATTATTGACATTGATTTTTTCAATCATGTTTCATTTCAAAAGACTACGTGCATACATGGTAATGCCTAAACTTTTTATCTTAGGTTAAACCATCATTGCACTAAAGTCCCCTTTCACCCTTCACATGTACGAACCAAATTTGTACAAAGGGTAGTTCTAGAACTACGTGGACTTGATTCCCATCCTTAAGGGATACGTAGGAACATTCGAGTATCCCTCGAATCCAATCCCAAGTCTTTTGGACCTAACCCCAAATTTCACTTTCAGTCCCTTGGCTGAAAAGTCCTCATGAAAACACACACTGTTTATTCATTATTATGGTCCGAATTCTATGACCCTAAACTAAGATCTCTCATACTTTCATCCTGCACGACGTTAAACTGCATTTCAAGAACTACGTATGTCTTGATTCTCATTCTTATGAGATACGTAGTGAAGTCCAAAATTTCAATTCAGGACCCAGCCACAACATGATTATGGTTATCATTGACCTATGTATCTCTATATACATTAGAAAATACCAATATTTATGTGTTATAATCCTAACCTTAAATATTTTCAGATCTTCATAACCATTTTCATGACTTGTAGTCACAAAAATGTCAAACTTCGGAGAATTCTTTTGCCTGACTATGCTGCACATGCCCATAGGTGGCCTTGCATAAACAGTCCACATAACAGACTTGTCAGCTAAAAGATGCTATTTATTTGACCATGCAGCCAATGCCCTTAGGTGGCCCTACATATTTCAACCCCCTAACAGGTTTGTTAAATAATGGTAACTTCATTCTTGGGAAGAATGCCTCTTTTGTCCTTATTTGTCTTAAACGACAGTATGTAGAGATCTGCAAAAAAATAGCCATCCTTAACATATTTGTCCCATATCCTTTTTCATGATCTGAAATTATTCAAGTCTATGGTTTATTCTCTTTCCCTACGTTTGGGTCAGACCTTCGTAGGAGTGATATTCATCAAGTTCTTCGATAATCTTGTCTGGAAATATCTTCTCCATATTCAAGTACCTCTTTCCATACAGAAAACTCTATACTTTAGAAAATTTGAATCTCCATAAACTTTCACTGGCTTTTATCACTAGGAAAGTAAACTTCTGAGAATTCTTTTGTCTGACTATGCAGCACGTGCCCATAGGTGGCCTTGCATAAACAGTCCACATAACAGACTTGTCAGCCAAAAGATGCTATTTATTTGACCATGCAGCCAATGCCCTTAGGTGGCCCTGCATATTTCAACCCCATAACGGGTTTTTGTTAAAAAATAGTAACTTCATTCTTGGAAACTACTTCTTCTAATGCCTTTTAGCTCTTTTTCATATCATTCCTCAGATTCAAATATTCTTAAGCCATAGTTTACATATTTTCCCTCATACTTGAGTATGGTAGTATGTTTTCCGATGAACTTTCAAGGAATTGTGTCAATTCTAATCCATTTCAGTCAAATCTATTTCGACCATAAACATTAGCCCCTTTATGTCTAGTGTACATGACTTTAAACTGCCCAAAAAAGACAAAGGAACTCTAAATAAAAGTCAAGTTCCAGCTCACTAGACATACATTCTGTATGATTTAGGTAATATTGAGCAATTAAAAGATTCAAAGTTTGTAGGGTTATTTGTAATAATCCTAGTAAAGATCAAACTATGCTTACTAAGCCCATTGGCTTAAGTAAATTTGAAGCAGGTAGTGAAAGAATGCAGGTACAAATGATTGAAGATGAAAGTGTTTTTCATTGATACACAGGAGATAGAAAGACATCCACAGAATGGAGTCTCTTCTCTTTTTCAAGAATTACAGAAGATTGTCAACATAAGTCTTCATTTGATATATACCATCTTGAGCTTTATCAGTAGTTACTTGAAGCTCGTGCACTTGACCATCTTCACTCTTTTCATCTTGTTGAAGTTCCTTCTTAGCATCTGTGATGGCTTTCATGCCATTCATATGAGTTTAATCCAATGATTTATAAAGCTGATCAAGTTCCCCAGTAAAAGCATCTAACTTTTGCTGGAGTTGCACCTGCTGGACGACCTTTTCTTTGATTTTTTTGCTTCAGATCCTTCATCTTGGCAACATAATCAGCTTCATATTGGGATATCGCAGCCTCAAATTCGCCTATGTTGACTGACAATTTCACTCTGGTCAAATCTTCGCGACTTGTCTGCACTTCCTCCCTCCTGAAAATGATTTATTTCACCGCGTCATGGATCTTTTCATAACCAAAACCACCAAGTCCCAGTATAACAAATTGGGATGACAATCGAGGAATTTTCGATGGTAGCTCTTCTAAAAGCACCCCAGATATGATGTTCCATATGTTGTTCCATGCCTTATGTCGTGAAAAGCTGAATGCTTTAAGCATATCTGGATCTGATTCAATATCATCGTCAGAGGGGGGTATGTAATATGGAATTAGTGCACTTAAAGAAGTGCCCTGTCCTGCTTCCCCCCCCCCAATTTGTGCTTCTTTACTTTCAATTCCTATTGGGGAAGAGGCTGAGGCCTCACCTCCGGATCTAGTCATTGCAGTTGATGGTCCTGCATGATTAATTGAATGATTTTAGTCAGCTTCAAAGGATAACAAAAGAATAGATTGTCTTGCAAATAAAGTACAATCACAAATATTGTTATCCCTTACCCAAGGATGGTTCAGAAACCTGAGAAGACTTCTCCCTATCATTCCCGGTCTCAACGGGATTTTTAAGATGTGTCTCAGGAGGGTTTATTGGGTTTAGCTCTACTTGAGCTAATGTTTCTGCAATGGTAGGGTTGACATCAATGTCCACACCCTCTTCAAGAATTGGCAGTTCAGTAGCTTCTACGAAAGAAACTGCTTATTGTTTTCAGTCATGGTTAGAAGTGTAAATTTTTTTTAAAAAAATTTGGCGAAGGGTAGCACTCACGCCCAAGGTCTTATAAATCACATGACAACTTAGCATGATCATAAAATTCTTCGAAAGTCATTCCTTTATTCACCATTTCATCCAATGATATTTCAGAATCCTGGTTATTCTCACCAGTGGGAGTATTTGCTACATCTTCTTGCCGACTTATGTCCTGCAACCCCTGACCCTGGACAACATCTTCAGTAGTAGGAGGGATACTGGGAATGGATGCTAGCTCTTCTCCAGGAGCAACCAAGTCAGCTTGGGTCTGTGATTGTTCTACAGCACCATCCAAGGCCTTTGAAGGAGGATCAGTCCCTTCCCTCAAAGGGCAAATTGAAGAAGCCCCTGCAATCCTCAGAAATATGAGTAACCATATGATTATGGGTATAAGCTCATGATTGTTCGAAGGACTTACCGCTGCTAATGAAACTTTTAGCTATGGATTTCCTCCTTTGTTGCCTTTGCTTCTTTTGTTTTTTTGGAGTATCAGCAGTCTCCCTTATTGGCACTTGAATTGGCGAATGGAAGGCTATGTCCAGTGCCTCATTCATGGCCTGCTGGCCTGGAGATATCTCGCCTGGTTCGCGAGGAGAATCAGCAGCAGCCCCGATAGCAGTACCAAAAGGGCTATACTGTGGCGAATGAACCCTAGTTCCTTTCTTTACAAGCTGCGAGATGAAGAAAATAACTTCCTTAAGTAACAAAGCTTCAACTGAAATCAAGTTGCAAAGAAAATAAGGAAAGAGAACTTACATATTCAGGAGCCACGTACTCTTGCCATTCCTCATCTCCAGAACCACCATCCCCCTCAGTGGCGCCACGATCAATCATTTCCTTCACCCGCCTGGTGATAGGAACTGAGTCATCAGTGGCATATATGAGAATTTCCAGCTCTCTGATGTAAGCTCTCACTTCATTGGGGTTATCTCCGTATTTAAGATTTTTAGAATCTACAAGATGTCATATTCCAGGAAGTTTTAGGCCCTCACACAAATCCAGCCAGGCGGTCTCAGTACCAAAGTATAAGCTCTGCCATAGCTGAACAACCTCTGGTCTTAGATATAAAGGCTGTGAGGAAAGTCCTACAATTTTTGATTTTAATTTCTTCCCAGCTCTTGCAGCTACAGATAGATAATAAGATAGTAAGACTTATTACTTTATAAAGTAGTAGTGATTGAAATTACTACAATGAAATAACTCACCAGGAGTTGATGGAGTGGGTCTTTTAATTCTGGCCGGAGGATTATATCGGGCACGAAACCGCTTTGCTACCGGTTGTGCCTCATCATCCCCATCATGATAATCCGAAGAATCAATTCTAGAAGAGGAGTCTGTTGAACCTATTTCAGGTGGAGAAGTGTCACCTTCATGAGGAAGGGTTTCTTTCTCTACAGTCCTCCTCCTCTTTCCCACTTGATATAATGGGTGATTCAATATTCCTTAGGGGTATGATGCTATCCAATGTTCAGCATAAAATGTAGTCAAATTATGTGCCGCTTTTTCAACTGGTAGATCAAATACTGCCCAAGTCTTCTCTCTTGATGTCAGCAGCCATAGTTGTCGAGAAACCATCGGATGTTGCTCTAACCTGACATGTACCGGAGGGGATACAACAATCTGTTGCAAACATTTGAATTGGCGTGCAAATCTATATGGAGCATAGGCCTCACATATGATTTCTCCATCAATCATGGCTACTAACACACCATCCCTGCAAGCTAGCATGTATGCCCTCAAATCCAAATGGGTTGTCCCATCATCAAAAAACTGCCCGGATGGCGGACTTCCATAGGTAAAGAAGTTGAATTCCATAAACATTCTCAGCCTCACTTTCATGTCATAACCATTAACATCTAATGGAGAAATTCCAGAGAATTCTTGCACTGAAGGTCTGAAAGAGCTTCCAGGAATTTGTAATCCATTCTGTACATTGTAAGTCCTGAAGTGAGTGGCGATCTATCCCCACAAAACCTGGAATGGTCCCACTATTCTTAAAGGAGATTTATCCAGGAAGACATGAAGTAAACTCCTATGAATCTTTGCTAAAATGGGGGTAGCTATCCCAACCATTTTTCCCTCATCCAACTTTGCCGCAATGACGAAGGTCCCTGGGCTAACGCCTCCTTTCGAATACCTGACCGGCAAGAGATAAACACTGAGCCACATTGCCAAGAAACCCGCCAGACGAGTTTTCTTTGGAATTATTTGATTCACTTCATATCCCCACTTTTCAAACTCTCCTGCTTCTAGAGTTGGCTAGAATGTGCCAGGAGCTCCTCTCTTCTCAGGTTTTGGACAGGTGGTAGGGCATCTGGGCCTGGTATCCTTGTATTTCTTTTTCTTGGATCCTTTTTATTTTGGCTCCATCCCTTTCTTCTCAGTAAGAAACACATTCATCCATTCTTCCGGATGAATATCTTTTTCTATAATGAGTTAATGAGGTCTCTGAACTCTTGAGCCTGTGGAAGATCTTAAATAATTCTCGAGCTAAAGCAGGAGTCTTCTCTAAATCATTCCAAGTCACCTTGGGAGGAATGAATTAATCATACATATCACCCAAAATTGGAGCCCCTGAGATCTTGTGGACATCCCACAAACTGATACCTACTTCTCCATGTGTCAAATGGAAAGAATTAGTTGTTGGGCTCCAGTGGCTGAGTATCTCTGGCACGAAGTTATCATGTCTATAAACATATGTTTTCCCGACCCAGACAGCCTCATATATTGCAGCTCTCTTCAGGTCCTCGATAAACTCTGCGCAAGTCTGTCGCACCCAGCATGCCCACATCCAAGTTGGCTTCACACCTCCCCCAGGACGGAAATCCCAACTTTTCTTCCAGCCTTTGGATTGATCCATCTGATCATTTCGGAATATTGAAGGATGACAATGTGGTTGAAGCTCAGGTGTATGATTTTTCAGATCTGGTGTGCAAGGGCTATGATGCATCACATAAGCCTTCTCCACTGTTCCAGCAATTAGAAATACTCCTCCACCTGAGATATTTGCTGAAGCAAAGTTGGTATAATTCTGAAACCACGAAAATGGAAGATAATTCTTTATTTCTGGAATAATGACTTCTTGTAGATGACCATACCCATACAAAGTTAGATAAGTTCTTTGAGGAAAGTTGCGATGATATTTCTTCAGATACATAGCCAAATCTGGAAGAGTAATATCTTTGACAGTATAGTAATCATGGCCAATGATGTTCATCATATCATCTATCCGCTTGCTATCCAGTTCATCAATTAATCCGGGTCTAAGAGCCATTAATTCTGCACAAAGATTTGAATAAATTAATTTATAAATGAATTAATTTTTCACAATCTTTGTGAAAGAAATCAAAAAATGGCTAACGCATTAAGGCGCGCAAGTATGGAGATGTCGCGCAAGTGTTACATGTGCTGCTCAAGTTTCGGTCGCGCAAGTATCACCGCGCAAGCCCTATTACCTTTACAGTAGCGCGGCAGCGAGGGAACAGTGGAAAAAGAGACTTGCGTGGCGAGGAAGACTTGCGCGGCGAGAGCTCGAGAAATTCGGGATCATATGCTATACACGGCCAAAATCCATGTATTTATAGGCCAGAAGGCCTATCTGCGCGCCGTACCCAGTGCGCTTAAGGCCTGCGTGACGAAAACTTGCGCGCCGACCTCTGTGCCCCTGAAGACGTGCACGGCCCCTTTTCCTTTGGATGGATTCGATTTCCTCAGAGTCAAATCCTCATTTCTCTCTGGATCCAACTCTGAGGGGGGACTTTTGTTGACGCTCCTTTCGTCACAGAATCTAAAGATCGGAAAAGGGGAATATCTGAGCTCAAAGTGATTCAACCTTTGAAGAAAACATAAAAAATCGACAAAGGCATGAACAAAGGATCAAAAGCAACTTCACCGCGCAAGTTATATCATTGTCGCGCAAGTCCACTTGCGGGACGCCCTTGGTCGCGCAAGTGACTTGCACGACCTAAGTGATAACCGCCCGGTAACCACCCAGGGTCTTCTCCTGCCTATAAATAGACCCTGTGGGCCCCCCATTTGAGAGGATTTTTTCCAGAAACTCGGATTGAAGCTCCCGACGCCCAAGTCTCTTTTCAAAGCTTCCGGAACACTTGTAAGGTAATTTCGTACCTAGAACGGAAGATCTAAAGAGAGGGAGGAAGGCCTAAGTGTTGAAACTCATCAACACTTGCGCGCCTGAGCGGCCGACCCTTAAGGGAAGTGGTCCCACTTGCGCACTGCCTTATTCCTTCGATAAAACTTGTGCGTCCCTTTTTTAGAATAACCTCAAGAGGATTATAAAGGCTTTAAGAAAGAGTCGCTCAAGTATTTTAATGATGGTTGAAAATCGCGCAAGTACCCCACATGTCGCGCAAGTATACCTGCGCGACCAATACTTGCGCACCGCCGCAATACTTGCGTGCCTTCCAAGACTTGAGCGCCCCTTCTTTTTTGGGTGCCTTTTCTTCCCATTTCACCCCTCTTAAGCTATTTCACCTTTCTTATTCAAGATTCAGTCTTCAAGATACTCTTCAAAGCCATTTATGGCATGATTTCTTGATTTGACTTCCTTATCTGAAAGGAATTCGGTGGAATATCTCTCAAAACCTAGTGATTTACACATCTTTATGTCACCAAATATTGAGAGTTCATTCATTCAGCCTCATCATTTAAGATGATAGAATCCTTAACCTGGGTCTCCTTTTCAGGAATAATCCCCAGTTATAAGTCCTTTAATCTGGGCATCTTCCTCTGGAGTAAGTCCTAAATTCTTAAAGATCCCAAATCTAGGCATCCTCCTTAGGAGTAAGCCCAAAACCTTAATTCCTTAACTTGGGCATCCTCCTCAGGAGTAAGCCCCAATCTCAAATATGGGCATCCTTCTTAGGAGTAATCCCCAAGTCCTCTAATTTGGGCATCCTTTTTAGGAATAAGCCCCAATCTCAAATATGGGCATCCTCCATAGGAGTAAGCCCCAAACCTTAATCCCTAACCTGGGTCTCCTTTTCATGAATAAGTCCCAGTCATAATTATGGGCATCCTTTTCAAGAGTAAGCCCCATGTCCCTTAATTTCTCTTTAACCAGTCCTAATTTTCATTTGATCTGGGATTCCTTCTCAGGAGTAAAACCCAGTTATCAATCCTCTCCTAATTTGGGTTTCCTTTTCAGGAATAATTCATAAGTTAGAGTATTCAAATCTCCATAAAGCACATATACCTTTATGGACTATGTTCCTGGATTTCCTCCCTAAAAGTAAATCCTAAACCTTCATCTATCTGGGAAGTCATATATACATAAGCCCCAAACCATTTCTTATGATTGCATCTTTCATGGAACAATTGTCTAATTTTTACCAATACCTCTTGTTTCTCACACCGAGCATGACTCACGTGAGCTTAGAGTGTAAAAGTAATTATGACATCCTTCTTTGAGCCATCAATCATAAACGTCATACTCTATTACTCGAACTACGTGGGTTCTGATTCCTTTTCCAAAACAAAAGATACGTAGGTAGCCCATTTATGGGTTCGATCCCAAGTCTGAAATAATCTATGTCCTTCTGAATGATGATAAACATCAAGTGCCCCACTGAGTGGCTTGAAAACCAGCATGGTCATCATAAAGACCATGATACTTTTATATAAATGTTTTGAAGGATACCATTGATCAAGAATATCTAAATAGATACAGATGATTCTCTATTGATGAAGAACCTCGAATACATATAAAAGATTCTCTAAATTTCTTACATATTTAATCATTGATTGTTAAAACTAAAGGAAAGCTCATTTTATACTTGGTAATGTAATAAGGATTCATGAACACATCTTAAATCTATAAAGAGAGTCCCAGAGTAGACAATAATTCCCCTCAAAAAGGTGTGATGAGTCCAACCTCCCATCCTCTCGATCAATGAAAATTCCTAAACCTCATCAGTCCACAAGCTAATTAGCGCCTACCTTTGGAAAGTAGGTCCAAACGGATGTGGAATCATTGGATGTTTCCGGTTCTACGAACAAACCCGCTATAAACCGATCGGAACGTTTGAATCTCCCGTCCAGGAGGTCATCCCCGAATTCCGTGCGAAACAAATTTCATGTATGAATTTCATCTATTTCGATCCAAATCTTGATTAGTTGGCCCCTTGGTACCATTTTAATTTTATTATGTTGAATATATTAGTATAAGAAATGAATAATTTCAGAATTCCACTCTCGTAACATTAAAATATCTAACATTTTTACATAATGAATAAAGTGAAAAATTCCACCTATAAAATTTTCATTTCAAATTTAATTTAATTGTTTCATCGTAGTAATTTATTTTTTATTTATAATTATTAATAAGTACTATAAATTTTTAGGAAAATCTGAAAAATTTATTATCAATTAATATAAAAATAAAATAAATTATTTTAATAATATTTACAGTTATAAAATTTTGATGAATAATTATGTTCTATGAATTTTAGAGATTCATATTACATTTTTCTTAAAATTATTCAATTCTAATTCCATTACTATCATTTCATTTTAAAGGTAATTTTTTTTAATATATCTTAGAATTCATATTAATAGTATTTCATGAATAAAAATTTTTATTTTATTATTATGATATCATAAAACAGATAAGATATAAAAAGTAAGCTGTTAAAGGGTATATAATGTCATCAATATTCATTTATGAGTCAATTTTTACATGATAAGTTAAATTATAACCCTTTACTATTAAAATTTCATTCCAATGACTAATTTTAAAATTTCATAATCCAGGGTTTAACCAATAGATAAGGATTATTAATATATAATATCCTATATATATGTCATAAAATTAGGATATTTAAAAATGGGCTCTATTACATCACATATATCTATATATATTCATTAGGAATTTTTTTATGACCATGAATTAATTTTACATTAATTTAATAGGTAATTCTCAATATTTTTTTTACCTCCATTATAAAAGGATTCCTTTTAGCTTTTCTGAGTTCTCCACAATGATCCATATAAATCAGCCAATATGTGATCTAAAATCATAATATAATAATTATACACATCCTAGATCATATTTTTATTCTAACATACTATCCCTCCATGGATTTTGTTCAATCCCCAAAGTGGTTTCTGAATAAAGATGTACAACTCTTAACTGAGCATTTTTAAATTTATTTATTTTTATATTTCCTATAAATATATTGTATCCATTATAAAATATTTAATATTTTTTAATAAATATAATAAAATGTTATTATTATTTTTAGTCAATAATTCCCACCATTTTTGTATGCAATGGAAAATGAATACATCACTCATACATACGTACGACCGAACGTCTACACATATCTGTGTAATTCATTTTTTACAATCATTAATGTATTTTTATAATATAAAATTTAAAACTAATATATGGTATATATGATATAAATAATTATTTTTAATGATAATAAATTATATAAATTCCAACAATTCCATCTGTTAGAAAATTATAACGTCAATCTTATATATGTGTGAAGTACCATATCCTTCGAGTGATGTTAATTGTATTTAGTTTTATATTGAAAATAATCATTATGAGGGTAAATTTAAAAAAAATATAATATATATATATTATGATATTTCTAACTTAATGGTTAATTATTTTCCACATTCTTATCATTCTGTCTTTCAATAATATTTAAACAACATCGATGTGTATGTATGACCTACCATATTCATGAACAGTGTATATCATTTTTCTATCTCTATATTTTATGGATCAATATATATATAATGAATATATATATATTTAAATCATAATTAAAAATAATTATATGATAGATTCTTGATCAAAGTATATATACTAAGACTTCTAAAATGAATCATGCATGAAAAATGATGTATTTATCACTCAGAACAATGACATTAATAAAAATTATTAATAAAAATGTGATAAGAAATCATAAGCAATCATTTATGATATTATAGATATTTGTTTCGTTATATAATAAATAAATAATAATTCTATATTTATTAAAAATTAGGTTCGAATTAGTATAAGGAATGATGAGACTTGAGGTATGGGATTACATTCTCACATTTATTTATGTGAGATACATGTTATATTTCCTACTTATTTCAATTATGTGTTGTATATACTTCAAAAGAATTTATTGTATGATGATATTATTTAAAATTACTGGGATAATAATATACATATGTGTTTTTATATTTCATTATTTTATAATTTGATTGTCACCATTTGGTAAGAGATTTATGTTTCAATCCTATTACAGTGATGATTATTTATGTTTGAATTTCTATTAAAGATATTATATTACCCTTATCTAAAAATTAAATTTAATTAAATTATTTTATGTTTATTAATGAAGAAGTCATATTTTTCATTTCTTTTCATTTGATTACCTTCATAATTTATCTAACTAATCATTTTATGGAAAACCTATTATGTATTTTTATTCCATTAAAAATCCTTCTTTCTCCCATGTACATGTTTTCTCAATAATGTTCTCAAATTTTTTTACTATTTTATTATGATTTTTAAAATAGTATTTACCTAAGATTTAGTCTACATTAAAATGTTTCAATTGAATGTTAAAATTATTTTTGTAATGAGCTACATCTTAACTTTTTACATAGTGTGAATGAAAAATATTCTTTTAACCTCTACGACATGAATATAATTTCCCAACATCATGACTAATAATTTATTTAATTTTTCCGTTACATGTTTTCATGTTAATTTTCAAATAAAATTTTTCAAAAGTATTTTCAAAATTAATATATTTTGTATAAGTGATTTCAAAATAAAAAAGTTATTTCTTCATTAAACAATCTATTAATTATTGTAATAGAATTTTCATATATGCTAACAACATTTCATTTTAGTAATTTTTTCCTTGGGATATGATCAAACGATACCATTCGAATTCCATTTTTTGTTCTTCATTATAATGAGGATGGGATGTTCACAAAATATATTTTTTCAATATGATATTATATTAGAAAACTATAAAACATTTATCAAATTTTTTCCATTGAATGTGTTATAATGTGATGATAAGATGAATATATTATTAAATGGTGACGTACATATGTATTTATTTCATTATGTGAATAATAGACCAAAAATTATATATATCAATAATTCATACGGTAATGTTTTATATCTCATGTAATAACTATGGGAAACAAGTAAATCTTCCTCTCCCTCAATTGGAAACATGTCATTGAGCTTGATCCACTATATGAATATGATGATGTGAATGACCCACAATGCGAAACAAATAACAATACATAATTTTTTATGACTTGGGAAACATATTTTTATTCATGATCCCCTATCATTTTATGATCTATATAATTAATTATTCCTTAAAAATGGTGTCCATAACTATGATGGTGAAAAACTATTTTGACATGAAATTATTGTTTATGGTTAATTTATAATTATTTATCATTATTTTGAATCATAAATTTTGAAATGATAATGATTTATGGAACAGTTCAAATTCAAAATCCATGATATATTTTGTATGAAAATTGTATTTTATGTTCACGGTCAAATATTGTAATGAATTTTTTAAACATTAATATGATCACCGATTGATATTTCTCATGTTTACACTTACAGAGTATCTAATCTCAAAATTGTTTATGTTTCCTTTCACTAGTGTATGAATTGAGATTTATTATGGGTATATCTATGAAGAATAAAATGGAAAAATTCATGTTGGGATATTATTAAGATCATTCATGAAATAATAATATCGTTCATGTAGTCTCAAAATACACTAAACCATTGTAGTCCATGAGAGTGTAATTGTAAAACATATAGAATAATGATCTAAAATTATTTTATATTTATATATGAAAAGTATGGTCCACTATATTCTTGGAGTATAGGTGATCACGA
Organism: Viscum album; assembly: GCA_963277665.1. Lineage (NCBI taxonomy): Eukaryota > Viridiplantae > Streptophyta > Magnoliopsida > Santalales > Viscaceae > Viscum > Viscum album. The sequence goes on from OY728156.1 coordinate 1,817,222,826, forward strand.
ATGATTCTTGTGGAGATAATTGATTATGGTGGGGATCATGTCATGAACATCATCATAATGGAGTCAGAAAAAAGGTAGACATAAAAATTTCACTCTTGGGTTGGTTTCGAGGGGGAAATGGTAATTAATCCTATAATAAGAGATCAATTAATTTTTTATCAATTTTTTTCCTAAAATAGGATTTTTACCCTAGTGTAGGAGTTTGGAGGGATTCTTTACCATTCGAATTTTATATTAGTATTTAATAAAATATTAATTAGTCAAATATTGTTTATTCATCGATGTTATTTAAATTATATATTATATTGATAGAGAAATATTAAAATTATGACATCATGATTGATCATATAATGGGGGTCCTTTATTTTGAAGTTATACCACACATTGAGCATCAAGGCTGGGCCTAGGTCCAATATTCATTTACTTTTACCCTTTTTTCATCTTCATTTTTCACCATTTTCCCTTTTCTTCTCCAAATACCTATTTTCTTATCACATTTACCAATGGTAATCTCTCCCGTTGTTGTCTAAATCGAATATAGGTTATTGGTTTTGAAAGACGGAATTTCTTAGGGGACGTAAAATCGTAGACCCTGGCTGGAGGCATATTTCCATGTGAAAAAATACATTGTAGATCTGAGCAACATTTTGAATGTTTTTACCTAGTGCTAGTTCCTTTTATGTTTTTTATAACATGGAAACATAGAGTAGATTTTCTCATTTTTTTATTTTTTAGTGTATCAGAGAAACCAATAACGTGGGAATGATGAGTTTCATGGGGTAAATTGCGGTTTTGGGAGGTTATTATGGGTTTATAGTTTTGAAATATCAATAACATGACATGTTTATTAAATAACACATGGAATGTGTTAATTATACTGGGGGACGGTATCGTTTTTATTATATATATTATGTACTAGGTATACATTCCATTTATTAGAACTGGTTTATTAAGCTTAGTACATGGACAGAGGGATTTTCGAAAATTATAAATTGTGTTCTTGGACTACACAACATGTAGTGGTCTTTGTCCATATTGTTGGGTACATGGTAACACTATTAATATTAATTGAAAAATGTCATGTTGTAGTGCATGGCTAGACTCCATGTATTCCCTCGAAATATACTACTACATGTCCACAACACTAGTGTTCCCCAACAAATTTTAAGTACATGGATAGGTTCTCCATTGAGAGTAAACATCATGTAATTTGATGTAGATGTTGTGAACTTTTTCCTTAAATGTTTAATGGGTGTTTTTCTTACCAAAAATTTAATTGGAGGTAATATTATTCCACTATGATCATTTTTTCATGTTGATGGAAATAGTGAAATCCCATCGGTGTTTGGAGGTCACCTAGATGGTGTTTCTGATAAAGAGTGATTGTTGGGAGGATTCCATTGTTGTTTCATTTCTATAATTGTAACACCCCAGGTAAATAAAGAATATGACATTTTCTTATTTATCCAAATTTGTGAATAAAATTTTAATATGACTTTAAAGGGGATGCTATGCCCGATGGCGTACCCAATACGCAACAACGAGTTTCTTGGGAATCTTACGTTGCACTCTAATAATAAAATAATATTATTTTAAATGATAGTTAACATGTAGCCATTTTATTGGCGGGAATGGATAGAAATAACTAAAATATGATTATATATGTTTTTAAATGTTTTTACATTTATCCAATAAAATATAATGGCTTAAAATACGGAAAGAATTCAATTTTAGGCGTATATGCCCTAGTTTTCACTAAAGGTTCACTTATCACCTTTTGATGTTGAACCATCATTAAATATAGTTTTGTTCACTCTTATACATTTTATTGGACCAAATAAAACTCTTCTTGAGAATCGGGACATCAAAATTTACTTTGTGTAAATTTTTGGTATCTTTCTGATAAAGTTCATTTTTTAATGAATAGTGTAAAATGTTGTATTTTAAATTCAAAACCTCTTTTTAATCTAATTTATTTATATGATTAGATTATCTTTTGAATTGGTCTTAATGTATAATATGAATATATTTTTACCATTTAATCCAATGGTGGTCATTGGAATCAATTTCACTTTGAAATTAGACTTAAACTGGTGCCAATCATTTGATACTTATTGTTTTATAAAAACACGCTATTTGCTCTGACAGCGGGAATTAATTATTAAATTAATTAATGTGACTTATATGTTTTGAATTTTTTAAAATAGAATTCATTTTTGAATTCTGAATTTCAAATATAGCTTAGGGTGAATTTTTGGTAATTTTCTGAAAAACTTCAATTTTTGATGAATAGTGAAACCACTAAGTGGTACTTATAAAGACTGATTTTCCGTTTAAATAAAATTTTGCCATCATTGTGTTTTGAATTTCAAAAATCCAACATACATGTTTGTCATTATGAAGTAAAATGTGGTTCAATGAGATTATAATAATTTTTTTGTTGAATAGTAACTTATTAAGTTCTTAATCGCGATTAGTGGTAATTAGTGTAGTTTAAGGTAAAAATAATGCTTTAATAAAAGAAGATGAGCTTGACACATGTTATACCCTCATTGGTTGTGTCATGGCCGACAAAGATAAGCCATGGGTCAACTTGGGGACCCCATGGAGACACTTTGGTTGGGAAATGACATAAATAACTTTTTATTTAATGTAAAAGTAAAAATGACACAAACATAATATTTTTTACAAAAACAATTTTTACATGGGGTTATAAAGATCATATTTTTGATTATAAATATTATTTGGAAATATAAAAAGATTTCCTACATCATAGTATTTTTTTATAATTTTTAGACATTAAATAAAGTAAAATATTTACGATATAATAATGATGTAGCGATAACATCATTATTTGAATATTTAAATAAAATGGAAAGATAATGTTAAATCTATGAACTACACATGTCCAAAACCAATTGGATGAGTGGATTTAGAACCCTTATCACCTTATCAACGAATTATATCAATTTGGGCCCTTTTAAAACAGAAATTGTTTTTCAAATAAAGTAATATTTCTTTACTTTCCAAAAGTGCCCCTCCTCTCCTCTTATAAAAGGCCCCCACCTCTACCTCATTTCACACACTCCTCAAGTCTTTGTCTCGGCAAACCCCTGCCCATTTACTCTCTCAACATCCCTATCCTCATCCTAGAGGATTCCATTTGGGCAGAATCCTTTCGAAGGAAGCCTTTAGGCTCAAATCAAAATGAGTTACACTTTTAAAGGTAATTCATTCTCTCTTGTTCATTTGTGTTATTTTGCTTCTCCAACCCTCTAAACTCTTTTTATTTAATTATTTTGTAACAACAACAGTATCTTAAATATACTAGGATGTTGTTATAAGATTTATTCGAGCTACACTCTCACACAACTACATCAAATGGTTAAAGAACATACGGTTTCTGTGGATGGTGAAATTCTGCCTCCTGAAACGATGATTGTTCAATACTCATTTAACACCTTCAAGGGTGGCCATTATGATGTCACTATTTTTATATATGATATATAATATGTTTATTGTTTTCTTTAAGCTTCTGTATTTTTCATTTTGGGCATACCTTTATGGTTTCCATTATGGGTAAACACGATATCTTCATTTAAAGAAGTGCGGACTACCGCCCCCTCAAAGTGATGTGATTCGTTAATGCCATATGTGGGACGTGTAAAGGATTGATTTAAAGTTATTATATATGATTTTATACTGTAATTATAATATACCTCTATATAAATATTATTTCTTTCCATTAAAGTAGGAGATAGAAATGAAAGTAGTGTTCATGCGTACGTACGACTTACCATCTCCATGAACGGTGCATTTCATTTCTTATCCCCAAATGTAATGTACTATTAAAAGTATATGTATATAATGAATATATATAATGAATGATACATCTAAATGATGAATATAATTCTGGAATTAAAATATACATACCTCTCATTTAATTTTAATTCCATTAATATGAGAAAGAAATGAAAGTAGCGTTAATGCGTACGTACGGCTTACCTTCTCCATGAATGGTGCATTTCATTTCATAACTCTAAATGATTATGTAATATTATAAATACATGTATATTCTGGATATAAATGATATATATGATATCCAAATCAGGAATTTCATTCTAGATATAAAGAACCTTTGACCACACAAACAACATGTAATTGTAAGAAGTCCACTTTCGACTTAAGAACCAAATATCGACAAAACAAACATTATTAACTTAAATGATTACATAATGTTTATAACATGGAAATAAGTGATATAAAAGGAATAATGAACATTAAAAAGGTTCTTAAGCAAATAGAAATTAACTAAAGTTTATTATTCAGGACGTTAAAGAATGATCGAGTCAAGTCGGACCTGAGGTAAGGGATCCTACTCCTCTCTTTCTTTTCAAGTACACACTTTTATGTCATTCCTTTTAAAGATAATATTTATTGTTATTGGGATGATCTTTTATATTAAACTTACTGTAATTTTTATGTTCATGTGATGAGAGACCCTATTCTCTCTCATCAATCCATTTTGGAAGTTTTGAGTGGCGCCGTTAGGCTGCCGAACTTTCGTAAGAGATCTAACATCTCTCTTTCTTTTTAAGTACTCTCCTTTATGTCACTTATTTTAAACTCATATTTTTAATGTTGGGGGATGTTCTTTTATTTTACTCTTTCTGTACATTTTATTGTAATGTTATTAGATACCCTATTTGATCTCATCAATCCAAATTCGGAAGTTTTATGTGGCGTCGTTAGGCTGCCGAGTTTTCGTAAGGGATTTTTAATCTCACTTTTATTCCCATGAGATTTATGCTACATTTTCCACAATTTACATTGATTGGTTTATGTACTTCCCACTATTACACTCCTTTTGTAATATAATTCCATTTATGGGTATTTACATATTCATTTTATGACACTTCTTCAATGCGGTGTACTTTTCGAAAGTTACCCAAGTCGGTAAGGGAACCTTTCACCCTCCTCTTTTTAAAAGACTTATTTTGTTAGGTCTTTTAATTTACATATTTGTTATGTTGGGATATGTTCTCATATATCCTTATTGATGTAAATTTTATGTCCAAGTGATGAGATACCCTTTTTTTTAATCTCTCATCAACTCATTTTGATGTGACGCCGTTAGGCTGTCAAGGGAACTTCTTAACCCAATTTCGATTTCTTTGGGTTCAACATGTTGTTACTGAATATGTCATACTTTGAATATGTGTGAATGACCTATGATTATTTTACACTTAATTTCCACTTATATTTATTGTATTCATTTTTCACACATAATTATGTAATTGATTTATCTTTAAACCAAGGATACCGTCTTTGTAAGGGACTTCGTCTCAATCTCCTTTCATTGAGGCATATTTCGTTTTATACACAACTTTCTTTTATACAGTGTATAAACCCCTTTGACTTTTACTTTTATACAAAAGGAATCTTTTTCTACGAAGCGTTTTACTAAATGGAAAAAAGGAATGTTTTTTTAACGTACGCGGTGACAACGACCCTTTTCCGCCGCCGCGAGTATTATTTGGTCTTTGGCTTTCTCAACAAGCCGTAATGTTTTTAGAATAAAATAAATACCATATACTCTTTTATGTATTTTGGTATTGAAAATGGTTTTGAAAAAGGATTCTATTATGTCAATATATTTATGATATATTGTGATTGAAATGTGGAAATGTTATCATTCCTTTATATTGGTTTTATGTTTTATGATTTTATACTGGTATTTGGACATTTTAACGGGTGGTTACGTTATAAACCATATGACGGGTGGTGCCGTGAATACCAGGACGGGTGGTTACCTTATAAACTCCAATGCATTGGGTATGGAAGTTGGCCGTATGGCTATTCTATTAAGTATGTATGGAAATTGGCCGTATGGCTATTCCATTAAGTGATATGTGTGGGAGTTGACCGTATGGTTATTCCACTTAAGTATTTTTATGTCCCAAGTTACCTTTATATATGTTATGTGTTCTTTATATGGGTTTTATGGTAATCCTTTGGTTACAAAAAGGTAAGTAATGATACTTTTTTTCAGTGAAGAGTTTTTACTACCTCATGAAGGTGAAAAGTATTACATTGATAAAGTATTCATGGTTTACTTGTTGTTTTGAAAAACTAACAGTTTTCATTCTTTGTGTATCCCTTACTGAGCTTCTTATGCTCATCCCAAGTTTTTGAAATGTTTTTCACAGGACTTAGCGTGGAATAGGGTCAAGGATGGGATCAAGGGAAAGTCATGCTACCTAAAACATGGAACTATACATGTTTCTTTTTAAGAGTTTTTATTTTATGGAAATTTAGTAGAAGCGACTACTTTGTAATCTTTTGAGATGTAATAGTTATGTCCTAATTCTCTAAAACTCTAAACTTGAAAAGATCCTCAATGTGAATTACTCATTTAATTCAATATTAAGTAAGGTTTAAGGATGGGGCCTTATAGTTGGTATCAAAGGTCGGTTTAGATAACTTTAGAGGTTAGAGTATTCTTTAAGCATAAGTGACATTACCATAATGGTTAGGATTTCAGAAAGAGTCCTAGTTTTAGATAAAGTGAATGAGTAAGTATATCTTAGTGTTTATCTTCCTCATTGGTACTTTATGGTTTTGTTGATATACTCACACTGACCTTTTTGGTTTTAGTAAATGGATGGATCTAGCAGGCACCAAAGTGACAATGGGTTTGAAGGAAACTGTGGTGGTTCTCTAATTAAGAGACTGGATGAGATGGGGGATTCAATGAAGAATCTCATGGTTGTTCTAAACCAACTATCAAGGAGTCATGATCAACCACTTGAACCTTGGTGAGATCTCTAATGCATCATGTACGAGATGGCCAACTCGATGTGAAAATTCAGGTAATAATTATTAAGGTAACCATTAGGGTTTATATGATCCTTACTTTTGAGGTAATTATGGGTTATTATATGTTATGATGGAAAATGAAAGGCATGAGATAAACTTGAGGTTAAAATATGTTATGATCATCTTTGAAGATTTTATCTCATTTTGGGGAATGTTTTAATAATTATATAGTTTTGGAAAAAGGACAACACGCAGACCGTGTGACTACCCGTCGCGTCGGACAAAGCTGCGGGAATCGAACCCACAACAAAAGTGCGACTGGTATTTATCTTCTACCACTGGACTACGTGAAGTCCCTGGTTAGTTTGACTGGTTCTTTTTAGTTATATGATTTTCTGAATTAAGAGTAAGTTGATTTTGGGTTATTTATGAAAATTATTAACCTATCATGGAGGATATGTGATTAGGATAATTACTTTTCAATGTGAGACTTTAAGAGCAACTGATTTTGTTTGGAGATAAATGTTACGATTTAACATGGAAGACTATGTGACTAAATCCTTCAAATTTTTGGGTTTCAATCTTAGAATGGTTTACTTTGAGGAATTTTATGGACAAATTTCTTATCGGATGGTCCTCGTTGAACTTTGGTTTTTGTTGGACAGATTTTGGAGATTAAGAATAGATTTTCTTTCTAATGGGTTATCCTTTTCTGGGTTATCTGATCTTGTACTAATCTTTTTGGTTTTGGTTTTGGTTAAAGCATAAAGACATGGGATGTATATAGTTATCTTTTGTGTATTAGGTGATTCTCTAGAAGTTGATTATAGTACTCTTAATGCGAACAAGTCTCCCTAAATACTCGTCTTTTGAAAAAAAATATCAGTTTGATTAAGGAATCTAGTAAAAGTTGAAATTCAACATGATAAGTGATTATGTTTCCTTATGAATAAATTACTCAATAAAAAGTAACTTAAAACAAAAATGTTGTCTATTAACTTTTCCTACTGGGGAACCCAACACCGTTTAACCCATCACAAGTTTGTGATTTTCTTATTGTTAACTTTCTCCTAATCATGTTTTTTATCACTCTCCATCAGAACATGACCCTATGTTTTCTCCTCTATGTCCATGTTTTCCTACATGGAGTCCTAGTATGGGTTAACTCGGGTGACCTCTGCACTTATCTTTCTTTATTTTAAAGTGATTGTTTTACCGAGTCTTCTTTCGATGTGGGACTTTCAAGGATGTTTCCAAGCTCAATTTTAAAAATTGCGAGGATGCAATTCCAAAAAGCGGGGAAGGATGTAACACCCCAGGTAAATAAAGAATATGCCATTTTCTTATTTATCCAAATTTTTGAATAAAATATTAATATGACTTTAAAGGGGATACTATGCCCGATGGCGTACCCAATACGCAACAACGAGTTTCTTGGGAATCTTACATTGCACTCTAATAATAAAATAATATTATTTTAAATGGTAGTTAACATGCAGCCATTGTATTGGCGGGAATGGATAGAAATAACTAAAATATGGTTATATATGTTTTTAAATGTTTTTACATTTATCCAATAAAATATAATGGCTTAAAATATGGAAAGAATTCAATTTTAGGCGTATATGCCCTAGTTTTCACTAAAGGTTCACTTATCACCTTTTGATGTTGAACATCATTAAATATAGTTTTGTTCACTCTTATACATTCTATTGGACCAAATAAAACTCTTCGTGAGAATTGGGACATCAAAATTTACTTTGTGTAAATTTTTGGTATCTTTCTGATAAAGATCAATTTTTTAATGAATAGTGTAAAATGTTGTATTTTAAATTCAAAAACACTTTTTAATCTAATTTATTTATATGATTAGATTATCTTTTGAATTGGTCTTAATTTTTAATCTGAATATATTTTTACCATTTAATCCAATGGTGGTCATTGGAATCAATTTCACTTTGAAATTAGACTTAAACTGGTGCCAATCTTTTGATACTTATTGTTTTATAAAAACACGCTATTTGCTCTGACAGCCGGAATTAATTATTAAATTAATTAATGTGACTTATATGTTTTGAATTTTGTAAAATAGACTTCATTTTTGAATTCGGAATGTCAAATATAGCTTAGGGTGATTTTTTGGTAATTTTCTGAAAAACTTCAATTTTTGATGAATAGTGAAACAACTAAGTGGTACTTATAAAGACTGATATTCCGTTTAAATGAAATTTTTCCATCATTGTGTTTTGAATTTCAAAAATCCGACATACATGGTTGTAATTAAGAAGTAAAATGTGGTTCAATGAGATTATAATAATTTTTTGGTGAATAGTAACTTATTAAGTTCTTAATCGCGATTAGTGGTAATTAGTGTAGTTTAAGGTAAAAATAATGATTCAATAAAATAAGATGAGCTTGACACATGTCATACCCTCATTGTTTGTGTCATGGCCGACCAATACAAGCCATGGGTCAACTTGGGGACCCCATGGAGACACTTTGGTTGGGAAATGACATAAATAACTTTTTATTTAATGTAAAAGTTAAAATGACACAAACATAATATGTTTTACGAAAACAATTTTTACATGGGGTTATAAAGATCATATATTTGATTATAAATAGTCATTGGAAAGCTAAAAAGATTTCCTACATCATAGTATTTTTTTATAAATTTTAGAAATTAAATAAATTAAATTATTAATGATATAATAATGATGCAGTGATGACATCATTATTTGAAGATTTAAATAAAATGGAAAGATAATGTAAAATCTATGAACTACACATGTCCAAAACCAATTGGATGAGTGGATTTCTAACCCTTATCACCTTATCCACGAATTATATCAATGTGGGACCATTTAAAACCGAAACAAATTTTCAAATAAAGTAATATTTCTTTACTTTCCAAAAGTACCCCTCCTCTCCTCTTATAAAAGGCCCCCACCTCTACCTCATTTCACACAATCCTCAAGACTTTGGCTCGGCCAACCCCTGCCCATTTACTCTCTCAACATCCCTCTCCTCATCCTAGAGGATTTCCTTTGGGCAGAATCCTTTCGAAGGAAGCCTTTAGGCTCAAATCAAAAGGAGTTACACTTTTAAAGGTAATTCATTCTCTCTTGTTCATTTGTTTTATTTTGCTTCTCCAACCCTCTAAACTCTTTTTATTTAATTATTTTGTAACAAAAACAGTATCGTAAATATACTAGGATGTTTCTATATGATTTATTCGAGATACACTCTCACACAACTACATCAAATGGTTAAAGAACATACGGTTTCTGTGGATGACGAAATTCTGCCTCCCGAAACGATGATTGTTCAATACTCATTTAACACCTTCAAGGGTGGCCATTATGATGTCACTATTTTTATATATGATATATAATATGTTTATTTTTTTCTTTAAGCTTCTGTATTTTTCATTTTGGACATACGTTTATGGTTTCCATTATGGGTAAACACGATATCTTCATTTAAAGAAGTGCGGACTACCGCCCCCTCAAAGTGATGTGATTCGTTAATGCCATATGTGGGACGTGTAAAGGATGTATTTAAAGTTATTATATATGATTTTATACTGGAATTATAATATACCTCTATATAATTATTATTTCTTTCCATTAAAGTATGATATAGAAATGAAAGTAGCGTTCATGCGTACGTACGACTTACCGTCTCCATGAACGGTGCATTTCATTTCTTATCCCCAAATGTAATGTACTATTAAAATTATATGTATATAATGGATATATATAATGAATGATACATCTAAATGATGAATATAATTATGGAATTAAAATATACATACCTCTCATTTAATTTTAATTCCATTAATATGAGAAAGAAATGAAAGTAGCGTTCATGCGTACGTACGGCTTACCGTCTCCATGAATGGTACATTTCATTTCTTACCTCTAAATGATTATGTAATATTATAAATACATGTATATGCTGGATATAAATGATATATATGATATACAAATCAGGAATTTCATTCTGGATATAAAGAACCTTTGACCACACGAACAACATGTAATTGTAAGAAGTCCACTTTCGACTTAAGAACCAAATATCGACAAAACAAACATTATTAACTTAAATGATTACATAATGTTTATAACATGGAAATAAGTGAAATAAAGGAATAATGAACATGAAAAAGTTTCTTAAGCAAATAGAAATTAACTCAAGTTTATTATTCAGGACGTTAAAGAATGATCGAGTCAAGTCGGACCCGAGGTAAGGGATCCTACTCCTCTCTTTCTTTTCAAGTACACACTTTTATGTCATTCCTTTTAAAGCTAATCTTTCTTGTTATTGGGATGATATTTTATATTAAACTTACTGTAATTTTTTTTTTCATGTGATGAGAGACCCTATTATCTCTCATCAATCCATTTTGGAAGTTTTGAGTGGCGCCGTTAGGCTGCCGAACTTTCGTAAGAGATCTAACCTCTCTCTTTCTTTTTAAGTACTCTCCTTTATGTCACTTATTTTAAACTCATATTTTTAATGTTGGGGGATGTTCTTTTATTTTTCTCTTTCTGTACATTTTATTGTAATGTGATGAGATACCCTATTTGATCTCATCAATCCAAATTCGGAAGTTTTATGTGGCGTCGTTAGGCTGCCGAGTTTTCGAAAGGGATTTTTAATCTCACTTTTATTCCGATGAGATTTATGCTACATTTTCCACAATTTCCATTGAGTGGTTTATGTACTTCCCCCACTATTACACTCATTTTCTAATATAATTCCATTTATGGGTATTTACATATTCATTTTATGACACTTCTTCAATGGGGTGTACTTTTTGAAAGTTACCCAAGTCGGTAAGGGAACCTTTCACCCTCCTCTTTTTAAAAGACTTCTTTTGTTGGGTATTTTAATTTACATATTTGTTAAGTTGGGATATGTTCTCATATAACCTTATTGATGTAAATTTTATGTCCAAGTTATGAGATACCCTTTTTTTAAATCTCTCATCAACTCATTTTGATGTGACGCCGTTAGGCTGTCAAGGGAACTTCTTAACCCAATTTCGATTTCTTTGGGTTCAACATGTTGTTATTGAATATGTCATCCTTTGAATATGTGTGAATGAACTTTGATTATTTTACACTTAATATCCACTTATATTTATTGTATTCATTTGTCACACATAATTATGTAATTGATTTATCTTTAAACCAAGGATACCGTCTTTGTAAGGGACTTCGTCTCAATATCCTTTCATTGAGGCATATTTCGTTTTATACACAACTTTATTTTATACGGTGTATAAACCCCTTTGACTTTTACTTTTATACAAAAGGAATATTTTTCTACGAAGCATTTTACTAAATGACAAAAAGGAATGTTTTTTTAACGTACGCGGTGACAACGACCCTTTTCCGCCGCCGCCAGTATTATTTGGTCTTTGGCTTTATCAACAAGCCGTAAGGTTTTTAGAATAAAATAAATACCATATACTCTTTTATGTATTTTGGAATTGAAAATGTTTTTGAAAAAAGATTCTATTATGTCAATATATTTATGATATATTGTGATTGAAATGTGGAAATTTTATCATTCCTTTATATTGGTTTTATGTTTTATGATTTTATACTGGTACTTGGACATTTTAACGGGTGGTTACGTTATAAACCATATGATGGGTGGTTCCGTGAATACCAGGACGGGTGGTTACGTTATAACCTCCAATGCATTGGGTATGGAAGTCAGCCGTATGGCTATTCCATTAAGTATGTATGGAAATTGGCTGTATGGCTATTCCATTAAGTGATATGTGTGGGAGTCGACCATATGGTTATTCCACTTAAGTATGTTTATGTCCCAAGTTACCTTTATATATGTTATGTGTTCTTTATATGGGTTTTATGGTAATCCTTTGGTTACAAAAAGGTAAGTAATGATACTTTTTTTTTCAGTGAAGAGTTTTTACTACCTCATGAAGGTGAAAAGTATTACATTGATAAAGTATTCATGGTTTACTTGTTGTTTTGAAAAACTAACAGTTTTCATTTTTTGTGTATCCCTTACTGAGCTTCTTATGCTCATCCCATGTTTTTGAAATGTTTTTCACAGGACTTAGCATGGAATAGGGTCAAGGATGGGATCAAGGGAAAGTCATGCTACCTAAAACATGGAACTATACATGTTTCCTTTTAAGAGTTTTTATTTTATGGAAATTTAGTAGAAGCGACTACTTTGTAATCTTTTGAGATGTAATAGTTATGTCCTAATTCTATAAAACTCTAAACCGGAAAAGATCCTCAATGTGAATTACTCATTTAATTCAATATTAAGTAAGGTTTAAGGCTGGGGCCTTATAATAATACTTTCTATGGTATTTGATTTTATTATTTTAGGTATGGGCTATAGTATTGAGATTTATATTCAATTATCATTTTCGATTCATTGGTATTTTGATTGAGTTTTTTTGGATAGATCTAGTGATGTGGGATAAGGTAGTTTCTTAGATGAGATTCGCTAGTTTATTGCTCAAGGTGTTGAAAATTTGGAGCCATTGGAATAGGATAACATCAAATGATTTTGGGTATGGATATGAATAAATTTTTTTGTTTGATATAATTCTATTAGACCTTCACAGGGTTTCCCTTCTAGGTGTGGTGTGTCTAAAAAATTCCATTCTAGGTGCGGTGTTATTCAGGTTTCCCTTCTGGAATAATGATCTATATATTTTGAGTTAGGTGTTCATTAGTTTTTTCGTTTGTCTATATTATCCCAGGGTTTGGTTTTATTATAAGGCAACATTGCATTTTTTCTTTCTAGTGATTATGTTTTAGTGGATGTTGAAGGTGAATCATGCACAATAGTCAGTACATGTTTCAATGATTTTTGTTGGTGGGTTTTAGAATTGGCCAACCCTAGTTAGAGACATTATCTTGGTGGGTTGATGATATTATTTTTCAAGGATATGTTATTGTTGAGAACATATGGATATTACTAGAATGGGTGTTTCCCTTTTGACTGATTTATTTTCATTCTTTAATTGGTTAGTTATTGTTAGGTGGGTATAGAGAGATAATGGGAACTCTAGAAAACTGGGCCTCCTGGTATAATTGAATTCCATAGATATATATAGTGAAAGATGGATTATTTTTTTGGGGAACTGTTTAAAGTTTTTGTTATGGTTGGGTATTTAAATTGTCTTGTGCTAATTATAATGTTCACAGAGTTAGTACATCAATTATTCTGGAATAATGGTAGGGTTCTCCCAAGGTTGAAAAGACATCCTAAAATTAGTTCATATAATACCATTAGATTCATAGATACTTTTAACTATTATAATAAATTTTTAGATTCGTAGAATGATATCATGGGGCCCATAATTAATATATTTCCTTAAAATGGGATTTTGATTTGCATTTTGATCAGGCACACATGCTTGATTTCTGTTGAAGTGTGAGTCATGTTTTGTAATTACTCTATATTGGGATAAAGTGGAGGTGTTATTACCATCATGATTAAATATAGAACTTCAGGTCTACTATTTTACTTTTTTTCTCATTATTTTATTTTTATCTTTTTCATATCTCCATGCGAGTAATATATATTCTGCTGGTCTTGGCATATCATGTGTTTGATGAACATGTCATAATATAAAAATTTTCTATCAAACATGGGAATAGCCTTATGAGTTTTACATTTAAGAATATCTATATTCACCTCAGTGTTTTGAAACCGTGGGTTTACTTTTTGGTTGATCATAAGACATGTGGATCAGATCAAGGTCTAATGTTGCATGATCAAGCATACTTTCTCGTGTGGAGTCTAATTTTCATGATGGAACAATTAAGATGTTTTGGATACTAGGTATGATGCTTACCAGATACTAGTAGTATATTCTTCTGTATTTAATATATCTACTCTATTATATTCATTTGGTTGAATGAGTGGGTGACCAATGTCTATATGTTATGTTGTTTGAGTTTATTATTGCATGAATTTTTTATATCATGTTCATATTTTATTTTTATATTTGTATGCACATTACTATTTGTGGATGTGTATATATCGAGTTTGGATAAACTATATCGTTTCTTTGATATTATGAAACATTCAACCAACTATATCCTTTTAGGCCCACACAGCTAGTTGACATCCACTAGTGTATGAGGTCGCACACTTTGGATATTGTATAGAGTCAGATCGGGTGATCGGTCGAGTAGACCCAAGCCAGTTCGTGATATTCACGGAATGTATGAAGTAAATAATGGAATTATGAAATATATATAGAATTATATTAATTAATAGAATGATAAAAAATATCATACATTAATTATTAATTGGTTAGAAATGAACAAAAAATGTTTTCAATGGTAAATCATATATTTTTCATAACATAGTTTTTATACGAGCAATGTATTTTTATTCATAATAGGCTAAATAAATCATCAAAAATAATTATAGTATTATGTAAATTATATTTTCAATTTTAAAAATAAATTTATTTAATAATTGTTGTTTGAAAAAAATGAGAATATATTAATTATTGGCATAAAAATTTATTTTTTTTAAAAATGATATTTAAATCATTTGCTAAAATTATATTATAATAAATATCTGAAACATTTATTTTTTAAAAAAATTTATTATTTTTTTAATCATAATTTCATAATAGGTTAGAATGAATTATTGATATTATTCTAAAATGGTTGATTTTTGGGTGAATAGTTCGAATAATGAATTTTAAAATACTATCACTTTTATAACATTATTATGAATATATATAATAATTTTTAAATATTATTTCGAGAACAAATATATTTTAGGACTAAAATAATCCTTTATGAAAAATTATTTTACATTTGGGAATCCAATAATGTCTTTTATGAACAAAATTTATATTTTATTAAAATACAATACAATTTGTTTCATTGTCATTAATGGTATTATGGGAAGACTCAGTTAAATTATTGATTAATTAAAATGTCAAAAAAAATTCCATTATTTTCTACTTACTCGAGAAAAATTATGGTAATTAATATTGTTACTTATTTCATGGTAAAAAATATTTTAATTCCTAAATCAAGTATTTTACATGAAAATTGTATTCTATGCATTTTAAATATTAATATTTAATGTTTTTTTGACCTAAATAATTTAAATCATAAAAAAAAGTTTCAAAATTTTGAATCATCATTTTCAAAAATTATACAACAACCCATTTATTTTTTAACATATAATTATTTTATCATTGTAAAGGTTATTTTATCATTGTTGAGGTTAAATAGGGTTATAAGGTATTCAACTAGGTGATGTGGCATGAATTGTCTCCAAAACATTTGCAAGTGTTAAACTTTTAGTATATTGAGACCTTATCACATCTTATATACAAATATTATGTACTCGGGTTCCAGTTTACCATAAATAAGTACATATATTAATCTAATACATTGAATTATTATAATAGTGCCATTCACCTCTCTTATAATAGCACCACTTCCACTCTCATCATCACAACTCTTGAACCACTTATCATGATGAATACTATACCAAATACCTTCTCGAGTATCCCCCATTTATATAAAGGCTCTATTGTTATAAAAATTCAATCCTTGAATGATTATGATACAAGGAAAAGGTTGTGTCCAAAGAAGTTGTATACCACTTAACCAAAAAGTTTCATTTTGTTTCATATTATACCTCTTTCAAACATTCATAATCATTAATGATATAATCACATTAGTATATAAATAGTTAAGAATTATTATTATTATAATGATACAATCTTTTTTCATCTATTTTTTCTATCATACGGGTAACGAATATATAATACATTCATACATGTGGAATACATATCCATAACGTGATGTGTTTTATTTTCCTTAACCACCTCTCATGGGAGGTTATATAGATTAATTAAATGTATATATATGATATTAAATATATAATTATCAATATTTTAAGACAATATAACAAATATTTTAACACAATAATATTAATTGAAAATTTATAATGTCATTCATGTGTACATGTGGATTAACACTACTACAATAAAATGTGACTCATTTTTCAATACCACCATAAATGGATGGGTTTGAATGTTTATTTAATACATAAATATCATAATTATATCATACTTAATAATCATTGGTTGATTTAAAAAACAAAAATTTAATCATGGACAACCTTCTATTTTTTAAATTATGAGCCGGATGACCTCAAAAAGTCTCACATGATCTTAACATTTTTTGTTACCAAAAAATAAACTTTCAACAGATGATATAATTCTTCTAATTTATACTTTATTATTACTATATAATTTCGTAATAAGACATAAAAATATTTTTATTTTATTCTTGATGATTGATAAAATTTACAAATCATGATAAGACATCAGTTATGCGATTTTTTATCTCGATTTATTTTAATGTAGACTCATGGAATTTTCCCTATATGTTTTCATTGTGTTCTGTATGTATTAAAAAATTTATGTGTTTTAACATTAATTTAATTAATCTCAAGTTTTATATAAATATTTTTTATTGTCTCTCCATTAATTATATTTTACTTTAAATGTTACCAATGTGATAATGGATATTTTTATTAAAATGATTATTTAAACGTTTTGAAATATTTTACCTCAATTCCCATCTTCATTTAAATAAATCATGAACATTATTATTTAAACATAAAATATGGTTATTTTTTATGTGAATAAAAAAAATTTCTTTTATTTATTTTTTTTAAAAAGGAATATTTTTAAAAAAATTATACTAGTAAAATTTTAATATTTTTCTGATGTGTAAGAGAATTTATTTTTTATTTATTTTGAGTGGGGAATTTCATATCATCATGATAATTACACTTTAAAAATAGTTTTATATATTTTTTCTTGGTTTTTGAACTAAAATTATATTCCCTCGTCTTCTCAGAATTTTTTTTCATTTTTATATTTATCAACAGAAACTTATATTTATCCTAATGATTAAAATAATGTAGAATAGGTTTCTATATAAGTGTTAAAAATTATATTTTATGTGTAGTTATGAATTAAATTAAATATTATAAAGTATTTGTGTATTTTTATTTAATATAAAATATTTATTATGAATGATTCATTTGGTAACAATTTATTTCTATAAGGAATATAAATCATATTATCTATATCTGTTATTCCATTTGTATGAGTTCATGTAAGATCGATTGTAAGAGTGATGGAAGTATAAGTTCATAAGGTACCTAAATTATATTTTGTATTCATTGAAATTATTTTATTATAGTTATTATGATTTTAAATGTAATGTTAGTTTGATTATGGTTAAAAGAATGAATGTAAATATTTTATTGTTAAAAATTATATTCTTCAAGAAAATGATTTTATGAGTGGTTATATTTGATAAGAATTACTCATGATTTTTATTTTTCAGTAGTATTTATAAGATTTTTTATTAAATATTCAAGTAAATAATTTAATTTATATTTAATAAAAATTGATAAATGAGTTAAAAAATTTATGAAAAAGGTAAATATTCTTATCAGTTTTCATTAATTTTTTGGTGGACTAATGTGTTTCAGGTATTATTTTATCTATTACTAAGAGTTTTTTATCATTAACATTTTTAAGTGTTTTTATATTTGATTACTGAGATGTATAAACTATAAACCTTATATTATTCTGCTATGAAGAAACTAATTAAATGAATATAACATATATTGAATGAAAGACCTGTTTAAATTGTAAGATCCTAATTTCGTGAAAAAAATGAAATTAATTGGAAGTGTCCATATTGTATTTTATGTATTTTATATATAATATGTTTACCTAATTCTTGAAAACTATAGAATAAAAATATCTTGGGAATTTAATAATGTGAACACCCTATAATAAATTATGTAATTTTTGGTTGATTTTTATAAGATCAAAACTGGAACCATTATGTCTTAGTCGGGTTCTGTGTGACCTCATGCATGCCTCCCCATACATAAGAGGTTATTTTCTATATATGAAGGTTTATGTTAAGAATTAAAGATAATATACACTGCCTATAAATTTAAGGAATTATAGTGAATAAAATAAAAACAATTTGTAAATAA
Organism: Viscum album; assembly: GCA_963277665.1. NCBI lineage: Eukaryota > Viridiplantae > Streptophyta > Magnoliopsida > Santalales > Viscaceae > Viscum > Viscum album. The sequence continues at coordinate 1,817,241,720 of OY728156.1, forward strand.
GCTGAGTAACGTTAAGCAACCAAATAAATGGAATATATATAATTATATATTTCTTGGTGGAATGAATATCATGAGTGAATGTGGCATAAAAATAAAGAATAAATTAAATAATAATATTCATGGTAATCTAATTTCTAAAATATTCAACTATAGATCTAGACTTTAATACTCAATCATCAACTATGGATCCCACACCCTTAACTGTATCAGAAGACATTAAACCTACATGTTCACTGAAATGTCCGACTATGGTTAGAGTAAATGATTCAATAATAGACCATAAATGACTCCTTTGTATAATTTAAATATATATATAACAATGTATGATATGAAATATATAAATTCACAGAATAAACATAAAACCATACATGTGATAAGGTATCATGAACTAACTATGTAGCCACGATCCCTGAACCCGAATTCTTTAGTTTATTGTTTGTAAGGATGATAGTTAATTCAAATATAAACTATCAAAAAAATACATCTCACCCAACCCAAATTATAATTTTTCATTAAGATCATCATATGATCTTCCGAGTTGATTATCCCACCCCGCCCAATAGGAACTTATCACTAAGAATTACATAATTCCAATCTTTTCAATACCCATCTAAATTATAATTTTGATCACCCTCTATACATATCTAGAGGAATATAAGACAAGTATCATCAAACAAGCCACATACACACATCCCACAATACGGATATCAAATCATTCCTTTGAGGACTGTTTGACATTGCTAGGTTGGGTAATTGATCACATATGCCCATATCTTTATATGAAGAGCCACAGATTATTATAAGGTCATTACAACTGCATAACTCTAGTATCAAGGCTCCACCGGATATTATTGATGCATGATTCAGACTTCCACAGGATTTGTTAATAGAATATTTAATAAATTTTTTTAGAATGGAAAAATAAGGTACATAATGAAGAATTTAAGGAGACATGTATATCATCTGATCATAAGAAAGAGCACCATGAGACCACTCACTCACTAATATGTATCTCATAAAGATCAAAGGTTAGTCGTGAATAATCACAATATCATGAAAGTGTCATATTTATATCAAAAAATGGAATGGTATCTCAAAAATAATATTTATAAATGCAAACATTATTTTTTCGAAGATGTTGTCATCATGACCATGTCTATGTGCTAATAGAAAGACAATAACCAAATAGAAATCCTAGAACCAAAACCAATTTGACATGATAGGTTTTCTATAGTATTTCAAGGAGAAATAAATTTATATAGTAAATCCAAACCATACACAAGGTTCATTTTGGGGGGAAATACAATATCTATTGTTAGATAATCTAAAATGGAGGCTTCATGACATAATATATGGGTTATGTGATATTGGTGAGATGATATCAACCACATAGGTATAGGTAGACACACAATGGAGTAGTAGTTTTTGGGAAATGAACATTATTATTAATGGGAGGGTGTTATAGAGTATGTGTGTGCTACTAGAAGATAACCATTATGTGGAATGGAGGACTACAGTGTAGGGTTTGGTGAACCACTTTGAAAGGAAAATTGATGTGTCATAGGTGAGTATTGGGTAAAATATAAATGGAATAGATGGAATTATTTTTTTTGGATTCATGTTTGCATCCCATTATAGATTATGGAATATTAGTTAAATGAGTAGGAAACACAATATGTCCTAGTTCTCACTCCCATATTGAATCCCCTCATTCTTGTCTCATTAATTTACCCTCATTGAATATCTAATTAAAAACCTAAATTAAATATTTTATATAAACTATTAAATGCATTTATATCCCAAATATTGCTCACTAGACCACCCCTATAGAAAATACATAAATGTCCCAACATCATGGACGAAGACACTATGGTGTATCCATTTTGGGTAAGACCCCTAAGACATAGAGGATAGTGAAATTGCATCCATATATATTCCAATGTGGTAAAATTAATTTCTTATATAGTGTGAAATAGAATCCAATATAGGATTATGGGGTAGAAATATCATCATTAAACAACCCACCTCCATGTGGATTTATCATATGAGACGTGGAATAACAATGGTATTTCTTCCAAAATTCCTTCCGAAGTACACATAAAGCCTCCAAAAATACCAAATCCCTTAGACATTTATCTATACATAAAATCATCCAAAACATGGTGGAAAATAAGACATTTATTAAAGAATAAAAAATTTTATGGGTTTAAAATTCTCCACCTAAATAATAATTTGCTTCCTCACGAAGTAGATATGGGGTTTCTATTTAAATTTTATTAGAACTGATTTCCAATGTTAGTTAATAACCCCCATATCTTCTCCTAGATCCACCCATGATGACACTAAATTGATATTAGTGGAACGATAATCCCATTTTTGGAATTCTTAACTTGATATATAATCTAAAATAGAAACTACTCATATGGTTAATCTTATTCAAACTCAAAATCCTCACAATCTATACCATGTGAAGGATCATGTATGTACCCTCAATGCTGTGAAACAATAGACACATCATTATTGTAAATATATTGGAAAGAACGTTCAAAATAATATTCCAATTTACCCTACCCACAATGATATTAATGGATCCCACAGAACATGGTTATATATTTCCATTCTTCCTCATATGCCTATTCCCCATCAAAGGATGCACTCTCAAGAAAGAATCACCACCAACATAAGACTCCAATGGTTTCCCCGTATGGTAATCAGATAATCATTTTATTCTCTGGGTGATAATAAATATATTATTTATGAGATTATCCCTCTTGGAGGTATTTGGAATCATGTTTTTACAAATAATTAATACCTCACCATCCACATTAAAAAAAAAGTGGTTCTTGAAACATCATCCCATACATATCCTCATTACATTTCATTTTAATTGAAGATTAGTATCATTTTTTATATTAAAATTGAACCATGTTTCAGTTAATACACCATTGTCTACCACTATCTAGAAATAAAAATAAATTACAATACTTCAATATTAGTTTATTCATCCAAATAATTCCATCCATTTGATGATGGTAAACTGTACTCCATCTTAGATTTCTCCCAAGGGATTTATGCCAGACTATATAAAACTATGATATAAAATATCTATATCTATCTAAAAAATCATTAGGTAACTCTATGATTTCATAAAATCTATAAAACATAGATCATTACATTCTTCTAGATTGAGTGATTATCTACGATGAGTGATAAGTGTTCAATATTCTTTATCTAATCAACAATCAATTAGACTATGTCATGAATCCTTGGAGTCCAAGGAAACCCCTTCACAGTGTCCACCACCCAATCTCTCCACTACTAGTGTGAAAATATCAGGAAGGAGTTTTTAGAATATATAATACAATCAATGGTATATCATAAAGTGATGTATGAATGAAAAATTTGTTATAATATGATGTATCCATTACACATACCAGCTTGAAAATGGTAAAACATCACCATTGAATTTTCCACAAATCTTCTACATACATAAAATGGATAATTCCATATGGATTGTGTAGGATCATTATACAATATCACATCACTTCATTTAAAATATATTGTGACTCTCAGTTGATCAATATGAATGGATATACATCATAGATGAGGTATGTCATCATGTAACACGACTCTCGATTATATATTATTGAGATATAATATTTACCTCGATATTATTTAAGATTATACAATATCAAATAAAAAATATTGAATATCAGTTTGAATTATCACTTAAAAATTGATATCCAATAACAATTTATAATTTATTTGTTAAAATATATGTTGACTTCTTGCTCAATGTACTTAAAATAGGGATGGTATCAACAACTTTCTCTGGGTCAGGTATCACGAAAACAAATTCTTTTACTTAAGCATTAAAATGGCTCCCTATGAAGACCTTTATTGGAAGATGTTTAGAAAACATAAATGGTGGTATGATATTAGTGAATACAAGATTTTTGGACCTATGATAATAGATGAAATTTTAGAGAAGGATAATACTAATGAGAAACACATTAGGAATGATCAGAATTGAAAAATTATTGTGGAAATATTCATCGAAAAGCCTTAGAGAATGAGTTTCTTGATAAATTATTCCTCTATATATCTATATGATTGATAGTCCTAGTATTACGCAAGAAGGGAGAGCTAATCCCTCAGTACATTGGCCCCTTTTATATTCCTGATCACATAAAAGTTGTGTCTAATTTGTTAACACTCCCCCCAAACCTTTCTCAAATTCAAGACGTATTGTATGTGTCCCTCTTCCAGAAGTACATACTATACTCTAAATATGTGATAAAATTAGAGATGGAATATATAAAAAATGATATATCTAATGAGAAGAAGTCGATGAAGATATTGGATAGTAGAGATAATGTTCTATAAAAAATTACAACTCACCTAGTCAAACTGCTATGGTGTAACAAAATATGCAATGATGAAACATGGGAATAGGAAGAAGCCATAATGTACAACTAATTTATCTTTAGTATGTAATATTAAATTTTAAGTGCTAAATTACATAATAGGGTAGTAATTTATCACGTTGGTCTTTTAAAAAGGAGAACCGTTATTGATATTATATGTCACATGAAACATTGAGCCTAAACAAACTATAATAAGGTATGTTAGTTATAATGATGCTATTAAATTGTAAGGTATTAATAGTATAAAATATCTTATAAATTATTTATAAAGATCAAAAATGACCTAAATTAATGAATGCATTTTATTTTTATAAGAAAATATTTTCCTAAAAAATGGGTTTTATTTAATTTTTAGGGAAATTATACAAATTAATTTCATGAAATATATGGAATTTTATTTTAAAAAATAAAAAACATGGTTTTAATTTTTATATTTAAAATTACTTACGGTGAAAATTTTTTATTTTTCTAAAATGATTTATTTTTACGTGAATAGTGAAGATTACTAATTTTTGAAATACTATATTTTATTTTCAGTTAATAATTTAATTTGAAATATCTATTTAAATTTTGGATTCCTATTAAATTTTAATTTAACCCTTTTTAATATATATAATTTCTTTTCAATAATAGTTTTTCATGATATTTTTATAATTATATTTTTTAGCAAAAAAATGCATGTTTCTAGAAACTAATTTTAAATACATAAATTTTATTCAATTTTATTATTTTAAATGTCACATAATAATTAATTTTTTTAAGAAATATTTTAGATTATAAATATTTTTTATGAGTAAAAATTCATATTATTAATAATATTACTCATATAGTTAGTGTATGATTATCTTATACTCATATAAAACAAATCATAAAAAACTGTTTTTCAATAGATATTGTGTTGGAAATTATAAATTTACTTTTCCCACTGATGATTATTTAATTTGATAATATTGATTTAATATTTATAATAATTATTATAAAAATTGTTCAATCTATTCAACTTTATTTTTTTATAATTAATTTTAAATAAACTAAAAAAGTATTACCACTACTAGTGTTAAAACATCACAACCTTAGAGCTTAAAAAAGTGGGAAAATGAAATAACATGTTTAAAAATTATTTATTTTTAATGTTAGATGATTTTTTCAATATTACCATCCCTCATCTTATTTATTTATGAAGTTTTTATTCACATTCCCTGAGAGTGACTCTCCATTATTGATTAGTATTGCGTATTTAAAAAAATATCACTTCTCTTAAATTATTAAAGGGAACCTCCTCTCCTATAAAAATCACAATTTCTAATACATTTGAATCAAAAAATAGAGATAAAAATACATGTCTCACTTACATTCATGTTTTAAATTTTCATACATTGGATTATAAAATCCTTCATGGATGTCGTATGGTAGAAACATAATGATGTTCTCCAAATAAGAGGTATCATTCAAAAGTATGCATTTTCTTTTATTTCTTGTTACACCTAATTAAAATATTACACATAATTGAATATATAATAAATTAATTATCTTAAAAATTCTAATATTATATAGTGTTAATTGAATAAACTAAATCCATATCCACTTTAAATAAATGGGAAATGATACCATCGTTCATCTGTATGTTAGACTACTGCCTCAAGATCTAATTTAATTTGTTTTCCATCCTTGTTTCTCACACCTATTTATGATTATGTAATTAATTTTTACATATTATATCATCAAAATATTTTTTTATTCTAGTAATTTAAAATATCATATACGTTTTTAAATTATAATATATTGGAAATCACATCATTGTTTGTGGGTGCAGTGAACTACCACCTCACGAAGTGATGTGTTTGATCTTTATTACCTTGTAACATGGATGGTAAATGTTACTGTATTTGAATTAAAAATATGATATTTATGATAAAATTATCAATTCATAATAATGAAATTTCATTTTCCATCATTCCATCTTGATCAGAGTAAATGAAACTTTTTGTCATGTGTACATATGGCCTACCATAAACAAGATTGTAACAAAGATAATTGATCATTACCAACATTAATGATTAGTTTTAAGAGTATAATTGTTGTATAAGAATTATAATTATTTCAAAATTATTATTCAATAGTTAATTAAATAATAATATATTAAACCATATTCAACTTTCCAGATTTATTTTTGACATATGAGCCGGATATTATCAAAATGTCTGACTAGAACATAAATGATCAAATAATTTAATATAAATTTATAATAATTAAAATAAAATCAATAAAAAAGATTAGTAAGGATCTAGATCCAGGAAATTATTAATATATTTTTATTATTATGGATGATAAATGACATAGATGAATTTTTTTTTGGGGAAAATGATATCACTAAAAAAAATTGGTTTATGGACACCTTTTCTCTCTAAATAACACTCTCTAGCCTAAAAGTTATGAAATTATTTTAAATTATTTATATATTTCTCTCAAATATTATACTATATTATTCACAATTCCATTTATAGTGTAGTAAATTACAAATGATCATTTCCCAAACATTTTTATTATGAATTTTCAATTGATTATGATATGAGGAAAGACTACACAACCCATTTTTTACCTTGTGTAATTCTTATGATTATGAATTACGATTTATTTCACTTTTTTTGAAAAAATAATTCATGAACTTGTTGTCATAGGTTTACCTAGATATCACTCCAATAATGTGGGTAGTCCATTAGCCTTAAGAGATGTTTTTTATAAGAATAAATAGTAAACCTAATCCATTATAGGAATTTTTCTACTATGTGATATTGTATAGGATGTCATTCTTGACTTCTGTTTATGTAATGTTACATGATGCATTAAAATTAAAAATGGTTCCATGGTCTTGTGATACCATGTTGATTATGTTATTATACAATGTGATAACACATGAGGTTCTTCTATTATGATATCATTTTATTCCACTGACTTACATGCTTTGTTTCTTTATCCTTTTTATTCCTCTACTATGTTTTTAGAAAACCTATTTATTTATGTATTGTATATTTTTTTACTAAATATTTAAAGGATTTAATGTTAGTTTAGGTTATTTTTATTGGGAATTTTATAATTATTTCATGTTTTATTTTCCAATGGATGTATTATGAGGCTAGCCTTATAAAGGAACATGGCCTTTTTATCCTTGTTTTGAATTAATGGACATTTATGCTAAAAAACATAATATAATGTAAATGAAAGGCATGGATCACTATATTAATTTTCCCTAGAGTCTGCATACTCTATAATGTTCCTCCACTCCTATCGTGTCTTTAGGTTCAAGTACCCCTTCGAGGGACCATTGAGTAATAATCTTGAAGATATATAGTATTGAAAAAAAGGTTGAACTACGTAAATGAATTTCTACAATAACAGATGTAATGAATCCTTATCAACTAATTATACCCCCTATTGAAGTAATATACCATATAGGATACAAAAGGAGTCCATATTTGGCCCAAAAATTTTCTACCCTACTTCACCCGAAATATCATTCTCTTATTATTAATAGATTATTATTTTTGTAGTGGGAGGAATATAAAAAACATAATGATTTTGTGCTACAAATAACCTTGTTTTAATATCTTCCTCCTGTACATTATCAATGTCTATGGACTTTCAAATAACTTGTTGGTATGATTTTTGATCGAAGGCCCTAACTGAACATCTAATTTATGGATAAAGGCAAATCTCAAACATTGATCCTTTTGTGCCTCATTTTTACCAAATAAAGGATCATTAGGAAGTAACTTTGTAAAACAATTAGAGTAGGTAGAGACAGTCATAAACCCTTTTCATAACTCCATAAACAAATTATAACGATCATGTTTCATTATGTCTGAAAATTATTTTTTATGAAATAGATAGACCAATATTTCCCATGTAACACCTTGTCATCCAACTACAAGTCTCATAATTGTCCACCAACTCATAGTGGGTCCCAAGATAATTAAGGTCTCCAAAATAAATATACCCTCCTTGGGAGTTTGGAACAATTCTTAAACACTCTCATTGTATACCAAAATTCCTCTACATCCTTTGGGACTTGACTTTCATGGAATGATAGATGAGGCTGAAGATAAACACCATAATAATGCCAGTCCTAGTCATATTAGTGACTACTCCTTATATAGTAACTATCTAAAGGAATATTGAATAAACATGATCGACAACCTATATCACATGTGTCAACATAAGAGATTATTGGGAAACCTCCTCATGTACCATTGATGGTGTCATGGTAACATCATAGGATATCGTATAAAACTTTTCCAAGGAATCATATTTTCAATACATAACATGTTGTGATAATTATAGGCCATATAGAGTATATGGGATCACACAATGTTCTCTTATATGTTTTACGTCTTCCAAAGGTATTATCCTCTAGGATAGAACTCGATCATTTATCCCAATGGATTAGTCATAGTCATCTTATATATTCTTATACAACTACATGATTTGTTAAAACACCTAATTTCAATAATGAAATTTCAATCAAAATTGAAAAAAGATACATCAATCAAGAGAAAGTATTTGGAATAGTTATTCAAATAAAGGCATTTAATTGATGAACTACTCTACAGAACAAATATATATATATATATATATATATATATATATTGAATGTGAATCAGTGTTACTTTGAATGATAGTTGAATGTATGTGAAATATCCTCTATCACATATCATCATCATATCCATTACCTATGGTGTATGCATTCAATTGAAGAAACAAAAACATAATTCCCACATTTATGGAATTATACAAGTTCTCTACATTGTGCTAGATAGACACTGACATTGTTCCCATACTACAATCCTAATAAACCTAACTCTTCTCTATACTCTATCAAATCCCAAATATAGAATAGAATATTCAGTAAAATCATGGGGATTTGTGAAGTGCACTGTGTTGCATTTGTTGTCAATGAGGTATGTTGTTGTCAATGAATGAATGGATGGATGTCAAGGAGTTTCAATATGTGAATGAAAAAGGATGTGATGGTGTTGGTGAGGACAAGAGAATGGCCATTTTACTAAGATGCATGTCACGTAGGAGATTCACTAAGTGACATAGGAGATGATGGTTGAAACATTCTCTAGTTAAATCAGACGATTGTTGAGCTGTTCTTAAAGTTCCAAGAACTTGTATCAACTGGATTCAATGTCACAACAATGTTTGAAGACCATGCATTGTACTGACAATGCATGAGGAGATGAAGAGAGCCATCCACAACTTCTAAGTGGATGAAGTGAGCTGAAGAAGTCCATGCACTATCACTTAGTGCATGAGAATTTGAAGAAGATCCAATTGATCTCTGATTAGATCAATGAAGCACATTGAAGAATTTAAGTGATTCAGGAGTTTGGTTGAAGAAGAAGAACCTTCGGGAATTCCATTCCTAAGTAATGATTAAATGTTGAGGACATTTGTAGAATTCTTAAGAAGAAGAGAAGAGAAGAAATGAAGAAGGGAGAAGTGGCATTTGGAATATTACACTTGGTACTTTGTTTTTATACAAAGTTACTTAGTGTTTTACACTAGCAAAAAATTGTCCATCCATGGAAACCTTGAGGGTTCAACCCCAAGGCATGGGCGCTAGGCACCACACACATGGGGGAACCCGTGGGGCGAGCCCAGGGCGGCAGGACGCACCCAAGACACCGCATAGGTGTCTGGGGCACGCCCGGAGGAGCGCGGTAGGGGCGCATGAGCGCACCCGCGAGTGTTAGGCAGTGCATGGTGGGCGCTAGAGCGTGCCCGCAGGAGGCGTGAGTGGGCGCAGAGCGCGCCCGCAGGAGAACACGGTGCGGGGCGGCACTGTGGAGGAGGAAGTTCAATTGAGCTGAGGATGGCACACGATGTTTGATAAACCGCGTGGAAACCGACCTTCGATTCGATGTGGGACGCGCAAAATTCACTGGGAGCGCATCCTGGCCGTCCGAGTGATCGCGCGGCAGATCTCGGCCGCCCGATGCATCGCGCCATTCGCGATCAGATCCAGGCCGTCCAAAGATCTGATCCAACGGCCTGCGAGGCGGCTCCTTCCTTGAGCCATGCCGAGGCCTCCCCGCGCATTCCCGCAGCCACCAACGAACCAGGCGCCCTCCGAGCAAGCCAAATCGAGTTTCCGGCCATCTACGATCAAGCCGAAGAGTCCATTGGGATCGTCTCGACGCACTGAACCTATCCATGCTTAAAAGTGGGATTGCATGCAACGAGAAGAGAATTTGAAGTTCGGCCGAAGCAAACCGAAGGTTCGAGGCCATGAGGTTTATATTCTGCATGGTTTGGACCGAAGGAAGGCCGTGCATGCGTTCTAAGTCGCATGCACGTGAAGAGGAAAACAAAGAGAAGTGATCCCGTGTGAACCAGAAAATAAAAACGGGATTTGCGGCTCGTTTAAAGATTTCAAAGATCTGAAATCTTCGGGAATTTAAGTTGCAATCACGCGGATCATGTGAGGCATCTCTTGCCTATAAAAGGAGCATCCGAGGCTCTCAAAAAGCTTGCTGAAACGTTGTTGAAAATCTGTTGTCCCGTGAGCGCATCTCTCTGCCTCGCGAAGGTTTGAAGCCCCGAGCAAGTATCTTGCGCGGCTGAGTTCCTTGCGTGCTACTTCTTTGCGTGACAAGAAGAAGGATCCTTTTGTGCACTCCTTGCACGAAAGAAGAAAGGGAGTCCCCTGTGCGCTTTCCTTGCGCGATAGGAAGACCCGTGGCCGCATCCTTGCGCGCCCGTGGTTGCATCCTTCTCTGCCCGCGGACTTGCGCAGCAGGAGGTGTTTGCGCGACCCTTGTGCACCTTGAGGACTTGCGCGCGGCATTTAAAGACAGTAGAGGCCACACTCTTACAACCTTGCATGGAGAAGAAGTGGAGAAGAACCCGAGGGCATACCTTTGTGTGAGCCAAGTGAAGAGAAGAACTCTCTACGGGCAGTAGGTGTTCAAAGTGGAAGGCCAAGGCTTAGCCCTTGTGTGTGCACCAAGTAAAGACAACACTTAAGCCTACATTTGTGCAAAAAGAAAACAAAGAGGCCGTAGCCCTTGTGTGTACAAAATGGAGAACCAAGTGTGTGCATAAGTTAAGTGCACACTTTGAAGAAGATTAAAAGAACAAGGAAGTGTGTGTGCTTAGTAAGTGAAGTAGGCCAAGCCTTGTGTTTGCTAATTGATCAAAGTAAGTGTGTGTGATCAAACAAAAACAAGAAGGCCGAACCTATGTGTGTGCTCTAAGTGGAGTGGACACACTTAGAAGAAGTAGAAGACTCTCACACTAAAGTATAACACACATTCATGTTTGTAAGCAAATTGAATAAAGTGTGTGAAGAAGTGAGAAGCTGGTGTGTGCTTAAAGATACTACACCCTTTGTGGGTTTATTGCACCAAGAGAAGGACAGGGGAGTGCATGCTTGCATGCATGCACGTGCACACTTGAACAGAGCCAAATCAGTGGTGTGCATTTGAGTTGACCAAGACCAGAGGATCTTGAAGAATTTGAGAGACCATGCAATCAGTGCATGAGGATATAGAGATGCCATGCACTCAGTGCATGAAGTTGATGTGAACTGATACTGGAGCAGACTGAAGTTAAAGATATCAGTTGTCTGAGTATTCAGTAGCTGTAGAGAAGCCAGGTCATCCTGAGAAGAAGGAGATAAATCCTGAGCAAGACGAGAAGACCTGATCATCACAAGTGATCAGAGGTACAGAGCAAGGCCAGCAGTCTTTATCCCAGACTGCTGAGGATACTTGAAGAAATTAAAGTGAAGAAGAGCTACTCGTGTGACTCGAGGAGCCAGGAGAAGCCCCCTGTGAGACTCAGGGTGGAAGAAGTCTTCAGTGGGATTCTGGAGCAGGCCAGTGGGACTCTGGTAACACTGTGGGACGCAGTATAAAGACCCTCCTGTGGGACTCAGGAGAGATACAGTGGGATGCTGTATCGACCATTGTAATTCTAACAAGTTATAATGGAGAAACCATGTTGGGGTGTATAACCAACATGGCAAGGACGTAGGCCTTTGGTGCCGAACCTTGTAAATCCTTGTGTCCAGTGCCTTTACATTTACTGCATCATTCGTGGAAAGGTGAGAGATACAAGAAGAGTGGATCGAGGCTTTAACCAGCCATAGAGGTTTAATTGATTAAGAATCAATTAGTAAAAAGTTTTAAGGGATCACTGATTCACCCCCTCCCCCTCTCAGTGATTCACACTGATCTGGGCACTTCAGATTTGATAAAAAAATTTGAGATCCCTACCAGAACCATCAAGTTTATTTTTATTCTTACCTCACCTTAAAAACACCTCCCCAAATTTAAGAATATTATATCTAGATTTGATGGTGTAAGTAAGATATTTTTGCAGACTATGTCATCTGTATAATGTCATGATCAAATAATAAATAATAAATAATCTATAATAATAATATTCAAACAATCAGAGAAACATGTAGGAACATAATAAATGGAATAAATATACAGATTTCTACCAAGGTGGTAATCCTATACAGTATGTATGATGAACATAAACAAAAAAAAAATATACATATGTAGTGTCATTTTATTTCATTCATGATATTATATATTTCCATGCTCTACTTCTCATTTTTTCACCATGGGGTTATTTACCTTCATTGGATTTCAGGTCATGAAATCTAAATGCTCACCGAAATAACCATGTAGTGTGTGAGACAAAAAATCTATAGGATAACTCCAATGCTTCATTAACATATTTTCAATAAATAAATAACATTTTTATTCATGAAATATGTTAATTATCAAATAATGATTCAACCTTACATTTTATATGTTATCATGCACTTACTAAGACACAACGAACTGTAGACCCATCTGCTTTGAATCACTATTGGTAAGGATATAAAATAAGTCAATGTTCCACCATCAGGGTACCATAATTCACCCCACCCAAATAGCGATTATCCAAATGAAAATTGAATATTCTTCTGCGTCGATTAGATCAACCCACCTAATCGGTGGTTATCACCCAGAACACCACACATTCCATAAATTTGATCCCCAACTAGATTATTATTTTAATCACCTATGTCCCAATTCCACAAAAATCCCAATACAGTATCAACTAGGGAAGAACTAATGAACATTCTTATAAAGAGATATACATGCCCTCCAATAAGGACATTTAGTCTTTTTCAGGTTAGGTAACCAGCCACTAATGCACATCCCTCTCCATGGATAACCATCTCATCATTAAGGATTTCATGACCACGTCATTCCGAATTCATTGATCCAAATAATAATAAATACATATTAGTAATAGTTCCATAATATATGGAAGAAATATCAAATAAATGTCATAGAAAATAAAACAATACACACTATGAACATTTTTTGAAGTCATATTTAATCACATTATCATAATAAAAAATATTCATTGCCACTCATGCACGTACACGAATCTCATAACAAAAATATGTTTGTCTAGAATAAAAAACATATCACTATAAATTCATAATCATTTCCCAAAATGGTATGGGGAATCCTACCTCAAATTATTCAATTTCAACATCATAATCCATCAGAGATGTAATTACGCACACAAAATTTATACAAAAACTATAACATGATCTCCCAAAATGAAATACTATAGAAAAATCTAATCTGATATGGATTTTTTATTAAATTAAAAATGTGAAAGACATATTCAGGGGTTAATGAAAAAAGATACGCATGTTTGGATGATGGAAGAACTCCCAACTCTTCTGGAAAAGCTTTTAGAATGGTGGGTCTGAAGGGAAATATAGGGGATACAAAGTGGAGGAGTTTTAAACTCAGAAACCATGGTGCATGAAAACACACTAAGGAATAGAGGTTCTTGATATTAGGACAATTATATTAATGGGATAACACCATGATGGAATGGAATTCTAAAATAAGACCACAATAGTGAAAAAGGAGGACTATAGTGTGGAGTGTCAGCCACCATGATGCAAGGACTACAATTTTATCATAGTGAGGAGTTGGGGTATTCTAAAAGGAAAAATATGTTTTAGTATGTAATAAAGTAATATTTTCAATGCATCAATGTTCATGGGATACCATTTATATGGTTAAGAGATCCCATATATTTTGGGGTTCAACTATCATCTTGAAACCCCTCAATGTCAATTAAATATCCCCTTATTCAAAATTGTATTTTTTCCAAGAATTTATGATTGTAATTGATCCAATAGTGTCATTAATACTCCAAATACATTTTTCAAATACATTATAACTGATGTGTAAATTTTCCAAAATCATTTTCTAAACCACTACAGTGTAGCCTCCTTGATCCAGCACTACAAGACCTAGAATATATTGTATTTTCCCTAAGAAATCCTCAATATTAGCACAACTCTGTTTCTCCACAACATGGAAATGGATCTATAATTGGACCAAAGTGGATCTAAATCCATACAGAATAGCCTACATTGTTATCATGTGTTTATATGTTCCATAAAAAACTACCCTATTTTTGGAAGAGGTCTTTCCAAAACACACATTAATCATCCAAATTCATACCAAATACCTCTGACCATTATCCATATATGATATCAAATGAAACATGGATGGAAATAAGACTATTATTAAAGATTATTAAATTTATGTATTTAAAATCATGATATGGGGAACTACATATATTATTCAACAATATTCATTTATTACATACAAATTAGTTAGTTATAGTTTACGTTCATTAATGGGTGCTAGTAGATTTTATTATTCCATAAAGATTTTCTTATTGATATCTGAATCATCATCCATTTATAACAAATTACTTATTCCCACACCAGTAAATTTAATGGAAAATTTATTTTTTAGTGATTTATATAGTCCCTTTGTAATTTTATAGAAGATACAAGAATGTCTCATAATAATAGATTTCATGAAAAACATTTTTCAATTAATTTTACAAATAAAACATTTTTTTATCAGTATGAGTTGCCTTTACATTTATCAGAATACAATCATAATATAAATTAATCTTTCATTCAATCTATTACCAAAATATACATTTTCATAATCATCCCTAATCTAAATTATGATATTTGAATATCATATTTCATGTTTGTGGTTGAACTAACCAAAACCAATCATATTAAATAAATTATTGAGTAAGATTATAGAGTTGTATTATTGAAATATTATTTCTAAAAATTCATAATTAGGTCAATATATCATCATTAATGTGTTTAATATGATTTATAGAAGGTGATATGTGAACTTAATTAAATAATAAAGAGAAGGGTTTCATACATTTCGAAATTTCCTTCTTCTCGAAACATGTTTGTTTGTAATAAAGGATTTATGATTCATTATTGGAATATGATGGAACCTAATATATCATAAAATATTATAATAGGTAATTTTTTAACATATTTAAGGAAAAAATGAATCAGAATTTTGGATTTATATGGGTAGAGTAGGGTTCCTTTTGTATGTAGTTTTCAGTTGTATTTCCATAAATACTCAATCATTAATTTGTATATATTTAAATTTAAGTGGGAAAATTTTGGATTAAGAATTCTTTTCAACATATTCCATATATTTTAGGATTTTAGGATCTCAAATATCCAATATCTAATTCTATTTTTATCTATATTTGTTCATTAGTTTTTCTAATGATTCTAGGTGTTGAGATATGAAAATAAATAAGTCTATCATTCAAGATATTTTAGATAATTATTTACAATGTCTAAAGAATCACCTATGTGAAGGATTTTACCACATGAATAAATGGCTATGTGAGCATTCAAATACCTAGAAATCATTTTTCATGATAAATCTCTAACATGGTTAATCACCTATATAGATGAAATGGCTACATGAATCAGTTATGTAGAGAAATATAATACATTATATGGATACATGGTGAAATTTACTACATGATTTCATTTGGATATGTGATTTATTTCACCTATTTAAAATTAAACTATGTTATTAAAAATTCAATGTGTTGTATAATTTCTATATGAAGAACACCTATAAAAATCAGCTAGGTTTTTGAATCACCTATATGAAGAATCACTATTTGAATCAAAATCTGTAGAATTATTCCATTTAGTAAACTAAAATTAGTTATGTCATTTTGAATCATAATTTTTATTATCATAAGAGTATACATTCATTATAGGTTAGACTTTCATTAATTCATTTAACGATGGGATACCTCATTATATTAAAAATTAATATAAAAATATAAAACTACATACAATGGAAATAAGGACAAGGATAATTTAATTGATAAAACTATTACTAAGGTATTTCAGTGAAATAGAGGTGCGTTTTGAAATCAGAACCCAATATATTATGTATATGATGTTATGAGTTTTAAGAGATGGGTTTTTCATGCTTTTTTATAAGTGGTGATGTTGTGAAGAAGATAATAGAGAATAATTGTAGTGCACACAAAAACTATTCTGTGGAAGTTCATTTTTGAACTACTCTATTGTACTAAAAAAGATTAAGAATATTCATGATCTATAGCTATGTTATATACCCCAAAATTACTTTTTTTAGAAGTCTATCCTTGAGATGAATATTATATGTATCGTCTCTCTTAGATATTTACCCCTTCTAACAATATTTTCACACAACTATGATATAATTATATAGACACTTTTTTCATATATTTTTATTTTATAGGTTTTAGGAAAATAAATCATAATGTTTTTTTATTTTTAATGACTTTATAGTTGCAATATGAAAGATCTGGTGTTTTAGTACCATGTTTTCATATCTTTAACTTGGTTATTTAGTCATTAGAAATAAGACTACTAGTCCTTGGTATTTACAATCAGCAAACTCATGGAGAAGAGTGTTGGTGTTGTGGGGTAAAGGATTTTTGTTCCACAAACAATAATAAATCTCTATGATTGATATCCTTAATTTGTGTTTTTTTTCTAATGAGTTTATCTATAAAATATTGAATATAATTTATAAATAAATTAAATTTTTTTGTTCTCTATGAAAATAAATATCCCAAAACATATTTCACCCCTATGCCTCTTGAGTCATATCTTTTTATACATCTATTAATTATTATTATCTATGGTTATGATTGTAAGGACCAGTCCATAAGAAATGATCAATCTATTTTTAGAAGATAATAATTCATTAAATTTATTTCGAGGATATTTTAAGTTTTATTTATTTAGATATTTGTATCATAGTACATACATAATAATACCTTTTGTTATAGTGTGGACACTACTAATCATTATTCATTTTTAACGTATTAGAAATTTTTTAAATAAACAGTATTATATTTTGATGTAAAATATTCTTGAAATTGAAACATACATGTTCATATACTTCAACCATAAACACTAGAAAAAAATTCTTAAAACATGGGATGAGAGAAAAAATCGTTGTAAAGGGCAGAAGGAAAAGAAATCTATTATTCGAGTGAAAAAAGATACACCCAAGTTGTTTTTACCACTATATAATTTTTCACTAGGTGAATGAAATATATAATTTCCCCTTGAAAATAAAAGGCACTTTTTTCATAGAAAATAGTTATCCTCATATAAAAAAAAATATAAAAAAATATTTATAAATTGATAGCACCATGTTCATGAAGTTTTAGAAAAATATGTAAAATATAAATGGATCCTAGTTAAATCTATAGGTTTAACCATCTCTTAACTCCATCATTCGATCCAAATATAAAAATGGACATTAATTAATAAATTAGTGAGTTTAAATCTGGCTCACCAAACCTATAATGATCTTTAATGGGGCTGAACAAGTCAAATCATAAGTTATAATGGTCCTCAACCCATCAAATATTTATCTATAATTTTTTTTCAATATTTAGAATCATGAGATATAATGGGCATGAAAAGATTTGATATGTTTTACCAGGATTACCTATTATCATATTTAATTATCACATACCACATCATGAATATAACATTTGTTTATTCATTATTCATCATAAAACCAATGAAAAACTCAATTATTTTAAGAACAAATTTTTAATACCAAATTAAGTAGAAAAACATAAATTGGGATTATAATTGAGGAAAACGCAAATCATTTTAATGTAATTCTAATATAAAATAAGTTTTATTGTGGAAGTAAATTTCATTGCCTATATACACGTTAAAATAAAAAAACATTTTCTTGTAGTGAATGGCTAAAAATTATATAAAAGTATTCCTTTTTAAAAAAATTGACTGAATGTATAAATAGAGATGAAAATTAAATTATAAAACATTCATTTTAAGATAATTTAAATAATAAATATCATTTTAAATGCTAGAAAATTGAAAATATAAATTTATAAAATATATCATTAGAACAATTAAAATAATGTTTTATGTTAAATTGTCACATTCTAGTAGTCCATATCATTTTTTAAATTATATATATTAATAAATAATTAATATATTTTAGTTACTTACTTTTTTATGATCTTTTTTATATATATTATACATTTTAATTTTTCTTTACCCATTCTATACACAATTATTTAATCATATAAGTTCACTATATTTGTTTTGATTATATTGGGCTTATATGGAAAAAATGAATTCAGTAGGTTATATTTGGTAAAAGATCTCATTATTAAATAATATAGATAATATAAATCTAAAAATCATTATAATTATTAAGCATAAATTATACGTTAACAAAATATTTAATTATGGATTTTAAAATTGATCTATATTATGATCATGGATATGGTATGTCATATATATTAATGAGTATTGGTTCAATTTTTCATTGATCATTATAGAAAAATGGTATGTTATATTTTGGGATTCAATATTGACCATAAAATTATAAATAAGATATAATTTCTATAAATATTCATATATATGTAATCCATGTGTCGTGCTGATGAATAAATATCAGATCACTTCATCGAGGTGGTTGTCCACACATACACATGAATGATGATATAATTTCTCAATGAGTGGAAAGTTAAGAAATAATTTGATATATTATAATTTCTTGATGATAAATATATAAATATTATTATATATAGAAAAATGATATCTATCATTATAACCAATCCTAAGAGGAATTTATGAAAAACTAATTCAATCTATTCGTGAGGGTGTAGTCAGTCGTACAAAACAATGATGATTTTGTGTCCAATTTAATGGAAGTGGATATGGATTTTGGTTATTACGTTAACATAATAATATTTTAGAATGTGGTAGGTAAAGATGTTATTATATAATCATGGTTTATGATCATTTATAGGATATGTAAGAATAAAGAAAACAAAATTGTACAGTTAAGAATTAAACCTCTTCTTCGAACCACATCTTCTTTTTATTATACCTAATGACATAATATATTGTATTTATGGTCAAAAAAACTACTCTAGAAAAAGGGAAGGGAGTTGAAGTAAGTATTTTTTGTAGGTTTTCACTAAATAAACAAGATTTTATTACCTGAAAAGGGGTATAATGGGTTTCCTTTTATAAGTGGGGTAGAGGACACACTATGAATTTGTAGAAAGAAAACGTTTTACGCCTATATTAGACATACCACAAGGTTAAAAGATGTCTTTTATATAAACATGGGTTATATAATGTATATATATTTCTATTCAATATTTCTTAGAATAATTTTTAACTCATTTCCACCAATATATTTTTTTAACCCGATGGTAAAACTATTGTCTTTTTAACCATAATAAATTATTTTTTATTGTTTTCGCTCTTTATTATGAAAAAAATAAGTTTATATTATTATATAATATTAATTGTTCTGATTCAAAATTTATATTCCATTTTAACAAAATAAATACATATAAGTGGTGGAATTTATTTTATATTTAATATAAGAGATGTGATTCAAAAATATTTTCCAAAAAAAAGTATTTTTCAAGAATAAGATGATTTTATATTAATTAAATGACTAAGAATATATTATATATCAATTTTATTTAATTATTGTATGTATATAATAAATAAATTCCTATTTATTAAATAATCATTTGGTGTTATTCTTTTAGTTGAATTGGTGAAACATTATGCACTTTATAATGTTTTTAGGTAAATGAATTTTTAAACACAAAAATAAACTCATAGTTAAAGTAAATATAAATAAGATTTAAATCTAATTAAATTATTTAAAAATATATAAGAAAAAATAATGTTCATGAAATAAAATCTAAATCAATATGGGACATTTAAATTATTTAATTTATTGAAAATATATGACAATAAATGTTTTTATCTATTCAACAAAAAATCAGTAATTTTGTAAAAATCCCATAATTTCCCCAAAATTATTTTTTTAAGATTATTTCATAAATTATGCAAATTATAAAAAATAAATTCTCCAAAATGTATAAAAATTATTTATTTTATTTTCTCTAAAAAATATAAAATAACTATTTTTTATAATTCAAATTTGGGTTGATTAAAATTACATTAGTAAAAATTTATTGATTATTTTATAAGAAAGTAAATAGATTAATTTTGAGTATGATATATATATATATATATATATATATTTATATTTCATGACGTTTTTAATATTATTCATACCATTCAATTTAACGGCTATGTTATAGTGGTAATATTTAAATTATTATATTTCATGGTTTGTTTGAGTTTAATGTTGTGTGTCTTGTATGCTCCCTAACATAATCTTATTATTTTAATATATATGGTTGTAAAATTATCCCCCCTTAATATATTTCATCCTTGAAATTATAACTTTAACTCAGTAAATAATGGTTTGAAATTTCAAAAATCCTTCTTTGAAATCTTACATCATAAAATGGTTAATAAATCGTCTACATGAAATGAAATATAGAAATGTATATGGTCATTCAAAATAACTCAAAACTGGGATTCAATGTAAGAAACAATTATTGGGATAAAAATATAAGGATATATAAGTAAATCATAATTCCAAACTAATGGTGTACAATGATATAAATGATTTATCATAATAAAGTGAATGATAATTAGAATGTTGACAACTGAAAAACAATAAACCAAATATGTGTGAAAATATCATATTCTCATCCGAATTAAATGTAATAGGATAAAAAATTCATTATCATGATTCATTTTCCTATAATAGAAGTTTTTATTAACATCGTGAATACGAACATATGAATAATATACAGGAAAAATTTAATTTCATATTTTAATATATTTATATAATAATATCATGTTTTTCTACAAATGATGAGAATTCAAGATGATTTTTTCGATGACTGCTGATCTAAAATACACCTATAACAAATCACATAAATCAGAAAAGGATAACAATATATTCCCCTTATTTGATGAAATTAACCAAAACTAAAAAAATTATAACATTTTATGATAATTTATATAATGATTAAACCCTCATATGGTGAAATGAAACATTAATCATAAATGCTACAATAATAAT
Source organism: Viscum album (assembly GCA_963277665.1). Lineage (NCBI taxonomy): Eukaryota > Viridiplantae > Streptophyta > Magnoliopsida > Santalales > Viscaceae > Viscum > Viscum album. Next base: position 1,817,263,564 of record OY728156.1, read on the forward strand.
AACCCAAGATTATCCTTGATCATTTGATAAAATACTGGTTTAATTTTTTTTCAAAATATTCATAACTAGTATAGAAATCGAAAAATTATAAGGGTTTTATCAATTAATCTTTATATACTAGTCTATCATTTATCTCTTTAATAAACATATCATTTCAATAAATATCATTAATCACCCAAAGTCTATTGAAACATAATATATGATTCCAAAAAAAATTCAACCTTCATTTTTAAAAATCTCATATAATGTTTGGTATTTCTTATTTATAAATGTTTCCAAAAATCACGATCTTCATCTAAATGAAAATTAATCACCTAATCATATAATTAATTTTCAATTTCATGTTAATCTATATGATAGAATATATTTTCCAAAAATCAACATAATCTATATATGTCAAACTATTTGTGTAAAATATGATTTCATTCTAATCAAGACGGATCATATACTAGTGGTAGGCGATTCACGCTTTTTTCCCTTCCATTTTCTGTCCAATCCCTATAGCCTTGCTGGATTTGACATGTTTTCTTTTTCCTAAAACTGTACCAATATTATTATTATAAAATTCTCTTAAATCTAATGATTGTGCTAAAAATAATATTTATAATTAAATATCATATAAACCATAATGGTTATCATTACTATTACACATATATCTATAAAATGAAAAGAGAATTCTCCATCAAATAACAATTTCTAATGTTAAACATAAGGTTATATATACCTTAAATATCTATCAATATGTAATATATGTTTCCAAATGTACTCCCATCACATGAAACCTCAAGAGATTATTATTGAATTTAATTATATGACCATTTATAAATATAACACTACATCGATGAACATGAATCACTTTCTGTAAACACAATAATCATTAATCTTTATTAATAATCTATTTACCTTGATTTTCTATATTATTTATTAATATTTCATTAAATTATGAATCACGTACAACTATTCAATAACTTTAAAACATATTCTATGATATAATTCAAACCTTTATCATGACATATAGAGTTTCCTCATGTATAAAATTAATTTCATTATTCGTTGATAGAAACTTATCTATACTATCTTAATGATATTGTTCTTAATCATTCCCAATAATAAATCAGTTTTCATAATTAAAATACTTACCATATTTAAATCAATTTATTAACTCCATGGGATGATTTTTAGTCCCCTTCATGACGTGAAATTAATTATTTCTTTTTTGTGGTTGATCACTTATTTTTTTCCCTATTTTACTATACACAAAATGTAGTCTTTTTCTTTTATGACCATTTCAAAGATTTGACATCCCCTACTCTTAAAAAATAGCTCATTTAATATTTTTTACATTTAAAATTATCACGTTAAATTACATGGAACATCATATCTCTCTTGTTTAGTGTGTTAGGAATCTTACATAGTTTCATGTTGTTAATAATAACTCATTACAATCAATTAAGAATAACCAAAATATATTTTACTAAAAAAACCCTTATATTTGGTTTCAAATTGAGAAAACCACCTCATTTTACTTCTCATACAATAATAATTTATTTTCTCATGGATCCAGCCATTTATTCAAAAACATGTTAGTGTGATTATATTATATAAACTATAATAAACAATATTATGTGGATGATAATTATAAAAATACCATTTACTAGGACATTAAAAATTAAACATATTATATTTATGAAAAATAACAATAATTACATAGAGTATACTAACCGTTGTTGTTATAGATGAGTTTTTAATTTAGCATAAATGACCACCTAACATCTAAAGTCATCTAAATCCCCTAGTAATTCCAACAATGACTACTAATGAATAAATATTACATAATATTTATTTTTTAGTCAACAATTAATTATCATAAATTTTATGATGTTTGTATAATTATAGGTTTATATACTTCAGTCTAAAATCATAAAAAACAATATATTACAATATAGGAACTTTTTATCAGCATCTATTTTAAAAAATAATTCAAACGTTAAAAAATAAGTTTTATTTTCATGAAAAATAATCGTAGTATTCAACTAGAAATATGATATTACGTTAACCTAATTTAAATCTAAGGAAATATATATTTAAAAAAATCCATTAGCACACAAGGCTATGTAAGGAACAAAAAAGAAGAAATCTATTTGTCTAGTTGAAAACATGAAACCCATGAAATTTTTACCTTTATCTAAAAATTATCTGAGATAATGAGTTAAATAATATACATTTTAAAATCACACACATTGTTTTTTCAAATAAAACTTTTAAACCCCATTTAATGAAACTAAAATCCTTGTATAGAAATGATTGAAATAGTATTCAAAACATCATTGAAATTAATGCAAAAAATGTCTAGAGTCTAGTTAAATCTATAAGAGAAACCCTCTGGTAACTCCATGAATACTTCATATCATGATTATTATCATTAACCAATGAGTTAGTGTGCTATGTTGAGACTCACCTATAATATCATGATCAATAATGGGAATTTACCATTTATATCTTGAGATATAATGGGGTTCATCCCATCATATGATAATCTATAATGGAGATCAACCCATAATATGATGATAAATAATGCGGATAAACACTTTATATATGATATATCAATATAACCTATTGAAATACATAATTCTAGTGTATCATATCTTGAATAATCTATTGTATTGTTGTACGTTTCATCATAAACCATTAAAAACTCATTTATCAAATATTTAAAAATTGATTTCGATATAAAATACCCAATTATTTTAATAATTCATTTTCAATACCAAAATACATAGAAAAAGAGAAAGATGTGTTTTTATGAAGAAAATCGTAATTTTTTGAAATTTTGTCAAAAATAAAATAACTTATATCATGATAAGCAAGATATTTGTCACTTTATAAGTTATAATAGGACATTCCTTTTTTATTTTGTAATGAAATGAAAATTTATCCTAAAAAATATTGAATTTGAAAACCTTATAGATAAATTCAAAAGATACATACACTTTCTTTAATGAAAATATCATTTCCATATAATTACATTCATTAAATCATTTTGAAAACATAGACACTATAAAGATTCAAACAATTATAAATAAAATTCCCATTGAAATAAATTAAATATCTTATTATATAATATTTTTATAGAAAACAGATTCCATTATTTTGTTTTATTATATCGATTTATAATTTAGTTAATGTTGATTTTCATTACCATTGATAAATTAGTCATTGAATAGTGATAACATGATTAGTATAAATATCATGTTTCCAAAAATCCAATTGACATAGACAAATGATGTGATGGCCTCAACTAGTAGGATTTTACCATAGAAACAAATTTATTAGATAATTTGGGAGAGATATTATTTCTAGGATTTTTCCTAGACCAAGGCCATTCTGAGATCTAATAACATAACCATGAGAGAAGTTATTTATGGGATAATTTTAGGCTCACCCATGTACGTTGAATGATCCCCTGAAATACCCACTGTCGCAAACGTTACTCTTATGTATTATTTTTATGTACTAAAGATATATTTATTAAGACCCTACCAATAAGAATTTGAATATTAATATGTATAAAATAATGACTATATTCCCATCATGATATTGCTACTTTATAAATTATTTTTAGAACCAAAATTGTAATTTTGATTAATATTAAAAGTAAATAAATTAAATAATTAATTAATATATATTTAAAATAATTAATATTTTAATGGAATATTATTATTAAATAATATTTATCAAACATAAAATATCACATAATTTTTTTGATGTCAAATGTTATTTTTATCAGGGTTTAGAAACTTTTATTGTCAAAAACTAATCATTTTCAATAAATTTGTTTTTATATTTAAAATTTAAAATTCACATATTTATAATAATATTTTTGTAAAATGAATATTATTTTTGGAATTAGGATGTCTAAATTATCCAACATTCAATTTTTTATAGTTTTCTTAGATTGTGGAATATTCAGGGAATAAATAAATAGCGTATAATTATACGTAGTGTTTTATGACATTATAATGACCCAAAATTAAATAATAAGTAATATAAATGGAATATAAGAAATAATACATTCTTTACTGATAAAATAATTTCATTTTATGGTAATTTTATTTATATTGTAAATCCATTATGAATCCTCTAGGGATTAAAATATATTTTAAGATTTTCAAATCATTATTTTAAATGTGTAACACATATCAACATCACTAAGAGAAATATATTAACTATTTCAAAACATATGCATGTAAAAAAATTTAATACAATCCTAATTTTTTCAAAACCATGGGAAAGAACCATGGTAACGGTTTTTGGTTTTTGATATTTTATTATGTGGAGTCCAAAACCTAAATAATAACTAAATCTCCCTCCTTTCCTATATTAATAAACACAATATCCCAATTCACATTACAAAAAATTGATGGATAACATACTTTTTATTCCATTAACTTATTAGTTTCCTCTCAAGGCTTTCTAAATCCTTCAACAATCCTCTCTCATTTCATTGGGGTCACAAACTCATGTAATGTAATTTCCACTCTCCTCTTTTATTAAGCACTCCTTTTATGTAATGTCATTTATTTTTCATTTTATTATAATCTTATCTGATATTACATATTTCATTTGCTGTAAATTTGATTAAAAAATGATGATATCTACCTTTCAGTATAATTAATCATTCCATGATCCCTTATGTACTCTTGTTACCATGTCAAAGTGGCATAACAATTTTTATGTCTTTTCAGGTTTATTCATTACCTTATAACATCTATTTACAAATTTTAATTGTTGTGATATGATTTAACATTTAACTTTTACTACCCATATTATGTTAAAATAATTAGAAGACTCTTTATATCTCATCATCCATTTTATAAATTTTTAGAAACACTGGAATGCTGCTGAAATGTCACTACAATTGTACATGAAAAAATAATTGTGTTCTGAATTCCATACTCATTTTTTTCTATCAAGGGTATTCACCTCCATGAAAATATACATCATTATTGGGGAATTAAATTTATTTATCCTATATTCCGTGAACTTGGAATAAATTATGATGTTTAATGAGTCTATATTGTATGATCTATGTGGAAAACATAATCATGATAATGAAATGATTTTAATTGGTTCATCCAGATAGTGATCCAATGAACTTGTTAATGTTTAGTATCATGATACATCATATTGGGATAGGGGTGTAGCTAATTCATTAATGGAACTTTTTACACCATGTTGCATTGGCAGATTTAGCCTTGACTTTTGTTTATGATATAATATTTTAAATTTTTTCCACATTTTCCAGGTGATGATTATAATGCTATAAAATTCCTTATTAATCATATACCTTTTATTCATTATTGATATAAAAATTCTCTAACATCTATTATATTATACATGAAATGAATTTTTTATTCCCTTAATTGGATTTATAACTCATCCCTTGCATATGTTTTCCCCAGGAAATCCCATGTAGTTTTGCATTCAAAGGTGTATTTTTAGCATGTTAAATAATGTTTTAATAAAGATGTTTTATTCTATATTTTATTTTATTATGTAATGCACCTAATTGACACATATAATATTCATATTTATCATCAAGGTTTTATTTTATTTACTATTTTATAGTATCTCATGTATTATTATGTGATAAATAGATATGTTGTTATAGTTGGTATAAGAGGAAATATATAGTTATTTTTTGGGGTTATGTTTATAAAACACAAGTGAAAGCCTTGGAATTAGATAATTTTAAAGAAATATATATGGATAAGACTATGTATAATAAAAAATACATAACTTTTGGTATGTATAGAGTATTTGGATTATTAATAATATATATTCCTATCTAGATACTAAAAATAGAAATGGTTCTGGTATAGATGTACATAGTTGTAATTAATACAGCAAAATGTTTAGGGCCTCACATGGTGTAATTTGGTACATGATATGATGCCTTAGTATACACCTAGTTTGAATCAGTAGGGGGATATTCTTTGAAAAATTAATAGGCTCATTATGAACCATTATTAAGGGGAAAAAATTCCCATTAAAATATATGTTATCAAATTGATCATTGATAACATATATTGAAGACTAGAAACTCATATGTTATGGAGATTAAATGATATTTATATGTTTTCCATTAAATTTCATTGTATTTACTTCTATTAATATAATTTTTTAAAAGTAATCATCCTGGAGAATATATTGGATAAAGTAGAACCAGAATCAAAATTATAAATGTAGGGTTATCGTCAATCATTCTACACATTCATTTATATCAAAACGGTTTAGTAGAACTATTCGAACACCACCACAAATCATAGAAGTTATGATATTTGTGACAATGGAAAATTGGAAAATTATTTCACCCCATGAATATATATTATCCACTACCATAATTTGTGGGATTAAATTCCCGAAAATCATTGACATGCCCACCTAGGAGGAATTTAATGAAATTAATGTTATGGATTGGCTTTCCCTATATAGAGGCAACATAATTTTGTTCCATCATGAATGCACTACTTGTATTGTAAATCAACCACCAATTATGTACATGTTCATGTATGAGGATGTATATTATTTAAAACCATCATATCATGTATGGGTACTATGTCCCTATGAAAACAAATATCTAGATAAAATGACTAATATTAAGAAAGGGGTCATCCTATAAGACATTCCTATTGTGAGAGAATATTATGTTGTGTTTCCTGAGGAATTTCTGAGACTTCCTCCTACCTGATAGGTCATATTTTCAATTGATTTTATACCTGGGGTGTTGATAATATCAATGACTCTATCTGTGATGGTTTTTGCGAAACATGATGTGACGAGGAAACAAATAATAAGAATCTAGATAAAGAATTCATATTCCCATGTTCTTCACCAAGGGGTGCACCAGTCCTGTTCATCGTGAAGAATGTTGGGTCAATGCACTTTTTCATTGAATATAGTGAGATCAAAAAGATCATGATAATGAAAATGTATCCTTTCTTGTGAATTCATGACATGTTTGATAATCTACATAGAGTACAATACTTATCCAAGGTGGATCCATGGTCGGGATATTATTTGTTTTATTGGGAATAAGGAGGATAACCCAATGATAGTTTCTAGTACAAAGTAAAAACACTATGAGTGTATGGTTATGATGTTTGGACTCACTAATGCTCGATAAAACATCAGGGACTTGATTTATAGAGTATTTATAGATTACCATTGAAATTTTGGGTATCCTTTATAAATGATATTCAAATATACTCTAAAATAAAGGAGGATCATGAGGAAAAGTTGAACACTATGCTACAACCCTTACGAAAGGAGAATCATTATGACAAGTAAATCATGTGTGAGTTCTTGTTGAACAAATTAACTTTCTTGTGGAATATCATCACAAGTAAAGGGATATATGTGGATCCTTCAATGAAAAAGTGATTTATTGATGGAAAATTCCAACATTAGTGATAGATATTCATATTTTCCATTGGTTAACTGGATATTATTTGTGATTTTTGAGAGGTTTATCTTGATTTTTAAACCCTATTTACAACATAACATAGAAGGGATTGAGGTTTTCATAAAATCATGAATGTGATGAAAGATTTGTGTAGTTGAAAATAAAGATTATCACTACCCCTGTGCTTAGACTACTGTTATGTGGGAAATGTGTTTTTATTTTTAGTGATGCATCGAAGAAGGTATTAGTGTATGTGTTGATGAAAAATGAAAAATTCATTCCCTACTCCTCACGGAGGTTTAAAATTTTTGATCAAAACTATCTCATGCATGATCTAAAGTTGGAATATATGATCATTGCATTGACATTTTTTTGGCATTATCTTAATGGGAAAAAATTTTAGAAATATACAGATCACAAAAGTTTTAAATTTATATTCAAAAATAATGAGATGAATATAAGACATTAAAGATGGTGAGAGATCATCAGGTGTTATATCGGCTCCATCCGCTACTATCCTGGGATATTGAACCAATTAGAGGATGATCTAATTATAAAGGATCAAAAAATTATATCATCAATGATAATTGAGAATAATATGATGTTATTGGATATGATGAGGACATACATGGTAATAATAATGAAATAAACATCATCAATCATTTCACAAATGATTCCTCAACCGTCTCTTTTTGAAAGGTTAAAGGATGCTCAGAAAGATGATGTGGAAATACTAAAGGGAGTTGAGAATTTATTTAAAGGTAATTCTTTAGATTTCAATGTTAATGAAAAATGAAATGTTAGATTTGGGTCAAGACAATGTGTTCCATCAAATCCTATGTTAAAAAATGAAGTATTGGATGAGCACATAGTTTGAATTTCACTATTCCCCCTGGAAACATGAATATGTATCAAGATCATTGAAATCACTATTGGTGGGAAAACATAAAGAGGTAGATGAATGAATATACCTAGAGTTCCTGGTATGTCAGAAAATGAAGGATGAATGGATGATGACTAAGGGGATGATGCAACCATTACCCATTCCAACATGAAAATTAGACAACATCACCATGGACTTTGTCACTAAAAATAAGAAGACATACAAAGGAAACAATTATATCATTGTTGTTGTGGATTTTCTTACAAATATTGCACACTTAATTGTTATTTCAGAGGATTTTTCACTAGATCAACTAGTATTGATATACTATATATAAGTGGTATAGATAAATGGAGTACCCCTATCGATTATATCCAATTGAGTTCCAATATTCACCTCCAGGTTTTCGAAATGTATTAAACATACTCTAAACATAGAGATGATATGTAATACCACCTATCAACCCCAAACAAATTTCCAATATGAGAATATTGTTGAAACACTATTGGATATGTTGCTATCATAGTGTATGGACTTCAAAGGAGGGTGGGAAAAATATCTAGCCATGTCAAGTTTTAAAAAAACAATAGTTTCCACTCAATTAAACAAATAGATCCCAATGATGCTCTTTATGGGAATATGAGAAGAACACTATCATGTTGGGATGATGTTGGGGAACAAAAACCTCTAGGTACTAAATTTTCTAAAGAAATTGTGGATATTATTAAGTCCATTCAGAACCACATGAAGGCTCCCTAGAGTTAACGAAACAGCTATGCAGACCATCTTCAATGTGACATGGAGTTTTATTTTTGATACATGATACTCATCTGTGCATCAATATGGATTTAATTTTTTATATTATTGAATAAGGGAAAGCATGTTCCAACTTATATCATCCATTTTGAGATCCTTTATCGCATGAGATTAGTGGCCTATCAACTAGCACTCCTAGTGTACCTATTTAATTTTCATAATTTATTCCATGTATCCCCCTTAAGAATGTACATACCAGACCCCACATATGTTTTTAATACATAGGAGTTACCATTAGAGAATGCTATTTCCTATGAATAGAAGCAAGTGAAGATCTAAGATTATAGAGAATAATTTCTATGAAATAAATCTATGTCCCTAGTCAATGATGTATGGAGATAGCACCAGTTTGTATAAGTGATATAGGAACCAAAGGAGGTAATTAAATTGATAAATCCTCATATATTTTAGTGTGGTAAAAGAAAATTATGTTGGGAAAACTTCTTAATAGGTCAATATTGTAATGAACCAAACTGTTATAAGTAAAATTCTCATTTAGATTCAATTAAATGTATTATTATAAATTTGGTAATAGAAAAAAATGAACATATTTTATTTTATTTAATCCAATTTTATTTTAATGATTGGTAAGTATCTTTACCATTGATAATATCATTGTAGAAAAGTGATCAAATAATTTTTGTAAATATAATGTTTTAAGAAATACAATTGGCAAAAAAATGGAAGTGATGGACTCATCCAGTATGATGATACACTATGAATCCCATTTATTGCAGTATATAAGGGAAATTTAATTTCTTATAATTTTCCTATAAAAATATCATGTAAATATCCAATAATATAACCATGATCAAAATCATTTACGGGGGAAGATCAAGCTCATCAAGATCACGACTGAAACCGTGTTTGTTAAATGACCCCATGAAAGCCCCACCATCGTGAAAATGATTCTTATGTATTATGGTGGTAAATTAAATAAATATGTATCAAGAACATTTCAATAGTAATATGTAAATTATTTTGAATAATATTATAAATATATTATCATTGTATTATTTATTCCTTGTAAATTATTTTTAAAATATGTTTTTTGTAATATTAAAATTCAAATAAAGAATTTATGAATTAATAGATTTAAGAAATAAAAAATATTCTAATGGAATATTATTATTAAAAAATATTTATCAAATATAAATGATCATATAAATTTAATGATGTTAAATGTAATTTTTGTTCAGTTTCAAAAACATTTATTGTCGAAACCCTATCATTTTCAATAAATATAAATTTTTTAGACTGAAAAATAACATATTTAGAAAATAATTTAAATTAAATAATTATTAAATTTGAGATATGGATGTAAAAATTATCCAATTGTGAATTTATTATAATTTTCTAAGATAGCTGAGTGTTCGGGTCAAAATAAAATTCTGTATAAGTATACTTTATGTTTTTTGACATCATAATGACACTGAAATAGTATAATAAGTATAATATTTGGTATAAAAGACCATATATATGTTTTCATCTTAAAATAGTGTTATTTTATTTTTATTTGATTTAATTTTTATTTCCATTATGAATCCTCCAAGTCTTATAATATATTTTATGATTTTAAAGTCATTTCTATAATAGTGATAATCACCATCACATCACTATGTTTAATATTTTAACAATTTAGAATTTGTACATATAAAATATTTTACAAAATACCATTTATCATAAAAAATGTACATAACCCATGGGGTGGATTATGGTTTTGGATATTTTATTACGTAGAGTCCAAATCCTATATAATAATGAAATTCCCATCCTTTTATATATAATCCCACCAAATCTCTCATTTCTCTTGAATAAAACACTTTTGAGCTCGTCCATTATCATCCATACACACCCTATTGTCTTTTTAATGTGACATAAAGCCTTCAAGAAGCCTTAACAACGAATTTTGTGTCATTCACTCAAGTATGTGATTTTCAACTATCCACTTTTATCAAGAACTCCATTTAGGTTATGTACATTATTTATCATTTTATTATGAGTGGAAATGATATTCCATATTCCCCTTACTATAAAATTGATTATTAAATTATAATATCATCCTTTCACAATCATTGATACTCCAAAAATCATTTATTAACACATGCTACCATTCTGAAATTTTATAAGGATCCTTTTCTCTGTTCATGCTTCTTTATTATATTATGCCTTATATTTCCCAATTTTAAATATTTAGATGTGCATTTCTATGTCAATATTACTTCCCATATAATGTATAAATAATTAAAGGACTATTTCCATCTCATCATCATTATTTATTAAATTTTATGTAATGCTGTTATGCTTCTGAAAGTTCACCGTGATTTTATGTGACAAAATTATTGTGTAGTGAATACCATACCAATTTTTTCTGTCTAGGTTATTCACCATCGTGAATATATACTTATTTATTGAGGAATTACATGTATTTATTACACATTCATTTATCATGGAATTAATTATTATATTGAATGAATCTATATTTTATGAATTGTGTGGAAAACATAACCATGAGAATGAAATTATTATGATCAGTGCACCCAGATAGTGGTCCAATGTGATGTCTAATGTTAATTATCATGATTTTTCAAGTTGGGATTGGGTTGTATCTCATTCCATTATGGGTAATTTTCCAAAATTAATTTCTTTGTATATTTATCCATTACTTTTGTTTATGATGTAGTGTTTTATATTGTTTCCACATTTCCAATGTTATTATTATCATTGTGTATAATGCCTTATTATTCGTGTTTCTTTTGTTAATCATTGATATACCAATTGGCTATCATGTATTATCTTCTTCATGTTATTCATTATTTTCCTAGACATGGCATTATAGATCATTCCTATCTTATTTTTTTCCATTAGATATCCTAAATAGTTTTTTTGTTCGAAGGAGTATTTTGAGCATGTGAAATAATTTTTTTTAATGAAATTGTCATATTCGTTATTTTATATTGTTTTGAAATGCTTCTAATTCATAATACAATAGACATATAAATCCTAAAGGTTGTTTTATATGTATTCTTATGTAATAAATATTGAATTAATGTGTAATAAATAGAAGTGATTTCATAGAAGTTGAAGTGAATTATAATAAATACTAATCAAAAATATTTGAAACAATATTTTATGTTATATTGTCATTTACCTTCAATCCAAATAATCTGAAAAATTATTTATTTTCATAAATAATAAACTATTATATATAATTTAATTTCATAATAATCATATATACATTTATTATTCCTTTCATTTTATCTCTTACCATTCTATAAATTATTAGATAATAGTTTTTGTTCACTTCTGTTGTTTTGATGGTATGTGTCTTACATGTCCAAAATCATATTAGTATGTTCAAACTGGTTAATGTGGTAATTATTCCATCATATCTAGTACTATAATTGTTGAATAATTTTTATTTTTAGATATATATTAAACATCTATAACCAATCATAAATTATTTTTATGAAATATTAACTACATTATAATCACGGAGATGGTTTCCAAACATAAATATTAGTAACATTTACATTTTTCAAAAATTATAATGCAAATTATGAAAGATATATTATAAAATTTCATAAATATAATAATATAACCAATATTATATAATATTTAATATATAATTATATATGTTATCTATGTGTTGGGGTGATGAAAAAAATATATCACCTTGCTTCGTAGAAGTGGTACTCAACAAGTAGACATGAATGACGACATCATCTTTTAGTGAGTGGAAGGGTAAGGAATATAATTATATATATTCTTCTAATAATGAAAAATATGTCATTAATCCCATATATAAACATTAATTTCATCTTTATAACTATTATTGAAAGGTGATGATGAAAAATTAATTATGCAAGTTCCGGAGAAGATAGGCCATTATACACCTAAAATATTGATTAGTATCCCATTATATTAAAGTGGAAATGATTGTAGGTTATCATATTAAAATAATATTATATATATATGTGGGTTATATTATTGATATAACATCTTCATGGTTTAATAATTTTCATGGAGGTGAATGAATTAACAAAAAAAATTCAATGTTATGAATGATACCACTTCATTGGACCACCTCATTATGATTATAAGAAAAGCCTTCATAGATTAGATTTTTGATCAAAAAAACTATAATAGGACATGGTTCGATAGGTATAAATTTAATTTATTTAATTATTATAAAAAAATAATATAAGGCTTTCAGAGTGGAGGAGAAGAGGTGGCTTTTATGTAGTGGAGAGGACTCATTTTTATGTTTCGAGAAAAAGTATACACGTGATTTTTAAAAAGTGAAAAACAATAAAAAAAATGGACCATGATAAATAATAATATGATATATTGTCAAAATATGTACATAAAATATCATTTAATATTGTTTTTGGGTCATTTTAACAAATAAAATTTTTATTTAACCCCTGGTAAACTCGATTAAACCTTAATCACCATAAAAAATAAAAACAATTTTCACTTTTAATTATGAAAAATAAATTAAAATTAACATATTATAAAATATTAATTATTTTGAATAAAAAAATGAATTTAATTATAATTATTTTAGTTCATTAAATTTTTTCGATTTAATTTCAAATTAATCATGCATATGTGATGAAAATGTGGTTTATCTTGAAATGTATTTTTTAGCATAAAATGATTTCATATAAACTCAATGACTATTTATAATTATTATATGAATTTAAAGAAATATTTATAGATATAAATTTTATTAATTCCATATAGAACATTCCACATTAGTGGTTTTTATAATTACTTAAAACGGATAATAATTATGCACTTTAAAACAGTTTTCATAGGAAGGCATTTTAAAACCCAAAAATTATTTTTAAATAAAATCATTTAAAAATAACATTCAAATTTTATTATTCAGCTTAAATATAACTAAATATTAAAAATTCCCATGAATAAAATTTCAAATAATAATGTGAGTGTTAAACTAAATATTTTATTGAATAGAAATGAATGTTTAAAAAAAATTGTTGTTTTCAATATTAATTGGAAAATCAATATTTATGTTAAAAATAAAAAAAGATCCCCCTAAGTTTTTTTTAATGTCAAAAAATATATAAATTTTATAACATAAATTTTCATAAATATTTGATTTTTTATATAATATCATTATAAAAATTATTTAAAATTATTGTTTAAGAAAACATATTTATGAAGATTAATGTTACATAAGGTGGATTTTATTGAATATTTAACAATAACTTATCAATAAATTTATATTGAGTATAAAATTTATATAAATATTTCTTATATTAGTAAATTCTATTAATACATAACAATTTAACAGCTTGGGAATAATGTTCATATTTAAATATTTATATTCTATGGTTCATTTATGTTCAGTTTTGGGTATATTGTTCTTTATCTAACATAATTATGTTCATTTAAAATATCATTTTGGAATAGTGAGTCTACAGATCAAACTATCAACAGTTTATATAACGACCCATACTTTACATACATTTTTATTAATTCAGAATTGAAGTGTACTTATTACAACATAAAACAAAACCATGATAAGACCATATAGGTATAGTGTCTTTAGAAATTGTGAAACCTAAACAACTTGTTCATAAAGCATCTACATTGTCTCTTGTTTATTTCATCATATCTAGTGTTCCTTTCAGCACATCCTACTTAATACCCTTCTTCCTAACCTGGGGAAAATAAAACATACAAAAGGGTGAGCACACATGCACAGTAAGGGTAAATAATGGAAATATCAATCATATCATATTCACAAGAACATATGATTTTGAAAATCATAACCTTCACAAGAGATCATAATATCATAACATGGGATAAATCATAGTAGTGAAATTGAATCCCAATAATCATAACATAAAACATGAAACTTTGTGTCATACACACATAATCATAGAAAATTATTTCATATTTGTCAATACTCATTTCCAAGACTATCATAGCGGACAATGTCCATTTCTGAATAAGAGTTCACTCCTCATTCCAATCCTGTATCACTGAACGGGATTAACTTGACGTTCCAGCCATGTCTATCTCATGAGATATAAATCTATACCCAATGCATTTTAGGGAGATATAGGTCCCACCCATCACATAATGGAAACATTCTTATGTGTGCCACAAAATCGTAAATCATATATCATTTCATAACCTATGTAATAAAAATGGTATTCTTAAACATCGTGCCATCATAACATAATCTATATAAGATAAAAGGACTTCTTAAAAAAATAATTCCATCATAACATAATCAAATAAATGTAAAATTAGGTATAGAAACATACCTATATATTATCTTATATTGAAAATAAATTTGATAAAACACTTGAACTCCATTCTTGAGGAAAATATCCTTTCTACTTCAAAAACATTTTTCCTTTCATAACATGTCATACAAATTTAAACTAAAAGAAGTTAATTAAAAATAAACTTGAAACCTTGTAAAATAAGAATCATGGAAATATTGTTATATGAATTCAAAAAAATAAATTCACGCCGTATAAGTCTAAAAATATTATTCTCATACTTTGGCTGTAAAAGTCAACAAGTATATCCTACTGAAAACGACAAAAGACTTATTTCATATCTTTTACTAAAATTTCACCAACAGGAAAATTTGGATTTAAAAAAATATAAGAGGATAGAAATAATATTACATATTGAGGAAACATGGATGTGAATGATAAATATGACCGAGTAAATTATGAAATATAAACAATATCAGATAAAAATGAGATTGTGATATTTTACCTTACCTTAGGTCTGATATGGTTCGTACGTATCTGATCCTCCCCTTCCTTGGGTTATTACATTTGATTTGATCAGAAGGGATCCTTAGGTTGGATTTTTGACTAAAGGAAGGCCTATAACATGAATGGAGAACAGATAAGAGGGTATTTGGGCAGGGTTTGGCCGAGCCAAATGGCTTTGGAAGTATGAATTAGAGAGAAGGGGGAGCACCCATTTATAGGAGGGGTGAGGGGCACCTTAGGAAAATTAGAAAATATTTTTTATAATAAATTTATATTCAGTTTATAATGGCTCCAAAGTAACTTATTTCAAGGCTAGGGTGGGGATTGGTCGAAATAATGTTAACCAATAGGTTTTAGACAAGTTTATGTTACCATTTTACCCTTATCATTTATATTTAACTCTGATTTAAATAATTTAACTTTTACCGTTCTTCTTGTATTCTTACACTATATGGTTAATAAACATACTAAAAACTACCAATATAACCCCAATTGGTTTATTAATATCATATATATTATTATATAAGTCATTTTTCTGAACCTTATATTTTTAGGAAAAGAATATCAATTAATAATTTAATATTTGTTTTAAAAACTCTTTTATGTCAATTTTGACACTATTTGGTATTTTGTTTTTTTATAAATTCATAAATTCATTATAACATCGAAAAAATCATCTACACAACTATAATATGTTATTTTAACCTATAAAATTAGTTTAACTTATAAAAATTCTCAAATTACATTTATTTGGTTATTTATAATTTCAATTATGTTAATATTTCATTAATAAGAAAATTACTGCATCATCATGGTGTCATAAATCAATTAAATTATTTAATGTCTAAAAATTATAAATAAAATACCATTTTGTAGGAAATCTTTTTTTCTTTCTAATGAATATTTATATTTGGATTTATCTTTTTTATAACGCTATATTAAAATTTCTTTACTTATTAAACTTTGATTTTAATTCTTTTAACTCTTCTTTGAATTAAATAATAATAAATGTCCTAATATAATCCAATATGATCTAAATGTTCATAATTTCTTCCTAAAGTTGTTTTTGGTCGAATTACACTTACACAATAGAATTAGGACATGTCTTAGGGTAATAATAATATCATTTTTACCCATAATTACCCTATTTATTTTTAACCATGGTAAATAAAAGTAAAAAGTTATTTTTCACCAAAAATTATTTTTATCTTATTGAACCACATTTTACTTACTGATATCAACTGTGTCTCTTGGATACTTGAACTTCCAATCATAGAAGTGGTAAAATTATGTTTTATGTAAATTTGAAAATTCTCTTAAGAGGTGGGTAAAAGACGGCAAAAAGTTCAATAAAATTTTCATATATCTAAATTTATTATAAAATGACTCCAATGAATTACATTGAACTTATATAGGTATTGTGTATCAATTTTGACCTAAACTAAAATAAATAATTATTTAAAAAAAAATTCGTTTTTAAACTATAACTTAGAGTTTTTCATTATTAATAAAAAATTGAATGTTTTTAGAAAAATATCAAAATTTCACCCTAAGATAATTTCGATATTTAGAATCCAAAAGTAAAGTCCATTTTAAAAGATAAAATTTTAAAAATTTCAAAATTTTGGTATTACAATTCATAATGATAAGCTATTATTAAAACTAGCCGTTATGAATAGTAATAACCACTTTTTGAAATTTTGTAAATTTTATTTTTCAAAATGGACTTCATTTTTGTATTCGGAATATCGATATTAGCCTAGGGTGATTTTTTGGTATTTTTCTGAAAACATTCAATTTTTGATGAATAGTGAAAACACCGGCGTACTATTTAAAAACCGACTTTTTATTTAAATAATTATTTATTTTATTTAAATTTATTTTAGGTCAAAATTGATACATAATACCTATATATGTTCAACGCAATTCATTGGAGTCATTTTATAATAATTTTAGATATATAAAAATTTTATTGAACTTTTCAACGTCTTTTAGGCCCACTTGAATTAGATTAGGACATTTATTATTAATTTATTTAAAGAAGGGTTAAAATAGTTAGAATCAAAGTTTAATAAGTAAATAATTTTTAATATAGGGTTATAAATAAGATAAATTAGACTATAAATATTCAATATAAAGCTAAAAATATTTCATACATAATGGTATTTTATTTGTAATTTTTAGACTTTATCTAATTTAATTTATTTATGACACAATGATGATGGAGAAATTATCTTATTAAAGAAATTTTGACATAATTGATGTTATAAATACCCAAACTAAGTTAATTTGAGACTTTTTATGAATTCCAATAATTTTCTATTTTAATATGACATGTTAGTGTTGATTTAATTAACTTTGTTCGAACTGATCATTCTGTTATGATTTTCACAAAAATCAATTACCAAATAGTCTCAAAATTGACATAAAATAGTTTGTAAAACAAATATTTTATTATTAATTGTTATTTTATTCCTAAAAATCTATTGTTCGTCCAAATGACTTAGATAAGGTTATATATATTAATAATAAACAACTTGGGGTTCATTTGGCTTGTTATGGTATGTTTATTAACCTTATAGTGTAAGAACAAAAAAAGGCACAGTAAAAGTAAAATTATCTAACTTAAAGTTAAATCTAAATGATAAGGTTAAAATAGTAAACTAAAATTGTCCAAATTCTATTTTATGAGAGGCTTTCTACCCATCTCCACCTTAGTTTCAAAATAAATCAATTTGGAGCTATTTAAAACCGAATATGGCTTTATAATAAAATAATATTTTTAGTTTTTCCAAAGATTCCCCTCTCCTCCCTTATAAAAGGGAACCTCCTCCCTCTCTTCCTCACACCACATTGAGCCTTCAAGCTTGGCCAACCCCTGCCAATTTCTCCTCTCCACTTCCCTAGAAACATTCAAGAGGTCCTGGTCTTCTTCAAAGACAAATTTTAGTGCCCTAAAAGGAGGTCTCAAAGAAGCGCTTCAAAGAAGAGGTAATGTCTGTTACCGATTCATTCAACTTTATTTCTTCTTCCACGTATTATTATTTAGTTTTTTCATTATGAATTAATAACATCAGTATCACTCGTATACAGATATGTTATTATAAGTATGAAAAAACCCTATTTCACTATCTATCAATCCTACAGAACATGAAATCACCGCGCGTGCGTACGTACGGAATACCGTCTCCACGCCATGGTGTAATCTATTTTCCACCACCACCTTACTTGGATGGGTATAATGGTGTAAATAATGAATATATATGATTATTGTAAAGTGATATTGATTCTGAAATATTATACATACACTCCATTACAATTTCACGATCATGGGAACGATATCATCGCTCGTGCGTACGTACGGAATACCGTCTTCAAGATGTGATGTGACACGTTCTACATGATCTTAATTGCATAATTATTATATAAATTAAGTTGATGAATGAATATGATATATATTACACTGATACAAATCTTTAAATGATGTATCTATAACCTACAGAGAAGAATACGAATTTATTCGACAAAACACGCATAAGAACAAAAAGTAATAAACACCCGAATAACAAGTAGCAATGAAATATTACTAATAATAATATAAGAATATGACCATATATGATATCATAACAATGAATATGATTCTAGAATATGTCAATTACATTATTTAAATCATTATACATGAGGTTCGGACACTTACGAAGCAAATCGGACCTAAGGTAAGGGAAAATCTCATAATCTCACTTTTATATGAGATTGTTTATACTTCAAAATTTACTGGGGAATATTATCATCCACATCCATGTTTCCTCAATGTGTAATATTATTTACATCCACATACAGTTGTTTAAATCCAATTTTACCCTTCGGTGAGTTTTTAGTAAACCATATGAAAGGAATATTTTGTCGTATTTCGTACGAGGTACTTTTTGACTTTTCTAAAAAAAGAATGAGAATAATGTTTTTTTAAAATTATACGGCTTGAATGGATTTTAAAATCATTATTTCCAAGAAGCTTCGTTTACAAGTTTTGAAGTAAATTATTAATCAACTTCTTTTAGTTTAGAATTGTATGACATGTTAATAAAGGAAAAGTGTTTTTTTGAAGTAGAAAGGATATTTTCCTCAAGAATGGAGTTCAAGTGTTTTATCAAAATTATTTTCTGTCTAAGATAATAAATGGTTCTATTTCTATCCCTATTATTACATTTATTTGATTATGTTGTGATGGAATTATTTTTATGAATTCCTTTATCTTATATGAATTGTTTTATGATGTCACGATGTTCAAGAATCCCATTTTTATTGAATGGGTTATGTTATGATGTATTGTTTATGATTTTGTGGAACACATAAGAATGGTATCATTATGAGATGGGTGGGGAATATATCTCCATCCAATTCATTTGGTAATGATTTTATATCTCATGAGATAGACATGGCTGGAACTGTAGGTTAATTCAGTTCAGTGAAACATGACTAAAACGAGGAGTGAACTCGGTTCAGAAATGGACTTTGTCCGCTAAGATAGTCTTGTCTATGAGTCTTGACTACTATGAAATGATTATCTATAATTATGTGTGTATGACACAAAGTTTTATGTTTTAAGTTATGATTATTGGGATTACATTTCAGTACTATGATTTATCCCATGTTATGAAATTATGATCTCTTTTGCAGGTTAAGATTTCCAAAAGTTATCTTCTTATGAACATGATATTATTGGTATTTCTTTTGGTTACCCTTACTGAGCATTTCAGCTCACCATTTTTGGTATGTTTTCTTTCCCCAGGTCAGGAAGAAGGTTATTAAGTAGGATATGCCAAAAGGGACTCTAGATATGATGAAATAAATGGGAGGCAAAGTAGATGATTTATGAACCAGTTGTTTATGTTTCCTAGTTTCTAAAGACTCTATACCTATACAATCCTTTCTTGTTTTTGTTATATGTTGTAATAAGTGTGCATCAATTCTGAAGTAATAATAATTTATGTAAATTATGGTTCGTTATAGTTGGTATCAGAGGAAAGGTATAGTGAACCTTTCGAAACTAGGATGTGAAAGCCTTAGTAAGAATCCTAAGGATAAGTATAAGAATAGAACACAATCTTAGTGTTTTAGAAATGGCCATGAATAAACTATGATAAGACCTTAAGTGTGAAATTTTATTCATGATTATGTGGGTTTCCTATTATAATTAGTGTTTCTCACACTATTCTTCTTGGTTTTAGTCAATGGATGGAACCCGAAGTAATCGTGTTAATGCGGAATGCGACGGGCATTGCAATGATTGTCCCCCTGAGCAACCAAACATTATGGGAGCTAGAATGAAAAATCTTATAGCCATGATCACACAACTTTCTCAAGCTATGAATCATGCATGACTTACAAACGAGAAAAGGAAGGAGCAACATTCTGTTGAATCCTTCATGAGGCAGCGTCCACCTTCATTCAGTGGGTCTACTGATCCATTAGTTGCTGAACAATGGATTAGTACTACTGAAAAGATATTTTCAGTTCTTCAATGATCTGAACATGATAAAGTCATCAATGCAGTGTATTATTTGGAAGGATATGCTGATCAATGGTGGAATCTTATTAAGAATATGAGGCAAATGGATGAAATTGAGTCCATGGAATGGGATGAGTTAAAGAACTTATTTTTCAATAAGTACATCCCTCGTATTCTCTGAACAAATATGGAGAAAGAGTTTCTTGAACTGAAGCAAAAGGATGATGAATATGTTGGTACCTATGAATAAAATTTTACAAGACTTTCAAGGTACGCTTCTGGTATTATTATCCAACCTGAGAGTAAGATCGATCGATTCTTTAGTGGCTTAAAACCAAGTCTTATAAGGGAGTTAGACATAAGGGACATCAATAGCTACAAGGAAATCGTTCGATGTGCTATCAAAGATGAGATGGATATTGGAGTAAACCATCAGTCATATGGGTTTGATAAGAAGATAAAATTGAATTCAAAGGAAAATCTAAAGAGAACACTGAAAAGAAGATGAGTTTTACCTTATGCTCAAAGTGTTGAAAGAAACATGGAGGGAGTTGTCTTAAAGGGACAATTAAATGCTTAAAATTTGGAAAGGAAGGTCATCAGGCATTTGAATGATGCAATAATGGGAAGAAAATGTCTAATGATGCAAACAAAGGAAGGGATACACAGAATTAACCTACTACACTTCAATGTTTCAAGTGCAAGGAGATGGGGAATTATGCCATTCAATGCCCAAATCCAAGGGTTGATGATGATGGTCGACGTAAAAAAAATCATAAGGCTAATGACAAAGGAATGTCACATGCAATTTCTATCAGTGATGTATAGTATGATAACGATGTGGTAAAAGGTACACTTAACATCCACTCTAAAGCAGAAAATGTTTTATTTGATTCTGGATCCACCCACTCTTTTTTTTTCTGAAGAATTTTCTAAGGGTATCATCGTATTACCTCAACAATTAGATGTTGAGTTAGCTATGACAACCCCTAATGGAACAACAGTCACATCAAAAGTTTATAATTCTTCTCCGATTGAAGTTTGTCGAAAAGTGCTTCCGGAAAATCTTGCGATCTTTCCTATAGTGGAATTTTATGTGATTCTTGGAATGGATTGACATTCTCTATATGGAGCTCATATCAAATGCCAAAGAAGGGAAGTCACATTTCATATTCCAGATCAATCTATGATCGGCTATCGATGCAAGGATGAACATAACCTTCCAGTAGAAATTTCTTCCATCTTATGGGTCTTGATTCCACTAAATGAGGGTTATTTATCTCAAATGGTTTGTGAGAAACACATGATTAAGAATATGTCCATTGTATGGGAGTTTGACTATGTCTTTCCAGAGGAATTTCCGGGTCTTCCACCAAAACGTGAAGTTGAGTTTTCAATAGAACTCGTACCGGGTGCTTTAACTATTTCAAATACACCTAATAGAATGGCCCCAATTGAGTTGCAGGAATTGAAGAAGCATCTCTAAGAGAATATTGATAAGGGATTCATACACCCTAGTGCGTCACCTTGGGGAGCACATGTTCTATTTGTTATGATGAAATATGGATCAATGGGACTCGACATTGATTATCGAGAACTTAACAAGATCACTATCAAGAACAAATATCCTCTCCCACGCATTGATGACTTATTTGACCAACTATAAGGAGATCAGTACTTTTCGAAGATTGATCTTCATTCAGGGTATCATCAATTAAGGGTCAAAAGGGAGGATATACCAAAGACGACTTTCCATATAAGGTATGTACACTATGAATTTATAGTGATTCCATTTTGTCTTACTAATGCCCCTTCTATCTTCATGGATCTAATGAATAGAGTCTTTAGAGATTATATTGATCTATTTGTGGCAGTATTTATAGATGATATTCATTTATATTAAAATAGAAAGGATGAACATGGAGATCACTTGAGAATTATATTGAAGACCCTGAGAAAGGAGAAGCTTTATGCCAGATTTACAAAGTGTGAATTTTGGCTTCAAAAAGTTGCATTTTTGGGTCACATAATCTCAAAAGAGGGGATATCTATGGATCAAGCAAAAACAAAGGTTATCAAAAGATGGTCGAGACCAACAACAGTAACTGAGATCTGATGTTTTCTTGGTTTGGATGGATATTATCGACATTTTTTGAAAGATTTTTCACGATTATCTAATCCACTCACCATGCTGACTCAGAAAGGAGTTATGTTTGTTTAGATGAAGGAATGTGAAGATAATTTCAAGGAGTTGAAAAGAAGGTTATCCAGTGCACCTGTACTCACACTACCTTGTAGTGGAGAAAGGTTTGTGATCTACAGTGATGCATCCAAGAAGGGTCTGGGGTGTGTTCTTATGTAAAATGATAAGGTGATAGATTATTCCTCATGACAGTTGAAAATCCATGAGAAAAATTACCCAACACATGATTCAGAGTTAGCTGTGGTAATCATTGCACTAAAGATTTGGGGGAATTATCTTTATGGAGAAAGGTGTGATATTTATGCTGATTATAAAATTTTAATGTATATTTTCACACAAAAGGAGTTGAATATGCGCCAAAGAAGATGGTTGGAGTTGATTAAGGATTACGACTGCTTAATTCATTACCACCCTGGGAAAGCAAACAAGGTGGAAGATGCATTAAGTCGACAAGACCATGCTAGTTTATCCATAACGACGATCACAAAAGATCCAATATTTATGGATTTAGAAAGGATGGATATTGGAATTATAATGGAAGGGGAAAATCATATCATTCTCAAATGAATTTTCAACCATCTATACATGGGAAGATTAAAGAGGCGCAGAAAGAAGATGTAGAGTAACAAAAGAAGGTGAGAAATATTCCTGAATTCAACCTTGATTGTGATGGGATAATAATGTTCAGGAATCGGTTTTGTGTACCTCCCATACCAAAATTAAAGATGGAGCTGCTAGATGAGGCTCATAGTTCTTCGTTATCTATTCATCCTGGAAGCACGAAGATGTATAGGGACCTGAAAGAGTACTTCTGGTGGGATGGCATGAAAAGAGATGTTTCTGAATATGTCTCTCGATGCTTGGTTTGTCAGTAAGTTAAAGTTGAGAGACATAAGTCTAAGAGAATGTTACAACCATTACCCATACCCGAATGGAAATGGGAAAACTTCACTATGGACTTTGTCACTAGACTTCCTAAAACATCCAAAGGAAATAATGTTATCAAGGTCATAGTTGATGGTCTTACAAAGTCTGCACACTTCATTTCTATTAGAGAGGATTTATCTCTGGATCAGCTTTCCAGGATATATGTAAAGGAAGTGGTAAGATTGCATGGAGTGCCACTTTCTATTATATCTAATCGGGATCTGAGTTTTACCTCTAATTTTTGGCGATGTCTTCAGCATACTCTGGATACAGAGTTGAGTTTCAACACTGCTTATCATCCTCAGACAGATGGTCAGTCTGAGAGGACAATTCAAACTCTAGAAGATATGTTGAGATCTTGCTCTATGGATTTCAATGGTGGTTGGGATCAACACCTACATTTGGTGGAATTTTCTAATAATAATAGATTTCACTATAGTATTCAGATGGCTTCTTATGAATCTCTCTATGGAAAGAAATGTAGGACTCCGACTTGCTGGGATGATGTTGAGGAAAGAAAGCGATTAGGACCTGATCTTGTTGTTGAAATGGAAGAAAAGGTCAGATCTATTCAACAACAAATAAGAGAAGCTCAGAGTCGACAACAAATTTATGCTGACAACCAAAGAAAAGACCTAGAGTTTAAAGTGGGTGATAAAGTGTTCTTACGAATATCTCCCTGGAAGAGGGTCATGAGATTTGGAAAGAAGGGAATGTTGAGCCCTAGATATATCAGTCCTTTTGATATTTTGGATCGTGTTGGGAAGGTAGCTTACCGATTGGCATTTCCACCAAATCCCTCTCAAGTTCACGATGTGTTCCATGTATCTCTCCTGAGAATGTACATACCTGATCCTTCACATGTACTCAGCTCAAAAGTTGTACCGCTGGAACAAGATCTTTCTTATGAAGAACAACCGATAGAGATTCTTGATCGTAGTGAAAATGTCCTACGGAACAAGACCACTCACTTGGTGAAAGTTTTATGGAGGAACCACCAATTAGAAGAAGCTACATCGGAGCTTGAGGATATGATGAGGGAAAGGTATCCTCATCTGTTTGTTACAAGTGATGAATTTCGAGGGTGAAAATCATTTTAAGGGGGGTAGAATGTAACACCCGAGACTTTTATAAGAAATATTTTGTTTTTATTTTATATAAATCATCAAAGGAATCTTTCACTACACACATCACTAGCTTGGCTTGATTTACACGCAATCACGACCTTCATCGATAGCTTGCGTCGTACGTAATACTGAGTTTCACTAAACAACGATATGTTATTATTAAAACTAGCAATTATGAATAGTAATAACCACTTTTTGAAATTTTGTAGATTTTATTTTTCAAAATGGACTTCATTTTTGGATTCGGAATATCGAAATTAGCCTAGGGTGAAATTTTGGTATTTTTCTGAAAACATTCAATTTTTGATGAATAGTGAAAACACTAGGTTACTATTTAAAAACAGACTTTTTTTTAAATAATTTTTTATTTTATTTAAATTTATTTTAGGTAAAAATTGATACATAATACCTATATAAGTTCAATGAAAATCATTGGAGTCATTTTATAATAATTTTAGATATATAAAAATTTTATTGAACTATTAACCGTCTTTTAGGCCCACTTGGATTAGATTATGACATTTATTATTAATTTATTTAAAAAAGGGTTAAAATAGTTAAAATCAATGTTTAATAAGTAAATAATTTTTAATATAGGGTTATACATAGGATAAATTCGTCTATAAATATTCAATATAAATCTAAAAATATTTCCTACATAATGGTATTTTATTTGTAATTTTTAAACTTTAGATAGTTTATTTTATTTATGACACAATGATGATGCTGTAATTATCTTATTAAAGAAATATTGACATAATTAATGTTATAATTACCCAAAAAAATGTAATTTGAGACTTTTTATAAATTCCAATAATTTTCTATGTTAATATGACATGTTAGTGTTGATTTAATTAACTTTGTTCGAACTAATCATTCTGTTATGATTTTCACAAAAATCAATTACCAAATAGTGTTAAAATTGACATAAAATAGTTTTTAAAACAAATATCATATTATTAATTTTTATTTTATTCCTAAAAATATAAGGATCGGCCAAATGACTTAGATAAGGCTATATATATTAATAATAAACAACTTTGGGTTCGTTTGGCTTCTTATGGTATGTTTATTAACCTTATAGTGTAAGAACACAAAAAGACACGGTAAAAGTAAAATTATCTAACTTAATGTTAAATCTAAATGATAAGCTTAAAATATTAAACTAAACTTGTCCAAATTCCATTGGATGAGATTCTTTCTACCCATCCCCACCTTATCTTCGATATAAATCAATTTAAAGCTATTTAAAATCGAATATGGCTTTATAATAAAATAATATTTTTAGTTTTTCCAAATGTGCCCCTCTCCTCCCTTATAAAAGGGAACCTCCTCCCTCTCTTCCTCAAACCACTTTGAGCCTTCATGCTCGGAAAAACCCTGCCAATTTCTCCTCTCTACTTCCCTAGAAACATCCTAGAGGTCCTGGTATTCTTCAAAGACCAATTTCAATGCCCTAAAATGAGGACTCAAATAAGCGCTTCAAAGAAGAGGTAATGTCCGTTACCGATTCCTTCAACTTTATTTATTCTTCCACTTCTTCTTCTTTAGTTGTTTCATTATTAATTAATAACATCATTATCAATCATATACTGATATGTTATTATATGTATGAAACAACCCTATTTCACCAACTATCCATCCTACGAAAAACGAAATCACCGCACATGCGTACGTATGGAATACCGTCTCCACGCCGTGGTGTAATCTATTTTCCACCACCACCTTACTTGGATGGGTATAATGGTGTAAATAATGAATAAATATGATCATTTTAAAGTGATATTGATTCTTAAATAGTATACACACACTCCATTACAATTTCACGATCATGGGAATGATATCATCGCTTGTGCGTACGTATGGAATACCGTCTCTATGATGTGATGCGGCTCGTTCTACATGATATTCATTGCATAATGATTACATAAATTAATTTAATGAATGAATAAGATATATATTACACTAATACCATTCTGTAAATGATGTATCTATAACCTGAAGAGAAGAATAAGAATTTATTCGACAAAACACACATATGAACAAAAAGTAATAAACACCTGAATAACAAGTAGCAATGAAATATTACTAATAATAAGCTAAGAATATGACCATATATGATATCATAACAATGATTATGATTCTGGAATAAGTCAATGACATTATTTAAATCATTATATAGGAGGTTCAGAAACTTACAAAGCAAATTGGACCTAAGGTAAGGGAAAATCTCACAATCTCACTTTTATCCGAGATTGTTTATACTTCAGAATTTACTGGGAAATATTATCATCCACATCCATGTTTCCTAAATATGTAATATTATTTCCATCCACATACAATTTTTTAATTACAATTTTACCCTTCAGTGAGTTTTTAGTAAAAGATATGAAAGGAATCTTTTGTCGTTTTTCGTACGAGGTACTTTTGCACTTTTCCGACAAAAGTACGAGAAGAATGTTTTATTAACTTATACGGCCTGAATGGATTTTTAAAAAATTATTTCCAAGAAGCTTCCTTTAAAAGTTTTAAAGTTTATTTTTAATCAACTTCTTTTAGTTTATAATTGTATCACATGTTAATAAAGGAAAAGTGTTTTTTTGAAGTAGAAATGATATTTTCCTCAAGAATGGAGTTCAAGTGTTTTATCAAAATTATTTTCCATCTAAGATAATAAAGGGTTCTGTTTCTATCCCTATTATTAAATTTATTTTATTATGTTGTGATGGAATTATTTTTATGAATTCCTTTATCTTATATGAATTGTTTTATGATGTCACGATTTTTAAGAATCCCATTTTTATTACATGGGTTATGCTATGATGTATGGTTTATGATTTTGTGGCACACATAATAATGGTATCATTATGAGATGGGTGGGACCTATATCTCCCTCCAATGCATTGGGTATAGATTTTATATCTCATGAGATAGACATGGATGGAATGACAGGTTAATCCGGTTCAGTGAAACAGGACTGAAACGAGGAGTGAACTCGGTTCAGAAATGGAATTTGTCCGCTAAGATAGTCTTGGCAATGTGTTTTGACTAAAAAGAAATTATTATCTATGATTATGTGTGTATGACACAAAGTTTCATGTTTTAAGTTATGATTATTGGGATTACATTTCACTACTATGATTTATCCCATGTATTTGGTATTTAATTTTAATAAGGAAACCACGAAATTTTACAACACTAGTGATACCAACATTTCAATGAATCTGATAAATCATTTAAGAGTGACTCATGTATATATAGGGAACCATTTTTTGAGATATCACACAAAAAATGTTGATATTACTATTGAATTTATACCTAACAAGAAAAAATTAGAAGATATATTTACCTAAGACCCTTATGTGTGATAATTTAAATTTCATTAAATGATAATTATAGATATCAAAATTTAAATGAATTTCATTCCTCTTATCATGTTTAATTTTAGTTTATGATTTATTTAATTAATATTTTATTTTTAAAAATTATCAAAATTAGTATAGTCTATTTGGTTTAATTTTTTAATAATTATTATTATAAAAAATGAAAATATCTTTTAGTTGTTATTTAATTTAATTTAATATATTTAGAATCGATCCAAAATGAAATCATGTACATAATAATGTTAGGATTTTGGTATGTGACCTAGTTTCTTTTTTTTTGTAGCTGAACAACTTAGATTTCATGTGTATATCATCCATATGAATCCAAATCGTCAATCTAAACCATTTTATCTTATCTTCACCTCCAACTACTATATATTACATGGGAAAATAAAAACACAGTAATGATGGATGATCTCATTCATCCATAAAGGTTGAAGTAAGTGGTGTTCCACATAGATTTCTTGCAAGAATAGTTTTTAATTCTTGATAATGGAATTCTAATGAGATATTGTCTAAGAACGTTTATTTTTATCTTAGTTGAGAACTTTTTTAAGAAAATTAATTTCAAAATATGTTTCATGATGAAGTGAATGAGTTTATGAAGAATGATGTGTTCCAATTCATAGGAACATAGTATGTTGTTTTAATAAATGTTAACGGAGAATATATTATACTCTCTTGTATATGAATGGATGAGATCAATAATTGGACCCCTGAGGTGGATTTTATATGTATTCAAACCGTGGTCAAGGATTGATCATTTGTATTGATAATTTTTTTTAAAATACTTATTTGGAAGCCATGAATTTGAGAAGAATCTATTGAAGTACTTACCAGATGAATGGAATTTTTATTGAAACATTCTTCAATCTATAATTTTATAGACATTTTTATAGACATAAATTATTTTATTTTTTAAATGTTTTTCTAATAAGTTTTAATAAATAATGTAAATGTATATTTACTAATATATTTCCTTTTATTTATAAATAACTATTCAAAATGAAAGTAGTGTACAATTATTATCCCATTGGCGGGAATACCTCACTAGTTTTTAATAAAAATTAATTGGATCTTAATAAAGGAGAGGTATTGAAATTACATAAAATAATATTTTCCTTGTCATAATGTCAATTAAAATTGGATACTTCTTGGAAACATATTTAAATTATATGATGCCTACTATTAGATGAGTGGGGAACAGTGTGGGACATCAAAAAACTCACCAAAAATAGATTTATCACATGTTGAGATGGTTCCTACTAGGGAGGTGCAAGAGACAACAACTACTAGATCAGAGCCTTGAATTAAAGAGGTTGGTTTTGTAGTTGAAAATGTTGTTAAAATAAATGATTCTATAGTTATTGAAGTTGTTATGTATGTGGTCTAGTCGTTGAGACAATTTTTTTCATATTGAAATTGTAGTAATATATATGGTTAATCATTTAGTTACTAAAGATATTTCATAAGAAGAATTTGAGACACATATGGTTGTTCCAATTCTGGATAGATCACATTCTAGTTGAGATAGAGTCGTTGATGTGGTTTTGGAGTTTCATTAACATTCTAAAACTCCACTTTTACTATAACCCCAACTTTTTGTGCATAAGGAATCACCCTCAATTCATAAGAGTTCTCATATTTTTTAAATGAATTTCACTTTCTTGATGGTGTTTTATAATCTCAAATGAGATCATAATCAATTTAATAATGATATAATTCAATATAAGGATGTGATTAGATTTCTGAATGATTCTTCTATTTTAAAATTTAATTTTGATAAATTGGTTGGTAAAGTGGATCCTTAAATATATTTTATAAATAAATTTAAGTCAGTACCTCTTTACAAAAGTAATTCCATTGGTAACATTTAAAATCTAATAGTAGATTATTTCTCTATTAAGAGACCAAAAATATGTCTTTTGAGCCATGTTATATTTAAATGATCATATATTCTTATTGTATATCATATAAGCATGATAAAAAATAATACAATATTAGAATTTAATATTTATTAATATAATCTTGATGAGGTAATGTCCTTTAGAACTAATATAATGGAAATTTTACATAAACAAGAAAGTGTTGTCTTATGTTAGTTTAAAATCATCATGATTATGCATCCCTGTGAAAATACCACCTTAGCACACATTCAGAGTTATGTTGAATAGATATTTTTTGTTCATATTTAGGTATATTCCTAGATTCAATGACTTCAATGTGATTTTCTCACACCATTACTTATGTGATCTTTTATGAATGATCTTATGATTTTGCTTCATGACCATAATGAAGTATTTGTAAAACCTGTTCTGAAAACATATGTTTTTCATTGAACCCATTTATCACATGGTGAATCTATTTGTGTTAATATAAAATATATTTTGGATGTTTTTAAAGATACTAAAGAGATTATGTTTGGATATCTTGGTCTATTTTATAAATATCATCATTTTTCTCTACACATGTTTTATAATGTTGATTAAGAAGTTATTGGCCTTTAATATTCTGAAATGGTTTCATTTATAGATTATGCAGTATCTCTAGTTTGGCCAGATGTTTCTATAGGTAAATAGTGATTTATCTATTATCACCCAAGTCTTTTTCCCTTATCATAAATATTTTTCTACTAATTTTGATTAAATTAATGTTATGTCTACGCCTTTTTTAGATAATACTTCTCAAGTTCCATAACCACCTATCAGTGTTATTCATGATGTAAATCATGATTTAGTAGATTAAGTGTAAAATTTATATAGGAAAGTAAAACATGTTAATTTTAGGGTAGTCTAAGTGAAGATATATGTTAACATAGTTTTTGTATAGTTGTATTTAAATATTTCTTATGGTTCATCTATCTCTCATCATGTCCAGGTATTTAGTTCTCATTTAATTTTTTCTTCTTTCCAACATGAGAATCTTAAATATTGTTGATATGTTCTCTTTCCTCTATTTATATATTTCATAAATAGGGATCAACAATTATTATTGAGTTATTCATGTAAGATATTGTCCTATTAGAAGACATGTGTGAAGAATATTTGTTTTATTGAAGGGAAATAAGGACATTATGCCCTGCTTATCTAGATGCATCCAAAAGTACCAGATAGAAATTGGATTCTATTTATGATCCAACACTGATATATAAAAAAGATAAATCAAATTAGGGTATGGATTATAAATTGAGAAGTGAATTCAAGGTGTTACCAATTTAGTCCCTTCAAAGGAGATCACTTTTAGAAGTGGTAATATATATGACTTTAGTGTAATAGATGGACATCTTGAATATATTCTTACCAATCATGTTAAATATTCAGGAGGGAAATATTCTATTATATATGAAAGTGTTATAAAAACAATGATAAAAATAAGAATTATTTCTACCTTCAATGGACCCTCAAACTACCTCTTGAACCTCTCCCACTTTAATGATTCCTCCAACAAAACCACATTCTTTTCTTAACACGTTTCATAAACCAGGTTCCTCTTACTAGGGGTTTGTATATGTTTATTATGGGTGTTGAGTGGATGTATGTCTATAGAAATTAATTATATTTAAATAAATTAAACTTCATTTGTTGTTATCTTTTTATTAATCTTTTTTCATTTTACGACATTCATTTTTTATATTGTTCTTAGTGATAAATTTCATTTTATTTTATAATATAATTATTTAGGATAATGAATTTTACAATTTTAATAATTCCACATTTAGTTTTAGAATTATCCATCAATATTTTATTGCTCAATGTTCCAAATTAGTGTCTTTTTTATATCTTTTCACATATATTTTATTAACACAAAATGAGGAGAATAGTGTTGGTGGAGTGGACAAGTGGAATTAAGTTTCCTAAATCACTATAAATTTAGGTTCATAATATCTTTCAATTATACATTTATTTCTAATGTTTGCATATGATAATGAAAAATCATATATTATTCATAAAATAACAAAGGTGGTTTTCAAAGAACTAATAATTTCATGAACTCAATTCTCGCCCACCCCTCTTATTCTCTAGTGACATCTATCTATGAAAATTGAAAGCAAATGCATATAATAAAAATAATATAAAGAAGTTAGGAATACAATCATAAAATTAATTTTGAGACATGTTTACAAAAAAATTAGTTCCATATCATTTTATTGTAACCCTTTTACATTATTATTTCCTTTACCATTAAAATTTACTTTTACCCCTGTTACTTATTTTTTTCTGAAAAATAAAATTTCTCGATATACCAAATTTCAATAACAGAAATCTTTAATTTTTATTATAGAATACATTTTTTAAAATTTAAGAAAATTTATTTTAAATTGAAAATTAAACACACCTATAATTTTAAGACAATAATTTTTTAAGAATAAAAGTAACTATTATTATTACATATCATGTAATAATCATTATATGAGTTTCAATTTTTTTATATATATAAACACTTAATTAAATTTTATTGTCTCAAATTTCATCATTATTTTAGAAAAATATATTAAATATATTATAAAAATATCATTTTTATGTAAAAACATTGGACAATAATCATTAAACTCTTATTTCATATAAATGAAAAATTATTTCGTGAATATTATTTAATTATTTAATAATAATTACATAAATTTTATCAATCCATTTAATTTAAATCATTCAAGAAATGTAATGAATTTATTATATAGTTCCTAATTCATAAAAACATTAAAATAGTGTTTTTCTTTTTTTTCTGTCATTATAATCGGTGATATGATAATCAAATAAAATATTAATGATAATTATATCATGTTCTTGGATGTTTTATTTACTTTTTATTTTATTCCACTTATAATTTTCATAATTATGATTCATATTTCATTCATATAATATATTAATTTATATCTTGTATTATAAAATTTTATCTCAATAAATATTAGAATTTGTAGATTTTTATGTGGTGTTACTTGGGAAACATGATTTTTGACATATTCATTGAAATAAATTTTAGGGTGTTATATTATTCAAAATAAAAAACAAACCATATTTTACTACAAATAATTAACAAGATTGTTCTACTTTAGCCTAATTACATTTAAGGTTTCTCATGCCACGTAATCAAACATATTGTTTCTCTAATTAACTATGACCATTTGAGTGGATATGTTTTATAGTTTGTTATAACTATATTCAAAGATACATTTTTTGTTCATTATAAGAGAGATCATGTTCCATTGATAAAACCATTGTGCTCATAAAATGTACTAGATCTATTATGTACTACCAAAAACCGACAAATTGAAAACATCATGAACACGTGGGAGGTTTTTTGGAATTTTAATCTATTTAGCTACCATGCCTCATGAGATCATGTACATAAAAGGTATCAAGGTATTTAGGGATCAACATTGCCTTCAAATTAATCACATAAAATACTTTCATGTGGATCTTCAGTGGAATACATGGTCTCAAACATCAAACTCAGAATCTTAATTATTATTATCAACATTGATATGTTATTAATTTTTAATGAAAAGATATACCAATGAATGTTTGAATATTTTATGATACATCATAAGAAATATTTTATCCTAATATATTGCACTCTCCAACATAATTTTTAACTTGTTAGATTTATATAAATATTATCATATTGGGCCCCTTAGGGTGACAAATGAATTAGAGATTAAAAACTACTATAGAAATAAAATGTTATTATGGTATGATATAGATCCCAAACACAATTTAAATCCAATTAATGGTATCATAATATATATTCTCATATTTAAATTTTCATCTGAAAT
Source organism: Viscum album (assembly GCA_963277665.1). Lineage (NCBI taxonomy): Eukaryota > Viridiplantae > Streptophyta > Magnoliopsida > Santalales > Viscaceae > Viscum > Viscum album. The sequence goes on from OY728156.1 coordinate 1,817,298,420, forward strand.
AACCCACCAGTTTTTTAGTGATAATTAGTGATAACCATCATCTTTTTGTTTAATAATTATTGACTAATTCTCTAGAATATTATGGTAAACCTCATTTCATGACAAAATAAAATTGAATGTGATAATTAATACATCCTCACAAATTACATTATGTATATCATGGAATGTTTATGTGGGGAGGAATATTGATTAATTTATAGTAGTTGCATCAAATTTTTAGGGTGATAAACAACATCACACCTAGAAATTTAGCCATTGCATTATTTAGTAAGTCATATAATGAAATCCATAATGATAATATCCAATTTTCATAGAGGTATCGGTAATGGTTGAATTATCTCATTAATCTAATTTCATTCACCCATAACACACATGATGAACATGAATTGGAGTGTATAGTCTAAAATCTCACTTTTTTGTCACACTAGAAATGATTGATGCGATCATTGTATATCATTGTGCTTACTATAAAGATATTGACTAATGAGTTATGTGAAACATATTATAAATACATCAATGTTATTATTAATGAAAAAATTGATTTACTAAATATTATAAATATTTTATTTTCATAGATTAAATATGTAATATTCGATACTATATTTTTTATTTCCAAATCCCCCATTTATACCACGTTGATCTATACAACGAGGGATTTTCATGAAAATATTTAGGTAAGATGAGATTTCAACCATTCACATAAGATATCTATGTAAATACCCTGTAAATCTACAGGATAGGAATCTCATTAAATTTTTATCCTAGATATGTTAGCATAATCATTCGTGATGATAGAATAATCAAACATGATCTCCTTCTCAGGTTGGTGATGTATGAGTCATCAGAAGTCATTGATCAACTACAAAAATCTCTATAAAAACATGTGAAACTCCCTATATGTGACTTTATAACTTTTTTAAAATATTATATATATATATATATCATACTTTAACAATAGATATTATACCGCCATATATTTAATACAAATATTACCACTACAAGCTCCAAAGCATACATTGGGAAATTGTACTAATGATCCTTTAATCAATATGTGGAATAAGCTACCACCATGTCTTTTTTTAGGCACACACCAATATATTCATTGATGCCTCACATTGTACATAAAATCCATCCCCACCAAAGGGTAGTTAGATTATTTGTGAAATGAATAATCATATCATATACAATATGAAAATATATTCACATTCATCTACTCTAATCTACATGACTCCATTCTATACTAACAAGGTATTTCTATTTTACAGTCATGATAAATATCTCACAGAACATCAATCGAATCCATATATTCAATGAAAAGTATGGAAATCATTTATAATGTCTCTCTAGGTAAATTCATCAATAACATTTTCTTTTGAGGAATGCATATATATAGCCATACAATTTATTATGTTACTCGTGAATGATAATTTCTAAATCTATGATTCAAACATTCAATATTTTAGTAATTTCCCTCTTTCCAATAGTCATCAACTAAAGTATCATATTCCTACTGTCTTTTTATTTTCACATGGAGAATATGATAATATCCTCTATAATAATTACCTATATTAATTGAGGTAATACCTATAGACTATATTAATCATTTCCAAGAATAGAGTGGGGCATGTTTTTAGTCAAAAAATAATCACTAATTATTCATACTTTCTAAATGTTTTATAAATAGATATATTAGGTGAATAATATCATTTCATCCCTAATTAATAGATATCAATATTTTAGGTTCTATCATTGAGTTATATTGTTCCACTCGAAGTAAATGGAAATGTCATATATATTTGTTAAAGGATACATGTTCATAATCTCAATCTTGTTTTGGTCCTGATAATCAATACAACGACACATTTATACATCTTTTATCAACAGAATGTTGAATTATTTATAGTATAATAATGAACATGTGTATATAAAATCATCTTCCAGGTTCTCTTTAACTTTGTTTTTTAGTTCCCCTAATTTAATAGGTTTTATTTCATTAACACTCTTCAACATTGATGTAGAACTATGTATGAGGTCAATGGATACATCATCCTCAAAATCCAATAGAACAAGAGGAATATATTAAATAAATAAATTTCAAAAATTTTGCATAATAATCATATAATAAGTATTGAAATTCTCTGAAACAACATCATCTAACTACACGTCATTACAACGTATCAAGACACATACAAGTGAATTGATTTCTGTAGGGAATTCATAGTAAGTCATTAAATGATAGGTTTTCATACATTTATTTTTGTATATGAAATTCCATTTACATAAACTAGTATTGGTATTATACACAATGCATTGGGATCAAATCCATGAACAAAATAACTTCAAATTTGAAAAAGTGGTGAATTCTACGATTTTAAGGAGTCTCATTCTCACAAACCTACCTCAATGAATAGTTATAAAAAATTTCAAAATCATTACAAAATTATGTGTTTTAAATAATAATTAAATATCTAAAAATTCAGGTGGTGATTTACATAAATTATAAAAATTTATATTTATGATGCACTTTGGAAAGTATGGGTATTTGAAATCGGTCATTTACTATGGGATCCCATCATAAAAGGCTGTTTGTGATGGGGTACCATCAGAATTGACCCGTTGCGGAAAACGACATCGCAAATAGTTTCACCGAGTTTTAAAAAAAACTCATTTGAGATTGGAAACTATACCCATCTGAAAAAACATAAAAAAATAAAAATATTAATATTAATAAAACTAATAAAATATTATTTTTAATTACTATTTTCGATGGGAAAATATACCCTTCACAAAAAACCTAAAAAATAAAATTTAACATTATTAAAAAAGTAAAAAATATTATTTATAAAATAATGAAAACATTATTATTAATCAAAATTTAAAAAATATTGATTAAATAGTATAATTAAAATAATAATAGTAATAATAATAGAATAATATTAATAAAATAATAAAATCGAAAAATAGTAAAAATAATATTTATACAATAATAAAAAAATATTATTAATATTGTAAAAATAATATTATTAATATTAATAAAAATTAATAATAATATTGATAATTATAATAATATAAAAAAATTATAATATAATAAAAAACTCAATATTTAGAAAAATAATTAACAAAAAATAATAAAATAATTTTAATGAAATGATAAATAAAAAAATAAATTATAATTTTATAAAATATTAAAAATCTAAATAAATAGTAAAATAACATAACATACAATATTCACAACAATACAAAAAATCACTAAACCATGAGTTGGACATCGAATATACTTCATCATCTGCTGGTGTTGCTGCATCTGTAAATTACATATCTTCTCCTCCTACTATTGCTATTGTCATCATCGAAATGTCACATTCTGTCTGACACTGTATACCGATCACAACATGTGTTAGATTAAAGCACGGTTGACTCATACACTTCCCAAAGTCTCAAAACAATCCTAACTGCCAATGTAACCATGTTCCAATTTTCATTCTATGTTGAACTGCTGACACTACATATTTACTCAATTTTCATTCCCAAATTTTTTCCGGTTGTTGAACGTCAAAAGAGAAGAATAATATCATGTGCCCCTTATTTCATGAGAATTCACCACAATAGGAACATGAGCTTCCTTGACTCTCCTGACCATCACAAATGAGATTGGTTGTTTTTCTTAACAACAGTGAATCAATACGCTTTGCTGGTATTTCAACTAAGAAAGACGATGAATATAGAAAATATGGTTACATTGGATGAAATAATCATTTTATCTTTTTTGTGGCGTGTTGTAGATAGTTGAAAAAAACATGACTTTCCTAATGATCTGTGAAAATAATAATTAGGTATTAGGAAAAAATATTTCGGAAATTAACTTACACATAAAAGATAAAATGGTGACAAAATTAATTAAAAATTTAATAAGAATTCACTTTTTCCAGATGGTTGTCTGCATTTTTTGGTGCATTTCATAATTACCATTATTTAGTAGATTAATTATTAATAATTATTACTAATTAGAACTATTTATAAAAATTTGTTACTATTTATTACTATTCATTACAATTTATCGCTGGTTATTACTAATTTTTACTGATTATTACTATTTATTACAAATTATTTATAATTACAACTTATTCATTATTAATATTGCTAATTAATACCCACTTAAAACTAATTATTACTAATTATTCCAAATTATTTTTATTTATTTCTAATTATTACTAAATATTTCTAATTATTACTTATTATTTCTAATTATCACAAATTAATGCTAATTATTACTATTTATTGCTAATTATTACTAATTATTCCTAATTATTCCTTTTCATTCCTAATTATTCTTAATTATTCCATTTTATTCCTAAATATTCCTAATTATTCCTAATTACAACTAATTGTTAGTAATTAATTTTAATTATAACTAATTACTTCTATTTATTACTGATTACTACTAATTATTACTAATTATTACTAGCTATTACAAATTTTTATTATTTATTGCGCATTATTAGTATTTATTATTAACTATTTGAAAATATTACTATTTATTGCTACTTATTACTATTTATTGCTAATTATTACTAATTATATCAAATTATTACTAATTATTTCTAATTACTACTAATAATTGATAATTATTATTAATTAGTGCGAACTATTACTAATTGTTTCTAATAATTACTAATTATTGTTAATTATTACTAATTATTTCTAATTATTCCTAATTATTTCTATTTGTGCATAATTATTCCTATTTGTTACTAATTATATCTATTTGTTACTAATTATTCCATAATTGTAACTAATTATTCCTATTTGTTACTAATTATTTCTATTTGTTTTTTATTATTTCTATTTGTTATTAATTATTTCTATTTGTTACTAATTATTTGTATTTGTTACTAATTATTAGTAATTGTTGCTAATTATTAGTATTTGTTACTAATTATTATTATTTGTTAAAAATTATTTGTATTTGTTACTAATTATTAGTATTTGTTACTAATTATTAGTATTTGTTACTATTTTTTACTAATTTTTATTATTTTTTAAATAATTTTTACTATTTGTTTACTAATTAGTATTAATTGTTACTATTTATTAGTACTTAGAAATTATTACAATTTATTATTAATTATTATTATTTATTAGTAATTATTAGAAATTATTAGTAATTATTACTAATGATTACTAATTATTAGTATTTATTACTAATTATTATTATTTATTACTATTTTTACAAATTATTACTATTTATTCCTAATTAATACTAATTACAACTACTAATTAATAATTAGTGCTAATTATTTATAATCATTACTAATTATCGTTAATAATTTCTAATTAGCACTAATTATTAACAATTAGCACAAAATTTATTAAATTATTATTACAAATAAATACTGATAACAAAAAAAATCTAAATCTAATTTTTTTATAACTAATTAAAAATAATTAATATTAATATAAACAAATTAAATAAAAATTAAATTAAAGAAAATGAAAATACCTTTAATCTTCATCTCTTATAGGTGTAGATGACTTCAAAAACTGTTTGTAAAAAATTAACTCAGAGAAATTTTAACAATAAATTTATAGTTTAGAGAGAGAGAGAGAGAGAGAGAACGTAGGAATAGAGGGGGAGAAAGAAAAAATGGATGGGGTAAATATAGATTAGATTATTTGTAACAGAACTATTTGCGACGAGACCCCTCATAAATACCTTCAGCCGCATTAATTACTATCGGCAGTTAAAATAGTATCTATGATGGGTCCAATTGCAAATAGTGACATACCAACACACTATTTGTGAAAAGGTTATATCCTGTCAAAAATAGTATTTACTACAACATGTTATTTGCGATGGCGGATGCCTCCCCGTCGCAAATAGAATTTAACTAAACCAGGTATTTGCAACGGGGATGCACCCCTCTTAACAAATACACTTCCCGCAGTTTGTTGTCCCAACCACGCCAAACTATTTGTGATGAGACCCCTTTTACCATCACAAATAATTAGCAATTTAAGATGGGTTGGCATTCCCATTACAAATAACCTTTCTGACTGACTCTTTACGACGAGATCTATTCACGTCCCAAATAACCTGTCACAAAATGTTATTTTTCCCATAGCGATGAATTTTATAATAAAATAACTAACTAAGTCATTAGATCCTTATGAAAGGATAATTATATTACAAGCCTTCTTTTTATTCTAGTTTAATTTTTTAATAAACTGGAATATTTTTCATGAGTAATAAAAATAATATACAAAAATTTCATTCATAAAGAAATGAAAATAAATTCTAATATCTGATAACTTGTTGCACCATTTTGACACTTTTTTCAATTTAGGTTACTTTAATTTTTAACTTCTTATTCTTCATAACCCAATCCACTTAAAATTAATTATTCTCCTTCCAAAACCAAATTAAATAAACCAACTAATACATGAATAAATAATTCAACATTATTCATTTAGATCGAATAATTTATATTTATAAATCACACCACCAAAACATATAGGTTTTGTGTGTTTGTGACTTGAAATATTACCATTATATTCTACAACAACACTTCAACATCTCCACCAAAAAACCTCCAGACATGATACCATTCTAGTCATTTCAATCATAATACTCTCGTACACTACTTAGGGGAGTATAATAATTAGAAAAGTATAATATTAGATTATCAATAAAGGATTAAAAATTGTTATCTTAATTAGGATAACATAAGATACCAAAATAATGATCATAAGTGAACATAAGTTGAATATGTGGGAATGATGATGTAAAAAATGTTCATGAAAATATCATGATTAGGCTAAATCAAATATTACATGGATCATAAATCATCAATCAAGACATATGGATTTTGTAATAATATAATAAACAAGTCATTATAATACATTATGAAATAAAAATATGGATCATACATAAGATTATAAATTCATATCCTATGTTGAGGCTCATTGTCATCATTTTATTAGAATAATATTCAAACATTTCACATGAAACATTGTACTAGGATAATAAAATAGGCCCCAAATAATAATAAAAATTCAATTAAAATATTTAACTAATAAAATTGATGGAGGTATAATTCTGGGAACATCCATCAGATAATGATGAACAATACAAATGTGTTCTATATATAAAATAAAACATTATAAATTCATCATAGAATAATTTACCATTGAGAATGAAATGGGTATCATGAAAATAATTAAAATAAAAATAAATAAATTACCAAGAGAAAGAATGTGGGTGATTTTGTTAGATTATCTCCTCAATGATAAATAAGAAGCACTAAATTTTATTAAAAATTAAGAAAAAATCATAGAATATTGTTATAAAATAATTTATAAAATAAAAATTTAATAAATAATTGACTATGATGATTTTTTAAATGAAATGATTTATAATTCTTTTTGGAAGAAATAAAATTGTAAATAATAATTACATTTAAAAACCATGAAAACTTATAAAAGATATATCCTATTGAAAATATATTGTAATGGATGTGGAGAGAGAATAAAGAGAAAAAATGTGGAGATAAATAATTAATCATTTCGTACCATCATAATTAATCGAAATAATTATAAGTATTCCATAAGAAATTATATATGTGGATACGATGAAATACATAAAATAATATATATAATATATATATGAAGGAGTAATATCCAAAATAGAAAATTAAAAGATAAGAAAATTTTAATTTAAGATCATTATTTTGGTTTATTTGAGAATCAATGAGTGGGTAAATGGTGAGAGGACATGTAAATATTTATCATAAACAGAGGATAATAAAATGGGGATTGGTTTTAATATTCATTCAATTTATCCTTATATAATTTTTTGAATTTATATTTTCATGTAGGATGAATGATTGTAAGAGAATAACATATGAATTTTGAAATGACCAAATGAAATTTTCAATAAGTGTGAGGACACTATAAGGAATTTTAAACATCATTATGTACTTGAAAATTATCAAAAAAAATCATCAATGAGTCATTATATGAACTATATAATGTAAAATATGATATTAATACTGAATATATTTCATTGAATGGAAATTGAGATGAGAAACACTACATTTACTACTAGAGACTGAAAATGTTCTTTAACTTATTGTATAAGAATAATAATTAAACTAATCACATATTTATGAAAATTACTCTTGTTTATTACATTTTATATAATTCATTTATTTTCATTTTTTATATACATAGTAGTTCATTTTCATCCTTGGATTCTAGTTATTCTTATTATTCCACAAAGCATTTGTTATGGTTATATTGATCATTTTTCCTTGATGATATGTTCATCATTTCCAAATTATTCAACATAGAGGAGTATATTTTAAAAAAATTATTAATATACTACCCTTTTAATTTCGATGAATATATAGGTATGGTTTGGATGAATTGAATTCATGGCGAGCATGTTTTGGGTAATTTAATTAATAAAAACATGTAACTTTATAATAATCATTTGTTTTTTTGAGACACATAGAGATACATAATAATTACATAAATTACTCTTGAATATTATTTATTACAATGAATTTATATTTGATACTCACAAATCTAATGAATTATGAAAATAGTATAGAATAATTATGATATGTGGTTGAGATGACCCAAAAAAGAACATGTTATTCAAATGAATAAGCAAGATTATAGATATGTATTATAGTAATATATATTTTTAAATAATAACTACAATATTAAAAATTTATTTTATTGGAGAATTATTTTTAATAAAAGATTACATGAGAATTTAAATCAAATTGATTCATATGTATTTTATATTTACATTGATGAATTCAATAATCAAACAAGGATCATTTTTAAGGATGGATGAAGGGCTCCACTAAACCAGAGGCTGAAAAAAATGGGAGAAAACATTATTATTGTAAATTTATCATAGATTTAGTACATTACCAAATGAAAATATGTGGTTAATGATTGTTTATAGGTGGTAGTTTTTAAGTGATTTGGATTCGAATTTTCACAAATACATGTTTATAAATCTGTGAGGAACATCATTTTACAAGTACAATGGATACATAGTGAAATCAAAATGGATATACGTAACTATACTCTTACTGCACAGAATTTTTAGATATTGTTATATATATTTTAGTCATTTATCTGTACATTTTAATTCTATATTCTTATTTTACCCTTTATCATGGTAAATCACTTTTTACCTCAATAACATACATTTTTATAAAAAATAAATTTGAACATATGACTTAATTTAAATAAAATAATTCCTAAAAATTAAATCTATATTATTGATTTATATTTATAAAAGTGAATAAATTAATTTTAAATTTAATTAAAAAAATAGAAAAAACTTTTTTTGGAAAAAATAGTCAAATAAAAATGTAACTTTATTATTATCCCTTAATAAGTAATAATTTATAGACTATTAATGATTTATTTTTTACTAAGTTAATATTATATGAAATTAATTATTATATCCAAATTTGATTAATTTAATTTTTAAATAAAATTATATAGTATATAAGTATAATTTTGTAAATGAAAAGTTATTTATCAAATAAGAATTATTAAATAATTATTATTTTTTAATAAATAATTAATCATTCAATATTATTGGTTTATTCAACTAATCATTATATTAATTTTGTTACTACATTTCATTGAAATCATAGGTTGAATAAAATAAATTTCAATGAATAAGTTCGTCATTAATAACGATAATTTTATTAAATTTTTTTTTATTTTTAACAATGAATTGGTATAAATTTATTTATATTAAACAGTCTATATAATAATTATGTCAAATTTTAAAATAAAATATACTTATAATAAAATCATTTCAAATACCAATTGGATACATGTATACTCATTGAAAATAAGTCCTATTACTATTTGGAAAAAACTATATAAGCAATAATCATATATTTAACGGTCATATTTTATTCATGTATATAACTATGAAGGATTTTAGGAAATAAATTCATCATTATCATTTATTTATCTCAAAAAATATCAAATTAATCTGTTATTTTTTCGTTCCATTAGTAGTTACAATCAATGGGATGATTATCATGTAAAATTCTGGGGATAAAGGTATCTTATTCATGGAAATTCATTTAATTGTGGTTTTATTGCTCAATTAATTTTCCAATTGTTTTTTTAATATTTTATTCTCAAAGTATATTAATTTTTAACTATTATTATGATATTTTATCTTAATATAATGTTTGATATAATAATCATAGTTTGACGTAGTGTGTGAAAAAATATCATCAACAAATTCGAGGAATAAAAACATCACGTGTTACACATCCCAAACCATTTTGTAGCAAAATAGAATTCATTCACATAAGGGAAAAAATATTACAAGTATTTTGGATAGAATATTTTTTCAATATACAACTACAAAAGGGGAACTTTTTGTAATGGAAATAGAGACTATTACTATTTTTCAGTCAAAAAAATTCACATTTCTAATTATTGATGTTGTATCATGTGTCATTTCTTAGAGATTTGGATGAGGTCGATTGTGGAGTTTTCATGTAACCAATTACAGTTCACTCTCCTTATATATAGTAGGTAGATAAATATAATAATGGTTTCCACGAGGATAATGTATAAAGATGTAATATTTTTAGTATGGATTTTCTTGAAGGATGGGTGATTGATAAACACCAGGAGATATTTTGAGTATTTTTATCAATACGACTATTTATAGGGGAGATATTTATATTTGAGTTCCATATGTAGACTTCAGAAATATTTTCTTTTATTTAAAAAATAGAAAACATTTTTCTGAGATACTTTGGTTACACATTATTAGAATATTGGTAACATACTTCATATATTGATACAATATATCTTAATTTTTTTAATCAATGTTTAAGCTTATATAATGTTTATTACATCCAACAAATATTAATTAAGGGAAATGAGAAGATATATCTTTGGATTCAATAATAGGATTTCATTGAATGCTTCTAGAATGTGAATCCATATTGTCTTTTAAAAATTGACTATATAATTTCCCCCAATATATGATGATTTATTAGTTGATAAAAGTTGGATAATTAGAAATGATTTATATACTAGAATTTTTTAGGCTCTAGGGATTTTGAATGACGGTTATCTCATATTGAGATCCATACATCACATCATTTTTTTGAGTGAATTTAGATATTATTTTTCACTCAGTTATTCCGTATAAAATAATTCCATAATTTGATGTACTGTAAAGACCACATCCCTCAAATGTTACCAAAAATTATGTATGATAGATAATTAACCCCATGAACTACCTCCAATAGGATTTGGGTTTGAAAAAACCCCCGACAATAATAAAATATCAAATATTGTGGTAACTACCCTCTGTAATAGAACGAGATCATGAGATAGAATAAGCAACCACCAAACAAATTAAACATATAATATAAAATTTAACAAAAAACCATCCCATGATTTGTGACAATATGAAAACAAAAATAAGAATAATAAACAAACATACAGATAGACAAGCATGTGGTAGAAACATAATAATGACTCCAACACCAAGCTAGAGATGAATAGCTCAGAATCCAAATTCCTCTTAGAATCTAATTTTTTTTATTTATGTAGGTTGATCATAATATAAATAATATATAGGATCATACCCATGGTCTCAACTGAATATGTGAATGGATAGTTGTAATGAACTGGTTAATAAACAATACAATGAAAAATCCCATTAATACATCATATAACCATCCCCATCCTCACCATGGCTCATTTATGAGTTCACAGATTAAATATAGTAATATATCAATGGGATAATAAAAAATAATGGTCCCCTTATTCTTTTTCTCCAATGATTTTATTATCCCACACCCCTAAATAGAATATCATGTTCTCTCATACATTCCATACATATATAAACACATAACAATCAATTTATATTGTGTGAAGGGTTGTATCCTTACATACCCGCCCCCGCAATAGCTTACATCCAAATCCACTATGAGGCATGACCACATTTGGAATTTCAAACACACAACATGGTTATAAAAAAAAATTTATATTTAGAGAAATAGGTTATCATAAAAATTAAGATCAATGACCTCATTCCCTCCTCATATCATGAAAAACCACAACCAAATATCACATCACATCACAACCTCCATATAGCCTCATCACATCACATCTCACTTGAAAACACTTGGGCCATCACTACCGTATGAAGAAAATGGAAGATGGGGGTAACCATTCATTCATGATTCCACACTCGTGGATGTTTGGGGGAAAACATAAAATGAATACAATTGGGAATTTGTATGTTTACTCAAAATTGGTGGGGGTATTTTATAATTAAAATTAAATACATGATTTTTAGAAATCACACAATACCCAATAATTTTATTTACAAAATCACATCTTGAAACTATCACACCACCATTATTTCACTATACAATAACATTCAAAACTGTCTCCCTGTTATATGCATCAAAACAAAAAAAAACACAACACAAGACACACATTTACATATTCGATTACCAACCCCCCAAATTCTAGATATAACATGTTTCACTAACATTAATTTAACCATCCTCTTCCTTTTTCAATTTCATTGATAATTTATTTATTCAATTATCTCAATCCACTTACTGAATATCATCTTATACCCCATTCATATAATTTATCAATCCATTCATTTATTCATTTATCCTAGAAACATTTTTTTCCAATATATAACTGGGAAACTATCCTGACTACAATAGAAAAGTCATCATCATACAATGACCTTCATTGAATCAACAATCCAACCAATCAACCATAATACTACAACCACACATTATAGATGATAAAAAATTCTGACACCACAACTACATCAAATACCACAACCACTATATTTCCCATCCATCACACCCCACAACCATCAAGAACCACATCATACAACTACCCACATCACACTCCATGGATGAAAATTACATTCAACCCATCCAATCAAAACCACCTCCTAAACTATTTTATGAATAAAAATAAAACAATCACTCATAATAAAACCAAATCCCAATTTCCAAGACATATTCAATATATTTTAACACATTTACCTATTATATTCCATGTTTATTAAAACAAAAACCATATTTACCTAGGAATACATTTCATTAGATATATATACAATCATTGTCCATTATTCATGATTTGATTAAGAAAAAAATTGGAAGGGCCTTGGTACATATCATCTATAGCATAATAAGGGGTCTTAACTATTATGATTTCAACTATTGGAAAAAATCATGAACTATCTCATCAATAATGTAATGAAAGAAGAAAAATAATTCAATATGACCCCATTGACCATCAATATTTGTCATTCCAATTCATTATAATTATTGGGATAACCAATACTATTCAACCAAAGGAAAATAAAACCATTAAGTCCCCACACATAGCATGTATATAGGTGAAAGAGTCAATCTACTAACTGATTGATTAATTATAGGCATGTTATTTATTAAAGGTAGGGAATAAATAGTGTTGAAATAGATACCAAACATAATAAACATATTTCAACATGAAAAAAACTAGTGGGTCTGAAAAACACCAAACACACACACAAACAACAACGAAACATCTACGTCATGGATTCTCAAGAGAAAATAAAGAGAACACAAATGGATATAGGAGGAAAAAAATACTTATCACCAATGAACAACCACCAAACACCATGGACTTGGGAAAAAGAATATGGGATGGAATGTAACATCCCATCCCAGGATCCACTTAACCTGTGCCTCAACCCGATGGGTAACATGGCCTAAACTGTACCTCCTTAAATTCTAGATGATTTTGATTAGTAGTAAATTTTTAATGGTTGAAAATTGGGGAGACTATACCCTCATTTCATAATGTCCTAATAGATACAACCAATAAAAAAATTTAAGAATATATAAACAGACAGAATCAATAAATATATGAAACATAAGAAGATAACTCAATAAGTCAGCAATGGAATAAATAGGTAACTAAAATAATAAATAAATACCTCAAAAGACACTAGTTAGTGTCTGATACAATGTTTCATGGATTGATAATAATAAAAATGAATTAAATGATTTGCATACAGGCTTTCTGTAGATTTTTTTTAAAAAAAAGTATAAAAGCGGCTCCACCACCAACTCAAGATGATTATCAATCCTCCTATGCTAAGAACCATCTATTACCAAAATTATATCAAGACACTATATAAGGGATCATTCCCTTATCCATTACTATAGATATATAGTCATCTTACATACCAAAGTAAGCCCATGTAGGGTGTGTGATAAAATTCTCAGTAGGGAGACAACAATGGTGTCTACATGTAATCTGAGTAGTGATCATAACTAAATAGAGTGGATGAATAATGAATTAAATAAACCAAGATGAGTAAATAAATAAATAATTGTCTTATAATGTTCTAAAATTATAGTAGTGGGTATACATACTTCAACATATGGCTAGAATAGAATTATAAATAGTTAATAAAAATATATAGTATTAATATATAAATATATATATATTACACTTATATATTTCATACACCTATGTGAACTGATTATGTGAGGATATATGTTTCCATATTCCTATAATAGTAGTGATGGATAGAGTGGGGAATAAATCATATATACATGACCTTTCTAATGAGCCTTTAAGCTCATGCAATATGGTACATGCCCACCATCCACATAGAGTGAGATAATTCATGTAACAACACCTAGGATGATTAGGGATCTATCATGGAAATATTTATATCATGGAACATAGTTCCTCAGCCGAAGGTCCATATAGTATTATTTGTTATAGATTCCATACTCAACACCTGATGTAAGGGTGTTTTATTATTCTCCATGCTCAACACCCCATGCCATCATACATATCCCATATAAAGGCATTCTAATTTGTAATATAAGGAATGGGAAAACCAGTCATGAAATTGATTTATCCTGAATTTATACTTAGTTATGAAATAATCATGTTTATAACATTAAAATGTGGAAATATCTCTCATATGTTCCATTATTCATGTTCAATTTATAGGAAGGCATCACATTTTATAATAAGAATTTAATTATCCATATAAAGAAGCTATGGAGTTACCATCATTTGATTTCATTCCATTTAATCAAATTGAGTCATTTGAGGTGTGGAATGCATCACATGTAAGTAGTTACATATAACCATTTCATTTATTATAAATATTGAGTTTCATCTTGTATAATTCTACCAATTCAATTCACCCAATTCAATTAAAAATGGATGGTAGTTCTCTTTATGGGATTTAAAGTCATTTAAAATGGTGATATGATCAATAAGGATGTATCCTACATAGGAAGATCTTGGATTTCATTGAAAAAACACATGGGAGGTACACCTAATGAAACTAATAAATCACAATACAAGGGATATATCCATTAAAATTTAGAGTGATGACCTTATATATATATCTTAAAATTGGGCAACTGGCCATAAAAGAGATATTTCACTTGGCATACCCATGGGGTGTACCTAAATAACGAAAAAAAAATTAATTAACCATAAAATAATATCTCTTCATGTATGAAGGTGAAACTGTTGATTTGATATGAAGGAGAAAACTAAAGGTAGATGCTCAAAAAAAATTAGTGTGTAGAAAATTGTATAGAAATGGAATGATGAAACATAAATGAAAAAAACATGACTGCCTACCTCAAGGATATAGATGAAACCTCCCTCAATATCAGCCATATATTCGATGTAGGTTAGGATATCTATGAAACGGTCTAATTCCCTATAAATATAAAAGATTATCCTTAACCTAAATAGGTCAATTAAGATATAGATAACCCTAGATATGAATTGAGAGATTATGAGAGCTTACCAACATAGATCCAATCCCATAGATGGATTGGAGATCAGACACGGTATTGAAGAGTTGTATTAATGTCTATACTTAGTGGGATTTAAAATAAAATGTGGAGGAGAACCAAAGAAGGATTTTGGAGGGTGGATAATAAAAATGAAACAAGGTTAATGGTTTAAATGAGGAAAAAATGACATTTCACCCGAAAATTAGTTGTCCCACAATTTTGGCACATGATTTTAAAATGATGTGTAAACCATGTGATATCCCACGGTCCAAAAACCTATAATTCTCACAAAATAATGTTCATAGATTCAGATTGTTTTATAAAAAACGTGCGTATATAGGTTCCCCTATATATAAATTTAGTGTTTCAGAAAAGCAATGTGTGCTAGGTGGAATGGTTTTTCCAAACCATGTGGCAATGACTATTACCCATTTTTTATGACCTAGGGATATGAAAAATACATAAATACTCATGGTTACATTCAATGGTTGTACACTATGTTTATCATGATTAAGAAAAGGATTCAAATTCTAAAAATAGTGTTTCATACCAAAATGAATAAAAATGATTATTACAACCTCCCCTTCATAAAAAAAACATCCCCAATTTGGCCTTCTAAGTGTAAGGTGAAATCATTAGAAAAAAGTTCTAGCCACTGAGATCATATATCATATTCTCGCTCTCTTGTCTTATCTCTTACTCAGTTCTATTTCCCTAGAACATGTACCAGAGGAATGTACCCACCTCAGAGCATCATCACCCTCCATTAAAAATAATAATGGTATAATTTTTGAAAAAAGAATCAATATCCAGATCAAACTCATTTAGTTGGAATACATGTGATTAGTCTGGATAATATCGTCGATGCTAAAACATAAGAAGGACATCATGAGTATGCTAGTATCTTTAAGGAAGTGACAAAAAATAATGCACTGGTTTGACATATTTTACAACATCAAAGGGTCCAACTAACCATGGTGAGAGCTTACCTTGCTTTAGAATATGTTCATTCCCAAACCATGGTAGGAATCACAAGAAAACCCAGTCTCTGACCTTGAACTCAAGAGTTCACAACCATCTATTGCAATATGTCCATTGCCTTGATTGTGATGTCATCATGCGCTTTGTGATCAGCTAGACCTTCTCTATAGTCTCTTGAATGAGATGTGCTCTATGTATTGCTGGTTCCCTTACCTCTATCCATCACAATGTTGAGAGGGAGGGCATAATGTATAAGGCTTCTAAAGGATCCATAATGATGGTATCCTAAAATCTATTATTATCTAAGACATTGGTTAAAAAAATGTGGTTGAACCATTAACCCCCCAAATTCAATTACACAAGCTTCAACCACGTCATTCCGAACATGAATTTTATGATCTATCTATCCATCAGACTGTGGGTGATAGGGCTTGGGTAGAACAACATATATACCCATGGCCTTGTTAAACCTCTACCAGAACCATTATATGAAATAATTGTCTCTATTACAAACTATAGAACATGGTTATCCATGAATATTACCAACCTATCAATTATATATCCTGGATATATAATCTATATAGAAGGTCTCTATCATAGTTATGAAGTGTTATACCCCCATCAAATGATCATGGACAACAAGCATTGTATAGTTTCCTCAAGGTGATCATTGTAGAACAGTCATAAAATCCATGAAAACATCATCCCATTTCCCCTAGGTAATGGAAAATGGCTATAGAATCATTGATAGACACTAATGGTCTTCTTTCACCTACTGAATGAATGAAAAATATGTGATGATTCTAGTAATATCTTGTTTCATTCCAGGCCACCAGTACGGGTGTCATAAATCTCAATACATTTTGGTAACACTAGGGTGGACTACCTATACAAAGGCATGGAATTACTACGTCATCTCCTTTTTGATATCATATTGGACTGAAAAAATCCCATGGAACAATACAGTATCATCCTAATACATAGTCCAACATGAAGTTCAATATTCCTCAAAAAATCATTCCCTCTAGCCAATGCCTTCAGGATCGAATAATTGTCTCATTCATACCAGTTCTATAATATTAGTTTTAACTAATAAGGACGATAGGATAGTCCTACCATGATCCTCCTAAACGTCAACATGATTCTCAATAAACAAGGCCATTAGATTCCATTTCCCACTGGATTTGAGAACCACCTCTATTTGATTCTTCCACCTTAAAAAATTTGTTACTAAATTTTCATTTCCTGCCATGTAGGAAAGATCAAGATCAAATTAATGTACAAATTCTACCCACATGTAGTACCTAAGACTCATATATCTCTATTAAACTGTGTATGTGAGTATTTTGATATCTTTTAATACCAAAAAATTATTTTTATGTAGAGAGTGATTCCAATATCAAAAATCATGAAAAACAGTAGTGATCCTGAGATCGTGCATCTAGTAATTCATCTCTTTAGGCCTCTACTGAAGAGGATCATACATAATGACTCATTATTCACGCATCATAACATCTCATTGACCAATAATTGATGCATCCTAGTATATAGTATAACTCTATCCCAGCTCAGGAAGAATTAGTGTCGTCGAGGAATTCAAACGACCCTTCAACTACTGAAAGGCTGCTTCACAATCTTCTGACCATATGAATTTTACAAAAAAAAAATCAAGAACATAAGAATTGATGAAAGATCTAAGAAATGTTGGATGAATAATTTGAAATATTTGGAAACCGCCATAAAAATATGAATATAAAAATCATTTCGATGATGCCCCCAATAAACTGAATCTCTCCCTTTCTCTGCTTCTAGAGAAATTCCAAACTCTGAGATGAAACGACCAAGGAATTTTAATTTTTCAATTCAAAATATGATTTTATGGAGCTTATCATAGAGTTGATTGACTCTTAATGAATTCATCATAATATAATGATAGGTAGACAGTTCATATTTGAATCATTAATATGCATAGATATCATTAACAAATAATACCATGAATTAATCTACATTCAGGTTGAAAACCCAATTCACAAAATCCATAAATACATCATGTGAATTTGTGATTTCGAAGAGTATATATACATACTAATATAGACCATAACTTATTCTGAGAATTATGTGAGGTATTTTTGAAGACTGACATGCACTAAATGGTAGCCCAACCATGGATCTATATTTGGGAACACCTTTTATCCTAACTAATAATGTCATACATTCTTGGAAGTGGATACAAATTCATTATTGTGAGATTATTTAAAAAAAGCTAATTCAGGAAGAGATGAAGGGTAACACCCATATTCATAGAAAAAAGAATCAGCTAACCCCAATGAGATGTTTTAGGTTATATAAATCCTTTCACCTCAAGATCCTCTAATTTATTAATGATCTATAGAAACTCCTTTGGTGCCAACCTAAAAGGAGGAATGGTCATTGGTGCTACTCATAAGACTAACTCAGTGGTATAATCTACCTCTCGCATCATAGGTAGACTAATTAAGTCATTAAGAAAGACTTTCCTGAAATACTACACTCTTAGAGGAATGATATCAGGTTGCATCCCCAAGTCCTCATGAACAAAACTAGAGATATGATCTGTCACATTACCCTTACTTTACTGCTCAGGTCTATATCAAGTGTCACTAAGATCCCATTATACCTTTTTCACATTCATACAACCATATTGTGTGGTCAAAATCACCCTCCAATGATAGTAGTAAAAATGGTCTCAATTGGTAACCAACTAGTCCATCAATATGTTCACATCGAATCCCAT
This sequence comes from Viscum album, assembly GCA_963277665.1. Classification (NCBI taxonomy): domain Eukaryota; kingdom Viridiplantae; phylum Streptophyta; class Magnoliopsida; order Santalales; family Viscaceae; genus Viscum; species Viscum album. The sequence continues at coordinate 1,817,318,049 of OY728156.1, forward strand.
GATTTCAAGGATATAATGATATCATAGGAAAAGATAATTACCTATATCAAGTGAAAAATAATTTCAGTGGTGTCCATCCCACAATCAGATACCAAATGGTGTGTCTATCACTATATCATCATGATATTTCACAATATTGAGATCTAGACATTATATTATAGTTATAAATATTAAATACATATAAATGCATTTGTAAAATAAATAAGTCACTAATGTGGAGGTAACATGAATAATAACTCAAAAAATATAAGCTCCAACACTCAGTAATATCACCCTACTAGTTCTATGAATCATAAGCATGACTCCCTCAACCTTAACTACCACCTCGGCTAGATTAGAAGGTTGTATTCCAACTTATGGAATGTCATGCTTCTACTAGACCTTCCCCATAATGAGGAGTAGGTGATGATCCCCACTCACTTGGAACTATCAAAAATGTCTTTCAGAAATTATTGATATTGAATATACTATCATATCCCCCACACACCATTGGATCGTACAATTACCAAGGCATCATTTTTCCCCACTTCCTCTACTGGGGATAGATCACTAATAATTTAACATGAGGAGGATACTTGCTACTACCCCTACATCAACCTTGAATTGACTCATGAACATAGAGGAATAACCACTGTTAGATTTTGGTGTCTACCCACAAAAACTCAAATCACAATCACCACTCAGATTTCTCTCATGAATAAATGCATGGTTAGCTATTTTAGAAAAATTCATCATTCTAGAATATTTTACCTATGCTCGAATATCACAATCCATCCCATCCTCAAACCACCTATCAATCATAATATTATATCCTACCATAGTTTGAGATAATCACTGATGTTCAGTGATACAAGAAATGTTTTCGATAACTGACAGGATCCCCATCTACAAGTCCTGGTATACTATGGCCATATTATTCCTAAAGGTATAGGGGGAAAAGTAGCATGGAAGGTCATCTAGAAATCATATCATACCAGATAATGATACTTATCTACATGTGTGATAACATCCAACCATCTCTTGGCTAATCTATTTAGTATATATGTCGCAAGCTTGACCCTCCAATCTTGAGGCATCTCCAGATTCTTGAATTTATATAAAATTGCTTCGAAGAAAGACTCCACAACATGAGGTCCTCCATCCCACAAAAGGGTATGATGATACTGCTACCAAAACTCATGAGTCATATTTTACATGTGTAGGGAAGGTCAAACTAAACCTTTTATAAATTGATGAATATGTAGAAAACCCTCTCAAAATTGAGAATTAGTTCCCATATTAGTAACAGGATGTAGAGACACACGTGTCTTTATAAGAGGAAACACTAGAAGATCATTTTCCACCACCTCAGGAACAAGGTCGTCAACACCTTCAGGGCATGCGATAGGAGGAATTCAATAAATCATAATTATACAATTCTAAACAGACACTTCAGATGAGATTTTAGAAATTATGAATATTTAATTTATGAAACTAGGAAATGAGTAAATAATTCCTATAGAAACAACAAAACCTCTATGCCTTTTTAAAAATTGTTTTCTAGATAGAAGAAGTGACCATAACAAGCCATAAGAATGTAACAGATACCCCACTACCCTCTACTGAGGTTAGGTTCACGGTCTATGTCTTTTTCTCCCATGTTTAGGGTATCAATTTTCATAGTAGATGTCATATTCATTTGGAATATGTTCTTGTTGAATCAGGTAATTTATATAAAATAGTTGAATTAGATACTAAACCAATTTCGATCTTTACGGGACCATACTATATATGGTTTAAAATATGATATAAATTTAACTCACATCAAAACATGTAGTAGCACATGTGATAAATGGTCTATGTCTCAACATGCCAAATTTATTTCTTTAGGTATCTACTTTGACCTATTTTGGAAAGAACTGTTATGTAATGGAAGGCATTATATCTATTAATTATATTTTTTTTCCAATACCTGCAAGATTTTTCCACACAATTTAAATATATATTCTGGGAACAATCAATACGAATGTAAAACATACATCCTAAAACAAAATGAAAAATGAAAAAATGCCTGAAATATTCCTCCTAGTGTGCTAAATAATGATGTAGGTAACAACTCTCATAATCGTGATATCATCATGTCATGGATTAAATAAATCCTCAATCAAAACATTAATAATTAGCACAATATATTATGCTCATCAAACAATGGTGAAATAATATCTACAGTAATTGGAAAAAGTCGGAAAATAATTATAATTCATGGAACTCAGCCATTACCCTAGACATTGGTCTGTGAATCCCAAGCATAGATTATGACCATGTACCAAGTGTTCCCAATCACTAATTTACTATATCCAAACTGTTATGAATGATAGGAACCACCCTGTTACAACTTTGTACCATCCCTAACTAGGATCCACATAACCCAAGCTTGATGCTGGTGGTTCACTTAGCCTCATGTGTGCATCTTGGTACTCTAAAGGATGCTAACATGAAATGAGGGGGTAATGGTGGAAGAGTGGGGATATTATACCCGCATTTCAAAGTTTTATGGTGGATATAACCAATATCAATCACCAATAGAAACATATATAAACATGAATAATAAAAAACTATAAAAAAACAAAATGGATAATTAAATAAAAAGTAGATGAAATAGGTGGCCAAACAACTCATAAATATATCAAAATCCACTAGGTGGTGTCTGACACATGGATGCATGAAATTATGATAATAAAAATGAAATAGAGAATATGAATACATGAATTCTATATAAAATTTACAAAAAAAAGAAATATTTCTCCACCAGCATCTCAAGCTACTACCTGGTCATCTTCTCATATGATCCATTTATAAGAAAAATCATACCAAAAACCTATAATATCAATATTTCTCTTATCTACACCGGTTGTAATATTGTCTAATTGAGTACCAAAGGTAACCCGAGTAGTTTGTGGGATAAAATTATCAATATTCAACCAACAATGGTGTCAATGTGTAATCCATGTAGTTCTTGTAACTAAAACATTTGTAAGAATAATGAATTAAATAAACATATTAGAGTAAATAAATAGAAAACTACATTATCAGGTTCTTGAAGGAAACATGGTGGGTCCACCTGCTTCATCTCATGATTAGAATAGAATCATAAATAGTTACTATATCTATATAGTTGTAATAAGTATATATAGTATAATTATATGTTGCATCCACATACATGGACCAATTAAATATAGATGTAAGTATCCATATACATAGAATACTAGTGCTGGATGGACTGGGGTGTAACTCAGACATCCATGACTAGTCTAAAGTGGTCAAAATTACCTGAAATAGGGTACATTCCCCACATACCAATACAGTGAGATTTTCCATGATAGAAAGCTGGGGATGGAGAGTGAGATATCCCAGTTACACTCTAATCATGGAATGTGGATCACCATCAAAATTTCTATGGAGTATAACATGCATGATATTCCTTAATCAACACCTAATGTAAGGTAGTGTATTTATGCACCATGATCAGTAGAACTTACCATCGTACACAACCCATATAAGGAAATACTCATTTATAATATATGGCATAAGGAAAACCCCCGGAAGAAACTTATTTATCAATTCCTTATACATACATAAAAAATATTTTTGTTAATAACATAAAACATGTGTAAATACCTCTCATATGTTCCTTATTAATGTTCAATATTCATTATGTTATCACATTTTATAATAATAATTTAATTATGAATAGAAAGAAGGTGGTTCCTTACCATCATTTGAAGTAATTACATTTCATACAACAGATTAATATTTGGTGTCGAATCCATCATAGATAATTCTATCCAAATAAACCATTCATTGATTAAAATTATTTCATTCCACCTTGCATAATAATCTGAATTCAATTCATTCTTTTCATTAAATTGTAGATAATAATTATAGTCATGGGGTTCAATGTCATTGAAAAGGGTGACATGTTCAATAAGGGAGTTTCCTACAAGAGAAATTATAATATTATGTTATAAAAACACATGTTAGGTGAAATAGGACCAACAATGAATTCCCTCTACATGGGAAATTTCATTTCAAAACAAATTTGAAAAAAATTTAGTCATATCGGGCAATTGAGCAGTTATCGATAGAAGATAAATTTCATATGGAACACCCATGGGTTTCTATAATCTAGGAAAATATATAATAACTAAACAAAAAAAAGATTCAATTGGAATTTATTAGTGTACAATGGTTGGTTTGATAAGATACAACCAACTAAAAAGATATGCTTAACAAAATATGGCATGTGGCACAACAGTATAGGTGTGAAATGATCAAACTCAAAGGGAAACAATGTGACCACCTACCCCAAGGCCATAGATGACGCCTCCCTCAATATCATCCTAATATTTGAAGGAATTTGGGATAAATATATGAAATGGTCCAATTTTATAAAATAATTTAAAATGATCCTTCACCTAAAAATCATGATATATGGAAAGATACACTTGGAAATGAATTTAGAGACTATGGGAGCTTACTGAGAGGGATACAAAGCCACAGATGGATCGATGATCTTACACTGGATGGGGGAGTTGTAACAATGACTATCTTTAGATGGATTCAAACTCAATAGAGGAAGAGTACTAAGGCTAGTAATTAAAGGGTGGAGATTAAAAATGAAATATGTATAAAGGTTTATGTAATGGAAAAAATGACATTTCACACAAAATTTAGGGGTCAGAAGGTTTATGTGCATATATTGAAAACCGTGCGCAAACCATTTCATATAATACTATAAAAAACCTAAAATTATTTCATGATAATGCTTCTATAGTCACATAGTTTCAGACATACCTTACTATATACATCTTCCAATTTCATCAATAACATGGTTTTAGAAAAACCATCCGGGTTGTGCTACATGGATTTTACAAAGTATGAGGCCGAGTCTGTTATTCATTTTTTGGATCTCTATGCTCATAAAAATCCTTAGACTCTCATGGGACATTCATTAGTTCATATCAAAAAATTATAATGATGAATAACATTAATCAAATTGAAAAACTAATGTTCTATCCCATTTTGAAAAGATGGGTTGTTACATGGTAGTTCTCCCAAAACTGATAGGTTTAATCTACAAAATGAGTGGAAATTGTTTCTAAATGAAGGGATTGATCCAAAAAAGAATTTCAATAACCTATAATACACCCTTCCCACAACATGAATTCTAAATTCATTATATTAATTCCATGGTTCCCATAAAGAAATAGTTCATAATTCTTATACACGGTGTGAATTTCTCATATCATCAGTTTCCACAAAATGTTATTTCACCTTTGATCATATAAACACATGCCAAGAATTCCTATTCCTTTATGTGCATCAGTTTCTTAGACCACTATTTTCTATAGAAAATTTTTTATTACAAAGAATTCATAGTCTATTGGTCATCAACTCATGAAAAAATTTAGTTCAGTTCATGAACAACCTACTGTAGTACCCATAATGCACAAACACTTTTTAAATCCCTCAATCCTTAAAAAAGCCTCTAATCCCCTAAAATGAAAGGTTAATCGGCTAAAAATGCATTTTATGTATCATTATATACCTATAAAATGATTATCATCCCTAATAACCCAAATGATACTAAAAAAACAATGGGGTATGAACAATCACCTTGTAAGATATATCTCACGGTTCTCATTACACCTCAAGTTCTACCACCTGTTAAACACACCAAAAAAACAATACTCAAAACACACCACAAAAACTCATTTTTGCCTCACTCTAAGAACAACACCACGTCATCTAGAACTAGCTACATGTTTCCATATTCCTAGATGAACATCTCCACAAATACCACATATCAGAAACTAGAAACCATCATAACAAATGGAAAACACTACCACAAGAAACAAATTCATGAAAGTAAATATTCTGTTTCAATGTAATATCTTATTCTGGTGTCACATTCTCACTTTCATTGTTTTAAATACATCTTTCTATAAGGAGTCTTGATTAGGAATTCAGTATAACCTTTTTCATATGCCATAATATTTATCAAACATCACATCATCATGAAAAAATATCATCTAATAAAATAGAAATATTCATAAATCACATAAAAAATAATTAAATTATAATGAAATTATCAAAATAACATTTGGTACTAGGAATAAATCAATATGTCTCACCCCTAGGTACACATTCGAGACCACCATGCTTCCATTATTAGATTAAATATCCTAGAACCAACTTGCTTTGATCATGATTACATTATTTTATTATTATATATATTTTCTTATTACATGTTAATTATTCATATCCAAGGATTATTTATTAGTTAATGTCCATAGAATATATTTCATGATGAAAGGTAAAATAATCTCCCCGCTATAATGATAAAATATTGGTTCCATACCATTAATCAAGAATATTATTTTTTGATAATATAATATAGCTTGATTGTAAACATGTGATGTTGGATATTAGCATCATAAGGGTGATAAAATATTGAGTAACCTGTCGATTGGGAATTCCCATGGTAATTTACAATAAAAATGATTATGATAGTAGTTACATTAATAAGAAATCCACTCTTCAATGGGTTTCTGGATGATCCTATATGTAGACACGTGTATTGATCCTTGTACATTAAGATTTTCATTAAAGGATATCCTAACATGTATAAATTTATAAATTGATGATAAATGAGACTAAATATGTTCATAATGAAGTATGATAAGTTGGTTCGGTAATGAGAGATATTTCATTGATGGATAATGTGATAAAGGTTTCATCCCTTTTGTTACCTAATGAACATCAATATATCAGACCCTTCGATGTGAATGAAATCACCCAAATAAATCAATGAGGATAGTGATTGATTGATGAGTACATTTCTAAAATGTAAAGAAACACACATTTAATATATAGGTTAATGGAAATGTAATTTATCCAATATGACATTATATATTGTGATATGAAGAATAATTTACCATATAAGAATTCAAAGGTGGTAATACATCATATTAACATTAACATCTTTCTCAATTTATTCATTAGTGTGTAACTATATTTTATTATTGGATATTAGGCTATTACACACAATTACACTACGAAATATGAAAAAGAGGAATAAATAAGTGTATTTATAGAGTCGGTTAAATTCTGTAGTTAAATTTAACAAGTAGAATATAAATAAAATTTTATCATGTTTTTTTATCGAGAAAACATATTCAGTAGTGATTCGAAACAAGTAGTTAGATCAAAGTAATGCAAAAATTTACTTTTATGTTTTGAGAATATAATATTAGTTTTATTTATTGAATAATAATTTAGTGATATTTCATTATTAAATAAATAGTAATAATGCAAGAATTGGAATATCTCAAAGAAGGAATTCAGACTGTGTTTACTATTCTGATTATAAATGATAAAAATGGTATTTTTTATATTAATAAATGTGTTTCACATGTAAGTATATTATTATTGCAATTATTATTGGATGTAGGGTCAGATAATAATATTAAATTTTGTAAGGGTATAGGGTCAAATTTTCCGTCCTTAAACCTTCCATAAAAAATATCAAATTATAAAACCTTCAAAAAATATTATTGGTGTAAAAAACTGAAAGAGTGAGAATCTACCAATACCTAGAGGGCGATAAATAGTTTTTTAGTTTTATCATTCATTCCACTCCCAATACAATAAATGTTTGTCAAGAGTTCTTCCCCTCTCAAGAATAATACAACGGTGGTCAATCGTGAACAATTGAATATATCAGTATCAGTTGTGTTGAACCCATGAATCTATAAATTTGTTTAGAGATTTAGAGTCATGTTTGGAACACAACATGAGATATTATACACAAGAATACTGTAATATAATGAATATGTGATGAGATATGTTTCACCTAACCATCAACAATCAGAGAATTAGGAATACATAATTCTATGTCTTTATATACATTAATTATAAATTACATGTGAAGATACATCACTTTAGGTTTTGGAATTTCATTATCAAAATTTAGTCTTTATTTTTCATTGGAAATTAAATTTTTATCATGTATTGAGATGATTAAATGTGACTCATGAAAAAAATATGTGTTTTTCATACCATCATTCGGCGCTTACGCTTGTCCAAAAACAAACTAGTGGTATTAAAGGGGTTAAATGATTAATTAATAATTAATTTTTAATAACTTATTTTGGATACGATTATGTTTTATTTTAATTTAATTATCTTGATTTTATATGGAATATACTCATATCATTTCTCTCTTCATTCTCACTAACATGACTAGAAAATGGTTAGGGTTGAAAATTTAAGAATCATCTAAGAACACCATATGAGGTGCCAATGATTTTTCCTAGACAAATTTATTATACAGAAAATGTTCATCCAATATAAAGACAATGTATTAATTTTTTCACATATATCTTATTTCTTCAAATATGCTTAAAAAATAAGATCTAAGATCTCAATAAAATTGATCCACATTTAGATCTGGATAGGCTACCACACATGAAGTATCAGTACACCGCATGTATGAAATGTAAATGTTTTGTAGTCCATGTCTTCTTAAATTCAATTACATGGGTGCATTAAAAATTTTATCTATTGGATACATGAAACATGAGCTAAAATTTGATGAATTATGAGACTAAATTTAATGTATTCATAGTACCCATTGTGTCCCTGCAACACGTCCATTGCATGAAACACACATAGACCATATCTTTGTGTGGTGGATATAAATTCCCAGCCTAATAACATTAATTAATCTCAAAATAAAAGAATAATTCACATTGAGGATCTTTTTAGGTTAGAGTTTTAGAGAATTATGCTATAACTATTACATTACTTCTTAAAAAAATACAAAGTAGACACGTCTACTTAGTTTCCATTTTTTTCAAAAATTAAAAACTCTTAAAAAAGTCATGTCTAGTTACATGTTTTTTGACAACATGACATTCCTTGATCCCATCCATAACCCTATTCCACTTTATGTCCTGTAAAAAACATTTTAAAAATTGGGATGAGAAAAAAAGCTCAGTAATGGATACACAACGAAGGAAAAGTATTAGATTTTTTCAAAATGAAAAGTAAACCATGAATCATAAGTAATAATTTTCACCTTTATGAAGTAGTGAATAATATTCACTGAATGAAAGATCATTTCATAACCTTTTGTAACCTTAATATTACCGTAAAACCCATCGAAATCACACATCACATATATAGGTAACTTGGGACATAAGAATACTTAAATAAAATAACCATACAATCGACTTCCACACATATCACTAAATAGAATTGCCATACAGCTGACTTCCAAACCAAAATCCTTGGAGGATGTAACGTAACCACCCGTCCTAGTTTATCATGGTACCACCTATTATTTTTACAAGTAAAATTATAAAATCATAATACATTTCAAATATAAACATTTCATTTTCAGTCACAGGAAATCATTTCATGATATTGAAATAATCAATCAATTTCAAAAACCATTAAAAACATTTTAAAAAGTGATTTTTGAATCAAAGTGACCCATACCACTTTGGAGATTTTAAAGGAATTAACATTTTAAAACATTAATTCTCATATAAATATATCATTAATTCAATTTTTAAAATAAGGACATTAATAAAAAATATTTATATGAATAAATCATTAAAATGATAATTTTTGTTAAGGAGTTCTTAACCATATGAGAGATGTTTGAATGCAAATAATTGTGGAATAACATTTAATAAAAACCATGTACTATCATGAGAATAATTGGATTCATGATATTATATGTGAAAGGATGGAATATACACCATATAAAAGTTAATTGGCGCATAACAACAATGAAGTCTCAATCGAATGTAAGTTGAGGCAAAATTCATTATAAAGATGGTATCCTTAGATTAAGGATAAATCAATTACATAATTATGTGTGAAAAATATAAATATACTCAATATGATTGGATATTATATGTAAATAAATCATAGGACACACACACATGATCTATTAAAAACAAAACCAATTACTTGGATTTTTTACTCAAGGAATTGAAATTGAGTTAAGATTACCCTTATCAAGTTCATATCAATGACTTGAGAAATTATCAATGGAGTGACTATGTGTATCGAAAGAATATCCCAAAAAATTGGATTATAAATTAATACATAAATAAGTAAATATTGATTCCACACATAATCATATCATTATATAATCATGAAGTATAATATTAACACAAGGAATGGAAATTGGGTTAAGAAGTTTCCTTAGGAAAACTCAGCTCCCTAACAACGTCAATTAAAAATTCATAAATTGAGTTTATGAGTGAAAAAAATTGAATATCATAAATTAGACATTAATTTTTAAAAAACACGGATATATAAGAACATGTCACAAAATAATAAAATTTAAATTAAATGATATAAGAAAAAATAATTCTTTCTAAATGAGGAGGGTGAAAGGTTCCCTTACAAATTTGGTAACTTATGAAAGAGACACCACATGAAAGAAGGATCATACAATGCTGATGTAAATACCCATTAATTAAAGTACATTACCCAATTAATATAGTCCTGGGTAGTACATACACCACACAATTGTAAATAGTGGCAATATAGCATGAATCTCACTAGAATAAAAATTGAGATGAAAACCACTTACCACATTGTAATCAATAGAGTCGTATGACCAAAAGTTAATATCCACCAAATTAATCATAGAATAACATGACTATAAAAATAATCATGATAATATATATCATATATCATAACACAATACACCACATACAATAAATTGTTGGTAAATAATAGAAATCTCACAGAATTAAAAATGAGATTAGAGACCCCTTACATCGTGTCTGACTTGACTCGTTTGTTCCTTGTTCTTCATGAATAACAACATTATGTTAATTTATACGTGATTAAGAAGATTTTTTAATTTTATTATTCCTTTTATATCTCTTATTACTTTACTATAAAAATTAGTTAATTATTTGAGTTCATTTTCTATATTTTTTCGATGTTTGAAACTTCAGTCAAAACTGAACTTGTTTTAATTTCAAATTGTCCATGTGGTTAAAATTAAATTATCTTAAAAAAAAATATTCATGATTTAGATATAATATATATAATATATATCTAGTATATATGTATTTATAATATTACAAACATTTGGAGTTAATAAATGAAATGCATCTTTCATTGAGACGGTAAGTCGTACATGCGCATGAATTCTACTTTCATTTTTATTTCATATTTAATGGAATGAAAAAGTAATTGTAAATAGGTATATTATAATTATATTATAATATCATATATAATTTAATTATATCTATCCTTTATATGTTACATTTATGGCATGAATGATTCATATCCCTTTCAGGTGGCCATATTCTGCACTTCCTCAAATTAAAATATCTCATTTACCTATTATGGAAACCATAAAGGTATGCTATAAATAGAAAATACAGAAGCAATGAAAAAATATAAATATAATATATATCACATTAAAATACATTTCAATCATAATTTCCACCATTTGAGGTGGTATAAGATAATTGAAAAATCATCGTTTTGCGAAACAGTAGTTCGCCGTCCACAGAAACAGTATGTTTTCTACCCATTAGATAGAGGTGTGGGATAGCATAATTCGAATAATTCCAATAAAAAAACATTGTATATTGAGTATATAGTTTTTTTATAAAATAATGGAATAAAAATTGTTTAGTGTATTTGAGAAGTAAAATAAAAAAAACACTTAAGTGAAGACGTTACTTTTATATCAGGTAACTCCCTTTGGCTTGAACAAAAAGGTTTTCCTGAAGTGCCTTCTACCTAAATTAAGGATTCTAGGAGGAGTATAGGGATGTAGGGATATTAATTTGGAATATTTTTGATGTTACATTGGTTTTGAGAGGTGTGAATAATAGGTTATAGTTGATGGCTTTCTATAAGGGGTGGAGGGGATCTTTAAGGATGTTTGAAAATATTATTTTATTATAATCTTATTTTCTGTTTCTAAAGGTCCAAAACTCATTAAAGTCAAATATAAGAATACTGATTTTTAAAAAAATCATACTATAAGAATTGGATAGGATTTATATATTTTATTAATTTTTATAATCTAATTTATTTAAGTCATTCATTAATGACGTAAACACAACATCATCATTCTGTTATAAATAATTTCATATATTTGATGTCTAAAAATAATAACTAAAATAACATGATGTAGGAATACTTTTTGGATTTTTAATGAATATTTATAGTTTAATATATAACTTATATAACCCCAAGTAAAAATTGAATTACTAAAAGATATTGTTTTTGACATTTTGCCTTTACATTAAATTAATTAATATAATTTATCATTTCCACTCTTCAGCGGTTCCATGGGGTCCCAAAATCGACCCAAGGATGCCCATGTTTTGACCTATATCAACCAATTGAATTATGACACATCTTAGGGTAAATTGATATTAATATAATATTATTTTTTACCCTTATTTTCCAAATTTATCTTCTAACCACGGTAAATAAAATATTTACTGATGAAAATATTTAAAATGAATAAAAATGAAAGATACCAATATACACAATTTCGATCTCTTGATTCGAAATATGGAATCCATTTTTCCAAATTTAAAACACAGAAGTTGATGAAATTAATTGAAAATTAATTACTGATGTCAATACAAAAATCATGTTTTTAAGAAATAGTAACTATAATAATATTGAAATTTGTTTATGTCCAATTTCAAAGTGAAATTACTCCCAAAGAGAAAAAATGGATTTAATAGTAAAAACATAATCTAATTATACTTTAAAACCAATTAAAAAGATAATCTAATAAAATAAATAAATTATATTAATATTCATTTTTGAATTAAATTACAGTATTTTTACTATTTAGTAAAAAATGAGCTTTATGAGAAAAATACCAAATTTTCATACAAAGTAAATTTTGATGTCCCAATTCAAAAGTAGAATTTTATTTTTTCAAATAGAACATATAAAAGTGACAAAAAAATTTAAAAAAGGGTTCTCCATCCAATGGTGGTAAACAACCATTTTAAAAAATATTAGAGTATTTAATGCTTAAAATATGATTCATTATTATTTTAAACCTCTAAAATTTATTGGATAAATGTAATGTCATTTAAAAAACATGTATTATCATACTTTATTAGTTCTGTTAATTTCTGCCAAAAAAATTTATAGGTGTTAACTACAATTTAAAATAAAATTATATTAATATTTTTCAGTATAACCCAATGATATGTGCAATGGAAGATTTCAACAAAACACATTGTTGCGTTTTGAGTACTCTATCGAACAAGGTTTCCTCTTTAAAGTAAAATTAATATTTAATTCAAAAATATTAATAAATATGAAAATTTAATATTCTTTATTTACTTGGGATGTTACATCCTTCCCCGCTTTTAGAAATTTGTTCCTCACCATTTTAAAATCCGGCTACAAAACATCATTAAAATTTCCACATCATAAATAGAGTAAATAAATCTAATAAATTAAAAGAAATAACGAGATGTAAAAAATGGTCACCTAAGACAACAGATACTAGGATTCCATGAAAGCATGGATATAGAGGGAAAAAACCATCAAGTTCTAATGGAGAGTAATATAAAACATGATTAAGAGAAAGTTAACCATTATAAAATCACAAAAATTTGATGGGTTAAACAATATTTTATTCCCCATTATGAAAAGTAAACTAAATACATTTATGTTTTAATTTCCATTTCCTAAAGTTGAGGAAATTTTTTATGAACATGAATAAGAACAAAATGATACATACTTACTTTTCATTTAGACTTTTATCCTTTAATAGATTTCTAAAACAAACTCATCCTTTCTCTAAATGATGAGTTCTGAAGACTACATGTTCACATTAAAGGTGCTATAATTATCTCTAAAGAATAAAATAAACCACAAAATATGAACTATATATTTCTCAGGTCTTTAGACATTATCCAAAACCAAATGGTTTGTACAAGACCAGATAATCCCCAAAAAAGACAATCCTTAATAAAAAAAATAACTACTCATAATATCCAAAATTCAAAAAACAATTATCAATGTTAAAAAAAGACAATTACATGCACAATTTTCGTTACAAATCATCAAAATAATCCAAAGTACATTTGAAACCAATAATTCAAAAGGATATGATCACATGGTCTTCCATGATAAATGATAACATTTATCCCCAAATAACATAGACTAATCTTAAAGTCTCATACTGATTTGTAATTAACCTAATCAAATATTTTCTATGATAGGTTAATCATTTCCATAAATAACCAAAATCTCCATATGTGTACAAAAAACATAGATTTTTCCAAAATAAAATTTCAACCATTACTCCATAAATGAGATCACATAGTATTCTATTTACCTTAAGCATATAATTTTCCAAAGGATCATACATATTCCAAAATAACTTTTATCACTTAACCCCCATATCATTTTATGATATTAAGGATATCAATTTGATTAAATATAAGTTCCAAAAATCAACTAATTATTTACCCAAAAAAATCATTGAACTAATTAGAATTAGTCATACACACTAGGGTCTTCATGTAGGCCAATGGTAGGATATATACCCTTGTCGCCCTTCGATTGTGGGTTTGATTCCTACAGCCATTCCAGACATGATGGGTTGTCACCCGTCTTACGGCCTGTCCTTTTTGTAAAAGTCAAAAATAACCCTGACATGTTTTAACCTCAAAGGTTTTCTTATACATTTCATTTTCATCACAATACATTAAGACTTCACCATCTTATATATATTTTCTTCTGTTTCACCTACATATGATAATATAAAACTATTCCTAATATAAATAAAAGAATACTTTCATCATGCTGTCCATATGGTTTTATTGTCATCTTTTTCACATAGGTAGAACATCAATGAATTGCAAAAGTTATTTAAAGATCCATAAAAATCATTTTCTTCCATTATCAAATTACACCTTGTAAACATGGGTTATATGGGGTTTCACAAAAAAATAGTTTTTGAAAATAATCATGTATGATATAAAAATTCAAAACATATGATAATAAATGATTTTTATTAAACAGTCAGACCAAATCTGAGTTGAAACATTCAATCAATGGTTCTTCGTAAAATACAATAAGTATGTGATAAAGGGCTATATTGTGAAATCAAATATTAATAGGTTGTGAAAGGGTCTCCTACATCCTCACCTTTTTCAAAATAATAATATGCTTCAAAATCATTTGATAAGGGAAAATATTTTAAAAGGACTTGATAATATTTACCTTTCTTTAAAATATGAGAATATTGTGAAAAAACAATTTGATTAAATATAACCCATGATACATGATGATATTGAGGAATAGTTGAGGTGTTTGATATCTCAAGCAGCTGCTTGCAAGTGAGTTGTATGCTAGAAAAAGGTTCAAAATCATCTGAACATGACATTGCAAAAATTATCGCAAGCATGTCATCAAGAAGAGATAGGGATGTCATTTGAGATCCTCCTCATACCATTTGTAACTGACCTTCCTTGATATGGAAAAGTTATAAAAAAAGTATTTAACAGAAATAATATACATAGGGACAACCCATGTGTTTAACAAAAACTCTTAATCCCTAATGTTTTTTAAACAGACCTCTGATACCAACTATAAGGACTCGGAATTATAACATTAAATAATCATGAATTAAATGAATATGTACCATTGAGAATCTTTTCAGGATTATAGTTTAAGAGAACTAGGCCATATTAATTACATTATATCTCAAAAAGATAAAAAATAGATACATCTACTCTATTTCCATTTTTAAAAAAAATAAGTACTCTTAAAAAAGTGTCATTTCTAGTTCCATGTTTTTGATAGCATGACTTTTCCTTGATCCCATCCATGAACCTATTCCACATTATGTCCTATGAAAAAAATATCAAAAACATAGGATGAGCAAAAAAGATAATTAAGGGATACACAAGGAATGAAAACTATTAATTCTTGTAAAACAACAAGTAAAATATTAATCATAATTAGTAATTTTCACCTTTATGAAGCATTAATTACTCTTCACTGAATAAAAGATCATTTCTTACCCTTTTGTAACCAAAATATTACAATAAATCCCATATAAAGCACACATAATATATATAGGTATCCTGGGAGATAAACATACATTAATATAATAACCACCACGTAGACATCCACACATATTAGTAAATTGAATAGCTATATGGCCGACTTCCATACTCAATGCATTAGAGGTTATAATGTAACCACCCATCATTTTTATCAAAAGACCACCCTTCATTTTTTCAAGTACCATTATAAAATCATAAATTATTAAAAATATATACATTTCATTTTCAGTCACATGAAATCATTTCAATATATTTAAATAATCAATCTATTTCAAAAACAATTCAAAACATTTCATAAAGATATTTTTGAATCAATTTTTCCCATATCATGTTGATTCTTATAAAGGAATTAACATTTTAAACTATTAATGTCAATATAAATTAATCCTTAAACCCATTTTGAAAAATATGGACATTAATTAAATATATTTTTAATAATAAATAATTAAAAAATTGTTTTAGTTAAGGAGTTTTTAACCAAATGAAAGATCCCTAAATACAAAGAATTGATGAATAAAATTTAATCAAAACCATCTAATATCATTGGAGTAACGAAATTCATGTTATAATACATCAAAGGATATTATATATGTAACATCTTGGATCCGGGTGCCACGAACCCAGTTGGTCATATAACCTCAAGCGCATTTCCCCAAATGATAGAGGTTGTCGACTAGTAGTAAGGGCCTAGGTCATATAGTGGGGAAACAATGCCTTCATTTTCCAAAGTGTAACACAGCGGAACAAAATACCAGCATACAAAAGTGGAAGCAGTAAACAATACTATTTCTGAAAAGATCATAGTAATGAAGTAAAGAAATGACCAACAATCATATATATTATGATGAAATATGTTCCTATGTCTATGAAAGTAGCCAAAATAGTATACACAACAATCTGAAAAATACAATACAAGGGGAAAATACAACAAAGAAAAATAAAATAGAACAGCAGGAACTCAGCAGCATCGCAAGCCTAAGTTCGATCCCATGCTCTCCTACTCCTCTACAACAATCAAGTACCAGTATTGGGACACTTTCCCTTATCTACACCTATAGAAATATAATCTATTTGGTCCTAAAACATGACCCAAACAGGGTGTGAGTCATAAATCCTAGTAGGAAACCACCAAAGGCTCGTGCCCAACTGTCAGTGAATTTGTGCAATAGTAGTGTGCAGTAATGGAAACACAGACAACTAAGAAGTACTCAAACTCAACTACTCCAACCAATTCCATTTGCATATAATTATTACATAATAATTCATGGTAACTGAATTATAAGTTCCCAAGACTCATCCTTAGCCGACATTCTCTTATATAGTGCAGTAGAAAAACTACAACAAGCAATCTAACAAGTACAAGGTAAAACAATACCAAACCCGTGCTTTAGCTTGGTAGGTTTAACAGGTAAAATTAGAACTGTGAATATGCTATATAAACAGTGTCCTCGTACATGAAAAAACATACCCTTAGGTAATTATAATCAATACCTTTAGGTGATTTCCCAGAGGCATAATAGATATTTTCCTTAGGCGCATGAGATAATGCCCTCAGACATGGAAAAAACTTCCCACTAGCATAAGAGAAGTTTCACTTAGGCTAAACAAAGTCTTCCCCTTAGGCATGAGAAACACTACCCTCATGCTAAAAAAGAAACCGGGACGATCCCAACACATAATCAAGAAATTACATATAGTTTCCCTTAAGAAATCTCAAAGCATTCTAAATCACGGCATACCCTCGGGTATCCGGGCCAAACGGCTAAACAAGGGAAACACACCCACGGGGTGGACCTGGATCCAAGCAATGATCCCAGAAAGAAATTTATAATTATCATTATATTACATATGCAATTATTTTTAATTAATTATTCAAGGTTTTATCCATACGACACCCCAAACATGGGTACATAGCACAGCGGTACATAAAAACTACATGACAGTTGGAATTAAAAATCAGACCACCTACCTTGATCTCCTCCGATCAATATACGTGAACGACACTTTCCAAAACTCCAAAGAACGGTGTAGATGTGGTATAAAATATTTTCCATTAAAACATAAATAACTTCCCCTGGGGATTGAATTGGAAGGAAGGACCTAAGAAGAAGGAATGTCTTAACCGCGTGGTCCAAACAAGATCACCGGTGGGAGAATCAGATTCTCCATGAGTGTTCCTGATCCCCTCCAAGCCTCGACCGTCTCTCCTAGTTCTCCTAGTTCGTTCTATGCTTACTATGTTGAAAAATGAGGATACATCCCATTCTAAGTGAAAAAAAACAAACTACATGGTGTGAAATCTCAAGTACACGGTTTTTAATTGCAATTTTTTTAATTATTCCTCTAGTAGCTACGTTTCACCACCGCACGGATAATCTATCGACATGAGTACACTGCATGTATTTCTTCCTACACGGTGCATACTTTCTCTCCGCTAGAGGCTACTCCCACCACCTAACTGTTCACCTGGCGACTGGTTACACGGCGTTTAAATACCAAGTACATGGCGTGTAGTCAATTTTTAAACCCTTCATCACTGGTAGTACTACACACCCCGTGTACTCATCCCACACGGCCAAAGTACATGGTGTGTGGAAAATAACACGGGATGTTCCCACAAAATTTGATATTTTACTACATTTTCCATATTTTTATCAAAAACCAAAATTAAAAAAGGGAAAGAAGAAACACTTACCTAAAGAATAAGAATCAGGTTCTTACAAACATCCCCCCTTAAAGAAATTCATCCCCCAAATTCCCTCCCATGGGTGATGAAGAGAAAGCTCAGAAAAACTCTGGCCATTGAGCACGTACATTGGTCTCCTGCTCCCGGGTTTTTTCCTTCACTCAGTCATGATTCCATAACACCCGTACGAGAGGAAATGACCGGCCTCAGAGAACCTTCATGCTCCTATCAACATTACGAATCAGATGATTCTAAAAGGATGAATTGACATGTAGCTCAACCTCCTCAATCTGAAAATGGTGAGACGAGTCTAAGTGATGATGGCGCAGATGAGATACATTGATGATGTCGTGTATGTCCTGGTACCTCTGTGGTAACTGCAACCGATAGGAAACCAGCCCAACTCTCTCCAGAATCTCAAACATCCCCACATACCTTGGTGAATGATTACCATATCTCGTGATCTACATGTGTCCCATCCTTGGTGAAACACGTAAAAAACATGATAACTGACCAAGAACTCCCAGGGGCGTCTGCTGCGATCATCATAAGATTTCTGACGAGACTAAGCGGTAGCCATCTACTTCTAAATCAACTTGACCTGCTCTGAAGTATCCTACAGAGGATGTGGTTTCAGTAAAACTGCATCACCTGCCTCTAACCAGCACAAAGGTGTTCGGCATGGGAAACCATATAAAGCCTCATAAGGTTCCATATCAATAGTGTCTGGAAAACTGTTATTATAGGAAAACTCGACCAGGGGTATGTGCCTCTCCCAAGAGCCCCCAAAGTCCCAGATGCATGCACGCAGCATGCCCTCTTGCACCTGTATCATATGCTCTGACTGGCCATCGGTCTGAGGGTGGTATGTTGTGCTTAGAAGCACATGTGTACCGATATCCCTCTGAAAAATCTTCCACAAACGATATGTAAAGCAGGCATCATTATCGGAAATGATTGAACAAGAAACCCCATAAAGACGTACCACCTCTCGGATATACAACATTCAGAGCTCGTCAACACCGATGGTCTCCTTATTCAGCAAAAAGAGAGATACCTTTGTAAGTCTATCCACAAAAACCAACACGACATCATTGACTCGAGGTGACCTCAGCAATCCGGTCACAAAACCCATCGAGACATCATCCCATTTCCAATCCAGAATGGGTAACTACTATAATAGTCTAGCTAGCCTCTGATGCTACGCCTTCAACTTCTGACAGGTGGAACATCTCACAACAAAACTAGATACTTCTCATTTCATACCCGGCCTCCATTACTTATATATCAAGTCACGGTACATCTTGGTATCCTTGGGATGCACTGCCCAAGCTGAAGCATGAAACTTCCACATCATCCCCTCACATATATCCCCTAGAACCCACACTCATCCATGGACACGTAGTAACTCAACATCGCTTATCATCCCACTGGGTGGAGGGTCCTCACTTTCCACCGACACCCGTTGAACTAGGCCATCCGAATCAGATAGATGTCTCATCCACACTCTATCCAGGAGGGCAGAAGTAACAGCTAAGGAAGAAAGATAGGCTTTCCCCTAACTATCGTGCACCTCTAAATTCATCTCAGAGAAAAAAGCCATGAGCTGTCACTAACCACTGGCCTTATGCACTACCTGTAATTGAGTCCTCCTAGTCATTGCATTAGTAACTACGTAACCCTTACCAGGTGTATAAGGAAGCTCAATGTTGAAGGACTAAAAGTATTGAACCCACCTTCAATCTCTATAATTTGAGTCATGCTAGGTAGAGATATATTTGAGACTAATATGGTCAGAGAACACCACAAAATGCTCCCCTAAGAGATAATGTCTCCAACAGCGTAACTCATGAAAAACTGCAACCAACTCGATATCATGTGTCGATTAATTCCTCTCATGTGGCCTCAACTGCCGAGAGTCGTACGCAACTACTCAATTGCACTGCATCAATATTTCTCCATTCCCAATACCTGATATATCAGAGTAAACTGTATAGATATTCCCTTTCTCTGGAAGTATCAAGACTGGTTTTGACGTCAAACTTCCCTTCAGCTCCTGAAATGCTGTATCGCAAGATTCTGACCAAAGAAACTTTACACCTTTCTTATTCAAACCCATCGACGACACTGCTATGTGGGGGAAGTCATGTATCAAGTGCCTATTGTAACCAACCAGCCCCAAGAAACTCCTTATTTAAAACATTTTCTTAGGTTGATCCCAGGAGACTACAACTCTAATATTCTCCTGGTCTACTGCAACTCCTACCTCTGAGATGATATTACCTAGGAAGTGAATCCGGTCCATCCAAAACTGTCACTTTGAAATCTTATCATATAAAGGATGTTCACCCAGTGTACTTAGTATGGTATTATGATGGGTAGCATGGTCGTGTCGAGTGTGAGAGTATACGAAGATATTTTCCATGAAGACTATGACAAAATAATTCAAATATGGGTATAACACACGATTCATCAGGTAAATGAAAACTTCTGGTGCATTCGTGAGTTCGAACAGCATGACCAATTACTCGTATAGACCATATCTGCTCTAAAAAGATGTAAGCGGTATGTCAGATGGTATAATTCCTAATTGATGATATCCGGATCTCAATTCAGTCTTCAAGAACACTCGTTCTCCTCGAAGTTGATAAGAAAGATCTTAAATTCATGGCAAGTGATATCGGGGTTTTACCGTCAACTGGTTCAACTTCCAAAAATCTACACAATTTATGGGGGTACCATCCGCCTTTTTCGCAAATAGGATAGGCAAATCCCAAAGAGAAGTACTGGGTTAGATGAAACCCTTTGCTTGCAACTCCTCGAACTTCCTCTTCAGGTCCTGAAACAATTTTGTAGCCATTTTATATGGAGGAATGGACAACGGTGTTGCTCCTAGCACAAACTCAATAGAGAAATCCACCCCACGCTCAGGAGGTAGACCTGAGAATTTATCCGAGAAGAAATCCATAAATGATCAACTACTGGAGGGAAATCCATTTAACAAGTTCCCTAGTCATCCATATATTAACTCGCAATTTGGGCTGTCACTCCACCACGCCCATGATGCTCGGGTCTAGCTCGGCTCCCCTGGACTTCCCAATCTCCCTTGTATAGAAACTCTCCGCCCTCTGGTGACCTGAAACTCACCCTATAATGATAGAAATATAAAGAGGATCAAAAGGGTACCAACCAGTCCATAACGAGAATGAAATCATAACTCATTATCTCTAAGACATAGAGGTCCCGAAGAAAGTGACACCCACTAACCTCTAGGGGGAACTCCCTGCACTGACGCACCCCAGTCGTTCAAGTCCCCAACAGATTTTCAGGCGTCATA
Source organism: Viscum album (assembly GCA_963277665.1). NCBI lineage: Eukaryota > Viridiplantae > Streptophyta > Magnoliopsida > Santalales > Viscaceae > Viscum > Viscum album. The sequence continues at coordinate 1,817,340,220 of OY728156.1, forward strand.
ACATTAGATGAAGAAGAAACACAGAGCCCAAGGCTCTCCACCAAGGGCACAAATATAATTCTATGTGTATCATCAGTACCGAAAAGTACTGAAGACAAAATAGAAGCAACTAGAATAGTACCTCTGACAGTGGAAGATCAACGCTACTGCTCTTATTGGGTCTCTATCACTGCATATGCCTGCCCAGAGTCATGGTCCGACGACACAGCCTGGCTACCCATAATTTACATGCCCTACTGTCTCTGAGATCCCGGTGTCTGGATACTATGACCACCACCACCACTTTTACCTGAATGTCCTGACGTATTCTAATTCCCTGACTTGTAAGAAGCTTTTGGCCTTACTCCTACACGTGGAGTCTGCACAAAAACCCTCTCACTAGCCATAGGTTCAATCCCCCTGCAAAAGCGCTACATATGACCCATATTTCATTAATCTCGGCACTCCATTGGGTCAAATGGACACTACAGTCTGTTGTTCCCCTTTTTACTGCATTGGTAGCACCTCACATGGCCACCTGAAGAGATATTCTGACTAGTACTGCCACTGTGAGAGAAATCCATATGCCTCTTTCTCTTACCAGTAGAAATAGTACCATAAACTGGTACCAAAACGCCCTGGCCTGCACCACTAGCTTCCTTCAGGTTTCTCTCAGTAATCAGTTCTTGGATCAAAATAGAATACACTGTAGGAAACATGAAAATGTTTGCATGTGCTCAGATGTCATATCTAATACAATCCAAAAAGCGTCTAGTGCTCAACGTCTAATCACCCACTAGAACTGGTGCTAATCGCTATAGCTCGGTGAAGTGGGAAGAATAATCCATCACTGACATGGCATCCATATGCAGATTTATAATCTCTCAAGCTCGATCTACCCTCAGCATCTCCAAGAAGAAGAATTCATAGAAGAACACCTGAAAATCTTGCCATGCCATGTCTCAGTGATGCTCGGTCTATATGGTAACATCCCACCACCTCATGATGGAATCACACAACATGTATGTAGAAAGACTGACCATCCACCCTGGATGCATCTCCAGATGCATGAAAATAGTCTGCATAGAACCCAACTAAGACTTTGCAGCCTACGGTCCTCCATCCCCTGAAAAAGTAGAATGATGATACTCCTGAAATATACGAGTCAGCTCTGCCATCGATGTGGAAGATGGCGTTGCTCCCTAGAAGGTCTGCATGAACCGCACAAAGCCTTAACGAAACTGTTCCTCCGCTCCTGTGTTGGAAATAACGGATGGTGCCACATCTGGCTCTATTGAAGGATCCATCGGTACCCTGTGGTCTATCGTCTCTGTAACACCCCTAGATTTTATGAAAAATATTCTTTTAATTTCATTAATGTATTGTGTTGTATGCTACACCAAGATTACCTTGTGCTATACACAACACCGTATTAGCTTGCAGTATACGCCACACTATTCTTGGATCATGTTAAAAACAATTTTGATAATAGGTATTCTACGCAACATTGACTATATATATATATATATTCAATTTATAAATTAAATATGGTGGGATTATGTTATACTAAACAATGAAGGATTATTTCACAGCACACAACCCTGACTTGGCATTCATTACACACAATCACGACCTTCCTCGATAGCGTGTGTTGTACGCAACACCGGGTTTTACTAAACAACGATATATTATTATAATATTATTATGAACTAGCCATTATGAATAGTATTCACTAAATTTTGAATCTTATAACATTATTATTCATCTTACACATTTTCTAAAACATGGTATAAGAACAAAATAAGATTTTCAAGTAAAATAAGTATTTTTCAAAAAATACAGTTTTGCCTCCTTTTGATGGCGCACCCACTTTAAATCCAATTTTTGACATGTTTATAAGTTCAATTTGAAAAAATAAAATTCTTCTTTGGAATCATGAAATAAAAATTTACTTTGGATAAATGTTTCATATTATTCTGGTAACATTCATATTTTGATGAATAGTAAAAACACGCTATATTTTAATTAAAAACAACTTTTTTCATCGCAATAATTTATATGGTTAAATTATAATATTGAATGTTTTTAAATTATAAATAGAATATATTTTTACGATTTAATATAATGTATGTCCGTAGCATTGATTCTACCTTGAATTCGTAGGATAAATCAATTCATTCTTTTGCAATGTTTTAAAGAAAAACCTGTTTTCTTTCGACAATGGGATTAATTTTTATTTAATTTCTGCAACTTTTTTGTATTGAATCTGGAAAAATGGATTCCATATTTGGAATCAGTTGATCCAAATTATGTTAATAAGCTACTTTTTATTTTTGGGAATTATGAATAGTAACTACGGTAAATTTTATTTACCATAGTTAATGGTAAATCGGGTAATTAAGGGTAAATATAATATTATAAAATTACCCTAACACATGTAAAAATCCTATTAGATGACTAAAAGTCCACCCATATCACCTAGGGGTCGGATTAGATTCATTTAAGGGACTTTTTACCATGAAAATAATTTAATTATTATTAAAACCAAAGAATGTGACAACATGTCACTTTCTTAAATCTTATAAGTGTAATAATTTTAATTTAGTGATACACTTCATGAAACATTGAACATGAATAGTCTCCAGAAATCTAATAAAAATATCTACATCATAGGAATTTATTTAGAATTTTTAGGGATTAAATAATTATCATTTATTATGACACAAAGATGATGCAGTAATTGTCTTATTAATTAAATATTGATATAATTGATGTTATAAATACCCAAATAAATGTAATTTAAGACTTTTTATGAATTAAAATAATTTTATTTGTTAATATGACATGTTAGTATTTATTTAATTGACTTTGTTCGAACTAATAAATCTGTTATGAGTTTCAAAAAAATCAATTACTAAATAGTGTCAAAATTGACATAAAATAGTTTTTTAAAAAAATAGTATATTATTAATTGTTATTTTATTCCTAAAAATCTAATGTTCGGCCAAATGACTTATATAAGGTTATATATATTAATAATAAACAACTTGTAGTTCGTTTGGCTTTATATATTAAGTTTATTAAAGTTATAGTTTAAGAAAACAAGAATACATGGTAAAAGTAAAATTATCTAACTTAAAGTTAAATATAAATGATAAGGTTAAAATAGGACCCTAAACATGTATAAATTCTATTTTATGAGAGGCTTTCGACCCCTACCCACCTTAGCTTCGAAAAAAATCAATTTGGAGCTATTTAAAACCGAATTTGGCTTTATAATAAAATAATATTTTTAGTTATTCCAAAGGTGCCCCTCTCCTCCCTTATAAAAGGGCACCCCCTCCCTCTCTTCCTCACACCACTTGGAGCCTTCAAGCTCGGCCAACCTCTGCCAAATTCTCTTCTCCACTTCCCTGGAAACATCCTAGAGGTTCTGGTCTTCCTCAAAGACCAATTTTAGTTCCCTAAGAGGAGGTCTCAAAGAGGCGCTTCAAAGAAGCGGTAATTTCCGTTACCGATTCTTTCATCTTTATTTCTTCTTCCACCTATTCTTATTTAATTGTTTAATTATGAAGTAATAACATCAGTATAACTAATATAATGATATGTTATTATAACTATGAAAAAACCCTATTTCACCATTTATCCATCCTACGGAAAACAAAGTCACCACGCGTGCGTACGTACGGAATACCGTCTCCACGCTGTGGTGAAATCTGTTTTTCCACCAACACCTTACCTAGATGGGTATAATGGTGTAATGAATAACTGTATATGGTTATTATAACATCATACTGATTCTGATATATTATACCACCCACTCCAATTCTATTCAATAATTATGGGAATGATGTCATCGCTCGTGCGTACGTACGGACTACCGTCTCCACGACGCGATGAGATTCATTCTCCATGTTAACCATACATGAATGATCATAAAGTATATATAGTGAATAATAATGAAATATATGACATAATAATGATACTGGATTTATGAATATAAATATTTATGTCATCTACTTAATTCCACTCAATTCAATAAAGAAACGAAAACAGCGTTCATGCGTACGTACGACCTACCATCTCCATGAACGGTGTATTTCTTTCCATTTATAGATACATTATATATATGTATATTATGAATATATATTATATATAAATCATGTTTTAAATTTTGGATTTAAGTAATCATGATCTAAGTAATCATATGAATAATTACAAGTTAAAACACGAACGAAAAATGAGACGATTTTACCCAAAACGCTACTTTAACATGAATTTACAAAAGAACGGGTAATATAAAGTCATTAGTGAACCATATATGATATAATAACAATTAATATGATTCTTTAATAAGTCAATGATATTATTTAAATCATTATACAGGAGGTTCGGACACTTACGAAGCGAATCGGACCTAAGGTAAGGGAAATATCAAATCTCATTTTTATCCGAGATTGTTTATACTTTGAAAATTTACTGAGGTGTATTTTATCATCCACATCCATGTTTCCTCAATATGTAATATTATTTCCATCCACCTACAATTGTTTAAATCCAATTTTACCCTTTGGTGAGTTTTTAGTAAAAGATATGAAAGGAATCTTTTGTCGTTTTTCGAACGAGGTACTTTTTGAGTTTTCCGACAAAAGTATTAGAAGAATGTTTTTTAACTTATACGGCATGAATGGATTTTTAAAAAATTATTTCCAAGAAGCTTAATTTACAAGTTTTCAAGTTTATTTTTAATCTACTTCTTTTAGTTTAAAATTTTATGACATGTAAGAAAGGAAAATGTTTTTGAATTTGAAAGGATATTTTCTTCCAGAATGGAGTTCAAGTGTTTTATCAAAATTATTTCCCATCTAAGATAATATAGGGTTCTGTTTATATCCCTATAATTACATTGATTTGATTATGTTGTGATGGAATTATTTTTATGAATTCTTTTATCTTATATGAATTGTTTGATGATGTCACGATGTTTAAGATTCCCATTTTTATTACATGGGTTATGCAATGATGTATGATTTATGATTTTGTGGCACAAATAAGAATGGTATCATTATGAGATTGGTGGGACATATATCTCCCACCAATGCATTGGGTAAAGATTTTATATCTCATGAGATAGACATGGCTGGAACGGTAGGTTATACCGGTTCAGTGAAACAGGACTGAACCGAGGAGTGAACTCGGTTTAGAAAGGGACTTTGTCCACTAAGATAGTCTTGGCAATGAGTCTTGAATAATAAGAAATGATTCTATATGATTATGTGTGTATGCCACAATGTTTCATGTTTTATGTTATGATTATTGGGGATTAAATTTCACTACTATGATTTATCCCATGTTATGAAATTATGATTTCTTTTGCAAGTTAAGATTTCCAAAAGTTATGTTCTTATGTATATGATGTGAATGACAGTTATTTTGTTTAGACTTACTGAGAATTTGAGCTCACTATTTTATGTTTTCTTTTCCTCAGGATATAAAGAAAGGTTTAAGGTAAAAAAAGAAGATCTTTATGGGAGATTTTGAAGATCTTTCACCACGATTAGAAGATTATATTCCGAGTTTCCAAAGACACTAAACTATTACGGTCCTTGTGTGTGTGTTTTTGTTATGTACTAAGTATTCTGTAAAAGTAATGTAATGTCCATGTACGTTAAGCTTCGGGTCTCTACAGTTGGTATTAGAGGAAAGGTTTAGTTAACCTTTGGAAACTAGGATGCGAAAACGTTAGTGAGATCCCTAGAGATATTTCTAAGGTATGTCTAGGGATGTCCCTAAGGATAATTATACATATAGGATACAATCATAGAACTAAGGTTACAATCGTATAATTTAACCTAAGATGTTAGATATTGAGGATACTCCCCCTTTACTATGATGTTTTCCCTAGCTTGATTTTTTCCTCTCAAACTATTCTTTTTGGGTTTTAGAAAATGGCTGCAAATAGGAAGATTCATGATAATGGAGGATATGACGGACAATGGAATGATATTCTTCTTGAGAAACCAAATGAAACGGTATTTGGAAGTCCAAACATCATTATTATGCCGAATCTGCAATCTCATAATATGATCAATAAACTCAAATTTGGTATGTTTCCTGACTCGACTAATAAGATAAAGATGGAGTTTCATGATGATTATAGAGGAAAGAAATTTCAATTTCCCCTATGTAAATCATGTGGGAAGAGGCATCAAGGAGAATGTTTCAAAGGAACTGGAAGATGCTTTGGGTGTGGAAAAGAAGGACACAAAGCCAGTAAGTGCAAAGGAAAAGGTTCAGTTAACACCATGGATGAGGATAATGGTATTACTACGACATCAACAATGGTTAAATGTTTTAAATGTGGAATGTACGGGCATTATGCAAACCAATTACCTAAGGGAAAGTCTCATGAAGAGAATCAGTACGGTCGTATGGATAGTATTTATGTTGATGATGATGAAGAGACTACAAATGATATGTGAGATGAAAGAAGTGTTGAAGCTCAGTCAGTTGTTTTAGAAGGTAGTAGAATGATTGTATGTTTATCGAGAGTAATGTAGTATAGTTAGTGGTACTATGGAATAAAGAATCATCTAAAGATTGTTACACTATTGTTTTTCCTAAAAGTATTTTAAAGTATATGTTGAATGGTACTAGTAACCACGGAAGGTTATTCAGGTATTTTTGTAAAGTAGATAATATGCGCATAATGAAGGAATAAGAAGATAATGAGATCTTTGATTGTATTCATGAGCTCATGATTGATATAAGGACTAAGTGATATCATGGTTTGAGTATATATAATTTTGAGGATTTTGGTATGTGGAAAGAGTTAACTTTTGATAGCACTCATGTTTTCACTAAGATTCAATGGGTATTCATTTTTCAAGAGAATACATGATTAAAGTATTCACATGATTGGAATGTGACCGACAAGATACATGGGGGATAAATGATGGTATTCACATACTTGGTTAATGACATTTCAAGTAATCGTTTTTTTATACTATGAGCTTGGACCGAAGTATTTTAGATAAGCCTTAAGATTGGAATGGATTATGTTGGACATAAGTTAGATAGATATTATTGATGGGATGTTGTAGTAATGTAGTTTTAGAAAAAGGACAACCTGCAGGATGGGCGACAACCCATCGCGTCGGACAAGGCTGTGGGAATCGAACCCACAACCGAAGTGCGACTGGCCTTTAGCGCCTACCACTGGCCTACAGGAAGTCCCTGTTTAGTAGAAACTAGTTTTATTATATTAAGCAATATGATATATGAAGTATAATTCCATTTTAGGAACCATATATGATTAATCACACTATATATGGACTTATGTATTTTTGATAACTTTTATGACCTTTTGGTTGAGACAGATGGAATGACCCATCATTCTATCACATGATCTGCTAACACATCACGAATAACAAATTCAACTTCATTTCATTAAGGGATGAAATGAAAATTGTTCAATTAACGAACAACAATGAGATTGTACCAAAATCATGTAAGTATTTCTATTAATGATCTTGAAAACCAAAAATGTTGTCCTAGTGCCCTTATATCCGATGAATTAGATGGTACCTTAGATCATCACAAATCTATGGATTTGTGATTGCTGACTTTTCCATAGCCATGTTCTCTACCACTCTCCATCAGAACATGATGGTTAGATTTTTCTTTCATATCCATATTTTCACCTATGTTCTCCTACGTGGAAACCCAGTGATGAGTTAATTTGGGTAACCGTTACATTTAATACTTTAGTTTTTAAAGCCAAGTTTTGGTATTCCTTTTTACGATGTGGGTTTCTATTAAAGAAACTTTCGAGTAGTAAACCATTTATAACCCTGATGAATTTCGAGGACGAAATTCATTATAAGGGGGGTAGAATGTAACACCCCGAGATTTTATGAAAAATGTTCTTTTAATTTCATTAATGTCTTGTATTGTATTCTACACCAAGATTTCCTTGTGCTATACGCAACACCGTATTAGCTTGTAGTATACGCAACACTATTCTTGGATCGTGTTACACACAATTTTGATAACAGGTATTCTACGCAACATTGAGTATATATATATATATATATTCAATGTATAAATGAAATATGATTGGATTATGTTATAGGAAACAACTAAGGATTCTTGCATAGCACACAACCCTTACTTGGCTTGCATTACACGCAATCGCGACCTTCCTCGATAGCGTGTGTTGTACGCAATACCGGGTTTTACTAAACAACGATATATTATTATAATATTATTATGAACTAGCTGTTATGAATAGTATTAACTAAATTTTGAATATTATAACATTATTATTTTTCTTACACATATTCTAAAACATGGTATAAGAACAAAATAGTTTTTTCGGGTAAAATAAGTATTTTTAAAAAAATGCAGTTTTGCCGCCTTTTGATGGAGCACCCACTTTAAATCTAGTTTTTGACATGTTTATAAGTTCAATTTGAAAAAATAAAATTCTTATTTGGAATCATGAATTAAAAATTTACTTTGGATAAATTTTTCATATGATTCTGGTAACTTTCATATTTTGATGAATAGTAAAAACACGCTATATTTTAATTAAAAACAACTTTTTTCATCACAATAATTTATATGGTTAAATTAAAATATTGAATGGTTTTAAAGTATAAATAGAATATATTTTTACCATTTAATATAATGTATGTCATTAGCATTGATTCTACCATGAATTCGAAGAATAAATCAATTCAATCTTTTGCAATGTTTTAAAGAAAAACCCGTTTTCTTTCGACAACGGGATTAATTTTTATTTAATTTCTAAAACTTTTGTGTATTGAATTTGGAAAAAAGGATTCCATATTTCGAATAAGTGGATCCAAATTATGTTAATAAGCTACTTTTTATTTTTGGGAATTATGAATAGTAACTACGATAAATTTTATTTACCATAGTTAATGGTAAATCGGGTAATTAAGGGTAAATATAATATTATAAAATTACCCTAACACATGTTAAAATCCTATTGTATGACTATAAGTCGAACCATATCACCTAAGGGTCGGATTAGATTCATTTAAGGGACTTTTGTCCATGAAAATAATTTAATTATTATTAAAACCAAAGAATGTGACAACATGTCACTTTCTTAAATATTATAAGTATAATAATTTTACATTACTAATAAACTTCATGAAACATCTTACATGAATAGTCTCCAGAAGGATAATACAATTATATACATCATAGGAATTTATTTATAATTTTTAGGGATTAAATAATTATCATTTATTATGACAAAAAGATGATGCAGTAATTGTCTTATTAATGAAATATTGACATAATTCATGTTATAAATACCCAAATAAATGTAATTTAAGACTTTTTATGAATTACAATAAATTTATATGTTAATATGAAATGTTAGTATTGATTTAATTTACTTTTTGAGAACTAATAAATCTGTTTTGAGTTTCACAAAAATTAGTTACTAAATAGTGTCAAAATTGACATAAAATAGTTTTTAAAACAAATATTATATTATTAATTGTTATTTTATTCCTAAAAATATAATGATTTGATAAATGACATATATAAGGTTATATATATTAATAATAATAAACTTGGGGTTTTTTGACTTGATATAGTAAGTTTATTAACCTTATAGTGTAAGAAAACAAGAAGACACGGTAAAAGTAAAATTATCTAACTTAAAGTTAAATATAAATGATAAGGTAAAACTAGGAACATAAACATGTCTAAATTATATTTGATTAGAGTATTTCGACCCATCCCCACTTTATCTTCGAAATAAATCAATTTGGAGCTATTTAATACCGAATTTGGCTTTATAATAAAATAATATTTTTAGTTATTCCAAAGGTGCCCCTCTCCTCCCTTATAAAAGGGCACCCCCTCCCTCTCTTCCTCACACCACTTTGAGCCTTCATGCTCGGACAAACTCTACCAAATTCTCTTCTCCACATACCTAGAAACATTCTATAGGTTCTGGTCTTCCTCAAAGACCAATTTTAGTGCCCTAAGAGGAGGTCTCAAAGAGGCGCTTCAAAGAAGCAGTAATTTCCGTTACCGATTCTTTCATCTTCATTTCTTCTTCCACTTATTCTTATTTAATTGTTTAATTATGAAGTAATAACATCAGTATCACTAATATACTGATATGTTATTATAAGTACAAAACAACCCTATTTCACCTTCTATCCATCCTACGGAAAACAAAATCACCACGCGTGCGTACGTACAGAATACCGTCTCCACGCCGTGGTGAAATCTGTTTTTCCACCAACACCTTACATGGATGGATATAATGGTGTAATGAATAACTATATATGGTTATTATAACATCACACTTATTCTGATCTATTATACAATCCTCTCCAATTCTATTCAATAATTATGGGAATGATATCATCGCTCGTGCATACGTACAGACTACCGTCTCCACGACGCGATGAGATTAATTCTACATGTTAACCATACATGAATGATCATAAAGTATATATAATGAATAATAATGAAATATATTACATAATAATGAAACTGGATTTATGAATATATATATTTATGTCATCTACTTAATTCCACTCAATTCAATAAAGAAACGAAAGCAGCGTTCATGCGTACGTACGGCCTACCGTCTCCATGAACGGTGTATTTCTTTCCATTTATCGATCCATTATATATATGTATATTCTGAATATATTATATTTATAAATCATGTTTTAAATTTTGGATTTAAGTAATCATGATCTAAGTAATCATATGAATAATTACAAGTTAAAACACGAACGAAAAATGAGACGATTTTACCCAAAACGCTACTTTAACATGAATTTACAAAAGAACGGGTAATATAAAGTCATAAGTGAACCATATATGAAATAATAACAATAAATATGATTATGTAATAAGTCAATGACATTATTTAAATCATTATAAAGGAGGTTCAGACAATTACGAAGCGAATCGGATCTAAGGTAAGGGAAATATCACAATCTCATTTTTATCCAAGATTGTTTATACTTTGAAAATTTACTGGGGTGTATTTTATCATCCACATCCATGTTTCCTCAATATGTAATATTATTTCCATCTACCTAAAATTGTTTAAATCCAATTTTATCCTTTGGTGAGTTTTTAGTAAAATATATGAAAGAAATCTTTTGTCGTTTTTCGAACGAGGTACTTTTTGACTTTTTTGACAAAACTATGAGAAGAATGTTTTTTTAACTTATACAGAATGAATGGATTTTTAAAAAATTATTTCCAAGAAGCTTCCTTTACATGTTTTCAAGTTTATTTTTAATCAACTTCTTTTAGTTTAAAATTGTATGACATGTTAAGAAAGGAAAATGTTTTTGAATTTGAATGGATATTTTCCTCAAGAATGGAGTTAAAGTGTTTTATCAAAATTATTTCCCATCTAAGATAATATAGGGTTATGTTCATATCCCTATTATTAAATTGATTTGATTGTGTTGTGATGGAATTATTTTTATGAATTCCTTTATCTTATATGAATTTTTTGATGATGTCACGATGTTTAAGATTCCCATTTTTATTACATGGGTAATGCAATAATGTATGATTTATGATTTTGTGGCACACATAAGAATGGTATCATTATGAGATGGGTGGGACCTATATCTCCCTCCAATGCATTGGGTAAAGATTTTATATCTCATGAGATAGACATGGCTGGAACGGTAGGTTATACCGGTTCAGTAAAACAGGACTGAAACGAGGAGTGAACTCGGTTCAGAAAGGGACTTTAACCACTAAGATAGTCTTGGCAATGTGTATTGACTAATAAGAAAGTATTCTCTATTATTATGTGTGTATGCCACAATGTTTCATGTTTTATGTTATGATTATTGGGGTTTAAATTTCACTACTATGATTTATCCCATGTTATGAAATTATGATTTCTTTTGCAGGTTAAGATTTCCAAAAGTTGTGTTCTTATGTATATGATGTGAATGAAATTTATTTTGTCTACCCTTACTAAGAATTTGAGCTCACCCTTTTATGTTTTATTTTCCCCAGGATATAAAGAAAGGTTTTACGTAAAAAAAAGATCTTTAAGGGAGATTTTGAAGATCATTCACCACGATTAGAAGATTATATTCCGAGTTTCCAAAGACACTAATCTATTACGGTCCTTGTGTGTGTGTTTTTGTTATGTACTAAGTATTCTGCAAAAGTATTGTAATGTCCGTGTACGTTAAGCTTTGGGTCTCAACAGTTAGTATCCGAGGAAAGGTTTAGTTAACCTTTGAAAACTAGGATGCAAAAACGTTAGTGAGATCCCTAGAGATATTTCTATGGTATGTCTAGGGATGTCCCTAAGGATAAGTATACGTATAGGATACAATCCAAGAACTATGGTAACGATCGTATAATTTAACCTAAGATGTTAGATATTGAGGATACTCCCCCTTTACTATGATGTTTTCCCTAGCATGATTTTTGCCTCTCACACCATTCTTTTTGGGTTTTAGAAAATGGTTGGAAATAGGAAGATTCATGAAAATGGAGGATATGACGGACAATGGATTGATATTCTTCTTGAGAAACCAAATGAAATGGTATTTGTAAGTCCAAACATCATTATTATGCCAAAGCAGCAATCTCATAATATGATCAATAAACTCAAATTTGGTAAGTTTCCTGACTCGACTGATAAGAGAAAGATGGAGTTTCATGATGATCATAGAGGAAAGAAAGTTCAATTTCCCCTATTTAAATCATGTGGGAAGAGGCATCAAGGAGAATGTTTCAAAGGAACTGGAAGATGCTTTGGGTGTGGAAAAGAAGGACACAAAGCCAGTAAGTGTAAAGGAAAAGGTTCAGTTAACACCATGGATGGGGAAAATGGTATTACTTCGACATCAACAATGGTTAAATATTTTAAATGTGGAATGTACGGGCATTATGCAAACCAATGACCTATGGGAAAGTCTCATGAAGAGAATAATTATGGCCGTATGGGTAGTATTTATGTTGATGATGATGAAGAGACTACAAATGATATGTGAGATGAAAGAAGTGTTGAAGCTCAGTCAGTTGTTTTAGAAGGTAGTATAATGATTGTATGTTTATTGAGAGTAATGTTGTATAGTTAATGTTACTATGGAATAAAGAATCATCTAAAGATTTTCTACACTATTGTTTTTCCTAAAAGTATTTTAATTTATATTTTGAATGGTACCAGTAACCATGGAAGGTTATTCAGATATTTTTGTAAAGTAGATAATATGCGCATAATGAAGGAATAAGAAGATAATGAGATGTTTGATTGTATTCGTGAGCTCATTATTGATATAAGGACTAAGTGATATCATGGTTTGAGTATATATAATTTTGAGGATTTCGGTATGTGGAAAGAGTTAACTTTTGACAGCACTCATGTTTTCACTAAGATTCAATGGGAATTAATTTTTCAAGAGAATACATGATTAAGGTATTCATATGATTGGAATGTGACCGACAAGATATATGGGGGATAAATGATGGTATTCACATGCTTAGTTGATGACATTTCAAGTAATCGTTTCTTTATACTATGAGCTTGGACCGAAGTATTTTAGATAAGCCTAAAGATTGGAATGGATTATGTTGGACATAAGTTAGATCGATATTATTGATGGGATTTTATAGTAATGTAGTTTTAGAAAAACGACAACCTTCAAGATGGGAGACAGCCCATCGCGTCGGACAAGGCTGTGGGAATCGAACCCACAACAGAAGTGCGACTGGCCTTTAGTGCCTACCACTGGCCTACAGGAAGTCCCTGTTTAGTAGAAACTTGTTTTATTAGATTAAGAAATATGATATATGAAGTATAATTCAATTTTAGGAACCATATATGATTAATCTCACTATATATGGACTTATGTATTTTTGATAACTTTTATGACCTTTTGGTTGAGACAGATGGAATGACCCATCATTCTATCACATGATCTACTAACACATCACGAATAACAAATTCAACTTCATTTAATTAAGGGATGAAATGGAAATTGTTCAATGAACGAACAACAATGAGATTGTACCAAAATCATGTAAGTATTTCTATTAATGATCTTGAAAAAAAATGTTGTCCTAGTGCCCTTATATCCGATGAATTAGATGGTACCTTAGATCATAAAAAATCTATGGATTTGTGATTGCTGACTTTTCCATAGCCATGTTCTCTACCACTCTCCATCAGAACATGATGGTTATATTTTTCTTCCATATCCATATTTTCACCTATGTTCTCCTACGTGGAAACCCAGTGATGAGTTAATTTGGGTAACCGTTACAATTTCATACTTTAGTTTTTAAAGCCAATATTTGGTCTTCCTTTTTATAATATGGGTTTCTATTAAAGAAACTTTCGAGTAGTAAACCATTTATAACCCCGATGAATTTGGAGGGAGAAATTCATTATAAGGGGGGTAGAATGTAACACCCCGAGATTTTATGAAAAATATTCTTTTAATTTCATTAATGTCTCGTGTTGTATGCTACACCAAGATTACCTTGCGCTATACGCAACACCGTATTAGCTTGCAGTATACACAACACTATTCTTGGATCGTGTTACAAATTTTTTTGATAATAGGTATTCTATGCAACATTGAGTATATATATATATATATATATATATTCAATGTATAAATGAAATATGGTTGGATTAATTTATACGAAACAACAAAGGATTCTTGCACAGCACACAACCCTTACTTGGCTTGCATTACACGCAATCGCGACCTTCCTCGATAGCGTGTGTTGTACGCAATACCGGGTTTTACTAAACAACGATATCTTATTATAATATTATTATAAACTAGATTTTATGAATAGTATTAACTAAATTTTGAATCTTATACCATTATTATTCATCTTACACATTTTCTAAAACATGGTATAAGAACAAAATAAATTTTTCGGGTAAAATAAGTATTTTAAAAAAAATGCAGTTTTTCCGCCTTTTGAGGGTGCACCCACTTTAAATCTAGTTTTTGACATTTTTATAAGTTCAATTTGACAAAATAAAATTCTTCTTTGGAATCATGAAATAAAAATTTACTTTGGATAAATTTTTCATATTATTCTGGTAACTTTCATATTTTGATAAATAGTAAAAACACGCTATATTTTAATTAAAAACATTTTTTTTCATCGAAATAATTTATATGGATAAATTATAATATTGAATGGTTTTAAAGTATAAATAGAAAATATTTTTACCATTTAATATAATTTATGTCATTATCATTGATTCTACCATGAATTCGTAGGATAAATCAATTCAATCTTTTGCAATGTTTTAATGAAAAACCCGTTTTCTATCGACAACGGGATTAATTTTTATTCAATTTCTACAACTTTTGTGTATTGAATTTGGAATAATGGATTTCATATTTGGAATAATTGGATCCAAATTATGTTAATAAGCTACTTTTTATTTTTGGGAATTATGATTAGTATCTACGGTAAATTTTATTTACCATAGTTAATGGTAAATCGGGTAATTAAGGGTAAATATAATATTATAAAATTATCCTAACACAGGTCAAAATCCTATTGGATGACGAAAAGTCGACCCATTATACCTAAGGGTCGGATTAGATTCATTTAAGGGACTTTTGTCCATGAAAATAATTTAATTATTATTAAAACCAAAGAATGTGACAACATGTCACTTTCGTAAATCTTATATGTATAATAATTTTAATTTAGTGATAACCTTCATGAAACATCAAACATGAATAGTATACAGAAATCTAATACAATTATCTACATCATAGGAATTTATTTATAATTTTTAGGGATTATATAATTATCATTTATTATGACACAATGATGATGTAGTAATTGTATTATTAATGAAATATTTACATAATTGATGTTATAAATACCAAAATAAATGTAATTTAATACTTTTTATGAATTAAACGAATTTTATATGTTAATATTACCTGTTATTATTCATTTAATTAACTTTTTTCGAACTAATAAATCTGTTATGAGTTTCAAAAAAATCAATTACTAAACAGTGTCAAAATTGACATAAAATAATTTTTAAAACAAATATTATATTATTAATTGTTATTTTATTCCTAAAAATCTAAGGTTCGGCCAAACGACATATATAAGGTTATATATATTAATAATAAAAAACTTGGGGTTCTTTTGTCTTGATATAGTAAGTTTATTAACCTTATAGTGTAAGAAAACAAGAAGACACGGTAAAAGTAAAATTATCTAACTTAAAGTTAAATATAAATGATAAGGTACAAATAGGAACCTAAACATGTCTAAATTCTATTGGATGAGAGGATTTCGACCCATAACCACCTTAGCTTCTAAATAAATCAATTTGGAGCTATTTAAAACCGAATTTGGCTTTATAATAAAATAATATTTTTAGTTATTCCAAAGGTGCCCCTCTTCTCCCTTATAAAAGGGCACCCCCTCCCTCTCTTCCTCACACAACTTTGAGCCTTAAATCTCGGCCAAACTCTACCAAGTTCTCTTATCCACTTCCCTAGAAACATCCTAGAGGTTCTGGTCTTCCTCAAAGACCAATTTTAGCGCCCTAAGAGGAGGTCTCAAAGAGGCGCTTCAAAGAAGCGGTAATTTCCGTTACCAATTCTTTCATCTTTATTTCTTCTTCCATATCTTATTCCTTAATTGTTTCATTATGAAGTTATAACATCAGTATCACTAATATAATTATATGTTATTATATGTATGAAACTACCCTATTTCACCATCTATCCATCCTATGGAAAACCAAATCACCACGCGTGCGTACGTACGGAATACCGTCTCCACGCCCTGGTGAAATCTATTTTTCCACCAACACCTTATATGGATGGGTATAATTGTGTAATGAATAACTATATATGGTTATTATAACATCATACTGATTTTGATATATTATACCATCCACTCCAATTATATTCAATAATTATGGGAATGATATCATCGCTCGTGCGTACGTACGGACTACCATCTCCACGACGCGATGACATTCATTCTCCATGTTAACCATACATGAATGATCATAAAGTATATATAATGAATAATAATGAAATATATGACAGAATAATGATACTGGATTTATGAATAAATATATTTATGTCATCTACTTAATTCCACTCAATTCAATAAAGAAACGAAAACAGCGTTCATGCGCACGTGTGTCCTACCGTCTCCATGAACGGTGTATTTCTTTCCATTTATCGATCCATTATATATATTTATATTCTGAATATATATTATATATAAATCATGTTTTAAATTTTGGATTTAAGTAATCATGATCTAAGTAATCATATGAATAATTACAAGTTAGAACACGAACGACAAATGAGACGATTTTACCCAAAACGCTACTTTAACATGAATTTACAATAGAACGGGTAATATAAAGTCATAAGTGAACCATATATGATATAATAAAAATGAATATGATTCTGTAATAAGTCAATGACATTACTTAAATCATTATATAGGAGGTTCAGACACTTACGAAGCGAATCGGACCTAAGGTAAGGGAAATATCACAATCTCATTTTTATCCGAGATTGTTTATACTTTGAAAATTTACTGGGGTGTATTTTATAATCCACATCCATGTTTCCTCAATATGTAATATTATTTCCATCCACCTACAATTGTTTAAATCCAATTTTTCCCTTTGGTGAGTTTTTAGGAAAAGATATGAAATGAATCTTTTGTCATTTTTCGTACGAGGTACTTTTTGACTCTTCCGACAAAAGTATGAGAAGAATGTTTTTTTAACTTATACGGCATGAATGGATTTTTAAAACATTATTTCCAAGAATCTTCCTTTACAAGTTTTCAAGTTTATTTTTAATCAACTTATTTTAGTTTAAAATTGTATGACATGTTAAGAAAGGAAAATGTTTTTGAATTTGAAAGTATATTTTCCTCAAGAATGGAGTTCAAGTGTTTTATAAAAATTATTTCTCATCTAAGATAATATAGGGTTCTGTTTATATCCCTATTATTACATTGATTTGATTATGTTGTGATGGAATTATTTTTAGGAATTCCTTCATCTTATATCAATTGTTTGATGATGTCACAATGTTTAAGATTCCCATTTTTATTACATGGGTTATGCAATGATGTATGATTTATGATTTTGTGGCACACATAAGAATGATATCATTATGAGATGGGTGGGACCTATATCTTCCTCCAATGCATTGGGTAAAGATTTTATATCTCATGAGATAGACATGGCTGGAACGGTAGGTTATACCGGTTCCGTGAAACAGGACTGAAACGAGGAGTGAACTCGGTTCAGAACGGGACTTTGTCCACTAAGATAGTATTGGGAATGAGTCTTGACTAATAAGAAATGATTCTCTATGATTATGTGTGTATGACACAAAGTATCATGTTTTATGTTATTATTATTGGGGTTTACATTTCACTACTATGATTTATCCCATGTTATGAAATTATGATTTCTTTTGAAGGTCAAGATTTTCAAAAGTTATGTTCTTATGTAAATGATGTGAATGACATTTATTTTGTTCACCCTTAATGAGAATTTGAGCTCACCATTTTATGTTTTCTTTTCCCCAGGATATAAAGAAAGGTTTTAGGTATAAAAAAAGAAGATCTTTATGGGAGATGTTGAAGATCTTTCACCACGATTAGAAGATTATATTCCGAGTTTCCAAAGACACTAAACTATTACGGTCCTTGTGTGTGTCTTTTTGTTATGTACTATGTATTCTTCAAAAGTAATGTAATGTCCATGTACATTAAGCTTTGGGTCTCTACAGTCTCTGGAGAATACTTGTTACCACTCTCCTAGAAAACAACTCGAGGTCATCTCGGCACCATGACTCTATAAGTTCAAACAAATTCCTTAGATTAAGATCATTAATGACTGAAAACAAGGAGTGTAAGAAGGGAACTAGAGAAAAAACATTAAAGTTTTACAAAACAAGACTATACAACGTGTAAAATAACTACACGGCATGTTCCCATACGTCTTCCACATGGGCATGTACTCTGCGAGCACTGGTCCTGTAACACCCCAAACACATGGCGTGTTGGCCACACACCCTGTGTGTACTTGAATTCTCTTCCATGTCTGAGCCTCTCTACATGGAATAGCCACATAGCTCTATTTTGAAAAATACTACATGGTGTGTATAAGATCCACACAACGTGTACTGGATGAGCTTCACTGACATGTGTTGTCCATTACACGGCCGAGTACACAGATTAGACTACATGGAATGTTCCTAATAGACACGACGTGTATGACTTAAAATCCAACTACCTGTGTTGTTAGGGACACGATTGGCTACTCAGCTAACACTACACGTCGTGTTACACCCTCACACAGCATGTACACCACCCTATTTCCCAAGCCACATGGCCAAGTACACACAGTCTTTCACTAGTCAAGATTTACACGGCATGTCCCTTAGGTACCTGGTGTGTACTAGAGGAGCTTTGCCGACCCGTGTTGTTAGTTACATGGCCGGACACATGACTCACAGTACATGGAATGTTCTAGATGGCCACGGCGTGTACAGTAAAGGATTACACCAATCCGTGTTGTTAGTTACACGTCGGGATTCCCAGGTTACACTACACGGCATGTTCGGCATTGACACGACATGTATAAATGAATATTTCTCCACTCGTGTTGTTAGTTACACGACGAACACAGGGTTAACATGCATGGTGTGTACAACTAGTACATGTCGTGTTCCATCAAGAACTTCCTCATCATGTGTCTCTTCCCACCCGGCCTATGACACGGTTAGAGACTACATGGAATGTACATAAGGTAAATGGTGTATACTTATAAAAATTTATTTTCATCCAGAATAGAAGAGTACATGGCGTGTAGTCAAAACTACATGGAGTGTATTCTAGGTTTTCCATACATTAAGCCATAGAAACTAGTATGTATCCCAAAAAAACAAGGAAACAAACACCTGAGTGCCAAATTCTGGTCTATGAGGGCCCATAATTCCCATGAACCGAAGCTTGGAATCTTATGAATTTACAACAAGGTAAAAAATTCGATGGTCCACCAAATTCTTGTTGATGGAGGCCCATAATCGTCAAAAACCAATGTTTGGTGTTCATTCATGGAACCTTACATGACAATACCCTATCGAATAGTATGTATTTTATCAAGGAATCTATCATAACAACATGTGTTTACTAGCACAACATCAATTGCAACAACATGAAATTTCTAATGAAACTACATGGAATGGAAGCTATGCATGACATGTGATTCTAACATGTGCCTAAATGATGCAAGAAATGGCATACCCTCATCTCATATGGTTGCAACTAAATAGAACCCATGTATATAAATATAAACATCACACAAAAAGTGCATCACCCAATGGTGAAAATAATTTCAATTTGTAATAATCATAAACAGATAATCACAATTTAAGTCGAGGCAATCCACCCTTTACCTATACACGGGGTAGATACTCTCGGGCACAGTTATTTTTGAATCCCATAACAATCTATCTTTATCTGCTATCACCAAATAATAAAATAACTCAGTGAAAAGAAAATGACTTTGATAACACTTTGTACGGTCTCGAATTTGGGTGCCACGAACCTGGTTTGTCACATGACTTCAAACGCATTTCCCCAAATACAAGAGGCTACCGAATTGTAGCGAGGGATTAGATCTGATAGCCGAGAAACTATACCCTCCTTTGTTAATGTGTAACAAAGTGGAACAAAATAGAATCATTCAAAAGCGGATGCAGTAAAAAATACTAATGCTGATAAGTACATAACACAAAAGTAAAGAAATGACCAATAGTCATATATATAATGATGAAATATGTCCCTAAGTCTATGAAAGCAGCCAAAATAGGATAATATGAGATTTAAACAATAAAATACAAGGGAAAAATATATAAAAGAAAAATAAAACAATGCAGCAGGAACTCAGCTGCATCGCAAGCCTAAGCTTGGACTCATGCTTTCCTACTCCTCTACAACAATCAAGTACTTGTATAGGGGACCTTTCCATAATCTACACCTGTAGAAATATAATCTGTTTGGGCACAAGACATGACCGAAACAGAGTGTGAGAAATAAATCCTATTAGGCAACCATCAATGGCTCGTTCCCAACTATCGGTGAATTTGTGCAATAGTACTATTGTGTAACGGAAAAGAAGTAAACTAGGATGTACTTAAAAGTATATACTCTTACCAATTCCAATTCCATTTAATTATTATTTAATAATTCAATGTAATTGAATTATAATTTCATATGACTAAGCCTCAGTCAAAAATAACTTTTACAGTGCCGCAACAAAACTACAACAAGCTATCTAACAAGTACAAGGTAAAACAATACCAAGCCTGTACTTTTTCTTGGCAGGTATAACATGTAAAATCACCATAGTGAATATGCAAAGTAAACAAAGACCTCAGACATGAAAAATCATACCCTCATGTAATCATAATTGAAGCCCTCAAGTGAATGCCCACAAGAATAATGAATATTTCCCTTAGGCATACGAGATAATGCCCTCAGGTATGGAAGAAACTACCCACATACATAAGAAAAGTTGCCTCATGTTAAACAAACACAAGCCCTCAAGCATGAGAAACACTTTCCTCAGGATAAAAAAACAACCAAGCTGAGCCCAACACATAAAGAAAGCAATTACATACAGTTTCTCTCAAGAAATATCAAAGCATGCTAAACCACGACATACCCTCAGGTATCCTAGCCAAATGGATAAAAAAGAAAAACACACCCATGGGGTGAGCCCTGATCCAATCAATGATCCCAGAAAGCAATTTATAATTTTCATTAGATTACCTATGAAATTCTAGATAATTAATTAGTCAAGACCTCAATCATACGACACCCCAAACATTTGCGCGTAGAACAACGGTACTCAAAAACCAAATGATAGTTGGAATTAAACATCAGACCACCTACCATGATCTCCTCCGATCAAATTATGCAAATGGCGGCTTCCAAAACACCTGATAACTGCGTAGATCTAGGATAAAATATTTCCCGTTCAAATGTAAATAACTTCCCCTTGAGAAAGAATTGGACGGAAATTCCAATAAAGAAGGAAGGTCTTAACTGCTTAGTCCAAACGAGATCATTGGCAGAAGAATCAGATTCTACGGGATCATTCAAGAGCCCCTCCAAGACTCAGTCATCTCTCCCAGTTCTCCTAGTTCGTTCAATGATTCCTCTATTGAAAGAGGAGGCTACTACCCATTTTAGGAGGAAAAAAACTACTTGACATCCACTCTCACGTACACAGCATGTACATTCCATTTTTTAACTATTGCTCTAGCGGCTACCTTTCACCGCTGAACTGTTCATTTTTCGACATGAGTACATGACATGTATTTCTACCTACACGACGTGTACTATCGCTCTGATGGTGGATACTCCCACCACCTTACTGTTCACCTGCCAACTAGTTACACAGTGTGTAAATACCATGTACACGGCATACAATCAGTTTTACACCATTCATTGCCGACAGTCCTACACGCCCTTTGTACTCATCCCACACGGCCAAAGTACATGGCATGTGAAAAATTACATGGCGTGTACCCACAAAATTTGGGATTTTCCCCCATATTCCTTATTTTCTCAAAAAACATAAAGGAAAAAAGGAAAAGAACAATCTCATACCTCAAGAATAAGAAATGGGTTCTTACAATATACACCCTAAAAATGTGAATTGGCGCATAACAACAATGATGTCTCCATGTAATGTAAATTGAGATGAAATCCCTTAGAAAGACGTTATCCTTAGATTAAGGATATATCAATTACATAATTATGTGTGAATAATATAAATACACTCAATATGATTGGATATGTAGTGTAAATCAATTATAGTATATTCACCCATGTTCTTTTAAAAACATAACCAATATCTTGGATGTTTAACTCAATGAATGGAAAATGAGTAATTATTACCCTTATCATGTTTATATCAATGACTTAAGAAATTTTCAAGGGATTGATTATTTTTATCAAGAGTATATCTACATAAAGATGAGTGGAAATTAATACATAAATAAATAAATAGTAATTCTACACATAATCATATCATGACTTAATCAATAATTTTAATATTAACCCAAAGAATGGAAATTTGGTTAAGAAGTTCCCTTATAAAAATTCTGCATAGTAACGGCGTCAATAAAAAAAATCAAAAAATGAGTTGATGAGAGAAAAAAGGATATCTCATCACTTGGACATAAAATTTACAATAATATGGATATATAAGAACATATCCCAATATAATAATATGTTTATTAAAAGATATAGAAAAACAAATCCTTTTAAAAAGAGGAGGGTGAAAGGTTCCTTTACCTATTTGGTAACATTTGAAAGATTCACCACATGAAAGAAGTATCAGGCAATAAAGAGTTATATAACTATAAATTAAATTATATTACACAAAGAATAGAATAATGGTTAGTAAATACACCACACAAAAGGAAATAGTGGCAATATAGCATGAATCCCACGAGAATAAAAAGTGAGATGAAAACCCCTTACCAAGTTGTTATCAATTGATTCATATGACCAAAATCTAATAACCAACAAAATTAATCACATATTACAAAGAATATAAATAGAATCATGATAATATATATCAAATGTCAGTATACAATACACCACAAGAAATAAATAATTAGCGAACAATGGAAATCTCACGAAATTAAAAGTGAGATAAGAGACCCCTTACCAAGTGTCCGACTTGACTCGTTTGTTCCTTTTTATTCTGGAATAATAAACCTATGTTAATTTAAACATGCTTAAGAACCTTTTTCATGTTTATTATTTCTTTTTTCTCACTTATTACCTTTCTATAATAATTTTCTAATTATTTTAGTTCATTTTCGACATTTTGTCGATGTTTGGAACATGAGTCAAAAATGAACTTGTTATAATTAAAAATTTTCTATGTTGTCAAAATTAGATTATCTGTAGAATAGTAGTCATGATTTAGATATCATATATCTCATATATATCTAGTATAAATGTATTTATAATAGTACATGACATTTAGAGATATGAAATTAAATCCACCTTTCATGGAGACAATAAGTCGTATGTATGCATGGATGCTACATTCATTTATATTTCATATTTAATGGAATGAAAAAGTAATGATAAATAGGAATATTTTAATTCCAGTATAATATCATATATAATTTAATTATCTCCATCGTTTATGTGTTCCACGTATGGCATGAAGGAGTCATATCACATTGAGGGACGGTACTATATACTTCCTCAAATGAAATTATCATGTTTACCCATTATGGAAACCATAAACGTATGTTATAAAAGTAAAATAAAGAAAAATATAATCAATATAAATATAATATATATCAAATCTAAATACAGTTCCATCATAATGGCCACCATATGAGGAAGAAGGAGATAATTGGACATTTATCAATTCGTGAGGCAGTAGTTCGCCGTCCACAAAAACATTATGTTCTTTACCCATTAGAGAGAGGTGTGTTTAAGTAAAGTTCAAATAATTCTCATAAATAATACATAGTTTACTTTGGATTCTAGTTTTTTTAAAAAATAAATTAATAAAAAGATTTTATGGTGTTGGAGAAGTAAAATAATAGAAAATAACTTATGAGAAGATGTTACCTTTAAATCAGTTTGGATCGAACCAAAAGTTTTATTGGAAGTGCCTTCTGCCTAAGTTAAGGCTTCTAGAAGGAGGATATAGATGTAGGGAACTTAATTGGGAAGAGTTTGGATAATAAAAGGGGATATAGAGGTGTGAATAATGGGTTAGAAGTTATGTATTTTTATAGGTGGAGGAGGGGCTCTTTAGTGAAGTTTGAAAATATTATTTTATTATAAACATATCCTCACTTTTAAAAGGTCCAAAACTCAGTAAAGTAAAAGATAAGATGACTTATGATAAAAATAAAATCATCCAATAAAATGTTTTACAAGTTTTGTATATTTTTTTAAATTTTTAAACTCATATTTATTTAAATCATTCATTACTGAGGTAAACACTCCCTCATCATTGAGTCATAATTATTTTTATTTATATGATGTATAAAAATTATGAATAAAATACCATGATATAGGAAATAATTTGAGAGTTATAATGAATATTTATAGTTGAAGATATAACTTATATAACCCCATGTAAAAATTGTTTTACTAAAAGATATTTTCTTATGTCATTTTTTCCTTACATTAAATTAATAAATATAAATTGTCATTATCACTCTTAAGTGGCTACATGGGGTCTCAAAATAGACCCAAGGACGGCCATGGTCGGAAATGCATCAACAAATAGGATTATGATACATGTTAGGGTAATTTAATATTATTATAGAATTATTTTCTTACCCTTATTTACCCGATTTTCCTTTTAACCATGGTAAATAAAACATTTACTCAAATATTTAAAATTTCAAAAAATAAAATATTCCTATTTATGCAATTTTGACCTCCTGATTAAAAATATGGAATCCATTTTCAGAATTCAAAATGCAGAAGTGGTAAAAATTAATTTAAAATCAATTCCCACTATCCAAAATAACAGCGTGTTTTTAAGAAATAATAACTATCAAATGATTGAAACTGGTTTATGTCCAATTTCAATGTGAAATTATTTCTAATAAACCAAATTAGATTAAATTTTAAAAACATAATCAAATTACACTATAAAACTAATTTAAAATATAATCTATCCATATAAACAAATTAAATTAAAAGGCATTATTGAATAAAAATACAGTTTTTCACTATTCATTAAAAAAGGAACTATATCGGAAAAATACTAAAATTTCACCCAGAGTAAATTTTTTTGTCCCAAATCTAATGAAGAATCTTATTTTGACATATATAAAATATAAATGTGAAAAAAAATATATTTAAAAAGTGTTCTCCATCAAAAGGCGGTAAAATGATCCTTATAAAGAATATTAGAGTATTTAATGATTAAAATTGGATTCATTCTTATTTTAAGCATCTAATTTTTTTTTGGATAAATGAGAAGTCATTTAACAAACATGTATAATCATATTATAGTAATTATTGTTCATTCCCTCTAATACAATGGCTAGGCATTAAATACCATTTAATATAATATTATATTATAAGTTTTCAGTATAACCCAACGTTATGTGCAACGTATGATTTCAAAGAAACCTTTTGTTTCATGTTAAGTACACTATTAAAAAATTTGTAATATTTAAAGTAAAATTAATATTTAATTCACAAATATTAATAAATATGAAAAATTAATACTCTTTATTTACCTAGGATGTTAAAATGGAAATGGGAATAAGAAATGTACGTACAATATAAAATAATACATGTCATGTAGACTAATAGTGCTACAATTCTAAATATTTTATTCGAATTGACAATTAAATGTATAAATAAATTATTGAATGTATCTTCTATGTATCATTCATTAAATGAAAAATAAAATTTCCTATGACTAAAAATTTTATATTAAAATAAATTAAATGTAATTTTTTTGATGAACCCACATAGTTTCATCGATACGCAATTGTGTGATAAATTTATTTTAACTAAAATTAATTTTGTATAAAATTATAAATGGTGGTGAGTTATGGATAAATGGATGAAATGAGATAAATTAATTTCATTATATTAATTCATGGTGATTTTGTAGAGACCCAAATCTTGACATACATAGACATTACATTACATTTGCGGAATAATTAATACATGTCAAAAACAATTGCCAAAATACCGTATTAGTTTAGTGTCTTTGGAATCTCAGAACATAATATTCTAATCATGGTGAAAGATCTTCAACATCACCCATAAAAATCTTCCCCATTGATTTTATTACCTAGAAAAATTCTTTATATCCTAGGAAAAAACATATAAAGGGTGATCTCAAATGCTCTGTACGGGTAAGCGTGGAGAATGTAAAACAAACCATATACATTTGAACATAAAAACATGAACATAATATTTAAACATGAAAATCTTGAGTGGTGATATAAATTTTTGTACTACGTAAGGCATAGATCATAAAAGAACATTAATCATGACAAAATAACATGGGAATAAAACATGTAATTGTGGATACCATTAAGAACATGTTATGATTTCCAAAGTATCTAAGGCATTATTTCCACGACCATCATAGTGGAAAAAGTCCATTACTGAACCGGGTTTACATGTCTTTCCATACCAGTATTACTGAACCAGATTCACTTGTTGTTCCCGCCATGTCTATCTCATGAGATATAAATTCTTTCCAAATGCATTGTAGGGAGATATAGGTCCCACCCATCTCATAATGTAATCATTCTTACTTGTGCCACAAAATACACATTAATCATTCATCATAACCCAAAAAATAAAATGGGTTTCACTGACATCGTCCCATCATAACGTAATCTATATACGAAAATGTATATAATTTCATCATAATATGAATAAAACCATATAAATATTAGAGAAATTATACATGAAACATAATCATACTAAATAATGTCATCTTAGATGGAAAATATTTTTGAAAAAATACTTGAAATGAATTCTATAGGAAAATATCCTTTCTTCTTCAAAATCATTTTCATTTCACAAAATACCATTCACTGTTAAAAGAAAAGTATTTTGTTGAAAATAAACATGAAATCTTGTAGACGAATCATCATGAAAATTAGGAGTTATGAAACATTAAAAATCCATTCATGCTGTATAAGTTAAAAAAATATTCTCCTTGTACTTTTTCCAGAAAAGTCAAAAAGTTCCATGTATGGTGAATAAAAGAAATAATCCTTCTATAACACAAATTAACAGTAAAATAAGTGTGAACATTATAATAAAAATACATGTAAGGATATTAAACACTTTTTGAAATATATAACCCCAGTAAATACTTACGTATAAGCAATCTCAATTAAAAATGAGATTGCAAAATTACCCCTTACCTTATGTCCAATTTCATCTGTATGTGTCTGAGAGTCCTGTATAGTGGATTTAAACATATCAGTAACTTTTCAAATTACAATAATAATATTTATGATATCATATATGATTCACTTATGACTTTATATTACCCGTTCTTTTGCTAATTTAATGTTGAAGCAGTGTTTTGGGTAATATCGTTTCATTTATCATACGTGTTTTGACTTTTTGTTCTTGATTTTATTACTTATATCCTGATTTAAATAACTCCTGAATTTAAAATTTTAATTATATATAATATAAATTCAACATATAAATATATATGATAGATTGATAAACAGAATGAAATACATCGTTCATGGAGACAGTAAGTCGTACGTACGCATGAACGCTGTTTTCATTTCCATATTGAATTGAATGGAATGAAGTAAATGGAACATATATGTTAAAAAATCCATTATAATTATTATGTAATATATTTCAGTATTTTTTTATTATATATACTTTATAATCATACTTTAATGGTTAATCATGGAAAATGAATCTCATCGCGTTCGTGGAGACGGTAGTCCGTACGTAAGCATGTGCGACAATATTATTATTTTTATATTAAAATCGTATATAATTGGGTGGTATATCATATATACATAATCATAATAATTTTATATTTATTATCTATATTATTTACACTCATTATTATACCCATACAAAAGATGAAATGTTTGAATAAAAAGTACACCATGACGTGGAGACGGTAAGTCGTACGTACGCACGTGTGGTGACTTTTTCATTCATAGGATCGATACAATAACTAATATGGTTGTAAAATATTAATAATAACATCATATTATATATTATATACTTTATTTATTATTTTATAATGGAAAAAACAAACATGGAGGAAGTGGAAGAAGAATAGAACTTGAAATAGGTGGTGAGATATTTACCTCTTCTTGAGGTTCTTCCTTTTGATTTGATCAAAAGGGCACATTAGGTTGGATTTATGACTAATGGAAGGCCTATAGGATAATGGGGGGATAGTTGAGAGGGTACTTGGTTAGGGTTTGGCTGAGCCAAAAATATATGGAGGTGTGAATTAGAAAGACGGGGTAGTGCTCTTTTATAAGAGGGGTGAGGGGTACCTTAGGAAAAATTCAAAATATTTTTTTTAATAAATTCCTATTCGGTTCATAATGCCTCAAAATTGAATTATTTTGAGGCTAGGGTAGGGGTGGGTGGCAATAATTTCAACCAGTATGTTTTTGACATGTTTAGGTTACCATTTTATCCTTATAATTTAGATTTAACTCTAAGTTAAATAATTTAGCTTTTACCGTGTCTTCTTGTATTCTTACTCTATATGGATAATAAACATACTATAAACTAATAATATAACCCCAATTGGTTCACTAATGTCATATATATTATTATATAAGTCTTTTGGCCTAATCGTATATTTTTAAGACCATTATATCAATTAATAATATAATATTTGTTTTAAAAACACATTTATGTCAATTTTGACACTATTTGGTATGTTGTTTTTTTATAAATTCATAAAAGAATTATTAATTCAAAAATAATTCCTATAACCAACTATAATATGTTATATTAACTTATAAAATTATTATAACTAATAAAAAGTCTCATATTAAATTTATTTGGGTATTTATAATATCAATTATGTTAATATTTCATTAATAAGGTAATTAATTCATCATCATTGTGTCATAAATATATTAAATTATTTAATGTCTAAAAAATATAAATAAAATATGATTATGTATGAAATTTTTTTATATTTCAATGTAATTTTTATAGTCGAATTTATCTTATTTGTAACCCTATATTAATAATGTTTTAGTTACAAAACATTAATTTTAACAATTTTAACTCTTCTATAAATAAAATAATAATAAATGTCCTAATCTAATTGATGTGGACCTAAATGGTAATATTGTATTCCTAATGTTGTTTTTGTTCTAATTACACTTATCCAATAGAATTATGACATGTGTTTGGGTAATAATAATAACAATGTTACCCTTATTTACCTTATTTACTTTTAACCGTCGTAAATAAAAGTTAAAAGTTACTATTCACAAAAAATTATTTTCATCTCATTAAGCCACATTTACTTACTGATATCAACCATGTCTCTTGGGTTTTTTAAAATTCAACTCACAGAAGAGTTAAAATAATGTTTTATGTAAATTTTTAAATGCTCTTAGGATGTGGGTAAAAGACAGCAAAAAGTTCAATAAAATTTGTTATATCTAAAATTGTTATAAAATGGCTCCAATGAATTAAAATGAACATATATAGGTATTATGTATCAATTTTTAATCAAAATAAATTTAAATAAAATAAATAATTATTTAAATAAATTTTTGGTTCTAAACTATAACTCAGTGTTTTTCACTAGTCATTAAAAATTAAATGTTTTCAGAAAAATACAAAAAATTCACCCTAAGCTTATTTTGATATTCTGAATCCAAAAATGAAGCCTATTTTGAATGTTAAAATTAATCAAATTTCAAAAAGTGGATATTACTATTCATAACAGCTAGTTTATATAATATTTTAATAACATATCATTGTTTAGTGAAACTCGGTATTGCGTACAACACAATCTATCGAGGAAGGTTGCTCTTGTGTGTAACACAATCCAAGAATAGTGTTGTGTATATTACAAGATAATTTGGTGTTATGTATAGTGCATGATAATATTGGTGTATAGTAAAACACAAGACATCAAAGAAATTAAAAATAATATTCCTCATAAAATCTCGGGGTGTTACATTCTACCCCCCTTAAAATGAATTTCACCTCGAAATTCATCGGGGTTATAAACGGTTTACTACATGAATGTTTGACTGATTGAATGGCCCGAGGGCCGAAATTTTTTATTGATTCTGGATAATCTTCCTTTTAAGGGTGAATGGGACTAAATGGAAGTTTATTTCATAGAAACCCACATTGTAAAAAGGGATACTAAAACATAACATTAAAAACTAATGTATGCTACATGATGGTTACCCAAATTAACTAATCACTAGGTTTACACATATAATAACATAGGTGAAAATGGATATGGAAGAGAAATCTAACCATCAAGTACTGATGGAGAGTGGTATAGATCATGGCTATGAAAAAGCCAACAATCAGAAAGCCATAAATTTTTTATGATCTAAGGTACCATCTAGGACAACATTTTTGGTTTTCAAAATAATTTCCCTGAAGTTGAAAAAATTGGAATTGGAAGAAATACATAATTGATTTTGGTACAATCTCACTGTAGTTCGTGCCTTGAACAATTGCTACTTCATCTCCTAAAGAAATGAAGTTGAATTTGTCTTTTGTGAAATGTAAGCAGATCATGCGATAGAATGATAGGTCATTCCATTTGTCACAAATATAAGGTTAGCAATAGTTATATAATCAAGTCCATCTATGGCGAGATTAATCATAGATGGTTTCAAAAATGGACTTATACTTCATATATCATACCACATAATAAAATTAAACTAATTTCAAAAAACTAGGGACTTCCTATAAGCCAATGGTAGGCGATAAATTCCTGTCGCACTTTGGTTGTGGGTTCGATTCCCGCAACCTTGTCCGATGCGACGGGTTGTCACCGGTCCTACGAGTTGTCTGTTTTCTAAAACTATAATATTACAACATTCCAAAAATAATATCAAAAAACTATAGCCTTAAACAATACTATCTGATGTCTAACTTAATCCATTCCAATATTTAGGCTTATCCAAAATAATTGTGTCCAATCTCATACTATAAAGAAAACGATTGCTAGGGAGTTCATCTACCAAGCATGTAAATACCATCATTTATTCCTCATATATCATAAGATATATCTTGTTATTGGTTATATTCCAAACATGTTAATATGTTAATCACGAATTCTCTTGAAAAATTAATACCCATTAAACATTAATGAAAACATGAATTTTTTCAAAGGTTTACTCTTTCTACATACCAAAAATTCCCAAAATTCTATATACTCAAACCATGATATCACTTTGTCCTTATATCAGTCATGAGATCATTAATACTATCAAACATATCATTTTCTTTTTATCCCTTAATTATGAACATATCATCTTCTTTCCAAAAATATGTCAATCACTTTTCAAGGTTACCGATACCATATTCTTATGGAATACCATAATGGACCAATACACAGATATTTCAATATACCAGAAAAGTACCTCAACAACATTATTCTTGAATTCCAATACATAATCTCTTCAATCCATCATATTTGATGATTGACATGGAATAGGTCCTTCCTTTATTTAGAAGTAACCACTTAGGTCTGGGCATTGAGTTGGGTATTACCCATGTTTTCCACAGATTAGAAATTGATCTCCACAACAGTCTATGACTCTATGACCCTTTTCTCCACGCAGATAACATCTTCCCCTCCATTTGAGGTTTTCCCCAAGGTTCTTATTCTCTTCTTCTTTAAATGTATAAAGATTCATCATTTTTTCTCTATGTTCCTTTCCATGAGAACATGAATAAAAGTTCATCATCCTCTTATTTGATGACATGGGAATACCACCAATGCTCACCTTGTTAATCATATATCATGATGACTGATTTGGAATAATCACAATATACTTCTCTTCAGGCACTACACTATTTTGTTGATCATAGTCTCCAATTTTTCCATCAAGATCAATGTTAACTGAATTCCTTCTCGTTCCCTCCACTGACAAAAACAAGAAACCATAGTGTAAGAAATAGTTAAAATAACGAGGATCCACATAATCATTAAAAGTCACTTATCGGATGTATAAATTATCACACATTATTTAATCCATGACACCTTAGGTCCACCCTAAGTTATTCATGATTGTCAAAAATAATTCTAGGACTGTATCCTATAGTTATACAAAACCTCAGGGACATCCCTAGACAAACCTTAAAATTATCTCTAGGGATCTCAATAAAGTTTTCACATCCTAGTTTCCAAAGATTAACTAAAACATTCCTCTGATACCAACTGTAGAGACCAAAAGCGTGACGTACATAGACATTAAATTACATTTTAGGAATACTTAATACATAACAAATACAAATTCCCAAATAACGTATTAGTTTTGTGTCTTTGGAAACTCGGAACATAATCTTCTAATCAAGGTGAAAGATCTTCATCAACTCCCATAAAGATCTTCCCCTATTATTTTTTACCTAAAACCATTATTTATATCCTGGGGAAAAAACATATAAAGGGTGAGCTCAAATTCTCATTAATAGTAAGCTTGGAGAAAATAAAACAAACCATATACATTTGAACTTAATAAAATGAACATAATTTTTAAACATCAAAATTTTGAGTGGTGAAATAAATTTTGGCAGTACATATGGAGTAGATCATAAAGGAACATTAATCATGATAAAATAGAATGGGAATAAAAAATGTAATTGTAGAAACCATTAAGCACATGTTATGATTTCCAATGTAGCCAAGGCATTGTTTCAAGACCATTATAGTGGAAAATGTCAACTACTAAACTGGGATTACTTGCCGTTCCAGCCCTATATTACTGAACCAGATTCACATTTTGTTCCAAACATGTCAATCTCAAGGGATATGAATATTTACCCAAATAATTGGAGGGAGATATATATCCCACCCATCTCATAATGAAATCATTCTTACCTGTGCCACAAAATAAACACAAATCATTCATCATAACCCATTGAAAAAAACGGGTTTCATAAACATCATCCCATCATAACATAATCTATATGAAACAAATTGATATCATTTCATCATAAAAAGAATTAAACCATGAAAATAATAGAGACATTATACTTGAAACATAATCATACTAAATAATGTCATCTTAGATGGAAAATAGTTTTACTAAAACACTTGAAATGATTTTTTTTGGAAAATATCCTTTCTTCTTCAAAATAATTTTCTATTCACAAAATTCCAATCACTGTTAAAATAAAAGTATTTGGTTGAAAATAATATTTAAATATTATAGAGTATTATTCATGAAAATTAGGCGTTAATAAACTATAAAAATATATTCATGTCGTATAAGTGAAAAAAAACATTCTCCTCACACATTTGCTGGAAAAGTCAAAAAGTACCATGTATGGTAATCAAAAGAAAGATTCCTTACATCACAAATATTAAAATTCAAATAGGGGTAATAATTACAATAAACACACATGGATTAATATTAAACACTTTTCAAAAAATATAACCCCAGTAAATACTTACGTATATGCAATCTCAGATAAAAATGAGATTACAAAATTATCCCTTGACTTATGTCCAATTTCTTCCATATGTGTCCGAGACTCCTTTATAGTGGGTTTAAAAATATTACTAACTTGTAACATAAATATATTAATATTTATGACGTCATATTTGATTCACATATGACTTCATATTACCCGTTTTCTTGCAAATTTAATGTTAAAGCAGTGTTTTGTGTAAAATCGTTTCATTTATCGTACATGTTTCGACTTATTGTTTGTGATTTTATTACATATATCTTGATATACATAATTACATAATTTTAAAAAATATTTATATATAATATATATTTAACATATAAATATATATGATAGATCGATAAATGGAATGAAATACACTGTTCATGGAGACGGTAGGCCGTTCGTACGCATGAACGCTATTTTCATTTCCATATTGAATTGAATGGAATTAAGTAAATGAAACATATATGTACATAAATCCAGTATAATTATCATTTAATAACTTTCAGGATTTTTTATTATATATACATCAGGATCATACTCGAATTGTTCATCATGGAAAATGAATCTCATAGCGTTCGTGGACACGGTAGTCCGTACGTACGCACGTGCGATATATAATTATTTTGATATTAAAATCATATATAATTTGATGGTATATCATATATAAAGAATCATAATAATGTTATATTTATTATTTATATCATTTATACTCATTGTTATACCTATCCAAATGATGAAATGTTTGAATAACAATGTACACCACGGCGTGGAGACGGTAAACCGTACGTACGCATGTGTGGTGAATTTTTAATTAAAAGGATGGATAAAGAATCTATTATGGTTGTACAATTTTTATAATAAAATCATAGTATATATAAGATACTATAGTTTTTATTTTATAATTGAAACAACAAGCAAGGAAGAAAGTGGATGAAAAATTGAACTTGAAATAGGTGGTGAGATATTTACCTCTTCTCTGGGTTCTTCCTTTTGATTTGATCAAAATGGATCCTTAGGTTGGATTTATGACTAATGGAAGGCCTCTAGGATAAAGGGAGCATAGTTGAGAGGGTATTTGTGCAAGTTTTTTCCGATCCAAATGGATTTTTAGGTTTGAATTAGAGAGAAGGGGGAGTGCCCTTTTATAAGAGGGGTGAGGGGCACCTTAAGAAAAACTTAAAATATTATTTTATAATGAATTATTATTCGGTTTATAATGCCTCAAATGTAACTTATTTCGATGCTAGGGTGGTGATGGGTTGACATACTCTCAACTAATAGGTTTCAGATAAGTTTAGGTTACCGTTTTAGCCTTATCATTTTGATTTAACTCAAAGTTAAATAATTTTACTTTTACCATGTCTTCTTGTATTCTTACAGTATATGGTTAATAAACATACTATAAACTACAAATTGAACCAAAATTGGTTTATTAATGTCATATATATTATTATATAAGTCTTTTTGTGAAACCATATATTTTTAGGTTCATTATATCAATTAATAATATAATATTTGTTTTAAAAACTCTTTTCGTCAATTTTGACACTATTTGGAATTTTGTTTTTTTTCTAAATTCATAAATGCATTATTACTGGTAAAAAAATTCATCTAACCAACACTAATATGTTATATTAACCTATAAAATTAGTTTAATTAACAAAAAGTCTAAAATTACATTTATTTGGGTATTTATAATATCAATTATGTCAATATTTCATTAATAAGGTAATTACTTCATCATCATTGTGTCATAAATAAAACAAATTGTTTAATGTCTAAAAAATATATATAAAATACCATTATGTAGGAATTGTTTTTATATTTATAATTAATATTTATATTCAAATTTATCTAATGTATTAACCTATATTAAAAATGTTTTAGTAGTTAATCGTTGATTTTAAATATTTTAACTCTTCATTAAATAAAATAATAATAAATGTCCTAATCTAATCAAAGTGGACCTAAAGGGTAATATTTTATTCATAAGGTTGTTTTTGGTCTAATTACACTTAATCTATATAATTATTACATGCGTTAGGGTAGTAATAATATCATTTTTACCCTTAATTACTCTATTTACTTTTAACCACGGTAAATAAAAGTTAAAAGTTACTATTAACCAAAAATTATTTTCATCTCATTGAACCACATTTTACTTACTGATATCAATCGTGTATCTAGGATTTTTGAAATTCAACTCATAGAATATGTAAAATTATGTTTTATGTAGACTTGCAAATGCTCCGAGGATGTGGGTAAAAGAATGTAAAAAGTTCAACAAAATTTTTATATTTCTAAAATTATTATAAAATGATTCCAATGAATTAAATTGAACATATATAGGTATTATTCGTCTATTTTGACATAAAATAAATTTAAATAAAATAAATAATTATTTAAATAAAAATTCGGTTTTAAACTATAACTCAGTGTTTTTCACTATTCATCAAAAATTGAAAGTGTTCAGAAAAATATGCAAAATTCACCCTAAGATAATTTTGATATTCCGAATCCAAAAATGATTACTATTTTGAATTTTAAAATTTATAATATTTCAAAAAGTGGGTATTACTATTCACAACAGCTAGTTTATATAATATTTTAATAATATATCGTTGTTTTGTGAAACTCGGTATTGCGTACAACACAAGCTATTGAGGAAGGTTGCTCTTGCGTGTAACACAAGCTAAGAATAGTGTTGCATATATTACAGGCTAATATGGTATTGCGTATAGCACAATATAATATTGGTGTAGCGTACAACACAAGACATCAATGAAATTAAAAATAATATTTCTCATAAAATCTGGTGGTGTTACAGATTTATCTCAATTAAATAATGAATTGAATTAATTATTAAGATGTATTATAAATGTATGCTCATTTAATGATGTATGGATGACCATAATAATAGACTATCACTTATATGATATTGGATTATATTAATTTATAATTTCAAAATTATCATTGGTGGCCTACGTATCATACCCTTCTTATCATGTAAGGTCATGCATGGCTATGATTTCATTTATGTAAACCCCATTTAGGAAATCAACACGATCACCTAAATTTTGTGTGAGTAAAAATTTATGTAATGATAGATCTCCAAAGAGAGTTTAGTTGTTCTATGTGAGGTATCTAAGTAAAGCCAATATACATGATGAAAATGTACCAAGGTGGAATACTACGACATGAACAAAGATTTAGATCAAGGAGTTTTCCACTAGGATCAGTAGTGAGTTTATCATCCATTAGATAAAATAACCACTATAAAAATATCATGATAACAATACCTATATTTTTATTCTTATTAGTTTTACTGATGAATTATTTACGTTTGTGAATTTTTCAGGATCACCTAATAAAAGAGTTTATACTAATACAAGATGGAATAAAATATAATCATATTATGCATAAATAATTTATCAGATAAGGATAATCACTTAAATAAAATCTGCTAAATGTTAAAATGTTTTGTAAAAGGATAAAATTTTCTTTAAGTATGAGGTCTAAAATCACTAAATTGAAACATTTTATCGGATTATCCTTAAACTACTAAATATTGAATCAACCCCATAGTTTAATGTTGTTGAACAAATAATGTTTTCATGGTATCAATTATCTTGTAAATTTAAGTCAATGTTTTGTGTTAATTTTACTTGTTTAACATCATGGGTTAACTAAAAAATTATTAATAGGAGTAAATATGAGTAAAAAGGTGAGGAAAACATAAGAAAGAATTTCAGGGTTTGGGTTTTCACTTAGTGGAGTACGGAACTATGAGTTAATATAGTCAAAACGTTATACCTACCTAAAACCCATAAAATTGCCTGACATACCATTTTTTATTATACGAGGATGATTGTGGATCCTCACCACTACAATATTTAGGTAAAAAATATTCACAAACTGATTGTGGGGGCTATTAGTTTCCAGAAAATTTGGCGACATTAGTAATGAATATAATTAAAATTAAATTTATTAATCTTTTTTCTGATAAATCAATTTACATATTATATATTCATACTTTTTAAAAATGATAATTCAGATGATATTGAAAATATCATAGTGATACATACATGATAAGGATAATCTTTCTACTAGAATAAATCTCCATGAATTTTATTGGAACATCCATTTTACAGTACGCCATAAAATAAACTTATATGTGTAAGAAACCACACTTCCAAAGATCATTTCCAATGATGTTAATGAGGATGAATTTTCTCTTTATCTAAAGCATGTATATTATTATAAATATATCCAATGTTCCATTCTATCAACTATTTATAAAAATATTATAAAGGAGTATGAGGATGTGGAAGTGTATAACATCATTTCTCACCTTAAGTATTTATATAAAGAGAAGGAGAGTTCGGAATTATATGAGCTCTCTAATGCATTGTTTATGTACATCAACGGAGATTAAGCACAATCAAGAGAAAATATAGAAAATATATTTGGCTACACTGAGTGCCTATACATACTAGGATTTAGGATCCGAAATTGTATATGAGTAAAACTCATATTGTTTACACTGCTTGAAATATTATGTATTTTACTTTTGAATTATTATATTAAAAATATTGATACGAAACTTTTGAAACATTGTAAACTTATTCTTCTTGTCAATAAAAACACGAGACATGAAAAATACAATGTCATAAATTTATATAATAAGTGTAATAACATGGAAAATATGTTGAATAATCATTCCATGTCTATGTATTTGAAGTAAAATCCTCCTGAGAAGAAGAAGATCAAAGGGAAAGGGAAAAAACATGACACTGTATGTTTTTCATTTGGAATGACATACCACATGAAGGGGAATATTACCCAATAAATGAATTGAAATGAATTTTTAAGTTCATTCATTATTTATTGAATTATTTCCATATATAAATTTTTTTATAATATAGTATATACATGGTTGTCACATTTGTATGTAACTATAGAAAATAAGTATATTTCAGAAGATTTTCTATTATGATGTGGATCTATGGGATTCCAATGTAGTGAGTATGTATCCTCTATCTATTATATACTACCATATCAGATTTTCTGTGTTATTTATTTGGGTTTTGAAGAAATTTTTTTATTCTCCTAGAGTTGAAAAGAACATTATATCTATTTCTAGTTTAAATATGGATGGTTTTATCCTAATATTTTTAAATAATTAATTCTACATTTTCATATATAAAATATATTGTGGTGGGAAATAATTTTATAATAGTATTTATGTACTAAATTTTAAACTGAAATATTAGAGATTGATAATGAAAAAACATACCCGACATAAATTCCACCCTGTTATAGAATTATATTCTTTGTACCATAAATGAAATGATTGTGAGAATTAAATATCGTGTTGTTATATAATAACCTTTAATCTAAATCCATGTGAATGATTCGATCTATTTTCGCAAGGAAATAAATCCTAACTGACATTTTTCTATCAATAGGAAATTGTTTTAGAGATTCTTGATTTGGTGCACACTGATGTATGTGGACAATTTAATGTATATGATATATGTGGAAACTCATTAATTATTACTTTTTCTAGTGACATGAGTATGCATGGTAACATATAATTAATGAAGAACCTTTAAATTTTAAAAGAGTTCCAGAATGAGGTTGATAATCAGTTAGGCATGAAGATATAGAAGTATTTATTAGATCATGTTAGTGATTATCATAACCAATAAATTACCATTATTCTATGATTGTATGGGATTTTATCTCAATTCACTCCCCCGTATAAACCATATTTTAATTTTGTTAGTGAATGGATAAACTCTACCATATTGAACATAGTAAGGCAATTGATATGTCATATAAGCCTTCCATTATCATTTTGGGGATATTCTTTATATAAAACATTATAATTACTATATATAGATTCAAACAAAGTAAAAAAATAGAATTCCCATTGAAATATATAGTGGAAATAAACTCTTTTTCACATGATTATGCATGGGGTTGTGATGTAATTGTAATGTTTATGTCATGAAACAAATTAGAACCCCCATGAATGATTTGTATTGTTGTTTTTTATCCATTTGAAACAAGTGGATACTATCTAAAAACCATTTAGAGAAGAAATTAAATATTTAATGATATGACATTTATCATTATAGGGAACACATAATCAAGGGTTATCAAAGGAGAAATATTGACTTAAATGAAGTTGAGTATCAAGATACACAAGAGTCTGTTTAAGAACCAATCCCAGAAGTCCCCATAAGAAGATATTATTTATGAAAAACTAGAAAAGTATATGACATATGGATAGGTATGATATCTAAAGGAATATTTCTTTCAAGTCACTAATGAATGTGACATATTATTGGTTTAAAATTATATCCTATTGCATATAATGAGATAGTAGATTGCATATAAGCTACAAGGGGGAAAGAATCCATGAATTATGAGAAGGATTCTATGTATAAAAACCATGTAACAGTTCTGATCAATTTTATAGATGAAATAAATCATATTGGTTATATAAGGGTATTATGATAAATCTTTTCATGAATGGAATGAAAATAATTAAAAATCATGATATGTGGCTAAAGGTCTTAGATAACATCAGGGAATTGACTATTAAAAATCAATTTCTTCATTTCTGTTTTTTAAATCTAATAGACTTCAACTTTCCTTAATATCATAAAATGACTATATTAGTTGGTAAATGGTTGTAAAATCTATATTTTTTAATTGGAAAATTCAATAGTATGTGTTTATGAATATTCCATTGGGGTTTGGGTATCCAGGAAATGCTAAAATTGCATAAAAGATGCATATATCCATTTATGGAATAAACATAGCATCAAGGTCATGGGGCATTCTTTTCAATATATCAATATTGTAACACAGTTTCATTAAGATTGAATATGATCCATGTGTTTACAATCAGTTTAGTGGTATTACTGGTTTTTCTTAGTTACACATTTTAAAAATATTTTACTAAATAAAACAACATCCAATACTTATAAGGGGTTAGGTCATGGTTGAGAATGTTCTCTTAGATGAAAGAATTCTGTAATGTAGTGTATATTCATGGGATCATGATCATGTGTGATAGATCTAAGAGGGTGATTGGTATATTTCATAGTAAATATTTTGGCCAAAAACTAAATAGGATTGTTAAACTATCCATGAGGGGATTGTTTTTAGTTTCACATGGTACACATTTATGCAATAAAATGAGTCCTTGAAAAAAAATAATGAGATAAAATGAGTAATATCTCATACTCTTATGATATAGGATTAATCATGTATTATATATAATATAAGATTCTTGATGTGGCCTATAGATTGATGAGGGTTGGAAAATATCAAGAGGATCCTAGTGAAAAACATTAGAATGTTGTTAAGAATATCATTAATTATAAGAGGCATACTAAGGATATGTTCATTGAATATAGTGAAGATGAAGAAATACCCATAAATGGGTTATATAGATTCTAGTTTTCAAATAGGTCAAAATGAAATGATTTTATTGTGTGGATATATATTTTATCTCAATGGATGAGATTTGAGTTGTAATAGTTTAAATTAAAAAATTGTTACCAATTCTAAAACGGTGTCTCATTTTATTGTATATTTCGACGGATGCAATGAATTATTGTGGTTTCACACCATCATCTTTGATCTATATCTGGTTGATATAAGTAAACACCCTAACATATTTTACTGTAATAACACAATAGTGGTGCCTCTCTCTAAAAATATATGATCACACCAATGGAAAAATCAAATAATTTAGATGTTACATCAATTATGGGATTTTTCTCAATTATGTGATTTTTTATTAAGAGTACCTATGAAGGAAAACATGGTGGACCCCATAAAGATTCATTTATCTCAACAGAGGCATGATCTTCATGTGATATATAGTGTAATGAAAGCATTTGGCAATTTTTTTAGTTGAATGGGGATTCTGTTTGGAGTTGGATCCCAAGAACCAATTTTTTTTAGCATGATTACATAGTTTTAATATTTAATATTTTTTATTATCACATATTTGTTATTATTTTTAATGATATTTCAATTTGATAATTTCATTATAATTTATTTCCCAATGAATGGTCATAGATGTTCCTTTCTGTCATGAGAAACTAAAGCTTCTATAAAATTATTCTTGAATCATGTTATATATAAGGATGATATATTATGAATGTACACTAAGAATAATTTCTATTAGTGGTAGGGGGATAATAAGACCTTGACACACATTCTCATAGCATTCATCCATGCTTATCATCCGAATATGATGTTTTGATAACATTCCGGACCATAGGAAATCCATATTTCTATGTTCCATTCGATGTAGCTATCTATGGATGTGTGTATTGATCCTTAGACAAAAATATTATCATTAGTTTATATCATTAATTTAGTTATTTTATTTTTGATAATGTATACAATGACATATGTTCACACTAAAGCAGGATACATTGGATGCTTCATGCGTGATAGTACATTAATTGATAATGTGAGAAGGGGTTTATCAATTTTATATCCTAAAAAAAGTTAATATATTATTCACTTTTATGGGAATCTGATTACCTAAAAAATTCAACGACTCTGATGTTCGATGGGTAAATTAATTTAATGAAATTTCAATAATGATACATC
Organism: Viscum album; assembly: GCA_963277665.1. Lineage (NCBI taxonomy): Eukaryota > Viridiplantae > Streptophyta > Magnoliopsida > Santalales > Viscaceae > Viscum > Viscum album. The sequence goes on from OY728156.1 coordinate 1,817,383,108, forward strand.
AGGCCTATTGGCTGATGACACCATCAGACAACCATCTCAATTTGAGATATTTATTTAAAATGATTATATTACATATTAAATGTTCATAGGATTCTGGATGTCTTATTTACATTTAATTATTTATCTATGCAGGTATGGGTGTTATAAATGATTATAAACTTGTACATTAGGTGAATATGCTTAATTCCACTAAAAATGATGCCTAGTGGGTACAAAATATGTGTAAAAACAGTCTCATTTTAATTATGGTGTTGAATTTAACAAGTTTTATTAAATATTAATTGTTAGAACTTGTTTGATCACTATAATTTAATCACATGTTATCTAAAATAATAAATGAGTTAAATTATAATAATTTTAAAAAATAGTGTTTAGAGAATATTATACTTATTGTATGTATTGGAAAATAATGAAGTGATATTTATTTATTATATAAATAATGATCATTCATGGATTGGTTTTTTAGGATGTAGGAATGTGGACAATGTTTAATGGTACAATTGATATTTATTTATAATAATTTATTCCTTTAATATTATAGGTGATTAATAATACATATTTTATTATTAGTGGACATGGGGTATATAAGAATATTAATTTTCGTAAGGTTTTAGAGAGAAATTTTAAAACACTAAACCCCCTATATTAAATTTATTTTTTATAACATTCTTAATTTATGATTTATGTGAACTATAGATATATTGATACTCTCTCAATCTCTAGTAGCGATTAAGATTTATAGGGTGGTATCCTCCCATCCACATCAGATCCAAAATAGTAAGAGCAATAGTTCATCCTTTCTCACGATGAATTATTAAGTGTTCAACAACAAAAAATTCAAGTTAATATGCTAGGAAATTGTAGCACCTTATTATTCTATGGTTTTGTTCATAGATAGTGGTTCACATGTTGAATGTCCATAGATAGATTCAACACATGAATAATGAAGTTCAAATATAGTGAAATTATATTTTTTTCACCTGATCATCAATGTAGGGATCGTTATTAATTAAGTAATTCTATATCTAATTATAAATTAATTGTTAATTAAATTTTAATACCATTCAATTTTAGATAAATAATTCTAATCTATTCAAATAGTCTACTATTTTAATTGGACAAGATGTTTTAATCAATTTATGAAATTATTACATTTAATTCAAAACTAAAATACATTTTTTATACCATCAAAGGATGCCTCTTCTATTTCTGAATTCTACACCCACAAAACAAAAAACCAGGTAATGGATTTGATATGAAACACTGTCTATAAATGATCTTATATATCAATGTATGTTCCAAGAACATTTCATAGTCCTTGATATTCAAATATATACATTTGATGATGTGGGATTCACCCTTATGATATCGAAAATGATTGGACTGATGGAAAATGTTGTGGATCAAGTCCAGCTATAAAGGATGTGCTAAATGATATGACACTAAAACAATACACCCCAACACCTCAATGAGAACAATTATTAAGAGAGAAATCTAACTCCCCCTAATAATCATATTCATCCAATATTCAAGGGAGACTCTAAGTAACAAATCATTTAAAACATTAAACTCTTTGGGCCTCCACCGATGATCATCTTAAGACATATGTCTATCATGATCAACATGTATCTTCTCTCAAACCATGGGGGATCAACTCAATCCTACTATACAACACATCATGTAAGAAACATATAACTCCCCAACCTCTATCCATCACAACAGAGAATAGCATAGCCTCCCATAAAAATCCATGAATTGATCCATTCCAATGCATGAGATATAAAGTTTGTAGTGTACAAACTAAACCCAAGGCAATTTTTTTACCCATAATTAGACAATTTACAAGATATATTCATGTAACATATCCACATATGTATGGATGGTCCCCTCTATCTGATAGTCTGTAAGATAGTATAAAGTAGTGTTACGGTGCAAATGGGAGTGAAAGTCATGTTTCATCCAACTATAGACTCATGAGGTAAAATAAGTATCCCAATTATAGATGATGGATTTAGGTGATTTGTGAATCCTAAACACATCATAAACATATATAGTCACCAAATTATCCATTTTAAATAATTCATGAATCACTAGAAAAATAAGGTGGCATCATCGATCATCCCACTATCATCCAAAACACACCCTATCCTCTCTGCTTTAGGGGTAACACTATGATTAATTCTATTTATATTTCATCCTATTTTAACCAGGGATCATCTAAGGACTGAAAAAAAACTAGGAACACATTTCTCTATTTTAACCTATTTAATTATCAGGAATATTTCCACAAAATTTTCCATTTAATTTTAGTACATAGATACAAATGTTTCCCCTTAATGTTATAATATATTTTCATTGCAATAGGGTATACCATTATGGGAGACATTGAAACTCATTAAGAACTCATTCGTGCATCTCATATAGAAATAATATCCATACCTAGAACAACATCTAGTTCTTACCATCCAATTATTATCCCTAAAGGGAATCACCATTAAAAACACCGGCATACATCACATATACATATGAGTCTCTCCAATGAGTCTCTACCACCAGTTGTATTAATGAAGAATCCACATTCATCTAGAAAATAAATCATCTGCCACTACTATCTCTATATCAAGGTACATCACTTAATGATACTTAAAAACATTCTATGAATACATAGAGTCTAAATGTACATCACATTTTGGACATTTGAATCAACACATGAATAACTAGAGTTCTATTTCATGGGTTATACTATAATTGAAAATCTTATTCCTGAAGAAACTAAACCCACCTTCAAAAAATCATAATCCCATATCTCTAAGAAGAGACATATTTTATATATTATGATCAATAAAAACCTTGAATCACTCATTGAATAAATAATTTCTCCACAACATCGGTGAAAACACTACTGATACCAACTATAGATCTTCTTTGGAATAGTTATGACCACCATGATGTAACTCACTAAACATATATGATATTACCACTCTCTAATAGATCAATATACATACCAATACTCTTGAGGAAGGGTCACAAAAATTAACATACAATACACCCACCTTAGGTGACCAAAGAACTAGATATCTAATCAGCTTCTCCTTTTATGTGATAGAATGTTTTCTGGAATAGAAATATACAAACTAAATATTGATCCTTTACAGTCAACAATTTTATTGGTGATAAAAAATTTGAGAAATTATGCAAACACATTTAGTAATATCGTTTGATCCCTTCGAACATGTGATCATATAAATAATTTTTTCATCTTTCCTAGGAAAACCCCACCTTGATCTTCCACAAGTATACTGACACACCATATTGAGACACCACATGTCAAAGTTAATGAACCACTAATGTCCAAAACCTGATCTTTTAAAATATTATATTTACATAGTGGTGGAGTATAAACAAAAAACTAGGTATGGGATTATCTATATGATCCTTGTCTATTTATTTATAGATCATTATATCATCAATGTATACAATTATTATGTTGTCTAGAATCTCCTATAAAGTAGTGTTCATGATACCCATGAACATAGCTGGTCTGTTTGTAACATCGAATAGAATATTGATAAAATCAATGTTCACATTCTTGCATCTAAATGCATTATTTTGGATATCATCATTCTTTAACATATACTGGTGATATCCAGACTATAATACAGTCTTCAAAAAACATTCTTTCCCCTCTCAACTCGTAAAAAATCTCATTGATACACAAAATATTGTAAAGGTTCTTGATTGTCACCAGATTCATCCTTCATAAATCTATACAAAACCTCATATGACCATTCAAATTTTTAGATAATAACTCTAGAAAACACTATGGTGAAATACAATAATGTAATAAACAACGTTGAATATGATCACTAACCTAAAAAATCAACTAATTTAACTCTATAAGTGTTATTCTATTGGGTTCCAACAAAATTGGAAACATAACATATTGCAACTTATTAACATACACAAAAACAGGTCAAGGGCGTAGGTTTATAATCTCTTCAAGAAAAAAATCTAGAATGTCCTTAATAACGTTAGGGATGAACTCTTCTTGATATTCCCCTAAAATCTCCTCTATTTAAGAAAAAAAGAGTCTACACATTCTGACCAATCATCTAGTAACCTCTCTCAGCCATAAACACCCCTCACTAGTTCTCTACATTAGAAAATTAATCACAATATTTTAAAAATATTAAGATTTGACACATAGAATATATTCATTCCATGATGATGATAACATAATTGGGCTATATCCACAATTAGAAAATGTATTCAAATAATTGGTTCTACCCCCATCAGTACTTTATTTCCCTATTAGATATCAAAAATTTAACACAAAATCTACCTATTATAGATAAAATCAGGGTAACATGAAGTATATCTACATCTAGTTCCACATAAAATATAAAAATTGGAACTAAAAATTAATGAGAGTCTCTTGAATCAAAAAAAGAAGACACAAAATAATAATTGAAACCAATCATACCCTATAAAACCCATAGATATGATGGTAAACAAAATTTACAACTTTGTTTTACCATTGAATCCTCTACTGTATATTTGGTATTGGACTCGAGGATTGTTATCTAGATGTGGTCCATGTGGATGGGGACCATCATGATTCTTCACTATTCCAACTCCACCACCTCTTGGCTGAAAAATAGGCACCCCCACAACTACTAAAACATCGTCGATGGAAAATGGTATTGCAGCTGAAAATGTGCTTGAAAACCCATCAGATAATGGAATCCCTAATTGATTGGGATATGATCATAGCTATTCTCATGTCCCCCAATGATATAGAATCAAAATGGAAAGCCTCTATAAATTTCTCTAAATCCACCTTACCTAGATAATAAAATAGAGACATTCCATGACTGGATTACTATTGACCCAAACCCAAACTGACTCAACAGCCTAGGACAACATCCTAAATCCCTATTTTTTAAATTACCTTCTAAAAATTCTCTTTAGACTCATATCACAGTGGGATAATCCACTCAATAACATATACATTAATTGTATGGAAATCTAATTAGGCATTGTAAATTTAGTGATAGTATACCAAATTAAATGCAACGAATCCTTCAGTAGATGTTATTGTCTGGACATATCAAATACATTAACATATATAGAAATTTACAGGAGGTTCGGGAATTTGATCTGAGGCACCATCGTACTCAATTCCCCCTACTGATGTAAGAAAACATCCTATAACTTAATGACCCTCAATATTGACGATTTTAATTATAAATGGAACACCCTCTAAACGTATATCCACAGAACGTATACCAATATATTTTTTTCTCGAAATTGAAACCACCATTGAAATCCATCTCTCTATAGAAATATCTTATAAATTTATCACATCACACTAAATAAAATATCATGATCTTTCATTCAGCATGCTATCACATGATTTGAGATGCTCCCCTATTCTTTTGGAAACACTCTCACTAAATTGAATGAAAATATCACTTTCATTACTCACATTCATATTTTGGATCTACTATTTGATGATTAAATGAGACAATCTATCAAACCTGAACTAGCTCTTCCATACATTGTTAGTATTCAAGAGCCATCGAAGAAATGTAGAAATAACATTCTAAGCCTTGATACATAGAATTTCATCACATTTTTTTCTAATAGAATAAATTTACCTCTCATAATATCACCTTGATAAATAATGAACACAATTAATCAGGAATCATGTGCCTCGCCTAAGTCCCCAATTTTAAAATTGGTCCACCTTAACAGGAAATTCAAAAAGCTCAAACTCCATACACTCTATTTTTTGGGTCCAAATAACCCTTTTCATAGACAGTCTATTTAGCCTATGTCATGCACCATGATCAACTAGAATTTCTACTATGACAACATATTAAATCAACATAATAGTTAAATCATAACTCCATCCTCTCCCAAAAAAAGTTTCTTTGATACATCTTGTCCATAACCCTTTCCATCCATATATATCATAATAATAGAAGATAGATAAATACCCCCTAATTTCCACCTATGATAGACCCTGGGTTAGAGACAAGCACTGCAGGTATAAAATTATCAAATATTGGAGGTATTCAAAACTATACTAAGAAATGTTCAGGGATAAGATAGAAACCAAAAAAATTAAACATGTAGATAGTATACAATTACTCTAATATCCATCCCACCATCCATAAAATAATAAACTAATATAATAAAAGTATCCAAATACACCATAAGAAACCCTAGGTCCACAACTCAATAATAGATTACAACTGTACCTAGAAACATCCATCACAACCACTCAATCCCTCATGGATTCCTAAAAAAAGGTTATATATGTATGATGAGAATCATGGGTATACAGATTTGAATCATACCCAATATCATAGATGAAAAAGTGAAATAATCAAGAAAATGTGCTAGTGATAAAAAATGCATAACCAAAAATAACCTATACCTATTATCAAAACACTCTCAGCCTCACCATGTCTCAATCAATAAATCAAACTTCCAATATAATAATGTAGCATCAAAATCATAACAAGACAAGGAACCTCACTATCACTTATATAGTAATTTTATACTCTCACACCTCAATATTGAATATCTTTTACTGTCATCCCATCAATTCATATAACATCACAAAAATATACATCTCTGATGTGCATTAGGATTAATCCTAAACTACCTCACCCTCACACAATATATCATCTTCTACTAGAATAGTGCATCCTAACATACCATCTTTATTGATGAAATACCGTCCATCATATCACATCTCATTAAAAAATTATTAGGATATCAGGAATTTGACGGATATCAACGTCTTGTACACATATTACCACACATTTACCCCACCACAAATACAATCTAATAATAGTCTCATCACATAACATATCACCAGGAAAATATTTTGGTATCCAAACTTGAGGAATATTGGGGAAGAGAGGGTATCTAGTCATCCATATCACCACCATCCTAGATTTTTTTAAAACACATACAAAAAAATATTGGGTGATATTATGGTTATCCAATATGGGTGGTGCACAATTACAAATAAAATAATATATATAATATATATATTTCATAATATGCAAAATATGGGTTAAAAAAAACTACACTAGTGCACACATCAACACCCACACTACATATCATGTCACCCAGAAAAACTACTTCCACCACTATATGGGTTACAAAACACAACCACCACACATGCCACACATTTATACTTTAAATTACCAAAGCCTCCATTTTCCATATATAAAAAAATATTAATTTATTTAATTTACTCATCAATTTAGTCCCACAATTTTATAGCTCATTTTTTATTAAATTTATTTAATTCATTTATGACTTATCAACTTCCTCTCTATTATTAATCATATGTCAAGCCTTTCATTTATTCATTTCATCTAGTATTATAATTTATTCTAGGGATAATCATACTACTATAATTAAAACCCCTTAATTATCATACCCATCTCACATTAAAATATTTCCCCACTCCACTATAACCAAGTCATCTCACTACCACAACCAAACATCATAACCACCACATAATACCATCACCACACCCACATTACACACCATAACCACTTAACACCACAACCATCACACACTAGAACCATCACACACAACATTGAAAAAATTCTCATGTTGTATCCATGCTAACCGACCACATCTCACATATTACAAACACATATCATAAATTTTAGAAAGAAACTACCACCACCTCAAGTTAGCCCACAATACAAAAGAAAACATAGAAAAAAAATCACACACAACCAAAAAAACATCATTACATCTAGAACATATTTAATAGATTTAATTACATTAATTTATTACATATATTGGGTATTATCAGAAAGACCATATTTCTGTTGGTGGCCAATTTATTATCTATATATATTTTGTTTAGGAATTTATTTATTGTGTGATCAAACAAAAACTAACAAAGGGTCTCAGTAATTATCATCTACAGTGCATACCATTATTTCCACATCGATTATTTTCATTGTTGGAGATTATACTGTGTAATCTCATCAGTAATTACATCGTATCTATAGAATTTTGTGATTTATCTTCCATGAACATTAATTTAATTTCGTCCAATTAATAATTATTATTTTTCCAACCATTACTTTTATACCAAAGAAAAAAAACCATAAAATCCCTAAACATAGACTGTGAAAAGATGATAATGAAGATCCCCTACCTGAAGTAATATTTTTACAGCATGTTAAGCATGATAGGGTCAAAAAATTCCAAGATTCTAAAACCAGATTTGAAAATAATGGATCAACCTATACATGTAAATGTGTTATAAAAAACACCACCCAAACAAACTCATTCCAAATTTACAACACCATAGATAATTCACGTGGGATTAATAAAGGAGAAAAGAGAATATATGAGGATAACTCGCCACTAACTACCTATGAACAACCAAAACAGCCTATGGATCAATGAAAGATAAGAGAAGCTTGCAGGTCTCCAAAATCATCATGGGTCCATCACCAAAATGAGAGGAAATAACTATGAAATTAATTTATTATATCAAATTAAAACTTATAAAATCCTTTAATCCCAATTTTAATGCTGTGAATTCCCATTAACAAAATTATTTATATGGGTTATGTGAAATTATTGTGATGGACAACAAACAAGATGTTAAAATACTATATCATTAGTTTATACAAAAAAATTATATCTCCCGGTCATATGAACTGACAAGTGAGTTATTATTTATGGAAAAAAATCAATTTCATGGATGTCTCCACTATTTCAGGTAATTAATGGGTTCATTGGATACACATTCTATGATTCACCTGAAACATGAATTTTTTCATGTCATGAACCACCCTCTATAGTAATGTTGCTTCTCCAACACCAAAACATCTACTCAAACCTCATTGGACATACCTCTATCACCCAAATAGATAATGTAACATATTGGGATGAAACATCAATTTAAAAGATGATTATAGAGATAATATGATTAAAATAATTGGGAAAAATATTTAAGGAAATGTTTCCTCAAATTTAGGGGATCATGGGCATGGTATTCTCATTTGGTTAAATATTATTATTAATATAGTTATCATGAATATATTTTTATTTAACAATTGCTTGGTTTGTATGGATGGATATATGGGTCAACATAATACTGCCTTGAATTTTGGGAGACAGTGATAGTTGGAATAAATTTGGAAGTGATGTTTAAAATGAAGTGTTGGTAATTTTAGATTTGATAAAAACAACACAATATCATCAAAAAATATTATATAGATATGGTGTTTATATCATTAGAATTTTATATTTATGATAATATATTCTAAAAGATCTCTATCATTTTTGAACATCAGATATTTTAAAGAGGTGTAAATATATCCCCATGATTTTTTCATGCTATCAAGGTGTGTGAATGGATTGTTGAATTGGAATGAGAGATGGTGATTTTACAACAAATTTAGTGAATTATTGATTCTTTCCTTCTATTATTTACATATAAATAACTTTCTAATTTTTCTCATGTGATCAGTTAGTGTTTTTTGATATTCTGGAAGATTGAAAATTTATAGAATGATTTATTAAGATCCATTATCATAAATTGAAGGTAATTCATTGATGAATTATTCAGTCTATGAGATTTTGTAGAAGAAAAGTGGTTTATAAATTTTTTTTGGGAGAAGGATATATTTAAGAGACCCCACATATTGATTTATTTTATATATATTAGTTACATATATTTGGAAATGTATATATTATTATTTCACATTAGTTTTATTTTAATTGGATTCTGTAATAATCATAATTATTAAGTGATGTATTATTGTAATTTCATTAAATAAAATCAAATGTTTTGAAAAGTAAGATTTATTTTTTAAAAAAAATGATAAAAATATAATTTTCTCTATAAAAATATTTAAATTTGAAAATACAATATATGATTATTTCTGGAACCAAAAGTACATTTCAAGTGAAATTTTGTAATTTTTTGGAAAAATATGATTTGGTAATATTTGTGGTAAATTTTAAATAAAACATATATTTAATTATAAATTTATTTTAAAACAAAAGGGTCCCTATGTAAATATTATTTTTATTTTTGACAATAAAAAATTGACCTATATAACACTATATAAAGACTATGTGATTATAAATGAGATAATATTATTAGGGATCCAGAATTCATTGATGAACTGAAGGTTCATTGAATGGAAATTTTATGTGCTCTCTTTTAGGATTTAATTTGTAACATAAAATTAATATATGATTATGATTCCAATATTATTAAAAATATAAAATTATATTTATGTTTATTATATTTGTTGATTTTGAATTCTCATAGAGGTAAGTAGGATACACCAAAATATAACACTATTATTTTAAGGCTAAATCTTAAAATTCACGAAGCATGGTGTATTTTATTTGAAATCATATTTTGAGATTATTTAAAAGATATAATGATTTTGAAATTATAACTTATTATTTTATAGAATTAAAATAAATATTCATTGAAATCAGTTTTTTATGATTTTAAGGATCTATACATGTTTGTGTCATGAAAAAATATATCTACGATGATTGAGGATGATATGATCTATCATATAGGCTAGAAGATATTGAAGAGATTATTTTACTCAAATTTTATATTCCAAGTCATCTTTGAGTAATTTATTATTAGATTAATAGAATGAATCTTATTTTTTCCCTCATGATGAGAATAACTGTGTTGAAAATTTTAGTTGCCATTTGAGAAATTCTGTATATAGGGTTCATCTGTAGGTGGAAATAGACAGTGAATTGAAATTGGGGTTAAATAGTGGTTTTCCGGAGACATTTTGATTTCATGATTCAAAATTGAACATTCCTGGAAAAGAAATGTGCCCCTTAAAATAATGTTTTAGATTTATGATACATTTTTTGCAAACTTTTTTTAATAATTAGATTAAAATACAATCCATCTTCTTATATAGTGGTGTGAGCACTACATGTAATAGTATGTGAACCACGAAAATATAAACTACGTGATCTTAAAGTATTATTTCATTGTTTGAAAAAAAGATATCTTTGAGTGGGAAATGTGTTTAATTTTTATCATGGTTTTCTGTTCATAGATTAAAATGAATATTATATCTTAGCGGTTGGTGATGATTGGTATATGAGTTTAAATGAGTAGGGTTCCAAGTTGAAACCACTCATTAGTCAATAGGTTTTGAAGTGTGTGGGGGCATGTGTGGACTTAGTTTTTAAAAATAATATTTTTGACATATTTTTACCATTAAGAATTAATGTAATACTATTTATATAATTTTAGTTATATTATATAGTCTAATTGTATAATAATTTCAAAAATGTACTTTTGAGAATGTGTTGACATAATTTTAAAATTCCCAATGACAAAATACCTCCATTGGTGATGTCGATATGATATGGAATTGAATTTAATTCATACAGATAATAAGGTAGTAAATTTATGATATATTATTGGATAAAGGATGATAATTTGGATACATAATCATTTAATTATTGATTATTTAATGTGTTAATTTTCTGAATACTATGGCTTCATAAAGACATTATCAGTTATGAATTTATGGAAAAGTTTCCTATAATGTCAGGGATTACCTAGGGGATGAATTGAATTAATCATGATGATTATATTAACATTTTAACAATAAATTATCAATGAAAATTAAATTTTAATGTGTAACTCAAATGAAGGTGATATATATATATATATATTAGTATGTCTCCCATACTATGGTGATACTGATCTCAACTAATATTTTTACGAGACATTGATGACTTTCACTCATGAGAGATATATTTTTTTGTACAATATGAATAATGTGAATATCATAGTCCTTATGTGGTTTCAACTTTTATGATAACTTTTATTTTGAATTCTTGTAGAAGATATTGATGTCTTATGATGATTATGTGTGTTAATGAAAAGAACATTAAATGCTAATTTGAATTAATCATGATGAATATAAAAATATTTTCTTTTGATTATGACATGGAATGATACCATGAACATTGTCATTTAATGATGTAAATATCTTGTAGATATTGATGTATATATATTATCATGATAATATTAATGGGTTTTTATGGGATCATTATATGAAAAATATAGTAGAAGAAACCCATAACAATTCCCAATCCATTATAAAAAAACCAATATATTACAAGAAGAGTGAAATTATGCATAAATAAAAATTTATATTCCCCATATATGTAAAACACAATGGATTATTCATTATTGTAATCACAAGGTGATTTTCAATGGGCTCCCTCATCCATTGAGATTACACTATACAGTAGAATATGTAATTATAATGAGAGAAGCCATGATATCATACATTTTGTTAGTACCATCTCCATGAATACAATTAAAGAACCAAGAGTAGGAGAGTATTAGGTTTAGATTATCATTGCCACATAGACCCAACTAGTGGATCCCATACCATTTTTTCACCCCCATACATCAAAGAATCGAGGCAAGAATCACCTACTAGTGCATCAAATAAGACATGTTTTACAATTAGGAAAGTCCCATTTGTTCTTTATAATCATGTAAAATATTAAAAAGAGTATATATATTTATAAATTAATGAACACATTAATAAAAACTGAAATGTAACCAAGTGGGAGGAACGGAAGAATCCATGAACTTGCATCACATGTCAAAATACTATATTATGATATGATAGATGATAATAGTGGATTCATTATGCCTCTTATGATGTGAACACAACATAATATGTGATATGCATTATATTAATATCCCAAGATATGACACTTGTATATGATAAAATATGATATTCCTATTTTAGTACATTTTAAAAAATATCCCACTTTCACTAAAATTCCATAATGACTTTATGGATAAAAAACTACATCTAATTTTCAATCCAAAAAAATTCTTTAATAAAGTTAATAAATCCATAACAAACACAATATTTAAAATTTAATCCCTATTATAGTACCTAATGGTTAGACCCTATGGGTCATTTAGTGTTGAAAAATAGGAAATCCTAATATCGTAAACTAGTAAAAAAAAGTGTCCTCTATAAAAACATAAGTTCTAATAAACAGAAAAATGTTTCTCGTATGATATTGTTAAAAGATACACATATATCATTATAAACATTTCCACCATAATATAAATCATATATATCATAGGTTTCCCAATATAATACACTTTTCTATGTCATCGAGTGAAAAATAGATATAGATCACATCAATCTAGTGTAGTTCATATCATACTTTAAATATTTTCCTAAATAAAACTACTTTATTATTTAATACATCACATTTTATTCACATTGAAAGTGAGAAAATCACACATCCCTCATCTAAGTGGTTGACCACATCAGAGTTCACTCAAATAAGAATTCCCCTTCATTTATTTTTTCCAATTCTGTGAAGGGATCATATGTGTGTCTCATCATAAAATAGGATAATTCTGGTCTTGGTTGATTTCTAACCAATGAAATGATCAATAATGCACAAAAACCACCCGATTTGTTAATCTCCAAGGGTTTCAAAAGAAAATATTCAATGTTTTAGAGTTTTCATGCTAGGTATCTCAAGAATCATACATAATGGGGATTCATAATTAGTATATAACCATAATAATATTAATGAATTTATGGTAATTCATGTAAATACTAGGGAGGCCCAATCTAAAAATTAAATCCTAAATAGTTACCTCAAGATTCAATTCTTTATATCACAGAAACGACTCATTGTATCTAGTAAAATAATTAAAAATTTCTAAAATTAATATATCATCGCAACCCATAATACAAAGTGATGATAATTTAATATGGATATCTTAAGAACATATTTTTAGGTTATTATTTTATTCATCTATCAATGAAATATAAATTATATAACACTTCAGAATATATGATAAATATATATTACCATTATTATAAAATCAATATATATTTTAAAACCATTACATCTAATTCCATATGTATCATATAACAAGATATTTAACATGGCCCTTAAAATCATTTTACACTAGTAGTTTCTTTCAATGATTCATAAAATTCTCCTATATTACAGCACAATAGATCCATAAAAACATATCCCAACGATCTCTCTAAATAGATGTTACTTGAAATGGACATGTTTAGAAATTTATTAATCCTAAAGTTCCTTATCATGCGAAATAGCATTATTTTTCACATAAAATATTCATTAGTCCCTCAATGATATGAATAAAACAGTGTTTATTGATGAAATTATTTTTCCAAATAATGAACTTTATAACATATGATATACTGATGTACTCTTCCCCTATTTTCATTCTGATAGAGTGATTCATTTGGGAATATTCTGCATAATTACCCATCCTATTTAGAGAAACAGAAAACCAAAATTGGATAACATTTAAAAAAATTGTATTGTAAATTAAAATTAGTGAAATTGTTTCTAATGATATAATACTCACCTCCACTGAGCATGAAAAATCATTAATTAGTTGTATGTACATAATATGTACTTTATATAAATCTAGTTACTCTAGCCATGATATTACTGATATCTTCTTTTAATGATCAATGTATAATCCAAATCAGGTAATATAAAAAACATAAAATACTTAATAGATCCTATGGAAACTAAATAAAGAATTTTATCAATATTTTATAACTGTTTATAAGTATATTTAATCATTCAATTATTCTCTCCATGAAACATACGTAAAGACCCTTCCAATAGTTCTACATTCTTAATAACATTATCACATTACCAATATATGTTCTCTAATAGTGTACAAGAAACAACTTAGATCTATGTATATATATCTTCATACCCATTATGTAGGATTGTTTACCTATTTCATTCTAATTACCCCATGTTTTGGATTTTATTTATGTGACTATTTCAAGATGTGTATAGTAAAATAATGTGTCGATACTCAGAATATTTTTATAGATTCTACTTTGTATAACTCACAATGGTGATTTAGCAATGGATTTGTATCAATAGGAAACTAGGATCACGAAATGATATGGTTTTCACGGATATAGAATGGGGAAAAAATGATGGATTCAACTGAACAGAGAATTTATATGTGTTGGTTGTGTGTTCTAGTACTCATTGTGATATCAATTTTTTTAAATTAATTTAGCCTGATATCTAAATAAAATTTGGATTAATTCTACTTGTTTTGAATATATTACATATGTTTTTATTATAAATGATTTAATATTGTATAATCAAAATATTTAAATTAATTGGGAATCCATCATATGTGAATTTATTTTACATAATTTATTTCTTAACTAACTTGGATAATATTTTTAGAATCATTAAAGGCAATGGAGTTTGTTTAAGGAAGTCCTGATTTCATTTAATGTGTCTACAATTTACATATAGAGTTTAAAAATGGAAATTTCCAATACTGTATGCCACTTGCTACTAATTCATTGTCATTGGATTGAGAATGTAACTTCATTGTTTGAATTTAATGAGAAACAATTTAATTTAACTTTTTAAATTGAGAGAAAGGAATGTGATTTTATTTGGAATAATTGACTTCAACATCATATCTTGAGAAAATATTATATGACTTCTACTATGAATTGGATTTCATATTTTTCATATAAAATCTAATACTATATGGGTTTTAGTTCTAATTTTGTACATTTAGGGATAACATATTATATGAAATGACATATGAAATGAAGAAAATATGGATTTATACTTGATATAACATTCATGTCATATCAAATATAAAAGGTTAATAAAATATGAATGTAAATCATTAAAAAATTATGTAGAAGAATTTAATTAAGAAAATGTATTTTAATTTTCCCATATATTTAATCATTGTGATCAAAAACATGATCTTGATTATACCTGAGATCAATGTTGTACCATTGGAAGAGAATATTTGGATATTGGGGTGAATTCCACAATGTGATAATAGAATCCATGGAACATCATATGATTTAATATACTTGTTGATATATATTCTAGAGGGTTTACATGAAATTTATTTTATATATTATTTAAAATAATTAAATTTCTAATTCTTTTATGGATTGAAAAAGAATTAATGATTTGGAAATCAATGGAGTTTCATTGAAAAAATAAAATCATAATATTGTTTCCTAATTTAAAAGGAATATTGATGTGGCTTTTAAAGGTCAAGGATGGTATAAAATTTCAATAATTAAACTACTATCATTCATCATATTATTTCTATGAATATAAAATATATATTCATTCAATTAAAATGTAATAAAAGACTATTGTGAGATCTCACAAATACTATGTATGATAATTATAAATACCTTATATGACTGAAACACTCCTCTATCAAATAAGGAATTAGTACATTAATTCATGGACACATCATATAGAAATAATACATGGTATGTACAAGATTATTCATGAAACCTAATGATGATCATTTCAAAACACGAACTAGGGTGTTGATAATTCAGTATGCTGGCATGCTAAAGAAATCATGGATATAGAGAATTCAATAAATTTCTAATTCATGGACCACTGTTCCATCTACTCGTAATGTATAAAAATATACATAGATAAAACCAAGTGGAATTGGGAATTTTTTTGGTTCAATGTTTTTTAATGTTATCTTTCTTATTATTAATTCTAGAAGAAGGATAATTGTGGATTCTTTTTTTATAGTAATATACTCTCCTTGATTATAGATCTATAACAAATATAATAGAAGAATAAATGATTGGGTGTATAAAAAATCATGTTATTGAGTATTTTTTTCTATGGAAACCATGGAATAATTTTTTTCTTATCTATTTCTTATTACTTCTAAAGATGAGGTGAGCCTATGAGAAATTATTAAGTGGGTATATAAATAGAACATGTTTAATAGGTTCAATTGATACATCATGAAATAATACCATTGATTCACTCCCACCATCAATATCCAATCATCCTTGGGGAATCACAATTTGTAACAGATAAAAGGTCCTAGTTCCCTATAAATATCCACGAATGTAATAAATAAATAAAATAATAATTCTATAAAAAATGGATTCCCGAATTCTAATGGTAATATGTATAAAAACTAGATTAATATGATTCTTCCCCACGTTTATTCACTAGGTGTAGAATAAAGTTATGTTGATACTTTTGGTTTTCCAAACATACATTATAGAGGACCTATGACATTCATTTATAATATAATTATGAAATTGGATGGAAAACAATATAATTACATTTTATTGTCTCTATTAGAGAAGGAATATAAAAAATGAGTGTTTCAATTTCTTAATAAATTGGAGATAAATTGAAGATAATTTATTATTTAAATATCAATGTTTGGGAAGACAAAAAATTATTATACAGGTTTAGATTTGAAGATTAAAAAATATATAGATGCTAAGACCATTGGATACTATTTAACAAGGTTCAATGAGATTGTGAGAAACAATGAGGTTTGGTGATAAGCTATATGAATCCATCATTATCAATAACATTATGAGAAACATTAAAAAATTATTTGATAAAAAAATTATCTATTGAATATTTAGAAGAATTATTATTAGATGACATTCACAACATTCACATGTATTTTGAAATCAGTAATGTAGAAGGTTTAAATAAAAAATTTAAAGATTTTATGGCCCATTAGTTAGAGATAAATGGATAACTTAAAGTATATGATGTATTATGGGTATGTGACTCAAATTATTATTAATTGGATAACAACATTATCAAAAAAAAATTTACTTATATAATTGAGATTCAATAAACTAATATCAAAAAAAAAAGTTATGGTATTACTAAGGCGTTATAATGATAAAAAAACTAATATTGAAAAATATTTCCCAATGAATTTTGATGATGAATCAAAATCATAAGTGGATGATGAGAATAAGCGTCATGCATTGGTATGGGAAACTATGTACATAGCTCCCTCTTTATTTTAATTATTTCAACTTCAAGGACTTCATTATATTGCCTAAGTTATTTTCAGTTTTTTTCATAGTTTAAATTAGATAATATTTTTATCAGTTATGTTCATTGAGATCAATTTCACTTTGAACTTGGGTATAAAATATTATCAAACTTATGAATGTTTTTACATTAAAAATCTGCAATTTCCACCCAACAATGTGGTTAATTTTGAATTAATGTCATCATCTTAATTGATTGAAATTTTGAAAATTGGATTATATATTGGGAATAAAAATAATATATAATCTATAATATGGTAAACATAGTTTTTTATGAAAATTATTAGTGAATGTAATTAAAATTTATTACATCAATTAAGGTAAAATTAAGCATAAATAAGGATTAATCCCCAAATTTCAGCCCAAAAACAACTACCAAACTCGTCCAAAATCCATTTTATATCTATATTTCTATAATATATTCACTTCAATTCTCTTTGGTCCATTATTGGAGCATCATTCCATGGTAAAAATATGGGTGTAGTTCCTTTTCAAAAAAATATACAAGAGTGCCAATCCTCCTCCACTATAAAAGGCCTCATCTCTTTCTCATTGAAACCTCTTAAAACTCATAGGATCAACAATTATCTTCTCAAATATCCTTCTAATAATCCTCATTTATTCATTTAATCCAACCATTGGGTTTAAAGTCTTCAAGGGAATCCCTTTGGTGCAATCCAAAATGAGTTACCAGATTTAGGGTTAATGACCTCCCTCAAACTCCTTTTTTTTATATTCTTTAACCATTACATAAATTAATATTATTTTGTTATTATACATCAAAAACATAATCTTAAATATACTGATAATTTTTTATGTTATTTTTTCAATCTATATATATACATACCTACATCTAATGGGTAACAAAAAAACCGTTTATGTGTTTGATGAGCTACCGCCTCACAAAAGGATGATAGTTCATTCCACCATTACCACCTCACATTATGGGAATTAGGATAAACATGTTAATATATAATATATAAGATACTTATTATGTATTTAATGTTATTTAATTATTTAAAGAGCCTATCTTTCTATGTTCCATTTTATGTAAAAATGATAATTTCATTTGAGGAAGGGTTGACTACCGCCCCTCAAAGGGATGTGATTCTTTCACACCGTACATGGAAAATATTAATGATGGTTTTTGTGAAATTATATGATATATATGAAATAATAATGCATCTATAATTTTAATATTTTAATATATACATATATTTCATTTTTGTTCATTCGTTCAATATGATAATTAAAATTGGAACATTGTTCATGTGTATGTATGGCCTACCATCTCTATGAACAGTTTACTCCATTTGATAATTTTGTATTCTATACATTATTCTTATACACATATATTTATTATAAATAATATTTATATCATTATTTAAATTCTATAAATCATGATAAAAGTATTAGGAACAAATATATAACAAATTAAGACACATACAAACAACAAAGAGAATCTTACCTAAAGAGTAACCGTAAGATATAATTATTAAAAAGAAGGAAATATATATGAAATAACTAAAGTATATATTAAATCAGGATATTCACTCCTTATTCACCGCTCACATATTTTTTGTGGTGTGTATCATTAACATGAATTTATTATAATCCTATTATAATTAAATATATGTGTATTTACATATCCATTTTACAATCTTCATTACTATGGATTATTTTCTTAAAATGGGGGTTTAAGTGTATTTTATATGTTCTCAATGAAAAACGATTTTGAAATTGTTTTTTAGCTTCTTTTATAAGTATTAAATAAAAAAGATAATAAAATGGATTCCCTGATGTCATTCGAAATTTTAAAATTATTTTCAATCAAATTTTTTTTTCAAAATATTATATATTTTGATGACCTTTTTCAAAGAATAAAATATATTTTTCTCAATAAATGTTTCAAAAAGTACATTATGAATAATTTACCATATGTGATGTAATATATTGGTGTTTACCATAACTTTATAGGGAAATGATTCAATGTTTCCATTATTATTATTTTTCTAAATAGTTAATCTTATAAGGAATTATGTTCATGAAACCTGTTCAACATGCATGGGATATATTCATTTGAAACCCAAACCTTATGCAAGTTATGATTTTGATGATATTATTATGAAACATGTTTATTTTTTAATAGTTTATGATATTATTTTATATTAATAAAAACTATTTGACTTCTTGGGTTAAGATATGATTGTTTATGAAATATTTAAACATGTATGTAGGAATTCATTATGATATGGGTAGGACCTATATCTCCCTCAAATTAATTTGATAATGATATATATCTCATTAGAAATATATTTCGTTAATGGGGAGTGAAATTAGTTAAATATTACATGCCGAGAATGAGAAGTGAACCAAGTTCAGTATTACATGACTATAATGAGGAATGAACATGGTTTAGTTACACATGACTGGCATAGTGAGTGGTCCTGGTTTAGTAAAGGACTCTATACACTAATATTGTATTCTAGGTCATGTGCTAAAAACAATGAAAATCATATTATATTCATATGTGTTTTCAACAATTCTATGTTTTCATCCTATGTTATGATGTCATGGATTATGTTCATTATTTCCTTATGTTTCATCTCTTTGGAATTGCCAATAATTATTCTATGATTCATGATTATGGTCTTTTACATAAAGGGTATGATATTATACTTTCTTGATCATGTTCTCATACCCATATCCTCCTGATTATGCTTACATGTCTCTATTGTTTAATTTTAATAAGCATCAGAGCTCAACCATTTGGATGATACCATTCTTAGGTTATGAAGATATGTTATAAATTTGATGTTTCTTAGAAGGATTTAATTCATGATGAAACTATTGGGAGATAATGTTTCTCATTTATGTTCGAGTGTTTTTGATTCCATGTTTCCAAAGGAAATAGACAAGTATAGTCTTTGTGCATTTGATTGTATAATTTTTTTAAGAATTATGAAATAGACATGTAATGCCTATGTATATGAAGATTGAATTTTTATTTTCGGTATCAGAGGGAATGTTTAGTTATCCTTTGGATACTTAGATGAGAAAAACATATTGAGAATCATAAGAAAATGTCTAATTATTAGTATAAGGATAAGGAAAAGAATTTGAAAAATGTCATGAAAATTTAGCTAAAGGATAGAGTGTGTGGTTTTATTGAAATACATATATCTTTGGATACTGCAAATGGATGTGGCCCTAGAATTGATTTAACAAGGGGTAACAACATTGAAAGTATGTCACAAGACTATGTTGGTGTAATCTAGTACCTGACAATGTGGCATCCTACAAACCTATTTTGACACTCCTAGGGGATATGATTTGGGAATTCACAAATTTTTAACAAACCATTATGTATTATTTAAATATATTTTTTCGTTTAATATCTTATGATAATCTTATTTTATCATAGATAACATTACTTGTCATAATTGAGACATATTATAGGTTAATTTTCATGATTATGTGGTTATGAAACATGATAACTATTTCTAACTCTATGCTCTTGGTTCAACGGCTAGAACCTAAAGGATCACCTTTAATGGTGAATGGAATAGAAAATCCAGTGACTGTTCACTTGAGAAACCAAATGTTATTGGATAAGGAATGAAAAATATCGTTGTTATACTCACTGAATTATTCCAGTCTATGACTCATGGTGGAATCCAAAATCATAACAGGAGGGAACACTATTCTGTTGAATCTTCCATGAGGAAAAATTAACCTTCATTTAGAGGGTATTTCCATACACTTTTTTCCTGAAAAAAGGATATGTACTACTAAAATGATATTCTCCATTATCTATTGTCTAGATATTGAGAAATATGTTTTGGATATTTAACACATAGATGGTGGAGCGGACATACGGTTGACATTAATTAATAATATGAGGAATCTAATACTTGTAATGGTACAATATCATGAAATTATTTTGAAACATGTAAATTCCTCAAATTATTTGTACCAAGATGGTGAAGTATTTAATTAAGTTGAAGAATATGGAGGATGAATCTATCGTTACCTACAAGGATAATTTCACAACACATATGAAGTATGATTCAAGTATTACCATACAACCCAAAATTAATGTTTATAGGTTCTTTAGTACTTTAATGAAAAGTCTGAGAATGTACATGGCCATAATAGATATTAATAACTATGAATAGATTGTGAATTGTCTAATGAAGGATGATTTGGAGGTTGGAGTCACATATCACCTAGACAGTTTTGAAAAGAAAAGGAAGATTCAATTCAGAGGAAACACTAAAGAACATCTGATACAAAATACAAGTTTTTTTTATTCTCAAAATTTGGGAAGAAGCATTGAGGAATGTTTCATAAGAACTCGAGTAATTTTTTTTAAGTATGGTAAGGAAGGTCACTGGGAAACCGATTGCTAAATTGATGGGAAAAATTTATCTCAAAATTATAATGGAGAAAAATCGTTGTATAATGATTCTCCACCACTTTAATGTTACAAGTGTAAGGAGAATGGGAATTATGAGAACAAGTGCCTAAACCCAGGGGATGGTGAATATTATCAATTTAGAAACCTATTAAATTTAGTGATAAATGGAAATCTCATGTGATCTCTATTTCTAACGAGGGGTGATATAATGACATGGTGAAGGATACAATTACCAGCCACTCTTAAACTGAAAAGGTCTAATTTTATTCTACTTATACCTTCTATTTCATATACAAATACTTTTATATGGGTTTTACGATTCAACCAAAATGATTAGATGTGGAATTGGTAGTGAAAACCCCTTATGGTAATATGATTTCATCCCATGTCTACGATTCCTCTTTGATTGATGTTTATGGGAATGTGATTCCTAAAAATATTATCCTTATTCATTTGGTTGAATTTGATGCCATGATAGCCATGGATTTTATTTCTTGTCATAAATCTCAAATCCATTTTAAAGGAAGGGATGTTATATATATGATATTCCAGACCCTCTTATGATCTTCCATAAATGTGACAATAATTATGGAATTCCTATAGATATTACATTTAGTGTACATATCTTAATTTCCATTCATAAGGGATTATTATCTCAACTAGTTGGGGAGAAAATTAGAAAACTATTTATTACCATTTTTCAGGAACATGTGGATGTCTTTATATAATTGTTTCTTAGCCTTCCTTTAAAATAGGATATTAAGTTCTCAATATTACTCATACATGGTTCCAGAACAATTTTAATGGATTCCTATAGAATTGAGCTAATTGAGTCACAATAATTGTTGGAGAAACTGCCCGAAGAATTTGATAAGGTATTCATTCGGCCAAAAAAATCATATTGGGGTGAAACTATTCTTTTTTTGGAAAATAAGGATTGATCAATATCACTCTACATTTATTATCAAGAGTTTAAGAAGAATAAAATCCTGAAAATGTATCCTTATATTCATATTGATGACTTGTTTGATCAACTTCATGAAGGTAAATACATATACAAGATTGAACATCACTATATATATCATCTATTGGGGGTCAAAAATGAGGATATACCAAAGATTTTATTCTATAAAAGTCATGTACACTTTGAATATATAGTGTGGCCTTTTGGTCATAATAATACTCCAATTATCTTCATTGATTTGATGGGTATTGTCTTTAGTGATTACCTAGATATGTTTGTTTTTGTATTTATTGATGATATTCATATCTATTCAAAGAGAAAGGAAGAGAATTATGATCTCTTGATAATTTTAATAAATTTCTAAGGATACAGAAACTATATGAAAAAATTTAAATGTGTGTATTTTGGATGAAAATGGTTTCAATTTTGGGTGACATTATCTAACAATATTGTTGTGTAGTGGATCTATCAACGAAAGAGGATATTGAATGATGGCCTATCCAAAACCCAGTGATGGATATCCATGTTGTTCATCGTTTAGTGAGATATTATCAATGGTTTTTAGATACATTATCATGACTATCTAATCATATGTCCTTGTGAACTCATAAAGGTGTCGTGTACTAATAGATAGATGAATTAGAGAAAAACTTTAATGAACTGAATAGAAGGTTATTCAGAATGAATTCTCATACATTACCCTTTAGTAGATTAGGGTTCATAATCTATATTTTAGAATCCAAGAAGGTATTGGTAATTTTATTATGGCGAATAACACGGTTCCCACTTATAGATAAAATAAGTTGATGGTTCATGAGAAAATTTACAAAAATCATGATTCACAGATTGTCACAGTATTTTTGGAATTAAATACATAGAGGAATTATCATTATGTAGAAAAGTGTGAGATATATACTGATTATAAATTCTGATATATATATATTCACACAGAAGGTGTAACGCCCCAGAAAACATGTGTTTTATATAATAATGATTTTCAAATTTTTATGTTACCCGAACAAAACTGGTCACTTATGGGAAAGTAATAATATGATCTCTATTAAATGGAATAAAACACATGAAATGGACGCAAGGAGTTTTATTCAAATAAGAACACCGTAGTGTTTACAAAAAACTCATATTAACATGGGAAATGAAGCTAACCAATGATACCTATTAAAAACCCTATTAAGATCACAGGGATACCTCCCAAAACAACAAGAAACCCAAGAAGATAATAAGGGTCTTTAGTATTATTCATAGTAAACATGATAATGGCAAAATCCACTACGGATATATTGATCATTGATGATATGACAAGCACCATCTTCTTCTTCTTCATTCTCCTTATGCTTAAGGCACCCTGAGACAAGGTTTTATATGGCCCCAATCTGACCATTACCTCAAGTAACTCTTGGTAACCCAACGACTATAATTATAGTCATTAGTCGTATGATTTGTTAACTAAATAAAAATTATGTACAAACTCATGATATTATTATAAGATAAAACCCCAACTATGATATGATGCCTTGAGATTCATTTATTTTTTGAGAAAAATAATAATTAATTCGAAAATAGTTTTGTAAATATTTTATTTTTAATGTAAAGAGTTTCATTTCTTAAAAAGTGTTACAAATTATGTTTTATATCTTCTAATCAAATTATATTTTTTGATTAGACCATGTTTTCTGTAGTTATCATATAGATTGGTAAATCTCAATTTATAATTATCATGTTAAAATTTTAATGTTTATACACCATTTTCTTATATAAAACAAAAGTATATTTTATGTGCACATTTAACTACTGATTCTTAATAAAATCCACGTTTTATTTGAAAATTTTCAATATAGTATTACTACCCTTAAGACTAAATGCTTTTATTATAGATTCTATACAAATAATTTCGGCCCACTAGGGTCTGACTTTATTGGATGGGCCAAGGGAAGTAGTTCACTCAAGGTGGTTGAGCCTAGCACTTAGCCCTAACCTGGTCTAGCTCGAGTTCAGGCATAGGTCACTCACAGTATACATGGAAGCACGCAGGATCGCAAGTGTACGCACATCGCGGGCGGGCGCGCTTGGGTAGGCCGAGGCCTACGGGGGAGGTAGAGGCCCATGTGTAAGGAATTCTATGTGTGTGTTGGGTTATTAGAATCTTTTCCATAGGTTGAGGCTTATAATGGATTCTTGCATGGCTCCCCGTTTCGATGTGGGACGTGATTTTCCGGGCGAAACAAGATTATGGTCGTTGGATCACGTATCATGCGATTTGGGTTGTTGATCGCGATCATGGATGTCTGTTCCTTTCTTCTACTTCCTCCCCATTCTCCTTCTCTTCAACACTGCACCATTCGTCAAGTACCATCCCTCTCACCTCCCATCTCTTCCACAACTGGCCTACCCTCTCCCACCATCCCTCACCTGCATTTTCTCACCCCAAGTCGCGTGGTAGGACCATGATCACATTAAAATGTTTGGTTCATTCCTCTCCTTAAGTCTATCCTCCTCCCCTCTTAGTGAACTCTATGGTTTCACCCTGTTTCTCCCTCCCGAAGCCTTTCAAGAGTAGCATAACCCATTCCCGTATTCTCCAGCCTCTCCTATTACCACAAGTATGGGTGTTTTAGTTTTCCCTTTTTTCATGCAAACGAGTTTTTATATATATGTATATATTGTTTTGATATATACATATGAATATGTACACTTCCAACTATTTTAAAAACCCTTACCTCCTCCGCTTCCTTCTGGTTTGAGGTTAGCATGCATTGGTGAAAGTGTTTTGTTTTCATCTCTTCATGAAAATGGTTCTCATATATATATATATATATATATATATATATATATACAAACACACATGACCTATATGTATGCGTCATGAATATAATTATTAATTCAGGTTTATAACTCTTATCCTCAATAAAAGAGTCATGTTTTATGTGTTTATATGAAGGTATAAGTGTTTAACATCTTAAATTGTATGTAAAATGGTTTTTATAAAATGTATATACAAACTGTGTAATTATATATTTATATGTGTACTCGGTTGTGAAATTTTATTTCACAGCCTTAACCCCGGTAAAAATCCCTCTGGTTTAGGGGAGTTCATTTATATGAAATGAATATTTCCTTCAATTGAATGAAAAAGGGTGGTTTATGGTTTATATACAATGTATATATGTATGTATATATATTTATGTGCTAACGTCAAATGGTTTTCAGCCATGATCGTGTGAAAATGACTCCTGATTTTTAGAGCCTATGCACTTGCAAGAAGTTCTCCGTTGATTTTGGGAAAAATTGGTTTTCCTTTTCTCTTTAAATACATACTTATATACATATACGTTTTACTTTTACTAATATACACATATATAGTGTAAATGGATTTTGAACCATTAATTAATGAAATGATCTCTACTTTTAATGATCTCTACAATTTTAGACCTATCAAGAGATTACCCCTTAATAATTTTGGTGAAAATAATTATGACACATAGATGAACATATAATAAATATGTACAAGTGTTTTATGTTAAAAACCCTAGAAGTTTAAGAATTAAATTGAAATGTGTTAGATGTATTCTTAAAAAAGTTTTTTATTTAATCAATTAAAATTACAATGTAATTGATATTAATTGTACTTTTTATGGGGTAAATTAATGGGATCATGTACCTACAATTAACAACATATGTTCATATATTTGAATCTTTGATCCCATATCAGTGTGGAAATAATTCATGTTACATTTGGGTAGAATTTCATTATTCACATGCCATGTATGTTTACTATCATTCAATAGAATGTTTAATGCATGTTATAATGACATGTTTAATTCATGTATTTATTTAGTAAATTTCAATTCATATTCTAATTGGATTGATAAACACCAAATAATAATAAAGAATCTAATAACCCATTATTTGGAGTGGTATTGGACCCCCCAAATAGCATCACTTTAAAATGGGTATCCAATGTAAAATAGGATTCCTTGGATACATAGCCCCCTAAGACATAAGAGGATTGTATTGGACTTATTATGTGATGGGTGAGTCTTGTTATGGCCTCTCGATGCATCGACAAGTCTTATGAGACAAATTATGGTCATGGAACGAGGCCTGACAAAAGTTATGGTTCAGGTGATATTCCCGGACAAATATATGTATGGTCTTGGAATGAGGCCTTGCCAAAGACTAGCATTATACCCTCCCCTTAATGTTTTTGTATC
Source organism: Viscum album (assembly GCA_963277665.1). Lineage (NCBI taxonomy): Eukaryota > Viridiplantae > Streptophyta > Magnoliopsida > Santalales > Viscaceae > Viscum > Viscum album. The sequence continues at coordinate 1,817,410,684 of OY728156.1, forward strand.
TGACCAACTATGGGATTTTCTTACTAGTAGGATATCCCTGGTACAGAGCCAAATGTGTACACAGATGATTTAAAATCTTTAACAACTTATGTTCAAAAATGTCTGACTTGGCCCATTTATCCGTAGTTTTTATGCTACTACATGTGAGAAATTTTGGATAATAATGTTTTGTTATGTGCACTCAGATTATGTCTTGTTGATGTAGAATTTTTATGCCTTGATATAAGACACTTTCATAACCTGCATATTAGTATTGGTTATTTATTGTTCAAGGGATTTACTCCTTGTTTATTCCTGCATACTTAGATCATGATTAGATATTGTTTTAAAAGATTCCTGTTGTTTCAAGTTAATTAGTTTTCATTTAAGAAAATTTTTAAATTTATTTTTTAGAGTAATATTTTTAGTAAAGAAAGACTATTTTCACGTTTTTTTAAAACTCCTTACTGGGAATACTTTTTCTCACCCTATGTTTTAAATGAAAAAAATTTTAGGTATCATATATTACATGATGATGATTAAAAATGCAGCCGGTTTCCTAGAACGTAAACATCATGATCCTATATAGCATGGGACATGATGTGATATTTTTAAATTATTTTGATAATTATGTTACATCATGTCTCATGGGAATTGGCTCTGGGTACTCAGGGGCCGGGGCAGTTAGATTTGTTATCAGAGGATTCGGTGTGGATAACTCTGGAAAACCAGAACTGAAACTATAATTTTTTTTCAAGAAATAATAGGAACAGTGTCTTCTTAATTTTCATATGGCAGATGAAAATGTACCTACAAATCTACTATCACTCCCCGCAGAGGCCCTAAAGACCATTGTGTCTTTAGCTAGACGAGAAAAGTTTCTTAACTATGCCAATATCTGCATGACATGCAAACACCTGTATGATGTGTCAAACTCATATAAGGTGCTTCGACTACATCAGGGGTTAGGATTGGATTAACCTTTTGGTAATGATGACCCAATTACCCTCCTATGTACATCGGGGAAGGTACTATGATGTACTTTTCAGAGTTTTCATAGTAGGAGAGGACTTTGCCTTTATGGTCCTCGACACTTTCCATGATGTTGTTGTTGCTGGTGACCTCTGAGCAGCCTATCATTTTCAAATCATAAATTATGTATTTTGGGGCCAATTTTTGGACTTCGTAATGTTAAAAGATGAGTCCACCCAACTGTCTTGCAGGAAGAAAGTTTATTTTCACATCTCCCAACTTCATACCCCTCATGCTACACTTAGGAGACGTCACAAGTCTCTCCAAGAGTTTAACCCTGAATGCTCAGCCTGTTTTTGGTTTGAAGAGATATAGAGTTTTGATTCTCTTTGTGGGTTTCGTGTAGTAGATCAGTAGGGGAACTCAGGCAATGATGTTTATTAATAAACTTATGTTTTATTGAAATAACATCTTTCCCATTAATCACTTTATTTTATCTGGACTTTCAAATCAAATTCTCAAGAATATGTTTTTAGATGGATAGACAAGAAAATATCTCATCTCTACCCGATGAGATATTGGAGGATATCATAGTCAGAACATGGGCTATGGACTATCCCCTTTTCCTCAACATGTGAGGATCATGTCAACGCATGTTTGTCTTGTCTAACAGCCCTGAGATCCTTCATTCCTGTCAAGGGAATGACCATGTTTTCCACTTCATCACCACTACCCAACTCCTCTATTATAACTGAAGGGGGATATACTTCGAGGGTCTTTTTTAGTGTTTCACTCTAGCATAGAATTTTTCTGCCAGAGCATATTTCCTAGTGGCATCCCAAGATGGGAACCTTAGAGCCACTTTTATGTTCTAGATCCTAAACCTCAGTATGTTTAACTGCATCATTCCAATAAAATGTCTTGAGTGATATGTAGTCTGGTGGGGAATCTATATAATTATCCATTCAGACATCTCTGAACTTTTTTAACACTCGATCATTCCTGTGGAATCCTGGATGAATAATGTGTGATCTGGAGTTCAAAACGTACTGCTCGAGGTGTATATGTGCCAAAGAAGCTGAGGTACTGAATACCAACCTGGGTATTCCGTTGACGGAGCCTAATCTTCTGTTTTGTTGTGATAATCATATGGGAATTTCTATACCAATTTGTGAATTGAATTACGAGGACGCAATTCGTTATAGGGGGATAATGTAATGCCCCTAAAAACATGTGTTTTATATAATGATGATTTTCACATTTTTATGTTACCTGAACAAAACTTGTATCTTATAGAAAAGTAAAAATATAATATCGATTCAATGGAATAAAACACATGAAATGGATGCATAGAGTTTTATTAAAAAAGGAAAACAGAAGTGTTTACCACAAACTGAGATTAATAAAGGAAATTAACCTAACAAAAGAAACCAATTAAAAACCCTATTAAGATCACAGGGAGACCTCCCAAAACAAAAAAGAAACCCAAGAAGATAATATGGGTCATTAGTATCCATCATAATAAACATGATAACGGTCGTAGCCACTACGGCCACTCTGAGCATCAATGGTATGACAAGCACCATATTCTTCAGAATCAATATCCTTAAGCTTAAAGCACCTCGAGACAAGGTTTTATATGGATCCAATCCGACCGTTACCTCGAGTAACCGTTGGTAACCCAACGACTATAATTATAGCTATTAGACTTATTATGTTCTAACTAAGGAATAATTAAGTACAACTTCACTATATGATTATAAGATAAAACCCCTACTACAATATGATGCTTTGAGTTGCATTTATGTTTTGAGAAAAATAATAAGTAATTCAGAAACTTTTTTTCAAATATTTAATTTTTAATGTAAAGAGTTTTATTTTTTGAACATTGTAACAAATTATGTTTTATATCATCTAATAAAATTATGTTTTTGATTAGACCTTTTTTTCTATAGTTTTCATATAGGTTAGTAACTCTCAATTTATAATTCTAATGTTAAAAATTTAATGTTTATATAGATTTTTTATCTAGAAAACAGAAGTCTATTTTGTGTGCACATTTACCTACTAAATATTAATAAAAGACATGTTAAAAGAATTTCTATATAGTATTACTACCTGTAAGACATCATAATTTTAGGTTAGTTTATTTTAAAAAAAATTGGGCCCACTAAGGCCAGCCCTTGATGGTCGTGCCAAGGGAGGCAGATTACTCAAGGTGGATGAGCCTAGCCCTCAGCCTTATCATGGGCCAACCCGAGTTTTGGCCTAAGTCACTTGAGGTATGCATGGGATCACGTATAAGCGCATGTGTGCGCGCAACGTGGGATGGTGCACATGGGTAGGCCTAGGCCTGCAGGGGAGGAGGATGCCCGTGTGTATGGCCACCTGTGTGTGTGATGTGTTATTACTAGCTTTGCGGGATGCGAAGGCTTATAAAGGATTCTTGCGTAGCTCCCCGTTTAGATGTGGGAAGTGATTTTCCGGGAGAAACGAGATTATGGAAGTTGGATAGCGTATCGCGCGACCTGGGCCATTGATCGTGATCCTGGTCATCAGATTATTTCTTCTTCTTCCTCCCCATTCTCATTCTCCTCCTCACTACACTAGTGGTAAACTACCATCCCTCTCACCTCCCATCTCTTCCACAGCTGGCCTACCCTCTCCAACCAGCCCTCACCTACATTTGAGCACCCCATGGTCGTGTGGTAGGAACATGAGAATATGAAAATATATAGTTATTTCCTCTCCTTAAGTCTCTCCTCTTCCCCTCTTGGTGAACCCTATGGTTACACCCTGTTTCTCCCTCCCGAAGCCTTGCGAGAGCACCACAGAACCATCTCTTCTTTTATAGCCTCTCTTAATACCACAAGTAATGGTGTTTTCTTTTTCCATTTTTCATGAAAAAGGGTTTTCATATATATATATATTTATATAGAGTTTTGATATATACATATGAATATGTACACTTCCAATTATTTTAAAAACCCTAACTTCCTCTACTGCCTTCTGTTTTGAGGTTAGCATGCATTGGTGAAAGTGTTTTGTTTTCATATCTTTGGGAAAATGGTTTATATATATATATAAACATGTCCTATATGTATATGTCATGTATATACTTATTAATTCATGTTTAGAACTCATTTCTCCCAAAAAGATTCTTGTTTTAAGTGTTTATGTGAAGGTATACGGGTTTACCTTTTTAAAATGTATGTAAAATGGTTTTTATACAATTTATATACAAAATCTGTAATTATATAAATGTGTGTGTATAGGGTTGTGAAATTTATTTGAAATCCTTAACCTCTTTAAAAATCCCTCTAGTTTAGGGGAGTTCATGTACATGCAAAGAAGATTTCCTTAAATTGCATGCAAAAGGGTGTTTTATGCTATATATACAAAGTATATATGTATATATATTTTATGTGCTCATGTCAAACAGTTCTCATCCCAGATCTTGTGAAAATACCACCGTATTTTTAGAGCCCATGCACTTTCAAGAATTTCTCCATTGATTTTGCGAAAAATTGGTTTTCCTTTTCTATTTGGATATATATGTATATACATATACGTTTTACTTTTACTAATATACACACATACCATGTACATGGATTTCGAAACCTTTAATTAAGGAAAAGATCACTACTTTTAAAGATCTCTACATTTTTAAACTTGTAAGAAGATTGTCCCTTACTATATTTGGGGCAATTTATTGTGACACATAGATGAATTTATATTAAATGTGTATAGGTGTTTTGTGTTAAAAACCCTAGATGTTTAAGAATTAAATTAAAATGTGTTAAACATATTCTAAAAAATGTTTTATATTTAATCAATTAAAAGTAATATGTACTTGATATTAATTTTACTTTTATGGGTTAAATTAATGGGAACATGTACCTATAATTAATAACAAGGGATCAAATATTTGGTACTTGGAGACCATATCAGCGTGGAAATAATGCATGTAACATTTGGGTACAATTTCATTATGCACATGCCATGTATGTTTACTATCATTCAATAGAATGTTTAATGCATTCTATAATGTCATGGTAAATGCATGTATTTCTTTATTAAATGTTATTTCATATTCTTATTAGATTTATAAACACCAAATAATAATAAAGAATCTAAGAACACATTATTTGGAGTGGTATGGGACACCCCAAATAACATCACATTACAACGGGTATCCAATGGGATATGGGAAGCCTTGGATACATAGCACCCTAAGATGTAAGAGGATTGTATTGGACTGATTATGTTATGGGTGAGTCCCGTTAAAGCCTCTTGATGCATCGTCGGGTCTTATGAGACAAATTATGGTCATGGCACATGTCCTGAAAAAAGTAATGGTTCGAGTGAAATTATCAGATAAAGATATGTATGTTCTTGGCACGATTCCTTGACATAGTCTGGAATTATACCCTCCTATTAATGTTTTTGTATGTGACTGACCATGGTATTTTCCGAAAACTAGGATATCCCAAGTACATAGCCTAATGTGTGCACAGATGATTTAAAATCATTGAAATGTTATGTTCAAAAAATTTAGACTTGGTCCATTTATCATAAGTTTTTATGCTACTACATGTGAGATATTTTGGATACGAATATCTTGTTATGTGAACTCAGATTATGCCTTGTTGATGTAGAATTTGTATGCCTTATAATAGGCAACTTTTATAACCAGCATATTATTATTGGTTATGTACTGTTCAAGGGCATTACTCACTGTTTATTCTTGTATACTCTGATCAAGATTAGATGTTGTGTTAAAAGATTCCATTTATTTAAAGTTAATTAGTTTTCATTTAAGAAAATGATTAAGTTTATTTTTCTAGAGTAATATTTTTAGTAATGAAACATTTTTTCAAATTGTTTTCAAAACCCCTACTGGGAATACTATTTTCTCACCCTATGTTTTAAATGAAATAAATTTCATGTATTAGATATTGCTTGATGAAAATTGAAAATGCAGCTGGTTTCCTAGAACCTAAACCTCAAGATACCATGTATCATGGGACATGACGTGATATTTGTAAATTATTGTGATAGTTATTGTATATCATGTCTCATGGGAACCTAATCCGGGTACTCGGGGGCCGCAGCTGTCAGAGAAGGAGTTGAACATGATCTATAGAAGATGGTTGGAGCTAATAAAGTAATTTCATTTCATAATACATTACAACCATTGGATAGTGAACACAGTGGTTGATGAATTAAGTATAAAGGATCATGCAATATTTTCCATGATGAGGGTCACAAAAGATCCAATATTTTGGTTATTGGAAATTATAAACCTATAAATCCAGAGGAAGGGGAAAACATTATCGTTATGAAATGAATTTTAAACAATCTATCCATGTGAAGGTTGGTGTGGTGAAAACTTAAGATAATGAGATTCTAATGAAAGCCATATATTTTTACAATGTTTAACCTTGATTTGGATGGAATGATAAGGATCAGAAACCATGTATGTTTTCCTTCGATAAAAAATTTGAAGAAGGATTTGTTAGAGGAAGCCCACAGTTCTTCCTTCTTTATTCATCCTAGAAGTATGAAGATGTATGTTTACTTTAAAGAATACTTCTTTTGGGATTTCATGAAGATAGATATCCTAGAGAATGTATATCGATGATTGGTATGTTAATAATTTGAGGATAAAAGAAAAAATTCTTAAGGGATCTTGCAACCATTTCTCATAGGAAAATGTAAATGGGAGAACATAATTATGGATTTTTTCATTAGACTTCCCAAAACATCTAATGAGATTATTGATATAAAAGTGGCAGTCAATATCCTTACTATGTGATAATAATTCATTTTTATCATACAATATTTTTCTTTGGATCATCTTGACATGATATAAATAAAGGAAATTGAAAGGGTGCACGGAGTACCACATTCCATTTTATTGGACTTGGATCTGAGGTTTACGTCAAAATTATGGAAAATTCTTCAACAAAAACATGATATAGAATTAAATTTCATCACTTTTTATCATCCATGGGGGGATAGTCAATATGAAAGAAAAGTTCACACCCTAGAGGATATGTTGAGATCTTGTCAATTATAATTCCAAGGTGGTATGAGTAAACCCCTTCCACTATTAGATTCTTCTTACATAAATCACATTCACTCCAAAAATCCTATGGAAGAATATGATGCCTTCCATGCGAAGAAATATAGAGCTCCAACGTGCTGGGACGTTGTTCAGAAAATGAATCTATTGAGTCATGTTATTTATGATGAAATTTCATAGAATGTTGAGCCATTTGGAATCATATCATTGAAGTTCAATGTTGGAAAAAAAGTCATGTTGATAACTTTCGGTGTGATCTATAATTTGAAGTTAGTGAAAAGGTGTTTCTTTATAATTCACCTTGGAAGAATGTTATAATATTCAGGAAGAAAGGCACAATAATCCTAAGGTATATCGGTCGCTTTGAAATTATTGATCATAACAGGATGGTATCCTATCACATCAACCGTCCTCTGAATCTCTCTCAAGATCATGATTTGTTCCATGCATCTCTTCTAAGTAAGAACATACTTGATCCTTAGTATGTACTAAATAAAAATGTTGTACTACAGGATCAGGATAATTCTTAGGAAGAAAAACCTATTAGAATTATGGATCGATCTGGGAAAGTTCTACTAAACAAGACCAATCTCCTGGTCAATATTTGTTTGATAAATAACAAGTTATAGGAAGCTACATTGGAATCGGAAGATATCATAAATATGATGTATCCAAATTTTTTTGTACAAAAATGATTAATTTTGAGGTTTATTTCATTTTAGGGGTGGGGTGAATGTAACAACCATAGTTTTTAGGGACCATTTTTTTCTCTTCGAGTGAATTGATTTTCTATAATGTCTTGATTTTACTAAGTGTAAAATTCTATTCACATGAAATCAACTCATCATTTGCAACACCGACATGGCTTATGTTACACACTACATGAAGTTTTATTGAATCATCTTTTTATTGGAAAATGTATTTAAATGATGTAGTTATAACCAAGTTGTTAAACATAGTAATATGAGTATTAACAATTAATTTTCAAATATTTTTTTAAAATGGTATTATATAAGTAAAATAAATTGATAATGAATGATATATTTCTTATAAAGTCCTTATAAGTTAAAAAATACTATTTTTACAAATGATCTACTTTTCATGTCCATTTGTAAAAAAATTTAAAATTAATTTTAAAAAAATTAGATCTTTAATTTGAAATAATAATATTATTTTTTACTTATAATTCCAAAATTATCTGAGGGTGAATTTTTGGGATTTTTTTGAGAGACATCATTTTTGGATAAATATTGAAAAATTGTGAATTTTAATGAAAACCTATTTTTTCATCTAATTTATTAATAAGAATAACTTTTTATTTTATTTTTTTAATAATTCAATTAGATTATATTTTTATCAATTAATTTTATTGAGGTCAATTTAACTTTGAACATGGGTACGAAAATGTAGCAATCTGTTAAATGTTTTGACATTAAAAACTCGCATTCATGACCAGATAATGTAATTAAATTTAAATTAATTACTTCCAATTATGTGATTATAATTCGAAAAATCGATTCCATATTTGGAATCAAAAAATTTTATAATTTCTAATATGTTCATATTATTATTTGAAAAAAAATTGAATATAATTACAATTAATGACATTAATTATGGTAAAATTAAGATCAACTAAAGACTAAATCTTAAATTTAACACAAATAATGACATATAAAATTTTACAATACCCACTAGGTGGATATATTTTGAACCTATCATAACTTTTCTAGAATTTAAACTATAATTTGAGCCACTGTAAATGGAAAAAATGTGGGTGGATTTCCTTTTCCAATGATTTACCAAACTACCACTCCCCATCCACTCTAAAAAGGCCCACTGTCCTTTAGTTAATCACTCCCCTAAACCATCTTATGTTTTGATAAAATGTGCTCAAATATAATCCCAAAAATTCAACTTTCCTCCTTGAAGTGTCTCATTTGGAAAAAATTATTCCAATGAAGCCTTTTGGTGCAAACCAAGAAAAGATTCTCGGTAAATAGGTAAAACCCACTCTTAAAATCCTGTATTTTATTTTCTTTCTCCACTAAATTAAATCACTATAATCCATTATTATACTAAAAAACTAATAACTAGATATAATTATCTTTTTAATGACAAGGTATTGACATATTGTTACACACACCTATATCTAATGGGTATCGAACATGCTGTTTATGGGTGAGATGAACTATAGTCTCAGAAAACGATGATCTCTCGATCTTCCTTTACCACCTATCATGATGTTAATTATAACGGATGATCTATTTATATATGATATATTATTATTATTAGATCATTATTATTTATTAGTTATTTTACAACAAATACATTTATGCTTTCCATTTTATTAAAAATGGTAATTTCATTTGAGAAAGTGTGAAGTACCACCCCCTTGAAGTGTTGTGACTCATTCAAACCATACATAGACTGAATTAAGGATTAATTTAGTGAATGTATCTAAAATATATGAAATAATAATTATTTCTTAATTATTATATTTACATATAAACATATATTACATTCTTATTAATTCTTTCAATTCGATAATATAAACGGAAATAACGTTCTTGCGGATGTAAGGCATACCGTCTCTAAAAAGTGTGTATTCCATTTCAAACTTATATATTATACATATTATTAAAATAAAAATGTATTTAATATAAATTATATATATAACATGTTTTAAATTTTGGAAATCATTATAGAAATATAAGGACCAATGGTATAACAAATGGAGACACATGCGAAAACAATGCGAATACTACCTGATGTGTAACCTTAACAAAAATATTTTAACAAGGTGTAATATAATGACATACTAAAACATATATGATATTACATATAATAATATTTTATGATATTTGTGTAATAAACATATATTTATTACAAATTTCATTTTTATTAGTATGAAGAGATTGAAAACACAATGTAAAGGAATTTCACCTCACTCTTTATTTCTGTGAGATACAGCTTATTCAAAACTCACTTCTTTTTTATGGTGTATATTATTACCATGAATTAATTCTATGCCAATTTTACATAAACATATTGGTATTTACATATCCATTATATTATATTCTTTTAATAGGATTTATGTTCTAAAATGGGTTTTATGATTCTTTAATAAATTCTTAAGGAAAAATGTTTTTGAAATGGTTCTCTAGATTTTTATATAATTTTTCTTGTAAAATGGTATTAAAAATGATCCAAGTTCCCTTTATATGTTTTGAAATTATTTTCAAATAATTTTTTTATAAAATGTTTTTTAAAGACCTTTATTTAAATAATCAATGATATTTTCCTCAAGAAATGTTTCTAAAAGAGAATTCAAAAATATTTTCATATAAGATGACTTATGTTGGTGTTACTCAATACCATATAGGGAAATGATTCGAATTTTCAATTAATGATAATTCTATGAGTTTTTATGTTTTGATTTCATGATATTAATGAAAATAGTTTCTTTTTTATCAGTTATATTCATTTGAAACGAGCATCATTTCACATGAAATGATTTTGATGTAATGAATATAAAACATATAACATTTTCCTCATGTATGATATGATTACATGAATATGATACCCATTTCATTTCATGGTTTTTGATATGGTTGTTTATGAAATTTAATACCATGTTTTTATTATTTCATTTTCAAATGGGTGGAACCTATAACTTCTAAAAACACATTGGATAAATATTGATATGTCATGATATAGACATGGTTGTAATGAAGAGTGATCTCAGTTCTGTATGAAAGGGTTGAAATGTAGAGTGAATTTAGTTTAGTATTAAAATTCTAGAAAGAGAAGTTAACTTTATTTAGTAACATAGAGATAGAATGGGTAGTGAACCTAGTTTAGTAAAGGGCGCTATGCACTAAGTTATCTCTTTCGACGGTGCCTTGACTACTATAGAAAACATATAACATGACTATGTTTTTCCACAATTCTATGTGTTTATTCCTTTGTTTTGATTTTATGTATTATTTTCAATATTTCATTAGGATTCAATTATTATTAATGCAAATCCTTATTCCACGATTACAGTTTCTGATAATTGATATGCATTGTATGAACTTGTACTTTCTTTTTCTTGTTCTCATTATTTTTTGAACATGATTATACTAACATGTCTCCCTTATTTACCCTTACTGAGAATCTTATCTCACACATTTTTATGATTCCTTTCTCAGGTAAGGAATATATGTATTGCATCTTATTTCTCTAAGATCGTTTCTAGTGAAGAAGATCCTAGTTAGAAATAATATAGCACTTTTATATACCATTGTTTCTGTATCTCGGTATTTAAAGGTAGTAGTCTCATATTAGCTTTGGGTGTCTATTTTTATACTCGTTTAAGTATTCAGAAAATGTGATGTAATTTATATGTACATCATGAATGATTTGTTATAATTTTTTATTAATGGTGACTGTACTTTTTCAAAAAATTCTATAAAATACAACATAATGTGATCCTTAGGTGGGACATTTATAGATAAATGAAAACTATAGTGAATGTGGAAACAATATAGGTTATTCATGTTATATTTATATATAATAGAAACACAAAATATTGGAAGGATTCGCATTATTCATGGATTAGTAACCCTTAATGTGTCATATTTTATGATTAAAATGGATAGTTCCTACTTGTGCTTCGTTTTATAGATGATGGTATTTTTCCATAATTAATTACTTACATGATTTTTATATGGTATTACCATGGATAATTCTGCTTATGAAATTTTACTAAATTTCATATAGTTGTTATATTCATTGATTAAGGAAATATTAAACACATTAAGTAAAACCAAAGTATTTTTTATAAAATTTGTTTTCCATTGTAATTTCTCACATGATTATCTATTGAGATATAATTTCTTTGTATTATTTACTTTTTTTTATCACTGGTATTTTTCTATATCTTCTTTTGGAATTACATAAAAAAATATAAATTAAAATCTAATGGGTGGTTATGTAATTTTTTAAGGAAAATATATTTTATGAAATTTGTTTTATTTAAAATCTATATCTAATTATTTCATGGTTCTAGAAAATGTATTAATTTCATGGAGTTATCTTACTATGTATTGCAGCCCACACACTAATTCTTCCATTAGGTGTTCATTCAAGGACATTTAGGATTCATGTAAATTGGTAGGGTAACATATAGTATAGATAAATATCAAGGCTGTTAACACCTTCATTGTGGTTTGGGATGGTGTTCAAAAATAGTCACATAATGACATGGTTTTTGAATTTTTATGCTTTTTAGGGGGCAAAGATTTTCCATTTTTTATCATGACAATTTTACTATTATTCTACATTTTGAATAAATTGTTTATTTTCATTTTTATCTACATGATATATGTTGACTTTTTTTAGGAAGGATTAATTTCTATAGTTTATCATGTTGATACCATAGTGATTTTCACATACCTATGATGATCGAGAACATGATTTTGGAATTTAACCAATCCATCGTTGTTGATGGTTTTGGTTGAATCAGGTCAATTAATAATAAATTGTTGTCATATCCTCACTCAGTTGAATGTGCAATATCCATACCTAGGAGTGGTTTGGGTTCTAGTATACTTGGTCTAGGACATTTCATAGCATAATGAGCACATTTTGAGTTAGTTCTTAATATAACAACTCAGATAAATATAAAATAAATCAATATAATGTCATATTCAAATTAATTAATTATATTTTAAAGATTAATAATAAATAATATAATAAATATCTACATTATCATTTAAAATGGAAAAAACTATTTCTAGCCAAATTTTGTTTTCATAAAATAATTTTTTTTAATAAAAACATAAATTTTCAAAAAATAGAATTTTGTTTTCAAAAAATGATCCACATTTCTAAATTCATCATATAAAAATAAGATTGTGATGAATTTTTTAAAAATTTATGAAATGTTTTATTTTTTATTTAATTTGGAAAAATATTTTTTAATTGAAGTGGTATTTAAATTTCAACTGTATTAAAAATTAAAATATATCATATTTAATTTTTAAAAATTCATTACTACCTTTTCATTAAATAAATAATATTATTTTAATTATAAATAATTTTATTCTCTATTTTGGTATTAAAGAAATTATACTTTGCATGGAATATTCCTACAAAAAGTATTTTTCATTGCATTTTTTAAACATTAAATAATATATAACACATCAAAAAATAGAATAATTAAAAATTAATTCCATATTTTGAATAATTAATTCCAAATCTCCTAAATATAACACATTTTAACATTATGATTAGTGACCAAAATAAAATTATCTTTCCACTGTACAAGGAAAATGGGGTTTTTAGGTTTAAAACTAATGTGATGAGGATTCAAATCCCTTGAAAACATGAATTTTTATCAATTTATGGCTCTATTTTTCTCTAATCATCCAACCAAATTAAATAAGTGATATTTAAACACTTCGATATTTTTAAATTAATATTTTTTGAATAAATTTAATATTTTGGATAATTTTCATTTCACACAACACTGAAAATAGTTTATTTTATGTTAGAGAGCTATATTTGGATTGTGTTACATGAAACACCAATTTAATCATGAACTATATAAAATATAAATTTTAGATTTTTCTATACAGAACACTGATGTATGTTTATGTTACATGCAATAAAGAATTTTCTCGATGGCATACATAATACGCATGACCATTTTTTTTACTGAATATTAGCATATCATTAAAATGTTATTATTCAAAATAATAATACAAAACCACACTTTTAAAGTACCAGTTATTAATTATATTAACTAATTTATAAAAATATATGGTTTACTTTAATATAATACGAATTCATTGTTTTCCAATTAATTATAAAATAATTTGAAAACGATTAAATATTATAGAATCTATTATCATTTTTATAATCAAAAATATATTTTAACCTAGTAAATTAAATAGTTTATAAATAGAAATTAATTTTAATGTATAATAAATGATATATATTTAATATTTTTTATATTCATCCAATAGATTCAACAGACATAATATAATAACAACCCCAATTTTATGCATAAAACCATATTTTTTTATAAAGGTAGTTTTACCCCCTTTTAATGAACACCCTTTGAAAATCCAATTGTGGAATTTTTATATATTTAATAAGTCAAAATTAAATTCATATTTGGAATAAATATATAAATATTATTTTATGATAAAAGTTTGGTATTTTTCATTAAGGTTTTTTAATGAATATTTAAAAATAATTGATTTTAATTGAAAACAAATTTTTCATTCAATTAATTTATGATGATAAATTATATTTTAAATTTTGATAATAATTTATTTAGATAATTATATTATCATTTAATCCAATTAATTTCATTGGAACCAATTTAACATTGATATTGGATATAAAATCCGAGAAAAATTTTGATCGTTTTTACATTAACAACCAGTAGTGTTGTCTCGTTAGCGGGATTAATTTTAAATTAATTTCATCATATTTTGTAACTTTAATTGATAAAAATGTATTGAATATTTTGAATTAGAATAATTTATAATTTATAATAATATCAACATAATTTTTCACTAAAATTATTATTGAATATAATTAATTTTAATTACATCGATTAAGGTAAAATAAAACATAAGTAAGGACACAACCTTAAATTTAAGACACAAAAAGAAATATAAACGTGTCCAAGATACATAGGTTGTTGATATTTATAATCTATAATCCATTTTATCATCTTTTGTCTATTATTGGATCTACTTTCAATGTGAAAAATATGGGTGGAATACCCTCTTAAAATATTTTCATGAGTTCCACTCTTCCTCCACTATAAAATACCTCCTATCCTCCCACTACCACAGGCCACTCAGACCCCATGGATCTCTAAATATATTATCAAATATGCACCCAAAATCCCTAACATCCTAATAAAAGAATCCCATTGGATATAAATCAACTGATGGATGTCTTCTGCACATTCCAAAAGGAGTTACCCAATTAAGATGTGTGGTATTCTCTCAAGATCCTTTTTTTATTATCATTCTTCATCCCATCCGTTCTCTCTATTAAATGATTTTACAAAATAAATTTAATCCTATATATAATATAACGTTGTTATTATATGAATTATACCTAATTTTACAAACACCTCTATCAAATGGGTACTTAACATATTTTTTGGGTACGGAGAACAATAGCCTCAATAAATGATAATTCATTATTTTTTTATACCACCTCTCATGGTAGAAATTGTGATGGAAGACATATTTATATAGTCCATATATTATATTTATTTTGTAATTATTATTATTTATTCATTTTACAGTAGATATATTTTTTTTCATTTGGTTGAAATACCATAATTTCATTTGAGGAAGTGTGGATTACTAGCCCTCAAAGAAATGTGATTGCTTCTCGCACTTAATGGAATATATTAAGGATGGGATAAGTGAAATTAGATTATACAAAAAATATTATATTTATAAATTTATTATAGTATATACATGTATACATATATTTTATTTTCTTTATTTCTTTCAATATGACCATAAAAACAGAAAAAGAATCATGTGTATTTATGGATAATAACATCCTTGAATGTGGTATTCAATTTAATAAATATATATTATATAGATTATTATAATACAAATATAAATAATATAAATTATATTTATATCATTTATAACATTATTTAATCATGATATAAGTATAATGACCAAAGATATAACAAATTAAGACACATGTGAAAAATAGAATGAATATAACCTGAAGTGAAACCTTAACATAATGTTGTTAACAAGCGGGTAATATAAGTACCTAATAAAAAAATGTATGATATTTGATATAAGAATATTATAATATAAAATTTGTATAATAACCATTAATTTATCATAATGGATGCTTCTGTTTGTGCTAAGAGAGTCAAGACACAAGATAAGGGGATTTCATCTCAATTTTCATTTCCATGATTTACATGCATTATTAACCACCCATTCCATGTTTTTAGTTAGTGTGCAAATGATGGAAGTAGTAATTGATTATTATATTTAAATTTATTTTTATTTACATATTCTTTATATGACCTTTGTTTCATGGGGTTTATGTTTCAATGAATACATAATCAGCAAAATAGTTTTGTCTCAATTATCACTCTTTGAGACTCATGTTTTGTTATGATCCTAATTTCATTTTAAAGTGTATATACATCAATTTTATATGATATATAATGAATATATATATTTTAGTGATATTATAATAGTCATTTAATTTTTTTTTCATATATGGAGAGTATGATCTTGAGTTTCCTAGTGATGAGAAGTTTTTGAAATATTCTCATTCCTTTTCAATATTGTTTATGTATATGCTTCCTTTGATAAAATATTATGACCCATATCTCATGAATATAAATATATTTTATTATCCTATTGTTATTTATGGTATATTAGTGCATTAGTAACATATTTTTACTAATTATTAAATATGATATTCATGAATGTGTTCTTAAGAAATCACATCTTTACCCTCTCTTAAGTCAGAAGTCTATGTTTTCTAAAAATGGTTAAAATAATAATTTATCATTATCCATTAATCTGTAAAATTAATTTTAACCTTTTTTATTTTATGAAAATAATAAAATAAATAATTATTTTTCTTTATGAACATGTTATTTTTCACTCTATTTTACCATGTAAAAGGAAAGATATTTTTACCTCACACGACATGTTAGAATTTACCCTCTTCCATTTCTATGAAGATTAATTTTAATATTTAAAAGAATAGTTTTTATAACAATGTTTTTGAATTTAATTATCAATGAATTATACATCAATACATTTTCATGATTTATATTTTTTTAATTTATTTTTCAACTAAAATGGTTTTCACATGTTTTATCATACTTATTAATAAGTTTGAAAACCATTTTCATAGAATTGGTTTACAAAACGTTTTCATATTCCCTTTATATCACTTCAAAGTAAAATATTAATAAAAGGACTCCAAATATTTCATTAAAGTATTTCATGATTATTTTAAAAAATATAAAATGTTTCTATGTTTTAAAGATATTTTTTCTAGGATGAAATAATAATTTTTGCAATAAATATTTCCAAATATCTTTCAAAGTTATTTTTTATCTAATATAGAATATGTTTATGTTTCTCATGTAGTAATTGAATATTATCAAAAGGATCTATTCAAATCCTTTCTTTATGTTATATTTTTTGTTTTAATGATGATTATGACATCCATTTATATTCCATGTTTTATATTCATTTAATACATGCTACTACTCACAAGTTATGATTTAATGAAATGATTATGAAGCATATATATTCTCTATAGGTTATAATGTGAGGAAATGTAAAAGATACCCATTTAATTTCATGTGTCATGATTTTATGTATATAAAGCCCATATCTTTTTTAGGTTTCATGATATGATGATCTTTTAATATCCCATGACACATATAAGAATGATTTTATATTGACATGGGTTGTGAAAATATATCCCTCTAATGTAGTGGGGAATTATAGATTACTCATGACTATATATGTTATTTTTCAACCTTATTTCAATTAAAAAATGTTTCATGTGAACCTGATTACATGTTCACACTATTATGCATGGATTTGGATGTTTTTCCATAACTTTATGTGTAAACCTGATTACACATTCACAATGGTATGTGTGAACCTTATTACATGCTCACAATGGTATATATAGACATAATTACATGTCCATAAATTTTTGTGTGAACCTGATTATATGTTCAAAACATGATTTTTGAACCTAATTACATGTTCCTTATGTTAAACATGGACCTAGTTTCATGTCTATAATGTTATTCATGAACCTGATTACATGTTCACAATATTATGAATGGACCTAGTTTCATGTCCATATAATAATGTGTAAACCTGATTACATGTACACAGTGTTATACATGGACATGGATGCATGTCTCTAAGTTGATGTAGCGATATATTTTCATGTCATTAAATTAATTATTCAATATGTTTATACTTATACTTGTTCAAAACATTACAAACTAATGTGCATGCCAAAAATTCTATGTCTTATTTTTATGTTATTCCATCATGAAATATGCTCTTAATTCACATATAATCCATATCGTCTGAAAAATATATATTTATTTTTATCCTTAATATGCAGGGTATGATCTTTAATTTTTTCTCAAGTTACACACCATTTTTTCATGTTGTACTTATAAATCTCCTTTATTTACCCTTACAGAGAATATGAGCTCATCCCCATGTTATCTTTCCTTTCCCTAGGTTATGATGAATGGTTTTAGGTTGATGTACTGAAGGTGGAGATCTTCAAGGGAGATGTTGAAGGTATTTCTATAGGATAATATATTTGGTTTTCATGTTTCTATATACACTAAACTATTACGGCCCTATGAATTTTATTTTTGTAATGTACTGAATATTCATCTAAAATATTGTCATTTTTATGTATGTTAATCACAGGTTTCTACAGTTGGTATGAAATTAATTTTTCTCATCATTCGGAAACTAGGATGGGAAAAAATTAGTGATATCCCTTGGTATATTTATAAGGATATGTCTTGGGATGTCCATTAGGATAAGTATAAGAATGAGTCAACACTTAAGAAAACGTACTAGAGAATTGTTAAAGGATATAGTGAGTTGTTTCATAGAAATACTTCCCTTTCTATATACAACCATTGTATTTGGATCGAGATTAGATTTAACTTTGAAAAACAACATCACCAAGGTTTCATGATCCTAACTTGCAGTAATCTAGTAAATGACAACGGGCCTTTTTCACACATTGTCTGAAAATCCAAGGGTATATGATTTAGTAATTCAAAAATTCCTCTAGAACCATCATGAATTATTTTAATAGTGGATGACTATAAATAACCAAGACGATGCCTAAGGTTTCATTGATAAAAGCTATATGATCCATGATATAGGCACCCTTTATGTAATATTTATTGATTTTATGGTATCCAAATGTGATAAATGTTCTACACACTATACTTTCGGGTTTCATTCAAAGAAGATAACAAAAATTATCACAGTTAACATTTAATGTTTTTTTGGACAGAATGGGAATCATGTGAATCTATTTCCCACATGGAAATCTCATAAGGTGAAACAAGAATCTGCTGTGAGTATTTTTTATGCCTATAAAGATAATGAGACTGAAAATTACACAAGAAAATTATATGATTTTCTTAGAGTATTATTTATATTTAAAATACGAACCATGATTTGATTTAGGTATAGGAACCTTAAGAAAGGATTTTTATGTCATATTATAAGAAAGAGGCATTGGGGAATAAGTTGATGAAGCTAGAGTAATTGAATATGAATAAAGTTGTATTAATCAAGTATTTAATTTTTGGAATTCAAATATTATGTTATAGGAATCATGAAATATATAAGTATTTTGAGGATAATTTTTTATTAATGAATGAAAAGGATATATTAAAAGAAAATTTCATGGATAGTTAAAATTTTTATTAAAGGAAGATAACCCTTAATTAATTCCTAATGCAGAGATAATGATTATTCAAGAAAGATATGTTGGAAATGAATAAGTAAATTTCACAACATGGATTACCCTAGAACTGATTAATGAAAAATTTGTATTTTTCATCAAGGATGATGATTTTGACCTCTTTGATTAAATTAATATATCCAGTAGTTATTGGAATAGGGTCAGACAAATGTGTTGTTGGAGTATTTAAGATAATTCTGGTTATTAACATATTTCCGGAGAATATATGATGAGGGTATTCAAATTTTTGGAATGTGACAACCAAGAGATAATTTTTAAAATTTTGGGGATTAATGTTCATATTCTTTTTTACGTGACAACAATTTTTTTTTATTTTCAACTTTTTGAAGGGTTTTATATTTAACCATTTATGGAAATATTTAGTTGTTTTTTGGATAAAATTTGTGAGAATAATTTCTTATAATACAACATGAGGATTTATTGAATTTTGACAACCTTTTATAAAAACATTTTTTTAAGGAAAATAATGATAGATGGGATGGAATATCAGGTTTCTCATGATCTGTTAGTGCTTTAGGAATGAAAAATCCAGCATCCTATTTAGAGAAATATGTGATTTGTATTGAGGCTCAAAAAAGGCGAGGTTTTCATGAAATCATCAAAGTATATCATTTAATTAAATTTATTTAAATTCAGGAAAAAGGATATTGAAACAAAATAATTTATCATATTAGATCCATTTTAGATGAAACATATTTTCCCTTGGTTTATCACAGATTAATGGATTTCTGATTATTAACTATCCCCTGATTTTGTTCTCTATCACTATCCATTATAACATGATGGTTACATTTATCTTATATGTCTATGTTTTCAGTTTCCACATATGTTTCCAATGTGGAAACATAGTTATATGTTACATTTGGTAGCTGTTATGGTACTAACGGTCCCCTTTAATGGAAGTTTGTGTGTTCATTTTTAGGATGTGGGTTTATATGAAAGAAACATTAATGTATTATAAATATGATAACCTATAAAAATTCTGGGGATAAAATTAAATTTAATGGGATTAAATGTAACACATTGATATTTTTTGAATAATTTTTTTGAATTAATTACCTATTTCCTATATTTTTTTATTTCATTCAACATAGAAAATATAATATTTTTTATTAAATCACTATGTTTTTTATAGGTTATACACAACACCAAGTTAATCGTGCACTATATGAAACATAAATTTTATATTTACTTATATGGAACAATAATTATATATTGTGTTACATTCAATAATGACATTCCTTGATTCGTTATGTAACACACATGAATAATTTTTACCGAACAATATTATATCATCAAAATGTTATTATTTAAAATAAAAAGATATAAAATAGACATTAAATTACAAATTATGAATAGTATAAACTAATTTATAAAAATTTATGTTTACACAAATATAATATGAATTACTTTGTTACTAATTAATTATAAATGAATATGATCCCTGATAGAATATAAAGGATAATATTATTGTTTTTATAGACAAAAACAATTTTATGATAATAAATTAAATTAATTGCAATTAGTAAGTGATTTTAAATTAATATATATGTTATATACTAAATATAATATATATTATATTCATCCTATAGATTCTATAGACATTAGATAAGAACAATCCCCATTTTATGAAAAAAAACTTATTTTTTATAAAGGTATTTTTACCGCATTTTAATGGATAATCCATTTAAAATCGAATTTTGGTAAATTTTAGACATATAATTTGTCAAAATAAACTTAATATTTGGAATAAAAATAAAAAATATTGTAGGATTAATTTTTATTATTTTTCTATAAGTTTTAATTTTTAAATAATTTTTAAAATAGTAGATTTTAAATAGAAATTTATTTTTCATTTCAATTTACTATACATTTAAATTTTATTTACTTTTTAAAAAGTTTAATTAGATAATAATTTTATAAAATATTCTAATATCAGTGTTTTTAAAAAATTTCACTAGGATATTGGATAAAACATATAGAAATTCTTTAATCGTTTTAACATTAAAACAGAGCAATGTCATCCTGTCTACGATATTTTTATTAAATTAATTTCTTCTACTCCTATAATTCGAATTTAAAAAAATTGATTCCATATTTAGAATCAAAGTAATTTATTATGTATAATATAGAATAAAAATTTTTATTACCAAGAATATTAGTGAATGTAATTAAAATTATTTACATCGATTAAGTTAAAATGAAGATTAACTATGTAATGAACCTTAAATTTAATAATCAAAATGTACTTTAAAATTGTACAAGATCCATTGGATGGAATTATTTTTTTCCCAATACACCCTTGTATCTTATTTTTTCCACTATTGGATCCACATGAAACATGAAATATTTGGGTGGAATTGTCATGACTGGTCCCCTAGGGCCTGTGCCGTGTCTTCCCCAAGCCCGCCATCCATAGGCCAGTGGCTGGTGACTAGAACCAAAGGTGTATTTCCCTAAAACTGGGAAGGCATTGACTTTATAACCTGTAACGCACACAATATAGCACATTGTTGGATACAAAACACTAAGTTAAACTGTATAACAAATGAGTGTTGTAAAGTAAAAGGGTCTGGAAATACAAGCCCAACGATAAATTACAAGGAACTTGAGAAAGGTAAAATAGATACTGGGTTGTCCTCTAGGATTCCTACATGTAGGGTAGGTACATATAGCCTCCACAACACTACATGTCTGTCTGTCTCCTATGTGTACCATCACGCCGAATGGTCCACATCTGGGTATCGTCCAGTCCTGATGCTCTAAGCCTCGGTCAGCGATGTCCATCTTCTGCATCCAACACCATGAGTCGCATGAATACCACATGTAGGGGGGATTATAACGATACATATTAGGGACCCCAAGACCCTCAAGGTCTCAAAAAATCCAAAAAAGATAATCCCAAAAAATATGAAATCAACAGATAACCCCACTTAGTTATATGCCCATACATATACCCATGTTATCATGTACTCATCTCAATCATGAGTAAAACACAATGTTACTAACTAATCTCACATAGGAATACACCTTTTTATGAGAGTTGAGATGATTAGATATATCCACTAAATAATCTATTATGTCAAACCCATGTAGGATCCCGGTACAAAAATCCGAACTGTCGAACCCACACAGGATCCAAGAACAGTAGTAAGAGATGTCAAACCCACATAGGATCCAGGAACAGTAGTCAGAATTGTCGAACCCACATAGGATCATGGAATAATAATCAGTGCTATTGAACCCACGCAGGTTCTAGGAATAATAGACAGAGTTGTCGAACCCACACAGGATTGAGGAACAGTAGACATAATGCAGCCTGCCACAGGGTTTCTGCCCAAGCACGCTTGATTCTGGGAGGGTCCGCTCCTCAAGCCATATTTCAATACATAAACTAACACAAAGTCTCATGTTGATGTATCCAAATGATCCGTCTTTCTAAAATAAACCCAATGTGACAGACGATGCGTCAATCGGACTCTCGGTCTGGGAGTTATTGGAATTTCTATTTCGAGGTCCCGGTTGGATTTATGTTCGATCACACCTGGTTGTACACCAACTTTTCTCAAACCTTGAGTGGATTACACCAAAAGACCCATCTATTTCCATGGTTTCTGTCTCTAGAGAAGGTTCTTTAATTGGACGCATGTAGCTCACATTACAGGAAAAAGAGTGGAAATAGGTCATACGGGTCCGGGTTCGGTTTGGCCCAGTCGGCCCGGACCATTCTGTGGGTCCGACCCGGTCTGGGGGGGTCTCCTGGGCCACGCTGTGTCCGGATGGTGCTGGGTTCGTCCTGTGCAAGGCTCGCTTTTGGCGGCCCATGGGGTCATCCCTAGCCGCTTCCAGGGGGAGGTCGCGCCCCCTGGATTCACGAACGGCTTAGCCATTTTGGAAAAATCAAAACCAGGGCCACATGGTGCCTGTATGTCTCACGAGGGACCCCTACAGTAGGTCCCACTTCTCCTAGCTAGCCGAGCGACCAACCCTCTCTCGCGCGGCGCAGTTTCCACGCGCCTCCTCCGGTGACTCAGCGACTCATGCTGCCGGTTCTTCTCGCGGTTGGCCTTACGCAGACTGTCGCGGCTCCACAGCAGCCCGATCCTCTAGCGGTGTGGTTGCACTGCCTCTGTCCACACTTCCAACAAGAGTAGCGGCCCATCCTTTTTTCTACCAGTGTCGTTCGCCTGTTCTGACAGTTGGCAAACCTTCTGCGGGTCACCGAATGAGTTCTGGTGGCTCGATTATTTTTTCGGAAGTAGTCACCCAATCCCTGGGAAGTCACCTTCATTCCATTACCATTTTTGATGAGAATCACTCATCATATACTCATTCTGCATTTAGCGTCAAATTCCGCAATAAATGTGGAGGGTTCGAGCAATGTTTGTTCGGTCCGTACCCTCCGTGTTTGGGTGATAGCATGCGACTTCGAATAATAATCCTTGACGGAAACGAAGAATGAGAAACAAAACAAAGTTCAATCCCCTACATTATTGGATTCATCAACGGAGGTCGCGGGGAAGGATATGAAATTGTGGGGGATTTACGGGCATTGATGAGAAGGGAAGGATGATTGTCTATTGATGACGACCTATGTTGGTTGCCTCCGCAAGGTGCTTCCAATCCAGCTCGGGGTCGGCTTCCTTGTTCTTTGATCTCTCGTGGTCCTTCTTCGTTAGGAGGATCATTCTTCATTGGAGATAATAAGTTTATCTAAGTGCTCTTCTAGCCCCTCTTCAATAATGGAATGGCCAATATAAATTATATTATGTTTTATTAATTTAATTTAAATTTCACCATTAATTCAAGAGGTGCTGGAATACTAAATTTAAAGGGGGGTGGAACCATTAAAGTGGGGGAGTTTAAGATCCTCCCTCACACTAAATAGGGTAGTTTAAGATAGTTAATCCCCCGGTGGTCCCCACCACCATAACCTCTCATGGGAGGTTATGTTGGGGTGGGCCCCACCACCATAACATCTTGTGGGAGGTTAGGGTGTAGCGGTCCCAACCTTCAACTTCCACTTAAAGGGTTCAACCAACAAAAATAAAAATAAATCCACAACATTATTTTTATTTAATTATTTCACAAAAAACCCAAAAACTATCATATAATATCGACCCACTATCGTCGAGGTGAATGTCTTCTTAAGCGAATATCGGAACTGTGAGTTCAATGGTGCTCTCAGATTTCAATTCAGTGCATTGGTTCGAAATATTTAAAAACCCGCTCGTACAATTACTATTCGTACCTGAAAAAAACTTTAGAATTTGATTCTTGGCAGACCTGGCCTCTGAATCATGTGCCGTCAATTTTTTCAGACTACTAAAATTTCCATTCAATTAAAAAAATTTACATGGAAATTATGAGTCTTTACATTCTCCCCACCTTAGGGCATTACATCCCCTTGAGCTACAACTCAAACTAAGGGAAATACTAGGGGTACTTAGCACGCATCTGAGCCTCCCACTCCCATGTTCTCTCCTGGAGGTTCCCATGCTGCCAGCGAATGTGCACCAGAGGTATCGATCGTCCACGTAGGCCCTGCTCATGTCAATTCTCAATCTCCACTGGAATCTCTGTAAAAGTCACCCCATCGTCGACATCCATCTCTCTATAGTTTATGATGAGATAAGGGTCATGCACGTATCTCCTCAACTGGGATACATGGAAGACGTAATGAACCCAGTGCAACTGAGGTGGAAGAGCAACGCCGTAAGCCATCTCGCCAAATTTGCTGAGGACCTGAGAAGGTCGATGAATCTAGGAGAGAACTTGCCGCCTCGGCCAAATCTCCATAACCCTCATTGAGTTGAGACCCGTAGAATGATGTGGCCTCCATCATCGAACTCTAGAGGCCTCCATATCCTGTCATCTTATGACTTCTTGCTACTCTGTTTAGTCTTCATTCTCTTCTGGATGATCTGCACCATTTTCGTGGTAGCCCGTACCATCTCTGGTCCCACTAGTGCTGACTCCTCAGGGTCATTCCAGCAAAAGGGTGATCTGCAAGGTCACCCGTATAACACCTCAAAGGGTTCCATCCCAATGGTGGAGTGATAGATGTTATTGTATGAAAACTTCAACAAAGGTAAGTGATCCTCCCAGTTGTGACCGAAGTCGAGGACACAAGCACACAACATGTCCTCGAGGGTCTGAATGGTCTGCTCAGTCTGACCATCCGTCTGAGGATGGAAGGCGGTGCTCAATCAAGGCTACGTTCCGAAAGCCTCCTACAACCCCTTCCTTAGCTGGGAAGTAAATCGTGTGTCATGATCAGAGACAATAAAAGAAGGTACTCCATGTAGCTGCACAATCTGCTTCAAACAGAGGTATCTCAAACTCTCTACTAAACCCTTCTCTCTAATCGGTAGGAAATGGGATATCTTGGTGAGTTGGTCGATGATCACCCAAATCGAGTTATGACCCCAAGATATACGTGTAAGTCCTGTCACAAAGTCCTTGGATATCCCATCCCACTTCCACTGAGGGACCTCTAATGGATGAACCAAGCCTATTGTTACCTGGTGCTCTGCCTTCACTTGCGGATAAGTGAGGCACCGAGAAACAAACTCTGCAGCTGCCTTCTTCATCCCTGACCACCATTGCTGTCACCGGAGATCCTGGTATATCATCGACACTCCAGGATGTACCACTAGAGAGGATGTGTGGAACACCCTCAACACTTCCTCCTGAAGTGAAACTGGAACCATAGTACGTCCTCTATAGAGGATTATGTGCTCCCCACCTTCATAAAATAAATCAGGTGCATGCCCTGTGGATATCTGACCATGTTGTGTCTCGCAGTCAGCGTCCCCATGCTATGCCTCCCTGACTCACTGAATGAGTAGGGGTGTGATTGTGAGAGGATGTTGGAAAACTGCTCTATCTCTATCAATAATGGATATCTGCAATGCGGCTAGCTTCTTTATCGCTTCCCCTAACAGATTTATACCAGACATCCTGGTGAATGCATCTGCAACAATGTTCCCCTTCCCAAGAGTATAGACCATGTCAAATTCATTGTCCTGGAGGAACTCTAGACAATGTCGATGTCTCATATCCAAGTCCTTCTGAGAGAGATATACCAGAGACTCTTGTTATTTGAGTACATGGTAAAACACTCACCCATCAGATAGTGTCGTCACATCATTAAGGCGAAGACCAGTTCGGCTAACTCCAGGTCATGGGTAGCATTGTTTTTCTCATGTTGTCCCAGCTGACAAGAACCATATGCATTCACTGCTTTCTCCTGCATCTAGACACACCCAATTCTGGTACATGATGTGTTGTAGTAGACTATATACCCTATGCGTTTATCTGGAAGCCTCATGATGGGAGCACTAGTCTCCCATTGCCTCAACTCCTAAAAGCTCTACTGCTATATCTCTGACCACATTAAGGGTTTACCCTTCTTCCTCATGGATGATAGTGGTGCTACAAATCTAGATAAGTCTAGAACGAATCACCAGTAGTAACCACCCAAACCCAAGAAACTTTTTACCTCCGTCACACTCCTGGGTGGCTCCCAATTACATACAACTTCAATCTTCGCTGGATCCGCTGAAAATCGAGCCTTTGAGAAAACATGTCCCAGAAAGTGAACCTCTCAGATCCAAAACTGGAACTTCGAGAGCCTACAATAAAGCCGGTACTCTCAGAGTGTGTCCAATACTATTGCATTGATAGGCTTGCTCCTCCTCAGTAGTTGAGTAGATCATAATGTCATTGATGAAGACTACGACAAAGTGATTGAGGAATGGCTGGAAAATCCTGTTCATGAGTCCCATGAAAACTTTTGGAGCGTCGTTTATGCAAAAATTCATAACCAAGAACTCGTAGTGGCCATATCGACATCTTAAAGCCATCTTCTACACATCCTCATCTTGATCTCTGAGCTAGTGATATCCTAATCTGAGGTCTATATTCGAGAACCACCATGCTCCCTTCATCAGATCAAAGAGGTTTTCAATCCCTGGGTGTGTGTACTTGTTCTTCACAGTCACCGGCTTCAGGAGATTGTAGTCGACAAAAAGACTGAAGCTCCCATCCACCTTCTTGGTGAACATAATCAGGTCTATCTAGGGAGAAACACTGGGCTGGATGAATCTCTTCTCCTACAAGTCCTCAAACTAAACCCACATCTCGTGAAGCTCTGTGGGATCCATCTGATATGCTGGTGTAGATATCGGTGTCGTTATGTGGTATATGTCAATGTAGAAGTCCAAATCTCCATGAGGTGGTCGACCTTGGATATCATCAGATAAAACATCTGCATACTGGTCCACCAATACATGATAATTTAGACTCTCCACATCAACTGCTCTGATGGTAAGGCAAGCCAACCATTTAGTGATTGGTTGTAATCTTCTCTAGGAAAGTCCATGCTGTACTGCAAAGGCTCACTTCTCGTCGGTGAATGTGAACCTAGTCCCATCCATGGAGACACGCCGCACATCAGGCCTAATACAGTCGAACTAGAGCATAATCATTGAATCTGCTTCCATAGGAGTCTCTAGCCAAAGGATCAAGACAACAACTCCATCGGAATCTCCATGCTCTGAATGAGGTTGGTGGAAATGAATGAGTTACTGGAACCTGTGTCTATATCAACTGAATCTAAGGTGGAGTAGACACAGACTATACCTAGAATAACATTTGGAGCGCCATGATCATATGCCCCAACTACCTAGATCTGAGCTCCCCCCTATCCACCTGCTCCGTGCAGTCAGGGTGGACCTCCTAGTGGAGGTGGTGGTAACACCTCGTAACGTCATCCACCGCCAGCTGCACGACTAGCCCCTCTGACATGTCCACCTACACTCTGCGGATTTCCTAGATCTATCCTATGACTCTTCTTGTGAGGTCCATTCAATGTCTTCTGATCATTCGAACGATCGGTCTGACAGTCACGAGCCATGTAACCCTAACCACCGCATGTGAAACACTATATGTTTCTCGTTTGACTGGCTCTGTCTCGTCTGCCTTGCACAACCGAACCCGTGTCCTAAGGTCGTCCACCAGATGGGCTGGTTCTCTTAGATCACTATGAAATCTATCTTCTGCCAACTGTAGAAGACTCCACTACGTGGAACCGGGAAGCAGGTCTCGTAGCTGGTGACTGCTTAGCAAGGAAACTGTCCACTAAGAGGGATCTCTCTAGCACCCCCGCCTATGTTGGGATGCTATGTGATATCATCGAAGCCATGATCTCTTTCTTGAGCCCCTTTTTGAATGTACGAGCCTTGAAGAATGGGTCATGCACCATATTTGTGGAGTAGCATGAGAGGTGGGTGAACCACGCTTAGTACTCTGCCACCATCATGCTACCCTTCAGTATATGAAGTAGCTCATGTATCTGCTCTGCATGTAGGATGGCTTGGACAGTCTCCGCCCAAAAGAGGCTCTCAATGTATTCCCAGAGTAGTGTCTCCCCGTCATGCACCTGGAAGATCGGTCTCCACCATATTCCTGTGACTTCCAGAAGGAGACTCGTCCAAGGATCACCATAAGGTTGGATGGTGTCCCTACCAGTCTGGAGACTCTCACCACAACCTCCAGCCAATCGTCAACTGCCTACGGGGTCATCTCTCCCATGAACCCGGGTGGCCTCATGCACTAGAACTCGTGCAGTGCCCTCAACTGGCGTGCACTCTCTGTTGCTGGAGCTGGTGGCAGAATTGGCCTAACGGGTAGTGGTACTGCTGGTGCCACTACATGAAAGGGGTCGTACACCGAGGCCTCGTCGTTCGTTGGGCTATCTGTGCATACTTATCTCGGAACCCTAGCTGGCTATCTATGTGGAGGCATACAGAAAATAAACAGGTGTTCCATGGTAAAAAATTTATACCTGGTTAGCTGACTCAAAAAGATCACAAAGAAAACTCTTCAAAAACACACACAGAATCAGTGTTTTCATGCATTGAGTCAGAAATCAGAAGTCAGGGTCCTTGTGTATGGATATGTCAACTGCCACACCAACACTGGACTCCCTGAACAGAAAACCACACGCAGTACCCGTAACAATATTTCTTCATTGAAAAGATCGGAGTAGTATGTTCTACAGTAGAACCGACTCCCCTGATACCAATTTGTCATGACCCGTCCCCCGAGGCCCACGCCCTGACTACCCCAATCCCGTCTTCCATGGGCCAGGGACTGGTGACTAGAACCAAAGGCGTATTTCCCTAAAACTGGGAAGGCATTACCTTTATAACCAGTAATTAACACAATACAACACATAGTTGGATAAAAAAACTATGTAAAACAGTATAACAAAAGAGTGCTCAAAATTAGAAGGAGCCAGAAATACAAGACCAAATGTAAAGTACAAAGAACTAGAGAAAGGTAAAATATTTATTGGGTTGTCCTCCGAGATTCCTACCTGTAGGGTAGGTACATATAGCCTCCATAGTACTCCATGTTCGTCCGACTATTTCGTGTACCGACACGCCGTATGGTCCACCTCCAGGTATCATAGAGTCCTGGTACTCTCAGCCTCGGTCATCGCTATCTGTCGTCTTCATCCAACACAATGTGGTGCAGACATTTTCCATGCAGAGGTTAGTATAATGATACTCACATGGGATCCCGAGACCCTCAAGGACTCACAACATCCAACAGGGATAAACAAAAAAGTATGTAATTGACATATAACCCCACTTAGTTATATGTTTATACATATACATAAGTTATAAAATAATCCATCTCAATCATGAGGGAAAAAAAGTTACTGACTCACCACACACATGTATAAAACAGTTTTTGAGAGCTGAGATGATTAGATGTATCCACTAAATAATTTATTTTGTCTAACTCACGAAGGATACTGGTACAGAAATCAAAACTATCGAACACACACAGGATCCAGGAACAGTAGTTAGAATTTTTGATCCCACACATGATCCACAAACAATAGATAGAACTGTTGAACCCACACTAGAACCAGGAATAGTAGTAAGTGTTTTCAAACCCACACAGGATCTAGGAACAGTAGATAGAGTTGTCAAACCCACATAGTATCTAAAAACAGTTGATAGAGCGCAGCCAACCACATGGTTTCTGCACAAGCACGCTTGAATCTGGGAGGTTCTGCTTCTCATGCCAAGTGTCGATACATAAAATGCCATGGAGTCCCATGTTTATGTATCCAAAAGATCTGTCTTGCCAATGGAAAACCAACGCAATAAGTGATGCATCAATCAGGCGCCTGGTCTGAGAGTTATTGGAATTTCAGTTCTGAGGGCCCGGTAGGATTTATGTTTCGATCCAACCCAGCCATACCCCAACTCTGCCCAAACAACATTTGGGGTATACCAGAATAACTATGTCCTTGCCTAGTCGGACCGACCCGACCCGACCCAAGTCCAGACTGGGGTCCGACTCATTCTATGGGTCCAACTCGGTCTATGGGTCCGACCCGGTCCATGGTTCTGACCTGATCCATGGGGGTGGCCTGGCACGCACTGGGTTCGGCCTGCGTGAGGCCCACGACTGGCAGCCCATGGGGTCTACCCTAGCCGCGTCCAGGGGGGAGGCCTCACCCCCTGGATTCTCAAACAGCATAGCAATTCGCAGGAAATCAAAATCGGCGCCACGTGGTGCTGGTCTGTGTCACATGGGACCCACGCAGTGGGTCCTACTCATCTTGGTTGGCAGAGCGGCCAGCCCCCTCTCGCGCAGCGTGGTTGCGATGTGCCTCCACCAGCTATTTGGTGGTTCAGGCCACCGGTTCTTCTCGCGACCTGCTTTGCACCGGCCGCCGCTGCACCGTCGCGGCCTATCGGCCGCCTCCCACTCCTCTGGTGGCGCGGTTGTGCCACCCCTGTCCATGCGGCCGACCACCATGTCGGTCATCCTTCCTTAATTCTACCTATGAGGTTCACCGGTTCCAACCACCAACAAACATTCCATGGGTCACAGAACAAGTTTCGGTGGCCCGATTCTCCTTCTGGAAGAAGCCGCACACTCCTTGGGATGTCTCCTTCATTATGCAACTTTTTTTTGACAAGAATCGCTCATCCAAGACTCATGGAGATTGTAGTATCAAGTTCAAAAAAGAATGCGGATGGTTTGGGCCATGTTTGTTCGGCCTGCACCCTATGCGTTAGGGTGATATCATGGGACTTTGAAAAATAAACCTCGACAGAAACTGAAGAACGAGAAACAAAACATAGTTCGAACCCCTAATGTATATGATTCATCAATGGAGGTCGCGTGGAAGGAGACAACGTCATTGGGGATAGACAGGTTCATTGAGAAGGGAAGGGCGGCCGTCGATTGATGATGTCCTATGTTAGTTTCCTCTACAAGGTGCTTTCAATCTGGCTTGGGGTCGGCTTCCTCGTTCTTCAATCTCCAGTGGTCGTTCTTCATTGGGAGGATCATTCTTCGTTGGAGAGAATAATTTTCTCCAAGTTCTCTTCCAACCCCTCTCCCAACAATGTAAATGCCAATATAAATTAATTTATGTTTTATTAAATTAATTTGAATTGCACCATTAATTCAAGAGGTGTTGCTATAATAAATTTAAAGGAGGGTGGCACCATTAAATTGGAGGAGTTTAATAGGCTCCTTCACAATTAAGATGGGAATTGAAGAGATTTAATACTCGGGTGGTCCCCACCACCATAACCTTTCATGGGAGGTTAGGTTCGGGTGGGCCCCACCACCATAACCTCTCATGGGAGGTTAAGGTGTGGTGGTCCCCACCTCCAACTTCCACAAGGAGGCTTCAACCAACCAAAATAAAAATAAAGCAAAAAAATTATTTTTATTTAATTCTTTCACTAAAAACCCAAAAACTATCATTTAATCTATAACCATTGTCGTCGAGGTGAAACTATTAATAAGTGAATATCAGTGATGCGAGTTTAACA
Source organism: Viscum album (assembly GCA_963277665.1). Classification (NCBI taxonomy): domain Eukaryota; kingdom Viridiplantae; phylum Streptophyta; class Magnoliopsida; order Santalales; family Viscaceae; genus Viscum; species Viscum album. The sequence goes on from OY728156.1 coordinate 1,817,443,171, forward strand.
GTGCTCTTGGATTTCAGTTCCGAGCACCGATTCAAATGTTTTAAAAACCCGCTTGTACGTTTAATGAACGTACCCGAACAAAACTTTAGAATTTGATTCTGGACACACCGGCCCTTGGAATAATGCACCGTCAATTTTCGCAGACTCGTAAAATTCCCATTTAACTAAATAAAATTACATGGAAATTACAGGTCTTGACAAGAATTCTCTCTTCAATTATTTATAATAGATCCCCTCCTTCACAACTATAAATGGCCTCCTCTCCCCCCACATCCTCACACCTATCAATCATAATGGCTCACCCCAAATTTGAGAAAATTATCTTCCATTATTCCTATAGTACTTCTATAATCCCTTATTTGGATAGAAAGAATCCAATAAATCTTTTCAGCCCAAAAGCAATAGTATTTACCAAGTTGAGAGGCGACATCTTCTCTCAAGGTCCCTTATTTTATTTTCTTTCTCCACTCCTCCACCCACTTTATTCCATGCTTGTATAAAAAACAATAAACTATAATATACTCGGATGTTTTTATTATATTTATTCCACTAACACTTAAAAAACCACAAAATTATGGGTAATGAACATAAATTTTTTTTTATATGGTGAACTATTGCCTCACAAAATGATGATTGTTCATTTTTCATCCACCACCTATCATGATGATCTTTATGACGGAAAATATTTTTAAATATTCAATATATTTTATTTATTACGTATTTATCAATCTTTATTTTTTTCAAATATATTTTTTACATTGAATATGGTTTAATACAATAATTTCATTTGATGAACATTGGACAACTGTCCCTTCAAAGCATTCTGATTAGTTCACACACTACATAAAATGTATAATTATATTTTTTGTGAACATATATTATATAAATATCATGATAATGATAATATAATGAAATTATATACATATATTCATGTATATAATTTTATTTCATTCTTTCAATAAGAATATAAAAATAGAAACAACGTTCATACGTACATATGACTTACTGTCTCTACGAAAAGTGTATTCCAATTAATAATTATATATTATAATGATTAATATAATAATATACTGAATATAAATTATATTTAAATAATATATTGAATTATGGAATCATTATATAAGTATAATGATAGGTGATATAAAAAAATAAGACACTTGCGATGAATAAAGTGAATATTACCCGAAGTGAAACATTAACACATGGTTGTTATCCAACTAGTAATATAAGTTCATAATAAAACCATATAATATATTATATATAATAATATTATTATTTAAATTATTCATTGTAAACATATTTTATTATACATAATGTTTCTATGAATACGAAGAGATTCAATATAAAAGGTAAAGGCATTTCATCATAATTTTTTATTCAATGAGATAAATGCTTTATTCAACATTGATACCTTTCGTGTGGTGTGTATAATTTACATGAATGCAATAAGTGATAATTATAGTAAAATTTATATTTATTTAAATATCCATTATATGTACTTTATTTTGTGGGGATTAATTTTAAAATGCTACAAAAACGGTGAAATAGATTCGCCTCAATTTTACTTCATTGTGACTCATGTTTTGTAATGCACATAAATACAATTTGAGTTATATATAAATCAATTTCTTATGATATATCATTAATATAAATATTTTCTTGATATTATATGATTAATTTACTTTTCATTATTTACATGGATATTATAATCATATGTTACCAAGTGATAAGATTTTATTTAATCAATCTCGTCGCTTTTTATGGTTGTTTATTTTTATAATTCCTTTGATGAAATATTATAACCCATCTATCAACACCATTAAAGAAATTTAGTTTAATTTTTTTATTCACAATATATTCATTTATTAGTACCAAATTTCTACTCATTTTTATATAATATAGTTTGGAATTTGTTTTTAAATTAAGCTTGACTTTGAACTCTCTTTGGTCAGAAGTCTAGGTTTTCTAAAAAGGATTAAATGAATGTAATAAAATTTTACATTAATCATAGAAATTCATTTATAACCATTATTAATTTTACCAATATTCTCAATGTATTCATATCATCACTCTTTGGAGAATTAATTTTTCTAACCTTTTACTTTTAGAAAAAAAAATTTTTACCTCGTATGGGATGTACAAATTTACCTATCATCATTTCAATGATGCTTCCTTTTCATTTTTAAAAGGTTAATTTTTATGAAAATGATTCTTCTAAATTATTTTCATAGAAATGGTTTGCAAAATTGTTTCAGGGATTTTATGTTCTCAAATTATTTTTCAGAGAAAATGGTTTTCTAATAATTATCAAACCGTATTTATAAGTTTGTAAATTAATATTCAATAAATTTTTTTCAAATATTTTTCATATAATTCATTATAATATTTCAATTTTATTTTATAGAAAATGGATTTCAAAAGTTTTTTATGTTTTAAGGATCGTTTTAAATATAATAATGGGTAATTTCATCATGAAATATATCTAAAATATATTGCCATGTTATTCTCAATCTAAGATGACATCCATTGATGTTACTCATGCCCTTATAAAAAATTATCAAAATGATTTATTTATATACTTTCATGAATGGTTTATGTGTTGATGGAAAGATGCCTATATCACCCATTTCAATTCCATGGGTTATATTTTTTTGATACACATTACATTTCACAGGTTATGCTTTGATGAAATAATTATGAATCCTAGCACTTTTACATTGGTTATTATGTGAGGAAAGGTTAATTATACACATTTCATTTCATTTTTTATGATTTAATGTTATAAAAAACCATCACTTTTTATAGGATGTGATATGAAGATGTCTTATTATCTTGAGTCACATGTAGGAATAATTTTATTATGAGATGTGTGGGACCTATATTTCCAACTAATGCACTGGGTAACTAAGGATGAATCAAGAGTATAAAAGCTATGTGTGAACAAAATTTAATGTTAACAATGTTAAATGTGAACCTTATTACAAGTTACGATTGTTATTCATGGACATGGAAACATGTCCATAAGTTTATCCAAGAACCTGATTACACGTTCACAATTTTATAAGTTATCCTTATTGCGTGTTCAAAATGTTATGAATTGAACAGATTTCATGTACATAAGACAATTCATTAACCATTTTACATGTTCACAACGGGATGCGTGAACCTGATTGCATGTTCATATTATTATGCATAGACCTATTTTCATGTCCATAAGTTTATGAACAATCTTAATTACTTATTCACAATGTTATTCATGGAGCCAATTTCATGTCCATAAGGTTATTTATAAAACTAATAACATTTTCACAATGTTAGGCATTGACCTGGTTTCACATTCATAAGTTGATGCGGGGCCTTATTTCATGCCCTTATCTTAATGACTAGACTAGTTTCTATTTATATGTGTTCACGACATTATACTCCAATGTTCATGCCAAAACTACCATGTATTATTCCAATGTTAGGAATTAATTAATCATGAATATAATTATCTTATGATCCATGTCTTGTGAACTACTAATTATTATCATGATCTATAATTTTTAGGTTATGGTCTTTAAATGTTATACACAAGATCCATAAAATTTTGATCATTTTATACTTATGAATTTTCGTTACTTACACGTACTGAGCTACAGAGCTCACCCCTTTATTATTTTTCCTATCCCCAGGTTATAATGAATGGTTTTACGTAGAATTAGTAATGGTGGATATCTTCATGGGAGATGTGGATGATTTTTCTTCAGGATATAAGCATTTGTTTCCATGTTTCCAAAGACACTAAAATATTATGGTCCTTATGAATTTATTTTCGTAATGTACCTAATATTATTAAAATATGAGGTAATATCCATGTATGTAAAGCCTGGGGTGCTATGGATTTATTTTCCATTTTCCCTAAATTTAGACCTTTATAATATTTTTCTAAAGGATAATGTACAAAGTGTAAATATGTTTCTTTCAATATGTATTATATATTTTACATTTGTAAAAATAAATAACATTAAATTATAAATATAAATATGAAATATTAATTTTTTTACCCTATTATAATTTCATTTATTTATAGTGTTGAAATATTTTCCATAAATACTTACTGAAAGCTGATGCAGTGCTTATGAAAATAGTAGAACAATAATGTAAATGATTAGAAAAAAAATAAAAGTACTATTTTAAGGGTGTGTTATTCTATAATGAAAATATTAAAGATATATATAATTCATTAGTGATGTTTTAATGTTTTATATTCAATATCATTAAATTTCATGTTTTTTTCAATGGCAGTTTAAATGAATAATTAGAAAAATAACATTAATTAAATTTTATAATAATTTATATTTAATTAAATGATTTCAATATAAAAAATTCATAACTTAAACTAAGTGAATGTAATTTGGTATATAATATTATACATACTCTATTGATTTTATAATTATTCTTTATAGTGACTTTCTTGATCCCTATCGAGTAAAAACCATGGATATCACCGTGATTTCAAAAGGGTTAATAGGGGTTTAAAATAATTAGATAAGGGAGAAAACATCTCCTAAACATGTATCAATTTTAGGAGATGATTTTATTTCGACCCATCAACATACTATATTCTTGGAATATCCATTTTGATCCATTTATCTATAAATAATACTTTATATTATTTTAATAGTAGTTTTTTATTTTATATTTACCCTCCCATTATATTTAAATGAGACCATCCTCTACTCTCTCCCTCGCGCCATTCATGAACTTTATATCATCCAAGGCATACCCTAAAAAATTATAACATCCCTAAATAATAATAGAGTCATATTTTGATCATAAAAATGTAATAGTATAATGTTTTGTATATACCTAAAGAGGAAGTCTGAAGAAGAGGTATATTTTTTAAATGAGAATTTCTATTTTTGTTCATCATCTATCTCATTCATATAATACTCAAGCAAGGTGAAATAATAAAAAAATTATTATATATAATGTTCTTTAATTATGTTTATTTTGTAACCTATATCCAACTTTTCTTTCAACAAATGGGATATGAAACCCTGTTTTGTGTCTATAGATTATTACCACCTTGCAAACAAATGTAATTTTTTTCCATAATCACATATGACAAAATATAATGATGATTTAATTAAATATATATATATATATATATTAAATAGTTATAATTATTTAATTTTATTATGTCATCCAATTTCATACCTTTTTATCCATTGAAAATATATAACGTTATTCGTACATACAAGATGACTAACACCTTCACGAAGCGATTGGATTCATTTTTCATTACCACATCATATAATGGATTAATATAAGGTTATTTTAAGAAATAATATGTTATTTATGATATAATTATCATTTTATAAAAATAAAATAATTGTTACCATCTTTCCATCAAGATCATTGAAAATGGAAATATTACTCATGCATATGTATAGCCTACCATCTCAATGATTGGTATAGTTGAAATTTTTCATAAACATATTTCATGGTTGGATTAAAAAGTAAAATTTATTTTTAAAATTTATAATTTTTCCTTGATTATATATATATATTATCAAATTTTTACCTTTTCAACCATTGAAAACCTACTAATGTCAATTTATACATATTATCTGAATATAGTTAAAATTTACAATGTGGAATAAATTGATTATGTAATTAAATATGACATGGTAAAAATGAAATGATTAATAAACATGAAACAATTTAAAATAATTTAACTAATTACAAATTTATTATTTTTAGTGTGATAATGAACATATGTGATCAGATAGAATCAATGTTATGGACATTTTACCATAAAATATCATTTTAAATACTTTCATTATTTATTTTAAAAACCATTTTATTTCACCAAAAAACTAAAAAAAATTACTTTATTGATGTATTTATATGGTCATAATTTAATTATAAATGTAAATATTTTCAATTATTAATTTATATAAAAGTTTTTCAAATATATATATTCTTATGTATTTAATATGAAATATTATTACTTTATATTTAAAAGATGTTTGGAATATTATATTTTTTCATATAGGGATCAAAAATATTTCCCTCCTACCAAAACCATTGTTTTATATTCGGATAACACTATATGAATCTATATTTTATTCAAATAAGAAAACAACATCACTTGGTTCTGGATATATTATTTTATAAAATAATTCATTGAACAGAAATTGTATTTTCATATATAAAAGTGTTTTTCATGTGGGATCAAAAGAGTTTTTATAGGGATATATAATGAAATAAAGAAACCATACAATGTTTTATTCATGAAATGGTCCTTAAAAAAATTATAATGGATGAGGATAATATATAAAATGATGATGGGTGATCCGAATATATCCCCCTAATGATTTCGGTAATGATTGTGTTCTACAGATAATTATATAAAAATCTAATTGTTTTTTAAATTCCATTTCATTGAGTGTTTATAAAAGTTATATGAACACAAAGACCCAATATAAATTAAAGAATTTTATATCTTTTCTATTTATTTTTATTGAAATATTTTTATTTCATAAGATATAATAATTTTCATGGAATGATTATTACCTTTAGGGATAAAATGTTTTTAATGGATTTTTTAAGGTTCTCATTTCTTCAAATATATCTTGATGGGTTTGATTATTCATTATGTTTTCTTATAATATTTTTTTATATTCTTACTAAATATTTATTTCATTAATAATTAAATGAATATTTAAGATAATCTTCTATTTAGTAAAGTAATACTACCTTTTATTATTTTGAGGTTTTAAAATTGAATAATAGCTTTCTTTATTTGTTTGTTCATATGTCTCTCACTGATGTTTTTATTCTCATAACACATTTTAAAATGTTATTCATATGGTTATAAGGATGGGTAGGGAAAATATTGTGGTTAAGATAATAATTTTAGAGATATTTTTTTGAATTAAAATTTTTTATATTATACACGTTTTTTTCTTTTGGGAAAACTGGATACTAATTGAAAATTTCACCCTTGTCTTGCAATTTTTATTTATTAGGGTGATAGTTTAGTTCTATAGAACTCTAATCCATAATGATACAAAAGATAAAATAGAGTGAATTATTGACTTAAAAATCAATGTAATGTAATTTTTTCTAATTGGGTAAATATAGATAGTATTAGAGGAATTATTTTGGTATTTAAGAGTTAAGGATAATGTATGTAAATTACATTAAGAGTATCAAATTTATATATTTCATGGTGTTATATTTAAATATATATATATTCATTTATCTAAACACTATCTATTCAAAATGTCTTCCCATGACGGAAACATAGAAGTTGGAGTATTAATATAGCAAGAGGAAAGTATCCTTCAATATCAATAACTGAGAATGGTTCGAATTAAAAATAAGAAATTTTATTCTATGATGAATTAGTTGATTCAGGCAATAAATTTTAGTGGTATCCATGAGAGAGAGAAGTCAGATTTACAATATTGGATCTAGTTGATAATGGATTATTTTATGAGACCATACCCACAAATATTGAATGCTTTTTTATCCTAGTGGTAGCTTAAAGATGGATTATGGACCTATAAAAGACATTTTATGAAATGTGATTTTTAGATCTCAAAAAATCTAAGTCATTTAATTTTCTATTTTGAAGGTCAATCTAATCAATTGTAGTCAATGTTTTTTGGAATACTAGTGAGAAAGAGGATATTTACACCATGTAATGACATAAAATTATATATTTTTTTCTTCCAAAATAATTTCTTAAGGTTGTTCGACATATGATGTTAAATAAATTTGTTGAATTTAGTCAACAGGTGGATAATTCAATTGAAATATATGAATCATACTACACTTGAATTTAAAATTACATGCCAAATTCTATTTGGGTTAATGAGAGTAAAATTCATTGATGATATGAAGGATTGAAGAAAATAAATTAAAGTACATTGGAATAATTTAAATTTAATATTTATAAGAAATATTTATCATGTGTGATGAAGGTATAAATGGATTTTTTTTTATATCATGTATTCCATGAAAATAAAAAGGACAAAAGGTCTAGATGGAGGGAAATAGTGATGAATCCATCAATAATACTTCAAAGTATGAAAATCATAATTCTATTTTGTGATTATTTTGAAAAACAATTAAACTATAAAAATTCATGTAAAATTTTGGAAGTGTTTTCAATATGTAATTTTTGGGAGTACATGTTGGGAATTCATAAAAAATATTTTAGTAGCGGTGAGTCCAATTTGAATGAAAAATGTATTAATTTATTTTCCATGTAACCAGATGTGACATTAGACAGATATGTTTTTGAAGAAGAGAAATATTTTAAGAAGAATTAATACTAAAATATCAGGGGTTTGGTGAATTCATTTTCAACAACATAGGTAGATATAGGGCCATTAAATGAAGTAATAACTGCTACATTAATTTTTCATTCAGATTATGCTATTTTATGGTTTAATTTTTGGTCCACACAGTTAATCATTTTTTATAAATTTTCTAGTAAAATATATGAATCACCACATGTAAATAAATACAGACATTTGGTAAAAACTCTTAGGGTTGAATTAAGGTAATAATAATTTACAAATATCATAATATCATTATTTATGGATGGTTTTTTATGCTAATTTTTTCCCATTTTATAATTTGTTATTATTTGTTGTATGGATCATATTTCAATTTATCATCAGATTATAAATATAAATATGTGATTTTTAAAATGTTTTTTTATTTTATATATGAGAATTAATTTATACCTTTTATAATTTATCCTAAAGTTGTGAACCCGCTAAAAGGTGGAAATAAATATTATCTTAATAATATTATTGGAAATTAGGAAACAATTCATTCTATTAATGTAAAAATAATAAAGTAATAACATAATGTTTTTCTAAATGAGTTTTCTAGTATTATACTTAATCATGGAGTGAAATTTAGTATTAACATAGTGCCTAATTTTAATAAAATTTCTAATCCCCCTTATTGATTGTCACAAATAGAACATATGGAATTGAAAAATCAATTTAAAAAGTTTATTGTTAAATGAATCATACATCATATAACATATCCATGTGGTTCCCTTATTTTATCGAATAAAAAAATATTGTTATACATGGTATTTTATCATTTAATAAAATCAATGTCAGGAATAATTATTTCTTTCTGCATATCAATGACTTATTTGATCAGATCCTTGTATTTATATAATTTATAAATATTTATCTTCTGTCTAACAAATATCACATAAATGTATTTGAGGGGGACATCCCTAATATAATGTTTCATATTGGGTATGGGTATTATGGAATTGTTGTTATACTATTTGGGTTTAAAAATCCTTCAACTCTTTTGATAGATCTTATGAATAATGTTTTCTATGAATATTTCAATACATTTTTTTGTTTTGATTATTGATGAAATTATTTTTATTCTAAATTTTTTTATGGTCGCAATCATATCTATTTATTTTTCTAAAATATGAAACATAAAATAAGTTATAAGGTAAATTCATCACATGTGAAATTTTGTAACAACATATTTCATTACTTTAACATATCATAAATAAATATGGTGTAAATATTGATGTGGAAAAAACTAAATTTGATAATGACTTTCCAATACCTAGAGATGTTACGATGATTCATATATTTTTTCAATTATCATGATATTGCTAATGTTTTTATTGATATCATTGCAAGGTTAGTTATCACACTAAAAAGTCAGTATTGAAAATGAGTAAGATGTATCTTGATAATTGAATGTGATGATTATTTGTGATTATTAAAATGAGGAATATTCAATGTTATAATTTTTTCCCTTCCATCTAGAAATGGATACTTTGTTAACTATAGTGATGTTCTTATAAAGGTACAAGGTTGTGTTTTATTATATAATGATTAGGTATCTTCTAATTCTTCAACTAACACCTCATTAGAAAACTAATCCCACATATTGAGTTGAAATTGAAGATATATTGTTTGATATAAAATTAATGAGAAATAATTTATAGTTTATAAATTGTGAGATATATATTGATTAAAAAACAATGAATTATATATTTATTCAACAATATTTCACCAATGATATACAATATGGTTGGAATTGATAATGTAATATAACTACACAATTCATTACCATACTTTTATTGTAAATATAGTAGTCAATTCTAGGATTTATAAATATATACCTTAATTCACTTTATTTCTCCTAAAACATTATCCTTTGGTCAAAGATTTAATGAATAATGGGGATGAAATATTTCCTACCAGAAAACCTTTTTTTTCAGGAATCATTACAATCAAATTTTTCATAAATGATTAATCAAGATCATAAGGAAGTCTGAGTTTTATATGAAAAGGTGGAAATGTAAAATAAAGGTAAGATGTCAAAATTTATTATTGAAATAGAAGGTTATTTGAGATTCATAAAACTATTATGTGTTTCATGTGTCCCACTATTAAATAAATAAATCTTGGCTGAGGATGATAGCTCTCCATTTTCAATTCATTTTGTCATTCTAAAAAATGAATAGTGACCTTGGAGACATTTTTGGTGGAAAATTAATGGAGAAACATATTGGTAATTATACTATGAAATTTATTACTTGTTATCAAGTTATTTATAACTCCCTTCAAATTTGTTAATATTAATAAATACTTGCTAAATGGATTTCATGTTAATTTAAATAAATCCAAATAAATTTATTTTATATATAGATACCTTTGATGTGGTAATATTTATATTGAAAGATGATTTTATTATAAATAAAATTATTGGAATATTTTTATTAAAATATAATATTTGAATAATAATTTATATTTAATGATTTATAAAAGTATATTTTAATTTTCAAATAAATTATTTAAGAATTACCTTTTTAAATTTTATACACATATGTAATGAAATATAAATATTTCCAATTTAAAATTTCAGATACTAATTAAAATTAATAATTTATCAATATTTGAAATAAATAATATTCAATATATTTACTTAGAATTATAAGAAATTATGACAATATATTTGTTTAAAAAAAATTATTATCATTGAAGAGAAAATAAAAATGGTAATAATAATTTAAATATAATATGAATTTCTATATTATATTCGAAATAAATAATATTATAAAAAAATTAAAAGAATTATTAAATTTTATAAAACATATAATGTTTTATGAATATGTAATTATTCTGATTTATGAATATATTACAACCAAATAATTATGAATGTTATGAATAAATATGAAAAAAAATCTGAATTATAAAAATTATTTAATATTTTTCTTAACAAAATATTTAAATTATAAATATATTAAGATAATTCAATATCTATTTAAATATCAAAAATATTATAAATATTATTATCATAATTATTTTTTAGTAAATATATTATATTAATTTATGTGAAAAAATAAATATTAATTTAACAAAAAATTTAAACTGAGGTAAAAGGATACAAAATTAGTGGGGTCTTGATTTCAGGAGGATGGAACTAAGTGTTTCTCCTCAGAAGAGTTATGTGGGAATTATATGGGATGAAGGCTCAAACATGTAAAAAAATGTTTAATCGTGGGTGGAGGTCTCAAATGTAGATGACGAAGAAGATTTCCCACTAACAAGTGTGGGCTGAGTGATGTCGAAGGGTTTTGAAGCACGGTTAGAGTTCGACCATAGAAGAGGTGTAGTAATTTCTTCGTCTTCCTTATCCAGTACATTAATTTAATGGAATTTGAGATATAGGTATTTATTAATTTTTAATTTTTGAATCTTTATATAGATACTATTTGAGGATCGTTTTTCCCTTGACAGTGACTATCCATCAATTTTTTCCTTATGCTAAATCGATTATCCCGTCCTAATCATTTTTTTACATATTTTTGTGTTTTTTTATATTTATATATCTAATTTTAAAATGTATTTGAATCAATAATAGTTTTGACCTTTTTTTGAATATTTTCCAATATAGATTTTACTCATTGTTCTAATCTGAAACATCCTTTGGATGTTCAATTAAAACGTTGTAATATAAATAATCGAACACATATTCACTAAATATCAATTTGGATCCTTCAATTGAAATTTTATATACATTTTCATTTATTTAAGTGACGAAATAATTATTTAAATATTTTATTTCCTTATTAGTTTTAGAATATCTAATGCCATCATTGAATTTTTCATGTATTTTTTATTGTTTTGAGATCTCTTAGAATCACCTTTGTCCCATAGATAAGAATTCATCGAATTTTGTATGTATATATACTGTGGAATTATTCTAATATGTGATCCACGATTTAAATAATTGAAAATCATATATTAAATGATGCATTAATATAAAATTATTAAAAATATATATACAATATAATTATTTATATATAATGAAGCCTTTAATTCAAAATTCATTCAAAAGTTAAACACCGTATGTTTCCAATAATTGTGAGATAGAAGGAAATCATCTCTATAGATTGATTTGGGTTTCAAAAATAATTCAAGAAAAATATTTTCATTTTTTATAGTTTTGTAAGGGATTTTCATTTTCTAAACATCTATTATGATTTTATAAATTAATTCTAATTTCATGAAATATGATTATATAACAAAATTTTGTAGGAGGTATTTTTATCTTATTAATATTAATTTTTGTTATTTCATCTCTATGGTTGATGTATTATAATTTTAAAAATATATTTACTTTCAGTAATATATATATATATATATATATATTGTAAGGGAAATATTTCAAATTTCAAACATTTATTTTCTAAAAAAATCATTATATATATTTATGTCATCTTTTAAATCTGTAGAAAAAGAGTTAAAAATATATATACAAGAAATTTTAATAATAATTCTATAGTAAAATATGACTTGAAACAATAATAAAACATTATTTTCTTTTTTCATAAAAATAATTTTTATTGTTTTTTGATTTTATTAAATTTCTTATTTTCGTTTTTTATTGAGAAAAAACTATTATTTTATGAATCACCATGAATTCTGTATTTTATGCGTGTTGTTCTCATTTACAGTATGTTTTACTAAAAATTATCAATTATGGGGTAAACTTTTCTTACACACCAATATATTTTATTCATAATATTATTAATTATCATCTTATAAAGATATTTTTTCCATTAACTTCATTTATAATTTATGAATTCAATTTAATTTATGATGTAAATAAGTATTTGAGTATTAAATTCTTTGAAAAAGTAGGATTTCTCTTAATTCCATCAATATAACTTAAAAATGATGATTTCACTATGTAAGTATGACATATAGTTATTATATTCCATTGAAATGATTTATTTTTGATATTAAATGTTTTAGGGTTATCAATTCAAATGTCATAACCTTTCATATATTTTCATTAAATTCAGTGCACTGATATTGAATGATATGATAACGTACGGGTAGTAAACTAATGACTCCAAGGGTAAATTTCCCTACATGTGATACTTCAAATGGACATAATTATTTTCATAGTGTCTTCCACGTATCATAATCAAACTACACATGTTTATTATTTTGAACATCATTAAGTGGATAAATTCAATGTTTTCTTAGAAGATTAATATTTTAGAAAATTAAGTTGTTTAAAATATTGAATGTAATATTAAAAAAAGTTTTGAGAAAAATATATCATTGTACGTTTTTATTTATTGTTTTAATGTGCTCAATATATATTCAGTACTTTTCCAATAAATTAATAACCAAATGGTTTTAAAACACCATACTGGTGAATTTTAAATACTAACCCTATGTTTTAAATTATTTTTCATCGGTCAGCTAGATGTTCTAAGATGAGAGGCTTTTCTTATGGTATTAGTGTTTGTGAGGAAAATATGAATTTTTATTTTATTTTTTTACAACTCTAAAAATATGTATGGATTGTCTAACTTTTAAAAAGCTAGACTCGAAAATGCCATGGAATGTAAAATATTCTATTTTTTTGTATATTAATGAAATCAAAGTTTTGTTTTTTACTAGTTTCAGAAGTTAGCAATGAGGTATTTATAGTTTTTATTAGTGAAATAGTATATAAAAATAAAGAGATTAGGATTTTTTGTATGACAGAAAAAATATACGTGATAAAATATTCTTTTAGCCTTCTAGTAGCATAAATACTACTAGGAATTTATATGTCTATTCAACCTAATTTTGACAATGAAAATTTAAAATATTTGTCTATTTAATGAATGAATTGAGAGGGTGCAACAATTTGGGGGGGGGGATTACACCATCATTGAAATTTGAAAATATTATCATGTACCTATATATTTGATTACTTATTAAATTAAATTAACAAAAATAATTTTTGATAATAAAATGATAATTATTATGTGTTCTTATTTTTATTAAAAAAACATTTTAATAGTATTATATTAATTTTATTATTTTTTTAAAAACATAACATTTGAATAACTAAATATATGTAATTTTTTATAAAATGATTTTGGAAAATTAAAAATAATTATTTAATATTAAAATTTGAAAATAGAAAATGCATATGTTTTGAAATGTATATATATTTATATATAATTTAAAAATTTGGATACTGATGACAATTAAATATTTATCATTACTTGAAATAAATTAAATTCAAAATACATTTTTATAAATATATGAATTTATGATAATTTTATTTTGTTTAAATATTATAATTATTATCATTAAAAAAATTATATAATTGGAAAAAAAAAATTAATGATAATATTGTTTATCATAAAATATATTAAATAAATAATGATTAAAAAATTTAATAAAAATTTTATCTTTTATAAAATTATTAAAATTTTAAAAATATTTTATCATTTATAAATATGAATATATTATTAACATGGAATTACGAAACGTATTAAAATTTAATTATTAAGTCTATGTAATATATTTTATTATATTGTATAGAAATTATAAATATATTATTATAATTTTATTTCTATTTCTGAATTACAAATATTATATATATTATTATCATAATATGTTTTCCGACATTATATTGTATGAATTTATGTGTAAAATGGGTAATTTAATGAATTAAAAAAAAGATAAAAATAATGAAACCAAATTAGTGGGGGTCAAAAATTTCGGGAGGAGGGGGATTGGAACCGAGGGTTAATTCTCAACTATTCGAGTGGGTTGTGACACAACAACCATGAACGCCCATATCATTATTCTTTTCTCGGTCCCACGACTTTGGGCAGAGTTGCGTTGGGTCCTAGTTTGAATTTTCATTGAAGCGTTGATGTTTTTGGTGGGTTTCGGGCCAGTGCGAAGTCACCACACTACTAGTGGTCATTACGCATTCGGTCCGGGTGGGTGTGTGGTCACTATAATGCTAGCGGTGATCGTGCATTCAGACTCGGTGAGTGTGTGGTTGCTCAACTATTTAGATAAATACCAAAATTAGAAGAATAAATCAAATTAAAAAGAATTTTATAAACTGTTTAATAATAATAATGACAATAATTTATAATATTGTTGTTGTTGTTGTTGTTATTATTATCATTAAGATTATTATTATTATTATTATTATTATTATTATTATTATTATTATTATTATTAGTTTAGTATTATTCTTTTTTTTCTAATCTCTTTATTTATTTACTTTTCATTTTATTTTATTTTTTAATTTTTTTATCCCACCTTTATTTCCCTTTTATCTTTATTTCTTCACCTTTCTCCTCTCTTCCATGCGGGTGTTCCCCCAACCCACTATTCTCTCCCATAACACCTGACGTCTTCCCCTTCATCTCTTCATCAACAGCCCGTGTGCAGGCCCCGACTCCTCCCCGCTCAGCCTTAGCCTCCCTGCATGCACGACTCGCTCCCATGCTCCCTCTCTTTGCATAGCAGCCGCCATCCCTGCTTCGTCCTGGCCTGCCGACATTTCCCTACCAACCGCCTCACCCTTGCTGTGTCCCGACCTTCCCACCTTGCCCCAGCCATCTCCTAGCCGACTGACAACCCTCCGCCAGCACCTCCCTGACGCACCACTGTCTTGCCTCACCTCGCCCCAGCTGCCTCATTTAGGACATCTAGCGCCCTGCCTGCATCCTGCTGCCCGATCGCCGGCCGCATCCTCCTCATGCAGTGTCACCGCCAAGCCTCTTCCAGTCTTCGCCCCATGTCGTGCGCCCTCCGCATCCCCCTGGTGCTGTCCAGCCGCCCTCCTCCTGTCTTGGTGCGACCCACCAACAGCGGCCTGCTCCCCTCCTTCCAGCAAGCCAGCTCCATCTCACCCAACACCTCTCTGCCTAGCGCGACCTATCCCTCCCCAACTGACCCGGCATACTCTCTTACTATTGCCTGTCTGTCCGGATCCCATCACATCCATGTCTAGCACAGGGCTACCTCGGTCGCGTGCTCTGGAAGAGCCTGCCTCCCGCATTGCACCTTCCGCAACCTCTTACCGCTCTTCAGATGCCATCCCTGCTCAGCCCCGGATCCGGCCGCTTCCTGCCGCAGTCCAGCTTACTCATATTCTTCCCGTCAGCCACCTCTCACCACTGTTGTCCAGTGTCACTCGCCAGCAGCCCCTGGTCAGACCCCGTATAGCCGCGCGCCTTCTGTTGTTCCGATGTGACGCCCTCCGGCGGTCTGTTTCTAGTCATAACCCCCCGTTGGTATACCTCTGTTATTTTATGCTCCTTTAATATTTTTATTTTATATATATATATATGTGTGTGTGTGTGTGTGTGTGTGTGTATAATTTACCCTGGTTTGATTAGAAGTTTTATTAATTAAATTTTATTTGGGTCGGTTTGACTTTCTAGGACCTGCACATGGCATTTCTGAGTGAGCGTCATCGTCGCACTTTGTTTCAAAGTTTTCCTCGTCATCGCGCTTGAGTTTCGAGGTGAGGGTTTGTTCCCACCACTTGGTTTCACAAACATTAATTGGGGATTTTGCTTTTGTTTTGTGTTCTTAGTGTTTTGTTTACAGTACATTGGACCTTACTGTGTGGTGTTGGACATGGGTCTTCCTTTTCATCTCGGTCTTGAGGTAGGTCTCCCACTACACTCACTTCTAAATTTAGAATTTATTAATTTCTTGATATTTTATTAATTCTAATAAATAGTAAATAATATAAGATAATTATATTTTAAATGATTATTTAGTGTAAGAAGAGTCGTTTCTTTTATACACGACACCTGGAATATTTTCATGGCGAACAGACACCCAGTAGTGAAAGAGTGCATGTTTGGATTTTAAACATAATTCACCAAATTTAAAATGTAGTTTTGTTTTAAAAGATAAATGCTTTCTTCTAAACAAGTGTTTTGAGATTTCTTTAAAAAAATGAGATTTTTCATTAATGTTGGAGAAGTCACATTTGGCACTTTATTAAAATAAATTATTTTGGAAAAACTCAGTCTGGGGTTAGTAAGGGGTGGTCATTGGTGTGCGTTGATTGCGGGAGTTGTTTGTGATATTTGTGCATTGTGACTGATTTATTTTCAATGTGGACACACCCCTTTTTATTTTATCTATTGACATGGGAACCTGTCATAGTGAGTGAATCTCTTGAGAACGATTACTGCACTAGTTTAGATTACACACTGGCTAGTGGCCCAATAGAAGGGGAATACTGAGTTATTGTGGCTCTGGGAATTGGGTCCCTTGGTTAGGCCATGCATGGATATGCCGACCATTAGGGAGTTATGACGTCATCGAGTAAGATCATTCTTTCAGGATGAGTAAAATGTATAGTATGTTTTGAATTGTTCACGATCTCCTAGGTTCGACCTTTGTTTCTATTATTGTTTATTTGTATGTGGTCGACGATTGAGAGGTCTAGTTTGGTTGCTGGCCCCTGTGTTCCACTTTTTCCATTTCCCTTCATGTGTGTTGTCTGTTATGTGTGGTTTCCCTTTTTATCTAGTAATGAAAATTTGGTTTTATAATTGTTCATAAAATTGTTTTAAAAATGCAATGCACCTGTTTCTTTCAAACATTAAAAATTGTTTTTAAATTGTAATGGGCAATGTACTCATACTTTTTTTAAGAAATAAATGTGTGAGTGTATGAAAACCAACATTTTTAATACTTAGATCAGACATGGAATTTATAAATTTCTTTACTTAAAGGTAGTTCATTGGGAATAGATATTGGGCTAGCCTACTGAGTTTTAATACTGAGTCCTATAGTTCTTTTCTCTTTTTAGTGTTTTTTCAGGCTACAGCTTGGGTGTGTTCACCTTGGGCGACATTTGGTCGTGAGTTGGAGAGTAACTCACGAGGTCACATGAAGATAGTTGATCACTTTCAGTTAGTTCAATTTTCTT
This sequence comes from Viscum album, assembly GCA_963277665.1. Taxonomy (NCBI): domain Eukaryota; kingdom Viridiplantae; phylum Streptophyta; class Magnoliopsida; order Santalales; family Viscaceae; genus Viscum; species Viscum album. The sequence goes on from OY728156.1 coordinate 1,817,461,450, forward strand.
TTTTTCTTGTTTATCCTTTTTATTTAGTTTATTTATATTGTGTTGTTCTATTTTATTTCTTCTTTATTTATTTATTTATACTGGGTGAAATCATTCCCACATCCACTGTTGAGGCCATGGCCCTTGTCGCCCGCCCGGGAGGATCGGGAATGCCTCTCAGGCCATGTCGCACAATGGCTCGGGTAACTGGTTCAGGGTCGACCTGGGTTGGTTCGTGACAAAATGGTATCAGAGCAGATCATCTCTTAGCAGACCTCTCTTTGTAAAGCGCCCTTTGTTATTTGGGATGTCTGGTAGAAGGAGATTAAGTCTATCGGGGATTAGGAGGTAGGTTACGGGTCTGTGCCTGATCCCCACCACTCATGACGAGACCTGAGTTTCTAGGGTTAGTCCAGTATTTGAGTCACTCGTCCTTAGTTTTTTTTGGATTGGGGGATGACAATGGAGGTAAATTGATTCACTTTCCAGCCTCACATGTGGTAGTAACCCATGTGGAGTCCAAGTGTCTGGTTTAAGGTCCTCTTAGTGTTATGATTTACTTGGGGCATGTCTCACTACCATGTCATTCAGTCAGACATATGCAGTAGTCACTCATTCTAGTGGGTTATTGTTGCTTTTGTTTTGTTCTAGTCTCAGTTGATTTGAGTGTGCGTTAAAAGTGAAATTGGTTTTTAAATCGAAAAATGTTTCTTCCAAATAGTTTTTGAAATTACTAGAGTGGGTTTCTAAAGAAAAGGTGTATTGGTTTTGAAAAACTTGCTATGTGTTTGGATTTGGAAAAGAAAAGAAGTGTTTGATACATGTCACTCCTTATGGAGGGGCAAACGTGTGTGGGTATGTATGAATGTGTGTGGGGGAACTTGTTCAAAGATGTTGTGAACAAGATTGAATAAACGCACATGTGGTGGTTCATAAATATCCATAAGTGTGTTTTTAAAATTGTGATGAAATAACAGTTTTGGAAAAGTGATATCTCCTTGTGTTGTATATGTTCAGCTTATGGGCCTATTTTCCTTGTCTTATGTTGTTGCTTTGATTGAGTTTTGGCTTGATGCCTGTTTTTATGGTGTTTTTTGTGTTTTCATGAGTGTTCCACCCAGAAAGCCTCCCAAAGTTGTCAATGAGTTTTTCTCATTTATCAGTTCTTTTTGTGTGTTGCTTGCATATCGAGGTAGTCAAAGTCTATTAGAGATAGTTATATTTTTCTGAAAGATCGTGTGTTTTCGGGTTGTATGGAACTCCCAGGATAGTTAAGGTTAGTACCTACCTAGTGTTATTTTAGGGTTCAGTTCTGCACTATTAAAGATGAAATTTTTCATCACCGTCAGAGTTTTAGGGGTGATTAATGGTGGTCCATTTTTGTGAAGGTTCCCATTTGGCAAGCTGGGTGTGCTAGAGGAATCTATTTCTGAAGAATCTTATTCACTGGTGCCGACTTCTATTTCATCGAACTGTTCTCTTGCATTACACTAGTGTATCCAGTTCAGGCATTCAAAGACGCTTTTTGAATTAATCCAAAGTCTTACTACTCTGTGAATTCTTGGGTCACAGAGGAGAGTTTAGAAAGGAGCGACGTTCGGGAGGGAGTTGGAGACTGGGGGATGCAAATGTCTGTCTTTGATGTAGGAGATGCATCAGCCATCAGGGCCCCAGCCAGAGGTCTCATGGTGAAGCTCTCGCACAGTCAGGAGTTTCTGAGGGTGTATGGAACCTCAGTTTGGATAATTTTTGCAACCATGGGATGGAAATATCCGAAAATTTACTTGTTATATTCTCATTGATGTTGTAAGCTCATCCTTGTTGTGGTGGCGTGATAAGCTCGTTCCCCCAACAATCCAGGCAGTATTATCTGTTCTCAGTGTGGTTCTTAAGTTGTTTGGTCTCTCTGAATGTTGTGGTCTCGTGAATAGATAGACCTGTTCTATTTTGAAGTTGGTCATAGCTTTGTTCGATAGGGGAATGTTTGTTTCGTGAAGTTGAAGGGAGGTGTTAAGTTAATCTCTCACCCACAAGTTGTTGGATTGTTCTAGAACAAGATTTTAGTCAAGTCTCAGGTGTGTTGTTCGGTACATGTGGGGAAAATGAATGAGTTTCGTTTGGGAGTTCCCACATTGCCCCCCCCCCGGGGGGTGGTTTGTTCGGGTTATAAGAGTTTTTTGTATTAGTGAATTCTTGTGGTGGGGATAACCTTCTCATGTTCTCCCCTCAATCATATGTAGTGTTTTTTCTTGAATTTGTCGGGTGTGACGTTTTTTTTGGGAATGGTTACCCTGAAGATCTCAGTTCTCTATGATTTTTTCTGGGAATGAACTCATGTTGTGTCAACTGTTGGCTTGGTGACATTCTGGGGGCCGATAGTGTCTGTGGTGGGGAGAATTGTCACACCCTGACCACAGATGCGCAAATTTTTATTCTTTTCTCGGTCTTGTGACTTTATGCAGAGTTTCGTTGGGTCTAGGTTTGAATTTTCATTGAAGCGTTGATGTTTTTTGTGGGATTTGGGCCAGTGCTCAGTCACCACACTGCTAGTGGTCACCGCGAATTAGGTCCGGGTGAGTGCGCGGTCACCGCACCGCTAGCAGCGATCATGCATTCAGACCTGGTGAGTGAGCAGTTTCTCAATTGTTTAGATAAATAATAAATCTAAAAGAATAAATCAAACTAAAAATAATTTTATAAAGTGTTTAATAATAATAATGACAATAATTTATAATATTTTTGTTATTATTATTAATGTTATTATTATTAATATTATTATTACTATTATTATTTTTTAGATTATTATTATTATTATTATTATTAAGATTATTATTATTGTTATTAGTTTAGTATTATTCTTTTTTTCTTTATTCTTTTATTATTTACTTTTTATTTTATTTTATTTTCAACTGTTTTTATCCCACCTTTCTTTCCCTTTTTTTCTTTATTTCGCCTCCTTTATCCTCTCTTCCATGCGGGTGTTCCCCCCCCCCCTTTTCTCTGATGTATGACCCGACTTCTCCCTCTTCCTCTCTATTTCAACAGCATGTGCGCAAGCCTCGACTCCTCCCCGCTCAGGATCAGCTTACCTGCATGTGCGACACGCTCCCCTTCTCCCTCTCTTCTTCGTGCAGTAGCCGCTATCCCTGCTTCATCCTAGCCTGCTGACCTCACCCTAGTAGCTGCGTCGCCCCTCCTACGTCCCGACCTGCGCACCTCGCCCAAGTTGTGTGCTAGCCTCTTGACAGCCCTCTGCCAGCACCTCATCGCAACACCACTGTCTTGCCTCGCCTCACCCCAGCTTCCTCATGTAGGACCTCTAGCGCCTCACTTGCAACCCACTACCCGATCTCTAGCCACGTCCTATTCCTACAGCATCTCTGTTAGGACTCCGCAAGGCTTTACCCCATGTCGTGTGGCCTCCGTAGCCCCCTGGTTCCATCCAGATGCCCTCCTCCTTGCTTGGTGTGACCCACCGGCCGCGGCCCACTCCCCTCCTTCCAGTCAGCCTGCTCCGTCTCGCCCAACACCTATCCGCCTAGCCGACCTCACCCTCCCCAACCGACCCTGATCACACTCTTGCTATCGCATCTTTTTCCATATCTTGTCGCCTCCACAGCGAACCCAACTCTTCCTTTATCGCATGCTCCGGGAGAGCCTGCCTCCTGCATTGCACCTTCTGCAGCCTCTTTCTGCGCTCCAGCTGCCATCCCTACTCGGCCCCGGCTCCCGCCACTGCCTGCCGCTGCCCGGCTTACTCGTATTCTACCTATCGGCTACCTCGCACCACCACTGTCTGGCATCCTGCACCCGCAACCCCTTGCCGAGTAGCATCCAGCCGCGCGCCTTTCGTTGTTCCGGTGTGATGGCCTCTGGCGGTCTGTTTCCAGTTGTAACCCCCCGTTGGTATACCTCTTTTATTTTATGCTCCTTTAATATTTTTATTTGATAAATATATATATATATATATGTATATATATGTATATATTTTACCCTTGTTTGGTTACAATTTTTAATAATTAAATTTTATTTGAGTCGGTTTGAATTTTTAGGTCCTGTGCGGGGCGTTTCTGAGTGAGCGTCATCGTCACGCTTTGTTTCGGAGTTCGCATCGTCATCGTTCTTAAGTTTCAAGGTGAGAGTTTCCTACCACTGCTTGGTTTCAAATTCTTTTATTGGGTTTTTTTTTGTGTTTTGAGTTCATAGTGTTTTGTTTAAAGTACGTTGGACCTTACTGTGTGGTGTCGGAGGTGCGTCTTCATTTTTATCTCTGTCTCGAGGTAGGACCCCACTACACTCACCATTAAATATCAGATTTATTAATTTTTTGATATTTTATTAATTTTAATAAATAAGAAATAATATAAGATAAATAAATTTTAAATGTTTATATAGTGTAAAAAGTGATGTTTATTTTATAGACGACGCCTGAAATATTTTCTTCATGAACGGACACCCAATAGTGAAAGAATGCATGTTTTTCTTTTAAACATAATTCACAGAATTTAAAATTTCATTTTGGTTTAAAAGATAAATTATTTCTTCTGAACATGTTTTTTGGGTTTTCTTGAAAAAATGTGGTTTTTCTTTAAAGTTTTTGAAGGCCCGTTTGACGCTTTAATAAAATAAATTATTTTGGAAAAATCAATTTGGGGTTAGTAAGGGGTGATCTTTGGTGTGTGTTGATTATGTGAGTTGTGTGTGATATTTTTGCATCATGACTGATTGATTTTCATTGTCGACGCACCAACTTTTACTGTATGTGTTGACATGGGAACTTGGCAGAGTGAGTGAATCTTCTGAGAATGATTGATGCACTAGTTTAGATTACGCTCTGGCTAGTGGACCCATAGCAGGGGAATACTCAGTTATTACTGCTATGGGGATTGGGCCCCTCAGTTAGGCCATGCAGGGCTATGCCAAGCATTAGAGAGTTATGACATCATCGAGATAGAGAATGCTTTCAGGATGAGTCACATGTATAGTACGTTATGGATTGTTCATGATCTCCTAGGTTCGAACCATGTTTCTTTAAGTGTTTATTTGTATGGGGTGGACGGTTGAGAGGTCAGGTTTGGTTTTTGGCCCCTGTGTGCCACTTTTTCCATTTCCCTTAGTGTGTGTTGTTTGTTATGTGTATTTTTCCTTTTTAGCTAGAAACTAGTGATTAGATTTCTAATTGTTCATTAAAATGTTTTCAAAATGCAATGCACCTATTCCTTTCAAACATAAAAAACTATTTTTAAATTATAAATGGCGATGGACTGATACGTTTTTTAGAAATGAAAGTGTGAGCGTGTGAAAACCAATATTTTGTATACTTAGTTCAAACATGGTATTAGTTAATTTCTTTATTTAAAGGTAGTGAATTGGGTCTAGATACTGGGCTAGCCTACTAAGTTTTAATACCCACGCCTATAGTTCTTTTAAATTTTTAGTGTTTGTGCTGGATACCGCATGGTTACATTCACCTTGGGTGACGTTTGGTCATGAGTTAGAGAGTGACCCATGAGGTCACATGAAGATAGTGGTTCTCTTTCAGTTATTTTTATTTTCTACTATTCTTTTTTATTCTTTTTTTAGTTTATTTATTTTTTATTTCTCTGTTTTATTTCTACTTTATTTATTTATTTATTCAAGGTGAAATCATTCCCACAGCCTCTATTGACACCCTGGTGCTTGTCACCAGACTAGGAGGATTAGTAACCCCTCTCAGGCCATGTCGCGGACCGGCTCGGGTGACTGGTTCAGGGCCGACTCGGGATGGTTCATGGGATGTGAATTCTATGGGAGGAATTCTTAACTGTACCTGTAATGATCATTCTCATATGGAGTTCTCGACCATAAATGACGTAGGATATTGGCCGTTGGTGAGAGTGGGTTGAGTGATGTCATAGATGTAAGGACCCAGATCTTTGTTCAGGTATGTTTTTTCTTTTTTCAATAGTTTTTAAGAAAGATGGTTTTTGGGAAATTTTCAAAGTACACCCCGTGTCCTCTGTTCCGGCTCGAAGCTATGTGCTGGCCATGTCCGAGCCACACACACGGTGTGTAAGGCTGAGGTGGAGGCCGGTTTTTCGGAGTACGGAATAAAAATTAAAGTACACGCCGTGTACTCTAGATGTACACAGTGTTTACTTTTTTTCATTAAACGGACGGAGGTCTCTCCTAACCCCCATATTCGTCTTCTTATTCAGTTGTTGACCATCCGAGAGAATCCATACGACCATCCCTTCTTATATAATGTTCTGTAAAACAAATTAGATGAAATTTAATGTTATGTAAATTCAAAATGTGGTTAATATTTTTCATAATGACAACTTTATATCCTATTTAATAATAATATTTTAATAACATCTCATAATATAGTGAAACTCGGTATTACGTACAACGCAAGTTATCGGGGAAGGTCTCTCTTGCGTGTAATGCAAGAACAGTCATTGTTGCCTTTAGTTCATGCTTACATTGAGGTTCCATATTATATAATCCAAATTTAGTTATTTTTTAAAATATATTCTATTGAAAGAACTTGAAATTGTGTGTAACACAAGCCATGTACAATGTTGGGTATACGGAAAACAAATATGGTGTTACGTATAGCACCAGATAATATGGATATAGCGTACAACACAAGAATTAAAATAAATCATAATAAATCTTTCTTATAAAATCTCTAGGTGTTACAATAGATTATATAATGTTCTTTATATATCTTTTTTGACATTTTTCACTCACTTTGGTCAGTTTTAGTTAATAAAAAATTATATATATGTATATATATTATATTTCCTTATTATTATTAGAATATCTAATTAGAAAATCAAATTTTAGTGTATCTATATTTTTCTAAGATCTATTAGAATCATCATTGTTCGATATATAAGGATTTATCCAATTGTATATATATATATATATCATGAAATTCATCGAATATATGATCCACGAATATCAAAAAAATACAAATAATTAATAAAATGATGCATCGGTATGAAATGATTATAAATATATATACTATAGAAATGTGGATATAAATAATGAATCCTTTCAATCCAAATGATTACAAACTTTAGAAGCTGCAACATACGAATAAGAGAGAGATATAAGGGAATCACCTCCATTTCTTGAATTTTGCTTCAAATATAAGTAAAATAATTTTTTTATAATCATTAATTGGATTTGGGTATTATAAAAATAAATTATGGTTTTATAATAAAATCATATTCAAATTTATTTTTTTTAAATCATAATTATATCAGTGATGTTTTTATCTTTTTAAAATCAATTTTTGATAATTCTTCTTTCTTAGATAATTTCTGTAATTTTAAAAATATATTTATTTTCTAGATACCCAATATATATATATTTTATATAATGAAAATATTTCAAGTTTTAAACAATTATTTTCCTAAGATTTCATTATATTTATGATTTTTTGTTTTGTATACTTATAAAGGGTGTTAAAAATATATAAAATAAATTATATTAAATCTTCTAAATAAATCTATGATGTGAAAAAATAATAAAACCTTATTTGAAAACTGTTTAGCAATAATTTTTAATTATTTATTGTTTTATTTATATTTGAATGTTATTTTTTTTATATAAAAAACATTATTATTTCATGAATGGTTTGTAATTAATCACTTTTTGTGTTTTTTTCTCAATTACATTATTTTTAATAAAATTTATCAATTTTTTGTAAACATTTCATGAAAACCCCAGAATTTCTTTAATAATATTAGATATGAACATCATTAAATTATAGTGTTGAAGTTTTATGAATTACAAAGTTAAACATTTGATTTAATATATGATGAAATTATGTTAATGTCTTTTCAATTCATTTAAAGGGTGAAATATCACCTCATTCATTTGGAATTACTTAAAAATTATAACATATATATGTAAAAAGGTTATATAATTATTTTCTTCTATGAAACAATTTTATATATGATTTATTATGGTTTTCAGGTTATGAATGAGAAAGGAATATCCTTTAATATGTTTTCCTAAAACTAAATGATTTATTATAAAATGATATGATATAACATAAGGAGTAAACCCAATACCTCAAAGGGAAATGGTCCAATATGTGATACATCTCATGTCCCCATGGGTTTTCTCATGGTCTCACACATATCATGATTAACACATAAATTTTTATTATTTTGAAAATATTTAAGAGGAAAAATCCATTGTTTTTTAGAAGCAGATTTGTTTAGAAAAATTTAATAGCTTATAAAATCGAATGTCCTTTGAATGAATTTTTCAGATATGTATTTAAATTTTGTTATTTCATCAAAATTTTTAATTTTTTCAAATGATATCTATTTGTTTTAAAAGAAATTAATTTTAAAATTGATTTAACACACCTTACTTTGAATTTTACAGTCTCTAATTATGTTTTAAAGTATTTAAAATATATTACTTATTTGTTCTAAGATGGAAGGATTTACTTATGGAGTTATCACATTGAAATAAATTTAGTTATTTTATTTTAGTTTACTATAACTATAAAAATATGTATGTTTTGTCTAATTTTCCAATACCATGATTGAAAAAGGTTATGGAATGTAAAATGTTCTATGTATTATTCAGTGTTAATTTATAAAAAAATAAATAGTATGTTTTAGAACTGAATCTAGATGTTTGGGATTAAGAATTTAGATTAATGCTGAATGAAAATTAATGAAGGATATTATTCATCTTCTTCTAGGTTTATAATTGAAATGATAGAATATTTAAATAGATTTGTTTATGGGATTACCAATGACTTATACCCAATAATGAAATTTTCATAATTATTGATTGATTAAATAAATCTATTCATTTTATGCCCATTTAGTATACTATATCATTAGATCATGTTTCACGACGATACCTAAAAGAGATAATCATGTCACATATAGTACCTCACCCTAGTATATCTAACAGGGCCCATAGGTTTACATCTAATTTCATCATGGGAATTCAAATGTATTGGCTTCAAATGAAAATTTCCTTACTTATTTTTATCTCCAACCTAATAAATATTCAGAAAGATTCATTCAGACATTTGATGTCATGAATCAATCATTTTTAATGGATTTAAAATAAAATTTGGACCAACATATTTCATTATTTAATTTTTTATAAAAACAAATTCTTTATAATATACAGATTCTACCTTTTGAGGCATTATATAGTAGAAGGTTTCAATTCCATATTTTTGGGATGAACAATGAAAAAGAAAAGTGTTTGGATAAAAATTGGTCAATTAAATGTTTGAGAAGGTGATTGTGATTTGGAAAAAAATGAGGATAACTCATAGAATGAAAAATAATTATGTGGATAACCACAAATTAGATCATTAATTCAATGTAGGAAATATTATTTTTCTGAAATATTATCCACGGAAAATTTTTATGCATTTTATTAAAAATGGATGTTTATATATGTTGTTCATTAGACAATATAAAAACATACATAAAGTTGGATAAATTTCCCATTTACTATAGTCATCTCAAATTTTATCTGAGATATTTACTGTATTTCTTATTTTTTTTTAATATTTGAATGATGCATCTCATGTCTTCTTTTATGATGTAGCCGGGATGGAAGAAAACCTTTCATATGTGGAATAACTCATTATGATTGTCGATCATATATAGAAAATTTTATATGATAATTTCATTATTCAATAAAGGTATTTGGGGAACAAAATATTTTTCATAAAGAAACATGTGAATATAAAATTAGGCAAAGGAAAATTATAACCATTTATTTAATTAATTAATAAAATTATGGGGATATAATTTCCATAATGGTAATGAATTTTAAAAACCCATGTCATATTAATACTAATATATTTATCCCATTTTGAATAACCATTAATTAGATTTTATATAGTAATATTCATTATTATAATATTATGTTGTTTTATTGACAAAAAGGAAAATGGTTCTTTCTATCCAAATTGAGTTTCCATGCAAGGTAAGTAGTTATTTAAAATATTTATTGCAAAAAATATATTTTTAATTAGAAAAAATGGAATTAGTTTTGTAATTCCTCAAGTTAATTTTATTTAATGATCAATTATTTAGAATTTTATTAAAAGATTTAATTTTCAATAAATACATAAAAATAATTATTTTTATTGGAAATTATATTTTCATTACAATTAACTATATTGTATAATCATATCATGTAAAATATTTATTATTCCATTAGTTATTTTTTGTTAAATAAAATCCAATTTTATAATATTTAATGAATTTTGTACTTTATTTTCGTATAAAAAATGTAATACCTAAAATGGAATTTTTTAAGAAATATTTTTTTTCATTGAATTTGTCATTTTATTAATAATTGTTTTTAGTAATATTAATTTAATCTTGAATTATTTAGTAAATATTTTAATTTAGGAAGTCCATAATTTATAATTTTTCCCCTTTTATTTTTTATCATTATTAATAGTAACGATAATAAATATATGTTGTCGTGGTAAATGTAAAATGTGTTATTTGGGATTCAAAATAATACAATATATCTTCAAATTCATAAAAAAATATACATTATTTAATTTTAGCATTTTATTTCATCTGTAATAATCAAAAGATCTAAAATTTGAACATTCGATTCCATTTACCCTTGATATTTTATATTTATAATGTTTTTAAAAGATAATGTAAAAAAGTGTAACACCCTAATATTTTGTGATATGTATCTTTTTGAATAATTTTTATTTATTCGGTATGTTATGTTGAACACAACACCAATCTAAAAAAATGAAATACTATTAAATATCACTACTTCAACACTACCATTAAAATGTAGCCCTTAAATTTGAAGGAATGATTATTGTTAACAACATTAGGTAATTTTTATTTAATATATTCAGTCATTTTTTTGGACATTCATCCAAAAGATTTTATAATAATTAGATAAGAATAAATTCAAATTTAGGTGTAAAAAATATATTTTTCTAATCACAATATTTTCTCCACATAATAGTGCACTCTTTTTGAAACTAAATTTTGAAAATTTCATTAATTATATATATAAAAAAATTCTTATTTTTTGAAATATAATATAAAAATATAAATTTTATTAATTTTTCAGGTTTTTTTTGATAAATTTCATTTATTAATAAAATGTGAAAATTACTACATTTTAATTGAAACCGATGTTTCTTTGAGATAATTTATAATGATAAGTTATTTTTGAATTTGTTTCTAAATAATTTTATATGAATTATACTATTTTTAATTCAATTTATTGTATTAGAAATATTTTTATATTGAATTTTTATATAAAATCAATTCAATTACAGGAACGTTTTTACTTTAAAACACATTTTATTTCACCATCTAGAGGATTAATTGTAAATTAATTATATCCAATTATGTATTTTTAATTTTCAAATATTTATTCCATATATTTAATCATGATTCTAGTTTTAATTAAATATTATCATTTTATTTATTGGACCATATGAATAGTAAACTATGTAATTTTAATTATCTCAATTAAGGGTAAAATAGTTAAACTAGAGTAAAAATAATATTATACATATTATAGGATTACCCTAAAACACGAATGAATTATATTGGATAGGTTTTTCTGACAAAAATAATCATTTAAGAGATTTTATGGCCTCTTGGAATAACATGGATGATTTTAATCATTTTATAATATCTTATTTTATGAAAAGTCATATATTTCATGCTCAAATTTTTAAAAAATATTAAATCTTTAATATGAGGTTATGGATAATATAGATTTAATTAAAAAAATCAATTTAAATATAAAATGTTTATATACATCATTATAATTTTTTTTAATTTTTTTTGAAATAAATAATTACATTAAAAGCTTATACAATTATGATGCACCAATTCTTTAATTAACATGAAAATAAAATAAATGATTAAAAATATATTTAAATGAATATATTTTGAGATAATTATTATCATCTAATATTTTTGAAGATAAATTTTAATTTTTATAGAAATTTTAATAGTGTTTTTTCGAAAATATCTAATTTTATTTATATTTTTAAAAGTTAATGTAATGTTAAGTTACAACATTTTCATCAATGATATATTAAAATAAAATATAATTTTAAATGATATAAAAATTAATTAGATAAAAAATTTAAAAAACAAATTTTATTAAAAATTTTAATGTTATCCATTAATAATTTATTGTTTCTTTTTCATTTTATTGTAACAATATTCCCCTGAAACTGTGAAAGGACATTTTCTAATGGTAAGAGTTAAATGGATTAAATAATGGTTAAAACCAATGCATAATGGTAATATTGAGACATACTAAATTATAACAATTATTTCATGAGATGATATCAACCCATAAACATATTATATTTGAAATGACACACTATTAAGTCATTTTAATTGAAAATTTATTTATATTAATTTAAAACTTTTGTGGTTTCCAAAAGTGCCCCTCAAATTAATTATAAAAGAGAACCTCCTCTATCCCTCATCACAATAAATTGAGCCTTCTAGATCTATCAATTCCTACACATTTTCCCTCCACATATTCTTAGACATTTCATGGAGATCATGGACTTCCAAAAATTATACCCCTCCAACCCTTAAGAAGATATTTAATTGATGTTCTCCAAAGAAGAGGTAATTGTTTTTACAAACTAATCAAAGTTCATTTCTTCTTACACAAACTATTTATGTGTTTTTTCTTTTATAAAGGATTAAATAAATTATTTCATATATAAGGAGAATTTATAATGATTATGGGAGTAAAATATTCCATCTTTTATCCATCCGATAAAAAAAGAAAGCATTGAGAGTGTGTAAGTACAGCCTATCGTCTCTACACCATGATGTAATCTGATGTTCATCACCTAGTTAATATGATAGGTATAATGATGAAAATATTTGATATGTATTATAATTATTAATTTTTATTGATTATAGAATTATTAATATACCTTCAACTACCATACCCTTTCACCAATATTGGAATGATACCATTGCTCATTCGAACATACGACCTACCGTCTCCATGACATGATGTGATTAATTTTCCATATTCACCATAAAAAAATAATTATAAAAATTATATAATGAATAGATATTATTTCGAGCGCCTTAATACCATTATTTAGATTATGAATCTATATCATATACATAATTGATTATACTTACACGATGAAACATGAAAAAAAATGAAGCAGTTAACACTCCAAACAAGCATAATAACATAATATTTTTAACAAAAGGGTAATATGATTATATATGTGGATCATATATGATAGCATAAATATGAATATGGTTCTAGATTAAATTAATACCATTTTTTAAACCATTATATATATTTTTAAAAATGTAAAAATAATCAAACCTAGGGAAATGATCATATCAAAATCTCATTATTATTCGACATTGTTTCTTTTTAATTATCCACTACGGACTATTTTTTTGTAAATAGTTTCTTAATTTTTTTTCAAAAAAATATTCAATATTATCATAATAAATTTTACATTCTATTTACACCTATCTATATTTTTATGAAACATTTTGAATTGAATCTTTTATTCATTTTCCAAACAAACTAATTTATGATATTTTCTAAAAAAATATGAGTTGAATTTTTTTAGCTTATATGGAGAGAGAGGCTTTATCCACTGACATGACATCATACTATTTTGAATATTCTATTACATGTTTGATATTTCCTTTTTAGATAAAATTTTTCTTTTATAATGGAATGTGTTTTTAAATAAATTATTCCAAATTTTGAAAATGGGAGATTTTCTAAATAATTTTAAATGATTTTGTTATCATATTTTAACTAATGTCATTAACTTTTGTTTAATCTTACTTTGCATCAATATTGATATTATATGGTATCATATATCATATTCTATTAAATGTATTTTTATCTTTTTTAATGGATGTTCTATTTTGATTCCAATCACCTTATTACTTGGAATGGTTTGTGATTATGTTCACTGACTAGGGAATGTTTTTTACATATCATATACAGATTTTTTTTATATTTCAGTGAATTTATTTGAGGAATTATTGAACATAGTATGTAATGTTTGGGGACTGGTATAGTCCCTCGATGAATCTGTAGGTCTCCTGAGACAAACCATATTGTGATTTGGCTGAGGCCATACCCATTTATTTTCACATGTCCTTCCTGATTCCTATATGGTATGTTTAATATTTTGATTATTATTTATTGTAATATTATTATATTTTTATTCATTTCTTTGTGATTGTTTTTTTAGAATATTTTCCCTGGATATGTTTTTTAAATCATGGAATTGTTTATATAGAATTGTTTGATCATCTTCTATTCCAATAACATTATGATTATGTTGTTGATTAAAAGAGATGTGTTTTAGTTTCATACCATTCCATAATTTTTATTTATTATTTCACACAGTGTATAAATCTCCCTACTTATAATCACATATCACCCCTTTCATATGCTTTATTTTTTCCCAGGATCCTAAAAAGTGTACTATGATTTTCAATACTGGGACAATATTGGAAAATAATGGGTTTTTACCAGAGATTACTGTTTTTTATTTATTTCAGTTGTAATATAAGATTCATGTATACATATAGTTTTAAAAAAATACTATAATATACAGCCATTTGGGATAATATCATTTGTACTTAGTACTAATGTAATAATTTGACCTCCAACTATATGCTACAAAGGTTAGTGTCTTTAGCATTGGTATCCTAGAAAATTTAGAATAAACTTTAGAAACTAGATTTATAAAAATATAAACTAGGGTAACATAACCTAATAAGAGACGCTGAGAATATTCCAAATTTAACATATATTGTGAATTTGAGACTAGTGTCTTTGTGCATTCATTTTCATAATATGCTATGTTTTAACTAGTTCAGAATTATTCATTAGGATTCATAACATGATCTAGTTTATGGAAATGTTTAGAAATAGATCCTAGTAGAGGGAATGAAAACTGTATCAACACATGTATTCCATATCGGTATTTCCCTCTTATGAATGATAATGATGTTGGATATTGACCTACAACTATTTCTCAAGAAAATTTTGATATACTGGGATAGCTGAGTTAGTTTATGAAAAATGACCTTACATATATAAATAAAACTAATCTATAAGGTCATCAAGGCATTATGGGTGTTACATATATAATCTAAGGATAATGATTAATAAATTAATTTATGGGGTAAATCCATTCCTCCAATGTAATTTGTCTTCAAAACATTCCCGTCATAAAAATATATATTCCCATGTGGTATGAAGAGGATATTTTAATAACCCTATTTCAAATTTGGCTTTCCTATTAAGGGAATTTAAACCCTTTATTTTTGATGTGCTATTTCAAAATGTGAGGATGAAATTTATTGAGGAGGGGGGGATGTAACACCCATGTATTTTATTATATGTGACTTATTAAAGAATTTTAATTTCTTTTATAGTTTATATTGCACCCAACAGCAAGATTCAATGAACAATGATAAAAAATTAAATATCATTATTTAAATAAGACCATAATATGAAAGATGTCAATTTGAATAAAATGAGAGTAATGAAAGTTTTATGAAATTTATATATTATATATTCAGTAAATTTTTACACACATACTTTAATTTTTATAGGAGTAATATAAGAAAACATCTAATTCCATGAAAAATTCTATATTTTTCTAAAGGAAATTTCTTAAAATATTAATGGATCAGATGTATTAAAAATAAATTTTCCACCTTTAAAATTATATTTGAAAAAATATATATTATTTTATTAATATTAATATAATTTTTTTTTAAATTGTGGGTATTTTATGATACATTTTTTATAATAAATAGTGAATAATGATTCATTTTAATTAAAAATTAATTATTCATAAAAATAATTTATAATTATAAATTATATATTAATTTAGTTTTAATGTAAAAATATATCAATTATACATCTATTAATCCATTTTCTATCATTTGATTTATTTTAATATTTAATTTTGATATAAAAAATATTTCATACTTTTTAATGTTTTCACTTTAAAAAAATATTTCTGACACCAATAATGGAATTAATTTTATCCTAAATTTATCCAATAATGTGCATTTAATTTTTGAGAATAGATTTAATATTTAGAATAATAAGTTATAAATTTACTAAATAGGTCCCTTTTATTTATGGAGAGTATGAATAGTGAACAAAGTAATATTAATTCCCACGGTGAAGTTCAAATTGTCTACAAAGGAGTTTAAAAATATCATAGATGTTATAATATTACCCTCAAATATTTCCTAATTATATTTCATGAGTGGATATCAACAAAAAAATATTTGATATGATTTTATGACCCCATGGATCCACATAGATCATTTTAAAGCTTAAATAAAATTTTAGTTTCAGAGAAGGAAAATTTGTTATTATAATGTTATTAAAATGTATTATATTATTAATATGTGGTAATTCAGGAAAAATATTAGACTAAAAATAGTCAAATTAAAAATATAATGTTTATAACCACCACTATATCATTTTTTAATATCTAATAAATTAATAATCACTTTAATATATTAAAAAATGATGATGCATTAATTTTTTGATTAATTGGAATACAAAATACATGATTACAAAAATATTTAAAACATATAATTATAGATAATTTATATAATCCCAAAAAACTAAATAATATTTACTTTTTACTGATATGTTAAAAGTTTTTCTTCAATGAAATGTTTTTTTAATTTTTTTTTAAAGTCATTCTAATGAATATTATCAAAAAATTTATAATTGTTATGATGGAAAAAAAATTATTTACTGATATAAATTTTTTGAAAATATAAAATTCATAAAAATTAATTAAATTCAGATTAATATGAAATATGTGATTAATTTTTTACATTTTTCATTTTATAGATTTAATACTGAACTTCAACTAGGAAAATTCTTTGTTGTCGTCGTAATGGATAAAGAGATTAAATAAGGGTAAAAGAAAAACATTAAGTGTTGTAATGTGACACAAATATTTATAAAATATTTTGGATGATATTATTTTGACAAATAATAATCAGATCCTAAAAATAAATAACATTGTGGTTATTTTTAAATGAAAATTAATTTATAATAATTAAATATTTTGAGAGTTTCCAAAAGTGTCTGCCCATCAATTATAGAAGGCCACCTCCTCCCTCAGTTCTCCACACCTCCTTGGGACTTATATTTGGACCAATACCTGAATTATTATCATAAAAATATCATTATAAATGTTCTATACATCCAATTATTCCAATAATACCAACCCTAGATCCCATATGAAAATATTTTAATGAAATATGCCGACAAATATGAAATCATTTCTACCATCTCATCCAAGTTCATTTCTTATTATACACTAGCCTAAATTTATTCATTATAAAGTAATAAATAATGTATCATTTATATTGATAGATGATATTATTATTTTTGGAATAACATATTCCACTTTTTATTTATCCTATAAAAACAATCATCAGGCATGTGTATGTATGGCTTAATGTCACCACGTCACGTTGAAGTCTTTTGGTCATCACAAGATTACCTAGATTGGTCTAATAATAAAAATATTAGATATGAATCATAATTATAAATTTATATTTATTATATAAAAAATAATATTCCTTCCACTTTCTTACCCATTCACCAATAATTGAAGGATATCATCCCTCATTCAGACGTATGGCCTACTGTCTCCACAACGTTGTGTGATTCATTCTCTATGTACACCATTCATGGATGATTATAAAAATGTTCATAATGAATAAATTTGTAATATTTTAAAATAATAAAATTTTGTAAATAATATAACTATATCCTATTCACATGAATCCATACATACATGATAAAACGTGCAGAGGAAATGAAGTACTTAACACTCAAAATAGGGGTACTAACAAAATATTATTATCCAAAGTGTAATAAGATGATATAATAGGATCATATATTATATCATAAATATAAATATGGTTTAGTAATAAGATAATTAAATCAATAAAAACATTATATAGGAGTTTCATAGACATATAACAGAAATCATACCTAATGTATGGGTTATTTCATAATATCATTATTTCTCAGGATTGTTTAAATTTATGTCTCAACTGGGTAATATTTTCAAATATGTCCATGTTTTATAAAAATTATTTCAAATATATTTTTAATGATATATTATTAATTTTAAATGAATTTTTACCCATGTTTTAATTTTCCCAAAATGGGTTGAAAGGAATCTTTTTTTCCATTTTCTAAATGATGCACATTATGACATTTTTGAAGAAAAAATACGGAAGAGATTTTTTAAGATTATGCATCATCATTAGCCATTTATGTCATAATGAAACCATAATAGTTTGAAACTTAATTTAAAATTTTAAAATGTTCCTTCCAAAGATGTTTTTTCATTTTATAAATGAGCGTATTCAAGTATTACTAATTAAAAAAAGAATATTTCTCCCAAAAAAATCACTGACATTGTTAGATTATTTTATTCTAGGTCAACACATTTTTTTACTATTATTATTCATTATTATTGATCTATTATCATAACACCTACCATGTTTTATGAAAATATTTATGGTCATATGGACTATGTTTGTCCCATTTGGCACCATTGATCATATAACTTAGAATGGTTTGTGGTTATCACTACTGATTGGTGAAATTTATTAACATTTCACACACACACACATATATATATTTATATGTTTTTATATTTCACCCTAATCTTATTATAAATGAAATAAAATTATTATTTTATGAGAGTTTTCCTCTATATACCCTTGATTCATCATTGGGTATCATTAGAGATACCATTTTTTGGATTTGGTCCAGGACTTACCATTGTATTCTCAAATGTCTTGGATGAGGCCTCAATGAAATTTTTTAGATTTAAAATATTATTTATTTCATTATTATGAGATTTTTTATTGATTTCCATTTTATTATTTAGTTATTATAATGTAAATCTATAAGTTTTCTACCTCATGGAATTTTTCATATTGCATTATTCGATAATATTTTTCTCTGATCATATTATGTTCATTTTGTTGACTAAATGGAATGAGTTTCTGCTACATAATGATACACAAGGTATATTAATTATATATTTCACATTAGACATACCTTTATTGATTATAGAATATCACACCATTTTTTGTTTTATTTTTCCCCAGGATCTGATGAATTGATTAATAATTTACTAAGAAGATATGATTTTGGTAAATCATTATTTTTTCAATGGGATTGATATATTGTATTTTTTCAGTTGTAATATTGGATTAAATTTTTTATATATTTTTTCTAACTACTAATCTTTTATTTACTTTGGGAGATGATCTTGTGTACTTAAAAAAATATAATACAGTAACCATATAATCTAAGATAATAGGTTTGGGTTTATAATAGTTGGTATCCATGCAATATTACTAGAAACCTTAGAAACAATATTTATAAAAATATGGATTAGGGAAATATAACATAATAGGTATCATTGATAATACTCCCTAAAAACCCAAGATTATTTTTTTTGATATTATTTATTCATAAATCGTCAATTTATGTTAAATTTTTAACTATTTTTAAATTATAAATTCTTATTCATAACCTAATCTATTATATTCCATTTTTTATAAAAGGCACCTAGTGGAAGGAATGAGAATTGTATCAACATATGTAATCAATGTAGGGGTTTCACTCTTATACAAGATGTTGATGTTGTAGGTGGAGATGCAATTGGTGATGATAAAATTATAACTAACATGGATAGCTGACTCAACCCATTAGGAATAATGCTAAACATATAAAGTATCTAGATCCAAAATGTGTATAAATAAAGTTTATCCCCTTTGTGAGACAAAAAACTCCTTTATCCAATAGGAATAAAATTCTATTTTTAGTTGAGTAAGGAATATGATCATAGAGAAGATATTTATTTATTTGGGAAGTAATGAAATGGAAAAGTCTATCATATAGTTTTCCATATATCATTAGATGAATATCAATAATGGTCATTGATTTAAAATACAACGGAGGAGGAGGAAATATAAAACATGTAATAGATGGATTTTAATCATATTTTCTTAAAAAAATATTTTCCCCATGAAAAGTGAGAAGATATAGAGGGGAAATTTCTGAGTGTAATGAAAATGTATCTTGAAGATGTTTCTATGTAAGAATACAACATTACATGTTTATAAATTCATGATATGGCCTATATATTGAATCCAATGATCATGATTGATCAATTATTTTATGGGTTAATACCTTTCTTCTAAATGGAATTTGTCTCCCAAACCATCTTATAATATGATGATATGGTTCAATGTTCTATGATGAAAGATATAGAATTTTCTCAGTCTTATGAAATTATGTGTAATCAAGATAAGAAGAGAATGGTGGGAAAAGAAATTGTTAAAGGGAAAAAGAGGAAGAAGGTTTTTCACAAAAGTAATTGTGGGAAGAATCACACTCGTACTTGCCTAATGAGAATGGGGGTATGATACATGTGTGGAGACAAAGGTCACAAAAAAATTATTGTAAAGGAAAGAAATATTTTTTAAATATAAATTGATTCCCCTATATATATATATGGGTAAATACACAAATGAATGCCCCATTCATCAAAAAAATATAGATCTGATGAACAAAGGCATCATGTTCAGGTTTATGAATTTATTATAGTATTTTTGGAATAATTATCTTATTTTATATGTTTATATGAATCATATGATATATTAGGTGTGTATTGTAGTATTTCCCCTTTAAGAATTTGGAAGAATTCATTTTTTCAATAAGGTTTTAAATGTGGTAAAGGTATTCATATATTTGGTATGTGAAAAATTGTTCTACATTTTGTCGTTTGAAAAAAAAACGTAATATAAAATTGATTATGGAAATTTAATGACCTTCTGATTTAAATTTTGGACAGTGAATTTGAAATTATGTATTTTGGATGAGTCTTATGATTGGAATGGATTAAGTCACATATTGGGTATTATTGTTTTTGGGTCCATTATTAATTAATGGATACTATATGATGACCATTTTGGTACAATTAAACATTTAGAGGATAAAGTAAATATTTGTGGACCTTGTTATTCATCCAAATAAATTTAAGCATAAAATTAATCTTGAATATACATCTTATTTTGTATGAAATGATGTTAAAATAAATCCAATAATATCAAAATGATGTGATTATGGTCATTTTGTAGAATGTAAGCATGTATGATTATTTTCTCAAGTTCTTTTAAGAATTTTAAAAGATCCCCTTTAATATATGAAAATTATTTTGGAAATAAAATTTTTTCTTATTTACTTTTATTTCATCTTTTAATCGATTAAATATAAACATATTTCTAAGGGTTATTTTTCAAATGACCATGTTCTCTATCACTCTCTATCAAATCATAGTACTTAGATTTCTCATCCATGTCTATGTTTTCACATCACACTAATTTTTTATTATTTGAATGCCTTTTTTATTAACATTCAGTTATGTTTCCCTCATATTACGAGTATGTTTTAGTAACCCTATTTCAAATGTGTGTTTCCCGTAATGTAATTTTAAATTATCTTCCTTTGAATTTTGATGTGAAATTTAAAATTTAGGGGACATAATTTATTTAATAATGGGAAAATATAACACCCCGTGATATTATGATATTTCTATTTGACATAAATTTATATTTATTTAATAGATTACATTTCACAAAACACTGTGCACAAATGAACTATTATATACTCCTTAATATCATTATTTTTACACACCCGTTATAACATATGCATTAAATTGGTGGGAATGAAAATTTTTAACCATATTATGAAATTTTTATATATTATATTCCATGAATTATTTTTAAAATCATCCAATATATTTGACAATTAATAATATTAGTATAAAAATTACGCCTAAAAATTTATATTTTTTAACGCGGTTTTTCCACATATTAATGGATTACTATTTTTAAAGCTAAATTTTATAAATTATTTAAATTATATTTTAATAAATAAACAGAATTTGTTTATTCTTAATATCAAAATCTACTTTTTTCAATTTTTTTGTATTTTTATGATAAATTTCATTTCTAAGGAAGAGTGAAAAATACTGTATTTTGTTTTAAAATTGATTTTTCTTCTAAATAAATTATAATGATAAATTAAATTTTATTTTGGTTTAAATTTAAAATTTGATATATTATAAAAAATATAATCCATATTAGGTAGGTATAATAATTTTAATATTTAATATGGATATAATGTCATTTCAAATGTTAAACATTTTTACATTAAAAACGGATTCCCTCAACCCGTCATCTAGATGAATTTTAAATTAATTCTTTACCATTATGTTTTAAAATTTTTTAAAAATTTATTAAATATTTTGATTCATATGATTTAAATATTTTTAAATTTTATCCCTTTTATTTATTTAAAATATGAATTGTTAACTAAATAATTTTTCCCACAATTATGTGTAAATTGGGTAATTACGAATAAGACATATTATAAATATTATCAAGATTACCCTAGAACTTGTATTAATTTTATTTTAAAAGTTATTTTCCACCAAAATAATCATTGGGATTATTTTATTCTCTGTTTTACCTACTTGTATGAAATCAATCCTTTTTTAGAATTTTTTTTATAAAAATTCGAATATTTCATACTCATGTTTTTAAAAAGAGATTATATTTTTAATATACTTTAATATAGACCACACCTTCAACAATAAATAATCATCTGAAAGATAAATTTTTCATATCCAACTTGGTAATTCATTTCTAATCTCTAATAAATAAATAATTAACTTAAAGGCATACACAATGATGATGAAATAATTATTTAATTAATGGAAATTTCAAATAAATGATAATATAAATATTAAAATAAATATAATTTCATACAACTAATTTCATCCATTAATTTTATATAAAACAAATACTTGTTAGTAATATGTTAATTTTTTTGTTCAAAATTATTTATTGATTTCTGTAAAATTCAATGTAAAGAATAGTGATAAAATTTTAATTAATGTTATATTAAAATAAATTATATTTTACTAATTTCTATAATATTTATAAAAATATACAATTCATCCAAAATTTTTAAATAAGGTTTAAAATTTAATCAATTATTTATTTATGTTTTTTTTAATTTTATTGTAAAAATATTTAACATCAAACGCTAAAAATCCATGTTATCGTGGTAGGAGTTAAATAGATTAAATAAGGGTTAATTCCAAAATATAGGGCTATTAATATGACCTAATACTATCTAAATATTATAGTTTAAGAGTATTTACCACCCAATAATAATCATATATTCTATATAAATCACATCATATGAATTTTTAATGGAAATTCAATTTATATTAATTTAACATTTTGAGGGTTTCCAAAATTTCACATCACTTCAATTATAAAATGGAACCCCCTCTATCTCTTCATCATGCCACAATTAGAATTAAATTTCAAAAAAAACATTACAATTTATCCTCCCAAAATACTTATCCTGATTCTTGGGATCCAATACATCCAAAAATACAAACACTTGATCCCTTAAGAATAGATTTAAAGTAAGTCCATCAAAAAGAGGTAATCATTGTTACCAACACATCCAAGTTTATTTCAACTTATAGTTCCTCTTCATTTGTTGTTTCCTTGATAAAGTAAAACAATACAGTATAATATTTAGCGTGATATGTTATTATGATTATGGGACAACCATATTCTACTTTTATCCATCCTAAAAAAAATTAATGTACCATGTGCGCATACATACAACTTATCGTCTCCATGCCATGGTGTAATACGTAATTCATCAACATTTTACATTGATTGAATAATGTTGGAAATAATAGATATATATTTTAATTATAAAATTATATTTTTTCAATAAAAATTTTTCTTCCATAAATATCCTAACCCTTTCATCAATAATGGAATGATACAATCACTCGTGTCTATTTACAACATGTTGTCTTTATGGTGCGATGTGATTTATTTTCCATGATCACCATTCCAGAATGATTATAAAAATTTATATAATGAATATATATGATAAATATAACATTTAAAAAAAATATATGATGTAAATATATCATACTCACGAGAATCAGGGCTAACATGATGAAGCATGCATAGGAAAATGAAGTTATTATCACTCAAAACAAGGATAATAACGAAATATTATTAAAAAAGGGATGTTAGATGATATAAAATTGTATTATATTATATAAAATTTTTTAATAGGGTAATTTTATAAATTAATAACTTTTTTTAAACCATTAAAAAATCATTTCAGATATGTAAAAAGTTTATCCGACTTATGGTATGGGTTATTTCACAGTCTCATTATTATTCGGTGTTGTTTATATATATGTCTCCGCTGGGGAATATTTTTTTCCATGTATATGTTTTCAAAAACATTTTAACTATTTTCCTATGAATGTTTAAAGCCATTTTTCTCATGTTATTATTTTCATAAAATGGTTTGAAGGAATATTTTTCCCTTTCCCAAATAATGTACTTTATGATTTATTCGAGAAAAAAATACAGAAAAAATATTTTTAAACTCCTAAGGTATGAGTGTATTTTTCCACCTACTGACACAATATTATTATGAACATTCCTCTAAATGTTTAAAATGTTTTTTTAATGATAATATTTTCTTCTATAAATGAGAAATTTTATAATTAAATTATTTCATTGTAAAAAATGTATAATTATCTCAATAATTTCCACTTATTTTTAATCTATTTTCATTTATATAATCACCATTTGTTTTATGTTATGATACATTTATATTGATATATTATGATATCATCAACCATATTCCATTAAATGGTTTATGTTAATTTGGACTATTGATGTGCTATTTTTATACCATTCACCATATTATTCTAAATAGTATGTGATTATGTTTACTAATTAGGGAATGTTATTTACATTACCCATGTATATGAATTTTATAGTTCTCCCCATTCATATGAAGAATGAATTGGTCTTATTATGTGATGTTTGGGACCTGATTTATCCCATTTATGCATCGTTATGTTTTAGGAGACAACCCGTATTTTGATTGGCTTGAGGTCTTACCCACGTATATTCAGATGTCTATGCTAAGGACTAAATGGTATGATTAAGATGTCCATCATTATGCATTCCATAATTATGATATTAGTTATTGATTTCCATGTGATTATTTGTTTAGTATAATTTCCATTGATATTTATATATTTCATGGGATTATTCATATTGAATTATTCATTTATCTTTTTCCCTAACCATATTAAGATCATGTTGTTGATTAAGTGGATGGTGTTTCCATTACATAACATTCCATAATTATTTTATGATATATATTGTCATATTCATACCCTTATTGGGAATATATTCACACAAATTTATTATGTTTTAATTTTACTCAGGATCCCTTGAAGGGTTTTAATATTGACTATATTGGAAGGATCTTTTTAAATAATGGTGTTCTCAAAGGGATTGTGATGTTTTATTTTTTCTATTATAACATATAATTAAAGTATGTATCCATTTTTACAAGACTAATAAACTATTCTATAATTTGGAATATGATCACATGTACATATTACCAATATAATAACATAACCACCATTTTTGGGCCTGTGGGGTTAAGGTCATTACAATAAGTGTCACTCTCTTATTTTAAAAATATATAATATTTTATGATAATGATAAAATAATATTATTATATAATAATTTATTTAAAATATGAAATAATTATTATATCGTGGTAATTTATTTTTATTTTTTAATGATGATGTAATTAGAGTAAATATGTATGCAACTCCAACTCAATGTTTTTTCAGGAAGTATAAAAATATTGAAAATGATTTAAAAAAACTAAATAGAATATTTTTTGTGTGAGTTAGTGTCCCATTAATTCAAAAACAAAATATAACATACTAGATATGTTTTATAGGTTAATTTTCTTATTAATTTTCATTAATTCTGTTTTAAGATTTAAATTCAATAAATAGTTTCAAATATTATATCAATGATATTTTATAATAATTAATTCTATATTAAACTACTTTCAATTATTTAAAATTATTATTTTTTCAAAATTCAGATGAATCATGTTTAAAATTTCTTCTATAAACCATTTATTTATTACATACCCTTTATTTGTAACATTACTAACAACTAAAAATTCTATAAAATTTATATTTATGTAATGTTCAAAAGGTTTAATAGGTAGTTAAATATGTAAATGATGTGAAAAAACCCCAAAACCTATCAAAATGATATTTTGTGAGATTATTTAGATCAATAATCATCCATGCCTCAATTTTTCCTTAAACAACAGTTTATTTTAATTTATTACATTACAAAATTACAAGAGTTCCGCCAACATCACTTATAAAAGGGAACCTCATGTTTATTATTTCTCACACAGTTTGTGAAATATATCATTGAAAATGCCTATGAAAAGTAATTCAAAAAATACATCCTGATTTTCCAGAGTCTGTATTATTATCATAATAATATCCTAGATAGGATTTAGGTATAAACCTAAAGTGTTTTTCAAATGACGATGCTTAATATTTAACCACAGACATTCATTTTATTTCTTCTTATAGATTTTTCATAAAATTTTCAACCATGATGAAGTAAAAATATAATTATTCTCCATATATAGATATTTAATTACTTTTTGAGCATGAAAAAAATTCAACTACTCTTCTATGTAATGGGACACAAAACTATTGTTATTGTTTGCGGTAGACAATAATCTCACGAACTAGTTCAACTCATTTTCCATCACCACCTCCCACAAATATTTATAATGATGGATTTAAATTGTATATTTTATATTAATAATTATTTATCATTAAAAATTATAACATATCATACACTATCTTATTCTTCATCTATTGAAAAATTATAATTTCTTTTATGCATATGTGTGGACGACCACCTCAACGAAGCGATGTGATTCATTTTTCATCAGACATCAAATGAATGATATATATTTATTTTAATTTTTTTAAAAAATATTAAATTTATGATTATATCATTATTTTTAAAATATAAAATAATACTTACATTCTTTCCATTATGATCGTTGAATAATTGGAAATGTATCACATATGTGAATATGGTACCACAAGAATTATAAAATAATTATTTTTATGACCATCATTAATTATTTCTTATAAAAGTATAATAGATATTAAAAATGGAAATTATTGTCCATTATTATTCTGGAGATGATTTTATAATTACCTCTTTAACTATAGTCAACCGTCCATTGTCATTTTGGTTAAATGTTCCAGATATAATCAAAACATATAATGTGAAATAATTGATTTAGAAAATTATTATAACAATATAATAAAATATAATAAATAATAATAATGAAAATGGTTTTTAATAAATTATATACTTAAAATAATCCTACTATTCATGATGAAAAATGAAAAACATGACGAGTCTAACTCATGGTAAGTGATACATTCCCATAAAAACATCGTTTAAAATGGTTTACATAAAAAGTTTCTAAATATTTTACTTCTAAATCTGAATTAATAATATTTTTTAAAAATTTATTTATATGGATGAAAATTAAATATAATAAATATATATTTCTCTTTTGATATTCATTAATAGGATTTTAGAGGTAATTATTTTAATTTCATATAATGAATGATTTATTATTTTCTATAAAACATGAAATGGGAATGTTTTATTTTTCCAAGTATTTTGTCAATGGATTTCCCCCCACTAAATCCATTTTATTATATATTTATTTATTTATATAATTACACTATTTATTCAAATAAAAAGACTACTTCCCATTGATTCAGGTATTTGAGTTTTGAAAATGGTTTTTAAAGGGAATAGTTACTTAATTATATAAAATTCTTTTCTGTATAAGTTTAAAAGAATTTAGCATGGGATTTATGATGACAAGGAGGAGGTTGAAAATTTTATATTCATGATATGGTCCTTATAAATTGTTTATTATTATTGGAGATATTTATATATATCTCCAATGCATTGGGTATGCTTATGTTTTCATGATAATTATGTTGTATGTGGAAAATATTTGTTATTACAATTATAAGAACAATGTTATGGGTGATACAAAGATGATATCCAATTTAACCTACAAGAAATATATATTCATTATAATTAATTATCAAGGAAATATTTTTATTTTAAAATGTAATATTGTTTTCATTGGAAATATTATTCCCTGTAATGGTATATAGAACTAGTTTTATGAAATTCTTTCAAGTGTTGTCATATGTTCAAAGAGAACATCATGATTATTATTTTTCATTTAAGCATTCTTATAATTTTTTTAATCAATATATTTGACTAATACATTATTGTTCAGGTGTTTGTAAATGATTATTTTATCTCAATATTATTATTTTAAATGGGAAAAAAATTTATTATCTCATATTAATATAATAAACTTTTAGTTTTTATTCCTTTTGTTTTTTATGCCCCATTCGGATTTTTTGTTTTAATCCGTCGTTTTAAATTAAATTTCATTTTTTTCATGCATGAGTAGGGGAAAATTATTTTTTAATATATTTAAATTTTGATGTTATGTCATGAAAACAACAAAAAATTATATCATAAAAAAATTGCGTTGGGGAGAAAATGAAATTTATGTTGATGTTTCCACCTTCAGATATAATGTTTAATTATACTGGTTATAACCTAAATAAATAAATATATAAACCTTCAATATCCTAAAATTTATATAGAGTAAAATATTGATATAAAAATCATTATGAAATGTTATATAGTCAGGTATTTATACTTGATCAACACATTTTTTGATGCCACATATGTTACCATTGGAAATTCAGATTTAATTTCTTTGTTTTTTATTGATTTAGTTTGTAGAAAGATGGAATATTCAAGTTTTAAATTTGACTAGGAAGGCCTAAAGTATAATATAGTGATCAAAAACATTATTTATAAAATTTTAATACGATTCGGTCATGCCTTCGACATAGTCATCAACCACACAGCTAGGTGAAGAATGACTCCACATCCCCTTTTTTGGTATCTAAACCCATATTTGTTATACATATTGAGTGTTAATCACTTAAGGGACAATAATAAATGTGGTTTTGGGGTAATCTTCCTATATAAAATTATATTATTTTATTTTATTTAATGGTTTACTTGTGATTTATAGTATAACATGTTTTTTATGTAAAATATTTTATTTCTAGAAAATTATTATTGTTTGAAAACTAATGATTTAATAATAAATTGTAAAATTGTTTTTTATTTCATGCCCATGTTTTCTAAAATGGATATGTGTTTATAAAAACATGAAAAAACATTTCGGTTCCATGTTAGTTAATTATATAAATGTAATGATTTTAATTTTTTGAATCATGTATTTAATAAGGCTTAAATGTTTTAAAAGAATTTTATTTTTATAAGAATATTATACAATTATTCTTTTTATTTTTATGAAAAAACACATGATTTTTTTTTCAATATACACTCTATAAAAGAAAATTATTTTAAATGTTTATGAAATTAAAAAGGAGATTCCATTTTCTTATAAAATCACAATTATATGGAATTTTTTTACAATCATTATAGGATGTTTGAGTATAGGCTTATTTTAAAAACATTCAAACAATTTATATGTAATTCAAGATAGAAATGATGTATATTTGTCACGACCTATCCTAGAGGGGGTCATTCCATAAATATCGCATGCCCACCACTGATAGGACAAGGGCTGACGACTTGATCTGATTATGTATTCCCCACAAATGGGATGCATTTACCATAGTATATGTACACATTCACACATCTCCAAGACCAAAATGATTAAATTTAATAACACTAAATATACAATGCACACATACACTATGATACCCACCACAATGTATGGCAATAGGAAAACAAGAATATAAATAGGTCCAGAATACAAGGCCACCAAAAGAAAGAGTCTTCCATGTAAATTAGAATGTTCTGGAAGCTCATCTGCAAAAACCCTACATTAAGGGTTGGTACAGAAATAGCTGTCTGATGTCACTGAATCACAACATTTCTATCTGCCCTCTGTGTAAGAACCACCTAGCCTTAATTCATCAAGGACTCTGTCAAGGTGTTGATGTTCTTAATTAGACACAATATGTGAAAGTATAACTTGTATAGGGGTGAGAAAAAAATACTCATTAGGGACCCTAAAACCAAAAAAGTAATAAAACTATGAAATGCATGACGTACACCACAAAAGAAACACATTATATACACCACAATGGAGACACACGAAGTACAATCAATACGGTCAACTAACAATGGTATAAGTCTAAATCATGAATAGTAGGATTTCTCATTATAGTTAACAAATCACCCAATCTACATGATTCTATATGTTTTGACATTTCATGGAGCATCGATGGTGCACAGAGAATCTATTACGCAGAGAGCATCAATGGTGTACGGAGCGTCGACAGGGCCTAGAGTAGCAATGGCAGTAGGGGAAGCGATGGCACATGGAGTGTCATTGGCACATAGAGCTTTGATGATGCTTGATGCATCAATGGATCATGGAGAATCGATGAATCATAATGAATCAATGGTTCATATATCCCCCAAGTCACATAGTCACTGTGATTACATAGTCACAATGATTTCATAGTCACAGCCAGCCATAACACTCTTCTCATAGTGTGCTCATTTCGGGAAGACCATCTACTATAGTCATTAGTCCATCTGAAAACACCCATATATACTCAATTAGTTTACCATAAAATTACAATCTTGTCTCAAGGGTACCATCGTTGTAAACAACACCGTAAATAGACACATAGTTTGAATGATGTGGATAATTTCGTAAAAAGGGTCTTGTCCAATCTGGGTCTGAACCGACCATACATGGTTCGGCCGACCTAACCCAACCTGGTCAATCTATCCCGGCCTAAAATAGCCCAGCCAATTGGTCCATTGGGCCACCAGAGTATCCTAGTTCTCCAACCTAGCCGTTGTCACACTAGCCAGTTTTGATCTACCATACATGACCCACTCGGGCCGTGTCCCTCTAGTCTATGGGGTTTCCAAACCATGTGGCCAAATGGCTCCCCAAGTTAGTGCAACTTCCACCATCCATATCCCCCATCTGCATCGTGAATTCTTTCCATGGCCCTTGGTCACCACCCACACCTTCTACTGTCATGGGGGACTTGTAGTCGAACCATCACCACCTACTCTGGTGGTCACTTCTGGGGTGACCGCCGTCCTCTTCACACCCATATGCAGCAGACTCCGCTAACATCCTTAGTTATGCAGGTCATCTCTATTGCTCAGATTCATTGTTTTTTAAAAAAAAATCCTTATCTATGATCCTCATGTTACAATCTTCACAACATTGGGAGTTATATGTCTTTCCATCAATTCAGGGGTATGATCGTGCCCAGAACCACCCAAAAACATTTAGATGGGGATCATAGGTTTATAATAGAGAATAACTTGTAGAATAGAGGGATAAATTCACATAGAAAAGGTTTATAATCATTGGAAAAGCATTAATGGGCATTTATCTAAATTTATGGAATTTGGGTTAGATTTAGATTAGATCATATCCATCTAACATAGAAAATATTCCCTCTTACAACATACCATTGATCTATGGGATAATATATTTTTGGATTTGTCCATATTGGTCATGAATGGGAAAAGATGAAATGACAAAGGGTTCCACATCCTACAAATAGGTCGGATCAGTTGTTGATGATGAATAGTGTTCTATGTCATCTTCGATCCTCAATCAGCCGAAATTCATCATCATTAGTTGAAGAGGTTATTCTCTCTATGAATTTGAGGAATTTCTAGGGTTATGGCGATAACCATGGATTCTTGACTATATGGATTAATTGAAAAAAAACCCACACAAAATCAAATAAAATATTTTCATTCAAATATTTTATTGAAGGTTACATAAAATTTCTAACCATCACAGTAGACCCATGACAGTCAATGTTAGGATCCACCCAAGGTAATTCTGTTACTTTGAACAAAATAGTGCCTTCAGATTTCAGATTCGGGCATGTGTTCAGTGTTTATTCCTATTTAATTATGAAATAAATTTCACACATTATTAAAAAAATACTAATTTTTTTCACCGAATCATTCTGAACACAGAATGGCTATGAATCTCCCAAAATCTCTAAATCTAGTCTCAATATTTTTCAAATTTATTTATAAAATAAAACTAGAAAAATCCAAGTCATTATATTCACTCCTCCTTAGGGATTTACATCCCCAAAATCCAAAACAAGGGCTACTCAACAAAAAGATTAGGGTACTAAGCATGAATCTAGTTCTCTCGCTCCCAGGTGTTATCCTGGAGAGTCCCATGCTACTAGTGAATTCACACCATAAGATTTGACCTCCGATGAAGGATCTTCTCCTACTAATCCTTGATCCCCATCAAGTACTCCCAAAAAATTCTCCCCATCATCAAAGTACTACTCTCCCTAGTAGATGGGGTGTTATGGATCATGCATGTACTTCTTCAGTTGCGACATGCTGAAGATATCATGCACCTAATGCAACTATGGGGGTAGATCTTGGCAGTAACCCACCTCCCAAACTCAATTTAGAATCTTAAATGAGTTGATTTGTGATAGATATAACATTCCACCACTACCTAATAATTGAAATACCCATCGAGGTGAGACCCAAATAAATATAATGTCTCCATAATCAAACTCTATTGGCCTCCATACAATGTCAACATATGATTTATTCTGGATCTATGCAGTCCTCATCCACTGATGGATGATCTACAACTTCTTGGTGGTAGCCCATACCAACTCTAGACCCATGAGTGACGACTCTACTGGTTCTCTCCAAGAAAGTGTTCAATGACATGGTTTTTAATACAAGGTCGTGAATGGTGCCATACTAATTATGGAGTGGTAGCAATTGTTATATTCAAAATGAACTAGAGGTATGGTGTCTTTGAACTATAGCCGAAGTCTATGATAGAAGCACATAACATGTCCTACTAATCATAGATGGTCATCTCCATATGGAAACCTGTTTGGGGATGAAACACCATGCTCAAGAACAAAAGAGTCCAAAAAAGATCATGCAATCCCATCAATAATCGAGATGTGAAATGAGCATCAGGATCTGACATGATCTTTGATGGAACACCATGATGTCTAATTATGACCAGCATGTAAGGGATTCCCATGATCTCTACTGAGCTCTGCTCAGGAATTGGTAGGATGTGGTCCCACATGGCGAGTTGGTCAATGATCACCCATATGGTATCATTCATCCTAGAAATATGCGGTATACCAGTCGTGATGTCCATCGATATTACATTCCACTTCCACTCTAGCGCCTCAAGTTGTTGGGTCAATCCCACTGGAACAGGGTGCTCATGTATCACATCCTTGAAATTGAGGCATCAAGAAACGAACTTTGCCACTGCCTTCATCATCCATGACAACTAGTACTAACATCCAAAGTCCAAATACATCTTTTATTCTCCATGATATACCACCAAAGAGGAATTTTAGAACTCTATCAGGACCTCCTACCACAACATCACTGGAACTACTATGCACCCTCTGAAGAGAATGACATGCTCCCCACTTTTCTAATATCCATTAGGGGCATGCCCTATAGTCATCTGATCATGTAATGTCTCACAGTCAATGTCTCAAAAAATTTCATCCCTAACCCAGTGTAATCTTGGAGGGGTGGAAAAAAATTTATGGAGGTAAGCAAATCATTCTCTATCCACACAAGATATATGTAAGGTGGACAAATTTCTTGATTCCTCACTCAGAAACCACAAATGGGATCTTCTACTGATGGCATCCACCACTACATTCCCATTCCTAAGAGTATAAAAACATTCATAGTCATAGTATGGGATACACTATATCTATTGTCTATGTATCATGTTTAGATCATTCCCATAAAATATACACCTGAGTCTATTGTGGTCAAAGTAGAGGGTAAACCACTCTTCGATCTGGTAGTGTCGCCATATCTTCAATGAGAAGACTGTAGCCTCTTTATCATGATCATGGGTCAATTATATTTATTCATGAAACATCTACAAGTGATAATAATTAGAAATCACCACTTTCCAATACATTGGGAAACAACCAATCCCAATCACGGATGCATCACATTACAGCATCTACTAACACCCTCCTCCAATAATCTCAAGATGGTGGTGCTCATTAATCACTTCCTCATCTCCTGAAATAACATCATAAATTTCATTGTCCACATGAAAGGATGTAACTTCAATGTCAAGGCTGTCAATGCTGCTGATACCCTAAAAAATTCAAGTACAAACCTCCAATAGTAACTAACCAAACCCAAAAAACATCACACCTCAGTAACACTCCTAGGTTGTTCCCATGCTTGAACCACTTAAATCTTCACTGGATCTACTAAAACTCTAGACTCTAAAATGACGTTTCCCAGAATGTAGACCACCCCAATCTAGAACTAAAAGATAGAGACCTTACCCTAATGATGGTTCTCTTAGTTTGTGTATCTTTCCATCCTTAAGTGTATCTCATGCTCTTCCTCGTCCACCAAGTACACAACAATTTTGTTAATTAATACCATGATGAACCAATCTACATAAGGATTGAAGATTATTTTCATAAGTCCCATGAAAATTTTCATGGTATCCATCAAGAAAAAATAAATCAATAATTTCTCAGAGTGGTTATATCAACATCTAGAGGCTCGCTTCAGTGTACCCTCATCTCGTACATGAAGCTGAAGATAGCCAGATCTGATGTATATCTTAGATAACCATCTAACACCCTTTAGATAATAAAATATGTCATTAATCTTTGGTAGTGGAAAATTATTCATCACAGTCACCTTGTTAAGGTTTCATAAGTCCACACATAATCTCAATATCCTTTCATCCTTCTTGGAAAACAATACTAGGGCCCCCCAATGTGAAACACTATGTCTCACAATTCCATTCCTCTATAAGTCCTCTAGTTTTACACATAACTCACAGTGTTCTATGGGATCCATCTGATATTCGGGTGTAAATATAAGTGTCATTCCATGGAACAGATCAATGTATAAGTCAAGCACCCTAGTGATAGGAAATCCAGGGACATCCTCGGGAAATATGTCTTCATACTCATCCACATCTGAAGGGAACTAAGGGCTCATATATTTTTATAGAGTGGAGTTTAATATAGTCCACTAGTGTGTGATCAGATCACCCTCAAATGTGTGAGTCCATCTTATCATTCTCATGTTTCGTTTTCACTGAAAAAGGAAATCCTAGTCCCACTTATATGGACACACCACACTCAATTCCTAAAATAATCAATCTTGTCATGTAATATGGATAAGAAGTCCATACCAAGAATGATGTCGTAACGCATCGATGCTTCCACCAAGAGATCCTAATCAAATCTTTGTCCCCCTAGTGTGAGGGTACACTTCTAGAACCATTGTGTCATCATTTAATATTTCCCCGTAGGAGTCCTTAAGTGAAGGGATTAGTTTAATGGTACCACTAGAATCACTGAGTACCGAACAAGGGTTCGAGGGAGAATAGTGTGAATAGAACCTATGTCTATGAAAACTACATATAAGGTGGAAATAACCCATATTATACCTCTAATTGTGTCTATATAATCAGGTCCATAAGCCTCCATTTTCTTGATGTCAGCCTCTTCACTATCCACAAGAACACTAAGCTCACGGTGGACAACCTAGGGTGGTGGTGGTAGTACCTGGGACTTTCAGAAAACTCATACCACCCGACCAAATACTGTTTCAATCCCGATACCCTATGGACCACTCTACTCTTGCCTCTTTCTCTACCTTAGTGGTCCCTCAATCATCTGCTAATCTATTGCATAACGAGGTGATAAACCTCTTGCCATGTGTGGCTTACTGCCGTGTGAGTATCATAACCTATATTTCAGATAAATATCTCTTCCCTGGGATCCTCACACCACTAATCTGTTATCATGGGGTCTTCCCCTAGAGTGCTTGACCCTCTTGGCTCACTAAGTCTACTGTAAGCTACACACCGATGAAAACTCAACTACCTCATGCCTACTGGTAGCTCACACTATAGGTGCCTTCTCTACTAGAAATATCTTCAATAACAGGTCTCACTACTATATATTGTATATATAGAAACGTTAATTGATAACAGGGATGCCTTGATCTCCCTGCATCATCCGTGCTCGAAGGTTAGGTCCCAGATGAATAGGTCTTGTACCGTATCAATGATGTAGCAAAAATGTTCCATAAATCTCACTAAGTGCTCTACAAATGTTTGACTGCCTGTAGTAGAAATTTTTTCTCTTGTATACTCACACAGCGTAACATCGTGGGAATGAACTAGACCATGAAGAGACAAATTAAGTTCGGCTAAGTGAGGTTTGTCTCCTTATTCATTTTAATCACTAAGATCCACCATCTCCCCACTAAGACATATAGAAGACTCAAAGCTAGGACTCCTATCTGATCAAGAGGCATCCTCACAAGTTGGAAGACATTCGTAACCACCTACGTCTAATCCTTAGTTGGATGGGGGGTCGAGCTCACCCTTGATCTTGGGATTTCGCTACATTTGGAACTCATACAATGAAAAAATCCTAATTTTATCTTCTATCAGTAGCGTTTGTAGTAAAAAAACTCTATGAGTGATGGTATAACTATTACACCACCCTGGGGTCCTATATCCAGTAATTGTCCTTATACAGATGCCTCATCAATAGGTAGATCATCCTTGTGATCATGCATCAAAATCATTTTGGTTATATACATGGGGGAATCATGACATTGATTAAGATGTACCACAATTAGTAGAGTATACCTTGTGAGATGAAATTGAACCAAGAAGGGCTTGATAACACACTCAATACGATATGATGCATGTACCATTTATTCTCCCTGAAACATGTTTCTTCCTTTACCGAGTCCAAAAGGGGAATTTAGAGTCATGGTGTATGGATACATTGGCCACCACACCAGCACTCGAGTACATGGTCTGAAATCCAAACTCAAAATAGTAAACATTGTTTCCCTAAAACAATATCACATAATAATGGATCTTTATGTTGAACTGACCTCCTCTAATACCACTCTATCACGACCTGTCCCAAAATAGCCAGTGTCGTGACTACCCCAAGCCCGCCTCCGATAGGCTTGGGGTTGGAGACAAGAACTGAAGAGATATATCCCTCAAATGGGAGGCATTTTCTGGAGTACATATGCACACACACATCTCCAGGAACAAAATATTAAAATAAGAAGACACTATGTAAAAAATGCATGCATACAATAACATACCAGCCAAAGAGTACGTAAACAAGAAAACTAGAAAGTATACAAGGCTATAATACATGGACACCAAAATAAAGAGTGTGCAATGTAAACTTCCAAGTTTATGAATCCCATCCATAGAAAACCATAACAGAAGTGTAGGTACAAAAATAGCTGTCTGAAGTTGCTGAATCACACCCCGTTTGTTGGGCACCACACTAAGAAACACTAGGCCTCAATCAACCAAGGGATCCTTCAAGGAATTGATCATCTACCCAATATATAGCACGTACGAGCATAGAACATGTAGGGGTGAAAAAAAAAATACTCAGTAGGGACCCCAAAACCAAAAAGTGAATATCACTATGAAACACATGAATTACACCACAAAGGAAAAAACATGAAGTACAATATATATTGTTATCTCACAACGGTATAAGTCTAAAGCATGAATAGAAGGATTTATAGTTCTAGTTCATAGATCCCCAAGTCTCCATGAATGTATATGTCTTGATGATGCATAGATCATAAATGGATCACAAATCGTTGATGGTGCATCAGTCATTAATGGCGCACGATGTATCGGTGGAGCCCATAGCATCGATGGCACCCAAGGTTTTTATGGAAAAAATATAATCAATGAAGCACATAGAATCAACATCATATAGTGTATCGATGGAACCTAGAGCATCAATGCTTCATATAGCCTCGACGTCACATAGTCTCCAAGATCCCATAATTAAAATTATTTCATAGACATAGCCAGTTGTAGGATTTCACTCATAACATGATCATTTCAGGAGCACCAAATCCTCTTTCCATTAGGCCGTATGAAAATTTCCAAGAAAAACTAATATATATTATCTCAAAAGTACCATTTGTCAGAGGGTTCCAAGTTCCAAAATAATCTTGTCAAATGGAGACACAATTGGAAAGATATGTCTAATTTAGTAAAAAGGGTACGGTCTGATTTGGATCCAACCCGACATGGTATGTCCTGACCTGTTCAGCTTACCCTACCTAACATGATCGGTCTACTCCCACTTGGACTGGCCTGGACCATTGGGTTATACGGTAAATCCCGCTAATCCTCCAAAGCAGACAGGTTCCCCATCCTAGCATGCAACATGCGAGGACCGTTTGGCTTCGATGGATGCTACCTATCCAATACATGTCCCTCAGGTCCATGCAGCCACTCAACCATGTGGCTCACTAGCTCCCCCAGTCCACACAGTGCCAAATTGTGTTTGACATTGTATGTTCCTTATGCAACCCCTGTCAGTGTCGTGGCCACCTGCCATGGCCTGTCTCCCACCCATCCCCATTGGGACACATCCTTGATGCTACCAACATGGCCTCCTAGTGTGGAGCATGTTCTCCACCTACAACCCTAGTTGTCGTGGGCCCTTCATGATTTGTATGGTCTTTCTATTCGATCTGGCTACACTACATGTGTGGTTTTGCAACTACATCCTTCTAACATGGTAACCAATAGGGCGTCTGTCATCCTTCACCACACCCACATGTGGATTCCACCACAAGTTGTCGAGAATTGCCTTGGGCCAACATCGGCAACCCAGGTTCCGCAACTCTCCTGTATTACTCTAGTGCTCTTTTTTTTAAAACTGAGCCTTATGCATGATCCTTGGGTCACGATATTCACTAGATTCATCTTAATATAGTAATCCAGGGTTTCGGGGGTTCGATCATGCTTAAAACTACATGACCACAACGAGTTGGGGACTATAGGATTCTAATGGAGAAGAAAATGTATAATGGAGAAAGAAATGAACATTTCAATGGTTTAACATCATTGGCCATGCTTTCATGTCCAACGTTCTAAATCCAAGAAATTTAGGTTATAAACAATTTAGATATAATCCCTCTAACTAGAAATATATTTTTTACCACAACATACAATTTATACGTGGACAAATATATTCATGGATTATTCTATGTTCTTCATATAAATCAATTACAAGAATAGTGGAAATCACAATGAGATCAACATCCTACCTCAAGGTTGGATCATTCGTTGACGATGAACTGGGTTTTGTGTCATCGTTGATCCTCGATCTATCGATGTTTGTCATTGTTTGTCGGAGAAGTTTCCATCTCCTATCACAAGAAGAATTTCTGTGGTTAGGGAGATTACCCTATATTCCTAACAATATGCCATAATTGAAATAAACCAACACAGTGTCAAATAAAGTATTTATATTAAAATATTTTAATGATGGTTATTTCCAATTTATATCATTCACAGGTGACCACTGTCGGATGATGTTAGGCCACACCTAATGTACATCCCCAACTATGAAAAAAACTATATCCTTTGATTTCTGATCTGAGCACTAGTTTAGAAGCTGTTCCCATTTAAAGAAGAAATCTACTAAATACTTCATTAAAAACTAAAAATTTCTCACTGAAACATTACAAAAACACTATCCCTTATAATATCACACCATCTAAGTATCTGGTTTCATAATTTTTCAAATTAATTTATAAAAATATAACCATAGAAAATACGAGTCTTTAAATGTATTAATTATTTCACATGGGATAGTAAGATTTATCACGTGATTGTGGATTTTTGAAACACTTTTCTTTTGTATTATCTCTATATTAATAAAGTATGATTACATCTAAAATAGATTTTTCATATTTAATAATTTGGAATTTTGGTCAGTGTTTTTAAGAATGATGATATTTTTGAATAGGTTTCTACTCATTATGTGGGTTTTTTAAAACTTTTCATAATTTTTTATCATTCCACAATGATTTAAATGTTTATCCTAACCCTTTATTGTTTTTAGGGTAATATGATATCTTAAAATGGATATAAATTAATGGAGTTGATATATCAGGTGGCCAGATTAAGTCTTTAATAGAGGTCATGAAATAAAGTTACATTATTTATCTATGTATTTTTTTTGTAATTACCTTTAGTATCACCCTTACTCTATGTGTATTGGTGGGTGTTATCCCTATCAATGTTATTCTTATCCCAATTGTTAAAAATTATTGGTTTGATTGGATTTTGAGTTGGTAAATACCACTTTTCCCATGTTCTATGTGTTCTATGGGAATATGATAATCTTGGGTGCGTAATTATATTTCGGTATGGACACTTCCAAGTTGACACAATAAAGTTTCAAATAAGATTTTGTTTTTTGACATATCCTTGTTTAATAATAATATTTTATATATTCCTAGTGCTACACCATTGAGAATAGTTGACATCTCAAGATTATTTATGCCTCATTTCTTCATTCAACTCTATGAATTGTGTTGTTATGAATATATTTGTTTAAAAAATAAATTCCATTCTTTTTTAAATAAAATTATAAACATGGTGGTCCATGGGTATATACATGGATAAATAGGATTTTAATGGCTCACATTCAGTTATAGGAACCCTTCTAAGTTATCATTTTTGTTGGTGGTATTGTGGGTGCCATATAGATATTTTCACTAACCCTATTTTACCATGAATATAGAGCCATGAATCAAGACTATAACCATAAAATTTATTATTTATGAGTTTTTTAATTGGAACTATCTCTTCATTAGGAGAGATATAGAGGATTAATTTTGGGGCTTGTTCCTTCCAAGAGAACATTAGGGTTGTTCAGCTTGATGATCCTTTGAATATTACATGGGAAATGTTGCCTATTTTATACCTTATATAGTTCCCACCTTGTGTGTTTTTCATAATTTGATCATACAATTATCCATTTCTAAGTATGTAATCATATGGTGTTTCTTTAAATGGAATGTGAAACTTATGATACCTTATTTATGATCTCTTGTGTAGAATTAGTTACTAAGTGCTACTCCAATTTAAATTTAATCAAATTGATGTTGAGACCCATGAAAGGTATTGGACCTTTTTAGAGATGTGGGTTTGTTATTTTGAAACCCATGAATCCATTATAATGTTTTATTTTGGGTTAAATTCATCTATATTATTCAGTCATGCAATTTTTATATGGTTCTAGATGATGTTACAGTGAAATATCAGGACCAAATTTTTTATATGTCATGTTGATGGGTTAAATGGGTGATGTATTAACACTTTAACCAATAAATATATTAAGATGGAATCAATCATATCATCACCATGACTTTTTAGTGTATGTATATTCTCTCTAAACATTGTGATACTATACTCTTAGATAAATAATTATGATATATTGAAATCATAGTATCCAAAAGTATAAATTTAATAAGAGGAATATGAACCTATAATAGAAATTTTGTGTCATAGAAACTCAAGTATTTAATATTAATGTTATTTAAAATCTAACAAGAGAATTTTTTGTCATATACACACTGAGAATGGAATTACCCACATACTTTGTGACCTAATCAGATGTAGAGGGATACATGGTGAACCTTTTTAAATATACACACTCGGTGGTGTTTAAGTGTCAAATGTATTATATTTCAATAATTTGATACATATTATCCTTTATTTTGGAATCAATTTTGTTACGAGATGTCTGTGGAAATTGGTTGGAAACATTTTCAATAACCATTTAGCATG
Organism: Viscum album; assembly: GCA_963277665.1. Taxonomy (NCBI): domain Eukaryota; kingdom Viridiplantae; phylum Streptophyta; class Magnoliopsida; order Santalales; family Viscaceae; genus Viscum; species Viscum album. The sequence goes on from OY728156.1 coordinate 1,817,503,324, forward strand.
GGGAGACATTGTGCTTCCAGTATTGATCTCTAGATGGTTCCTTGTAACAGTGGAAGTGGCTGGTAGTTTTGGTTCATATGAGTTAGAGAATGATTGATCATGAACATAGGTATTGTTTGTATGTGTACTCTTGGGTTAGTAGGATATGTCATGATTTGTGAAATCGAGGTTGGTGACACAAAATGATATGGTCAATTATAGAATTTATGTCATGAATCCCTACTTATTATGAAAAGTGAGGCGGTACTATAAATTAAAAAGAATTTATGTACTCTTACCCATTATATTAATGAGGTCAGATAAAGGACCCATGGTAATTTTAAATGGACCACCACAAACTCATAATGATCATGAAAATATGAATTTTGCGTCATAAATATATTATTCAAGATAATAGAAAATATCCTTCCTACCTAGGTTGTGATGGTTGTACCTATGATTGAATGTTGTTATGTTTGAGGGCTTGTGAAGAAAAATTTATTTCCTATATTTACGATTTCCAATCGATGATTATTTATTTCATTTCTATTAATAAAGGTATTATATAATTTATTGTGTTTTCAGATGAATTTGAGAAGGTATTTCAATATCTAGATGGATATGTAGTCTCGATGAATAACCAAATTCTTAATATTATGTATCTTGAATTCAAAAATGTTTCCTATGTCTTGTGTTTTTAGAGTATTCTATGATTTTTTCTTTTGAAGACACACATAGAAGTGTAGTATGGTTATCATTTAGGATATAATTTATATTTGGAAATGGTAGGTGAATCGAATCTAGAACAACTGAGTGTTTCCTACATAAGAAAGTGATATTGCTGTTTCCTTGAAAAAGATAGAAGAAGTTATAATCCACATGAAATTATATCTAGATCACATTATTTTTCTATATTATGTTTCTTTAGGTTATAAGGATTTTCATGGGATTTTATCTCATTTGGGAGATCATTATTTAAGGAAATAAGGTATGTTGGTAGAGAATTTTGTTAAACATTATGATATCTCTAAATAACATAGAATGTTTGTATATCATTGTACATTTCTTCTCTCATGGTATTTATTCAGGATGTTACTATTACATCCTAATTATGGTGGAGTTATTTAGATATTTCATATGTAATTTAATTGGAAATAGTTTTTCTTGGGCTGAAAAAATTAGTTGTTGAGGAACCAATTTATGTTATGGATCATTAAGATAATGTTTTACACAATAAAATGATTACCTTTTTGTTGTATTTTGGTATGATATATGGGATATCCAGGAGATGTATAAATAATAAACATTGATGATGAAATATTGGAAATATATATTTTTTATGTCTGGAAGCTTGAGATCCTTCTTGTTGTATAAGGATTTAATACTGGAGAGATTTTTCATTCATTAGTATGTGAAACCATGTATGTATCATTATCTTGTATTATTTTAATTTCAATTCATCTCCAATTTTTTATTAGGAGATGTTTTTCAACTTTTTTTGATCAAAGAAGGCCACCCACAATTCATTGGTGGGAACCATCTAGTATCTATGTTTGGAAATTATATCTATTGGTCTATAAATGCCACCTTTAAGATAGAGGAATTTCCCTAGACTATAGGTGGGTAATATATAGTTTGAAAAATTCTGAATACACCCACATAAGAACTAGTTAATTATTATATAAACAATAAGCCCCATTTCCTAACCCATAATTCCTCTGGGAACATGGATTAATAACGGGAAAATTGTAATTATTTAAAAAATTATTTATTTATACTCCCTAATCATTCCCTTACATTTCTGATTTCACATTGATTTTATTATTGGCACTAGAGTTGAGTTATTTTCACTCTCCTTTTCCCTGGAAGAAAAACATGTTTTCAACTAGATGCTTTATAATTTTTTGGGTGTAATATTATATGTATATATTTTCATAAACGATTAATTCTCACATTAACAATGATTTTTTTATTAGAATATATCACTATATATAGAATGAAGATATAGAATCTCAATTTTTTTAATTCAACCAATGTTATTCTAACTCTTATCACTTCATTTCACATCACTATCCTAAAATGATATTTTTTATTCATCAGTATTGTGCTTAGGGTCTCTACACAAAAGTATTACTCCACAGATTACATTATTTACCAATACACTAATGTGGTATGTTTCATGAAATTTATATACTGAATATTAAATTTGTTGTTTTTTATGATATTCATTTTGGGTTCTATGAAAGAGGGGTTTTATGTGGGTTTTTTATGTATAAAAAATTTATGAACTATATAAGATTTATGAAAGTCGTGAATGATTATCTAGTGCATTTTAAGTCGTTGATGCAATTATTCTTTTAGGTTCAATTGTTTTATAAATTTTAATCATGGTTTTTCAAATTTTGTTGGTAAGAATATAATAATGGGAACCTTTGGCATTTCAGTTGTGGACATTAGAAACCATAGTGAGTGTGGCACCACGGGGGGTTATTTTAGTGATATTGGTAAATTTTGGTATAACTCAATATTAATTTTGATCACTGTATTCGAATAAAAGTGTTCATTCTCATCTCCTAAAATATATATTCCCATAGGATGGAGCACACTTGTGCCATTTTTATACCTTATAGAATTATTTTATGTTTGGTCTCTCACATGTTTTTTGTATGGTAATTCCTAGGATAATTTTATTTCTAAATTTATTATATTTTTTAGTTATTTTCATATTTATAGTTTACTTGAATAAGAAATCCTTCAGAATAAACAAAAATATGTTTTAAACTATTTGTTATTCATTTTAATTACTCGCATGTTTATTTTTTAATATAATTATTCCATTTTATTATAATATTCTATTTATTAATCGTGCTCGTATTCATATTCTTGTGGAATCTAATATTTATTTCCTTAACAATTAATATCCAAATGAAGTTTTCTATAAAATAATTTTCTATTGAAGTAATTTTTATGAATATTTTTTATTTTTAATTATATAACTATAGGTTTAATTATTACATAAATTATATATATATTATTTTTCTATCCTTTTGGTAAATATTGATCACACTCTATGATTTCCTTTAGGTTATTTTTGTCATGTTTTTATAGGATATAGGAAATATGGAAGGACTACATGTAATATAGTGTCTTCTATTGGATGTAATCACATTGATAGTTTTTTGGGATAGAGATGATGGTTAGTCACATGGGGTCTTGGTTTTGGTCTATGTTTTCTATTCTATGTGAAATAAGATTATGTATTTTTTATTATGTGTCATGTTTATATACCTTTTTTCTACATTTTACTCCTTTTTTTTGTCTCATTTTTTTCTACCTAAGTCATTTTTTGATTTGATTCCATGGTGAAATCATTCCCAAGGTGTTACATGTTGATACCTAGTTCTTTTAACCAACCTCTGATTTTCAAGAATGTGGTACATTCCTTAGGTCAATACATCATGAGAGAAATGACTTTTTTAATTATCAGTGATAGTTATACTATATTAAAAAAAGAATAAGATGATATATAATTATTTCAACAGGGAAAGAAGAAATTTTGTGAGCCAAAGAGAGAAAGACAACTTAGGTAATAATTCAAATGATGAAGTCTACATTATTACTCTTATTGAGATAGGTTATGATATGTTTAGAAATGATGATATATCATAATGGATTGAATGTGAGTAGATGATGAAAACCGAATTGGAAATCAATATTGAGTAAATTATTTAATTCATGAAAGAAAAGAGAAAATATATTAAAGATAAGAATAATAGTAGTTAATAATAGGAGGAGATAGTTATAAAGGAAGTCTCATTTGATGATGAGATCATTATAAAAAAAAATATAAACAACTAAAAATTTTGTGTGATCCTTAACAAAAATCGGATGGAAACATGGAGTATTTTTCCAGGAAGAAATAAGTTTTTATTGAGTATCGTGTGTTGTTAATGAATAAGATATAATACGTCACTAAATCCATATAGATTAAGGTATATACTTCATAGTTTGTTGTGATAATGGTTTCTATTTGTTTGGATCAAAATATGGATTTTTTTTATATAGGTTAATAACTTACTGATAAATCATCTTCTATATTAATAAGAGTAATGAATATGCCAAAACAACTTCTCCCGAGGAAATAATAAGCTCAATTTTCATTATAAAAAAATTATAAATATTGATTATGGAAATTAAATATCCAATTTTAGAGGATATTACTTATTTTTGGAGGGTATGGACCCCATTCCTATTCTTGATTGTTTAATATTTCATTTATATGAATGATTCAAGAACCATGGTGGGATTGGGTGGGTTAATTAGTTCTTAATTGTAATTGAAATCATCTGTGATCGAATATTCTAAAAATATATCCACAAAAAATTGATATAAATACTTGGAAGAAATGTGTGGAAGGTGTTGAAATGAAGGTAAAAAACTAATGAGTGAAGCAATATGATTCTTGGATAATATCCCAATGGAGTTAAAGTGAAAAAAATAAAGAGAAAAAAAAAGGAAATCCATAGAAGGTTGTAGATGTAAATAATGAATCAGAAAAACAATCTGTAAGGTGATTATTTCAAGAAAGAGTTTCTCAATGTTTGGCCAAATCAGTATAACGTATGTAATAAAATAAACAATTTACCAATTAGTGCAATATTTTTTCAAAATATAGTAGACTCATTTGAGGAGATACAATATCTTGAGAGGTTGTATGAAAATTGTGTTCAAATATATTCCAGGTAATCAATATAAATGTTTGGGGTAAATGCATCATGTCACAAATTTATTTTATAAAAAATGTATCATCCTTAAATTAAAAAATATAGAAATTGTATTTGATAGATTGTTTGACATGAAATAACAAGCATTGAAAGAAATTGAACATCCAGAGACATTAAATGATATTAAACATATAAAATATATTTTATCTATTATATATATTGTATTACATGTAATTATGATTTTATCTTGTGTTACCTGAATTGGTGAGTTTAGTTTACATTATACACCACAATGAAATTCTTTCATGGCTTGTGTTACATATAAGGCTAATATCTACCTAATAATTTTAAAATAATTATTCAAATTGAATGTTATATCATTGTAATTCAATTGGTGTAAAAAATAGTATTAAGTAACTTATGAAAATTTGTGGGTTAATCCATTGGTTTCCAATTATTTATAAATGTGTGTTAAAAAAATTGCCAATAAAGGATATGTTTTTTAAAATATTTCCATGTGACCAAATGAGTTTCATCCTAATAAATTAAAATAATTACTATTAGTGAATGATATGAATGAAATATAAATATTATGTGTTAAAATTTTTTTTTTTACATTCGTACAATATATTTTATAATCATATTATATGAACAAATCAAATGATACTCATAAAATCTGTATTTTTTTTTCTAAAGTCAGTTTTTCCAACTTTTAATGGGGTGTTATATTTATAATGAAATTTCATAGATTTTAGAATTTTTTTAAATAACCACATTTTTCAAAAAAATTATTTTAAAAATTTTTCAGGGTAAAATTTTTAAATTTTTTTAGAATATTCATTTTTTGATAAATATTGAAAAATAAAAAATATTAATTTAAAACTATGTTTTCAAATAAATAATTTATAATTTTAATGTATATATTAAATTAATTTTAAAGTTAAATTAGATCAATATTAATAAATTTAATATAATTTAGTTCATTTTAATCATATTATTAATTAATTAAGATATAAAAACCATAAATACATTTGATCATTTTCAGTTTTAATAACATTCTTTCTCATTCAATTTGTGAGAGTAATTTTAAATTATGTTTTGTTACATATATTTTTAATTTTCTGAAATTGATTCCATATTTAGAATAATAATCATTTATAGTGTATTATAAGTCCATATTAGTATTAGAAAAATGTGATTTTTGTAAGCTGTTAAAATTTACTATAGAAATTGAGGGAAAACATATTTACCAATATATTAAAATTTAATCTTATAGGGAGAAATAAACTAGAACCTTTTCCAATTCTCCCTTTCTAGATATATTTAAACGTTTATGACTTTATTATATTAATATATTAGTTTTATGGAAACGTTACCATGAAAGTGACCCACAAAAGATGTTATGCAAGGAAAAATTCAAAAATATCATTTTTCTTACATTAAATTTATATTATGCATTAAGAAAGGGGAAACATTACACAAGATGAGTTAAAAAATTATTTTCTAAGATAAATAATTTTTTCCAACAATAATAATTTAGATTTAATTTTAAGGGATTAATTATTTACTTAATATTCTTATGAAACCCCAACACAATAATTATTTAGTTAACAATAAAATAAAATAAATGTTAATAAAAATATTATAAGTTAAGAAAATTGAATTAATATTTCCACACCAAGATTTTTTAGATGAATATACATTATCATATATATGTTACCTTAATATATTTGAATTCAATCATTGTGTTATTATTTTAAAATTCAAATTAGATTAATAATTTCAAAAATGAAAATAACTATATATCATAATAACTGATATTTTTTAAATGATTTAAAATTACTATAAACCCTATCTGGGCCTAAGTGATTTATAAATTTCAATATGTATCAAATTTAGATGATTAATGGACCAATTAAAATTTTATAACGAATATATTGACACCTAAATAGTAAAAACGATCTTTGTTTAGTTGTGGTTAAAACATCACTTTTGAGCACTACATGCTATTCTATTATAGTTAATTTTTATAAAGCTTGAGATTTATACTTTTATATAATTTAAATATTGCTTTTTAAATTTTTGGGAATAAAATTATTATAGGTAGCGATATAATTTAGTCTTAATAGATAAATTTTTCTTATTTGGAAGATTAGTTACATTAATGAAAACAAAAATGATTAAATTTGGGAAACGTAAAAGATAATGAACCAAACTATAAAAATGCTATTTTAATTGTTCTATGGAAGAGTTTATTGACCATAAATACCCTAAAACGCATTAATTTCAAATTTTTAGAACATGAGTTAAGAGATACTTTCCTATATTGAATACTTTTAACTATTTACAAGATTTCCACTACTCCTGAACTATAAAATGAACTCACTCTCCCCCATTTTCACACCTCTCAAGAGATTTGGATCCTCACGATCCCATCCAATTCACCTCCCATAATCCCTCATCTCATAATATAATACTTATTTAGAGATTATTGTAAACCATCTATGCATTGTGTACAATCCTAAAGAAGAAACACAAAGAAGAGTTAATGTTCTTCTAAAATAGATATTTTTATTTTATTATCCACCTCGTTTAATTTATAATATATCATAATTATGTAAGATCCTCTATATATTGAATATAATGGGAAATTTTTATGTGAATTGTGATACCTAAAACATCACAAACTTACTTCATATTGGATACACAATCATCATTCATGTATATAGCGGACTACTTCATTACAAACTATTATAGTTTGTTCTTCCATTAACACCTCAGAAGGTTCTACATAATGACGAACATACAACTTATATATGATATTAATGATATTTTTGGAGGCTTAAGGATTTCATTAATTTTTCAATAACACAAGAATTCATTATATCCATTTTGTGGGAATAAGACAATGTTGTTTGTGTATACGATGGACTACCACCAAGTAAAGCGATGTGATTTATTTTTTCATTTCAACGGTTTTATTAAGGATGGTTATAAAAAATAAAAATTATATGAAATAAAAAATACATTATAATGATAATATATATATAATTTATTCTAATTTTTACAATTTTACAAAAAAAATTGAACCATCATTCATGCGTACATATGTCCTACAGTCTCAATGAAGAGTGTATTTCATTTCTTATCAAAAAAATTAATCAAATTAACAAAAATACATTTATAATAAATATATATGATATTTTCATCATTTTTTTCAATAAATAGTTGATGAAATAAATATCTATGTATGCGGAACAAAAAAATGACACTTCCAAAAATACATTAAAAATAACGAAATTAACCCTTGAAACAATAAAAATAATGAGATATTATTAACAAACAACTGATAGGATGTTATAGAATGAAAATATATGATAAATGGAAAATAAATATGGTTTTTTATATTTTAATAACTTTCATAAAGTTAGTATACATGAGGTTATAGATATCTCAACCAAAAGGAACTGTAATGTAGGACATTTCTTCACAATTTACATTCAATTGAGACCTATTTGATAATTTGAACCAATTATATTTTTATGGGGTGTATATACATCCCCTATCTAATGTAATATCTTTAATACATAATAATTCATGGCATTTAATGTTTCAATTTGAATAATTTCATCCAGGGTAATTATATTTGAAAATTTCCATGTGATGAATGTTATTATGAAATCTCACTTTCATCAGTGATTGTTAACTTTCACTTGAAAGAGTTGCAATATTGTAGTAATTCTCTATTTAAAATTTCATTTAAATTAAATATCCATATTATTATGTGGTTTCAATTATTATTTCCAAAATCATAAACCGTTTTTATATATGGTATTTTGTTTTAAATGTATTTGTTTAATTGTGGGAATGTTGATAAATATTGATCATTTAATCAATATTGATATTTGATCAATGTAACACCCTATGATTTTGAGAATTATTTATTTCAAATAAATTTGACAATTTTGATATTTTGAATATCATGAATCACATAATATAGTTTATTTTATATTTATGCACTATGTTTGTCTTGTGTTTTATGCAACACCAAGTTAATCATGCACCACATGCAACGTAAACATTATCTTGCTCTGCACAGAACCCCATTTTTTACAGAACAATAATATATTACTAAAATATGATTATTTAAAACAATAACACATAACCTAAATGTTAAATTTGAGTTTATTTATAGTAATAACTAATTTATTAAAATATTTGTATTACAGAAGATAATATGAATTCAAATGTTACTAATTCATTATAAATGAATATGAAAACCCATTGAATATAAAAAGAAATAATATTATTTTTATGGTCACAACGATGTTTTACCCTAATAAATTAAATTATATAAAATTAGTGAGTGATTTTAATTTAATATATATTTTAGATATTCATCAAAATATTTTTTATATTCATTCCATATATTTGATACATGTAAGATAAGAACAAATTTAATTTTATGTTTAAAAGTAATTGTTTTTATAAATGTAGTTCTACCGTATTTTAAAGGAAACCCCATTTTAAATAACATTTTTGAAATTTTATAGATAGAATATTTCAAAATAAACATATTATTTTAAAATAAAACATTAAAATTATGATAGGATAATTTATCTGTATTTTTGTGTGAGGTTTCATTTTTCAATGAATAGTAAAAATATTGTGTTTTAGTTCCAAACTGCATTTTAATGTAATTTATATAGATGGATAAATTTTATATTAAAATTGTTTAAATTTTTAATAAGATAATAATTTTTTAAACTAATCCACTTTACATAATTTTAAGTAATTTCACATTAAAATTGAATATAAAAGCATAGGAATCTTTTGAATGATTTTATTTTATGAACCCACATTATCGACCTGGCTACGGGATTAATTTAAAATTAATTTATTTAAATTACTCTTATAATTTAGAAAAATGAATCCATAGTTTTATTAATAACAATTTATAATATACATTAAGGTCAACATTTTTTCGAAAAAAATATATAAGTGAACGTGATTAAAATTAATTACCATATTTAATAGAAACATTAGGGTAATAAGTACTAAACGATAAATTTATTAAAAAACGACCAATAAACTTTTCAAAATCATATTTTATTTCCATTGCATGTACAATAAAATTAAATTATTTACTCTTTATGGTTTCTATTAATTTTTAGGTAACAATTTGTGTACACATAACTTGTTTTCAAAAATGCCTCATGTGTCCTTTCCCTTCCCTATAATAGACCACAAATTATCCCACTTTTTCACACCTCTAAAATTTATTAGGATTGACCCAAATATGCCCAATACAATTCAAAACATCCATATCTTCATCCTATAAGTCTTACCTTGGGTATAAGTCAATCCATGGGTGCCTTTTGGCACAATCCAAAGGAATGTACCTGATTAAGTGGTAACAACTTCTTTCAAGCTCCTTTCATTTACATTCTATCTCCTCTCTGTACACACTCTTTATTCCATGATTTAATAACAATGCTAATATTATAAATATTCTAGGATTTTCTTATGATAATTTTTTGAACTACATGTACACTCACCTATATCTAATGGGTAAAGAACATATTGTTTATGTGCATGATGAAATTCCGCCACACAAAACGATGAATGTTAAATTTCCCTTATCACCTCTAATGAGGGAAATTATGATGAACACAATATATATATATATATATATATATTCAATATAATATTTATTATTTATTTATTCTTATTCATTCCTTTTAACAAGCGGGTAAAATAAGGTCATAATTAATCAAAATATAGTATTATATATATGAATATGATTTTGTAAAAAATTTATAATAAATTAAAATTTATTATATAGGTGTTTTGAATTATGACACTGAGTTTCAAGACACAATGTGAGGGGATTTCAACTTTCTTTTTATTTCTGTGAGATACATTCTATGTTCACCACTAATACCTTTTGTGTGGTGTTTGTACTACCAATGATTATATTTAATATATCTTTTAATTATATTTATTGGTATTCACACATCCATTTTATGATATTCAATTCATAGGTTTTATGTATCAAAAGTTACAAAAATGAGGAAACTGTTTTGTCTCAATTTTCCTTCATTGAGACTCATATTTTGTTAAGGACCTAAATTCTATTTTGATGTGTATATATATAAATTTTAGGTGCAATAACATGAATATACTTATTTTCATTATATTTAATGTTTTAGAAAATTTCCATCTCTTGAATTTATAGAATGATCCAAATTTACAAAGTTATAATAATTTATAGTGACAATATCATCGCTCTTCATGATTATTTACATTATGATTCCTTTAATGAAATATTATGATCCATATGTCATGAATATAGATGAATTTTCTTCTCCATAAGATTTTAATGATTTATTCCCACATTAGATTCATTCCATCCACTCATCAGTACATAATATGTTTAACAAAAGTGTTTTTATGAAATTACAACATTACAATCTCTCTGGTTGTAAATATATGTTCCTTCAAATAAATGTTTTATAAAAAAGTGTTTCCATGAATATTGTACCATACTAATTTAATAATTAATTTATATTTCTACAATTTTATTATTTTACCAATCACATCAAAGGAATCATCATGTCTAATTCTGAACAAGTCTTTTCTTCTAACCTTATTAATGTGAAAATGGAACACTCTTTTTACCTCATACGTCATGCTTAGTATTACCAATATTCATTGCATTGAATCATAATTATGATTTAATAAAAATATAATTTATAATAATTTTTTAAAAGTGATTTGAATGAATATTTTTTTCACAAAATTTTCAACATTATTATTTTATCATGGAAAATTTTTTTCAATATGTTTTCAAACCTCATTTATATGTATTCATAGTATTTTAAATGAATTATTTTTTACAACATTTACATGAATATTTGATATTTTTTCATGTAAAAATGCTTTCAAAAAATTTTCCATATTTTTTATAAGTTATGAAAATATTTTCAATAAAATGGTTTTTAAAAAATTTCAAAGATTATTTCACATGTTTTCAAGTAAATAGTTTTTCAAAACATTTTAAAAAATTAATTACATTTTTTCATGGTTTTTTCAATGAAATAGTGTTAAAGAAATTCAATATTTCATTATATGTTTTCAAATTATTTTCAGAGAAATGGGTTTGAAAACATTTTCATGATTATTTCATAGGTCTTCAAGTAATGATATTTTCAAATTTTTAAAACATTCTTTATAAGCATTGGAATTATTTTTATATATTCATTCTTCAAAACATTTTCAATCTTCTTTCAAATGTTTTCATGTAAAAATGTTTTCAATATTTTTTCATGGTGTATTTTTATGATTTCTAATTGTTTTCAATGAAAAATGTTTTTAAAATATTATGTAGAATATTTTATTTGTTTTCAAGGGAAATGGTTTTCAAATAGATTTGAAGGATTATTTATATGTTTTCAAGGTATTTTCTAAGAAAATTATTTTCAAATAGTTCTATGTATTAAAAATACTTTTTTCAATGAATAATGAATATTTTCCATTGGTAACATTTTGAAAGTTATATAGAATTAATTTTATATCTAATATGACAACTATTGATGTTATTCATTAACATCCAGGAAATGATCTAAGGATTTCATTCATATTCATTTTATTACTGTTTTATGAATACTTTCATGGTCTTTAAAAAACCATTTCTCTTTTACAGGTTATATTTTCATAAAATATGTTTCCCATTCATGAGTAATTTCTTTAATTAAATGATTTTGAAAATTGTATTTTTATATAGGTTATGATTTTATTACAAGGTTATTGTACCCATTTCATTTCATGAGTTATGATATGATTATTTATGATCTTGTTGAATATACTTGTTGGATTAGAATATGTGATATATGGGACCTATATCTACATCCAATGCATTGGGTAAATATTTATATATCATGAGATAAACTTATATGTACTTGGGAATGAACCTTTACCACAATGATGGTCCTGAGAGAGAACTATGGATATCAATCTGGAATGAGGAGTGAACTCATTTTACTAAGATGGCCCTGGACATGAACCATGACTACCAATATGGTTGGAGGAGTAAACATATACTACAAAGTTGGTATTGTCCATAAAACCTTTTCTACCATGTAAATCATATTTTATAAGATTATATGTAATCCACAATTCTATGTTTTATTCCTATGTTATGCTTTTATATATAATGTTTTTTATTTCCTCATGATTAATGTATTTTAAACTACAAATATTTATTACGGGATTCATTTATAAGATCTTTGATATAAAGGGTATGATCTTCTATTTTTCATGATCATGTTCTAATACCCTTTTTCTCATGATTATGGTTACATATCATTCTTGTTTACTTTTACTAAGTATTTGAGCTCACCACATTTTATGTTTCCTTTACTAGGTTATGAATACATGTACTCTGTATGATGTGTATGATAGGGGATCTAGTCAATATAAACCTAGAGGGAGATAATTTGGCTTAATTTTTTATTAGTTTTTATATTCTCATTATTCCAAAGGCACTAGAATAGTTGGGTCATTGGGCATCTGTTTTAATTTTTTTTTTGTATTTTTCAAATGTTATGTAATGATAATGTATGAAAAAAGGACCCCTATAGTTTGTATATGATAAAATGATTAGTTAACCATTGGATTATAGGATAATAAAACCATAGTGAAAACCCTTAGGACATGTACTGGGATATGACTAATGATAGAGAAATGTTTTAGAAAATGTCTAGGATGTTTTGTAAGGGATAGAGTGACTGGTTTTCTAGAAATTAATCCCTTTCTAGATACAAAAATTCGATGTGGATATAGAATATATGTTCCTAGGGTAACAACATTGACAATGTTTTTTGGGCCTGATATAAGTTTATCTAGTATATAACAATGGTCCCTGCTACATACATAGTTTTACATATTTAAGGGATATTCCTTTTAAATTCACAAACTCTTCATGAACCATCAGGTAGGATTTAAATGTTTGTTATCTATGAATAACATTGGATGAACCTAGAGTTTCATATATTTAAGAAGGTATCATGAATTATAAATCCTATAAGTAATTATTTCTTTTATATAAGGTTTTCTTCTATGATAAGTAATGCTCTCATTATGATTCTGGTTTTATTAAATGGCATTAACTAGAAGGAACATTATTATTGTTTAATATGATTTATGATTTTTTTACAAGATGTCAGATGAGAAGATCACTACTGTGAGATATATTTTTCTCATGCCTAATTATTTCTCACAGAACATGATTAACACAATGTGGAACCTAACCCATGCTCAGACTCAACAAGGAAGAGAAAAAGGATTTCAGTAAGTGTCACACACGGTTTTTTTCTGTCTTTGTATTGATCCGGCCCATTAAAAATCCTGATCCTTTTCATGGGTATTTGATGAGATGAATCTTGAGTTTTGAAGTTTCATATATGTCTAACCACCATAATTTGGGATCCCCATTTCTTGTTTAGGAGTTTTTGAAGAAAGGGTGGTTACTTCATGATTTGGGCCAACCGTGGGCCCATTCCCAGTTTTAAAAATAAAATTTGTTTCTTTTATAAATATTTTGTTTTTCATCCTGTATCACCCATTAAACTTCACACTTGTCCTATACTGATATATTAAAATTTATTTATCCTTTTTGACCCATTATAAATTCATAAACCGGGTGAATTTGGGCTACTTATTTAGGTATTGGGCCAGCCCATGGGCCCATTTCCTGTTTTAAAAAAAATAAATTGTTTCATTTATATCTTTTTCATTTTTTACTATTTGTCGGTTATTCCACCTCCCCCTAGAAGAAAATAACCCTCTCCTAACCCTCATAATCTATTTTAACTCTTTGGAGCTCATGTGGGTCGCGGATGAGGGCAAACATTCTCAGGAAACCTCAAATCGCCCATAATTTCAAGGTAATTTTTATCATTCATAAATCAATCAATTAGTACTATTTTAGCCACCAATATTCTTCCCCTGGTTCTTCCAGACCTTAGGAGTCTCTCCAAGAATTTTAAAGTCATTACCTTTTCTCTAGGGCTTTAGATATAATGGAAGACGAAGAGTTTTCTAGGACGAAAGGTGAGATTCCTTCTCCTTTCTTCTTCCTCTTCCCCCTCCTTTCATTATTTCTTTGTTTTATATTGTACCCTAGTCTTGATAGACCTAGGGTTTTGTTATAAAATGTTTTTTATGGGTTTTATGTTCGTTTAGTTCTGGTATTTATAGTTTTAGGGTTTATAAACCCGCGGCGGGTGATTTCGGGTGTGCGTTTCAATTACGCCAAAGATTTGAGGTAGGATATCCCATGCACATGCCTTTATCATAGAAGTTTCATAATTTTAATATTATCCTATACTGATATAAATGTTTATTATTGTTTTTAATTCTTTTTATAATTTTCTTGGTGTGCAAAGTCATTGTTTTATCACTGTTATGTGAAAGGTAGTGTTGTTTTTTCATGAAAGTGCTCAACAAGTGTTTGTTTAAATGTTCCATTATCTTTTGAAAATATTTTGTGAGGTTTATAATCTGGTTTATGATATTTTTAACATGTTACAGTATCTTGAATGAAAATATGACATTCAATTAGTGTTTTATTTCTTTTCAGGTACATAAAATAAATTGTTTTTTTTAAAAAGGGCATGACATGTGTTTTGTAAATTGCCCGGTTGGCTTTTATGTGTGATGTGTGATTTAAAAGTTATTTGATTGGATTTATAAAGGAATTGGAAGAATTATAAATGGTATTTTGGGTACTTATATTGATTTCCAATTTGGATTTGTTTTTACAATCAAGTGGGTTTTGATTTACAACATATTTTGGCCCGAGTTGCCCAAAAATGGACTGTTTCACATCTTTATGAAAATGGTTGTGTTTTGAATATGCAACATGAGTATTATAAGAGATTTATGAATGTGGTTTTCTACTGTAAATGGTTTTTATACAGATCCTTAATATAATTAATATGCATACCTTCGTCAAAGGTTAGTTTTGAGAAAATGTTTAAAGGCCCGTTTGGCATTTCCTAGAAATGAAGGAGTGTTTTACTTGTATATAACAAGTTGTGCAATTGGGATTGTTTTATGGTCCATTAAATGAATTTATTAAATGTTTATTGGGATGAAAAATAGGATTTGGTTTGTTTTTTATGTTTATTTATAATTTAAATAGTGTTTTTGAAAGAGTTTTATGTGCAAATCCTCAATACACTTCATGAAATTGTTTTACCAAAATATTTAGTAGTTTGTTGATTAGTGTAAGAAATGTGAAGAAAGATTATGGGTTTTTTGTGATTTTATGGTTTTGGAATGGAATGTGGATATGAAATTGGTATTTGATAATATGTGTAACTTTATTGAGCACTAAAGGGAATCCCAGGTATCTAGGTGGGCGGACGTGTACTAGTATGCTAGTGATTCTGTGGGGGGTGGCCCCTGTTTCACGTAGCAAGTTTGACGATGACAACACTAACTAAACTATGATTATGATGATGATTATGGAACTCTAGGTTATGGGTATGTTCCCTACTAGTGGCTCGTGCATGAGAATGGATATTTATTATTGTTACTTTCACCGAGATACGAGGTACCTGGGGCTCACAACTAACTAGTGCCTAGGGGTGTTCCTGTGACTAGTGCTCATTGGATATTTTGTACTCACCATCGGCATACAGTGTTTTTGGTTGGTAAATTCAGTAGTATGTGTTATTTATTTAAATGTTAAAATTCTTTAAAGCATCCCTCTTGAAAACTATGTTCATTTTGAAGTTTCACCTCTTTGAAAAAAATAGTTACTTGCATTTTTGTTTATTAAACATGCATGTTTTTGTCTAATAATTATTATATCATGGAACCTCATTTGAAAACCATACTTTCATATCATTAATTTAAAACCATAAATTGGTGTTTCATTTATTTTAAAGGAATAGAATATCGGGCTAACCTACTGAGTTTTAATACTCACGCCTATAGTCTTCTTCTTTTTTTAGCCCTTGTGCAGGTTTCATCTTTAGTTCGATCACCTTGGGCAACTTTTGATCATTGTGTTGGAGAGTGACCAGAAGTGTCACATGGAGTTAGTTGGTCATTGGGATTGTTCATTTGAGTTTTTTTATTTTTTTCTACCTTTAGTTTCTTGTATAAATAATATTTTGTTCAATTTTTATATAAATTCATTTTGGGTTGTTCGTTTATTTCCTATGTTTGTTTGATTGTCTATATATGGGCGAAATCATTCCCTTGTGTACTCTATTGATTCCCTTGGTGCTTGTCACCATCCCGGGGGGATCAGGAACGCCTCTTGGGACTTGTCGTGGGCTAGCCTGGGTGAGCGGTTCAGGGTCGACTCGGGCTAGTTCGTGACAAAATGGTATCAAAGGAGGAGGTAGGCTATTAGCGGACCTTTCTTTTTAGAGCGCCCTTGTTATTTTGGGGATGTCAAGGTAGATGGAGTATGATTTTTGGGACTTGAGGGGTAAGTGCAAGAAGATATTCATGAACTCTTTCTTGTTCTAATCCTCAGGTTTCCATGGAAGTCCGGTTTTATTAGTGTTCATTGTTCTAGTTGATTGTTTGGTATTTGGATATGACAAGGGGAGTCTGACCAATGGCCTTCGTGAGCTCACAGGGCCTGGAAAACCATGTGGAGCTGGGGAATGGTCCTAATAATTCTCTCTGTGTTGGTGTTGTGTTTGGCATATGGACGCCAACCATATGGTCAAGTCACCCACCGAAACTAGTTCCATTTTTTTGGGTCTCTTGAACCTTTCTTGAATTCTGAATTTTTGTTTTTAAAATCCTTGTGTGAGGATTGTGGAAATGGGTTTTAATGTAAGGATTAGATTTTGAAAAGTGAAAAAATGGGGTTTTCAATAATTAAATATAATAATGGTTTTGGAAGGTTGTGTTTTTGTGAAAAAAATGGAGGGAATCAGAAATGATTTAAAGGGATTGGGTTATCCATAATCTAAACTTGTGGTTTGTTGAAATAAAATGTTTTGAAATTGTGAATCATTTTAAGGTGATTCTGGATCTTTGTTTTAAATGGGGTATTTTGGGATGTTAAAAAGTTTCTGAATCGGATAAATTAGTTTTGGAAATTGGTTTTGATCAGTTGGTGTTTTACTAGAAATGGTATTGGTCTCAATGGACCTCAGATTATAAAAATATACATTACTGAATTTGTTTTAAAAAAATAGGAAGGGGTTGTCTGGAGTGGCTTGGTTATTTAAAAAGTTTTTTAAAATGAAAAGGGGTAGGTTTTTAAGAAAATGGTTCTTAATGAATTGTGGTTTTTTTTGTGAAATATGAAAAGGGGTTTTCACTTGGTGGTTGGTGTTCCTTTTGAAGGTACATGATTTTTGGAATGATGTTGTTTTGTTTTAGCCTTTGGTGTTTTCATGAGTGCTCACATGCATGGTTTTATTTATATCTGGAAGGATGAAATATATGGTATGGTGGTTGGGTGCCTGGGGTGGCATGGAAATGTGCATGTGGGTGAGACTTGATGAAACACCATTGGTGAATGTGCAAACCCACCAAGTTAGTTTGTTTTTCAAAAGTGTTTTGAGTTGAAAAATGTTGTCCTTTTTTTATAAACCAATGGTTATGTGGCCAGTTTTTTTCTATGTCGTAGAAGAGTTGTTTATTCAGTAAGTATCCTTGTGATCTACAATTCATACTCTTGTTGTATCTTGAGATGATATCTTGTTGGTGTCTTGGTTTTGGAGAAATTTTCATTGGGTTTCTAAAGATGTCTTTGATGTTGTGATGTGGCCAGGGATAGTTCTCCGTTGTAAATATTTCCTGCTGATCAACCTAAGGATTCCTTTCAAATGTTAAATCCACCTCTTTTGATGATGCCTCAACCTTTTTGTTGGAATAGAGAGTAGTTTGGGATCTATTAAAAGTGCTTCTAGGTCGTGATAATTATTTTGGACAGAGCAGTTGTGTTCGGTGATGTTGATGTGTTTCATCTAATTGCTTGTCCATTATGCCCCTCATTTGGAGTGATAAGGAATTTGGATATGTATCTATGAGTTCCTATTTAGATGAAGGTTTTTGTTTGGTGATCATGTGAGGTTTTTTTTCAGTGGTGTGATCCTTATCACCTGACTACGGTGTAGCAAATGCTTCAAGAATCAGGGCTCCAGCCATAGGCCTCGGAGTGAAGCTTTTCACGCAGTCAGGAAATCGATAGAGGTGTGGAGTTCTCGATTAGGATCCTTCCTCCACAGTTTTGGTAAGTTATTTTCTATTTCAATGTTTTGGTTCCTCATTTCTGTGAATTTCCCTTTGTCGCAACAAGCGTGGTGGACTTAACCCCTCACACAATGTCTATGGATATTCTTTCATGGATGTGGGTTTTCAATCAATGTCCTTGTGTGGACCGCCTGTAAAAATCAAGTACAGTCTTGCTGTTACCTATTCATAGGTGGAGAGTTTTGGGTAGTTTCGTTGTATCTTTTGTGGTTTCAGTGGCCAAATTATTGGGTCCCCTTCCCTCCCATCCCCATGTGGCGAGGGTCCAGAACTGTGCTGAATCTGTTGGCCAAGTTATTGTCCCCTCCGTTCGGGAGTGGGTGGTTTATATGTTCATGTTGTAACCCTATTAACTTGGTATATTAGGTTTTTGTAGGAGGGTTTTTTTTGGGCTTGTGTGAGTGAGGCCCAATTCTAGATCATGGTGAATTCTTGTCTGTTCGTTGCTAGTTGGTTTCTAATGGTTTGGAGACCCACCATGGGTCTCCGGGATTTTAATCCAAAGAAAATTTCTAGTGCTAGTTGATTATTAATGGTGGAAAGTACATTAGGGAATACCCTAAAATATTTTGTTTTTGTGAGTTCACTTTGGTTTGGGTTATCTTTGGGTTCATTGAGAGAAGTCCCAACAATTGGGTTCTTGTCTTGGTTGTGGAGGTGGTGGCTTCATCTTTCCGTTGATTCTCCAAACGTGGTTGTGAGTTGTGTTTTTTGTGGGAAAAGGTATTAAGTTGAATTTTTGGTTATTTATATTTCCTTATATTTAGAGGTTGTATTATGTTGTTATGAAATCCTTAGGTGTTGTTTTTTTTTCAGCCGGAAAGTGTTATGGCTTTCCGGTGGCGGAAAGCTTTAATGGTGGGGAGAATTGTCACACACGGTTTTTTTCTGTCTTTGTATTGATCCGGCCCATTAGAAATCCCTATCTTTTTCATGGGTATTTTATGAAATTAATCATGAGTTTTGAAGTTTCATATATGTCTAACCACCATAGTTTTGGAGTCCCCATTTCTTGTTTAGGAGTTTTTGAAGAAAGGGTGGTTACTTCATGATTTGGGCCAACCGTGAGCCCATTCCCAGTTTTAAAAACTGAATTTGTTTCTTTTATAACTCTTTTGTTTTTCATCCTTTTTAACCCATTCAACTTACCACTTGTCCTATACTGATATATTGAAGTTTATTTATCCTTTTTGAATCATTAGAAATTCATAAGACAGGTGAATTTTGGCTACTTATTTAGGTATTGGGCCAGCCCATGGGCCCATTTCCTGTTTTTAAAAAATAAATTTTTTCATTTATATAATTTTCATTTTGTACTATTTTTCGGTTATTACACCTCCCCCTAGAAGCCAATAACCCTATCCTAACTCTCATAATCTATTTTACATCTTTGGAGCTCATGTGGGTCGCAGATGAGGGCGAAACTTCTCAGGAAACCTCAAATCGCCCAGAATTTCCAAGGTAATTTTTATCATTCATAAATCAATCAATTCATACTCTTTTAGCCACCAATATTCTTCCCCTGGTTTTTCCAGACCGTAGGAGTCTCTCAAAGAATTTTCAATTCATTACCTTTTATCTAGGGCTTCAGATCTAATGGAAGACTAAGAGTTTTCTAAGATGAAAGGTGAGATTCCTTCTCCTTTCTTCTTCCTCTTCCCCCTCCTTTCATCATTTCTTGGTTTTATATTGTACCCTAGTCTTGATAGACCTAGGTTTTAGTTATAAATTGTTTTTTTGATGGTTTTTATGTTTTTTTAGGTCTGGTATTTATAGTTATAGGGTTTATAAACCCGCGGTTGGTGATTTCGGGTGTGCGTTTCAATTACGCCAAAGATTTGAGGTAGGATATCCCATGCACATGACTTTATCATAGAAGTTTCATCATTTTAATATTATCCTATACTGATATAAATGTTTATTATTATTTTTAATCCTTTTTATAATTTTCTTGGTGTGCAAAGTCGTTGTTTAATCACTGTTATGTGAAAGGTAGTGTTGTTTTTTCATGAATGTGCTCAACAAGTGTTTGTTTAAATGTTCCATTATCTTTTGAAAATATTTTTTGAGGTTTATAATCTGGTTTATGGTAATTTTAACATGTTACAGTATCTTGAATGAAAATATGACATTCAATTGTTGTTTTATTTCTTTTCATGTACATAAAATAAATTTTTTTGTTTAAAAAGGGCATGACATGTGTTCTGTAAATTGCCTGGTTGGGTTTTATGTGTGATGTGTGATTTAAAATTTATTTGATTGGATTTATAAAGGAATTGGAAGAATTATAAATGGTATTTTTCGGTACTTATATTGATTTCCAATTTGGATTTTTTTTAAAAACAAGTGGGTTTTGATTTACAACATATTTTGGCCCGAGTTGCCCAAAAATGGACTGTTTCACATCTTTATGAAAATCGTTGCGTTTTGAATATGAAACATGAGTATTATAAGAGATTTATGAATTTATTTTTCTACTGTAAATGGTGTTTATATAGATCCTTAATATAATTAAAATTCATACCTTCGTCAAAGGTTAGTTATGAGAAAATGTTTAAAGGCCCGTTTGGCATTTCCTAGAAATGAAGGAGTGTTTTACTTGTATATAACAAGTTGTGAAATTGGGATTATTTTATGGTCCATTAAATGAATTTATAAAATGTTTATTGGGCTGAAAAATTTGATTTGGTTTGGTTTTGATGTGTGATTATAATTGAAAGGGTGTTTTTGAAAGAGTTTTATGTGCAAAGCCTCAATACACTTCATGAAATTGTCTTACCAAAATATTTAGCGGTTTGTTGATTAGTGTAGAAATGTGAAGAAAGATTATGGGTTTTTTGTGATTTTATGGTTTTGGAATGGAATGTGGATATGAAATGGGTATTTTATAATATGTGTAACTTTATTGAGCAGTAAAGGGAATCCCAGGTATCTAGGTGGGCGGACGTGTACTAGTATGCTAGTGATTCTGTGGGGGTTGGCCCCTGTTCCACGTTGCAAGTTTGACGATGACAACACTAACTAAACTATGATGATGATGATGATTGGGGACTTCTAGGTTATGGGTATGTTCCCTAATATTGGCTCATGCACGAGAATGGATATTTATTATGGTTAATTTCACCGAGATACGAGGTACCTGGGGCTCACAACTAACTAGTGCCTAGGGGTGTTCCTGTGACTAGTGCTCATTGGCTATTTTGTACTCACCATCGGCATACGGTGTGTTTGGTTGGTAAATTCAGTAGTATGTGTTATTTATTTAAAAGTTAAAATTTTTTAAAGCAGCCCTCTTGAAAACTATGTTAATTTTTAAGTTGCACCTCTTTGAAAAAAATAGTTACTTGCATTTTTGTTTATTAAACATGCGTGTTTTTGTCTGATAATTATTATAGCATGGAACCTCATTTGAAAACCATACTTTCATATATTTAATTTAAAACCATAAATTTTTGTTTAATTTATTTTAATGGAATGTGAATTTGGAATAGAATATCGGGCTAACCTACTGAGTTTTAATACTCACGCCTATAATCTTCTTCTTTTTTTAGCCCTTGTGCAGGTTTCATCTTTAGTTCGATCACCTTGGGTGACTTTTGATCATTGTGTTAGAGAGTGACCAGAAGTGTCACATGGAGTTAGTTGGTCATTGGGATTGTTCATTTGAGTTTTTTATTTTGTTCTACCTTTAGTTTCTTGTATAAATCATATTTTGTTCAATTATTATATAAATTCATTTTGGGCTGTCCGTTTATTTCCGCTGTTTGTTTGATTGTCTATATATAGGAGAAATCGTTCCCTTGTGTACTCTATTGATGCCCTTGGTGCTTGTCACCATCTCAGGAGGATCAGGAACACCTCTCGGGACTTGTCGTGGGCTAGCCTGGGTGACCGGTTCAGGGTCGACTCGGGCTGGTTCGTGACAGTAAGAGTTTTGGTAAAAAAGACTGTGTAAGAAAGAGGATTTTTTTCTTGGTGTCAAGAATGTCGAGAGAATCACCTAAGTAAATTTTGTAGAGGAACAATATGATGTTTTGATTTTGAAAAAGAAGGAAACAATATATGTTATTTTAGAGGGAAAATTAAGTGTTAAGATAATGAAATGTATGAGAGTATTGGCCTCCATAAGAAATTATTGAAGGATAATTGTTTAGTGCATTAAATAAATAGTAATTAGAAAACTCAACAAACAAACAAGAAATATCATCAAGAGGATTTGAAATTTTGTATGAGTAATGGTTACAATTATGATGATGAAGAGACAACATATGAAATATAAAAGGAAAGGGTTATTGTGTAATAAGATCATGTATCCTTACTAATGGAATATCGAAAGATGTGAATAGTAAATTATTTTATGTATTTGGGTTCCAAAAGTATTTTATATGAATTGTGAAATATATAAGCATTGTTTTGTTTATTTTTTCACTACGGATTTACAAGAACACATTTTATGGTTTTGATGGAAACAAAAATTGATATAATTTCAAGGTGGTGTCCATGTAAAACATATGATTAAGCATATGATAACCCTTAAGATGTTTTTTAAATTATAGTAATAATTTTTCAAAAATTATACGCGGTATATGAATAATAAATTTGGATGGAACTTATTGCCTTGGAAATAATTAAGAACATGTTGACTAGTTGTGTATACAATCCTTTATTATTTTTGTAACTTATTTGATTTATGGAAAATATAATGTAATATATGTAATAAGGATGAATTTTTGTTATATAGAATTATTTATGGTAATTCATGTTATTACCTTAATTCATGACAATATATGATGACCGTATTCATATTTATGGAATGTGAATACTCTGATATACTTTTAGTTAGATGGGGAAATCAATTTTAAGATGATTTCATGACTCTATTTCTACTATTTTTTATTTTCAACTATGATAATGGTTAAAAGGTTAAAATTTCATTAAAATATTATTTTATACTTTAGAGGATGTATTTATGAACTAATTTTTTTTAAAAACCATGGTTAAAAACATATATAATTATTTACTTTATTTAAAAGATGTCAATCTTATTTATATTGGAAATTGTACTTGCCTAATTTTGGAAAAGGGCATCTTGTACACCAAGTGATAACCAATCAATTCTTCTATGGACATTAGACATGAATCCCTGACCGAATTATGATAAGGGTTTCATGCATACCACTAGCCTACATGATGCTTTGGTAAATTTATAATTACTTTTAAGGAATAATTATTTATAATGAAATAGTGTTGTGTATTTTCATGTTTAATGATTAATGTATTATATATGTTCATTTTTAAGAATAGTCGTAGATAAATATTTACGCTTTTCATTCTGTTATGGTCCTTAATATCTTATAATATTGTATATTAGAACTTCAGGAATAAAATCTAATTTATGTACATTCATTATATGAAGTAATATATGAATTAGAAATTGAAAATGAAGAACTAAATAATGAAATTTTTATAGAAATATATCATGTATGTATATTTCATTATATTATGGTCAATTTTTGAATAAATAAACATTAGAATAATGATAAAAAGATAATTTTTTGTTCTAATACCTTAATTTTGTTCAACTGATGGCCTTTTAAATCTTCACACATTTATGACTTTATGGCCACAAAAGTTTAATTCATAATTTAGTTTTTTAATCATGACCATAATCCATTATTATAAATATTTAAAAATTTAATCCATGTCCAATATTCACTCACAGTCAATGTTCTTCTTTGTGGAAACCCAATTATATTTACTTTGGGTAACCATTTTGGTTTCAAAATTTTCTATTAAGGCAAGTTATAGTATTATTTTTTTACTATGTGTGTTTCAATGCTTGAAATTTTAATGTATTAAATGTTCGATAATATAGAATACTTTCTAGGGATAAATGCCTTTTAGTGGGGGTTGAATGTGATAACTTAAGATTTTTTGAATAACTTTTTATCTAATTAATTCAACATTTTTGATATATCATGTTTCAAGAAACACTTATGATAGTTTATTTTATATTAAATAAATATTTTTCTCTTGTGTTATACACAACACATAGTAAACCAGGCACTAAACTTAACATAAACAATATTTTTATCTACATAATGCACTAAGGTTTATAAAATAATAATATATTATTTAAATATGATTATTTAATACAATAACATTTGAACTAGATGTTAAATTATAGTTTAGGAATAATATAAACTAACTTATGAAAATATATTTTTTACATAATATAAAATAAATTCAAAGGATACCAATTAATTATAAATGAATATAAAAACTAATTGACTATAAAAGCAAATATTGTTACTTTTATGGTCACAAAGACCTTTTACCTTAATATATTTAATTAAATACAATTATTGAGTGATAATAATGTAATATATATGTTATATATTCAGAACAATTATATATATTTAATATATTATATATAAGTAATATATGAGAAAAAATTTTTTCCTACAAAACAAGTCTTTTTATAAGTGTAGTTTTACCAACTTGTAATGGAGAAAAAAATTTAAATAAATTTTTTTTATCCTTTATAAACATAATATTTAAATATAAATATAATATCTGAAAGTTGAACATAAAAATTATGATAGGAATTTTTTTTTAGTATTTTTCTATATGGTATCAATTTATAATGAATAGTTAAAAATGCAATATTTTAGGTCAAACTGATTTTACACCTAATTTATTTATACGACTAAATTATATTTTAAATTTGATAAAAGTTTACTAACATATCAATTTTATCATTTAATCCAATTTATATCCTCAGAAATATTTTCACATTGAATTTTGATATTAATCATAAAAATATTTTGAGTATTTTTAATTTTTAACCCCACATTGTTGACCAAAACGTGGGATTATTTCTAAATTAATGCATACACAATATGTTATTAAAATTAATAAAATTGTGCTCAATATTTTCAATATGAATATTTTATAATTTATGGTATTTTAAAAAGAATTGACCTAGAATCTTAGTGATTGGGAATAAAATTAATTACAACGTTTTAGAGAAATACAATGTTAATAAAGTATTAAAATATAAAGTTAAGACCCAAAATGGCATAGAAAAGTTTCCAAAACCCTATTTATTTCCATTAATTAGTCATTAATACTCCATTATTTATATTTTCTATGACATTTTTATGTAAATATTTTGGTATACATAACTATTTTTCAAAAATGCCAAGTGTGTCTTTTCCCTTCCCTATAAAATGAATCCAAATATCAATCTTCTTAACAACTCTCAATCCTCTTAGGATCGGATAAAATCAACCAAATCCAATTCCCAACATCCAAACCATACTCATAGAATCCTTCCATCGGACATAAGGAATACAAAGTAATCCTTTTCGTATAAGCCAAAAGAAGTTTCCTAATTAAGAGGTAACATCTTCTATCACGCTTCTTTTTTAATGTATTTCTACACCCCTCCACTATATTTATTCAAATATTGTTTAAAATACTAGAATACTTAATAAAATATGATTTATTATGATAATAATTTGACATAGACTTACACACACCTTGATCTAATGTATAACAAAGATATAGTTTATGTGTACGGATATTTTCCACCTCACAAAATAATGATTGTTGATTTTTAGTTACCACTTAACATGTTGGAAATTATGATTTAAAAAATATATATTTATTATATATATTTTTTCCCAAATATTATTTATTTATTTTCAAACTAATATCTTTATAATTTATGTCTGGTTTAAATACAATAATTTCGTTTGAGCGTCTTGGGACTACCACCCCTCAAATCGAAGTGATTCGTTCACACACTACATAATAAATGTATGAAGTATTAAAGTAGTGAATATTATGGTATATAAATAATTAAAATTATACTATAACTATATTTAATACATATATACATGTATTTAATATTTATTATTCCTTTCAATATGAAAAACATTGAAACATCATTCACGCATATGTACGTCTTATCATCTCCATGAATGGTGTATTCATTTTAATAATTACATATTATATTAATTATTATAATTAAAATATACTTTTTATACATTATAATAATATCATGTAATAAATTTTTTATCATGTTATAATTAGGAGGACCAACGATATAACAAATTAAGACACATATGAATAACTATTTGAATATTTTCCAAAGTGAAACCTTAACCTAGGATGGTTTACAATAGGGTAATATAAGTTCATAAAAAACCATATATGGTTTTATTTATAATAATATGGTTATATAAAATTTTTATAATAAATTTATATTTATTATATTATTGGTTTGAATGAGTATGATGAGATCCAAGACACAATGTAAGATGATTTCATCTATCTTTCTCTTTCTGTGAGATACATGTTATATTTTTCACTCATTACTTTTTGGTGGTTTATGTAATTCTCATGATTATATTATATGTATATTATACCTAAATTTATTAGAATCCAAATATAAATTTTATAATTTTTCATTCATGGGTTTTTTGATTCAAAAGTTACCAAATCATTGAAATAGTTTTGTCTCAATTTGGATTCTTTAAGGCTCATGTTTTATTATTCACCTAAATTATATATTGAGGTGTACATTACTCCATTGTGCATATTATATAATGAATTACCATAATTTCATGATATTTTATGTTTCATTTATTTTAATTTTATTAAATGGTTCTACGATCCAAATTTAGCATGTTATAATAGTTTATTAAGACAATATCATCTCTTATTAAGAATGTTCTTGTTTATGCTTCATTTGATGATACATTATGATCCATCTCATAATGAAAGTTCAGAATTTTCCTCTCATATGGTTATTAATGATTTCTTCCAAATATAATAGTGTTTCTTTATGCCTTTGGTATATTAGTTAGTTAAGATAAAGTTTTTCAGAGATCCCAACATTGCCCCCTTTTTGGTCAGAAATCAATGTTCCTTAAAAACCATGTTTTATAAAGAGGATTTTCAAGAATATATTACTATTATTCTTTAATATTGAAAATTAATTTTTACCATTTTTTTTACAAATCACTTCAATGTAATCTTCTTATATCTTTTCAAACAAGGTATTTTCTATCCTTTTTCCCATGCAAAATGAATGTTTTTTACCTCGTATGGTTGGTGTGGATTTACTCATCATCATTTCATTTAATCTTTACTTGAAATTTTAAAATGGTAAATATTTAAGAAATTTTTTTAAATTTTTTTTATTGTAAAAGTTATTTCATAACATTTTCCGACACATTTTATATTTTTTTATGGAAAATTTTTTTCATAATTTTTCAAGTCATTATTTATATGTTTTCAAAGTATTAGAAACTGAACTGTTTTCAAAACAATTTAAATATTATTTAATATATTTTAAATTATAATAGTTTTTCAAGAAATTTTCTTTCATTCATTATATAGTTTCAATTTATTTTTAGTGAAATGATTTTCAAAACATTTTAACATTTTCTTTATATGTTTTTATATAATTTTTAATGAAATGGTTATCAAACAAATTCCAGATTTCACTATTAGTTTTCCATGTATTTTAAAAGAAATGGGTTTCAAAAAAATTTCATGAATCATTCTTATATTTTCATGTAAAAATGTTTTTAAATTTCTTTAACAATTTTATAATAATTTTTCAATAATTCTTTAAGGAAATGGTTTTCAAAAAAATTTAAACCTTTTTTCATATGTTTTCAGGTAATAATTTTTTTGAATAATTTTCTATATTTCATTATAATTTTTTAATGTTTTTTCAATGAAAAATGTTTTTTAAATATCTTAGATCGTATTTTTTTAGTTTTCATGGGAAAAAAAGTTTCAAAATGATTATACGTTTTCATAAAAATTTGACAATATATCTCCAATGAAAATGATTTTAAAATGGTTTTTTGTTTTGAGAAGCCTTTTTTCTAAGATTAAATTATATATTTCTGAAAAAATGTTTTCGGAATATATTTGAATATTATTTTCCATCTATGATGATATCCATTTTTGTTACTCATTCCCTTCTAGGAAATGATCAAAACGTTATATTCATATTCTTTCTATAAATGGGTTATGTTGGAGGACATGGCCTTAATGAAACCTAATTCATTTTAATGAGTTATATACTTATGAAATATATTTCTCTTTAACTTGTTACTCAATTTATGAAATGATTAGGAACCCTATCATTCCACAATGGTTTGGATATTATTAAATATTTATAATACACATTTCATTTCATGGAATATGAAATGATTATTTATGATCAAGTGAAACATGTTTATATGATTTCATTATTAGATGGGTGGGACCTATATCTCCCTCCAATGCATTGGGTAAATATATATATATCTCATTGGACAAACTAATATGGTCCTTAGAATGATCCTTTACAACTAATATGACCATGTGAGTGAACCATAACAACAAATATGGTATGAGGAGTGAACTCATACTATAAGATGGACATCTGATTAAACCATGACAACAATTATGTTTTGGGTAGTGAAGTTATAAAATTAGGATTTTTATTTTATTGATTCCATAGATACTTTGAAAATCATATTATATAATCTTATTTGTGTTTCCCAATTCCATATTTTATGACTATGTTATTTTTTCATGGATTATGTTATTTATTTACATATGATTCTTGACATTTAAACTAATAATACTTATTCCATGATTCTTTTATATGATCATTGGCATTAATAGAATTATCTTCTATTTTTCATGATCATTTTATCTTAACCATTTTCTCATTATTTTGTTTTTCATATCTCACTTGTTACCCTTTCTACGAATTTGAGATCAACCAATTTTATGTTTTTCCCCCAACTTATAAATATATTTATTATGATTGATGTGTCTAAGAAGGGTTATACTCAATATTAACCAACAATAATATAATGTAGCTTAAATATGTATCAGTTTTTATGTTCCAATGCTTCTAATGTCACTATACTAGTAACATATCGGGGATTCTATTTTTATAATGTTTTATGTATTCCATAATTGTCCAATATTATTAATGTATGGAAATATATGGTCACTATAGGTAGTATGAATAAAAAATTTTAGATAGAATTTGGATGATAGGATGAGAAAACATTAGTGAGACCCCTATATACATGTCTAGGGATAAGGCTATGTGTTAAGAGAATTATAGAAAAATTTAATGGAAATTTGGTAAATGACATAGAGGATAATTTCAGTAAATACATCCATGTCGGCATAATACTAGTTTTTATGCATCTAGAGTATATTTTCCTTTGTGTAACTACTCTAATAATATGTTCATTGCCTGAATTGGGGTAATCTGGTACTCAAAATTGTCCATGATGCCCAACTGGTTTGACACTCCTTAGGGATATGATTTGGAAATTAACAAACTCTTCACAAACCATCATGAAGAATTTAAATATAATTATTCTTTGAATGACCTTGGATGAACCTAGGGTTTTATAAAATATTGACGGTATCTTTATTTAGACATCCTATAAGTAATTCTTTGGTAGAATATGTAGTTTTCTTTAATGATGAGTAATGATCACATTATGATTTTGGTTTGAGTCATTGGTGGGAAACAAAAGGAAACGATTAAAATTAAAAGTGATTAATGATTTTCTGATGAGATGTCAAGTGGGATGATCATGGAATTGAGAGATGTTTTTCTCATTCCTAATCAGTTTTCATGGAACATTATTAAAAACATGTACCTTAACCAACTTGAATACTCATAAAATAAGAGGATGATTGTGTTCAATGAGAGTTCAAAAAATGGAGATCATATAGGAATGACGTTTCTATTTCTCTTGAATATATAATTTTTAAATAATCACTTATGTTAATGTCTTAGAGGAACAATAATATGTTTTCACTATGGAAAAGAAGGACACAAGGCAAGTGACTAATGGTGAATATTGAATTTTTTAGATAACTAAATGGATGATAATATTTTCCACCATATGGAATCATTTATGTTTACGTGTTTTATGTGTGGAGTAAATGGTCATTAGGCCACTCAGTGTCCCATTGGGAAAGCTCTTGAGGATGATCATCCATGTCGTATGAGTAATGGTTATTCTGTTGATAATGAGGAGACTGTAAAAGAAATGTAAAAGGAAAGAGGCATTCTGTAATATGATGGGATATAATTCCTAATGGAATAAAGATGAAGTGGAATAATAAAATCTTTTATGTATTTGGATTCATAGATAATTTTATATTAATGGTGAAATATATAATGATTTTTCATTTTATTTTTTCTCGCTATGGATTTACAAGAACACATTGAATGGTTCTGAAGAAATAAAAACGCGATATAATGGAAAGGTGATGTTCATGGAAAATAAATGATTAAGGGAAAGATAACCCTTAATATGTTCCTTATGTTTTGATAATGTTGTTTAGGTAATGTTATAGGGTATATGAATAAGTAAGTTGGAGGGTATTGATTACCTTGGAAATAATTAAGTACTTGTTGACAATTATATAATGATTTCATGGATGAGGTTTCCAAATTATTGGATATATGTAATATATACAATAATCTTTGGAATAATGATGAATACATGTTTTCTTGATGTACTTATGGTAATTTATATTATTACCATTTTCCATGAGAATATATGATGTGGGTATTCACAAGTTATGAATATTACAAGCAATATATACTTTATGATATAAGGTGAAATTAATGATAATAAAATTTCATTAACCTATTTCTAATTATTTGGATTTTAATCTTGTAAAAGGGTTATAAGGTGAACCATTAAAGAAATGATTAAGTTAATATTCAGACAAATTATTTGTGAACTAGGATTTTATTGGAAACCTTGTTTAAAAGGATATTTAGTGATTTACCTTATTTCAAGGATGTCCATATTATTTATTTTAGAAATTATGCTTGATTGGTATTAGAAAATAGAATCATGTATATTTGTTGAAAAGAAATCATGTCCGAAAAGGTGACAGTTCATGAATCCATTACCAAAAGAAGATAATTCTTTCACTCAAACCAAGGGCCTAAAAGATGTCCTGGTTAATGTATAACTATTATTAACGAATAATTATTTATGATGAAAAAAGTATTGTTAATTTTTATGTATAGATATTAATGTATTAACTGAGATTATTTTTAACAATATTTATATACCAATAGTTATGGCTTCCTCTCATTTACGGGCCTTATGATCTACTAAAAATTTATTTTAGCACTTCAGGTATCAAAGTAAATTTTTGAACATCCTTTACATGATGTAATGGATAAATAAGATATTGATAAAACAATAATATAAGAATAAAATTTGGTTTATATAAATATATATGTAAATACATTTTATTTTATTCCTGGTTAATAAAATAATTACACAACATTATGATAATTATTAAAAAAATGGGTTGTCCTAAAACATTAATATTTATGAATCTATGGCCCATTAAATAATAATAAATTTATGACATTGAGGAGATAAAAATTACGTTGATCATTAAATTGTTTTTTTTCTTGATCCCAACCACTCACTATAAATATTTACTTTTTTCCTCCATGTCCAATTCATCACTCCCAACCTATGTATTCTAATGTGGAAGCCCAGTTATAAGCTACCATGGGTAAAAATTATCATTTCAACATTACCTTTTAAAGGAAGTTTTATTATTCATTTCTATAATTTGGTTTTTGATTAACGAAACATTTAAGTATTAAATCATTCAGATCGCAGATGAATTTTGGGAGAGAAATTCATTTTATGGGGGGTAGAATTTAGCACCATGAGATTTTGAGAATTATTTTACTTAAAATTAATTTAAACATTTGGATATTTATTATTTCATAAATCACTAATTTATTTTAGATTATATTAATTTATTTTAGATTATATTAATGCACAATTTTACTCTTTCATTATACACAACATCATGTCAATCATGCACAACATGAATGATAAACATTATCTTTCACTACATGGAAAACTGATGTTTCCTGAAAATTAATATATTATTAAAATATGATCATTTTTATAATAATATATATCATAGATGTTAAATTATTGGGTATGAATATAATGAGATATATTATGAAGATATATGGTCTAAAAAATATATTATTAATTAATAGGTTACTAATTTATTATATATGAATATGAAAATCGATTGAATATAAATGGAAATTTTATTATTTTGGTGGTAAAACAGCTGTTATACCATACTAAATTATGTTAAACACAATTATTGAGTGTCATTTATTTAATATATATGTTAAATATTCAATGAAATAATTTTTATATTCATTAAATATATTTGACGGATATAATATAACAAAAAAACAATTTTTTTGCATAAGAACATATATTTTTTTAAATGCAGTATTATCACCTTTTAATCGAGTAAAAATTTTAAATCCATATTTTGGAACATTTATAGGAATAATATGTTAAAATAAACTACATATTTTATATACCAAGTTAAAAATTTGTTTACGATCATTTTTTGTAATTTTCTATAAGGATTCATTTTATATAAATAGTTTAAGGTACTGTATGACAGTTCGATTTTTTTAAAATAATTAATTTATTAGGATAAATTATATTTTAAATTGGATTAAAAGTTTAATTATATAATTATTATATAATCTTTATTTAATTTAATCTAATTTATTTCATTGAAACCGATTTTACATAGAAATTTTATATAAAACATAGAAAATATTTGAATGATTATACATTAGAACCCCATATAGTCGACCTAATTGTAGAATTAATTTTAAATTAAATTCTTCAACTTATGAGGATATAATTTGTAAAAATAGTTTCCATTTTTGGATTTAAACCAATTTATAATTTTTAATAAGGTAAAAAAATTTCGACAACAAAATTATAAATGTGATTACAATTAATTACAATGGTCGAGAGAAAAATTATGTTAATAAAGTAATAATATTTATGTTTATTACCCAAAATGAAATATAAACTTTTACAAAACCCATTGGAAAGAAATTAATCATAATTTCAACTTCTATTATTTAGTTTTTTGGGTTTGGTATTACTTTTGTTAGGTAAAAAAATGGGTACACATATCTTGTTTTAAAAAATAACATGTGTGTACTTTCCCTTCACTATAAAGGCCACCAATTCTCCATCTTCCTAACACATCTCACACCTGTTATGATCATACAAGATCTGCCAAATCCACTTTCCAACATCCCTTTATCCAAACTAGAAGCATTACGTTGGGCTGAAGGAAATTCAAAGAAGCATTTATGCACAAACCAAAAGGAGTTACTCGATTAAGTGATAACATTGTCCCTCAAGCTCATTTCTATTACATTATTTTTCTTCCCCATCCACTCAGTTTATTACATGATTGTATAGAAACACCAATATACTCAATATAATAGGATTTATTATGCTTTGATTTTATCCTACACATACCCAAATCCATCTAATGGGTAACGAACATATTGTTTTTGTGTACGATGAACTTTCGCCTCACAAAACAATGATGGTTCAATTTTCATTACTTTCCATAAAGGTAGAAATTTTGATGGAAACTAAATATATATATATATATTAAATGTTATATTATTTATTTATTTATTCTATTTTATTACTTTTATATCATATACATTTTTACCTTCCATTTCGTGTAAATATGATAATTTCGTTTGAGGAAGTGTGGACTACCAGCCCT
The DNA here is from genome assembly GCA_963277665.1 of Viscum album. Classification (NCBI taxonomy): domain Eukaryota; kingdom Viridiplantae; phylum Streptophyta; class Magnoliopsida; order Santalales; family Viscaceae; genus Viscum; species Viscum album. The sequence goes on from OY728156.1 coordinate 1,817,537,997, forward strand.
CAAAGAGATGTGATTAATTCACACACAACATGAAATATATTAAGGATGGGTTAAGTGAAATTTTACTCTGAATATAAAATTATAATTACAATTTTATTATATTATATACATATATACATTGGTTTCATATTCATTCATTCTTTGAATACGACAATAAAAATAGAAACCACGTGAATGCATACATATGGTTTCTGTTTCCAGGAACAATGTATTCCTTTTCATACATCAATATTATATAATTTAATTTACTAAACATATAATAAATATAAATAAAATTTATATCAATTTTTAAATTATTTTTCAATATATAAGTATAAGGACAAAAAATATAACATATATAGACACATGTGAAGAACAAAGTGAATATTATATGAAGTGTACCCTTAAAATATAATGATTAACAAGAGGGTAATATGAGGTCATAATGAAACCATATATTTTATTAGATATAATAATATGGATATTTAAAAGATTTATGATATATTTTTAATTATTATACACATAATTTAAAACAGTACAACAAGTGTCATGACACAAGGTAAAGGGATTTCATCTCACATTTTATTTTCATGTGATACTTGTGATGTTATCCACTCATTAATTTTTTATGGTGAATGTACATCACATGCTTTTATTCTATGTATCTTATACATAGGGTTATGGCTATTCACCTATCAATTTCCTGATCTTTCTTTCTTGGATTTTTATTTTCAAAAGTTATTAATCCATCAAAATAGTTTTGTCATAATTTTAATTCTTTTAAGACACATGTTTTGTTATGAGCCAGAATTATCTTTTGAGATGTATATACTTCCATTTTACATGTTATATCATTAATTTCCACCATTTAATGATATTTGATGTTTTATATAATTTAATTTAATTAAATGGAATTTTTGATCCCAAGTTACCCTGTTATAAGAATTTATTAATACAATATCATCTTATTTCATGATTATTTATGGTTATACATCCTTTGATGAAATCAAATGACTCATGTCCTAAGAAAAATCAAGAAAATTAATTTAATCTGGTTATTAATGATTTATTCTTATATTATAACAATATATTCAATTCATTATAAAATAGGATATGAAGAATTTTTCTTTAAGAATGACTTAATTTACATTCTCTTTGGTCAAAAATTTATGTTCCATCAAAACCATGTTTCTTAAAAAGGTTATCGATGAATATTGTACTATTATCATTTAATATTTAAAATAACGTTTTACACTTTTTTCATTTACCAATCACATCAATGGAATATTATTTTCTCTTTTTAGAGAAGTCATTTTTTGTTCTTCTTATCATGAAAAAGGATTGTTACTTTTACCTTATATGGAATATAATGGTTTACATGTCATCATTTCATAGAGGCTTCGATTGAATTTTTAAAAAGGATAATGATTATGAATATTTTTTTCAATGTTATTTCATGGAAATGGTTTCCCAAATTTTTTAGTATTCTGTAAAAAAATTTCAAAGATAATTGTTTTCAAAATCTTTTCAAGTCATATTTATGAATTTTCAAATTATTTTCAATGAAAATGTTTTCAAAACATTTTCCAACATATTTCGTATTTTTTCATGTAAAAAGCCATTCAAAAAATTTCAATATTTCATTATAAGATGTCATAGTATTTTAAAATTAATGTTTTCAAAATATTTTCGAGAATTATTTATATGTTTTCAATGTATTTTCAATGAAATGGGTTTCAAAACATTTTCACACTTCATTCATATTTTTTCAAGTAAAATGTTTTTATTATCATTTTCAATATTTCTATATATGTATTCAAGGTATACTAAAAGAAATAGATCTCAAAACATTATCAATATTTCAATTTCATTTTTCAAATTATTTTCAATTAAATTGGTTTTAATATATTTTAAATTTTATTTAATATTTCTTTCAAAATATGGGTTCGAAAATTTTCCAAGATTTCATTATAATTTGCCAATTTTATTTCAAAAAAATGATTTTCCATCAAAAAAATATACATCCTTTAATATGTTTCCATGAAGAAATTTTTAAAATAATTTTCAATATTTATTTATATGTTTTTAATATATTTTCATAGGAAAATGTTTTTAAAATATTTTGAAGTTAATTTTATATGTTTTACATGGAAATAATTTCAAAAATATTTCAAGTATTCCTTATATATTTTCATGCATTTTTCTCAGAATATTATTTTCAAATGGTTTTATATATTAAAATTCAGTTTTCAAATACAAATGATATTTTACTCCAGAAATAGTTTTGAAGGATATTTCATAACTATATTCCATCTAGGATGACATCCATTTATTTCACTCATTCCATTGTTAGAAATGATATGAAGGTTACATTAATATTCTCTCTATTAATAGGATATTCTTAATATCATAGCCTTTATGAAATATTTTTCTATTTAAAATGTTATATTTTTGTGAAATTTCATTACCTCTCATGGATTATGCTTTAGATTGAATGATTATAAAACATTTCTTTTTCAATGGGTTATGATATGATAACGTGTTTACAATACTCATTTCATTTCGTGGGTTATTATATGATTAAATATGATCTTGTGACACATGTATGTATTATTTAATTATAATATTGGTGGGACCTATATCTCCCTCCAATTAATTAGGTAATGATTTTTATCTGATGAAATAAGTTAAAATGGTGTTGGGAATGATCTACGACTACTAAGATGGCAATGGGATTGAACCATGGCAACTAATATTGTAATAAAAGTGAACTCATGCTACTAATAAGGTTGTGGGAGTGAAACATGATTACCAAGATGGTATGGGGAGTGATCTTATAATACTATGATGGTCTTGGAAATGACTCCTTAGATACTGTAGAAATGATTATATATATAGTTATGTTTCATCCAAAATTCCATGTTTTGTTCCTATGTTATGATTTCATAGCTTATTTTATTTATTTATTTCTGATTCATGTATTTTAAAATTCCATGATTTATGAATTAATTCATATATGTTATCTCTGATATGTGGGGTGTGATATTCTATTTTAATGACCATGTTCTCATTACCTCTTGATCATTCTTTTTATTAAATATCTCCATTTTTTACCCATACTGAGCATTTGTGATCACCCCTTTTTATGTTTTTTCCCAACACTATGAAGATATTTATTATTATTGATGTGTCTAAGAAAGGTTAAATTCAAGACGAACCTAGTTGGGGATAATTTAGCTCACTTATTTATAAGTTTTTGTGTTCACATTTTTCTTAAGGCAATATAATAGTATGGTCACTGATCCTCTGTTTGTATAATTTGTTTTGTATTTCTCAAATGATATATACTATTAATGTATGAAAAGTGAGGGTAGATGATGTTTTTATCTTAGAAAAGGTTTATTTATCCTTGGGGATCAAGGATAAGAAAACATTAGTGATAAACTTAAGGACATATCTAGGGATAAGTGTAAGGATTAGGGAAAGTGTAAGAAATTGTCATAGAATTTTGGTAATGGATAATGTGAGTGGTTTTATAGAAATAAATCCATATCTAGATACTAAAAGATGATTTCAATCTAAAAAATATGTACCTAGGGTTAAAAACACCAAAACAATGTTCTAGGCCTGACATGGGGTAATATGATACATGACAACGAGCCTTGCTACATACCTGATTTGAATCTCCCAAGTGATATGCTTTGGAAATTCCCAAACTCTTCACAAACTATCATGAAGGATTTAAATATATGTATTCTATTAATAACCTAGTATGAAACTAAGATGACATATATTTTTTATATTATTGTGATTTAGACATCATTGAAGTAATTGATTTCATGAATATGTGGTTTTATGCTATGATAAGTAATGCTCACACTATGCTTTAATTTTTACTCAATGGTGGGAACCGGAAGGAACTGGATTAACGTTTAATGTGGTGGATATTTTTTTATAACCAATCTTTAGGGATTTTCTTTTGTACATAGATATATTATTGTCATCTCTTCCTAGTTTTCATGGAACATTATTAACAACAGGTACCATAAACAACTCTCACACTCAAAAATGAAGAGAAATATGTATTTCATTGATAGTTCAGGTAATGAATACCATTAAGGAATTATGATTCGGTTTCCTTTGTGTTATGAATGTAGAAATAATCACCTATGTGAATGTATTAGATGGACATGGAGTTATTTTGAATGGGGAAAGGAAGGATATAAAAAATGTGATTGTAATGAAAAAATTATGAGTTTGGTTAATGAAACTAATGGGAATACTGGACTCCCTAAGACATCATTTATGGGTAAGTGTTTTATGTTTGGAATAAATGGTCATTATAAAACCCAATTCCCCATGGTGGAAGCTTCCTAGAACGATCAACAATGTGGTATAAGCAATGGTTAAAATTCTGATGCTGAAGCGACTACAAATAGAATGTGAAAGGAAAGAGGTATTATTTAACAGGATGAGGTATCCTTGATTATAGAATAAGGATGATGTGGAATACATAAATATTTTATGTATTTGGATTCACAATGTACATTAGATGAAATTTTAAAAATATAAGGATTTTTCAGTTTATGTTTTTCACTATAGATTTATAAGAACGTGATGAATGGTTCTGATGGAATGGATATTTGTTGTATCGGAAGGATGGTGCCATTGTAAAACCAATTATTGAGGGAAATATAACCATTAATATGTTCCATATGTTATGAATATGTTTAGTGGTTAATTATGTGTGGGATATGAATAATTGTGTTTGAATGTACTGATTACCTTGGATCTAATTGAGGACTTGTTGATAGGTAGTTTATAATACAATGGATGAATCTTTTAACTTTATCGATATATAGATAATTTCCAGTAATCAATATAATTAGGAAGAATACATGTTTTCTAGATGTATTTTTTGTAATTCAGGTTATTAAAATTTTTCAAGAGAATATATGATGATGCTATTCGCATGTTCAAAATGCCACAACCAATAGTTACATTGTGATATACGGGGGATTAAATGTTAATCGGATTTCATGAATCTCTTTGTAATTCATTGGACATTAATCTTTGAGAAAGGTTTTAAGCTTATACATTCATGAAATGTTTATTTCAAACATTGGAGGATGTATTTAGGAACTGCTCTTGTGTTTAAAACCATACATAGATGGATATTTAGTGAGTAACCTTATTTCAATGATGATTTTGTTTTTTATTTTGAAAATTATACTAGCGTGGTTTTAGAAAAAGGGATAATGTTTTTTGGGTGAAAACCAATCAATTCTGGTGTGCCTGGGGGTCTTGAACCCCTAACTGATATATGATAATGGTTATGCAACTACCAATGTACTATGTGATGTCCTGGTTAATGTAATTTTTGTTTAATGAATAATTATTTATTATGAAACAGTAGTGATACTTTTATGTTTAGAGATTAATGTATTAACCATGTTAATTTTTAATAATATTTATATATAATTATTTCTTATTTAAATTATTTTATGGGCCTTATGGTCTTTTAAAATTGTATTTTAGCTTGTCAGGCATCAAATTTATTTTATGGACGTCCATCAAATGAAGAAATACATGAATTAGAAATTTATAAAATCAATGATAAATAATGAAAATTGTATTACAAAAATATATTGCATATGTACATTTCTTTACATTCCTCTTAAATAAAAGAATTATTCAATGTTAAGATAATGATAAAAAGAAAATCTGTTTTAATATATATTTAATTTTATTGAACCAATGTCCTTTTAAATGACCATTTATTTAAGACTTTTCAGACTTATAAATTTCATTGAACATTCATTTGTTTTTGATTGATGAACTAAATAACTCTCTTTAATTATTTGATCTATTTTTTCCATGTACTATCTATAATACCAACCTATGTTCTCCTATGCTGAAACCCAGTTAGATGTTACTTTGGGTAATCATTATGGTTCCAACATTTCCATTTAAGGGATTTTTTTAGTTTTCATTTTTCAATATGGGTTTCTATGAATAAAACATCAATGTATTAAACTGTTGATAACCAAGCTGAATTTCAAGGGAGAAATTCATTTTTTGGATTATAGAATGTAATACACTATGATTTTGGGAAATATTATTTTTATTAATTTGACCATTTTGATATTTTCCATTTCACACAACACTGAAGATATTTTATTTTATATTAAATCATATTTTTTGTATTTTTTTATTCACAACACCAAGTTAATCATGCATACCACACAATATAAAGTTTGTCTTTCTCTACACAGAACACTGAGGTTTACTGAACAATAATATATTATTAAAAATATGATTATTTTATATGATAATATATAAAACTAATTTAAAATTATAGATTATGAATACTATTACGTAATTTATTAAAATATATGGCTTACACAATATAATATTAATTTATAGGATTCCAATAATTTATAAATGAATATAAAAACATATTGAATATAAAATGAATTATTAATATTTTTATGGTCACAAATATGTTATACAATAATAAATTAAATTAAATTAAATTATTGAGTGTTATTAATTTAATATATATTCTATACATTAAATAATGTATTTTTTATATTCTGTTAATATATTTGATAGACATAAGATAAGTACAACCACAATTTTATGCTTATAAACAAAATTTTTATAAATTTTTCTTTATAGTATTTTAATTGTTAACCCATAATATATCCAATTTTTTTTTATAGACTTATTAGGTCAAAAATTTCTTCATATTTTAAATCAAAACATAAAAATTTGGTTATGATAATGTTTTAGTATTTATCCGTATGGTTTCATTTTTTTAATAAATAGTTTAAAATATTATATTTTAGTTCAAAACTGATTTTTCATATAATTTATTTATAAGGTAACATTATATATTAATTTGGTTTAGAAGATTAATTTGATAATAATTTTATCAATTAATTCAATTTATGTCATTGGATGAATTTTTTCATTAATATGTGATAAAAAATCAAAGGAAACATGTTAATGTTTTTACATTATAAAGTCATATTTTTTTACAGACTGCCAGATTATTATTAATTAATTTCTTCCACATATGTGATTATAATATGAAAATATGTATTAATTAATTTTAATATGAATAATTTATTTCATATAATATTTAAAAAAAATCATATAAAATCATAGTGAAAGTGATTGAAAGTAATTGCAGTAGTTAAGGGAAATATTAAGTTAATAAAGTACTAAACCTTAAATTTAAGACCCAAAACGACCTAATTTTTTTTCCAAAACCCATTTAAGGGATATTAGTCAACCATTGACCTTAAATTCATGGGTTTTATGGTTTCATATGACTTTTGTTAGGTAAAAACGTCAGTGTACCTAAATTATTTTCAAAAATGCCAAGTGTATCCTTTCCCATCCCTATAAAAGGCCATCACTTCTCCCTCATCTTCACATCTCAAAAACCTCATAGGATAGGACAAGATATAAAAATAAACATCCTAACATCCTTAAATAATTCACATAATCATTTCCATGAGAATAAGGAAAACAGTGGAGGCCTTTTGGAACAAACAAAAAATAGTTACCAGATAAAGAGATAATTTATCCTCTTAGGCTCCATTATTATAATTTCTTTAAAAAAATCATACACTGTATTTATTAAAAGATTGTATAACAAGAAAATATACTAAATATACTATGAATTTTTATACCATGGTTTCAACCTATACTTACACAAACATCCATCTAATGGTTAATGAAAATACTCATTACATGTAGAGCGAATATCTGCATCACAAAACAAGGATTCATCAACATTCTTTACCACCTCTCCAGGTGAAAATTATGAAAGAAACTATATTTATAAATATTATATATTTTATTTATAATGTCTTTAATTGTATATATTCTTTTCAAAACACATATCTTTTTACATTTCAGTTGGGTTAAATACAATAACATCGGTTTAAGAGGTGTTGACTTCCGCCCCCTCAAAGTGATGTGATTCAATAACATACTACATGGAATGTATGAATTATGGGTTTAGTGATATTATATGATATATATAGAATTAAAATTCCACATTAATTATATTATATAAATATATTCAATGATTTCATGTTGTATCCTTCTTTCAATACAAAAATGGAAATATAAACAATGTTAATGCATACGTACGACTTACTGTCTCCATGGATAGTGTATTCCATTTCATACAACTATATTATTTTTATCATAATAATACGCATATAATAAGTATAAATGATATTTATATAATGATTTAAATTATGGAATAATGATTTATTTTTTAGGACCAATGATATTACAAATTAAGACACATGCGAAGAATAAAGTGAATAATTTTTGAAGTGAACACAAATCATAGGATGTTTAACATGTGGGTAATATAAGGACATAATAAAAGAATATATGGTATTAGTCATAATAATATTTTTCATAATAATATTTATAATTAATTTATGTTTATTATACAAGAGTTTTGATTCAGTACGAGTGAGAGCCAATAGAAAAGGAAATATGATTTGATCTCACTTTTTATTGCAGTGAGATACATGATATGTTTTCCACTATTCCCTTTTCTGTGGTGTATTCAATGACCATGATTTTATTCGATGTATCCTAGAATAAAATTTATTGGTTTCCAGAAATCCATTTTATTAACTTTATTTTTTGGGTTTTATGTTTCAAAAGATAAAAAATATTTGAAATAATTTTTTCTTAATTTTCCGTCATTGAGATTCATGTTTTGTTTGCAACCTAAATTATTTTGGTGGTGTATATAATTAAAATTTAAATTATATATCATTAATTTTATTCAATTAATTATAATTTATGTTTCATTTAATTTACCTTTCTTACATGGAGATTATGATCCCATGTTTCTATGTTATAATAGTTGGGTCAATCTCATCGCTCTTCAATGTTATTTATATTTATGCATCCTTTACTGAAATATTATGATCTATATATCATGAACAATCATGAAATTAATTCTCTTATGTTTATTAATTATATATTCATATATTGGTACAATTTCATCCAGAATTTGGTAAATACAATATTTAAGTAATTGTTTTTATGAAAGCTTGAATTTACCAACTCTTCTATCAAAAATTTATGTTATTTAAAATCCATTTTTCATTAAATTGTTTACAAAAATATTATAACATTATCCATTAATATTTAAAATATATTTTTACACTTTTTTTCTTTTACCAATCACTTCAATGAAATCTTCTCTTCATTTTCTGAAGAAGGAATATTTATATAATTTTTACCATAAAAAAGAAATTTCTTTTTACCACATAAGACATGTACAGATTTACCCATTGTCAATTATTTAATGATTCCTTTTCATTTTTAAAATTTTAATTTCATTAACAAAAATTAAAGGTGATTTAATGGAGTTTTTTTTAAAAAATTAATAATTATTTTATATATTTCCAAGGAAAGTTGTTTTCAAAATTTTTTAAAGCCTTATTTATATGATATCAATGTATTTTCAATGAAATGGTTTTCAAAAAAAAATTCAAATTTCCTTCATATATTTAAATGTAAAAATTGTTCAATAATATTTTGTTGATTTATTAGTATGTTTTCAAATTATTTTAAAAGAAATGGTTACAAAAAAAATTCATGATTTCATTATAAGTATTCAATGTATTTTAAATTAAATTGATTTCAAAACATTTTCAATTTTCTAACATATGTTTTCATGAAAAAATTTTCCAAAAAATTTTCATGATTTATTTATATATTTTCAAAATATTTTAAATGAAATGGTTTGGAGATATTTTTAAGATTTCTTGATATATTTTCAATGTACACTTAATGTAATAGCTTTAAAAACATTTTCAATATTCATACAAATGTTTCCATTTAAAAATGTTTTCAAAACATTTTCTATATTTATTTATATGTATTTAATTTTTTATTAAAATAAAAAGGGTTTGGAAATGTTGTGAAGCTTATTTTATACATTCTCAATGAAATTTTTTTTCAAATTGATTTAAAATATTCATTATATGTTTTTGAATTATTTTATTTGAAAATTACATTCAAATATTTTAATGTGTTTAGAATAATTTTTCAAATAAGAAATGTTATTTTCATCAAGTAACTTTTTTGAAAGATATTTCAAAATTGTTTTTCATATATGAATAAATCTATTGATATTAACGAGTCTCATCTAGGAAATGAAATTATTATTTCATTCATATTCTTTTTATTAATTGGTTATTCTTAATTTCATGGTATTTATGAAACCTGTATCACATTAATGAGTTATATGTTTATGAAATCCATTTCCCTTTCATGGGTTATGATTTTCAATAAATTATTATGAATGATCTATTTTTATATAGGTTATGATATGATTACATTTTTATAACTCCCATTTCATTTAACGTGTTATGATATGATTATTTATGATCATGTCCCACATGTATGTATGATTTAATTATGACATGGATGGGACCTATATCATCCTCTACATTATTGTGTAATGATTTATATCTCATAAGATACACTATGTCAGTCTTGGGAATGAATCTTGACTACAAAAATCATAATGGGAGTAAACCATGATTACCAAGATAGGTTGGGGAGTGATATAATTCTACTAAGATGAACATGAGACTAAAACATGACTACCAAGATGGTATAAGGAGTGAAACTATATTAACAATATGGTCTTGGATATGTTTCCTTGGCTAACATGGAAATCAAATTTTATATGCTTATCTGACTACCAAAATTAAATGTTTTATTCCAATGTTTTGACTTTATGGATTAGGTTTTTTATTTCCTTTTCATTCATGTCTTATGAACTTCCATGTTTAGGGAGTGATTCATGTATGTGATCTTTGATATGCAGGATATTATCTTCTAATATTAACGATCATGTTCTCATACACTTTCACTAATGATTATGCTTATATATCATCCTTGTTTAACCTTATTGAGCATTTGAAATCACCCCTTTTATGTTTACTTCCCTAGGATATGAAGATGTGTATTATTTTAGACATGTCTAAGAATGGTTCTAGTCAAGATGATCCATGTGGGAGATACTTTATCTCACTTATGTACCAATGTTTATGTTCCTATGATTCCAGAGGCACTAGAATACTATAGTCTATGGGTGTATGTTTTAATATTTTTTTTATTTCTTTAGAAAATGTTATGTAATTTTAATTTATGAAAAATGAGGGTCTCTATAGTCATTTTTATTGATCAACCATTAATCTAATTATTTTATATATGAGGAATGATTTGAAATGGCTGTCATGGACATGTTCCAAAATTAATATAACCCATCAATGCATCAACATGTCTATTGAGAAAAATCAGCTACCCAAATTATATGGGTTTCTACTTATTAGTTTAAAAAGTCTCATTAAATGTCTTGAGGGTATAATTTTTCATGTTCCCCCAACATGACATAAAATAATTATTCACTTCCTTTATTGAGAATTTATTTATTATTATTTTTATTATTTATCATTTATATTTTCCGACTCACATTAATTATGGATGAAATTCATTCTCAGTTTATTGATTTGAGGGAATTTATTAGATTACTTACATTTAAATATTGATTATTCTTTATCTAGATGTTTAAATGGAATCTGTGTTTAGTTATCAACATGTCCATGTTTAGTATACTTATTTATTCATGATAGATTCAACTGAACAAAAAACATATTATAACACAGGAATCAGTCTTATTTTTCCCATCTTCAAGTTATGAATAATATATAATTGAATTATGTTTTCAAGAATGACTTGATTTATCAATTTGTTTATATATTATATTTTATTTATTGTATTTGAAATATAAAATGGGTATTATATATGTAGTCTAGGTTTTTTTTAAATTTCTAAACATATTTGTCCTTTGAGGTTTTATTCCATGTAAACATGGTAATTTAATAATTTAAAGGACTAAATTTGGGCTTCTAAGGATGATGTCATTACAGAAATTATATAAATTTAAAAATATTCTATGAGAATGATAATACATGACCAAGGTAATGATGTTACATTGACATCCATGTTGATGAAAACAACTTCACATAATGACAGAGATAAAGAGAATTGGATGATTACAAAACCAATTATGAATGATCATAATAGATTGATTTTTGAGTTTGTTAGGTAACTAAATTAGAGATTGAATGAAAATACTTATCTTATTTGTTAATCCTGATGATCAAAGAGGAACATCTTTATTCCATAAAATGTTTTCTATTTATCCAAACAAGTAAATAATTATTGTAGTTGAGTGAAATTTTGACTCTGAGAAAAGGACTTATTTCAGGGTATATCACCTATAACTTGAAGTGTAATGAGTGAGAAAATACCTATATGGAATGAAAAAATGAGGTGGTGTTATCAAAATATAGTAGGTTTTATCAAAAGTTGTGTGAAATTGAATATCTATAATTATTGTACGTCCTTTTTTAATCTAATTAATGTGGAATTCCAACCACAATTAGAATACTTATTTTTTTATAAAATTTATTACAAATAGTGAATGTTTTTTAATAAAATATGTTAAAAATATGGAGTTTTATTCCCTTATCATTAACTAGTTTTATGTGGTTTTTGATATGATTCTATGTTAAGGTAACTTGTTAAATCTATTTTGAGCATCCCCCAAATGAGAATTTGAGCATGATATAACATGGTTGATTATTTGGAGAAAAAAAGTATAACAAGGGTTACTGAATATTTTTTTAATAAAGGGTTTCCCCATGTAGAATTATAGATTCCATACTGAAGGATCTTTGAAAATAGAGTTATGTGGAATAATATTTCCCTCAAGTGCCACATGTTATTATCTAAATATGGGAATGACATAATAAAAATCCTTCAAAATAAGATTTTTGTGATGATTAATTTCTTATATTTCGTTGATTTTGTTATCATAATTAGGGATATAAAGGGAACAAATATTATCTTGATATGTTTTGATAGGTATTGACAATAAGAACAAAGGGGTGATTAAATTTCATGAGTGTTGGATTATATTTTTTGTTTATTATTCAAAACCCATTTAGTAATGGAAAGAGTATATTCTTTGTGGAATGTTATGGATTAGATATTATAGGTATCAAAAAGGTGACTTAACAATGGAGGAGATGCTTGACAAGACAACACAATGAAATATTCTAGAAAATAAAATATTTATATGTGTTAATTGTTTTTAATATTATTCATAAATATATAAAATATTACAATAATGATGATAGAACTATATATAATAATTTTATAATATTATTTTTAGGCATGTATATCTTATATAAATATTTATTGGGGTTGTTTCAAGATGGATAAATGAATAAAATAAGATATGAAGTGATGGGGAAACCATCGATGGTGAATATATTTCTATAAAATTATTATCTAATAAACATATATGATATTTTATGAATCTTTAAATTCTTTGTATTTTATTTGAGTATGTTCTAATGTAAGTTATGGAAGTCTGTAATGTGGATTCAAATCTGAAAAATGGAAATGTGATAGATCTTATGACTTGAAATAATAATAATATTACTTAATATTGAGAATATTACATAATCAAATGTCTTTAAAAAAGAGAAACATATTTCTATGTATGATATTGATTTAAATACATGTGTATATATTGTTAGATTGTATGAAGTCAACATAATAACTTAAGACAATCATATGACCCTACTTCTGAGCGTAAAAATTTTAGATTGATCATATTACTTCTTGAAGTTCATGTATTTGATTTCTAGTATCATTATATAAGGTATAACTTTTTATATAAAATACATACAAAATGATGAGTTATGGATTTATTGTCTATATGAATTTGATGAAATTTTAAATATAAGAGGTTGACAATGGATAATAATAAATTCATATGATAATATGAAGAGGAATTTAATTCAGATGTTATTGTTGAGACCTTATTAGTAGATTAAAAAAATAATTATGACGGTATTTGTTATCAAATAATGAACAACTGAGGAATATTCTCAGAAATTGGCATGAGTTTCACACTAATATAATAGAATCCACATTAGTTTACATGAGTTCATATAGATGTGGAAAATTATTTTTATAGATTATAATGAAATAGATTTCATAAGGGATTTGAAATAAATAAATAGATGATTTTATTTAGAATTCAAGAATAAATATAAATTTTAATTCAAATTATATTTAATGAGAAAATAAATTTTGATTATATTGACTAATTTAAAAGGGAGAACATTGATGATTCTGATAATCAAGAAGTTTTTGAAACTCAATTATGAAAAATACTATCATCCATGATATTATTTTTATTAAAATAATATTAACAGTAATATAAAATAATTAGATTAGAATATTGAAAGAGGTCAAAAATTCTATTATTTATAATTACAAATAATTAAGAAGGATGGTACATTAATCTACCAATGAATAAAGAAAGAGATTTTAAATACAAGATAATTAAGATAAATAATACCTTATTTGTTCCAAAATACTCAACAAAACTAAGGAGGAATAATTCATAAGAATATGTAGAGTGATTCTAAATTATGACAACATACATTTCATTAAGAAGGCCTACATATATTGACATATGTAATATAATCATTCGAACATGATGATGTATTTTATCATGGGAGAAGACCATAATATTGAGTTTTATATATTACTATATGCAAGTTGGAGGTCATTAATTATTGGATCCTCATATTTTTAATAATTATTAGATTCATTGAGTTTATTTTTGGATTCTATAGAGTAGTAGATTCTATAGTGACAGAATTGGAATATCATCTGATGTTGATGGTATTTATTGATAGTTCTAGAATTCATGATTGTGGGAGGAAACCAATCATGATAAAAAGTAGTTTAATTTTGATAAACCTTATTGATATATTGTGTTCACCTATTTCTTATTATTACCACATAGAACATGAGTGTGTGAGAAATCATAGAGTGGAGTGAGTACATTTACAATTTCATGTGGTTTAACTGAGATTTCATAAAAGAATATCATTGATCCCACCCACCCCCAATTAGTGGACAATCATCCAGGATGAATCATAATTTTATTGGAATTAGTTTTCCCATATATATCATTATAGTTCATAAGGTAAGGATATAATTTATGGTATGTAGTATATAATCAACATAGAATATTTTACATACCACCATAATCCCAAAAATATTCATAAACACAATAAAATTATATATGTTTTTTCTGAAACTAACACTTTCATTTCATCATGAAAGTTGATATTCCAACCCTGAGAATCCTACTTCAATCCATATATGGATTTTAAAAACATGTATACCTTAACAAATAGATTTGGATCTCAGAAAAAAAGATTATATCTTTCACAGATCCTACAATAAATTATTATTATGGATAATTGTATTGAAATCCATTTGATATATATCATAATAATTATGATATTTTATGGAAATAAATTTAGAAATTTATATTATCAATAAAATTTGGTGAAAATTACTCATCACAGTGAATACAATTAATTTAATTACAACTTTTCCACAATGAATTCATTATCTGTAAACACTCTATTATCCATAATATTATTCTTGTGGAAACTCTAATTGAATGTTATTTGTTTCACCAATTCATCTTCATCCACCATGTTCTTTTTGTGGTTAGTTTACAATGATTTCATTTAATATTCCATGGTTTTTAAAATTTTTCCATAATCTTATCCATTAATTTGCTCATAATAGGTAGTTGGATCTTCACCAAAAAATATTTCTTCATTATAGTTTTCAATAAAAAAAATTCCTATATCATAGTATCATTATAAATTTAAACAAACTATGAAGGTTCCAATATAACCTAAGTCGTCACTTCTTCTTAAACTATACTATGAAATATATAATCTTCTATTGTAGAAATTTATCATATTTATTGTCATTGAAATCAAAAAATTTCATATTTTGTTTTAATAAATCCTGAATTTACATATTCCTTCTCAATAGATATATTTTTTTGGCATTATATGTTTTTGTTTAGTAAGATTATTGAAACAATATCCCAAATTTTCAATCAACTAATCGAAAAATAAGAATATAAATAAAATGGGGTTATAATTATCAGAAAAATCATAATAAAATGTATTCAAAACCAAAAATGTAATAATTATTAGTTTTTCAATTTATTTATCTTTAATGGTATTTAATTTTATTGATATATTACATTACACGTGGGAATGTGGTTAAAAAAAGTGTCCCATAATATTAAAATATTATTATTTAAACATGACTATTATAACATAGATGTGAAACTAGAATGTATTAACATGATCTATTACATTATGAAATATATATAATTCTCTTAGGAAATATAAGTTTATTGATAACCGGTTTGTTATTAAACACCTTTTTTAATAAAGATAGTGGTTCATCATGAAATATGTTTTATTCAAAATTTGATTTTTATTTTTCAATTAAATATTATAACTAATTTTTAGAAACACATGAAAATTTATTTGATAATTTGTCTTTTAATTTTTTTAAATTTCATATCCAAATTATCTAAGGATATGTTTTTATATTTCTTTTGAAATGTTTCATTTTTTAGTGAATAATGAATAATAACAACATTCATTTATAGCTGTATTCTCTTTTAAATAATTTAAATAGATTATTTTCATTTTCTATTAGTAATAAAACTTAATTTTTTCTTTTTGATTAGAAATAATCCAATTATAGTCTTGAAATTTATTTTATTCTAAAATTTAGCATAGAAATATTTGTATACATAAAAATAATTTTTCTAAAACAAATTTTTTCTTTCCGTTTATGTTATAATTTAAATTTAATATCAAAAAATTATATTCATTAAATGAATAAAAATAGATTACACATTTAGAATTAAGATTTTTTAATTTGGTAAATATTGTCATTTAATTTTTTTTAATTATGAATAGTAACAATAGTACATGCATGGTAAGGTTAAATCAGTTAATTAAGGACAAAAATAATATGATAAGGAATAAAATATGAACCTAAAAATTTTATTTATACTAATTTATTTTTCTATTTATGTAATATTTATAAAAGCTTCAAATATATTGAATCAAGGTGTCAAATATTTTAAGTCTTAATAATTATATTAATTTATTTAATGAATAGTAAAAAATGTCTCTCTTTTTTTATTATCTATACATTTTTTACATGTAGATAAAAATATTCATTGTTCATTTATAGATGAGTTATCTAAATGAATTAATTAATGAAAATTTATTTCTTATTTTTAGATATAGAATGATTTTCTTAATTGTTTAAGCAACACCGACACAACGCGTATTCAATTAGTAGAAAAATATAATAAGTTATTTTAAATGTAACGCCCCGACCCCAGCTACCCAGAGTCGGTGCATTAATTACATAACATTGGCATGATCACAAGAAAGATCAAATCTCGAAAGACCGATTGGTTTAGTAGCCTTGGAAACACTAGATATAATCATAAAGTTTTACATTACATTTCAAAGTGAAAAACTACTACAACAACAAAGTCTTCATATCCACACTATTAACCCCTCATAATATCCCTGCAAGTCATTCATAATTTACTTCTTCACTACCTGGGAAAAATAAAACATAGAAAAGGGGTGAGCTCAAATGCCCAGTAAGGATAACAATATAGCGGAACATTCAAAATAATCATAAACATTTAAGGCAATGAATTACTAAAACAAAAGCCTTTTAAAAATTGAACTTCAACATAGTATGGCAAAAGTAAAATGAAATAATTCCATTTACTTATTCACATGGATATTCTACTAATCGAATAATCACATGCAATATCAATAACCACTTTCATAATGTTGGAATGCATAATGCCAGACTATCATAACAACATAGCCAAGGCCTCGTGCCAAGACTACAAATAAGATTTTGTCAAGGCCTTGTTCCAAGACACTAGTTTGTCTCATGAGACCTACCGATGCATCGATGAGCTATAGCGGGCTCCACCCGTCACTTATTAACTCCAATGCATTCCCATATGAAAAGGTTTAAACATAACATAAACATTCGTATTAAAACTAGCATACGAAATGTCAATAATTTCACCATAAACTATGAATGGTATAAAAATAGCACATCCATAGTCAAACATATCACAAAACCTTCAATACAATATAGAAGTTCTGTATAATAATAAATCAACTTCAAATAATCTTAAAATCCATCAACGGATGTTGACGTAGATGAAATCAAAATTCTTTTTGAAGAAATATCTCCTTTTATTTTGAAATCATTTAAGATCCATATAAAATAAAACATTTTCTTTGAAAATATTCTTATAAGCTTGTAAGGAAAGATTTGAAGATTTTATAACGGCGTAAAATAACCGCACCCGCCGTATAAGATAAAAAAAACATTCTTACCTCAATTCTGTCGAAAAGGTTAAAAAGGACCTTGTTTTGAAAACGACGGAAAGATTCCTTTATAAACCTCTTATAAAAAGTCAAACAAGGGTATAAATGACTTTAAACCATATTCTTGTAAATAGTAAAAATGTTTTGAAATACATTTCGAAGAAACATGGATGTGGATGATAAAGAGGTCCCAGTAGATTATTACGTATAATACAACCTCGGATAATGAAGAGATTGTGAAATAACCCTTACCTTGTACTTTTCCTTGGTTGGGGTAGGTTAACCTCCTTTAATTTAGGTAACTCACTTTGGTTGGAACCAAAGGACTTCTTGAAATGCTTTCTGCCTAAGGGTAAGCTTCAAGGAGGAGGAGAGGGATGTGGGGAGCTTAGTTGGGCAGAGTTTGGACGAGCCAAGTGGCTTGAGAGGTGTCAGGAATGAGTAGAAGTGGTCTCCTTTTATAAGGGAGAGGAGGGGCTTTTTAGGAAAGTGTGAAAGTATTACTTTATAATATATTTGTATTCGGTTTATAATGGTCCAAAAATCATTGAGGTCGAAGATAAGATGACTCATATTCTAAATAACATCAACCAATTAGAATTGGACAGGTTTTAGATAATATTTTAATCATTATAATCTTATTTATTTAAATGATTTATTAATGAGGTAAACATTGCATCATTATTGTGTCATTACTAATTTAAATTATTTGATGTCTAAAAATTATAAATAAAATATCATTATGTAAGAAATCTTTTTATCTTTCTAATGAATATTTATAATCGAAAATCCAACATGTATAACCCTATGTAAAAATTGGTCTTCTAAAAGATGTAAGCTTATGCCATTTTTATTTTTATTTTAACTTTATTAATATAATGTGTCATTATCACTTACAAGTGGATCCATGGGGTCCCAAAACAGACCCAAAGATGCCCATGGTAGACCATGTATCAACCAATAGGGTTAAGACACGTTTTAGGGTAATTTAGTATTATTATAATATTATTTGTTAACCCTTATTTACCGGATTTACCCTTTAACCATGGTAAATAAAATATTTACCGTAGTAATTATTCAAAATGTGTAAAAATAAAAGTTACCTATTTACATAATTTGGACATCCTGATTCCAAATATGGAATCCATTTTCCTAAATTCAAAACACAGAAGTGGCAGAAATTAATTTAAAATTAATTCCCGCTGTCAAAACAAAAAGCGTGTTTTTAAGAGGTAATAACTATCAAAAGATTGACACTTGTTTATGTTCGGTTTAATTGTAAAATTATGTCCAATAAACAACATTATATTAAATGGTAAAAATATATTCTAAATATACTATAAAACCACTCAAATTCACAATTTATCACTATTAATTATTTTGATTAAAAAAGTTGTTTTTAATTAAAATTTAGTAATTTTCACTCTTCATCAAAATATGAAAGTTATCCGAAATTTACCAAAATTTCACCCTAGGCTAATTTTGATATTCCAAATCCAAAAATGAAGTCCATTTTCAAATATAAAATATATATAATTTCAAAAAGTAGGTATTACTATTCACAACGGCTAGTTTAATTAGTTGTGGTGTGTGTTAGAACTCGAGGTTGCGTACAACACACGCTATCGCATTATTCGAAGAGAAACGTACCGTGGAAGCTTGGGGTGTTACATTCTCCCCTCCTTCAAATAATTGCGTCCTCGCAATTTCTAGAATACTTATTACATGAAAATACTCGGGTGGTTCTTCATCATAAGTTCCTCGGGTTCCCACGTTGCCTCTTCCATCTTATGGTTTCTCCACAAAACTTTTACCAGACGCGTCGTCCGGTTTCTCAGTACTTGTTCTCTTGTATCAAGAATCCTGACGGGCTCTTCACAATAGGAAAGATCAGGTTCCCGTTCTAATTCCTCATAGGTGAGTACATGCGTCGGATCAGGCATGTATTTCCTCAATAGAGATACGTGGAACACATCGTGAACTTTGGAGAGACTTGGCGGCATTGCCAATCGGTAAGCTACAGCCCTAATTCGTTCTAGAATTCCGAAAGGTCCGATGTACCTGGGACTCAATTTACCTTTCTTACCAAAACGTATGACTCCCTTCCACGGAGATACCTTTAGGAAAACATGATCACCAACTTGAAATTCCAAATCCTTCCTTCGATTATCGGCATAGCTCTTCTGCCTACTTTGAGCTGCTTTGATGTGATTTTGGATTACCTTCACCTTTTCCACCGTTTCCTCCACCAGTTCTGGGCCTACAAGTTTTCTTTCACCAACGTCATCCCAACAGGTTGGTGTACGACATCTCTTTCCATATAACGCTTCATATGGTGCCATCTGAATACTCGAATGGAAGCTATTGTTATAGGAAAATTCTACTAGTGGTAAATATTGATCCCACATACCCTGAAAATCAAGTGAGCAAGATCTCAACATGTCTTCTAAGGTATGAATAGTCCGTTCGGATTGTCCGTCTGTCCGAGGGTGGTAAGCAGTGCTCAAATGAAGTTCAGTATCCAGGGATTTCTGAAGACTTTTCCAAAATCTTGAATTAAAACGGGGATCACGATCAGAAACAATCGATAGGGGAACTCCATGAAGTCTCACAACTTCATTAATGTATAGTCTTGCTAGACGTTCCAGGGGTAGATCTTCTCTTATAGCAAGAAAATGTGCTGACTTGGTAAGACGATCAACAATAACCCATATTGCATCGTTCCTTCTAGGAGTCTTTGGTAGCCCCATGACAAAGTCCATCGTAATATTGTCCCATTTCCACTCCGGTATGGGAAGAGGTTGCATGACTCCTCCAGGCTGTTGCCTTCCAGCTTTCACTTGTTGACAAACCATACATCTTGACACAAAATCATCAATCTCCCTCTTCATGTTGTCCCACCAAAAATGTTCCTTCAAATCTCTATACATTTTGGTGCTCCCAGGGTGTATAGAGAAATTGGAACTATGAGCGTCATCCAGCAATTCCCTTTTTAGATCAGGTATATTGGGAACACAAAGTCTCTTCCCGAATTTCAAAATTCCATCTTCATACACAAAGTCTCTCAATCTCCCATCATTCACAGCTTTAATCTTCTTCTGAAATTCTTCATCATCGGTCTGGGAACTCTTAATCCTTTCTAGTAAAGATGGTTTGGAAACCATTTGAAAAAGCATTGATGTTTCACCTTCCCTGGTTATTCCCATGTCCATATTCTCTAGATCCATGAAAATTGGATCCCTTTCAATTCTCATCATGTTCAGAACTCCATGGTCTTTTCTGCTCAAAGCATCTGCTACTTTGTTTTCTTTCCCCGGGTGGTAGTGTATCGTGCAATCATAATCCTTGAGTAATTCAAGCCATCTCCTTTGCCTCATGTTGAGTTCTTTTTGTGAGAAAATATACTTCAGACTCTTGTGATCAGTATAAATCTCACATTTTTCACCATAGAGGTAGTGCCTCCATATCTTCAAAGCAAAGATCACAGCTGCTAACTCAAGATCATGAGTAGGATAGTTTTTTTCATGAATTTTCAACTATCGTGATGCATAGGCAATAACTCTATCATTCTGCATAAGGACACAACCAAGTCCTTTCTTTGATGCATCACTATAAATAACGAACCCATCATTCCCCGGTGGTAGAGTCAATATAGGAGCATTGACTAATCTTCTCTTCAGTTCTTCGAAACATTCTTCACACTCTTTTGTCCAAACAAATTTAACCCCTTTACGTGTGAGCTTCGTTAATGGGTTAGCCAATCGGGCAAAATTCTGGACGAAACGTCGATAATAACCTGCCAAGCCAATAAAACTACGTACCTCAGTTATACTCGTAGGTTCTGGCCATTCTTGGATTGCCTTGGTCTTAGAAGGATCAACAGTGATTCCATCTTTAGAGACAATATGGCCAAGAAAAGAAATCTCCTGAAGCCAGAATTCACACTTGCTAAACTTCCCATATAATTCATGCCTCCTCAGAGTCTTCAAGATAATGCGCAAGTAATTTTCATGATCTTCGTAGGTTTTGGAGTATACCAAGATATCATCAATAAATACCACCACAAATTCATCGAGATACTCCTTGAAAACTCTATTCATTAGATCCATGAATACAGAGGGTGCATTAGTCAATCCAAACGGCATTACAGTAAACTCGTAATGCCCGTACCTGGTTCGAAATGCTGTTTTCGGAATGTCTTCCTTCTTCACACACAACTGATGGTATCCAGATCGAAGGTCAATCTTTGAAAAGTATTGAGCTCCATGCAGTTGGTCAAATAAATCATCAATACGAGGTAGGGGATACTTGTTCTTTATCGTTATAGCATTGATCTCCCTGTAGTCGATACATAACCTCATAGATCCATCTTTCTTTTTAACAAAAAGAACAGGGGCTCCCCATGGAGAAATACTAGGGCGAATAAATCCCTTATTACTCTATTCCTCTAGTTGTTTCTTTAGTTCGAATAACTCTACAGTGGCCATTCTATAAGGGGTCTTCGATATAGGCCTTGATCCAAGAATCAAATCAATGGAAAACTCAACTTCTCGTTCTGGAGGATGTCCAGGTAAATCTTCCGGAAATACATCTACAAATTCTTTCACAACAGGTACATCCTCTATTTGAACATTACTTTCCTCACCGACAGTTATTTCATTCTCTTCCTCCCCAATAATTGAATTATGTTGAGCTACTGGGGGTGGATCTAAATAAGAATTAGGTGGTGACTATTCTTCTCTAAAAATAAGGTGTTCCTTATCATTATCATCAAGAATCGTAACCTCTTTCTTCTTACAATAAATCTTCGCATCATAGTCCGAAAGCCAGTCCATACCGAGGATTATATCAAACTCAATCATAGGTATGACGATGAGATCAGCAGATAAAGAAAATTTATGTGCTCTAATGGGGACGGATTCACAAAACTTTGTTGCAACGATACTTCCCTTAGGAGTTTTGACTGACAACTCCCTTATTAAATCAAATTGGAAATATCTAATTTTCTTAGCAAACTCTGAAGATATGAAACAATGCGATGATCCAGAATCAAATAATGCATTTGCTAAACTTGAGGAAACCATTAAATTACCTGCCACCACGTCTTTCGGAGCTTCTACCTCAGCAGTAGTGATAGCATAAGCCTGGCCTTGATCCCTTGGCCTTTTCTGAGGTAAGTTCTCCTGACGCTTAGGACATGCATTTGCATAATGCCCCATCTCCCTGCAATTGTAGCACTGAATGTTGGTAGCTTCCTTCTTCCCCTTGCAATCATGAGCTTGGTGGCCTTTTTCACCACACTTGAAACAGACTCCCATTCCCTTCAAGCAAGTACCAGGATGTTTCTTCCCACATTTACCACAAGATGGATATTCAACCTTCCCCTTCTTCCCCTTATTTCCATTCCCAGATTGATTAGCAGGTCTCTTCTTCTCTTGCTTTGCTTTAAAGTCATAAGACTTAGAGAATTCCTTTTCGGTCTTGATAGCACATGAGACAATGTCTTCGTACGATGAAAAGGATTGTGAGACTAACGCTCGACGGAGAAATGGTTTTAACCCATCAAAGAAACGATCAATCTTACTTCTTGGGTTACGAATATAATCACCAGCGTACCTCGCTAACCTTGTAATGTTAGCCTCATACTTTGTGACATTCTCATCCTCCTTTTGTCTCAGACTCAGAAATTGCCTTTCCATATATGCTCGATGGTCGCGAGGGAAGTATTTTTCTAAAAACAGATCTTTGAACTCCCTCCATTCCATATTTGATACTTCATCATCTTCCTTCGTATTTTGAATCAATGACCACCATTTATCAGCATCTCCAGTGAGGCGGTAAACTGCCATGATAACTTTTTCCCTTTCACTGCTCCCCAAAGCCTGAAATATTTTCTCTAGGGAAAATATCCATTGCTCATCTACTAATGGATTTGTATTCCCGTTGAAAGTTGGTGGTTGTTGCCTCATGAATCGATCTAACATTGATCCTACACGCTGCGGATCAGGGTGCTCCATACGGGTAAGGTTATTATTCATAACTTGAGTAAGTTGTCCCAGTATGGTGATTAGCTGATCGGCACCAGTTGCATCACCAGCCCCACTATAATTATCTTGAGCAGGAGGGCAATCCCTACATGGAAGGTGTGCATTGATACGGTTTCCATTTCTTCCACTAGGCGCCATTTCTAAACAATGGCATAAACTAGATCAGTTTATGAATCAAAATACATAATCCCATACTTATAAAACACTTAACATAAATTGAACTATTTATGGATATAATCCATAATCATAAAAATGTTTTCTTTGAGGAAGTATATACTCATAAACCCTTCATAATGATTTGTAAAGAAAATGAGAGTTATCCTAAGCATATCCCCCGGGAGTGTCGTAACCAAGAGTGCAGCAAGGCCCGTTGTCGTGCACCAGTTCCCATTCGAGTCTAGCTCAAAGCGGTGTTTTCGGGTTTTACCCCTAGGTACATCTGTGCCAGAGCCGCCTCTACCTGCTCGTATCCAGACAGGGATGTATTGCTTGGAAAACTCACAAAATCTCTACAATACCAAAATTCTAGGAAGTTCTTCTATACTAATCCTCAAAGTTCATCTTAGGTCTACGTGCTCTAATCAGAGTTTATCTAAATCTAGCTTCCAAGGTTTGTACTAAACTTCCTCTGATACCAACTGTAACGCCCCGACCCCAGCTACCCAGAGTCGGTGCATTAATTACATAACATTGGCATGATCACAAGAAAGATCAAATCCCGAAAGACCGATTGGTTTAGTAGCCTTGGAAACACTAGATATAATCATAAAGTTTTACATTACATTTCAAAGTGAAAAACTACTACAACAACAAAGTCTTCATATCCACACTATTAACCCCTCATAATATCCCTGCAAGTCATTCATAATTTACTTCTTCACTACCTGGGAAAAATAAAACATAGAAAAGGGGTGAGCTCAAATGCCCAGTAAGGATAACAATATAGCGGAACATTCAAAATAATCATAAACATTTAAGGCAATGAATTACTAAAACAAAAGCCTTTTAAAAATTGAACTTCAACATAGTATGGAAAAAGTAAAATGAAATAATGCCATTTACTTATTCACATGGATATTCTACTAATCGAATAATCACATTCAATATCAATAACCACTTTCATAATATTGGAATGCATAATGTCAGACTATCATAACCACATAGCCAAGGCCTCGTGCCAAGACTACAAATAAGATTTTGTCAAGGCCTTGTGCCAAGACACTAGTTTGTCTCATGAGACCTACCGATGCATCGAGGAGCTATAGCGGGCTCCACCGGTCACTTATTAAGTCCAATGCATTCCCATATGAAAAGGTTTAAACATAACATAAACATTCGTATTAAAACTAGCATACGAAATGTCAATAATTTCACCATAAACTATGAATGGTATAAAAATAGCACATCCATAGTCAAACATATCACAAAACCGTCAATACAATATAGAAGTTTTGTATCATAATAAATCAACTTCAAATAATCTTAAAATCTATCAAAGGATGTTGACGTAGATGAAATCAAAATTCTTTTTAAAGAAATATCTCCTTTTATTTTGAAATCATTTAAAATCCATATAAAATAAAACATTTTCTTTGAAAATATTCTTATAAGCTTTTAAGGAAAGCTTTGAAGATTTTATAACGGCGTAAAATAACCGCACCCACCGTATAAGATAAAAAAAACATTCTTACCTCAATTCTGTCGAAAAGGTTAAAAAGGACCTTGTTTTGAAAACGACGGAAAGATTCCTTTATAAACCTCTTATAAAAAGTCAAACAAAGGTATAAATGACTTTAACCCATATTCTTGTAAATAGTAAAAATGTTTTGAAATACATTTCGAAGAAACATGGATGTGGATGATAAAGAGGTCCCAGTAGATTATTACGTATAATACAACCTCGGATAATGAAGAGATTGTGAAATAACCCTTACCTTGTACTTTTCCTTGGTTGGGGTAGGTTAACCTCCTTTAATTTAGGTAACTCACTTTGGTTGGAACCAAAGGACTTCTTGAAATGCTTTCTGCCTAAGGGTAAGCTTCAAGGAGGAGGAGAGGGATGTGGGGAGCTTAGTTGGGCAGAGTTTGGATGAGCCAAGTGGCTTGAGAGGTGTCAGGAATTAGTAGAAGTGGTCTCCTTTTATAAGGGAGAGGAGGGGCTCTTTAGGAAAGTGTGAAAGTATTACTTTATAATATATTTGTATTCGGTTTATAATGGTCCAAAAATCATTGAGGTCGAAGATAAGATGACTCATATTCTAAATAACACCAACCAATAAGAATTGGACAGGTTTTAGATAATATTTTAATCATTATAATCTTATTTATTTAAATGATTTATTAATGAGGTAAACATTGCATCATTATTGTTTCATTAATAATTTAACTTATTTGATGTCTAAAAATTATAAATAAAATATCATTATGTAGGAAATCTTTTTATCTTTCTAATTAATATTTATAATCGAAAATCCAACATATATAACCCTATGTAAAAATTGTTCTTCTAAAAGATGTAAGCTTATGCCATTTTTATTTTTATTTTAACTTTATTAATATAATGTGTCATTATCACTTACAAGTGGATCCATGGGGTCCCAAAACAGACCCAAAGATGCCCATGGTCGACCATGTATCAACCAATAGGTTTAAGACACGTTTTAGGGTAATTTAGTATTATTATAATAATATTTTTTTAACCCTTATTTACCGGATTTACCCTTTAACCATGGTAAGTAAAATATTTACCGCAGTAATTATTCAAAATGTGTAAAAATAAAAGTTACCTATTTACATAATTTGGACATCCTGATTCCAAATATGGAATCCATTTTCCTAAATTCAAAACACAGAAGTGGCAGAAATTAATTTAAAATTAATTCCCGCTGTCAAAACAAAAAGCGTGTTTTTAAGAGGTAATAACTATCAAAAGATTGACACTTGTTTATGTTCGGTTTAATTGTAAAATTATGTCCAATGACCAACATTATATTAAATGGTAAAAATATATTCTAAATATACTTTAAAACCACTCAAATTCACAATTTATCACTATTAATTATTTTGATTAAAAAAGTTGTTTTTAATTAAAATTTAGTAATTTTCACTATTCATCAAAATATGAAAGTTATCCGAAATTTACCAAAATTTCACCCTAGGCTAATTTTGATATTCCGAATCCAAAAATGAAGTCCATTTTCAAATATAAAATATATATAATTTCAAAAAGTAGGTATTACTATTCACAACGGCTAGTTTAATTAGTTGTGGTGTGTGTTAGAACTCGAGGTTGCGTACAACACACGCTATCGCATTATTCGAAGGGAAACGTACCGTGGAAGCTTGGGGTGTTACATTAAAAATTATAAATAGAATACATGTTGAATAAATTATTCAGTACCAGTAACTTTTTGACAAACATAACATATTATATTATTTTTAAATAATTTTATGCTAATTTTATTATTTTAATGTTTTCTTCAAACTCAAATTAAAAGAATCGTTCCGAAAATGACATTAATGTTATTTTATAATAAATTATATTTTACTAAATAATTTAAAATTATTAATGATTTTATACATCTTAGAGAGATTTTTAAATTTCTAAAAATATCTTATATCTTTAATGAACGAAGGATTTTTACTTTTTATAGCAACTATATTGACCCGTAAAGATTAAAAACAACATTATCACGTCAATTTTAAAAAAGAAATAAAAAAGTAAAAAAATATCATGGAAAATGCATAATAGAAATATGTTGAAAATTTTGTTGATAACATTATTTTTACAAATAATAAAATTAAATTTAAATTATATATGTTTGGAGTCTTGAATCCATAAAACTTAATTTATACTAATTTAATATTTTTCATATTTTTAATTGTTCTCCTCCCTTCATAAATAAAAATATACGTTTGATCCCATTTATGTATACTCAAAAAGACCTTTATTTTATCCCAGAACATCAAAAATCACATAATACCACCCCATATGAGTTTTAGGGGCCTTATTATTTTCTAAATACCAACGTTAGAGGGTTTAAGGTGAAATAGAAATGAAGTTGTCAAAATAAAAGGTATATCCATTAAATAAATGTTTTATTATTAGATGTTATATTACCTCTTCTAAATATTATTCAAACGTGATATGATTATAGATCTCATATATTTCATATAATGAGATGATATTATGTTAGTTTAAAAACATACATCAATATCCACTTCCATAAATTTGGAAACAAAGTTATTTTGTCCGTGTTGGGTGTACTGTTGGCTCGCAAACTGATTTAATTGATTTTATATCCCCACCTCTCACTACTAGTTAAATATATTTACTAAAAAATATATATCCTATTTAAGAATATATTATTAATATTATTTAAATGTGTATTTTTATTTAACATTCATTCATTGTATACATTGTAAAAGAATGCGTTTTTCATGTGTATGTATGGCGTACTCTATCCTAGAATGGTTTAATTGATTTTTATCTAAACCTTTTATAGATGGGTATATATATATATAACTAATATATATTATATTAATAACATGGTTTATATTCCAAATTTAATGGGGCCATGATCAATTTATAAATACTGACACTTTTCTACCAAAACATGCATGATAAACAAAGACATTATCGCCTGGAATAATGTTTTAGGTAATGATTTTTTTAATAAAAAAGATGTTACATGTTATAATAAATTCAATAAATTTATGATATGTATGGTTGTTTTCCATAATACATGTATAATAAATCTATATTTATTATAATGGTGTTTATAATGTTTAAGAAGAAGTAAATGACTTAGGGTAAGGTGTCCCCCTGAACTAACATTTATCATTGGGTAATGGAAATTCTCTCTTCAACTCACTTTCTCTCCCCATTTGATGTTATTAAATGATTCATTGTTATATATATATATCTATGTGTCTGTGTGTGTATTACCTTTATACCTAGCTTATTATCCATTCCATTGATGGGGTAATACAATCCTTATGTTTATTTCTCAAATGACTTCTTTATGATATCTCCATTGATTTTGACATAAGGGAAGATAATGAAACTTATTTAATACCATGGTTAATTATTATTATTATTCCTAATGATTTATTTAATTTTTTCAATTAGATAATCATGAACATTTTTTTAATACATCACACATATAACCCAGTAATGAATTTTTTTATTTTTTAGTCTCATGATTCGTTATGTATGAGATTTTGGGTAAACATAATCTAGGATAAGAATATGTTAACAATGTGATGTTTTCATGGATGTTACCCTTGAAAAATACATATTTCATGTTTTGTGCTATCGAAATAGTTTCTCCAATGACATGAACATATGCTTTATTGTTATTTATGTTATTCTAACATGTGATATCTTATCATCCTTCAATTTATTTATATCATGTTATACCATTATCTCACATGTTATGTATCATTATTATGTTTATTCACTAACTATGATATTTAGCCCAATCCCCTTTTTCCCAGGAATTCCCTTTCTTATCCTATAATTTTTAGGAGATCAATGGGATTTATGAGGTCATCGGGGAGATTATAATAAATATTTTTTATTTTCATATGTTTTTAGGTACCTATTTCTACAAAGACAGCTAGATTTTCAATCACATTGTTTTATTTTTTAGATATTTATTTTAAAATGTATGAAATTATATGTGTAAAGGGATTGGGTCTCTATAGTTCATATCAATGAAGGGTATGGATATTTTTAATAAATATGACTACAACACATTGGTGAGAACCCAATGGAAAATTCTATGTATATGATATTATCTAGAATTTTTGGCTCTGTATAAAGTGATAGGTTTTCAAGAAATTACATCCCTTTATGAATACTATAAGTGGATGTGGATCTAGAATAGTTGTTCCTTGTGGTAATAATTCAAAAATGGTTCATTTTTTCATTAACTAGATCATCATATAATACAAACCAAAGAGTCCTTATTTTAAATTAGTTTAGATCCTCCCAAGGAATATACCATGAAAATTTAAAAAACTCTTTATGAACCATTTTGACTGACTTCAGCATAATGTTATGTAAGAAATCAAAATAATAATAGTACGAGGGAAAAAAATAATTTTACAACTAAATAATCATAAGTTTATATGTACTTTTAATTTATAAGATATTTATTAAATGTTTATAAGTTTCCATTTTTTCTTATTATTACTTAATGTATCGTCGCCTTGTTTTTTTATTTGATTGATGTAAATATGAGAAATCATTCCAGATCCCAATGTGTTAGGCAATTTGATGGTGGCCTTCATAATATGGAAATAACTATAGGATTTGTGTC
Organism: Viscum album; assembly: GCA_963277665.1. Classification (NCBI taxonomy): domain Eukaryota; kingdom Viridiplantae; phylum Streptophyta; class Magnoliopsida; order Santalales; family Viscaceae; genus Viscum; species Viscum album. The sequence continues at coordinate 1,817,568,768 of OY728156.1, forward strand.
AAGGAACATCATGGTATTACTTGATCAACTCACACATTCAATGAATAAAAACTGAAATCATAAATAATTTCCTTATTATCCTTAGATAGATATAGTTGTGTTCAACAATTTTATATAAAAAAAATCCTACTATCATTAGGGGGTATTTTCATTCCCTTCTAGAGAAACAACTGATTAACTCTTTGTGGAATACATTCTATTTATTCCTATTCTCATAAAATGAGATTGTTATTCTAGTAACATATTGCAAGGAGGCAGAAAAAGATCAGTGTGGGATGATGAAAAAGAAAAAAAAAGTCAAAATGGGATATTGATTCCATGGAATCTGAAGAAATCAAGTAAATATTTTTCTATAAATATTTTTTTTAACATACAATATAAAAATGGATAGGGTGTTCCTCAAACTAAACAAAAAAGAAATATGATATTGTCATGGTGTATGAAGAAAATATCACAATCCCAGAAAGTCATGTAAAGACCCAGAATATTCGTGGAATTTTTATAAATACTTGGGAATTTTACGAGTCTGAAAAAATTTATGGTGCAAGATTCCATGAGACGGTGTTCTCGGGATCAATTTTTGAATATTTGTTCGGGTATGTTCAGTAAATGTACGTGCAGGTATTTATAACTTTTGGACCGGTGCTCGGAATTGAAATCCAAGGACACCGATGAACTTGCAGCGCGAATATTTTCTTATGGAGACATTCACTACAATGGAAGTGGGTCGAGAATAGAATATAGTTTATGGGTTTTCATGGAAAATAATAAATAAAGTGATCTTCACATTATTTTTATTTGAACCGCCTTGTGGGTTTCTGTTGGGTAAAACCTCCTCATGGAAGTTGGAGGTGTGACCACCACACCTTAACCTCCCATCAGAGGTTTTTGGTGGAGGCCTACCCGAACATAACCTCCCATGAGAGGTTACCATGTGGGTACCACACGGGACATACCCTCTTTAATTGAATAATAGGGGTGGGGACCAGTCGAACACTATTAAGTGAGAGGAGAAGAAAACCTCTCAAACCCCCCTCTTTAATGTAGAGGTTCCTCTTGAGCTTCTTCTTCATTAAAGATACGAACAAACCCAATTAATGGGGCCAAATTCTCCCATTAATTTGAATGTTCCAACAAAATTTTATTTTTTGAAATCTTGCCAACGAAATAATATATTTTATAATCTATTATTTTGCACGTCTATTCTTTTTGGTATGAGGAGAGCTTGGGAGTAAAATAGTTCTCCAACGAAGAACTTCATCTTCAAAGGATTAATGCCGATAACGAACTTCTTCAAACTTCTTCCCTGAGCACCTACTGACATTGAGCATCGTCCACAACCGACGTGCGAGATTGGGATTGGAAGTGTGCGGCGGACACGATGAACAATGATCACCTTCGTCTTCATTCCATGAATTCTTCAGCTAACAACGAACAAAGTTAGTGGATTTTTTTTTGTGTATTACTCCTTTTCTTATTATCATCGTTGGATGGAAAGGAATCAATGCAGAGATTGTAAAATAATTTTTTTAACTGATCTTCTTGATGAGTAAATTGTTATCATCCTAAACGCGGAGGGTGCATGCCAAACCAACATGTCCCAACCCCTCCATCTTTATTGTTTGTGATGAACATCAGCATGGCGATGAGGCGATAGAACGATGAAGGCGGTGATGGCAAGGGTCGTGCTACCCGTGGCCTCCACGAACCACGCCACCCCGTGGCACTTCGGTGCTCCAGGCCAAACCGCAGCCCTCAGACGAAGCTGCCCTGGACGCACTGTCCTCTAGCCAAATCATCCGAGCTGTCCCGGCCGCACCGTCATCAGCCCGCCTCTCCCGCCTCTTAGCTGCCGCCGGTCTCCCGTGCACCCAGGCCGAACACCACCGACCTACACCGACTCGAGCCACACCAAACCACGCTGGCCTGACCTCCTGGACTCCATTCCTCCTGGATGTCATGCCACCCATGCACCTGGTCGAACCAGCCAGCCCACGCTGGCTGAGACGCCGCCAGGCTGCCCACTGGCCCGCCTGCCAGCCTGCCTGGCCGCCTCTCGGCAGCCCCGCCACTCGAGTGACCACCCGACCGAACCGGCGCCCTGGCCTCACCGGCCTCTCGTACCGGCATGTGGCCCTCCATGTAGTGCCCTGGCCGAACTGGCCCGGCCATACCCTCCAGGCTGCGTCGTGCTGGGCTGCACCCTTGCGGCGCTCTGGGCCGAAACGGCCCCGAGCTCGGGACGAACTACCCACGCGGCCGGTTGGGCAGGGCCCAGTGGGCTGGGCCAAACCTAACAGGCTGGCCAACTCAATAGGCCAGGCCACACCCGACAGATCTGACCTAGTCGACCCAGACCGGGTCAACCAGATGGTGTCGGACCAGGTCGGTCCTACCATGTCAGGCCGGACCCGGGCCCACTACCGACCCTTTAATTTTTTTGGCCATATCTTTGAAATCGGACGACCGTTTGGCGAACTGTCAGCGGTGCTAGTAATCGTGGATCATGACAGTCCCTTGGAGAAAACCCCACTAATTTTCAGGATATATGTGAGTTACGTCAGGTTTGATCGTGCACGAATCCAATCGGTCCCCCAAGACTAAAAGGCTAATAACTCACAGATCGTGCGTCTGATTGATGCATTGTCTATTGCGTTGAGACCCTTATGACATAGAAGACCTTTGAGATTCCTCTTTGTGGGACTTCGTGATAGTTGGAGTATGAACCAGTAGCTCATGGAGCAGATCCTCCGAGAGCCGAGCGAGCATAGTGTAGATACATACTGGTTGGCTGAGACGTGACGACTGTTGACCAATTCAATTCAGAGTGATTCTACTAGCCTAGTGGAGGGTGCCTTGGTGTCTTTGCAGACCAACAGTTGGGAGCACCTTGGTTTCGCGGAAGACCCATGATACTTGACAGGAGTAGTAACTCACTAGGCTACAAGGGGGACCGCCTCGGTGTGACATGGAAGACCCATGGTGTTGAGGGACTGTGTGTGACGCGGCAGACCCACGATACTCGATAGGATGAGTACCTCAGCAGTCCAAGGTTTGTGGGAAGTGCCTCTATGTGACGCGGCATGCCAACTAGACTTGATAGAGGAGGAGTTCTCTAGTATCCAAGGTGTTTGACGTTGTTATTGGAAATGTTAGATGATACTACCTGTAGAATAAAATCCTTCTTGAGCTGAGTTAGTAACATTGGTGTTTACCTCATGATTGATATAGATTACTTAATAACTTAGGTATATATATGGTCATATACCTAAGTGGTGTTATCTATTGATTTCATACTTTTTGGTTTATCCTTGTTGTTTTTTGTGAGACCTTGAGGGTCTTGTGGTCCCTACTAAGTATCTTTATACTTTCCCCTACACGGGCTATGCCTGCACCTCATTGTGTTGGATGCAGACGATGGACAACGCTGACTGAGGCTGAGAGTACCAGGACTGGACGATACCCAGAGGTAGACCATAGGACTAATCGGTACACAGAGGAGACCGACATGCATGGAGTGCTTTGGAGGCCACCTGTACCTACCCATCAGGTAAGAATCTCGGCGGACAACCCAACAACTGTTTTAATCTTCTTCTGTTGTACTTGTTTTTCAGTTGTACTTGCAATTTCCTGTTGAGATTGTATTCTGGACCCTCTACTTTAGTCAATATTTTGTATTTAGTTTTACTGAGTGATTTTATTCCATCTCGTACTCTATTGTGTGCATTTTCCTGTTTTAAAGGAAATGCCTTATCCGTTTAGGGATTTACGCTTTCGGTGCTAGTCAGTAGCCCCTGGCCTATGGAAGTCATTCTTAGTGTAGTCACGTCATGGGCCCTAGGGGATGGGTCCTGAAAATTGGTATCAGAGGAGTCGGTTCTACAATAGAACTTAGGACTCAAATTTTTCTGTGATGTAATAGTGTTAAGGGTTATGAGATTGATTTTCAGTTTAGGGAGTCTAGTGTTAGTGCGACAGCTGACATATCCATACACCTAGACCCTGACTTCTGATTCATGACTCAGTGCACAAAAACACTAATTACGTGTGTGCTTTCAAATGTTTTATTTATGTCGGCCCATCCAGGTCAGATCACCATGTTTAATATTTTATAGTCTTGCATCTGTTTATTTCAGGATGCCTCCCTCAGGACGACCAGCTAGACCCTCGAGAGTTGTACGTGCAAATAGCCCAGCAAGCGATGAGGCCTCGGTTCATGTCCCTCTCATAGTGGAGGAACCAGTGGTACTACTACCAGTTGGGCCACCGATGCCACCATCCAGAGCAGCAGACGATGCATGAAGCTTGAGCACGTTACATGATTTCCATTGTTAGAGGCCACCCAGGTTCAGGGAAGAGATGAACCCACATGTGGCATTGGATTTGATAGAGGATATGGTGAGTGTTTTACGACTGGTTGGGACACTAGCATACCTCATGGTGATACTTACTTCCATCCCTCTACAGGCACCAAAGGGCCGATTGTGGAGCTTGATACTCCAGGTTCACGATGAGATGACACTTCTCTGGGAATACATCGAGAGTCTGTTTTGGGAAGAGTTTGTCCTAGTGACACTTCATGATGTGCGCATATATGATTTACTTCATCTGCAGTAGGGTAGCATGATGGTGGCACAACATTCATTGAAGTTCTTCGTCCTCTCACGCTACTCCACTGATATGGTATGAGACCCTTCCCTTAGGACCCGAACCCTCAAGTAGGGACTCAGGTGAGAGGTCATAGCTACAGTGATCTCACTCATCATTCTGACCTAGACATGGGTGTAAGAGAGAGCCCTCTTATTGGAGAGTTTACATGCTGAGATGTCTCCAGCAGTGAGTCCCAACACTAGTCGACATGCAACAAAGACTTTTGCAGCAGGCATCAGACATATGTCGTAGAGGTCCAAGAAGACCAGACCTATTGGTGGAAGACCACATGACTTGGGATCGGTTGTGTGGGGAACCCGGAGTAGATACCTACATCCCAGGAGTGGGAAGTGTTTCTCATGCGGCGGGCAGGGTCACATGGCTCGTGACTATCTGACCCACCATTCGGATGATCAGCAGATGATCAAAATACAAGCCATGAAGAGGCAGAGATTTGATTGAGGCAGTTCGCAGGGACCAGGAGAACATGGAAAAGGTGCTGGTCATGCAGTTGGTGGTGGACGAAGTTTTGAGGTGTTACCACCACCACTACCCAGAGGCCCTCCCTGACCGTAGAGAGCAGGTGGATAAGAGAGAGCTCAGCTTCAAGAAACTGGGTCCTACGATCACGGTGCTCTAGAGATGATTCTAGGTATGATCTGTTTCTACTCCTTCATAGATTTAGTTCTTATAAAAATAGGTGTCAGTCACTCATTCATTTCCACTGCCCTCATTCAGAGCTCAGAGATTCGGACGGAGCCAATGGCTCGATCCTTAAGGCTAGAGACTCCTACGAGAGTAGACTCGATGATTACACATCAGTGCCGGTAGTGTGATCTTACTCTAGTAGGTGAGAGCATCAGCTGGAATCTTCTATTAGTGGCGTCGAGTCCTTAAGACGCCATCTTGGGTATGGACAAGTTATCTACAGTACATGCTCAAATCGACTGTATTAGCTGCAAAGTTAGGTGTGTCCGCACAGATGGGACTAGGTTTACATTCACCAGCGAGAAGGGATCCTTTTCAGTGTATAATAGACTTTCTTGGAGGAGAGTAAAACTGATCAATCATCAGTTGGCTTAGCTTACCCTAAGAGTAGTTGATGTGGGGAGTCCAACTTATCCTGTAGTGGTGGAGAAGTACACGGATGTTTTCCCTGATATTGTTATAGGTCTACCACTTTACAGGGAGGAGGACTTATACATTGACCTGTACCTCAGGACGACACTAATATCTACATCAACGTATTGGATGTCTCCCACGGTGCTTCGTGAGCTGCAGGTACAACTAGAGGTATTTCAAGATAAGGGATTCATCCACCCCAGCATTTCTCCCTAGGCAACCCCGATTCTGTTCGCCAAGAAGGTGGATGGGAGCTTGAGGATTTGTGTCGACTACCATCTCCTAAACCATGTGACCATGAAGAAAAAGTAACCAATACTGATGATTGATGATTTCTATGACCAGTTGAAGGGAGTACAGTGGTTCTAGAAGATAGAACTCAGATCAGCCGATCACCAGCTCATAGTTCGAGAAGAGGATGTGCAGAAGACAGCCTTCAGATATCGATACGACCACTATGAGTTCTAGGTTATGCCATTCGGTGTTAACAATGCTCCAGCAGTGTTTATGGGACTCATGAACATGATTTTCTATCCATACCGTGATTACTTTTTCCTAGTCATCATCGACGACATTCTGATATACTTGACTTCTGAGGAGGAGCATGCCTACCATTTGCAGGTAGTACTGGACACACTCCAAGAGAACCAGCTTTATGGTAAGCTCTCGAAGTGGTAGTTTTGGATCTGATAGGTTATCTTCTTGGGACACGTCATATAAGAGGCTAGAGTTCCAGTGGATCCAGTGGATTTTGAGGTGGTATTGGCATGGGAGCCACCCAAAATTGTGACCGAGGTACGAAGTCTTATAGTTTTGGCTGGTTAATACCGGAAGTTCGTTCCAGACTTCTCCAGAGTTACAGAACCACTATCATCCTTGAAAAAGAAGGTATAAGCCTTCGTGTGGTTGGAGATTTGACAACAGAGCTTTTAGGAGATGAGGTAGAGGCTGAATGGAGCCCCATCTTGTGGGTTTCAAAGGATGGCATAGGGTACATGGTCTATTGGGATGCTTTAGGGACCGAACTCGGGTGTGTCCTGATGTAGGAGTGAGTAGTGATCGCGTATGGTTCTCGATAGTTGAGACACCACGACCAGAACTATGCTACTCCTGACCTGGAGTTAGCAGCAGTGGTATTCGCCTTGAAGATGTGGGGACACTATCTAATGGGTGAACCTTTTACCATGTACTATGATCACAAGAGTCTCAGATATATCTTCTCTCTGAAGGACATAAAACTGAGACAACGATGATGGCTTCACTTCCACCAGGACTATGACTTCGTGATAGTCTATACTCATAGAAAGGGGATTGTTATAGGATATGCACTCAGTTGGAGATATGTAATAAAGCTGTTAGGCGAGGTGATAGAGCAGGTGGCTGCCTTACAAATATCCATTGTGGATAGAGATGGAGAAGACATTATAGAGTCTTTTACGTCCACTCGGCCACTACATCAGCGTATCAGGGAGGCACATCATGGAGACGCTGAATGTGAGACACGATGTGCTCAGATATCCAAAGGGCAGGCACCTGATGGATTTTCTGATGGTTGGGATCACATCATCCTATTCATAGGCTGTACTATGGTGATAATTTCACTTCAGGAGGAAGTGTTGAGGGAGTTACACACATCCCCTTTAGCGATACATCCAAGAGTGGAAAAGATGTAAGGATGACAGTAGTGGTGGCCAGTTATGAAGAAGGCAGTTGCAGAATTTGTCTCGTGGTGCCTCACTTGTCAGCAGGAGAAGACAGAGCACCAGGTACCAATAGGCTGGGTTCATCCTTTAGAGGTCCTAGAGTGGAAGTCAGATGGGATATACATGCACTTCATTACATGACTTCCACGTACATCCAGGGGTCATGACTCGATTTGGGTGATCCTTGACCAACTCACCACGTTTTCCCACTTCCTACCGATCAGAGAGCAAGGTTCAGTAGAGAGCTTGGGACGCCTCTACGTGCAGAAGATTGTGCGGCTACATAGAGTACCTTATTCTCTTATCTCTGATCGTGACGGGGGTTTTACTTCCCTACTATGGAAGGGGTTGTGGGAGGCTTTCAGAATGAAACTTAGTCTAAGAACCATTTTCCATCCTTAGATGGATCGAAAGACTGAGAGGACTATTAAGACTCTCGAGGACATGATCTGTTCATGCGTCCTCGACATTGTTAATAGCTGGGAGGAATACATACCATTGGTGGAGTTTTCACACAACAATAGCTATCAATACTCCATTGGGATGACACCTTTCAAGGCATTGTATAAGTGACTTTGTAGATCATCATTGTGTTGGACAGACCCCAGGGAGTCGGCACTCGTGGGGCCAGAGCTGGTACAAGCTACCACAGATAAGGTGCAGATCATCCACGAGCAGATGAAGACTACACAGAGTAGGCATAAGTTGTATCTCGATAGGATATATAGACCTTAGGAGTTGGAGGATGGCGTCTACATCTTTCTACGAGTCTTAACACGATGAGGTCTATAGAGTTTTGGCTGAGGCGGCAAGTTATCTCTGAGAATAATTAGACCTTTCCAAGTCCTCAGTAGAGTAGGTGAGGTGGCTTACCACTTAGCTCTTCCACCTCAGTTGCACTGGGTGCACGATGTATTCTACGTATCTCAGCTAAGGAGATACGTGCCCGACCCTTCTCACATCATCGACCATAGAGAGCTGGACGTAGATGATGGGGAGACTTTCACGGAGGTTCTAGTATATATTGAGGATCGACATGAGCATGTCCTACATGGACGGTTGATACCTCTAGTGCATGTTTTGTTGGCCGCACGGGAACCACCAGGAGAGAACACGGGAGTGGGAGGATCAGATTCATGCTTATTACCACCACTTGTTCCCTTTGTTCGAGTTGTAGCTTATAGGGACGTAAAGCCTGGACGTGGGGAGAATGTAAAGACCCTAAATTTCTGTGAATTTTTTTAAATAACTTGGGATTAAACAAGTTTGTGAAAATTTACGGCATATGATTATAAGGACCAGTGTTTCTGGAATCAATTTCTGATGTTTTCTTTGGTTACGTTCAGTAAACTTATGATCGAGTTTTTATATCTTTTAAACTGGTCCTTGGAATTGAAATATGAGGACACCGTCATACTCGCAGTGCCAATATTCTCTTAAAGAGAGTTTCACATCGAAGGTATTGGGTTGAGAATAGATGTTATTTTTTGGGTTTCCTTATAAAATAATAAATAAATTGATCTTCACGTTATTTTTATTTGAGCCGCCTTATGGGTTTTTGTTGGTTAAAACCTCCTCATGGAAGTTGGAGGTGGGACCACCACACCATAACCTCCCATGAGAGGTTAAAGTGGTGGGGTCCACCCAAACATAACTTCCCACAAGAGGTTACTACATGGAGACCACACAGGACATAACCTCCCTAATTAAATAATAGTGGTGGGGACCACCCGACCCCTATTAAATGAGGGGAGTGGAAAACCACTCAAACCCCTTTCATTAATGTGGAGGAGCCTCTTCAGCTTCCTCCACATTAATTTTTCCAACAAACCATGTTAATGTGGCAAAATTCTTCCATTAATTTGAAAGTGCCAAAAAATGTTTAGTTATTGAAATATTTCCAAAGAAATAATAGATTTTATAATTTATTATTTGGAAGAACTTTTCATTTTGGGAAGAGGAGAGCTTGTAAGAAAAGTAGTCATCCAACGAAGAACCTCATCTTCTAATGAAGAATGCTGACAATTATCTTCTTCGATCTTCTTCCATAGACACCCACCAAAGTGGATCGTCTTCCAAAACCGACATGTGAGCTTGGGATTTGAAGTGTGCGGAAAAGGCGACGAATGATGATCACCTTTTTCTTCTTTCTGCGACTTCTTCCGCGAACGACGAACAATGGTAGGGGTTTTATTTCTGTATTATTACTTTTCTTATTCTCATCTTCGGTTGGAAATTAATCGATGCAAAGATTGTAAAATATTTTTTATTCATCGTACTTCTTGATGTGCTAATTGTTACATCCCTAAACGCGGAGGGTTCGGGCCAAACCAACATAGCATGACCCCTCCGCCATTCTTGTTTGTGATGAATATCGGCATGGCATTGAGGTGACAGAATGATAAAGGAGTTGACTAGAAAGTCCACACTACCCGCATCCATCACGAACCGCGCCACCCCCATGGCGCTCCGGTGCTCCGGGAAAAACCATGACCCTCCGGCTGAGCCACCCTGACCTTGTTGTCTGCAGACCGAATTGGACACGCCACCCAGGCCACCGGCACATGCCACCCGACTCTCTGCCGCCGCCACCCTCCCGTGTGCCCCGGCCCAACACTGTCGGCCCGCGCCGAACTGCGCTAGCCCATCCTCCTGGTCTCTCGGCCGTTGGGCCTCCCCTGCGTGCGGTCGAACCCACCAGTCTGCGCTGGCCGAGCCACCACCCGCCCACCCACATGCCTGCATATTGGCCTACCATGCATCCTCTTGGCTTACTCGACCGTCCAGCCACCCGATCCACCAATCGAATGCACCATCGACTTGGACACACCAACCTCCCAAGTTGGCATGTGGTCCTCCTCATGGTGCCCTAGACGAACTGGCCCGGCCACGCCCTCTGGGTCGGGCTGCACAATCGCGGTGCTCCAGGTTGAACTACCCACACAGCTTGTTGGGCGGGGCCCAGCGGGCCGGGCCAAACCTAACAGGCAATCCCACCAAATGGGCCATTCCAGACCCGATAGCTATGACCAGGTCGACCCAAACTGGGTCGGCCAGACTGGGATGGACCAGGTCAGTCAGACTGGGTTGGACCAGACCCAATCCCACTACCAACCCTTTACATTAATTGCCCATATCTTTGGCATTGGACGACCGTTTGATGAACCATTAGTGGAACTGGTAATCATGGAGCACGAAATTCCCTATGATTATACCCCAATAGAGTTCGTGGTATAGTTGGGTTACGATCAGGTTGGATTGTGCACGAATCCAACTGGGCCCCGGGACTAAAAGGCTGATAACTCACCAACCGAGTGTCCAATTGACGCACCATCTATTGCTTTGAGACCCCTATGACATGGTGGACCTTTAACATACTTCTTCATGGGACTTCGCGATACTTGGAGTATTGACCAGTAGCTCATAGAGCATATCCTCCTAGAGACAAGAGAGCATAGTGCAGAGACCTAGTAGTTGTATGAGACATGATGACTGCTGACTGATTCAACTCAGAGAGATTCGACCAACCTAGTGGAGAGTGCCTTGGTGTCACGGCAGACCCATAGTGGAGAGCACCTTGGTGTCGTGGCAGACCCATGGTACTCGACAGGAGGAGTACCTCAGCAGGCTACGAGGGGGATAACTTCGGTGTGACACAATAGACCAACTGTGGGGAGCACCTCTGTTTGACGCGACAAACCCATGGTATTCGATAGGAGGAGCACCTCAGGAGTCCATGGTTAGTGGGAAGCGCCTCTTTATGACACAACATGCCGAAATTACTCGATATATGAGGAGTTATCTATCATTCTACTTGTTCGATGTGGTGCTAGGAAATGTTTCTTGATAGTAACCCTGGAATAAAATCCTGGTTGAGCTGAGTCAATAAATTTTGTGTTTACCTCATGTTTGAGATGGATTACTTGATATCTTAGGTATATGTGTGGACAAATAGCTAAGGGGTGTTATCTGTTTATTTCATAATTTTTGGTTTATCCTTGTTGGATTATGTGAGACCTTGAGGGTCTCGGGGTCCCAACAGAGTATTATTATACTCACACCTGCACGGGTTATGCCTGCACCGTGTTGTGTTTTTTGTAGATGACGGAGAACACCGACTGAGGCTGAGAGTACTAGGACTAGATGGTACCCGAAGGTAGAACATACAACGTGTCAGTACACGGAAGAGATTGACAGGCCTGGAGTGCTATGGAGGACATATGTACCTACACTTTAGGTAGGAATCCCAGAGGTTGACCCAACAACTATTTTACTCTTCTTCTGTTGTACTTGTTTTTCTGTTGTACTTTTACTTTCCTATTAGACTTGTATTCTGGCCCCTCTACTTTTGGCACTATTTTGGACTAAGTTTTACATAGTGATTTTCATCCATCTTGTACCCTGTTGTGTGCATTTTCAAATTTTAAAGGCAATTCCCTCCCACTTTATGTATTTACACCTTCGGTGCTAGTCGTCATCCCTTGGCCTATGGAAGGCGGGCTTGGGGTTGTCACGGCACGGGCCCCGGGGGACGGGTTGTGACAAGGAATACCTATTACTTTATAATTATTTCTGAAATTAATTTGGACCAGTTATTTATTGGATTAATTCCATGATTAAAAAATGAATTTAATATACGAGACTTTGACATCTAGGAAAATATTATTCATTATTATCTTAGGACTAATATGGAGATTGGGACTCTAACCAGTCTTGTGGTCCTAGTAACAACTATCATAAAATAGAGTTCTCCTTGAATGATTCGATATATAAAACATATATAAGAAAGAAACCCAAATATACCAAGTATAAATGTTGTCAGAACAATCATCTTCGAAACAGTATCAAGGGAACCAAAGGATGATTCAAATGTGGAAAAGCAAGGTATCAAGACAAAAAATGATGATAGGAAATGAGTAAGGCCTCTAATGAGGAAGAATAAAATATGGTTTATATAAACACTCATCATATGTTATAGAATTTCACTAATAATTAACATAGACATTAATCATGAAAATTCCAAAATCTAATGGTTGTTAGAAAAATTCCACAAAAACAGCCTCCAAGGCCTTGAGAGCAACCAAGGCAATATATTTTCACTACTTAGGATGTGGATGTCAACAATGATGAGGTGAAAATAAATTATATTTGTTCATTCAAGTAAAATTTTTGTCTTTTTTTATTCTGGTTTTATACATTCATTCATGTATTGAATGTTTAATAGAACAATTCTAACACAATATCAAATTATTGGTGTTATATATTGGTGAGAATAGAAAATAGAGAAATTTATTGATCAGAAGTATATAATTATTCTCTGTTCAATGTTTCTTGATTGAATATCACGTAAAATCTCATCATATATATATTAATTTAGTTTGATTCTATAATTTAAATGGATTCTTTTCCTCGTGTAAATCAATCATAATTATTGGGAGATGAATATTACTCTTCACATACCATGTCATTCTTCCTGTATGTACATGTTTATACTTGGTGTTCAATCTCCCTTGGAATCTACTATTTTTTGTGAATATTAATAACATACGAAAAATAACATATAACATAAATGAATGAGAAAAATGATAGAATAATTCATTATGACATGTGTATTTTGATATATTGTACTAATGGATTTATCAGTTAATTTTCAAATATTCCTCAAGACCAATTGGTCATGTTATCAATCAAACTAATACATATTTCTCTTCCCTTATCTAGTACTCTTTATATAATAAACACTATAGTGTTGAAAGAACTAAAAATTAGTTTATTTAGAATATATAAAACTGTATAATATGCTCGATGGTTTCAACATGGGGTGTGAAAATCCACAATATAGAGAAATAGGATGGGTCAACACAACTCTATATTGACTATCGTGATCTCAAAAAGATTGTGTTAAAGTAAATATATCACATTTCACAGATAGAAAAATTGTTCGTTCAATAATGTGGGTCTATTATTTTTCTAATGCAGTCCCAATATGGAGATATCCCTGATTAATGGGGAACAAGGATGATATCCCCAAAAATGAATTTCAAACATGGTATAGACTCTATCAGTTCCTAGTGATGTCGTTCAGACTCACTATTACTCTATAAATATTCATGGATATTAACAATAGATTCTTAAGATATTATTTCAAAGAATTTAGGGTAGTCATTAGAGTTGATATTATGATATACTCTCTAATTATGGAGTAGTATGAAAAACACATGAATATTAATTTAAAGTCATTGATAAAGGAATAGATATATTCAATGTATATAAAATATGAGTTCTGGATGAATGAAATATCATTCATGGTGAATGTTATCGCTAGAATAGGGAAATCTGCGGGGCCTTCTAAGACAAAGGCCATTGTGGAGTGGTGTTGAATAGAATTTATAACAGGTATCTAGTGTTTTCTTTAACAATAAATGTATTAATTAATAATTGATCGAAAATTATATTTGTTCTCAAACATGACAAACAAGATGACTCAGAAAGGAGTAAAGTTTTTTTATGTGAGGTAAGGTGAAGAGAGCTTCATGGAATTGCAAGGAAGGTTTATCCCTGAACTAGACCTCATTCTGACATAATGTTGGGAAGGTATCATGGTATATAGTGATGATTTAAATATGGTATTGTGATGTTTATTAATTAGAAACATTAAAAAATACAATATAATTGAATATAATTAAAATTTCATCAGTAGAACTATTTAAAACATGATTTGGAGTTAGATGTAGTGATATTTGAATTGGAAATATATTGGTGTTATCTATTTAGGAGGAAGATTAAAATATATATGGATCATAAGAGCCTAAAATATATATTAAAACTATATGATCTTAATATAAACCTGCAATGATTGTTAGAGATTATCATGTACTATGAATCCTTGGTATGTTACCATCTCAGGGAAAAAAGTGGATGATACTATATATAAAAATAATGTGAGAACTTTATCAATGATGGGAATTTATATGGATATAATATTCTTAGATATTAAGAATATGGGCATTAGAATATATAAAATAAGGAACATCACCATTCATTTTTCAATTTTTTCCTCAGTAGTCTTGACTAAATGTGATAAATGATTCTCAAAGAGATGATGTGTAAATACATAGGAATATAGAAGTCATCAAAAATTGTAAATACTCAGATTCAAAAATTTATGATGAATGAGTATAAAGTTTCGGACCTTGAATATGTGAACCATTAAATCCTTATATAATTACAGAGTTTTCAATGATCTTAATTTCTCGATCTTCTCCATCCATCAAAGGATTATAAATATGTATTGAGGCCTCTAAGAGAACTATGAGAAGGATAATATAATGTACAAAATCATGAAATTTATTTAATGGTGATAGTATGTCTTAATGTGAAGGCTTAATGTAAAATGTCTAAGGGGATGATGAAACCATTACCCATACCTACATTGAAATGGGAAACTATCATCATAAACATTTTCACATGTCTTCTAGAGACACCAAAATGAAATAATTTTATACGGATCATGGTTGATCATTATACAAATACATCTCAATTCATTTCTATTCTAGGGGACTTTTCCCTTGATAAACATATAAGAAAAAAAATCCAAGAGTTATTAAGTCCATATGGAACACAATTATCAATAGTACCTAACTATGATATGATATTCACCTCTGATATCTGGAATGGTGTCTAATATGTTCTGAATAATGATTTGAGCATTAATTTGCCTTATAAAACACAAACATATGGTGACACTAAGTGGACAATCAAATAAAAAGAAAACATGTAGAGATCAAGAACAATGAACATTAAATGAGGTTGGTATTAAAATCATTTTATGGGTTATTTCTCGTAAAGTAATTATTTAACTCAAACATCGAAATGAATCCTAAAGAATCTGTTTACCAAAATATATGTATAACACTTAAATGATGGGATGTAATTGGTGGAAAAAAACAGTTTGGGTCTAAAATTGATGATTAAATAGTATAAATGGTCAAGACTATTCGACAATTCCATTCATCTTCTTAGGGTAGACATATGATCTATGTTGTAAATCATTGACGAGACATGGAATTTGAGGGTAGATATAAATTTCTTCTCCATATATCACCATGAAAATGTTTGATTATATTTTGGAAGAATGGAAAGTTATGTTCTACGTACACTGAAACCTTTTAGACTCTTGATAATATTATATTTTGGGTATAGTGAATAGGAATCTCACCAACTATATCTCTATTGAATGACATATTCCACCTATCCCTCTGAAATATGTAAAAAAAATCCCAAAAATTTACTGAATTTAGAGTTTTTATAGTTAGAAAATGATATTTATTATGATCCATATTTGGAGATGTTCATGTACCATAGATATAATGTTATATGCAATTTTACAACTCATGGAGTAAAATTGTTATGGAAGAACCATAAATATGTAGAGGAAACATGGGATCCTATAGAAGCCATGAAGTTGAAGAACCCAAAATTTTTATCACCATAGTATATAATATGAAAATTAAATTGTAAAATTTCACAAGGGTGGATAATGTAACTCCCATTTATTCAATAATATACTTATCCTTCAATAAATTTAATTTTTTGATATCTTTAATTACATAAAATACAAAGTTTAAATAAATAATGATATACTATTAAAATATTTTCATTTAAATGTTACCCTTATAAAATTTCTATTATATTAGAGTGAATGAATATGATTAAATATATCATGAAATATATATAATAGTCCTATTAAATTTTAATATTTTGATATCATCTTAGTATCTAAGAATGTAATTTGTAGTGAATTGATTTTAATCTCAAAAAAATTTGTTTTCTTAAAAAATGATTTTATTTTACTATGATCAATCTATTAATAATTTATGTAACTTATATAAATTTTTTGAAAAAAATATATCTTTTTTTCAAATAAACATATCAAAATTATCTTAGGGTGATTTTTTATTTCTTATGAAAAGTTTAATTTTTTATTGAATATTGAAAATACTGATTGTTATTAAAAATTGTGTTCTCTTTTAATGAATATAAATTTTTTAAATTAGATTGTAGTTTAATTAAATAAAAATTATTAGTTAATTTTTAGAAACATTATCCAATTATGGAATTTGAAAATAATTTTAAATTATAATTTTTTATAAATAAATTTTTTTATATATAAATGCATATATTTTTTTTAAAATATTTTTCTATTTTGTGTTTGAACATTACATTATATTCATCCACTAGTAGAAATTGAAACATGTAAATTAAATTCCATATTTGGAATCAATAGGTCGACATATTTAAAATAATTCCCTTTAATATTATATTATAATAATGTTTAACCACAATAAATAATTTTCACTAATGTGTGGGTGAATTGGATAATTATGGTTTAAAATAATATGAAAAAGACTAAAAATTTACACTAAAACATGAATTTATGATATATAATGAGTTTATATTAGATATATATATATATATAATTTTAAAATATGGAAACATGGGGGAATATTTCACTTTTTTAACTTTATATTTTTTATGTAAAGAATGGTTAAAAATTTCATTCTCTTTTTTATTAACGCTTCAATTTTTAGGGAAAACTACAGTATATTTTTACTCCCAAAATATTTATTTTAATCATATTTTTCTTTTCATCATGTTAATTAATTTCTATTTTGTAGTTATGATATAATTACCTTAAATTTTCCCTCAGTGCCCACACATTATTTAATAAATTTATTAGATAATTTGATAAATTAGTTTAAGAATGATTAAATTAATTTCCTTCATATGTACATCAGACTAATTCCTCATCAACCTATGTAATTATTTTCAATCACGTCCCCTCGCAGCTAGATAGAATAATAGATTTAGTAAAAATATATTTCATTTATGATATTATTATGTATCTGTAATTTTAAATTATTTTTTAGATTTATTTCATTCTATCCTTTGAAAATTGAAATAACATTTATGTATACGTATATCATATCTTACCCATGAATAGTGTAATTCATTTTTATCTATATTATCTATGGATGAATATAAATATATATATAATTAATATTAATGACATTAATATCCTATATAAAAAATTCTAGTTGATAGAAACATAAACAATGTATAATGATAATGAATTTTGAAACCAAACTAGCATAAAAAAGAAGTGTTTATCACATTGAATAATGATTTTAATAAATAATTTTTAATAAAAAAGTTGTAAGATGTTATGATAAAATTATGTATTGTTTGTTATTTATATAGGTATATACGTAATATAATTAATCTATATTTATTATTTAGGTGTTTTTAATTTTCATGATGAAATAAAATACATACAGTTACAGATCTCTCTAAACCTCCCTTTATCATTGGGTTTTGAACATTATCTCCCCAAATAAATTGTTATCTCTCTTTATTTGATGTCATAAAATTATTCTAAATTAACTATAAATTTACATTATGTATATACCTATATTATTCACTTATCGATTTGTGGGTAAATATATTAATTTCATTTATTTCTCAAATATATTCTTTATGAAATCTCTTTTGAATATGGAATGAAGAAAGATTATGAAACTAACTAAATAGAATGAGTAATAATTATTTTTATGAAGAAATATTGTTTTGTTTTTTGGAAAAAAATAATGAACATGTATTATTAGTGCACTAAAATATTGATCAAATTATTTTTGTAATTTTTATTCTAATTAGTTATTATGTATGGTTTTTAGGAGTAAACCTAATACATGATTGAATGTTGGCCACCATATGATGTTCTTATGTATGTTTGAATTGAATTATTCTTAATTAATGTTTTGAGTTACATCCAAATTTCTCATAATTCCTTGACCAGATCATAATGTGTTCCTTATATTATATTAAAATGTCATTATTCATGAGTCTTATTGTTTATGATTTCATTTTATACCTTCGACTCACATGTTATACATTTTATCATATTTATCCCCTTATTAGGAATTTTAGATCTTTCATTTTATCTATGTATTCCCCATGTAATATTCTATAGTTTTAGGAGATTAAATTTATTTTGGATAAAATTATGTAGATTAAACTAAATTCATTTTAGTTTCATTTTTAAATTTTATGTACCTACTCATCCAAAGGAACTAGAACTTTCGATCCATTGGGTGTATTTAATGGATATTTATGATAAAAATCATAAAATTATATGTGTTAAATTTTCTAATATCTATTAAAAGTCATCATTCAATAAATTTTGGGATGTTTCATGATATATATTTCATATATATACTTTATGAATAATTTATCTTGAACACTGTTACATATGATTATGGTAATTTCTAAAAAATATCGACAAAATGAAATAGTAGGGTCAAAATAAATTATTATTGATTAAACCATTTCTAATTGGGTATGACTACACCTATTTAACACATCATTCTAATAAGTTTATCCAAATGAGTGACATGTGGAACAATTCTACAATCATTATATAATACCCCATACACACACTCCTGGATCTAAATTTAAAATGATATTCTCTATATATAGGATGTGATACATGCTACGAGAAACCACACATAACAAAAGCATAAATCTGGTTTAAATAAAAATTATTTTATATCTAACTTTCCCATTGTATTTTGCTTCATAATTTCTGTGAATTATTAAAACTATTAAATACATAAGTGGAATATCAACATAGTGTATCATTTTTTTCACGATAATGTGTTCTTATGATTAAAATTATGTTTCAGTTATAATGAATTTTCATTATTCATGATAAATTACCACAATTAGAACATTTAATTATTACTGTACCAACTAAAACATATACCCTAGGAAAAACATTTTCAAATTTTGGATGATTAAAAAAAATTATTGAGGGGAACAAATAGAAAGAAAACTCATTAATCCTATCAAAAAATGAAAACCCATGAAAAATGTTTCCTTCTAATAAAATAAAATTTTGTGATCGTAAATAAAATTTAATAACATGAGAGACTATCCATTTTTAATGAAACATTTAAAAATGATTAAAATATTATAAATCCCATCAATGTATCATGGGTTATAATATTCATCTACTATGCTCATCTATATTTCCACTGTAATAGAACAACATATAATCAATTAGTTATCATCAGCATTTATAAATATAATTAATCATTAACCAAATAATTTGTGTGTTATATCTTTTGAACACCCATTAATATTTTTTTGTCCATGAAAAAATTACGTTAATAATATACATATATTATTTCACTTTTCATCATGACACTCATACTAACGAATAATCAAAAATGCATTCCAAAATCTCATAAAAATAATATGTAATATCATTTTATTCTAAAAGATAATTAGAAATGAGAAATTATAGGAACAATGGGAATTCAATTTACATAAGAAACATGAAAACAAAATTTTAATGGTTCATTATAAATTATTATCAAGATATCAGGAAAAGGATATACTCTGATAAATGTTAATAAAAATTTATTTTCCAACATTTACAAAAAATGTAAAATTTCCAAATACAAATACATTTAAAAGAATAATTTTAAATATTTTCTATAGAATGTAAAACATAATTGATAATGACATCAAAAAATATTTAAATTATAAATAATATCATTATTTAAATAATATAAAGATCATGTATTTTGATGAAAATGTGTTGAAATAGAAACATGAAATCTTTTGAAATAAATTTTATAAAATTAATCTTTACATTCAGTCAAAATACTCTTCATATAAGTTATACTAAGACACCCCAAATAGAAATTTTAATTTCCCATTCTAGAATTAATATAATTTACTGATTTTTATTCAAATTTAACAATAGTCAAATGATAATGAAAAACATTCAATGGAATGACATTTTCTAGTTTAGTGTTTTAGAGATTTAGGAAAAATATTTATGTAGTAGAACCCATATATATTAAATAAACATATAATTTTTTCAAAAATGTGATAAATTACTTAATCCATTACTATATTTCAATATCTTATAAAAATCTTCTATATAATAAACTCTTCTAGGCACATTATACAGATCAGTTTTCTCCGTTACTAGAGGAAGTGGAGACATATTAAAGGTTTTATAACTAATGATTAGTTAGTGTAAAAAATAGGATAAAATAATCTAATATAATAAATCATCATAATATGAGGATATGGGTGTAATTAGAATACATAAGAAATTTATATCCAAAAATTTATAGTTTTTCATTCATGGGACATAGCAGGGAGTAATGTTATACATGAATCAAAAGAGTGTGAGAACATGATCCAATAAACAGGATCTATCAAATAGAACATAGTAATTTAACATTTCTTTATAGAATTTTAATAAACACAATTATTGATAAAATTGAGAATATAGAAATTTACATTAGGATCACCATTATTCATGGGAAAATATATAATTTAGATCAGGTTTATTCTTAATCTTTTGAAAGTGGATAATTTTCAACATGTTAATGAGGTAAGATATTACATCATTAGTTATAAATAAATAACAAAATCTATTTTTGGGGATATAATACTACACAAACCATTAACCCATACATGCATGATCCATAAAAATATAATTTTTAATATCGAAAATTAACCTTTTAAATAAATATGGTTCATTTCAGCACATCATAAATAACCAATTGATGAAAATGGGATTTATAACCATTATAAATGGATTCACATATGAGAATCATCTATATGAAAAACCCATGAAATTAAATATGGGTATCCAAATATATTTAAAAACATTCACGGTAAATACTAGTCAATATAGATAATGAATATGTTATATATACAACATATAATTATGTTATATGGTTAAATAAATAATTTCCCAATCTAGTAAAAGTGTGGAATTAAGGTGAACATATTTTAATAACATGAAGAAAAAATTGACTAGTAACAAATAAATGGACTTGTATGAATGGCTATTCCTATCCATAGTAGAAGATAGATACCAAAAATACATTTATCGATCATACATTTGATATAAAAGATCATAACAAAATCTATCCAATGAAATAATTTTGATGGTAAAATTTTATAAATTCCGTTCATCAAGCATAAGATATGTATACATGTAGTAACCTATATGATTATCATTTTCTTAATTTAAATAAATCATATTGCACATAATAAATTTTATTTTCATTTAATTTTTTTAATCTTTATATATTTATAGAAATGGACATACATAATTTCATCTAGAAAATAATAAAATATTGAGAAAATTTTTCTTATAAAATTATAATGGATGTGGAAAATTGAATTTACATAGTAAACATTATAAAATATTATAATTTCAGAACTTGATGAAAATGACCAATAAGGAAAACATTAAAAATTTCTTATAATTTTTTAAAAGTGACAAAAGCATAGAATAATTATATTTAATTCACTATTTATTCATAGATAAAGACATTTTGAAAATAATCCAAAGAATATAGAAAGAAAAATATGTGGTTCTTATATAAATATAATTGGTACTATGGGTTTCCTTATAATAGGTAAATAATTATCCAATGAGAATGGTAAAGTAGGATTATGATAATAAATACCTAAATAATGATAATATAATAAAAAATGAGTGGAAACATATAGATAAATTTATACAAATTCCCAAAATTGGTTATCTTTAAATGGAAACCTATATTTGAAAATGAAATTGATGAAAAAAAACTGATGTTATTGGTAAGACATGGATTAATATATATTTAGAGTAACATAATTAAATAGAAACAAAAATATAATGAAATGGGTGGTATTTCGTACGTCAAATCAATAATAATGTGTATACACCATATAAAAGAAACAAAATTTTCAAATATTAATCATATCCCCTGATATTAATATTGATAAGATAAACACTTATAATGTTTTTAATTTTTAATTTAGTACCCTATGAGGAAAATAATATAGAATAGAACCTTTTATATCATAAAATGTAATGTAATTTTGTTACTAAATTTTAATGGTTATTCAATACATGATTTAAAATAAAACATTCTTGAAAATAAGAATAATGTCAGTATGGTTAGAAAAATGTGATACGATACACTTACAGGTTTTTTTATTTTTGAGTAAAAAACTACACAAGACAATGAAATAAGATTTAAAATGTGAACTTCATTATTTATATAGAAATCTTCATAAAAAATACTAACGGGTATAAGATACACAATTCCATATAAAATTTCATTTATAAAATGAAGTATATCTCAAGGGTTCGAAATTTTTTAAAAGAAGCCCCTTCAATTTTTTCCGAATTTTTTTGAGTTAAACCCCCATTTCGGAACTAGAATGGAATAAAACGATGGAAAAAATGAAATTTACGGTACCCTAAAAAATTACAATGGAAGAAGAAATTGTATTTTAATTAAAACAAGGTTTATAAAAATAATTATGTCTCATGGTTTTGAAAATTGAAACAATAATCCCATAATGTTTTTAAATATATAATTCATAAGATGATGATAGAAATAAAATTGAATAGAACATTCAAATTGATGATATATTATTGAATCAAGATAGATATTATTAGAGGGAAGTAGATTAACCATTCAAACTACATCATTGTGTATAATAAGAATTATATCTCAAGTGTTCTAAAATTGATACAATAAACCCGTACTTTGTATTCCAGCATAGTTGAAATCACTGAAAACTTTTGATTGAAAATAATAATTCTATCAATTACCTATTACGAAGAATTATTCATATATAAATCATTTTAGAGAATATATTTATATTCATTTATTATTAATGTAATAGTATTTTATATTTTATTTTCATAATTAATGTTATTAGCCTCGCTTTTTTGTTTAGTACTAGTTGTCAAATAGCTGTGTTTATTTTCGTGATTATCACAAATATTTTCATATATAGACAATAAAATTATTATTTTTATTTTTTATAATTATTTATAATGTTACAATTTCACTCTGTAGATGTTTTTGTTTTGATCTTTAAATATGAATTAATTAATGAGCATATTTTGATAAATCTTAGTGATTGAAATTTTTTTAACTAAATAATTTTGTAAATTTTTTATTACAATTACACCATCATTAAAATATAATTATTTTTTTATTTATATAATATATTACATGAAATTAAATTTCAATAGTAATTTATCGAATAAATTTAAATAATTTTTTATGTACGAGGTTAAACCAACCTAGATAATAGCTCATTAGAATTATATAGGTGAATATGGTTTGGAGTGTGTTTATTATGTTAGAATATCCTTGTAACGGAATAATAATCATATTATTTAGTTTATTTTAATTTCATAAAATGGGAATGAAAATATTAACATAAATAAAAAATATTATATGAAAAATAGATGATTCCACTTTTGTAGAGGTGATATTATACACATATGATCTTAGGACATTAACATTTTTCATATAATGGGTGGAAATATGGAATGATTTATAATTTAATAGGGATTATAATTTTATAAATTTTATATTATATAACTAATTTCACTTTTAGAACTGGACACATTTACTGGAATGGAACATGATACACATCATTTATGGAGGTGGTAGTCTTGATGTATACATAATGATGTTTTAATTTTTCAATAAATTAGAGGTATTAAAAGAAAATGATAATTTTTTATTTAATAAAAAATTTATTTATTTTTATTCCTACTTTATTTATGATTTAAATCATTATAACCAGCCTTGATAGGTGGTTACAAAAAATATAAGTCATTGATTATTGGGGAATGATGTTATTTTATTTTTTTATTTTGGTGGAAGTAAATAAAACAAGTTGTGATCCTTTAATATAAAAACATATTGTTATATTTATTATTCTTATTTCATTATATTATGGTGTTTATATAATATTTCTATGAGTACAATTACGGTGAAAATAATACGAATGAGTTTGTACTTATATTTAAGTATTGAATTTTTTATAATTAATATTGCTGGAAATTGAGGACATGAGATAAGTAATTTAGAGTAGAGGCTTAAAAAATTTCGATAAGTGTATATAAATAAAAAATTGAATAGATATAGGAATAAATATTAATACAAATTTGTAACATGAGGTGGTGGAAGTATTTTCCAACATATGTTAAATTAAGTATAATTTTGGAAGAAAACATTATATTTTAAACAATATAATGTTATTATTGAAGAGTAAATGGGTAAAAATGAATAAAAATTGTTAGGGATTATTTTTGGTTGATAAAAAATCCACCATCAATTTGGAGACATGTTTGTACCTTGTTTTGGTTTATGTCCTCTTAGAAAATGACTATTTACAAATTTAAATTTTAACCGGGTATTTAATTCATTACCATAGTAAATAATTTGGAAAACCAAAATTAAAATTTAACTTCAAAAATAATCTAAATATTCATATTAAAAATTTTAAAATCATTATATAAAACACAAAATTCTTATAGTATGGAATGCTAAATTTAAAATAAATTAACATAATGTTTAAAAATAGTATATAGGAAAAGTATGTTATTAAGATAAAAATGATGTGGATGATAATATATTATTATTTATATTCATGATACAACATGGTTTATTATAAATAAAATAATGTTAATTTGTCCTTGAAATCAAGCCATAATTGGTTTTTTAAAAAATCATAAAATTCTTCGTTCATTCCAAAAATGTGTTTTTATAATCATAAAAAAATGCTTATCTCATAAGAACAATAATATTAATACTAAATAAATTTTGATATGTGGAAATAAAAAATGAATTATCTTTTCAAAATTTTAGCACCAAAAAATTAAAAATATAATTTTTAAATGAAAATAAAAAATAAGGAAAATGTGTTTATTGAAAAATTGATTTTTACACATTTGGTGTCCTTGGTATTGTTTAATACACTTTTTCTGATTTATAGATTTTTAAAATAAAAGTTTCTAAATTAAAAAATTACATAATATGATTTAAAATTATTTAATTAAATTTTATAACATAAAAGGTATGAAATTTTTCAAAATTACTTCAGAAATAACAACTACGTTCCCATTATTATATATCCTTAAATTGTAAAATTTTTTATTTGAGTAATATCTTTTTTTAAAGTTGTTTTATTATTCTTATTGTTTACTTAGAGTAATGTTTCACTTTCTTCATGGATTTTTTGATACGGCAGTGAATATAATCCACATTATAAACATAATGATTTCTTAGTGAATAATTTGTATAAAAAATATTGGTTCATTATAGTCTCCCCAATTAAAAAAATAATTTCCTAAGAAAATAAAATAAATAATAAGGGTGTCATTTCCACAATGATTATATAATTAACAATAAACCTATTGATGATAATGAGATTTTTACATTATTAATTAATGTTTCAATTTATGAATATAGATATTAGTCATTTGGGAATAGAGAAAATACAATCCAAATAAATCCAAAATAAGTAGATAAGAGATAAATCTATAATACATAACATTCCACAAATAAGATGAATATTTATATAAAATGGATATATAAACTAAAACTAAAAATTATTTTATGTATACAACAATATAAAATAGGTGAGACCAAAAAATTCATTATGAGATTCGTCAAATCAATAGTAAAAATCATAATTCACTTCAATAAAGGAAATTGGATAGGCCTTTCATTCTTCATGTGGTCTATGATATTTCCATTTCCTATTTTACCTAATGTCACTTGCTTTGGGTTGTTTATTTTCTTAGTGCTAAATTAATATGAAATAAAAATAATGGATTTTAAAGTATTCACTATTTATTTTACATCCATGAGATTGATGGAATTTATGTCTACATTTTTCTCTTTTTATCCACCCCTTCATGGAAATGATTATTTTGAAATTTTTTACATATATTAATTGAATCTTATTTTCATTGTAAACTTTTTTCCCAAATATCTATGATACTCCATTTTTCTATTCTATAATGTGTATGGAATTTCAAAAAAACCACATTATTAATCATAATTGTTTATACTGGGTATAGAATTATCATATAATTTACCACTATAGCTCATATCCTATTATTTTTTACATTAGTAAAATCTTTTCCATTCCTATAAAATAAATTTTTTACCTTCATCCTTTAATACATAACAATTATTAAAACCAGAAGGGGTTGTGTGAGTGGTATTTTATCAACATCATAATAGAATTATCAAAAAAATTATAATATAAAAATCACCCACAATATTTTTAACTCTTGAATACCATCACATACGATTATATTTTTAACTAAATCACATTTTCTTAAATGTAGGTTTCTTTAGGTTGCGTATTATCAAAAAATGATAACATAATCATAAAAATAATGTATCTAAATTATCAAAAACAATAACAAAATATGAAAAAACCTAAAATCATTTAAGTATATACTTTTAAATTCCACCACACCCTATATCGAATAAAAACATACTAATTATTATAAATTTTAACATATTCATATATACAATTAAATATAATTTATTAATGATTATTTTTCCATGTTTCACTATATGAATATGGAAAAAATGGCTAAGAGATCTCTTCAGACTCTTACTATCGAAGGCAATATTTTTTCTTATGAAATGGAGATTTCTAGTGCTGTAGCTAATTACCTTGAGCAATTATACACTGACTGTTATGAAGAGATCTCTGATAAGGTTATTCAATGTTTTCATCCTTCAATTTAAAATGATCAAAATAAGATGCTTGTTGAAACTCAAAATGCAAAAGAGATACATGACACCCTCTTCTATTTAAATATTTATAGTGTGGAAGACCCAGATTGTTTTACGAATAATTTATTTATGTTTTACTAGGACATTCTTCAGGTTGAGGTGACTAACGTTGTAAATGAGTTTTTCAGATCTTCCTACAAGACTTTTCGAATGAACTCAAACTTCATCTCTCTTATTCTTAATAAAGATAATGCTCTTGAAAATAAAGACTTCAGAACGGTGGCTGTTGGGAATACTATACTGAAGTTGATTATTAATTTCATAACCCATCGGTTGGGTAGTGTTGCTAATAGACTTATATCAAGCATGTAGTTTGGGTTCATACCTGGAAGGAACATTCAGAACTGTTTATACTGAGCCTCAGAGTGTGTCAATGTGATAAAAAAATGGGATAAGGATGGAAATATGGCTTTGAAAATTGATATTTCCAAAGCCTTCGATACTATTAGATCGAGATTCCTTTTCCATATTCTATGAATGCATGGGTTTTCACAAATGTTTATTGACCATGTCAACTCTATTCTTCCTAGTTCTAGACTCTCAATCCTTGTTAATGGATCTATTAGGGATTTCTTTCAATGTTTAAGAGGATTCATACAGGTTTATCATCTTTCTATATTGCTTTTTTCCTTTTCAAGAAATTTTTTGAGCTGGTGTCACACAAATTGTAACGACCCGTCCCAGGGGGGCCTGAGCCACAACTCCCCATGCCCGCCTCCAATAGGCCAGGGGCTGGTGACTAGCACCGAGTAGGCATTCTACTAACATGGTGGGAATTTCCTATAAACCTGGACACATGCACACACATCTACAATCCCACAAAATTGAAAAGTAAAAACAACTAAAAATGGAAATGCATGCATACACTAAAAATATCAACCAACAGTGTTCAACAAAAAGTAATGTACAACAAGTGTAAAACCCTGGGCCAAAAGTAAAAGCACACCAAAATAAAGTCTGTAACAAAGTCCAACCTGTATGGAAAGGTACTAGGACTGTAATCTGTATTTGTAGGAACACACCTCGGCCTGCCTGATCTCACTGAGCACCGTCTGGTCCTAGTCCATCTAGAATCTTATCAAAGGCTCGGTCGTCTGCACAAGACACGACACGTGCGGGCAAAGCCCGTGCAGAGGTGAGTATAACAATACCCAGTAGGAAACCCCGAAACCACAAAAGAAATATCACAACAGAAAGGTACAATCATCTCTACACAATATATGTCTACCGAACACATAACAAGAATATCCAGATATACCCATACAAGATCGACTACCACGTAACCACCACTAAGAACCAGCTCAAAGATTCCACTAAGTATGCAACTGGGAGAACACACTCCTAGATCTGAAGAGAGAGATTCGAAGTAATCGTTCCGAGAGAACAGACTCCACAAGTACCTTGAGAACATGATGCTCAGATGTGGATCACAACCAAGTCATGGGGTGATTCCGACAACTCAGTCTGAGCTAATCCACTATGCAGAGGATTGGCACCCGGGTAAAGTTGGTCACATCGATTCTAAGAACACTACCTAGGGTTCTAGGAATGAATAGAGGATCTGACTCTATGTCTCACATAGGGGATTCCAACAACTCTATTTAGGATGTTCTGATGAAGGGATCATACTCCTATGTAAAGGAAATGATACCAGAACCTTTAGAGAAAATACCTAGGATACGAACCATAAGAAAACTAATCCATGTCACAGAAGAAAATTGGATCATGTCTTTTAAGACAGGTTACACGGTGTATAGTTTGGTTACACGCCGTGTTCCTTGATGCCGGATACTGCCTGTGTAAACGGCCCGTGTCATTTTTTCAAGCCGTGTAAAACCAAAATACACGCCGTGTATAAAAAGTACATGCCATGTTCCTTGACCCCGGGTAATGCCAGTGTAAAAGGCCCGTGTTATTCGGCTTGTCGAATAGAAATCAACTACACGGTGTGTTAAATAATCCCACACCATGTCCGAGCACCTTGGGCTCGCTCCGTGTACGCTAACCATGTGCCCGTACATGGTCTCTACCCATGTCTGTGTCGCCTGCCCGTGTACCAATACACGGGGTATCTTGTGTATCTGGCCGGGTTTGGCCAGGGAGGGGTATACACGGCGTTTCTTTGGATGTGTACTCTGTCCATCTCCGTGTAATCCCGAAGTATACACCATGTGAACCTGCCGACGAACAGACACCCTGTATCCCATACTATACAGCGTGTAGTCGGGAAATTTCCAGAACACCGTCTTCTTCATCGCGCTTCGGCTGATCTTCCAGATCCACGATCTCTCGTCCATTCGTCCCGATACTCCAGGGATTGGTTCGGTTTGTCATACGAACACCGCGACAAGTATTTTCAGCCTTTAAAATGGATCATAATCATCAAACGATCCATCTGATGAAAAACACCCGAAAACTCATAACTCACGATCAGCTCCGAATCGTCCGCCAATATCGCCGTTGCACCTCCGTGACACAACTCCGGGGTTGTATCCATAGTTTGGGATCATTTCATCGAAGAACAGATGTGCAACGATTAGTCATTCATTGCCCCATGAAGAACGCAAAGAACCCGAAGAAAAGAAAGGGGAGATATCCAATGAAACGAACTTGATGAACGAACCTCCACCGTCATTTGTCACGAAGTTGATCCGCTCCCTTTAATGGGATTAAATGGAGCAGAATATCAACAACAATGGATTATCATGGATTCAATCTCCCATAAATCCCCGCAAAAGACCACCAAACATGAACGATCGATCCGTGGAATAATCTGTTCGTGGATTAGCCCACGTTCATCGTAGGAATCAACAACGGGGAAGAAAAATCACAAACAAACATCCTACCTGGATTCCACGGTGTTCTTCGGCGATGATCTGGTCACTGCGTCATCATCGCCGTGTTGGGAGGTTTTCTCCAGAGCCTCCAGAGCTGCCAAGGGTTTCAGGGTTATGAGCCTTATAACCCTAGACCCTTGCGCAAAACTTTAATTAAAAAGTTAAGGGATATCTGTTGCAGCAGATTTAAACAATTTTGCTACAGAATAAAATATTTTTCTTTAAATATTTTTTTACTCTTACGTCCCAAAAACCAGATTCCACCACCAACCTGCACCGGCCGATGATAGGTCTCGCCTAAGGCAAAATAGATGTTCTGAACGCAATGGAGCCTATGTATTTCTGATCCGAGTACCCGTTATGAAGTTTTTTCATATTTTCTGGAAACCCGCATGCACGTGTTATTTAATTATTAAATTAAATTCAAACATTTGTTCGGGCTCACTGGGCCTCAGAACTGCCCGCCGTCTTAGAGCTTGGACATGAATTAATTCCCGTATAATATTAAAATAATACATGAAAAAAATTCGGGACATTACATAACACCCACCTTTGGGATTTTACGTCCCTAAAAAGCCAAAACAACGGCAACTCAAAAAGATGTGGGTACTGCACGCGAAACTGAGCCTCCAACTCCCACGTGCTCTTCTGTTGATTCCAGTGATGCCATCGGACATGCACCAAGAGAATAGATCAACCACAAAGGATCTTCTCCTGTCGATCCTCGATCTCCACTGGGTACTCTGCAATGGTCGCCCCATCATCGATGTCCATCTCACCCCAGTCGATATCGTGCGATGGATCATTCACGTACCTTCATAGCTACGACACATGGAAGACGTTGTGTAACTGGTGCATCTGAGGAGTTATAGCCAAGCGATACACCACCTCACTAATTCTACTCAAAATCTGAAAAGGACCAACGAACCTCGGAGATTACTTTCCGCCTCGGACAAATCTCCACAATCCCCATCGCGGTGAGACCCGAAGGAACACATGGTCTCCTTTCTCGAACTCCAAGGGCCTCCGTCTCCTGTCATCATATGATTTCTGCTGACTCTGTGCAGTCTTAATCCGTTCCTGGATGACCTGCACCTTCTCTGTAGTAGCTCTCACCATCTCTAGGCTCATGACTGCTGACTCTCTTGGGTCAGTCCAGCAAAGTGGCGATTTGCAAGGTCGTCTGTACAGAGCCTCGAATGGTGCCATACCAATAGTGGAATGATAACTATTGTTATAACCAAATTCAACCAGTGGTAGGTGGTCTTCTCTGCTATGACCGAAGTCAAGTATGCAAGCTTGAATCATATCCTCTAGGACCTGGATGGTTCGCTCGATCTGATCATCAGTCTAGGGATGAAATGTTTTGCAAATGCGTAACTGAGTTCCAAAGGATTCCTACAATCCCTTCCACAACTGGGATGTGAAATGAGCATCAAGATCTGAAACAGTCGTCGATGGAACTCCATGAAGTCGAGCAATCACCTGTACGTAGAGGCTTCCCATGCTCTCTACTGAACTCTGCTTCTGTATGGCTAGGAAGTGGGCCCACTTGGTGAGTCGATCAATGATCATCCAGATGGCATCGTGTCCCTTTGAATTACGTGGTAAACCCATCATGAAGTCCATGGATATCCCATCCCACTTCCACTATGTCACCTCAAGGGGCTGAGTCAAACCTGCTGGCACCTAGTTCTCAGCCTTTACTTGCTGACAAGTAAGGCACCGAGAGACAAACTCTGCCACACCCTTCTTCATTCCTGGCCACCAGAACTGACGTCGGAGGTCCTGATACATCTTTTCTTTGCATGGAAGCACTTCCAAAGGGGATGTATGGAACTCTCTCAGAACCTCCTCCAGCAACGTCGCTGGTACATCCATGCTCCCTCTGAAAGGAACAATGTGCTTCCCACCTTCTGAACATCCATCAGTAGCATCACCTGTGGATATCTGATCACGTATAGTCTCACAGCTAGCATCCTCGCACTGTGCTTCCCTGACTCTCTATAGGAGTGGAGAGGTAACAACCATTGACTGAAGGTAAGATCCCTCATCCCCATCGAAGAAGGATAATTGTAAGGATTCCAACTGCCTCTTCACCTTATCTAGAAACTGCGAACTGTATTTCTTACTGAGAGAATCTACCACCACACTCCCCTTCCCAAGAGTATAAATGATCTCAAAGTCGTAATCCTGGAGGAACTCAATCCATCACCTCTGTCCCAAATTCAGATCCTTCTGAGAAAAGCTATATCTGAGACTCTTGTGATCAGAGTATATGGTAAACCACTCGCTCATCAGGTAGTGTCATCACATATTCAATGTGAAGACTACCACTGCCAACTCAAGATCATTGGTTGCACAGTTCTACTCATGTGGCCTCAACTGACATGAGCCATATGCAATCAATGCTTGCCTCTTCATGAGGACACAACTAAGACTGGTTCCTGATGCGTTACTGAACACTACGTACTGAACACCCTCCTCCGGTAATCTCATGATTGGGGTGCTCGTCAAACTCTGTCTCAACTGCTGGAAAACCTGTTGGCATCTCTCAGTCCACACTAAAGGTTGTCCCTTTCGTGTCAATGCTTTCATGGGTGTTGCAATCCTGGAGAAATCAAGTATGAATCTCTGATATTAGCCTGCCAACCCACAGAAACTCCGCACCTCCGTCACGCTCCGGGGTGGCTCCCATGCCAGCACTGCCTCCACCTTGGTTGGGTACACTGATACACCATCTTTTGAGATAACGGGTCCCAGAAAGTGGACCTCCTGTAATTAGAACGGACCGTTCGAGAGTTTCCCATACAACTGGTGCTCTCGGAGTGTGTCCAGAACCATCCATATGTGTCTCATGTGCCCCTCCTCGGACGAAGAGTACACAAGGATATCACTGATGAAGACCACTACAAACCAGTCTTGGTAGGGCTGAAAGATCCGGTTCATGAGTCCCATGAACAATACCGAGGCGTTCGCCACGCCGAAGGGAATCACGAAGTACTCACAGTGACCGTAGTGACATCGGAAAGCTGTCTTCAGTATATCCTCACCCCGTAATCGCAACTGGTGATAGCCTGACCGTAGATTGACCTTCGAGAACCATCGTGCCCCTCTCAACTGGTCTAAGAGGTCATCGATCCTCAGTATTGGATACCGGTTCTTTACGGTCACCTAATTCAAGTGCCGGTAATCCACACATAGCCTCAAGATCCCATCTGCCTTCTTGGAAAATAACACTGGGGCCGCCCAGGGTGAAATGATGGGTCTCACAAAGCCCTTCTTCTGTAAGTCGTCCAGCTACACCCTCAGATCACGATGCTCTAAAAGAGTCATCTGATATGCTGATCCTGATATTGATGCCGTCCCAGGTTGCAACTCAATGTAGAAATCTATCTCCCAACGGGGAGGTAGCCCGGGGACATCCTACGGAAAGATGTCCTCGTACTCAGCCACTACTGCTAGAAACTGGAAACTCGTAACATCTGATGGGGCAAGGGATACTATAGCCAACTAATGTAAAATTGTTTGTTCCCTCCTATGCACGAGTCCATTTTGCGCTGCCTGGGTCTCTCTTTCACCGACAAAAGAGAACCTTGTTCCATCACAGCAGACAAACCGCACCCTTTGCCTAAAACAATCGATCTGGGCATGAACTGTGGATAACCAATCCATACCAAGTATGACATCTTAAGGAATAGACACTACCACCAAGTGGTTCCAACCTAAACTCTCGCCTCCAAGGGTTAGGTCACACAGCGTACCGAGGTGTGTGATCTCTGAATCTTCTCCAGTCGGTGTTTCTAAGCATAAGGGTCGAGTCAACGACTCAACTAGAATCTCAAGGTCTCGAACAAGATAAGAATCCCGAAAGGAATGACTAGCACTTGTGTCTATCAATACGGAATCTAAAGTAGAAAAGACACAGATAGTTCCTCTAATCATTCTGGGAGTACCTGGGTCATAAGCCTCTTCTGCCTGCAGCTGACCCTACCTATGTCCACCAGCTCCCTGAGCCTGGGTGGACCTCCTGGGGGTGGTGGTGGTAAAAGATAAAAATTTCGACCACCTCCAACTTTTCTCCCAGCTCCCCTACCATGTCTGTCATCCTGTGGATCTGTCTGCTCCACACGTTGCCTCTGCCTCGGTGGTCCATCCACTGCTCCCGTGTCAGCAGTACGGCGGGTCGGACAATCTCGAGCGAGATGTCCCCTGCCATCACATCAATAGCATCGCCTCTCTCGTGACTGGATCGATGCGCCTTGTGAACCCTATAAGCTAGATCCCATGTCCTAAGATCTCCTCTGAAAACATCTCCCACAACTAGGTCCCTGACATTGGCTCCCTGCTGCCGAGGTCTCTACTCCAGCTCGCCAACTACTGACTTCTGCCGGCTGTCTCTACTCTTCCAAGAAGCTCTCGACCACCAGAGCCCACTCGAGAACCCTAGCATAATTAGGAGTGCTTAGAGAGATGATTCTAGCTTAGATATCCATGCGTAAGCCCCTCTCAAAATTCCGAGCTCCGAAGAACTGATCTCTGACCATATCTTGCGAGTACTGTGAGAGGTCGTTAAATATCGACGAATAGTCAGCCACCATCATAGTTCCCTACTAGAGCTGAAGAAGATCCTGTATGTGTACTTATCTCAGGTTAACCGGTGAAAAATAATCTCTGAAGAGACGCTGAAACTCCGACCATGAAAGGGTCGCCTCGTCGTGGGTCTGGATAACCAAACACCAGCATCGTCCTGCTGAGCTTTGAAAAAGGCTAGCTGCCAGGATCACCATCTGGTCTGTTGGTGTCCTGACCAAATAGAAGACTATGGCCACTGCCTCAAGCTAGTCTCCTACTACCTGAGGGTCAGGCATGCCTCGAAACCTGAGGGGTCTCTGTCTCTGAAACTCGTGGACTGCGCTCAGCCTTCCCTCCTCCACAAGTACAACATGCACAAAACACTTCTCCACAGGTGGCGGAATAACTCTCACACCACCTGGTGGAAAAACTAGGGGATCCAGTCCCTGTATCAAGGCTTCATCACTGAGGGGGTCATCCTCGGGATTGAGCTGCTAGATCCTAGCAAGTGCGTGTCGCGGAGGCATCCTGTAAAGAAACAAGATATATCTCAGTCAGTGAGTATATCTAGAGAGCTGACTCAAAAGGACATGGAAACCAAAACCCATTCCTATATGATGAATGTACCATTAATTTCACTTTCCACTAGTTTTCTCATGTTCAAAGTTGAAAAGAAAATAATCAGAGTCCTGGTGTATGGATACGTCGGCTGCCCGCACCAGCACTGGGGTCCCTGGCCTGAACTCCAACCTCGAAACACTTAACACTGCTTCCCCAAACCAACTCACCGACTCTCGATCCTAAGGTAGAACCGACCACTTTTGATACCACTCTATCAGGACTCGTCCCATTGGTGCCCGAGCTGAAACACCCCATGCCCGCCTCTAATAGGCAAGGTGCTGGTGACTAGCATCGAGTAGGCATGCTACTAACATGGGAGGAATCACCAATAATCCTGTACACATGCACACACATCTCCATGCCCACAAAGCTTAAAATTAAATACTACTAAAAACGGAAATGCATGCATACACTAAAAATCTCAACCAATAGAGTACGACAGGATGTAAAGTACATCAAGTGTAAAACCATGGGCGAAAAGTACATGCCCACTAATAGAATGTCTGTAACAAAGTACAACATGTAAGGAAAGGTACTGGGACTGCAATCTGTAGCCGTAGAAACACACCTCAGCCCACCGGATCTCACTAAGCACCGTCTAGTCCTGGTCCACCTAGAATCCTGTCAAAGGCTCGCTCGTTTGCACAATACACGGCACGTGTGTGCAAAGCCCGTGCAGGGGTGAGTATAACAATACCCAGTAGGACACCCCGAAACCACAAAGAAAATAAAACAAAGTAAATAACACTACAGAGAGGTACAGTCAACTCTATACAGTATATGTCTACCGAATATATTACAAGAATCTCCATATATACTCATACACGATCGACTACCACGAAACCACCACTAAAAACAAGCTCGAAGATTCCACTAAGCATGTAACCGGGAGATCGCACTCCTAGATCTTAAGAGGGAGATTCAAAGTACTCGTTCTATGAGAACCCACTCCACATGTGCCTTGAGAACATGATGCTCAGATGAGGATAACAACCAAGTCATGGGGTGATTCCGACAACTCTGTCTGATCTAATTCGCTAAGCATAGGATCAGAGCCCAGGTAAATATGGTCACGTCGATACCAAGAACTCTACCTAGGGTTCCAGGAATGAATAGATGATCTGGTTCTATGTCTCAAAGAGGGTATTCCAACAACTCTATTTAGTAATTTCGTCTGAAGGGATCATACTCTTATGTAAAAGAAATGATACCAGAACCTTCAGGGAAAAGACAAAGGGTATGAACCCTAAGAAAACTAGTCCAAGTCATAGAAGAATAGTGGATCAAGTCATTTAAGACAGGTTACACAGCCTGTAGTATGGTTACACTCCATGTTCCTTGTCCCCGGGTACTGCCAGTGTAAAAGGCCAATGTCATTCGTTCAAGCCGTGTAAAACCAAAATACACGGCGTTTATAAAAAGTACATGTTGTGTTCATTGAACCCGGGTACTGCCCGTGTAACTGGCCTGTGTCATTCGACTTGTCGAATAGAAAGCAACTACACGATGTGTAGAATAATCACATGCTATGTCCGAGCACCTGGGGCTCGCTCCGTGTACGCTGGCCATGTGCCCGTACACGGTCTCTACCCGTGTCTGTGTCGCCTGCCCGTGTACCTGTACACGGGGTATCCCGTGTTTCTGGCCCAGTCTGGCTGGGGAGGGGTATATACGACATGTTTTTGGCCGTGTACTCTTCCTATGTCCATGTACTCCCGAAGTATATGCCATGTGAACCGTCCGACGAACACACGTTGTGTAGCCCATACTACACGGCGTGTAGTCTGGAAATTTCCAGAACATCGTCTTCTTCCTCACGCTTCGTCCGATCTTTCAGATCCCCGATCTCTCATCTGTTCATCCTGATACTCCTAGGATTGTTTCACTTTGTCATACAAACACTATGATGGGTATTTTTGGCCTTTAAAATGGATCATAAACCTTAAACGATCTATCCGAAGAAAGACGCCTGAAAACTCATAACTCTCGCTCGGCTCTGAATCGTCCGCCGATATCACCGTCGCACTTCCGTGACACCGCTCCGGGGTTGAATCCACCGTTTGGGATCATTGCGTCGCAGAACGGATGCGCAAAGATCCGTCTTTCATTGCCCCGTGAAGAACGCAAAGAACGCGAAGAAAAGAAAGGGTAGAAATCCAAATAAACGAACATGAGGAACGAACCTATGACGTCGTTCGTCACGGCGTTGACCTACTCCTGTTAATGGGATTAAACAGAGTACAAAATCAACAACAATTGATTAACCTGGATTCAATCCCCATAAAGCCCCGCAAAAATCCCGTACCGCAAGAAAAATACATCCGCAGACTAATTTGTTCATGGATTTGCCCATGTTCATCGTAGAAATAAACAACGGGGAAGAAAAATCACAAACAAACATCCGACCTGGATTCCGTGGCGTTCTTCGGTGATGATCCAGTCCCTGTGTCGTCATCACCACGTTGGGAGGTTTTTCCCAGAGCTTCCAGAGCCCCCAACGGTTTCAGGGTTATGAGTTTTGTAACCCTGGACCCTTGCGCCAACCTTTAATGAAACATGTAAGGGATATCTGTTGTAGAATATTTAAAAGATTTTGCTGCAGAATAAAATATTTTTATTTAAATATTTATTACTCTTATGTCCCAAAAACTGGATTCCACCACCGACTTGCGTGGGCCGATGTTAGGGCTCGCCTAAGGTAAAATCGCTATTCCGAACGCAATAGTTCCCTCAAATTTCTGATCTGAGCACCCGTTCAGATGTTATTCCAATTTTTCAGGAAAACTGCAAGCATGCGTTATTTAATTATTAAATTAAATTCAATCAATTGTTTTAGGCTCACCAGGCCTCGGAACTACACGCCATCTCAGTATCTAGTCTCGAATTAATTCTCATATAATATTAAAATAATATATGGAAAAATTCAGGACATCGCACAAATATTTCGAACTATGGATGGTTTCAGAAGATGAAGGTTAAATGGGATTTGTTTCCACCCTCACATTTGTTTTATATGATGATATCCATCCCTTTGGAAGAGAAGATAAATGTACCATCTTCTGTATTAAAGAAATTTTCCTCACAGTATAGAGAGGTTTTAGGTTAGGTTATTAACTGGAGCTAATATTCAGTCATGTTTGGTAAAGGTATCTTCATTTTGAAGAAGATTAGAGTGGCTCGACAGCTTGGTGTTAAGATTGGAGTTCTTCTTTTTATCATTCATTGTGTACATATTATTTGGGGTAGTATCAAGGGAAGTTTCTTGGAGAATATTTATCTAAAAATTATTAATCAACTATCCAACTTGAAGGGTAAAAATTTTCCTCAAGATGGAATAATCTGTTTAGTTAATTCAGTGATCACATCGATGTTTTTTTACTCTTTCTTAGTTTATCATTGTACCAGATCTTTGATCAAAGAGATTTCTAGAAAAATCAGAAACATTATTTGGACTGGTTCCATTCATGAATTAAAGCTGGTCACTGTGGCTTAGAAGGACTACATTGACCCTATTCAGATCAGTGGAATGGGTGTTATCGACATTCATCTTTTTAATGACACAATGATAAATATGTTCACTGGGAACATAATCTCTTTTTCTGATAACTGTATGGATTTTCTTCAAAACATATTTATTGAAAAACTTCATAAAAGTTATTCGATCTATCTATGCTCATCTATTTAGACTGAAATCAAGAAGGCTAAATTTGATTTGATGACATCTTCAAAATGGATTGTGTCCAAAAGCTCGTCCTTAAATTTTGTGACCACTCACTGGTTATCTCGACCTATATATGATTATACCTTCATCCCCACTTTTTTAAGGAATTTGACCATTGCTGATTATCATACTAATCCTTCAATAATCTACAATCTTCCTAGTCGGATTGACTATGAAATTGAATGATATTCTTTTCATGATGTTTATCTTCTTATCTGGATGTAAAATATTGATGGAAAATTCACAACTAGATATTGTTACAGAATCTTATGTGGCGCTTATTTGCATCCCCCGTCATGGATTATTGATTTTCATAAGGCTCTTATTCCTCCAGCTTCTACATTGCTTATATGGAGGTTATGGAAGAAGAGGCTGCCTATTCAATCTACTTTGCAGTAGGCTGGCATTAGGCTAGACTCGGTCTTCTTGTTCTGTCTATATACTGATAAATCTGATGAACATATGTATCTTTCATGCAACATTGATTCTTTAATGTGAAACTATCTACATGGTATTTTCCATAGATGTATACCTTTTAACTCCATTGAAAATCTTCTCTAATCACTGCATGGTGCAGAATACAGTGAGTAGGTGCATGCACTTCTATACGATGTAGTGGCCAGCCTTTTCTCCTTTATCTGGATGTCCAATAATTACATTATTTTCAATAATCATGTACCCTCTTTTCATTTTTGTGTGTGGGAAATTCCCTTAGCAGTGCGGGCGACCTCTTGTATTCAAAATGGAACCATGAAAAATGATGTTTTTTATTTATTTTTTCTAAGGTCTCCTGGTGTCAATGGCAGGGTAAAGAAACCTTTAATACTGATGCATGTCAGATGCATTCCAACCATTTCTTGTTTGCTTAAGGTAAACGTTGATGGTGCATCATCTGGAGCACCAGGTCTGGCTGGTTGTGGAGGTGTTTTCCGCACTCATGGGGGATTTGTCAAAGGATTATTTTTTCATTACATTGGTAATGCGTTTTCTCTGGATGCGGAGTTATGGGCCTTGATTAAAACTATCAGCTATGCTTTTCTCCATGGATGGAATGACATATGGCTTGAATTAGACTCATCCACTGCTGTACAAATTGTTCATGATCGGTCATCAAATGTTCTTTGGAGGATTCTTTCAGAGTGGCTGGTGTGCTGTCAGCTAGTGGACTCTATTTCTATTGAAGTGCTTCAAGTTCATCGTGGGGCGAATCAATTTTCTGATGTTCTCTCTAAGCGGATTATTATGGAGGTAAGTTCCAGATGGTCCTTTGTTGCACATGATTTTTGTAATAGCTTGGTTTAAGATGATTCTCATGGTGATTTTTATACGCATCTTTGTAAAATTCCTATCTGAATCTATTTGTACTTTTTTCCAATTATTGATAAATTTTTATGGAGCAGGTTCACCTAATTTATGATTTCCTTTGTAAATATATTTATATCACACATAATGGTTGATACGAGGAATATGAATTGACTAAAAAATATCCCCCATCTAAGTAAATCCAATTTTGTAATTTTTGGTCCACTGATCATGCACCGATGTGAAGAATGATTTGGTACTCAAAATAATTTTTTGGGTCGTTTACCGTAAGTGTATCTATTTTTTATAATCTTCCACAAGAAATATTAAGATGGGGATTTCGATGTATAAAACCATATAGAAAAAAAAGTAACAATGAATTAGAAAAATATCATATTTTTATATTTATCCCTAATAATTATATTAATGGTTTTATTTAATGTTATCTCATCCAAACATACAAACAACATAAAATATTCAAAATTACAAAAAAATGTCAATTTATACCATTGAAAAATAAGATCAATATTAACCTATAATGACCTTTGTAATTCATAATTTATCATCAAATGAAAACAACATATCCTATAAATTTATAAAAACTATCCATTTATACCAAATCATGTAAAAAACACACACTCTCAAATCTTCCACTAAAAACAACATACAGTACAAATTTCCATTAATAAATATCCATAATAACAATATAAATAAACATTTATATCTGAAGGACCTTTTTAGGTTTAGAATATTATAGAATTAGTTTAAATATTCAACTTGTAGATCACATGTAATTTATATCAAAATAATATTTTTTTACAACCACATAGGAAACTATTTAATCTATAACAATACTTTAATATACCCCTAAAATAATACATTGGAAAAACAATTCTAAAGAAGTGTTACAAATTTTATTTAATTATATCATTGGTAAATGGAAACATATCAATTGTGTGAGATCAGATATATCTTAAAGGTGAGAATAAGTGAAGAATTAAAATATCATAAGTGAATAAAATATGATCATGAGGTTTTAGTTGGGATACATAAAAAATTTATTTAATCTTGAATAATGGTATAAGTTTTATAATAACATAATTTACGATAAAAATGTCAATGGAAACATTAGTCAATATAACTAATTCATGAGATCATAACATATCCATATGAAATAGAATAATGACATAAAATTATGAATAGGTTTTCATAACATTTTGATCATACCTGACTACGTTGAGTTCAAACTAAATATTGTAAATGTAGCTATTCTGGATTGTGTTCATGCTGAATCTTCTGAACATAGTAAATATTCAATATTGTTATGTTGAACATCATTACAGTATGAGGTATAAATAATTCACCAATCCATTATAGGGAGATTTATAATAATACCTATAATTCATACATACCTACATTTTCTATGAGAAACTAATCATTAATCATATCATTAAGAACCAATGGAAATAAATTAAGTGTTACATCCCATAAATTACATGTTATGTTTCATTTTATATAAATATTTTATTAAAATGAATAATTTATAATTAAATTGAGTATTATTATCTTAATTACAAAAATTGATATAAAAAGTCTATTTATAAGTAAATTTTATAATTAACATGATATTAATGATAAAAATAATAAACAAAATAGAAATTCACAATAATTTTACTATGAGGAATTTATTTTAACTCTTTAAAAATTAATAATTATAGATAATTACATTTATATAAATTATTAATAAGATATTTTAGAAATTATTTTTATAAAAAAATATATTATTTTGTAAGTAAAAAAATTTATTTCTGAAATAATGAGTATGTGAGATGTAGTATTTAAGATAACTGATATAGAAATACATACATTTTTATATGTACCTAATTTAAAATTAATTGTAATGTAAATAAATTATTGAATATATTATTTTCAATAAATTAGATTAAAATTTATGTTGGCATTCAAAATTATAAATATTGTTTTTATAAATGTGATATTAAACGAAAATAATAATTATATTGAATATAAAATGTATTTAAAAATATGATATATCTATATATATAAATGTATGTATATATATTATATAAGAATGTAAAATATATATATATATATATATTAAACCTTCTAATTATAATATTTTTAATACATTAATCTTAATATACATTTGAAGTTGATGAAATTGTCAATTTTTAAGAAATAATATGTATTATGAAATTTTTTAAAATTAAAATATTATAATGAATATTAAAAAATTTGTATATGATAGAAGTTTAAAATTCTGATTATTGAAATATACTAAATTATCTAAATAGAAATTGAGAAATAAATGTAATATATGTTATAATAAAATGTATAATATTATATATATATATGGAATATATTATATGTTAAATTATACTTTTATAAACCTATGTATTAATATACTATTATTAAGAAATGATATCTAAATAAAAAAACAAGAGTGAATAAATACGGGGATTTAAAGGAAATTTATTGTTGAGTTTCTTGTTTTAGATGGATCATGAAGGATCTGTTATCACAAGTAATCATGTACAGGTATTGATCTAAGCATGGGGTTTGGTCTCATAAGGTTTTGACTATATAAAATGATAGTTAATTAAGACCAATTGTATATCAAGTGAGGATGAATGGACCAATTTCAAATATTAGGTTAGAGTCAAGAACGGTTACTAGAAGAGGCATATAGATGTTCGGTTTGACTTCAACAGATTCAAATGAAGATCTAGATGGTGGTATTAGGTAATAGTTCAACTACATATTGTGTAAATTTAGTGTGGAAATATTAAAAATTCAATTTTCATCCAATTTTCAGTTCTTTTCAGGGATGGTTTATTGTAATTTTAGGTTTCTAAACACAATTTACTGGTTGGTTTTGTACCTGTTCATTGTCATCCTGATTTTAATTAGAAT
Source organism: Viscum album (assembly GCA_963277665.1). Lineage (NCBI taxonomy): Eukaryota > Viridiplantae > Streptophyta > Magnoliopsida > Santalales > Viscaceae > Viscum > Viscum album. Next base: position 1,817,611,939 of record OY728156.1, read on the forward strand.
ATTAAATTCTAATATATATGATCTTTTCTAGCATTAATTCATTTTCATAATTTTATTCATTTCTAATCCTTCATGTTCATTAATAGTCCGAATGTTACATCCATTATTTTTACTCAAACTGATTTCGTTGTTTGACATAGTAGTAAATTCAGTGATTCATTTTTTTCAATGATTTTTGATGAATTTTTCTATATAAAATGAAGATTCATGAATAAGATTTAAGAATTTAATTATATATTAAAATCAAATTTAATCAAATAAATTGTTTTTTTAATCTTTCCAAATCATTTTATTTTATCCAGCAGTGATTTATATATTCAATTTGTGTTATGATTCATCAGAAAGCAATATATCTGAACCACATATTTTGATAAATTGATATTACTCTTGATTATTATCATATTTAAATATGATTATATATATATTCAATAAATAATTAAATTCAGATTATAAATTGAGAGCTTCACAACCATATTTTTATATTTTGGAGTTTTATTGGCCTTGTGAGTGTTTCATACCATTCATTTATGCCTCCTTTGATGAGTAACCCATTTTGTGGGGGAAAATAAGAGAAAGTGGGGTCTGAATATAGACTGATAAGAAGCAAAATACTTTCTTTCTTCAAAATAAATTTCATAACTGAATTTATTGTTATTTTAAAGGCCTTTTATTTTATAGGTTGAATAGGAAAACTTTAATTTATTTTTAATATATTTAATTTCAATGAAAGAATTCTGTGGGATTTGTTTATATATTATTATTTAATATATTTTATATCATAAAAACATTGTTATGTTTAAATGATGATTCGTATAAATTATTTCTTAACACCTACCTTATGTTATCATTTTATCATCAATTCATAATTTATTAAAATATATTTAATAATGTAATTGTATTTCTAAATTTAGTTTCACGGATAATTTATTATTTTAAAATACTCTATTTTACCTAAACACTTTTCCATAATTAATTTCCAAAACGTGTAGGATTGTTTGGGGTTTATTTTAAACGATGTTTTATAAAGATTCTGATTTTATCAAACCATTATAAATTTATTTTAGATTTCTATATATAATTTAATAGTAAAAGATATAATTTTATATATATAATGGTTTAAAAATTTATAGATATTTAATATATATAGGTTTCGCCATGATATATAACAATTCATGTCTATCATTCAATGTAAATCGATAAAACCTTTTTTATAAGTTTATTAATATATGTATTTAATTAATTTTTTTAAAATGTAATATACAAATTGTTTTAGGAAATATTTTCTTTTTGAGTTTCGCCTCTTTAATGAATTTCTATAAACACATACTATATTTTTTAAAAAATAATATTTTTTAAAAATATAAATATTTATTCTTTGATCATAATTCAAGTAGATTTAAATGGATTTTTTATAGGATGGATTGAGAAAGAATGATCTTTCGTAAAACTATTCTAGGGAGAATTAAATATGGCCCTTGCATAACAAATGAGAAAATGATGAATGGGCATTGAACACATGAGCAATGATATGATCTTTCATTTGAGTTTTATTGATATCTATTAGTTATCCTTTTAATCCACAATGTGTTATTATTTTCAAAATATTTTCAAGTAGAAATCAATTTTTAGTAATATTTTTGGAATAAATTTTAATAATGATAGTATTATTTTTAGTTTTTTAAAAATAATTTTCAATATAATATTATTTTTCAGTGGTTAATTTAAAATGTAATTTCGGAACAATAATTATTATGGAAAATTAATTAAAATTTCAAATTTTTATATGGGATATAAAATGTTTTTAATGAGTTTATATATTATTTTTTATGAATTTATTTTTAACCAGTTCTAAAAATCATTTTTGGGAAATTAAAATCACATTCCAATTATGATTTTTTTTCATAGGTGTGGTTGAAACAACGATGATGCAGGCTTTATATAAGAAGGAAGCACACACGAAGACTCCTAAATATTAAAAAAATTAAGATTAATAATTATATATTAATTAATATAAAAACCCTTTGGGGAAGAGGAACTACAATGATATAAATAAACACACAAATTCATACATGCATAATTTTCGGGAGACTCGATCCCAAGACATCCTTGAACCCCCACTGAGTCTGTTTTCAATAGTCTTTGTTTTGGGGGAAGTATATGTAAAAATAAAAAGTAATCTATATAAATACTGTGAATATTCTAAAAATTATATAGTTTTTTTAATACTATATAATATAGAAAGGAATTATTCCCCAATAATATAATGCACTCAGTATTTTTATCTTTTGTAAAAAATACTCTGCATTTTTTATTACTGAATCTAGAACTGAAAGATCATGTCGATGCATTAATCATCATTCATGAGACCATAAATACCACATGGAATAAAATGGGTTTCATATACTATTCAAATGGATTCACAGTATGTAATAATTAAGATAATAACCCATTGAAATAAAAATTGGTAACCGATGATATTTAGTAATATTCTTTGTAAATATCCTTAATTTGAGATAATTTTATGGTATTTAAACAATAAAGATATAAGTTATACTTTTATTCCATAAATATTAAAAATAAATCATTTTATGTAATAAAAGTGAAACCCTTTCCATCATTGGAAGGAAATATAGAGTGTTTATACAGAAAATGAATTTGGAAAAAATGTTTCTCCATTTCACATTAGACGATTAGTAGATAAAATTTAGTTACTTTTTATATATTAGATTGAAAAATCAATACATGATCGATGAGGATATTTATGATTTTTGGTAACATTTTTAAGAAAATTCGTGCTCTATAATATAATAAGTCAAAATATAATTACATATTTGAATAATTTTTTTAGTGTTTTTGAAAAAATCATTTTATTAATAAGAAATATCATTAATATTTTATAATAATTTAAATAAAATATATTAGAAAATGTGTAAAAAATTAATTTCATTTTGAAACCATGAAAATATAGAGAAAGAGGTTAATGTGAAAATAAAATGGACGTGAAGAAATGTGTTGGTAAAGAAAATGTTTAAAAAGTTATTTATTTTACAATTCAATTAAATTTAATAATATAGAAAATTAAAAAAAATAAAATTTATTATGTTATTTAAGTAGTAAAAATTGTACTTAATCTTTTATTTAGGATTTGATAAAAATATTCAAAAAAAAATCCTATGAATATCGATATTAAATTGTAGTGGTTCAAGACCGAAAATAAAATTTTTGGTTTTATTTCTTTACATATCAAAAATAATGATCCATGGTGGAAAATAAAGATGGGAGAAGTCCTATAAACATTCAATAATGTTTTGAGGCTAATAAAAATTAGATTTATTTCGAAATAAAATTATTAAAAAAATAAAAATGAAATTTATTTCAAAAATAAATCACAACATGAAAATGATATTGGTGGTGAAACCCTCATTGTATGGGTAATGTATGAATTAGAAGATCTCCATAGGAAGGTTATGAGATGAAAATATAAATATCATTAAATTTAAAATATTTTACAGATGAAATCAATATAGTATTCAATACACCATATAGAATAAATAAATGGGGTAAAATATGAAACATGAGTCAAGAAATTAAATTTGAGAAAAAGAACCCATCAAAATAGTTGTAATTTTTGAGTAAAACACAATAGGATAATGAAAAAATAAATGGACATTAGAAATAATGAAATATAATGGGATCATGATAAAAAAATTTAAATGTTAGCATATGAACCTTTCTAAAAAACATCATGTATAATAATAATTATTTCTCTGGGGTTTCAATGTTTAGACCAGAGACACATAGATTTTTGTAATGATTATGTTAAACCCACCATTACATAAATAACATGTAATGGAATATACAATATCATGGATTTTAAGGAAATAATAATATAAAATATTAAATAAATTTTCTACACCATTCAAAATATAACATGTAGTTTAAAAAAAACTAAATATCAAGGGTTTGAAAATAGAGATAAGAAACCATAAAAAAAATTGTATTTTTCTTCAAAACCCCTGGAGAGAGAAAAAATTGAATAGAATATTGGACATCACTATATATAATTTAATAATTATATAATATACTAAATGTAGTTCAATAAAAAATTCCAAATAAATCATGTTGTATACTAAGTAGTATTTCTTAAAGGTATATAAAATTTGGAAAATAAACTCAATAAACATTTATATCTTATGAAAAAACCCCTCATTAGTGAATGAAAATGAAGTCAGATATAGGAAATAATTAAAATTAATAAAATTATGAGGGAAATTAAAATGGATGTAGATACACCATTACAAATAAATCATGGTGTATAATATGATATAAGTATTAAGGTTCTAAAAATTGTGAAATGAAACCAAAACAATTTTTGCAGTTTTTTTGTGAAAAAACCACAAGACAAAGAAAATGGAATATTATATTGAAAGTCATGAAATATATGTGAATCATGATATACAATATTAAATCTTATTTGATTACACATTCCAAATATAATATAGTGTATATTAATATATATATATGTCCCATTGGATTGAAAATTATTACATAAAACCCATACCTCATATTCCTTATTTGTCGAAATCAGACTATCGTCATATATAAAATCATGACTACCTTAATAAAAAATATATATCAATTATTCATATTTAAAACCATTCATAGAATAAATTCATGACATTTTTTAATAAATTAATTTGATGGATATATATTATTTTCTTCATCTGATGTAATGGGATTCATTATTTTTCTTAGTGCTAGTTCTGTAATAGCAGTGTCATTCTTCATTCATCTCACATGTTTCATCATTCTCATATCATAAAAGGTACTATGACATTTTATTTATAATGATTTATAATGTTATAATTTCTCTCAATGTTAATTTTTTTATGATCATTAAATAGGAATTCGATGATGATCATGTTTTAATTATTTTTTCAAACAAATAGTATTTTCTTATAAAATGATACAAATATTTATATTACAAGTATATGAAAAAAAATATTTAATTATTTAATTATTTGATATCATAAAATAATTTTTTTAAATAATATATATTATTTGAAAACATAAAAAGGTCAATTTCTTGGATGTGGTAGTCCTTATCTATGAACGAAAAAATATGAAATATTTCACAAAATTTAGAAAATCAATTAATGGTATATTAGTTAAAAACATTAATTAAGTTAAAAAAATTATTTAAATTATTATAGTTTTTGGTATAACATGTTATCCTAAACCATAAATTTTTATATAGATATCACAGCTATGTAGATGATTATTATTTACAAAACATAATGATCCATTGGGGTATCATATAGGTTTAATATAATTGAAAACTATGAAACATAAAAAAAACTTGTAAATAATAGTTCTACACAATATCCCACTTATACCCTAATTACTATTAGTCTTTATAAACATACATTAAATAAATCCATTATTCTTTATATAGGAATAGAATCAAAATAAACGGTGACCTCTAACGTGTTGTGAGGGTAAATAAGAGAGATACTAATTTGGTATAATCATAACATTTAAAAATGTATGATAACATGAAATATTGTTCAAAATAAATGCATTTCAAAAAAATTTAATTATTTCATAACCCATGGAATAGTGATAGGATTCATAAACATTATTCCAATATAAACAAAAATCATCAAGATAACAAATAAGAATTGCATCCTTGTATCATAACCCTAGTAAATCATAATTAAAATTAAATATTGTTGTCTTAGATATAAATTATACTCAAAGATCACATGAAATAATTATTGATGAAATTATAATTTTCATTTTGATTTTTTAAAAGTTGTGAACTTATAAAGAAAATCATTTGAGTTTAAAATAAACATCAGTAAGATTCAAATAATTAATGCATCGGGGTGGTGGGAAAATACTCTTATATCATGTATGCTCAAAAAAACATTCTTCTGTATTTTTGTTGGAAAATTCAAAAAGTACCTTGTTTGAAAAAATTTAATAATATTTATTTCAAACCATTCTGTAAAAATTCAAACATGTGTAAAAAAATTAAATAGTTTCAGTATAATATTAAATGAATTTTTAATTTTTTTTAGAAAAAAAGAACTTGGAATAGATATATTCCCCAAGGGAATCTTATTTGTAAACAATACCGAATAAAAGGATATGGTAAAATAGACCCTTACCACTTTGTAATTAGTTGAATAATATTCCCCATGAATTAATATCATTTTCAAAAACATTAAATATCATGAGAATAACTTAATTCATGATATAAAATTTCAATAGGGGAATATATACAACTATTAAAATAATGGAGGTTCATAATAAAAAAATATGCCACAATAAAAGAAAATTGAGATTAAGTCCCTTATAATGATCAGATCATTGAAGTTAATCAAATGAAGAGATTATGTGTATCTACAATAAATCAAAATATAATAAGTTTATATACAATATAAGTTAATAGAAATTTATTTCACACATAATATTAGTATTAAATAATCAATGAGGTAGATGTTTCATCCAATAAATTGAGAGTTATGAAATCCCTTTACCATATGTCCAAATCATCATGTTCATTCCTTAACTTCATAAATGAAAAAAAATTGGTTAATTAATTAACTTATTTTGATCAATTATAAATTTTATTATTTTTTTACATCACTTATTATCATTTTATAAGAAATAGATAATTATTTAATATTATGTTGGTATTTTTTATGATATTTAGTAGTTGTGTACAAAAAGACAATGGTTTGATGTTCATAGTCAAAGGGGTCATTATTAAAAAATATCCAAAATTGAAATCCAGAAATAATTATCATTTATATTAATTAATTATACTTTTATATCCATATGTAAAATATGGGTAAAAAATGAACAATTTTACAAAAATAGAGATGATATGTTGTACATTCGCATGAGTGAAGTTTTCATTTTTCAACGATCATTATGGATGGAAGGTATATTTTATATTATCATTAAAAATGACCATAATATAATTGTACATCTTCATGTATACTAGTATATATATATCATCCATGTGATGTGGTTATTAAAAACAAATCACATCGCTTTATTGTTGTGGTAGTCCACACATACGCACAAATGACGTTATCATTTTTTGGTGCATGGAAGAGTATGAATGTAAATGGAAAATTTTCTTTTTATAATTATAAATATTTCAGGAATATCAGATATAAACATTAATTACATCATTATAATATTTCTTTAGAGACAATTATGGAAAATGAGTTACATCGGTTCGTGTGGCGGTAGCCTGCCACACACATGAACGATGAATTATTTTCCTATCAGATGGAACTGTAGATGGAAATACATCAATAAAATAACATAATAACGTATAATTATACGTATAATTATATATTTTTTATTTTATCATGGTTCAATAATGTTTTATGTATTCAGAAGAATAACTAATACCAAAAATCCTTGATTAAAAACAAAACCTCCTCTTCAGAAAATCTCTATTTCGTAACGCCATAAGACCATTAAGGGTGGTCTTATTCCTAAAGAAATACCCCAATGATTTGATTAGGGACTCTATGAAGATATTTGGGTAGGGATTTAGTGACTTTAAATGGTTTCTACATGTGAATAATTGAGAAAAATATGTTCCCTTTTAAAATATATGATAGGGGCACTCTTGGAATTTTTGGAAATATTAATAAACATAAATTTATTTTTAATTTTAAATCATAAAAAAGTAATTTATTGGTAAAATAAGATTATTTGTGGTCAAAATATTATTATAAAATATTTTTACAAAATTTGATGTCACTTTATTACCTTAATAATTTACACTTATTTTTTATTAACCCCTTTAACTCTTATCGTCACAACATTGATGTTAACAATTTGAGGGTCAATATTGTAATAATTAATTTCCAAAATACCCATAAATGGATAATTTATAAAATTTTAAAACATACCCAAATAGGTTTTATATATTTAATGTTTTTATGAATTTTATATTAATTAATAAAATATTTTTTATTATAAAATATTCAAAATGTCCATTTTAACGACTATTTATTGCTTTGAATTTATTAATTTAAATATAACACATATAATTTGAGAAAATTTTTTATTAAATATAAACCATGTTAATGTAATATTTTATATTATTTTACCACATTAATTATGAAAAATTTTATTTATTTTAAAAACATTAATTACACTTATTTGATATTTCAGTTAATAAAATAATTAATGCATCAGTGTTGTGTAATCATTTATGGTAATTATATTAAGTACCAACGAGTATTAAAATGGTAAAAGTATATTAATATATAATTAATAACTGAATTATATGATAATTCATAATTTTTCATCAGATAAGGGTCGTAATATTTCACTAATGGTGGGATAATCCTAAACAATCCTTAAAAATGATGATAGTGTAACAATAAACTAATACCAATTTGGTAACGTTGAATAATAATAAACATGAGAGAATAAATTTAAATGAATTTAAAACATCATTATGTAATTATTTTCATTATATTAGATGTCAAGGATTGTATATACCCTGTGTAGAAGAGCATAGGTGCATAACATGGCATGTGCCTCATAAGAGGAAAATTGAGAAAAAATTACTTTACCGATTTGGTGACTTTTAAAACATAAACCCCATGAAAGATATATAATAAAATGTATATTTAAATACAAATATATATAAGGATAAAATTAATATAATAATTTAATGTGAATAAAATATTCTAGAAAAATTATATGTGTGGTGAATAAGGCATAAATCTAACAGAAATAAAAGTGAGACTACAAAACCCTTACCTTATTTCCTGACTATCGTCTTACTCATTAAAAAGGATTTTATAATAAATATAAATATATATGTTATAAATATTCTAAATAAAAAAATAATTTTATATAATAACATATATTATTTTATAATGACTTTATATTACCAGTTTGTTAACAATTCAATGTTAATGTAACATTTTGGGTAATATGCACTTTTTCGTAAAGGTTTTGAATTATTATTCATGTTACTATTATATATATCATTATTTTATTATTTCCATAATTTAAAAAATTATTAAAATATCATATATATTCAATATATAAATATCTATAATAATCTATAACATATATAAATATAAAATGGAATACACCATTCATTGAGACGGTAGGTCGTACGTTTGCATGAACATTTTTTACATTTTATTGTCATATTGAATGTAAGAAAGTAAATGATATATATGGGTATATACAATTTATCATTGAAGGAGAGTCATTATTATATATATATCATATAACTTTACTAAAGTCGTCCTTAATAAATTTCACAAAAAGTTTGAATGAATCTCATCTCTTTGAGGACATAGTTGTACATACACCCACAAACGAAGTTATCATATTTAAAAAAATTGAAAATAATGATGGTATGATTTATTAAATAATTATAGAAGAATAAATACATAATTAATAGCATATTTATTAAATTAAAACACTCTTTGTGTGGTAATTACAATCTATTATAAGTGGTATAAGAAAAACAAACTACATTCTTTTGGGAGGCAATAATCCACCATACCCATCAATTATAAGTTCATTACCCATTTTATGGGAGTGTGGTAGTTTTAGGATGAATAATCACCATAACAACATTATAAAAATATCTATTAATCATATATTTTTTTATAATCATGGAAAAATAAGAGCATAATATGTGGATAAGGAAAATAAAGAAAAAATATTATGGAATGATGTTACCTCTTCTTAGGGTAACTCCTTTTGGTTTTTGTCAAAGGGTTTACATGATTAGGTTTATGCTCAAATTGAGGACTCTAGGAATAAGGGAGGAAATATTTGGAGGATATATTGGAATGTTTTTTAATTGTATAAGATGAATGAAAGTTGTGAGGGAATGGGAGTTTGGGTGAAGTTTGGGGTGAGTTCACATTACTAAAGGAGGAGTGTCATTCTTGGAAAAATAAAAAGGTAAAAACTTCTAGGAGGTATCCCTAACATCATGTGACCCCCAAAAATATTAAATTTTATATGAAATATGGTAATTTTTTGAAATATTTCTATCTAATGGGTCTTATAAATTTTTTTATTTCATTTATCCCATTAATATTAATGTTTAACAAATAAGTAAACTCATTTTTACCTTTATCTTTGTAATTAATTGTAATTATTTTCACAAATAAATTTGTTAAAAAACAATTTTGAATATATTAGACATTATAAATTATTCTAATACCAATTATTATATCCATTATTTCAAATTTTAAACACTAAAGTATAAAAAATTAATTTAAAAATAATCCTGCATATTGGACAAGACAACCAGTTTTTAAAGCAAAAAGGTCCAAAAGATTGAAATGTTTTTATATACAATTTCAATGTGAAATTGGTTACAATTACCTAAATTGAATTAATTACTGTACAATTGACATTATTATTTATTAAAACAAAATTAAAATATAATTTAAATTTAAAAGTAAATTATATGAAAACGAATTTTGGATTAAAAATTAAGTGTTATCCACTATTCATCAAAAAATGAAACTTCTTGAAAAAATAAAAAAATTACCCTTAGTGACTTTTTATATTACTATTTGAAAATTGAATATTATTTTTGAAAAATTAAAATAAAAAATTGTTCAAAATTAAATTTAAAATGGGTTTTCCATTTAAAAGGAAGTAAAATCACATTTTAGAAATATGAATATTTTTATTCATAAAATTCGGTTTAGTCGTAGTTATACCTATAAAATCTATTGTATTTTTATAATATATATTAATTTAATATATAATATATAAATTTTTTTGAAAAAATTAAGAAAAATATTTTTTTACTTTATTAAGATAAAATTTTGTTATTACATAGGGAATTTCTTTTCCTAGAACTATATTTCATTATTCACTAATAGTTCTTACATTCATTTTTATAATTGCTAACCAAAGTATTCATTTTATATATACGTGTAAATCATATTTTCAAAAAAAATTATTCTTATTTGTAACATCTATTCCAATGGCTAGGTGGTAGTGGTAATAATATTTTAATAATAAAATTAAAAGTATATTGTAGTTTGGTAAAACCTAGCCTTTTGTATAACGTAATCTATCAATAGGAATCTGTATTGTGTGTCCTATAAGCCAAAAATAGTGTTCATGTACCAAATATTAATCTAACTGTTGAGTTTAGTGAAATATTAACTTGATGTTTCATATAATGCAATCCAAATGTATTTATTTTGAATAAAAAATGTTATATTCAATGTTTCGGGAAGTGAAAAATATCGAAAAACAAAATTTAAATTGAAAAAAAACCTAAAAAACTATAGCGATGTTATAGATATCATCCTTATTATTTATTAGTATGTGTTATGTTTATAATGATATGGTTCTATAAATCCCATTACATTTCCTTAGGTTATGCATTGATTAAATGTTTATCAAGACCATTTCTTTTCAAGGGTTCTGATATGAAGAATGTTTTATTCTATTTTGGAACATAGGTGAATAGATTTCATTGTTTGATAGGTGGGAGATATATCTTCATCTACTTCATTGGGTAATGATTTATATCCCCTGAGTATAAAATGCTCTAATGGGGAGTGAACTCGGTTTAGTAAAGGACTTTGTCTTTAACAATGGGTTTGGGAGTGATCCTTGACTACTATGATGGTTTGGGGAGTGAACCCATTCCACTACGAGTAAGGGGATACAATTGGGAGTGGTGATGTGTCCTACCTAGGAAGTGTAGCTACATATGATATTTCAATGATTATGTGTTTTCCATGAATATGAATCATACATTATTAACTGATTTATTACGTTCTATTATTATTTTATTATTCATGTCATATGAAATTACAAGACATATTCCATGACTTGGATTCTGATGCATATGGATTAATAATAAATTTGTTATATATACACTTATACACACATTATTATTACATGATCATTGATATCTACTATGGTTACCCTTACTAAGAATCAGATCTCTCCCTTTCTTATGCTTCTTTTTCCCCAGGTTATGAAGATTGGTTTTATGTAGGGTATGTCTAGGAACGGTGACAGACATGAAGAAATTTTGGGAGATAATATACATTTTTTGGGTGATTTGTTTATTTTTCTATGATATATTAGAGTTCTTGTAATTCTATAAAACACTAAACCTATAATGTTCTTAGGTATGTAAGTGATCCCATATTTTCTTATGACATTTTATATTTTGATGTAAATTTTCATGACCCATCCCTAGGGGCCTGTTTCAAGACTACCCAATTCCAACCTTCCATAGGCCAGGGGTTGGTGACTTTCACTAGAATGGTATATCCCAAAAACAGGAAGGAATTTCCGTTAAACATGTACAAACACACAATCCAAGAAAACAAAAAGATTCAACCACGACGTAAAACTGTAGTAGTACAGGTGTGTACTAAAAATAATGGGGCTAGAATACAAGCCTCATTGAAAAAGGTACAACTACAACTAAAAATAAAAAATATCTCCTGAGATTTTCCACTGAGGATCCTACCTGATGGGTTGGTAAAACTCGTCTCAATAGCCCTCCATGTCAACATTCACCACCATACACCGTTAGGTCCTAGATCCCCGAGTCTTAGTCGAGGATTCCCTTCATCTGCACAAGACACAACAATGTGTGGGCGAAGCCCGTGTAGGGGTGGGTATAACTACACCTTGTAGGGACCCCAAGTCCCCTGAAGGACACTCAGAATTCCACAAAGGAAAACCACAAAGCAGTATCTCAATCATAAAGCACCAACCAATAGACACAGCTCAAACCAGGTATAAGTAAAGCATATAAGTACAGATGATTAGTCAAGAAGATATATCATCTTATTCTATCAAGAGGCTTTGTTTCTGACCATACAGAGTCTACCCCACATAGGATTGATAGGTTCTAACCCCTGGAAGACCCACATAGGATCTGACCCTCCCATAGTTGATTGGTACTAACCCCCACAAGGGCCACACAGGATCTGACACACAGAAGATCGGTATGTCGCTTATTCACGATGGGCTTCTTTGAGGTTGGTCCTCATCAGGTCACATATTGTTTATCCACATAGGATTTCTCAGTGTTGTTCCACACAGGATTGCTAGGGGTTGGCTCACATAAGATCGCTCAGTATTAACCTATGTATGATATTTTTCCAACCACCACCTCATTGCTAGCCACTAGATTCCATCTCATAGTATGCTTGATTATGGGAGAACCGCTCCTCAAGCCATCAGTAATATTTCAACTAGAATGATGTCCCACAAAGAATTAACCTGATGATCTATCATGTCAAAAGTATTCCAACACAATAGATGGTGCTTCAACTAGATACCTGATATGTAATTTATAGGCATTTTAATGTCAAGGGCCCGGTTTTATTCGGGTACTATCCAACCCGGACAAACTCCAAATTTTCACGAATATTGCGTTGAGTATCTCAAAAGTACCACCTCGTTCTAAGGGTTTTGGTTCCACAGACGGTTTGTGAAACAGATGTCTGGTTTGCGAGATACGGTCACTTAAGCGTATCAGGGCCATAGAGGGGTCCTGGTTCGGTCCGACTCGGTCGAACCGACCCAATCCACGACTGACCCGGCCTAGCCTGAACCGGCCTAGGCCAGCCTTTTTGTTTTGGGCCATGTCTAGCTCATCCCACTCGGCTGCGGTCCGGCCCATTGGCGGGCGTGACCAGCGGGTGTCGTCCAGTCTACTACTCCCGAACGGCTCAAAGGAGCCCTTCGGCTCCTTTCATTGGTGGTGCCACAAGGCGCCGCCACATCACCCATGGGATCTACTAGATGTAGGTCCCTTTCCATCTCATCGCGACATTGATTCTCAGCTTCATTTAACACGGTGCACGTTGGCGTTCCGCCTCCACCTCCATTGTCAACCACTTCCAACCACCTATCTGAACACCACGATATCTAGTGGCTCCACACATACACTTTGGCTAGCAGTAGCCGACCATCACCCTCGTCTTCCAGTGTAGGTTATCGGCACCGGAGCGTCTTCTACGGGGCTCCAGCAACACACTGGAGCACCGTTTTCACTTCCTCTTGCAACTACGGGCTACCTGGGATGCCTCTGTCACTACGCGGCTCCTAGATTCCAGATTCTGATGAGTTGAATAATTGTTCACCAAAGAATGCAACAAGATTGAAGCGGATGAGGGTATGGGCCTTATTTGTTTGGATCGTTCCCTTCACGTTAACATTTTAACAAGTGGTATCAGAAATATATCAACATTTGTTAATTGTAAAAAAAATTCAATTCAACACCTCTTTCAAGAATCATGTAAGTAGAATTCACATGAGCATAAACAAATCCCATACCTCATGAACTGTTAGACGTATCATAGTCATGGTTGGATGTAGAGTCCCTATTAGAGTGTGGTCTTCAGAGTTCATCGATCTCAGATCTTCACTGACTAGGCCTCCATCCTCTATCAGTGGAAGACATCGCGTCACTTCGCCAGAGGTTCCTTGCTTGGTGAAGACATGTCAAAACTCCACCCTGAGCCTCACATAAATAGAGGGGGAATGGTGAGTAAGGTAGTGAGGAATTAATGAGGTTCATTTAATTAATGATCCTCTTAATTCCCCAATGATGTTATTACAATCAAAGGAGAGTCAATCCATTAATTGGCCTGAAAAGTCACCAGTCCCCACCACCGCAGATTATCCAATGGCGAAAAAGAAATAAAATAAATAGTTAAGTTATTTTAATATTTTTTCTGTAATGTTGAAATTTTATCTTTTTCCCCTGACCTACTACTATTGAAGTGAATCTTCCCTTAAGCGAATCCTGGCGTTGTGGATTCAACTATGTCCTCAGATTTTTAATTTTAGCACTGGTTCAAAAGGTAAAAAATTCCACCTATGTGTTTACTAAATGAACCTTAAAAAAAGATCAAAAAATTTTCATTCTTGGAACACGGGACCTTGGAATCATGCGCCGTCAATTTTCACAGACTCATAATAATCCCAAATAGTTAAAAAAAATTACTTGGAATTTTCCAGGTCATTATATTATTCCCACCATAGGACTTTTCATCATTGAAAGCTACAACAAAACTATGGAAACAAATTAGGGTACTAAGCACACATCTGAGCGTCCCACTCCCATGTGATCTCCTAAAGGATCCATTGCTACATATGAACTTGCATTGTAGGGATCTACCACCGACAAATTACCCACTCTAGTCGATCATTTTTCTCCACAAGGAACTCTGCAATGGTTTCCCCATCATCGATGTCCAGATCTCCCAAGTCGATAACGTGTGATGGATCATGCACGTATCTCCTCTTCTTCAACACGTGGAAAACATTATGCACCTAGTGAATCTAATGGGGAAGAGCTAGATAGTATGGAACCTCTCCTACTCTACTAAGTATTTGTTAAAGTTAGATGAATCACGTAGATAGCTTGTTTCCCCAGCCAAAAAATAGTAATCCTTGTCAGGGTGAGACCCATAAGAAGACATGGCCTCCATCCTTAAACTCCTAGGGTCTCTGTCTATTATCAGGACAACACTTATGTTGGCTCTGTGCAGTCATCATCCAATCCATGATGATCTACACCTTTTCTATGGTATCATGTACCAACTATGTACCCATTAGCGCTGACTCCCATGGGTCTATCCATTAAATAGGTGGTCTGCATGGTCGCCTGTAAAAATCCTCATACAGAGCGATGCTAATGGTGGAGTGATAACTGTTGTTGTATGTGAACTCCACCAAGGGCAGGTGGTCCTCCCAACTATGGACAAAATCGAGGCCACAAGCATGAACCATGTTCTTGAGTGATTTGTATGGTCTGCTCTGTCTGACCATCTGTCTGAGGGTGAAAGGCAGTGATTAAGTGTAGCTGAGTTTCGAATGCCTCCTGAAATCCCTTCCACAAGAGGGATATAAAACATGTGTCGTGATCTGAGACGATCATCTATGGAATATCGGGAAGTTTCACTACCTCTTACACAAAGATACATCCCAATCATTTTATTAATCCCTCCTCTCGGATGGGTTGGAAGTGGGCCAACATGGTGAGTCAGTCAACGATCACCCAAAGGAATTGTGTCCCCAAAATGTATGTGTAATCCATGTAACAAAGTCCATGGAGGTATTATCCAACTTCCAGTCTGGTACCTCATGTGGATGTGCTAAGCCTGCTGGTACCTGATGCTTGACCTTCACTTACAGACAAGTGAGGCATTGGTATAGATACATTTCTACTTCCTTCTTCATCCCAATCCACCAGTACTGACACTGGTGATCTTCGAATATCATTGAAACTCCAGGATGTACCGCTAAAATGGATTTGTAAAACTCCTTCAACACCTCCTCCTGTAGCGTGACTGGTACCATGGTACGTCATCGGAAGAGAGCGATGTGCTCCCCAGCTTCAGACTGACATTCTGGAGACCGTACTGAGGTTATATGAGCACGTCGGGCCTCGCAGTAAATGTACCCATGTTGTGCCTCCCGAACTCGCTAATGAAGTGGGGGGAGTGATAGTCATAGACTGTAGTAAGCTGATACATCACTATCTATGAACGATATCTACACCGCAGCTGGTTGCTATGTTGCCACACTCAGAAACTATAGATCAAACTTCTTGATGAGTGTGTCTGGTAATACGTTCCCCTTCCCAGGAGTATAGACTATCTCAAAGTCATAGTCCTAGATAAACTCTAGCCATCACTAATGTAACACCTTGAGATTTTATAAGAAATGTTATTTTTAATTTCGTTGATGTCTTGTTTTATACACTACAACAAGATAATCTTGTGCTATACGCAACACCATATTAGCTTTTAGTATACGCAACACTATTCTTGGCTTGCATTACATGCAAGAGCAACCTTCCTCGATAGCTTTCATTTTACGTAAAATTGAGTTTCACTAAACCACAATATGTTATCAAAATATTATATAAACTAGTAGTTATGAATAGTAATACCAAGGTTTTGAAATTTTATAAATTTTATATTTCAAAATTGACTTCATTTTTGGATTTATAATATCAAAATTATTCTAGGGATAATTTTTGGTATTTTTCAGAAAACATTCAATTTTTTATGAATAGTGAAAAACCCTGAGCTATAGTTTAAAACCAAATTTTTATTTAAATATTTATTTATTTTAATTAAAAGTATTTTAGGTTAAAATAGATACATGATACCTATATATGTTCAGTGTAATTCATTGGAGTCATTTTATAATAATTTTAGACATATAAAAATGTTATTAAACTTTTTACCGTCTTTTACCCACCTCCAAGAAGAATTTGAAAATGTACATAAAACATAATTTTACCCCTTCAATGAGTGGAATTTAAAAAATACTAGATACAAAGTTGATTTTATTAAGTAAAATTTGGTTCAATAAGATAAAAATAAGATCGGTTGAATAGTAACTTTTTACTTTTATTTACCATCGTTAAAAGTAAATAAGGTAATTAAGGGTAAAAATGATATTATTATTACCCTAACACATGTTATAATTCTATTGGATAAGTGTAATTCGACCAAATAAAACTTTAAGAATAAAATATTAACCCTTAGGTCCACTTGGATTAGATTAGGACATTTATTATTATTTAATTCAAAGAAGAGCTAAAAGAGTTAAAATCAATGTTTAATACCTAAAACATTTTTAATATAGGGTTATTCAAAAGATAAATTCGACTATAAATATTCATTAAAAATATAATAATATTTCCTCGATAATGGTATCTTATTTATAATTTTTATACATTAAATAATTTATTTTATTTATGAAAAAATGATGATGCAGTAATTACATAATTAATGAAATATTAACATAATTGATATTATAAATACCCAAATAAATGTAATTTGTGATTTTTTATGAACTAAACTAAATTTATAGGTTAATATAACATATTAGGGTTTGTTATATTATTTTTTTCGATGTAATAATGCTGTTATGAATTTATAAAAAAACAAAATACCAAATTGTGTCAAATTGACATAAAAGAGTTTTTAGAACACATATTTTATTATTAATTGATTTAATGGCCCTAAAAATATAAGGTTCGGCCAAAAGACTTATATAATAATATATATGACATTAATGAACCAATTTGGGTTCAATTAAAAGATTATATTATTCTTATTAACCATATAGTGTAAGAATACAAGAAGACACGGTAAAAGTTAAATTATTTAACTTAGAATTAAATCTAAATGATAAGGTTAAAATGGTATCCTAAAAATGTATAAAACCTTTTGGGTGAGAGGATTTCGACCCATCACCACCCTATCCTCGAAATAAGTAACTTTGGAGACATTATAAACTGTATATGAATTTATTATAAAATAATATTTTAGATTTTTCCTAAGATGACCCTCACCCCTCTTATAAACGGGAACTCACCCTTCTATCTAATTCACACCTCCAAATCCATTTGGATCGGCCAAACCCTGCCCAAATACCCTCTCAGTTGTCCTTAATTTATCTTAGAGGCCTTTATTTATTTAGAAATCCAACCTAAGGAGCCCTTTTGATAAAATCAAAAGGAAGAACCCGAAGAAGAGGTAAATGTCTCACCACCTATTTCATGTTCCATTCTTCTTCCTCTTACTCATTCTTTGTTGTTTCCAGTATAAAATAATAACTACAGTATATTCTATATAATGTAATTTATTATAAAAATTTTACAATCATATTAGTTATTTTATCCATACTATGAATGAAAAGTCACCACACGTGCGTACGTACAGCTTACTGTCTCCACGTCGTGGTGTAATTTTTTATTCAAACATTTCATCATTTGGATGGGTATAATAATGAGTATAAATGATATAAATAATAAACATAACATTATGATGATTCCTTATATATGATATACCATCCAATGATATATGATCTTAATATCAAAAAATGATATTGTCGCTCGAGCGTACTTACGGACTACCCTCTCCATGAATTTAATGAAATTCATTCTCCATGTTAGCAATTCAGGAATGATTATAAAGTATATATATAATAAGTAATCATGAAACATATGACATAATAATGATACTATATTTATGTATATATATTTGTCATTTACTTCCATTCAATTCAATAAGTAAACAAAAACAGCATTCATGCGTACGTACAGTCTACCGTCTCCATGAACGGTTTATGTCATTCCATTTATCGATCTATTATATATATTATATTATGAATATATATTATATATACATATTTTTTAACATTATGGAATTAAGTAAATTAGGATATAAGTAATGATATCAAGAACAACAAGTCCAATC
Source organism: Viscum album (assembly GCA_963277665.1). Classification (NCBI taxonomy): domain Eukaryota; kingdom Viridiplantae; phylum Streptophyta; class Magnoliopsida; order Santalales; family Viscaceae; genus Viscum; species Viscum album. The sequence continues at coordinate 1,817,631,240 of OY728156.1, forward strand.
ATGTACGATAAATGAAACAATTATTACCCAAAACTTTGCTTTAACATAGAATTGACAAATGAACGGGTAATATAAAGACATAAGTGAATCATGTATTATATAATAAATATTATTACGGTTCTATTACAAGTAAATAATATGTTTAATCCCACTATACAGGAGTTTCGGAGACATACAAAAGAAATTGGACCTACGGTATGGGATAATTATTTCAATATAATTCTTATGTGAGATTGTTTATTTGTAAGTATTTACTGGGGTTATATTTTTCATCCATGTCCATAAAAATGTTTTTCATAAAGTTTTTAATATTATTACATGTATTTTTAAAGTCTTTTTTACCCCTATTTGACTTTTACATTCTTTTATAGAAGGATTCATTCTTTTGTTTACCATAAAATGAACTTTGTGACATTTCTGGAAAAAGTATGAGGAGAATATTTTTTTACTGATACGGCACGAACATATTTTTTTACAGTTTCGTAATGCCTAATTTTCATGAAGAATCCTCTACAATATTTCATGACTATTTTCAACAAAATTATTTTCTTTTAAAATTGAATGGAATTTTGTGAAACAAAAATTATTTTGAAAAAGAAAGGATATTTTTCTCAAGAATTCATTTCAAGTGTCTTTTCAAAACTATTTTCCATCTAAGATGACATTTTTAATATGATTATGTTTCAATTTTAATGTCTCTATTATTTCAATGGTTTGATTCTTCTTATGATGAAATTATATCCATTCTTTTTATATGGATTACGTTATGATGGGGTTATGTTTATGAAACCCAGTTTATTCGTTATGTTATGATGAAAGATTTATGGTTACTTTTCAGCCCAAGTAACAATGATTTCATTATAATATGGGTGGGACCTGTATCTCCATCCAATTCATTGGGTAAAGATTTATATCTCATGAGATAGACATTTCTGGAACGACAAGTGAATCTGGTTCAGTAATATAGGGCAAGAACAGCTTGTAAACCCAATTCAGTAATGGACTTTTTCCACTATGATGGTCTTGGCAGCAATGTCTTGGATTCTATCGAAATCATAATATGTGCTTAATGGTTTACTGCAATTAAATGTTTTATTCCCATGTTATTTTACCATGAATAATGTTCCTTTATGATATATTCCTTACATAATTCCAAGATTTATGTCATTGCTCATGATTTTGATGTTTAGATTTTATGTTCATGTTTTATCATTTAAATGTTTGTGGATTGTTTTATGCTATCTATTTTTACCCTTACTGATCATTTGAGCTCGCCCTTTTTATGTTTTTTTCCCTAGGATATAAAGAATGGTTTTAGGTAAGAAAACAAAAGGGTAAGATCTTTATGGGAGATGTTGAAGATCTTTCATCGTGATTAGAATATTATACTCGAAGTTTCCAAAGACACTAAACTATTACGGTCCTTGGGTGTTTTTTTTGTTATGCATTAAGTATTCCATAAATTTAATGTAATGTCCATGTACGTCAAGCTTGGGTCTCTACAGTTGGTATCAAGGGAAATTTTTAGTTAACCTTTGGAAACTAGAACTCGAAAACTTTAGTGAGATCTCTATAGATATTTCTAAAGTATGTCTAGGGATGTCCCTATGGTTTAGTATAACTGTAGGTTATAGTGAAATAATTATGTTGATGATCATGAATAACCTCGAGTGACCCTATGTTGTCAGGGATTATAGAATGTGTGAAAAGTTAGACATCCCATAAGTGACTTTTAATGATTATGTGGTTCCTCGTTATTTTAATTGTTTCTTACACTATGGTTTCTGCTTTTTGTCAATGGAGGGAACGAGAGAGAATTTAGTCAACATTGATTCTGATGGAAAAATTGGTGTCTGTGATCAATCAAAATTGTGTAATTCCTAGAGATAATGATAGTGTGATTATGCCGAATTATCCATCACGATATACAATTAACAAGGTAAACATTGGTGCTATTACTAAGTCATTAAATAAGAGGAAGTTGAACTTTTACGAATGTTCTCATAGAGAGGAACATAGAGGAAGTAAGGTGAATCGTTCTACATATCAAGAATATGGGAATAATAACCTTGAGGAATACCTCAAATGGAGGGGAAGATGTTATCTTTATGGAGAAAATGGTGATAGAGTGATAGACTGTTATAGAGTTCAATGTCTTATCTGTGGAGAATAAGGGCATTACCCAACTCAATGACCTGACCTAAGAGGTTAGTTCTAAATAGAGGAAGGACCTATTCCATTACAATCATTGAAGAGGATGAATTTAAGGGATTATGTATTGGAATTGAAAAATAATGTTGTTGAGGTACTTTTATGGTATATTAAAATATCTGTGTACTGGGCCATTGTGGTATTCCTTAAGAATATGGCATCGGTAACCATGAAAAGTGATTGAAATATTTTTCTAAAGAAGATGATATGCGTCTAATGAAGGGATAAGGAGAAAATAATATGTTTTATAGTATTAATGATCTCATTACTGATATAAGGACAATGTGATATCATGGTTTGAGTATATAGAATTTTTGGAATTTTGGGTATGTGGAAAGAGTTGTCCTTTGACAGCAGTCATGTTTTCACTAATGTTCAATGGGTATTCATTTTTCAAGAGAATACATGATTAAGGTATTCACATGATTGGAATGTGAACAAAGATATATATTTTATGATATATGGGTGATAAATTATTGTATTCACATGCTTGGTTAATGTCATTTCTAGTAATTGTTTTCTTTATACTATGAGCTTGGATAAAAGTATTTTGGGTAAGACTAAAGATTTGAAATGGATTATGTTGGACATAGGATAATATTTTTTAAGGATTGAACCTTGTTTTTGATATTATTTCTGGAATATTATAATAGTGTAGTTTTATAAAAAGGGCAACCTATAGGATGAGCGACAACTCGTTGCATCAGACAAGGTTGCAGGAATCGAACACGCACCCAAAGTGCGACAATACTTCATCACCTAACTATGGCCTACAAGAAATTCCTAGTAAGTAGAAATTAGTTTTATTTTATTATGTGGTATGATATATGAAGTATAAGTCCATTTTAGGAACCATATACAATTAATCTCACCATAGATGGACTTATTTATATTGAATAACTTTTGTTAACCTTTGGGTTGAGATAGATGCAATGACCTATCATTCTATAGAAAGATCTTCTAACACTTCATGAATAAAATATTCAACTTAATTTCTTTAATAGATGAAGTGGAAATTGTTCATGGAACGACCAATGGTGGGATTGTACCAAAATCAATTAATTATTTCTTCTGTTTCCCATTTTTTCAACTTTAGGGAAATGATCATGAAAACCAAAAACGTTGTTCTAGATGGTACCTTATATCATCACACATTTATGGCTTTGTGATTTTTGTCTTTATCATATCCATTTTCTCTACCACTCTCCATCTGAACATGATGGTTACATTTCCCTTCCATATCCATATTTTAACATATGTTCTTCTATGTGGAAACCTAGTGATGAGTTAATTTGGTTAACTGTTACGTTTCTATTTTAAAATTAAGTTTTATTATTTCTTTTTACGATGTGGGTTTCAATGAATGAAACTATCAAGTAGTAAACCATTTATAACCCGGACAACATTTGAGGGAAAAATTCATTTTAAGGGGGGTAGAATGTAACACCTTGAGATTTTATGAGAATTTTTTTTAATTTCTTTGATGTCTTCTGTTGTACGCTACACCACGATTATATTGCACTATGCACAACACCGTATTAGATTGTAGTATACACAACACTATTTTCGTTTGCGTTACATGCATCGAAAACCTTCCTCGATAGCTTGCGTTGTACGCAATACCGAGTTTCACTAAACAACGATATGTTATTAAAATATTAAATGAACTAGCAGTTATGAATATTAATACCCACTTTTTGAAATTTTATAAATTTTATCATTCAAAATGGACTTCATTTTTGGATTCTCAATATCGAAATTAGCCTAGGGTGAATTTTTGTTGTTTTTCTAAAAACTTTCAATTATTGATGAATAGTGAAAAACACTGAGTTATAGTTTAAAACAGAATTTTTTTTAAATAATTATTTATTTTATTTAAATTTATTTTAGGTCAAAATAGATACATAATACCTATATAAGTTCAATGTAATTTATTGGAGTCATATTATAATAATTTTAGATATATAAATATTTTATTAAACTTTTTACCGTCTTTTACCGACCTCCTAGGAGAATATAAAAATTTACATTAAACATAATTTTACCACTTCTGTGAGTGGAATTTTAAAAATATGAGAGTCATGGTTGATATCGGTAAGTAAACTGTGGCTCAATAAGATAAAAATATTTTTTGGTGAATAGAAACGTTTTACTTTTATTTACCACAGTTAAAAGTAAATAGGGTAATTAAGGGTAAAAATGATATTATTATTACCCTAACACATGTTATAATTCTACTGTATAATTTTAATTCGATGAAAAACAACCATAGGAATAAAATATTACCCTTTAGGTCTACTTGTATTATATTATGACATTTATTATTATTTAATTCAAACAAGAGTTAAAAGAGTTAAAATTAAAGTTTAATAATTAAAACAATTTTAATATAGGGTTATAAATAAGATAAATTCGACTGTAAATATTAATTAGAAAGATAATAATATATCCTACATAAATTTATTTTATTTATAATTTTTAGAAATTAAATAATTTAATTTATTTGTGACACAATGATGATTCAGTAATTACCTTATTAATGAAATATTAACATAATTGATATTATAAATACCCAAATACATGTAATTTGAGACGTTTTATGAATTAAACTAATTTTATAGGTAAATATAAAATATTATAGTTGGTTATATGAATTTTTTTCGAAGTAATAATGCTGTTATGAATTTAGAAAAAAAATAAAATACCAAATAGTGTCAAAATTGACAAAAAAGAGTTTTTAAAACAAATATTATATTATTAATTGATGTAATGGTATTAAAAACCTAAGGATCAGAAAAAAATACTTATATAATAATATTTATTTCATTAATGAACCAATTGGGGTTCGATTAATAGTTTATAGTATGTTTATTAACCATATAGTGTAAGAATACAAGAAGACACTGTAAAAGTTAAATTATTTAACTTAGAGTTAAATCTAAATGATAAGGTTAAAATAGTAACCTAAACAATTATAAAACCTATTGGTTGAGAGGATTTCGACCCTTCCCCACCCTAACCTTTAAATAAGTCACTTTAGAGACATTATAAACTGAGTATGAATTTATTATAAAATAATATTTTAGGTTTTTTCTAAGGTGCCCCCACCCCTCTTATAAAAGGTCACTCCACCTTCTCTCTAATTTACACATCCAAATCCTTTTGGATCAGCCAAAACTGGATCAAATAACCTCTCAAATGTCCGCCCTTCATCATATATTCCATCATTTAGTCAGAAATCCATCCTAATGAGTCATTTTGATCAAATAAAAAGGAAGAACCCGAAGAAGAGGTAAATGTCTCACCCCCTATTTCAAGTTCCTTTCTTCTTCCACTTCCTCATTATTTGTTGTTTCAATTCTAAAATAATAACTAAAGTTTTTTATATATATTGTGATGTTATTATAAAAATTTTATAACCATATTAGTTATTTTATCAATCCTATAAATGAAAAAGTCACCACACGTGCGTACGTACGGCTTACCATCTCCACGTCGTGGTGTAGTTTGTCATTCAAACATTTCATCATTTGGATGGGTATAATAGTGAGTATAAATGATATAAATAATAAATATAACATTATTATGATTCGTTATATATGATATACCATCCAATTATATACAGTTTTAATATCAAAAAAATTATATTATCGCTCGTGCGTACGTACGGACTACCGTCTCCATGAACAAGATGAGATTCATTCTCCTTGTTAGCCATTCAATAATGACTATAAAATATATATTTATATATATATATAATAATTAATCATTAAACATATGAAAAAATAATTCTATTGGATTTACGTATATATATATATATATGTCATTTACTTCCATTCAATTCAATAAGGAAACGAAAACAACGTTCATGCGTACGTACGACCTACCGTCTCCATGAACGGTGTATTTCATTCCATTTATATATCTATTATATATATTATATTCTTAATATATATTATATATAAATTATTTTTTACATTTTTTATGTAAATAAATAATGATATAAGTAATGATATCAAGAACAACAAGTCCAAACATGTACGATAAATGAAACAATTATTACCCAAAATGTTACTTTTACATAGAATTTGGAAATGAATGGGTAATATAAAGACCTAAGTGAATCATGAATGATATCATAAATATTATTTTGGTTCTGTTACAAGTTAATAATATGTTTAAACCCACTATATAGGATTTTTGGACTCATACGGAAGAAACTGGTCCTACGGTAAGGGATAATTATTTCAATATTGTTCTTATCTGAGATTGTTTATTCGTAAGTTATTACTGGGGTTTTATTTTTCATCCATGTCCATAAATTTTTTTTTCATAATTTGTTTAATATTCTAAGATGTATTTTATAGTAATCATTACACCACTTTTACTTTTACATTGTTTTATGGAAGAAATCTTTCTTTTGTTTTCCATATGAGGAACTTTATGACTTTTCCAGAAAAAGTACGAGGAGAATGTTTTTTAAACATATACAGTATGAACAGATTTTTTTACGATTTCATAATGCCAAATTTTCATGAATCTTCCTCTATAATATTTCATTATTATTTTCAACAAAATATTTTTCTTTTAAAATTGAATGGCATTTTGTGAAAATAAAATGATTTTGAAAAAGAAAGGATATTTTCCTCAAAAATTCATCTCAAGTGTTTTTTCAAAACAATTTTCCATCTAAGATGACATTATTTAGTATGATAATGTTTCAATTATAATTTATATATTATTTATATGGTTTTATTCTTCCTATGATGAAATGATATCAATTTTTTATATGAATTATGTTATGATGGGATGATGTTTATGAAACCCATTTTATTCTTTGAGTTGTGATAAATGATTTATGTTTATTTTTTGTTACATGAAAGGATGATTTCATTATGAGATGGGTGGGACATATATCTCCCTCAAATTAATTTGGTGAAGATTTATATCTTTTGAGACAGACATGGCTAGAATGGAAAGTAAATCTGGTTTAGTAATACAGGGTCGGAACGGCAAGTAAAACCGATTCAGAAATGGATTTTTTCCACTATGATGGTCTTTGAAAAAATATCATGGCTACTATGGAAATTGTAACATGTGAATAATGGTTTTCGACAATTAAATTTTTTGTTTCCATGTTATTTTACGATGACTGATTTTCTTTTATGATATATGCCTTACATACTTACAAGATTTATGTCATTTCTCATGATATTGAAGTTTAGATTTTATGTTCAAGTTCTTGCATTCAAATGTTTATGGATTGTTTTATGTTCTATATGTCTACACTTACTGATAATTTCAGCTCACCCTTTTTATTTTTTCTTTTCCCTAGGATATAAAGAAAGGTTTTAGGTATGAAAACAAAATGGGAAGATCATTATGGGAGATTTTGAAGATCTTTCACCATTATTGGAAGATTATATTCTAAGTTTCCAAAGACACTAAACTATTACGGTCCTTGGGAGTTTTTTTTATTATGTATAAATTATTCTGAAAAATTAATGTAATTTCCATGTACGTTAAGCATGGGTCGCTACAGTTGGTATTAGAGGAAAGGTTTAGTTATCCTTTGGAAACTAGGATGTCAAATCTTTAGTGAGATCCCTAGAGATATTTCTAAGGTATGTCTAGGGATTTCCATAAGCTTTAGTATAACTATAGGTTATAGTCCTAAAATTATGTTGATGATCATGAATAACCCAGGGTGATCCTAAGGTGTCATCGATTATAGAATGTGTGATAAGTTGGACATCCCATCAGTGACTTTTAATGATTATGTGGTTCCTTGTTATTTTGAATATTTCTTACACTATGGTTTCTGGTTTTAGTAAATGGAGGGAACGAGAGGGAATTCAGTTAACCATGATTCCGATTGACAAATTAGTAACTGTGACCAAAAAAATTATGTAATTCCTAGAGAGAATGATATTGTGATTATACTGAATCAGCCATCACGATATATGATTTTTAGGGTGAACTTTGGTGGTATTTCTAAGTCATAAAATAAGAGGAATATGAAATTTTATGCATGTTCTCATAGAGAGAAACATAGTGGAAGGAAGATGATGCTTTCTACATGTCAAGAAGAAGGGAAGAAGAACCTTGAGGAATACCTCAAATGGGTGGGAAGATGTTATCTGTGTGGAGAAAAGGGTCATATAGTGATAGACTGCTATGGAGTTCAATGTTCTATTTGTGGAGATCATGGGCATTACCCAACTCAATTCCCTAACCTTAGCGGTTACTTTTAAATAGATCAAGGACATATTCCATTCCAATCATCGAAGAGGATGTATTGAAGATATTATGTATTAGGATTCACGAATAATGTTGTTGACATACTTTAATGGTATATTGAAATATCTTTGTATTGGTCCATTGTGGTATTCCATAAGAATATGGTATTAGTAACCATGAAAAGTGATTGAAATATTTTCGGAAAGAAGATGATATGCACATACTGAAGGGATATGGAGAAAATAATATGTTTAATAGTATTAATGAGCTCATTACTGATATAAGGACAAATTTCTATCATGGTTTTTGTATATAGAATTTTTGAAATTTTTGGTATGTGGAAAGAGTTGACTTTTGAAAGCATTCATGTTTTCACTAAAGTTCAATGGGTATTAATTTTTCAAGAGAATACATGATTAAGATATTCACATGTTTGTAATTTGATCATGAGATATATTTTATGATATATGGGGGATAAATGATGGTATTCACATTCTTGGTTGATGACATTTCTAGTAATCATTTTCTTTGTACTATGAGCATGGATAGAAGTATTTTCTGTAAGCCTAGATATTTGAAATGGATTATGTTGGACATAAGATAATACTGTTTAAGGATAGAACCTTTTTTCAATATTATTTTCGGAATGATATAATAGTGTAGTTTTAGAAAAATGGACAACCTGTAGGATGAGTGACAACTCATTTCATCAGACAAGGTTGCAGGAATAAAACACACAACCTAAGTAAGACATGCCTTTATCACATACCTATGGCCTATAGGAAGTTTCTGGTTAGTATAAAGTAGTTTTATTTTTTTAAGTGGTATGATATATAGGAACCATATATGGTTAATCTCACCATATATGAACTTATGTATATTTGATAACTTTTGATAACTTTTTGTTTGAAACAGATGAAATGACCTATAATTCTATCGCATGATCTCCTAACACTTCAAAAATGAAAAATTTCACTTCATTTCCTTAAGATATGCAGTGGAAATTATTCATGGAATGACCAACGGTGAGATTGTACCAAAATAAATTAATTATTCCTTCTAATTCCAATTTTTTTCATCTTTAGGGAAATTATCATGAAAAGCAAAAACATTGTTCTAGATGGTACCTTAGATCATCAAAAATTTATTGCTTTGTTATTGCTATCTCTTTCATAGCCATGTTCTCTACCACTCTCCGTCATAACTTGATGGTTATATTTCTCCTCCATGTCCATATTTTCACCTATGTTCATCTATGTGGAAACCTAGTGATGAGTTAATTTTGGTAACTGTTACTTTTCTTTTTTAAAATTAAGTTTTAGTACTCCTTTTTATGATGTGGGTTTCTATGAATGAAACTTTCAAGTAGTAAACCATTTATAACCACAACAAATTTTGAGGGAGAAATTAATTTTAAGGGGGTAGAATGTAACACCCCGTGATTTTATGAGAAATATTATTTTTAATTTCTTTGATGTCTTGTGTTGTATGCTACACCAAGAATATTTTGCGCTATACGCAACACCATATTATATTTTATTATACACAACACTATTCTTGGCTTGCGCTATACACAAGAGAAACCTTCCTCGATAGCTTGCGTTGTATGCAATACCGAGTTTCACTAAACAACGACATGTTATTAAAATATTATATGAACTAGAAGTTATGAATAGTAATACCCACTTTTTGAAATGTTATAAATTTTATCCTTAAAAATGGACTTCATTTTTGGATTCAGAATATTGAAATTAGCCTCAGGTGAATTTTTGGTATTTTTCTAAAAACATTAAATTTTTGATGAATAGTGAAAAACACTGAGTTATAGTTTAAAACCGCATTTTTATTTAAAAAATTATTTATTTTATTTAAATTTATTTTAGGTCAAAATAGATACATAATACCCATATAAGTTCAATGTAATGCATTGGTGTCATTTTATTATAATTTTATATATAAAAAAATTATTAAACTTTTTACCGTCTTTTACCCACCTCCGCGTAGAATTTGCAAATTTACATAAAACTTAATTTTACCACTTCTATGAGTGGAATTTCAAAAATTCTAGAGACATAGTTGATATATGAAAGTAAAATTTGGTTCCATAAGATAAATTTTTTTTGTGAATAGTAATTTATTACTTTTATTTACGACGGATAAAAGTATATAGGGTAATAAAGGGTAAATATGATATTATCATTACCCTAAAACATGTTATAATTTTATTGGATAAGTGTAATTAGACCAGAAACAAACGTAGGATTAAAATATTACCCTTAATATCCACTTGGATTAAATTTGGACATATATTATTATTTAATTCAAAGACTAGTTAAAAGAGTTAAAATCAATGTTTAATAACTAAAACATTTTTGATATAGAGTTATATATAAGATAAATTCTACTATAAATATTCATTATAAATATAATAAAATTTCAGACATAATGGTATTTTATTTATAATTTTTCGACATTAAATAATTTAATTTATTTATGACACAGTGATGATGCAGTAATTACCTTATTAATGAAATATTAACATAATTGATATTATAAATACACAAATAAATGTAATTTTAGACTTTTTATGAATTAAAATAATTTTATAGGTTAATATATCATATTAGGGTTGGTTAGATGAATTATTTTCGAATTAATAATGTTGTTATGAATTTTGAAAAAAACAAAATACCAAATAGTGTCAAAATTGACAAAAAAGTGTATTTAAAACCAATGTTATATTATTAATTGATATAATGGTCATAAAAATCTGATTTTTATCCAAACGACATATATAATAATATATATGACATTAATGAACCAAGGTGGGTTCAATTTTCAATTTATAGTGTGTTTTTTGATTGAATATTGTAAGAATATAAGAAGACACGGTAAAAGTTAAATTATTTAACTTAGAGTTAAATCTAAATAATAAGGTTAAAATGGTAACCTAAACTTATCTAAATCCTATATGTTGATTTTATTTAGACACATACTGACCATATCCTCTAAATAAGTCACTTTGGAGACATTATAAACCGAATATGAATTGTATTATCAAATAATATTTTAAGTTTTTTCCTAAGGTGCCCCTCACCCCTCTTATAAAAGTGCACTCATCCTTCTCTCTAACTCACACCTCCTAAGTAATATAGGTCAGACAAAACCTGACCTAATACCCTCTAAACTGTTCTCCCTTTGTCTTAAAGTCCTTCCTTGAGTCAGAAAGCCATCCTATGTAGCCCTTTTGATCAAATCAAACGGAAGAACCCGAAGAAGAGGTAAATGTCTCACCACCTATTTCAAGTTCGTTTCTTCGTCCACTTATTTCTTCTTTCTTGTTTCCATTATAAAATAATAACTCCAGTATATTATATATAATTTGATGTTATTATAAAAATTTTACAACCATATTAGTTATTTTATCCATCCTATAAATGAAAAAGTCACCACATGTGCGTACGTACAGCTTACCGTATCCACGTCGTGGTGTTGTTTTTTATTCAAACATTTCATCATTTGGATGGGTATAATAATGATTATAAATGATATAAATAATAAATATAACATTATTATTATTAATTATATATGAAATAACATCCAATGATATATGATTTCAATATCAAAAGAATGATATTGTCGCTCGTGCGTACGTACGGACTACCGTCTCCACGAATGCGATGAGATTGATTCTCCATGTTATCAATTCAAAAATGATTATAAAGTATATATATAATATGTAATAATGAAACATATTACAGAATAATGCTACTGGATTTGTGTATATATATATTCAATTTACTTCCATTCAATTCATTAAGGAAACAAAAACAACGTTCATGCGTACGTACGACCTACCATCTCCATGAACGGTGTATTTCATTCCATTTATCGATCTATTATATATATTATATTCATAATATATATTATATATATTATATTCATAATATATATTATATATATTATATATATTATGTATTACATTATGAAAGTAATTAAATCATGATATAAGTAGTGATATTAAGAACAACAAGTCCAAAAACGTACGATAAATGAAACAATTATTACCCAAAACGTTGCTTTAACATGGAATTGACAAATGAACGGGTAATATAATGACCTAAGTGAATAATTTATCATATCATTAATATTATTATGGTCCATTTACAAGTTAATAATATATTTAAACACTCTATATAGGAGTTTCGGACACATATGGAAGAAATTTGACCTATATTAAGGGATAATAATTCCAATCTCATTCTTATCTGAGATTGTTTATTCTTATGTATTTGCTGGGGTTATATTTTCCATCCATATCCATAAAATATTTTTCCATAAAGTGTTTAATATTCTTACATGTATGTTTAAAGTCATGTTTACCCCTCTTTGAATTTTACATTGTGTTATTGAAGGAATCATTCTTTTGTTTACCATATGAGGAACTTTTTAAATTTTCCAGCAAAAGTACGTAGAGAATGTGTTATTTATCTTATACGGCATGAACGAATTTTTTTATGTTTTCATAAATCCTAATTTTCATGAAGCTTCCTCTAAAAAATATCATGATTATTTTCAAAAAAAACCCTTTCTTTTAAAATTTAATGTCATTCTGTGAAAAGAAAATTATTTTCAAAAAGAAAGGATATTTTCCTCAAAAATTCATTTCAAGTGTTTTGTCAAAACTATTTTCCCTCTAAGATGACATTATTTAGTATGATTATGTTTCATGTATAATGTCTCTATTATATCTATGTTTTGATTCTTATTATGATGAAATTATATACATTGGTTTTATATGTATTACGTTATGATGGGATGATGTTTATGAAACCCATTTTATTCATTGGGTTATGATGAATAATTTATGTTTATTTTGTGGCACAAGTAAAAATGATTTAATTAAGAGATGGTTGGGAAATATATCTCCCTCCAATGAATTGGGTAAATATTTATATCCCATTATATAGACATGGATGGAACGGAAAGTGAATCTGGTTTTGTAGTACAGGGTTGGAACTATAAGTAAACCTGATTTAGTAATGGAATTTGTCCACTATGATGGTCTTGGAAGCAATGTCTTGGTTAATATGGAAATAATAACATATACAAAATGGTTTTCCATAATTAAATGTTTTATTACCATGTTATTTTACCATTAATAATGTTCCTTATTGACATATTCCTTACGTACTTCCAAGATTTATGTCATTTCCTCATGATTTTGATGTATAGATTTTATGTTCACGTTTTTGCATTGAAATGTTTATGGATTGTTTTATGTTCCCTATGTTAACCCTTACAGAGCATTTGAGACCACCATTTTTATGTTTTATTTTCCCCAGGATATAAATAAAGGTTTTAGGTAAGAAAAAAAGGGTAAGACCTTTATAGGAGATGTTTAAGATCTTTCACCATGATTAGAAGATTATATTCCGAGTTTCCAAAGAAACTAAACTCTTACGGTCCCTGGGTATTTTTTTGTTATGTATTAAGTATTATGCAAAATTAATGTAATTTCCATGTACATAAATCTTGGGACTATATAGCTAATGTCTTAGGTTTATGTCCTTCTCTGAGAAGATATACCTGAGACTATTGTGATCATAGTAGACTGTGAAATGTTCTCCCATCAAGTAGTGTCACCACATCTTCATCACAATGACCACTACTTCTAACTCTAGGTAATGGGTAGTGTAGTTCTTCTCATGTTGTATCAACTGTCATGGGCTGTAGTAAATCACCACTCACTCTCACATTAGTACACAACCCCGTCTAGTCCCTAATGGTTCATAGTAAACTATTTACCCAACACCCTTTTCTGGTAGCCTCAAGATGGAAGCACTCATCAATATCAGACTCATCTCTTGAAAACTCTGCTAACACTTCATCTTCCATAGGAAAGTATGCCTCTTCATTGTCATAGCTGACAAGGGTTCCACTACCTAGGTGAAGTCAGGTACAAATCTTCAGTTGTACCCTGCCAATCCCAGAAAAGTCCACACCTCAGTCACACTCCAAGGTGGCTCTCAAGAAAGTACTCTATCTATGATAGTTGGATCCACTGGGACTGTAGCCTCCGATATAATGTGCCCTAGTAAGTAGAATTTCTGTATGTGGATTGTGAACTTCAAGGGATTTCCATAAATCTGGTTCTCTCAAATTGTATCCCAAACTATTTGTAGGTTCCTGGCATGCTACTCCTCTGACGTCGAGTATATCAAGATGTCATTGATGAAAACCACCACAAAGTGATAAATGTATTGCTGAATGATCCTACTCATGAGCCCCCTTAACACTACCGAGGCATTCAAAATGTCGAACGAAATCACCAAGAACTCGTAATGTCTATTCTAACATCTGAAGGATGTCTTGGGTATGTTGTCTTCCCATACTCTGAGCTGATGATAGCCTGAGCAAAGGCCTATCTTCTAAAAACATCGAGCTCCATTTAGCTAGTCGAAGAGATCATCGATCCTGGGTAGAGGAAAATAGTTCATCACGATCACCTGGTTTTGGCTCTCATAGTCTACACAAATCCTCGACCTCCCATCTACCTTCATAGAGAACAATATCAGGGCTGCCCATGGAGAAACACTGGGCCTTATGAACCCCTTTATCTGCAAGTCCTCTAGCTCTACTCAGAACTCCCAAAGCTCCATGAGATCCATCTGATATGATAGTGTAGATATCAGTGTCGTCCCGGGGTACAGGTCGATGTAAAATTCTACCTCTCTGCATGGATGTATTCCCGGAACATCATCAAGGAAGACATCAACATACTGGTCCACCACTAAAGGATATCTCAGAATCCTCATGTCAACTGCTCCTTGGGTGAGGCTAGCCAACTGGTTAGTGATTTGCTACACCCTCCACTGAGAGAGCCCACCATGTGATAAAAATGGTTCCTTCTCACTTATGAAGGAAAATATGATCCCATCCTTATGGTCACACCACACATTGAGCCTAAAACAATTGATCTGAACATGGACTGTTGATATCCAGTCCATACCTAAGATGAAATTGTAAGGCCTCGATGCTCTCACCTCCTAGAGTAAGTTCACACTATCATTACTAGAGTTTAATCATCAAATAATCTCTCGTAGGAGTCTCTAATTGTAAGGATCGAGCCAACGGCTCCATCATAATCTCCAAGCTGCGAACGAGTGTCATGGAAATGAAAGAGTTTCTGGAACCTATGTTCATAAGTACGACTAATAGGGTGGAATAGACACAGATCATACATATAATCATCTCAGGAGTGTCGTGGTCATAGGCCTCAGTTTCTTGAAGTTGTGCTCACCCCTATCCAGTTGCTCCCTGTGGTCAGGGGTGGACCTCCTGGTGTTTGTGGCGGTAGAACATCAAATCGCCACCCATAGCCTACTGCATTTCCTACTCCTCTACCTTTTCTACCACCTTTAGGACCTCCTCTCTTGAATTTCTACCTCTACCTCAGTGGTCACTCAGTCTTCTTCTAATCGCCGATACGGTTGGTCGGGAAGTTGTTGTCCATGTGGCCCTACCCGCCGAACATGAAGCACAGTCTGCCTCCCAATTAATCTTCTCTACCTCATGAGCTCCGTACCTACGACCCTGCATCCCGAGATCATCCACTATTGGGTCTAGCCCACATGGACATCTACTTCATATGGCTATAGCCTCTATCAGATAACTCAACTACTTTTCATCCAGTGGTGCTTCTCACTGTTGTTTCCTGCTTAGCTATGAACCACTCCTCCAACAAAACTCGCTCAAGCACTGCAACCTACATCAAGATATTTAGTGATACCATCGATTATCTTATCTCCCACTGAAGACCATGCTCAAATGTCTATGCCCTAAAGAATGGTTCATGTACCATGTCAGTGGAGTAACGCGAGAGGTCATGGAATCTCGCCGATTACTGGTCTACTTTTAGGCTTACCTGCTATATGTGCAGGAGCTCCTGAATACACACAGAGCATAGAGTCATTGGAACAAAATCCACCCAGAAGAGGCTCTCAACGTCCGTCCAGGTGAGGGTCGCCTCATCATGTGTCTAGAGCATCAGGCTCCACTATCTCCCTGATGTGCCATGGAAATGGCTAGCAGCTAGGATAACCATATTTTCTGCTAGTGTCTCAATAAAGAGAGAAACTCTAATGACAGCCTCTAGCCATTCCTCAGCTGCCATAGGATCTGTCTCAACTCGAAACCTTAAATTCCTATGTCTCTGGAACTCGTGTTACATGCTAAGTTAGTGTGTACGGTCTGCTGGTGGGGCTGGTGGCATCTGTATCCCAACGGGTGGAGGTGCTACTGGTGCACCACCCAAATGTGCTACCACAGTAAGAGGGCCCTGCAGTTAAGTATTGACACTCAGTGGGCCATAATCGTGTACTATCTCAGGAATCTTGGTTGTCTATCTATGCGGTGGAATCATGAAACGAAACAGGTGTGCCACTGTCAATAAATTATACCTGGTGAGTTGACTCAAAATAGATCAAATGTAAAAAAATTCCAACACACACATAATCAGTGCTTTCTTTCACCAGGTTAAAAATCATAATTTAGGGTCCTGTTGTATGGATATGTTGGCCATTGCTACAACATTGGACTACCCGAACTGAAAACCACATTCAAAACACTTCACACTATTGCTCCAGTGGAAGGATCATGGTTCTAAGCCTTCAGTAGAACTGAATCCTATAATAACAATTTTTCAGGACCTGTCCCATGGGGCCCATGTTGTGACTACACAAAGACCACCTTCTATAGGGTAGGGGTTGGCAACTAGCACCATAAAGGAATATCCCTAAAATTGGAATTAATTTCCATTAAACCTATACAAACACACAATCCAAGAACACAACAAGATGCAACCACAAAGTAAAACTGTATTAATAAAGGTGTGTACTGAATGTAAAGGGTCCAGAATACATGCCCAATTGAAAAAGGTACAACTACAACTGAAAACAAAAAATATCTTCTAAGGTCATACATTGATGATCCTTCCTGAAGTGTAGGTACAAATCATATCCACATCTCCCCACATCAACTGTCACTGCCATCCACCGTCAGTTCATAGCTCCCCGAGTCTCAGTCACGGATGCCCGTCATTTGCATAAGACACAATAATGTGCGGGTAAATCCCATGGAGGGGTTAGTATAACATTACCATTAGGGACCCCGAGTCCCCCGTAGGTCTCTCAGAATTCCTCAAAGGAAAACCACAAAGCATGATCTCAATCAAAAGAAACGAGAAATAGACATAGCTCAAACCAAGTGTAAGTTAAGTATAGAATTACATATGATTAGTCAAGAAGCTAGATCATCTTATTGTATCAAGAGGCATTACTACTAGCCATTCATATTTTAGAGACCCAAAGCCTGACATACATGGACCTTACATTTCTTTTGTAGAATACTTAGTACATAACAAAAACAGACACACAAGGACCGTAATAGTTTAGTGTCTCTAGAAAATTGGATCGTAATCTTCTAATCATGGTGAATGATCTTCAACATCTCCCATAAAGATCTTCCCCTTTTCTTTTCTTATGTAAAACCTTTCTTTATATCCTGGGGAAAAGAAAAAATATAATGGGTGAGCTCAAATGCTCAGTAAGGGTAAGCATGGATAAAATAAAACAAATCATATATATTTAACTTAAAAACATGAACATATTGTTTAAACATCAAAATCTTGAGCAATGACATAAAACATGGAAGTACATAAGGCATAGATCATAAAGATACATTAATCATGATAAAATATCATGTGAAAAAAACATGTAATTGTGGAAAAACATTAAGCACATGATATGATTTCCATAGTATCCAAGGCATTACTTCCAAGACCATCTTAGTGGACAAAGTCCCTTTCTGAATCGAGTTCACTCTTTGTTCTAGTCCAGTATTACTGAACCGCATTAACTTACCATTCCAGCCATGTCTATCTCATGATATATAAATCATTACCCAATGCATTGGAGGGAGATATAGCTCCCACCAATCTCATAATGAAATCATTCTTACTTGTGCCTCAAAATAAACATACACCATTCATAATAACCCAATAAATAAAATGGGTTTCATAAACATCATCCCATCATCGCATAATCCATATAAAAGAAATGGATATCATTTCATAATAAAGAATGTAAACCCATTTAAATCATTGAGACATTATATGTGATACATACACATATGAAATAATGTCATCTTAGATGAAAAATGGTTTTCATAAAACACTTGAAATGAATTCTTGAGGAAGATATCCTTTCTTCTTCAAAATCATATTCTTTTCACAAAATTTCATGCAATTTTAAATGAAAAAGATTTTTTTAAAAATTGTCATGAAAACTTTTGGAGGAATCATCATGAAAATAATTCTTTATAAAACAGTAATAATCCATTCATTCCTTATAAGTTAAAAATAACATTCTTCTCATTCTTTTGTCCGAAAAGTCAAAAAGTACCTTATATGGTAACCAAAGGAAATATTCCATCCATCCAATGTGGAAAAAAGTCAATAAAGGGTAAAAATGACTTTAAGCATTCATGGAAGAAAAGTAAACATTTTTTGAAAATATTTTGAGAACATATGGGCACAGATAATAAACATGAACCCAGTAAATACTTACGAATAAACAATCTCGGATAAGAATGAGATTGGAATAATTATCCCTTACCTTAGGTCTGATATGCTTCGTATGTATCCAAACCTCTTGTATAACGATTTAAATAATGTCATTGACCTATTACCGAATCATATTCATTATTATGATATAATATATGGTTCACTTATGACTTTATATTACCCGTTCTTTAGTAAGTTCCATGTTAAAGAAGCATTTTGGATAAAATCGTTTTATTTATCGTATATGTTTGGACTTGTTGTTCTTGATATTATTACTTATATCCTGATTTACTTAATTCCAGAATATAAAACATGATTTATATTTAATATATATTCATCATATACATATATATATGATAGATCGATAAATGGAATGAAATACACCGTTCATGGAGACGGTAGGTCATACGTACGCATGAACGCTATTTCCATTTCCTTATTGAATTGAATGGAATTAAGTAGATGAAATACATATATATATACATAAATCCAGTATCATTATTATATCATGTATTTCATTATTACTTATTATATATACTTTATAATCATTCATGAATTGTTAACATGGAGAATGAATCTCATCGCGTCAGGGAGACGGTATTCCGTACAAACGCACGAGCGATGATATCATTCCCATGATCATGGAATTTCATTTTAGTGTATGTATAATATTTTATAATAAATATCACTTTACAATAATCATATATAGTTATTTATTTACACCATTATACCCATCCAAGTAAGGTGGTTCTCGAAAATAGATTACACCACGGCGTGGAGACGGTATTCCGTACGTACTTACGCGCGGTGATTTCGTTTTCCGTAGGATGGATATAAGGTGAAATAGGGTTGTTTCATATTTATAATAACAAATAAGTATATGAGTGATACTTATGTTATTACTGCATAATGAAACAAATAAAGAGGAAGAAGTATAACAAGAAATAAAGTTGAAAGAATTGGTAACAGACATTACCTCTTCTTTGAAGCGCCTCTTCTTAACCTCCGCCTAGGGCACTAAAATTGGTCTTTGAAGAAGACCAGGACATCTAGGATATTAATATGGAAGTGGAGAGGAGAACATGGCAGGGTATGACCGAGATTGAAGGCTCAAAGTGGTGTGTGGAAGAGAGGGAGGAGGTGCCCTTTTATAAGGGAGGAGAGAGACACCTTAGGAAAACTTAAAATATTATTTTATTATAAAGTCATATTCGGTTTTTAATAGCTCCAAATTAATTTATTTCAAATATAAGGTAGTTATGGGTCAAATTCCTCTCATCCAATAGAATTTAGACAAGTTTAGGTTTCTATTTTAACCTTATCATTTAGATTTAACATTAAGTTAAATAATTTTACTTTTACTGTGTCTTCTTCTTTTCTTACATTATAAGGTTAATAAACATTCTATAACAAAACAAAAGAACCCCAAGTTGTTTATTATTAATATATATAGCCTTATATAAGTCATTTGGCCGATCCTTATATTTTTGGGAATAAAATAAAAATTAATAATATTATATTTGTTTTAAAAACAATTTTATGTCAATTTTGACACTATTTGGTAATTGATTTTTCTGAAACTTATATAAGAATGATTAGTTCGAAAAAAGTAACTTAAATCAATAATAACATGTCATATTAACCTATAAAATTAGTTTAATTCCTAAAAAGTCTCAAATTACATTAATTTTAGTATTCATAACATCAATTATGTCAATATTTCATTAATGAGACAATTACTGCATCATCATTGTGTCATAAATAAATTAAAATAAATAATGTCTAAAAATTATAAATAAAATACCATTAGGTATGAAATATTTTTAGATTTATAATTAATATTTATAGTATAATTTATTTTATGTATAAACCTATATTAAAAATGAATTAGTTATTAAACTTTGATTTTAACTATTTTAACCCTTCTTTAAATAAATTAAAAATAAATGACCTAATCTAATCCAGGTGGACCTAAATGGTCATATATTATTTTGAAGGTAGTTTTTGGTCGAATTATACTTTTAAAATAGAATTAGGTCATGTGTTTGAGTAATAATAATATCATTTGTACCCTTAATTACCCTATTTACTTTTAACCATGGTAAATATAAGTAAAAAAGTTACTATTCACAAAAAAATTATTTTCATCTCATTGAACCAAATTTTAGTCCTTGATATTAACGGTGTCTCTCGGATATTAGAAATTCAATTCACATAATTGGTAAGATTTCTTTTAAATGATAATGTCATTTTTTTAACTACCACTAAGTTGTTTCACTATTCATCGAAAATTGAAGTTTTTCAGAAAAAAACCGAAAATTTAGCCTAAGCATTATTTGATATTCAAAATTCAAAATTGATGTCTATTTTTACAAATTCAAAACATAGAAGTGGTGGTAATTAATTTTAAAATTAATTCTTGTTATCAAAACAAATAGCGTGGTTTTAAGAAACAAAAACTATCAAATGATTGATACTTGTTTATATCGAATTTCAATGTGAAATTAATTCCAATTAACATCATTTGATTAAATGGTAAAAATATATTCTAATTAAACTTTAAACCCATTTAAAAGGATAATCTAACCATATAAATTATTGCGATGAAAAAAGTTGTTTTTAATTAAAATATAACGTGTTTTTAATTAAAATATACCGTGTTTTTACTATTCATTAAAATATGAATGTTATCAGAATAATATGAAAAATTTACCCAAAGTAAATTTTTATATTCTGATTCCAAAAAAAAAGAATTTTATTTTGTCAAATTAAACTTATAGACATATCAAAAACAATATTTAAGGTATGTGCGCCATCAAAAGGCGTGAAAACTGCAATTTTTTTAAAATACATATTTTACAAGAAAAATTTATTTTGTTCTCATACCATATTCTAGAAAATGTGTAAGATGAATAATAATGTTATAAAATTAGTAATTCATTTTATACTATTCTTAACGGCTAGTTCATAATAATATTATAACAATATATCGTTTTTTAGTGAACCCCGGTACTGCGTACTACACACGCTATCTAGGTAGGTCGAGATTGCGTGTAATGCAAGCCAAGAATAGTTTGGCGTATTCTGCAAGCAAATGCGGTGTTGCGTATAGTAAATGATAATCTTGTTGTAGTGTATAATAGAAGATCAAAGAAATTAAAAATAATATATCTCATAAAATATCGGGGTGTTACATTCTACCCCCCTTAAAATAAATTTCGTCCTCGAAATTCGTCAGGGTTATAAATTTATAACTATTCATAGAAACCCACATTGTAAAAAGGAATACTAAAACGTAATTTTAAAAACTAAAGTATAAAATGTAATGATTACCCAATGTAACTCATCACTGAGTTTCCATATAAGAGAACATAGGTAAAAATATGGATATGGAAGAAAAATCTAACCATCAAGTTCTGATGGAGAGTGGTAGAGAACATGGCTATGAAAAATCCATCAATCACAAAGCCATAAATTTTTGATGATCTAAGGTAGCATCTAATTCATCAGATATAAGAGTACTAGGACAACATTTTTGGTTTTCACGATCATTTCTCTAATGTTGATGATTTTTGTATAAGGATAAAGAATTACTTGATTTCAGTATAAAATCATCATTGGTCATTCCATGAACAATTTCTTCTTCATCTCTTATTTAAAGATATGATGTTGAATTTGACATTCTTGAAGTATTATAAGATCACGCGATAGAATTAAAGGTCATTCCATCTTTCTCTATCACAATAAAAGGTGAGTATGAGATATTAAATATACATAAGTCCATCTATGGTGAGGTTAATCGTACATGGTTCCAAAAATGGACTTATACATCATCTATCATACCACGTAATAAAATAAAACTAATTTCTACAAACCAAGGACTTCCTGTAGGCCAGTGGTAGGCAATGAAGGCCTGTCGCACTTCGGTTGTGGGTTCGATTCTCACAACCTAGTCTAACACGACGGGTTTTCACCCATCCTACAGGATGTCCTTTTTCTAAAACTACATTATTATAACAACCCATCAATAATATTGAAAAAAAATTCTAGCCATAGAAAATACTAATTTATGTCCAACATAATCCAATCCAATATTTAGGCTTATCCAAAATACTTATGTCCAAGTTTATAGTATAAAGAAAACAATTACAAGAAATGTCATCTATCGAGCATGTGAATACCATCATGTATACCTCATATATCACAAGATATATCTTTTTGATCACATTACAAACATGTGAATACCTTAATCTTGTATTCTTTTGAAACATGAATTACCATAGAACCTTAGTGAAAACATGAGTGCTGTAAAAAGTTAAATCTTTCCACATACCAAGATCCCAAAAATTCTATATACTCAAACCATGATATAATATAGTCCATATACCAATCATGAGCTCATAAAGACTATCAAACAATTTATTTTCTCCTTATCCATATATTATGAACATATCATCTACTTTCCAAATTATTTGAATCACTTTTCATGGTTACAAGTACCATTCATCATATACTTTCAAAACTCAAGCAAAGGAAATAGTGTAACAATCCTTAGATTTTTTTTTCATTATTCCATAGTACCATACATTATTCTTGATAAACATACAATCATTACACTACCTTCTTAAACCATTGACTGAGCATAAAAAATTCTTTTATCCCACATATTATATGTAGTATCTTCATCATCATCAATATAAATACTACCCATACGGACATGATGATTCTTTTCATTAGACTTTCCCCTATGGCATTGGTTTGCATAATTCCCGTACATTCCAAATTTAAAAAATTTAACCGTTGTTGATGTCTTAGAAATACCATTATCCTTTTATATGGGGTAAACTAAACATTTTCCATTTCAATTACTGGCTTTGTGTCCTTCATTTTCACACCCAAAGCATCTTCTAGTTCCTTTGAAACATTCTCCCTGATGCCTCTTCCCACATGATTTACATGAGGGGAATTGAACTTTCATTCCTCTATAATCATCATGAAAATCAATCATTCTCTTATTAGCTGAGTTGGGATACTTACCAAAGTTGAGATTATTGATCATATTATGAGATTGGTGATTTGGAATAATAACGATATTTCGACTTCCAGATCCAATTTCATTTGGTTTCTCATGATGAATGTCATTCCATTGTCCATCATATCCTACATTATCATGAATCTTCTCGTTCCCAGCCATTTTCTAAAACCCAAAAAGAATAGTGTGAGAGGCCAAAATCATAATCTAGGGGGATTACCTTCAATATCTAACATCATAGGTTATATTATAGGATTGTTACCATAATTCTAGGACATTAACATATACTTATACTTATCCTTAGGGAAATCCATAGTCATACCTTATAAATATCTCTAGGGATCTCACTAAAGTTCTCGCATCCTAGTTTCCAAAGGTTGACTCAACCTTTCCTCTGATACCAACTGTAGAGACCCAGATCTTGACATACATGGACCTTACATTTTGTTTGTGGAATACTTAGTACATAAAAAAAACATACACACAAGGACTGTAATAGTTTAGTGTCTTTGGAAACTAGGAATGTAATCTTCTAATCGTGGTGAAATATCTTCAACATCTCCCATAAAGATCGTTCCCTTTTTTTCTTACCTAAAACCATTCTTTATATCATGGGGAAAAGAAAAAATATAAAGGGTGAGCTCAAATGCTTAGTAAGGGTAAGCATGGATAAAATAAAACAAATCATATACATTTGAACTTAAAAACATGAACATAATGTTTAAACATCAAAATCTTGAGCAATGAAGTAAAACATGGCAGTACATAAGGCATAAATCATAAGGAAACATTAATCATGATAAAATAGCATGTAAATAAAACTTGTAATTGTGGAAAAAAATTAAGTACATGATATGATGTCCATAGTAGCCAGGGCATTGCTGCCAAGACCATCTTAGTGGACAAAGTCCCTTTCTGAATTGAGTTCACTCCTCGTTCCAGTCCTGTATTACTGAACCAGATTAACTTACTTTTCAACCATGTCTATCTCATGAGATATAAATATTTACCCAATGCAATAGAGGGAGATATAGGTCCCACCCATCTCATAATGAAATCATTCTTACTTATTCCACAATATAAACATACATCATTCATAATAACCCCATAAATAAAATGGGTTTCATAAACATCATCCCATCATCACATAATCAATATAAAAGAAATGGATATCATTTCATAATAAGGAAAGTGAAACCATGTAAATCATAGAGACATTATACTTGAAACATACACATATGAAATTATGTTATCTTAGATGAAAAATGGTTTTGATAAAATACTTGAAATGAATTCTTGAGGAAAATATCGTTTCTTCTTCAAAATAATTTTCTTTTCCCAAAATGTCATGAAATTTTAAAAGAAAAGGATTTTTTTTTAAAATAGTCATGAAATATATTGGAGGAAGATTCATGAATATAAGTATTTATAAAACCATAAAAATCCATTCACGCCGTATAAGTTAAAAATAACATTCTTCTCATAGTTTTGTCGGAAAAGTCAGAAAGTACCTTATATGGTAACCAAAGGAAATATTCCATCCATACAATGTGGTAAAAAGTCAATAAAGGGTAAAAACGACTTTAAAATTTCATGGAATGAAAGTAAATATTTTATAAAAATATTTTGAGAAAATATGGACATGGATAATAAACATAACCCCAGTAAATACTTACGAATAAACAATCTCATATAAGAATGAGATTAGAATAATTATCCCTTACCTTAGGTCTGATATGCTTACTACGTTTCCAAACCTTCTGTATAATGATTTTAATAATCTCATTGACTTATTAAAGAATCATATTCATTATTATGATATCATATATGGTTGACTTATGACTTTATATTACCCGTTCTTTTGTATGTTCCATGTTAAAGCAGCGTTTTGGGTAAAATCGTTTTATTTATCGTACATGTTTGCACTTGTTGTTCTTGATATTATTACATATGTCCTGATTTACTTAATTAAATAATGTAAAACATGATTTATATGTAATATATATTCAGAATATACATACATATATATATATGATAGATCGATAAATGGAATGAAATACACCGTTCATGGAGACTGTAGGTCGTACGTACGCATGAACGCTATTTTTGTTTCCTTATTGAATTTAATGGAATTATGTAGATGACATAGATATATATATACAAAAATCCAGTATCATTATTATTTCATATATTTCATGATTACTTATTATATATAATTTATAATCATTCATGAATGGTAAACATGGAGAATGAATCTCATTGCGTCGTGGAGACAGTATTCTGTACGTACGCACGAGCGATGATATCATTCCCATGATCGTGGAATTGTATTGAAGTGTATGTATAATATTTCAGAATCAATATCACTTTACAATAATAATATATAGTTATTTATTTACACCATTATACCCATCCAAGTAAGGTGGTGGTCGAAAAAAGATTACACCACGGTGTGGAGACGGTATTCCTTACGTACGCACACGCGGTGATTTCGTTTTCTGTAGGGTGGATAGAATGTGAAATAGGGTTGTTTCATATTTATAATAACATATCAGTGTATTATTGATACTGATGTTATTACTTCATAATCAAACAACTAATGAAGAAGAACTATAAGAAGAAATAATGTTTAAAGAATCGGTAATGGATATTACCTCTTCTTTGAAGCACCTCTTCTAAACCTCCTCTTAGGGCACTAAAATTCGCCATTGAATAAGACCAGAACCTCTAGGATATTAATAGTGAAGTGGAGAGGAGAAATTGGCTGGTTTTGGCAGAGGTTGAAGGCTCAAAGTGGTGTGTGGAAGAGAGGGAGGAGGTTCCCTTTTATAAGGGAGGAGAGGGGCACCTTAGGAAAACATAAGATATTATTTTATTATAAAGTCATATTCAGTTTTTAATTGCTAAAAATTGATTTATTTAGAAGATAAGGTGGGATGGTTTGAATTCCACGCATCCAATATAATTTAGACAAGTTTAGGTTTCTATTTTAACATTATCATTTAGATTTAACGTTAAGTTAAATAATTTTACTTTTACCGTGTCTTCTTGTTTTCTTACACTATAAAGTTAATAAACTTCTTATAACAAGACAAACGAACCCCAAGTTGTTTATTATTAATATACATAACTTTATCTAAGTCATTAAGTAGATCCTTAGATTTGTATGAATAAAATAAAAATTAATAATATAATATTTTTTTAAAAAACTATTTTATGTCAATTTTGACACTATTTGGTAATTGATTTTTGTGAAACTCATAACAGAATAATTAGTTAGAACTAAGTTAATTAAATCAGTAATAACATGTCATATTAACCTATAAAATTATTGTAATTCATAAAAAGACTCAAATTACATTAATTTGAGTATTCATAACATCAATTATGTCAATATTTCATTAATGAGACAATTACTGCATCATCATTGTGTCATCAATAAATTAAATTAATTAATATATAAAAATTATAAATAAATTACCATTAGGTAGGAAATAGTTTGATATATCTAATGAATATTTATAGTCTAATTTATCTTATTTATAACTCTATATTAAAAATTAATTAGTTATTAAACTTTGATTTTAACTATTTTAACCCTTCTTTAAATAAATTAATAATAAATGTCCTAATCTAATCCAAGTGGACCAAAATGGTAATATTTTATTCCTAAGGTTGTTTTTGGTCGAATTATACTTATCAAATAGAATTATTACATTTGTTAGGGTAATAGTAATATCATGTGTACCCTTAATTACCCTATTTACTTTTAACCGTGGTAAATAAAAGTAAAAAGTTACTATTCACCAAAAAAAAATTCATCTCATTGAACCACATTTTAGTCCTTGATATTAACCGTGTCTCATTGATTTTAGAAATTAAATTCATAGAAGTGGTAAAATTTCATTTAAATGAAAAATTCAGTTTTTTTAACTACCATTAAGTGGTTTCACTATTCATAAAAAATTGATGTTTTTCCGAAAAATACCAAAACATTAGCCTAATCATTATTTGATATTCCGAATTCAAAATTGATTTCTATTTTTCCAAATTCAAAACATAGAAGTGTCATTAATTAAATTCAAAATTAATTCCCGTTATCAAAACAAATAGCATGTTTTTACGAAACAAAAACTATTAAAAGATTGATACTTGTTTATATCCAATTTCAAAGTGAAATTAATTCCAATGAACAACATTGGATTAAATGGTAAAAATATATTCTAATTACACTTTAAAACAAATTGAAAAGATAATGTAACCATATAAATTATTGCGATGAAAAAAGTTGTTTTTAATTAAAATATAGCGTGTTTTTACTATTCATTAAAATATTAATGTTATCAGAATAATATGAAAAATTTATCCAAAGTAAATTTTTATATTTTGATTCCAAAGAAGAATTTTATTTTGTCAAATTGAACTTATAGACAGGTCAAAAACAATATTTAAGGTGGGTGCACCATCAAAAGGCGGGAAAACTGCATTTTTTTAAAAATACATATTTACACGAAATATTTATTTTGTTCTCATACCATATTTTAGAAAATGTGTAAGATGAATAATAATGTTATAAAATTAAAAATTTAGTTAATACTATTCATAAAGTCTAGTCCATAATAATATTAAAACAATATATCATTGTTTATTGAAACCCGGTATTGTGTACTACACACTCTATCTAGGTAGGTCGTGATTGCGTGTAATGCAAGCCAAAAATAGTGTTGCTTATATTGTAAGCTAATGCAGTGTTGTGTATAGTACAAGATAATCTTGGTGTAGTGTATAATAGAAGATCAATGAAATTAAAAATAATATATCTCATAAAATCTCGGGGTGTTACACATAGTCTAACCCACACAGGATCGATAGGTACTAACCCCTGCAAGAACTACACAGGATCTGACCTATCCGGAGTCGATTTGTACTAACCCCCACAAGACCATAATAGGATCTGACCCGCACAGGATTAGTATACATTGACCCACACAAGATTTCTAAGCAGTGACCCACATAGTATTGGACCCACATAAGTTCTGTATGTCACTGATCCACGATGGGCTGCTCTAAGGCTCGTCCTCATCAGGTCATTTACTGTTGATCCTCATAGGATCTCTCATTTCTAATCCACACAGGATCACTCGGTGCTAATCAACATAGAATCTCTTGGTGCTGACCCACATAGGATCGCTCAGTACTAACATACGTATTATCTATCTCCAACCTCTTCCACACTGTCATCCATTGGAATCCTGCTCATAGTATGCTTGATTCTAGGAGAACCTCTCCTCAGGCCATCAGTTGAATTTCAACTGGAACAAAGTCCCATGAATAAGTAACTTGATGATCGGTCATTTAATAAGGGTTCCAATGCAACAAAGGGAACATCAACCGGATGCCCGGTTTGTATGTTATAGGCATTTTAGTGCTGAGGGCTCAGTTGGATTTGGGTATGATCCAACCCATCCAAACTCCAAATTTCTCTAAATCTCTTATGTAGTATCTCAAAGGGACCGCCTCGTCTTAAGGGTTATGACTCCATAGATGGTTCCTCAAATGGACGTTTGGTTTGTGAGATACGGTCACTTAAGCGTATTTGGGCCCGAGAGGGGTATGGGTCTGGTCCAGCACCAATCGGCCTGGGCGGGCCCGCCCCACCCACAAGGGGTGGCCCACAGGGGTCGCGTGGTCTGCTGCTCCCAAATGGTTCAAAGGATACATTCATCTCCTTTAATTTGTAGCGCCACATGGTGCCACCTAATCACCCTTGGGACCCATAGGAGGCGGGTCCCTTACCCGGAATGCGATGGGGTGTCGCCTCCACGTCTACGGTTTGCCACTGACAGCCGTCTATCCGACCACCACGGAATAGAGCGGTGTAGCTCCTCCACTACGGTCATTAGTTGCATGCCACCACCCTCATCTGTCGTCACTGATTGCCAGTGCTTCACTTGAACTTCTTTCGTTCGGCTTCGAAGACACTCTAGAGCTCCGTTTTCACATATTCTTGAACCTACGGGCTTCTTGGTATACCATCGTCCCTGCGCTACTCCAAAATTCTTAATTTTAAGGATTTTAAGAATTATCCCCCAGATAATGAATCTAGAATGATGTGGCGGGGGGTTCAGGCCTTGTTCGTTTGGCCTGATCTCTCCACGTTAACATTTTAATAAGCGTAGAATAAATAAATCAAAATTTCATAATTATAATACTTCTTCAATTCAACAAAAATTTAATGAATGATGGAAGAACAATTCACATGAGGATAAACAAAACCCCAACCTCATGAACCATCAGAGGTATCACGGTCATTGGATGAAGGAGAGTCCCCATCAGAGTGTGGCTGTCGGCATTTTTCGATCCTTGATCATCACTGCCCAATCCTCCGTCCTCTATCGGTGGAATATGTCGCATCACTTCACCAGAAGTTCCTTGCATTGTGAAGTCATGTCCAAACTCTACCCCGAGCCTCACTTAAATAGAGGGAGTATTTCACTAAGGATTTAATGAGGATCATTTAATGAATGAACATCTTAATTCCCCAATGGTGTGGTTGAAAACCAAGGATATTCAATCCATTAATTCAATTGACAATTCAACGGTCCCCACCACCACTGTTCATCTACTGGAGAAAAAGAAATAAAATAACTTGTTACATTATTTTATTATTTTCTCTGTAATGTCCAAAATTTAACTTTTTCTCCTGACCTATTATAGCTGAAGTGAATATTCCCCTAAGCAATTTACAGTACTGCGGATTCAACGATGTCCTCATATTTTTAATTAGAGCAATGGTTGAAATGATAGAAAACACTGCCCATGCTTTTACTAAATGTACCTTAAAAAATGTTCAAAAAAATTCATTTTGGGAACACCAGGCCTCGGAATCACGCGTCGTCAATTTTCGCAGACTTGTAATAATCCCAAATAATTAAAAAAATAACATTTAATTTTCTGGGTCTTAATAGAAATAATTAGGTCATATTTAACCATATCAAATCTAGATATGTAATGATTATGTTTTTAGAATCGAATCTGGAAGTGTGGGATTTTGGGCTACATTACTCATGTGATCATCATTTATGGTATGTGTAATGACCCCAACTGTTATAAATAATATTAAATTTATTTTAATGAAATGACTTATATATATATATATAGAAAACTCATGCGCTCCTTTTATTTTAATATATCCAATTGGATTTAAATGGCCATTAAGTATCATAACAGTTTGATAATATAGCTATTGAACAATGATCACATGACTAGTATAAATATAGTTTTTAAACAAATCATTTTGACCTAAAAAAATGATGTGAGGGCCTCAAACAGTAGGATAATACACTATGAACCCATTTAATAGAGCTCTTAAGGGAGGTATAATTTCTAGTATTTTCCCTATACCATGCCCAAGCCATGATCTAACAACTTAAGAATGAGTGAAACCATTTATTGGATAAGTTCAAGATCATCGATTTCACGACCCAAACCCTGTTAACTGAACGGCCCCATGAAAGCCCCATAGTGGCACACATTACTCATAAGGCATATGATGGTTTAATGAAGGGATATTTAATATGACCCTAGAATTATTCTGATGTGAATTGTGTTTTATGGAATAATTAATATACTTTAATTTTAGTATTGTTATAGTGTAAATGATTTTTATGGCACAAATTGTATTTTTTGTTAATATTAAAATTCAATTAAGAAACAAATTTTGATGAATTAATTAATTTTTTAATTAAATAATATTTTCAAAAAATATTATTATTAAATTCACTTTTATTAATTATAAATGATCATATATTTTTTATAAATTCTATTGTAATTTTTATTAAGGTTTGAAAACCATATTGTTAAAACCCTTCAATTTTCAATAAATGATGGTTTTTATTTTAAAAGTGAAAATTCAAATATTTAAAAAATTATTTAGATAAAATGAACATATTTTTTTAATTAAGATTTTGAAATTAACCAATAGAGAATTTTTCATAATTTCATGAGATAGTGGAATTTTTGGATAAAAATTAAATACCGAATAAATATATAATGTGTTTTATGAGCTCATAATGACCCAATAGTGATGTATTAAAATACTATAAAAGGTATAATAGTACAATTTTATTTTTACCTTTAAAATAAGTAAATTATAGGTTTATTTTATATATTTTTTAAATCCTTAGTGAATCCTATATGACATATAAAATATTTAAAAAATTTAAAATCATTTCCTTGAAACTATGACTCACCTCCACATAATCAAGGGAAAAATTGTAATATTAAAGGCCCTTATCCATTTATAATAATGTATATCACTTCGTTTTTCTAGAAACATTGGGAATAAACCAAGTGATACTTTTTGGTTTTAAATATTTTAGTGTGTAAGGTCCAAAACCAAAATAATAAATAATTCCCCCCACTATTCTTTTATAAACCCAACCATGCACCCATTCCTCTCACTCAAGATACTAGAATCTCTAACACCCTCTACCCCTACTCCATATAGTCCTCCCAAGGTTCCCACATGCTCCCAACAAGCCTCTCCTAGGCGTTTGGGATCACACATCCATGTAAGGGATCCTCACCTTTCTCTCTTCCTTTCAATTCAATAATGTTGTTTGAAATTAGACTTTTTAATTTGAATTTTTTATATTTTCATCATTTTATAATAAATTCCTTACTTTCCATATGATTTTATTTCATGTATGGATAATTTATCCTCCCATAGTTAGACCATTACTAATGTTTTTCCTATTCTAAAATTCCAAAAGGGATTTCTCTCTTCTCATTTCAATTTCAAGCACTTCATTCGTATTATGCATATTAAATTCCATTTCATATTTTGGGATATTATGTTCCATGATTACCTAAATTTACATTTCATGTATAAGTGACGAGTGACCCCTTTCTCTCTTATTTACCCATTTTATGAATTTCTATATAATGTCGATATGATGCCGAAATTGCGCCACAATTTTCCATGAAAAATCATCATATAGTGAATATCGTTTCCATTCTTTTAAAAGGGGTATTCAACTTTGTGCATAGATACTTATCTATTGGGGATATACATGTATGTATTCCATATTCCTCAATCATATAATAAATTGGGATGTTGAATTAATCCATGTTATATGATCTATGTGTCACACT
The DNA here is from genome assembly GCA_963277665.1 of Viscum album. Lineage (NCBI taxonomy): Eukaryota > Viridiplantae > Streptophyta > Magnoliopsida > Santalales > Viscaceae > Viscum > Viscum album. The sequence continues at coordinate 1,817,664,503 of OY728156.1, forward strand.
GAAGCATGATATCGAAATGATTATGAAGGGTGCACCGAGATAGAGCATCATTGTGTTGGGTAATGTTTAGTGTCATGATACGTCATGTTTGGATAGGGGTTTAATTGATATTCTTATGTTAATTATGCAATGTTTTAAGTTGGTGCCACATTTCCCTATTATGATAATCATGTTATATAATTATTTATGTTCATGTTTTTCTTATGCACCATTGATATGCTCGGTATGGGTAAACAAGGGAGACATGTATGCATAATCATGAGCATAATGGTATGTGTTGTGAGGCACTTGGAATGGCCTAATCATCATGGGGTAGGGTGGAAGATAAAATATTTGGTTAAAGTATAATTGAACGATGAGGGTTACTTATAGTGGATGCAAGTAGTCAATCAACGCTATAAGGAGTGTGACCTACTACTTAGACAATGCACTCAAGGTTGAGATGTGATATCCAATCCCCACAACAATGCACTTGGTTATTGGGGATAAATTGGGGGATCTGTGATCTTGGATCACTAATATGTCATGTATATTGACAATTAAAGAATGTAGAACATAAATGGGGAAACTGGAACAATTATTACACAATGGATAGAAACAAGGAATAAGCTTCCTATTACAATCATTAATCCATAAAAGTTCTATTGGAGCTGTTATTTATACCAAATGATTTATACAATAATCAAGGGTCTAATACTATAATTTCATAGAGGTTAAACCAAATTTGTTCCCTTAAATTCAAAAATATAATGTCTAACAAGGAAATTTGGTAAAAATAACACATAATTTTCTAGATACAGCCCACCATATTTGACTTTCATTACTTATCGAGCCATATATGACTTTGGTGTCCAAATACTGCATTCTAGAATTATCCATGTGGTAATGGCTTCCAAATTCTTCCAACCATGTGGGAAAATACTTAAACATCATTTTTGAGATTGAATAAGTGATATTATATGCCCATTTTCTATCCCCATGTAGTGAATGATCCATTAGACCATTAATTATGCAATATGGGTTTCCATTATAGCATTCAACCTCTTTAATCTACCTCAAACCATTTTTCCTTGAAAATCTAACTCATCCTTCTGTTCAATCAACTTGATGCCTTTAACATTGTTCTGATTATCCTCCCCCTCTTGAAAATGATTATTCTGTGACTTTTCATCCTCTACACCCAAAAAGGAGAAAGATCATAAAAATAGATAGTTTCAACCACACCACACTCGCCTATAAATGATCTCTTAAAAGGATTTTTTTTAATCTTCTCAAGCACTCATAATGGTATATCTCATCATGGAACGAGTTTTGATGATCTCTTTTTGAGAAATATTTCCATTAACATAGGAACCCATACTAATTCCCTCAAGCATGAACAAAATTTTCTTGTGACCATTTTTTACAAGGTAAATGTATTTTTGGGTGATATTCTTAATATTTTTCCTTTGATTTTCATATATGTGTTAGATTAATTCTTCACACCCATTCACATACATATTAGTTTCTTCCAACGAAGGAAAAAGATCATGATCAATAGGGGAAAGTGGGTTAAATCCATAAACAATTTTAAATGGATAGTATAAATTAGTGGAGTGGTTGGCCATATTATATATGAATTCCACATGTGGAATAATCTCTTCCTAGTTCTTGAGATTCTTCTTCACAATTTTTTCTAGAAGGGGTGATATTGTCTGATTCACCACCTCTATTTATCCATCAGTTTGCGAATGAAATGTAGTGAAAAATAGTAACTTCATACCTAGATTTCTCCACAGGGTCATCCAAAATTAACTAGGTGATTTTTTGTCTCAATACTACACAATCAACCATGGATTTTGATGTAGTATGACTACATATTGAATGAAAAGTGATACAATGATAGTGGAATAATTGTTTTTGTGACAGGTAATAAAATGTGCCATTTTTTAAAACTGATCCACCCAAAAATAGAATGTCTCCCTCTCTTGTTCTTTGGTAACCCCACAATGAATTTTATTGATATTTACACCTCAAGGTATTATGATGATTGGGAGAGGAATATATAGTCCTCGTTGGTTCTATTATAATTTTTTTATAGAAGAAAATGCACTTTCTGACAAATTTTTAACATATCTAGATATCCAAGGAAAATAAAAAAGTATACTGAGAATGCTTAATTTTTTTGAAACACCAAACTATCCCATTAATTCACTATCGTTTTATTTATTTAGTAAATGTAAACGTATAGGGAAATTTGGATTGAACAACTTATCATTTTGGAATAAAAATCCATCATGAAAATAAAACTAATTTCAACTTACTCCAAGATTACAATGTCTATATGGTTCAATAAATTCACTCATTGTTGCATATAAATACTTAAGGAATTTAAAACCAAGGAGTTTTGAATCCAACAAAGACAATAGAGAATATCTATGTGAATGTGCATCGACCATAGTATTTTCTATACCCTTTTTATTCTTTCTGAAATACGGAAACTAATCAATGAATTCCAACCATCTAGAATGTCCCATATTTAGTATGTATTGAATTATATGGTATTTAAGAGCCCAGTGATTAGAAATAATCACAAATTATTTTGTCCAAAGATATTCTTTCCATGTAACTAGTACTCTAAATAATGCATAAAACTATTTATCATATGTAGCATAGTTTATAGTGGGACCATTTAACTTATCACGAAATAAAGTAATAGGTTGAGCTTCATGCATGAGTAATCCTTATATTACAATTCTTATTTCCTCACATTCTATTTAAAAGGTCTTACCGAAGTAGGAAAGCGCATGTAGAGGGGTGTGGTTGAGTATCTTTTTAAGGGAATGGAAGGAATTCTCCTGAGTTTTCCCCCATTTGAAAAGAATATTATTATTTTTCAAATCATTCAATAGCACTACTAGTGTGCTGATGTACTTAAAAAATTTTCTGTAAAAACTAAAAAGCCCATGAAACCCTCTCACCTATCCAATAGAGGTTTGATATGGCCATTATAATATCACTTTTATCTTCTTAGTGTAAACATTAAATCCATTTCCACTCAGAACGAATCTAAGGAAAACTATTTTATCAAAGAATATTTCACACTTACATACGTTTCTAAACATGTTTTCCTTCCTTAATACATCTAATATTTTTCTTAAGTGATCTAAACATTCATGAAAAGTTATACAATAATTCAAATTTTCATTAATTTAAATTTAAAAAAATCCCATTATGTTCATGTAACATATGATTCATTGGCCTTATAAATGTGATAGGTGAATTGGAGAGACCAAAAGGCATGCCTAACCATTCATAAAGTCCATGTTTTATCTCAAATTTAATTTTCCACTCATCTCATAATTTCATCCTAATTTTACGGTATCCACTTCTTTAAAAAATTGAGAATATATTGGAAACATTTAATTCACATAGAATATCATCTCTCCTAGGGATAGGTTGATGATACCTAACTATGATGTTATTGATGGCTATACATTCAATACACATTCTCCATGTTCCATCTTTCTTTGGAAATAGAATAACCATTATAGAAAAAGGACTAAGGATATATCTAACATATCTCACATCCAGTATCTCTTAAACTTTCCTTTGAATTTCTTTTTCCTCCTCTGGGATACTGCGATATGCAAGGTTGTTTGGTAGTGATGCTTTGGGTATCAAGTCAATTTGATTATCAATAACTATAATGGATGGAAAACACATTCTCACTTCTTTTGGAAATACATTATTCTATCCCTAAAAATAAGACTCAAAATCATTTGGAAAAGGAGGTTAAGTCATTAGTATTTAGAAACACATATTCATACATGATTATTAGGAGGGTCTTCTGTGAATGCAAAGCTTCCTTAACCTCGCTCTTTTTACCAACATAAAACTTACTCTTCCTTAAAATTCATTTGTCATCTTGATTTTTCTTTTCTCTTCTTTTATTTTCTTCTATTAGTTTCTATCTTTCCCTTATCCTCTTCTTTTTCATTTTGACTTTTTTTATTCATCACTCATTTTTTTCATCTCTATAAAAATGTGATCTTCGAAAAAATTTTGGGTAAATGGGGTTAAGGGTTATAGGTTCGCCTTAGAGTTCAAATGAGTGACAGTTCAAGAACCCATCATGAGTAACATGTCGATCAGACTTCTATAGTGGACCCAAAAAATCCTTCATTGGAACAATATCAAACAATACTTCATCCTTGTATTTACCAATTTAGAACTATACCATAACCTCTTTAGTAACCTTCATCTCTCTACAGTCATTAAACCACTAAAGACAATATGGATGTGGATTTCTCAAGGTTCTAAGTCCCAAAATATCCACCAAATTAATGTTTTTTATGTTTCTACAGCTTCCACCATTAATAATAACACTAAATACCTTCACATGGACCTTTCACCATGTATAGAAAAGGTTATCTCTTTGATCCTTCTCTCCAAATTCCATTTTTGTTCTTAAAACTATCTTATTCACAATAATCTCAGCATCTTTCACAAGTTCTCCATTATCAATTTTGTCGGATTTTTAATCTTTCTCCTCTAAGATATCTTTATCGGTTTCACATTCTCCATGCTTGTTGATGGTCATGGTATGTTGTTTTAGAAATTAAATAGAAATGTGACCCCTTCTTTGACAATTGTGACAATGAATATCCTAATTCCTTTTTTGTTTATCTTCAAGAGTATGTTTATTATGTGTAATAATTACATTGTCACTTTTGAGATCAACCACAATTGGATTTGATGATTCTCAAATATATTTCCTTGAATTTATACATGTATTGAAAGGTATAGTGGGTTTCCTTTGGTTTTTATTCTTTTTATTTGTTTCTAAATACTGGCGGCTTAGTGGACAATATCTTATATCTCCACATGGTGGTACATCTCCACCTGATAGATAATCTCCATATTGTGTCTGTGTAAAAATAGTTCCTTGGATTTATTTGAATATTCTTTAATGTTTTCTAGAATCATGTAACATTACATCTCCTTGCATTAATCATCATCACTCTTACTCAATTGGGTGAGGAATTGAAGATTTTTGTTGAGATCTCTATTTTAATATGTGGGAACAAACCACTTATACATGGAAAAGTTCATTTCTTCACAAGTTTTTATGGGATGTCCACCATATCTAGCTCTCTCATTTTGAATTTGATACAACGAAATTTAACCATAATCAGAAAATTCAAGGGAATAATGTTTGACCATCCTCTAATAGTAATATATATGGAAATAAAGAACATTCTCAATATTCATCTCCCACTCAAATTATGATTCCAGATCACTCATTCATTTGAACAATGGAACCATTAACTTTTTTACCCCAAGTATTTCATCAATATGTGGTCTCCATTTTCCTCCTCTTGGTTGTTGAAAATACCTCCTCCCTTGTGGTACATCCTCAAAATCATCATCAAAGCTCTCCATATCCATATCCATGATGTAGGGGTGATATGGTGTTAGATCACGTTGTGGGTTACCATGGATCATCCTTGGGCTTGGTTGATTCTCCATGTTTTAAATCCTCTCATGTTGCTCCTCCAAATTCATATCAAGAAGTTTCTCAAAATGACTCACCAAACATGAATTTTGAGATGTAATGATTTTGGTGTGGGAGACATACATGATATTCATTCATCACTATCATGATAAATTTTCATCCCATGATCTTTGACCATGATATATTACACAAACACAAACACACGCAAGGAGAAACACACACGGTGATAAAGACACACACTCACACACACAAATACACACATACACGCACAATAGATACATACTCACACACTCAATATCTACACACTAATGAACACAAGGATACACACTCACACATGAAATAAATAAAATCTCATGCTAAAAAATCGTGCACACACATGCACAAATGATATAAAAACTCATGCACACAAGAACACATAATCATGATTTTTTTTAATTTCTCTTCACTCTCAATACACAATTCAAATCCCATGATCATAAGAAAAATAAAAACGTGTTTTGGGTGATCACATTCCATAAATAATTCCCAAATCAATATTGTGTTGAGGATGGTTTAAAACAACCTATTTGGGTGGAAAAGGGTTAAAAAAAATTTAGAGGTTCAAAATGAGGGTAGAGAATGGGTTAAGGTTGAAGAGGGGTATAAAGGTGGTATGTGGGGTTTTCTTGATTGTGAATGATGAGAAAAATTAATAAAAATATGAACCAAAATTATATATATGAAGTAAATTAATGGTGAATGTGATGTATGGAAATGGAAATGGATAATAATTTAAACCACAATGAAGAAGTAATCATTTACACATTTTTGTCTTTTCTTGAAAAATTTTCCAGGAATGTTCTGTTCAAGGAGTTATAAAGAAAATAATTATGAATGAAGATTAAGTGTTTTTTTTGAAATATCTCAATGAAACAATGTACTTAATTTTGAGAAGCACAAACTGATTAGGTGATCGAATATGATATTTTTTTTATTTTTTCAGATGAAAATAACATACAGAAAATCAAACGTGAAAATAAGAGAGATGAATATTTGGATCAATGTATAATATTTCAATCTCAAAAAAACTAAGACAATTAAGGTTGTTTTCATGAAAAGGGAATTTTTGAATAGTTGGATTAAATGGAAGGATAAAGTGGGTAATGGGAAAGAGTAAGGTAAATAAAAGGAGATATTAATATCATTTCCACCGCAGCCTTGATAACAATTGATGAAAGATGTTTAGGGTGACTTGATCTTCATGTTGTAGGGTGAAGGATGAAGGTTGTTTTTTGGGGTTATGTGTCAGATAATTGGTTTGGATGGTGTATTAAAATTTTAAACTAATTCTATAATAATATTGAACTACTACATAGAAAATAAACTCAAGGGTATGATGTCATAGATAATCAACACAACAACACACTTGGTTTGTGGCATGGAATTGGGGGCTTTGGGATCTTGGATCACCAATCTAACTTGTATATTAACAAGGAAGGAATGCACAAGATCAAGGGAAAAAATAGGAATAATCATCACACAATATAGAGAAACAAATCATAACCACTCTATTATAATCTTTAATCCATATAAGTTACATGGGGGTGTCTATTTATATCCATGTGGTGATAGAATAGTAAATGGTATGTCAGAAATTATAAACCTACATTGTTCCCTTAAAATCAAAAATATAATGTCTAAAAATGTATTTTACAAAAATTATTTCATAACTTTAAAACAATATCCCACTAGATTTGACTTCGATTTCATAGCCCACTAGATTTGACTTTGGTGTCCAAATATGCCATTTTAGAATTCTACATGTGGAAAAGCCTTCTAAATTCAAGAAACCAAGTGGGCCAAGATTTAAAATTCTTGTTTGTGATTGAATAAGTTATATTATAGTCCCATTTTCTCCATCCATGAAAGGAAATATCCACTATTCTTTTAATGAAGAGATATGTGTTCCCATTATAGTACTCAACCTCTTTAATAACCCTTGTGTTGTCATTCAACGAAAATACAACTCCTCCTATAATTCAATCAACTCGGCACCTTTAACATTGTTCTCATCAGTATGAGAACATGATAAAAAAAATAAAGGATCATGCCTTTAATATCAATGATCATAAACTAGAATCATATCATAATGATTGGTTGTTCATAAGACATGAATCATAAGGAAATAAATAACAAAATCCATGAAAGTATAACATAGGAAGAAAACATGGTAATGTTGAAAAAAACGTAGGCATATAATATGATTTACATTGTTGTCAAGGAATCGCTGCAAAGGCCATATTAGTGGATAGGGTCCCTTACGGAATCGGTTTTACTCCCCGTTCTATACTTTTGTTAATTAACTGAGTTCACTCCTCGTTCCATCCCTGTAAAATTGTACCTAGATCACTCCTCATTCCATCCATGCAATACTAAAATGAGTTCACTCCACGTTCCATCTATATGTGCCTTATGAGATATAAATATTTAACCAGTGCATTAGAGGATGATATAGGTCCAACCCATATCATAAGGAAATCGTACATACATATTCCACCAAACCATAAGCAATATAATGATAACCCATGAACTGAAATGGGTATCATAAACATGTAATCATATCATAAACTATTGAAAAATATAAAAGTTTCACAATCATTTAGTCATATTCATATCCCACAAAATGACGTGGGTTTCAAAATTGTTTAAGTTATGAAAGAGAAATAGGTTTCATAAACATCATGCCATTAAAATATAACCATCAGTAGAAATAATATGAATGTAAAAATTGAATTATTTACCAGTAATGTAATGAGTAATTACAATGGATGTCATCTTATATGGGAAATAATATTGAAATTCCATTCAAAAACATTTCGTGAGGAGAATATCCTTTCTTCATTGAAAAATTATCTTTAAAACGTAAAATAATTTCAAATAAATCATTAAAACTAATTTGAAAACACATAAAGGAATCTTAAAATAATTTTGAATAACATTTTCATTGAAAATTTATAATATAAGATTGAAAACCATTTCAAAATAATTTTTTCTTCAGAACATATAAAAGACAATTAAAACCCCTTCTACAACATAAACCCTATTAGAGGATGATAATAGAATAGATAATTAAATATTAATTGATTTAAGTATAATAGGAATAGAATACATTTATTAGAATCATATACACCACACAAAATAAGTTATCAATTAATATGGAATGTATCTTATGGAAATAAAGAGTGGTGTGAAATTTCCTTACCTTCTGTCTTGACACTCTTTGTACTCGTAAAAAATTCATGTATAATAAACATAAGATTATTATAAATATATCACAAAACCATATAATTATATCTACTATCATATATGGTTTCATTATGATTTTATATTAGCCTCTGATTAACAATTCTATGTTAAGGTTACACTTTAAGTAGTATTCTATTTGTTTTTCACATGTGTCATAATTTTATATATATGTGGTCATTATAATTTTATCATGATTTCCCTAATATAAAAAGATGATATAAATATCATTTATATTCATTATATGTGTAATTTAATAATCTATATAATATCGATTTGTGAAATGAAATAAACTGTCTAAGAAGACGATAGGTTGTTCATACGTATGAACATTGTTTCTCTTTTTGTTATAATATTGAAAGAAATTGAATGTAATATATGTGTATATGTAAATATTTTAATAATAGTATAATTAATATTCTATATATATCATATATTTCACTAAACTCTTTCTTAATAAATTCTATGTAATGTGTGAACGAATCACATCACTTTGGAGGGAGGTAGTCCACACTTCCTCAAATGAAATTATCAATTTTACAGAAAATTAAAATTATAATGATATGTGTTGTAAACTAAGAAAATAAGCTTAAATACATAATAATAATCATATATATAACATATAAATATATTTTTCATAAAAATTAATACATGGTATGCGGTAAAGGAAGAACAAACAATCATGATTTTGTGAGACGGTAGTTCAATGTACACCTAAAAAATATGTTTATTACCCATTAGAAAGAGGTGTTTATAAGTGTAGGTAGAACCCTTATCATAAAAACATATCACTATAATTTTGACACTGGTGATGTTGTATAATAATACAATAAAATGAATTTAGGTAATAGAAAAATGAAATTAAATGAAAAGAGTTTGAGGGAGGGTGTTACCTCTTAATCGGGTAGCTCCTTTTGGTTTTCACTAAAGGGATTCATTGGATGAGTTTATACCAAAAGGTATGATGGAAGGAGTAAAAGAGTATTTTTTTTGAGGAATCTTGAGAATATAATGGCAGAACCGATGATTTTTGTGAGGTTTGAAGAAGTGGAGGTGAGGAGTCCTTTTTATAGTGTAGTAGGAGTGGCACTCTTGTATATGTTTGGAAAAATAATTCCACACACATCTTTACCATTTATATTGGATCCCATAGTGGACACAAGTATAGAAAATGAAGTATAGGGTAAACATATTTCCTTCCAATGGGTTTTGGAAAATTTCATAAGTGATTTTGTGTCCTAATTTTAAGGTTTAGTCCTTACTATAACTTATTTTAACCTAAATTGATGTAATTAATTTTAAATAAATTCAATAATCATTTGGTCAAAAACTAATTTGAATTTATTATGAATTCTTCATTATTATTATTATAAAAACATAATCAATTAATCCAAATTCTAATCACAAAAGTGGAAAATTTTTATATAACATTAATCTTGTAGTTGGGTCGATAATGCGGGTTTTTAAATAAAAAACATTCAAAGGTCTTCTGGGTTTTAATGCCCAAGTTAAATTTGAAATTTATCTTATTGAACATAATGGATAAAAATATAATCTATATAATTTTTTATATAAAATAATAATAAAATTTAACCATATAAATAAATTATATGGAAAATAAGTTTTGAATTAATTTTCAATACTTTTCACTATTCATCCAAAAAATGGAGATTCTTTGAAAAAATCCAAAATTTCACCCAAATATAATTTAAACCTTCTAAATTCAAGAAAGAGTAGTTTATTTTATCAAATGAAATTCTTAAATTTTTCTGATATTACTTTTTATTGTTTTTCATATAGGGACATGAAAAATAGTTAATTTATGAAAATTGAATTTTTAAACATATAAGGACTATACGAAAAATAATATTTTTTATAATCAATAAGAGTTATTTATATAAAAAATAATAAAATATATTCAAAAAGTATTTACTACTATTAATATTCTTATATTTGATGTCTTGGTTGTAAATATATTACTAAAATAATTCTAACAATAAAAAAAAGTTTCGTAAAAACAATGTTTCATGTGTAATATACCCCAAGTAAGTATTGCATACACTAAGTTAGTTAAATGTAAAAGGAATGTTTGAATTAATTCAATGAAATACATTAATGATAATTAAATCACTCAATGAGAAAAAAATGGTCCATAAAAACGTTTTGTGTTACATTCAGCCACCATTAAAATTAATTTCCCCCTCAAAATTTATCATTTTTTCACAAAAAATTAATGATAATTATACTTCATAATATCATCATGTTACAATGTAGATTCATATAACTAGTGATTTCTCCACAATAAATTGACCAGTGAGGGGTATTTCTATGAAGAACATTCTCTGATTGTACAAAATATCAACAGTTTGTTCTTTGTAAGAGAGATCCTACTCCAATGGTCTGTCCACTGATTTCAGTACATGTGAGAGGTCAGGTATGTACTTCCTATAGAGATATACAAGGATCACATCATGGTCTTGAGATAGATTTATAGTAATTTTCTAGAAATAGGCTACCATCTTAATATAATCAATAATTTCAAAGACACCAATATACATATGGCTTAGTTTTCCTTTCTTCTAGAATCTCATAACCTTCTTCAAGGGTGATCTTTATAGAAACAAAATTTCACAAACATCAAATTCCTAATCACATCTATGGTTATAATCATAACATTTTTATTGTCTTCGATCAACCTTTATATGCTTCTGAATGGATCTAACGTTCTTTTCTATTTCCTTAGAAATCTCATTTCCCAATAGCTTTATTTAACCAACTTTATCCCAGTATATTGGATCTATAAATTTATCCCATAGAAGTATTCATAAGGTTTCATCTAAATTATTGAGTGAAAGATATTATTGTAATAAAACTCTACTAAAAGAAGGTGTTGATCCCAATCACCTTTTTAAATTTAATGAACAAGATCTCAACATATCCTTTGGGTTTGGAATTTTTCTTTCAGATTGACCAGCCATATGAGGATGATAAAAAGTGATAAAAATAAATTCAATATAAAGTGATTACAGGAGACATCAGCAAAATTTTGAGGTAAATCTCAGATCCCAATCTGATACAATGGAATGTGGTACTCCATATATCCATACAGCTTCCTTAACATATATCCTGAAAATAAAATAACAAGAGAAATCATCTATGATTGTAATGATGTGTGAGGAAATTGAAAGGTGATCAACTACCATCCATATATCATTAGACACTTTAGATATTTAGGTTTGTCCATTTTCAAACTCCACAGTGATGTTCTACCATTTACCTTCTGATATGTGTAATGGATGCCACATCCCTTTAGAATTTTATCTTTTATCCTTAACATGATGGAATACTAAGCACTGAGAGACATAAACTATGATATCTCTCATCAATCCATCCCACTAGAGGTATCTTTTTCCAGTGAATATACAACTTTTTTACTTCCATGATGAATAGAGAATGAAAAACTATGAGATTTATCTGAGGGACCCTTCTTTAAATCTGGTATGGAAGGTACACATTCATGGTTCCTAAACCATATCATTCTATCCTGATCAATGTTAAAATCAAGAAAATTTCTTACATTCTTTTGCAGCTCTTCATATTCCTTCGGTGCCTCATTAATATTCACTTCGATTGAGGGTTGCACAATCATTTCAGAAATATAAACAATTTTACCTTATATTTGGATTTCTAGGACTATATTATTAAAAAAAATTGGATCTTTTGTGATCCTCATCATAGAAAATATATCATTATACATTCAACATAAAGCATCAACCACGTTGATTAATTTAATTGGGTGGTAATTTATTAAGAATTCATAATCATCTATCATCTCCAACCATCTTCTCTATCGCATGTTCGAATCCCTATGTGTAAATATATATATAATACTTTTATGACTAGTATATATATCATAATTTTATCCATAAAGATAATTCCTCTATATCTTTAAAGAAAGTATTACCAATAATAACTCTAAATCCAAATTTCTGTACATTTTCTCATGAATCATAAACTTTCATGATGTATAAATAATAAACATGTTATTATTCATAAGAAAATATAACAATACCTTATTTTATGATTCACTATAGAATATAAACCCGTCTCAACTATAGGGTAATTTAATCACAAGTTCTCTAATAAACCATCTCTTTAGTTCCTTGAAATTTTCATCAAATTCAACTGTCCAAAGTAACATCACACCCTTCTATGTTAACTTGGTCATAGCATGAGAAATTCATGAGAAATTCTCTGAAAAAAATTGATGATATCTATCTAAACCAAGAATTCTATAGATCTCAGTCACAATGGTTGGTCTAGGTCGTCATTCCATAGCCTTTATCTTTGGTGGATCTTCTATTATACCATCTCTATAGATTATGTGACCCAAAAATCAATCATTTTTTAACCAATATTCACACATTCAATATTTTTCATTCATTTTATCATACATTAGGGTCATTAGTACAATTATCAAGGGATCTTCATGCTCTTCCATGCTCTTTTAATAGATAAGAGTATCATTTATAAAAAATAAAAAAACATATCGAGGAAGTACAAAAAGACTATATTCATCAAATCCATGAAGATATAAGGGGAATTATTAATAAAAAAGTAATCATTATATATTCATAGTGACCATACATTGTATATAAATCCATCTTCAGTATATCACCCCTCTTAAACCGCAATTAATGATACCCATAATTAATGTAATTCTATGAAAAATATTCAGATCCATGTAGTTGTTCAAAAAATTCATCAATATAGGGAATATGATACGTGTTTTTGATTTTGATCATGTTCAACTCCTGATAATCAGTGTAGAGCCACATTGATCCATCTTTCTTTTTCACAAAAAGAATAAGAGTTCCCCAATGTGATACTCTTGGTTGAATGAATCCCTTACCAAAGATTTCATGGAGTTTCTTTCTTAATTCCTAAAACTCAATTGGGGCTATTATATATAGAGTCTTTCATATTATTGTGGAACCAGGTATAAGTTTTATTGGGAAATCAACATCACGTTTCGGTGGAAGGCTAGGAGAATCTATTGTATAGACATACACAAATTCAAAAACAATGGGCATATCATTAATTCTATTTTTCTCCCTAAAAATTTGAGAAAAATAGTCTTTAAGAATGGGAATGAAAACCCATACACAAGATATAATATCTACCAGATGATCATTGTAGAGACCTGAAGCCTGACGTACATGGACATTACATTACTTTTGCGGAATAATTAGTACATTACAAAAACACACACACAAGGACCGTAACAGTTTACTGTCTTTGGAAACTCGGAACGTAATCTTCTAATCATGGTGAAAGATCTTCAACATCTCCCACAAAGATCTTCCCTTTTTTTCTTACCTAAAACCTTATTTTATATCCTGGGAAAAAGAAAACATAAAAGGGTGAGATCAAATTCTCAGTAAGGGTAAACAAAATAAATATCAATCACATCATATTCATAAGAACATAAAATTTTGGAAGTCTTAATCTGCAAAAGAGAGCATAATTTCATAACATGGGATAAATCATAGTAGTGGAATGAAATCACAATAATCATAACATAAAACGTGAAACATTGTGGCATACACACACAATCGTATAGAATCATTTCTTATTAGTCAAAACTCATTTCCAAGACTATCTTAGTAGACAAAGTCCATTTCTGAACCGAGTCACCCTCGTTTCAGTCCTGTTTCACTGAACCGGTATAACCTACCATTCCAGCCATGTCTATCCCATGAGATATAAAATCTTTACCCAATGCATTTTAGGGAGATATAGGTCCCACCCATCTCATAATGATACCATTATTATGTGTGCCACAAAATCATAACTCATACATCATTGCATAACCCATGTAATAAAAATGGGAATCTTAAACATAATGACATCACAAAACAATTCATATAAGATAAAGGAATTCATAAAAATATTTCCATCACAACATAATCATATCAATGTAATAATAGGGATAGAAACAGAACCTTATATTATCTTATATGGAAAATAATTTTGATAAAACACTTGAACTCCATTCTTGAGGAAAATATCATTTCTACTTCAAAAACACTTTTCCTTTCTTAAAATGTCATACAATTCTAAACTAAAAGAAGTTGATTAAAAATAAACTTCAAAAGTTGTAAGGAAATACTCTTGGAAATAATGTTTTAAAAATCCATTCATGCCGTATAAGTTAAAAAAACATTCTTCGTACTTTTGTCAGAAAAGTCAAAAAGTACCTCGTATGAAAAACGACAAAAGATTCCTTTCATATCTATTACTAAAAACTCACTGAAAGGTTAAATAGTATTTAAACAATTGTAGGTGAATGGAAATAATATGACATATTGAGGAAACATGGATTTGGATGATAAAATACACCCCAGTAAATACTAAAGTATAAATAATCTCGGATAAAAATGATATTGTGATATTTCCCTTACCTTATGTCCGATATGCTTTGTACGTATCCGAACCTCCTGTATAATGATTTAAATAATGTCATTAACTTATTAAAGAATCATATTCATTGATATGATATCATATATGGTTCACTTATGACTTTATATTACCCGTTCTTTTGTAAATTTCATGTTAAAGAAACGTTTTGGGTAAAATCGTTTCATTTATCGTAGGTGTTTGGACCTATTGTTCTTGACATTATTATTACTTATATCATGATTTACTTACTTCCAGAATATAAAACATGATTTATATATCATATATATTCAGTATATATATATATAATAGATAGATAAATGAAATGAGACACACCGTTCATGGAGACGGTAGTCCGTACGTACGCATGAATGCTGTTTTCCTTTCCTTATTGTCTTGAATGGAAGTAAGTAGATGACATACATATATATATATATACATAAATCCAGTAGATTTAACATGTCATATATTTCATTATTATTCATTATATATACTTTATAATTATTCATGAATGGTTAATGTGGAGAATGAATCTCATCGCGTCGTGGAGACGGTAGTCCGTACGTACGCACGAGCAATGATATCGTTCTCATGATCGTGAACTTATGTTGAAGTGTATGTATACTATTTCAGTATCAATATTACTTTATAATAATCATATATAGTTACTAATTACACCATTATACCCATCCAATTAAGGTGGTGCCAGAAAATAGATTACACCACGACGTGGAGACGGTATTCCGTACGTACGCACGCGCGGCGATTTCCTTTTTCCGTAGGATGGATAGAAGGTTAATTAGAGTTGTTTAATATTTATAATAACATATCAGTATATAATAAATACTTATGTTATTAATTTTTCATGAAACAACTAAATAAGAAGAAGATGAAGAAGAAAGAAATTGAAAAACATCGGTAATGGATATTACCTCTTTTTGACGCGCCTTCTCTTAACCTCCACTTAAAGAACTAATGATGGTCTTTGAAGAATACCAGGACCTCTAGGATGATACTAGGGAAGTGGAGAACAGGTTTAGGCAGGGGTTGTCCGAGCTTGAATGCTCAAATTGGTGTGAGGAGGAGACGGAGGAGGTTCCCTTTTATAAGGGAGGAGAGGGGCACCTTAGGAAAATCTCAAAATATTATTTTATATATAAGGTCAAATTCGGTTTATAATGGTTACAAAGGGTATTATATAGAATCTAAAGTGGGGATGGGTCGAAATCCTCTAATACAATAGGATTTAGACAAGTTTAGGTAATTATTTTAACCTTATCAATTAGATTTAACTCTAAGTTAAATAATTTAACTTTTACCGTGTCTTTTTGTTTTCATACACTATATGGTTAATAAACTTACTATATCAAGCCAAACGAACCCCAAGTTGTTTATTACTAATATATATAATATTATCTAAGTCATTTTTCTCGAACATTAGATTTTTAGGAATAAAATAACAATTAATAATATAATATTTTGTTTAAAAACTAATTTATGTCAATTTTAACACTATTTAGTACATGATTTTTGTGAAACTCATAAAAGATTTATTAGTTAGAAAAAAGTTAATTAAATCAATAGTAACATGTCATATTAACATATAAAATTATGTTAATTCATAAAAAGTCTTAAATTACAATTATTTGGGTATTTATAACATCAATTATGTCAATATTTCATTAATAAGACAATTACTGCATCATCTTTGTGTCATAATAAATGATACTTATTTAATCCCTAAAAATTGTAAATAAATTCCTATGATGTAGATAATTGTATAATAATTTTGGATACAATTCATGTTCTAGGTTTCATGAAGTTTATCACTAAATTAAAATTATTATACTTATAAGATTTAAGAAAGTGACATGTTGTCACATTCTTTGGTTTTAATAATAATTAAATTATTTTCATTGAAAAAATTTAATTAAATGAATCTAATCCGACCCTTAGGTGATATGGGTCTACTTTTAGTCATCCAATAGGATTTTTACATTTATTAGGGTAATTTTAAAATATTATATTTACCCTTAATTACCCGATTTACCTTTAACTGTGGTAAATAAAATTTACCGTAGTTACTATTCATAATTCCCAAAAATAAAAAGTAGCTTATTAACATAATTTGGATCCACTGATTCAAAATATGGAATCCATTTTTCCAAATTCAATACACAAATGTTGCAGAAATTAAATTAAAATTAATCCCGTTGTCGAAAGAAAACGGGTTTTTCTTTAAAACATTGCAAAATATTGATTTGATTTAACCTATAAATTCAAGGTAAAATCAATGCTAATGACATAAATTATATTAAATGGTAAAAATATATTATATTTATACTTTAAAACCATTCAATATTATAATTTAACCACATAAGATATTATGATGAAAAAAGTTGTTTTTAATTAAAATATAGCGTGTTTTTACTATTCCTTAAAATATGAAAGTTATCGGAAAAATATCAAAACTTTATGTAATGTAAATTTTTATATTCTGATTCAAAAGAATAATTGTATTTTGTCAAATTGAACTTATAAACATGTCAAAACTATATTTAAAGTGGGTGTGCCATCAAAAGGCGGAAAAACTGCATTTTTTTTAAAATACTTATTTTACCCGAAAAATTTATTTTGTTCTTATACCATGTTCTAGAAATGTGTAAGGTTAATAATAATGTTATAAAATTCAAAATTTAGTTAACACTATTAATAACAGCTAGTTCATAACAATATTATAATAATATATCGTTGTTTAGTAAAACCCAGTATTGCGTACAACACACACTATCGAGGAAGGTCGCGATTGCGTGTAATGCAAGCCAAATCAGGGTTGCGTGTTGCTCAAGAATCCTTCGTTTTTTTGTATAACAGAATCCAACCATATTTAATTTATACATTGAATATATATATATATACTCAATGTTGCGTAGAATAACTGTTATCAAAATTGTGTATAACACGATCCCAGAATAGTGTTGCGTATACTGCAAGCTAATACGGTGTTGCGTATATCGCAAGGTAATCGAGGTGTAGCACAAGATATTAATGAAATTAAAAGATTATTTTTCATAAAATCTCTGGGTGTTACATTCTACCACCCTTAAAATTAATTTTTCCCTCGAAATTCGTCGGGGTTATAAATGGTTTACTACTCCAAAGTTTGTTTAATAGAAACCCACATCGTAAAAAGGAATACCAAAACATGGATTTTAAAAACTAAAGTATGAAATATAATGGTTACCCAAATTAACTCATCACGGGGTTTCCACGTAGGAGAACATATGTGAAAATATGGATATGGAAGAAAAATCTAACCATCATGTTCTGATGGAGAGTGGTAGAGAACATGGCTATGAAAAGCCAACAATCACAAAGCTATTGATTTGTGATGATCTAAGGTACCATCTGATTAATTGGATATAAGGGAACTAGGACAACATTTTTGGTTTTCAAGATCATTTCCCTAAAGTTGATGAATTAAATGAAATACTTGCATGATTTTGGTACAATTTCACTGTTGTTCGTGAATTGAACAATTTCCACTTCATCCCTTAAAGAAATGAAGTTGAATTTGTTATTCGTGATGTGTTAGCAGATCATGTGATAGAATGATGGGTCATTCCATCTCTTTCAAACAAAAGGTTAGAAAAAGTTATAAGTTCATCTTATGGTTAAATTAATCGTATATGGTTCCAAAAATGAACTTATACTTCATATATCATACCGCTTAATAAAATAAAACTAGTTTATACTAACCAGGGACATCCTATAGGCTAGTGGTAGGCGATAAAGGCCATTCACACTTCGGTTGTGGGTTCGATTCCCACAGCCTTGTCTGACGCGATGGGCTGTCGCCCGTCCGACAGGTTTCCCTTTTTCTAAAACTACATTACTATAAAATCCCATCAGTAATATCGAAAAAAGTTCTATCCTTAAACAATACTTAGCATATGTCCAACATAATCCATTCCAATATTTAGGCTTATCTAAAATACTTCGGTCCAAGCTCATAGTATAAAGAAAATGATCACGTGAATGCCATCATTTATCCCTCATATATCTTTTTCGTCACATTCCAGTCATGTGAATATCATAATCTTGTAATCTCTTAAAAAATGAATACCCATTGAATCTTAGTAAAAACATGAGTGCTGTAAAAAGTTAACACATTCCACATACCAAAAACCCAAAATTCTATATACTCAAACCATGATATAACTATTTCCTTATATCAGTCATGAGCTCATGAATACTATCAAACATTTAATTTTCTTCTTATCCCTTCATTATGCGCATATCATCTACATTCCAAAAATATCTGAATAACCATTCATGGATACTGGTACCATTAATCATACACTTTCAAAACTCAAGGAAAGAAAACAGTGTAACAATCCTTAGATGTCTCTTTATTCCATAGTACCATGAGATTACTTATACAACATTACACATGATAAACATATAATCATTCCACTACATTCTTAAACCATTGACCGAGCTTCAACAATTATTTCATCTCACATATCATTTGTAGTCTCTTCATCATCATCAACATAAATACTACCCATACGACCATTCTGATTCTCTTCATGAGACTTTACCTTAGGGCATTGGTTTGCATAATGCACGTACATTCCACATTTAAAACATTTTACCATTGTTGATGTCGTAGCAATACCATTATCCTCATCCCTGGTGTTAACTGAACCTTTTCCTTTGCACTTACTGGATTTGTGTCCTTCTTTTCCACACCCAAAGAATCTTCCAGTTCCTTTGAAACATTCTCCTTGATGCCTCTTATCACATGATTTACATAGGGGAAATTGAACTTTCTTATGATCATCATGAAACTCCATCTTTCTCTTATTATCCGAGTCGGGAAACTTACTAAATTTTAATTTATTGATCATATTATGAGATTGATGATCTGGCATAATAATTATGTTTGGACTTCCAAATCCCATTTCATTTGGCTGCTCATGAAAAATATCATTCCATTGTCCATAATATCCTCCATTATCGTGAATCATCTTGTTTCCATCCATTTTCTAAAACCCAAAAAGAATAGTGTTAGAGGCAAAAATCATAATAAAGGGGGAGTAACTTCAATATCTAACATCTTAGGTTAAATTATAAGATCGTTACCATATTTCTAGGACAATATACTATACTTATACTTATCCTCAGGGACATCCCTAAACATACCTTAGAAATATCTCTAGGGATCTCACTAACGTTCTCACATCCTAGTTTCCAAAGGTTGACTAAACCTTTCCTCTGATACCAACTGTAGAGACCCGAAGCCTGACGTACATGGACATTACATTACTTTTTCAGAATACTTAGTACATTAAAAAAACACACACACAAGGACCGTAATAGTTTAGTGTCTTTGGAAACTCGGAACGTAATCTTCTAATCATGGTAAAAGATCTTCAACATCTCCCATAAAGATCTTCCCTTTTTTTTCTTACCTAAAACCTTTTTTTATATACTGGGAAAAAGAAAACATAAAAGGGTGAGCTCAAATGCTCATTAAGGGTAAACAAAATAAATATCAATCACATCATATTCATAAGAACATAACATTTTGGAAGTCTTAATCTGCAAAAGAGAGCATAATTTCATAACATGGGATAAATAATAGTAGTGAAATGAAATCCCAATAATCATAACTTAAAACATGAAACTTTGTGTAATACACACACAATCATAGAGAATCATTTCTTATTAGTCAAGACTCATTTCCAAGACTATCTTAGTAGACAAAGTCCATTTCTGAACCGAGTCACCCTCGTTTCAGTCCTGTTTCACTGAACCGGTATAACCTACCATTCCAGCCATGTCTATCTCATGCGATATAAAATCTTTACCCAATGCATTGGAGGGAGATATAGGTCCCACCCATCTCATAATTATACCATTCTTATGTGTCCCACAAAATCATAACTCATACATCATTGCATAACCCATGTAATAAAAATGGGAATATTAAACATCATGACTTCATAAAACAATACATATAAGATAAAGGAATTCATAAAAATATTTCCATCACAACATAATCATATCAATGTAATAATAGGGATATAAACAGAACCATATATTATCTTAGATGGAAAATAATTTTGATAAAACACTTGAACTCCATTCTTGAGGAAAATATCCTTTCTACTTCAAAAACATTTTTCCTTTCTTAACATGTCATACAATTCTAAACTAAATGAAGTTGATTAAAAATAAACATGAAAACTTGTAAGGAAATCCTCTTGGAAATAATGTTTTAAAAATCCATTCATGCCGTATAAGTTAAAAAATCATTCTTCGTACTTTTATCGGAAAAGTCAAAAAGTACCTCGTACGAAAAACGACAAAAGATTCCTTTCATATCTTTTACTAAAAACTCACTGAAAGGTAAAATAGGATTTAAACAATTGTAGGTGAATGCAAATAATATGAAATATTGGGGAAACATGGATGTGTATGATAAAATAAACCCCAGTAAATACTAAAGTATAAACAATCTCGGATAAAAATGAGATTGTGATATTTCCCTTACCTTATGTCTGATATGCTTTGTACGTATCCGAACCTCCTTTATAATGATTTAAATAATGTCATTAACTTATTACAGAATCATATTAATTGTTATGATATCATATATGGTTCACTTATGACTTTATATTACCCGTTCCTTTGTAAATTCCATGATAAAGAAGCGTTTTGGGTAAAATCGTTTCATTTATCATAGGTGTTTGGACTTGTTGTTCTTGACATTATTATTACTTATATCATGATTTACTTACTTCCATAATATAAAACATGATTTATATATCATATATATTCAGTATATATATATATATATAATAGATAGATAAATGAAATGAAACACACCGTTCATGGAGATGGTAGTCCGTACGAACGCATGAACGCTGTTTTCCTTTCCTTATTGTCTTGAATGGAAGTAAGTAGATGACATACATATATATATACATAAATCCAGTAAATTTAACATGTCATATATTTCATTATTATTCATTATATATACTTTATAATCATTCATTAATGGTTAATGTGGATAATGAATCTCATCGCGTCGTGGAGACGGTAGTCCGTACGTACGCACGAGCGATAATATCGTTCTCATGATCATGAACATGTGTTGAAGTGTATGTATACTATTTCAGTATCAATATCACTTTATAATAATCATATATAGTTACTCATTACACCATTATACCCATCCAATTAAGGTGGTGGTGGAAAATAGATTACACCACGGCGTGGAGACGGTATTCCGTACGTACGCACCCGCGGTGATTTCCTTTTTCTGTAAGATGGATAGAAGGTTAATTAGAGTTGTTTCATATTTATAATAACATATCAGTATATAATAAATACTTATGTTATTAATTTATCATGAAACAACTGAAGAAGAAGAATTTGAAGAAGAAAGAAATTGAAAAAGACCGGTAATGGATATTACCTCTTTTTGACGCGCCTTCTCTTAACCTCCACTTAAAGAACTAAAGATGGTATTTGAAGAAGACCAGGACCTCTAGGATGATACTAGGGAAGTGGAGAAGAGATTTTGGCAGGGTTTGGCCGAGATTTAATTCTCAAATTGGTGTGAGGAGGAGAGGGAGGAGGAGCCCTTTTATAAGGGAGGAGAGGGGCACCTTAGGAAAATCTCAAAATATTATTTTATATTTAAGGTCAAATTTGGTTTATAATGGTTCCAAAGGGTCTTATTTCGAAGATAAAGTGGGGATGGGTCGAAATTATCTCATCCAATAGTATTTAGACAAGTTTAGGTTATTATTTTAACCTTATCAATTAGATTTATCTCTAAGTTAAATAATATAACATTTACCGTGTCTTTTTGTTTTCTTACACTATATGGTTAATAAACTTACTATATCAAGCCAAACGAACCCCAAGTTGTTTATTACTAATATATATAATCCTGTCTAAGTCATTTGGCTGAACCTTAGATTTTTAGAAATAAAATAACAATTAATAATATAATATTTGTTTTAAAAACTAATTTATGTCAATTTTGACACTATTTGGTACATGATTTTTGTGAAACTCATAACAGATTGATTAGTTAGAAAAAAGTTAATTAAATCAATATTAACATGTCATATTAACATATAAAATTAGTTTAATTCATAAAAAGTCTTAAATTACATTTATTTGGGTATTTATAACATCAATTATGTCAATATTTCATTAATAAGACAATTACCGCATCATCTTTGTGTCATAATAAATGATATTTATTTAATCCCTAAAAATACTAAATAAATTCCTAGGATGTAGATAATTGTATTAGATTTCTGTATACTATTCATGGTCGAAGTTTCATGAAGTTTATCACTAAATTAAAATTATTATACTTATAAGATTTAAGAAAGTGACATGTTGTCACATTCTTTGGTTTTAATAATAATTAAATTATTTTCATTGAAAAAATTTAATTAAATGAATCTAATCCGACCCTTAGGTGATATGGGTCTATTTTTAGTGATCCAATAAGATTTTGACATTTTTTAGGGTAATTTTAAAATATTATATTTACCCTTAATTACCCGATTTACCTTTAACTATGGTAAATAAAATTTACCGTAGTTACTATTCATAATTCCCAAAAATAAAAAGTAGCTTATTAACATAATTTGGATCCACTGATTCCAAATATGGAATCCATTTTTCCAAATTCAATACCCAAAATTTGCAAAAATTAAATTAAAATTAATCCTGTTGTCGAAAGAAAACGGGTTTTTCTTTAAAACATTGCAAAAGATTGAATTGATTTAACCTACAAATTCAAGGTAAAATCAATGATAATGACATAAATTATATTAAATGTTAAAAATATATTCTATTTATACTTTAAACCATTCAATATTATAATTTAACCACACAATATATTACGATGAAAAAAGTTATTTTTAATTAAAATATAGCGTGTTTTTACTATTCATTAAAATATGAAAGTTATCGGAAAAATATCAAAACTTTATCTAATGTAAATTTTTATATCATGATTCAAAATAAGAATTTTATTTTGTCAAATTTAACTTATAAACATTTCAAAACTAGATTTAAAGTGGGTGTGTCATCAAAAGGCGGAAAAAATGCATTTTTTGAAAAATACTTATTTTACACGAAAAATTAATTTTGTTCTTATACCATGTTCTAGAAATGTGTAAGATGAATAATAATGTTATAAAATTCAAAATTTAGTTAACACTATTCATAACGGCTAGTTCATAACAATATTATAATAATATATCATTGTTTAGTAAAACCCAGTATTGCGTACAACACACACTATCAAGAAAGGTTGTGATTGCGTGTAATGCAAGCCAAATTAGGGTTGCGTGTTGCGCAAGAATCCTTCGTTTTTTTGGAATAACAGAATCCAACCATATTTCATTTACACATTGAATATATATATATATATACTCAATGTTGCGTAGAATAACTATTATCAAAATTGTGTATAACACGATCCAAGAATAGTGTTGCGTATACTGCAAGCTAATACGGTGTTGCGTATAGCGCAAGGTAATCTTGGTATAGCACAAGACATTAATGAAATTAAAAGAATATTTTTCATAAAATCTCGAGGTGTTACACTCATACATATTATTACATTGATGGACGATCATAGAAGGTTCTAAAATATCAAACGTAACATCCCTTCCTTGAAAATTGATGTGAGAATTATATATATAAATTCATTACATGCCTAACTTGACATCAAATTCAACAAAAGATAGAATGAAATGATTTTTATAAATCACATTCCAACAAATTTCAACCACATTGGAATCATAGACTTGGGTTGAAATCATTATACCATTAAGGGTTTTCACTGCTAATTCTATATCTAATCATTATGGTGGAATCTTAACACCCTTAGAAAATTAATTGGATATGAAAGAGTGGGTAGATCCAAAATCAAATAATAAATTATTTTTTATAGAGTGTATGGTAATTTTAATTTTCACCACTTTTTTATCACACCCCTTGTCAAAAATAGCAATCGCATGAGATTTTACCTTTTCCCCCAATTTATGAGTTTCAGATATCGATCATCATCACCAGCCCTTAGTTTTGGGAACTATTTATCATAATTTACATTATCCTTACACATGTAACACTGGAGTGGGGAAGGTTCATTCTATGCAGCTTTCCTTCCATTAAAATGTTGATCTAACTTCTTCCCATCACTTCGACAATTAGTTTCTCAGTGACATTATTTATTTCACATAAAACATTTTTTGTGCCCCTTAATAAAAATTCCTCAATACTTATTCACATATTTATATCATGAAGGAAAACCAAAATTCTTTTTCCCATGGTTTTTAGAGTCCCAATTGAATTCCATTTTCCTTTTATTTTCAAATCCAGGAGGATGAAAAATGACTCCAACCACCATTTAAACCTTGATTGAAAACACCTATTATCTTTACATCTAATAAAGTATCTTATGGACAAAACAATTTTGATATGTGGAATTAAGACACTAAAGAACCAATAAATGTTACTTTAGGGTTGGATGATAATTCCGGAAGTGTACCTTTCAAGTCTTGTGAAATTAGATTCGTATATAATTATAAATTTATTATCCCTTTGCTTCCACTTAAGGAAATATTTATCTATATAGTTATGATGAATACATGGAATTTACATATTAAAAAATATGTTCTTGAACACATCCTATTCCATGGATTCAACCTCATCTTGATTCCTGGTATTCTTAATTAGAGTACATCGTTCTTTCGCTTCACCTTCTAAACAGTAATCATTTAGAATGAATTTGTCACGCTCCAAACACTGGATAACAGATAATATCATTGAAGTAGCACCGATCCATTTTTCATAAACAATTGTATTAGAAGACCCTATGAAATTAGGATGGATGATTCCTCATGAATGATTCAACAAAATATTGTTCCCCCCTTTTCTCAAATGGGAGTCCACCATGATTCAAAGCATGTTATATTTGTGTTAGCAGAGAAATGATATTTATGACTCCTTCTCTAATAGAATTTCCTTTCTCAGGAGGAAAATCATTGTATTTTTCATTGAATTCACTAATAATGTGGTTACATCAGGTTTCAACCATTTAATAAAACTGATATCATAGAGTAATAAACAGTTATCATATTGGGGAACCACATAATCATGAAAATTCATATATATGATTTCTAAATTATAACACCTTATTTAATCTACGACACCTTATGTTAATCTGAGGTTATTAATATCAAACATATATTTAAATTCTTCATGATGGATAATTAAATGTTTTTGAATTCCCAAAGAATATCCCCAAGGAGTGTGAAACCAGTTGTGTAGCACAATATTTTGTCATACTCCAAATTACCCTAAGTCAGGCCCGGGACATCTTGTTGGATTTTCCCCCTAGGTACATCTATTCCAAACCCACAACCACTTGTAGTATCCAAACAATGATATATTTCAAGGAAACAACTCACACAAATCTTTTACTAAAATACATTGACAATTTTCCTATGGTTTTCCTTATCCCTAGACTTATCCTTAGACATGTCCTTAGGGTTCTCACTAAGGATTTCACATCTTTGATTCCAATGGATAAAATAACCTTCACTCTAATAAAAACTATTGCAATATCCTTTACATACATGTTAATTACATAACATTTGCAGAATACATAAAAAATAATTCAAACAGACTCCCAAACATATTATTAGTATAGTGCATTTGGAAATATGGAAACATAAACCATCGATTATAAATGTGGTACATTTTCTCCCACTAGGTTATTCTTGAATAGAACCCTTATTAGACATAGCCACCATAATACATATATTTATAACTTGGGAAAGGAAAAATAAAAATGGGTGAACTCAGATGCTTAGTGAGGGTAAACAACGGAGACATGTAACCCTAATCAGGAGCATAATGGAAAGAAAACATGATCATGGATGTAGAATATCTTACCCTACATATAAATGATCATAAAAATGAATTGTGGAATATATATTGGAAGTTCATAACACCTGAATCATAATGAAATAAAGAACATATTCCATGAAATCACAACATAGGAATAAAACATGGAATTATGGAATACACATGGTCATATAATATGACTTCCATAGTTGTAAGGGAATCAATTCCATTTCCATCTTAGTGGAAAAAATCCTTTACAGAAATGGGTTCACTCCCCATTCCATCCATGTGTTACTGAACTGAGTTCACTCCTCATTCCAACTTTCTAATACTAAACCGTGTTCACTCATCATCCTGACCCTATAATACAAAAAATAGTTTACTCCTTATTCCATCCATGTCTATATTATGAGATATAAATCTTTACCCAATGAATTAGAGGGAGAAATAGGTCCCACATATCACATAATGAAATCATAAATAAAAGATCCCCAACATCATAATGAATCATATCATAACCCATTATGTGAATTGGGTATACTAAACATGTAATAATATCATAACCTATGGAAAAATATATAGGATTCATAAACAATTCATCAAAATCACAACCCATGAAACGAACAGGTTTTAAAAGAATATATCCTATGAAAGATAAATGGGTTACATAAACATCCTACAATCAACAAAAATAACCATTTAGAGAGAGAATATTAATGGAAATATTGGATCATTTAACCATAAAAGCATGAGTACCACCAACAGATGTCATCTTTGATGGGAAATAATTTTGAAATACCTTTTAGAAACATTTCTGGGGGAAAATATCCTTTCTTATTAGAAACAAATATCTTTATGACATAAAACATTTTGAAAACAATTTTCATTGAAAATACTTTAATAACCTATAAATGGAAATTGTAATTATTTTTAATACCTTTTTTAATGAAACATATAAAATAATCGTGAAAACAATTTCAATTTTTTTTGTCCATGAGAACTTACTAATGACTCATAAAACTCCATTTAGATCATAAACCGTACTAAAGAAAGACCATATAATGGATATGTTAATACCCATATATTTTTTATAAGTATTTTATAATACATTCATGGGAATTATATAAACCGCTAAAAAAAGTGAGTGGTTAATAAAACATGTATCTCATGGAAATAAAGGGTGAGGTGAAATTTCCTTACTCTGTGTCTTGACTCTCTTCATAATCATACAAATTTCATGTTTAATTAATATAAGTTTATTATAAATTTTTCCAATTAAAATATTTTTATATATAATATCATATATGTTTTGATTATGAATTTATATTTCCCACTTGTTAGAAATTCTTACTTAAGGTTACACTTTGGCTAATATTCATTTTTTTCACAATTGTTTAAATTTGTCATTTCTTTGGTTCTTATACTTATATCATGATTTAGTGAATGTATAAGATTATATAAATATAATTTATAATCAGTATATGTGTAGAAACCCGAATCTTGACGCACATGGACTTTACATTACTTTTGCGGAATACTTAGTACATAACAAAAACACACACACACAAGGATCGTAATAGTTTAGTGTCTTTGGAAACTCGGAACGCAATCTTCTAATTGTGGTGAAAGATCTTCAATATCTCCCATAAAGATCTTCCCTTTTTTACCTAAAACCTTTCTTTATATCCTGGGGAAAAGAAAACATAAAAGGGTGAGCTCAAATGCTCAGTAAGGGTATACAAAAGAAATATCAATCACATAATATTCATAAGAACATAACTTTTGGAAATCTTAACCTGCAAAAGAGAGCATAATTTCATAACATGGTATAAATCATAGTAGTGAAATGAAATCCCAATAATCATAACTTAAAACATGAAACTTTGTGTCATACACACATAATCATAGAGAATCATTTCTTGTTAGTCAAGACTCATTGCCAAGACTATCTTAGTGGACGAAGTCCCTTTCTGAATCGAGTAACCCTCGTTTCAGTCCTGTTTCACTGAACCGGTATAACCTACCATTTCAGCCATGTCTATCACATGAGATATAAAATCATTACCCAATGCATTGTAGGGAGATATAGGTCCCAACCATCTCATAATGATACCATTCTTATGTGTGCCACAAAATCATAAACCATACATCATGGCATAACCCATGTAATACAAATGGGAATCTTAAACATCATGACATCGTAAATCAATTCATATAAGATAAAGGAATTCATAAAAATAATTCCATCCCAACATGATCAAATCAATGTAAAAATATGGATAGAAACAGAACCCTTTATTATCTTAGATGGAAAATAATTTTGATAAAACACTTGAAATGAATTCTTGAGGAAAATATCCTTTCTTCTTCAAAATCAATTTATTTTCACAAAACATCATGCAATTTTAAAAGAAAGAGATTTTATTAAAAATATTCATGAAATATTTTGGAGGAAGGTTCATGAAAATAAGGCTTTATAAAACCGTAAAAATCCGTTCGTGCCGTATAAGTTAAAAAAAACATTCTTCGTACTTTTGTCGGAAAAGTCAAAAAGTACCTCGTATGAAAAACGACAAAAGATTCCTTTCATATCTTTTACTAAAAACTCACCGAAGGGTAAAATTGGATTTAAAAAATTGTAGGTGGATGGAAATAATATTACATATTGAAGAAACATGGATGTGGATGATAAAATACACCCCAGTAAATACCAAAGTATAAACAATCTCGGATAAAAATGAGATTGTGATATTTCCCTTACCTTAGGTCCGATTTGCTTCGTATGTGTCTGAACCTCCTGTATAATGATTTAAATAATGTCATTGACTTATTACAGAATCATATTCATTGTTATGATATCATATATGGTTCACTTGTGACATTATATTACCCGTTCTTTTGTAAATTTCATGTTAAAGAAGCGTTTTGGGTAAAATCGTTTCATTTATCGTAGGTGTTTTGACTTGTTGTTCTTGACATCATTATTACTTATATCATGATTAACTTACTTCCAGAATATAAAATATGATTTATATATCATATATATTCAGTATATATATATATAATAGATAGATAAATGAAATGAAAAACACCGTTCATGGAGACGGTAGTCCGTACATACGCATGAACGCTGTTTTCCTTTCCTTATTGTCTTGAATGGAAGTAAGTAGCTGACATAAATATATATATATTTATATACATAAATCAAGTAGCTTTAAAATGTCATATATTTCATTTTTATTTCTTATATATACTTTATAATCATTCTTAAATGGTTAACATGGAGAATGAATCTCATCGCGTCGTGGAGACGGTAGTCTGTACGTACGCACGAGCGATGATATCATTTCCATAAATATTGAATTGAATTGGAGTGGATTATACAATATATCAGAATCAATTTGATGTTGTAATAACTATGTATAGTTATTCTTTACACCATTATACCCATCCATGTAAGGTGGTGGTGGAAAATAGATTACACCACGGCGTGGAGACGGTATTCCGTACGTACGCACGCGCGGTGATTTCTTTTTCCGTAGGATGGATAGATGGTGAAATAGGGTTGTTTCATACTTATAATAACATATCAGTATATTAATGATACTGATTTTATTACTTCATAATCAAACAACCTAAGAAGAAGAAGTGGAAGAAGAAATAAAGATGAAAGAATTGGTAACGGTAATTACCTCTTCTTTGAAGCGCCTCTTTGAGACCTCCTCTTAGGGCACTAAAATTGGTCTTTGAGGAAGACCATAACCTCTAGGATGTTTCTAGGGAAGTGGAGAAGAGATTTTGTCAGGGGTTGGCCGAGCCGGAGTGCTCAAAGTGGTGTGAGGAGGAGGGGGAGGAGGTGTCCTTTTATAAGGGAGGAGAGGGGCACCTTAGGAATACCTCAAAATATTATTTTATATTAATGTCAAAATCGGTTTATAATGGTTCCAAAGGGTCTTATTTCGAAGCTAATGTGGGTAGGGGTCGAAATCCTATCAACCAATAGGAGTTAGACAAGTTTAGGGTATTATTTTAACCTTATCAATTAGATTTAACTCTAAGTTAAATAATTTAACTTTTACCGTGTCTTTTTGTTTTCTTTCACTATATTGTTAATACACTTACTATAACATGCCAAAAGAAACCCAAATTTTATATTATTAATACATATATCCTTATCTAAGTCATTTGGCCGAACCTTAGTTTTCTAGGAATAAAATACCAATTAATAATATAATATTTGATTTGAAAACTATTTTGTGTCAATTTTGACACTATTATATATATGATTTTTGTGAAAGTCATAACAGAATTATATGTTCAAAAAAGGTTGATTAAATCTACACTAATATATCATAGTAACCTATAAATTTAGTGTAAGTCATAAAAAGTCTCAAATTACATTCATTTGAGCATTTATAACATCAATTATGTTAATATTTCCTTAAAAGGGTAATTACTACATCATCGTTGTGTCATAAATAAATTAAATTATTTAATGTCTAAAAATTATAAATAAAATACCATTATGTAGGAAATCTTTTTAGCTTTCTAATAAATATTTATAGTCGAATTTATCTTATGTATAACCCCATATTAAAAATTATTTACTTATTAAACTTTGATTTTAACTATTTTAACCCTTCTTTAAATAAATTAATAATAAATGTCCTAATCTAATCCAAGTGGGCCTAAATGATAATAGTTTACACTTAAGGTTGTTTTTTGGTCGAGATACACTTTTCCAATAGAATTAGGACATGTGTTAGGGTAATATTAATATCATTATTACCCTTAATTACCCTATTTACTTTTAACTGTGGTAAATAAAAGCAAAAAGTTACTATTCACCAAAAATTATTTTCATCTCATTGAACCACATTTTACTTACTGACATCAACCGTGTCTCTCGGATTTTTGAAATTCCATTCACAGAAGCGGTAAAATTAAGTTTTATGAAAAATTCATTTTTTTAACTACCACTTAGTAGTTTCACTATTCATAAAAAAATGATGTTTTTCAGAACAATGCCAAAATTTCATCCTAAGCTATATTTCATATTCCAAATTCAAAGATGAAGTCTATCTTACCAAATTCATAGAAGTTGAATTAATTAATTTTATAATTAAATCCCGCTGTTAAAACAAATAGCGTGTTTTTAAGAAACAATATATATCAAAAGATTGACACTTGATTATGTCCGGTTTAAATGTGAAATTACAACCAATGACCAACAATGTATTAAATTGTAAAAATATATTCTAAATATACTTTAAAACCACTCAAATTAATAATTTATCACTATTAATTATTTCGATTAAAAAAGTTGTTTTTAATTATAATTTAGTAATTTTCACTATTCATGAGAATATGAAAGTTGTCCGAAAAGTACCAAAATTTCACCTTAGGCTAAATTTGATACTCTGAATCAAAAAATGAAGTCCATTTTGAGAGATAAATTTTCTAAAATTTTAAAAGTGGTTATTACCATTCATAACGGCTAGTTTTAATAATATTTTAATAGCATATCATTGTTTCGTGAAACTCAGTATTTCGTACTACACACGCTATCGAGGAAGGTTGTGATTGCGTGTAATGCAAGGAAAGTCAAGGATGCGTGTTGTGCAAGCTCCTTTTGGTGTAGCGTACAACACAAGACATTAATAAAATAAAAAAGAATATTTTTCATAAAATCTAGGGCTGTTACATTCTACCCCCCTTAAAATGAATTTCGCCCTCGAAATTCGTCAAGGTTATAAATGGTTTACTATTCGAAAGTTTCTTTAATAGAAACCCACATCGTAAAAAGGAATATCAAAACCAATCTTTAAAAACAAAAGTATGAAACGTAACGGTTACCCAAATAAACTAATCACTGGGTTTCCACATAGGTGAAAATATGGATATGGAAGAGAAATCTAACCATCATGTTCTGATGGAGAGTGGTATAGAACATGGATATGGAAAAGCCAGCAATCACAAATCCATATATTTGTGATGATTTAAGGTACCATCTTATTCATCAGATATAAGATCACTTGGATAACATTTTTGGTTTTCAAGATCATTTCCCTAAAGTTGAAGAATTTGAATTAGAATAAATACTTACTTTATTTTGGTACAATCTCACTGTTGTTCATGCCTTGAACAATTTCTACTTCATCTCTAAAATAAATGAAGTTGAATTTTTTATTCGTGAGGTGTTAGCAGATCATGTGATAGAATGACGGGTCATTCCATCTGTCTCAAACAAAAGGTTAGCAAAAATTATATACATAAGTCGATCTATAATGAGATTAATCATATATGGTTCCTAAAATGGACTTATACTTCATATATCATACTGCTTAATATAATAAAACTAGTATCTACTAAACAGGGACTTCCTGTAGGCTAGTGGTAGGCGATAAAGGCCAGTCGCACTTCGGTTGTGGGTTCGATTGTCACAGCCTTGTCCGAAGCGATGGGCTGTCGCCCGTCCTGCAGGTTGTCCTTTTTCTAAAACTACATTACTATAACATCCCATCAATAACATCGAAAAAAAACTTCTATCCTTAAACAATACTCACTTCTGTCTAACATAATCCATTTCAATCTTTAGGCTTATCCATAATACTGCAGTCCACTCTCATAACATAGTGAAAACGATTACCAGAGATTTAATACCATCGTTGATACCCATATATCATAAGATATGTTTTGTTGGTCACATTCTAAACATTCAAAGTCCTTAATCATGTATTCTCTTGAATACCTTAGTGAAAACATGAATGCAGTTAAAAGTTAACACTTTCCACATACCAAAATCCTCAGAATTCTATACACTCAAACTATGATATCACTTAGTCCTTATATCAATCATGAGCTCATGAATACTATCAAACATTTAATTTTCTCCTTATCCCTTCATTATGCGCATATCATCTACATTCTAAAAATATCTGAATAACCTTTCATGGATACTGGTAACATTAATCAGACAACAGTGTAACAATCCTTACATGTCTCTTTATTCTACAGTACCATGAGATTACTTATACAACATTACACATGATAAACATGTAATCATTCCACTACATTCTTAAACCATTGACTGAGCTTCAACAATTCTTTCATCTCACATATCATTTGTAGTCTCTTCATCATCATCCACATAAATACTTCCCATACGACCATACTGATTATCTTCATGAGACTTTCCCTTAGGGAATTGGTTTGCATAATGCCCGCACATTCCACATTTAAAACATTTAACCATTGTTGATGTCGTAGCAATACCATTATCCTCATCCATGTTGTTAAATGAACCTTTTCCTTTGCATTTACTTGCTTTGTGTCCTTCTTTTCCACACCCAAAGAATCTTCCAGTTCCTTTGATACATTCTCCTTGATGCCTCTTCCCACATGATTTACATAGGGGAAATTGAACTTTCTTTCCTCTATGATCATCATGAAACTCCATCATTCTCTTATTAGCCGAGTCAGGAAACTTACCAAATTTTACTTTATTGATCATATTATGAGATTGCTGATTCGGCATAACATTGATGTTTGTACTTCCAAATCCCATTTCATTATGAATAATATCATTCCATTGTCCATCATATCCTCCATTATCATGAATCATCTTGTTTCCAGCCATTTTCTAAAACCCAAAAAAATAGTGTGAGAGGCAAAAATCATGCTAGGGAAAACAACATAATAAAGGGGGAGTACCTTCAATATCTAACATCTTAGGTTTAATTCTATGATCGTTAGCGGAGTTCTAGTACTATAACCTATACGTATACTTAACCTTAGGGACATCCCTAGACATACCTTAGAAATATCTCTAGGGATCTCACTAAAGTTCTCGCATCCTAGTTTCCAAAGGTTGACTAAACCTTTCCTCTGATACCAACTGTAGAAACCCGAAGCTTGACGTACATGGACTTTACATTACTTTTTCGGAATACTTAGTACATAACAAAAACACACACACACAAAGATCGTAATAGTTTAGTGTCTTTGGAAACTCGGAACGTAATCTTCTAATCGTGGTGAAAGATCTTCAATATCTCCCATAAAGATCTTCCCTTTTTTTACCTAAAACCTTTCTTTATATCCTGGGAAAAAGAAAACATAAAAGGGTGAGCTCAAATGCTCAGTAAGGGTATACAAAAGAAAAATCAATCACATAATATTCATAAGAACACAACTTTTGGAAATCTTAACCTGCAAAAGAGAGCATAATTTCATAACATGGGATAAATCATAGTAGTGAAATGAAATCCCAATAATCATAACATAAAACATGAAACTTTGTGGCATACAAACATAATCATAGAGAATCATTTCTTGTTAGTCAAGACTCATTGCCAAGACTATCTTAGTGGACGAAGTCCCTTTCTGAAGCGAGTAACCCTCGTTTCAGTCCTGTTTCACTGAACCGGTATAACCTACCATTTCATCCATGTCTATCACATGAGATATAAAATCTTTACCCAATGCATTGGAGGGAGATATAGGTCCCACCCATCTCATAATGATACCATTCTTATGTGTGCCACAAAATCATAAACCATACATCATTGCATAACCCATGTAATACAAATGGGAATCTTAAACATCATGACATCATAAATCAATTCATATATGATAAAGGAATTCATAAAAATAATTCCATCACAACATGATCAAATCAATGTAAAAATATGGATAGAAACAGAACCCTTTATTATCTTAGATGGAAAATAATTTTGATAAAACACTTGAAATGAATTCTTGAGGAAAATATCCTTTCTTCTTCAAAATCAATTTATTTTCACAAAACATCATGCAATTTTAAAAGAAAGAGATTTTATTAAAAATATTCATGAAATATTTTTGAGGAAGGTTCATGAAAATAATACTTTATAAAACCGTAAAGATCCGTTCGTGCCGTATAAGTTAAAAAAACATTCTTCGTACTTTTGTCGGAAAAGTCAAAAAGTACCTCGTATGAAAAACGACAAAAGATTCCTTTCATATCTTTTACTAAAAACTCACTGAAGGGTAAAATTGGATTTAAACAATTGTAGGAGGATGGAAATAATATTACATATTGAATAAACATGGATGTGGATGATAAAATACACCCCAGTAAATACCAAAGTATAAACAATCTCGGATAAAAATGAGATTGTGATATTTCCCTTACCTTAGGTCCGATTTGCTTCGTATGTGTCCGAACCTCCTGTATAATGATTTAAATAATGTCATTGACTTATTACAGAATCATATTCATTGTTATGATATCATATATGGTTCACTTGTGACATTATATTACCCGTTCTTTTGTAAATTTCATGTTAAAGAAGCGTTTTGGGTAAAATCGTTTCATTTATCGTAGGTGTTTTGACTTGTTGTTCTTGACATCATTATTACTTATATCATGATTAACTTACTTCCAGAATATAAAATATGATTTATATATCATATATATTCAGTATATATATATATATAATAGATAGATAAATGAAATGAAAAACACCGTTCATGGAGACGGTAGTCCGTACGTACGCATGAACACTGTTTTCCTTTCCTTATTGTCTTGAATGGAAGTAAGTAGATGACATAAATATATATATATTTATATAAATAAATCCAGTAGCTTTACAATGTCATATATTTCATTTTTATTTCTTATATATACTTTATAATCATTCTTAAATGGTTAACATGGAGAATGAATCTCATCGCGTCGTGGAGACGGTAGTCCGTACGTACGCACAAGCGATGATATCATTTCCATAAATATTGAATTGAATTGGAGTGGATTATAAAATATATCAGAATCAATATGATGTTGTAATAACTATGTATAGTTATTCTTTACACCATTATACCCATCCATGTAGGGTGGTGGTGGAAAATAGATTACACCACGGCGTGGAGACGGTATTCCGTACGTACGCACGCGCGGTGATTTCTTTTTCTGTAGGATGGATAGATGGTGAAATAGGGTTGTTTCATACTTATAATAACTAATCAGTATATGAATGATACTAATGTTATTACTTCATAATGAAACAAACTAAGAATAAGAAGTGGAAGAAGAAATAAAGATGAAAGAATTGGTAACGGTAATTACCTCTTCTTTGAAGCGCCTCTTTGAGACCTCCTCTTAGGGAACTAAAATTGGTCTTTGAGGAAGACCAGAACCTCTAGGATGTTGCTAGGGAAGTGGAGAAGAGATTTTGGCAGGGGTTGGCCGAGCCTGAGTGCTCAAATTGGTGTGAGGAGGAGGGGGAGTAGGTGTCCTTTTATAAGGGAGGAGAGGGGCACCTTAGGAATACCTCAAAATATTATTTTATATTAATGTCAAAATCGGTTTATAATGGTTCCAAAGGGTCTTATTTCGAAGCTAAAGTGGGTAGGGGTCGAACTCCTATCAACCAATAGGAGTTAGACAAGTTTAGGGTATTATTTTAACCTTATCAATTAGATTTAACTCTAAGTTAAATAATTTAACTTTTACCGTGTCTTTTTGTTTTCTTTCACTATATTGTTAATACACTTACTATAACATGCCAAAAGAACCCCAAATTTTATATTATTAATACATATATCCTTATCTAAGTCATTTTGCCGAAAATTAGATTTTTAGGAATAAAATAACAATTAATAATATAATATTTGATTTAAAAACTATTTTGTGTCAATTTTGACACTATTTGATATATGATTTTTGTGAAAGTCATAACAGAATTATATGTTCAAACCAAGTTGATTAAATCTACACTAATATATCATAGTAACCTATAAAATTAGTGTAAGTCATAAAAAGTCACAAATTACATTCATTTGATCATTTATAACATCAATTATGTTAATATTTCCTTAAAAGGGTAATTACTGCATCATCGTTGTGTCATAAATAAATTAAATTATTTAATGTCTAAAAATTATAAATAAAATACCATTATGTAGGAAATCTTTTTATCTTTCTAATGAATATTTATAGTCGAATTTATATTATGTATAACCCCATATTAAAAATTATTTACTTATTAAACGTTGATTTTAACTATTTTAACCCTTCTTTAAATAAATTAATAATAAATGTCCTAATCTAATCCAAGTGGGCCTAAATGATAATATTTTACACTTAAGGTTGTTTTTGGTCGAGATACACTTGTCCAATAGAATTAGGACATGTGTTAGGGTAATATTAATATCATTATTACCCTTAATTACCCTATTTACTTTTAACCGTGGTAAATAAAAGCAAAAAGTTACTATTCACCAAAAATTATTTTCATCTCATTGAACCACATTTTACTTACTGACATCAACCATGTCTCTAGGATTTTTGAAATTCCATTCACAGAAGCGGTAAAATTAAGTTTTATGAAAAATTCAGTTTTTTTTAACTACCACTTAGTAGTTTCACTATTCATAAAAAATTGATGTTTTTCAGAACAATGCCAAAATTTCATCCTAAGCTATATTTCATATTCCAAATTCAAAGATGAAGTCTATTTTACCAAATTCATAGAAGTTGAATTAATTAATTTTATAATTAAATCCACTGTTAAAACAAATAGCGTGTTTTTAAGAAACAATATCTATCAAAAGATTGACACTTGATTATGTCTGGTTTAAATGTGAAATTACAACCAATGACCAACAATGTATTAAATTGTAAAAATATATTCTAAATATACTTTAAAACCACTCAAATTAATAATTTATCACTATTAATTATTTCTATTAAAAAAGTTGTTTTTAATTATAATTTAGTAATTTTCACTATTCATGAGAATATGAAAGTTGTCCGAAAAGTACCAAAATTTCACCTTAGGCTAAATTTGATACTCCGAATCAAAAAATGAAGTCCATTTTGAGAGATAAATTTTCTAAAATTTAAAAAGTGGTTATTACCATTCATAACGGCTAGTTTTAATAATATTTTAATAGCATATCGTTGTTTCGTGAAACTCAGAATTGCGTTCTACACACGCTATCGAGGAAGGTTGTGATTGCGTGTAATGCAAGGCAAGTCAAGGATGCGTGTTGTGCAAGCTCCTTTTGGTGTAGCGTACAACACAAGACATTAATAAAATTAAAAAGAATATTTTTCATAAAATCTAGGGCTGTTACAATATGAGTATTATAATAAATTACATTACATATAATTATTAAATGTTATAAACTATTCATGGAGGCGGTAGGTCATCCATACGTATGAATGTTGTTTCCATTTTTATTATCATGTTGAAATAAAGAACGAGAATGAAATATATGTATATATGTAAATATTATAATTATAGTGTAATTATTAGTTCATATATATCATATAATTTCACTAAAAATTTCCTAAATATATTCCATGTAAGGTGTGAATTAATTACATTACTTTGAGTGGGTGGTAGTCCACACTTCCTAAAAAATTATAGTTTTTTCCCTAAATGGAATGTATAATGATATGTGTTGAAAAATATTTTAAGAAGCATAAATAAATAGTAATGATCATATATATATAATATATATAGATTTTCCATCATAATTACCACCATGAGATATGGTAATGGAAGAATGAGCAATCGTCATTTTGTGAGACTGTAGTTTATCATACATACAAACAATATGTCTAATACCCATTAGATAGAGGTTTGTGTAATTTTAGGTCAATAACATATCATAAAAACATAAAAATATATTAGTTATAATGGTTTTGTTTATAATATTAAATAAGATGATCTGAATTATTAGAGAAATAAAAAAATGATTGGAGTTTGAGGGAGGGTGTTATCTCTGAGTCGTGTAACTTCTTTTAGTTTGCACCCAAGGGCTTAATAAGAAGCCTTTCTGACCCATGGGAGGATTCAAGGAGGAATGGAGGATTTTTTTTGTATATAATTGGGATGTCCTTTTTTGATCGTAAGAGGTTCTGATGTGTGAAGGAGTGTAGGAGGGGATGCCTTTTATAGTGGAGGAGGAGTCTCACTCTTATAAATATTTGGAAAAGGAATTTTCCCACATTTTTTCAATAGAAATAGGATCCCATAATAGACAACATATGAGAAAATGGAGTATAGGGTCTAAATATATCCATCCAATGGGTTTTGGAATAGTTTCTATGTTTTTTGGGGCCTTAAATTTACTGTTTAGTCCTTAGTAAATCTTAATTTTACTTTAATTGATGTAATTAATTATAATTACATTCAATAATCATTTTGGTCAAAAACATAGTTCACATTATTATAAATTATAAATAATTCTCCATAAAAATTTGTAATCCATATTTCAAAATTAAAATCACCAAAGTGGCATAAATTAATTTTAAATTAATCTTGCACTCTGGTAAACAATGCAAGGTTTTAATGTAAATAAATTCAAATGTTTTTTTTTGTTTTTATACCCAAGTTCAAATTGAAATTGATCGAAATGAAAATAATTGAAAAAATATAATCTTATTAAGTTTTAAAACTAATTTAAAATATAATTTAACCTTATAAATAAATTTTATGAAGAAGTATTTTTGAATTATAATTCATTATATTTCACTATTAATACTAAAATGATGCTACTTAAATAAATTAAAAAAATCACCCTAAGCTAATTTTGACCTTATAATTTTAAAAATTAATTTTATTTTATCAAATTTTTGTTATATATTTTTTTCAAATTAATTTTATTGTGTTTCACATAAGTACATGAAAATTAATTCATTTGATAAAATAGTATTTTAAAACATATAATAACTTTACCCAGAAAAATATCATTCACTATCAATATTATTTATATATGTTAATCCATTATAAATAATATTTTAATAGTTTTATTATTATTATTATTAATACTATTTTTAACTTATATTTTATAAATATATTTTTTAAACAATTATAATAATAAAAATATGTTTCGTAGAAACTCGGTATTTCATGTAACATACACCATGTCATTGTTCTGTATTTTGAGTTACTATTGGGTTAATGTAATGTAAGATTTAGTTCAACGAATGATATTAATGAAAATAGATTCATTTAAATATAAAACAATTGGTCCATAAAAACTTAGGGTGTTACATGAATTCTTTTATATCTTCTTAGTTGGTGAATATGTTGGGTCTAGTATTTAAATGTATGTGTGGGGTAATGTCAATTTACACGCCATTAGGAGTATGTGTGTAAAATATATGGAAATGTAAAGAATGTTCTCTCAAGTTTGGTGGGTTCCAATGTCTTTGAGATTTATTTTTTCATGATATATCAGTTTTTGACCTAATATTTATGATGGATTGGTTGGTGTCTTATGAAGGTTTTGGGCACAGAGAAAGCATGGTTGGGATGGAACCCAACATTGACTTTTACCCTGATCAATGATTATTCCAGGATCAATATGTAGATGAATTCCAGTCTCCATAAAATAGAATCAATGATTTAGATAAAGAAGTAAGGGGCCCAAAACCTTTTGATTGGATCTTGCACATCATGTTTAAAATTAATTTAATTACTTTCATAAAGAAAAATAATACCTAGATATTTGGTATTTTTCTTCGTTGATGATGTTGATTGTATGGAATGACCCTTCCGGATTCTCTCTTTGTGCTTGTAGGGATCCAAAATAGAATCCCTCTAGCAGTGATCCACATGTGCTCTAATTGCCTCTCATCGACATTGCACGTTCTCCGGGTGATTGCGCGACCAAGTGAGTGTCTTATGTTAGTCGTTCTTGATCTATTGTTCTTCTACCATGAAAAAATTATATCATTATTGAGAGGGGTGGGGAGAGGATTTGTGAGAGAAATTATTTAGCTCAAAAATTCTCAATTAATTGGGTGTATGATTGAGTGTCAGGTTGTGTCTGGAACAATAATTGCGCTTGCCTATTTATATTCATGGAACATCAATTACAATATTTAATTACATAAAATAAATTAAATAAATTCATGAAGTTTGAGTAAACTGATTCTCATAATAATAATACTGCATCATTTTTTAT
Source organism: Viscum album (assembly GCA_963277665.1). Taxonomy (NCBI): domain Eukaryota; kingdom Viridiplantae; phylum Streptophyta; class Magnoliopsida; order Santalales; family Viscaceae; genus Viscum; species Viscum album. Next base: position 1,817,706,663 of record OY728156.1, read on the forward strand.
GGTGTGCCATCTTGTGAAAAAAAGAATTACAAATAAAATTATGTGTCATAAAATAATAATTGCTTCATTATTATTTTAACTTGTTCCAACTAGTTAAATAATTATTTACCATCATGAAAATAATTGTTTTACCATGGACCGGCCTTGGTCCGCTTGAACTCCACATCCATTTATTTAATACCCGAATAAATAAATAAATATTTTATTTTCTTAAATAAATATTTTATTGAAATACTAGTAAATAAATATTAATTAAATGTTCAATAAAATAAATAAATATATTTAATTTAATTTAATGGATTATTTTAAATTTAATAAAATTATTCCATGTTCTTTATAATTATATAAATTTCATTAATTAAATTCGAATTGAATTTAATCGATACCAGCAAAAATACATATTGTGTGACCCTCTAAGAATCTTTCTCGATGGAATTATAGGGGATTGCCTAATGTCCAAGAGTACAGTCTAGAAAAGGGTCAAGGTACCCATGTGAAAGAACGTAATGTCACAAAAATGAAATGCACATACGAATTGTCACTGTGTAATATAATCCTTTTGTTTCTATATATCATCAAACAACTTTCATGATAGTGTCATCAAATTTTATGTTTGATACTTCATTGTTTTACTACCTGAAATAATCTCATCATTACACAATGTCCATGGGATTTCACGCAATGGTTCTATTTCAATCAAAGGACCAAGATATAATCATCTATAAATGGAAGGGAAAAATCCTTCATCGATTTATCCATTAATAACATGCCACTCTTGATGCTACCAATGTACCCTACTTCCCGCCAACTGTCTGTGGGATGATTTTCATCAGTAAATCAAAGTGCACGAGTCGTGACATGTATTAATGATAATCATAATGTCTAAGGATCTATACACATTTTCACAGATTGACATATCAAATGACACCAAAACATGAAGAATTCCTACCTTCATGTATGTTCTCATAATCTTCTATTTTGGAGATTAGCAAGTGTGAACATCATGAGAGAATGTCTCATCTGCTTATGAGTAATCACTCCTAATGGTATTTATGCTATGTGTCTCTTCATAGTATGTCATCCAACTATAGAACTATATTTAATAATATTGTTATAGAATTTCAAGGTTCTCGTCATAGAAGAAAACTGCCATGACCTTATCAATGCAACAAATACTCAAGGACATTATTTCATCATAGTCATGGAGTACAATGAACAATATTAAATAAGAATTTTAATATTTAAATATGTTAAATTTCCTTGTAATCAAAGTAAAACTATTTGGTTCTAGGACACTAACTCTTAAAAACTCCCACATGGACTAGAGACAACTACCTACGTCTTTCAGTCTTCTAGACCTCGCATGGTGATCATGTTTCTGCTGATTTGAGGATTTAGTGAATGGGTGTTCTACATTGACTTCTAAGAAAATACTGCTAACTTCAACTTCACCTCTCTGAGAAAAAACCCCCCTGAGATGATACGTCTGATGTTTGTGCATCATCCATTGATGTGACCTTTTCTCTTTTGTGAGATCCACTATTACAGTATTATCATATTACAGTGTGATGCGATATTTACTTCTAGGTATCAAATCTAACTCCTAGACAGAGCTTCGCATCCAAACTACGTCATTAGCTACCTTAGGAGCTGCTATATACGTGGACTCAACTATAAAATCTGTGACCACACTCTCCATTGAGCTCTTACAGCTCACTGCACCTCCCTTCAAAGTGAAGATGTATCCTATTTATGACTTCATATCATCTTGATCAGTCTGGAAACTACCATCTGCATATCATCTGATGACTAGTTTTTTATCTCCTCCATAAACAACAAACATATCCTTAGTATGCCTCAAATAGTTTAGGATAGCCTTGACTACCATCCAATGATTTTCACCTGGGTCAGCTTGATATCTGCCTACTGCACTCAATGCATAGGCGACATCCATCCTAGTACATATCATGGAATACATGACTGACCCAATCACTGGTGCATATGGAGTCCTTACCATTATCTTTCTTTCCTCATATGTCGGAGGACACATTTTCATGGAATGGTGAATGCCATGTGATTTTGACAACAATATCGTCTTTTATTGTTCAATACTAAATCCCTTTACTATCTTATCAATGTATGTACTTAGACATAGTCTCAAAAATCTCTTGGATATATCATGATGGATATTGATCCCAAGAATATATGCTGCCTCTCCCAAGTCCTTAATGGAGAATAATTTATTCAACCATGCCTTAACAGATTGTAAGACTGGTATCTTGTTTCCAATAAGTAATATGTCATAAACATATACTATTAGGAAAATGACTACACTACCACTAAACCAGTTGTATACATAAGTCACACATTCGTTCTTGATAAAAACAAATTTTGTTATGTCTTCATCAAAATGAATTTCCCATGACATGGATGCTTGCATGAATCCATAAATATATTTCTTCAACTTTCCTACCATATTGGTATCCTTTGGAGTCATAAAACCTTTAGTTTTTATCATGTGTAAATCTTATTAAAGTATCCCATTAAGGAAAGTTGTTTTGACATTCATTTTCATAATATCATAGTCTTGGAAAGTGGCAATGGACAATAGAATTTTGTTGGATTTCAGTATTTCAACTGCTGAAAAGGATCAGTTGTAGTCAATTCATTGACGTTGATTGAACCATTTTTCAACCATTTGCACCTTAAAGGTTGTGACTTTTCCTTCTGTGTCCATTTTCATCTTGAATACCCATTTGCAACCAGCATGCATTACATCAACTACAGGATCTACCGAAATCAAAACATGGTTTTGGTATATGGATTCCATTTCAGAATTCCTGAATTCAATCCACTTCGAAACATTTGTGCCACTTACTGCTTCCTTGTTGGTTAAGGGATAATTATTTTCAACAAATAATGAGTCCCCAACCTCGGTGACTATAAAACCATGCGATTATGGTACTATAACCTCTCTTTTACTCTTACACAGCTCATTTGTCTCTGGAACAGTTCATTCTTCCACGGGGCTTTATGTAATCTGTTCTTGTACGAACTCTTGTGTACCTTGAGCCTCAATTTCATCTAAGTCTATCTCGCTCCCACTGTCTCTTTTGGATATGTGCTCCCTCTTAAAAAATATGGCGTGTCTTGCCATTATAAACTTTTTTTGAGGGTTTCTATAATAATATAACATTGTTTCTTTAGAGTATCCTATAAAGGTAAACTTTTTGCCTCAGGGTGAATGTTTGTTATGTTAAGAGGACTTATCAAACACATCGCATCCCCACACATGTAAATTCAATAATATGGATTTCATTCCACTCTATAACTCATATGGAATACCAATTATTGATTTAGTTTGTACACGGTGTTGTATGTGTTTCGTGGTTTGGAATGAATATCCCCAAAAGGATAATTGAATACTCACATGACTAATCATTGATCTGACCATGTCCAACAGGGTGTGGTTACACCTTTCGTTCACACCATTCCATTGGGACCTGTATGGAGGAGTGAGTTGGAATAGGATCCCAGAATCCCTTCAGTAATCAATGAAGTCTTGATTATGATATTCTCCACCTCGATCTAAGAGGATATTCATAAACTTCTTACCAATCTGGTTCGCAAATACATTCTTATATACTTTGAACTTATCAAAATAGTCCGACTTATACATCATTAATTAGATATATCCATATCTACTAAAATCATCATTAATAGTTTTGAAGTATTAGTACCATATCCTTGCTTCATCTGGAAATGGTCGAAACACATCAGTATAAACCAATTCATGAAGTTCTTTATCCCTTTTACCTTTCCCACTAAATGGGGATTTGGCCATTTTTCCTTGAAATCATGGAGGACATACACCCAGTGGTTTTTGTTCGAGAGAATCTAAATATCTATCTAAATGTAACTTTGTCGAGTGTTTCTTGTTCTCATGACATAACTAGTGATTCCAAGGTTGGGTGTGGTATGAGTCATGTGAAGTATCTTTGTTATCGATTTGCAATACTTGGTTTGTGTAATCTGGCCTGTAAATACTGTTGTACAAATGTACCATACCAAAACAAATGATATCTTTGTAAAAGAAGAAACATTAATTTCGAAACTGGAAAAAAATCCATCTATGTGTAATATGGATACAGAAAAAATGTTTTTAGAAACATGAGGAACATAATAACAACCCTTTACCATCAATATCATCCTAGTAGGTAATGTGAGGTGGTAGTCCTCAACAGCTACAACAGCAAGTCTAGATCCATTGGCTGCTCGTAGATCTACCTCCCTCAGTCAATGTTCATTAATATACTTGGTTCTTGTATTTGGATACATATGTTTGTACCACAAGTTGTATCAAATACCCAATTTGTAGAAATAGATTGATTTCATTTGATAACAAATGCACTTGAAGGTTCCCCTTGCTTCTTAGGCTCAGATCAGTTCTTCTTAGAGTGGCCTTTCTTGTCACATGTGAAATAGATAGTCTGATGTTCCCTTTACTCCCCTTTGATCTTCCTTTTCTTGTATGCCCATGAAGAAGATTTGTTCTTAAATCTCATCACCTTCCCTTACCACTTATTCACTATAAAGACAAAAGGATTTTCATTCTTTATATCTTTTTCCACATGGAGAATGAGTGTAAGAAGATCAGATAGAAATTTCTCAATGATGTTCATATTGAAATTGGAAAAAATGTTAGTGAATCTATGTGGGAGTGATGAGAGAATGAGATCAGTGCCCATTTCTTTAGGGAGTTTAAACCTAGAACCTCTAGACGCTCAATGTATACAATGATATTAACTACATAAGGCCCATCTAGGAAACCTTGTCCACGATTACTCTGAAAGAGTTCCATAGAGATCTCAACCCTTTCCTATCATGCTCTCTCCTAGTAAAGAAAACAAAGGTGATTGAGCATGATATAAGCATCCATGTTTTTAGGAGACTTGGAAATCCTTTTCACTCACCAGTTTGAAAAGAGGATCAGGTAATACTGACTCTAGCACGTAAATCTTCCATTCATGGCATAGGATAACCCAAAGGCATCTAAGACATTCCTAGAAGTTTCTGTTGATGATGATGTTGTCTTTATCCAAAATTGATCACAGGGATAGTGTGGTTGACTAGTTTTTCATTTTTATTATATAATCAAAATAGCATATCATTAGTAATTTCTTGATTACATTTTATAATAAATAATAAATTTTATTAAGTCTCTCAATATTTTATCAAGTCCCAATAACCCTAACCATTGAACTCGTAATGTCCAGTTGCCCTAACATTCTAGTTGTAAGGATCTATATTCACCTTTTCATAACCCCAACAAGGGTTGGCCAATCTATTAGAAGGTATTTAGGTTTGAAATTATTTTACAACTACAGGCTTGTAGCTCCTTGATCCTTTCTGTGGACTCCCCAATCCTAAAATCATGACTTTAGATTTCCTCAACTCTTTCCTCCAATACTAAACCATGTCTAGAAAGTGATTCTCCTCTTGATGTAATATGTTTAAGTCCATCCGAACCCTTTTATAAGGGCTTCCATTAAAAAATTATGTGTCCCAACAAGGGATGGTCAAACACATAGTTTTATTGAGTTTTTCCCTTGATCATGTAACGCATTTCTTGGTCTGACATTGTATTTTATTTGAGGGAATTTTATCTCTTATGCATGAATTTCTTATTATCATTATCTCATTCTGGTTAATATTAAGTGGAAATGACGTAAGTGATTAACCACGTCTTGATAATATTTATGCATTGTTTTGGTTTATTTTAGATTTATCTTGCCTGTTTGTTTGATTCATTAATTATGTGATCATGACAACACATCCATAAGGATAAACCATGCAACTGACAAAAATAAAATACATAGAAAGATAATGATATTTTCTAATGGTTAGTTTATCTACCAGTTGAAAAACTAACCCTGACCTAGGGGAGAAACATCTCGAACCTTTTGGGTTCAGGTATATAGCTTTCCACCTATCCAAATCTATATCTCCTGGGATTAGTTTCATCTCGGCTCCAGCTTGAACTGCCTCCAATAGTTTTGGAGTTCCATCCAATTCATATTCTTTTTTAAACTCACGTTATGGTGAGGGTTAAAAGGGGGTTTTAACTAAAATAAACATTTGGAACATAGGCCCTACATATTATTGAAGAGAGATGGATCTCCAGCCCACATGTTTAATTTATATAAATAAATTAAAAGAAACCATCCACATAAAAATGTATTGGTCTGGCTCCTGATCATCCTTACATTAAATGATTTTTATGCATAAATAAAACTAGCATTCAATTCTTTAATCATTTACATTTAAGATAAATCACACTTGAATCAATAAATTATAATCTTTAATTAATAAATCCTTTTATCTTAAACCCTTTTTCTAAATTTCCTTGAGATTCTCATCCATCATAATTTTAAACAAATAAATTCATTTAAAATTATCTTTGTACAAAACTTGTACCTTGGAGGAAACCTTATTAATTCCTATTCATAACTACCCAATCAGTATAAATGGACATTAAGCATAAGTATAATTAAACAAATATATATAAAAAACCCGTCACATTTTTTTCCTCAGCTTTACGCCTTCACGATGGTACATGTCTCAAGAATTTGTATAATACAATAATAAATTTTAATAAATCTGTATGATTTTGATGAGTAAACGACATGTAGTTCCAACTATACGATGTGTAATATTTTTTACAATCCATCAGAAGTAAACTGTAACACCCCAATCTTCCATGGTACGCTTCTCTTTGATTAATACAGTAGTGCGTGTTGTACGCAACTTCGAGTTCTAACACACCTCGACCAATCAAACTAGCTGTTATGAATAGTAATACCCACTTTTTGAAATTTTATAAATTCTATATCTCAAAATGGACTTCATTTTTTTTCTCGTAATATCTAAATTATCCAAGGGTAAATTTTTTTTCTTTTCGGATAACTTTCATATTTTGATGAATAGTAAAAATTACTAAGTTTTAATTGAAAACAACTTTTTTAATCAAAATAATTAATAGTGATAAATTATGAATTTGAGTGGTTTTAAAGTATATTTAGAATATATTTTTACCATTTAATACAATTTTGTTCATTGGACATAATTTCACTTTTAAACCAAACATAAACAAGTGTCAATCTTTTGATAGTTATTATCTCTTAAAAACACACTTGTTTGTTTTAACAACAGAAATTAATTTAAAATTAATTTCTGCCACTAATGTGTTTTGAATTTGGAAAAATGGATTCCATATTTGGAATCAGGAGGTCCAAATTGTGTAAATAGGTAAATTTTAGTTTTAGACATTTTGAATAATTACTTCGGTAAATATTTTATTTACCATGGTTAAAGGGTAAATCTGGTAAATAAGGGTTAAAAAATAATATTATAATAATACTAAATTACACTAAAACGTGTCCTAACCTTATTGGTGGATACATGTCCAACCATGGACATCTTTGGGTCGATTTTGGGACCCCATGGAGCCACTTGTAAGTGATAATGACACTTTATTTTAATGAAGTTAAAATAAATACAAAAATGACATAAGCATGTAGTTGGGGTTTGGCTTAGTGGTAAGCACCCCTTAAATCTACATGAAAAATGGGGGTTCAAAACCCATTGGGCACAGGGTACTGTAGTGTACTGTATCGTACTGTAGCAGCGGCGTACTGTAGCGGCGGCAAAGAACTGTAGCGGTGGCAGGTACTGTGCAGTACTATAGCAGTGCAAGTACTATAGCAGTACTATTCACATAATGGGCTTCGGGCCAAAAAAATGGGTCTACAGGCCAGGTAATGGGCTAAATGCCCACTGGGCCTTCGAGCTATGTAATGGGTCTCCCTCTACCCAGTTAAAAGAGGTCTTTTCTTTCCTTTAATAATAAATGAGGCTTCGGCCCCAACCTTTTAAAAAAAATGACATAAGCATCTATCTTTTAGAAAAACAATTTTTACATAGGGTTATATATGTTGGGTTTTCGAATATAAATATTTATTAGAAAGATAAAGATATTTCCTACATAATGGTATTTTATTTATAGTTTTTATACATTATATAATTTATTTTATTTATGATACAATGGTGATGCAGTAATTACCTAATTAATGAAAAATTAGAATAATTGATATTATAAATAGACAAATAAATTTAATTTGAGACTTTTTATAAATACCATGAATTTTATAGGTTAATATGACATGTTAGAATAGATTTAATTATGTTTTTTTGAAGTAATCATTCAGTTATGATTTTTTCAAAAATCAATTACTGAATACTGTCAAAATTGACATAAAAGATTTCTTAAAACAAATATTGTATTATAATTGTTATTATATTTTTAAAAATCTCAGGCTCTTCCAAGAGACTTATATCATGATAGGTGTATTATTAATGGACCAATTTGGGGTCTCTTGAATGTATATAGTATGTTTATTAACCATATAATATAAAAATACAAAGAGACATTGTAAAAGTGAAACTAATTAACTAAGAGTTAATACTTAAAGATAAGGTTAATATAGTAACCCAAACCTGTATAAATCCTATTGGTTGAGTGGTTTTAGACCAATACCCACATTAAACTTTAAATAATACACTTTGGATCCATTATAAACCGAATATTAATTTATTATAAAATAATATTTCTAGCTTCTCCAAAGGTGCCCCTCACCCCTATTATAAAAGGGCACTCCCCCTTCTCATTAATTCACACCTTCAAAGCCTTTTGGTTCGGCCAACCCCTGCCTAAATACTATTTAAACTTACCTCACTTCATCCTAGAGGGATTACTTTAGTCATAAATACAACCTAAGGAGCCCTTTTGATCAAATCAAAAGGAAGAACCCAAAGAAGAGGTAATGATTTCACCACCCTTTTTCGGGTTCCTTTCTTCTTCCACGTCTTATTTCATTGTAATTACCATTATAAAATAATAACTCCAGTATATTATATATACTTTGGTGTTATTATAGACATGGTACAACCATATTTCAGTATTTTATCCATCCTTTGAATGACATTTCAGCATACGTGCGTACGTACAGCTTACCGTCTCCACATCGTGGTGTAATTGTAATTCAAAACATTATTATTTGGATGGGTATAATAATGATGTGTAATTAATTTAAATAATAAATATAACATGATAATTATTCTGTATATATGATATAACATCCAATTAAATATTATTTTAATATCAAAAGAATGATATTGTCACTCGTGCGTACGTACGGACTACCGTCTCCACGAACGCGATGAGATTCATTCACCATCGTATCCACTCAAGAATAATTCTCATTTAATGATTAAAAATAATGTTTAAATATTTTATATCATTATGGATATGAATAATATACATCCCATTAATAACAAATATGGCTCACATAACAAAGAATATAAAGGAAAATGAACCCATTAACACCCAAAACGACGATACTTCTACGATATTATTATAAAATCAATGTTAAAAGATAATATGTGATATCATATTAATGAATATGATTCTTGTATAATTCAATAACAATTATTTCACCATTATACAAGAGGTTATCCTATCCTCGACCAAGGAAAAAGTACAAAGTAAGGGGTTTCTTATCTCACTTTTAATTCCGTGAGATTTCCATTATTCACCACTTATTTATTGCATGTGGTGTGTGTAATACCCATGATTGTATTCATTGTGTAATATGATTTAATTTATTTATATTTAAATCATCATTGTTTGATCCTTCTTTCATTGGTGTATGTTTCTCAAGTTACCAAATTGATAAAGGAATTTGATATTTCAATTTCCACTCATTCGACTTTACGCATACTTCATTGATTATTTTACTCCAAGATTATGTGTGGAATCACTATTCAATTGCTTATGTCATAATTTCCACACCCCTATATGTGGATATACTTTTTATACCCGTAATCACTCCATTGATACATTCTCAAGTGATCGGTATGAACTTGATAAGAGTAAATTTTACTCAATTTTGATTTATTGAGTTAAACATCCAATTCATTTGTGTTGTTTTTACAAGAATATGTGTGAATGTACATTGATTGTTTTAAACTGAATATCAAATCATATTGAGTGTATTTATATTTGTCACACATAATTATGTCATTGATTTATCATTAACCAAAGGATACAGCCTTTATGAGAGATTTCATCTCAATTTACATTCCATTGAGACTTCATTGTTGTTATACGCCAATTCACTTTTATATGGTGTATATATTGTACTTTGACAAAGTATATCATGAATCCCTATATTCTCATGATATTACATTTTTTTTACTACCTCAATTATTTGTATTCAAGTGTCTCTCTTTTGGTTAAAAAGTCTAACTAAAATATCATTTTAAATGTTTTAAAGATTTATTATTCCAAATCTTTCTCATTAATGTCCATGTTTTAAAAATAGTTTTAAGGATTTATTTATATGGACATTAAACTTTTCAAATCAAAATTCCATTTAAATGTTTCAAATTGGTATGGGACACTTTGATTCAAAAATATATTTTTAAATGGCTTCTTGAAAAATAGTGTGACTTTTAAATGATTTCAAGAAAAAGAGGGATATTTCTCTCTAATAGTTTTGATGACTATTTCCATATATGTCAATATCCTTCATTATACAGGATTGAGATTAATTTGATACAATACAATCTTCCATATTGTGTTAAATGAGTTATGTTTGACTGTGGATGTGCTATTTTTATACCATTAATGGTTTGTCTATTAAGCATTGACATTTCGTATGCTAGTTTTAATATGAATGTTTCTGTCATATTTTAAACTATTCATATGAGGAATTTATTGGACATAGTATGTGATGGGTGGAGCCTGCTATAGCTCCTCGATGCATCGGTAGGTCTCATGAGACAAACTATTGTCTTGGCATGAGGCCTTGACATAATATTATTTGTAGTCTTGGCACGAGGCCTTGACTACGTGGTTATGATATTCTGCCATTATGCATTCCATCATTATGAAAGTGGTTATTGATATTTTCATGTGATTGTTCGACTAGTAGAATATCCATGTAAATAAGTAAAAGGAATTATTTCATTTTATCTTTGCCATATTATGCTAAAGTTAAAGTTTAAAAGGCTTGTGTTTTAGTTATAAATTGATTTATGTGTTCATGCTTATCTATGAAAGCATCTGCTATATTGTTATCCTTACTGAGCATCTGACCTCACCCCCATTCAATGTTTTATTTTTCCCAGGATTTGAAGAATTAATTTATGAATGACCTGCAGGGATAGTATGAGGGGATATGAAGACAAGATGTAGTTGTAGTTGTTTTACCTTATGATGTCATGTAAGACATATGAATATATCTAGTGTTTCCAAGACTACCAAACTAATCAGTCCTTCGAGACATGATCCTTTGTGATCATGCCAATGTTATGTAATAATGCACCGACTTTGGGTAACTGGGGTCGGGGCGTTACAGTTGGTATCAGAGGAAGTTTAGTACAAACCTTGGGAGCTATATTTAGATAAACTCTGATTAGAGCACATATCCCTAAGATAGACTTTGAAGATTATTATAGGAGTGCTTCCTAGAATTTTGGTATTATAGAGATTTTGTGAATCTTTTAGGCAGTACATCCCTATCTGGATACGAGCAGGTAGAGGCAGCTCTGGAACAAATGTACCTAGGGTTAAAACCCAAAAACAACTCTTTGAGCTAGACTCAAATGGGAACGGGTGCACGACAATGGGCCTTGCTGCACTCTTGGTTACGACACTCCTGGGGGATATGCTTAGGATAATTTACATTTTCTTTACAAACTGATTTGAAGTATTATATATATAATATGAGAGTAAATAACCTTGGTTAATCATAATGAGCTTCAAATTGAGAATATGGTCACATGTTAATCTCTAAATGATTTTATGACTACTGTTACTCACCCAATGATTTTTGGTTTTAGTCAATGGATAAATTCCAAGGAAGTCATAGTGACATTGAGAATGATGTACAAGGTGGGAACGGATGTTGAAATGAGCAACAAAATGGAATGTTGATAGGCGTAAAAGATATCGTCTTCATGCCAAATAAATTTTCCAAAAATATGATCAACCATATATATATTAACCAATTCCCGGACTCAAAAAAGAAGAGAAAGGTTATGAATGATAAGAGCTCCAGCAGTAGAGACCATGGAGAAAGGAATTATCAATTTCCATCATGGAGGAAATATGGAAGGAGACACCCAAGAAAGTGTTTCAATGGGATGAAGAAATGATTTATGTGTGGGAAGGAAGGACATAAATAGAAGAATTGCTGAATAAAAATGAAGAGTACTATGGAAGAAGATAAAAATGGTCCAAAGAATCCTTTTACAGACATTTTTCATAAATGTAGGGGACCTGGCCATTACCCGAGTGAATGCCCTATTCTATAGGATATTTTCCTGTTCAAAGAGGAATCTATGTGGAAATAAATGGTTGGAGAATTGATTAAAAAGTATTAGTGCTCCTTGTTGATGGGTTTACTTTGGAATAATTTTCTCTTGTATTTGTAACCCTGCAGTTTTCCATGTGAGAATGATATTTGAGGAAGAATTATATTTTCTCTTGTGGATATAGTTATAAATAACCATTTGGTATTATATGATCATTGGGTTTGTGGAAATTATAAGGTATTATAATTTGGGATAAAAATTCAAGGTATGAGATAAGATTTGTGGTTAAATTATGTTATGGTTATTTTGAGGAATTTATCTCATTTTGGAAATGCTATAAAATATAGTTTTTGAAAAAGGTCAACATGCAGACCGTGTGACAACCCGTCGCGTCGGAAAAATCGGTGGGAATCTAACCCACAACCAAAGTGCGATTGGGATTTATCTCCTACCACTGGACTACGTGAAGTCCATGGTTAGTGTGACTATTATTTTTAGTTAAATTATTTTATTGATAAATAATAATTTGATTTGGGATCTTCTGTCTTATCAAATGAATACCCTTAGTATAGGAAAATGATTTGGTGATTAAGTGATAAATGTTATTTTGGAAGTTGTTCGCTTTTTTGTGAGCACCATATGCTCATGGAAAATAGAATAGTATGGGATTTTATTTGAGGAGTAATGGTGGATTTTTATCTATGTTTTTATTGTGGATTTATAGTGATTTGGGTTATTTATGGAAATGATTAACCTATAATAGAGAAGATGTGATTAGTTTAATTACATTTAAGTTTGTGAATTTAAGAGTAATTGATGTCATTTGGAGATAAAATTTAACGTGGAAGACTACTTTCTTATAAGTTTTGGGTTTCAATATTAGTTTGGATTATATTGAAGGATTTTAAGGATAATTAATTATTGAATGGTATTTATTTAACTTTGTGGTATCGTTGGTTTAATTTTAGAAATTAAGATTTGTGTTTTTTTCACTAATGGAATATCCATTTGGGGGATCATCAGATATTATACTAACCATTTTGGTTTTGATTAATCTCTAAAGACAAGATAAATATATAGTTTATCCTACATGGATCATCTATTTCTATATAAGTTTATTCTAGCTCTTCCATTGTGACCAAGTCTTCTTGAATACTCATTGGTCAAAAAAATGAGTTAGTGGTAAAAATTTATTAAAGAATAAAACACTACTTAAAAAGTAAGTATATCTCTTTATTTTCTTAGTCAATATTGAAAATTAATTATTCGTCCTTATGTAATGTAACTTAAAACAAAAAATGTTGTCCGTTTACTTTTCCTACTGGGAGACTAATGACCGTTTGTCCCAATGAAAGTTTTTGGTTTTATTATTGTTAACTTTCTCTTGATCATGTTTTCTATCCCTATACATCAGAACTTGACACTTATTTTATCATCCATATCCATGTTTTTCTACATGTAATCCTAGAATACGTTATCTCGGGTGACCTTTGTACTTCTCTTTCTTTCTTTTAATGTGAATGTTTTATTGAATCTATTTCTGATGTGGGACTTTCCCTTATATTCCAATGCCCAATTTTAAAAATTGTGAGGATGCAATTTATTGAAGGAGGGTAGAATGTAACACCCCAAGATTCCATGATACGCTTCTCTTTGATTAATAAAGTAGTGTGTGTTGTACGCAACTTCGAGTTCTAACACAGCTCGACCAATCAAAGTAGCTATTATGAATAGTAATAACCACTTTTTGAAATTTTATAAATTCTATCTCTCAAAATGGACTTCATTTTGGGACTCAGAATATTGAAATTATCCTAGGGTAAAATTTTGGTACTTTTCGGATAACTTTCATATTTTGATGAATAGTAAAAATTACTAAATTTTAATTAAAAACAACTTTTTTAATTGAAATAATTAATATTGATAGATTATGAATTTGAGTGGTTTTAAATAATAATTAGAATATATTTTTACAATTTTATAAAATTTTGGTCATTGGACATAATTTCACATTTAAACCAGACATAAATAAGTGTTAATCTTTTGATAGTTAATATCTCTTAAAAACACGCTTTTTTGTTTTAACAACGGGAATTAATTTTAAATTAATTTCTACCACTTATGTGTTTTGAATTTGGAAAAATGGATTCCATATTTGGAATCAGGATGTCCAAATTGCGTAAATAGGAAACTTTTATTTTTAGACATTTTGAATACTTCGGTAAATATTTTATTTACCATGGTTAAAGGGTAAATTTGGTAAATAAGGGTTAAAAAATAATATTATAATAATACTAAATTACCCTAAAACATGTCCTAACCTTATTGGTGGATACATGTCCGACCATGGACATATTTGGGTCGATTTTGGGACCCCATGGAGCCGCTTGTAATTGATAATGACACATTATTTTAATTAAGTTAAAATAAATACAAAAATGACATATGCATATATCTTTTAGAAAAACAATCATTACATAGGGTTATATTTGTTGTATTTTCGACTATAAATATTAATTATAAAGATAAAAATATTTCCTACATAATGGTAATTTATTTTTAGTTTTTATTCATTAAATAATTTAATTTATTTATGACACAATGGTGATGCAGTAATTACCTAATTAATGAAAAATTAGAATAATGGATATTATAAATACTCAAATAAATGTAATTTGAGACTTTTTATAAATACAAATAATTTATAGGTTACTATAACATGTTAGGATTTATTTAATTAACTTTTATCTTAGTAATCATTCTGTTATGAGTTTTACAAAAATAAAATATTGAATACCTTCAAAATTGACATAAAAGAGTTTTTAAAAAAAATATTATATTATTAATTGTTACTGAATTCCTAAAAATCTAAGGTTCAGCCAAAAGACTTATATCATGATAGTTGAATCATTAATGGACCAATTAGGAGGTCTCTTGGATGTATATAGTATGTTTATTAACCATATAATATAAAAATACAAAGATACATTGTAAAAGTGAAACTAATTAACTAAGAGTTAATACTTAAAGATAAGGTTAATATAGTAAGTCAAACATGTCTAAATCCTATTGGTTGAGTGTTTTTAGGCCTATACCACCTTAACCTTTAAATAATCCACTTTTAATCCATTATAAACCGAATATGAATTTATTATAAAATAATATTTCTAGCTTTTCCAAAGGTGCCCCTCACCCCTCTTATAAAAGGGAACTCCCCCACCTCATTAATTCACACCTTCAAAGCCTTTTAGTTTGGCCAAAACCTGCACAAATACTCTCTAAACTTCCCTCACTTCATCCTAGAGGCCTTCCTTTAGGCATAAATCCATCCTAAGAATCCATTTTGATCAAATCAATTGGAAAACCCGAAGAACAGGTAATGATTTCACCACCCTTTTTCAAGTTCCTTTCTTCATCGACTTCTTATTATTTCTTATTACCATTATAAAATAACAACTACAGTATATTATATATACATTGGTGTTATTATAAACATTTTACGACCATATTTCAGTATTCTATCCATCCTTTGAATGACATTTCACCATACGTGCGTACGTACGGCTTACCATCTCCACGACGTGGTGTAATTGTTTTTCAAAACATTCTTTTTTGGATGGGTATAATAATGATGTCTAATTCATGTAAATAATAAATATAACATGATAATTATTCTGTATATATGATATACCATCCAATTAAATATTATTTTAATATCCAAAGAATGATATTGTCGCTCGTGCGTACGTACGGACTACCGTCTCCACGAACGCGATGAGATTCATTCTCCATCGTGTCCATTCAAGACTAATTCTCATTTAATGATTAAAAATAATGTTCAAATATTTGATATCATTCTGGATATGAATAATATACATCCCAATAATAACAAATATGGATCACATGACAATGAATATAATGGAAAATAAACCTGTTAACACCCGAAACAACGATAATTCTACGATATTATTAACAAATCAATGTTAAAAGATCATACATGATATCATATTAATGAAAATGATTATTTTATAATTCAATAAAAATTATTGAACCATTATAAAGGAGGGTATCCTACCCTCGAGCAAGGAAAAAGTACAAAGTAATGGGTTTCATATCTCACTTTTAATTCCGTGAGATTTCCATTATTCACCACTTATTTATTGCATGTGGTGTGTGTGCTATCCATGATTGTATTCATTATGTAATATAATTTAATTTATAGATATTTACATCATAATTTTATGATCCTTCTTTCATGGTTGTCTGTTTCGTAAGTTACCAAATTGATAAGGGAATTTCATTTTTCAATTTCCACTCATTCGTCTTTACGCATACTTCATTGATTATTTTACTCCAAGATTATGTGTGGAATCACTATTCATTTTCTTATGTCATAATTTCCACTCCCCTTTCTATGGATATAATTTTGATACACATAATCTCTCCATTGATAAATTCTCAAGTGATCAGTATGAACTTGATAAGAGTAATTTTTACTCAATCTCGATTTGTTGAGTTAAACATCCAATTCATTGGTGTTGTTTTTACAAGAGTATGTGTGAATGTCCTTTGATTGTTTTACACTAAATATCAAATCATATTATGTTTATTTTTATTTTTCAAACATAATTATGTCGTTGATTTATCCTTAACCTAAGGATACATTTTTTATGACAAATTTCATCTCAATTTACATTCCATTGAGACTTCATTGTTGTTATACGCCAATTCACTTTTATATGGTGTATATATTGTACTTTGAAAAAGTATATCATGAATCCCTATATTCTCATGATATTAAAATGTATTTATTAACTCAATTATTTTTATTCAAGTGTCTCTCTTTTGGTTAAAAAGTCTACCTAAAATATCATTTGAAATGTTTTAAAGATCTATTATTCCAAATATTTCTCATTAATGTCCATGTTTTAAATATAGTTTTAAGGATTTATTTATATGGACATTAATGTTTTCAAATCAAAATTCCTTTTAAAAGTTTCAAATTGGTATGGGACACTTTGATTCAAAAATCCATTTTTAAATGCCTTCTTAACATATAGTGTGACTTTTAAAAGATTTCATGAAAAAGGAGGATATTTCCCTTTAATAGTTTTGATGACTATTTCCATCTATGTCAATATCCTTCATTATTCTTTATTGAGATTAATCTGATACAATACAATCATCCGTATTTTATCGAATGAGTTATTTTTGACTATGGGTGTGCTATTTTTTTTACCATTCATGGTTTGTCGATTAAGTATTGACATTTCATATGCTAGTTTTAATACGAATTTTTATGTCATATTTCAAACTTTTCATATAAGGAATGAATTGGACTTAGTAAGTGTTGGGTGGAGCCTGCTATAGCTCCTCGATGCATCGGTAGGTCTCATGTGACAAACTAGTGTCTTGGCACGAGGCCTTGACAAAATCTTATTTGTAGTCTTGGCACGAGGCCTTGGCTACGTGGTTATGATAGTCTGTAATTATGCATTCCATCATTATGAATGTGGTTATTGATATTCCATGTGATTGTTCGACTAGTATAATATCCATGTGAATAAGTAAATGGAATTATTTCATTTTATCATTTCCATATTATGCTGATGTTCTAGTTTAAAAGGCTTCTGTTTTATTTATAAATTGTTTTAAGTGTTCATGAATATCTATGAAAGCTTCTTCTATATTGTTATCCTTACTGAGCATCTAAGCTCACCCCCTTTCAATGTTTTATTTTTCCCAGGATGTGAGAAAGTAATTTATGAATGACCTGCAGGGATAGTATGAGGGGATATGAAGACAAGATGTTGTTGTAGTTTTTTACCTTATGATGTAATGTAAGACTTGTGAATATATCTAGTGTTTCCAAGACTACTAAACTAATCGGCCTTTCGAGACGTGATCTTTTGTGATCATTCCAATGTTATGTAATAATGCACCGACCCTGGGTAACTGGGGTCAGGGCGTTACATAAATGCCTGGGGAAACAAAGTGTGAGCATACTTTAGAAATCTTCGGAGTACACGACATGTTCAGTGGGCCACACATTATGTAGAATCCGCTTTACATGGTTTCTAGTTAGGCATGCTATGTACGGGGTACACGGTCGAACCCCAACCCGAAGGGACTATACGCCATGTCTAGTGGACTCCATGGCGTGTAATCTGGAAATTGCATGCCATATATTCCTGGTAAACACATGAAGTCATTTAAGACATTGTAAGACTCGAACACACTTCTTGGTTTTGCCGGACCGGTCTGAAGCAATGAATCATGACTACATGGCATTTACTACCGAATAAACACTGTGTGTTCTGGTGTTGTACGTCAGGGAAGCTATGGCACCTCCGGATGAGTTCATCTATTTTATTTAAATCAAAATTAAAAGAAAAGAGTGTTTTGGTAAGGTGAATGTGAAACAAAAGAGGATGAATAGATCTCAAGAATCATATCTTCAGAATGATTATCATGAATTGAAAAAACAAAATTATTAAATGTGTATGTAATAAATGAAATATTTATATAATCATAAACTATGATGTAACTGCTCTGCTACCACTTGAAGGTTCCAGGCGCAGCGGAAGCTTGTTGGGACGGAACCCATTTTGGAATTTTACCATGATCAATGATTATTCTGGGATCAATATGACAATGAACACCAGTCTCCATGGAATATAATCAATGATTTTTGATAAAGAAGGAAGAGGCCGAAAACCTTTTGAGATGATCTTTCACATTCTGTTTATAATTAATTTAATTAATTTCATAATGAAAAATAATACCTAGATATTTGGTATTTTTATTTATTGATGATGTCATCATCTAGAGTGACCCTTCTGGATTATCTTATTGCACCTGTAAGGATCCAAACTATAATCCCCCTAGTGGTGATCCACATGTGCTCTGATGGCCTCTGATCAACGTCGCTCATTCTCTGAGTGCTAGCGTGTCGAAGTGAGTGTCTTCATCTAGTCATTCTTGATCGATTTTTCTTCAGACTTGAAGAACGCCTCTTATTCATGAGAGGGGTAGGTAGAGGATTAAACAAAGAAATTTTTTAGCTCAACAATTCTCAATTCACTAGTTGTACGATTCAGTGTCATGTGGTGTCTGGAAAAATAACCATACTTGTCTATTTATATTCATGGATCTTCAGTTATAATATATAATTGCATAAAATCAATTAAATGCACTAATGAACTTAGAGAAAACCCATGCTCATGATAATAATACCACATCATAATTTATGGTGCTTCAAATTGTACAGAATGGTATTTTAAATAAAATTCTGGGTCACAAAATAATATCAGCATCATTATTATTTTAACTAGTGTGGACTTGTTAAATAATTATTTAGCATCTTTCAAACAATTATTTTAGCACCAAACTAGCCTTGGTCAGCTTGACCTCCACATCCATTTATTTAATATCTAAAAAAATAAATAAATAATTTATTCGCTTAAATAAATATTTTATTTACAAACTAGTAAATAAATATTTATTAAATGTTCAATAAATAAATAAATAAATTTTATTTAAATAATTCTATGATTTTAACTTGAATAAAATTATTCCATGGTCTTGAAAATAATATTTATTTCATTAATTAAATTCAAATAGAATTTAACTGAGACCACCAAAAAACATAGTGTCTGACCCTCTAGGATTCTTTCTCATTGGCATTAGGCGGGCTTGCCTAAAATCTAAGAGTATTGCCTAGCAACGGTTCATGGAACCCAAGAGAAAGAATGTAATGGCATAACAATGACATCCACATACGAATGATAACTAAGTAATGTAGTCCCTTTATCTCAATATCTCATCAAGCATGTTTCATGATAGTTTCATTAACTTTTATGCTTGATACTTCATTCTTTCACTACCTGAAATAAACTCATCGTTGCACCATGGCCATGGAATTTCCCATGAAGGTTTTATTTCAATCAAAAGGCTGAGATATAAACTTCTCTAAATGGAAGGGACAAATCATTCCTCGACTTATCCAATAATAATATGCCACTCGTGATGCACCAAACGTACCCTACTTCCAACCAACTATCTGCAGGACAGTTTTAGTCAGTAAATCAATGTGTGTGAGTCGTGACAGATATTAATGATAATCTTAATGTCTATGTATAATTATACATTCTCGTCGATATAAATATCTGATGACACCAAAACATGTGGAATTCCTATTGTTGGCTCTGTTCACATAATCACCTATCTTGGAGATTACCATGTGCGAACTTTATGAGAGGAAGTCTCATATGTTTACAACTACTAATACATGGCAGTCTTTATGCAATGTGTCCCATCGTAGAAGTCATCCAACCATAGAACTATATTTAATAATATTTTTATAGCATTTCAAGGTTCTCATCATAGCGGGGAACTTCCATGAACTTAACAATGCAACAACTACTCTAGGAAATTATTACATCATTGTCATGTAGAACAACGAAAAATATGTTATAAACTGTTTAATATTTATATAAATTAAATGTCTACGTAATCAAAGTACAAAAAGTTGGTTCTAGAACACCAACTCTTGTATCTTATTGACCCCTATTGACTATTACTGTCGAAGGCTAACAATCACATCTCTTGATGGGGACACCTATGATCACTGTGGTAATATGATATCATGGTAGTTTGTGAATGTAAAACCCTGAGATTTTATGACAAATGTTTTGTTTTTATGTATTATGTTATACGCAACACCAAAGGAATCTTTCACTACACACAACATTGTCTTGGCTTGCATTACACGCAAGAGCAACCTTCCTTGATATATTGTGTTGTATGCAATACCGTGTTTCACTAAACGACGATATGTTATTAATATATTATATAAACTAGCTGTTACGAATAGTAATACCCACTTCTTCAATTTTTATAAATTTTATCTTTCAAAATGGACTTCATTTTTTATTCGGAATATCAAAATTAGCTTACGGTGAATTTTTGGTATTTTCCTGAAAACATACAATTTTTTATGAATATTGAAAACACTGAGTTATAGTTTAAAACCAAATTTTTATTTAAATAATTATTTAATTTATTTAACGTAAAATTAGATAAATAATACATATATATGTTCAATTTAATTAATTGGAGTCATTTTATAATAATTTTAGACATATGAAAATTTTATTGAACTTTTTACCGTCTTTTACCCACCTCCTAGGAGAATTTTCATATTTACATAAAACATAACTTTACCGCTTTTGTGAGTGGAATTTCAAAAATCTGTGAGACATGGTTAATATTAGTAAGTAATATTTGGTTCATTAAGATAAAAATAATTTTTGTGGAATAGTAACTTTTTACTTTAATTTACCAAAGTTAAAAGTAAATAGGGTAACTAAGGGTAAAAATGATATTTGTATTACCCTAACACATGTCCTAATTATATTGGATAAGTTTAATTTGACCAAAACCAACCTCATGAATAACATATGACCATTAACATCCACTTGGATTAGATTAGGACGTTTATTATTATTTAATTCAAAGAAGAGTTAATAGAATTAAAATCAATGTTTAATAAGTAATGCATATTTAATAAATGTTTATACATAAGATAAATTCGACTATAAATATTCATTGGAAAGCTAAAAATATTTTCTACATAATGATTTTTTATTTATAATTTTTAGACATTAAATAATTTAATTTATATATGACACAATGTGGATGTAGTAATTAACTTATTAATAAAATATTAATATAATTGATATTATAAATACCCAAATAAATGTAATTTGAGACTTTTTATAAATTAAAATAATTTTATTGGTTAATATAACATATTAGGGTTGGTTAGATGAATTTTTTTCTAAGTAATAATTCTATTATGAATTTATCAAAAACAAAATACCGAATAGTGTCAAAATTGACATAAAAGAGTTTTTAAAACAAACATTAAATTATTAATTGATATTATATTCCTAAAAATCTTATGTTCGGAAAAAATAATTATATTATAATATATATGACACTAATAAACCAATTGGTGTTCGATTTTAAGTTTATAGTAAGTTTATTATCCATATAGTGTAAGAATATAAGAAGACACGGTAAAAGTTAAATTATTTACCTTGGAGTTAAATATAAATGATTAGGTTATAATGGAAACCTAAACTTGTCTAAAACCTATTGGATGAGAGTATTTCGATGCCTCCACACCCAAGCCTCGAAATAAGTCACTTTGGTGAAATTATAAACCGAATATAAATTTATTATAAAATAATATTTTAAGTTTTTTCTAAGGTTCCCCTCACCCCTCTTATAAAAGGGAATCCCCCCTTCTCTCTAATTAAAACCTCCCAATCCATTTGGATCATCCGAAACCTTCCAAAATACCCTCTCAACTTTCCTACCATCTTTTTATAGGCCTTAATTTAGTCATAAATCCAACATAAGGAGCTTTTTTCATCAAATCAAAAGGAAGAACCCGAGGAAGAGGTAAATATATCACCACCTATTTCATGTTCCTTTATTCTTCCACTCTCTCCTTCTTTGTTATTTCCATTCTAAAATACTCACTCTAGTAATTTATATATACTGTGATGTTATTATAAAAATGGTACATCCATATTAGTTATTTTATCTATCCTACGAATGAAAATTTCACCACACGTGCGTACGTATGGCTTACCATCTCCACATCGTGGTGTAGTTTGTTATTCAAACATATCATCATTTTGATGGGTATGATAATGAGTATAAATGATATAAATAATAAATATAACATTATTTTGATTATTTATATATGATATAACATCCAATTATATACTATTTTAATATCAAAAGAATGATATCATCGCTCGTGCGTACGTACGGCCCGTCATCTCCACGATGTGATGTGACTCCTTCTACATGATCTTTATTGAATAATGATTATATGAATGAATTTAATGAATAAATATTTTATATATTACACTAATATCATTCTGTAAATGATTTACCTAAAACCTAAAAACAGGGATAAGAATTTATTCCACAAAACATGGATAAGAACATAAAGCAATGAACACCCGAATAACTAGTAGCAATGAAATATTACTAATAAGAATATAAGAATATGACCATATATGATATCATAACAATGAATATGATTATGTAATAATTCAATGATATTATTTAAATCATTATACAGGAGGTTCAGATATGTACGAAGCATATTGGACCTAAGGTAAGGGAAAATCTCACAATATCATTTTTATCTGAGTTTGTTAATACTTCAGAATTTACTGGGGAATATTTATCATCAACATCCATGTTTCCCCAATATGTAATATTATTTATATCCTCCTACAATTTTTTAAATTCATTTTTACATATTGGTGAAATTTTAGTAAAAGATGTGAAATGAATCTTTTGTCATTTTCAGTACGAGATACTTTTAGACTTTTCCTGCCAAAGTACGAGAAGATTGTTTTTTTAACTTATACGGAATGAATGGATTTTTATGATTTCATAGAACATTATTTCCATGAATCTTCCTTTACATGTTTTCAAGATTATTTTTAATTAACTTCTTTTTTTTTAAATTTTATAACATGTTAAGAATGGAAAAATGTTTTTGAAGTAGAAACGATATTTTAATCAAGAATGGAGTTCAACTGTTTTATAAAAATTGTTTTCCATCTCAGATAATATAGGGTTTTTTTTCTATCCCTATTTTTACATTGATTTGATTATGTTATGATGGAATTATTTTTTTTATGAAGTCCCCTTATCTTATAAGGATTATTTTGTTATGGCATGATGTTTAAGAAGTACATTTTTATTACATGGGTTATGATATGATATATGATTTATGATTTTGTGGTATACATAAGAATAGTTTCATTATGAGATGGGTGGGACATATATATCCATCCAATTAATTGGGTAAAGATTTATATCTCATGATATAGACATCGCTGCAAAGACAAGTTAATCTGGTTCTGTGATACAGGATTGGAACGAGGAGTGAACTCGGTTCAGAAATGGACTTTGTCTGCTATGATAGTCTTGGAAATGAGTCTTGACTAAAATTAAATGATTTTCTATGATTATGTGTGTATTCCACAAAGTTTATTGTTTTATGTTATGATAATTAATATTACATTTCACTACTATGATTTATCCCATGTTATGATATTATGATCTCTTTTGTAGGCTATGATTTTCAAAATTTTAGGTTCTTATGAATATGATATGATTGATATTTTCTTTGTTTACCATTACTGAGCATTTGAGATCACCAGTTTGTATGATTTATTTTCCCCAGGGAATGAAGAAAGTTATTAAGTAGGATATACCAAAAGGGACTCTAGATATGATGAAATAAATGGGAGACAATGTAGAAGCTTTATGAACCAGATGTTTATGTTTCCCAGTTTCTAAAGAAAATATACCTATACGGTCCAATCATTGTTTGGTTATATGTTTTAATAAGTATGCCTCAATTCTGAATGAATAACAATGTATATAAAGTATGGTTTGTTATAGTTGGTATTAGGGGAAGGGTATAGTCAACCTTTAGAAACTAGGATGTGAATGCCTTAGTAAGAACCCTTCGGATATGTCTAAGCATATAACACAATATTAGTGTTTTAGAAAAGGATATGAATAACCTATGATAATACCTGAAGGGTGAAATTTTATTCGTGATTATGTGGTTTTCCTATTATTATAAGTGTTTCTCTCACTATGCTTATTGGTTTTAGTCAATGGATGGAAGCCGATGGAACTGTGTTAATGCTGAATTTGATGGGAAATGAAATGATTGTCCCCCCTTAGCAACTAAATTTTATGGGAGAAGGAATGAAAATTATTGTAGCCATGCTCACACAACTTTCTAAAGATATGAATCTTGCAGGACTTCCAAACGAGCAAAGGAAAGAGAAAAATTCTATTGAATCCTTCATGAGGCAGCGTCCACCCTCATTCAGCGGGTCTACTGAACCATTAGTGGTTGAACAACGGATCAGTACCACTGAAAAGATATTTTCAGTTCATCTATGATCTGAACATGATAAATTAATCTTAGCAGTATATCATTTGGAAGTTGAAGCTGATCAATGGTAGAATCTTATCAATAATATGAGGCAAAGAGACGAAATTGAGTCCATGTAATGGGATGAGTTCATGAACATATTTCTCAATATGTACTTCCCTTGTATTCTTCAAACAAAGATGGAGAAGGAGTTTCTTAAACTAAAGCAAAAGGATGAGGAATCTGTTGGTACCTACGAAGAAAATTTTACAATACTTGCAAGGAATGATTTCGGAATTATTATCCAACCTGAGAGTAAGATCAATTGATTCTTTAGTGTCATAAAACCATGTCTTTGTAGGGCATTAGCCATAAGGGACTTCAATAGCTATAAAAAATTGTTCGATATTCTCTCAAGGTTGAGATGGAGATTGGAGTAACCCATCAGTCTTATTGGTTTGATAAGAATAGGAAAATGGAATTAAAAGGGAAATATAAAGACCACACTGAAAATAAGATGATTTTTCCCATATTCTCATATTTTGGAAAGAAGCTTAGAGGGAATTCTCTTAAAGGGACAAGTAAATGTTTCAAATGTGGAAAAGAAGGTCATCGGGCATTTGAATGTCACAATGATGAGAAAAATATATCTAGTGATGTGAACAAATAAAAGTCTACATAGAATGCACCTCCTACACTTCAATGTTACAAGTGCAAGAAAATGGGGCATTATGATAATCAATGCCCTAATCCAAGGGTTGTTTATGATGACCGAAGTCAACAAACCCTTAAGGCCAAAGACAAAGGAATGTCACATGCAATTTCTATCAGCGATGTGGAGTACGATAACGAAGTGGTGAAAGGTATACTTACCATGTAACACCCCAACCCCAGTTACCCAGAGTCAGTGCATTATTATGAAACATTGGCATGATCACAAAAGATCATGTCTCGAATGACCGATTAGTTTAGTAGCCTTGGAAACACTAGATACTTTCATAAATGTTACATTACATCATAAAGTGAGAATATAAAATAACATAGTCTCCATAGTCCACACTCATATCCCCTTCAGACTATCCCTGCAGGTCAGTCATAAAATAATTCTTCACATCCTGGGAAAAATAAAACATAGAGAGGGGTGAGCTTAGATGCTCAGTAAGGATAACAATATAGCGGAAACTTTTAAAAATAAACATAAACATTTAAGATATGTATAACTAAAACAAATGCTTTTTAATCTTTAACATCAGCATAATATGGAAAAAATAAAATGAAACAATTCCATTTACTTATTCACATGGATATTCTACTGGTCGAATAATCACATTCAATATCAATAACCACTTTCATAATGATGGAATGTTTAATGCCAGACTATCGTAACCACATAGCCAAGGCCTAGTGCCAAGACTACAAATAAGATTTTGTCAGGGCCTCGTGCTAAGACCCTAGTTTGTCTCATGAGACCTACTGATGCATCGAGGAGCTATATCGGGCTCCACCCATCACTTATTAAGTCCAATGCATTCCTTTTATGAACATGTTTAAACATATCATAAAATATAACATAATCGTATCACATAAAACAAGCATAAAGGAAATATAAAATTTCCACATTTCAATCACAAGATATCAATACAACACATTGATATAATAAAAACATTATCAAAACCATTTTCAATACCAATATAAAAGAAAAGTAAAACATGGTATTTATTTTTCATTTAAAAAAATTTATGGCTTGTAGAGGAAGCCGAAACTCAAATAATGGTCACGGTGGCGGAGAAGTTGTTGTCGCCACATACGTAAGACAAAACATTCCGTTTTATGTTTAGTAAAAATTCTTCGTATAAAAATATTCCTTTTTAATAAAAGTAAAACTCAAAGGAGTTTATACACCATATAAAGGAATGTTGTGTATAAAACAAAATACGCCTCAATGAAAGGAGATTGAGAAGAAGTCCTTTATCTCATGTCCAACTTGACTCGATCATTCTTTAATCTCCTGAATAATAAAATAGAGTTAATTTATACTGGCTTAAGAACATTTTTCATGTTCATTATTCTTTTTATATCACTTATTACCATGTTATGAACATTATGTAGTCATTTAAGTTAATAATGGTCGTTTTGTCGATCTTTGGTACTTGAGTCAACAATAAACTTCTTATAATTACAAGTTGTTCATGTGGTAAAATATCCATTATCTCTAGAATTATATTCATGATATAGATATCATATATATCATATATATCCATTATATTCATGCATTTATAATATTACATAACATTTAGATGTAATAAATGAAATGCACCGTTCATGGAGACGGTAAGCCGTACGTACGCATGAACGCTACTTTCATTTATATTTCATATTTAATGGAATGGAATCATAATGATATGAAGTTATATTATAATTATAGTATAATATCATATATAATATCATTCACTTCATCCTTTATAGGTCCCACATATGGCATTAACGATTCAAATCACTTTGAGGGGCGGTAGTCCGAACTTCCTAAAATGAAATTATCACGTTTACCCATAATGGAAATCATAAAGTTATGCCATAAATGAAAAATACAGGAGCATAAAGAAAACATAAACATAATATATATCATATATACAATAGTTTTCTCATAATGGCCACTATGAGAGGTGTTAAAATAAGATTTAACAATCATCGTTTCGTGAGGCATTAATTCACCACCCACAGAAACAGTATGTTCTTTAACCATTAGATGGAGGTGTGTGTAGGTGTAAATCAAATACTTCTCATAAAAATATCCTAGTATATTTCATATACGGATGTTGTTACAAAATAATGGAATAAAAGGGTTTAATGTGTTGGAGAAGCAAAATAAAACAAAAGAACATAAGAGAAGACATTACCTTAAAATCGGGTAACTCATTTTGATTTGAGCCAAAGTCTTCCTTGGGAAGACTTCTGCCCAATGTGAGGCTTCCAGGAAAAAGAGAGGGAATTTGAGAGAGTATTTGGGAAGATTTTGGTGGATCCAAATGGCTTTAATGGTGTGAATAAGGTGGTAGAGATGCGGGCCTTTTATAAGAGGAGAGGAGGGCCTCTTTTGGAAAGATTGAAATGTTACTTTATTATGAAATGCTTTTCGGATTTTAAAGGACCCAAAATGATATATTTCGAGGATAAGGTGATAAGGGTTCGAAATCAACCCATACAATAGGTTTTAGACAAGTGTAAGTCTTAGATTTTACAATATCTTTTAATTTTATTTAAATCGTTCATTAATAAGGTAATCACTGCATCATCATGGTGTCAAAAATAAATTTTTTTATTTAATGTCTAAAAATTATTAAAAAATTATGAAGATGTATTAAATATCTTTATCTTTACATGGAATATTTATATCTTAAAGGTTAACTTATATAACCCCATGTAATAATTGTTTTAGTAAAACAACACATGTTTGTGACACTTTTATTTTTACTTTAAATAAAAAGTTATTAATGTCATTTTCTTACCCAAGTGGCTCCATGGGGTCCCCAAGTTGACCCATGAATTGTCTTGGTCGGACATGACTTACCAAATAAGTGTAGGACAAGTCTAAAGGTAATTTCATATTATTATAACATTATATTTATCTTAAATTAAACTATTTACCTTTAATCACGATTAATAAAACATAAAAGTTACTATTAAACAAAAATTAATTTCATCCCATTGAACCAAATTTTATTTACTAATGAAAACCATGTATGTTAGATTTTTTAAATTCAATTCACAGAAGTGGTAAAGATTCATTTAAACGAAAAAACAGTTTTTAAATTACCACTTAGTGGTTTCACTATTCATCAAAAATTGATGTTTTTTAGAACAATACCTAAAATTTAGCCTAAGCTATATTTGATATTCCAAATTCAATGATTATTTCTATTTTAACAAATTTATAAGATATAAGTTTCATTAATTAATTCCCGTTGTCAAAAAAAATAGCGTGTTTTTAAGAAAGAATATCAATCAAAAGATTGACAATTGTTTATATCTAATTTCAAAGTGAAATTAATTATAATGACAACCATTGGATAAAATGGTAAAAGTATATTATAATTATACTTTAAAATCACTCAATTTTATAATTTATCACTATAAATTATTTTTATTAAAAATGTAGTTTTTCAGTATTTGTCACTATTCATCGAAAATTTGAAATTCTCGGAAAAATACCAAAAATTCAACATAGGCTAATTTCGATATTCCAAATCCAAAAATTAAGTCCATTTTGAAATATAAAATTTATATATTTCCAAAAGTGTGTATTACTATTCATACCGGTTACTTTGATTGGTCATGGTGTGTTAGATTCTCGAACTTGTGTACAATGCAAGCTATTACATTATTGAAATAGAAGCGTACTATGGAAGAATGGGGTGTTACATTATAAATTCCTTTAATAAAATTCATCCTCGCAATTTGAAATTATTCTTTGAAAATAAAAGGTTGAGTGTAGAAGATACCTTTGTGGAAAACCCACATCAGAAATAAGGTTAATAAAATTTAGCTTTAATAAGAGGGAAAGGGAAATGAAAAAGTTACCACCAAATTATGATCTCGATTAGGAGAACATTAGTGGAAATTAAAGAGAAAAAACTGGAGGAAAACATAAATATTTGTAGGGAGTGATTGAGGTCATCAATCACAAACAATTGTAAAATTGAGGGCCTCAAAGCCTTCAATCTATGTTGATTTAAAATATCATCAGTTCAACAAAATATAATGTATGAAGATAACACATTTTTGTTTTAATATTATATTTATCCTAATCGTACAAGGTTCTAAATATTAACACAAACCATTTAGATTAGGAAAACTATTTTTTAATAACTAGGGACTTCATGTAGGCTAGTGGTAGGTAATAAAGGCTTGCCGCACTATGGTTGTGGGTTTTATTCCTGCAGCTTTGTCCAACGCGATGGGTTATCGCCCAACCTGCAGGTTGTACTTTTCCTAAAACTGTAGTACTATAATATTCCAAAAATAATCTTCAGAATTGGTTTAACCTTAAACAATACTATCCAAATTTCAACTTAATCCATTCCAACCTTTATAGTTATCCAAAATACCTCTGTCCGGACTTTATCTAAAAGGTCTCTAAATTCCAAAATCAATTGTAACATCAGATTCCCCAAACAAAGTAATGTTTCTCTTATTGTCACATAATAAAAATATGATTACCTTCATCATATTAAAACCTTAATGAAAACAACAAGTATTGCAGTACAATCCTTAAATATATCACATTATTCTTATAACCAGAATATATTACATGAGTCCAAAAGCACCAATATATTAATTATTCCACTTCAACTGTAGTAACAGCATAAGATTGTCCTTGATCCCTTAGCCTTTTATAAGGTATGTTTCTCTGATGCTTAGGACAGTCATTTTCATAATGCCTCATTTCCCTACAATTATAGCATTCAACATTGATAGCCTCTTTCTTTCCCTTGCAATCACGGGCATGGTGACCTTTCCCTCCACATTTGTAACAAACATCCATTCCTTTTAGGCAAGTATCGGGGTGATTCTTCACACAATTATCACATAATGGAAAATCCTTCTTTCTCTTTTTCCCTTTATCTGTCTCTTGTTCCACCATTCTATTCTTCTCTGGCTTTACTTTATTGTCATAAGATTTAGATATTTCCTTTTCTGTCTAGATAGCACACGAGACTATATCTTCATACGATGTGAAAGATTGTGAGACTAAGGCTCAACGAAGAAACGGTTTTAACCCATAAAAGAAATGATCAATCTTATTTCTTGGGTTATGTATATAATCTGCTTCATGCATCATTAACTGTGTAAAGTTAGACTCATACTATGAAACATTCTCGTACTCCTTTTTCCTCAGACTCAGAAATTGTCTTTCCATATCTGCTCGATGGTCATGAAGAAATTATTTCTCTAAGAAAATCTCTTTAAACACTCTCCTTTCCATACATCATACTTATTCATATTCCTTTGTATTTTGAATCAATG
Source organism: Viscum album (assembly GCA_963277665.1). Taxonomy (NCBI): domain Eukaryota; kingdom Viridiplantae; phylum Streptophyta; class Magnoliopsida; order Santalales; family Viscaceae; genus Viscum; species Viscum album. The sequence continues at coordinate 1,817,738,116 of OY728156.1, forward strand.
AACACCATTTATCAGAGTCTCCAATGAGGTGGTAAACTGCCACGACAACCTTTTCCCTTTCACTAATCCATAAAGCTTGAAATATTTTCTCTAAAGAATTTATCCATTGCTCAGCTACTAATGGATTTTTACCCCCATTAAATGTTGGTGGTTGTTGCCTCATGAAGCGGTCTAACATTGATCCTCCACTCTGTGGATCATGGTGCTCCATACGGGTAAAGCTATTATTCATAACCTGAGTGAGTTGTCCCAGTTTGGTAATAAGCTGATCAGCACCAGTTTTATCACCAGCTCCACTATAATTATCATGAGCCGGAGGGAAATCCCTTTATGGAGTGCATGCATTGAAACTGTTTCCATTCGTTCCACTAGGATCCATTTTTAAACAATGGCATAAACTAGATTAGTTTATGAATTGAAATACAAAATAACAAACTTGCAAAACACCTAACATAAATTGAACAGTTTATGGATATAATCCATAATCATAAAAATGTTTTCTTTGAGGAAGTATATACGCATAAACCCTTTATAATGGTTTTAATAGAAATTTTGAATTATCCTAATCATATCCCCCAGGAGTGTCATAACCAAGAGTGTAGCAAGGGCCGTTGTCTTGCACCAGTTCCCATTCGAGTCTAGCTCAAAGCGGTGTTTTCTGGTTTTACCCCTAGGTACATCTGTGCCAGAGCCGCCTCTACCTGCTTGTATCTAGACAGGGATGTATTGCTCAAAATACTCACAAAATCCCTAAAATACAAAAATTCTAGTATGTTCTTCTTTACTAATCCTCAAAGTCTATCTTAGGGATATGTTCTCTAATCAGTTTTTATCTAAATCTAGCTTCCAAGTTTAGTACTAAACTGCCTCTGATACCAACTGTAATGCCCCGACCCCAGTTACCCAGAGTTGGTGCATTATTATGTAACATTGGCATGATAAAAAAAGATCAAGTCTGGAAAGACTGATTAGGTTAGTAGCCTAGGAAACACTGGATACTTTCATAAATGTTACATTACATCATAAAGTGAAAAACTACAATAACATAATCTCCATAGTCCACACTCATATCCCCTTCATACTATCTCTGCGGGTCAGTCATATAATATTTGATAACATCCTAGGAAAAATAAAACATATAAAGGGGTGAACTCAGATGTTCAGTAAGGATAAAAATATAGCAGAAAATTTCATAAATAAACATAAACATTTAAGAAATGTATAATTAAAACAAAAGCCTTTTAAACTTTAACATCAGCATAATATGGAAAAAATAAAATGAAATAATTCCATTTACTTATTCACATGGATATTATACTAGTCGAATAATCACATTCAATATCAATATCCACTTTCATAATGATGCAATTCATAATTCTTGACTATCATAACCACGTATCCAAGGCCTCGTTCCAAGACTACAACTAAGATTTTGTCAAGGCCTCGTTCCAAGACACTAGTTTGTCTCATGAGACCTACTGATGCATCGAGGAGCTATAGTGGGCTCCACCCATCACTTATTAAGTCCAATTCATTCTTTATATGAAAAGGTTTAAACATATCATAAACCATAACATAATCATATCACATCAAACATGCATAAATGAAACATAAAATTTCCACATTTCAATCACAAGATATCAATACAACACATTTATATAATAAAAATAGTATCAAAAACATTTTAAATACCAAAATAAAAGAAACGTAAAATATGGTAATTATTTTTCATTTAAAAAATGTTATGGCTTGTAGAGGAAGTCGAAACTCAAATAATGGTCATGGTGGCGGAGAAGTCGTTGTCACCGCATATGTAATACAAAACATTCCTTTTATTGTTTAGTAAAAACGCTTCGTATAAAAAGATTATTTTTTAATAAAAGTAAAAGTCAAAGGGTTTTATACACCATATAAAGGAATGTTGTGTATAAAACAAAATATGCCTCAATGAAAGGAGATTGAGATGAAGTCCCTTACATCGTTTCCGACTTGACATGATCATTCTTTAATATACTTAATAATAAACTAGAGTTAATTTATAATTGCTTAAGAACCTTTTTTATGTTCATTGTTTCGTTTATATCACTTATTACCATGTTATGAACATTATGTAGCCATTTAAGTTAATAACGATCATTTTGTCTATCTTTGGTACTTGAGTCAACAATAAAATTCTTAAATTTACAAGTTGTTCATGTGGTAAAATATCCATTATCTCCATAATTATATTCATGATCTAGATATCATATATATCATATATAACCAGTATATTCATGAATTTATAATATTACATTGCATTTAGAGGTATGAAATGAAATGCATTGTTCATGGAGATGGTAAGTCATACGTACGCATTAATGCTACTTTCATTTCTATTTCGTATTTAATGGAATGGAATCATAATGATATAAAGGTATATTATAATTACAGTATAATATCATATATAATATCATTAACTCTATCCTTTATACATCCCACATATGGCATTAACGATTCAAATCACTTTGAGTGGGCGGTAGTCTGCACTTTCTAAAATAAAATTATCGCGTTTACCCATAATGGAAATCATAAAGTTATTCCATAAATGAAAAATACAGGTTCATAAAGAAAACATAAACATAATATATATCATATATAGAAATAGTGTCATCATAATGGACACCATGAGAGGTGTTAAAATAAGATTGAACAATCATCGTTTCGTGAGGCATTAATTCGCCATCCACAGAAACAATATGTTCTTTAACAATTAGACGGAGGTGTGTGTAGGTTTAAATCAAATCCTTCTCATAAAAACATCTTATTATATTTAATGTACTCGTTTTTTAATAAAATAATGGAATAAATAGGGTTTAAATGGTTGGAGAATCAAAATAAAACAAAAGAACATAAGAGAATACATTACCTTAAAATCAGGTAACTGTTTTTGAATTGAGCCAATGACTTCTTTGGGAAGAATTCTTCCCAAAGGGAGGCTTCTAGGAGTATGATAGAGAAGTTGAGAGAGTATTTGCGCTGAGGTTGTATAACGAACCATACATTACATACATTGTTATTACATAAAAATTGAAGCATACTTATTAAAACATATAACAAAACCATGAAAGGACTATATAGGTATAGTGTCTTTAGAAACCAGGAAACATAAACAACTAGTTCATAAAACGTCTACACTGTCTCCCATTTATTTCATCATATCTATAGTCCCTTTTGGAATATATTACTTAATAACTTTCTTCCTGGCCTAGGGAAAGAAAACACACAAAAGGGTGAGCTCAAATGCTCAGTAAGGGTAAACACAAGAAATATCAATCACATCATATTCATAAGAACATAACATTTTGAAAATCTTAACCTGCAAAAGAGAGCATAATTTCATAACATGGGATAAATCATAGTAGTGAAATGAAATCCCAATAATCATAACATAAAACATGAAACTTTGTGGCATACATACATAATCATAGAGAATCATTTCTTACTTGTCAAGACTCATTGCCAAGACTATCCTAGTAGACAAAGTCTATTTCTGAACCGAGTTCACTCCTCGTTTCAGTCCCGTTTCACTGAACCGGTTTAACATGTCGTTCCAGCCATGTATATCTCATGTGATATAAAATATTTACCCAATTAATTGGATGGAGATATAGGTCACACCCATCTCATAATGATACCATTCATATGTGTGCCACAAAATCATAAATCATACATCATTGCATAAACCATGTAATAAAAATGGGATTCTTAAACAACATGACATCATAAAACAATTCATATAAGATAAAGGAATTCATATAAATAATTCCATCACCACATAATCAAATCAATGTAATAATAGGGATAGAAATATAACCCTATATTATCTTAGATGGAAAATAATTTTGATAAAACACTTGAACTCTATTCTTGAGGAAAATATCCTTTCTACTTCAAAAACATTTTTCCTTTCTTAACATGTCGTACAATTTTAAACTAAAATAAGTTTATTAAAAATAAACTTGTAAAGTATGATTCTTGGAAATAATGTTTTAAAAATCCATTCATGTCGTATAAGTTAAAAAACATTATTTCCGTACTTTTTTCGGAAATGTCAAAAAGTACCTCGTATGAAAAACGACAAAATATTCCCTTTATATCTTTTACTAAAAACTCAAGGAAGGGTAAAATTGGATTTAAACAATTGAAGGTATATGGAGACAATATTACATATTGAGGAAACATGGATGTGGATGATAAAATACATCCCAGTAAATACCAACGTACAAACAATCTCGGATAAAATGAGATTGTGTTATTTTCCCTTACCTTAGGTCCGATTTGCTTCATAAGTGTCCGAACCTCCTGTATAATGATTTAAATAATGTTATTGAATTATTCCAGAATCATAATTATTTTTATGATATCATATATGGTGATATTCTTAACTTCTTATTAGTAATATTTCATTACTACTTGTTATTCGGGTGTTTATTAATTTTTGTTCTTATGCACGTTTTGTCGAATAAATTCTTATTTTTCTTTTTAGGTTATAGATACCTCATTTCCAGAATGGTATTAGTGTAATATATATCATATTCATTCACTCAATTCATTTATATAATCATTATGCAATGAAGATCATGTATAACGAGTCGCATCACATCGTGGAGACGGTATTCCGTACGTACGCACGAGCGATGATATCATTCCCATGATCGTGGAATTGTATTGGAGTGTATGTATATTATTTAATAATCAATATAACTTTACAATAATCATATATAGTTATTATTTACACCATTATACCCATCTGAGTAAGGTGGTGGTGGAAAATAGTTTACACCACGGCGTGGAGACAGTATTCCGTACGTACGCACGCGTGGTGATTTCGTTTTCTGTAGGATGAATAGATGGTGAAATAGGGTTTTTTCATACTTATAATAACATATCAGTATATGAGTGATACTGATGTTATTACTTCATAATTAAACAACTAAAGAAGAAGAAGTGGAAGATGAAATAAAGATGAAAGAATCGGTACCGGGCATTACCTCTTCTTTGAAGCGCCTCTTTGAGATCTCTTCTTAGGGCACTAAAATTGGTCTTTGAAGAAGACCAGGACCTCTAGGTTGTTTTTAGGGAAGTTTAGAAGAGATATTGTCAGGGGTTGGCTCAGCTTGAAGGCTCAATGTGGTGTGAGGAAGAGAGGGAGGAGGTGCCCTTTTATAAGGGAGGAGAGAGGCACCTTTGGAATAACTAAAAATATTATTATATTATAAAGTCAAATTCGGTTTTTAATAGATTAAAATTGATATAAGTCGAAGCTAAGGTGGGTATGGGTATAAATCCTCTCATCCAATATAATTTATACAAGTTTAGGTATCAATTTTATCCTTATCATTTATATTTAACTTTAAGCTAGATAATTTAACTTTTACCGTGTCTTCTTGTTTGCATACACTATAAGGTTAATAAACATACTATATCAAGCCAAACGAACCCCACGTTGTTTATTATTAATATATATAACCTTATCTATGTCATTTTTTCGAACCTTAGATTTTTAGGAATAAAATAACAATTAATAATATAGTATTTGTTTTAAAAACTATTTTATGTCAGTTTTGACACTATTTGGTAATTGATTTTTTTGAAAATTATAATAGAATGATTAGTTCAAAAACATTTAATTACATCAATACTAACATGTCATATTAACATATAATATTATTGTAATTCATAAAAAGTCTCATATTACATTTATTTGGGTATTTATAACATCAATTATGTCAATATTTCATTAATAAGATAATTACTACATCATCATTGTATCATAAGTAAATTAAATTATTTTAAGTCTAAAAATTACAAATAAAATACCATTATGTAGGAAATATTTTTAGATTTCTAATGAATATTTATAGTCGAATTTATCTTCTGTATAACCAAATATTAAAAATTCTTTAGTTATTAAACATTGATTTTAACTATTTTAACCATTCTTTAAATAAATTGATAATAAATGTCCTAATCTAATCCAAGTGGGCCTAAATGGTCATATTTTATTCCTAAGGTCGAATTACACTTATCCAATAGAAATAGGACATGTTTTAGGATAATAATAATATCATTTTTACACTTAACTACCCTATTTACTTTTAACCGTGGTAAAAAAAAGTAAAAAGTTACTATTCACCAAAAATTATTTTCATCTCATTGAACCACATTTTAGTCCTTGACATTAACCGTGTATCTCAGATTTTCGAAATTCCACCCACAGAAGCGGTAAAATTGAGTTTTATGAAAAAATTTAGTTTTTTAACTACCACTTAGTGGTTTCACTATTCATTTAAAAGAAATGAAAGTTTCCAGAAAAATACCAAAAATTTGGCCTAAGCTACATTTGATATTATGAATTCAAAAATGATTTTTATTTTACCAAATTAAAAACATATCAGTTACATTAAATAATTTAAAAATTAATTCCCATCATCAAGACAAATAACGTGTTTTTAAGAGATAATATCTATCAAAAGATTGACACATGTTTATATCTGGTTTAAATGTGTAATTACATCCAATGAACAAAATTGTATTAAATTGTAAAAATATATTCTAAATATACATTAAAACCACTAAAATTAATAATCTATCACTATTAATTATTTCAATTAAAAAAGTTGTTTTTAATTAAAATTTAATAATTTTCACTATTCATCAGAATATGAAAGTTATCCGAAAAGTACCAAAATTTCACCCTAAGCTAATTTCGATATTCCGAATCCAAAAATGAGATCCATTTTGAAAAATAAAATTTACAAAATTTCATAAAGTGGATATTACTATTCATAACGGCTAGTTTTAATAATATTTTAATAGCATATCGTTGTTTATTGAAACTCGGTATTGCGTACGACGCAAGCTATCAAGGAAGGACGCAGTTGTGTGTAAAGCAAGCCAAGATAGTGTTGTGTGTAGTAAAAGATTCCTTTGATGATTTATATAACATAAAAACAAAATATATCTCATAAAAGTCTCGGGTGTTACATTCTACCCCCCCCCCCCCCTTAAAATGAATTTCACCACCGAAATTCGTCACATTGTAACAAAAAGATGAGGATACCTCTCACTCATCATATACTCAAGCTCCCATGTAGCTTCTTCTAATTGGTGGTTCCTCCATAAAACTTTCACCAAGCGAGTGGTCTTGTTCCGTAGGACTTTTTCACTACAATCTAGAATCTCTATCGGTTGTTCTTCATAAGAAAGATCTTTCTCCAGCGGTACAACTTCTGAGCTGAGTACATGTGAAGGATCAGGTATGTAATTTCTCAGGAGAGATACATGGAACACATCGTGAACTTGAGAGAGATTCGGTGGAAGCGCCAATCGGTAAACTACCTTTCCAACACGATCCAGTATTTCGAAAGGACCGATATATCTAGGGCTCAACTTCCCCTTCTTTCCAAATCTCATGACCCTCTTCCAGGGAGATATTCGTAAGAAAACATTATCGCCCACTTCAAACTCTAGGTCTTTTCTTCGGTTGTCGGCATAACTTTTCTGTCGACTCTGAGCTGCTCTTATGTGTTGTTGAATAGATCGGACCTTTTCTGCCATCTCATCAACAAGATCAGGTCCTAATAGCTTTCTTTCCCCAACTTCATCCCAGCAAGTTGGAGTCCTGCATTTCTATCCATAGAGAGATTCATAAGGAGCCATCTAAATACTGGAGTTAAAGCTATTATTATAAGAAAATTCCACCAAAGGTAGGTGTTGATCCCAACCACCTTTGAAATACATAGAGCAAGCTCTCAACATATCTTCTAGAGTTTGAATTGTTCTCTCAGACTAACCGTCTATCTAAGGATGATAAGCAGGGCTAAAACTCAACTCTGTATCCAGAGTATGCTGAATACTTCGCCAGAACATCGAGGTATATCTCAGATCCCGATCAGATATAATAGAAATTGTTACTCCATGCAATCTTACCACTTCCGTTACATATATCCTGGAAAGATGATCCAGATAGAAATCCTCTCTAATAGCAATGAAGTGTGCAGACTTTGTAAGACGATAAACTATGACCCAAATAGCATTATTTCCTTTGGATGTTTTAGGAAGTCCTGTGACAAAGTCCATAGTGATGTTTTCCCCTTTCCATTCGGGTATGGGTAATGGTTGTAACATCCCCTTAGACTTCTGTCTCTCGGCTTTAACTTGCTGACAAACCAAGCATCGAGAGACATATTCAACAACATCTCTTTTCATGCCATCCCACCAGAAGTACTCTTTCAGGTCCCTATACATCTTCGTGCTTCCAGGATGAATAGAGAATGAAGAACAATGAGCCTCATCCAGCAGCTCCTTCTTTAATTCTGGGATTGGAGGAACACAAACCGGATTCCTGAACTTTATTATCCCATCACAATCAAGGTTGAATTCGGGAATATTTCTCACCTTCTTTTGTAACTCTACATCTTCTTTCTGTTCCTCTTTAATCTTCACATGTATAGATGGTTGAACATTCATTTGAAAAAGATACGATTTTCCCCTTCCATTAAAATTCCATGATCCATCCTTTGTAAATCCATAAATATTGGATCTTTTGTGATCCCCATCATGGATAAGCTAGCATGGTCTTGTCGACTTAATGCATATGGCACCTTGTTTGCTTTCCCAGGGTGGTAATGAATTGAGCAGTTGTAATCCTTAATCAGTTCCAACCATCTTCTTTGGCACATATTCAGCTCCTTTTGTGTGAAAATATACTTTAAACTTTTTTGATCAGTATAAATATCACACCTTTCTCCATAAAGATAATGCCTCCAAATCTTTAATGCAAAGATTACCGCTGCTAACTCCAAATAATGTGTTGGGTAATTTTTCTCATGGATTATCAACTGTCGTGAGGCATAAGCTATCACGATATCATTTTGCATAAGAACACACCCCAGCCCCTTCTTAGATGCATCACTGTAGATCACAAACCTTTCTCCACTACAAGGCAGTGTGAGCACAGGTGAATTGGATAACCTTCTTTTCAACTCCTTGAAATTATCTTCACATTCCTCCGTCCAAAAAAACATAACTCCTTTCCAAGTCAACCTGGAGAGTGGATTAGATTATCGTGAAAAATCTTTCACAAAACGTCGATAATATCCAGCCAAATCAAGAAAACATCGGATCTCAGTTACTATTGTTGGTCTCGACCATCTTTCGATAAACTCTATTTTTGCTGGATCCACAGATATCCCCTCTTTTGAGAATATGTGACCCAAAAATGATACTTTTTGAAGCCAAAATTAACAATTGGTAAATTTGGCATTAAGATTCTCCTTTCTCAGGGTCTTCAATATAATTCTCAAGTGATCTTCATGTTATTACTTGATCTTTGAAGAAACATGAATATCATCTATAATGACTACCACAAATTGATCAAGATAGTCTCTAAAGACTCTATTCATCAGATCCATGAAGATAGCAGGGGAATTAGTAAGACCAAATGGCATCACTATAAATTCATAGTGTCCATACCTTGTATGGAAAGTCGTCTTTGGTATATCCTCCATTTTGACCCATAATTGATGATACCCTGAATGAAGATCAATCTTGGAAAAGTATTGACCTCCACATAGTTGGTCAAATAAGTCATCAATGCGTGGGAGAGGATATTTGTTATTGATAGTGATCTTGTTAAGTTCTCGATAATCAATGCAGAGTCTCATTGATCCATCTTTCTTCTTAACAAATAGAACAGGTGCTCCCCAAGGTGACGCACTAGGGCATATGAATCCCTTATCAAGATTCTCTTGGAGTTGCTTCTTCAATTCATGCAACTCAATTGGGGCCATTCTATAAGGTGTCTTTGAAATAGGAAAAGCACCCGGTATGAGTTCTATTGAAAACTCTACTTCACGATTTGGTGGAAGACCCGGCAATTCCTCCGGAAAGACATCATCAAACTCCCATACAATGGGATATTCTTAATTGTGAGCTTCTCACCAACCATTTGAGATAAATAACCTTCATTCAGTGGAATCAAGACCCATAAGATGGAAGAAATTTCCACTGGAAGGTTATGTTCATCTTTGCATCGATAGATGATCATATATTGATTTGGAATATGAAATTTGAATTCCCTTATTTGGAAATTGATATGAGGTCCATATAAAGAAAGACAATTCATGCCAAGAATCACATCAAATTCCACTATAGGAAGGATCACAAGATTTTCAGGAAGCACTTTCCCACAAACATCAATCGGAGAAGAATTATAAACTTTCGATGCGACTGTTGTGCCATTAGGTGTTGTCACAGCTAACTCAACATCTAATTGTTGAGGTAATACGGTGATACCCTTAGAAAAATCTTCAGAAATAAAAGAGTGGGTGGATCCAGAATCAAATAAAACATTTGCAACTTTAGAGTGGATGGTAAGTGTACCTTTCACCACATAGTTATCGTACTCCACATCGCTGATAGAAATTCCATGTGACATTCCTTTGTCTTTAGCCTTAAGATTTTGTTGATGTCGATCATCATCAACAAACCTTGGATTAGGGAATTTATTAGCATAATTCCCCATCTCCTTGCGCTTGAAACATTGAAGTGTAGTAGGTTCATTCTGTGTTTCCCTTCCTGCGTTCACATCATTAGACATCTTCTTCCAATCATTGCGGCATTCAAAAGCCTGATGACCTTCCTTTCCACATTTGAAACATTTATTTGTCCCTTTAAGATAACTCCCCCCATGTTTCTTTCCGCACTTTTAGAATAAGGGAAAGCTCATATTCTTTTCAGTGAGCTCATTAGATTTTCCTTTGAATTCCATTTTCCTCTTCTTATCAAACCCATATGACTGATGGGTTACTCCAATCTCCATCTCAACTTTGAGAGCACATCGAACGATTTCCTCATAGCTATTGAAGTCCCTTATGGCTAAGGCCCTTCGAAGACTTGGTTTTAAGCCACTAAAGAATCGATCGATCTTACTCTCAGGTTGGATAAAAATACCAGAAGTGTACCTTGAAAGTCTTGTAAAATTTGCTTCATAGGTACCAACACATTCATCATCCTTTTGCTTCAGTTCAAGAAACACATTCTCCATCTTTGTTCGGAGAATATGAGGGAAGTACTTATTGAAAAATAAGTTCTTGAACTCGTCCCATTCCATGTACTCAATTTCATCCCTTTGCCTCGTATTCTTAATAAGATTCCACCATTGATCAGCATCTCCTTCCAAACTATACACTGCTCGGATGACTTTATCATGTTCGGAAAATTGAAGAACTTAAAATATCTTTTTAGTAGTACTAATCCATTTTTCAGCAACTAATGGATCAGTAGACCCGCTGAAAGAAGGTGGACACTGCCTCATGAAGGATTCAACAAAATGTTACTCCTTCCTTTGCTCGTTTGGAAGTCTTGCATGATTCATAGCTTGAGAACGTTGTGTGAGCATGGCTACAAGATTTTTCATTCCAGCTCCCTTAACGTTTGGTTGCTCAGGGGGACAATCATTGCAATTCCCATCGCATTCCGCATTAACACGGTTCCTTCAGGTTCCATCCATTGACTAAAACCAAGAAGAATAGTGTGAGAAACACTAATTATAATAGGATAACCACATAATCAAGAATAAAATTTCACACTTAAGGTCTTATCCTAGGTTATTCATGGTCATTTCTAAAACACTAAGATTGTGATCTATTCTTAGTATTATCCTTAGGGTTCTTACTAAGGCTTTCACATCCTAGTTTCCAAAGGTTGACTATACCTTTCCTTTGATACCAACTATAACGAATCATACTTTACATAAATTGTTATTACTTCAAAATTGAAGCATACTTATTACAGCATATAACAAAACCATCAAAGGACCGTATAGGTATAGTGTATTTAGAAACAGGGAAACATAAACAATGGGTTCATAAAGCGTTTACACTATCTCCCATTTATTTCATCATATCTATAGTCCCTTTTGGAATATCTTACTTAATAACCTTCTTCCTGACCTGGGGAAAGAAAAAATACAAAAGGGTGAGCTCAAATGCTCAGTAAGGGTAAACAAAAGAAATATCAATCACATCATATTCATAAGAACATAACAGTTTGGAAATCTTAACCTGCAAAAGAGAGCATAATTTCATAACATGGGATAAATCATAATATTGAAATGAAATCCCAATAATCACAACTAAAAACATGAAACTTTTTGGCAAACCCACATAATCATAGGGAATCATTTCTTATTATTCAAGACTAATTTCCAAGACTATCTTAGTGGACAATGTCCATTTCTGAACCGAGTTCACTCCTCATTTCAGTCCTGTTTCACTGAACCGGTTTAACCTACCGTTCCAGCCATGTCTATCTCATGAGATATAAAATCTTTACACAATAAATTGGAGGGAGATATAGTTTCCACCCATCTCATAATGATACCATTCATATGTGTGCCACAAAATCATAAATCATACATCATTGCATAACCTATGTAATAAAAATGGGATTCTTAAACAATATGACATCATAAAACATTTCATATAAGGTAAAGGAATTCATAAAAATAATTCCATCACCACATAATCAAATCAATGTAATAATAGGGATATAAACATAACCCTATATTATCTTATATGGAAAATAATTTTGATAAAACACTTGAACTCCATTCTTGAGAAAAATATCCTTTCTACTTGAAAAACATTTTTCCTTTCTTAACATGTCATACAATTTTAAATTAAATGAAGTTGATTAAAAATAAACATGAAAAATTGTAAAGTAAGCTTCTTGGAAATAATGTTTTAAAAATCCATTCATTTCGTATAAGTTAAAAAAAACATTCTTTCTGTACTTTTGTTGGAAAAGTCAAAAAGTGCCTCGTACGAAAAACAACAACAGATTCCTTTTATATCTTTTACTAAAAACTCACCGAAGGGTAAAATTGTATTTAAACAATTGAAGGTATATGGAAAAAACATTACATATTAAGGAAACATGTATGTGGATGATAAAATACACCCCAGTAAATACCAACGTATAAAAAATCTCGGATAAAATGATATTGTGATATTTTCCCTTACCTTAGGTCCGATTTGCTTCGTAAGTGTCTGAAACTACTGTATAACGATTTAAATAATTTCATTGACTTATTCAAGAATCATAATTATTTTTATGATATCATATATGGTCATATTCGTAGCATCTTATTAGTAATATTTCATTACTACTTGTTATTCGGGTGTTTATTACTTTTTGTTCTTATGCACGTTTTGTCGAATAAATTCTTATTTTTCTTTTTAGGTTATAGATACCTCATTTACAGAATGGTATTAGTGTAATATATATCATATTAATTCACTCAATTCATTTATATAATCATTATGCAATGAAGATCATGTATAACGAGTCGCATCACATCGTGGAGACGGTATTCCGTACGTACGCCCGAGCGATGATATCATTCCCATGATCATGGAATTGTATTGGAGTGTATGTATACTATTTAAGAATCAATATCAGTTTACAATAATCATATATAGTTATTATTTACACCATTATACCCATCCGATTAAGGTGGTGGTGGAAAATTGATTACACCACGGCGTGGAGACGGTATTCCGTACATACGCACGCGTGGTGATTTCGTTTTTCGTAGGATTGATAGATGGTGGAATAGGGTTGTTTAATACTTATAATAACATATCATTATATGAGTGATACTGATGTTATAACTTCATAATTAAACAACTAAAGAAGAATAAGTGGAAAAAGAAATAAAGATGAAAGAATCGGTAACAGGCATTACCTCTTGTTTGAAGTGCCTCTTTGAGATCTCCTCTTAGGGTACTAACATTGGTCTTTGAAGAAGACCAGGACCTATAGGATGTTTCTAGGGAATTGGAGAGGATATATTGGCATGGTTTGGCCGAGCTTGAAGGCTCAAAGTGGTGTGAGTAAGGGAGGGAGGAGGTGGCCTTTTATAAGGGAGGAGAGGGGCACCTTTGGAATAACTAAACATATTATTTTATTATAAAGTCAAATTCGGGTTTTAATAGCTCCAAATTGATATATTTAGAAGCTAAGGTTGGGAAAGGGAGAAATACTCTCATCCAATAGAATTTAGACAAGTTTAGGTATCAATTTTAATATTATCATTTAGATTTAACTTTAAGTTAGATAATTTAACTTTTACCGTGTCTTCTTGTTTTCTTACACTATAAGGTAAATAAACTTACTATATCAAGCAAAAAAATCCCCAAGTTGTTTATTATTAATATATATAACCTTATATAAGTCATTTTTCCGAACCTTAGATTTTTAGGAATAAAATAACAATTAATAATATACTATTTTTTAAAAAATTATTTTATGTCAATTTTGACACTATTTGGTAAATGATTTTTTGGGAAAATCATAACAGAATGATTAGTTCTAAAAAATTTAATTAAATCAATACTAACATGTCATATTAACATATAAAATTATTTTAATTCATAAATAGTCTCAAATTACATTTATTTGGGTATTTATAACATCAATTATGTCAATATTTCATTAATAAGATAAATATTGCATCATCATTGCATCATAAATAAATTAAATTATTTTAAGTCTAAAAATTAAAAATAAAATACCATTATGTAGAAACTCTTTTTAGCTTTCTAATGAATATTTATAGTCTAATTTATCTTATGTATAACCCTATATTAAAAATTCTTTAGCTATTAAACTTTGATTTTAACTATTTTAACCCTTCTTTAAATAAATTGATCATACATGTCCTAATCTAAACCATGTGGGCCTAAATGGTCATATTTTATTCATAAGGTTGTTTTGGTCGAATTACACTTATAAAATAGAATTAGAACATGTGTTAGGGTAATAATAATATCATTTTTACCCTTAACTACCCTATTTACTTTTAACCGTGGTAAAAAAAAGTAAAAAGTTACTATTCACAAAAAATTATTTTCATCTCATTGAACTACATTTTAGTCCTTGATATTAACCATGTCTCTAGAATTTTCGAAATTCCACTCACAGAAACGGTAAAATTATGTTTTATGAAAAAATTCAGTTTTTTAACTACCACTAAGTGGTTTCACTATTCATCAAAAAAATGAAAGTTTCCAAAAAAATACCAAAAATTAGGCCTAAGATATATTTGATATTATGAATTCAAAAATGTTGTTTATTTTATCAAATTAAAAACATATCAGTTTCATTAAATAATTTAAAAATTAATTCTCGTCGTCAAGACAGATAGCGTGTTTTTAAGAGATAATAACTATCAAAAGATTGACACTTGTTTATGTCTGGTTTAAATGTGAAATTACATCCAATGAACAACATTGTATTAAAATGTAAAAATATATTCTAAATATACTTTAAAACCACTCAAATTAATAATTTATCACTATTAATTATTTCTATTAAAAAAGTTGTTTTTAATTAAAATTTAATAATTTTAACTATTCATCAGAATATGAAAGTTATCCGAAAAGTATTAAAATTTCACCCGAAGCTAATTTTGATATTCTGAATTCAAAAATGAAGTCCATTTTGAAAAATAAAATTTACAAAATTTCAAAAAGTGGTTTTTACTATTCATAATGGCTAGTTTTAATAATATTTTAATAGCATATAGTTGTTTACTGAAACTCGGTATTGCGTACGACGCAAGCTATCAAGGAAGGCCGTTGTTGCCTGTAAAGCAATACAAGCTAGTGTTGTGTGTAGTGAAAGATTCTATTGATGATTTATATAACATAAAAACAAAATATTTCTCATAAAAGTCTCGGGTGTTACAGTTTGGCCGAGCCAAATGGATTTGAGATGTGAATAAGGTGGTAGAGGTGGGGGCCTTTTATAAGAGGAGAGGAAGGGCTCTTTTTGAAAGATTAAAATGTTACATTATTATGAAATCATATTCAGATTTTAAAGGTCCCACAATGATATATTTCGAGTATAAGGTGATAAGGGTTCGAAATCCACCCATCCAATAGGTTTTAGACAAGTGTATGTCTTAGATTTTACATTAACTTTTCATTTTATTTAAATCGTTCTTTAATGAGGTAATCCATGTATCATCATGGTGTCATAAATAAATTTATTTATTTAATGTATAAAAATTATAAAAAACAATACCATGATGTAGGAAATAGTTTTATCTTTCCAATGAATATTTATAGTCGAAATGTTAACTTATATAACCCCATGTAATAATTGTTTTAGTAAAACAACAAATCTTTGTGACACTTTTATTTTTACTTTAAATAAAAAGTTATTAATGTCATTTTCTTACCCAAGTGGCTCCATGGGGTCCCCAAGTTGACCCATGGATTTTCTTGGTCGGCCATGACTTACCCAATAAGGGTAAGACATGTGTAAAGGTAATTTCATATTATTATAACATTATATTTACCTTAAATTACACTAATTACCTTTAATTGTGATTAATAAAACATAAAAGTTACTATTCACAAAAATTATGTTCATCCAATTGAACCACATTTAACTTACTAATGACAACCATGTATGTATGATTTTTGAAATTCAATTCACAGAAGTGGTAATGTTTCATTTAAATGTAAAATAAGTTTTTTATTACCACTTAGTGGTTTCACTATTCATCAAAAAATTGATGTTTTTCAGAAGAATATGAAAAATTCACCCTAACATATATTTGACATTCCAAATTCAAAACATATAAGTTTCATTAATTAATTTTATAATTAATTCCCATTGTCAAAACAAATAGATTTTTTTTTAAGAAAAGAATATCAATCTAAAGATTGACAATTTTTTTGTCCCATTTCAAAGTGAAATTAATTATAATGACCACCATTGGATAAAATGGTAAAAGTATATTATAATTATATTTTAAAACCTCTCAATAGTACAATTTCTCATTATAAATTATTTTTATTAAAAATATTGTTTTTAAGTATTTTTCACTATTCATCGAAAATTTGAAGTTCTCGGAAAAATAACAAAAATTCAACAAAGGCTAATTTTGATATTCCGAATCCAAAAATGAATTCCATTTTGAAATATAAAATTTATATAATTAAAAAAGTGGGTATTACTATTGATAATGGATACTTTGATTGGTCGCGGTGTGTTAGAATCTCGAACATTCCTATAATGCAAGATATTACATTATTGAAAGAGAAGCATATCGTGGATGCTTGGGGTGTTAAATTATACCCTCCTTCAATAAATTGTGTCCTTGAAATTTGAAATTGTTCTTCTAAAATAAATGGTTGAAAGTAGAAAATACCTCTTTGGAAAACCAACATCAGAAATAAGGTTAATAAAATTTATCCTTAATAAGAGGGAAAGGGAAATGAAAATGTCACCACCAAATTATGATCTCGATTATGAGATCATTGGTAGAAATTAGAGATAAATAATTGGAGAAAGAATGTAAATATTTGTAGGGAGTGATTGAGGTCATCAATAACAAATAAGTGTAAAATTGAGGGCCTCAAAGACTTCAATCTATAGTGATTTAAAATATCATCAGTTCAACAAAACATAACGTATTAGGACAAAACATTTTTGTTTTAATATCCCTTCCCTAATGTTTATGAATTAATTTATTCAGAGAATAAGAGAGAGGTATATATATATATATATATATATATGAAAGGTAGAGTTTCAACCTTCAAATAATTTCAACCAGAAACTCATCTTTCACTCAAAAAGATAATAGAACTCAAAAATATTATATTTATCCCAATCGTACATGGTTCCAAATATTAATGCATACCATTTAGATTAGGAAAACTATTTTTTAATAACTAGGGACATCCTGTAGGCTAGTGTAAGGTAATTAAGGCCTGTCACACTATGGTTGTGGGTTCGATTACTGCAGCTTTGTCCAACGCGACGGGTTATCGCCCAACCTACAGGTTGTACATTTCCTAAAACTATAGTATTATAATATTTCAAAAATAATCTTTAGAAATATTTTAACCTTAAACAATACTATCCAAAGTTCAACTTAATCCATTCCAACCTTTATAGTTATCCAAAATACCTCTGTCCAGACTTTCTCTAAAAGGTCTCTAAATTCCAAAATCAATTGTAACATCAGATTCCCCAAACAAAGTAATGTTTCTCTTATTATCACATACTAAAAATATGATTAACTTCATAATATTAGTAACTTAATGAAAAAAACACATTCTTAAGTATTATACTTATATATATCACATTATTCTTATAATGAGAATATATTCCTTGAGTCCAAAAGCACCAATACATTAATTATTCCACTTCAACTGTTGTAATAGAATAATATTGGCCTTGATCCCTTGTCCTTTTCTAAGGTATGTTTCCCTGACACTTAGGACATTCATTTGCATAATGACCCATTTCCCTACAATTGTATCATTCAACATTAATAGCCTCTTTCTTTCCCTTGCAATCATGAGCCTCGTGACCTTTCTCTCTACATTTATAACAAACTCTCATTCCTTTTAGGAAAGTACCGAGGCGATTCTTCACAAAATTATCACATAATAGAAAATCATTATTTCCCTTTTCCCCTTTATCAGTCTCTTGTTCCACCATTCTCTTATTTTATTTCTTTAATTTATTGTCATAATATTTAGAGAATTCCTTTTATGTCTTGATAGCACATGAGACTATATCTTCATACGATGAGAAATATTGTGAGACTAAGGCTCGACAGAGAAACAGTTTTGACCCATCAAAGAAACAATCAATTTTACTTCTTGGATTGCGTATATAATCTTCTGCATGCCTTACTAACCTTGTAAAGTTAGACTCATACTTTGAAACATTCTCGTCCCCCTTTTTCCTCAGACTCAGAAATTCTCTTTCCATATCTGCTCGATGGTAACGAGGAAAGTATTTTTCTATGGAAATTTCATTGAACTCTCTCCATTTTATACTTGATACTTCTTAATCTTATTTTTTATTTTGAATCAATGACCACCATTGATCAGAGTCTCTAGTGAGGTGGTAAAATACCATGACAAATTTTCCCCTTTCACTAATCCCTAAAACCTGAAATATTTTCTCTAAGAAATTTATCCATTGCTCAGCTACTAATATATTTTTACCCCCATTAAATGTTGGTGTTTGTTGCCTCATGAAGCGGTCTAACATTGATCCTCCACGCTATGGATCAGGGTGCTCTTTATGGGTAAGGTTATTATTCATAACCTGAGTGAGTTATCCTAGTATGGTGATAAGATGATCAGCACTAGTTGTATCACCAACTTCACTATAATTATCTTGAGCTGGAGGGAAATTCCTACATGGAGTGCATGCGTTGATACAGTTTCCATTCCTTCGAGTAGGCACCGTTTCTAAACAATGGAATATACTAGATTAGTTTATGAATCAAAATACAAAATAACAAACTTTCAAAACACCTAACAAAAATTTGAACAGTTTATTGGTATAATCCTTAATCATAAAAATGTTTTCTTTGACAAATTATATACTCATAAACCCTTTATAATGGTTTGTAATGATATCATGGTTATACTAAGAATATCCCCCAGGGGTGTCGTAACCAAGTGTGCAGCAAGGCCCATTGTTGTGCACCAATTCTCGTTCAAGTCTAGCTCAAAGAGGTGTTTTCGGGTTTTACCCCTAGGTACATCTGTGCCAGAGCCGCCTGTACCTGCTCGTATCCAGACATGGATGTATTGCTCAGAAAACTCACAAAATCTCTACAATACCAAAATTCTAGGAAATTCTTCTTTACTAATCCTCAAATTCTATCTTAGGGATATGTGCTTTAATCAGAGTTTATCTAAATATAGCTTCCAAGGTTAGTACTAAACAACCTTTGATACCAACTGTAACGCCTCGACCCCAGTTACCTAGAGTCAGTGAATTATTTCGTAACATTGGCATGATCACAAAAGAACAAGTCTTGAAAGACCGATTAGTTTAGTAGCCTTGGAAACACTAGATACATTCATAAATGTTACATTACATCAAAAATTAAAAAACTACAATAACATTGTCTCCATAGTCTACACTCATATCCCATTTAGACTATCCCTGTAGGTCAGTCGTAAAATATTTTTTCACATCCTGGGAAAAATAAAATATAGAAAGGGGTGTGCTCAGATGCTCAGTAAGGATAACAATATAGTGGAAACTTTCATAAATAAACAGAAGCATTTAAGCAATGTATAACTAAAACAAAATCCTTTTAAACTTTAACTTCAGCATAATATGGAAAATATAAAATGAAATAATTCCATTTACATATTCACATGTATATTCTACTAGTCGAATAATCACATTCAATATTAATAACCACTTTCATAATGATGGAGTTCATAATGCCAGACTATCATAACCACGTCTCCAAGGCCTTGTGCCAAGACTACAAATAAGATTTTGTCAAGGCCTCGTGCCAAGACACTAGTTTGTCTCATGAGGCCTACCGATGCATCAAGGAGCTATAGTGGGATCCACCCGTCACTTATTAAGTCCAATGCGTACCTTATATGAAAAGGTTTAAACATATCATAAACCATAACATAATCCTATCACATAAACCATGCATAAAGGAAACACAACATTTCCACATTTCAATCACAAGATATTAATAAAAAACATTGATATAATAAAACCATTTTCAAAAACATTTTCAATACCAAAATAAATGAAAATTAAAACATGCTATTTATTTTTCATTTAAAAAATGTTATGGATTATAGAGGAAGCCGAAACTCAAATAATGGTCATGGTGGTGGAGAAGTCGTTGTCGCCGCATACATAAGACAAAACATTCCTTTAGTATTTTAGTAAAAACGCTTCATTTAAAAAGATTCATTTTGAGTAAAAGTAAAAGTAAAAGGGGTTTATACACCATATAAAGGAAAGTTGTGTATAAAACAAAATATGCCTCAATGAAAGGAGATTGAGATGAAGCCCCTTACCTCATGTCCGACTTGACTCGATCATTCTTTAATCTCCTGAATAATAAACTAGATTTAATTTCTACTTTCTTAAGAACCCTTTTCAAGTTAATTATTCCATTTATATAACTTATTACCATGTTATGAACATTATGTAGTCTTTTAAGTTAATAACGGTCGTTTTTTCGATATTTGGTACTTGAGTCAACAATAAACATCTTATAATTACAAGTTGTTCATGTGAAAAAATATCCATTATCTCCCGAATTATATTCATGATCTAGATATCATATATATCATATATATCCAGTATATGCATTCATTTATAATATTACTTAACATTAAAGGTAAGAAATTAAATGCACCGTTCATGGAGATGGTAAGCCCTACGTACGCATGAACGCTACTTTAATTTATATTCTGTATTTAATGGAATGGAATCATAATGATATAAAGTTATATTATAATTACAATATAATATCATATATAATATCATTAACTCTATCCTTTATACATCCCACATATGGCATTAACTTCAAATCACTTTGACAGGGCGGTAGTCCGCATTTCCTAAAATGAAATTATCGCGTTTTCCCATAATTGAAATCATAAAGTTATGCCATAAATGAAAAATACAGGAAAATAAAGAAAAAATAAACATAATATATATCATATATATAAATAGTGTCATCATAATGGCCACCATGAGAGGTTTTAAAAGAATATTGAACAATCATCGTTTCGTGAGGGAGTAAATCTCCACCCACAGAAACAGTATATTCATTAACCATTAGACGGAGGTGTGTGTAGGTGTAAATCAAATGAATCTCATAAAAAGGTCATATAATATTTAATATAATGGTTTTGTTACAAAATAATGGAATAAAAAGGGTTTAAGGGGTTGGAGAAACAAAATAAAACAAAAGAACATAAGAGAATACATTACCTTCAAATCGGGTAACTCTTTTTAAATTGTGCCAAAGGCTTCCTTGGGAAGACTTCTGCCCAAAGTGAGGATTCTAAGAGTAAGAGAGGAAATTTTAGATAGTATTCGGCAGAGGGTGGCCGAGCCAAATGGATTTGAAGTTGTGAATAAGGTGGTAGAGGTGGGGGCCTTTTATAAGGGGAGAGGAGGGGCTCTTTTGGAAAGATTGAAATGTTACATTATTATGAAATGATTTTAGGATTTTAAAGGTCCCAAAATGATATATTTCTAGGATATGGTGATAAGGGTTCGAGATCCACCCATCCAATAGGTTTTAGACAAGTTTAAGTCTTATATTTTACATTATCTTTTCATTTTATTTTAATCGTTCATTAATGAGGTAATCGCTCCATCATCATGTTGTCATAAATAAATTAATTTATTTAATGTCTAAAAATTATAAAAAAAGTACCATAATGTAGGAAAAATTTTTATCTTCCCAATTAATATTTATAGTAGAAAATTTAACTTATATATCCCCATGTAGTAATTGTTTTAGTAAAACAACACATGTTTGTGACACTTTTATTTTTACTTTAAATAAAAAGTTAGTAATGCCATTTTCTTACCCAAGTGGCTCCATGGGGTCCCCAAGTTGACCAATTCATTTTCATGGTTGGCCAGGACTTACCCAATAAGGTTAGGACAAGTCTAAAGGTAATTTCATATTATTATAACATTATATTTACCTTAAATTAAACTAATTACCTTTAATCGAGATAAATAAAACTAAAAAGTTACTATTCACAAAAAATTATTTTCATCCCATTGAACCAAATTTTACATAATAATGACAACAATGTATGTCGGATTTTTTAAATTCAATTCACAGAAGTGGTAAAGTTTCATTTAAATAAAAAACCAGTTTTTTAATTAACACTTAGTGGTTTCACTATTCATCAAAAATTGATGTTTTTCAGAACAATCACGGAAATTCAACCTAAGCTATATATGATATTCCAAATTCAATGGTGATGTATATTTTACCAAATTAAAAACATATAAGTTTCATTAATTAATTTTATAATTAATTCCCGTTGTCAAAACAAATAGCGTGTTTTTAAGAAAGAATATCAATCAAAAGATTGACAATTGTTTTTGTCCAATTTCAATGTGATATTAGTTATAATGATCACCATTGGATAAAATGGTAAAATTATATTATAATTATAAATTAAAACCACCCAATATTATAATTTATCACTACAACTTATTTTGATTAAAAAAGTTTTTTTAAGTATTTTTCATTATTCATCGAAAATTGGAAGTTCTCAGAAAAATACCAAAAATTCAACATAGGCTAATTTCGATTTTCCGAATCAAAAAATGAAGCCCATTTTGAAATATAAGATTTATATAATTCAAAAAGTGGGTATTACTATTCATAATGGCTACTTTTATTGGTCGTGGTGTGTTAGAATCTCGAACTTGCGTACAATGCAAGCAATTGCATTATTGAAAGAGAAGTGTACCGTGGAATCTTGGGGTGTTACATACCATGCACTCTATTGTTGAAAATGTTTTATTTGATTCTGGATCCACCTACTCATTTATTTCGGAAGATGTTTATGAGGGTATCACCGTACTACCTCAACAATTAGCAGTTGAGTTAGCTGTGACAACTCCTAATGACACAATAGTTGCATCAATATTTTATAATTCTTCTCCAATTGATGTTCGTGGGAAAGTGCTTCCTACAAATCTGGTGATCCTTCCTATAGTGGAATTTTATGTGATTCTTGGCATGGATTGTATTTCCTTATATGGAGCTCATATCAATTTCCAAATATGGGAAGTCACATTTCATATTCCTGATCAATCTATGATCACTTATAAATTCAAGGATGAATATAACCTTCCAGGGGGAATTTCTTCCGTCTTATGGGTCTTGCTTCAAATAAAGGAAGGTTATTTATCTCAAATGGGTGGAGAGAAACTCACGATTAAGAATATGCCCATTTTATAGGAGTTTGATGAGGTCATTCCAGAGGAATTGCCAGGTCTTCCACTAAATCATGAAGTTGAGTTTTCAATAGAAATCATACCGGGTGCTATTACCATTTCAAAGACACCTTATAGAATAGCCCCAATTGAGTTTAAGGAATTGAAGAAGAAACTCAAAGAGAATCTTGTTAAGGGTTCCATATGCCTTAGTGCATCACCATGGGGAGCACCTGTTCTGTTTGTTAAGAAGAATTATGGATCAATGAGACTTTGCAATGATTATCGAGAACTTAACAAGATAAATATCAAGAAAAAATATCATCTCCTATGAATTGATGACTTATTTTACCAACTACACAGATCAAAATACTTTTCCAAGATTGATCTTCATTTAGGGTATCATCAATTAAGGGTCAAAAGGGAGGATATACCAATGACCGTTTTCCGTACATGGTATGTACACTATGTATTTTTAGTGATGCCTTTTGGTCTTACTAATTCCCCTTATATATTCATGGATATGATGAATAGAGTCTTTAAATATTATCTTGATCAGTTTGTGATAGTTCTTATAGAATATATTTTTGTCTACTCAAATTGAAAGGAAGAACATGAAGATCACTTGAGAATTGTATTGAAGACCCTAAGAAAGGAGTAGATTTATGCCAAATTTACCATGTGTGAATTTTGGTTTCAAAATGATTCAATTTTGGGTCACCTAATCTCAAAACTGTGGATATCAATGGATCCAGTAACAACAAAGATTATCAAAAGGTGGTCGAGACCAACAACAGTAACTGAGATCTAAAAGTTTCTTGGTTTGGCTGGATATTATCGACGATTTGTGAAAGATTTTTCACGATTATCTAATCCACTCACCAGGTTGAATTGAAAAGGAGTTAAGTTTGTTTGGATAGAAGAGTGTGAAGAGAATTTCAAGGAGTTAAAAATAATGTTATCCAATGCACCTGTGCTCACACTACCTTGTAGTGGAGAAAGGTTTGTGATCTGCAGTGATGAATCCAAGACGGTATTGGGGTGTGTTCTCACAAAAAATGTTATTGTGATTGCTTATGCCTCATTTTAGTTGAAAATCCATGAGAAAAATTACCCAACTCTTGATTTGGAATTATATGTGGTAATATTTGTATTAAAAATTTTGAGGCATTATCTTATGGTGAAAGGTGTGATATTTATACTAATCATAAAATTTTAATGTATATTTTCACACAAAAGGAGATAAATATGCTCCAAAAAAGATGGTTGGAGATTATTAAGGATTATGAATGCTCAATTCATTACCACCCTGAGAAAGAAAACAAGGTGGAAGACACATTAAGTCGACAAGGCAGTGATAGATTATCCATGATGAGGATCACAAAAGATCCAATATTTAAGGATTTACAAAGGATGGATCTTGTAATTATAATGGATGGGGAAAATCTTATATTTCTCAAATGAATGTTCAACCATCTATACATGTGAAGATTAAAGAAGCATAAAAAGAAGATGTAGAGTTACAAAAGAATGTGAGAAATGCTCATGAATTTCACATTTATTGTGATGAAATAATAAGGTTCAGGAATCAGGTTTTTGATCCTCCCATATCATAATTAAAGAAGGAAATATTTTATGAAACTCATAGTTCTCCATTATCTATTCACCCTGGAAGCACGAATATGTATAGGGACCTAAAGGATTACTTCTAGTGGGATAGAATGAAAAGAGATGTTGCTGAATATATCTCTTGATGCTTGTTTTGTCAGCAAGTTAAAGTTGAGAGACAGAAGTTTAAGGGGATGTTACCACCATTACCCATACCAGAATAGAAATGGTAAAACATTACTATGGACTTTGTCACTGGACTTCCTAAAACATCCAAAGGAAATAATGCTATCTTGGTTATATTTGATCTTCTTACAAAGTCGACACACTTCATTATTATTAGAGAAGATTACTCTGTTGATCATCTTACCATGATATATGTGAAGGAAGTGGTAAAATTTCACGGAGTACCACTTTCCATTATATCTGATCGGGATCCGAGGTTCACATCGATGTTTTGTTGAAGTCTTAAACATTCTCTAGATACAGAGTTGAGTTTCAGCACTACTTATCATCCTCATATAGACGGTCAGTCTGAGAGGACAATTCAAACTCTAGAAGACATGTTGAGAGCTTGATCTATGGATTTAAAAGGTGGTTGGGTTCAATACCTACCTTTGGTGGAATTTTATTATAATAATAACTTTCACTCCTGTATTCAGATGGCTCCATATGAATCTCTCTATAGAAAAAAAATGGAGAACACCAACTAGCTAGGATGAAGTTGGGGAAAAAGGCTATAAGGACCTGATCTTTTTGTGGAGATGGAAGAAAAGGTAAGATCTCTTCAACAATACATAAGAGCATCTCAGAGTCGACAAAAAAGTTTCGCCAACAAACATAGAATATACCTAGTGTATGAAGGTGGTGGTAATGTGTTCTTACGAATATCTCCTTAGAAGAGAGTAATGAGATTTGGAAAGAAGGAAAAGCTAAGCCCTGGGTATATTGGTCCTGTTGAAATACTGGATCATGTTGGGAAGTTAGCTTACCGATTGGCTCGTCCACCGAATCTCTCTCAAGTTCATGATGTGTTCCATGTATCTATCCTGAGAAAGTACATACCCAATCATTCACATGTACTAATCTCAGAAGTTGTACCGCTGGAGCAAGATCTTTCTTATGATGAACAACCAATAGAGATTCTGGATCTTAGTGAAAATGTTCTACGAAATAAGATCACTCGCTTGGTTAATGTTTTATGGAGGAACCACCAATTAGATAAAGCTACATGGGAACTTACAGATATGATTAGTGAGAGGTATCCTCATCTGTTTGTTAGGAAGTGACGAATTTTGAGGGCGAAATTCTTTTTAAGGGTGGTAGAATGTAACACCTTGAGATTTTATGGGAAATATTTTGTTTTTATGTATTATGTTATACGCAACACCAAATAAATATTTCACTACACACAACACTGTCTTGGCTTGTGTTACATGCAAGAGAAACCTTCCTCGATAGCTTGTATGCAATACCGAGTTTCACTAAACAACGATATGTTATTAAAATAATATATAAACTAGATTTTATGAATAGTAATACCCTGTTTTTGAAATTTTATAAATTTTTTCATTAAAAATGGACTTCATTTTTGGATTTATAATATCAAAATTATCTTAGGGTAAATTTTTAGTAATTTTTTGAAAACATTCAATTTTTGATGAATAGTGAAAAACACTGAGTTATAGTTTAAAACTGAATTTTTATTAAAATAATTATTTATTTTATTTTAAGTAAAAATAGATACATAATACCTTTGTAATATCAATGTAATTCATTGGAGTCATTTTATAATAATTTTAGATATATGAAAATTTTATTGAACTTTTTACCGTTTTTTACCCACCTCCTATGAGAATTTTCAAATTTACATAAAACATAATTTTACCGCTTCAATGAGTGGAATTTAAAAAACCTGAGAGAAAAAAATGATATCAATAATTAAAATTTGTTTCAATAAGATAAAAATCATTTTTTGTGAATAGTAATTTTTTACTTTTATTTACCACGGTTAAAAGTAAATAGGGTAATTAAGGGTAAAACTGATATTATTATTAGCATAACACATGTACTAATTTTATTGGATAAGTTTAATTCGACCAAAAAAAACCTTATGAATAAAATATGACCATTTAGGTCCACTTTTATTAGATTAGGACGTTTACTATTATTTAATTCAAAGAAGAGTTAAAAGAATTTAAATCAAAGTTTAATAAGTAGTGCATTTTTAATATAGGGTTATACATAAGATTAATTCAACTATAAATATTCATTAGAAAGATAAAAATATTTCCTACAGAATTTTATTTTATTTATATTTTTTAGACATTAATTAATTGAATTTATTTATGTCACAATGATGATGCAGTTATTACCAAATTAATGAAATATTAACATAATTGATATTATAAATACCCAAATAAATGTAATTTGAGACTTTTTATGAATTAAACTTACTTTATTGGTTAATATAACATATAAGGGTTGGTTAGATGAATTTTCTTCGAAGTAATAACTTTGTTATAAATTTAGAAAAATCAAAATACCAAATAGTGTCAGAAATGACGTAAAAAGTTTTTAAAAACAATATTAAATTATTAATTGATATTCTATTCCTAAAAATCCATGGTTCGGAAAAAAGACTTATATAAAAATATATGTGACATTAATGAACCAATTATACTTCTATTGGCATATTATAGTATGTTTATTAACCATATAGTGTAATAATACAAAAAGACATGGTAAAAGTTAAATTATTTAACTTAGAGTTAAATCTAAATGATACGGTTAAAATGATAACCCAAAATTGTATAAAACCTACTGGTTGAGAGGATTTATACCCATACTAACCATATCCTTGAAATAAGTCACTTTGGAGCCATTATTAACCGAATATGAATTTATTTTAAAATCATATTTTATGTTTTTTCTAAGGTTCCCATCACCCCTCTTATAAAAGGACATTCCCCTTCTCTCTAATTCACACCTCCAAAGGTATTTGTATCGGCCAAAACCTACCCAAATACCCTCTCAACTATACTCCTTTAATCCTAGAGGCATTCATTTTGTTAGAAAGCCAACCTATGGAGGCCATTTGATCAAATCAAAAGGAAGAACCCGAGGAAGAGGTAAATATCTCACCACCTAGTTCAAGTTCCATTCTTCTTCCACTTCATCCTTATTTTTTGTTTACATTATAAAATAATAACTCCAGTATATTATATATAATGTGATGTTGTTATAAAAATTTTATAACCATACTAGTTATTTTATCCATCCAATGAATGAAAATGTCCCCACACGTGCGTACATACGGCTTACCGTCTCCACGTCGTGGTGTAGTTTGTTATTCAAACATTTCATCATTTGGTTGGGTATGATAATGAGTATAAATGATATTAATAATAAATATAACATTATTATTATTCTTTATATATTATATACCATCAAATTATATACTATTTTAAAATCAAAAGAATAATATCATCGCTCATGCATACGTACGGCCTACTGTCTCCACGTTGTGATGCGACTTGTTCTACATGATCTTCATTGAATAATGATTATATAAATGAATTTAATGAATACATATGATATATATTACACTAATACCATTATGTAAGTTAGTTATATATAACCTAAAAAGAGGAATAAGAATTTATTCGACAAAACATGCATAAGCACATAAAGAAATGAACACCCGAATAACAAGTAGCAATGAAATATTACTAATAAGAAGACAAGAATATCACCATATATTATATCATAAAAATGAATATGATTCTTTAATAAGTCAATGACAATATTTAAATCATTATACAAGAGTTTAGTATATGTATGAAGAACATCGGACCTAAGGTAAGAGAAAATCTCACAATCTCATTTTTATCCGAGATTGTTTATACTTCGGAATTTATTAGGGAATATTTATCATCAACATCCATGTTTCCTCAATATGTAATATTATTTATATCCTCATAAAATTGTTTAAATCCAATTTTATCTATTGTTGATTTTTTTAAAAGATATGAAAGGAATCGTTTGTCATTTTTAGTACGAGATACTTTTTGACTTTTCCTGCAAAAGTATGTGAAGAATGTTTTTTTAACTTATACTGCATGAATGGATTTTTATGATTTCATATAACATTATATTCATGTATATTCCTTTACAAGTTTTCATGTTTATTTTTATTTAACTTCATTTAGATTAAAATTTTATGACATGTTAAGAAAGGGAAAAAATTGAAGTTGAAAGGATATTTTCCTCAAGAATGGAGTTCTAGAGTTTTATCTAAATTATTTTCCATCTAAGATAATATAGGGTTTTGTTTATATCCATATTTTTAAATTGATTTGATTATTTTATGATGGAATTATGTTTTTTATTAAGTCATTTTTCTTATATTGATTATGTTCTGATGGCATGATGTTTAAGAATCTCATTTTATTTACATGGGTTATGCTATGATATATGATTTATGATTTTATGGCACACATAAAAATGGTTTAATTATGAGATGGGTGGGGCCTATATCTCCCTCCAATTCATTGGTTAAATATTTTTATCTCATTATATAGAAATGACAGGAATGGAAAGTTAATCTGGTTCAGTGATACAGGACTGGAACGAGGAGTGAACTCGGTTCAGAAATGGACTTTGTCTGCTATGATAATCATGGAAATGAGTCTTGAATAATACGAAATTATTTTCTATGATTATATGTGCATGCCACAAAGTTTCATGTTTTATGTTAGGATTATTGGTATTACATTTCACTAATATTATTTATCCCATTTTATGATATTATAATCTCTTTTGTAGGTTAATATTTTCAAAATGTCATGTTATTATGAATATGATATGATTGATATTTCCTTTGTTTAACCTTACAGATCATTTGAGCTCACCCTTTTCTTTGTTTTTATTTTCCCCAGGTCAGGAAGAATGGTATTAAGTAGGATATTAGAAAAGGGACTCTAGATATGATTAAATAAACAGAAGACAATGTAGAGGCTTTATGAACCATTTTTTTAATGTTTCCCAGTTTCTAAAGACACTATACCAATACAGTACTATCATAGTTCTATTATATGTTGTAATAAGTATGTTTTAATTCTGAAGTAATAAAAATGTATGTAAAGTATGGGTCATTATAGTGATGTTCCATTTCGATAGTAATTAGGTATCCTCATAGCCTAAGGGGAATGTATTATACTTGATGGTGGTGGAGTAGAGCCGAAAATCTTCCCTCTTGTGGTGAAAAGATTTTAGGATTACTTTCCTCAGGACTTAGCAGGGATTACTCCTGAGATAGAGATTCATTTCATGACTGAACTAATTTTAATGCTATACTGGTATCCATATTTTCATATAGAATATCACAATATTATATTCAAAATCATAAGGCTCTTATGGAGAAATTATATAATAATGGGTTTATTCATCTAAGAACATCACCTTGGAAATCTCTAGATTTTTTCTAAGAAGACTCTTAGGAAATCTTAGTTGTGTTTCAATTTTAGGAAGTTGAATCATTTGAAATTTGATAGCTAGTATCTTATTCTATGTATTTATGATCTTTTGACCATTTTAAAGGTGATTCTGTTTTCTCTATAATTTATTTGGGGCAAGGGTATCATCAACTGATGGTGAGACCTTCTAATATATTGTTAGTTTCTTTTGAGAGCATGTATGGTATTTATGAATTTTTTATGAAGATGTTTGGGTTTTTGAATTCCCCAATAATGTTTACATCATTGATGAACAATATTTCCCACCCATACATGGATCTGTTTGCTATTTTTTTATAGAAGACATCTTGATATACACAACGACTCAATCCAATCATTCCAAAAACCATGGCATCATATTGAGTACACTAATATAGAATATTCTATACACCAAAAGATCTATGTTGATGTGATGTATTAAAAATGTACATAATTTAGGTCAAACCATTACAAATGAAGGTGTCTTTGTAGACCTAGTGAATGTTCATGAAGTTGTATCTTAGGAGAATCCCAATATTTTTTTTTTGACATTTGAATATTTCTGGGAATATAATGATATTACAAAACGATCATCAAGGAATTTTCAAACTTTTAAGCTACACTATCAAGTTTATACATGAAGGGTGTCGTGTTTTAGTGTTCTGTATAATATTAGAATACCTTCTAGGATATAAATAAATTCTTGACCTCTCTAGAGTTTTTGATACTACTTGAGCTAGGTATGTTGTATACATTGTTTTATGATTCGTCTAGGATTGGAATTATGGTAGTATAGATGAAGTTTGATCAAGCCATGTAATATGGGTCATGGAAGTTGAGACCGCATGAGAATAACTATCCTACATATGATCGCTAATTGGAGGAAGAATTTTATTCTATGAAATGTTGAATGCATTATAATTTGAGTGAAATGTGTGTTGTGTATATCGATCCTAAAATCCTAAATTACAAATTCAACCATCATGATCTAAATATTCTATAGTGGATATGGGTTGAGTACATGAAATATTTTTATTTTTATTTAGCTTACACATAGGAAAAGATAACCAATTATGAGGATTCATTGATCCAAAAGAAACAAACTCAGATTATTTAGGAGTCTAGTTTAGTGTGGAATATGATGTCCATGTTAACTAAGATGAATATAGAGGTTTAGGATGTCCACAAATAGATAACCCATGAATACATTTCATTTGATTATATGCTTCTAAAATGTATCACCGATATGCTGTATGAGTAATAAGAGATTCATTCCCTGAGAAAAATTCATGATGGACAGGATTCACCTTCCAATTAAACTATATAAGATGATTAGGTCATTTCTATTCATGGTCGGGTTATTTTCCCTATTTGAAGGCGGGTTGATTTGATGTGTGAGTTCCATTACTCATAGTGGTCACTAAATCTTGGTTTAACCAAAATATAGTGTGTCCTTCATTGAAAGTGTTGGTGTCTAAGAATGAAGAAAGGGGTTTTAGTTTTCTTAGTGATATGTTACACCTCTCAGCAGTTTAAGGGTGACCATCAGCCATAAGGTGGTTTACTACAACTATTATCCATTTTAGAATAGAAGTGGGACAATTTTCCTTAGGATTTTGTCTTATGAATCCCAAGGATTCCTCATAATAATGACACAATATCGGTAATAGTAAACCTGTTGATTAATAAGGAACATTTATTACTGATATGGGATACTTTTACTTTGGATTTTTATGGTGTATTTTTTATTCAGAAGATAGTATATTTTCATGGGATACCTCAGAATATTATTTATGATTGAGATTCATGTTTTACATCATTCTTATGGATTGTAACACCCCAGGTAAATATATAATATGACATCATTATGTTTATCCCTATTTTTGGAAAAAATATTAATATTACTTTAAAGGGAACTCTATGCTCGATGGCGTACCCAATACGCAACAACGAGTTCCTTTGAAATCTTACGATGCACTCTAATAATAAAATAATATTATTTTAAATGGTAGTTAACGCCTAGCCATTATAATGGCGGGGAAGAACGGAACTAACCACAAAATTATTATATATGTTTTTCAAATATTTTTTCTTTTTACAATAAATGTTAGAGGATTAAAAATGTGAATGAATCCAATTTTAATCATAAACATTCTAATATTCTTTGAAAGGTGGATTAACCTCCTTTTGATGGGGAACCGCTTTTAAATACACTTTTTGACAATTTTATGAGTAATTTTGACAAAATAAAATTCTTCTTTAGAATCGGGACATCAAATTTTACTTTGTGTAAACTTTTGGTATTTTTCCGATAATGTTCATTTTTTAATTAATAGTGAAAAATGTTGTATTTTAATTCAAAACCTATTTTTAATCTAATTTATTTATATGATTATATTGTCTTTTGAATTGGTTTTAAATTTAAATTAGAATATATTTTGACCATTTAATTCAATAGTGTTAATTGGAATTAACTTCACTTTAAAATTATACTTAAACTATTATCAATCTTTTAATAGATATTGTTTCTTAAAAACACGCTATTTGTTTTGACAGCGGGTATTTATTATTAAATTAATTAATGAAACTTATATGTTTTTAATTTTGTAAAATAGAAATCATTTTTGAATTTGTAATATCAAATATAGATTAGGGTGAATTTTTGGTATTTTTCTGTAAAACTTCAAATTTTAGATGAATAGTGAAACCACTAAGTGGTAGTTTAAAAACTAATTTTTCGTTTAAATGAAAATTTACCACTTCTGTGATTTGATTTTCAAAAATCTGACATACATGGTTGTAATTAGGATGTAAAATGTGGTTCAATTGGATTAAAATAATTTTTTGGTGAATAGTAACTTCTAAGTTTTTAATCGCGATTAGAGGTAATTAGTGTAAATTAAGGAAAAAATAATTTTTTAATAATATGAAATGACCTTGAAACATGTCTTACACTTATTGGATAAGTCATGTCCGACCAATAAAATCCATGGGTCAACTTGGGGACCCCATAGAGCCACTTTGGTTGTAAAATGACATTAATAACTTTTTATTTAATATTAAAATTAAAATGTCACAAACATGTGTTGTTTTACTAAAACATTTTTTACATGGGGATATACAAGTCATATTGTTGACAATAAATATTAATTATAAATATATAAATATTCCCTACATCATTATATATTTTTATAATTTTTATACATTAAATAAATTAAATTATTTATGACACCATGATGATGTAGCGATTACCTCATTATTTAACGATTTAAATAAAATGAAAAGATAATGTAAAATATAAGACCTACACTTGTCAAAAACCTATTGGATGGGGGTATTTAGAACTCCTATCACCTTATCCTCTGAATATATAATTTTGGGTCCTTCAAAATCCAAAAATCATTTTATAATAATGTAAAAGTTTATAACTTTCCAAGAGTGCCCCTCCTCTCCTCTTATAAAAGGCCCCCACCTCTACCACCTTACCCACACCTCTCAAACCTTTGGCTCGGAAAACCCCTGCCCATTTCATCTCTCCACATACCTCTCTTCATCATTGATGCCTCACATTTGGGCAGAATCCTTTCCAAGGAAGCCTTTGAGCTCAAATCAAAAAGAGTTACCCGATTTAAAGGTAATGTCTTCTCTTTTGTTCTTTTGTTTTATTTTGCATCTCCAACCCTCTAAATTCTTATTATTCCATTCTTTTGTAACAACACCAGTATCTTCAATATACTAGGATGTTGTTATGTGACAGATTCTAGCTACACTTACACACACCTTCGTCTAATGGTTAAAGAACATACTGTTTTTGTGGATGGAGAATTTCTACCTCACGAAACGATGATTGTTCAATCTTCTCTTAACACCGTTCATGGTGGACATTATGATGTCACTATATTTTATATATGATATATATGGTATTTATGTTTTCTATATGCTTCTGAATTTTATATTCAAAACATGCCTTTATGCTTTTCATGTTGTGCAAATGCGATAATTTCATACGAGGAAGTGTGGACTACCGCCACCTCAAGTGATGTGACTCGTTCATGCAATACATGGAATGTATAAAGAATGAAATTAATGAACATATGTGACCTATATAACATATATATTATACTGTAATTATAATATATATATCTCAATTATTTTTAATTCCATTAAAATGACAAAGAAATGAAAGTAGCGTTCATGCGTACGTACGGCCTACCGTCTCCATGAACGGTGAATTTCATTTCTTTTTATCTCCAAATGTTATGGATTAGTATAAAATGAATATTTATTGGATATATATGATATTTAAATCATTAATACTATTTTGGAGATGATTTACTTATAACTACATGGAAAATCATTTTCAAACAAGTTCATTTTTGACTCATGTACCGAACACCAACAAAAACATCTGATATGAACTCACATTATTGACCAATTATTATAACATTATAATATGTGATATTAACTGAATAATAATATTTAAAATAGGTCCTTAAGAAATTATAAATTGACCAAAGTTTATTATTCAGGAATATAAAGAAACAAATAAGACAAGTCAGACTTGAGGTAAGGGATCCTACCTCTCTCTTTCTTCTTAAGCACTCTCTTTTATGTCATTTCCTTTAAGCTCATATTTATTAGGTTTGGGGATGTTATTTTATATCCCTCCTACTTTAATTTTTATTTTCATATGATGAGAGACCCTATTTTATCTCATCAAACCATTTTTGGAAGTTTTAAGTGGCGTCGTTAGGCTGCCGAGTTTTCGTAAGGGATTTTTCCTCTCACTTTTAAGCTCGTGACATTTATGCTGCATTTTCCACCATTTCTTTTGAGTGTTGTATGTACTACCCATTAGTCTACACTTTAAGTAATATACTTTCGTTTATGGGTATTTAAATCTTCATTGGATAACCCTTCTTCCATGGGGTGTACATTTCGAAAGTTACCAAAGTCGGTAAGGGAACCTTTCACCCTCCTCTTTCTAAAGGACTTCTTTTGTTATGTATTTTAATTCAAATACTATTATTTTTGGATATGTTCTTCTATATCCTTATTGATTTAAATTTTATTTCCATGTGATGAGATACCATTTTTTTTCTCTCATCAACTCATTTTCTGAATTTTGACGTGACGCCGTCAGGCTGTCAAATTTTTGCAAAGGAACTTCTTAACCCAATTTTGATTCTTTGGGGTAAACCTGTACTCCTTTCATATGTCATTATATGAATATGTGTGAATAAAATATGATTGTTTTACACTTAATATCCACTTATATTTGGTGTATTCGTTTGTCACACTTAATTATATAATCGATTTATCCTTAATCTATGGATACCGTCTTTGTAAGGGACTTCGTCTAAATCTCTTTTCATTGAGGCATATTTTGTTTATAAAAAACTTTCTTTATATAGTTTATAAACCCCTTTTAATTTTACTTTTATTCAAAAGGAATATTTTTTATACGAATCATTTTAATAAATGACAAAAAGTATGTTTCTTTTAACTTATGCGGTGACAACGACCTTTCCACCGCCGCGAGTATTATTTGATCTTTGACTTCATTAACAAGACGTAATATTTTTTAAAAGTAAATAAATTCCATATACTCTTTTATGTATTTTGGTATTGAAAATGGTTTTGATAATGGATTTGTTAAGTCAATATATTTAAGTGATATATTGTGATTGAAATATGGAAATGTTTTCTTTCATTTATAATTGTTTTATGTTTTATGATTTTGTAATGGTACTTGGACATTTTTCGGGTGGTTCCGTGAATACCAGGATGGGTGGTTATGTTTTAACCTCCAATGCATTGGGTATGGATGTCATCCGTATGGCTATTCCATTAAGTATGTGTGGAAGTTGACCGTATGGTAATTCCATTTAAGTATGTTTATGTCCCAAGTTACCTTTATATGTTATGTGTTCTTTATATTGGTTTTATGGTAATCATTTTGTTACAAAAGGGTATGTAATGATATTTTAGTCAGTGAAGAGTTTTTAATACTTC
Source organism: Viscum album (assembly GCA_963277665.1). Classification (NCBI taxonomy): domain Eukaryota; kingdom Viridiplantae; phylum Streptophyta; class Magnoliopsida; order Santalales; family Viscaceae; genus Viscum; species Viscum album. Next base: position 1,817,775,066 of record OY728156.1, read on the forward strand.
ATAAAGGTGAAAAGTATTACTTTGGTAATGTATTCATGGATTACATGTTGTTTTGAAAAACTAACACTTTTCCTTCTTTGTGTATCCTTTACTGGGATTTTTATGCTCATCCCATGTTTTTGAAATGTTTTCCATAGGACTTATAGATGAATAAGGTCAAGGATGGGATCAAGGAAAGACATGCTATCTAAAACATGTAACTAGACATGTTTCTTTTTAAGTATTTTTTTTATGGAAACTTTGTAGAAGTGTCTACTATGTAATCTTTTAATATGTAATAGTTGTGACCTAATTCCATGAAACTATAAACCTGAAAATATCCTCAATGTGAATTATTCATTTAATTCAATATTAAGTAAGGTTTAAGGCTAGGGCCTTATAGTTGGTATCAAAGGTCGGTTTAGATAACTTTAGAGGTTAGGGTATTCTCTAAGCATAATTGACATTACCATAATGGTTCGTATTTCAGAATGTGTCCTAGTTTTAGATAAAGTGAATGAGTAAGTATATCTTAGTTTTTATCTTCCTCATTAGTACATGATGGTTTTGTTGATATAATCATACTGGCCTTTTTGGTTTTAGTAAAGGGATGGATCTAGTAGGCACCAAAGTAAGAGTAAATGTGAAGGAAACTGTGATAGTTTTCTGAGTGAGCAACTGAATGATATGGGAGCTGCAATGAGAACTCTTGTGTTTATCATCAACCAACTATCTGGAGTCATGATTGACCACCTAAAACTTGGTGATTTCCATAAGGAATCATATAGGCGAGAAACAAATCCCTACGGAACTACAGGTAATAATCATAAAGGTAAGTGTGTTAAAAAACCTATGTGTCAAAGATGTGGAAAGAAACACCTAGGAAAATGTTTCAAAGGGACAGAAATATGCTATAGATGTGGAAATTATGGTCATAAAGCAAGAACCTACCATGGAAAAAGGAAGAATCCAGTTGACTCGAGGAAAGGAAAAGAAGTTCATTCTGAGGGATCAATTGAATGTTTTAAATGTGGTGTGCATGGTCATTATGCAAACACATGTCCTATGAAGAAATTTTGGGAATGGGATCACCAATATCATAAAAATATTTGTTTACCAATACCTAATTACATTACAATTGAGGATGAAGAAACTGACAATGACTAATCAAAGGTATGGATTATTTCATAACATTTGTTTTCCTATTTTGGAATCTTAGGATATGATTTATGATTTTGTTTGTAGGAAAGAAGTATTTCAGAATATGTTGGAATGGAATGGTTAATGGATCATGAAGAATGTTGAATGAGTAAGAAGTCAACATATAAGGGCTTCAAGAGTTACGGTGAAATTATTAAGAGTATTAAGTATCTTTTGATGATGGGGTTACATTAGAAGACTTTTTATAATATGTATAACCCTGATGTTTGATATATGAAAATTTTATTCAAGGAATAGTTATCTGTGGAATAGGTGATTCTATAGATATTGATTATAGTTCTCTTTTGTGGAATAGGTGATTCTATAGACGTTGATTATAGTACTCTTAATGTGAACAAGTCTTCCTAAATACTTATCATTTGCGGAAAGTATGAGTTTTTGTAAGAAATCTAGTAAAAGTTGAATGTCAACATGACCCATAAGTATGTTTCCTTAAGATCAAAAATAAATTCCTCAATGAAAAGTAACTTTCAAAAAATTTTGTCCGTTAACTTTTCCTAATGTGGAATCGAATGCCGTTTAACCCACCACAAGTTTGGGATTTTGTTGTGGTTAACTTTCTCCTAAACATGTTTTCTATCACTCTCCGTCAGAACATGACCCTTTCCTTTTTCTTCCATATCCATGTTTTCCTACATGTAATCTTTGTATGGGTTAGCTCAGGTGACCTCTGTACTTCTCTTTCATTCTTTTAAAGTGATTGTTTTACTGACTCTTGTTCCGATGTGGGAATTTCAATGATGTTTCCGAGCCCAATTTTAAAATTGCGAGGACGCAATTCCCAAAAGGGGGGAAGGATGTAACACCATAGGTAAATAAATAATATGAAATATTTATATTTATCCCAATTTTTGGGAAAAATATTAATATTAATTTAAGGGGAACACTATGCTCGATGGCGTACCCAATACGTGACAACGAGTTCCTTTGAAATCTTATGTTGCACTCTAATAAAATAATAATATTATTTTAAATGGTAGTTAACGCCTGGCCATTGTAATGGCGGAAAAGAACGTAACTAACTAAAAAATGATTATATATGTTTGTAAAATATTTTTACTTTTTATAATAAATGTTAGAGGATTAAAAATGCGAATGAATCCAATTTTAAGCGTAAACATTCTAATATTCATTAAAAGGTCGATTAACCGCCTTTTGATGGGGAACCTCTTTTAAATACACTTTTTGAAAATTATATGTGTTATATTTGACAAAATAAAATTCTTCTTTAGAATTGGGACATCAAAATTTACATTGTGTAATGTTTTGGTATTTTTTCGATAAAGTTCATTTTTTAATGAATAGTGAAAATTGTTGTATTTTAATTCAAAACCTCTTTTTAATCTAATTTATTTATATGATTAGATTATATTTTGAATTGGTTTTAAAGTGAAATTAGAATATATTTTTACCATTTAATCCAATAGTGGTCATTGAAATTAATTTCACTTTGAAATTGGACTTAAACCAGTGTTAATCTTTTAATAGATATTGTTTCATAAAAACACGCTATTTATTTTGACAGCGGGAATTAATTATTAAATTAATTAATGCAACTTATATGTTTTTAATTTTTTAAAATAGAAATAATTTTTTAATTCGGAAGATCAAATATATCTTAGGGTGAATTTTTGGTATTTTTCTGAAAAACTTCAAATTTTAGATGAATAGTGAAACCACTAAGTGGTAGTTTAAAAACTGATTTTTTGTTTAAATGAATCTTTACCACTACTGTGATTTGATTTTCAAAAATCCAACATACATTCTTTTCATTAGGATATAAAATTTGGTTCAATGGGATTAAAATAATTTTTTGGTTAATGGTAACTTTTAATTTTTTAATCACGATTAGAGGTAATTAGTATAAATTAAGGCAAAAACAATGTTTTAATAATATGAAATGACCTTGAATCATGTACTACCCTTATTTTATGAGCCATGGCCGACCAATAAAATCCATGGGTCAACTTGGGGAGCCCATGTAGCCACTTTGGATGGAAAATGACATTAATAACTTTTTATGTAAAGTTAAAATTAAAATGTCACAAACATGTGTTGTTTTACTAAAACAATTTTTACATGGGGTTATACAAGTCATATTTTTGACTATAAATATTAATTAGGAATATAAAAATATTTCCTACATCATGATATTTTGTTTTATAATTTTTAGACATCAAATAAATTAAATTATTTATCACACCATGATGATGCCGCGATTACCTCATTATTTAACGATTTAAATAAAATGAAAAGATAATGTAAAATCTAAGACCAATACTTGTCAAAAACCTATTTTATGGGTGGATTTCGAAATATTATAACCTTATCCTAGAAATATCTAATTTTGGGACCTTTAAAATCCTAAAATTATTTTATAATAAAGTTAATGTTTATAGCATTCAAAGAGTGCCCCTCCTCTCCTCTTATAAAAGGCCCCCACCTCTACCAACTTACTCACACCTCTCAAGCCTTTGGCTCGGCCAAACCCTGAAATTTCATCTCTCCACATCCCTCTCTTCATCATTGAAGCCTCACCTTTGGGCATAATCTGTTCCAAGGAAGCCTTTGAGCTCAAATCAAAAAGAGTTACCCGATTTAAAGGTAATGTCTTCCCTTGTGTTATTTTGTTTTATTTAGCTTCTCCAACCCTCTAAACTCTTTTTATTCCTTAATTTTGTAACAAAGATAGTATCTTCAATATACTAGGATGTTTTTATGTGCTGTATTCGAGCTACACTTACATACACCTTCGTCTAATGGTTAAAGAACATACTGTTTTTGTGGATAGATAATTTCTGCCTCACGAAACGATGATTGTTCAATCTTCTCTTACCACCGTTCATGGTGGCCATTATGATGTCACTATATTTTATATTATATATATATGGTATTTATGTTTTCTATATGCTTCTGAATTTTATATTTAAAACATTTCTTTATGCTTTTCATGTTGTGCAAATGCGATAATTTCATACGAGGAAGTGTGGACTACCGCCCCCTCAAGTGATGTGACTCAATCATGCAATACATGGAATGTATAAAGAATGAAATTAATGAACATATGTGACCTATATAACATATATATTATAATTTAATTATAATATATATCTCTCTCTATTATTTTTTATTCCATTAATATGACAAATAAATGAATGTAGCGTTCAGGCGTACGTACGGCCTACCGTCTCCATGAACGGTGCATTTCATTTCATTTTATCTCCAAATGTTATGGAGTAGTATAAAATGAATATGTACTGGATATATATGATATTTAAATCATTAATACTATTCTGGTGATTATTTAATTATAACTACATGGACAATCATTTTCAAACAAGTTCATTTTTGACTCATGTACCAAACACTGACAAAAACGTCTAATATGAACTCACATTATTAACCAATTATTATAACATTATAATATGTGATATGAACTGAATAATAATCTTTAAAATATTTCCTTAAGAAATTATTAATTGACCAAAGTTTATTATTCAGTAATATAAAGAAACAAACAAGATAAGTCAAACTTGAGATAAGGGATCCTACCTCTCTCTTTCTTTTTAAGCACTCTCTTTTATGTCATTTCCTTTAAGATCATATTTCATATGTTTGGGGATGTTATTTTATATTCCTATTACTATAATTCTTATGATCATATGATTATAGACCCTATTTGATCTCATCAAACCATTTTTGGAAGTTTTAAGTGGCGTCGTTTGGCTGCTGAGTTTTATTAAGGGATTTTTCATCTCACTTTTATTCTCGTGGCATTTTTGATACGTTTTCCACCATTTCCTTTGAGTGGTGTATGTACTGCCCATTATTCTATTCTTTTTTTAGCATAATTTAGTTTATGGGTATTTACATCTTCATTGTATAACCCTTCTTCCATGGGGTGTACGTTTCGAAAGTTACCCAAGTCGGTAAGGGAACCTTTTACCATCCTCTTTCTAAAAGACATATTTTGTTATGTCTTTTAATTGACATACTATTATGTTGAGATATGTTCTTATATATCCTTATTGATGTAAATTTTATTTCCAAGTGATGAGATACCATTTTTTCTCTCATCAACTCATTTTCTGAATTTTGAAGTGACGTTGTTAGGCTGTCGATTTTTTGCAAGGGAACTTCTTAACCCAATTTCTATTCTTTGGGGTAAACTTGTACTCCTTGAATAAGTCGTTCTATGAATATGTGTGAATTAACTCTGATTGTTTTACACTTAATATCCAATTATATTTGGTGTATTCTTTTGTCACACATAATTACGTAATTGATTTATCCTTAATCTAAGGATACCATCTTTGTAAGGGACTTCGTCTCAATTTGTTTTCATTGTGGCATATTTTGTTTATACACAACTTTATTTATACAGTGTATAAACCCCTTTGACTTTTACTTTTATTCAAAAAGAGTCTTTTTTATACGAATCGGTTTACTAAACAACAAAAATTATGTTTCTTTTAACGTATGTGGTGACAATGACCTTTCCGCCACCGCGAGTATTATTTGATCTTTGGATTTCTCAACAAGACGTAATATTTTTTAAAAGTAAATAAATACCATATACTATTTTATGTATTTTGGTATTGAAAATGGTTTTGATAATGGATTTGGTAAGTCGATTTATTTAAGTGATATATTTTGATTGAAATATGAAATGTTTTCATTCATTTATAATTGTTTTATGTATTCTGATTTTGTAATGGTACTTGAACATTTTTCAGGTGGTTACGTGATAAACCATATGACCGGTGGTGTCGTGAATACCAGGATGGGTGGTTACATTATAATCTCCAATGCATTGGGTATGGAAGTGGGTCGTATGGCTATTCCATTAAGTATGTGTGGAAGTCGACCGTATGGTTATTCCATTTAACTATGTTTATGTCCCAAGTTACCTTTATATGTTATGTGTTCTTTATATGGGTTTGATAGTAATCGTTTGGTTACAAAAGGTTAATTAATGGTCTTTTAGTCAATGAAGATTTTTTACTACTTCATAAATGTGAAAAGTATTACTTTGTTAAAGTAATCATGGTTTACTTTTTTTTTTTGAAAAACTAACAGTTTTCCTTCTTTGTGTATCCTTTATTGGGATTTTGATGCTCATCCCAAGTTTTTGAAATGTTTTCCACAGGACTTAAAGATGAATATGGTCAAGGATGGAATCAAGGAATGACCTTATATCTAAAACATGGAACTAGAAATGTTTATTTTTAAGTCTTTTTTTTATTTTATAGATACTTAGTAGAAGTGTCTACTATGTAATCTTTTGAGCTGTAATAGTTATGACCTAATTCTCTAAAACTCTAAACCTGAAAAGATCCTCAATGTGAATTATTAATTTAATTCAATATTATGTAAGGTTTAAGGTTGGGGCCTTATATGGTTAATAAAATTTAATATTCTTGGTACCTCAGTGTTTTTTTCATATGAATTTTCACCCACAGAGAGACGTGCAGCCAGAGACTACTATTTAGGGACTAGATGATAGGTTCAGAGCATGTGTCCTAGACTTTCTTTGATCTTGGGAAAATAACATGGTGCTCGGTGAGTTAAACAGTAAAACCATTTTTTAGGAAACCATTCAAATGTAACAATATAAGGCACTCTATGGTGGGTCATGTAGATATTTGTTATGTTATATGGATGATAGAGAGTCATGGTTGTTGTTTTTGAGTCTTTTGTAATAGATATTTGACTTTTTTAAGTTGATTTAGAAATGAATGGATAATAATAAAAGTAGATATAAGTCATATTTTGATTAATTTCATCAGCCTCTTGAGTTTATAGTGGGTGACAATGTCTTCCATTGAGTTTCACCTAGGTTGGTTTTCCATCATATTTTGAAACATAGTAAGTTGGTTCCCAGGTATGTGGGGTCATTTGAGATTGTAGAGAGGATATTACCAGTAGTGTATTGATTTTCTCATCCATAGTGGTATAGTGGAATGCAAGATATTTTTCACGTGTCTCAGATTTAGAATTATCAGCATGACACTTCTCATGTGATCAATGTTGATTATATAGATTCTTAAGTTGATGAATCCTTTATGGAGATTCTAGTAAATATTGTGTATCATAGTGAGAAAATTTCACAATGTAAGAACATTCTTGTGGATTGAGTTTTATGGAATAATGGTAACGTTCAGTAGGAATATTGGGAGAGGGAGAATGGTATATTGTCCTAGTATCATAAAAAATTTTACTTTCAATTATTAGTGATTCTTAGTAGTGCGGCTCAAGGATGATCCATTATAAGGTGGGGAGGTTATATGCTCCAAATCTTCTAATGTGGTATACACTAATTTATGTTTTTCTTAAACTCCATTATTTTGTTTAATGTATTTTTTAGTTAATGATGAGTCTCAGTGGTGTCTTAGAGTTTCAGAGCATAAAAAAGGAAAATTGGACCATCTGATGCATGTTGCATGATTGTCACTGGTTTAGTAGTTACCATGATCCATAATAATGTGGGCCTTGGGAGGCAGGTGAAAAGTTGAAAAACCATGTGAGGCAGAATCATGAAACCGTGAAGGATTGTACATATCCATCCTTCATGGATTCCACACAGTTTTTTTGAAACATGCATAATTTCAAGGGATAGAGTGAACCATACCCATCATGAATTGAGGATGAATCATGGCTAGTGAAAATATTGTCCAACCATGTGGCCAAACCTTGTGCCTCATTAAAAAGGGGGAAATTCAGATTTTTTTTGTTATTGGGTTTTAAGGCTTCTAACCCGTTTTACATCCTCATTCTTATCCTAATGCACTACATTATGAAGCATTTCTTCCAAATCCACCAAGGGTTGTTTCTCCAATGATTCATGGTGGTTTGGAGTGTAGTTTGATGAAAATAGAATAACTTGGTGAGTCTAACACTCATCTTACATCTATTTTCTAGTTGAGGCCATGTGGAATCATTATTCTTCTTTAAAATCCCAAAAAACCCATTTTTCGAGTACATTCTAGGATGGGTGTTTGAATTTCATTTCAGTTTGAATCAGAGTCTATGGTTACGTGAGTGTTCTTATATGAATGTGACGTCGGTGTTCTATATGTTTTATCCCATAGTCTTTATTCCCAAATGTACGTGTATATTGTTTTTTTGTGGTACAATTGTGCTATACATTTGGGTTCCTTGGATGAAAATGATGATTTGTATAATTACGTGATGGAAGTTACTCTTCGTGATCCTCGTGGAATCTTTTGAGGTTTAATTGACCATATTTAAAGACACCCATGGGGTGTTCCGTTTAACATGAACTTATAATTGAGTATCTAAATGTAAATTTGAAAGGTTAATGAAATTGGACCTTTAAAAATTTTGATAGAATGTTAACATGAGTTATGGAATGAAAATAATGGTAATTTTTATCACTTGTTGAAATCTATAAGGGGATAAATGGTCCTTACTTGAATGTGTTAAATGATTCAGAACATGTATATGGTAATGTGAATAATGTTTAAAGAGGCATTCTCATATGAATAAATGGTATGAATGGGGTGTTATAATGAGTATCCATGACCAAGGGTTGGGACTGACTGATAATATAGCCTCACCAAGGTATTACATTGATTAGTTTGTCAAACTGAGGCTTTATGACCCTAACAAAGGTACATGATGTGAATTCTGAGAGTGAGGCTTCAAGGAATTTTGGTTTATATAATTCCTCAACTGAGTCTCTAAAAAAATTTGGTTTATATAATTATCTATGAAGTAAGTGTCCCTCTAATGTAGAAGATCCACTCTCTTTATATGATGTATTTTATCTGGATAAACTGAACTATGTTTCATTAATATGGGTAACACATGAAACTGATGGTGAAGGTGGTTAAGGTAGAACTTGTTAATTAAATGAAATTGTTTTACCTTTTATTTATCTTATTGTTTAACATGCTCTTTCATAAACTATTAAGAATTTATATATTATAGACACCATTTGTGAAGTCCTATGGAGTCGTAATCACACCCTTCTCAGGCCTTCTATGGGTACCTAGGTAGATTTTATGATTACATGTCCTGACTATGGAAAATTCCTTATGTTAGAGGTTTGATTTGGGGCATAATGTTGTGCATGGATGAGAGAACCATACTTGGTGGTGGGACCAATTTGGGTATTATTTAGTTTTTATTCTCTTCCTTTTGACTCAATATTTTAAGACATTGTGTGGCATATTTACTATATGTTTTGGGGCATGTACCCAGTTTTGGGAAATGGGTTCGTGACGTGTGTTTATCATTTACACTATTTACACTATTTCTTGTTCTATATAATATTTCTTACTATAATAAATAGGGTGTAGCCACTCCACATGTCTCATTAGACCCTCAATTATAGTTGGAAGCCTCAATAATATAGGGAGGCATGCTTGAGGTCACAAGATGAACCAACTCTGGGAACCGGTTATAGTCACATCTGGGATGTGGCATTATAACCCCACTAACATTTTTAATATGAACATTCTATTTATCATGATTATACATTATTTACTCAACATTAGTAAAACATTAAAAGTTGTATTTCCCTTATTCATGTATTCTATAAAAATATAACATTACTACTAAATAATGTTTCTTAGTTATTGAAAGCAATCAACATATGATTTCAAATCCATAAATAAAAACAAATACAGTGAAGTCCTTATACATTTCACAATTCATATGACCACAATATCATGTGTAAAATAATTCTACAACATAATTATTTATAGAAATACAAAATAACTTTAATCATTTCACATTTTATATAGTTATTGAATAGGATTAACCTTGATCCCTTAGCTCCATCAAAGGTATATTCACTTAACGCTTGGGGAATTTATTTGTTTAGTGACGTATCTTCTTACAATTGAAACATGAGACATTGGATGTTTTTTATTACCCTTTCATTCTTGGGCCTAATTTATTTAATCTAAAAAATTAAATGATATTATCATTCCCTTACAAAAAGTTACAAGGATATTATTTCCATGATTATAACATGTGGTAAAATCCCTCTTTCCTTTCTTCCCCATATCTTTTTTTACTATTACATCATTTTCTACTCTTACATTTTTTGAATTCCATAAGAATTGGTGAATTATTTCTATTTCTTGATATAAAATGACACTATATAATTATATGATAAGAATTATTATTAGACAATTTTCTATCAAATAATTTTATTTTACCAATAAAATTTATATTAAAACTTATTCATTGGATTACATAAATAGTTCACATCATCCAATTTTAACCTTTTAAAATACCTACATAATTAGCAAAATTTTACTCTACCTTTTGTCTTAGCCACAAGAATTTCCTCTCTATATCTACTCATTGTTCAAAAGGGAAATATTTTTATACGAAAATTTCCTAAAATATGTCCATTCAATGATTGTTATTTCCTCCTCATCCATAGCATTTCAATTAAAAAACACTATTTATCCGCATCCCCAGAGTGATGGTAAAATTCCATGAAAACTACCTCCCATTAATTACATACCAAATAAATAAATTTCTTCATTAATGAACTAATATATTTCTCAACTACAAATAGATACATAGTACCATTGAATGAGATATGGTTTTGGCACATAAAGAGATCCAAAATAGGAGAATCATTATGTGAAATAATTGTTTATTCATTATGGGAAATGTTATTTCTCATAACCTAAGTAGGTTTCACTAATATATCCACGTTCTACATAGGTCCAACTCCTTCTATATTGGTTTTACCACCTGAGAAAACCCAATATTGACTATGAGTATTAATTCCCTTTCTTCTATTATACACCATCACTGAATAATGGAACACCTTGAATTAAATCATAATCATAATAAATGTTGATCTATAAAATAAAATACATATAATGGTAAAAATACTATAAGGTGTTGTTTTAAATCTCATTTTAGCTATTTTTAATTAAAATATTGTTTTCAAGCTTTATACATTACTTCCTCACATAGAAACTGTAAATACCTTAACCCTAGAAGCCTAGATTTTTTGTTTACATTGTCACATTAGAACTATATTAAAGCAATAATATCAGGAAGGACCAAATATTTTAGTAATATTGGAAAACATGATACAAACTCAAATTTCTCATTACATTCAAAAACATTAAAATAAAACCTAATTTTTTTTTTGTAAACTCAATAAATCCCTTTAGCTTAATCCTATATATCAATCATAATACACATCCTACTGTACAAGGGAATGGAAACAAAAGAAATTGGGAAGATTAGATGCTTATTAAGGGTATTCATAGAGAACAAGTTAAATAAGGAATGATAAATAGTGAATAATAAATGATGATCAAATAAACCCATATAAATAATTTAATTAGCCGAAAACTTATCAAGGATTATCTTAACAAATTAAATAATCCCATCAAAATAAATAACTAATTTCATAAATAATTAATGCATAATGAAAAACATATAAAACATATCACTGATTTATTGAATAAATACATCTAAAAATACCATCAAGTCTTTATTTCAAGACATCCATATAAATGTGTAGGGCCTTCTAAAAACCCTAATATAGTTTATCCCATGATACCTAATGATATATCAAGGGGTTATAGTTCACCATTCCCATAATTTATTAATTCCAATGCATTCGTGATATGAATGTTTTGAGACATAATCAATTTAAACATTTTAATTTAAAAACAAGAATATTAAATGTTAATACTTTCCCTAATAAATAAACAATATAACAAAAAATACAGAGTATTATGAAAATGGTAGAAAAATAGAACTTCTCCATCAAACTAATCATAACCAATCTGGTGAAATAATAAATATGGTATAATTTCAATATATCCCCCGTAAAACATAATTAAAATTAGGTTCTTTTATTGATTTGTAAAAATAATATAAAAATGTTATTAAAAATATTTTTGAGGAAAATAACATGTTTACTTTGAAAAAAACTATTAAAAATATAAAAAATTCAGAAATAATTTTTTTTAAAAAAATAAACATGGAATATTATAAAACCATCATGAAGGAAAATAGAGTTAATGATTGTGTAAAATTTAATTTAGGCAGTATATGTTAAAAAACATTCCTTCTAAACTATTGTTAAAAGGATAAAAAGAATTTGTTTTAGAAAATAAAAAAAGATTACATTTAATCCATTTTGTAAAAAATTAAAAAATGGATAAAAATTACTTTAATAAACCATTTTGAGTATTTTTAAAAAATTGATGAAATTATTTAAAAAAAACATTGATATTAATGAAAAATGATTTTTCACTGAAGAGAGAAATAATGTCATCTTTTATTAAAATAATTCCCTCAAAAATTTTAATTACCAAAGAAATGGAATTTGTAATTTTACATATAAATATCATGAATAAATAGAGAATAAAAGGATATATTCTTTTTAGAATAAAATTATTAAACAATTTCCCCAAGGGAGAATTAAAATTTTACAATCCTGAATAATCAAGAGACTGTGAAATAAATGGTTACCGCTTTGGTGACATTTGAATCAAAACCCCATGAAATAAATAACATGAAATGAAAATTTATATACTATGAAAATAAATTTAATCATTATATATCATATCAAATTCTCATTATATATAACACATAAAAGGAAAATGTGGTGAATATGGATTATGTCATGTGGATGAAAAATTGAGAAGAGAAAATCTTACCTCATGTCTGACTTCCTTCATTCTAATTTGAAAAATTTTTATAATGAATATAGACTTCTCATAAATATATTGTAAAACCAAAATAATATAAATCATACCATATATTATTTAACTATAATCTTTTATAAAATGTTTTTAAAAATTCCTTGTTATAATAAATGTTCCGGGTAATAATTGCTTCATTTTTCATGTATGTTTTGGTTTGGTAGTTTTGTTCATTTTACATATTATCATTATTACATATCTTATAGAATTTGACTTATTATATAAATATATTATATATTAATTATATATTTATTTATTGAAATCCATAAAAAATGAAGATAGATAAATGAATGACACCATTCATGGAGGTAGTGAGTCATATGTATGCATGGACGCTATTTTTAGTTTTTAAGGAATATAATAAAATAAAGTTAAATATTAATTATCCTTATATAACCATTATTATATAATATAAAACATATATTTTCATAAAATAAATTCATATTACCATCTATTTAAAAATTCAATAAAACACAAATCACATCGCTTTATTGATGAGGTTGTCTAAACCTATGCATGAACAATGTTATAGTATTTCAAAGTATCATAAGGTAATACTAAATATTTGATATTACTACTGAATAAGTATAATTATTTCACATAAATAATATATATATAATTCATCAATCATAATCACCATCCACGAAATATGATGGTAGAAAATAAATTGTATCCCTCTACGGAGACGGTAAGTCGTACGTACACACAATTGAATCCTTCAATTCCCATATGATGGGAAAGATGGTTGATAATGGTTATTTAGAAATAATAAAAATTAGTTAATTATTTTCATGATATTTAATTTTTTATTTTATTCTAATCACCATATCTTTACAGTAGGTATAATGTGAAATAAATCGAAAGAGATTGGGTAAGACAATTACCCATTCTACAAGAGACCTCCTTTAGATCCTTTTTTTCGTAACCTAGGGTTTTATCTTTAGAGAAAAAAATAACATATATAATGTGTATAATTAATTTTATAATATCAATATATAGGGATTAATAGATCTATGTTTCTCAAAGTGGTCTAAAAAGTGATAGAATGGGTGCCCTTTAACATTTGAGTTGAGGGGTACTTCGGGAATTTCAAAAAGTATTAAATTATAATAGAGTCATTATTTATAAAAAATTATATAAAAGGCTAGGTATTGGAAGAATATATAATATTGGATCCAAATCCGATGAATAAAAAAATGAATAGGTTTATCTTTTGTTTTAAACTATACCATTTAGTTTAATCACTTAGTTAACTTACTTTTACATTAACTACAGTAACGTATATTTCACTATTAATTGGTTTTAATTTTACATGTAAAGTAACTATTGAATTATAAATGAAAAAGGTACGAAATTTTAGAAAATATGTTTTCACAATTTTCCTATATAAATATTTTGATAATTTTTAAATAATTTAATAAAATAATCTTTTGATAAATTATCATTATTGTCAATTTTGACACTATTCATTTAATTTGACCTGAAAGACATGAAAATGGTGAAATTAAAATATAATCCATTATAAAAAAACAAGTATGAAATTATCATATATTATATTCCTAGAACACTATAACACATTAAAATTATATCACTTTTAATTTTTTTTAAATCATTTATTTTGTATAAAAGTTTATTGAATAAATATTATGTAGTAGTTGCATAAAAATTTAAAGAATTTATATATTTTTTAATAATTTTAAATAAATTTCCAATATGAAAATAATTCCATTATTATCAAAAAAAATCATTCATATATGGATTTAATCCTTATGTTGACACATTAAATAAATTTAAAACGAAGAGAGTGAAACTTTGTATCTTTATATTATTTAAATTTTATATAATTCATTTTCATGTATAAGTTTCTATTAACCATATAACTTTTTATTCATATATGATAGTGGTATAATTAAATTCATCCAATAATAATTATAATGAAAAATTATGACCTTATCACTTAGTTTTAAGAAATATTAAACTGATTTACCAGTAATTGAAGTGATAAACATTACCATGATTATTATTCACAATGACTATAAATAAAAGGGGATAATTTACAATCAATTAAAAAATTATTAAAAAATTATAATCCAATTTATCATATTCAATATCTTTAAGTAGAAAAGTTTATTTTATAATAAGTGTGAAAAACACGATGAAAATATTTTCATAGAAAAATAAGTCTTTATTCATAAAATGGGATTTATTATTGTCTCATTCATAGTAAAAATTTAAGATTAACAATAAAAAAATTTAATAAATAATATATTAATTTATAATTAATAAATCACCAATTTTGATTAATCTAAATTGTTAATATTAAAATACCTTGTCCTCATAAATATAATTTTCTGGAAAATATCACTTTACATATAAAAATGTTTTCATTCAAAGTAATATTGATTATAACGAACTTAATTGAATTATTAATTATATATAAGTAAAAATTATCATTTTAGATCATTTTAAATCAAAATTCATAAATTTTAAATTCTTGAAACAAAAATAAATTTTCCAATTAAAATCAGTATTTTTCAGAGTTCACTAAAAAAATCAATCCTGTCCCAAATATCCTAGAATTTCACACAAAAATAATGTTTTACATGATTATTTTAAAAATGATAATATTTTTTAAAATAAATTTTTTGTATGTTCCATAATTTTATTATAATATTTTCTCAAAAAAATAATAAATTTTTTTTTCAAATAAGTTAAATTTTTGAAGCATAAAATAACATAATTTACTATTGAGTAATTATTTTATAATAATTTGAATATGAACATGAAATGAGTATTCCATTTATATAATTTGTAATTTATTTAATACTATTCATATCCACCAATTTAATGTCTATGTGATAAAAATATTTTAATATGATATTGCAGTTCATTTTGACATGATGTGGTATGTTATGTAAGCTATCGATTATAGCATTTTTTTGAAATATTTCGGGGTTATAGATTTCTTATGACGAAGTTGAATGAATATAAATTCAATGTGTCTATACCATAATCAGAAGGTTTTCTTGGTTATGTATTCACTTTTTACACTCAAATGGTTGTATCCGTATTTAAGAATAATTTTGGAATCTTTTTGAGATCCTCATAATTGATGGATGGAATCATTAATACATGGAAGTGGAAACTTATTCTTGATTATGGTATTGTTATGTTAATGATAATAGATGAAAATTATAATCAATTGAAAGTTACATTGATCCATATTTATGTATAATAAAAGAACTGGTTTACCCCATGGTGATGCGCTTGGATGAATTTATCCCTTATCAAAATTCACATAAAGTTTCTTTTTCAATCCCATAACACAATTAGAACCTTTCTATATCATGTTTTTCTAATTAGGTGTAGCACTGGGTATGATTTCTATTGATAAAAAACTCCATTATTTGGAGGAAGACATGGCATCTCTTTAAGAAAGGCATTCAAACACATCTTAATTAGGTATACATATTTCCTATTGATTTTCTCCCCTAAACATCTGAGATAAAAACCCGTTTGGAATTAGAATAAACACCCATGAAATGGATATAATTTATATTGGAAGATAATATTTATCCGCACACTAATATACAAAAATCGGATGGCTTTCAATAAAAAATCTAACTTCACATCCTTAAAAATTGATATAGAGTTTATGGAAAGAATATAGATCATGCCAAAAAATAGCATTAAATTTAACTACATGAAGACTCAAAATACTTTCAAGGAATAAATTACCACTAAATTCAATTAGATAAGATTCATAAACATGTGATAAAACAATAATTCCATTTCAATAATTTACTTTTACTTCAACATCTAATCTTTAGGGATATGAATTAACATTTTTTGAGACCTGTCATTATATATATAAATTTGTAAAACTAAGATCAAATAGAGTACATAAATATTTGACCAAACTAATTACCACCTCAAATTTATAATTCTATCTTCAATAACCAACTAAAAAATGGGTAGTAAAACCACCAAGCATCGTTAATTAGAGTGATCAATCATGGAAAATAATTTGTACGATTCCTAAATTTTGACACATGACTTGAAATCTATGAACCCATCAGTTTAACCTACAATCTACTCAAATTATTCTTGATGGATCACAAATAAAATTTAAATTAACCGAAAAATGTATCCTTATAGTTTCAAATTAAGTGATCAGTAAGGGATCTCACCATGGACCAAAATGGTGTTCAAGATATAGTTAACCAAAAAAATTGAAGGATGTTTCGCCTATATTCATTTATTCCAAAAACCCATAAACTATTCATATCAAGATAATTATGTATTTTATTATGAAAAAATCTATACATCCATTACCATAACATTATGATTTTCTCCTATTCATAGTCTTGTCTTAATGGGTCTCACTAAGTTTTTCTCATCCTATTCTCCAAATTCTACAAAAAATTGATCTGATACTAACTATAGAGAACCAAAAAATTAATAAAAAATACTACATCTTATTTCTGTAAGTAGTAATTACATATCAATATTATGCACACCATAATATCAATGTTTTAATATCTTTAGAAGAATGGATACATAAATAACTACTAAATAATTTATCTACATAATTTCCCATTATGTTCCTCATAGTTTTCACCTTTCTTATACATAACATACTTAAAATAATTTTTTATAACATATTTAGGGATAACATTAGAAATGGTAATCTCGTATACTCAGTAAGGATAAACATAAGAGTTATAACTCTATGATAATAAGTGTGCATAATATAATCATAAGTGTTTTAGAATTTGATCTTAATATTATAAAATCATACCCTTCAATTCACAGATCATAATCATTCAATAAGGCATAAATTTTGATAAATAAAAATTTATAAGACATAGGACTGACAAATCATTAATAATAATTCTTGATCCATGAGACCATATCATTAGAATAAGACATAAGTTTGTGTCATAAAAATAATCCTTTTAAATTGTTTCCATAATCAAATCTTGAAACAAAATCTATTATAGTGTATATGATTCACTCACCATTCCATCATTTCCTTAGCTGAGGTTCAATCCCAATACTCTCTTATTGGATAGTGTCTATTAATGAATCAGGATCACTCCCCATTCAAGTCCATATCATCTAATGAGATATCATTCGTTACCAAATTAATTGGAGAGTTATATAATTCCCACCTAATAGAAAACATAATGAAAACCATATATATTTGTGTTATAATATCATCAAATAATAACTCATTAAAAGGATATGGGTTGTATACAATTTTCATCATCATAATAAAAAAATATATATTAAAAATTTTTGGTAAAATTGGTAATATCCCTAGTAAATCATATAAAACATCCATGGATTTTGTTATAAATAAAAATACCTATAAAAGATCGATGAAACAATACTCAAGAAATATATCATTTTTATTTGAAATAACTAATTTATAATACATAAAATTCTATAATATTAAAGAAATATTTTTCATAAAAAATAAAAATTAAATATTATAACGAAGTATTTAAATAAATGTGTATTCATGACACCAGGGAAATTCATTCATGTGGTGTATGTTAAAACAAAAAATCTATTCACATTTTCAATAAAATTTAAAAATTAAAATGTTTGTGAAATGAGAATAATGTTCCTATAAATACATTGTAATAAAATTAAATTATAGTCAAAAATGGATTACGATATATTTGGATAATATTACAATGATTATTGAAAAAAATTTATGGAAAATATGGACATTGATGAAAAGATTCTTGTTCAAAGGAAAAAATAATTATTGTTTTAATTAGAAACGTTATCCCTAGATCATAAGTTATTAAAGATAGGGAAATAAAATTAAAACATGAAATGTATTGAAAAAATATATAATAAAAATTAATATTTTTTAAATATATATCATTCAATTTCATCATTGAAAAATTTCATCATAAACATTCCCTGTAATAATGATATTGTAAGATAAAACTCATACCTCATGTTCTTCTTTATTCATAATCATTATAAAATACAACATGAATAATTTATGTTTAATATAATTATATATTATAACCATAATAATACCTATAATACCATATAATTTTATCTTATAACACATTATCACTCATTCATTAATAGTCTTTCATTATCAACATCATTTTAGGTGTTAACTTCTATGTTTTTCATGTCTGTATTGGTTTTATGGTTATGGTCCTTGATCTTTGATCATGGTTTAACCATATAAATATTTAAAAATCGATATTAATATCATATATATTCCTTATATTCGTATTGACAACAATTCATATAAAGTGATGATGATAAACAAATAGCATCACTATGTAGAGGTTGTGGTCCGTACATACGCACAAGTGATGTTTCCATTTTTTGATGGATGGAATGAAAGGATGTTAAATATTAATTCATATTTAAAGAATAATTATTATATAATAAATATAATATATATATTAAATATAAAATAATAATAACTCAAGAAATATGGGTATGTAAAATGAATCATATTTTTACATAGAGAAGGTAGTCCACATGTATGAACGAGATAAACTTTCTATGACCCTTTAATAGAGAATATGTGTTAAAACGTTTTTATATATTTTTGATACTTTATTCGTCATATTTTTATTCATAATAAATCATTTTAGGATGTATAAGATCAAAAATAATTGAAATATCTTGGTTAAGATATATACATCTATATTGAGAGCCCTCCTTTGTCTTACTCCTTAATCCTTGATGGATTTGTATTATAAGAATAAAAAAATATCTATGATAATTTGAAATATTATTTTAAGGATTTTACATTTTTAGTTCTCAATATATAAGTCTCAAATGATCTAAATAAGGTAGCAAAAGAAGTTCCTATTTTTAAGTGAGGTGGGGGAGACACATGGAATTTTCTTAAAAGATATTAATGATATAAGGTCCATTTCTTGGTAAAGTGGTTAAAATAGGTAGGGATAAAAATCAAGGATATTATAAGATTTATATAACTTCAAAAAATAATATTTTTATATGTTCTTATGGAAATAAAACTCTTATGTATTAGTTTACCCAATGATAAAGTCGTTTTAACCTAAACAATGGTACCAAAACTTTGTAGTTTTTATTATTCATAATTACTAGAAATTAATTAGATGATATTCTATTATATTAATTATTATTGTTATAAATATTTTATCCCTTTTACCAAATTAAATTTTTTTAAGTAGAAGAATTCAATTTTAATTAAGCATGCAACCCACAATGAAGAAACCATTTTAGAAGAATGAATCTTTAAACATAAATAATAATTAATTAAAATTCCATTCCTTATAAAAACCATAAAATGAATGTTAAAATATATTATTGAATTTATAATCTATAAATTTCACAAAAACCAGCGTTCTATATTTATTCCTTTAATTTATTTACATAAAATACATTTTGGGCATAAAAACTATTTTATAGAAAAAAAAAATTTATCCCAAAAAGGAACATGTATAAAAATCTTGCATAATGATGATTATTATGTAATTAATTCGAATATTTAAATTTAAAAGGTATTTATGTTACTTTGAGATCAATTTTAAATCATAATTGTACCTTTACTTGAAAATAATTCATATTTGTTTTTAAAAGAAATAATATTTTTCATTATTCATTAAAAAATAAAAATATTTAGAGAGAGAATACATTTAATACTAACATAATATTGAAATGAATATTTAATAAAATATATAATTTTAATGAAATAATATTTCAAATTTTTTTAAATTTATTATAATGTTCTCGTGAAAAAATGTGACAAACCCAAATTTTTGAAGCAATGAAGGACTTTACTGAAAATTGAGTACATATTTATTATGAATTAATACAAAATATTATTAATAACCTTTAATAATATTTTTAATAAAGTAGATATTATGATTCATGTATCCCAATTTAATGTCTAGGTTATAATAGTATACTATATCATGGTTCATATAGACTCGTGGTTGCATGTAAGGTAAGCTATCAAATACATTATGTTTTATTTAAAAGGTAATACATATAAAATATTAGGTTGTTACAATGTGGGATATATAATATTACATGTTTAATTAATATCCAATGTTATTTGAGGATTATATGGACTAGTGAATTAATTAGGATGAAAATTTCTATACTAGATAGAATTGTGACGTATCGGTTTGGTAAGTGATGTTATTCAAAATTAGCACATTTTTTGTATGCGCATCACAAATATTTTACCCATAATTTTGACAGAAATCATGAAATATATTGACTTTAACAAAAATTATGAAACATGACATTAAAATATAAATGGTTTAAATCTTAGTTTTAAGTTTTTTTCATTCATTTCTTTGACTTTTTTAGTTGATTCATTTTAGTTTAATATGGAACTAAATTATGATTGAATAAGGTTCTTGATTATTGATTATTTTTATTAATTCTTGACCTAATATGAATTATACATACATTATGAATTGTGAATTTTTGTGTATTAATAGTATTTGGGATACCAATACATGATGTAGGAGATTTTCCTCAAGGTCCTATTAAAACAGTGTAAGGGTTTTCTCATGAATTCCTCAGTTGTGTAAGGGTTTTCATATATATGTGTACGGTTTTATTCCTTTGAAACACAACATACCCTATAACATATTTTAATTAATGATTGAAACCAACCATTTGAAGCTATCATATGAACTTCATCATCGACCATGTAAACTGAAAATAGGCTATAAGAAATTCTCAAAGTTAACTGTAGGACCACTCCACATTTCAATCGGCATCATGACGTAACTCAAAAAATACATCCCTCAACCTACTATAAAAATATATCATAATATTACAAGTGAAGTGAACAAAAGACATATATCAACTATAATACTTCCAAACAAGATAATCAACCACACCATTACCCAATATACTAAAAACACATACTTTTAATAGACTGTTGTGTATTAAACTGACCTCAATAAGGACATCATTTTACTCTTCTGACCTATTATGCGTATCTAAATTTCCTCATAATCTATCATGAGTGATATGAAGGGGTATATATCTTGCTTTACTACAATTTATGGGACAGTAGAGTGTTATTCATGATATATACGTTTAACAAGTCACTATATAAGGTGTATTCATGAGGGAGAGGATATTTAAAGGTACCTTCATACTTATTATACTTTGTAAGTGTACTCTTATCAGTACAGAATTTGTGTAAAGTTCATTGAAAGCCTATATAAGGGTACCCAAGTATTAACACAATTTATACTAGTGTATCACGTTCACTTCCATGCTATGTAAATTATACCCATGAAGTGTGAAAAGTTATTATTTATAACATAATTGTATAAGGGGAATCCAACATTTTTTGTTTTGATTATCCCACCAGAAATAAGGTGCGTTAAGGTAAAAAATTATGTAATGGTATATAAACCTGTAATTATAAAAAAAAGTAAAAATTTGACCAAAAATAGAGTGTTGGATCCATTTTAATACTTAAATTATGTAAAAACCATCCTTATTTCACATGTAATTCATCCGACATCATGAGAATAACATGGAACTATTTCGATATGTAGAAATTTGAGAGGGAATCACCTAAAGGGATTTGGACACTCAAGCTTCACACATGGAAGCATCAAAGAATACTATTCTAGCCATATAATTTTAGAAATATCTTGGAGGTATTTAATTAGTTAAGAGAAAAGGGAAACTCATGTTTCATATATAGATTTGGAAGCGACTAAATCATGAATAATCCATGAAAATTATATTATAAAATGGGGATATATTCACTAAATTGGTTTCTTCCACACACTCGATTGACTTGAGTTATTTTTTACTAATTTATTCATTCATTATTTATGTAATTCTCCAAATATGGAACACTAAGACATTAGTGGATAGTCTATGGAGATTTATCTAATAAATCCAAAATTGAATTCAAAATTCTAATTGATAATCTCTTTCGATTATGACAATGTATTTATTTGAATTTTCTATGTATGTGAATATTTCCTTTCATTATTTTTATTTTAGATTCAACTTCCCTCTTTGACTGGATTTCATAATTCAGACACAAAGGTTATATCAACTTCTTGTTTTCATGATTAGTGGGTTGATATATTATTAATTTTATAATTCCAATCAATTGGATATGTTATATTATATATTGAAATGATCATTTATTCCCTATGATTAAGGTTAAACTTCCAGGATAGGGAAATCAATTGATTTTTACCTTGATTAAGGTATAAAAAAAATAAAAGAATTGAAATATTATCAAATAGTATTTGAATGGATATTCAGGGTTATGAAACTATTTCCAAAACATAATTGAAAACCAATCCAATTCAATCACTACTTTCACTAACGGATCCCGTTAAAATAAATAAGAACACACCAAAAACACTCTCCTATTTGGATAAAACCTAAGTTATATTATTACTACATAAATTTGGGTTCTAAATAATACATTTTTTGGTCTCTATTACATTTATCTCATCAAACTAGACCCATTTTTTAGATTACCAATGTTTTATTTTACTATTTTTAAAATAATTTCAATGCATAAACAAATATCGTTAATATCACCATGATATTTTTTATCCAAAGGATAAATGAATTTTTTTAAATGAATTCAATGTTTTAGAATCACTAAAAAAATGGGGATTTGTTTTTCTACAATTCCATTTATTTATTCTCCCTTTTAATCAAAAAATTCCACTATATTCACTAAAGGAATTGAAAAATGGAAGAAAATGTTTCTCAATTAGATATGACATTATGAAATATGCTAGCACTCAATATACACATTAATAATCATATTAAATTACCCAAAAACCAAAAAAAAATTTAAGATAGAATTAGAATGATCTCATTACTTATGATGTTTCATTTCTGGTGATGGGATCCTAAAATACATTTAAAATAATTTTTTATATCAACTATAAATTCAAGACTAAAGGGTTATCTAAAGAATATTTCAGAAGAAATTGATCCAATTTTTCCTTTAAGGAGTTTATTCAGAAGTTATACTTTTTACTTTTCCATTCCTTTTGTTTTTGAAATCGCATACTCTTTCATATAAACATTTTTTAATAACTCTTTATGTCCAAAGTATTTTAAAGTTTTTTTGTGGATGACATTACTTTTTACCATACGTATAATAATATTTTCAGTATTTCAAATATAAACATAGAAATATTTATTATGATCATCGGAATAAGGTTCTTTCTAATAAATATAAGACTCACTCTTATCATATCAAGTTTTAACTTTTTCCCTTATTTATTGTAGTAAAAAAATCATAACATCATACTAGCAGTAGTACTGAAAAACATTGTATTCACACACATGATGAATTTTTTGTTTACATTGTATAGAAATTCCATCATATTGAATATGTTTATAATCAAAATGTGGTATACTTTTTTCTAATGTAAAGAACATATTTAACACTTTAATGGGGTAAATAAATACAATTCCATAAATTCAATTATAGAAGATCATAATGATATTTCATGTTCTAGATGTCCAAATTGTTGGAAAAAACATAGAGGAATATGACCATTGAGAGAAAAACATGGTCATTGGCAAGATGCTTAGAAATACCCAGTAATTTGAAGAGTTTGAAGATAAATATTGATTAATGATTTTTCAATTTATCATTATGATAGAGCTTTGAAGATTACATACAGTGAAATATATGTTCCTAATCCTTATAGTTGTTTAGAGTTTTTTAATTATAAGGAAACCTTGTTAGGTTGTCTCCATTAGATATTTTTCATGGTAATGTTTGTCTAATAATCATATTGATCAAGGTATTATAAGGATATGAAGTCACAAAATATGATGTATCAGATAAATTGATATTGAAGCTAGGTAGATAAAGAATCTGATCATTGTATTGAGGGCTTCCATAGAAATAACGAAAGAAATTATGATCATCATATCAAGCGATTTCCTTGATAAGGAAAGATAAACTATCTTGTAGGTATAAAAAATGGATACCATTAGTCTAGTTTATAGACTAAATTTATCTTGAAGTTAATATAGGTTTATTATTTTAAATTCTTATAAGTCACTCTTATATATTTTTCTATTATAATACTTGTTTCTTAAAATATCATTCTTCACTGTGCATATTAAATAGAAAGTGAAACATTGTATTGATATTTCTATTTTTTATCTATACATTTATGATTATAATAAATTATCTATTATTATTTTGATCCATAGTGATTCTAAACATTTAACACTGAAATTAAAATGCATTATATCTGATTATGATATTGTGACTTTGTTCATCAGGCTGAGGGTCATGTCTAATTATTTTAAATAAAGAGGTATGCTTGTTAATTTTTTAAACTTATTAAACCGGATTTTAAAACTATAATTCTCCTCCACCCCCTCTGATAATTATAACTATCATAATCAAATATTATGACACAAAATTTAGTATTATATATAAGTAAAAAAAGTATTATGTTATTATTATCTACCAATTAGAATAATTATTATGTTTTTTATTCTTCTATCCATAGAAATTTCATTGATGTTTTGATACAAAAGTTTTATATATGAAACATGCTACACAAACATGTTTTTTTAAAAAAAAATTGTTTCTATTAAGATTGATTTTTGAATGTTAGTTCAATTAATACACTGAATCAAAAAAGACCACCTATCTTTGATGGTGATTACTATGAGTACTAAAGAGATAGTATGAAGACTTCTGTTATTATCATTGGGGTTTTTAAAATTTTCATGCATACATGAGATTTTAATATTCACGATAAGGATGTTATAGCCTTTAATCATCAGAAAAAATGAATATCAGATAAACTACATAGTTAGAAATACTTTGTTATGTTCGATGATAAGAATCATATATACCCAAATCTCCTCATACGAAGCTGCTCACAGTATTTCAAAATTTATTGAGATCAAATATCTTAGAACATCAAATTTGTTTTAGACATAATGATAAATGATAACTGAATATTATCAAGAATTCAATTTTCTACCTGTTGAATCATTTTCTAAGATGAACTAGTGACTCGTGACTATTATTATTATTTTACAGGATATTGGTGAAAAAGTAATGGATGATGAAATTCTTATAGAGAAGATAATAGATATCATTCCTTATGAGTGGTAATAAAATATAACAATGTTGATGAGACTATAAGAGTGAATAATATTACCCTTGTTAATTTAATTGTAACTCTTTTGAAATATGAGGGAAGATTGAAATGTGATATTGAGAAATAGAAAAATAAAAATGGATGAGTTTTTTTATCACAACTACCTTACCTGCTAATTATCTATATGATGAAAAAGTATTTAAATCATCATGAAAGAAGAATGTTTTTTCAATACGAATCAAACACTTATGAAAAATATGAAATTGAAATATTAAGTCACTCTAGAAGGATGAGTAAGATTGTTGGAAAGAAGGATTTTCAATATAATTATAAGAAAGTAAATAAAGATAAAAGTGAAAATAAATATGATGTTACATGTTAAAAATGTATGAAGGATGGACATATCTAACATTATTTTCCAAAAATGAAGATAAAAGATTGAAAAGATAATAATTTAGAAAGGAATTCTAAGATATAGTTCAATTTTAAGGGAAATAAAGTTCATAAGGCTTCTGAAACATGGAGTTCTAGTAGAGGCTATTCTAGTGAAAAACATAATGATAATGAATGTTTATAATAGGGGAACTTCAGTCTTCTTTCTAAAGTACCAAAATTAATTCAATTTTTCCTAGAAAAGGAAAAAACATTCGTGAATCATATAAATATAATTCATAATAAAAACTATCCTTATGAAAAGGAATCAAAATCATCAGATGAAGAATCTTACTTGGCCATTGATGATAAATACTTACCCTCTTATGATAAATTTTATTGTTTTTCTAATCTTTTTGTAAATGAAAATTTCAAAATTTTAATAAAAAATTTGATCATTCTAATGAAAAAACATTCTATGGGTGATTCAAGAATAGATATTCTAAAAAATGAAATATCATATCATTCCAAATATCTTCATAAAAATATTTCTTATAAGGATACTCTTTTGAAATGTTTAGAAAAAGTATTTTATGGGAGAAAATTCAGAAAATAAATATAATTATAAAACTAATACTAGTGAGGTTAAAGATTTATTTTTAAACTAAAATATAAAATATAATGTTTGAGAAAAATCTATTCAAATTTTCCACTGGAAATTAATTTTCTGATAGAATGTATATTCAAACTCATCCTCATGGTAATGATTCTGGATTGGGTTATACTTATAAAAAACATGTTTTTAATAATGATTTCTTCATTCCAAAAAGTGAAACTTTTATGATAATGGTCAAAGTAGTGGTCATTGGAAAAATATATTTTCATTAAATATAGATCAAGACCTATATTTCCATAAAGCCTATTCTTCTAAACAAATGTGTAATCCTAATATTTTGTTTTCTGACATTACCAGACCCAAGAAGGTTTGGGTGCGAAAACACTGATGTTTTTATTATCAGTAAACAATGATTGTACCTGTAACAACAATACATGGTATGTGGATAGTGAATGTTCCAGGCATATGACTAGTAAATGTAACGCCCCGACCTCAGTTACCCAGAGTCAGTGCATTATTACATAACATTATCATGATCATGAGAAAGATCAAATCTTGAAAGACCGATTAGTTTAGTAGCCTTGGAAACACTATATATATTCATAATGTTTTACATTACATCATAAAAATTAAAACTACAACAACATATTTTCTTCTTAGTCCACACTCATATCCCCACATACTATCCCCCCAGGTCATTCATAAATTACTTCTTCACATCCTAGGAAAAAAACATTGAAAGGGGTGAGCTCAAATTCCCAGTAAGGATAACAATATAGCGGAAACTTTCATAAATAAGAATAAAAATTTAAGGCAATGTATAACTAAAACAAAAACCTTTTAAACTTGAACTTCAACATATTATGGAAAAAATAAAATTAAAAAATTTCATTTACTTATTTACATGGATATTCTACTAATCGAATAATCACATGCAATATCAACAGCCACTTTCATAATGATGGAATGCATAATGCCAGACTATCATAACCACAGAGCCAAGGCCTCATGCCAAGACTAAAAATAAGCTTTTTCCAAGGCCTTTTTCCAGGACACTAGTTTTTCTCATGAGACCTACCGATGCATCGAGGAGCTATAGCGGGCTCCACCCATCACATATTAAGTCCAATGCATTCCGATCTGAAAAGGTTTAAACATAACATAAAAATTCGTATTAAACCTAGCATACGAAATGTCAATACTTTCTCCATAAACCATAAATGGTAAAAAATAACACATCCAATGTCAAACAAATCACAAAACCTTCAATACAATATGGAAGTTATGTATCATAATAAATCAACTTCAAATAAGATTAAAATCCATCAAAGAATGTTGACATAGATGAAATCAAAACTATTTGAGAGATATATCCCTTTATTGAAATCATTTAAAAGTCACATAATTATAAAATAAAAAATTTTCTTTGAAAATGTTTTTATAAGCTTGTAAGGGAAGCTTCGACGATTTTATAACAACAGAAAATAGCTGCAGCAGCCGTATAAGTTAAAATAAATTCTTACCTTAATTCTGTCGAAAAGGTTAAAAAGCACCTTGTTTGGAAAACGATTGAAGGATTCCTTTATAAACCTATTATAAAAAGTAAAACAAGGGTATAAATGACTTTAACCCATATTCTTGTAAATAGTAAAAAAAAATTGAAATACATTTTTAAGAAACATGGATGTGGATGATACAGAGATCCCAGTAGATTATTACGTATAAACAACCTCGGATAATGAAGAGATTGCGAAATAAACACTTACCTTGTACTTTTCCTTGGTTGAGGGTAGGTTAACCTCCTTTATAATGGTTAAATAATTGTTATTAAATTATTCAATAATAATATACATTATATGATATCATATATGATCTTTTAACATTGCTTTGTTAATAATATTTTAGAATTATCATCGTTTCGGGTGTTAACTTACTCATTTTCTATTAAATGTTTTGTTATGTCAGCCATGTTTGTTATAGATAGTTTGTATCTTATTCATATCCAGAATGATATCAAGTCCTTAAATACTATTATTAATCATCAAATGATAATTATACTTGAATGGATACGATGGAGAATGAATCTCATCGCGTTCGTGGAGACGGTAGTACGTACGTACGCACAAGCGACAATATCATTTTTTTGATATTAAAATAATATATAATTGGATGTTATATCACATATAAAGAATAATTATCATGTTATATTTATTATTTACATTAATTACAAATCATTATTATACCCATCCAAATAATAATTTATTGAATGACAATTACACCACGACGTGGAGACGGTAAGTTGTACATACACACGTATGGTGACATGCCATTCAAAGGATGGATAGAATACTGAATATGGTTGTACCATATTTATAATAACATCACAGTATATAGAAGATACTGGAGTTATTATTTTAGAATAGAAATAACAAAGAAAGAAGAAGTTGAAGAGGAAA
Source organism: Viscum album (assembly GCA_963277665.1). Lineage (NCBI taxonomy): Eukaryota > Viridiplantae > Streptophyta > Magnoliopsida > Santalales > Viscaceae > Viscum > Viscum album. Next base: position 1,817,804,569 of record OY728156.1, read on the forward strand.
GAAACTTTAAAGAGGGTGGTGAAAACATTACCTCTTCTTCGGGTTCTTCCTTTTGATTTGATGAATAGGGATCCTTAGGTTGGATTTCTGATCAAAATAAGGCCTCTAGGTTGTAGTTAGGGAAGTTGAGAGAGTATTTGGGTAGGTTTTGTCCGAACCAAAAGGCTTTGAAGGTGTGAATTAATGAGAAGGAAGAGTGTCCTTTTATAAGAGGGGTGAGTGGAACCTTAGGAAAAGATATAAATATTATTTTATAGTAAATTCATATTCGGTTTATAATGGTTCAAAAGTGGATTATTTAAAGGCTAAGGTGAGTATGGGTATCAAAACACTCAACCAATATAATTTAGACAGGTTTGGGTCATTATATTAACCTTATCTTTTAGTTTTAACTCTTAGTTAATTAGTTTTACATTTACCATGTCAGTTTTTATTTTTATATTATATAGCTAATTAACATACTATATACATCCAAGAGACCCACAAGTGGTACATTAATAATACACCTATAATGATATAAGTCTCTTGGCCGAACCTTAGATTTTTAGGAATTTAATATCAATTAATAATATAATATGTTTTTTAAAAACTCTTTTATGTCAATTTTGACACTATTCAATAGTTGATTTTTTAAAAAATCATAACAGAATGATTACTTCGAAAAAAGTCAATTAAATCAATACTAATATGTCATATTATCCTATAAAATTAGTTTAATTCATTAAAAGTCTCAAATTATATTTATCTGGGTATTTATAATATCAATTATTTTAATTGTTCACTATTATGGTAATTATTGCATCATCATTGTGTCATAAATAAATTAAATTATTTAATATCTAAAAATTATAAATAAAATATCATTATGTATGAAATATTTTTATATTTTTAATGAATATTTAAAATCTAATTTATCTTATGTATAACCCTATATTAAAAATGTTTTAGTAATAAAACTTTGATTTTAACTGTTTTAACTCTTCTTTGAATTAAACAATAATAAATGTCCTAATCTAATCCAAGTGGACCTAAATGATAATAGATTATTCCTAAGGTTGGTTCGGGTCGAAATAAACTTGTCCAATAGAATTAGGACATGTGTTAGGGTAATATTAATATCATTTTTACCCTTAATTACCCTATTTACTTTTAACCGTGGTAAATAATAGTAAAAAGTTACTATTCACCAAAAATTATTTTCGTCTCATTGAACCACATTTTACTACGTGATATTAACCGTGTATCTCGTATTTTCAAAATTCCATTCACAGAAGCGGTAAAATTAAGTTTTATGAAAAATTCAGTTTTTTTAACTACCACTTAGTGGTTTCACTTTCATAAACAAATTGATGTTTTTCAGAAAAATGCCAAAATTTCACCCTAAGAGATAATTGATATTCCGAATTCAAAAATGATGTCTATTTTACAAAATTACAAACATATAAGTTTCATTAATTAATTTTATAATTAATTCCCACTGTCACAACAAATAGCTTGTTTTTACGAATCAATATATATCAAAAGATTGACAATTGTTTACGTCCAATTTCAAAGTGAAATTAATCTAATGAACACCATTTGATAAAATGGAAAAAATATATTCTAATTATACTTTGAAACCACTCAATAATATAATTTATCACTATATATTATTTTGATTAAAAAAGTTGTTTTTATGTATTTTTCACTATTCATAAAAATATTAATGTTATCCGAAAAGTACCAAAATTTTACCTTAGGAAAAATTCGATACTCCGAATCCAAAAATGAAGTCCATTTTGAAATATAAAATATATATAATTACAAAAAGTAGGTATTACTATTCATAACGGCTAGTTTGATTGGTTGTGGTGTGTTAGAACTCGATGTTGCATACAACACACGCTATCACATTATTCAAAGAGAAGCGTATCGTAGATGCTTGGGGTGTTACATTCTCCTCTCCTTCAAATAATTTCATCCTTGAAATTTCTATAATACTACCGCATTAAAATACTCGGGTGGTTCTTCATCATATGTTCCTCGGGTTCCCACGTTTCCTCTTCCATCTTGTGGTTTCTCCACAAGATTTTTACCAGACGAGTCGTCCGGTTTCTCAGTACTTGTTCTCGCATATCAAGAATCTTGACGGGCTCTTCTCAATAAGACAGATCGGGTTCCAGTTCTAATTCCTCATAGGTGAGTACATGCATTGGGTCAGGCATGTATTTCCTCAATAGAGATACGTGGAACACATCGTGAACTTTGGAGAGACATGGCGGCATTTCCAATCGGTAAGATACATCCCCAATTCGTTCTAGAACTTCAAAAGGTACGATGTACCTGGGACTCAATTTACCTTTCTAATCAAAATGTATGACTCCCATCCATGGAGATACCTTCAGGAAAACATGATCACTGACTTGAAATTCCAAATCCTTCCATCGATTATCGGCATAGCTCTTCTGCCTACTTTTAGCTTCTTTGATATGGTTTTCGATTACCTTAACCTTTTCCATCATTTCCTCCACCAGTTCTAGGCCTACAAGTTTCCTTTCACCAATGTCATCCCAACAGGTTGGTGTACGACATCTCTTTCTGTATAACGCTTCATATGGTGCCATCTAAATACTCGAATGGAAGCTATTGTTATAGGAAAATTCTACCAGAGGTAAATATTGATCCCACATACCCTGAAAGTCAAGTGAGTAGGATATCAACATGTCTTATAAGGTTTGAATAGTTGGTTATGATTGTCCATCTGTTTGAGGGTGGTAGGCAGTGCTCAAATGAAGTTCAGTATCCAAGGATTTCTGAAGACTTTTCCAGAATCTTGAAGTAAAATGGGGATCACGATCAGAAACAATCGATAGGGGTACTCCATGAAGTTTCACAACTTCATTAATATATAGTATTTCTAGTCTTTCAAGTGGTAAATCTTCCCTTATAGCATGAAAATGTGCTAACTTGGTAAGATGATCAACAATGACCCATATTGTATCGTTCCTTCTAGGAGTATTTGGTAGCCCCATGACAATGTCCATCGTAATATTGTCCCATTTCCACTCCAGCATGGGAAGAGGTTGCAATACTCCACCAGGCCGTTGCCTTCCAGCTTTCACTTGTTGACAAACCATACATCTTGACACAAAATCATCAATCACCCTATTCATGTTGTCCCACCAAAAATGTTCTTTCAAATCTCTATACATTTTGGTCCTCCCATGGTGTATAGAAAAATTGGAACTATGGGCATCATCCAACAATTCCCTCTTTAGATCAGGTATATCAGGAACACAAAGTCTCTTCCCAAATTTAAAAATTCGATCTTCATACACAAAGTCTCTCAATCTCCCATCATTCACAGCTTTAATCTTCTTTTGAAATTCTTCATCATCGGTCTGAGAACTCTTAATCCTTTCTAGTAAAGATGGTTTGTCAACCATTTGAAAAAGAATTGATGTTTCACCTTCCATGGTTATTCCCATGTCCATCTTCACTAGATCCATGAAAATTGGATCCCATTCAATTCTCATATTGTTCAAAACTCCATGATCTTTTCTACTCAAAGCATCTGCCACCTTGTTTGCGTTCCCCGGGTGGTACTTTATCGTACAATAATAATCCTTGAGTAATTCAATCCATCTCATTTGCCTCATGTTGAGTTCTTTTTGTGAGAAAATATACTTCAAACTCTTGTGATCAGTATAAATATCACATTTTTCACCATAGAGGTATTGCCTCCATATCGTCAAAGCAAAGATCATAGCTGCTAACTCAAGATCATGAGTAGGATAGTTTTGCTCATGAATTTTCAACTATCGTGATGCATATGCAATAACCCTATCATTCTGCATAAGGACACAACCAAGTCCTTTCTTCGATGCATCACTATAAATAACGAACCCATCATTCCCCAATGGTAGATTTAATATAGGAGCATTGAATAATCTTCTCTTCAGTTCTTCGAAACATTATTCACACTCTTTTTTCCAATCAAATTTAACCCTTTTACGCGTGAGCTTCGTTAATGGGTTATCCAATCAGGCAAAATTCTGGATGAAACATCGATAATAACCTGCCAAACCAATAAAACTGCGTACCTCAGTTATACTCGTAGGTGCTGGCCATTCTTGGATTTCCATGGTCTTAGAAGGATCAACAGAGATTCCATTTTTAGAGATAATATTTCCAAGAAAAGAAATCACCTGAAGCCAAAATTTACACTTGCTAAACTTCCCATATAATTCATGTCTTCTCAGAGTCTTTAGGATAATGCACAAGTGATTTTCATTATCTTCATAGCTTTTGGAGTATACCAAGATATAATCAATAAATACCACCACAAATTCATCAAGATATTCCTTGAGAAATATATTCATCATATCCATGAATACATAGGGTGCATTAGTCAATCAAAAAGGCATTACAATAAACTCGTAATACCCGTACATGGTTCGAAATGCTGTCTTCGGAATTTCTTCCTTCTTCATACACAACTAATGGTATCCAGATTGAAGGTTAATCTTTAAAAAGTATTGAGCTCCATGCAGTTGGTAAGATAAATCATCAATGCGAGGTATGGGATACATGTTCTTTATTGTTATAGCATTGATCTCCATGTAGTTGATACATAACCTCATATATCCATCTTTCTTTTTAACAAAAAGAACAGGGGCTCCCCATAGAGAAACACTAGGGAGAATAAATCCCTTATTACTAAATTCCTCTAGTTGTTTCTTTAGTTCGACTAATTCCACAGTGGCCATTCTATAAGGGGTCTTCGATATAGGCCTCGATCTAGGAATTAAATCAATGGAAAACTCAACTTCTCGTTCTGGAGGATGTCTAGGTAAATCTTCCGGAAATATATCTTCATATTCTTTCACAAGAGGTATATCCTCTATTTGAACATTCTTTTCCTCACCCATAGTCATTTCATTATCTTCCTCCAAAATAATTGAATTTAGTTGAGCTACTGGGGATGGATCTAGATAAGAATTAGGTGGTGACGATTCTGCTCTAAGATAAGGTGTTCCTTATCATCATCTTCAAAAATCATAACCTCCTTCTTCTTACAATAAATCTTCGCATCATAGTCCGAAAGCAAATCCATACCGAGGATTATATCAAACTCAATCATAGGTATGGCGATGAGATAAGAAGATAATGAACATTTATGTGCTCTAATAGGGACTTATTAACAAAACTTTGTTGCAATGATACATCCCTTATGAGTTTTAACAGACAAATCCCTTGTTAAATCAAATTGGAAATATATAATTTTCTTAGAAAACTGGGAAGATATGAAACAATGTGATGGTACAGAATCAAATAATTCATTTTCGAAACATGAGGAAACCATTAAATTACCTTCCACTATGTCTTTCGGAGCTTCTACCTCAGCAGTAGTGATAGCATAAGCTTGGCCTTGATCCCTTGGCCTTTTCTGAGGTAAGTTCCCCTAACGCTTAGGACATTAATTTGCATAATGTCCCATATCCTTGAAATTGTAGCACTGAACATTGGTAGCTTCCTTCTTCCTTTTGCAATCACAAGCTTGGTGGCCTTTTCCACCACACTTGTAACAGACACCCATTCCCTTCATGCAAGTACCAGAGTGTTTCTTCCCTCATTTACCACAGGATGGATATTCAAACTATCCCTTCTTCCCCTTATTTTCATTCCCAGATTGTTCAGAAGATCTCTTCTTCTCTTGCTTTGCTTTAAAGTCATAAGACTTAGAGATTTCTTTCTCTTTCTTGATAGCACATGAGACAATGTCTTCATACGATGACAAGGATTGTGAGACTAATGCTCGATGGATAAATGGTTTTAACCCATCAAAGAAACTATCAATCTTACTTCTTGGGTTACGTATATAATCTCCAGCATATCTTTCTAACCTTGTAAATTTATCCTCATACGTTGCGACATTCTCATCCTCCTTTTGTCTCAGACTCAGAAATTTTATTTTCATATCTTCTCGATGGTTATGAAGAAATTATTTTCCTAAAAATAGATCTTTGAACTCCCTCAATTCCATATTTGATACTTAATCGTCTTCCTTCGTGTTTTGAATCAATTACCACCATTGATCAGCATCTCCAGTGAGGCGGTAAACTGCCATGATAACTTTTTCTCTTTCACTACTCCCCAAAGCCTGTAATATTTTCTCTAGGGAATTTATCCATTTCTCATCTACCAAGGGATTTTTACTCCCCTTGAACGTTGGTGGTTGTTTCCTCATAAAGCGATCTAACATTGATCCTCCATGCTACAGATCAGGGTTCTCCATACGGGTAAGGTTATTATTCATAACCTAAGTGAGTTTTCCCAGTATGGTGATTAGCTAATCAACACCAGTTGTCTCACCAGATCCACTATAATTATCTTGAGCAGGAGGGAAATCCCTAAATGGAGTGCGTGAATTGATACAGTTTCCATTTGTTCCACTAGGTGTCATTTCTAAACAATGACATAAACTAGATCAGTTTATGAATCAAAATACATAATTCCATACTTATAAAACACTTATCATAAATTGAACTATTTATGGATATAATCCATAATCATAAAAAAAATTTCGTTGAGGAATTATATACTCATAAACCTTTCATAATGATTTGTAATAAAAATGAGAGTTATCATAAGCCTATCCCCTGGGAGTTTCGTAACCAAGAGTGCAGCAAGGCCCGTTGTCGTGCACCTGTTCCCGTTCGAGTCTAGATCAAAGCGGTGTTTTCGGGTTTTACCCCTAGGTACATCTATGTTAGAGCTTCCTCTACCTGGTCGTATCCAGACATGGATGTATTTCTCAGAAAACTCACAAAATCTCTACAATACCAAAATTCTAGGATGTTCTTCTATACTAATCCTCAATGTCCATCTTAGGTCTATGTGCTCTAATCAGAGTTTATCTAAATCTAGATTCCAAGGTTTGTACTAAACTTTCTCTAATACCAACTGTAATGCCCCAACCCCAGTTACCCAGATTCGGTGCATTATTACATACCATTAGCATGATCACGAGAAAGATCAAATCTCTAAAGACCGATTAGTTTAGTAGCCTTGGAAACACTAGATATGTTCATAAAGTTTTAAATTACATCATAAAAATGAAAAGTACAACAACATATTTTCTTCATAGTCCACACTCATATCCCCACATACTATCCCTGCAGGTCATTCATAAATTACTTCTTCACATCCTGGGAATAAAATAAAACATTGAAAGGGGTGAGCTCAAATGCCCAGTAAGTATAACAATATAGCGGAAACTTTCATAAATAGGAATAAACATTTAAGGCAATGTATAACTAAAACAAAATCCTTTTAAACATGAACTTCAACATAGTATGCAAAAAATAAAATGAAAAAAATTTCATTTACTTATTCACATGGATATTCTACTAATCGAATAATCACATGCAATATCAATAACCACTTTCATAATGATGGAATGCATAATGTCAGACTATCATAACCACATAGACAAGGCCTCGTGCCAAGACTACAAATAAGATTTTTACAAAGCCTTGTGCCAAGACAGTAGTTTGTCTCATGAGACCTATGGATTCATCGAGGAGCTATAGCGGGCTCCACCCGCCACATATTAAGTCCAATTCATTCCCATATGAAAAGGTTTAAACATAACATAAACATTTGTATTAAAAATAGCATACGAAATGTCAATACTTTCTCCATAAACCATGAATGGTATAAAAATAACACATCCACAGTCAAATAAATCACAAAACCTTCAATACAATATGGAATTTTTGTATCATAATAAATCAACTTCAAATAAGCTTAAAATCCATCAAAGGATGTTGACATAGATGAAATCAAAACTATTTGAGAGAAATATCCCTTTATTGAAATCATTTAAAAGTAACATAATTATAAAATAAAACATTTTATTTGAAAATATTCTTATAAGTTTGTAAGGGAAGCTTCGATGATTTTATAATGGCAGAAAATAGCCGCACCCGCCGTATAAGTTAAAAAAGCATTCTTACCTTAATTCTGTCGAAAAGGATAAAGAGAACCTTGTTTGGAAAATGACGGAAATATTCCTTTATAAACCTCTTATAAAAAGTCAAACAAGTGTATAAATGACTTTAACCCATATACTTCTAAATAGTAAAAATGTTTTGAAATAAATTTTTAAGAATCATGGATGTGGATGATAAAGAGATCCTAGTAGATTATTACGTATAAACAACCTCGGATAATGAAGAGATTGCGAAATAAATCATTACCTTGAACTTTTCCATGGTTGAGGGTAGGTTAACATCCTTTATAATGGAGAAATAATTATTATTAAATTATTCAAGAATCATATACATTAATATGATATCATATATGATCTTTTTACATTGCTTTGTTAATAATATTTTAGAATTATCATCATTTCGGGTGTTAACTTACTCATTTTATTTTACATGTTTTGTTATGTAAGACATGTTTTTTATAGATATTTTGTATCTTATTTATATCCATAATGATATCAAGTCCTTAAATACTATTATTAATCATCAAATGATAATTATACTTGAATGGATACGATGGAGAATGAAGCTCATCGCATTCGTGGAGACGGTAGTCCGTACGTACGCACGAGCGACAATATCATTCTTTTGATATTAAAATAATATATAATTGGATGTTATATCTAATATAAATGAACATTATCATGTTATATTTATTATTTACATGAATTAAAAATCATTATTATACCCATCCAATTAATAATTCATTGAATGACAATTACACCACGACGTGGAGATGGTAAGTCGTACATACGCACGTATGGTGACATGTCATTCAAAGGATGGATAGAATAATGAATATGGTTGTACCATATTTATAATAAAATCACAGTATATAGAAGATACTCTATTTATTATTTTAGAATATAAATAACAAATAAGGAAGAAGTTGAAGAGGAATGGAACTTGAAAGAGGGTGGTGAAAACATTATCTCTTCTTAGGGTTGTTCCTTTTGATTTGATCAAAAGGGATCCTTAGGTTGGCTTTATGATCAAACTAAGGCCTCTAGGTTCTATTTAGGGATGTTGGGAGAGTATTTTGGCAGGGGTCGGCTGAACCAAAAGGCTTTGAATGTGTGAATTAATGAGAAGGAAGAGTTCCCTTTTATAAGAGGGGTGAGGGGCACCTTTAGAAAAGCTAGAAATATTATTTTATAATAAATTAATATTCGGTTACTAATGGCTCAAAAGTGTATTATTTAGAGTTTAATGTGGGGATGGGTCGAAAACCACTCAACCAATAGATTTTAGAGGGGTTTGGGTCATTATATTAACCTTATCGTTTAGTTTTAACTCTTAGTTAATTTGTTTGACATTTACCATGTCACTTTGTTTTTTTTATATTATATAGCTAATAAACGTACTATATACATCCAAGAGACCCCCAAGTGGTACATTAATGATACACCTATCATTATATAAGTCTCTTGGCCGATCCTTAGATATTTAGGAATTTAATTTCAATTAATAATATAATATTTGTTTTAAAAACACTTTTATGTCAATTTTGACACTATTAAATAGTTTATTTTTGTAAAAATCATAACAAAATGATTACTTTGAAAAAAGTAAATTGAATCAATCCTAATATGTCATATTATCCTATAATATTAGTTTCATTCATTAGAAGTCTCAAATTATACTTATTTTGGTATTTATAATTTCAATTATTTTAATTTTTCACTATTATGGTAATTACTGCATCATCATTGTGTCATAAGTAAATTAAATTATTTAATGTCTAAAAATTATAAATAAAATATCATTATGTATGAAATTGTTTTATATTTTTAATGAATATTTACAATAGAATTTATCTTATGTATAACCCTATTTTAAAAATGTTTTAGTAAATAAACTTTTATTTTAACTCTTTTAACTCTTCTTTTAATTAAATAATAATAAATGTCCTAATCTAATCCAAGTAGACCTGAATGGTAATATTTTATTCCAAAGGTTGTTTTTGGTCGAGATACACTTTTACAATAGAATTAGGACATGTTTTAGGGTAATATTAGTATCATTTTTACCCGTAATTACCCTATTTACTTTTAACTGTGGTAAATAAAAGTAAAAAGTTACAATTCACCAAAAATTATTTTCATATCATTGAACCACATTTTACAACTTGATATTAACCGTGTGTCTCGCATTTTCGAAATTCTATTCACAGAAGTGGTAAAATTAAGTTTTATGAAAAATTCAGTTTTTTAACTACCACTTAGTGGTTTCACTATTCACAAAAAAAATGATATTTTTCAGAACAATGCCAAAATTTCACCCCAAGCGATAATTGATATTCCGAATTCAAAAATGATGTCTATTTTACAAAATTCCAAACACATAATTTTCATTAACTAATTTTATAATTAATTCTCGTTGTCACAACAAATAGCGTGTTTTTAAGAAACAATATATATCAAAAGATTGACAATTGTTTATGTCCAATTTCAAAGTGAAATTAATTTAATGAACACCATTGGATAAAATGGTAAAAATATATTCTAATTATACTTTAAAACCACTCAATAATATAACTTATCACTATAAATTATTTTGATTAAAAAAGTTGTTTTTAAGTATTTTTCACTATTCATAAAAATATTAATGTTATCCAAAAAGTACCCAAATTTCACCTTAGGCTAAATTAGATACTCAGAATCCAAAAATGATGTCCATTTTGAAATATAAAATATATATGAATTCAAAAGGTATGTATTACTATTCATAATGGCTAGTTTGATTGGTTGTGGTGTGTTAGAACTCGACGTTGCGTACAACACACGCTATCGCATTATTCAAAGAGAAGTGTACCGTAGAAGCATGGGGTGTTACAGTAAAAATACATTTTTTAAAAAAATTATCAAGTTGAATGGTGGAAAAGTAACTTTAAAAGATAATTCTCTGTGAAATAATATCAGTATTGGAAATAGTTTTCTTCTTGGTAAAGCATTAATTTCGAATGTTTTATTTGGTAAATGACATAAGAACAACCTTAAAAGAACAAGTAAATTATGTGACTATGGTTACCTTGTGATCTATACAAATAATTATGTTTTATTACATAGTTCCAATGATAAATTTATTCTTTGTGCCAATAAGAATGAGAATGTTGACACTCTTAACATAGAAGATCTTGGGAGCCATTACATTCCTTTCCTTAGTGAAATACGAGATAAATATTTGTCAGGGAATATATGATTAGGAAAATGAAACCTAAGAAAATTATCTATGTTGACTAAGAAAATACTTTTTAATCATCCATCAGAACATAGGTATGATTCTGTAAGGGTCTGTGACCCTTGTAAACATGTTATGGAACAGAATTCAAGTTTAAAGTCTAATAGTGAATTCTCAACTTGTGATTATTTACTATTTGGGTACGTATAATTATATTGTTCTACAAAAACTAGGATTATTGGTGGAAAATAATATTTATATATCTTGGTTTGTGATTACACTAGGTACAAATGCCTCAATTTTCACTAAATGAAATTAGTATATTTTTATTAATTTTTAACAAAATTGTAGACCATGTTAAAAAAGGAAAAAAATTCCTTTGATAACTATACACTGTAATCATGGCGCATAATTTTTAAATTATTATTTTCAAACATCTTTTTGTAATAATGGTATAAAACATAAATTTTCACCTCCAAGAACCCCTTAAAAAAATTATGTAGTTGAAATAATATATAAAATTCTTAAATAAAATAAGTATAATCATATTGACTGAATACTATATTGATTAATTGTTTTTGGATAAATATTTTAATATATAATTCTATACTATAAATCAAGTTTTGATTATATGATTTCTTAATAAGAAAATATTTTCAGTTTTGGATAGTAAGAAAACCAAATGTTTCTTACTTCAAAGTATTTGGTCGCAAATTATGAATCTTTAATATAAAATATATCATATAAAAATTTTAAACCAAATCTGATGAAGGAATATTCATAGGTTTTTACACTACTTTTAAGGTTTATAGGGTTTTTAATAAAAAAAACTTCTACTATTGATGATAAATTATGTGTTAAATTTTATGAAACGGATCCTGATTTTTTCAAACAACCCCAACCAGAAACCTTGGATGTAATTTCAAAAACTAATTTTTAACTATTGATATAAAACTCTTATAATAAGGATATAACTCAAGAATTTATTTTGATGTTATTCGTTAGGATTATTTTCAACCTTATGTTGATGAATAGACTTATCAAAATCCAAGAATTCAGTTGTTTATAAGGAAACATCTTAGTGAGAGTATCACTAGTGATGCATATGAACCCATTATGACTATATGTTCCTTGAGAAATGTAATTGGAATTATAGGTTTATTATCTCAATTTATCCCAATTAATCATGAAGAGACTTTAGGTGATGAGGACTGGATTAACGTAATGAAAGATTATCTCAGTGAATTTGAGAGGAACAAGTATGGACATTAGTTTAATGACCTAAATAAAATTCTATAATTATTATAAAATGGTGTTTTAGAAAATAATATTTGCTGAAAATAAAATAATTATTTGAAATAAATGTAGACCTATCACTAAAGGCTATAATAAAAAAGAAGAAATATAATATTAAGAAACCAATGTGCCGATAACTGGACATGAATCTATTCATATTCTACTGGCCATCATATAATTGATTAATTTCCAAAAAAATTCCAAATGGATGTGAAGTGTTCTTTTTTTAATGATTATGTTCAATAAGAATTTTATGTTGAGAAACCTCCTTGTTTTTAAAATAAAAAACATTCAGAATATATTTATAAACATAATATGGACTTAAAATATCTCCTAGAGCTTGGTTTAATATATTAACACTATTTTTGTTAGAAAAAACCTTCTTCTGGGATCTTTCGATACTACACATTTTATTAAATAAGTTAATAAAAGTATTATAATTTAATAAAACTATATTGATGAAATTATTTTTAGATCAACTCAACAATCATTATTTGATTCCATTGTGGATCCTAAGAAATCTGATTTTTAAATTAGTATGATTGGTGATTTAACATGTTTTCTTGGATTACAAATCTAATAACAATATAAGAAACTTTTATATCTCAACATAAGTATATAAATTATCTTCTTAAGAAACATGTAATTGAAAATACTAAAATTTTTATTACTCCCATCGATACCTCAAACACTTTAGATATTCTTGAAGATGGGGAAGTTTTTTCTCAAAATATTTTTACAGGTATGATAGAAATTTTACTTTATTTAACTAGTATTAATATAGATTTATTGTTTTCTGTATTATTATTTGCATAGAATCAAAAAAATCCAAAGTAATTTCATCAAAAAGTTGTCAAAAGAATTTTTAATTATCATTACGGAACTATGCATTTTGGACATTTCTATTCTTCTAGAAATGTTTTTCAATTAAATTTTTTTTCCAGATGATGAATCTGATGGTTTTAGAAAGTATATAAAACATACATCTAGAACATTTCATTTATTAGGAGTGTATGTATTCTCTTGGTCTTATATGAAAAAAACCCATTAGAACATTCCACAACTGAAGCCAAATATATAGTAGATAGAACTTGTTGTGATAAAGTTTTGTGGATGAAACACACACTAAATGAATATGTAATGGGTTTTACAAAAAACTAAAATACATTGTGATAACAAAATTTTCATTACCTTAAGAAAAAACCCAAAACATCACTCACATTATAATAACATAGATATAAGACCATATTTCCTTCAACATCACACACTTATAGAAGATATCATTTTATAATTCATCGTAACACAAGATAAACATATTGAAATTTGTAAAAAATACACTTTATTCTGATGTAATTGAATATATTAAATATAAATTAATAATTAGAAAACTAAATTAATTATTCAATTATATTTCTTGTTTAACCATCTCGTTGAATTAAGTTAATTTTTTTCATAGAGGGACTACATATGTTTATTTCATAAATATTAATCTTTCTAAATAATTTCAAAAAAATTCATAATGAGTTACACGACTCGTATCAATTTATAAAAATTTTCTGATTCAGATTCCTCAAAAGCATTTACAAACACTAAAAACATTATAATGTTATCTAGACTCAGTTTATATTATATAGTTGTCGTCTTTTATAAGCATTGTACTAATTTTTCTAATATAAATAGTAAAAAAATTTCTTGATGAACTCATCATAATTATTATTTTTTAAAATATATTAATTATTCTCTTAAAACATTTTTTTCAATATTTCATAATAAAATCAATAATAATCCAGTTATTTTTCAAAAAACATAACATTTTATTCATACTGGTGGACATATTCACTATGAATGGTAATTCTTTATTATTTTAACTTTTTCCCTATTTAATTATGATTAATTTATAATTTTTTTATTATATTATTAGTTTTATAAAAATATTATTATTATTTTATAAATAATTTTAAAATTTGTATTCAATATCAATATGTTTAAAATTAAAAACCCTCAGGAATTAAAAATCTTTTAAAACTATCTTTGTATGATTATCAACTGTTAGATCAGAATTTCTTTTAATCATAACCATTAGTGATATTATGTAATTTGAATAGTCCCCCCAATTCTAATATAAGGTGGTATACCCCTCATGTCCCACATCAGTTTTCTTAGACATTTTCCCCCAACTTTCTGCACCTCAAATATGCTCTATTATGAAAAGATTCCCATTTAAATGATCAATCAGTTTTAGTTATTAATCAGGTGTATTTTGGTAAATATTATAACAAGTGGTTCACATTTAGAGAAAAGAGTGTTGAAATATCTTTTTATGAAAAATATGATTCTATATTGAAGAATAGTATATAATTTAACAGTTGGTAATCATTCTATATATAAAAACCAAAAAAGGATTTTGATATTTTTTACCCAGATCATGTTCGTGTTTTCTATGCTTCAGTCGTGTTATTTGTATAGGAAGGATAATAAAAAATTCGTTTTACAATATTTATAAAAGGATATAAGATGTCTTATATGAAATTTATAAGCTAAATAGAAATATAATCGAAAGAATAAGCTTATTTTCTATCAAAAAAATTTTCAAATGACCTTGAATTGTTTAATATATTAAAGGAATAAAATTATTTATTTTATCATTAAAAAAATGTTAGGATGGTTTCACAGATAAACCATAATAATAGGACTGTACCCATTTGGTTATAATAATTTATAAAACCAAGAAAATTAATTATTGGCATGCTAATGGTTTTTGATATTTTAATATTGGATTTTATCGTCAACATTTGGCTTTTGGATCTTATCAGATTCTTCTTTATTACAATCAAATACATCATGACCGTTTCTATAAAATATTAGACTGTTATGTTTTTGTATTTCATTAAAAAATTTATGGTTATGTGCCTGATGTTTTTCATGTTTTAAAATAAATCAAATCCTATTAGGGAGATATTTTCATTCATTAGTGAGGATAAAATTATTCATTTTAGACATGTGTTTGATAATAAGAAAAAAAAATTAGAAGGTTTCTAGTGCTACCTTAGAATAAAAACCATCATGAAAGGAAGAAAAGGCCAAAAAGAAGAAGAAAAGGAAATAAAACAATTCCCCACCAATTAAATGAAAGAAACAGAAGAAAAATATTGATGAATCTAGTGTTGAATATTTGAAAAATTAACTAAAAAGAAAACATGTGATCATAAAATCATATCAGCCCTATATGAAGCCAAATCCTTAAAAATTCATGTTTATTATACATTATAAAAACAATATAATAAAATAAATCAAATGAAATGGATGATTGATGTTAAAAATTGGTAAAATATGTTAAAGGGTGTTTAGAGACCTTATGGGAATGTTGTTTTAAAATCTTCTCGAACCGATCAAGAAAATACAAAATCTAGATTATCATTTAATGAAACAGAAGTGGTTCATGCCAATGTTTCATCAATAGTTGATAAAGGGAAAGGTCAAATTCTTATGGAAGAATCAGTGCTAGTGATTCATGAAAATCAATCAAAATCAGATCTAGATAGTAAATAAAACATAATAAAATCATTGAAGATTTAGGAATAGCTTGATAAATCTTTTTATGATGATGTTGAAAATAATGATAAAAACATCAAGGAGAAGAAAAAGTTTTCAATAAAGAAGAATAAAATGAATAGGTTAAATGTGAGGAAGAAGTACTAGAAGAATTTGATGAAGAAAAACATGGAGAAGATGATCGGAGAAAAATTGAAAATTTCAATGAAGAATAAACTCCTTATGATAAAAAAATCATCAAAAAAATCATCATCAAATTTGACTTCCAAATATTATAGAGAAGTGGATTTTGGAATTTTATAAAAAGAATCGTTAGAAGAGAAAGCGTAGTATTCATTTAAGAAAGGAAGTTATAAAAATTCAATAAATAAAATGGGGGAAAAATTCAGGCTATTAAGGATGATGAAATCCATGAATAATTATATTATATGGAAGTTGAGAGGAAGAATCCTAATAATGTTAAAAATTGTTTAAAAATAAAGAAAAAGTCAAAGAAAAAGAAGTGGAAACTAAAACAAGATGAATCAAACTTCCTAAGATTCAACTAGAACAATCGAATTCATATACGAATATTTATTTTGATATAATGGATTACATTATTAGTTTTTTGAAAATGCTTTAGGGAACAATCTCTTATTTTCTAAATCATGAATAATGGTTTTAGTTGTCACAATATAGTTTATATGATAAATTTGATTCAATTAATATTTTATATAGAAACCTATTCATCTTGGGGCTCAATTAAATGTTTATCATGAAATTTCATAGAATCACCGAAAGTATTGTAATAAAAATATGAAATACTCACCTAATGTAGATGCTGATATAAATTTATATGTTGTTATCTTTGAATATTTTAAGAATCTTTTGAATAAATCTTCAAAATTCTATAAATAGTTTACAAAAGACATGGATGACTGGGTAATACTTTTGGATGGTTTCATAGATAAAAATTTGGATTAGATTGAGGAAATAAGTGATATGAACGGAATATTTTGATACATGTAGTTAGAATTGAAAATACTAAAATATTCTCAAAAGGAAATCAATGAATTCAAGAATAAAAATAAAGAATAATATGATAATGTTTGGAATCATTAAGAAATACAAGAAAACATGAAGTAGGACTAAAATTAAGTTAAGATGATGAATCCATTCATGATGACATAGACAAATAATCATTAATTTCTTTTTTAACTGTTTTATATTTCCGGTAAAAATTTAAAATGTTTTGTATTTAATGAATTAATTTTTTATCCATTCTGATTTGTTTTAATAGTTTACAATTCTAATTAGATGAATGTTCTTTCATATTTCTATGTATGATAATTTAGTTCACTATATTTTTTTATGGTTGTTTATTTATCTAAACATTGAATACACTTCAATCTTATTCCTAAGTACTTTATGAAAATCACAAAGGTAGAGAAGTTTATACAAATGGGGAGATTTTCTTACATTAATGAAAGTTTTACAAAGGGGGAAACACTTCCTTAAAAGGGTGAATATGGTTCTAAGGGGGTTGATTTAGATAAATATGGGAATGATATACTAAGGGGCCAAATAAAATTATTAGAGGAAGATTTTATCCTATTGTGAAGGTAATCATATTTAACTTCATAATTTTAAGATGACTTATAAACACAGCGGGAGATAATATTAAATGTTTAAATCATAATATGATGTTCTAAAAAGAAAAGTACCCTATGTTTTCCAATGTAATTTTTCATTTATATTTTGATATTTTTTCTTCTAAAAAAGGGGGAGGTTATTATGTTAGAATTGTAACACCTTGAGTTGTTATGTACCCTTTTTCTAATGAATTAATATTCATTGATATATTTTAATAGACTAATTCAATCCTTCCTTTCATACAACACCAAATTTCACTAATACAAATTGGACCTTTAATAGTTCAAGTAAATATAAATTATCAATATTATAGAAGTGATGACAATGTAAGCGATGTTAAAGGGTTATCATTAGCATGGCTGATAAACAAACGCTGATAAAGTCCCCCTTTAATAGTAATAAAACAAGCGATAATAAAGGCCCCACTAGTAAAGGGTAAAAACATTTCATGTCCCACCACCTGCCTATCAGTAATTAACCCACTCCATTATCTGTACTTTAGATAATCCCATCCAAAGATCACACCCCTACCTCTTGTGAGATTCATACATTAGACCTTTAGATTATACAAAAGTAGCTTTTCCACTCATGTATACTATTTTTTTATATTATACGACATATCTATATAGTTATATATACATTTAATTATATTTTTTTATCCATATATTCATATATTTATATATATATCTGTGTGTTCTTTTATATATAGTTATATTTTTTAAAATACATATATATATATATATATATATATATATTTTAAATTCATATTAACTCTACAAACCATTAAAAACATAAAAGTGTTAAGAAACTCTAAATACCCTAAAACACTTAAAACCCCTTAAACCACCATAAATTATGATCTAAGAGACTATTTCAAATCCATAACTAGTCAAAACAAATATCATTAAATGATCATTGATATGATATGTGGTACATGTCTAATGGATACTCAGATTAGAAGTTATAGATGTTTGAATTTGAAGAAACCATGGTTGGTGACAAAAAAATAGTTTTGAAGGCCATATTGACCTTTTTGGGATTGGAAAACTATAAAAAGGTAAAAAACCTCATAATGAGACCCATTATGGAATAGATATATTATAATTAATCTATTGGATATGTGCTAGAGCCAAAAGGGATGCCCGGATGAAAATTTAGGTTCATTTGATGTTCGAGCTCGATTTATGACTTTTTGAATCTATAATATATTTTATTCCTTTCATTCTTAGACGATTTAAATTTAATTTGGGTTTAACTCATTTAATATGCTTTGATTTTACTGGTTGTGGAGCAAAAAGGGATAATTGGGTTGACGGTTATGATCTTTTTAGTGTTTTTTGGTGTTTTAGTTTTTTTTTGGGGTTTTCACATTCGACCACATTTAAAATGACCATAAATTATGAACTGGGTGTCTTTTTTTCCTCAACCACATATTAAATTTAATATTACGATGAGATATACTCTTTGGTTACTGAAAGGAACCCTTGATCACCTCTATTGAGGCCCAATAAGTCACATAATCACTCTAATTGACCATAACTTCTTTTACACATGTTCGTTAATGAAATATAATTTTTCATTGAAGTATACCCTTTATCAGTACTAGAAAAATAATGCACATATTAAGTGTATGTATTTATCTTTTCTTATAAAAAACATTGATAAAAAAGAATTATTTATTAGCATGTTTTTATAAGTGTTGATAAAGACCCCCATTATTGTCACATTTTTAAAAGCTCTAATAAACACCCATTTTATCTTCTCTTTTTACAAGCACTGATTATGGGAGGGTCTTTGTCATTGGATTTATAAATGCATTGATAAATGGACACATTTAACAACCTTTTTTAGTGTTGTTAATAACCCCCTTTAATAGCTCTTTTTATAATTCTAGTAAATGGGGTTTTAAAAGTTATTTTAGAGAGTGATGTTAAAACCAAAGAAATGTATAAAACCAGTTTTATAGTAGTGTTGGTGATATATTACACGCAACACCGAGTTCTAAAAAACACAAATATTATTAAAATATTACATATTAAGACTTATCCTATCTTTTAATTTGTATTTTATGAATAATAATTAATATATTATGAGTGCCTATGGTTTACATAAATATAAAATTAATCCATTATTTACAATTATCCAGTTTAATATAATGGGAATATTTTTATTGAGAACTATTTTAATTCTCAATAAGTTGATTATACTAATAAATTAAATTAATTACAATTTTTTGTTGATATTAATGTTATATATACAATATATATTCAATCATATATTTTTTAAATCCATTCAATAGATTCAATAGGCATAAGATAAACACAACCCCAATTTTACACATAAAACCCTATATTTTTGTGAAGGTACTTTTAATGCATTTTAATGGAGAACCAAAATAACATCTAAATTTAGGTACTTTTATAAATTTCATAGGTCAAAATAAAAATAATTTATTAAATTTTAACATATAAATTACGTTATGGTGATTTTTTGGTATTTTTATACGATGTTTCAATTTATAACGATTAGCGGAAAATACTAAAATTTATCTCCAAATTTCATTTTCATCTATTTTTTTCTAATAAATTATATTTTACGTTGGATTTAAATTTTAATTATATTACATTTTTATCAATCAGTCTAATTTACATAATTTTATTCAATTTAATTTTTGAAATTGACAATAAAAACATTGCATACTTTTGAATGTTTTTACTTTAAAAACTTGCTTTGTCCTCCCGTATGCAGGATTAAATTTATATTATTTTCTATAAATTATTTGATTAGAATTTTGAAAATTTTATCACATATTTTTATTCATAGTAATTTCAAATGTCTAATAATGTCAAATTAGTTTTTAAAAAAAATCAATAGTGAAAGTAATTACAATTTATTATAGTGATTAAGGTTAAATTGTGTTAAATAAGGAAAAACCATAACCTTAAGGCCCAAATAAGCATATAAACTTGTCCAAAATCAATTATATGACCATATTCAATCCTTATTTTACCTTTTATATACCTTTTACCTTTTCTGGATTCACATTTAGTAATGATAAGTTGGTGGGATTTCCCTTTTTCAAAATATTACAGTAGTATCACTCCTCCTCCATTATAAAAGGCCCCCTCTCGTCCCACTTATTCACACCTCTAAATCCACATAATATAGGAAAACTATTAAAAAATAGATCCCAAAAATTCCTTCCTTCCTCATTGAATCATTCCTTTTGTAATAAATCCTTCCAAGGAATCTCTTTGCTAAAAACAAAAATGTGTTACTCGATTAAAAGGTAACACCCTCCCTCAAGCTCTGTTAATATATTTTCTTTTCCACACCCTTAAATATTCTTATTCCTATATTTTATAAAAATAACAGTTTCATAAAAATATTTGGATGGTGTTATAAAAATTATAATACCTACACTTACACACACTTCCATATAAGGGGTAACAAACATATTGTTTGCATGTAGAGTGAAGTACCACCTCCCTAAACGATGATTATTATTTTTTCCCTTTACTTCCTCTCATGATTAAAATTATAATAGAAAATATGTCTATATATGTTATATATTATATTTATTATGTCTCTAATATTATCTATTTATATTAAAACACATAAATTTGTACATTCCATTTTGTGTTCAAATGATAATTTTGTTTGAGTATGTGTGGACTATAGCCCCCTCAATGCGATGTGATTCATTAATAAACTACACAAAATGTACTGGGGATGAGTTTAGTGAATATATATGATATTCATGAAATAATAAATATACTTTAATATTGATATATATATATATATGTCTTTTAGTTTCATTCTTTCAACACGATAATTAAATGGAAATAGTGTTCATGCATACGTACGACCTACGGTATCCATGATAAGTGTATCAAGTTTCATAATTATATATTCTACGAATTATTATAATAAAAATATAATGAATATAAATTATATTTTATTCATGTTGAAATTTCCTTAATTCGTTATATAAGTATAAGGGCCAAAGATATAACTAATTAAGACACAAGTTAAAAACAAATCGAGTATTACGTGAATCCAAACCTTAACATGAAATTGTTAAGAAGATGGTAATATAATGTCCTAATAAAAACATATATGGGATTATATATAATAATATTATTTTGTAAAATATTTATAATAAAATTAAATTTATTATATTGAAATCTTCTATGATTATGAAGAGAGTCAGGAAAAAAGGTATGTGAATTTCATCTCAAATTTTATATATGTCAGATATGTTCCATGTTCACCACTCTTTAATTTCGTGTGGTGTATACACTACTCATAAAAGTATTATATTAATATTTTTATTATATTTATGGGTATTTATATATCCCATATATGATATTTCTCTAATAGGGTTTAGGTTTCAATGGTTTTTAAGAATATTTTATATGTTCTCATGGAAAATGGTATTGAAATTGGATTCAAGAACCTTTATAAGATGAAATGAAAAAATGTTATAAAAATGTTTTTAATCTTCTATTATAATATTTCATGCTTATTTCCAAAGAAAACATTTTTCAATTTTTTCATGTTTTAAAAATAATTTTTCCAAAAATAACGATATTTTCCTCAAGAAATGTATTTAAAATATCATTCAAAATTATTTCCCATATAAGATAACATCTGTTGTTGTTAATCATGCCTTTATGGGGAAATGATTCATTTATTTCATTAATACTCTTTTTATTAATGGTTTATTTATTGATGGTATAATTTTTATGATACTTGTTTCTCTTTCACGAGTTATATGCTTTTTCAACATTCTCCATTGATGGGTTATTACTTTTATAAAATGATTATGAAGCTTGTCTCTTTTTCCCTAGGTTATGGTATGATTACATGTTTATAATACCAATTTCATTTCATGGGTTATGATATGACTGTTTATTACTTTTTGACACATGTATGTATGATTTCATTATGAGATGGGTGGGTCCCATATCTTCCTCTAATGTATTGAGTAAATATTTTTATCTCATGAGATAGATTAATATGGTTTTTAGAGTGAAACTTGACTACTAAGATGGACATGGGAGTGAAATATGACTACCAAGATTTTGTGGGGAGTGAAATCATACTACTATGATTTCCTTGGTAGAGATTCCTTGGCAACAATGGAATTCATATTATATATGATTATGTTTTTTCCACGATTCTAGATTTTTCTCCTATATTATTATTTCATTGATTATGTTGTTTATTTTCTTATGATTTATGTATTATGAACTATTAAGATTTATTCTATTATTCATGTTTATGTTCTTTGATATGAATGGTATGATCTTATATTTTTTATCACCCTCTCATACTTATATTCTTATTTATATGCTTACATGACTCCTTTATTTACCTTACTAAGAATCTGATCTCACCCCTTTTTATATTTACATCCCAAGGATATAAAGATATGTGTTAAGTATTATTTATCTAAAAAAGGTACTAGTCAATAAGAACCTAGTGGTAAATAGTGTACCTTACCTGTGTACCACTGTTCATGTTTCCATGTTTACAAAGTAATTAGACTAATACGTTATTTGGGTTCTTATTTAGGTAATGTTTAAAGTATTTCAAAAAAGTGATTTGCTGTTAATTCATTTCAAGATTAGTTTTTTATAGTCTATAGCAGAGTGAAGGTTTAGTTATCATTTGGAAAATAGGATTAGAAAACCTTAGTGATAACTCTACGTAAATGTAAAGTATAGGTCTAAGGATAGAGAAATGTATAGGAAAATGAACTAGAATTTTGTTAAAGGATAGAGGTAGTAGTTTCCTTGAAATAAATACCTATCTAGATAATACAATTATATGTGGATCTAGCATAGATATACCTATGGGTAATAGTGCTGACAAGATGTGTTTTGGGCCTAACTTAGGGTAATCTCGTACCCAACAATGGGCATTATTACACACCTGATTTCACACTACCGAGGGATATGCTTTGTTAATTTACAAACTCTTCATGAACAGTTATGAAGGATTTGAATAGAGGATGACTATAAATAACCTAGGATAAACCTAATGTGTCATAGATTAATGAAGTTATCATACCATAGACATTATATGTGTTAATTTTCATGATTATGTGGTTCCTCGTTATGATTACTATATCTTAATCTATGCTATTGGTATTACTCAATGGTTAGAACTTGAAGAAACCATATTAATGGTGATTGTGATGGAAAATGAAATGATTTGACTCTTGGGGAACCAAATACTGTGGGATTTGGGATGAAAAATCTTATTATTATTCTTAAAAATTGTTTTCAATATATGAATCATGGTGTAATTCCAAATGAACATAGTAGGGGAAAATGTTTTTTTCTGTCTTTTATGATGCAAGATCCACCGTCTTTCATAGGATATTCATATCAACTTGTTTATGAAAAATGGATCAGTACTACTGAAATATATATTATTAATTATCTAGTGTTTAGAGCATGGAATGTAATTATGGATGTTTATCGGTTAGAAGGAGAAGAAGAATAGTGGTGGGATCAAATTAATAATACAAGGAATAATGGTGAAACTGAATCAATGAATTGAGAAATGTTCAAAAAAATATTTTCCAAAAATTTTTTCCATGGATTCTTCATACCAAGATAGATTAAGAGTTATTTTAGTTGAAGAAAATGGATGATTAATATGGATGTACCTATGAGGTTAATTTCATGAGACTTGGGAGGTATTTTTTATGAATTATCATCCAACCCAAAAGTAACATTGATATGTTCCTCAGTGGATTAAATCCAACTATAAGTAATGTAACACCCCGAGATTTTATGAAAAATATTCTTTTAATTTCATTAATGTCTTGTTTTGTATGCTGCACCAATATTACCTTGCGCTATACGCAACACCGTATTATCTTGCAGTATATGCAACACTATTCTTGGATCATGTTACACAGAATTTTGATAATAGGTATTCTAAGAAACATTGAGTATATATATATATTCAATTTATAAATGAAATATTGTTGGATTATGTTATACGAAACAACGAAGGATTCTTGCACAGCACACAACCCTGACATGGCTTGCATTACACGCAATCGCGACCTTCCTCGATAGCGTGCGTTGTACGCAGTACCGGGTTTTACTAAACAACGATATATTATTATAATATTATTATGAACTAAAAATTATGAATAGTATTTACTAAATTTTGAATCTTATAACATTATTATTCGTCTTACACATTTTCTAAGACATGGTATAAGAACAAAATAAATTTTTCGGGTAAAATAAGTATTTTTCAAAAAATGCAGTTTTGCCGCCTTTTGATGGCGCACCCACTTTAAATATAGTTTTGGACATGTTTATAAGTTCAATTTGACAAAACAAAATTCTTATTTGGAATCATGAAATAAAAAATTTACTTTGGATAAATTTTTCATATTATTCTGGTAACTTTCATATTTTGATGAATAGTAAAAACATGCTATATTTTAATTAAAAACAAATTTTTTCATCGCTATAATTAATATGGTTAAATTATAATATTGAATGGTTTTAAAGTATAAATATAATATATTTTTACCATTTAATATAATGTATGTCATTAGCATTGATTCTACCTTAATTCGTAGGATAAATCAATTCAATCTTTTGCAATGTTTTAAAGAAAAACTCGTTCTCTTTCGAAAACGGGGTTAATTTTTATTTAATTTCTGCAACTTTTTTGTATTGAATTTGGAAAAATGGATTCCATATTTGGAATCAGTGGTTCCAAATTATGTTAATAAGCTACTTTTTATTTTTGGGAATTATGAATAGTAACTACGGTAAATTTTATTTACCATAGTTAATGGTAAATCGGGTAATTAAGGGTAAATATAATATTATAAAATTACCCTAAAACATGTAAAAATCCTATTGGATGACTAAAAGTAGACCCATATCACCTAAGGGTCGGAATAGATTCATTTAAGGGACTTTTTTCCATGAAAATAATTTAATTATTATTAAAACTAAAGACTGTGACAACATGTCACTTTCTTAAATCTTATAAGTATAATAATTTTCATTTAGTGATAAACTTAATGAAACTTCGATCATGAATAGTATCCAGAAAGATTATACAATTATCTACATCATAGGAATTTATTTATAATTTTTAGGGATTAAATAATTATCATTTATTATGACACAAAGACGATGCAGTAATTGTCTTATTAATGACATATTGACATAAATGATGTTATAAATATCCAAATAAATGTAATTTAAGACTTTTTATGAATTACACTAATTTTATATGATAATATGACATGTTATTATTGATTTAATTAACTTTTTTCGAACTAATCAATCTGTTATGAGTTTCACAAAAATCAATTACTAAATTGTCTCAAAATTGACATAAAATAGTTTTTAAAACAAATATTATATTATTAAATGTTATTTTATTCCTAATAATCTATTTTTTGGCCAAATGACTTAGATAAGGTTAAATATATTAATAATAAACAACTTTGGGTACGTTTGTCTTGATATAGTATGTTTGTTAACCTTATAGTGTAAGAAAACAAGAAGACACGGTAAAAGTAAAATTATCTAACTTAAAGTTAAATATAAATGATAAGGATAAATTAGGAACCTAAACTTGCCTAAATTATATTGGATGAAGGTATTTAGACCCATCCCCACCTTAGCTTCAAAATAAATCAATTTTGAGCTATTTAAAACCGAATTTGGCTCTATAATAAAATAATGTTTTTAGTTATTCCAAAGGTGACCCTCTCCTCCCTTATAAAAGGGCACCCCCTCCCTCTCTTCCTCACACCACTTTGAGCCTTCAAGCTCGGACAACCTCTGCCAAATTCTCTTCTACACTTTCCTAGAAACATCCTAGAGGTTCTGGTCTTCCTCAAAGACCAACTTTAGTGCCCTAAGAGGAGGTCTCAAAGAGGCACTTCAAAGAAGAGGTAATTTCTGTTACCGATTCTTTCATCTTTATTTCTTCTTCCACTTATTCTTCTTTAATTGTTTCATTATGAAGTAATAACATCAGTATCACTAATATACTGATATGTTATTATAAGTATGAAACAAACCTATTTCACCATCTATCCATCCTACGGAAAATGAAATCACCATGCGTGCGTACGCACAGAATACCGTCTCCACGTCGTGGTGAAATCTGTTTTTCCACCAACACATTACATGGATGGGTATAATGGTGTAAAGAATAACTATATATGTTTATTATAACATCATGCTGATTATGATATATTATACCATCCAATCCAATTATATTCAATAATTATGGGAATGATATCATCGCTCGTGCGTACGTACGGACTACCGTCTCCACGACGCGATGAGATTCATTCTCCATATTAACCATACATGAATGATCATAAATTATATATAATGAATAATAATGAAATATATGACATAATAATGATACTGGATTTATGTATATATATATTTATTTCATCTACTTAATTCCACTCAATTCAATAAAGAAAAGAAAACAGCGTTCATGCGTACGTACGGCCTACCGTCTCCATGAACGGTGTATTTCATTCCATTTATCGATCCATTATATATATGTATATTCTGAATATATATTATATATAAATCATGTTTTACATTCTGGATTTAAGTAATCATGATCTAAGTAATCATATGAATAATTACAAGTTAAAACACGAACGACAAATGAGACAATTTTACCCAAAACGCTACTTTAACATGAATTTACAATAGAACGGGTAATATAAAGTCATAAGTGAACCATATATGATATAATAACAATGAATATGATTCTTTATTAAGTCAATTAAATTATTTAAATCATTATATAGGAGGTTCGGACACTTACGAAGCGAATCGGACCTATGTTAAGGGAAATATCACAATCTCATTTTTATCTGAGATTGTTTATACTTTGAAAATTTACTGGGTTGTATTTTATCATCCAAATCCATGTTTCTTCAATATTTAATATTATTTCCATCCACCTACAATTGTTTAAATCCAATTTTACCCTTCTGTGAGTTTTTAGTAAAAGATATGAAAGGAATCTTTTGTCCTTTTTCGTAGGAGGTACTTTTTGACTTTTCTGAAAAAAGTAAGAGAAGAATGTTTTTTTAACTTATACGGCATGAATGGATTTTTAAAACATTATTTCCAAGAAGCTTCCTTTACAATTTTTCAAGTTTATTTTTAATCAACTTCTTTTAGTTTAAAATTGTATGACATGTTAAGAAAGGAAAATGTTTTTTAATTTGAAAGGATATTTTCCTCAAGAATGGAGTTCAAATGTTTTATCAAAATTATTTCCCATAAATGATAATATAGGGTTCTGTTTATATCATTATTATTACATTTACTTGATTATTTTGTGATTGGATTATTTTTATGAATTCCTTTATCTTATATGAATTTTTTGATGATGTCACGATGTTTAAGATTCACATTTTTATTAAATGGGTTATGCAATGATGTATGATTTATGATTTTTTGGCACACATAAGAATGGTATCATTATGAGATGGGTGGGACCTATATCTCCCTCCAATGCATTGGGTAAAGATTTTATATCTCATGAGATAGACATGTCTGGAATGGTAGGTTATACCGGTTCAGTGAAACAGGACTGAAACGAGGAGTGAACTCGTTTCAGAAAGGGACATTGTCCACTAAGATAGTCTTGGAAATGAGTCTTGACTAATAAGAAATGATTCTCTATGATTATGTGTGTATTACACAAAGTTTCATGTTTTAAGTTATGATTATTGGGGTTTACATTTCACTACTATGATTTATCCCATGTTATGAAATTATGATTTCTTTTGCAGGTTAAGATTTCCAAAAGTTATGTTCTTATGTACATGATGTGAATGAAATTTATTTTGTTTACCCTTACTGAGCATTTGAGCTCACCCTTTTATGTTTTCTTTTCCCCATGATATAAAGAAAGGTTTTAGGTAAAAAAAATAAGATCTTTATGGGAGATTTTGAAGATCTTTCACCACGATTAGAAGATTATATTCCGAGTTTCCAAAGATACTAAACTATTACGGTCCTTGTGTGTGTGTTTTTGTTATGTTCTAAGTATTCCAAAAAAGTAATGTAATGTCCATGTACGTTAAGCTTCGGGTCTCTACAGTTGTTATCAGAGGAAAGGTTTAGTTGACCTTTGGAAACAAGGATGCAAAAACGTTAGTGAGATCACTAGAGATATTTCTAAGGTATGTCTAGGGATATCCCTAAGGATATGTATACGTATAGGATACAGTCCTAGAACTACGGTAACGATCATATAATTTAACCTAAGATGTTAGATATTGAGGATACTCCCCCTTCACTATGTTGTTTTCCCTAGCATGATTTTTGCCTCTCACACTATTCTTTTTGTGTTTTAGAAAATGGCTAGAAATAAGAAGATTCATGATAATGGAGGATATGACGGACAATGGAATGATATTCTTCTTGAGAAACCAAATGAAACGGTATTTGGAAGTCCAAACATTATTATTATTCTGAATCATAAATCTCATAATATGATCAATAAACTCAAATTTGGTAAGTTTCCTGACTCGACTAATAAGAGAAAGATGGAGTTTCATGATGATCATAGAGGAAAGAAAGTTCAATTTCCCCTATGTAAATCATGTGGGAAGAGGCATCAAGGAGAATGTTTCAAAGGAACTGGAAGATGCTTTGGGTGTGGAAAAGAAGGACACAAAGCCAGTAAGTGCAAAGGAAAATGATCAGTAAACACCATGGATGAGGATAATGGTATTGCTACGACATCAACAATGGTTAAATGTTTTAAATGTGGAATGTACGAGCATTATGCAAACCAATGCCCTAAGGGAAAGTCTCATGAAGATAATTAGTACGGCCGTATGGGTAGAATTTATATTGATGATGATGAAGAGACTACAAATGATATGTGAGATGAAAGAAGTGTTGATGCTCAGTCAGTTGTTTTAGAAGGTAGTAGAATGATTTTATGTTTATCGAGAGTAATGTTGTATAGTTAATGGTACTATGGAATAAAGAATCATCTAAATATTGTTACACTATTGTTTTTCCTAAAAGTATTTTATAGTATATGTTGAATGGTACCAGTAACCATGGAAGGTTATTCAGATATTTTTGTAAAGTAGATAATATTCGCATAATGAAGGAATAAGAAGATAATGATATGTTTGATTGTATTCATGAGCTCATGATTGATATAAGGACTAAGTGATATCATGGTTTGAGTGTATGGAATTTTTAGGATTTTGGTATGCGGAAAGAGTTAACTTTGGACAACACTCATGTTTTCACTAAGATTCAATGGGTATTCATTTTTCAAGAAAATACATGATTAAGGTATTCACATGATTGGAATGTGACCGACAAGATATATGTGGGATAAATGATGGTATTCACATGCTTGGTTGATGACATTTCAAGTAATTGTTTCTTTATACTATGAGCTTGGACCGAAGTATTTTAGATAAGCCTAAAGATTGGAATGGATTATGTTGGACATAAGTTAGTTCGATATTATTGATGGGATTTTATAGTAATGTAGTTTTAGAAAAAGGAAAACCTGCAGGATGGGCGATAGCCCATCGCGTCAGACAAGGCTGTGGGAATCAAACCCACAACCGAAGTGCGACTGGCCTTTAGCACCTACCACTGGCCTACAGGAAGTCCCTGTTTAGTAGAAACTAGTTTTATTATATTACGCAATATAATACATAAAGTATAATTCTATTTTAGGAACCATATATGATTAATCTCACTATAGATGGACTTATGTATTTTTGATAACTTTTAGGACCTTTTGGTTGAGACAGATGGAATGACCCATCATTCTATCACATGATCTGCTAACACATCACGAATAACATATTCAACTTCATTTCATTAAGGGATGAAATGGAAATTGTTCAATTAACGAACAACAATGAGATTGTACCAAAATCATGTAAGTATTTCTTTTAATGATCTTGAAAACCAAAAATCTTGTCCTGGTGCCCTTATATCTGATGAATCAGATGGTACCTTAGATCATCACAAATCTATGGATTTGTGATTGCTGACTTTTCCATAGCCATGTTTTCTACCACTCTCCATCAGAACATGATGGTTAGATTTTTCTTCAATATCCATATTTTCATCTATGTTCTCCTACGTGTAAACCCAGTTATGAGTTAATTTGGGTAACCGTTACATTTCATACTTTAGTTTTTAAAGCCAAGTTTTGGTATTCCTTTTTACGATGTCGGTTTCTATTAAAGAAACTTTCGAGTAGTAAACCATTTATAACCCCGATGAATTTCGAGGCTAAAATTCATTTTAAGGGGGTAGAATGTAACACCCCGAGATTTTATGAAAAATATTCTTTTAATTTCCTTAATGTCTTGTGTTGTATGCTACACCAAGATTACCTTGCGCTATACGCAACACTGTATTAGTTTGCAGTATACGCAACACTATTCTTGGATCGTGTTACACACAATTTTGATAATAGGTATTCTATGCAACATTGAGTGTGTGTATATATATATATTCAATGTATAAATTAAATATGGTTGGATAATGTTATACTAAACAATGAAGGATTCTTGCATAGCACACAACCCTGACTTGGCTTGCATTACACGCAATCGCGACCTTCCTCGATAGCGTGTGTTGTACGCAATACCGGGTTTTACTAAACAATGATATATTATTATAATATTATTATGAACTATCCTTTATGAATAGTATTAACTAAATTTTGAATCTTATAACATTATTATTCTTCTTACACATTTTCTAAAACATCGTATAAGAACAAAATAATTTTTTCGGGTAAAATAAGTATTTTTCAAAAAATGCAGTTTTTCCGCCTTTTGATGGTGCACCCACATTAAATCTAGTTTCTGACATGTTTATAAGTTCAATTTGACAAAATAAAATTCTTCTTTGGAATCATGAAATAATAATTTACTTTGGATAAATTTTTCATATTCTTCTGGTAACTTTCATATTTTGATGAATAGTAAAAACACGCTATATTTTAATTAAAAACAACTTTTTTCATCGCAATAATTTATATGGATAAATTATAATATTGAATGGTTTTAAAGTATAAATAGAATATTTTTTTACAATTTAATATAATGTATTTCATTAGCATTGATTCTACCATGAATTCGTAGGATAAATCAATTCAATCTTTTGCAATCTTTTAAAGAAAAACTCGTTTTCTTTCGACAACGGGATTAATTTTTATTTAATTTCTGAAACTTCTGTGTATTGAATTTGGAAAAATGGATTCTATATTTAGAATCAGTGGATCCAAATTATGTTAATAAGCTACTTTTTATTTTTGGGAATTATGAATAGTAACTACGGTAAATTTTATTTACCATAGTTAATGGTAAATCGGGTAATTAAGGATAAATATAATATTATAAAATTACCCTAACACAAGTCAAAATACTATTTGATGACTAAAGGTCGACCCATATCACCTAAGGGTCGGATTAGATTCATTTAAGGGACTTTTGTCCATGAAAATAATTTAATTATTATTAAAACCAATGAATGTGACAACATGTCACTTTCTTAAATCATATAAGTATAATAATTTTACATTAGTGATAAAATTCATGAAACTTAGAACCTGTAAAGTCTCAAGTAATATAATAAAATTATATACATCATAGGAATTTATTTAGAATTTTTAGAGATTAAATAATTATCATTTATTATGACACAAAGATGATGCAGTAATTGTCTTATTAATGAAATATTGACATAATTGATATTATAAATACCCAAATAAATGTAATTTAAGACTTTTTATTAATTACACTAATTTAATATATTAATATGACATGTTATTATTGATTTAATTAACTTTTTTCGAACTAATCAATCTGTTATGAGTTTCACAAAAATCAATTACTAAATAGTGTTAAAATTGACATATAATAGTTTTTAAAACAAATATTATATTATTAGTTGTTATTTTATTCCTAAAAATCTAAGGTTCGGTCAAATGACTTAGATAAGGTTATATATATTAATAATAAACAACTTGGGGTTCTTTTGTCTTGATATAGTAGGTTTATTAACCTTATAGTGTAAGAAAACAACAAGACACGGTAAAAGTAAAATTATCTAACTTAAAGTTAAATATAAATGATAAGGTTAAAATAGGAACCTAAAATTGTCTAAATTCTATTGTATGAGAGGATTTCGACTCATCCCCACCTTATCTTAGAAATAAATCAATTGGGTTCTATTTAAAACCGAATTTGGCTTCATAATAAAATAATATTTTTAGTTATTCCAAAGGTGCCCCTCTCCTCCCTTATAAAAGGGAACCCCATCCCTCTCTTACTCACACCACTTTGACCCTTCAAGCTCGGCCAACCTCTGCCAAATTCTCTTCTCAAATTCCCTAGAAACATACTAGAGGTTCTGGTCTTCCTTAGAGGCCAATTTTAGTGCCCTAAGAGGAGGTCTCAAAGAGGCGCTTCAAAGAAGAGGTCATTTCCGTTACCGATTCTTTCATCTTTATTTCTTCCTCCACTTCTTCTTCTTTAATTGTTTCATTATGAAGTAATAACATCAGTATCAATAATATACAGATATGTTATTATAATTATGAAACAACCCTATTTCACCATCTATCCATCCTACGGAAAATGAAATCACCACGCGTGCGTACGTACGGAATACCGTCTCCACGCCGTGGTGAAATCTATTTTTCCACCAACACCGTACATGGATGGGTATAATGGTGTAAAGAATAACTATATATGGTTATTATAACATTATAATTATTCTGATATATTATATCATCCACTCCAATTCTATTCCATAATTATGGGAATGATATCATCGCTCGTGCGTACGTACGGACTACCGTCTCCACGACGCGATGAGATTCATTCTCCATGTTAACCATACATGAATGATCATAAAGTATATATAATGAATAATAATTAAATATATGATATAATAATGATACTTTATTTAAGTATATATATATTTATTTCATCTACTTAATTCCACTCAATTCAATAAAGAAACGAAAACAGCGTTCATGCGTACGTAAGGCCTACCGTCTCCATGAACGGAGTATTTCTTTCCATTTATCGATCCATTATATATATGTATATTCTGAATATATATTATATATAAATCATGTTTTACATTCTGGATTTAAGTAATCATTATCTATGTAATAATATGAATAATTACATGTTAAAACATAAACGACAAATAAGACGATTTTACCCAAAAGGCTACTTTAACATGAATTTACAAAAGAACAGGGAATATAAAGTCATAAGTGAACCATATATGATATAATAACAATGAAAATGATTCTGTAATAAGTCAATGACATTATTTAAATCAATATACAAGAGGTTCAGACACTTACGAAGCGAATCAGACCTAAGTCAAGATAAATATCACAATCTCATTTTTATCCGAGTTTTTTTATACTTTGAAAATTTACTGCGGTGTATTTTATCATCCAAATCCATGTTTACTCAATATGTAATATTATTTCAATCCACCTACAATTGTTTAAATCCAATTTTACCCTTCATTGAGTTTTTAGTAAAAGATATGAAGGGAATATTTTTTCTCTTTTCGTACGAGGTACTTTTTGACTTTTCCAAAAAAAGTACGAGAAGAATGTTTTTTTAACATATATGGAATGAATGGATTTTTAAAACATTATTTCCAAGAATCTTCCTTTACAAGTTTTCAAGTTTATTTTTAATCAACTTCTTTTAGTTTAAAATTGTATGACATGTTAATAAAGGAAATGTTTTTGAATTTGAAAGGATATTTTCTTCAAGAATGGAGTTCAAGTGTTTTATCAAAATTATTTCCCATTAAGATAATATAGGGTTCTGTTTATATCCCTATTATTACATTGATTTGATTATGTTGTGATGGAATTATTTTTATGAATTTCATTATCTTATATGAATTGTTTGATGATGTCACGATGTTTAAGATTCCCATTTTTATTACATGGGTTATGCAATGATGTATGATTTATGATTTTGTGGCACACATAAGAATGCTATCATTATGAGATGGGTGGGAGCTATATCTCCCTCCAATTCATTGGTTAAAGATTTTATATCTCATGAGATAGACATGGCTGGAATAGTAGGTTATATCGGTTCAGTGAAACAAGACTGAAACGAGGAGTGAACTCGGTTCAGAAAGGGACTTTGTCCATTAAGATAGTCTTGGAAATGAGTATTGACTAATAAGAAATGATTCTCTATGATTATGTGTGTATGCCACAATGTTTCATGTTTTAAGTTATAATTATTGGGGTTTACATTTCACTACTATGATTTATCCCATGTTATGAAATTATGATTTCTTTTGCAGGTTAAGATTTCCAAAAGTTATGTTCTTATGTATATGATGTGAATGAAATTTATTTTGTTACCCTTACTGAGCATTTGAGCTCACCCTTTTATGTTTTCTTTTCCCCAGGATATAAAGGAAGGTTTTAGGTAAAAAAAAGAAGATCTTTATGGGAGATGTTGAAGATCTTTCACCATGATTAGAAAATTATATTCCGAGTTTCCAAAGACGCTAAACTATTACGGTCCTTGTGTGTGTGTTTTTGTTATGTACTAAGTATTCCGCAAAAGTAATGTAATGTCCATGTATGTTAAGCTTCGGGCCTCTAGAAGTAGGTCATTCACTATAAGAGACTTTAGTAACTTTGGATATATTTTCTGTTGTGCAATAAAGGATTAAATTAATGTTTCAAATAAATATGAATCTCACGGTTTTGATTGGAAAATAAAGCTGAAGTTTTATGGGAAACCTAAAAACCATGAAGATAATAAGATGGGATTTCATTTATGCAATAATTATGTTTAGATTCATAGAGGAAATTTACATAAGGGGTCTAATAAATGTTTTATGTGTAGAAGGGAATACAATGGGAATTTTTTTTGAAGTGATGGTAAGAAGTCAGTTAATGGTGTGACTGGAGAAAAAGTGACACATAATGAACCTCCCTTGCGTCAATTCTACAAGTGTAAGAAGAATGGGAATTATGTTAACTTTTTCCAAAACCCAAGGACTAGTGATGATGATCAAAGTCAAAAACCACTTATGTAAGGGGATAAGGTAAAATCTCATTAAATTGTGATTTCATATAAGCGGCTTGAAAACAATGTAGTAAAAGGTAAACTTACCATCCACACTAGAATTTATAATGTATTATTTGATTCTGGATCTACCCTTTCATTCATATATAAATTATATTATAAGGGTGTTAAGATTTGAACAAAATGATTTGATTTTGAATTACCAGTGTAATCCCATAATGGTACGATGATTTAATCCCATGTCTATTATTCCTCTTCAATTGACATTTTTGGGAATTTTATTCCTGCAAATATTGTTATTCATCTATTGGATGAATTTAATGTCATCTTAGGCAGGTTTGGATTTCTCTGCATATATCTCACGTAAATTGATGACGAAGGGAACTTATATTTGATATTTTAAACCATTAAAATGTTCATCCATTCATGTGATGATAAGTATGAACTTAATTTGGATATTACATCCAGTTTATGAGTATCAATTCCCTTTTAGAAGGTTTCTTGTCAAAAATGGTAGGGGGAAAAATTGACATCAATGGTATACCAATTTTTTGGGAATTTTTTGATGTCTTTTTGAAAGAGTTTTCTAGACTTACACTAAAACATGATGTTGACTTCTCAATTGAACTCATACCTAGTTACACACCAATTTCAAAGACTCCCTATATAATGGTATCGATAGAGTTGCAGTAATTGAAGTAGAAACTCCAAAAAAATCAGGACAAGGGGTTTATTTGGAAATGTGTGTCACCTTGAGGTGCACCTATTCTTTTTATTGAAAAACAAATTGATCACTGCAACTCTACATTGATTATTGGGAGTTGAACAAGATCTCAAATATCAACAAGTATCATCTTCCTTGTATTGATGACTTGTTTGATCAACTACATCGATCTCAATAATTTTCTAAGATTGACCTTAGTTTTAGATATCATCAATTGATGTTTAAGATGTATGATATACCCAATAAATATTTCCATGAAAGGTATGGAAAATATGAACATATATTAATTCCTTTTAGTATTACTAATTCCCCTTCTATTATCATGGATTTAATGAAGAGATTATTTAGAGATTACCTTAATCATTTTATGGTATTCTTTATAGATGATATTTTGACTATTCAAAGTGAAAGGAAGAGAATGAAGAGCATTTTAGAATTTTACTAAATATCCTAAGGAAGGATAGAATATATTAAACTTTTAAAAATTTTGAATTGTGGTGGAAAATGATTTATTTTTAGGTCACATAATCTCAACAGATTCTATAGAAGTAGATCCATCAAATACAGAGACCATTGAATGTTATCCTAGACTAACAGGGTGACTGATATCCATTTATTTCATGGTTTAGTTTGATACAATCCACTATTTGTAGAAAATTTCTCATCACACTCTAATCCTCTGACCATGTTAACGTAGAAAGGTTCTAGGTTTCTCTAGAAAAATGAATGTGAGGAAAATTTCATGGAATTGAAGAAAATCATGATCAACTCATATGTGATTAAATTACCCTAGAGCAGTGATGTGTTTGTAATATATTGTGATGCATCTAAGAAGGTATTTGAATCCCTAATATAAAATCATCCTTTAACAGTGCTAGAAATTTCCTTTATCAGTGCTAAAAAAGTGTTGATAATCAAAGTGCGGTTAAAATCATGAAACAGTTATCTGTACAAAAAAATTATGTTAAAGGCCCCATTTAGCAATTCTATAAAATAAATGTTAAAATGGTCCTTTAACATTTCTTTTTTAGTGCTATTAAAGGCACCCTTTACAAGTTCTTTTTTAGTGATGTTAAAGGGGGCCTTTAGTAGTGATAAAAATCACTGATAAAAGCTATGATGAAAAAGGGTATATAACAATTTTCTTTCCAAGCCCCACCAACCCCATTTATCAGTGCTTCCCACCCCACCCATACCTATATCAGTGATTACCCAACCCGATTATTAGTGCTTTAGATAATCCAATCCTCTTGTGCGCTCCCCATCCTATAGTGAGTTTCGAACCCTAGACCTCGAGTATATACATTAAATTATTTTCCACTCCCCTATACTGTTTTATTTTGTATATTATGATATATCTATATATTTATATATTTTTTGTTACACTTTTTATCTATATATTTATATATGTGTTTATATATATGTTTTTATATTAATAAATATATTTTATATGTAATTATGTTTAATTTATTTAGTTATAATACTAAATTTTTATGTGTGAATATAAAACAATTATGTTTATATTGTTATATATTTTATTAGAAACAAAATTAGGATGTGAAAAATTATAAAATATAAAATTCATAATATCAATATTAATTTATTACCTAGAAATAAATTTATTCCCAGTTGAAAATGGAAAAAAAGACCCACATAAATGAGGCTTAAAATCCATCAAAAGGTAAATCAATTGGGGTACTCCAACTAAAATCTCAGTTTGGGAGGCCTTCTGTGCCTTTTTAGGGATTGAAAAAATAGTCAATTGGGTCAACCCCAATGATGATGGTGCATAGCTTCTCACATGCTTCAATTTGATTTATGGTAGATCCCAAACAGACACCCTGTTTAAAAGCTTTGGTCGTTTCATGTTTGAGTTATGATTTCACCTAATTTTAGATCTTTTATTATTTTTTTGGGTTTTTTATCTTCAAATTGATATTAAATGACTATTAATTGGTTATAATGAGCTATTTATTAATTAAAAATATTTGTTAGATATTTCATAAAACATTCTCACTAAATATCATATATTTTTATTGTAAATTCTTATATACCTTATCTAAGACATATTTAAAAAATATATATTATGTTTATATAAATATTAATATATTTTTTTATTGATGTATTATTTTTATTGAAATATAATATTTTTTAAGTATACTGTTATAATTTCTTGTAAAAAAACACTGATAAAGGGGTTCTTTATCAGTGCTTCTCAAAAAGTGCTGATAACCCCCCCCCCCCCATTATCAGATCCTTTTTAACACTATTAAACACCCCCTTTAACAATGCTAAAAAAGAGAAGTTATAGACCCCCTTTAATAGTGCTTCTTTAGCACTAACAATGGGGGCATTTAATAACAGTTTTAGCCGGCGTTGTTAAATCCCCAGTGCTAGATAAGCCTAATTTTTTAGTAGTGGATGTGTTCTTATAAATAATGACATGCTTATATACTATTCATAATGACTATTTACGTTTTATAAGAAAAATTACCCAACTCATGATTTGGAGCAAGGAGCAGAAATTTTTTATTAAATATATAGAGACATTATCATTATGGAGAAAAGTGTAATATATATATATATATATCATAATATTATAAAATATATATTCACATGGAAGGTGTTCAATATATGTAGGATAATATGTTTAGAGGTCATGACGGATTATGAATACTCAATAAATTACCACCTTGTGAAAGAATACAAGATGGAGGATGTTTTAATTTGAAAGGATCATGCTAGCTTATCAGTGATGAGGATCAAAAAAGATCCAACATTTATATATTTTCAAATGATGGATATATAAATCATTAAAGAAGGGCAAATCATATCTTTCCCAAATAAATGTTCAACCCTTTATCAAATTGATGATTAAGGAGGCACAGAAGGAAGATATAGATCTAAAAAAGAGAGCTATAAATAATCCTGAGTTTGGCCCTCATGAAGAAAGAATTATAAGGTTCCATAACTCGGTATGTATTCACTACTACCAGAATTGATGAAGGATATATTATAGGAATCACTTAGTTCATCACTGTGTATTAATCCTAGAAGTACGAAGATGTATAGGGATTTGAAAGAATATTTCTGGTGGGATGGCATGAAGAGAGATATCAATGAGTTTGAATCTCACTACTTGGAGTTCTAGTAGTTTAAGGCTGAAAAACAAAAGTCTATATGGATATCGCATACAAAACATATACCATAATGTAAATGAGAGAACATCACTATGTATTTTTTTATTGGATGAATGAAAACATATAAAGGTGAAAATACAATATGGGTGGTATTTTATAGCATTACTAAGTCAGCACACTTAATATATATCAGAAAATACTTATCTCTAGATCAACTTTCTATGATATAAATTATAAAAGTGGTATGGCTACATGTATTACCACATTCCATTATATCTTATCGGGATCTGTGGTTTACCTCAAAATTCTAGAGAATTATTTAGGAAGTACTTGATACAGAATTCAGTTTCAACACTCCTTATTATCCTCGTATGGATAGTCAATATAAATGAAAAATTCAAACCCTAGAGGATATGCTGAGTCCCTATTCATTATATTTCAAAGGTTTTTGGGATCAAACTATTCCTTTAGATGAGTTTTCATACAAAAGTAGATATCACTCAATCATCCAGACAGAACCTTATGATTCCATATATAGGAAGAAATGAAGAGGTACAATGGGTTGGGATGATGTTATAGGAAGAATGATATTGGGTCCTAAGATCATTGATTAAATTCAATAGAATGTTAGATCCATTCAACATTATATCAAGATAGCTCAATGTCGAATGAAAGGTATATTTATAACCGTCAGTGTGATCTAGAATTTTAAATTAGTGAAAATGTGTTTCTACGAATCTCTCCCTAGATAATGGCTATGAGATTCAGGGAGAAAGGGAATCTATGCACTGGGTCTATCAAACCATTTGATATTATTGATCATATCGAGATGGAATCATATCTATTGGCATTCCTCCAAATCTCTCTCAAGTCCATGATGTGTTCCATGTATCTTTCCTGGGTAAGGGCATACCTAATCCTTCACATGAACTAAACTCATAGGTCATGCTGCTGGAGTAGGACCATTCTTATTAGGGAAAACCAGTTTAAATTTTTGATTGTACAGATAATGTTCTACAAAACAAGACCACTCACTTGATGATGTTTTGTATATAAATTACTAGTTATAGGATGTTATTTGGGGACATGAGGATATGATGAAGCAGGAGTATCCTCATTTTTTGTACCAAAAAAATGAATTTCTAGGGATAAATTCATTTTAAGGTGGTAAAATTTAACACCGCAAGTTTTTATATTCCTTTTTTTAATTAGTTAATTTTCATTGTTGTTTTTCAATGCACTATGACAAAAATTTTGTTCACACCGAATCGACATGGCGATACATTTCATGCAACACCATGCTATACTAAAAAATATTACTAAAATATTATATATTAATACATAATATAGATTTTAAGTTATAGGTTTTTAATATTAATTTATAAATAATGAAAACCTATTTTTTATACAAATATAAAATTACTTCATTAGTTAAAATGAACCAATTGAATATAAAAGGAATATTTTTATAGAATACTATATTTATTCTCACAATGTTGTTTTATACTAATATATTAAATTAATTACAGTTATAGAGTCATTTCAACATAATATATACATTATATAATCAACCATATATTTTTTGTACTCATCCAATAGATTTTAGGGGTATAATATAAACACAAACCCAATTTTACCCAAAAAACCTGTATTTTTATTATGGTACTTTTAACGAATTATGATGGATAACCTAAATTAAATATAAATATTGGATATTTTATAAATTTTATATGTTAAAATAAACATCATTTTTTAAATCTATGCAGAAAAATTTTGGGTGATTTTTAGGTTATTTTATGAAGATTCATTTTTTATGAATAGTGAAAAATATAGAAAAATAACTAAAAAAATTTGTTTCATATAATTTATTTATATAGATAAATTATATTTTATGTTGGTATTTATGTTTAATTAGAATATATTTTTATCAAAAAATCCAATTTTTGTCATTATAATCAATTAAATTTTTAAATTTAATATAAAAACATAGAAAAAATTTCAATGTTTTTACTTCAAACCCCCTCTTTATCATCCCCTATACGAGATAAAATTTAAATTAATTTGAAAAAATTATGTAATTGTAATTTAAAAAAAGGATTCCATATTTGGAAAATTTATAATTTATAATTTTTAGTAAAATCAAGTTAGTTTTTTACGCAAAATATTAGTGAAAGTAATTAAAATTATTTGTAACAATTGAAGTTAAATAAGCTTAATAAGGTACTAAACCATATCTTTAAGGCCAAGATCGACCTATAAACCTATCCAAAATCCATTTTATGGAACCATTTAGACCCTATACCACATTTAATACACATTGGACTTTTATTGGATTAACATTCAATAATAAAATGTCGGTGGGGTTTCCCTATTCCAAAATATTACTAGAGTCTCACTCTTCTTCCATTATAAAAAGCCTCCACTCCTCAACCTTCCAAAAACCTCTCATTGCACTTAATTTTTTCCAAAAAATACCAAAATGTCTCCCAAAAATCCTTCCCTTCCTTCATTAATCTTCATTTTGGGCATAAATTCTTCCAAATAATCCCTTGGGTGAAAATCAAAATGAGTTACCCGATTAAGAGGAAACACACTCCCTCGAACTCATTTCATTAATTTTTGTATCCATACCCTAAAATTTTATTATTACATGATTATATAATAAAAAATGTTTCCTAAATATACTAGTATTTTTTTTATACTATGGATCTTACCTAAAATTATACACCCTTACATATAATGGTTATTGAACATATGTTTACGTGTAAGGAGAACTACTACATCACTAAATAATGATGGTTCATTTTTCCTTTTCCCCATCTCATGGTAGAAATTATTATTAAAAATATGATCATATATTTCATATATTATATTTCATATTTACTTAAGTTTTTTAATTATTTTACAACTCATATCTTTAAACATTCCATTTTGTGTTTATATAATAATTTCATTTGAGGAAGTGCGACTACTGCCCCTTCAAAGCGATGTGATTTGTTTGTAAACTACATGTAATATATTAAGTAAGGGTTTAGAGAATATATATGATATATATTAGTAAATAAATATCCTATAATATTGATATATATATATATCTATCTATCTCTTTTACTTTCATTCTTTCAACCTGACAATTAAGCAGAAATAGCATTCATGCATACGTACGGCCTACTGTCTCCATGAACGGTGTATTTCATTTCATACTTCAATTTTATATGAATTATTATAATAAAAATATGATGAATATAAATTATATTTAAATCCTTTTTTATTTTTTTAAATAATGATATAAGTTTAAGGACCAAATATATAACAAATTATGACACAAATGAAAAACAAAGTGAATATTACCCATAGCGTAGCCTTGACATGAAATAGTTAAAAATAGTGTAATATAACATCAAAATAAAACCATATATGGTATTAGATATAATATTATTAATTCTTAAAATATGTATAATAAACGTAAATTTATTATATAGGAATCTTGTATGAGTATTTAGAGAGTCAAGAAACAAGGTAAGATAATTTTATCTCACTTTTTATATCCATGAGATACCTACCAATTCTACCACCCTTTTCTTTTGTTTGGTGTATATAGTGATCGTGAATTTATTATATGATTCATATTGTTAAATTTATGGGTATTTACATATCCTTTATATGATATTTTTGTAATGGGTTTTATATTTCAAAATGTTTTTATGATTGTT
This sequence comes from Viscum album, assembly GCA_963277665.1. Lineage (NCBI taxonomy): Eukaryota > Viridiplantae > Streptophyta > Magnoliopsida > Santalales > Viscaceae > Viscum > Viscum album. Next base: position 1,817,847,981 of record OY728156.1, read on the forward strand.
TTATATGTTCTTAAGGAAAATGGTTTTGAAATATTTTCCAATATTCATTATATGTTTAATGGAAAAATGTTTCAAAATCATTCTCATGATTCAATTATAATTTTTCAAGTTTATTTTCTTGAAAAATATTTTTCAAAAGGTTTTATTATTTAAATATTATTTTTCAATGAATAAGGATATTTTCTATAAGAAATATTTTTTAAAGATTATTCAAAATTATTTCACATATAAGATAACATATATTTGTGTTACTCATGCCTTTAGGGGGTAAAGATTCAATTTTTCCATTAATATTATTTCTCTAAATGGAATGTGTTTTAATGGAATAAGGTTTATGGAACCTGTTTCTCTTTGATAGGTTATATAATTTTTAAACCTTTTTCTTTGATAGGTTATGATTTTAGGAAATTATTATGAATCATGTATTTTATCCTTATGTTATGATATGATTACATATTTATAGTAGCCATTTCATTTCATGGGTTATGATATGATTTTCAATTATTTTACGGTATATGAATGTGTGATTTCATTATGGGATGGTTGGGACCTATATCTCCCTCCAACACATTGGGTAAAAATTTATATCTCATGATATAAACTATGAAAGTCTTGGGAGTGAACCTTGATTAATAATATGGTCGTGGGAGTGAATCGTGACTACTATGATGGTATGAGGAGTTAACTCGTGCTACTATGATGGCCATGTGAGTAAACCATGACTAATAATATGGTTTGGGGAGTGATCCCTTCATATTAATATGGTCTTGGCTGCGTCACCTTGACAAATATGGAAATCTTATTATATATAATCATGGGTTTGACAGAATTCCATGTTTTATTCCTAGGTTATGCTTTCATGTATTTTTTTCCTTATTTCCTTATGATTGATGTATAATGAACTATAAAGATTTAGTTTATTAATAATGTTTATGATGTTTGATATATAGGGTACAATCATCAAGTATTTTGATCATGTTCTCATACTTTTATTTTGATATTTATATTTACATGTCTCCCTTGTTTACCCTTACAGAGCATCCGAGCTCACCCATTTTTATGTTTCCTTCCCTAGGTTATAACGATATGTGTTAATTATGATGTGCCTAAGAAGGGTTATAGTCAATAATATCCAAGTGGGAGAGAATATAGCTCAAATATGTACCAATGTTCATGTTTCCATGTTTCTAAAGACACTAGTCTAATACAGTATTTGGGAGTCTATTTTTGTAATGTTTTAAGTATTCCAAAAAAATATTTAATGTTAATGTATGTCAATAATTGGTCATTATAAGAAATTATATTTCCTAATTTTCAATTCCTTTTGTTTTGGAAATCAAAAAATCTTTATAATAAATATTTTTTAGTAACTATTTATATAAAAAGTGTTTTCATAATTTTTTATAGAAAACATTATTTTTTTGCATACATAGAATAAGATATTAAGTATTTTAGATATAAAATTATGAATAATCATTGTGATCATCGGAATGAGGTTGTGTCTAATAAAAATTGGACTAACTATTACCAGATCATCAATTAGATCCTTTTTATTATCTATCATACTACAAAATATTATCATTGGACTGATACTAGTGCCGATAAACGCTGAACTTACACACATAAATATTATCATTTTCACATTTTATATTAATCTCATTGGACGAAAATTTTTTATAATCTATATATAGTAAAATTATTTATAATGTAAGGAATATATTTTAAATGGTAATGATATAAATCAATACGACATCATAAATTCACTCATGATAGATCATAATGAGATGTTAAGTGTCAGGTTTCCAAGTCCTTGTGACAAACTCAGAGAAATATGATATTTATAGGAATAATATGACTTTTGGGAAGATTCATATAGATAATAAATCATTTAAAGGTTTTGAAGCTTATTTTGAATGACTTAATGTGAAACTTCTCATTATGATAGAGCAATGAAGATTAAATGATATGAACAACATGTTTCTAGTCCTTGTAATTGTTTATATTTTGTATTTCTATGGAATCCTTTTCAGGTTTCCTCCTTATGAACTTTTTCTTTGTAATATGTTTCCAATAATCTTATTCATCATAATCTTCTAAGGATAGAAAGATAAATAATTTAATCCACCATGTTGTGGGATTCTGAGGCTATGTAGAAGAATAATATGATCATCGTATTGAGGGATTCCATGGATAGGAATATAGATATTCTAATTATCATATCAAGTGATTTTGATATGGAAAGATAGATTTCATTTTTTCATAATAAATAGAAATCAAAACATCAAATTTATCTTTCTATTTTATTGTTTTATATGTACAATTCTGATTATCATAAACGAACTATTATTAATAAATTCTATTGTGAATCTATTATTTTAACACTATGATTAAAATATATTGTATCTGATTATGAAATTGTTGCATTGGTCATCAGACTAAAGGTCAAGTCGAATTATTTTAGTTAAAGAGGTTTGTGTGTTGTTTATTTAAAAAATATTAAAAAAAAATTTAATCTACAATTCACCCCCCCCCCCTTTTATGTTTATCAATCACATGATAATATTACTCTCCAACACAAGGGCCTTCCAAATAGTGGCTCTAAAACATCCACCCGGGAGTGACCACAACATTGGATAAACTACACAAGAATTTTATCTAATAATACTTACAAAGATCAAGGACTGTTCAATACAGGCAAGAGACCAATTGAAAGAAACAAGTGGGTGGAGTAAACCACTATTATTTTTTGGAAATATTCAATAATTTAAAAAAAATAAACCAACTCTATACGGAACCTCAATTCCATGTTTTTTACCAAGGAATGATATACAATAATCTGAACCTTATGGATGCTTCTTCTAGTGTATCTCTTATCAATAAAATCCCTACCAATGTCACAGTGTTGATTGAGTGGATTTAATTACATTATTTGAAATTCACCATAATAACTACTACCAGTGGAGTACATTAGGTAAATAGTTACCACTATCAATTAATTGAAAAATCATTTGGATGATATAACCTCTCATGTGAGAAAGTTGGTTATGAATAATGATCAAGATACCAAATTTAGTACACCCCATTAGTTTAGGAAACTATGTTAATACTTATATAAATCAAATAATGTTTCCCCAAAATTGAAGGAAATTTATTATTCCATAGCACAACGAAATTACTAACATAAACTAGAAATTAGTCAAGAATTCAAAGCGTTTTCTAACACTCAATTTGGGGCTAGAAACCAACAACAGAAAATTCCACATTTACTAATAGTTTTTCAACCATATTTTAAACCACAAAAATTTCAAATACAGATTTATCAACCTTATATGAACTACCATGAAAAGAAATATCAATAACCTTTAATAGAGGACCCAGCAATACAACTTATGAAGTCTTATAACACTTTCAATTTAACGTGCGGAAATGAAAATTTGTCTAGGTTCTATCTTCATTAAATGACATGAAAAATATTTTATTATATACATTTACTAATCAATTTATTCATATCCCCAACGGAAATGTTTTCATGATTTCACTATGAAATGGAAATTATATGTGAAATAATGAAGAATCGCCATCTCAAGCCAAATCTAGTAGTGTAAATCCCATTGAACTTGAAGTAGTCTTTACTGGAATATATCTTCAAGAATAAAATGATGTGGAATCACCCCCAATGAAAAAATAAAATGTAAAATATATTATTTAATATTAACATAAACCCCAACCTCTCTTCCCTTCAAGAGTAAAACCACCCATGAAAACTAGTGAAAAAACATTACTATAAAAGATCAGGGAGAAATTCAAAACAGTATAGATCAATATACCTTCATTGGAATCCCTCTTCTAAATACCAAGTTATTAAATCTTATTTGAGAATATTTTCACATAAAATATTATATTTTAAGGAAATTAAATGGTCAATTTAGGTATAATTTTAGCTAATATTCTCACCCTACAAATAACTGGTAAATAAAAAGTACAATGTACATTTACTATTCCTTACACCACAAGAGATATCATTTTTTTCAAATTTTCTTTGTCATTATTTGCATAAATTATTTTAAACTTAAATAGTTTATTCCTCCCTTTATATAAGATATCCAAAACCCACCATAATGGGTTTTTAACATTCTAACTAAACAACATCCATCATAATTCAAATTTTATAGGATTTTCTTATAAGAGTTGAATTACTTTTTAGCCCTAAAAAATTTTGTATTATAACCATGATGAATAAATTTTTAATTTTCATTACCTAATAATTCAATTTAGTCCATTTCTTATGAATTAAAAAATAATAATAATTGTCAATTAGGGAACTCATTTAATGAATTATAGAGAATCAATAGTGAAATTTCATAATCTTTATTCAATGAAATACCCCTATGATGAGTAGATTGTGATTAAATTAAACAATTTTAGATTTAATTATTATCTAAAAGAATAAATTAAAATTTTTTATGATGTAATTAGACAAGGATAATATTTATAAACACATAACTTTTCTTATGAATCGATTTTTGAAAATGATTAAAATATTGATATTTTTATGTGTTCTAATGAAATTTATTTTTGATGATATTTATTTTTATGAGTTACTCAAAACTACAATTGATACATATTACTTACATGTATAGGTTTCCAATATAGAAAATATTATATTTCAAACCATCATTATAAAACACCCATAATAAGAATTTAATCTTCTATCCATAAATATAAAATTTGGTTTTCTTTATAAAAATTAGAAACTACTAATGAAAATCGAAAAAAAGATAAATCCTCATAGAGAACATTAGTGACACTAATTAATGATGAAAATTTCTAGATCCATGGGTTGAAAATTATGATACATCCCATGGATTGTCCCTAACACCTGTATGAATAGTATTTTCTTGAAAGAGAATATAATCCAATGAGACAGTCCCAAGGAAGACATAACCTGAACCTCAGGGAAGTTGAAAAAAAATAAGTAAAAAAATGTTAGGATATGGAATCATTTACCCTATATTGAACTCTCAATGGGAAATTCCCATTGAAATTTTCCCATGGAAAATTGGATAAACAATTGTAATAAATTAAAATAGTGAGTTAGTTACCATAAGAATTCAAAAAAGATGAAGAAATTTTCATTGATTATTAGAAACTGAATCATGAAACCTAAAAGGACTACTTCTCCATTCCATTTGTGGAAAAAATATTAGATTGAATACAAGGTAAGGGTCCCTAATTCTAACTTGATGGATATGCGGGGTATTTTCATGTTCTTATAGATTTATAGGTTATGGAAAATATTACATTAAAATATCCTTGTATTATATTTACTTATTGCAGGATTCCCTATTGGATTTTCAATCCCCTATATAACATTAAATTTTTTTATGGTAAGTACCTTTTACGATCTAATTGATAACTTCATCGAGGTATTCCTTGATAATTTTACTATTTATGAATAAATTTCAAAACCTTTCGTAAGTTATCAAAAAATGTTTTAAATTACATGTTATGAAAAAAAATTGTTTAAATTTTTGAATAATATTATTTCTTTAAGGGGAAATAAAATTTTTGGGCAATATAATTTCTTAATATGGGATTTAAGTGGACAAATTAAATGTTGATATCATTTCTACACTTCATTTAACAACCACTATGAGACACATCAGATCTTTTTTAGGTCATGTTAAATTTTAAAGATGTTTTATTTGGTACTATAAACATTTATTTTCCCCTAACTATCTTACTATTAAAGGAAAAGTATGTTTTTTAATAATTCATGATGGAAATATTTCTATAAGTTTAAAGTGATCGTGAAAAAAAACCCACATAATCTAGACACTTAACTATAATGAACCCTTTGATATATTTTGTGCATCTCTTAATAGAAGTTTGAGATATTTTTTCCTATAATTTTGAAGTAAATCCTCAAGTGATAGTCCATGTAGCATATACCTTGGACATATCCCTAATAAATTACACAATAAAAAAGTCATTTTGAAAATTATTATTGATTTATAAAAATGGTAGTGTTACTTATTAGTAATTAGATTAATGGTTTATTATAATTATGCATCACTCATGTATTAGACTAGGAAAGCTTAGGGAAACATAGGTTTAGTGAGGTAAATATTATTTATAATAGTTTTACGTATAAATAAAGATTTATAAGGGCGATGAAAATATATTTTTTGGTTACATGAGTTTATTAGCTCACATTTTTGAGGTAGAACTACTCATTGAAGAACACTTGGATGGATTCCTCCCAAGTGAGTGACTGTATAAAGTCATCCAATTTCCCTCATATGTTGGTATAATGAATGGTTTGGTCTCATCAAAGGCACTTTCCCATTATTATTAAAAAACTTTTAAATTTTCATTTGAGAAATATTATTATTCTTATGAGTATCCATACTTATAGAATATTTTTAATTCCTATATAATAAATATGTGTGTCCCAAAATAAGAAATTAAGTATCTTCTTTTTTTAATAAACTTACATATGGAGTTGATTTTGTACAGTATTTAACTATTACAAATGAGTTCTATGATTTTTTATTTTGGACATTAATTTTTAAAGGCACACATATATTAAATAACTCATTATAAAACTATCAACTAACTAGAGGACATTCCAAAAGACACAAAATACCCAAAAAAAATTAAATGACATTTTTATAACTTATTTGATATTTTTGGATTATATTTAATGGGTGTATTTCCAATCTCATTTGGTTTATATGACATATTATTAGTAGTGTACTATATTTCTATGTGAATTTAAGAACAAGAAACTAGAATTGGTGATTCTAAATATGCATTTGAATTTATAAAATCAACATTTTTTTATAGATTTTGAATTCTCTGTGCCTTAATTAATAACCAAGGAACACATTTCTCCTAAAAGAATATGTAGGCTCTAATATATATATATATGAAGTGTGAAAAATTCTTCAAATACCTACCACCCATATAAAAGGGCATGCAGTGGTCTCCAATAGATTGATTAATAGAATATTAGAGAATTCAGTGCAATCCAGTAAGAGGAACTATAGTAAGAAAATAGAGGATGCATTATGGGAATACATAACAGACCAACAAAACATCATCGGTATATCCCCTCATATGATTTTTGTTATAAATCACTATGAATTTCCTATGGAGTTATGGTATAGGGATTACTGTTTTCTAAAGAAGATAAACATTGAGTTTGAAAAGGATGGAAAGTATTAGAAGTTATAAATTATGGGACCTGAGGAGATGACATGGTAGGTATCTAACAATTCCTTATTGTACATGGATAAGTCTATATATGTCTATGATAGACTCTTCTAGACAATATAATCCTTTTTGGGGATAAAATGTTGGTGTATTCCCCAAGAATGTACCTCATTCCCAGTTAGATTCATTCTACATACACTACAGCTTCTTTAGTCACCAACACATTTTTAGAAGATGAAAAAACCATTTAAGGTGAATGGATAATAGTATAATCATTAATATGATGATTTATGGAATGTACGAGACAAAAACCCTCTATAATGTAATTGATTTGGGGGATGTAATTTATCTATTTCCTTAATATTGGTTGAGATTATCACACTTTAAAATTTAATTTTCTTGATAAATGCATTATGGAATTAACTATAATTGTTTCTAAGATAAGTGTGGTGGAAAGTTGTAAGTAAATCAGGATATAGATACATTTTATTATTTTTTATTCCTGTTTAAATGTGTATTTGACTGTAAATAAAATAAACCACGGGAGATAAAATCTTTTTTATGGATCTATAAATAGATTCTCTATTAATAAGATTTTTAGAATGTCTATATATAAGAAACCATGATCTCAATGTTATATTACCTAGAAAAAATACAATTATATACTAGAGTGATGTCATTGTTTATGAAATTGTTAGAGTGAACTGATTTTTAAATTAATTTCGTTTCTTTTTAATGGATATGTGGTTTTATAACAAGTAATAGGACTGTAACAAAAAAGATAATTATTAAATTTCAGTTTTAATAAAAGGACACAATAATTTTTAACTTCATTTGAGGTAAATAGGTATTTTTGAAAAAGAACACATAAAGTATCTATCTCAATGTATTTTTATTTGTTCCCATTAAATATGGATTAAAATAAGAAATTAGGATCCCATAATGAAGCTCTAAAGAATTAGGTATTGGGTGTGGGATTAATAAATTCCATTTGACAATTTAATAAGTGAATTTCACAATCATGACTAGATGAAAAATCAATTATCTCCTAACTGTGGAAAAAAATCATTCCTATGGGAGGATATTGAATCTAGATAAATAATATCTAATTTTAAATATAACAATTTTATTTGAGTTGTAACAAGGAAGTGTAAAATGAAAATCTTGTTTGTGGAACTTCTGATGAAGGGATAAATTAATGTGTTACATGTTAAAATTGTAATTTCACAAAAATCTATCTACTCCACTACTAAACATAGATCTATAACTTGAAATGAATTAAAGTTAATGGATTAAATTAATATTAGAGGCATGAAAATTTATTAAATTAACTAATTTGTGATTTTATTCTTCTTTGGTTTGTGTACTTAAGACTAGGTATGCTATATAAATTCATGTAAAATAAATATTTGTATTTTCTAAGAGTGTAATGGTTTAAATGTGGGGGAGTGATGTGAGCCAAAATTTTCACATATTTTTATGTTTCATTAATAATTCACCACCATATTTATATAGAAACTATCTATTTAATTTATTTTAATTTTGATTGAGAAATCTTGAGTTACAATATAAATAGTCTAAATAAAGGTTTTTTGTTGATTCAATAATTTAAATTCATTATATGTCAATAATAAAATAGATGTTGAAGCTATAATGAACTATTAATAAGATAATTTTCACGACTCTTTATTTTTTATATCAAATATGGACCTAATATGGACATCCCTACATTGTTAATTTTGATTTCTCATGATATAAATGGTTTTAGGTTACCTTTATATGTGGTAACTGTAACACCCGAGACTTTTATGTTATATAAATCATCAAAGGAATCTTTTTTTACACAACACTTGCTTGGCTGGATTTACACGAAATCGCGACCTTCCTCGATAGCTTGCGTCGTACGCAATACCGAGTTTCACTAAAAAACGATATGCTATTAAAATATTATTAAAACTTGCCGTTATGAATAGTAATAACCACTTTTTGAAATTTTATAAATTTTATTTTTCAAAATGGAATTCATTTTTGGATTTGGAATACTGAAATTAGCTTAGGGTGAAATTTTGGTATTTTTCTGAAAACATTCAATTTTTGATAAATAGTGAAACCACTAAGTGGTAGTTAAAAAACTGAATTTTTCATAAAACTTAATTTTACCGCTTCTGTGAGTAGAATTTCGAAAATCCGAGAGACACGATTGATGTCAGTAAGTAAAATGTGGTTCAATGAGATGAAAATAAATTTTTGGTGAATAGTAACTTTTTACTTTTTTACCATGGTTAAAAGTAAATAGGGTAATTAAGGGTAAAAATGATTATTACCATAACACAAGTCCTAATTCTATTGGATAAGTGTAATTCGACCAAAAACAAACTTAGGAATAAAATATGACCATTTAGGCCCACTTGGATTAGATTAGGACATTTATTATTAATTTATTTAAAGAGGGGTTAAAATAGTTAAAATCAAAGTTTAATAAGTAAATAATTTTTAATATGGGGTTATACATAATATAACTTCAACTATAAATATTCATTAAAAAGATAAAAAGATTTCCTACATAATGGTAATTTATTTATAATTTTTAGACATTATATAGTTTAATTTATTTATGACACAATGATGATGCAGTAATTATCTTATTAATGAAATATTGACATAATTGATGTTATAAATACCCAAATAAATGTAATTTGAGACTTTTTATAAATTACACTAATTTTTAGGTTAATATGACATGTTAGTATTGATTTAAGTAACTTTTTTTGAACTAATCATTCTATTATGATTAAAAAAAACAATTACTAAATAGTTTCAAAATTGACATAAAATAGTTTTAAAAAAAATATTATATTAGTAATTGTTATTTTATTCCTAAAAATCTAAGGTTAGGCCAAATGACTTAGATAAGGTTATATATATTAATAATAAACAACTTGGGGTTCGTTTGTCTACTTATAGTAAGTTTATTAACCTTGTAGTATAAGAACACAAGAAGACACGGTAAAATTAAAATTATTTAACTTAATGTTAAATCTAAATGATAAGGTTAAAATAGTAACCTAAGCTTGTCTAAATTCTATTGGATTAGAGTATTTAGACCCATCCCCATCTTATCTTAGAAATATATCAATTTGGATCTATTTAAAACCGAACATGACTTTAAAATAAAATAATATTTTTAGTTTTCCCAAAGGTGCCCCTCTCATCCCTTATAAAAGGGCACCTCCTCCCCCTCTTCCTCACACCACTTTGAGCCTTCAAGCTCGGACAACCCCTGCCAATTTCTCCTCTACACTTCCCTAGAAACATCCTAGAGGTTCTGGTCTTCTTCAAAGACCTATTTTAGTGCCCTAAAAGGAGGTCTCAAAGAAGCACTTCAAAGAAGAGGTAATGTCCGTTACCGATTCTTTCATCTTTATTTCTTCTTCCACTTCTTCTTCTTTAGTTGTTTCACTGTGAAGTAATAACATCAGTATCACTCGCATACTGATATGTTATTATAATTATGAAACAACCCTATTTCACCATCTATCCATCCTATGGAAAAAGAAATCACCGCGTGTGCGTACGTACGGAATATCGTCTCCACGCCGTGGTGTAATCTATTTTCCACCACCACATTACTTAGACGGGTATAATGGTGTAAATAATGACTATATATTACTATTATAAAGTGATATTGATTCTGAAATAGTATACATACACTCCAATACAATTCCACGATCATAGGAACAATATCATCACTCGTGCGTACGTACGGAATACCGTCTCCACGATGTGATGCGAATCATTCTACATGATCTTAATTTCATAATGAATATGTAAATGAGTTGAATGAATGAATATGATATATATTACACTAATACTATTCTGGAAATGTGGAATCTATAACCTAAATAGAAGAATAATAAATTATTCGACAAAACACGCATAGGAACAAAAAGTAATAAACACCCGAATAATTTGTAGTAATGAAATATTACTAATAAGAAGCTAAGAATATGACCATATATGATATCCTAACAATAATTATGATTCTGTAATAATTCATTATCATTATTTAAATCATTATACAGGAGGTTCGGACACTTACGAAGCAAATCAGACCTACAGTAAGGGAAATATCACAATCTCATTTTTATCCGAGATTGTTTATACTTTCGTATTTACTGGGGTGCATTTTATCATCCACATCCATGTTTCCTCAATATGTAATGTTATTTCCATCCACCTGCAATTTTTTAAATCCAAATTTACCCTTCGGTTATTTTTTAGTAAAAGATATGAAAGGAATCTTTTGTCGTTTTTCGTACGAGGTACTTTTTGACTTTTCTGACAAAAGTATGAGAAGAATGTTTTTTTAACTTGTACGGCATGAATGGATTTTTAAAACATTATTTCCAAGAAGCTTCCTTTACAAGTTTTCAAGTTTATTTTTAATCAACTTCTTTTAGTTTAAAATTGTATGACATGTTAAGAAAGGAAAAATGTTTTTGAAGTAGAAAGGATATTTTCCTCAAGAATTGAGTTCAAGTGTTTTATAAAAATTATTTTCCATCTAAGATAATAAAGGGTTCTGTTTTTATCCCTATTATTACATTGATTTTATAATGTTGTGATGTAATTATGTTTATGAATTCCTTTATCTTATATGAATTGTTTTATGATGTCACGATGTTTAAGATTCCCATTTTTATTACATGGGTTATAATATAATGTATGGTTTATGATTTTGTGGCACACATAAGAATGGTATCATTATGAGCTGGGTGGGACCTATATCTCCCTCCAATGAATTGGGTAACAATTTTATATCTCAGGAGATAGACATGGCTGGAATGGTAGGTTATACCGGTTCAGTGAAACAGGACTGAAACGGGAAGTGAACTCAGTTCAGAAATGGACATTGTCCACTAAGATAGTTTTGGCAATGATCCTTGACTAATAAGAAATGATTCTCTATGATTATGTGGGTATGCCACAAAGTTTCATGTTTTAAGTTTTGATTATTGGGATTACATTTCACTACTATGATTTATCCCATGTTATGAAATTATGCTCTCTTTTGCAGGTTAAGATTTCCAAAAGTTATGTTCTTATGAATATGATGTGATTGATATTCCTTTTGTTTACCCTTACTGAGCATTTGAGCTCACCCTTTCGTATGTTTTCTTTCCCCAGGTCAGGAAGAAGGTTATTAAGTAAGATGTGCCAAAAGGGACTATAGATATGATGAAATAAATGGGAGACAATGTAAACTCTTTATGAACCAGTTGTTTATGTTTCCCTGTTTCTAAAGACACTATACCTATACGGCCCTTTATTGGTTTTGTTATATGTTGTAATAAGTGTGCTTCAATTTTGAAGTAATAACAATGTATGTAAAGTATGGGTCGTTATATTTGGTATCAGAGGAAAGGTATAGTCAACCTTTGGAAACTAGGATGTGAAAGCCTTAGTAAGAACCCTAAGGATAAGTCTAAGCATAGAACACAATCTTAGTGTTTTAGAAATGGCCATGAATAACCTTGGATAAGACCTTAAGTGTGAAATTTTATTCTTGATTATGTGGTTTTCCTATTATAATTAGGGTTGCTCACACTATTCTTCTTGGTTTTAGTCAATGGCTGGAACCCGAAGGAATCGTGTTAATGCGGAATGCGACGGGCAATGTAATGATTGTCCCCCTGAGCAACCAAACGTTATGGGAGATGGAATGAAAAATCTTATATCCATGCTCACACAACTTTCTCAAGCTATGAATCATGCAGGACTTCCAAACGAGCAAAGGAAGGAGCAACATTCTGTTGAATCCTTCATGAGACAGTGTCCACCTTCTTTCAGCGGGTCTACTAATCCATTAGTTACTGAACAATGGATTAGTACTACTGAAAAGATATTTTTAGTTCTTCAATGTTCTGAACATGATAAAGTCATCCTAGCAGTGTATCGTTTGGAAAGAGATGTTGATCAATGGTGTCATCTTATTTAGAATACGAGGAAAAGGGATGAAATTCAGTCCATGGAATGGGACGAGTTCAGGAACTTATTTTTCAATAAGTACTTCCCTCATATTCTCCGAACAAAGATGGAGAAAGGGTTTCTTGAACTAAAGCAAAAGGATGATGAATCTGTTGGTACCTATGAAGAAAAATTTACAAGACTTGCAAGGTACTCTTCTGGTATTATTATCCAACCTGAGAGTATGATCGATCGATTCTTTAGTGGCTTAAAACCAGGTCTTCGAAGGGCCTTAGCCATAAGGGACTTCAATAGCTACGAGGAAATCGTTCGATGTGCTCTCAAAGTTGAGATGGAGATTGCAGTAACCCATCAGTCATACGGGTTTGATAAGAAGAGGAAAATGGAATTCAAAGGAAAATCTAAAGAGCACACTGAAAAGAAGATGAGCTTTCCCTTATGCTCAAAGTGTGGAAAGAAACATGGAGGGAGTTGTCTTAAAGGGACAAGTAAATGTTTCAAATGTGGAAAGGAAGGTCATCGGGCATTTGAATGCTGCGATGATGGGAAAAAGATGTCTAATGATGCAAACAAAGGAAGGGATACACAGAATGAACCTACTACACTTCAATGTTTCAAGTGCAAGGAGATGGGTCATTATGCCAATAAATGCCCTAATCCAAGGGTTGATGATGATGGTCGACGTCAACAAACTCTTAAGGCTAAAGACAAAGGAATGTCACATGCAATTTCTATCAGCGATGTGGAGTACGATAACGATGTGGTGAAAGGTACACATACCATCCACTCTAAAGTAGAAAATGTTTTATTTGATTCTGGATCCACCCACTCTTTTATTTCTGAAGAATTTTCTAAGGGTATCACCGTATTACCTCAACAATAAGATGTTTAGTTAGCTGTGAAAACACCTAATCGCACAACAGTCTCATCAAAAGTTTATAATTCATCTCCGATCGAAGTTTGTGGGAAAGTGCTTCCTGCAAGTCTTGTGATCCTCCCTATAGTGGAATATGATGTGATTCTTGGCATGGATTGGCTTTCTTTATATGGAGCTCATATCAATTTCCAAAGAAGGGAAGTCACATTTCATATTCCAGATCAATCTATGATCGTCTATCGATGCAAGGATGAACATAACCTTCCAGTGGAAATTCCTTCTACCTTATGGGTCTTGATTCCACTAAATGAAGGTTATTTATCTCAAATGGTTGGTGAGAAACTCACTATTAAGAATATGCCCATTGTACGGGATTTTGATGATGTCTTTTCGGAGGAATTACCGGGTCTTCCACCAAATCGTGAAGTTGAGTTTTCAATAGAACTCATACCGGATGATTTGCCTATTTCAAAGACACCTTATAGAATGGCCCCAATTGAGTTGCAGGAATTGAAGAAGAAACTCCAAGAGAATCTTGATAAGGGATTCATACGCCCTAGTGCATCACCTTGGGGAGCACCTGTTCTATTTGTTAAGAAGAAAGATGGATCAATGAGACTCTGCATTGATTATCGAGAACTTAACAAGATCACTATCATGAACAAATATCCTCTCCCACGCATTGATGACTTATTTTACCAACTACGTGGAGCTCAGTACTTTTCCAAGATTGATCTTCGTTCAATGTATCATCAATTAAGGGTCAAAAGGGAGGATATACTAAAGACGGCTTTCCATACAAGGTATGGACACTATGAATTTATAGTTATGCCATTTGGTCTTACTAATTCCCCTGCTATCTTCATGTATCTGATTAATAGAGTCTTTAGAGACTACCTTGATCAATTTGTGGTAGTCTTTATAGATGATATTCTTGTCTATTCAAAGTGCAAGGAAGAACATAAAGATCACATGAGAATTATATTGAAGACCCTGAGAAAGAAGAAGCTTTATGCCAAATTTACCAAGTATGAATTTTGGCTTCAAAAAGTTGCATTTTTGGGTCACATAATCTCAAAATAGGGGATATCTATGGATCCAGCAAAAACAAAGGTTATCGAAAGATGGTCATGACCAACAATAGTAACTGAGATCCGATGTTTTCTTGGTTTGGCTGGATATTATCGACGTTTTGTGAAAGATTTTTCACGATTATCTAATCCACTCAACAAGTTGACTCGAAAATGAGTTAAGTTTGTTTGGACGGAGGAATGTGAAGATAATTTCAAGGAGTTAAAAAGAAGGCTATCCAGTGCACCTGTGCTCACACTGCCTTGTAGTGGAGAAAGTTTTGTGATCTATAGTGATGCATCCAATAAGGGATTGGGGTGTGTTCTTATGAAAAATGATATGGTGATAGCTTATGCCTCACGGCAGTTGAAAATCCATGAGCAAAATCACCCAACACATGATTGGGAGTTAGCTGCGGTAATCTTTGCATTAAATATTTGGAGGCATTATCTTTATGGTGAAAGGTGTGATATTTATACTGATCATAAACGTTTAAAGCATATTTTCACACAAAAGGAGCTGAATATGCACCAAAGAAGATGGTTGGAGCTGATATGGATTATGACTGCTCAATCCATTACCACCTTGGGAAAGCAAACAAGGTGGTAGATGCATTAAGTCGACAAGACCATGCCAGATTATCCATGATGAGGATCACAAAAGACCCAATATTTATGGATTTACAAAGGATGGATCTAGGAATTATAATGGAAGGGGAAAAATCTTATCTTTCTCTAATGAATGTTCAACCATCTATACATGTGAAGATTAAAGAGTCACAGAAATAAGATTTCAAGTTACAAAAGAATGTGAGAAATGTTCCTGAATTCAACCTTGATTGTGATAGGATAATAAAGTTCAGGAATCGGGTTTGTGTTCCTCCCATCCCCGAATTAAAGAAGGATCTGCTGGATGAGGCTCATAGTTCTTCATTCTCTATTCATCCTGGAAGCACGAAGATGTATAGGGACCTCAAAGAGTACTTCTGGTGGGATGGCATGAAAAGAGATATTGCTGAATATGTCTCTCGATGCTTGTCAACAAGTTAAAGCTGAGAGACAAAAGTATAAGGGGATGTTAGAACCATTACCCATACCCGAATGGAAATGGGAAAACGTCACTATGGACTTTGTCACAGGACTTCCTAAAACATCCAAAGGCAATATTGCTATCTGGGTCATAGTTGATTGTCTTACAAAGTCTGCACACTTCATTGCTATTAGAGAGGATTTCTCTCTGGATCATCTTGCCAGGCTATATGTAAAGGAAGTGGTAAGATTGCATGGAGTACCACTTTATATTATATCTGATCGGGATCCGAGATTTACCTCGAAGTTCTGGCGAAGTCTTCAGCATACTCTGGATACAGAGTTGAGTTTCAGCACTGCTTATCATCCTCAGACAGACGGTCAGTCTGAGAGAACAATTCAAACCCTAGAAGATATGTTGAGAGCTTGCTCTATGGATTTCAAAGGTGGTTGGGATCAACACCTACCTTTGGTGGAATTTTCTTATAATAATAGCTTTCACTCCAGTGTTCAGATGGCTCCTTATGAAGCTCTCTATGGAAAGAAATACAGGACTCCAACTTGCTGGGATGAAGTTGGGGAAAGAAACCTATTAGGACCTGATCTCGTTGATGAAAGGGAAGAAAAGGTCAGATCTATTCAACAACACATAAGAGCAGTTCAAAGTCGACAGAAAAGTTATGCCGAAAACCGAAGAAAAGACCTAGAGTTTGAAGTGGGTGTAAAGTGTTCTTACGAATATCTCCCTAGAAGAGAGTTATGAGATTTGGAAAGAAGGGGAAGTTGAGCCCTAGATATATTGGCCCTTTCGAAATACTGGATCGTGTTGGGAAGGTAGCTTACCGATTGGTGCTTCCACCGAATCTCTCTCAAGTTCACGATGTGTTCCATGTATCTCTCTTGAGAAAGTACATACCAGATCCTTCACATGTACTTAGCTTAGAAGTTGTACTGCTGGAGCAAGATCTTTCTTATGAAGAGCAACTGATAGAGATTCTAGATCGTAGCAAAAAAGTCCTACGAAACAAGACCACTCGATTGGTGAAAGTTTTATGGAGGAACCACCAATTAGAAGAAGCTACATGGGAGCTTGAGGATATGATGAGGGAGAGGTATCCTCATCTGTTTGTTACAAAGTGACGAATTTCGAGGGAGAAATTCATTTTAATTGGGGTAGAATGTAACACCTGAGACTTTTATGTTATATAAATCATCAAAGGAATCTTTTTCTACACAACACATGCTTGCCTGGCTTTACACGAAATCGCGACCTTCCTCGATAGATTGCGTCATACGCAATACCGAGTTTCACTAAACAACGATATGCTATTAAAATATTATTAAAACTAGACGTTATGAATAGTAATAACCACTTTTTGAAATTTTATAAATTTTATTTTTCAAAATGGACTTCATTTTTGGATTCGGAATATCGAAATTAGCTTAGGGTGAAATTTTGGTATTTTTCTGAAAACATTCAATTTTTGATGAATAGTGAAACCACTAAGTGGTAGTTAAAAAACTGAATTTTTCATAAAACTTAATTTTACCGCTTCTGTGAGTGGAATTTCGAAATTCCGATAGACACAGTTGATGTCAGTAAGTAAAATGTGGTTCAATGAGATGAAAATAATTTTTTGGTGAATAATATCTTTTTTCTTTTTTTACCACGGTTAAAAGTAAATAGGGTAATTAAGGGTAAAAATTATTATTACCCTAACACATGTCTTAATTCTATTGGATAAGTTTAATTCGACCAAAAACAAACTTAGCAATAAAATATGACCATTTAGGACCACTTGGATTAGATTAGGACATTTATTATTAATTTATTTAAGAAGGGTTAAAATAGTTAAAATCAATGTTTAATAAGTAAATAATTTTTAATATGGGGTTATACATAAGATAAATTCGAATATAAACATTAACTATAAAGCTAAAAAGATTTCCTACATAATGGAATTTTATTTTTAATTTTTAGACATTAAATAGCTTAGTTTATTTATGACATAATGATGATGCAATAATAATCTTATTAATGAAATATTGACATAATTGATTTTATAAATCACCCAAATAAATGTAATTTGAGACTTTTTATGAATTAAAATGATTTTCTAGGTTACTATGACATGTTAGTATTGATTTAAGTAACTTTGTTAGTACTAATAATTCTGTTATGATTTTCACAAAAATCAATTACTAAATAGTGTCAAAATTGACATAAAATAGTTTTTAAAACAAATATTATATTAGTAATTGTTATTTTATTCCTAAAAATCTATGGTTCGGCCAAATGACTTAGATAAGGTTATATATATTAATAATAAACAACTTGGGGTTCGTTTGGCTGCTTATAGTATGTTTATTAACCTTATAGTATAAGAACACAAGAAGACACGGTAAAAGTAAAATTATTTAACTTAATGTTAAATCTAAATGATAAGGTTAAAATAGGAACCTAAACTTGTCTAAATTCTATTGTATGAGAGGCTTTCGACCCATCTCCACCTTAGTTTCGAAATATATCTATTTTAAGCTATTTAAAACCGAACATGACTTTATAATAAAATAATATTTTTAGTTTTCCCAAAGGTGCCCCTCTCCTCCCTTATAAAAGGTCACCTCCTCCCCCTCTTCCTCACACCACATTGAGCCTTCAAGCTCGGACAACCCCTGCCAATTTCTCCTCTCCACTTCCCTAGAAACATCCTAGAGGATCTGGTCTTCTTCAAAGACCTATTTTAGTGCCCTAAAAGGAGGTCTCAAAGAAGCACTTCAAAGAAGAGGTAATGTCCGTTACCGATTCTTTCATCTTTATTTCTTCTTCCACTTCTTCTTCTTTAGTTGTTTCATTATGAAGTAATAACATCAGTATCACCCACATACTGATATGTTATTATAAGTATGAAACAACCCTATTTCACCATCTATCCATCCTATGGAAAAAGAAATCACCGCGCGTGCGTACGTACGGAATACCGTCTCCACGTCGTGGTGTAATCTATTTTCCACCACCACCTTACTTGGATGGGTATAATGGTGTAAATAATGACTATATATGACTATTATAAAGTGATATTTATTGTTAAATAGTATACATACACTCCAATACAATTCCACGATCATAGAAATGATATCATCACTCATGCGTACGTACGGAATACAGTCTCCACGATGTGATGTGAATCGTTCTACATGATCATCATTTTATAATGATTATATAAATGAGATGAATGAATTAATATGATATATATTACACTAATACCATTCTGGAAATGTGGTATCTATAACCTAAAGAGAAGAATAAGAATTTATTCGACAAAACACGCATAAGAACAAAAAGTAATAAACACCCGAATAATAAGTAGTAATGAAATATTACTAATAAGAAGCTAAGAATATGACCGTATATGATATCATAATAATAAGTATGATTCTGGAATAAGTCAATATCATTATTTAAATCATTATACAGGAGGTTTAGACACTTACGAAGAAAATCAGACCTACAGTAAGGGAAATATCACAATCTCATTTTTATCCGAGATGGTTTATACTTTCGTATTTACTGGGGTGTATTTTATAATCCACATCCATGTTTCCTAAATATGTAATGTTATTTCCATCCACCTACAATTTTTTAAATCCAAATTTACCCTTTGGTGAGTTTTTAGTAAAAGATATGAAAGGAATCTTTTGTTGTTTTTCGTACGAGGTACTTTTTGACTTTTCCGACAAAAGTATGAGAAGAATGTTTTTTTTTACTTGTACGGCATGAATGGGTTTTTAAAACATCATTTCCAAGAAGATTACTTTACATTTTTTCAGGTTTATTTTTAATCAACTTCTTTTAGTTTAAAATTGTATGACATGTTAAGAAAGGAAAAATGTTTTTGAAGCTGAAAGGATATTTTCCTCAAGAATTGAGTTCAAGTGTTTTATCAAAATTATTTTCCATATAAGATAATAAAGGGTTCTGTTTTTATCCCTATTATTACATTGATTTTATTATGTTGTGATGTAATTATGTTTATGAATTCATTTATCTTATATGAATTGTTTTATGATGTCATGATGTTTAAGATTCCCATTTTTATTACATGGGTTATGCTATGATGTATGGTTTATGATTTTGTGGCACACATAAGAATCATATCATTATGAGATGGGTGGGACCTATATCTCCCTCCAATGCATTGGGTAAAGATTTTATATCTCATGAGATAGAAATGGCTGGAACGGTAGGTTATACCGGTTCAGTGAAACAAGACTGAAACGGGAAGTGAACTCAATTCAAAAATGGACTTTGTCCACTAAGATAGTCTTGGCAATGAGCCTTGACTAATAAGAAATCATTCTCTATGATTATGTGTGTATGCCACAAAGTTTCATGTTTTTAGTTATGATTATTGGGATTACATTTCACTACAATGATTTATCCCATGTTATGAAATTATGCTCTCTTTTGCAGGTTAAGATTTCCAAAAGTTATGTTCTTATGAATATGATGTGATTGATATTTCTTTTGTTTACCCTTACTGAGCATTTGAGCTCACCCTTTCGTATGTTTTCTTTACCCAGGTCAGGAACAAGGTTATTAAGTAAGATATGCCAAAAGGGACTATAGATGCGATGAAATAAATGGGAGACAGTGTAGACACTTTATGAACTAGTTGTTTATGTTTCCCAGTTTCTAAAGACACTATACCTATACGGTCCTTTCTTGGTTTTGTTATATGTTGTAATAAGTGTGCTTCAATTTTGAAGTAATAACAATGTATGTAAAGTATGGGTCGTTATAGTAACAAAGCAATTTCATGTACTTTCTAAGCCGGTATAAGGGTTTATACTTTTATTCCATGGATATATAATGGTTTTAATTAACCATCATAATGTTTTGAAGTATTCCGACCTTCAATAAACCCAAACCCTAATGACTTCAAGTGAATATTGAAATGTATAGTGTAAAGATGCTACACGTCTTTCCTCGTCAATAGAATAAACTAGAAATCAATCGCAATAAGTACTCTTGTTTGACAATAAGTCATGGAAAAATTTCAATAGACCACTTGGATTCTCACAATCAACCACTTCCCTCACGATATCAATTGAATATTCCATAAGTCTATATGTGATGTGATTTAAAATCATGGACTAACCATGAGACTTTTAAGAAGGGTAATTGACAGTTCCATAACATAATCTTCCAAAAATATGTACTTTAAACTGATAATGTAAGACGCAAATGAAAAAAATAAGAACCTTATATGGTTGTTCCAAAATAACTTGAGGACATTAACTATATAATGATATATCATAGGAACTATATAGTGGTATATATCTTATTTCAAGGGGCTTGTAAGGGTTAGTGGCATGATAATCTTTCTATGTAAGGGTAAAAAGTCCCCACAAAAGGTTAATCCTTGTGAGTGATCATACATAATGGTACCATCATACTTCAAATTATATGTAAGGGTTCTCCTAATTCAAATGATGTGGTGTAATGTTCACTCAAAATCTTGAGTAATAGTATATTAGAATTTACATAGGTGATATAATGGTATCTGATTCACTATAAGGCTTTGTAAAGGACAAACATGAACTATTTATGTGTTATATTACTCACATGAGGATATAAAGAGAATCATACACACTATGTATGGTTAATCCCACAGAATAACAATTTGTGTAAAGGTCAAAGACCATTTAAGGGTACATAAACACTAAATTTCATAAATTGAAAAGATAGATCTAATATAAAACTCTCAATCGTTTTATCTGGACAAAATGTGCAATAACCATCATAATGTTCCTAATAGAATTCATACAGTATTATAATAAGAACTTGGATCCAATTTTATATGAGAATATTTGAGAGGGATCTACCTTAAGTTTTCTAAACCCAAGTGATTCACATGTGGAATAATTAAAGAAGAAGAGTATGAGCATTAATCTGAGGAATAATTTGGAGTTATTCATTTTTTTGAAGAAGAAATAGAAGCTAATGTTTCACATATAGAGTGGGAAGATGGTAATAGAAAAAATTTATCTAGATAAATGGATCCAATATACTCATTCGAGATAGGTTTTTGTTTAATTATTCTTTATATCATTTATTCTAAGATTATACAATGATTTTACACAAAGACATTAGTGGTTTATTTAAGTAGATTTCCCATACTCCCTATTAACGAAATCAACATCTTTAATTGATAATCTCTTATTTTAATATCTATGGATTTACAAAAAAGTTTTAGGAATTATTATATTAACATTAATACTTTTTTTCAAATTAATATTATATGTTTTACTAGATTTCACACACTATCCAATTAGATTCTCTCTAATGCTTGTAACTGTGAGTAGTGGGTATAACTAAGAGTGATTGGAGATTGTTAATCTTGAGGCTATATGAGATTAGATATTGCATTGATTGTTGAATCCTTTTAATTATACAAAAACATCCAGCTAGGGGTAATCAAATGGTCTTCCACATGATTATGGGAGTAAAGAAGAGAGTAAAATAAAATAATTATAATTTAATAGGTAGTGAGGGGATATTCAAGGTATTTTCACTTATTATAGAATTGAGTTCAAAACTAATACAATTTAGTCATTTCATTCACGCACCAAACCCTTTAAATAATTGAGTAACAGAGCTAAAATAGTCACCTTTATAGAGGAAACCCACATCCCAGTATAACTAAATTAATCCATTTTCTAAATATTTCATTTTTATGTCTCTTTGATAAGCCTATAATTAGTGGGTATGTTTCCCTTGGATTTTGGTGGTTTTTTGGATCGAATTTTGAGTTTTCAAAGGTATTGTGAACACAACATGACCATGTTAGATAATCATAGGGGTTGTGTTTAAATAATGTTTAGATCACCTAGGGAGGTGGAGGTGAGTTCACTGTCAATTCATTGTCCCATGTGGCCATGCGTGTAGATAATATGGCTTTGGGTTTGTGTGTACAAGCTCATGTACATTCGATGAATGGTCCTAGATAACCATGACACGTGACCATGTAATTGGGTTTTTAATACATGATTATTGTAAAGACCCGTAAATTTCAAGGAATTTTTTTTCTCAATTTTTTTTGGATTTTTACAAAAACGCAGTTTCTGACGGTACCTGATTCCGAGGCCCGGTTTGCCCAAAATCATTTTCCGAAGTTTGGCTTGGGTACGTTCAGTGAACGAACGAGCGGGTTTTTCTAACATTTGAACCGGTGCTCGGAATCAAATTCTGAGGGCACCGATGGAATTGCAGCACCGGTATTTTCTTAGAAACGCCTCTTCCGGAGTTGCGTTTTCTCAGGTGTGGTTTTTTAATTTTTTGGGCTTTAAGTTAAAAAATAAAATAATGTGGTATGACAAACTTTATTTTATTTCACTTAAAGCCGCTTAAAGCCACTTAAAGCTGCTTAAGCTGAGTTAAAGAGGATATGGTGCAACTCAAAATATCCTACCCTCTTGGTAGGATATTTTTGGGGTGGGGCCCGCACGAGCCCCACCGTTTCTTTTCCGCTATGTAAAACACCCGCGAAAACTCGTCTTTAATGAAAGTCAACTGACGCATTTTCTAAATTATTAACGCCCCTATTAATTGGGCGGTTAAGTTCACTGCAATTAATTCCATGAATTAATTGTTCGTTACTTATCCTTATTTTCAAATTCTTTAGCTGATAATAAAATAAGAGGAGGACTTATTTTATTATCTGGTTGTTGTGTTAAACCTTTGGAGAATCTCTAAAGATCTTCATCCTCCTTCGCAAAGAACACGAAGAACGCGAAGAACGCGAATAACACCGAGCCCTCAGAGATCGACGATGCGACGCCGAGTACCGCGACGCCGACGCTTCTTCCACGACGTTCTTTCTTCCGCGACGCACTTCCGCGACGACACAACGCCCTTCCGCGACGCGACGAACCTTTTCTTCCGCGACGGTCAATTCAGCGACGAACTCGCGTCCGACAACGACGAAGGGAGGGGTCATTTTAAAAAAGTAAATACCCATGTTTGTTTTCCTCCAAGGCAAGAACGTGGACCAACCAATTAACAATTTGGTTCGCGGATTATTATTGCGGGTCACGGTTCATCAATTGCTGGGATTTTATGGTGTTGTTTCAAACCGCTAACGCGGTGGGTGTGGACCAACGAACAAGTTTGAACCCACCGCCCTTTGTTCTTGGTGTGCGGAACGGCGGACGATGAAAAATCGGGTCACAGAGACTATTTTTTGATTTCGTAGTGATGAACGGGACCCGGGAGGAGCTACGGCGCAGACAGAAATGGAATCGGACCACCGGAGCAACTCCGGTGGCCCGCGGACTCCACTGGCGGCGCGGGTCGCCGGCGCGGCGGCGCCGGCAGCCAGAGGCGACGGCCGACTAGACCCGCGACCGCGCGGGTCCGGCGAGACACGGGACGCGGCTCTACCGCGTCCGCTGACCAAGCGCGGTCCCACGCGGGGTCGCGACTCCTCTTCCCTCGGGGACAGCACGCCCCGCGGCTTCCCTTGCTCAGCCGAGCCGAGCCGAGCCGACCCGCCGGCTGGGCGGCCCTGGCCGGGCCGGGTCGCTCCCAACCGGGTCGGACCCCGGACCCGGGTCGGGTCGACCCAGGGGGGGTCAGGCTGGGTCGGTCCGGGCCCATACCCCCCATTTCCGGACCTTTTTGGTCCTTTTCTCATATCTTAAGATACGGGCCTCCGAACGACACGATTTTAGCGGAGATGTGATCCTTGGATTGAGACGGTTGTTTCGGTATATCACACTCAAGGTTTCAGAATACTTTGGGTTCAGCCGGGTTGGTTCGTACATGAAACCAACCGGGCCCTCGGAGCGGAAACGCTCGTATCTTGAGCTTCGGATGTCTGATTGACGTACAGTCGACTTTGATGGATTCCTCTAAGTGAGATGGATCTTTTGGCTTACTCCGCCCGAGGTTTGGACGCAGGTGGAGTATGTTCGGGTTGGTTTTGCCTTACAAACCAACCGGGCCCCTGGAACGAAAAAGCCAATAACTCTCAGACCGGGCGTCCGATTGACGCGCCATCTACGACGTTGAGTTTCTATTGATGATACGGAACTTTTGTATACATCAACTCTGGACTATGTGTCAGTTGATGTATCAGCCTCTCGGCTCGTGGAGCGGACCCTCCCGAATGAGCTTGCTGTGTGCGGGAACCCTAGAGCTGGCTGCGACTGCTACTGTGACGACGGCGACTGTACAGAGATCCTCAGTGGATTCGACTGTGACGATGATGAAAACAGTACGGGGATCCTCCGTGTTTTTGGCAGTGACCACTACGGTACATCTTGGGATATGTCAACTCCGGACTACATGTCAGTTGATGCATCGACCTCTTAGCTCGTGGAGTGGACCCTCCCGGAACGAGCATGCTGTGTGCAGAAACCCTAGAGCCGGTTGAGACTTGACGACTGCTGATCGGACGACTCGGTGTGTTACGGATAGCCCAATGGGGAGCGCTTGGTTGTAGCGGCAGACCCACGGCGGACGAGCGCTTGGTTGTAGCGGCAGACCCGCGGTACTCAACAGAAGTAGTACCTCTGGAGGCTTTGAGGGGGAGCGCTTGGTTGTAGCGGCAGACCCACGACGGAGGAGCGCTTGGTTGTAGCGGTAGACCCACGAAGGAGGAGCGCTTGGTTGTAGCGGCAGACCCACGACAGAGGAGCACTTGGTTGTAGCGGTTGACCCGTGGTACTCAACAGAAGGAGTACCTCTAGAAGCTATGAGCGGGAGCGCTAGGTTGTAGCGGCAGACCCATGGTGGGAAGTGCTTGGTTGTAGCAGCACGCCCATAGTACTCGATAGGTGGAGTACTACAGCAGTCCACGGTGAGAGTGAAGCACTTGGTTGTAGCGACAAAACCCCTGTACTTGATGGAGAAGGAGTTTCCCAATAGCTTTGGGTTCAACTTCATGATCGATCCTGTGTGGGTCATTGCGGGGGTTGGTACTTATTGATCCTTTATGGGTCTGATGGCTTAGATGAATCAGTGGCAATATCTGGTCATCTTTATTGTCATACAAAGAAGTACCTGTGTGAGCTGATTTCTCTTTTACTTTCCTATGTGGATTGTGTTGATCTATCCTGTGTGGATTTACGTTTTGCTTTCCTGTGTGGACTGGGTTGTACTTGGGCTCAGATGTTGGAGCCGAAAGAGAATTGATGAGTTAGGTATATGTATGGGAATATACCTAAGCAGTGTCGGATGTTACTTCGTGATTGTATCTTCCCTTTGTGGTTTATCCTTTGTGGATTCTGGGAGACCTTCAGGGGTCTCGGGGTCCCTACTGAGTAGCTTATACTCACCCCTGCACGGGCAATGCCCGCACTACGTTGTGTTGGTTGCAGACGACAGACATCGCTGATCGTGGTTGAGGCTTGTGGAGCAGGATGGTACCTGGAAGTGGACTACTGGGTGGGACGTACTCGGAGCGGTCGGCTGGACCCGAGGAGCAGTGGAGGCTATCTGTACCCACCCTTCAGGTGGGATTCCTAGTGGACAACTCGACGTTGCAGCTTTACTTTTCAGTTACTGTTTTCCCTTTCCAGTTGTACTTTACATACAGTTTGGGTTTGTATTCTCGCCCTCTTACTTTCTACACTTACTGTTGTACCAGTTTTTCCTTAGTGTTTACTTCTACCTGCTTAATATGTGGTGTTTGTTGGTTACTTTATAAAGGCAATCCCTTCCCTTTTTCTGGGACTTACACCTTGGTGCTAGTCGCCAGCCCCTGGCCTATGGAAGTCGGGCTTGGGGTAGTCACGCACGGGCCCCGAGGACAGGTCGTGACAAATTGGTATCAGAGGAGTTCGGTTCTACTGTAGACTCTGATCTTTCTTCTATATGAAGCAATAGTGTTAAGCATATTGAGTGTGGTTATCAGTCCAGGGAGCCAAGTGTTGGTGCGGCTGCCGACGTATCCGTACACCAGGACACTGACTTCTGATTTCTGACTTAATGCACGAAAATATTGATTGCATGTGTGTTACAAGTTTTCTTTGTGATTACTTTATGTCAGCTCACCAGGTATATTGTTCTGACCGTGGGGCACCTGTTTCTTTTCAGGATGGCCCCACGATGGCAGCCAACTAGGGTTCCGAGAGTTGTACGTGACGACAGCCCACCGAGCGATGAGGCCTTGGTACAGGGCCCTTTTATAGCAGAGGCACCGACGATACCTCTACCCGCCGAGCCACCGATGTTTCTATCCCCAGCCGCTGACGATGCACGTCGCCTTAGTGAACTGCATGAGTTCCAGTGCCAGCGACCGCCCAGGTTCTGCGGGGAGACGGACCCCCAGGTATTCGAGGACTAGCTGGAGGCAGTTGTACGAGTTTTCCGGTTAGTGAGGACACCACCAAACCTTATGGTGGTCCTTGCAGCGAGCCTCCAGCATGCGGCAGCAGGCAGATGGTGGATCTTGATGCTCCAGGTGCACGAAGAGGCGTCACTCCTTTGGACGGACTTTGAGTGCCTTTTTCACTCAGAGTTCATCCCAGCCACCCTCCGAGCGGTGCGCATCCAGGAGCTACTACAGATACGGCAGGTCAGCATTACAGTAGCCCAGTACGCGGCGAGGTTTACCGATCTCTCGCGTTATTCCACGGACATGGTACGAGACCCATTCTTCAGGGCCCGAACCTTCGAGCAGGGGCTCAGGCGATAGAACAGAGCTTCAGTTGTTTCTCACAGCATTCCGACACAGACAGGGGTGTTGGAGCGGCCATCTTAGTGGAGAGTTTCTTTGTTGAGTAGTCTCCAGCAGCAGGACCCACCACTAGCAGTCATGCGGTAGAGTCTTCTGCAGCGGGCAGTAGACAGATGACGCAGGGGTCCAAGAGGACTAGACCTACCGGTGGTCGACCGCATGACTCAGGATCGTTTGTGCGAGGCACCTGGGGCGAACAACAACTTACCATGAGCGGATAGTGTTACTCCTGCGGTGGGGTTGGTCACATGTCTCGTGGCTGTCTGACCCGCCATATGGATGACCATCAGATGAACGAAGGACCTCTCAGGCAAAGGCAGAGGTTTGATCGAGGTGGATCGCATGGAGCAGGAGACCGTGGCAGGGAAACTGGCCATGCAGCTGGAGGTGGACGACGCTTCGAGGTGTTGACACCACCACCACCAGGAGGTCCACCCCGACCGCAGGGAGCTGGTGGACATGGGAGACCTCAGCTTCAGGAAGTTGAGGCCTACGATCATGGAGCTCCGAGAGCAGATAGACAGAAGCGGGACTAGCTCCAGACCTGGAGACTTTTGTTTATGCTGCTTCAAGCGTTGTTGATGTTTTTTTGTAGATGTTTTGTGTCTTTGTACTTTGAGCTGCAGTAATAAAAGACACTTTTCTTGTGGTTTTTACCTTCCTGTCCTCTATTTTAGTTGTTACTAAGAGGTTTCGGTTTAAAAACCGTTGACTTGACCCTCACTTTGGGATACCTACTGGAGGAGACCCAGTGAACACACACTGATGCCGACAGTGTGACTCAACCCTTAGAGGCGAGATTAACGGTTGGATCTCTTGGTAGTAGCGTCGAGGCCTTACGAGATCATCATTGGTATGGAATAGTATCATCCATGTTAGGATTGATTGTATTAGGAAAAGAACATGGTTCATCCAGGGGATGAGACCAGATTTCTCTTATCGGCAAAGAAGAAATCTCAGCAACTCTTGTAGGACCAGAAAGGTCCAAGTCATCCATGAGCGAATGAGGACAGCCCAGAGCCAGAAAAAGTCTTGTGCTGACAGGAGGCGGAGGCCACTAGAGTTCGAGGATGGCGACCACGTCTTCTTGCATGTCTCACCTCGACGTGTATTACGGAGATTTGGCCGAGGCGGAAAGTTGTCTCCACGCTTCATCGGACCAATCCAGGTCCTCAACAGGATTGGCGAGGTGGCTTATCGTCTGGCTCTACAACCTCAGTTGCACCGGGTGCATGACTTCTTCCATGTATCCCAACTTAGGAGATACGTGCATGACCAGACGCACATCATTGACCATGGGGAGCTGGACGTTGATGATGGGGAGACTTTTGCGGAGGTCCCGATGGA
This sequence comes from Viscum album, assembly GCA_963277665.1. Taxonomy (NCBI): domain Eukaryota; kingdom Viridiplantae; phylum Streptophyta; class Magnoliopsida; order Santalales; family Viscaceae; genus Viscum; species Viscum album. Next base: position 1,817,877,257 of record OY728156.1, read on the forward strand.
GATTGAGGATCGATAGGAGCGGGTCCTACGTGGATGATCGCTTCCTCTAGTGCGCATCAGATGGAATCATGGGAACCTCCAAGAGATCACTTGGGAGCGGAAGGCTCAGATGTGTGCTCAGTACCCACATTTGTTTCCCTAGCTTTTGATGTATCTTTAAGGGGACGTAATGCCCTGAGGTGGGAGTGATGTAAAGAACCGTAAATTTCAAAGAATTTTATTTTCATAATCTTCTTTGGATTTTTACAAGAACGCAGTTTTTGATGGCACCTGATTCCGAGGACTGGTGTGCCCAGAATCATTTTCCAAAGTTTGGCTCGGGTACGTTCAGTGAACGAACGAGCGGGTTTTTCTAACTTTTGAACCGGGGCTCGGAATCAAATTCTGAGGGCACCGATGGAATCACAGCGTCGGTATTTGCTTAGAAACGCCTCTTCCGGAGTTGTGTTTGCTCGGGTGGGGTTTTTTAATTTTTTGGTCTTTATGTTAAGAAATAAAATAATGTGGTACGACAAACTTTATTTTATTTCACTTAAAGCCGCATAAAACCACTTAAAGCTGCTTAAGCTAAGTTAAAGCGGATAGGGTGCAATTCAAAATATCCTACCCTCTTGGTAGGATATTTGTGGGGTGGGGCCCGCCCGAGCCCCACCATTTCTTTTCCGCTAAGTAAAGCACCCGCGAAAACTCATCTTTAATAAAAGTCAAATGACGCGTTTTCTAAATTCTTAACGCCCCTATTAATTGGGTGGTTAAGTTCGTTGCAATTAATTCCATGAATTAATTGTTCATTACTTATCCTTATTTTCAAATTCATTAGTTGATAACAAAATAATAGGAGGACTTATTTTATTATCTGGTTGTTGTGTTAAACCTTTGGAGAATCTCTAAAGATCTTAATCCCCCTTCGTGAAGAATGCGAAGAACGTGAAGAACGCGAAGAACGTGAAGAACGTGAAGAACACCGAGCCCTCGGAGATCGACGACGCGACGCCGAGTACCGCGACACCGACGCTTCTTCCGCGACGTTCTTTCTTCCGCGACGCCCTTCCGCGACGACGCAACACCCTTCCGCAATGCGACGATCCTTTTCTTCCGCGACGGTCAATTCCGCGACGAACTCGTGTCCGACGACGACGAAGGTAGGGGTCGTTTTAAAAATGTTAATACCCATGTTTGTTTTCCTCCAAGGAAAGAACGTGTACCAACCAATTAACAAGTTGGTTCACGGATTATTATTGCTGGTCGTGGTTCATCAATTGCTGGGATTTTATGGTGTCGTTTCAAACCGCTAACGCGGTGGGTGCGGACCAACGAACAAGTCCGAACCCACCGCCCTTTGTTCTTGGTGTGCGGAACGGCGGACGACGACAAATCGGTTCGCAGAGACGATTTGTTGATTTCGTAGTGAAGAACGGGACCCGGGAGGAGCTACGACGCAGAAGGAAATGAAATCAGACCACCGGAGCAACTCCGGTGGCCCGCGGACTCCACCGGCGGCGCCGGCAGCCGGAGGCGGCGGTCAACCAGACCCGCGACCGCGCGGGTCCGGTGAGACACGGGATGCGGCTCTACCGCATCCAGTGACCAAGCGCGGCCCCACGCGGGGCTGCGACTCCTCTTCCCGCGGGGACAGCACGCCCAGCGGCTTCCCTTGCACGGCCGCTCGGCCGAGCCGAGCCGAGCCGACCTGCCGGCCGGGCCGGGCCGGGTCACGCCCAACAGGGTCGGACCCAGGACTCGGGTCGGGTCGACCCAGGGGGGGTCAGGCCGGGTCGGTCCGGGCCCAGACCCCCCGTTTCTGGACCTTTTTGGTCTTTTGCTCATAACTTGAGCTACGGGCCTCCGAACGACACGCCGTTAGCGGAGATGTGATCCTTGGATTGAGACGGTTGTTTCGGTATATCACACTCAAGTTTTCATAATACATTGGGTTCGGCCGGGTTTGTTCGTACACAAAACCAACCGGGCCCTCGGAGCGGAAACGCTCGTATCTTGAGTTTCGGACGTCCGATTGACGTACCGTCGACTTTGATGGATTCCTCTAAGTGAGACGGATCTGTTGGCTTACTCCGCCCGAGGTTTGGACGCAGGTGGAGTACGGTCAGGTTGGTTTTTCCTTAAAATCCAACCGGGCCCTTGGAACGAAAAGGCCATTAACTCTCAGACCGAGCGTCCGGTTGACGCGCCGTCTATGACGTTGAGCTCCTATTCACGATATGGAACTTTTGGATACATCAACATTGGACTATGTGTTTGTTGATGTATCAGCCTCTCGGCTCGTGGAGCGGACCCTCCCGAACGAGCTTGCTGTGTGTGGGAACCCTAGAGTTGGCTGCGACTGCTACTGTGACAACGACGAATGTACAGATATCCTCAGTGGATTCGACTGCGACGATGATGAAAACAGTACGAGGATCCTCTGTGTTTTCGGCAGTGACCACTACGCTACATCTTGGGATACGTCAACTCCGGACTACTTGTCAATTGATGCATCGATCTCTTAGCTCGTGGAGTGGACCCTCCCGGAACGAGCATGCTATGTGCAGAAACCCTAGAGCCGGTTGAGACTTGACGACTGCTGATCGGACGACTCGGTGTGTTACGGATAGCCCAGTGGGGAGCGCTTGGTTGTAGCGGCAGACCCACAGCGGAGGAGCGCATGGTAGTAGTGGCAGACCCGCGGTACTCAACAGAAGGAGTACCTCTGGAGGCTATGAGGGGGAGCGCTTGGTTGTAGCGGCAGACCCACGATGGAGGAGCGCTTGGTTGTAGCGGCAGACCCACGATGGAGGAGCGCTTGGTTGTAGCGGCTGACCCACGACGGAGGAGCACTTGGTTGTAGCGGCTGACCCGTGGTACTCAACAGAAGGAGTACCTCTAGAAGCTATGAGGGGGAGCGCTTGGTTGTAGCGGCAGACCGATGGTGGGAAGCGCTTGGTTGTAGCAGCAGGCCCACAGTACTCGATAGGTGGAGTACTAAAGTAGTCCAAGGTGAGAGGGAAGTGCTTGGTTGTAGCGGCATAACCACTATACTTTATGGAGAAGGAGTTTCCCAATAGCTTTGGGATCAACTTCATGATCGATCCTGTGTGGTTCATTGCGGGGGTTGGTACTTATCGATCCTTTGTGGGTCCGATGGCTTAGATGAATCAGTGGAAATATCTGGTCATCTTTATCGTTATACAAAGAAGTAACTGTGTGAGGTGATTTATGTTTTACTTTGATATGTGGATTGTGTTGAGCTATCCTGTGTGGATTTACGTTTTGCTTTCCTGTGTGGACTGGGTTGTACTTGTGCTCGGACGTTGGAGCCGAAAGTGAATTGATGACTTAGGTATATGTATAGGCATATACCCAAGCAGTGTCAGATGTTACTTCGTGATTGTAACTTCCCTTTTTGGTTTATTTTTTGTGGATTCTAGGAGACCTTTGGGGGTCTCGGGGTCCCTACTGAGTAGCTTATACTCACCCCTGAATGGGCTATGCCCGCACTACGTTGTGTTGGTTGCAGACGACGGACATCACTGATCGTGGTTGAGGCTTGCGGAGAAGGATGGTACCTGAAGGTGGACTACTGGGTGGGACGTACTCGGAGCGGTCGGCTAGACCCGAGGATCAGTGGAGGCTATCTGTACCCACCCATCAGGTGGGATTCCCAGTGGACAACTCGACGTTGTGGCTTTACTTTTCAGTTGTTGTTTTCCCTTTCCATTTGTACTTTACTTACAGTTTGGGTTTGTATTCTGGCCATCTTACTTTCTGCACTTACTGTTGTACCAGTTTTTCCTTAGTGTTTACTTCTGCCTGCTTACTCTGTGGTGTTTGTTGGGTTCTTTATAAAGGCAATGCCTTCCCTTTTTCCGGGACTTGCGCCTTGGTGCTAGTCTCCAGCCCCTTGCCTATGGAAGGCGGGCTTGGGGTAGTCACGACACGGGCCCCGAGGACGGGTCGTGACAATTATAAATTTAAAAACCCCAATTAGCCTACCATAATAATTATTAGATTCCATAACTTAATTTGGGATGGACATAGGGTTCCTAAGGAGAGAAATTGGATATTATCTTCCATCAAATGATTCTTTTCTCTCTAAGAATGATCAAATAACTAATAGATCTATGGTTTGATCTTGATATTATCATGTGTACTCAAATCAATATCTTTTATCCCTTTTTATATTTTCCTTATGTTTAATATTTTTATCTATTTAAATTAGATCTAGTTATTTAGGTTGTGGTTTTGAATTATAAATAAAATATTAGGATCTTCTATTATTATTAATAAATTTTAGTGTATTGTATCATAATTTTTGACATTGTATATAGGGTTGTAGGATCATCATAATATATTTATCTAATATAGGTGTATATTATTCACTTTTTGTGGGATTTTGAATCATTTTTCATGTAACCGGTGTTATTTTAGACCATTTTTCTATAATCATAATTATCAAATATTTGTTTGAATTAATATTATAATTTGGGTTTTCATGATTTGGAAAACAATTTTAGTTTTGGGGTTTTCGAATTAAACTAAGGAATTTGGGTTTGAATGGTTTTTTAATTGAACCATGGGATTTATGTTTTAATGATATTTTGTAATATGGATTTTGGGTCCCTTAAATTAGTTAGATTTAAAATAATGTTTTAAGGGTTGTTCGGCTAAAATTTTTCAGAAATTAAATCGGTCTGGTTAAATGAAAGTATTATGTATACTAAATGGTTGAGTTTTTTTATTATTGACGGAAGGATGATGTATTTTGGATATAAAAGAAGTTCTGTAATTGTGTGTGACATGGATGGGATAGTAATGAAATTGAGGAACCACTCAGGTGCGTTACAATCCACAGTGAGGGTATTATTTGATCAAAAGATGGAATTTATATGATGTAAATATTTATTATTCATGACTTATTTGGTTATATTGGTTACTTATTAGATTCATATTTGGGTGGAACTAGGAAAAGGTTCTATATTTGGAAATGTAATGTTTATATTATTTTCATATGCTTCTCTACTTATCAACAATTGTGATAAACTATTTTGTTTTAAAAAATATGACCAATTATCAAGGGAATAGGCTAAATGGTTAGTAATTTATCTTACATGGGATATCAGGAGAGAGTCTTGGGGAAATTATACTTGGTATTTATACTAACCCCTATGTACACATATTGATGTGTGCATTTATTTCATATTTTATCATACATATAAAGTATAGGAACTAATTTTCATGGTTGATGAACCCTAAGAGCTGATTTCATTGTGGATGTGGTGGTGTTAGATCATATGATAGAGGAGTAGTTGGAAAATTCACATTAAATAATCATTTTTGTTTCATTTATCATGCATTTTTGAGACATAAGCCTTTATTTTTATTTCACTATATTTGAATGATTTAATTTAAATTTTATTTTTAAATATAGGTTTTTATTTAGAATAAAACAATTATGAATAGATCCTGCAGTTTTCATTTTATATGATGTATAATTGTTCCACAAAGATTATGTATATCCATAATCACTTGTTTCCAACATCTATTGATTGGGGAAAATGATTTCCCCCATTTAGTAGTCCCAAAAAATATTCGGGAATGGGTTTCATGAGTCTGGGTTTCAAAATTATTGATGGGGTATTATATCATTACCTATAGACTTATTTAATCACTAGTAATCCCAAAATCCTTTAATATTCAAAATTAAAATTACTAAATTTTTGAAATATCCCTAAATAAACTATTATATTATCATACATTAATCCACATTAACAATTGATATAGATTAAATGGTGTAAATTTACTCCACTAGGTTTAAATCACATTATATCAATTAAATATTCATGGAGCTCTTATTAAATAATTAATTTTGACATTATAAATTGGATCGCATTCATGATTATAAATCATAATCATAAATACCATTACAAATCATTTTAGTTTCTATTCATAATATAACCTCTCCATTTTTTATTTATTATTTATGTCATTAACATTTATATCAAATCATTAAATAAAAATCATTTCTTCCATGTTAATCTAATAAAATATTTTAATGTTGATAAAATATTACCATTAAATTTTTTTTAAAAGAATTAATTATTTATGATTTTTAATCTATTAAATCAGCATGACATGATATTTATAAAATTAATCATATATTTATTTCCATTAATCCATAGGTAATCAATCCTCTATAATTATCCCCAAACTTCACATTCATTCGACACAAGATCCTTCTAAATTATTCATTTAAAATACTCCAATTTATCACGTTAAAAATTATTCTTTTCATTTAATAATTAATTTTTAAATAAATATCAAAAATTAGTTGGAAGTTTCTTTATTAATTATTAACATTATCAATTTAATCTCATTCTATTTATTAAATAAATTATTTATGAATTTGTGGAATTCATATGTCTCACCGTTTAATTATACCTTATCCGAATTATTATTAGTTTATATGAAGAATATAAATATTTATTTGGCATCATCTACATAATTGAACTATCAAACATATTTAAAATGATTCAAACAATGTTTAAATATGAATGAGTTATCAAGAAGAGTATAGTGAATCTTATGGCTTTAAAATCAAACTAACCACACACTCTTTGTCATTATCCCACATTTATGCCTACCACGGGGTTCTTTGGGGAAACTCGCGTTCCATAGATTGATGCCAACTAAAATATGTCACAATTAATTTCTCTTTGATATAAAATCAATGTGATTCGTGAATTATAAGGATTTCACACACATGACTTGGCTCAGTTGAGCTACCCCATGGGAACACACTAGCTATTAAATTTCATAGATCAAACAACATGTACTCACCCAAGCACACTACACAGGTTCCTACATTATCATCTCCCTATATGGATACAAATATACCCAATTTATTTCCTATAAAAGATAAAAATACATATGGTTTCATCAACACCACCACATCATTATCCATTGGAGTAGTCATCATCATCATTAAATTCTATTTTTCATATTGATTGGTCACTCATTTACCATCATCGACGGACATGAAATTCCATTGGAATCATGTTATTTATACAATCATCCAAAATATAGAGACTTTTTTCAAATATTTTTTTTTCAAATCAAATATATAATTAAAATTATATAAAACTTCTCATAAATATTTATGTAGAGATATTAATTTAGTCAATGTGATTTCAAAAACATTATCTTAATCCTTAAAATTGATTTGTTATTATATGTGGTTTTTAATAAGATTCCTTTAGATGAGTAATTTATCTTAAATATATATAAATAGGACATAAAAATTCTCTCTATTATTTTTCAAAATCCATGGATCAGATTTATAAAATTTCAAAGGAACTGGATTGGTCTCAATATTTAAAACATGTATCTATAAGCCTTCATCCAGATTTAATCAATATAGATTTATAATTATAGAGATATTTCTTTGTCACTCAATCTTCTCTCTTTAGTTTATAATTATTCATGTTTCATATTTTAAATTTTAAATCACTATAGGATAATAATGGAAAAATATTAACATATATAAATAATTCAATGTGATCAATAATCTAATCATTCAATTCTTATAGATAATTTTTTATATGTTCAAATTTTATCTTCATTTAGAAAAATATATTAATTAGATTTTTAAAAAATCCAATTCAGTTATGTTTTTCATTAAATCCAAAATAATATACTTTAACTTCATGTAAATGAACAATTATTAAGTGTTATAATGATATGAAATTTTTTAATGTGTCAAATTATCATGAGGTAAACATCAAAATCAAAAAAAAAATCTTCTCCATATCTATTACTCATTATCTAGAAAAGCATATAACATTAATGGTGGCCTCTATGACTGAAAAACTATTCAATCTTATATATACATTCTAAATACTCTTATGTGTTAATTTATTGAGATTTTTTTCTCAATAATAATATTTTAATAAGTATTATTTATTCTAGAATAATTATATTGAATGATGAAAAAAATCATTAAATTGTTTTGAAAATATTATACAAAAAAATCCCTTGTTATGGAATCAATGGTGAAGTCCTGTTCTCAATTCTGGATTTTATTATAGGATTAAATTACAATTTTACGAGTTTCTACAAAAATAATATTTCATATTAAAACATCCCTTGGTGATCAACTTATCTTCTATAAATACCTATTTTAATTAAAATGAGTGTTTATTAATCCTTTGATACTCAAACAAGTTCAATATTTCCATCTCATGCATACTTAGTCTCCAATGAAAACACATATTATTATACACTCAAAATGGGTCTTTAATTCTAATATCATTTTATCACTCTCAGTTCCTACCACTATGGTGATGAATACCCCTAAAAAACATATAATTTTACATGAAATATATTGAAAACAAAAACATTATATGGCATCAAACCAACACTGAAAAAATGAAATTTCTTCTCCCTTAACATAAAAAGTTATTAATGTTCAAAACCATTCCATCAATCCCTTCTCAATAGTCACCCCTTTCATAAATAATTATTCAAAAGGGATAAAAACTCACCCATAGAAAACTCTAACCCCAAAGTTTACCAAATCCTTGGGTGGTTAATCACTTATCCCACCCTTTCCCAAATAGCCAGAAGGCATTCTTTTTTATTTATTTTTAATAACCCCCCATTCATGGGATGAGGGTAACCATTATAAGGAATTTAGGCATAGAGATTACATGACCCATAGGCCTAAGAGAAATATCTAAACTATAACTATAGTGAACTACTCCTCCCTAGAATCTGCATCTTGGAATCAGCTCCCCACCATTGCATGACTATTTGGATAGGCTTCCCATGCATTCACAGGCTAGTCTTGATGGAAACTACATCCCCTCTCTTTATTCCACATTCGATAGTTTCTTCTCTGGTGAATAAGCCAGCTCTAAATCCTCTTCTGGAGTCTCCTCCTTATAGAGTCTTCCTGGTCCATTAATAACAAGTTCAGGGTTCCCAAAATCCTGGAGCTTTCCCGAAGTCCATGAGGTGGCCCAAAGGACTTGAGGTGGCCAGAAGGCCTTGAGGTGGCCCGAAATCCTTACTGGCCCAAAGGCATTTGCTGGCCCAAAGTCCTTGAAGGACTCGGGGACTAAACTAGTGGCCCGAAATCCCAAACGGATGAATATATCTTGCTTCTATAGTACCAAATACTACCTACTACAGTACCTACTATAGTGCCTCCTACAATACTACTAATGTAACCCGGAAACATGTATATGCCATGTTTTTAACTCAGGTCTCTTGGATTCACTTGTTGAGTCCACACCAACTAGGCTACATCGCATGTGCCTTATCGCACCCTTAGGGGAATGCCTTTTATAGCCTATCTAAGTCTCTTGAGGTAGTTCTCAATAATCCCAATTCAAACCATTAGTCTCCCCTTTAGGGTAACACATATACTATATGATTGATCATGAAACCCATTATCAAAACACTTTTTCCCATCATTATAAATAGTATGTTCTATCACTTTATGTGACACCTTACTAACCCCTAAGAATTATCAATGATGTCCAAACAAAATCCTCGGTACCCCTCACTAATTTACCAGAGGTCATCCTCTACTAGGAGTGACAGAGCAACTAAACTATAATGAGAATTTGTATGGGATCACATCAATGGTCTTAAGAGGTCACGTCACTTTCCATTTAACATTAAATCCCATAATCTCCAACTTAGGTTGGGAACACCCAATTCCACATCACATAATACATGAAATTATTGATAATTTCTTTCAAACTAGGGACCACAAAGTACAAAATCCATTTATAAGTGATGCTCTACCACTTTCATTGAAGATTATCTGGACCATAATTATCCATCTCCCATTATATTTATCAACCAATATTTGTATAAGGAATCAAAAATTAATTATAAGTCATTATGATTAATATTCTAACTAGCATCACAATTAATTAAAGGATCTCTATATTTCTATAACACATTGAGAGATGAAAACTTATCAAAATTTTACACCAACATAATTAAATTGTTCACAAGTGACTTTTCATCCCTTAATAAGAAAAATAAATAATTTCCAACATCATTTCATCCATATATTTCGTTTTGTTTTGATGAAAATCATTGAATGAACTGGTTGTGATGCACCTCTACCCAACTAATGTGTGACTATGGGAAAACATAATTTTCAATACTGTTATAACCATCCCATGTGATATTCCACTCATTAATATATGTTTACACATTTATATGGTTGAAAAAAACATCAAATCTCTAATTAGAACCACCATAAATTAAGAAAGATATACGAAGAAGGATAGAGGAATAAAAAAAGGTAAAATCCAACCAAAATTTAAAATGAATATGAAACCAAATTAACCCTCATAAAAAATAACTAATGGAGGGATCTCGGTGGGAGGAGATGATTAATTTTACCCCTTTATAACTCTTTTGATTTCTTTATTTTAGAAGAGGCAAACTCTGAAATGAAATTTAAAAATTAACTTTTTTAAAAGGATTATTGTTTCTATATGTTAAATCACACACCCACACAAGGAAGCCAATGGTCATCCATGGCCTGACCATCCCACTGGGTATCTAGTACATAACCACTGAATAAACAATTGTATCTAATAAAAATTCTACATACCACTCAACCCCACAAATTACCCAGTAAATTTTCTTTGAGTATGCAGTTATGTTTTCCACTATTTATATCACCATCACCTTGTATAATTTCTTGATCAAGAAGTCATATTTTCTATAAATCTTCCAAATTTAATTAAAATCATACTATAATCTATTATTACCTAACCAAAGTTCAATCAAAGTAATGAAATTCTAGTCCACTTAATATTGAGTCCGACTAGATTATAGTTCTTCTATGGTTCCACTAACCACCACTAGCATGAATATTTGAAAACTCTACACCATACCACTTCAATTTATTGATAATTTTTCTCATTAATCTCCATTATTCCACACTAGTCACTGATATCCGATTGAAACCCCTCAAAAAATAAACTAATAGTAATTTTATACCCCATTTTATCAAAACCACTAAAACTAACCAAATATCATATATCTATTCCTCTATCTTGATATACATTATTGTTATCCCATAAATGTTATGTCGTAGTCTATATGTAGGTAATGTTTCTCAAAAAAATATGAAATATACTATTTTTTATCCCACTACACTGACTGCTTCAAAAATCTAAATGACACATAAAATACAATGCGGACAAAATCTATTGACTCTCTGATGATTCCCCAATCATAGTTCCAGTTTTGTTAAGACCTATCACTACTATTGAACCTTGTTTTTCATTGTTACTCTTCTTAAGACCATCATACACAAAGAGATATACCAAAAATTGATTATCCTCTCATATCAGAATTCCCAATATCTCTCCCAATACTATATTTATCACATGAATTATTGATTTTTAAAACGATTTTTTGTACACCCCTATGAGCATGGAAATTCTCAAAACCAATCACCACAGTTCTCCAATCACAAAATATCTTAATTAGTAATTTACCTAATATAAAATCATTTTTTATCATTCCAAATTGATACCCACACCAGGGTATTTCTCAGTCTCCATAAAAACCATGGACACTTATATCCAAACACAAAAATATACCCCTGATCATTGTTGTTCTTGGTTTGTTATACAAATGGCCCCTAATATTCATTCTTATATCGCCTAAAATGGGATCCATTACTTCAATTCATCAATAGTTTTCCTAAAAATAGGATTTCCATTATTGTCACTCAATGAGAAATAACTTTTTTGTATTTCATTATTACACATACTTTTTCACTCTTGAGACATACTCATTATAACCGAAAATGCCCATCCCCAACCCTCAATCTAAGTCTCGTAAACATCATTCTGATTTTTACCACTATGAATCAAGTTCATTATTAATACACAACTACAACACATGTTTCCCAATAAGTATATCTCAGAACAACTAACCTCACTCACTAATGCCTTCACATCATCCATCAAGTAGTTAGATAATCGTATTTCATCTCAACTCATAAAAGTAAATGGAACCACTAGATTCCATTTCTAATCATGTTGATCCAACCATCACCACTATGTTCTACAAAACTCATTGGTTCCTTCCCCTGTTTCATATTCAGCAAAATGTCATACACTATAACAACTATGAGATAATTTTCATTATTTATCCATGATCCTCATAACCCCTCTATCATTCAAATCCATAATATAATGACCCCATAAACCACATTGATAATACCTCAGTCCACTAGCTCTTAGTAGGAAATCGACACTAAACCATTTCCCAAGTAACATCTACTTTTACTTGTCTTCATCATATATTTTAAGGGAAACAGCCCTAATCCCTAACCAAATCATGATAAAGAGATATTCACCCATCCTTAAATCATATAATACCCATTAATACATTAAAATTTACTAACTTACTATGTCTCATAATGTTTTGATGACTTAGTTCCACGATTTTTGTGAACTACAGAATCATAGACTCTTAAAAAAGTTACTAATACCTATCAAGGTTTGTCACCCTTTATAAATCGCAAGGGATCGAACACACGTACCAATTCATCCCATCCCTTATACCATGTAAGTGTCGTATACAATAATTATGGGTCGTTGATCATAATTGTGACCCCTACATAGATGTTTTGTGGACCTCATTTAATAATATAACTATCCAATATTTTTTTAATATCATCTCATTATCATGTATCAGATTCCACCCAAGGCTGACTGAACTTATCTAATAACTTATATTACTACAAAAAGTATTATCTTAGAAAAAAATATCACGCATTCCACCCATGAAGTATGAAAACAAACTATATTACTATAATAGTAAGAGGGAGATGGGGGGGATTTAATGATACCCTCCAAACAGAGCATAACCAATGTTATTAACAAAAAAATCATTTTATAGTAGGTGTACATACTAATTCTACCCTGTAATTCAACTCAACATTTACCTTCATGATTTGTATATCAAAATTCATCATCCTAGAAACATTATGAGATGACATGATAAAAACATTCATACATATTACATCATTTTACATGAATATTCATTAAATAGCATAATAAATCACACCCCATAACCTATAGGTTTTGTATATTTGTAATTTAGAACATAAACAACTTACCTTAGAAATATTATTCAATATTTCCCACAACTAGTTTTAACACATGATATATTTCAAGACATTTCATAAATTATACTCTTCTTGGTTACTTAGAGAATGGAAACATAAGAAAGGGGGACATAAAACACTTAGTAAGGGTAAACATAAGAGATATCAATTGAAGATCATAAGAAATAATAAGATAAACATGTGGGTAAGAGAACATAATCAAAGAACATAATTATATCATATGTAATCACACCCAATAAAACATGGATCATAAATCATGAATCATAATATAAGTATTTTGGAATAATAGAATAATTGAGTCATGGGAGTATAGAAACATGAGTAAAAAATCATGAACCATAACACATAACATTTTAATGTCGAATAACATATAAATATAGAATAAAAATATAGATATAAAATTGGTTTTTCTATAAAGACTCACTCCCACTACTATCATCACAAAGTGGATAGCGTCCTATAACATAGTGTATTGGGTTTATCTTCCATTCATATAAAAAATATAGATTGGTTTCACTCCATATTCCCTTATATTTAATCTAATAAGATATAAAGCTTTACCAAATTAATTTTTGGGATATATAATTTTTAATCCACATACCACATATTGAAAAACGTTACATATTTGTGCCATATGAATATAAAAAAAATTATAATCACATCATATCTTAATTAACCAATGATAATGAAATGGACTTAGTGATGTTTTTTACAAGACATTATCAAAATCCATCTAATGAAATAATATGGATTGTATCATTTAATTAAATCCCAAGTAAAGCATAATAAACATTAAATCATTTTTACATTGATGAAGAAACTTTATAAGAATATTAGAATCCTTTTTTGGAAAATTATAATAAATATATATCATATTTTTAATAAAATTTTAAATTTTAATGACATAAAAATTAGTGATTTTATTAAAATAACGAGAAATTAAATAAAAACTACTTTGAAGAACCCAAAAAAAATTGAAATGGATGATTCAAAAAGAATACTAAATAAAATGGTTGGGAAAAAATGATTGAGTAAAAAAACATAATGGAGTGGTTATAAAAAGGAATATTTTCAAAACATTATAGATAAATAAAAACAATTATTATGAAAACATAAGAAATAATATTATGAGATATAATAAAATTTATAGGAATATAAAAACATGGACAAGGAAGAAAAATATTCCCAGCTAATTAGAAAATATAAGGATAGTTCCACTTAAAAAATCATTTTGGTTGACTTATGAACCAAATTAAGGTGAGATGGTAAAGAGGAATTTAAAAACTAGAAATAACTAGAAGTAAAAAATAAGTGTGGTTTTATAGAAACATTACATTTGGTTTCTCAAAATGGGGATTTATATATATATAAACTTGATTTTAATTTGAGATTATAATGGAAACCCTTACCTTTACTCGAGACCTCCATGAATGTACTCTAAACTCTTATATAGTAAACCTAACCATGGTAATAACTTATTTTAGAACCATATCAACATATATTAACATTTAAACTCTAAAATTATTAAATTTTATTTCACATATATTTTTTAATTAATGTTTGTTATCATTATTTGATATTATTAATTGTGATTATTTTGTACACGCTCTGTTATAGAGGTGTCGATCTTTATTTTTTCATAACTATTTCATCATTACCAAGTTAATCATGGTATTGTAATAATTGGGTTGAAATTATTTATGTATTAACATGTTTATTAGATAGATTTTTGGGTATGAATTATGATAATTAAATCCACAACAAGCATGTTGTAGGTAATTTTACCAATAATAATCACTTACATTATTGTGGACATTTTTTTAAGTCGCAATTACATTACCATATTCATAACATAAATTTCTACCTAATTTAAAATATTACTCGTATTAATTTCTTCATTATAATTAATATTGGAAAATATGGAGATAGTAATGCATCTGCCATGTAGGTGTTTGAACAGATCCAATCAAGAACATATTATAGCAATTGTAATTATGTTCTATTATATTAATATTATAGGAATACATTATTTTAATATCATTTTTGTAGAATAATGATGGCATTGATAAAAATTTATTATGGTGATGAATAATTTTGGTAAAGTATTTATATGAGAAATAATTTGAAAAAGATGGGGAATAACTAGAAACATACTTTGAGTAATTCACTCCTCAACATGGGTTCATTCATAATGAATGATTTTCGCATCATACATGGGACTATAGACTACTAAAATAGAAATAATAATTTTGGAGTGATAATTATGGTAAGGAATAAATAAATATTCTAAATAAAATCTTTTTTTGAAGTGGGTAATGTACGGATCCATTTATAGGTGTGTTTGAGGTGTATTTTAACAAATACTCAATCATTAATGTGTAACAAATTTATTTTAACATTGAATGGGAATCAAAAGTTAAAAAATAATGAATATGGGTTGATAATCCCCTCATTAACCCCATTTACAGTTATTTTTAGATATATTTTTGGAATTTTATTCTTAATTTAACTAATTTTATATCATTTTACCCTTATCATGATAACACAATTTTTACCTCTATAGAATATTTTGTATCCAAAAATGAAAAAATTAAAATCATTTTGAATCAAAAAGCACAAAATAAATTAATTTTTCTTATAAATATATATTTTAAGAAAAAAGTGACTATATTATTATTCTTTAAAATGTAATATTAATTATATGAATCTTAATTAATTTACATTAATATATAAGTAACATGTTTCGTAAATTTTTATACTAAAAATATGAGAAATTTATCATTTTAATAAAATCATAAAATATATAATAAAAGAAATTAAATTGACCACATTTACCAATTTCAATGACATGAATCAAAAAATGAAATCCAATTTATGAGATACAAATTAAAAAATAAATTAAAATAAATTTTATATTAGATTTGAAAAAAATATAAAAATTTCTAAAATAATATATTTTAAGATTAAAATTGACTCTATTCTTATAATGTAATAAGTAATAATCATTTTTTGGATGTGAAATAATTTTATTGAATGTTTAAACAAAAACCCTCATAAAATATTTTACTAATAATATAATAAATTATTATTGAAATTAAAAAATATAATATATAAAAAAATTTATAAAAAAAATCATTGACAATTAATCAGTAATTTATTATTATTTATAACTCCTTTTAATTCCATGTTATTTACATATTTTACCAGTAATACATTGAATTTTTTCAATGTATTTTACATAAATTATTATTTTAAATTAATAAATTAAATTTAAAATATATTATGTAAAAAACATTCCATAAAATAATAGTTCTTTTTAAAAATGAATTATTTATTTTTTATTTCATTTAAAAATTATTTATGTAAATTATAAATAAAATATTTTTTTGTCACACAAATT
The DNA here is from genome assembly GCA_963277665.1 of Viscum album. NCBI lineage: Eukaryota > Viridiplantae > Streptophyta > Magnoliopsida > Santalales > Viscaceae > Viscum > Viscum album. The sequence continues at coordinate 1,817,893,828 of OY728156.1, forward strand.
TTACATATAAATATAAAATAATAAATATACCCATTGGATGTAACTATACCCAATGGTCACATATCCAATAACCATATATTAAATGGTCCTATATCTAATGAAAATATATATAACGGTCATATTTCATTCCTATATATAACCTTACATGATTTGAATAAAAATCATTCATCTGATTCCTATACTTATCTCTGAAAAATTATGTTATATTTGAAATGTTTTCACTTTTTATTTGTTTATTATAGTCAGTATGATATTAAATCCATAGTATGAGGATGACAATTTAATGGCTAAGTTATTTTTATTTTCTTATTTTTTTTGTTTATCTTGTAATTTTCTTAATTAGGTATCATATTGCATTTCCAATAATGTATTAATGTTTGTCTTTTATTGGAATATTTTATCTTAAAAACCTATATCAGGATTCCTTTTAGTTATATTTTCTATGTATCACAAGTTATCGAACACCCAAGTTATTTTAAATGAAAATACAAACAAAAATCATAGATTGTTACATTATACCAAATATCAAGGAATCCCTCTCTAATTTTTTAATCAAATAAAAACACTAATGTTTCTCCTACCTCCTTACATTTTTAGGTTCCCATGTATCTTATCCAAGCTTATAATTCCTACATGTTACATTATCTAGGTGATAGGTCTTGTTTAATAGTAATTTATCTCAATGATCCAAGAACTATACCATTTTTTTACAAAAGAGTATACATGTTCCAATTAAATGTGATGTATTTGGTATGTACTACCTTAAAATTGATACATGGAATGTATCATGCAAATGTGAGAAGTAATGTGGAATTTCAAGGTGACAATATATTATCCCTACATGATTAAGGATTTTAAATGGGCCAATATATTAAGGGATTATATTTCACTTATTACTGTATCTCATAACCCTCTTCTATAGTGATATTTGAATGAATACCCTATCTATAACTTCCAAATCCAAATATCAAAGATGATTATTAGTGTATCTCATATATCATATATTTTATTCATTGATATATCCCTAAAAGGTTGGAATAATCTCCAAAATATATAGATAGATATCATGCCTGTGCATCTTTTATTATCCATCCTTATCCCATTATACTAGAGTTCTACACATTTTATCATACAAATCCTTATATAGTTTTATTTTAATCCTTGAATAAAAAATATTTTTTATTTTAGAAATATCCCAGGGGAATATATTGATCTCAGCCTCTTTTGGAATCCATTGAATATGATATTTTTATATCCTCCAAAGTATAAATAGTCCTTTCAATCTGACCATTGGTCTGATGATAGTAATTAGTGATAAATCTAAAATCCATATTCAATACCTGCTGAATAAATATTTATGAGATTTGGTTAAACCTCATATATCAATCCAATATAATGGATAGTGATACTATTAGAATCCTTATCATTCAATTTATTAATATCATTGAAAGTTAATCAAGTGATTAATATTATCAAATAGAAATGAAATGTGCAAACATCATAATCTTATCAACAAAAAAACCAAATACCATTATATCTTCATATGTCTTTTGAATACCAACAATAAAATCCATATTTATGTTCTCCCATTTTCAAACATGTATATATAATTGTTTCATTATTTACTTCCAATTATAATATTTATATTTAACTTTTTGGTAGACTGGGTATCTTGATTTATACTTTGTAATCTATCTCCTTATATTGTCCCACCAAATTATATTCTTGAGATATATATACATATTTTTTCATCCATGATAGATACTAAAAGATAACATACTTTTATCATAAAAAATATCAGTATTAAAATCTAGTATTAAAGGAATAAATATTTTCCTCCCAGATCATAAAATTATGTCATTTTCATACTTCAATTGAATAATATTACATACCTTAAAATATAGTTCCATGTCCTCCTTTATCACCTCCTTTATAATCACGGTGATGTATGGTTCCGAAATCACATGGGTAAGAACTGAATTATATTCTTTTGTTATGATTTCTAGTTCCATCCTTTACTAATCCCTGAGTATTGAGTCCCTTTAAATCCACATCATGGATATGGTAGAAGGATCCTTCGTACTTATAGTATCATCCACTTTTTTCATCTTTCTGGGGTGGTAATATATTGAGTAGACATTTTCGTTAATCAGCTTCAAATGTTTCCTTTGGAACATGTTCAACTCATTCATTATGTATATATAATTTATGTTCTTTTGATTAGTATTTATATTACACTTTTTACGATAGAGATAATGTGTTCGTACTATTAATAATAATATTACTATGATTATATTTATATCATTCTTCTAATATTTTTCTCATGAAACTTTAATTGATATGATACAAAAGATACCACCTTGACATTTTTTATAAGGATGCTCCCTATACCCTTCTTGGAGGAATCAAAATATATTGAAAAACATTCACAGGTACAAGTTAGTGTGAGTACAATTGGAGTTACAGATATTCTTTTAGTTCCCTGAAATTATCTTCACATATGTTTTTTCAAAGGAATTGGAATCCATTCCTAGTTAAAATGGTCAATATATTTGATAATTGTAAGAAATTTATCACAATATTTTGATAGTATCCATCCAATTTAATAAAACTATGGATCTCTATTACAATGGTTTTTAAGGACTATTCTTCATTTACATGTGTATTTAAAGGATCCACATATTTACTGTATCTGATTATTACATTACCCAAAAATGATACTTTCTATAATATGAATTCAAACTTTCAAAAAATTTCAGAAAGTTCTTCATTTCTCAAGGTCTTCAGTAAAATCCTCAATTGATCAAGTTGGTATTCATTACCCTTATAATATATCTGAATATCACCTATAATTACTATAAAAAATTAAATATAATTTATATAAAATCTATCCATCATATCCATGAAGATAATGGGATAATTTATATGTTTTAAATATATCATTATGAATTCATAGCATCTATATCTTGTATAAATGGATTTATAGGGTATATTCTCTCTTTTTAGAATTAATTGATGATATTAAAATCAAAGGAATATCATTGATAAGAATTGATTCCCTCATAGTTGATCAAATATGTTATTAATATGGGGTAAAGGATACTTGTTCTTGATTATAATAATTAAAAGTTCACAATAATTAATGTAGATATTTATTTATCTCTAATTATTCTTAAAAAAATATGACTAGTGCACCCCATGGTAAATCCCTTGGTGATATAAAAACTTTATCAAGATTATATTGAAGTTTTTTTACTAAATTTATTTATTTAGATAAATGTCATTCTATAAGGATTATTTGATATTAGCCAGGTACCTAGTATTAGTTCTATTAAAAACATGACCTCGTGGTCTTGGGTACGTCTATGAATATTTTTTAGAAATACATTAACACATTCTTAAAAAATATGGATATCATTAATATTGAGTTTCTTTATAACAATTTGAGATAAATATACATCATGTTTGGGTATTATGGTCCATTTAAGTGACGTAATATCCATAAAGATTTCATTTTCATACTTATATCCATATATTATCATAGGTTTTTTAGAGATATGAAAGATGATTTATTTATCCTAAAAATTAATTTTTTCTCTATATATAGTGTTAATCCATGATGAAAATCACAAAAAACAATTATTAAAGAGAGAATAATAATATATTTTTCGATGAAAATTTCAACGAACTATAATTAGAGAAGATTTATATACATGGGATGGAATCATCACACCACTAATAGTTTCTACTAACAATTCAATATCTAGTAGTTAGAGTGGTTATTGGATTATTTTTTCAAACAATACATATATAATGGAGTGTATAGATTAATAATAAAATAGGTTATTTGTATGTCTTGGGTGAATCGTGAGTGATCTATTCACCATAATGTTTTTATGATTCACTTCAACAGTTTTGACTATATAACATTCCCATTTCACACATGGATTTAGTGGTTACCGACATAAATTGTCCTCATTAACACATGGATTGGTTCATTTGTTTTCATAATTCCAACAATCCTAAATATTAAAGCATTAGAGGTTTAATTGTGCTTCATTTTGAGATTTAATTTCTTCCATTTAATTGGTTGGCCTCTTGATATATCTTCAAGATTTATGTTCTTGATGTCCTTATCTTCCAAAAATAAACCATTTTATATTCCTTTGATGAAGTTTAATCTATTATTATTCCAACATTTTTAGCATTTTTTAATATAATTCTTCTTTTCTCCATGGGTTGTATCATTTGAATTTCAAAAAAATATCATTTTACCCTTTTTTTATCCCCTCAAGAATAATTAGAGTCTCTAATTTCAATTTCTACATTTAGAGTAAATGAAAAAAAAGTCATTTTTACCAATGTATATTATAGCTAATTATTTTCAATGTCTTGGTACTAAGACTCTAAACAAATGGTAAAATTTACTTTCAAGGTTAGTGGTAACACCATAAGTGTAATATGTGAGTCAAGTGATGTTTTCTTCATAGATACCATTAGATTGATCCACATTTTTATTTATCTTAATAAAATCTCTCTCTATTTAAGTGTGAATAATTGATTGAAAATATTTATAGAAAAATATATTTTGAAAATCCTTTCATTCCATAGAGTCAATTTCTTCCTCTTTCCTCATGTTTTTAATTAGGTTTAACCAATGATCTACCTCACCTTCCAATTTATAGATGGATAAAATAACATTTTCATATTCTATTAATTGGAGAATGGAGAATATATTGTTTATTTTGATTATCCCCTTATTTAAAATTATTGGATTGAAAACCCCACTAATGGATACTGAATAATAATTTTTAACAGAATTGATGATGAATTGTTCCTTCCTCTGTGTTTTTGGGACTTCGACATGGTTTCTGTAACAGCTCATAGCTTGGGTGTTTTGGGTCAGTAAAACCATGAGTTTCTTCACATAATCATTCATTCCATTTTGGTTTATTAGGATGAAAACAATTGGAGTGTAAATTACATTAATTGTTTATATGTTTCCACATGATTATATCCACTGACTAAAATATAAACTGTTTGTATGAATAACAAGTGTATGAAACTATATGTTAATAAAAGTCAAGAATGTGTTGTCCTAAATTATTAAACTTTAATTTAAACTTACGATATTTTATATTAAATCTATATCACTTTTGGTTAAATATATATTCTTTTAGGTTTTATCCTTGTATTCTTTAAAAACGAATCCCTAGAATTAGCTAAAAATATCCATCACTAACAATGATGAAATGAGAAATAAACGCATAAATATTCCTTTATTTTAAATATTTATTCAATAAATATCATAATAAATAAAACCCTATAACAAATTATTTTAGTTTATTTGAAAATTAGATACATAAAAAACTTATTTTATATGCCTTTTTAAATTTTCCCCTCAAAAAACATAACACATTATATCTTTCTAGACATGTTTACCTAATAATCCTCTTCATTTCCTGGGGAATGTAAACATAAGAAAGGGTGATATCATACACTCGGTAAGGATAAACATATGATATATAAATTAACAATCATAAGTGATAATTTGATAAACATGTGGGCATGAGAACATTTAAAAGGTACATGAACATATCATATGGAAATCATACTAAAAAACATTGATCATAAATTGTGATTAATGACATATGGATTTTAGAATAACATAATAAATGATTCATAGATGTGTGGAAACATGACTCAATAATAATGATACATAAAAATATAACATATAAATGTTTCATAATACATAAATCTATCACATATATAAGTATAGAAAATAATTTCATATGTCAAGACTCATTGAAAAGACTAACATAAAATGGTGTAAAGAGTCTCATAATATAGTGGTTTCAGTTCATTAAATTTACCATCAAAATCATGCATTGGGTTCAATATCTAATCCCTTACATGTGATATCATGAGATATAATTATTAAACATTGCATTTAAGTTATATATATTTCTTAACTAACCCCTTCCATAATAAAAATCCATTTATATGTGTTTCTTATGAATATGAAAACATCTATAATTCAATAATAACTTAATTAACCCTTGAGAAAAAATTGGTTTCATGAAAATTTCATTAAAAATTTATCATAAATAATCCTTAAAAAAATTGATTGTATAATTATATAATATTCTCAAAAGAATCATAAGAGAAATTATAGGTTTTTTTATTGATGAAAAAAAAAACATAGAATAAAATTAAAAAAATTATGGAAAATGAGATGAAATATCAATTACATTTTTTAAATAACATATTTTAGAAAAGAAAATAGATAAATCCATGTTTTTAGAAAAAAATGATAAATTCATTAAAATTAAAATTAAATAATTATTAAAACTTTTAATATTATGTTAATAAATAAATCAGAAAAAAGCAGTTTAAGAAGAAAACAGAGCGAAAAATATAATGGAGGAGAGATAAAAAATACTAATTTAAATAATTTATAAATAATTAAAATTAATTTTAAGATAAATTAGTTAAAAATATAAATAGATATAATTTCTACAATTAAACAATATGAAATAAATGAACATTTAATAAAAATATTCTTTTCTTAAAAGAAGAGATAAGGTTGATTCCCCTTACAGAAAAAAATTTTAATTGAAATGTAAACCAAGGGGTGGTGAAATGGTAAATAGATAATTAAAAATATAAATAAATTTACTATAATAAAAAGTGTGGTATTTTATAGAGAAATTATATAAAATCTCCCCAAATAATAATTTAGACATTGAAAATATTGATTACGTAGTGTGACTAAAAATAGAAGATTTACATTTACCCATGACTTCCCTAAAATAACATTAATCTCATGAATAATAGACATAACCATATTAATAACTTATTTAATAACCCGAATAATATCAAACACCATTTTTAATATTCAATTATATTCACTTATTACCCATATATTATTATGTTATTTATTATTTTCATTAGTGGATGTTAGTAATTTCGATTGTTTTTTACAAGTTTCATAATGGGGAATTTGATCCGAATTATTTGACAATTAGATCATCATTACTTGATTATTAATGGTTGTAAAATAATTATTTTTTAATTATTTATGTACTACCATTATTATTTCATTAAAGTTATAGGTACGGATCTCGAAAATAGAATCCATGATGATCATGTTTCAGGTGAGTTTACGAATAAAAACATGTTACTTTTTAATGGAAATTATTTTTTTGTAACACTTAGTGAACCGTATTAATAAAATCAATTAATATCTAATGTCATATATTAAAATTATTAATGTTTATATACTCATTATTATTGTAAATATTGAATATAGTATAGAATCATTCATTTATATGGTTAAATGATCCAAACAAAAACAAGATATAAAAAGGAATGAGTATGGGTATTGATTTAAATTATATTAAAATAATTTTTTATATTAAAATAATTATGTTAATATAAAATCATTATAGTTTTGAATGATATTTAGAAATATTTCTGATGATAAGGTAATGTAATAGATGTTGATGAACTGCATACTTACTTGGAGGAATTAACTCCTCATAATGGGTTCCTCTATAATGAAGGAATTTTTATTCATTATTTAGACAAAAGAATACTAAACATGAAATAAAGATTAAAGATAGAGTATTTTGGAAGATATTTAAGAGAAAAGTAATGGAAAAGGGTTTTATGATGTGGGTAGAAGAGGGATACTTTTATAAGTTAGTTTTACTGGAATTTTCCACAAATATCTATTACATAATGTGTGAGTAATGAATTTTTTAAATGAAAAGTGTATTAAAAGTATTAAAATAATATATATTTTTCTATAATCACCACATGTACACATTTAATATCTAATTGTAAAGATATTTTAGTCATTTTCCACATAATTTATCCACTTTTATGTCAATTTCTCTTTCTCGTAGTATCATAATTTTTAACTAGAATGTTCTTCATTAAAATTCAAATAAACTTATTTCCCAAATAAATTAACCTACATCCAAAATATATATATATTATACATAAGTTTCTTATATTTAATAAAATCGATTTCAAATAATAAACTCAGAACATAAACATTTTTTATAAATCAATATTTTAATCATAGTGTGACAGTATTCATGTTCCATAATAAGTAATAATCCCTAGATGAATGTTGGTTCAATTGATTGAATATATAAATGAAACTTTTAATTAAATTTTTTACTCCAAAAATGAAAAAATTGTCTTTTAAATCAAAACATTTAATATATAATAAAATAAATGTTACTATTAATATATTGGTCAATGATCGTGAATCATTAAACTCTTATTCTTCATGGATCCTTTTCATTAGATAATGTTTACATATTTTACAAATAAATACATTAATATTGTAATTGTATTTTATTTAACTAATTATTTATTGAAAATAAATTTTATTTAAAATATATTATTTACAAACAAAATTTATTTTAAATAATATATATTTTTAATAAAATAATTAATATTTTTTTATTTTAATCCAAAATTAAATATCCCAATTATATATAAAATATTCTTGATGGAACACATTATTCACTTATAAATATAAAATACGCAATATACCTTTTAAATAAAGGTATACCCAATGGCCACATATCCAACAACTGTCCATAAAACAACTATATCAAATTCCAATATATAACCACACAAAATTCTCTAAAATTAATACATACTATTCATTAACTTCTCTATCAAATTTTTTATTATATATTTAATGATTTTGATTATTTTAATATTTATAATTTTTCATATCATATTCAAGGAAACCGATGTCGATGAAGATTTAATTTTCATGGTTTTTATTTACTCATGTTTTTATTCTACTAGCAATATTCATGATGATGATTCATATTAAATCCTCTAAATGAATTAATATTTAACTGTTATTGTAATATTTCATCTCAACAAAATATATCATTGTTCATTTTAGTCCAATTTTTCATGTATCAAAAGCTATTGAACACCCATGGGTTACATAGAAGTAAATACACATTGAAATAATGAGGTATTTCACTTTATTATGTGATAATGCAATCCAATAATATTTATGTATTTACACACTCTAAGAATTATATGGGAGTTTATATCCACACATAACCAATAAAATGATCTATAACATAAAAAATTGTTATTATAAGATTTATAATAGGGGTTGTACTTTTTTATATTTTTAGAGTATTTTTTGTTTACCGTTTTAGAAAACTGGGTAAAACATTAAATAAAAACGTGGGTACTTTGGCATAGTGTATATTTTTCTCATAAAAATAGATATGTAATTTTACACACATGTTCATTAATGAATCATTTTTCTTCAATTGTGATAATTCATCGTAGTGGAAATCATTTCCTTTCTAACATTTCCACTCATCCATATATCCTAGTAAAAATATATTAAAACATGGGGTGATAAAAAATTTGTTATGGGATTTTAAAAAAGGGATCTTGTTTTATATTTAAAGACATGAAAACCTATGAAGAATATTACCCTTTTCATAATAAAAATTTTCACATAAAAAATCATTTGCAAAAGTGAAAATAATTTTTTTCTCTAATAAATGATGTCAAAGCAATTATAAATCTTAGGAGAAACCATGATTGAATCTAGTGGAACATGGAAATACATGAAAAAAATCCCTTTAAAAATAAACCATTCCCCTTTAAAATGTCCTTACCTCATGAAATAAAAATATTTCATTAAAACCCCATTTTTCAAATCATAATATTGGTAATATAAATCATTATATTCATAGCCCATTTTCAAATCTAGTTTAAATTTTGTCATAATGAATAAAATCAAATCAATTCTATAAGAATTACCATCCCGGATATCTCTTTCATTTTCAACTTCAATTACTACATCAATACCTAATGCATTAGAGAGGTATATGATACTCACCAATCATAATGATCAATATAAATATATCATGTAATCGTCTAAAAATTTTACGTACTATATCATAAATTTAAAAATTAATCATTCACTTTTTTAGGATAAACACATTTAAAATGTTATTTTAAATATTTAGATAATGAATTTTCATTTTTCATAATGAGAAGTACAAGTATAATTTCTCATTGAAAACTCTTAAAAAGAAAAAAATCCTAAAAGAATTCCAATATGATATACTTTGAAAACCCATGTCAGAGTGTAGAGGAATCTTGATAAGTAAAATTTTCTATGACCATGAAATTCCATCCTGAACTATATGGTCTAATCTAGAAGGTCACACAACCTCATGTGTGCCTCCCCATATACAAGAGGTATCAACCAGTAGTAAGGGTCTAAGACCATAATTTGGGATATTATATCCTCTATATCATGTCAAAATATTTATTATAATGAATAAGAAATATAAAATAAAAAATTAGAGTGGAAATTAAGAAGAAAAATAAATGGAATACATATAAAAATATCTCCCAAAGTATTAGAACTATATAGATTATGAGTATCATATAATAAATTAAAAAATATCTATGGATCCCTTTAGAGACTTTCTCATTTCACACTAGCTATTTCATGATCCTTGAATCATCTGTCCACCATAGTGCCCTTTCCCTACATTATATTCCTTATTAAATCTACAATTTCATTAATATTGATGAGTACGTTTTGAGTAAAGGACACTATAGGACACCACTAATGCATCCTTATCAAGTGTTCTCATGTAAACATGTGTATTCCAATAATGAAACAATAAATTTGTAAAAAAATAACAATCCAAAACTGAGTGAATCTGCATTATCCAAGCCACAATGACATCTGGATATACCAAGTTCGACTCCATGTTGGAATGAAATTCATGATATTTAATGTGACATGAATTTTACACAATGATAATAATCATACCACCCTAAATCCTATGGGAATTAATCAATTAATGTCATCAAAATTCACGAGGAATCGGGTTGTCAAATCACTCTACATCCCCTAGGCCATGAGTAACATAATATTGATTATCTCTTGTTATTCATGTTACTCATCATCCTATAAGGGTTAAGAATGTCTTGTCATTAGTATCCACTATGAATCATGTGATATCACTTGGAATCCACTAGGCCTCATGTGACATATTCCTCAGTATCCCTTTATAGTCATATTTCTCAGCATAATGTGTATGTACAACTCAGAATTCACTATAAATCAAGTAATTCATGCCCTCGGAATCCATTAGACATCGAATACAGTACTACTTATCATCCACTGGGCCTTGATATGAATACTCCTTAGCATCCTCTAGGACTCGAGTGTAACACATGACATTAACATGAAATCATTATAACCCTATCCTTTGAATCATTCCATCATCGCCATCACCTTGATCAGGTGAACTCCCCCTCTAAGGAAAAAAACATGTCACTAGGGTCCACCTAGTTTTAGAATCAATAAAAAAACCTCTAAGGGCACACAAAATATGGCGTATAAGACAAGAAATAATATAATATCATCATGTGTAAAGGTATAAATATAAAATACATGTGATCATCATCCAATATAAAAAACAAGCTACAAACATACTCATGGATTAACATATCCCATAATGTAATTATAGGCTACACACACATGCGACCACAATCAAGAATTGAAAAAACAAGTGTTATTCCATGGTAACTATGTAAACAAGATCCACAAAAAGGTAAGGAACCTTAAACAAAAAATGTCAATGACAATGTTATATCTCCCTAAGGGTGTTATTATACAAACTACATTTTAATACCCACCGGACCATGATCACTTTCCAAGGACTCCTAAAACCATTTCCCAACCGATATGTAATTGGTTATAGAGAAAGAAAACTGAGGAAAAAATAAAATGGATCAGATCATCTTACCAGAATTTGATCATATTCAAGAGAAATCATCCAAGATGGTTAAATAAGTATGTAAGATGGAAACTATAATTTTAGGGGTTTCCACAGTTCAAGGAATGGGTTTTTATGTAGTATCATTTTGGAAACATCCTCTACACTATAGTATGTAAAACCATGGCACAAAGGAGAATTGGAGGAAGATCACCATAGTGAATAAAGGGAATTCTATGGTGTAAGATAATATTACTATTGTGTATGAGGTTTTCATAGTGGTATAAAACTAGATCACTATGGTTTAAAAGAAGATCATTTGGTGTAGAACTAGTTATGTCAGGCTCCGTGAATGTATAATGGGGGTTTTTGCAACCTATAGTTTCTTCTATATCCCTTAAGTTCCCCAATAACTCGATCAATGAAGAGTACTCAAAGCTATATATAGTTCACCATTGTGTAACACCCCAATATTTAATAGTATGTTATTTCTTCAATGTAATTCAATAACTCCCACTACACACAACACCGAGTTCAAGCACATCACGATTTACCAAACTAGCTATTCAAAAGTGGTTATGAATAGTATAAACTAAATTTTGAATTTTATATAATTATTATAATTTTAGAATCAATATTATGAGTTCTTAGACACAGTATAAGAACAAATTCATTTTTTTCAGATTAAAGAAGTATTTTTAAAAAAAATGCAATTTTACGGCCATTTAATGGAGAACCTTTTTAAAATAAAATATTTGACACTTTTATATATTAAATTTGACAAAATAAACATCATTTTTAGAATCAAGACATAAAAATTTAGTTTCGATTAAATTTTTATGTTTTTCCGATAACATTCATATTTTTATGAATAGTGAAAATTACTAAATTTTAAATTAAAAAAAATATTTAATTGAAATAATTAATAGTGATAAATTATGAATTTTAGTGACTTTAAAGTATAATTAGATTATATTTTTACCATTTAATACAATGTTGGTCATTCGACATAATTTCACCTTTAAACTGGAAATAAGCAAGTGTCAATCTTTTGATAGTTATTATTTCATAAAAACAAGCTTTTTGGTTTTAACAATGGGAATTAATTTTAAATTAATTAATGAAAGTTATATGTTTTTAATTAGGTAAAATATACATAATTTTTGGATTCAGAATATCAAAATTAGCCTATGGATAATTTTTGGTATTTTTCTAAAAACATTCAATTGTTGATAAATAGTGAAAAACACTGAGTTATTGGTTAAAACCAACTTTTTATTTTAATAATTATTTATTTTATTTAAATTTATTTTAGGTAAAAATAGATACATAATACCTATATAAGTTAAATTTAATTCATTGGAGTCATTTTATATTAATTTTAGATATACAAAATTTTATTGAACTTTTTACTGTCTTTTCCCACCTCCTATGAGTTTTTGCAAATTTCTGTAAAACATAATTTTTCCGCTTCAGTGAGTGTAATTTCAAAAATCCGAGAGACACAGTTGATATCAGTAAGTAAAATGGGGTTCAATGAGATGAAAATATTTTTTGGTGAATACTAACTTTTTACTTTTATTTACCACGGTTAAAAGTAAATATGGTAATTAAGGGTAAAAATGAAATTATTATTACCCTAACACATGTCCTAATTATATTTCACAAGTGTATCTCGACCAAAAACAACCTTAGGAATAAAATATTATCATTTAGGTCCACTTGGATTAGATAATGACTTTTATTATTATTTAATTCAAAGAAGAGTTTAAAGAGTTAAAATCAAAGTTTAATAAATAAAACATTATTAATTTTGTTATACATAAGATAAATTCAATAATAAATATTCATTAGAAAGAAAAAAATATTTACTACATCATGGTATTTTATTTATAATTTTTAGACATTAAATAAATAAATTTATTTATGACACAATGATGATGCATTAATTACATTATTCCTGAAAGAATCAAATAAATTGTATTATAAATATTAAAATAAATATAATTTTAAAGTTTTTATGACATACATGAATTTTATAGGTGAATATGACATGATAGAAATTATTAAAAGTATCTTTTTCGAAGTAATCAAGTTGTGATGACTTTCACAAAAACAAAATATCAAATAGTTTCAAAATTGACATAAATTAATATTTAAAACAAATACTATATTATGGGTTGATATAATATTATTAAAAATGTATGGTTCTGTCAAAGGGATTAAATAATATTATATATGTAATTAATGAGACACTTCAGGTTTTTTAGTATGTTTATAGTATGTTTATTAACCATATAGAGTCAGAATACAAGAAGACACGGTAAAAGTTAAACTATTTAACTAAGAGTTAAATCTAAAAGTTAAGGTTAATATGGTGACCTAAACCTGTCTAAAACCTATTGGTTGAGATTTTTCTGACTCATCCCCACCGTATCCTTAAAAAAATAATTGTTTACCAATTAGAAATTGAAAATGAATTTATTATAAAATAATATTTTAAGTTTTTCTAAGGTGACCCTCACACCTCTTATGAAAGGGAACTCCCCCTTCACTCTAATTCACACCTTCTTAGCCATTTGTCTCAGCCAAATCCTATCCAAATATCCTCTAAAATTCCCTCAATTATTCCTAGAGTCCCTAATTTTTTAATAATTCCATCTTATGAATCCCTTTTGATCAAATCAAAAGGAATAACCCGAAGAAGTGGTAATGATCTCACCACCCTCTTTCAAGTTCTTTTATTCTTCCACGTACTCTTTCTTTGTTGTTTAAATTATAAAATAATAACTCTAGTATCTTATATATACTGTGATGTTATTATAAATATGTCACAACTATATTCATTATCATATCATCCTTATGAATGATAATGTCACCATGTGTGCGTGCGTACAACTTACCATCTCTACACCATGGTATAATTTGTTATTCAACACTATGTTATTTGGATAGATATAATGATGAGTAATATGTATATAAATAATGAAAATAACATGCTAATGTATCTGTAAAATTAATATACCATCCAATTCCATGACTTTAAGGAAATAATATTGTCGCTCGTGTATATGTACGGATTACCGTCTCCACGACGCGATGGGATTCATTTCCACGTTCACCATTCATCGACGACTATAAAAATATATATATTACTAATAAGTATATAATATATTACATAATAATGATACTAGAGATATATAAAAATGTATATATTTATGTATATTCACTTACATATATCTTATTCACTTAGTTCCATTTAATATGAGATTAAACAGAAACAACGTCTATACGTACGTACAGACTACTGTCTCCATAAATGGTGTTTTTCATTTCATATATATGTCTATTATACATATTTATATTCTAAATATATATGATATATAAATCATGTTTTATATTTTTTATGTACTTAAATCTTGATCTAAGTGATAAAATCAAGAGTAACATGTTAAAACACGTACGATAAAGAAAGTGATTATTACATAAAATGTTAATTTAACATGGAAATTATTATTAAATGGGTTGTATAATGTAATAAATGAAACATGTATGATATCATAAATATTAATATGGTTCTGGTATAATTTAATAACATACTAATATCTTCATGAAAGATGTTAAATGTACCCTTGACTAAAGGAAAGTGCAAGGTAATGGGTTTTCATCTCACTCCTTATTCCCGTGAGATTCATGCCATATTGCCACTATTACATTTTTTGGTGTATGTACTGTCCATAATTGTATTTTTTGTGTAATACACTTTAATTTATTTTTATTTACATATTAATTGTATGATACCTCTTTCATGGGGTGTTTGTTTCATAAGTTACCAAATTGGTAAGGGGTTTATTTCAAAATCTCTTCATTATCCGACGTTGTTTATACGTAATTATCTATTGGGACCTCTTTATCATCCAAATTCATGTTTCTTAAAAATGTATTTAAAACCATATTTTATTTACTATAAAATGGGATAATGTCATTTATAACCTTTTTTGACTTTTTATAAGATGTTTTTAAAGGAAACTTTCCGTCGTTTTCCAAAAAAGGTACTTTATAACCGTTTCTACAAAACTAAGGTAAGAATGTATTTTTTTAACTTATACTATGGGTGCATCTATTTTCCGCCATTATGACGTCATGAAATCATTAAATTATAATCTTATATGAATGTTTTCAAAGTAAATGTTTTATTTTATAATTATGTGACTTTTAAATGATTTAAAAAAATAGATATTTCTCTCAAATAGTTTTGATTTCATCTATGTCAACATCCTTTGAAGGATTTTAAGCTTATTTGAAGTTTATTTATTATGATCCAAAACATACATATAGTATTGAATGTTTTGTGATATGTTTGACTATAGATGTGTTATTTTTAAACCATTCATGGTTTATGGATAAAGTATTGACATTTCTTATGATAGTTTTAATATGAATTTTTATGTTATGTTTAAACCTGTTCATATGAGGAATGCATTAGACTTAGTAAGTGACGGGTGGATCCCGCTATAACTCTTTGATGCATCGGTAGGTCTCATGAGACAAACTAGTGTCTTGGCACAAGTCCTTGACAAAATCCTATTTGTATTCTTGACATAAGTCCTTGACTATGTGGTTATGATAGTATGGAATTATGCATTCCATCATTATGAAAGTGGTTATTGATATTGCATGTGATTATTAGACAAGTAGAATATCCATGTGAACAACTAAATGGAATTATTTCATTTTATTTTTTCCATATTATTCTGAAGTTCATGTTTAAAAGACTTTTGTTTTAGTTATACATTTCCTTAAATGTTTATGCATATTTATGAAAGTTTTGGCTGTATTGCTTACCCTTACTCAGCTTTTGAGCTCACCAATTTCTATGTTTAATTTTTCCCAGGACTCCAAGAAGTGTATTGTGATTGATATGCTGGTTTAATCCAAAGTAATAATGGTGTTCATAAAGGATTATTTTTTTTGTTTCTTATAAAGTGTAATGTAACATTCATGTATGTAATCTATTTTCCAAGACTGCTAAACTGATCAGTCCTTCAGGACATGAATCCTTGTAATCATGACAATGTATTAAAGTAATGCACTGAATTTATGTAACTAGGGTTGGGTCGTTACACATTGGATGTATAATCACCATGAAAATCCCTTCATAAATCCCGTTTTTTCCCTTTATTTTGTGGTTTTAATTTTTTTCGCACAATGACACTTTTTTGTTAGTAAACATTCCAAAAAATACACATAAGCCTCTTTAAGTTTCTCAAGCCCATCTTTCATTTTTCAGAAAAAATAATACTTCAATTTACGAAACAAAATAATCAGGGTTTTATGAATTTAACCCTCCAAATAATTCTCATTATTGAAAAATGTTTCTATGGTTACTATTTCCTCAATCATCGGTGGCCTAACCAAGGAGTCACACTCAAGAAAATATGTTAATCTATAGGAAAATCCATGTGTATCTTCTCATGGTCATTATATGAGCTATTTTTTCTTTGAGTAGTGATCATACTCTTTTGAATCTTTTTAACACTCTCAACAGTCACCTGAACCAAATGGGGAACCACAACCACTGACTCAGTAGCCTCATTTAACAAATCTGGTTAATGACATGGGGTCTGTAAAGACCCAACCCCAGTTTCCCAGAGCCCATGCATTATTTTAATACATTTTAATGTAAACAAAGAAGTCATATCCCAAGGGATTTAATAGTTTAGTTTTTTTGTAAAAAAATATACATACATAAGTTCAACATTACAACTTGAAAAGAAATTCAACATGTCAACTTATTTTGAATAACACATAAAATCCTAGACTATCCCTGCAAGTCCTTCATAATATTCATCTTCACAAACTGGGGAAAAGAAAACATAATATAGGTTTGTGCTTAGATGATCAGTAAGGATAAGTAATAAAGTGAAATTTATCACAAACATAAATACAAGGCATGGTGAATAACTAAAAATGTGTTCCTTTAAAAATAATACTTGATCATTATATAGAAGGAATGAAAGATGATTAAATAAGTCTATATAAATGTTCATGAGAGAATGAAATGTAATAATTTATATTCTACTGGTTGAATAATCATATGTTTTATCAATTTCAAATACCATAATGAGGGAATGTATAATGTTAGACAACTGGAACATATTTTCAAGGCCTTGTCCAAGATGTCAAAAAATACTAGGGTAAAGCCTTGGGCAAAACCTATTTTTTTTTCTCATGAGACCAACCGATTCATAAATGAGATATATTGGGACCCACCCATCACTTTCTATGTCCAAATAATATCTCATATTAAAGGTTATAAACATAAATAACATGATTATATTAAATAACTTTTCCCAATCTGTACACAAAAACATTAACAATTCTGAGTAGTACGGTAAATGGTATCAAGATATAACATCCATAGTCAAACTGATAATTAAAGATTCATTAAAATATGTTATATGATATAAATAAGATATTAACCTCAATAAGACATAAAATTCAACATAGTTTTTGAATTAAACAAGATACTCTGATAAAATAATTGAGGAATTTTTTAGAGAATTACACATTCACTTTGAAGAGTGGAGTTATTTTGGGAAAATAATTGCATAAAACAATAAATGAACTAATATTTTTATTCTATGACTAAATTAGTGGTTTTAGAAAAATAATTATGTCTTAAATTATCTTATATAGTTGACATGAAAATAGGTAAAAATTTGAGAAGTTCTCGTGAATCAGGCTTTCTTATCGTAAAAAAATTGAGAAAGATATTTATACAAAAATTAATTCCCTATAAAATAAAGATGGATTATGATTGGTAAACTTATATAAAACATTAAAATATAACCTTGGAGTAAATAATTATTATTATTAATTTAATTGGTATTATTTGAGACAATGAGTATCCCAAATGCAAATGAAGGTCCGGGTAGAAAACCCTTACCTTATGTCTGAATGTATTCTACACTTTTCCATAATGTCCTAGATAATAAAATTAAATACATTAAGTAATTATTTAATATCAATATTTAGATATATTTTATTCATTATATTTTTATTATGATCATTTATTTTCATATTGATACATTATAAGATTTAACTCCATCATTCTAGAGTGTTTGTTTTCCTGAATTTCATGAGCAGTCTACTTGATTATAAGAAATAGAGTTTATGTAGAATGGATATAATTATCCAAAACCGAACTTTTAAATTATAAATTAATATACAATAGTTTAAATTGTTATATATATCCTTTTCATACATGTTATGAGGAGTAATCAATAGATAAGACATTTAGTGATTATTGTTATGATTTTTACGATGGTTCTTTCATTGATTATTATGAACTAATTTTGTCAAATTCATATATATATATATATACAGGTTATAGAAAATTAATTATATTATAAAACATATTTAATATTCTAGTTCAACCATATCAATTGTTTTATGACTATCCATGAAGATGGTAATATAAATTGAAAACTCGTCGTCCTTGAATGCGATAAATGAACACATCTCAGATGGTGTTTTCATTTCATTTTCAATAAAAGGATGGAAAAGAGATATGTGATGAATTATTCCATTAGAATAAAATATTTTATTTATTTAATGTATTGGATTTATCATACCTTTATGATTATGGAAGCTGAGGATAGAAAAAGAAAATAGAAGTTGAGAAATCCCTTAGGAAAATTCGGCAACTAACGGTGTCACATATAAATTCATAAAATATTTTCATGATAATAAAAGTGGTA
Organism: Viscum album; assembly: GCA_963277665.1. Classification (NCBI taxonomy): domain Eukaryota; kingdom Viridiplantae; phylum Streptophyta; class Magnoliopsida; order Santalales; family Viscaceae; genus Viscum; species Viscum album. The sequence goes on from OY728156.1 coordinate 1,817,913,398, forward strand.
TCCCATATATTTTTAAATAATATGGATAGTAATTGTATATTCAATTACATATCCCAATATATTCCAATGGAAGTTAAAAAGGAATAACATAAAAAGAGTGCTTGAAAAAGAGAATGGTGGTAGATTCTCTTACCTTATAGAGTGACTCATAAAACATGATGGTTGGGACCTTGGGGGATTGATCACACCTTGGGATGACTCCTAGGGAGGTAAAACATCTAGATATTCGAGAATGATGATTTTTTATTGAACGGAATGAAATAAATGGATGGGTATTTATAGAAAATGTGAGTGAATTTTTTATTAATTTCTGAGGACACCTCAGTAGTGGTTGATGAAAAACCATGGGCTCGCCCATGGTATTGGACACATGGGACACCTCATATTATATTTTAATTAACATAGGTCGACCATTAGTTTATATTAATTATTATATAATTTTGATGACACCAAAAATACCTAAAACTAAAAACTATATTTTTATAATTCACAAAAAACTAATGTATTTTATAAAATTCTCATAAATTCAGCATAAACTAATATAGATATTCTGAATTAAAAAATGACATTTATTTTATAATAATATTTCAGTAAATATGAAAATTTTAACTTTTATCAATATAATAATTCTTTATTAAACAATATATCACACATATCCATTATAAAATGTATAGTGAAATTTTCAAGACTTAAAAAACATAAAATTATTTTGTCATTTGTAATTATAGAAGAGTGTTTTGATAAGACAATTTCATTATTATAATCATTAATAAAACATAGGATCTATATAATAATTTAAATCTCTCTCAAATGTGCAATTATAACATGAAAAATTAATTTATCAAATTCATCATATTTTTAAGAAAAACTAAACTCAAATACGAAATAGTTGATATAAAATTTTATTTATACTTTATCAGATGATGCAACTATTCTATTGGCCAAATTATTATTCATTAGTGTAACATTACAATTCCAAAGGCACAATTTACTATTCACTATGAAAAATTATGTTGATCATATCATACTCTAAATATCTTTTTGATCGTAACTTTTTTTGTCAGTTTTTCATAATTCAAATGATAGAAGCGGCAAAAATATGTCTACTGTCTGGGTTTGAACTATCTTCTATAAGAAAGTGTTTTTTCTTAGGGGATCAATGTTTCATTCATTCTATTTATTTTTAAATACTTGTGGAGTTATATTGTCCCTTAAATAGACTCATAATGTGTATTTAGGTTTGAATCATGTACTTGTTTTTGTAATCTAACACTACCATGTCTATATGATCATCCCATTATCCACCTACTTCATGGGAAAACTCATATCATTCTCTCAAGTATGTGTATCTTCTTATCAGACTATCCATTTTTCTTAACATGGTATGTTGTTTTCATACATTTTGGAGTCCATATGTCCCTCTATAATCCCTATAAAAACAATGACTTTAAACATGTGTCTTTATCTCATAAAATGCTCAAGGGAACTCTATGTAAGAATAAAATCACATAAATATAATGATTTCCCTTATCCTCTACTGAATGTGTCTCTCATGTTAGAAAAATGTGGAAAAATTCATTGGTTGATAAAAAACCACCTAGGGGTTATCGTTGATCCTCGGGTTTTGGTAAACAATTCACTATGTCCATCATGATTTTCTCCCCCCTGGTTGTAAGGAAGCCCCTCTGCAGTCTCTCATAGATGAAAACATGGACTAATATACTCATATAATGGGGTTTCATGGTTATCTCCTAAAAATGTATCAGGAAAATAAAATTCCATTTCACATATGGATCGTGCAGATAATATGAAGGGAAACATAAAATTTAACAATGCAAAAGATCACAAATACGTGTTCAATACCAATCACATTTAGTAATAAATTTCATATCATAATATATTAGAGTTTGATCGACATCATAGACAGGACTAAATTACACACCACATCCATGTCAAAAACTCCCATATGTCCCTATTGTCTTGGCCTGGTGTTGAGGACCCCACTCAGGCATCTGGTTCCATTATCATGTTTTTCTTGGCCTCATAATCGAAGATTTGACACAAAACTGCTATATATTTCCTATATTTTCACATTGATTTCACAATCTCTGGGCAATTTGGAATTAATTTTATAATTCAAAACCACCACATAGTTGAAATATTATGGTCCCCCTTATATCATAAAATTTTTCGATTATCCCCTCATCCACTTAGCCTATCTATCAACTCTCTAAAAAAAACCACAATATTTGTCTTCCTTCTACTGGAAGTATCACTATAAGGTCTATTGGTAATTTGAATAATTATCATGACTCAATACATTTACCTAATCTTCATTTCCATCAAGACCCTTTTAATAACATTCATGATTCATGTTGTGTAATTCAATTCTACCATCATGCTCTATTGATACTGTTGAGTTCCTAAGAAGTATCCAAATCAATTGTGCCGAGAAGGAACTCCAAATTTAAAAGGCCCTTGATGTTTTTCAAAGTCAATCCTTTATAAAAAATATTCATTATTACCTACCACCATTATATGTGTCCCTATAGCATAGAAGTCATTAGTTTCACCTTATGATCCTTCAGGATATCCACTAGGTTGAATATCCTCTCAATAATCGAAATACAGTCATATTCATCCAAAGGGCCTGAACATTCCTATAAATATAGAAGATTGTGGATGAAAAAATATTGAACATAGATGAACACATACCATGGTGTATGGACTTCTGTATGGGGTGGGCCTACTTCCTGCACCAGTGGAGTAAGTGTGGGAATGTGCTTAGAAGAATCTTGGTCTACTTGAGGTGCCTTGAAACTTATTTGAAGTGGAATATTCTATAGAAGAATTATAATTATGAAGATAATAATTATTATTTGCTCTGTGGGATCACACAAAGGCTTCCTTATGAGTCTTTACTTATCTGGTGGTATAACTCTTTCATCACTAACCCTGGCCTTCATTCCTACATGTTACTCATAGACATCATATCTATATACTAACACAACAACATGTCCAGTTCAAATAATTAATTCTAATATATATATATATCACATAGAATAGAAAATATATATAATAGACTAGAGAAATGTGTTCATCACTCAATGTGATTTCAATCAACTTTTATAATAATAAAAAATTCCACTCTTCTAGAAACCCAGAGGACAACTATAAGTGTCCTCCAAGTATTATCCCAGTCCACCTACATGAGTCCCAACCACCCTATATCATATAAACCCTATCAAAAATCAATTAAATGTGATAAAACAAGTTAGTGAGACCAAATTATTTGTTACCATTTTTTTACATCCAATCCCAAACCACTGGGTTCGATCCATAAGGCCAAATTTCCGCATAAACACATCCATGTACCCAAGAAGTTTTCGATTATCAGTGAGGGTATTAGCCCGTTATTGGGGATACTATACCTTATATATCATTTCATAGTACTGCTAATATAGAATAATCAATATAAATAAATAATCATAGTAAACATTTGGAGACAAAAAAAATATAATACATTTAAAAATTTCTCCCAAAGTAATAAGTTTGTCACTGATTATGAGCAAAAGATATGTGGCTAAATAAATTAATTAAAATCTATGAATCCCTATATAGTATATCTCGTACCTATATTGTTTTTTTGAACCTCTACTTATCCATCCACTCTAGGCCCCTTTCCCTTTTTCAGATTCCTCATTAAATATATGAGATCATCGAAATTTCCATGTTGGGTATTCATATATGACTTATTAGGACATATCTAAAGATTATTTAGAAAGTGTTCTCAAGTAAAAAAGTGTATGAAAATAATATAACAATAAATAAAAAAACCAAAACCAAGTGACTATGAGAAAACCAATCCACCCTGATCCATAGATATACCTTCTTTAGCTCTATTATGAAATGAAATTCATGGTATCATATGCTACCACAACAAGCCACAATTGTTGTAGTCATATCACTCAGTATCATCCAGGTATTAAGCAAATAATTTTCTCGATATCTACTAGGTATCATGTGGTCAAACCACTCAGTATCCACTACTCCAAAAGTAATGTAGTCATTTGAATATGATGGTAACCATGACTCTTATTATCTTAAGAGAATAAAGTGTGTTATTTCAGTGACATCCACTTGACATTGGGTGATCAAACCCATAATCCACTTGGACTCAAATGCAAAATTCCATTATATCCACTAGTAGTCATGGTTCTCAGCATTTTGTATACATAACACTCAACTTTTTCTTTGAATCAAGTATGTGATGTCATCATCATCAACTTGGAATCGAATACAATGGAATCTACATGGCCTCTAGAGACATACACATTGGTATCTTCTAGGCCTTAATTATAACACTTGACATCCACAAGGCATCAGTATATCCCTATCCAATGAATTTTTCTAGCCTTAAAATCATAAAAATTGTGTGAACTTCCTCTCTAAGGGATGATCATGTCACGATGGTCAACCTACATTAGGAATCATGAACAAAACCACCAAATGAAAACATAACATGGTATAAAACATAATAAATAATCTCACATAATCATGATTAAATGTGGAAACATAAAATAAAAGTGTCAATTATCTAAAATAAAAAATAAATTATGAGGATACTAATTTCATACCATCTCATATAAGGTTCATATGGGATAAAAAACACACATGTGATCATAATCAATCATGTAAAACACAGTTGCTATACCATGGGAAAATGTGTAAATCAGATTCCCAAATAGATTAAAATAACCAACAAATTCATTCATAATTGTTTTTGAGGTTTGATGATGGTTTCATCACCTGAACAAAATATATACACCAACGTGTGGGAGGTGAACTCTATAGAATATAAATATATTACTATGGATTATAAAGATGTCACTATGATACGGGATGAGATCACTATGGAACAAAGGAAGGTCTTGTGGAATTGAATTAGCTATATCACACTCTTTTGCAGTGTAAATCTGTTTTATATACTGTGTACTTTCTTTTGAATCCCTTTAGTTCTCATAGGACTCGTTCAATGAAGAGAACATTAAGGTATAACTAGGGAACTACTAGAGGTCTATTCTTTGTGAAAACCCCTTCAAAGATAACTCATTAAATCCCATAAATGATTTTAAAGATGAAGGATACTCTTTAATTAAAAAATGTTCCTTTTAAATCAACATCACCAAATACCAAATGTATAGTTACCCATTTATAACTAACATGGAAAGAGGTATCATGGAATGGTCCAGGCCACCATAGTGCATCCTTCCTCGAGCATCCTCCCATAGTGAAGTCTATGGTATAATCCATAAGGAATAATATCACCATGGTGTTTCCCATAAGGTTTTGGAATGTCCCCCATAGTAATTACAATGAAAAAACCACTTCACCATGATGTACCCTCTCTACTATGGCATGGTTTTAATCATTGAGGTGTAGTGACCCCTATTTTTGAAGTATGATTTCTGAAAATAATCTTAAGCCTCATTATATTTTTGAAGGCCCTATTTCCATTACAGAGACAATGAACCCATTCAGGAAACAAAAAAAATAATATTTCTTTAATATTGGTGGAAAAAATAAATCATGTTTTATACATTAAAAAATTATTTTTATACTTTTATATAATGTCAAAAAAAACACATACAAAAAACATTCAAAATATTGATTTTAACCCTTTGTAAAAAAACTAAAAAATAGTTAAAATAGACATTATAAATAGTTGAATCATAATTAATAACATTATTTAGGTATTTCAGATAATATAAATATGGAGTAGATATAGTTTAAAATATTTAAAACAATGTTTTAAAGGAAAATCTCTTACCTGAATTTATCTCTAGTATTGTAATTTTTATAACTAATGAATAATAAAATTATATAAGTGTTTTGATTTATTAATAACCCTTTCCATGCTCATTTGATTACTATTATTCCTCTTATATTATTTATTACCATGTTTTATTTAGTCCCTAAAATACATAAGTTCATGTGTGAAGTTTTGGGGTCATTTGGTTTATAGCCTCAAGAAAACATGATTATGTTGATCGTGTTCAATGGTGCTATTGTTCCATTACCTGTATAATCATTAATTTTTTATAATTATCATATTTATACATTACATACACTTTTAAAAAACCTTTAAAGTCACTCATGAAAAATGAATCATGTATTTTCATGGAGATGGTAGTCTATACATACACATGAACAACATTTTCATTTTTCTACTGAGTGGATAAGAAATAAATTACTATATATTTATATATTATAATTAGTAAAATGTTATAAATTTAATATTTATTCACTATTTACATCATTATTACCATCAAATGAAGTTGTAAAGAAAAATTAAATTGCAACACTTCCTGTAGGTGGTATTCCATATGTATGCATGTGGGAAGTCATCAATTCCCAATGAATGGTGCAGTAATAGGTTGAGTAATATATTCTATAAATTAAATTATAAATATTATATAAATTTAATTTAATTTTCTTATTTATTATATAATTTTTTTAATTTTTTTATTCATTTGAAGAAAAATTAAATACATCACTTCCTGGAGGTGTTAGTCCACACATACGCACGAGCAATGATTTCATTTCCCATAATATTGAAAAGGAGATGAAAAAAGGAAGTAATATTATAATAAAAAAAATTATGTTTATATATGATTATTATTTTATTGTTTCATCATGGTTATGTAATATTTCAATAATTCAGATGAAAAAATAATCATGAAACTCTCAGATAATATTTATATGTCTTATTTGAAAAAACTCAATTTCATAACAATTGAATCCTTCTAGGTTTGGTATTTCGGTGATACCAAGTCCTCTAGGACATGGATATGTTTGTTGGGGTGAGATTTATTTTTGAATTTTTTGATATTGAGTTATCAAAATGTGTGAGAAAAATAAGATATAAGGTTCCCTTTTATAAGGGAGGGGAGTAACAAACTTGTACATTCTCATAACATTTAAATATTATAAATGTCATAATCATGGTCATGCGGTCAAAAACTATAAAATATAAATTATTATTTCATAAGGGTAAAAATCACATATTCCTATAAGATTTATGCTGTATTTATTTCACCATATCAATAAGTATGTACTGTAATTTATATAATTTACCACTGACTATGGTGAAATATTTTTACCATGGTTACTATTCATAAAGAACAAATTGGATATTGACCTCATTAAAAAATATGAACATCCAAATTAGAAAAATGTAATAAACTTTTGAAGAATAAATTTTTTGATTTTTTTAGATGTTACTATTGATATAAGTGTGAAAAAGGTAGAGAAAAGTTGTTTTTTTATAGAATTGTGTTTTAAGCATAAAAATGAACTTATACGAATATAAAATATAATTTTTATTAATATATAATTATTTATATTTTTTAATCAAAATTTGATAATATAAATTTAAACAGAAATCTAAAATACATTGTGAATTTTAAATTTCTTTATTTAAAAAAATAATATGTTTTTTAAAAAATTGATACTTTTCACACTTAACTGAAAAATAAATTTCTTCAAAAAAATCCAAAAATTAATCCTTTTAAAAAATTGGTATGATGATATTAAAAATAAGGGTCATTTTATAAATTTTAATTTTATAAAATATAAAATATTATCTTTTAAATGAAATTATATAGTTCATATAAAAAAATTTAATTAAATAAAACTATTCCTTTTTTTACTAAACACTTTAATAAAATTATTTATAAAACTATGATGAATATGAATCCTTAAAATGAATTCTTATAAAAAATAATGTTAATATATTTCATTAATTACTTTGTTTTTCACATTCTTACCCATGTAGGAAATTATGTCCCCGCAATTTTATTCATTACATAAATAAGTGGGAGTATTTTTCCTGTGCAGATTTTTATGTTGTTCGTTTTTCTTATTTAGTAATATTGTTCTTACGTAAAATCATTACCAAGTGAATCAACTTATTTAGTAATACATTATCTCTATGAACTAAAATCTAAACTATATTTTCTTTATGGGAAATATGTTCATCCAATTGTACCACCTAGGGACTCAAAACATTAGATGCATCATGTATATATATCTTATGAAAAGAAACATGAAAAACATCATATACTTGAGATAGTCTTAGTGATAAGGCTTCTTGGTATGAAATAAAACCCACTTCTTCCAGAATTCCATTTACCAAAATGAACCATGAACTAAAATTTCCCTTTTATAAAAAATTGAAACACTTTTATAAGAAGGTACTTTACAAAAAAGACAAGATCAGCAACCTCAATCAGAAGGTCTTTTCTCCTGTTATCTGTATAACTCTTTTTTGTACTCGGGGTTTCCAACATATGTGTTAAATCATATTTACCTTCTAATCCATCTCTTCTATCAACTAAATTCCCAAAACAACCTTTTTCTAACTTCATCCCTATATATTGGACTTCTACACTACTTTCTGTATAATGGCTCAAAAGGTTCCATCTATATACTTGAATTAAAAATGATATTATCAAAAAAATCACCCAATAAAATATCTTGATCAAAAATTACATTATAATCCACTGATTAATATTAAATAATTTCATCCCATGTATGAATTATTAATTCTCAAAGGGGATGAAAATTCACTGATTAATTAAAATCATAAACTATAACCAAAATTTCATTATTAATTCATGATTTATATGGAAATATTACCACAAAATCCATGGATATATTCTCCAATTTCCATTCAGACACTGAAAATATTAAAATAAACTTATTCATAAGTACTATATCGTCATTAACATGTAGAAAAGTAAAACATTTCAAGGTGAAATATGAAATGCGTTTCTTCATAACTTCACTCTAATAATATTCTTAAAGGTCTCTATATATCATAGTACTTCTGGGATTAACTGATCATGAAGGTCTATAAGATTCATTTAACTGTTCTTTCTTCAATTATGAATAAATTAGAACATGTAACCTTTTTCCTAATATGATGACACCTTCTTTATCAACATTAAACTCAACCAACATATCCTTTTAAACTAATCCTTATCTTTATTAAAAACCTTGATTATCCTTCTAATCCTCATTAATTATTTCATAAAAATAAAATTTCACAGATACATTAGCTAAAACTGAAAAAATTTCTACATGGATAATTTTATAGACATCATTCATTAAATAATTTACCAAAGGATCATTGGTAATTAAACATTATTTTTTCAACATAGTGAATCATCTTCCTTGTTTTCACTACCTGGATAATAGTAAATCATGAAATCATAATCCTTTATAATTCCCATCTTTCGTATTTACTTTATACTAAATCCTTCTTGAGTGAATATATAATTTAAACTTTTTTGGTGAATATATATTTCACATTTTACCTTATGTAAACATTTGTAGAAATTTTTTATAATTAAAACACACCTCTCAAAGATCGAAATTATTCATATGGTAATTATTCTCATGGGGTATCAATTGACATAAATCAGATGAAATTAGTTGATCATAATAAATTAAGACCTATCCATGTCCCTTTTAAAAAGAATCAATATAGATAAAAAATTTCCCATTTCATATTGATAAGGGCAACACTGCATCACTAATCAATATTATTTTCAATTATAAAAATCATATATTACCTTAAATTTTCTAGAATAATTTATTCATTTTTTGAGTTAACATAGTTAGAGGGATAGATAATCTAGATTGGTTTTAAAAAAACGATGGTAATAACTTCATAATCCCTGATAACTTTTAATATTTGCGTCATTTTTAGGACTTGTCCACTCAGAAGATTCTTTAGTTTTAGTAGGATAAAAAAAATTTATCTTTAGAAACAATATTCTCATTGAAATAAATCTATTGTAACCAATATTCACACTTACTGAAAGTTCTTTATATCTTATTTTCTATAAAAGTGTGTAATAAAATCCTTTTGTGTTTCTCATATTACTCATGAATTTTATAAAAACCCATAATTTGTTCATTGATAACTATAGAAAATTTATCTAAATACTCATGGAAAACACTATTCACATGATCTAAAAATATAATGGGGGATTCATCAACCCAAAAGTAATAACCACAAACTCATAAAGCCAATAACATATACAAAATTGTTTACTCAGAATTTCATTGTCCTTCACCTTCAGATGGTGATACCGATACCCAAGAAAAATATTTCAAACACACTAATCTCCTTGAAACTGGTTGAACAAATTATTTATATAAAGCAAAATATACTTATTCTTAGTAGTGATGTTATTGAGTTATCTATAATAAATGAAAACTATCATGGGACCATCCTTATTTAAACAATTAAAATAGAATATACCTAAAAAGAAGTTATTTGGTGGATGAAACCCTCATCAAGAAACACCAATCAATTACTTTTCAATTCTACCCACTCAACTAAAGCCATTCATTATAGTGGTTTTGAAATTGGATTAGTATATGTTACAAAGTAAGAGTAAATTCAACCTTCTAATTAGGAATAAAACCAATAAAATCATTAAAAAATATATCCATATATTCATTCACTAGGGGAACATCATTATTTTGGAATGTCCCTTTTTTACAATATATTGAAGATAAATTTCACTCCCATATTTAATCAATTTCTCAAATTCATGATATATTATCAAACCTATGAACTCATTATTATATATTAATTTTAAATCACTTTGAAAATTTAATATCATAACATTATCTCTGAAATATATGATATAATGATAAATTAAATGAAAATACACAACCAAAATAACATAAAACTTACACTAATTAAGAAAACATGGCTTCAATGAAAAGAATATTCCACATATAATAACAGGAATATTTCTAAAAATTCATGTTTCATTTATGCTACCCCAGAGATCTTTTACCAAAATTTATGATATTATTTCTTGATATAGTATTTCTATTTTACCATAAAATATCCTAGAAATAAATGAATGTGTGGATCAAAAATAAAAAAATTATACTTGAATAATCTAAATAAACAAATAATGTACCTAACACAACTTCATTTGATGTTCTATAATATTCTATTATGGAAAAGTACATTTCCAAACTTTTTTACTTTTGATCTTGATGATTCCCACCTTGAGTAAGTAATTTCTGAGACGAATTACAATTATGGCGCAAAACACTGCAACTAAAGCATATCACTCCTTACTGACTAATTTTTTTCCCATTACTAGTCTAGTCAAAAACCTTTTCCATTTATTTAAGAGCCAAATAACCAAGATTACCACTGTGGTTACACTTTATTGATCTTAATTGACTTTCATTAACATTTATTTTACCACATTTGGAACATTTCATGGGGTTTCCTCCAAATTTATTTGTTGACTAATTCTATATTTTATAACACCTTGAATACTTATTACTCATATTTTCAATGACTAATAAGTGTCTGATAACTCCATGTCAACATTTTTAGTGAGATTAACAACATCTTTAAAACATTTATATTCCTGTTAAGACAATTATATTTCTAAAAAATTTATACCAGTTAAAAATCTATCAATATTATTATAATGTTAAAGATTTGAATTTGGTTCATACCTAGATAAAATAATAAAATTTACCTCCAAAGTGATCATTTTGTCTTTATAAATTTTTATCAACTCCCAAAAATTCTTTTTTATTCTAAGATGATGGAATTTATGAATATAATTTTCAATAAGAAAATATTTAAACTATATCCACTCAATGTAATCAATCTCAACATTTTCCATAGTATTTTTAATAAGATAACTCCATCGATTGGCTTCATAATAAAAATGATTAATAACATGTGTTTTTTATGTTATTCCTATACCAAAAATGTAAATATCTTCTCTATTAAATTTCCATCATATTTCATTGAGTCTATAGATCTGAAAATTATCTTAGGGTGTTGTTTTATTAAATTCTACTTTATAGACTTGTTCCAATGCATATAATTAGGTTTATCTCTTTCAAGGTTTCCACTATTAATATCCTATATAAAAGAGTTTAATACTATAATAAAATTCTCTATTACAACCATTAAAGGATGTTGATTTGGAAGTTTATTATCCTCTTAACACCTTCCTTTTTAAGATGTCATGTTTCCTCTATAAAAAACCGTTCTAAACATACATTGATAAGATGAAGTAGTATGTAAATATTCAAAAATTATCACATTATAAAATAACTATAAATTGGATTATCTTTAAATTTTCATTTAAAATTATTCTAACCACTAATTGTATCTAAACCATTACTCAGATACCAAAATATTTACCTTTAACATAAAAAAAATAAAACATTACATGATTAATAATAGTTATTAAACTTTATGGAAAGTTTTTGATATTTTTTTTTATATTTTAAGACAATTACATAAAACTTTACAAATAAAATTAGAAACATTCAAACATTGTAAATTTTATTTAAAAAAATAGAGTTTTAACTTTAAACCCTAGTTTCATTCAATATAATTTTTTATATAATAAAACAAAAATTGTATTTTTTGGTAATATTCAAATTCATTTAAGGAATTTATTTTCATGAATTAATGGATTTTTTAAATATGTAATATTTTAATAAATTATTTTTTGAAAATAATTTTTATTTTCTATAAATTACCATATAATGTTTTATGAAGTCGGAAGAATTTTTATTAGGGTTCCAATATAATTATTGTATAAAAACGTATCATTTATCAAAAAATAATGATTATTATTTTAAAAGTGAAAAATAAGATATTTAGAAAATTATTTTGATAAAATGAATATCATTTTCTAAATCAAAACATTGAAATTATCTAATTGTGAATTTCTTATAATTTCCTAAGACTATAGAATTTTCGTGTAAAAATTAAATACCATATAAATATATGGTCTGTATTATGACATCATAATGGCCCAAAAGTGATGTAATAAATAATATAAAAGGTATATAAAACCAAATATATGTTTTACCTTTAAAATAATTTGATTTGAAATTTAATTTATTTTGTTCATAATTCCATTTGAAATCCTCCAAAACTTATAATATATTTTACGATTTTAAATCCTTTCCTTAAGAGTATGACTCACATCCACTTAAGAAAATTTATTATTTTATTAAGTTCGGCCATTGGCTTTATAAAATAATTAAAAACCACTACCAATTTGTAGAAACCATGGGAAAACCACTAGTAATGTGGGTTGTTTTAGTTATTTTATTATATAGAGTCTAAAACCTATCTTTGGGAAATGATTAAAAATACCCCACCCCTTTCTTATATAATCCCAAATAAGATCCAATTTATATTCTCTAAAATTAATTATAAAACATAATTACTATTTCCTACCCTCCCTATAGTCCCCCCCCCCCAAGTTTCACCATGCTCTGAATAAGCTCCTCCCAATTATTTTGATTCATACCCTCAACTAAGGAATCCTCACTTTTTTTCCATTATTCATGTTTATTTATTATCTTATGAATTCTATTTCCAATTCCTAATATTTGGATATGTATTTCCATGACCCTATTACTTTCCATTTCAAGTATAAATTATGAGATTCCTCATTCACTCCAATTAATTCTTTTTATGAATTATTTTGTGATGTCGTTACACTGCCGAAATTTCACCGTGATTTTTCCATGTTATGACAACTGTGTAGTGAATAAAATACTTATTTCTTATCATGGGTGTACACCTTTATAAACTTATAATTATTTGATCTAGTTATTATAATAATCTGTTTCATAGTCCTTATTCATGGAATAAAATATGATAATGAATGAATCAATGGTATATGATCTATGTGGCACAATTAAGCATTATAATGAAATGAAAGTGACGAGTGCACCTGGAATTATATATCACTCCAATGAATTGGGTAATGTTTATTATCATGTGATATAATTTGGAGATATGGAGTGAACCTGATTATATTTTAGGATTCTTCCTTCATGATGTCTTGGATTTTGGACTTCAGTTATGTTTATAATGCAGTGTTTTAAGTTGTTTCCACATTTCCCAAGTTATGATAATATTGTTATATCATGTCCTATTATTCATGTTAATGATTATAACACATTTTATTCTACCATTGATACACCTATTTCTTAATATGTATCAACTTATGCCCTATTTATTCCTTTATTGAAATTTATAGCTGGCCCATTTCTTATGTATTTCCCCAGGTTATCCCATGGAAATTTAAAAGCCAAGGAATCTTAGAGCCTATTAAAAATGATTTCAAGAATTTGGTTATATCTCATGTTAAATATGTTATTCTATGTACCCAAATCTCAAATACACTATACTTATAAATAATTTGGGTTGTATTATATGTACTTCTATGTAATAAATCATGAATTAATGTGAAATAAAGCATAGTGTTATTATATGAAAACTTGTAAATTATAGAGCCTCAAATGATTTATAGTATAAATATGGTCATAAAATTGTTTTTGGGATTTTTTTAGGTCATTTTAACCCTTATATTCTTAGTTTAACCCCAGTAAACACCTTTTTACCTTAACCAAGGTAATTATTTTCTATTGTTTTCACTATTCATTATGGTAAAAAATTAATATCATGTTATTAGATAAAGTAAATTAATATAATTACAAACATGAAATCCATTTTTTCAAATTGATTTCACAAAAGTGATGGAATTTAATTTTAAATTAAATCACAGATGTGATGAAAGAGTAGTTTTCTAAATAGGAAATTCCTATAAGTATAGAATGTTTTAATATCAAAATTCAATATGAAAAATATTCTAACAAAATAAATTGAATAAATTTTAATATAATTTAACTAATTTTACTTAAAAAAAATTTAAATTATTATTTTACATTGTAAATAACATAAATGAAAATGAATTATTTATTAAAAATCAATATTTTCCCTATTCATCAAAAAATTAATATTTTCAAAAAAACCAAACAAACTCAACCTAAGATAATTTTGATTTGATGATTTTAAAAATGAATTTCATTTTACTAAATAAATTTTCTAAAATTGTTCAAAAATAATTTTAAATTATATTTTCAAAGATAGACTAAAAATATTTTTATAAAAATATAGTTTTTTAGAAAATCCTTTTTTCTCTTTAAAATGGTTCTTATTTTATTTTTAACCAATATATAACCATTGAATTTTTTTTATACATGTGTAAATAATATAATTTTTTTAATTTATTTTGTATGATTCATAACCTCCAATATAACACATTGTTTATAATGGTCATGCTTAAATAATAATATTTTAATATAGAATCATGTTTCATTTAAACATGATGTTTTGTGAATTTCATGATATCAATGAGATTGAATTTATTTAAAAATAAATATATCATAAAGTATCTGGGTGTTACATTATATTCTAATCTTGGTGTTTTGTTTCATAGACACAATCAAACATGGCGTTCCTCTTTTAAAGTCTCAAGGGGTTACCTTTTAACACATTAAAAAAATTCTGCCCCTCCAATTTAATCTTGATCCTAGTAATAAAATGATTAAAATTTGAAAATAACTTATTTTTAAACCAACATCATAAAAGTGGTTAATAAAACTTCTTCTTGATAAGAGATAATAGGAAGTATGATGGAAATCTAGAATAACAAAATACTAGGTTTCTATGTAGGATAACATTAGTCAGAAATGAAAATGTGGAAATGGAGGACAATACTAACACCAAAGGATTAATAAAGACTGATAGAGATCATGGTCAGGGTAATGTTAGCCACTAAATATCCGTAAATCTGTGATGAGTTAAAAGGCCATTCATTCAACATAAATGAGATTAATAGGACACAATTTTAGTATCAAGATCATTTTCCTGATGATGAGGGATTTTATTACCATTATGATAGAAAACACTCGAAAATATACTTACAATTTCATCCTTTTTTTGTGATTCAATAAATTTCTACTCCATCTATTACTCCACGAAATGAATATCTAATAGGAATCTTTAGGTCGGTAACATTTAAAATATCATCAACTAAATAAAATAATGAAAATTGATTCCTATTTTATTTAGGTTTTTACAAGAGAAAAATGGTTAGAACACATTATCCAATAACACCCAAATATTAAAATAATCCATTCCATAAATTGTTAACCTTAAGACTCATCCAAAATATGTCTGACCAAATTCAATGTCCAAAAATTTATTAGATAGTTCACTAAATCAAAATTATATTCTCTAAAAAATATAAAGTGGTTCTTAATGTCACATTCCAAATATGTTATTACCTTAATCACCATAAAACCTTAATAAAATCATTAATTTTTCAAAGAGTAAAATATCATGTTGTTTAATATATTCTGTAAATCCAATAATGCAGTAAACTCCAAAAAACATAAGATAAACTAACAAATCACTAACCAACTTTAATTTTACCAATAAAATCCCATAAAAATTTATTTATCATTATAATCCAAACATATATCATATATTAAGGGTTATCCTCTCTTAAACATGTTCTTTACATGAGGTTCAACTTTTCACTAAATCAATTTTCCTGGTCAGTGATACCATTCAACATATGCTCTCAAATACTTTATGAAATAGTACTTCAGTATAATAATTATTCATTTAATGATTCTTATAACAAGAACATCATTAATTTAATACTTATACAATATATTTCTTCAATCCAAGTGAATGAAAATTAATCATTTCAAGTTGGATGTTTCAATAACATATGATTGACCATAGTACCTTCGATTATTATGAAGTATATTCCATTGATGCTAGGGGTATTCATTTTCGTAGTACCCCATCACCTTACATTTGAATAATTGATCATTGGAAACTTATATTTTCCTTTTCAATCATTTTAATGGTGTAATTTCTCCCCGAAATTATAGAGAACACACTTTACCTTCAAGAATGTACCAGCATGTTTGTTTCCATAATTATCACATGGGGAAAATCTTTCTTTACATTCATCCCTTTATCTATTTTTCTCTTCCATCCTATTCTTCTCTTACTTATTTTTGAATCCAAAATACATGGAGAATTATTTCTCTATATTGATATCACATGATATTATTTCTTCTAATGATGATAATTTTTGGTAGAATAGTTCCCTTAGAAGAATTAGATTAATCACATCAATGAACTGGTCAATCTTTCACTTTAGATTTTGTACATAGTACATAGCATGACTTGTTAACCTTATAATTTTAGATTCATACTTAGAAACATTTTCATCATCCTTTTTTTATATTCCGGAATTTTCTCTCCATATCATCTAATTTCTCATTTAGAAAATACTTTTCTAATAACAATACCTTTACAACTGGCATTCCATGTTTTTTATTTCTTCATCATCATTAGTGTTTTGAATCAATGACCACCATCAATCTACATATCATGAGAGGTGATATATATACATGGAGACTTTCTCTCTTTCATTTATTCCCAAAGTGATAATTGTCTTCTCTATGGAACATACCTATTACTTAGCTACAAATAGATTTTTTCCATTGAATGATGGTGGTTTTTGACACATGATGGAATCTAACTTTGTACACCACCTTGTGGATCAACAGGTTGCTCCGTATGAGCAAGGTTATTTCTTATAACATGAGTCATCTATACCTAAAAAGTTATAATTTGATCAATTCTAGTTGTGTCTCTATATCTATCTTCATTATATTTTTCAGGAGGGAAATCCCAACATGCACTATGTGAATTGATGTAGTTTATATTCCTTCCACTATGAAACATTTATAAACAATGTAATATAATACATTAGTTCATAACATTACAAAACAAAATTTATAATCTCAATACTAGAGAAATACATAACTTAAATTGAAAAATTTATTCATATCCAATCTAATAATCATAAACATTGTTTCTTTAGGAATGTTTTTAAATCATATAAATAATTCCAAATCCTTCATAATGGTAAGTAATGAAAATGGGAATTATCTATAGAATATCCCATCAGAGTCTCAAACCGGGTGTGCAGTAAGTTTTTTTCATATACAAAGTGATGATCAAGCCAAAACACAATTCACCCTATTTAGAGTTATTAGCTCAAGGAATAACTATTTCAAAACCACGTCCACTTACATAACCTAGAGAGGGATTTATTTCTAGTAAAAAAATATTCCCTAAATTAACAAAACATTAAGATTATGTTTTATAATTATACTCAATTTATGTCATAGGGTTATCTTCCTAAATCAATGTTTTCTTAAATATAGTTCCCATTTTTTCTATTAAACATCCTATGATAGTAATTATAATGACCATGACTCTAATAACTCAGAGTCGGAGTATACTTCATTATATTGGAATAGGATACAATGAATTATATACCAAAGTACTGAATAGTTTATTAGTCTTGGTAAACTAGATACATACATGATATTCACATTATAATTAAAACATAGAATACAAAAAAATGTTTACATTTAGGATTCCATTATTCCTTATAGGGTATCCCTACATATCAATAAAAAAACACTTCCTGGTATCTTGTGAAAAATAAATCATAATAAAGGGGTGAGCGTAGTTGCTCAATAATGGAAATACTATAGTGGAATCTATCATGAATAAATAATCATTATCGATATAGAATGTTAAATAACTGGAACATGTTTTATTTAATCAATAAATTGAGTATAATATGGAAGAAATAAATGATAATAAAACAAATTAATATAAATAATCTCATAAAATTGAAACTTATCCATGGATATTATAACTAATGGAATAATCACATGTACAATAGTAAATGATCTCATAATAAGGGAATTAATTATGTTAGACATCTAAAACTATGATGACCTTTCAAAAGACAATGTTAATCTATGGGTAGGAACCAATCTAATTTGTCGAACTCATTTGTCTCATGAGACATGCTGATACATTGAGGGGTTATCTATAACCTGACCGCCCCAATAAAATACTTAGTAAAATTTATTCCTTATATTAATGGGTGAAACATAATCAACATAAACATTAACATTGGAAAAATAACATATGAAATGTTTATAGATACACTAATCAAATAAAAATTACCAGAAAACATCAAAAATAATATGGTGCATTGTAATAAAATTTTACATTCTCAGTGAAACTGTTCATAAACTATAAAAATATAGAATAAGGATGATATAAATACAATGTATCCCTTGTGGATCATGAGTAAAATAAATGCTGATGTTGTTTATTAATAGAAACACCATAAAAATTTAATTAAAAAAATTCTTGGGGAAAGGATCCTTTTCACATTGAGAATTAATATTAAAAAAAATAACTAAAAATTTTGAAAATAAATTTAGATGAAAATAACATTTGAAAACTTGTGAAATTAACTTTCCAAATATGAGTGATAATGATGGTAGGAAACTATTTTTCTATTGTACATGTTAAATCAAATATTCATTTCACATTTTTGGTAAAATTTGAATGGGAATTATTTTGAAAATGATATGAAGATTCCTTTCAAAAAAATTGAAAAGGTAAAAATGGGTAAAAGTTTAATAAATAAATCATTTGTAAATGGTCAAAAAAACATTTTAAAATATTTTTAGAAAACATGGGTTTTGATGAAAAATGAATTCCAACCAAAGAGAAAAATAAAGTCATATTTTTATAAAAACGTTTTCTTTTTAAGTACCAAATAGTGGGAAAGTGATAATTTTACTTGAAAATTTAAGGAAAAAATTTATTATAATAAAATTTATTTATATTAATATTTAAATATCAAATAATTCCACCAAGTAAGACTTGTATGAAAACAACAACAAATAAGGAAGGGATTGTGAAATAAAACCTTACCACTTTGGTAAAATATGAATCATAAGAACCATAAAAGAAATAACCTAAAATGAAATTATGATAATTATATTAATGATATAACATATCAACGGGTAATTATATTTCCACAAATTAATAAATAAGTGGTCAATATGGCCTATGTCTCACAGAAGTAAAAGTGAGATGAGAAACCCTTACCTCATATTGAAATTCCTTTTTATGTTCCCAAACCTCCAATATAATAAATATATGTTTATTATAAATATATCATAGAACCAAAATCATATATATAATACCATATATGATTTATTAATAGTCTTTAATTACCTATTTATTAACATTTCTTTGATAAAATTATTATTTCGTATTTTAGTTGCTTCATTTTTCACGTATGTTTTAGTTTGGAAGTTTTAGTACTTTTAATTTGGTCACAGTTAAGTCATATATAGAATTTTAACAATGATATAATTTTCATATTTATTAATTATATATATAGTAATCTATTTAAGTTATATTGATAAAATGTATTATATCATTCATGGAGATGGTCGGCCATACAAATGCATGAATGTTGTTTCAATTTTTCCTCATACTTGAAACGAAAGTAAAATAAATACAAATTCATATTTATAAAAAAATTATTATTTCATATATATATCATTAATATTAATCAAATTCATCCTTATTACAATATATGTAAAAATAAAATGAATAACATTTCACATCGCTTTGTGGAGGCGGTAGTCCACATGTACGCTTGAGCAATGTTATTATTTTCCAATGGATTGGAAGATGATAATTTAAGTGTGATATTATGTTTAAATAATTGTTTTTATATAATAAATATCAAATATATTTATTAATTTTAACCTTAATAACATCCATATAATGTGTAAACGTAAAATGAATCACACCCCCTCATGATGCAGTAGTTCGTCATACACACAAGTGACGTTATCATATCCCATTTGATGGAATTGGAAATAGATTTTGGTTATAACATTACCATAATAACATCTTAGAATATATTGAATAATTTTTTTATTATATTATCATCTTTTAACAATATTATAAAATGTTGTAATAAGAAGTTAAATGAAAATTCATAGTTATGAACATTACTTATTCTTTGGGAAACCTCTTTAGGATTAAGATAAAGCTTTTATAGATTAGATTTATGATATGAAAAAGTAATATGTTGTGGGGGTTATATTTAGGAATGTATTTGGGTAGGTATTTTCCAAACCAATGGGTTTTGGAAGTGTGAATGAAGGAGGATAATGGGTGGCCTTTTATAAGTGGGGGAGATGACCCACATGGAATTTATTAAAAGATAATGATTTTTCCATATTTTTCTCATGAAAAAGCCTCTAAAATGGGTAATTATAGAACATTATAGATTATAAGATATAAATATTTCAATAAAATGGGTTTTATAAATGTTTTTATTTCATTTTAAACCTTATTGTCTTACTATAACCTCATAGTAAAGCCATTATTACCTTAACCGTGGTAATTAATTTTTCGTGTTTTCAGTGTCCATTATGGTAAAAAATTAAGTTAACCATATTAAATAATAAAAAATATGTTGATTCCAAATATTAAATCCATTTTTTCGAATTAAACTCATATAAATGTCTTAATTTAATTCAAAACTATACCATAGATGTGAAGGAAGAGTGGTCTTCCAAAGAGAAAATTCTCATAAGTATATAATGTTTTAATATAGAAATTCAATATGAAATTGATTCCATTGACCTAAATTATTTAAATTTTAATATTATTGAACTATTTTTACTTTAAAAAAAATTAAAATTAAAATTTATCATTTTAAAAAATTTAAATAAAAATCCAATATTTATTAAAAACAGTATTTTTCATTATTCATAAAAAAAGACTAATCTTTTCTAAAAAATCCCAAAAATTCACCATAAGATAATATCAATATTATTATTTTAAAAATTAATTTCTTTTTATAAAATTTATTTTCTATAATTTCTAATAAATAATGTTAAATTATTCTTTCAAAGCACGACTAAACCACTTTTTTTTCAAAAATAGTGTTTTTTATAAAATATTTATTGCACTTTTAAATGGTTCTTATTTTATATCTAATAAATTGATAACAAATGAATTTGTTTTATACATGTGTAAAAAATAGAATTTTTATAATTTACTTATTACTATTCATACCCACCAACTTAATGTCTATGTTACAATGCTCATGTTTAAATAATATTATTTTAGTAGAGTATCATGTTTTTTTAAAATTGGTGGTGCGTGCATTGCAAGTTTTCGAAGGGATTGAATTAATTTTAAAATAAATATATCATAAAGTATTAGGTTGTTACATTCTCTTATAATATTATTTTTTTTGTTTCATACAAACAATCAAATAAGATTTTTCTCTTTTAAAATCCTAAGGTGTTACGTAGTCAATCAACATGACTATGTGAGGTCTAACTAGAACACTGTATCTATGTTTTATAATGAAGATCACCTTGGATATCTCAAACCACTCTTTTTTAGATTTATCATGATGTACATAATATATATGATTTATCTTGATATAAGTTTATATACTCTCCTGATTTTTCATGATTTCTTCAATCATGGATGGAAGCATTAAACATTGGACATCCAGCGCATCATCCAAGTGTTTTTTATAAATAGTGAACTCTTCCCCACTCACCTCCTTAGTAGAAAGATTAGACTTTTGGGATTATATCATGTAAGGATTATTTTCATGGTTTAATACAATGATCAAGATCCTATATCATTCATATATGTTAATTTTATATTGGAGATGATGTTTCAATATAATTTATTGTAAGAATTATGTGGTTGATGAATGTTCACATTAATTAAAAAAATAATAGAAGATTTAAGTTCATGATTTTATAAAGAAAGTATATAAGATGATCAAAATTTAACTATTTTTAACCCAATATTTTATAAAATCCAATATCCATTATCATTGAAATTTGAATTTCTAACTCTAGGAAATTCTAGTGGAAATGATCCATATTACCCTTCTAATAATGTGGATGGAGGATATGAAAATTATAAAAAAATATATAGGTATGAGGTCTTACCAAATAAAAAATAGTATCCCTTGATTTTTTGAGTGGGCTCCCCATTCTAGAAATATTATCCATGATTTCCTTAACACTTGACTAAAAAATGTATTAGATTGACTAAAGACATTAACCCCCAAATACATTTGGTTAATTCATACCACTATCATTGTTAAGATTTTCTAACAATTAAAATTTCCTCTAACATGGTCTAAACTAACACTTTAAGTATGGGTTGAAATTAATTCAGATGAAATAGGCCTTTCTGACTTAATATTTCATTGATGGATTTTTTTTTATTATTCATAAACCCGTCTTGTAATTATTTATGTATTTTACATAATTAGTTAACAGTGTTAATTATAAAATCCATTTTTTCACATAATCCAACCATATAATTCAATATATGATTGTTTGTTATTTATTTCATTTATTACTGTGATTGTGATCAAGTATCCCTAAAATAAATCAACATGAAGTGATATAATAAAATATGCGTCATGCTTGTACTTTTTATCTATCATTTTGTTTATTAAGAGAATCATTTAATAATCATTAAACCTAGGGGGAATACTTGAGATGGCCTTAACTTGAGTAGCAATATTCTACCTCTTTCATGTGTATCATTGGGTTGGTTTCACCTCGATACTATATTGAATTGACCTCATGAACCTTGGAGATCCATTATTACAATGCACTTACTTCACAAGTTGGTTAATGGAACCATAAAGAGTGTTTACAAAAATGAAAATATAGGCACTTGTAGCATTAAATAATTAGGATGGACAGATTTCATGTAAAGAATAATTTGAATTTAATAATATTACATTTAAAAACATGAAAAATAATTAAATTAAAGGAAATCACAAATACATGAGGTAATCTATGTTCGTGATCGTCCATGCATGTAATTGGTACACATTTAGTAAAGTAGCACTATTTTAAATCATTCTTAATAATGATAAAACAAACTCAAATAAATAATAAATATTAAATAAAAATAATAAAATTTCAATTAATAATTAATAAGTGTTATGTGATATGTAAAAAATAAAAAAAATAATTAAATTATAAATTATAAATAAATAATTAATGATAAGTAAATAATTAAGGAATAATATCAAAATAAATAATAAATAAATAATAAAAGATAAATATATATATAATATATAATTACTTAATAATATATAATAGATAATATATAATTAATGAATATATGATAAATAAATATATAATATATAACATATAATATGTTAATAATAAATTAATAAAAAATTAATAAAAAATTTATGATGAATAATAAATCAATATATAACAAAAAAGTAGTAAATAATAATAAATCAATACTTAATAAATAAGAATTAAATAAATATTAAATAATATGTTAATAATAAATTAATAATAAATTAATAAATTAATAATAGATAATAGATATAAAATAAATAGTAAATAATATGTAATAACATATATTGAAAATTAAATACATATTAAATAATTAAATAATAATTGAACAATAAAGTAATACTAAATAAAAAATCAATATATAAAAAATAAAAAATAAAAAATAAATAAATTAAAATAATAATAAATAAGTATATAATAAATAATAAATTATATATATATTAGATGTTTGGGTATACAACTACTAGCACACACATACCTCACACACATAGATCAGAATGTCATGTCATCCCCCCCTACTAGGGATAACCCATCCATGAAACCCTTATTCCTTTATATATTAAAAGCCCACATACCATTTTATATATAGAGGCCTAAGGCCCAATTTAATTAAGCCCAATAGGCCCCCACAGTAAATGGCTCAGAGGCTAAGTATTCTTGCTCATGCCTATTCATCAGCGAAGACCTCTGCCTCCCCACTTTTTTATGATCATTGTGTCCCACCCTCTGATATTTCCCTCACCTCACCTCTGCCTTGACCTATGCCTACCAACGACACCAGAGGCATCTACCACATTGAACTTCTTAGCATCAACCCTGTCACAACCCGTCCATCGGGGCTCGTGTTGTGACAACCCCAAGTCTTCCTTCCATAGGCCAGGGGCTGGCGACTAGCACTTAAAGGCATATTCCCTAAAACTGGGAAGTAATTTCCTTTATAACCTGCAAACTCACTCAACCAAGTACACAAAAAGATACAAACACATGTAAACTATATAGAAAAGAAGTTTTGAATGTAAGGGGCCAGAATACAAGCCCAACAGTAACGGTACAAGTACAACTGAAATACAATACAACTGAAGAACGAGAAAGACAGCTACTAGGTCATCCTCCTAGGTTCCTACCTGAAGGATAGGTATAGATCACCTCCACAACACTCCACGTCCTCCCTTCTCCTCTGTGTACTGACAAGCCAAATGGTCCACCTCCGGGCACAGTCTAGTCCTGGTACTCTCAGCCTCGATCAGCACTGTCTATCATCTGCCGCAAACACAACATGGTGCGGGCATATCCCGTGCAGGGGTGAGTATAATGACACTTATTAGGGACCTCGAGACCCTCAAGGTCTCACAAAATCCATAAAGGATGACCAGAAAGAATGAAGTCAGGTGTTAATCCTAATTAGATATATGCCCACACATATACCTATGTTATAATGTAAACCCATCTCAAACATGAGGAAAACAAAGAGTCCAACTCAAAAGCCCAAATCTAAACTATTTCACAAAGGATGGAATACTTTGAAGGTAAGTATGACACAGGTACGCCCCATAAATGAATACCACTAAGGTATAACCATGAAGGAAAGTACCACAAATGTACAGACTCATCTCACACCAGGTATAACTTGGGTATCGTAGTAAATATGTTTAGATATAACTACTGAGTCATCTTACTCCATTAAGAGGCTTTGATGTTGACCCATAGAGGATTTCTCGGTGCTGACCCACAGAGGATCGCTCAGTGTTGACCCACACAGGATCGCTCAGTGCTGACCCACACAAGATCACTCGGTGCTGACCCATGCAGGATCGCTCGGTGCTGACCCACACAGGATCAATCGGTGCTTACCCCCATAGGATTTCTAGGTGCTAACCCACACAGGATCTCTAGGTCCTGACCCACACAAGAACTCTAGGTGTTGTCCCACTTAGGATCGCTCGGTATGGTCCCAGACAGGTTTTCTATTCATTCTTCATGTCACAGCCAGCTACATGGTTCCCACACTATGCTCGCTTCTCTTCGGGAGGATCCACAACACAAGCCACTGCTCATTACTCCAACTTCCACAAAGTCCCACGAATAAGTATCTAAACGGACTTCATGTCATAGTGGTCTCAATGCAATAGACGATGTGTCAATCAGATGCTTGGTATGTTATTTATTACCCTTTTAGACATAGGGTCCCGGTTGGATTCATACTTGATCCAACCCGACTGTACCCCATCTTAATCCAAATCTCCAATGGGGTATACTCAAAGGGACCGTCTCGCTCCAAGATTTTTAGTTCCACTTATGTTTCATCAAACAGACTCTTGGTGCCAATGTTATGGCCAAAAGAGGGTAAATGGGTCAAAGTTGGTCTGGGTTTGGTCCGACCCAGTTGCACCAACACATTCCGGCCCACTGGGTTCGACCCATCCTGCTGGGCAGTCCGGCAGACTGCAAGGGCCACGGAGGCCATAGAACGGTGAGGTTGTAGGGGGGCTCTGCCATGGACGGTGTGAGGCTGTGGGGCGGCTCAGTCGCAGAGAGGCTCTGCTGCGGACGACATGAGGCCACGAGGAGGATCGGCCATAGAGCACGACATCCATGGGGTGGCTCAGCTCTGGACGGTTTGAGGATGTTGTGTGGCTTAGTCAGGGAGCTCATAGGCCACGGGGCAGCTCGGTCACGGAGTACGGAGGCCGTAGAGCATCTCGGCCATGGAGCGCGGAGGCCGCGGGGCGGCATAGGCCATGGGTGGCGGTGGCCACGGGGCATTATCGCTGCGTCGTCGCCTTTTTCACGGTCGGCGGTGGTGCTGGCTTCCTTTCTCGTGTCCCACTATGGTTACTCGTCATCCTCCTTCATTGTGAAGAAAAACAAAAATCATCACAAGAATTGCAGAGAGGATGGGCCATGTTTGTTTGGCCCGCACTCTCCACATTAGAGTGGTAGAAAGTAGCTATAAATTCTTCTAGAATTACGATGAGTCATCAAGAATGAAATGGAGAAGAAAGTCAAACAACCACCCTACCTTGATTTCTAAATGACATCTAAGAGGAGGGAATTAGGGATGCCGATTCGTTGTAGATGAAAATGTCCTACATTGGAGGAACTCGAAGATGTTCACATTCATCGCGCCCGCCACACACCTCCAATCCCAGGATCATTCGTCAGTTCTTTGTAGACGAAGGCGCTCTTCCTTGGTGAGAGCATTCTTCGTTGGAGGATGATATTCTCCATGACTCTCCAATGCTTCTCCGTTTTTCCTATATTTTCCCCAATTCCAGCAATATGAGGAATAGCCCCCCTCTTAATTTAAATTATTTTTATCAAATAAACAGGCTGGAACAATTAATTTTTGGCACAATTAATTATACCACGTTGGCAAAATTAATTGGCCCATTTAATAAATTGTGTTGGAAAAAATTGAAGTTGGAGTATTTGAGAGGTTTCTGCTCATTAAAGGGGTTCGGGCGGTCCCCACCAATAAATTCAAAATAGAGGTTTTAGGTTCGGTAGTTCCCACCTCCATAATCTCACAAGGGTGGTTTAGTTCTGGTGGTCCCCACCTCCATAACCTCACATGGGAGGTCTAGTCTTGGGTGGTCCCTACAACCATAACCCATTTTTAGGGGTTTCTAAAAAAATAATATGTTAAATAATTTTATTTTATTTTTCCAATGAAAACCCAAAATCTATCTTTCACCCTTGACCTACTATAGTCGAGGTGAAGGTCTACTTAAGAAAATACCAGCACTGCGAGTTCAACGGTGTCCTCGGATTTCAATTCTGACCACCAGTTCAAAAGTTACAAAAACCCGCTCACACATTTACTGAATGTACCCAAAGAAAAGTTCAGAAATTTATTTCGGGCACTCTGGGCCTCATAATCACGTGCTGTCAATTTTTTCGGACCCGTAAAATTTCTATTTAACTAAAAAATACATGTAATTTCAGGGTCTTTACATTCTCCAAACCCCAGGTCTTTACATCCCCATAAGCCACAACTCAAAACTAGGAAAACAAGTGGGGGTACTGAGTATGCATCTGAGCCTCCCACTCTCAAGTTCTCTCCTAGAGGTTCTCGTGCTGCCATTGAATGCGCACTAGAGGTATCAACCGTCCGTGAAGGACCCGCTCCTGTCAATCCTCAATCTCAACTGGAATATCTGTAAAAGTCTCCCCATTGTCGATTTCCAGATCTCTATGGTCGATTACTTGACATGGGTCATGTACGTATCTCCTCAGCTAGGATACGTGGAAGATGTCGTGCCCCTAGTGCAACTGAGGTGGAAGAGCAAAGTGGTAATCCACCTCGCCATCACTGTTGCAGACATTAAAGGGTCTGATGAACCTCAGAGATAACTTTCCGCCTCTGCCATATCTCCACAAACCTCCTCAAGGTGTGACCCATAGAAAGACGTTGTTGCCATCCTCGAACTCTAGGGGTCTCAGTCTCCTGTCGGTATAAGACTTCTTCCAACTCTATGCAGTCTTCATCCACTCCTGGATGATCTGTACTTTCTCAGTAGAAGCCCGTACCGTCTCTGGTCTCACAAGTGCTGACTCCCCTGGGTCATTCTAGCACAAGGGTGATCTGCCAGGTCGCCCATACAATGCCTCTAAAGGTGTCATCCCAATGGTGGAGTGATAGCTGTTACTGTATGAAAACTCCGCCAAAGGAAAGTGTGTAAAGACCCGCAAATTTTAAGGAAAATTTTTTTTTTCTTAATTTTCTTTGAATTTTTCAAGAGCGCAGCTTCAGACGGCACCTGATTCCGAGGCCCGGTGTGCCCGGAATCAATTTCCGAAGTTTGGCTCGGGTACGTTCAGTGAACGGACGAGCGGGTTTTTCTATCTTTTGAACCGGTGCCCGGAATCGAATTCTGAGGGCACCGATGAAATCGTAGCGCCGGTATTTGCTTAGAAACGCTTCTTCCGGAGTTGCGTTTGCTCAACCGTGGTTTTTAAATTTTGCGGCTTTAAGTCAGAAATAAAATAAAGTTTGTGCGACAACTTTATTTTATTTCACTTAAGCTGCTTGGAAGCCACTTGAAGTCACTTAAAGGCGGCTTGAACTGTGTTGAACTGGATAGGATGCTATCCAGAAATATCCTACCCCCTTGGTAGGATATTTGTGAGGAGGGGCCCGCACGAGCTCCGCCGTTTCTTTCGCTAAGTAACGCACCCGCGAAAACCCGTCAAAGAAACTGAAAAGTCAACCGACGCGTTTCTTTAATTCTTAACAGAACATTTAATTGGGCGGCTTCTTTCGTGAATTAAATGGGCTGTTTCTTTCGTGAATTAAATGGGCTGTTTCGCTCGTTGAATTAATTCAACGAATTAAATGGGTCGTTACTTACGCGTTTTACGTTTGTTGGAAAAATAATAAAATAGACAAACTTGTCTATTTTGGAGGATTGCTATCGTTGTGCAATTCCTCTGAGCCTCCACCCTCTCCGCGAAGAACGCGAAGAACGCGAAGAACGCGAAGAACGCGAAGAACGCCGGCGACCGGAATTCGACGACGCACACCGAGATCTGCGACGTCGACGAGTCCTACCCGCGACGTTCTTCGGCGACGCCTCTTCTTCCGCAGCCGATCCTCGTTCGGCAACTAAGGTAAGAACCGGATCGTTAATTCTCCCTTTTTAATTTCATGGCAACGGATTTAATTAATTAAATCCGTTTGTTCTTGATCCGGAGTTTGGCGACGCGACGCCGGATACCGCGACGACGCAACGATCCCCCCTTCTTCCGCGACGAGCGATTCCGCGACGACCTCTCGTCCGACGACGACGACAGCTGCGAGGTAAGGGATGTTGGATTATTTTATCTTTTTCCCCGTGTTTATTCTTTTAAAGTGAAGAACATGATCTCCGACAATTTTGATTTATTTAAAATTGTTGTTGATTATTCCTCCCGTGGATTTTGACTAACGCGGAGGGTGCGGGTCTAACGAACAAGACCCGGCAACCCTCCGCCAATCTCTTTTGTTGTGCGGATTTGGCGGACGATGACGAACCGCGCGGCAGGGGCGATTTGTTGATTTCGCAGTGAAGGACGCGTCCCGGGAGGAACAACGGCGCAGACGGGAAAGGAATCGGGCCACCGGAGCATCTCCGGCGGCCCGCGGAAGGCGGCGGCGGCGCGGGTCGCCGGCGCGGCGGCGCGGGTCGCCGGCGCGGCGGCGCGGGTCGCCGGCGCGGCGGCGCGGGTCGCCGGCGCGGCGGCGCGGGTCGCCGGCGCGGCGGCGCCGGCGACCGGAGGCGGCGGCGCCCGGCGCGCCACCGTGGAGGAAGTCCGCCGCGGCTGAAGCCGCGGCGGCGGCGGCGGCCGGTTCCGCGGCCGCGCGGAACCGGGAACGGACGCGGCGGCCCGGCCGCGTCCGCGTGACAGGCGGCCCCCCGCGGGGCCGCGTTTTGCTTGTGCCGCGGGTCAAGCCCGCGGCGCCCTCCTTCGGCCGCTCGGCCGAAGCCGAGCCGGCCGGTCCGGTCGGCCGGGCCGCGCCCAGGCCGGACCGGACCCGGCCTAGCCGGGTCGGGCCGGGTCGGGCCGACCCGGTTCGGCCGACCCCAAGGGGGGGGTTCGGGCCGGGTCGCCCCGGGCCCAGAACCCCCGTTTCGGGCCCTCTTCGGTCTTTTGCCCATATCTTGGGCCTGGGACCTCCGATTGACGAACCGTCAGCGGCTACGCGATCCTTGGATCGAGACGGTCGTTTTGGTATATTATACTCAAGGTTTCGGAAGACTTTGGGTTCGGCCGGGTTGGTTCGCACACGAAACCAACCGGGCCCTCGGAGCGGAAACGCTCATAACTTGAGCTACGGACGTCCGATCGACGTACCGTCAGCTGTGTTAGTTTCCTCTAAGTGAGACGGAACTTTTGGCATACTCCGCCCGAGGATCGGATACAGGCGGAGTACGGTTGGGTTGGTTTTGCCCTAAAACCAACCGGGCCCCTAGGACGAAATTGCCAATAACTCTCAGACCGGGCGTCCGATTGACGCGCCGTCTGTCGCGTTGAGATCCTGTTGTCGATACGGAACTTTTGGATACATCAACTTCGGACTACGTGTCAGTTGATGTATCAGCCTCTCGGCTCGTGGAGCGGACCCTCCTAAACGAGCTCGCTGTGTGCGGGAACCCTAGCGCTGGCTGTGACTTCGACGACAGAGCAGAGATCCTCCGTGGACTGCGACGACAGCAGAGCAGAGATCCTCCGTGGACTGCGACGACGACAGAGCAGAGATCCTTCGTGGACTGCGGCGACGACAGAGCAGAGATCCTCAATGGACTGCGTCGACTACTGCACTCAGCGATCCTATGTGGATCAGTGCTACAGGTTCTGTGTGAGCCCGATCCTATGTGGGTCCTTACTACCGGTTCTGTGTGAGCCACTGCCTACAGGTTCTGTGTGAGCCCGATCCTGTGTGGGTCTTTTGCGGGGGTTAGTACCTATCGATCCTTCGTGGGTCCGACGACTTAGATGGATCAGTGATCATCTTTGACGTCATCTAAAAAAGTATACCTGGTTGAGCTGAATCTTATGTTACTCTCCTTTGTGGATTGTGTTGAACTATCCTATGTGGATTTACTGTTTACTCTCCTTGTGGATTTGAGTCTTGCTTTCCTTTGTGGATTGAGTTGTTCTTGAGCTCGTGAGCAGAGCTAGAAATGGGGACTTAGGTATATGTATGGGCATATACCTAAGTCGAGTCAGATGTTACTTCGTGATTGCATCTTTCTTTTGTGCTATATCCTTTGTGGATTTCGGGAGACCTTCGGGGGTCTCGGGGTCCTTACTGAGTAGCTTGTACTCACCCCTGCACGGGCTATGCCCGCACCTTGTTGTGTTGGTTGCAGACGACGGACAACGCTGATCACGGTTGGGGCGTGGAGCAGGACGGTACCTGGAGGTGGACCACTGGGCGGGACGTGCTCGGAGCGGACGTGGGACCCGAGGAGCCTGGAGGCTATCTGTACCCACCCTTCAGGTGGGATTGCCAGTGGACGACACGAGGCCGCCGTCTTTTCTTCAGTTGCTGTACTTTACTTTTCAGTTGTACTTTACAGTTGGGCTTGTATTTCCGACCCCCTTTACTTTTCTGCACTTTACTTTCCGCTTGCTGACTCTGTGTGGTTGTTACTTAAAGGCAATGCCTTCCCTGTTTACTGGGATTTTACGCCTTGGTGCTAGTCGCCAGCCCCTGGCCTATGGAAGGCGGGCTTGGGGTAGTCACGGCACGGGCCCCGAGGACGGGTCGTGACAAATTGGTATCAGAGGTGGTCGGTTCTACCGCAGACTCTGATCGTTTTTTCTTTCTATGTGAAGCAATAGTGTTTAGTGTATTGAGTGTGGTTATCAGTTCAGGGAGCCCAGTGTTGGTGCGGCGGCCGACGTATCCGTACACCAGGACCCTGACTCCTGATTTCCGACTTAATGCATGAAAACATTGATTGCGTGTGTGTTTCAAGTTTCTTTGTGATTACTTGTGTCAGCTCACCGGGTATACTGATCTGCTTCATGAAAGTCTCAAGTTTTCCTTGTGATTACTTGTGCCAGCTCACCAGGTATACTGTTCTGATTGTGGTGCTCTTGTTCTCCTTTTCAGGATGGCCCCGCGACAACAGCTAGCTAGGGTTCCGAGTGTAGGGCGCGACGGCAGCCCACCGAGCGACGAGGCCTCGGTGCAGGGCCCTTTGCCAGCAGTGGCACCGGTGGTAGCTTTACCCGCCGAGCCACCGATGCTACCAGTACCAGATGCTGACGATGCACGTCGCCTCAGGGCACTGCATGAGTTTCAGAGCCAGCGACCGCCCAGGTTTTGCGGTGAGGCGGACCCCCAGGCCGCCGAGGACTGGCTAGAGGCGGTGGTACGGATCTTTAGGCTAGTGAGGACACCAGCGGATCTCATGGTGATTCTCACAGCGAGCCTCCTGCAGGCAGCGGCAGGACGATGGTGGAGCCTGATGCTCCAGGTTCACGATGAGGCATCCTTGCTCTGGACGGATTTCGAGAGCCTCTTCCGCTCTGAGTTCGTCCCGGCCTCCCTCCGAGCGGTGCGCATCCAGGAGCTTCTCCAGCTGCGCCAGGGCAGCATGACGGTCGCTCAGTACGCAGTGAGGTTCACTGACCTATCTCGCTACTCGACCGACATGGTACGGGACCCCTTCTTCCGGGCCCGGACCTTCGAGCAGGGCTTGCGACAGGAGATTCGGGCGTCGCTGATCTCCCTCAGCATTCCGACCCAGGCGGGAGTGCTGGAGCGAGCCCTCCTGATCGAGAGCTTCCTGGCAGAGCCTTCTTCAGCAGCGAGACCTAGCGCAGGGCGGCAGGTAGCTGAGTCTTCGGCAGCAGGTAGCCGACGGATGACTCTCGGGTCCAGGCAGACCAGACCCCCACGCAGACGGCCTCAGGACACCGGCTCAGCAGTGCAGGGCACACAGCGGAGTGCCAGCCTTCCGAGAGGCAGGCTGTGCTACTCCTGCGGCGGGCAGGGTCACATGGCTCGTGATTGCCCGACCCGCCGATCAGAGGAGCAGCAGACGGTGGAGGGGCCACCCAGGCAGAGGCAGAGGGTCGACCGTGGCGGTCCGCAGGGAGGAGGCGGACGAGGCAGAGGAGCTGGCCGAGCAGCGGGTGGTGGGCGACGCTTCCAGGCTCTACCCCCACCACCACCAGGAGGGCCACCTCGACCACAGGGAGCTGGCGGGCAGAGACAGGCCCAGCTCCAGGCAGTGGAGGCCTACGACCCCGACTTGCCAGAGATGATTCGAGGTACAATCTGTGTCTATTCCACCCTTGCTGCAGTACTTATAGACACAGGAGCGAGTCACTCTTTCATAGCCTCTGCCCTTGTTCGGAGCTCGGAGATTCCGACTGAGCCGTTGGCTCGATCCTTACGGCTAGAGACTCCTACGGGAGCAGACTCGACGATTACGCACTGGTGCCGGCAGTGTGAGCTTACTCTAGGAGGCGAGAGCTTCGGCTGGGATCTCCTTGTAGCGGCGTCGAGGCCTTACGACGTCATCTTGGGCATGGATTGGCTATCCACGGTTCATGCCCAGATCGACTGTTTTAGGCGCAAGGTGCGATGTGTTCGCACCGACGGGAGCAGGTTTACCTTCACCGGCGAGAAGGGAACCTTTGCAGCACAGGATGGACTTCCGCGGAGGAGAGTGCAGCCCATCTCTCATCAGTTGGCTTGCCTCATCCTAGGAGCAGTGGACGTGCGGAGTCCGGCTTTTCCTGCAGTGGTGGACCAGTACGTGGACGTCTTTCCCGATGACGTTCCAGGGCTACCTCCTCGTAGAGAGGTAGACTTTTACATCGACTTGTACCCCGGGACAGCCCCGATATCTACTCCAGCATATCGGATGGCCCCCGCCGAGCTTCGGGAGCTGCGGGTACAGTTGGAGGACTTGCAGAGCAAGGGGTTTATCCGACCCAGTGTTTCACCCTGGGCTTCCCCGATTTTGTTCGCCAAGAAGGCGGACGGGAGCTTGCGACTGTGTGTCGACTATCGTCGCCTGAACCAGGTGACAGTGAGGAACAAGTATCCGCTGCCACGGATTGATGACCTCTTCGATCAGCTCAAGGGAGCGCGGTGGTTCTCGAAGATAGACCTCCGGTCAGGCTATCATCAGCTCAGAGTTCGAGATGAGGACGTGCAGAAGACGGCCTTCAGGTGTCGGTATGGCCATTATGAGTTCTTGGTTATGCCGTTCGGCGTAACCAATGCTCCAGCAGTGTTCATGAGCCTCATGAACAGGATCTTCCAGCCATACCTCGACCGATTTGTCGTGGTCTTCATTGACGACATTTTGGTATACTCGACGACTGAGGAGGAGCATGCCTACCACTTGCGAGTTGTGCTAGACACACTCCGGGAGCACCAGCTTTATGGCAAGCTCTCAAAGTGCCAGTTCTGGTTACGTGAGGTCCATTTCTTGGGACACGTCATCTCTGAGGCGGGAGTTGCAGTGGATCCCGCGAAGATCGAGGCAGTGCTAGCTTGGGAGCCACCCAGGAGCGTGACAGAGGTGCAGAGCTTCTTGGGCCTAGCGGGATACTATCGGAGATTCGTGCCAGACTTCTCCAGAGTTGCGGCACCACTCTCAGCGTTGACGAAGAAGGGGAAACCCTTCGTGTGGTCAGACAGATGTCAGCAGAGCTTCCAGGAGCTGAGGCAGAGATTGACCAGCACACTTATCTTGAGGCCGCATGAGCAGAACTACGCCACTCATGACCTGGAGTTGGCAGCAGTGGTCTTCGCTCTGAAGACTTGGCGGCACTATCTGATGGGCGAGCTCTTCACAGTCTTTTCTGACCACCAGAGTCTCAGGTATATCTTCTCTCAGAAGGACCTGAACCTGAGACAGCGGAGATGGCTTGAGTTCCTCCAGGACTATGACTTTGAGATAGTCTATACTCCTGGGAAGGGGAACGTGCACTACGGGAAAAATGAGCAATTGCGACGAGTTATTTGCGACGGGATTTATTCCCGTCGCAAATAGTCATGTTAAAAACTTATTTGCGACGGGGGTATTTCCCCGTCGCAAATAAGGAGGCTTTTGCGACGGGATTGCTTTCCCCGTCGCAAATAGTTTTCCCGCGATGCGCGCCAAATCGCGGGAAACTTATTTGCGACGGGGAAATATTCCCGTCGCAAATAACCGGCGGCGGTAAAAGGTATTTGCGACGGGAATATTCCCCCGTCGCAAATACTATGTCGGCAGGGATTATTTGCGACGGGACCCGTCGCAAATAACTATTAACCGGTTGACCGTAATAAATGTTGGCTAAGGTATTTGCGACGGGTCCCGTCGTAAATAATACTATTTGCGACGGGAATCCCGTCGCAAATGGGCCCGTCGCAACTAATCTAACCTATAAATACCCCCATCCGTTTTTTTCATTTCATTCTCATTCCTTATCTTCTCTCTCTCTCAGAATTATATTTCTAGAGTTGAGTTTTTCTCCAGTTTAAGTTTTTTCTCCGGAGTTGATATTAAAGTTTTGAAGAACGATCAGAACAGATCAATTTTCAAGGTATTTATCTTCATTTTAATTTTTTATTTATTTTTAGTTTCTTATTAGTTTCTATTATTATTAATTAGTTGTAATTTAATTATGTTTACATTGTTTTATTACTTAATAAATTTAAATTATAAGTATTGTTTATATGGTAATTAGGAATAATTAGTAATAATTTTTAGTAATTAAGAATAAATATTAATAACTAGTAATAAATACCAATAATTAAGAATAAGAACATTATTACATTATTAGTTTATTTTATTATTAATATTAAAATAATATAATTTTTTATATATATACAGTTCTTTTTTCATCTGTGTGTTTGCTGTCTTCACATGTATTATTTGTATGTGGAGATAGAAAACGCACAGATGAAAAAAGAACTGTATATAAATTAGAAAATTCTATTATTTTAATATTAATAATAAAATATATTAATAATGTTATTATTTGTAATTATTGGTAATTATTTCTAATTATTGATAATTATTCATTTAATTACTAATAATTATCAATAATTAAGAATAATTAGTAATAATTACCAATAATTAACAATAATTAGTATTAATTACCTATAATTAGTATTAATTACCAATAATTAGTATTAATTACCAATAATTAGTATTAATTACCAATAATTCGTAATAATTAGGAATAATTAACAATAATTAGTAATAATTAGGAATAATTAACAATAATTAGGAATAATTAACAATAATTAGTAATAATTAGGAATAATTAGGAATAATTAGTATTAATTAGGAATAATTAGTAATAATTACCAATAATTAGTATTAATTAGGAATAATTAGTATTAATTACAAATAATTAGTATTAATTAGGAATAATTAGTATTAATTACAAATAATTAGTATTAATTAGAAATAATTAGTATTAATTACCAATAATTAGTATTAATTACCAATAATTTGTATTAATTACCAATAATTAGTATTAATTACCAATAATTAGTATTAATTAGGAATAATTAACAATAATTAGTAATAATTAGGAATAATTAACAATAATTAGTAATAATTAGGAATAATTAGTAATAATTACCAATAATTAGTATTAATTAGGAATAATTAGTATTAATTAGGAATAATTAGTATTAATTACCAATAATTAGTATTAATTACCAATAATTAGGAATAATTAACAATAATTAGTAATAATTAGGAATAATTAACAATAATTAGTAATAATTAGGAATAATTAACAATAATTAGTAATAATTAGGAATAATTAACAATAATTAGGAATAATTAGGAATAATTAGTATTAATTAGGAATAATTAGTAATAATTACCAATAATTAGTATTAATTAGGAATAATTAGTATTAATTACCAATAATTAGTATTAATTACCAATAATTAGTATTAATTACCAATAATTAGTATTAATTACCAATAATTAGTAATAATTAGGAATAATTAACAATAATTAGTAATAATTAGCAATAATTAGCAATAATTAGCAATAATTAGTAATAATTAGTAATAATTAGGAATAATTAGGAATAAGTAGGATTAATTAGGAATAATTAGGAATAATTAGGAATAATTAGGAATAATTAGTAATAATTACCAATAATTAGTAATAATTACCAATAATTAGTAATAATTAGTAATAATGACCAATAATTGCCAATAATTACCAATAATTGCAAATAATTAGGAATAATTAGTAATAATTAGGATTACTCAGGAATACTCAGGAATACTCACGAATACTCACGAATACTCACGAATACTCACGAATAATCACGAATACTCACGAATAATCACGAATACTCACGAATCTTAAAATTATCAATATTTACAACAGATTTTGCTCTATTCTTAACATGTTCAAATCTTAAAGGGTCGCTAATTGTCAGGTCATGCGCAATAAAAAGTTTCTGTCAGCCATGTCCAATGTAAACTCTATAATTGTCCTTGCATGGTCGATCACCTCAAAAGTAATGTTGCAATCAGAAAAACCAAGTCATTCCCTTCTTATCTATAAGAATCATCTCACATGAACCTTTACATAGACCATTCTTCCTTGAAAATTTAAGGGAAAAATAATGATATCCCCTCAAATTTTTAAGGAAGAATGATCTATGTAAAGGTTCATGTGAGATAATTCTTATAGTTAAGAAGGGAATGACTTGGTTTGTCTGATTGCAACATTACTTGCGAAGTGATCAACCATGCAAGGACAATTATAGAGTTTACATTAGACATGGCTGACACAAACTTTTTATTGCGCATGACCTGACAATTGACGACCCTTTAAGATTTGAACATGTTAATAATAGAACAAAGTTTGTTCTGAATATTGATAATTTTAATATTTTTTAATTTTTTTTATTATTTTAATAATATTAATATTGTTTTTTCGTAAATATTGATAATATTTTTTTTATTACTAATAATTAGTAAACGAAATCTGCTTGGATAATGAAGGGAAAATTTATAACCATCTCCACAACGATGATTATCAAATTTCCTTTCATTATTCAAGTAGTTTTCCTTTTGCTAAGTATTGCTAAGTATTGCTAAGTATTGCTAAATTAGTAATAAATAGTAATAATTAGCAATAAATTGTAATAATTAGTAATAAATTGTAATAATTAGTAATCCTTGCTTGAGTGTTTTTTCTAACAAATTATTCAAAACCAGTAATGCTTTTATATTTTATAGAAAAATATGGAACAACGAGGTCGTCAACAGTCATTATTAGATGACCGCATATGGATAAATCAACGTAGAAATCCAAATGGTTCTGGTTTAAATCCAGTATATATAGAGGGTGTGGAGATTTTTTTATCATTTGCGGCATCAAATTCAGAATTTGTTTCAGAAGGAAAGATAAAATGCCCTTGTAGAAAATGTGCATTGAGAACGTTTGACACGTTTGACAAAGTGGGGGAACATCTCTTGCGTTTTGGTTTTCAAGCAGATTATGTTTTTTGGTATCAACACGGTGAACGCAGTTCCAGAGCAGATGATACCAACTTGATTCCGGATCCATCCCAGTTTCAAGATTTAGTACATGATGTTGCAGGTTCATCTGTTCAACATACAGAAACTCCGGCTGATATAGCTTCAAATCCTGAGTTGGGACCGTCTGAATTTTATGAGTTGTTGAAGTCTGCTGAGGATGCATTATATCCTGGCTGCAAGATGAGAAAATTAGAAGCAGTTGCAAAATTTATGGCTATCAAATCAGATAACGGAATGTCAAACACATGTTTTGACCAGATATTTTCTTTGCTGAAAACACGGTTACCCGAAGGAAATGTTTTACCTGCAAATTACTATGAAAGTAAGAGGTTGGTTCGAAATTTGGGACTTACTTGTCAGAAGATTCATGCATGTTCAAATGACTGCATTTTATATTCAGGGGAAAATGAGTCGTTGGATAGTTGTCCCACATGTGGGCAACAGAGATATAAAGAAGGACAACATGGGAAGTCTGGTTTGATTCCTGTAAAACAGTTGAGATATTTTCCGCTTACATCCAGACTTCAGCGTTTATTCATGTCTAAGAATACAGCGACAATTATGTCATGGCATAAAGAGAATATTTCAACCGATAAAAGCTTGAATCATCCAGCCGATGGTGATTCATGGAAACATTTTGATAGAGTGCATCCATCATTCGCTTTAGAAGCTAGAAATGTTCGACTGGGACTTTCCACTGATGGTTTCTGTCCGTTTGGATCTTATGGTAGTCAATATTCATGTTGGCCTGTTTTTTTAACTCCGTATAATTTACCTCCATGGATGTTGATGAAGGAGCCATATATCTTTTTGACTTTACTAATTCCAGGACATCCGAAGAAAAATATTGATGTTTATTTGAAGCCATTGATTGATGAATTAAATTTATTGTGGAGTACTGGTGTCAGTACATATGATGTTGCAACGAAACAGAATTTCATACTGAGAGCAGCATTGATGTGGACAATAAGTGACTTCCCGGCTTATGGGATGTTATCTGGCTGGAGTACACATGGTCAGAAATCATGTCCTTACTGTATGGGAGAGAACAAAGCATTTATGCTCATTCATGGAAAGAAACCTTGTTATTTTGACGGTCATCGCAGATTTCTTCCAGCTGATCATCCTTTTCGCAGAAACAGATCTCATTTCAGAAAAGGAACAGCTGAAAGGGATGGACCTCCAAAAATGCTATCAGGTTCGGAGTTAAAATCGGTTGTATTTTCATTACCTCCCATCACTTTTGGTCCCACAATAAACCAACAGAAAATTTCTGGTTTTGGGAAAGAACACAATTGGATTAAACGTAGCATATTTTGGGATTTGCCATATTGGTATGATTTGTTGGTCCGACACATGTTAGATGTCATGCATATTGAGAAGAACTGTTTTGATAATTTGTTTCATACAGTTTTGGATACGCCAGGAAAGAGCAAAGACAATGTAAATGCACGTTTAGATCTTGCCCAAATTTGCAGGCGTCCAGAATTGGAACTATTTGAGAATGTCAGAACAGAAAGGTTACTGAAACCAAAAGCAGCTTATACACTGTCTAAAGAAAACCGTTTATTATTTTGTCAGTGGATTGCAGATTTGAGACTTCCAGATGGCTGTGCTTCCAATTTGGGTAGATGTGTAAAGAATGGTCATATTACTGGATTGAAAAGTCATGATTGTCATGTTATAATGGAGAGACTTCTACCCATTGGATTAAGAGGTCT
This sequence comes from Viscum album, assembly GCA_963277665.1. NCBI lineage: Eukaryota > Viridiplantae > Streptophyta > Magnoliopsida > Santalales > Viscaceae > Viscum > Viscum album. Next base: position 1,817,954,156 of record OY728156.1, read on the forward strand.
GTTGAATTCTGTGATTTGGGATTCCATAACAGACATGTCTCATTTTTTTCGGGAAATTTGTGCGGCTACGGCAGATTATGATGCTCTAGGCAAACTTGAAAAAGATGTTGTTGTAATTATATGTAAACTGGAAAAAATATTTCCGCCGTCTTTCTTCGACTCAATGGAACATTTGATGTTACATTTGCCATATGAAGCCAAATGTGGAGGTCCGGTACAGTTTCGATGGATGTACCCATTTGAAAGATGCATGCAAAAAATTGAAAAGAAAAGTACGCAACAAAGCATCTGTTGAAGGATCTATTGCAGAAGCTTATTTGCAAGAGGAAATATCTTTTTTCTGCTCCCATTATTTTGAATCTGAGTATCCTTCAAAACACAACCGAATGGGATGGAATGAGAGGAATATTGATGAAATCGACAATCAATTATCTGTTTTCAACCAGTCAGAGCTTGGTTTTGGTGGAGTTTCTGAACGCTGGATTTCAGATGATGAACATCATAGAGCTCATACGTATGTTCTGCTCAACTGTGAAGAGATGACATCAGTTGTACTGTAAGTGTTTATATCACTTATTCTATCATTTATGTTACAGTAAATAACTTTGGTTTTTATAGGTTGTATGATAATCATATCAAGAAACAAATTCCACAAATTACAGCAGCTGCTCTCGAAGAACGGCGACTGAAAAATTTCTCTCAGTGGTTTCAAAAACTGGTAACATAAATTCTTTATCATTTAGCAACTCATTCAATGTATAGTTTACTATATTGATAATTATTTCACAAATCTTCAGGTGTCTCGACATGCTGATAAAATTGACAAACGGCTCTGTGTATTGAGTAACCCACCGTCCAAACTTGTTAAAACTTATAATGCATATGTGGTGAATGGATTTCGATTCCACACGCATGCATATGGGGAATCGAAAAAAACAATGAACAGTGGAGTTAGCTTGAGAGGATCTCATCATCGAGAAAATGAAGTTGACTTTTATGGCATACTTGATGAAATCATTGAACTCTGTTATCTTGGACAACATTACATAACCATGTTCAAATGTCGGTGGTTGGATACAGAGAGAGGCGTGCGTGTTCATCCGACTCATGGAATCATCGATATTAAATGTAAAAGTGTTCTCGCAGTAAATGAACCATTCTTATTGGCTCAACAGGCATATCAAGTTTATTATGCAAAGTACTGTGCAACATCAAGAGACTTGACTGATTGGTGGAGTGTAATAAAAATCAAAATTCGAGACAATCAGTTTAGTCAAAGTGAATGTGCTTTCACTGATGTGCAAAGAATTGAAGTTTTTCAAGAGAGTACTCAAAATCAATCTTTTTTACAAAGAGATATGAGTATCGATGACGACACCCCACATTTAAGAGTCGGTGATGACGATGATGTTAATGATGTCACACATGAATTTGAAATGGTAAGAGATGAAGCAACTGCAACTCGAATGGATATCGATGATGTTGAGGAGGAATATGAAGATGACATTGACATATATGAAGATGATGATGAAGATGAACACTTATAGAATTCCATGGTATTTATATACAATCATAATATGTATATATATGTATATATAATAGTAATTATCAATTATTTGCTAATATTAACATTTTCTGTTTCAGATGGACGAGGCCACATTTCGTGAGTTGGCGGAGGCTGACCTGCCTTTCGATGCGGATGAGTTGCTGGCAGATGACCCTCAGCCTGCAGGTGATCCAGGGAGTACGCGGAGGGGGCGCGGTCTTGCACGATTGATGATTCCTGACACCGTCCCCGAGCGACGTCCACGTCTTGGGTTTGATCCGCGCACCCGGAGGTGTGATAACCTGTGTAATAACCTGTGAATTTGACTAAGATTTCATTAATCTATTCACATAATAAATGTTTATTATTTTTTCAGTTTTTCGCATATAGCAGTCGGACAGGGCAGCGCTATTTTGCGCAACTATTTCTCTCAGCTGTGGACCACATGGGAGCAGATTCCCATTGATGTGCAGCAGGCCATGTTCGGCCATTGGTTGGTACGTACGTAAATAAATAATTTTTATTTTGAAAATTATTTCATTTCTAACTTGATATTTTGATTTATTTGTAGGGTTTATGGTATCCGATCGAGGATACCATGCGTGACGCCATCCACGAGGCATGGGAGCTGGCCATGCATGATCGCCTTCGTCAGTTTTTGCACAATTTAAGAAAAGCTGCGATGAAGAAAGCAGGAGTGTTAGATTTTGAGGAGTCATGTAGAGCACACCGACCAGAGTACATTTCATCCCATGTATGGGATGGATTATGTGTGCACTGGTTGAGTGGTGCCTTTCAGAGGAGATCATCGGTGGGGAGGCAGAATCGGGGGAGGCAGGAGGTGACTCATCGAGCTGGGAGTCGTTCTTTCAGTACTCATAGACAGCATCTGGTACGTACATTATTTATAAATATTTTATATAACTATAAATATTAACAGTTTATTTTTTATTCTTATAGGCTGTCGAGCACCCCGATATTACAGAGTACGACGTATATCGGAGGATGTATAGTGATCCTGCTACTGGGGAGCTCAGAGGTGATCGTCAGCATCACATCGTGGTCAGTATTATTTGTTTTCAAGTTTAAAAATTAACTGCATATAATATATTCACAATTTTAATTTTAAATTGCAACTATAGGAGTCATATGAGGCCGCAGCGGCACAGGCCCGGCCTGAGAGTCAGGCCGAGTCATCAGATCAGACCACTGCCCGTCAGTTTGATGAGGCGGCATGGATGCAGGCCACCCAGTATGCCTTCGAGAAGGGCCGGGTAGTTGGTATCGGCTCTCGACTGACTCCCGGAGATTATTATGGCAGTGCTGCGATGTCGGCGTCCAGCTCGAGGGGAGCTCGTGCATCTTCTTCTACACAGTATGAGGAGCAGTTGCGATCTCAGACTGCACAGATAGAGAGTCTCCGACAGGAGCAGGAGCAGATACGTCAGCAGCATGAGGAGGAGCGTCGACGCCAGCAGCAGCTGTACGAGGAGCAGACGAGTCGGTGGCAGCAGCAGCATCAGGAGCAGATGGAGTAAATGCGCCGACTCACTCATGCTTTAGGGATGGAGTTTCCTCCACCACCATCTGCAGATCCCCCCCTCCCCCCCCCCCCCTCTCCTACAGATTAGAGTTTGTATTTCTGTTATAAAATTTGTGAAATCAAAATATTTTTTTTTTCTATTCGTAGTTTCTGTCTCATTATAAAATATTAATAATATTATATTTTTAAATAACAATATTAATATGAATAATAATAATATTTATATTTTATAATATTAAATTTTATATATATATTAAAATTTTATATATATATTAAAATTTTATAATATTATAATTTAATTATTTTTTTGTAATACTTGAATTATTTTAATATTTGAATGTAAAATAATTCTATTATTTTTATATTAATTAAAATAACTTATTAATATTTTTTTTATTTATGAATTATAATTATAATATTATTATATTAATTAAATTATTTATTAATATTCTATTATTTTTATTTTTGAATTATAATTCTACTATTATTATAGTAATTAAAATAATTTATTATTTTCATTTGTAAATTATAATTCTATTATTATATTAATTAAAATAATTTATTAATAATTTATTTTTTTTATTTTTTTTATAGTATTTGCGACGGGATACTATGCCCGTCGCAAATACTAGTAGTATTAATAATTTTTTATTTTTTTTTAAAAAGAGTAATTGCGACGGGACCCGTCGCAATTTCTATGAATAGTATTTGCGACGGGTCCCGGTTCCCGTCGCAAATACTAGTATTATTAATTTTTTTATTTTTAAAAAAAAAACGTTATTGCGATGGTCCCGTCGCAATAACTGTTTAAAAAGTTTTTCACAAAAAATACGGAATACTATTTGCGATGGGGAGAATTCCCGTCGCAAAAAAAAGGCTTTAGCGACGGTCCCGTCGCAAATAAGTTTAGTTGCGACGGCGTTTTCCGCAACGGGCTATTTGCGACGGGACCCCGTCGCAAATGGCTATTTGCGACGGGATCCCGTCGCAAATACCTGTTTTTCTAGTAGTGGTGGTAGCCGATGCCCTCAGCAGGAGGACGGGCATTCAGCTACTTGAGGAGGCGACAGAGCAGCTAGCCTCCTTACAGATATCCTTCGTGGATAGAGACGGAGCAGCCTTTTTTCAGTCTCTCACAGTCTCTCCTCCACTTCTACAGCGGGTTAGAGAGGCTCAGCGTGGGGACGCTGACTGTGAGACCCGGCGTGCACTGATATCCTCAGGTCAGGCGCCTGATGGTTTCTCCCTTGGAGCAGAGCACGACATCCTTTTCAGAGGACGTACCTTCGTACCAGTCGCTTTACGAGAGGAGGTGCTGAGAGAATTTCACACTTCTCCCTTGGCGGTACATCCCGGAGTGGCGAAGATGTACCAGGATCTCAGACGACAGCACTGGTGGCCGGGCATGAAGAAAGTTGTGGCAGAGTTCGTTTCACGATGCCTCACCTGCTAGCAGGTGAAGGCAGAGCATCAGGTACCAGCAGGCTTGGTACAGCCCTTGGAGGTCCCGGAGTGGAAGTGGGATGCCATATCTATGGACTTCGTGACTGGACTTCCACGCACTTCCAGAGGTCACGACTCCATTTGGGTGATTGTCGACCGACTCACCAAGTCGGCACACTTCTTACCCATCAGAGAGCAGGGCTCAGTGGAAAGCTTGGGACGTCTTTACGTCCAGGAGATCGTACGGCTTCACGGTGTGCCATCGTCCATCGTCTCCGATCGAGATGATCGTTTCACTTCCCGGCTTTGGAAGGGGTTGCAGGAGGCGTTCGGAACGCGGCTCCATCTGAGCACAGCCTTCCACCCTCAGACGGATGGTCAGATGGAGAGGACCATACAGACACTCGAGGACATGCTCCGTGCATGTGTTCTCGACTTTGGTCGCAGCTGGGAGGACCGCCTACCCTTGGTGGAGTTCGCGTACAACAACAGCTACCACTCCACCATCGGGATGACACCATATGAGGCGTTGTACGGCAGACCCTACAGATCACCGTTGTGCTGGACAGACCCTGGGGAGTCAGCACTCGTGGGACCAGAGATGGTCCGAGCCACGACAGAGAAGGTCCAGATCATCCAGGAGAGGATGAGGACAGCTCAGAGCCGGCAGAAGTCATATGCTGACAGAAGGCGGAGGCCACTAGAGTTCGAGGACGGCGACCACGTCTTTTTGCGTGTCTCACCTCGACGTGGTTTACAGAGATTTGGCCGAGGCGGCAAGTTGTCTCCACGCTTCATCGGGCCTTTCCAGGTCCTCAGCAGGATAGGAGAGGTGGCTTATCGCCTGGCTCTACCACCTCAGTTGCACCGGGTGCACGACGTCTTTCACGTGTCTCAGCTGAGGAGATACGTGCATGACCCGACGCACGTCATCGACTTTGGGGAGCTAGACGTGGACGATGGGGCGACTTTTGCGGAGGTCCCAGTGGAGATCGAGGATCGACAGGAGCGGGTCCTACGTGGGCGGTCGATTCCTCTTGTGCGCGTCAGATGGCAGCACGGGAACCTCCAGGAGAGCACTTGGGAGCGGGAGGCTCAGATGCGTGCTCAGTACCCCCATTTGTTCCCCTAGTTTTTGATGTATCTTTACAGGGACGTAAAGCCCTGAGGTGGGAGTAATGTAAAGACCCACAAATTTCAAGGAAATTTTTTTTTTCTTAATTTTCTTTGGAATTTTTCAAGAGCGCAGCTTCAGACGGCACCTGATTCCGAGGCCCGGTGTGCCCGGAATCAATTTCCGAAGTTTGGCTCGGGTACGTTCAGTGAACGGACGAGCGGGTTTTTCTATCTTTTGAACCGGTGCCCGGAATCGAATTCTGAGGGCACCGATGAAATCGCAGCGCCGGTATTTGCTTAGAAACGCTTCTTCCGGAGTTGCGTTTGCTCAACCGTGGTTTTTAAATTTTGCCGCTTTAAGTCAGAAATAAAATAAAGTTTGTGCGACAACTTTATTTTATTTCACTTAAGCTGCTTGGAAGCCACTTGAAGTCACTTAAAGGCGGCTTGAACTGTGTTGAACTGGATAGGATGCTATCCAGAAATATCCTACCCCCTTGGTAGGATATTTGTGAGGAGGGGCCCGCACGAGCTCCGCCGTTTCTTTCGCTAAGTAACGCACCCGCGAAAACCCGTCAAAGAAACTGAAAAGTCAACCGACGCGTTTCTTTAATTCTTAACAGACCATTTAATTGGGCGGCTTCTTTCGTGAATTAAATGGGCTGTTTCTTTCGTGAATTAAATGGGTTGTTTCGCTCGTTGAATTAATTCAACGAATTAAATGGGTCGTTACTTACGCGTTTTACGTTTGTTGGAAAAATAATAAAATAGACAAACTTGTCTATTTTGGAGGATTGCTATCGTTGTGCAATTCCTCTGAGCCTCCACCCTCTCCGCGAAGAACGCGAAGAACGCGAAGAACGCGAAGAACGCGAAGAACGCCGGCGACCGGAATTCGACGACGCACACCGAGATCTGCGACGTCGACGAGCCCTACCCGCGACGTTCTTCGGCGACGCCTCTTCTTCCGCAGCCGATCCTCGTTCGGAAACTAAGGTAAGAACCGGATCGTTAATTCTCCCTTTTTAATTTCATGGCAACGGATTTAATTAATTAAATCCGTTTGTTCTTGATCCGGAGTTTGGCAACGCGACGCCGGATACCGCGACGACGCAACGATCCCCCCTTCTTCCGCGACGAGCGATTCCGCGACGACCTCTCGTCCGACGACGACGACAGCTGCGAGGTAAGGGATGTTGGATTATTTTATCTTTTTCCCCGTGTTTATTCTTTTAAAGTGAAGAACATGATCTTCGACAATTTTGATTTATTTAAAATTGTTGTTGATTATTCCTCCCGTGGATTTTGACTAACGCGGAGGGTGCGGGTCTAACGAACAAGACCCGGCAACCCTCCGCCGATCTCTTTTGTTGTGCGGATTTGGCGGACGACGACGAACCGCGCGGCAGGGGCGATTTGTTGATTTCGCAGTGAAGGACGCGTCCCGGGAGGAACAACGGCGCAGACGGGAAAGGAATCGGGCCACCGGAGCATCTCCGGCGGCGGCGCCCGGCGCGCCGCCGTGGAGGAAGTCCACCGCGGCTGAAGCCGCGGCGGCGGCGGCGGCCGGTTCCGCGGCCGCGCGGAACCGGGAACGGACGCGGCGGCCCGGCCGCGTCCGCGTGACAGGCGGCCCCCCGCGGGGCCGCGTTTTGCTTGAGCCGCGGGTCAAGCCCGCGACGCCCTCCTTCGGCCGCTCTGCCGAAGCCGAGCCGGCCGGTCCGGCCGGCCGGGCCGCGCCCAGGCCGGACCGGACCCGGCCTAGCCGGGTCGGGCCGGGTCGGGCCGACCCGGTCCGGCCGACCCCAAGGGGGGGGTTCGGGCCGGGTCGCCCCGGGCCCAGAACCCCCGTTTCGGGCCCTCTTCGGTCTTTTGCCCATATCTTGGGCCTAGGACCTATGATTGACGAACCGTCAGCGGCTACGCGATCCTTGGATCGAGACGGTCGTTTTGGTATATTATACTCAAGGTTTCGGAAGACTTTGGGTTCGGCCGGGATGGTTCGCACACGAAACCAACCGGGCCCTCGGAGCGGAAACGCTCATAACTTGAGCTACGAACGTCCGATCGACGTACCGTCAGCTGTGGTAGTTTCCTCTAAGTGAGACGGAACTTTTGGCATACTCCGCGCGAGGATTGGATACAGGCGGAGTACGGTCGGGTTGGTTTTGCCCTAAAAACCAACCGGGCCCCTGGGACGAAATTGCCAATAACTCTCAGACCGGGCGTCCGATTGACGCGTCGTCTGTCGCGTTGAGATCCTGTTGTCGATACGGAACTTTTGGATACATCAACTTCGGACTACGTGTCAGTTGATGTATCAGCCTCTCGGCTCGTGGAGCGGACCCTCCTAAACGAGCTCGCTGTGTGCGGGAACCCTAGCGCTGGCTGTGACTTCGACGACAGAGCAGAGATCCTCCGTGGACTGCGACGACAGCAGAGCAGAGATCCTCCGTGGACTGCGACGACGACAGAGCAGATATCCTTCGTGGACTGCGGCGACGACAGAGCAGAGATCCTCAGTGGACTGCGTCGACTACTGCACTCAGCGATCCTATGTGGATCAGTGCTACAGGTTCTGTGTGAGCCCGATCCTATGTGGGTCCTTACTACCGGTTCTGTGTGAGCCACTGCGTACAGGTTCTGTGTGAGCCCGATCCTGTGTGGGTCTTTTGTGGGGGTTAGTACCTATCGATCCTTCGTGGGTCCGACGACTTAGATGGATCAGTGATCATCTTTGACGTCATCTGAAAAAGTATACCTGGTTGAGCTGAATCTTATGTTACTCTCCTTTGTGGATTGTGTTGAACTATCCTATGTGGATTTACTGTTTACTCTCCTTGTGGATTTGAGTCTTGCTTTCCTTTGTGGATTGAGTTGTTCTTGAGCTCGTGAGCAGAGCTAGAAATGGGGACTTAGGTATATGTATGGGCATATACCTAAGTCGAGTCAGATGTTACTTCGTGATTGCATCTTTCTTTTGTGCTATATCCTTTGTGGATTTCAGGAGACCTTCGGGGGTCTCGGGGTCCTTACTGAGTAGCTTGTACTCACCCCTGCACGGGCTATGCCCGCACCTTGTTGTGTTGGTTGCAGACGACGGACAACGCTGATCACGGTTGGGGCGTGGAGCAAGACGGTACCTGGAGGTGGACCACTGGGCGGGACGTGCTCGGAGCGGACGTGGGACCCGAGGAGCCTGGAGGCTATCTGTACCCACCCTTCAGGTGGGATTGCCAGTGGACGACACGAGGCCGCCGTCTTTTCTTCAGTTGCTGTACTTTACTTTTCAGTTGTACTTTACAGTTGGGCTTGTATTTCCGGCCCCCTTTACTTTTCTGCACTTTACTTTCCGCTTGCTGACTCTGTGTGGTTGTTACTTAAAGGCAATGCCTTCCCTGTTTACTGGGATTTTACGCCTTGGTGCTAGTCGCCAGCCCCTAGCCTATGGAAGGCGGGCTTGGGGTAGTCACGGCACGGGCCCTGAGGGCGGGTCGTGACAAAGTGATCCTCCTAGCTACGACCGATGTCGAGGACACAAACACGCAGCATGTCCTTGAGGGTCGGTATGGTTCACTCAGTCTGGCCATCCATCTGAGGATGGAAGGTAGTTCTCAAATGAAGCTGTGTCCCAAAAGCCTCCTACAACCCCTTCCATATCTGGGAAGTAAAATGTGCATCACGATCAGATACAATCTTCGAGGGTACTCTATGTATCCACACAATCTCATGCACATAGAGTCGTCCCAATCTCTCTACTGAACACTGCTCTCTAATCGGTAGGAAGTGGACCTACTTGGTGAGTCGGTCAATAATCACCCAAATCGAGTCATGTCCCTGGATGTAAATGGAATTCCTATCACGAAGTCCATGGATATCCCATCCCACTTCCACTCTAGGACCTCTAAAGGTTGAACCATGTCTTATTGTACCTGATACACCACTTTCACTTACTGACAAGTGAGGCACTGAGAGACAAACTCTGCTACTACATTCATCATTCCCAGCCACCAGTTATGTCGTCGCAGGTCCTGGTACATCTTTTCCACTCCTGGATGTACCTCTAGAGTGGATCTATGTAACTCCATCAACACTTCCTCCTGAAGTGATACTAATACCATGGTACATCCTCTTGAAAGGATGGTGTGCTCTCCACCTTCAGAAAATTTATTAGGTTCTTGTCATGTGGATATCTGAGCACATCGAGACTCGCAGTCAATGTCCCCATGTTGCACCTCCCAAATATGATAATGAATTGGGGAGTGAAAGTCATAGACTGGAGGTAAGATACTCCATATTTATCCATGTAGGATATCTACAATGTGGTTAGCTACTCTTTCTCCTCACCAGGAAGATTTATACCAGATCCTCTGCTAAGTGCATCTGCTACCACATTATCTTTTTCAGGATTATAGACTATCTCAAAGTGATAGTAATGGAGGAACTCAAGCCAACATCATTGTCTCAGGTTCAGGTCCTTCTGATAGAAGATATAACTGAAACTCTTGTGATCTGAGTAGATGGTAAAAGGTTTTCCCATCAAGTAATGTCTCCACATCTTCAAGGCGAAGAGCACTACTGCTCACTCCAGGTCATGAGTAGCGTAGTTCTGCTCATGTTGTCTCAGATATCGAGAACCATATGTGATCACTGCTCACTCCTGCTTCATGGCACATACAATCCATGTCCATGATATATCACAGTAGACTAAGTACCCTAATACCTCCTCTGGAAGTCTCAAGATGGGGGGCAATAGTCATCCTCTGGCTCAGCTTCGAAAAAATCTACCGGTATCTCTCCAACCACACGAATGGTTTCCCCTTCTTCATCAATTCTGAATGTTGTGTTGCAACTCTGGAGAAATCTGGCACAAATCTCTGGTAGTATCCAGCCAATCCAAGGAAACTTCATACCTCAATCACACTACTGGGTGGCTCCAAAAAAAGTATCACCTCAATCTTCACTAGATCCACTGCAAATCCAGCCTCTGAGATGACATGTCCTAGAATGTGAACCTCTCAGATCCAGAACTGAAACTTAGAGAACATACCATAAAGATGGTACTCTCAGAGTGTGTCCAGTACTACTCGCAAATGATAAGCATTCTCCTCCTCAGTAGTCGAGTAGATCAGAATGTCATTGATAAAGACTACTACATATCGATCAAGGTATGGATGGAAGATCTAGTTCATGAGTCCCATGAACACTACTAGAGCGTTGGTCACACAAAATGGCATGACCAAGAACTCGTAGTGCTCGTACCGAAATCTGAAATCCGTCTTATGCAAATCCTTGTCTCATACTCTGATCTGGAGATAGCCTGATCTGAGGTCTATCTTTGAGAACCACCATGATCCCTTCAGCTGATCAAAGAGGTCGTCAATCCTTGTGAGTGGGTACTTTTTTTCATGATCAACAGATTCCGGCATTGATAGTTAACACAAAGTCTCAAACTCTCGTCTGCCTTATTGGTAAACAAAATCGGGGCTGCCCAAGGAGAAACACTGGGTCGGATGAATCCCTTCCCTTACAAGCTCTCTACATATATCTGCAGCTCACAAATCTCCATAGGAGCCATCTGATATGTTGGTGTAGATATCGGTTTCATCCTGTGGTAAAAGTCAATGTAAAAGTCAACCTCTCTGTGAGGAGGTAGACCCGGAACATCATCCGGGAAGACATTCACATACTGGTCCACCACTATTGGATAACTCGGACTCTCCACAACAACCACTCTGAGGGTAAGGCAAGCCAACTAATGAGTAATCGACTGCACCGTCCTCCTGGTATGTCCATCATGTGCTGAAAAGGCTCACTTCTCACCGATGAAGGTAAACCTAGTCCCATCCGTGTTGACACAACACACTTTGTGCCTAATATAGTCAATCTAAACATGGACTATTGATAACCATTACATACCCAAGATGATGTTGTAAGGCCTCGATGCTGCAACTAGGAGATCCCAATCAAAGCTCTAACCTCCTAGACTGAGCTCACACGTCCGGCAAAAGTGTTTAATTTTCGAATCTTCTCCCGTAGGAGACTCTAGCCGTAAAGATCAAGGAAATGGCTCCGTCGGAATCTTCGAGCTCTGAATAAGGGTAGTGATAATAAAATAATGGCTAGCACCTATGTCTTTAAGTAGTGAGACTAAGGTTGAATAGACACATATCGTAGCTCGTATCATCTCCAGAGCTTCATGATTGTAGGTCTTAACTGCCTGGAGCAGAGCTCGCACTTTTCCACCTGCTCCCTATGGTCGGGGTGGACCACCTGGTGGTGGTGTAAGTAACATCTTGAATCATCTCTCACCGCTAGTTGCACGACCTACTCCTCTACCACATCTGCCAGCTCCCTACGAACCACCTCGATCGAACCTTTGCCTCTGCTTGGGTGGTCCATTGACCATCTGGTGATCATCTACATGGAGGGTTGGATAGTCACAAGCTATGTGACCCTACCTACCACATGCGTAACACTTCCCACTCCTGTAATGACTGAATCTTCCTCAAGTACCCTGCACAACCGACTCTGAATTCTACGGTCATCCACCAGTAGGTCTGGTCCTCTTGGACCTCTATGACATCTGTCTACTACCAGCTACAGAATACTCCGCTACGTGACAACTGGTGGTGGGTCTCACTGCTGGTGACTACTCAGCAAAGAAACTCTCCACTATGAGGTCTCTCTCTAACACCCCCCTCCTGTGTCAATATGATTAGTGAGATCATCGAAGCCCTGATATCCAGCCTGAGTCCCTGCTCAACGGTATGTTCCCTAAAAAAATTGGTCTGGCACCATATCAGTTGAGTAGTGTGAGAGGTCAGTGAATCTCGTTGAGTACCGAGCTACAGTCATGCTTCCCTACTACAGATGAAGCATCTCCTTTATGCGCACTGCACAAAGAGTCACTAGAACAATCTCTACCAGAAACAGGCTCTCGAAGTCTGCCTAGAGTAGCATCACCTCGTTGGAAACCTGAAACATCATGCTCCACCATCTTTCTACTGCTTCCTGTAGAAGACTGGCAGCAAGGATCACCATGAGATCATTGGGTGTCCCTACCAGTCTGAAAACTCACACCAAATACTCTATCCAATCCTAAGGTGCATGTGGGTCTGTCTCTCTACTGAACCAGGGTGGCCTCTGGAGATATAACTCATGAAATGCACTCAAGAGGCATGCACTCTCTGCTACTAGGGTTGGTGGAATCAGTAGCCCAACGGCCGCTGGTGCCTCTACTGGTGCCTCTATTGGATAAGGTCCCTGCACTGAGTCCTCATCTCTTGGTGTGATATCAATGCGTACTACTCTTGGAACCTTAGCAGGCTGTCTTCATGGAGGAATCGTGAAAACAAATAGGTGTGCCACGGTCAATAAGTTATACCTGGTGAGCTGACTCAAGAGATCACAATGAAAACTATTGGGAACACACACGCAATCAGTGTTTTCAAGAACTAAGTTAGAAATCAGAAGCCAGATTCCTAGTGTATGGATACATCGGCCACCGTACCAACACTGGATTCCCTAAACTGATAGCCACACTCAATACCCTTAACACTATTTCCGTTAAAAATAAATGTTAGTGTCATATGTTCTATGGTAGAAACGACTCCTCTGATTTCAATTTCTCACGACACGTCCCCAAGGGCCCGTGCCGTGACTACCACAATCCCACCTTCCATAGCCGAGGGGCTGGCGACTAGCACCGAAAGGAATATTCCCTAAATCCTGGAAGTAATTGCCTTTATAACCTACAAACTCACTCAACCAAGAACACAACAAGATACAAACACAAGTAAACTATATAGAAAAAGGAGTGTTGAAAGTAAGAGGGGCCGGAATACAAGACCAACAGTAAAGGTACAAGTGAAAATGAAAGAAAATACAACTGATGAAAGAGAAATATTGTTATCGGGTCATCCTCCTAGTTTCCTACCTGAAGGATAGGTATATATGCCTCCACAGCACTCCACGTCCGCCCGTCTCCACTGCGTACCAACATGCCGAATGGTCCTCGTCTGGGCACCATCTGGTCCGGGTACTCTCAGCCTTGATCAACACTGTTCATAGACTCCACCAATCACAACATGGTGTGGGCATAGCCTATGCAGGAGTGAGTATAATGATACTTAGTTGGGAACCTGAGACTCTCAAGGTCTCACAAAATCCAAAAAGGATAAACCACAAAGCATGAAGTCAATTGTCAACCCTACATAGGTATATTCCCATACATATACCTATTTTATCATGTAGACCCATCTCAAACATGAGTAAAACATAGAGTCCAACTCAAAATCCCAAATCTCAACTGTTCCGCAAAGGAAGGAATACCACGTACGCAAGTACCACAGAGGTACGCCACACAGAAGGATACCACTAAGGTATTACCATGAAGGAAAGTATCACACAGGTACAGACTCAGCTCACACCAGGTATAACATAGGTATGATAGTAAAGATGATTAGATATAACTACTAAATAATCTTACTTTGTTAAGAGGCTCTACTACTGACCCACAAAAGATCACTCGGTACTGACCCACACAGGATCTCTCAGTGCTCACCCACACAGGATCGATCGGTGCTGACCCACACAGGATCGCTCGGTGCTAACCCACATAGGATCTCTCAGTGTTGACCCACACATGATCACTATGTGCTGAGCCACACAAGATCACTAGGCACTGAGCCACACAAGATCGCTAGGTGCTGACCCACACAGGATCAGTCTGTACTGTCCCAGATAGGTTAACTATTTATTCTTCACGTCACAGCCAGCTACAGGGTTCCCATACTATGCTCGCTTGTCTATGGGAGGATCCGCTCCACAAGCCACTAGTAGTTATTCCAACATCCAAAAAGTCTCAGGAAGATGTATCTCAAAGGACCGCCACGTCATAGGGGTCTCAACGCAACAGACGGTGCGTCAATCAGATATCTGGTCTATGAGTTATTAGCCTTTTAGTCCTGGGGGCCCAGTTGGATTTGTACTCGATACAACCCAATAGTACCACATCTTAATCCAAATCTCTAGTGGGGTATACTCAAAGGGACTACCTCGCTACAAGGTTTCCAGTGTCGCTGACGGTTCATCAAAGGGACACTCGGTGCCAAAGTTTTGGCCAAAGGAGGGTATATTGGTAAAAGTTGTCCCGGGTCTGGTCTGACCCAGTCGGACCAACCCAGATGTTCCAGCCCTGGGTCGACCCGATTCGGGTGGACCCGGCCCAGCCTGTTTGGCGGCCCGGCCTGCTGGGCGGCCCGGCAGGCCGCGAGGGCCCCGAGGGGCCACGAAGGGCCGCTGAACGGTGAGGCCGTAGACAGCGCGAGGCCGCGGGGCGGCTTGGTCATGTGGTGGAAAAGTCACGGACGGCACGAGGCTGAGGAGCGCGGAGGCCGCGGGGTGGCTCAGCCGCGTATGGCATGAGGCCACATGGCGGTTTGACCATAGATGGTGCGAGGCTGCGGGGCGGCTCAATTGGGGAGCACGGAGGCCGCAGGGAGGCTCAGCCATGGAGCTTGGAGGCCACGGGGTGGCTTGGTTGCGAGGTGGCTCGGTCGTAGGGCGGCTCGGCCGTAGGGCAGTGGAGGCTGCGGGTGGCGGTGGTCGTGGGGCAGTGTCGTCTCCTTCATCGTGGCATGCGGTGATGTCTACCGCCATTCTCATTCCCCACCGTGGTTGGTCTCCATCCTCCTCCATCGTGAAGAACTCCACACATCATTACAAGAATTGCGGAGGGGATGGGCCATGTTTGTTTGGCCCTCAATCTCCGTATTAGAGTGGTAGCAAGAGGCTATAAATTCTTCTTGAATTACGAAGAGTCGTCAATAATGAAAAGGAGATAAAAATAAAACAACCACCCAACCACAATTTCTAGATGACGTCGAAGAGGAGGGAAGTAAGGATGTCGATTTGTTAAAGAAGACGACGTCCAACATTGGAGGAAGTCAAAGAATTCAACGTTCGTCATGCCAGCCACATGCCTCCGATCCCAGGCTCATTTGTCAGTTCATCGTATTCAAAGGAATTCTTCATTAGTGAGAGCATTCTTTGTTGGTGGCTGAGATTCTACACGATTCTCCAAAGCATCTCCCTTTTTCCAATAGTTTCCCTAATTCCACCAATATGAGGAATAAAACCCCAATTAATTTAAATTATGTTTATAAAATAAACAAGTTGGAAAATTTAATTTTTGGCACAATTAATTGTACCACGTTTGAAAAATTAATTGTCCCAATTAATGAATTGTGTTGGAAAAATTTTAAATTGGAGGAGTTGAGAGGTTTTCTCTCATTAAAGGGGTTCGGGTGGTCCCCACCCTTAAATTCTCAATGAAGGTTTTAGGTTCGGTGGTCCCCACTATAACAACCTGATATATTTGATAAGTATTCTCTTTAATTTATTTGTTGTCATGTGTTTTATGCTACAACAAGATTATATTGTGCTATACGCCACACTGTATTAGCTTGAAGTATACACAACACTATTCTTAGATTGTGTTACACACAATTTCAAGTTCATTTTATAATAGTCATTCTACGCAACATTGAGTGTATATATATATATATCAATGTATAAATGAAATATTTTTGGATTCTATTATACGAAACAACGAAGGATTCTTTCACAACACGCAACCCTGACTTGGCTTGCATTACACGCAATCACAACTTTCCTCGATAGCGTGTGTTGTATGCAATATCAGGTTTCACTAAACAATGATATATGGTTATAATATTATTATGAACTAGCCTTTATGAATAGTATTAACTAAATTGTGAATGTTATAACATTATTATTTCATCTTAGACATTTTCTAGAACATGGTTTGGGAACAAAATAAATTTTTTCGGGTAAAATAAGTATTTTTCAAAAAATTCTTTTTCGCCGCCTTTTGATGGAGCACCCTCTTTAAATATAGTTTTTGACATGTTTATAAGTTCAATTTTACAAAATAAACTTCTTATTTTGAATCAGGATATAAAAATTTACATTGGATAAAGTTTTGATATATTTCTGATAACTTTCATATTTTAATGAATAGTAAAAACACGCTATATTTTAATTAAAAAAACTTTTTTCATCGTAATAATTTATGTAGATAAATTATAATATTGAATGGTTTTAAAGTATAAATAGAATATATTTTTACCATTTAATATAATTTATGTCATTAGCATTGATTTTACATTGAATTCGTAGGTTAAATCAATTCAATCTTTTCCAATGTTTTAAAAAAAACTTGTTTTCATTCGACAACGGGATTAATTTTAATTTAATTTCTGAAACTTCTTTGTATTGAATTTGAAAAAAGGGATTCCATATTTGGAATCCGTGGGTCCAAAGTATGTAAATAGGCTAATTTTTATTTTTGGGAATTATGAATAGTAACTATGGTAAATTTTATTTACCATAGTTAAAGGTTAATCCGGTAATTAAGGGTAAATATAATATTATAAAAATACACTAACACATTCCAAAATTCTATTGGATGGCTAAAAGTATACCCCTATCACCTAATGGTCAGATTAGATTCATTTTATGGACTTTTGACTATGAAAATAATTTAATTATTATTAAAACCAAAGAAAGTGACAACATGTCACTCTCTTAAATATTATAAGTATAATAATTTTAATTGAGTGATAAACATCATAAAACTTCTAAAATTAATAGTCTCCAAAAATCTAATAAAATTATCTACATCATGATAATTTATTTAGAATTTTTAGGGATTAAATAAGTGTCATTAATGGTGATACATTAATGATGCAGAAATTATTTATTAAGTGAAAAATCAGTAATATAGTTTTTATTGAAAAAAATAATACCCGTTAAAAGACCCACAAACCTGACCAAAACTTATTATTAGTTTATATCGACAACATAATCATCCAATAACCTAATATATAACCGTTTTGAGTCTTATAAAAGTGATTATGACACTTATATTATTTTATTTTAAATGATGCCAAAGTTGTCACCTTCATAATTTAATAAAAATAACAATTTAAATACTATGATTTTAAGATGATAAATTCTATTAAAAGTATTATTGTGAAATTTAATAGATTTATATTCATCAGAAGATTTTATTTTTAGTTTATATGCAACAAATAAGAATATTAAATAATTATACAAAAAAATTGTAGTAATTATTTTATTAAGAGATAAACCAAATAAATGGTTTTAAAAATAATAAAATAAATATTATATGAACTATTTAATGTGATAAAATAATTTTCTAGATACATATAACATTTTATGAATCTATTAATGCTTTTATTTCGAGCATATCTTCTATATATATATTTTATTTAAATTCAAATAAATAAATAGTGTCAAAATTGATACTATTTTTATTTTATAAAAATAACATATTATAAAATTGTTTAATAATCACAAAAATATTTAAAATTTATAAATTTATATTTATATGGTCTAAAATTTTATAAGGTATCCATGAATGGATAGTTCACAACAAATAAGTAATTATTTGTTATCATTTAGATTGTTATTACCACAAATAAAATTAAATTGATTAAATAAGGATAAATCAAGTTGATAATGTTTAAAATAATTTCCTAACATGTCTAAATTTTATTGGTGGATGAGATTAAAACCCTATATCATCTAATATTCGAATATGAGTCATTTTTGGAGGTTTTTAAGTGGGGTTAGATATATTATAAATTAATATTTTTATGATTTCCAAAGGTTCCTCTATCCTCCCTTATAAAAGTGCACCTCCTCCCTCTCTTCCTCAAACCATTTTGAGAATTCAAGATCGACCAACCTCTGCCCATTTCAGTTCCCCACTTCTGTAGAAACATCCTAGAGGTCCTGGTATTCTTCAAAGACCAATTTTAGTGCCCTAAGAGGAGGTCTCAAAGAGGCGCTTCAAAGAAGAGGTAATGTCCGTTACCGATTCTTTCAACTTTATTTCTTCTTCCACTTCTTCTTCTTAGGTTGTTTCATTATGAAGTAATAACATCAGTATCACTCATATACTGATATGTTATTATATGTATGAAACAACCCTATTTCACCATCTATCCATCCTAAGGAAAACGAAATCACCGTGCGTGCGTATGTACGGAATACCGTCTCCACGCTGTGGTGTAATCTATTTTCCACCACCACCTTACATTGATGGGTATAATGGTGTAAATAATAACTATATATGATTATTGTAAAGTGATATTGATTCTGTAATATTATACATACACTCTAATAAAATTCCACGATCATGGGAACGGTATCATCGCTCGTGCGTACATACGAAATACCGTCTCCACGACGCGAAGAGATTCATTCTCAATGATTAACCATTCATAAATGGTTATAAAGTATATATAATAAGTAATCATGAAATATATGACATAATAATGATACTGGATTTATTTATATTTATATATATATATGTATGTCATCCAATTAATTCCATTCAATTCAATGAGGAAACGAAAACAACGTTCATGCGTACGTATGGCCTACCGTCTCCATGAACGGTGTATTTCTTTCCATTTATCGATCTATTATATATATTTATATTCGGAATATATATTATATATAAATCATGTTTTATATTCTGGAATTAAGAAATCGTGATCTAAGTAATCATATGAATAATTACAAGTCAAAACAAGGACGACAAATGAAACTATTTTACCCAAAACTCTCTTTAACATAGAATTTACAAAAGAACGGGTAATATAAAGTTATAAGTGAACCATATATGATATCATAACAATGAATATGATTATGTAATAAGTCAATAACATTATTTAAATCATTATACAGGAGGTTCGGACACTTATGAAGCAAATTGGACCTAAGGTAAGGGAAAATATCACAATCTCATTTTTATCCGAGATTGTTTATAATTTGATATTTACTAGGGGTGTATTTTATCATCCACATCCATGTTACATCAATATGTAATATTGTTTCCACCCACTGAAAATTTTTAAATCCAATTTTACCCTTCGTTGAGTTTTTAGTAAAGGATATTAAAGGAATCTTTTGTCATTTTTCGTACGAGGTACTTTTTGACTTTTCCGGCAAAAGTACGAGAAGAATGTTTTTTTAACTTATACAGCATGAACGGATTTTTACGGTTTTATAAAGCATGATTTTCATGAAGCTTCCTCAAAAATATTTCATGACTATTTTCAAGAAAATCTTTTTCTTTTAAAAATGCATGACATTTTGTGAAAAGAAAATCATTTTAAAGAAGAAAGGACATTTTCCTCAAAAATTCATTTCAAGTGTTTTATCAAAACCATTTTCCATATAAAATGAAATTATTTCATTTGTGTATGTTTTAATTATAATGTCTCTATGATTTACATGGTTTCACTTTTCTTATACTGAAATGATATCCATTTCTTTTATATAGATTATGTAATGATTGGATGATGTTTATGAAACCCATTTTATTCGTTGGGTTATTATGAATGATGTGTGTTTATTTTATGGAAAAAGTAAGAATGATTTCATTATGAGAAGGGTGGGACATATATCTCCCTCCAATTCATTGGGTAAAGATTTATATCTCATGATACAGACATGGATGGAACGGTAAGTTAATCTGGTTCAGTGTTACAGGACTGAAACGAGGAGTGAAATCGATTCATAATGGGACTTTTTTCACTAATATAGTCCTGGAAGCAATGCCTTGGCTACTATGGAAATCATTACATGTGCTTAATGGATGCCACAATTACATGTTTTACTCCCATGCTATTTTATCATGGTTTATGTTCCATTATGATCTATGCCATATGTACTTCCATGTTTTATGTCGTTGCTCAAGATTTTTATGTTTAAACATTATGTTCATGTTTTTATGTTCAAATGTATATGGTATGTTTTATTTTATCCATGCTTACCCTTACTGAGCATTTGAGCTCACCCTTTTTATATTTTATTTTCCCCCAGGATCAAAATAAATGTTTTAGGTAAGGAAACAAAAAGTGGAATATCTTTATGGGAGATGTAGAAGATCTTTCACCACGATTATAAGATTACGTTCCAAGTTTCCAAAGACACTAAACTATTACGGTCCTTGTGTGTCTGTTTTTGTTATGTATTAAGTATTCCGCAAAAGTAATGTAATTTCCATGTATGTCAAGCTTCGGGTCTCTACACCCACCACCATAACCTCACAAGGGAGGTTTTGTTCTGGTGGTCCCCACCTTCATAACCTCACATGGGAGGATTAGTCTTGGGTGGTCCCCACCACCATAACCAATGTTGAGGGATTTCTAAAATTAAAATAAAATGTTAAATAATTTTATTTTTTATTTTCCCACGAAAATCCCAAAATCTATCTTTCATCCTCGACCTACTGTGGTCAAGGTGAAGGTCTCTTTAAGTGAATATCGACGATGTGAGTTCAACTATGTCTTAGGATTTCAAGTCCGAGCACTGTTTTAAAAGTAACAAAAACTTGCTCGCGCGTTTACTGAACATACCTGAAGAAAAGTTCGGAAATTTATTTCGGGCTCTCCGGGCCTCGGAATCACGCACAGTCAATTATTGTGGACTCGTAAAATTCCCAATTTTTTAAAAAAATCACATGGAATTTATGGGTCCTAACAAACCCCCCTAACTGTAACACTAAGATGATTTGGCCAAAATCCCAGTCATCAAGCAGTGTCGCCAATTGATCAAACATTATATCATCGTATTCTAGTTTTGTATGCATGGGTCATCACCATCGGACTCTATAAGTGGATCATTTTCCTATGTCATGTCAGATCATCACCTTCACATATCCCCTGTCTTCAATCAGTGGCCATCATTCTCAATTTTTCTCATGGTCGGCTAGCGTCTCGTCCCACATGAAATCACCCCTGTCGTCGAGCGGGGTCTGCACACTACCTGCACATTATTGGCTAGACCCTCATCAAACTAGCATCATTTGACACCATCCAACATAATACATATATATATCAACATTATTTAGATAAATATATCTTAATTTACATATATTAATTTATATATATATATAAACACACATTTATATTACATAAATAAATATAAATGCACACATATATATAATTTTATACTAATATATATATATATATATATATGAGTTAAATATCTATATATATACCCACATAATATAAAAAAACAAACATAAATATGAATAAATATTTAAAAATCTATGTATATATAGACAAATAAGAATAAATACATATAAATATCTATGAATATATACAATTATATATAATTTTAAATGAACATTGATAAATATATTAAATTTATAATTAAATATTCATAAATTTATATAAATAAATTAATATATATAATTAATAATAAATCTTTAATAGTGGGAAAATACAATAATTATAACACCATAAAATCAGTAGGTATATAAATGTATTGAATAAAATCATATACGGTGCAACAACCAAACGAAGACACTCTTAAATGAAGCTAAAATCACATCGAATGTTCAATAATAATTACACATAAAAATAGTTTTATATAAATTCATGGAAATTTGACATAAAAAATAGTGACTAGGTTCTACAAAAAGTGTTTGACATATTTCTCTTCAGACACTTCAATTTGACATATTGTGTAGCCCAAACAAACACCTAGATCAAATGTTTTGGTGGTTTGAAGTTGAAGTTTGATGTTCAAATTCTATTAAAATAGTAATAAATTTTATTATATTAATTATTACCAAATTATTATCTAATTTGATTATATTTCATTACATAATCTTCAAGTTGAATTGTTTTTAAGCTAAAATTAACACTCAAATCAAAAGTTATGGTCATTTGATTCTGAAGTATGATTTTCAAATTGTCCTATAATTAATTTATGTTTCAAATAATTTCTAACAATGATAAATAATGTATAATTAACACATAATAATTCATTTAAATTAAAAATAATAATAATTAATTATTAATAATAAAAAATAAATAATTATTTAATTTTTAATATGTTTTCATTAATTTGGGGATGGTTTTTAAGACACCAATGATAATTTTTTAAAAAATTAAAATCATATTATGTAGTGATTTTTCCAAAACCACTAGCAAAAATATATTTAAATAATAGAAAAAAATTGTCATCGGTTTTGTATGTTCAAGAATTCTTTAGTGTCAGTTTTGAAAATATTTTCTAAAAAAGACCATGAAATTCAATTTTTCTTATTGTGTGATCCTTGAAATTATTCTTCCAGTGATCTTCCCCATAATGCCAATGTACTAGAGAGTTCTGATAAATCTCTCCATGCCTAAACCTTCAAAATTCATCCTTCATCCAAAACTCCACTTTCTTGACTATCACGTTCTTCAAGAACTTGAGTGCTTACTAAACTAACAAGAAATTATATACTTATATTCAGAAAAGCATCAGTATATAATTACTATGTTTTCTCATCTAAATTTATCTATTAGTTATGATCCTTCCAAGGGATCCCCTCATTAAAGTGAACATTTAGTATTCTAATAAACTTATAAAAACCCATATCTTTAGTATACAATTATTCATGATTTATTGCATAAAAACACACTTAATATAACCCAAAATATCAAGAGGCCTAGTTTCATTTGGATATTAGTACATAACACAACTAAATATAACTAGGATACAATTAATTTATTGAAAACATTCTTAACATGCTCTTAAATTTACACCCTTCTTCTAAAAATGAACATGATAATCTAGGGTTATACATATGGAAGTGGTATATTATAAATCCTGGTAAGGGAATTAAAAAATCATTTCATAAGTTAAGTCAATAAATATGATCCAATAGGAATAAAAATGTAACATAAGGGTCGAGAATCATAATCATGAATAATTAGGCATGGTATAACATGATAACATAAAGGCAACATGGGAATTTAGAAACAACATAAAAGGTAGAATGATAAGCATATGTCATGGTTAACCACCATGAAGTCATAACATTGTTCGATTAGGATAATATATCATGCACCTTACATGGAATAATATTATATTAAAACATTACCCAATGAATTGGATAATTATCTGGGTGCACACATCATAGTCGTATTATATATATACATAAGTGTGTTACATAGATTATATAGCATAAGAACATATTTTTTCACATTTAATCCCATGATTAATTGTTTTTTGTTATAAACATGTAATTTACAAATAAAAGTGGAATAGTTAAATATAAGGTAACACCCTCGACTTAAAATTGGTATGGTAATTGACATCATAATCATTTGGCATAAAAAATCACAGTGGAATTTCAGAAGCACAATGACAGTACTTAAAGATTCATAAAATGGTTGAATGAGTGATAAAGGGGTCTATTATCATTTTTAAATAAAAATAATATAATTAGTTAACTTTATTAACTAATACCAATATTAGTAATTGTAAATCAAAAGGCATAATGTAAATAAGTTTCTTGAATAAAGAGGAGAAGAAGAGAATCCATTACCATTAGAGGGTTTTTCCAAAAGCTTAGGAGGAGATTTCTGAGAACTTTTGGGAACCATTGGTGGGATGTAGAGATTTAAGGGAAGAGTAAGGACATGATCCATGTTTTTTTAGTGAGGTGGAATTGGATCTTTTTTTTATATATATAGGAAAATAGAGGCGAGTTCTTTATAATTTCCCAAACATATGTTTTTGACTATATAGAGTAGAGAAATACAAAACATAAACCTTACAAAGGTTTTCGTAAATGGGTTCTTCCAAATAGGATTATGTTTCAGTATTTTATATGATTATGAACTAATAACATTAAAATAATAACCTTGGTGATGTGGAAGTGAGTCATGTTTACAAAAAAAATTATTTTAAAACCATAAAATATAATAAAGTATTTGGAGGATTCTTCCAGAGTTTGTAAAATTATTAAAATATCCTAAATGAAAAATATGTTAAAGGGGAAACATAGATTTGGTTTTAGATACCTTTTATGATACATTTTTTTCACTTTCGAGACATTATGATTTCATAATGCACACTATATATTTATACCATAATTATTTTTTAATGGAAAACTCGATTATCACATAAAATTATAAAAAATAATCACTATTGGATAATATTCACATGATGAATCGAAAAATAATATTATTTTTCCAAAATAAATACCTAAATATTAGAATTTAGATTTTTAAATAAAAATCTTTATATATTCAAAAAATATCTGTTTTTTGACAATAATAGTTTTCCGACCATTATAAAAATTATTTTTGACATCATAAAATTATATTATCAACCATACATAACAAATATTTTTTAATAATTATATTTTCATAAAATGAATTTTATCATTAAAATTAATGAATTATTAAAAAGGAATTTCTTAATTGAAATTTCTTATTATCCACGAATATAATACAAGTTTTGTCATATTGAAATAAAAATTTTATCAAACTAATTATTTAGTCATTTATATATTAAAATAAAAAAGGAATAAATATTTTCATTATTTAATAGAAAATAAAATATACATATTAATGTTGTTAAGGTTGATATATATATCCAATTGTTACACTAGTGAAATCCCAAAGTTTAAGGTGTGCGACGGTGAGATTTTCTTATGGTGGTTCAGTGAAAATGGTTTGGGTCATGATATCAATGAGCCCAAACTTCTCCCATGAATGGTTCTAATCATGATTTAGTTGTTTAATATTAGTTTGGAATTGGTCAATGGAAAATCCCAGATATGATATCACCCAATGAATATCTGATAAATGGGCTTCATATGGTACAATCTTATTGGTGGAGGCAATTAATTATTTTGTCTATGTCAATTTTATTTTTCATAACCCTTAATATATAATAATTATATGTTCATCATTAAATGGCTATGATATGAATGGTTATGATTCATAATGATATTTTAAATCTTACATAACTTAAAATGGTCTAAAATTACCAATGTAGTTCATGTGTTTTCTATAAATTGAAATTTTATTTTCATAAACTAGAATGTATTAGGGTAATTATGATTCATTATTTATTTTAGTTCTCATGTTTATTCCTAAAACTTGTGGTTCTTCAACAATACATTTACCATGTCACTTGTCTTGTTTTGTATAACTTTTTCTCTATGATATAAGATCTTCACTAGTTTATCCTCATATAAAATATCATTATACATTGGTACCACCTCTAGATAGAGAACATGAGTGGGGTTTGGTTTGTACTTTCCCAATAGGGATACATGAAACACATCATGTACTTTATATAGGTTATGTGGTAGTGTAAATAGACTTGCCACAAATCTAATGTAATTGATGAATCAAAGGGTCCATTGTATATTGGTCTAAGATTTCCCTTATTCTTAAACCTCAAGACTTTCATCGATGGAGATATATGAAGGAACACTTTATCACTGACCTCAAACTCCAGGTCTTGTTGATGATTGTATACATATATTTTCTATTGACTTTATATGGATTTAATATAGCACTGAATGGTTTGAACCTTATCTATCATCTATTGGATAATATCAGGTCCCATAAACTTCTGCTATCTAAATTTATCCCAGAATGTCGTAGTGTGACACCTATTCCCTTATAGAGCCTCATAAGGTTCCATTTTAATGATAAAATGTAAATTATTGTTATATGTGAACTCGAATAGGGTAAGGTATTGATCCCTATATCCTTGTAAATCCATTTAACAAGATCTCAAAATATATTCATGGGTTTGAATGGTCCTTTAATACTAAATATCCATTTAAGGGTGATAAGAAATGATAAATCTCAGTTTTGTATTCAATAATGGCATAATTATTATCAAAAACCCCATGGAAAACCTCAAATCTAAATCAGATATATTATAGATTGGAACTCCATGGAATCTTAACACTTCTATTATTTATATTTTTGTGAGTCGTTAAATAGTTAAATGCTCCTTCATAGCAATTAAAAGTGTTGAATTTATAAGGTGATTGAGTGGCACCTTGATTGAGTTATTACATTTAGGTCTCCTTGGGAGTCCTATGAAAAATCCATGATTATGGTTTACCATTTATATGCTAGTCTGGGAAGTGGTTTCATGATACCTTTAGAATTATTTCATTTAGACATGACTTTTTTTAATACCAAGCATCAAGATAAAAACTCCACAATCTCTCTCTTCATGTTATCCCACCAGAAATGTTTCTTCAAATAATTATACATATTAGTGATCCCTAGATAAATAGAGAAGGATCATCATTATGAATCATCTAGAAGTTCCATCTTTTGTTCTGGATTTTATGGGTCACATATTAGGGCTCCAAACCTTATAACTCCATCCTCATCAAAGTTAAAATATTAAATATCTACTACATTATTATATAGAAAATTATCATCTTTTTTATCCTTTTTAATCCTCTTGAGAATATATGGATGAGTAGTTACTTAAGAAAGATGGTGTGATTATCTTCTTATTATTCCCATATCCATCCTTTTCTTGTCAAAGAATATTGGATCCCTTGAAATTCTCATCATGGGAAGAGTTTTAGGATCTTTTATATAAATATCATCAGCCACATTTTTTCTTTCCTAGGATGGTAATAGATTAAAAATTCATAATCAATAATCTTCTCTAACAACCTCTATTGGACCATATTAATCTATTCTTGTGTAAATATATAATTTTGGATTTTATGGTCTATATATATATGACACTTATCATAATAGAGATAATTCCCCTAAATCATTAACTTGAAGACCACTAAAAAAAATTTAGATCATGAGTTTGATAGTTAGACTCATGGAAATTAGTTAGAGGGAGGAATATGATATCAATTTTTCATTTTTTTTGTGAGTACACAGTCCATGAAATTTTTAGATGCATTATTATACATCACATGTTCTTACCCACTAGGGGGTAATGTGAGCATAGGTGTAGTTATTATACTCTTATTAATCTATTGAAAACATTCCTTATATGCCTCATTCAAGAACAACTTTACCCCATTGTGAGTTATCTTGGTTAAGGGTTTGAAAATTGAGATTAGTGTCTCAGAAACTAATGATAGTACACAGCTAATTAAGGATAACTATATATTTCATTCATAGAGGTTGTTCGTTTCCATCATTCAATTGCCTATTTTTTTTAAGGTATCCACAATTATCACTTTTCTGGTGATGAAATGACCTAGTAATGTAAATTTCTCTAAATATAACTCACATTTACAATAATTTTCATGCATCTTTTCTTTATGAAAGGTCCTTAGTACATTATTAATATTCTCTGCATATTTCTCTTTATTTTTGAAGTATATGCTATTATAATTAATAAAGACTACCAAAATAAATTCACGGTAATCCCTAAAGGATCTATTCATTATATCCATGAAGATTATTGGAGGATTTAAGAGTTTGAATGGAATAATTATGAATCTGTAGTGCACATACCTTGTATAAAAATAATTCATAGGGATATCCTCTTTATTCTCCTTTAATTGATAATATCCCAACTAAAGATCTATCTTATAGAGATATTGTTCTTTGTACAGATGATCAAACAATTCATAAGTCTGTGGTAGAATAAATTTTTTGATTATCATGATCTATTTTAGATAATGATATTCAATAAAAATTTACATTGACCCATCCTTATTCTTGATGAAGAGGAATAGTTCACCCCACAGTGACACACTTGTGAAAATAAACCCTTTATCTAGATACATGTCCATTAATTAATCTATAAAATTGCCTAGGGGTATGGTGTGGAATGGAGTGATTTTCATAGGGTGGTTTGCAGAACATAGTTTGGGTCATAATATATTAGCTTTATCTTCCTCTGTAGATGGTTTCACTGATGCTTTAGTTAATGAATATCATCTTAGGATTGGTCAAGGGAAAATCCTAGAGAGGTTATCCCCTCAGAAATTATGATAAATGGGATTCCTATAGCATGATCCTACTGGTCAAGACCACAAATTTATTTTCCTTTCTCAATTGTATTTATCATAATCCTTAATGTTTATTAATAATAAGATAACTTTTAAATGGATATATTATCGATAGTTATGATTATTAATGATATTTTTATTTTAATATAACCTATTAAAGACCAAAATGACCAAATTAGTGAATGTGTTTTATATAACCACATTTCATAAATAATGAATTTAATATATTCACATAGGAGAATATTATTTATAAATTTTGGTTCAAAAAAATCCTTTTAAAGATAATTACCCCATAACTAAAATCCAAAGCCTCAATTTCCATAACCTCTAAAGAATAATTCTTTATACTTTTCTTATAATTTCCCCCTATTTATGGGATCAACATGTACATATGTAATATAACAAAATAATTTAATGTTGAACACATTGGTATTTCTTTCAATCTACCTTTATTTTAGAATTTCTTAACCCAATGGAATGAAAGGACTCATATTTATTAGGTGCATGAAACAATTCATTGTATCTTCCCAACAAACCTTGGAAAACATGAAATGAATTATCACGATTCTTATTCTCTCAAATAGTGTATGGATCATTAACTTCACTACCCCAATTTGTTTCTGACTTCATAGCATAATCATCTAAAAATTAATTCCATTCTTCTAGAAAATCCATTGGAACTCTATGCTTCTATACTCCCCAAAGTTATAAGGCATTTGCACAAACTCTTTAAACTAGTCTATTGTTCCATCATGGATCTTCATCAAATGAAGTTTATCAATACGTTGATCAATTTCTTAGAAAGGACACCCACAAATTTTTGTGTTGCATCATTGATGAGTGTAAGATAATATAATGAATCACCGTGAAATTGATCCAAATAGGGTCCCCATACATCTGTATTCACTATATATAACTTCCAATTCATTGTCATTTTATCATCCATATTAAAATCCATATCTTATTTCTTTCATATGGTATAAAATTTTCATGTTTTTAACTTCAAATGGTTATGTTTAAGCATTCCCTTTTCATTTAGGATCTTAAGCCCTTTCTCAGAAAATTTTAAGAGTTATTCATTCCCCATCATTGACATTCTAAAAGTTTTTGTTCAAGTCAGATTTTTATATTATGAATTCTAAGTAAGACACAACATTTCATATTTCACCTCTTTTTCCACCACCATAAAACTTTGTGTTATAATCTGAGATCATTCCATAAAATTCATGCGTAAACTAAAAACATATAGTTAAAACCCAAGACTTAATTTTATTCCATAAACCTAGTATGTTCCATAAATCTTGTACCTTTAATAATAATTTAATACTTATTCCAAAATTAACACAAAATTTTATAATTATCTCAAGAGTATCATCATACATAGGATATACCATAACAAATATTCTAGGAATATAATTTTTTATACTCTTCCTCTTGGATTTTGAGAGAAATAATGCACAGAATCAATGATCAATGACCCCAATGGACTTACAACACTTATTAATAAATGTTTTTACTCCAAAGATGTTAAATTTTTATAAATACTACTAGAGGAAAACAATTTATATTTTAATCCATTCTCTCTATAATATTTAATTAAGTTCCTCTTCTTCATACAAATCAATAATGTGGGCCCCAACCCATCCAACTTCCCTTAGATCTTATCCGTCTTTTATTTCTCCGTTTTTTAAATTTTTTCCCTTTTGAGTAAAAAATCTTATAATTTTATTTATTTAAACCTATTATAATAATATTATGGACTTCCTTTTTCTGGATATTCTTATTAAAGACAAATTCATGGATTTTTTCAAAAATAATTTCATTATTTAAATTGGAATTACTAATATAACTAACCATTATATCCTACACCAACAGAATATAGTGGACTCAAGATCATTTTAAACTCATTTAGATGATATTATACTAACCTTCCTTTGGAAATCATCATACTAAAAGGTCACAAAAACATAAACACTTTTTACATGGTAGATCTATTCTCATACATATTCATAAGCTTCACCATGGTTTCTTAGTTGTGTTGAACTTCTAGATATTGAAAGACATGTTTCGTGCTGACAACATATTACCCATCAAATGTTCTTTATATTCGAGTTTTTTATTTTCAAATTTATTTTGATTTAATTCCCTTTAATAAAATATCAAGCCCTTTCTGATATAAATATTATTCAATATTTATTTCCCAAAATCTAAAGTCTGAACCATTGAGATATTAAATCTAGACCTTAACTTCTTCCAACACCATTACATTCAAAATAATGAGATATCACTGAATTAAAATAGAACTAAGAACAATAAACCTCTATACATCTACAAATATTATTTGTTACCACTTTTTATGATGAATCCCTGAACTCAAAAACCCCTTCTGAGACCTCACTTAAATAAAAAGGTAGTAATTTCAAAAGTTTAGCTGCACCCAATGACAACATCTATAAGATATAACTAAGTGACAATTTCTCATAAAAACTCTCCTTGATCTCATTCATATATTCTAGAACACACACATAAACATATGAATGAAATAACTCACACACATCAAGATACAAAACATTGATTTACATGGTTAAAAACATAATAAAATTCCACAAGGTAAAAAATGAAATTCTTTGTTACTAACTGAATAGAATAGTTAAAATATTTGATTACAAAACAAATAACCTCAAACTTCTATTTATAGAAGATTTTCATCAGTAGATATGGTTCCATCACTATGTAATATAAATGCGTGGATTTTTTCCTTCCAATCTATATAGGAAACCCTCTATACAATCAATTCCAAAAACAAATAAACCACGTTAACCATCATATTTCTAGAAAATAGTGACATTTATTTTAATTTATTATTATATATCCTTCTTGTGTAATCTTACGTAGACTTTGAAAACCATCAATATATTCTTATGTAAGTCCATTCGGATTATTCTTACATGGGAAAAATATTTTGTTGTAATTCCCATAACCCAAATCTAGTAGTCATTAGTTGTTGACTCCTTCTCTAGATTCCAATTCTACTTCAGCTTATACTCTATGCTTCCTCGATTCCATTAAACATGCCTCCAAATTGTTCTTCAAATATACTTATAAAAACATTCCTTCCAGAAGTTATGTTTGAATTATCCCAAAAAAAATCATAATATCTTTAATAAATCTAATGGATATGTGCTATAAATATTTAAATTTTTATAATCATAGAACATATATTATATTAGTAGAAAATTTTACTATTTTTTGAAAATTAAGTGTTTTTATCAATGTTAAAAGAAACAATGACGTTATAAAAAATGATTTGAAGTAAAATTTCAAACTAATTTTTCTAAAGAGATCAGTGATTTACATCTGATATTTAAAAAATTACAATAGTCACTAAACTGATAAAGATAAAACAAAAATTCATATCAATTTGTTAGGGTATGGAGAAAAGGGGGGAGGTGTGGTAGGTTGTGGACATATGGGTGGTATATGTGACAGGAAGAAATGGGGGCAAAGAATGAAATAAAAATATAACAATGGATGGGAAATCAAGTATCATTTTGTAGTGAAAATAATCATTAGAGAGATAAAATGTTCATATGTGTGGGGGTGATGATTTTAAAGAGGTTTAATGGTGGAGGAAATGATTTTAAAAAAATAAATATCTCTATTTGGAAATCACTGCCATTTTCATACACAATTACTCAATTATGTGATAGTGATACAACTTTAAAATATGCTAATATAGAAAAAATATAGAGTCATATAAACTTTAAATCCCCCCCCCACTCATATTTTTTAGTATTATAATGCATTGAGTGTTCATTGTTTTCATTTGACATTGTTGAAACACTATATATTTAATTTTAGATATTTTTTATACAAGAAAATATTATATGATATGATCATTTTTTGATTGAATATTTCCTTAAAAAACAAGTTTATTTAGTGGTATATTTTTTATTATTTTATTTTTTATTTAGATGATAATGTTTTTTGTTTATATTATTTTTTATTATTATCATCTCCCTTCAAAAGATTTAAACGACAGTCCAGTTTGACAAAAAATCGAGCAATGTGTTTAAAGAATATAACTATAAATTTAATAATTTATAAAAAATGATTATATGAAAAAATAAATACGTTTTTATTGACTTCCAACCCTTATATTTTGTGAATTTATTTTCCCCGGGAAAACCCTAAATTAGATGATCACACATTTCATAAAATATTACTCTAACATCTCATCACTCTCTATTCCACAGTAAGGATTTTCTTATAAATCAAAATCCTCAAAAATAAAGATCTATTGTTTCTTATATCTCATCTTTCTCTAGTTGATGATTTTGATTCTTAATGTGGTTGTTATCCTTTTTATTGAAAATATATACTTTATTTTGATCGATTGTGTCATGAAATATTCCAATATTACCCATTCTTTAAGACTATGATTCATATCTCTACTACAGAAATCTAGTCTAATGATCAATATATATTCCACCATCAAGGAAATATGAATTAAAAAAAATTGAGAATAATTATTTTTCTTATTATTTATCTATTTATTAACATATATGTGGGAAATAATTTTCCCCTCCATGCACTGTATCCACCTCCTCGGATGACCTAGGTGATGCCTTTATTGTCGAATCCTCTCCTCGGCCCTCCTCGGCCTAGGGGGGGGATTCTTCCACCTATTCTATTTCCTACAAACCCTTCTTCCTTCACTCCATTCATGTATCCTATTTCTCTCCCCAGCTTCCCCTCTATTTATTTTAGCCCTAAAAACGTGTTTGGTAAAATTTTAGTAAAAGAAAATAAATGATTTGATAGTTCTTAAATGAAAAGAAATGTAATGAAATGATTTTGATTTCTATCATTGTGTTTGGATAAATAACTTATTAAAATAAAATAAATGATTTGGATTTATCTACATCACTTTTGGTAACAATTTTAAAAAGAAAACAAAAGAAACAATTTTGGTGAAAATGAAATAAATAACCTTTGTTAAAAAATAACACATACACATAGGATTAAAGAGAAAACATTCCCAATATAAAAAACAACCATATATTAGATCCCCATGGACACTACACATACTACCATGATTGTCCAACATCAAAAATTTATGTTAAATGACAGAAATAAACTTTAAAAAAAATTATTACTTTTTATGATAAATGAAAACACGTTATTTTTTATTTTAATCAATATTTTTCTTTAATATCACCAAAATTAGATAAATATTAAACTAAGAACATTATTAATACAAATTTTAAAATTAAAAAAAAATAACTTAAGTATAATAAAAATTATTTATATAATTTATTAATTCAAAATTATTAATTCATGGTAATCAAAATTATAAATTCCAAATTACTAATTTATAAAAATTATTAATTCAAATTAATTACTATTTCAAAACATTTATTAAATAAAAATATTTATTAAATCAAATTTATTTATAAATTATTTATAAATTCTTTATATAAACAATTAATTCAAGATAATCATAATTATTTATAATCAAAATTATCGATAATCAAAATTGTTTATTAATTATTTATGATTATTTATATGAACATAATTAATTAAAATCATAATTATTTATATAAAAATTATAAAAATTATTTATACTTGGTTGTAATTATTAAAAAATTCTTGGTATAGCCATCAAATGACATCTCATGCATGCTATAATAAAAATCCACAAACAAACGGTCCGAGTACTCGACCCTGTGACCGGCGCCCCCAAACAGTATTTTTATGGGTATCTAAATATTTTTCCCCCACACTAAAGTTAATAATATTTTTTCATTCATGAAAATATTTTTCCCCCTAGAAAAGATTTTTTGTTGTTATTAATAATAATTAAAATTATGTTCATTTGTATAAATATTAATAGGGAACGGTGTGACAATTTGAAGGAATCAAAGATATGAAAATTGTTTATATAAACATATAGGGATAATATTATAAATTTTAAAAACACCACAAACCCATACACTAATTCCATCCTAATCATCACAATTTTAGGATTTTTTGAAACAGAGGGTTGAAGAGAAACATTTCTCCCTATCTGTCTCCCATTATATTTCCTCTACCAGATTTTATCTCCCCAAATAACTGAAATAATTTTCCATCCCTACTAATTATTTATTTTCTTCAAGAATACCTACTTCCAAATTAGGTCTAAATTCCAATCGTGTGTTGATGGGGTTCCAACCGTTCTGACTTATCCCCTACAGTTCATGAATGTGTATGTGATGTTGGATCATTCACTGGTCACTCATTTCGGCAAGAGATGTCCTACCGTTGACATCTTCGACAAATTCATCTCTAATAGGTTGAAGTTTCATGAATGATTAACCATTGGGATTTTGGATTCAAAACATTTCTTGGTTTGTTTCTTATCTAAAGAATACCTGATATTAGATTGGTATATTTCTCTGCACATTATATCCGGTTTCTCTTTTTCCCTCTTTTGGAGGACATTCAATTTTTCACTTGATGTGAGATCCCCCCACCATGATGATATGGAACTTTCCTCCTATCCTCCCCCTAATATTTCATAACATGGTGATTCTTCATCTGATTGGAAATCTAGTGGGTCGTCTCTTCTTCTCAGACTATGGAACATACGTCATCTGCCATCCAATTTCTCATAGGATTTCTATTGATGTCGACATTTCCAATATACTGAAGGAATCTATCAGTATTGAGATTGAAGGCCAAATGTGGTGGTATCGAAA
This sequence comes from Viscum album, assembly GCA_963277665.1. Lineage (NCBI taxonomy): Eukaryota > Viridiplantae > Streptophyta > Magnoliopsida > Santalales > Viscaceae > Viscum > Viscum album. The sequence continues at coordinate 1,817,989,426 of OY728156.1, forward strand.
GGTTTGATATGAATAATGGGTAAATTTTTCCTCATTTTTTAGTCACCATTAACTTTAATTCCTCATTTGCAGGAAAGGAACACTCGTAAATTCTCAAGCGGACCTTCCTTCAGATAATTCGGGTAAGGGACACCCACTGCTGGTCTTGGGGGAGTGTTGAATGGATCTTTAAGCTACTTCCACTGGCCTTTAGGTGGAAGATCCGGGTTCTAGTGAGGTTATATTTTCTCCCCCCATCCACCAAATGGTTAAATATAAGATTTCAGAGCCAAATATAGTCTATGTTTTTGAGCTTCTGAGACATGATTTTGGAGATAAAACTGATTTCAAGGAAAGAGATGGGGGGAACACTGAGAAGGAACTCATATCCCCCCTTATATATAGATTCTTTGAATGCAAATTATGGTACTACTCAGGTCCATGAGTTGTATGAGCATGTTTCAAATATTTTATACTTAGAGCTAGTAGTGAAGGGAGCATCTAAAATTCCAGGGGATGGGTTGGATCCACTGGTTAGGATTGGTTCTTTAAGGACTTTAGAAAATATTTAATTGGGTAACCTATTCGATGGGCTAGAAGTCGAGGTTCATTCGAATGACCAAGGTGATATTGAACAAGAGAAACATCCCAAAGAGGAGAAGGAATCATAGTGGGTAGAGTCAAATGAAGATAGTGATAGATACTTCTCAGGAGATAGCACTGACAGAAGATATAATTGAGGAATCCATATCCCAATAAAGAAGAAATTCCAAAAATGGAACTGATACTGTATAAATTTCATACAAATTAAAGGTAAGAAGTCCAAAATAGGAAATAATACTCTTATTTTCCAAAACTGATGGAGACTAAGTCCATTCTGAAAGGCCAACTCAAGGTAAGGAAGGGAGATTCTAAGGAACATGTCATTGTATGAGACCTAATCAAACACTTAGAGGAAAGAATTTTAGAGGAGGACATTATTGTAACCCACCCACCCCCACCCCCTATGGAATATATAAAGAAAATAATTCAGATACTATTTCTAGTGGATGTAAATGATCTGTAGAGGGGGTGGTTCAATAAGAAAGAACTCGTTATGATCATAGGATTCAATGAAAGGAAAATAAATTTGGAAGAGTTTATTCAGACATGGGACAAGTTGGCTGACCAGCTTGAAGACATCCTCAAGGATTAGTAAAAAACAAAGGTTAGTACACTTAATTGGAAATTATTTAGGAAAAAGTTATCTAGTAGACTAATCATATAATTTATTGGTTTAGTGATCTCTTATGATGTGTGAAACAAGTGACTATGGTATGTAAGACAAGTGGTGGAGTTTGTTTGTAAGGATTCCCACATTATCCTTAATAGTGGTTTTATTTGAAAATAAAATATTGATTTGTAGGTAATAATATAGATGTAGGAACCAAGGTTGTTTATTTTTTAATTGTTGAAATTATGGAAGAATGGTGGATGTTTTTTAATTATGTTTTTTATTAATAAATTATCGGTTTATATTAATCTTGATGATATTTATCATGATACAAGGCATAGATCTAAATGTTAGATAATTGATGGATCTTAAAGATGGACATGGTGGATGATTATCTCACCACACCATGGAGGGATATTTTATGTCTTAGATATTGTGAAAATGAGGAGTTAATTAGTCATGTGGAAGTTTATAACATTTGTTTCATATGGTGGATTATTTATAGAAACTTAATGGTAGTCTATTCAATGTAGGACATTGTTTTTTGGGGAAAATGGATATGAAATCCTAGAAATGGTATTTTTAATGTAGGTTTTGTGGAAGATAATTTTTAATCTAAAATGGTATAACCAAAATAGCATTGAGCCATTTTATAAGTGAATACCTCAATTATAGAATATTTTTGGTTATGGAAGTCATTTTTATGTGAACTAGTTATCTTGATTCAAGACTATGTTATAGAAATGATAATCCAGTTTTGAAATGGGTGCAGCACATGGAATTTTAGATTAAAAATATTATTTTTAGAAATTTGGAGTCTGAAATGGTAACATAGGAAGTTGTTTTTACATCATGTATGATTAATAAAAATGGGGAGTGTGAGATTTTATGTCATGGTTCAATTATTTTTAAGTATTAGGGTATTCAATTTTGAACTAGAAAAGTGAACCTGAATGTGGGGGAGGTGATTAAAGATAGATTTTTTCCCTAGAGATTCACCATGTCTTGGTCTTTATATCACCACACCATATATAGAAATGGTAGAATTGGTTTTCAAGTTTATAAAACCAAATAATCATGTGTGATGTTGGAATTAATGTTATGGTTCTCAAAGTTGTTTAATAATATTAACTCTAAAACATTAGTTTTAGGTGTCTCCATGTCATGGTTGGCATTATTTTATGAAAATTAGAAAATAATTTTGACACCACATAACATAAACAGTCTAAAATTACATGATCTGTGACAAGGGTTACACTTTCTTATATTTTTAGGACCTTCTCAATATAAAGTTTTATATAATTGAGAAAACGATTATATAAAAAGTTTAAATTTCCACACATCATACAGTTTTTCCAAAAAAATAGTTCCTATGTTTACACTAATTTTCCTTTCATGAAACATTTTATTCATTCATAATATGTCACCATTGACCATTATATTATCCCTACACATCCTTCACCATGTGAAAGACATTTGAAAATATGTAATGAGAAAAATAAAGAGTCGGAATTGATATAAAAAAGAAATGAAACATGTTATTCATTTTGAAGATTCCTGAAATCCCATAAAATGTTACCATTTTACATAATAAAATTTTAGAACATAATAATTATTTATATATGAAATCAACATAAAATTCTAAATATTTCTTAAAAATATTCCACAAGTAGAAAGTAAAAAATCATAATCATTAATGTCACATTGAAAATTTTTAGAACTCATGAAAACAATATTTTCACCTTTATAAGATCGTAAACATTCCTTTAATCATGAATTAATTTCCTTACCTTATGAAATAAAAAAATTTCGTTTAAAAACCATAGAAATAATTGAAAACCTATATAAGAATATGGGAACAATATACTTACAATCCCCTTTATAATAACCCTCACAAAGGAATAACCATCATGGTTAATTCGAAAATATCTCTTAGGAGTAACCTATATCTGGTTAAGTTAGTCATTTTATTCAATGTATTATGGAGATGAATTAGGCTCAACTATCATCAAATCTATATTATGCACACCAATATCATATAAAATTTTACATAATCATATCATGAGAATTCACCTATAATATTTCATTTTATCATAAATACTACAATATTAGATCGTATAAGGAAAATCACATTAAGTTATCTCATAAATATTAAAATAAATAACCATTAATTTTTGAAAAAAATTCAACATATAAAAATTATCATAAAATTGACATTTAAATTTAAGTTAATATGAACACATGGTGTCTCTATTCTCCATTCAACAAAAAGTGTGTAGAAAAACCTTATGGAAGGCCGATCATTCCATCCTTATGTTGCAAGTATCCTCAATGTAAGTTCAATATACATAGTGAATTACATATATACACATGGAAGGTAATTGAATTCTCATGTTAGTAAGATCCTTTCATAGTAGGTAATGAAGACAGTCACTGTGGATTTCATATGGTAATTATTAAAAAAAATCTTTTTATTATTTTGAAAAAAGCCAAAAGTACCCATATGGGAAGTGTTGAAATGATTCATTTTTGAAACCTTTTAATGAAAGTAGAAATTAGTTGAAAATGAAATTTAATTAAATTTTAATAATAAATAAAAACATTCTTGAAGCATTTTAAGAACACAGACATGGTAGAGGAATATTTTGACTGGAAAAATTTAAAATAATGTTTTAAAAAAAATTCATTACCTCATTCTTTGACTCACTGTGTACATATTTTACATTCATAAATAATAAAATTATATTAATTTTATACTTATGAATATCTTGAAAGTTAATATCCTTATTATTATTTCTTTTATTTCATTTATTATAATGTTTTATTTAGTTTCCAAATTGGTTGAGTTCATATCCGACATTTTTGGGTCGTTCGGTTAATTACCTCAAAATGAAATCATTGAATTAATTATGGTCAAATAAGTCATGGATCTATTATTTAGAGAACCTTAAACATGTTATTATTGTTATTATTTTACATTATACACAAATTTATAACCATCCATGTAAAACATTAATGAAAAATGAATCCCGCCATTTCGTCGAGGTGGTAGTCCACACGTACGTACGAGTCAAGCTATCATTTTAAAATGGATGTGAGGGTGATAAGGTAGATAATATATTATATTTATAAAGTCATAATTATTTCATAAGTATCATATATTTCAATGAAATATATTTTTGTAACAAGTCAAGTGATACAGTGTTGATAAATGAAACACCTCGATTCGTGGATTTGGTAGTCTACACATACGCACGAGTGAAGATTTAATTTCCCATAGGATGAAAAGAAGGTATAAAATATTAGAAAACATCATCATAATAATATTTAATTATATTAAATATTTTTATGTAATTATCCTATGATGGTTATAATTAAATTTATTATGGTATAAGATGAAATTTAGTTGAATGAATTTAGTTAATACTTATACCACATCCTTGGATATCTTCCATTAACATTCACATTAAGCCTTCTAGGATTGGTATTTTGGGGAGACCATGAATATTAGGATGTGTGGAGGATATTTTAGGAGGTTTTGGAAGGATATTATTTAGGATAGAGGGATCAATTTATGTAGCCAAGTGGGGAGAGGAGGTTCTATTTCTTAATTGATGGGAGTAGCACTACTTTAAATATTAAGAACATTTTAAAATATAATAAATATTTTACTCAAGTAAATTTGATCAAAGCAAACCAAATTTATAATTACATATAGGTTAAGAATTAAATACACTCAAAAAATAAAAATTAGATATTTTTTTAATATATTTTAAACCTTATCTCTTCGTTTTATCCCCATGTTAAACATTTTTACTCATACCATGGTGAGAAACTTTTACTATGGTAACTATTCATTTTGAAAATGAGTGAGATTGAACTAATTAAAAAAATTATAAAATTTTGATAAAAAAAATTAATTTATTTTATGAGGTTAAATTTACAAAAGTGGGTTAAATTACTTTTAATATAAGTTTTCAAAATTAAATGAAAAATCACTTCTAGAAAAATTACCTTTAAAATATAATGATGACTTTATAACAAAATAATGTATAGAATTGATAAAAATGAAATATATCAATTTAAGAATAAAAAATGTGTGCTATGTGACTTTATACCCAATTAAAATTTGAAATTAATTTTATGTATACTTAATGAAAGGAAAAATATATTGTATTTGAAAAAATAATTTTTTTTATTCTCTCAAAAAATAACTATTTTAAAAAATCCCAAAAAACAATATAAGATAATTTTGATATAATAGTACAAAAAATGTAATTCATTTCATAAAATTAAATTTATTAAATTTAGAAATTCAACTTCTAAATAGAAACATATAATTAATGGAAATTTTTTTACAATAATAAAATGATTTATTTTTTATTTGAAAAATTAATTAAAAATATAATAGTGAATATAGATCCGTGAAATATAATCACGGACAATACTAAGACATGAAATTGATTAATTTTTTACATCACTTATATTTTCACATTCTTCCCCTATAAAAGAATTTTCCCTTACAATTTTATTCAATACATAAACAAATGAGGGTGTTTTTCCCTCATCTGTTTTCTAATTACTATGTTTCTTCTTTAATCATATGATTCTCCAATAAAATATTAACAACATGGTTTAACTTATTTCAAAAAAACTTTCTAAAATATTGAATTTAAAATGGATTTTCCTCATAATAAATATTCTCTCCCAACTATACCACTTTATGGGAAAATGTGAGATGAATTAGGTACATATTCCCAAATCAATGAAATGTGAAACACATCATGTACCTAAGATAAACTCCATGGTAAGAATATTAAATAAGAAATAGATACTACATTTATAGAATTTTATATGGGCCAATATATCATTAACTAAATTTTCCTATCATTCCAAAATGTATAATAATTTTACAAGGATATACTTTGTGGATTGCATGGAATCCAACCTCAAATGAGAAAATTTTATTTGTATTATCTACCTAACTCTTCTTTTTTATCGGAGCTTCCCTCAACTAATACTTACTCATATTTACCTTCTCAGCCATTTCTTTTTACAATTATGGTCCAAATAACTTCCTTTCACTAACATTATTTCAACAAGTTTGAGTCCAACACTATTATCAATATAATACCTCAAATGGTTATATATATATACTGAAATGAAAAATTTTATTATATGAAAGTTTCACTTATAAAATATGTTAATCCAACTTCCATTGTATTCCAAACAATGATCCAAAATCATATTCTCAAAATTTGGAATTATTCACTCTGACTATCCATCATATTTTAGGATTAAAAGTTGTACTAAAATTTAACTCAGTACCTAGAAAATTTTAAGACCTTTCTAAAAATTTAATATAAATATGGGATCACAATCTGATACAATCAACATAGGGACTCCATATAACTGGAATTTTTAATTAACATAAAGTCTACAAAGATGATCCAAGGATATAGAATCTCATATAGGGATAAAATGTTTGTATTTATACAAACGATCACCAATAGTCCAGATTTCATTATAAAAATTATATTTATTTTGTAATCTCACCCTTAAATACAAGGATATGTTCTCTAAATTTTCACTCAGGCAATCAAAATGGTTGATGTATACCCTTAATTAATTATCACTTTGCATGAATCATTTTACAAGAAAAAACATTCCTGGTAAAATTAGTAATATCATTCCTCATTCATTCCCATAAATAATATTCTTCAATATATTTATAAATCATAGTGCTTTCAAGATGAATGAAAAATGAAGAGTTTAATCCTCGATTAAAAATTCCCTTTTCAACTAAAAAAATGCATACAAAACATTACCTCTCTCTAAGTATAACAATGCTTTCTTTTTCAATAGTATAGTCAGAAAGTTTACTATACATAACCAATTCTACCATTATTTTCAAAGAATAATATTCCTTATAATCCTACTTAATTATTTATTCCAAGGATTATTATGTGGACACCTATGAAAAATTATAAGGTGTTTCTACACGTGCAATTTACATTCCAAAATTCATTATATCATTTACTAAAGGATCATATTATAAACAAATCATAGTTAATAAGGATTTATCTTTTCAAATAAAAAAATTAGGTACCTTGTTTTCTTTACCCATATGATAGTGAATTGTGAAATAATTATCCATTATCAGTTTTAACCATCTTCTATACCTCATGTTTAACTCTTTTTGAGTGAATATAAATTACAAACTATTATGGTTTGTATATTTTACACATTTTACCCTATATAAAATATATCCCCCAAATTTTTAATACGAAAAACACTAATGAAAAATCAAGATCGTGTAAGGTGTATTTATGCACATGGAGTTTCAATTTTCATGAAGTATATACAATTACTCGATCATATTGAATCAAGAAACAACTATTTCTCTTCAATAAATCATCACTGTAAATAATAAACTCACCATTTCTATAAAAAAAATCTAATACAAGAACATTCAGCAATATTAATTTCAATCCCTAAATACATTCATCACATTCCTTTAACTGGATGAATTTAACTCCTTTTAATTTAACTAAGTTAGTGGGAAAGATAATTGATCATCATTTTCAACAAACCATTACTAGTAAACCACTAATCAAAGAAGACATCATATCTTGGGGACATTGATATATCTTTTCAACTCATACACCACTCTTCCAAAACATTTTGAGAATGAAATATTGTACTAGTATCCTTTGATATTTATAACTTTTAGAATATATGAAAAAATAATCGATGAAAAATACCTGAATTTTATCCAAGTACTCTTGGAATAGTCTACTAATAATTTCCACAAATACACCAGGTGAATTGTTCAACCCAAATTTCATAACCAAAAACTCTTAATTTATATACCTAATACAAAACATCATTCTAAAAATTTATTCCTCCATCAATTTTAGCTGATTTTACCTAGACCTGAGGTAAATCTTGGAAAAATATTGTGCACCCTAGAGTTGATTGAACAAGTCTTCAATATGAAGAATTAGATAATTTTTCTTAATATTTATATTATAGAGTGTTATATAATAAATGAAAACACTTTTAGAACCATGTTTATTTTTAACAGAAAAAACCACATCTCCCAAATGTGGAGTTCTAAGAAGAATGAAACCCTTATAAATTAATTCTTAAAACATCATTTTTCAATTACAATAACTCTATTAGATACATTGAATAAGGAGATTTTAAAATCATATTATAATGAGAAACTAAGATACATTAAATGAATGATCTCAATCTAGAATAACACCCAAAAAATCATGTGGAAATATATTTTAAAATTCATTTATCATTGGAACATCACTAAGAAACATTTCTACCTCCTTTTCAAACAAAAGTTCAAGATAACTTCAACTCCTACATTTAAAAAATTTCATAATTTTTTTATAGGATTCCATAGGTAGAGGCTCATTAATATATACAAACTTAGACTGATTATAATGAATGAATATGACTTATTTAGCTCTTTAATCTGTTGTATCATGATATAATTAAAGGAAATCTTCACTGAATATATAATAAAACACCACTAAGGGTGATACAACAAGATTTATTGGAAAAATAATTCTGTATAGAAAGGTTCTTATAAATCAATATTTTTTAATACTTCCATAAGGATTTCTTAAAAAATGTTCTATCATTATTTTTTGAGGTGATATTTAAATTTTACTAAAAAATCACAAAAATAATTGATTGCATAGACCATAAATCAAACTATACATTGGAATAATTTGAATATACAAGTAATGAAACTAACAATACATAATTATATAGTCCAAGATTTGATGAGTTAGTATAAAATGAATTTTCTAAAACCTTATTCTAATGTTCATAAGGATATAAATCATCATATTTTTCTTTAGGCGCACACTTCTGAAATGGCAGATCTCATTACAATTAAAACATTTCACTACTGGCTTTCCATAATTTATATAACCATTAAAATTTCAATTATCTTTGTAGTCAAGAGAAACATATACTATCTTACCACATCACTAACACCTCATAGAATTAATTATACATTATCTAGAATTTTTTTACCACATTAATCATAAAAAGGAATATTAATTTATTTATTAAAAATTAATTTATTGATTCTTCTTTATTGCTTTAAAATTATACCACTTCTTATCCTTATATAACTAGAAATTGAAAACTAAATCATGACCTTCTCCGTACATATAACAATTCCCTCATAAATTCTAAAATCATGAGTAACCAAAGACCTTAAAAATTTTAGTTTTATTCCTGATAAAATCGATAAATTTTTCTATCACGGGTGATAAAAAAATTGTGTGTATACCTGGTTAATCTTGTAAAATTTTCTTCATATGAAGTAAATTAGTCCTCATATTCATGGTTAAATACAAATAACTTCATTTCAATTATTTATTTAAAATGTTTAGGGAAATATTTCTGAATAAAAAGATCATAATATACTATCCACTTCATGGTATAAATCTTGGTGTGCTCGTGTATTTATTTTTGTTGATTTCTAATTATAGTCAATAAGGAAGTTAGAAGTATTTCAATTTGTGTTGAATGTTTGTTGAAATGTATATTACATGGTAAATTATATTTAATAAAATTTAGGGTATGATATTGAATAATTTCTAGACTATATTAAATCACTTGTGATCAATATTGAGTAGGTATTAATGTCCAGCACATCTACTTATGGTGTTTTGAGAGTTATGCACACTAACTTGAAGAAAGAAGAAATGATAAATTATATTTTGATTATTTTCAATCCTAAAATGTTGATGAGTTTTTAAAAATATATATTGTGGAAGTTAATATATATATATATCATTTCATTTGATATGTCTATCCTAAGAGTTATTTTATTTGACTCTTTTTATAAGGCTTTATTAAAAATTAGGCTAATTTGGTGACCCAATCCTCCTCGAGGTGGAAATTTGTCTATCATATGATTGATTAGGATTTTACATAGGGATTTCAAAGTGCATGCTTGGTTCCCATGGGTGACACATGAAGAGAATAGTGCATGCCGAGCATGCGCCTGAGTGAATTGTGTGTGAGTGTATCTCAGAACTGACCATAGTATCACTTCTGAGTGGATGAGGTGGGGTAGAGGTTTATAAGGTATCATGAGTTTATCATATTATTCATTGTGGGATAGTGGAATATTTATATTGTATCTTCATTTTAAAAAATCAGGGAAATGATATGGGCTATATGATCTAATTGATCAAAAATGTTGGAACTCTTCTATGATCCATCATCTTCCTCCTATAACCCTAGATTAATGGAAATACACTAACCTACCATGAATATATTGAATTTTTCATAAGATAAATTGTGGTCAGCCTCGATAGATTTGTGACCTAACACAATCTTCAATGTTGAGTTCCCATGATATTTTGTATTAACATACCAATAGGAAAGAGTTTTATTGGTCATAAGTACGATGGATCAATGATATATACATAATTTGATCATAGCTAAAGTAAATAATTATATGATTGTAAGTCTTCGTGTAAATATACCACTTGAGTTTTTGATGGGCCTACTTAACAACAAGATGTCGAAATACCACATGAATAACTACTTAGATACCACACAAATAGATGTTTACCTATTTCATGAATAACTGCTAAATAACTAAAATAATATCATTGGATCAACCACTCACTAACATGGTTGACAGAAATATTGAAACTCACGTGTGATTTTTTCTAGCATGGCTAACCATTAGGTTGCGTGGACGATATGTTGATCTACCGTGAGTTATGGAAGCCATTGTGACTATCTTATTTCTCTATTCTTCAAGGATCTAACTACCATGATCATTTGATGACCTACCATGTGTAAAGATGTGATTGACTATGTATATTGGACATACTTTGAGGATACTTACTATATAAGGATGGAATGATCGGCCTTCCACAAGGATTTTCCACACACTTTTTATTGAATAGAGAATATATACACTATGTGTTCATAATAACATAATGAATATTAGATAAAGAATTTATGTGGTATAGTGATCTTGAATCATACAAATATGAAGTGGACATTTTGGGATCCATGTAAACAATCGTCCAGGTTCTATCATGATCAACATATTTGTAAGTAATGATTTTATTATGGGATTATAAAAATAGAAAATATAATTGTGTCTATTTCATGAATTAAAGATAATTTTTTACAAGATATGTGTTTATAGGTACATGGACATTGTGAGTTTTAAGTTCACATGATTCAAAATATGGGATCAGCTCGATATAGACTGATATTACAGGTCTAAGACACATTGATAATATGCATGGAGAAGTTTGAGATTCTAAAAATGAAGTTTTGATGAAAATAAATAACATTACATATGAGGTTGCCCATATGTTGATCATAATGATGAATATATCACAGTAATTGGATACAAGATGGGATCATGATGTGGATTAATTACTCATTTTACAAAGAAGAAATAATTTTCCTTCAGGTTCATGCATGAATAATATATACGTAATTATCATAATATAGAAGTAAGATTATTTAATATGCATGTATGGGTATCAATGAAGATGATTATTATCTATCTAATCAAATACCACATGAACAATCAGAACAAATATTTAAATAGATTCAAATATATATATATATATATATATATTAAATAGATGATTAATTGATTTTAAAATGGGAATATTTTTCACTACTAAAATTATGGAGTTTTCCATGATTTCTACGGACATAATATTCATGAAATATTATATGAGTATCTATATACATCGTAAGCGAATAAGAATTTAGATATCCTGATACTAAAACTATAGTGATCAATTTTTATGTATCTATGGTGAGTATCTGATAACATTGAAGATATCTTATGCATCATAGAGAAATGAGAGAAATTCAAACACACAAAAAAAAATTTGATTCCAATAAGAATATTAGATCACTGAATAATGTTCTACTATCTAGGATATTATTATATGATTAGATGTTCAAATGATCAAGGTGAATGAATCCTCAAAGTAAAGTTTCAACTTGCCTATATGAAGGATAACAAGGAAAAGCATCTATAATAAGAGGGGGAAAATCTAAAGACCTATTTGAGAACTAGTATAGAGGATAATTTATGAATTATTAGGCGTTACTACAAATATCCTAACATGAGGTGGAAAGATGAAGTATTTTTATAGATGGGTTCAACTAGAAAGATTCTAATATAAAGAACATATCAAGAGAAAAATATTTTTGAACACTTTAAGACCATATATTTTAAGAGATTATCATATAGGTATTTTCAGATATCACTCATCAAGAATTTTTGGACATATCTTATGCATTTTATTAAAGTGATTCATAGTGGAGAATTAAGGTATCTAAACATCACACAAACCTATAAAGGAGTGGGATTTCAAGGTAAAACATTTTATATCCTAGTTCTTAGTGCCATTTGTAGTCTACACACTCATGTAATAATGAGGGACAATAAGAATAGAGGATTTTGGTTTAACGGGATATGGAGTTTTAATAAAAATAAGTGAATCACAAAAAAATTAGGTTCACTAATTCACCCCTACCCTTTTAGTTATAAAAACTGATTGGAGATATTTAAGTGGTATCAGATAAAACAAGGTTCTCTCTATAAATATCCAAAATTTTACAGAGATTAAATATGGTTAGTATTAATTCATAAAATATTAAGTTATTTCCTTTCATTGATGGAATAAAATTTTATGGATTTAAGAATATAATGCTTCCATAACTTCTTTTTTAGGGCCTCAAGGTAATGGATATTGTTACTATGGTATTTGATCTAATATAAAGAGATTCTCACATGAATCATGTAGATAATATAAATATATAAGTATTTTATAATGAAATTAATGTGAGAAAATATTGAAAATTTATTTCATAATTATCACTTAAAAAATTCTACACTAAGGAATGTGATAATATAAATCTATAAGTACGTGTCAATATTATAAAATAATTAAATACCAAGGTGATGGGATAAAAAATTATCAAAGAAATGTGAGAAAAGATTGAAATTTTGTTTGAAGGAAATATAAATATCAATAAATCCATGATTTGTATAAGGGGATAAATATTTGAAGATATTTTGATGGTATGTGATGAGGTCATTGATTATTATTTAAACCAGTTCAATGAGATAGTGAGTGACATCATAACATTTGGTGATACATTGGAAGATTCAACTATTGTGGAAAATTTGATGAAACATTTACCATATATATTTGATTCAAATATATCTTCCTTGTAAGATATTGTAGATCCATATATTGATGATATCCATACTACTCTAGTAAAAAATGAGTTCATAAAAACCCTGGTCTTTTAGAGGAATATGAAAGTGTAAATGGAATTAAAATCAATTAAATTTCTCAAACTAGAAGACATGAAATTTAAAGCACTCTTAGAATAAAAAGATTAATATGAAGGAGAATATAAGTAAATTATTCTTCTTATTTGAAAAAACATATGAAGAGGTAGAGTAAATAATAAAGATAAGATCCATATTTAGTGTTTTAATTGTGGTGGTGTTGCAAACATTTCAATCAATTCTCCAAATAATGAATATGATGAAAGTGAGAGTGAGGAAAAGAAGAATTGTTTTTAGAAGAATGTATGGAAAGATCCAAAAAAGCGTTCACTTGAAGAAAAATAATCCTTTTACAAAATTTATGCACAACATAATGAATTAATAAATAAGTGAATACTCATCATGATCATGTGAATAAAGTTAGGATTCCTCTCAAAATCATATGAGATTCATATCCATGGTTAAAATACATTAATACATCCCAAGGTGTGAATAAGGGGATAAATAGGGATATGTTGAGTATATGCTAAGTTCATACCTAGAAGGATACCTTGAGAAAAATAAAAATATGAAACATTGATAAATTTATTTTTTTAGAAATGAAAATGTATATATGTGGAAATATGTAATATTACATAAGAGATTAAAATTTACAAGGTGATTCTTTCATAATAAGATAACACTCCATATTATCTTAATAGAAATATGGATATAAAAAATGATGAACTGATTGGGGATCAATATTGCTTCCTTAAATTTTAAAATACCATGAAGCTGATGAGAACATATTATTGTATAGAAATGGAGATTTTGGTTTATTTATCCAAAATATCATATAAAAATAACCCTATTAAAAAGGTACAAATTCTTCCCAAATTTTAAATTGATATTGAATATGTTTCTTTCAAGTGTAAATAATCATAAACTCAATATGAAGATGTTCGGGATGAAGAAAATTATTATGATTATCCGGTTATATTTATTATATTTTATGATTATTTTAAAAATATATAACCCCTAAGAATGATTGTTAATAAATTTTGTAAGATTCTTGGCATGCATGAAGAATTCCCTGGATATACTACCCCTTTATATTGAAATAATTTGATTCACAGAATATTGTAGGTTTTTTGGATATTTTGGGAACCAAGCTTATTATTATTGGTACAAAATTTCATTTCCTATAAAATTGAATAGATCAAGTGCAATCACACATTTTAATAAATGAATAAGATCAATTATAAGAAGAAATAATTTAAGAAGTAGAAATTTTATAGTTGAAAAAACTACTGGCCAGATGTAAAAGGCTTTTAAGGATGTAAAATTTGAATGATTCTGGTTGAGTGACATATCTCAACCATCCTTCACTCATTAAAAAAAATCACCCACCCCCCCCCCAATTCTATTTTATTTTATGTGTAATTACATTTAGAAAATTTGTATAATCTATTATAGGGGGGATAAAAGAGGGTTTCATTACAAGATAAAATGGAAGGAGTTTCATAATGATGTATTAATAAACAAAACCAACCATGATAAGTAAAAATTTAGTTCACCTCTTGAGAGTAAGACAAATGAATAATTTAATAAAACATTTTTATTCCTTATAAATATATATAATTTATTTATAATCCTAAAAGGATGAAGTTTGAGGTAATCTCAATCAAAATTTTCCACCTATTTCATTATGATAAATGTTTTTTAAAAGGTGAGGTGTTGTTTTATGTGAGGAAGGGGTTATTTAACTTTATCTTTAAATTGCTGATATGTTTTTTTAAAGAATGAGTACATGGTATGTAATCTTAAAAAAATGATGAATAAACCCTTTTTCTAAAACATTGAGAATGGTGTCACATGTTAGTTGATTATTGACATATTTTAATGTCTAGTTTATGAAAACTTTTTTCAA
The DNA here is from genome assembly GCA_963277665.1 of Viscum album. Lineage (NCBI taxonomy): Eukaryota > Viridiplantae > Streptophyta > Magnoliopsida > Santalales > Viscaceae > Viscum > Viscum album. The sequence continues at coordinate 1,818,004,861 of OY728156.1, forward strand.
TACTAGTTTGACCCATGTGTACTTATAGTTGTTATACGATGGATCATTACTATGAGTCACATGTGGTGTCATACTTCTCTGAATTTAATTTTTTTTGTAATTCAGGTTGAAAGGGAGAGTAAGTTGTGTTCAATAATATCCATTTTTCGAATAAAAATAATGAAAAGATGATATGAGGCTTATTAATCATCCCTAAAATTGCTTTTATTTATTTTTCATAAGGGTGGATAATAAAAGTTATTTAAACACATATATTGAAAAATGTTGTTTTGATGGTATTGAAAAAAACAAAAAAAGTGGAATATTTTTGTGCCCATGTGTTGAGTTGGGTTGAGTTGTATTAATTTTCAATGAGAAATTTGGAATGATTTAATTATGTGGTGGATGTTTTTTTAGATACATATTAAATGGAAAATAAGATTAAATATGATTATGTTTTCTATCTTTTACGAAGTTACAGACTTGGTGGATTCACTTGTGATGATTTTTGAGTAGATCTTAATGTCCAAGATATGTGCTTATGGTGTTATGAGAAATTTTCACACTATTTGAAATAATGAAGATAAGATGAATTATATTTTTATGATTCTTTATAATCAAATAATGATGATTTTTTGAAAATAAGTATTGATATGGTTAATAAAAAATCTATATATCATTTTATTTGACAATGATAGTCTTCGAATTATTTTAGATAAATATTTTTATAAGGATTTATTAAAAATTAGGATGATGCCACCAGCCAATCAGCATAATGGAAACCATGGATCTAGTAAGAACATGATTAATGAGGATCTTACACTAGGGTTTAATAGTGTATTAATGGTTTACATGGGTGACGAACGAGAAGAATAGTGCATGTAGAGCTTGTACTTGAGTGACATTTTTGTGAGTGTATCTTTGAGCTGCCCCTATTGGTGTGGCCGAGTGGTTAATGTGGGGTAAAGTTATATAAGTTATTTTGAGTTTATTAGATTATTCAATGTGTGATAGTTTTATTGTGGTACTCTTAATTTGTTGCTAAAAATAGTGAAAAGACACAGCTTGACTTATCCAATTAATCATAGTTTTCTAAACTCTTCCATGATCCATTTTCCTCCTCCCATAAACCTAGATCGACACAAAACCACTGACCTACCTTGAATATCATGCACCAACCATAGGAGTATTTGTGATCTATTGAAACCATGGTGCAGCCAATCCTATGATTTGATGCTGGTTTATTTTGATATTTTGTTTTGACTGATCATAAGGAATGAGTTCAACCGACTATAAATATTGTGGATCAATTCCATTCCCATACTTTGATTGGTCGTAAGGCTAAGGATGAAGCGAGTGAAAAGATTCATGCCAACATACCAATTTACTTTTGATGGAACGACCACAATAATAGATTTAAACCTACCACCTGAACAAATATGGACCTACTATGTGAATAGGTTTTTACTTACTTCCTGAATAATTGTGGACCGACTACAGAACAATATTAAGATCAACCACTCACTGACACAGTTGACCGCAATAGTTAAACTGACACATGATGCCAAATAGGATAGTCGAAAATGAGGTTACATGGATTGTAGCTCAATCTACCATTAGTTAGGAAATATTGGGTGAGTGTCTTCATGACCAATCATCAAGGATGTATGTAAACCAAGATTTTCAATTATAGTAAATAATCTTTTCTTTCTAAAGGAACAACAATGTAATGCACATAGCTTTATTCAAGAATTTGATTAAAAAATAAATTCATAAATTTTATAAATTCAATTTAAATAATTTTTTTTAATTCATCATTTATATAATATCATAGAGTGTATTTTTATGATTTCGTAGAAAAAATGATTTTTGGGGTAAATAGTGAAAAATATTGATTTTACAAATAATGTCACTTTTATGACATTATAATGGCGTAATAATAAATTTTATGATTAAGAATACTTTTTATAGGAAAAATATATATTTAATTATTATTATTATTCACAAAAAAAATATAATTTCAAACTTATAAATATATGATAAACATTTTAGAAATCAGAGTGATATTTTTGTTCAAATAAAAATTGTTTTCAGTTTTTTTCTTTTAATAATGTATTACAAGGATAATTTTGATTTTGGTTTGGATTTAAAAAATAATAATAATAATTTGAATTGAAATAATCTAATTATTCTATTTTAATAAATATTATACTTTTCATTTCAAAAAATCATTTTATGCTTAAAATATACATTTTTCTAAAAACTATTTCGGTTTCATTTTACCTGCACAAATTAAAAGTAATTTGTAACACTTTTTAAATTTGAATCTTGTAAAAAATATTCCACATTTTAAATGAAAATTATTTTCATTATATAATATGTTCAAATTTTGTTTTTTTCATAATGAATAGTAACTGTGGTAAATATTTATCTATTCCGTTATAGTTAAAATGATTTAAAATGGATGCATATAAAGGGATAAGGCTTCATGATATCAAAATATGATTTATCATATCTCATTTGTTGGAATTATTTTGACCCTAACATTATCTTATTTGAATATATGAAAAAATTTAGCCACGTTACATAATTAAAACAAATATTATATAATAATTTTTCAAGTGTTTAAAATTTTGTTGCCCACCTCACTTATATAAAGGAACCTGATCTCCTCTATTCTAAACACAACTTTAGCTACACAGATTGAACAATACCTGATCAAATACCTTCCAAACATTGTTTTTATAATTGAATAGTTCATTTTCTAGCCAAAATACCAATTTAAGGCTTAAGGTGTATGCTAATGGAGGTTACCAAAAGAAGAGGTATATGTCATTACCAATATTCTTCAAGTTATTTTATTTTTTAACCTCATAAAAATATTCAGTAAAAATATTGAAATAATTAAATAGGTATATTCACCATACTGATATGTTTTTAATTTAATGGTATGTCAATTTTCTGTCTCTTTTTTATCCTATGGAGAACAAAAATATTACTCGTGCATAGGTTCGACATACCATCCCCAAATAGAAGTGTAATTCCTTTTTCGTCACCTATTAACTTGTATTAGTATAATTATTTAATAAATCAATATATATATTATGTTTATTAAATTATTATTCTTATTTAAATAAAATATATCATATACATTTTTACATTTCCACTTGTTGTAAAATGATAATTTCGCTCATGCATATGCGTGGACTGTCACCTCCACAAAGTGATGTGATTCACTTTTCTATTAGAAAATTGAATGGATGACTATAAAATTTTATATGATGAATAAAATTTATATTGATGAAATTATTAATATTAAGGTGACTTTGGAACCATTTCATAACACCTTAAACCATATAAAATATTATGATGTAATTTTGGAGAAATTGATCGTACAAGCTTAAGTGGTCGGCGTAAGAAAAAACTATTCAATGAATGAATTTAAAATGATTATAAATGGACATTATCAAAAGTAATATAGATTGAAAATGTTATAAATTAATTATATAATTAATCTAATTTCATTATAGAAAATTATCAAACACTTATGACTAAGTGTAGACCTAAGGTAATGGATTTATGTTACAATCCCATTTTACTTGTGGACTTTTTTGTTTAGATTTTCTTTGGGAACATTATATGACCCTAATATCATAAACCCCATATATTTTTTTCTGTTATATTTATTTTTTTGGTCTATATTTATATATTTCATTTCATTTATTATTGGATCAAGATTTATCATGTATGTTACATACAAGGTACTTTGTTTTAAAAACATGTTTTAATGTAATCTTTCCAACACTTTTTCTTCATTGTTGTTGTTATTTTAAATATTTCAATAATTTTATTAATTATGATTAAAAGTTATATAATTGTCAATTTAATTGATTGTTTAATTTTTATTATAGATGACTAAAAATTAATATTTTCATCATTTTCCATACGGAATATTTTAAAATTGTTAAAAATGTTCAAAAATAATGTTTTTTAACATATATGTCATGACCTCCCTTATAGAGAACCACTATTTTCATACATTAACACTACATAAAATTTTAATAAAACATAAAACAATATAAAAATATATTCCCAAAGACTTTACTAGTCTAGTGCCTTTGGAAACATGGAAACATAAACACTAATACATAAGTGAGATATATAATCTCTTACTAGGTTCTCCTTGACTAGAACCCTTCTTATACACATCAAATATAATACATATATTTATAACCTAGGTAAGGAAACATAAAAATGGGTGAGATAAAATTCTCAGTAAGGCTAAACAATGGTGATATTTTAGCATGATCATGATCATAAGGGTATTAGAACATGATCATGAAAATAGACGATCATACACGGAAAATCAAAGATCATATACAAGAATCATGACATAAGGCTTGAATTCTTATAAGACATGAATAATAAAGAAATAAAGAAAATAAGATATAAAATCATAACTTATGAATAAAAAATGGAATTATGGAAGACATATAAGCATATATAATATGATTTCTATAGTATCCAAGGCATCACTGCCAATACCATCTTGTTAGTATACCCATACCATCTTGGTAGTCATAGTTTACTCCCATGGCCATCTTAGTTGCATAACTTCACTCTTCATAGCATATTCGTTGTAATGGTTCCCTCCCATTGTTATATTAGTAGTTATGGTTCATCCCCAAGACCACATCAGTATATCTCCTGGGTTAACAATCTTTACACAATGAATTATTGGTTGATAGAGGTCCCACCTATCTTATAATTAAATCATACATACATGTGCCACAAGATCATAAATAATCATATCATAATCCATGAAATGAAATAAGTATAATAAACATGTAATCGTATCCTAACCTATGGAAATACATTGGATTCATAATCATTTCATCAGAACATAACCTGTGAAAAGAAGTGGGTTTCAAAAGCATATAACTCGTGAAAGAGAAACGAGTTCCATAAACATCATTCCATCAAAATGTAATCAATTCAGATAAAAAATATGAATGTAAACATTAAATTATTTTCCCATAAAGGAATGAGTAACACCAATGGATGTTGTATTAGATGATAAATAATTTTTATAGATCTTTTAAAAACATTTCTTGGGTGAAATATTCTTTCTTCATTGAAAAAATACTTTTAAAACATAAAACCCTATAAAAACATTTTTTTCAAAATGGGTTTGAAAACTTATAAAAAATATTTGAAAATCATAAATCGTTTTCAAAATCTTTTTTCCTTCAAAATGTTCTTCAAATATCATTTTAAAACATTTTTTAAAACATTTTTGAATCATGGTTTTTAAATACAATAGATTTCAAACCGGATGGAAAGACAGCCAGATTTTACTTAAAACATTATCTTAAGTAACAATGTGTGAAAAAATGGTAATAATACATGGTTATATCATCAATAAATATAATATAATGAAACACATTAGTGTTATTGATATATTTATCATAATATTCCATCAAAGTAATCATAAACAAAAACAATCTCAAAAAAGCGATGAGATTGTCTCAATAAACTTTTTTAACTTGGTTACTTGGGATCATACACTCAATGTAAGAAAAGAAAATTAAATGAAGAATAAAATATACTGAAAAGGATTTATTCAGGATATATCATGTTAAATTGAAGTATATGCACCTCAAAAAGAATTTAGTTTCATATAAAAACATGAGTCTCAAAGAAGTAAAATTGAGACAAAACTATTTTAACAATTTGGTATCTTTTGAAACTTAATCCTCATAAAATAAAGATCATAAAATGGATATGTGAATACACATAAATTTATGTATAATATAAATATAATATATTCATGGTAATTACATAAACCACACAAAATTAATTTTTGGTTAATAAATCATGTACCTCATGGAAATAAAAAGTGATATGAAATCCCTTTACCTTGTGTTTGAACTCTCTTCGTACTCATTAAAACCCCATGTATAATAAATATATAATTTATTATAAATCCTTTAAATAACCATATTATTAAATATAATACCATATATTGTTTTCTTATGACCTTATATTACCTTCTTGTTAACCATCCTATGTTAGGGTTTCACTTCAGATAATATTCACTTTGTTCTTCGCGTGTGTATTAATTTGTTATATTGTAGGTCCTTATAATTATATTCTAATTACATAAGTTAAAAAATATATAAATATAATTTATATATAGTATATTTTTATTATAATAATCTATATTATTTTATGTATTAAATGTGATACACATTTCATGGATACAGTAAGGCATACATACGCATGAGTGTTGTTTCCATTTTTATTATCATTTTGAAAGAGTGAAAGAAAATGAAATATATTTATATATGTATATAATATCATCAAATTGGAATTATAATTTGATATATATTATATAATTCTTCTAAACCCATCCTTAATACGTTCCATGTAGTGTGTGAATGAATCACATCACTTTGAGGGGGTGGTAGTCCACACTTCCTCAAACAAAATTATCGTATTTACAAAAAATGGAGAGTAAAAGGATATGTGATATCAACGAAATAAAGAAGATAAAATAAATAATAAATATAACATATAAAATATATAAACATATTATCCATCATAATATCAACCATGTGATATGGTAAAGTAAAAATGAATAATAATAATTTAGTGAGGTGGTAGTTCACCATATACGTAAACATTATGTTCGTTACAGATTAGATGGAGTTGTGTGTAAGTGTAGGTCAAACCATTTTCATATAAACTTCATTGTATATTAAAGATACAATTTTTTTATAGTAATGTAAGAAATAATGTGTATCAGGTGGATAAGGAAAATAAAATAAAGGAGATTGGGAGAAGGCGTTACCTCTTAATCAGGTAACTCCTTTTGGTGTGTGTCAAAAGCCTTAACTGGAAGTCCTTCTGCATAAATGGAAGATTAAAGTAGGAATTAATGGTTTTTGGGAAGTGTATTGAGAATATATTGGCCTAAAATTAGTGGATTTAGAGGTCTGAAGAAAAGGGACATGTGGTGGCCTTTTATAGGGAAGGAAAATGACTCATTTGGTATTTTTAGAAACAAGTTATAAGTACCCATGTTTTTCACTATCAAAAGTCATATAAAACCAAAAAAACAAAACAATATTTGGTTAATAGCAGAGTGATTTCCATAAAATGTGTGTTTTAAATGTTTCAAAGTCATTTTGGGTCTTAAATTTAATGTTTTTTCCTTAGTTAAGGTTAATTTTACCTTAATCGATGTAATTAATTTTAATTATATTCATTAATATTTTTGGTCAAAAACTAAGTTAAAAATATTATAAATTATTAGTTTTTATGATTCCCAAACTGGAAACCAATTTTTCAAATTTCAATAATATTTGTGGCAGAAATTAATTTAAAATAAATCTCATAGTTCGGTTGAAAATGCGGGTTTTTAATGTAAAAATAATCAAATGTTTGTTAGCTTTTATATCAAATTTCAATTTGCAATTGATTCCAATTTCCTAAATTGGATAAATTGATAAAAATATAATCTAATTAAACTTGTAAAATAATTTAAAAAATATTTTATCCTTATAAATAAATTAAATGAAAAAGTAGTTTTGAATTAACATCCGGTATTTTTTACTATTCATCCAAAAATGAAGTTTCTCAGAAAAATCCCAAAAATTATCCCTACAAATATTTTGAAATTATAAATTAAAAAATGAAATATATTTTATAGGATTAAATTTCTAAATTTTCCGGTAATTAATTTTATTTTTTTTAACAAAATGACATTGAAATAAATTCATTCGAGAAAACAATATTTTTGAACATAAAAGGATTTTTCCAAAAACATATTTTTAATTATCAATATGTTTTATTTATGTAAAACAATTATAAAAAATATTTTAAAGTTAGTTATTATTATTAATATAACTATGTTTAATGGTTTGGTTATAATTATCTCGTTTAAATAATAATAACAATAAAATGATATTTCATAGAAACATTAGTGGTGCATGTAACATACGCCAGGTCGGTGTTGTGTGTAACATATGCAGAGTAGATGTTTTGTGTAATTTACTTTGAGTTTAATTCATGTAATGTACTCCAAGTTTGTTTCATGTTAATGGAATGTTTTTATTAGTGCATTCAATGATGTAAATAAAAATTTAATTTATTCAAAAAAATGTCCATGAAAAATCAAGTTGTTACATTCTACCTCCCTTAAAATGAATTAATGGTATTCTAGGATCATATCCCCATTAAGTAATATGTAACCCCAACATATGTCGTATTAGATGGTAAATAATTTTGAAAGATATTTTAAAAAATATCTTGAGGAAAATTTCTATTCTTCTTTAAAAAATGATTTTTATAACATAAAACATTTTAAAAATAATATTCCTTGAAAATAACTTTAAAAAATTATTAATTTATCATCAAATAAGTGATCGGTTATGGAGGAGGATAATTTAATCCATATCATAGACATTAAAATAAAGATTCATTTCACATTGTCAATAGAAGACAAATGTGCCTTGATAGGAAAATGACAATAAGATTTATTTTAAAATAATTTTAATAAAATGTAAACCATATACAAAATTTATTTTAAAAAATCATTTTATATTAGTAAAAAATGGAAAACATTATTAGAAAACATTTTTTTTTGAGAAAACAGATTTCTGACCGAAGAGAGAAATAAAGTCATATTTTCTTAAAATCATTTTATTAATTATCTTAATTACAAAAGACATAAAAAATGGTAACATTAAATAAATGAATAAATAATAAGTAGATAGAATAAAATTCAATATATTTCTTGAGATATAAATCATAATATTTCATCAATGGAATAATAATCATAAACAATCCTGATAAATGATGATACTATAGTAATAAACACATACCACTATGGAAACATTGAATAATAATCCCCAGAAGATAATAAAATTACATGTAGATTAAAGTATCCTAAAATTAAGTATATTCATTATATAACATGAAAAATTGGTCATATATACACCTCATAAAAGATTAAAGGTCCATAATATAACATGTGTCTCAGAGAAGGAAAATCGAGACAAAATTACCTTATAGATTTGGTATCTTTTGAACCATAAAACCTATGAAAGGGGGATACTAAAATTGATATGAAAATTCTGATAAATATTATGATAATTTTCATAAAATAAATTCATGGTCACTACATTATCTTTATAGAAAAAAGAGGTGGTGAATATAGCATGTGTCTCACTAAAGTGAGAATTGAGATGGAAATCCATTACTTTAACTATTGAATCTCATCGTACTCATTAAATCCTCATATAAAATAAATATAAGTGTATTATATAAATATATATATATTAAAGAAAAAAATTAACTAATATAATTCCATATATTATTTACATGGGACTATATATTACTCTTATATTAATGATTCCATGTGAAAGTTATGTTTTGGGTAATAACTGCTTTGTTTTTATAGGTTTTGACTTGTTATTCTTGGTACTCTTATGTAGATCATGATTTACTCATCTACATAATTATAACCAATATATAGCAATCACATACCTTTATTATATATGTATTTATAATAATATATAAAAGATAGAAATTATAAATGAAATACACTATACTCGGAGATGATAAGTTATATGTACGCATGAACGATGTTTCCATTTCATTGTCAGAATTAAATAAAGAAAAGTATTTGTTATATTATCATTATGGATTCATTTTTTACTTCATAAATATTACATATTTTTATTAAATCCATCATTAATATCTGTCATACCACCCGGGTAGCCAATTAGTAGTGCCCTGAGGCAGTGTCCCACCTAACCTCAAGCGCATCTCCTTGAATGTCATAGGTTTCCGACCAGCAGTGAGGGCCTTGGGAGTGTCCATGAGGATATTATTACCTCATATATCCGAGTATGTATAGTGAAAAATAATATAATGAAAATAACTAAATCATAATGGTAATCAAACAGTAGCGGAAAAATAGGGAAATAAACCATGCAATATAAGTATGAAACTGGCAGAAGATGACTTAAAATAATAATAGATACAAAATGTATGATGTTCATGATGATGTAAAAAAATTGAGTACAAGGTAACAAGGAATAAAAGTCATAAACTAAATGCTATAAAAGTATACAAAAATACAAAAACTACTACTAGAAGCATCGAGCAAAGGCTTGGTCCTCTACCTCGTATGCCATCTTAGAACAGTAAATCAATAATGAACTTGAATTTGTACGCTTCATTTTTTCTAAAACTATGAACATAAAGTCTACTTGGGTACCAAATAGTTCTCAAGAAGGGTGTGAGATATGACTCTCAGTAGCCCATCACTCATAGTTCCTAGGATGATCAATTTCATAATGTAAATAAAATAGTAGTGTACCAATATAAATCAAAAGCATAGAAATATGAAATAAAAAATAATCACATTAGACTTGGTTTCTAAAAGGAAACAAGACCCATATCACCTACTTTAACCTAAAATATATATCTAAAAGAAGTGTTTGTGCAATTCATAATATGAAAGCAAGGTCCATTACAATTTAACCAACTAAAGAAAAGGAGTAGAATTTCCCAATATTGTGCATTATCATGGAGGTCAATTTTTAATTTCATTATAAACATATGCTAATAAAGTAAAAGGGATACATCACATGTGCATAAGAAAGATCATGATAATATTAAGGATTCATTTTATATGATCAAACAATCTATCAATCCTTAAAATCCCAAGGTCTAGTCTCAATCATTTCTAAGGTTTTCTAAAGAGAAGCCCAAGGGTCGCTACAGGTGTCTTCAATATAAACCAATACCTATGAGTCTATCCAATGCAACCCATGTGGTGTTCCTTGTACCACTTGAGAATGTGGACTCTCAACCCGTGACAAGTATCTCAAAAAAGGGACCAGGTCTCACCTGAAGCATGGCATATCCATCATTTCAAATAGTTCCATCCTTGGTTTCTCCCCTGGGAAACCAGCCTCTCTCAAGTGTATAAGAATGTATTCCAAAAAATACCATGTTTGGAAAGACAAATTTTTGTTATCGGTATGTCAAGAGTATCTAACCGAGCATGGTGATTCCATCCCTGGAATCCTTAAGTCGGGATTCATGTTCTCTTCGGGCCTATAACAAGTGAACATGGCAACCCAAGAACATATAGAATGGAAAAAAATTTATAAAACCGTATCCCATTCAATGGGCATTTCATGAAAAAGCTATTAATCTATTCATGTATCACATTTCACTAATAAAATTGAATAAGGCATTAATCACATGCATAAACTCTAAGATACAAGATATTATCACTAGGAAATATACATTAAACATTTGTAATGGAATACAAGTATAGGCATAAGGAATTAACATGACTCTAATCACATACCATTAATGACATGTCAATAACTCAAGATATCAAGCTTAACCAAGCAGGAAATTCAATTCAAGACATTCACTTAAGGTGTAAAGAAATAATAATAAAGTGGGGCATAGGGTATAAGGTTTTTTCAAAGCATAAAACAAGAAATTAAATATTAAATTAATTTTAAGAAATAAGCAAATTGCATAAGCATTTAACATAAGCATAAGGATTTCAAAGTGAAGCATAAAACATTAAATATAAAAATGTAAGTTGTTATGCATAAAGCTCAAGGTCTCATCTCTTGACTATTCACTCATTCAAATTCACATGAAACTATAATTTATGAGCTTTAATAAAATAGAAACACACACACCCAAGGTAGTTCACAAAACATGTATGGGAAAAACTCCCTTAAGGATGGAACACCCAATGGGGTGACCAAATACAAGTCTAACACCCCACAGTTTGGTTTTGACATAATCTAGGGTCACTATGGACATGGAAAACCATTCTAAATAATTTGATATGGATGAATGAGGAATCATCGGAAGGTTCGTGTGAGAAACACAATGAATAATCAATTAAAAAGTTAAAAAACGAGTGGGAAAGTTGTAGGAACCATGCCTCAATGTTTTAGTACTCCACTCATCCATTATCAAGCCTTGATTCAATGAAAAATGTATGAAATTAAAGGATTTTTCAAAAACTCTATAAATAGGTTAAAAGTATATCACGCCAAAATATCGAAATAGATGGATGAGGAAACTAAAAATATATATGTGGGGAATGTAGAACTTACTGAGGGATTTATATATCATCTGATGGTGAAGTAATCTGACCATAGAGGTGGGAGATATCAAAAAACCTATGAGAGGGAGAAGGATGCCACCACGCACCATAGATGAGACCAAAATCTCATGTAGAAGAGTAGGGAGTAGAAGAAAAGTGGTTACATCATTAATTAAGGAAAAAAAGGTAATCTGGTACTCAAAAATAATTGTTCATGTTTTGGCCACATGATTTGGCCAAACCGTATGGAAACTATGCCCCGTTCACTGTTGTAATGGGTACATTGCATGGGCTAGGTAGATAGTTTGACTAATCATATGAAAACGGTTTGGTATGTCACTACCTAAAACTTTCAACTTGTCACATGGGAATGTACCAGGGGTTTATGGTTGCAGAAAAATTGTGTGTCCCTCTACACCCCACTATCGACTACCACATGGTTTGGGGAAACCTTGTGGTCTGGGCGGCATGGTTTCCTCTACTCTTATGGCCTAGTCTACTTCTCACAGTTTTGAGGATCTGGGCTCTAAACAAGCCCAAGATGCACATGATTCCTCCATTATTTTATTATGATATTATATTAGGGTTGTTTTATGGAATTTTGACCAAATAATGGTCCACACCATTATATAAATCTACTGTGGTACAAACTCCCCTAATTAAAACAACTTGTCCCTGAGTTGCCCTTCTTAGGGTAGTATGATGTCATCTGAAAAGAGTTATTTCCACTACGTATGTACATTGGCCTCCCACTCCCAAGTCTCATCTTGAACACATCTATGCCTCCATAGCATCAGGACCAGAGGGACTTACCTATATCCTAGAACCTTATGATATGATCAATGATACAAATTGGTTGCTTCTCGAAGGACGCATCCTCCTCCAGCTCGATATCATCAAGATCAAATGAATGAGACAGGTATGGATGATAATTTCATAGATGAGATATGTGGAAGAAATTTTTCATATCATGTTACCTCTAAGATAATAGCAAATGATATGCTACCGGCCCAACTCACTCCACTATCTCCAGATTTCTGACATATCTTAGCGTTAAATTTTCCTATCTCATGACTTATCTATGACCTAAATGAGGTGATACATTCAAGAAGACCTGATGTCCCACCTCAAACACCATAGGTCTATAGTGATTATTGGTATATGAATTCTTCCTCAACTAAAATGTATCCATATGCTTATAATTTATATGTGCATTCTCTAATGTCTCCTTAAAAAGACAAGGACCTAGTAGAGTTTCCTAACATTCCTCAAGCCAGCATAGCGGTGAAGGACGCGATCTACTGTACATGGCCTCATACAATGCCATATGAATTATTTATTGAAATATATTATTATATTAAAACTTAATTAAAGTAATTTAAGTCTCCCAAGATCCTCAAAAATCAAGGATACAACCCTACATAATATCTTCTAACACATGAATCATCCACTCGAACTGCCCATCGGTCTGAGGGAGATAAGCAGTGCTCAAGAGAACCTGTGAACCCAATTCATTATTCAAGCCTTTCTATAACTGTGATGTGAAGTAGGAATCTAGTTCTAAAATGATAGAATGGTGCACACCATGAACACAAATTATCTCCCATATATAAATCCTTCTTAACTCATCAATGGACTATGTTTCTTGGAACAACATGAAATGAAAAACTTTGTTCATGCTATTGAAAATCACCCATACTTCATCGCTGTTAGGAGGATATCTTGGAAATCATATCATTAAATACATGGTGACATCAATCCCTTTCAACTCCGTAATGGATAGAGGTTGTAGGATTCTAGTTTTCCACAGGTACTTTGTCTTCACCTGCTAATAGGTGGAGCACTGATTAATAAATTCTTCTATTTTCATCTTCATACCAGGACACAAATATTTAAGATGCATATCTCTATACATCATGGTAATACTAGGATAAATTGTATATATAGAGTCATGTGATTCCCTCATACACTCTTCTTGTATATCAGAAGGCATCCTTACATGGCCATGGTAGAGAAAGGTCTTGCTGCCATCAACAACCCATCTAGGAGTCTGGTTCTATACTCTGATTTTTTTCCTCAGAACAAGACCCTCATAATGAAAACATGATTTATTAAATACATTAATATTTTCAACACATTCTTTAGACCTAATGGATTTACCAAGTACTCATATAAGTTTTACATACTCCATAATGTCATACGTGGTATATCTGATGGTCTTACATGAACCTAATTTTCACCCAGCCTAAAATTTATGTTAGAGAAAATAATTCCTCCTTTGAGATAATTAAATAGTTCATCGAAATAAGGAAAAGGATAATGGTTCTTCACTATAAACTAATTCAACCACATAAAATACATACACAATATAACAGTACCATCTACCTTCTTAGAGAAAAGTACTGGTGAACCCGATTGCAATGTGTTCAGTCATATAAAACCTTTATCCTCAAGATCTTCAATCAGCTTCTTGAGTTCCTAGATGTGAAATCCTACATGGAGGAATGGATACTCGTGTCGCACCTGGAACTAGATCATTGGTGAACTCGACCTCTCTCTCGAAAGGTAAAAGGTTGAAATAGTTATGGAAAATTCCCCTAAAATGATCCACATTAGGAGTGAATTCTATTAACTTCATTCCCTAATCACACATAAAGAGACTCTCTAAATGATTTTTCACTCTTCCAAGACCTGTTTTCTTGGGTCTTTCTCAATTTTCCTGGATATTAAATTCTTTATTATATAAATAATTTCTACCCTCATGTGATTTAAAGGAAACCCATTGGTGATATAAGTCCACAAGGGCATGATAAGGAATGGGCCAGTCCATACTGAGAATGAATTAGAAGCCGGTCATTTTAAGGATGAAGAAACACCAGAAGAAACAACACCTATCTATCTCAATGGGGAACTCTTAGAACCGACTTATGACATCTTTCCTAATTCCCAATGTATTTTCAAGTGACATGATTCCAAATAAGTACTCGATAGCCAGACCAAGACTTTCTACCCATGAAACAAATGTGAAAGAGACTGAAGCACCTAATCAAAAAGGGTATAAACTAAACTAGACGTCACTAGAATAATACCTCTAACCATACATGGCATTGGACGTTGCTTCTCCAGAGCTGGCTACACTGCATACATACAGCCAGAACATTAGGCCTAAGATACCTCCCGACAATCCTGGTTAGATCCACTTTGATGTTGATGAAGATATGTCCCATGACTACCTCAACCCTGCCCACTACTGCCTCAACCCAATTGTCTAGAAAAAGTATGATTCCCTAAATGACATAGAATCATAGTTCCTATACCTGATAGAGGTGCTTCTAAGGATTCCCTTCCAATGGATTCTGGTGGAAAAATAGTGGGAAAATTGTTGAAGGTGACCCATCCAATTACCAGCTCAACATTCAATCGGGTTACTTGTACACTGAGTCTTCTTATGGCCTAGTGTTCCACACTAGTGACATACTACATAAGTTTCATTAAATGTCACATGGATGGAAAAATCCCCACATCCTCCCTAAAAATGGAACTTTCATATTCTAGAAGAACCATCACCGTGTTTCAGAACTGATCCACCCTAGCACACAGTACCAACTTCTATTAGATTTTGTTCCATAATTAGGTCCATGTTTACAATCTATATAATGTTAGTAAAATGGAAAACTTTCACCTGTGAGTGGAAGGCATTACAAATCCCATCCTCAAAAAAATCAAATTCATCAATTCTTCACCCATTACAAATACATCAAAATGAAGGAGCTCAGTGAAACGATATGAATACACAATCACTTTCATAGAGCCCTACTGAAGATGGATGAACTCTAGGGAGAGATCTGTTCTTAAGGTCTCTGAGAAGAAGTGGTCATAGAATTCCATCTGTAATTCTTCCTAGATCATACCTCGATAACGCTCTAATTGAGAAATAGAATCCCACCAATTCTTGGAAAAGTCACACAACACGTAGGTAGCTCCGAAGGCCTCAAAAGATGGTCAAATATTGAAACTCTCACCTCTAACCATGACTCTAGTGCATTATATCTATCATCCCATGAGAAAGTGATAGGATGATGCTATTGAGATTCCTAACTTAGCTATTCCATAGTCAGGGAAGGCTAGGTAGCACCCTGAATAGTTTATATAAAACTAATTAAACTATCCCTAAACTATGTATCGGTTCCCAGTGGAAGATCAGCAGGAGGTTCCTCAAGTCGAACTACAAGAGGTATAATAGGTGGCTCACATCCCACTACAACCAGAGTGTGCTCATCGCTACTGTCTTGTTATACATCACGAGGATATACTAGTGGAATAGCTCTACAAATTACCAAAGAAATCCTCATATAGGATTTATAATAGATAGAACAAGTTGATAAAGAAAGTGGTAAAGGCTTAAAGTACATATCCTGCCTCCAAACATAACATTAATGATAGCCTTCTCCTAGATCCATGTCTAGATAAGAAGTTAAAGACCTCAAAAGGGCCACATAGAGATAGTCTAAGCCCACTTCCATGGTCAAGTTCAATGTCTCACATTGGATTATAAGGTGGCCATTTCATTTTAAAGATAGATTTCACTTTAATTTGATTAATCATTTAAATTCGGATTTTATAGGTTGCATTAGGTGGGTCACCATTCCAATTCATAAGGTCCCATACACCTTATAAATTGAAATTTTATGTCCACTTAATCCAATTTATTACATTACCCCACAATATGTATTGGAAGAATTCTATAAATCTAATAGAAAGAGCATTAATGGTCTCAATAAATCAAGGCACAATAACAGTCACATGAAAACAAGAAATGCATGCTGAAATGTAAATGTATAATGGCATAATTCATGACATTTTATTTTCTATTGTTCCCCGTATGATGCATGCCTTTAATAGTCCCTCATCCCACCAATTTTATGTAATGTAAATCATCATTACAATCATATATATATGAATAACACCATAATACAAGTGTGTCACCCAATTGTGAAGTCGTATCAACCATAAATGGCATAATCAATAACTATAATTCTCATCCCAGGTAATTTAGGTTACCCCTATACATGGGTAAGCTATGTCCAAGCATAGGGTAGGGTCCCAATTCCAATGTTATAGTGTAATGTCTACTACCAAAATAGTAATACAAAAAGAAAACAATGCTTTGATACCACTTTGTAGCATCCCAGCCTAGATTCCACTCAATAGTGACACATGATGATGGTCTACATGACCTCAAGAGCATTTCCCAAAATTCAAAAGGCTACCGACTATCAGTGAGGGCCTGGCGTATTTTCATGGGGAGACTACCCCCTCATATATCTGAGTATTCATAGTGATTAATGATAGAAATTAAATAGTAATGTTATAATAGTAGTCGGAGAGCATCGAAAAAATGCAAAAATAAACCATGTAATATAAGTAAAAAACTGGTAGAATCTGAATAACATTAATAATTGATACAAAATTTATTGTATTCATGATTCAATACAAGGGTGATCAAGGAATAAAAATAATATACTACATGCCAGCAGACTATATAAAAAAGACAAAAACTGCTACTACAAGCATCTCAAGTATAGGCTCGGTCCTCTTCCCTGTGCCCCATCCTAGAACAACAAATTGATCAAGCATTGGAAGATGTGCGCTTCACTTTTTTCATACCTGATATCATAAAGTCTACTCAAGTACCATATAGAGCCTAACGAGGGTGTGAGATATGAATCTAAGTAGACTAGTACCCAGGATGTCTATGCTGGTTCATTTCATGCAATAAATAAAAGCGTATTATGTCAATATATATCAAAAGAATAGATATATGAAATAAAAATAATCACATCAGTTAGGGTTCATAAAAGGACACCCGACACATATTACCTACTTTGGCCTAAGCTGGATATCTAAAATAAGTACGTGTGCAAGTCATAATATGCTTGCAAGGGCCATTTCAATTTGACAAACCTAAATAAACGTGTATAAGACCATAAGATTTTTCATTATCATATATGTCACTTCTGAATGTCATTATACACGTATTCTAATAAATTAAAAAAGAGACATCACATGTGAATAATCAAGATATTGATAATAATAGAGATGCATATAATTTGAGAAAAAAATCAATAAATCTATCAAATCCAATTGTGGAGTCCCATGCCCATCTGAGGAGATCTAAATAGAATCCCAAGGGTCACTAGGAGTGTCTCTAATATAACCTAATACCTCTTAGTATGTCCAAGAAAACCCATACAGCGTTCCCTATATCACTCCGGGATGGTGGCTCTAAGCTCGTGCCAATTATCACACCCAAAGGACTGGAACTACAAAAAAAAATGATGGTAATCATCATTTATTTAATGTTTTAGTGGTTTTTTGAAGCGCTGCTTAATTGTTTAGTGGTAGTTTATAAAACCACCTCCTATTTCAAGGTCTCTAATTATTTTTCAGTAGTTTATTTTATTTCTCAATAGTTTTTTTATGTGTTATATTTTGAGCATTCAGTAGAGGTTTTTTGTTTAATTAGTGGTAGTTTTTTAATAAAATAAATATCTACTAAGAATATTAATAAAATAAAAATGAACACCATAAATCTTTTCATTGCTGTTATTTTTAGCGGTGCATAATATGAACCACCACTAAATACATTCATTAATATATTTTTAGCACTGGTTACAACAAATCTCCATTAAATCTATTTTGATTTAAAAAAATTAATAAAAAACTATAAATATAAAAAAATGCATTTTATAAAAAAAACATAAATATATGATAAACGCATCATTCATATTTACACATCCACAGTCATAAAAACATCTACTTTTATCATAACCTAAGTATCAATCACCCCATACACTAACCAATACCTCGGTCATCAATATATACATATAAAATATATCCAACAACACCCCATGCTGAATATATATCCATGTCACAACCTCCACTATATCTTTTTACCTCCACATCATCTCATCAACTAGAACTGACCATGTCATCTCATCAGCTCTAATAAAAAAATGAAACTAAAATTAAAATTAAGCATAATACATCAGAATTATAGTATAATAATTAGAAAATTTTTAACATATCATGAAAAATAAGATATTTCATGACTACCATCTGAAAAATTATGTGGATCAGAATATTCAACCTCCTACCATGTGTCATCATCTTCCAACTACAGTGAAAACCAAAACATTTAGGAAATGAAATGTGAAATAGAAAATACAAAGAATATATTTTGAATTATGCACATAAAATTTATTATTTTTTAATAAAATAGAATAAATTTTATCATAAAACAAATAATATATAATGAAAAAAACTTTGAAAACAAAAACATACCTATTTAAGCTATGGTTCTACACTTGAAACTAAAATGTGATGAGTAAATATTCTAATTTATTTTTAAATTGACGTGTGGTGTTCTTGAAATTTATTTAATAAACAAATTTTAATTATTTTGATATCAAAACATGTCTTATATTTCGAAAACAAAAAAGTGGTTGTTGTCCCATGATTTCATTTCAATTTGAGGTCATTTTCTATGGTTTTGACTATTCCACGCACGTTTTAGAGTTTTTAAACACTAAAAATTCCATTACAACCATTACAGGAATACTATCATTCAAAATGATGTTTCCCTAGTTTCAACATTTCAAAATTAAATCTACAATCATTTTCCCAAGATTTCAAGACAATTCAAAATCATTTTCCTAGTTTTGAACATTCCACTCATGTTTTACTATTTTAAAACTCTAAAAACCATTTACATATATAACGGAAAAACCATCAATCAGAATGATGTGCCATCAGTTCATACAATTCAAAATTAAATCTACAGTGGTTTTACCATAAATTTAGGACAATCCTATACTGTTTTCTTGGTTTGGAACTTTCTATGCATGTTTTAGTGTTTAAAAACACTAAAAAGGTGTTTACGTTCATAATAGGTAAACTGTCATTCAGAATATTGTTTCATCAGTTTCTAAATTTCAAAATTAAATTATTCATGGTTTTATAATAATTTTATATCAATAAGAGTTCATTTACCTAGTATTGACTATTCTATGCATGTTTTAGTGTTTTCAAATACTAAAATCCCATTTACATTCATAATAGAAAAAACGTCATTTAGAATGATGTGTCAACAGTTCCTACATTTGAAAATTAAATATAAGGCCATTTAATTATAATTTTAGGGTAAACCAATATAATTTTCTTGTTTTTACCATTTCATGCTTGTTTTAGTGTTTTAAAACATTAAAAATGTATTTATGGCCATAATGGTAAAATCGTCATTCAGAATGACGTGATGTTGGTTCTTACATTTCACAACTAAATATTAGTTGATTTTCCTTAAATTTTAGGACAATCTGAAATCATTTATCTAGTTTTGGTCATTCCACACAATTTTTAGTTTTTAAAACACTAATAATGTTTTTACGGTAAAATTGGAAAACCATCATTTGGAATGACATGTCGTTGGTAATGCACAAACCAAAATTCATAATGATATTTTGTTAAATACTACATTTAAAAATAAATTATATAGTATTCTCCCTATATTTCAGGACAATATGACATCATTTTCTTGGTTTTTTCCATTTCAAGCATGTTTTAGTGTTTTAAAGCACTAAAAACACATTTACAGCCATAATGGGAAATCCATAATTTATAATAACATTCTATTGGTTCCTACATTTTAAATTTAAATATACTGTGGTTTTATATTTATTTTAGAACAATCAGATGTTTTTTCTTGATTTTGACCACTTTACGCGCGTTTTAGTGTTTTAAAGCACTAAAAACACGTTTACGATCATTACGGAAAAAACTTCATTTAGAATGATATGTTGTTGGTTCCTACATTCTAAAATTAAATATACGGTCATAATCTAATGATTTCAAAACAATCTGAGATCATTTTGATGGTTTAGACTGTTCCACACACTTTTTAGTTTTTTAGAACACTGAAAATGTGTTTATGACCATAACAGTAAAACCATAATTTTGAATGATGTTTCATCAGTTCCTATATTACATAAATAAATTTATGTTCATTTTCCCTTGATTTTAAGAAAATATGAAATATTTTGTTTACTTTTGACTATTCCACGTAGACTTTTGTGTTTTAAAACACTATAAATGTGTTTACATTCATAACAGGAAAACTGACACTTGGAATGATGATTCACCAGTTCTTATATTTCATAATTAAATTTATGGTCATTGTACCATGATTTTATGAAAATGATTTCATTTTTTCTATTTTTGATTGTTCCATGCATGTTTTAGTGTTTTAAAACACTATTAATGTGTTTACAATCATAATGGGAAAACCAACATTTGGAATGAAGTTTTGTTACTTCCCACACTTCATAATTAAATGTATGGTATTTATACCCAGATTTTATGGTGATATGACATTTGTTGTCTAATTTTTATCATTATATGCGCGTTTTAGTGTTTTAAAATAATAAAAATCCATTTACAGCCATAACATGAAAACCGGTATTCAGAATTACATGTCGTCGGTTCCAACATTTCACAATTAAATGTATAGTCATTATTACAAAATTTATAGGCAATATGACATATTTTTTTTAGTTTTGACCCCCTAAAACTTGTTTTTAAAGGCTTGTATACCTTTCATAAGTGTTTATTGTGTCAAAACCAAGTAAACATGATTGTATTGCTCTCAAACTTATTGATAATGCTCTATAATTTATTTTTGACTTTTAGGAATCAACCATACATCAATCTAGAAAAATATGTGGTTGGTATAAATCGAAATTCTTGTAATCTATATAAAAGTGTCATTTCAGTTTTTTTATAGATGTTTTATGTGTTCTTTGAAAATTAAATGGGTTTCAAATAGAGTCAAGGATATCAAAATGAAAAAACCTTTAGAAATAAAAAACTTAACACTTTATAAGAATATTAATAAATTTACTTATGTATTTTAAATTTTTTATCAAAGAATATTAAATTAATATTACATTTACTTGGGTATCAAGGTCCTCTTTTTTCCAAATTGTAGGATTATTCATCCAATATTTATCTATTTGACAATTTCATTAAAAAATTAATAAAGTATAATATTTTTTTTTGAAAAATGACATACATACTAGTAACGATAACCCGCCAATATCCCCTAGATGTCAGGGTAACCAAATGCTCCATCGCCATAGGTGAATTCGGTGGTGGGATACCAATGATATTTGGAGAAACAGCTGGCTTGCTAGCAGTCTCTGGTACAAATGAATAACTATGAACTAAAGAAGATTTTGGCAATGGTGGCGTTCTATGAGATGTTTATTGGCTATAATCTTGAAGTTTTTTTGTTCTCAGTGTTCCTGTATTTCAAATGGATAAGTTACATTAAATATATAAAAAATTAAAAATTAAAATAATTTTAAAAAATAAAAAGAAAACTATAACAATGTATATATGTATGAAACACTTATCAATGTGAAATTTTAATATTTTGTCGTTACCAATTTATATATTCAATTACCCCCATCTTCATTATATTCATTATTATCAACCTATATTGTGATGAGTCCTTCATTTTCACCCTCTCTTTCAAGTTCTACTATTTCGATATTGTTGGAAAAAGCTATCCAATATTTTTTGGTCAATGAGATTCACTATCACAAAGCACCAATTGATCTTCATCAACCATATCATATATGTCTCTTTATTTAATTGTAAAACAACACTCCAACCTTCATGTATTTCATCCTCTATATAATAAACCATCTTCAATTGTGAATATTTGATAAATGGTTCATTCTCTGAATCCTCACTGGTATCCATCAAGAGGGAGATGTTGATAGAAGTAAAATATAAAGAATCATTCATTATACCCCTATCAATGTTGATCGGATTTCATTTGAATTGGACAACTATAAATTGTCCAAGATAGTTCAATTCAATTATATGAATCAACATCCCATAGTATCCTACCTATAAATATGTAAATAAATCACTATTTTCAGTTTTCAGTTCTCCTACATGATAAAATGTATGAAACCTAAAGCCATGAATATTATTGGAATAATATATCTTATCCTTCCTTAGAGTACCATGAGCTAAAAAAATTCAAATCATTCGATATTTCATCTCAATTTTCAACATTCATTGTCTAGATAAAAATATATAAGTTGTTACTTTTAATACAGATAAAATAACTATAATAAAATAATATGAATTTGAATATATATTTACATGATGGGATAACCTTTCGATAATATCCTTATTTACAACTTTTGTTAATTCTATCTCATTTTGAGAATGACCCCTTAGTCACCTCTTTCTTTGTATTCATAATTCTTCATAAATGGATCTGTGATAACACTATTGAGTAGCATAAATCAATGTTCTTTTAGAAACTGCCATTCAGTCAGTGTAAAATTTGACCCCTTTCCAATTTTTTGTCCAATAGTTGGAAATATCGATGAATGATTTTCAGAACTATAATTAGTGTATATGTTTGTAGTGTATCCAACAAGGTTTCATATAGTCTTAATCCCATCCAAATACCTAGAATAGAAGTTCAAGAACTCTTAAATTGTGTAACCTTCAGTAATAGATCCTTCTGTTTAATCTTTACTCCACACATATGAATCCAAATGACCTAAGTACCTGATAACATTTAGTAATAAACATATTAAAAAAATTATGCAATGATTTTATCAAATCAAATTCACCAATGAAAATAAAAAAATATGTATAAACATACCTATTAATTAGACACATCCATCGATAGTGTACTGGTCCACTAAGTTTAGCTTCTTCAATCAAATGAATAGTCAAATGAATCATGACTGTGAAGAATGAAGGGGGAAATAACTTCTCAAAATGACATATTTTCAAAACAATTCTTTCTCAAAGATTATCAAGATTGGTTGGATTTAATGTTTTCCAAAATCCTCTCTGAAAAGATAAAAAACTCACCTAGAACTACAGTTAGTTTTTCAGGTAAATTATTACACAAAGCTAGAGGAAGCAACTGCTCCATAAAAATATATAAGTCATGACATTTAGATTAATTTATCATTTTATGTTATAAGTAAATGAACCTTTATATATTACATGAATATCTATCTAGAACTTTTAAATTATTTAATGTTCAAAAAAATATGTCTTTCCCAAGATTTTTCATTGTAAAAATAGATGAAGGATACTTTCCATTCTCATTTTCCCCCAAACCATGCTTTATATTCATTGACTCCAAATAATTACAATCATTAAGATGATCCTTTGATTTAACCTTCTCATTATGCACTGTAAACATTAAATTTTTATAGAAATTCTCTTTAATATGAATTACATAATGATTATGATGTATCAAATTAAAATTCCAATAAGTAAGTTTGAAAAATATAATCTTCTTTATTCCATTTTTTTGTCCCATATTCATTGGATACTGCACCTCATACC
Source organism: Viscum album (assembly GCA_963277665.1). Classification (NCBI taxonomy): domain Eukaryota; kingdom Viridiplantae; phylum Streptophyta; class Magnoliopsida; order Santalales; family Viscaceae; genus Viscum; species Viscum album. The sequence continues at coordinate 1,818,029,444 of OY728156.1, forward strand.
CTTTCCCCCTAATTTAAACTAATAAAATTTTCTGGATTCTTCTATAACACCCCAAGGTTTTCTAAAAATAAATTTAAATGCATAGACTTGTTTTTAAGTAGATATTCACAACTAGCATTTAAAAATTATTTTCCCACTTCTATGTTTTGAATTTCGAAAAATAGATATCTATAATTGTGTTCAGTAAGTTATTCGGAACCTAATGAAACCAACTTTTTTGGTGAATAGTAATTTACCCTTATGAATAGTGATATGAATAGTAATATGAACCTAATGAATAGTGATTTGTATTAATATTTTATTCTTGTAAGGCATTAAGATAATGAAATCTTGGTTAATTTTTCAATGTGATATAAAAGCAGTTATAGAATTAAAATAGTTAATTTTTTAATTAAGTATGATTTTATTTAAAAATTAAATTAATATTATTTATAAAATTATTTTCGAAAAATGGAGTTTAGTTTTGAATTCTAAATGTCCAAAAATGGTACGGGTAAATTTTTGGTTTTTTTTGAAATTCTAGAATTTTTTATGAATAGTAAAATACGACAAAATACGATAAATGATAAAACATGATTTACTACATAATATATGATGAAAGGATGATGTAAGACCACATGGTTTGAACTCACATGCCATTATTACTATTTGGGGTCACATTAATCAAGACTATTCATATTATTGAGCAAAAATATAATAATAATGATATAAATAACGAAAAATACATCCTCTCTTCCACTATAAATACCACCCTCATTCCCATCTTCCTCCCACGCCTCTCAAGCCCTGATCATTACTTAAGTTCTAACCAATACTCCTCCCAAGGATTTTCCCCAAGTCCTAGAGCTACTGGTATCACCAAAAGTCCAAAACCAAAGGCATTAAAGAGGATCTCAAGGAGAAGATATCAAGAGGAGGTTTAAACAAGTTTGAAGTAAGACAACCCTGAGGTAAGGGAACTCTTAACCTGATTTCCATCCTTTGGGTTAACATTCAACATCATTATTTATGTGGTTTTATAAATTTCTGTGTGATGAATTTTTTTTATATTATGTTTAATTATGTGTATTTATAGAGTCACTACTGGAATTCCAGTTTTTTGCGAGGGGTTATTTGCGACGGGGGCCCGTCGCAAATAGCCCGTTGCAAAAAATGGCGTCGCAATAGATATTTTTTTGCGATGGGCACATATATATGTTCTGACGGGAATTTTACTCATCGCAAAAACCCTCCCAATTATATACATTATATTCCCAAAAACCTTTTGCAACGAGCTCATCACAATTAGTTTTTTTGACGGGGAACTTACCCGTCGCAAATATCTTTCTAATTATATACATTATATACCCATAAACCTTGTGCAACGGGCCTGTTTCAAATACCAATTGTGAAGGTCCCATTGTCCCGTCGCAAATACTAATCTTAAAAAATATATATTTCACTTATTTGCGATGGGGCCCCGTCACAAAAGACCTCGTCGTAAATACTAAAATTTGTTAAAAATAATAATAAATTTACGATTACTGAAAAAATTATATTATTATTATAAAAATAATAAAAATTACTATTATTATTAGTAAAATAAACAAACATTGAAAAATAGAATACAAAAAATATATATTTAATAAAATTATAATTAATAAAAAATTAATATTAATATTATTAAAATAATAAAATAATGAAAAATTATTAAAAGTTTCTATTTTTCAAAAAAAATATAAAAAAATCATAAAATATTATTATTATTATTATTATTATTATTATTCAAATAAACAAATATTAAAAATATAATACTAATAATAAATAATAAAATATTAAAAAAAATATTATGAAATATTTCCACCAATATAAAAGACAAAAACTGTAAATAGTTCATATTATTACAAAACTTGAATTCAAATGTTTTTACCATAAAAAAAATCACAGGGGTCGTCTAGAGGAGGTGCAAGAAACTCCATCCCTAAACTACGAGTCAGATGGCGCATGTACTCCATCTGCTCGTGATACTCCTGCTATCACCATTGCTCCAATCGATGCAGCTCCTCCTCGTGATGCTACTCCTATTGCTGTTGCCGCCGACACATCTCTTCATACTGCTTCTGCAAAGTCTCTATATGCTCAGCCTCAGTTCACAACTGCTCCTGATACTTTGAGGCATAAGATGATCTCTCTCCACGAGCTCTTCTCGAGCTGGACGCTGACATCGTAGCAGTACCATAATAAGTATCAGGAGTCAAATGAGAGTCGATACCAACTACTTGGCCCTTCTAAAATCCACACTGAGTCTCCTGCATCCATTCTGTCTCATCGAAATGGTGAGCACTGGTCTGCTCGGTCATCTTATCCTGACCCTCAGCCTGTCTCTGAGAGGTCACAGCCTCATATGACTCCTTTAATTCCAATTTAAAATTCAAATTGTGAAAATATTATATGCAGTTAATTATCAAACTGCAAAATTAATACTAACCATAGTATGACGCTGATGATCACCTCTATTCTCTCTAGTGGCTGGATCACTATACATCCTCTGATAAATGTCGAACTCTGTAATATCGGGATGCTTGGCTGCCTACAAAAATATAAAATAAACTGTTTATATTTAATGTTATATAAAATATATAAAAAATATACTTACCAGATTCTCTCTATGAGAACTGAATGTACGTCTACCAGCTCGATGTGTCACCTCCTATCTCCCCCGGTTCTGTCGTCCCATAGAATATCTCCTCTGAAATCCACTACCCAACCAGTGTAAGCATAATCCATTCCAAACGTGAGATGATATGTACTCTGGTCGGTGAGCTCTACACGACTCATCAAATTCGGTCACTCCTACTTTTTTAATGGATGTCCTTCTCAAATTTTGCAAAAACTAATGGAAATGGTCACGTATAGAAACCTGTCATGTTGCGTGGATAGCGTCATGCATGCAATAATCGATAGAATACCATAAACCCAAAAAATAATTTATAATATCAAGTTATTAATAAAATAAATTTTAAAATAATTATTATTTATTTACGTACCAGCCAATGATGGAACATGTCGCGTCACACATCAATGAGAATCTGTTCCCATGTGATCCGTGGTTGAGAAAAATAATTGCGCAAGATAGTGCACCCCAGTCCAATAACTATATGCAAAAATCTGTGAAAAAGAAATAAATAATAAAACAATTAGAATATATAAAAATAAATTAATGAAAGCTAACTAAAATATACATGTTACAATACCTTCGTGTGTGTGGATAGAAACCAAGATTTGGACGTCGCTCGGGGATAGGGCCAGTAATCATCAGTCGTGCAAGACCGCGCCCCCTCCGCGTACCCCCTGAACCACCCGAAGGATGAGGTTCAGATGATCCAAAATCACCCTCATCCAACGGTATGTCAGCCTCCTGCAACTCACGAAAAATATCAGAGTCCATCAGAAACACAAAATGATTATTGTTAGCAGATAGTTGAAAGTGACTATTTAATATAGATATATATTTGTTTTGATTATAACCAGCATTTAACTGTGTCAATGTTAATCTTCATCCTCTTCTCCATAGCTATCAATGTCAATGTATTCATCTTCCTTCTCAGCATCATCAATATCCATATGAGTTTCAGTTTCAGCATCTCTTGCAATTTCAAATTCACTTGTAACATCGTTAACATCTTCATCACCATCAATCCATAATTGTGGTGTGTCATCATCAATATTCACATCTCTTTGTGAATCAGATGGATTTTGAGTAGTCTCTTGAAAAATTTCAATTCCTTCCACTTCAGTGGAACCACATTCAGTTTGAGTAAACTGATCTTCCCAGGATTTCTTTTTTATTATTTTACACCAATCGCTCAAGTCTCTTGAAGTAGCACAGTACTTTGCATAATAAATTTGATGTCCCTGTTGAGCCAGTAAAAATGGTTCATTTACTACAATAAGAATCTTATATTTAATATCGATGATTCCATGAGTCGGATGAACACAAAAGCTTCTCTTAGTATCCAACCACCGACATTTAAACATTGTTATGTAATTCTTTCCTAGATCACACATCTCAATAATTTCATCCAAAATTCCATAAAATTCAACTTCAGTTTCTCTATGATGTGATCCTCTCAGTAAAACACCACTGTTCGTTGTTTTTTTGATTCCTCGTATGTATGTGTATGAAATTGAAAACCATTCACCAAATATGCATTATAATATTTAACCATTTTGGATGGTGGGTTACTCAATATACACAGTCGCATATCAATTTTATCAGTATATTGAGAGACCTGAAAATTTGTAAAACAATAATCAATATAATAAATAATAAACGGAATTTATATTAACCCATCCATGATTTATGTTACCAGTTTTTGAAACCATTGAGAACTTGTTTTTCCTCTGTTCTTCAAGTGCAGCTGTTGTAATTTGTTGAAGTTTTTTCTTGATATGATAATCATATAACCTACAAATAAAATAATTTTACATATTGTAACATAAATTATTGAATAAGTGATAGAAGAACTCACAGGACAAATGATGTCATTTATTCACAGTTGAGTATAATATATGTATGAGCTCTGTTATATTCATCATCTGAAATCCATCATTCACGAACTCCACCAAAACCCAGATTTTGGCTGATTAAAAACTGTTAATTGATTTTCCATTTTTTCATTATCATTCCCCTCGTTTCATCCCATGCGATTTTGTTCTGAGGGATATCGAGATTCAAAATAATGAGAGCTGAAAAAAGAAATTTCCTCATGAAAATAAGTTTCAGAAAATGATCTTCCAACTAATGCTTTGTTACGTACTTTTTTCTTCAATTTCTGCATGCATCTCTCGAATAGGTAGATCCATCAAAACTGTACTGGACCTCCACATTTAGCTTCATATAGAAAATTTAATATCATATGTTCTATTGAGTCAAATAAATCGAGTGGAATGGTTTTTTCCAGTTTACATATAATTACAGCAACATCTTCTTCCCGTTTTCTTAGCACATCATAGTCTGTTGTCATAGCTCAAATGTCTCCAAAAAAATATGACATGTCTGTTATCGAATCCCAAATCATAGAATTCAACAAAACTTTGAATCTAATCAGAATTAGTCTTTCCATTATAACATGAGAATCATGAGTTTTTAATCCAGTAATATAACCATTTTTAACACATCTTCCCAAATTGGAAGCATATCCATCGAGAAGTCTCAAATCTATAATCCACGAACAAAATAATAAGAGAATCTATTTGGATAGTGTATAAGTTCTTTTGGCTTAATTATCCTCTGTGATATGACATTTTAAAATAGTTCAAGTTCTGGTCGCTTGCAAATTTGGGAAAGATCTAATCGTTCCATTACAGTATCTTTGGTCTTACCTGGTGTATCCAAAACTATATAAAATAAATTATCAACACAGTTCTTCTCAATATGCATAACATCCAACATGTGGTGGACCAACAAATCAGACAAATACAGAAGATCCCAAAAATGCTCTGTTTTATCCAATTCTGTTGTTTCCCAAATCCATGAATTTTATGTTAGTTTAATTTTGGGCTAAATGTGATGGGAGGTAATGAAAATATAACTGATTTTAACTTTGTACCTGAGATCATATTTGGAGGCTCATCCCTTTCAATTGTACCTTTTCTGAAATGATATTTTTTCCTCCTAGAAGGATGATCGGTTGGAAGAAAGCTACGGTGAAAATCAAAATATCAAGGTTTTTTCCATTAACGAGAATAAAGGCTTTGTTGTCTTTCATACAGCAAGAACATGATTTCGGACCATGTGTATTCCAACCAGATAACATGCCATTTGCAGGAAAGTCACTAATCATCCACACCAATGCATCTTTTAATTTGAAAATCTGTTTCGCAGCAACATCCTATGTATTAACACCATCACTTCACAATGCATTTAACTCATCAATAAATGGTTTCAAATGAAAATAAATATTATTTTTCGGATGCCTTGGGATTAATAGAGTCAAAAATATATAAGAATCCTTCATCAACATCCATGGAGGAAAATTGTAAAAAGTTATAAAGACAGGCCAACATGAATACTGACTGACATAGGAACCAAACAGACAGAAACCGTCAGTAGAAAGACCCAATCACACATTTTGGGCTTCTATAGAAAAAGACGGATGCAGACAATCAAAATGTTTCCATGAATCACCATCAGATTGATGATTGAAGCTTATATCAGTTGAAATCTTAGTTTTGTGACATGACATCATTGGTGCTGTATTTTGAGGCATAAATAAATGTTGCACCCTGGGTGTAAGGGGGAAATATCTCAACTATTTTACTGGAATCGATCAAGACTTCCCTAGTTGAGCTTCTTTATTCCTCGATTGTACACACGTGGGGCAACTATCCAATGACTCATTTTCTACAGAATATAAGATGCAATCATTTGGACATGCCTGAATATTCTAATAACTAAGGCCCAGATTACGAACCAGACTCTTACTCTCATAGTAATTTGCAGGCAACACATTTCCTTCAGGTAACAGTGTTTTATCCAAAGAAAATATCTGATCAAAACAGTTGTTTGACATTGAATTATCAGATTTAATAGCCATAAATTTTCCAACTGCTTCTAATTTTCTTATCTTGCAACCAGGATATAATGTATCCTCAACATACCTCAAAAACTCATAAAATTCAGATGGTGACAACTCAGGAGTTGAATCAATATCATCATGAGTTTCAGTTTGTTGCACAGATGGACCTGCAAAATCATGTACAAAATTTTGAAACCATGATGGATCGAGAATCAAGTTATTAGGATCTTTTTTGGAACTCTTTTCACCATGTTGATACCAAACAAACACAATCTGGTTGAAAACCAAACCGCAAGAGATGTCCCCCAACATTTTCAACTGTGTAAAACGTTCTCAGAGCACATTTTTTACAAGGACACTTAATTGTGCCTTCTAAAACATATTCTGGTTTTGATGATTCAAATTATAAGAAAGCATCAACACCCTCAATATATACAGGATTTAAACCAGAACCACTTGGATTTTGCGCTGATTTATCCAAGCGTGATCATTTAATAATGACTGATGTGGACTTCCTTGTTCCATATTTTTCTATATAAAATATAAAATCATCAAAATTTTGAATAATTTGAAATTATAAAAACACTATCTTAAAAAAGAATATAAATAATTACAACTAATTCTTAATAATTATCATTAATTAAGGGTGACACAATTTCCAGTGGATTGACGGCTACTCTTTTGTCTGATGGCTCATTTACTTGCATCTTTCTCACATTGAAATCACAATGAAGAATCTGCTCAGAGGTATGCATATTCATTCTCATATGCACGAGAAATAATATGTGTACCTCCGACCAGATTCTCCATTGTGATTTTAGTGTGAGAAAGATGCAATTAAATGAGCCATCGGTCAAAAGATTCCCCTTTTCATCGATGAATCATCTTCTCCCAACTGTCACTGCCTGAAAAAATTATAAAAAATATGATCCTATGAATTCATATCCAATATCGTGCATGAAAGATTGAATATGTCTACGTAGCAGCCCATTTTCATAATGTTTTGAGTCGGTGAGAGTTGAAAGGAGAAAAGTCATCGAGCAAAAGGAGTGATGTCAATCCACTGGAAATTGTGCCAACTTCTTAAAATTTCTTAAAATTTATTAAACTTTCTTCCTAACTATTCCTAACTATTCCTAACTAATTATTACTAATTATTCCTATATATTCCTATTTATTCCTATATATTTCTAATTGTTACAATTTATTGCTAATTGTTACTAATTATAACAAATTATTACGAATTATTATAATTTATTACTAATTATTACAATTTATTACTAATTATTACTAATTATTACTAATTATTACAATTTATTACAAATTATTACTAATTATTACAATTTATTACTAATTTTTCAATACTTAGAAATACTTAGTAAAATGAAAACAACTTGAATAATGAAAGGAAATTTGGTAATCATCGTTGTGGAGATGATTATAAGTTTTCCCTTCATTATCCAAGAAGTTTTCTTTTATTAATTATTACTAATAAAAAAAATTATATTATCAATATTTATGAAAATACAATATTAATATTATTAAAATAAAAAAATTATAAAATATTAAAATTATCAATATTCGCAACAAGATTTTCTCTATTCTTAACATGTTCATATCTCAAAGGTTCGCCAATTTTTAGGTCATGCGCAATAAATATTTTGTGTCAGGCATGTCCAATGTAAACTCTATAATTATCCTTGCATGGTTGATCACCTTGCAAGTAGTATTGCAATAGGACGACCAAAGTAATGTCGTTCTCGTCTCTAAGAATCATCTCTCTCCCTTTACATAGATCATTCTTCCTTAAAAATTTGAGGGAACATTAGTATCTTTCCCATAAATTTTCAAGGAATAATGGGTTATGTAAAGGGTCTTGTGAGATAATTCTTCTAGATGAGAAGGGCATGACTTTGGTTGTCCTACTGCAACGCTACTTGCAAGTTGATCAGCCATGCAAGGACAATTATAGAGTTTACATTGGATATGGCTGGCACAAAATTTTTATTGCACAAGACCTGACAATTAGAGACCCTTTGAAATTTGAACATGTTAATAATAGAGCAAAGCCTGTGCGAAAATTGATAATTTTAATATTTTATAATTTTTTATTATTTTATTAATATTTAAAAAAAATCATAAATATTGATAATATAATTTTTTTATAACTAATTATTACTAATTATTTCTAATTATTACTAACTATTCTTAATTATTCTTAATTATTCCTAATTATTCCTAATTATTCCTAATTATTCCTAATTATTCCTAATTATTTCTAATTATTCCTAATTATTACTAATTATTACTAATTATTCCTAATTATTCTTAATTATTTCTAATTATTACTAATTATTACTAATTATTACTAATTATTACTAATTATTACTAATTATTACTAATTATTACTAATTATTACTAATTATTACTAATTATTACTAATTATTCCGAATTATTCCGAATTATTCCGAATCATTCCTAATTATTCCAAATTATTCCCAATTATCCCTAATTATTTCTAATTATTACTAATTATTACTAATTATTACTAATTATTAGTAATTATTACTAATTATAACTTATTATTACTAATTATAACTTATTATTACTAATTATTACTAATTATTACTAATTATTACTAATTATTACTAATTATTACTAATTATTACTAATTATACCTAATTATTCCTAATTATTCCTAATTATTCCTAATTATTCCTAATTATTCCTAATTATTCCAAATTATTCCTAATTATTACTAATTATTCCTAATTATGACTGATTGTTACTAATTATTACTAATTATATCTAATTACCCCTAATTATATCTAATTACCACTAATTATATCTAATTATGAATAAATTCCAGTCATTATTTATAATAATCTCTAAATATTACAATTTAACACTAATTATTTATATTTATCACTAACAATATCAATTTCTTACTAAAAATAAATATAAATAAAAAACAATTTAAATCTAATTTAATTACAACTACTAAACAACAATTAAAATTAATAAAATAAATAAAATAAATACATAAATTAAAATATAAATACATTAAACTTTGATATTATGATGATGTTGGCACCTTCTAGTTGTTCTCGTATAAAAAAATTTAACTAACACAAATTTTTCAATTAAAAGTAAAGAACCATGAGAAGAGGAAAGGAAGATTAGAGTGATTTGAAAAAAAACGGATGGGGGTATATATATGATAGATTAGTTGTGACGGGTCTCCCGTCGCAAATAGTGGTATTTGTAATGGGGCCCGTCGCAAATACCCTCACCCGCATTAATTACAGTCGACGGTTAAAAGGGTATTTGCGACGGGACCCGTCGCAAATACACACCTGCCGACAAACTATTTGTGACGGGCGACTTTTCCCATCGCAAATGGTAATTACCGCCGTTGGGCTTTTCTGACGGGCCCCGTCGCAAATCCCTCGCCCGAATTAATTATATTCGGTGGTTAAAAGGGTATTTGCGACGGGTCCCCTCCCAAAAGACCGGCACCATAAATGCTATTTGCGACGGGCAAAGCCGCCCGTCGCAGATATTATTTACCGCCCCAGGGCTTTTGCGACGGCGATGCATCCCCATTGCAAATACCCTTCCTGCGTTTTGGCGTGCAAACCGCACCAAACCTATTGCGATGGGTCGCCTATTCCCATCACAATTAACCTACTATTTGCAATGGGAAAAGACTCTCATCAAAAATACATAGTTCGTCAAACATTTTGTGACGATATATTTTCCCATCGCAATTGACCCGTCGCAAAAACCCACTTTTCCCATAGTGAGTATATATATATTCCGTCCACTCTATTATGTATCACTTCAGTTATATGATATTTATAATGGGCTTTTCATTAAAAATACTCTTTTGAAATTCTATTTTAAAAAATTAAAAATTAATTTTTTATGAAATTATTCATGTTGTATGATTATGTTCTGGTTCATTGGAATTGTTTATGATGAAGGGTATGACCTACATCTCCCGCCAATGCATTCGGTATGTGTAAGTTGGAGGTATGTCGTATGGTTACTCCAAGTGTAACTGTAATGGTTAAAAAAATTGTAAGGTAGTTGCGAGGGTTACAAATTATAAGTTAGCCGAGAGGGTTACAAGATTATGTAAGTAATTCCCCAAGATACGTTTATGGTTCTATTTATGTTCTTATGTATTGTGGGAATCTTGTGGAAGTCTCATGTTTCAAAAAGTAAGTATATATGTGTGACAAGTATGTCATTTGAAAATGATTTCATATGTTACAAGTATTCATGGACTAATATGTTCTTTAATTCTTTTTACACCCCTTACTATGTTTTCTGTTCTCATCCCATGTTTTTAAATGATTTTCATAGGTTATAAGGATGTTTAAGAAAAAGATGGAAGCCAAGATAAATGTTTGTATTTTTTTCAATGAAATCATGTTTTGTTTGAAAAGTTTTATATTTTGGAAAAATTAATACTTTTTTATGGTATCCAATCTGTATTAATGTGTAATTATATGAATGTATTATGTTCAAATTCTCTAAATCTCAAAACTTGAAATGAACCTCAATGTGAAAGGAAGTTATTTCTTGACTAAATTCAAGGTTATGTAATGTAATACGGTTTGGTCTTTATAGTTGGTATTAGAGGATGGTTTAGATAAATTTAGGGGTTAGGATGATGTTAAAAGAATACCATAAATTATTTTTACTCTATGATTAATTTGGAATGTTATAGAATTTAAATATTACCATGTTTCTTCATCTAACATATGTTAGTTCAGAATGGTTGTCTGCAGAAGAAACAGGGAAACTAAAGAGGAGAGGCACCGACATAATGACATCCTTCCAAATCTGTAGCACAGAATGGTAGGGATTGGAACCGAGCTGTTTGTGATAGTAATGTCTTAGCTAACACAAGAAATAAATGGCGGTGGCATCCATATAAGAGAGCAACTAGAGGTACCACAATAGAAAATGACAATAGTGGAACATTTTATGAGACAACACCCTCCTACTTTTATGAGATTTTCTGACCCAGTAGTGGCTGAAAGATGGATTAAATACCTTGAAAATATATTTTATGTGAAGGGTTGTTTAAATAATCAAAAGGTATGTCTTTACATTTATCATTTTGAAGGTGAAGATGATCGGTGGTGGTCAATGGTAAGAAATATCAGAGATAGAGAAGATATTGATGCCTTAGAGTGGGATGAATTTAAAAGTCTCTTCCTTGAAAAATATTTTCCTAAGGTGGTGCGACTTAGGATGGATAAGAAATTCCTTGAATTGAAGAAAACATATGAGTATTCAGTGAATGTGTATGAAGAAAACATCACCCAATTGGCGTGGTATGCTCCAAATATTATTCTAGATATTGATAGAAAAATCAACTACTTTTACTCAGGACGGATGCCAAGCTATCGAAGGGCGTTGGGCTCTTGTGAATTCAAAATCTATGAGAAACTTCTAAGATGTGTTGAGAGGGTAGAGATGGAATTTACTAATCATCACATGCATTTTGGAAACAAGTATAAGAAGAGGTCCAGATGTCCAGCGATGGGTAAGAATCAACAAAAGAAATCTAATGGTCAAAAAATCAAGTTTCCAGTTCGTAAAAAGTGTGGCAAGAAGCACCCTAGGGAATGTCTTACAAAATCTGGGAAGTGTTTTAAATGTGGTAAGTTTGGAAATATGGACCAATATAGTAATAAAAATGATCATAATACCAATCCTTATAAGAAAATGGTAAAATATTTTAAATGTGGTGAGATGGGTCATTAAGAAAATGTCTGCCCAAAGAGAGATCTGAATGATGCAAAGAGGCCAGACTATAAGCAGAAATGTCGGGTGAGATCCTTTGCGAATACGTCAGCAGATTTTGGGCCACCCAATGAAGTTGTATTAGGTACTGTTTTTGTTTACTCATATTTTGCTAAAGATTTGTTTGATATAGGGTCTACACATTCTTTCATCTCTGAGAAATATTTGGGTAAATTGGAAATATCACCTCAAAAAATGAAATTGGTACTTCTTGTTAAAACATCAGGGGGTATATAATAGAAAAGAGTAATTATAATAATCTTTCTATTGTAGTCTATGGAAAGAATTTACCTAGGATCCTTGTTGTTTTACCCTTAGTCGATTTTGATGTTTTTTTGGGAAAAAGATTGTCTTTCTGTTTATCATGTTAAGATTGACTGTAGAGCTAACGTATTTTTTTTAGAAAGAGTTTTAGTTTTTATACAATAACGAACCCATAAAATTGATAACATATTAGGAATCTAAGAAAATTTTGAAAGATGGAAATGAATGTTATCTTTCCCATATTCTTGAAAACAAGGGAACTGTTTCGATTAATTATGTGTTAGTAGTAAATGAATACCTTGATGTTTTTCTTAATGTGTTACCCATTGTCATACCTAATCAGGAAGTCGAATTCAAAACTGACTTAGGTCCTGATGCTAATCCAATTTTGAAACCCCCATATCGAATGGCTCAAATAGAACTTCATGAATTGAAAAATTAGTTGCATAATTTTCTTGATAAAGACTTCATTCGTCCTAGCTTATCACTATAATGTGCTCCCATTTTGTATGTTAAAAATAATGATGGTTCCCTGAGGCTTTACATTGATTATAGAGCATTGAATATCATCACTGTTAAAAACAAGTATCATTTGCCTTATATCGATGATTTGATTGATCAGCTCCAGGGAGATAAGTACTTTTCCATGATTGACATGAGATCCGGATACCATCAGCTGAAGGTGTAGGAGGATGAAATCTGAAAAATAGCCTTTCGTACTAGATATGGGCATTACAAATTTTTTGTTATAACGTTTGGTTTAACTGATGCACCTGTTGTATTCATGAATCTTATGGATAGAATATTTTATGAGTTCTTGGATAAGTTTGTGGTTGTGTTTATTGATGACATTATGGTTTTTTATAAAAACAAAGAGGAGCATGAAAAACATTTAAGGGTTATTTTAAAAACCATAAAGTAAAATAATCTATATGTAAAATTAAAAAAGTGTGTTTTTTGGTTGCAACAGATTTATTTTCATGTGCACATTGTAAATAAGGATAGAATAATAGGTGATCCTTCCAAAAAACATGTGGTTGATGAATGACCAATACCCAGAAATGTTACAGAGATTCATAGTTTTCTTGGATTAGTAGGTCATTACCAACGGTTTGTTAATAACTTTTCACAGTTATCTAGCCCAATAACTAAGTTAACAAAAAAATGGGTTAAATTTATTTGGACAGAATAATATGATATTTGTTTTTAGGAACTGAAGAAGGAATCATTCATCATTAACCATGTTATGTTTTGAAAATGATCCCTTGATTAATGATTTGATGAATTTTGTATTAGAAGTTGTTGGTGCATGAAATACTTCTATTTTGTTTCAGGTTTCAGTGCAGTCTTCATTATCAGACAGAATTAAGAAAGCACAGAAGGAAGACCATGAGCTACAGAAAAAGGTAGAATTGGTTAAAATGGGTATGTTTCTAGAATTTATCCTTTATAAAGTTTGTGTTATAATATTTCAAAAAAAGTTGTGTGTGCCTTGTGATTCTTTGTTTAAGAATGATTTTTTTGTGAAGCTCATAGTTCTCCATTTTCAGTCCATCCTGGAAGTACTAATATGTATAGAGACCTTCGGGGGTATTATTGGTGAGATGGAATGAAAAGGGATATTGCATATTTTACTCTGAAATGTTTGACATGTTAATATGTTAATGCAGATCAGTAGTTACCAAAGGGAATGCTTCATCCTTTTCTAGTTCCAGAGTGGAAATGGGAGAAAATATCCATGGACTTCGTGGTGGGACTACATAATACATCTCAAGGTAACAATGAAATTTGGGTATTTGTTGATCGGCTGACAAAATCTGCACATTTTCTTTCTATTCGAGATACAATTTCTTTGGATCAGCTTTCTCGATTGTACATCAAGGATATTTTTAGGTTAAATGGAGTTCCTCTTTCTATTGTATCGGACCGGGATCCCAGGTTCACCTATAACTTTGGGAAGGGCCTTCAGAAGTCATTGGGTACAGAATTAAATTTTAGTATAGCTTTCTATCCTCAATTATATGGGTAGTTAGAATGAACGATTCAGACTATGGAGGATATACTTCGATCTTGTTCAATGGACTATCAGGGAAGTTGGGATCATCATAATTCTTTTGTTGAGTTTTCTTATAATAATATTTTTCTTTCCAGTATACAGATGGTACCTTTTGAGTAATTTTATGAGAATCGGTGTCAGACTCCAGCATTTTGGGATGAAGTTAGTGAAATAAAGTTGATTGGACAAGAATTAGTAATGGAAGTGGGTGAGAAAGTGAAGATGATCCCAAATCATAGGAGGATAGCGTAGATTAGGCAGAAAAGTTATGCAGATAACATAAGGAAAGACTTCTCTCTTGAGGTAAGTGACCATATTTTCCATAAAATCTATCCTTGGAAAAGTTTTAATCATTTTGGTAAGAAAGGGATGCTAAGTCTGCAGTTCATCGATCCATTTGAAATCTTGGAAAAAGTTGGACCAGTTGCATACCGAGTAGCTCTTCCTCCAATTTTATATTAGGGACATAATTTTTTTCATGTTTCAATGTTGAGAAAGTGTGTGCTAGATTCATCACAAGTTGGGATCCCAGAAGCAGTTTAGCTGGAAGAGAACGTTTCTTTTGAAGAGAAACCAGTTCAGATTCTTGATCGAAGGGAATATGTATTACAGAATAACATAATCCACCAGGTAAAGATTTTTTGGAGAAACCACATGGTAGAAGAAGCAACATGGGAGTACGAAAATGAAATGAGATAAAGGTAGAATCACTTGTTTAATAAGTAAATAAAATTCAAGGATGAAATTTTTAGAAGGTGGAAATAATGTTACAACCCAAGGTTTTTTAAAATAAATGAAAATTAATGAAACATTTTTTATGTAGATTTGTATAACTAGCCTTTAAAAATAATTTTTCCACTTCTATGCTTTAAATTTAGAAAAACGGTCATCTATAATTGTGTTTAGTAAGTCATTTGGGGCCTAATGGAACCAACTTGTTTCTTTGGTCAATAGTAACATACCCTTATGAATATTAATATGACCTTAATTAATAGTGAATTGTATTAATATTTTTTTTCTTAAGGATTTAGGATAATGACATCTTGGTTAATTTTTCAATGTGATATAAAAGAAGTTATAGAATTAAAATTATTAATTTTCAAATTAAGTATGATTTTATTTAAAAATTAAATCATAATATTTAAAAATTATATTCAAAAAATGGAGGGAATTTTTTCATTCTACACATCGAAAAATGGTAACTTTGAAATTTTGGGAATTTTATGAAATTCTAGAATTTTTGATGAATAGTAAAATATGATAAATGCTAAATACATGATTTACTACATCATAGGTGATGCAAGGATGATGTAAGACCACTTGGTTCAAACTCACATTCCATTATTACTATTTGGGGTTACATGAATCATGACTATTCATAGTCTTAAGAAAAAATATTAAAATAATGATTAAAATAATTAAAAATACCTCCTCTCCTCCACTATAAAAACTACCCTCATTTCCCTCTTCTTCCCACACATCTCAAGCTTTAAGCCTTACCTAAGTTCTACCCAATACTCATCCCAAGGCTCTTCCCCACATCCTAGAGTTGTTGGTCTCACCAAAAGTCCAAAACCAAAGGATTTAAGGAGGATCTCAAATAGAAGAGATCAAGAGGATGTTTAAACAAGTTTGAATTAAGACAAACCTGAGGTAAGGGAATTCATAACCTGATTTCCATCCTTCGGGTTAATCTTATACATCATTATTTATGTGGTTTTATAAATGTTTCTGTGATGAATTTTTTTATATTAGGTTTAATTATGTGTATTTATAGAGTATATACATATTTCATCCACTCTATTATTTCTCACTTCAATTGTTTGATATTTACAAGGGGCGTTCCTTTTAAAATTCTCTTTTAAAATTCTGATTTACAAAATTCAGAAGTATTGTTTTTATGAAATTATTCATGTTGTATGATTATGTTATGTTTCTTGGGCATTGTTTATGAGTAAGGTTGGGACCTATATCTCCCCCCAATGCATTTGTTATGTGTAAGTTGGAGGTCGACCATAGGGTTACTCCAAGTGTAACTACAATGGTTACACAAATTGTAAGGTTTCCGTGCGGGTTACAAATTATAAGGTAGTCGAGAGGGTTACAAGATTATGTAAGTAATTCTATTAGATACCTTTATGGTTCTATTTATCTTCTTATGTATTGTGGTAATCTTATGGAAGTCTCGTGTTTCACATAGTAAGTATATATGGGTGACAAGTATGTCTTTTGAAAATGATTTCATATGTTACTAGTATTCATTGAATAATGTGTTCTTTCCTTCTTTTTATACCCCATACTGAAATTTTTGGGTCTCATCCCATGTTTTTAAATTATTTTCATAGGTTATAAGGATTTATAAGACAAAGAAAGAAGACAAGTTAAATTTTTGAAGATTTTTCAATGAAATCATGTTTTGCTTGAAAAGATTTATATTTTAATGAAATGAATATTGTTTTTAGGGTATCAACTTTGTATTAATGTGCAATGTTATGAATGTATTATATCCCAATTATTTAAAGCTCTAAACTTGAAGAGATCCTAAATGTGAAAGGATGTTATTTATTAACTAAATTTAAGATTATGTAATGTAATAAGGCCGAGTCTTTATATCTTCAATGACATTAATTATTTGTACCAAGGTTTATAAACGACATAAAACATTTAGTAAATTTCTCATTTAAATATCTCAATTAAATCTTTCCTTGTTAATCGTGATTTTTAGATAATCGTCATGAAGTTGATGATGTCACATGAAACACCATTTTCTGCTATGAGGTCATTGTTGAGGTTCAAAATCAAAATTACAAAACGGAAAATCCAAACAAGTTTGAGTTTTCTAAATAGATAAATTTTCTATTCTAGGAAATTCAATAATTTTCCATATTAAAGTAGCATTCATTTTGAATAATTATCTCATTGATTCATCATATGTTTCCATGCCATCATCATATAATTCTTCAAATTATTAGAATAGAGGTTGAAGGTATATATCAATTTCATTTCCAGGAATTTTTTTCTAGGAATAATCATCGAAACAATGAAACTAGTAGTATTCAGAAACATCCATATAGGCAGATTATTGGGGATCAAAACAAATGGTCAAATGATATAATTAGTACTTAAAGTACCAAAATGGTTTAATCCATCAGAATCCAATCCTTAACATACATTCCTAGGATTCAATGAAAAATAATGATATAATGAATCAAACATATTCCAAGATGTTGAATCTTTTGGATTTATCATCAAGCCATCATTACTATCATGATCATTCCACTTTATGTCATCTGTAGTCTTGGAAAACATGAATAATATTTGTAAGTGTGGGCTCAAAGTAAAGTATCAAAATACCTTTGGAGGAGTTTTCTTATTTTGTTTCTTCCTAGGGTGGAATTGATTTATAGACTCATTGTATTTCATTGACATTTATATTCTTATATTCCATATTGTGTATTTATCTTTATCAGACTATTCTCCCCTGTAAATCATGAAATCATTAGTGTATGCATGTATCTTTGTATAATCATGTCCAAGTTTATTAATGATTGTCTTCATCTCATAGAATGATATAGGGATCGTAACGTCACTAAATTTATCTAGAAAGAACTCTAAAATCATTAAAATTTCTTTGTCAGTAATTCTATAGAGACACTTTATATGATACAACTTACATCGAAAATAAAACTTCGAATACCTGCAACACCCTTCTTATATTTTTTTGTCCATCTTCAACTAATTCTTAAAAATTAAATTTTGATCACTGATGTTCTATGAAACATTAACCTATGTAGGATCAACTGATGGTTCTATTGATATATTGAAATCTTGGACATTATATTCTATTAAATCAAATACATTATTTAACAAATTTATAACTGAATTATCATCTACCGAATCACATTGTATTTGGGTGACATTATTGTCATTGTTTTCACTTTCTATAAAACTTGATTCACAATGAAAAATCCAACATAAATATCTAGTAGGAAACTATTTTAATATAAAATGCTCACATGATTTGTTTCTATTCAACCATTTCTTGAATTTACAATCAGGACACTGACATTTTATTCTACCATCCAATTATTATTTTGTAATTAAATAATCTAAAAATTGTTCGAAACCCTTGGAATATCGAGGTGTGTTTCGAGGTAAATTAATCCAACTTTAACTATAGGTATTTAATTTTATTCTTGATATACATTCATATATAAATATATAAATGTTTAATCAAACAAATTAAAATCAAAATAAAATATCACCAAACTTCACCATTGATTCTTTAATAAAAAACATAATGAAAAATGGGATGAATAAAATAATGAAAATTTTCTTATTAAATTATAATATAAAAACATGAATCAAGAAATTATCTTTTCCCACAAACATAGATGAATGAGATGAATCAAATAGAAGATAATGGTTTATTTTACCCTTGTGTTGTAACTAAGGAGGGTTTATTCCATTGAAAAATTAGCTACATTGATCAATTTTTTAACTATTTCCCATGATATAACTAAGACCAAGACAACCCCTTAAAAATATAATTGAAAAGTATACTTTATTTGGATGTCACAATATGTCATTCATACCCAATATATTCAACTCTAAATGTTTATAACCTATTTAACTAGTTGAGTGTGACATTATGTTATTCTATTAATTATTTAAATCCACTTTGTTTGCATAATATCATTCATGTAAAACATAACCCAAAATACTCTATCATTATATGATATATTTTATTAAACTAAATGATTCCTCACATATGCATAAAAAATGAAGTTTTCTGATAAATTTAAAAATGTTATAATATTTCATTTTCAAGGTATTTATCCTTATAGACCTTGTCATGGTTAGTGATGAAACCATGTGTGACACAAAACCCTAACACTAATTGGTCATGATTTGTAAAATTACAATAATTGTGTATCTGTCAAAAAATTGAGGCATTGATATATATTGAACAATGTGAAATTAATTAATATCAAATAAAAACCATGAAATCATGAATGATCTAGATTCCAAAAATGATAAATATAAAAAATAAATTTATATTTTTAATTTAATAAAACATAAAAAAATTAATTATTATGATAACTCCAGACAACTAACTGAAAAATCCAAATAACACATTATAAACCAAAATTACATATATAATTATGGTCCAATGAATAATTTTTTTCACCCATCATTATCCATATAATTATACTCAATAATAAAATTAGGTTGAGGATGATACAACCTTTGTGGTGTCTATGTTGCTATCGAGGAGGGGATGTGAGCAAGGTAGAGGGAGCAAAATTGGTTGATTTTTGTCACTTCAAAAGAGGGTAACTAAGTTGGGGTGAGGGGGTCGATGGGGGGGTCGTGTCAATGGAGAGCTGGCTAGAGAGGATTCAGGGCCGCATGTTAGGGGTCTCTGTTAGGGTGATGATAGGAGGAGTGTGGAGGAAATGGTGGTCAGAGGATCGTGGTCACCATTGGGGACAGGAGAGGAGGAGGTTGGGGGAGGTGGGGGTTAAGTGATCATGGTAGAATAGAGAGGGCATAGGGGGGAATTAGGGTTTTTTTAAATGTATATTAGTGGTTTAAATGAAACTTCTACTAATTGAAAACATAAAAAAATATCACGGTGATTTTATGATATCAATGTTATACTATATTTTTTAACTGGATTTATTTCACAATGGTTACTAGAACCGCCAAAAATAATATACTGCTAACCATCTCATTTTTGTATTATGGGTATCACCTAAGCCATGGTGTATCCATCTTTCCAAATGGTTATATCCTCAGTTTCTCTCCTAGGGAACCGACCTCACTCATGAGTATAAGAAATATCGACCAGAAATCCCATACCTAGAAATACAAATTATCGCTCCTGGTGCATTAAGAGTATCCAACCGAGCAAGGTGAGTCCATCCATGGCATCCTTAATTTGGGATCCATGTTCTCTCTCATACTATAATAAGTGAATAGGGAAACTGAAGCACATATAAAAAGGCAAAGAATTTATAAAATTTCATTCCATCCAACGAACATATCATGCCAAATATAACAATCTATTCATGTATCACATTTTACTAACAAAATGGTCGAAGTAATTAAATAGATGAATAATCTCTACACTACAAGATAAGATGACTAGGAAATATTAATTAAACATATGTAATGGAATAAAAGTATAGGCACAAGGTATTTACATGCCTATAATCACATGTCATTAATGAAATCTCAATAACTCAAGCTATCACGCTGAACCAAGCTGGACATTCAATTCAATCCATTCACTTAAGGCATAAAGAAACAATCATAAAATGTGTCATAGTGTACAAGGTTTATGTCAGGTCATCAAATAATGAAATGGAATATTACATGATGTATAAAAAAATTGATGCATAAATCATTAAACATTTAAATTTAAGGTGTGAGAATAAAGCTCAAGGGTTACTCTCACGGCTATTCACTCATTCTAATTCACATTAAATTATAATTTAAGACCACTAATCAAGGGGAAAAAACAAACCCAAGGTGGTTCTGTAACATCCCAAGTAAGTAATGAATAATACATATTCTTATATATGTCTATTTATGAATTAGATAGTGTTTTAGAGGCTTAAAATGAGAATAAATCCAATCTTAAGCATGGAATACTCTAATATTTTTAAAAGACTGTTTTACCGCCTTTTGATGGAGAACCATTTTCAAATATAACTTTTGAAAATTTAATAAGCTATATTTTTCAACATAAACTTATTCTTTATGATTGGGAAATTGAAATTTACTTTGGATAAATTTCGGGTATTTTTCTGATAATGTTCATTTTTTTATGAATAGTGAAAATTGTTGTATTTTAATTCAAAACCTCTTTTTAATATAATTTATTTATATAGTTAGATTATCTTTTTAATATGGTTTTGAATTGAAATTATAATATATTTTTACCATTTAATCCAATGGTGGTCATTGGAATTAGTATCACTTTGATATTGGACGTAAACGAGTGTCAATCTTTTGATAGATATTGTTTCTTAAAAACACGCTATTTGATTTGACAGCGGGATTTAATTATAAAATTAATTAATGCAACTTATATGTTATTAATTTGGTAAAATATAAATAATTTTTTAATTTGGAATATCAAATATTGCTTAGGGTGAATTTTTGGTATTTTTCTGAAAAACATCAATTTTAGATGAATAGTGAAACCACTAAGTGGTAGTTTAAAAACTGATTTTTCATTTAAATGAAACTTTACCACTTCTGTGATTTGATTTTTAAAAATCCGACATACATGGTTGTCATTAGGATGTAAAATGTGGTTCAATGGGATTAAAATAATTTTTTGGGTGAATAGTAACTTTTAAGTTTTTAATCGCGATTAGAGGTAATTAGTGTAAATTATGGAAAAATAATGTTTTAATAATATGAAATGACCTTGACACATTTCATACCTCTATTTGATGATTCATGTATGACCAAGAAAATCCATGGGTCAACATGGGGACCCCATGGATCCACTTTGGTTGGAAAATGACATTAATAACTTTTTATTTTAAGTTAAAATTAAAATGTCACACACATGTGTTGTTTTACTAAAACAATTTTTACATGGGGTTATACAACTCATATTTTTTATTATAAATATTAATTAGAAAGATAAAAAGATTTAATACATCATGTTATTTGTTTTATAATTTTTAGACATTTAATAAATTAAATTATTTATGACACCATGATGATGCAGTGATTACCTCATTATTTAACAATTTAAATAAAATGAAAATATAATGTAAAATCAAAGACCTACACTTGTCAAAAACCTATTATATGGGTGTATTTCGAACTCTTATCACCTTATCCTCGAAATATATAATTTTGGGACCTTTAAAATCCGAAAATAATTTTATAATGAAGTAAACGTTTATAACATTCCAAAAGTGCCCCTCCTCTCCTCTTATAATAGGCCCCCACCTCTACCACCCTACCCACACCTCTCAAGCCTTTAGCTCGGCCAACCCCTTCCCATTTAATATCTCCACATCCCTATCTTTATCATTGAATCCTCACCTTGGGGAAGAATCCTTTCCAAGGAAGCCTTTGATCTCAAATCAAAAAAAGTTACCTGATTTAAAGGTATTGTCTTCTCTTGTGTTCTTTTGTTTTATTTTGCTTCTCCAACCATCTAAAATCATTTTATTCCTTTATTTTGTAACAACACCAGTATCTTAAATATACTAGGATGTTTTTATGTGAAGTATTCGAGCTACACTTACACACACCTTTGTCTAATGGTTAAAGAACATACTGTTTCTGTGGATGGAGAATTTCTGCCTCATGAAACAATGATTGTTCAATATTCTCTTAACACCTTTCATGGTGGCCATTATGATGTCACTATATTTTATATATGATATATATGGTATTTATTTTTTCTATATTCTTCTGAATTCTATATTGAAAACATTTCTTTATGCTTTTCATGTTGTGCAAATGCGATAATTTCATATGAGGAAGTGTGGACTACCGCCCCCTCAAGTGATGTGACTCATTCATACAATATGTGGAATGTATAAAGAATGAAATTAATGAACATATGTGACCTATATAACATATATATTATACTGGAATTATAATATATATCTCTCTCAATTATTTTTAATTCCATTAATATGACGAATAAATGAAAGCAGTGTTCATGCGTACGTACGACTTACCGTCTCCATGAACGGTGCATTTCATTTCTTATCCCCAAATGTAATGTACTATTATAAGTACATATAAATAATGGATATATATGATGTATGTTACATCTAAATGATTAATATAATTCTGGAATTAAAATATACATATCTCTCATTTAGTTTTAATTCCATTAATATGACATAGAAATGAAAGTAGCATTTATGCGTACGTACGACTTACCGTCTCCATGAACAGTGCATTTCATTTATTACCTCTAAATGATTATGTAATATTATAAATGAAAGTATATACTGGATATATATGATATATATGATATCTACATCTTGAATATAATTCTTGATATAATGGATCTTTTACCACATGAACAACTTGTAATTATAAAGAGTTTATTTTTTACTCAAGTACCAATGATCGACAAAATGACCATTATTAACTTAAATAATTACATAGTGTTCACAACATGGTAATAAGTGATATAAAAGGGATAATGAACTTGAAAAATGTTCTTAATCAAGTAGAAATTAACTCAAGTTTATTATTCAGGATGTTAAAGAACGATCGAGTCAAGTCGGACCCGAGGTAAGGGACTTCGTCTCAATCTCCTTTCATTGAGGCATATTTTGTTTTACACACAACATTATTTTATACGGTGTATAAACCTCTTTAATTTTTAAATTTATTCAAAAGGAATATTTTTCTATGAAACGTTTTACTAAATGAAAAAAATGAATGTTTCTTTTAACGTAGGCGGTGACAACGACCCCTTTACACCGCTGTGAGTATTATTTGATCTTTGGCTTCTTCAACAAGCCGTAATATTTTTTAAAAGTAAATAAATACCATATAATATTTTATGTATTTTGGTATTGAAAATGGTTTTGATAATGGATTTGTTAAGTCAATATATTTAAGTGATATATTGTGATTGAAATATGGAAATTTTTTCCTTCATTTATAATTGTTTTATGTATTATGATTTTGTAATGGTACATGGACATTTTTTAGGTGGTTACGTGATAAACCATATGACGGGTGGTGCCGTGAATACCAGGATGGGTTGTTACATTATAACCTCCAATGCATTGGGTATGGAAGTCGGCCATATGGCTATTCCATTAAGTATGTGTGGAAGTCGACCGTATGGTTATTCCATTTAAGAATGTTTATGTCCCAAGTTACCTTTATATGTTATGTGTTCTTTATATGGGTTTTATGGTAATCGTTTGGTTACAAAATGGTATGTAGTGGTATTTTAGTCAGTGAAGAGTTTTTACTACTTCATAAAGGTGAAAAGAATTACTTTGGTAAAGTATTCATGGTTTACTTGTTGTTTTGAAAAACTAATAGTTTTCCTTATTTTTGTATCCTTTACTGGGATTTTTATGCACATCCCAAGTTTTTGAAATGTTTTCCACGGGACTTAAATATGAATAGGGTCAAGGATGGGATCAAGGAAAGATATTCTATCCAAAACATAGAACTAGACATGTTTCTTTTTAAGTATTTTTTTATTTTATGGAAACTTAGTAGAAATTTCTACTATGTAATCTTTTGAGATGTAATAGTTATGGCCTCATTCTCTAAAACTCTAAACCTAAAAAGATCCCCAATGTGAATTATTCATTTAATTCAATATTAAGTAAGGTTTAAGGTTGGGTCCTTATAGTTGGTATCAAAGGTCGGTTTAGAAAACTTTATGAGTTAGAAAATTGTTAAATTATAAGTTAATTTATTGTTTGATTGAAATGATATAGCATTTAAAGATTACCATGTTTCTTTGACTAAGATATTTTTTTGTTAATAATTATTTTTCATAAAGGAAACAGAGAAGCTTTTCTGGGAAGGCATACTAGTAGAATGAATTTCTAAATCAGCAACCAGAGATGGTCAGAATCAGAATTGAGCAGTTCACTACAGTGATGACTTAGTTGAATCAGGTTGTTGAATAATGGCCAATACCCACAAATGTAACTGAGATTCGTAGCTTCATTGGTTTGGCAGACTATTACCGAAGGAACTGAAAAGAAGATTGGTGAATGCTCCAGTTTTGGCACTACCTTCCAAGAATGGGGAGTTTGTTATCTACAACGATGCTTAATTGAAAGGACTTGGTTGCGTCCTAATGCAGAATGATTAGGTAATTTCTTATGCTTCACGTCAGTTGAAAACTCATGAGGTAAATTACCTTACACATGATTTGGAATTAGCTGATGTTGTTTTCGCTTTAAAAATTTGGAGGAATCATTTGTATGGAGTAAAGTGTGAAATATATACCGATCACAAAAGTTTAAAGTATATATTCACTCAGAAATAATTGAAAATGAGATAGAGGAGATGGTTATAATTAATCAAGGATTATGATTGTACAATTCATTACCATCCGGGGAAAGCAAATAAAGTGGTTGATGCTTTGAGTCGAAAAAGTAATGCTTCATTAACAGTGTTGTGTTTCGAACGTGATACATTGGTTAAGGATTTGATGAACTTTGGCATAGAATTTGTTGGTGCATGAAGTTCTTCTGTTTTGTTTCAGGTATCAGTGAGATAATCTCTATCAGACAGAATTAAGCAAGCACAAAAGCAAGACAGCAAGTTGCAGAAAAAGGTAGAGCTTGTTCAGAAGGGTATGTTGCCTGAATTCAACATTGATAATGATTGTGTTTTGAGATTTGGGAAGAGATTGTGTGTGCCTTGTGATTCACAGTTGAAGAGAGAGTTGTTATGTGAAGCTCATAGTTCTCCGTTTTCAGTTCATCCAGGAAGTACTAAGATGTATAGAGAACATCGGGATTATTACTGGTGGGACGGAATGAAAAGGGATATTGCTGATTTTACTGTGAAGTGTTTAACTTGTCAACAGGTTAAAGCAGAGTGGCAGTTACCAAAAGGGATGCTTCAGCATTTACCAATGCCATAGTTAAAATGGGAGAATATATCCATGGTCTTCGTTGTGGGATTACCGAAGACACCTCGAGGTAACAATACAATCTGGGTTATTGTTGATAGCTTGACAAAATCTACTCATTTCCTTGCTATATGAGATACTTTTTCCCTAGATCAACTTTCCCATTTATATCTTAAAGAGATAGTCAGGTTACATGGAATTCCTCTTTCCATTGTATCTAACCATGATCCTAGGTTCACTTCTAACTTTTGGAAAGGCCTTCAGAAGTCGTTGGGTACTGAATTAAATTTTAGTACAGCTTTTCATCCTCAATCAAATGGGCAGTCAAAACAAACAATTCAGACTTTGGAGGATAAGCTACGTGCTTGTTCGATGGATTATCAGGGAAGTTGGGACCAAGATCTTTCTTTGGTTGAATTTTCATATAATAACAGTTTTCATTCCAGTATACAGATGGCGCCATTTGAGGCATTATATGGGAAGTGGTGTCGAACTTTAGATTTTTGGGATGAAGTGGTTGAAAGGAAGGTGATGGGACCAGAATTGGTAGAAGATATGAAACAAAAAGTTCAGTTGATTCAGAAACACATGAAAACAACTCAGAGCAGATAGAAAAGTTATGCAGATAACTTGAGGAAGGATCTTTCTTTCGAGGTAGGTGATCATGTTTTTTTCAAAGTTTCACCATGGAAAAGGGTGGTGCGATTTGGTAAGAAAGGAAAGCTGAGTCCAAGGATCATTAGACCATATGAAATTCTAGAGAAATTTGGATCAATTTCTTATCAAGTGGATTTACCTCCAAGTTTATCTCAGGTACAAAAGGTTTTTCATGTTTCGATGTTGAGAAATTATATGCCAGATCCATCTCATGTTTTGAGCCTAGAGGTAGTTCAGTTGGAAGAGAATTTCTCTTATGAAGAACAACCAGTCCAGATTCTTGACCATTGAGAGCAAGTGTTGCGAAATAAGATAATTCACCAGTTAAAGGTTTTATGGAAAAACCATATGGTGAAGAGGTAACATGGGCATCTGAAAATGCAATGAGGGATAAATACCCCCACTTATTCGATATGTAAATAAATTGCGGGGATGCAATTTTATAAAGGGGGGAAGAATGTAACATCCCAAATAAGTAATGAATAATTCATATTCTTATCTATGTCTATTTATGAATTTGATAGTGTTTTAGAGTCTTAAAATGAGAATAAATCCAATCTTAAGCATGGAATACTCTAATATTTTTAAAAGATTGTTTTACTGCCTTTTGATGGAGAACCATTTTTAAATATAACTTTTGACAATTTTATAATCTATATTTTTCAAAATAAATTTATTCTTTATTATTAGGACATTGAAATTTACATTGGATAAATTTCTAAGATTTTTCTGATAATGTTCATTTTTTTATGAATAGTGAAAAGTGTTGTATTTTCATTCAAGACCTCTTTTTAATCTAATTTATTTGTATAGTTAAGTTATCTTTTTAATTGGTTTTAAAGTGAAATTAGAATACATTTTTTCCATTTAATCCAATGGTGGTCATTGTAATTAATATCACTTTGACATTGGACATAAACGAGTGTCAATCTTTTGATAGATATTGTTTCTTAAAAACACGCTATTTGATTTGACAGCGGGATTTAATTATAAAATTAATTAATGAAACTTCTATGTTATGAATTTGGTAAAATAGACATCATTTTTGAATTCGGAATATCAAATATAGCTTAGGGTGAATTTTTGGTATTTCTCTGAAAAACATCAATTTTAGATGAATACTGAAACCACTAAGTGGTAGTTTAAAAACTGATTTTTTGTTTAAATGAAACTTTACCTCTTTTGTGATTTTATTTTCAAAAATCCAACATACATGGTTGTCATTAGGATGTAAAATTTGGTACAATGGGAATAAAATAATTTTTTGGTGAATAGTAACTTTTAAGTTTTTAATCGCGATTAGAGGTAATTAGTGTAAATTAAGGCAAAAATAATGTTTCAATAATATGAAATGACCTTGACACAATTCCTACCCTTATTGGATGAGTAATGGACGACCAAGAAAATACAAGGGTCAACTTGGGGACCCCATGGAGCCACTTTGGATAGAAAATGACATTAATAACTTTTTATTTAAAGTTAAAATTAAAATGTCACAATAATGTGTTATTTTACTAAAACAATTTTTAAATGGGATTATACAAGTCATATTTTTGAATATAAATATTCATTAAAAATATAAAAGGATTTCCTACATCATGATATTTTTTATAATTTTTAGACATTAAATAAAGTAAATTATTTATGACACCATGATGATGCAGTGATTACCTCATTATTTAACGATTTAAAGAAAATGAAAAGATAATGTAAAATATAAGAACTAAACTTGTCAAAAACCTATTTAATGGGTGTATTTCAAACTTTTATCATCTTATCCTAGAAATCTATAATTTTGGGACCTTTAAAATCAGAAAATAATTTTATAATAAAGTGAACGTTTATAACTTTCCAAGAGTGCCCCTCCTCTCTACTTATAAAACTCCCCCACCTCTACCACCTTACCCACACCTCTCAAGCCTTTTTCTCGGCCAACCCCTGCCCACTTCATCTCTCCACATCCCTCTCTTCATCATTTAAGCCTCACATTTGGGAAGAATCCTTTCTATGGAATCCGTTGAGCTGAAATCAAAAAGAGTTACCCGATTTAAAGGTAATGTCTTCCCTTGGGTTCTTTTGTTTTATTTTTCTTCTCCAACCCTCTAAACTCTTTTTATTCCTTTCTTTTGTTAAAAAACTAGTATCTTCAATATACTAGTATATTTTCATTTGAATAATTCGAGCTACACTTACACACACCTTTGTCTAATGGTTAAATAATATACTGTTTCTGTGGATGGCGAATTTCTGCCTCACGAAACGATGATTGTTCAATCTTCTCTTAACACATTTCATGGCGGCCATTATGATGTCACTATATTTTATATATGATATATATGGTATTTATTTTTTCTATATGCTTCTGAATTTTATATTTAAAACATTCCTTTATGCTTTTCATGTTGTGCAAATGCGATAATTTCATACGAGGAAGTGTGGACTACCGCCCCCTCAAGTGATGTGACTCGTTCATTCAATACATGGAATGTATAAAGAATGAAATTAATGAACATATGTGACATATATAAAATATATATTATACTGGAATTATAATATATATATCTCCCAATTATTTTTAATTCCATTAATATGACAATGAAATGAAATTAGCGTTCATGCGTACGTACGGCTTACCGTCTCCATGAATGGTGCATTTCATTTCTTATTCCCAAATGTAATGTACTATTATAAGTAAATATATATATTATATATATATAATTTATGTTACATCTAAATGATGAATATAATTCTAGAATTAAAATATACATATCTCTCATTTAGTTTTAATTCCATTAATATGACATAGAAATGAAAGTACCGTTCATGCGTACGTACGGCTTAACGTCTTCATGAACGGTGAATTTCTTTTCTTACCTCTAATTGATTATGTAATATTATAAATGCATGTATATACTGGATATATATGATATATATGATATCTACATCATGAATATAATTCTTGATATAATGGATATTTTACCACATGAACAACTTGTAATTATAAAGAGTTTATTTTTGACTCAAGTACCAACGATCGACAAAACAACCATTATTAACTTAAATAATTACATAGTGTTCATAACATGGTAATAAGTGATATAAAAGGAATAATGAACTTGAAAAATTTTCTTAAAAAAGTATAAATTAACTCAAGTTTATTATTTAGGACATTAAAGAACGATCGAGTCAAGTCGGACCCGAGGTAAGGGACTTCGTCTCAATCTCCTTTAATTGGGGCATGTTTTGTTTTATACACAACATTATTTTATACGGTGTATAAACCCATTTTACTTTTATGTTTTTTCAAAAGGAATATTTTTATACGAAGTGTTTTACTAAACAAAAAAAAGTAATGTATCTTTTAACGTACACGGTGACAACGACCCCTTTCCGCCGCCGCGAGTATTATTTGATCTTTGGCTTCCTCAACAAGCCGTAATATTTTTTAAAAGTAAATAAATACCATATACTCTTTTATTTATTTTGGTATTGAAAATTGTTTTGATAATGGATTTGTTAAGTCAATATATTTAAGTGATATATTGTCATTGAAATATGGAAATGCTTTCTTTCATTTATAATTGTTTTAAGTATTATGATTTTGTAATGGTACTTGGACCTTTTTCGGGTGGTTACGTGATAAACCATATGATGGGTGGTGCCGTGAATACCAGGACGGGTGGTTACGTTATAACCTCCAATGCATTGGGTATGGAAGTCGGCCGTATGGCTATTCCATTAAGTATGTGTGGAAGTTGACCGTATGGTTATTCCATTTAAGTATTTTTATGTCCCAAGTTACCTTTATATGTTATGTGTTCTTTGTATGGGTTTTATTGTAATAGTTTGGTTACAAAAGGATATGTAATGGTCTTTTAGTCAGTGAGGAGTTTTTACTACTTCATAAAGGTGAAAAGTATTACTTTGTTAAAGTATTCAGGGTTTACTTGTTGTTTTGAAAAACTAACAGTTTTCCTTCTTTGTGTATCCTTTACTGGGATTTTTATGCTCATCCCAAGTTTTTGAAATGTTTTCCATAGGACATAAAGATGAATAGGGTCAATGATGGGATCATGGAAAGACATGATATATAAAACATGGAACTAGACATGTTTCTTTTTAGTTCTTTTTTTTATTTTATGGAAACTTAGTTGAAGTGTCTACTATGTAATATTTTGAGATGTAATAGTTATGACCTAATTCTCTAAAACTCTAAACCTGAAAACATCCTCAATGTGAATTATTAATTTAATTCAATATTAAGTAAGGTTTAAGGCTGGGGCCTTATAGGTTCACAAATCAATCATGGAAATAAGGTCCTTAAGGATGTCATGCCTAAAGGAATGGCCAAATACTAGAACACCCCACAGATGGGTGTCCCCAAAATCTAGGGTCAATACAGACATGGAAACCCATTCTAATTAATTTGATATGCATGAATAAGGTATCACTGAAAGGGTCTTGAAAGTGATAAAATGGAACATCAATTTAAAAGAGACAAAATGAGCTAGAAATTCATAATCACCCTACCTAAACATCACAGTACTCCACTCATCCATTGTCAATCATTGATTCTACCTAAAATTGAAGAAATCAAAGGATTTGTCAAAACCATAGAAATATGGTAAAAGTATGTCACACCAAAATAGTGAAAAGTAAGGAGGGTTAAAAGAGGAATATATTAGTGTGGAAGGTAGAGCTTAACGAAGTATTTCCATAGCTTCTATCGGTGAAGTAATCTGACCATAAATGAGGGAGATATCAAAAACCCTATGAGTTGGGGGAGGAGGCCACCACACACCAAGGGGGGCACCAAAATCCTGAGTGGAAGAGGAGGTAGGAGAAAAAAGATGATAAAAGCTTCATTAATGTAAAAAAATGAATTTAACCCTAAAAATACACAATTTATGGTTTGGCCACACAGTTTGGACAAACTGTGCACCAACCATGCAACATTCACTGCTATAAAGGATACCTAGTATGGGATGGACACACAGTTTTACTAACCATACACAAACCATGTCGAATGTACCTTCCTAAAACTTGAAACATTCTTCATGGGAATGCTTCTAGGGTTGCACGATTCCAAAAAAACCTTGTGTACCTCTACACCCCATTATCTACTCATGCATGGTTTTGGGGAAACTGTGTAGGATAGGCATCATGATTTCCTCTAACTATGCAACCTAGTCTGCTTCTCCCTTTTTCGAGGCTATAGGCTACGAAAAAGCCTCAAACATACCTAAGACCTCCATTATTTGATTAATCATTGATATTTGGTTCATTTGAGGAATTTAAACCAAAAATTAAATGGTATTCACATTTGGATAAAACCGGAATGTTACATAATACATTCCATGTAATGTGTAAATGAATTACATTACTTCGCAAGATGGTAGTCCGTTGGACAGATGAATGATGTTATCATATTCCCACGATATAGAAATCATGAAGGTATGTGTGATATAAAAATTATAGAATCGTAATAACATAATAAAAATAATAACAATCATACATAAACTTTAAATCCATCATTATTCCCAACCTTGAAATGTGGCAATAGAAGATCAAATGACATTGGTTCGTAAGGCGATAGTCCACCGTACCCACGAATGATGATTGTCTATCACATTTGATGGAAGTGTGTGATGTTGTAGGATGTATAATTAACATTAAAAATCATATTATATTTAATATAAGGATTTTATTATATAATCATGATATAAAGAAATTTAAATGAGTTTGAGAAAAAAATGAAACAAAAATCTTAATTGATAAATGTTACCTCTTCTTCAGGTGTCTTCTTTTGGTTTTCCCCAATGGAAATCCTTTCATAGAATTATAACCAAATTAAGGATTATATGATTAATGAAGGGAATTATAGAAGATATTTGGAATGGGGTTGTATGAACAAAATTTTTTGAGACATGTGAATATGTGAGGGGGTGAGTTCCCTATTATAGTGGATTTGGAGTGGTACTCGTGTAAAAACCAAATTCTAAACACTATTCGGAGGTCTCCCTTACATCATGTGCCTCCAATAATGAAAAAAAATTGATCTAAAATGTAATAAGGTCTAAATATATCCATAAAATGGGTTTTTTCAGGTTTTTATGTAATTGTTTCCCGTAATTTTAAAGTTTTGTCCCTTAGTAAACTCGTTTTTCACTTAGTCACTGTGATTAATTTTAACTTTTTCATTAATAATTTTGGTAAAAAAATTATTCTTTCCTTATTATATATTAAATATTATACTTATTCAAAATATATAATCCGTTTTTCAAAATTATAATTTTATAACTTCTATAAAATAATTTAACATTAATCCGGCATATGGGATGAGACAATGGGTTTTTTAAGGGATAAAGGTCAAGGGTTTAATGTGTTTTTATATCCGAATTAAATTTTAAATTTTTTATAATGAACTAAATTGTATTAATTGATATATAATTTAACTATTAATAGTTTAAAAAAAATTAAAATATAATTTAACTATATAAATAAACTAGACAAAAGGCATATTTCAATTAAAATTTTTTATTTTCACTACTCATCTAAAAATATAATATTTTATAAAAACCCTAAAAATTAACCGTAAGAGATTTCACAAATAATGAATTAAAAAATTTATTTATTTTTTATTAATTTTAATTTCAAAAATTATCAAAAATTATTTTAATTATTTTTCATAGAATTTCATAAAAAAAGTTCTTCTAATAAAATAGTATTTTCATTAAATATAGAAATTAAAAAAAATTATAAGTTTATTATCAATATGATTCCTTTATGTAAAAAAATTTGAAATAATATTTAAAAATTAGTTATTACTATTAATATTATGGCCATGTTATAATGGTAACATTTAAATTACTATATTAATAGTATAAAATTATTTTTTTAAAACTCAGTGTTGCATGTAATGTAAGCTAAGATAGAATTGTGTGCAGTGAAAGCTTAACTTGGTGTAGAATATAACAAAATATTAACTTTTTGTATCATTCAACACAAGACATCAAATAAATTTAATTTATTTTTTAAAAAAATGTTCCTAAAAACTCAAGGTATTACATTCTACCCCCTTAAAATTAATTTCACCCTCAAAATTCTCAATATGATAAAATAAATAAGGATAATTATTCCTCATAATATTCTCATGTTGTGAAATAGATTTATAAAACTTTTTTTGTTTCACCCTAAAACATTGACCAAGTGATTGGTCTTATTTCAAATAACCTTCTCTGTATGTTCCAAAATTTCAACTACTTATTCCTCATATATAAGATCTTACTCCAATAGTATAACCACTCTATTCCGTAATTGTGAAGGGTTAGGTTTATACTTCCTTAGGAGAGATACATTGAATACATAATGGAATTTATAGAGGTTTTGTGTAAGAAAAATGTGATAGGATTCCAACCCAATATGATCAATGATTTCAAATGTAACGATATACATTGGGCATAGCTTCCCTTTACTCACAAATCCCATAACCTTCTTCCAAGGAGATATTTGTAGAAACACATTCTCACTAACTTCAAATTTTAGTTCACTACAATGGTTATCAGCGTATCTTTTATACTGACTTTGAGGTAACTTGATATGTGGCTAATTGGATCTAACCTTCTCATCCATTTCTTTAGTTATCCAATAGATTTATTTCTCCAACATCATTTCATCACATTAGAGCTCTACATTTATTTTCATTGAAGGATTAATAAGGATCCATATGAATTATTCATTTAAATATAATATTGTAATAAAAATCAACTAGATGAAGGTTTTGATCCCAATAACCTTTGAAATCAAAAGAACAAGACCTCAACAAATACTTTAGGGTTTGAATTGTTCTCTCAAAATGAACATCTGTTTAAAGATGATATGTAGTTCTGAAACTCAATTTTGTATCAAGGGATTACTAAAGACTTCATAAAAACTTTGAGGTAACCTCGTAATCAGATACAATGAAATGTTCTAGTTGATTCAATCATGCCACTTCCTTAATGTATATCTTGGTAAACTAATCCAGATAGAAATATTATCTTGTAGTGATGAATTGTACTGACTCAGTAAGGCAATTGATTACCACCCATATAGAATTATTGCCTTAAGAGGTTTTGGGGAGTCTAATAACTAAATCTATAGTGATTTTCCTCAATTTCCATTCTGGTATGGGTAATGGATAAAACATATCCTTAGACTTTTGTATTTCATCCTTTACTTTCTAACATACCAAGCACGGAGATATAAATTCAACAATAGAACTCTTCATTCCCTCCAACTAGAAGAATTTTTTAAATTCCTTATACATCTTCATACTTCCTAGATGAATAGATGATTAATAACTATGATCTTCCTATAATATCCATTCATTCGTATCTAGTATAAAAAGAACACATACACTATTTCTGAACTTTATCATTCCATTGTGATCTAGGTTAAACTCAGGAATATTTCTATCCTTCTTTTTCATCTCTATATCTTCATTCTACACCCCTTTAATCATTACTTGGATAGATATTTGAACATTCAATTGATCAAGATAATATTTTTCCCCTTCCTTCAGGATTTATAGATCCATCATTTTTAAATCCAAAAATATTAGATATTTTGTGGCCCTCTTCATATAAAATCTAGCATGGTCATTTAAAATCAAACAATCGGGCACCTTGTTTTCTTTCTCAGGGTGGTAATGTATTGAAAAGTCATAATACTTTATCATCTCTAACAATATATTATTGTGCATTTTCAACTCCTTCTTTTAGAATATATACTTCAAAATTGTATGATCGTTATATATATCACACTTTTCTCCTTAAATATAATGCCTTTATATCTTTAATTAATAAATTACCACAGCTAACTACAAATCATGAGTTGGGTATTTTTTCTCATAAATCATAAATTTTCTTGAGACATAAACTTTAACCATGTTATTATTCATAACAACACATCCCAATCCATTCATGGATCCATCACTATACAATACAAACCCTTATCCACTATAGGGTAATGTAAGAACATGTGTGTTGTAGAGACCCATATCTTGACATAAATTGACATTACATTACTTTTGCGGAATACTTGGTACATAACAAAAACACACTCGCAAGGATCGTAATAGTTTAGTGTCTTTGGAAACTCAGAACGTAATCTTCTAATCGTGGTGTAAGATCTTCAACATCTCCCATAAAGATATTCCTTTTTTTTACCTAAAACCTTTCTTTATATCCTGGGTAAAAGAAAAAAATAAAAGGGTGAGCTCAAATGCTCAGTAAGGGTAAACAAAAGAAATATCAATCACATCATATACATGAGCACATAACTTTTCGAAACCTTAACCTGCAAAAGAGATCATAATTTCAGAACATGGGGTAAATCATGGCAGTGATATGTAATAACAATAATAATAAATTAAAACATGAAACTTTGTGTCATTCACACATAATCATAGAGAATCATTTCTTGTTAGTCAAGACTCATTGCCAAGACTATCTTAGTGGACAAAGTCCCTTTCTGAATCGAGTAACCCTCGTTTCAGTCCTGTTTCACTGAACCGGTATAACCTACCATTCCAGCCATGTCTATCTCATGAGATATAAAATCTTTACCCAATGCCTTGGAGGGAGATATATGTCCCACCCATCTTATAATGAATTATTTCTTATGTGTGCCACATAATCATAAATCATACATCATCGCATAACACATGTAACAAAAATGGGATTCTTGAAACATCATGACATCATAAAACAAATCATATAAGGTAAATGACATCATAAAAATAATTACCTCAAAACATAATAAAATCAATGTAATAATAGGGATAAAAACAGAACCCTATATTATCTTAGATGGAAAATAATTTTGATAAAACATTTGAACTCCATTCTTGAGGAAAATATCTTTTCTACTTCAAAAACATTTTTCTTTTCGTAGCATGTCATACAATTATAAACTAAAAGAAGTTGATTAAAAATAAACTTGAAAACTTATAAAGGAAGATTCTTTGAAATAATGTTTTAAAAATCCATTTCTTTCCATATAAGTTAAAAAAAACATTCTTCGTACTTTTGTCGAAAAAGTCAAAAGTACCTCGTACGAAAAACGACAAAAGATTCCTTTCATATCTTTTACTAAAAACTCACTGAAGGGTAAAATTGGATATAAAATATTGTAGGTGGATGGAAATAATATTACATATTGATGAAAAATGGATGTGGATGATAAAATACACCCCAGTAAATACTTACGAATAAACAATCTCAGATAAAAATGAGATTGTGATATTTCCCTTACCTTAGGTCCGATTTGCTTCGTATGTGCCCGAACCTCCTGTATAATGATTTAAATAATGTCATTGACTTATTAAAAAATCATATTCATTGTTATGATATCATATATCGTTCACTTATTACATTATATTACCCGTTCTTTTGTAAATTCCATGTTAAAGAAGCGTTTTGGGTAAAATCGTTTCATTTATCGTAGGTGTTTTGACTTGTTGTTCTTGACATTATTATTACTTATATCTTGATTTACTTACTTCCAGAATATAAAATATGATTTATATATCATATATATTCAGTATATATATATATATATAATAGATAGATAAATGAAATGAAAAACAACGTTCATGGAGACGGTAGTCCGTACGTACGCATGAACGTTGTTTTCCTTTCCTTATTGTCTTGAATGGAAGTAAGTAGATGACATAAATATATATATATATACATAAATCCAGTAGCTTTATAATGTCATATATTTCATTATTATTTCTTATATATACTTTATAATCATTCTTAAATGGTTAACATGGAGAATGAATCTCATCGCGTCGTGGAGACGGTAGTCCGTACGTACGCACAAGCGATGATATCATTTCCATAAATATTGAATTGAATTGGAGTGTATTATACAATATATCAGAATCAATATTATGTTGTAATAACTATGTATAGTTATTATTTACACCATTATACCCATCCATGTAAGGTGGTGGTGGAAAATAGATTACACCACGGTGTGGAGACGGTATTCCGTACGTACGCACGCGCGGTGATTTCTTTTTCCGTAGGATGGATAGATGTTTAAATAGGGTTGTTTCATACTTATAATAACATATCAGTATATGAGTGATACTGATGTTATTACTTCATAATGAAACAACCTAAGAAGAAGAAGTGGAAGAAGAAATAAAGATGAAAGAATTGGTAACGGTAATTAACTCTTCTTTGAAGCGCCTCTTTGAGACCTCCTCTTAGGGCACTAAAATTGGTCTTTGAGGAATACCAGAACCTCTAGGATGTTGCTAGGGAAGTGGAGAAGAGATTTTGTCAGGGGTTGGCCGAGCTTGAGTGCTCAAATTGGTGTGAGGAGGAGGGGGAGGAGGTGTCCTTTTATAAGGGAGGAGAGGGGCACCTTAGGAATATCTCAAAATATTATTTTATATTAATGTCAAAATAGGTTTATAATGGTTCCAAAGGGTCTTATTTCGAAGCTAAAGTGGGGATGGGTCGAAATCCTATCAACCAATAAGATTTAGACAAGTTTAGGGTATTATTTTAACCTTATCAATTAGATTTAACTCTAAGTTAAATAATTTAACTTTTACCGTGTCTTTTTGTTTTCTTTCACTATATGGTTAATACACTTACTATAACATGCCAAACGAACCCCAAATTGTATATTATTAATACATATATCCTTATCTAAGTCATTTGGCCGAACCTTAGATTTTTAGGAATAAAATAACAATTAATAATATAATATTTGATTTAAAAACTATTTTGTGTCAATTTTGACACTATTTGATACATGATTTTTGTGAAAGTCATAACAGAATTATATGTTCGAACCAAGTTTATTAAATCAACACTAATATATCATAGTAACCTATAAAATTAGTGGAATTCATAAAAAGTCTCAAATTACATTAATTTGGTATTTATAATATCAATTATGTCAATATTTAATTAATAAGATAATTACTGCATCATATTTTTGTCATACATAAATTAAATTATTTGATGTCTAAAAATTAAAAATAAAATACCATCATGTAGGAAATCGTTTTAGCTTTCTAATGAATATTTACAATCTAATTTATCTTATGTACAACCCTATATTAAAAATGTTTTAGTAAATAAACTTTGATTTTGACTCTTTTAACTCTTCTTTGAATTAAATAATAATAAATGTCCTAATCTAATCCTAGTGGGCCTAAATGGTCATATTTTATTCCTAAGCTTGTTTTTGGTCGAATTACACTTGTCCAATTGAATTAGGACATGTGTTAGGGTAATAATAATATCATTTTTACCCTTAATTACCCTATTTACTTTTAACCGTGGTAAATAAAAGTAAAAAGTTACTATTCACGAAAAATTATTTTCATCTCATTGAACCACATTTTACATACTGACATCAACCGTGTCTCTCGGATTTTTGAAATTCCATTCACAGAAGCGGTAAAATTATGTTTTATGAAAAATTCAGTTTTTTAACTACCACTTAGTAGTTTCACTATTCATCAAAAATTGATGTTTTTCAGAACAACGCAAAATTTCATCCTAAGCTATATTTCATTTTCCGAATTCAAAAATTAAGTCTATTTTACCAAATTCATAACATAAAAGTTGCATTAATTAATTTTATAATTAAATCCCGCTGTTAAAACAAATAGCGTGTTTTTAAGAAACAATATCTATCAAAAGATTGACACTTGTTTATGTCTAGTTTAAATGTGAAATTACATCCAATGACCAACATTGTATTAAATTGTAAAAATATATTCTAAATATACTTTAAAACCACTCAAATTAATAATTTATCACTATTAATTATTTCGATTGAAAAAGTTGTTTTTAACTAAAATTTAGTAATTTTCACTATTCATCAAAATATGAAAGTTATCCGAAAATCACCAAAATTTCACCTTAGGCTAAATTCTATACTCCGAATCCAAAAATAAAGTCCATTTTGAGAGCTAAAATTTCTAAAATTTTAAAAGGTGGTTATTACTATTCATAACGGCTAGTTTTAATAATATTTTAATAACATATCGTTGTTTAGTGAAACTCAGTATTACATACTACACACGCTATCGAGGAAAGTCACGATTGCGTGTAATGCAAGGAAAGTCAAGGATGCGTGTTGTGCAAGCTCCTTTTGGTGCAGCGTACAACACAAGACATTAATGAAATTAAAAAGAATATTTTTAATAAAATCTCGGGCTGTTACATTCTACCCCCCTTAAAATGAATTTCGCCTCGAAATTCGTCGGGGTTATAAATGGTTTACTATTCAAAAGTTTCTTTAATAGAGATCCACATCGTAAAAAGGAATACCAAAACTTGGCTTTAAAAACTAAAGTATGAAATGTAACGATTACCCAAATAAACAAATCACTGGGTTTCCACATAGGTGAAAATATGGATATGGAAGAGAAATCTAACCATCATGTTCTGATGGAGAGTGGTAGAGAACATGGCTATGGAAAAGCCAGTAATCACAAATCCATAGATTTGTGATGATATAAGGTACCATCTGATTCATCAGGTATAAGATCACTAGGACAACATTTTTTGTTTTCAAGATCATTTTCCTAAAGTTGAAAATTTGCTTAGAATAAATACTTACTTTATTTTGGTACAATCCCACTGTTGTTCGTGCCTTGAACAATTTCCACTTCATCTCTTAAATAAATGAAGTTGAATTTGTTATTTGTGAAGTGTTAGCAGATTATGTGATAGAATGATGGGTCATTCCATCTGTCTCAAACAAAAGGTTAGAAAAAGTTATTAAATATACATAAGTCATTCTATAGTGAGATTAATCATATATGGTTCCTAAAATGGACTTATACTTAATATAATAAAACTAGTTTCAACTAAACAGGGACTTCCTGTAGGCCAGTGGTAGGCGACAAAGGCCATTCGCACTTCGGTTGTGGGTTCGATTCCCACAGCCTTGTCCGACGCGATGGGCTGTCGCCCGTCCTGCAGGTTGTCCTTTTTCTAAAACTATATTACTATAACATCCCATCAATAATATCGAAAAAACTTCTATCCTTAAACAATACTAACTTATGTCCAACATAATCCATTCCAATCTTTAGGCTTATCCATAATACTGCAGTCCACTCTCATAATATAGTGAAAACAATTACCAGAGATTTAATACCATCGCTGATCCCCATCTATCATAAGATATGTTTTGTTGGTCACATTCCAAACATTCAAAGTCCTTAATCGTGTATTCTCTTGAATATCCTAGTGAAAACATGAATGTAGTTAAAAGTTAACACTTTCCACATACCAAAATCCTCAAAATTCTATATACTCAAACCATGATATCACTTAGTCCTTATATCAATCATGAGCTCATGAATACTGTCAAACATTTTATTTTCTCCTTATCCCTTAATTATGGGCATATCATCTACTTTCCAAAATATTTGAATAACTTTTCAAGGTTACCGGTACCTTAAAATTATTGAAAACCACAATAGACCAATACATAAATATTTCAGTACACCATAAAAGTACCTCAATAACATTATTCTTGAATACCAATACGTAAACACTTTAGTCCATCCACTTCAATGATTGTCCTGGAATAAATCCTTCCTTGATTTAGAAGTAACTTTTTAGGTCAGGGCATTGAGTTGGGTAATGCCCATGTTCTCTACAAATAAGACAGTGAACTCCATAACAATCTGTCACTCTATGACCCTTTTCTCCACACAGATAACATCGGTCCCTCCATTTGAGGTATTCCTCAAGGTTCTTCTTCCCTTCTTTAGAAATCTCAATCTTCCTTTCTTTATGCTCCTTAACATGCGAACATGCATAATAGTTTATCTTCCTCTTCTTTGATGAATTAGGCATACCACTAAATTTCACCTTGTTAATCATATATCGCGATGACTGATTCGGCATAATCACAATATCCTTATCTCTAAGCATTACACAATTTTGTTGCTCATAGTCACCAATTTGTTCATTGGATTCAATGTTAACCGAATTCCTTCTGGTTCCCTTCATTAACTAAAACACAAAAAGAATTCTGTGAGAGGCGAAATCATGCTAGGGAAGACAACATAGTAAAGGGGGAGTACCCTCAATATCTAACATCTTAGGTTTAAATTCTAAGATCGTTAGCACAATTCTAGGACTATAACCTATACGTATACTTAACCTTAGAGACATCCCTAGACATACCTTAGAAATATCTCTAGGGATCTCACTAACGTTTTCGCATCCTAGTTTCCAAAGGTTGACTAAACCTTTCCTCTGATACCAACTGTAGAGACCCGAAGCTTGACGTACATGGACATTACATTACATTTGCGGAATACTTGGTACATAACAAAAACACACTCGCAAGGATCGTAATAGTTTAGTGTCTTTGGAAACTCAGAACGCAATCTTCTAATCGTGGTGTAAGATCTTCAACATCTCCCATAAAGATCTTCCTTTTTTTACCTAAAACCTTTCTTTATATCCTGGGGAAAAGAAAAAAATAAAAGGGTGAGCTCAAATGCTCAGTAAGGGTAAACAAAAGAAATATCAATCACATCATATACATGAGCACATAACTTTTGGAAACCTTAACCTGCAAAAGAGATCATAATTTCAGAACATGGGGTAAATCATGGCAGTGATATGTAATAACAATAATAATAAATTAAAACATGAAACTTTGTGGCATTCACACATAATCATAGAGAATCATTTCTTGTTAGTCAAGACTCATTTCCAAGACTATCTTAGTGGACAAAGTCCCTTTCTGAATCGAGTAACCCTCGTTTGAGTCCTGTTTCACTGAACCGGTATAACCTACCATTCCAGCCATGTCTATCTCATGAGATATAAAATCTTTACCCAATGCATTGGAGGGAGATATAGGTCCCACCCATCTTATAATGAATTATTTCTTATGTGTGCCACATAATCATAAATCATACATCATCGCATAACACATGTAACAAAAATGGGATTCTTGAAACATCATGACATCATAAAACAAATCATATAACGTAAATGACTTCATAAAAATAATTAACTCAAAACATAATAAAATCAATGTAATAATAGGGATAAAAACAGAACCCTATATTATCTTAGATGGAAAATAATTTTGATAAAACATTTGAACTCCATTCTTGAGGAAAATATCTTTTCTACTTCAAAAACATTTTTCTATTCGTAGCATGTCATACAATTATAAACTAAAAGAAGTTGATTAAAAATAAACTTGAAAACTTATAAAGGAAGATTCTTTGAAATAATGTTTTAAAAATACATTTCTTGCCATATAAGTTAAAAAAAACATTCTTCATACTTTTGTCGGAAAAGTCAAAAGTACCTCGTACGAAAAACGACAAAAGATTCCTTTCATATCTTTTACTAAAAACTCACCGAAGGGTAAAATTGGATATAAAATATTGTAGGTGGATGTAAATAATATTACATATTGATGAAACATGGATGTGGATGATAAAATACACCCCAGTAAATACTTACGAATAAACAATCTCGGATAAAAATGAGATTGTGATATTTCCCTTACCTTAGGTCCGATTTGCTTCGTATGTGTCCGAACCTCCTGTATAATGATTTAAATAATGTCATTGACTTATTACAAAATCATATTCATTGTTATGATATCATATATCGTTCACTTATGACATTATATTACCCGTTCTTTTGTAAATTCCATGTTAAAGAAGCGTTTTGGGTAAAATCGTTTCATTTATCGTAGGTGTTTTGACTTGTTGTTCTTGACATTATTATTACTTATATCTTGATTTACTTACTTCCAAAATATAAAATATGATTTATATATCATATATATTCAGTATATATATATATAATATATAGATAAATGAAATGAAAAACACCGTTCATGGAGACGGTAGTCCGTACGTACGCATGAACGTTGTTTTCCTTTCTTTATTGTCTTGAATGGAAGTAAGTAGATGACATAAATATATATATATATACATAAATCCAGTAGCTTTATAATGTCATATATTTCATTATTATTTCTTATATATACTTTATAATCATTCTTAAATGGTTAACATGGAGAATGAATCTCATCGCGTCGTGGAGACGGTAGTCCGTACGTACGCACGAGCGATGATATCATTTCCATAAATATTGAATTGAATTGGAGTGTATTATACAATATAACAGAATCAATATTATGTTGTAATAACTATGTATAGTTATTATTTACACCATTATACCCATCCATGTAAGGTGGTGGTGGAAAATAGATTACACCACGGCGTGGAGACGGTATTCCGTACGTACGCACGCGCGGTGATTTCTTTTTCCGTAGGATGGATAGATGGTTAAATAGGGTTGTTTCATACTTATAATAACATATCAGTATATGAGTGATACTGATGTTATTACTTCATAATGAAACAACCTAATAAGAAGAAGTGGAAGAAGAAATAAAGATGAAAGAATTGGTAACGGTAATTACCTCTTCTTTGAAGCGCCTCTTTGAGACCTCCTCTTAGGGCACTAAAATTGGTCTTTGAGGAATACCAGAACCTCTAGGATGTTGCTAGGGAAGTGGAGAAGAGATTTTGGCAGGGTTTGGCCGAGCTTGAGTGCTCAAATTGGTGTGAGGAGGAGGGGGAGGAGGTGTCCTTTTATAAGGGAGGAGAGGGGCACCTTAGGAATATCTCAAAATATTATTTTATATTAATGTCAAAATCGGTTTATAATGGTTCCAAAGGGTCTTATTTCGAAGCTAAAGTGGGGATGGGTCGAAATCCTATCAACCA
The DNA here is from genome assembly GCA_963277665.1 of Viscum album. NCBI lineage: Eukaryota > Viridiplantae > Streptophyta > Magnoliopsida > Santalales > Viscaceae > Viscum > Viscum album. Next base: position 1,818,074,230 of record OY728156.1, read on the forward strand.
ATAAGATTTAGACAAGTTTAGGGTATTATTTTAACCTTATCAATTAGATTTAACTCTGAGTTAAATAATTTAACTTTTACCGTGTCTTTTTGTTTTCTTTCACTATATGGTTAATAAACTTACTATAACATGCCAAACGAACCCCAAATTGTATATTATTAATACATATATCCTTATATAAGTCATGTGGCCGAAACATAGATTTTTAGGAATAAAATAACAATTAATAATATAATATTTGATTTAAAAACTATTTTGTGTCAATTTTGACACTATTTGATACATGATTTTTGTGAAAGTCATAACAGAATTATATGTTCGAACCAAGTTTATTAAATCAACACTAATATATCATAGTAACCTAGAAAATTAGTGGAATTCATAAAAAGTCTCAAATTACATTTATTTTGGTATTTATAATATCAATTATGTCAATACTTCATTAATAAGATAATTACTGCATCATCTTTGTGTCATAAATAAATTAAATTATTTGATGTCTAAAAATTACAAATAAAATACCATCATGTAGGAAATAGTTTTAGCTTTCTAATGAATATTTAAAATCGAATTTATCTTATGTACAACCCTATATTAAAAATGTTTTAGTAAATAAACTTTGATTTTGACTCTTTTAACTCTTCTTTGAATTAAATAATAATAAATGTCCTAATCTAATCCTAGTGGGCCTAAATGGTCATATTTTATTCCTAATCTTGTTTTTGGTCGAATTACACTTGTCCAATAGAATTAGGACATGTGTTAGGGTAATAATAATATCATTTTTACCCTTAATTACCCTATTTACTTTTAACCGTGGTAAATAAAAGTAAAAAGTTACTATTCACCAAAATTTATTTTCATCTCATTGAACCACATTTTACATACTGACATCAACCGTGTCTCTCGGATTTTTGAAATTCCATTCACAGAAGCGGTAAAATTAAGTTTTATGAAAAATTCAGTTTTTTAACTACCACTTAGTAGTTTCACTATTCATCAAAAATTGATGTTTTTCAGAACAATGCAAAATTTCATCCCAAGCTATATTTCATATTCCGAATTCAAAAATGAAGTCTATTTTTCCAAATTCATAACATAAAAGTTGCATTAATTAATTTTATAATTAAATCCCGCTGTTAAAACAAATAGCGTGTTTTTAAGAAACAATATCTATCAAAAGATTGACACTTGTTTATGTCTAGTTTAAATGTGAAATTACATCCAATGACCAACATTGTATTAAATTGTAAAAATATATTCTAAATATACTTTAAAACCACTCAAATTAATAATTTATCACTATTAATTATTTCGATTGAAAAAGTTGTTTTTAACTAAAATTTAGTAATTTTCACTATTCATCATAATATGAAAGTTATCCGAAAATCACCAAAATTTCACCTTAGGCTAAATTCGATACTCCGAATCCAAAAATAAAGTCCATTTTGAGAGATAAAATTTCTAAAATTTTAAAAGGTGGTTATTACTATTCATAACGGCTAGTTTTAATAATATTTTAATAACATATCGTTGTTTAGTGAAACTCAGTATTACATACTACACACGCTATCGAGGAAGGTCACGATTGCGTGTAATGCAAGGCAAGTCAAGGATGCGTGTTGTGCAAGCTCCTTTTGGTGCAGCGTACAACACAAGACATTAATGAAATTAAAAAGAATATTTTTAATAAAATCTCGGGCTGTTACATGTGTTGACTAACATTGTCTTCAATTCCTTGAAATTTTCCTCACATTAAACTATCTAGAAGAACTTGGATCCATTCCAAGTTAACATAGTTAGGGGATTATATAGTCATGTGAAATTTTCCACAAACCATCAATAATATCAATCTAAACCAATAAAAGTATAGTTCATTTCCACTGTGGTTAGTCTAGATCAACACTTAATAGCCTCCATCTTTGATGGATCTACTGTTATACCCTATTAGGATATTCTGTTACACAAAAATGAAACATTTTGGATCCAAAATTCAAACATTTTAAATTTTTCATACAATTTATCCTTCCTTAAGGTCCTTAATACAATTACCTAGTGGTCTTCATGCTCTTTCATACTCTTTGAGTATATAATAATGTCATATCTAAAGATTATCGCAAACTGATCAATGTAATCTATAAAGACTCTATTCATAAAATCCATGAATATAGAAGTGGAATTATTAAGACTAAAATAATCGTGATATATTTATAATTTTTATACCTTGTACAGAATATCTTCTTTGGTATATCCTCTTTATTGACCCTCAATTGATGACATCTATAATAAATTTCAATCTAGGAAAAGTATTTAACTCATCACAGTTGACCAAATAAGTCATCAATATAGGGAAGAGGATACTTGTTCTTTATCATGATCTTATTAAATTCCAAATAATAAATGTAGAGTCGCATTGATCCATATTTCTTTTTCACAAAAAAAAACGTGTTCACCCTAAGGTGAAACACTTGGTTGTATGAATCCCTTGTCAAGGTTTGCTTGGATTTTTTTCATTAATTATAGAAAATCGATTGGATCCATTTTATAGGGATTCTTTTAAATTTGTGTGGTATCAGGTATGATTTCTATTGAGAACTCATCTTTACCTTTTGGTGGAAGCCTAGGAAAATATTTCATAAATACATCCAAAATTTCCCAAGAAAAATGAATATCATCGACCACATCTGAATGGGAATTAAGACCCATGGACTGGATTTAATCTCAATAGGAAGTTCATATTTATCATCACATTCATAGATGAACATAGGTTGGTTTAAAATATCAAACATAACATCCCATCCTCGACAGTTGATGTGGGATTTATGGAGGGAATGAAAATACACGCCTAATATATCATCAAATTCAACCAGATGAAGAATGAAAATATTTTTAGGAATCACATTCCCACAAACATAAACTGGAGAGGAATCATAAACTTAAGATATCATCATTGTACCATTAAGGGTTTTCGCTGCTAATTCCACATCAAATCTTTTGGGTGTAATATTAATACCCAATGAAAAATATTTATATATAAAAGAGTTGGTACATCCATAATCAAATAAGACATTAGCAGTTACATATTGGATGGTATGTGTATATTTCACCATGTGGTTATCACACACCTCATCAGAAATAGTTATTGCATGAGATATTTAACTTTCCATGGTCTTAAAAGGTTGATGTCATCGATCATCATCATTAACCATCGAGTTTGGTCACTAGTTAGAATAAATACTACTCTCATTACAATTAAATCACTGAAGTATGGGTGGGGACTTCTATGAAGCTTTCTCTATATTCACATTATTAACTAACTTATTCCCATCACTTCAGAAATAAATTTTTTGATGAACTACCTTACCACACTTAAAAAATTTATTAGACACCATAATACATTTTCCTTCATGCTTATTCCCACACTTTGGTCATAAAGGAAATCTTGTCTTCTTCTCTCCATGGTTCTTAGATTTTACTTTAAACTCTATATTCCTTTTCTTATCAAAATGATGAGGATGATATGTTAATACAACCTCTATTTTCACCATCATAGCTCAATGAAAAATCTATTCATAGCTACTGAAGTCTCTTATGGATAATTACCTTTGAATACATAGTTTTAAGCCATGGAAGAATCTGTCAACCTTACTTTTAGGTTGGAGAATAATACCAGAAGTTACCCCATAATTCTTGTAAAAATATCTTCATTAGTAACAACATATTCATCATCCCATTTCTTTAACTCTAGTAAATAATTCTATATCTTTTTAAAAAGAAAAAAAAGGAAAGTATTTATTGAAAAATAAGTTCTCAAAAAAATCCCAATCCATCGAGTAAATTTCATCTTGCTACCTCATATTATTTATTAGATTCCACCACTAGTCTGCTTGACCATCTAAATGATAAACTAATCTAATGAATTTCTCTTGTTCAAAACATTTAAGAACAAAAAATATATTTTAAGTGGTACTGATCCATTATTCATAAACTATTGAATAAAAAAATCCATTGAAAGAAGGTGGAATTTTCCTCATGAATGATTCAATATATTATCGTCCCATCCTTTTCTTGTTTGTAAGTTCATTATAATTCATATCTTGAGAAAGTTGTGTTAGCATAGCAGTAAAGTTGTGCATTCTAAATCCCATAACATTTGGATTATCAAGAGAACAATTGTTGTATTTCCCATCACACTCATCATTGACGCAGTCCCTTAATTTTTCATCGAAAGAGTAAAACTAAATGACATAGATTAAGAAACAATAATCATAGTGGTAAACCACATAATCATGAAAAAACACTTATAGGATGTCTAAATTATGACACCTTATTTAATCTATCACACCATGAGTTTATCTTAGGTCATTCATATCCAACTTTTATTTAAACCAGTCCTGATGGTTCATGAATATTATTTGAATTTACAACAAATAACCTTTAGGAATGTCAAACCAGGTATGTAGCAAGGTTTTTTGTTAGGCACCACACACCAATCAATCTGAGATAAATACTATGTTTTGGCGGTAATTACCCCGATATACATCTACTCTAGATCCAGGTACACTTGTATTATCCATACAGGGATATATTTATAGGAAACCAATACACTATCCTTTTCAAAAATTATAGGACATTCTCATATACATTGAATCATCCTAAAATTATCCTTGGTGAAATGTCTTTAGGGATCTCAATAATGTTTTCTCATCCTAGTTTCCAAAGGTTAACGGAATTTTTTCTCTAATACCAACTATAGTGACCCATGAATATTATACATAGACATTATGTCATTTTTTAAGGAATATTTAATACAATACACAAAAAAATACCAAAATACCATATTAATTTATTGCCTTTAGAAACATGGAAACATAAACACTGGTCCATAATTGAGCTACATCATATCCCAATATGTACTTCATAACTAGCACCCTTCTTAGGCATATCATAAATAATACATATCATCATAACCTGGGGAAAGGAAACATAAGAAAGGGTGATCTAAGCTGATCTGTAAGGGTAAACAAGGGAGATATCTAAGCATAACATGAACATAATTGTATGAGAAGATAAGAATAACATTTTAAGATCATAACTTGCATATCAAATATCATATACATGATTCATGGAATAAATTTGGGTAGTTAGTAAGACATGAATCATAAGGGGGTCAAGAGAATAATCCATAAAATCATAACATAGGAATAAGACAGGTAATTGTGGAAAACATGTAATGATATGAAATTATCTCCATAGTAGTTAAGGATTACTTCAAAGACTCTCTTAGTGGAATGGGTGCACTCCAAAATCCAGATTAGTGGCCAAGGTTAAGTCCCAAGACTGTCTTAGTAGTTGAGGTTCACTCCCAAAACCATTTTAGTGAACAATGTCCCGTACTAAGACAAGTTCACTCACCATTCCAGTCATGTTTATCTCATGGGATATAAATCATTAACCAATGAATTAAAGGGATATATAGTACCCTTCAAATAATGAAACCATACATACATGTTCCATAAGATAATAAAAAATCAATCATATCATGATCCATAAAAATAGAGGAGTTTAATAATCATCATATCATAACCTGTGAAATTAAATGGATATCAAAAACATGTAATCATATCATAACCTATGGAAAAGAGATAGTTTTCATAATCATTTCATCATAAAATAATCAATGAAAATAAGTAGGTTCCATAATAATTTATTGTGGTATAATCTATGGAATAGAAACATGTGTTATAATAATTATTCCATAAAAACATAAGCCATTCCGAGAAACAATATGAATGGTATTTTTGGATCATATCCTCAGTTATGAATAGTAAAAACCAACGGATGTCATCTTAGATTGAAAATAATTTTGAAATATCTTTTAAAAACATTTCTTGAGGAAAATATCCTTTATTCTTAAAAAGTGATTTGAATAACACAAAATTTTTTGACAATACTTGTCCTTGAAAAAGACTTTGAAAACATATAATGTAATATATGAAGCAGTGATCGTTCATGGTGGTGGAGAATTTCATACATGCCATACATGTTAAAACAACGATTTATTTCACATTGTTGATATATTTCAAAATATCCTTGACTAGAAAATGAAAAGAATAATTCATTTCAAACCATTCTGTAAAAAGTTATAAATGGGTAAAATTTTCTTTTAAAAATCATATGATAATATTAGAACTTTTTTTAAAGAAGTTTTAAAAAACATGATTTTGGGAGATAACATAATTTCAATCAAAGAGAAAAAATAACGTTAGATTGTATTAAAAAAACATAATTATCTTAATTACCAAATATTATAAAAATGGTTACATTACATGAATAAATCATGAATAACCAGAGGAGAATAAATATAGTGGTAGTTCTTGGGATATTAATCATAACATTTCTTCAATGGAAGCATAAATGTAAACAATACTTTTAAATAACGAAATTATAGCAATAAAATCTTACCACATTTATAACTTTACATCATAATACCCATGAGAGAATAAAATTAAATAAATCTTATAATATCATGAATATTCTTGATATAACATGTGAATGGGGTATTATATACACCTTGTAAAATAATATTGGTTCATAATATAACATGTGTCTCAAAAAATGAAAATTGAGACCAAATTCCCTTACCGATTTGGTAACTTTTGAACCGTAGACACCATGAAATAGATATTATAAAATGGATATGAAAATACAAAAAAAAATTGAATAATAATAAAAAATTTAATCCATTGGAATTAGATTCACCACAGATAATAAAGAGGTGTTGAATATAACATGTGTCTCACTAATACTATATGATTTGTAATGTTGTTTAATATGGAGGTGTTTGAATCTTATATTGGTGTTTGTAAGGTTCCTACTCACCCAAAAAGTTGTTTATTATAGAAACTAGAAAAATTATTTGGAGGCCTCTTTGTTTTTCGTACATGCTTTCACTTCTTATTCTTGATCCTATTACATAGATCATGATTTAGACATCTCAATAATGGTAAAATTTTTTAAAAAAATCATATATATTTATTTATAAAGATATATAAAATATAGAAATAGGAAATTAAAAACACTATTTATGGAGATGGTAGATCGTACGTACACATAAATATTATTTCCATTTACTTATAGAATTAAATAAAAGAAAATTATATGATATATTATCATTATAAAATCATTTTATTTAATATATATCACAAATATTTATTAAAATCATCCTTAATACATCCCATGTAAATAATGAATGAATAACATCACATTGCATGGTGGTAGTCTACCGTACACACGAACGACATTGTCGTATTCTCATGAAATGGAAAGCCTAATGGTATGTGTGATATAACAATTAAATAATAATAATAACATCATATAAATATATAATATCATATATAAACTAGAAATCCAACATTATTACCAACCTTGAAAGGTGTTAATGGAAAAACAAACTACATCGGTTCATGAGGCAATAGTCTATCGTACACAGGAATGGTTATTATGTATCCCATTTGATGCAAGTGTGTGATGTTTTGGGTAATATCCTAAATATAATGAAATATAGGTATATTTAATATAATTATGTAATTATATAATAATTATATAAATATAATTAAATGGGTTTGATGAAAAAATAATACAAAAAAGTTTGTTGAGGAACATTGCCTCCTCTTCAGGTATCTCTTTTTGGTTTTCACCAAAAGACTTCCATTGTTGGATTTCATCCAATATTGAGGCATATATTATTAAGGAAGGTAATTTTTAATATATTTTTACAGGTTTTGTCCGATCCAAATGTTTTTATAGGTTTGAGAACGTGAGGGGTGAGTGTCCTTTAATAGTGGTGGTGGAGTGGAATTATTGTAAATACCAAAAGAAAAATACTATTGGGAGGTATCCCTTAAATAATGCGCCTACAGAAATGAAAAAAATATAGATAAGAGTTAATATTGTTTAAATATGTCTATAAAATATGTTTTGGTCAAGTTTATAGGTCACTTTTTTCTTAACGATTAAAGTTTAGTCCCTTAGTATACTCATTTTTCACTTAATCATCGGGATTAATATTAACTATTTCAGTAATAATTCTGGTCAAAAATTATTTTTGCCTTATTATGAAATATAAATTATTTTCTTTCCAAATATAGAATAAATTTTATAAATTCCAATCATAAAATTGGAAAAAAATAATTTAAAATTAATCCTGTAGATAGGATGACACAATAAGTTTTTAAAGTGAAAAAGATCAAAAGATTGAAATGTGATTATATCCAATTTCAATGTGATATTAGTTAAAATGAACTATATTGGATTAATTTATATAAAATTGAACTAATTATACTTTAAAAACAAATTAAAATATAATTTAACAATATAAATAAATTTTACGTAAAATCGATTTTCAAATAAAATTCAATATTTTTCACTATTCATCCAAAAAAGGTAGTATTTCTGAAAAATATTTAAAATTCACCTTAATAAACTTTCAACATTATAAATTCAAAAATGAAGTTTATTTTTTAAATATAAACTTATGAAATCTTAAATAATTATTTTAATTATTTTTCACAAAAGGACATAAAAAACAATTCTTTGGGAAAATAATATTTTCAAAACATATAAAGACTTTACCAGAAATTATATATTTTATTAATCATATATATTATATTGATTTAAAACCATTATAAATAATGTTTAAAAATTATTTATTACAATTCATATTATGGATATTTTATAATGGTTATGTTTAAATAACTATATTAATGATATCACATTATTTTTTTAAAACTCAATGTTGTGTGTAACGCAAGTTAAACCAGTGTTGTGTGTAGTGAAAGATTAGCATTGGGTAAAAAATAAAAAAAGTATAACATAGTGTATCCTGAAATGAAATACATCAAAGAAATATAATTTATTTTCAAAAAAATATTCATAAAAAGTTTTTGTGTAACATTGAGCCACTTGACATGAGTAAGACAAATACTATATAATAAAGTTTCAAGTATTTACAAGTTTTCCACCCACCACACTTATAAAAATAATCCATGTATCCTATCTTATTCAAAATACTTTAGACACTTATATTTACCAATCCTTTCCCAAAAACCATCCAAAAATTCTATTTCTATTCGTAAAGGCCCTAGCATCTCTAAAATAACACTTCAAGAAGGATTAAGGTGTAAGATAAAGGAGGTTACAAAAAAAGGAGGTTTATGTTCTTACCAATATTTTCCTAGATTATTTATTATCAAACCTCTTAAAATATTTAATAACCATATTAATATAACTACGACATGATATTCACCTTACTGATGTATTTTTCTATTAATGGTACATCCATTTTCTATCTCTTTTTCATCCTATGGAAAATGAAAACATCAATTCTGTGTATATATGGACTACCATATCCATGTAGGGTTGTAATTCATTTATCATCACCACTTTAATTGGATGGATATGAATATGAAACTAGTTAATATAAATTATATTTATGAAATTATAATGGTTATTGAAATATAATATCCCATCTACCCTCATAAACTTCCATTCATTGGAAAATGAAAACATCTCTTGAGCGTACATATGCACTACCCCTCCTTGAAGCAATGTGATTCATTTTTATACTACCACCATGAATGGATGATTCTAAAATTATATATAATTAATAAAAAATATTTTTATGAAAATATTAACATTTTTTTATTATGGAAGCATTTCATGTCACCTTTAACCAAGAATAATATATCGAAGTGATTTTGGATAAATTAACCAAACAACCTTAAGTGGTTGATGTAAGAAAGAACTATTTAATGAATAATTTTAAAATGATAATAAAAGGACCATAAAATTAATTATATATGATAAAGTTTCTTAAGAAAGTATTTAATAAATTTAAATTCATTATACAATATTATCAACCTTGTATAACTAATCAGAGACCCAAAAGTAATAGATTTCTCTTACAATCACATTTTATTTCAGGATTGTTTATATTCAGAATTAATTTGGGGAAATTAAGTGATCCTAATCTATTAAAACACATTTATTTTTTATCCTATCATTATTTTTGTGTTTTACATGTTTATATCCTAATGATTCTCTAGTTGGATAAAAAATTAATAAGTAAGTTACATGTAAGGGACTTTCTTTTAAAAGTATTATTTTAATGTTTTCCTCCCAACTCTTTTTCTTCGATTATAAGGTTCCTTTAAATATTTCAACAATATTATTAATTAATATTTAATGTTTTATAAAGTTCATTTTGGAAAATGGATTTATTTAAAAAGGATTAAAAATTATCCTTTTAAGGATTTTCCATATGGTTTATTTTCAAAAATTTACATGAGTGAAAAATAGTGTTTTTAAACAATACAACTTGACCTCCCTTTTCCACCATCATAGGAATTATTCAATACCAAGATTCATTTCCAATTTTTTATGTTTATTTTAGAATAAAATATTTTTCTCAATATTTTCAGAATTTTTATTCAAAATTTAGTCAAAATAAAAGGTGATTAGGATCATGGAACACGTGAGCATCACGGGGTTTTAGGTGGACTTGATGAGGTGGGTGGAATGCACACAATTGGACAAGACCCATTGCATGGAATCGGAGGCCCAATGATAAGGGAGAGGACCAAGAGAATGAATGTAAAGACCCATAAAATTCAAAGATTTTTTTTTCTTAATTTTCTTGGAAATTTTAAAAGAACGCAGTTTCTGACGGCACCTGATTCCGAGACCCACTGTGCCCTGAATCATTTTCTGAAGTTTAGCTCGGGTACGTTCAGTTAATGAATGAGTGGAGTTTTCTAACTTTTGAACCGGTGCTCGGAATCGAATTCAGAGGACACCGATGGAATCACAGTGCCGGTATTTGCTTAGAAATGCCTTTTCCGGAGTTGCGTTTGCTCGGGTGTGGTTTTTAATTTTTGGGGATAAGTTAAGAAATAAAATAAAGTGATGCGACCACTTTATTTTATTTCACTTAAAGACACTTAATCCAAGTTAAGCGGATAAGGTGGAACCCAAAATATCCTACCCACTTGGTAGGATATTTGTGAGGTGGGACCCGCACGAGCCCCACCGTTTCTTCCCTCCTAAGTAATGCACCCGCAAACCCCCTCTTTAATGAAAGTCAACCGTGAGTTTTTCTGGTTATGAAACGCCCCATTAAATTGGGAAGTTAAATTGTTACAATCAATTCTTTGAATTAATTGTTCGTATCTTATATTTTGATTTTAAAATTCTTAAGTTGATAATAAAATAATAAGAGGACTTATTTTATAATTGTTGGGGGTTTTTGTTGTGATAAACCTTTGGGGAGAAAAAGAGAAGATTCTTTGTTCTTCGACGAAGAACCCGAAGAACGCACCACCGTCGACGAAGAACGTGAAGAACGCACCACCGCCGATGAATAATGCCAATCTCCGACGGCAGACGACGGCGAGTGACGCCTTCCTCAGAGATCACCAAACGCCAATGGCAATTCTCTTCTTTCGTGTTGATCATCTTCTTCCGCGGCGGACCTCTTCTTCCATGACGATTAATTCCGCGACGAACACTCGTTCGACAATAGAGTTGAGTGAGGGGTTTTATGCGTTTCTCTTTTTGTGATTACTTCTGTCCTTTCCCCCACTTTTAATTGAACCACCTTTTATCGCATTAACAGGAGGAGGTCAGACCGCATGAACACGGCCGACACTCCTCCCCTTTTGGTTGTGGATTTTTGATGCGGCGAACAAGGCAACGTGGTGTCGAAGCACCGCGCAGAAATTGTAAAAGGGAGAGCAGAGAAACGCGGTGCCGCCGCACCGCGCCGTTGGAAGCAACAAATCCGTGGCACTGTCGCGCCGCGCCATAGAAGATGAAAAAAGGACGAGGCGCCATCGCGCCGCGCCGGAGGACCTCAAAAGCACTGCGGCCAAAGCGGGGCCGCGGCGGAACAGCGGAACCGGCAGCCGGGACTGGGCCGCCGGCGTCGGAGCAAGGGGACCGGCCTTGCCGGTCCCGTGGTGGCAGAAGCCGGCTGGCCAGAGCGGGCCGGCCGGACCATGGAGGAACCAGGGGTTCAAAACCCCCGGCTGGCCAGACAAAGCGGCCCCATTAAGGGGTCGCAGTTTACATCACGCGGGGGCAGCGCCCCCTCCCCGAACGGTTCGGCCGTTCGGACGAAACCCTGCCCAGCGCGCCGTGCGCCGGGCCGGTCCGCCAGACCGGGCTGCGCTGGGCCGTGCCGCGCCCAAGCGGGACGGACCTGGACCTGGGACGGGTCGACCCGGTTCGGGACGACCCTGGGGGTATCGGGCCGGGTCGGACCAGGCCCGAACCCGCTAATACAGAACCTTTTTCAGTATGTTTCCTATAACTTGAGCTATGGGCCTCCGATCGTCACACTGTCAGATGCGATGCGATCCTTGGATCAAGACGTTCATTTCGGTATATCACACACAAGGTTTCGGAAAACTTTGGGTTCGTCCGGGTTGGTTCGTACACGAAACCAACCGGGCCCTCGGAGCGGAAACGCTCATAACTTGAGCTCCGGACGTCCGATTGACGTGTCGTCGACTTTGATGGATTCCTCTAATTGAGAAGGATCTTTTGGCTTACTCCGCTCGAGGTTTGGACGTAGTTAGAGAACTGTCGGGTTGGTTTTGACTTAAAAACAAACCGGACCCCTGGAACGAAAAGGCCAATAACTCTCAGACCGGGCGTCTGATTGACGCGCCATCTGCGACGTTGAGTTCCTGTTGAAGATACAGAACTTTTGGATACATCAAATCTGGACTAAGTGTCAGTTGATGTATCAGCCTCTCAGCTCATGGAGTGGACCCTCCCGAATGAGCTTGCTATGTGCGGGAACCCTAGAGCTGGCTGCGACTGCGACTACGACGACGACTGTACAGAGATCCTCAGTGGATTCGACAGTGAAGACTACAGAACTCAATGATCCTACGTGGATCAGTGCTACAGATCCTGTGTGGGTCAGCGCTCACCGGTATTATGTGGGCCAGCGCCTATAGATCTTGTGTGGGTCCGATCCTGTGTGGGTCTTTGTGGGGGTTAGTTACCTATCGATCCTTTGTGGGTCAGATCCTTTGTGGGTCATTGCGGGGTTTAGTACCTTTCGATCCTTTGTGGGTCTGACGGCTTAGATGAATCAGTGGATATATCTGATCATCTCTATCATCTTACGAAGAAGTATACCTGTGTGAGTTGAATCCTATTTTTCTTTCCTATGTGGATTGTGTTGTGCTATCCTGTGTGGATTTACGTTTTTCTTTCCTGTGTGGACTGGGTTTTACATGGGCTCGGAAGTTGGAGCATACTAGAATCGATGACTTAGGTATATGTATGGTCATATACCTATGCAGTGTCGAATGTTACTTCATGATTGTATCTTTCCTTTGTGGTTTATACTTTGTGGATTATGGGAGACCTTCGGGGGTCTCGGGGTCCCCACTTAGTAGCTTATACTCACCCCTGCATGGGCTATTCCCGCACTACATTGTGTTGGTTATAGATGACGGACAGCGCTGATCGTGGTTGAGGGTTGCGGAGCAGGACGATACTTGGAGGTGGACCACTGGACGAGACGTTCTCGGAGCGGACGGATGGACCTGAGGAGCTGTGGAGGCTATCTATACTCACCCTTCAGGTGGGACTTCCAGTGGACGGCTCGACGCTGTGGCTCTACTTTACAGTTTCTGTTTTTCCTTTACAGTTGTACGTTACTTTCAGTTTGGGTTTGTATACTGGCCCACTTACTTTTCCACACTTACTGTTGTACTCAGTTTTTACTTAGTGTTTACTTCTAATGCTTGCTTGCTCTGTGGTGTTTGTTTACCTTACAAAGGCAATGTCATCCCTTTTTACTGGGAATTACGCCTTGGTGCTAGTCGCCAGCCCCTGGCCTATGGAAGGCGGGCTTGGGGTAGTCACGGCATGGGCCCTGAGGACGGGTCGTGACAAATTGGTATCAGAGGAGTTCGGTTCTACCGCAGAACTTTGGACTCTGATCTTTTTCTATGTGAAGCAATAGGGTTCAGCGTATTGGGTGTGGTTATCAGTCTAGGGAGTCCAGTGTTGGTGCGGCGGCCGACGTATCCGTACACCAGGACCCTGACTTCTGATTTCTGACTTAATGCGTGAAAACATTGATTTCATGTGTGTTTTATGTTTTCTTTGTGGCTACTTTGTGTCAGCTCACCAGGTATACTGTTCTGACCGTGGCGCACCTATTTCCTTTTCAGGATGGCCCCACGACGGCAACCAGCTAGGGTTCTGAGAGTTGTGCATGACGACAGCCCACCGAGCGACGAGGCCTCGGTACAGGGCCCTTTGACAGCTGAGGCACCAACGGTTCCTCTACCCGCCGAGCCACCGATTATTCCAGCCCCAGACGCTGACGATGAACGTCGCCTTAGTTCACTGCATGAGTTCCAGCGCCAGCGACCGCCCAGGTTCCACGGGGAGACGGACCCCCAGGCAGCCGAGGATTGGCTGGAGGCAGTGGTACGAGTTTTTCGGTTAGTGAGGACACCAGCAGACCTCATGGTGATCCTCGAAGCGAGCCTACTGCACGCGGTAGCAAGCAGATGGTGGAGCTTGATGCTCCAGGTGAACAATGAGGCATCTCTCCTCTGGACGTACTTTGAGAGCCTCTTCTGCTAGGAGTTCGTCCCAGCCACCCTCCATGCGGTGCGCATCCAGAAGCTTTTTCAGCTGCAGCAGGGCAGATTGACGGTCACCCAGTACTCGGCGAGATTTACCAATCTCTCACGCTACTCGACAGACATGGTACGAGACCCATTCTTCCGGGCCTGGACCTTTGATTTGGGATTGAGGCATGAGATCAGGGCATCGCTGATCTCCCTCAGCATTCCGACTCAGGAAGGAGTACTGGAGCGAGCCCTTTTGATATAGAGGTTCCTTGCTGAGCCTTCTTCAGCAGTGAGACCTACCGCGGGGCGGCACGTAGTAGAGTCTTCTGCAGCAAGCAGTCAACGGATGACTCATGGGTCCAGGCAGACCAGACCCTCAGACAGACAACCTCAGGACACTGGCTCAGCAGTGCAGGGCACACAGCGCGGATCCAGTCTTTCGAGAGGTAGGAAGTTCTACACATGCGGTGGGCAAGGCCACATGGCTCGTGACTGCCTGACCCACCGTGCTGAGGAGAAACAGACAGTTGAGGGGCCACCGAGGCAGAGGCATAGGGTCGACCGTGGCTGTCCGCAGGGAGCAGGCGGACGAGGCAGAGGAGCTGGCCGAGAAGCAGGTGGTCGGCGACGCTTTGAGGCTCTACCACCACCACCACCAGGAGGTCCACCCCGACCACAGTGAGCTGGAAGGCAGAGACAGGCACATCTCCAGGCAGTGGAGGCCTACGACCACGGAACGCCCAAGATGATTCGAGGTACTATCTGTGTCTATTCCACCCTTGCTGCAGTTCTTATAGACACAGGAGTGAGTCACCCTTTCATAGCTACTTCCCTTCTTCGGAGCTCAGAGATTCTGACTGAGCTGTTGGCTCGATCCTTATGGCTAGAGACTCCTACGAGAGCCGACTCGACGATTACGCACTGGTGCCGACAGTGTGAGCTTACTCTAGGAGGCGAGAGCTTCGATTGGGATCTTCTTGTAGCGGCGTCGAGGTATTATGACGTCATCTTGGGCATGGATTGGTTATCTACAGTCCATGATCAGATCGACTGTATTAGGTGCAAGGTGCGATGTGTACACACCGACGAGAGTAGGTTAACCTTCACTGGTGGGAAGGGAGCCTTCACATCACAGGATGGACTTCCGCAGAGGAGAGGACAACCCATCACTCATCAGTTGGCTAGCCTTATCCTTTGACCAGTTGACGTGCAGAGTCCTAGTTTTCCTGCATTGGTGGATCAGTATGCGGACGTCTTCCTCGACAACGTTCCAGGACTACCTCCTCATAGAGAGGTAGACTTTTATATTGACCTGTACCCCGGGATAGCCCCGATATCCACTACAGCATATCGGATGGCCCCCGCTGAGCTTTGAGAGCTACGAGTACAGTTGGAGGACTTACAGGGCAAGGGATTCATCCGACCCAGTGTTTCACCCTGGGCTTCCCCGATATTGTTCACCAAGAAGGCGGGCGGGAGCTTGCGACTTTTTGTCGACTATAGTCACCTGAACCAGGCGACAGTGAGGAACAATTATCCGCCACTGAGGATTGATGACCTCTTCAATCAGCTCAAGGGAGCATGGTGGTTCTCAAAGATAGACCTCAGGTCTGGCTATCATCATCTTAGAGTTTGGGACGAGGACGTGCAGAAGACGGCCTTCAGATGTCGATATGTCCATTATGAGTTCTTGGTTATGCCTTTTGGCATGACCAATGCTCCGGTAGTGTTCATGGGCCTCATGAACAGGATCTTTCAGCTATACCTCGATCGATTTTTCGTGGTCTTCATCGACGACATTTTTATATACTCGACGACTGAGGAGGAGCACACCTACAACTTGAGGGTTGTACTAGACACACTCCGAGAGCACCAGCTTTATGGAAAGCTCTCGAAGTGTCAGTTCTGGATACGTGAGGTCCACTTCTTGGGACACGTCATCTCTAAGGCGGGAGTTGCGGTGGATCCTACAAAGATCAAGGCAGTGCTAGCTTGGGAGCCACCCAGAAGCGTGACAGAGGTGCGGAGTTTCTTGGGACTAGATGGATACTACTAGAGATTTGTGCCAGACTTCTCCAGAGTTGTGACACCACTCTCACCTTGACGAAGAAGGGGAAACCCTTTGTGTTGTCAGACAGATGTCAGCAGAGCTTTCAGGAGCTGAGACAGAGATTGACCACCGCCCCTATCTTGAAGCTTCCGGAGGAGTGAGTAGGGTACATAGTTTTCTGCGATGCATTAGGGACCGGACTAGGATGTTTCCTGATGTAGGAGCGGGCGGTGATCACCTATGGATCACGTCAGTTGAGGTCGCATCAGTAGAACAACGCTACCCATGACCTGGAGTTAGCAGCAGTGGTCTTCGCTCAGAAGACATGGCGACACTACCTGATAGGCGAGCGCTTTACAGTCTTTTCTGACCATCAGAGTCTCAGGTACATATTCTCTCAGAATGACTTGAACCTGAGACAGCGGCGATGGCTCTAGTTCTTCCAGGACTATGACTTTGAGATAGTCTATACTCCTGGGAAGGGGAAAGTAGTAGCCGATTCTCTCAGTAGGAGGACGGGCATTCAGCTACTTGAGGAGGCGACGGAGCAGCTAGCCGCTTTGCAGATATCCTTTGTGGGTAGATATGGATCAGACTTCCTTCAGTCTCTCACAGTCACTCCTCCACTACTACAGCGGGTCAGAGAGGCACAGCGGGGGGACGCTGACTGTGAGACGTGGCGTGCGCAGATATCCTCAGGACAGGCACCAGATGGATTCTCTGTGGGAGGAGAGCATGATGTCCTTTTCAGAGGACGTACCTTGGTACCAGTTGCTTTACGGGAGGAGGTGCTAAGAGAGTTTCACACTTATCCTTTGGTGGTAAATCCTGGAGTGGCGAATATGTACCAGGATCTCAGACGACAGCACTGGTGGCCGGGCATGAAGAGGGCTGTGACAGAGTTCATTTCTTGATGCCTCACCTGCCAGCTGGTGAAGGCAGAGCATCAGATACCAGTAGGCTTGGTACAACCCTTGGCTGTCCCGGAGTGTAAGTGGGATGGGATATCTATGGACTTCGTGACTGGACTTCCATGCACTTCTAGGGGTCACGACTCTATTTGGGTGATTGTCGACAGACTCACCAAGTCGGCTCACTTCTTACCCATCAGAGAGCAGGGATTAGTGGAGAGCTTGGGACGTCTCTACGTTCAGAATATTGTACGACTTCACTGTGTTCCATCATCTATCGTCTCCGATCGAGATGCTCACTTTACTTCCCAGCTTTGGAAGGGGTTGCAGGAGGCATTCGGGACGCAGCTACGTCTGAGCACTGCCATTCACCCTCAGACAGATGGTCAGATGGAGAGGACCATACAGACTCTCGAGGACATGTTCTGCGCATGTGTCCTCTACTTTGGTCGCAACTGGGAGGACCACGTACCCTTGGTGGAGTTTGCGTAAAACAACAGCTAACACTCCACCATCGGGATGGCACCATACGAGGCGTTGTATGGCCGACCTTGCAGATCTCCTTTGTGCTGGACAGACCCTGGGGAGTCAGCACTTGTGTGACCGGAGATGGTCTAGGCCACGACAGTGAAGGTTCAGGTCATCCAGGAGTGGATGAGGATAGCTTAGAGTCAGCAGAAGTCTTATGCTGACAGGTGGGAGAGGCCACTGGAGTTTGAGGATGGTGACCACGTCTTCTTGCGGGTCTCACCTCGATGTGGATTACGGAGATTTGGCCGAGGCGGGAAGTTGTCTCCACGCTTGATCGGACCATTCCAGGTCCTCATCATGATTGGTGGGGTGGATTATCGCCTGGCTCTACCACCTCAGTTGCACCGGGTGCACGACGTCTTCCATGTATCCCAGCTGAGGAGATACGTGCACGACCCGACGCATATCATTGACCATGGGGAGATGGAGGTTGATGATGGGGCGACTTTTGCGAAGGTCCCAGTGGAGATTGACGATTAATAGGAGTAGGTCCTACGTGGACGGTCGATTCCTCTAGTGCGCATCAGGTGGCAGCACAAGAACCTCCAGGAGAGCACTTGGGAGCGGGAGGCTCAGATGCGTGCTCAGTACCCACTTTTGTTTCCCTAGTTTTTTATGTATCTTTACAGGGACGTAAAGCCCTGAGGTGGGAGTGAGGTAAATACCCATAAAATTCAAGGAAATTTTGTTTTTCTTAATTTTCTTGGGAATTTTACAAGAACGCAGTTTCTGGCGGCACCTGATTCCGAGGCCTGGTGTGCCCGGAATCATTTTCCGAAGTTTAGCTCGGGTACGTTCAGTGAACGAACGAGCGGGGTTTTCTAAATTTTGAACCGGTGCTCGGAATCGAATTCCTAGGACACCGATGGAATCAAAGTTCCTGTATTTTCTTTGAAATACCTTTTCTGGATTTGCGTTTTCTTGGGTGTGGTTTTTAATTTTTGGGGTTAAGTTAAGAAATAAAATAAAGTGGTGCGACAACTTTATTTTATTTCACTTAAAGCCACTTAATCCATGTTTAGCGGATAGGGTGGAACCCAAAATATCCTACCCACTTGGTAGGATATTTGTGAGGTGGGGCCCATACGAGCCCCACAATTTCTTCCCTCTTAAATAACGCACCCGAAAACCCCCTCTTTAATGAAAGTCAACTGTGCGTTTTTTTGGTTAAGAAACGCCCCATTAAATTGGGAAGTTAAATTGTTACAATTATTTCTTCGAAATAATTGTTCATTTCATATCTTTTGATTTTCAAATTCTTAAGTTGATAATAAAATAAGAAGAGGACTTATTTTATTATTGTTGGGGTTTTTTGTTGTGATAAACCTTTGGGGAGAAAAAGAGAAGATTCTTCGTTCTTAGACGAAGAACACGAAAAACGCACCACCGCCGACGAAGAACGCCAATCTCCGATGGAGGACGACGACGAGTGATGCCTTCCTCAGAGATCACCTAACTCCAACGGCGATTCTCTTCTTCCGTGGTGATCTTCTTCTTCCGCGGTGGACCTCTTCTTCTGCGACAGTTAATTCTATGAAGAACGCTCGTTCGACGATAGAGTTGAGGTATAGGTTTTATGCGTTTCTCTTTTTGTAATTACTTTCGTCGTTTCCCCCCCCCCTTTTAATTGAACCCCCTGTTATCGCATTAACGGGAGGAGGTCGGACCGCATGAACACGGCCGACACTCCTCCCCTTTTGTTTATGGATTTTTGATGCGGCGAACAAGGCAACGCGGTGCCGAAGCACCGCGCAGAAATTTTAAAAGGGAGAGCGGAGAAACGCGACGCCGCCACACTGCGCCGTTGGAAGTAACAAATCTATGGTGTCGTCATGTGGTGCTGTAGAAGATGAAAAAAGGACGTGGCTCCATCACGCCGCATCGGAGGACCTCAGAAGCATCGCGGCCAGAGCGGGGTCGCAGCGTCGTCGCGCCTCGCCGGATGAACCAAGGTCGTGGCCAGTTCTAGGTCGCAGCAGAACAGCGGAACCGACGGCCGGTACCGGGCCGCCGGCGTCGGAGCAAGGGGACCAGCCTTGCCGGTCCCGTGGCGGCCGAAGCCGGCCGGCCGGAGCGGGCCGACCGGACCACGGAGGAACCGGGGGTTCGAAACCCCCGGCTGGCCGGACGAAGCGGCCCCATTAATGGTTCGTGGTTTACTTCAGGCGGGGGCAGTTCCCCCCCCCCCCCCCCCCGCCACGAATGGTTGGGCCGTTTGGCCGAACCCCTGGACAGCGCGCCCAGCGCGCCGCGCGCCGGGCCGGCTGCCTGGCCGGTCCGCCAGACCGGACCGCGCCTGGCCGGGCCGTGCCGAGCCCAGGCCGGGCCGCGCCAACTGGACCGGGCCACACCCAAGTGGGTCGGACCCAGACACGGGACGGGTCGACCCGGTTCGGGCCGACCCTGGGGGTATCGGGCCGGGTCAGACCGGGCCGGAACCCCCTAATACCGAACCTTTTTCGGTCTGTTATCCATAACTTGAGCTACGGGCCTCCGATCGACACACCGCCAGATGTGATGCGATCCTTGGATCGAGAAGGTCGTTTCATTATAACGCACTCAAGGTTTCAAAATACTTTGGGTTCAGCCGGGTTGGTTCGTACACGAAACCAACCGGGCCCTCGGAGTAGAAACACTCATAACTTGAGCTTCAGACGTCCGATTGACGTGTCATCGACTTTGATGGATTCCTCTAAGTGAGATGGATATTTTGGCTTACTCCGCTCGAGGTTTGGACGTAGTTGGAGAACGGTCGGGTTGGTTTTTCCTTAAAAACCAACCGGGCCCCTGGAATAAAAAAGCCAATAACTCTCAGACCGGGCGTCCGATTGACGCTCCATCTGCGACGTTGAGTTCCTGTTGACGATACAGAACATTTGGATACATCAAATCCAGACTAAGTGTCAGTTGATGTATCATCCTCTCAGCTTGTGGAGTGGACCCTCCCGAACGAGGTTGCTGTGTGCGGGAACCCTAGAGCTGGCTGCGCCTGCGACTACGATGACGACTGTATAGAGATCCTCAGTGGATTCGACGGTGACGACTACAGCACTCAGTGATCCTACGTGGATCAATGCTACAGATCCTGTGTGAGTCTGATCCTGTGTGGTTCAGCGCTCAACGGTCCTATGTGGGCTAACGCCTACAGATCCTGTGTGGGTCTTTGCGGGGGTTAGTTACCTATCGATCCTTTGTGGGTCAGATACTTTGTGGGTCATTGCGGGGGTTAGTACATTTTGATCCTTTGTGGGTATGACGGCTTAGATGAATCAGTGGATATATATGATCATCTCTATCGTCTGACGAAGAAGTATACCTATGTGAGCTGAATCCTGTTTTTCTTTCCTATGTGTATTGTGTTGTGCTATACTATGTGGATTTACATTTTTCTTTCCTGTGTGGACTGGGTTGTACATGGGCTCGGAAGTTGGAGCGTACTTGAATTGATGACTTAGGTATATGTATGGGAATATACCTAAGCAGTGTCGAATGTTACTTCATGATTGTATCTTTCCTTTGTGGTTTATCCTTTGTGGATTCTGGGAGACCTTCGGGGGTCTTGGGGTCCCTACTGAGTAGCTTATACTCACCCCTGCACGGGCTATGCCCGAACTACATTGTGTTGGTTGCAGACGACGGACAGCGCTGATCGTGGTTGAGGCTTGCAGAGAAGGACGGTACTTGGAGGTGGACCACTGGACGAGACATTCTCGGAGTGGACGACTGGACTCGAGGAGCTGTGGAGGCTATCTGTACTCACCCTTCAGGTGGGACATCCAGTGGACGGCTCGACGCTGCGGATCTACTTTACAGTTACTGTTTTTCCTTTCCAGTTGTACTTTACATTTAGTTTGGGTTTGTATACTGGCCCACTTACTTTTCTGCACTTATTGTTGTACTCAGTTTGTACTTAGTGTTTACTTCTACTGCTTGCTTTCTCTGTGGTGTTTGTTTACATTACAAAGGCAATGCCTTCTCTTTTTACCGGGAATTATGCCTTGGTGCTAGTTGCTAGACCCTGCCCTATGGAAGGCGGGCTTGGGGTAGTTACGGCACGGGCCCCGAGGAAGGGTCGTGACAATGAAGGAGTCCTTAAATGGGTTAATCATGGAATTATAAGAGGAGTCCCAACACCCTTGCTTGGGGGAAGCATCCGGGACTATAATTACATTAATTAAGGCCCAAACATGCTTTTAAGAATCCAACCCAAGTGGTGCTGCAAATTTTCAAGCCCACCCCACCATGGAATCTTCAAAGTCGAAAGGTGGTGGGCTACTTGTCTTTACTTTTCCTAAAGGGTGTGCTACTTGTCTCCTAAAGTCATGGGAAAGTGCCAATGTTTTCAAAGCCATCATTTAGGCTTTTTGACTTATGGAAAATAGGCATTATACTATTGTAAAGATCCACCCCATGTGTGATTCGAATTTCAAGTTTATTTGGATTTAAATAGCCACCCCCTTGTACTCTTTGGACATCATGAATGAAGGTAATGTTATTATGTTATGTTTTACTTGAAACCATTGCGTTCATTCTTAATTCTTGAATTATCAAAGTATTGGTCATCCTTTGTGGCGTCTTGTGTCTAGAGTTCTTAGAGACAAGTTCTCTTTGGGTTCTACCTTGACCATTTCCCCCTTCCTTCTCATTTTCACACCACATTCACTTGTTTTCTTGCGGTGATCCTGGTGCTCAACACGCAAACATTATAAAAGGTTCCTAGGACACTTCCAAGTGGGTCTTGCATCGCATATCATTTGGTATCAGAGTCCATTTGCAAGAAATCAGGTTCCCTCTTTCTTATCCTTTCTTTCATTTTCATTTCTCTTCAAATCGGGCCAAAATCAATTCTGGTCCATTTTCTTCTTCACCTACGGACATCATTACATCGTCTTTCTAGACGTACACTATATCATTGTTTTATTTTATAATATCATCTTTCGTTCCCATTTGGAATCATTGAAATCCAATCTATAAATCATGAGATACCAGAAGTTCAAATTTTGTGACAAATTCTGCAAAATTTAAAACCACACAAATCTCATATTTATTCTATTTGATGTTACAAATTATTTCTTCTAATGCATTTGAATATTGAAAAATTCATTTTGTTATTGTTTTATTTATTAAAAAACGGATCCTAAATATCAAAAAAAAATCAAAAAAAATTAAAGGCTTAAAAAAATTTATCATTTTGAATCCTACATCCCATTTTCATTATTCTTCATCAATTTTCTTCCCTTCCCACATTCTTTCATCTTGAGTCCATTCTGAATTTTAGCTTTGAATTCTAGTTCGGGATTTCCACATTTCAATGATCATTTCAATTTGTTGAAATTGGGTAAGAATGCTATAGGAAGAAAGTTGATTGGTAAAAGGCAAGAGTGCTACATTTTGATAAAAGCCAAAATTGAGTGAAACACGAGCGAACATATTATTTTTGAGTGTAAACACGTGAGGGAGTGTGTGAGGTCCATTTTCGTTTCTCTTCATTTTTTTAACAGAATTCCAAAATGGCGGAGTCAAGTAACACCAATGAAGCGAACATTAAGATGTTCCTGAGGGCTGTACAAGAACAATTCCAAAGGATGAATGCGAGTATCGATGAACTTCAATCCCCTTCCAATTCTAGAGCACCACCAAGGACGCGGGTTTTTGAAGATGAGGAGGAGTTGTCCAATTTTCATGAGTCACCAATTTGGAGAAATCAACCACTATGGAGGGAAGCCAATGATCTTGCAGGAGTAAAGTTGTGGATCCCTTCATTCCAAGGTAAGAGTGATCCTGAAACTTACTTGGAATGGGAAAGAAAGGTCCAACATGTTGTTGGTTGTCACACTTATTCAGAGGAAAAAAAAAAGTGAAGTTGGAGGCTGTGGAATTCACCGACTATTCTAGTATTTGGTGGGACCAACTACAAGTGATTCGATGGAAAAGTGGAGAGAGACCCATCCGCACTTGGGAGGAGATTAAATTTGTAATGCATAAGAGGTTCATTTCTATCCAATATTATCGTGATTTGTTCCTCAAGTTGCAAGGTTTGAAACAAGGGGCCATGAGTGTTGAGGAGTATCATAAATATATGGAGATCATCATGATTCGGGCGAATATTGATGAGGATAGAGAGGCCACCATGGCAAGGTTTTTGAATGGTCTCAACCATGACATTCGAGACATTGTGGACATGCACCACTACTTGGACATGGATGATCTACTTCACATGGATACCAAAGCAGAGAGACAGGTAAAGGAAAGAAGGATGATCCCTACATCTTATGGTAAAGATTCTAGACCTTATTTCATGTTTAAAGATTCCAAACCACAAGAGAATGTAAGGGAACACAAAACTAATTTGAAGGAGTTTCCCAAACCAAAACAATTCTTCCCAGAATCCAAAGGTAAAATAGAGGGTAAGGTTGTTTCCAAATCACGAGATATCAATTGTTTTAATGGTCAAGGATTTGTACATATTGCCACACAATTCCCAAACAAGAGGGCAAAGATTATTTTGTATGATGGAGATTTTCATAGTGTTAGCTCAAGCAAAGATGAAATGCCATCACTTGAGGATAATTCAGAGGTGGAAGTAGAAAGCTTCATACATGGAGAAATGCTTGTTGCAAAGCATTCTTTGAGTGCTCAAATTGAAGGATAACATGATCAAGAGAAAAGGGAGCACATTTTTCATACTAGATGTCGTGTAAAAGATAAGGTATGTAGTATGATTATTGATGGGGGTAGTTGTACAAATGTAGCAAGTGGTTTGATGGTTGATAAATTGGGGTTGGCTACGACTAGACATCCTAGGCATTATAGATTGAAATGGTTAATTAATAGCGTTTATTTCAAAGTGACTAAGAAAGAACAAGTTCCATTTTCTATTGGTAAGTATTATGAATAAGTGATGTGTGATGTTGTTCCAATACATGATAGTCATATCTTGTTGGGAAGACCTTGGAAATTTGATTGGATGGTCACACATGATGGATACACCACCCGCTATTCTTTTGAGTACAACGGGAGGATAGTTATTCTTACACCATTGAGGCCTTTTCAAGCTTATGAAGACCAATTGAGGATTGAGAGAGATTGTGAGAAGAGAGAAAAATAAAAGAGAAAAAAATAGAGAGAATGAGAAGAGTGGAAAAATCAAGAGTGAAAAAGGAGTGTTGAGTGAAATCAAAAAAAAATGAGGGAAATAAAAGAGTTGAAAACAAGAGTAAAAATAAGAGTTAAAACAATAGTATTGAGTGAAAACTGAGCTTATTTTCAAGAAAAAGAGAGATAGAGAGAGCTTTATAGGGGGAGGAAACTCTTCTGCTTCTATGTAAGGGAGAATGTTTTACCACTAACTCTCCTAACCTTTTAATGCCTTCTAGTGTTATGTCTCTTTTTCAGGACATTGGTGATGTTTTCCCAGAGGAAATTCCCGATGGCTTACCTCCCTTGTGGGGTATTGAGCACCACATCGACTTCCTCCCCAGATCAATGTTTCCCAATCAACCGGCTTATTTGGCTAACACAGACGAGACTCGAGAAATCCAACGACAAGTGGAAGAATTTCAAAGGAATGTATTTCTTCGAGAGAGCTCGAGTCTGTGTGCGGTACCAGTCATTCTTGTACCAAAGAAAGATGGTAAGTGTAGAATGTGTGTTGATTGTCAAGATATCAACAAAATATTGGTAAAGTATCACTATCTCATACCTCATTTGGATGATATTCTTGATGAAATCCATGGTGAATGCTTGATTACTAAAATTTACCTAAGGAGTGGATACCATCAAATTAGAATGGAAGAGGGAGATGAATGGAAAACCTCATTTAAAACTATGATTGGATTGTATGAAGGGATATTTATGCATTTTGTACTAACTAACACCCCTAGTACATTCATGAACATAATGAATCATGTTTTCCGTCCAATCATTTGGAAATTTGTGGTTATGTATTTTGATGACATCCTTGTTTATTCTAAGAGCCTTGAGGAACATCATGAACATTTGAAACATGTTTTCAAGACTCTTAGTAAAAATAAGTTGTTTGCATACTTGAAAAAAATGTACATTTTGTTTAAATTTGGTTGTTTTCCTTGGTTTTGTGGTAAGAGATGATGGCATGAGGGTTGATGAAGAGAAGATGAAGGCGATTCGGGACTAGCCAACACCAAATAATGTTAACGAGTTGAGGATATTCCATGGACTTGCGAGTTTTTACCGAAGGTTCATGAGAGACTTTTCGACCATTGCGGCACCATTGAATGAGTTGGTCAATAAAATGGTGAGATTTAAGTGGGGAAAAGATCAGGAAGATGCCTTCTCCACACTCAAAGGTAAGTTGACCAATTCACCTCTCTTAATTCTGCTCGACTTTTCTAATGTTTTTGAGGTTGAGTGTGATGCCTCTAGAATAGGAATTGGGGCTGTTTTAATGCAAGACTCTAAGCCTATCACATACTTTAGTGAGAAGCTTAATGGGGATACATTGATCTACTCTACCTATGACAATGAATTATATGACCTCAAAAGAACTTTAGAAAATTGGAAACATTACTTGTGGCCAAGGGAATTTGTGATTCATTCGGATCATGAGAGCCTAAAATTCATTAATTCACAAGGAAAGTTGAATAGGTGGCATGGAAGATGGATTTAATTCATTTAAACATTTCCTTACATCATTAATCATAAAAAATTAAAAGAAAATGTTTTCGTTGATGCTTTGTCTAGGAGATACTCTCTTATTACTTCCATCCATGCTAAAATACTTGGTTTTGAAATGTTGAAAAGCATGTGTGATAATGATGTGGATTTTTCTGAAATTTGGAAGTTATGTGAAAAACATGGGAAATTTTTTTTTACAAATATGATGGATTTCTTTTCCGGAAAAATAAATTGTGTGTTCCATCTTGTTCCATGTGTGAATTTCTTGTTAGAGAAACTCGTGGTGGTGGATTAATGGGGCATTTGGGGTTGAGAAAACGTTTTCCTTATTGAGTGAACATTTTTCTTGGCCTCACATGCGAAGGGATGTGGTTAGTGTTTGTGGAAATTATAATGTGTGTAAACATGAAAATTCAAAAGTGCTTCCACATGGCTTATACACCCCTTTGCCTATTGCTTCTCATCCTTGGGTTGACATTTCAATGGATTTTGTGCTCAACTTTCCAATATCACGATTAGGTATGGATAGCATCTTTGTGGTGGTAGATAGGTTTAGTAAAATGGCTCATTTTATTTCTTGTTCTAAAACCAATGATGCAACTAATATCGCTGATTTTTTTAGGGAAATTGTTAGTTTTCATGGCTTACCCAAGAGCATTGTGAGTGATATGTATTTCAAATTCCTTAGTCACTTCTGGAGGACATTGTGGAACAAACTTGGAACCAAACTTTTGTTCTCTACCACTGCACACCCACAAACAGATGGTCACATGGAGGTGGTCAATAAGAAACTTTCCACATTGTTGCGTTCCATCCATAGAAAAAATATGAAACATTGGGAAAGATGTCTTCCTCACATTGAGTTTTCTTATAATCGAGTGGTTCACTCCACTAATAATGCTTCACCGTTTAAAGTAGTGTATGGTTTTAACCCATTAACTCCACTCGATATTTTACCTTTGCCTGCTAATAAATTTTCTAATATTGAAGCTGAAAATAAGGCAAAGTTTGTGTATGAGTTCCATGAAAAGGTAAAGGCCTACATTGAGTAGCAGAATGAACAAATAGCGAAGCATGGCGACAAAGGTCGGCGAAAATTGGTGTTTCAACCCGGAGATTGGTTGTGGGTACACATGAGGAAGGATAGTTTCCTGGAGTAGTGAAAATAAAAACTTCATCCATGACGAGATGGTCCTTTCCAAGTCTTAGAGAAGATCAATGATAATGCCTACAAGATTGAGTTACCCGATTGGTATGGGAATGTTTGTGCCACCTTTAATGTTGTTGATCTTTCTCCCTTTGAATTTTCAGATTCGAGGACGAATCCTTTTGAAGAGGGAGGAGATGATGAGGATCATGGCACACATGGGAATCATGGGGTTGGTGGTGGACTTGATGAGGAGCGAGTAATGCACACAATTGGACAAGACCTATTGCGTGGAATCGGAGGCCAAATGGCAAGGGAGTGGACCAAGAGAATGAAGGAGGCCTTAAATGGGTTAATCATGGAATTCCAAGAGGGGTCCCAACACCCTTTCTTGGGGGAATCATCCTAGACAATAATTACATTAATTAAGTCCCAAACATGCTTTTAAAAATCCAACCCAAGTGGTGCTATGAATTTTCAAGCCCACCCCACCATGGAATATTCAAAGTCAAAAGGTGGTGGGATACTTGTCTTTACTTTTCCAAAAGGGTGTGATACTTGTCACCTAAAGTCATGGGCTAGTGCCAAAGTTGTCAAAGTCATCATTTAGGCTTTTTGACTTATGGAAACTAGGCATTAGACTATTGTAAAGAGCCACCCAATGTGTGATTACAATTTCAAGTTTATTTGGCTATAAATAGCCACCCCTTGTACTCTTTAGACATCATGAAGCAAGGTAATGTTATTATGGTGAGTTTTGCTTGCAACCTTTGTGTTATTTCTTAATTATTGACTTATCAAAGGACTGGTCATCATTTGTGGTGTCTTGTGGCTAGATTTATTAGAGACAAGTTCTATTTGGGTTCTACCTTGACCATTTCCCCCTTCTCATTTTCAAACCACATTCATTTGTTTTCTTGAGGTGATATGGGTGCTCAACGCGTGGACATTATACAAGTTTCCTAGGACACTTCCTAGTGCGTCTTTCATCGCGTATCAAAAGGGTATTATTTTAATAAAGGAACAAAATGAATTTTGAAAATTATTTATACCTATGTTTTTACACAAAGTTGCAAGGAGTAAATTTTAAATATTTTTTTCTATATTATATTTTAGTTATTAATGTTTTGGTTTTACTAAAAACCTTCATTTATGATGAATTTATGGCATTCCATCATCCTTTACTGATTCATGGTTTTCTTATCATTAACATTCTCATTACCACATTCCCTTTTACTCTCCATCATTTCATTATAAATTATTTTCTCCTTCATATCCATATTGTAAGTATCATGGATTAATAATGTATGATTTAATCTAATTTTATATTTTATTATCCATAACATATTTTAATATATGGTGTTAGTTGAAGGATGTTTATTAAGAAATTTATTTCATTGACTGGGGAAATATTTTGTTTTTTTGATTCAATACAGAAACAATATTTATTTATAAGGAATTTTGAGAATGAATTATATAAATCATTGAATATATGATAAATTAATATAACCTTAAAGTAATGGATAGGGCCTATTTATAGATAAACCTTAAATACATCAAAAGGACTCATGAAACAAAATACAAATAATTCCATATTATATTGATATTTCATTTAAACCTACCCATTTATTAAAAATGACTTTCCTGGGGACTTGACTATAAGATTCATGATATCTTAGAAAAGGCCTTGATGGTAAGATTATGAATGTATAGATTTATGACGTTCCATTATTAATAATTTAGATTCCATTTACATGTTATTGCTATGTTAATATTCTCTATGGATGTACATGGAACCCAAGTTATTGATTTAATGAAATGTGTTTTGATTAACCACTCTAAAATATTGATTGTTCCTTATTTACATGTCCTAGATTCAAATATACATAACCCTTATTGAGAATAAAAGCTTACCTTGTGATT
This sequence comes from Viscum album, assembly GCA_963277665.1. Lineage (NCBI taxonomy): Eukaryota > Viridiplantae > Streptophyta > Magnoliopsida > Santalales > Viscaceae > Viscum > Viscum album. The sequence goes on from OY728156.1 coordinate 1,818,104,113, forward strand.
TATTTTCCCCAAGATATGAAGTAATAGATTCTGACTGATTTTAAGGATGCAAGAATGTTTCTTATGCTATGTTTTTATATTTCTAATGTAATATGGGAATCAAGTATGTATATAGTTTTCCAAGACTTATAAACTAATAGACATTGTATGGTGAGATCTCATGTATCTTGTACCAATGTAATAATGTAGACATTGGTTCTAGGTTATTGGAAATTGGTTCCTTATAGTTGAATTACCCTGATCATCGGATAACTTACCGTTATCATAGGTGTGATTGATTGTGTATCCTAGATTGACCATGATGACACCTACTATATTGGGTTGTAATGATGGACCTAACAAAAGTATTTTCCATGCAATTATTGTTTCATGAAGAATTTAGACACTTTATTTTCATAATATAATGAAGAAGATGATATAGAGAAGCTATATGATATAGTCAACTGACATCACATGAAGAAGAAGAGGGGATTTTAGGATCCATGAATGTGATAAAAATGGGTATATAGAGATCGATATCTCTAAATACCATGATGTTACAATGAGATTATGAAAATAGAAATAAAATATGCAGAACTTGCATGCGTGAAATTGAATTCTTTACAAGATTTGAATTTATAGATACACAGACAAGGTGAGTTTAAAGTATGAATGATTCCAAAAAAAGAAATCATCACGATGTAGAGTGATCTTCCATATCATGGACACTATGAGAATATGCATGAAAAAGGTTGAGCTTTAAGAAATTATTTTCCAATTAAAATGAAGATCATTCAACACGACTATGAACATATTATCATATACATGAATTATATATCATAGTAATGTGAAAAATGTTGGGATAACAATAAGAAGTAATTACACACATTGAAAAATAGAAAGAATTAGTCACTAGGTTCATGAATAAAAATATATGTAGTATTAATATAATATAGACATGGAAGTATTTCATATGAATGCATGTTAATTGATGTATAAGATGAGTATGTGGTTAATCAAATACTTAGTGAACAATCAAAACCAAGTTTTAAGGAGATTCAAATTGTAAGATCCTGAATTTTTATGAAGATTTATTAGGCTTGTTTATAGATACTATATTTTTAGTTTGAGTACCTTTTTTTTGGGTTTACCTTGGGATGTGTTTGGGTGAAATATTGGAAATTTTGGATGGAAGTGGGAAAGTGAATGGATGATGCATGGTTTTCCCAAACTGTGCACCCCATCCCAATAAACTATGTGACCCCAAGGAGAGGGGATTTATATGGTTGATGAACATTTCTTCATACCATGCCCCTTTTAAGAAATACAGTACACCCCCCAGAAGAGGCATTTGGAAAACCATGCTACATTTCCTAGTAAACCATGTGTGGGTTTTTAATAAGAAAATTATATTTAAAAAATACTAAACCCCCATTTTAACCCCTAATCAACCCCAAATTGGACATAATAAAATCCTCTCATTTTATAGAGGATCACAGACTCATTACATGCCTTCCCATACTTCATTCTTAGTGAATCAAAGGGAAGATTTATGATATGCACCATCCCAAGTATGTGGTTTCTTCCAGATTAGATCTCTCTCTCTCTATCTCCTCTTTCTATATAAAGGATGGAAATTTTACTCGCTATTGTCAAGGGTTTAGATGTAAATCTATGTTTTTTGGATCGTGATCGATTTTATCTTATTTCTTGGATTTGATTTAAGATATAATTAATCATTATGATTAGGGTTGTTCCACTCAAATTAAGGATTTCTATTGGCGAGCGTTATTCATCAACATTGAGGTTGGTGGTCCATAATTCATATCCCAACATCTTGATTTCAATTATGTGTATGTAATTTTAAAATTTTTATTAGATGATTCTCAATTGAGTTCTTGGTTGAATTAATTAATTTTATGAATTAGTTAATTGATGAAATGGAGAAATTTTGAATATTGGGATTTTGAATTTGAATAATTAATTTTTGAATTATGTTGCGCAAAAATCCATCAAGGTATCATAGAAGAATTTTTGATATGATTGTGTTTGTTGAAAAAGTGGACACCGGTGTTGTGATTGTTGCCAAAGAAAACTATGACATGAAATTTTTTTGAAAAAGGAGATTTCAAGGTGGAATGTCGAGTTCAAGAGTTGTGGTCAATGATCCATTTTTGATTCAAGAATGTCGACAAAGGAATGGATGATCTGGAGGTGGTACAAAACGAATAGATATAAGGTGGTGCTGTTTTCCACTGTCTGCCAAATTTTTGGGCCTGAAAATCGACAAATGAAGAGAAGTGGTTTTTGGAAAAGGGAATTTCACGCTGTATACTTGTAGAAGAAGAAACTTGTGTGCCATATGTTTTCCAAGATGAGAACACCAAAATATGTCAAAGGGACAAGCGTTGCGCAAGTGTTGGGTTGGTCGCACAAGTGACCTGTGCACCGAGAAATGACTTGCTCGTTGGTGCCTAGGAGGATTGGATAGTTGCGCACCATTTGTTTTTCAATATCAGAACATCAGAATATATCAAAGGAAATAGGGTCGCACATGTTTGGAAGTAGGTCGTGCAAGTGACTTGCAGGGGAAGCGACCTGCGTGCCGAAACTTGTGCGTCAAGGGGAGACTTGCACGCTATCGAGAAGGGTGTCCAAATGCCTATAAATATAGGACCACCACTCCTCATTTTGAATGGCATTCAAGACTTAGAAAAATTAGAGCTCCCATCGCACAGATGTGGTGGTTGTGCCAGTGGTGTGTAGTCAGGTAGGTGGACTTATGTGCCAGTGTTTGAACTTGCGCATTGGTTGGTATTTGCGCGGCAATATTGGATTGGGCGTAAAATTGGTTGAGTTTCGCAAGTTTGGAGTTGCAGAAGATTGTGTTGTTCATGTGATTATGGTAGACTTGTGCGCCGGTTGTGAATTGCGCGCCGATACTTGCGCACTAGATTAGACTTGCGTGCCAAGTAAGGTTGATTCACAACATTGTTTCAAGGCTGCATGAAAGCTGGGAGATTTCCCAATACCTTCTGTGCAAAGTGAAATTCATCTACGGGTAAAAGATTGTACTTCAACAGAGCATCCACATACAACGGAGGATGTATTCATTAGTGATAATGAAGAGACCTACAAGTCTATAAACTATGAGTGGATCCTTTCCGGAGTAGTGAGCAAAGGAAGAGGAAGAAGGTGATCCTCTCCAACGATAGTGATCCAGAGAGAGAGAGGCAGGGAGTGACCCTAAACATTGTAAAGGAAGTGAAACTTGGAGTAGAAGTGATCTATCCCGAACCTTGTGAACATTATTGGCAGTGAGCCTTAGTGGATTTGGTATAGTGGCACATTGTTGTTGTATGCTCCTTGGACGTAGCCCAGGGAGGGTGAACCTAGTAAAAATCTATGTGTCTGCCTACTTGCTTCCCTATATTGCATTTAAAGCATCATCATTTGATAAAGAAGAAAATAATTAATCATTATTAAAACACAAGTGCCAACAAAGTAACCCTTGTAATAAAGAGGTCAAGATCGAGTGGGGCCGGAAGAATTTTCAAAAATAATATCCATACTCTGATTCACCCCCCCTCCCCCTCTCGGGGTATATAGGCCCCTATGGTTCCTTACAATTGGTATCAGATGGAAGGTTGATTTTATCCTATTTGTTTGCTTCGACGTGGTGTAGTCGATCTTTGTGGTTAAATAATCAGTCTTCTCTTATCTCGGTGTGCAATGGAAAAGGGAAAAACATCAAAGAATAATCAAAAGTCAGGTGGTATCTGTCAGTGTGGAAGTGTTTATGGAAAAATTGTGATTTAACTTAAAGAATCAAATAGCTTACTGAAGGAAGGCCTGGAAAAATATGATAGGGAAAAGATTGATTCACTCAATCATGATGTAGGAATGGGTGAAGTTAATGAACATCAAAGTGATACTGAAATAACTGATGATGAAGAAGTTTTAAGAAGGAGGCCATCAGTATATGTTGTCAACATCGCAAACAAATTGGATTGTAAATTGGATGAAGAAGTTAAATCTAAAGATACCTGGATCCAAGTATTGGAAATTGAGGTCAAAAAGTTAAGAGGTTTAAATAAAAGGCTTATTGATGTGGCTACTGAACTAAAGGAGAAGAATGATTATCTAGGTGAAGAACTACAAAAGATGGATAAAATGAAAGGAAAACAAAAGGCTGGAGATTATGAAGAGAATCAAATGTCAGATGAAGTTTGAAATCTAAAATCTAGAAATGATGATCTGGTCACACAGTTGTCTGAAGAAGTTCAGAAGAATCAAAGGCTCCAACAAGAGAATGAGTTTGTCTCTGAATCTGTTTCTCAAGAAAAATTGAAAGTAAAGGAGCAAAGTCGTATGGTAGAAGAGCTCACACAAGAACTGGAAGATGAAATGAGTTATGGAAAGAATCTCAGAAACTAATTCAATGCCCAACTTGAATCAAGTGATATGAAGATTCAGAAGTTGGGAGAAGAGCTTGAATTAGTAAAGAATGGAGTGGAGAAATTAAATGCTATAGGAAAGCCTAAAATGAAAGATGCATTACACTTACTATTTTATTATCATTCAGCAGGTGATGATGAAATGAAAAGAAAATTTTCTATTTCTGAAGAGAGGCAAGAAAAAAATTTCTCAGCTCAAAGACCATACAGTTTTGGAAAAACTGGTATTGGATTTTATGAATCACCTCCCATTAATGATAGAAAAATATTTGTAAATAGTTTTAGATGTGGAGAAAATACTGTAGGTGATAAAGATATGCCTAAGAGGATAGTTACAAGAAGTAGTGGCGACATGTTCTATTTCTACGGGATTCATGGCCACACATCAAGATTCTGTTCAGAGGCTTTGGAATACATTTCAAGCTGTGAAAATATAAACTTTGATAAATATGAGAATAAGATGAAACGTTTTGAGAAATCAGAAATAAGAGTCTATAAGAGGAAAACATTTGTTAGATTCTATTACTACAGAATAATGGGACACACCATGAGTATGTTTCAAGAAGCTCAAGAACTCCATGTTGGAGGAAGAACTCAAGGTGTATCAGCATCTCAACATAGAAATGACAAAATGAGGTCTGCATTTGATGGAAAATGTTTTATATGTTCATATTATTGGCACTTAGAAAGAAATTACAACAAGAAGAATACAAGAAAGGAAAAGAAACTCGAAAGGATATTCTCATCTCCCGGTGTGCATGATAAGAAATTATGTACAGGAAGACAATGTGAACAAACCTAGAAGATTAAGGGAAGATCTACTCCAGGTGTGAGTAAGAAGAATGTATGTTTAGTAGAGGACTCACCACCAGTGAAAAATAGTGTGGTGACTCAGATATTTGATAAAATAAAGAAAAATAAAGTATGTGTTGAAAAATTCACATGTCGTGTTCCACAAGGAGTACTAGAGGAAAAATGAAAATCCCTACAATGGTGGAAGAAGAAAGGGAACATTAAAAGTATAGAGATTCCTACCCAGATAATGAATCAAGGGAACTAGAATTTTGGGGGAACATCAAAGACAAAAATGTGTACTAGTGGGTATAAACCCCAAATGGAGAGAAAAGACAAACCTATAGAATCTAAATATCAGAAAAAGGCTCAGAATGTGAGTAAAGAATGCCTGGTCATATGGTCAGAACAGTTGAATTTGGCTAGGCAGCTGGAAGAAGAAAATAAAGAGTGTGATGCTCTACAAGAAAGAATCAATGGGTTGACCCATAATGATCAACCAAAATCCTCATCTTGAGGATTCCAGAAGATCCCCTCTCCCAATTTATATAAATGCTATTAACTGATGATTCAATGTTTCAGGTTTTAGGGAGATACGATCCAAGGGGAAGTTGTGTCTAAAGATGCAAAGTGGAGAAGTGATGTGCTTTAGAGTTTCAATTGAATCAAATCAGGTAGTAGAGTTGAAGAAGAAATGGAGAAATAGATCACAACAGGAAGTGATTGTGTTATTAACTTTATCTCTTGTTTCCTACACCGAGTTCCAACTCATTAGGCTTAGAGATTTTGTTAATGGCTTAATTCTGAGTGGAAGATGAGAATTGAGGATGCAAGAGAAGAAGAATGTTTATGGGTCTAAACAGTGGCCTAATCCCAAAAATTGTTTCATAACATTGGGGAAGCACTCTATATCCTAATAGAGTTATGAATGATGAAATTTTATGTTCATGAAGGATGATTGGGAGACATGCAGCAACACACAAGCTTTTCATGATTATCTATTTTGATCTAACAATATGGTATCAACTGACTGTTTTCAGGATACCAAGGTGCTGCGAGAGAATAACCGCAATGTGTCAACAAAAAGAACAGTGAAACTTTTTCTGTTGAAAGTGAGGACGTGGTAAGAGACTCAAGGGGAGTAGAAGGTGAAGATTCTAATTCATAAGTAGAAACTGATAATGAACCTGAGGAAGGAAAATCCTTATCAGTATGATAGTCGAAGAGAAGTGATGAAATCAACTTGAAAGATATATGAGCTGATGAATGTGATGAGAATGAAAGCAACAAAGGGGAGAGAATAAGTGAGTGATGTCAATTCAGAAAAGAACGAGACATGGGATATTGTTTTGAGGCCATCAGATAAGAACATCATCAGGACTACATGGGTCTTTTTTAACAAGATTAATGGATATGGCACAGTGATTCAAAACAAATCATGACTGGTGTTAAAAGGATACTCCCAAATAGAGGGCATTGATGTTGATGAGACATTTTCACCTGTTGTAAGGATGGAGACAATCATATTATTTTTATCCATAGCAGTGCAATGAAAGTTCAAAGTGTTCCGGATTGACATAAAATCTTCATTTTTGAATGGGGTTCTAGAAGAAGAGGTGTACATTGAGTAGCCAGATGGTTTTCTCATTCATGAGGATGAGAACAAAGTTTGCAGGCTGAAGAAGGCATTGTATGGGCTGAAACAAGCACCAAGAGCATGGTACTCAAGACTTGATCAGTACTTGATGAAGCTTTGTTTCCAGTTTGGGGGAGTTTATTATAATCTCTATATCAGAAAAAATAGTAATCAAAGGATGATAGTGTTGGTTTATGTCGATGATATAATATTTGGCGGATCAGATGAAGCTTAGTGCAGACAGTTTTCTGAATACAAGAAAAATGAGTTTGAAATGTCAATTATTGGAGAGATAGCATTTTTCCTTGGTCTATAGGTGACACAAGGAATGGAACATTCATTCCTCAATCCAAATTTTCCATGGAGGTTTTAAGAAGGTTAGGCATGGAGAATTCCAAGGAGATGAAAACTGCAGTTGCTACATGGATGAAATTATCAAAAGATGAAGATGGAAAGGCAGTTAATATCACATAATACAGGCAAATTATTAGAAGTTTGTTGTACTTGACGGCAACAAGGCCTGATATTGTTTTCGCCACATGACAAGTAGCGAAATATCAGAGTAATACCAAGGAAATCCACATGCTTTCAGTAAAAAATAATACTTCGTTATATCAAAGATACAATGGATTTTGGTCTGATGTATAAGAAAAAATCTCAATTAGTGTTATTGGGTTACATAGATGCAGATTGGGATGGATCAGTATATGACAGAAAAACAACGTCAGGAGGTGCATTCTATATTAGTGGATTGTGTATTTCTTAGTTAAGCAAGAAGAAATATTTTATTTCATTGAGCACCGCGGAAGCTGAGTATATTGCGTCCACTCAAGCATGCACACAGTTATTGTGGATGTAGAAAAAGCTTGAAGATATGGGTGTTGAAGTGAAGTATCCGATCAAAATCCCTTGTGATAACTCAAGTGCTATAAATCTCACCAAAAAACACATCCATCACTCGAGGAAAAAGAACACTGAGATAAAGTATCATTTTATCAAGGAGAAGGTTGAGCACGGAATCATAAAGTTGGAGTATGTGCCTATAGAGCTACAGGTTGCAGACATTCTAACAAAGGCCTTACCCAAAAAAGCTTTTGAGAGGCATCGACTGGAGCTGGGAGTCCAGTCGACTCCCCGCAATTAAAAGAGTGTGGATATGGAACCCCCTCCCCCTCTCCCCGAGTTATAGTGTGTTCTTTCCTAATGTATTGATATGTGTTCTCTACTCTGTTTCAAACTGCAATGGAGTGACCTTTGGGTTCGTTGACAAAGGGGGATAAAATAGTGATTGTTTAAGGGGAAGATAGTGTGGCTATTTGAGAAATCATGACAGATACGGGGAGAAGCTGTTAGGTGGAGTAGCTGGATACGGAGAGTAATGAGATAGGGGGGAAATTAAATCTGACGATTCTAGAAGTGATTGATCAAAGAATAGATATCACGACAGCTGAGGATCGTGATAAAAGTATAAGAGTGGTGTTGGAATGCGGGAGGAATATTTCCAACAAATTGGTATCAGTTTGGTGTCAATAATGGGTGTCAAAGTTGAAGTGATTCATTGATGAACTTTTCATTTACTCTTGTTTCTCACGCCGAGCATTACTCATGTGGGCTTAGAGTATGTGTTGAGTAAATCCTTGATCGCTATCAGAATCGCATTTGGGAGAATGGTGGATGAAGAGTTAACGATGTAACTTTTTATGGAAGATTTTTCAACAAACCCAAAGGGGGAGATTTTTGAGAAAAAACCCCTCAAGGTATCATTGAAGTATTTTTGAGATAATTGTTTTTGTTAACAAAGTGGACACTGGTGTTGTGATTGTTGACAAAGAAAACTATGACATATAAATTTGTTTATAAAGGAGATTTCATGGTGGAAAGTCAAGTTCAAGAGTTTTGGTCAACGATCCATGTTTAATTCAAGAACATAGACAAAGAAATGGATGATCTGGAGGTGGTACAAAAAGAACAGATACATGGTGGCGTCGTTTTCCTGTGTCTGCCAAATTTTGGTCCTGAAAATCGACAAATGAAGAAAAGTGGTTTTTGGAAAGGGTACTTGCGCACCGTATACTTGAAGAAGAAGAAACATGTGCGCCATATGTTTTTCAAGATGATAACACTAAAATATGACAAAGGGACAAGCCTCATGAAAGTGTTTGGTTGGTCACACAAGTGACCTACCCGCCAAGAAGGGACTTGCGCATCGGTGCCTAGGAGGATTGGATACTTGTGCGCCATGTAACACCCCGACCCTAGATACCCAGATTCGGTGCATTATTACATAACATTGGCATGATCAGAAGAAAGATCAAGTCTCGAAAGACAGATTAGTTTAGTAGCCTTGGAAACACTAGATTTATTCATAAAGTTTACATTACATCAATAAGTGAAAAACTACAACAACATATTGTCTTTATATCCCCTCATACTATCCCTGAAGGTCATTCATAAAATACTTCTTCACATCCTAGGAAAAATAAAACATTGAAAGGGGTGAGCTCAGATGCTCAGTAAGGATAACAATATAGCAGAAACATTCATAAATAAACATAAAAATTTAAGGCAATGTATAACTAAAAAAATGCCTTTTAAACTTGAACCTCAACATAGTATGGCAAAAATAAAATGAAATAATGTCATTTACTTATTCACATGGATATTCTACTAATCGAATAATCACATGCAATATCAATAACAACTTTCATAATGATGGAATGCATAATTCCAGACTATCATAACCACGTAGCCAAGGCCTCGTGCCAAGACTACAAAAAAGATTTTTTCAAGGCCTCGTGCCAAGACACTAGTTTGTCTCATGAGACCTACCAATTCATCGAGGAGCTATAGAGGGCTCCACCCGTCACTTATTAAGTCCAATGCATTCCTCATATGAACATTTTTAAACATAACATAAACATTCCTATTAAAACTAGCATACGAAATGTCAATACTTGATCCACAAACCATGAATGGTATAAAAATATCAAATCCACAGTCAAAAATAACTCATTAGATACAATATGGAAGATTTTATTGTATCATATTAACCTCAATCGATAATGATGAAGGATATTGACATAGATGAAAATAATCATCAAAACAATTAGAGTGAAGTATCCCCCTTTTTCTTGTAATCATTTAAAAGTCACGCTATTTGTCAAGAATCGATTTAAAATAGATTTTAGAATCAAAGTGTCCCATGCCACGTGGAAAATTTTAAAAGGAATTTTTATTTGAAAACTTTAATGTCCATATAAATAAATCCTTAAAACCATTTTTAAAACTTGGACATTAATGAGAAAGATTTAGAATAATCAATATTTAAAACATTTTAAAATGTCATTTTAGTTAGAGTTCCTAACCAAAAGAGAGAAACTTGAATAAAAATAATTGTGGAAATAAAAACATTGTAATATCATGAGAATAAATGGATTCATGATATATTATGTCAAAGTACATTATATACACCATATAAAAGTGATTTGGTGTATAACAATAAAAGAGTCTCAATGGAATGTAAATTGAGATGAAATCTCTCATAAAGGACGTATCCTTTGGATAAGGATAAATCAACGACATAATTATGAGTGAAAAATATAAATACACTCAATATGATTGGATATTCAGTGTAAAACAATCAAAGGACATTCACACTTATTCTTGTAAAAACAACCCCAATGAATTGGATGTTTAGCTCAACAAATCCAGATTGAGTAAAAATTACTCTTATCAAGTTCATTCCGATGACCTGATAATTTATCAATGGAGTGATTATGTGTATCAAAAGTATATACACAGAAAGGGGAGTGGAATTTATGACATAATCAAATGAATAGTTATTCTACACATAATCTTCGAGTAAAATAATCAATGAAGTATGCGTAAAGCCGAATGAGTGGAAATTGAAATTTCAAATTCCCTTATTGATTTGGTAACATACAAAACATACACCCATGAATGAAGGATTATACAATGATGATGTAAATATACATGAATTAAAGTATATTACACAATTAATACAAACATGGGCAGTACACACACCACATGTAATAAATAAGTGGTGAACAATGGAATCCTCACGGAATTAAAAGTGAGATAAGAAACCCCTTACTTTGTACTTTTTCCTTGGTCGATGGTAGGTTAACCTCCTGTATAATGTTGAAATAATTGTTATTGAATTATACAAGAATCATTTACATTAATATGATATCATATATGATCTTTTAACATTGATTTTTTAATAATATCTTAGTATTATCGTCATTTCGGGTGTTAACTTACTCGTTTTCCTTTATATTCTTTGTTATGTAAGCCGTGTTTGTTATGGATAGATTGTATCTTATTCATATCAATAATGATATCAAGTACTTAAACATTATTTTTAATCATCAAATTAGCATTATACTTGAATGGATACAATGGAGAATGAATCTCATCGCGTTCGTGGAGACGGTAGTCCGTACGTACGCACGAGCGACAATATCATTCTTTTGATGTTAAAATAATATATAATTGGATGGTATATCATATAGACAGAACAATTATCATGTGATATTTATTATTTACATGAATTACACATCATTATTATACCCATACAAATAATAATTTATTGAATGACAATTACCCCACGACGTGGAGACGGTAAGCCGTACGTACGCACGTATGGTGACATGCCATTCAAAGGATGGATATAATACTGAAATATGGTTTTACCATGTTTATAATAACATCAATGTATATATAATATACTGGAGTTATTATTTTATAATGGTACTAAAAAATAAAGAAGAAGTGGAAGAAGAAAGGAACTTGAAAATAAGGGTTGTGAAAACCTTACCTCTTCTTCGGGTTCTTCCATTTGATTTGATCAAAAGGGCTCCTTAAGTTGGCTTTCTGATCAAACTAAGTCCTCTAGGTTGTATTGAAGGAATTTGGGAGGATATTTGGGTAGATTTTGGCCGAGCCAAATGGCTTTGAAGGTGTGAATTAATGAGAAGGGGAAGTTCCCTTTTATAAGAGGGGTGAGGGGCACCATTGGAAAAGCTAGAAATATTATTTTATAATAAATTCATATTCTATATATAATGGCTAAAAAGTAGATTATTTAAAGGTTAAGGTGGTGATGGGTCGAAAACCACTCAAACAATAGAATTTAGACAGGTTTGGGTCATTATATTAACCTTATCTTTTATTTTTAACTCTTAGTTAATTAGTTTGACACTTACCATGTCACTTTGTATTTTTATATTATATAGTTAATAAACATATTATATACCTCCAATCGACCCCCAAGTGGTCCATTAATGATACACCTATCATGATATAAGTATCTTGTCCAAAATTTAGATTTTTAGGAATTTAATATCAATTAATAATATAATATTCGTTTTAAAAACTCTTTTATGTCAATTTTGACATTATTGGGTATTTTGTTTTTGATAAATTCATAACAGCATTATTACTTTGAAAACAATTTATATAATAAATACTAATATGTCATATTAATCTATAAAATTAGTGAAATTCATAAAAAGTCTCAAATTACATTTATTTGGATATTTATAATATCGATTATTTTAATATTTATTAATTAGGTAATTACTACATCACCATTGGGTCATAAATAAATTAAATTATTTAATGTCTAAAAATTCTAAATAAAATACCATTATGTAGGAAATCGTTTTATCTTTCTAATGAATATTTACAATCAAATTTATCTTATGTATAACCCTATATTATAAATGTTGTAGTAAATAAACATTGATTTTAACTCTTTTAACTCTTCTTTGAATTAAATAATAATAAATGTCCTAATCTATTAAAAGTGGACCTAAATTATAATAGTTTACTCCTAAGGTTTGTTTTGGTCGAGATAAACATTTCCAATAGAATTCGGACATGTGTTAGGGTTATATTAATATCATTTTTACCCTTAATTACCCTATTTACTTTTAACCGTGGTAAATAAAAGTAAAAAGTTACTATTCATGAAAAATTATTTTCATCTCATTGAACCACATTTTACTCCTTGATATTAACCGTGTCTCTCGTATTTTCGAAATTCCACTCACAGAAGCAGTAAAATTAAGTTTTATGAAAAATTCTATTTTTTAACTACCACTTAGTGGTTTCACTGTTCATCAAAAAATGAAAGTTTCCAGAAAAATACAAAAAATTAGGCCTAAGATATATTTGATATTATGAATTCAAAAATTATGTCTATTTCACCAAATTCAAAACATATCAGTTTCAATAATTAATTTAAAAATTAATTCGCGTCGTCAAAACAAATAGCATGTTTTTAAGAGATAATAACTATCAAAAGATTGACACTTGTTTATGTCTGGATTAAATGTGAAATTACATCCAATGACCAACATTGTATTAAATTGTAAATATATATTCTAAATATACTTTAAAACCACTCAAATTAATAATTTATCACTATTAATTATTTCGATTAAAAATTTTGTTTTTAATTAAAATTTAGTAATTTTCACTATTCATCAAAATATGAAAGTTATCCGAAAAGTACCAAAATTTCACGCTAAACTAATTTTGATATTTAGAATCCAAAAATGAAGTCCATTTAGAAAGATAAAATTTATAAAATTTCAAAAAGTAGGTATTATTATTCATAATGGCTAGTTTGATTGGTTGTGGTGTGTTAGAATCTCAAAGTTGCGTACAATGCTCGGCATTGCATTATTCAAAGGGAAACGTACCATGGAAGATTGGGGTGTTACATTCTACCCTCCTTCAATAAATTGCGTCCTCGCAATTTTTAAAATTGGGCTTGGGAATATAATGGTAATCCCACATCGGAAAAAAGTCAATGAAACTGTCACTTTAAAAGAAAGAGAAGTACAAAGGTCACTCGAGATAACCTATACTAGGATTCCATGTAGAAATAAATGGATATGGATGATAAAATAAGTGTCAAGTTCTGATGGATAGGGATAGAAAACATGATCAGGAGAATGTTAACAATAAGAAAACCACAAACCTGTGATGGGACAAACGGTCATTAGTTTCCTAGTAGGAAAAGTAAACGGACAACATTTTTATAATTTTTTTAAGATACATTACATAAAGATGAAGAATTCATTTCTGAGATTGACTTAGAATATAAAGAGATATACTTAAGTTTTTGTAAAGTTTCATTCTTTAATAAATTCCTACTACTAACTCATTTTTATACGATGAGTATTGAAGAAGACTTTGTCACATTGGAAGAGATAGAATAAACTTCTTTTAGAATCACATCATCCACGAAGGATAAACTATATATTTACCTTGTATTTAGAGATTAATCAAAACCAAAATGGTTACTCTAAAATCCGAGGATCCCCCAAAAGGATATTCCATTAGAGAAATAAACACTAATCTTAATTTGTAAAAGTAAACCAATAACACCCCAAATTAAATAAATACCATTCAATAATCAATTGTCCTTAAAATCCATCAATATAATCCAAACTAATATTGAAACCCAAAACGTAAAAGAATGTAGTGTTCCATGTTAAATTGTATCTTCAAATTACATTAATTACTTTTAAAGTCACACACTTAAAAGTAATTAACCTAATGATTTCCATAAATTACCCAAATCACTATAAATCCACAATAAAAACATAGATAAAAATCCACCATTACTCCTCAAATGAAATCCCATAATATTCTATTTTCCTTGGGCATATAGTTTCCCCAACAAATCTAACATCTTCCAAAATAACATTTATCACTTAATCACCAAATCATTTTCCTATAACAAGGGTATTCAATTGATAAGAAATAAGATCCCAAAACAAATTATTATTGATCAATAAAATCATTTAACTAAAAAATAATAGTCACACTAACCAGGGACTTCACGTAGTCCAGTGGTAGGTGATAAATCCCAATCGTACTTTGGTTGTGGGTTCAATTCCCACAGCTTTGTCCGTCGCGATGGGTTGTCACACGGTCTGCGTGTTGTCCTTTTTCAAAAACTATATTTTATAACATTAACAAAATGAGATAAATTTCCCAAAATAACCATAACATAATTTAACCACAAATGTTATCTCATACCTTGAATTTTTATCCCAAATTATAATATCTTATAATGGCCTCAAAACCAATGATCATATAAAACCAAATGGTTATTGATAACTATATCCACAAGAGAAAAGATAATTCTTCCACAAATATCATTCTCACATGGAAAACTTCAGGGTTACAAATACAAGAGAAAAAATTATTCCAAAGTAAACCCATCAACAAGGAGAAATAATAATTTTTAAACATTTCTCCAACCATTTATTTCCTCATAGCTTCTTCTTTGACCAAGTAAATATCTTATAGAATAGGGAATTCGCTCGGGTAATGGCTAGGTCCCCTATATTTATGGTAAATGACTGTAAATGGATTCTTGGGACCATTTTTATCTTATTCCTTAGTACTCTTCATTTTTCTTCGGCAATTCTTCACTTTATGTCCTTCCTTCCCGCACGTAAAGAATTTCTTTGTCCCATTGAGACACTTTCCTGGGTGTCTCCTTCCACATTTCCTGCATGATGGAAATTTAGGATTCCTTTCTCCATGGTCTCCACTGATGGAGCTCTTATCATTCATCACCTTTCTCTTCTTTGTTGATTCCGAGAATTGGTTAATATATATATTGTTGATAATATTTTTGGAAAATTGATTTGGCATAAAGACGGTATATTTTACGCCTATCAATATTCTATTTTGTTGCTCATTTCCACCACTATTCCCACCTTGTACATCATTCTCAAAGTTACTATGACTTCCTTGGAATCCAGCCATTGACTAAAACCAGAAAGCATTGTGTGAGTAACAGTAGTCATAAAATCATTTAGAGATTAACATTTCACCATATTCTCAATTTGAAACACATTAGGATTAACCAGGGTCATTTACTCTCATCTTATATATATAATACTTCAAATCGATTTGTAATGAAATTGTAAATTATTCTAAGAATATTCCCTGGGAGTGTCGTAACCAAGAGTGAAGCAAGGCCCGTTGTCGTGCACCAGTTCCAGTTCGAGTTTATCTCAAAAGCGGTGTTTTCGGGTTTTACCCCTATGTACATCTGTGCCAGAGCCGGCTCTACCTGCTCATATCCAGACAGGGATGTATTTCTCGGAAAACTCACAAAATCTCTACAATACCAAAATTCTAAAAAGTTATTCTATACTAATCCTCAAAGTTCATCTTAGGTCTACGTGCTCTAATAAGAGTTTATCTAAATATAGCTTCCAAGGTTTGTACTAAACATCCTCTTATACCAACTGTAACGCCCCGACCCTAGATACCCAGTGTCGGTTCGTTATTACATAACATTGGGATGATCACAAGAAAGTGAAGTCTCGAAATACCGATTAGTTTAGTAGCCCAGGAAACACTAGATATATTCATAAAGTTTACATTACATCAATAAGTTAAAAAATATAACAACATATTTTCTTTATATCCCCTCATACTATCCCTGCAGTTCATTCATAAAATACTTCTTCACATCCTGGGAAAAATAAAACATTGAAAGGGGTGAGCTCAGATGCTCAGTAAGGATAACAATATAGCGGAAACTTTTATAAATAAACATACAAATTTATGGCAATGTATAACTAAAACCAAAGCCTTTTAAACATGAACTTCAACATAGTATTGCAAAAATAAAATAAAATAATTCCATTTACTTATTCACATGGATATTCTACTAATCGAATAATCACATGCAATATCAATAACCACTTTCATAATGATGGAATGCATAATGCCAGACTATCATAACCACGTATCCAAGGCCTCGTGCCAAGACTACAAATAAGATTTTGTCAAGGCCTCATTCCAAGACACTAGTTTGTCTCATGAGACCTACCGATGCATAGAGGAGCTATAGCGGGCTCCACCCGTCACTTATTAAGTCCAATTCATTCCTCATATGAACAAGTTTAAACATAACATAAACATTCATATTAAAACTAGCATACGAAATGTCAATACTTGATCCACAAACCATGAATGGTATAAAGATATCACATCCACAGTCAAACATAACTCATTGGATACAATATGGAAGATTTTATTGTATCATATTAACCTCAATCGAGAATGATGAAGGATATTGACATAGATGAAAATAATCATCAAAACAATTAGAGTGAAATATCCCCCTTTTTCTTGAAATCATTTAAAAGTCAAACTATTTATCAAGAATCCATTTAAAATAGATTTTAGAATCATAGTGTCCCATACCACATTGAAACTTTTAAAGGAATTTTGATTTGAAAACTTTAATGTCCATATAAATAAATCCTTAAAACCATTTTTAAAACATGGACATTAATGAGAATGATTTAGAATAATCAATATTTAAAACATTCTAAAATGTCATTTTAGTTAGAGTTCCTAACCAAAAGATAGATATTTGAATAAAAATAATTGAGGAAATAAAAACTTTGTAATATCATGAGAATAAATGGATTCTTGATTTATTATGTCAAAGTACATTATATACACCATATAAAAGTGATTTGGTGTATAACAATAAAGGAGTCTCAATGGAATGTAAATTGAGATGAAATCTATCATAAAGGCCAAATCCTTTTGTTAAGGATAAATCAACGACATAATTATGAGTGACAAATATAAATACACTAAATATGATTGGATATTCAGTGTAAAACAATCAAAGGACATTTACACATATTCTTGTAAAAACAACACCAATGAATTGGATGTTTAACTCAACAAATCGAGATTGAGTAAAAATTACTCTTATCAAGTTCATACTGATGACCTGATAATTTATCAATGGAGTTATTATGTGTATCAAAAGTATATCCACAGAAAGGGGAGTGTAATTTATGACATAATCAATTGAATAGTTATTCTACACATAATCTTGGAGTAAAATAATCAATGAAGTATGCGTAAAGCTGAATTAGTGGAAATTGAAATTTCAAATTCCCTTATTGATTTGGTAACATACAAAACATACACCCATGAAAGAAGTATTATACAATGATGATGTAAATATACATGAATTAATTTATATTCTATAATGAATACAAACATGGGCATTACACACACCACATGTAATAAATAAGTGGTGAACCATGGAATTATCACGGAATTAAAAGTGAGATAAGAAACCCCTTACTTTGTACTTTTTCCTTGGTCAACAGTAGGTTAACCTCTTGTATAATGGTGAAATATTTGTTATTGAATTATACAAGAATCATTTACATTAATATGATATCATATATGATCTTTTAACATTTATTTGTTAATAATATCTTAGTATTATCGTCATTTCGGGTGTTAACTTACTTTTTTTCTTTTATATTCTTTGTTACGTAAGCCGTGTTTGTTATGGATAGGTTGTATCTTATTCAAATCCAGAATTATATCAAGTCCTTAAAAATTATTTGTAATAATCAAATGAGTTTTATACTTGAATGGATACAATGGAGAATGAATCTCATCGCGTTCGTGGAGACGGTAGTCTATACGTACGCATGAGCGACAATATCATTCTTTTGATGTTAAAATAATATATAATTGGATGGTATATCATATAGACAGAATAATTATCATGTTATATTTATTATTTACATGAATTACACATAATTATTATACCCATAAAAATAATAATTTATTGAATGACAATTACCCCATGACGTGGAGACGGTAAGCCGTACGTACGCACGTATGGTGACATGCCATTCAAAGGATGGATAGAATACTGAAATATGGTTGTACCATGTTTATAATAACATAAAATTATATATAATATACTGGAGTTAGTATTTTATAATGTTAATAACAATGAAAGAAGAAGTGGAAGAAGAAAGGAACTTGAAAAAAAGGGTGGTGAAAACATTACCTCTTCTTCGGGTTCTTCCTTTTGATTTGATCAAAAGGGCTCCTTAGGTTGGATTTCGGATCAAACTAAGGCCTCTAGGTTGTAGTGAGGGAATTTGGGAGGATATTTGGGCAGAGTTTGGCCGAGAAAAATGGCTTTGAAGGTGTGAATTAATGAGAAGGGGAAGTTCCCTTTTATAAGAGGGGTGAGGGGCACCTTTGGAAAAGCTAGAAATATTATTTTATAACAAATTCATATTCTTTTTATAATGGCTCAAAAGTGGATTATTTAAAGGTTAATGTGGGGATGGGACGAAAAACACTCAACCAATAGAATTTAGACAGGTTTGGGTCATTATATTAACCTTATATATTAGTTTTAACTCTTAGTTAATTAGTTTGACACTTACCATGTCACTTTGTATTTTTATATTATATAGTTAATAAACATACTATATACCTCCAATAGACCCCCCTAGTGGTCCATTAATGATACACCTATCATGATATAAGTATCTTGGCCTAACCTTATATTTTTAAGAATTTAATATCAACTAATAATATAATATTTGTTTAAAAAACTCTCTTATGTCAATTTTGACATTATTGGGTATTTTGTTTTTGATAAATTCATAACAGCATTATTACTTCGAAAACAATTTATATAATCAATACTAATATGTCATATTAACCTATAAAATTAGTGGAATTCATAAAAAGACTCAAATTACATTTATTTTGATATTTATAATATTGATTATTTTAATATTTCATTAATTCGGTAATTACTACATCACCATTGTGTCATAAATAAATTAAATTATTTAATGTCTAAAAATTATAAATAAAATACAATTATGTAGGAAATCGTTTTATATTTCTAATGATTATTTACAATCTAATTTATCTTATGTATAAACCTATATTAAAAAGGTTTTAGTAAATAGACTTTGATTTTAACTCTTTTAACTCTTCTTTGAATTAAATAATAATAAATGTCCTAATCTAATACAAGTGGACCTAAATGATAATATTTAACTCCTAAGCTTTTTTTTGGTCGAGATACACTTGTCCAAAAGAATTAGGACATGTGTTAGGGTAATATTAATATCATTTTTACCCTTAATTACCCTATTTACTTTTAACCGTGGTAAATAAAAGTAAAAAGTTACTATTCACCAAAAATTATTGTCATCTCATTGAACCACATTTTACTCTTTGATATTACCTGTGTCTCTTGGATTTTCGAAATTCCACTCACAGAAGCGGTAAAATTAAGTTTTATGAAAAATTCAGTTTTTTAACTACCACTTAGTGATTTCACTATTCATCAAAAAATGAAAGTTTCTAGAAAAATACCAAAAATTAGGCCTAAGATATATTTGATATTATGAATTCAAAAATGATGTCTATTTTACCAAATTGAAAACATTTTAGTTGCATTAATTAATTTAAAAATTAATTCATGTCATCAAAACAAATAGCGTGTTTTTAAGAGATAATAACTATCAAAAGATTGACACTTCTTTATTCTGGATTAAATGTGAAATTGCATCCAATGACAACCATTGTATTAAATGGTAAAAATATATTATAAATATACTTTAAAACCACTAAAATTAATAATTTATCACTATTAATTATTTCGATTAGAAATTTTATTTTTAATTAAAATTTAGTAATTTTCACTATTCATCAAAATATGAAAGTTATCCGAAAAGTACCAAAATTTCATGCTAAACTAATTTCGATATTACGAATCTAAAAATGAAGTCCATTTCAAAAGATATAATTGATGAAATTTCAAAAAGTAGGTATTACTATTCATAAGGACTAGTTTGATTGGTTGTGGTGTGTTTGAATCTCGAAGTTGCGTACAATGCACACCATTGCATTATTCAAAGGGAAATGTACCATGGAAGCTTGGGGTGTTACACGCCATTTGTTTTTCTAGATCAGAACTTCAGAATATGGAAAAGGAAAGAGGGTTGCGCAAGTTTGGAAGTAGGTCGTGCAAGTGACTTGTAGGGGAAGAGACCTGCGCGCCGAAACTTGCGCGCCGAGGGGAGACTTGCACGCCGTCGTGTAGGGTGTCAAAATGAATATAAATATAGGACCACCCCTCCTCATTTTGAATAGAGTTCAACACTTAGAAAAGTCTAATATCCCATCGCACATATGTGGTGGTCGTGCAAGTGGTGTGTGGTCCTGCAGGTGGACCTGCGCGCCAGTGTTTGAAGTTGCGCGTCGGTTGGTAGTTGTGCACTAATATTGGCTTGGGCGTAAAAGGGGTTGAGTTGCGCAAGTTTAGAGTTGCAGAAGATTGTGACACGCAAGTTATTGAGGTAGACTTGTGCGCCATTTGTGAATTGCGTGCTGATACTTGGGTGCCAGATTAGACTTGCACGCCAAGTAAGGATGATTCATAGCACTGTTTCAAGGCTACGTGAAAGCTGGGAGATTGCCCGATAGCTTCGGTGCAAAGAGAAATTCATCTACCGTTGAAATATTAGACTTCAACAGAGCATCCACATACAATAGAAGATATATTCAATAGTGATAATGAAGAGACCTACAAGTCTATAAACTGTAAGTGGATCCTTTTCGAAGTAGTGAGCAAAGGAAGAGGAATAAGGTGATCCTCTCCACTGGGAGTTAGCCAGAGAGAGAGACATGGAGTGACCCTTGGTAAAGCAGTGATCTGACCCTAAACATTTTAAAGGCAGTGAGCCTAGGAATATAAGTGATCTATCCCGAACATTGTGAACATTATTGGAAGTGACCCTTAGTGGATTTGGTACAGCGACACATCATTGTTGTATGCTCCTTGGACGTAGTCCAGTGAGGGTGAACCAAGTAAAAATATATGTGTCTACCTGCTTGATTCCCTGTATTGCATTCAAAGAATCATCATCTAATAAAGAAGAAAATAAGTAATCATTATTAACACACAAGTGAAAACAAAGTGACCCTTGTAATACATAGGTCAAGATCCAGTGGGGTAAGAAGAATTTTGAAAAATAATATACATACCCTGATTCACCCCCCCTCTCAGGGTATATAGGCCCCTATTGGTCCTAACAAATTAATTATGGGGCTATTGATATTGTGGAACTTTATTAATTAATTATTGAATTAATTAATAATAATGTTTGGGATTATGAAATTTATTGATTTGGAATAATTTATTATTGAATTATTTATGGTGAGATTGAGTTTATTGAAATTGAGTAACTAATTGAAGAATTATTACTATTATATTGAAATTGTTGAATTTGAAAAATTAATTTTTGATTTAATTATTGTAGATTGTTTTGATTATTAAATTGATTGAGATGATTAATTAATTGTTGAATTAATTAATAAGTATTAGATGATTAATTAACTTCCAAATTAATTAATGGAATTAAAGTGGATTAATTAATTATTGAATTAATTAATGGAATATTTTGACTGTGAAATTGGGATAAATTCTTGAATTAATTATTGTGATATTTCAAATGTGAAATTATATTAATTAATTTTTGAATTAATTATTGTGATATTTTTATTGTGGAATTGGGATAATTAACTTTTGAATAAATTATTGGGAATTATTGAGATTATAGAATTCATCTAAATATATTAATTAATTTAATAATTAATTAATATATTTTTATTATGATGAAATTTAATGAATTGGATTAATTAATTAGTGAATTAATTAATTTGGATTATTGTGTTGATGTAATTGAATGAATTCGAGTAATAAATTGGTGAATTAATTAATGGGGATTTTTGGGTTGATGCAATTGATTGAATTGGATTAATTAATAGGTGAATTAATTAATGGAGAATGTTGTGTTGATTTAATTGAATTTATTAGATTAATTAGTTGGTGAGTTAATTAATGTGGATTGTTCTATTGATGAAATTTAGTGAATTGGAATAATTAATTGGGGAATTAATTAATGGAGATTGTTGTGTTGATGAAATTGATTGAATAAGATTAATTAAGTGGTGAATTAATTAATGGGGATTTTGTGGTGATGAAATTGAATGAAGTGCATTGATTAATTGGTGAATTAACTAATGGGGATTGTTATGTCAATGTAATTGAATTATTTGGATTAATTAATTAGTGGCTCAACAAATGGGAATTGTTGTAATTATGAAATTGATTGAATTTGATTTACTAATTGTTGAATTAACTAATGAATTTGATTTGATTAGATAATTATTGAATTAAATAATAGAATTGATGTGATTGATTAATTATGGAATTAATTAATTTTATTGATGTGATTAGATAATTGTTGAGTTAACTAATGGAATTAATGTTATTAATTAATTATTGAATTAATTTATGTTAAAATCTCCTTTATTAATTGTTGAATTAACTAATTGAATAGAATTATTTATTTATTTTTTTAATTAAATAATTTTATTTATGTGTTTATTTAATTTTTGATTTGACTAATGTAATTGGTGTGATTAATAAATTGTTTAATTAATTATGTTATTCATGTTATTAGTTAATTGTTGAATTAACTAATGGAATTGATTTGGTTAATTAATTTTTGACTTAATTTTTGGAATGATGTGATTATAAAATCATTGAATTTGATTAATTAATTAGTGAATTAACTATTGGTTCTATTTTGTTATGTGTGATATTGTGAAAAGTGATAGTCTTGTGTAGAACATGGTCTACTGCATCAAAATATCATAGCATTAATATGAAATGATGAGTGGTAATAATGGAATTCATATGTGATAATCGTGTGTGGGACATGATTTGATGCATCAAAAGTCCATAGTGTGAATTGAAATGATTAATGGTTAAAATGGAATTCATATGTGATTTGAGACAATGATTGGTAACAATGTAATTAATATGTGAATTGAGATAATGAATGGTGACAATGTCATTCATATGTGAATATAATGGAGAATGGTAATAATGGAACCTTGAGAAATGATATCCCTCAGGGAAAGTTCATACTATTGTATGGGTTGATGTAGGTATTAAGAGTTAAGGTTTCCTTGGGAAAGAGAGTGTTATGAGGTTAAGTAAGGAATAATTGGATAATTGTAAACTGCTTACATTATTGATTTTATTTATTATTTATACAACTACATAAAATATTTGAATGGATGTTGTTTTAGATGATGTTGGGGAGTTTTACTCACACCCTACTTGGGATGGCTTATCGGTGCCCAAATAGACTTCATGATTGAAGGACAAGATATGGGAAAAGACCTTTTTTTAGATGGTTAAGTTGATATGGATCATGTATGAGGGTACTGGACTTGGGTTCAAGACCCTCTTGGGAGTTGTCAATGTCTTTAATTTTGGGTTTACATTTTGATACTTAGCTCATACATTGGCATGGAATATATATTGTTCAGTTTTGATATTGTATTTCTAGATTTGGACATCTTGAGATACTAGTTTTGTATGGTTATTGGTTATATTATTTTATTTTTCCCTTCCATTTCCACTATTTTATTACTCTAATAAGGAGGGTATAGTCTCCCCGTGATTGATATTAGACCTTCATTTCTAGTCGACACCCTTTGTTGTACAGAGAGGTGCGCCTGAGGTCATGTAAATGGCTTTCTTAGGGAAATGGTGTGTGGCACTCGGGTCGGTACATAATAAAAATTGGTATCAGAGCCCTAATTTCATTTCATTTCTTTTGTCTTACTAAAAGGTAGGACAGATACTACAAAGATCTGAGCCTTGGTTATAAGATCATGGATAGGAGTATCTAACCCATGTATGAGGGAAAAAAAGTACCCTAGGTGGGATGATTGTTATTAGTATTTTCTGTTATAGTTGAATGTCATTTCACTATGGGTGACACACTTGTAGAGTAATGTGATAATTATTGTTGATATTTTCTAAGATTTGGATAGTGTCTCAAAATGTCTCTAGAGTTTTTTAATCATGAATCATTCAAGTCACTTGATGATTTTGTGACATGCATCATTATAGGAATTCATGGGAAAGAAGGTTTTGGGTATGTTTTTTAACATAAATTTTTTTTCTCTTGCCTGTGAAATTGAATTGAAAATGGTGATAATATAAAAGTGAGAATTTTAAAGTGGTCAAAAATGAGAATAAATTGGTGTCTAATGAGAAACATGAATTCTGAGATGATTTTACCCTTTCCAACCACAACTTGGATGTAGGATTGTTAAGGGTAGTGATAGCACCTCAGTTTTGACTTTGTAGTAGGGTTTTGGAAAAGTACTAGTTTTAATTTTCTTTATTTCCTCTTACATAAGCATGATAAAGTAGTGTTATCTGTCAAAATATGTGTGTTTGTAATTGTATAGATATCCCTCCATGATGAATTCTATGCTTACTTTAAAGATGTTATGATCATGTCCACTACCTTGAAATCATCCCACATATGCTAAGAAACCTATGGCTTTATGCCAAGCTAATTGAATATATTCTAGTTGGTTATGGGGCCATGTAGAGGTTACTCTTATAAATTAGCATATTTGGATCTGAATGGTGGGATGTAAACCATCAATAGTTTACGGATGAGGTACTCAGGATAGACCAGAGGTCGATGAACACTGTGGGTTCCATACTCAGAATCCAAGAATAGGTAGTGGTATATGCTATTTTTTTGTCTTCTGAAAGGCTATAAGGTATTTTCCAAGTTTTCGGGTTTAACTTTTGATTGAGGAATGGTACATGGTATTTGAGTTTCTTGAACAAGTGGTGTTAACAATTTGCTAAAGTTGGGTAGTGATGTGTCAGTGGAAGATGCGTAGATAAAGACTATGGTTTGGAAGTGGTGGAATTGGAATGCCCATGAGGAACCGGTAAGGTGCATGTCTAAATTCTACAAGGGAAAGATAGGTGGGACTTGGAGATGGTGGATATACATCCTTTCCAAGATGTTTTGATGGCAATGTTGAGTTCCAATGTTGGATGGTGTTCTTGTGGTTATTGGGTATGGTCTTTTGGGAAATTTGTCAGGTGTATTGTTGATGTTTATCTTAAGATAGATGTATCATTTGAAGGGCATCTAATACATGTGTTGGATCATAGTGAGAATAGTTGTGATGAAATATCAAGATGATAGTTCATGTATAATGGAAACATGGTCTTGTTCAATAGGAAACATGGGAGAGAGAAACAGATATGTTGGCTTAGTGGCCCTATCTTTTTTACTTTATAATCATAGAGATTCTTTGGAGTATAGATTGAGGATGAGATATTATGATGTGGGAAGATTGTAAGATCTTCAATTTTTATGGAGATGTATCAGGATTTTTAATAAGTACAGTTTTGTCTAGTTAGAGTGCATTTTTTTAGGGTTCAACCTTGGGGTGTGTTTGAGTGAAAAATGGGAAATTTTGGATGGAAGTGGGAAAGTGCATGGTTGGCACACGGTTTTCCCAAACCCTAGGTCTTAGCCTAGAATATGGTGTGAACCCATGTAGAGGGGATTCACAAGTTTGGTGCACGGTATTACAAACTATATGCCCTCTTAGGACAAACTGTGCACCCCCCCCCCCCACCCAGAAGAGGCCCAATTTAAAGGTGAACAGTTTGAAAAACCATGTGCCCCTTCCCAACAAACTGTGTGTATTTTTTTAATAAATCATAAAATTAAATTTAAAATACTTGAACCACAATTTTAACCCATGATTGACCAAATATAAGAAATAATCAAAACACCTCATTTTTTGGAGGCCCTTAAATGAATTCCAAGATTTATTGACCTCCGTTCATGGAAAATTGAAGGGAAAATTGAAGATATGTAGCATCCTGGGTGTGTGGTTTTTTATCTATTAGATCTATCTCTCTTTATCTCTTTTGCTCCTCTTTTCAGATAAGTGGGATGTTTTACCCACTAATGGAATGGTTTAATATCTAAATCAAATTTTTATGTATCTTAATTAATTTTATCTAATTTCTAGAATTTTATTCAATATCTCATTCATCGTCATGATTAGGGTTATTCCCCTTAAATTGGGGATTTTAGTGGTCGAGTGTTCTTTATCAATATTGAGGTAAGTGGTCTATAATTCAAATACCAATGTCTTGATTTCAATTACAAGTATGTAATAGTATAATTACTATTAGATGATTATTAATTTAGTTCTTAATTGAATTAGTTAATTTGGGGAATCCATTAATTGGGTGAATAGTGAAGTTGGGAATATTGGGATTTTGAATTAGAATAATTAATTGATGAATTAATTATGCGGATATTGAGATTATGAAACTTGATTAATTAATTTTTGAATTAATTAATGTGAATGGTTAATATTATTAAATTTATTAATATAAAACAATTAATTTTTGAATTGATTATGGTGAGATTGAGGTTATTGAAATTGAGTAATTACTTTTCAAATTATTATTATTATTTTTAAATTATTGAATTGTAATAATTAGTTTTTGAATTAATTATTAGAGGTTGTTTTGATTATAATTTTTTTTAAGATTATTAAGTAATTGTTAAATTAATTAATTATATTAATATGATTAATTAATTGTTGAATTAATTAATATAGTTTAAGCGGATTAATTAATTCTTGAATTAATTAATGTAATATATTGATTGTGAAATTCATATAATTATTTTTTGAAATAATTATTGAGATATTGGGATTGTGAAATCAGAATAATTAATTACTAAAATAACTATTATAATCTTTTGATTTTTGAATTGGTATAATTAGTTTCTGAATTAATTATTGGTAATTTTTTGATAATAAAATTGAATGAAATTGATTAATGAATTAATTAATTAATTAATAATTTTTTTGATGATGTCGTTGAATGAATTAGATTAATTAATGGGTATTGTTGTTTTGATAGAATTAAATAAATTGGATTAGTTAATTAGTAAATTAATTATTCATGATTGTTTTTTTTATAGAACTGAAAGAATTAGATTAATTAATTTTATGAATTAATTAATGGGGATTTCTATGTTAATTTAATTGAATGAATTTGTATAATTATTTTTTGGACTACTTAATGGGTATTATTGTGTTAATAAAATTGAATGAATTGGAATAATTAATTTTTGAATTAATTAATGGTGATTATTATGTTGGTGTAATTGAGTGAATTGGATTAATTAGTTGGTGAATTAATTTATAGGGATTTCTGTTTTTATGAAATTGAATTAATTGGATTAATTAATTAGTGAATTAATTAATGGGTATTATTGTGATGATGTGATTTAATTAAGTGGATTAATTAATTTGTAAATTAATTAATGGGGATTGTTGTTTCAGTGCTATTGGATTAATTAATTGGTGGATTAATTAATGGTGATTATTGTGATTATGAAATTGATCAAATTGTATTAACTAATTGTTGTGTTAACTAATGAAATTGATGTGATTAGTTAATTGTTGAATTTACTAATGGAATTTTTGTGATTAATTAATTTTTAAATTTACTAATGTTATTTATGTGATTAATTAATTATTAAATTAAATAAAGGAATTGATGTGATTAATTAATTGTTGAATTAATTAATTTTATAGATGTGATTAGTTAATTTTCTAATTTACTAATGGAATTGATGTGATTATTTATTTGATTAGTTAATTGTTTAATTAACTAGTGGAATTAATATGATAAATTAATTAATTAAATAATTAATGTTATTTATGTGGTTACTTAATTGTTAAATTAACTAATGGAATTATTGTGGTTAATTAATTTTTGAATTAATTAATGGAATGAAGTGAATATGGAATTGTTGAATTTGATTAATTAATTGGTGAATCAGTTATTGGTGTTATTGTGATATGTGTGATATAGTGAAAAAAGTGATAATCATGTGTGGGAAATGGTCTGCTACATCAAAATCCCATAGCGTGAAAAAGACATTATGAATAGTAGTAATGGAAATCATATCTGATAATCAAGTGTGGGGAATGGTCTACTACATCAAAAGAACATAGCGTGAATAATAAATTATGAATGGTAACAATGGATTTAATATTTGATAATCATGTGTGGGATATGGTCTACTGTATCAAAATCCCATAATGTGAATTGAAATGATGAATTGTAATGATGGAATTCATATGTGATTTGAGATAATAAATGGTAATAATGGAATTCATATGTGAATTAGGACAATGAATGGTAATAATGTATTTCATGTCTAAATTATTATGAAGAATGGTAATAATGGAATTGGGAGATATGATATCCCTTGAGAATAGTTCAGACTCCAATATGGGCTGAAGCCGATATTGAGAGTACAGGTGTCCTCGATAACCTAGGTGTTATATAGTAAAAAATGAGTAATTTGAAAAGTGTAAACTTTTTACTTTCTTGATTTTATTTATCCTTTATACAACTACATACAATTTTTTACTTAATATTACTTTAGATACCTTTGGTGGTGGAATACTAAGTTGTAATCAAACTCAACTCAGGCTACCCGATCGGTACCCAAATATACCTCATGTTTGTTGGACATGATAACGTCAAAGAACCTATGTTAGATGGATGAGTCGGGATGGATCATAGATGAGGGGAAAAAACATGGATTCAGGACCCTCTTGGGATTTTTTAGTGTCATTAATTTTGGGTATACATTTTGACACTTGGAATGTACATTGAAATAAAATATCAACAGTTTAGTTTTCATATTCTAAAGAACCAAGATTTACATACATAGACATTACATTTATTTTACAGAATACTTAATACATTGCACAAATATACACCAAAATACAGTATTATTTTAGTGTCTTTGTAAACTTAGAACATAATCTTCAAACTTTGTGAAAGATCTTCATCATCTCCCATAAAGATCTTCCCTGTTTTTTTTCCTACCTAAAACCTTTCTTCATATCCTAGGGAAAAGAAAAAATAAAAAAGGCGAGCTCAAATTCTCAATAAAGGTAAACTTGTATAACATAAAACAAACCATAAACATAATAATGTAAAAACATGAACATAAAGTTTAAATATCAGAATCTTGATTCAGGAAATAAATCTTGGCAGTATGTTAGGCAGTGGTCATAAAAGAACATTAACCAAGATAAAATTACATTGGAATAAGATATTGAATTCTAGAAGACAAATAAGCACATAATTTGATTTTCATAGTATCCAAGTCATTGCTACCAATACTATGATAGTGGAAAAATTCCGTTACTGAACTGGATTTACTTTTTGTTCCAGCCATGTATTATTGAACCCGATTTACTTTTCATTCCAGCCCTATATTACTGAACCAGGTTTACCTGTGGTTCCAGTCATGTCTATCTCATGAGATATAAATCTTTACCTAATTCATTATAGGGGCATATAGGTCTAACCCATATCATAATGAAATAATTATCATTTGTTCCACAAAAACATAAATCATTCATCATAGCATAACCCAATAAGTAAAATGGGTTTCTTAAACATCATTTCATCATAACATAATCTATATAATATATCATTCCATCATTAACACAGTCAAATCATAGTAATAATAGGGATAGAAATATAACACTATTTAAAGAGTGTCATCTTATATGGAATATAATTTTGAGAAAACACTTGAAAATAATTCTTGAGAAAAATATCCTTTCTTATTCAAAAACATTTTCCTTCCTCAAAATTCCGCACAAATTTAGAAGAAATCATTTTATGTGAAAATAATATTATAATCTTGTAGGGGAAGCTTCAAGGAAATAATAAATTACAAAAGTTTAAAAATCTATTCATGTCATACAGGTTAAAAAATATTCATCTTTACTCTTGTCTAAAAATTCAAAAAGTACCTCGTACCAAAAATGACCAAGGATTCCATTCATACCATTTAATAAAAATTCACCAATGGGTAAAAATAACTTTAAACAATTATAGAAGCATATAAAGAGTATTTTGAAATAAATATTTTGGAAACATGTATTTGGATGAAAAACATACCCCAGTAAATACTTACAAATAAACAATATCAGATAAAAATGAGATTTGAAAAGTTATCCATTACCTTAGGTTTGATTTCTTTTGTATGTATCTAAAACTCTTCTTTTTTGAGTATCTTTTTTTGATTTGCACAAAATGTCTCCCTAGAATGGGTTTATTTCCAATGTGTGACCTCTAAGAGGAAGGGAGGGATTTTTGGAGCTTACTTGAGTAGAGCATGGATGAGACAAAGGTCTTTAAAGGTGTGAGTAAGTGGGTAGAGGTGCTGTCCTTTTATAAGAGGTAGGAGGGGAACATTAGGAAATTCTTGAAATATTAATTTATTATAAATTGATTTTCAATTTATAATGGTCCAAAAATCATTTATTTCAATGATAAGATGAGCATGGGTCGATATCCTCTAAACCAATAAAATTTATACATGTTTTTATTTTATTTAAAACCTTATCATTTGGATTTATCATTATTTAATCAATTAAATTTCATATGGGGTAATAATATTCGGAATATTAAATGGTTACAAATATTTTCTTATATGTTGTCAATTTTCCATAATTGAATACTTTATGAAACTTTAGACCATATAATTTTCACTTTATAATTTTTATATATTTTTGTGATTTTTAAATAATTTAATAATATGTTATTTTTATAAAATATCAACAGTGTCAATTTTGACACTATTTATTTATTTGACTTTAAATAAAATCCAAACAGAAGATAAATTCGAATATAAATATTTAATACACTATTAACATGTCGTATACACTTATGAAATTTATAGAGAACATTAATTAGTTCATATTATATATATTATAATATTTTTAAAACCATTTATTTGATATTTCAATCAATAAAATAATTTTTGCAACACTACTATTTCATCATTAATGGTAATTATTTAGTCTCTAAAAATTCTAAATAAATTCAAATTATGTAGATAATTTCATTATATTTCTGGAGACTATTTATTTTTTATGTTCTACGAAGTTTATCACCATATTAATATTATTATACTTATAAGATATAAGAGAGTGACATGTTGTCACTTTCTTTTCATTTAATTATAATTACATCAATTTCATTGAAGAAAGTCCCTTAAATGAATCAATTGCAACCCTTAGATGATTTTGGTCGACTTTAATCCATACGATAGGATTTTGGAAGATTTTATGCTAATTTTATTATCTTTATCGTGTTTTTTAATACCCTAATTTACTCGATTTACCTTTAACTATGGTAAATAAAAATTACCACAGTTACTATTCATAAAATCCAAAAAAATGAAAAGTTACCTATTAACATAATATAAACCCACTGATTCCAAATATGAAATCCAATTTTAAAAATTCAAAACACATGATTTTCATTAACTAATTTAAAATTAATTCCCATTCTCAAAACCAGAAATCTGGTTTTTAATAGGTAAAAACTATCAAAATATTGACATTTGTTTATGTCCAATTTAAATATAAAATTACTTAAAAGGGACAAAATTGGATTGAATTATAAAAATATAATCCAATTAAACTTTAAAACCAAATAAAAATATAATCTAACTATATAAATAAATTATATGAAAATTCATTTTTGAATTAAAATGCATTACTTTCCACTATTCATTAAAATATCAATTTTGTCCAAAAAATACCAAAAATTAAACCAAAGTAAATTTTTATATCTTTATTCCAAATAAGATGTTTATTTTTTCAAATATAATATATTAAAGTGTTAAAAACTAGATTTAAAATTTCTGATCCCTCTAAGGGTGGAAAACTGTGTTTTTTTAACAATACTTCTTTTATCTGAAAAATTTGAATTTGTTCTTATATAATGTTATAGAAAATACATAAGATGAATTTTTATTTTATATAAAATTCAAAATGTGGTTAATTATATTCATAATGTCTAGTTTATATCCAATTAAAAATAATATTTTAATAATATATCGTTATTTAGTGAAACTCGGTATTGCGTTCAACACAAGCTATCAAGGGTGGTAGCTCTTGTGTGTAATTCAGGAAAATTCAATGTTGTGTTTAGTGTAATATTCCTTTGGTGTTTTATATAACATAATACAAACAATGTTCTTTTATACATTGAGAAAAATATATACTCAGTGTTGCATGGAATGAATTTGAAATTTAATATAACAAAAGCCAAGTATAGTGTTGCGTATACTGCAAGCTAATACGGTGTTGAGTATAGGTAAATATAATCTTGATGTATCATACAACATAAG
This sequence comes from Viscum album, assembly GCA_963277665.1. Lineage (NCBI taxonomy): Eukaryota > Viridiplantae > Streptophyta > Magnoliopsida > Santalales > Viscaceae > Viscum > Viscum album. The sequence goes on from OY728156.1 coordinate 1,818,137,016, forward strand.
AAATCAAACAAATTAAAAAGAAACTATCTCATAAAATCTTGGGTTGTTACATTATACCCCCCCTAAAATTAATTTCTCCCTTGAAATTCGGTAGGGTTATAAAATTTTCACTACTTGAAAGTTTCTATCATAAAAACCCACATCATAAAAAGGAATATTAAAACTTTGTTTTAAAAAGGAAAGTTAGAAACATAATGGTAACCCAAATTAACTCATCACTATATTTCCACATAGGAGAACATAGGTGGGATGTGAAAACATGGATATGGAAGAAAAATCTAACCATTAAGATCTGATTGATAATGATAGAGAACAATGTTTATAGAAAGTTAAAAATCAGAAAGCAATAAATTTTAAATGATTTATGGGACCACCTGATTCATCAGAAAAGATGGTACTAAGATAACACTTTTTGGTTTTTACGATCCTTTCCATTACGTTAAATAATTTATCATGAGAATAAATACTTACTTGATTTTAGTACAATCACACTATTGTTATTGTCTCAAACAGTTTCAAACTCGTCTCTTATTTAAAGAAATGAAGTTGAATTTTTCATTCTTGAAGTGTTAGAAGATCATGTGATAGAATGATAGGTCATTCTATCTTTATTTATCACAAAAAGGTTAGCACATGTTATCAATTATACATAAGTCCATTTATAGTGATATTAATTGAATATGGTTCCAAAAATGGACTTATACTTCATCTATTATATAGCTTAAATAAAATAAAACCAATTTATAATAACAACGTACTTCTCATAGGCCAGTGGTAGGTGATAAAGGAATGTCTCACTTCGGTTGTGGGTTTGATTCCTGTAGCCTTTTCCGACACGATGGGTTGTTACTCATCCTGCGGGTTGTCCTTTCTCAAAAACTATACTATTATAACATTCCAAAAATAATATTAAAAAAATTATCCTTAAACAATAATATCTGATGTACAACATAATCCATTCAAACCTTTAGACTTATTTAAAATACTTCTATCCAAACTCACAGTACAAAAAAATTACAAGATAGGTCATATAACAAACATGTGAATGCCATCATTTATCTCTCATATATCATAAGATATATCATGTTGGTCACATTTCAAAAATTTGAAAGACTTCATCATACATTCTCTTGAGTCATGGTAATAACCTAAATTACCATATATCCCAATTGAAAACATGAATGTTTCCTTATTCCAAAATTTATTGGATATATTTATTAAGTCCCAAAAAGTTGTATACTTCATCCATGATAGCATAACCCACTTGTCAATAACTCCATAATTAGTTTCCAAGAAACTAGCATTATCCAGTTTCCTTATTCAAATCCAACATATCTTTATCAAAACATCATTATCTGAACATAAGGGACATATTTAGGGTTATCTCTCCCTTAATCATGTGTTCTCAAAGTATATCACCTTAGCTTTAAATCATCTTTTTAGATCCTTAGAACTATTCAACATATCATTTCCAATACTTAATGAAAAAATTATAATAAAAACACTTATGTATTTCATGATTCATATCACTTAATCATTAAATTCTCTAACATATATAACTCAATAATCCAACTTTATTCCTAAACCATTACTCATGATCAATCATCTTCAACTTTCCTAAAATATGAATCATGTCTTAAGGTTTCTTAACCTCAATATTTTGAGGTTTAATGTAAAAAAATAATGAAAGAACATCACATACCTTTCACAGGTCATTTACAATCTCTTTATCCTGAATATTATGACCAATAATCATACCATCATCATGATTCTCTTCATAATATTTCAACTTAGTAAATCGATCTTTATAATTCACATAATTTCCACATCTGAAACATTAAATGGGAGCCTATGTTATATGTAGTTTGGGATATTGACTAAGAGTAGAATTAAAAGTGTGAGAAATACATAGAATAGATTAGAAACACATTATTAAGGTAAATTACTTATAATATTTCAATCTATGATATCTATGGTTTAACTCTAGATTATTCATGATTATCAGAAAAACCCTAGGATTGTAACCTATACTTATACTTATCCTTAGTAAATCCCTAGAACTATTATTGTCTCTAGGTATCTCACTAAAGATTTCACATTCTAGTTTCAAAACGATAACTAAACCTTTGCTCTGATACCAACTCTAACGACCCAATCTTGACGTACATAGACATTACATTTCTTTTGCGGAATATTTAATACATTACAAAAATATACTCCAAAAGACCATATTAATTTAGTTTCATTCAAAACATGGAATATAATCTTCTATCTTGGTGAAATATCTTCAATATCTCCCATAAAAATCTTCCCCTTTTATTTTCCTACCAGAAACCTTTCCTTATATCTTGGGGAAAATAAAACATAAAAATGGTGATCTCAAATTCTTAGTAAGGGTAAAAATGGAGAACATAAAATAAACCATAAATATTAGAATGAAAAAACAAGAACATAAAGATTAAATATCAAAATCTTGAGTCATGAAATAAATCTTGGTAGTATGTAAGGCACTTATCATAAAGGAACATTAACCATGATAAAATAGAATTGGAATAAAATATGGAATTGTGGGAAAAAATAAGCACATAATATGATTTTAATTTTATCCAACACGATGTTTACAAGACCATAATAGTGGAAAAAGTCCATTACTAAACTGGATTTACTTTCCATTCCAGCCATGTATTACTGAACCAGATTTACTTTCCATTCCAACCCTATATTACATAACCATATTTACTTGTTGTTACAGTCATGTTGATCTCATGGGATATAAATTATTACCCAATTCATTGGAGGGAGATATATATACCACACAACTCATAATGAAATCAATCTCACATGTTCTACAAAAACATAAATCATTCATCATATCATAACGCAAGAAATAAAATGGGTTTCTTAAACATCATTCTATCATAACATAATCCATATAAAACATCATTTAATCATTAACACAATGAAATCATAGTAATAATAGGGATAGAAACCTAACCCTATTTAAAGATTATCATCTTAGATGGAAAATAATTTTGAGAAAACACTTGAAATTAATTCTTGAGTAAAATATCATTTCTTCTTCAAAAATATTTTCCATCCTCAAAATGCCACAAAATTTTAGAAGATATCAATTTATCTGAAAATAAACTTGTGAGCTTATAGGGGAAGCATCAAGGAAATAAGAAATTATGAAAGTGTAAAAATCCAATTCATGTCTTGAAAGTTAAAAATATATTCTTCTTGTACTCTTGTCTAAAAAGTCAAAAACTACCTCGTACCAAAAATGACCAAAGATTCCATTCATACCGTTTAGTGAAAATTCACCATTGGGTAAAATAGACATTAAACAATTATAGAAGGATATAAAGTATATTTTGAAATACATATTTAGGAAATATGGATTTGGATAATAAATATACCCCATTAAATTCTTATGAATAAACAGTCTCGGATAAAAATGAGATTTTCAATGTTATCCCTTACCTTAGGTCCGATTTCTTCTGTATGTATCTGAAACTACTCTTTCTTTGAGTACCTCCTTTTTATTTTCATAAAAGGTCTCCCTAGGATGTATTTTTACCCAATGTGTGGCATCTTGGGGAAGGGAGGGATTTTTGGAGCTTATTTGTGTAGATTTTGGACGAACCAAATAGATTTAAAGGTGTGAGTAAGTGGGTATATGTGGTGGCCTTTTATAAGAGGGAGGAGGGGTACTTTAACAATGTCTTGAAATATTAATTTATTATAAATTGATTTTACATTTATAAAGGTCCCAAAAAAATTATTTAAAAGATAATATGAGTATGGGTCAAAATCCTCTCAACCAATAAAATTTATACATGTTTTGATTTTATTTTTAACCTTATCATTTTGATTTGTTCTTATTTAATCTATTAAATTTTATTTGTGGTAAAAATATTTTAAATATTAATTGGTCATAAATATTTACTTTTGTGTTGTAAATTTTCCATAATTGGATACTTTAAAAAACTTTAGACCATATAATTTTCAATTTGTAATTTTTAAATATTTTTTTGACTTTTAAATAATTTATTAATATGTTATTTTTATAAAATATAAATTGTGTCAATTTTGACAATATTAATTTATTTGAAATTAAATAAAATCTCCACAAAAGATAAATTTGAAAAAAATATTTAATACACTCTTACCATTTCACATTCACCTAGAAATTCCATAGATAAAATTAATTAGTTTATATGATATTAATTTTATTTTTTTTAATAACATTTATTTGATATTTCTATCAATAAAATAATTTCTACATCACTATTGTTACATCATTAATTATAATTATTCAGTCTCTAAAAATTATAAATAAATTCAAATGACGTATATAATTTCATTATATTTCTGGATACTATTTATGTTAAAAGTTTTATTGATTATACCACTATATTAAAATTATTATACTTCTAAGATATAAGAGAGTGACATGTTGTCGTTTTCTTTTGTTTTAATTATAACTACATCACTTTCATTGGAAAAATACTATTAAATGAATCAATTATGAAACATAAGTGATTTTGGTCGACTTCTATTTATCCAATAGGATTTTGGTAGGTGTTAGGGTAATTTTATTATCTTTATCATACTTTTTGTTACCCTAATTTATCGGATTTACCATTAACGTGGTAAATAAAAATTATCGTAGTTACTATTTATAATACCTAAAAAAATAAAATTAACATATTAATATAATTTTGACCCACTGATTCCAAATATATAATCCATTTTTGAAAATTCATAACACATAATTTTCATTAATTAATTTGAAATTAATTCCAGTTGTTCAAACTAGAAAGCAAGTTTTTAAGAAGTGAAAACTACCAAAAGATTGACATGTGTTTATGTCCAATTTAAATGTGAAATTACTTACAATGACCAAAATTTGATTAAATTATAAAAATATAATCCCATTACACATTAAACCCAATTAGAAATATAATCTATCTATATAAATAAATTAGATAAAATGGATGTTTAGAATTAAAATGTAGTATTTTTCACTATTCATTAAAATATGAATTTTATCATAAAAATACCAAAAATTAAACCAAAGTAAATTTTGATGTACCAATTCCAAAGAAGATTTTAATTTTTTCCAATATGATATATATAATTTTTATAAACTAGATTTAAAATTGGTGCCCCATTAAATGGCGACAAAACTCTATTTTTCTAATAATACTTCTTTTATCTGAAAAATTTAATTTTTTATTATATCTTGTTCTATAAAATAGAGAAGATTAATTTAAATATTATATAAAATTCAAAATGTGGTTAATACTATTCATAACGAGCAGTTTAAATCCTCTTAAATAATAATATTTTAATAATATATCATTATTTAGTGAAACTCGGTATCGCGTATAATGCAAGCTGTCAAGGAAGGTCATGCTTGTGTGTAATTCAATCCAATTCAGTGTTACATTTAGTGAAATATTTATTTTATATTGTGTATTACATAATCCAAACACATTTATTATATACATTGAACAAAATCTATACTCAGTGTTGGGTGAAATGATTTCAATCAAAAGAATTTGAAATTGTGTGTCACATAAGCCAAGTATAGTGTTGCATATACAATAAGCTAGTATTGGGGTTTTGTACAGCCTAAGATAATCTTGGTGTATTATAAAACACAATACATTAAATAAAATAAAAAACTATCTTATAAATCTCAGGGGTGTTATAGATATTATATTTCCAGTTTTGGTCATCTTGAGATATAAATTTGGTGTGGTTATTAGTTATATTATTTTGCTATTCTATTATATTTATACGAGTTTATTACTATGATAAAGAGGGTATAGTCTCCCAATGATTGATATTATACCCTCTCAACTATTTGATAGCCTCTAGTGTACGGTGAGGTGCGCCTGAGGTCATGTGACTGATCAGCTCGGAGAACCAGTGTGTGGCTCCTCAGTCGGTACATTACACAAATAGAGACCTGATCTTGATAATTAATTGGGTTTAAAATGAAAATATTTTTCACTAATTAAATAAGTTGGTTTTTTATAAATATAATGGAATCAATATAGACAACATAATATATAAATATTTATATACATTTCATACGAAAGATAAATCATATATTCTGATATTGAAACCCTAATGGTCATTTTTTGGGTATTGAAGGAGAGATCCTGATAATAATTAGGAGATACTATTCATCAAAGAGAAATGATAAGAATTTTAAATTTTAAAAAAAAATTAATATAAGAAGAATTTTATAGGTAGGAATATCTCTCCACTACATATGATATTATTATTTCATCAGGATATCCTTTGATGATAGTGAATTGATCCTCAAAGAATAAAGAGTATGTTCATACTTGAAGAAGAAAATAGTTGATTATATATAGTAAGATAAGATAGATTTAAAAACCTATTTGAGGATAAATCTAGATTAACCTTGGAGAACTCTTGGGAGGTTTTATAAATATCCCACCTAGAGGTGGCAAGGTGAATATTTTCAAGAGATGGCATCATCTAGAAGGATACTAATATAACGAACTCATTAGAAGGTGGATATTTTTAACACTTTAATAAATATATTTCGTAATAATATCAACAAGATATTTCATAATATTTCTCATTATGATTTTTGGGAGATATATTTGGAATTATATTCTAGTGATTCATATTATAGAATCCAGTTCCTATAACATCACCCGAGACTAGCAAGGAGTAGGATTTCAAGGACAAACCATGTATATCATTTAGAAAGTTTCCTTTTATATTCTTTATACTTGAGAAAGGTTAATAGAAAATAAGAAGATATTATATTTTTAAACCATTCAAAGAGGTTTATTAAAAAATAAATAAATCATAAACAGGAAAAAGTATCACAAATTCACCCCTACCCCCTGTCGGTGATCACTCATGATCTGGGCTCTAAAAATATAATACTTATCCTTAGTGTTCATAAGCATAGAGTACGAATTATTAGATTTTTCTTCAAAATTATAAATATAAATGGTTTCCTTCTAGTGCTCTGAACATCTCAAAACATTGAATATATTCTCTAAGGCATTGATCTATCATCCATCTACCACAAAATCTAATGACCCATAAGAAACTATGGGGTGTTGTTTTATGAAATGTTTAAATATAGACATATTACTATTAAATGAATTTGTTATTTCCCATGAATGGGTTCCACCATTTATATCCTTAATCAGTTGAGTTAATACAAGCACAAAATACGCAATTTCAAATCTAACCATTCCAGGTTGCCAATTCGGAAGGATATTATTATCTTACGGCAATAATACTTCATTTTATCTATTACCTATGAGGAAAACCAATATTAATATACATGGATTTGATGAAGAAACCTGGAAATCATCAAAAACTATCTCATGATAATATAACAATAAATTATAATCTCTTTAAAAGTGTCTTTTAATAACATCATAACCTATAAATTTATCTAAACCTTTTCTCTAATACCAAATACAATTGCCTGGTCCCGTACCTAATTTGATATAGATGATACCTAACATAGTACTCCATTAGAAGATATAGTACCTAGGTGGGACTCTTACCACCATCCCCAGTGGCTGAACATTCTTCATAAATCCCTTTGGTATAGAGTCATTCTTCACCCAATGATCACATGCAAGAGTTTTGAATGATTGTATTCACTTATTTTCTCTAATACCAACTATAACACTATATAACTTAATCAACCCAAAATTATATGATTTAAAAAATGGTTTCACTTCCATATATTTTTAGGATTTTTTTAGTTTAGTGTTTTAGATAATTTTGAAAAACATTACATAACAAAGTGGAAATTTCCACACAATGTATATTTTCTCTAAAAAAGTTTTCTATGTTTGAACTACTATTTCATTCATGAAAATTTTTCTTCATTCAAGACGTGTCACCATTGACCTTTCCATAATTCCTATAAATTCTTAGTCCCTATAAATTTAATTTGGAAATTTGGGGTAAAAAAAATAAATCTCAGTAAGGGATAGAAAAATAAATGAAACATGTTGGTCTTTTTGAAATTTCATGAAAACCCATAAAAAAATTCCTTTTTATATAATAAAATTTGAGATAAAATTGATAAATTAATTAAACATAAAGTAAAATAAAAATCATAAAGTTTTCATAAGTAATTTTTTAAGAAATCCAAATCAAAAAAGTTAATTTGAAAAACATGAGAACTCAAAAAAAAACCATTCACCTTTTGAGGATCATAAACATTCCTTTAATCATGAGTTCATTTTATTACATTATGGAATCAAAATATTTCCTTTAGAACTCATATAATGAATTGTAAAATCTGGTATGAATATTGATACATTATCCTTACAATAACCCTTATAATAAGCCTTACAAAGGAATATCCATCATGTTTAATTCCAGCATATCTCTTAGGAGAAACGTATATCTGGTAAACTTTGTTACTTTACTCAATGCATTTGAGATATATATTGATATCACTAATCATAAGATCAATATCAGGATAAAGTATCATTATATAAAATTTATAAGAACTATATCATGATAAAAACATATAAAAATTACATTTCCATCATAAAATCCATAAAATATTTCATTATATCCCATAATAAAAACGCATTCAGTTATCATATAAAAATGAGAAGATATATCCTTTTATTGTAAAACATTTAAAAATCTAAAAACTCCTTGAATAATGAGAATTTGATATTATTAGGAAATCACATAAATAATTTTTGGTGGATCTAGATAATGAATGATGTCTATGTCTATGAAAAAATGCGGTTATGTGGTAAATAATAAAAAAAATTCTTTCTTTCTTCTTTAAAAAGTCAAAATAATTCACAAGGGTAGTTTATGAAGGATTCCTTTTAAAACCATTATTATGAAAGTTATAAAAAATATTTTAAAATAAAATTTAACAATATCTCATGCATAAATAAAAAAATTATTGAATCATATGAAGACAATAGACATGATAGAGAATTATTTTAAAAAAATATTTAAAACAAGGTTTTAAAGAAAATTCCTTAACTAGTCATCAAACTCCCCACATATTTATGTTTTTCCTGAGTAATAAAATTGTATTAATTTTATAATTTCTTAAAAAAATTGATTTCATTATCTTATTAGTATTCCTTTAATTTCAATTTTTATCATGTTTTATTTAGTTACTATATCAATCAAGTTCACACTGGGTGTTTTGGGGTTGTTTAATTAATACCACAAAATAACATCGGTGCATTGACTTTACTAAAATTGATCATGGTTAAATTGCATCTAAAATATTAAAAATGTTATAATTATCATTTTTATACATCATATACACTTTTATAACCATCCATGTGGGATGGTAATGAAAAACAAATCACATCACTTTATGGTGGTGGCATCCCACATGTATGCACAAGCAACGTTATCATTTTCTAAAGGATGATAGGGTAAGAAGGTAGATAATATATTATCTTTAAATAATCATAATAATTATATAAATATAATATATTTAAATTAAATAAATCATTATAACCAATCGTGTGAGGTTGTAATGAAAAATGAAACATATCACTTCATAGAGGTGGTGGTCAACATGTACACACGAGTGAAGTTTTCATTTCCCATACCAAGTAAAGGAGGTATAAAATAGATATAATATAATCAGAATAAAATTTAAATATTTTAATATGATGATTTAATTATTTTAATATTGTTATAATATATTTTAGGAAGGTATATTAAGAGATAAACTTGAAAAAAAAATTTGTTAAAGCTTATACTTCCTCCTTGGATATCTTCCTTTGTCTTACACCTTAAGCCTTCTTTGATTGGTATTTTGGTGAGACCAAGACCTCCAGGATGTGGGTAATAGATTTTGGGAGGTATTTTGGTAGATATTTTTTGAGTTATAGGGCTCAATTGGTGTGTCAAACTGAGGATGGGAGGTGCTCTTCTATAAGTGAGGGGAGTGGCACTCTTGTAAATATTAAAAACATTAAAATATATAAATGTACTTCTAATGAAAACTGGAACATAGAAACCCTAATTTAAAATTTTCCATACATTAAGTAAAAAATAAACTCAAAATATTAAAATTATAAAACATTTTAATATATTTTAATCCTTATTTCTTAGTTTTACACCCTCATTCACTCTTTTTTACTCTTATTGTGGTGACAAACTTTTACCATGATAACTTTTAATTTTGACCAAAAATGTAATTAAAATAAATAAAAAATTAATATATGATGGTCCAAAATTTATAATTCATATTTTTCAAATAAATTTATAGAATTGATAAAAATTAGTTTTAATATAAGTTCTCAAAACAGAACAAAAAACGTTTTTAGAAAAAATATTTTCTTTAGCATAAGATTCATTTTACACCATAATCACGAGTATAATTGATACCCATTGATTTTTATTATTTTATGAATAAATAAATTAGTTTTATGTGACTTTTAACCCAATTAAAAACTAAAATTTACCTTTTAAATATTTAATCAAATTAAATGTTGTAGTATTTGAAAAGTTGGTATTTTTCACTCTTCACGCGAAAATATACTATTTGAAAAAAAAATCCAAGAAAAATAAATCTTGGATGGTTTCTATTTTATGATATAAAAAATTAATTTCATTTAAAAAAATTAAATTTATAAAAAATATAATTTTAATTGTAAATAAAACAATATAATTCTTGGAAAATATATTTTTTAGAATAAAACTATTTCCTTTTCGATTGAAAATTTACCTAAAATTATCATCGTGAACATAACTCCATAAAATATAATCATGGATATTATCAATACATGAAATAGATTTATTATTAACATTACCTATGTTTATTCATAAATTCATTCTAAATTATGGTTATTGATAGAAATTTTGGGGGTTTAACATAAACTTATTGGGATATTTTTTGTTTTGTAATTTGGTGGAATGTAGAGTAATCATGGGGGATGAGAACTATAGGGTTATTTATAAATACTATTGAATAAGAGAGAGAAAATATAGAAGAGAAATATGTAGAATAAATGGTGTTTTATTTATATATCTAGTTCAAATAGAATAAGGGTAGTAATGAACTTGTAATTCATGTCTAGTATTCTTAAAGGATAAGTGGAATAGTTTATGATAAATTATTAAAGATTTATATCTGATTAGAATAAAGTGGAGTGTAATGAATACATCTATTATATCTTTGCGTTATTATTATCTCATGTATATTCTTTGTAAGTGACTTGTGTGATGTATGTATTTTTTACTCTTCATTGATGTATTTAGTGAATAGGGAGAAAGGGGGGGTGATCCTTGGATTGAAAGTTAGTCATTCCTAAACATGTAATCATATGTTTTGAGTGGTTATTTCCTTTTTTAATTTGACACATCTTCCATGTATTCTCTCTGGAGTATCCATTTTTGGTTAACCATGTAAAATCTTTGTGTATCTACATTTACTTTTTATATTTAGATTTCATGGTTGGGTGTTCAGGACTGGCATGATTGAGATATTCTTCCAAAAATGAGGATAAGGAAATGTTAAAAAAATAAAATAATTTCACTCTAATTCAACCCTACAATCTTATAATATATTTGTAATTTTGGTTACAACATGTCTTATTAGATCCAGAATGATGCGGTTGATGAATCTAACAAACATGGCTTGTTGGAATAGAGAGTGTGGTGAATGAAAAAGGGGTTCCATTATTTGAAGGGTGAAATTATAAGATTTATAATAATAGAATGATTTTTAATTTATGGTCTCTAAAGATATATGTTTACAATATATTTATTCATAGAATAAAATTTAGTAATGTTATGGAGTTGTAAATGACTAAAGAGGAAATAAAATAGGTTAATACTGGCACAAATCCATAGAATTCTTTATCCAAATAATTATAAAATAAAATATACATAAATATTATGAGGTTTACAACTATAATTTTTATTGGGTAAAAAAACATTCTAATACTTACAAATGTGAATGTGGTTAATATAGAACTATTTCATAATGGATTTAATGATTTGATGATGATCTCAATTAAAAAAATGATTGTTCCTTTAACCGGCTCATTAAGGTTTTTGGAGAAATTCATGGACTTGTTGATGAGATGAAATATGTTTACATCATGAATAAAATCATTCAAATATTTTAACCTCTATAAAATCTAATGGTTTCAACACTTGAAGAAGTAAATATTGTTGATTTATCTTTTCATGATATTTATAGAAAGATGTTATCTTAAAAAATAAATGTGAATATTGAGATTACTTTAGGTAATTTGTTAAGTAAAATGGAATTTAAATCCTTATATAATCTTAAGATTCATGATGCTAGAAATGATGAAGAAGAATAAGAATATGTATATGTTTATTTTTAGTCAGTTTTGGTGAGAATGTTGAAGTAAGGTAAAAAAAGTTATGGAGGAAATTTATGACCAGAATGATTCAAATATATAAAATTTTTCATGTTGAAGGTTACAGTTGAAATTCATAATCTAAATAATTATCAAGATAAGCCTTTGATTCCCATATGGTAGGTAAAACGGTGAGAAATATATGTTATCTAAAAAAGAAAATTGTATTAGACATGATAAATATTATTCCAACCAATGTGTACAATCTAATGAAGCTACTCATAAAATGTTGTGAAAGATAATTTATCGTATTTTATTTTTATTATTATAGTATAATGGATTTTATTATACCTATAAAACTAAGAAAAAATCATAGATTTCATTAAACGATTCCATATGCAAGCTTAAATTTAAACTATAAGATCGATCAATATTATAATATTGGATCCTGATATAGAGTATAACTATATTTAAGTGAAAAATAATATAGGGAAGCATAGAATAAAGCATGAGGTCTCACATATTATAACACTATAGAAAAATGGTGTAATATAAAGATAGAACATATTGGTGAAAAACATGATAATGATTTTTATTATAGAGAGTGAGATTCTCAATACTACTGTAAAGGGGTGGAATAATTAGATATGTATACACAAAACTATGATTTTTTTAGTCTTGAAGAGAAAAATACATCTTATTAGATATGTCAAGAATTAAGGTCAACACTTAAACACTTTGGAATGTTTTGATGAAAATGTTATTTTTGAATGAGTGAACTAAGGAAATATGATGATAAAAAAGATGAAGGAATATTTAATGGCTTATCTACCAATATTAAACCGTAATGATTCATCAAAAAATGTTGAAAAATATTGTAGATATTCATTATGTAAAATTGGTCACAAGGAAAGAATAAATAAAATATAAAAAACTATATTTCAGAAGAATTTTGTGATAAAGAATATAATGTTCACTAAAATTATGGAGGTCATTAATGTACTAAATAATAATATGATTTTGAGGTTGATTTAGAAGAATAATAAGTTTTAAAATAGATTTTTCATGAACTCATAAGAGGAGTATATTAGATAAGATTGATGAATCAAGTATAATTGGTGATAAATATACTCCAACATAAACCCAAAGCATGGGGAATATAGAACACATTACTCTATTATCTTAGGTGGAGCCAACATAATTTAAATAAGTAGAAAATTATAAGTCATGGTACAAGTCCATGAATGAAGAGTTATCCCAAATATTGAAGAACCAAACATGGGATTTCATAAAGAAACAAATGATAATAATGTCACCAAAATGATGCGGGTACTCAAGAACAAGTATGATGATCATGGGAAGGTGATTTAGAATAAATTGATACTAATTTGAAATGTATATATGCAAATAAAATCACATTATTTAGATAAAAGTATACCACAAAATATGATATATGGTTTGATAAGACTCTTATTTGTTGTGGTAATTCATTATTTTGAAAGATGTTAGGTCCCGCATTAGAGAAAAAAATATAAGAGTATGGATGAATTTTCAATATTAAACCTATTAGAATAATTTAAAAAAAATGTGGAATTTCGTGTATAATTATAAATACAAATATACTACAACATAATTAGATTAGTGGGTGTTATGAGTAAAATAAGAAAATAAATAAACAAGTGAGCATAAGAAATTTATAGTAGTTCAGATAACAAAGATGCTACATATTTTCTTAAAAACCTCAAACCTAAAAGTATTCATATCCATTAAATATAGATTTTCTCATCAATGTAACATTGAACTATGACTTAAAAATACATTTTTTACATGATGTAGCCTCATGTTACTTCTTTATAGAGAGTTCATCAATGAAATGTAATGTTTCACATCCTTCCATGAAAATTTATTGGCACCATGTAATATTCTATGAAATCTCCACTAAATATTCTTCTTATAATGTAATGTCTGGTTTCATCTCAAAAATATGATATTAAAATATCGTATCATTATGTTAACCCAAAATAAGATACAATAATCAAGACTTTCATCCATGATCTCATTCGATCATCCATTAAACACTTTGAAATCACTTTGAATATCATTTTTACTATCTAATAATTATTATTGAACTGATAGTCTATAGTGAACAATTCTAATAGCATTTAAGTATATTAAAATATCAAAATGATAAAGGAAGAGATTATCACTAGGTAAATTACACTAGTTTCAACTTTGTAAACTTTGTTTTATCCTTTAGGTGGGATTATCTCAATAACATATCATATGGTGTATTCAAAGCATATCATTGGAATTGGAAGAATTTTCATTGACTTAGAGATAGGATGTTGGTAACTGTCAAAATATAAGGGTTAACCTGTAACATTTGTTCTTCCAGAGAGGGAATGTGAAGGATCAATTCAAGGACCCATTTTACATGCATTATAGTATCTGAAACAGTCAAAACACAAAGAGTGATAGCCTTCTAGATGATCACTTCTGATATAGATTTAATCCTTTAAAACTAAACTGATATATAGAAATGGTCATGGATCTAAAATTACTTATATAAAATCTAAATATACACATATCATAGAACCAAAATACCATATATAATACATAATATAAATAGTATACACACAATTAATTATTTAAATAATTTAAACACAAAAAATAAAATACTAATTCACATGAATAAAACACTTAACATAAATATAAAAGATAAAACTACATTAAACATAATAAACCATAAAAATTCACATGAACATAATTAATACAAATAAAACATATAATCAATCTAATAACTCAATTGAGGAACAATAAACTATAAAAACACTTAAAACAAAGTTCCAAAGAGACACTCAATATTCTAACCCATTTTGATAATTAAAAACCCTAAACATGCATCCTTTTTTTAGAAAAAAAAAGTAATATCATGAAGAGTATATCATTCTAGAATTAAAGTACATAGTAAATAAATTCAATTATATTACTTGGAAATTATAAGTAATATAGTAGAATTCCTCCCCATATATTAAATACTTAATTGCAGTAAACAACAAATGATTCTAAATAATAATAAAATACATTCCAATAATGGACTAAAAATTTAAAATAAATTATCAAAACAAAAATCAACACCCTTTAAATTTATACATTATATCAAGGAATACGAATTTTTAAGGAATACAAAAATTATAATAGTAATATATACTCACTTTAAATTAAATATTTGTCCTCTATAAATGATAGTAAATTGAATAATCATCATGTGAAATCCTCATACATAAAGATGTTATATTCATTAACCGAGGAATAAAGTTAATTATATTAAATGAATTAATAATGTATTTTCAATGAATTTAACCATTAAAGTTTTTCATATTCCATTAAACTATAGGGTAAAATATTAAATACATGGTCACTGGATAAAATAAAATCTTTAATATTATCTCTTTCCAACATACATGGTGGTGAAAATATAAGGGTAAGCATTTTTTTTCATTCCAAACATACTTAGCTGGGTATGTAGACTAGCTTCGATTCAACTGAATTTGAATAATATTCTTTAGGAACCCATGTTGTAAAAGGGTTAGTAGTTTTATCATTTAAAGTAACCATAGAAATAAAATCATTCTTGTGACCAAGATATTGAAAAAACCTTGAAGAACAGTCACTAACATAATGTCCAAATAAACCACATTTAAAAAAATTACAGCAAAGTAATATACCTTTTTATTTATTTTATTACATCCAATTAAATTGATAAAATAACCAACCTTTACCTTTGAAAAAAAATCCATACATTAGATTTTTCAACAAATATATTTCGTATATAATTTCCATTGAGTCATTCCTTTACTTTACATTATCCTTCTAAATAGATTCATGATTGTAAAAAACATTATCCTTAGTGCTTGAATAATAATTTCTCACCTTATCATTCTCATCCTTTAACTTCTCATTCTATTCTTTAAGATTTGAAACTTCAGTATCAACACAAATTTTCTCATTAATCAAATTCTCATTTTTCTTCATGAGTTTCTTATACATATCTAAGATATTGAGAATATCCTTTTGATATTTATCAACTATTTCATTCAACTCTTCTACACCTGGATTATCAAAAATCAAATCAATGATAGAATCAGAATTGAAATCAAAATCCTCATTTATATTTTCTATCAAACAAATATTTTAATTTTCATATATGAATTCTTTACTTAAATTAAAATCCTCAGTACTTCTCCAACCTATGTCTAATTCCCTTTTTTTCTTCCATACTGATCTTTTTGTCCTTGCTTTGATTTTTTAACCTTGTAAAATTATATTAGATGCTCTAATAACCTGAATTTATATAAATGAAATTCAATTTATGAGTGAATAAATTCATTATTAAGTAATATAGTTATGGAAAATATATACACTACTTTGGTTATTTTGTACCAATTATAAAATATATTCTATCATATTTAAAATACCAAAAAGGGTCTTAATTACTGATAATATAGATGATGTACTTTGACCGATAATATTAGTATATATTAATGATTATAATAATTTCTAATTTTCATAGACAGAAGGAGTTATAGCCTTGAACAGTAGGATTGTACCCTTTGAATCCCATTTATTAGGGTTTCTGAGGGATATGGAATCAATATGATTTCCCCTTGACTAATCCCAAGCAAAAATTCAACAACTAAAGAAATAATGATACTATTTATAATAGAAGTTCAAATTATTGAGATCACATCCCAAACAATGTTTTTCAAACCACCCCCAAAAAATCCCCACTATCACACACCGTATTATTAATGAATTTGATGGTGAAATAATGGGTTATGTATCTACAACCTATCATTATGAATTTATAAATGTTCCTTTTTAATAAAATAGTGATTATATTTATCTTTTTTTCTATTACTTTATAAATGAGTATATAATGAGTTTATAAAAATTTGATTTTGATACAAATAAATAAAATTGTATCTTTTTTATAAATATATAGTTTCAATTATGACACCCTTTGATAATTCAAAAAAACTAAATAAATTTTATCATAATAAAATATAAAATAATATGTACATAAACATAATTTATATAATAATTTAAATAAGTTCAATGTTATTTTTATAAGGTTCTAAAAGCTATTAGTGTCATAGAAACTAGTATTTTTAGAAAATAAGGATTTTTATTTAAAAGTGAAAATTATTATATTTAGAAAAAATGATAAAAATAAATATATTTTTTTGAAACTAGTATATTGAAATTATCCAATGCTTATTTATCCATAATTTTCTAATACAGTATAATTTCTGGGTAAAAATTAAATACATAATAAATATACAGAATGTATTATGACATCATAATAGCCCAAAGTGATGAAATAACAACTATAAAAGGCATCCATAACCCAATAAATATTTACCATTTAAAATAATGTGTTTTTAATTTACTTAATTAATTTTATAGACTTTAATGTGTTTTCCAAAACCTATATTATATTTTAAGGTTTTAAAATAAATTCTTGTTAAACATGAATCACTTCTATATCACCAATGAAATTAATTTAATGAGTTTTTTTCTTAAGATTATTAAATAATGAAAATCACTCCTCTTTGGTAGAAACTAGGTAAAAATATATGGTATGGTTTGTGGTTTTGGTTTAATGTATTGTATAGAGTTCAAAACCTATGTTTGGAAATTAATATAGAATTCCCCCCTCTTTTTATTTAAATACCCACATACTCCCACTCATCTTCACAAAAAAATCCTTAAGCATGAATTTAAACTCCCGACCCCTCTATAAATCCCTCCCAGGGTGTTCCCAATCACTTAAAAATATTCTCAAAAGATTTTAGTAGTTCCCTCCCGAGGTAAGGGATCCCATCCACCACCTCTATATTCAAGTAATTTATTTGAATTATTCCATTTTTATTTCCAATTTTCCATGTTCTAATGTGTTTAAAAATATCTCTATATTGTCCTTATAATCTCTATGTAATTATGTACCACCTTTCGTTTTCATTAAACCCTTCTTTGAATCATTATGTGCACATGTTTTGATGTCGAAATTATCCCATAATTTTCATTGATAAGAATTTTCATAGTATATACCCATCCCCATTTACACTAAAGTTTATTAACCTAGATGTACTTATTCTCAATTTATTTGGGTCTTCCATGTATTTATACCATATTCCTTAATCATAGGATTAAAATTTATTGATAGTTTTCTTGTGTTTTATGATCTATATGGCACACAAGTTCATGTACGTGATAGGAATGTGATGGGTGTGCTCACACTTGTATATCCCTCCAATGTATTGGTTAATGTTTTTATCTCATGATATCCCATTTATAGTTCATAGGAGGTTATCCTAATAACATTATTTTTTGATGTCTTATCATTTATCCTTGTCATGGGATTATAATGTCATGTTTTATGTTGTTTTCACATTCCTATGTTGTGTTCATATTGTCATATTATATTATGTTTCAATGATAATGTTAATTATTATCATCCATTTTATGTCACCTTGATATAACTGTTTACTAACATGTATAACTCTAATCATGTTATTCTTTGATTATTACCTTAATGGGCATTATAGATCACCAATTTCTTATGTGTGTCCCCAAGTTATCCTATACATATTTAGAATAATGATGGAATTTTAAGAGCATGTTAAGGAGTTTTAAATAATTTCATTGTATCCCTATTTCATATTAATATTTTTTTATCTAATTACCCAATGAAACTAGTCATTTCTATCTCCTATTATTTTATTAAGTGTATATTTATGTAATAAATCATTAATTAAGGTGAATTAAAGATATGGGTTGTTGTAGTTTGTATCAGATGAAAGTATTGTTATTTTTGGTGATTATTATTAGAAAAAAATTATTAAAATCCTTAGGGAAAACAATATAAAAAAATTAAAACATACCAAAATTATGGTAAAATATAAAGTGAGTGGTTTCCAAGTAATAAAATCTATATCTAGATACTACAAGTGGATATGGATCTAGAACAGTTGTACCTGTGGGTAATAACCCTGAAAAGGGATCATTAGGCCTAATCATCACCTAGTGTTTAATAATGTGGACTTTTTTCACACCTAGTTTTACACTCCATAGGGATATGCCTTGGTAAATTCACAAGATCCTTATGAACCATTATAATGGGAATTGAAATGCCCCCAAAATTTTATCTTATAAAATAGACCATGGATAGATTAGATTAAAACTTAAAATTCATAGTCTGAGGAATATATGTCATTTCTATGTTAACCCTTTAAAATTCACAGTTTTCTTTTTATAAGTTTAATAGTTTTAAAATTATAATCCTTAATTTTCCCTAAATTTTAGACAATGGATGAGAATAGGAGGAACCAAGTCAACAATCAAGGTGATGAGCAATGTACTAACTATCCAAATGATATTCCCACCAAAATGAGAGTAAGATTTGGGGACTTCATGATAATAATTTCTCAATTAACATCAGTTTTTAATAGAGAATTAAATAAGGGGAAAATCACATCCCATTAATATAGAGAAAGTTGCAATTGAAACCTTTATGCATAAAAGGCATCTAACCTTCAGTGGATCTTTTGATCCCTTAATAATAGAAAAATGGATAAAATCCATTGAAAATATATTCTCCATCCTTCAATGATCTAAGTAAGAGAATTTCATCTAAAATATTTATTTTATAGAGTGAGAAGCTACTCAATGGTGGGTATTCATAACAAATATGATGCCTTAGAATAGATCGAAGCAATGGAGTGGAAAGAATTTGAAAATGTTTTTTGATAAATATTTTCCTCACACTCTTATACATAAAATAGATATGGAGTTACTTAACCTCAAGAAAAAGGATGATGAATCCATCAAGACGTATGAGGTGAACTTCACTAGACTTGCACGATACGCATTCATCTTGTGCATTGACCCAAAAGTAATTTTTACTACTTCTTGGGTGGGATAAAGTTGATTCTATAACAATATTTTTAAATTAAATACTTTGATAGTTGTGTTGAAATTATCAAGTGTCCCATAAAAGTTGAAATGGAAACTAGTGGATCTAAATGGTCTAACAGGTTAGGAGATAGGAAGTAAATAATGCATTTAAATTACGATAATGTGATGGAGAAATATCACAGTGGAAAGAAGGTCAAAATACCACTAGTAAAAAGTGTGGGAAAAATTATCTTAGAAATTTCTTAAAGGATGAAAGGACGTTATTTAGTTTTGGAAAATAAGGGAATATAGATAGTAAATTCTTATGGGATAAACCAACTAATGTGATAAAAGATAGGAATTCTCCAGTAAACATGTATCCCATTGTCCAATTTTCAATTTAAAAGAATATGAAAATTATGTGAATCAGTTCATAAGATAATGGTTTTTCAATATTACTAACAACACTAACATTTATGTCCTACAGAGAAAGGGAGAGATTATTCCATCACAACTACTGAGGTGGATCACTACAATGAAGTGGTGATAGGTACACTAGTTTTTCATTCAAGGGTAGCAAACATACTTTTTTATTCCAGTTCTATGAATTATTATATGTCACCTATGTTTAGTAAAATTATTCAAACACCACCTTAATACATAGAAGTCGAGTTACCAATGAATATGGAAAATGGGTCAATTATTACATCCCAAGCATATAAATCATCCCCTATTAAAATTCGTTGTCTGAACTTCCTAGAAAACCATGACTTTGGGTATGGATAATATTCCCTTATATTTATCCAATATAAATTGTTGAGGGAAGGAAATAAACCTCCATATCTTGAATCACCATCCAATTCTATAAAAGTTAAAGGTAGAGGATAAAACTCCTTTGGTATCACCATATCAATCATGAATATCATTACCTTATGAGTAATTATATATATCTCAACTGATTAAGACTAAGTAAAATATCATCATTGAATAAATTCCCATTATAAAGGAATACACTAATGTGTTTCTTGAAGAATTATTTGGTCTTTCTCCTTCTTGTGAGATTTAATTTTCAATCTACGTTATACCAATAGATTTTCTAATGTATAAGACTCTATATAGAATGGTATATGTTAAATATAAAGAAACAAAGAAGAAACTATAATATAATCTAGATAACGGGTTTATATTCCCATGTTCTTCATCATGGGGTGCACTAGTCCTTTTCATCAAAAATATTGATAGTTCAATACTCTTATACATTGATTATCATGAGCTCCAAAAATCATGACAAATAGTAGGTATAATTTTCCATATATAGGTGACTTTTTTATCAGATATATAGAGCCTATAACTTCTCCAAGGTGGGTCTTCGATCGGGATATTATCTAGTAAAGGTAAATAAGGTGGGAATCCATAAGAATGGTATTTTTACAAGGTATGGACACTGTGAGTTCATAGTGATACTATTTGGACTCATTAATTATCTATATATATTCATTTACTTAATGAATAGATAATTTGAGGATTACCTCCAAAAAATTGGTAGTCATTATAGATGATATTCTTATCTACTCCAAAATCCTTGGGGAACATGAGATGAATTTGATCAATGTATTGAAGATCTTATTAAAGGAAAACTTATATGAAAAGTATATTAAATATAAATTTTGTATGGATATGTTAATATTATTGGAGGATATTATCACCAACAAAGGGATATCCAAATATCCTTCAAACACAAAGGCAATTAAAGGGTGTCCCAGACCAACATCTTTGATGGAGATACATAGTTTCTTTGCATTAGCTGGGTACTATGGTCGGTCATTTAGAAACTTCTCATCAATTTCAATCCCAATAATCAAGATAAATTCAATTGAAGTGAATATGTTTTGTTCTAATGAATGAAAATATTGATTTAAAGAGTTAAAAAAGACACTAATCACTTTTCATGTGCCCTAGTGGGGAAGTATTTGTGATCTATAGAGATAATTCCAAAAATGGATTGGTTTTTTAACTCATAATATGTGACAAATTGATAGCATATGGCTCCTTCCAACTAATGATACATTTGAAGAAATACCCAACCCATGATCTGTAGTTGGTTGTAATGATCATCACATTGAATATTTAGAAACATAAAATATATAAGGAGAATTTTTACATATATACATATCATAAAATCCTCAACTATATATTAACACAAAAGGAGATCAATATTTTCCAATGAAAGTGGTTAGATCTTATCAAGGATTATTATTATTTAATATATTACTATCATGGGAAGGTGAAAAAAGTAGATATGCTCGGAGTATAAAGGGCCTTGAAACCCTATCCATGATGAGGATTTAAAAGGCTCTGATATTGTTGTACATGTAGAGGATTAACATGTGAATAATAATGTATGTTTATTCTTCCATGCTCAAATAGATTCTCAACCATCCATTCTTCATAGTATTAAGGAGGCCCAAAAAGAAAATGAGGTTCTATAAAAAAATGGTAGTGAATATTTTAGAGATAAATTTTTCTATTGATGGAGTTATAAGTTTTGGAACCCAGATATGTGTCCCAGAAATACTAGTTCTAAAGGGGGAACTTTTGGATGATGTTCATAGATAATCCTTCTATATTCATCCAAGAATCAATAAGATGTATAGTGATATAAAGCAAAAATTCCAATGGGACAACGTGAATAAAGATATTGTACAATTTTTATCTCAATGATGGGTATGCCAACAAGTCATCATGGGATGGAATATTTTTAAGGGTATGATTCAACCATTACCCATACCAATATGAAAATAGAAAAACATAACCATTTATTTTATTTTAGGACTCCATAGTATATATAAAGGCAATAAGGCCATCTAGTTGGTAATCGATCTCATTAAAAATTTAGTGCATTTAATTAACATCAAGGAATATTTCAATTTAAAAAAATAACTAAGGTATACATAATAGAATTTGTAATATTCCATGGAGAACTGATATCTATTGTATCCTACCAAGATCTTAGGTTTACCTCAAGGTTCTAAAGAATCCCTCAACAAGAACTAGATATGGAGCTGAGTTGTAGTACTACTTATCACAATCAGAAAGATGATAAATATAATAGAACTATTAAAACTCTAGAGGACATACTAAGATCCTGTTTAATGGATTTCCATGTATTTTTTGATCCATAACTCCCCCTATTGGAGTGATTATATAACAACAATTTCCAATATTTAAATCAAATGACACCTTATGAGGTGCAATATGGGAAGAGTTTTCAAACTCCAATATATTGAGATGAAGCTGAATAGAGGAAGATTATGGGACCTGATTTATCTAAGATATGATAGAGATGGTTTAAAACATTCAATTTCATATGAAATTTGCATAAAATTGATGGAAACTTTATGTAAACTATCAACAATGAGACTAGGAGTTTGAGGTCAAAGATAAGGTATTCCCTCATATATCATCGTGGAAGAAAGTCATGAGGTCTGGAATGAAGGTATGTCTTATTCAAAGATACATAAGCCCCTTTTTATCCTTTATCACATTAGAGTTGAGGCATATGGACGAGCACTACCACCTAATTTATCCCAAGTACATGATTTGTTCTATACATCCCTCTTGAGAAAGTATGTATTGTGTCCCTCACATGTACTGAATCTAAAGGTGGCACCCTTCAAGAAAAAATCATTTATATGAAAATAATTTTGCGAAGATCTTAGATAGTTGAGACAATATTATACAAAACAAGACAAATCACTTGGTTAATGTGTTATGGTGAAACCGCAAGTTTGAGGAAGCAACCTGGGAACAAGAATAGGGGATAAAATAGAAGTACCCTCATCTTTTGTTAGTGTATGAAATGGAAATTTCAAGATAATAATTTATAAATGGGGGAAAATTTGGGATGGAAACATCAATAATCCATTTAAATAGAATAATATAAATAGATACCATAGAATAACGCATACATCATAGTATAAACATGATATAATAAGACTTAATCATATACATGGTATCTTAAAAAACCCAAAACATAAAAGAAAGAGTAACATGCCAATAATTACTAAATATAACTCAATGGGTAAAAAATAACAAAAATGAATCCATAAGATTCCATAGCTATGAGATCATATGTCATTCATAAAACACTGAATGAAGGTAATTAAGAAGATCCACCCTATTACAAAAGGAGATCAATATTTTCCAATTAAAGTGGTTAGATATTATCAAGGATTATTATTACTTAATATATTACTATCCTAGGAAGGTGAACAAAGTAGATATGCTCTGAGTATAAAGGGCCTTGAAACCCTATCCATGATGAGGATTTAAAAGTATCCAATATTCTTGTACATGTAGAGGATTAACATGTGTATAATAAAATTATGTTTATTCTACCATGCTCAAATAGCTTCTCAACCTTCCATTCTTCAGAGGATTAAGGAGGCCCAAAAAGAAAATGAGGTTCTGCAAAGAATGGTAGTGAATATTTTAGAGATAAATTTTTCTATTGATGGAGTTATAAGTTTTGGAACCCAAATATGTGTCCCAGAAATAACAGGGCTAAAGGGGGAACTTTTGGATGATATGCATAGATCATCCTTATCTATTCATCCAAGAATCACTAATATGTATAATGATCTAAAGAAAAACATCCAGTGGGATAGCGTGAATAAAGATATTGTAAAAATTGTATCTTAATGATGGGTATGCCAACAAGTCATCATGGGATGGAATATTTTCAAGGGTATGATTCAACCATTACCCATACCAACATGAAAATAGGAAAACATAACCATTTATTTCATTTTAGGACTCTCTAGTATATCTAAAGGAAATAAGGCCATCTAGTTGGTAATCGATCTCCTTAAAAATTAAGTGCATTTAATTTACATCAAGGAATATTACAATTTTGAAAAAATAACCAAGATATACATAATAGAAGTTATAATATTACATGAAGTACTAATATCAATTGTATCATACCAAGATCTTAGTTTTACCATAAGGTTCAAGAGAATCCCTCAACAAGAACTAGATATGGAGATGAGTTTTAGTACTACTTTTCACAATCAGAAAGACGATAAGTCTGGTAGAACAATTAAAACCCTATAGGATATACTAAGATATTTTTTGATGGATTTCCAAGGATTTTCGGATCCACAACTCCCCCTATTGGATTTATCATATAACAATATTTTCCAATTATGAAATCAAATGACACCTTATGAGGTGAAATATGGGAAGAGTTTTCAAACTCCAATATTTTGAGATGAAGCTGAATAGATGAAGATTATGGGACCTGATTTATCCAAGATATGATAGAGAAGGTTAAAAACATTCATTGTTATATGAAATATGCATAACATTTATGGAAATTTTATGTAAACTATCAACAATGAGACTAGGAGTTTAAGGTCAAAGATAAGGTGTTCCTTCATATATAACTTTGGAAGAAAGTCATGAGGTCTAGAATGAAGGTATGTCTTATTCAAAGATACATAAGCCCATTTTTATCCTTTATCACATCAGAGTTGAGGCATATAGACTATCACTACCACATAATCTATCCCATGTACATGATTTGTTTTATGCATCCTTCTTGAGAAAGTATGTATTGTGTCCCTCAGATGTACTGAATCTAGAGGTGGTACCCTTCAATAATAAATCATTTATATGAAAGTAATTTTGTGAAGATCTTAGATAGTAGAGACAATATTATACAAAACAAGACAACTCACTTGGTTAATGTGTTATGGTGAAACTACAAGTTTGAGGAAGCAACATGGGAACTAGAATAGGGGATAAAATAGAAGTACCCTAATCTTTTCTTAATGTATGAAATGAAAATTTCAAGAGAAAAATTTATAAATGGGGGAAAATGTAATGATTTAATTTTTTATAAATTAAATTCCCTTTGTTAATGAATAAATGACTTATTAAGTAATATAGTTATAGAAAACACATGTACTATTTGGGTTATTTTGGAATAATTATAAAATATAGACCTTTTAATTTAAAATAACATTAATAGTATTAACCATTGATAATAAATTAATTGTATAGTTACTAATACTATTAGTATATATTAAGGGTTATGATAAAGTAAAATTTTCATATATAGAATGAACGATGGCCTTAACTAGTAGAATTGTACCTTATAAAGCCCATTTATCAGATCCTCTGAGGAAAATGACATCAATGGGATTTTTACTTGACCAATACCAAGATTAAATTCAATAAATAATGCACAACTGAAATCATTTATGGGATAAGTTCGTGCTTATCAAGATCACATCCCAAACCATATTTTCCAAACCACCCCAAGAAATCCCCACCATTTCACAATTTATCCTTAGGATGCACACAAATGTAAAAATGGTTTATTTATCTCGACACCAATAGTATGAAATTTTGTATTTTCATTTTTAATATTATAATGGTTAAATTTATCCATTTCTTATTAATTTATAAATTATTATATAATTAGTTTGGTAAAAATAAAATATTGATATCAAAAAATCAAAAATAGTATTTTTATAAAATATATAGTTTGAATTACGAACCTCTTTAGATAATTCAATAATTTTTTATATAAATGTTATTTAAAAAAATAAAAAATAATATTTATTTAAAAATAATTGATAATATAATTTAATGAAGTCCAATGTAATTTTTATAAGGTTCAGAAAGATGTTGGTGTTGAAAAAACTAGTATTTTTTTGGTAAATAAGGATTTTGATTTAGAAGAAAAAATATTCATATTTTTAAAATTATGTTGATAAAATAAATATTATTTTTTAAATATTTTGTTTGAAATTATCCAATGATGATTTTTTCATAATTTTTCAGGACTTTTTAATTTTTGGTTAAAATTAAAAATAGTATAAATATATGGTATGAATTATGACATAATAGTAGCCCAAAAGTGTTGTAATAAATAATAAAAATGAATCCATGAAAAAATAAGGATTTACCTTTTAAAATAATTTTTTTATGTGATTTTATTAATTTTAAAATCCTTTAATGAATCCTCTAAAACCTATATTATATTTTATGTTATTAAGATCAATTATTTATAAATATTACTCACTTCTACATCACCAATGGTATTAATTTAAAGATTTGGGTTATTATCCTTACAAAATAAATAAAATCACTCCGATTTTTTCAAAACCATGGGAAAACCATGGTATGGTTTTTGGTTTTCATTAATTTATTGTACTGAGTCCAAAATCTATGTTTGGAAATTGATATAGAAATCACTTCTCTTTCGCTACAAATATCCACCCAACCATCCACTCGACAATACAAAAAACCCATTGATAATAAAATTAATCTTCTTATACTGCTATAAATACCTCCCAAGGTGTTCCCAATCTCTTAATAATATCTTCCAAATCTTTTATAAGTTCCCTCACAAGGTAAGGAATCATATCCTCCTCTTTATTCGAGTAATTTATTTGAATTATACCTTTTTATTTCTAATTTATCATGTTTTAATGTGTTTTACACATCCCTATATTATTCTAATGATTCTAAAGTAATGGTATATCGCTTTTAACTCTCATTAAGCCCATATTTGAATCATTATATACACCTGTTATTCTACTAAAATTATTATATGATTTTCCAAGAAAACATTTTCATAATTAATACTCATCCCCATTTTTACTCAGGGTATTCATCTAGATATATATATCATTAATTAATTTGGTAATTATATATTTTCAACTCACATTCCATAAATATGTGATTAAAATTTATTAATGTTTTTCTTATGTTTTATGATCTATGTGGAACTCAAATTCATGTACAAGATTTGAATATGATGAGTGGGTTGGGAATTATATCTCCCTACAATACTCCCGGAAATTCTTTCATTATATAAGATACCATGTATTGTGCATGGGTGTTTATCCTAATGACGCTATTTTATGATTTTATAGTTCTTATATTTGACCTAAGTTTATGATGTCATGTTTTATGTTATCTCCAAATTATTATGTAGCCTTGATGTTATATATCATGTTTCAATGATCATTTTTATGATTCTCACCCCTTTTATTTTATCTTGATATGCCTCTTGACAAAAATTCACTACATTAATCATGTTATTACTTGATTATTCCATTACTTAGTTTTATAGATCACCCATTTTTTATGTGAACCCCTTGGTTATATCATGTAGTTTTAGAAGAATGACAGAATTTTAAGAGCTTGTTAGGAAGTTTTAAATAATTTTGTTTGTATCCCAATTTTAATTTATTATGTTTTATAACTATTTACCCAAATACACTAGGCCTTTCAATATTATAGGTTTTTATTAAGTGTATATTTATGTAAAAATACATCAATTAAGGTTTATTAATGATATTAGTTTTCAATATTATGACTTGGCTTCTTGCATTCATAAAAAATAATATCTTAATTAGAATTCAATATTGTGTTACCTTTCATATAATCTATATTACACATTATTCTAGCTCTTCTATATTTTATCTTATTTTCTTAGTCTTTTTTAATAGTCTTATCAATTTTATTCAACTCATGAGTGTCATTAATCTATAATCCATTAAAACAACAATTAGTAGAAACAAAATTCATAGGTGTGAAATCTATAGCATGTTTTTTGTAACTGGATTCATTATCAATATCCTTCAATTCAAGATCATATTTTAAAATTGATCTGATAAGATAATCCTTAATGTACTGATTTAAATCCATAATTTCTTCAATCATGTGATTTTTGGAATTCAAATTCTTAGTTAATCCTCAAATAATCCTATCAATAATCACATAGTTATTTATAGTTTCTCTAAGATCATTCATGTTTATCATGATATTATTAAACCTACAATACATCTTATTAAATATTTCATGATCAGGCATTATAAATTCTTTAAATTCATCTTTTTGGATGCGAAGATTTGTTTTCTACAACTTCTCAATTCCATAATGAGTGATGTGTAAATTTCACTAAATGTTAGTAGTAGATTTATAAGAAGAAATATGTCTATAAAAGATTTTAATAATATGAAGATAAAAATACTTAATAAATTTTTAATTCAATATTTATTTAGTTTCATTATTACAAACCATTATATCAAACTCCCATTTAAGTATCTTATAAGTTCTCAATATATAGTCTAGTAATCAATAATTATATTATTTAAAAATTCCTCCACTGTATCCTTCTAATAACTATAGCCATTAGCATTTAAATATAGTGGTCTTAGTAGATTTCAGTCACCATTAATATCTTAAATTTCCATAATTGAGAATATATTTCTATTAGTCTCATTAATGACTAGAATATAGATTAGAAAAAAATTATAAATTTTCCCAATAGATTAGAAATCAAAGTAAAATATATCCCAAAAGAAGACCCTAATATGATATGAACTATTAGTAAAAAAAATTGTAATAAATCTAAAATATCATAAAAACGGTATTCCCTGATCCAATTATTATATTCCATTATAGAGATGGAATAGGATAAGAGAGTGGTGAGTTTTCAATATTATAACTATTATATTAATTCAGAAAGCAATGTGGACTTTTATGGATAATGAGAAATAACAATTCAAGCATATATATTAAGAGTAGTATATATTCATATTATAAGTAGAAAAGAAATAAAAAATAGTAAATAAGGAATCTATAATAACTTGTATCAAAAAATACTATATCTACTTTTTACACACACAAAACCAACAGTATGGATATCTACTACATATAGCCTTTTACACAAGTTTAGACCACACCCAATATTTTACATGGGATAAGACCTAACTTGTAATTTCTAAGAGTAATCATAAATTATTACCTTTTACACACTTGGAGTTACAACCCCAATAGTAACTTTTTAATTCATATAGGTGGACTCCAATAATTTACTTTTTGATTAGGAATTTATAATAAAACACATAGTTTTTAATGGAATTATTACTAGTGATTGAGTGGTGATTAAAACTCGATGAATAAATTTTCAAATATTTAATAGATACAAAATAATGAAATATTAAAACAAGGATAACAATGAATGTCAAAGATAAGTTATATTGTAGAATAGTTAAGATTTGGCTATTTAGTATTGATATATAACAATTTATCTTTTATAAATCTAGTATAGCCTCAACAAATCAAAATGGATATGTGTAGAATAATGTAACTTTGCAATTTATCAACACTTATATAACTCATATTTGAATTCTCTATTCGGATTCTTCTTTGCTTTAGAATTTTTATATATGAACATAAATTTATAATAAATTTGGTTTAACCTTGATGATTATTGACTCTAATTTAATCAAAATTAAATTTATGTGGAAAATCATTAATTATCATCATGCACTTATAATTTAACAATTAAAAATATATAGATATAATATCATTACTTGTATTTTGAATATTTTACATCATCTATCTAAATTAATACCATGCTTTCCATTAATAAATAATTCTCATAAGATAATATTCTGGGTAAAGTTATTAAAATAGTTTTATCATCAACATAACCTTCAGATATTACTTATCAATAAATTTTTTACATGACGTAACCTCACATTGAATCTTTATATACCATTCATTAATGCAACATAATTTCATGCATCCTTCCATGATAATATGTTCGAACCATATTGAATAATATGACATATCACTATAATATATTTTCTATAATAAAATGTATCATTATATCTTTGAAATATGATAATCAGATATCATATCATTGAGTTACCCCGGAGACATATAAAAAAATCAAGACTTTCATCCATGATCTCATTTGATCATGCATCAAACACTGTAAAAGAAATTTCAATAGCATTGTTAGTATCTATGAATGATTAATCAACTAATAATCCAAATTGAAATAAAAAAGATAACATTTTATTAAATTGAAATATTAATATAATTAATAACTAGAGTATCATAATGATAAATACATTAGATCTGACATTGTAAGATCCCATTAGTCCTCTAGATGGATTTAGCTAAAAAATGTATAATCTAGTGGCTTTGTAGCATTCCATTAGTGTTGGAGAAATTTGTTTGTCTTCTAGATGATCCATTAGACCCTCTAAAAATATTAGGTTTCACCTGCATCTTTTTTTATTATAGATATGACGTGTAGAGGATCATCTCAAGGATGTATTTTTTTAGACGTTATAGTGTGAATAACAGGTACAACATCCATTATTCTAATATTATAATGTAGATTAAAGTCATGACCTATTATTCAATCATCGTAATTCATGATTAAAATATTCTAACATATAAATTGTCTCTTTGTAAAATATCTAACATAACTCATCGAGTAATAGTCTTTTGGTTTGTCTCTCCTTGCATTTCTTCAAATCTTCTAAACTAAAATAACATAGTGAATTTGACATAGATTTAAAAATCCTTATATAAAATTCAAATATACCTATATCATTGAACCAAAATACAATAAAAAATACATAATAAAAATAATATAAACACAATTAACTATTTAAATAATTAAACACACATAAATACAATAAATAATTATCATGCATAAAACACTTAACATAACTGTAACAAATAAAAACAATATTAAACATAATAAACCATAATAACACATATGAAATTAATTAATATAAAGAAAATATATAATAAAGATAATAACCAAAGTGAGGAATAAGAAATAATCAAAACATATAAGCTAAAGTGGAAATGATCAACTCAAAATTTGATTTCTAAAATGGATATGAAGATGGTATTATTGAATAGAGTGCTCAAGGAAGAAGTTTACATTGAACTACCGGTGGGATTTTTAATTGATAATGATGAATCAATAATGTATATGTTGAAGAAATAATTATATTTATTAAATCAAGAACCTTAATATTTCTATGCTCATTTAGAAACTTATTTAAAGATGTTATATTTCCAAAGAGGTGGTTTAGATTAAAAGCTATATGTGAAATCAACCAAATAAGAGAAGATCAGGGTACTGATCTATGTCTGTGATGTCATATTCGGTAGAAGTGAGAAGAATTCAATGGAGGTGTTTTAATAGTGATGAGATCTAAGTTTGATATATTTATGATTAGAGAGATTATATATTTTCTTAAGCTGAAAATGAGTCAAAATAATGGAAATACATTTATTTATCAGGAAAGAAATAAATGAGAGTTATTTAAGAAGTCTGAGATGTATTTATAAAAATACTATTAGAAGATTCGTGTATTTAGTAGCAATAATGTTGGACATTATCTATGATAATTTTTATGTCCCGGTTTTAGATTAATCTAAAGAAGGATCATCTCATGACTATTAAACTGATAATGAGGTATGTTCAAGGTACTCATAACAATGTTTTAGTGTTTAATTTATGAACCAACCAGGATTTGAAAACATTTTTGGATATAGACTAGGCTCGAGATGTTGTGGATAAAAAAACATTGAGTGGGGAGCTTCCATTTTTGGGATCAAGTGTATTGGATGGATAAGAAATAAGTCAATGGTTATTTCCTTTAGTGTGGTTAAATTAGAGTTAATTTATGCTAAAAAGTAATTTACAAAATTTCATTAGATAAAGAAATAATTGGAGGATCTTGGTGAAGAAGTGAATGTGTTGATGTTGATCCATTGTGATAAAAATTGTGATATAGTTGGAAAAGAATCCAGTATAGCATTAATTCATAAAGAAAATTTTGATTCTATATAACTTTACTAAAGATAAGGGGGATCATGGAGTGATCAAGATAGAAAATTATTGAATAAATTAATAAGTGGTGGATATTTTTTAAAAAACATGATCACACTAGTGTTTGATAAGCATTGGTTGAAGCTTGGTGCTCAACCATCTCCCACTGCCTAAGCTGGTTTGAAAATTTCCCATCTCCCTCTATGTATTTAATATTTATCATGGTTATTAAGTACTTGATAGGTCTTAATTCTTTAGGTTTATTATGTAAATGGAATAATTTAGAAGAGTTGGTGAATTTCAGAGTAAAAAATTCTCTTTGACATATCAGGGAGAATTTGATAGATTTTTTGGAATAAAATAAGGGGAGTTGAAATTTATGGGGTTTGTTAAGGATGAATGAAAGGAGAATTTTTTGGGTCCATGACCACCTTTTAGTAAACCACTACAGGACACACCAGCAGTACTTCACTGGGTAGAACCAAAATCTCTATAATGAACCCAAAACTATAATTCCTAGAAACTAGAAGACAAGAACACTCATGTCACCACACCATAACATAAAACCTCAAAAGGCAAAAAAACGAAATATTAGATGGAATGATTAAAAAACAATGCATAAAAATATCATAATAGAGATAATATGGCTCATAATTATGTACTTCTCCGTGAGGGACTACTACTTTACTTTACTCAATGTAAAGGTAGATGATTACAATGCATATTACAGTAGTCATATTGTGATAACACTTTAGTATATTAGATCTTTTCCAATGATTCTAGTGTCCACTTTCGTCCTATATTCATGGGTCATAATCCATTTAATCCAATCATCATAGACAAACCATTGATTTTTAAATGATCCCACCACCTCAACAGGATCATTTAAGTATTATTCCCCACTTCCAATTATTTCTCAAGATACCCCTCTTAGATTATCATCCCGTGATATCACTTCCAACAATACATCCTTTTACATCCTTCTAGATAAAATCATCATATAACTTCCAATGAACCAAAACTCATCCATTTTAATTATCATCATCCCATTTTAAAAATTAGAAATTAGGCCTCCAATGATTCGCCTTCTTGTGATCATAGTTTCCTCGGTTGAAAATGATTCACAAATGGATATCCCAACAATCTCCCATCTGAGGATCACTTTTTAGTATTTGTGACCAATTCCTCTCATTATCTTCCATATAAAATTTCTTTCCTCTTGAATTTATGTTTAGAATCTAAATGGTTAACCTACCATAATTTCCAGTCATCATAG
Organism: Viscum album; assembly: GCA_963277665.1. Taxonomy (NCBI): domain Eukaryota; kingdom Viridiplantae; phylum Streptophyta; class Magnoliopsida; order Santalales; family Viscaceae; genus Viscum; species Viscum album. Next base: position 1,818,171,283 of record OY728156.1, read on the forward strand.
TCTTTATTGAGAACAGTAATGCCTCAGTACTTCCATGGAAATAACCATTGTTAACATGTCCACTAAATTTAAAAATCCTTAAATATTCTGTAGGTCGAACACCTCATCCTCTAATAGATTCTTAATGAAATGATACTTTAGTTGAATTTTTCTTTACTTGGAGTGAAATATTCAGTATTTTTCAAAGTGAATCACACTTTTAGAATCATAAAATAGTATCCAATATTTATTATTTCTCCTAAGATCCTCCAACATCCATTTCATCCATATAATATCCTTACCTTTTCAATTAATTAAATGTACTCAGCTTTAATTATTAAGAGTCCTACTACCAGCCAAATATTTGATGTACATCCAACTTTCATTCCTCAAGAAGTAAACACGCTTCTAAAAGTTTATTTCATGTGTTTGAATCTCTACTAAAGTTGGAGACTACAAAACCTTACAAAAAATTATTTATTCCAAATAAAATATCCATTCTTGTGAAAAACATTAAGTAACATAAAATACACTTAATAAATTCCTAGTTATCTTTTATAGGGTTCAAAATATACCATTTTATGACTCTCACTATGTGAAAACGATCCAATAGTACATATCATGGAGTATATAAAACTGCTGACAGCAAATGCATATGGAACCAACACCATATACTCTGCCTCAACCCAATTCATAGAGACTTATCATTGATAAGTTTGAAGTGTATTACTAGGTGTGTGGACATTGTTTTTTCTTCTAAAACACTAAAAATAGATTAAATATTTTGGATGTAGTATTTTTGGTATAGTTACAAAGTACAAAACATAGGTTCCTAATAATCCACCTCCCCAAATTTCATTTCGTTGGACTGATTCCTTTTTTCTTGAAACATACAAACAAATAAAATTTTATCTCACAGATAATTTCATTCACCAAGCCTATAATAATTATTTCATTGATTTAAAGAATTATAATAATAAAAAACTTATCAATAAACTCCTTCCAATAGAAACTAATCATTTATCTATTCTAATTTCTATTCCTTTATGAAGTTGTTCCAATTCTTTGGTGTTTTCTTCAAAATGTAAAGGCTACATTTGAGTTGGAACAAAAGTCCTCAGTTCTGATGAACATGGAAACCAGATGGATAAAATATATGAATATCTTTAATTACGTCCCCATGAATGACTGAATCCTTCACATCTAACTACTCGATATTAATTCATTCTAATGAAACCATACTCAACACCACACAACTAGTCATATTCTTAACTACCAGTGAAAATATATATGGGAAACATACCCACTATTCTTGTTTAATCCCTCTCACAACCATATTTCCTAGTACCTCCTTCTACCATTTACCTCTTACTTTATCTAATAATCCCATTAATGTCATACTTATTTCTTCATGTTACGGTTTTTAGTTAGATCCCATGTTCTAGATATATGAAGTGAATCAATTTCATCACTCATAGATAACTCCCACTATTGCAAATGTTCCAAACTCCTAGCCACATCAAGGATCTCAATATATCCATCATCTATAATAAGTAATTAGTTTAAACTATCACCTTATATTTTAATAGAGTGTATATCCTTGTAATATCTCTATAATTGTCCCTATGTTTGAGTTAATTCTATTATTACATCTTTCAAACATGTAACATCTGATGTTAGAGATTCTGTAATTCTTGCACACTTTTATACATATGTCATGGGAAGCACCATCAAAACTTGAATTCTTTCTTCTAGTTACTCCTCTGATGGTATGGTGTGTCTGTTATTAACAATCCCACTAGAGTTAATATAGGATCCATAACTTCCTTATGTCTATCCATCTTATCCTTGTTTTATAATGATAATTTTAATTCATTATAAATCTCTACTTGTTTTTTATCCTTTTAGATAATCACTTCATTTAAGATCACATTTCAATTTTTAATGACCTTATAAGAGTCATTATCCCATATTATAAATCCTAATACTTTTTCACCAAAGGCAACAAAGTAAGCCTATCAATAGTTGGCCCCCATATTATCAAATTCCATATATAGAATCAATATGGGTATAGATGAGTCCTCTTAAAATTCTGAGGCCATTAAAATTTAACTTCTTTCTGAACCAATAGTTCTTATGAGGTTTTCCCCATTATAAATTATCATCTATTATAGATTAAGTACACCTAATAATTCACAACTTATATCCAAAACTCTTAATGAATCCCATGGGGATCTGCATACTACCAACCTTTTCCACCAACTTCCTTTGCATCCTCTTCAAAAATCCATTTTTTTCATAATTATAGGAATTATCTTGTCAAAAAAATTATTTTCTTCATAAAAATCTTTGAAATCCCCTTATTCTATACACATCACCTTTTTCTATCCAGAATCATTTAACCTTATAGCCATAATCCTTCTCTACCATGTCCCTCCACTAGAAAAAAGTATCAAACACCTCAAACTTGTGCCTTGAAAAGTACACCCATAAAATTCACATGGAATAATTGATGATAATAATGTAGAGGAGTTGTCCTATATGATAATTATCTAGTATCATACCCCCAAACTTTTTTTGAATGAAATCTGAATTTTTATAAATTAGAGTTTTTCCTTCCATCTAGTGGGAAACATTCCACTACTTTTTGAAGATGAAATATTTTCATGTTCTATATGCTATGATTCTGGTCTTAAAACCTCTTTATTTTCTAGGAATTCATCCCTTTCTCACTGAGGTGACCAAGATGGTAATTCTATAACATCATGGTTGTTAACTCTTTGAAATTAATTCCCCATTCGAGTGAACTCTTGAGTTATAGCATCACATCCTTCACTCCTATTTTGATGACTATGTAGCCATGTGAAATTTTCCTTAAACCATCTTCAAAAGTATCCCAGAAACATGAATTTTCATGTTTTCTAATGAAAATTATGTTCTTTCTTAACCCTTGTATGTGTTTCACATCCTTCAACTCTAGTATCCTTATATTACATATATGGAATGATAAATAACCTTTCCTCACAATCTCAAAAGAATTTTAATTCACAAGATTACACTTTCCAGGTATTCCAGAAGTATAATTCCTTATACTTCCTCACTCAAATGTTGATTGGAATGAATCTCTAGATTCTATCACCCAAGACCCCAATGAACGTTTGGTACTTAGAAGCAATCCACTATTATATTCTGATACATGATTCATAAAACCACTAATAAAATCATAAATTTTATATTTCTCCCACTTTTAACATCAATATTTCATTAGGTGTCCTTTTCTCCCACCATTCCAACATAAGGGAGCATCATCCTCTAAGATACTCGTATTGCATATCTTTATTTCTTTTCCATTCTTGTGACTTTTTCAGAAATTGGAACATCATCTACCTCCCACATTTCAAACACTCTTGGATGATGAATAGATATCCTTCCAATTAATCTCATCAATAAAGATCAGGTCTCTAACATCCATGAACTAAAATTCGACCTTTCTTCTAAAATTACTCACAGTGGTCACCATCATGCCCCAGGATTCCATGAGTTAAGAAAGTAACATCAATTACCAAATTGGTAATTAATTTTATTCCAACTAATTTATAATCAAATTGAAGTAATTAATTTGCTCAAAATATAACTTACCTTTCAAAATTCATATTATGAATAGTATTCTTAGCAAGAACATGGTGGTCATCATCGTGGGATTATCATTCATGTCAGATAAGGTCTTTATAAGTTCTATTGTTGTGTTCACTTCTCAAATATTATGCACAATATTATAGGAAAGTAAAAAAATCACATTGAACCAAGTGATTTATTTTCCAACCACTCCCATCCTTACACTTCCATATCTTCAATCTTGGTACCAATCAACTGAAGATCAAAGTCCTTCTATATAAGTAAATCCTCCATCTGCATCTTCAAAAAAACTAAAATATATTCTACTGAACTACTCCACCCAGACCTTACTCTCAACCATCGCTATCCCATAGGAAATTTTTTTCTCTGTATAATTTCAAAAAAAACATAAAGATGATAGTTCTAAGGACTATTTACTAATGTTCTACTACAAGATAGAGCATATAATTTTGTTACTAAACCAAGCTTTGAAAAACCTATACCGGTGTATGACCATCTAGAAACACTTATACATTGAACTATGATGCCACTTGTTGGGCTTATGTACACCTTCCAAAAAACTATCAAAAGAAACACTACTGAAACTCCATTAGGTGGAAAAACTCTAAAATAAACCCCATACTATGAAGCTTGGAACAAGGAAAATAAGCACATACAAGTCACCACACCCCAATAAAACCCTCATAAGACACAAATAAGAATTAAAAGATATAAATATCAAAAAATGAAGCCCAATAATAACACTAGAGAGATAGTCTAGCCCATAACTATGTGAAAATCCATGGGGGAATACTGCTTTAGTTTATTCAGAGTAATGGAGGATGACTGTTGTAATAAAAAAACCATTGTTGACCTAACACGTCACCCGAGATGGCCCACTACATGAACTGAATTGAATACCCAATCACCATGGTCTTATGACCAGCACCAGACATTACCAAATCAAACCTGGGAATGGTTTCAACACTGATAAATAGGAATGAACCATCTATAAAGTGGGATGTAAACATCAATAATCCATTTAAATAGAATAATATAAATATATACCATATAATAAATCATACATCGTAATATAAACATGATATAACAAGACTTAAACATATACATGGTATCTTAAAAAAACCCAAAACTTAAAATAAAAAGTTTCATGCCAATAAGTACTAAATATAACTCAATGGGTAAAAAATACCAAAAACGACTCCATAAGATTCCATCCCTATGAGATCATATTTCTTTCATAAAACACTGAGTGAAGGTAATTAAGAAGATCCACCCTATTAAATGATTAGCTATGTCATGTAAAATGAAATCTACAAATTCCTCAAAAAGGGCCCAAGTAGGGTGTGAGGAACAAAGCCTAGTAGGATACTACCATGAATATATTTAATTATTTTACCAATTAAAACCAATAAACTAGTTTGAAAACATTTTCAAAACTAAAACCACTTTGAAAATATTCCATTTCTAAGTAAAACATCAAAATCCATTTCTTTTTCATTGTCCAAAACAAAATTTGATTTTCCAAAAACAATTTCCAATCATGGATAAAATAAATAAACAACTCCTTAAGGAACCACATGCTCAACACAACCAAGAAGTCATAATAAGGAGGATAATAAACACAAACATCATATAACTATATAAACAGAAAATAAACAAATGTTTTAAACACTTATAATAACATAAAAGCTAAACTAGTAAAATGAATAAATTATATAATCCAATCCATCATGATTATTGTTTACTTAGGGATCTAAACATCAGCCCTATCATGAGAGATCAATCAAACATACTTTCTAGATAAGACATGGAATCCCTCATGGTCTTACCTAGGACCAACTATAAGATCCCACATGCAACATGGAATCTCACAAGATATTCTTAAATAATATCTTACTTGGCCCCTTGGAAAAAAAATAGTGGCTCACACAATCCTCCCTCTGAATGCTCACATGGTCCCTTGAACAAACCTATCACTCACACCCTCTTTAACCCATGTGATTCTCCATTCCAACACATCAATCAAGCTATTGAAAAAGAAATTTCTTAAACCAAACATTCCTATTTTATCAAAACATTATTTACAAGGTAAAATAATATTTAAAAAAAATTATAAATCCATTTTAAATCACAAAACCTCTTAGATCCATTTTATCAAAATATTAATGGGAATACAAGCCACACCCATTTCAAAAACACCACTTTATACAAAAAACTTCCAAACCAATCCATAAAACACATCGAACATGGAAAAAACACAAAGAATAAATCATTTGAAGTGAAATTTAGACAATAAAATACAATAGTGATTTGAAATCTAAAATTATTCCATGGAAACCACACTTAAATAGAAACATCTATCTCAAATTTGGTCTAAATCTTATCACCTCCTACAAAAACTACCTGGATGAGGTACAATAATGCCTCAAACACCTAATCCACAAGGAATAAAAACAAAACCCCCATAACAAACCCTATATTCAATCAAAACCACCTATAGGGTTTCACACATCATTAAAATGGAAGAACATGCCTTGAAGAGTAGAAAAGAATAACAAATCATGAATAAATTTGACTTACCTTAAGAAAAACACCAATAAAATAAGATGAAATTAACCAAATAATGAGGGGGAGAGATACATGGCCAAGGTAGGATGGGTGCGCATCATGGGGTATTCAAAATGAGGTCCAAAATATAAAGATGTGGTAAGGGAAATTTAGTAAATTTACACTTATTAATGAGTTCTATATGGTCACACAATTTGGACACAGAGTTAGTCAAACCATGGTACAACTATATGGGTGACACTTTCCACCCAAATAGGATGCATGGTATCTTCTAGGGTGTCTCATGGTTTTACATTCTATTCTCAAACCATGTGAAAATGCACTATCAAAAACTACGGTACCCCTCGCATAGTTGCATCACGGTTTATAAAAACTATGAACTAACCATGTTCCATGTTCTGTCTCCCCAAATACTCCCACTTTTGACCCCAAGAAATAAAGAACTCCATGAACACACATAAATGTAAATTAAACTCAAAACAAAATCTACCAATGACCTAGTGAGTGTCAAAAACTCGGCACTATTCCACTTATTCCCCCCAAAAAGTACACAAGTTTCATTAGGAGAAAAAAGGTGAGGTCAGTGCTCCCTCAACCAACCTTCCCACTCCCATGTCTCATGGATATCTCCATGATAATTACAGAGAACATTGATCAATGATATCACCTTCCCATAGAGAACCTTTTTCTAAAAACCCATGATACAAACTAGTTTTTCCACAATGGGGGAATTATACTCTAACTCCAAATTGTCCCTCTTGGATAAATGAGATGGGTTTTGATGGTATCTTTTCAGGTAGGAAACATGAATGACATCATGAATCCATGTTAGATATAGTTGTATCTTTAATTGGTAGTCTACTTTTCCAAGACACTCCACAACATGAAATGACCCGACATAACGCGATGCCAACGTTCCCTTATTTCCAAAGTGATAATTACCTGGATGAACTGATACCTATAGAAACACATGATCACAAACCTAGAACACCAATGGATTGTGAATATAGTCAGAATATAAATTATAGTGAGTCTGAACTATTGCTAGTTATTTCTAAATTATCCACATTGTCTCGATTATCCTCTAGACAAGGCTCAATCCCACTATAGAATGCATGCCTACCTCATCCTAGAATGACTGGGATTGGCATTGCCACCTGTAAAATTACTTAAATGTGCCCATCCTAATAGATTCATTATACCTATTATTATATGAAAAGTTTTCTACCAATAGGTGTATTTCCCATGAACCACTAAAATCAAGCACACTCGCCCGTAATATAACCTCAAGAGTCTGGATAGTCTACTCAGATTGGCCATCCTTTTGCAGGTGATATGTGGTGCTCAACCTCAGCAAGGTTCCCAAAGCCTCTTGGAGTCCCTTAAAAAAGATATATGTAAAATAGGAATCCCAGTATGACACTATCATTGAGATCACTCCCTAAAGATGAAAAAACTCTAAAATATACATCCATCTGAGGTTTATTAATTTTATCGACAACCTGATGGGAAGAAAGTGGGTGTATTTTGTCAGATGATCAATAATCACCCATGTAGAATCTTTTACACTCTGAGTATGGGGTATCTCAATCGGGAAATAAAAACACATATCATCCCACTTATACTCAGCAATGGGAAGTTGTTGTAACAACCCATCTGTCCTCTGATGCTTATCTTTGGTCCTATAGAAGTTCAAGCATCTTGAAACAAGGTCTTCCATAGCATGTCTTATTCTTAGCCACTAATATTGGCCTCTCAATGTATAAAACATCTTGGTCACCCCAAGGTTAACAACCCAACTATAATGATATGACTCATGCATCACCTCATACCTCAATATCAAAGGAACTACCATTCTATTCTTAAAAAGAAGTGAACCATCAGGGTATTGAGACCATTCTCCCCAGTACTCCCCATCATTTAAATCAATGTTTATCTAATTGAAATTAGTATTGGATACCTGCTCCATCCTCACCTGATCGATGAGAGTGTGTATAGTATACACACTGGCCAATAATTCTTTCCCTCCATCCTATTGTATATAGAGTGTTATATTAAAAAACAATCTCATCAGACCTCACTCATCCACTAATTCATGAACTTCCTACACATTAAGATTCCTAGTCAAAGAATCAGTGACCATATTCCCCTTACTGGACATATATGTATCTAGAAATAAAAATTATTAAGTTAATCCACCCAATGTCTCTATATGAGGTTTAATTACCTATAATTGAAGCTATAATTCCAGTTAAAATGATTTAAATACACTATAATATTCTCCCCAAAGCGGTAATGTCACTACATTTTCAGCACATGCTTAAAAGATGTCAATTCCATGTCATTGGTGGGATAATTTTGATCATGTGGGCATTTCTAACATGATCCATAGGCCACCACATAGTCATAATGAATTAGTAAACATCCAAAACCAAAAGTATAATTATTATAATACACTTTATAATATCTCCCAAGGTCGAGTATATTCAAAATAGGAGAAGATATAAAATGGGTCCACAACTACTCAAAAGCACTCTGGAACTTCTCATCCCACTGAAAATTCACCCCTTTTTTGGTCAAAGTCATCAAAGGAGAAGATATACTGAATAATTCATGAAAAATATGTTTATAATACCCTTCCAATCCATGAAATCTATGGATTCTAAACATATTCTTGGGATTCTCCAAATACATTACTGGTCGAACGTTCTCTGGGTCTACTAAAAATCCTGCCTAAAAAATTAAGTGACCTTGAAACTTCATTTATCCAATAAAAAATTAGATCATGGGTAATTTCTAATATAGATGATGTGCTCTCAAAAAACCTAAAATAACATTCATATAGTTTTCATTCTCATCATACATCATATAATACACCAAGATTTTTTCTATAAACACACCCATGAAGGATTCTAAGAAGTGATGAAAGATCTGGTTCATGAGATCTAAGAAAATAGATAGATCATTGGTAATCCTAAATGGGATAAACAAATACTCAAAACAACCATACCTAATTCTGAAAGTGTTCTTTGTAATATCCTAGACCTGGACCTTCAACTAGTGGTACCCTGATCTTAGGATAGTTTTTGAAAACAAAAAATCCCCTCTAAGCTGGTCAAACATATCACCAATTCTAGGAAATAGGTAATTATTCTTAATTTTCACCTAGTTAAGCTTACAATAATCTATGAAACTTTAGAGGATATCAACTACCTTACTTAAAAAATCACTAGAAAAGACCATGGGGACATGATAGGGAGAATAAAACACTTCCCCTCAAGTTCCTCTGGCTAATATTTTAGATTTTCATCTTGACTAGATCCATCTAATAAAATGGTGTGGTAATCAATCTCATCTTGGGGATCAGATAGATATTAAACTTGATATCTCACTAGGAAATAAATACCAATAAATCCTATATAAAAACGTATGGGTAACCTCACTCAACCACTAGAATTTCACCGAAAGAACAATGCTCAACAACCTAATGAAAAAACATGTACAACTTGCATGAGATCAACCATAACTCTTAAGCAACTGGTCCCGACCTCCCGGACTACAAATTCAACTTTCCATAAAATATGTGATTCCTCCCATCAAGGGTAAATAACTGAACCCTGTGATGATAATAATTGACTAGAATCTTGAAGCTAATAGACCAATCCATACTGATAATGAGTTCAAATACATCCTGGTCTAGAATAATGAGGTCTTAAACAACCTCCATGCTAGCTACCAAAAGACAAAACTCATAGAATTTAAAACCTTGATCCTTATTCCTACCCAAAGGGGTTAGAAAATACATGACATAAGGCATCAACTAAAATGATATGTGCAAGGAATCAATCAACTTATGTGAAATAAATATAATGGTATGTAGTTATTTTAAAAATAATAATTCCATAAAAGAATAATTAAACACAATACCTCAAATAGTGTCTGGTCTATAATTTGAGTTCTCCATAATAACCTCCACTGAATTGAGTCACCCTGGCTTAGACCCTTTATGGGAATTCTTTCCCTAGTGAGAACCCCCTTTCCACAATGATGAGATCCTCCACCCTTGTAAGCCTATTAATTGACCTGATATCCATTCTAGAAAATTGATACTACACCACTACCATGTCAAGCGAACTGAAAATAGAACTTGATATTCCTTAACTTCCCATGCCGGTTTCATGCCCTTGGAGTATCTAGGAATTTCTTCCTAGTGTTTCATATCTTCCCACACTAATAATAGACAAATATTTTATTTCCAAAAGCATTCATATAATATTAACCAAAATACTATTAGAAACTCTTACCAATACCTCTGTAAGACTCATCACACTTCCTCTTATTCCCTGAAGAAGTGCCCTATATATTACTCACTAAAGGAAAACCACTAAGATCTATTTTTCCAATCAAATATTCCTCTGTCACCAATTCCTTGTCAACCACGTATGAATAGGATAATAGACACTGAATAATGGTAATCGATGTGATCTCTAGCCTCAAGACCATATCAAAATGTTGAGCATTGAGATAATCATTTGCAGGGAGATATAGAGATACATGGATCTGCTCAATAAATATAGCAGCATACTCAATCACCAATCGATCACCCTACCCCAACTTTAGAAACTCGTGGGACTTCACTTATCTCATGGTCTATGGGTATAACTAATGATTAAATTCCACTTTGATTGAGGTACACATGATATCATCATGTTTCCCTAAAATCACCATTGACTCTTACAACTTCCTACATTGTCCTTCAAGAACATAAAGGTAAAATCCAACTTTATAGGTCTTATGGGTATTCAAGAACTTAATTATTTACTCAGTATGATCCAACCATTCCTCGGGATCCTTCGGTCCCTTTCTACCATGAAACACTGGTTGATTTTTCCTTGAAAACTCTTAATCATGGTGCATAGTACATGTTTTCTCATAACCACAAACTTGACTGAAGTTTTGGGTCATATGAATAATCAACTCCACCAAAGCTAAATCAATAGAAGGATTCAGTTGTGGGTTACTCTTCAACACACCCTCTCTATTCCTATATGAGTCCCTTCTGGTGGAATTATTTACAAGACATATTCCCATGCTTCATCAAGAACATTTCAACATCAACCCATAACAAAAGTACTAAAAGAAAACCCCAAGCATAGCCATCACTATAATATTCAACTAAGAAGGATTAAATAATCATAAAAACCCCATTAATGAGTTCAAAACATAACCACACCCTCGAACCACACATGGAAACTCAAGGTTCAACATGATGAAGAGTTTTATATGCACTCCCCCATTCATACCTCTCGATTCCCAATGGTCCTAGATGAAAACTACCACTGACTCTCAAGTAACAAACCTCCTTTGATACCATTTTGTAATAAACCACCCAGGATGACCCAAAACATCACCTAATCCAGCTCACCACATGGCCCAAAGTACATTTCTGATCACCATGGGATACCGACAAGAATCAGGCATAACTAGCTAACACTTGGGAACTATTTCACCACTAATTCACAGGCATGATCCATCCATAAATCTATCTTTCCACACTTAAAATATTATTCAATAATAGATTATAAATAGACACCATATTCATAGTATAAATATGTCATAATATGAAATATATATACATGGTGTCTCAAAAAACACAAAACTCAAAGGGAAAAATACCATTCTTAAAAGGACTAAATACAACCCAATGGGTAAAAAATACAAAAAATGGCTCCACATGAGTCTATCTTGGTGAGAGTATGTCTCCTACGCAAAACACCAAATGACAGTAATCAATAAGAGCCAGCCTAGTATATATTTCCCTTGACTTTACCTATGTCTTGCAAAATGAAATCTAAAAATTCCCCAAAAAGGTCCCAAGTAGGGAGTGTGGTACAAATCCAAGTATGATACCACAATTATCAATTTAAGGATTTTAACCATGAAAACCAATAAACTATTTTTAAAATAGTTTCAAAGCTAAAACCTTTTTAAAAATATACCATTTTTTAGTAAACCTTCAAAATCCCATTGGTTTTCCTTTTTCAAAACAAAACGTGTTTTCCAAAAACATCCCAACATGGATCGAATAAATAAATACGGAAACAAGGAACAATATTATAAACACAATTGATAAGTCATAATAAAGGTGAGTGTAAAGATAAATATCATATAACCATATAAATAGAAAATGAACAAATGGGAATAATACATATCATCACATCAAAATATCACTAATAAAATGCATAAACTATATAAACCAGTCCATCATGAGTAATGTGAACCTAGGGATCTAACCATCAGTCCTATAGTGAGTGAGTAAACAAGAATGTTTTATAGTTTATTAATGGAATCTATCATGTTTTTATTTGCTCCCAAATCCAAGAGATCATAAAGTCTCTCAGCAACTAACATGGAAGCTAACACGTTCTTCCTGCTAAAAGGCTCACTCGGTCACTTGGAAACAAATAGAGGCTTGAAAATTCTTCCCTCAAAAGGCTCACATAATCCCTTTAGAAAACCTCTCAATCACACCCCAGTTAACCCATGTGCTACTCCATGACAACACATAATAATAAAGTTCCCACATAAATCAACCTATAACACAATCCATTAAATAAAACAAACATTACAATTTTCTCAAAACAAACATTACAATGTAATTTCATTTATAAACCCACATTATAAATCCATTTGAAATAAAAAAATACTCCTTGATTAATTTTATGAAACACTTGGTGGGAATATAGGCCATGACCATTTGGGAAACCCCACTTTAAATAATAAATTACCAAAACAATCCATAAAACCCATCAACCATGCATTATGCACTAAGAATAAATAATTTTAATGTAAATTGAAGCAATAAAAACCAATAGAAATTATAAATGTAAAATTATTCCACATAAAACTCCATTAAATGGAGATACCTACCCTTGATTTTTTCCAAATATCATCTCCTCCTATAGAAATAACCCAAATGAGGTAGAATAAGGCCTCACACACCAAATACACTATAAATCAAACCAAAAACCCCTTCATAAACCCTAGATCTTTCTAGCACCACCCCTATGGTACCACACTTCCACAATAATGGAAGAAAAGATCTTCAAGAGGATAAAATTAGAAGAAATCATTAAGAAAATTGACTTACCTTAAGAAAAAAACAAAGAAACAAAGAATAAATTCACTAAGGAGGGGTGAACTCTACGGCCAAGGGAGGAGAGTTGTGCACATTGGTGGATGGAAAATGATGTCCAAAATCTAAAAATAATTTCGGGTAAATTTGGTAAATTCAAACTTTTTAATGAGACAGAAAAGGTTACATGGTTTTCTCAAACTATTAGAAAACCATACTCCAACCATGTGGGTGACACATTCCACCCAAAATAGGGCACACAATCTTTTATGGGGTGTCGCGTGGTTTCAAAACCCATTCTCAAACCATGAAAAACTACACTATCAAAACTATATAACCCCTCACATATTTTCCACATAGTTTATAAAAACCATGTTCTAACATTATTCCCTGGTTTGTCTCCCCAAAAACTCCCTGTTTTGACCCCCATCACTAGGGAACACCAAGAATGCACTCAAATTTAAATAAAACTCAAAATAAAACATTTCAGTTGCCCTATACTGTCACAACTATAATTATTATTACATTGATCACAATGTTATAACACCCTAATATATTATATTATGGGTATTTCTTTTGGTCAACACTACCTTTCTATTTTTACTTATGATGATCCGCCTAAATCGATCTTCATGAACAAAAATATGATTACTCAAAGGATCCCACTACCCTAGCTAGAACATATAGTGCACTCTTCCATACTTACTTGGATTTTAAAAGATATACATCTTTCATTATCATCTATTTTATGGTATTCTTATTATATATCATACTACATATTTTTTATTATATCTTCATATAAATTCTAGTGAATTGAACCTCATTAATTGTCTCTACCATTATCCCCTTCTAGAAATCATAAATTAGGCCTCCGAATATTTTTATTCCTATGGTATCAGTTTCCTAATATAAAAAATATTATGACATGACCAACCTATCGTAGTTTTCCTGAATCAAATATTTTTATAAAAAGTTGTTTTATATAGCTTAAATGAAAATGTTAGGCATTGATTTCTCTCTTGATCTCTTGTTTTCTATAATAATCATTTCTAAAAGAGACAGATATTGATAGAAGATTGATATTTTTTTATTACTTTAATTTTATCGGATATAAATTTAAATAAATATAACTTATGTTTCCAAAAAAACCTTGAGAAGATTAATATTATAATCAAGGGTGTTCATCTTAGAGACGTTGGAATTTTGGAAGAATAGTGGAAGTTTTTTGATTGTTTCAATTATCAATCAAGGTTAAATTTATGTTTCCCTTGATGATATTTGGATTGAATAAAGACTTAGAGATAATTGGAGGATAATTGATGGAGCATGAAGATAAACTTTGTGGAGTTTGATCTCACTATGCCATGGAGGGATTGTATTTGTTCTAGCATAGAAGAAAATTAGAAGTTTTGTGGTCAGATAGGAATTTTGAAGAATGGTTTCATCTGATAGAATTTTAAATATAAATGGATTTACAGTTTATTCCATAGTGGTCACCATTTTGAAGGGGAAATGGTTAGGACATCCTATATATGAGTGTTTTAATATATATTTTATAAAATAAATTTTTTTATTTGAAATTTCATAACCACTACTCCATGAAGGAAAGAGTTTTATAGGAGAAGACCACAAGTATCAAAGGAATTTTGGATATTCAAAAGTTTAATTTATATATACATATTGGATATATTTAATTACGGATTATTCATGTTTTATTCAATAATGAAATGGGTTTTGGTTTATTTTCATAGGAATTCGGAATATTGGGCATAACAAAAGAAGTGCTGAAAAGTGACAAAAATAGGCTTTACGCGTCATCTATATCATAAAATATATATAGTATTCAATCATAGTATGCATTCATATCCACATGAAAACCCATTAATATTTTACATTATATGAAGATATTACACTATGTGTACTTTCA
The DNA here is from genome assembly GCA_963277665.1 of Viscum album. Lineage (NCBI taxonomy): Eukaryota > Viridiplantae > Streptophyta > Magnoliopsida > Santalales > Viscaceae > Viscum > Viscum album. Next base: position 1,818,186,528 of record OY728156.1, read on the forward strand.
TTACATGTTATGATGATTTAAAAATCAGAATCCCACTAAAAGTGAATCAAATACATGAAGTGAAAAGTTTGAGATCCTACTCAGTTAAAGATATGGACCGATTTTCCAGAGTAATTTTTGGATCTCAAATAAATTATGTGAAACATGAATAAATGATGTCTATATGTAGATATAGTAGCCACTTAAGCCTATACATGATGTGAATATTTTACACATCATGTACTTTTCAACCTATTCATATTTTTTCAACATCGCTGCACCTAGGAGTTCAAATCTATGATTTTTCTCTCATTTTCTTCTTCCATTTTTATTCTTTTTTACATTACAAATCAGTATTAATTCATTCCTTTCATTGTTTTTTCAAATCTTTTGTAGTTTTTAATCATTCTATATTTGTTCCATATCTATTTCTCTTATACTTTAACTTCGACACTCATTTTCAAAACTAATTTTCATTATTCACCAATGGTTGTTGTTTCTTACTTATTTCTTTATTGAAATTAAGTATTTTATTGGATTTTAATTGATTTCAATTTTTTAAATGTGTACATCTAGTTATTTTAATTCTATATTTCTTATTTCTCATTTATTTCATGATTATTCATAACATGTTCAGTATTTCTTTAATTTTGATCATTGTCTTCATGCCTAACCAAACCGCTTATGATTCGAGTTCGAGAGTAGAGGTTTTTATGAACCTAATGAACCCATGATTTTAAACCTGATAACCCTATAACTAGTAATTAGAATAAAAATAATTTTTTATCATATTTTCCAGCACATTTGTAACCGTCGTAGGTGCAATTGAATAACCCTAACAAAGTTAGAGTTGATCAGGCTATGAGCATTTTCCTTTGACACTTTTTTCATAGAATATAAGCATAATTCACCCAGGCTATTAGATATACATGAACCAAGGGATATTTGTTTCAAAGGTTTATCCAATTGGGTTGTCCAAAACTAATTGGATAATCTTTCACCACTTTGTATCCTAAGTCAAGGGACTATTCCAACATAGATTTTGGACTATATTATTCAAATATCCAGAAAATTGACCCCAATCCCTTCTTATAAGTATAAATTAAATCCAAAATACCAGTATTAGAAAACCCCAATATTTAGGAGTGAAAATGAGGAATCCTTTCAAAGAGTTTTTTGAATGGTTGTTTACCTACCAGTGATCCTTGTGTGATCAACCCCACACTGCGTATTTACTACACCATATTATTGAGTGTAGTTTGGGAATATAAATTTATTATTTGATCAATTCCCACATGAATTCAATTACATGTGTGGGAGAATCAAATTTTGGTGTTATTGCTAGGGACTACTATTTCTTAGGAATATTATCCTTCATATCAAACCTTGGATTACCTCACCACTCCCCTATTTCTTCTTTTTCCTTCCCCTGTTTTCTTTTTACATATTTATCCTTCAGGTTCACATTCACCCTCTCTTTCTCCCTCCCTCTCTCCTTCTCGTCTAGTGCATTTTCCAGGGACTCCTGACTCACTCAAGAATCCTAGATGCACAAGAAAAACATTTTTTTATCCCAATAGTGATAAATAAATTTCTTCATGTCGCCGCTTCATAATGGATAAGTGAAATAATCATGCTCCAACACATCTTCAAGGCCCCCAATATGTGTCACATAATGATTAGGGTGAACGATCAGTGTTGTTGGAGAACACCATAATGGACTGTGGTTTTCCATCCATTAGAAGTGTTGCGATTAGCATTGTGTAGCCACCAATTCTTGGGAACACATTTGAGATCAAGCCTAGAATAAGTCACATGATCCAAAATATGGTTTAATTCAGTGGGATTCAAACTGAAGTACCTTGTGACCATATCTTTAACTTATAGGTTTGCGATAACTTTACCTACCATGGTGTATTGTAAAATGAAATTGTACTCTATGTCTTCTCATTATCCTTGCATGATCAAGCCAAGGATGGGATAAAAATTCAATATGCTAAGTCGATCACAACTTGGGAATAAAAATACTATAAATTTATTGATGAATATTTTCCACACATCTAAACGTGGAAGTTAACAAATGAAATTCAAAACTTCACCCATGTGGATGGATAATCAGCATGGGAAAAATGGGATATATTCAAGGAGCTAACCCTCAAGTTCCCGCGTCATAGAATAGATGTTTGGATTCAATTGAAATAATTATACCAGGGACTTCAACCTAATACTCAAACAATTGTAGACGTCGTTGTTGATGGTGGAATCATTCTTAAGACATTCTAAGTAGGTTGATCAATTCTTGATGAAGTATCCTGCAATTATAGTCTATGGAAATGTGATAGAGTAATGTCTGAGCATGGAATCCAACAATTATAGGATAGTAACCTCTATATATCCCATGTAGTGGCTCTTACAAAGAATATTTAATCTTTTCATCTACTATCGCTTCTAATATCCCCTCCTTCTTTGATGATATAAATTCAATCACGTGAAATGTATGGAGGTTATAACCCATATCAAGACTCTAGGTAAGGTGTAGAGGAACCCCAATTCCAATATTTTAATTATTTTAATTATAATTAAAAAATCCAATAATTCCAATAGTCTTAACCATACCAACAACAACAATACAATAGAGACCAGTTCAGCAACTGCAACAGCAACCCAACCAAGGTCATTTTCAATAGAGGACTAGATAGGTTTCACCAAGAAATAAGGGAAAACCTAGGTATCCAACACAAGTTTCATCTCTTTTACCTCATCATTAATTACCTCAGTAGCCTTTTCCACTGAGATATCAAAAAAAATCATCCATCTCCACAAATACCACCACAACAAGTCCCTCCTTTGTAGTTTAATCTTGAAAAAAATAACTTCACATTTTTTTAGAATAAAAATCAATGAATGACCAACACTGAGATAGAGATGAAAACCAAATAGCATCCCTTCACAACCTAAATCATCAAATGGTTCAAAAAAAACATATCAAACCAACAACCAGGTACTTTTCCTAGTAATAATTATATATACCCAAGAGAAAAGGAAAAGTAAGTGGTTCGTATGAGTGAGAAGGTGATGGACTTTTAGTAATCATGAAAATAGGAGGAAAATAAGCTGGAATATCCGAAGAAATTTGTGAAATTCATCATAAAGGATTCCAATGATAACACAAAGGAAGATATTCGAGAAAAAAAATCAAGAATCGGGCACTACATAAAAAGCACCAACAAAAGTACTTCCTAAAAAGGAAGAGATTTATATAGGACCACCAATATACAAACTCCCTCTACCATTCCCATAAATAATGAGGCAAGTAAATATCGAAAAGTTTATATCAATATTCAAACAATTTCACATCAAAATTCCCTTCGTGGAGGCCATCACTCAGATGCCTTCCTATTCCAACTATTAGAAATAATTTCTTTCTAACAAAAAGTAATATGTAAGAATTAGGTTTCATTTCTTTAATAAAAATCTCTACTATCATTTAGTAGAAGCTTCCCCCTAAAATGAGAGACCTTGGAAGCTTCTCAATTTCCTAAACTATAGGGTAATGAAACATCATAATAGAATTATGTGATATAGGAATGAGAATAAATCTCATTCCTATGAGTTTCTTCAAGAAACTAGGGCTCAAATAATTGAAACCAACAAGAGTGGAACTTCAACTAGCTGGTCTATTAGTCAAGTATCCTTGAGTACTCCTCATGAATAACTTAGTTAATGTTGGAATTTTTATCTTTCCTAAATATTTTCTAATTATATAAATGTAATAAGAATGAGATGTTCTAATTATTCTAGTATGGCCATTTTTATCCATTGGTAAGAAAGTAATAGAAATAAATAAAAGGTGATTGATATTCAAAATTAGTGATTACAAGTTGTTTTCAATTTATAAAAGGCTATTAAGAAAATTAATGATTGATTTTATCATCAAGACATCATTCTAACTGATGAGACAGATTGCTTTATGACCATTGAGAAGAATAGAGAGATCTTTTCCCCTAACGATGATGAATTTAGTGATCATGAGAATAAAAATTACTTTGAACCATTGACAAGGGACACCATATCCCCATTCATACCTTTGGTCATCAATCCACCATCATTGGAACTAAAACCTCTACCAAGAACACGCAAGTAATCATTTATAGAGACTATGAAAACACTTTTATTTATTATCAACTTATATATAACCCAAAAATAAGAGGATATTTTTATTGAATCCCTAAAAAAGTACAAATAATCAATTTCTTGGGGTGGATGGCCTTAAGGGGATCATCCCCACAATCTGCACCCAAAATATTTTGTTTGAAGAAAGTGTTAAACCCAAAAACCAGCCTTAGAGGTGAATCACCCCACCAATGAAAGAGGTTTCTAAGAAAGAAGTGTTGAGGCTTCTAGATGCTGGAATAATATTTTCAATATCTGACAGTGAATGGGTGAGTCCCCTGTAGGTCATAACAAATAATGGAGGCCAAATTGTTGTGAAAAATGATAAATATGAGTTGATCTCTAGTCAGCCCATCATAGCATGGATACTATCTTCCAATTATAGTAACCTCATTACAGAATCCCAAAAATGTCAATTTTCACTACCCTTTGCAGATAAAATGTTAGAAAGACTATATGGTATAGAATTCTATTGTTTCCTATATAGATATTCAAGATAAAATCAAATTATAGTCGATATAGATGACTACTCAAAAATTATATTCACATGCCCCTTCAAGACCTTCGCCTATAGACATATGTCATTTTGTATGAATATCGAACCAATAAATTTTATATGGTACATGAAAGATATATTCCATGATATTGAGGAAGAATTCCTATAGATTTTCATGGATTATTTTTTGGTTTATGGAAGATTATACAAGGTTTTCCTAAGTAATTTGGATCTATTATTACGATGATATGAATAAGAATTTATGGTATTAAACTCCTAAAAATGTCACTTCATGGTCCATGTGGGTTTAATCCTTACACATTAAAATCTAAAAACAATTCATGGAGGTAGATCCATAAAAAATCAATGTGATAAAAGACTAACATAAGCCTACAATAATAAAAGGGATAAGGAGATTTTTGAGCCATGTAGTATTTTATCATTGATTCGTTAATGACTTTATGGAAGTATCCTTACCCATGGCACACTTATTATTGAAAGACACTATTTTTTATTTCACCAAAGAGTTTCAATACTAATTCCTTACGGTAATGAATAATTTTATGGTCACTCCTATTATAATTTACCATATTGGGATAAGGACCTTGATACTTCATTGTTTCCACTATCCTAGGGTAGTGATTTAGGAATATATTTCTTCCCATTTAATATTCCAATCATAAACTGAATTATTCTCAAGTAAATACCACTAATGAAAAGGGACTATGGCATTGTTCTATTCATTTGAAAGGTTTCCCTCATACCTTATATTGTCTAAATTAGTGGTCAACACTGGTCATGTAGAACTTAAATATATACTGAATAAAAATGATTTCAGTGTCAAACTAGATGATTATATTTGGTTATATTGCACAAACTACAAAATTCCAATCAACACCGCCCTATTTTGATGGGTGTATTGAAATCTATGCCATCTAATAGTGACGTTAGAGCACTAATCTTATTGGGAAATAAAAAAATTGAACACGGATTATCAAAAGGCTAGAGAAGTCTGTATGATCCAAAAAAATGATCTAGAATAAATCATAAAGGTATCATATAGGAATTCTTTAATTTTTATTGAAAATACAAAGAAGTGTCATGAACAAAGAATCGCATATTAAATCATCACACCATGGGATAAAGTTTTGTTATTAAAATATTGATTAAAATTTTTCCCTTTAAATATGAAATCTTAATGGATGGGTCCTTACCATGTAATTAATGGTTTCCATTATAGAACTATTAAAGATCATAAAGGTAAAGAATAACTATTCAATTCTAGTGGGAAAAGGTTAAAATTTTACCTAGAGCCATTCCAATAAGGGTGCTTCGTCACTCAAAAATTCACATGAATAGAAAATATTTTGTCTAACGACGCCATTATTAGTTATTTATAGGAGGAAACCCGTATTTTTCATTATTTTCAGTCATGTATTTAGGATTTTTTTACCTTTTACTAGAATACTAGTTTGTATGTCACCTTAAACTTTGTTTTACTTCATTACTATATTTATCTAATATATATTTTTCTATTGTTGATTGTGTTCACCTGTCATTTTTCTTCTTTCATATACTTTAAACCCTGTGGACTAATTTTTTTATCTCATGAAGGTTTTTTCTTTCTAAAAATTATTTCACATTTCACAAACTCCGCTCAAAATCCAACAAGTTTTCCTATTGAATGACATTTACTATAGGGAGCTCTCAATTCCCTAATTTTAATTTCCATTTCCATTTCATTTTTGTCTATGTTTCTATTGATATCTCTCCCATGATTCTTTCAAGAACAGTGTGGACACTATCTCATTTTATGTGTGGGGGATTACTTCTTGAGATGTATTATCAATACACTAGGATTATTGTATGTTTTAACCTTTCTTGGACACATTTTATATTAAAATCATTCTTCAAACCTGAAAACTCATCACACCCTTTTAAATAAAATACAATGTTAGGTTGGAAATGGTTGGGACCCATTTTTATCCTTGTTTCTTAATTTTTTGTGTAATTTCTTAGTTTAGTTATTTAATTTAAATTCAATATTATTGGAATATATTTTGATTGACTTATTACCAGATTTTCTACCCTATGAAATTTCTAGTTATTTTTGTTTACTCCCATTCCTGAGAGGATTATAGACCCATAACTTCATGTTATTTTTTATAATATTTTTGATAGAAAATTGATACATGTAAACCTATCATAATGTTCATTGAGATATTATTGAGTCTATGATTGAACAAATATACTTTTAAAATTATTGAGGCAATTTTTATGACCCACCTTTTACTAATACATACATGTACATCTTTCCTTGGTTAGCCCATATTAGCCATGAATAACCTTATTATGATGAAGTAGTTTCAATCCAATTGTCCATTCATACCCTACTCTCAGTATGGTGCATAATTATCCTTTGAACATGTGCGAGGGAATTTTCACTACTCATGGACCTGAGATGTTATCATTAAGGGGGTGTACGGTGAAACATTCACCAGACTAATATGGTAATGTCCATAATTTATTTTGGAATTTTCTTCTCTTACCCCACTCCTTTGAAAAAAATATAGGGAAAAATAAAAAGATATTATTTTTTGTATTAGTAAGGTCAAAAAACACAATTAATAGACTAATGAATCCTATGATGGATCATATGTGGTTAGGTCATGGATATGAGTTCTGGCTTTAAAATGAATTTAAAAAAATAAATAATAAAAAAATATAGGAACATGGAACATTATTGATACCTAATTGACAAATTCATGGACTATTTTAGTGGCAGATCACAAATTCATTTTATCAAGGAGACACTTTTTCACTATTTATGATTTTAAATCATTATACTTTAGAGATTACCCTCTCTTGAGATTAATATTTTATCACTTTCCCACTTACCCTCAGCTTTAGATTCATTTATAACCTATTATTGAGGACCTCATGATTTATTTTTTATTTTTCATTATGAAGTGAATATGTTATAACCAATGCAAGCCTATGGTTAGAAACATGTATTCATGGTATGATAATAAATACAATTACATTTTACCTTGAATGATGATAGAAAATGTATTGTGAGGTAAATTGATAATTGGGTATAGCATGTAAGGAATATTAATGAATCTTTAATTAAAAGGAATAATGAATCTAAATAAATAAATAAATTATGAAGTATAACTATTTTTCTCTGAATAATTGATTCTAGAGGACTAAATTTTTCTACTTACACATATTTTTATTTTTCTAGTTGTAATGTATGTTTCCTATTTCAAAATTTTTTTCTTCTAGAATCCCTAATGATATTTTTTTATTGATAATAAGAAATTGTTCATGTGTGTGGGAATTTTATATTATACATTTATAAAAACATGTTGGATGCATTTAATTAAGGATTATTCGTGTTTCATTAGATAATGAACTATGATGAGGTTTTTTATTGTAGGAATTAAGTATTTTATAAGTAAATGAATAAATTTTGAAAAATTTTAAAAACAGACTTTCCATGTCATGTATATCATAGAGGACATGTATTCCTCATTCGTAGCATGATTTTGGAGCCATAGTCTAACCCGTGAATATTTTACATGATGTGAAGATAGAACATGATGTGTACATGCATTACATGTCATACAGATTTCAAAATTAGAATCCCAGTGAATGTGAATGAAGTACATGATGTACAAAGTATACATGACATGTAAAGTTTGAGAGCTAACTCAGTCAAAGATACAGACCAATTTCTAGAGAAAATTGTGGATCTCAAATACATGATGTGAAACATGAATAAACGATGTGAAGATATCGGGACAGTAGACATATAAGCCAATACACAACATCAATGCTTTACATGTCATGTACATTTTGGCCTATTTATAGTTTTTTAGCATTTTCATGCACATGAGTTTGGAGATAAGAGTTTTATCTTGTTTTCTTATTAAATTTTCTTATGTTTTCCCTTCTAAAACAGTTTTCATTCATTCCTTTCATTGTTTTCTCAAGTAATTTTGAATTTTTAATCATTTTGTATTCATTATACATATGTTGTGATTCATTTTTAATTTCTATGTTCATTTTCAATACTGATTATAGTTATTCATAGATGGTTGTTGTTTCTTCATTATTTTTTTCATTTTTTGTAACAATTTATTTCAATTTTCTTTTATTTTAATTGTTTAAATGTGGACCTCTCATTGGTTTAATCATGGATTTCCTATTTATCATTTTTTTTCATGATTAAGCATTGTGTGATCAGTGTTTCTTTTCTTTTTTTTCATTATCATCATCTATGGATAATCCTCTTAACGTTATGGGATGAGTGTAGGAGTTTTTTTAAACCTATTGAATCCATTGCTTAAACCTTTGTAATCGTATAAAAAGTAATTAAGTTAAAAAATCATCACATTATCTTTCATAACCTTTACCAAGGGAGGTTTTATGTTCCCACAGGCATCGTTTAATTGGTATGGGGTGTGGCCATATTAGATTATTATCCCCAAACTACACTTTCTACTATGGAATAGTATAGTGATAGTGTGGGTTCTATCCCATGGGGATTGAACTGGCTGGTAGGAAATAAGACTTTGAACCCTATATGTAGGATTCCTCATGAATTGGTTGGTTTTGAGAGTAAACTAATAATAAGGGATTTGAGATTATGATCAAAGAGAAAAAGGGATCATGATCAATTTTGCGGTTCAGGTGAAAGGATAATCTCAATCCTAACATGGTATGGTCCTACGGTTTAGAATGAAAATCAAGAAAAGTTTACTAGTTGACTATGGTCAAATCAACTAGATCTATACAAGAGGAATATATTCCTTGGTTTGGAGATAGCTGAAAACCTAGATGCATTAAGCCTAATTTTTAAAGAAGAAAGTTTCAAAGGATATTATTTGAAATACATTCCACTCCAATCAGGTTAGGGTCCTTCATTTGGACTCACCATGGATATGGTTGCCTAAAATAATTGGATAAAAAATTTTGTATAACTGTATTACAAACCTTAGGGTTACCAAGTTCATAATTAATGATTTATTAAGTTCATACACCCCTACTCTAAAACCCTACCCAAAGAGGTCTATCCAATCATAGTGTAACCAATCATAAGAGGATAATGAATTGAAAGATTTTTATATTACCAATAACAATTAAAATCAAGAAGTTAAGAATAATGCATTCAAGAACAATAAATTTATAAATAAAATCAATCACAACTGCAACAGAACACTTATTTGAAATAAGGAATGGAAAATAACACAGTAAGGGTTCATTTTCGAAAGGTGATTGAAATAGAGAATGCCTGAAAATTGGTATTTGAAATAAAAAATAATGAATAATACTTGAAAATTGATCCATGGTGCATGAATAGATTTCAAACTATTGAAGGGATTGATGCTATTTGATTTGAGAGAGAAGGTATAATAGAAGAAGAATAAATAATGAGAGAGAAACAAGAAAAATCAAAGAGTGTTGTGTGTTCTTCCTTAATGTGTTGCTGAGAAATAAATACTCATGATTTTTCCTGACTTGTAAACATGTCACATCATGTAATTTCAATTCATGATTTTTTCTATAAATTTTGAATATTTATTAAATCTTGCATGAATCTCATCTTGAATCTTCGAGATTTGGAAGTTTGACTCTTATCATGAAGTGTAATAGGTCCTCAAAATGTGTCTCTTCCTTCAACTTGATCTTTAAAGTGGGAATTCAATTTTTAATGTTACAAGAATTGTATTTGAGATTCAAGTCGTGTGATAGTTTCATGTCTTGTAATTCCTTCATAACATTTAATATTCTGTGATTGATTCATACACATCATTTAAGAGCATATCATGATGTGTAACGATCATTTTTTGCTAGTTTCCTCAGTTTTTCCTTCAGAGACTTGAAAACATATTTCCTCAAATAATCAACACATTCTTGGTGCATTATCAAGTAAAACCTTAATATTCCTTAATTAAATGTCTGAAAAATGTCTATATAATTTTATCTTATGAAATTCCTCCACACTTTAACAATTTTTTGTCCTCAATAAACAAAATCTCAATAGGGAAAACAAAAGTTATGAAATTTTTAAAACCTAAAACATTCATTATAACCAGAAAAATAAAACTATTTGTAAGTATAAAAATATAAAATCTATAATCAAACCTACATAGAAAATTATTCATGCCTTATAGATTTTGTTCTTTAAACAAATTATTATCTTTTAGTCACAATTTCTTAACACTTCCTTAAATTCAAGACCCATTTTTCAATTAACCTCACAATGTATTTTCTCTCATCACTCTGGGTAAAATGAAACTAGAGTTATGATCATACCTTCAAGACATGTTCCTAACCATAGGCTTAAATTGGTTCTATCATCTCTACTTATTAATGAAAAATACCAAATTAATCATGAGGGATTTAGAAAAAAAAGGTTCAAATGACTCTAAGGATGTGGGAAGGTAGGTAGAAAGTGAAAACATGATCAAAAAGAGGGTATTCTATGAAGTATAATTCATTAATGTCATGAACAATGTAATGAAATAACTCCTCCCATAACAAATGATGTCCATGCATCCATCATCTCAAGTTGGATCCATGAATATATCATGGGTGTCCATAAGGTACATTGTTCCTTTATTTTTCTTTTCTTGTTATTTATTTTTTGAAATTGAAGTCTATGACAGATCTCAAATCCATACCATAACCACATATGATCCCTTAGGGGATTCATCAGTTAGGAAATGGTGATCTTTGACCTCACTAATGCACAACCCAATCATCTTTTTCATTTTCTTTCTGTATTTTTCAAAGGAATAAGATATGCGTAAAATGACCGAAGTTACAGATGGATCATAACCAATCATTTTGGTAAGTTCCACAATACATTTCCTCAGTCAAAAAATCATGTGTCTGTTGGCTTAAAAACATCTCCCACACTTGTTTAAAGTAAATTCATACATAATACAAAGATAAAGGTTGTAACGTATTGGAATGGTTGTATCTTACTAAGTTCATTCGTGGAAACTATGGGCTAAAGGAAGGAAATATGTAAGGTGGGTCTCAGTAAAAAGTGACTCAACAAAGATTGAATCAATAATATTGAAAATATATTTGTTCAGTCATAGCCTCAATAATATCTCAATGAAAGTTCTAATAGGTTGATCTTTCCCAGGTTTCACTCAAGGAATATACTGAGAAAAGCATATGAAATCATTGTCTTAGAATCATCTCGAGAATGGGAGTAAAAAAGAAAAAATAGAGATTACTTAGGGTATAAAATCAAGTAATAAGTCAATCAAGAGAAATTTCACAAATGTAGAATTTAAATTGAATTACTAAACTCAGCAATCATTCTAAAAATATAAACATGATAAAAACATGGCTTTCCAAAAATATTTAATGTAAATGTTCCTTTTATTTAAATGGGTGTAATGAGTTATAAGTTTAAAACATGCTTCTAATAAAAAAATGTCTCATAGATAAATCAGAACAATAAATAATCCTAGTTTTTCAATATAGAAACTCAAGAAATAATCCCACACACTTAAAATGAGAGTGTACTCACTATCAATTAAAGTATCCAGGTAGATTTATGGTGGATAAAGTAAAGATTAATGAAATATAAATTTGAAAAATTAATACTAAGTAATCGACACCTCCCTGTAATGAGTGGAATACCATGGGAGAACATGATCAATTTTGAATTTGGAATTGAGCTACCTAAATAATTGGTTAGGAAAAACAAATCCTTAACTAGATAAAAAATTATTACATAGGGTTGAAGCATTTTTTAATCAGTATAATGGGAAGGTGCAAAGGATGAATACCAAAGAAAGTCTTATGATATTAATGCAGATATGTTTTGTACAATAAATTGGGAAATGACCTATGATTAAAAATTCAATTGAAAACAAAACATAAATACTAGTACATGACTAATAATCTAGAAAACAAATGAAAAATGGGTTTCCTACCATTAAGCTGTAATAATGACATCATCAACCAAATGGATGGGCTAGTGTATCAGTAATTATATTCCACTAGATAATATGTATTTTGTCTCCTACAGCTATCAGTGAAAGAATCCTCTAGATATTTTGGTCATTTGGAAGGGTTGATCACTTCAGGATCATACCAATAATGAATCTGGTATGGAAGGAAAGGCATGTGTGCTCGCCGTGGTGGTAATAGTTGCTGAGCATAGATCTCAAGTGATAGCTCTTGAAGCTGGAACTCAATGTCAGCAAGATAATGATTCATCCATATAACAAGGGGATATGGTGACGACATATGCACATTGATCACCATAGAATAGGATTAAGGGCAATAAATGACAATTATAATAGTTTAAGGAATTGAAAAATAATCCAAGTAAAATAAATAAAAAATACTATCTCATATATAGATTAAGTAAAATGATTAAAACATGAAAGAGAATACATATAGTATAAAAAGTGAGCACCCAGGTAGTGTACAAAAAAGGGGGGAGTAGACTGGGGTATACTAAGAGTAATGAAAATCATCTAGTAGATCAACTATAGTCTAATCCTGAATAAAGGGTAGCTTGAGATGGCCCACCTCGCTAATATTAGAAATGGAAGACAAGACTGGAGGATCAACTGTTGATGGTGGTGTCTTGGTGATGGAATATATCTTAGTGGTGGATTGTGGGGAGGTACTGATCCAGATTATGGTCGTGGATTTGAAATCTAGATCAATGAAGGGCGCTACAGTGGATGGGGTGGATTCTGGGCACTTGGATCTCTTGGATTTCTCTACCCGGAACTCTTGTTGGGTATCAAGGTCTGTTAGCTCGGATGGAATATCATCTGGGGTGGTGGATAAGGTAATATTGGTGGATTATGAAGGGTTGTAAAAGGTCGATAGAGGTTGAGAGTCTTCGTTGAATGATAGTGGTGGAGGGGTAGTGAAATGAAAGTGCTATGAAATGGGATTTGTATATGCTAGGTAATCTGATGAAGATTATCCAGGATATAGAGTTTCATAGTTCAGAGATATTTTTGATAGGATTGGGTTGGTAGAGTAGTAGGGTGGGCGGTGGTAGTAGAGATAATAAAATGGGTGGGTTCTTGGGTAGGAATGAATGGTATTGGGTATGGACCAAAGGTGGTGGCTAGATCTGATGCAGGGTCAGTTGCATGATCATTGGGTTCCTCGTTAGTAGCCTCAAATTCTTCTGGTTCCCATTGGTAGATGTCACTCTCCTTGGTTAGTAGCTGTATCTTGGTTATAAAAAGGAATCAAATGGAATCTTTGTCACCGGGAGAGGTGAGTGGGATGGTGGCATCAAAAATGCCAAGATGACAGGCTAAATGGGTGATGAAAGATTCACCCATAAGTGTACCTCACATCCTTTGTGTATGAGCTCTATAGTATAAAGTGAACTGTTATGCCTTGTTGATTGTAGAGATGTCTGTGGCTACAGCAAGGATGATGACGTCCATCTAGCTAACTCTTCCATGACACTCAGATTGAGTGAACTAGGAATGTGTCAATTCTTTATAAAGAATGTATAGTGATGCACCTCAGAGTTTTGTGAACTTTTGGATTTGTGGATCATTCTCAATGTGAGCATCCGGAGCAGTCATCTGCCCGATATTCTTTGAATCTGACTTACATGGATCAAGAATCAAGGTGGGTAATACATCTCATGTGGTGAAGTCATCTGTATAAATCACTAAACTATATGCCAAACTCTGTGAAATATTTCTTGTTAGATTTTCTACCTAATCGTAAGAGGAAGTTTTCAATTACGACCTCAGAGGTGGATAGAAAAAACAAGGAATTGGTATCTACTATTCTCTTCACATACATCGATAATGGAGGATAAATTAAGGTGGTAGAAGAGTTTTAGGATGTACTTAATGATTTTCAGGAATGTGAGGATGGCCATATAATGAGTTTTTCTTGGTCCTAATAGGTTTTACCTATAGTTAGTTGAGTATAATATAGTGTTGGGGGTCTAAAAAATACAATATGGGGTACAAGTGTGGGTGACAATCCTCATTTTACCAACTGGAGTTTGACTGGGAATCTTTGGGGATAGGTAGCACTATAAAGACTAGGGAATATATAGAGGAGGGATATGTTTGAGGTGATGAAGGGTGGAACCTCTTCAGTGCTTGACCGGTGGTGGATCATCTAACTCAGGCACATGATCAACTATAGGAGCTCACACAGTCTTTATGAATTCCATTTCATGAGTAGGTTTGGATTCTTATTGGTGTAGACAGAGGAGGGTGGAAGCAAGGTGGAGTCTCAAGTGGAGGAGGTGTGGGAGTGGGTTGGGTGCGAACAGAGAGTGGTGACCTAGGGATGGCGGGGCTCTATGTTTCATAAATCCTAGGTTCATGAATTAAATGGATCGTGAAATTACATTATATGTAATTAGATTCACATAATGTAATTGAGTAATTAAATGAATTTTGGCAGTGAAAAGTACATTATGTGTAAGTAATTACACAACATGTATTTCATTCGTTTTTCACAAAATGAAACCATATTATGATCCTTCACTCCCAGAATACCCTAAGATATCATAAATCTTATCTTATCCTAATCTAGATTAAGTTTAACTAACCTAGGTTACCTCTCAATCAGTGCTTTTTTTAACATTTAGATCTTAACTCCTTAGTGATTAGATGAATGTCAAGTTGATGAAACACCCCTCACGGAAGAGTTCTTGATAGATCTCCAAACTTTGACCATTGACTTTTAATATTGTTCCAAGTTATTTTAGAATATATATGGTCCCATAATAGAATACTTTAATGACCTCAAAGGGTCATGATCATCTAGATTTGAGATTCCAAGAAAATAGTTTTAAATGAGAGTTTAATAACGAAACCTTATTTCCAGAGAAAATTATTTAGTGATGCATTGATCATTCCATTTCTTTGTTTTATATTTATGGATCTTGGCATTTTCATAAGAATCATTTTTGGTATCTTCCAATTCATTAAACTATAGAATTTGAGCATCCCAACTTTTTAAGAATCTTTATTGAGCTTCTTAATTTCCCAATATGGGAGATTCTTCTAATGGGAAAATACATGGTTTCCCACACACTAATCAGAAATGGGTGGTTACAATTTGTGTTTTGTACAATTTCTAGTACCCCTATAGTGAATTATCTAACTTCAAATTTCAAACCTTTCTATTTTTTATGGTCTTTTCAAGGATTTATTTAATTTCCCTATTTGACAATTCAACTTTCATGCTTGTCTATGGGTGGTAGGGAGTTCCAGTGTTATTTTTGATGCCATGTTTATCTAATAGACCTTTAATAGATTTATTGGTAAAATGTGTTCCCTAATCACTTATGAGTAGTCTAGACAATATGAATCTTTATAACACATTTTTCGTTAAGAAATTCATGACCACTTTTGTTGTGTCATCAGTTGTAGCTTCAGCTTCTACCCATTTGGAAATGCAGTCCATGCCAACAAGGATATTAAAAATTCCATGTGAATTAGAAAATGGTCCCATGAAATATATTCCCCATACATTGAATATTTCTACATCCATTATTGGGATTTATGGCATCTCATTCCTTTTTTGCAATGGTGCCAGTTCATTGGCACTGATCACAGCTTTGATAATAATCTATTGTATCTTAGTGGATCATGAGCCATAAAAGTCCAATTTGAAGAAATTTTTATCCTATTAATTCTATTCCATGATTCCTTCTGGTATGTGATGTGTGACATGTGCCTTAAACACTTTTGATCTCTTCTTTTGGAATGTAACAATATAATAATCCATCTGAACAATGCTTAAAAATGAGTTTTTTATCCCATATGTACTGTGAAGATTTGACTTAAAATGTCATTCATTATTGATAAGTGAGTTTTGTTAAGAGGCATCCCATAGGGAGATAATTTTCTACATAAAAACCCCATTGCCATGCCTTTTTATTTATCCTGAAGACAGTTTCATTTGGGAAGTCAACTTCAATGTCTAGATCACCCTTTCCCTTTATAAGGGTCAGTGGAATTTGTGATATATGGTCAGTGAAAACATTTTATATTCCTTTGGTATCCTTGATGATGATTTTTAAATCTTGAAGTAATAGGATCCGTCATATAATTCTTGGTTTGGAGTCATTTTTATTCATCAAATATCGTAGGGTAACATGGTAAGTATACACAATTACTTTTGAAAAAAACCAGATAGGAGCAAATTTTCTCAAAAGAAAAGACAACTGGTAGGACCTAATTATTTGTAGTTGTATAGTAAACTTGAGCTTTAATAATTTTGTGAATGGAATAGTATATGGGATGAAATATGTGACCAACTCTCTATCCTAAAACAGTGCCAACAGTAAAGTTACTTGCATCGCACATTAACTAAAACTCTTTTTCCCAATTTGGTGAAATGATAATAGGAGAGGATACCAGGATTCTATTTAACATGATGAATTCCCACAAACATTCTTCAATGAATTCAAATTGAGTTTCTTTTGATAAAAATTATGTCAATGTGTAGTCAGGTTTTGAAAAAACTTTCACGAATCATCGATAAGAACTATCATGGACTAGAAATCTACTTATGCATTTAAATATTGAGAGATTAGGTAAAAATTTGATCACTTTTATTTTTTCAAGATCCAATTCCATGCCATCCATGGAATTTTTGTGCCCAAGTATTGTTCCTCCTTGGACCATAAAGTGTCACTTTTCCCAGTTTCAATCCAGGCACTTCTCTTCACAGTGTTTCATGACTAACTCTAGATTTCTTAGGAAGACCTTAAAAGATCTTCCATAAACTGAAAATACTTTCATGAAATTATCTAATAACCCGTCCTCCATATCGTGAAATAAAGATGTGTTATGATCCTTTTAAAGGTCTTCTATGCATTACACATACTGAATGAAATGCATTTGTTGGTCAAGGAACCAAATGGTTATATAAATGTTGTTTTAGAGTAATTGTTTTGGTTGACTACAATCTGATCTTATCTTGAATATCCATCATGGAAACAGTAGAATTCATGTCCTATGAGTCCCTCTAACATTTGATCTATAAAGGGAATAGTGAAATGACCTTTTTGGGTTTCTTCGTTTATTTTTCTCTAATCCACTCATACTCACCATCCAGTGATGCTGAGTCGATATCATTTCATCATCATTATTTTTTTCAACTGTGGTACCAACTTTCTTTGAAACTACATGTAAAGATCTCACCCACTTGATATCAGATATTTAAAAAATTATTCCATTTTAAACAAGTTTTAATACTTTTTTAAATACTTTATTCATTTGTGGGGTGAGGAACCTCTAGGGTTAGATTTTCAGTTTTTCATTTTCTTCTAAAAAATATTATGAGTTCATAATGCAGGACTAATGCCTTTGATGTCATCCACCCCCTGGGAAATTGAAATTTTGTGCCTTTATAGAACTTTGACCAACTTTTCTTATTGTGACTATGTAATTTTTGAGTTAATAATAATTATTAGTGTAGTAGTGGTCTTTAGAAAAAAATAATTGATTGTGGTGGGAAGGGGTTTCAGTTCTAGTTTTGGTGGCTGAATGACTAAGGGTGTGAATGGTGAGATATTTCCTCTTAATAGAGGTTTTATGTAGTTTAATTCCTCAAATTTATTTCCCTCCTCCTCAGTAGGGGAATTTTATCATTATCATCTTCTATGTTTAAGTAATCATTTCTTTCACCTATGAGAAAGATAACTTGTCCATCAAAAGAATCATCTATTTGTTTTTATGCTTTCCCCAGGTCGAGCACAACTTGTTCATCACCTACAAAGAATATGATCCTTCTTTATTTTACGTCAATGAGTGCCTTTCCAGCATCTAGGAATGGTCAGACTTGGATGAATGAAAAGTCTCATTCTTCTTCTATGTCCAAAATGAGGAATTTTTCTGGAAAAATTAAATTTTATACTTTGAATTATACATCCTCAAGAAGTCCTCAAAGATACAGTATTGTTTGGTTAGCTAATTTGAGTGACACTCAAGATGGTTGGAGTTCCTACAGTCCATGTTTGTAGAGTACACCCATCGGCATGGGGTTGATGTTGATTCCTAAATCACACAAGGCTCATACAAATTTCCATTATATTATGGTGTATGGGATTGAGAAACTCCTAGGATCTCTCATTTTTTTGAGAAATTTTATGTTGAACAACTACATAGCATTATTTATTTAATGATACGACTCCTATTTCAGCAATTTTTCTTTTATTGGAGAGCAGTTCCTTGAGAAATTTCACATAGGAATGAATTTGGGTGATTGCTTCAACAAATAAATGTTGATGTGAAATTGTTTGAATATATCCAAAAACTTATTATATTTCCCTTAGATCCTTCCTTAACACATTCTTTCATGAAAATGGATAGGTGGTTTATATGGTTGTGGCATAATGTAGATGTCTTCATTGGGTTTCTCTTTTTCTGTGGCTTTTGTAAAAGGCAGTACCTATTGAGTTATTCCATTTGTTTTTTTAATCATATTATTATTTGATGAATTTTGTATGATTTTTGGGTTCTCTCAGGATTATTTCCCTTCTCCTCTACATGGTTTCTGAAATTCCAACATTTTCCTTCTCCTTAGGACTACTTTATTTTTCTCTTCCCTCTCGTATATCTCTGTATTACCAGGTATAGTACATGGTAATCTCTCTAACAAGGTATATGAGATCTAACCCATTTGATGCTTGTGTTTAGGAAGATTCACCCTTTGATTCATTATATATGTAACTTTGGTGTTCATCTTCTGATCTTCCTTTTAAACGATGGATGAGAGTAGATTCTTCAAATTTGATTAAAGAGGAAGGGTTGGTTATGTAGTTCTTAGTGGAGTTGGATGAAATTATTATTTTTTCTCTAGGAGGGAATAGTTGTTGTTTTACTTATTGTGGTGGTATAGGCACAGGATTAATTAGTGTATATAACATTGGTCTTGAGTTTCTAAATGGTGCCTGACTACCTATTTTTTGGATGTTCCCTTGATTATTTTGTTGCAACTGTTTCCTGGGCCTCTCATGATAATAATGATATGGTTGCAGAAATTATTGATTTTTCTGATTGTAATTAATGTAATTAAAATCCTGTATTTTCCATTACTCAACACCTATCTGGCATTCCTGGTATAGTTTTGGGCTACCGCACATCTCACAAGATTGGATCATTGTTATAGGAGCACGAGGGGGAGGTGGTGTAGTAGTTAGCTGAAAGGGTTCCATCTTCTTGGTTAATTCCTCTACTTGTGTAGTTAGTTGAGTATTTTTTTCAATTTTCTAGATTTCATATTGGGGTGGTCCATGATATCTCTACCATAGATTGGAGTTATGAGTGAATTCATCTAAAATTTCTCATTCTTCCATGAGTATTTTGAACATCAACCCTCCATAAACGGTGGCATCAAACTACATGTGCAGCTAGCTAGAGGGATTATAGAACATTTGGAGTGGTATTTGTATATCAACCTCATGATGTGGGAATTTCTAGGTGAGTTCCTTGAATAGATATTCTGCTTTCCATGCTGACTCTCTATCAATTTGAGTGAAATTTTTAATGTCATTCTAGAGTTTTGATGTCTAGATAGGTGGAAAGTACTTTTCTAGAAATTTCTTGGAAAAATCATCCCATGTCTTGATGGACACTAGAGATTTAATTTTAATCCAATCCTTGATTCAGTCTCACATGGAGAATGGAAATACTCTTATCATTATAGCATAAGAATGTACTCCATGGTTTCAAAAGGTAACACAAACTTCAAGGAAGTTAGAGATATGTTCATGGGGATCTTTACATTGAAGTCTACTAAACTGACCCATATTCTAGATCATATGAATGAGTCCGAGTTCAATATCTAAGGTGTTTTCATGAATAGTAGGGTTCACAATAATGGGTGTAGCACCATTGATTGATGGAAATATTTAGTCAATAATGATGTGTTCTTGTTTAACTGGAAATTCTCTATGTAGTGAGGGTTGCATATTTTTAATGCATAGTTGGTTGAGACCTATAGGAGAGTTTCGATCATCCATTTTTGAATGATGGTGTGAAAAAATCTACCTTTAGATTTATGGTTTGAAGATAAATATTTCTTTTCATCAAGGCTCTTTGAATGAGTTAGAGGGCCCATATACATGAACTAGGCTTCAAGGATTAGGATGAAATGGAATCTAAAAAAGAAATAGGAAATATTGAAAAGAGAAGGGGGTATGAGTGAGGTTGTAACACCCCAAGATTTCATAGTGTGTTATTTCTTCAAAATAATTCAATAACTTGCACTACACGCAACACCGAGTTCAAGCGCACCATGACTTACCAAACAAGCCGTTCAAAAAGGGTTATGAATAGTATTAACTAAATTTTAAACTTTATATAATCCTTATAATTTTAGAATCCATATTATGAGTTTCTTAGACATAATGTAAGAACAAATTCATCTTCAGTATTGTAGTTTTACCAACTTTTAATAGTGAACCCTTTTTAAATAAAATATTTTAAACTTTTTACTAAATGGGGACATCAAAAAAATTAAAATAAAACATCCCAAGCTTCCACGGTACGCTTTCCTTTGAATAAAACAGTAGCGTGTGTTGTACGCAACTTCGAGTTTTAACACACACCACAACCGATTAAACTAGCCGTTATGAATAGTAATACTTAATTTTTTGAAATTATATATATTTTATATTTCAAAATGGACTTCATTTTTGGATTCGGAATATCAAATTTATCCTAAGGTGAAATTTTGGTACATTTCGGATAACTTTCATATTTTGATGAATAGTAAAAATTACTAAATTTTAATTAAAAACAACTTTTTTAATCAAAATAATTAATAGTGATAAATTATGAATTTGAGTGGTTTTAAAGTATATTTAGAATATATTTTTACCATTTAATATAATTTTGGTCATTGGACATAATTTTACAATTAAACCGAACATAAACAAGTGTCAATCTTTTGATAGTTATTATCTCTTAAAAACACGCTTTTTGTTTTGACAGCGGGAATTAATTTTAAATTAATTTCTGCCACTTCTGTGTTTTGAATTTAGAAAAATGGATTCCATATTTGGAATCAGGATGTTCAAATTGTGTAAATAGGTAACTTTTATTTTTAGACATTTTGAATAATTACTGCGGTAAATATTTTATTTACCATGGTTAAGGGTAAATCCGATAAATAAGGGTTAAAAAATAATATTATAATAATACTAAATTACCCTAAAACGTGTCTTAAACCTATTGGTTGATACATGGTCGAACATGGGCATCTTTGGGTCAATTTTGGGACCCCATTGATCCACTTGTAAGTGATAATGACACTTTATTTTAATTAAGTTAAAATGAATACAAAAATTGCATAAGCTTACATCTTTTAAAAGAACAATTTTTACATAGGGTTATACATGTTAGATTTTCGATTATAAATATTCATTAAAAAGATAAAACGATTTCCTACATAATGATATTTTATTTATAATTTTTAGACATCAAATAATTTAAATTATTAATGACACAATAATGATGCAATGTTTACCTCATTAATAAATCATTTAAATAAATAAGATTATAATGATTAAAATATTATCTAAAACCTGTCCAATTCTTATTGGTTTATGTTATTTAGAATATGAGTCATCTTATCTTCGACCTCAATGATTTTTGGACCATTATAAACCGAATATAATTATATTATAAAGTAATACTTTCACTCTTTCCTAAAGAGCCCCTCCTCTCCCTTATAAAAGGAGACCACTTCTACTCATTCCTCACACCTCTCAAGCCACTTGGCTCGTCCAAACTCTACCCAACTAAGCTCCCCACATCCCTCTCCTCCTCCTTGAAGCTTCCCCTTAGGCAGAAAGCATTTCAAGAAGTCCTTTGGTTCCAACCAAAGTGAGTTACCTAAATTAAAGGTAACATTTTCTCTTAAATTATTTTCAATTATTTTGCTTCTCCAACCCCCAAACTCTTTTTATTTCCTTTCTTTTGTAACAACACCAGTATCCACAATATACTAGGATGTTGTTATAAGAAGGATTCAAACTACACATTCACACAACTCCATCTAATGGATGATGAACATAATGTTTCTGTGGATGGCAAACTAACGCCTCACGAAACGATGATTGTTCAAATACATCTTACCGCCTCTCATGGTGGCCATTAGAATGGCACTGTAATTAAATATGATATTAATGATATATATTTTATATATAAGCTTCTGTAATTCCATTTTATTTCATACAATTATTCGTTTCATGTTGTATATACATACGATAATTTCATTTGAGGAAGTGCGGACTACCGCCCCCTTAAAATGATATGACTCGTTCATACCACACATGGAACGTATAAAGGATGGTGTTAATGAACTTAAGTAACATATATAGAATATTATATTTTACTGGAATAGTAATATACCTATGTATCATTTGGATTCGATTCTTTTAAAATAAAAATTAAATGGAAGTAGCATTCGTGCGTACGTACGGACTACCGTCTCCACGAACGCGATGTGATTCATTCTCCATCGTATCCATTCAAGTATAATTATCATTTGATGATTTAAAAACGATGTTTAAGGACTTGATACCATTCTGGATATGAATAATATACATCCCATTAATAACGAATATGGCTCACATAACAAAGAATATAAAGTAAAATGAACCCGTTAACACCTGAAATGACGATAATTCTAAGATATTATTAACAAATCAATGTTAAAATATCATATATGATATCATATTAAAGTAACTGATTCTTGTATTATTAAATAAAAATTATTTCACCATTATACAGGAGGTAAACCTACCATCGACCAAGGAAAAAGTACAAAGTAAGGGATTCTCTTATCTCACTTTTAATTCCGTGAGATTTCCATTGTTCGCTACTAAATTATTGAAAGTGGTGTATTGTGTACTTCCATTTGATATATATTATCATGATTCACTTTATATTCATGTTATTCTGTAAATCATTTGGTGGTTATTAACTTTTGGCCATGCGACTCAGTTGATTAACGTGGTAAGGGGTTTCTTGTCTCACTTTTAATTCCGTGAGAATTCCATTGATCACCACTTAATTATTGCATGTGGTGTATGTGTACTACCCATGATTGTATTCATTGTGTAATATACTTTATTTTATGGGTATTTACATCATCATGGTATGATCTTTCTTTCATGGGTGTTTGTTTCTTAAGTTACCTAATCAATAAGGGAATTTGAGATTTCAATTTCCACTCATTTGGCTTTACGCATATTTCATTGATTATATTACCCCAAGATTATGGGTGGAATCACTATTCATTTGATTATGTCATAATTTCCACTCCCCATCCTGTGGATATAAGTTTGATACACATAATCACTCCATTGATAATTCTCAATTCATTGATATGAATTTGATACGAGTAATTTTAACTCATTCTCCATTTGTTGAGTTAAACATCCAATTCGTTGGTATTGTTTTTACAAGAATATGTGTGAATATCCTTTGATTGATTTACACTGAATATCCAATCATATTTAGTGTATTTATATTTGTCACACATAATTATGTCGTTGATTTATCCTTAACCTAAGGATACAACCTTTATGAGAGATTTCATCTCAATTTACATTCCATTGAGACTTCTTTGATGATATACACCGAATCACTTTTATGTGGTGTATATAATGTACTTTGACATAGTATATCATGAATTACTTTATTCTCATGATATTACAATGTTTTTATTACCTCAATTATTTGTATTCAAGTGTCTCTCTTTTGGTTAGAAACTCTAACCAAAATACCATTTTAAAATGTTTTAAAGACTTATTCATCAAAACCTTTCTCATTAATGTCCATGTTTTAAAAATGGTTTTAAGGATTTATATGGACATTAAAGTTTAGAAATCAAAACTCCTTTTAAAAAGTTTCAAAGTGGTATGGGACACTTTGATTCAAAAATCTATTTTTAAATGGCTTCTTGACAAATAGTGTGACTTTTAAATGTTTTCAAGAAAAGGGGGATATTTCTCTCAAATAGTTTTGATGATTATTTTCATCTATGTCAACATCCTTCATTATTCATGATTGAGGTTAATGTGATACAATACAATCTTCCATATTGTATCAAATGAGTTATATTTGACTGTGGATGTTCTATTTTTATACCATTCATGGTTTGTGGTTAAAGTATTGACATTTCGTATGCTAGTTTTAATACGAATGTTTATTTTATGCATAAACCTATTCATATGAGGAATGCATTGGACTTAATAAGTGACGGGTGGAGCCCGATATAGCTCCTCGATGCATCGGTAGGTATCATGAGACAAACTAGTGTCTTGGCACAAGGCCTTGGCAAAATCTTATTTGTAGTCTTGGCACGAGGCCTTGGCTATGTGGTTATGATAGTCTGGCATTATGCATTCCATCATTATGAAAGTGGTTATTGATATTGCATGTGATCATTCGACTAGTAGAATATCCATGTGAGTAAGTAAATGGCATTATTTCATTTTATTTATGCCATACCATGTTGAAAGTTCAAGTTTCAAAGGCTTTTTTTTAGTTATAAATTGCCTTAAGTGTTTATGATTATTTATGAAAGCTTCTGCTATAATGTTATCCTTACTGAGCATCCGAGCTCACCCCTTTCAATGTTTTATTTTTTTTTTCCAGGATTATGAAGAAGTAATTTATGAATGACCTGCAGGGATAGTATGAGGGGATATGAAGACAAAATGTTTTTTTTATGATGTAATGTAAAAATTTATGGATGTATCTAGTTATTCCAAGGCTACTAAACCAATCGGTCTTTCGGGATTTGATCTTTCTTGTGATCATGCCAATGTTATGTAATTAATGCACCGACTCTGGGTAGCTGGGGTCGGGGCGTTACAGTTGGTATCAGAGAAAGTTTAGTACAAACCTTGGTAGCTAGATTTAGATAAACTCTGATTAGAGCACGTAGACCTAAGATGAACTTTGAGGATTAGTATAAAAGAACTTTCTAGAATTTTGGTATTGTAGAGATTTTGTGAGTTTTCCGAGAAATACATCCCTGTCTGGATACGAGCAGGTAGAGGCGGCTCTGGCACAGATGTACCTAGGGGTAAAACCCGAAAACACCGCTTTGAGCTAGACTCGAACGGGAACTGGTGCACGACAACGGGCCTTGCTGCACTCTTGGTTACGACACTCCCGGGGGATATGCTTAGGATAATTTACATTTTCTTTACAAACCGATTTAAGTAATATATACATAAGATGAGAGTAAATGACCTTGGTTAATCCTAATATGTTTCAAATTGAGAATATGGTGACATTTTAATCTCTAAATGATTTTACGACTACTATTACTCACACAATGCTTTCTGGTTTTAGTCAATGGCTGGATTCCAAGGAAGTCATAGTGACTTTGAGAATGATGTACAAGGTGGGAACGGTGGTGGAAATGAGCAACAAAATGGAATGTTGATAGGCGTAAAAGATATCGTCTTTATGCCAAATCAGTTTTCCAAAAATATGATCAACAACATATATATTAACCAACTCCCAGACTCAACAAGGAAGAGAAAGGTGATAAATGATAAGATCTCCAGCAATGGAGACCATGGAGAAAAGAAACCTCAATTTTCATCATGCAGGAATTGTGGAAGGAGACACCCAGGAAAGTGTCTCAATGGGACAACGAAATGTTTTACGTGCGGGAAGGAAGGACATAAAGTGAAAAATTGCCGAAGAAAAATGAAGAGTACTATGGAAGAAGATAAAAATGGTCCCAAGAGTCCATTTACAGTCATTTGCCGTAAATGTAGGGGACCTGGCCATTACCCGAGTGAATGTCCTATTTTATAGGATATTTTCCTGCTCAAAGAAGAAGCTATGCGGAAATAAATGGTTGGAGAAAAATTTAAAAAGTATTAGCACTCCTTGTTGATGGGTTTACTTTGTAATAATTTTCTCTTGTATTTGTAACCCCTCAGTTTGCCATGTGAGAATGATATTTGAGGAATAATTGTCTCTTCTCTTGTGGATATAGGTATAAATAACCATTTGGTTTTATATGATCATTGGGGTTTGAGAAAATGATAAGTTATTATAATTTGGGATGAAAATGCAAAGTATGATATAACATTTGTGGTTAAATTATGTTATTTTGAAAAATTTATCTCATTTTGGTAATATTATAGAATATAGTTTTTGAAAAAGGACAACACGTAGACCGTGTGACAACCTGTCGCGTCGGACAAAGCTGTGGGAATCGAACCCACAACCAAAGTGCGATTGGGATTTATCGCCTACCACTGGACTACGTGAAGTCCCTGGTTAGTATGACTATTTTTTTTTTGTTAAATGATTTTTTTGATCAATAATAAGATGATTTGGGTTCTTATGTCTTATCAAATGAATACCCTTGGTATAGGAAAATGATTTGGTGATTAAGTGATAAATGTTATTTTGGAAGATGTTCGTTTTGATAGGAACACTATATGCCCAAGGAAAATAGAATACAATGAGGTTTCATTTGTAGAGTAATGGTGGATTTTTATCTACATTTTTATTGTTGATTTATAGTGATTTGGGTTATTTATGGAAATGATTAACCTATAACAGAGAATATGTGATGATGTTAATTACTTTTAAGTATGTGACTTTAAGAGTATTTGATGTCATTTGGAGATAAAATGTAACATGGGAGACTACATAATCAAATTCTTCTATGTTTTGGGTTTCAATATTAGTATGGATTATATTAAAGGATTTTAAGGACAATTGGTTATTGAATGGTATCTATTTAACTTTGGGGTATTGTTGGTTTAATTTTAGAAATTAAGATTAGTGCATATTTATCCCAATGAATATCCTTTTGGGGGATCATTAGATCATTCACTAACCATTTTGGTTTTGATTAATCTTCAAAGACAATGTAAATATATGGTTTATCCTTCATGGATCATGTGATCCTATAGAAGTTTATTCTAGCTCTTCCAGTGTGACCAAGTCTTCTTGAATACTCATCGTTTAAAAAAATTGAGTTAGTGGTGGAAATTTATTAAAGAATGAAAATCTACTTAAAATTTAAGTATATCTCATAATGTTCTTAGTCAATATCATAAATGAATTCATCTTCCTTATGTAATGTAACTTTAAAAAAAATGTTGTCCTAGATGGTACCTTAAATCATCACTAATTTATGGCTTTGGGATTGTTGGCCTTTTCATAGCCATGTTCTCTACCACTCTCCATCAGATAATTGATGGTTAGATTTCTCCTCCATATCCATATTTTCCTACATGGAACCCTAGTATGTGTTATTTTCGGTAATATTCATACTTTCCACTCTTTATATTAAATAGAGGCCTCATTAATTCATTTTTCGATGTGGGATTTCAACTAAGATATTTTGAAATGTCAAAAATGTGTGATCCTAATACCCTATATTTTGTTGAACCGATGGTACTTCAAATCATCATAGATTGATGAGTTTAAGGACCTCAATTTTATACTTGTTTGTGATTGATGACCTCAACCACTACATATAAGTATTTACGTTTTTCCTCCAATTATATGTCTCTAATTGCCACCAATGTTCTCCTAATCGAGATCATAATTTGGTGGTGACCCTTTCATTTCTCTTTTCCTCATATTAAGACTAAATTTTAGTAAACCAATTTCCGATGTGGGTTTTCCCACAAATATATTTTCTATTTTCAACCTTTTATTTTCGAAGAACAATTTCAAATTGCGAGGACGCAATTTATTGAAGGAGGGGAGAATGTAACACCCCAAGATTTCATAGTGTGTTATTTCTTCAAAATAATTCAATAACTTGCACTACACGCAACACCGAGTTCAAGCGCACCATGACTTACCAAACAAGCCGTTCAAAAAGGGTTATGAATAGTATTAACTAAATTTTAAACTTTATATAATCCTTATAATTTTAGAATCCATATTATGAGTTTCTTAGACATAATGTAAGAACAAATTCATCTTCAGTATTGTAGTTTTACCAACTTTTAATAGTGAACCCTTTTTAAATAAAATATTTTAAACTTTTTACTAAATGGGGACATCAAAAAAATTAAAATAAAACATCCCAAGCTTCCACGGTACGCTTTCCTTTGAATAAAACAGTAGCGTGTGTTGTACGCAACTTCGAGTTTTAACACACACCACAACCGATTAAACTAGCCGTTATGAATAGTAATACTTAATTTTTTGAAATTATATATATTTTATATTTCAAAATGGACTTCATTTTTGGATTCGGAATATCAAATTTATCCTAAGGTGAAATTTTGGTACTTTTCGGATAACTTTCATATTTTGATGAATAGTAAAAAATACTAAATTTTAATTAAAAACAACTTTTTTAATCAAAATAATTAATAGTGATAAATTATGAATTTGAGTGGTTTTAAAGTATATTTAGAATATATTTTTACCATTTAATATAATTTTGTTCATTGGACATAATTTTACAATTAAACCGAACATAAACAAGTGTCAATCTTTTGATAGTTATTATCTCTTAAAAACACGCTTTTTGTTTTGACAGCGAGAATTAATTTTAAATTAATTTCTGCCACTTATGTGTTTTGAATTTAGAAAAATGGATTCCATATTTGGAATCAGGATGTTCAAATTGTGTAAATAGATAACTTTTATTTTTAGACATTTTGAATAATTACTGCGGTAAATATTTTATTTACCATGGTTAAGGGTAAATCCGGTAAATAAGGGTTAAAAAATAATATTATAATAATACTAAATTACCCTAAAACGTGTCTTAACCCTATTGGTTGATACATGGTAGACCATGGGCATCTTTGGGTCAATTTTGGGACCCCATTGATCCACTTGTAAGTGATAATGACACTTTATTTTAATTAAGTTAAAATGAATACAAAAATGGCATAAGCTTACATCTTTTAAAAGAACAATTTTTACATAGGGTTATACATGTTGGATTTTCGATTATAAATATTCATTAGAAAGATAAAACGATTTCCTACATAATTATATTTTATTTATAATTTTTAGACATCAAATAATTTAAATTATTAATGACACAATAATGATGCAATGTTTACCTCATTAATAAATCATTTAAATAAATAAGATTATAATGATTACAATATTATCTAAAACCTGTCCAATTCTTATTGGTTTATGTTATTTAGAATATGAGTCATCTTATCTTAGACCTCAATGTTTTTTGGACCATTATAAACCGAATATAATTATATTATAAAGTAATACTTTCACTCTTTCCTAAAGAGCCCCTCCTCTCCCTTATAAAAGGAGACCACTTCTACTCATTCCTCACACCTCTCAAGCCACTTGGCTCGTCCAAACTCTGCCCAAATAAGCTCCCCACATCCCTATCCTCCTCCTTGAAGCTTCCCCTTAGGAATAAGGCATTTCAAGAAGTCCTTTGGTTCCAACCAAAGTGAGTTACCTAAATTAAAGGTAACATTTTCTCTTAAATTATTTTCAATTATTTTGCTTCTCCAACTCCCAAACTCTTTTTATTTCCTTTCTTTTGTAACAACACCAGTATCCAAAATATACTAGGATGTTTTTATAAGAAGTATTCAAACTACACATTCACACAACTCCATCTAATGGATGATGAACATAATGTTTCTGTGGATGGCAAACTAACGCCTCACGAAACGATGATTGTTCAAATACATCTTACCGCCTCTCATGGTGGCCATTAGAATGGCACTGTAATTAAATATGATATTAATGATATATATTTTATATATAAGCTTCTGTAATTCCATTTTATTTCATACAATTATTCGTTTCATGTTGTATATACATACGATAATTTCATTTGAGGAAGTGCGGACTACCGCCCCCTTAAAATGATATGACTCGTTCATACCACACATGGAACGTATAAAGGATGGTGTTAATGAACTTAAGTAACATATATAGAATATTATCTTTTACTGAAATATTAATATACCTATGTATCATTTGGATTCGATTCTTTTAAAATAAAAATTAAATGGAAGTAGCATTCGTGCGTACGTACGGACTACCGTCTCCACGAACGCGATGTGATTCATTCTCCATCGTATCCATTCAAGTATAATTATCATTTTATGATTTAAAAACGATGTTTAAGGACTTGATACCATTCTGGATATGAATAATATACATCCCATTAATAACGAATATGGCTCACATAACAAAGAATATAAAGTAAAATGAACCCGTTAACACCTGAAATGACGATAATTCTAAGATATTATTAACAAATCAATGTTAAAATATCATATATGATATCATATTAAAGTAAATGATTCTTGTATTATTAAATAACAATTATTTCACCATTATACAGGAGTTAAACCTACCATCGACCAAGGAAAAAGTACAAAGTAAGGGATTCTCTTATCTCACTTTTAATTCCGTGAGATTTCCATTGTTCGCTACTAAATTATTGAAAGTGGTGTATTGTGTACTTCCATTTGATATATATTATAATGATTCACTTTATATTCATGTTATTCTGTAAATCATTTGGTGGTTATTAACTTTTGGACATGCGACTCAGTTGATTAACGTGGTAAGGGGTTTCTTGTCTCACTTTTAATTCCGTGAGAATTCCATTGATCACCACTTAATTATTGCATGTGGTGTATGTGTACTACCCATGATTGTATTCATTGTGTAATATACTTTATTTTATGGGTATTTACATCATCATGGTATGATATTTCTTCCATGGGTGTTTGTTTCTTAAGTTACCTAATCAATAAGGGAATTTGAGATTTCAATTTCCACTCATTTGGCTTTACGCATATTTCATTGATTATATTACCCCAAGATTATGTGTGGAATCACTATTAATTTGATTATGTCATAATTTCCACTCCCCATCCTGTGGATATAAGTTTGATACACATAATCACTCCATTGATAATTCTCAATTCATTGATATGAATTTGATAAGAGTAATTTTAACTCATTCTCCATTTGTTGAGTTAAACATCCAATTCATTGGTATTGTTTTTACAAGAATATGTCTGAATATCCTTTGATTGATTTACACTGAATATCCAATCATATTTAGTGTATTTATATTTGTCACACATAATTATGTCGTTGATTTATCCTTAACCTAAGGATACAACCTTTATGAGAGAATTCATCTCAATTTACATTCCATTGAGACTTCTTTGATGATATACACCGAATCACTTTTATGTGGTGTATATAATGTACTTTGACATAGTATATCATTAATTCCTTTATTCTCATGATATTACAATGTTTTGATTACCTCAATTATTTGTATTCAAGTGTCTCTCTTTTGGTTAGAAACTCTAACCAAAATACCATTTTAAAATGTTTTAAAGACTTATTCATCTAAACCTTTCTCATTAATGTCCATGTTTTAAAAATGGTTTTAAGGATTTATATGGACATTAAAGTTTAGAAATCAAAACTCCTTTTAAAAAGTTTCAAAGTGGTATGGGACACTTTGATTCAAAAATCTATTTTTAAATGGCTTCTTGACAAATAGTGTGACTTTTAAATGTTTTCAAGAAAAGGGGGATATTTCTCTCAAATAGTTTTGATGATTATTTTCATCTATGTCAACATCCTTCATTATTCATGATTGAGGTTAATGTGATACAATACAATCTTCCATATTGTATCAAATGAGTTATATTTGACTGTGGATGTTCTATTTTTATACCATTCATGGTTTGTGGTTAAAGTATTGACATTTCGTATGCTAGTTTTAATACGAATGTTTATTTTATGCTTAAACCTATTCATATGAGGAATGCATTGGACTTAATAAGTGACGGGTGGAGCCCGCTATAGCTCCTCGATGCATCGGTAGGTCTCATTAGACAAACTAGTGTCTTGGCACAAGGCCTTGGCAAAATCTTATTTGTAGTCTTGGCACGAGGCCTTGGCTATGTGGTTATGATAGTCTGGCATTATGCATTCCATCATTATGAAAGTGGTTATTGATATTGCATGTGATCATTCGACTAGTAGAATATCCATGTGAGTAAGTAAATGGAATTATTTCATTTTATTTATGCCATACCATGTTGAAAGTTCAAGTTTCAAAGGCTTTTTTTTTAGTTATAAATTGCCTTAAGTGTTTATGATTATTTATGAAAGCTTCTGCTATAATGTTATCCTTACTAAGCATCCGAGCTCACCCCTTTCAATGTTTTATTTTTTTTCCCAGGATTATGAAGAAGTAATTTATGAATGACCTGCAGGGATAGTATGAGGGGATATGAAGACAAAATGTTTTTTTTATGATGTAATGTAAAAATTTATGGATGTATCTAGTTATTCCAAGGCTACTAAACCAATCGGTCTTTCGGGATTTGATCTTTCTTGTGATCATGACAATGTTATGTAATTAATGCACCGACTCTGGGTAGCTGGGGTCGGGGCGTTACAGAGGTAATCCCAGGTTCATGCTATTGGTTTTCGTTTCATATATCAGATTCTCATTCTATAACAATGGTACCAAAATTTTATGTGCATGCATTCATCATTTAATCTTCACGGGCTGCAATCATATTAGATTATTATTCCCAAAATACACTTTCTACTCAGGTGTAGAATAGTGATTGTGTGGGGTTAGTCCCAGGGGAATTGAACTAGATAATAGAAAATAAGACTTTAAACCCTATGTGTTTGTTGAGTTTGGGAGTAAACTAATGCTAAGGGATTTTATATTAAGATCAAAGATATAAAAGGGATCATGATCAATTTTGGTGTCCAGGTGAAAGGATAATCTTAATCCAAACTTGGTATAGTCTTAAGGATTAGGTTGTGAAACAAGAAAAGGTCACTAGTTTAATAAGTTCAAACCAACTTGATCTATCAAAGAGGTATATATTCCTTGTTTTGGATATATCTAACAGCCTAGATTCATTAATCCAAGCATCTAAGGTAGAAATTATAATAGGATATTGGTCATAACCTAATCCACTCCAATCAGTTTAGGTTCATTTATTCAAAATACTCATATTATGGGTTTCCTAAAATAATTGGATAAAAAATTATTGTATAACCTAATTACTAACCTTAGGGTTACAAAGTTTATAATTAAACATTCATTAAGTTCAGACACTCCTACTCTCAACCACCACCCTAATCAATTTATCCACTTATAGTAGAATTAATCATAAGAGGATAAATAATTGAAAACATGTCTATATTACCAGTAAAAATTGAAATAAATCAATTAAAGATCATGAATTCAATAACAATAAATTTATAAATCTAATCTATTGAATCTCAAGCAAACACATGCATGAAACAATGAACAGGAAAGAACATAGAAAGGGTTTATTGTCGAAGGGTGATTAAAATGGAAAATGCATAAAAATTGGTATTGCAAATGAAAAAAATGAAGAATGCTTGAATATTGATCCACAATGCTTGAATATATGTAAAAAATAAAATGAATTGATGCAAGTTGAATTGGGAGATAAGGGATAATATAAGAAGAAAAAGAAGAAATAACGGGAGAAAATGAGAAAAATCAAAGACTACTATGTGTTCTGAATTATGTGTGAGAATTAGAATTAAATACTGTGGTTTTTACACAATGTGTAAACATTTCACTTATTGTAATTATGATCTAAGATTTTCTTTATTAGTTTTGAATCTGGTGTGAATATAGTGTGAATCTTGTCCTAAATCTTCGAGATTTGTAAGTTTGACTCTTCTCACGATGTTTAATGGTTCTTCATGAAAAGTCTCTTCCTTTGGATGGATATTTAAAGTGTTAATTGAATTTTTAGCATTACACAACGTGAATTAGAGATTCACATTGTGTAATAATTGCATAGATTTAAATTTCTACATGAATTATCTCATGACTTGTAACACGATGTGAATGATGCATACACATTGTGTAAGTTCATTTCATAACCTGTAATGATCATTTTTTCTAGTTTCACTAATCATTCATTTAGAATATTGAAAACTAATTTCCTAAAATAATCAACACATAACTAGTGAATTATCACATAAAACATGAATATTCCTTAAATAAATTACTTTGAAATGATTATACAATTTCATCTTATTAAGGTGAAATTTAATCAACCTAACCTTTTTTGAGTTGAAAAGGATATGGTCATTATTCTATGGCACTTTATGCATAGAAGATAGTATTAATTAACATAAGATATTATATATACTCGAACAAAGGGATAGTTTCATTATAAGTATATCCAATTGGTTTTACAAAACCCAATTGGTTAATCTTACTCTGCTTTGCAGCCTAATCCATATGACTATTCCAAGCAAGATTTATGATTATATTCTACCAAGATCCCTAAAATTGACCTTGATCCCTTCTTAGTTATTTTACTTAAATCCAAACTAATAAGTATTATATTAACCCAATATTGAAGAGTGAGTGTGAGGAATCCTTTTAAAGGGTTTTGTTTGAATAGTTTCTTCCCTACCATTGATCTATGTGGGTTTGAACCTGCACTGTCTCATTACTATTCCCCATTAGTAATTATAGTTTGGGACTACAAATATTTAATTTGATCAATTCCTGATAGAATTAAATTATGTGTGTAGGTGCATCATATTTTGGTGTCATTTCTAAGGATTATTGTTTCCTAGGAACATTAGCCTTCAGATCAAACCTTGGATTACCTCACCCCTAACCTCTTTCTTCTTTTTAATTCCCCCTTTTTCTTTTTACATTTTTCCTCATCCGGAATACTTGTATCCTCTCTCTCCCTCTATCCTTCTCAGCTAGTGCATGTGCCAGGGGCCCTTAACTCACTCAAGAAGCCTGTATGTATAAGAACTAAGCCCTTTCTATCATGATATCGATAAAATAATTGTTAAACATTACATTTTCACAATGGATGAGCATAACAATATTTCACCACCATGCCTTCAATAACCCCAATATGCACCACCTGATGATCAAGGTGAGCGACCAGTGCAGCAGGAGCACACCATAATTGACTACGGCTTTCCATCCATTACTAGTGATTCACACCACATTTTGCACCAACCAATTCAGGCACAAAATTTTGAGATCAAGCCTATACTTATTCACATGATTCTTATATGGTTAAATTTAGTGGGATTCAAAGTGACTACCCCCATGAACATCTCTCTTACTTCTTAGAGGTTTGTGATACCTTTCACAACCAAGGTGTATCATCAGATGCAATCAACTCCATGTCTCCTCATTATCCCTGTGAGGCTGAGCCAAGGATTTACTATAATGTCAAGACCATGATTTTATAATGACTTGGGATGAACCTGCCCAGAAATTTCTTGAAAAATATTTTCCACCATCCAAACATGGATGTTAATAAATAACATTCAAAACATTACCCATGTGGATGGAGAATCGGCATGGGAGGTGTGGGATAGATTCAAGAATCTAACCAATAAGTTCCCACATCACATACTAGATGTGTTTCTTTGATTAAAAATATTATACAAGTGACTTTATCGAACTGATCAAACTATATTAGATTTTGTTTTTGATGGCAGACTCATTCTTAGGACACCCAAGGTGGTGAGATCCATTCTCCATAAAGTCTCCAATAATTCCAGTATATGGAAAAGTGATATAGGAACATCTTTGAAAGTAATCCACCAAGCAGAGGAGATTATCCACATCATAGCCCAAGTGGAGGCTCTTACAAAGAAAATTGAATATTTTTAGTTATCCGTTGTTCCATCATCCCCTCATACTATGGTTCTGTAAATACAATCTTGTGAAATTTATGGAGTTCCACACCCATACCAAGATTACATGACAAGTATAGAGGAGCCCCAATTCTAGATTGTAATAATGTTAATTACAATCAATAGAGTCGATAATTCCAAAAACCACAACCATACCAACAACAGAAATACTACCAAAAATATTAGTTTAGTAGCCGTAATAGCAACCCAACCAAGGTTCTTATTAGTAGATAAGTGGACATGTTCCACCAAGAAATGAGGGACCAACTCGGTACCTAACTCATGTTCCATCTCCTCAACCTCAAAACCAATTACCTCCATAGAATTTTCCACTAAGAGATTAAAAGGAATTCTAGCCAGCTCTACAAAGATGGGCATAAAAAGGACCACCTATATAGTCTAGTCTTGAAAACTATATCTTTACATTTTTATATAAATTAGATCATATAATTACAAACACCAAGATAGAGATCCAAAACCAAAGAAAATCTCAGTTCAACTTAGGGCACCAGATGGGTAGAATCTCAAAAACATTATCAGACAAACTATCGAGTATATTTTCTAGTAACAATGAGATGATCCTAAGAGAAAAATAATAGTTGTTAGTTCTTAGGAGTGGGAAAGGTCATTACTTTTAGAAACCATGAAAATAAGAGGAAAAAATATAGAGGAACCAAACAAACGTGTAAAGTAATAAGTGAGGATGAAAATGATAAAAAAAAGGAAGATGGTTGATAAAAAAATCTAGAATGAGACAATATAGAAACATATCCAACAAAATAGTAACCTAAAAAGGGATAAAATCATGTAGGAACACCAACACACAAACCCCATCTTCTATTCTCATAAAAAATGAGGAAAAGAAATATTAGAGGGAAAAAAATAAGTTTCTAGAAATATTCAAGAAATCAAACATCATCATTCCCTTCATGAAGTCCATATCTCATATTCTTACCTACACAAAATTATTGAAACAATTTATTTCCAATAAAACGAATATGGAAGACTTATGTGTCATTTATTTAAATGAAAAATGCTCTTCTCTCATTATACATAAGTTTCCCCCAAAAATTAAAAACCTGGGAAGCTTCTCAATTGCATGAAATATAGGGGATTGCAACTTAAAAAGATAATTATTTAATATAGGTGTAAGAATAAATATCATACCTATGAGTGTCTTCAATAATCTATGGATCGATGAATTATAACCAAAAAGAGTATCACTTCAACTGGTTGACCGATCAGTCAAGTATCCATGAAGTATTCTCAAGGATATTTTAGTCAAAGTCGGAAATTTTATCTTTCCATCACAATTAATAATTCTATAAATAGAAGAATAAGGATATGTTCTATATAAAACCCAAATATTTGATCCTATATCCCTTTTCTAAAACTTAATCTGTTTGATAACTTACGTTCCACAAAACACCAATATTAAACAAATGACTAAATATTATTATTTAATTATGACCTAGTTATTGTAATGAAGGGAATAAATTAGATTAAATAAATTATGAAAATTTAATTTTCACATGACTATTAAATTAATTCATTGGTTACCAATTAATTTTAAATTTAAATAAAAACCAATTGAAAATAAAGGATGCATTTTTATAAAAATCATTATGCTCACAATGGAATTTTAAATTAATAAATTAAATTAAAAACTATTAGTGAAATATATTAATGAAATATATATTTTATATACTCAATGAAATGTTTCTGAATTCATCCTAAAAGTTTTATAGTCTTAAGATAATAATAAATCCAATTCTAAGTATAGAAAAGCTATATTTTTCTAAAGGTACTTTTAACGCCTTTTGATGGTGCACCTGCTTTAAAACTAAATTTGAAACAGTTATAATTTTTTTAAAATAATAACCGTCATTTTTGAAATAAGAACCTCAAAATTATCTTAGGATGAATTTTTTGTATTTTTCCGATAAATTTCATTTTTTGATGAGTAGTAAAAATACTACATTTTAATTGAAAACTGTATTTTCATCTAATTTATTTATATAGTTAAATTATTTTTAAAGTTTAATTAGTTAAATAATACATCAATAAATCCAATTTAAGAAATTTTAATTAATTTTAAATTGAAATTTTATATAAAAACATTTTTATCTTTTGAACTATTTCACTTTAAAAATATACTTTCTTGTTACGTATACGGGATTACTTTTAAATCTAATTTTGAGAATTATTTTAATTGAATTTGTTAAAATGGATTCCATATTTGGATTTATAAGTTTAAAATTATGTATTAATTTAATTTTAAATTTTGAGAATAGAAAATTTACCCTGGTAAAAAGAAATATGTATGGTAGTATAGGTAAAAAATAAAACGGGTTAATGTTAAAAGGTAAAGGGTTGAAAAACCTAAAAACTACAACATTTAATGGGTTTTTGTGGTATTTATAAACCCTAAACATTATTTAAAACATTAATTATCATAAATGTTCTTGTAAATTAATGCCACCTCAATGTGGTTTCCTTTAATTATAAAATAAAAATTATTTAATAATTTAAAACCACCCCTCTTTATTTATAAATACCACCCCTCACCACCCCTTTTCTCCTCCCAAGCCTTGAATCTCCTCATATATCTTGAAAAACCTCTCATCCTCACTATCCCCATGTCCAATTTCTGTTTTTCTCACTAAAATACCAAATCAAAGGTCATTAATGGGTCCTTTAAGGAGGTGATATTCAAGAAGAGGTTGAAGTAAGAAAAACTAAAGGGAACTATATGGTAATGGTTTCTCGTCTCACTTTTTTATGTGGGATATATACCTTATTCACCAATTATATCATTTTTTGGTTTATATAATACCATTTGATATATAATATAATTAATTTAATTATCTTAATGTTATTAAATAATTCCTTTGATAAGTATTACTTTTATGGGGTATACTATTCGACTGATTACAAAGTGGTGGGGGGATTTCTAATATCACTTTTATTTCTGAAAGACTTATGCCATATTTACCACTCATTTGTTTTTTGGTATGTATACTTCCAATTAATGTGATCTATAATCCTTATACATAAATATATGGTTGTTTACAAATACATTTTATTATCTCTCTTTCATGGTGTTTATGTTACAAAAGATACCAAATCGGTAATGTAAGTTTTTCAAAATTGTCCTTCTCTGTGAAACATGTAATACTATGAACCTATATTATATTTAATGGTTTATATAATTCCATTTTACATTTTGTTTCATAAATATATATATTTTAATTATATAATAAGTTTTATGTAATGTTATTCACTCTTCGGTTGGAAATTTTTTAATGCAAAAACCAGGTTTTCCAAAAAATGTTTTCAAAATAAATTTTAAAGTAAAATGATTTAAAAGATGTTTAAAATGGTTCTAAAAGATTATATTATAATTTTTCAAGGTTATTTTCAATGAAAATGTTTTTATAAATTTTTTATGATTTAAAATGAATTTTTTAAAGAGGTAATTATATTTTCCTCAAAAAATGTTTGAAAACTATATTTCAAAATTATTATACATATAAGATAAAATAATTTGAAGTTTATTATTAATTAATAGGTATATTATTCAAGAAGAAAACCATTATTATTTTTATTTTAGGTTTATGTTTATGATGGAATGATATTTATGAATCCTATTTCTTTTTCATGAGTTTTTTATGGTGAAATTTTTTTGAAACTCATTTATTTACATGGGTTCTGATGTGATGAACAATTTCTGTTCTTCTGGAACACATATTTTTGTTGTGTGAAGGGTCGGACTTATATATACATACAATTAATTAGGTAATTATAAATTTTCTATGATCTCAAAATTTACATAGGTGTTCATCCCATGCTCGTAAAAAAAAGTGTACATTGGTGGTCAGATCAAGGTAACAACAAAAGGATACATGGGTGGTCAGCCCAAGCCCAAAAAAATAGAGTACACAGGTGGTCATCCCAAGACTTCAATAAGAGGATACATGGGAAGTAATCCTATTCCCAAAACTATTGTTTACATGGGATTTTACCCCAAACCCATAGTAGATACATGGTTGAATAGCCTAATCCTAACATGTTATGAATGTCTTGGTTGGTAGCCTTGACATTATATTTTATAATCCTATGTGTATGCCATAACATTCCATGTCTTATACCATTTTTATACTCTCGTGGATCATATAATTTGACTATATTATGATTAATGTCTTATGAACTTCAATTATTTAATTCCATGATTCAAGGTTATGATCTTTGATATACAGGGTATGCTTTTCAAATTTTATTCACATGTTCTCATACCCTTACAATCATGTTATTCATATAAATCTCCCATTTTTTACCTTAATAAAAATATAATCTCACCCTTTTGTTATGTTTCCTTTCCCTGGGTGATAAATAAAGGTTCTAAGTAGGAGTAATAAATGGAATTATCTTTATGGGTGATGTTGAATATCTTTTTCTAAATTAGAAGAATGTTTTCCATGTTTCTAAAATAACTAAACTGTTATAGGCCTCAAGTGTGTGTTTGAATAAATAAATGAATATTCATCTAAAAATATGTAATATCCAGGTATTATAATCCTAGGTAACTATATTTGGCATCATAGAAAATCTTTAGTTAACCTTTGGAAACTAGGATGATAAAATCATAGAATGAACTCTAAGGTTAATTCTAGGTTAAAATCCTATAGTTTTTGTAACGATCACGAATAACCTAAGTTAAACCTAAGTTATCATATATTGAAATTTTATTATAATTTTACTTGATTATGGGGTTTTTCCACTACAATTAGAGTTTCTAACATTATTATTTTGGTTTTAGTCGATGTCTAGAACTAAAATAATTCATGTTATAATTAAATTTGATAGAAAATTCAGTGATAATGAGAAACCAAATTGGATAATGATTTGAGATAAATATATTGTTATTATGCCTAATCAAATGTCATTTAATATTATTAAAAAATGAATCTCATTGAGATTTATAACACATAGAATAATATGAAGAATGAATTTTACAAACTTTTATGCTGTTATAAATAGATAGTAAAGAAGATTTG
Organism: Viscum album; assembly: GCA_963277665.1. Classification (NCBI taxonomy): domain Eukaryota; kingdom Viridiplantae; phylum Streptophyta; class Magnoliopsida; order Santalales; family Viscaceae; genus Viscum; species Viscum album. The sequence goes on from OY728156.1 coordinate 1,818,227,969, forward strand.
AATTCTTATATGTTAAGAAGGTGGGATGAAAACCCTATTGGAATATCTAAAATGGAGGGAAAGATGTTATATGTGTGGAAAATAATGTTATATAGTGACAAAATTTCATGGACTTCAATGTCTTATGTGTGGGGAACATGGGAATTGTCCAACTCAATGTCCTAACCCAAGAATTAACTTCTAAATGGATGAAATCATATTCCATGTTAATAATTGATGTGTAAGTATTAAATTATTTATATATTTGGATTAAAGAATAATTTTTTAAAATTAATTTTATAGTATTATTGAATAATTGAACTTCTAGGGATTGGTCCACTGTAGTTTTCCCTTAAGTATTGGAAATTATATGTTGAATGGTACTTATAACCATGAAAAGTGATTGAGGTGGTAAGTTGATATTTTTGGAGAACACATGATCAATGGAAGTATAACCATTAATATGTGGATGATATTAGGATAATAATGAGATAAATATATGTTTTATTGTGATAAAATAAATGGGATAGTATTGATATACATGGAACTGATAATTAATTTGATGATAATGTGTTTTAAGGATATAGTTTATAGAATTATTTGATTTATGGTATGAGGAAAGAGATGATTTTTTAAATCATGCATATTTTCACTAAAGTTTTATGGTTATTAATGTTATTACCATATTTCAATAGAATAAATTATAATGGTATTCACATGTTCGGTGTGTAAAATTTATGAGCTACAATGAAATTTTTGAGGGGCAAATGATAATTTGGTTTTTGAAATTTAGTGAACTTATATAGAATGTTTTTTATTTTATCCTTTTGGATGGTTCATAAGGGTGAATATTTATAAAGTTTTTTATGTTTAACTTTGTATGAGGTTTTATAGATTAAGTTATCAATTAAACATATGAATATTTATGCATATTAAATTATTTATGCTAACTATTTGTTTTTTTTTGTGATAACTATAGACAAAAGGAATGAATTTTCATCCCATTATGGGTATTATGATCCACTATTTATGTAGGAATTTAAATTTTAACTTCATTCATTAGAGTAAGAAATTAAGTTTGAATTGATAAAAGAATAATAAAATATTGAGATTGTACTTGTGATATGAAATCAAGTAACTATATCTTCTCAAGTTATTTTGAAAAAAATCTTATTCTATCATCATCAGATGATAGAAATGACCATTTTCAGACCTATTTGGTCTATGGTTTTATATTCATTAACCTTATAATGATCATGTTCTCTATTATTCTCTATTAGAACATGATAGTTATAATTCTCTTCCATGTTCTTGTTTTCATTTTCCACTAATGTTCTCCTAATAGGAAACATAGTTATGTGGTGATCTTCACCTTTTACTTTCCCTCTTTTAAGAGGAAGTTTTCTCAATCCCTTCTCTGATGTGGGTTTCCCACAAAGGAAATTTTTTAACATCCATATTTGATTTTCATGTTCAATTTCAAATATATGAGGACAATTTTTTTAAAATTTTCAGTCCTTTCAGGATGGTAGCTTGTCGATTAGATCTTCCACTGAAACTCTCTCATGCTCATGATGTGTTACATTTATATCTCTTTAAGAAGTACATACCTGATCCTTCACATGTACTAAACTCGGAGTCCATGGAACTTTAGAAATATATTTCTTATAAGAAACAACCAGAATAGATTCTATATCGTATATATAAATTTATACAAAACAATACCACTCACATGGTTAATGTTTTGTGCTGAAACAACCAATTTATGGAAGCTTTGTGCGAACCTAAGGATGTTATGAGGAAAAAGTAACCCCATATTTTTATATCTTAGTGTCAAATTTCATGGTAAAAATTTTATTTTACGGGTGGTATAATGTAACACCCCAAGATTTTAGGATATTTATCTTTTTCATGAATTTAATCTCTTTAATGACTTACATGGCATAGAACACCAAGCTCAAACAAACAATTAAATGTTATTATTTAATTGTTACCCAGCCATTGGAATTGAGGGAATGAATGAGATTAACTAATATATGAAAATATAGTTTTCACATGTTTATAAAATGAATTCATTAGTTACTAATTAATTATAGATGAAAATTAAAACAAAATGAATATAAATGATGTGTTTTTTATAAAAAAATATATTTATTATCATAATGGAATTTTATGTTAATAAATTATATTAATCACTATTTAAGAAATATATTAATTAAATTCATATGTTAATACCCAATAAAATGTTTTTAAATTCATCCAATAAGTTTTATACCCTTAAGATAAGAATAAATCCAATTAAATTATAAAAATCTATATTTTTCAAAATTCATTTTTCCACCTTTTGATGGAACACTTTTTTGAAAACTAACTTTTGACAATTTAATATTTTTTAACAAAATAAAATTATTTTTTGAAATTTTAACATCAAAATTATGTTAGGGTGAATTTTTAGTATTTTTCTCATAAGTTTCATTTGATGATAAATATTGAAAAATATTGTATTTTAATTGAAAACTGTATTTTCATTTAATTTATTGATATAGTTAAATTATATTATAAATTTTTTCAAAAGTATAATTAGTTATATTATACATTAATAAACTCAATTTAGGCCATTGAAATTAATTTCACATTGAGATTTGATACAAAAATATTTCAAACTTTTGAACTATTTCTCTTTAAATGCATGCTTTCTCGTTGCGTCTATGGGATTAATTTCAAATATAATTTTTTCAATTATGTAAATTTAATTTGGAAAAATAGATTCTATATTCGGAATTATAAGTTAAAAATTAGGTTGTAAGGTCATTTTAATTTTTAGGAATAAAAAATTCACTTTGGTAAAAAGTAATATTTATTACGATATAGGTAAAAAATGAAATGGGTTAAACATAAATGGTAAAGGCTTAAAATACATAAATAATACAATATTTGATGTTTGTTTGATATATTTATCTAACCTAAACAACCTTTAAAGAATTATTTATCATCAAAATTCATGTAATTTAATTCTATCTCAATATTTTTGGTTTTAATTAAAAAATTATCATTATTTAATCCCTTAAAACCACCTCTCCTAAAGTGTAAATATCACCCCTCAGCACCAAATTTCTCCACATAAAACTTAAAGATCCTAAAATCTTGGAAAAAACAACTGCTACTCACACTACTCATCTCAAATTGCCACTACTCTGACCAAAATACCAAATCCAAGTTCCTCAAGGGGTCCTTCAAGGAGGTGATATTCAAGAGGAAGTTAAAGTACACAAAATAAAAGGGAACTATAAAGTGAGGGTTTCTCATCTCACATTTACTTATTGAGATATATGTATTATTGACCAATTATTTCTTTTGTGTGTTATATATACTAATCTTTGGTGTAAGACATCTTGTATATAATTATATTAAAGTTATTCAATTATTCATTTGACAATTATTACTTTTATGGGGTATAAAATTTGACTAGTTAAAAAGTGGTAAGGGGATTTCTAGTATCATTTTTATTTTTGTGATACTTATGACATATTCAGCACTAATTTATTTTATGTGGAATATATAATTTCCATTAATGTGATCTATGATAATTTTCCATAAATTTATGTGTGTTTACATATCCATTTTATTATCTCACTTTCATGGGGTTTACGTTTCATAAGATACCAAATCGTTAAGGTAATTTTATCATGATTTAATAAGTTTCGCATAATGTTATTATCTCTTCAGTCAGAAATTTTTTATTTAAAACCTATATTTTATAAAAAAAATCAATTATGTTTTATAATGAAAATTATTTAAAAGATTTTTAAAATGGTTTTAAAAGAATAATTTATAAGTTTTGAATGTTATTTTTAATGAAAAAGTTTTTTCAAATGTTTTATGATATAAAAATCCTTTTTCAAAGATAAAATGATAATTTCCTCAATAAATTTTTTAAAAAGATACTTCAAAATTATTTTCCATATAAGGTAACAAAATTTGATATTTATTATGCTTTATTGGGGATATTATTCAAAAATATAACCCTTATTATTTTTATGGTTGGTTTTTATTTATAATGGAAAGATATTTATGAAACCTATTTCTTTTCTAGGAGTTATATTATGATGAAATGTTTATAAAACCCATTTCTTTACATGGAATCTGATTTGATGAATGGATTATGTTTTTATGGAACACATATGTATTAATTCCATTGAATGATTTCCAGTACCTCTATCTCCCCCAAATTCATAGGGTAATAATAAATGATCTATGAGATCAAAGGGTACATGGGTGTTCAGCCTATTCCCATAACAAAAGGGTACATTGGTAGTCTTCCAAGCCCACAATAAGAGGGCACACGGGTGGTCAGCCAAAGCCCATAACAAGAGGGTATATCAGAGGTTATCCTACTATAGGGTACACGGGAGTTCATCTCAATACCAAAGTAGGTACACTGGTGAATATCCAAATCCTAACATGTTATGAATTCCTTTCTAGGATTCCTTTATATAAGATTTTATATTCTTATGTGTATGAAACAAAAATTTATGTCTTATTGCATTTTTGTACTCTCATGGATCATGTTATTTGATTATCTTATTATCCATGCCTTATGAACTATGAATAATTAATTCCATGATTCAAGGTTATGATCTTTGATATTCATAGTATGATTTTCAAATGTTATTCCCATGTTATCAAACCCTTATACTCATGTTATTCTTATTAATCTCCCATGTTTTCCCTTATTGAGAATCTATACTCACCCATTCTTATGTTTCCTCTCCCCAGGTTATGAAGAAAGGTTTTATGTTGGATTACTAATTGGGAAGATATTTATTAGAGATGTTGAAGATCTTTCACCAAATTATAAGAATGTGTTCCAAGATTCTAAAGGAACCAAACTATAATGACCCTAAGGTGTCTTATTGTATAAAGAACTTAATATTTATCTAAAAAGATGTGATATCCATGTATGAGAATCATGGGACATTATATTCCAATTATTCTCTGATGGCCATCTTTATCCACTAGTAAGGAATTAGTATACATAAACCAAATGTGACTGATATTCAGAGTGTGATATGAAAATTTTCTGTTAGATTTAGAAAAGTAAGCCAAGAAATGAAATGATCCATTTGAATATCAATCCACCTTTATTATTGATGATAGATATGATTTTATGACCATTGAAAAGAAAAGGTGATCTTGTCCCCCAATGAAGATGAAGAAAGTGATCATAATAATGAAAAATACTTTGAACCATTGATAAGGAGCATTACCGCACCATTTATACCTTAGATCATCAAACCACCAATATTAGAACTAAAACCACTTCCAAGAACACTCAAGTACTTGTTTCTAGATACTGAAGCGACACTACCAGCCATTATAAGCTCATAGAAGACCCAAAAACAAAATGAAAAGTTTATTAAATTTCTAAAAAATAAAAATAAAATAGTTTCTTATGGGACGGATGACCATAAGGGGATCATCCCCACAATCTTAACTCATAAAAGTTTTCTAAAAGAAGGTGTTAAATCAACATGCCAAATCCAGTGTGACCGACCCCACCAATGAAAGAGGAATCTAATAAAGAATTTTTGGAACTTTTAGATGATGGAATAATATATTCAATATCTAAAATTTAACGGTTAAGTCCCCTACAAGTCATTCCAAAGAAGAGTGGCCTAACTATTGTGAAAAATGATGAATATGAGATGATCTATACTCAAACCATCACTGGGTGGGTAATATGAGTATATTATAGAAACCTCAATATGGAAACCTAAATATATCATTCTCCACTACCCTTTATAGGTCAAATTATGGAAAGGATAGCATTTTAGGAATTATATTATTTCATGGAAAGATATTCATGATACAATTAAATTATTTTTGATCCAGATGACTACTCTAAAACTACATTAACATATACCTTTGAGACCTTTTCTTATAGACTTATGTCATTTCCTATGTGTAACACACTAGAAACTTTTTTATAGTGCATGAAAAAAATATATTCCATGATATAGAGGAATAATGTTTAAGGATTTTCATGGATGATTTTTATTTTATAAATGGTCCTTCGAGGTGTCCCAATTTGGATCTATTAAAACCCTATGAAAAAAATTTCCAAGTACAAAACATAAAAAAAATTCACTTGATAGTCTAAGGAGGAATATTCCTTAGACAGAAAATATCAAATAATAGTGGAAGTTCATCCATCTAAATTTAAAGTTATTTTTAGACAAAAATCCCACAAGGTTTCATTTTGGTTTTTTTTGGTTCTTTGTGTTTGTTGAAAAATAAGGTTAATAATATTACAACATGGTTACTATAAAAGTATATGTTTTTAAGGTGGCATAGTTTCCTAATGTTTTCATAATTTTTTTCCTCAAAATCATGTTTTTTTTTGGAAAAGGAATGATTTCCCCAAAGCATGATTGGATAACCGCATAGGGAGAATATAGAATTGAAAATAAAAATATGAAATGGAATGAACTACCCATAACAACTGAGAAATGTGGACTAAAAAAGGTTTCATCTTTTTTGGAGTGTAGGTGGTGATTTAAGGCCACAAAAAATGGTTATGTTCTATGAAAACCACATAGAAAAATTAGTTCATAGGAAACTCATCACTTGTGGATGGAGGTAGCGTTTTAGAGTAAACTATAATGGAACATCATTTTTAAAGGATGGTGATAGTTTAAGGATGCTAAAAAGGGTTTTCATTTGCAGATGAAATCAGTCAATGAAAAGTAAAATGCACTGTGTTAATTTCATATCAAGTGTGGTAGATGGTAATGGATGAAATGTAAAGTAGTTAACAGTAATATTGATTAGAGTGTATTTCGGGATTTATTTTCCTATATAAATTATCCTAATCACATTATTAGTAAGGGTGAATTTAATTAGAGAAGATCATTTCTGGGAGATTTTGGCTGATCCTAAGGTTGTTTGTGAAGGATCAATTCTGTGAAGGATGTAGTTCATGAAGACTATTTACTAAGATGGTTTATGTGGAATTGTTTCTTGAAAACTAAAGGTTTTCATGAATAGAAGGTTGTTTGTTAAGTAGAGGTGGCTCATGAAGCACTTATGCTTTGCGGTGAAAGGGTTTTCATGAAGGGTCTTAAGAAGTTCATGAAGGTACTGAAACATCTCACGAATGGTCTCTTCACAAGGAAAATACCACATAGTGGACTATAATCCATCTATAGGGTGAAAACTATACATCATAGAAAACTCATTAGTCAAAAAATTATGATTTATTTTAGAACAATAGATGATTTATATGAAGGATAAGTGAGTAAAATTGAGTTGAGAGAGAAGTGAGATTTAAAATTTTTTTTAGTTTTAAACTAAGAGGGACAATGAGTCCACTCTAAACTTTGTATTGGAAGTGAGATTTAGAATATTTGATACAAAAAAATCACCTTTTTATGATCCTTGGACATGTCTTAGGGAGGGTTAACAAAGTAAAATTTTTGTTTCATGTGCATGTATTAATTCTTGTATTATTCTCCTATACGAGAATGAGAGATAAGAGTGTTTTGTTTAATGAAGAAACAAGATCCAAAGAGATACTAGTTTAAATATGTCATACCTCGATTTACCCCTCACCCTCTCAGATTATTTAACCTAATTGGACTAATATTCTTAAAATAATTACCTGAGCCTACAACAGTGAAAGGGATAAGGAGATTTTTAGGCCACATAGGATTATATCGCCACTTTTTTAAAGACTTTATGGAAGTATACCTCCCCTTTATGCACTTATTATCAAAAGACCTAATTTTTTTATTTAACCAAAGTGTGTCAATGGGAACTCCATACCCTAAGGAATAATCAAGTGGATTTTCCTGTTATAATTTCACAAGATCAGGATAAGGACTTTGAGTTGATGTACGATGCAAGAAAATTCACTCTTAGCATTGTCCTAGGGAAGTGAGTCGGTAATATATTTTTTCCCATTTACTATACTAGTCACACATAGAATGATGCTCAAGTAAATTATATTACTATTGAAAATGAACTTGTGGTAGTCATCTATGCATTTGAATTGTTTTTCTCATACCTTGTATTGTCTAAAGTAGTGTTCTACACTGATCATGCAATACTTCAATATCTACTGAATAAAAAGTATGTCAAGACACATCTGATATGGTAGATCCTACTACTAGAAGATTTTGACATAATAATCAAGGAAAAAAAGTAACTGAGAACATTATTTTTGATCATAGCTAGACCTCCACTACCCAACATAAAGGATGATGATAATCTTGACATCAAGGATGAATTCCCTGATGAAACCCTTTTCATGATAAGTACCTAGGCTCGACCATGGTTTTCAGATATTGAAAATTATCTTTCCATGGGATCACTTTACCCTGACCTTACCTATCAACAGAGAAATATATTTTTAGCTGAATCCTAACATTTATACTTGGATGAGATGGTACTTTTTAAGCATTGTACTGATGTATTAATTTGTCCATGCATCCCATAAAATGATTCGAAAAGAATTCTCAACATGTGTCAGTTGTTACTAGAAGTATGGAATCATGGAACTGAACATACCATGCCTAAAAGATTTAAAGAGGGATATTATGGCCCATACTTCATCTTGATTTAAGGAACTTTTTCAAACCTATGATCTACGCCAGTGAACTGGAATAATTGGGAAAAATGAAATGTCCCAAAATCCCATCCTCAAAGTAGAAATCTTCAATGTATGGGGTTTATATTTCAAGGTAATATTACATAATTATCATGATAAGTTTAATATCCTAGTCGATGTTGACTATGACTCAAAATGGGATAAATCCAAATCCACTACTCACAACACAAGAAAAATGGTAATGAAATTTTGAAAGAAAAATATCCTTTCGAGATTCAGATTACCCTAATTACTCATTAGTGATTGGGTAACTCACTTCACCAATAATTTTGGGAAATTGTATCTTGAAAAAATATAGAATTCGGTATAAAACTATTATTCCCTACCAATTGAGAAAACGTATGAAATTTAAAGGTTCAAATAGGGAAATTAAAGAAATCATATAGAAGATAGTTAACACCTGTAGAATGGATTGGAGTGTCAAACTAGATGATTCACTTTGGTCTTATTTCATAGCCTAAAAAATTCTCATCGCCACTACTCTGTATCAACTGGTGTAGGAGAATCCATTCCATCTAACAATGTAATTCGAGCATCAATCTTATTAGAAAATAAAAAAAATGAACTTGGATGCTCAAAAGGTCAGATAAGTTATAATTATCCAAATATATGGGGTAGAATTAATTAGAAAGGATGCTTATGAGAATGACATAATTTTCAAATGAAATAAAAATAAGTATCATGAACAAATAATCACACATTGAATCTTCACACTGAGGAATAAAATTCTATTATTCAATTCTTGATTAAAATTAATACCTAAAAATATGAGATCATGATGGACAGATCCTTATTAAGTCATTAAGGTTTTTTATTATTGAGCTATCGATATTTAGAAATGTGGATAACCACCATTCATAGTTAATGGGTAAAGGTTAAAAAATTTCATAGAGCCATTCCAAGAAGGGTTATTTATCACATTGAAATTATACTAAATAGAAAAGAGTCTAGATGATGATGTAATTATTATCTCTTTATAGGAAGTAACCCATATTTTTTATTTATTTTCATTTATGTATTTAGGGTTTTTTCCCTTTTACTAGCATTCTTATTTTTATGTCATCTTGAACTTTATTGTACTCCATTAATGCATTTATCTTAGCTATATTCTCCTATTTTTTACTGTGTGCACATAATATTTTTCTACTTACATCTTTTTTATCCCTGTGGACAAATGTATTATCAAGTGCATGTTTTTTCTTTCTAAATTTTTTTTCAGTTTACACAAACTCTACCCAAAGTCCAAAATATTCCCCATGGCATGACATTCATTACTGGGAGCTCTTGATTCCCTGATTTCAATTTCAATTTCCATTTCCATTTATTTTAGTCTATTCTTCTATCAATATATATCCCATGATTCTTTCAAGAATAGTTTAGAAGTGTGGGGGAGTCCTTCAGTTGTCCTATCAATAGACTAGGATCATTGCATGTTTTCACTTTTCTAGGATACATTTTCTTTTAAAATCATGCTTTAATCCTAAAATCTCATCAAACCAATTTAAATAAAAGAAAAAGTTAGATTGGAAATTGTGTTAACACATTTTTATCACTATTTATAATTTTTAGAATGGTTTTCAAGTTTAATACATTATTTCAAATTCAGGATTCTTTGAATTTATTTTTACTGACTTGTTATTGTATTTTATACCCTAAGTGATTTCTAGCTTTTTTTTTGCTCCCATTTCTGAGAGGATTCATGGACCCATGATTTCATATTCCTTCCTCAGCATATTTCTTGAGAGATAATTGGAACATTTAGACCTATCATAACATTCATTGAGATCTTGTTGAGGTTATGGTTGAACAAATACAATTTAAAAATGATCATGGAAATTTTTGTGAGCTACTTTTTCATGAGACCAACCTATACATCTTTCATTTTTTAGACAATAATAGAAATGAATAACCATGTTAAGATAGAAGAGTTTAAATCCTATTATCCCTTCATACCCAGATCTTAGTACGATTCATGATTATCCTCTGAACAAGTGTGGGGAAATATTCACTACTAATAGAAATGGGATGTTATAATTGAGGGGACATATAGTGACACTTTCACCAGACTGATATGATATAATCCATGATTGATTTTGGAATTTTCGTTTCTTACATTTTTCCTTTGAAAATGCATAAAAAGAAAAAGAAAAAGATATTGGTTTTTGTGTTAAGAAGGTCAAAAATTACTATTACCATACCGATGAATCCAATTATGGGTCATATGTGGTTAGGTAATGGATATGATATGTATCCTAAACATGAATTTTAAAAAAATAAAAATAAAAGAATGGAACAAGGATCATTCTTGATACCTGCTTGACATATTCAATGACCCATTTGATTTTTATAGAACAAACACATTTTTTCAAGAGGAGTAACTTTTTTCACTGTTTATTATTTTCATACATTATACAATATATCTTAACCTCTTATGGAGATCGATTTTTTAGCACTTTCCCACCTTATATCAACCCCAAAATAATTTAAACCCAATTTTTTAAGCCCTATTGGTTGATGTAATATTTTTTGTTAAGAAGTTTAAATGTTAGAAGAAGTGAAAGTATATGGTTATGAACATGTATTTAGGGTATGATCATAACTATAATTAAAATTTACCATGAATGATGAGAGAAAATTTATTTTCAGGTAAGTTGAAAAACAGGTATATCATTTAAGGAATACTTATGAAATTATAATTAAGGGAATAAATAATCTATATAAGAACTGAATTATAAGGCATGACAGGTTTTCTCTACATGATATATTTTTGAGAACTGACATTTTCCTCTTTACACTGGGTTTTATTTTCCTAGTTGTAATGCATGTTTCCTATTTTAAAATTTTTTTCTTTTAGAATCCCTATTGAGATGCTTTTTTCTTGAGAATAATAAATTTTTCAAGTATGGGGGGATTTGATAAGCTCAATTTATATATATTTATATTGGATACAATTAATTAAGTATTATTCATTTTTCATTCAAAAATTTACTCGGTTGTGGTTTTTTTCATGTCAATTAGGAATTTTGGACTTAAAGGAAGAAATATTGAAAAGTACCAAAATAGGCTTTAGATGTCGTTTATATCATACATGACGTGTATTACTCATTCACAGAATGCCTGTACAGCCATAGAACAACCCATGAAGGTTTTATGTGACATGAAGATAGTAAACAATGTGTACATGCATTACACATCATATAGATTTTAAAATCATAATCCTGCTGAAAGTGGATAAAATACATGATGATCATAGTTTACATAACATGAAACGTTTGAGAGCTAACTCAGTCAAAGATATAGACTTATTTTATGAAGAAAATTATGGATCTCAAATACACTATATGAAATATTAATACATGATGTGAAGATGTTGGGATAGTATCCACTTAAGACAATACAGGGCATGAATTATTTACAGATCGTATACATTCCATCTTATTTATATTTTTGTATCACAACTACACATATATGTTTGTACCGACGAGTAACCTCTCATTTTCTTCTTCATTATTCTTCTATTTTTCTTTCAAAATCAGTTTTAATTCATTCCTTTCATTGTTTTTCAAATAATTTTGTGTTTTTAATTTTTTCATTCATTATACATCTTTTTCACTTCCACATTTGTTTCAACACTCGATATCAATACTGATTTTCTTTACTCATTGATATTTATTGTTTCTTAATTATTTATTCATTGTGAGTAAGCATTTGATAGGATTTTAATTGTTTTCAATTGTTTAAATGTGGGTTTCTTGTCATTTTAATCCTGTATTTCCTATTTCTCATTTTTTCATGACTGTACATGGAATTTTTTGTATTTATTTGATTTTGATCATTACCATCATGTGATAATAATCTGATTAAGGTTAGGGGTCAACATTAGGATTTTTTATGATCTTAATGAATCCATGATTTCAACCTTGGCAATCATAAATCCATTAATTAGGTTAAATATAACTATTAATCACATTCTATCACATAGGCTTGACCAATGGAGGTCCAATTAAATAAACCTTTCCTAGTTGGAGTTGAGTGGGCTATGACAATAAGCCAATGATTCTTTCTGCATCGAATCTAAGCATAATGAACATAGGATATTATCTATACTCAGACCAATGGATAGTTTCATAATAGGTATGTCAAATTTGTTTGACCAAAACTAATTGGTGAATATTGCCCCACTTCACATCCTTTGTAATTGGACTATTCAATGATAGATTTAGGATTATCTTCAGCTAAGAGCCCTAAAATTAACCCTGGTCCCTTCTAAGTTATCTTAATTACATCCAAAATACCTAGTCTTATAAAAACCATATCATGAAGATTGAATATGTGGAATATTTTCAAAGGGTTTTGTTCAATAGTTTCTTTCCTTCCAGTGATCCTTGTGGGTTTAACCTCGCACTGACTATTTACTTTTCCCTATTATTATGTGTAGTTTGTGACTATAAATTTTTTATTTGATGAATTCCCACTTGAATTAAAAAAAAGAATGTGGGGACATCATCTATGTAATTCATATTTATGAGTATTGGGGATTGTAGTTCATGCTAGTGTTCTAGAAATGGGGAGCGAGCTATGAAAGGGGAACAACGTATGAAATTTAGGTTTCCAAATATTCCTATAAGCAATGGGGAGGCCAAAATGGGTTTGTATAATTTTATTTTTAATTTAATTTATGATTATGAAAAATGAGAAGATGTATTTTTCAATTTCATGGTGCAAATAAATTTGTGTATCGGGTTAATATGGTGTGAAATTTAAATTGTAATCTGAGCATGGTGGAGGTCATTTCACTTGGATTTTTTCTTAATGATCAACGTTGACAAGGTCAGGAGATCACAACAACATATAAGGTTTAGAATGATTTTTTTTATTTTCAAGATACCTAATAATATCGGTTCCTGGAGGTGTTTATACCATTGATCTCGAAGGTCTCTGCTAAGGCGGTCTCCAAAATGGGCATTTTGGGAGTCACCATATCATAGTTGGAAAAATTTTCTAGAAAATTAGATATTTGGATTTGTTGGTCGGAGTGGACACTCAAGGGGGGGTGAATTGAGTTCCAATTAAAATTTCTGTTTTAAAAACGTTGTCTTAAAAACCCCCAAATAAAATACTGAATTAAACTGTAGTGAATTTATATCAAAGTAAGGGTTCAGTTGGGTTCTCAAGGGATTGATTATTTCCCAGTTAATCAAAACAGAAAGGTTGATTAACTTTTAAAACCAACTTACTGATTTGCAACTGATATAAACACTTGCGAATTTAATTATCAAAGTGACTTTAAAACAGTTTTGGTTTTAAAGAGATTAGAAGTGGAATAAAATAATAACTTTGAAAGATATAGCACAGCAGATATAACCAAGAGGTTCAGTCTCAAGCTGAGACTTAGTCCTCTCAAAAACTTTTATAAAAAGATGATCCACACCCTGGATCATGGATAAACAACAGCAACCAGCTGTCCAGGTCCAATACCTCTACCACAGTTATTCGTGGGAACAAACACAACAGCAACCAGCTGTTCAGGTCACACGACCTCTACCACTATCGCAGTGGGAAATAAAAAATGTAAGAGAGGTGAGTGAGGATTTACAAATCCTCCAGTTAGAGTACAAGAGATAGTGTGTGTGTGTGTAAAATGCAACAGATAACACACACTGCTCAATATGTAAAAGACTAAATCACAGAGCAAATATTTAGTGTTTAGAAATGGCTCTAGTGATTGTCATGCAGTTCGGCACTCCTTTGATTGATCAGAATTCGCTCTAAGCCCTCTTCTGGTTTTTGTATGGAAAACAGAGTATCGTCTGTTTCCTTGACTTCCAGGTGTAGAGATAGTCGATGAAGCTCTTGTGTTATGTTATCGTTCTCATCTCTTCACTGGTATGCAGTAATGAGTTCATCGTGTAAGTTTTGTCGTCTCTTTTCATTCACGCTCTATTGTTCTTCCAACACACCTTCGTGTTTTGTATGTCTCATGTATTCATCTATGTCTCGCACAGCCTGTGTTCTCTATGTCTATATTCGTCTATTCATACTCTTTTGTAGTAGCATCCTTCCTTTAGTTAAACCACGTGCTCCGGCAAAAGATGATTTACTTTTTGCAGGTATGAGGTACGGTTCCCTGACATCCAATATCACACATTAAATAAATGTCATTGTATTAAAATATACCTGATATGACCGTTGGTTAGATTAAATAATGATAAAGAAATTAAAGCAGTGTCAGGTTCTATCTCTAGAGCGGTAGCTCTTGATATCGGTAGACTTGTGTTACAGTGGGTGTCTGTAGGTCTGAGTATCGGTAGACATTTTTAACGGTAGACGTGTCTGTCGGTAGACTTGATCACATCAGTAGCGGTGGACTTGTAACGGTAACTGTGGTTCTGCCTTATATCGGTAGCGGTATTATCTATCGGTAGACCTTGCATAACGGTGGACTTCAGCATATCGGTAGCTCTGTATCAGTAGCTGTCAACTTCGATGTAGCGGTAGGATTGAGTACCGGTGATCTTGTAACTGTAACTCTATCGGTAGATTTGATGTACCATATCGGTAGACTTTGATGTAGCAGTGATCTTTGAGTACCGGTGAACGTGATGTATCGGTGAACTCCGTATCGGTAGCTCTATTCGATATCGGTAGCTCTAATCCATAACGGTGGCTACTGTTCTGTATCGGTAGCTAGTGTGTAATGGTAGATAAAAACTGTTTGAGCATTCACTTGGCAGAATGAGTTAAGTCATAGTAAGCATATATCTGATAATTCAAAAGACTGAATTTAAGCATACTGAAAGTAACAACATATATTAAAGTATATTTGGAATGTATGAAGCATAATCAAGATATAAAGAAATAATGGTTAGGATTATCAAAACACAATAAATCCACTTAATTCCAGAGGGTTCAACAATCTCCCCCTTTTTGATAATCACAACCTATGCCAAAATAAAGTATTATCAGAGGAAACAAAACAAAACAAAAAAATCTATCAAAGTATGATATCAATAGTATAGTATTAGAGGAAAAATATGGAAATAGGAATATATCAAGAAATAATGTAGTATCAGAGGAAAGCACAATCAAGATTCTTTGGTTGCATATTTCTCCCCCCTATCAATTTAACTACAGGATTCTCCTCCAAAGTATTGATTTTCTCCCCCTTTGTCCCCTTAGGTGAACAACATTCTCAGGTTTCCAATAATTTCTCCCCCTTTGTGATTAACAAAAAGGAGGGATTAGAGAAAAGAGAAGGACTAGGAAAGAAAATAGACAGAGTAAAATAGACAGGGAAGAGAGGAATGAAGTATTTGATTGATATGTAAAAGATACAGTGGGAAAATCAGAGAAGTGAAAAAATACAATGAATCCCATCAAAAAAATGGCTAGAATCACTCAATCATCCTCTTGAACAGGTGTCTTTCCCTTGGGATCAGCAGAGGGTTCAGAGGTAGAGTCGGCAGGCTTGGGAATTCCTGAAAGAACTACTGGTGGATCGGCAACTGATACAGTACCAGATCTGAAATCTGAGCTCTACTGAGTGATCATCAGTGTCAGGCTCCTGATGGCTTGAACTGGAGTCAGTTGAGGAGTACTCCCAGAGGTAGGTGGTGGAAGGGCAGGTGGTACAATAACTGGTCAAGCATCCACATGAAGGAAAGGTAGCAAGAGATTCCTGAAATCCATGATGATGTTTCCACCTCTCTCCATAGCAGATAAAAAATTATCTCTATTCTCTATAAACTTATCCAAAGCGGGAGTAAGCTCCCTGAGCTTACTAACTTGTTCCCTGAAGGCTTGGGTTACTGGAGGCAACTTCATATTTTCAAGAAAAAGCTTGAAATGGTTTGTCATTTGGTTCTTGGTATAAAATTTTTCAAAATAAGCATCCATCTTATTTTTGATTTCCTCTTGAGAAGCAGTAGCTGCCCGCAGGTGATCACAAACAAAACTACTAACTTCCCTAGTGGTAGCAAGAATCTGAGTATCTGATGAACCAATGGGACTGGCCTTAGCCAATTCTTCCTGAATAATCGTGCGGATCTGGTCAAGGTTCACACTGGAGCTATTTGAGGGAAGAGGTTTCATTGAGAAGGCCACTGTCTCCTTGAAAGATTGAGTCAGACTACTAACTACCTTCTGAACAAGTTCATCCTGACTGTTCAGATGTTCTTTGACTAACTTCTTAAAGGCCTCAAAAACTTCCACAAACTGTTTGACCACTTCTTTGATATACCGAATGTCAGTGTGCACGTGGGTTTGAGAACTATTCAAAGCATTCAATGAATCGATTGATTGTCTAAGAGCAACTACAGCTCCTTTCCAACTCTCAATCTAAGTGTGGAACACCTTAAGTTCATCCACCATTTCTTTCACAGGACTGGACACACTACATCCAATGGATAACTCAAGGGATTACTCCACGCTTTTCATCTCTTCAACCATATTGTTCTTCATATCTTCCACTGATTCTCTTATTGCTTCTTTCAATTCAGCTTTTAAAGACTCAAGGTCCTTCTTGGTTGCCACATTTTCAGCCACAATGGGTAAGGTAACTGATTCCTTTTAGGATTGGTCTTCCTCATCTGAATCTCCATAAGAAATTCCAAGAATCATATATCTGGGATCTGATGTCCAACCTTCAATGTCATATAATACTGATACTGATCCAAGATTCTCCTCCTCACTTGGAACATTCTCCTGAGATATTTCTTCCAACTGTTCTTCCTAAGGTAATTCTACACTTTCCTCTACAACCACAGCAGATTCAATAGCCATTTGTTCTGAGTCATTAATGACTCTCTCATTAATAGGTGATGCTGCTATGTTTTCCTGATCAGCCACTGTCCTGACTGTACTGACTATTAGAGGACTCAAATTGAGCTCTTTTTCAACATTTTCCTCATCAACTGCTTCACCATACGCCTCTTTTTCTCCATTAAAATTATGATCAGATTCGGTTGTCTCATCCTCCTCAGAGGTGTCCTTGAAAAAATACTGGCAAGCTTCTTCTTCTTCTTCTTTAGTCTCTGTATCATTGTCCCTCAAGACAATTTCTCTCTTTGGTAGTTCTATTGGAGGGTTAACTACTCCATAAGAAATAACTTGATGCACAGGACTAGGGGGTAAGTCTGGATCTCCTCCTTCCTCTACTGATGTCTCTTCCTCCTCAGCTTCATCATCACTGTAGACCGATTCTGGCTCATCTGGTCTAATACCAGGATCCCTCACATCCTTTGGTCTAGAAGGATGATCCATAGGAGTATACTTGTCATAAAATTTTCCATCATCATTCACCCATGATTTCTTCCAAGGATTCTAGCTAACTTTCATGTATTTACAGATAGTTCTTGTAATACAGAAGTTATCCTTGACCACTACCAGCTCATCCTGAGGTCCAGCTATCTCCTTCACTTTCAGCATCACAGAAATTAGTTTTGAGAAAAACAAGGCATTTGATTTTGACTTCGGTCTAGTCATCTCTTCCACTTGAACCATAATCAATCTACATAGATTGATTCTCACACTGTGCTTTAGCAAATGTAACAGATATATGTCTTGGAATCTCAAAGTGACAAAGTCTCCTCTTCTCGGACTAACAACATGCTGAATAAACTTAAACAACAGTTTGTCTTCTTTTACCATCTCTGCAGCAATCACCTTTCTATGGGTCCCATTCCCTATGAGTTCCAGTAGAGAATCTTCATATTGAAACACATCACTGGTTGAAGGTACAGACTTTGAGAAGAACTCATAATCTCCTTCATGTGGAACTCTTAAGTTCCTAGCCCATTCCTCTGAAGTAAAAGATACTTCCTGACCATTTACCACAGAAACCATTCAGCTTTCTTCTTCAGACTTTTCAAAACGAATGAATTCATAGAATTGTTTCTACATTCCTGGATAATAAGGTCTGTTGTTGTTCGTGAAGCATTCTAGACAACCTTGTTCTTCTAATACTCTAAGAACTAATGATTTGCTTTCCATCATCCATTCTGCACACACTTCTTTTTCAACAACAATCTCTCTCCTTGAGAGATGCGGGTTTATTGGATTCCTTCGAGCTACACTTCCACTTCCACTTCCACTGGCATTCGATACTTTCTGTCGTTTCGATTACGGCTCATCACTCCCATCTGTGACATGGGGTCTCTTGACGCGGGCCATTACGGATTGGAGGCTAGGGTTCTGAAGATCGATAGGTTTAGGTTTAGGATAATTCGAGCAGACAGGTTCGTGGTGAGATTGAGTGAGTCTAGTTCGAGTTTTAATATCATTTAGGATTCATAAATCACAAAAATCATAAATAAAATAAATAACGGTTCGATGACTCGGCTTTATAGAATTTTAAAACAGCGCGAGATGTACCGGTAAAGTCTCTTAACGGTGAGGTTTCTCTAATGCTGAGGTTTTTCTAACAGTGAGGTTTTTCTAACTGTGAGGTTTTTATAATGGTGAGGTTTTTCTAACGGTGAGGTTTTTATAACGGTGAGGTTTTTCTAACGGTGAGGTTTCTCTAACGGTGAGGTTTTTCTAACGTTGAGGTTTTTCTAGTGGTGAGGTTTTTCTAACGGTGAGGTTTTTCTAACGGTGAGGTTTATCTAACGGTGAGGTTTTTCTAACGGTGAGTTTTTTCTCTTAACGGTTTAAGGATAAGTTATCATTACTAATTAGTGTCTAATGAAACTTAATCTTTCTGAACTTAAAGGCTTAGTGAAAATATCATCAAATTGAAGTTCAGTGCCTATAAATTCAAGTGTTATATCACCTCTTTGATAATGATCTCTTAAAAAGTGGTGTCTAACATCAATATGTTTAGTTCTAGAGTGAGACACAGGGTTCTTAGAGATATTAATCGCACTAGTGTTGTCACAGTTGATTGAAACATGTTTAAAGTCAAATCCATAATCCAGTAGTGTGTGTTTCATCCACAGAATCTGTGCACAGCAACTACCAGCAGCGATGTATTCTGCTTCAGCAGTAGACAATGCAACTGAATTCTGTTTCTTACTACACCATGATACTAGGGATTTTCCAAGTAAGTGACATGTTCCAGATGTGCTCTTCCTATCTAACTTACATCTATCAAAATCAGCATCCGAATAACTTATTATCTCAAATGATTGTTCTTTTGGATAAAACAAACCTAAATTCATAGTCTGCTTAAGATATTTAAAAAATCTTTTAACAGCCAGTAAGTGTGATTCTTTAGGATTAGCTTGAAATATAGCACACATACATACACTAAACATAATATCTAGTTGACTAGCAGTAAGATAAAGTAAACTCCCAATCATACCTCTGTAATTAGTTTGATCAACTGGTTTCCCAGATTCATCATCATCCAATTTACAGGTGGTACTCATAGGTATATTACTTTCTTTAATACTATCCAAACCAAAACGTTTTAACAAATCTTTAGTATATTTAATTTGATTTAAAATAATATCATCTTTAGTTTTAAAGATTTGAAAACCAAGAAAATACTTAAGCTCTCCCATTAAGCTCATTTCAAACTCATTTTGCATAACCTGTGAAAATTCAGTACATAAAGAATTTTTAGAAGATCCAAAAATAATATCATCAACATAGATTTGTACTATTAATACATCTTTTGAAATCCTTTTTATAAAAAGAGTGGGATCACCTATTCCTTTTGTAAATCCTTTTGAAATAAGAAAGTTTGAAAGTCTTTCATACCAAGCTCTTGGAGCTTGTTTTAAACCATATAAATCTTTAGAAAGTTTAAAAACATGATTTTGAAAATGAGGATTTGAAAAACCAGGTGGTTGTTCTACAAAGACATCTTCAAAAATAAAACCATTTAGAAAATCACTTTTCACATCCATTTGATATAACTTAAAATTCAGATGTGATGCATAGGCAAGTAAGATCCTAATAGACTCTAATCTAGCTACAGGTGCAAAGGTTTCCTCATAGTCAATTCCTTCTTCTTGATTGTAACCTTGTGCAACTAGCCTAGCTTTGTTTCTAATGATGTTTCCATATTCATCAACTTTGTTTCTAAACACCCATTTTGTGCCTATGGTGATAGTGTCCTTAGGTCTTTCTACTAATTTCTAGACTTTTTTTCTTTCAAATTGATTTAGTTCCTCTTGCATAGCCATTACCCAGAATTCATCATTGATAGCATCATTGATATTTTAGGTTCTAGCTGTGACAAGAAGGCTTGATGTTCAACCTGATTTCTGAGAGAAGCTCTAGTCTATGTACCTCTATCAAGGTTTCCTACAACAGCATCTAAAGGATGGTTCTTTAAAATCCTATTTGGTCTAGAAAAGTTAGAGCTAGAGATTTCAGGTTCATATACAGGTTGAGGTTCAACAGAAGCAGGGTCTGGAAAATTTTCAGAACTGGATGTTTTAACTACAGGTCCACTGTCTTTATCATTAAGGTTCAAAATAGATAGATCATCTTTAAGATTTTCAGGAGAGGTCTTAGGTTCAAGTGGATCAGTTTCATCAAATTTGATGTGAACAGATTCTTCCACACATTTGGTTCTTTTATTGAAAACTCTATAGGCTTTACTAGAAATAGAGTATCCTAGTAAAATTCCTTCATCACTCTTGGATGCAAATTTGTCAAGATTGTCTTTAGTATTAAGAATAAAGACTTTGCAGCCAAAAACTTTGAAGTAGTTAACCTTAGGTTTCCTATGGTCCCACAACTCATAAGGGGTCCTCTTAAGAACGGGTCTAATCAAGACTCTATTGATAACATAACAAGCTGTATTTACAGCTTCAGCCCAAAAATAAACAGGTAGATCATACTCATTAAGCATAGTCCTAGAAATTTCTTACAGGGTTCTATTTCTTCTTTCTACTACACCATTCTGTTGAGGTGTCCTAGGGGCAGAGAAATTGTGACTATAGCCATTGTGTGAGCAGTAGGATTCGAACTCATGATTTTCAAACTCACTACCATGATCACTTCTCAGGGTTTTAATCTTAATTCCACTAAGGTTCTCTACAGGCTTGGAATATTTAACAAAGTAAGAACAGGCTTCACTTTTGTGAGCTAGAAAATATACCCAAGTATATCTAGAAAAGTCATCTACAAGAACGTAGACATAATGCTTCCCATTTAAACTAGAAACTCTAGAAGGTCCAAACAAATCCATGTGAACCAACACGAGAGGTTGAGAAGTTGACACTTCTTTCTTTGATTTAAAAGAAACTTTATATTGATTTCCCTTTTGACAGGGATTACAAACTTTGTCTGCTGGAAATTCAAGTTTGGGTAGGTCTCTAACTAAGTTCTTCCTAGAAAGTTTTCTAAGTGAATGCATGTTGCAGTGTCCTAATCTTCTATGCCAAAGCCAAGACTCTTTATGAAAAGCATTTAAACAAGTAATATTTTTCTTAGCTAATGAATTTAAATCAACAGCATAAACATTTTCATTTCTCAAAGCAGCAAACACTAAAACATTTTTAGAATTAAAAACATTGAAAGAATCATTTTCAAATTTAACATAAAAACCATCATCACATAACTCATAAATACTTAACAAATTGTATTTAAGTCCATCAAAAAATAAAACTTTAGAAATTAATACTGAGTTAGTGTTACCAATCTGGCCTAAGCCGATGATTTTCCCTTTTGAGTTATCACCAAACGTGACAAACCCTCCATCAACTCTGACTAAGCTTTTAAAGCACGAGAAGTCTCCTCACATATGTCTTGAACATACACTGTCCAAGTACCAAGTCTTTTTACAGGAGCTCTTTAAGCAGGTTTCCTACAAAATAGATTTAAACAAAAAATGATTTTGGTACCCAGATTTTCTTGGGTCCAGACAGGTTAGCCAATAACACTTTAGGTACCCATATTTGTCTAATGGGTCTCATAAAATTTCTAGAATAAACAGATTTTGAAAGATAAACCTTATTAGATCCATAACTTGAATATAACTCATTGGAGCATATGAAGTTCCAGAGCTAGCTACATTCTGTCCAGATTTAGGAATGAATCTAGTTTGGGTAATTTTCCTTTGTCCAGGTTGGTATCCTATACCAGTAGTGTATCTAGGTGCTATTTGCTGACCTATAATTTGAGTAAGAGTATCTTTACCATTGGTAAATTTCTCTAAGTCTTTCTTGAGTTTCTCATTAGATAATTTTAGTTCAGTATTCTCTTTAAGCAACTGAGCATTCTTTTCTACTTCAATATCCAGATCAGATTTATGTTTAACAGTTAAAGCATACTGTTTCTTTAAACCTTTTTATTTGTCTTTCAGCTCATTACAAGTTTCTTCTAACATATCACAATATTCAAACAGTTCAGATTTAGACATGTTATCACATTCAGAATCATCTCCAGAATAATATGAATTAGAAGCAGGAGTTTATGAAGTTACCTCAGAAGTGTTTGTCATAAAACACATGTTCGCCTTGTTTCTGTGTTCAGTTTCAGAAACTTCAGATTCACTAGAACTGTCCTCAGAAGCACTCCAAGTGGCCTTCATGGCTTTCTTATACTTGTTATCCTTGTATTCATACTTCTTCTTGTATTTCATCTTTGGACAGTCTGCTTTTATATGTCCCTTCCTTTTTCACTCATAGCAGACAACTTCATCTGATTTGTCAGATTTCTTCCAATCCTTTTTCCAATGTCCTTTGTTATCATACTTACCTTTGTAGTTGGACATTCTGAAAAACTGCTTCTTCCTATAAAATTTCTTAAACCTTATAGCAATGTGATCCATCTCAGCATCACTATCAGAATCACTCTCACTATCTTCACAGCTTGAACTTTTATTGGTAGCTTGAAGCATTTCCTTATCCTTATTCTTTGAGGTTGTAGTTTTGAAGGCAACAGATTTTCTTCTAGGTTCATCATCTTCTTCTTTGTTTACTTTGAGTTCCTCTTAATACATCATCAGTTTTCCAATTAGTTCTTTGACTGTAAGTTCTCCAATGTCACACTATTCTCTAATGGAGACAGAGGTTCCTCTCCATCTTTCAGGTAGACATCTCAAAATTCTCATGATTTGTTCCTTTGCCGGAACATCCTTTCCCGGGGAAGTCATTGTGTTGACAATTTCATTGAACCTGAGATACATATCAGAAATGGGTTCATCAGGCTTCATCTTAAAATTATCATACTTAATAGTATAGGTGTTCAATCTCATTTCCTTAACATTAGTTGTTCCTTCATGAGAAACAGCTAAGGTATCCCAAATTTCATAAGTAGTTTTACAGGTAGATATTCTATTAAATTCCTCATCTCCTAGAGCACAGTACAAAGCATTCATAGCTTTACAATTATTATTGTAGGCAGTCTTAGTAGGTTCATTCCAAGCAGTTCTAACAGTAGTAGGAATTTTATATTCTGATTCTATAGCAGTCCAAATATCAAAACCCATGCTCTCTAAATGAATTTTCATCTTGATTTTCCACTGAGCATAGTTAGTTCCATTGAAAAATGGTGGTCTATTGGTAGCAACACCTTCAATTATATTATCCATGATAGCTAACTATGAGCAAAGATTTTAAAGGCATAAAAATTTAGAAATAACAGAAATTTTAAGAACATTAAAATAAAACTAAAATCACAGTTGAAAAACAGAGTACAAAATATTTTAAACAACCTCTGATACCAAATGTTGGTCGGAGTGGACACTCAAGGGGGGTGAATTGAGTTCCAATTAAACTTTTTGTTTTAAAAACATTGTCTTAAAAACCCCCAAATAAAATACTGAATTAAGCTATAGTGAATTTATATCAAAGTAAGGGTTCGGTTGGGTTCTCAAGGGATTGATTATTTCCCATTTAATTAAAACAGAAAGGTTGATTAACTTTTGAAACCAACTTACTGATTTTCAACTGATATAAACACTTGCGAATTTAATTATCAAAATGACTTTAAAATAGTTTTGTTTTTAAAGAGATTAGCAGCGGAATAAAAGAATAACTTTGAAAGATATAGCACAGCAGATATAACCAAGCGGTTCAATCTCAAGCTGAGACTTAGTCCTCTCAAAAACATTTATAAATAGATGATCCACACCCTGGATCGGGGATAAACAATAGCAACCAGCTGTCTAGGTCCAAGACCTCTACCACAGTTATTCGTGGGAACAAACACAACAACAACCAGCTGTTCAGGTCACACGACCTCTACCACTATCCCAGTGGGAAATACAAAATGTAAGAGAGGTGAGTGAGGATTTACAAATCCTCCAGTTAGAGTAAAAGAGACAGTGTGTGTGTAAAATGCAACAGATAACACACACTGCTCAATATGTAAAAGAATAAATCACAGAGAAAATATTTAGAGTTTAGAAATGGCTCTAGTGATTGTCATGCATTTCGAGACTCCATTGATTGATCAGAATTTGCTCTGATTCCTATTCTGGTTTTTGTCTGGAAAACAGAGTATCGTTTGTTTCCTTGACTTCCAGGTGTAGAGAGAGTCGATGAAGCTCTTGTGTTATGTTCTCATTCTCAGCTCTTCACTGGTATGCAGTAATGAGTTCGTCGTGTAAGTTCTATCGTCTCTTTGCATTCACGCTCTATTGTTCTTCCAGCACACCTTCGTGTTTTGTATGTCTCGTGTATTCTTCTATGTCTTGCACAGCCTGTGTTCTCTATGTCTGTATTCATCTATTCATACTCTTTTGTAGTAGCATCCTTCCTTTAGTTAAACCACGTTCTCCGGTAAAATATGATTTACTTTTTGCAGGTACGAGGTACGGTTCCCTGACATCCAACAGCACACATTAAATAAATGTCAGTGTATTAAAATATACCTGATATGACCGTTGGTTAGATTAAATAATGATAATGAAATTAAAGCAGTGTCGGGTTCTGTCTCTGGAGCGGTAGCTCTTGATATCGGTAGACTTGTGTTACAGTGGGTGTCTGTAGGTCTGAGTATCGGTAGACATTTGTAACGGTAGACGTGTCTGTCGGTAGACTTGATCACATCAGTAGTGGTGGACTTGTCACGGTAACTATGGTTCTGCCTTATATCGGTAGCGGTATTCTCTATTGGTAGACCTTGCATAACGGTGGACTTCAGCATATCGGTAGCTCTATATCGGTAGCTGTTGACTTCGATGTAGCCGTAGGCTTGAGTACCGGTGAGCTTGTAACTGTAACTCTATCAGTAGATTTGATGTACCTTATCAGTAGACTTTGATGTAGCAGTGATCTTTGAGTACTGGTGAACGTGATGTATCGGTGAACTCCGTATCGGTAGCTCTATTCGATATCGGTAGCTCTAATCCATAACGGTGGCTACTGTTCTGTATTGGTAGCTAGTGTGTAACGGTAGCTAAAAACTGTTTGAGCATTCACTTGGCAGAATGAGTTAAGTCATAGTAAACATATATCTGATAATTCAAAAGACTGAATTTAAGCATACTAAAAGTAACAACATATATTAAAGTATATTTGGAATGTATGAAGCATAATCAAGATATAAAGAAATAATTGTTGGGATTATCAAAACACAATAAATCCACTTCATTCCGTAGGGTTCAACAGGATTATTTTAAAATTGTATTTATTGGAATAATTGTTAGGTGGGTTACATAATCTTCATAGGCATTTCTAGTTCCTAGTAAGTGAGTAACATGTTTCTAATTCATGATGACTAAAAATTAAAAGAGTTATTTATGAATAAAATTAGAGAATATAGAGGCAGTACAAAAGAGATAGATCTATAATAAATGGTGTGGAATTGATATATCCACTAAAAATAGAATATGAATAGTGGATAACTTGTCACACATAGTTGGTATTCTCAAAGGATAAGAGGAAATGTTATTGTGTATATATTTCTTATTTGGAACTAATTAGAATTATTTAAAGTGAAATGAAAACACCATTGTTATCTTAGTATTGTTATTATCTTTTGACTATGCTTTGTTTATATCACTTTTAATCTTCCTTGAATTAGTTATGGAAAATAGAGAAATAGGTAGTGAATCATATATCTGAAGTGATTCATTCCTAAACTTATAATCATCTATAATGAGTAGTTATTTCCCTTGGTACATCAACACATTATCGATGTATGGTCCTTGGAGTATCCCATCATAGTGAACCAAGTAAAAAATTCATGTTGTTCTATTTACTTTCTATGTTTTGATTTCATGGTTATGTTCTCTACATGGATAGGTTTAAGGTGTTATTTATAACATTCAGATAATATATAGTTGAAAATGATAAAAACTAACACCCTAATTAACCCCCACCCCATGGTGTAATTGGGACTATAGTTCCAATACTGTAAGAGAATCATTTTTCATTATACTCTAAATAAGGCTTCAATAAATACACATTTTAAAATACAGAACACGGATTTTTCAATATATTTATTTCAGTTATAGTTTTACTTCTAAATCTATAGTGTGAATTTATAATATATATCTGGAAATAAAAAATGATTAATTTTGTTTATAATAGGTAATACTAAAAAAATTGGTTTAAAATTGTTAATTTAATAGAATATTTTTTTATGTTATCTTTTTTCCAAAAATTATAAGATAAAATTTCCAATGTAAAATTCTTAGTGGGTCATTTTCAATGAATTTGTAGACTAGTGGCTACTAACCCCTATCTAGAATTTATTATGATAGGGTACAAACCCCACTTCCCCTAATATTTCTCAATATTTTGGATATATTCATAAATATTTATCACACCTTGAAATATTATAGTAAATTTCATAGATTTTACCCTTAATGGTCTCTTCCTAATGTAATGAAACTGTGTCTTATTCCCCCGATGGGACGTAAAGGTGCAGTTCACATCTGAGCATCCCCTTCCCCAATGGTATGTTATTCTTTTGGTGTGATCTATCATGTATAGTTTGTTCTTCCCTAGTTTTAATCTAAGTGGAATGAAATAGGTAATGTATTCTCAAATTTTATATTCTTCTTAGTGACATACAATCCTTGTTACCCCTTCTGATTAACATGATCATTTTCCTTAGGCACAATTTTCTACTTTCTTATCAATAGATATGCCATGGGTGGAATATTGTTTTAGTTTCCTTATGTTTCATACAATTCCAATTGAACTTCCATGCAGTCTTTA
Source organism: Viscum album (assembly GCA_963277665.1). NCBI lineage: Eukaryota > Viridiplantae > Streptophyta > Magnoliopsida > Santalales > Viscaceae > Viscum > Viscum album. The sequence continues at coordinate 1,818,255,686 of OY728156.1, forward strand.
TATCCTTAGGTACTATGAAATAATAATTTACTTTAAAAGGGTTACAATTAAAAAGAGGATTGTTATATACCATTGGTTGGGACCTTGTACACCTTTGAACAAATGTATAATGTGTCATTAGACTATCAATTTTTGAAATTAAACAATTCACTAAATGAAATTTATAATGAAATTTTTCTTTAGAGTCAAGTCATGTAGTGGTTAAAACATGTGGTGATAATCGAAAGAATATGGTATATACCTTTATTAATTTTTAAAGTATTGAGAAAAATTAAATCAATTTATTTTCCACATATGAAACAAAGGACTGTAAATTTTTCAAGCGGTTAGAAACTACCATTGAAGTTGGCATTCACACCCATATGGAAGTCATGGTTCCAATCAATGAGTTTGAGAAAAAATATTTTAGTGGAAAACGTTAATGGAACAATAAAGAAATGATATTGAAAATGTATAACCTTGAAATATTGAGTTTAAGTGTATTCTTAATAGGTTAAAAATGAAGTTATTTTGTGTTTTGGTAGTTGTTTTCATGTTACAAGTCACAATATATGTATTAGATAAAAAAACCTATGATTTAGGAGTATTGTTATAATATATAAATCTTAAATGTGTATGTATTTAATTTTATAACTCAAAATTCATGTTGATAGGGTGAAGTTTTTAATGCAATCTTTTAATTCAATTTTATACCCTAATTTGTGTGGTGAAAAATTTCCTATGAAAATATTATTTTTCTTATACTTTTTATTTTAATTTTAATGTGTCATCCTTTCTTCTCAAATTTATTATATAAGTATTATATTTTTATTTATAGTAAAAAATTTACATGTTAACTCCACTCATACTAATATTTCATATATATATATATATTAATGGAAATATAATTTTCTAATTTAAGGAATTCTAATGACAATGATATCCTCCAGTGGGTCTATCCCCCATTATCATTCAATCATGGTGGCTCTTTAATGGTACATGGAATAAATTCACCCCTACATAAAAATAATATAAATTTGACATTGAAAAAATTCATTTCAAGAATCTTTTTAATCAATTTCTGAAAAATAAGGTCTCCCCTTTAGACTATAAAAAGTTTGACAACACATTGTTTTATATATTTCTCTCAGATAATGGGAAAATTAAATGATTCAACATTGGTTTCAGGATGTGAATATTTTAAATGATGATGTTGACCACTTTTATAGAATGTAGGATTTTCCAAAAACAAATTATGATTTTTATGCATTCAACCCCAAAAACAAGCAATTAATTATAATAAAATTTATTATTTCTAGAAAGTTGTTAAATTAGAAGAAAAATATACTAGTTATCACCAAATAAATTATAGATATATGAAAAGTAGAGTATAAGGACATAGTAGTATTGGTTTTTTAAGGAAAACCTACCAATGATACAAAAGGGTATTAGTTCACTATCATATTTTAAAAAATATTGTCTCATTGAATTAGGCTTTGAAATGATGATTTAGTCCATGAATATCTCTTCTATTGAGAAACCATATATTTTTTAGGGAAATAGAGTACAAAAAATAAAAATTGAAGTTTTAAGTCTCGGTAAGTGCATTGGGAAATTTTTAAGGGATACACTAATAAAAAACAAATTGATTGAACATTTATTAGTAACCATGCATGGAAAATAAAAGGAATGTATGATGGAGATAATTTTTTATGTGAAGTTGAAGGAGTTTTACGGCTTCAAAACACATAAAAATTAATAATGGAATACAGTGAAGTCATTGAGGGGTGAAACATGGGTAACTATGCCTATCAAGGAACTAGAAACTACTTCCTGAACTACACTGGTAAATATTTCTACTATTTATTCCACAGATAGATTAAAAACCTATTATATGATTAAAAGTGTCAATTTTAAACTAGATAAGGATAAATTTCTCAACCCTCATATGTATATGACTTATAAGTGAAAAAGAAATTATGGTTATTTATTTAACCAATGAAAGAACATATTGCATGTTATGTTACCCATAATAGTGTGTCCATCCATATAGTGGACTCTTATTTTGAAACAAACATTCCTAAATAGGTTAAGCATATCCCAAATCTCAAGAAAGATGAATTTATTTTTCAAAAAAAATAATGCAAAAGGAACCTTATTAAAAGGTCTATACTTAACTAATAATTATTTTCACTTATATGAAAATATATATACTTCTTTTGACATGTATTGGTTTTATTTAATTTTTTCATGTGGAAACCCCTAGATAATCATAATGGGGTATTTCTTAAGGAAATAATTGAAATTTTGAATAGGGGGATGACATTGGGTTTTTTGATTAGTTGGATCATTCAATTTTAAATTATTTTTATTACCTATTTTTTAATTCCAATGTTTTAACTATGTTATCGATGTCTCTTTATAAATAATTAAGGAATAGTTCAAGAAAGGGAGGGCATTTTATATTTTCCCCCAAAACTACATCTTCACAACAAGTTATTGTATAGTAAGTATATTCTTAGATAACTTTCTAATATCTTCACTTTGTATAGATTGATGATAATATTATATCATTCTTTTTATATCATAATAAAATTTGAAAAAAACTACTTAATGTGAACATGAATAAGTTATTACTTGGTTATATAAACCTATATCTTTCTAGGATAGCTCCCTCTTTAAATTTTTTTCCTCTTACTTCATGTTTTGGTATATTTCTATGTTAGAGGTATCTAATCTGAAAGATAAATTTTTATTACCAAATCACTTTTAAGAAAAAACTGGGAAACCAAACATGCCAAAACTAAGTACGTTAAACATAGAAGGAACTGACTAAATCATTACAAACAAAACTAAAATTATTGGAATTACTCACCCTATATAATCTCTATTTTAGCGAAGCTACCTGCATCTCAGTATTTTTCATGATAATATATTCAAATGGTTGTAAATCTTGTCCTAGGTTTAGATATATTAAACTAAATTAATTTTCCCCTTTTTGATTCCATGTTCCAATATATGATCTTGTTTCTTGATCTACTCAAATTTTTCATAATTAAGAGAAACTCATATAGATATGTCATATATTCTGTCATCATCTACCTTTGAAAATTTGATATTGAAATCTTCATCAACCACCTCTTCCTTCGAGTTAAGAAAAATAACCAAACCAACATTCTTATCACCAAAGGGTGTTACTGGCCCACCTAAAGTACCACATTTATGGACCGCCTCTGAGACTGTTCTAGCCTCTACCTCTATTATCTTTTATTTTCTAGATGTTCGAGTGACCATAGTCTTCATAAAGTTGGAATAGTGTTTTTGCTACATAGTTTTTTCAATTTATTGATCGAAATGTTTCCATGAACATTTCCCTACTTTTCATTCCTCAAGTTGTACCCATTAGTCATTGATGTGTTTTAATATTGATCCCATTCTGAAATAGATTTGGAGTCTGATTCTTTATTGCTCAAAGGGTGATGAACATCACATACCAATTCCTTTATCCCTTAAATGGAATGTCCTTCTTGTTCCTTTTATACTTAACTAAATCCCATCCTTCTATAACCATCCTTCCTGATCCTTGATCACCTAACATATGGAACCATTTATAAACATTAACTCTTGAGATCACCTTCTTCTTTTCACCAAAAATTACTTCTTTTGACATTCTCTCCACAAACACACCATTATCAATTCACACTAGACAAGAATTAGAATTCGGATGCAGGACTTCAGAGACCATTTCTATAGGTCTCTAGAAAGAGATGAATTTTTAGTGTCTGATAGTGAAGTATTTCATGGAGTCTGCGTCATGCCAACTACCTTGGATGATGTTTGAGCCTCCCCTTCCCTTAGTTTATGTTCAAATAGCTCTATAGCTTTCTTTCCATTTCCCTACACCATTTGAGAATAGGAGGTGACCATTTCAAAAACATGGAGAAGCTTCCATGCCCCCTCCTGAGTGTTTTTCTCCTTGCCTATTTCACTGGGCACTAATTGATCATCTATAATCCCAGTAGAAATATCCTCCCATGATGACTCCCTGTCCTCATGTGGACCAATGAACATTGCCTCCATATCACTGCTTTAGTCAATCTTTACATGTTACTTCATATAAACATTGAGACTAGAAACCAAATACTTGACACTTAAATATATCCCCACATTCGTCTGTTGGTAATTGATCAAACTCTCATTCCTACATGCCACTCTTAGATAACCCATTCTTTTTCATTAAAAAATTAAATCACTCCAAAATTCAAATTTGATAGGATTATTATAGAGGAACTCTTCCCTAATGTTTATCCAAACATACTCCGTCATCAGTCTTGATACATCAACCTCAACACAAATTCATGGATAAATAAGGTGGCACACAGATCTACTTCTTCTATCAGAACATAAATAGTGACCAAAAATATTTCCTACCAACTAAATATTCTAAGGATTCTGAAAAGGGAGAAGAATTTTGGGAAACCTTACCCAAATCACTATCGTTGGGGTATCGTGTTTCATATGAAAATTATAAGTCCATTAGAATAGGAAGAAATGGGAATTTTTGTAGACACGGTAGATGCAGGTGTTCTATTTATCACATTGGGTACTCAGTGGACTTGTATTAGGTGGCCGATAGAAAGTAGGTTTTGTTTTTTAAAATAAAGGGAAAATGGTATATTCACCACTAAATTAATCCTTTTCCCTAGGTTTTTATCTCATTTTCCATTCACTAAAACATTTGAGAGATCTTACTCCATTTCCTCTCCAACCCCATCAACATAGGCTTTGGTCTTCAGCTATATTCAACTCCAAGGGGTCACATTATTTCATAATCACCTATGATCAAGTAGTGATTCCATTCTTTTATAATCTTTTATTGTATTTATTGTATTTCCATAAATTCTTAAACCAATATCTAGTTATAAGGATCAAATTTAAGATCTTCTTTGGGTCTATATTTATCCAGCTGGTAATAGGAGTTTATAATCAATGATCCTGAGATAAGGTTACTCTTATATCCTCCATATTTAAATTTTATGATTAGGTTAGTGATACAAATTCATTTTTTTCCGAACCTAGGTTTCTTGAATCCATCAGTGGTTTCATATATTCCTTCCCAAACATAGGATGTCACAACTACATAGGTTCACGTGGTGATACTTATATTCTTCTTATATCATTGTTGTGTGGTTATTATAGAGGCATGGTGTAGAGTGAGGAGTGGCCTAAAAATGGTTTTCAATAATAAAAAATAATAAATATAGATTTTTTATGATAAAGATGAGAATGGTCATTCCTTATCGACTCTTGATAGATTATCCCTTGAATGTACTTCTTATTTGTAAAAAAATTAATCCTGAAAAGAGTTTTATCACTTATTGAATATTGATTCATAGCATGATATAGACTACTTATTATCAACCCTTTAAATTTTTTTCATTATATTACTCATGGCCCATTTGATTCACTTTGGTAACGTCTTATAGATGGGAACCAATTTTCATGTTTTTTTATGTTATACATTTATATTTATCATGATTATAAGTTTTCATTGATTATCATGCATATGTATAGCCCAGTACTACCATGCATTTCTCTGTCATTCATATTCAGTTGTTGAGCCTTGTCTTGCAGGTTGCAACTTGAATCATGTGTATTTATTTCTCATAGATAATTTATATATAAAAATGGCATGTTCCTCACTAATAGGAGAGTGGTATCATATGGATAAGGGATATATATATGTATATGGTTATGTATATATATGTATGTATGTATGTATGTATGTATGTATGTATGTATGTATGTATGTATGTATGTATGTATGTATGTATGTATGTATGTATGTATGTATGTATGTATGTATGTATGTATGTATGTATGTATGTATGTATGTATGTATGTATGTATGTATGTATGTATGTATGTATGTATGTATGTATGTATGTATGTATGTATGTATGTATGTATGTATGTATGTATGTATGTATGTATGTATGTATGTATGTATGTATGTATGTATGTATGTATGTATGTATGTATGTATGTATGTATGTATGTATGTATGTATGTATGTATGTATGTATGTATGTATGTATGTATGTATGTATGTATGTATGTATGTATGTATGTATGTATGTATGTATGTATGTATGTATGTATGTATGTATGTATGTATGTATGTATGTATGTATGTATGTATGTATGTATGTATGTATGTATGTATGTATGTATGTATGTATGTATGTATGTATGTATGTATGTATGTATGTATGTATGTATGTATGTATGTATGTATGTATGTATGTATGTATGTATGTATGTATGTATGTATGTATGTATGTATGTATGTATGTATGTATGTATGTGTGTATGTGTGTGTGTGTGTGTGTGTGTGTGTGTAGGTTCCTTCTTTAGAGAACATGAGTGAACTCCTATGTGAGGGTATTATATATATGTATATATAATTTCTTCTTATTATCAGAGAGTGGACCTCATAATGGATGTTTAGTGACACATACAAGCATACATACATGTATACATACATACATACATACATACATACATACATACATACAAACATACATACATACATACATACATACATATCTTGATGGATATATATATGTACACTGCTTCTTATAGAGTATAATTCCAAATGGACATACTCAGTGGTCATATATCACATGGGGGATAGGTACCTTGTTCGTATTCTGATCTTAGATCAAGAAAGGTTTGGCTGATGTGGCTAGAAATAATTAATATACACTTAAATAATGCTCATTGTTGTTTGATTAAGTAGCATGTAAACCTATTTATCCTTATCACTTGATATCTAGTGATTTGTTTAATGAACTATTATATTTTCTTGTTTCCTGCATATTTTTTATTCATGTATTACAAAGTTAGATTTTTAAAAGATAGGTTGAGCACGGGTGGAAAATTCCATGGGGTATGACATACTCACACCCTACACATGTTCCCTTGGTAATTATTGTAGACCTTTTTTAAATGATCCAGGTAAATGAAAAGTGCTTGAACATGATGGATGATGGTATTGGATAATGGTTGGATCTTGTACATAGATGATAAAGTTATGATGGACACTTTTGTGTTTTTTATAGATGTTAGAGGTGAAGGTGAAAAGGATGTCTAAGGATGTTCACTTGGAGGTTTCTTATAAGGGAGTTACCTATTTTAACTCCTTAGGTCCTATTTAGTGTACCCAATTTCTATATGTATTTTTTTTCTAGTTACACTACTATGGATTTTTTTACTATTTATTCATGTATTTACATTCCATAAAGATTTAGTGATATACATATTCTAGTTTCCCCCACGGATAGGTATTCCAATGGTGTCCTAGTTTAGGTGTTCATTTTCATCAGGCCTCTAAAGGGAATACAAAAATATTAGCATGATTGTTCAGGTAGATCTATATGAATTAATAAGGGAAAAAATTCTCAATTGTATGAAAGTTATTCCTTAGAATCTATGCCATCTTATAGTGATAGGTAGGTGTACATAAGGTGTTGTGATGATGTGATAAGGTGACATATGATTGTTTGATTCAAAGACATTACAAAATGGTATCAGAGAGATGTATGGGATCTTGGGTATGCAATTAAGAGTAGTAAAGAGATAGAACAATTGAGGCTTGGGAAGTAATCGATAGATATATTTTTCTAGCATAATTATGGTTGAATATTGAGACATAATGGGTATTATGATTTTATTTTTAACTTTTTCTTGAGTTCATATTTACTCTATGAGACACATGCATCATAATTAGGTATGTATAGTTAGACACCGGTCAGAAGTCATGACATGTCGGTTTCTTATCTACACTTGATTTCATTTTTATTAAAATCATTTTAATGTTTATATTAACTGAAACCTCACTAATAAATAGAAGGTGTTACCCTATTTATTTACTAGTGATGAGTAAGTATATGTAATTTAAGTGATTGAGATAGTTTTTAAACCCCTTTTCATATAATTTATGTTATTTCCGTTAAATTTTATTTTTATTTTTATTATTCTACTTTTTATGACTAGTTTAAGAATATGAAAAGATTAATCAATACAAATATGTATGAGATATGGGATTGGGATTATGATATGAGTAATATTATATAGATTTAAAAGTTAAATAACCCATTTATTTTAAGAAGATATGATATAATTCTATTTATTAATATAGAATTTATCATTATTCCAACCCCCGAATAATATGTGGGTGGAATCTTATGAACATGATCCACTTGTTAGGACTGTTATAGATCCTCATGTTCTTGAGGGTTTAGTTTTTCTGATTTAAGAAGCTGGATAGGCATCACCATGACTCAAACCCTCATCTACTAATGTTATAAGATATTTTCAATTCCACCACCCTCCTAATTTCTAGGGTCGATTCTCCCCTCAGGAATCAAAAGAGTGGATTGATCGTGTCCACCACATCATTGAGAGTTTTGAGACTCTATAGTGGAATAGGGTTCATCTAGACATATTTATATTATAAATCATTAAATATCGATGGTGGGATGTAATAGTCAATGTATAGACGGATCAAGGGCTAAACTAGAAGGTTATTTAGGAAATATTTTCTTAAAAAATCCATAATTACACTATTTTTTAGGTGAAAGTTTGGGAATTTATATAGCTTGAGTAAGGATAGATGTTTGTTCCAGAGTACACAATAAAATTTATCGACCCACTATGTTGTGTTCATTATATAAGTGGGGAGAATGATTGAAAGACCAAAGGGTTTAAGATGGTATTGTGTAAATCATTTCAGACTTAAGTGGTGATGTTTAACCTTCAACCTTCTATAAGGTGGTAAAAAAGGTAGTGTTGGTTGAAACTAGCTTCCACAGGGGCATGGGGCCTAATGAGTATTCAAATTGATGTCATTCTTGGTACGGAATTTAGTGTGAGAGTTATATTCCTCCCAATTCCATAGGATCTTATATTTGATTCTTCTAGTGTGGTCAAGCATGACACGCTATGAATAACTCCCCTTCTAATCTGAAGTAGTGTTATAGGTGTGTCAGTTATGGACATATCCATATATTATATTGATCTACCTCATTTGAGAGTGTGTTTTGGTGACCCTAGTAGATTTAGATGTTTTAGGATTAGGATAGTGGGAAATTAAATATAGGAACTTTTCCTTATTCTGTTAGGCTTATACAAGGTAACATGTGAGTATGGTAAAACCAGTTAAAGAGACCATGTGGATTAATGAAGATCAAGTTTTATTTATTTTTAGTAATTTTTATAAAGTAAATTAAACATGTAACTATATATGCATATTTTATATAAATTTTTTTTGTAAAACAAATGTGTTAATGATACTTACATATGGAATATTATTTATAATATGATAAATGTGAAGTGTTTGAAGGTATTTCATGGAGAGATTGAAGGGTTAATGCATAAAGGAGTAGATGATTAATGAGATGAAATGAAACACTCCTTTGACAACTTATTCTGAATATTTTTATATAATATATTAAAACATCACAAAGAATAGAATTACAGAATATTATATTGATGAATTAAAGAAGAGGCGATGGAATTACATGAAATAATCCAAATAATAGTTTATTTTAATGCTTAGAGACCTTGGGATTAAATTTGAGTAACTTTGTAAATATTTATATCTTTCACAAAGTATTTTTATATTTATAATATGTTTTTAATGAAGTATTGAAGTTTATATGGGACTCTATTTTTAATGACTCTTATTTTAGTAAATATTTTTCCATTAATTAATATGGAGTTTAAAATATGTTTTCACATGAAACACCACTAAAATGATAATTTAAATATTAGATAAGGATGTTTTGATTATAATAAAATCTATAATAAATAAATATATAGTAATACAATATAAATTCATGAAAAATAGAGTTATGAACACTTAAATCTTTAACTGTTCATTTTTCAATAAAAGATTTTTTTCATTATAAATTTTATTTTTTTAATTATAGAATTTTAATTTTATAAAAATTGACTCCATTTTTGAATTAAAATTTTCAAAATTAGTCTAATATGAAATTTTGGTATTTTTCTAAAATTATGTTTTTTTAGATGAATAGTGAAAAAATAATAATTTTTTCCGAAATAGGGAATTTTATTACTTTATCTATATATAAGAAAAAAATATATTTTATAAATATTTTTAATTTATAGAATAATAATTTAAGTAATTAATTTATTTATTTAAAATATATTTTTTAATTTTCTAAAATATATATTTAACCTGATAAAAAAATTAATATTTTAGTTCTCATAAAAAATTACAGTTATTTCAATTAATTAAACATTATTTTGGTAAAATCTAATAATGGATGGATTTTAATTTCATTTAATATTATTTTGTTTTATAATAAACTAATTTATGACTTTAAAATCAAAAACACTACTAATTTTATCCAACATGAAAATTTTAAGCTAAATAATACACTTTTCTTGAAAAAATGTTTTTCTGCGTTATGTGTGCTTATTTTAAGATTAACATTTCACACCATTAGAAACTTTTTTATAAAATGATGTTAAATTTTAAAATCATAATTTTAAAATATGTTAAAATTTTCAATTTTATTTTTCATCATTAAAATTAATTGCTAATATTGAAAATTAATTACTCCATTAAAAGTAAAAATGATAAAAATTAATTTACTAAGAGAAAATATCCTGTAAATTTTAAAAACATTTTCCAAAATGGATGTTGGAGGTGTGAATAAACTAAAACTCACCTCCCCTTCTCCTTTTTACCTTTTGATCCATTTACCCTTAAATAGTAACTTCACATTATTGAAAATGTAAAGGGTGATTCCAAAATTTCCTCCTCTTCACTTATAAAATTGTAACCTTCAACCACTTAATGTTACACCATTAACATAGAATTTATCACTAATATTATAATATTTTAATCCTCCAGTAACCATATCCCACTTACTTAGGCCTCTGGTCACCATTAGTTTTCCTAATGCTTCCATTTACAAGGATATTTCTAAGAGAAAACTCATGTTCTCGACATAAGTATTACCTCTTTCTCAATATTTTCTTATTATTATTCCTCTTAATAACCTATTATATACATAAAAATATAATGAAATTTTTATAATTTTTGTAATTATATTTTATTATATCAATGTAACAATAATTATTTATTCTTCTCTATACACTAAGAAAAACAAAAGCATCATTAGTGTGTTTGTGTGTGGACTATCAGCTCCACAAATAGTCATATTCTATTTTTTGTAACCACATATCATGGTTGGTTTAGAAGATTGGTTTGATTAGTATATCTGATATATATATATATATAATATAAATATTATTTTTAAATTTTAAATTATCATATACCTCAATTCTCTCTCATTAATTGAAAAATGGAAGCGTTAATCTTATGTACGTGTGGAATATCATCTCCACAAGCGATAAGTTTAATTTATCATCACTACCCAACATAGAAGAATTAAAAATTTATTTAATATATATATACCTTATTTTTATTAAACTATTAATAGTATGGATATTATTAATATATTTTTCAACACTTTTGACCCTGGACAACATACAAAAAGAATTATGGAGGAATTAACCGAACAAACCCATGTAACTGATGTAAGTGAAAATGATATTAAAAGTAAATAAAAAATGATAATAAATGGACCTTATAAAGTTAAATATATATGAATAAGGTTATTTTTAATGTATTTAACAAACATAATTTAATCATTCAGATATTTATGTGAAAGTAAAATAGTGAATCTCAACCTGAGGTAAGGGATCTTCCATACCACCCTCATTACTTATCGATTACTTGTTTTCCTTAATTTTCTCCCTTTTAAAAAATATTATCCACATTATATTATTATATATATTATATTTTAACTTAAATATATTCCTATTTATATAACCTTTTCATTTTTATAGTTATACATAATTATATTTCCCTTTTAAATTCATACTTTTAACCCAATTTAAGGGAAATTTTTTATTTATGGTCTCATGACAAGAATCACTCCCATAAAATGTTTTTAGAACTTGAATATATTAAAAAACTAATTACTTTATGGATAAAATCCTTGTTTAAATTATGGTTTAATGGAAAACAATAATCTATTTCCATCTTTAAAAATATCTTTTACCTATTTCATAAAGGATCCCCCAAGTGGTTCTTTTTTATTCTTTCTTCTCCTAGATCCTTCTCGTGAATTTTATAAATTTGAACTACATTTTAAAGAACTTTTTCCTTTTGTTAATTTTTAAATTTAATAATTATTTAGTTCCTTCTTTTATTTGGAATCTTTATGATTTATCCTTCAATTATTTCTTGAATCCAAATTATGAAACTCACTTCCTTATCTTGGGTTTGATCATGCTTCCACATTGTGTATGTTTTCATTTTATCATATGGTATGCATATATATTATTTTTATTATGAGAATAGTCTTCCTAAAATTATATATACCTGTAATTAATTGGGATAATATTTATATCTCATGATATATTATGTAAGGGGTTAGGGAGGGAAATTAATCCCCCATGTGACTTTTTTCACTTTATGATGATCGTCTTGGTATAGATCCTTGACTTATGTTTGTGATATTATGTCATATGTTTTTTCCTCATATTACATTATTAAATGAACTTATGTTATCATTTATTTGTTCTATTTTGACATTATTTTGATCATACCCTTCATGATACCATTTTATGCCTCTTGAATCTCATGTTATGATTTATTTCCATGTTTATTCTCTTATTAGGATATCTAGATCACCCTTTTCCATAAGTATTTTCCCAAGATTTCATATTCAGTTTTATAAGATCTATGGGAATTAAGATAAATATGTGGAGTTTTAAAAAAATATGAAACATTTACATTTAAGATGATCTATTTTTGAATCTAATATTCCAAACACACTACAACTCTAGATCCCTGATTTGTATTTATTGTAAGAGTATATTAAAAATCATGAATTCATATGTGTTTAAGATTTAGGTTGTATGATTGGGATTATATTGGGGTATCTATAACCTTATAGGTTAGGATGTTATTATTTGAAGATAAATTTATAGATATAATGGTCATTAAGTATTGATATGATAAGGTTGATCATAGTTTCAAATGTATATATAAACATTTAAGTTGGTTATAATAAATATTTTATGTTGATTCAAAATTTTGATAATAGATCTTTAATGAAATTCCTAGGAATAAGTATAAGTATAATATAAGATCATGAAGTTTTGGTAAATTATATATTGTGTGGTTATCCTTGAAATAACATCTCTATATGTATACTACAAGTGGATATGGTATTTGGAACTGATATACCTTGGGTTAATAACCCTAAAAAGGGTGTGTTGGGTATTAATTCAATCATTACTTGGTGCATGAAAAAGATACCTAATTACACACCTAGTTTGACACTACCATGGTATATTATGTAGTTAATTAACATTATCTTTATGAACAACTATGAAGGATTTAAACAATATTTTTTATAAAGAATAATTTGATTAGGGAACCTAATAAGAAAATCATTATGGTTAATGTAGATTGAAACTTAGAGATTCATACCTTAGGTTATTCACATCATGTGTGAATTATTTATTAAAATTATATGGTTTACCTTATATACATTTAATAATAAAATTATTTCATCCCTAACTAGCCATTATTTTATAAAATAGTTGGATGTAATGGGAATAATGTTAATGACATGTGAAATGGGAAAGATGGTGACTAACCTAATGAAATACATAACATGATGGGAGCATGAGCTAAAAACCTCTTGGAAATATTATAAAACCTTACTCAAGTTTTGAATAATAATATAAATCACTTTGAACCCCCTATAAAAGATAATGTTTCATTAGAGTAATTTTTTCAACATATTCCTTTAACATTTAGTGGATATTTTGATGATATAATTTTTTGACAATGGATTAACTCAATTGAGAAGATATTATTTTTCAATCAATGATTTGAGATAGAGAAGTCCATATTGGTTTTTTACTACGTTGATGGAGAATATATTCAATGGTAAAAACTAATCAGGAATATGAATACCATGGAAGACTTAAAATCAATGGATTAAGAGGAATTCAAAAAGTTATTTATTAATAAATATTTACCTCATAATCTTCTTTTTAAAATAGAGAGGGATTTTTTTCCATCAAGAAAAAGGAGGGTGAGTATATCAGATCATATGGGGAAAACTTCAAAAGTATTCACAATATGTCTCTAGTATTATCATTAACATGGAAAGTAAAATTGGATGATCCTTTGGTGGGATAAAGATGAGTCTATAAAAAATTGGCAATTTGGGAATTTTAAAGTTATAAATAATTTCTTAGATGTTCCCTAAATGTTGAGATTAAAATAGGTTATTATCGGTAGTGTGATGGGACTATATATAAAAAAGAAAATAATGTATTTTAACTTTGGGGGATCACCAGATAAAACTCAGGGTGGTTATAAAATCTAATACCCCACATATCAAAAGTGTAGAAAAAAGAATCCTGGAAAATGTCATAAGAGAACCATGAAATTTTTTAAGTGTGTAAAAGAGGGGAATAAATTAAATACATGTATAAGTTAAATGAATAATACCACTAATGTGGTCAATGAAGAAATCTTATGTTCAATCATTAGTCTATTTTCTAATGTTTCAACTACAATAAATCTGGACACTATTAAAACCAATGCATTAAGTCAGAGGTTGTTGAAGATAACTAGCGAAAACAATCCCCATGGCCAAGTGGGAAAGGTAATGATTATGTTATAACTACTGTAGGTTTGGATAAATAAAATTATGTGGTGATAGGTATGTTGTGTATTTATTCAATAGTATGTAACATACAATTTGATTATGGTTTTATTAATTATTTCATATCATATAATTTTAGTAGATTTACTCAAGAACCACTATAAATCATGGAGGTTAAGTTATCGATGAAAAATACTAATAGATATATTTTTTATCTCATATACATAACTCTTCCCCAAATAATATCTATACGATGAATCTCAAAGTGAATATTATCATAATACATTTTGTGTAATTTGATGATATACTGGTAATAGACTAGTTTTCTATATATAATTCCCACTTCAACTATTGTTAGAAGGAAAAAAAAATTTATATCCCAATCTACCCTTCAATTCTATATAATTGTAAGGAGTAGGATGAAACCCCTTTTGAATATTCTTTATAATCATGGATATTTTTTCCTTATGAGAAAGAATATCAAGATAAAATGATTTAAATAATAGAGAGGACCACTATTGAATACATTCCCATTATAATGTGTTATACAGATATATTCCTAGAAGAATTACTTTTTATTCCTCTTGATAAAGTGGTGGAGTTTTCAATTTAACTTTTAACTGGATCTATGTCGATATACAAGACTCTATATAGAATAGTTCCCTAACTAGATGAACTGAAGAAGAAATTATAATAAAATCTTGACATGGGTTTCATATTCCTAGGTGCTTCACCATGGGTTGCACTGGTTCTCTTTTTCTAGAAAAATAATGGTTTGATGTGTCTATGTATTTATTATCATGATCTCAATAAGATCAATAAAAATAACAAGTAACCCATTCCATATATTGATGACTTGTTCAATCAATTATATGGAGCTCAATACTTCTCTAAAGTGGACCATGGATCGAAATATTATATGTTAAATGTGAATGAGGATATTCCCCTGACCACATTTCTTACATTGTATGGGCACTATGAGTTTATAGTAATTCCATTTGGACTCATGAATACTCTAGTGATCTTCATGTACTTGATGGATATAGTCGTGATATATTACATCGATAAATTTGTGTTAATATTTATAGATAAAATTTTTATATAATCCAAAATAAAGGATTAACATATGAATAATTTAAGTACTATGATGAAGACTTTAAGTATGGATAAGTTATATGAAAAGTACTTTAAATGTGTCTTTTGGATAGAGAAAATATAATTATTGGGGTATGTTATCACATGTAAGTGAATATTTGTGGACCCTTTTAAGACTAAAGTGATTACAGAAATATTCTAGATCAACATTTTTAACGTAGATCCATAGTTTCCTTAGATTAAATTGGTATTATTAATGATTTTTAAGAAACATTCCATGATTTTATAACCCACTAACTAAGCTTACTCATAATGGAGTGAATTGTTTTTTGATATATGATTGTTAAGATATATTCAATGAGATGAATTAGAGGTTAACCACAACACCATTAATCACCCTACCCATAATTGGGGAAAGTATTTTCATCTACAATAATACATCAAAAATGGGATTGGGATATGTATTCCTGTATAATGATAAATTTATATCCTATGCCTCAAGAAATTTTAATGTTCATGAATAGAAATATCTAATTAATGATCATGAGTTAGTAATAGAAATATTCACATTGAATATTTAAAGGAATTATATCTTCATAGTGAAGTGAGATATATATACATAATAAAAGATCCTGAAATATATATTCAAAAAAATGAGCTCCACATTCACTAATGAATATGGTTAAAGCTGATCAAGTATTATGATTTCTCAATCTACTACTATTCGGGGAAAGTGGGAAAAGTGGAAGATTCTCTAAGTACAAAAGATTGTGAAACATTATCTATGATGTGGATTGAGAATGATTCAATATTATTAGGCATACAAAGGATGGACATGGGAATTGTGAAGAAAGTAAAATTATCCTACCTTTTTTAAATGACTTCTCATCCATCACTAGTTGAGAAGATTAAAAAATATCAATGGGATTATTTGGATATACAAAATAAGGTGTATTTTGTGAGGAAGGGAAAATCCTTTGAGTTAAATATTGATGATTATAAGGTTTTTATATTAGGTAAATGACTATGTTTACCATAAAATCTAAAGATAAAAAGGAGTTATTGGATGATGATCATAGCTCAACATTCTCCATTCACCCAGGGAGCAAGAAGATGTTAATGATCTCTGAGAATAATATTGGGTTACAATATGAAGAGTAAAATCATTGAATACATATCTCGATGCTTGTTATACAAGAAATTTGAGGTTTAAATAAGGAATAATAAGGGTATGTTTTGACCATTACCCATACTAGTATAGAAATGGGAAAACATTACCATACACTTTTTCATAAGACTCCCTAAAGAATCTGATTTCCATAATTCTATTTGGGTTATAGTCAACCTATTTACTAAGTTGGTGAATTTTATTACCATTAAATAAGATCAATATCTTGACTAAATTGTAAAGATATATATAAATAAAGTGGTCGGGTTACATAGAGTACGACACTCCATTGTATCTTATCAAGATCTAAAGTTCTCCTTGAGGTTTTGGAGAAGTATTTAGAAAGAATTTGAGATAAAGTTGGCTTTCAAAACTGTTTATCACCCTCAAACAAATAGTTAGTCTAAAACGATCATTTATGCTCCATGGGATATGTTGAGATCTTGTTTGATGTAATTCCAAGGATGTTGGGATCAGGACCTCCCCTTGTTAGAGTTCTCATATAACATCAGTTTCCATTATTACATTTATATGTTACTATATGATGCTCTATATGGTAAGATATGTAGGAATCTAATATTCTAGGATGAATTTAGAGAGCATGAGATGATATTTCTTAACCCTATATAATAAATTACATATAAGGTCAAGTACATTCAAAATAACATCAAAGCATCATAGAGTTATTAGAAGAGTTGTGCTGATAATTTTCATTGATACATGGAGTTTGAGGTTGGTGATAAAATTTCTTCCAGATATCTCTGTGAAATATGTTTATGATATTTGGGAAGAAATGGAAGTTGAGCCTTGTGTACAATGGTCCCTTCAAGATATTTGGTCAAGTTAGGGTTACAACCTGCTATTTATCACTCCCTCCTCACTTATATCAAGTTCTTTATGTATTCCATGTATCACTTTTTAGAAAGTACATACTATATCCATCACATGTACTGATCTAGGAAGCTTCATAATTAGAACATGACCTTTCATATGAAGAATAACCTATAGAGATCTTAGATCAAAGATACATGGTTCTAAGGAATAATACCACACATCTGGTCAAAGTTCTAAAGTGGAATTATAAGTTTAATAAATCTACATGGGAACTTGAGGATGTGATGAAAGAAAATTACCCACACTTTTTTTCCTCTGTGTAATAAAATTTCTTGGAAGAGATTCCTTGAAGGGGATAGAATGTAAGAACCTGTGTTTTAGTAAATATTTATCCATAAATAAATATGGTGTTTAACATATTTTTCCCACGTAACACAACTAAAATGATCCCCAAAATATTATACAAGGAAATTATAATAATGATAAAATCTATAGTTTATAAAAAATTATAATCAATTATAAATTCATATAAAATTGGTTTAAGAACACTTAAAGCTTAAACAATTCTTTTTTAAACAAAATCATTTTTTTTCTTAATATATTTTTTAAGAAAAAATCTATAATTTTAATTTTTTAAAATTAAAATCATCATTAAATTCCACATATCAAAATTAGTCTAATATAAATTTTTATATTTTTCTAAAATAATTGATTTTTTGATGAATTGTGAAAAATACAGTTTTTTTCAAAATGGAAAATTTTATAACATTAAAAATACATAAATAATAAATATAATTTTATAAAACCATTTAATTTATCAAATATTTTTTAAGGAATAAATTTATTCATTTTAAAGATTTTTTTTAGAAATAAAAGGCCTAAAGAATTACAGAACCTAATGAATTTAGACAATAATTTACTTTCTTGAATTTTGAGGACCATTTTAGGTTTAGAGTTTTATATAGTTAGTTCATAACTACTACATAATAAACCCATATTTTACTAAGTGAACACTTCATCTTAGTATCCATTTTTTTCAAAATATTAAATTTTTAAAAGAAAATTATATTTATTTTCAGGACAAATATTCATGACTTTCAACTTGACTTATTCTTTATCCCTACCTATCCTTAAACCCTATGAAAAATATTTTTAAACATCGGATGAGAACAAAAATATTATTAAGGTACATTAAAAGAATTAATATTTCATTCTAGTGAAAAACATGAAAATTCATGAAAACCCTTTTCTTCAATAATATACCTTTTACCTAAAAAGGGTGTCACTTTTCCTTTAAAACGATCATTAACTTGCCTTTTGAAATCAAAGAAAATCCCTGAATAATCATTATCAATCATAGGAAATTAATGTATGTTCCATAGTACATCATCATCATAAAACCCTTATATAACCCTTATAAGAACCCTCACAATTGGACGAACCATACGATCAGCTTCCAATATAATTCTCTAGAAAACATAATCATTGCCCAATCATTGGAGTGCTATCTAGGTGCACCCATAATATAAGATATATATGGCTCACCCATGAGATATAACGGGGCTAAAACCTTAATAGAAAATTTCCTAGGACTATATCATTAATAAAACCCTAGATAAACTCTTTTAAATCTATACGTAGAACACTTTCAGATATCAAAATACCCTAAATTCTTAAAAAATTATTTTCAATGTCGAAATACACCAAAAAGGGTAATGAGTGTAACTTCCTGGTTCCGGAAGCCACGTAGAGGTGCCCCGTACCCGGTTGGTCACATGGCCTCAAGAACATTTCCCCAAATGCCAGAGGCTTCCAACTACTAGCGAGGGCCTTGGGTGTGATATTGGGGAAACTATTCCCTCATTGGTAGAGTACGCGGCATAAGTAAAAAACACATGCAATAGTGCATGCAGTAAATATCCAATCAATAGTAAACAGTGGAAGACTAAAGCAATAAAAAACTAGAGCACATATATATATATATATATATATATATATGAAATGATGCATGATACATATGTCTAGTAAAGAAGACAAACAAGTCACGATGATGTAAGTACAACAGTTCTAAACCAAAGTGAAAAATAAAAATAGATAAGCAACTCCTCAGCATCGCAAGCCTCAGCTTGTTCTCATGCTCTCCTACTCCAATGAAAGTCAAGTACCTAAAGTATAAGGGAACTTTTCCCTATCTATACATGCAACAATATAATCTGTTTGGGCCCAAAAGAATTGCCCAAACAGGGTGTGAGACTAAATACCAATAGGAAACAACCCGAAGATCTGTTCCTAACAGTCAGTGAGTATATGCCAGATAAAGTACAGTAAACATAATAATACACAGCAGTAAACAATCTGTAGATCAAACAAGCAACAAGGAAGTAGACAACTAATCACAAAAAGGAATCCCTCTGGGAAGTAGTCACAGCCATCCCCTCTGGTCCTATCTACGAAGTACCAACAACCCTTTGGGCAATACACTCAGCCTAACCCCTCTGGTTTGGTCATACGAAATTATAGACTCTCTGAGGAAGAACACTCAGTCAATTCCCCTTATAGTCTAGGGTAGTCATGGAATCTATGAGGAAGATCATGCGGTCAATTCCCCTTATATCCCCAAGGTCTAGAGACTCTCTAAGGAAGCTCACTCAGTCAATTCCTGTTATAGCCTCAGGTCTATCACAGACTCTCTGAGGAAGCTCACTCGGTCAATTCCTCTTATAGCCTAGAGTGGTTTGAGGTAATTCAAACAAAACAATGACTCTTTGAGGAATATCACTTGGTCTATCCTCGTGTAGTATATAATTCTCAAGACTCTCTAAGGAAGCTCACTCGGTCTATCCTCTTGTTGTATATAATACCCAAGACTCCCTGGGAAGCTCACTCGGTCTATCCCTTGTGGTCTATAATGTCCAAGACTCTCTAAGGAATCTCACACGGTCTATCCCCTTATAGTCTATAGTTCCCGGTTCTCATAGCCCCATGCCATTCATTGTATAATAATTATATATACCCAAAGTAAATCTACAGAGATACTTGGGTAACCAGTCTGCAGCATAACAAGCATGTCAGGGAACAACACTTCATCCTACTGTCACAAGGCATGGAAAATAGGTATAACGGCCAAAGTCCGAACAAGACCAAAAGGTTGTAAATAGAACGAGGCTTGGAAAAACATCCAATCCTAGAAATTATCCATATAAATAACCAAATTACCTCTCCACAAGAATAAAAATAAGGTATGAAAACAACAGGGGAAAATTGCAAACACGCAATACCCCATTCAAGGGTATTGGTGGAATTTTCACATATTACTCAACAAATTTGAACGGAAAGGAACAAACCACCTAACTTGATGCTAGGAGATCGATATACTTGAACCACAAGGCTTGAATCTCCTTATAACATCGTATATCTATGAAAATGCACAAAACGTTCAACCCACGATAACTTGCAAAAGAGGAGGAATTGAAAAATGATTTTCTAGAAGAAGGAAGAGTGTACAGCTGCGGTTCCAAAGCAATTGATGACAATCGATTCATAGAACGGACGAAGGTTCAGGGGATCGAAGAAGTTCTATGGTCGTACGTCTTATCTCAGTCGAACGGGACCTAGAAGAAGATGATTCTCGAGGTCAGACGTGACCCTGGTGTGTTTAATGGAAAAAAACAAAGTACACGGTGTGTACTTTTGGAGTACACGATGTGTACTAGCCCTTTCTGTACTCTGATTTAAGGAGCCTCCACATCACCCCTTTATGGTTGTGTGTGTGTCCTGGACACGGCCAGCACACAGCCTCATGCGGCAAGGGAGTAAACGGCGTGTACTCATAAAGTACACGGCGTATACTTGAAAAATTTCTAGAAACTCAGATTTTCTCAAAAACTCCAAAAAATGAAAAAAAATACCTGAAAAGAAGATTCAGGTTCTTACAAACTTCCCCCCTTAAAGAAATTCATCCCCAAATTTCCCTAGCAATAAGTATAAGAAGAAACCCCAAACAGATCAGGCCACTGTGATCATATATCATCCTCCCTCTCCCAAGTCTCGTCTGGTACTCGCACGTGCTGTCATAGCACCCATATTAGAGGAACAGACCGGCCACGAAGAACCTTCGTACTAAAATCGACAATCTGGATAAGATTCTCCACAAATGATGCATCTGCTTCAAGATCAACCTCCTTAGGTTGAAAGACATGAGACTGGTTTGAAAAGTAACATCAGAGCGGAGAAACCTGGAAGACGTCGTGCATAACCATGTACCTCTGAGGTAACTGTGACTGATAGGAAACCACCCCAACTCTCTCCAACACCTCAAACGGCCCAAAGTACCTCAGTGAAAGCTCACCCTGTCTCTGAATCCTTTTGGTTCCCAGCCTCGGTGCGACATGAAGGAAAACCTGATCCCCAACCTCGATCTTCATAGGTCGTCTCTGCTGATCAACATAAGACTTCTGTCAAGACTGTGCTATTTTCATCCTCTTCCAAATCAACTCTATCTGCTCTAAGGTCTCCTGAACAATATGAGGTCCCAAAAAATCTGCCTCTCCTGCCTCCATCCAATATAAAGTTCATCGGCATGGCCTACCGTACAAATCCTCATAAGGTGCCATCTGAATAGTCGCCTAAAAACTATTGTTGAAGGAAAACTCCACAAGGGGTATATGCTTCTCCCAAGAACCTCTAAAATCTAGGATGCATGCTCAGAGAATGTCCTCGAGAACCTGAATTGTATGCTCAACTGGCCATCAGTCTGGGGATGGTAAGCTATACTCAAAATTACCTGTATACCCAAAGCCTTCTGAAGTCCCTTCTAGAACCAAGAAATAAACGTACATCTCTATCTAAAACAATGGAGTGTGGAACTCCAAGTAGACCTACAATCTCTCAGATGTACAACTGCCCAAGCTCATCAATGCTGAAGGTCTCCTTGATTAGCAAGAAGTGATCAACCTTCGTGAGTCTGTCAATGACAACCCATACTGCGTTGTTCCCTCAGGGAAACCTCGAAAAACCAGTCATGAAGTCCTTCGCCACTTCATTCCACTTCCACTCAAGAATGGGTAACTGCTGTAAAATCCATGTTGGTTGCAAATACTCCACCGTCACCTGCTAATAAGTGGAACATCTCATGATGAATCCAGCAACATCCCTCTTCATACCTGGCCACCAATACTAATGATGTAGATCACGATACATCTTAGTGACGCCAGGATGAACTGCCCAAACTGAGGAATGAAAGTCTTGCATCCTCTCCTCGTGTATGTCTGTTGTCACCCATACACGTCCTTGGAAACCCAATATCTCATCCTCACCTATGGTCTACCCAGGAATAGTGTCTTCTCCTGACATGCTTTCCCATAAGACTAGGCCTTTATAATCTGGTAGATGCCTCATTCGTACTCGATCAAGAAGAGTATAGGTAACAACCATGGAAGAAAAAAACATCTGCCCATGACTATCATGCACCTCCAAATGCATCTCAGAGAATAGGGCCATAAGCTACCACTCACTACTAGCCTCCTGAACTACCTGTATCTGAGTCCTCTTGCTCAGTGCATCAGCCATATAATTGCCTTTCCGAGATGTGTAGGCAAGATTAAAGTCAAAAGACAGAAGGTACTCAACCCACCTTCACTGTCTCAAATTCAGATCACGTTGTGTGAAGATGTACTTGAGACACTTGTGTTCAGTGAACACCATAATGTTCTTTCCCAGAAGATAATGTCTCCAACAGCGTAGGGCATGAACAATAGCTTCCAACTCCAGATCATGCGTTGGGTAATTCCTCTCATGTGACCTTAACTATCAAGGCCCGTAAGCAATGACTCCATCTCCCTACATAAGCACAGCTCCCAGCCCGATACCTGAAGCATCACAATAAACGGTATATCTCTTGCCCGGCTCTGGACAGACTAGTATCGGTGCTGAATTCAACCTCCACTTCAGCTCATAAAAGGCTGACTCATAAGAATCTAACCACAATTACATTGCCACTTTCTTGGTCAGACCTGTTAGTGCTGCTGCTAGGCATGAAAATTCCTATATGAAACGTCTGTAGTATCCAGCCAACCTGAGAAAACTCCGCACCTCAAAGAATTTCTTCTTCTGCTCCTAGGAAACTACTTCTCTCACATTCTCTAGTTCTACTGATACTCCTACCTTTGAGATAACATGACCCAAGAATTGAATCTGGTTCATCCAAAAGTGGAATTTTGAGAGCTTAGCATATAAATGATGCTCCATCAGTGTACTCAAAATGATCTCAATATGGGTAGCATGGTCATGTCGAGTGTGAGAGTACATCAAGATTTCATCCATGAAAATGACCATGAAGGAATCCAAGTATGGATGGAACACTCAGTTCATAAGTGCCATGAAAAATGCAGGCGCGTTCGTGAGACCGAACGGCATAACCATATACTCATATAGACCATACCTACTCCTAAAGGCTTTAAGAGGTATATCAGATGGTCTAACATGCAACTGATGATAAATGGATATCAAATCAATCTTTGATAACACCCGGTCTCCTCGAAGCTGATCAAAGAGATCATCAATCCTCAGCAAGGGATATTGGTTCTTGATCGTCAATTGGTTCAACTTCTGATGGTCCAAACATAGCCTAAGGGTACAGTCTACATTCTTCGAAAACAGGATAAGCAAACCCCAAGGAGAAGTACTAGGTTGGATGAAACCCTTTGCCTGAAACTCCTCTAACTGCTTCTTGAGCTCCTGCAACTCAGGTGTAGCCATCCTATAATGAGGAATGGACACCGGTTCCACTCCTGGAACAAGATCATTCGAGAAGTCTTCCTCATGCTCTGGAGGCAACCATGAAAAGTCCTCTAGAAAGACATATCTGAAACGATCCACCACTGGAGGAAATTATAACTGTAAAGTCCCCTGGTCATACAGATAAATACTAGCGATCTGGGATGTAACTCCTTCCAACCCATGATGCTCTGGACCTGCTCTTCTCACCTGGACATCCCACTCGCCTCTATGAAGAAAGGATCCACCCTCTGGTGATACTAAACTCACCTTGCGGTGATAACAGTCGATGAATACCTGGAAGGGAACAAGCCAGTCCATTCCGAGAATGACATCATATCTCGTCATCTCTAGGACATAGAGGTCCCATAAGAAGTGACACCCCACAACCTCAAAAGGGCACTCTCAACACTGATGTACACAAACCTCTCTAGTCCCCAACAGTGTGTCTAGAGTCAAAGTATTGGCAGAGGAAAAGATGCAGAGCCCAAGGCTCTCCACAATAGCAACAGAGATAAAACTATTAGTAGCCCAGCATCGAAAAGCGATAAAGATAAAACTGAGGCTAATAAGATCATACCTCGAACTGTAGAAGGGCTGGGATCCTATTCCTGATGGTTCTGCTCCACTGAAAAAGTCTGGCCCATGTCAAATCCATGTTCCCCTACCTGACCACTCTGAGCTAATCCTCTCTGATGTCGCTGGTAGCCTGGTGACTGACCACCATGGATGCAACCTCAACCTTGACCCGAACGGCCGGAAGAACTCTAGTTCCCAAACAGGTGAGAAACTGGTGATGCATCTTCTGAATGTGGGGTCATAGAAGAACCCCTACCATCAGCTGTAGGTGAGAATAATTGAGATAAATACTGAAGATGGCCCATCTTGCCGCAAGATCGGTACTCCATCGGGACTCTCTGGCACTGAGGCCTAGTATTCCCACTCCTACCACATTGGTATAATATTACTTGGCTGCCCAAAGATACATTCCCCATACTCTGATCTCCTCAGGAGGTCTGCATGAGCCTTACGAAACTCTCTCAGAACTGTGCATCAGCACCTGTGTCCAGAAAGATGACTAGTGCCAAGACTGGCACAACAGGATGATGTCTCAGTGGCATGACTCACCAAGTTCAAGTGCACACCTTAGATCAGGATTATCAAAGACTGAGAACACAAGATTATAAGAGGGGAACATAAGAAAGAAACATTCAAGTTTAACAAAACATGACTACACAATGTGTATAAAAACTACACGGCGTGTTCTCCTAAGCCATTCACATGGTCGTGTACTTCTTCCACCACTGGTCGTGTAACACCACAACCACACGGCGTGTTGTCCCCACACACGGTGTGTACTTGAACTCTACTCCCCTGCCCGACTCTCCTTACATGGCTAACCCACACGGTCCTCTTAATCCTAGACTACACAGCATGTATGACCACCACACGGCGTGTACTATATAGGGTTTCAACAACTCGTGTTGTTAGTTACATGGTTGGATACACGGCTCACTCTACACGGCGTGCTCCATGGGAACACGACATATACATGAAGGCTTTCCTAGACCTGTGTTGTTTGTGACATGGATGGGTACAAGGTTCACTATACACGGTGTGCTCCCTATGAACACAGCATGTACTTGAAGTATTTCCCTTGTCCCGTGTTGTTCGTGACACAGCTGGGTACTTAGGTTATAAGGCACGACGTGTAACAATAGGACATAGCATGTAAAGTCAAAGATTTATCCATCTGTGTCGTTAGTCACACGGGTAGACACACAGTCTCTACAACACGGCGTGTTCCTGAAGATTTTTCACAACCCCATGTTTCTTCCCACACAGTCAAGGACATGGTTTAAAAACTACACGCTGTGTATTCATAAAGTACACACCGTGTAATCTTGGTTTTTCCAAGAAGTAGCTAAGAAAGTGCTCTGAATCCCATAAAACATAGAAAACAAGAATGAAGGTGCCAAATTCTGATATGTGAGGTCCCATACTCCACGCGAATCAAATATTGACATCTTCTACATATCATATTCAAGGGAAAAAAGTCAATGATCCACCAAGTTCTGATTCATGTGGGCCCATAACACCTCAAGAATCGAAATTTGGCATTCATTTCAGTAAATCTCTACACAAACAATACCCTATAAAACAACACATATTTTTATCAAGGCAACTATCACAACAGTATGCATATTTTACACATCATCCATCACAACAACATGAAATAACTAATGCATCCTAGATGGCCTGGAAAAAATGCATGACATGTGATTTCTATCAAGTTCATATATGATGCATGAGATGGAATACCATCATCTCATTGAGTTTCACCAGAAATAGAACCCCAATAATGTCAACAGGAATAGCACAAATCATGTGAGTCACTCAAAGTGAAATCAAATCAACTGTAAAATTTTCAAAACCTGAAGAATTTGCAATAAACGAGGTAGATTGGATTTTCCCTGTACACGGGTTAGATACTCCCAGGCACAGCTTATTACCAAGTACCTATTCCGTCCTATCCCTGGCTGTAGGCTCCAAATAGTAAGCCAAGAGAAAAGAATTCCTCTGATACCACTTTGTAACATCCTAGTTCCAGAAGCCAACCAGAGGCGCCTCGTACCTGGTTGGTCACATGGCCTCAAGCGCATTTCCCCAAATGCCAGAGGGTGTCGACTAGCAGCAAGTGCCTTAGGTGTAATAGTGGGGAAACTATGCCCTCATTGGAAGAGTACACAGTGGAAGTAAACAACACATGCAATAGAGGAAGTAGTAAATATCCAATCAATAGTAAATAGTGAAAGACTAAAGTAATAAACAACTGAAGCACACATATACATATATGAAATAATACATGATACATATGTCTATGAAAGCATCCAAAAAAGGCATGATGATGGAAGTACAATAGTGTTAAACCAAAGTGAAAAAGAAAAATAGATAAGAAACTCCTCATCATCGCAAGCCTCGGCTTGGTCCCCTGCTCTCCTACTCCAATGCAAGTCAAGTTCTGAATGTAGAAGGGTGATTTCCCCTATCTATACCTACAACAATAAAATCTATTTTGTCCCAAAAGAATGACCCAAACAGGGTGTGAGACTAAATCCCAGTAGGAAACTACCGAAATATCTGTGCCTAACAGTCAGTGATTATATGGCAGGTAATGTGCAGTAAATAGTAAAAAGTAAGCAGTAAACATGATAATACACAGTAGTAAACAATACGTAGGTCAAACAAGAAACAAGGAAGCAAACAACTAACCACAAACAAGAATCCCTCTGGGAAGTACTCACATCCATCACCTCTGGTCCTATCCAAGAAGTACCAACAACCCTATGGGTTGTTCACTCAACCTAACCCCTCTGGTTTGGTCATATGAAATTAGAGACTCTCTGAGAAAGCACACTCAGTCAATTCTGCTTATAGTCTAGGGTAGTCAGGGACTCTCTGAGGAGGATCACTTAGTCAATCTTCGAAAAATATTGAGCTCCATGAATTTGATCAAATAAGTCATCAATGTGAGGTCAGGGATACTTGTTCTTTATTATTATATCATTGAACTCTTTATAGTCAATGCACAACCTCATAGATCTATCTTTATTCTTAAGAAAAAGAATAGGGGTTTCCCATGGAGAAACACTAGGGTGAAGAAATCCTTTATCACCCAATTTCTCGGGTTGTTTCTTCAGTTCCACTAATTCCATAGTGTCCATTCTATAAGGGTTCTTTGATATAGTCCTTGAATTAGTAATTAAGTCAATGGAAAACTCAATTTCCTGCTTTGCTGTATGTCCAAGTAAATCCTATGAAAACACATAAACATAGTCTCGCACAATAGTTACACCCTCTATTTGAACATTCCTTTCCTCACCCATAGTTATTGGATTCCCTTCCTCACTAATAATTGAATTCATTAGAGCTACTGATGGTGGATATAGATGAGAATCATATGGTTATGTTTCTACTCTAAAGATAAGGGATTCCACATCATCCTAAAAAATTGTAACCTCCTTCTTCTTGAAATAAATTTTCACATCATGGTTTTAAATCCAATCAATAATGAGGATTATATAAAATTCAATCATGGGTATGATAATAAAATCAGTAGATAAATAATATTTATATTCCATAATGGGAACTATCTAACACAACTTTATTGCAATAATACTTCCTTTAAGAGTTTTTACTCATAACTCTCTTATTAAATCAAATTGGAAATATCAAATTTTATTTGAAAAATGGTTAGATATGAAAGAATGTGATGATATAGAATCAAATCATTGGCTGAGTATGAGTAAAGGATTATAGTACCTTATTCCACATCATTAGGAACTTTAATATCAGCAGTTGTGATCAGATAAGCTTGTCCCTGCTCCCTTAGCTTTTTATATGGCATGTTTCCTTGACACTTTGGATAATCATTAGCATAATGTCACATCTCCCTAAAATTATTACATTAAACTTTAATAGCTTATTTATTCCCCTTGTAAACACTAGCATGATGGTCTTTCTTTCCACATTTGTAGCACACCCCTTTTCCTTTTAAGCAGGCACTAGGGTTTTCCTTGCACAATTATTATTGGTTGGAAATTCTACTCTTCCCTTATTAACCATTTCTATATTTCCTTTTCTAGAGTTTTCAGCACACCCTATTCTTATCTTTCATTCCTTTAAATTCAAAAGACTTAGAAAAATTATTTTCCATCTTTATATCACATGAAACTATATCTTCATGTGATGAGAAAGTTTGGAAAACCAACGCTCGCTAGAGGAATAGATTTAGGCCATTAAATAATCGATCAATATTCTTCCCTGGATTACGTATATAGTCCATATCATTCCTTGATAACCTTGTGAAGTTAGATTCATACTTTTCAAAATTTTCATCTTCCTTTTGCTTCAAATTTAAAAACTTCATTTCTATATCTTCTTGTTGTTCACGAGGACTGAATTTATCTAATAAAAGTTCATTAAATTCACTCCATTCCATGTTTTCTATCTCTTCCTCCTCCTTTGTGTTTTGAATTAGTGACCACCTTTGATCAACATCTCTTGATAGATGATAAACATCCATGACAACCTTCTCCCTTTCATTACTTCCCAAAGCGATAAATATCTTCTCTAAGGAACTTATCCACTACTCCGCTACAAATTGGGTTTGTAGTCCCATTAAATTATGGAGGTTTTTGTCTCATAAAGTGATCTAACATAGATCATCCACATTAGGGATATAGATTCTCCATATGGGTAAAGTTATTATTCATAACCTGAGTAAGTTTTCCTAGAATTGTTATAAGTTTCTCTACACCAGTCACAGCTCCATAGCCAATATCATTATATTGTGTGTGAGAGAAATCCCTATATGTGATACGCATGTTTATGCGGTTTCCATTCCTTCCACTAAGCACCATTTCTAAATAATTTCATACAATATATTATGTTATGAATCATAATGTATAATCTCAACTTAGCAAAATAATTAGTATAAATTGAACTCTTATGCATGGATAATCCCATAATCATAAACATTGTTTCATTGAGAAAAAATTTACATGTAAATCCTTCACAATGGATTGTAATGAAAATGTAAATTATCCTAATCATATCCCCTGGGAGTATCAAAACAGGTGCGTAGTAAGGCCCATTGGCATGTACCTGGATACCCTCGGTCAAGCCCAAAACTCCTTGTTAGAGTTTTCACTCTGACGAACATCTGTGTCAGAACCACATCCACTTATAGTATCCAGAAAGGGATTTATTTTCTAGAAAGATCCAGATAATATATTTCATACCAAAATACTAGGATGTTCTTGAATTTTTATCCTCAAATACTGTATTAGGGTTTTTTCCCAAATCTAATTTTTATAAATCTAATTTCCAATTTTTCTACTAAACTTCATCTGATACCAACTGTAAAGACCCAACCCCAGTTTCCTATAGTCGGTGCCTTATTACATTACATTAGCATGATTAAAAGAAAGTCATATCCTGAAGGAATGAATATTTTAGTATATTTGGACAACTAGATACATACATAAGTTCAAAATTACATCTTGAAATGAAAAAAACAAAAAAAAAATCCATTGGGAACGTCCACCACTCTATGATTATCCCTACAAGTCAATCACAATATACCTCTTCATGTCCTGAGAAAAATGAAACATAATAAGGGGTGAGATCAGATGATTAGTAATGGTAAGCAATACAATGGAAGATATCATAAACATAAACATTAGGCGTGGAAAATAATTGAAAACACATGCCTTTAATATTAAACTTGAACACATTACGGCAGGAATATGAGCTGAGTAATTATTTCCATAATAAAACATAATCATGGGTATTCTACTAGTCAAATAAACACATTAACTATGAATTTATAGCTTCATAATGAGGTAAATTCATATGCCGGGCATTTTTGGAACACACAATCAAAGCCTCATTCAATACATCTAAAAATGATTAAGGCCTCATCTAAAACTATATCTAAATATGGGAAATTCATTAGCTAAGACCATATCTATTCATCTTATGAGACCTACCGATGCATAGAGGGGATATATAGGGCCCAAAATATCTCATAATAAGTCCAATTCATTCCTAATATGAATGGGGAAAAACATAAACAACATATATATTCATATTAAAACTAACATATGAAATGTAGATAACTTTCCCTGAACATTAAGTATAAACACCAACCATTCAGAGTAAGTTGGTGATTGGTTTAAAGATATAATATTCACATTAAAACTAATAATAAACCATTAAATTAAATATTCTATATTATATCATAAAATATTAATCCCAATAATACATAATAATCAACAAGAGTGTTGAAAAATATGGAGATACTCTTATAAAATCATCGGGTAATTCTTCAGATAAATACTCTTTTACTTTGAAAAGAAGAGTTCTTTTGGAAAATTCTATGTATAAAAACATAAATTAAGTAATATGGTATTTTTATAATAAAATTAGTGATTTTAAAAATATAATGGTTTCTAAAAACATATTTTATAGGGCCTTTAAAAATAGGTAATAATTTGAGAAGTTCCCTTGAATCGAGCTTGTATTTTGGGAAGAATTTTTGAAAGATCCTTTTAAAAAATATAACTCACCATAAATGAAAGTAGGATTATGGTTGGTAAAAAAATATAGAACATTATAAAAGAATGTATTAGGATTAAATATGAATAAATAATAATTTAATTGAGGTAAGAAGAGAATAAGAGTAACCTGAATGAAAATGGTGGTTCATGTAGAAAACTATTACCTTAATTCTGAAGGTGTTCCCAACTTGATCATAAAAACCTGAATAATAAAATTTATGTTAATAAATTATAAATTAAAAAACCTAATCTACATTTAATTGATTTATTATAACCTTATTAGGTTCATTTATTGCCTTTTGATGGGTAAATAGATTCAATTTCATTGTTTGGGAGCATTTTATTCCTTGGTTATCATGATCGGTTTACTTATATTCATGTATGGATAAACATGTAGAATGAGAATGGTTGTCAAAAATAGAAGTTTTATGTTATTATTAAAAAACCATAATATTACATGGTTATATAATTTTTTTGGTTATTGGTAGTGAAGATGGATCATTATATAAATCTTTAATGATAATTATTTGGGTTAATTAGCGGGTTTTTATCACAACGAACTCATTTTGATTTATAAATTAATATAATGTGTAAAAAAGGATTATAGAACCTAAAATAGGTAATAATACATATATTATAGTCTAATTAAACCATAAAAAATGTTTCATGACCAGAATTGAAGATAGTAATAGAAATTGAAAACTCGACGTCCTTGAATGTGATAAATTAACACATCTCGGATGGTGTTTTTTACTACTAGCATAAAAGATGGGTAAAGGAGATATAATAATAAATTATTACATAATAATAACAAAATTAATGTAAATTTATGGTAATTAAGATAAATAACATTTTTATGAAAGGAGGTGAGAAAATAAAGAGAAAAGAAAGGGTCTTGAAATAAAAGAAATGAAAAGAGGAATTTACCTCTTGAAGTAATCTTCTTTGAGAGACTCTTTAAGGGAGAGGTTTTGGTATTTTTATGAGACCAAGGTATTATGGACGTAAGGGATGATATGGGGAGGATATTTGAGCATAATTTAATCATGGATCAAATCTTGAGAGGAGTAAAGAGAAGATGGAGTGAGGGGGTATTTATAGAGGAGGAGAGAAGGGTTTTCCCATTATTTTACTCATTACTTTATTATTTTTCCATAGACAACCAATAATGTTGATTCATGTGACCCATAATTGTAATAAGTTCATTTTATTTCAAAATAACTATGATTAAATCATCCATGATTCTAGTAATAGTGAATTTAACTGATAATGTATATATAGGGTAAATTACCTTATTTTACTATTCATCAAAAATTTGAGTGTTTTAGAAAAATACAAAAAATTCACCATAACCATTTTTCAACATTAATTTAATTTTAAAGTAAAATCATAATTTATTTGAAAAATAACAATTTTAAAACTATAATTCATTTTATATCGCATTGAAAAATTAATCAAGATCTCATTATATTATAACCTTGAGACAAAAAAATAATAATATGATTTATTATTCATAAGGGTCATATTACTATTCATAAGGGTACATTACTATTCACAAAAAATTAAGTTTGTCTTATCAGACTCTAAATATCCTGTTGTATGCAACTGTATATGTCAGTTTTAAGAAATTCAAATCACAGAGGTAGAAAAATTGTGTTTACTGGCTATGTTATAACAAAGTGGTGTTTTTTGGTGACTTATTTTTTCATGCATTCAATATTAAATTTGTTTGAAAAATCTTGGTGTGTTACATTTATGATGTCATATCTTATGTTTTTACCATATATTTCATGATTCCATGATCTTAGGATGTCATTTACTTATGTCATGTTTCCATGATTATTATCATCCTCTTTATTATACCACATTATTCCTCTTGAATCTCAGGTTATTATTTTTTGACATGTTTATTCCCATTCTGGGATTTATAGCACACCATTTTCCTTATGTATGTTCCCGATGGTATTCTATGCAGTTTTAAAAGATTAATGGGATTTTGGATCACTATGTGCAGTTTTTAATAAATATTGTTCTTTATATTTAAGATGATATATTTATGTATCTAATCTTCCAAAGATACAAGGACTCTAGATCCTTATTTTGTATTTATTTAAAGGAAATGTAAAAAATTAGGAATTAATACATGTTAAGGTTTGGGTTTCTATACCATTTTTAAAAAAATTAATTTTATTTTATAGTTTATTAGAAAAACTTTTCCAACCCAATCTAAGGTAGCTTTTTATAGCAGCCTATATGATTAGAAGAACCATATTAGAAAGTTTTAGTGGCATTGAGTAATCGGTTTGTAGGGAGGAACGTAGGAGGAGAACCACCATAAGGGAAGGCATGGTAAAAATAGTTATAGCATTGGTCGTTTCCATGGGATAACATTGAGTGGAATGGGGAGTTCTTAAATTAACTAACCAACTTATCCCTAGATTTAAAAATGATGTGGGATCACTTTAGTTTGGAATCATTCACTCATTTAAAAATAAACACGCTCATATATAAATTATGATGTCATATTGTGTCATCTTCAACATCTGGTGTAACACCCCAATATTTGAATATATGACTTCTTTTAAGTGATTCGAATGTGTTTAGAAACTTACTCCACATGAAATGCTAATCTTAAATGAAACTATTATTTATTTAGATAAAATATAAATATTTAAGAATGGATATAAAAATATAGTCATTGAATTAGTGGGAATAAATATTATTAACCTCTTTATGAAATGTCTATATAAGGAAAATAAAGGCTACTTTTAATATAAATGAAATTCGTGATCATTTATTTTTTTGTAAAAATAATTTTTCTATGAATTTCCTTTTTAGTTGATAGAAATTTCTATTTCAATAAATTTATGACTAATTATGAAAAATTATGCTTTATATTAATAATTTTTTAAAACAAATTTATTTAAAAAATTATATGAAATAAGAATAGTAATAGTCAATATTTGAAAATTTCATTTTCCATTAAAATGGTTTTTCATTATATTAAAAGATTTTATTAAAAAATTAAATTTTAAAATTTTATATTTTAAATCTAAAAAAATGAAAGTAAATTTTGGATTTAGAATAAAAATATTATCTTAATAATAAATTTAGGTGTTTTTTTGAAATAATTGGGTCTTAGGTAAATAACGAAAAAATTACTCATTTTGCAAAAAAAATATCAATTTAATGACACTATCATGATACAAGAATGAATTAAAAAAATTTGAAACCCTTTGCTAAAAAATATATATATTTATAATAAAAATAAATCATTATAATTTACTATTTAGTTTCTATAAAAACAATGTGTTTTGGAAACATATGAAATATTTTACTCTAAAAACTATTTTTGTTTTATTATAATAAAAAATAATTTTCATCACTGGTCAGAATTAAATTTATCAAAAATTATTTTATATTTTAGATCAATCAGATCATAATTTTTAGTAATTTCAATTTCAAATTTGGTAAAAAAATTATGATTACTAAGATTAAAGTTAATGACTGTGATAATGGTAATACTGTTATTTTCAAATAATTGTATTATTAATATTGTGTAATTTTAATCTAATCAATTAAATTAATCTATTTAAAATTTTAAATATAATATATTTTTAAAACACATATATAATTATATTAACACACATTTAATCGAAAACAAATTCTAAATAATATCTGGAACCCATAATGGTTAAAACACCATTTTTCTGTATAGGGCATTTTTCTATATATAGAATGTTTTAATTTTAAAACTAAATTTTCAATAATTTAGTGATTTAATTAGGTTAAATGGATATTAAAAATAGGTTAATCACACAAAAAATTGGTAATATTATTTATTGTAACATCCCATGTTTTTAAAACTAAAGTCTATATTCGATAGCATAATAAATACCCCACATTGAATTCAAACGAACAACTAAATATTATTGTTTAAATGTTACCATTATAACCTAACCATTAGAATGGTGGATATGAACAAGATTAACTGAAATACAAAAATATTTTTTACACATGTATATATAATTAATTATTTGATTAAAAATTAATTATAAACGAAAATAAAACCCCATTTTAAAATAAAATAAAATATTTTAAAAAAAAATACTTAAATGCGTACAAGTGTGTTTTAAACTAATAAAATAAAAAAATCACCCTTGTTATATTATATTAATGAAATATATATATAATATATTCAATATATTTTTTTACATTTATCCTATATATTTACTATACATGATAAAACATATAAATCAAATTTTATGTATAAAAAGTAGTATTTTTATAAATATAGTTTTTTAAACTTTTGATGGAGCGTTTATTTTAGATCTAAATATTGAAACATTTATAAATTTTATTTGAAAAAAAAATAAACTTCTTTTTTTAATCATAATTTCAAAATTATCTTAGGGTTAAATTCTTAAATTTTTCTAATATTTTTTATTTTTGGATAAATAGTGAAAAATACTATATTTTAATTAAAAACTGACTTTTCATCGAAATATTTTTTTTAATGCTATATTATATTTTAAATTTATTTTAAAGTAAAATTGGATCATTTATATATATATTAAACCAATTTTTTTTATTTTAATCTTTTTCATGTTGAATTTGGATATAAAAATATTTCAAACTTTTGAACATTTTCATTTTAAAAATATGTTTTCTCACCCCATCTACAAGAATAATTTTAAAATAATTTTAATCAAATAGATGTTTTCAAATTTGAGAAATGGATTCCATATTTTTAATCATAAGTTTAAAATTTATTAAATAGGTCCATTTATTTTTGAACTACATGAATAGTAAACTTTGAAATTTTTATTATCAGGGTTAAGGGTAAATTGAGTAACTAAGGGTAAGAATAATTATGATAAGGATTATTAAATTACTCTAATTTTTGTCCAAATTTTCTTGGATGAGTTATTATAGATCAAAATAATTTTTGGGTCAAATTTATTGGAGCAACATGGATGAATTTAACCCCTTATAGTATTCTATATTAAGAAAAGTCAAACTTATTACAAAAATGTTTTTAATAAGTATGAAATTTTAAAAATGTGGTTATCCAGAAGATAATTTAGACTTTAAATATTTTTTTAAAATATAAAATGTTCATATTCATCTTTTTAATTTATTTTTAATTTTTATTTAACTAATAATTACCTTAAATAATTATACAATGATGATTGAGTAATTATTCAATTAATGGAACAGTCAAATAAACGATATTAGAACTATTAAAATTAATATAATTTTTTATAATTAATTTCATACAATAATTTTATAGATTAATTTGACATATTTGGGATGTATTAAAAGATTTGGTTCAAATATATCTTTTTGTTTTGATTTTTTGAAAAAAAAAGTAATAAATAGTGTCAAAATTGACATTAATGATATTTAAAATAAATAATAATTTATGAAATGACATAAAATTATTAAAAATAAAAAAATAAAAAAAAATGGTTTTTATAAGAATTAAAATGTCATAAATTATTCATTTATTAGTGTTTTTTCATTTTATAGCAACTATATTAACCCTTAAAGAGTAAAAGTCCAAGTTGTAACGGTAAGAGTTAAAGGAGATATATAAGTTTCAAAACCAAAATATAAGGGTATAAATATAATCCAAACTTATATAAATTTTATTTTATGAGGTTATTTTGAACCATAATAAAATTATATTATAAATTAATAATTTTTGATCAATTTTTAATTGAATATTATTTTATATTCATTTAATATTTTGATAAATTCCAATAGTGTCTCTCCCCTCTCTTGTAAAAGGGAACATCTTCTTCCTTTTTCTTCACACTTAAAATCCAATTTTTTCCAATATTTCCAATATCTCCTCCTATAATCCCTTTCCATATTATATAGTTCTTATTTTATTCATAACACCGTCCTTAGTGGTTGTAAGGTTTTAATCAATAAAGGATTTCTAAAGAAGAGGTATCGTTTTTAATTAAGTGTTTCTGTTTTGTTTCATCTACCAACTCTTTCAAATATTCATCAACCATGAGAAAATAATAACTTCAGTATACTATATATACTTATATTTTATTATGTAAATTTCATCACCTAAATCTGTCTCCACTTCCATCAAATTAGAAAATAATTTATTATTCGTGTGTATGGTGGACTACCGCCTCGCAAACAGATGAATTGTTTTTTCCATCACCGTTTCTCAAGACTAGTTATAATGATAGAATTAATGATTATATATGATATTAATGAAATATTTATCATTATTAAAATATATTATATCGTTTAAAATTTTATCTTTTCATTCATAGAAAAATGATAATGTTGTTCGTGTGTACACATGAATTATCACCACTATAAAGTGATTTATTTTGTTTTTCATCACCACATCAGACGCATGATATATATAATTATATTTAAATTATTAATATTATATTAATTTTATTATTAAAATTATATAAATATAAAATTTTAATTATCTTTTTCCATAATGATAATTGAAAAATTGAATTGTTACTCATGCGTACGTACAACCTACTGTCTCCATGATTGTAACTGGGTTCATTTTTATAACTATATTTAATGTATGGATTTAAAAGTATAATAGATATATAATAATGATTAATATTTAACAAATATTATTCTGTATATGATTTACTAATGGCCACTTTTACTTTATATATCATAACAAATTCATTTTGGACTCAAGTACTGAATATAGTCAAAATGTCTCACATGAACTAAAATAATTTAGTAATTATTATAACATGATAAAAAGTGATATAAAATAAGTAGTATTTTTAAAAAGGGTTCTAAATTTAATAATTAATTATCCTAAGTTTATTATTTAGGAATATAAATTTTGTATGTGATGAGTTAGACTCAAGGTAAGTTACTTTCTTTAAAAACCCATCTTTTAAAGCTACTCTTTCAACTATTTTTACAAAAGTCAAAATAAATGTTCTTTTAACTTATACAGCATGAAAATAATTTCCTTTTTTCATGATTCCTTGATTTTTTTGATGATTAATTTACAATTTTACAATTTGATTTTCAAATAAAATGTTTTCATTTATGAGTGAGCATATTTTTTAAAATGAAAAGTTATTTCAAAATGGAAAATTTATTTTCCTCAAGAATGTTTCTTTTATGAAAGTTTTATGTGTTATTATTATGTTATGATTCTTGTAATTTTTCTATTATGATTGGTGGTTTTGTTATAAAATGAGTGTGGTTGATCCCATTATATCTCTCTAATTCATTGGTTAAAGGGATGGATTTAACCTATTAAGTTTCTCTAAAGAGATTATAGGAATATTCTTTGGTGGTTATTCTAAATGTAACTATGATGGTTACTCCTTGTGTAGTTGAGAGAGATACCATATCCATGAGAACAAAAGTATATATATAAGAGTGATATTAGATTTATTCCACTAGTTTCTTTTATTATTTATACTTTCTATGAATTTTATAGGAAACTTATGATTTCATAAGGTAAGATAAGTTCTTATGTTTTATGGTTAAAAGTTATAACTTCGTGAAATTTTTAAATAAAAAAATATTTGTTTTTTTTATTTTTTCCTTTAAGTTATCCTATGTAATTTTTTATGGAATTATTTAGAAAAAAATATTATTTATTGGGTCATAAAAAAATTAACTTTGAAAAAGGAAAATTTTTAAAAGTATTTATGCATTAATAATTTATTTCTTTTTTTATGACTTGTACTGAGCTTTTGTGCACATATATTGTTTTAAAATACATTCATAGTGTTTAAATGATGAGTAAGGACAAGTATGTTTTCAAGGATAAAATTGTAAATATTTTTCATGAATGGAAATTATTATTTATTTTAATGAGTTTTTTTAATAAAAAAAAAAGGAATACTGAGTATAATTGTCCAATTTTAATGTATGGGTTTTCATTGTAAAAGATCATCCAAATTCTCTAAGACTCTAAAAAATATACATGGAATTTTAATAAAGTGTTTTATAGTTAAAAAACACTAGAATATGTAATTTTTAAGGTTTTTTCCTTAAATTTGGTATCATGGAAGGGTTTATTAGAGAATATGATGTTTTCATGTTAGTTTTTCTTAAGAGTTGTGGATTTCATCATGGGTTTAAAAGTTTAAGATTGATTATTGAGATTTTAAGTGATATATTTTATTTTTTTAATGATATTTTTGGATATTGGATTTATAAGTTTAATCATCTTAGTCATAAAGGATTTTAAGATTAAATATTTATATAAATTATATGGGTATTCTCTCCATTTAAATATGAAATAATTATTTTCATGTTTTTAATGTTGTTATTCTCTACAGATTAAAGTTATTTTATTATGATCTAATTATAAAGATCTAACACAACTTTTTTATCTATTTCAGATGATTTAATCCACACTATCATGGCAATATATTCTTTATATGATATTGAATGCTTTTTAGCATCCAAATCACATGTAAGAAACTATTTGATTTTCCCAACACTTTTTTATTACTCAAAACTTTTTCTAGATCATAGTATTTCTCTTTATTTGTTTTAAATACTTGACTCAACCACAAAATTTTATTTGAGGAATAAAACCAAGGACATGACTATTTCTATTCTAGATATTTTTATTTTCTATTGTAAGATAAAGAAGAAATAAATATCAGAAAGGAAGACCTTGATGTATTGATTTAAGGTTAGAATTATTTTCTAAATAATATTGACAAATAAAAAGTACATATTCCATATCTTGATTATTTAATAATAAAAATTATTTGATTATATGTAGAGAAATTATATCGTGGTATTTCATCAATATCTTGGTAGACAATATTTGGGTTTTGATAAAAGTTTGAGGTATATGTAACCCTTATTGTTATGATATGAAAAAAGTTAACAGAGGAATAATGACTTTACATTTTGTGTAAATAAGTTTCAAGTTATGGTTAGACTTTATAGTTTATATAATCTCTCATTTTTATCTAATTATGGGTGATTACATTATTACATTTTTTGGATGCAAAATTAATGGTATGAGTTAATATTTTAGGAGTAATGGTTGAATTGTATTTTGGAAAAATATATGATTATATTTAGTATGTATTGTGATTAAGGTTATTAATGTAAATGGTTATCATATCTTGAAGATTACATGATATTGGAAATATACTTTTTAGTATGAGACTTCAAGATTAATTGATGTTATTTGAAGATAAGTGTTGAAATTTATCTTGGAAGACTATGTGATCAAATCCCTATAATTTTTTGGTTTCAATATTATTTTGGACTCTTTTGAGTAATTTAAATGATATTTATTTATCAAATGATCATTGTTTATCTTTGTATGTTACTGTTGAATTTTTTAGATTAAAATAGTTTTTATCATATAAAGGTTTATTCTTTTTAGAGAATTTTCTTATATTGTAATAATAATTTTAGTTTTGGTTAATTTTTTAAGACAATAGAAATAGATAATTAATATTTCTTGGATTATTTTATTCTCAAGAAGATTATTATAATGATTTGGGTATGAAAATTCATCTTAAACACTCATCATTTGGATAAAAATATGAGATTGTGGTGGAAATTGATTAAAGGATTAAATTGTACTTTTTAAGTTATTATATTTCCTTTTTTTCTTAGTCTAGGTAGTAAAATAATTACTTATCTACATTAAAATGAATTTTAAATAAAAACATTATCTTTTAAATTTTTTACTAAGAAATCAATGACTATTAAACCCATCTTAGAATTAAGGTTTTGTGATTTTTCATTTTCTCATGACCATGTTCTCTATCACACCCCATCATAAATTGATAGTTATTTTTCTCTTCCATACCCATGTTTTCTATATATAATCCTAATATGTGTTATATCAGTTCACGATCATATTTTCCTTACAATATTTTCAAATGAAAGTTTTATTTACCCTTTTTCTTATGTGCGATTTCAATAATGGTATTTTGAAAAGTCATTACATAATTACCCTTCGAGCTTAAATGAACAACTAAATATTATTATATAAATTTTACCATTATAACCTAGTCATTAGAATGGTGTGTATGAACATGATTAACTAAATTATAAAAATATCTTTACACATGTATATATAATTAATTTTTTGGTGACCAATTAATTATAAATGAAAATAAAAAACCTCTTGATAAAAAAGGAAATCTTTTTCTGGAAAACTATTTAAATTTTTACAAGTGTGTTATATAACAATTAAATAAAAAAACCACCCTTGTTGGATTGTATTAATTAAATATATATATATATATATATATTCAATATAATTATTAACATTCATCCTATTTTTTTCTAGACATTAGATAACAAATAAATCCAATTTCTCTATAAAAATTTGTACTTTTCTAAAGGTAATTTTACCACTTTTTGACGATTCAATTTTTTTAAAAAAATGTTGAAACTTTTATAAATTTTATTTGAAAAAAATATTTAATTTTTTAAATAATAATGAAGAAATTATCTTAGGTTGAATTTTTGGTATTTTTTTTATAAGTTTCATTTTTTGAGGAATAATAAAAAAACGCTGCATTTTAATTGAATATTGACTTTTCATCTAAATAATTTATAATGTTAAATTATATATTAAATTGTTTTTAAAGTATAATTAGATAAATTATACATATATTAATATAACTTTATTCATTTGAATATTTTTTAAAATGAATTTTGGTATAAAAACATTTCAATCTTTTTAAGATTAAAAATTTTCTTTCTCACCCCATCT
This sequence comes from Viscum album, assembly GCA_963277665.1. NCBI lineage: Eukaryota > Viridiplantae > Streptophyta > Magnoliopsida > Santalales > Viscaceae > Viscum > Viscum album. The sequence continues at coordinate 1,818,298,190 of OY728156.1, forward strand.
ACGAGATTAATTTTAAAATAATTTTAACCAAATTTGTGTTATGAATTTAGATAAATGGATTCTGTATTTTGAATCATAAGGTAAAAATTTATTAAATTTTCCCTTTTATTTTTTTGACAATAAGCATAGTTAACTTAGTAATTTTTATGACCATGGTTTAGGGTAAATTTGGTAATTAAGGGTAAAACTATTTAATATAAAGATTAGAAAGTTACCCCAAAAATTATACTAATTTTATTTTATGAGTTTTTATTGATCAAAAACATCCTTGGGATGAATTTATGACCTATTTGATCTAATTTTATGATTTTAATTCCCTTATAGTATTTTATTTTATGAAAAGTCAAACTTGTCACACTAATGATTTTAATAAGTATAATATTTTTAATATATAGTTATCTAAAAGATAATTTTTAATATAAATATTCATTTTAAATCTCAAAGATATATATTAATCTTGTTAATTTATTTTTAATATTTATTGAAGGAATAATTACCTTAAATAATTATACAACGATGATACAGTAATTATTCAATTAATTGAAAAATGAAATAAATGATATTAAAACTATTAAAATAAATGTAATTTGAGATAATTAATTCTATACATGAACTTTATAGATTACGTTGAAATTTTTGGTATGTATTAAAATATTTTTTTTAAAAAAAAAAATCTTATTGTTTTCATTTTTCATAAAATTCAAAGTAATGAATAGTGTCAAAATTGACATTAATAATATTTAAACTAAATAATATTTTATTAAATGATATAAAATTATTAAAATTTTAAAAAAAAAATTCCAAATTATTGATATAAGGTTTAAAATGTATTAAATTATCATTTATGTGTATTTTTTAATATTATAGTAATGATATTAACCCTTAAATAGTAAAATCTCATGTTGTCATAGTAAGAGTTAAAAGAGTTATATAATGGATAAAACCAAAAGATAAGGGTTGTGATATATTAAAAAAATATATTTTTTATTATATGGGTGATTTTAGACCCATAATAACATAATATTATAAATTAATATGTTTGGATCCATTTTTAATTCAATATTAAATTTTATTCATTTAATATTTTTAGAAATTCCAAGAGTGTCCCTCCCCTCTCTTATAATAGTGAACCTTTTCTTCTATTTTCCACACTTAAAACCCATTTTGGTTTGAAAAATATCTTCCAAAATACCTTCCTAGAATCACTATTCATATTATATAGGTATTAATTTAGTCATAACATCATCCTTAGTGGTATTAAGGTGTTAAGAAATGAAGGATTTCTAAAGAAGATGTATCATTTTAAATTAAGTATTTCTATTTTGTTTCTTCTTCCACCACCTTAAAATATTATTAAACCATTATGAAATAATAAATATAGTATAATACATAGAATAAGATTTTATTATGCCAATATCATCACCAAAATCCATCTCCACTTCTATAAAATGGGAATATAAGTTATGATTCATGTGTACGGTAGACTACAGCCTCGCGAACCGTTAAATTTTTTTCTATAACCATATCTAAATAATGGTTATAATCATGGAATTAATGATTATATATTATATTTATGAAATATTTATCATTATTAAAATATAATATATCATTTAATTTCTTATCTTTCCATGCATGAAAAATGATAATGTTGTTCGTGCGTACGTGTGAATTATTACATCCACGAAGTGATATGATTCGTTTTTCATCACCACATCACATGGATAATATGTAAAGTATATTTAAATGATTAATATGATATTAATTATATTATTTTAGTTTTTTAATGATAAAATTATACTTAACTTCTTTCCATAATTATTTTTAAAAAATGGAAGTGTTACTCATGCGTACGTATGGCCTACCATCTCCATGATTGTAACGTAGTTCATTTTTCTAACCATATTTAATGGATAGATTTAAAAGTGTAATTGATGAATAATAATTATTATTATTTCATTAATATTATTCTGGATATTATTTTATAATGAAAACTTTGACTATAGACATCATACCAAAGTCATTTTGGACTCAAGTATCGAATATCATCAAAACATCCAACATGAACGTAAAAAATTAAGTAGTAGTTATAACATGATAATAAGTGATATAAAAGGAATAATATACATAAAAACTATTATAAATAACATAAATAATTATCCTAAATTTATTATTCATAAATTTAAAGATTTTACTTGACGATTCAGACTCAGGGTAAAGGGTTTTCTTTTTAAAACCTCTTTTAAAGTTACACTTTCAACTATATTTATAAAATTCAAAAGAAATGTTTTTTTAAATTATATGGAAAGAAAATATTTTCCTATTTTTGTGAAGAATTAATTTTTTTAATCTTACTTTACAATTTTAAAATTTTATTTTCAAATAAAATGTTTTCATTTATGAGTAAGTTCCCTTTTTAAAATAAAAAGTGATTTTGAAATTGAAAATTTTATTTTCCTCAAGAATGTTTGTTTTATGAAATTTTTATGTGTTATGATTATGTAATGGTTCTCATTAATTGTTTATGAGGATGGTTGGTTAAGTTATAAGTAGAGGTTATACGGTCCCATTATAGATCTCTAATGCATTTTTTAATGGAATGAAGTTAACTAATTAGGTTTCTCATAAGAGATTATAGAAATATACATTAATGGTTATTCCAAATTTAACTATGATACTTACTCCTTGTGTATCCAATAGACCTACCATACCTGGGAGGTGTAAAGTTTATATAATAGTGATATGATAATGATTCCACAAGTTACCTTTATGATTTACTTTTTTATGACTTTTATAAGAAACTTATGATTTCATAAGGTAAGCTAAGAGATTAAGTTTTATAGTTGAAAGTTATAAATTTTTTAAAATTTTTAATGAAAACATTATAAGTTTATTTATTTTTTATTTATCTTCTCCTATGTAATATTTTATGGAATTATTTGGGTAGAAAATATTATTTCTTGGGTAAAAAAAATTACTTTGAAAAGGGGAAATTTTTGAAATTATTTATAGACTGATGATTTATTTTTTATTTTTTGTGGCCCTTAATGATGTTTTTTACTCATTCCAAGTTCTAAAATGTTTTTCACGGGATTTTATTGGTGATAATGACAATAATAAGGTCAAGGATATAATTTTAAGGATTTATCATGAATGTAAATTATTTTTTATTTTAAAGACTTTTTATTTATGAACAAAATGGATACTGAGTATAGGTGTCTAACTGTAATGTATAGGGTTTCATTATAAGTGTTTGTCTGAATTCTCTAAAACTTTAGACCAAAAATATTCTTGGAATGTTAATAAAGTCATTTATAGTTAAAAAAATTATAATATGTAATGTTTAAGTACATTTCCTTATAGTTATTTTATATTTTTATTAAAAAATAAATTACTTATATAAAAATTAACTACTAAGGTAAAAACAAATAAAAAGTAAAATTAAAAAACCTTAAGAAGATATGTCTTTCTCTAATGTTTAAAAAATGTGTGTAAATAATTTTTTGAGCCTTGATCAAACCAATATCATCCCAAAATTTGTTATTTCTATATTTTGGAGTCTTTGACCCTTGAATAGTGTAATGATATCATTTAAATTTAAAGGGTGTTCTAAAAAGTATCTTTTTATTCACTTATAAAATAGGACACCTTCAGCCCTAAATTCCACACTCATTAATTCAAATTTATTCCTAAAACTATGAAAATTTTCTCTTAATATAATCCTATATCATTTTAATTAGACACTAGAGTCAATTATTTTTCGTATTCCCTTAATTTTAAAGGAGACTTTCAAGAGAAATTTCAAGGAAGGAAAGTGATTATTACCTACTCCTTACAATTTATTATTAACATTTATCTTCAAAATATTACCTTAACATGGTAATATGACAAAATAAGTATCAATATTATACTTAAGTACTATTATATTAGTTTAAAAACCTTTATTATTTGCTATTTTTTATCCACTTAAAAAATAACGTTAAAAGTGTGTTGCGAGGACTAACACCTCCACAATGTAATGATTTTTCATTTTTCATATTATTTTTTTCTCTATCCAAACCACTAAAAATATTATTCACTAACATAAAAAATCCAAATAATATCATTATTATTCTTTTGTAGTGGTATTATACACTTCATTAATGATACACACCAATCGAGATATAGCATGTTCTTGTTTGGGGTTAGTTTAACCACCTACTTCATTAATGATATAAAACTATATCATGGATGACAATGAGACCTTAAATAATAAGGTTATTATAATTTATTAATAAAATAAAAATATCACATAATGTTTATATTAAATATTTAAATTATTATTAAAATACCATCTTTGATCGCTAAAATTATCAAAATAAGCTGACGTTGATTCGGTTTTCACGCAAACATAAACAAATACTCTATAATAAATAACAAACAAAGGATAATAAATGGTATATATTAAATTAAATATGGAATAATAAGGTTCTTAATAATTTATATAATAAATTTAATTTTATTATTAAAGAATTTGTGCGCATGTGTAGAATAAATCTCAAATAAATTAAGGGTTTTTTGTATCAAATTTCTCTCTACAAGACATGTTTGGTATTATGAACCTAATTTCATTTATATGGTGTATATACATCCAATTTGAGTTAAAAAACCATGAATTATATTTTAATTAGGTTATTTTAAGTTTAATTACAAACCAACTATTTCAAGGGGTTTTGATTAAAATGTTACTCAAGCTATAGAGGTTCTTTGTCTCAATGTTTAATTCCTTGATATATGTTTTTATTATGCATCATGTTTTCCATTAAATGGTTTATTCAATACCCATGGATGTATCTTTATAATATATATTTTTCATTCATGGGAAATAATAATTCAAATCAATTCCTTTTCATCAAATGATATTTATTCAAATATTACCCCGGTTATAAAGATTTTTGGCAACTCAATTTTCATTCATTGGGTTATTATCAACCTCTTAGACATAAATGTTAGATATGTTATAAAAATTGATTATATTATGTTTTGTTTTATTTTTTTATAAAAATTTACATTGATACCACATAATACACCTTATTGAAATATTTCTTACTTCAAGGAGTATGTTGCTTATAAAGGATATTGATAACTCAAGTCTCCTTTCCTTGAGTGTTTTTTTCTTAATGAACTTCTATTTTCCATGATTATGTTATCCCACCCTAATATATTGTTATATGTCTTTTCTAGTCCTCTTCTATAAAATTATGTTTTAATAAAAAGAATTTTTTATTTCTCATTTTATAATGTGGGTTTTTAATAAAGGTAATTGCGAAATATTAAAAAGGTTCCTTTCATAATCAAATGTTTCATCTTTGGATCCACATTTACTATAAAAAAATTATATATTTTTAAGGCTATGTTATTAAATATTATTTATAAAATTGAAAGTTTTTCAAAAAAAATTAAATTCATCATTCCTAAATTTACTTTTTAAAGTGACATGTAATATTATGTCAATATTAAAAATTCTTTCTAAAAAATATTTCATGTTTTAACCAATATTTTCCTTTTTAGATTAAAAATTATTTACATTAATGATATTTATGTTACAAGATTTATTCTCTAATAAAAAAATATATATTATAATTTTTTGGATAAAACATTTGGTATTAAACAAATTGATTCTGGATCCCCGCTTGTGTGATACCATCTGAAACATTCTTTTACAAGAATGTTTTTCATCTATGTCATCATTCTTCTAAGTTTCCATAATTACATTGGTGTTATATTATTTTACATCCATCCACCTACCTTACCTATATGTATTATGATCATGTAATTCTAGTATTTACTTATTTTTATACATATTTCTCTATACAGTGTGAAAATCAAATTTTACAAAATTCAGATTAAATTATGTTCACCTAGAAAAAATCTTATTATTTTAACATGGATAAAATTATTAGATTTCCTTATAATTTATTGCATTATGGATGATTATTTTGTTTCTGACTATATAGTTTTATATTATCTTCTTTCTTTCTTCAGATGGTTTATGATCATGTTATCCCTTTTGTTAACATGGAGAAAATCATTGGCATTATCTATGTTATTATTTCAATACATATTATAATTTTCATGTTCACTATATATCATTTGACCATAAACCTTATTTATCCAGATGGGTTATGATCATGTTATCCATTTTATCAACATGGGGAAAATATTTTCATTCTATATATTGTTATTTTGATATGAATGATTATTATAAAGTTTATTATTTATTGTTTACTCAATATATCATATGATGAATGAATTTGGATTCAATAAGTGACGAGTGGGGCTTATGACAACTCTTATCTTTATTAGAAAATAATTTATTATCTATTACATAAAATTATGCATAATAAAACCCATAATATTGACAAGTATAGTTTCCTTGGTAATTAGGTACATTACATAACAACTTAAAATAGGTAATACATCATTTTTATTGAAAACATACATAACATGATCATATTATTCCATCATAATTAACATTGCATGTGATGTCCTGGGGACATAAAAAATAAAGGGGTGGGCTATAAAGTCTAGTAAGGGAATAAACATTGAATAACATGAAGAAATTGATACATGTTAGAATATAGGCATATAAATGGGGCATAAAATTAGTGTGAATCATAAACATGTGCAATGAGACATGATATGGAATAATAATCATAAAGGAAACTTAAGAAATGTGGCCACAAATTAAAACACTACATCATAAACATAGGTTAAGGATAACTGCTAATAAATCATGATAGAAAAATTCTCCATGATGGATTATTTTTACTCCCTGATCACTTTCATGATATCTCATGAGACTAAAACATTACCCAAAACATTGGATCACTGTATAATTTTGGGTTCACCCATCACTTTCATTTCATTCTCGTGATTAAGTGTTCCAGATAGATCATAAAACATGGAATAATTTTTCATAAAAATTTATTTCAAGATCAAGGAGTGTGGAATAAATACATGTAAGTCCCCAATAAAATAAGTATAAGTGCATAAATTTTAACTCCCTTAATAGGAATTTAGTATGGGTATTCACTACACATTTTTTTGGAATGGAAAATCATAGTGAAATTTCAGTAGTATAATGGAGTTACTTAAAAATTCATAAAATGGTTTCATGATAGAGAAATGGGTATCTAATAATTTGGAAATAAAATTTTATATAATAGGGACATGAAAAATAATATCCCAATATTGAGAATTTGAAATCAAAGGCACAAGATAATCAACAAAATTAAATAAAGAGAACGAAAGGGTCCTTTACCATGTAAGTGTGACTCCAAATGCTTTGGAGGAGATTATTGAGATCTTGGTGGAACCTTGGTAGGACTCTAGAAAGGGTATTTAAGAGTAAGTAAATTATGAAAGTATTTTTGGTGAAGATAAATGGGATCTTGGTGGGTTTATATAGTAAGTGATTGGGTAATTCTTTATCATTTCTCAAATAATAGTTTTGGACTCTATATAAACAAATAACCAAAACTAAAAACCTTCCCATGGTTTTTTCCTATAGTTTCTTCAAAAGGGGATTGGATTGAGTTACTTTATAATTTAAAGTCCTTAACTTAATAAAATAATACCCTTTCTGAAGTGGAAGAGTCATACTCTTAAATAAATGATTTTAAAACCTTATGATATATTAATGGTTTTTTAGGATTCAGAAAGGCTTTATAAAATTAATAAAATAAACATAAAATAAAATTATTTTGAAGGGTAAACATATATTTTGTCATGGATTCTATTTATAGTATTTATTACATCATATTTTGTTCATTATGATCTCATAAGACACACAATATTTATACGGTATTTAATTTTTACTCGAAAATTTGATTGTCTCTAATTATTATGAAAAAAACCATTAGAAAATTTAAATATTTTTTTTCGAAAAAAATATTAATTTAATCAAAATATTTTTCTAATTATGTGTATTTTCACTTTTAAAAAAATAATCAACATTTATTGAGAAATTTTGGGTTTTTTGACAATAACTGTTTTCAAATCCTTATAAAAATTAAATTTTAATTCATAAAAATTATATGATAATTTATATTTAATAAGAATTATCTAATAATAATATTTTTATATAATATTATTTATTTTAAAAATCCATTAATTTTTCAAAATAAACATCTTAATTGAAAATTAATACTAATTAAAATTTTAATTTGTATTTTATTGTATAAATAATCAAAATCATTTATAAAGTGATGATAAGAAGAAAATATGAACATTATTATATTGAAAATAAAATATAAATATTTATTTTATTATGTTCTTGATACATATCCCCTTAATACACCATAAAATTCCGTAAGGGTGAGGTGTGGGATGGTGAGACTTTCATGGGATGGTTCAGTGTACATGGTTTGGGTCGTGATCGTGATGAGCTTAAAATTCTCTCGTAAATGGTTTCACTCGTGATTAAGTTGTTCTATAATAACTTGGGCTTGGTCAAGGTAAAATTCCAGTGATGTTATCTCTCTCAGAAGCTTTGATAAATGAGCTTCATAGGGTACGATTCAACTTGTTGAGGTCATCAATTCCTTTGTGTGGGTCCATTGAATTTTTTAAAACTCTATATTTATAATAATCATGTGATCATTGTTCATTATCTATATTATCAATGGTAGTGATTCTTAATGGTCTTTTAAATTTGATAGAATATAATAAAATCAGATAATTTAATGTGATTTCTATATCTATAATATATAACAAATAATTTAATTAAATCAGACGGGGAATTTTATTTATAAAAATTCATTCCATTATAATCTTCCCCCTTTAGAATTTTCACCCTCTAAATTTTCATTTCACACACTAAAATAGATGAGGCTAATTATAATTAATTACTATCACTAGTTTCCATGCCACTTCTTCAAACTTTTGGTTTCTCCATAGTACTTTTACTATGTTCATTTCCTTATTTCATAAAACATTTTCTCTACGATCTAAGATTTTCACTGGATGATCCTCATATGAGATATCATTCTATAATGGTACAATGTCTGGATTGAGTATATGTGATGGGTCTTGTATGCACCTCCTCAAGACGTAAACATGGAAAACATCATGTACTTGAGATAGGTTAGGTGTGAGTTCTAGTCGATAATCCACCACTCCAATGTGATCAAAGATCTCAAAGGGACTGATGTATCATGGACTAAGCGTTCCTTTCTTCCCAAATATCATGACTTTCATCCGTGGAGATATGTAGAGGAATACCATGTTTCCAAAATCAAACTCTAGTCCTCATCGATGATTGTTAGTATATCTATTTTTCCGACACTGAGAATCCTTGTTGTGTTGATAATCAGTCTTAACATTTTTTAGCATTTCTTCGACCATTTTAAGGGCAATTAGTTTTCATTCCCCAACTTCATCCCATCATGCAGGTGTTCTACACCACTTCCCATAAAGGGCTTCATAAGGACCCATTTGTATGCTTGATTGGAAAATGTTTTTGTATTAGAACTCAACCAGAGGAAGATGTTGATCCCATCCTCCTTTTAAGTCAATTGAGCATGCTCTAAACATGTCCTCAAGTGTCTGGATAGTCCTCCTAGATTGGTCATCAGTTTGAGGTTGAGAATCCATACTGAAGTTCAAATATTTATATATATAGAAATTAGGAGGCTCTTCTAGAACTTATAGGTAAATATTGGATCTCAATAAGATATAATTGATAGTGGTTTTCCATGAAACATCACCACTTCTCTAATGTATATCCTTACAAGTTGATCGATTGAGAATTCCTCTTGAATTGTAATGAAGTGAACAGTATTAGTAATATGATCCACCACAACCCGTATAACATTATTATTTCTTGATGTCTTTCGATGACCAATGATAAATCCCATGGTGATGTTTTCACATTTCCATATAGTTACAGGTAATGGTTTCATCATACCCAAGGATTTTTTTACCATTCTGTCATCACTTGCTAATATACAAGGCATCTAGATTTATAATCTACAATCTCCTTATTCATATTTTCACACCAATAGTTCTCTCAGAGATATCGATACATCTTTGTGCTTCCAATATAGATAGAGAAGCTCAAACTATGTGCATTATCCAACAACTTCTTCTTTAATTTATTATTTGATAGTTTACATGGTCTTGACCCAAATCTTAAAATTCCTTCTTCATTAACATTTAACTCATAGGATCTATATTTTTTTTATAGTTCCTTTCTTCTGAATTCCTACATCATCTCTTCGAGCATCCTTTATCCTCTCCCAAATGGATGTTTGAGCAATCATTTATGAATGGATTGATGATGTTTATTACTTTATGATTCCCATGTCCATAATTTTAAAATATAATAATATAGGATCTCTCTCAATTATCATCAATGATATAATTTCTAGATTCTTTATACTTAGAGTATCTTCCACTTTATTCGCTTTCCCAAGATGCTAGATAATAGATCAATCATACTCCTTGATCAGATCTAACCATCTTTTTTGCACATATTCATCTATTTCTATGTGAATATATACTTGGGAATTTTGTGATCTGTATATATTTCATACTTCTCCCCAAATAAATATTGCCACCATATTTTCAAAGTGAATATCATTGCATAAAAATCCAAATCATATGTTAGGGAGTTCTTCTAATGAACTTTTAATTTAATAATAGGCTATCACTTTTTCCTTTTGTATTAACACATAGCCCAATCCCTTTTTTGACGCATCACTGAATACCATGAAAATTTCTCCACTTGTGGGTAGTATGACTACAATTGCAGTGATAAGCCTCATTTTCAACTCCTTGAATCAATATTTACATTCATCATTCTAAGAAAACATGAATACCTTCTGAATTAGCTTGGTTATAGGGTTTAAAAATCACAAGAAATTTCACATAAATCGATGCTAATACCCAACTAATCCTAGGAAACTAAGGATATATATCACATATTTTGGCCTCATATATCTTTTAATTGCATCATTATTTTAAAGATCCATAAATATCTCATTTCTTGTGATAATATTCCCTGTGAATGAGACTTACTTCCACCATAACTCATATTTATTGTACTTGGCATAAAGCTTCTCCTTTTATAAGGTATTTATAAAACTTCTTGGGATCTCCTCATGATCCTCCTTGATTATTGAGTATATTATAATATCTTCTATAAATACTACCATTACTTTGTCGATGTAATCCCTAAAGACTCTATTCATCAAGTCGGTGAATATTTATAGACTATTAATGAGTCTGAATGGAATTACTATGAACTCATAGTGCTTGTATCTTGTATGAAAAGTAGTCTCATGGATATCCTCATTCTTCACCCTAACTTGGTAATATCCCAACTGCAGATCCACCTTGGAGAGTTATTGTGCTTCACATAGTTGATCAAACAAGTAATGAATCTATAAAAGAGGATACTTGTTCTTTATCATGATCTTGTTAAGCTCGTGATAATCAATGAAAAGGTGCATTGACACATCCTTCTTATTGAAAAATAGAAATGGTGCACCTCATGGTGAAGCACTTGGGTGTATGAACCCTTTGTCTAGATTCTCCCATAGTTGTTCCCCCATCTCCTAAAGTTACACAACATTCATTATATATGGAGTATGGGATAATTGTTAAGAATAATGGAATGCATATGTATCAAGGATTTGAGAGAAATCATGAAATGAAGTTTGGAAGGTGTATAAATGGACAAGACCCATTGCATGGTATTGGTGGTGCAATTACAGGAAGAAGAATGAGGATAATTAAAGAGGATTTACATGGACTTACTTTAAAAATAAAAGTGGAGGCCCAACATGCATGCATGGAAAGATAAAATGGGCCTTTAATCACACTTAATATTTCCCAAAAGTGAACCTAAATTGCCCACCTAAATGATCTTATGAATTTCAATCCACTTTCATGAATGAAATCAGTAAATTCATAAAGTGGTGGGTCCCTTGTCTCCAAAGTCATGGTGGTAATCATCAAAGTCATTAGGGTGGTGCCAAACGTATTATTGGTTGATATCTTATCCCCTAAATCCATGGACATGTGTAAACAAAGTACAAATCGTGGGATAGGCTTTAGACTTTTGTGGGATAAGTATTTCCACATGTATCCCCCTCATTTGCCTATAAATAGCCACCTCATTGTACCCTTTGAGGTCAAATTTCAAATCTGAGATTTTTTAGCATTATTATGATTGTGTTTCTATTATTCTTATGTGAATGAAGGTAAGGCTCATCAAAGGAGTGATCAACCTTTTTGGAACTTTATATAATTAGGTTCTTAAGTGGAAATTATCCTTGGGGTCTTAATTGATCATCCCCCTTCCCTTTTTATTTCTTATACACTTCATTTAATTTTTATTTCTCCCACTTCCATCACTTGTTTTTCAAAATTTTCACTAATGGATACCACACACCCATATGGTATGATATCATTTGGTATCATATCTCAACAATAGAAACTAGGTTCTTTATTTTTCTATTTCTCCCATAAAGTTTCTTCTCCTTCCATTTTTTTGAGATCACTAATTCTGGAACTTTCTTATACCATTTCTACATATTTTCCTTTGAATTTATAAACATATGATATGTCTTTTTTATAGTTTGGAATCTCATATTTCTTCTCATTTTGTAAACACTAAAGTCTGACACATATATTTGGATATATATCTGAATAAATTCGTGCTACAAATTCACTTTTGTGAAATCAAATAATCTCGAAGAAAGAATTCCAATCGAGTTAGAATATATAATTTGAAGGATACTTTCAAGTATAAATTCAAAAAATTATATTCATCATCATTTTAAAATTTTCTGATCATATTTTTTTCATTTTGATAAGATTATATTTTTTTAATCCACACACTGTTGTCAAATCATTGTGCAATCTTTATTGGTTGAATTATTTGAAGAAAAAAAAAGAGTACAAAAAAAGAAAAAAAATATCAAAAAAAAGTATCTGGAAATTTATTGCACATAGTGCTGGCTATTTAGGAAAACTTTTTGTGGATGTATACTTCAATACATCCCTTCTATATTATTTCCTTCATCCATTTACAACCTTAAACCATAACCATTTCTCCCATTAACTTTATCTCTCATTTTTTTCTTGACCTCCATTGATTCAAACCCTTTTAAAATTTCTAATTTTTAAAGTTTTCCATGAATTTATTACTTGTTACTTATTTTCTACTTTATTCTATTTTAGAATAGTTGTTCGAACCAAGTTATCATGTTATATAGTGTGATAAACCTTTTTGAGAGATTAAAAAAAGAGAAAGAGTGTGATTATTTTAAAAAAATTGAAAGAAATGGAGAAAGAATTAAGATCGACCTCAAATTATTCATAAAATATGTCATTGACAAATTTACAAGGTTTAATTCTAGGTTGGATGATTTGAAAAGTTCCTCAACTTCAATGAATCCTCAAAGGAAAGAGATTTATGAAGGTAATTATGAGTACTCCGATTTCAAAGATTCATTTTCTAGGTGATAGAAACATTAACCTAGAAGAAAAAATGACTTGGAAAGCATCAAAATGAAACTTCCATCATTTCAAGTGAAGAGTGACTCGTAGATTTATTTAGAGTGGGAGCGGAAGGTTGAACATGTGTTTTGACTTTAAAATAACTCAGAGAAGAATAAGGTAAATTTGGAGGCTCTAGAGTTTAATGACTATGCAAGTATTTGGTGGGACTAATTATAAGTGAGTCAATAGTGGAATGGAGAAATTCCAATTCAAGCTTGGGAAGAAATGAAGCTAGTAATGCACAAAAGGTACATTTCTAGTCATCACTACAGAGATTTACATTTGAAGTTGCAAATTATTGTGCAAGGATCCATGTTTGTGGAGGATTAATATATATAAATGAAGATTCGAGCCAATTTGGAGGAGGATCGATACTCTACAATGGAAATTTTTTTCAATAGATTGAATCTAAAAACTCATGATGTGGTGTAACATCAAACCTACGTTGACATAGAGGAGTTTCTTCATAATGTGTTGAAGGTATAAAAAAACTATATTCTCGTAGGAGTCAAGTAAGTTCCCTTAATTTTTGGAAAGATGATATAAAATATCCAAAATTGACTTCTATGTGGAATTAAAAAAAACCAAGGTATTCAGAATTTGTACCAAAAAAGAGAATTAGACAAAAAAATCACTTCTGATTCAAAAGAAAAAGGTGACACAAATTTTTCTTCTAAATTCTATGATATTAAGTGTTTTAATTTCTAGGTACATGGACATATCATCCCTCAATGTGAAAACAAAAGGATATTGATTGTTTTGGATAATGGAGACACCCACAGTAAGATCTTTAGTGAAAATGAAATTCCACCTTTTGAAAAGTGTTCAGATGTGGAAGTTGAAGGACCCATACATTAAATGATATTGTAGAAGTTAAAGTCAAAAAAGAGTCCATAATATCTTTTTCTATAGAAAAATATCATGATACGGTTCTTTGTGATGTTCCTCCAATTCATGCAGAACATTTACTACTTCGAAGGCCATGGAATTTTGATCAAAGGATTATATAATATGGCCATTTTAATAGTTTCTCCACTGTTTTCAGAGGTGGAAATACTGTTTTAACTCAGATCAGTCACACACAATCATACGAAGATCAAGTGAGGATATAGGAAGAATAAAAAATATAAAAGAAAAGAGTGAAAGAAGGCATGTGAAACGTAAAATTGAGTGTGAGAAAAAATAGTATGATGAGTTGAGGAAAAAAATAAAATAGAGAAAAAAATTGATAAAATGAGAAGATTGGAAAAATTGAGAGTGAAAAATGAGTGATGAGTGACATAGAAAGAAATAATGGAAATAAAAGAGTTGAAAGCAAGAGTGTTGAGTGAAATGTGAGATTATTTTTGGTAAAAAGTGAGGTCAAAATATATTTATTAAGTAAAAAATTGTTCTAAAACCTTTGTAAGGATGATTACATTAAAACTAATAAACTTAACTATTCTTTCCCCTCTTGTGTTTTTCCTTTATTTTAGGAATATAGTGATCAAGTAAGGAAGGTTTGGAAACAAGTTCCATTTGATCCGGGTGGTTTTGTATGGAAATACCTGCTGAAAGGAAGGTTTATAGACAAAATAAACATAAAGCCCTTATATAGAGGAGATATTTCTTTCCATGTTTTAGTGGATTCCTACAATAATAACATACATGAAAGGTATGAAAATGTTCTTGATACCATTAATGTTACTAATCTCACTCCCTTTGAATTTGCATATTCGAGGACGAATCTTTTTGAAGAATGAGGGAATGATGAGAATCATGGTGCCCATATGCATTGAGGATTTGAGAGAGATCATGACTCGGAGTTTGGAAGGTGCATAAATGTACAATACCCATTTCATGGGATTGGTGGAATAATGAAAAGAGGAATAATGAGTAGAATTAAAGATGCTTTACTTGTCCTTACTTTAAAACAACAAGTGGAGGCCCAACATGCATGCAGGGAGGATAAAATGGACAATTAATCACACTTATTAAAGCCCAAAAGTGAACTTAAATTTCCCACCTAAATGATCCTACGAATTTAAATCCACTTGCATGAATGAAATATCCAAAATAAAAAATTGGTGGGTCCTTTGTCTCCAAATTCATGGTGGGAATCTTCAAAGTCTTTAGGGCGGTGCCAGAAAGTCTTATTGGTTGATCTCTTGTCCCCTAAATCCATGGAGATGTGTAAAAAAAGTCAAAATCATGTGGTGGTCTTTAGACTTTTGTGGGATAAGTATTTTTACATTCATCTCTCTCATTTAGATATAAATAGCCACCTCCTTGTACCCTTTGAGGTTGAATTTCATATTTGAGAGTTTTTAGCATTATTATTCTTGTGTTTCTTGTGTTATTAGGTGAATGAAAGTAAGGATCATAAAAGTAGAGATCAAACTTTGTGTCTCTTTACATAACTAGGGTTTTAAGGGTGAAGTCTCATTATGGTCCTAATTGATCAACCCCCTTCCCCTTTTATTTCTTCAGTACTTCATTTAATTTTCATTTCTCCCACTTCTATCACTTTTGTTTCTATATTTTCTCGAATGGATAACGCACACCCATATGGTATTATATTAATAATGGAAACACCTGGAGTATAATATAAATTGAAAATTCAACCTCTTGGATATGAGGATGACCAGTTAATTATTGGGAAAAACATCAGTGTATTCTATTAGAATGGTAATGTGTTCAAGGATGATATTTTACTTAGACTCAATCATTTGAGATATATATGCTTACTCATAGGGAAATAATATACATGCTTGAGATGTTTTTTTATAAAGAAGATTGATCCTCCTCCTTTCACTTGTATATAATCGAAGGACGATTCATAATACAAATAGTGATTTCCTTCTCATGGAAATTTATGTTTGCTCTATATATGGAAAGCCAATCCATTCCTATAATTTCTTCAAATTCCACCAAAGGGAGTATTACAAGGTTTTTTGGAAAGTTTATCCCACAAATTTTGACTAAGGATGAGTTATCTACTTGGGATGCAATAATTTCCCCATTTTCCAATATCACCAAAAACTCTAATTCCATGCTTTATGGTGGTGTTTGAACAGTTATATTAAACTTGTGTGATGTGAAGGAATTCATAGAACCAGAATCAAAAAAGTACACTTACGATTCTTGAATGAATAATGAGCATACCCATCACTACTACATTATTAGGATCCACCTCAGCGATTGTGGGGGAAAAATATCACCCTTTATGCCTTGGAGGTTGTTTGTTGTCTCTGAAAACCCTTAGCATAGTGCATTTTTGTGAAAAGTTCCCTAGTTCATTGAAGTTGAAGCAATGAAAAATGCACTGAGGGTTAACTGAATCATTCCTTTACTCCATAGAATTAATGGGTATCTCCTAATATTAATCATTTTCTAGGTGTCCTTCCTTCCCGCACCTAAATCATTTCCTCATCCCCTTAGGTAATTTCTTGTGTGCTTCTTTCTGCACCTTTGACAAGTGGGATGTTAAAATTTATTAGCACCATTAGATTTCTCCATTGGACCAATAGAATTAAACTCCAATTTCATATTCTCATCCCTATGATACCCTTGATATTTTTTAATCTCAATATCTACTTTGAAAGAACATCATACAATTTCCTCATAGCTATAAAAGTCTCAAATCCCCAGGGATTTTCATAGACAAGGTTTTATCCCACCAAAGAAGTGGTCAACCTTGCATTCAGGGGTAACGATAAGGTCAGAGGCATATCATGCAAGTATTTTAAAGTATGTATCATACTCTTTAATAGAATCATCATAATTTTTCTTGAGGGAAGAAAATCCCTTTCCATTTTAAGTTGGATAGTATGAGGAAACTTTTTATCGAATAACATTTTTTAGAATTCATTCCAGCCCATCACTTTGATATCTTACTCAAGATTTGTATTATTGATCAATTTCAACCACTAATCAGCTTCTTACTCTATATGATAAAAATAAATTAGAACCATATCTTACTTAGAACATTGAAGTATGTATAAGATGTTCTAAATGGTTTTGATCTATTATTCTTTAATTAATGGATCAGGTGATCCATTAAAAGTATAAGGCCTCTATCGCATAAGGGTATCAATTGTAGCTTGTTATTTCTTAAGGGGATTTGGGTGACCCTATTTATCTATGTTTCTATTCATAACCTAATTCTGATGAGAGAGAATCATTATAAATTTTTTGATTCTTTCTCCCATCGATTTGGGCATCTCGTTGGGGTAGTCATCACATTTCCAGTTACATTTGTTTTTTACTTGATTCCTCCAATTTCTGGCCATTGTCTAGAATAAATAAAAAATTAGATAGGAGGATTTTTTAAACTATTAATCACATAAATGTTAATAGAATGATATTAAATATATAACATAAAAATTACATGTATTTCTTTAACTTATGAATTTATAGACTTCAATCAATGTTATCCATGATCTATTTCCGAACATATATTTGTATGGGTATTTTTTGTTCCCTTAATACTGGTTCATAATGAGCTTATGAATTTTCTAAATCATATCCTCTAAGATTTTCAAACTAGGTGTGCATCAAGGAACATTTTCATGCACAAATTCTCATCCCTAGATCAACATGGTGTTTCTAGGTTTTACCCATATGCACATTTGTTCCAGAGACACATCCACTTGTAGAATCTAGATAGGGATTTATTTTCTTGATAAACAACTTAATATATACTTTACAAACATTTAGGGATGTTTTCATCTACTTATTTTTATCATTAAGTATTTATCTAGATTTTTTTAACCCTAATCCCAAAAATAACTAAATTTTTCCTTTGATACCAACTATGAAACCTGGCACTTTATTACACATTAAATCATGATTTATTGCATAAATTTACCCATAATAAAACCTAAGAGATCAATAATTCTAGTTTATTTTGGGAATAGATACATTAAATAGAAACTTAGATAGGTAATGCATCATCTTTTTAAAAAAAATACTTAACATGATCATATTATTTCATCATACTTAACACTATATAGGATAGCCTAGAAACATACCTAAGAAATGGATGATCTATAAAGCCCAATAAGGGAATAAAAATGGAATGACATGAATAATGTGATACATGTTAGAAAATAATAATATAAATAGGTCATAAAATTAGTTATAATCATAAATATGAATAATTATACACGATATTGCATGATAATTATAAAGGTAATGTGGGAAATGTGGCAACAACGTAAAACACTACGTCATGAATTTAGATTAAGGAAAACTGCTAAGAAATCACGATGGAAAAAATTCCTAGGATGTATTAGGTTCACTATATAATCCCTTTCATGATGTCTTAGGATAATAAAACATTACCTAATGCACTGTAGCATTATATAATTTCGAGTTCACCCATCACTTTCATTTCATTCTCATACTTATGTGTGCCACATATATCATAAAACAAGGAATCATTTTTCCGCAATTTTTATTCCATGATCAAGCAGTTTAGAATAAATACATGTAATTCCCAGATAAAATAAGTATAATTTCATAAATTTTAACACTATTGGTAGGAATTGGTTATGGTCATTCACTACACATTTTTTTGGAATGGAAAATTGTGTTGAAATTTTAGCAGCATAACAGCATTACTTAAAAGATCATAAAATAGTTTCATGAGAGATAAAGGGGTATATAATAATTTGGAAATAAAATGGTATGTAATAAAGACATGTAAAAACATATCCCAATATTAGGAATTGTAAATATAAGGCATATGATAATGAAGAAACATGAATAAAGAATAGAACGAATGGATCCACTACCTTGTAAGTGTGACTCCAAATGCTTGGGGGAGATTCTTGAGAGATTGGGGAACCTTATGAGGACTCCAGAGATGAGAGGTAAGATTAATAACGTGATAAAAGTTTTTCTAGTGATTAAAAATGGGAGTTTGGGTGGTTTTATTTAGTAAATGAGTGGGCAATTCTATATCATTTCTCAAACATAGGTTTTGGACTCTATATAATAAAATAACCAATACCACAAAACTTCTCATGGTTTTCTCCCATTATTTCTCTCAAAGGGGAGTCGTGTTAATTATTTTATAATTACAAGGGATGAACATAATAAATTAATAACCTTATTGTTGTGGAAGTGATTCATACTATTCAAGAAATGATTTTAAAACCTTAAAATATATTAATGGTTTTGGAGGATTCACAAAGGCTTTATAAAAATAATAAAATCAAAATAAAATCAATTTTTTTAGTTCAACCATATATTTGGTTGTGGATACCCTTTATATTATTTATTACATCACTTTTGGGTCATTATGATGTCATAATACACACTATATACATATATGATATTTAATTTTAACCTAAAAATTCAACTGTCTTGGAAAATTATGAAAAATTAACAATTGGATAATTTGAAAATTATGATTCCAAAAATAATATTCATTTTATAAAAATAATATTAAAAATATGTTTATTTTTAATTTTTAAATAATAATTGACATTTATTAGAATAAAATATGGGTTTTTTGACAATAACAGTTTTTGAACCATTATAAAAATTACACTTGAATTCATAAAAAAATATATAATAATTTATTTTTAATAAGAATTATTTAATAATATTATTTTATTAAAGTATTATTTATTTCAAAAATCCATTAATTCATCAAAATAAACATCTTAATTGAAATTGAATACTATTTAAATATACAATTTTTGTTTTATTGTATAAAAAATTAAAATAATTTATAAAGTAATGATAAGAAGGAAATATGAACATTATTCTACTAAAAATATGATATATCCCTTTAATATGCCAGAAAACACCATTAGGATAAGGTGTGTGATAGTGAGACTTCCATGGGGTGGTTCATCATACATGGTTGCAGTCTTGATCTTGATGAGCTCGAACTACTCTAGTAAATAGTTTATCTCGTGCTTAAGTTGTTAGATATTAGCTTGGTCTTGGTCAAGGGAAAAGTCCAATGATGATATCTCCCTCAAAATCTCTGATAAATGGGATTCATATGGTACGATCCTATTGGTTGTGGCCATTAGTTCCTATGTGTTTGTCAATTATATTTTTTAAAACCAGATATTTATTCTAATAATGTGATCATTGTTCAATAGTCATATTATCAACAGTAATGATGCTTAGTGGTCTTTTAAATTCGATGTAATATAATAAAACCAAATAAGTGCATTTGTTTTCTATATCTATAATATATAATAAATAGTTTAATTAAATCATAAGGGGGATTTTATTTATATCATCTCGAGTCGTTATAGGGTTTGGAAATATATAGCCCCAATATGAATTAGTAGGTCTCATGAGACAAACATATTTGGGTATTTTGGTGTATGCCTACCGAGAACAAGATATTTACTTGATGGTAAGATTATGATATTTTATGAAATTAGTTGTCTAACATTACACATTTCATTGATATGGGACATGTTATTGTTATCCATGTGGTCTATTTATTTTAGTTGTTATCTATAGATATATTATTCTCTATGATTCATTTAAATATGTAATTATAATGATTACTTTTTCCTGCCATAATATTTATGTAGGTTTATTCCAATTTTTTCAAACATATATTTTCCCTTACTAATAAATTGATCTCACCCATTCTTACATTTCCATTTCAACAACATATAATGAAATGTATTACACATGTTATTTATAAGAAGATATATTATGGGAGATTTTGAAGACATGTTATATATTGAGTAGTTTCTTATAGTGGAAAAAATGTTCTTCAGTTGATAAATACATGGGATTTATTAATTTATGTTCAGTTCAAATTCTATGAATCTCTATACCTAAATTTTTTTTGGGAATCTATGTAATGTAATATTTTTTTATGTTATGTAGCTTCTTGATAGTTATGCCCAAAAATCTATAGTTGGTATTGATGCCAGTATGTAATGTATGAGTTTATGGAACTTGTCTTGGGCGTGTGGTTCCAAGGTATTGTATATAGCCTATAAGTGTTTTCTTGTGCTATATCTATATATCACATGGCACAAATTCAATGATATTATATTTTTCGGATGAGTTGATCCACCATATGAGGAGCTGAACTGCATGAGAGATCACATTTCTACCCCATTAAAGATATATTACATGGGATCTCATGAATGAACTCATACATATTGATACACTACTGAATTATCATCACTTAATATCATGTAAGATAATTAATAACCCTATATTGTATAAAATAATAAGGATATACTCATTCATACATATAGAATAATATTTGAGTTTGAACTATGTAAAAATTTGATGATTGAAGATTGATGTGTTTTGATTTTTGAACTGAGTTTGCATGTGATGTTGGAGCCGCATCTCTTGGGTTCAATTAGTTCCTATTCATGATAATATAATTTGATGGGGAAAAATTCAATGTAAAATAGATGATATATAACTTTTTAAATTTAAATAAATTTTTATTGATAGATGAGATACATTAGTGAACACAGGATTATATTTTTTTTTATGTTTCAAAGATCTCTATATTTTCCATAATCTTAGGGAGAGAGAAAGGATGAGAGAGGTTGTGAATATCATCTGTAAATTTCTATCAGCAATTCATTAATTTGTAATAAAAGTGTGAAGAAAAACAATACTATGAAAACCCTCTATTTTTACATAAATAGAGATGAATCTAGGCACTCTTATTTGTTAAAACAAAGAGAAGAGTCTCCAAGGTTGCTTAACTATGTGAAAAAATATATATTTCCACAAATATAGGGTTTTATTAAGTGAAATGAGTTTACCATAATTAAGGTTTTGTAATTATAGAAACATTGAAATTAGTTTGGTGAACACTTAGTTACACAAAGTAGAATAAAGAGTCTACAAACATGTATTTATGAAAAATAGTAACTATATATTTTCATAAAGGTGAGGTTGTGATTTTGAATCTACATAAATCATTGGTGAGTTTGATGAATAAGAAATAGCATGAATAATCTTGATATTTCATTAAGTGGTTGTTTATAAGTACATTCAGTTTATTACGCATACATTAGTATCATTAAAAACTAAAGTCTTTTTTAGTAGTGGGTAGTAGTATTTGACAGTGAAAGGCAAAGTGGAAGAGTCTGGGAAAATTATATATCAATATATGTATGGAAAAATTTAATGAAATACTAGATATAGATATTTCTGATTGAAAAAAATATGTAATAAGTAAGTGTAGGTTTTATATGAATAAAATTAATGATGTCAGGATGTTTTCAAGAAATAAAAGGACCTACATTCCTGATAATTTGTTATACTAAGAAAGAACCTGATCATTTAAGATCAGTGGTAAATGAGCAAGAAGAGTTTATTTGACTATGTATTTAACACCCCAAAATTATAAAAGAATAAAATTGTATTTAATAGAATTTGATAAATGAAATAGATAGTCTAACCATCCCACATAACATATTTCTTTATATTTGATATATTCTATAACTTACGAAACGTGCAACCCCGAGTCTAAATAAACCCTAATATAGTATACCATTATAACCTATCAATTAAATTGGTGAGTATGAATAGTAAAAACTAAATTATGAAAGTTTTATGATTTACACATGTAAAAAAAATCATTAGTTATATATTTATTCTAAATAAAATAAAAAACATTTAATTAAGAAATAAATTTTTTTTGAAAATTTATATTTTTCTAAAAGACGGTTTAGTCACTCTTTGTGATCATAATTTAAAATAAATTTTTACCAATTTTAAAAAATTTATTTGAAAAATGAAACTTAAATTTTTAAATAATCATATCAAAATTATATTAGGATTATTTTTTGGTATTTTTCTAAAATGTTTCATTTTTTGATGAATAGTGAAAAATACTGAATTTTAATTGAAAGATATATTTTATTTAAAGTATTTATAATGTTAAATAATATTTTTAAATGAATTTAAAATAAAATTAGTTCAATTATATATCTTAAAATACAATTTATTTCATTTGAATCATTTTTATAATGAATTTTGATATAAACACTTTGTAAACCTTTGAATATTTTCTCTTTGAAAACCCGCTTTCTCATCGCATCTATGAGATTAATTTTAAATTAAATTTTATACTTATATTAATTTTATTTGGAAAAATGTATTCTTTACTTGGAATCATAATAATCTATATTAAAAAATAAGTTCAACCAATTTGTTGACCAAAATGAATAGTGAAAATAGTAAAAACTAATTACCACGGTTAAGGTAAAAACTAATTTACCGGGGGTTAAACTAGAAATATAAGGGTTAAATTAATCTAATAAGTTGTCTAAAATATATTTTACGTGCATATTTAGACCCTATAATGTCTTGGTATCAATAATAATATATTTTGGACCCTTTTTATGTGAAAAACGTGGGTATGCCTTTTTATTTTCAAAAATAACAATTGTGCCACTCACCTCACTTATAAATGGACACCCCCTCTTCTATCTTATTCACAACTTCACACCCTTTTGGTTCAAACAATAACTACTCAAATCAATCCCCAACTTCTATCCCCTAATCCTATAATCCTTATTTTTTACAAAAAATAAAACTTAGTAATGTTTTTGGTAAAAACCTAAGGAAGATACCCGAAAAAGAGGTAACATTCTTTAATGAGCGTTTTTATTTTATTTCTTCCCACACCTCTTATAATTTTTATTAAAACATGATTATATAATAAACTCATTATATAAATTAGACTTAGATTTATCTATGTTAATTAAATTACTTTCAATCATCCCCACTTTAGTCAAATGGGTTACGAAATCGTCGTTTTCATGTATATTGGAATACCGCCTTGCAAACCAATGTCATTAGTTTTTATATTACCACCTATCACAGTTTAGTATGATGATGGATATAAAGTTATATATATATATATAACATAATTATAAATATTGGGTCATTATATCAAATATACATTTTTACTTTTCATTTCTTAGGGGATCTAATAACATCACTCATATGTACGGCATACTACAACCTCATGAGGCGATGTGATTCGTCTTTCACTAACACTTTACACGGAAGGTGATAGGGACAAATTTAATAAATATATGTGATATAAATGTAATAATTATTATATTAATGACATACTATAATTATTAAAACATAATATATCATTTTATTTCTTACCTTTTCACTCACAGAAGGATGATAACATTGTTCGTGTACGTGTGGACTACCGTCTTCAGGAAGCGATGTGACTATATTTTCCTCACCATGTCGTATGGATGATATATATAATTATATTTAAAGAAATAATATGATATTATAATCATTATCAAAAGTTAAAATATTAATTACCTCGTTTCCATAATGATCGTTGCTAAATAGAAACGTTACACATGCGTACGTATGACCTACCGTCTCCATGATCGTAACGTACTTCATTTATCAAAACCTTATTTAATGATTTTTATTAAAAGTATAATTGATGTGAAAATATTAAAATTATATCATGATTTTTATTATAGATATGATGAAACTATATAACGTGTACAAGAATTAGAACTTTCATAACAAATAACGAATGAGAGAACAAGGCAATTAATACACAAAACAATGAAAATAATGAAAGATTATTAATGAGCAGGTGGTAAGATCTAATAAAAGGATTATATATAGTATTATAAATATTAATATAGTTCTTTTTTAAGATAATGATAGGTTTAAACCTGTCATATAGGTGGTTAAATCATGTTCAACTAAAAAGAAGTGTGAGGTAAGGGACTTCATCTCCATTTCTCTTCATTGAGTCATTTTGTTGTGTTATGCACCTAATTTATTTTATATACTGTATATAATTACCATTTTAAATTTAATATAATTATTCATTCATAATTTATGGTATTTTAAGTTTCATTTTGAATAATTTCATCCAAGGGGATTTGACATGAAAATTTCCAAGTGGGAAAAGTTATTGCACATTCTCACTTTCTTTTGTGACTGTTAATATTCTTTTGAAACAGTAACTTTCTTATGATTATTTTTCATTAGATGATAAATTTATCTTAAATATATATATTATTTAATTATTGATATGATTATTTTCTATACCATGTACCATTTTTACATATGATGTATACTTTGAATAATATTTGATTAACTGGGAAATTATTGAAAAAAATTATCATTTACTCAATACAGATATTTTTTTATAAGAAACATTGTTGATGAATTAAATAAATTATTTGATATATAAGTAATTGTTTGGAAATATAGACATGGGTGGTTTCTGGTTATAGATATCCCCTTAATGCATCAATAGGTCTCATGAGACAAACTAGTTGCCTAAATCAGATGGGTTTTTACCCAGTAGTTTTAAATTATCTTGGGGATAGATATTAACAGTAGAGGTATCAAGTGACAGATACATGGCATCCAATCATTAATCACTTTCTTCATTGAGAATTCAGTTATCTTCTTATCCATGATATTTTCTCCGTGATATTATCTATGGATTCATTTCATTCTCATTTTATTGATTAAATGGCATGTGTTTTTAGTAATTTACCTTGTCATATTGATTATGCATTATTTTATCATGATAGTAAAGTTATTTAAATGTAATTTCTGTTTATTTATTTACCTTTTAATTTTTATTATGAACATTGTTTCATGATAGCTTATGCTTTATGTATCCTTTGATGACTATTTTATTTCACCTTAATTTTGTTTACTTTCCCCATGATATGAAGAAGAATTTTCAGAATTAATTTTCAAGGATATATTTTATTTTATTCTATTATGTATTATGTTTCATTTTTTTCAATGTAAAATGAGTATCATGTATATATCTAGTTCTCTAAAACTATTAAATTTATCAGTCATTCAATATTTCACCCTTTGTATCTATGACAATGTCATAAAGTAAGATGTCAACTCTTGGTTTCTAGGGTCAGGGTCATTAAAGTTAGTATTAGAGGAATTTTAGAAGAAACCTTGGAAACTAGATTAAAGAAAAATAGATTTGGGATTATAACCCTATGATAGTCTTTTAGGATAAGTATATAATAATATCTTAATGTTTTGTTAAGGAATATAATTTGTAGTTTTTACTATAAATACATCAATGTATGGATACTATAAGTGGGCATGGTTCTAGAACAAACGTACCTATGGGTGATAACTCTGAAAAGGATTCATTAGGATTAACACAATTTTCACTTGGGGCATGAAAACAGGCCTCACTGTGCACCTAGTTTGACACTATCTGGTGATATTATTTGGATAATTCATATTGTATTTACAATCAAATATAAAGGAATTGATAATAAATATATACCCAAAGTAACCATTTTTATGATGTTGAGATTAGAAATTCATAATTTTTTTCAATTTATACTAAGTGTTACACCATATTTAGAAGTATAAATTATGATTTAAAATTCATAATTTTATGATCTAATAAAATATATTCCATTTTTTTAGAAATGGTTCCTAGAAGGAATATGGGTATCAATACTCATGGCTAATGTACAGATTACCCTTCTGAGGAAGACAATACATATGGTATTAAAACTAGGAAATTATTTCTATATTAGGGTAGCATAATTAGGTTATGATGAATAACCTTTCCTCAATGGATAAGCCTATTCCATAGTATTATTCTCATATGTTGGATCTATTTATGCAACAAAATCCCCCATTATTTGTTGGGGCTACTAATCCCGTAGTAACTGAGAAATGGATTAAGTCTTTAGAAAAGATATTTATTGCATTGGGATGAAAAAAAATGAAAATTTTATACTTACCATGTATTATCTCAAAGTAAATTTTGATTAATGCTGGTCATTGATCCAAAATAATAGGGTGGAATAGAAAATAGAACTTAGGGAATGGAAATCTTTAAACAAGAAATTATTTGAAGAATATTTCCCTCATGATCAAAAAACTAAGATGAAGAGAAATTTTCTGATCTTAAAGAAAAAGGAATAATAAAATCTGGTGGAGTATGAAGCTAAATTTACAAGGTTATCTAGGTATTCTATAGATTATTTATGCAACATGGAGTGCAATGTTGACTATTTATTTGAATTACTTGATCCAAGTCTCTGAAGGGTTCTAGTTTATCAAAATTTTATTTATACGATGAAATATTTGTATGTTCTATAAATATAGTGAATTAATTATCCAATTATTATTTATTATAAGGTAAGTATGATAAGAAGGTGGTGGAAGAGAAAAAATAGATAAAGGGGAGATGGAAAATAATGAATTCCCAATATATGATAATTGTGGAAAGAAACACCTTGGTACTTTTTTGAAGGAAATGGGAGTTTTCTATAAGTGTGGATATAAAGGACCACTAGTGGAAATATAGTCTTTCACAATGGTTCTAAACCATTGGGAAAGGCTATAGAATCATTGGTATATGTTATACCAATGGTTCTAAAAACCGTAGGGATTTAAGCCATTGGGAAAGATTTTCCCAATGGTTTACAGTGAACCATTGGGATAGGGTGGGGAAACATTCACTTATCCCAATAGTTCTGCCAAACTATTTGGAAAGTTTTTCCCAACGGTTTGGCCCGTTGGGATAGCCAACGCAAGTTTCTTCTTTCCCAACCGTTTCTAAACCATTGGGAAAAGTTTTTTACCAATGGTTCATAGAATTGTTGGTAAAAAATACCCAGATATGCTATGCCAATGGTTTGAAACCGTTGGCATAGCCTATGATGTGCAAATTGCACAGCAGCTTGCAATTTGCAAATCAGGTCTGCAATTTTCCCACCAGGTCTCATTTTGTGCATTCCCTCTCATTTTCAATCCAATTATTGTACCTATAATAAATTACCTACAATAACCAACTAACACATACATATAGAGAACAAATTCATACACATTTAACATATAATGCCTCCTGGAACTATACACATCCATAATTAAATTAGAATTCATAACTTAATTGTAAACATATATAATTCATTTAAAATTCAATATAAAATTTAGATGACAATTATATGTGGAATCTGGAATTCAATTCATAATTTGATCAGTTTTTCGTATACCATATATTTCTACCTAAAATTATGTCCATTTTAAACAAAATACATACACCTGTAGTGATACTGGTCACACCATGCCTCAGATTGAGGCAAGGTTAACTCGTACACGTCACAAATAAATCATTGATCGTTGTCCTAAAGTATCAACATATTCCGAAAGTGTTTGATCGGTTTTCCATATGCCAATTGATGTTTTTCATTTAAAATGACGTCCTTTTGAAACAAAAGACAGACACTTTGAGTGGTGTTGGCCACACCACATCTCATATTGAGGCGGGGTTGATTTGTACACGTCACATATGACCCATGGATCGTTCTCCTAAAGTTTCAACGGAAACCGAATGCGTTTGGTTGGCTTTCCATATGTACATAAAATGTTGTCCATTTTAAACAAAAGGGATCCAATTAGAGTGATCCCGGCTACACCGTGCCTCAGATTGAGCCTGGGTTGACTTGTATATGTCACATATGACCCATGGATCTTTTTCCTAAATAATCAACACATTTCGAAAGCGTTTGGTCGGTTTTCCATAGGTTAGTTGTTCTTTTCACTTATAATCCCGTCCATTTTAAATAGAAGAGAGACACTCAGAATGGTTTCGGCCACACCACGCCTCGGATTGAGGCTAGGTTTACTTGTACACATCACATATGACCCGTGTATCGTTGTGTTAAAGTATCGACACAATCCGAATGTTTTTGGTCAGTTTTCCATATGCCAGTTGATGTTTTTCAATTAAAATAACGTCCTTTTGAAACAAAAGACAGACACTTTGAGTGGTGTCAGCCTAACCACGTCTCATATTGAGGCGGGGTTGATTCGTACACGTCACATATGACCTTTGGATCATTCTCCTAATGTTTCAACGGAAACCGAATGCGTTTGGTTGTTTTTCCGTATGTACTTAAAATGTTGTCCATTTTAAACAAAAGGGAGACACTTAGAGTGATCCCGGCCACACCGTGCCTCGGATTGGGCATGGGTTTACTCGTACACGTCACATATGACCCATTTATCTTTTTCCTAAAGCATCAACACATTTCGAATGCGTTTGGTCAGTTTTTGGTACATTAGTTGTTCTTTTCACTTATAATCCCGTCCATTTTAAAAAAAAGAGAGGCACTCTGAATGGTTTCGGCCACACCGCGCCTTAGATTGAGGCGGGGTTGACTCTTACATGTCACATATGACCCGTGGATAGTTGTGCTAAAGTATCGACACAATCCGAAAGAGTTTGGTCAGTTTTTCGTATGCTAGTTGATGTTTTTCAATTAAAATGGCGTCATTTTGAAGAAGAAAAAAGACAGACACATTGAGTGGTTCTAGCCACACCGCATCTCAGATTGAGTCAGGGTTGATTCGTACATGTCACATATGACTCATGGATCGTTCTCCTAAAGTTTCAATGGAAACCGAATGCGTTTGGTCGGTTTTCCATCTGTACTTAAAATGTTGTCCATTTTAAACAAAAGGGAGCCACTTAGAGTGATCCCGGCCACAACGTGCCTCGGATTGAGCCAAGGTTGACTCGTACACATCACATATGACCCATGAATCATTTTCCTAAAGCATCAACACATTTAGAATGTGTTTGGTTGGTTTTCCATATGTCAGCTATTCTTTTCACTTATAATCCTGTCCATTTTAAACAAAAGAGAGACACTTTGAATGGTGTCGGCCACACCGCGCCTCGGATTGAGGCAAGGTTGACTCGTACACGTCACATATGACTCGTGGATCATTGTGCTAAAGTATCGACACAATCTGAAAGCATTTGGTCGGTTTTCCATATGCCAGTTGATGTTTTTTAATTAAAATGACATCCTTTTGAAACAAAAGACAGACACTTTGAGTGGTGTCGGCCACACCGTGTCTCAAATTGAGGTGGGGTTGATTCGTACACATCCCATATGACCCATGGATCATTATCCTAATGTTTCAACGGAAACCGAATGCATTTGGTCAGTTTTCCATATGTACTTAAAATGTTGTCCATTTTAAACAAAAAGGATCCACTTAGAGTGATCCCGGCCACACCGAGCCTTGTATTGAGCCCAGGTTGACTCGTACACGTCACATATGACCCATGTATCGTTGTCCTAAATCATAAACACATTTAGAATGTGTTTGGTCGGTTTTCCGTTAGCCAGTTGTTCTTTTCACTTATAATCCTGTCCATTTTAAACAAAAGAGAGACACTCTGAATGGTTCTGGCCACACCGCGCCTCGGATTGAGGCGGGGTTGACTCATACACATCACATATGACCCGTGGATCATTTTTCTGAAGTATCAACACAATTTGAAAGCATTTGGTCGGTTTTCCGTATGCCAGTTGATGTTTTTCAATTAAAAGGACGTCCTTTTGAAATAAAAGACATACACTTTGAGTGGTTCCGGCCACACTGCGTCTCAGATTAAGGCGGGGTTGATTCTTACAAGTCACATATGACCCATGGATCATTCTCCTAAAGTTTCAACGGAAACCTAATGTGTTTGGTCAGTTTTCCGTATGTACTTAAAATGTTGTCCATTTTAAACAAAAGGGAGTCACTTAGAGTGATCTCGGCCACACCGTGCCTCAGATTGAGCTCTGGTTGACTCATACACGTCACATATGACCCATGGATCGTTTTCCTAAAGCATCAACACATTTTGAATGCGTTTGGTCGGTTTTCTATATGTCAGTTGTTCTTTTCACTTATAATCTCGTCCATTTTAAACAAAAGAGGGACACTCTGAATGGTTTCGGCCACACCATGCCTCGGATTGAGGCGGGGTTGACTCGTACACATCACATATGACCCATGGATCGTTTTTCTAAAGTATCGACAAAATCCGAATGCGTTTGGTCGGTTTTTTTTGTATGTCAGTTGATATTTTTCAATTAAAATGACGTCCTTTTGAAACAAAAGATAGAAACATTGAGTGGTTCCAGCCACACCGCATCTTAGATTGAGGCGGGGTTGATTTGTACACATCACATATGACCCATGGATCGTTCTCCTAAAGTTTCAATGGAAACCCAATGCGTTTGGTCAGTTTTCCGTATGTACTTAAAATGTTGTCCATTTTAAACAAAAGGGAGCCACTTAGAGTGATACCGGCTACACTGTGCCTCAGATTGAGCCTGGGTTGACTCATACACGTCACATATGACCCATGGATAATTGTCCTAAAGCATCACCACATTTCAAATGCGTTTGGTTGGTTTTCCGTATGTTAGTTGTTCTTTTCACTTATAATCCCGTCCATTTTAAACAAAAGAGAGACACTCTGAATGTTTTCGGCCATACTACGCCTCGGATTGAGGCAGGGTTGACTAATACACATCACATATGACCCGCGTATCATTGTGCTAAAGTATCGACACAATCCGAAAGCGTTTGGTCAGTTTTCCGTATACCATTTGATGTTTTTCAATTAAAATGACGTCCTTTTGAAACAAAAGACATACACTTTGAGTGGTGCCGGCCACACTGCATCTCAGATTGAGACGGGGTTGATTCGTACACATCACATATGACCCATAGATCATTCTCCAAAAGTTTCTACGGAAACCAAATGTGTTTGGTCCGTTTTTCGTATGTACTTAAAATGTTGTCCATTTTAAACAAAAGGGAGCCACTTAGAGTGATCCTGACCACAACGTGCCTCGGATTGAGCCTGGGTTGAATTGTCCACGTCACATATGACCCATGGATCATTTTCCTAAAGCATCAACACATTTCGAATTCGTTTGGTCGGTTTTCCGTATGTCAATTGTTCTTTTCACTTATAATCTCGTCCATTTTAAAAAAAAACAGAGACGCTCTGAATGGTGTCGGCCACACCACGCCTCGGATTGAGGCGGGGTTGACTCGTACATGTCACATATGACCCGTGGATCGTTGTGCTAAAGTATCGACATAATCCAAAAGCGTTTGGTCGGTTTTCCGTATGCCAGTTGATGTTTTTCAATTAAAATGACATCCTTTTGAAACAAAAGATAGACACTTTGAGTGGTGTCGGCCACACCGCGTCTCAGATTGAGGCGAGGTTGATTCGTACACGTCACATATGACCCATGGATCTTTCTCCTAAAGTTTCAATGGAAACCAAATGCGTTTGGTCGGTTTTCCGTATGTACTTAAAATGTTGTCCATTTTAAACAAAAGAGAGTCACTTAGAGTGATCCCGGACACACTGTGCCTCGGATTGAGTCCGGGTTGACTCGTACACATCACATATGACCCATAGATCGTTTTCCTAAATCATCAACACATTTCTAATGCGTTTGATCGGTTTTCTGTATGTCAGTTGTTCTTTTCACTTATAATCCCATCCATTTTAAACAAAAGAGAGACACTCTGAATGGTGTCGGCCACACCGCGCCTCATATTGAGGCGGGGATGACTCGTACACGTGACATATGACTTGTGGAACATTGTTCTGAAGTATCGACACACTTAGAAAGCATTTGGTCGTTTTTCCGTATTCCAGTTGATGTTTTTCAATTAAAATGACATCCTTTTGAAACAAAAGACAGACACTTTGAGTGGTGACGGCCACACCGTGTCTCATATTGAGGCGGGGTTGATTTGTACACATCACATATGACCCATGGATCGTTCTCCTAAAGTTTCAATAGAAACCGAATGCATTTGGTCGGTTTTCCGTATGTACTTAAAATGTTGTCCATTTTAAACAAAAGGGATCCACTTAGAGTTATTCCGGCAACACCATGCCTCGGATTGAGCCCGGGTTGAATAGTACATGTCACATATGACCCATGGATCGTTGTCCTAAAGCATCAACACATTTTGAATGCATTTTGTCGGTTTTTTTATGTCAGTTGTTCTTTTCACTTATAATCCCGTCTATTTTAAACAAAAGAAAGACACTTTGAATGGTTTCGGCCACACCGCACCTCGGATTGAGGTGGGGTTGACTCTTACACGTCACATATGACCTGTGGATCGTTTTTTTAATGTATCGACACAATCCAAATGCATTTGGTCGGTTTTCCGTATGCCAGTTGATGTTTTTCAATTAAAATGACGTCCTTTTGAAAAAAAAAAGACAGACACTTTGAGGGGTGCTGGACACACCGCGTCTCAGATTGAGGCGGGGTTGATTTGTACACGTCACATATGACCCATGGATCGTTCTCTTAAAGTTTCAATGGAAACCAAATGTTTTTGGTCAGTTTTCCGTATGTACTTAAAATGTTGTCCATTTTAAACAAAAAGGAGCCACTTAGAGTGATCCCGGCCACACCGTGCCTCAGATTGAGCCCGAGTTGACTCATACACATCACAAATGACCAATGGATCATTTTCCAAAATTATCAACACATTTTGAATGTGTTTGGTCGGTTTTTCGTATGTCATTTTTTCTTTTCACTTATAATTCCGTCCATTTTAAACAAAAGAGAGACACTCTGAATGGTTTCAGCCACACCGCACCTCGGATTGAGGCATGGTTGACTCGTACATGTCACATAAGACCCGTGGATCATTGTGCTAAAGTATCAACACAATCCGAAAGTGTTTGGTCAGTTTTTCATATTCCAGTTGATGTTTTTCAATTAAAATGACGTCCTTTTGAAACAAAAGACAGACACTTTGAGTGGTGTCGGCCACACCACGTCTCAGATTGAGGCGGGGTTCATTCGTACACATCACATATGACCCATGGATAGTTCTCCTAAAGTTTAAACGGAAACCGAATGTGTTTGGTCGGTTTTCTGTATGTACTTAAAATGTTGTCCATTTTATGAGAATCCTCATGTGTCTATTAGTGGAATGGTATTTAATTAAAATCTTGTGGAAATTCATATAGAATATTTTTATATCATTCTTAGTATGGATTAGATTTTAGTATATCATTATATAAAACATTTCGGAGCTAACAATGTCATGCTCAATGAATACATTTCTTTTATAACATACCAAGAATCTATGATATTGATTAGATGTGTAAATGTGATTTACATTGATTATCATGATGAAAATAAATAAAATATATATTATATATTTTATAGTAGTAAATAAAATCAAGGAGGGTGGGGGCTTTCCGGCGGGGCTATCCGGGGGGTTGTCCGCTGGGTGTCCGGGGGCTGTCCGGGGACAAAGGAGGAGGGTGGGGGGCTGTGCGGGGGGGCTGTCTGGGGGTGTTCGGGGGGTTGTCCGGGGTCCAAAGAGGAGGGTGGGGGCTGTCTAGGGGGCTATCTGGGGGGCTGTCTGGGGGACTGTTCGGGGGGTTGTCTGGGGTCCAAGGAGGAGGGTGGGGGGGCTGTCTAGGGGCTATTCGAGGTGCTGTCTGGGGGCAGTCCGGGGTCCAAGGAGGATTGTGGGGGGTTGTACAGGGTCCAGGAAGGAGGGGGGTTTCCAAACAAACAACTACTAAAAGACAACAACATCCATAAAAACAAATAATATATAAAAATAACTCAACTCCAATACTATACTACGAGTCTAGATAAAACCAACAACTAGAATAGATTAAATATCAAATCTCAGTAATATCAGTAAAAAATGTAATGGATCAATTTGTCCCACATCACCATCACCATCATCACCATCATCATCACCCTTGTCCTCGTCCCCATAATCGTCCTCACCCTCCTCAGCGCCCTCCTCCTCTCCCTCACCCTCCTCCTCGCCCCCGCCACCCGCCTCGCCCTCCTCTTCTCCCTCCTCTTCCGCATCAGACTCCTCGCCATCATCATCGTCAAGCTGGACATCATCCTTAACACCACTAGAACTGCCACCTGGTGCACCATATATAGAAAGTATCAACAACATATACTCAACAAAAGCTGGGTTGGGCTCTGTTGGAAGTGGTGGACATAGAACTTCAATAAATTTCATAAACGCACTGTTTTCCCTAGCAGACTGTTCTGCCGTCTCTGTGGACCTTTTCTCAGCCTGTTCTTCCTGTGCCCTAACTTTCTGCAGCTCGGTGGCACTACAGCTCATACCTGAGGAGGGCCAATACCTCTTTAGGGCTATCCTAGGTCGGCAGTGTACTCTGCCAGGATGCTCCTCTCCCAACAACTGATGTAAGTGATCTGTTGGCCCAAAATTGTCTGGTTCTTGGGCATCGAGGGCCTCTAAAGCAACCTGTTACAAATATAAATATATTATTAAGTTAAAAAATAGATATTAAAATATAAAATCAATATATTAAAACTTAAAAGCTGTTGCTGATTCGCTTCGTTGACGGCACTTCCATACTTTTTTCGTCTACTCGAGAAAAACAGTTTTGCTCGAGGCACACGTCCTTCAATATTTTTTATTTTCCTCTACAATGAAATTGAAAACTAAAGTTATATGAAAACTTTAGAAAACGATTAAATAATTGAGAAAACAAAAGAAAATTTAAGTCGTAAATAAAACGTATAAAAAATTGGCATACCTGCTTCCTCTCATGATCAGGCATCGTCGTATGTCCTAGTGTGTGGAGGTATTTTTTTGAAACAATGTTTTTTTTATTTTTTCCAGATGATTCCTAAATAAAATTTTATAATTCAAAGGATAATATTAAGGCAAAACATGAAAGTTATTATTTAAATACCTCAAATTTAATCCATACTTTAAACTGGGTACTCGTCCAATGAGTAATCATCTGACAATATTGCTCTATTGGACAATCATCCACGACTGGTACCGCCTCTAACTCAGTGCCAACTCTAGCATGCCAGCCAATATAAAACTCATGCTTGTAGGCTCTCCAAGGCTCACCTTAATCCTTTAGATGTTCCGCTCGAGCACCCTCACCATCAGGAAAATTAAATCGAAGCTGACATCAAAATATTAATTCATATAAATACAAAAATAATTCATGGCATTAAATACAACAGATTTTTTTACCCCTATCTCTGCCCAAGCTCTATCCTTGACCTCATGTGTAAAATTTATCCACGACAGTGGGCTAACGAGAATGATGTCGGAGTATTTGGAAAGCATCGCCAAAAAACTCCGACATTGTTGCCCTAATTTCTCAACCATTTGGTTGTCTTCATTGTAATCCACCATAACCTGTGTGCGGAGTTTCCACACCAAACGCATGCGTGTATGCCCCCAACCCCGCCTCCTGTCAGTAGATGTATCTGTCATGAATTAAAAACAAATATTTTATCAAAACCTGTTATAACGAAAATAAATATTTCTATAAAAATTTGTTAGGGTTTTATAAATATACCTGTGCCAGTCTGATTTCTGAATGCTGCCGGATCCACAGAAACTGATGGAACACCCTATGGTGGAACAGGAGTCGAAGACGATGGAATATAGAAGCTCGAAGAGACATAAGTAGAAGGAAAAGAACATGGGACAATAGTATGACCGGATTCTGACTAGGGAGTGGGAATCGTCATGGGATGTGAAAATGATGGGGCAGAAGATGCGGAAGGTAGCGAAAACATGGGAGGCCTAAATATTCCATGTGTCCCTAACAACACACCAGGATTAGAATGTGGGAAGGATGACATGTCAGTGGGAGGGGCAGGGTCTAGTCGGGCACGCGCAACTGATCGTCCACCTCTAGTACGAACCCTCCTCATACCACCGGCCTGAGTACTAGGACCAGTACTAGGCTCCTCGTCGAATAACTGTCGACGTATAGGTGAATCCTACAAAAATGTTTACAAAAAAATTAATCATATGACATTATATATTCTTTAAATATATATATATATGAAATAAAGTACTCATTGTAGGCACTAATGGTGGAACTCCCATCTCTTCCATCCGACAATTGTTCTCCATCATTTTTTTCCTTTGTCTCTCTTCAATTGTCTGCATTTCCTACTTTTGAAAACAAATATGTAATTAATTAGAAAAAGGAAACTAATGTGTAAACCTAAAAACTAAATATATGAGGAAATAGGGGGATTCATTGGTAATTTAGATATCAATTGTTTTACAAGATCTTGGATGAATTTAATAAATCATACACGTTGTAATGTTCACCAAGTTAGAAATATTTTTTGACTAGGTTTGAATACAGTTCAATTCCAAATTAGAAAATGCAATTTAAATAAAACAGCAACCAATAAACATTGAAAATTCACATAACGGTCAAGACATATAAAACATATTTGTGATCAATACTAAATAAATTTGAATATTACCAACCATAACAACCCAAATCAAGTTAAACCAAAAGAATTGAGAACATGGATGAATGATTCTATATATTTTCAACCACAACTTCAGGTTCACAATCAACTCTAAAAATTGAGCTATTGGAGTCATCAAAAGAAATAAATGGATTGGCTCCAATGGAAATACGGACAGTGTCAATTCCATCATCACCATCATCAAAAATATGTCTTGGAATTACTTCAACTATGACACCAAATTCAGGTTGAAGTTGGTCTTTGACATAAAAAACTTGTTTGGCCATTGATTCCAGCACATGTGGTTCTTAGGTAGCAAGAGTGTGAGTCATATTAATTACTCGAAATCCATAATCATCAATAAATGTGCCATGTCTCATCATCGAATCAAACCAATGGCATTTCATCATTGTGACTCATCCATGAGAGTAATAATCCAATATTATTATTTTCTCAACGACTCCATAATAACCCAAATTTTCAAATCACGGTCTACTATCTGATGCACTGGCATAACAATCTATTGTGGTAGTAACCATAACACCATCATGTTGTGTTCTCATGTTCTTTTCTTGTTCAATGACAATAAATTTGTACCCATTGATAACAATTGATTTACAGTCACGAACCACGGTATTAGGACCAAAAAACTAAAGCTCTTATTTCCTCAGAGACAGAGTCAGTAGACAAACTCAATACCTGCAATATAAATGATTGTTAAAATTAATTAAATATTGAAATAATTAATTTAAATAGCAATATTTTTACCTTCAATTTTAACCAAGCAGAAAACTATTTGCTATGCAAAGTCTCTCTCCTTCTCAAAGATAAAGAACGATGCTTCCTATTTATCATTGTTTTATGTTCCCTGTTGATAAAAAATATGAATAGTTTAATAGATTTATATGTAAGATATACATAATTAATTTAGTTACCTGATATAGTCATCGAACAAATCACAGTTGAAAAAAATGGTGCGATGTGCCATCTCCCGCACTTCATGGCTTAATGTCTTCAATGTATATGATCCATGAATTCCTCCTGTTTGAGGAAGTGATGTAAAACTGGGTTCAATTTTCTCATACTATTATTCTTCATTTCTCATTGGTCTTTTCAATCTAGTAGTAAGATTAGACAAATACATCGAGCAGAAATCCATACATTCTTGAGCCAGGTAACCGTTCACGATAGAACCTTCGGGATGATTTCTGTTTCGGACATAAGACTTTAATGTGAACATATTTCTTTCAGTTGGATACATCCAATGAAAGGAAACAGGTCCTCCGAGAAGTATTTCAGTGGTAATATAGATAGTCATATGTATCATTCATGTGAAAAATGATGGAGGAAATATTTTCTCCAACTCACACAAAATTAATGGGGCATCTGTCAACATTTTTTGAAAGAAAGACTTGGAAAACTTCTTAGCACAAAGATCTCTAAACAAATGGCACAAAAGAATAACAGCCACTCTTACATTATTGGACAAAAGATGACAGATTTCTATTGGAAGCAACTCATGCAGTAGAACGTGATAATCATGAGTCTTCAAATATTTTAGCTTCAACACTCTTCTGTTGACCTGTTTAGATATGTTGCTTGAATAACCATCAGGAACTCTAATAGTCTCTAATACTTCCAGAAATTGTTTTTTTCCGTAGGTGTTATCACATAATAAGCACATGGAAGTTGCCATTTATTTTCACTGATACGCATAGGATGCAATTCTGGTCTGATGCCCCAATCCACCAAGTCACGCCGAGATCGTAAATCATCTTTTGTCTTCCCCTTGACATTTAGAAGAACCAAAAGCAACATTTCGCATATATTCTTTTCAATATGAATTAATTATAAGAAATGATGTAACAAATTGGTTGACCAATAAGGAAAATCAAAAAAGATACTCCTCTTCCTCCAATTGTAATAGGTTTCAGTGGAAACATTCTTTCTCTTTCCAGATTTCATTTGACCCTTCCAGAACGAAAAACTGAAATCTTTCAATTCATTAAGCACATCAGTTCCAGACATACGCTAAGGTGGATCATCGGTCTCTATGGTATTATCAAATCTTTGATGATTCATTCTATATGGATGATCCTTTGGCAAGAATCGTCGATGTCCCATAAAACTGAAACTACAGTGATGTTTCAGTCTTCTGGATCGTGTATTATTCATACAAACTAGACATGATAGTTTTCCCTTCGTGCTTCATCCAGACATCATTGCATAAGCTGGAAAATCATTGATCGTCCACATAAGTATAGCATACATCTAAAATATGTCTTTCAAACATGCATCGTATGTGTGCACACCCACATCCCAAAGAAGTTTCAACTCTTTTATTAAAGGTTGCATGTATACACCAATATCAATGTCGGGATCATAAGGTCCATATATGAGTATAATCATGAAAGTGAAAGGTTTTTTCATACACAACCATGGGGGAAGATTATAAATGTGTATAAAAACTGGTCATGTGCTGTGCGAAGTAATCATCTTCCCAAACAGATTAAAACTGTCACAAGAAATACACAGCCTCACATTACGCACGTCAGCTGCAAAATCAGGATGTCAAGAATCAAATCTCTTCCATGTAAATCCATATGCAGGATAAATGAACTCATAATTAGTCTTCTTTCTCTCGGTATCATGCCATCTCATTTTTATTGATATGTCATCAGACATAAAAAGATTCTGGAGTCTGGGAATCAATGGAAAGTGGCACATTACTTTCTATGGAACAAGGGATGGTGTTCCATCATATTTTGACTTCCCATGGGATGTTCCACATTATATACAATCATTTCGTTCAGTGGCTTCCTCCCAGAATAAACTACAATCTTTTGGGAAAGCATGAATTTTGTTTCTTGAAAATCCAAGTTCCTCAACTAAATTTCATGCCATATAGTGGTTTGA
Organism: Viscum album; assembly: GCA_963277665.1. Taxonomy (NCBI): domain Eukaryota; kingdom Viridiplantae; phylum Streptophyta; class Magnoliopsida; order Santalales; family Viscaceae; genus Viscum; species Viscum album. The sequence goes on from OY728156.1 coordinate 1,818,338,761, forward strand.
GGGAATATCTGTATCATCTAGAAGTAAATCCTTCAAGAGGGTAAGAATGTAATCTATTTCAATATTACAAATCCCATACATAGTATTCCCATGAAACAATCGGATTAAAAATTCCAGCTTTTTCATTTTATCGCATTGTCGATATACTGGAGTCGTGGCAGTATCATTCAGTTTTTTCACCCTATCAATATAATCATTTTCACTATATGCATTACTTGTCCTCATATAGAAGTCTTCTTGAGTTGAAATCCTTTCTTTTTCATGATGACAAATAAATGAAAACCGATCATCTAACAAATTCTCCATTCCAGTCCTTTCATTTCGATCATCACCAATTTGAGATTTCGTTTTCTCCCCATTATGATACCACAAAAAGTAGTTTGCTTGAAAACCATTTTTGGTTATGTGGTAGCTGACTTATTCACGGCTCAACCAAGGTCTACCAACACAATTAAAACATGGGAAGTGTATGCGACCACTATCTGAAACATTTTGAAATGAAAAATCTATAAATCTCTCCAAATTGTTTTGAAAATCGCTTGAGATCTGATCGGTTTCATATATCCAACTTCTTTCCATTCTGTAAAAAGAATTTATATAAGTCATTTTGTCAAAAACAATTCAATAGGATTGAACTTTAATAGAAAATATCTTTCAAAATTCATTTTAAATAATAAAATCCCTTTGATCATTTTTAACAAATATTTGGAGTATTCTCAAGGCACCCCTATTTGGAAAAGTCGCATTAAATGCCCAATTTTCACACCAAACCATTGAAAACAATTAACATGAGACAATCATCGACCACAAATAACATAACTGGAAATTAAAAAAACAGAAACCAAATGTGATATAGAATGTAATGTTAAGTTAGGGGAAATGAGGTTAAATAGAGACAACAACATCATAAATGCTTCCAACATCATAACTTTTGATTAAAACCACCCATAATAGTAATGTGAATGCCTCATAAACCTAATCCCTAAAAAAACAAACCAATTATCCAATTAAAACATTGAATTTAGGGTTTCCAACCCACTTGGACAGCCCTACCCCCACCCCACCCCACCCACCCCACATGGATAGCCCTACCCCCACCCCACTTGGACAACCCAGCACCCCCCACCCCACGTGGACAGCCCTACCCCCACCCCACTTGGAAAACCCAGCCTCCCCCCCCACCATACCTTGACACCCCTACCCCCCCACAACCCACTTGGAAAACCCAGCCACCCCCCCCCCCCCCCCCCACCCCACCTGGACAGCCCTACCGTCACCCCACTTGGACAACCCATCCCCCCACCCTACCGAGACAGCCCCTCCCCCACCCCACCTGCACACCCTCCCCACCCCACTTGGACAACCCTGCCTGGACACCCTCCCCCACCCAACCTGCACACCCTCCCCCACCCCAAACAGCCCTACCCCCACCCCATTTGGACAACCCATCCCCCTCCCCCACCCTACCTAGACATCCCCTCCCCCACCCCAAACAGCCCTACCCCCACCCCATTTGGACAACCCAGCCCCCTCCCCCACCCTACCTAGAAAGCCCACTCCCCCACCCTACCTAGACAGCCCCTCCCCCACCCCAAACAGCCCTACCCCCGCCCCATTTGGACAACCCAGCCCCCTCCCCCACCCTAGCTAGACAACCCCCTCCCCCACCCCACCTAGCTAGCCCCTCCCCTACCCCAAACAGCCCTACCCCCACCCCATTTGGACAACCCATCCCCCTCCCCACCCTACCTAGACAGCCCCCTCCCCCACCCCACTTGGATAGCCCTCGACATCCTCCCCCACCCCATCTTCACACCCTCCCCCACTTCAAATTAAAACATAAATTCATCCAAATCAAAATCCAATTTTCAACTAAAATAAATTCCACCAAAAGTACCATATCAACCCAATAAACAAACCCTTTACCATGTTTGAAGTGTAGAATAAAAAACATTAAACAAATCCAAGGGTTCCATAGACACCAAATTTAATTTAGCCTAAATCAAAACATCAAACACCAAAAAAATAGAGAAATAACACTAAAACTAAGGTAACACTTACAAATTTGAAGTGTGAAATAAGATTGTGTTTGATTGAAGATGGATCTTGGGTGGAAAGAGTGTCGTGGCCGAGAAGAATTCAGGAGCTTCTGTCTGCAATCAGTCTGCAATCGGGCTGGGTGGGGGTTCAGCTGGTCTGTATTTGGGGAAAATCTTTCCCAACGGTTTTTAAAAACCATTGGGAAAGATAGATTTTTCCCAACGGTTTCATTAAACGATTGGGAAAACTGATTTTTCCCCCATCTTTCCCAATGGTTTCATCAAACCATTGGGAAAACTAATTTTCTTCCAATCTTTCCCAACAGTTTCATCAAACCATTGGGGAAAATCAATTTTTATAGATCAATACCAACAATTAATGCAAACCGTTGGTAAAGATCACCTATACCAACGGTTCAAAAGAACCATTGGTATATAACTGTTGGGAAAACCATGATTTCCAGTAGTGGACACCATTATCATGATTTTAAGGGAAATAAAGAAATTTCCAATTTGAAATTATTCCACTATAAAGATATGGGGTAATAAAGAAATGAATTCCCTAATCTTTAAGGGAATATATCTCAAAAGAAGATAAGGTATCAAGGTAAATCGTATGCTATTGATACAAACAAATTGGAATTATTAATGTGATTTTTGTATTTAGATCCAAGAAATATATGGTAAAGTATTTTATTTATGATATTGTCATTATAATAATCATGAAACGTATAAATATTGTACTAAAATTCTATTTCTTAAAGGATTTGAAAGCATTTGTTGAATGGTACTAATAAAGGTGATTCAGTGGAAAATTGATCCTTTTTAAAAACATATGATTAAATGAATATAACCCTTAATATGCGCTCTATGTTGAGATAATAATGATAATGATATATTTATGGGATAGTGTTAGTGAAAATGAAAATAGTTAGTGATTTGATGGTTTATACTATATTTACTGGAGTTTACTACAAGTTTGGATCCATGGAATATATTTGACAACCTATAATTTTATTTTAGGAATTATTCTTGTTTTCATTAAGGTTTTATATTGATCAAGGTATTCATATATTTAGAATATGAATTTAATACCCACATTATATTATCTGGGAAATATAATGTTGATTTAGTGACCTTACTTCTAAATTTGGTTATACATATATGGGAATATCCTTAAGGTTAACTATTTATAGAATGGATTAAGTTAAAATTATGGTGTTATTGGATAAAATTTTCTAACCATATTGGTTTTAGTAAGGATTGTCTGAATATCTATTACTATTTTATAGATATTATGATCCATTAAAAGTTAATTTTAGCACTTTAGGAAAAAAAAAATTTTGGATATTCATTTCTTGGAGTAAGAGATGAAGTGTAAATTTATCTAAGCATAACCAAAGGATAAAATTGTGCCTATGAAATATAAATATAACAAGTGAGTATATTTCCTTATATTCTTAGAGAGTAAAAGAATTACTCAACTCCTAGAAAATGATCTTGAAAAAAGGTTCCTTGTTATCATTATTTTTTATGATATCAATGACCTTTTTCATAGATATTTGGTTTATCGATTTGTTTTCATTAACTTCCTCCTGACCATGTTCTCTACCCACTCTTCAATCAGTATTTAGGTGTCAGTTTTCTCTTTTATTTCCATGTTTTCACTTCCCACCTATGTTCTATTATTTGAGAACCTATTATGTTTCATTAAATATGACTTTTAAATTCCCTTTCTCTATTATTAATATGTTATTTTATTAACTCTATTTACGATGTGGGTTTTTAACAAAGGAATTTTCAAACATCAAACCCTTAATTTCTTTGTGCAAGATCAACTTATGAGGATGTAATTTATTTAAGGTGGGGAGAATGTAACACATAAAAATTGTAAAATAATAACATTTTATTCAATATAGTATATGACACAAAACACTGATCTTAAAAACCCACAAAATATATTTCTTTATATTTAATCACTTTAAAATCTTGTGGAACATACAACCCCAAGTTAAAATGAACTGTAATATAGTATACTGTTATAATATAGTCGTCAAATTAATAGGTATGAATATTATTAAATAAATTATGAACATTATATTTCTCACACATGAAAAAATAAATTCATTGGTTATGTATTTATTATAAATAAAATAATAATCATTTAAAGGAGAAATAAAGATTTTCTAAAAAACTGTATTTTTCTAAAAGACGATTTAGTCATGTTTTACGCACATAATTTAAAATGAATTTTTATCAAATTTAGAAAATTTATTTTAAAAAATATACTTATTTTTAAAAAAAATATCTAAATTATCTTAGGGTGATTTTTTTTTAATTTTATGAACAGTTTCATTTTTTGATAAATAATGAAAAATACTGGATTTTAATTGAAAGTTGCCTTTTTAAAAAAATATTTATAATGTTAAAGTATATTTTTAATTTATATTAAAGTAAAATTAGTTCAATTATATATCTATTAATCCATTTTATTTCATTTTAATCATTTTCATATTAAATTTATATATACAAACTTTGTAAACTTTTGAACATTTTCTCTTTGAAAACATGATTTCTCGTCGTGTCTATGAGATTGATTTTAAATTAAAATTTTCCACTTATATGAATGTAATTTATAAAAAATGGATTCCATATTTTGAATAATAATAATTTATATTATCTAAAAAGTTAAACTTAATTTTTGACCAAAATGAATAGTGAAAACAGTAAAAATTAATTACCACGGTTAATGTAAAAACTGATTTACCAGGTGTTAAAATAGAATGATAAGGGTTGAATTGACATAAAAACTTGTCTAAAGTGTATTTAATGTACATATTTAGACCATATAATGTCTAAATATAGATAATAATTTATTTTTTACCCTTTTTAATGTGAAAAATGTGGGTAAACCTTTTTCTTCTCAAAAATTACAAGTGTGCCACTTACCTTACTTAAAAAAATATACCCCATATCCTCTCTTATCCACACCTTCACACCATTTTGGTATATAAAATACCTGAAAACATAACTCAAAAACTTCCATACCCTCATCTTAGAGGCCTTATTTTGAGCCTAAATCTAACTTAGTAAGGATTTTGGTGAAAACCTATAGAGGATACCCGAATAAGAGGCAATGTTGTTCAACAATCAGTTTTATTTTATTTCTTCCTACACCTCCTTAAATTCTTATAATACCATGATGATATAAAAATATCATTATATTACATATATTAATATATTTTAGGTTATGTTAATGACTTAAAACAATCCCAAATTTAGTCAAATGGGTTATGAAATCACTATTCGTGCTTATGGAGGACAAACACCTCACGAACTGATGTCATTCATTTTTATATTACCACCTCTCACAATTTGGTATGATGATGGATATAAACTATATATATGATATTTATAAAAAAATTATAACAATATAGTAATTATATCATATATACCTTTTTCTTTCCATTCCATAGAGGATACAATAACGTCACTCGTGTGTACGGTGAACAACCGCCTTGCGAAGCGATGAGATTCGCCTTTCACTAACACTTTCCATGGAAGGTAATAAGGATAAATTTAATGACTATATGTTATATGAATACATAATTATTATATTAATGAATTATTTATCATTCATAAAATATAATATATCATTTTCTTTAATACCTTTTCACTCACTGATAGATGATAACATCATTTTTTGTACGTGTGGACTATCACCTTCAATGAACAATGTGACTATATTTTCATCAAAAAACCACATGTATGATGTGTAAAAGTGTATTTAATGAAATAATATGATATTATAATCATTAAATATAGGTAAAATATTACTTTCCTTATTGCTATAATGATCTTTGAAAAATGGAAACGTTACTCATGCGTACATATGGCATACCGTCTCCATGATCATAACGTACTTCATTTCTCAAAACCATCTTTCATGATTAGTATTGAAAGTATAATTGATGTATAAATATTATAATTATTTCATGATTATTATTTTATATATTATGAAACATATATAATATTCACAATAACTGAAACTTTTGTGACAAATAATGAATGAGGAAATAAGACAATTAACACCCGAAACAATAAAAATAATGAAAGATTATTAACAAACTAGTGATAAGATGTTATAAAGGGATCATATAAGATATTATAAATATTAATATAGTTATTTTTTAAGTTAATTACATGTTTAAAACTACTATACATTAGGTTAAATCATGTTCATCCAAAAGGAAGTGTGGGGTAAGAGACTTCACCTCAATTTCTCTTCATTGAGACATTTTGTAATGTTATGCACCTAATTTTTTTATATGGTGTATATACTACCTCTTTGACATGTAATATCATTATTCATTAATATTTCATGGTATTTTAACTTTATATTTTAATTATTTCATCCAATGGGATTTGACTTGAAAATTACCAAATGGGAAAAGTTATTGTATAATCTCACTTTCTTTTTTGATTGTTAATCTTATCTTAAAAAAATCAATTTCTTGTAATAATTTTTTACCATAAATTACATTTATCTTAAATATATATTATTTTATGATATATATGATTATTTCCAAAACTTTTTAACATCCTGGGTTTTCAAATTGGGTCAAAAACCTCTCTCGTTTTGAATTTTTGAATTAATGGGGGTTCCCTTTTCTTTTTCATTGATCGGAACCAAATTTCAAAGTTATGTTAGCCTTATATCATGTCTTTATATGGTTTAAGATTCTTGGAGAGTACCTCAGGTGTTCATAAGGTATTAGAGTGTTTTGTAGGCTTTAAGGACAAGTTTTTGAGTTTCATGTCAAGGTGCACGGTTTAGGGTAAATCGTGTGGCCTTTCCTAGGTAATCATGCAGCCTGATTTTGAAATGTCACGTAGTTTGGGTAAACTATTCATGGGGGAACATGGACATTAGTCATTTTATATAGTTTTTCTAGAGTGATACCACATGGTTTTTCATAGGTTTAGAGAAAATTGTGCGATAAGCCGCACGGGTTTTGTCACTTAGACAGTACTCATGCACTGTAGCCCGCACAGTTTGCACACGGTTTGGAAAATTGTGAGATCTAACCATGTGGCCCCATTAAAGTTAGGAAATTACACTTGTATCCTTCTTCCTATTTCTTCCTTCCTCCCCTTTTCTCCTATCTTGTTCATACTCACAACAGGGGGTCTCTTCACTTTTCTTCTTCTGCTAGGGATTTCTCCCCCTTCTATATACGACCTCTATTTTTGTCCACCATCGGGTGTGATAGAACCATCGTGGTAAGTCTAACCTCACCTTTTCCTCTCTTCTTATTTTATTTCACCTCATGGAGAACTAAATCTATCCATGATATTTTACACTATTTTCAGGGTGTTCGGCTGAATTTTTGATTTCTTCTAAACCACTTCGAATTAGAGGCTAATACGGGATGTTCCTATGTCTCTGAGTCCAATGTAGGTGGTTTATACCTTTATGTGTGTTTTTAAGTCTATTTGGGGGTGAATATTTCATCTCATCAATGGGTAATTGAGTGAGACCTTCATTCTTGATATTAAGTTGATTGTGCAACCATGTGGGATGTCTCTAGGCATTCTTAACCCAATTAATACATGTGAGGTTGGGTTTGAGGTTGTCGACCACCTTGGGTAGTTTGGCCGGGGTGAGTTCTTAGTTTTAATTGAGTTTTTTATTTAATTAAAATTTAAAATTCAATTATAATGAATTGTTATTTATTTTAATTGATTATTTTAAGTTGGGTTAGACAATTCAATTAAATTAAATTGTAATTTTAATTTAATTTGTTCAATTAAATCATATTTAATTTTGTTGTTTATTAATGTGAATTATATATTTGTGATTACTTGTGATAAGCTACTAAGATCCATGGTATCGGGATGATCTTGGCATGAAGAAATTAGTATTGCTTGTCCATCTGGATTGAGATAGTGTTGGTCGACTGGTTAGGCTCGACTGAGGTTACATGGGTGATGAGATCACCGGTTGGGTGTCATGGATGTCATTTGATGAATTGAGGTCATTAGGTTGAGGTCATGGCCTATGTTATTGGTTTTAAAGACCATCGGACTTGAGTGACATGGTCTAAGGGGCATGAGGTGCCAGTTGGATGTGGTTTTGGTACTAAATTTGGTGATTGTCGCTCACCCGTGATGGCCAAATCGCCGATTGGAGTCATGTGTACGCAGGAGGACTTGGCGTTGAGGTTTTTTTTATCACTCATGTGGTCAGAGGCCCCTATTAGTGTAGATTATTATTTTTTTTGTTTCTTATCGTATAAAGACATTTGAAAGGTGAGGAGCCTTCAAAATATGGCATTGAGGCTATGAGTTAGGGGTTGAGGCTCATTGTGCTTAAGGCTATTGGGCATGGACTTATATTATAGGATAGATATCTCTATTACTTGGGATGTTTTTATCTAATTTGATGCTATATTTATTTGAGGACAGACATCACCTAGGCCTATAGTTTTCAAGCTTTGAGTTGACGGGTGCATTTGAGCAAGGGTATAAGGGACTGGTTACTTATACTTGGATGGGCCTTCAGGACATCGGTACTTGGTTGAGACACAAGGTTTCATGAGGCATGTGGTGTTAGGTTACTTCATTTTAAGGTAGAATCTGCGGGTTCACCTGGGCTATATAACATTAGAGGATACCTTGGGTCATGAACCAAGGATCCTTCCTTTTCAATGATTCTATCATTGGTTGAAGTAGGTGAAATATTCATGGTGGATGTTGAGAACTAGGGAAGCTTGTATTTATTTTAATTGCATGATCTTTCATCATTATTATTTATTAAAATTCACATATTCTTAAACATATATGTTGTGTATTCATAGTTGGGTGGTATCCTACTAAGACTTGTTCTCACGCACTAGATGGGCCCTTGGGGACGCGTGCAGACTTTATGCTTTTATCTTCAGGTAAGGTTTCAGAATTTGTAGTTGGACCATAGTGGTTGTTAGAATGGTATATTTTCAAGGGACCTTGAGGTTCTTACCTCTATAGGAGTTAATTTATTGTTTTCCTTTATTTTTATCTTTTGTATCAGCATGCCTATATATGTATTGTATTATGGTTAGTCATGGGAAACCCCTCCTGTTTATTGTATTGTATGACCTATTTTATATGAATTCTTATTGGTTTATACAAGTGGTATGCTTGGATTTGCTTATTAATTCACATTGCTTCTATTATTATTTCATCTATTGTTTATTGATGTTGATTGTGCTTCCTCCATTGGCAGGTTTGGTTTGAGTCTACTGAGTCTTTTGTTCCACTGCATGTTATATATATATATGTGTGTACTCAAACCATTATATTATCTTTCCTTGAGAGAATATCCTCCCAACATTACAATCCTTACACTCTCACTGCAAGTTAGAAGCCTTTGGTGTTTGGGGACATGCACCTAAGGCTAGTGGCGCGTGGCTCGATAGCACTTTTCGGGTGGATAATCAGGTTGGGGATGCTACAAGTGGTATCAGAGTTGTTCTTGAATGGGATTTAGTAATAGTGTTGGCATGATACTAATGATATCAATACTTTATTTTCTTTTCTAATGGTCAAACTATTTGGTCCATGGTATACTGGAGATTATGATGCGGTCATAACTAGATTCACAGCTCATGTTTGGGTGCTTGTATCCCCATGTACAAGGGATGAACCAAGTTACCACAGGTTCAAAATTACTGTTATAACATTCTCATCTTACATTTTATATGATTTCTATCATATGTGGTATTCTTGGAATGTGACTGTTAATTGTTATGACATGTGACCTAGGTGTGGTATGGAAAGGTATGAGGTGATTTGGACCTTTTTCCTAGTATGTAAAGGGGTGTTTATAATGTTGAGATGCATGCTTATCCTTTAGTAGGCACATTAGAGGATGTTTAATATATATAAATTCTTATGTACCTATGATATACAATTGTGGTGAAATGTGATATGCCATGTCAAATTTCGTATGTTATTTGATAAGCATATATATTTCTTGTGATGTGTGAAATGATTCTGGATATTATAAAAGTAGGCAGGTACTGTGAGATGGGTTGAGGTTGATCACCAGGTTCGGTGATGTGGTTGTCGGATTGAATAGTATTTGGTCATCAGGATGGGTTTGGCTTGGATAAACATAATACTTAGCTCTGTTGAGGGTGGGTAAGGAGGCCATGAGGTCGGGATTCCATTAGGCATGGTTGTGATAGGAAATGGTAAGGGTAGTGAAGATGTGTTGTCTATTACTACTTTCATTATCTATATTTTATATATATATCTGTGTGTGTGTCTCTATGTTATGGGATGTCTAGCCATAATGATGGAATTCAGAGGTTTCCTCCAAGAGGTATTGGATAGAGCATTGGGTATAGGATGGATTGGTGTTGCAGGAGCATTATCAGGTTGAGGCCCCTGAGGGTCAGGAAAAGCCTGAACCATAGGTGCATCCATAGATATAGCCTCATGGACAGGATCATATTCTAGTATAGGGTGGTCAAACACCAAATCTTATTTCTTTTATTCCATGGATCAATGAGCATCTTCAAGAAAGCCTGGTATGGGTTATCCAGGGTATCGACTGAGGTGCTTAGGGAGTGGATCCATCTATAACATATCTAACTCTATAGTTACTATCATATCACCCATGTCTTTTTAGGGTGAGGGTGGTTCTCAGTTGGTAGATAATTGGATAGATTCCATGCAAATGATCTTTGAGTATTTAGAGAGCCTCTAGGGTAGAGGGTGAAACTTTAAACTTACATGCTCAAAGGACTGGCTAAGTGTTGGTGGGATATATCGGTTCAGACAGACATACATTAGGGACTAGTCTATAAGGAATCTAAGGCCAAGTTCTTTGAGAATTTATTACTGAAGACATTGATGTCATAAAGTTCTTGGGATTTATTGATCCTTCAGCAGGGTGACATGTATGTCATGAACTATGTTGTGATGTTCACCGGGTTGTCTCATTTATCACCCATCATGGTGAGTGATGACACCTTGAGGGTGATTTGATTTAAGGATGGTTTACAGAATGCCCTTCGGGTGTAGGTAAAAATCTTTTGGGTGGCCTCATTCTCATAGGTAGTGAACCAGATGCTCATAGATGAGGGAAACCTAACAGACTGGTCCTACTCAAGCCAGACAATTTCTTTAGGTGGCTTCAATGGTGATGATTTAGATGGTAGGAAGTGATTCCAAGATGAGTTCTAGTATAAATTTTAGTATAAGGACTCATCTAGACCACCTAGGAGTGGATCTTATATGGTTTGTTTCTAGTGTGGGTATGCAGGAAATGTCCAGAATCAGTGCGAGTGGCCTCCAAAAGAGTGTTGGGAATGTGAAAAGTGCAGGCATCTTGAGAGGTTTTACAGGAAGCCTTCTTAGATAGATGGAAGTTACGGGCCTGGGTAGAATCAGGGTGGCGAGGTTAGATCGATATCAATACTAGGTGAGGGTATCCAAGCATCAGCTACACATGGAGATCTTGGGTGGGATAGCAGGACCCAATAGTGGCATCAGTGGCGGGTGGCTAGTATAGATCTATAGGGAGTTCAAGCATTAGGCAGTCGAGCTTTAGACTAGGTGCATGTCTTGGAGATTACAAGGAATGATTAGGTTGGTGATTCTACCACAGTTAGAGGTATTCGATGGGCGTATCCAGCTTATTTTTTTTCTTTGGAATGGCCTTTGAAGAATTTTTGTTTGGGTGCATGAGGTGAACGGGTTCTATGTATGGACTAACCAGACATTTGTCAGTAGGTTGGCATCATATTGGATGCATTATATATATATATATGAGGTGTGATCCACCAAGTTTTATATTTGAGAATCAATGGATGTGTGATGAGTGAGGTGCTTTGGAAGTAGGCATCGAGGAGATGTGGTTACTTGTGGTGTGTAGGCATATAGAACCATTATGGTGTGGTAATTGATTGAGTTACAAGGCATCGGGTTTGATTTTGGGAATCTTTTGAGATACATGACCTTGTTGATTCCATGTGTGGCTTGGTCATGAGGTGGGCATCGATGCGGTGCGGGATTCAAATGTGTGTTTGATATGGAATGGGAGCACCAGATGAGGTGTAGGATTGATGATTCATCATGGTATAAATTTTTAATTTGGGAATTGGTTGATAGGCCATTGTTTGATTTTAATTTTGGGTATTTTGAGATAGAGTTAGGTCACTCCAAAGGTGGGGACCCCCCCCTGATCTAGTTAACCTGTGACCATGAGATCGGGGTATTTAGGGATGTTTCTGAAAGGATGGGTATGTTCGGTACCATATCTGTGTTTGGTTTTATAGATAAAGGAATAGCTATGTTAATATAAGGATATTTTAACATCGTGGTATTTTAAATCAGGTTGAAAACCACTCCCATTTTGGATTTTTGAATTAGTGAGGGTGCCCTTTTCTTTTTCATTGATTGGAACCAAATTCTGATAGTTCCATCAGTATTATATAATTTTTTTAGATGTTTTTTTTAGGCTTGTAGAGTGCCTCAGGTGTTTGAAATGTTCTTGGGAGCATTGGAGTTCTGGCGACCAAGTTTTGTATTTGTGTGTCAAGGTTCATGGTTTAGGGTAAACAGTGTAGCCTCTCCTAGGTAACCATGTGACCCGATTTTGAACTAAAGCACTTTTTACATAAATTTTCCATGGGGTCACATAGCCATGTGCCATTGTCTGTAGTTTTTTTTAGAGGGTTTTCGTGTGATTTTTTCATGGCTAGAGAAAATGATGTTGTAGGCTGCATGGGTAGTGCCACATAGGTAGTACCCATGAACTGTAGCATGTACGGTTTGCACATTATTTAGAAAACCATGTGAGCTAATAGTGCATCCCCATTAAAAGTAGTAAATTAACTTTTTTCCCTTCTTAATATTTCCTCCTTCCTCTACTTTTCACCTCTCTTGGTCAAACACACAATAAGGGGTCTCCTCTATTTTCTTCTTCCTCTAGGTATTTCTCCCCCACCTCTATCAATGTCTGTTTCACCCACTATTTGGTGAAATAGAACCATAGTGGTAATGCTCTCCTCACCCTTTCCTATATTATTTTCTACTTTCACCTCATGGAGCACTAAATCCATCGAATCCATTTTCCCCTATTTTCCGGGCATTTGATGGAATCATCGATTTCTTCCAAACCGATTTGAATCAAAGGGTAATACCTGATGTGTCTATGTCTACAAGTATAAGGAAGGTGGTTCATGCCTTTATTTATGTTTTTACGATCTATTTGTTGGTGTGTATTTTAGCATGTCTATGGGTAATTGAGCGAGACCCTCATGCTTGATATTAAATTGATCGTGCAACCCTATGAGATGTCTCTAGTCATGCCTTAAACTAATTCATAGATGCAAGGATGGTTTAGAGGTCGTTGACCACCTTGGGTAGTTAGTATGGGGTTCATTCTTTGTTTTAATTGAGTTTCTTATATAATTAAAATTATACAATTCAATTATAATAGATTTTTGATTATTTGAATTGATTACTTGAAGTTGGGTTAAAAAAATCAATTACATTGAATTTTTATGATTATTTAATTTTTTCAATTCAATCACAATAAATTGAATTTTTTATTAAATTGAATTGTATATATGTCATTTCTTTTAATAATCTATTGATATCCATGGGATAGTGACAGGATTGACCTAAGGAAATTGGGGTGGCTTGGCCATCAGGATTGAGGCAATGTTGTTCATCTGGTTGGGCTTGTCCAAGGTTATTTGGGTGATGAGATCACTGGTTGGGCATCATGGATGTTAGTTGCGGCAGAAAGGCCATCAAGTTGAGGGAATGTCCCATGTTATTGTATGTAAAGACCATCATAATTGAAAGACATGGTCTCATGGGAATGAGTTTCCATTTGAATTTTCCTTGTGTACTAAATTTAGTGATTGTCGCTCACACATTATGGACAAAGCACTGATTGGAGTTGTGTAGATATAGTAGGACTCAGTGTTGAGGTGGTTTTGACCACTCGAGTTGGTAGAGGCCCCTAGTAGTGCATCATGGAAATTTTTGTTGGGGGTGCTTGTTGTAGACATCCATGTGGAAGATGAGGAGCCTTTTTATAATAACATTGAGGATATCAGTTGGGGGCTAAGGATTTTCGTTCTTGAGGTCATTGGGTCTGGACTTATATTGGAGGATGGATATTATTGTTCCTAAAGATGTTGTTCTTTGATAAAATTATGGTTTTATTTGAGGAAATATATAATTGTGCCTCTAGACATTGGGCTTCAAGATGATGGGTGAATTTGATCAAGGGTCAGTGGGACTAATTGCTTATACTTGGATGTGCCTTCGAGATGTAGGTACTTGGTTGAGACATGAGGTTTCAGGAGGAATGTGGTTCTAGGTTACTTCATTTTAAGGTATAACCTAAGGGATCACCTAGGATATGTGACATTAGATAATACCTTGGTCCATGGGACAAGGATCCTTTCTCTTCAGTGATTCAAGCATTGGATGAAGCAGGTGAAAACTTAATGGGGGAAATTAAGAACCATAGAATCTTATATTTATTTTAGTTGCACGATCTACCATCTTTATTATTTATTATAATTCACACTTACTTAAACACTTATGTTGGGTATGCACACTAAGGTGGTATCCTGTTGAGACTCGTTCTCACACCCTACACAGATCCTTCAGGATACATGTATACTTAATGATTTTACGTTCAGGTAAGGGTTCAGGATTTGGATCTTGACCATAGTATTTGTTTTCATGGGATGTTGGCAAGGGACCTTGAGTTTCTTGACTCTCTAGGAGTTACTTTTGAGTTTTTTTTTATTTTTACCTTTTTTATCAACATGCCTATATATGTATTGTACTGTGGTTAGCCATGGGTGACCCTTCATGTTTATTGTATTGTATGAACTGTTTTGGATGCATGCTGGTTGGTTTCTAGAAGTGGTATGTTTTTCTTTAGTTATTCATTTCCTCTACTTATGTTATTGTTGTTTCAACTGTTTATTGATTTTTATTGTGATTCTACCATTGGCAGGTCTGGTTTTAGTCTGCATATTCTTTTCTTCTGCTGCATGTTATATACATATATAGACTGAGACCATTATATTATATTTACCTAAGGTTATATCCTCCCTGCTTTACCCTATTTACACCCTCGCTTCTAGTCAGCAGCCTTTGGTATTTGGGGAGATGCACCTAAAGCCAGTGTAACCTTTCCCAATTGCACTAATCAGGTGGCTAATTAAGTCAGGGATTCTACAAGTTGGTGATAAAATGTTATAAAATGATAATATAATATATTATAAATATTAATATGGTTTTTTATAAGTTAATTAAATGTTTAAAACTACTATATAGTAGTTCATATCATGTTCAACCAAAAGTAATCATGAGTTAAGGGACTTTACCTTAATTTTTCTTCATTGAGGAATTTTGTAACATTATACACATAATTTCCTTTATATAGTGTATATACTGCCCCTTTGACATGTAATATCATGCTTCGTTCATATTTCATGGTATTTTAAGTTTCTATTTGAATTATTTCATCCCAGAGGATTTGACTTGAAATTTACCAAGTGGGAAAAGTTATTATAAAATGTCACTTTCTATTATGATTGTTAATATTATCTTGAAACAATCACTTTCTTATGATCATTTTTCATTAGAAAATACATTTCTCTTAAATATCCATATTATTGTATAATGGATATGATTATTTCTTAAACCTTATACTATTTTTACATATAATGTATACTTGGAAAGTTATTTGATTAACTGGGGAAATATTGATAAATTTGTATCCTTTACTAAATATAGAAATTTATAGATAAGTCACAATTTTATGAATTAAAAAAAATTATTCGATATATAATGAATGATTTCGAAATTAAGAAATGGGTGGGGTCCCAGTTATATATAGCCCCTCGATGCATCTATAGGTCTCATGAGATAAACCAGTTGGCCAAATCAGATGGGTTTTTACTCAGTATTTTTAAACTATCTTGAGGATAGATATTGATGGTAGAGGTATTATACACCTGATACATGAGGCCAAATAATTAATCATTTTCTTCATTGAGAATTTAGTTATCTTATTATCCATGATATTTTCACCTTGATGTATTTCATTCTCAGTTTATTGATTAAATAGTATGTGTTTTTAGTTATTTACCTTTCCATATTGATTATTCATTATCTTATCCTGATATTCAATTTATTTAAATGGAAGATGTGTTCAGTTTTTTACATTTCCATATTGATTATTATTATTTATTCATGATATTTGATTGTACATAACCTTTAATGATAATTTCATTTCACTCTTATTTTGTTTCCTTTCCTCAGGATATGAAGAAGAATTCTTGAAAAGAGTTTTCAAGGATTCAGTTCATTTTCTTTTGTTATGTATTATTAATTTTTATTTTCTATCCCTAATGTAAAATGGGTGTCATATATATATGGTACTCAAAAACTAAAAAACTGATGAGTTCTTTGGTATTTGACACTTTGTGTCTATGACAATGTAATAAAGTAATAAAATGGCTCCAGGTTACTAGGGTTGGGGTCACTACAGTGTTTGGAAAACATCTTTATTCTTGAAGAAGTATACACAAGTGAACCAGTTGATCTAGTGATCTCATGAAACAAGATCTACATCATGTGGTGTAGATGAAATCAACATCGAATGAAAATATTTCTTTTTTTTGTATAAAACTCTTTATAGGGGTTAGTGGTAAACTGTATTCTCAGGTGGGAATATATGGTGGGAACATAGTGGGACTCTGTTTTTATGATATTGGGATGATCCAATGTATAAACACTTGATATTAGAGTGGGTAATCTATTATTAGGGAGTTTAACTAATTTCTGAAAGCAATAAGTTCTTATATTGAGACTAGAACATGTAAAAATATATATCATGGGATATTTAATATAAATAATATATGAGTGAGTCTACAAGACTTATATTTAATAGGAATGAAATATTAACTCATCATTGAGGTATTATTAAGAGATAATTCATAAAAAATGTCCACTCATTCATCCCACCCCCCACACACACACACAATGATATTACTATATCTAGGAACTTCCATTGGTATCAGAGCTAACCAAAGTAACTTATATTAAATATCAGAGTTAATGAGAATAAAATATCTAAATTTAGTGATTATTAGGGGTTTTCTCAAATTGTATAGCAAGAAACATCATATTTGGAATAATACAATGTTTTCCTACCTTTTATATCTTGGCCTAGATGTAAGAGATGTGGATATAGTGATATTTCCACCTCTTATTGAAGATGATATTATATACCTTAATTATAAAAGAATATTTAATCTTATATTAAAGTTTAAAATTCCATTTTCATTTCTCTTTAAGAAAAATATACAGAAAATTCAAGGGAATTCACACTGTTAAATAAATTTGGGAAAATTTAGATTAGTTATAAAGACAACATGATATTAAATGAGGTTAAATTAAATATTATAAGAATACAATTTTATTTAATTGATATGCATCGTGATGAAAATATTGATTACTAATTTACAAGATTCAAGTATATTTCCAAAAATATCTAGATATTTAGTGAGAATCCAGATGATTCTATTGTTGTTAAGAAATTGGAGATAAAATTTCAAAATAGTTTTGATCCTAAATTTTCATCCTTAGATGATAAAGAAGACCTATATATGGATGGACTATATAATACTCTAATTTATTATGAAATTATGAAGGCTCCAACATTTAATAAAAAATTAAAAAAATGAAATAACTTTTGAATCCATGAGAAAGATAAAAATCAATGATGGAGAAGTTTCATAGTCTAGTGATTCTAATAATGAGTAAGATGGTAAAGACTTCAATAGAATTTTTCATATTATATCAAAATGGTTCAAATAGTTATAGTGGAAAGACAAAGGTAAGAAAACACCAAGGTTTTATAATTATAATGAAAATGGACACCTTATTACAAATTACTCAAATAAGAAGATTAGTGAATCTGAATCAGATATAGAGGAGGATAAATCCAAGAAGAAGAAAAAAGTTTAAAAGAAAGAAAAAATATTTCGACGGTAATAAAATAAGATTGATTAAAAAGATGGAATATGATGAAATGTTGTCTATCAGTAATTCACAAGATGAATTAAATTTCATGGATCATGTTGAAAAAGGATTTGATACCTCAAGAAGTGATGGTGATGAATTAGAAAGAACAGAGTAGGAATTTATTTTTAAAAATGAGTTAGAATATTTTCTTGATTAGAAAACACAAATCAATAATAATAATAATAATTTAATGAAATAAAAGAATTTTATGGCTAAAGGAATATAGGAATGTGTATATAAATAAGTATATTATATTGATTTAATCAAGAAGTTCAAGTTGAAATTTTATGAGTAGGAAAATATGATGAATGATATTGAAGAGAAACTCACTCTTAGAGAAGAAAAATTGTCCAATACACAATAAAAGTGTCTTAAATATCAAAAAAATTGAATAGGATCATTAAATACATCAAAAAGTCAGTTTATTTTAAATTAGACTCATCACAAGAGAGTAAAAAAAGGGTATCAAAGAGGAGGGTTAATTTAGTTCCTAATGAATCTCAAAATAAACTTGTTACCTATAATAGTATTGGTTCTAAGAATGAATTTAGAAAAATTTGTAATAACTAAATCATTTTAAACCCCTCTAATTAATTAAAGTAAAAAAATAATACTTCAATAATATCATTTCCTACAAAGAAAAGAAAGATATAGATTTGGTAAAGAAAACAGAACAAATATTTAGGATAAAATTATTATTATTATAGAAGATCAAGGTTTATAGAATAATACTAGTTTTTTGGAGTTTCTAGGAATAAATACAATATATTTCATTAAAATATGTCACTACAATAAAAGAGTCATGAACCAAGGGAGATATTAGGGGAATATGAGAATATATTTTCAAAGAAAGAAATTTGTGACACAGAATTCATCTAATCTTCCAAAAAAATAGGTATTAATTAATAGAATAAATATGTTGTTAAATTTATTATTAGGATCATATTTATGAGGTATACATGTATAGAAAATCTATAAATATTCCCTATGGTGTAATAGGGAATATAATTCATAAGGTTAATAAAGTGAACTCATGTTTTGATAAATCTACCAAGAAACCATGTGAAACAACCAAGAAGAATAATCATAGTAAAAATAAGTGCTTAACCAACCTAATTATAAAATTATTAATAAATGGATAAGACATAAAAAATTATAGTATTTAAGGGAAATAATTTTATTCACACTAAGAGAATGAATTTCATAAGAGTTTTTCTAGAAATGATGACCCAATGTTATAAGAGAATCTATGTGGAAGGATAAATCAAGCTAGATATGGTATGTAGGACTTTATGAATATCCTTCCAACATAATAAGAATTGATAAAAAGTTTATAAAAAAATTAATTAATTCATTTTCCTTTATGGGTGATTTGAAGAAGAAAAATCCACACAAGGAAATAGCTAAATTGAAGAAAATGAGCATGCAACTTGTGAAGACTCATAACAGGGGGGATCATAAAGAATTCTCACCATTATGATATTAAAATTAATGAGAGACCTTTTTTGAGAGATAACCCTCAACCTTATTGTTTTAAAAAAAGAACTAATGTGGTCCTTCTTATTCCTTTGTTTCTTTTATTTTTACTAACTTACAAGGAATTAAAGGAGATTAATTAAAGGGGGTGCTTGTTAAGAAAATTGTACAATAATAAGAAGTTATCAAAATGGAATGTTATAACTCAAATTATGAATAATGGAGTGCATACATTAAATAAAGGTTCTTATATATGGAATAATTTTTTGGAAAAAAATTGTGTAAATATGGAAACTGGAAAACATCTATAAAATTTGGAAGTTGAGGTATACTGATAAAACCTTTCTACTCCTACTTTGATTATGATAATTATTATCATAAATAGGTAGTGATGGTTGATGGGTAAGAAATTACAATGGGGATTTATTTACCCTAAACATAAATATTTTTAATGTGTTTAGTGGAGATTATTTCATGTTATTATTTTCAAGGTTAATCTATGTGTATATATATTTAAATAAGAAATTTAAAGTGGTATCACATGTTAGAAAGATTAGTCTATAAATTTTATGACTAGGTTAATTCAATATTGTTTTCTACATTGAGTTATCCCATGTAGGCTTATATTTTAATGAATAATGTCTCATTTCTATGAAATATGTGATCTCATCCTTCTCTCAAAATAATGGATCAAGTTGTAATTCAAAAAAAGGTAAGGGAAGAATGTGTACTTAAAGTATTAGAAGAAGTTTAAAGAGGACAAGACATTACTTTATGATTAATTTTTATTTATTTTTAATAAGGGGGATAATAACATTGAATTCATAAAGGAAAATATTATTAAGTTAAATGGTGTTTAAAAAAATCCAAAGGGTGAAATTAAATATCCCATGTGGATTAGTAAAGCAGAAGCTGTATTTTTTTCAATAAAGTTATAAAATGGAAGGTCAATGTGTACTTACATATAAAGATTATAGATCTGGTATTTATGTGAAAGTAATGTTCTGATGATACTTAGAGATATAAAAAAATGTATAACATTAGAAATTTGAAGTGTTTTTGAGCTAGCTGGTGGAGAGATTGATGATCGGTTGTTTACAAAAGTATAATATTTCTGAGATACAATAAAACAATGCTTTTATTATTTCATATGAATATTTCTATATTATGTATTGAAACATCCCTTGGATGAGATTTAGAGAAAATTTGGATGATGAATTAAATAATATGTAGTGGAACTGTATTAAATTACCCAAGGAAGATTTCATTTTAATGCTTCAATACCTTGGGAATTAAATTAAAGAACTTTTTGAATTATGTATATCTTTTCCAAATTATTTTAAGATTTATAATAAATTTTTAATGAAGTATTGGAGATGATATGGGACTCCATTTTTTAAAAATAAATTTTATTTTAGATTTTATTAAAAAATTAGTGTCAACCAAAGCTAAGGTAGATAGCAATGGCAGCTTATATAATGAGAAACATGGGTTTATAAAGTGTGGTTCGACATTGAGTAATAGGTATACAAGGTGGTATGTAGGACTAGAACCACCATGAGAAATGGTGTGGTGGTAAGGGTTGTAGAATGGGTCAATTACAAGGGATTTCATAGATCAGAAATATTAGTGATTGAATTAATTAACTAGTATATTAGTGTATTGAAAAATAATATGGGATTTATTTATCCATAAATTGTGCACTCTTTTAGAAATAGGTGTGATCAAATATAAATTATATCATCATATCATGTCATATTCAACCATTGGCTTGTGAGGGTTTTCTTGTGTCACATTTTTATCTCCCATAGTGAAAACACAATGAGATCTCCATTGTTGGATGAGTTTATCCACCATTCAAGGAGATCAACTGCATCTGAGATCACTTCTTTTCTCCAATAAAGATATGTTACATGGGATCTCATGAATAAACTCATGCAGATCGATACACTATGAAATTCCTATCATTTTCTTCCATGTGAGATAATTATAAACTCTATGTTGTATAAAATAAAATGATTATATTCATGCATACATGTAGTGAACTGTTTGAGTTTGAACTATGTGAGAATTAAAATATATAAGTTCATGTGTTTTAATGTTTGAAGATCATTTTCATGCAGATTTCAAGTTTTCATTTCTTGGGTTCAATATCAGTTGCTACATGATATAAAAATTTAATAAGTTTCACATACAAATAAAAATATAAGAGATATAATTTTATAGTGTTTGAGAAATTTGAAATGATAAGTGAGATATATTGGTAAACATGCGATGATATAATTTTTAATCCAACAAAAATAACCACATTTTTTTAGAATCTTGGGGATATTGAAAGGGAGATATAGAAAATGGAGCTCATATATAAATTACTCTAACCACTTCATTCATGTGTGAAAAAAAATTGAATAAAAAAACTATGAGATCTCTTGGTTTTTTTATAATTAGAGTGGAAGATACACACTCTTATTTACCTAAAGAAGGATATTGGTCTTCAAGTTTTCTTATCTATGTGAAAAAGAATTATTTTATATGAACATAGGTTTTTTTGAAGTTATATGTGGTTACCCTAACTAAGGGTTTAGAATTTGAGAAACATTGAAATCAATTCTACATACACTTAGTTACGCAAAGTAGAATATGAAAACATATAGTTTCACAAAATAGTAATAATATATTTTCATGAAGATGAGATCATGATCTTAATGATACGTGAAGTAGTGGTGTGTTTGATAGAAAAGAAAAAACATGAATAATCTTGAGATTTAATGAATTATTGTTTAAGAATTCCACAAAAATAACTGTAAATTCCTAAAGAGTTTCACAAACTTAAGGATTTTAAAGTGGTTATAAGTAATATTTGATAGTGATAAGAAAAATTTAATATCCCATTAAAATTATATTATAGTATATTTAGGTTAAAATTGACTAAAATTATAGATATATATTTTTTTGATTTTGTAAGTAGTAAGAAGTAAGTTCAAGTTTTAGAATATTAAAACTAGTAAGGCCATGAATTTTTTAAGATATAAAATGACATGAATGGCCTAGAATTTTTTAAACTGAGAAATAACCTGATCATTTTATATTAGAGGTAATTGAGTAATAAAACATGATATAATTATTTTTATCAGACATAAAATATCTTGAATAATTTTACATGGTAAAACTAGTTGATCACTGAGATCTTGAAAGAATATCTACACCATGTGGTACAGAAGAAATTAGAAGAGAACAAAGATAATTCTTGTTTTGGATAAAGCACTTTATAATAGAAAATGGGAAGGGTAATTATCTAATGGGACATTGAAGTAGGAATATAGTAAGACATTGTATTGACTGGATTTAGAAGATCCCTGATTTAACCACTTGTGATTATAGTGGAGAATATTTGATTGGGTAGTTTAATCAATCATAACAAGGAGTAAGTTATCACATTGAGGTAAAAATAATAAAAATTGAAGTGTCTTGTACTATTTACATTCAGAAATATCTTGGTGAGCGTATGTTTCTTACAATTGAGAGGTTCTATATCTTAACCCATTAAAAAGGCTATATTAAACTAAATAATTCATAAAAATTGATCACCAATTCACCCCCCCCCCAATGATCTAACCATATCTTGGAACTTCACCAGAAATCAATGAAACCTTAATCATGGTAGGTATCATAAGAACTGGTTCATCATGATAGATCTAGAAGGTTTTTCATAGTTTATTAATTGATGGTTGATACTGAGGAGGATCCTTCAAGAGTGAGTGTTACCATTCTGGTATCTCCCACCCTTTGATATTTATTATTTGATATTAAAACTTCTAATTCCTTTATTTCTTAGAATATGGTGTCTCTCTTAGTACTATAAGTGGAACTAACTCAGAGTAATATGAGTATAAATGTCCCTTTAGGTATTTAGTTAGATATAATTAAGATGTGGCCCCCAAATCATCTTTTGGTATTATTTTTCCAATATCTCTATGACTTTTCTACTCTTGATATAAAAATATTTGATCTCAACTTGGGCATGTATTGTTTAATTGTAACAACCCTGACTCCAATAAACTAGAGTTAAGGATTAATTTTTTATATTTTTACAAGATATAATGGATTACAACATGAATTATCAATCATTTTATCAGTCTTAGGGGGCTAGATATATACTTGCTTCCCATATTACATCATAAAAATATGAAATATCATGGAAAACATTATTGTATCCTTAAATATCATTCAAATATTCCTTCTTAATATCATAGGGAAATGAAAATATTATAAAGGTTGAGATCATATGCTCAATAATGGAAAGCATAAAATGGGATAAATCATGAGTAGATAATACATTAACATTATGGCATATTGGATAATCAATATATGATCCATTTAATCAATAACATGGGATTCAAAATGTTTCCATAGAAAATATCAACATAATAATGGAATTAATAATAATAATTAAAATATTTATGAAGTCAATGTATAATATCAAGCATCGTTATCTTACATTCAATTTCTAATTCCAAGAAATCATAAACCTTCCTATCAAGGCCTTGTACCAAGAAATTTCAATGAATGGGTATGTATACAACAAATACCCAACTAAGTTAGTGAAATGTTTGTCTCATGAGACATGTTCATGCATCGAGGTTATATCTAAAAATAGTCACCATCGGTCATATACATATTTCAGATTCCTTCCTCTTACATTTAATCAATAATATAATAAATAATCAATATGAGTTATTAATAAATGTCCTTATTGAATCTAGAATGTGGAACATCATCATTTCTCTACTAAATTAAATAACTTTCATAATAATTTTTCCTGAACTAAAACCATATACTGGAATGGAATACTGTTAATAAAATATGAAATTAGTAGAAATGAAGTTGAATTCATCCATGGTACTGAAAATATGGACATGAAGGAGAAAAATAATTTCTAATGAAAAATGTATAGTGATAGATAACATGATCAAAAAATAAGGTATGAACCATAAATCATTAAAGGATGATAAAAGACCGTCAATTAATTAGAAATAAAGGTCTTAAATAATGTAAATTTTTTAAATTATAATAGAGTAAAAAGGAATTAAAATTTTGAAAAGAACTTTCCTTAAATGTTTTGTAACTTTTTTGTTAAAAGAAAGTTATAAATCATTTCCAAAATTCTTTTAAACCTTTTAGAAAATAATTCCATTTTGTTTTAATATAAAAGGTATAAATTACTAGAATAATAGAAAATTATTTCCTCTAAAAACCATGGAAACTTTTATAAGAAGATAAATAACGGATAATTGCCATAGAGGTGGTAAAATCTATTTACATCGTATATATTAAAAATAACATTCTTTTCACACTTTTGTAAAAAGTAAAAAATGAATTGTTTGGAAAATTTTAAAATTATTCATTTTAAATATTTTTAAATAAATTAAAGGTATTAAAAAAGTACATTTACTAATAATTTTAGAGTCTATAAAAACTTTCATAAAATAATTTTAAGAACATGGATATTGAAGGAAAATATTCTAAACCTAAAATAAAAACAAAAATAAGTTTTTCTTAAAACAATTCTTGTGTAATTTTTATTACCAAAGAGAATAAATGTTAGAATAAAAATATAGAAGACCTAAAAATAACCATTATATAATAAAATATATGTATTTTAAGAAGATAAAGATCATATAATTTATTTGTTGTAAATTTAATCATGAATGATCCCAAATAAGAGTGAGATTATAAAATAAACCTTTACGGATTTAATAAACATTGAATCAAAACCCCTTAAGAGAGAAAACATGAATTGAAACTTAAAAAATAATGAATAATAGGAATTAGTGATATAATATTTTAAAGGTTCAATATATACACCCTATAAATTAAATCAGGTTCAAAATATAAAATATGTTTCAAATGAGTGGAATTGAGACGAAAAACACTTACCTTGGATTCATGATTGGTTGAACATGTTATATACTCCTGAATAATAAATTTAAATTTATTTGATTATTTCTTAATAATATTATTCATCTATATTCTATTTTTTGATTTCCTTTTAAAATCATTTGGTATTAATTCATTAAATAATTATTTCTTATATTGACCATTTAAGGTTGTTCGCTTAATTTCTACAAAATTATTTCAGTATATTAAACATGGTTAAAGATGTTATGAAATGGTTTCATCATCGCTGGAATGATAATAATCTAATGAATATATTTTTTATTCATTATATAAAATTTTATAAATAGTCATTCAAGGTTGTAATATAAAAATGAATCACATCGTTTCATAGAGGTGGTAGTCTGCGCATACGCACAAGCGACGTTATCATTTTCCAAAATATGCAAGGATAAGAATATAAATTATATATTATATTTATATAATCATAATTGTGTAAAAAAATTAATATATATTTACTAATTCTGTCTATATAACCACCAATTAAAACGATGATGAAAAAAATACACTACTTCGTTGAGAGGGTAGTTTGTACATACGCACGAGTGATATTTTCATTTTCTATAGGATGGAAGGGAGATAGAAAATGGATTCAAAATTAACATAAAAACATAATTTACTAATAAATATACTAATTTAATTATGTTAATATGGTTATTTAATATTTAGTGTAGGTTTAAGAATAAAGTAACATGAAAAATCTCAGTAAGAACATATATCTCTTCTTTTGGTGACCTCCTTTGGGGTACACATTAACCCTTCTTGAGATGGTTTTCTAAGAATTAAAAAACCTATATATGGATAAAAATAAGTTTCTTAATTTATTTTGGTAGAATATAGGGGTTTAGGTTCCCATAATTGAGGTTTTAAATAAGTGTGTAGAAGAGAGGGGTGGAGGTATCCATAAGTGAGGTGGGTGAAAAACATGTAAATATTATAAAAATTAAAATGTAATAAAGTCACTCTCATGGGAAAGTGGCTCTAAATGAGATAAATTTAAATTATGGGATGATATAGGGTTGAAATTAATTTTTTAAATAGTATTTTGACAAGTTTTCAGTTTATTTTAACCCTTATCACATTATTTTAACCCCCTCATTAATCCTTTTTAACACTTACAATAGTGATAAGTTTTTACTACCATTACTATTCATTAAACCCAAATATTAAGTTAACCCCATTATATAATATAAATTATTATAATTCAATATATCGAATAAATTTTATAATACTCAATTCTGAGAAGTGGTATGAATTAATTTTAATGTAATTTCATAAAAACAATTAAAATTGTTTTTAGAAAAATTCTCACTTAAGCATAAAAATTATTTTATAACAAAATAATTAATAATGTTGATTGATATGTAATTAATTGGTTTATTATAAATAAATAATTATTATTTGACTTTAAAAAAAACTAAAACCTAAATAAATCTTGTGAATACTTTATTAAAATAAAATAACCAAAAATAGTTTTACTTGAATAAAAACATTACTGTGATTTCAAATTTTTTAAAAATAGATTTATAAGTTCAAAATTATATTTATAAATTTATTATATTAATTATTAAATTTATACTTGTTATATAAAAAAAGGTTTCATAATCTTTCAATTCAATCTTATATCCTGATAATGTCATAAAAGTTACATTGTTTGTAAAATCTGTATTTTTCACTATTCACCCAAAAATCAATTATTTTTGAAAAATCTAAAAAAAATTCCTAAGTTACCTTTGACATTATGAATTGAAAGTTAAAATTAATTTCATAAAATTTAAATAATAAAATTCTTGAATTTATTTTTTAATCAAAATCTTGAATAAATTTATGTGCATTACATTATGGTTTCTTTAGAGTAAAATATTTATTTATTATAGTTGAAGATCAAGTGTTACATTATGTAACGCCCCGACCCCAGATACCCAGAGTCGGTGCATTACTTCATAACATTGGCATGATCACAAGAAAGATCAAATCTTGAAAGACCGATTGGTTTAGTAGCCTTGGAAACACTAGATATATTCATAAGTTTTACATTACATCATAAAATGAAAAACTAATACAACAACATAATGTTTCCACAATCCACACTATTAACCCCTCATAAAATCCCTGTAGGTCATTCATAACTTACTTCTTCACATCCTGGGAAAAATAAAACATAGAAAAGGGGTGAGCTCAAATGCCCAGTAAGGATAACAATATAGCGGAAACTTTCATAAATAAGAATAAACATTTAAGGCAATGCATTACTAGAACAAAAGCCTTTTAAACTTTAACTTCAACATGGTATGGAAAAAGTAAAATGAAATAATTCCATTTACTTATTCACATGGATATTCTACTAATCGAATAATCACATGCAAAAATCAATAACCACTTTCATAATGTTGGAATGCATAATGCCAGACTATCATAACCACATAGTCAAGGCCTCGTGCCAAGACTACAAATAAGATTTTGTCAAGGCCTTGTGCCAAGACACTAGTTTGTCTCATGAGACCTACCGATGCATCGAGGAGCTATAGCGGGCTCCACCCGTCACTTATTAAGTCCAATGCATTCCCATATGAAAAGGTTTAAACATAACATAAACATTCGTATTAAAACTAGCATACGAAATGTCAATAATTTCACCATAAACTATGAATGGTATAAAAATAGCACATCCACAGTCAAACATATCACAAAACCTTCAATACAATATAGAATTTTTGTATCATAATAAATCAACTTCAAATAATCTTAAAATCCATCAAAGGATGTTGACATAGATGAAATCAAAATTCTTTTTAAAGAAGTATCTCCTTTTATTTTGAAATCATTTAAGATCCATATAAAATAAAACATTTTCTTTGAAAATATTCTTATAAGCTTGTATGGAAAGCTTCGACGATTTTATAACGGCGGAAAATAACCGCACCCGCCGTATAAGTTAAAAAAAACATTCTTACCTCAATTCTGTCGAAAAGGTTAAAAAGGACCTTGTTTTGAAAACGACGGAAAGATTCCTTTATAAACCTCTTATAAAAAGTCAAACAAGGGTATAAATGACTTTAACCCATATTCTTGTAAATAGTAAAAATGTTTTGAAATACATTTCGAAGAAACATGGATGTGGATGATAAAGAGGTCCCAGTAGATTATTACGTATAATACAACCTCGGATAATGAAGAGATTGTGAAATAACCCTTACCTTGTACTTTTCCTTGGTTGGGGTAGGTTAACCTCCTGTATAATAGTGAAATAATTGTTACTAAATTATACAAGAATCATATACATTAATATGATATCATATATGATCTTTTAATATTGATTTGATAATAATATCTTAGTATTATCGCCGTTTCGGGTGTTAACTTACTCATTTTCTTTATATGTTTTGTTACATAAGTCATGTTTGTTGTATCTTATTCATATCCAGAATGATATCAAGTCCTTAAACATCATTTTTAAATCATTAAATGATAATTATACTTGAATGGATACGATGGAGAATGAATCTCATCGCGTTCGTGGAGACGGTAGTCCGTACGTACGCACGAACGCTATTTAATTTTTATTTTAAAAGAATGGAATCCAAATGATACATAGGTATATTACTATTCCAGTATAATATAATATTTTATATATGTTACTTAAGTTCATTAACACCATCCTTTATACGTTCCATGTGTGGTATGAACGAGTCATATCATTTTAAGGGGGCGGTAGTCCGCACTTCCTCAAATGAAATTATCGTATGTATATACAACATGAAACGAATAATGGTATGAAATAAAATGGAATTACAGAAGCTTATATATAAAATATATATCATTAATATCATATTTAATTACAGTGCCATCATAATGGCCACCATGAGAGGCGGTAAGATGTATTTGAACAATCATCGTTTCGTGAGGCGTTAGTTTGCCATCCACAGAAACATTATGTTCATCATCCATTAGATGGAGTTGTGTGTATGTGTAGTTTGAATCCTTATTATAACAACATCCTAGTATATTGAGGATACTGGTGTTGTTACAAAAGAAAGTAAATAAAAAGAGTTTGGGGTTGAAGAAGCAAAATAAATGAAAATAATTTAAGAGAAATCGTTACCTTTAATTTAGGTAACTCACTTTGGTTGGAACAAAAGGACTTGTTGAAATGCTTTCTGCCTAAGGGGAAACTTCAAGGAGGAGTAGAGGGATGTGGGGAGCTTAGTTGGGTATAGTTTGGACGAGCCAAGTGGCTTGAGAGGTGTGAGGAATGAGTAGAAGTGGTCTCCTTTTATAAGGGAGAGGAGGGGCTCTTTAGGAAAGAGTGAAAGTATTACTTTATAATATAATTATATTCGGTTTATAATGGTCCAAAAATCATTGAGGTCGAAGATAAGATGACTAATATTCTAAATAACATCAACCAATAAGAATTGGATAGGTTTTAGATAATATTTTAATCATTATAATATTATTTATTTCAATGATTTATTAATGAGGTAAACATTGCATCATTATTGTGTCATTTATAATTTAACTTATTTGATGTCTAAAAATTATAAATAAAATATAATAATGTAGGAAATCGTTTTAGCTTTCTAATGAATATTTATAATCGAAAATCCAACATGTATAACCCTATGTAAAAATTGTTCTTCTAAAATATGTAAGCTTATGCCATTTTTATTTTTATTTTAACTTTATTAATATAATGTGTCCCTACCACATACAAGTGGCTCCAAGGGGTCCCCAAATTGACCCAAGGATGCTCATGGTCGGGTATGTGTCCACCAATAAGGTTAGGACACGTTTTAGGGTAAATTTGTATTATTATAATATTATTTTTTTAACCCTTATTTACCGGATTTACCCTTTAACCATGGTAAATAAAATATTTACCACAGTAACTATTCAAAATGTCTAAAAATAAAAGTTACCTATTTACACAATTTGAACATCCTGATTCCAAATATGGAATCCATTTTCCTAAACTCAAAACACAGAAGTGGCAGAAATTAATTTAAAATTAATTCCCGCTGTCAAAACAAAAAGCGTGTTTTTAAGAGGTAATAACTATCAAAAGATTGACACTTGTTTATGTTCGGTTTAATTGTAAAATTATGTCCAATGACCAAAATTATATTAAATGGTAAAAATTTATTCTAAATATACTTTAAAACCACTCAAAATCACAATTTATCACTATTAATTATTTTGATTTAAAAAGTTGTTTTTAATTAAAATTTAGAAATTTTCACTATTCATCAAAATATGAAAGTTATCCGAAATGTACCAAAATTTCACCTTAGGCTAAATTCGATATTCCGAATCCAAAGATGAAGTCCATTTTAAAATATAAAATATATATAATTTTAAAAAGTAGGTATTACTATTCATAACGGCTAGTTTGATTGGTTGTGGTGTGTGTTAAAACTCAAGGTTGCGTACAACACACGCTACTGTATTATTCAAAGAAAGTGTACCGTGGAAGCTTGGGATGTTTCATTTTAAATTTTTGATGTCCCCATTTAGTCAAAAAGTTTAAAATATTGTATTTAAAAAGGGTTCACTATTAAAAGTTGATAAAAGTGCAATACTGAAAATGAATTTGTTCTTGCATTATATCTAAGAAACTCATAATATGGATTCTAAAATTATAAGGATTATATAAAGTTTAAAATTTAGATAATACTATTCATAACCTCTTTTGAATGGATTTTTTTTTGTAAGTCATGGTGTGATTGAACTCAGTGTTGCGTGTAGTGAAAGTTATTGAATTGATTTGAAGAAATAACACACTATAAAATCTTGGGGTGTTACATTCTCCCCTCCTTCAATAAATTGCGTCCTCGCAATTTGAAATTGTTCTTCGAAAATAAAAGGTTGAAAATAGAAAATATATTTGTGGGAAAACCCACATCGGAAATTGGGTTACTAAAATTTAGTCTTAATATGAGGAAAAGAGAAATCAAAGGGTCACCACCAAATTATGATCTCGATTAGGAGAACATTGGTGGAAATTGGAGACATATAATCGGAGGAAAAACGTAAATATTTATAGGTAGTGATTGAGGTCATCAATCACAAACAAGTATAAAATTAAGGTCCTTAAATTCATCAATCTATGATGAATTTAAATACCATCGGTTCAACAAAACATAGGGTATTAGGATAACACATTTTTGACGTTTCAAAATATCCTAGTTGAAATCCCACATCGAAAAATGAATTAATGAGGCCTCTATTTAAAATAAAGAGTGGAAAGTATGAAGATTACCGAAAATAACACATACTAGGGTTCCATGTAGGAAAATATGGATATGGAGGAGAAATCTAACCATCAATTATCTGATGGAGAGTGGTAGAGAACATGGCTATGAAAAGGCCAACAATCCCAAAGCCAAAAATTAGTGATGATTTAAGGTACCATCTAGGAAAACATTTTTGTTCTAATTTCCTTTTATTAATGTTGAGGAATTTATTTATGAGATTGGCTAAGATCATAAGCAGATATACTTACTTTATAATCAGAGTTTTATCCATTAATAAGTTTCTACCACAAACTCATCTTTCACTCTAAAAGATAATAGAATGTAATTTTTTATTTATTTATACTATTCGTATAGGGTTCCAAAATAAATGAATTTATAATTCATCTACCAGATCTTTAAAAAAAACAACATTATTTAATCCAGGACATCTCATGGGCCAGTGGTAGGTGATACACCCTTGTCTCCCTTCAGTTGCGGGTTCAAGTCTCGCAGCCTTGCCGGACGCGACGGGTTGCCGCCGAACCTCCGGGTTTTCCTTTTATGGTAATCCAAAATAATCCAAACTAGAACTATCCAAAATACTTCTATCCAAACTCACAGTCCAACATTTATAAGGAAGGTAAACATAATATAGATCCTTTTTACCCCGCAATTGCATATGAATACCTTCATCTTGTATTCTTTTAATAAACTGAAACATCTTGAATTACCATATTCCTTATTGATTACATTCATGCTCCCCTATTCCATATAGAATGCTGGATATACTTCATTAATCCAAAAATGTTTTAAAACCCAACAATGATGGAATATACAAATCATTAATCAGCTTCAAGGTAGTCAATAATATCCAATATAATTTATCCAAATCAATCATGTATTATTCTAAAATCACCACCTCGGTATCTGAACCATATTATGGTTTATCTTTCTCTCAACCATATATTTTCCAAACATTTAACCTGCTACTGAGTCACTTTTCTTTGTTCCACACCATCTCAAGTCCTTAATGAAATAGTACTGCAGTACAATCCTTATATACTCCATAATTATTATAACAAGTACATTGTTGATACAACACTCAATTGACATAATCAACATAAGAACTCTAATCATTCCTCTTCATCTGTGGTAGTATCATAACTTGATTATTATCCAATAACATCATTTGCGGCATAGTATGATGACTGGGACATAGGTTCGCGTAGTGTCCAAACTCCTTGCAAATGAAGCATTGTACATTTGAAACCATTTTCTTACCCTTGCAGTCACGTACTTTGTGCCCTTTTCCTCCACACTTATAACAAACTCTCATTCCTTTCAGGCAAGTTCCAGGGTGTTTCTTTCCACAGTTACCACATATGAGAAAATTCTTCTTTTCCCTCTTCCCTTTATCCATCTTTCTTTCTTCCATCCTTTTCTTCTCTTGCTTCCCTTCAAAGCCATAGGACTCAGTAAACTCTTTACTTATCTTATCAACACATGATATTATTTCTTCATATGATGATAATACATGGGAGGCTATTTCTCTTATAAATTCTAGCTTAAGACCATGAAAGATATGATCCTTCCTTCTCTTTGAATCATGTGTATTTCTGGAGTTCTAATTCCTTCTACTGGGCGCCATTTCTATACCATGGCATAAACTAGATCAGTTTATGAATCAAAACACATAATCCCATACTTATAAAACACTTAACATAAATTGAACTATTTATGGATATAATCCATAATCATAAAAATGTTTTCTTTGAGGAAGTATATACTCATAAACCCTTCATAATGATTTGTAAAGAAAATGAGAGTTATCCTAAGCATATCCCCCGGGAGTGTCGTAACCAAGAGTGCAGCAAGGCCCGTTGTCGTGCACCAGTTTCCGTTCGAGTCTAGCTCAAAGCGGTGTTTTCGGGTTTTACCCCTAGGTACATCTGTGCCAGAGCCGCCTCTACCTGCTCGTATCCAGACAGGGATGTATTGCTCGGAAAACTCACAAAATCTATATAATACCAAAATTCTAGGAAGTTCTTCTATACTAATCCTCAAAGTTCATCTTAGGTATACGTGCTCTAATCAGAGTTTATCTAAATCTAGCTTCCAAAGTTTGTACTAAACTTCCTATGATACCAACTGTAACGCCCCGACCCCAGCTACCCAGAGTCGGTGCATTACTTCATAACATTGGCATGATCACAAGAAAGATCAAATCTTGAAAGACCGATTGGTTTAGTAGCCTTGGAAACACTAGATATATTCATAAGTTTTACATTACATCATAAAATGAAAAACTAATACAACAACATAATGTTTCCACAATCCACACTATTAACCCCTCATAAAATCCCTGCAGGTCATTCATAACTTACTTCTTCACATCCTGGGAAAAATAAAACATAGAAAAGGGGTGAGCTCAAATGCCCAGTAAGGATAACAATATAGCGGAAATTTTCATAAATAAGAATAAACATTTAAGGCAATGCATTACTAGAACAAAAGCCTTTTAAACTTTAACTTCAACATGGTATGGCAAAATTAAAATGAAATAATGCCATTTACTTATTCACATGGATATTCTACTAATCGAATAATCACATGCAAAAATCAATAACCACTTTCATAATGTTGGAATGCATAATGCCAGACTATCATAACCACATAGTCAAGGCCTCATGCCAAGACTACAAATAAGATTTTTTCAAGGCCTTATGCCAAGACACTAGTTTGTCTCATGAGACCTACCGATGCATCGAGGAGCTATAGCGGGCTCCACCCGTCACTTATTAAGTCCAATGCATTCCCATATGAAAAGGTTTAAACATAACATAAACATTCGTATTAAAACTAGCATACGAAATGTCAATAATTTCACCATAAACTATGAATGGTATAAAAATAGCACATCCACAGTCAAACATATCACAAAACCTTCAATACAATATAGAAGTTTTGTATCATAATAAATCAACTTCAAATAATCTTAAAATCTATCAAAGGATGTTGACATAGATGAAATCAAAATTCTTTTTAAAGAAGTATCTCCTTTTATTTTGAAATCATTTAAGATCCATATAAAATAAAACATTTTCTTTGAAAATATTCTTATAAGCTTGTATGGAAAGCTTCGACGATTTTATAACGGCGGAAAATAACCGCACCCGCCGTATAAGTTAAAAAAAACATTCTTACCTCAATTCTGTCGAAAAGGTTAAAAAGGACCTTGTTTTGAAAACGATGGAAAGATTCATTTATAAACCTCTTATAAAAAGTCAAACAAGGGTATAAATGACTTTAACCCATATTCTTGTAAATAGTAAAAATGTTTTGAAATACATTTCGAAGAAACATGGATGTGGATGATAAAGAGGTCCCAGAAGATTATTACGTATAATACAACCTCGGATAATGAAGAGATTGTGAAATAACCCTTACCTTGTAATTTTCCTTGGTTGGGGTAGGTTAACCTCCTGTATAATAGTGAAATAATTGTTACTAAATTATACAAGAATCATATACATTAATATGATATCATATATGATCTTTTAATATTGATTTGATAATAATATCTTAGTATTATCGCCGTTTCGGGTGTTAACTTACTCATTTTCTTTATATGTTTTGTTACATAAGTCATGTTTGTTGTATCTTATTCATATCCAGAATGATATCAAGTCCTTAAACATCATTTTTAAATCATTAAATGATAATTATACTTGAATGGATACGATGGAGAATGAATCTCATCGCGTTCGTGGAGACGGTAGTCCGTACGTACGCACGAACGCTATTTAATTTTTATTTTAAAAGAATCGAATCCAAATGATACATAGGTATATTACTATTCCAGTATAATATAATATTTTATATATGTTACTTAAGTTCATTAACACCATCCTTTATACGTTCCATGTGTGGTATGAATGAGTCATATCATTTTAAGGGGGCGGTAGTCCGCACTTCCTCAAATGAAATTATCGTATGTATATACAACATGAAACGAATAATGGTATGAAATAAAATGGAATTACAGAAGCTTATATATAAAATATATATCATTAATATCATATTTAATTACAGTGCCATCATAATGGCCACCATGAGAGGCGGTAAGATGTATTTGAACAATCATCATTTCGTGAGGCGTTAGTTTGCCATCCACAGAAACATTATGTTCATCATCCATTAGATGGAGTTGTGTGTATGTGTAGTTTGAATCCTTCTTATAACAACATCCTAGTATATTGAGGATACTGGTGTTGTTACAAAAGAAAGGAAATAAAAAGAGTTTGGGGTTGAAGAAGCAAAATAAATGAAAATAATTTAAGAGAAATCGTTACCTTTAATTTAGGTAACTCACTTTGGTTGGAACCAAAGGACTTGTTGAAATGCTTTCTGCCTAAGGGGAAACTTCAAGGAGGAGTAGAGGGATGTGGGGAGCTTAGTTGGGCAGAGTTTGGACGAGCCAAGTGGCTTGAGAGGTGTGAGGAATGAGTAGAAGTGGTCTCCTTTTATAAGGGAGAGGAGGGGCTCTTTAGGAAAGAGTGAAAGTATTACTTTATAATATAATTATATTCGGTTTATAATGGTCCAAAAATCATTGAGGTCTAAGATAAGATGACTAATATTCTAAATAACATCAACCAATAAGAATTGGACAGGTTTTAGATAATATTTTAATCATTATAATATTATTTATTTCAATGATTTATTAATGAGGTAAACATTGCATCATTATTGTGTCATTTATAATTTAACTTATTTGATGTCTAAAAATTATAAATAAAATATCATAATGTAGGAAATCTTTTTAGCTTTATAATGAATATTTATAATCGAAAATCCAACATGTATAACCCTATGTAAAAATTGTTCTTCTAAAATATGTAAGCTTATGCCATTTTTATTTTTATTTTAACTTTATTAATATAATGTGTCCCTACCACATACAAGTGGCTCCAAGGGGTCCCCAAATTGACCCAAGGATGCTCATGGTCGGGTATGTGTCCACCAATAAGGTTAGGACACGTTTTAGGGTAACTTTGTATTATTATAATATTATTTGTTTAACCCTTATTTACCGGATTTACCCTTTAACCATGGTAAATAAAATATTTACCACAGTAACTATTCAAAATGTCTAAAAATAAAAGTTACCTATTTACACAATTTGAACATCCTGATTCCAAATATGGAATCCATTTTCCTAAATTCAAAACACAGAAGTGGCAGAAATTAATTTAAAATTAATTCCCGCTGTCAAAACAAAAAGCGTGTTTTTAAGAGGTAATAACTATCAAAAGATTGACACTTGTTTATGTTCGGTTTAATTGTAAAATTATGTCCAATGACCAACATTATATTAAATGGTAAAAATATATTCTAAATATACTTTAAAACCACTCAAAATCACAATTTATCACTATTAATTATTTTGATTTAAAAAGTTGTTTTTAATTAAAATTTAGAAATTTTCACTATTCATCAAAATATGAAAGTTATCCGAAATGTACCAAAATTTCACCTTAGGCTAAATTCGATATTCCGAATCCAAAGATGAAGTCCATTTTAAAATATCAAATATATATAATTTTAAAAAGTAGGTATTACTATTCATAACGGCTAGTTTGATTGGTTGTGGTGTGTGTTAAAACTCAAGGTTGCGTACAACACACGCTACTGTATTATTCAAAGAAAGTGTACTGTGGAAGCTTGGGATGTTTCATTTTAAATTTTTGATGTCCCCATTTAGTCAAAAAGTTTAAAATATTGTATTTAAAAAGGGTTCACTATTAAAAGTTGATAAAAGTGCAATACTAAAAATGAATTTGTTCTTGCATTATATCTAAGAAACTCATAATATGGATTCTAAAATTATAAGGATTATATAAAGTTTAAAATTTAGATAATACTATTCATAACCTCTTTTGAATGGATTTTTTTTGTAAGTCATGGTGTGATTGAACTCAGTCTTGCGTGTAGTGAAAGTTATTGAATTGATTTGAAGAAATAACACACTATAAAATCTTGGGGTGTTACACATTAACCCAGTTAAAATCCCTTATTGATTGTTATAGGAGGAAATTTTTTTATCTTCTCTTGATGTTACCTGATACACTCTTGTGTGATAATGGTATTACCATAAGATTATATATGGATAGGACTAGGATCAAGTTAGAACATTTACCTCACAGCTGACATGTTTAGTTCCCAGAGTGGTTGAACTAGAGAGATATAAGGTCTTGAATCTAGTAGTAGGATTCTTCTTAAATATATTTACCAAGTATTTTTCTTGGTTACCTTATAATCATGAGGTTTATTTTTCAATCGATCAAGTACCAATAAATTATCTGATTTAGATTTTTTCATATCATATAACATTGAAAAAGTTGAGAAAATCGAAATTTTACCTTGAGGATATGGATTCTAAGGGTTTTATTTGACCAATTACTTCTCTTTGGGGTGATATAGTTATCTATTCTAAGAAATATTATGGAATTATATTCCTTTTCATATATTATTGATAGTTTAATCAAGTAACTATTAATAATCATTACTCATTACCTTAAATTAATGAATTGTTTGACCAATTTAGAGGTAATAAATGATTTTTAAAGATTTATTTTTGATCAGGGTGTCATTATATTTAGTTGATACCTTAATATATTGGAAAAAATATATTTCCAAAGTCTATTTAAGAATTTTTAATATTTTTTCATGCTCTTTATCTTGAAAAATGTGTTCATGGTTTTCATGTATCTCATAAAAATCGATATTTATACTTGTTCTATTAGTATTTTTGGATGACATACTAGTGTAATAGTGAACCCAAGAAGAACATGTAAAACATTTTCATGTGGTTTCAGGAATTTTAAGGGAGTATAATATTTATGAGAAACATTAAAATGACTTTTCTAAAGTTTAGAAGTTAATTTCTTGGATGGAATTATAACTGATCTTGAGTAATTATAAGTGATAATGTTTGGGGAAGTTCCTAAGAACATATTTTAGATTTAATTTTTTGAGGGATTATAGGATATTGCTATCATTTCATTTGAGGATTTTTCTATATGACTACTCTTATGAACTCTCTCACAAAGAAAGGAATGAAGTTCACCTGTTCGGTGTAGTGTGAGGTGAATTTTTAGGAATTGAAGAAGATAATTACATTATCACATATCCAAATTTTTCTATAATAAAGTAAAATCTTTGAGTTATATTGTGATAATTATTCGATTCATCTAGGGTGAATGTCGATTCATGATCATTGTGTGGTGACCTATTTTTTGAGGCCATTAAAACTGCATAAAAGGAATTATCCAACCCATGATTTGTAGTTATATGTTGTGGTGTATGCTTTAAAAAATAAGAGAAATTACTTATTTAGTAATTAAATTGTGGGGTATATCAACCATAATAGAAAAAAGTATATCTTTTTTCTTAGTGAACTTAATATGAGGTTGCATTAATGGGGTAAGTATCTCTAGTCCTTTGACTTTGAGCTTCTCTACTCTCTAGTAAAGGTCAATGTTATAGTTCATTCCCTTATCAGAAATAAAAAACTCAGAGGTAGGATGAATGGAGGGTTATTTATATTTTAACTTTCCACCATTTGTATATCTTCAAATATTAGAGTAAAATATATTTGTAACCTATCGATCATAAGTCATTGGTGGTTTAAAGGGTGAAGGGTACTCAGATCTCATACTCGGAATGTATTATCATTTGAGAGAGACTCTATGACGAGGTGATCCTGGAAGGATAGTTTCAAGATTATAGTTATTTTTATTATGTCCATAGAAGATTTTTGGTCCTTATAAATTTTTTGGAAGAGGTTATTAGTGAGTATCATTCCTCTCAATGTGTTGTAAACCCAAGGGTTTCCAAGATGTATAAGGATATATGTAGGAAGCTATGGTGTCCTGGAATGAAGCATGAGATTATAGGATTCATGTACAAATTCATTATATATCAATATTTATCATTAAAAAATAGCTAGTTTGTTTCAACCATTACCTATAATAATATGGAAATGGGATAAATCACTACAGGTTTTGTAATGATCTTACCACACTCCCTAAAATAAAAATACAGTATGGGAAATTATGGATCACCAAACCAATACTACTCATTTTCAACCTATTCAGTAGGTATTATTTATGGGTGATTTGGGAAATCTCTTTGTTTTAAAGATTGAGAATGTTTTAGGGGTGTTGGTTAGAAAATTCTTGGGATGGGGTCCAAGTTTAATGTCCCATTCTTTTTCAAGGATTGAAAAAATATATCAGTACTTAGGTGAAACTAATTATAACTTATCACCCTAAATTATTGGTCAGATTAAGAGGGTCATTTCCATTCTATAGGATATGTTATGATCCTTAATACTAGACTTTGGTAGATTTTTTTAGGATGATTTACCAATTATGGGGTTCACCAATAATAATAGTAATCAATTTCCTAGTAAGGTGGCTCCATTAAAGGAAATCTATGTAAAACCATGTAATCATATACTTTGTTGAATATAGATTAGGAAATCCTCATTTATTATTCCTATAATGGTGTAATAAACTATAGAACTGGTGAAATGGATTTGGAAATGGCTGAAAAATATTAACAGTTTCCAAAATTATTTCATTGACTATAGGTGATTTTGTAATTTTGATTTGGTGGCTCTATATTCCTATAAGTATCTACTAAATTGGTTCATTAGATTATAGAAAAGTGGGGAAACCCCACTCCTTAATTTTTTGAACCCTTAAAAATACTATATCATATTAGAGAACTAGAATGTCTATTATATTAACCTCCTCAATTTAGTGAAATTCATGAAATTTCCCATGTTTCATAACTATGGAATCTTTCCCCTCTATCTACTCATGTTATTCATCAAAATGATGTGGAATTGGAAATGAATAGTTCCTTTATAAAACAACCTATTAATATTATTGATTTAAGCATGGAAATTTAATGAGGGTGGTTCATTACCATGGTATGAGTATATTGGTAGCATGTTAATCATTTATAAGGGGATTGGGAACATGAATTTAAAATGAGAACCTAGTTTCCAATCCTACTCCCTTTATAAGCTAGTTGAAGCTTTTTGAGGATGAGAAGTCGATAGTGGGGAGGTTGTAAGACATGTATTTTTTCAAGTTATCTACCTTTTTAAACTTTGGCCTC
The DNA here is from genome assembly GCA_963277665.1 of Viscum album. Classification (NCBI taxonomy): domain Eukaryota; kingdom Viridiplantae; phylum Streptophyta; class Magnoliopsida; order Santalales; family Viscaceae; genus Viscum; species Viscum album. Next base: position 1,818,379,775 of record OY728156.1, read on the forward strand.
TATTTTTTTTATTGGTATATAGTTTATTTAGGGGTATAGATGGAGAGAATATTAAAGAATGGGGAGAGATAGTAGAAGTACCCAAGGTGTTGTAAGAGCGCCAGGTACTGGATGGTTTGGAACTGGGTACCCAATCATCCCAAGTTAGATATAGAGGTTCTATTTTTTCCACTAAGTAATTAGTGGGTTTTTACTAGGTGTGCAATAGATATTAAGTATTTTGTTTATAATTAAGGTAAAATGGTGTCCTAAACCCAAAATTAACCCCCATTTCATCCCAAACTCAATAATTTCATATAATTTACCATCTATTAAAGAATTTTAGATCCCCTCCTCCATTTACTCTCTAACCCCTTCAACCTATTATTTTATTTTTAACTATATTCATCACCAAGGGGTCATGGGATTCCATTTTACTAATTGTATGGTAGGGTTTATCTTTTTCTAATAATCTATTTCATTTATAGTAGTTCCATGAATCCTTAACGCTCCATATTATTCTAGGGTTTATATTTCAATTTATACTTGGATCGAACATCCAATATGTGGTAGCATAAGTTTGTAATAAATGATCCTAAGATAAGGATATTCTTATATCCATTAGATTTATATTTTTTATTTTATTAATGAGACAAATCCATTTTTTCTTACCCAAGGTTTATTGAATCCATCAGTGGTGGAATATATTCTCTCCCAGCCTTAGGTCTTCACATACACATAGGATCAAGTGGGTAATCCTATTCACTTTCTATCATACTATCATAGTTTGGATATTACAAGGGATTGGGGTAGAGATATAAATGAACCAAAATTAGATTTCATTAAAAAATATTTAAATACAAATGATTTTCCTAAGTTTGAACTAAGAATGGTCATTCCTTATTGATTCTTGAAAACTTATTCCAAGAATGTACTTAATATTTGTGAAAATTTTATCTTGAAATGGGTTTCCTCATATATTTAATATTGATTCATAATATGATATGAACTGCTTCTTATAAAACCTTTACACTAGGTTTCCATTTTATTAAATTTTTAAGCATAACCACTTCAATACTTTTTGGGTAATACTTGGAGATAAGAACCAATTATCATGTTTTTATCATGTGGTGCCTTTTTATTTACCATGATTATGGATTTTTTATGTTTATTCATATATATAGCATGGTTTTGTCTTTTATTTATCTATCATATATATATAGGTGTCAATCCTTTTCTTACAAGTTTCAACTCGAAGCATGTGTATTGATTTATCATTTGGAATTTTCATATACATATGATATGTTCCACCCTAAGAGGAGAGAGGATTTGTTTAGAGGAGGGATATGTATTTCTATATAATTTATATATATATATATATGTATGTATGTATGTATATGTATACATTCCTTCCTAAAATAACATGAGTGACCTCCTAGGTGAGTGTGTTATATATTTATATGTATTTCTTCATTGTGAGAATATAGTGTCACTTGGGGTAGATGATTACTGATGTGTGTGTGTGGGTGCATGCACACACACACACTAACTTCTATAGAGTATGATCTTTAATTAACATCCTTGATGGTTAGATCCCTCATAGTGGATAAGCACCTCGCCTAGATTATGAGATTGTATTGAGGTAGGTTTGGATGGTGTGGATGAAAACTTTAATATACCATTAAAACATGTGTGATGTTGTTTAATTGATTATAATGTCTTCATATTTATAATGGTCACTTGTTAGTTATAATTTATTTATGAACCATTATATTTTCTTTTTATATACATACTTTTTAATACTGCATTGCACACTTGGATTCGTGATAGATAGGTTGAGGTTCGGTGGTGACTTCCATGGTGTACAATGTAATCAAACCATAAAAATGTTCACTTAATAGTGCATATAGACCTTATTATATGTGATTTAGGTAAATTCAAAGAACCTACACATGAGGTTTGGTGGTATTAGATCATGGGTGGATCATATACATGTAGTTTAGAATTGGGAAGAACATTTGTTGAGTTTTTGGTAAATGTATGAGGTGAGAACACAAGGTATCCAGGATGTTTACTTATAAGGTTCCCACATGGGACTTACCTATTTATCTCCTTAGGTAGTGTTTGGTTTACACAATTTTTGTATTTTTGTTTTTTGTCTAGTTACCCTATTATAGTGTCTTATATGGATTTTTTTTGACTTTTTATGCATTGAGTTTAATTTCTTATAGATTATGTGATATATACTATCTAGGTACCCCTAAAATATTGGTATTCTAATTTTATTTTTATTTAGGTATTAAATTTCTATATACAAGTCAAGGCCATGCTAAATTTTTAGTGTGAATATTTGGGTAGATTTATCAAAATTTGGAAAGAGTAAAACATTTCTTACTTGTATGACGGTTATCCCTTAGTATTTACACAGGCATCTAATGATTGAGAGGTATACCTGAGGTGTTTTGATTATGTGATATGAGTGTCATATAGGTTTTTAGGTCATAGATGTTATGAAAATTATAGAGGGATTAAACTCTAGTTGATTCATATTTTTTTCTATCAATATGGATATTTTTAAATGGAATTAGTTGTACTTGTTATTTTTGAAGAATTATTTGAATTATATAATTCAATTAATCTAAATGGTGGTATGATAGGACAAGATCAATATATTGATGATTTTATTATAATGGTAAGACCTAACATATTATATGTTCTCTTGATAATAAAATTTCATTTTTTCTATACTCAAAATAGTAAAAAAATGTTCCAATCTTTTAAAAGATATACATAGAAAATTTGGTCACAATTTTTTGTAGGAATGTGAAAAATATTAATGTGTCAATTGATATGTGGGTTAAGTAAACCCTAGATTAAGGCACCAGTAACTGAGACTGTGGCATTATAATTTTTTATCTAATTAAAAAAACATGAAATGTTTTTATATATTCAACTTGCATGGTAGTATCTGGTCTAAAGGATTTTAGGTTTACAATGTTGCATCAATTTATAACTTATCTAACCAATAGTTGGATAGAGACTAAATTTATCCACAAATGATATATAGTGTTAGATGATAAGACATTTCATGTATTAATATTTAATTATTATAAAATTTTTGACAAGAGTAATTTTGAAATTTATACTATAAATTTTTCTTTTCTAATTCAATTAGCTAAGTTAACAAAAATAAATAATGATTTGATAATTTAATATTATCAATGAAAAATTTGAAGATACAATTTTATAGAACTTATAGAAAAAATAAGTCTGAATTTCCATTAAACATTAATATTTAGTCCAAATTTTAGATAGTGTAAAGTTTAAAATGTAAAATTCCATCAACTTTAATCTAAATAATAATCTCTTACACAACTAACAATATTTCACCACTTTAATCTAAAAATTGTGTAAAATACAACAATTTTCTTTTCAAATAAACTCCTATATTAAAATTATATCCTAACTAAGGTTTATTCCTAAAAAATATTACAATTAATAAATATTATAGTAAAAACATTAACTTAAAGACTTATAAAATAAAAAAATGATAATTGCATTGACAGCAAACTTTGTTACAAAGAAATCACTATACTTTCTCAACTTTTAGTCAAATCCTTATAGTCATATAATAATTTTAGTAAAAAATATAAAATATAAATACATGTATCTAGTAAAAAATATTATAGAAATATCATACTATTGTTATAGAGGGTATAACTAATGGTTTTATATTTACTCTACAGGCCTTATACTTCATTTTATTTATACATCATTTCTCACAATAAGAACCATTTTAATCCTATTTCATTTTAAAGTAGCATATTTATCAGATTTATGATGACTTCAAGACTTTTTTTCAAATTGTATGCATATTTTTATAATTTTAGCTTCCTTTAAAAAATTATATGTGGAGAACCAACCTGGAAGTTGTATTGGGCCTGACAATCCATCATTACCAATCCTATTTCCATCTAATCTAGTTATAAGTAGTGTTTTTCTTTGACTTGTTTTTTATCAGCCTCTAAAAGAATATAAATGCCTTAAAATAGGTCAATAGTTTGTGAATTTCTCATCTACCTCTTCATAACTTATATTTAGAGATTGGATTTCTTATCTTGTCCATAAAATCATTTCAATACATGGAATCAAAGAATCCCAACATATTAAAATTTTTGGGAACAAAAAATTACATTTCTGACATAACCATCATATAAATACCAAAATTCTCCCTCAAAACCCAACATCCCATTGAAATAAGAGAATAAAATTTGAAATTTATGAATAGATTTCACAAAAGATACCCATGCCAATTAATATTATTTTTGGAGACATTTTTAGAGTGTACCTATTAACTACTTGGATCACCAAAGGACAATAGGGAAAAAATTTGAAAAAGTTTTTATTTACATTAAAATTCAAACTACTTATCTTGATAACAATTCTTATCCAGAACATATTCAAACTACTTGAAAAAATAATAACACCCAAGATATAATGGACATATTCCTTAAAAAAACATTGAAACTTTCACTCAATGATGTGCTAAATATCCCTAATATTAACACATCCTTCATAAATCAATGTTTTGATTTTTATTTTAAAACATATATTTTATACAATATATTATATTTACATTCACCATACTCATATCACACAATTTCCTCCTCCACCTTGAAATCATTTAAAGTATTATAATAAAATATGAAATATTTAAACCTAGAAAGAAAAAATAATCATCATTTATCAAATTTATTAAGTGTTTTATACAATTTTCATTAAATTTCCTATGTGAAGAAGATGATGAGTTTTTAGGAGTACCTTAGAAACATATTTTTCCAGGACATCATCTTGACCTATAAATAACAAAACAAACTATGTTCAAGACCCTTTAATTGATAAAATAAACATCTTTTCAATTAGTTTGAGAGGGAAACCTTACATGACCCATAAGCCCCAAGAATTATATGTCCCGAATGCTTAGATAATGATGGATTGAAATACAGAGCTAAAATTTCTTAAGACACTCATGGGCTCCAATAATTATCCAACATATTGTTAATATTATATGTATTTTACATAATTAATTAACCATGTTATTGATAAAATAAATTTTTTCACATAATCCAATTATTTTATTCCATCTGACCAAGATTCTTATTTAATTCATTTATTTATGTGATTGTGATAAGGCATCCATAAAATAAATAACCATGAATAGGATAGAATAAATTGTTTGGCATGATCATAATATTTATCTATTGGTTTGTTTGTTGAGTGAATAAAAAAACCATTAAACCCAAGTGAAAAACTTCTTAAGTCAGTCTTGGCTCAAGTTGCAATATTACACCTCTATAATGTACATCACATTGGTTGGATTCACCTCAATACCATATTTAATTGACCGCATATACCTAATAGATTTATTATTTCAATGAATTTACTTCACTCACAGGTGAATAGAACTAGAAAGGGAGTTTACATAAAAGAAACTATAGGCACACTAGCCCTTACATAATAAGGTGGTAGGGATGACACATATACCAATATTTTAATTTTATAATAATAATTTTAAAAGACTTATGAAATAATTAAATTAAAATAAACCACATATACACACAAGTCAGTCTAAGCTCATGATCATCCACACATGAAATGAATACGCATTTATCAAACTGCCTTTTATTTCATTTTTTCTTAATAAATATCGAAACATGATCAAAGAAATTAATTATATTTATTAATTAACCAATTCATTTATATTAATTTTTCATCCAAACTTTCCTTGATATTCCCAACCAAAATAAATTTAAATTAATTAAATTAATTAATTTTATTTAAAATTAATTAACTACATAATGTGTACTAGGGAGGAAACATGGCATGTTCCTATATAAAATACCTAACATGGTCATTTTCATGTGTTATGTACTCACATGGAATTTATAATACATGGTATATTACATAATTACACAGTGTGTATTGTCAATAAATTACACATGGACACATATTAATTATGTGGTGTGTATTGATTTTAATGTATGTGGAGTACATGGTGTGTGATGACCATACATAATGTTTAGTTCCTAAAATTATTAGGAAATTAATTAAAATTTTAATATATATATATATATATATATAACTTATCATATGACATGTATTGATAATAAATTAAACACAAACATGTGTAGATTAGTTTTAAAGGAATAATATATTAATTTTAGTTTTCTATGTAAACAGGTAAGATACGTGGTGTGTATAAGAAAGATGCATGCCATGTATCACTCTTCATCATATATCCATGACACATGCCTAGGGACTACACATATTTCTCAGTCATAGACATTAAAGAGATATATAGTGTGTGGGGGAGTTACACATCATGTGGCCTCTGAGTTATATAGTTTCTATCACATGAATTATGTATAAATACATGATGTCCCTTTGACTCTATGTTTTATTCCATGAAAACACATAGACTACATGGAGTTTAATCTAAAAAATCATGTGTTGGTCTATCCTAGTCAACATATGGAATGTATTAGTACATGTCATGTGTATTTATTTTATGATAACATAGATTTCTCATGATCCGTACTAGTGACATGTACACTGATACACAACATGTACCAACGGGATTCACATCATGTAATATTTTATTATCTAGATGGAATTATTGTCATCTTTATATGGGTTCTTAGGATGTTATTCATATATTATTGACACATTTTTTATTATATGATTGAGATAAAAGAATAACAAGATAGGATATCAACATTTATATTTTAAATAATTAATTATAGAAATTAAAAACTAATGGTAAATGTATAAATTAATCAATATTTAATAAATAATTATGAATTTGAATGTGACCGCTCTAATACCACTTATAGGTTCGGGGAGAAATGGAAGTGGATATTTGGGTAAGGCTAAGATCGTCTTTTATTATAATCAATTGATTATCCGAATTGTATATGACAAAATTTTCATGACTAATAAAAAAAGAAACCCTTGAAAGAAATTTGGGGCCAAGAGTGGATTTATTTCACTTTCAAATTATAATTAATTTATTAGAAAAAAAATCCTTTGATTAAGGGATTCTTTCTCTGAAGAAGTGGTTGATCATCCTAACTCCATTCAATTTCTTTGTTATTTCTCTTTGAGGATCCAAGTATAGAATCCATCTAACGATAATCCACATGTGTTCCCTTGATCTCAAAGAATCATTGATAATACTTTGGGTGATATCATGGAAGTCTCGATCATCTTTTGCTTCTCCTATCGATCTCTACCATGATCCCTTTAGTTAGGAAGAATCAGTTATGATCTCTCTCGTTGGAGAGGCTGGAGGAGAAGAGTCACTTCTCTCATTTTTGAGAGAAACCCTAGAGACATTCCTTTTTTGGAGATAATTATATATGGTAGAGAATTTTGTTCATAATAGATTGTATCTACAATGGATTATATATAAAATGTTTTTTATTTGTAACGGATTGTGTCTACAATGGTTTATTTCTAAAATGAATTGTATCTATAATAGTGTGGATATACAACAATTTGTATCTATAGGGTTTTTTATCTACCACATTTTATATCTGAAATAGATATAACCAGTTATTTATGTGCCTGTATATAGGGTTAAAATATTTATTAATTACACATAACCCCTTAATAATGTATTTAACCCATAAATTTCTTCATTCCATGAAAAAATAATATTATTATTATTTTCTTCATGGCATGTGATAGCCCACACAAAGATAAAAAATATTTTACAGTCTAGTAAATAAATATTTATCACCAGACCCAATACTTGGTTTTCTCATCCTTCTAAATATTTATTGAAACCCAAATAAATATATAAATAAATATTATTCATTCAAAAATACATAAATAAATATTATATTCACTTTTTAGTGAATAAATATTTATTTAATATTTATTATCAATAAAATATTGAATAAATATTATTTTTTAGTTAGGAAAAATATATATTTATTCCAAATTTTAAATATTAATAATATTAAATTAAAATTAATAGAAACACTAAGTGTTTTACCCTCTAGGATTATTCCTCAATGACATTATGAAAACTGAGCTAAAGTATAATATTTGTGTCTAACAGTACATAAAATCACCCATGAGGAAGAAGTCAATGTCGAAAACATAATGACCACTAACGAATTCTTACCATTTAATATAATCCATTTGTCTTGATATCTCATAAAGTGAGTTTCATACCAATTTCATCAACCCATATATTTGATACATATTTCTTTAACATCCTAAAATGAACTCATCCACACACTATGTCCATGGAGTTTAGATTTATAGTCTCATTCCAATAAAAGGGTTGAGATATAAACTTATAGAAATATGGAAGAAACAAATCCTTTATCAACTTATTCATTAATAGAAAACTGCTCTTGATGCACCCAACATACCCAAATCCATCGTGAACATATAGTGTCATGGTTTATGGAAATACATCTAAGTACACAACTTGTGATATACATTAATAATAATCTTAAAGTCTAAAGATCATTACACTCAGTCGTGGATAGGTATATTAAATGGCATGCAAACATGTGGAATTTTTACTAGTGGGTTTATCCTCATAATCTTCAGTCTTATATATTACTAAATGTGAACTTCATGATATCTGTTGATTCTCCTTTCCGTCATATAGTCTAACGTCTGAAAAAGGGAAATACCTTAGTCCAAATTGATTCATCCTTTGAAGAAACATAAAAAATCGACAAAGGGATGAACAAGGAGAACATTGCCCATAGGTCTCACAAGTTCCCTCATGGTCGTGCAAGTACACTTGCGCGCTGCCTAGTGGTCGTGAAAGTATACTTGTGTGCCGCCTCATGGTCGCCCAAGTGACTTGTGTTAAGTCAATAAGGTTTTCCTTATGACTTTTCCATTCCTTCTTGTTTTGAAAATCACAAACACCTTATACTTAAGTAAATATTATTTTTACCCCCATAAGGAAAATTTACTTCTTTAAGGAAATATACCTTAACCTAGATTTTCTTATACATAGCAATATTATTCTTAAATTCAAAAACCAGATTCATAACCAAATTTTTGGAGCCATATAATGAAAAGATTTGGAGCATTCTATTTTTAGGATCCGAATTCTGGATGTGATCTGTAATATAGTTCTAAACTGAATTCTAGACTCTGAAATCTGAAGAAGTTCGACTCTGAACTCTTAAGTAGTTCGACTCCAAACTCTTTAGTAGTTCGACTCCGAACTCTGAAGAATTTCGACTCTAAACTCTTAAGTAGTTCAACTCCGAACTCTTTAGTAGTTCGACTCTGAACACTGAAGAAGTTCGACTCCGAACTCTTAAGTAGTTCGACTCCGAACTCTCAAGCAGTTCGACTCTGAACTCTTTAGTAGTTCGACTCCGAACTTTTAAGCAGTTCGACTCCAAACTCTTAAGAAGTTCGAATCCAAACCTTTTAAGCAGTTCGACTCCGAACTCTTAATAAGTTTGACTCTGAATTCCTATAAAACAGAATCTGAACATTTCTTAACATAGACTCCAAACTTCATCATTGGTTAGACTCCAAACTTTTGACTTGCTTACACTCCGAACTTTTGATTAACCTTTACTCACATATGCTTTGTTTCAAAACGATGTCGTGCATTCAGTTATACATAGCTTGTTATAAAATGATGACGTCTATTCTGTTTCTAATTAACCGTTGGTTGAGTTACACGTGTACAGGTCCCTCCGAGTTTCATGGAAAATATGACCATTGGAGGAGGGAGCTGACCGTTGGAAATTTGCCTATAAATAGGAGCTCATTTGAAAGAGCTCATATACAAGAATAGAACAACAACAGAGAAGTTTATCGATCTAGAGACCACACGCTGCTAAGGTGATTTCTAGAGAGAGAAAGTTTTTCATGCCTTGTGCGTACTGAACCGCTCGTTCCGTTTTTTCTTTGTGCGACTCTGAATGTTGTGATTACATTCGAGGACTTCCAGGGATAGGAAGACAGAGGTTTCCAACACCTTGAAGTTGAGGGATTCCTTGCTGAGGAAGACAAAGGTTTCCAACTACCTTTAAGTTGAGGGCTTGCGGGGATAGCAAGACAGAGACTCCGATCTTCGTATCGAGATCTTACCCTAGTGTGGGTAAGACGGACTTTCTTGAAAGTATAAATCAAGGGACCTTTATCCAAGGTTGTTGGATACCCTTATCTTTGGGTTAAAAGACTTATATCTTGTTACTTGTAGTTTTACTACTTTTTTTATTCTGCTACATTTTGTATTATAAGGAAATTATAACTTTCTTATACTTCCTTACTTGTACCTTGTTTCATTTAGATTCTATACGCTTCAAGGAAGAATCTCATATTGTAATCTTTTGTTAAGTTTCAATTTCTGGAACCATACTTCCGAAACCTACTTTCGGAATCTCTTTCCAGTTTTAAGAATGTTCATAGGACTTGAAGTTTATAACTTCATTCCTTTTTCCAAGTTTCAATTTGTGTTAGAGGTGTTGTGAATTTGCTTAAGTTTAACATTGTTAAACTTAGCTCTTTCCATTGTTTAAAGGAATTTTTAAAGTATACAATTCACCCCCCCCCCCCCCCTCTTGTATTTTGAGCATCTACATTATTATTTCAATCTTACAATTGGTATCAAAGGAGGTCTATGAAATACTTATACTCACGTATAAGTTTTTCTTGCTCACTTTGTCATTCTGAAATTTCTCATTCCGAATTTTGTCATTCCGAACTTTGTGATTACACTATATTTACTTGGGTCTATTTTCTAGAAAAGAAGTATGAAGCTTTGTCTTATTTAAAAAGTTTTAGAGCTCAAGTTAAAAATGAGAAAAACCTTCCATTGAAAACTATTCATAGTGATCATGGAGGAGAATTTCAAAATTCTATTTTTGAAACTTTTTGTAGTAAAAAAGGTATTACTCACAATTTTTTAGCACCAAGAACTCCTCAACAAAATGGTGTAGTTGAAAGAATAAATAGAATTCTTCAAGAGATAACTAGAACAATGTTGAGTGAATATTCTATAGCTAGACATTTCTGGGTTGAAGCTGTAAGTACTGCTTGCTATACTATAAATCGAGTTTTGATTAGACCTTTTCTTAATAAAACTCCTTATGAGTTATGGAATGGTAGAAAACCAAGACTATCCTAATTCAAGGTTTTTGGTTGGAAAGTATTCATTCTGAATACTAAAGATAACCTACATAAATTCGCACCAAAATCTGATGAAGGAATTTTCTTAGGTTATTCCACAACTTCTAAGGCTTATAGAGTTTTTAATAAAAATACCTGTACTGTTGAAAAAACAGTACATGTAAAATTTGATGAGACTGATCCTTTTGTTTTTAAAACATCCCAGCCTACATCCTCAGATGTGTTTTCCAAAACTAATTGTCAAACTTTTATAGAAGAACCTTCTGATAAGGAAAATTTTCAAGAAGATACTTCTGAAACATTTACCCCAGAAGATTTTCTACCCTATGTTGATGAACATGTTTTACAAAACCCAAATCAGGTGTTTCTTAAGAATCATCCCAGTGATAGTATCATTGGTGATATAAATCAACCTGTAAGAACTAGAAGTTCCTTAAGAAATGAAATAGAACATCTAGCATTTCTTTCCCAATTAGAACCAAAAATCACTGATGAAGCTTTAGGTGATGATGATTGGATCAAAGCTATGCAAGATGAACTAAATGAATTTGAAAGGAACAAAGTCTGGATCTTGGTTGAAAGACCTAAGGAAACTTCTCTTATTGGAGTAAAGTGGGTCTTTAGAAACAAACGTGATGAAAATGGAGTCATAGTAAGAAATAAAACTAGACTTGTTGCAAAAGGATATAATCAGAAAGAGGGAATAGACTATGAAGAAACCTATGCTCCAGTAGCTAGACTTGAATCTATCCGTATTCTACTTGCCTTCGCAGCATTCTTTAATTTCAAACTTTTCCAAATGGATGTGAAATGTGATTTTCTTAACGGTTATGTCCAAGAGGAAGTTTTTGTTGAACAAACTCCTGGCTTTGAAGATAAAAAACATCCTGATCATGTTTGTAGACTTACCAAAGCTTTGTATGGTCTTAAACAAGCCCCACAAGCCTGGTATGATATACTCACTAGATTTTTGCTTCAAAATAACTATGTTAAGGGAAATGAAGATCCAACCCTTTTTATAAAGAAAGATAAGAAAAATGTTTTGATTGTTCAAATTTATATTGATGACATCATATTTGGTTCAACTCAGCAATCCTTGACCGACTCTTTTGCAAGTCTAACGAAATATGATAAAGGGAAGCAAGATCTAATGGAGACACCCATTAAAGATGTCATCAAAAGGAAAGAGGTTGGTGGTACCTCTACAAGGAAGCTGATGCCAGTTGAAGAAGAGGAATCTCAAAAAGAAGTTTCTGATTCAGAATCATCATCCCACGGGCATGATTTTGTGGTTCAATCTCTGAGAAAGTTAGTGGACACAATTCTGATTCTTCCAACAATAGATTCTAGATTCCAGTTGTTGCAACAATCTATGAATCAGAAATCAGATTCTTTATCCATGATAATGGATAAGTTTGTGAAGTTGGAAGTTGAACAGACAATTTTTCTGATCGATTATGACGTGCATAGAAAGTCCTGCAGTAAAGTAACCAGGTGGTCTAAGAGAGTTGATGAAGATTTAGTTCAATTTGAGAATTTTCAGGCTGAAGTTCAAAATGCTTTGGAAATGGAGGATAAAAAGGTTAATGAGATTTCTGAGAAGTTGACCCAGGAGAAAAATTTTCAGAATCAACAGGTCAGGGATCTGAATGGGAAGCTTAACTCAGTATCTCAAAATTGGAAAAGTGAAAGAGATTTCCGGATTGAGTTTCAGCAGAAGATGGAAAAGCAAGATGAGTTGTTGAAGTTGCAGAAAGAATCCCTGGAGGCTCAGGCAGAGGCTTTAAAAGCTCAAGAAGAAAAGGTAAAATCCTTGGAGAGGCAAAGAGAGGAAGATCAAAGAGACTTGAAGAAACTCAAAGCGTTGTTGAAGCAGCTCATTTCGAAGGAAAAGTAAGACAAATGAACCCACTCCGATCTTTTGTTGCAGTTGTCTTTCCTTGTATTTTTTTTCCTAACTCTAATGAAATGGTTATCTGGTTGGTTTGTATCTTGTTATATACTAATGTTTCAGGTATCATACTTTGTTTTCCATTCCCTTCAATTCTTTTTGAAAATCACAAAGGGGGAGAAGGAAAAAAAACTACTCCTAAGGAGGAGAAAGGAAAAATTTCTAAGAGAAATATCCTTAATGAAAGGGGGAGTTTCCCACTATGATGTTTTCACTCTTATATTATTGAAAAATCCACTCTGGAAACTCATAATACTATCCTTAGAGTTTCAATGCCTAAGGGGGAGTTAGTTGTATTCATTTCTATCCATGAACAAAGGGAGATAAGTTTTATTTTCAAAGTCTAATAAAAATTTTCAAGATCCTTATATGCTTTCTCATAAGGATGTTTGTGCTTTCCAAAAAGGGGGATATTGTTAAGTCAATAAGGTTTTCCTTATGAATTTTCCATTCCTTCTTGTTTTGAAAATCACAAACACCTTATACTTAAGCAAATATTATTTTTACCCCCATAAGGAAAATTTACTTCTTTAAGGAAATATAAATTAACCTAGATTTTCTTATACATAGCAATATTATTCTTAAATTCAAAAACCGGATTCATAACCAAATTTCTGGAGCCATATAATGAAAAGATTTGCAGGATTCTGTTTTTAGGATCCGAATTCTGGGTGTGATCTATAATATAGTTCTAAACCAAATTCTGGACTCCGAACTCTGAAGAAGTTCGACTCCGAACTCTTAAGTAGTTCGACTCCGAACTCTTTAGTAGTTCGACTCCGAACTCTGAAGAAGTTCGACTCTGAGCTCTTAAACAGTTCGACTCCAAACTCTCAAGCAATTCGACTCTGAACTCTTTAGTAGTTCGACTTTGAACTTTTAAGCAGTTCGACTCCGAACTCTAAAGAAGTTCGACTCCGAACTTTATAAGTAGTTCGACTCCGAACTCTTAAGAAGTTTGACTCCGATTCCTATAAAACAGAATCCGAAAATTTCTTAACATAGACTCCAAACTTCATTATTGGTTAGACTCCGAACTTTTGACTTGCTTACACTCCGAACTTTTGATTAACCTTTAGTCACATATTCTTTGTTTCAAAACGATGTCGTGCATTCAGTTATACATAGCTTGTTATAAAACGATGTCGTTTATTCTATTTCTAATTAACCGTTGGTTGAGTTACACGTGTACAGGTCCCTCTGAGTTTCATGGAAAATATGACCGTTGGAGGAGGGAGCTGACCGTTGGAAATTTGCCTATAAATAGGAGCTCATTTGAAAGAGCTCATATACAAGAATATAACAACAACAGAGAAGTTTATCGATCTAGAGACCACACGCTGCTAAAGTGATTTCTAGAGAGAGAAATCTTTTCATGCCTTGTGCATACTGAACCGCTCATTCAGTTTTTGCTTCGTGTAACTCAGAATGTTGGTGATTACATTCGAGGACTTCCGGGGATAAGAAGACAGAGGTTTCCAACACCTTGAAGTTGAGGGCTTCCTTGCTGAGGAAGACAGAGGTTGCCAACTTCCTTGAAGTTGAGGTCTTGCGGGGATAGCAAGACAGAGACTCTGATCTTCGTATCGAGGGCTTACCCTAGTGTGGGTAAGACAGACTTGCTTGAAAGTATATATCAAGGGACCTTTATCCAAGTTTGTTGGATACCCTTCTCTTTGGGTTAAAAGACTTATATCTTGTTACTTGTAGTTTTACTACTTGTTTGATTCCGCTGCATTTTGTATTATAAGGAAAGTATAACTTTCTTATACTTCCTTACTTGTACCTTGTTTCATTTAGATTCTAAACGCTTCAAGGTAGAATCTCATATTGTAATCTTTTGTTAAGTTTCAATTTCTGGAACCATACTTCCGAAACCTACTTTCGGAATCTATTTCCAGTTTTGAGAAAGTTCATAGGACTTGAAGTTTATAACTTCATTCCTTTTTCCAAGTTTCAATTTGTGTTAGAGGTGTTATGAATTTTCTTAAGTTTAACTTTGTTAAACTTAGCTCTTTCCTTTGTTTAAAGGAATTTTTAAAGTATACAATTTACCCCCCCCCCCCTCTTGTATTTTGAGCATCTACATTATTATTTCGATCCTACAACTTGCGCGACCGAAGTGACAACTGCCTGGGGTCTTATCCTGCCTATAAATAGACCCTATGGGCCCCCCATTCGAAGAGGATTTTTTCAGAAACTCATATTTGAGCTCCCAGCTCCCTAGTCTCTTCTCAAAGCTTCTGAAACACTTCTGAGGTAATTTCTTACCTAGAACGGAAGATCTAAGGAGGGGGAGGAAGGCCTAAGTGTTGAAACTCGTCAACACTTGCGCGCCTGAGTAGCCAGCCCTTAAGAGAAAAAGTCCACACTTGCGCGCTGCCTTACTCCTTCAATAGAACTTGCGCACCCCTTTTTTGGAAGAACCTCAAGAGGATTTTAAAGGCTTTAATCAAGAGTCGCTCAAGTATTACCCTGCTGGTTAACCGTCGCGCAAGTACACAATGTGTAGCGCAGGCATACCTGCGCGACCAGGACTTGCGCGCCCACGCAGTACCTACGCGCCTGCCAGGACTTGTGTGCCCCTACCTTTTTGGGTGCCCTTTTTTCCCATTTCACCCCTCTTAATCCATTCCACCTTTCCTATTCAAAATTCAGTCTTCAAGACACTCTTCAAAGCCATTTATGGCATGATTTCTTGATTTTACTTCCTTATCTGAAAGTAATTCTATGGAATATCTCTCAAAACATAGTGATTTACACATCTTTATGTCACTAAAGATTGAGATTTCATTCATTCAACCTCATCCTTTAAGATGAGATAATCCTTAACCTAGGTCTCCTTTTCAGGAATAATCCCCAGTCATAAATCCTCTAATTTGGGCATCCTCTTTAGGAGTAAGCCCCAGATCCCCTAACTTGGGCTTCCTTTTCAGGAGTAAGCCCCAGTCTCAAATATGGGCATCCTCCTTAGGAGTAAGCCCCAGTCCCCTAATTTGGGCATCCTCCTCAGGAGTAAGCCCCAAAACTTAATTCCCTTAACCTGGGCCTCCATTTCAGGAATAAGCCCCAGTCATAATCCTTGACCCGGGCCTCCTTTTCAGGAGTACGCCCCAGTCTCAAATATGGGTATCTTCTTTAGGAGTAAGCCCCAGATCCCCTAACATGGGCTTCCTTTTCAGGAGTAAGCCCCAGTCTCAAATATGGTCATCCTCTTCAAGAGTAAACCCCAAGTCCCTTAATTTTTTCAAATCTCTTAACCTGGTCCTCCTTTTCAGGAATAAGCCCTAGTCTTAATTTCTCTTAACCAGTCCTAATTTACCTTTGATCCGGGATTCCTTTTCAGAAGTAAAACCCAATCATAATTCTTCTCCTAATTTGGGCCTCCTTTTCAGGAGTAAGCCCCAAGTTAGAGTATTAAAAATCTCCATGAAGCACATATACCTTTATGGACCCTGTTCCTGGATTTCATCCCTAAAGTAAATCCTAACCTTTATTTATCTAGGCAGTCATACATACATAATCCCCACATTATTTCTTATGATTGCATCTTTCATGGCACAATTGTCTAATTTTTACCAATACCTCTTATTTCTCACACCGAGCATGACTCACGTGATCTTAGAGTATAAAAGTAATTGTGACATCCTTCTTTGAGCCATCAATCATAAACATCATACTCCCTTACTCGAACTACGTGGGTTATGATTCCTTTTCTAAACAAAGGATATGTAGGTAGCCTATCTACGGGTTCTATCCCAACTCTAAAATAATCCATGTCCTTCTGAATGACAATAAACTTCAAGTGCCCCACTAAGTGGTTTTAAAACCAGCATGGTCATCATAATGACCAAGATACTTATGTATAAATGTGTCGATGGGTACCATTGACCAAGAATCTATAATAAATACAGATGATTCTCTATCGATTTATAACCTCGAAAACATACAAAAGATTCTCTAAATTTCCTACATATTTAATCATTGATTGTCAGATCTGAAGGAAAGCTCATTTTATACTTGGTAATGTAATAAGGATTCACGAACATAACTTAAATCTATAAAGAGAGTCCCGGAGTAGACAATAATTCCCCTCAAAAAGGTGTGATGAGTCCAACCTCCCATCCTATCGACTAATGAAAATTCCTAAGCCTCATCAATCCACAAACTAATGAGAACCTACCTTTGAAAAGTAGGTCCGAATGGATGTGGAATCATTGGATGTTTCTGGTTCTATGAACAAACCCGTTAGAAACCGATCGGAATGTTTAAACCTCCCATCAAGGCGGTCATCCCCGGATTCCGAGGGAAACAAAAATGGTGAACCCAACATGAAACCTTAACCAAGTTAAAATGATGTTTTACCTATTTTTTAGGCCCCTATTTAAAACTCAATGAGAGGGCCAACAAAAACAATCATTGACATATGTGCTCATCCAAAAGATGTAGCGGCTAAATTTATCTTGATTACGTCTGTTATATCAAACTGGCACTTTTTTCCCAAGATCTTCTGCATTTCTAGAATGGCTGATCTCAAGTTCACACCTGTGAATACTTCTGCTGCAAATGCCACTGCTGCTACTCCTACTAGATCGTCGTCTGCTCTTAGGATGATATCACCTACTCAGCGTCTTCAACGATGGGTATCAAATTCATTGGTTAAGGAGTACCATCAACATGGTATCATCCCAACTCTGGAGGCTTCCCGACAAGCCCTCCAAGTAAATAATTCACATCGGTCGTCCGGACAACGACGACCAGTGATCAAGAAGCAGGCGGTTCTGAATACCGTCTCCAACCGTTTCAGGTCATTATCCCTGGAACGCAATCACCATTCGCTCCCTTATTCTGGGGAGGTGAATGAGCAGGTCCCTCAGGACCTTAATTCAAACAGACAAGAGTCCTTCCTGAGGGCTCCCACCAACAATTGCCGCCAGACTCGTGCGGCAGTGCACCCTCAACATGATGAGGGTACTGACTCCAGGCGTTCGGCTCAGGTTCCTCGAACTTGAGCAAGCAAGACGAACCAACAGATGCGGGATCCGGTCAACAGTGAGCAGGCTCTCATCTCTGCCATCTCTGGAGAAGTCCACCAACCTAACTTGGTGGCAAGCAACGAGCAGGCACATACACCTGCCCATTTTAATTCTGTTGTCCAGCAGACTCGTCTTACCGCATCACACCAATCCCGCCAGGCAATTCCGGCGGAGTACTATAGGTAGGAACATACACCTGTTTATACATCATCAGCTAGTCAACAGGCTCGTCTGACTACATATGATGGATCTTATCAACCACATTTGGAGAAGTAAAATCAGAAGGCACATACACCTGCTAGTATTAATCAAGCCTACCAACAGTCTCGCTTGGTAGCATTCGGAGAAGTTAGTCGGAAAGCCCCGACAACGAATAGGAGGCAGACTCAACTCTCTGCCCCCCACACTTGAGTACTGTCAGGATTCACTGACAGGAAAAGGAGGACACGAGCAGGCACATACACCTGCTCCAAGCCCGGAATGGACGTATATTCCCGTTCTGGCAGCTGAAGTCACCAAGCATATTCTATCAATGGTGAAAGAGCAGAAGAAAACCCCTGCTCATATTCTGGATGCCTGCCAGGATATTATAACAACTTCAGCAGAATCTCAGGGAAAGACACATAAATATATCCCTACCAGTGGAGTGACACATCAAAAATTCACTCCGGAACAGACACACACATCTGTTCCAGTCCAAGAGGGTTGTAGGGCATACTCCCCCATATCATACGGACAACTAAGTCAGGCACATACACCTGATTTGAGTAGAGATCGTCAGCCTAACCTGGCCATCTTTCCTGATCAGGCATATACACCTGCTCGGAGCAACCACTTTCATCAACAAGTGGTTTCCAAGGCGAGTAAGAAGGCGTCTAAGAAAAAGACCCGCCCAGCACAGTCAGGAGATCATGAGCCAATCTGTAACAAGGCCTTGCTCGATGCTGGAGTTATTGAAGCCTTCAGACAATTATCTGTTGAAATTCAAGATTCTACTCCCTCATTTCCCAGTAGTGGGAACATTAATTCCTAAGGTCTTCAACAGACACTTCCTCATGAAGGCTTGCTTCATGAAAATTCGTTCGATCTCGAAGTTTCATCTTCAGATGAGAGCCACGGGAACCCTCTGTGTGGTCAGAAGACCAAGGAGCAAGAGATCTCATCTTTTGTTGTAACCCATTATGGTGGTCCTCCCCATGATGATGAATTTCTCTGCGAAAGTCCCCTCCGCAGTAGTGATGCACATTGTTCGGAAAATGCTCCAGTGGATAATGTAGTGCCGAGAAAGCCCTCTTATCTTGAGGCACTTGCAAATGCGAAACCAGTCATGTCTGAAGCTTCATCGCTAGCAGGTGAAATACTTTCTCAATCAGAAGATAGCCCAGGGTGTAGGTCATTCTCTGAACCACCCCTAAGTCATGAATCTTCTATTTTGATCAATGATTTCTCTACCAATCCTGTTGAATCCAATGAAGCAACAAGGAAACACCAACTCTGGTCAAATCAGGTAGAATAATCTTTATCAAATGATAAAGAGGAAATGCTGAACATGAGAAAACAACTGGCGAAAGGTGAAGTGCCAGTAATTTTTTGTCCTCTGGCTGAGTCTCAGTATAATATTCCAGAAATGTTGACGGAAGATGAAATTCCTGATATTCATCTCAACATATGGAAAACTCTTTGTCAGTTGAAAAAGAAAGTATTATATTATGATGAATATTAAAATCATCTTAAGATAATAGAAGGGATACAACGTCAGATTTATTTGGCGTCTCTATCAGTCTCTCAATATCCGAAGGCGGAAAAGCAGCAGAGAGCCCTTCAACGTTCATGCTTTGGAGCACTAAGAAGATTGCGTCAGTTAATTGCCAATGCCCCATCTGGTATTCGTGTCAGAGGATGGGGTGTTCATGGAGAACTGCATTTCACGGTGCTCTCCAGTCAGCAAAGCCCACCGAAAATGGTCTCATGCAATGTTATTGCCCATGGCCGGCCACATTCAATGGGCTTTGTTTGTAATCATTAGCTTGCCCAAGAACAGGCTTCAACTAGTTCCTCTCAAAATCAAGAATATAGAGAACAAGTTGTCGAATTACTATTGCATCAAGAAAATGAGAATATTGAACAGGCCTCTCGTTTGGAGCAAGCACGTCACCAAGTGACAGAAGTGTCGAAAATCATACAACGGTCTTTTGAACCGGGTGATAAAAGCGGATTCAGGTTAATGCATCCATTTAATTTCCAAACTAAGGTTCGCAAGATCATGAGGAATTTCAAGAAAGTCTCAGACATATCATGTCAACAACCACCCCAGCTCACCAGACTGGGGACTCTTTTAAACCAACCCTCGTAATCAACAAAAAGGATTCGGGGAGTTGAGCGAGAACAGTAGTAATAGCTCCAGTTCACTGGACTGGGGACTTTTTCAAATCATCAATACCCTCCTCAGAGAAAGTCGGTCTTTTCTCGATTGGGGAAGAAACCTCAAGAGGAACGAAGAGCCAAATTATCAGGAGATTCCCTCCAAATTAAGGTTTGTCAAGAAGTTCCTGAGGGATCGAATCAACAAAAGGCAATGTCTCATAAAAGACATGGAATAATACAATATCACAGAAATGCTAATAGAAGGGATGTGATTAGTTATGCATCAATTAATGTCATCAATGTCATTGTTGCTGATCCACCAAATGAGGCTCACTCAGAGGACTCAGATGAAGAGGTTCCTATTCAAGAAGATGTACGCACCGACAAAAATGAAGAAGGTGTGCGTACACGAAGTCAAAGGATTACTCAGAACTTAAGTAATCCTTTGAGTAACCCACTTCACCCTCTCCAAAAAGGATCCAACAAAGGGAAGGGAAAGAACCAGGTTACATATCCTTCCTCTGGAGAAGGTCAATCTCTCTCACTAGAGCAGAGGTTTTCACAACAGGAGGAAGAAATGAAGGAATTAAGAAGGTTGAATGCAGAACTACTTCAGAGTAGTCTTCTTCTCCAGCATGCTGGAGTCAGTCAGCCAAAGCAATTTGTTGCAGCTACTAAGATGGATCAAGAATATCCTCCTCTATCAGTACACCCTCACAGGTCTAATCCTATGGGTCAAGTGCAACAACAGTTGGCAGTGCTACCATCAGTTGCAGCACCAATCGCCACATCTGTCCAAGCTTCAGTCATTGCACCTACCCAAGTCCAAGTTCAACTGGATGTTTCTCAAAATTTAATAACTACTATTGAGTCATTAACAACTCAGTTAGAAACTATGGAAGGGAAGCGTGCGCAAGTTCAACTAGAAAAGAAAGTTTACCCTGAATGGGTAGATTCAATTTCTCCTCCATCCAGTTTTGGGAACCCTGTATTCTGTATTTTCAATGGATCAGGCGATCCTGAACAAAATTTGACGCATTACGTGTCTTGTTGTGATCCTATGATGGGAACTCTGGAGCAGCAAGAAGCAGTGAAACTCAGATGCTTCGTGCGAAACTTGCAAGGACCAGCTTTTGTTTGGTATACAAGCTTGCAATCCCGGTCAATTACCGGATGGGAGGATCTTCGCCAAAAAATCCTCCTTCAGTTCATCTCAACTTTGCCAAAGACAACAGTTTTCGATCTTACAAACTGTAAGCAAAGGGAGAATTAAAGGGTCTCTGATTTCATTGCTCGATGGAAGGGATTAACATATTCCTTGAGTTTAGCACTCCCTCAAGAAGAATTGTTTCCAATATGTGTGGCAAATCTGCATGATGAATTACGCATGCCGTTAATACATGTGAAATACACAGGAGGGTTTCGAGACCTTACTTCAATCGCTCAGCAGATTGAAGATTCCCTTATACAGGCTAAGGTTAAATCTCGTGTAATTCCATCATCTCCAGGAAGGAGAATGGGTAAAGCAGAAACTGCTACAGTTATGCTTAAACAACCACCTGTACATATTTCTACCTCAAAACCTTCATCTTCTCGAAGGGCTCCACCTTCTGAGCACCAACAACAAAGGACTTTTCGTCCAGACGATCAAAAAGATCAAAGACGAAAACAATTTGAGGATCGAAAGAGCAAAACATACTCTTTACAAAATGAACAAGTTATTGGTTATTTCATTTCAGCTCTGGAAAACAATTTGGTTCAATTTCCAATACCCAAGAGGCCAAATAATAAAGGAGATAAAGACCGTCCTAATTATTTCCCTTTTCATAAAATGTTAGGGAATCCCATCCAGGAGTGTTTTGTCTTCAAAGACCTCCTAAAAAAGATGGTCGACTCGGGACAAGTCACATTGAAAGGCTCCTCAGCCCAGGTAGCATGTGTCACTGCTACAGTTCCAGAGGAGAAAGGTGAATGGCAAGAAGTCAAAAGAAAAAATGCATAGAAGTATGATGATTGGATGGTCATAAATACAGTCAATCGAACTCATGCTATTTTGTGAACACAATTAAGGAAACCAATTATGTCTTCTTCCATGAATTTTGCGGAAAAACCCTCTTCGTAAGAGGGAAAGTCCTCAAAGAAATGGCATGATTCAAAGAAAGAAAAAGAATTAGAAGAAGATTAGTATGTGTCAAAGACTAAGTTGTCTTTGACTTTGGCGGACTTCATTCCATCTAATTCAAAGCCCCAAGCACCACCCCACCAAACGGTGTAGCCTAAACAGGCTAATCAGGTAGAGTCTTCATCAGACAAAGAGTTAATCTTTGGTTCTATTAATATGATTAAATTAACAGATCCATATGCCAGTCGAAGTTTCGATTTCAATAAGCCTAAATTCCCTGTATCAAACAGAGGAATCAGAGGAAGTTCTAGGGGCTCAGGATATAGGGGAAGACGTGGATATTTCAGAAGCCACTATTCCAATTCTACCCCAGCTAGAACTATGTACACAGTATAAACTTGTGGTAGAGCCCTTCAGCGAGCTCAGCAAGAACAAGCAAGTTCTTCTACCAATAGTAAATTCAGTCCTGGCACAGTTATTTTGGAAGACCGTTTGAAGGTTCCATATTCTTCCTCTCAGCAAGTAAATGGATCTAATCGGTCTAATCTTCCAAAACCATGAATATTTCCAAATCCTATCCCAATACAAGAGGCATCAATTTCCAAAGCATCTGCTTCCAAGGTACCTGCTAAACCACATATTCCTATTGGGAAACGTAGACCTCTGGATCAAAAGTATGATATATTGAAACACTTGGCTCAAGTACCAGCCAAGTTATCAATTCTGGATGCTCTGAATCTGTCAAATGATCTTCAGGAAGCACTCATCGAGGCTTTGTCAAGTCCTCAGGAGTTTGAAACTGAAATTACTGCAGCTGAAGTCTATCACATAGAGAATAATCCTATAGAATTCCATGCAATAATATCCTTTACTGATGAAGGTGATGTTGTGCATGGACATATTAGACCATTGTACTTGTCTGGAAAGGTCAATGTCATGGATGTTTGAAGAGCTTTCATTGACAATGGTTCAGGAGTCAACCTCATGCCCATTCATACACTTCGTCGATTGGGCCTCAAGGAATCTGATTTATCTCCTTCCACCATGATGCTACAGGGATATGATAAAAATGAACAAGAACCACTGAGTGAAGTTACACTCAGAACTCATTTTGGAGATCTTGTATCCAATTCAGATTTCATGGTTGTTGATCAAGACTCAGCCTTCAACATTTTTCTTGGAAGACCCTGGCTACATCAACATGCGGCTATCCCTTCATCATACCCTCAATGTCTCAAATATTGTTTTGATGGTCAAGTTTGGACATTTTATGGTGATAAGGCCTCGTTCAAGACATGTGAGTCTCAATACATTGAGGCGGAATTCTATCACATGAAGCAAAGGGAGAAATCCATAACAAAGGAGATTACCAAAGTTAATGCTCCATATGGTTTGGAAAAAATTCCAGTAAATCCATTTACACATGTGAGTATAGATTATGTGTTGCCTATCAGTCAAATTGACAAGATAGACCCAAATCAAAATACTCTTATGGAAAGATCCATAATTTCAATTACGGAAATCGAGCCAGACAATAGGGGAGAAATTGGTAATCTACCAAGCAGTGATGAAAGCAAAAATGGTGACGTCTTCATTTCATCTACTGAAATCCAAAAAGTCTATGCTTCTCCAACTAGGCCATAAGAAGTTATAGCAACATCGGAGGTGAACAATGATGTCAATTATCAATCCATCATCTCCTCTTTATTACCCAAAGAAGACCCCTCATCATCAATCGGGTCGGAAATGGAAGCTTCTTCTTCAAAATATGCAAATTTTGACATCTCTTCAGATCATGAGAATTCTACTTTATTATCTACTATGCAAGTAGAAATGGAAGAAATAACACATGATGAAGAAGAATAGGAAGATCTCAGAGATGCTCCTCCAGCATTTGAAGAGGGTATCTCTACCACTGTGGATGAACTCATAGAAATAAATCTGGGTACAAAAGGAGATCCACGCCCCCACTTTAATCAGTGCGGCCATGACTCTTGAAGAGAAAGAGATGTATATTTCTTTTCTAAAGAAAAATAAAGATATATTTTCCTGGAACTATGCAGAAATTCCCGGGCTTGATCCTGATGTTTCTACTCATCATTTCGGTTTACCAGAAGAACATCGAGGATTTAAGCAAGCCGCGAGAAGAACACACCCAACTTATGCTTCCAAACTTTAAGTTGAAGTGGATAAGCTTATCAAAGATAACTTCATCAGAGAAGTTCAATATCCCAAATGGTTGGCTAATATTTCCCCTGTAAAGAAAAAGAACGGACAAATTAGAGTTTTCATCGATTTCAGAGATCTTAATCGGCATTGTCCTAAGGATGATTTCCTAGTTATGATTACAGAACTTCTAATTGATGCAACATCTGGCTATGAAGAACTTTCCTTCATGGATGGATATTCCAAATATAATCAGATCCGAATGGACCCAAAAGACGAGGAATCTACAGCCTTCAGAGCCCCTCATGGTGTGTTTTGCTACCAGGTAATGCCCTTTGGCTTAAAGAATGCAGGTGCAACTTATCAGAATGCCATGAATCGTATCTTCAAACCCTTATTAGGGAAGTTTGTTGAATTCTATGTAGACGATTTGGCAGTTAAATCCAAAAAAACGTTCTAATCACTTGGCTGATTTGGAAGTCATATTCTGCAAGCTTCGACAACATAATTTGAAGATGAACCCCTTAAAATGTGCTTTTGGGGTAACCTCAGGAAAATTTCTCGGCTTTTTTGTATGCCATCTTGGTATTGAAGTCGATCCTGAGAAGACCAAGTCAATCCTTGGTATGTCACCTCCTCAAAATTTGAAATAATTAAGAGGACTTCAAGGACACTTAGCCTATATTCAGAATTTCATCGCCAATTTAGCAGGCAAAAGTTTACCCTTCACCAAATTGATGAAGAAAGGAGTCACTTACCAGTGGACTGAAGAATGTCAAGAAGCATTCGATATTCTCAAGAAATACCTCTTGAGTCCACTGGTACTCATACCACCTGTTGAAGGAAGACCACTTATCCTCTATGTGACAGCTCTAGAGCGATCATTGGGTGTCTTTCTTGCTCAAAATAATGATGCTGGGAATGAAAACAGTCTCTACTATCTTAGTCGAACCGTGCTTGAAGCAGAAACCCGGTATTCAAGTATTGAGAAGTGATGCCTGGCATTAATCTTTGCAGATCAGAAGTTGAAACACTACCTGCAACATCACGAGGTCCAATTGGTATCTCGTAATAACCCACTCAAATTTATCCTAATTCGTCCAATGCTTACAGGACGTCTGGCAAGGTGGGCAGTTATTTTGCAGCAATTCGACATTAAGTATGTGTCTCAAAAGGCGATAAAGGGCCAAGCTCTGGCTGATTTCCAAGCTGAACACCCTTTAGTAGAAGACACATCTTCAGATATTGAACTCCCTAATGAGGAAGTCTTCTCTATTCAAGAAAGTCCTCAGGCATGGGAAATGTATTTTGATGGTGCTTTCAGAAGTCCAACAGGGAGGAAAATGGAAAATCCTAAATTTAACAAAGTTGGATTAGGAATTGTGCTCATTTCTCCAGAAAAGGCAGTGTTACCTTATTCCTTCTTATTATGGGAAGGTGGTACCAATAATGAAGCAGAATACCAAGCTCTCATCTTAGGTTTGGAATTAGCACTTCAAGCACAAGTGAATCACTTAAAGGTGAAAGGTGATTCAGACCTGGTAATCAAACAATTCAATGGGGATTATGCCATCAGAAAAGAAGAACTAATCCCTTTGTATGATTATGTCATAGATTTAATGGCAGAATTCCCTTTGGAACCGAAATTTTCTTATGTCCCAATATCACAAAATGCTCAAGCTGATGCATTGGCTAATATAGCCACAGCTCTGGAAGATCCAAATCGGGATGAGAAAACCATCAATATTGCCCATCATCGTGCAATTTCACCTTATGTTCGAATCAAAATAGAGGAAATTAATGAAATTTGTCCCATTCCTGAACCGTATGGTCATACTACATGATGGATGTCACCTATTAGGGAATACCTTCAAAATGGAACACTTCCACCTAATAGAGTTGAGAAAGAAAAAATCTGGCGATGTGTGGTTAATTTTACTCTTTATGATAGCCCATATCACTTAGATAAAATTCTCTACAAACGTGGTTTTGATGGAGTTCTCTTCAGATGCATTGATGGTGAAGAGACAATGGCTGTCATGAAAGAAGTGCATGCAGGAGTCTGTGGTGCCCACCAGTCTGGACATAGACTGTCTGATTAGATTCGAAGGCTTAGATACTTTTGGCCTTCAATGATACGAGATTGTGTCGATTTCACAAAGAAGTTTCATTCATGCCAAGTACATGCCAACTTCATTCATCAACCTCAAGATTTTCTTCATACAGCTAAATACTCATGGCCATTTGCCACATGGGGAATGGATGTGGTGGGACCTTACCCTTCGGCTACGGCCAAGCAGTTTAAGTACATTATTACTGCTACTGACTTCTTTTCCAAATGGGCAGAGGCAATACCTCTCAAGGAAGTCAGTTCTAAATGCGTTGTTAGCTTCATAAAGTCTAACATCATTACTAGATTTGGTGACCCTCATACCATATTGACGGAAAATGGCACCAATTTCTACTCATCCGAGATGAAGAAGTTGTATCAAGAATACAACATCAAATCCAACCATTCATATCGGTATCATGCAGCGGCCAACAGACAGATAGAAGCCTTTAACAAGACTCTTTCAAATATACTGCAAAAGATGGTGGATAAAGATAAGAGGTCATCTCCTGATAAACTTTTTCATGCTTTATGGGCTTATCGGACTACCACCCGCACTGCAACTCGGTCAACTCCATATTCATTGGTATATGGAACAGAAGACATCTTGCCCATTGAAGTTCAACTACCCTCGCTCAGAGTTGCCATTTGTAATCAATCATCTACAAATGAACAATCTCAAAAGCGATTGAATGAATTGGAATGGTTATATGAGAAAATATTGTGCACTTTGCACCACTTGGAAGTCTATCAGAATTGAATAGCACGAGCTTTTAACAAAAAAGTTTGTCTTCATTCATTCACTCAAGGAGAATTGGTATTAGTTCTCAGAACTCCAATGATACCAGGAAATAAACCTCCCAATCTTGAGCCAAAATGGGAAGGACCTTATTCAATACATAGGGTCTACTCCAATGGAGATTATTCATTAATCTCAATGGATGGAGAACTAATCACTACTCCAACCAATGCCAGATTTTTGAAGAAGTATTTTGTATAAACTACAAAGTATCCTTTTCTTCCTTGCTATATGACGTTAAACTATACAGCAACATTCCATACATATGACCTTAAACTATTTTTACTTTCGTCCCACACGATGGTAAACTGTGAAAAAGTTACCTAAATGGTCCTGTATGACCTTAAACTACATCAATGGTCCAGTATGACCTTAAACTGCATCATCAACGGTCCATGCATATGACCCTAAACTATTTGAGAGTTCCTTACATCCAGCAAGACGTTAAACTGTGATGTCCTAACTACATGACGCTAAACTGTATAGAAGTGCCTTACGTCCGGAAAGACGTTAAACTACATAATCATCAAAGGTCATGTATGACCTTAAACTATATTTTTGTCCAGCATGAAATTAAACTGCACCATCCACGGTCCATGCATATGACCTTAAACTATTCTCACTTTCGTCCAACATGATGTTAACTGTGGGGAAAAAATCCCCAATGCGTCCAACATGACATTAAAATGCTGCACTCTTTTGTCTTCACTGCATGACATTAAACTGCACAGTCCCCCCTTTCGTCCAACATGATGTTAAACTCTATTGTCCCCATCGTCCTAACTACATGATGCTAAACTATACATAAAGTCCATGATACATCCTAAATGACATTAAACTGTATTTTTTCCCGGATACATGACACTAAACTGTACAGCACCAATAGTCCTAACTGCAAGACTTTAAACTGCATAGTCCCTTTATATGTCCTACATGACATTAAACTATGCATCGTTAAGGTTGTTTTTACCTCTTTTTTCTCACACCGAGTATGACTCACGTGAGCTTAGAGCAAACCTCAACCATAACACTGTCTCTGGGCCGCTAACCATGTGTAAGTCCTAACATCATTTTTTAGGTCATTGTCTCCGAGAACAACTTTATCATTAATTCATTCTTTAATTGAACTACACGGACTTTGATCCTTTCCTTCTAGGCTGGGTATGTAGGCAACCTCCCAAGGTTCAAGCCCAAAACCAATCTCTTCACGTCGGTTCATCTCCATCTCATACAATGATAATTCGTGAAACCGCCCATAGAATCAATATCTTTACATTGGTTCACTTTCTTCCTTGTTATACGACGGTAAACTATACAACACTTTCGTCTAGTATGACAATAAACTACAAATTTCTATGATACCCTCACCTGAGAGGGAACCATTATTTTCATTGATTTTTCAATCATGTTTCATTTCAAAGACTACGTGCATACATGGAAATTCCTGAACCTTTTATCTTGGGTTAAACCATCATTGCACTAAAGTCCCCTTTCACCCTTCACATGTACGAACCAAATTTGTACAGAGGGTATTTATAGAACTATGTGGGCTTGATTCCCATCCTTATGGGCTACGTAGGAACGTTCGAGTGTCCCTCAAATCCATCCCCAAGTCTTTGGGCCTAACCCTAAATTCCATTTTTCAGTCCCTTGGCTGAAAAGTCCCCATGAAAACACACACTGTGTATTTCTTATAATGGTCCAAGCTCTATGAACCTAAACTAAGATCTCTAATCCTTTTGTCCCACAAGACGTTAAACTATAGTTTAAGAACTATGTATGGCTTGATTCGCATCCTTATGGGATACGTAGTGAAGTCCAACATTTCAATTCAGGACCCAGCCACAACATGATTATGGTTAGCATTGATCTATGTATCTCTATATACATTGAACAATACCCATATTTATGTGTCATAATCCTAACCTTAAATATTTTCAGATCCTCATAACCCTTTTCATGACTTCTAGTCACAAAAATGTCAAACTTCTGAGAGTTCTTTTGTCTGACTATGCAGCATGTGCCCATAGGCGGCCTTGCATAAACAGTTTATATAACAGACTTGTTTGCCAAAAGATACTATTATTTGACTATGCAGCCAATTCCCTTAGGTGGCCCTGCATAATTCAACCCCCTAACGGGTTTTTCGGATAGTGGTAACTTCATTCTTGGGAAGAATGCCTCTTTTGTCCTTATTTGTCTTAAATGACAGTATGTAGGGATCTGCAAAAAATAGCCATCCTTAACATATTTGTCCCATATCCTTTTTCATGATCTGAAGTATTCAAGTCTATGGTTTATATTATCCTTCCCTAAGTTTGGGTCAGACCTTCGTAGGAGTGATATTCATCCAGTTCTTCGATAATCTTGTTTGGAAATATCTTCTCCATATTCAAGTACCTCTTTCCATATAGAAAACTCTATAATTTGGAAGATTTGAATCTCAATAAACATTCACTGGATTTTAGCACTAGGAAAGTAAATTTCTGAGAGTTCTTTTGCCTGACTATACAGCACGTGCCCATAGGCGGCCTTGCATAAATAGTCTACATAACAGACTTGTTAGCCAAAAGATACTATTTTATTTAACTATGCAGTCAATGCCCTTAGGTGGCCCTGCATAATTCAACCCCCTAACGGGTTTGTTAAATAATGGTAATTTCATTCTTGGAAACTACTTCTTCTAATTCCTTTTAGCTCTTTTTCATATCATTCCTCAGATTCAAATATTCTTAAGTCATAGCTTACATATTTTCCCTCATACTTGAGTATGGTAATATGTTTTCAGATGAATTTTCAAGGAATTGAGTCAATTCTAATCTATTTCGGTCAAAGCTATTTCGACCTTAAACATTAGCCTTTGTATGTCTAACATGCATGACTTTAAACTGCCTTGTTTTTTCTTTTTCACCTCAGAGTCAAATCCTCTTTTCTCTCTGGATCCAACTCTGAGGGGGGAATTTTGTTGACGCTCCTTTCCATCATAGAGTCTAACGTCTGAAAAAGGGAAATACCTTAGTCCAAAGTGATTCATCCTTTGAAGAAACATAAAAAATCGACAAAGGGATGAACAAGGAGAACATTGCCCATAGGTCGCGCAAGTTCCCTCATGGTCGCGCAAGTACACGTGTGCGCCGCCTAGTGGTCGTGCAAGTATACTTGTGCGCTGCCTCATGGTCACCCAAGTGACTTGCGTGACCGAAGTGATAACCGCCTAGGGTCTTCTCCTGCCTATAAATAGACCCTGTGGGCCCCCCATTCGAAGAGGATTTTTTCCAGAAACTCAGATTTGAGCTCTCGGCGCCCTAGTCTCTTCTCAAAGCTTCCGAAACACTTCTAAGGTAATTTCTTACCTATAACGGAAGATTTAAAGAGGGGTAGGAAGGCCTAAGTGTTGAAACTCATCAACACTTGCGCGCCTGAGTAGCCAGCCCTTAAGGGAAAAAGGACACACTTGCACGCCGCCTTACTCCTTCAATAGAACTTGCACGCCCCTTTTTTGAAAGAACCTCAAGAGGATTATAAAGGCTTTAATCAAGATTCGCTCAAGTATTACCCTACTGGTTAACCATCGTGCAATTACACCATGTGTCGCGCAGGCATACCTGTGAGACCAGGACTTACGCACCCACGCAGTACCTGCGCGCCAGCCAGGACTTGCGCGCCCCTGCATTTTTGGGTGCCATTTTTTCCCATTTCACCCCTCTTAAGCCCTTCCACCTTTCCTATTCAAGATTAAGTCTTCAAGACACTCTTCAAATCCATTTATGGCATGATTTCTTGATTTGACTTCCTTATCTGAAAGGAATTCTATGGAATATCTCTAAAAACCTAGTGATTTACACATCTTTATGTCACTAAAGATTGAGATTTAATTCATTCAACCTCATCCTTTAAGATGAGAGAATACTTAACCTGGGTCTCCTTTTCAGGAATAATCCCCAGTCATAAATCCTCTAATTTGGGCATCCTCTTTAGGAGTAAGCCCCAGATCCCCTAACCTAGGCTTCCTTTTCAGGAGTAATCCCCAGTCTCAAATATGGGCATCCTCCTTAGGAGTAAGCCCCAGTCCCCTAATTTGGGAATCCTCCTCAGGAGTAAGCCCCAAACCTTAATTCCCTTAACCTGGGCCTCCATTTCAGGAATAATCCCCAGTCATAATCCTTGACCTGGGCCTCCTTTTCAGGAGTAATCCCCAGTCTCAAATATGGGAATCTTGTTTAGGAGTAAGCCCAAGATCCCCTAACCTGGGATTCCTTTTCAGGAGTAAGCCCGAGTCTCAAATATGGGCATCCTCTTCAAGAGTAAACCCCAAGTCCCTTAATTTTTTCAAATCTCCTAACCTGGGCCTCCTTTTCAAGAATAATCCCCAGTCTTAATTTCTCTTAACCAGTCCTAATTTACCTTTGATCTGGGATTCCTTTTCAGGAGTAAAACCCAATCATAAGTCTTATCCTAATTTGGGCCTCCTTTTTAGGAGTAAGCCCCAAGTTAGAGTATTCAAAATCTCCATGAAGCACATATACCTTTATGGACCCTGTTCCTGGATTTCTTCCCTAAAGTAAATCCTAACCTTCATTTATCTGGGCAGTCATACATACATAAGCCCCGAATTATTTCTTATGATTGCATCTTTCATGGCACAATTGTCTAATTTTTACTAATACGTCTTGGTTCTCACACCGAGCATGAGTCACGTGAGCTTAGAGTGTAAAAGTAATTTTGAAATCCTTCTTTGAGACATCAATCATAAACATACTCCCTTACTCAAACTACGTGGGTTCTGATTCCTTTTCTAAACAAAGGATATGTAGGTAGCCCGTCTACGGGTTCGATCCCAACTCTAAAATAATCCATGTCCTTCTGAATGACAATAAACTTCAAGTGCCCCACTGAGTGGCTTTAAAACCAGCATGGTCATCATAATGACCAAGAGACTTCTGTATAAATGTGTCAAAGGGTACCATTGACCAATAATCTCTAATAAATACAGATGATTATCTATAGATGAAGAACCTCGAATAAATAAAAAAGATTCTCTAAATTTCCTACATATTTAATCATTGATTTTCAGATCTGAAGGAAATCTCATTTTATACTTGGTAATGTAATAAGGATTCACGAACATAAATTAAATCTATAAAGAGAGTCCCAGAGTAGACAATAATTCCCCTCAAAATGTGTGATGAGTCCGACCTCCCATCCTCTCGACCAATGAAAATTCCTAAGCCTCATCAGCCCACAAACTAATGAGCACCTACCTTTGGAAAGTAGGTCCTAATGGATGTGGAATCATTGGATGTTTTCGGTTCTACAAACAAACCTGTTAGAAACCGATCGTAATGTTTGAACCTCCCATCAAGGCGGTCATCCCCAGATTCTGAGGGAAACAATATTGAGTCTAATCCTCTTATGAGTACTCACAACATTAAATTTTCATCATTTATGTCTTTTAAAATGACATAAAATGACTATGGGACTAAGTTTAATAATATACTCATTGCATATAAATGTTATCATCATAGAGAGGAATTTTGATGACCTTTTCAATGTGATTTATATTCTAGGGAATTATCACATTAAAGTTATGTAGAAGAACAAACAATATGTGATAAGAGATTTATTTAATATTCAATTTTGTGAATATACATGTAATATAATGTATAAAGAAGTTTGTTATAGTATACAAATCATATAGATATTTGGTTGATTCACCACTTTAACTCCCTAATTTCTTGTGAATAATGCATGAAATTATGATTTATTATAATATATAATTCTTTAAAAATATTATATATCCTATGAAAACTATTAATATATTCTTACAAAATTCCTCTAAAATTATTTCAATGTGTTCCATATCTTTTTTAGCACTTCCCATTATCCAAATATAGTTTTCATTAGCCACCATTGCTTACTCCAACTTCTTCTTCTACTTATGCTTCTAGTAATTCTTCAACTTCCAATATTTCCTTGTTCTACATCCCATGTTTTCAGCTGGTTCCACCAACATACCTTATAAAATATATTTTTAACTTATCTAGAAAACATTTTTATTGTTAATATAACAATATTCCACTTTTAAATTGTTTTATTGGGTTCACCACCAACTAATTTGGATCACTTAGGAATTCTAACCTTATTTCCTACTTCCTTCCACCACAATAGTCGGTGAGTTAACATAATTTTCTTCTCGTTCAACCAAGTCCCACTAGGGCACAACAGTACTTAATGATTTTACAGATTATGTCATTTTTCAGAATATCATCCAGATTTTTACTTCCTTCTATATTATGTAGTTCCAATACCCCTTCCTCTATGAGCTTCCAGATGAAGTGAAATTTTAGTTGAATTTTTTTTATCCTTTAGTGAAATAATGGATTCTTCACAAGATGAATTGAACATTTTCTATCATATAATAAAACTCTATTACCTTTCTTCCCTCTAATATTCTATAAAAAACAATTTAAATATAGCATCTCTTTCACTACTTTCATTTCCCTAACATTAACTATTTCCATGGTTGATAATGCGACTATTGATTGTATTCTTGACATCTAAATTAGAAATTCTGTTATAGGTAAACAAATTTCCCATGGTACTTCTCCGAGTGTTTTTATTTCCTCTAGTGTCCACATAAACATACCCCTATAATAGATTATATATTTCAAAATGTAGGGATTGTGCTTCCAAATCTTTGAGATAC
This sequence comes from Viscum album, assembly GCA_963277665.1. Taxonomy (NCBI): domain Eukaryota; kingdom Viridiplantae; phylum Streptophyta; class Magnoliopsida; order Santalales; family Viscaceae; genus Viscum; species Viscum album. The sequence goes on from OY728156.1 coordinate 1,818,414,195, forward strand.
ATAAGTATTTATTCCACCACTTCTTAGGGATCCTTTCTAGAATTTTTCATGAATCTATTAACTACTCTCACTTCTTGAGAAATTTTTATCTTTTTAAAAATCATGGAATACATAAAACATCCAATTAATGATTCATAAGGAACCTTGTACATGTAATTATCCTTATATTCTATTCATGGTTCCTTATATTTGTATAATATGAAAATTCCAATGAATGTGGTAGAGATAGGTTTGGCTTTAGATATTCCAAACCTCTCTGCTATCTTCCAGATGTACTCTAACTGATACAAATCAATGTTATATACATATAGTCCCTATATATCCTCATCCCCAATATCTATTTGTCTTCCCATATATCCTCCATCTCAAATATTTTATATAACTCAACCTTCAACACTTTTATCTTTTTCTTATTTGAACCCACCAAGAGTATGACATCAATAGATAAGAGAAGTATGATGAAGATCCCATCATAGAATACATTCTAGTAGATTTTAAATGGTGTTGTGCATCTAGGGTTTCTCCCTTGTGCAATTAGTGTGGAAATCATCTTATTTTGAATCTCATGGATTCTTATGGTCTAGATTCTTCTGGCATTGTTATGGCTACTAGAGTCTTTGGTGATTTAGTGAATGGGTAATGCAGATCATCAACGGTGGTGGCGTGTAGCTACTTTAGAAGGCTAGCGATGGGTGTTGGTGACTTTGCTTGGTGTGGGGTCTTCGGATCCCAGTGGTTTGGCCGATGATTTGGAGATGTGAGCAGGTCGATGATGACCGATCAAGTCAAATCGATGGCGGGGCTTGTGGTTGTGGTGTGGTTATCTCGGGAGAAGTGTTTCCATGGGAGACTCTTTGTAGGAGGATCCTAGTGCTGGACCTCGAGCAATGGTGGAATATGTCTCAAGAGGTAGGATATCTGGTGGTGGTCCTCAAGGGTGGACGGATATATGCAGTGGAGGCATAGGTGAAGATCTGTGTGGTGGATCAAGCTACGGCATGTTGCAGCATTGGTTGTAGAGTGGTCCTCATTTGAATATGTGGCCTTAGGATGGTGATGGTGTTTTTTATATCTATTTTTATGATGTGAATGGGTCCTTTCTCTAGATCTATAGTGATACACGACTTCTATCTTGGCCTTCAGGCGGCGGCATAGGGTCGTGAGGGCGGTGGTCGGTGACATTCTAGCTTAAAGGGTGGCGACCACTTAGGGCAGCATGACTGCTGCTTGGTTGATGGGACATCCTTGGGCTTCAACTTTGGGCCTTCGTTTCAGTCTTTGGGCCTTAGACCTCCAGTCATCTATTCTTTCTTGATATAGGTTCTTACCCTTGGGCTTTTTTGTCACTAGATTCTAGTGTATGTGTCTTTGTCCTTTGGGCATGTAATGGGTTTTCCCTTTACCCACTTCAAAAAGGGTTTCTATTTTTCTCCTTTTAATAAAAGGGGTTGTCCCAACCTATTTGGTAGAATACATTCTAGTAGCATTAACGATCTATATTTCATTGATTGAACTTTCATTCTACTATAAAGGCATCTAACTTCTAGTTAAACTACATGGGTGGTTGCTTCAACCCATATAGACTTTGTTTAAGTTTGTAAATCATGCTACTTATATATTCTCTGAATGTTTCTAGTTCCCCCATGTAAATTTTTTCCCCTAAATATTCATGATGGAAATCAACCTTGATGTATAACTATTAAAAATATAGATATTCTTCCACAACCATTCCAATAATCACTCTGATTATTTTGTTCTTAATAACTAGAGAGAAAATTTTACAAAATTCCACTCCTTATTTCTTTTGAAAGTATTTCACAACTAACCTTACCTTGTAATTCTTCCCACCATCCATTTCTTCCTTCAACTGGTAAACCCACTTATTCTATGGAACTTTCTATCCTAATGGAAGTTATGAAAGTTCCCATGATCTAAAATCATTTAAGGATCCCATCTTCTCATTCATTACCAACTCTCACTACATTGAATCTTTGAAATTTTTTTACTCCTCTAGGATTTTAGGCTCTCAACCATCGATAGGAAGTAGATAATTAAAGACAATCCCATACCTTTACACTGGTCATCTGACTTTAGTAGACCGCTTAAACTTTTTAGGTTGCCATTATACCAAAAAACCATTTAGTGATGGTTTTGTTTTTTTCTATTTAGGGGTATTTTTTATTTTTTTATATTTTTTATAACATCCTTAGTTTTTTGAGTGGGTTGAAATCCTCACCCATTTTGAATTTTTGGGAATTTATTGGTATTCCAATTTATTTTTTGAAAATTAAAACCTAATTCAAGGTTTTTCTTCAACCTAATATCATGCTTTTTATGGGTTTAGATCTTTAGCCAAAGCCTCTAGTGTTTGGATGGGTTTTGTGTACGTCGGAGGCCTGAAGAACAAATTTTGGAGTTGTAGGCTGAGGCGCACGGTTTGGTTAAAATAGTGTGGTCTCTTACAACTAACCATGAATCCATTTTTTACTGCCACATGTTTTGTAAAACTATGCGGGTAGGGGCAAATGACTATGTGTGAAACTCTATAGTTTTTGCAGAGGGTTTCTACACTATTTGTAAACCATTTGAAAAATAGTGTGAGCTAACTATGCAGCTCATTAAAGAGGAATTATATTTTTCCCCTCTATTTCTTCCATTTATGCTTCTTTTCTCCCCTCTTGGCCAGGTTCATAGCTGGGGACCTCACCCATTTCCTCAAATCCAATAGATTGAACCCCCTCCTCCATATGTGATCTGATTCATCCTATATCTATTGGGTTGAATCTGTATTGTTAAGTCTCTCCTCACCCATGCCTCTTTTCTTCCTTTCTCTCACCTCACGGACTTCTAAATCTGTGTGTGTCGTTTTGTCCTATTTTTAGGGCATTCATCAAAAACTCTTATTTATTACAAACCTCTTTGAGTTAGAGGCTAATATCATATGTTCCTAAGTCGATGACTCCAAGGTAGGTGGTTTATACCTTTATTCATGTTTTCGCAGATGTTTAGGTGGTAAAGATTTTAGTGTGTCAGTGGGTAGTTGAGAAATCCCCTAATAAATTAAATTCTTGTAGTTAAATTGATTATATGACCTTATGAGATGTTTTTGGGTGTTCACAAACCTTATTCAATCATGTGAGGTTGGGTTAGAGGTCATCGACCACCGAGGTAGTTAAGTTGGGGTGGGTTTCTTTCATTAAATTGAATTATTTATTTAAATTGAAGTCAATTTTATATATAAATTTCTTGTGGTATATTATTATGATCCATGGTATCGTGACTGGCTTAGCCCAAGGAATTGAGGTGGCATGGCCATCATGTTTGAGGAGATTTGATCATCTAGATGGGATTAGGTCAACATTTTTGGGTGGTGTTTATCATCAGTTGGGTGACTTGGTCATCGGTTAAGGCGGTGAGGTCATCAGGTTGAGGGAATGTCCCATAATAATGGATGAAAATGCCATCGGGTATAAGAGACAAGGTCACAGGTGCATGAGGTTCTGAAGTTGGTGTAGATTAGGTACTATTTTGGTGATCTTCGCTCACCTTTGGTGGCCAAATCACCGATTGGAGTCGTGTTCACATAGGTTGACTCAGTTATGAGGTGTTTTTACCACTCATGTGGGTAGAGGTCCTCATTAGTGTGTCCTAGGTAATTTTTTTTGGGGTTTCTTATTGTATAAATCCACGAGGAAGGTGAAGAACCTACAGATGGTAGCATTGAATCTATTTATTAGGGAATTTGGCTCACCGTATTAAGGTTATTGGGCCATGAATACTTTGGTAGGATGGATATCTTCATTCCTGGAGACATTTTTCTTTGATCCAATGGTTATTTTATTTTAGGATAGGTATCTTTGTTCCTTTTTACATTGGGTATTGAGTCAATGGGTGATTTTGAGAAAGGGTATGAGGGACCAAGGTTCTAATTGCATAGGTGTGCCTTTGGGATGTCAGATTACTTGGTTGATGTAATGAGGTGATGGGTGACATTGGAGGTCAGACCTGAGGGTTAACCTGTGCTATTTAACATCAAGGGATACCTTGGTCCATGGGTCAAGGATCCTCTACTCTTTAGTTAATCCATCATTGGCCAAATCAGATGACAACTTCTTGGTAGTTATTGAGAACCAGGGAAGCTTGTTTGTTTTATTTAAGTTGCATGATATGTTTTCCTTATAATATTACAAACCTTCTTAAACACTTATTCTAGGTATGAATTCATGATTAGTACCCTACTGAGACTCATTCTCACACCCTACATGGGCCCTTCAGGACGCATGTAGACTTTATGATTTTATGTTTAGGTAAGGGATTGGGATCTAGAGCTGGATCCTAGTGGAGTTGGAATGGGATGTTGCGAGGTACCTTGAGGTATTTCCTAATATGGGGTTTTCCTTTTTTTAACTTTTTTTATCAGCATTATTATGATATAATTATATGTTGTGGTAATCCATTGGCGACCCTTTTCTATATATTTATTTGTATAACTTGTATTGAATGCATGATCTATTTTAGTAGTTGTAAGTGGTATGTTGTCATGTTTATTTATTTCCACTGTTGTGGTATATCTCTTCCATTATTGTATGTTATTGATTTTTCTTCTTCCATTGGTGGGTCTAGTTCGAGTCTTTTGATTCTTTTCTTTTGTTTCATGTCATATATATATATACTCATACCATTATTATATCATCCCCTGAGGGTATAGTCTCCCCACTATTACTCATTTACACCCTCACTACTAGTTAGTAGCCTTTGGAGTATGGGGAGGCACACCTAAGGCTAGTGGCACCTAGCCTGAAATCATTGTCTATGTGGATAATCAGTTCGGGGAAGCTATAAGTGGTATCATAGTAGTTCTTGATAGGGAATTAGTAGTGGTTTTCGGATGGCTACTAATTTTATCAAGACTTTTTTCTTTCCTTTTGTTCTTACTATTTGGGATATGGTATAATTAAGACTAGGTGTTGTCATAAATGGGTTTACCTCTCATGTTTGAATGCCTACAGCCCCAGGCATGGAGGAAGGACCAAGTTTCCAAGGGTGTTAATTATCGTTATGCTTTTTTCATTGAAATTTTGTATGATTTCCACCTCTAGTGGATCACTTGGATATGGTTGTTATCTATTATGGAATGTGACTTGTGATCCTTGGCTTGGTATTGAAATGAAAGGATATTGGAACCCTATCCCAATAAGGTAAGGTGTGTTTATAATGCATATTATTTTTTTGTTTTGGAACGTGATATGATGTTTAATTTTATATATACTTGTATTGTGATATGAAATGATTGTGAAATGTAATGTACCATGTGATAAAAATATATGTAATTTTGGATTGGCTCTTATAGGATTAGGAAGGTACTATGAAATGGGGTGATGTTGATCACTGGGTTGGGTGACATGGTCATCGGTTTGAGGTGACGTGGTTCGTCAGGACAGTCGAGGCCCAGGGTATATTTGATACATGGCTCTGTTGAGGGTGGGTGAGGAGGCCATGAGGATAGGATACCATGTGTCATGGTTGCGATGGGGGAGAGTAAGGTTAGTGAGTCGATACTTATTATTATTATTTTCCCTATCATTATTTAATATATGTATGTTATCTGGGTTGTGTGGCCATGTAATTTTATTTACTAAGTTGACACCTAGACGTCTTAGATGGAACGTTATGCGGGTGATGGTTTAGTGCTATAGGAGCATGCGTAGGTTGAGGCCCCTGAGGGTCAGGAAGAACATGAGTTACTAGTACAGCCACAAGTACAGGCTCATGTGTAGGTGTGGAAGCCACCAGATTTGACAGCCTTTGGGGTGGTGGCTCGATGAGTATCTTGGAGTGAGATTAGTATGGGTTATCCAGAGTATCAACAATGGAGATCATAGAGTAGATCCTTCTATGACATATCTAACTTGGGTGTTCCAGTCGTAGAACCCACCACTGTTTCAGGGTGAGGGTGGTTCATAGGCGACTGAGGATTGTATCGATTCTATGTAGATTATTTTGAGTACCTAGATACACCTCTAGAGAAGAGGTTGAAACTAGAAACCTACATGATTATAGGACCAACTAAACACTGGTGGGATGTGCATGTGTAGGTTGGAAGATATGAGGAACTGGACTGGAATAATTTTGAGGTTGGGATGTTCGAGCACTTATTTATGGAGGCACTGAGGGAAGATAGAGCTCGGGATTTCTTGAGCTTTCAACAGGGTGACATGTCCGTCATGGACTATGTAGTGACGTTCACCGAATTGTCTCTCTTCACACCTATTATGGTGATCGAAGACACCTCAAGGATGAGGCACTTCGAGGATGGTTTATGGAATTCCATTTAGGTGCAGGTAAACATATTTAGGATAAAATCATTCTCATAGGTGGCGAACCAGGTTCTCATGTCCATGAGAAACTTAATAGACTGGTCACATTCAATCAAGGTGACGCCTTTAGCTGATTTCAGTGGTGATGCTTTAAATAGTTGGAAGCAAGGTCAGGATGAGTTCCAGTAGGTAATTCGGACCAAGGACTTGAGTAGACCACTTCAGAGGTGGTCTTCAATGGTTTTATTTTAGTGTGGGTATCCAGGAAATGTCTGGACTCAGTGTGAGCGGCCTCCAAAGGAGTTCTGGGCATGTGGACAGCTTGGTAATCTCAAGATATTTTGTTGGAAACCTTATGGGAGAGCTAGAAATTAGGGACTGGGGTAGGCTTAGGTTTCTTATATTGGACTGTGAGTGGTACTAGGTGATGTTAGATAAGTATCAGTTGTATTCGGGGGTCTTTGTAGAGACAGGGGGACCCAATAGTGGGGTCATCTTCCAGTGGCTGGTGCAGCACCACAGGGAGGTCAGGATTTAGGCAGCCAGTCTTCAATCCATGTGCATGTCGTAGAGCTATGAGGGTTAGAGCAAGTTGGGGATCCAATGATAGTTAGAGGTATGTCATAGTTTTAATCATACTTTTTGTTTTTCTTTGGCATGGACTTTTGATGAATGTATGTTTTGGGTGCACGCGGTTCATGGGATAAGTGTATGGACTAAAAAGATGTTGGTTAGTAGGTTGGAACTATCTCAAGTGTGTTATTTATATATATGAGGTGTTTCTAACCACAAATTATATGTGAGAATCATTGGATGCATGGTTATTGAGGTGTTATGTCCTTGGGGAATTGAGGATATTTTGATTACTTGAGGTGTGTTAGAATCTTGTAATCATTGTGATGTGGTACTTGATTGAGTTGTGAGGCACCAAGATTGTTTTGATCATCTGTTGAGATATAAGTCCTCATTGGTGTCATGTGTAACATGGGCACAAGGTGAGTACCAATGTAGTGTTGAATTTTGATTCATGTCATATATGGAATGGGAGCACCTGATGAGGTCCCAGAGTGACAATTCATTATAGGAGGACTTGAGCCCTAGGATGGTTGATGGACGTTTCTTAGTTTTGGGTCGGGATGCGACCAGGGTAGGTCACTCCAAAGGTGGGGAGCCCCCTTGAGGTAGTTGACCTATGCACTTAAGACTAGGGTAGTCTATGTTATTTTAAATAGGATGGGTATGTTCAATAATATCTCTGGGATTTTTTTTATAGCTCAGGTATGATTTATGTTAAGGTGGGGATATTGTAACATCCTGGGTTTTTAGAGCAGATCTAAATCCTCACCCTTTTTGAATTTTTGGGAATTTGTGGGTATGCCAATTTTTTTTAACATCAGAACATAATTTTGAGTTTTCTATCATCCCAATATTAGTTTTTGGATGGTTTTAGATCTTTATCTAAATCCTTGGGTGTTCTCATGGGTTTCAGGTGTGTCAGAGGCCTAAAGACCAAGTTTTGAAGTTGCAAGCTGAGGTGCAGAGTTTGGGTAAAACCATGTGGCCACTTCTAGCTAACCATGCATCCATTTTTGTAATTCCACATGGTTTGGAAAAAACTTTGTGTAGGGTAACATAGACATGTGTAAAACTCTATGCTTTTTGAAGATTAATTATGCATGGTTTGAATAACCGTATGCAAGCCACATGGGTAGTGACACATAGGCAATAGCTCAACATTGTTGGCAGCATGATTATTACACAGTTTGGAAAACTATGGGAGATAACCATGAGAATCATTCAAGAGGTGAAATTTCAATTTTTTCTCTCCCTTTATTTCTTCCTTTTCTCCTTATTTTCTCCCCTCTTTGTCACACGCACAGTAGGGGGCTTTCCCATTTACTCCCCTCTTAGGGATTGATCCCCCTCCTTTATCCCAACTTTGATTCATATTTCTTCAGTAGCATTAAATCTACATAGGTATGGATCTTTTCACCCATGCCTCTTTTCTTACTTTCTCTCACCACATAGACCGCTAAATTCGTGTGAGTCGTTTCTTCCTATTTTTAGGTCATTCATTGGAAACTCCAATTTCTTCCAAATTGCTTTGAGTTAGTGGATAATACTAGATCTGCCTAATGTCTAAGACTCCAAGGTTAGTGGTTTTTACCTTTCTTCATGTTTTTACATATTTTTTGGGGGTTTGTATTTTAGTCCATCATTGGTTAGATGAGAGAGCCCCTAATAAATAGAATTTTTTATGTTAAATTGATTGTATTACATTATGGGATGTCATTAGGCATTCTTAAACTTTATTTTCTCATGTGAGGTCGGGTTAAAGGACATCGAATAACTAGATTGTTAATTTGGGTTGTGTTTATTTCATTACATTTAATTATTTATTTAAATTGAAGTGAATTATATATATAAATTGATTTTTGTATACTATTTTGATCTATGGGATCATGATGATCTTAGATCAAGGATTTGAGGTGGAATGGTTAGTGGGTTTGTGGTGATGTGATCATCTGTATGGGCATGGCCCGATATTTTTAGGTGGTGTTGACCATCAGTTGGGAGACTCGGTCATCAGTTGTGGAGGAAAGTCCATCAGGTTGAGGGTATAGCCCATGATAATGGATGGAATGGCCATTAGATATGATCAAAATGGACATAGGGGAATGAGGTTCCAGAGTTGGTGTGGCTTAGGTACTATTTTGGTGATGTTCTCTCACCTGTGATAGCCACAGTGCTGATTGGAGTCATGTGCACATAGGTTGACTGAGTAATGAGGTGGTTTTGACCATTCATGTGGGTAGAGGCCCCCAGTAGTGCAGTTTAGGTAATTTGATTTGGGGGTGCTTACTATAGAAAGAAATGGTGAAGGAGAGGAGCCTTCATATTATAATGTTGGGGCTATCAATTTGGGGTTAAGGCTCATTGTATTGAGGTCGTTGGGATAGGACTACTTTGGTTGGATGGAGATCATCATTCCTTGGGATGTTGTGCTTTGATCCAATGGTGATTTTATTGGAGGATAGGATTCGTTGTGCCTATGGATGTTAGGCTTCGAGTCAACGGGTGCTTTCGAGCAGGGGTCTGAGGGATCATGGTTCTATTTTCTTGGGAATGCATTCATGACATTGGATTACATGGTTGATGGAATGAGGTTTTGGGTGATATTGGAGGTGAAACATGAGGGTTCACCTGGTCTATTTTCATCATGTGATACCTTGGTCCATGGGCTAAGGATCCTATCCTCTTCAAGGATTCTAGCATTGGCCAAAGCAAGTGAAAACTTCCTAGTAGCTGTTGAGAAGCAGGGAAGCTTGTTTGTTTTATTTAAATTGTATGAGCTATTGTGCTTATTGTATTACACACATGATAAAACACTTATTATGGGTATGCACACATGGGCGGTACCCGATAGAGTCTCATTCTCACACTCTACATGGGCCCTTCAGGACATGTGTAGACTTTATGCTTTTATGTTCAGGTAAGGTTTCAAGCTTTGGAGTTGGATCCTAGTTGAGTTGTCATGGGATGTTGGCAAGGGACATTGTGGTCTTGCCTCAGCTTGAGTTTTCCTTTTGTTTATTATTTTGTATCAACATGCTTATGATATATGTATATATTGTGGTAAGCCATTAGTGAAACTTTTCTGTATATTGATATGTATGACCTGTATTGGATGCATGATTTGTTTTAGTAGCTGTAAGTGGTATGCTGGTAAGTATATTTATTTATGTTGTTGTTGTATATTGCTTTCACTATTGTATGTTATTGGTTGTGCATCCTCCGTTGGCGGGTCTAGTTCGAGTCTGCTAAGTCTTTTCTTCAGTTGCATGTCATATATACATACTCATACCATTAATCTATCATCCCCTGAGGGTATACTCTCCTCACTATTACTCCTTTACACCCTCATTGTTAGTCGGCAGCCTTTGGTGTACGGGGAGGTGCACCAAAAACTAATGGCACCCGACCCAAAAGCATTGCTTGAGTAGCTAATTGGGTTGGGGATGCTACATTTTTTAGCCTTTTTTATTTCTTCTATTTTTTCAGGTTTTTTATTTTATTTTTATTTTTTTGGTTTTTTCCCTTTTTTTCTTTTCTTTTATTTTCTTATTTATTTATTTAGGTAATAAATTAATTATTATTTACTTATTATTTACTATTTTTATTTTTTCACTCATTATTTTTCAATTTTTATTTTTTATTTATCCTACCATGCATGCATATGTCATGGATTCCATGTAGAAATTCAACATATATATGTGTTATGTGATATTTGAACTCCATACCTCTCAGTAATTATGTAAAGAATTTACTTGTCCAACAAGCTCTTCATAGGGTGAGTAAACAGAATGTAATATGCTTATATATATATATACACACACATAGAGAGATAAATACATATAAGTACGTATACATAAAAAATAATATTAAAGATTAATAAAAATGAATAATAATTAATAGAAATAAAATAATACATAATAAATAAATACATAATAAATAATTAATAAAAATAAAAAATAAAAGACTAATAAATAATAAATAATAAACAAACAAACAAATAATAAGGTAATACATAATAAATAATAATTAATAACTAATAATTAATAATTAATAAATAAATACTAAATAAATATATAATTAGTAAATTATTAATAAATAATAAGAAAATAGTGAATTGATAATGAATAAATAATCAATGATATTAAATAAATCAATATATAATAAGTAATTAATAAATAGATTAATTAATAATTAATTAATAATATATAAAATACAATATATAATATATAAAATATAATATATAGTATTTAAATAATGAATATATAATTAATAATTAATAACTAATAATTAATAATTAATAAGTAAATACTAAATAAATATATAATTAGTAAATTATTAATAAATAATAAGAAAATAGTGAATTGATAATGAATAAATAATAAATGATATTAAATAAATCAATATATAATAAATAATTAATAAATATATTAATTAATAATTAATTAATAATATATAATATACAATATATAATATATAATATATAATATATAGTATATAAATAATGAATATATAATAAAAAAGTAATAAATAAACAATAAATAATATGTTAATAATAAATTAATTATAAATAATAATAAATTAATAATAAATATATAAATAATAAATTAATACTAAATTAATAATAAAATAATTATAAATTAATGATGAATAATAAATCAATATATAATAAATAATTAGTAATTAAATTATCAATTAATATATAATAAATAATTCATAAATTAATAATAAATAAGTAGCAAATAATACGTTAATAATAAATTAATAATTAATAAAAAAATTAATAATAATAAATAATATGTACTAATATTAAATAATATTAGATAAATAAATTATAATTAAATAATAACATGAAAATAAATTAATAATAAATATATATATATAATAATAAATAATAAATAATATATATATATATATATAATTACATGTAAATTTATTTAAGTACAAATATATATCTTATAAAAATATATAAATATAAATAAATTTACATAAATGCTTTTAAATACAAGCACGGAGACACACGCACACCATCCATCCAAATACATATAAATATATATACCAACATCATATATATAAATATACATTAATGTATATAAATATATATAAATATATCTATAAATATATATACATATAATAAACTTTACATAAATATATATAAAAACACATTTTTATTACATAAATATATATAAATGCACAAATATATATAATTGTATATTAATATATATATATATATAAACACAATTTAATATAAATATCTATCTATATATATATATTACCACATGATATATAAAAACATATAAAAATAAATACATATACGTATTTATAAATGTATATAAACATAAATATTCATAAATACAAATAAATATCTATGTATAAATACAATTTAATATAATTTTAAATAAATAGTGATAAAAATATATAAATTATAAATAAATATACATAAATCTATAAAAATACATACAAATAAATATATAATAGATAATAATCATCAAAAGAGGAATAACCACAAAATTTTCAACACCATCAAATCAATAAGGATGTAAATATTTGGAATAGAATCATATGAGACCCAACAAGCATATAAAGACAATCTTAAATAAAGTTGAAATCACATATAATGTTCAAAAATCATGGTATTTGAACATAACACATAGTTTTGGAGGCCTTTTGGGCCATTTGACCTAAAAAATAGTGATTGGGGTCTCTAAATAATACGGCATAGTTATCTTTTCAAGATTTTATTTGACATCTCGTGGAGCCTAAACGGACACCCAAATCAAAAGTTATGGTCGTCTGAAGTTAAATTTGATTTTTAACTTCTATTAAAATAGTAATAAATTTTGTTCTATTAAATATTACCAAATTATTATCTAATTTCATTATAGTTCATTTCATAAAGCTTTTATTTCACTGGTAGTAGAGCTAAAATGAACACCCAAATCACAATTATTGTCATTTGAGGGTAAATTCTAATTTTGAACTTATCCTATAATCAATTTAAATTTCAAATAATTACTAAATAATAATTATAAATAAATAATAATTAACACATAATAATTAATAAAAATTTTAAATAATAAATAATTATAAATTGTTGATAATTGTTAATAATTATTAATTATTATTAATTATTAATTATTTAATATTTAAAAAAAATCTATTAATTTAGTGGCAGTTTTTAAGAAACCAATGCTAAAAAAATTTATAAAAAAAATCTTGTGGTTTTTGAAAATCCACTACTAAAAAAATAAAAAATAAAAAACCAAATTAATGGTGGTTTTGTATGTTCCTAAATTATTTAGTTCAGGTTTTGAAAAATATCTCTAAATACCACCATGAAATTCAACTTTTTCTATAGTGTTGATCCTTCTAGTAATGAATCTTCTAGATATCTTCCCTGAGATTCGATAGTGCCTAATATTACCAATACATCTAGACTAGGATAAACTTTCAAAATCCACCCTTCATTTGAAACTCCACCTTATAGATTATCAGGTTCTTCAAGAACATAAGCACTTCTAGATCTAGGCAGAACTTTTAAACATCCATTCAGAAAAACCTTATCATATAATGAATCTTTATTCTCATTTACATCTTTCTCCTAGTTTGGATCCTTCCAAGGGATCCCTTCATTAAATTAAACATTTAGGATTCTAATGGACTTTTGAAGATCATTATCCCATAGTTAAAATCAAAAGTCTTCATTTTTGGAACCTATAAAGAACCATGATTAATTCTTTGTTTCTATTTTTTGCCTCTTGGGAGAATCAACATGGACATAGGCAATACACCCAAATAATTTTAGGTGGGACACATCAATCTATCTTTCTATCTACCTTTCTTCTAGAATCTCTTACCCTAGTGGTACGAAGGGACTTCTATTTATGAGATACTTGAAACAATTCAATGTTTCTACCCAAAAAACCTTAGAAAATTTAGAATGCATTATCATGCTTCTAACTCTGTCACATAGTATCGGGTCCGTCCACTTCACCACCCCATTTTTTTTTCTAATCTCCAAGCATTGTCTTCTAAAAATGAATTTCATTCTTCTAGAAAACCCATCGAAACTCTATGCTTCTATACTCCCCATGGTTATCAGACCTCAATCATGTAAGCTTTAAAATAACCACTTGTTCCACAATGTATCTTCATCTAATGAATTTTATAAATACCTTGAACTTGTTCATGATAAAGAAAACCAACACATTTTGTGTGTTCCCATACATCTGTATACACTATCTTTAACTTCCAATTCATTGAAATTTTTCTTTTCATATTATAATACTCCTCATTTTACTTCCCTAGGATATACTCTTTGGGTGTTCCATACTTCACATGGTTATGTTTCAACATTCCCTTTGTAGCTAGGATCTTAATCCCTTTATCACCTAAGTTTCATGGATAATCATTCAATAACTGTGACATTTATGAATTTTTTGTTATAGTAAGTATTGTATATTATAAATTCCCAGTAAGATACAATATTCCATTTTTATTCCTCTGGAGGCCACTATGGAACCGTTTTTTCTTCTCCAGGATCCTTTTATAAAATTCATGTAGAAACTCATATCATCAAACTGAAAAACTGATATTAAATTTTTCCCTAACCCAGGTATGCGTCATACACCTTGTAATGTGTCATAAAACTTTTATATATGGTTCCACAACCATCCAATCTATATAGGTAGTTCCAAACACCTTCCAATATGTGTATTAAACCCTACATTCAATCAATTCCACCAGCTAATGCACTACCTTAACACCCTAATTTTTGGGGAATATTGTATGTCATTCTAATTTATTATTATATAACCTTATTGAATTATATTACATAGAATTTGAAAATTATAAATCTATTCTTACGTAAGTCCATTAGAATTATTCCGACATAATTAAAAGATTCTTTCACACTTCCTATCACCCAAATATGATGGTCATTAGTCATTTTCTCCATCCCTAGCTTCCAATTTTACTTTAGCTTCATCTTTCATACTTCCCTAGTTCCATTTCTCATGCCTCCAACTAGTTATTCCAACATGAATTCATAAACACGACTTCTAGAAGGTATGTTTTACTTATCTAGAAAACATTTTTTTACAATAAATTAACAAAACCTAATGGAAATATATTATAATTATTTCAATTTTTATAATTATATAATATATTTTAAAGTAGTAGAAAATTTTAATGTATTTAGAAAAACATGATATTTTTTCAATGTGTAAATCATCAATGATATTAGAAAAAACAAATGATTTGATGTAAATATCCCAACTATGTTTTCTAATATTATTAGTGATTTACATATGATATTTAAAAAAATTATAATAGTCACTAAACTGATAAGGATATTATATAAAGTCATGTCAATTTATCAAGGTATGAGGAAAAGGGAGGGAGGGTGGTAGGGTGTAGATTTATGGGTGGTCGATGTAATAGGTAGTGATAGAGGGAAATCATGACATTGATGTAGATTATTTGTGGGTAAATGAGTATCATAATGGGTTGTTATGTACCTTTGGTGAGGTAAAATTTTCAGATGTGTTAGGGTGGTGATTATAAAGAGGGTGAATAGTGGGAGAGAAATGTTTTTAAAAAAAATGATGTTCTCTATTTGAAATAATTGGATTAATCATACATGAATACACAATAATACAATAGTAAAAAAACTATAAAATATCATGATATAGAGTTAAAATAGAGTTACATAAATATTACATCCCCTCACTCATGATTTTGTATTATAATGAATTGTGTAGTCATTTTATTCATTTTACATTGCTAAAACACTGTATATTTTATTTTTATTTTTATATATATGAAAATTTTATATGATATGATCATTCTTTGATTGAATATTTCATCAACTAACATTTATAATTGGGTTCTTATTTGTTATTATTCTATGAATTATTTAGATGATAATATTTTCCATTTATATGATTTGGGATTATTATAATATCTAGTTCGGGGATTTACAGGATGATTTAGTTTAACTCATGATCATTCCAAGTGTCTAAATCATATTCATATCCATCTAATATTTTAATAAAAAAAATATTGGTATGAAAAAAAATATTTGTGACTTTCCACATTTAGAATGTTTGAATTTGGTTTCCCGAGGAAAATCATGAATTATATGATAATACATTTCTTAAAAACCTACTCTAGCATCCCATATTACTCTACTACATAGTTTGTATTCTCTCATCAATTGAAATCCACAAAACTAAAGATCCATGCTTAATCCAGTATCTCATCTCACTCTAGTCAATGATTAGGGTTCTTTATGTGGTTGAAATCCTCTTTGGTGAAAATCCAAACATTATTTTGATAGAGTGTTTCATGAAACAACCCATTTTTACCCATGATTCAAGATTATCATTTGTGTATTACTACTAAAATCCACTCCAATGATTAATAGAACTGCCTATATCATGTAAATATGTTTTCCAAAAAAAATTGAGAATTTGTTTTCCTTCTTATTTAGTTATTTAATAAGATAAATGTTGGAACTAAGGGTGTTCGTATTAGAGATTTCAAAATTATTGAATAATTTTGGAAATTTTGTGATTGTGTTTGTTATCAATTAAGTTTGGTTTTATGTTAATCTTGATGACATTTATCATGACATAATATTTTGAGTTTATTGTAGGATCATTTATGGATCATAAAGATAGACTTAGTGGATGTTGATCTCACCACACCATGGAGGGATTATATATATCTTAGTGTTAGTGAAAACAGGGAGTTTAGTAGTCAGGTGGAATCTTTGAGTATGGTTTAATCTAGTGGAATTTTTTATGTAAATGGTGTTGTAGTTTATTTCACGGTATTCATTGTTGTGAAGGTTTAAAATGGACATGATATCCCATCTATGGAATTTTTAATGTGAATATTGTAAAAGAAAAGTCTTAGAATAAAATAGTATGACCAAAATTCCGTAGAGAAAGTAATTTTGTAAGAGAAGAGCTTGAGTATATAATTTTTTTGGTTATAAAATTAATTTTTATGCAAATTGGGGATCATGGTTCAAGACTATGTTCTATAAATGGGAAGTCGTTTATGAAATGGGCATAGCACATGGAATTTTGGTTTGAAAATATTCCTTTTTGAAACTAAGATACTAAAATGGGAGTATAGGAAGTTTTTTTACTTCATGAGTGACTAATAAAAATGGGGATTTGAGTTTCCTATTTCATTGTTTAAGTAGTTTTAAGTATTGGACTATTCTGATTTGAACTGGAAAAGACAACCTGGGTGTGGTGGAGTCCATTACACAAGGTGTTTTTCCTAGAGATTGATTATGTTGTTGTCTTGAGATCACCACACCATAGACATTTTAAGAAGCATTGTATATCATGTTTATAACACTAAATAATCTTGGGTGGTGGATTTATTTATGACATGGTGCTTTGATTTTTTTTGAGATTCACTCCAAAATAATCATTTTAGGTGTCACCTGGTAATGGTGGACCTGATTTCAAGAAAATTAGAGAATAAAATTATAAAAACATGTAACTTAAACATTCCAAAATTACATGATCTATAAAAATTGTTTTACATTATTATATTTTGAGGATCTTTTTAGTTTAGAGTTTTAGAGAATTAGGGAAACCATTTCATAAAAAGTGGAAATTTCCACACATTATACATGAACAAGAGCCTCATTCCAGTTGATGAGGACTTGGAAAGTTTATCTAAGACACTTGAGTTCAAAACTAGGAATAGAAATGTTTCTAGGGTACTTTATCATTACTGTAGCATTACTATAGTAGGAACTATAACAGGTACTGTTAGGTACTGTAGCATCCAGAACTATTCATTTGTTTGGGCTTTCAGGCCACTGATTTGGTCTCTAAGTCCTTCAAGGGCTTCAACCCACCCAATTCCTTCAGGGCAGTAAGTATTTCGGGCCACCTCAAGGCCTTAAGTCCTCGAAAAGGCCTTCGGGCCACCTCAAGGCTTTCAGGACACCTGAAATTGTGCTTAATGGACCAGGCAGACTCTACAAAGGAGCAGACTCCAGATGAGTATTCAGAGTAGGGGTATTCACCAGAGCCGAAGCTAATGGATTTGGAATAAAGATACGGTATGGCGTTGTCATTGGGACTAGCCTGTTCATGCATTGGAAGCCTAGCTAAACAGCCATGTGAAGGTGGAAAGCTGATATCATGATACAGATTCTAGGGAGGAGCAGTTCCATGTAGTTATAGTCTGGATATTTCCTCTAATACCTAAAGGTCATGTAATGTATAAATTCTATGGGTCTTTTAAGGGTTCCCCCTCATCCATTGAAAGGGGGTTTATCAAAAACCAATAAAAATAACTCCTTTGGGCCATTTGATAACACATCATAAATGTTTTCCATAAAAACAAGTTATTATGTTTAAAATAATTTTTCACTAATGACCGTTTTTCTTTATTTAAGGTGTGTCACCATTGAACTTTCTATAATCCATACACATCTTTAATCCCTATAAAAAACATTTAAAATTTTGGGATGAGAAACAAACTCACAATAAGGGATATAAAACTAAATGAAACCCATTAGTCATTTTTAAAAATAATAAAAACTCATAAGTAAATTTTAGTTTTTACATAATAAAAATTTAGCATAAAATAATCATTTACTAATTCATAAAATAAACTTCAAATTCCATATATTTCATAAAAAAATTAAGAAATCATAAAGGAAAAATAATAATCATGTATGTCACTTTGAAAATTATGATAAATCATGAAAACAAATCTTTTACCTTTATAAGATCATAAACTTTCATTTAATCATGAATGCAGTTTCTTACCTTATCAAATCAAAAATATTTACTTCAAAATCCATAAAAATAATTAATAATCCATGTAGGAATATTAGGATTTTATAATTACAATCCTGATTACAAGAACCCTTAAGAAGGAAAAACTATCATGGTTAATTCCAACATATCTCTTAGGAGTAACTTATATTCAATTAACTTTGTCACTTTACCCAATGCATTGGAGGGCTATATAGGGATCACTCATCATAAAAGATATATCAGGCACACCCATCATCATAAAAAATTTCAAGAACCATATCATGATAAAAATACAAAAAATCTTACTTTTCTACAATAAAACCCATAAAATTTGGCATTAGATCCCAAAATAAAAACCACTTTAATATATCTCATAAAAATGAGAAGAAATAACTTTTTATTTTAAAAATATTTCAAAATAAGAAAATTATCATAAAAATTGTAAAAGGATAATATTTCAAAAACTATATATTCTCATATATTGGTATTGATAATTAATAATAGTTATGGTGGTAGAAAAATTTTCCATGTGGTAAATGTTAAAAAAACATTCTTTTTGTACTTATGTAAAAACTCAAAATAAACTGTATGGAAAATTTTGAAAAGATTCCATTTTAAACATTTGTAAATAAAATAAAAAATTAGTTGAAATTTAAATTTATTAATATTTTAAGAATAAATAATAACATTCTTGAAACATTTTAATAACATGGACATGGAGGAGAAACATATTGAAAATAAAACTTTAAAACAATGTTTTAAAGAAAATCAATTACCTCATCTCCAAAATTTATGTGTACATATTTTACTATCCCAAATAATAAAATTGTATTAATTTTATACTTAATTAATTATGTTTTGAAATTTTACTCCCTTATTATTAATTCTTTTATTTCATCTATTACCATATTATATTTTTTTACTAAATCTGTTAAACTCATGTTGGATGTTTAGGGGTAGTTCGATTTATAACCTCAAAATAAAATTGTTTCATTGACCATGGTCAAAGGGTCCATGGTTCCATTATCCCTAGAATATTAAACAAGATATAATTATCATTTTACAAACCATATACACTTTTATAAACATTCATGTGAGATGGTAATGAAAAAAAATCACGTCATTTCATGGAAGTGGTTGTCCACACATACAAATGAGTGAAGTTTTCATTTTCTAATTGATGAGACTTTAAGAAGGTAGATAATATATTATATTTAAATAATGATAATTATTTCATAAAAAAAATATATTTCAATTAAATAAATATTTACAACCATTCATGTGATTCGGTGATGAAAAAAACTCATCGCTTCATATAGGTGGTAGTCCACACATATGCACGAGTGAAGTTTTACTTTCTCATAGGATGAAATGGAGGTATAAAATAGTCATTAAATCATAAAATTAACATTTAAGTATAATAAATATACTAATTTAATTATTTTAGGATGGTTAGAAAATATATTAATGTGGTATAATAATAAATAAACTTGAAAGAATTTGGTTAAGCGTTCTACCTTATCATTGGAAATTTTCCATTATCTTATACCTTAAGCCTTCTAGGATTGGTATTTTGGAGGTACCAGAACCTATAGGATGTGGGTAGGATATTTTGGGAGGTATTTTATGAGACATTATCTAGTATATATGTACCAATTTTTTTAGATAAGTTAGGATATGAGGTTCCATTTCATAAGTTAGGGGAGCGACACGCTGATAAATATTAAGAAATTTAAAATATAATAAATGTATTTATCAAGGAAATTGGATCCAAGGAAACCCAATTTATAATTTTTGTATAGTTTAAGTTCAAAATACACTCAACTAATTTGAATTATATAATTTTTAAATATATTTTAAGCCATATTTCTTAGTTTTATCCCCTCATTAACCCTTTTTACCCTTACCATGGTGACAAACTTTTACCATAGTAACTATTCATTTTAACCAAAAATAAAAATTAAATCATTAAAAAATTAGAAAATTAAAATATAAATATTTTTAATTAATTTTCTAATATTCATTTTCAAATTTAGTCAAAACTACTTTTAATATAAGTTCACAAAACTCAATGAAAAATCATTTTTAAAAATATGTATTTCTTAAGTATAAAAATGATTTTACACAAAACAATTATCTATATAATTGATACGCATGAATTTTATTAGTTTATGACTAAAAATTAATTTTATGTTTCTTTAAACTCAATTAAAAACTAAAATTTACCCTGTGAATACTTAATAAAAAGAAAAGTTACGGTATTTAAAAACACAATATTTTTTACAATTCACTCAAAATTCAACTATTTTAGAAAATAACAAAAAATAACTCTAAGATAATTTTGATATTATGATATAAAAAATTAAATTCATTCAACAAAATTAAATTTCTAAAATTTAAAAAAAATTAGCTTTTAAATAAAAACATATAATTCATGGGAAACAATTTAGTTATAATAAAACTATTTCTTCTTCGATTGAAAAATTACTTAAAATTACCATAGTGAATATGAATCCATAAAATATAATCATAAATGTTACTGAGAAATTAAATTGATTTATTATCAACATTACCTAGATTTTCACATTCTTCCCCTCTTAAATAAATTGTATCCTCATAATTTTATTCAATACTTAAATAAGTTAGGGTATTTTACCTCATAGATTTTTTCAATTACCATATTGCTTCTTCAGTCATATGGTTCTTCCATAATAACTTAACTAGATGAGTTAAATTATTTCAAAAAACCTTCTCTCTAAAATATAGAATCTAAACTAGCTTTTCCTTTTAATAAATTTTTTCTTTCCACCTATACCACTTTAGGTCATAAAACATGAGATAAATCATGTGCATATTTCCTTAACAACTAAACATGGAATACGTCATGTACCTAAGATAAACTCATAGGTAAGGATGTTTAGTAACAAAATGATCACACTTTTTATAGGATTTCATGTGGACCAATATACCATGGACTTGATTTTTATTTCCTTCCAAATGCATAATAGTTTTCTATGAAGATACATTAATGCAAACATGATTTCACACCTCAAACGAGAGAACATTATTCTAGTTATCTACATTACTCTTGTACTTACTTAGAACTATACTTGGGTGATACTAAATTAGATTTACCTTCTCAACCATTTCTTCTAAATTTTTTGGCCTCAATAACTTACTTTCAGTGACTTTATCCCAACATATTGGATTCCAACACCACCTTCTAAATAGTTCCTCAAATATTTCCATATGTACACTAAAATGAAAAATATTATTACAATAAAAATATACCAATGAAATATGTTTATAACAACCTCCATGTTAATCCAAATAGCGATACCAAACAATATCATCAAAAATTTTAATTATTCTTTTTGACTATCCATTAGATTGAGGATGAAAAGTTATAGTAAAGTTTAACTCAATACTCAATGACTTATGAAGCAGTTTACAAGAAATTTTATTTAAATATAGGATCATGATTAAATAAAATAATGATATAGACTCCATTTAACCTAAATATTTCTTTAATATTAAGTCTTGTAAGTTAATCTAATTAAATATTATATCATATAGGGATAAAATTTGTGGATTTATTCAAGTGATCAACAATAAACAAAATTGTATTATTTACTTGATATGTATTTGGTAATCTCACTATTAAATACATATATATATTCTCTCATTTCCACTTAGGAAATAAAAATTGTTGAATCATACCCTTCGGTAATTATCTCTCAGCTTTAACCTCTTTAAAATTCAAATATTTCTTGTTAAATTCAGTAATGTCTTTCTTTATTTCTTCTAACCAATAATATTCTTGAAAATATCTATATATATATATTTTTCCAAGATAAAGAAAAAATGTAGAACTCTGAGCCTCACTCAATAATTCCATTTTCAACTAAAAACACTCAGAACACATAAACTCTTTCCAAGTCTAATAATACCTTCTTTTTCAAAATTAATGTTTGGACCTTCCTTAACAAATCCTAAATTTCTTTACAAACCATGATCTCCATTATGATCCTTGTTAATTATTTCTTCCAATTATTACTATACTGATACCTAATACAAAAATAAATGGTTTCTATATGAATTATTTCTAGTCCAAAATTCAATAAATTATTAACTAAAGAATCATATTCCAAACACAGAATAGTTAATGATGCATTATCTTTTCAAATCAAGGAATCAATTACCTTGTTTTCATTAACACCCATAATTGGTTTATAAAAGAACCACACACATAATCATAAATAAATCCCAAGAACAATATCATAATCATAATACATGAAAACTTTCATTATAAAAACATCTTTTTCACCCATAAGAAATAATTTTAGGATATTGATATATCCCTTTCCTTTAAAACAAAATTTTCAAAACAAAAAATCCCAAAATAAATGGAAGGAAGATTTTTATTTGAATAGTACATGTAATCTTAGAGAGTAATACAAAATAAAATATTGGTTACAGTGGTATATAAATCCATTGACATCATATATGTTAAAATAGAACATTCCTTTAGTCTTTTATAAAGAAAGTTAAAACATTCAGTAAAAAGTTTCATTTTTAAAAACCATTGAAATAAAGTGACAAATAAGTTCCTCTATAATTATTTTGTTTCCATATAAATACATTTATAAAATAATTTTAATAACACAGACATTAAAGATAAATATTTTGAAAATAAATCTTTAAAAAAAATTAACTGAGGTTTTCAGTTAAAATGCCCCTTACCTTGAGTCTGATTCATCACGTATGTTATTTATCTTTATGAATAATAAACTTATTATAATTATTTTATTTCATAAGAACATTTAAATTTTATTATTACTATTATTTTATTTATTACCATGTTATACTCAATTACTTAATCAATTAATTTCACATTGAACGTTTTGACAGTATTCGGCTCATATGTCAAAAATGACTTTGGTAGGTTGGAAATGGTCAATGAGGTCATTATTCCATAATATATAGAATAATAATAATGACCAAATTATCATATTTATTAATAAATTATATATTAAAAACCAACCATTAAATATGGTTATGAAAAATGAGTTATGTTACAGTCATGGAGATGGTAGGTCGTATGTACGCATGAGTAACGTTTCAATTTTTCAATGAATATGATGAAAAGAAGGTAAGTATTATTTTATATTTAAAAAATTATAATTATATTATAAATTTCATATTATATACTTATATATATAATCCATGTGATTTGGTGATGAAAAATGAATCACATCACTTCGTGGAGGTGGTAGTCTACACATGCGTACAAATGGTATTATCATTTTCCAGTGAATGGATAGGTAAAAAATAGGTGTTTAATTATATTTAAATAATGATAAATATTTTATGAATATCTTATATATTCATTAAATATATAATTATAACCATTTTTGGTGGTGATGAAAAATGAATTACATCAGTTCGTGAGGCGGTAGTCCTCCATACACACGAATGATGGATTCCTTTCCCATTTGATGGAGGTTGGAGACAGATATAGATTATTCCATTAACAAAATAACATCCAAATATATTTAAGATAATTATTTTATTATATCATCATGTTTGGAGAATATTTGAAAGATGTGTAAGAATAAATAAATCAAAAAAAAAATTAGTTATGAATAATACCTCTTCTTCGGACAACCTCCTTTTCTTTACACCTAAATCCCTGTAAGGTTGGTATTCTTACCAAACTAGGACCTATATAATTTGGTTATTTATGTTGGTAAGGTACTTTTGCAGAAATTTTTAGAACCAAATGGATCTTTAGTTATGATGAAAGAGGAGAGTAGGTTCCCTTTTATAAGTGAGTGGAGGGGCACTCTTTGAATTTCTTAAAGTATTAAATTAATATAAATTAATTTTCAATTTAAAATGAATTAAAAATGATATATTTATAATATAATATGAGGATGAGTAAAAATAATCCTATAAAATAAAATTTTATACTATTTTATACTATTTTTTTACCCTTATCTTTGGGTTTTAACCCCCGTTAACCCTTTTGACATTTACCGTTATAATATGGATTTTTACTATTTGACGGTCATGATAGTCACTATAAATGAAAAGAGGCCCATAAATGGACTATTTTTATATCATAAAACATATACAATTCATTTTATGGATATAATATTTTTATTAATTTTAAATCATTTAGTAAAACATTATTTATTATTTAATATCATTAATGTCAATTTTAGAACTATTCATTTACTTTGACATTAATAACATTAATTCAACAAATTAATTAGAATATAATCAATTATCAATAATCTAAAATGTTATATTTATCTAAAAAATAATGTAATAAAAAATTATTTCAAATTATTTTACTTCTAATATTGCTAAAATTATTTATTTTATTCTTATATTAATGGAATAAATATTGTGTTCGGGTTGCGTAAGAATTTAGGGAAATAAATTCATCTATAAAAATTATAAATAAATTAAAATGATAAAAATAATAATTTATATTTAAAATAAACATTTATAACTAAACATATCCTCTTTTTATCCCTATGTCAAAAATTTAGAAAAAATAAAACAAAGGGAATGACATTTTTGGATTTTTATTATATAAAATAATATAAATGTAAAAAACATGTTCAAATAAAAAAGGTCATATATTCAAATTTTGTATGATTATGGATAAAATATAATCATCCAATAAAATTAAGAAAAGTTTTAGGGATATTTTTAGTCCTTATCATATTATTTTTAACCCTTAATTACCTGATTTACCCTAATGGATGTGACAGAAATTTACTAAGGTTACAATTCATATTGACCAAAAATAAAAGGGACCTATTTAAATATTTTGGACCTCATGATTTAAAATATTTAACCAATTATTTTAAAATTTAATTCACATAATTGGTAGCATTAAATTTAAAATTAAACCTGCAAAATGCAACGAAAAATGGTTTTTTAAATCCTTTTTTAGTATAAAAATATTTTTATACCAAATTCAAGTATAAAATCCATTAAAAAATAATTGGGTTATTTTTAATTAAATTTAACTAATAAAATTTAAAAAATAATAAAAATATAATTCTACTTTGTAATTATTTTAAAAGAAAATAAAGTTTTCAATAAAAATCTATATTCTTACTATTCATTAAAAAATAAAACTTTTTAGAAAATTATCAAAATTCACCCTAAGATAATTTTTATATGATGATTTAAAAAATTAATTTCATTTTATCAAATACATTTTCTAAAAGTTTAGAAATTAATTATAATATTCTCCCAAAAATAATTAAAAATCATTTTAGAAGAAAATGTATCTTTAAAGAATAAAATGACTACTAAAAATTGAGTGATTATTTCCTAATAATTAATCTATACATTTTTATTGAGTATGAAATTTATATATGTTTCATAATTTAGTTATTCCTATTCATATCCTTCAATTCAATAGCCATGTTATAATGGTTATATTCAAATAATAATATTTTTTGGTCATTTAATCTCAATGGTGTGTGTCATATATGCTATCAAACATAATTTCCTTCTTTTAAAAATATTAGGGTGTTATATTCCCTCCCCCCATTTAATAAATCTTATCCTCACAATCTTAACTTCATCTCGTTAATCAGAGTTTTAACATTTGAAAATACTTTTTTTTGAAATCCCACATCGTAAAAAGTGTTAATAAAACTCTATTTTGAAAAAGGTAAAGGGAAATATTAAGGTTGTTTGGAATAACACATATCTAGGTTTCTATATAGGATAAAATTAGTGAAAAGTGAAAATATGGACATGGTGGAAAAGCATAATGTCTAAATAATAAAGGAGAGTAACCAAGTTCATTGATCACAAGAAAGTGAATGATCATAAGAATGTTAACAACCAGAAAACATAAACTAAAGAGATATGAAAAGGACAATCAATTCATCAGAAAGGAATGTAATAGGATAACATTCTTTGTTTCAAGTTCATTTTTCTATAGTTGAGGAATTATTTTACCTTTTAAACTAAAAAAATAAGGAAATATACTTACATGAAAAGTATAATTCATCCTTTAATCAATTTCTACCACAATATCATATTTTTCTCCAAACAATGAGTATTAAAAATGAATTTTTTCAGCCTGAAGCACTATAAAAATCTTCTAATAGATAAAATAATCCACAAATGATAACAATCTATTAATCTTATCTTTATATGTTAACCAAAATCAAAATGGTTAGCAAAGGTAAGACAATTCTTCAAAAGAATAAATTTTCATAGGAATAAATACAACATTAATCTTCAAAGCCTCAAAAATAACACCCAAATTTAAACTTAGATAATATTATAAATATATAACCACAAAATTATTCAAAATATTCTTATCAAAGTACAAAACACCAAAAAAATCAATATTATTTGATCACAAACTCTTTCTAGATTAATTTAACATTTATCTCTAATCAACATTAGTCACTCGTAAATTGATAAAATAAAAAGTGAATATTCCCTAATCATATAATCTATAAATATGATAATAATTTCTAAAAATAACCTATATCACTATAAATCC
The DNA here is from genome assembly GCA_963277665.1 of Viscum album. Classification (NCBI taxonomy): domain Eukaryota; kingdom Viridiplantae; phylum Streptophyta; class Magnoliopsida; order Santalales; family Viscaceae; genus Viscum; species Viscum album. The sequence continues at coordinate 1,818,441,437 of OY728156.1, forward strand.
AAATTAAACACACGTATTCTTCCAAAAGGTAAATCGAACTTTATTCCACAAAATAAAATCCCATAATATTATTTTTACTTTAAACATATAATGTTCCCTACAAATATAATAATCTTCTTCTAAAATAATAATAATAACTTAATCACCAAATTAATTTTCAGTCCCAAGGTTATCTATATGATAAAACATATGTTCCCATTATCAAATTAATCTTTATTTTTTAAGTCATTTATGTAATGTCATACTAACTAGGACCTCATGTAGTCCAGTGGCAGGTGTTTCATCCATATCACTCTTTGGTTGTGGGTTTGTACCCCACGGCCTTGCAAAATCTGATGAGTTGTCATGTAGACAATGAGTTTTGATTTTACTAAAACAATATTAATATAATTCTTATAATATTCTTATAAATATTTTGAACATCCTAAAAATATTATCAAACATAAAATAACTTTTTACCTATATGATTTTCTATACATCTTATTTTTTATCAAAATAAAATAATATTAAATGATTATTATTTCCCTTACCTAAAGAACACAATTACAAATAAGGTTTATTTATCCCTTTATCATATGTACTTAAATTATTATCTCCAAAAATTATAACTTTTTCTCTACACTAATTTTCAAAGGTATTGATTCTATCTAATATATGTTTCCAAATTTTGAGAAAAAAATATATCATAGAATAATCCTTATTCATTTCCTAATTCTCATAAAATTTATAATATATTATAATATCATTGATAATATTTTACTACATCATAATCCTAAAAAATAGATACATAAACACATCCTTTATTCAATTTCCTTCTAAAACCTTTAACTATGATTCTTTGTCTTATTCCTTCATAATTTATTCCTCTAGTCAAAGATATGAATTATGACCTTAAATTTCATCAATATCAACCCAATAATGTTTCATACATAGAACATAAGAAAATAATTCATACCTTAACTCCAAACATCTGGTTTTTATTTTATGTTGTTGATATCCCCTTTATCTTTCGTTATGTAGTCTATGTATCCATAAGATAAAAAGTCAAGTCCTTAGTGGTATTTACCTTTTCTAATGTGATGGATAAGATAGTATTTTTAAATCAAATAAAATATATTCTATGATCCGTATAAATTTTGGAAAAATAAAATTTTTTTGGATAGATTAAATAGTTTCTTATATGTGATTTGGATGTTTAAAAATATTTCAAAAGAATTTGAATAATATTTTTCCATGATAGTGATGATTAAATCATGTATAGAGGATAAGAAGGTTTTTTTATATCATTTTTCTTTTCATATTTATAAACTATATTTAATATATAGAACATCATTAAAACAAGAAATGAATTATTTGATGTTAAAATTACAATATTCCTTTTTCAGAAAATACTCATATAAATTATATAATATGTTACCCTTAAAATGCTAAAAAAATATCCTTAATAACTTCAACATTAAATAATGGTTTAACCTATAAGTTTATCTCATACCATTAAGATTACATCCCCAAAAATATAATAGTATTCTTCAGAAATAATCCTTCACGTTAACCCTTAGGGTTACATATACCTCAACCCAATATAATGACTCCAAAAATAACATTAATCACCTCAAAATATATCACTTAAAACCCTGAAAGGGGTTTCTATGCCTTTTAAATTTTGATAAATATTAAAGTTATAAAACCATGATGGTATTTATAACTCATAATATAACCTCACATGAAAACATCCTAATCTCCAAAGTTTTCTAAACCTTTTCTATGATACCAACTATAAGGTCTCAACCTTAAATATTACATAATTTGGTGTCTTTATACTAGAATTAACATTATTTAATTCCAAAATACCTTTTAGTTTTAGAGTTTTAGATAATTATCTAATAACTCTTATATATAAATACCATATATTATAAATAGGACACTTTTACTTAGTATCTATTTTCCCAAAAATATAAAACTTCTAATATAAAATAATATTTATTTTCATAAAAAATCTTTACAACTTTCAAATTAACATCTTAGTTTACCTTAACCATCCTTAAAACCTTTGAAAAAAATTGAAACATGTGATTCACAAAAAACTCCCAACAATTGAAATAAAAATTAAAAACAAAACTTGTTAGTCCATGAAAACTTATAAAAATTTGCGTTTTCAAAATAAACTTTGGGTTCAAAATAAACATTTTCATACCTAATAAATAAACTTATCTACAAAAATATTTTCAAAAAACATTTAATAATAAATATTAAAGTAAAAAAATCATAAATGTTTCTTTATAGTCATGAAAAACTCATGAAAAGTTTTTTTTCAAAAAGTTATACTTTTTACCCTTAGAAAGTATTAAATACTTTCCTAAAAACATAAAAAATCAACTTACCTTGTGAAATCATCATATTTCCTTATAAATCATAAAAAATCATGTAGTTCATTTTTTGAATCGATTTAATATCAATATTATGTATGTAATAACCTTTATAGTTATAAATGGAATAACCTTTACTGTTATTAATGGAATAACCTTCATGATTACTAATGGAATAACATTCATGGTCAACTTCCAACATAAATATTACCCAATGAATTGGAGGGATATCATGGACCCACTCTTTATTAGTTTATAAAATAACCACCCATAATCATAAATAAGTCCCAAAAATCATATCATAATCATAATACATGATAGTTTTCATTATAAAGATATTCTTTGTACCCATAAAAAATCATTTTTGGATATTGATATATCTCATTAATTTAAACACCAATTTTCAAAACTAAAATTACCATAATAAAGGGAATTATGGTTCTTATTTTAATAAGACATGGAATATTATAAAGGAATCCAAAAATCAAATAATGGTTTTAGCGGTGTGAAAATTTGTTGATGTTTGATATGTTTAAATAGAATATTCCTTTTATCTTTTGTAAAGAAATAAAAACGTTCAGTAAAAAGATTTATTTTTGAAAACCATTAAATGAAAGAGAAATATAATATCCTTTAAAATTTTTTATTTTGATATAAATACATTCATAAAATAATTTTAATCATAGAGACATGCAAGAGAAATATTTTTAAAACAAATCTTTAAAACATTTAAAATTAGGTTTTAAGTTAAAGTGTCCCTTGCATCGAGTCTGAATCATAACGTGCATTCTTTACCTTATTAAATAATATACTTATGATAATTATATAATTACTTAATAACCTTTTTAAAGTTTATTATTCATTTTATTTTTTCTATTACCGTGTTATATACAATTACTTAATCTATTATGTTCACGTCAGATGTTTTTATGATATTTGTCTCATATATAAAAAATGAATTTGGTAGGTTGAATATGGTCAATGTGGTAATTATTCCATAATATCAATAATAATAATCATGAAATTTATATTTTATTTATTCATAAATTAAATTTATAAAACCAACCATGAAATGTGGTTTTGAAAAATTAATTACTTTATAATTATGGAGACGGTAGGTCATACGTACACATTAGTAATGTTTCCATTTTTCAATGATCATGATAGAAAAAGTTAAGTATTATTTTATCTTCACGTGATTATAATTATATCATAAATATCATATTATATGCTTATATATATCATCCATGTTATGTGGTGATGTAAATGAATTACATCACTTCATGGAAGTGGTAGTCCACATATACGCATGGACGACATTATCATTTTTCAGTGAATGAAAAGGTAAAAAAATAGGTGTTTGTTTGTACTTAAATAATGGTAAAAATTTCATTAATATAATATATATATATATACATTAAATCCATGATTATAACTATCCATGAGTGCTGGTGATGGAAAATAAATTACATCGGTTCGCGAGGTGGTAGTTTGTCATACACACAAACGATGGATTTATTTCCCATTTGATAGAGGATGGAGATGGATATAGGTTATAAAACTAACAAAATAAAATCCTAGTATATGTAAGTTAATTATTTATTTATTTCAGAAAGTTTGTAGAATATTTAAAAGAGGTGGAACAATAAATAAAACAAAAATGCTCGATTAAGAACTATACTTATTCATCGAACAACCTCTTTTTCTTTACACCTTAATCCCTATAAGGTTTGAATTCTATCATAAATAATACCACTAGAATGTGGGGATATATTTTGAGAATTTATTTGAGTATATCATGGCTGAACCAAATGGTTCTTTAATTCTGAAGAAAAAAAGAGAGGTGGTGCCCTTTTATAAGTAAGGGGAGGGGTACTATTGTTATTTTTAAAGTATTAAATTAATATAATTTAATTGTAAATTTAAAATTACTTAAAAATGATATATTCTAAATATAATATGATTATTAGTGGAAATAATTTCCTATAATAATATTTATGCAAGTTTAGACTATGTTTTTACCATTTTATTTTGGTTTTAACCCCCATTAACCCTTTTGACATTTACTCCGATAACAATGTTTTTTACTCATTGAGGGGAAAGATGGTTACTATAAATGGAATAAAGTGTTATAAATGTTCCATGGTTGATATAATAAACTATATCTCATTGAATTTTCTGAATATAATATTTTTAGGAGTATTAAATCATTTAATAAAATGTCATTTATTATTTAATATTATTAATGTTAATTTTAGAACTATTCATTTACTTTGAATTTAATAACATAAATAAAGAAAAAAAATTCAAATTTAATAAATTAAAACTTCCATAACATGTTATATTTATGAAAAATCTATTTTTAAAAAACCCTTAAAATTATATTACTTTTAATATTATTAATATCATTTATTTTATCTTTCAATTAATTAAAGAAATATTGTGTCAGTGTTTTGTAAGTATTTAATGTAATTATTTCAAAACTAAAAATTAAAAAATAAATTACCATAATAAAAAATAATTTATCTTTAAAAATAATATTTATAACAAATAATATCCTTTTTTTATCCTTATGTCAAAAATTTAGAGAAAGTTAAACAAAGAAAATGACATCTTTGGTATTTCTTTATATAAAATAATATAAAAGTAAAAATCATGGAGAAATGAAAAAAAAGTCATATATTAAAATTTTGGATGATTATAGATTAAATATACTAATAAAATAAAATAAATTCAATTTTTAGGATTATTTTTAGTCCTTATCATAATATTTATAACTCTTAATTACCTGATTTACCCTTACTAAGGTGACAAAAATTTACTAAGGTTACTATTCATATTAAAAAAAGGGAAATATTTTCATAATTTTTACCTAATGATTCCAAATATATGATCAATTTTTTAAAATTAAATTCATGAAAGTGGTATAATTACATTTAAAATTAAACCCACAAAACACAATGAAAAAAAATCATTTTTTAGCATAAAAATGTTTTTATAAAAAATTTGAATATAAAATTAATTCCCAAGAACTTAATTAGATTTTTTTAAATAAAAATTAACGAATTATATTTTAAATCTAATACAAAATTGAATTTTACTTTTTAAATACTTTAGAATAAAATACAGTTTTCAATAAAAAATCATATTTTTACTATTCATTGAAAAATCAGACTTTTCATAAATTTATCAAATTTCACCCTAAAATAACTTTTATATGATTAATTAAAAAATTAATTTCATTTTATCAAATAAATTTTCAAAATTTTTAGAAATTAATTATAATATTCTCTCACAAAAATAAATAAAAATCATTTTTGAATAAAATGGTACTTTTGAAGAATAAAATGACTTTAATAAAAATTGATTTTTTATTTTTTTATAATTAGTCAATAATTTTTTATTGATTAAGACATTTATATATATATTTCATAATGTGGATGATAGGATGGCGAGGGCTTGGGAATTCCACACTGAGGGTGTCCATGGAGATTCATGTGTCCCTTCATATTAGGGTTTCTCAATCGAGGAATTTTCACATTTTATTGGTTCCACTCTTCTCAATGGAGGTGGGATTAATAAAGAGGTTACTTGAGTGGATTCATAGATGGTCAATAGTAGGTTAGGACATAGTTTTAGAGTATATAACAATACCGAGATGTGTAGATCTGATAGATCTGTGATGACTGTGGTGGTTGTGGGTGAGTCCAATTTGAAATATGTTCACTGATCAATTGGGAAGGTGTTTGATGAAATATGTGTCACTACAGTGGAATATATTCAGGTAAATACCACCATGAGAAGTTATATCTTCATGGTATTCATTGGACCAAACTCCGAATCTTCTATGGTTGTGGTTATTAGGTGAAAAGATCACATGTTGTCTTGTCGGAGATCGAGGATGGTTATCCAATGGTGAGTCGATGGTCTGTGGCGATGGAGGTGGTTCCTGAGATGGATTATACACACTGAAATGAAGTGGTGGGGGTGTGATGATCTGATCTATTCGAAAGGTGCCTAGGGATGGTCTACATCATATGGTTGCAGTGAAGCTGGGTGGTCCTAGTCTTTCTACTACAATGAATAGATCTGGTATTTTGGCATTAGTTGAAAATGATTCCAATATAAGGAACTTCAAATATGTGCGATATATTTTTACTGAGAGAATTGTTCTAATGGGTTATATCGCTCATGTGATTTCTAATATTGAAGCTATCATTTATATATTTAATATTTGTGAGCATTCCATTATTACAAGACTTTTTCTTCCTATATAAGGAAAATTTTGGGAGATAAATGATTTGGTTCCAAATATAGCTTCTTTATAGGGGTTTTTTGATTTGATATGCATGTCTATTGTTTGGGGAGTTTTTCATATTATTTTCCCAATATATAAGATAAAGCATAGATCTAGGGGGATTGGTTCAATTGTGTTAAATCTATGTATGATTTTTTTTAAGAGTGGAATTTTCATTTCAATCCTTTATCTATAAAAAATACCATGGATCAAGATTGGATCAAAATTATTCATCTTAAATAGATCCTTTGGCATCCCAAGATTCTTTTTGACATCACCTCTTCTGTGTTAATTCCAATTAAAATTGATAGGACCATTGGGGATATGAAGTTCGGTCACTTTTCTAGTGTCCTGGTGGAGGTGGACCTTAGCTATTTCTTGATTCATAATATATTCCTTTCTTCTCTAGATGTTGACATCACTCTTAAAGTGGAGTATGAGAAATTACTTGAATTTTTTCCAGAATGTCAAGTTATTGGCCATGTCAAAGAAAATTGTTGTAAAAATGTCATCTACACTTTTTTTAAATAAAAGGGCATCAGGATGCTTCTTGTAGGAAGAAGTTGAAGACATAGACAATTTAGAATAAATCATCTTCTATTGTTGGAAGGAATTCCCCTCTGAATAAAGGAAAAAAGAAACTTATAGTTCTAGTATTTAACAAATGGTGGAAGATTCCTCTCACATGAAAGATACTTAAGTGGTTAAGAGTAATGAGAAATGATTAACTAAGAATGGAGATCATTTCCAAGTAGATGAGGGTGATCTAAACTAGGATTGAATGTAGAAATAGATCAATGTCATTTAGATTCTTCAACTAAGGGACAAAACAAGCCGAATTATGGTGAGATACTTTCTAGTATTCAAGAGGAAATTAATAAATTAAGGGAAACTCAGGATATCCATGGAATATGGTATGGTATAGAGGATAATTCCCAAAAAAAACATCATATGCTCAGGCTTTATCCAAAGGGAAAAATGTGGTTGTGGATGATGAAAGTTTTCAATTTATTCCTCCTAGGAAAGTAATATATCGGAAATATTACTCTTATTTTAATCCAAATATGGTTACTGGGTCCCATGGTCCCTTAGAATTTGACTTTGAATGGTATGGTGATTGTGAATCTACTAATCTGATTGACTATGATCTTTGATCTGTCGCTTTTTTTATTTTGGCATGAGGTCATGTATACTTGTATGACCCCACCCATCTTTTCCCTAGTCCCTTTCATTTTTATTTTTTAATAAAAAATTATATTCCTTAACATTTCTAGTATATTTCATAATGTGGTTATTCTTATTCATACCTTTTAATTCAATAGTCAGGTTATAATAGTCATATTTAAATAATAATATTTTGTGGTCATTTAAGTATAGTGTTGCATGTTATATACACTATTGAACTTAAAGTTATTCTTTTAAAAAATCTCTGGGTGTTATTGATATCCTCCAATAGATAATTCCCCACTATTATTCAAAAATTATAGCTTTTTAATGACATATGGAATAAATTCACCTTTACATACAAGTAATAAAAATTCAACATTGAAACAAATTCATTTATAGAATTTTTTTAATCAATTATTGAAAAATAAGACCTCCACTTTAGAATATAAAAAGTGTGTTAATTAAATATTGTGTATATTTCACTCGTATGATGTGAATAGTACAACATTCCACATTTTTGGTAGTATTTAGAGATTTTAAATAATGATGTCTACCACTTATATGGAATACAGGATGGTCCAACCAAAATGTGTGATTATCAAATATTCAAGACCAATAACTCATCATTACTTATAATAAAATTTATTAATTCTATAAATTTGTCACCTTAGAAGAGAATTATAATAGTTATCACCACAATGAAAATAAGTTCTAGAAAGGTACACTATGAGGACATTGTTTTTCATAATATCTTTTTTTCTTGAGCCACTCTATTTTCCCATGCTAGTAAATGTAGTCTTATTAGGGGTTTAATACTCTATTTTGAGAGTTTTTTGGACATGTATAAGTTATATTATTTTCATTTCATCTATTAAAAACTTATGAAATCAATAAATTCACCTTAAAAATCTTTTAAAGTTATCTATGTTATTTGTTACATTTTTGTCAATTTTTAAATCTTATATTATTAATATTAAGTTTACAATAAACAGTGTATAACTGAAATGTAAAATACAAGTCAAAATTTACAATATAAAACCAATAGTGTAAAGTTTAAATATGATTTTCATGTTAAAATATATAGTGTTGAATTCAGACTATAAAATTTTGTTTTAGTTATAGGTAAAAATTTATCATAAAAACATCACAGTGTAGAAAAAGTAGTTTCATGTTAAAATTTATTGTAGAAAATTTGATGGTATAAAAATAATATATGAATTACATGATATAATTTATAAAACAAAATTTTCAGTAAATATTTATTTCATTTTTTATTTATCCTAAAAATGTGTCATATGTAGTATTGATTTTTTAGGTTAGCCATAAAATACTACTAAAATGAAATAGACTACTCTCTTCTTTTATAAAATGGAGTATCACTGCACTAGAATATGTAATGATGAGTTAATACATGAATGTTTCTTCTGTTTAAAAATAATATATTTTAGAAGGAAATAGATTACAACAACTAGAAATGGAAGTTTAAAGTCTCACCAAGAACATTGGGAAAATATGAAGGGAGACATGGATAAAAAATGATTAGACATTTATAGTTAATCATTCCTAAAAAATAATAAGAGTATTGGATAAATATAATTTTTTTATGCAGTTTAAAGGGTTTTATGACTTTAATTCACTTAAATATTTAGAAATATATGGAGTAAATTCATAGAGGTGTGACACATAGGTAACTATACCTATCAAATAATCAGTTTCTACATCCCTAATAGACCTAGTCAATATTTCTATTTTTTGCACCATTTAAGTTTAAAAACATATTATATGATTAAAATTTTAATTTCTAAACCATGTAAATAGAAATATTTCAACCCATCATATATATATGACTTATAAGTGATAAAGAAAATATGTTGATTTATAGCATCAATGAAAGTACATATTGCATGTTATATCACCCATAGAAATTTGTTCATTCCTATAGTAGATTCATCTTTTGCTACAAATATACCTAAATAGGTTAAGCATAACCCAAATCTTAAAAATGAGGAATTTATTTTGATAAAAAAAATAATGTAGAAGGAACCTTATTGGAAGTTCCTTCCTTAACTAATAATTATTTTAAATTATATGAAAATATATGCACTTCTATTGACATGTATTAGTTTAATGTAATTTTTTCATGTGGGAGTCCCTAGATAAATACAGTGGGGTATCTCTTAAGGACATCATTGAACTTTTTAAATGGTGCATGACATTGGATTTTGTGAGTATTTGTATCAGTCTATTTAAGTAATTTTTATTACCATTTTTCTTATTCCAATGTTCGAACTAGGTCATTAATGCTTACTCAGAAATAATTAAGGAAATGAACAATCAAGGGAGAGTAGTAAAAATTTTCCTCTACAACTACATCTTCATTAGAAGTTATTTTGTAGTAATTTTATGCTTTTATAATTTTCCAATGTATTCCCTTTATATTGATTGATGAAAATATTATATATTCATTTTTAGATCATAATAAAAGGTGAAAAACTTTTCAATGTGAACATGAATAATCGATTCCCCAGTTATAAATATCCATATATTTCAAAGATATATCTCTCTTTAAATTTTTGGCTCTTACTTCATGTTTTGGAATATTTTTTTGAGTTGGGGTATATTTAGAGTTAATTGGAAAGAAAGAAAATTATAAGACAAGCATTAGTTACTTAGTGGTCTGGTACTAGGTAATCTATGTGCCCAGGTGGGATATAGGGATCTTGTTTATCCCATCAGATACCTGGTGGAATTATATAAAGTACCCAGTAGACAGTAGGTTTTTTTTTAAATCGAGGGAAATGGTATGTTCACCACTAAATTAAAACTTTTTTATCCCTATATCAAGTGTTTCATCTCATTTTCCATTTTTTGAAATATTTTAGAGCTTCTATATCATTTACTCTCCAACACCTTCAACCTAGGCTTGGATCATCAACTAGATTTGTTTCCAAGGGGTTGCAGGATTTTGTAATCACTAAGGCTCGGGTCACGGTTCCCTTCTTTTCTAATTTTTTTATTTCATTTATAGTAGTTACATAAATCTATAAACCTCCATCTTATTCTAAGTTTCAAATTTAAGTTATTCCTTATATTTATATTTCTTCAAGTGGAAATGAGATGTTATAATCAATGATCATGAGATAAGGTCACTCATATATCCATCAGATTTATATTTTATGATCAAGGTAGTTACACAAATACATTTTTTTCTAACATAGTTTTATTGAATCCATCATTGGTGGTATATATTCCCTCTCATACTTGAGGCTTCACAACTGAATCGGTTCAAGTGGGTGATCCCACTATTTTTCTCAAATCATCATATTGTGGATATTACAGAGGCATGGGGTAGAGTGAGGAATGGTCAAAAAATGGTTTTCATTAAAAAAAATGTTTTTTCTATATTAAAGATAAGAATGGTCATTATTTATTAACACTTTTTAGTATATTCTTTAAATTTACTTATTTGTGACAAGATTATCCTAAAATTATTTTTTTCACATGTTTAATATTGATTTATAACATGATATGAGCTATTGTTTATAAACTATTTAAAATAATTTTACATTGTATTAAGCATGGACCCTCTAAATCCCCTTGGAGCTAGGAACTGTTTTTCATGGTTTTATCATGTGATACATTTATGTATACCATGATTATGGATTTTATTTTATTATCATTCATATGTATAGCTTCATATTTCTATGTATTACTCTATCATGCATTTGTGGGTGTTGATCCTTATCTTATAGGCTTTGAATCAAATCATGTGTATTGACTTCTCATGGGTACTTTGTATATAAATTTGATATGTTCCTCCCTAATAGTAGAGACATATTATATGGATAAGGGATATTTATATGTATATGTTTATCAATATATATATATAGGTTCCTTCCAAAGAGAATATGAGTGAACACCTAGGTGAGGGTGTTATATATGTATATGTAGTTTCTCCCTATGAGGAGAGAGTGGACCACATAACGGGTGTTTATCGATACATTCATACATTTATACAGGCATATATACATAGATATATATATATATGTCTATTTCTTTTTATGAATGATGTGTTTTGATGGATATTATTGATAGTCATATCCTTCATGGTAGATTTTTACCTCACTTGGATTCTGATATTAGCTCAAGGTAGGTTTAAATTATGTGGCTAAAAGCCATTAATGTACCATTAAATAATGCTCACTATTGTTTGATTGAGTAGTATATCTACCTATTTAACAAGATCACTTGTTATCTAGTGCTTTCTTTAATTAACTATTATATTTTCTTATTACCTTCATAATTTTTATTAATGTATTGAACAGTTTCCTTTATGATAGACATGATGTTGTCAGGTGGTGACTTCTATTGGGTATGAAATACTTACACTCTGCACATGTTCCCTTGGTAATTATTGTAAACCTTGTTTTTAATGATCCAATTAAAGGAAAAGTGCTTGAACATGAGGGTTGATAGTATTGGGGCATGGTTGGATCTTTTACATGGAGGTTAGAGTTTGTATGGATACTTGTAATTTTTTTTGTAGATGTTTAAGGTGAGTATATGGAGGATGTTTGAGTATGTTCACTTAGAGTTTTCCTATATGGGGGTTACCTTTTTTGACTCCTTAAGGATTTTTTGGTTTACAAACTTTGTATATGTCTATGTTTTGATTAGTTACACTATTATGGATATTTTGGAATATTTATTCATGGAGTTTCATTCCATATATTTTTTTTTATTTGGATTGTCTAGGTACCCCCATGGATAGTTATTCCAATTGTGATCTAGTTTAGTTTTTTATTTTCTCAATGAAACCAAAGGTAATTCCATATTTTTTGGAATTATTGTTTAGGTATATCTATAAGAATTTAATCAAAGAAAACAATCTCTCACTTATAAAAAATTTGTACCTTGAAATTTATACTAGTTTATGGTGATTGAGAGGTGCACATAAGGTGTTTTGGTGATGTGATCCATGTGGAATATGAGTGTTTAATTCACAGACATTACAAAATTTTATCAAAGTTAATTAAGGTATCTTGGGTATGGGATTGAGAGTAATCAAGAGATAGTATTGTCGAGGCTTGGGACATAGATATATCTGGTCATCATAATTATGGTGGAATATTGGGCCATCACGGATATTAAGGATTCAATTATTACCTTTTTCTTGAGTTCATATTTTCTCTATGAGTCACATGAATCATAAGTACGTATGTATAGGTAGTCACTAATAGGATGACCTAGAATATCATTTTATTATCTATGCTTTATTCCATTATTATTATTATTATTTGAATGTTTATATTAACCAAAACCTCATTAATAAATAAATGGTGTTCACCTATCTATTTACTAGTGATGACTATGTTAGTATAAGTCAATTAAGTGGTTTATTTAGTTTTTAAAATCCTTTTTTATAGACCTAACATGCTAACCATTACAATTTATTTTCATGTTTACATGACTAATTTTGATGTAATGTTAATAATATTATAATATTAATCAAGTGAAAGACGTATAAAATAAAGGATGAGTATTACGATATGGGTAATTTTGTGTAGTTATAAATATTAAAATTCACATTTCCTATAAGGTAATATGATGTAATTCAATTTATTAATATATAATTTTTCATTATATAAAACCCCAAATGATTTATAGGTAGGATATGATAAAAATGATCCACCTATTAGGCCTCTTATTTATCCTTAAGTTCTCGATGGTCTAGCTCAGATAATTCAAGAAGTTGGATAGAAATCACCATGAATCTAACCCTTAGATACTGATGTTATATGATATTATTTAATCCATCACCCTCCTACCTTCTAGGGTGAATTCTCCCCTTAGGAATCAGAAGAGTGGATTGATCATATCCCCCACATCTTTGAGAGTGTTGAGATTCTAGATTGGCGCTGATTTTATTTTTTATTTTTTTTTAGAAATTATTTTACATTAATGGTGGGATGTAATGATTAAGGTAAAGAAAGATCAAGGGCTCAACTGGAAGGTTATTCAGGATCTATTTTCCAAGAAATTTTATAATTACCCTCTTACCTAGGTGAAAATTTTGGAATTTATATATCTTGACTAGGGATATATGTTTGTGTTGAAGTATACTATTAAATTTATCGATATACTATTCTTATCTCCATATATGAGTGGGGATGAGTAGTAAAAGTCCAAATGGTTTGAGATAGGATTATATGAACCATTGTGGACCTAAGTGGTGATGTTTAACATCTCAACCTTCTCTAAGGTGGTGAAAAAGTAGTGTTGGATGAAACAATCTCCCATGGGAGAATGAGACCTAATTTTTCTTCAAGTGGTTGGAAAAAATCTAGGAAGAGACAAATTGAGGTGGGTCTTGGTGGGGCAGTTAGGGTGAGAGTGCCCTTTCTCCCAATTCTAGAGGAATTTATATTTTATTTATCTAGTGTGGTTGAACATGAAATGTTAGGCGTAACTTCCCTTCTAATCCAAATTACTTCCACAGATGTGTCAATTGTGGTCATCTCATTGTATTCTATAGGTATGACTCAATTGAGAGTGTGTTTTGGTGACCCCTTTAAAGTCAGACCTTACAGACTTAGGCTAGTGGGAAATCTATTATAGGAACTTATCCTTCCTCTATTCAAATTAGACAGGGAAATAGGTGACCAAGGAAGATTTATAAAAAATATCCCATGTGGATTAGTGAATCTAAAGTTTTATTTATTTTCAATAAGTTTTTATGAATAAAGTAAATGTGTACTTTTATCTGATGATTTTAAAGTTGGTCTTTATGTGAAATAAATGTTTTGATGATACTTAGAGATAGCATGTTATTTTATAACATGAGAAATTTGAAGTTCTTTGAATCTAGTTGATGGAGAGAATGAAGGTTTGATGCTTAAATGATTAAAATATTGGTGAGTTTAAATGAAACACTCCTTTGAGGATTTATTATGAATATTTATATATTAAATATAGAAATATCACTTAAATTATAGTTATTTAAGATGAGATTGATTAATTAAATAAGTGCTAGTGGAACAACATGAAATTATCCAAAGAAGAGTTATTTTTATGCCTAGAGACCTTGGAAATCAATTTAAAGAACATTGAAAATATTTATATCTTTCCCAATGTCTTTAAATATTTATTATAATTTTTTAATTAAGTATTGAAGTTGATATGGGACTCTATTTGTAATAACCCGTGTTTTAGTAAATATTATCCTTAAATAAATACGGTGTTTAAAATATTTTTTCACATGAAACACCACTAAAATGATCCATGAAATATTATATAATGAAATTATAATTAGAATAAAACCTATAATAAATAAATATTTAGTAATAAATTATAAATTAATGCACAATATAGTTAATAACACTTAAAGATTAAACAAATCATTTTTCAATAAATGTTTTTTTTCTTTATATATATATATATATATTAATTATTGAATATTTAATTTTATAAAATAAACTTAATTTTTTAATTCCATATATAAAAATTATTCTAATATGAATTTTATGAATTTTTATAAACTAATTTTTTTATAAAGGTATGGGAAGTCCCCCCATAATTTTATTTAAACGAAAGCACCCTATTGTTATGTTGGATAGAGGGATCCTATTACATGGCCATTATAGACCCAGTGAGTACCTAGACCCTGATACATATGGATCATAGGTCCAATAAAATCCCAAGATCCCAAGGCTAAAATAATCCTTTATGCATCCTAATGCCTGTCTATGTGCTCCAGCAAGTCCACACACCCCACCTGGCCCCCGTTAAGGGCACCGCTCTATATCTGATGTCATCACACTCATCTACCTAGTACAGAGGCCAAACCGCCATTGATTTTTCCACTCCTACACAGGAGGTATCTTTCACATTTTTCCTTCATGTATACACTAATGATCCACTTGAAGGTCATCATCGTTCCTATCGCCGGTGTCTGCCCGCACAGTTCGCACGATCGGACCACGCTACATGCGCCTGCTTCCCTACACTCGTTGAACTCCTACTACGATCACTCAAATGGGATAATACTACCACCCCACCCAAATTGGGGTAAAATATTATTGTAGACCAAATTTGATCCTTATACACTTGGTGTGGTGTCGTAGATCGAGTACCACTCAACTGCGATGTTGGTCATAAAACATGTGTATGGGTAACACTTGACTCCTAGTGGGGGCCTTGGACAATCCTAAAGTGTGTTGTAAGTTCCCCTACTAGGAAATGGATTTGAATCACCCTATTCATAATACACATAGTTTCTAACTCTGGTGAGACTCAAGTTTACACTAGTTCCCATAGAGAGCGAGGGGTACAACCAGTGGGTACCACTCGACTAACACCCCATGGGAACAACATGTTATTGGGTAATAAGGTATAAGAGGGAACCACACCACGCATGTCCTAGACCCAACCCACCACCTGGGCACTACATTTCTCTATCTAAATTCAAGTGTGGTGGGGCTCTAACTTGCACTAGTTCTATTGTCAAGGAGTTCCTACCTTATATGATACCACTTAACCAAATAAATATTTTAATTCTAATAAAAAACTATTATTGGTGTTTTTAATTAATTAAACATTATTTTGGTAAAATTGGATTTTGGAAGGATTTGAAAGCCATGAAATATTTATTTTTTATAGTAAACTAATTTATGTATTTATAATAAAAAAATACTAATTTTATACTACAAAAAATTAAGCTTAAAAATAAACTTTTCCAAAAAAACTGTTTTTACGCGTTACATGTGTTTATTTTAAAGTTAACAATTTACACCATTAGAATATTTTTATAAAATTATTTTAAAATTTGAAATCATAAGTTTGAAATTAGGTAATAAATTTAAGGTTAATTTTGGTTATTAAAATTAATTACGAAGTTAGAAAATTAATTAACCCAATAAAATTAAAAATGGTAAAATTTTGATTTACTAAAAGGAAATGGCCCAAAAAAATGTTAAAAACATCTTTCTAAATGTTTTTTGAGGTTTATATCAACAAAAACTCACCTAACCTTCCCATTTTTCTATTTTTATCCATTTAAGATTGAATATTAACTTTATATTATTGAAAATGTAAAGTGTGCTTCCAAAATTGACCTCATCTTCACTTATAAAAGCATTTCTTCCACCACTTAATATTGGACCTTTAACTTTGAATTTATTCTTAAAATTATAACATTTTTTATTATATAACCCTATCCCACTTACTTAGACCTTTTTTCACTATTATTTATCTTAAGTCCTCCATTTACAAGGATATTTATAAGAGAAAACTCAAGCTCTCGACGTAAGTATTACCTACTTATCAATATTTTCTTCTTAATATTCCTCTTCATATCCTCTTATATCCATACCAATATAAATAAATAAAAATAATTATTATACTTATATGTTATTATATGAATTTAACAACCATTATTTATTCTTCTCCAACCACTAAGAAAAGCAAAATCAACATTACTGCTTGTGTGTGTGGACTACCGCCTCCACGAATCAACATCTTTCATTTTTCATAACTGTCTCACATGGTTGGTTTTAAAGATTAGATTGATTAATAAATATGATATATATATATATATTATAAATAATTTTTTTAAATTTAAAATTATCATATACCTCAATTATCTCTAATTCATTAAGAAATGGAAACGTTAATCATGCGTACGTGTGAACTACCACATCCACAAATGATGAATTTCATTTTTCATCACCACCCAACATGAAATGATTTAAAAATTTATTTAATATATATAATCCTGATTTTAAATACACTATTAATAATATTTATATTTTAATATATTTTAAAAAAAATTGACCCTAGACAAAATATATAAGGAATTGCGGAGGAATTAACTGAACAACCCCAAGTAACCAACATAAGCAGAAATGATATTAAAAATTAATAACATGTGATAATAAATGGACCTTATAAATTTAAATACAGATGAATAAGGTTATTGGTAATTTATTTAATAAAATTAATTTAATGTTTTATGTATTTAAGTGAAATTAAATAGGGAATTAGTACTCGAGTTAAGGGATCTTCCATACCACCTTCATTACTTTTGGTTGCACTGTCTATTAATTTTTATCCCTTTTATAAAATATTATGAATATGAACTTTATATATTTTTTTATATATTTACCTTAAATATATTACTAGTTAAATATCATTTTCATTATTGGGGTTATACCTGTTTTTCTTTCCATTTAAAATTATCATTTTTAATTAAAACCAATTTATGGTAACTTTCATATTTCTTATATAATATTAAGAATAAATACCATCAAATGTATTTATACCATTAATATATTATAAAAACCCTCATTATTTTATATATAAACCTCTTTTTTCAACTCTAGTTTTATGGAAAACAATAAGTGTTTCCCTTCTTTAAAAAATCCTTTATTTATTTCATAAAGAATCACCCAAGTGGTTCGTTTTTATTATTTCTTATCTTAGATCCTTCTCATGAATTTTATAAATTTGAACTCTATGTTCAAGACCTATTTACATTATTAAATTATGAAAGTCTAAAGTAATTTAATTTATTCTTCTCCTGGGAATCCTTATGATTTATCCTTTAGTTATTCCTTGAATCATAATTATGAAACCCACTTCCTTATTTTGGATTTGATCATGCTTGTGGTTTATATATGGTTACATTTCATCATGTAGTACACATATATATGATTTTTAGTATGCATTGGGTGGTCCTAGAATTATATATCCCTCTAATTCATTAGGTGAATCTTTATATCTCTGAAATGTTATTTCAGGGTTTGGGGAGTGAGTGTAATCCACCATGGTACTTTTCCCACTTTATGATGATAGTCATGGGAGTGATCCTTAAATTATGTTTATAATTACATATCTTATGTTGTTGACATATATCCCATGATTATATGATATTATGATGTAATTCCCTTATGACATGTTTCCATGATTATGATCATCCTTTTTATGATACTATGTTATGCCTCTTGACTCTCATGTTATGATTTATTTCTATGTTTATTCCCTTACTAAGCTTTCTATCTCACCCTTTTCATTATTTGTTTTCCCTAGGGTGTCCAATTCATTTTTAGAATATAAATGGTAGTTAGGATCACAATGTGGGGTTTTAACTAAATATGATTCTATTACATTTAATAGGATGCATTTATGTATCTAATCTTATAAAGACATTATACCTCTAGATCCATGGTTTGTATTAGTTGAGAAATTATATTATGAATCATGAATTAATATGTGTTTAAGGTTTTTGTTGATATAGTTGGTATCGTGGTAGGGTTTATAAAACTTTATAGGTTAGGATCTTATCAGTTCAAAATAAATTAAGATTTAAAATTTTCATTAGGTATTGATCAGTTAAGGTTGATCATAGTTTAAAATGTATAGATAAACCTTTAAGTTGGTTATACTAAATATTTTATATTGATTAGGTATTAGATCTATTGATACATACCTAGGATTAAGTATAAGTATAGGATAATATCTAGTATTTTATGTAAAGTATATATTGTGTAGTTCTCCTTAAAATAACATCCTTATCTGGATACTATAAGTGGATATAGGATATGGAAAATATGTACCTAGGGGTACACCCTTAAAAGGTCTTGTTGGGTACTAACTCAATCATTACTTAGTTCATGAAAAAGATGTCTAATTTCACACCTAGTTTGACACTCCTGATAGATATACAATGGTTAATTCACATTATATTTAAAAACCATTGTGAAGTATTTGAACGTTATTTTTTATATAACTTAATTTAGTTAGATATCCTAATAGTAAAATGATTATGGATAACATAGATTTAAGTTAATAGATTCATATGTTAGGTTTTTTAAATAAAATATGAGTTAATTATTCTATGGTTATTGTTAAACTTTTATAAATTTATTAATAAAATTATTCCTATACCAAATTACACTTTATTTTAGAAAATATCCAGATGTATGAGGAATCGTGTTAATGACATGTGTAATGGGAAATGTGATAAATTCACTAACTAAAGTCATAATATGATGGTAGTAGGAGTTGATAACCTCTTAGCAGTGTTGTCATAACAAACTCAATTTATGAATAAGAAATTAAATCTTGTGTAATTACCTCCAAAATTGAAAGTTTCATTTGATTCCTTTATGTGTTAGGGACCTCCAACATTTAGTGGATATTTTGATCCCATAATTTCTAGAAAATGGATTAAATCAATTAAGAAGTTATTCTCAATCCCTCAATGCTCTAATCAATTGATCATCATATTGTTTTTTTACCACCTTGAGGGAGAAGATGATGTGTTCTATACATTTATTAAAAATATGAATCCCATGAAAGACATAGAATGTAACACCCCAACCCCAGTTAACCAGAGTCGGTGCATTATTACATAACATTGGCATGATCATAAAGGATCAAGTCTTGAAATACTAATTAGTTTAGTATTCTTGGAAACACTAGATATATTCATAAGTCTTACATTACATCAAAAGGTAAAAAAACTACAACAACATCTTCTCTTTATATCCCCTCATACTATCCCTGCAGGTCATTCATAAATTACTTCTTCACATCCTGGGAAAAATAAAACATTGAAAGGGGGTGAGCTCAGATGCTCAATAAGGATAACAATATAGCAGAAGCTTTCCTAGATAATCATGAACACTTAAAGCAATTTATAACTAAAACAAAAGCCTTTTAAACTTGAACTTTAGCATAATATGGAAAATATAAAATGAAATAATGTCATTTAATTATTCACATGGATATTCTACTAGTCGAACAATCACATTCAATATCAATAACCACTTTCATAATGATGGAATGCATAATGCCAGACTATCATAACCACGTAGCCAAGGCCTCATGCCAAGATTGCAAATAAGATTTTGTCAAGGCCTCGTGCCAAGACACTAGTTTGTCTCATGATACCTACCGATGCATCGAGGAGCTATAGTGGGATCCACCC
Organism: Viscum album; assembly: GCA_963277665.1. NCBI lineage: Eukaryota > Viridiplantae > Streptophyta > Magnoliopsida > Santalales > Viscaceae > Viscum > Viscum album. The sequence goes on from OY728156.1 coordinate 1,818,462,255, forward strand.
ATCACTTACTAATCCCAATGAATTCCTCATATGAAAAGTTTAAAATATGACATAAACATTCGTATTAAAACTAGCATACGAAATGTCAATACTTAATCGACAAACCATGAATGGTATAAAAATAGCACATCCACAGTCAAACATAACTCATTTGATACAATATGGAAGATTTTATTGTATTATATTAATCTCAATCAAGAATAATTAAGGATATTGACATAGATGGAAATAGTCATCAAAACTATTAGAGAGAAATATCCCCCTTTTTCTTGAAATCATTTAAAAGTCACACTATTTGTCAAGAAGCCATTTAAATATATATTTTTGAATCAAAGTGTCACATGTCACTTTGAAACTTTTAAAAGTAATTTTGATTTGAAAACTTTAATGTACATATAAATAAATCCTTAAAACTATTTTTAAAACATGGATATTAATGAGAAAGATTTGGAATAATAAATCATTAAAACATTTAAAATGATATCAAAGTTAGAGTTTTTAACCAAAAGAGAGACACTTGAATACAAATAATTGACGTAATAAAAACATTTTAATATCATGAGAATATATGGATTCATGATATACTTTGTCAAAGTACAATATATACACTATATAAAAGTGAATTGCCGTATAACAACAATGAAGTATCAATGGAATGTAAATTGAGATGAAATCTCTCATAAAGGTTGTATCCTTAGGTTAAGGATAAATCAACGACATAATTATGTGTGACAAATATAAATACACTCAATATGATTTGATATTCAGTGTAAAACAATCAAAGTACATTTCCACATATTCTTGTAAAAACAACACCAATGAATTGGATGTTTAACTCAACAAATCGAGATTGAGTAAAAATTACTCTTATCAAGTTTATACCGATCACTTGAGAATTTATCAATGGATTGATTATGTGTATCAAAAGTATATCCACGGAAAGGGGAGTGGAAATTATGACATAATCAAATGAATAGTGATTCCACACATAATCTTGGAGTAAAATAATCAATGAAGTATGCGTAAAGCCGAGTGAGTGGAAATTGAAATATAAAATTCCCTTATCAATTTGGTAACTTACGAAACATAAACCCATGAAAGAAGTATCATACAATGATGATGTAAATATCTATAAATTAAAGTATATTACACAATGAATACAATCATGGGCAGTACACACACCACATGCAATAAATAAGGGGTGAATAATGGAAATCTCACGGAATTAAAAGTGAGATAAGAAACCCCTTACTTTGTACTTTTTCCTTGGTCGAGGGTAGGATAACCTCCTTTATAATGGTGAAATAATTTTTATTTAATTATAAAAGAATCATATGCATTAATATGATATCATATATGATATTTTAACAATTATTTGTTAATAATATCGTAGAATTATCGTTGTTTCGGGTGTTAACGGGTTCATTTTACTTTATATTATTTGTTATGTGAGCCATATTTGTTATTAATGGGATGTATATTATTAATATCCAGAATGATATCAAATCTTTAAACATTATTTTTAATCATTAAATTAGAATTATTCTTGAATGGATACGATGGATAATGAATCTCATCGCGTTCGTGGAGATGGTAGTCCGTACGTACGCACGAGCGACAATATCATTCTTTTGATATTAAAATAATATTTAATTTGATGTTATATCATATATAAAGAATAATTATAATGTTATATTTATTATTTACATGAATTACACTTCATTATTATACCCATCCAAATAATAATGTTTTGAATAACAATTACACCACGACGTGGAGACGGTAAGTCGTACGTATCCACGTATGGTGACATGTCATTCAAAGGATGGATAGAATACTTAAATATGGTTGTAAAATGTTTATAATAACACCAAAGTATATATAATATACTGGAGTTATTATTTTATAATGGTAATAACAAATAAAGAAGAAGTGGAAGAAGAAAGGAACTTGAAAAAGGGTGGTGAAATCATTACCTCTTCTTCGGGTTCTTCCTTTTGATTTGATCAAAAGGGATCCTTAGGTTGGATTTCTGACTAAATAAAGGCCTCTAGGATGAAGTTAGATAATTTTAGAGTGTATTTGGGAAGGGTTTTTCCAAACCAAAAGGCTTTTAAGGTGTGAATTAATGATAAGGGGGAGTGCCCTTTTATAAGAGGGGTGAGGGGAACCTTTGGAAAAGCTAGAAATATTATTTTATAATAAATTCATATTCGGTTTATAATGTCTCCAAAGTATATTATTTAAAGTTTAAAATGGGGATAGGTCTAAAACCACTCAACCAATAGGATTTAGATAGTTTGGGTTACTATATTAACCTTATCTTTAAGTATTAACTCTTAGTTAATTAGTTCCACTTTTAAAATGTCTCTTTGTATTTTTATATTATATGGTTAATAAACATAATATATACATCCAAGAGACCCCAAAGTGGTGCATTAATGATACACCTATCATGATATAAGTTTCTTCGCTGAACCTTAGATTTTTAGGAATTTAATAACAATTAATAATATAATATTTTTTTTAAAAACTCTTTTATGTCAATTTTGACAATATTCAATAATTGATTTTTGTAAAAATCATAACAAAATTATTACTTCAAAAAAAGTTAATTAAATCAACACTAACATGTCATAGTAACCTATAAAATTATTGGTATTTATAAAAAGTTTCAAATTACATTTATTTGGGTATTTATAATATCAATTATTCTAATTTTTCATTAATTAGGTAATTACTGCATCACCATTGTGTCATAAATAAATTAAATTATATAATGTATAAAAACTATAAATAAAATAAAATTATGTAGAAAATCTTTTTAGATTTATAATTAATATTTATAGTTGAAGATCCAACATATATAACCCTATGTAAAAAAAATTTCTAAAAGATATATGCTTGTGTCATTTTTGTATTTATTTTAACTTAATTAAAATAAAGTGTCATTATCACTTACAAGTGGCTCCATGGGGTCCCAAAATCGACCCAAATATGCACATGGTCGGACATTTATCCACCAATAAGGTTAGGACACGTTTTAGGGTAATTTAGTATTATTATAATATTATTTTTTAAACCTTATTTACCGGATTTACCCTTTAACCATGGTAAATAAAATATTTACCGAAGTAATTATTCAAAATGTCTAAAAATAAAAGTTACCTATTTACAAAATTTTGAAATAATTATTCCAAATATGGAATCAATTTTTCCAAATTCAAAACACAAAAGTGGCATAAATTAATTTAAAATTAATTCCCGTTGTTAAAACAAAAAGCGTGTTTTTAAGAGATAATAACTATCAAAAGATTGACACTTGTTTATGTCTAGTTTAAATGTGAAATTATGTCCAATGACCAACATTTTATTAAATGGTAAAAATATATTCTAAATATACTTTAAAACCCCTCAAATTCATAATTTATCACTATTAATTATTTCGATTAAAAAAGTTGTTTTTAATTAAAATTTAGTAATTTTTACTATTCATCAAAATATGAAATTTATCCGAGAAGTACCAAGATTTTACCCTAGGATAATTTAGATATTTTGAGTCCAAAAATGAAGTCCATTTTGAGAGTTAGAATTTATAAAATTTCAAAAATTGGGTATTACTATTCATAATGGCTACTTTGATTGGTCGAGGTGTGTTAGAACTCGAAGTTGCGTACAACACACGCTACTGTATTAATCAAAGAGAAGAATACCATGGAAGCTTGGGGTGTTACATGGAATCTATGTATTTGGATGAATTCAAGAAGTTATTTATTAATAAAAATTCCCCTCACACTTTTCAACATAAACTAAATTAGGAGTTACTTTCCCTCAAGAAAAATGAGGATGAATATATTGGATATTATGAGGAAAATTTCACAATGCTTGAAAAATACAACTCTTATTTTTTCATTAACACCAAAAGTAAAATCGATTGCTTATTTGCTGCACTAAAGTTGAGTCTATAAATAAATTTTTCAATTTAGGGCTTTTAAATCTATGAAGAAGTTGTTCGATGTTCCCTCAAATTTTATATTTAAATGGGTGACTTTTAATGGTCTTGTGGGACTAGAGATAAAAAGAGGAGAAAGGATTTTAACTATGGGGATCATTAGATAAAACTCAGGGTGGAATAGTTTCTTAACTCACTCATCTGTTTACACCTCATTAGAATGGTGTTTGTGAAAGGAAAAATTGGACCCTGTTTGACATTGTTGGATCATTTATGAGTCATGAAACTCTACTATTATCCTTTGGGGGATATACACTACAGACTATGACATATACACTAAACCAAGTAACAAAAAAAGAAATAGATGGGATTCTGTATTGTTTTTGGTATGAGAAGAAATCCATTCTAGCACACATACCTGTATGGGGATTTAAGGATTTTTCAAGACTATACCTAATGAAAAATTAGCATCTCAAAGCATGAATTGCAACTTTATAGGTTATCATAAGGAGAATAAAGGATATTCCCTATACAAACCTTTAGATATAAAATTAGTTGTAGCAGGACATGCTATATTTCTAGAAATGGAACACATTTCCAATGGAAATAGTGGGACAAATATTGACTTTGATGAAGTTGATGCTTTAATTACACAAGAGTTGGTATAGGACTAATCTTCATAAGAGATATTGGGAGATAAAGATGTTCCCAAGACACAAGTACTGTGTAGAACAACTAGAGAGGTTAGAGAACTTGAGAGATATGGTTTTCTTATCACTGTTTCATTTGACACCTTACTCCTAGATAATGACGAACCTCTAACTTAAAAAGGAAACATTATATGAAAATGATGATGCTAAATGGAAAGAATTCATGAATTATAAAATGGATTCCACATACCAAAATAAAGTTTAGTTTTTGTTGGACCCACCAGCATATGTAAATCCCATTGGGTGTAAATTGGTATTCATGAAAAATCTAGACATAGATGGTCAAGTGAGAACCTATAAGGAAAGGCTAGTGGTTAAGGGTTTTAGGAAATGTTAAGGAATCAACTATGATGAAACCTTCTCACAAGTCTCTATGCTAAAATCCATCAAAATATTACTTGAAATAGAATCCTTCCATGATTATGATATTTGGAAAATAGATGTCAAAACTACTTTACTAAATGGGAAGTTAGTTGAATATGTCTATATGACACAACCTGAATGGTTCATTATGAAAAATAGTGCCAATAAAGTGTACAAGATACAGAGATCCATTTATGGATTAAAGTTGGTATCATGATCATATAGTATTCTATTTGATGAGGCCATAAGATAATATGGATTCATTAAGAATGAAATTGGTCCATGTGTCTATAAGAAGGTTAGTGGTAGTGCCATCATTTTCCCAGTATTATATGTTGATGGGATATTATTAATGGGAAATTATGTACAATTATTATAGTTATTGAAGACTTGGTTAGATGAATTATTCCCCATGAAATACTTAGGTGAAGTAGCCTATATTCTAGGGATCAAGATATATCAAGATGGATATCATAAGACTATGGGGATAAGTAAAAGTACATATATTGAAAAGGTACTCAAAAGATATAATATGGGAAAATCCAATAGAGGATTGTTTCCAGTGTCACATGGCATTAATCTATCCAAGAAAATGTGTCCAAAAACATAGGAGGAAATTTATAGAGTGATTATAATCCCTTATGCTTCAGCAGTGGGATCTATCATGTATGTCATGTTATGTACTAGGTTTGATGTTTCCTTTATTTCAAGCATGGAGGGAAGATATCAATATAACCCAGAAGATCTACATTGGGAAACTGTAAAAACCATGTTAAAGTACTTGTGAAGTAAGAAGGATATGTTTCTGGTATATAGAGTATATGAGTGGCTATCCGCGAGGGGGTAAACTAATGATATCTTTCAGATAGATCATGATGATATGAAATCACAGTCAGGATATGTCTTTTTCTTGAATGGTGATGCAGTGAGATAGAGTTATTCTATGGTTTTTGATTCTATAGTACAGTTTGAGTATATAGAATCTTTTGATGCATCTAAGGAATAATTTTGGATATGAATCTTTTCTTTCAATCTTGGAATTGTACCTAGCGATGTAGACACTATTACAGTATATTATGATAATATTGTAGGAGTGTTGCTTTCCAAGGAGCATAGGTCACACCATAGGAAAAGGAATATACTTTAGAAGATTCATCTATTAAGGGGTTTTACCTAGAGAGATGAAGTTATGTTTATAAGATTAGATATATAGGATATCATGGAATACCCCTGACTAAATCCATATCTTAACAAAAGCATGATACTCGTGTGGGAGTTAGTGGGTTGAGAATTATTGGTAGTTGGCTCCAGTGCAAATGGGAGTTTTATGAGTGGGTGCCTAAGACCAAACTTCTTTATATACTTTTATTAATTTTACATGTATACAGTTTTATATATGCATGTGTTTATCATTACTATAATATTTTTTATACTTCTTTAACCATTTTTTACATGGTAATTTCCTTATATTACATGTTGTGTCAAAAGGTTATATCAGTTCCCATCTAAAATGAGAAACTTGAGATTCTATGATAGTAATGTTAAACATATTTATTATGAATTTTATATATTATACTAATAGGACACAGATGATTTCAAATAATTAGGTGTTGGGGGATCATAATCTTATGAAGTTCTCACTTTGTGATCTCAAGTAGATGAGGTCTTGAGGACAGACTCGTCAATAGGAACACCACATGTTTCTAGTGTCATTGGTTGTTCCTATATATGAAATTTTATATTGGTCTCAGGACTTGAGATCATTATCAATGTGTGCTATTTGATCACATACTTTTATTCAAGGAAAAAAACCATTGCGTTGAATTTATATTTGGGTATCTTGTGTTGGGTACGTCAATAGTGGTATAGCATTGGTCAAATGGTCAAGATAGAATTTTTCACTTATGAGTTGAGGAAGAGATATCTCATGGGCCTAGGTTGACCAGGGTGGTAGTACCTTCATTAAATAAATAGTTCATGGTACAAGAAGGTAATTCCATCTAGTAAGGTCACAAAATATATAACGAAAAAAAGGATGATGACACACAAGTATGCATCTTGCTTTATGAGATATCACAAGACAAAGAGATTATACATCACATAATGTATTCATAGGAGGTAGTAATATCTATGAAATTATTTATATCCTTAGGGGACATGATGGGTTTCTAGACTCCACTCTTTGTTTGTGGATTGGACTCACTTATATCTAGATAAATACCTATAGGGACACACACTAAGGGTATCCACAAGTTTCACCTATTCTAATGAATATGAATTTAGGAAAAAGTGGGCCCCATGTGTGGGCCTGGTGAATTTTCGAGTATGATATATCATAAGTAAAAATAAATTAGTGATATTATTCAAGTTTAGAATAATGATTTATTAATTTATTTATCAAGGTATTCACAAGTTGTTTGATCATAAAAGTGAATACAAAAAAATATAATTTTTCAAGAAAATATAGGATGTTCAAGGTTAGTTAAATTATTTAGAGAACTTATAGTCCAAGTTAATGGTTTTTATTTTATCACATAACATTTTATAATGTTATAATTGAGTGATAAAATATTTTTGACATTTATGACAATTTTATTAAGTCATACATGTGTGAAAAGGTATAAAATGAAGGTTATTACATTCCAGGGACCAAAGTGAAATTTTAGAAATTATAACCTACTTATAAAACATAATTTTAGCCTCTTGAATAGGTATCTCTACCATTTATATGAATTTAGAAAGATAATATCTCCTCTCTTATCTTATCAAGTTCTTAAAGAGAGATTTTGAAGAAATAAAAAGGTCAGATTGATCCCATCTTCTCGATAGAGTTTTCATTCATCACGTGATCCAAGGGAAACCATAAATATCTTATATTTCTTACACTATAATCCAATAAATTTAGATAAATCATCCAAGATCTATAGTGGATGTGTGTACAATCTATATGATACTTAGCTTGGAACCTTTGATCCACAACATGTCGACGGTGAGATAATCAAACTGGTGAATTCAAGCAAACAAGGTACCATTAATGATTTCATTAGATTTTATTTTTCATGATTAAATTTAATTTCACATTATAATTTAAGAAATTTTAAAAAAAATATTTTTTTTATTCAATGGTTTTAACATTAATAAAAACCCAAAATTTTAAATTGTGTATTTTTCATGCTTCTGCTGCATCCTTGGTTCCTTCAGAAAGTACCATTCTTAGGGAATGTTATCACATGTAAGTGGATATTTATATAACATATGAAGACTAAAGTGATTGAGGAGTGGCTTATACAAACATATTTAATAGAGATCAGTAGTTCCCTTGGATTATATGGGTACTATAGAAAATTTGTGAGAAATTGTTCCTGATTTTTGAACTCACTAACCAAACTAAATTAAAAGGGAATGAACTAATTTTGGATAAGTGAGTATAAATAAAGATTCAAGGAACTGAATAAGAGTTTAACCAAAACACTGGTACTCACCCTACCCACAAGTGGGAAAGGATTTTTTTCATCTATAGAAATGCATCAAAAAAAGGTCTTGGGTTGTGTAAACATGTAGAATGATAAATTGATAGCTTATAACTCAATAAAATTGAATGTTCATGAATGTAACTATCTAAAGAATGATATTGAGTTAGTCATAGTAATCTTCATATTGAATATTTGGAGGCATTATCTCTATATACTAAAGTGCTATATATATATGGACCATAAGATCCTAAAATATATATTCAAACAAAATGATCTCAACATGTTCCAATGAAGATGGTTAGAGATGATCAAGGATTATGATTTCTCAATCCACTATTATTTGGTGAAGACGAACAAAGTGGTAGATTATTTAGGTAGAAAAGATCATGAAACTTTATCTATTATGATGATTGAGAAGTATCTGGTCTTCTTATGCATGAAAAGTATGTACATGGGAATCAATAGGGAAGGAACATCATCCTACCTTTCTCAAATTATTTCTTATCCATCACTATTGGAGAATATTAACAAATCTCAAAGGGATTATGTAGAGATAGATAAAATGTTGGATACTATTAGGAAGGGAAAATTCTTTAAGTTAAATATTGATGATGATGGAGTTGTGAGATTCAGGAAATGACTATAAATACCCTCAGATCTGATGATAAAAAAAATATTTTTTGAATAATGGTCATAGATCAACATTGTTCATTCACCTGGGGAGTAAAAAAGAAGTATAAAGATATATGAGAATGCTATTGGGGGTACAATATGAATAGGGAGATTATTGAATGCATATCTTGATGATTGGTATTCTTGCAAGTTAAGGTTGAACGAAAGAAGTCTAATTGTATGCTAAAACCATTACCCATACTAATATGGAAATGGGAAAACATTACCATAGATTCTTTCATAGGACTCTCCAAAACATCTAAGTACCATAATGTTATTTGGTTTGTAGTATAACACCTTACTAATTCAGTGAATTCAATTTCTATCAAAGAATATTTCTCAATTGAACAACTCTCCAAGATAAACATAAGGGAAGTGGTAAGACTACATGGAGTACCAATCTCCATTGTATCTAATTGGGTCATGAGTTTTACCTCAAGGTTTTGGATAATTATTTAGAAATAATTGGAGAGAGATTATTTTCAGAACTTTTTATCACCCTATGATATATTTTAAGTCTAAGAGGACTATTTAAACTCTAGAGGATATATTGAGATCTCATTCAATGTAATTCCAAGGATTTTGGTATCAACACCTCCCCTTGGTAGAGTTCTCATATAACAATAGTTTCAATTATTTTAGAAGACACTATATGAGCCTCTATATGGGAAGAGATGTAGGAATAAAATATGTTGTAATGAATTTGGAGAGAGGAATATGATTATTCTTGACCCTATCCAAGAAATGACGAAGAATGTCAAGTCCATTCAACAACACATCAAACTAGTGGAAAGTCAGCAAAAGAGTTGTGTTGATAACCGCCAATAAGACCTATGGTTTAAGGTTAGTAATAAAGCATTCCTCCTGATATCTCTATGGAAATGGAATTTGATATTTGGTAAGAAATTGAATTTTATCTCTTTTTATATTGGTCCCTTTAAGATTTTTGATCATGTTGGGGTCGTAGACTACTACTTAGAACTCCCTGCACACCTCTCACAAGTGCATGATGTATTCCACATGTCACTTTTGAGAAAGTAAATACAAGATCCATCACATGAATTGAGATCAAAAGTTTTAGGATTGGAACATGACTTTTCATATGAAGAACAACTTGTGGAGATCTTAGATTAATTAGATAAGATTCTAAGGTACATGACCACCCATAAATTCAAAGTTCTAGGGAAGAACCATAAGTTTGAGGAGGAAATAGTGGACTTGATGATGTGATGAGAGAAAATTACCCACACTTTTTTCCTCTATGTAATACAATTTTGAGGAATAGATTTTTTGAAGGGGGTAGAATGTAACAACTCATATTTTAGTAAATATTTCTCCTTAAATAAATACATTGTTTAAAAGTGTGTTTCATATGAAATGCCACTAAAATGATCCCCAAAATAAAAGATAAGGATATTATAATAATAATAAAGCCTATAATAAATAAAAATATAATAATCAATTAAAATGTATAAAAAATAGAGTTAAGAAAACTTAAAGCTCAAATAGTTGCTTTTTTAATAAAATCAGTATTTTTATTTATATATTTTATTCAAAAAAATTATAGAATTCTAATTTTTTAAATTAATTTTTGAATTACACATATCAAAATTAGTCTAATATAAATTTACAGGTTTTTTTCTAAAATAATTGATTTTTTGATGAATAGTGAAAAATATAGTTTTTTCCAAAATAGTGACTTTAATTACTTTATCAATATATAATAATGAGAAAGAATTTTATAAAACCTTTTAATTGATCAAATATGTATTTATGGAATGATTTTATTACTTTTAAATATATAGTTATAAATTTATAAAACCTATTTTTAACCTCATAAAACAAAAGTAATGATTTAATTATAATAAAAAAATTATTTCTATCCTTTAAAATTAATTAAACATTGTTTTAGTAAAATAAGGTTTCATATTGAATTAAAATCCACATAGCTTTTATTTTTTTTATAATAAAATTATTTATGTCTTAAAAATCAAAAATATCAATAATTTTAATCCACACATAAATTTTAATCTTAAAAACATACTTTTCATAAAAAAATATTTTACATATTATGTGATTTTATTTTAAAATTAACATTTCACACCATTATATCAATTTATTTGATAAGATTATTTTTAAATTTTAAATTAGAAGGTTCAAATTAGATAAAAAGTAAAACTTTAATTTCGGTCATTAAGATTATTTATGAAGGTTGAAAATTAATTACTAGGATAATGGGGATCCTTCCACCACTTCATATTTTAATTTTTCCCATTTTTATCCATTTAACCTTTAATGGTAACTTTATATTATTGAAAATGTAAATTGTGCTTCCAAAATTTCCCTTATCTTTACTTATAAAAGGGAATATTTCCACCACTTCATATTAGAACTTTACCTTAAAAATTATTCCAAAAATTATACCATTTTTTCTACTAGTTCTATATCCCACTTAATAATTCCTCGGATCACCATTAGTTATCTTAACACCTCCATTTCCAAGTATATTTTTAAGAGAAAACTCAATCTCTCAACATAAGTATTACCTCTTTCTCTGTTTTTTCTTCTTGATCTAATTGTTCCTAACCTATTATATACATACCAATATAATGACATATGTATCATTATTAAACTTATATGTTATTATATGTGTGTGGACTACTACCTCCACAAATCAACATTTTTGTTTTTTGTAAATGCCTCTCATGGTTGATTTTAATTATGAGGTTGATGAATAAATATTATAAATATAATATAACTATGATTTTAAAATTTAAAATTATCATATACCTCAATTATCTATCATTCATTTAGAAATGGAAACATTAATCATGGGTACGTGCGGACTACTATCTCCACAAGCGATAAATTTCATTTTTCATCATCACCCCATATAGAAGGATTTAAAAAAATTAATATATATATAAATTATTTTCATAAAAAAATTAATATTATGGATATTATGAATCTATTTTACAACATTTTTGACCCTGGACAACATACATAAGGAATTATGGATGAACTAACTAAATAATCCCGAGTAACCAAAATAAGCAGAAATGATATTAAAAATAAATAATAAATGGAAATTCAAAGATTAAATATAGTAGAATGAGGTTATTGGTAATTTATTTAGTAAAATTAATTTAATTATTTGGGGTGTTAAGTTCAAGTGTTGATTGGATAGAGACCCAAGGTAAGGGGTCTTCCATACCATCCTCATTACTTTTTGGTTAAACATTCTCTTTATATTTCTCCCTTTTATGTAATATTCTTCACATGAAATTATTATATATTTTTATATATGTCCCTTACATATAAACCTAGTTAAATATACTTTTCATTTATAAGTTTATACATGTTTTTAGTTCCCTTTTAAATTACCACTTTTAAGTAAACCTTATTTAAAGAAACTTTATTATTTCTTGTCTCATTTCAAGCATAACCCCCATAAAATGTTTTTAAATAAATAATATATTCTAAAAACACTTATTGTTTTATTTATAACCCCTTTGTTTAATTCTATTTTTATGGTAAATAATAATAACTTTCCTTATTTAAAAATATCCTTTACTTATTTCATAAATTATCACCCTAGTGGTTCATTTTTATTCTTTCATCTCCTATATCCTTATTATGAAATATCAACATCGGAACTCCATGATCAATACAAGCATACATTTTTATATTTTTAAAGTATAAAATTATTTAATTAATTCTTATCTTGGTAATAATTATGATTTATTCTTCAGTTCTGCAATGAATCAGAATTATGAAACCCACTTCTTTCGCATGGGTTTGATCATGTTAATGGTTTATGTATGGTTTCATTTACTCATATGGAATCCATCTATTTATTTTCATTATGTGATTGGTGGTCTCAGAATTATATATCCCTTTAATTCATTGGGTAAATATTTATATCTCATGAGATTTTATGTATGGAATTAGGGAATGAGCTTAATCCACCATGGGACTTTTCCCAATTTATGATGATGGTCTTGGGATTATTAGATAAAACACAGGGTAGTAAGAAACTCCAATACCACACATTTCAAAAGTGCAGAAAGAAGCATCCTGGAAACTATCACAAGGGGATTAGGAAATGTTTCAAGTGTGAGAAGGAGATACATTAAGCCAACTCATGTATAAGTGAGATAAAGAATTCCACAGATATGATTGAATAAAATAATTTCCAAATCAATACTTAATCTATTTTAAAATGTTTCACCTATAATAAATATGGAAAAAATGTAAACCATGACACTAAGACAATGTTTTTTTTAAGATAACCAATGACAATAACCCCCAAGTCTAATAGAGAAAGGGTGTTCTCATGTTATCACTATCATAGTGTTGGGTCAAGAAAAACAATTTGGTGACAGGTACACTAGTTATTTATTCAATAATAGTGAACATACAACTTTATTCTAGTTCCAAATATTATTTCATATCATGAAAGTTTAGTATAACTATTCAAACACCGCCGCAAAACATTGAGGTTAAGTTATTAGTGAAAATCACAGATATTGTTTCATCAAAAATATATAAAACTTCCGTAAATAAGATATATGGTATGAATCTCCCTACAAACATTATTATAATAAATTTATTGGAATTTGATGTTACAATAGGAATAGATCATTTGTCTCTATATAGATACCATATCAACTTTTGAGAGAAGAAAATAACTTTATATATTTCAAATTACCCTCAAATTCTATACATTTGTAAGGATAAGGATGAACCACCTTTGGAATCTTATTTATAAGCATAAATATTCCCTGAAGAATTTACCGATCTTCCTTCTAATCAAGAGGTTGAGTTAAAAATTAAACTTATACTTAGATCTATATTGATATCCAAAACTATGTATAGAATGTTTCCCATTGAACTAGATGAACGGAAGAAGCAATTACAAGAAAATATGAACATGGGTTTCATATTCCTGAGTGCTTCACTATAGTGTGCACCAGTTCTCTTTTTTAAGAAGAAGGATGGGTTGAAGCATCTATGTATTGATTATTATAATCTCGACAAGATTATGATGAAGAACAAGTATCCCTTGCCATAGATTTATGACTTGTTCAATCAATTATATGGTTCACAAGATTTCTATAAAGTGGAACATTGAATACGATATCATTAGTTAAAGGAAAATGAGGAGAATATTCTCATGGAAAACATTTATACAAGGTACAGTCACTAAGATTTCATATTAATTCCATTTGGACTAATGAATGCTCTAGTGATCTTCATGGACTTAATTAATAGTCTTTAGAGATTACCCTAAAAAATTTGTGGTGGTATTTAGCAATGATATTATTGTATATTCCAAAAGTAAGAAGGAACATGGAAAGTATTTAAGTACAATTACAATGACATTAATGAAGGATAAGTTATATTAAAAGTATAGTAAATGTGATTTTTGGATGGAGAAAGTGTTGTGAGTGGGTCCTCTAAACCTAACTCCTTTATGTAATTTGATTACCATTACATGTGTACAGTTTGATATATACATGTGTTTATTATTAACATGATATTATTGATACTTCTGTATCCACTATTTATATCGTAATTTCATTATATTATGTGTCGTATCAAAAGGTTAAATAAGTTCCCATCTATAATGAGAATCTTGAAATACTATGATAGTGATATTAAACATATGTCTTATGGTCTAGATACGCCATATTGATAGGACATGGATGATTTCTAGATATCATGTGATGGGGGTTCATAAGCATTGATACTTTTTCTAATGAAGTTCACACTTGGTGATCTCATGTATATGATATCATTGGGAAAGACCCACCAATAGGAACACCACATGTTTTAGGTGTCATTGGTTGTTCCTATCTATGAACATGTGTATTAGACTCTAGGATTGATATCATTATTAATGTGAATCATTTGAAAAAATACTTTGATGCAAGGAAAGGACCATGAAATTGAAGTCATGGAAATGTACATTGTGTTGGGTGTGTTATTTGTGATATGGAACTGGTTGAATGATCAAGATAGAATTTGTTTCTTTCGAGTTAAGGAATAGATATCTCATGGTTCCTAGTTGATCAGGATGGTATTACCTTCATTAAATCCATTTTCATGGTACAATAAGGTAAGTTCATCCTATAAGATCATGAAATATATAAACAAAAGGATGATGACACAAGTGTGCATCCTGGTTTATGAGATATCACAAGGCAAATATTTTATATTACAGAGAATGTATTCATATGAGATATTCATAGCTATGAAATTCTTTATCTCTTTAAGGTCCATGATGGGTTGTTAGACTCCACTCTTGGTCTATGGGTTAGAATCACTACTATCTAGATAAGTTCCTATAGGGTCACACACTAAGTGTATCTGCAAGTTCCGCATATTATAATGAATAGTAGTTTATGACAAAGTGGGCCCTATGTACAGGGGTCGGTGAATGTCTGGGAATGATCGATCATAATTAAAACTAATTAAATGATATTATTCAGGTTTAGAATAATGATGATTGAATTTATTTCACAAGGTTTCCATAAATTGTTTAATCATAAAAGTGAACCCAAAAAATAATAATTTTTCTAATGAACATAGGATGTTCAAGGTTCATTAAATTATTTTGGGAGATTGGGAACTAATTTAATGGTTTCAATTTTATCACATAACATTTTATAGTGTTATAAGCGAGTGATAAAATATTTTTGACACTTATTAAAATTTTATTAATTCATTCATGTTCGCAAAGGTCTAAAATGAATGTTATTACTATTTAGGGACTAAAGTGAAATTTAAAAAATATAACCTAGGTATAAAAGATCATTTTATCTTATTGAATAGTTATCTCAACCATTTGGATAAATTTATTGAGAAAATATCTCCTCTATTATCCTCTTAAGTTCTTAGAGAGAGATTCTAAAGAAAGAACAAGGTCAAATCAATCCCATATTCCCGATCAAGTCTGTATTCTTCACAAAATTTATTGGACATCATAAAACTCATAGATTTCCCACACTAGAACCAAGAAAACATAGATCGGTGATCCAGGAGTTGTGGTTCATGTGTGGATTATCTAGAGGATTCTTATCTTGGTGACTTTGATCCATGACATGTCAACGGTGATTGAATCAAATTAGCGACTTCAAACAAAAAAGGAACCATTTTCACTTGTGTTCAATTTTATTTTTCATGATTAAATAGAATTACACATGATCCTTTAAGAAATATGGAAAATTATGTTTTGTGGATTTAATGTATTTAACATGAATCCAAATCCATAATTTTAATTTTCATGTTTTTTATACTTCCCCTAAACCCCAAGTTCCTTCAATTAGTAACAAAGGGAACGTGTAATTATTTAAGTTGAAAACATCGATATTTTAATTAAATTTTCTATGATTCAAAAATAGGGTTTCAAAATAGTCTCAATGCAACTGACGGTGAATCGATCCAAGTTATTATTTCCAAGATATGGCTGATTGAATATCGACAAGTTTCGCATAAAAATTATGATGAAAATTAAATTTTTATTTATTTCTTCACTTTAATGGCTACCAGTGTGGTGGATTTTTAGTCGAATCATGGTTTGAGTAAGTTTCTTGTTAGATTTATATACTAGAAGCTATTTGTGATAGTTATTTTTTCAATACAATCTTGTTGTGTAAGCTTGATTTAGTTTCCCAAAATCAAAAAAAAAGGTAACCAAAAGCTTCCATGTGAATTTTACCCAAACCATCCCTGAGAATCATATAAAAAACAAAATAAAAAAAACATGACTTTTTTTACTTTTGTTTATTTATATGTGTATATATATATTATAATTATATAATTATATATATTTTTTGTGTGTTTATATATATATATATATCCTTAAAATGATGCCTCATCTTAGGAGAGACCAATTCAGTTCGGTTTCGATAGGACCAACCCATTTAACCTATCGCAAGCCCTAAATTAATTTCTAGGGATCTGATTTAGGTCCAAATAGACCCAAAAATTTATAAAAAAATAATTAATTTAATTTAATTTCCTTGTATTTAATAAAATTATTTTGAGTGTTGTGGGATGTGATTATAATTAATTAAAATTATTTTAATGCAAGTTAACACATTAAAATACACACATGTTGAATTTTAGAAAATTTAATTTTTCTTATGTAATATAATTTCATGTTGACTGATCATGAGATGATACCAACCCATTCATGTTATTTTTATTATTTATTAAATTAAATTATTGCATTTATGTCTTTTAAAATGTAATAACTATATTATTTTGATTATATGTGTATCGTCCCTCCATATTTAACTTGTATAAGGTAATGTGTGTCCATATTTAAGTGATAAAATGTAATTTCACCCCCAGAGTTACCCTCACCTATGTGTGAGTAAACATTGTAAATATCATATTATTTTATGGAAAACCAGTTCAATTTGATATCCAACTTGGACAAAACAATTGAAATGCACGGGAGTTATAAGCATAGCAATTCATGTCAGGTATTGACTTAAGTAATTCCCCTAGGATCTTGGTTAATCCATTATTCACCTAATAAATTAAACAATAGATAATGACTTGTGATCATGTCATTATTTATTTATTTTATCATGTGCTAAGTTTATTATTTTGTTAATGTATATTTATTACGCACGATCACATAGTATAATAATAAAAAAGCATGAAAATATAAAATGAATATGTGTGGTAAATGTTTTCTATTTAAAAGAATGGTTAAGTTATAAGTGTGATCACATAGAACAATAATCTTAAATAGAAAATTATTTCATTTACTATGATTAAATTTACAAATACATAAAATAAAATATTAAGTCATTAAATGACTTCCAATGCTTGAATTTGGAAAAAACTGATTGTTTGAGGTGCTTATCAACCCTAAATGAGGGTTCCTCTTACTACTATGGAGTTATTATGAGAGTGGTGGGTTGACTTAACTAAATTTGGTGGCAAAGTATTAGTAATAGATAGTTTTTTACAACTTTAGAGGCAAAATGTTGAGCAATGCAAAGTAATTATTTATAAGAGATGGGACTCCACTCAACAGGTAAAATAGTCGCAATTTAATATGGTTGGATTGTTAAATCCCTACCATTAAATTATTTGAGTTGTGGCATTACCGTATCTTGTAGACTATGAGGATATGTTTCAAGGATATATTTCATTAGAATAATCAAGTGACAAAGTATTCCGAATATAGTAGTTGAGGGCTACTAGGATTTGATAAAACAGTAAGAGACATTTAAAATTAATAATTTAAATATGTATACTAATAATCAAGATAAAGTACTAATCTACTAATGTTATCTGTTGTAGGTAAAAATGGAAACCATCACCCATTAAATTTCACTATGATTAATATTAGATAAAGATAATATCAATAACGGACATAACTTTCAGGAGTGGTACAGGTGCTTGTGCATTATACTAGACAAGGAGAGAAAACTCCATGTGATGGAATCCCTACTTCCAAATAATCCCCCTAATATAGAATTAAAGGAGGATAAAGATAAATAAAATAAGTATATGGATGATGGACAGAAATTTCAGTGTTTTATGTTGTCATCTATGTTCAGTGAGTTTCAAAATTTATATGAGGACAAAGATGCTTTCCAAATTCTATCTTATCTCTAAGAGTTATACCAGGAAAGAGATCAGTAATAAAGATATGATATATCAAGTTCTATATATAGATACAAGATAGAAGAATTAAATCAATTAGGACCTCGTTTACTCAAGATGATCGATTACATTAAGTGACTTGATCCCCTTTGGTTCAAATTGAACCAATATCTAACAAATGATCTCTTTCTTACCCCTATATCGCATAGCTTCTCAACTTTCATAGTAAATTATAATATGAATAACATGAATAAGTCATTCTTATATTTTTTGGATATAGTTTTCCAAGAAGATGAGGATATGAAGAATTCAAACTCTTTAGTCCTTATGGTGAATAAGAGGAGGAAAGACAAGGCTAAAGTGTTAAGGGATAAGTCTAAGTAAAATACACTATTGCACTAAAATTTCAAGAAACCAAATATATAGAGGGAGATAAATGAGTAGGAGGAAGTCTACTTTTCATATGGAAATAAAGGCCACTGGAAGAAGAATTACACAGCTAGGAAGAAGAAGCAAGTTGATGCTTATACTTCAGGTATATTTATCATTGAATGAAACAATCTATTTCTACATGTTGGGTATTTTATACTTCATGTGGCTCACAAATTTGTATTCAAATACAATAACTAGTTTGTTTCAAGATAATTGAAAAATTATAAATTGATCTCCCAGAAGAAAATGGAGTGAGTCTAGCAGCCTTGGAAGTGGGAGATTATCATTTTAATTTTCCTAGTGGGATGGTTATTGTACTAAATAATTATTATTATGTACCATATATTACTAGAAACAAATCTCAGTGTCGAGTTTAGACACTCTGGGATTTTATTTCAAGTTAATAAATAATTTTTTTCTTATTTATAAGGATAAAATATGTTATGGTATTGCACATATTAACAATGGGTTGTATATACTTCAACTATAAAATCCAATATTGGAAATCATTGAAAAATACTACGATAATGACTCATTTACAACCTGTATTTGGTGCATTAGGATAGGTCATGTAAATGATAATCATTTACACACAATATATCAAGCAGGGTATTTAGACACCCTATAGTTAAAACCCTTGGATGTATGTCACACCTATTTATAAGGTAAAATGACCAAAGAACCTTTTAGTGGGAATAGATAAAGAGACAAATAACTATTGGAATTGTTTTATGTTGATTTATATGGTCCATTTCTAGTATATAAAGGGGTGGTTTTTATTAATTCATTACTTTTACCAATCACTATAGTATATATGGATATATCTACTCAATGGGGTATAAGTCTGATTCCTTTAGCATGTTTAAGGATTATCATAATGAATTAGAGAATCAAATTGGTAAGAAGATTAAGAAAATCCACTTAGAACATAGTGGATAATATCTTAACCAAGATTTCATTGATCATTTAAAGGAGTGTGGAATAGTTTCTTAGCTCACTCATCTATTTACACCTCAGTGGAATGGTGTTAGTGAAAGGTGAAATCGGACCCTCTTTGACATGGTCAGATCATTTATGAGTCATGAAACTATGCTATTATCCTTTTGGGGATATACACTACAGACTATGACATATACACTAAACTGAGTACCAACTAATGAGACAGATGGGATTCCATATTAGTTTTGGTATGGGAAGAAATCCATTCTAGCACACATACATGTATGGGAATTTGAGGCTTTTTTCAAGACTATACCTAATGAAAAATTAGCATCTCAAAGCATGAATTTCATATTTATAGGTTATCTTAATGAGAATAAAGTATATTCCCTATACAACCCTTTAGATATAAAATTAGTTATAGCACTACATGCTATATTTATAGAAATGGAACACATTTCCAATGGAAATAGTGGGAGAAATATTGACTTTGATGAAGCTGGTGCTTTAATTGCACAAGAGTTGGTACGAGAATAATCTCCATAAGAGATATTGGGAGATAAAGATGTTCCAAAGAAACAATTACTGTGTAGAACTACTAGAGAGGTTAGAGAACTTGAGATATATGGTTTTCTTATCATTGTTTCATGTGACACATTACTCTTAGATAATGATGAACAACTAACCTAAAAGGAAACATTATATGAAAATGATGCTACTAAATGGAAAGAATTCATGCATTATAAAATGGATTCCATATACTGAAATCTAGTTTAGATTTTGGTAGACCCACCAGCATATGTAAAGCCTATTGGGCGTAAATCAGTTTTCATGAAAAATTTAGACATAGATGATCAAGTGAGCATCTATAAGGAAAGGCTAGTGGTGTAGGGTTTTAGCAAATGTTAAGTCATCGACTATGATGAAACCTTCTCACCAGTCTCAATGCTAAAATCCATCAAAATACTACTTGAAATAGAATCCTTCCATGATTATGATATTTGGAAAATATATGTCAAAACTACTTTTATAAATGAGAAGTTAGTTAAAGATGTCTATATGACACAACCTAAATGGTTTATTATAAAAAATAAGTTTACAAGCTATAGAGATCCATTTAAGGATTGAAGTTGGTATCATGATCATATAATATTATATTTTATGAGGTCATAAGAGAATATGTTTTCATTAAGAATTAAATTGTTCCATGTGTCTATAAGAAGGTTAGTAGAAGTGCCATCATTTTTCTAGTATTATATGTTGATGGGATATTATTATTGGGAAATTAAGTACAATTATTATAGTTAGTGAAGACTTGGTTAAATGAATTCTTTCCCATGAAATAATTAGGTGAATTAGCCTATATTATATAGATCAAGATCTATAGAGATGGATATCATAGGATTATTGGGCTAAGTAAAAGAACATATATTGAAAAGGTACTCAAAAGGTACGATATAGAACAATCCAATAGAGGACTATTTCTAGTGTCACATGGCATTAATATCTCCAATAAGATGTGTCCAAAAACATAGGAGGAAATTGATATAGTGATTAGAATCTATTATGCTTCAGTAGTGGTATCTATCATGTATGTCATGTTATGTACTAGGTTTTATGTTTCCTTTGTTTCAAGCATGGAGGGAAGATATCAATATAACCCAAAAGATCTACATTGGGAAACTATAAAAACAATCTTAAATTACTTGTTAAGTAAGAAGGATATGTTCCTGGTATATAGAGTAGATGAGTGGCTAGCCGTGAGGGGATAAACTAATGTTATCTTTTGGATAGATCATGATGATATGAAATCACAGTCAGGCTACGTATTTTTCTTGAATGGTGATGCAGTGAGTCGGGGGAGATTTAGGTAGGCTATGGTTTTTGATTCTATAGAAAATTTTGAGTATATAGAATCTTTTGATGCGTTTAAGTTATAATTTTGAATATGAATCTTTGTTTCCAAGCATAGAATTGTGCTTGGAAATGTAGACCCTATTACAGTATATTGTGATAATACTGTAGTAGTGGTTCTTTTCAAGGAGCCTAGGTCACACCATATGACAAAGCATATACTTTAGAAGATTCATCTATTAAGGGATTTTACTTAGATAGGTGAATTTATGTTTATAATATTAGCTATATATGATATCATGGAAGACCCCTGACTAAATACATATCTTAACAGAAGCATGATACTCGTGTGGGAGTTAGTGGGTTGAGAGTTATTGGTACTTGGCTCCAGTGAAAGTGGGAGTGTTGTGAGTGGGTGCCTAAGATCAAACTTCTTTATATACTTTTATTAATGTTACATGTATGCAGTTTTATATATGCATGTGTTTATTATTACTATAATATTTTTTATACTTCTTCATCCATTTTTTACATGGAAATTTCTTTAGATTACGTGTCGTGTCAAAATCTTATAGCAGTTCCCATATAAAATGAGAAACTTGAGATTCTATGATAGTAATATCAAACATATTTATTATAGATTAGATATATTATACTTATAAGACACAAATGATTTCAAATAATTAGGTGTTGGTGGATCATAATCTCATGAAGTTCTCACTTGGTGATCTCAAGTAGATGAGGTCATGAGGATAAACTTGTCAATAGGAACACCACATGTTTCTAGTGTCATTGGTTGTTCCTATATATGAAATTTTATATTGGTATCAGGTCTTGAGATCATTTTCAATGTGTACCATTTGATCACATACTTTTATGCAAGGAAAAACCATTGCATTGAATTCATATTTGGGTATCTTGTGTTGGGTATGTCAATAGTGGTATAGCATTGGTCGAATGGTCAAGATATAATTTTTCACTTCTGAGTTGAGGAAGTGATATCTCATGGGCCTAGGTTGACCAGGGTGGTAGTACCTTCATTAAATAAATATCCATGGTACATGAAGTTAAGTCCATCTAGTAAGGTCACAAAATATATAAAGAAAAAAAAGGATGATGACACACAAGTATGCATCCTGCTTTATGAGATATCACAAGACAAAGAGATTATACAACAAAGAACATATTCATAGGAGGTATTCATATCTATGAAATTATTTATATCCTTAGGGGACATGATGGTTTCTATACTTCACTCTTATTTTGTGGGTTAGACTCACTTCTATCTAGATAAAGACCCAGAGGGCCACACACTAAGGGTATCCACAAGTTCCACCTATTCAAATGAATATGAATTTAGGACAAAGTGGGCCCCAAGTGTGGGGCTAGTGAACGTCTGAGTATGATATATCATAAGTAAAAATAAATCAGTGATATTATTCAAGTTTAGAGTAATGATTTTTTAATTTATTTATCAAGGCATTCACAAGTTGTTTGATCATAAAATTGAATACAAAAATATAATTTTTCAAGAAAATATAGGATGTTCAAGGATAGTTAAATTATTTGGAGAACTTATAGGACAATTTAATGGTTTTTATTTTATCACATAACATTTTGTAATGTTAGAATTTAGTGATAAAATAATTTTGACTTTTATGACAATTTTATTAAGTCATACATGTGTGAAAAGGTCTAAAATGAAGGTTATTACTTTACAGGGACCAAAGTGAAATTTTGGAAATTATAACCTAGGTATAAAACATAATTTTAGCCTCTAGAATAGGTATCTCCACCATTTATAATAATTTATAAATATAATATCTTCTATCTTATCTTCTCAAGTTCTTAAAGAGAGATTTTCAATAAATAACAAGTTTAGATCGATCCCATCTTCCCGATAGAGTTTGCATTCTTCACATGATCCAAAGGACACCATAAAGCTCTTATATTTCCTACACTATAACCCAAGAAATGTATATCAATCATCCAAGATCTATATTTAATGTTTGTATAATCTAGAGGATACTTAGTTTCGTGCATTTGAGCCACAACACGTCAATGGTGAGCGAATCAAACTGGCAACATCAAGAAAACGAGGTACCATTAATGATTTAATTAGATTAAATTTTTCATGATAAAATTGAATTTCACATTATAATTTAAGAAATTAAAAAAATGTTTTTTTTATTCAATTTTTTTAACATTAATCCAAACCCAAAATTTTAAATTGTGCATTTTTCATGCTTCCGTTGCGTCCTTGGTTCCTTCAGAAAGTATCATTCCTGGGGCATTTTATCACATGTAAGGAGATATTTATATAACATATGAAGACTAAAGTGATTGAGAAGTGGCCTAGACCAACATATTTAATAGAGATAAGTAGTTCCCTTGGATTATATGGGTACTATAGGCAATTTTTGGGAAACTTTTCATAATTTTCAAACTCGCTAACCAAACTAAATTAGAAGGGAATGAACTAATTTTGGATAAATGAGTATAAATAAAGATTCAAGTAACTGAAAAAGAGGTTAAACAAAATACTAGTACTCACCCTACCCATAAATGGGAAATGATTTTTTTATCTATAGCAATGAATCAAAAAAATGATTGGGTCGTGTAAACATGTAGAATGATAAATTGATAGCCTATACCTCAATAAAATTGAAGGTGCATGAATGGAACTATCTAAAGAATAATATTGAGTTAGTCATAGTAATATTCATATTGAACATTTGGAGGCATTATCTCTATATACTAAAGTGTGATATATATATAGACCATAAGATCCAAAAATATATATTCAAACAAAATGATCTCAACATGTTCCAATGAAGATGGTTAGAGATAATCAAGGATTATGATTTCTCAATCCACTATTATTTGGTGAATATGAACAGAGTGATAGATTATCTAAGTATAAATATCTTGAAACTTTATCTATGATGATGATTGGGAAGGATTTGGTCTTCTTATGCATGAAAAGTATGTACATGGGAATCACGAGGGAAGGAACATCATCCTACCTTTCTCAAATTATTTCTTATCCATCACTATTGGAGAAGATTTACAAAGCTCAAAGGGATGATGTGGAGATACATAAAAAAGTGGATAATATGAGGAAGGGAAAATACTTTGAGTTCAATATTGATGATGATGGAGTTGTGAGACTCAGGAAATGACTATACATACCATTAGATATGATGATAAAAAATATTTTTTGAATAATGGTCATAGTTCAACATTATTAATTCACCCAGGGAGTAAAAAAGAAGTATAAAGATATATGAGAATTCTATTGGGGGTACAATATGAAGAGGGAGATAATTGAATGCATATCTTGATGATTGGTATTCTAGAAAGTTAAGGTTGAATGGAAGAATTCTAATTGTATGTTACAACCATTACCCATACTAATATGGAAATGGAAAAACATTACCATAGATTTTTTCATAGGACTCCCCAAAACATCTAAGTACCATAATTTTATTTGGTTTGTAGTATAATGCCTTACTAATTCAGTGAATTCTATTTCTGTCGAAGAATATTTCTCTATTTAACAACTCACCAAGATGATATAAGGGATATAGTAAGATTTCATGGATTATCAATCTCCATTGTATCTAATTGGGGCATGAGGTTTACCTCAAGGTTTTAGATAATTATTTAGAAATAATTTGAGGGAGATTATTTTCAGAACTTTTTATCACCCTATGATAGATTTTAAGTCTAAGAGGACTATTTAAACTCAAGAGGATATATTGAGATCTCATTTAATGTAATTCCAAGGATTTTGGTATCAACACCTCCCCTTGGAAGAGTTATCATATAATAATAGTTCCCATTCTTTCAGAAGATTCTATATGAGCTTCTATATGGGAAGAGATGTAGGAATAAAACATGTTGTAATGAATTTGGAGAGAGTAATATGATTATTCTTGACCCTATCCAAGAAATGACTAAGAAGGTCAAGGCCATTCAATAGTACATCAAAGTAGTGCAGAGTTTGCAAAAGAGTTGTGTTGATAACTGCCATCAAGAGCTATGGTTTAAGGTTATAAATAAAGTGATCCTCCTGATATCTCTATGGAATTAGACTTTTATATTTGGTAAGAAATTGAATTTTATACCTTTTTATATTGGTCCCTTCAAGATCCATGATCATGTTGGGGTCGTAGCCTACTACTTAGAACTCCCTGCACACCTCTCACAAGTGCATGATGTATTCCACATGTCACTTTTGAGAAAGTAAATACAAGATCCATCACATGAATTAAGCTCAAAAGTTGTATTATTGGAACATGACCTTTCATATGAAGAAAAACTTGTGGAGATCTTCGATCAATTAGATAATAATCTAAGGTACAAGACCACCCATCAAGTCAATGTTCTGGGTTAGAACCATAAGTTTGAGGAGGAAACAGTGGACTTGAAGACGTGATAAGAGAAAATTACCCTCACTTTTTTCCTCTTTGTAAAACAATTTTGAGGAATAAATTCTTTTAAGGGGGTAGAATATAACAACTCATGTTTTAGTAAATATTTCTCCTTAAATAAATACATTGTTTAAAAGCTTGTTTCAAATGAAACGCCACTAAAATGATCCCTAAAATATTAAATAAGGATATTATAATAATAATAAAACCTATAAAAAATAAAAAGATAATAATCAATTAAAATATATACAAAATAGTGTTAAGAACACTTAAATATTAAAAAATTACTTTTTCAATAAAAGTATTATTTTAATTTATATATTTTATTTAAAAAAATTATAGAATTCTAAATTTTTAAATTAATTTTTGAATTAAAGAAATCAAAATTAGTCTAATATAAATTTACATGTTTTTTCTAAAATAATTGAGTATTTGATGAATAGTGACAAATATAGTTTTTTCCAAAATAGTGACTTTAATTACTTTATCAATATATAATGATGACAAAGAATTTTATAAAACCTTTTAATTGATCAAATATTTATTTAAGGAATTATTTTATTCATTTTAAATATATTGTTTTAAATTTATAAAACCTTTTTTTAACCTCATAAAAAAATTAATGATTTAATTCTAATAAAAAAATTATTTCTTGCCTTTTAAAATAATTAAACATTGTTTTGGTAAAATTAGGTTTCAGATTGAATTAAAATCTATATAACATTTATTTTTTTTATAATAAAATTATTTATGTCTTGAAAATCAAAAATATCAATAATTTTATTCTATAGATAAACTTTAATCTTAAAAACAAACTTTTCCTAAAAAAAATTTACATATTGTGTGATTTTATTTTAAAATTGACATTTCACACCATTAGATATTTGTATTTGATAAAATTATTTTCAAATTTTAAATCAGAAGGTTCAAATTAGATAAAAAGTTCAATTTTAATTTTGGTCATTAAGATTAATTATGAAGGTAGCAAATTAATTACCCTGATAATGGGGATCCTTCCACCACTTCATATTTTAATTTTTTCCCTTTTGATCAATTTAACCTTTAATAGTAACTTTATATTATTGAAAATGTAAAGTGTGCTTCCAAAATGTTCCTTATCTTCACTTATAAAAGTGGATATTTCCACCACTTCATATTATAATTTTACCTTAAAATTTATTCCAAAAATTATACCATTTTTTCTACTAGTTCTCTATCCCACTTAATAATTCGTTTGATCACCATTAGTTATCTTAAGGCCTCCATTTACAAGGATATTTTTAAGAGAAAACTCAATCTCTCGACATAAGTATTACCTCGTTCTCTATTTTTTCTTATTGATCTAAATATTCCAAACCCATTATATACATACCAATATAATGAAATATGTATCATTATTATACTTATATGTTATTATATGAATGGAAAAACCATTATTTATTCCTCTAAATCCATTAATAAAAAAAGTGTTGTTAGTGCGTGCGTGTGGACTACTGCCTCCACAAGTCAACATTTTTGTTTTTTGTAAATGCCTCTCATGGTTAGTTTTAAGTATGCGGTTGATGAATAAATATGATAAATATAATATAACTATGATTATAAAATTTAAAATTATCATATACCTCAATTATATATCATTCATTTAGAAATGGAAACATCAATCATGCGTACGTGCGGACTACTATCTCCACAAGCGACAAATTTCATTTTTCATCATCACCCCATATAGAAGGATTTAAAATATATATATATTACTTTAATAACACTATTAATATTGTGGATATTATGAATCTATTTTACAAAATTTTTGACCCTGGACAACATACATAAATAATTATGGATGAACTAACTGAATAATCCCAAGTAACCGAAATAAGTGGAAATGATATTAAAAATAAATAATAAATGGAAATTATAAAATTAAATATAGTTGAATGAGATTGTTTTTAATTTATTTAGTAAAATTAATTTAATTATTCAGGGAGTTAAGTTCAAGTGTTAAGTGGATCAAGACCCAAGGTAAGGGGTCCTCCATACCACCCTCGTTACTTTTTGGTTAAACATTCTCTTTATTTTTATCTCTTTTACATAATCTTATTCACATGGAATTATTATATTTTTTTATATTTTTCCCTTAAATATATACTTGGTTAAATATAATTTTCATTTATAAGTTTATAAATGTTTTTAGTTCCCTTAAAAATTACCACTTTTAAGTAAACCTTATTTAAAGCAACTTTCTTATTTCTTGTATCATGTTAAGCATAACCCCCATAAAATGTTTTTAAATACAGAATATATTATAAAAACTCTTATTTTTTTATTTATAACCCTCTTTTTTAATTCTATTTTTATGGTAAATAATAATATCTTTCCTTATTTAAAAATATCCTTTACTTATTTCATAAATTATCACCCCAGTGGTTCATTTTTATTCTTTTACCTTCTATATCCTTCTTATGAAATTTTAACAATGGAACTCCATGTTCAAGACATGAATAAATTTTTAGATTATGAAAGTATAAAATTATTTAATGAATTCTTATCTTGGTAATCATTATGATTTATCCTTCAGTTATTCAATGAATCAGAATTATGAAACCTGCTTCTTTGGCATGGGTTTGATCATGTTAATGGTTTATGTATGGTTTCATTTACTCATATGGAATACATATATTTATTTTCATTGTGTGACTGGTGGTCTCATAATTATATATCCCTCTAATTAATTGGGTAAAAATTTATATATCATGAGATTTTATGTATGGAATTATAGAATGAGCTTAATCCACCATGGGACTTTTCTCACTTTATAATGATGGTCTTGGGAGTGGATCTTGACTTATGTTTATGATGTCATGTATTATATTGTTTCCACATATTCCCTGATTCCATTTTATTATGATTTAAATTTCTTATGTAATTTTTATATTCTTATGATGAACCTATTTATGATATCATGTTATTAGTCTTGAATCTCATGTTATGCATTACTGCCATATTTATTCATTTAGTAAGATTTATAGGCCACACTTTTCCTTATGTATTTTCCCTAGGGTGTCCTATAAAGTTTTAGATGATCCATGGGAGTCTGGAGCACTATGTGAAGTTTAAAAAAAATGTTTCATTTATATTTAAGATGATGTATTTATGTATCTAATCTTCCAAAGACACTAGACCTCAAGATCAATAATTTGTATTTGATGGAAAATTATATTAAAAATCATGAATTATTATGTATTTAAGGTTTGGGTTGCTATAATATTTTTGAAAACTGAATTTTATTTGGAATTTTATTAGAAAATTAGTACCAAGAAAACCAAAGGTAGCTTTCTATGGAGACTTATATGATTTGAAGCACCGGATTAACAAGTGTGGGTTGGCACTAAGTAATGGGTATGTAGGAAAATGCATATGAAGAGTGACACCATAAGGTATGGTGTGGTAGAAAGGTCCATAACATGGGTTGATTAAATGGGATAAAATTTATTGACATGGAGAGTGCTTAGTTTAGTTAACTAGTATATTCCTAGATTAAAATGTGATGTGGGAGCGCTTTAATTGGGAAATATTCACTCATTCAAAAATAAACTTGCTCAAATATAAATTATGATGCTTTATTTTTTCATCTTCAACGTATACTGTAACACCATGATATTTTACTATATGACTTCCTTTAAATGTTAAAAATGTGTTTGATATCTTCCTCTACATGCAGCTCCGAACTTAAATGAAACCACTATATATTTAGATTAAATATAAATATTTAAGTATGACCATTAAACATTAGTCACTAAGTTGGTGGGAATGAATAAGAGTTTACAATTTATGATATATATATATATATATGTATGTATAAATAATATAAAGGCTAATTTTAATATGAATGAAATTCAAGATATTGTATTGTTTAGAAATATATTTTTCTAAGAATTTCCTTTTTATGCGATAGGAATTTATATTTCAATAAATATATGATTAATGATGATAAATATTTTTTGATATTAATATTTTATTAACACCAATTTATTTAGTATATTATATGAAATAAAAATAATAACATTTAATTTTTGAAATTTTCATTTTCCAATAAAAATATTTTTTCATTATATTTAATGATTTTAATCAAAAATTGAATTTTTAATTTTAATAAATTAAATATGGAAAAATGAACATTAGTTTTGAATTTTAAATAAAAATATTATCTTAATACAAATGTTTGGAATTTTTCTAAAATAATTGGTTTTTAGGTGAATAACGAAAAAGTGCCATTTTTGCTAAAAACTGTCACTTTTATGAAATTATCATAATAAGAAAATGACTTAAAATTTCTTGAAGCATTTTTTTATAATATATATATATATATATATATAATAATAAATAATTTTAAATTACTATTTTTATTCTATAAAATCTGTGTGTTTTAGAAACTTAAGTAATATTTTACTTTGAAAGTTGTTTTTATTCACTTATATTAAAAAACACTTTTCATCAACTGTAGAAATTAAATTTATGAAAAATTTATTTCATATTTTATATAAAAAAGAAAATATTATGTAAGATCAATTTCAATTTTGTGCATAAAATTATGATTACAATATTAAAGTTAATGACTATGATAATGGTAAAACTATTATTTTCAAAGAATTGTTTTATTAATATTGTGTAAACTTATCTAATAAATTAAATTAATATATTTTAAATTATGGCTATAATTTAATTTTTAAAAACATATATAATTATATTAACATACGTTTAATTGGTAACCAATGCTAAAAAAGATTAAGAACCCATAATTTTTAAACCACTATTTTTCTACAGATAATTATTTTTCTATATAAAAAATATTTTAATTTAAAAGTTAATTTTATCTTATTTAGAAATTGAATTAGATTATATGAAGATTAAATTTAGTTTCATAAAACCCAAATTTTTTAATATTAGTTATTTATATTTTTAGTAAATATAAATTACTTTGTTAAAAACTAGTTACTAAGGTAAAAAAATGTAAAAGTAAATACCTAAGAACAAATGGCTTCCATCATGTTTAAAACATGTGTGGAAATAATTTTTTGAGGATTTACCAACCCAATACCACCCCACAATTCATTATTTGTAACTTTTTAAGTCTTTTAACCTTGAATAGTGTCTTGATATGAGTGAAAATTAAAGGGTGTTCTTACAGGTTCCATTTTATTCACTTATAAAAGTGGACACTTCCATCTATTCATGACACACCAATTATATTGAATTTATTATTAAAGGTATTAAATTTTTATCCTCAAATAATAATATATCATTTTCATATGCCTATGGCGTCAATTTTTTATCATATTCCCTTCAGTTCAAGGGGGATTTCAAGAGAAATTTCAAGCTACCAAAGTGAGCATTACCCACTCCTTACCATTATTCTTAATATTTATCTTCCAACCCTACCATAAACATGGTAATATGATAACCTCATAATATTTATTATACTTAATTTCTATTGAATTAATGCAAAAAAATTTATTTATTCATTTCCATCCACTTAAAAAAACAAATGAATGTTAATTATGAGTTGGGCGGACTACCACCTCCACAAATAAATGTTTGTCATTTTTCATATTATTTTTATTTATTTATCCAAAACACTTTAAATATTATCCAAAAAAATGAAAAAAATATAAATAACATCATTATTATTCTATTATAATGATATTATACACTTTATTAATCATACTCACCCATTGAGATATATTGTGTTTGTGTATGGGGTTAGTTTCACCGCCTACTTGAATAATGATCTAAAAATATATCATGGATGACTATGGGAACTTAAATAATAATGTTATTATAATTTAATAAGTAATTAAATATTATTTTTTGGTTATCTAATGTTTATATTAAGTATTAAAATTATTATTAAAATTTTATCTTCAATCACCAAAATGACCAAAATAAGATGACACTAATTCAATATTCATACAAACATTAAAAAAATACTGTATAATAAATAAATATAATATTATTATAAAGTGTTCATATTAAATTAAATATGGAATAATAAGGTTCCTAATAAGGTTATTATGAACTTAATTTTATTATTCTAGAATTTAGGTGCATGTGAAGAATGAATCTTTAATAAGGTAAGGGTTTTCATCTCAAATTCTTCTCATTGAGACATGTTTGGTATTATGAACCTAATTTCATTTATGTGGTGTATATAAAAATAATTTTAGATTTCATATCACAAATTATATTTTAATCTTTATATTTTATTTTTAATTACAATATCTCTCTTTCAATGGGTTTTCATTAAAATGTTACTCAATTCATAAGGGTTCTTTGTCTCGAACTTTAATTCCTTAAGACATGTTTATATTATGTGTCATATTTTCCTTTAAATGGTATATTCACTACCCATGAGTGTATATTTATAATATTTTTTTTTATTCATGGGAAATACCTACCCAAATCATTTCCTTTTCATCAAATTTATTTTAATCAATTGTTACCCTAGTTGTAAATATTTTTGGTAACTCGAATTTCATTCATTGAGTTGTGATCATCCTATTGGACTTAAATGTTGGGTATATTATAAAAATTCACTATATTATTTTATTTTTTATTTTTTTATATAAATTTAAATTTCTAAAATATAATATAACTTTTTGAAATATTTCTTACTTCAAGGAGTATGTTTCTCATAAGAGATATTGATAACTCAAGTATCCTTTCACTGAGTTATATTGTTTATTTTTGAACATATTTTTTCCATTATTAGGTACTCCCACCCTCATATTTTATTATATGATATTTTATACTCCTATTTGGGAAAATGATTTTTTAATAGAAATCATGTTTTATTACTCATTTTACAATATGGGTTTTCAACATGGGCAATTTCAATGTATTAAAAAGGTTCCATTCATAATCAAATGTTTTATCATTATATCAACATTTACTATAGAAAAATTTATGTCTTTTCAAGGATCTGTTATTATAGGTTATTTATAATATTAATAATATTCAAAATATTTCACTTATCCTTTTAAAAGGTTACTTTTTAAAGTGACATGAAATTTTTTATTTTACATCAATATTAAAAAAAATCTAGAAACTCTTTTAAGTTTTCACCTCTATTTTTCTTTTAATGTTCAAAAGGATTTACACTAGTAAGATTTATGTTATATGATTTATTCTCTAATAAATATATGTGTGTGTGTGTTATAATTTAGGGTATTGAACTCATAGTATCAAACAATTTAATTCTTGATCCCCTCTTGTGTGATATTGTTTGAAGTATTATTTTTCAAGGGTGTCTTTCATATATGCTAGCATCCTTCTAAGTTTCTATTGTTTCATTGGGGTTATATTATTTTTAATAAATCTATATACTTTACCTATATGGATTATTATTATGTTATTTTATTATTTACTTAGTAATATACTTATTTCTCTATATGGTGTGAACATCACATTTTACATAATTCTGGTTGGATGATGTTCACCAAGAAAGAATGTCACTCTATTGACATGGGGAAAATTATTGGGTTTCCTGGTGATGTTATTTCAATATGGATGATTATTG
This sequence comes from Viscum album, assembly GCA_963277665.1. NCBI lineage: Eukaryota > Viridiplantae > Streptophyta > Magnoliopsida > Santalales > Viscaceae > Viscum > Viscum album. Next base: position 1,818,496,292 of record OY728156.1, read on the forward strand.
GAATGTTGACTATGTATTGTTATACCATATAAATTCTTTCTCCATATGAGTTAAAATCATGTTGTCCCTTTTATTGACATAGGGAAAAGCATTGGCATTCTATATGTTGTTATTCTAATACAGATGATTATTATCTTGTTTAATATATATTGTTTGACTGTACCACTTTTTTATATGGATGGGTTATGAGAATTTTATCCCTTTTATTGACATAGGAAAAAGTATTATCATTCTATGTGTTGTTATTCCAATACTTATGATTATTGGAAAAGTTGATTATGTATTGTTTACTCAATATCTCGTATAATGAATTCATTAGAATTAAACAAGTGGTGGGTAGGGTATGAAATTATATAGACCCTTGATGAATCATTGGGTATCATGAGAAAAACACATTTTGTTATTTTGGTGTATACCTATCCAAGATAAGATATTAGCTTACAGTAGGATCGTGATGTTTAAGATCATGATGTCTTGGCTTATGTTATGGAATTAATTCTCTGAAATTATGAATTTTATCACTAAGGAACTAGTTATTGTTATCCATGTTATATATTTATTTTAATTATTATCCATTTATATATTATTCTCATATTTTTAGATGATAATGGAATCATGGTGATTACTTATTCATGTTATAATATTTATTCCATGTTTATGTCATGATTTCCTCAATTGTATGTTTTCCCTTACTAAACATTTGAGATCACCCCTTCTTATATTTTTTTCACCAAGTTATGAATAAATTTATTAAACATGATACTTCTAACAATACATCTTGTGGTATATGTTGAATATTTGTTATGGATTAAGTAGTTTCTTATAGTTGAAAAAATATCCTTTAGTTGAGAAATAAATGGGATTTATTAATTTGTGTTTAGTCCTAATTCTATGAAGCTATTAACCTGAAAGGTATTGTGATTATTTGTATTGAAATATTTGTTTTAATTCGTGTAGATTTTGGATAGTTATGTCCAATAATTTATAGTTGGTATCAAATTCAGCATGTAAAGTATGTGTTTATGGAACTGGGCTCAGGATTGCAAGCCTTGGGAACTATATATGGCCTATAATAGTTTTCTTGTGACACATATGTATCTCCCATAGAACAACCATAGTGAGATCATTATCTTTAGATGATTTGATCCACCATGTGAAGATATCGACCGCATGAGAGATCTCATGTCTTCTCTATTAAGAGATGTTGTGTGGGATCTCATGAATGAACTCATGGAGATTGATACACTTATAAATTCTCCTCATGTACTATCATGTGAGATAATTATTAACTCTATGTTATAGTAAATATCATGTATATATTCATTCATACATATATAGTAGCATTTGAGTTTGAAATATGTGTAAATTCAATGATATAACATTCTTGTGTTTTTGATTTTTGGATATCAGTTTCATGTGATGTTAGAGATATATCTCTAGGGTTCAAGTCAAGATAATTCATGATAAGATAATTCTAGTAGATACTATTCTAAAAACCATTATTGTTTTATTTATAAACCTCTTTGTTTAATTCTATTTTTATGGTAAATAATAATATATTTCTTTATTTAAAAATATCCTTTACTTATTTCATAAATTATCACCCTAGTGGTTCATTTTTATTCTTTCATCTCCTATATCCTTATTATGGAATTTCATAATTGGAACTCCATGTTAAATACATTCATACATTTTTAGATTATGAAAATATCAAATTATTTAATAATTCTTATCTAGGTAATCATTATGATTTATCCTTCAGTTATTCAATGAATCAGAATTATGAAACCCACTTCTTTTTCATGGGTTTGATCATGTTAATGGTTTATATATGGTTTCAATTACTCATATGGAATGCATATGTTTATTTTAATTATGTTATTGGTGGTCTCATAATTATATATCCATCTAATTTATTGGGTAAATATTTATATCTCATGATAATTTATGTTTGAAATTAGAGAATGAGCTTAATCCACCATGGGACTTTTCCCACTTTATGATGATGGTCTTGGGAGTGGCTCTAGACTTATGTTTATGATGTTATGTATTATATTATTTCCACATATTCCTTGATTCCATGTTATTATGATTTCAATTTCTTATGTAATTGTTAAATTCTTATGATGATCCTATTTGTGATATCATGTTATTCCTATTGACTCTCATGTTATGTGTTACTGCCATATTTATTCCTTTACTAGGATTTATAGGCCACAATTTTCCTTATGTATCTTCCCTAGGGTATCCTATAATGTTTTAGATGATCCATGGGAGTCTAGATCACTATGTGGAGTTTAAAAAAATATGTTTCATTTATATTTAAAATGATGTATTTATGTATCTAATATTCCAAAGAAACTATACCTCTAGATCAATAATTTGTATTTGATAGAAAAGTATATTAAAAATCATGAATTAATATGTATCTAAGGTTTTGGTTGCTATACTATTTTTGAAAAATTAATTTTATTTGGAATTTTATTTGAAAATTAGTACCAATAAAACCTATGGTAGCTTTCCATGGAGACTTATATGATTTGAAGCACCGGATTAACAAGTGTGGGTTGGCACTAAGTAATGGGTATGTAGGACAATGCATATGAAGAGTGCCACCATAAGGTACGGTGTGGAAGAAAAATCCATAACATGGGTTGATTACATGGGATAAAATTTATTGTCATGGGTAGTGCTGAGTTTAATTAACTCGTACATTCCTAGATTGAAATGTGATGTGGGATCGTTTTAATTGGGAAATATTCACTCATTTAAAAATAAACTTTCTCAAATATAAATTATGATGCTTTATTTTTTCATCTTCAACCTATGTTGTAACACCATGATATTTGACTATATTACTTCCATTAAATGTTAAAAAGGTGTTCTATATCTTTCTCTACACACAATACTAAACCTAAACGAAACCACTATATATTTAGATCAAATATAAATATTTAAGTATGACCATTGAAAAATAGTCATTGAATCGGTGGTAATGAATAAGAGTTTGAAATTTATGATATATATATATATATATTTATAAATAATATAAACGCTACTTTTAATATGAATGAAATTCAAGATCTTTTATTGTTTAGAAATGAATTTTTCTAAGAATTTCCTTTTTATGCTATAGGAATTTATATTTCAATAAATATATGATTAATGATGATAAAATTTTTTTGATATTAATATTTAATTAACACTAATTTATTTATAATATTATATGAAATAAAAATAATAACATTTAATATTTGAAACTTTCATTTTCCAATAAAAAATAGTTTTTCATTATGTTTAATGATTTTAATCAAAAATTTAATTTTTAATTTTTACAATTTAAATATGAAAAAATGAACATTATTTTTTTATTTTAAATAAAAATATTAACTTAAGATAAATTTTTGGGATTTTTCTGAAATAATTGGTTTTTAGGTGAATAACGAAAAAAATACTATTTTTGCTAAAAACTGTCACTTTTATGACATTATCATAATAAGAAAATGACTTAAAGTTTTTTGAAACATTTTTTTATAATATATATATATAATAAAAATAAATCATTTTAAATTACTATTTGTATTCTATAAAACATGTGTGTTTTGGAAACTTAAGTAATATTTTACTTTAAAATCTGTTTGTATTCCCTTATATTAAAAAACACTTTTCACCTGTAGAAATTAAATTTATAAAAATTGATTTCATATTTTTGATAAAAATTATAATATTATGTAAGATAAATTTCAATTTTGGGCATAAAATTATGATTAAAATATTAAAGTTAATGACTATGATAATGGTAAAACTATTATTTTCAAAGAATTATTTTATTAATATTGTGTAATTTTATCTAATAAATTAAATTAATATATTTTAAATGATGACTATAATATTATTTTTAAACACATATATAATTATATTAACATACTTTTAATTGGTAACCAATACTAAACAATATTAAGAACACATAATGTTTAAACCACTATTTTTCTACAGATAATTGTTTTTCTATATAAAAAAATATTTTAATTTAAAAGTTATTTTTATCTTATTTAGAAATTTAATTGGATTAAATGGAGATTAAATTTCGTTTCATAAAACTAAATTTTTTTAATATTATTTATTTTATATTTTTAGTAAATATAAATTACTTTGTTAAAAACTAGTCACCCAAGGTAAAAAAAGTTAAAGTAAATACCTAAGAACAAATGGATTCCATCATGTTTAAAACATGTGTGGAAATACTTTTCTGATGATTTATCATCCCAATACCACCCCAAAATTCATTATTTGTAAATTTTTAAGTCTTTTACTCTTGAATAGTATCTTGATATGTGTGAAAATTAAAGGGAGTTCTCACAGGTTCCATTTTATTCACTTATAAAAGTGGACACTTCCATCCATTCGTGCCACACCAATTCCTTTGAATTTATTCCAAAAGGTAATAAATTTTTATCCTCAAATAATACTCTATCATTTTCATAGGCCTATGTTTTCAATTATTTATCATATTCCCTTCAGTTCAATGGGGCTTTCAAGAGAAATTTCAAGCTACCCAAGTGAGTATTACCCACTCCTTACCATTTTTCTTAATATTTATCTTCCAACCCTACCATAAACATAGTAATATGATAACCTCATAATAATTATTATACTTAATTTCTAGTGAATTATTGTAAAAAACTTTATTTATTCATTTCCATCTACTTAGAAAAACAAATGAATGTTAATTATGAGTTGTGCGGACTACCACCTCCACAAAGAAATGTTTGTCATTTTTCATATTATTTTTATTTATTTATCCAAAAAAAACTTTAAATATTATCCTCAAAAATGAACAAAAATATAAATAATATCATTATTATTCTATTATAATGATATTATACACTTCATTAATCATACTCACCCATTGAGATATATTGTGTTTGTGTATGGGGTTAGTTTCACCACCTACTTGAATAATGCTATAAAAATATATCATGGATGACTATGGGAACTTAAATAATAATGTTATTATAAGTTAATAATCCATTAAATATTATTATTTTTCTCATGGTTATATTAAGTATTAAAATTATTATTAAAATTTTATCTTCGATCACTAAAATGACCAAAATATGCCGACACTGATTCAATATTCATACAAACATTAAAAAAATACTATATAATAAATAAATATAATATTATAATAAAGATTTAATATTAAATTTAATATGGAATAATATGGTTACTAAGAAGTTATATTATGAACTTAATTTTATTATTCTAGAAGTTAGGTGCATGCGAAGAATGAATATTTAACAAGGTAAGGGTTTTCATCTCAAATTCTTCTCATTGAGACATGTTTGGTATTATGAACCTAATTTAATTTATGTGTTGTATATAATAATTATTTTAGATGTCATATCACAAATTATATTTTAATCATTATATTTTATTTTTAATTACAAGATCTATCTTTCAATGGGTTTTGATTAAGATGTTACTCAAGTCACAAGGGTTCTTTGTCTCGAACATTAATTCCTTAAGACATGTTTATATTATGTGTCATATTTTCCTTTGAATGGTTTATTCACTACCCATGAGTGTATATTTATAATATATTTTTTTATTCATGGGAAATAATAACCCAAATAATTTCCTTTTCATAAAATTTATTTTACTTAATTGTTACTGTAGTTGTAAATATTTTTGGTAACATGGGTAATTTCAAAGTATTAAAAAGGTTTCATTTATAATCAAATGTTTTATCATTAAATCAACATTTACTATATAAAACATTATGTCATTTTCAAGGATCCGTTATTATAGTTCATTTTTAAAATTAATAATATTCAGAAAATTTCACTTCTCCTTTTAAAATGTTGCTTTTTAAAGTGACATGCAATTTTGTATTTTACATCAATATTAAAAATGTTTTCTAGAAACTCTTTTAAGTTTTCACCTCTATTTTTCTTTTCATGTTCAAAAGGATTTACACTGATGAGATTTATGGTATATGATTTATTCTATAATAAATATATATATATATATATATGTGTTATAATTTAGGGTATTGAACTCATAGTATCAAACAATTTAATTCTTGATCCCCACTTGTGTGATATTGTTCGAAGCATTCTTTTTCAAGGGTGTCTTTCATCTATGATAGAATCCTTCTAAGTTTCTATTGTTGCATTGGGGTTATATTATTTTTAATACATCTACATACTTTTCCTATATGTATTATGATTATTTTATTCCATTATTTACTTAGTAATATACTTATCTCTTTATATGGTGTGAACATCACATTTTACATAATTCTAGTTGGATGATGTTCATTAAGAAAGAATGTTACTCTATTAACATGGGGAAAATTATTGGATTTCCTTGTGATGTTATTCAAATATGGATGAGTATTGGAATGTCGACAATGTATTGTTATACCATCCAAATTCTTTCTCCAGATGAGTTAAAATCATGTTGTCCCTTTTATTGACATAGGGAAAAGCATTGGCATTCTATATGTTGTTATTCTAATACAGATGATTATTATATTGTTTAATATATAATGTTTGACTATACCACTTTTTTATATGGATGGGTTATGATAATTTTATCCCTTTTATTGACATAGGAAAAATTATTATCATTCTATGTGTTGTTATTCCAATACTTATGATTATTGGAAAAGTTGATTATGTATTGTTTACTCAATATCTCGTATGATGAATTCATTAGACTTAAGAAAGTGGTGGGTAGGGTCTGAAATTATATAGACCCTTGATGAATCATTGGGTATCATGATAAAAACATGTTTTTCTATTTTGGTGTATACCTATCAAAATTAAGATATTACCTTACAGTAGGACCGTGATGTTTAAGATCATGATTGTAACACCCTGAGATTTTATGAGAAACATTTTGTTTTTATGTATTATTTTATACACAACACCATTGTAATCTTTCACTACACACAACACTATCTTGGCTTGCGTTACATGCAAGATCAACCTTCCTCGATAGCTTGCATTGTACGCAATATCGAGTTTCACTAAACAATGATATGTTATTAAAATATTATATAAACTAGCTGTTATGAATAGTAATACCCACTTTTTGAAATTTTATAAATTTTATCTTTCAAAATGGACTTCATTTTTGGATTCGGAATATCGAAATTATCTTAGGGTGAATTTTTGGTATTTTTCTGAAAACTTTCAATTTTTGATGAATAGTGAAAACACTGAGTTATAGTTTAAAACCAAATTTATATTTAAATAATTATTTATTTTATTTTAGGTCAAAATAGAAACATAATACCTATATAAGTTCAATTTAATTCATTGGAGTCATTTTATAATAATTTTAGATATATGAAAATTTTATTGAACTTTTTACCGTCTTTTACCCACCTCCTGGGAGAATTTGCAAATTTACATAAAACTTAATTTTACCACTTCTGTGAGTGGAATTTAAAAAATATAAGAGACATGGTTGATATTAGTAAGTAAAATTTGGTTCAATAAGATAAAAATAATTTTTGGTGAATAGTAACTTTTTACTTTTATTTACCATGGTTAAAAGTAAATAGGTAATTAAGGGTAAAAATGATATTATTATTACCCTAACACATGTCTAATTCTATTGGATAAGTGTAATTCGACCAAAAACAACCTTAGGAATAAAATATGACCATTTAGGTCCACTTGGATTAGAATAGGACATTTATTATTATTTAATTCAAAGAAGAGTTAAAAGAATTAAAATCAAAGATTAATAAGTAAATAATTTTTAATATAGGGTTATACATAAGATAAATTAGACTATAAATATTCATTATAAATATAACAGGATTTAATACATAATGGTATTTTATTTATAATTTTTAGACATGAAATAATTTAATTTATTTATGACACAATGATGATGCAGTAATTACCTTATTAATGAAATATTAACATAATTGATATTATAAATACCCAAATAAATGTAATTTGAGACTTTTTATGAATTACACTAATTTTTTAGGTTAATATAACATATTATGGTTGTTTAGATGAATTTTTTTTTTTGAAGTAATAATGCTGTTATAAATTTAGCAAAAACAAAATACCAAATAGTGTCAAAATTGACATAAAAGAGTTTTTAAAAAAAATTAAATTATTAATTGATATTATATTCATAAAAATCTAATGTTCATCCAAAAGGCTTATATAATAATATATATGACATTAATGATACAATTGGGGTTCTATTTGTAGTTTATAGTAAGTCTATTAACCATATAGTGTAAGAATACAAGAAGACAAGGTAAAAGTTAAATTATTTAACTTAGAGTTAAATCTAAATGATAAGGTTACAATGGTAACCTAAACTTGTATAAAACCTATTGGTTGAGAGTTTTTAGACCCATACCCACCCTATATTCTAAATAAGTCACTTTGGAACCATTATAAACCGAATATGAATTTATTATATAATAATATTTTAAGTTTTTCCTAAGGTTCCCCTCACCCCTCTTATAAAGGGCACTCCCCATTCTCTCTAATTCACACATACAAATCCATTTGGCTCTGAAAACCCCTACCCAAATAACCTCTAAAATATCATCCCTTCATCCTAGAGGCCTTTCTTTAGTCAGAAAGCCAACGTAAGAAGCCCTTTTTATCCAATAAAAAGGAAGAACCCGAGGAAGAGGTAAATATCTCACCACCTATTTCAAGTTCCTTTCTTCTTCCACTTCCTCCTTCTTTATTGTTTCCATTATAAAATAATAAATCCAATATATTCTATATAATATGATTTTATTATAAAAATGGTACAACCATATTAGTTATTTTATCCATCCTATGAATGAAAAAGTCATCACACGTGCATACGTACGGCTTACCGTCTCCACGTCGTGGTGTAGTTTGTTATTAAAAAATTTCATCATTTGGATGGGTATGATAATGAGTATAAATGATATAAATAATAAATATAAAATTATCATTATTCTTTATATATGATATACCATCCAATTATATACGATTTTAATATCAAAAGAATGATATCATCGCTCGTGCGTACATACGGCCTACCGTCTCCACGATGTGATGCGACTCGTTCTACATGATCTTCATTGAATAATGATTATATAAATTAATTGAATGAATAAATATGATATATATTACACAAATACCATTCTGTAAATTAGTTATCTATAACCTAAAAAGAGGAATAAGAATTTATTCGACAAAACATGCATAAGAACATAAAGCAATGAACACCTGAATGACAAATAGCAATGAAATATTACTAATAAGAAGATAAAAATATGACCATATATGATATCATAACAATGAATATGATTCTGTAATAATTCAATGACATTATTTAAATAATTATACAGGAGGTTCGGATACGTACGAATCATATCAGACCTAAGGTAAGGGAAAATCGCACAATCTCATTTTTATCCGTGATTATTTATACTTCAGAATTTACTGGGGAATATTTATCATCCACATCCATGTTTCCCCAATATTTAATATTATTTCTATCCTCATACAATTCTTTGAATCCAATTTTACCTATTGGTGAAATTTTATTAAAATACATGAATGGAATATTTTTTCATTTTCAGTACGAGATACTTTTTGACTTTTCCGGCCAAAGTACGAGAAGAATGTTTTTTTAACTTATAAGGAATGAATGGATTTTTATAATTTCATAGAAAATTATTTCCATGAAGCTTACTTTACAAGTTTTCAAGTTTATTTTTAATTAAATTCTTTTAGTTTAAAATTGTATGACATGTTAAGAAATGAAAAATGTTTTTGAAGTAGAAAGGATATTTTCCTCAAGAATGGAGTTCAAGTGTTTTATCAAAATTATTTTCCATCTAAGATAATATAGGGTTATATTTCTATCCCTATTTTTACATTTATTTGATTATGTTATGATGGAATTATTTTTTTATGAAGTCCCTTTATCTTATATGAATTATGTTATGATGGAATGATGTTTAAGAATCCTATTTTTATTAAATGGGTTATGCTATGATATATGATTTATGATTTTGTGGCACACATAAGAATGGTTTCATTATGAGATGGGTGGGACCTATATATCCCTCCAATTAATTGGGTAAAAATTTATATCTCATGATATAGACATGGCTAGAATGGCAAGTTAATCCGGTTCAGTGATACAGGACTGGAACGAGGAGTGGACTCGGTTCAGAAATGGATTTTATCCGCTATGATAGTCTTGGAAATGAGTCTTGACTAATATGAAATGATTTTCTATGATTATGTGTGCATGCCACAAAGTTTCTAGTTTTATGTTATGATTATTGGGATTATATTTCACTACTATGATTTATCCAATGTTATGATATTATGATATATTTTACAGATTAAGATTTTCAAAATGTTATGTCCTTATGAATATGATATGATTGATATTTCCATTGTTTACCCTTAATGATAATTTGAGCTCACCCTTTTGTATGTTTTCTTTCCCCCAGGTCAGGAAGAAGGGTATTAAGTAGAATATTCCAAAAGGGACTCTAGATATGATGAAATAAACAGGAGACAATGTAATTGCTTTATTAACCAGTTGTTTACGTTTCCCAGTTTCTGAAGACACTATACCTATACGGTTTTATCATGGTTTTATTATATGTTGTAATAAGTATGATTCAATTTTTAAGTAATAACAATGTATGTAATGTATGGGTCATTATATTTGGTATCCGAGGAAGGGTATAGTCAACCTTTGGAAACTAGGATGTGAAATCCTTAGTAAGAACCCTAAGGATATGTCTAAGCATAGAACACAATATTAGTGTTTTATAAATGGGCATGAATAACCTATGATAAGACCTTAAGTATGAAATTTTATTCTTTATTATGTGGTTTTCCTATTATTATTAGTGTTTCTCACACTATGCTTATTTGTTTTAGTCAATGGCTGGAACCTGAAGGAATCGTGTTAATGCTTAATGTGACGGGCAATTAAATGATTGTCCCCCTAAGCAACCAAACGTTATGGGAGCTGGAATGAAAAATCTTATAGTCATGCTCACACAACTTTCTCAAGCTATGAATCATGCAGAACTTCCAAACGAGCAAAGGAAGGAGCAACATTCTGTTAAATCTTTCATGAGGCAGCGTCCACCCTCATTCAGTGGGTCTACTGGTCCATTAGTGGCTGAACAATGGATCAGTACCAATGAAAATATATTTTTAGTTCTTCAATGTTCTGAACATGATAAATTCATCTTAGCAGTATATTGTTTGGAAGGTGAAGCTGATCAATGGTGGAATCTTATCAATAATACGAGGCAAAGAGATGAAATTGAGTCCATGGAATGGGACGAGTTCAAGAACATATTTTTCAATAAGTACTTCCCTCATATTCTTCAAACAAAGATGGAGGAGGAGTTTCTTGAACTAAAGAAAAAGGATGATGAATCTGTTGATACCTACGAAACAAATTTTACAAGACTTTCAAGGTATGCTTCCGGAATTATTATCCAACCTGAGAGTAAGATCGATCGATTCTTTAGTGGCTTAAAACCAAGTCTTCAAAGGGCGTTATCCATAAGGGACTTCAATAGCTACAAGGAAATTGTTCGATGTTCTCTCAATGTTGAGATGGATATTAGAGTAACCCATCAGTCATATGGGTTTGATAAGAAGAGGAAAATGGAATTCAAAGGAATATCTAAAGACCACACTGAAAATAAGATGAGTTTTCCCTTATGCTCAAAGTGTGGAAAGAAACATGGAGGGAATTGTCTTAAAGGGACAAGTAAATGTTTCAAATGTGGAAAAGAAGGTCATCGGGAATTTGAATGCCGCAATGATGGGAAAAAGATCTCTAGTGATGAGAACAAAGAAAATTCTACATAGAATGCACCTCCTACACTTCAATGTTACAAGTGCAGGGAAATGGTGCATTATTCTAATCAATGCCCTAATCCAAGGGTTATTGATGATGATCTACATCAACAAACTCTTAAGGCCAAATACAAAGGAAAGTCACATGCAATTTCTATCGGCGATGTGTAGTACGATAATGAAGTGGTGAAAGGTACACTTACCATCAACTCTAAAGTAGAAAATGTTTTATTTGATTCTGGATCCACCCACTCTTTTATTTATAAATAATTTTCTAAGGGTGTCTTCGTACGACCTTAATAATTAGCTGTTGAGTTAGCTGTGACAACTCCTAATGGCACAACGGTTGCATCAAAAGTTTATAATTCTTCTCCAATTGATGTTTATGGGAAAGTGCTTCCTACAAATCATGTGATCCATCCTATAGTGGAATTTGATGTGATTATTGGCATGGATTGTATTTCCTTATATGTATCTCATATCGATTTACAAATAATGGAAGTCACATTTCATATTCCTGATCAATATATGATCATATATCGATACAAGGATGAATATAACCTTCTAGTGGAAATTTCTTCCATCTTATGGGTCTTGATTCTAATAAATGAAGGTTATTTATCTCAAATGGTTGGACAGAAACTCATGATTAAGAATATGCGCATTGTACCGGAGTTTGATGATGTCTTTACAGAGGAATTTCCATGTCTTCCACCAAATCATGAAGTTGAGTTTTCAATAGAACTCATACCGGGTGTTATGCCCATTTCAAAGACACCTTATAGAATGGACCCAATTGAGTTGTAGGAATTGAAGAAGCAACTCCAAGAGAATCTTGATAAGGGATTCATACTCCCTAGTGCATCACCTTAGGGAGCACCTATTCTATTTTTTAAGAAGAAATATGGATCAATGATACTCTGCATTGATTATCAAGAACTTAACAAGATCACTATCAAGAAAAAATATCATCTCCCATGCATTGATGACTTATTTGACCAACTATGCGGAGCGCAATACTTTTCCAAGATTTATCTTCGTTTATGGTATCATCAATTAAGGTTCAAAAGGGAGGATATACCAAAGACAGCTTTCCGTACAAGTTATGGACACTATGAAATTATAGTGATTCCATTTCGTCTTACTAATGCCCCTAATATCTTCATGTATCTAATGAATACTCTTTAGAGACTATCTTGATCAGTTTGTGGTAGTCTTTATAGATGATATTCTTGTCTATTCAAAAATAAAGGAAGAACATGAAAATCACTTGAGAATTGTATTAAAGACCCTAAGAAAGGGGAATATTTATGCCAAATTTACCAAGTGTCAATTTTGGCTTCAAAAAGTTTCATTTTTGGGTCACATAATCTCAAAAGAGAGGATATCTGTGGATCCAGAAAAAACAGAGGTTATCGAAAGATGGTCGAGACCAACAACAGTAACTGAGATCCAAAGTTTTCTTGGTTTGGCTGGATATTATCGACGTTTTGTGAAATATTTTTCACGATTATCTAATCCACTCACCAGGTTGACTCGAAAAGGAGTTAAGTTCATTTGGACAGAGGAGTGTGAAGAGAATTTCAAGGAGTTAAAAAGAAGGTTATCTAGTGCACCTGTGCTCACACTACCTTGTAGTGGAGAAAGTTTTGTGATATACAATGATGCATCCAAGAAGGTATTGGGGTGTGTTCTCATGCAAAACGATATGGTGATAGCTTATGTCTCATGATAGTTGAAAATCTGTGAGCAAAATTACCCAACTCATGATTTGTAATTAGCTGTGGTGATATTTTCATTAAAGATTTGGAGGCATTATCTTTATGGTGAAAGGTGTGATATTTATACTGATCATAAAGATTAAAGTATATTTTCACACAAAAGGAGTTTAATATGCGCCAAAGAAGATGGTTAGAGCTGATTAAGGATTATGAATTCTCAATTCATTACCACCCTGGGAAAGAAAACAAGGTGGCAGACGCATTAAGTCGACAAGACCATGCTAGCTTATCCATGATGAGGATCACAAAAGATCCAATATTTATGGATTTACAAAGGCTGGATCTTGGAATTATAATGGAAGGGGGAAAATATTATCCTTCTCAAATGAATGTTCAACCATATATACATGTGAAGATTAAAGAGGCACGGAAAGAAGATATAGATTTACAAAAGAAGGTGAGAAATGTTCCTGAATTTCACATTGATTTTGATGAAATAATAAGGTTCAGGAATCGGGTTTGTGTTCCTTCTATCCCAGAATTAAAGAAGGAAATATTGGATGAAGCTCATAGTTATTCATTCTATATTAACCATAGAAGCACGAAGATGTATAGGAACATGAAGGAGTACTTCTGGTGGGATGTCATGAAAAGAGATGTTGCTGAATATGTCTCTCGATGCTTGGTTTTTCAACAAGTTAAAGTTGAGAGATAGATTTCTAAGGGGATGTTACAACCATTACCCATACTAGAATGGAAATGGGAAAACATCACTATGGACTTTGTCACTAGACTTCCTAAAACATCCAAAGGCAATAATGATATCTAGGTTATAGTTGATCATCTTATGAAGTTAGCACACTTCATTGCTATTAGAGAAGATTTATCTCTTGATCAGCTTGCAAGGATATATGTGAAGGAGGTGGTAAGACTGCATGGAGTACCACTTTCCATTATATCTGATCGGGATCCGAGGTTTACCTCAAAGTTTTGGTGAAGTCTTCATCATACTCTAGATACAGAGTTGAGTTTCATCACTGTTTATCATCCTCAGACAGATGGTCAGTCTGAGAGGACAATTCAAACTCTAGAAGACATGTTGAGAGCTTGCTATATGGATTTCAAAGGTGGTTGGGATCAACACCTACCTTTGGTGGAATTTTCTTATAATAATATCTTTCAATCCAGTATTCATATGGCTCATTATAGAGCTCTCTATGGAAATAAATTCAGAACTCCAACTTGCTGGGATGAAGTTGGGGAAAGAAAGCTATTAGGACCTGATCTTGTTGATGAGATGGCAGAAAAGGTATGATCTATTCAACAACACATAAGAGCAGCTCAGAGTCGACAAAAAAGTTATGCTGACAACTGAAGAAAATACCTAGAGTTTGAAGTGGGTGATAAAGTGTTCTTACGAATATCTCCTTTGAAGAGATTAATTAGATTTAGAAAGAAGGGAAAGTTGAGCCCTAGGTATATTGGTCCTTTTGAAATATTGGGTCGTGTTGGGAAGGTAGCTTACTGATTGGCGCTTCCACCAAATCTCTCTCAAGTTCATGATGCGTTCCATGTATCTCTCCTGAGAAAGTACATACCCGATCCTTCACATGTACTAAGCTCAGAAGTTGTACCATTGGAGCAAGATCTTCCATATGAAGAACAGCCAATAGATATTCTGGATCGTAGCGAAAAAGTTCTATGAAACAAGACCACTCACTTGGTTAAAGTTTTATAGAGGAACCACCAATTATAAGAATCTACATGGGAAATTTAAGATATGATGAGGGAGAGGTATCCTCATCTGTTTGTTACGAAGTGACAAATTTTGAGGGCGAAATTCTTTTCAAGGGGGTAGAATGTAACACCCGGAGATTTTATGAGAAATATTTTGTTTTTATGTATTATGTTATACGCAACACCAAAGGAATATTTCACTAAATACAACACTATCTTGGCTTGCGTTACACGCAAGATCAGCCTTCACCAATAGCTTGCGTTGTACGCAATACCGAGTTTCAATAAATAATGATATGTTATTAAAATATTATATAAACTAGTCGTTATGAATAGTAATACCCAATTTTTGAAATTTTATAAATTTTATCATTCAAAATGGACTTCATTTTTGGATTTGGAATATCGAAATTATCTTAGGGTGAATTTTTTTTATTTTTCTGAAAACTTTCAGTTTTTGATGAATAGTGAAAAACACTGAGTTATAGTTTAAAACCAAATTTTTATTTAAATAATTATTTATTTTATTTTAGGTCAAAATAGATACATAATACCTATATAAGTTCAATGTAATTCGTTGAAGTCATTTTATAATAATTTTATATATATGAAAATTTTATTGAACTTTTTACCGTCTTTTACCCACCTCCTAGGAGAATTTGCAAATTTACATAAAACTTAATTTTACCACTTCTGTGATTGGAATTTCAAAAATCCGAGACACACGGTTGATATCAGTAATTAAAATTTGGTTGAATAAGATAAAAATAATTTTTGGTGAATCGTAACTTTTTACTTTTATTTACCACAGTTAAAAGTAAAAAGGGTCATTAAGGGTAAAAATGATATTATTATTACCATAAAACATGTCCTAATTCTATTGTATAAGTGTAATTTTACCAAAAAAAACATTATGAATAAAATATGACCATTTAGGTCCACTTGGATTAGATTAGTACATTTATTATTATTTAATTCAAAAAATAGTTAAGAGAATTAAAATAAAATTTTAATAAGTAAATCATTTTTAATATAGGGTTATACATAAGATAAATTAGACTATAAATATTCATTAGAAATATAAAATATTTCCTACATAATGGTATTTTATTTATAATTTTTAGACATTAAATAATTTAATTTATTTATGACACAATGATGATGCAGTAATTACCTTATTAATGAAATATTAACATAATTGATATTATAAATACCCAAATAAATGTATTTTGAGACTTTTTATGAATTAAACTAATTTTATAGGTTAATATAACATATTAGGGTTGGTTATATTAATTCTTTTAGAAGTAATAATGATGTTATGAATTTATAAAAAAGAAAATACCAAATAGTGTCAAAATTGTCATAAAAGAGTTTTTAAAACATATATTAAATTATTAATTGATATTATATTCATAAAAATATAAGTTTTGGTCCAAATACTTATATAATAATATATATGACATTAATGAACTAATTGGGGTTCTATTGGCAGTTTATAGTAAGTTTATGAACCATATAGTGTAAGAATACAAGAAGACACGGTAAAAGTTAAATTATTTTACTTAGAGTTAAATCTAAATGATAAGGTTAAAATGGTAAACTAAACTTGTATAAAACCTATTGGTTGAGAGGATTTAGACCCATCCCCACTCTATCCTCGAAATAAGTCACTTTTGATCCATTATAAAATTAATATTAATTTATTATAAAATAATATTTTACGTTTTTTCTAAGGTGCCCCTCACCCCTCTTATAAAAGGGCACTCCCCCTTCTCTCTAATTCACACATCCAAATCCATTTGGATCGGCCAAACCCTACCCAAATACCCTCTAAATTGTCCTAAATTTATCCTATAGGCCTTCCTTTAGTCATGAATCCAACCTAAGGAGCCCTTTTGATCAAATCAAAAGGAAGAACCCGAGGAAGAGGTAAATACCACACCACCTATTTCAAGTTCCTTTTTCTTCCACTTATTCCTTCTTTGTTGTTTACATTATAAAATAATAAATCCAATATATTCTATATACTTTTATGTTATTATAAAAATTTTACAACCATATTAGTTATTTTATCCATCCTATGAATGAAAAAGTCACCACACATGCGTACGTACAGCTTTCCGTCTCCATGTCGTGGTATAGTTTGTTATTCAAACATTTCATCATTTGGATGGGTATGATAATGAGTATAAATAATATAAATAATAAATATAACATTATTATGATTCTTTATATGTGATATACCATCCAATTATATATGATTTTAATATCAAGAAAATGATATCATCGCTCGTGCGTACGTATGGCCTACCGTCTCCACGATGTGATGTGACTCGTTCTACATGATCTTCATTGAATAATGATTATATAAATGAATTTAATGAATAAATATGATATATATTACACTAATACCATTCTATAAATCAGGTATCTATAACCTAAAAAGAGGAATAAGAATTTATTCGACAAAACATGCATAAGAACATAAAGCAATGAACACCTGAATATCAAGTATAAATGAAATATTACTAATAAGAAGATAAGAATATGACCATATATGATATCATAACAATGAATATGATTCTGTAATAAGTCAATGACATTATTTAAATCATTATACATGAGTTTCGGATACGTACGAAGCATATCGGACCTAAGGTAAGGGAAAATCTCACAATCTCATTTTTATCCGAGATTGTTTATAATTCAGAATTTACTAGGGAATATTTATCATCCACATCCATGTTTCCTCAATATGTAATATTATTTTCATCCTCCTACAATTTTTTAAATCCAATTTTACCTATTGGTGAAATTTTAGTAAAATTTATGAAAATAATATTTTTTCGTTTTCAGTACGAGATACTTTTTGACTTTTCTAGCCAAAGTACGAGAAGAATGTTTTTTTAACTTATACAGCATGAATGGATTTTTATGATTTCATAGAACATTATTTCCATGAATATTCCTTTAAAAGTTTTCAAGTTTATTTTTATTATGGAATTATTTTTTATTAAGTCCTTTTATCTTATATGGATTATGTTATGATTGCATGATGTTTAAGAATCCCATTTTTATTACATGGGTTATGCTATGATATATGATTTATGATTTTTTGGAACACATAAGAATGGTTTTGTTATGAGATGGGTGGGACCTAAATCTCCCTCCAATTCATTGGGTAAATATTTATATCTCATGAGATAGACATGGCTGGAATGGCAAGTTAATCCGGTTCAGTGATACAGGACTAGAACGAGGAGTGAACTCGGTTCAGAAATTGACTTTGTCCGCTATGAAAGTCTTGGCAATGAGTCTTGAATAATATGAAATGATTTTCTATGATTATGTGTGTATGACCCAAATTTTCATGTTTTATGTTATGATTATTGGGATTACATTTCACTACTATGATTTATCCCATGTTATGATATTATGATCTCTTTTGCAGGTTAAGATTTTAAAAATGTTATGTTCTTATGAATATAATATGATTGGTATTTCCTTTGTTTACGCTTACTGAACATTTTAGCTCACCCTTTTATATGTTTTCTTTTCCCCAGGTCAAGAAGAAGGGTATTAAGTAGGATATTCCAAAAGGGACTCTATATATGATGAAATAAATGGGAGGCAATGTAGATTCTTTATGAACCAGTTATTTATGCTTCCCAGTTTCTAAAGACATATACCTATACGGTCCTATCATGGTTTTGTTATATGTTGTAATAAGTATGCTTCAATTCTGAAGTAATAACAATGTATGTAAAGTATGGGTCATTATAATGATGTCTTGGCTTATGTTATGTAATTAATTATCTGAAATTATGAATTTCATCACTAAGGAACTAGTTATTGTTATCCATGTTATATATTTATTTTAATTATCATACATTTATATATTATCCTCATATTTTTAGATGCTAATGGAATCATGATGATTACTTATTCCTGTTATAATATTTATTCCATGTTTATGCCATGATTTCCTAAATTGTATGTTTTCCCTTACTAAACATTTGAGATCACCCCTTCTTATATTTTTTTCACCAATTTATGAATAAATTTATTAAACATGATACTTCTAACAATATATATTGTGGTATATATTGAATATTTATTATGTATTAAGTAGTTTCTTATAGTGGAAAAAATATCCTTTAGTTGAGAAATAAATGGGATTTATTAATTTGTGTTTAGTCCTAATTCTATGAACCTATTAACCTGAAAAGTTTTGGGAGTGTTTGTAATGAAATATTTGTTTTAATTCATGTAGATTTTGTATAGTTATTTCTAATAATGTATAGTTGGTATCAAATTCAGCATGTAAAGTATGTGTTTATGGAACCGGGATCAGGAGTGCAAGCCTTGGGAACTATATATGGCCTATAATAGTTTTCTTGTGACACATATGTATCTCCCATAGAACAAACATAGTGAGATAATTATCTTTATATGAGTTGATCCCCCATGTGAAGAGATCTACCTCATGAGAGATCTCATGTCTTCTCTATTAAGAGATGTTGTGTGGGATCTCATGAATGAACTCATATAGATTGATACACTTATAAATTCTCCTCATGTACTATCATGTGAGATAATTATTAACTCTATGTTATAGAAAATATCATGGATATATTCATGCATACATATATATTAGCATTTGAGTTTGAAATATGTGTAAATTCAATGATATAACATTCTTGTGTTTTTTATTTTTGAAGATCATTTTCTTGTGATGTTAGAGCTATTTATCTAGGGTTCAAGTCAAGATAATTCATGATAAGATAATTATATTAGATATTAATTGTAAAATAGAAGAGATATAAGTTTTTAAATCTCAAGAAATCATAATTATAAATGAGATACATTGTTGAACACGTGATAAAAAAATTAATTTTGCAATTCTCACAACGTTTTCTAGAATCTTAGGGAGATTTCATGGGTGAGAGAGGTAGTGGAGTGTGTCTATAAATTAATCTAATCACTTAATTCATTTATAATGAAATTTTGAAGAAAATTATACTATTAGAGCCCTATTTTTTCATATAAATAGAGAGGAATCAATTCACTCTTATTTTTGTGATGAAGGAGAAGAGTCTGCAAGAATTCATAGCTATGTGAAAAATAATAAGTTTCAAAAAATATAGGGTTTCATAAAGTTAATTGAGTTTTCCAAATGTAAGAGTTTGTCATTTGAGAAACATTAAAATTAATTACACAAACACTTAGTAACACAAAGTAGAATAAGGAGTCTACAAACTTATAATTATGAAAAACAGTAACTATATATTTGAATAAAGGTGATATTGTAGGCTTAAATATATGAAAAGTAATGGTGAGTTTGATGAATAAGAAATGTAATGAATATTATTGATATTTCTTGAGGTATTTTTTGAGATGGCCATGAAATTCACTATGCATACATGAATAGTTTTTGAAAATTGATGGCTTTGTAAGTAGTGTGAAGTGGTATTTGATAGTGAGAAAAAAAAATTGAATAGACCATGAAAATTATATTATAGTATACTTATGGGAAAATTTATTGAAATAATGGTAAAATATTTTTGTGATTCCAAAATCATTAATAAGTGTAAGCTTGAAAATACTAAAATTAATGATGTCGAGAATCTTTAAAGACATAAAAGGACCTTGATGCCTAAGAATTTTTTTAACTGAGAAAGAACCTCATAATTTAAGATTAGAGATAATAGAGTAAGACCAATTTATTTGACTATTTTTATAAAACATATCAGTTCTTGAAAAGGTTTTTATGAGTGAACCAATTGATTTTGTGAGATTATGAAAGAAAATCTACATAATGTGGTGTAGAAATAGTCTGGAGTGAATGAAAATATTTCTTATTTTAGATCAAACTCTTTATAGTGGGTAGTGTGAAGTTATATTACCTAGTGGGAATCTGGAGTGGGAACACAGTGGAACTCTATGTTGATGTCATTAGGAATATCCCTAGTGTAACCACTTGTGATTATAGTAGATAATCTATGATTGGGAAGTTTATCCAATCATAGAAAGTTGTAGGTTCTCACATCTAGGTTGGACATTGTAAAAATTGTTTTATCTTATGTTATTTACATTCAAAAATATCTAAGTGAGGTAATAAGACTTATAGTTGAGAGGATAAAAATCTTAATTGATCATAAAGGTTGAATTAAAGGAAATAAATTGTAAAAATAGATCACTAATTCACCCCTAGTGATCTTACCATATCTGGGAACTTCCATTGGTATCAGAGATAACCCAAGTAGCTTCATTAAAATTTGAGATTTACTGAGAATGTATAATCTAAATTCAGTGATTATTAGGGTTTTCACACATTTTATGGAAAGAAATATCACATTTTTAAGAATTTAATGTTTACCTATCTTTTATCTCTTGGATTGAAAGTAATATATATAGAAATAGTGGGATTTCAACCACTTGTTGATGATGATACTATATCCCTTGCTGATAATAGAAATAAGGATACTGATGTTAAAGCTAAGAATTACATTTTTATGTCCCTTTTTGAAAAATTATACATAAAATTCATGGGCCTCCACACTTCCAAAAAAATTGGGAAAAAAATAGAGAGTAGTTATAAAGTTTATTTGAAAGTCAATGAGGCTGAATTATAGATTTGTAGAATCCTATTTGAAGATATTATGATGTATTATGAAGAAAATATTAATGACTACTATAAAAGAGTCAATTATATTGTTAACAATATCTAATAATTTGGTTAAAATTTGGATGATTCTATTATTATCAAGAAATTTCTGAGAAAATTTCTAGATAGTTTTAAAACTAATGTTTCATCCTTAGAGGATAGAGAATACCTCTCTATGGGTGAACTATATAATATTCTCATTACTTATTAAATGAGAAAGGATCCAAATTTCAAGAAAAAATAAAAATATGAAATGAATTTTGAATCCATGAGAAAGATTAAAATAAAAGATGATGAAATTAAAGAAACAAGTGATTATAATAATGAGAAAGATTATGAATACTTCGATTGAATTTTTTATCTTCTATAAAAAGGGTTTAAATAGGGAGAGTTAAGAGGAAAATGCAATAAACTACCAAGGTTATATAATTTTAATGGAACTGGGAAGTTTGTTATAAATTTCCCAAATAATAATATGAGTGAATCTAAATAACAAGATAGTGAAAAGAGGGTTTTGAAGAGGTAGGTTAATTCCATTTCTAATGAATCTCAAAATAAACCTATTACCACTAATAGTGTAGGTTCTAAGAACAAATTTAGAATAATTTGGAATAATAAGATCAGTGTAAAACCCTATTCTACTTCAAAGTAAGAGAGTAATACTTTAATAAAATAATTTCCCCTAGATAAAATATAGACACAGTTTATGGAAAAATAACAAAAAACAATCTTTAGGATAAAATTATTATTAGTATGTAGGATAAAGGTTTAGAATATATTGCTAGTGATATGGAGTGTTTGAGAACAAATATTATTTATTTCAAAATAATATTTTACTACCAGAAAATTGGAATGAACCAATTTTGGATGTTGTGAGAATAAGAGAATTTATTTTCAAAGAAATAAAGTTGTGAAAAATAATTCATCTAATATTCCAAAAAAAAAATTATGAATGATTAGAATAAATATGTCATAGATGTAATCAGCATGGTCATGGCATTTAGGTATGCATGACTAGATTACCTGGACTTATTCTCTATGGTGTGACAGGGAAATGAATTTAGAAGGTGAATGAATTGAAGTCATGTTTTGTTAAATCTATCAATAACCCATGTGAAAAAAACCCAAGAAAGATAATAATAGTAAAATGTTTTGGGTAATTATTTGTTCATACAAATTGTAACTAGATAAACAAATGGATAAGTCATAATAAAATTCTAATGGTAATGGGAAATAATTTATTTCACATGAATAGAATTAATTTTATGAAATTTTTTCTAAAAATAATATACCAAAGTTATAAGAGAATATTTGTGGAAGTTTAAATAAAGCTAGGCATGGTATAAAAAATGTTTGAATATCTTACCAACTCAATTAGAATTAATAAAAAGAGTTGATGGAAGAACCAGGTGATTAATTTTCCTTGATGGATGATGTGAAGAAAACAAATACACATAAGGAAATGGTTGAAAATAAGGAAATGAGTATGAAACTTGTGAAGACTCGTAATAGGAACAGGATCATGAATAATTCTCCCTATTATGATATTAAAATTAATAAGATATATTTATTTAGATATAACTATCAACCTTTTTGTTTTAAAAAATTAACTAATTGTTTCCTCTTTATTCCATTTTTTTTATTTTTACTAACATACAGTGAATTAAAGAATATTAATTAAAGGTGATTCTTGATGAGTGTAGTGGAATTTGTACAATAAAAAGATGTGATCATAATTTAATTCTCTAATTCCAATTATGAATAATAGAGTTCATACATTGAGGTAGAGCTTATATATTGAATAAGTTGTTAGAAAAATGTTCTCTTATGTAAACCTAGAAACTGGAAAACATCTATAAAAGATTGAAGTTTGGGAATATTGATCAAACTTTTCTGCTGCTACTGTTTTTTTTAGAAAATATGGGGGAGAACCCCTTTATTAAAATGGAAAAAACACACAAATCTTTTTGTGGGAAAAGGAAGAACCCAACCGAAATCCAAGAACCCAAAAGCACAAAGGCCTAAGAAACAATGGCTCTAAAGCCAAATGGAACAATACCATTATAGATCACATTACCCAAGGTCATATTGGCCCAGGCACAAGGAAAAACACACAGCAGAACCTCGCTCCAACCTGATCTTTTCACCACGCTACCTTCAGTCACCATATCTAGATCTGTGGAAATGCTTCACAGATCCTCCATAGCCCAAACCCCGCACACCCTGAGCACCATCGCACCAAGTCGACTCACCCCAATCAATGCACCCATTGGATCCGTACAAGCCGCATCGCATGCACCCTCACCGTAATAAAGGGTCGTCGTCGTACTCCCTTCTGAATCCCGAGTAACATTCTGAATCCAACTAGGTCTGTTAGATATAGACCAGACTGGAAGTGCAAACCGTTGAACAGATGCCTCCTGTCTCCTGTCGCCCTTCGCCTACCACGAATCACGCTTCCATCAGAACACCTCCATCGAATTCCCTCAAGAACCCAAAGACATCGCAGTGCAGTAGGGAATGAAACAAAACAAAACAATCCAGATCTGATGGATCTGGACCAGAATGAAAAATGATAACCTCCAAACAGTGAGACACTGCCCGTAATCCATCACCCATCATGAATAATGCCACCTAAATCTGACAATTAACGCCACCTAGAACCATTGAGACCACGCCCTATCATCTAAGGACCACCATCACGCACCTTCCATCACCAAAATTTTTAACCACCAGAGGTAGAATCTAAAACACCAAAATAGCTAGGGTGAAACCCTAGAGGGGATCTCTCAGCCTAAGACAAGATCCACCGTAAACTTTTTTAAAGTATTCATAATGTGTTTTTGGGTAATGGGTTATTGGGTTGGGTTATTCTTTTCATGATGAATCTATGTGTACAACTCCTAAAATGAGAAAGTTGAATTGGTATCACATGCTAAATAGATTAGTTAATAGCTTTGATGTATAAGTTAATTAAATCTAATTTTCTATATTGTGTTATCAGATATAGACTTATATTTGAATTAATAATGGATCATTTATAAGAAATATGTGATTTTATCCTTCTCTCAAAATATTGCATCAAGTTTTAATTCAGATTAAAAGTAAGAGAAGAAAGAGTCTTCAAAGTATTAGAAGTAGGTTAAAGAAGAGAAGTCCTTAACTTATGATTCCTTTAAATTTATTGTAAATAATGGGCATAATAACATTGAATTTATAAGGTGAAATGGTATTAAGTTAGATGTTATTTAAAATAAATCCCAAGGGGAAAATTGAAGATCCCATGTGGACTAGTGAAGCTGAAGTTGTATTTGTTTTCAAAAAGTTTGTATTAAGGAATGTTAATGTGTACTTTCATCTTATGATTATATAGATGGTCTTTATGTGAAACACATGTTCTGATGATACTTGGAGATATCACATTGTTTACAACATTATAAATGTGAAGTTTTCGAGAGATAAATTATGGAGAGATCAATGAGTTAGTTCTTAAAGAAGTAAAATATTTTTGAGATACAATGAAATACTAATTTGATGATTTCAATGAAGATTTATATATTTAGTCTAGAAACATTACTTGGATAAGATTAAGAGAAAATAATTTTGAAAAATTAAAGAATATGAAGTGGAACTACATGAAATTACTGATGGAAGAGTTTATTCTAATGCTTGAAGACCTTAGAAATTAAATTGAAGATCTTTTGGAAATATGTATATCTTTTCCAAATTCATTAAATATTTCTCAGAAATTTTTAATTAATAATGAGTTAATATGGGACTCTATTTTTTAAAAATAAATTTTATTTTTTAGTTTGTTCAAAAATTACTTCTAAGAGAATTTAAGGTAGATAGATATAGCAGGTTATAAATGAGAAGAACAAGCTTAGAAAGTTTGGTTCAACACTAAGTAACTAGTGCGGGGTGTGGTGTGTAGGAGGAGCACTACCATGAGGGATGGTGTGGAAAAAAGGTTCAAAGCATGGTTTAATTCCATGGTATTGAATCAAGAATAATTAGAAGTGATCATATTAATTATCCATCATATTCACAAAATGAGAAATGATATAGGATCGCTTTATCTATGAATTATGAAAACTTTTAAAAACAGATGCACTCAGATATGATATTGTATCATGTCATATTCAACCTTTGTCATGTGAGGGTTTTCTTGTTTCAAATATGTATCTCCTACAGTGAAAACACAGTGATCTCTTCATTATCAGATGAGTTGATCCACCATAAAAGGATCTCATCCACATGAGAGAGCTCATGTTTTCTATAGTAAAGATATGTTTCCTAGGATCTCATGAATAAACATATACATATCGATATGCTACAAAATTACCACCATGTTCTACCACATGAGATAATGAGGAACTTTATGTTTTATAAAATAACATGTCGATATTAATGCATACAAATAGTGCAGTACTCAAGTTAGAACTATACGAGGATTCAATGATTGAAGCATCATATGTTTTGATATTAGAAGATAATTTTCATGTAGAGTCAAAGTCATGTCTTCTAGGTTCAATTTTATCCACTTCATTCTATGATAATTTTAGTTGGATCACATTCAATGTAAAATGGTGGAGACATAATTTTTTAAAGTTTGAGAAAAGTGTCATGATAAGTGAGATATATTTGTAAAAATGTGATGATATTTTTTTTAATGGTGTGAATATTTCCAAATTTTTTAGAATCTTGGGGAGAGCACAAGGTCTAGATAGTAATTGGATCTCATCTATAAATTCCTCTCACCACTTAATTCACATGTGAAAAACATGTGAAGAAAAATAGAATATCATAGCTCTATATTTTTTCATAAATAGAGTGGAAGCTGCACACTTTTATTTGTGTGAAAAGGGATATGAGTTTACAAGTTTTTTTAGCTATGTGAGAAAGAAGAAGTTTCTATGAACAAATGGTTTCACAAATTAAACTAATTTTACCCAGATTAAGGGTTTATAATTAGAGAAACATTGAAATTAGTTCCACATACACTTAATTACACAAAGTAAAGTAAAGAGTCTACAAACTTATAGTTTTTTAAAATAGTAACTATATATTTTCATGACTGTGAGATCAATATGTTAAATATATGTGAATAAGTTGTGGGTTTTATGAATAATAAACAACATAAATAATCTTTAGATTTGATGAATTATTTTTAGAAGGTCATGTAATGCACTATGAATGCATGAAGAGTATCAAAAACTGAAGGTTTTTCCAAGTAGTGAGTAGTATTTTATAGTGAGAATAAATTTTGAATAGCCCATGAAAATTATATTTCAATATACATATAACCCCCACTATTAGTTGGGGGAATGGGTGGGTGTGGTTTTGGGGTGTGGTTGTGGGGTCAAGTCCCTGGGCTGGATTTATCTACAGGTTTCTTGTAGTGTGTGTGTTTCACTTGCAGTTGTACCAAATATAATAATATATCACAATATACTATTGTTAAAATTGACCAAAATAAAATATACATATTTGTGTGGTTATTTAAGTATTAATAAGTAAGTATAAGTTTTATAAGGCTAAAATTATTGAGTCTATGAAGTTTACAAGGTGGAAAATTATTTTCATGCCCAAGAATTTGTTAAACTGAGAAATAAAAATATCATTTAAGATCAGTGGTAAATGAGAAATAAAATTTGATATAATTATATTTATCAAATATCAAATATCATGAAGAAGTGTACACAAGTAAACTAGGTGATCTAGTGAGCTCTTGAAATAAGATCTGCACCAGGTGGTGAAGAAGAAATTAGTCTATGTGACTTATAATTGAGAGGATCAATATCTTAACTAGTTCCAGAGGATGACTTAAAAAATCATAAAATGTGATCACTAATTACCCCTAGTGATCTAACCATATCTGGTCACTTAACCAACAATCAAGGAAGCCTTAATCAGGGAATAGATCATAAGAAAAGGGTCATCATGATAGCTTTGTAAGATTTTTTATGGTCAATTGGTTGATATAAAGCATTGAGGAAGTTCCTTTTATAGTAATAGGTACCATTCTGGTATCTTATAACCTTTTATATTCTTTATTTGATGCTGAATCTTCCCATTATTTTATTTCAAAGAATCTAGTGTCTATATTAGAACTAGAAGTGGAACTAACTTATAGTATCATGAGTATAGATATCCATTTGGGTATGAAATTATAGATAATTAAGAGGTATACCCCCAATCCTCTTCCGGTAAAATCATTCCAACATCTTCATGACTTTTCTACTCTTGATATAAACGTATTTAATCTCATCATGGGTATGGATTAGTTGACTGTAAAAACCCTAGATCCAATAACCCATAGCTAGGGTTTACTCTATTACATTGGTGCAAGATACAAGGGATCACAACATTAAGGATCAATCAGTTTAGTAGTCTTGGGAAACTAGATATATAAAATATTTCCATAGTACATTGTAAATATAAAACATAGCATGAAAAACATTATTATGTACTTGATGATCATTCAAATGTTCCTTATTCATATCCTGGGGAAATAAAAACATAATAAAGGTTGATCTCGGATACTCAGTAAGATAATGCATACAATGAAAGCTATCATGAGTGAAAAATACATTAAAAATATGGAAGAGTGTACAATCAGTATATAATCTATTTAATCAATAACTTAAGATTAAAAATGTATTCATAAAAAATATCAACATGAAAATCGCATGGATAATAATAACGGAAATATTCATGAAGTAAATGCATAATATTAGACATCGTGATCTAACTATTAAGGTGTCATACTAATACATCATGAAACTTTTCATCAAGGCCTTATTCCAAGACATTTCAATGAATGGGTATGTATACACCAAATACCCTACTAATTTGGGAAACTGTTTGTCTCATGAGACTTATTGATGCATCGAGGGAATATCTATAACCAGGCCCTAACAATAACATACATATTTCCAATGCATTCATCATATATTGAATCAATAATATAATTATTAATAGAAATTCCTTATTATTAAATATCATTATTGAATCCAGAATACAAAACATCAATACTTCCATAGTAAATAAAATAACATTTTTAATAAGTTTCCTTCAACTAACACCATATATTGAAATTATATACAATTAATAAAATATAAAATGAGTATAAATGATGCTAAATACATCCATGATACTATAAATTTGCACATGAAGGATAAAAATAATGTCCAATGAATAATGTAGAGTGATAGATAACATGATCACAAAATATGGTTTAATAAATAAATCAGTAAAGCATAATACTAGACCATCAATTCATCAGAAATAAAGTTTTGAAATAAGGGAAATTATTTTAATAATTAGAGAGGAAATGGAATTTAATTTTTTAAAATAAATTTCCTTGAATATTTTGTAACTCTTTTATAAAAACAAAGTTATAAATAATTTCCAAAATTCTTTTCAACCTTTTAGAAAATAATGTTATTTTATTTTAATATAAAATCTAAAAATTCATAGAATAATGTAAAAGAATTTTCTTTGAAAACCCATGGAAACTTATAGAGGAATATAAATATAAAATAAATTTCATGGGGGTGGGAAAATCTGTGTACATCAAATATGTTAAAAATAACATTCCTTTCACACTTTTTTAAAAATTCAAAAGTGGCTTGTTTGGAAAAAATTAAAAATATTACTTTTAAAATTTTGTAAATAAATTAAAATGTAGTAGAAAAGGAACTTTACTAATCATTTAATAGTAGATAAAAATTTCCATAAAACAATTTGAATAATATGTATATGGAAGAAAAATATTCTCAACCAAAAAGAAGAAATAAATTCAGTTTTTCTTAAAAAAAGTTCTTTCAGTATTTTTGAGTTTTAAAGAGAGGGAAAGTTTGATGAAAAACATTGAAATTATAGAAATAAACATATAAGAAGAAAATTCATGGTGTTTATAAAGAAAAATATCATATAATCCTTTTAATGTAAATTTAAACATGAATAATCATGAATGATAGTGAGATTATAAAATAAACCTTTACAACTTTAATAAGTTTTGAATCAAAACCACTTAAGAGATAGAAATTGAATTGAAACTTCAAATACCATGAATAATAGGAATTAATAATATAATATGTAAAAGTATCAATATATAAACCATATAAATGAAATTGGGTGCATAATATAAAATATGTCTCAATAGAGTGGAATTGAAATGAAAAACCCTTATCTTGGATTCATGCATGGTTTAATGTGTTATATACTAATGAATAATGAATTTAAATTTATTAAATTCTCTATTAAGAACATTTTCATCTATATTAAATTTTTTAAGGTCCTTTTATAATTATATGGAATCAATTCATTGAATATTTCTGCATTACGTTAACTATTTAATGGTGTTCGGTTAATTTATCCAAAATTACATTGGTATATTAACCTTAGTTAAAGGTGTTATGAAATGGTTCCAAAATCTCCATAATGTTATTAATTTTATTAATATATTTTTTATTCATTATTAATAATTTTATTATCATATATTCAATGTGGAGATAGAAAAACAAATCACATCGCTTCATGGAGGTGGTAGTCCACATGTACGCACGAGCGATGTTATCATTTTACAACAGATGGAAGTGTAAGAATATATATGATATATTATATTTAAAAATAATAATTATGTCATAAATATCATTTATATTTAATAATTTCATCTTTATAACCATCCAAGTAAAGAAATTATGAAAAAAAAAATTACAATACTACTAAGAGATGATAGTCCGTACATATGCACGAACGATGTTTTAATTTTTCATAGGATAGAAAGAAGATAGAAAATATATGTACCATTAACATAAAAATATATTAATATAGAAAATATACTTATTTAATTTTTTTAAGACTGTTATTTAATATTTTGAGGTGTTTTAAGAAGGAACTTGAAAAGGCTCAGTAAGATTATATATCTCTTTATTTGGTAACCTCCTTTGGGTTACACCTTAAGCCTTCTTGAAATGGTTTTTTTAGAAGACCAAAATATATATATCAATAAAAATAAAGTTTTTAAGGTATTGGGGTAGGTCTTGTTTGAGATATATGGATTAATAAGTGTGGATAAGAGATGGGTGGAGGTTCCCATAAGTGAGGTGGGTGAAAAACTTGTAAATATTATGAACACAAAAATATAATAAAGTTTCTCTCATGGTAAATTGGCTCCAAATAGGATCAATTTATATTATAGGATGATATAGGGTCCAAATTAAATTTTAAAATAGGATTTAGTAATTTTTTAGGTTATTTTAAACCTTATATCTTTAGTTTAACCTCCTTATTAATCCTCTCAACCCTTACAGTAGTGATAAGTTTTTCCCATGGTTACTATTCATTATGAAAGAAAAATTAAGTATAATAATTGGTAGAAATTAATTTTAGTATAATTTCTTAAAACGCAATGAAGAAATTTTAAAAAAAATGCACACTTATGTATACAAATAATTTTATACCAAAATCTTTTATAATATTGATTATTATAGAATTAATTGTATTATGTTAAATAAAAGGATACTTATTTTACTTTGAAACCAAACCTAAACCTAAATAAACCTTTTGAGTACTTGATTAAAATAAAAAGAACCAAAAATAGTTTTTACTCTTTAATAAAAACATTACTTAGATTTCTAAAATGTTAAACATAGATTTATAAGTTCAACATTATATTTTTAAATGAATAATATTACTTATTTAATATATATTTGGTATATAAAAATGGTTTTATAAACTCTTAATTCATTCTTATATCCATATATTTTCATAAAAGAGATAGTATCTATAAAATTAGTATTTTTCACTCTTTACCCAAAAAATAAATTATTTCTAAAAAATATAAAAAAAACACCCTAAGATAATTTTGAAATGATGAATTAAAAACTAATATTCATTACATAAAATTCAAATTATAAAATTTTGTAATTTATTTTTTAATCACATTCTTGAATAAAGCAACGTGCATTGCGTTATGATTTCTCTATAATAAAATATTTACTTATTATAATTGAATCATGAGTGTTGCATTGACCAAATTCAAAGACCTTATTGATTTCTGTAGGAGGTGTTTTTTTTATATTCCCCTAATGGAACCTAGTACACTCTAATTGTAGAATGTAATTACCTATAGATTAGAGATAGATGGGACCAGGATCAAGTTAGAACACTTACCTTATAGATGGAATGTTTAGTTCTCAAAGTGGTTGAACCAAAGAGATATAAAATCTTACATCTAGTAGTAGGATTCTTCCTAGATATATTTACTAAGGATTTTATGGGTTTCCACCTAATAATGAGGTGGAGTTTTTCAATTTATCTAGTGCTTAATGCTGGTCTGATTTATATTTTTCCTTATTCTATGAAATTGGAAAAGATGATAAAATTAAAATTTTAGCTTGAGGAGATAGATTCTAAGAGTTTTATTTGACCCAATACTTCTCCTTTGGGTGATCTAGTTCTCTATTGTAACACCCCAAGTTTCCATGGTATGTTTCTCTTTGAATAAAACAATATCTTGTGTTGTACGCAGCTCCGAGTTCTAGCATACCATGACCAATCAAACTAGTCGTTTAAAAAGTAGTTATGAATAGTAATACCCACTTTTTAAAATTTTAAAAATTTTATTTTTCAAAATTGACTTCATTTTTGGATTTTTAATATCAAAATTATCTTAGGGTGAAGTTTTGGTATTTTTCTGAAAACTTTCAATTTTTGATGAATAGTGAAAAACATTGTGTTATTATTTAAAACCGACATTTTATTTCAATAATTATTATTTTTAATTTAAATTTATTTTAAAGTTAAAATAGATACATAATACCTATATTAGTCCAATGTAATTCATTGGAGTCATTTTATAATAATATTAGATATATAAAATTTTATTGAACTTTTTAATGCTTTTACCCACCTTATAGGCACATTTACAAATTTGCATAAAACATGATTTTACTGATTCTTTGAATTTAATTTTAAAAATCTAACAGACACGGTTTTCATTAGTAAGTAAAATGTGGTTCAATATGATGAAAATAATTTTTGGTGAATAGTAGCTTTTGAATTTTATTTACCATGGTTAAAAGTAAATATGGTAATTAAAGGTACAAATAATATTATAATTACCCCTACATATGTCCTAATTATATTGTATAAGTATATTTAAACCAAAATAAACCTTAGGAAAAAAATATGATCCTTTTTGATCCACTGGGATTAGATTAGGACATTTATTATATTTTATATAAAGAAGAGTTAAAAGTGTTAAATTCAAATTTTAATTACTAACCCATTTTTAATATAGGGTTATAAATAAGATAAATTCAACTATAAACATTCATTATAAAGATAAAAATATTTCCTACATCATAGTAGTTTATTTATAATTTTTAGACATTAAATAATTAAATTTATTTATAACACAATGATGATGCAGTAATTACCTTATTAATGAAAGATTAAAATAATTGATATTATAAATATTAAAATAAATATAAATTGAAACTTTTTATTCTATTCCCAAATTTTATAGTTTGATATGACATGTTATGGTTTATTCAACGTATTTTGTTCGAAGTAATCAAGTTTTGATGACTTTCACAAAAACCAAATAGTAAATGGTGTCAAAATTGACATAAATGAGTTTTTAAAAAAATACTATTTTATTAAATTATATAATAGTTCTAAAAGTAAAAGTTTTGGATAAATGACTTATATAATGTTATATATGTCATTAATTAACCACTTTAGGTTCTATTGGAATTTTCTAGTAACTATATTAACCATGTAGTATAACAATACTAGAATACATGGTAAAAGTTATTCTATTTAACGAAGAGTTAAATCTAAAAGATAAGGTTAATATTGTGACCTAAAATTTTATAAAACCTATTGTTTGAGAGTATTTAGACCCATACCCACCTTATACTCTAAATAAATCCATTTTTATCTATTAGAAACCGAAAATAATTTTATAATGAATTAATATTTCAAGTTATTCCTAAAGTGCCCATCACCTCTCTTATAAAAGTGTACTTCCCATTCTCTTAAATTCACACATCCAAATCCATTTGTCTCAGACAACCCCTAACCAAATATCCTCCCAACTACCCTCACTTCAACCTATATTCCTTACTTTGACCATAAATCCAACCTAAAGAACCTTTTTGTTCAAATCAAAAGCAATCACCCGAAGAAGAGGTAATTGTTTTATCACATCTTTCAAAGTTCATTTCTTCTTCTACTTCCTATTTATTTGTTGTTTCCATAGTAAAATAATAACTCCAGTACCTTATACATACTGAGATGTTATTATAAATATGGTACAACTGTATTCATTATTCTATCCATCCTATGAATGATAAAGTCGTCGTATGTGTGTACGTACGGCTTACCGTCTCCACGTCATGGTGTAGTTTGTTATTCAACACATCATTATTTGGATGGGTATAATAATGAGTATAATTTATTTAAATAATAAATATTTCATATTAATGATTCTCTATATATAATAAACCATCCAATTTCATACTATTTCATCATCAATCGAATGATATTGTCGCTCATGCATACGTACGACTTATCATCTCAACAACGTGATGAGATTTTGTTCCCCATCGTAACCATTCAAGAATAATTTTCATTTGATGATTAAAAATATTTTTTAAGAACTTAATATCATTCGCTATATGAATCAAAAACATCTTATCCATAACTAACATGGTATATGTAACAAAACATATTAAGGAAAACGAATCATTTAACACCCAAAACAATGATAATACTGTAATATTATTAAAAAAGAAATATTAGATGATCATATGTGATATCATATTTATGTATGTGGTTCTTGTATAATTTAATAACAATTATTTAACCATTATACATGAGGTTAACGTACTCTATACTAAGGAAAAGTACAAGGAAAGGTTTAATTTTACAATCTCTTTATTATCCGAGGTTGTTTATACATAATTATCTACTGGGAATTATTTATCATCCACATATGAAGGAAAACATTTTTCCAAAAAAGGTACTTTATTATATTTTCGAAAAATTAAGGAAAGAATGTTTTTTTAACTTATATGGTAGGTGTGGCTATTTTATGCCGTTATAACACCTTCAAAGCTTCCCTTACAATATTATATGAATATTTTTAAAATAAATTTTTTCTTTTATAATTATGAAAATTTTAAATGATTTTTAAAGTATAAAGAGATATTTCTCTCAAATAGTTTTTGGATTGATTTCATCTATGTCAACATCTATTGTTGGATTTTATGTTTAATTAAAGTTGATTTATTATGATACAATATTCCATATTGTATTGCTAGTTTTATGATATGTTTGAATATGGATGTGTTATTTTTATGTCATTCACGGTTTATGGTTAAAGTATTAACATTTCGTATGTTAGTTTAATACGAATATTTATATTATGTTTCACCCTTTTCATTTGAGGAATGCATTGGACGTAGTAAGTGACAGGCAGGGCCCACTATAACCCCTCGATGCATTGGTAGGTCTCATGAGACAAACTAGTGTCTTGGCACAAGGCCTTGATAATATTTTTATTTATAGTCTTGGCACGAGGCCTTGAATATGTTGTTATGATGTCCGACATTATGCATTCCATCATTATGAGATTAACTATTGATATTACATGTGGTTATTCAATGAGTAGAATATCTATGTGAATAAGTAAATGGAATTATTTGATTTATCATTGCCATATTATGCTGAATTTTATGTTTAAAAGGCTTTTTTTAGTCTTATGCATTGCCTAAAATGTTTGTGCTTATTTATGATAGTTTCCTATTTATTGTTATCCTTACTGAGCATCTGAGCTCACCCCTTTCTTATGTTAAATTTTTCCTAGGATTCCAAGAAGTATATTATGAATAACCTATAGGGATAGGCTAAGGGATATGAGTTTGTTCAAAGGAGACCCAATGTTGATTATTCATTTCATAATGTAATGTAAAACTTATGTATGTATCAAGTACTTCAAAGGATACTAAACTTATCAGTCTTTTGGGACTTGATCTCTTCTAATCATGCTAATGTTATGTAATAATGCGCCGAATCTAGGTAATTGGGGTTGGGGCATTACAGTTGGTATTAGAGGAATTTTAGTAAAAACCTTGGAAACTATATTTAGAAAAACTTTGATTAGATAACTTTACCCTATGATAGACTTTGAGGACTATTATAGAAGAACATCCAAAAAAATGGTAATGTAGATATTATGTGGGTTTTCCAAGTAATACATCCATGTCTGGATACTACAAGTGGATGTGGTTCTGGAAAAGATGTACCTATGAGTGAAAACTCTAACAAGGAGTTTCAGGCTTGACCTGGGGTATCCTGTTATACGACAACAAGCCTTACTACACACTTGGTTTGACACTCCCTTGGGATATGCTTAGGATAATTCACATTTCATTTACAAACCATTATGAAGTATTTATGATTAAATAATTCCCCAAAGAAAAAAATTTTATGATTATGGATTATATGCATAAACTGTTTGATTTATGTTAAGTATTATGCATTATGATTCATAAACTAATCTAGTGAATGTCATTGTTTAGAAATAGGGCCTATTGGAAGGAATGGAAACTGTATCAATGCACGTAATCTATGTAGGGATTTCCCTCCTATTCAATATAATTATAGTGGATCTGGTGATGAAATTGGCATTGAACAGCTTATAACAATACTAAGACAACTCACTCAGGTTATGAATAATAACCTTACCCATATGGAGCACCCTGATCCACAACCCGAAGGATCAATGTTAGACTGCTTCATGAGGAAACAACCACCAACATTCCATGGGACTAAAAATCCATTTATAGCTGAGCATTGCATAAGTTCCTTAGAGAAAATATTTCATGCTTTGGGGGAGTAGCGAAAGGGAAAAATTTGTCATTGCATTTTATCGCCTCTTAGGATATGTAGATCAATGGTGGTCATTAATTCAAAACACAAAGGATTATGAAGAAGTATAAAATATGGAATAGAGGGATTTTAAAGATATTTTCTTAGAGAAATACATTCCTCATGAACATTGAGCAGATATGGAAAGGTAATTTCTAAGTCTGAGGAAAAAGGAGGATGAGAATGTCACAAAGTATGAGGCTAACTTTACAAGGTTAGCAAGGCATGCTATAGATTATATACATAACCCAAGAAGTAATATTTATCAATTATTTGATGGATTAAAATCATTTCTCTATCAATAATTAGTCTAACAATCCTTCTAATAATATGAAGATAGAGACTCGTGTTCTATCAATATAGAAAAGGAATTATCTAAGTCTTATGAATCTAAAGTGAAGAAAGAGAAGAAGAGATCTATTGAACACTCTGGAAAAGGAAATAAGGGGAATAAAGTAAAAGTTTACTTTCCATCATACTATAATTGTGGGAATAAACACTATGGTACATGCCTAAAGGGGATGGGAGTTTGTTACAAATGTGGAGAAAAAGGCCACCAAACTCATGATTGCAATGGGTATAAAGAGGTTGTTAATGTTCAATGCTATAATTGTAAAGAAATGGGGCATTATAAAAATTAATTTTAAAGCATCAAGGAAACTTACCTCATAAAAGTCCAAGGGAGAAAGGCCAAGTCTATGCAATCACAATTGTTGAGGTTGAAGTTCCGAATGACATGGTGGAAGGTACTTTAATCATTTCATAAAAATTAGTCAATGCTTTATTTGATTCTGGATCGATGCATTCTTTCATATCTTCCCAGTTTTCCAAGAAAATTAGATATTTACAATTTGAATTAATAAGGTATTTGTCATTAAAAACTCCTAAGGGAAGTATTATAGTAACAAAGCTTTTTCAATCAGTTAC
The DNA here is from genome assembly GCA_963277665.1 of Viscum album. Classification (NCBI taxonomy): domain Eukaryota; kingdom Viridiplantae; phylum Streptophyta; class Magnoliopsida; order Santalales; family Viscaceae; genus Viscum; species Viscum album. The sequence continues at coordinate 1,818,534,169 of OY728156.1, forward strand.
CATTATGGAATATAAACATGCTTTATATACTAATCTTATCACCATACCCATGATTTAATTTGATATAATCCTCAGTATGGATTGTCTTTCGGACCATGTTGTGAAAATTTATTGTAAGAATAAGGAGGTTACAATATTTTATGATGATAATTAATACCTTATCTTTGGAGCAGAAACATCACCATCTGATTCTTATCTATATCCACCCCTAGTAGCTCTACTAAATTCAATTATTAGGGAGGAAGGGAGTGAAATAACTATGGGTGAGGAAATTAATGTTCAAATAGAGGATGTACCTATTGTACAAGAATATGTTGATGTGTTTCTAGAGGATTTACCTGGACATACTCCAGAATGGGAAATTGAGTTTTCTATTAACTTAATTCCTAGTTCAAGGCCCATATCGAAGATCCCTTATAGAATGGCCACTATGGAATTAGTGGAACAAAATAAACAACTAGAGGAATTTAGTAATAAATGATTTATTTTCCCTAGTGTTTCTCCATGGGGAGCCCATTTCCTTTTTGTTACGAAGAAAGATGGATCTATGAGGCTGTGCATTGACTATAGGGAGATCAATACTATAACAATAAAGAAAAAGTATCCACTACCTCGCATTGATGATTTATTTGATCAACTTCATAGAGCTCAATATTTTTCAAAGTTTGACCTTTGATCTGGATATCATCAGTTGTGTGTGAGGAAGGAAGACATTCCAAAGACAGTATTCTGAACCAGGTATGGACATTAAGAGTTTACATTAATGCCTTTTGGACTAACTAATGAACCCTCTATTTTCATGGATCTGATGAATAGATTTTTCAAGGAATATCTTAATGACTTTGTAGTGGTATTTATTGATGATATCTTTGTATACTCCAAAAGATATGAAGATAATGAAAATCACTTGCACACTATTCTAAATACTCTTATAAGAAATGAATTATATGGGAAGTTTAGCAAGATTGAATTCTAGATTCAAGAGATTTATTTTCTTGGACATATTGTCTCTAAGGATGTAATCTTTGTTTATCCTTCAAAGAAAAGGGAAATCCAAGAATGTATAGCACCAATGATTATAACTAAGGTAAGAAATTTTATTGGTTTGGCATGTTACTATCAGAATTTCATCTAGAATTTTGCCTGTTTGGATAACCCATTAACTAATCTCACATGTAAATGGGTTAAATTTTTTTGGAAAAAAGAGTGTGAAGAATGTTTTGAATAATTGAAGAGAAGATTGGTCAATGATCCTATCTTGACTCTTCCATCCGGGAATGATGGGTTTGTTATTTATAATGATGCTTCAAATAAAGGACTTGGTTGTGTCTTTAAGCAGAATGATGGATTTATTTCCTATGCATCACGGTAGCTAAAAATTCATGAAAAAAACTATCCTACTCATGATCTTGAGTTAGAAGCTATAATATTTTCTCTGAAGATATAGAGATACTATCTATATGGTAAAAAAAATTAGATATATACTTATCTTAAGATTTTGAAGTATATTTTCTCATAGAAATAACTCAACATGAGGCAAAGGAGATGGATTGAACTACTCAAGGATTATGATTTCACAATACACTACCACTCGGGGAAGGGAAATATGGTGGTAGATGCTTTGATCAGAAGGGATCAAGGAATTCTGAACAAGATGAGAGTTGAAAGGGATCCAATGTTCATGGATATAGTAAAGATGGATATGGGAATAATCTAGAAGGTGAAACATCAATACTTTTTAAAATGGTTGTCAAACCATCTTTACTAAAATGGATAAAAAGTTCTCAGACTGATGATGAGGAGTTTCAAGAGAAAATTGAAGTTATGAATGATAGGAGATTGATTGAATTCATATATAAAGATGGGATTTTGAAATTTGGGAAGAGGCTTTATATTCCCAATATACCTAATCTAAAAAGGGAATTGTTGGATGATGCTCATAGCTCCAAATTCTCTATAAACCCTAGTAGTACTAAGATGTATAGATATTTGAAGGAACATTTTTGGTGGGATAACATGAAGAGGGATATTTCTGGTTATATGTCAAGATATATGGTTTGTCAATAGGTGAAGGCTAGAAGACAACATCCTAGAGGAGTCATGAAACCTCTTCCCATACCTGAGTGGAAATGGGATGATATTACGATGGACTTTTTCATGGGGTTACGAAAGACTCCTAGAAGAAATGATGCAATATGGGTCATTGTTGATCATCTTACAAAGTCGGCATATTTTCTTGCTATAATAGAAGATTTACCACTTGAACGTTTATAAAGACTATATATTAATGAATTTGTAAGACTTATTGGTGTACCCCTATCGATTGTTTCTGATCATGATCCCTTTTTTACATCAAGATTCTGTAAAATTCTTCATAAATCCCTAGATATTGAACTTCATTTGAGCACTACCTACCACCCTCAAACTAATGGACAATCTGAATGGATTATTCAAAAATTAGAAGAAATGTCGAGATCTTTCACTTGAATTTTAAGGTATGTGGGATTTGTATTTACCTCTAGAAGAATTTTCCTATAACAATAGCTTCCATTCAAGTATTCATATGGCACCATATGAAGTGTTATATGTAAAGAGATATTGCACACCAACTTGTTGGGATGATGTTGGTGAAAGAAAACTCGTAGGCCCAGAACTTGTTGAGGAAACAATATAAAAGGTAAAGATTATCCAAACCCACATCAAAGCATCTCAAAGTAGGCAAAAGATTTATACTGATAACTGAAGGAAGGATTTGTAATTTCAAGTAGGTGATCATGTTTTCTTGAAGATATATTCATTGTAGGGTGTTATACGATTTGGTAACAAGGGTAAATTAAGTCCCATGTACATCGACCTTTTAAAATTCTAGAACGAATTGGAGTTATAGCTTACCGTTTGGCAATTCCGCCAAGTCTCTCCAAAGTTCATGATGTGTTCCATGTATCACTGTTGAGAAAATACATGCTTGAACCAATGCATGTACTTAAATATGAATAAATAGAACTGGAACTTGATCTATCTTATTGTGAAGATCCTATCAATATTCTTGATACCAGAGAATAGGTGTTAAGAAACCATATGACTCGTCTCATAAACGTTCTTTGGAGAAACCATAAAATGGAAGAGGCAACGTGGGAACCTAAGGAACTTATAATGAAGAACCACCCAAATCTTTTTATGAATTAATATTCTAGAAATTTAGAGGATGAAATTATTTTAAGGAGTGAAGAATGTAACTCCCTAAACTTCCACCGTATTATTCTCTTCAAATAATACCTTTCATTGTACGCAGCTCTGAGTTCTAGCACACCACGACCAATCAAACTAGTCGTCTAAAAAGAAGTTATGAATAGTAATATCCATTTTTTGAAATTTTATAAATTTTATTTTCCAAAATTAATTTCATTTTTGGATTTGGAATATCAAAATTAACTTAGGGTGAATTTTTGGTATTTTCCTAAAAACTTTCAATTTTTTATGAATAGTGAAAAAAATGTGTTATTGTTTAAAACTGACTTTTTATTTAAATAATTATTATTTTTTATTTAAATTTATTTTAAAGTAAAAATAGATACATAATACCTATATTAGTCCAATGTAATTAATTGGATTCATTTTATAATAATATTAGATATATAAAATTTTATTGAACTTTTTAACGTCTTTTACCCACCTTCTAGGAACATTTGCAAATTTGCATAAAACATAATTTTACTGCTTCTATGAATTGAATTTTAAAAATCCTACAGACAAGGTTTTCATCATTAATTAAAATGTGGTTCAATGGGATGAAAATAATTTTTGGTAAATAGTAACTTTTGAATTTTATTTACCACGGTTAAAAGTAAATAGGGTAATTAAAGGTAAAAATCATATTATAATTACCCCAACACATGTCCTAATTCTATTGGATAAGTGTATTTTGACCAAAATCAACCTTAGTACAAATATATGATCCTTTTTGATCCACTTGTATTAAATTAGTACATTTATTATATTTTATATAAATAAGAGTTAAAAGTGTTAAATTCAAATTTTAATAACTAAACCATTTTTAATATAGGGTTATACATAAGATAAATTATACTATAAATATTCATTAGAAATATATAAATATTTACTACATCATAGTATTTTATTTATAATTTTTAGATATTAAATAATTAAATTTATTTATGACACAATGATGATACAGTAATTACCTTATTAATGAAAGATTAACATAATTGATATTAATAACATTAAAATAAATGAAAAATTTAAACTTTTGAGGAATACATGAATTTTATAGGTTAATATGACATGTTAGGGTTGATTCAATGTATTTTTTTAAGTAATCAATTTTTTATGACTTTCACAAAAACCAAATACTAAATAGTGTCAAAATTGACATAAATGAGTTTTTAAAACAGATACTATTTTATTAAATTATATAATAGTCCTAAAAATATAAGGTTCATCCAAATGACTTATAAAATGTTATATATTTTATAGTAACTATATTACCCATATATTATAAAAATACAAGAAGACATGGTAAAAGTTAAACTATTTAATAAAGAGTTAAATCTAAAAGATAAGGTTAATATGGTGACCTAAACTTGTCTAAAAATTATTGGTTGAGAGTATTTCAACCCATACCCACCTTAGACTTAAAATAAATCCATTTTAATCTATTAGAAACCGAAAATAATTTTATAATAAATTAATATTTCAAGCTTTTCCTAAAGTGCCCATCACCTCTCTTATAAAAGGGTATTTCCCCTTCTCTTAAATTCACACCTACAAAGAAATTTGTCTCAGACAACCCCTACAAAAATCTCCTCCAAACTACCCTCACTTAAACCTGAAGTCATTACTTTGATCATAAATCCAACCTAAGGATCCCTTTTGTTCAAATCAAAAGGAAGCACCCGAAGAAGAGGTAATTATTTTATCACCTCTTTCAAAGTTCTTTTATTATTCTACTTCCTATTTCTTTGTTGTTTCCATAATAAAATAATAACTAAAGATTATTCTACATACTTAGATGTTATTATAAATATGGTACAACCATATTCATTATTTTATCCATATTATGAATGACAAAGTCACCATACATGCATACGTATGGCTTACCGTCTCCACACCGTGGTGTAGTTTATTATTAAACACTTAATTATTTGGATGGATATAATAATGAGTATAATTTATATACATAATAAATATAACATGTTAATTATTATTTATATATAATATACCATCCAATTTCATATGATTTCACCAGTAATAGAATGATATTATCGCTCGTGCGTATGTACGGCTTACCATCTCCACGACGCGATGAGATTTCATTCCCCATCATAACCATTCCCGAATAATTTTCATTTGAAGATTAAAAATAATGTTTAATAACTTAATATAATTCTTTATATGAATCAAATACATCCCATCCATAATGAACATGACTTACATAATAAAACATATGAAGGAAAGTGAATCATTTAACACCCAAAACAATGATAATACTAAAATATTATTAACAAAGCAATATTAGAGGATCATGTATGATATCATATTTATGTATGTGGTTATTGTATAATTTAATAAAAATTATTTAAACATTATATAGGAGGTTAAATTACCCTCTACTAAGGAAAAGTACAAGTTAAGGGTTAATTTTACAATCTCTTTATTATCTGAGGTTGTTTATATGTAAGTATCTACTAGGAATTATTTATCATCCACATCCGTGTTTCTTAAAAATGTATTTCAAAACATTTTTATTATTTCCTAGACTATGGATTAAATTCATTTATACCCTTTTTTAATTTTTATAAAAAAAATTAAATGAATCTTTCCATCGTTTTCCAAATAAGGTACTTTATGACATTTTCAACAAATTAAGGAAAGAATGTTTTTTTTAACTTATACGGTGGGTGTGGCTATTTTCTGCCATTATAACACCTTTGAAGCTTCCCTTACAAGCTTATATGAATATTTTCAAAATAAATTTTTTCTTTTATAATTATGAAACTTTTAAATGATTTTTAAAGTAGAAAGAGATATTTCTCTCAAATAGTTTTTGGATTGATTTCATCTATGTCAACATCTATTGTTGAATTTTATGTTTAATTAAAGTTGATTTATTATGATACAATATTCCATATTGTATTGGTAGTTTTATGATATGTTTGAGTGTGGATGTTCTATTTTTATTTCATTCACAGTTTATGGTTAAAGTATTAACATTTTGTATGTTAGTTTAATATGAATGTTTATGTTATGTTTCACCTTTTTCATATGAGGAATGCATTGGACGTAGTAAGTGATGGGTGGGGCCTGCTATATCCCCTAGATACATCGGTAGGTCTCATGAGGAAAACTAATGTCTTGGCACAAGTCCTTGACAATATTTTTATTTATAGTATTGGCATGAGGCCTTGACTATGTGGTTATGATGTCCGACATTATAAGATTAGCTATTGATATTACATGTGATTATTCAACTAGTAGAATATCCATGTGAATAACTAAATGGAATTATTTGATATATTATTTCCATATTATGCTGAGGTTTATGTTTAAATGTCTTGTGTTTTAGTCTTATACATTGCCTTAAATATTTATTCTAATTTATGATATTTTCTGCTATATTGTTATCCTTACTGAGCATCTGAGCTCACCCCTTTCTTATGTTTAATTTTTCCCAGGATGTGAATAATTAAATTATAACTGACCTGCAGGGATAGGCTAAGGTATATGAGTGTGTTAAAAGGAGACACAATGTTTATTTTTCATTTCATAATGTAATGTAAAACTTATGTATGTATCTGTTACTTCCAAGGATACTAAATTGATCAGTCTTTCGGGACTTGATCTCTTATGATCATGCCAATATTATGTAATAATGTGTTGACTCTAGTTAATTATAATCGGGACATTACATATATTCCAAGAAATATTATGGAATTATATACCTTTTAATATATTATCAAAATTTTAACCAAGTAACTATTAAGAACCAATACTCATTACCTAAAATCAATGACTTATTTAACCAATTAAAATGGGATAAATGATTTTGGAAGATTGATTTGATATCAGAGTATCATTAGCTTTGGGTGCGATCTGAAGATATTCCAAAAATATATTTCAAAAGTTATTATAAAAATTTTGAATATCTATTTATGGACTTTTTCTTGAAAAATGTTCTTTTGGTTTTCCCGAATCTGATAAACAAGATTTTTTATCCATATTTATACTCATTCTTTATAGTCTTTGTGGATGAAATCTTAGTGTAATTTTAAACCCAAGAAGAACATGTCAAAAAATTTCATGTGGTATTTGGAATGTTAAGGGAGTATAATCTTTATTAGAAACTCTAAAAATACTTGTTCTATATTTGAGAAGTTAAATTCTTAGTTCACGTTGTGTCACGAGCTATAATTGCTGATGATCATGAGAAAGTGGAAGTGATAACTTCTTGGTAAGTAATTAATAATTTCATTGAGGTTCATAGTTTCTAAGGAATTTTAGGGTATTTTTTTATCTCATTTGAGGATTTTCCTATATTTCTATTCATATGACCACTCTAACAAAGAAAGGAATGAAGATAAACTGGTAGGAATAGTGTGAGGTGACTTTTTAGGAATTGAATAAGATGATTACATCAATGCCTATCCTAATTTTTCTATAATAAAGTAAAATCTTTGAGGTATATTATGATGCTACTTCGATACATCTATGGTGTATGTTGATTCATGACCATTTTGTGGTGATTTATGGTCCTAGACAATTATGACCGCATGAAAGAAATTTTCCAAACCCTGATTTGGAGTTATATATTGTGGTTAATGCTTTAAAATATATGATAAATTACTTGTTTTGTGATTAATTTGTAGTGTATACAAACCATAAGAGTCACAAGTAAATCTTTTCTCTTAGTGAACATAATCTGAGGCAATATCACTAGGGTGAGTGTCTCCAATCCTTTGATTTTAAGCTTCTCTACACTCTAGAGAACGAAAATATTATAGTTTATTCCCTTAGTAAAAAGAAACAACCTAAGAGGTTGTGTGGGGATAAGGATGAATGAAGGATTATTTATATTCTAACCAATCACCATTTTGATCTCTTTAAATATTGGTGTAAAATATATTTGTACCCTATCAATATTAAGTCATTTTTGTTGGAAAGGGTGAAGGATTCTTAGATATAATACTGGGATTATATCATCATTTGATAGAGAATCTATGATGGGATGATCCATGAAGGATAGTTTCAAGATTCTAGTTATTTCCTTTATATACATGGAATATTGGTGATCCTTATCAATTTTGGGGAATAGGTTATGAGATATTATCATTCCTCTCATTGGGTTGTACACCTAGGGGTTTCCAGGATGTATCAGGATATATGTTGGAAGATATGGTTTCCTGAAATGAAGCATAAGATTGTGGGATTCATGTATATATTCCTTACATATCAATATATCAAGATTGATCACTAAAAAATATTTGGTGAGTTTCTTCCATTACCTATACCGATATAGAAATGAGATGAAATAAAACTACATATTTTGTAATGATCTTACCTCTCTATCTAAAATAAAAATAGAGTATGGGTAATTATGGATCACCTAACCAAGTGATGGGAATCAAGGAGCACATATTCAGTGAGAATTTGAGAGTGATCATGGAACAGATAGTGGAATGAGCATAAATTTACAAGACCCATTTCATGGGATTGGTGGCCCAATGACAAGAAGAAGAATGAGGAGGATGAAAAAAGCTTTACATGACCTCGTTTTAAAATTACAAGAGGAGGCCCAAAATTTATGCATGGGAGGATAAAATGGGCCATTAATCACACTTATTAAAGACCAAAAGTGAACCTAAATATCCCACCCAAATGCTTCCACTAATTTTAATTCACTTGGATTAAGGAAATCTTTAAAGTCAAAAAGTGGTGGGCCCTTGTCTCCAAATTCATGGTGGGAATCTTCAAAGTCTTTGGGGTGGTTCCAAAAAGTATTATTTGGAGATATCTTGTCCCCTAAAGCCATGTAAATTTTTAAAAAAAGTAAAAATCTTGGGATAGACTTTAGACTTTTGTAGGATAGGTATTTAGACATGTATTCCTCTCATTTGGCTATAAATAGCTACCTCATTATACCCCTTGAAGCTTAATTTTGAATTTGAGAGTTTCTAATATTATTATGCTTGTGTTTCTTGTGTTCTTAGGTGAATACAAGTAAGGATTATCAAATTAATTATCAACCTTTGTGACGCTTTATAATTAGAGTTTTAAGGGTAAATTATCATTAGCGTCCTAATTGATCATCCCCTTCCCCTTTTATTTTCCTTGCATTTTCATTTAATTTTCATTTCCCCATCTTCCATCGCTTGTGTTTCTTCATTTTTTTCAAAGGATACCGAATGCCTATACTCTATCATATCATTGGGTATTAGAGCTCAGAAACAGAAACCAGGTTCTCTCATTTTTCTATTTCTCCCATCTTTTTCTTCTCCTTCTTCCATTTTCAGCTATTACCAATTCTGGCCGTAACATTCTTCCACCTTTTCATCTTCTTTTTCTTTTAGTTTCTGGATGTATTATATGTCATTTTTATAGTTCATAACCTCCTATTTAATCTTGATTTGGAAACACTAAATTCTGATGCATATATTTGGAGTTATATCTGAATCAATTTGTGTTATAGATTCACTTTTGTGAAATATAACAATCTCCAAGAAGGAATTCCAATCAAGTTTGAATCTGTCATTTGAAGGATACCTTCCTATATAAATTCCAAAAATTCTATTTCTCATCCTTTTGGAATCATTTTTATTGGATTCTTTCTTGTAATAACTTCATTTTTTTGAGCCACACACTAACATCAAATCATTGTGCACTCTCTCTTCGTTGAATTATTTAAAAAAACAAAGCAAAAAAAATAAGCAAAAAAACTACAGAAATTTATTACGCATTGTGTTGGCCTTTTAGCACAAATCCATAGAATTTATTCTCTGATTTTATATTCCAACTTATTTATTTCATCCATATACAACCTTAAACCATAACCATTTCTCTCATTTATCGTTATCTACCATTTTTTTCTTGGAATCAATTTATTCAAACCATTTTAAAATTTCTGATTTTTAAAGTTTTCAATGATTTGATTACTTCTTATTAATTTTATTCTTGATTCTATTTAAGAACATTTGTAAGAACCAATTTGTTGTGCTAGAAAGTGTGATAAACATTTTTGAGAGATTAAAAAAGAGAGAGAGAAAGAGTGTGTAAGGATTTTAAAAAATGGAAAGTGAGGGTAAAAGAAGTGAGATCAACATCAAATTATTCATGAAAGTTTTCACGGACCAGTTTACAAGATTGAATTCTAGGTTGGATGATTTGAAAATTTTCTCAACATCAAAGGCTCCAAGAAGGTGAGAAATTGATGAAGGTGATGATGAGTGCTTTGATTTTGAAGAAACATTTCCTAGGTGAGGGCAATGTGCTGCTTGGAGTGAAAATGAATTGGGAATCATCAAAGTGACACTTATATCCTTTCAAGGGAAGAGTGACCCAAAAATTTATTTGGATTGGGAGCGGAAGGTTTACCCTGTGTTTGTACTTCACAACTACTTAGAGGAGAAGAAGGTAAAATTGGCAGTGCTTGATTTCAATGACTATGCTAGTATTTGGTGTGACTAATTACAAGTAAGTTAATGATGAAATAGAGAAAGTTCAATTCAATCTTGGGAAGAAATGAAGATATTAATGTAAAAAAGGTACATTTGTATCCATTACTTACTAGATTTTCATTTGAAGTTACAAAAACTTGTGCAAGGTTCCATGTGTGTGGAGTAATACTACAAGGAAATGGAGATATCAATGATTTTATCCAATTTGGAGGAGGATTGTGAAGCTACCATGGAAAGGTTCATCAATGGCTTGAATCCGCCAATTAGAGATGTGATGGAACTTAAAACCTACATTGACATGGAGGAGTTTCTACATAAGGTGGTGAAGCTCGAAAAGAAACTAAATTCTTGAAGGATTCAATTAAGTTCCCATAATTTTTGGAAGGATAACTAAAAAGATCTGAAATAAACTTCTAAGTGGAATAAAACAAAACCAAGGGATTCCAAATTTGTTACAAAACAAAGAGAAGAGGCCAAAAATAAGTTCTTCCCCAGTAATTCAAAAGGAAAATTGGATACAAATTTCCCTTCTAAATCTCATGATATAAAGTATTTTAAGTGTCAAGTACATGGTCATATTGCATATCAATTCCCAAACCAAAGGGTCATAATTGTTTTGGATAATGGAGATATACTTAGTGAGCACTCTAGAGATGATGAGATGCCACCTTTGGAGGAGAATTCGGATGTAGAAGTTGAAGAACTCGTATATGGAGATGCATTGGTGGAAATAAGAGCTTTAAACATTCAACCAAAAGATGATCATGATGAGGATCATTGTGAGCATATTTTTCATACGAGATGCCACATCAAGGAGAAGGTATGTACTATGATCATTGATAGTGGAAGTTGTACTAATGTGGCTTGTAACCTGTTAGTGGAGAATTTGTGTTTTCCTACTCTAAGTCATACTAGATATTATAGATTGCAATGGTTGAATGATAGTTGATAGTTGAGGGTCACAAAACAAGACATAGTTTCTTTTTCCATTGGAAAATATCATGATGAGGTGTTGTGTGATGTTCCTCTAATGCAAGCTGGACATTTGCTACTAGGGATACTGTGGAAATTTGATAGAAGGGTGATGTATGATGGCTATTCTAACCGCTTCTCTTTTCATTTCAGTGGTAGAAATATTTTTTTGACTCCTCGAAGTCCCATACAAGCATATGAAGATAAAGTGAGTATAGAGAAAGAATAAAAAAAGAAAATGGAAATGAGTGAAAAATAAAGTGGGAAAAGTAAAAATTTGAGTGATAAAAAAAAGGGAGTGATGGGTTGAGAAAAAAATAAAAGAGAGAGAAAAATGAAAAGAGTGGGAAAATAAAGAGTGAAAAGGGAGAGACGAGTGGCATAAAAAGAAATGAGGGAAATCAAAGAGATGAAAACAATAGCGTTGAGAAAAAGGTGAGTTTATTTTCTAGAAAAATTGAGGTTAAATGTGATTTATTGAGCAGGAAATTGTTCTTACTCATTAATAAGGATGCTTACCATGAAACTAATGAACTTAAAAATTATTTTCCATCTTGTGTTGTATCTTTACTGCAAGAATTTGGTGATTTTTTTCTAAAGAAACACTTGATGGATTACCCCCTTTTATAGGTATTGATCATAGGATTGACTTCATACCCGGTGCTGAAATTACCAATTGGTCAGTATATAGATATAATCTGGAAGATACTAAAGAGATCCAGTGTCAAGTTGAATAACTAATAAAGAAAGGATTGGTGATGTAAATAATGAGTCTATGTGCCATTTCAGTGATCCTATTACCTAATAAAGATGGCTTGTGGAGGATGTGTGTGGATTTTTACACCATCTACAAAATAACAGTTAAGTATCGTTATCCCATCCCTCAACTTGATGACATGCTTGATGAATTACATGGGTCTTATTTGTTTTCAAAAATTGATATTAAAATTGGATACCACCAAATTCGAATGAAGGAATGAGATGAGTTGAAAAATGCTTTTAAAACTAATTTCATTTTGTAAGAGTGGTTATTTATGCCATTTGGTTTAACTAATTCACCAAGTACATTCATGAGATTAATGAACCATGTCCTTCATTCATTCATTGGAAAACTAGTGGTTGTTTATTTTTATGATATCTTGGAGTATAGTAAATCTCTATACAACCATGTTGAACACTTTCATTTGGTGTACTTTCATTTGGTGTGTGAGACCCTTAAAGAAAACCAACTTTATGATAATCTTCAAAAAAAATGACCTTTTCATGGATTCTGTTGTGCTTCTTGGAATTTTTTAGGGAAATAGGGGATCCATGTGGATGATGAAAAGGTCAAAGAAATTCAGGAGTATCCCACACCAAAGAGTGAAACCAAGGTTAGGAGTTTTCATGGATTGGAAAGATTCTATATGAGGTTTGTTGTGGATTTTTCATCCATAGTTTCACCTCTTAATGAACTTGTAAAGAAACATGTGGTCTTTAAATGGGGCGAAAAATAAGAAAAATAATGTAACACACTCAAAGAAAAATTTTTCAATACTCCCCTTTTAAGGCTACCGGATTTCAAAAAATGTTTTGAAATTAAGTGTGATGCATCGGGAGTTGGTATTGGTGTTGTTTTGACCCAAGAGTCATGTCCAATTGCTTACTCTAGTGAGAAATTGAATGAGGTAGCATTAAATTGTTCAACTTACGATAAAGAACTTTATGCTTTGAAATGAACCTTAGAAACATGGAAACATTACTTATGGCCTAAAGAGGTCATTATTAATTCTGACCATGAAAGCCTTAAGTATTTGAAGTCCCAAGGTAAGTTTAATCAGCAGAATACATCTTGGTTGGAATTCATTGAGACTTTCCCCTATGTGATCAAGCACAAAAAAGGTAAGGAAAATGTGGTTGTCGATGCTCTTTCACAAAGGTATGCACTTCTTACTTCTCTTCGTTCTCGATTACTTGGACTTGAGTTACTAAAGGGAATGTTTGAAATTGATGGAGATTTTTCTCAAATTTGTAAATCTTGTGAAAAACACGGATTTAAATACTATTACAAAAATGATGGTTTTATCTTCAAAAGGGATAAATTATGCATTCCAAATTATTCAACTCAAGAATTACTTGTAAAAGAAAATCATGGGGTGGTTTGATGGGGCATTTTGGTGTTGAAAAAACACTAGCTACTTTTCATGAACATTTTTATTGGCCAAGCATGAGAAAAGATGTTATTGCAATTTGTGCTAAGTGCATCACTTGTAAGCATGAAAATTCCAAGGTTCAACCTAATGAATTATATTCTCCCTTTCCCATTCTATCACATCCTTGGACTTACATCTCTATGGATTTTTTTTTGGGATTGCCTCAATCCCAATTGAGGAAAGATAACATTTTTTTGTTGTGGACCGATTCAGAAAAATGGCATGTTTCATTTCTTACTCAAAAAATAATGACGCTATTCATATAGATGGTTTTTTTTCAAAGAAATTGTGAGATTAAAAGGACTACCCAAAACCATTGTAAGTGATAGGGATATGAAATTCCTTACCCACTTTTTGAGGACTTTGTGGAATAAAATGGGAACTAAATTATTGTTATCAGTTATTGCACATCCTCAAACTAATAGGAGAACTGAAATGGTTAATAGGACTCTTTCTACCCTCTTGTATGCAATAATTCAAAAAATCTATAGAATTGGGAAAAATGTTTGCTACACATCGAGTTTACATATAACTGAGTAGTGCATTCCACTACTAAATTCTCACCTTTTGAGATTGTATATGGATTTAACCCAATGATTCTGTTAGATATTATTTCATTTCTTACTAATGAGGTTATTGATCTTGCAGGTGATGAGAAGGCAACATTTGTTGAGAGGGAACCCATACATGAAACGTAATACCTAAGAATTATATGGATCGAAAGACCAAATGATGATAGACCAAAAACCCTAGATAAAACTACCCAAAGGACCCAAGAGAAGACCTTAAAGGCCCAAAAAAGCAGAATTTATCACATCGCAACCACAGACTTCACACCACACTAACCCCCTTTCCATTTCCTTGCCACCAACAATCACATTTCAATGTACCAAACCATCTTGTCACATCAAGCCTACACATCATGATTCTTACCTCCATTATATTTCACTTTGATAGTGTATCCTTCCATCCCACATCAAAAATCACATAAGTGGAGGGCTGAAAGATAGATTCCAACACACCCATCACTCTTCTAAGTTGCATCCCAATTAGCAGTGCCTACATTTCACCATAAATGTACCACACCTATTGTGTTTCATTGTCCACCTAAGTCACACTGCCATGACTACCACTTAATTTCTCCTTCAACTACAACCCTTTAAATGATAGATCAGAGGCCTTATATCCCAAATTCCTTTAATGTATCGGAGGACCTATGGAATAAAGGCCAAAATCTATGGCTTGAAATCCCATTTCAAATGAATAGTACATTGCTACAGAATCGGCAACAGTTAATGCTACAGTACCTACACTATTATAGCATTAAAATAAATATTATAGTTTCCTAATGATGATTAATACCAAAAAAATACACCTAAAGGTATGTATTCCCTATTTGTATTGAACATAATTTCAATCACATTTAGTTTAACCAAAAAATATATGTAATATTATTGTTCATGTCAAATTTCACAAAATAGAAAAAAGATAAGTTTTCTCAACATTAAGTTTCTAAGTATTATAATATAGAACCTCATTCTCCATGGACCAAATCTCACTATAATTTTGATCTAAGATAATTCATTTGTTTTACAAGATTATTCCTTATAATATCTTGTCCATAAGATATAGACACAACCAAAGAAAAATAACCAACTTGTCAAATACCAGCTAAATAATTAACATCCATATCAACAACTTGAACTCTAATAACCTTTATTTTAGACCTCATAAAATGACAAGATCCAAGACTATATAAAGGATTAATATTCTCTTCCATGGATATATCCCAAAAATGTTTCCCACATAAAAAATTATTGACACCCAAATGCATAGGAAAACCGATTTGTGTCTTTTCACAGACATGTTTGACCATTGCATCATGCTTATCCACCTTTATATTTCCTTATTTTATATAAGTTTAAAGGGTTAATGTGACCATTTTTTATCCTTATTACTCTTACTATCATATCATTGATTCACAATAAACCCATTTATCACTCTGTAAGCAACATAAAATGAATGATCACCGATGAGATAATTAAATTACATCCTTATTATACATATCTCATTAGATGAATTGTAATTTTCATCCACTACATAATAAAAACTATCAAAAAATTATCATATGTTAAATTTCAACATTAAATTTTGAAATGAAAATTTATGATGTGTCAAGGTTCAAATTTTCAGAACCAATATTCCACTATCAATTTTGCAGTGTAACATTAATCAGAATATTATTATTACAATAAATGAAATTTCTACTATATATTTTTTTAATACTGATTTTTTAATATAAAATTTTTTAGTGAAAATTTTACATCAAAAAATTTAGCAGTGTAAAATTTTAAAAAAATGAAGTGAAACATTTCCACTATCAAATTTTTTAGTATAAAATTTATATTGTCAAATTTTGTATACTTGAAAATTATAGTTAAAATTTATAATGAATATTTTTAATTCAAACTTACAATGAAAATTTCGATTTCAATTTTTCACTTAAAATTTACAATTAAAAGTTAGTTTATATATACATTTCAAATTTACATTGTAAATTTAGAGAATTTTTAAACTAAAAAAATAAAAAATTCATTGAAAAACTAAAATATTACTTCTATATTTATAGTATAATGTGATTAGAAAACTATATTATTGTTCATAAAATAACATCTAATATATTTTTAATCGTTCATAATAAGACCCATGGATGTTCTTGATGCACATTGGTGGAAGCCTTTATCACCTTCTATTAATAAAAAGTGTGCTCCTGTACTCCTTCATCATTAGAATTAGTCAGCAAGATCACAGACTTAATCATTTAAAATATGGAGAAAAGTAATCCTTCATCTCATTCATTCACAAAATGAATATTCTCATTCTCCTTCATCATCATCAGTAGTTAGCAAGAACATCAACCTCATTGATGCAAAGAAAAGGGACCTCATTAGTGTCTCCTCCTCTTTCTTTAATGCATGGTATATCAAATTCCTTTATTATAAATCCTTAAAGATATTATATCATTCCATATTGATTCAATATCATCCAAAATTCATTTAATTTTTTATATTTCAAAAGTAAATAATTTCTCAATTCAGTGTTTTCATGAAAACTCAATTAATTAGGGTGACTCTAATAATAATTGTACATCCTAGGATCAATCTAAATTTGATATACCCTAAAATCTATTTATATATTAGATATATAGTGAGTGTTGATATGGACATATCATAACACCTATAAAATCAAGTCATTTCCCAAGACTATCATATTGTATGATGAGATTATATCATATGACTATCATAAAAGTTATGATTTGTTTAATTATATTATATGATTCATTTAGAAGACTAAGATTCATTTGGTATTTGAATGTTAAAGTGTTAATGTTTAAATCGTGCCCACATAAGTTATAATTTAATAAACTAAATATTTCATATGATGAAATTGATGGATTTATAATGATTAATTAACGATTAATCAATGTAGGGGGAAAATAAACCCTTAAACTAAGATCTACCACACTATAAACTTGAAACCATGCATAACCAAAATGAAGAATATTGTGTACCTTTCACCAAAGATAGGTGTAGCCATTGTCTTTTATCATGTTCTTGATAAATATCTCTAAGAGAAAGCTAAAGGACTCCCTCCTTCATGGGGTATCTATAGATTTAAATTGAATCACCCATTGTATGGGAAGGTTCCTACTTAGTCCCACAATAGTTTAGTATCTCTCGAGGTAAAGGAAAAATAGAGGAAGAATTATTCATAGGAAGAGAGAGTTTTGATCATGGGCTTTCTCAAGGTTCGCATGAACCATTCTCATAGTGATTTCCTCCTTATATAAGCCATAAAGACACTCTCAAGTATTCAAAAATTAACTCAAACTTTACATAACATATAAGATAAAGCTTCAACCATTTGTGCATTCATAATATAGATGCACCAATGCTCCTCCCTTGCATTTTATCTCATGAATCATTCTTATTTATGATATCCAACATGGAATAATTGAATATTAACCCTTAATGTTTGTAATTGAAGTTAATTATTAGATTTTATAGTATTATTAAACTAATATTCGTAGTATCATGATATATACAATCATACAATGCAATTTAGCTAAGATAGTGTTAAATCATTCCTTATGACATTCCTATATCATATCATATGATATATCCAAAACTCATTACATGTGTTTAAGACTTTAGAGTATATCTTATTAAGTCTTCTACTTGTACTAAGGGTTCATATACTTTGTTTCATTTTACTTTATATTGTATCATATATAATAAATTGAAAAACTATATCCAAAACTCCTTTTGAATATGTTACAAAACAATTTTTGAAAGTTATCATAAACTTCACCTTGTATCACATAATATGAAATACCTTGTGAGTAATCATCCAAAACTCATTTTGGATAAACTCTAAAATGAATTCAAAGAATATCTATGGGCCTAACTCAATCCCAATTTAGTAAACCAAAAAGTGTGACCCAACAAGCCTTTTTAGTGTTGACAGTGAATATGAATTCCTTAATCCATAAATGAAAGAAAAAAAAAGAAAAATCTAGAAATCATACAGTGTTACTCAAGCTATAAACGGATCTAGTGTAATCTTTATCAAACACATTTAACTCTTTAACAGTGTACACTAGATTCATCATATTTAAGAATTCATTTTAATATGATCCCATTATAAAAAACATCAAGTAACCATGAGACACATAGGATATAAATCTCATATAGCTACTCATATATTCTATATTTTTCGATTATAGACTGACCAATTCAACGAATACACCACATCTCATTCACCTTTAGGGATGAGAAAATAACAGTCCCCTCACCTGTTAGATAATCATATCATATGTATTGTTTAGGAATGGGCATACACTTCCTTAGTTTATCTCAATAGAGGGACCAAATTTCATACTCATCGTATGAGAGGGAAAATACCATTTCAGTTAATCTTTATCTAATGATATGATTGAAAACATAATCAATAACCTCATGATTAGATAAGTGTCAAGGATTATGTAAAAATAGTATCAAAGTATGAAGTTTCTCATGATATGTATCTTATCAACCTTAGGTATTAGAGAAATCCAAATATAAAACATGCACCACTGGTATACCAAATAAACAACATGTGACACTTCTTATGGTATACTTAGGGGGTCGTCCAGTACTTAAAACTTTTTTTGTGACTCATTAACATATTCCACATCTCTATATGAAATATTATCCATGATAACCTTAAAATTTTATCACAACCTATAATAATCCATGACAAAAATAGTTAGGGATAACTCAAAGTCATACATTCAGAGGTTAATTCATGAAACATATACATCCAACATGAAAAGTATAGACTTCCTTTTGCATTAACATGATAAATTTTATGTCCTTAATCTTATTTAATAGAATTAAAAAAAACATAAATTAGAAATTGTCTAATTATATCCCAAATAATAGACCAATAGATCATCCTTATGTTTTCTGCACTTTTGGGGTTTTGTTAAACTCATTACATCTCTATATAACACATATCACATATCTATGTGACAATTTGATAAAACCATCCCACTAAAATCCTTTAGTGAGTAACATTTATATAGTAAACTAGTTTTAATAGTTGTGAGACTTAATAATCATATTACTAATATTTAACTCTTTGAACGTGGTATTAAATCTTCTTTACTTCACAAAATAATATGTTATAATGTTAATAACTTCTACTTCCTTCATAAAAATCTTTTTTAATTCATCATCATCACAATTCTTGGAACACTTTATATAAAAAAAATCCTTGAAACTTATTAGTAACTAATGTAACTCTTTACATTATTTTATTACCAGTACAACATAAACCCCTTTAGGATATATAAAGTGATATTTACTTTATTATGCTAACTAAATATAATTATTTATATTTCTCTATAATGATATACCCTAGACACTTTTAGAATATTAAGTAAAATTAACTTTAAACTTTAATGGTATAATTTTGTTTTTAAATTTTAACTTCTCAAATTCCAAACATTCTCTCACTTTCCACTTAGCCATAATATTCTTTTCTGAATATCATGCTAAGATACACAAACTCTTTTGTGTAAATAAATAAAAATTATTTACATTTTTTATAGAAATAATTAACAAATTAACTATTTTATCGATATCATATATGGTATTTTATATGTTTGGATAATTATATATAAGATAAGACATAATTTTTTAAAATATGCTACTGATGGTGGGATCAAATCTCTTATGTTTTAGCAAACATCTGGATAAAAACTTTTATCCTAAATAAAACATTTTTATCTTTATCTTCTTCTTAAGTATATTATAGAATCTGATGAATCATAAATTATATGAATTATACCAATTATCTCATATATTTTATAATAATACTTTATTAACAAAAAAATCCCTTAATGCTTAATCAGAACAAGATGAAAATACACATCATTTATTTTAACCCATTCAAGCTTGATATATTTATTTTCATTCCCATAAATGATTCATCTAACCTTTAATTTATTGATCATATGAAAGGTATAATATATTTCAATTATTTCCTTGATTTTTAACTCTTGTATATTTACAACACTTGTGAGATATATATTTGGCATCATATACCCTTAAAATAAAATTATTGATTTCTATAACACTGATACCTAACATGGACATTTCATGGAGTTTCCCAAACCCTTTTAAGAAATCCAAATGATTTCCATCCTATACCTCTTGATAACTCCTTTAGGTTTTAATGATCTTTACTGGATACTTGAAGACACATTATTGGACTTTCTAATTAATTTTATTTTTTTAGTTTGAACTTTTTTCCACTTGAACTATCAATACATCACTAGAATTTGTTCATCACATTCCCTAGTTCATCTTTTCAAGAAATTTTAAGAAAAATAGGGTAAAAATTTATTGAACTCATTCACATTATCAAAAAAATTCCAATAATGGTAACAAAATGATTTACATATCCATAATAAGTCTTAAATAAACCTCTAACCTCGCCAAGTCATTAACATAGCAAATAATATTGAATATATGAATGGAGACTAAATCCCCTTTGATGATATTTCATTTAATACCTTTATAGAATGAGTCATTATATGCCTCTCATAATAATATAGACTAATTTATTGAGAAAATTCAGCATTTACTTAAATAGGAAGAATATTCTCTAACATATAGAATTTTCTTCTAGCTTAATAACAATTCATAAGTTTTATATTAGTCTAATAAATTGATTACATGAAGATTCTCCTTTATAAGGTATGATCTGAAAGAAAATTTTGATGATTGTGATGATGATTATGGAGTTGGTGTCCTACAACCAAATTATTTTGTACTTTTTATTATCTATACATTAAATACCTAAATATTAATAAATATCCTAGTACATAATGGTTGTTCTTTTTTATAACATTAATGTGATAATGTCCTTATCGTATTAGCCACATTGAAAGGTGAGAGAATTTACCTACTCTAATTAGAACCTTTAAGTGCTATGAAAATATTCTAAAATATATGTTCTATGTTTTGATGACATCCATCTAACGAGATATAGATGATGTTCAGCTATCAGATGTTGGGGGATCATAAGACATTAAGGCTTTTACTCATAAAGTTTTCACTTGGTAATCTCTAAAGAATGAGGTTATGAGAACTGACCCACCAATATAAATTTCACATGTTACATGTTTCACTGGATATTTCTATTTATGGATGTGTGTATCGGTCTTTATACTTAAGGTTATTATTAATGTATATCAAGAATCATGAACTTTTATATATTGAAGAAAATTGTGATGACATGTGATTGTGATGATATCAGATATGTTGGGTGTATTATAAGTTACGTGACATTAATCAATAACTAAAGAAAGGATTTTTCCCTTCCCATACCGAAAGTATATATTCCAATCCCTTTGACTGAAATAAAACTATCTAATTAAGTCCATGGCCATAGTGGTTTATTGATGAGTTCATTTCAAGAATTAAAAGAAATATATATCCAGAATATAGGTTGATGAAATAGGTATGCAACATGCATGATGACATGTCAAGAAAAATGAATTCTATTATATGGTGAGAATTTGTATGAGGTTATTGGAATTGTGACATTAATGTCTTTCTCTATGGGTGTCTTGATGTGTTTTTAGACGTTAATCTTGGACTTTAGGTTATATCACCTAATTCCACTAAGAGAGAGGCCAAGAGGGTCACACACTAAGTGTATCCTGAACCTCATTTAAGTTTTTTTTAATTTAATATTAAAATAAATAGTATTCTCAAGATAGTGGAATAATAAATATTTGGGTTATTTTGATCACAAAAATTCAATTTCTAGTTATTTGAAATAATATATGTGACTTGAATATTTCATAAAAATTTATTCTTCAATTAGTGAATATAATATCTATTTACTTATTGAAAAAATAATACATTAATATTTATTTATATAAATAAATAGTTATTATTCAAAATTTAATAAATTTTGTGGAGGATTGACGAGCAGAGTTAAAGAGTCTGTAAGAAATGGTATATTTTATTTAATATCATTTAAATAGATACTGATTTATTTATTTAAGAAATGATGTTTAAATTTTCATGAGTCAACTCATGTCAAGAGATATTATTATTATTATTATATGTGGGGTTTACTTATAATTAAAAAGTTAGTTAAGGGCCTTTTTGTAATAACTAATTTTCTAAATTAAGTATACAACCCAACTTATATAATTTTTAGGGTTAAATAATTATTGTGCACAACACATTTTCCTCTCAAGAGAATTATATTAAGAATTATCTCAGGGATGAAGAGATAAAATCCTTCTCCTCCCACTCAAGTATAATAAAACTAAATATAATCCTTCAAGACTGAAGGGATTTTTATTGTGATCAATGGAAAATAATGAAAGTAGTTTAGTTTTTATGTGTTAGCACTCATAGATACAATGATGATGTTTTGAATTTCATGGAGCACATGTGGGTACCACTAAATAGATTCTACTTTGGATCATTCAGTGAAACAATGGCATGATAAGAAAGGTCAATCTATTCAAAAATGAATAAATAATTATAAGATAAGGTAATTCTTGTCTATACGAATTAATTAAAAATTATATATGAAAAATAATCTCTCTGAATGTTTTGGGGTTTCATTAATAGGGTTTTAAGGATTTAATCCAAATAAACCAATGAAAAACATTGTGGGGAATTCTTTTAACCACTTTCACTATGCCCTAAAACCTTCAAGTGGCATAAAAGTAATCACGCATTAATTTATAATTAATTATTATTTTTTTATCTAATTACACAATTTGTTTTAATAGTTTTTCATTTATAATTTTCTGTTCTTAATCCAAAAGTTAAGATAACATTATTGTTCGGTTTAATATGACCAATAATGATTCAATAATAGATGAAGATCATTCAAATATCCCATTCTAAAGTGTTGAAGATTCTGTCCGGATGACATGGATACATGGCATGTAACTAAAAAGTACTTATCATGTACCCATGGTCAACCACAAAAGTAAAAGTCATGAAAATCATGTCATTTCATGTCATGTGGGAGAATAGTACACTACATCATTACACATCACGTATTGACCACCAGTTGGAAAGCAGCATGATAAGGGTACACAACATGTTGTTGGCATACATGTTGTATATCCCCACACAGTTTGAACTATCAGGAATAGTGAAAACCATGTGGTCAAAGTATGTGGCATGTAATTAATACATGAAATGTATTAACTACTATCTGAGCAACACAAACTTATTCATAGTAAATTATGTATAACATGGATTACACACCATGTAACACATAATAATTTGTTCTAGAAACACTCTGAGTCCCTAGGAACATAGTGTGGGTGACTAGTAACAAATCACACATCGTGTTGTTTGTTGTACATGAAATGTAATTTGGGCCAAATCATGAAAGGAACATGTTGAGTAAGGCATTTTATTTGAGTTAACACATGGAGAGAATTAATTAATTAAATAAAAACTGAACTAAATTGTGTGTAGATAGATATACATGTCATGTGATAGGGTTTTCTGGGAAAAATACACATTGAGTGATTTTGGAATGTTGTATGGAATATTAAATGTTATATTAATTTTTTTTGTATTTTCTACTGATAGATAAGTTTTATGTTTTTTTATATGTTTTGTACTTCACAAGTATCACCATTTTTACATGCCATGTATATTTAAGTTGAATCATGTAGTCATAAATGCCATGATAACTATGCGACTTGACTCATGAAAAAAACTCCATTTATATCATGACATGTTGTGTGTGAATAAATGTTGTGTAATTACATTTTACAAAACAAGGACAATATATAGTTCTAGTAACACATCATGTCATGTTATAATACACGTCTTGTAACAGTTAATCACCATAATTGGGTTTTAGAAGAATCATAAGGGTACGTGTTGTTTGAAGTTACGGTGGATAAGAATCTAAAGGGATGTTTGGATGGAAAATTAAGATAAAATAATTAATTTATTAATAAGATAATTAATTTCACAATTTGATAACATAATATTAATAAATAATGGATTGAATTGAATGTTGGATAGTTTTAAATACTTATTCTGCATTCCTGGGTGATCATGATCTATATCATACGATGTATGTGTTGGGTTTTTATTTAATTTAAATATTATTTCATGGGTTTTGTGATAATTTATTACTAAATTAAATAATATGATTTGTGTATCATCCCTTAATACTTATTATGTATAGTCATATGTGTCCACAATTTCTTTTATATATCACCATGAAATTCCCAGAGGATCGATGGACCATTTAGAGGAGATGGGTGAATCAGTGGTCACTTAAACTTTTATGAATTCTTTTCTTTTTCATTCAACCTCCTAGAATTGTTCGATCTAAATCCACTTTATCTTGTTACACATATCCTTACTTGGATAATGTAGTAAATAAAATCATAATACTAAATGAATTTTTAGAAGGTTCAATACTAAGATCTACTACTTACTATGATTGGTTATTCACCCCAATCAAAAATTCTTCACTATAATCAATACCATTCAATTACAAGTGGAGGGTGCTTCATACACCAAAACCATATCAAATTCTCATTAATATTCTCTTATCCATTGTCTCGCTAGTCACATTACCTATGTATCACAAGACTTCACTTTCTATCTTTCCAATGGACTTCTTCAATATATTCACACTATAGTCACCAATTCACACATAGATCTCCCTTCACACTCTAAGTCACATAGGTTCTATAGATTTGAACCATATATATTAAAGTGTTTCTTTGAGGCTTCTATTTGGAAGTATATCACTAGTTGAACATAGGATATCTCTGAATTAATAAAATCGATCTTCATTAACTCAAAATAGTGTCTTAAATGCCTTTAGGCCTTCAAGATAGACTATATGAAACATGATCTACACCACAACTCATCTTCATAGTTTTTCAACTGAATATTTTTACTTGATTGTATCACTTTATGAGCTCATATATCCTCAAACTCAGTACATACTTATTTCTTAAAGTGACTTGGCTACACGTAAATAAACAAAAAGATATCTATAAGTTTGCCTTGATTAGATTATTCTTCTCAAACTTATACAAACAAATATATCATAGTATATTATTATTATTCTCACTTGTTCTTGGATACCAACATGATTAAAACATATCATTATAGTATTGTATTTCTTTTTTATGTTCCTCGCTACATCATGTAGTAGATACTTCTTCTTTTTCTTCAAGGGATGTTCTTCAAATATTGACCAAAAGTACAGATTTTTAATTCTAAATTTTTAAACTCAAAACATCATCAGCTTCATGTTATTTTTATATTTCTTCCTCCTTGATATTACCATGAAAAAGTTGAATAATTTAAGTGCATTAAATTACTCCAACTGAAATTATCTACCTTAAATGGAAGATCAAGGGGGGGTTCTCACTTCTAGTGTAACTTCCTTCCCTAACTAATTAGCTTGAGGGGAAGAAAAGATGCTAGCAGACTTGGGTAACATCTCCAAGGAATAAAAGGATGAAAATAAATTTCAAGGGATTAAGAAACAATTGGGGGATGATTTTCTGTATAAATATGAAACAACTTGATAAGACAAAATATAAATATCCAAACCACTATATGATTCATTTGTACCAATAATAAAACCTAGAGTAAAACTAGTAAAATAGTAATATTAAAGAGATAACAAAATCATTATAAAACAACTGACAAATACAATGAAATACAAGACCAATTCCAAAAAAACTATCCTAAATACCACCCAACTAGATCTAATCTCCAACTCCAACTTCCATTTTCAAGGTATAAAGATGTATCAATGGAAAAATATAATATCTTTACCTTTTGTGTGTATCTATATATGACATATACATACATGTCGAAGTTCCCAAGAAAGGGATGAGTATAAACTCAATATGCATTCCATAAAGACTTCCTAACACTCACCACTAAGAAAGAACAAGTTACCAGATTTTATATAAAATACTTAAACAACCAGTAAAACAGTTTATTATAAACCACAAGAGAATATAAAATGATAATAATAAAAAAAATTATTTCCATCAATTTACATTTGAAATTATCAGGTTTACACACAAAAAACCATCCATATACACAAAATAATGCACATAATACAATCAAGCTTGGTGTTACCATTGACGATGGTACTCTATGTCCATAATCCTTCTAACCTTGATAGAGGCACTTTTGACCTCATCTATCCCCTTGAACGCTTACTAACCCAATTATTCCCAATTCCATGAAAAATAATTTTCCACAAAACAACATTCCATTGAAAACATTTCATCATATATGTTTCTTGCATAAAAACCATTCAATAATTTTAAAATCATCCTTTTAAAATTATAAACAAAGAGGGATTTTCCAAAATCCATGAAAATTTTCACAATTCCAAAAACACAAGACAAATAGGTTCCCCTCATGAAATCACACAAAAATACCATATAAAATAAAAGAAAACCCATTTAATAGAACTAATCTTTCTAGTTATAGAATAGTGGATACGAGAGAGAATACACCTACCTCAAATTCAATTACTTGTCACAAAGGTTCTATAGCGATTCTCACTCTTTCAATTATTCCTTCCAATCCTCCAATAAAACCCACAAAGATCTCATCAACGAAGAATAAAATACATAGATACTGGTATTCCAATATCATTATATGGTTTTTTTCAAGGAAAAACTTAGATATCCAATATGAGAAGTAAGAATAAGACCCTAAACTTTTTATTATACCAAAAATATCTCAATGATCCATTAGAATTAGAGTTTTAATGTCGAAGGTCTTTGAAAGTTTCCTATAGGTTCCCTATAATTCGAAATGAATGAAATAATCATGTAAGAGGAATGACAATTGCTGGTCATACTAAAACTGGATGGGAATAAGAGATTCATGACATAAATTGAGAACTTACAGCATGAATTCATTGAAGGGACTATTACATTGAGAAACTTGTTACCTTAGTTTATTTTTCTATAGTAACCAATCTTATGAAGTAAATTTTATTTATGTTGTAAAAAATATTTGACAAACACCTGGAGAACACATTTACACAATGAGATAATTTAAATCTTTCACCCTAGTAAATTCATATCATAAAACCTATATTTATGGTGTGAATTTTCCCTGCATAAATTTCTATTAGCCAAAATCTAAGATGTTCTCCTCATTAACAACCAAACACTTCCAGAACACTAATTGAATGACTTAAAATGTAAAAGGAAAAGCCTAAACAATGGTGTACCTAAAAATAGAGGTGTTACATTCTCCCCAAAATTGGTCTTTTCATACACATAAAGTAGAAAAATTATTTTTCTTTAGAACAACTTGGTTCATTGCTCTTATATTTCCTTTTCACGCTCCCACGTATCCTCCTAAATCTGAATATGCTTCCATAAAACCCATACCAAACTGATAATTTCACCATGAAATAGATTTTATTTCCTATATACAATCTTTATTGGCACATGAATTGATGTATCATATATTTCATGATCAATATGGTCCCATCGAATCACATGGTCAGGGTCAGGCTAGTTTTTTTTCAATTGGGATACATGAAACACATTATGCACTGAAATAAATATTTTTTGTAAATAAAACTGATAATCCACGTCACCCACTCGTTAATGTGTCTAAAAATGGACAATGTGTTGGGGATGCAACTTGAAATGCTTAACAAAATAATGAATCCTTTTTCTTGGAGATATTCTTAAGAAAATATGACTATCCACCTCAAATGATAATGGCCATTGAAGATTATCTTCATAGAATTTATGATGAATCTAAGATGTCGCCATTATATTTCTAATCATCCAAATATTCTCCATTTTATCATGAACTAGGATAGGTCAGATAAGTGAATTATAACCTATTTCCACCCAAAAATTGGAGAATGATAAGGATGATCATATAATGATTTGAAAGGATCCATATATATCAATGCTTGATTACTTTTATTGTATGGGAACTCCAATAATGTTACATGATCCTCCCCTGAGCCTCCAAAATACATCATTTAAGCGCTCAATATATATTCTAATTTTTGTATCATCCATTTATATTGTCCATTTTTTTAGTATGATAAGTTGTGATTAAGGTCAATTGCATCCTGAGTGTTTGTTGTAAGGATTTCCAAAACTGAGATATAAATCTAGGGTCTCGATTAGAAACAATTGAAACTGTAATTCCATACATATTTAAAACTTCTCAGATATAGATTTTTGAAAATTCTTCAACTATATCAGATTCACAAATAGGAATTAAATGAGGTGATTTCATGAGTCGATACACAATAACCCATATGGAATCATGTTTCTTAACCATTCTTGGTAGAACTATAAAAAATACATAGCTATCCACTCCCATTTCCATATGTGAATTGGTAAATGATACAATATAAAAATTGGTCTTTGGTGATCTATCTTAACCTATTGATGGTTGAGGCTTCTCAAGATAAAATTGTCCACTTTCCTTTTCATTCCAACCCACCAGGACTGTGATCTTAGTGCTTTATAAATCTTTTGGATACCTGGATGAAAAAACCATAAAATGGTGGTAGGTAAAAATAAGTTTTTCTTGATAGGTTGTAGGAACCACAAACTAATCTCTAAAATGTAACACTTATTAGTTCTAGTTATAGTGGAACCATGCATTGGTGGGAGATATATTAAAATTTCTTTTAATTATCATTGCTCAAAACCATGAGTGATGGTCTTCCATGACAAATTTATAATTTATTTATTTAATATATGAATAAATGAATACTTGGGCTTAGGATATTTATTCTTCAATGAATATTGATCATCTAGAAAACCCTTTTGTATTTTTTTTAATTTCCCTATGAAGTTATAAGGATAGAGTCCCTCAAGCATTGATCCACATGTGCTCCTATGATCTCCAAGCAACACTACTCAATCTTTGAGTGTTATCATGGAGAATCGAATGTCTTTTGTTGTTCATTATTGATTGCTCATTATTTGGTGTTAAATAAATATCTATTTCATTTATTTTTCTTGAGAGTGAGAGAGAAAGGGGGGTCGAGATAGAATTCGTTTTGTGAAATTATTCTCTCCTTTAATTGCATTGATTGATACTCTACACAATATACATAACCATCTATTTATAGAGATAGGGTTTAGGTTAAAATAATTATTTAAGTATTTCATCTATTATATAATATAATAAATTTTAATAAACCCCATTTCATGTAATAAAATAATAATACTATTATTTTCTGTAATGCACCAACTTTCACAATAATAAGTATTGTTTAACTGAATTGTTAATTAATATTTTTCACTGAGCTCAGTCTTGGTTTTTTGAAACTCTTCTAGTATTTATTAAATACTTGAATAAAATATTTTATTCTCTTAAATAAATATTTTATTCACAAACTAGTAAATAAATATTTATTAGAAATTCATTAAAATAAATAAATATATTTTATTCACAATCTAGTGAATAAATATTTATTTAATTTATGCGAACAATAAAACTTGAAAAAAATTATTCCTTGGTCTTTAGAATAATATTTATTCTATTAATTTAATTCAAATATAATTTAATCAAAATCAATACAAATACTTAGTGTGTGACCATCTATGATTCTTTTCTCATTGGAATTAAGCAAACTTGCCTAAAGTTCAAAATTACTATCTAATAATGGGTCAAGGCACCCAAGATAAAGAACAAAATATCACAATGAAAACAAGAACATATGAATGCTTTATTTGTAATATAATCCCTTCATCATAATATCTCATCAAGAAGGTTTCACATATTTTCACCAACCTATATGCTTGATACATTTTTCTTTGAATATATGGAATAAACACATCATTACACCATGGCCATGGAATTTAGGTTTATGGTTCTATTCCAATGAAAGGGTTAGGATATCAGCTTTCATAAATATGGAAGGCACAAATCCTTCCTCGACTTATCCATTAATGACATGTCAATCATGAAACACCCAATGTTCCATATATCGCCGCTAACATATAATGTCACATTTTTTATTAGAAAATATAATTTCATGAGCCATAACATAAATAAAAGATAATATTAAAGTCTAAGGACCATTACACATGATAGAAAATAGTAATATCTAATGTCACTAAAACATGTGGAATTCCTACTGGTGGACCTCTTCTCACAATCTCCCATATTGGAGATTACCAAGTGAGAACATCATGAGAAGAATCATCATCCTCTTATGAGTACTCATACTTGATGTTCTAAACACTATGAGTCCCATCATAGTTCATTATCCAACTGTAGAACTATATTAATAATATTTTCAAATCACTTAAAGGTTCTCATCATAGTGGGGAACTACTATGACCTTATCAATGAGACAAATATTATAGGATATTATTACATTAAATCCATGAATAAAAATGAATAATATGTAATAATATGTTTGGTTAATATTAAATGCATCGAATATACATGTAATAAAAGTACAAACAGTTGGTCCTGGGACACCAACTCCAACAAACTCCCACTTAGACTAGAGCCAACTACCTATGAATTTTGGTCTACTAGACCTCACATTATAATAATGTTTCTGCTGAGTCGATGATTTATTCAAGGGGCCCACCACGTTTTCTTCCATGGAAATACTACTCATTGCAACCTCACCTCTATAAGAAAATTCCTCAAGAGATAATACTTCTGGTGTATGTACTTTGACCACTAATATGACCTTGTATCTTTTTCAAGATCCACCACTACAGTATTATCATAGTATAGTGTGATATGATCTTTACTATTAGGTACCACTTCAAGATCTTGGATAAAGTTGTGCTTCCAAAATACTTCTTTATCTACCTTAGAAGATGAAATATACTTAGACTTTGTTGTAGAATCTACAATCATAGCCTATTTTGAGCTCTTTCAGCTCACAGCACCTCTATTCAAAGTGAAGATGTATCCTGTTTATAACTTCATGTCATCTTGATCAGTTTAGAAACTATAATCTACATATCCTCTAATGACTAGTTCCTAATATCCTCCATAAACCAGGAACGTATCCTTAGTACACCTCATGTACTTATGGATAGTCTTGCTTCCATCCAATGGCAGTCACTTGGGTCATTTTGATACCTTCCTACCGCACTTAATGAATAGGTGATATATATCCTATTATATAACATAATATACATGAATAAACCAATAACTGATGTGTATGGAATCCTTTCCATTATATTTCTTTCCTCATGTGTCTTAAGGTATATTTTCCTAAAAAGATTAATTCCATGTGACACTGGAAGCAATCCTTCTTGGATTATTCCATACTGAATCTCTTCAGTATCTTGTCAATGTATATACTTTGACTAAGTCCAAGAAACCTATTGTATCTATCACGATGGATCTTAATCCTAAGAATATATCCTTCCTCTACCAATTCTATCATAGAGAAGCATTTATTCAACAACACCTTAATATACAGAAAGAATGGTATTTCATTTCCAATGAGTAATATTTCATCCACATATACTATTAAGACATGATTGCACTCCTACTAAACCATTTGTAGATACAAGTCTTATTATCATTCCTTATGAATCCAAATTCCTTTATGGATTCATCAAAACAAATGTTTCATGACCAATATTATTTCTATAATCCTTAAATGGATTTTTTTTTATTTTCATATCTTATTGGAATACTTTGGAGTCACAAAACCCTTCGGTTTGTGTTATATAGACATATTCTAAAATGTTACCATTAAATAAGGTTGTTTTAACATACACTATCCAAATATCATATTCATGGTAAGATACAATGTAAATTTTAATTCTAATGGATTTCAACATTGTAACTAGTGAAAAATTTTCATCATAGTCAGTGCATTAACAATGTTTAAACCCTTTTCCAACTAGTCATACCTTATAGATACTAAATTTTCCTTACATGTACAGTTTATTCTTGAATATCCATTTGAAACCAACATTATTTAGATCCACCGGAGGATCTACCAAAATCCAAACTTGGTTTTGGTACAAGGAATTCATTTCTGAATTCATGGATTCTTTCCACTTTGCAACATTTGTACCACTTACTTCTTCATTGTAGGTTAGAGGACAATTATTATAAACTAATAATTAGTCACCATACTTAGTGATTATAAAACCAAAATTTTCTATTTCTCTAACCTCTCTTCTACTTCTACATAGTATTTGTGTCTTAAGAATAGTTTCTTCTTTTTCGAGCTTTATGGAATCTGTTCCTATACTGACTCTTTTGTACCTTGAGCCTCTACTTCATAGAAGTCTATCTCGCTCCCACTATCTATTTTAGGGACGTTATCCCTCTTAAGTAATATGTAATGTATTTATACTATAAATTTTTTATTTGAGGGTTTTTATAGGTAATATCCCCTTGTTTCCTTAGGATATCATATAAAGTTACACTTTGTTACTTGGGGTGAAATTTTGTTACCTGAAGAGGCCTTAAAAAAAATCAACCCCACACATATAAGTATATCAACACAGGTTTAATTACATTCCATAATTGGTATGGTATATCATCTTCTATTTTATTTCTCACTTGGTTTAGTATTTGTTTTATTGTTTGTAATGCGTATCCCAAAAAGGAAAATAGAAGTCTCACATGACTCATCATTGATCTCACCTTGTCCAAAAAGGTGTGTTTCCTCCTTTATCTTACACCATTCCACTAAAGGGTATAAGGAGGAGTGATTTAAGATAGTATCTTGAACTCTCATAAATAATCAATGAAGTCTTGATTAATATATTCTACACCATGTCCTGAGTGAATTTTATTAATCTTCTTACCAAGATGTTTTTCAACTTGATTCTTGTATTCCTTGAATTTTTCAAAAGATTTTTGACTTATACCTCATTAATTATACATATATTTATCAAATAAAATCATCATTAAAAGTTACAAAGTATGAGTACCCACCCCTTTATTTAATAGGAAATGGTCCAAACACATCACTATGAACTAATTCAATTATATATTTATCCCTCTCACCTTTCCCACTAAATGGGGCTTTGTTCATTTTACCTTGTAAACATTCATGACATACACTAAGTGGTTTTACTTAAAAACAAGCTAAATATCCATCTTGAAGTACTTTATTCAATCACTTTTCATTTACAAGAACTAGTTGGTGATGCCAAATTTGGGTGTGGTATGAGTCATGTGAGGTTGTTTCATTCTCGATTTTTATTACTTAGTTTGCGTAGTCCAACACATAAATACTGTTATTTAATTGTGTCTTACCATAAAAAATGTTATCTTTATAAAATAAGAAACATTTATTTATAAATTTGAAAATAAAACCATATTTATCTTGTATGGATACTGATATAATGTTTTTGGTAAATGAAGGAACATAATAACAACCCTTTAAAACCAAGATTATTATGGGTGGCCACATGAGGTGGTAGTCACCGATAGCTACATCAACAAGTTTATCTCTATTGTCTGCTCATAGATCTACCTCTCATTGGTTAATATTTCTAAATTTACTAGTTTTATATATTTGAATAAATATGTGATCAACACAAGTTGTATCTAATATACAATTTGTAGAAACAGATAAATTGAACTCGTTAAAAATGCACATGAATATTCCCATTTATTATTTGGCTAGGTGCAATTTTTATTAAAATGGACCTTATTAAAAAATGAAAAGTTGACAAAATCTTATTCCCTTTGTTTCCCCTTGATCTTCTTCTTCTTGAAAGGGTGTGAAGAATATTTGGTCTTAAATCTCTTCTCTTCCCCTTTATGTTTGTTCACCATAAGGATGGAATGAATTTTGTGCATCATACCCTTATCTACTTATCGAAGTAGAGTAAGAAGTTATGGAAGATACTTGTCAATGTCATTTATATTAAAATTTAAAAAAAATGTTGGATAATATCTGAAGGAGTGATTCCAGAATGAGATCGGTTGTTGTTTCTTTAGGGAGTTTAAACACTATAACATTGAGGCACTCAATGTATCCAATGATCTTAACTATGATAGGCCAAGCTGGGGAACCCTATCCAAGATTTATCTGAAAGAGATCCTTGGATAACTCAAATTTTTCCTATCTAGATCTCTCCCGGTAAAGGCCATGGAGGTACTCAATCATTCTATATGCATCCATGTTTTCATGTGACTTCATGATTTCACTAGACATAGATTAAATCATCAAACATTGAACATAATTTTCATCACTAAAATATTTTTCATATACCAAGAACTCTTTTTCACTCACCTATTTAATAGGAAGATCATTCATTGAGGATTATAGCACATAAGATTTCCATTCATGGCATAACACAACCCAAAGGCATCTAAACTGCTCCTGGAATTTACTACTGATGATGAGGTTGTCTTTCTCCAATATTGAGCATAGGGATAATGTGGATGATGATCTTTCCATTTTATTATAAAATTAAAATAATAGATTATTAGTAATTTTATTGATTACAAATCATGTGTTAAATAATAAATTGATTTGATTTTATTAATTTTTATTAAATATCTCACTATTTTATCAAGTACCAATATCCCTCACCATTGAAATTGGAATGTCTAGTTTCTATGACATTATTGTGGCAAGGATCCATATGTCACTTCACATAACCCCAATAAGGGTTGGTTAAGATACTTGAAGGTATTTAGGTAGGTAGGTCTTTTCTAACTTCAGGCTTAAAGCTCCTTGATCTAATGAGTAGACTCCCCTATCCTAAAATCCTAACTTCGATTTCCTTAACACTTTCCTCCAAGTTACATCAAGTATAGTTATGGCTACTTCTCTTGATGTAAGATGGTTAATTCAACCCATAACCTTCATAATAACTCCACATTAAAAGTAAATTTCCCAACGAGGGTTGATTAAACACTTAGTTTCAAGTATTTCATTCCTAATCAATTAATGGATGGAAAATTATAACTTAATCATTAATTGAGGGATTTTAATTAATTATGCATAAATTTTTATCTTATTTTATCCTTTACATGTCTTGTTAATAATAAGTGGATGTTACTTAATTAATTAACCATGAAGGATAAAACATTTACACATAATTCATTTATTTAATTTTCGTATTTTCACAATAATTCATTTATTTTGGTGATCATGGCCTTACATCCATAAAATAAATAAATTCATAGACATAAATAATTAATTAATTAAATGACATGTTAATGAGATTTATCTAATGATTGGCTTAATGAGTGAAAATTAAATCAACCTTTGACCTAGGGGATATAAATCCTATTGTTGATCTTGGAAGGAGTTATAGTATTACACTTATCCACCTATGTGTCACCTAAGTTGGCATTATAAAGGTTTCATCTTGAACCTCCTCCAAACGCCTTGGGATATTCCATTAATTATATGTATTTATGAATCACATGTAGGTGAGGGGGTCCAAATGATTGCATAAAAGGGTATTACATAAATATACTTGGACACACGGATCCTAAATAATAATGGATGGAGGGATGGAACACGGGATATCATATTTAATTTAATGATAAATAATTTCAAAATCATGCAATAAATTAAATGAAAGCATCCAACACATACATAAGTCTTTGTCAAGCTCATGAACAGTCATACTTATAATGAATAATCAAAAGTAACTTTTTAGCATTAATTTGTTTATTTGTTCTTTATTATTAATATGAATATGCTTAAATTAATTAATTTATTTATTTATTTATTAGTTCCCTTTCATCTTAATGATCATCTGAACTTAATTGGAGATAACCATCATTTATGGAATTCATGAAAAATAAATGATAGAACCAATAATTAAATATTAATTATAATAAATTAATTGAGAATTAAATATTATTTAAACCCATTATTAAATTTTCAAACACACATTGGTGTTACAATCAAAAAAATAAGATTTTAATGTTGTAATTTTCAATTTAATGTAATTTTTTAAGTTTTTTATTTAATGGGAGACTACATAGCATGTACAGGCCATCTACTCATCGTGTATATCGGTTGTGGTATATCCAGGGTACACACCTAATTCTGCAATGTGTACCTCATTTAGACTATATAGTGTGTACAGACCAGCTACAAGCCATGTGTTCTTCTTGTTCTATGTCTGGGATTCATGCCTGGAGCTTCGTTGTGTGATTCAAATGCAGGAATTGATGAAATACATGTAGTGTATAACACATACATTCTATGTATATCATAAGTTCTCTATATTTTTAATATCACATGGTTTTAACCATGTATAATGACCACATGGATTTCACGATTTACACTGCTAACCAATATAGACTACATGGTGTGTAAACTGATACACGTTGTGTGATCTGAAAACCATTTTCTAGGCTGGATGGTCAACACGCAGCATACACCATGTGTAATTACTATGTGATGCACTTTATATCCATCGGTGAATCTAGATGCAGTGCACTAGGGTACACTGCATGTACTTCTGAGTACACATCATGTAACCCTATATTATTGGAAAAAAATTGGCGATTTCCTAATGGAATCTCTGGTAATTCTTTATAGATTATTAAACCTTTAATAAAATGGAATACTAAACAAATCATGATTAATATAAAAAATCATGTTGATTTAAATCGAATTAAAGATTGAATAATATGAAATAAAAATATATCCATAATTTTACATAGATCAACAATCAAATAAATAATTATAAATTTAAACATGACCACTATGATACCACTTGTTGGTTCCATGCATAGTGGATACATGCGTTGATGGGAGATATGTTAAAATTTATTTTAATTAAACAAGGGTCTTGCACATAAAATTTATAATTTAATTATTTAATATAAAAATAAATGAATGCCAAGGCTTATGATATTTCTTTGTTGATGAATATTGATCATCTAAAAATACACTTTAAGATTTCCTTTATTACGTTGTGAGGATACAAGGATGGAATCCCTTTATCAGTGATCTACACGTGATCCTATGATCTCCAAGAAATTTCCATCAATCTCCTGGTGCTAGCATGAAAAATCAAATGTATTCCATTATTTGTTCCCAATTGCTCATTCTTTAATCTTGAAGAAATATCTCTTACATTTCTCATCCTTGAGAAGAAGAGAGAAGGATGAGTTGAGATAGATTTCATTGTGTGCAATAATTCTCTATTTCGATTGCACTGATCGATACTCTATATAATAGACATAAATGCTTATTTATAGAATTATGTATTGGGACTGTAAGGGGAACTCTTGGTGAAATCTTTTCCCCTTTTTGTTGCCTCCTCCATCTAGGGTTGGAACGGTGCCTCCTCCCTCATGCTCGGTGAGTTTGCGGTTGTGGATACTCGGTTGCGATGGCATCGGCAACTTCGTGGTCTCGACCATTTTTATTTTCACCATTGATATTCTCTCTGTGTCCTAATCCCCCTTTGTCAAATAGGGTTTTTCAAGGTAGCACAGTGTCGGTCGGTAGCCACGATCCAGGTTCAGCGGCCTTAGTGTGCCGCTACGTCTTCCGTTTATACGTCGGGTGGTTCGTCGTGTTCTTCGTGTGCGACCGGGATGGTGGCGATGGGATATGTCTTGCAGCGGGTCTACATTCCGAAGGTCTGGTGATGAATTTTTGTTTTAGTTTTTTTGCATTCAATCTTAGTTTGGAGTGCGTCTTCGAGCTGGAGTGGGTCTCTGGTTTCTTGATTCGTGATTTGGATGAGGTTTGATGTTGGTTGGATGTCGGTTCTTCGACTATGTGCTTCACATCGGGACTCTTAAGGTTTTTGATGATTTTGTTTGTCTTGTGACCGATTGATGCTGGGAGTATGTTTTGTGCAAGATTATGTCTGGTTTTTGGTGATTTTTTGGTGAGGTGCTGGCATTCAGGTCTTGCTATATGTCTTGCAGGGAACTCGTGATAATGGAGCAGTGGTGATATTTTGATGAAGCAGAAGGGTTCGAGGGTTTTTTCTGGTTTTTGTTTTTGGATGGCCTCTTCTAGACTTTAAACATGCATGGCTATTTAGATTTTTAATTTAGAGAGGGTATGGCTCTGCCATCGGTACCAGACCCGTCCATTTCTGCACGGGATAGCTAGTTGGACAGTCATGCACTGGTGGAGGTTTTTCATATTGATGATGATGTTAGGGAGGGTTATTTCTTAGTAGTATTGCTCTAGGATTTGGCCTTTTATTTTTATTGATGTTCTATGTCCTTGAAGTCTTGTTAGGTTTCCCCCTTTCTCCATAAAATGGGTTTATTAGAAAATCAATAAAAATTTAGGCCTTCGGGACATTCAGTCATAGAATTAGGGTTTATGTTAAAATAATTATTTAATGTATATCAGACATTAAATAATATAATAACTTTTAATAAACCCCATTTCACATAATAAAATAATATTATTATTATTTTTTGGTATGCGCCAACTTGCATAATAAGAAGTATTATTTAACCGACTTGTTAATTAATATTTGTCACCGAACTCAGTCTTAGTCCATTAGAACTCCTCTAGAATTTATTGAATACCCAAATAAAATATTTTATTCTATTAAATAAATATTTTTTTCACAAACTGGTAAATAAATATTTATTAAATATTCAATAAAATTAATAAATATATTTTATTCAAAATCTGATGAATAAATATTTATTTAATTTATGTGATTAATAAAACTTGAATTAATTATTCACCGATCTTGAGAAAATATTTATTCCATTAATTAAATTCAAATAGAATTTAATCAAGATCAACAGAAACAATTTTTGTGTGACCCTCTAGGATTCTTTTCTCATTGGCATTAGGTGGGCTTTCTTAAAGTCCAAGATTATTGTTTAGCAGTGGGTTATGGAACCCAAGAGAAAGAACTTAATGCTGCAATGAAGAAAACCAAATACGAATACTCACGATGTAATATGATCCCTTTATCATGATATCTCATCAAACAGGTTATACATCCATGTCACCAACCTATATGTTTGATATTTCTTTCTTTGACTATCTAGAATAAACATGTTGTTACACCATGGCCATGGAATTTAGGGTGAAAGTTATATTCCAATAAAAGGGTTGAGATATCAGCTTCCATAAAGATGGAAGGGAAAAATCCTTCCTCATCTTATCCATTAATGACATGTCAATTGTGATTCACCCAATATATCCTACCTCACCACGAACATATGTCGTCATGGTTATATCATAAAATCTAAGTGCATGAGTCATAACATGCATTAATAATAATAATAAAGTCTAAGGACTATTACACATGATCACGGATAAGAATATCTGATGACACCAAAACATGTGGAATTTGTACTAGTGGGTCTATTCTCATAATCTCCCATCTTGGAGATTACTAAGTTTGAAATTCATGAGAAGAAGCCTCATCTTCTTATGAGTACTCACATATGATGGTCTAAATACTTTGTGTCCAATAATAGTACATTATATAATCACATAACTATATTAAGATTATTTTCATAGAACTTTAAGGTTCTCATCATATCAAGGAACTACTATGACCTTATCAATGATACAAATACTCTAGGACATTATTACATTAAAACCATACATAATAATGAACAATATGAAATAAGATATTTAATTTATATTCAATGCTTCAAATATACATGTAATAAAATTACAAATAGTTGGTCTTAGGAAACCAACTCCAACAACACTGAACTCCCATATAGATTCCATCCCCTAATGGTCTCCCCACCATTGATTTTTGACCTCATAGATAGACATTTATGATTGTATGTTTGAGCATCTCTAACCTACTCCACCAAATCGAGAATAATAAAAACTAGGAAGAAAACAAAAACATTACCTTTCTCTATACAATCTAGATGTACATCTGATATTAGCTACCATTAACCTAAAGCCTCTTTAGCCAAATGATTATACGACTTCCTAATCAGTGAATCTTCCATTGAATTCCCTTTACTCAGTGGATACATCAAGTCAAAGTCAAACATCTACCAATTTTTCATCCATATAAATTTCCTAAGATTCAACTATAATTATGAGAAAATGTGTTTCAATCTATTATAATCGATAAACACCGTAAATTTCTCACCAAAATGAAAATGATTCCAAATCTTTATGGAAAGAACTATAGCATCTGATTCCAACTCATGTGTTGGTAAATTCTTTTCATGCACTTGTGACTATCATGAACCATAAGCAACAATATGATATCCTTACATAAGAACACAACCCAACCTAGATCTCAATGCATCACAATAGACCACATACCCATATCCTGACTCCAACAACATAAGGATAGGTGCTAACGTAAGATGAACCTTTAGCTATTATAAATATTTATGGAACTCATCACTATATCAAAAAATTAATATCCTTACTTTTAAAAGATATCATTGGTGATGTAAGATGTGAAAAATCCTTAACAATGTGTCGATATTATCCTACTAATCCAAGGAAACTACTTATCTTAAAAACATTCATTAGTGGTTTCCAAGAGATAATAGCTTCTATATTTTCAAGATTCACCTAAAATTTTTTCTCAAAAATGTAATGAATAAGGAAACATACTTATTATATCCATATAATACATTTTGAAAACTTATCATAGAGACGATGCTCCCGTAAGATACCCAACACCATAGCTAAGTATTACTCATGATCATCTTTAGTCCTAGAATACACCTTAATGTCATAAATGAATACATCCATAAAGGAATCGAGATACCTATAAAAATCTAATTCATCAATTCTATAAACACTTTAGGTGAATTTTTAAGACCAAAGGGCATAAACCCATATTCATAATGGCCATAACAACTTTTACAAGCTGTTTTTGGGATATCCTCCTTCCTAGCTCAAAGTTAGTGATATCCTGGTTGTAATTCAATCTTAAAGAACCATGTTGCTCCCCTAAATTGATCAAATAATTCATAAATACATGGAAGAAGATACTAATCCTCTATTTTAACTTGGTTGAGATTATAATAATCCACACAAAGACTAAGAGTTCCATCTACCTTCTTTACAAAAAGTACTAATGTTTCTCATAAAGATGTGATCATTCAAATGAACTCCATAATTTCCATGTCTTCCAATTGGAATTTAAATTCCCTAAATTCTATCAATTCCACCCTATAAGATGGAAATGAAATAGTATTGGTCCCTCATATAAGATAAATCACGAATTCTACTTCTCTTTTAGGTGGAAATCTAGAGAAATTGTCATCAAAGACATTAAGAAATTGGTTAAAATGGGTGGAAATTATCTATTATTTATTTAATCTATATATGATAACAAAAATGTTTCCAACTAATTGAAGATAGTCCCAAACATTGGTTCTGAAGGTCCTACTCTTCTTGCATTCAAATCCCAATCTCCTCTAAAGAGATGCATAACACCGTCAGAATTTGTAAAATTGACTTTACAAACATAACAATCGATATGGGACTTGAATGATGTCAACCAATCCATCCCCAAAATCATTTCATAGATATCTATCTCCAGGACTCAAAAATCCCAAATTATCACAACCCCATCAATCATTATAGAACATGCTACAAACTTAAATGCTCGAAACTCCTATTGTCCCAGGGGTGTTTCAAATTTCAAAATAGAAGGCATCAACTCAACATGTAACTCTATATGATTAACCATGTAGAGACCCTATTTTTTTCTTTTAATAATTTGAATATCTAGAAATATTTTCAGAGACGGGCATTGAGACGGTGCATGATTTTGAGGTCAGATGTGCCCAAAATTAATTTTATAAAAATATTAAATATATTTTATAGCTTGTGTGCATGGTTTCATAAATAAAATGTGATAACTTTTAAATATAGTCTTATATTGAAAATCTAAGACCACATTTGAATTCGGAATTCATGTTTTACCCTAGGCATGACCTAAATTGGGTCAGCACGGGGCATTTCGATAAAACAGCCATTGGCGGGTGTGTTCAGGGGATTAATTAATTAATTATTTCATTATTTCATTAAACCCATAAAAACATAATTATATATATTTAATCCATGTTATGGGAAAACACCAGGGTTATCAGCATAACCCTAAGATCATTGAGAGGATTCTTTTACCACCTATAGTTGGTGAATTGAAATTAGACAATAATGAGACTCCAGATCTAGGCGAATTGAGGCGTAGAGAATGTGCAAAAATTTCTCTCATTCATTTATGAGCACATTATTCATTGATTAATGAACCAATTTGAGTTAGTATTCATCAATTTTCTAATTATTCCTCTATTGATTAAGTGATTGAGCATTATCATACTGTTTATTTGATCTGCGTTCAAATTGAGCCTTTATATTAACCCGTGAACTGATTTTAAATTATTTAATTAGTTTTTGTCACCTCAAGAATCCCAATTTGTATTTGTTATCCAATAAGGCTTGTCCAAATATTTTTTCACATATTTTTATTGTGATTTTACCCCTTGGTTCTTCATGGTATTCACTAATTGGCCTATGAGGTCTCTATTCGACATTGTCAGGTGGGATCAAGCCCAATCAGACCCTAATATTAATGGTGAGTTCATGTATGAAAAACAGATTGAATAATCAGAGATAGATTCAAAGGTTTTCTAGGGTTTGTATGACTGCTTCATGGATATGGGATATGAAGTTAAGATAGCATGGAACATGAGATGAATGAGGCAAATGCGTGTGTGATCAGGTGAATCGGAAATTGTTTTCTAGCCAACGGATGGATAGAAATGATGAATGAAGGATTCCCCTTTGATTTCAGGTATCCTGGAGGTGATATTTAAAGTGGTGGGGTAGATATGGAATGAACTGGTATAGATCTGAGTGTCTGGGAAAAACTTGACTACACGTTGTGTAGTTTGGAAGAACACACAGCATGTTCCTAAAAAATATGCAACACTAGGGTTTCGTGATATTATGAGTATCACATGTTGTGTGGGACCCCCACATTCCATGTGACCAACTTCGGGTGACCTAGCGTGTACTCCGAGATTATACATACATGGGAATGTCTAGGCACATGTCGTGTACCAGCACATGGATCGAAGGACATGGGTGGGACCCTATGTAGGAGGATTCACCATGTACCAGAGTACACATGAATGATCAATTTTACACATACATTTCCAAGAACATGGGAAGGACCCCAGGTGGCTCAGGCATTCCATGTAGTCTTGTTACATGCTATGTAGGGATACATGGATAGTGATACTTGTATTGGTACGGACATAGCCAGGCAACAGAGCGGTAAGACATGTCATGTGGGTCCCCTTAAATGTTGTGAACCCCTACTTCCTTTTTTTATGAAACTTCTACCTCTCGTGTCTCCTTTTATTAGACTTAGATTTTGAGCCACAAGTATCCTATATTGAGTGTTTTTTCACATAGAACATGATGGTATCCATGTTGGTGTCTATTTATATACGATGTGATATGTTCCAAGTGTAATACTTCTTTAGGTGACACTAGATAATGACAATTATCCGGTAGGATCACAAGTGATATTAGAGTGGAACCATCACAATGGTTAGGGAATGGGTCCTCGATTGACTATTAGAGTGGAACCTTCATGTTGGGCAGGGCATGATTCCTCTATCTAACATCATATTGGCACCAACCTACAAAGACAAGTCATCAGTCCTCTTCCACTAGAGTGGAACCCTCCTACTAGATAGGGTATGGTCCCTCTATTTACTGCTATAGTGGCACCCTCTTCCTAGGCAGGTATGGGTCCTCTATTGACCACTAGAGTTTCAACCTCCTGATGGGAAGGGTATGGGTAATCTATTGACTACCAGAGTGGAACCCTCTTATTTTACCATGGCATGGGTCCTCTACCTAGATATTTTGTCCCCTAAACTATTCATAATAGTGATGAGGTGTGGCTTGACTTAGATGTTTATACTGGACAAACACGTGATATGTTGGGCATCATTGATGGACCTCTTCAAACTAATAGAACTATTTTCTAGGTTGGGCTATGAGATGGAGATCCCTTTCTATCTTTTTTATTATTCTTTAGTTGATCATATATATTTTTATAAATTTCATTGAATTTTTTTACTCTCTTTTTTTGGGTTGAGTTGTCTATTTTTATCATATCTCATACTCCTCCCCCTTCAAATTTCAAAGAAACCTACTAGGTATGTATATAATCATCAATACATAGTTTTTTCCCATATGTTTCATGTCTTATGAAGATGACAGAAAGGTTAAAATAAATTACAAAGGAGCACAGGGATACCTGGTGAATTTGACCACATACGGTGGTCGAATCTTGGTGATTCAAAGCTGGGATCTCTCAGTACTTACTTTTCCAGTTTTGTTAAGTTGGGACATCTTTCTGGTTGGGTGTGTATTTTTTCCTACTTTATAGTTTACACTATCATTCTCTTGTACTCCCTAGAGGTTTTACATGCATGTTTTATTCTCTAAATATTGAATATTTTATTACTATTCCTATTAAATTCTTTATGGATATGTCAGGTGTGTGCTTACAGGTACATTAGAAAAAG
Organism: Viscum album; assembly: GCA_963277665.1. Classification (NCBI taxonomy): domain Eukaryota; kingdom Viridiplantae; phylum Streptophyta; class Magnoliopsida; order Santalales; family Viscaceae; genus Viscum; species Viscum album. Next base: position 1,818,579,085 of record OY728156.1, read on the forward strand.
TCCTCCCATATTAGTTATGCCTTTCAATGTTGTTAACTACCCCCTAGCCTATGGAGATGGGATTGGGGTAGTTTCGACTCGAGCCTCATTGGGTCTGGTCATGATAGATTAGTATCAAATCAGTTCATACCTTGGGACAGTGTTTGTAGTGGCCCCTTTACAAGGATTTGGTTGGGATTATAAGAAAAAAATTAAAAATATTTAAATTACAGATTTTAGGATAGGGAAACCAGTATTGGTGTAGCGGTGGATGTATCCATTTACCAGGACCTTGACTACCTTCTTGTCAACTTGGCATACCGATACATTGGTTGAAGGGGTCAATGTTACATGCATCATATAGGATTGAGTCTTTTGATTATCCTTATTGATTCAGATCCCAATTATATATTTATTATTATCTGACTATTATACATCTTGATTAAATTTTTAGGATGCCTCCATGACAAAATCTATCCAGGTTACCAGTTCCGGATCATAAAGAAAATTTGATGAGTGATGAGACCTCATTTCAGGGGTCGTCCTATGAGATCCTTCCTCCAGGTGTATAGGTAGCAGCACCCTAACCTACTTATAATTATATTATACTAGTAGATCATTTTGAGGATGCATGTAGGCTTAGCACGCTCTATGAGTTCCAGCACCAGAGGCCACAGAGGTTCCACGGTGATCCATATCCCTTAAAAATGTAGGATTAGATAGATTCATTAATCTGTGTCTTCAGGCTCATCTAAACACCAACTAGTCAAGTGGTTATGCTGGTAGCCAGCCTTTTCCATGGATAAGTTGATCACTAGTGGAGTTTAATTATATAGATGCATGATGAGTTGAAACTATCATGGAATGACTTCCAACAATTATTTAATGAGGATTACTACCCCCCCCCCCCCCATGCTTGTGCTCTGTTTGGATTCAGAAGCATCTAGAGCTACAGTAGGGAGGGATGACAATAGCTAAGTATGTTACGAGGTTCACAGACCTTGTACATTACTCCCTTGACATGATTCCAGATGGCTACTTCTAGGCATAAAAGTTTAAGAAGGGACTCCACAGAGATACTTTTGATAGTGTATTACCCTTGTGCATACCCACCTACGTAGAGGTGTTGGAGCGGGTGCTGGTGATGAAGATATTCTTATCAAAGAGATGTCATATAGCTAGAGCTGGCAGTGGTTGTTATAGAGTTGATTTGTCTATAGTAGCTAGTATGAGCCAGTCAATAGGATCTTGGCATAGGATATCTTCCCAGGATCAGACTCAAGCATGTGGTTAGGATAAGTACAGAGGACCAGGGTATCCTAGAGAGGGGTTGTGTTATGAATGTGATGATCGAGGTCACATGGCATGTAATTTTCTAACCTGATGTACTAATAAGTATAGGAAACTAGTAGATAGACCACCACAGAAATGGTAGAACCATAATCAAGGATATCTTAGGTGAGGTAAGGGTGGCCCCAGGGAGTTAGATCTGGAAGAATAGATGGTGGATCTATAGAAGAAGGAGTTGTGGGTGTTGGAGGATGTTATGAGATTCTTCCACCACCACCACTAGGCATCCCACATCAGACTCAGGGAGTTAGCGATCGGGGTCATGGTCAGTTGTAGGATATGTAGGTGTAACGCCCCGACCCCAGCTACCCAGAGTCGGTGCATTACTTCGTAACATTGGCATGATCACAAAAGATCAAGTCTCGAAAGACTGATTAGTTTAGTTTCCTTGGAAACACTAGATACATTCATAAATGTTACATTACATCATAAAGTGAAAAACTACAATAACAAAGTCTCCAAAGTCCACACTCATATCCTCTTCTGACTATCCCTGCAGGTCATTCATAAAATACTTCTTCGCATCTTGGAAAATATTAAAACATTGAAACGGGTGAGCTCAGATGCTCAGTAAGGATATCAATATTGCGGAAACTTTCATAAATAAACATTAACATTTAAGGCAATGTATAACTAAAACAAAAGCCTTTTTAAACTTGAACTTCAGCATAATATGGAAAAAATAAAATTAAATAATTCTATTTACTTACTCACATGGATATTCTACTAGTCGAATAATCTCATGCAATATCAATAACCACTTTCATAATGATGGAATACATAATTCCAGACTATCATAACCATGTAGCCAAGGCCTCGTTCCAAGACCACAAATAAGATTTTGTCAAGACCTCGTTCCAAGACACTAGTTTGTCTCATGAGACCTACCGATGCATCGAGGAGCTGTAGCGGGCTCCACCTGTCACTTATTAAGTCCAATGCATTCCTCATATGAATAGGTTTAAACATATCATAAACCATAACATAATCGTATCACATAAAACATGCATAAAGGAAACATAACATTTCCACATTTCAATCACAAGATATCAATACAACACATTGATATAATAAAAACACTTTCAAAACCATTTTCAATACCAAAATAAAAGAAAGATAAAACTTTGTATTTATTTTTCATTAAAAAAATTTTTGGCTTGTAGAGGAAGCCGAAACACAAATAATGGTCACGACGGTGGAGAAGTCATTGTCGCTGCATACGTAAGACAAAAACATTCCTTTTTTCGTTTAGTAAAACGCTTTGTAAAAAAAAATCCTTTTTGAATAAAAGTCAAAGTCAAAGGGGTTTATACACCGTATAAAAGAAAGTTGTGTATAAAACAAAATATGCCTCAATGAAAGGAGATTGAGACAAAGACCCTTACAAAGATCATTTTTTTAAATAAAGTAGATCTATTATGTGTATTCACTATAATTACACATAAATAAAGTACAAATACAAAATAGTACATAATAATATCATGACATAATTTGAAAGTAGGAGATTAACCTAAAGAATAGAAATTGGGTTAAGAAGTTCCCTTACCTCGTGTCCGAATTCACTCGACCATTCGTTGATCTCCTGAATAATAAACTAGAGTTAATTTATAATTTCTTAAGAACATTTTTCGAGTTTATTATTCATTTTATATCACTTATTACCATGTTATGAACATTATGTAATTATTTATGTTAATAACGGTCGTTTTGACGATCTTAGGTACTTGAGTCAAAAATAAACTTCTTATAATTACAATTTGTTCATGTGGTAATATATCCATTATATACATAATTATATTCATGATTTATATATCATATAAATCATATATATCCAATATATACATTCATTTATAATATTACATAACATTTAGAGGTAAGAAATGAAATGCACCGTTCATGGAGACGGTAAGCTGTACGTATGCATGAACGCTACTTTCATTTATATTTCATATTTAATGGAATGAAGTTATAATTATATAAAGTTATAATATAATTCCAGTATAATATAATTTATAATACCATTTACTCCATCCTTTATACATCCCACATATGGCATTAACGATTCAAATCACTTTGAGGGGGCGGTAGTCTGCACTTCCTAAAATGAAAATTATCACGTTTACCCATAATGGAAATCATAAAGTATGCCATAAATGATAAATACAGAAGCATAATGAAAACATAAACATAATATATATATCATATATGAAAATAGTGTCATAAAAATGGCCACAATTAGAGGTGTTAAATGAATATTGAACAATCATCGTTTCGTGAGGCAGTATTTCGCCACCCACAGAAACAGTATGTTCTTTAACCATTAGATGAAGGTGTGTGTAAGTGTAAACCAAATCCTTATCATAACAACATACTAGTATATTTTAGATACTGGTTTTGTTACAAAAGAAAGGAATAAAAAGAGTTTAATGGGTTGGAGAAGCAAAATAAAACAAAACAACATTAGAGAAGGCATTACCTTAAAATCGGGTAACTCTTTTTGATTTGAGCCAAAGGCTTACTTGGGAAGACTTATGCCAAAAGTGAGGATTCTAGGAGTAAGGTAGGGAATTTGATAGAGTATTTGGGCAGAGGTTGGCCGAGCCAAAAGGCTTTGAAGGTGTGAGTAAGGTGGTAGTGGTGGGGGCATTTTATAAGAGGAGAGAAGGGGCACTCTTGGAAAGATTGAAATGTTACTTTATTATGAAATGATTTTTCGGATTCTAAAAGTCCCACACTTATATATTTAGAGTATAAGGTGATAAGGGTTATAAATCTACTCATACAATAGGTTTTTGACAAGTGTAAGTCTTAGATTTTACATTATCTTTTCATTTTATTTAAATCTTCAATTAATGATGTAATCGCTGCATCATCATGGTGTCATAAATAATTTAATTTATTTAATGTCTAAAAATTATAAAAAAACTATCATGATGTAGTAAATATTTTTATATTTCTAATTAATATTTATTGTCAAAAATATGACTTGTATAACCCCATTTAAAAATTGTTTTAGTAAAACAACTCTTGTTTGTGACATTTTTATTTTAACATTAAATAAAAAGTTTTTAATGTCATTTTCCTACCAAAGTGGCTCCATGGGGTCCCCAAGTTGACCCATGGATTTTCTTGGTCGGCCATGACTCGTCAAATAGGGATATGACAAGTGTAAAGGTATTTTCATATTTTTATAATATCATTTTTACCTTAAATTTCACTAATTACCTTTAATCGCGATTAATTAAACTTAAAAGTTACTATTCACCAAAAAATTATTTTAATCCCATTGAACAACATTTTACTTCCTAATGAAAACCATGTATGTCAGATTTTTGAAAATCAAAACACAAAAGTGTTAATGTTTCATTTAAACGAAAAATCAGTTTTTTAACTACCACTTAGTGGTTTCACTATTCATCAAAAATTGAAGTTTTTCAGAACAATGCCAAAATTTCACCCTAAGCTATAATTGATATTCCGAATTCAAAAATTGTGTCTATTTTATAAAATTCCAAACATATAAGTTGCATTAATTAATTTCATAATTAATTCTCGTTGTCACAACAAATAGCGTGTTTTTTAGAAACAATATATATCAAAAGATTGACAATTGTTTATGTCCAATTTCAAAGTGAAATTAATTCTAATGACCACCATTGGATATAATGGTAAAAATATATTCCAATTATACTTTAAAACCACTCAACAGTATAATTTATCACTATAAATTATTTTAATTAAAAAAGTTTTTTATAAGTATTTTTCACTATTCATAAAAAAATTGGAAGTTCTCAGAAAAATACCAAAAATTCAACATAGGATAATTTCGATATTATGAATCCATAAATTAAGTCCATTTTGAAATATAAAATATATATAATTTCAAAAAGTGGGTGTTACTATTCATAACTGCTACTTTGATTGGTCGTGGTGTGTTAGAATCTCGAACTTTCGTGCAATGCAAGCTATTGCATTATTGAAAGAGAAGCGTATCGTGGAAGCTCGGGGTGTTACAGGAGGTGTATGACCTAGAGACACACAATATGATTAGAGGTATGATATTTATTTATTATACTCTTTATTCATTATTGGTAAACACATGTTTGAGTCATTCCTTCATCTCTTTACTCCTAGTGCGAGAGCTGGATATCCTACTTGAGGATTTATCCCATCATCTTTGTCTTGAGGTTCCTACGGGGAATTATTCCTCTATATCTTTTACCTTCCAATAGTTTGAAATGTCACTTGGGGTAGAGGTTATAGTGGGATATTTTGGTTGTCAAAATGGGACCCTATGATATCATCTTGGGTATGGATTGGTTTTCTATGGTCTGAACCTAGATTGATTGTCACTGTAGATGAGTCAGATGCCTTCACACTAATGGGACGACATTCTCTTTTTTGGCAAGATAGATCTCATGGTTTGGTGAGCAGGTTTGGTTATTAAGATCCTAAAACCCATTACCCATAATTTGGTGAGTGTAAACCCTAGTATAGTAGGCTCTTCAAGCATCTGGATTCTTTCAGTCATGGAGGATCTTTTGTATGTCTTCCCCGAGGATGTTTTGGGACTACCTTCAATGCGGGAGATGGAGTTTTGTATCAAATTTCATCTCAAGACCACTCTAATATCTTATTCGGCATATCATATGGACCCTATCAAGATCTATAGGATATGGTTATCGTTAGAGGACCTTTAAAAGATGGGTTTTATCAGACCTAGTGTGTCCCCCTAGGTAGCTCTATAGTTGTTCATGAAAAGGGTGGATGGGAGATTACAGATTTTTTTGGATTATCATAACCTGAACAAGGCCAAAATAAATAAAAATTACCCCATACTGAGGATTTAAAACCTATTTAACCAGTTGAGAGTTTGTGAGACTGGTATTTTTAAGCTGGCATTCTAATGTCGCGACAGACACTTTGAGTTCCTGGTAATTCCCTTTGGTGTGATAAATTCACCCATCGTGTTTATAGATTTGATGAAATGGATCTTCAATCTTTACTTGGATCGATTTGATGTTTTCTTCATCGAATACATACTCATATAATCTACGTTATAGGAGTATAATTCAAAGCACTTGAGTATGGTCCTAGATTTGCTTTGGGAACACTATATTTATATTAAGTTCTTGAAGTGTTAGTTCTAGATTCATGAGGTTCACTTCCTAGGGCATGTCATTTCTAAGTATGGATTAGCTATAGACCCAGTTAATATTGATGAAGTTATTTCTTGGGAGCCACCTAAGAGAGTGTCATAGGTACGGAGTTTCCTTAGATTAGCAGGGTATACCAGAGGTTTATAGAAGACTTATACAGGATTTCATCCCCTTTGACTTCCTTGACATGGAAATGGAAGTCATTTACCTAAACTATATAGTGAAATATAGCCTTCAATGAGTTAAGTTTGAGGCTAACAATTTCCACTATTTTGATACTACCAGAGGAGGGAGTGGAGTATGTAATATATTGCAATGCCTCATGATCTAGTCTTGAATGTGTATTGATCCAGAGATAGGAAGTAATAGCATATGGGTCAAGGTATTTAATACCCCATGAGCATAACAATGAAACTCATGACCTGGTGCTAAAAGCAGTAGTCATATCTCTGAGGATGTGGAGGCACTATCTTTTGGGATAGTGCTTTGTTGTTTACTCAGATCATTAGATCCTAGGGTATGTATTCATGCAAAGATACCTGAACCTGAGGCAGAGATGCTGGTTGGAGTTCCTATAGGACAATTATTTTGAGATATTATATAATCCATAGAAGGGTAATTTGTTATCAAATTCCCTTATCAGGAAGTCCCAGACTCATTTGGTGAAAGAGGCATCAGAGAAGATGGCTTCCTTAAAGCTAGCACTAGTTGAGCAAGAGGGTGCATATTTTCTTCAGTCAATGGTGTTTACTCCTCCATTTCTCTAGTGTGTGAGAGAGTACCAGTTTACAGACATTTAATGTGAGGTTTTACATGACCATATATCCTTAGGTGATTCGCCAAATGGATTTTCTAAAGGAGGTAATCATGTTATCCTTTTCCAAGGACGGATGGTGGTCCCAGTCACGATGTAGGAGGAGGTGATGTAATAGTTTCACACATATCCTTTATTTTTACATCTCAACATGGATAAGATGTACATAGACCTTCAAAAATAGTTTTGGTGGCCTAGTATGAAATGGGGCATGGTTGAGTTCATCTCTTGGTGTCTCACCTGTCAACAGGTAAAGGATGATCACCAAGTTTTGAAAGGTTTGTTGCAGCCCCTCACTACCACAAAAATAGTTTTTCCCAGTGACAACCTTTATCAGTGCTAAAAAAGCACTGATAAAGGTGGTACCTTTATGAGTGCTAAAAAAAGCGCTGATAAAGGGACCCCCTTTATCAGCGCTTTTTTTAGTAGCAATGATAAAGGGGGGGATTTATCACTGCTTTTTTTAAAAGCTATGATAAAGGTTTGACTTCAAAAAAAATTAAAAAAAATATATTAATATATAAATATGAGTGCTAAAAAAGCGCTGATAAAGGCACCCCCTTTATCAGCGCTTTTTTTAGTAGCACTGATAAAGGGGGGGCTTTATCAGTGCTTTTTTTAAAAGCGCTGATAAAGGTTTGACTTCAAAAAAAATTAAAAAATATATATTAATATATAAATATAGTTATATATTTATATTGATATAAATATAATATATAATTTTTAAATATATTTTAGATATGTATAAATATACATTTACACTTAATATACTTAATATATAAGATATTTAGTGAAAATGGCTTATAAAAAATTAATAAAATATATTTAATTAATAATTTTCTAATTATTATGGAGGAATAGTCATTTCATAACAATTTGAAGACCCAAAAAATCAAAAAATTAAAAAAAGACCCAAAATATGTTGAAAACGCAACTCGAACTTCAAACGGGCATAACTTTTGATCCGGGTGTCCATTTGAGCTCTACCATATATCAAATCGAAGCCTGTGATGATCTATACACTCATGTGACCGTGGAGGACCCCGTTAAAGGTTTTTTTGAGTCCAAAAAAATCCTCTAAGGGCTCTAAAACTGAGTTTTTAGTCGGGATGCCCCAATTTTTTAACATTTTGTGGATTTTTTGCCTCGTTTAAGGGGGTATTATTGCCTTTTTTGGTGGGGAAGGAATTTATTCCAAGTTATTACATTCATATTGATATTATGTCTTTGAAATTTTATCGTTTTTTATAATTCACTGTTATTTATAATCAAATATATAACAATATATACATATTTTTTTATATATTCACACATAAAAATTTAATTTTTTAAATAAATAATTAAACATATTTACATATAAAATATATTAGATTTATCTAAGTAATAACTAATATCCAATTTATTTAAAATACCAATATATGAATATTTATATAACTATATATTAATCTAACTATATATATTAATATAACTATATATATATTAATATAACTATATATATATATTAATATAACTATAAATATATATATTAATATAACTATATATATATATTAATATAACTATATATATATTAATATAAATATATATTACTATACAAATAAATATAACTAAATATATATATAAATAAATAGATATATCATCAATAAGAGAACAAATCAATATAGGGGAGTGGTAAAGGCTTTAGGCGCGCAGGGGGGAAAGTCTCGAGATCAAAATCGAGTGAAGGCAGGGGCACGCGTGCATGGGTGAATTTAAGGGGCCAGCGCTGATAAAGGTGGGGTATAGCGCTGATAAAGGGTGTATGGGGTTCATGCGGGTGTTGGAGGTGCAGGAAATCCCTGATAAAGGGGGGGATCAAGTGCTGTAAAAAGACCCCCGAGATTGGCAGGATTTTTTTATTTTTTTTATTTTTTTTTTAGTTTTATCAGCGCTTTTTTTAGTTCTGATAAAATTGTTCTTTATCAGTGATTTTTTAGCACTGATAAAGTGTACCCCCCCCCCCCCCTATCTACGTCGGCTTTAACAACACTTTTCTAGCACTGTTAAGGGCCTTTTCTAGCGCTGTTAAAGTCCATATTTATAGTAGTTCCTTGAGATCTCAGAGTAGAAATAGGATGAAATATTTCTATAGACAATGAGAGGCCATGATGACATCTATGTGATAGTTGACTGAATCATGAATATAGCGCACTTCCTTGCTATTAGGGAGCTGATTTCAGTGGATAGTTTGGGGTAGTTTTATGTATGGGAGATCATTCACCTTCATAGGGTTCCCTCATCTATTGTCTCCAATCATGATGCATGATTCATGTCACGGTTGTGTAGAGGACTATGGGAGGCATTAGGGACCTAGATGAAGATCAATATAGCCTTTCACCCCCATACATATGGTTAGGCTAAATGCACTATTCAGGTGTAGGAGGATATGTTGATGGGTTGTGTGTTAGACTTCAACTGGAGTTGGGAGGATCACTTTCTATTGGTAGAGTTTTCATACAATAATAGTTACCACTCTACTATCATCATGGAATATTTTGATGCCCTGTATGGGAGGCCCTATAGGCCACCCATGTGTGGGACTGAGATCAGTGAGACATCTCTTATTGGGATAGAGATAGTGCAGGCAATGACAGAGAAGGTACAGTTTATCCATGAGTGAATGAGAACATCCTAGATCATGAAGAAATATTACGCATATTGACATTGTTGTCCCTTGGAGTTTGAATAGGGAGATCATATTTTCATAAGAGTCTCCCCATGATAAGGAATATGGATATTAGATCAGGGAGGCAAGCTAAACCTAATTTTCATCAGGCTGTTCGAGATCTTACAGAGGGTTGGTGAGGTTGCTTACTACCTCACCCCACCCCCACAATTGGAGTGGGTTCACAACGTCTTCCATGTGTTGCGGCTGAGGAGATACATGCACTGCCCCATGCACATTATTGAATAGCATGATTTGGACATTGAGGATGGAGATACTTCTACGAAGCACCCAGTGGTGATTGAGGATCTATAGGAGATTACCTTGCGTGAATGGACCATCCCCCTGGTTTGTGTGTTGTGGCAGCATGGGAGCATGTAGGAGAGCTCTTGGGAGTGAGAGAGCTAGATGTGTTCTTGGTATCCTGAGATTTTTCTTTATTTTTTTCTCTTTAGGGAAGAAAATATTGAAGTAAGTAATGATTTAGAGACCTGATTTTTCCCTTGTAAGACTTTGAAATATATTTATAAATATTTTTGGAGCCATATGCTAAGACGACATGTTATTATGAGGCCCAGGGTGCCCGTTATTAATTTTATAAAAATATTTCAAATATTTTATATCACACGCATAAGGTTTCTTAAAGAAAATAGGATAACTCTTAAAAAAGTTTCAAATCATAAATCTAAGACCAAGGTTGAATCCAAAATGTTAGTTTTACCCTAGACATAACCTAAAATGGGTCAACATGGGGCATTGGGATAAAACGGTCATTAGAGGGTGCGTTCTATAAATTAATTAATTATTTGATTGGTTAATTTATTAAACCCATAAAAAACATAATTACCTCTATTTAATCAATATTATGAAATATATCCAGGGTTAACTACAAAACCATAGGATCATTGAGAGGAGATTTATACCACTTCTCATTGGCGGATAGAAATCAGAGGATAATGAGGCTCTGAATTCAGGCGAATCAATGCATAGCGAACACAACGTATTATCTCATTCATTTATGAGTTCATTATTTATCTAAAAATGACCCAATTTGATGTTTGAGTCATTAATTTATGGATTATTCCTCTATTTATTAAACAATTGATCATGATCATACTATTTATTTGATCTGCGTTCAAATTGAGCCTTTGTATGAGCCTCGGAATCGATTTTAAATTGTTTATTTGGTTTTTCTCACCCCAAGAATCCAAATTTTTATTCTTTTTCCATCAATTATTGGCCAATTACTTTTTCACATATTTTTATTGTGATTTTCCCCCTTCGTTCTTCATGTTCTTTGAATATTGGCCTACAGTGTCTCAGTTCAACATAACTGAGTAGGATCGAGCCTGATTGGACCCCTGGATTCACAGAATATTTGTGTGAAATGAATGGATTGAAAAATCAGGGATGAATTCAAAGGATTTTTGGGTTTTAGATGAATTATTCATGTATCCAGGATTCAAAGTGGATATGAAGTGGTATGAGAAATGAATGAGGCACGTGCGGGCATGAGTGGGTGAATTGGAAATTATTTTTCTAGACAACGGATGTACGTAAATAATGAATGAATTATTACCCTTCAATTTCAAGTGGACTTGATTCTCTCTCAAATTTACCCAAGAGAAGAAGGTAAGACGGTCCTTGTAGTTTATCTTGGGTTGTCGAATCCTCAGAGACCTAAGAAGTAACCTATAGACACGTACATTCTATGGACTGTTTTTGGATATTAAGTGGCCAACTTGGGTTGATTTTAGATGGGTTTAAAGGAAATATAAGAGGCTTAATTTAATTCAATTTAAAAGAATGAGTTGATCCTAGGTTATTGCTCAGGGCGGATTGGACGTATTTCCTTTTTAATGATTTCAATTTCTTATATTTGAGATGGGTTCATTTAAGAAGATAAAACAACATCATCACTTACTAATTTAATGCCTAAACCCTTTAATACTAATCACCTATACACTTGAAGTATAAAAGTTTTGAGCACTTCAAGGTAAAGGTTCGTATTATCACTTGAAGTGTGTGGCCATAAATTCAACAAGGACGATGGAGTTTAAAAATCATCAAATAAAAATCTCAATTAAAGAAGTGATTATACATTAATGAGGTGATAAATAACATCCAATCAAGACCCTTTCTACTCCTTTGTATCAACCCATAAGTGGGTTATCCCTCCATTGATCCCATGGTTTCAATGGAAGCGGAAAGTAGACTCATGAGGGAGGAAATGGAGAAGTAAAGAAAACAACAAAAACAAAATGATCACTCCACCGTTGTGTGAATAATTTCACAAGGTTTGGTGTGAATAAATTCACACCTTCATCCAATGGTATCAAAGTGATATGAAGAACAACAAAATAATAGTATAAGAAGAACCTTTATTAAGAAACTAAAGTGAATTGAACAACTTACATGTGAAAGACAAATTTGAGACAACAAAATTGCAGCATAACATTACAATTGAACAAAGCATCCAAGATTCTCAACTCCTCAACCAACACTGCCTTAAATAGGCATTTTGGAAGTCTTGGGTCGATCCTCCAACAGTACAAAGCATACCACTTGATTATGGTAGGCCTAGGGTGGTGGAAAGCTTGTGAACATTAGACTTTTCCACATTTGACCCGAGGTGGCAGCCATCTTTCATCCACCGAACAGAAGTGCTTTTATGACCTTCTAGATGGACTAATCAGAGTGTTCCATAGAAGAATAAAATAGATCCCCAGATGTCTCCTAAGCGTCTGTAAAATTTGGGCCCATTTTGAGTTGTATATTCAGAGATATGATCAGATTAGTGGTCTGTTTTTCTGGGCCGTAGAATCTGGCCCAGAATTTTATTTCTAACTTGGGCCACCTAAATGGACACCATGGAGGAAGAATTAGCATTGGATCATGAATAATGATTTGTTTATATACATGTATTCTAGAATCCCACGAAATTTGGGATTCATTGGGCCTGTATGTTGGGCCCCACCATCTCATCAGTGGGCTGGTTTCCAATCTGTCTTCTCTAGAATTGCTTCCTTTCATCACAAAATATCCCCATCTTCTTCCATGAATTCTCCATTGATCCCTAAATTAAACATGTTCATATTTAAGTTTAGATCAATTTCCAAAAATATAAAATTAAAATATGGATAATTACATTCCTTAAAACCAGATGAATCATTGGGTACTTTAAATGATGTTAAAAAAATGTACCACATAATAGTGCATTTTAAAAGGTATTACAATCATAATGTGAAATGATTTTCAAAGTGTAAAATGCACTAAAATGGTGTTTATTAATAATAAATAACATGAATATTATATATATTAACAATTAATATTAGCCTCATTTATTGGATAATCAGGACTAGAGTCAATATTCTAATTGGAGGAGGTATATATATAATGAAAAGGTGCATATCTGAGTTTCTAGGAAAAACTTCACTACATGTCGTGTTGTTCAGAATAACACATGTTATGTTCCTCAAAAATACATGGTGCTAGGGTTTCATGATATTATAAGTATCACATACCATATGGGACCCCACACATCATGTGACCTAATGTTGGTGACCTAGTGTGTACTCTAGGAGTACATGGACATGGGAACAACCAGGCACATGCCGTGTATTAGCACACATCTAGGGTACACAGACACAGACCAAAGGACATGGGAAGGACCCTGTTCAGAAGGAAATTACATGTACTAGAATATATGGGCATAGGAAAATTTACACGTACATGAATAGGAGAGCGGTTTGGACCCCAAGTGGTTGAGGCACTCCATGTAGTCCCCTTACACGTCATATAGGTATACATGGGTAGTGATTCGTGTATCAGTAAAGACACATCCATGTAGTGGAGTGGGACCACATGTCGTGTGGGTCCCCTTACACTCCATATACCCCTACTTTATTTTTGAGGAAAATTATACCTCTCGTATCTCCTTTGATTGGAATCAGATTTTATCCCATGAGTAGCCTATCCTAAGTGTTTTCCCTTTTAGAACGTGATTGTAGAATTCGTGGTGGCTTCTGAGATATGATTCAAGCTTTTCTGAGTGTGTTTATTCTTTAGAAGATGCTCGACGATGGTAGTGATCAGGCAGGATCACCAGGGATATTTGAGTGGCACCCTCCTACTAGGTAGGGCATGGGTCCTTAATCGACTATTAGAGTGGAACCCTCTTACTGAGTAGGGCATGGGTCCTCTATCTACCATTTGAGTGGCACCCTTCTACAGATATGGGGAATGGGTCCTCTAGCACTTTATTGGAAACCTCCCACTGGGCAAGACATGGGTCATCTATCTACCACAAATTGGCACCCTTCTATTGGTCGGGGTATGGGTTCTATATTGACCACTAGAGTGGAACCCTCCTGCTGGGTAGGATATGAGTCCTCTATCGACTAATAGAGTGGAACCCTCCTATTATAACAGTGAATTGGTCCTTTACATAGATATTTTGGCCCCTAAAATATGTGTCATAGTGATTATGTGTGGATTGACTTGGATACTTCTACTAGATAGATGTTTGAGATGTTGGGAATCATTAATGGACTTCTTGAAACTGATGCCTCTCTTTCTTGGGCTGGGCTGGGAGATGGAGATCCTCTTATCTCTCATTTGGGATTCTTTTTTTGAACATATATATCTATATCCATGTAATTTTATTTTGTTAATATCTTGATTTGGGTTGATTTTTCTATTATTACCATGTCTCTTATTGCTCCCCCTTCACCTTTCAGGGCATCCTACTAGGTATGTATATATTGACCCCTGCATGGGATTTTCCCACATGTGTCATGTCTTATATAGATTATGGATAGGTTAGAGGTGATTATAAAGGAGCATAGACATATATGGTGCATTTGAACATGTATACTGGTAAGAGATTGGAGAGTCAAAAATGGAATCTCTTGGCATTTACTTTTCTAGTTTTTCTAGGTTGGGACATCATTCTATTTGGGTGTGTATTTTTTCATTTTTACTTTCTATTTTACACTATCATACTCTTGTACTCCCTAGAGTTGTTACATGCATGGTCTATTCTCTAGATGTTGTGTCTTTTATTATTATTCCTCTTCACTTCTGCATTGGCATGGTTGGGTGTGTTCATATAGGTATATTAGGCAAAGGCATCCCATATTATTTATGCCTTTTGGAATTGGTCATAACCCTTGGATTATAGTGGCAAGATTGGGGTAGTTATGGCTCAAGCCTCATTGAGTCGGTTCCTAACAAACCACATGAGAAACAATAAAAGAGTGGTATGTACATGTATCAAAAAAAGATTGTGTAATGGTGTAATTAAAAAGAATCATACCTCACACCATTAAAGGGCCATATTGATCATCTTCGATCATCTGTTTATCACCATATAGTTGTTTACCATATCATCCATGTTCCTTGATTCCCTAATGAGATTGCATAATCTGTGGATTCATGGTGTTCCTAGAATCACCTTGGATCACTTGGTTCTATAGATGAAAGTTATTATGGTGAGATCATCCCATCGAGGAATAGGATTTATAAGAAACATGAGATGGATCTCTAGTACTAGAATTTGGATCATTAAAATAATAACATTGAAGATGTTCCATATGATTAAAGTTGTGACAGGATCAAGGTGGTGTTGTAAAATATCACATCTTATGAGAAGTATACCCACATTGAAAACAATCAAGCTTTTTATTGGGTCTTGAAGGAAAATTAACTAATCACATGGTATGATCCTGAGACACTCCACCACCCTAGAAGTAGGTTTCCCTCTTTAACTTATTCCCAAAATTTTAATACCCACATATTCCCATGGTAATAAAAAAACTCCCTCCATTAAAATTTCTATAACTATCACTTTCAATTAACATCGCCCTATTAACCATTTCTATATAGTCTGTAATAAAAATAATGTCTATCTTAGAGAGAATATCCAGTCTCAATCCAAACTCAAAGATGTGTGCTTTCAAGGACGTACTTCCGGAAACTTCCATATCAAATCGGAATAAGTTCATATACTTAGCTTCATATTCTATCACCGATATATTATACTTATTTAGGATGAAAAAATTAGTTGTCCTTGTTATCCTAGATGTGTGGGGATATATTTATTTATTGAATAATTCCTCAAACCCTTCCCACAGTAGTCATTGGTTGGATTTATCTTGGATAGCTAAATCCCACCACTATCAAGAAAGATCCCCCAACATATACATTTCCAACTTTACCTTTAACTCATCCAATGTACCAATAAAATTGAAAATTATGTTCATTTATTTGATCCACACTTCTACCATTTTAGGTTTATAATCCCCTTGAAAAATAGTTGTATTTTGTTTTTGAAACTATGCTGAATTTTACACTTTACATGGTTCAACATTTTGATTTCCTTTGTTGATGGTTTTAAAAGATTGCATGATGCTCTGTACAAGTTGTTGGTTCTCTTGTGCCTCAAGTGAAACCACATTCTCTATAGTCACTTCCTGTTGATTTTTATAGGGTCTACCTAGTTCCATTTTCTATAAGTAGAAAAAAAAACATTATTTAGATCACTCTTTTTAGCAACTAAAGGCTAAGAAAAATTTCAAATTACCATAAGCAGCCAGAAATAATCATTCTTTTGAAAAATAGACCATTTTAACCATTTTCAAAAATCATTAAACAACATATAAACAATGCAGTCCCAGTGTGAAGTCTCACTATAATGTATGTTATTCAACACTCATTGGCTAAACCACTAACAATGAGATGAAAACATAACTAGAAAAGTTTTAGAACACTTTTGTACCCCGACACCCTGGTAACTTATAGTTCAACATAAAAAGGATATCTACATATTTTAATGTTGTACATTTCAAGTTCTGACATTCCTATCTCCTTTATACCATCCTAAGATACAGATAGATTGACCAAGATAGATACCATTTATAACATCCTACCCAAAATCATGGTCTTGAGATGAGATAAATATGCTACTAGCCCTATGTGACATCCACAATACACCAAAGGCTGAAAATAAATGCTAAGAGATTAATAAAAAATTAGGGTATGATTTACCCTATAAATATTAAACAACTTGACAAGATAGAATATAAATATCTAAACCACTATATAATTCATGAGTACCACTAATACAACCCATAGTAAAACAAGTAAAAAAATATCATAGTGACAATAGAAACATGATAAAATAACTGAAAAATCAAAAGGACTACAAGACTAAAGCCAACAAAGACACTAACCCAAATACCATTCAACCAGATCCAAGCTCTAACTCCACCTTCCATTCCCAAGGTATCAATATGAATCACCATAGAAATATGATACCTTTCCCTTTCACGTGTCTCTGTATATGACATCTACAAATGCATTGAAGTTCCCAATAAGGGGGTGATTATAAACTTATTATGCATTCCCCCAAAGACTTCCCAACACTCGCCACTAATATAGAACAAGTAATCAAATTTTATATAAGACATTTAGACAATTGGTAAAATATTTTATTACAAACTACAAGAGAAAACCAAATGATAAAGACTATAAAAAATATTGTTTCCATCCATTTACATTTTTCATAATAATTCCCAGGTTTACACACAAAAACGCATCCACATACAAATAAAACCATACACACAATACAATCAAGATCTATATTACCATTTATGGTTTTACTCCATGACCATAATCCTTCCAACCTTAATGGAGGCACTTCCAAACTTATCTGTCCCCTTGAATAAATTCCAATCCAATTATTCATAATTCCATGACAAATCATTTTTCAAAAAGCAACCTTACTTTTAAAACATTACATAAAATATGTTCGTTTTATCAAAACCATTACATAATTTTAAAATAATTCATTTAAAATTATAAACAAAGAGTAGTTTTCCAAAATCCATTAAATTTTACAAAATTCCCAAAACATTAGACAAACAGGTTTTATTTAGGAAATCACATATTAATACCATGGAAAATCCAAGAAAACCCATTTAAGAAAACTAATCCTTCCAGTTCTAGAATAGTATAAATGAGAGAGAATACACCTATATTGAGTTCAATTTTTTTGTAAAAAGGGTCTATGATGATTCACACTCTATTAATTCTTCCTTTCAATCCTCTAATAAAACCCACAAATATCTCATCAACACAAAACAAAGCACATAGATCCTGGTATTAAAAAACAAGACTAATTTTTATTTCAAATAAAAACATGTAGATCTAATATTATAAGGAAGAAAGTTACCCTAACATTTTTCTTCCACCAATGAATGCTCAAACATCCTTTGGAATTAGAGTTTAGACATGGAAGGTATCTGAAAATTGGATATAGGTTCCATAGAAGTTAAGATAAATGGAATAGTAGTATAAGAGGAACTAAAATTGTTAGATGTACTAAAAATATCTGGTCCTAGGAGATTGATGTTGTAAATTGTAAATTTACATTATGAATTCATCTAGGGGACTCTTATGTTGAAAAACCCGATGCATCAGTTTATTTTTATGGAATAACGATGTATATTTGGTTTACTTCATAAAATTTTTTTCCAAATACCCAGAAAACACATTTATTCCATGAAAGAATTTGCATCCTTTACCCTGATAAATTCATTTTGTAAAACCTATATTTATGACATGAATTTTTCCTTCAAAAAAATCCAATGGCTAGACTCTAGGATATTCTCCTCATTGACCACTAGACACTTCTAGAACACTAACCTAATGACTCAAATCATAAAATGAAAGGTATAAAAATTGGAATTCCTCAAAATAGGGGTGTTAAATTCTCCCCAAAATTGGTCTTTCCATCCTTGTAAAGTAAAAAAACAAAAATTTATTCAGAATACATCGAGCCATTTCTCTTGTATTTCCTTTTCATGCTCCCAGGTCTATTCATGAATTTGACTATGCTACTGTAAAACCTATACCATATTAATGCCTTTCCCATAGAAGATATTTTCTTTCTTATACATAATCTATACTAGCACATAAATCAATGTATCATATGGTTTAAGATCAACATGGTCCCATCAAATCACATTTATAGATTCAGGCTGGTACTTCTTCAATAGAGATATATGAATCACATTATGCACTGAATTGAATAGTGGTGGTAAAGATAATTGATAAGCCACATCACCCACTCATTCAAGTGTGTCAAAAGGGACAATATATAAGGGATAAGACTTTAATTTCTTACCAAAATGATGATTCCCTATTCTTGGAGACATTCTCAAGAAAACATGATTAATCACCTTAAATAATAATGGTCATCAACAATTATCTGCACATGATTTTTGATGACTTTGAGTCATAACCATTCTATTTATAATCATCTAAATATTTTCCATTGTCTCATGCACTAGGATAGGTCCAATGAGTGAATTGTCACCTATTTCCACCCAAAAAAGTGGAGAAAAATAGGGATGACTGTACAATGCTTCAAAAGTATCCATATGTATTGATTACAGATAACTTTTATTATATAAAAACTCCAATAAAAGTATATTATCCTCCCATGAGCCTATAAAATCCATCGCATGAGCTCTCAACATGTCTTCTAACATTTATATCGTCCATTTATATTGTCCATATATTTGAGGATGATAAGTTATGCTCAATGTCAATTTCATTTTGAGTTCTTGTGTAAGGATTTCCAAAATTGAGATGTAAACCTAGGGTCCCAGTCATACATAATCAAAAATGGAATACTATAAATATTTACACATTATCAAATGTATATTTTTTATAATCTTCCATCATATTGGATTCATGAATAGGGATGAAGTGATATTACTTCATGAGCTGGCCCACAATCACCCATATGGTATCGTATTTCCTAGTTGTTCTTAGTTGACCAGTGATAAAATCCATAGCTATTTTCTCTCATTTATACATTGGAATTAGTAAATAATATAGAATAATAGATTTTCTTTGGTGATCTACCTTAAACTGCTGATAGGGGAGGTATCTCAAGAAAAACTCTACCACTTTCTTGTTCATTCCAACCCAACGGAACTATGATCTCGGTGCTTTATACATCTTCTAGATACCAGGATGAACATCCCATCTCAAATAGTGGTAGGAAAAATAATTTTTTCCAAATAGGTTGGAGTAACCACAATAAAATATCTAAAATGTAATAAGGAACTCCTATATATCCTACATCCCTAAATATTCTCCCCACTATTGAGTTTTGACCTTATAGCTAGACACTCATGATCAAATGTATGATCATATTTAACCATATCCAACAAATAAATAATAAAAAAACTAGAAATAAAATGGTAACATTACCTTAATCTGTAAAATAAAGATTAATATTAGTTATAACTAACATTAGCTTCCATTGACCTGAATCTTCTTTAGATAACTGATTATATGACTTCTTACTCAATGCATCTATCATCGAACTCCCTTTACTCGGTGTATACATCAAGTCGAAGTCAAACATCAACTAATATTTCATCCATATACATTTCCTAAGATTCAAATATCATTGTTAGAAAACATGTTTCAAGCTCTTATGATCTATAAACACCATATATTTATTACCAAAAATATAATGACACCAAGTCTTTAAGGAATGAACTATAGCATCCAATTCTAAATCATGTGTTAAGTAAATCCTCTCATGAACCTGTAACTATCATGATCCATAAGCAAAAACATAATCTCCTTTCATAAGAACACAAACAAACCCATATCTTGATGAATCGTAATAGGCTACATACCCATGTCTTGACTCCAACAATGTAAGGATAGGTAATGACATAAATTCAATCATTAACTCTAGGAAATATTTTTGGTACTCATAACTCCATCAAAAATAAATACCCTTACTTGTAAAATTTTTCATTGGTGAGTCAAGAGATGAAAAGTCACGAACAAATCATCAGTGGTATCCTTATAAGCCTAGGAAACTTCTTATCTCAAAACATTCTTTTGTGGTTTCTAAGAGATAAAATCTTATATCTTTTCTAAATCCACTAAAACTAATTTTTCAGAAATTAAATGACTAAGGAAACATACTTATTATATCCAAAAATCACATTTTAAAATTTAGCATAAAGATGATGCTCCCATAAGATACCCAAAACCATAGCCAAGTGTTTATCATGATCAGATTAAGTTCTAGAATATGTCATAATATCATCAATTAACACCATCACAAATGAATCAATATACCTATTAAAAATCTAATTTATCAATTCCATAAACATCATTGGAGAATTTGTAAGACCAAAGGGAATAACCACATATTCATAATGTCCATAAATAATATGAAAAGTTGTTTTGGGGATATCCCCCTTCCTAACTCATAGTTTGTGATATCTCAATTGAAATTCAATCTAATAGAACCATGATTCTCCCCTCAATTGTTCAAGCAAGTCATCAATTCATGGAATAGGATACTGATTCATTATTGTAACTTGGTTGAGCTTCTAATAATCCACACAAATACTAATACTTCCATCTGCCTTATTTACAAAAAAAATCAATGTTGTTCATGGTTGAATGAACCCCTTTATTTCCAACTCTTCCAACTGGACTTTAAATTCCCTAAATTTCATCGGTGTTATCCTATAAGATGTAAGTGAAATAGGACTAGTCCTTGGTAGGAGATCAATCATGAATTACACTTCTATTTCATGTGGTAACCCAGATAAATTTCCTAGAAAGACATCAGGAAATTGGTCAACGATGGGTGGAAATTATCTATTCTTGATTTCATCCAAAAATGATAACATAACCATTTCCAACTGAGTGGATATAGTTCCAACCATTGATACCATAAGTACTTATCCACTTTCACTCACAACCCAATATCCTCTAAAGATATGCATAGCACCATCAGAATATATGAAACTGACTTGTCAGGAATTACAATCGATATGGGCCTTGAATGATGTCAACTAATCCATTCCAAAAATCAGGTTATAGATATACACCTCTAGGACTAAAAAATTCCAACTAACTTATCCATATAGATCATTATAGCACAAATTGTAAACTTAAAGGATCGATACTTCTATTTCCCCAAAGGTGTTTTAAATTTCAAAACATAAGTCATAAAATCAACATGTAACCCTATATGATCAACCACATGATTATTAATAAAATAGTGGGATGAACCTATATCAAACAAAGCTTGCATAAGGGTATAATTCAAAAGAATCATACCCCGCACCATCAAAGGACTATATTCATCATCTGAGATCATCTGTTTGGAATTATATAATTGTTTACCATATCCTCCCTAATCCTTACTTCATTGGTGATATTGAATAACCTGAGGATTCATGGTGTTCCTAGAATCACCTTGGATAGATCAGTTCTATAGAAGAGAGTTACTAGGGTAATATCATCCCATAAAATCATAGGATGTATGAAAAACATGATATAGGTCTCCAATACTAGACTTTAGAGAATTATGACAATAACATTGAAGATAGACCATCTTATTACAATTGTGATAAGATCAATGTGGTATTTTACAATCTATCTTCTTGTGATAAGTATATCCATGTTGAAAATATTGAAGTTTGTATTGGGTCTTAGAGGAATATTAAATGATCCTATGGTCTGATTCTGAGACACTTCACCACCCTCGAATTTGGTTTCCCACTTCTGGTTGTTCCCAGTGTTTGAGTTCCCACCTATTCCCATGGTGATAAACATACTCCCTCCAATAGTATTTCCATAAATATCTCTTTCATCTACCATCACCCTATTCACCATTTCTGTATAGTCTGTAATACAAAGAAATAAAATCTTCGAGTGAATATTTGGTCGCAATCTAGACTCTAAGATGTGTGATTTCAAGAATGCACTAGAGATAACTTCTATAGAAAAGAAGACTAAGTTCATAAACTTAGCTGCATATTCTATCACTGGTATATTCTTCTAATTTAGGCTAAAAAGGTTGATTTTCCTTGTTATCCTAGATTTGTGGGGATATAATTAATTGTTGAAAAATTCCTCAAACTCTTCCCATAGAAAAACCTAGTCATCTTTAACCTGGATAGATAAATCCTACCACTATCAGGAAGGATACTCCAACATATACATTTCCAACATAACCTTTAGCTCGGCTGGTGTACTAAGAAAATCAAAAAAAATTGTTCATTCTATTGATCCACACTTCCACTTTTTCATGTTCAGAATCCCCTTAAAAAACATGTGGATTCTATTTTTGAAATTATACTAAATGGTCCACTTTCCTCGGTTCAATGTTTTTATTTTCTTTTTCAATGTCTTGAAAATATTTTACAATACTTTGTATATGTTGTTGGTTCACCTGTGGATTAGGTGTAACCACATTCTCTACAGCCTCTTCCTATCAATTACTATGAAATCTACCTAGTTCCATTTTCTATAAGGAAAAAAAATATCATTTAGTTCATTATTTATAGAAACTAAATGAATAGAAAAATTCTAAATTACCATAAGAAACCATAAATAATCATTCTTCCCAAATATAGACCATTTTAACCACTTTCAAAAATCACTGAACAATAGATAAACAATGAATTCCTAGTGGAAAGTCTCACTACAATGTATTATTTTCAATTATCATTGGTTAAACCCATGATGATAAGATAAAAACACACTTAAAAGTGTTTTAGAACACTTTTATTCCAGGACACCCTGGTAACTCGACGTTCAACATACAAAGTTTAGCTATGTGTTTTAATGCTATATATTTCAAGTTTCAACATTCCTATCTCTATTATACTATCCCAAGTGACATACAGACCAACCAAGACTGATACCATTTGTAAAATCTCAACCCAACTCATTGTCTTGAGAGGAGGCAAAGATGCTATTAGCCTTAGGTGATATCCCAAAGACACCAAAGGCTGTCAATAAATGTAAAGGTCTTAAGAAATAATTAGGGGATGATTTTCCCTATAAAGATGAAATAACTTGACAAGATGAAATGTAAATATCCAAACCCCTATAAGATGCATGAATACAAATAATATAACCCATAGTAAGACTAGTAAAACAAAAATATCAGAGTGATAATAGAAACATGATAAAATAGCTGAAAAATCCAAATGACTATAGGACCAAATCCAATAGACACTATCCTAGATACCGCCCAAACAGCTCCAGGATCTAACTCCACCCACTATTCACAAGGTATCAAGATTAATTTATAGAGATATATGATATCCTTCTTTTTTCTATGTCTCTATATATTAAATTTGTAAATGAAACAAATTTTCCAAGTAGTGGGTGAGTATAAAATCAATAGGAATTTCTTGACAAATTTCCAACACTCACCACTAAGAAAAAACAATTTATCACATTGTATATAAAACATTTAGACAAGCGTTAAAATATTTTATTACAAACCATAAGAGAAAACTAAATGAGAAAGACCATAAGAAAGCTTGTTTATATCCATTTACATTTTTAATAATCATTCCTGAGTTTACACACACAAAAACATCCACATATATACACACCATACACACAATACACTCAATCTTTGTGTTACCATTGATGGTGGTTCTCCATGACCATAATTCATCCAATGTTGAGCAGGGAACTTATAACCTTATCCATCCCATTGAAATCATACCAACCTAATTATGCCCAATTTCATAAAAAAAATTCCAAAAAATAACCTTTTTTGAAAACATTTCATCAAATATTTTTCTTACATAAAAACCATTCTATAATTTTAAAATTTTCCTTTTAAAATTATAAACAAAGAGGGGTTTTCCAAAACTCATGAAAATTTCCATAATTCCCAAAACACAATTCAAACTGGTTTCCTTTATGAACTCACACAAAAAATAACAAAGAGAATCCAATAAAATACATTTAAGAAAACTAAGCCTTATAGTTCTTGAATAGTGTAAATGATAGAGAATCCACCTTCCTTGAATTCAATTGATTGGCACAAATGGTGTACGACGATTTAAACTCCATTAATTTTTCCTTCCAATCCTCTAATAAAACCCAAAAATATATCACCAATAAAAAACCAAACACATAGATCTCGATATTCCAATATTGGTCTATGGTTTCATTCAATAAAAACATGGATATCCATTATGAGAAGGAATAATGAGACCCTAACCTTTTACTTACACTATTAAATGATCAAAGATCCATTAGAATGATGGTTTGTATGTATAAGGTCTCTAAAAATAACATATGGGTGTCGTAGAAGCTAGGATGAATGAAATAGTCACATGATAGGAATTAGAATCACTGGTCATACTAAAATTGTCTAGGCCTGAGAGATTCACAACAAAAATTTGGAATTTACATCATGAATTCGTTGAGGAGACTCTTATGACAAAAAACACATTGCATCGGTTTATTTTTTTAGAATAAATGATTTTATGGCTTAAATTTGGTTTACATCATAAATTGTCTCGACCAAAAACATAATGAACACATTTATTCCTTGAAGGAATTTATAACCTTCACCCCAGTAAATTCACATCATAAAACCAACATTTACAACATGAATTTTCCCTGTAGAAATTTCTAGCAGTCAAACTCCAGGCTATTCTCCTATTTAAACACTATACACTTCCAGAAAACTAACCTAATGAATTAAAACATAAAATAAGAAACATAAAAAATGGAATAACTCAAATCGAGGGTGTTACATCCATCTATAAAGTGTTATCATGGAATACACATTTTGGGTTTCCTTGTTACTTCATGTGCTGATTTTTGAACTAGAATATATTCCAATAATAATCTCAATTAATTCTTCTCATTATTGAAAATCATCCTAAAATATCTTCAAAAAAATCTACAAAAATAATGGATTCTTCTTTTACAAAATATATCCAATAAAATTCATAGCTTAAATTATCCACAATTGTATAAAATATATAGAAAATAGATAAGGTGAAGAATTCATTTCATTTCTGCTTGATAGAATCAATAAAATCCTATACATATTCCATTTGAATACATACACACCTGTAGTAGATCATTCCTTCTTTAATATCACTCAAAAAATCCTGAATCATAATAATTTTAATATTTGATGAATGGATAAACTTCATTGTATTTCTATTTTCATTATTCATGAAAACTCATGAAACACATTTTCTTGAGCAAGGAATATATACAGTGGATATTATCCTTCAATATTCCTCAAAATAGAATCAAATCATGGTTTAAATAAGCTTCATGATGTTTTTATCTTGAACACACAACACAAATATCATCATATTTGATTTTCTGCTTCATAATAAGCATTATAGAAATTTGGTGTTTTCACCCAAGAAGTAAGGGAAATTTAATTCCATGAATTTCCACATCGCATACATAGACTTGACTACGTAATTAATTCCCTTAAATAGGCTCAAATTCACTTAATTGGCCCATATTTTCATATTTAGGTTTGTCTATACAGCACCAATTTAAGTCTCTACATTCGGATACATGAAACTTCATTTAGGTACGTGATTCCTAAATTCTGATATGTGATAGTATTTGGATACATGAAATCCATTTGTGGCTGATTAGGATACATCATTGAATTCACATATTTAAATCTTCATTTATGAATCTATTTTTATACATGGTTACTTTAGATATGTGGAGTCACCTATGTTTCTGGAATTCACATACATGTCCATTTGGGTTTGTAGAACTTTGCATATGTAGAGCCTAGAATTAGGTAGATTTTTTTAGATTACCTTTATCTCAAACCAATTATCCTCCAATACATCTATAGACATTCTCAACCACTTATAAACACTTCAAAAGTCCTTTGGTAATTTATGAAACTTTCTCAAACACTTAAAAATGATTCTCAAGAACTCTGTAGTAAATAAAACAATCCTCTTTGAGTTCTTCAATATCATGTGTTTCACTTATAATTTTAGTTATCCAAAAAATTAAACCAAGTGTTTTTCATCATGGTTTACAATATCCTTCATGAATAGGTACATAGGCATAGAATATCCATAGATCTAGAACTTTAATCTCCCATTAAGATGGCTTCCTCTCCAAACTTTGAATTTATTTTCTTCATTTGAACTACATCTCGATATGTTTTTTACCCACAATAGATCAATAGATAATTTCATCTTCATGTTAATTGAATTCATGAATTTTTGTAGACAATATTCAACTACTTTAGTACTTGTCTAATACATGAAGGTCAACTCAACAATCATTTGGTGTATTAGGCTACTACTCAAAAAAAATTAGAATCAGTTCTCTCCTTATTTTACTTATAGTATATTAGACCAAATTTTTATTTCCAATAGTGGTACCATAATTCTACTTTTCCCACAATTCATGAGAAGCACCTTCAAACTCCATTTAATTGGTGGATACACATTCCATCCCCCAAATTATTCATGTATATATTGACTTCCTTTATATTGACAACAAATAAAATCTAAATACAATTAAAGCTCCTTCAAATCCAAGATTGCTTAAATCTCCCCTTTTGAATTTGTTTTTAATTCAAAAATACTTATTAATTCAATATATTACACCCCCTAATTGACAAGAAATGAATAGGGTAAGATAATATCCCCCCTTTTGTCACAATAGGATCATGTTTCAATATTTTATTCCTAATCAATGTTTGATGCCACTTAAAATACCAATTGAAATGTAATGGAATACTCTTTATTAAATTAATCTCCCTAATATGATTTTTATCCATACAGATTTCAAAAAAATATTATGGATCCTAAAATTTTTTACTTGAGTAAAGGGTGTATTTTTAGATACTAATTAAAACTTATAAAGACCGATACCATTTGATAATAAAAAATACTTCTCACAACACGGTACGCCATTTTTAAATTATCCAACATCTTTGTAAATTCCATGAGAGAAGCAATTCAACTTGTGTCATAGCTCACCATTTTCAAGTGGCTATCAGAAATGAAGATCAGTATAGAATCATCAGAAATCATTTGGCATCACATATTCCTTAGTAGTGTGTTATTAATCAACCAACTCAAAATCTACATAGGAAAACCCAATGTGTAAAACATAAGTGATTAGTTTAGAAAACAAAGTTATCTATAATCTAACAACTATGTGATACCAACTCAGAATTTCAGTTCATTATGGATTTATAAACATATTTTTAAAATTATTTAATAACTTAAACTTCACTTGAACAAACACATCAAAAGGTTTCAAGTGAAAGTATGTTTTATTCCCTATTTTATTAGATAATCACTCTCCCTTGATAAAAAAAATGTAAATGAAGATAAGGTTAAGAGGGTGAAGACAATACCTCAAACTTCAGTTTTCTTCAAAAAATTCAAAATTTCATATTTAGAAGAAATGCATATATCTCTAGTAGATTGGCTTATTTTAGCAGATCCCCTTGATGGATTCTTCCCATACAACTTCACCTTCAATACCTCAACATTCAAGAACCTTTAGATTGATTGGGGAATATGGTGGATCTTTGAATAGCACTTCAGATTGAGTATGAGGGTTGAGACATATTTCCCAACACATAACATTCAGCTATAGTTCTCTATATTTTTTTACCCTTATATTTATAGGGCTATTCATATTTGAGAATCATGGACTTATTTACCTTTTTATTTTGTTCCTTAACTAAAATGGGATTTTTTCACGAGCTAGAAAATCATTTTCACTTTTTGATGTTTTCTATAACCTCATTACTTATTTCAGATGATCGATTCATATGATCAAAATAACTTTTTTTTCATAAATCTTCTTTTTTTGTGTGGACTTCTTCTTTGTAGCAATAGATTTTTCACTAAAGACTAATGGTATTTTTACTTTTTCTGTATTGAGATTATTTTTACCAGGAAAACTTGTCATGAAATTTTTAGATACATGGATTTCTCTATTGCACCTTCCACACACACCTTCATAAAATTTTTCCTTAACCTTTTTGGGAAGCATCTCAATATCACCATCAATGATTTTCTCCATTATACCAATATTATTGTGCATCTCCTTGATTGAATTCTTTCTTATTTTCAAATTACTTTCTTTAGAAAATTTTTTCATGAATTTCTTACAATGGTCCATGATATGTCCTCTTTTTCCATAATAGAATTATATTTTTATATATAGTGTGACACCCCTTTTAATAAGAGTTCTATATTTATTCTTTATTTCTTTTATCCTAGAGAATTGAACATCCTCCCGAGACTTCTTTGACATCTTGG
Organism: Viscum album; assembly: GCA_963277665.1. Taxonomy (NCBI): domain Eukaryota; kingdom Viridiplantae; phylum Streptophyta; class Magnoliopsida; order Santalales; family Viscaceae; genus Viscum; species Viscum album. The sequence continues at coordinate 1,818,608,245 of OY728156.1, forward strand.
GTGATATATTCTTTACCAAGGCAGACTTGTCCTTATTTACATTATTCATTTTAATGTGTTGTTTTAGTTTATTTCTTTCAACATCATAAGTGATGATACTAGTTGAATCATACCATGATTTATCATAAATGTGTCTAAAAAGGTTAAAAAAACTCACAGTAGTGGTTCAAGTATTCAAAAATGTTTCTGGAAGAAAAATTTCCTCCATTTTATGAAGTCTTCTTCTTTTATATAGTAGGTTTGTTTTCACTTTCATATTTTCTCCTCTACCTATAGGACTTATTTTACTTACGCATGTTTATGTGTTATGACAAAAATCTATGACCATATACTCGAACCTCTAGCAGTACCAATAGTGTCCCACAAATATCCTTCTTTGTCTTGTAGGCACAATCTATCCATATTTATAAGATTTCTATTTTTAGACCTTTTCACCCACTTTTTGAGGTTGGTTTAGGGAGATCATACTCTTGGACTTACTCACTTACACCCTTAATATACTGTTGTGTTGCCTAGTTTTATTCCCCTTCCATGTTTGTATAGGTTTTTTCTTTTTCCTTGCACTTCCATAAATTCTAAATTTAGTGCAAGTAAATTTATCTTTGTTAGCTACCTTTTTCCATAAGATATATGTAGAGTCTTATACACATTATATCATGCTATTTGAGCCACCACTATGAGCCTCACTTACTAAGTATGTGTAGAAACACATATTTTATCAATTGGTCTTGAGGTTTCAGTTTTTTCCACTTCAATATTTTTTAACTTTAATTCCATATAAAGGAACTTTATGTTGAATGTGTATTTATCATCCTCCAAATATCTTAGTCTCCCATCCCAATAACTTTCTATATTAATAATTAAAACCTCATGAATTTTCCTTGTATCCACTAGTAAACTATCTAACTCTTTCACCCTTTTTTATTTTACTTCCATTTAGGCATACATGGCCTCCATAGGGACTTTATATAAGTTCTACAATGCATGAAAAACTCCAGTCATAACAACCATAAACACTTCCTTATAAAAAATATTCTTTTTAGCTTTTAATCATTTAGAGAAATTTTTCCATTTCAAAGTGAGGTAATTTCTTCCTTATCTTCCACTATTTTTGAGAGGGTGTTGCATATTCCAATCTACTTTTATAATACATCCTCCATAACATCAACTTATTTCATTAGTTATGTTTTTTCATAAAATAGTTCCTTGTAAAACCAAGTATATATACAATAACTTTATCAAGAAATTTATTTAGATAAAATTCAACACGATGGTAGAAGTATTCAACTATTTTGATCTCTTCGTACTCTCTACAACTATTTGAATCATCAAGAGGATCATTATAAAAATATTCAATAGAATATCACTTACCACTTTTTTCAACTTTAAAAAGTGGTTTATCCCTTTATATCCTAATAATTTTTCTTTTCTTTTTTTCCTCTTTCTTTAACCTATTTTTTACTTTCTAGGATGAAATATCTATTTTTTTTAATAGGTGTATAGAAGAGATTATTGATCTGAGAATCTTCTTCAAGAATCTCAAATATTCACTTACTACGGATCTTTTTAGTGGGAACCTAGATTTATTTGATACTAATTAAAATTCATAGAGGGCTAATGGACCACTGATAGGGGAGGGGTGAATCAGTGTTCACTTAAAATTTTTATGAATTCTTTTTTTAAATTAAAATCCAAGACTTATTCAATCTTGATTTACTCTATATTATATCACATAGACATACTCGGATAATGCGTAAAATAAAGTCATAAGAACATGGGTATTTTTATAAGGTTTTATACTAAGACTTGATTTTTTTCTATGATTGGTTATTCACCAAAATCATAGATTCTCCATTATAATAAATTTCATTCAATTACAAGTAGAGGGTGAGTCATACACCAATACCAGATAAGAGTCTTACTAATCTTCTCTTAGTTAGTCTCACCATCCACTTTGACAACATCTCACATGACTTCACTTTCTAGCTTCCAACTAGACTTCTTTAACAGATTCATATTTTATTCAGAAAGTCACATGGTGATCTCCCAATATACCCTGAGTCACATATGTAACATCCCGAGTTTTAGAAAAAAATTATTATTTAATTAATTATTAGTTTTTATTTTAGTTAAACAATAATTCAATATTATTAATTAGAATAAAAAAATATTAATGGGTAATTGAATTATCAATAAATAAATTATAATTATAATTCATCAATTATGATTTTTAAATAATTTTATAATTTTAAAATAAATAATAATTTTCAAGAAATTATATTTAATATTAAATTTCAAATACTACTTTTACAAATGTGGTAATATATTAATGTTTTATTTTATGTGGTTTGAATATTAATAAATTTTCATAAAACAAAAGAAATTATTTATAAAATTTCAAAGTATGAATTATAAGATAATATATAAGTGTTATTTTGAAATTATAAATAATTATTTCATTTAATAATAATAACAGCATAATAGATGAAATGATTAAAATATTTATTTCACTCAATAAAACATGTTTTAATCATTTTAAAGATGATTTTTATTAATATTAAGTGATATTTATGACACATAAAAATTATAAAAAAAACAATATTTTATTTTGAAGTGTTTTATAAATTAATTTTAATAAAATATGAATTATGAACGTATAATTATTAATACTATTTTTAATCATAAATTTTTAAAATTTAATACGATATATATATATATCGAGTATTATTAAAACAAAACAATGAAAATAAGTTTAAAAAAATTAAAATGAAATGATATAAAAAAAGAAATGAAAACCAAGTTAGATGGAAATTGGGACTCGCGTGAGTCTAGGGTTCAACCACGAGTTGGATACCTCTAAGGGATTCAACATTCAGAAAGGTGGTCGAGGTCGTGAGGTGTTGCGAGCCCATAGAATATTGAACCAGGCTGGGGTAGAAATCGAGGCTCCAACGAGGGTTTACACCAGGTCAAACCAGTCGTGATGGCTTCAATGTCGCAGATCAGTTGTAGTCTGAGGTCAGGGCTGGCGAGGCCAGATGATTATAAATCTGATTTCAACTGAGGGCTTCGGTTCCAGTTTCAAATTGTGAAGTCAAGCTCGAGGTTTGGATGCGGTTAGGGTTTCAATATTCGGATTGGTATTTTTATCTTGCTTCTATTATCCGTATCTCATTTTAGATTTGTTTTCAAGTGTAATAAATACATAATCATCATTTTCTTCATTTTTCTTCTTAACTAATATCAATGTCCTCCAATCATAGATTTTTAGATCTGTAAGTTGGATTAATTTATTTAATTATTGATATTCAAATCTTATCTGATATCATCTATTAATTTCATCATCTTTACTCTTCTCAATTTTTCTTCTTTGAATGATGTTTGTTGTCATTTTCTTATGTGTGTGTTTTTTTGTTGTGTATCGAACCAATTTTCCTTTGTTTTCCATCATTTTTCATATCATTTTGTTATAATTCATTTTCAAATCAGTTTGTTGTGTTTTGTAAATATGATTTTGAGGAAAATAAAAAATCTAATTTATTACTCTTATCTATATGAAATGAATGCAGTTTGGATTCTTGTTTGTGTTTGAATAGATCCATGATACTGCCATTTAATTTCAGGATGATTTGAATTAAATTTGAAGTGTGATTACTTCTACATAAAGTAGCATTCCTCCATCTTTTTTTATGGTTTCTTGGTGAGTAAGAGTTTGGAAAGTAAGTTTTTAGAGGAGAGGTATGATCCATATTTTCCTTTGTTTTCTATAACTTTTTATTAAGATAAAATTCACTATGAGAGAGAGAGAAATTAGAGTCCGAAGAGTATACCAAAGTAGAAGAAGACTCTGTAAAAACATGTAAGGGAGAAATATTTATTTTCAATCTTTTGATTATTTTGAAATCATATTTCATAAGAGATTGTTTAAATTTATTTTCAAACATTTCTATTCTTTAAATTTTAATAGTATGTGATTTTGTTGTGTAAAGATAATTCTATTTTTAATAATTTTAATCTTCTGATTCTAAGGGTTTGTTATTGTTAATCAAATTATCAGTATTTTACAAATATGTATATATATGTGTGTGTGTAAATATATGTATTTATATATATGACTATTTATTTTTTAATATTTATAAGGTAAAATAGTACTTAGAATTTATAATTTGTTTGGGTTCTTTAAATTCTGTAAAGAATTATTATCAATAAATTTATTTGATTTATTTTAGTTTATTTATTTTAAAATCATGATTTTAGTTTTACAGTTTAGCATAAGATAATTTTATTGATTGTATATCTTTTTTATTTCAGTGAATATTTTGATTTTACATTGGAAAGGGGAATTATTTTGGTGTTTATATTCTTGAAAAAATGTTTTGAAAATTATATTTCATTCAAATAAAAATAATTGCCTTTGATTAATTATTTAATTGAGATTATGTTATTGCAAGTGATTATGTTTTCATTATGAAAAGACTTATATTGTTTTATATTAATAACAACATCATGTAGATATATGTATATTAAGAAGTTATTTTCAAGTATTTTTTTATTAAGGGATTAAATATTTTTTTTATTTAAGTCGATTTCATATTATCAAAATCGATTTGTCTGTATTTGAAATATAAAAGTCCATGTGTAATTTCTAACAATAATAGTTATTTTTGAAACTGAAGACATCGCTTTGTGTGTGTGTGTAAATCATTTATATGCTCATGAAAGTAAATTACCTTATAATATATTACCATTACCTATAATATGTGACACGTCATGTATGTATCAATGTTTTTCATTAATAAATGTATATTTTATGAATATAAATTCTTTTTTGTTGATGTTGATGGAAAATGAGAATGGAAACTCTTTTCATCATGAAAAGATAAGTTGGCAAGAGATTTGATTATTTCAAATCTTGAAAATGTATTGTTGAGAAAGTATATATATATATATTGGTATATGTATTTATATATATATAATAATGTATTTAAAATGTTTTCATGTCTTTAAAGTAGAACTTCAGTGGAATTTTATGTATATATATATAAGAAAACTTAAAAAAATTTATAAAAAATGGTGCTTGAACATTGTAAATATGGTAGGGAACTGGGGAGTGAACCCAATCCCTCAATAAGTGGGTAGGCCCAAGATAGCCTTAAATTTTTCAAGTTGCTACAAGCCATAATGTTTTGTTTTCGAAATCTTGTGTGGTGTTTTCTAAAAAATCACTGGATTACTTTTGAAGTGATTTTTGTACGTAAGTAATTTCAAAAGTGGTATATTATTTTAAACATAAGTAAATTCAATTAAGTTTTTCAAAGGGTGTTTTGAAAAGTATTTTTATCTTATCTTCAAAGGAATTTATCAAAGTTATTTTTATAGAAATATTTTCTAAAAAGTATTTAAACAACTTCAAAACTTATTACTGGTCAATTGAATGATCACCCTTCATTTTAAAATGATTTTCCACAGGTATCTTAGAAGTTTAATTATAGATGTCATCGCTTTGGGTGTTAGCGCGCGCAGAATCATAGAGGACAGTTGTTTATTTTTGTTCAACTCTGATAAATGTAAGGTGTTTGTCTAATCCTTCATAACCTATATCGGTAAAAGGTCCTCATTTGTGTAATTTTTTGTGTAATTTTTCAATTTATTTTATAAAAAATATTACACAATATTTTTAAGCACTGAGTCTAGAAGAGCAGGCTCGGAGCGTTATAATTGGTATTAGAGGAATGGTCTAGACAACATTGGAGATTAAATATTTTATTTTGAGGAAAATAAAATATACACGTTAGATTTTTTTTAGATAGATAAATCCCCTTAGAAATTCTTTAATTTTGAAGATGGAAATTCATAATTTTCTCAAGTCTGAAAAACGAATTGTGAGGGCACAATTCATTTTAAGGGGGGTAAAATGTAACATCCAGAGTTTTAGAAAAAAATTATTATTTAATTAATTATTAGTTTTTTTAGTTAAACAATAATTCAATATTATTAATTATAATAAAAAAAATTATGAAAGGGTAATTGAATTATCAATAAATAAATTATAATGATAATTCATAAATTATTATTTTTAAATAATTTAATAATTTTAAAATAAATAATTATTTTCAAGAAATGATATTTAATATTAAATTTTAAATACTACTTTTACAAATGTGGTTTTATATTAATGTTTTATTTTATTTTGTTTTAACATTGATAAATTTTCATAAAACAAAAGAAATAATTTATAAAATTTCAAAGTATGAATTATAAGATAATATATAAGTGTTATTTTGAAATTATAAATAATTATTTCATTTAAGAATAATAATAACATAATCAATGAAATGATGAAAATATTTATTTCACAAAATAAAACATGTTTTAATCATTTTAAAGATGATTTTTATTAATATTAATTTATGTTTATGACACATAAAAATTATAAAAAAACAATATTTTATTTTTAAGTGTTTTATAAATTAATTTTAATAAAATATGAATTATGAACATATAATTATTAATACTATTTTTAATCATAATTTTTTAAAATTTAATATGATATATATATATATATATATATCTAGGATTATTAAAACAAAACAATGAAAATAAGTTTAAAAAAATGAAAATGAAATGATATAAAAAAAGAAATGAAAACCGGGTTAGATGGAAATCAGGACTCAGGTGATTCTAGGGTTCGACTGCGGGTTGGATGCCACTGAGGGTTTCAACCTTCAGAAAGGAGGTCGAGGTTGTGAGGTGTTGTGAGTCCATAGGAGATCGAACCAGGCCAAGGTAGAAATCAAGGCTTCGATGAGGGTTCACACCGGGTCAAGCCAGTCGTGATGGATTTAATGTCGGAGATCAGTTGTAGTCTGAGGTCGGGGCCAGTGAGGCTAAACGATTGTAAATCAGATTTCAAATGAGGGATTCGATTTTGATTTCAAATTGTGAAGTCAAGCTCGAGGTTTGGATGCGGTTGGGGTTTCAATATTCAGATTGGTATGTTTATCTTACTTTTGTTATTTGGATCTCATCTTTAGATTTGTTTTCAGGTGTAATAAATAAATAATCATCGTTTTCTTCATTTTTCTTCTTAATAGATATCAATATCCTCCAATCATGGATTTTTAGATCTAAAAGTTGGATTAATTTATTTAATTATTAATATTAAAATATTATCTGATATCACCTATTAATTTCATTATCTTTCCTCTTATCAATTTTTATTCTTTGAATGATTTTTGATATCATTTTTTATGTGTATGTTTTTGTGAGGCATATTGAACCAAATTTCCTTTGTTTTCCATCATTTTGTATATCATTTTTTTATAAGTCATTTTCAAATCAATTTGTTGTGTTGTGAAAATCAGAGTTTGAGGAAAACAACAAATCTAATTTATTACTCTTATCTATATACAATTAATATAATTTGGTTTCCTATTTGTGTTTGAATAGATCCACGATACTGTCATTTAATTTTGGGATTATTTGAATTAAATTTGAATTGTGATTACTGCCATATAAAGAAGCATGCCTCCATCTTTTTTTGGGTTTCTCGGTGAGTAAGAGTTTATAAATGAAGTTTTTAGAGGAGAGGTTTGATCCATGTTTTCCTTTGTTTTTTGTAACTTTATATTAAGATAAAATCCACTATGAGAGAGAGAGAGAGTAATTAGAGTCTGAAGAGTATACCAAAGTTTAAGAAGAATCTACAAAAACATGAATGGGAGAAATATTTATTTTTAATCTTTTGATTATTTTGAAATCTTATTTCTGTAAGAGATAGTTTAAATTTATTTTCAGACATTTCTATTCTTTAAAGTTTAATAGAATGGGATTTTTTTTGTATAAAGAGAATTATATTTTTAATAATATTAATATTATTATGCTAAGGGTTTATTATTGTTAAGAAAATTATTTTTGTTTTACAAATATGTACATATATATGTGTAAATATATGTATTTACATATATGACTATTTATTTTTCAATATTTATAAGTTAAGAGAGTAATTAGAATTTATTATGTGTTTGGGTTATTTAAATTCTGTAAGGAATTATTATAAATAAATTTATTTTATTTATTTTAGTTTATTTATTTCAATCATGATGTTAGTTTTATGGTTTAGCGTAAGATAATTTTATTGATTATATATCTTTTTTATTTCAATGCATATTTTGATTTTAAATTGGAAAGGGGAATTATTTTAGTGTTTATATTCTTGAAAACATATTTGGAAAATTATATTTCATTAAAATGAAAATAATTATCTTTGATTAATTATTTAATTGATATTATTTTATTGCAAGTGATTATGTTTTAATTATGAAAAGACTTATATTATTTTATAATAATAACAACATCATGTAGATATTTGTATATTAAGAAGTTGTTTTCAAGTATTTTTTTATTAAGGGATTGAAGATTGTTTTTATTTAAGTCAATTTCATATTATCAAAATCGATTTGTATGTATTTGAAATATAAAAGTCCATGTGTAATTTCTAACAATAATAGTTAGTTTTGAAACTGAATACATCGCTTTATGTGTGTGTAAATCATTTATACACTCATAAAAGTCAATTACCACATAAGATATTACCATTACCTATAATATTTGAAACATCATGCATGTATCAGTTTTTTCATTAATAAATGTATGTTTTATGAATAAACATTCTTTTGTATTCGTGCTAATGGAAACTGAGAATGGAAACTGTTTTCATCATGCAAATATAAGTCGATAAGAGATTTGATTATTTCGAATCTTACAAATGTATTATTGATAAAGTATATATATATGTGGGTATATGTATTTATATATATATATATAATTATGTATTAAAAAAATCATGTCTTTAAAGTATAACTCCATTGGAAATTTATGTATATATATATAAGCAAGCTTAAATTTTTTTATAAAAATTGGTGCTTGAACATTGTAAATATGGTAGGGAACTAGGGAGTGAACCCAATCCCTCGACAAGTGGGTAGTCTCAAGATAGACTTTAATGTTTCAAGTTACTACAAGCCACAATGTTTTGTTTTCAAAAGCTTGCATAGTGTTTTCTAAAAAAATCATGGGATTAATTTTAAAGTGATTTTTGTACGTAAGTAATTTAAAAAGTGGTATATTATTTTAAACATATGTAATTTCAATTAAGTTTTTCAAAGGGTGTTTTGAAAAGTATTTTTATGTTATCTTCAAAGTAATTTATCAAAGTTGTTTTCAAAGAAATATTTTCTAAAAAGTATTTAAACAACTTCAAAACTCTTTACAGGGAAATTGAATGCTCACACATCATTTTAAAATTATTTTTCATAGGTATATTAGAAGTTTAATTATATATGTCATCACTTTTACAGTTAGAATGTATGAAATCATAGAGGACAGTTGTTTTATTTTTGTTCAACTTTGATAAATTTAAGGTGCTTACCTAATCCTCCAAAACTTAGACCAGTAAAAGGTCCTCATTTGTGTAATCTATTGTGTAATTGTTCAGTTTACTTTATAAAAAAATTATTGCACATCATTTTAAAGCACTGAGTTTGGAAGAGCAGGCTCGGTGCATTATGACATAGGTTATATGGATTCGCACCATATATATGAAAGTGTTTTTTAGGCACATATTTGGAAGTAAATCACCAGTTCAACATAGAATGTGTTTGTATCAATGAAATTGATATTATTCAACTCATAGTATAGTATTCGAATGCATTCAGACCTTCAAGATAGACTATATGCAACTCGGTCTCCACCAAAACTTAGCTTCATAGTTCTTTAACTAAATTTTGTCACCTAACTATCTAACTTTATGAGATCTTGTGACCTTTAAACCCAATAGCACCACATTTCTTCAAGTGACTCGACTACTCATAAATAAACAAAATGATATCTGTAAGTCATACTTGCTTAGAATATTCTTCTAAAGATTTTGAAACTAAGGATTTTTTAGGATCTTATTCTTATCGCTTCTATTGAAATACCTAGATGCTCACAACTTCTCATTATAGTATCATCTTCCTTCTCCTTATTCCTCACTACAACATGTAGTGGATACTTCCGCTTCTTACTCTTTGAGAGATGTTATTCAAATATTACCTAGAAACACATCTCTTGAATTCTCAACTTTTCACCTCATGACAGTAGCATAGGGTTTTTTTTGTATTTATTCCTCCTCAATATTCTCATTCACAAGTGGTATCATTTAAGTGCATTAAATTTTTTTCCATCAAAATCAGAAACCTTAAAAATAAAATCAATGGGGATTCTCTCTATAATCCATAAATATCCATCATGGAATTCTGATTTTTAGTTCCTACATTACTTAATGCATTAATTTTTGAACTCATGGGATATTCTCAGTGTGCCCCCATTTAATGCTTCTCATTCTTGAAACTCAACCTAAAATATCTTCACAAAAAATCTACAATAGTCATAGATTATTCTTATCCAAAATATCTCCAATAAAATTTTTATCTTAGATTTTCCATAATTGTATAAAATATATAATAAACATATATGGTGTGGAATTCATTTAATTTAATCTTTAGAGATTTAGTGAAATCCGGTACAAATTCTGGTTGAATCTATACACCTGTAGTAGCTCAGTCCTTATTTAATCTCACTCAAATAGCCTCAGGTCACAAAATGATTAAGATTTGATGAACATTAAAGCTTTATTTTATTTTCATCTATATTATTCTTGAAAAATCTTGAAACTTATTTTCATCACCAAGGAATATATGTAATGGATTTACCCCTTTGGTCTTCCCCAAAACATTCTCAGATCATGGATTAAATAATATTCATGATTTTTTTATATTGAATTCACAACACAAGCATCAATACATTTTATTTCCTTCTTCAGAATAATAATTCTAGAAATTTTTTATTTTCCACCCCATACATAATGGAAATTCTATTCCATGAATTTCCACTTTGCATGCGTAGACTAGGCTATATGATGGATTCCATTACATCAACTCAAATTCACTTACATGGTTTTAATTTTCATACATGGGTTCAGCTATGAAACATTCAGCTACATATATAGATTTAGCTACATGAAACTTCATTTGGGTATGTGATTATTGATTTCTGATACATAGAATCATTTGGCTACATGAAATGTGTACATAGGTTATTTAGCTACATTATTGAGTTTGTGTACATCAATCTTCACGCATGAAAATATTTGTATATGTGGTGAATTCTGATATGTGGATTCACCTATGTTTCTAGAATTCATGTATATGTTCAATCACATACATGGTACTTTATATACATAGAACCTATACTTAGACAGGTTTTTTCAAATTTCCTTTAATTTAGACTAGGGCCCCTTCAATATGGATCCAACCATTCTTAGATACTCATAATCACTTTAACACCTTTGGAAATTTATGAAACATTTTTAAACACTTAAAAGTGATTACTAATAACTCTACAGTAAATAAAACACTCCTCATTGAGTTCTTCAATATCTCACACTGTACTTCTGAGTACAATCAACCTTAAACTTCATTTGAGTGTGTTTCCTCATGGTATACAGTAGCCTTCATGCATAAGTACATAGGGATGGAATCTACAAAACTATATAATTTTAATCTCCTATTAATCTAGATTTGTATCCAAACTTTAAATCTATTTTCTTCATTTAAACTATAGATATATAATTTGTTTACCCATAATAGATTAGTATTCATCTTCCTCTTCATATTTCTCTACTTCTTAAACTATTTTAGACAATACTCAACCACTTTACTACTTATCTAAGTCATAAATATCATCTAAATAATCATCTAATGTATTAGACTCTTACTCAAATATATCCAACCATATATTTAAGTAGCAGTAGTTCTCTCATTATTTCATTTCCTGATTATGAGACTCTCGTTTTATTTCCAATAGAATCACCATATTTCTCATTTGCCCATAATTTATAAGCAACGCCTTCAACCTCCATTTAATGGGTGGATACACATTCCATCACCTAACTTATCCAAGCATACATTGACTTCATTTATATTGACAATAAATACAATCTAAATACAATATAAGTTCCTTAAAATCTAGGATCACTTCAATATCCCCCTTTAGATTTTTTTTTCAATTCAAAAATACTTCTTAAGTCAAAATATTTCTCCCTCTGATTGATAATTAATGCAAAGAGTAAGATACCCCCCCGACATAGTAGATTCATGTTTCAAGATCTTCTTCCTAATCAATACTTGATACCACATGAAATACCAATTAGAATATAAGGAAGGAATCTTCTTTAAATTCCCCTCCCTCTTATGATTTTCATCTGTGTGGATTCCAACAACATATTCTCCCCTTATGGATCCTAAAATGTTCTACTTGAGAAAAGGGAATATTTTTTAAATACCAATTGAAAATTATAAATCCTAATATAGTTTTTGAATAAAAAAACTTCTCAAAACATGGTATACCCTTCCTTGGTTATCCTATATCTATAGAAATTCCATGAGAGAAGGAATTTATCTTGTGTCATGGATCACTGGTTTCAATTGAATATCAAAAATGATGATCAACATAGCATCATCAGAATTCATGTGGCATCACATATTCCTTAGTAGTGTTTCATAAATCAAACAACTCAAATTACACATGAGAACAATCATTATGGATAACATGAGTGATTAATTTAGACAATAAAGTTTTCTATAATCAAACTACTATGTGATACCAACTTAGATTTTTAGTTATTTTTTGATTTATAAAAATATTTTTAGAATTATTTAATAACCTAAACTTCACTTGAATAAACACATCAAAAGGTTTCAAGTTCAAGTATGTTTCTTTATCTATTTTATAATATAATCACTCCCCCTTGATAAAACAAAAAATATAATAAAGACAAGGTTAAGAGAGTGAATATCATACCTAAAACTTCAATTTTCTTTAAATATATCCAGAATTGTAAATTAAGTATAAATGCATATATATTTGTAAAATTGGATTCTTTCAATGGGTCCCCATATAGGGATTCTTCCCATATAACTTCACATTCAATCCTTGTAACATTCAAGAACCTTAATATTAATTAAGTAATAAGGTTTATATTTGAATGGAACCTCATCTTGAGTAGGATGGTTGAGATAGATTTTCCAACCCATGACATTTAGTTCCAGTTCTCTTTATACTTACAAAGTTATATTTATAGGTTTATTCACATTTTGGAATCATGGAATTATTTACCTTTTCATTTTATTCCTTAGATGTAATGATATTTTTATAATCCAACAAATTAGTTTCACTCTTTGATGCTTGTTCTAACCTCATTACTTCTTTAAACATATCAGGATATATGATCAAAATATCATTTGGCTCATGAACATACTTCTTATTTAGTGTGGGATGATTTTTTATTGCAAAAAAATTCTCACTATCGACCTATGGTTCTTTTACTTTTTTATTCTTGATCTACTTTTGACTAGGCAACCAAGTCATGCAATTTATGGGTATATGGTCTGCCCTGTCACACTATATTGACCCATGATTTACATACATTGATATTACTTCAAAATTGAATTATATTCATTACAATATATAATAAAGACATGACAGGAAATTATAGGTATAGTGTCTTTAGAAACTAGTAAACATAAACAACTGGTTTATAAAACATCTACATTGTCTCCCACTTATATCATCATCACTAGACTCATTTTTGATATATCTTACTTAATAAACTTCTTCATGACCTGGGGAAAAGAAAAATATGAAAGGGTGAGGTCAAATTCTTAGTAAGGGTAAACAATGTAAATATAAATCATATAATAATCATAATACATAAGAACATAACATTTGGAAGTCTTATCCAATATATGAAAGATCCTAATATCATGCCATGGGATAAAAGTTCATAAGAATTAATGAATGTAATCCCAAAAGTCATAATATAAGAAAAAGTTTTTTTGAATACACATAAGAATATTAAATCATTTCATATTAGTCAAGGCTCATTCCCAAGACCATTATAGTGGACAAAGTCCATTAATAAACCGGGTTTACTTGTCGTTTCAGCCCTATATTACTGAACTGGATTTACTTGTCGTTCTATCCATGTCTATCACATGAGATATAAATATTTACACAATGAATTGGAGGGAGATATAGGTATCACACATATCATAATGAAATAATTCTTATGTGTTCCATAGAAACATAAATCATTCATCATAGCATAACCCAAGGAATAAAATGGGTTTCTTAAACATCATTCCATCATAACATAATCCATGTAAAACAAATGGATTTCATAAATATCATTTCACCATAAACACAATAAAATAACAATATTAATAGGAATAGAAACATAACCCTATTTAAATAATTTCATCTTAGATGGAAATTAATTTTGATATAACACATAAAATTAATTATTGAGGAAAATATCCTTTCTTATTCAAATACATTTTCTTTTCTCAAAACGCCGCGCAATTTTAAAAGAAAATAATTTCTTTGAAAATAACATTGAAAACTTATAGGGGAATATTCACGTAAATAAGGAATCATGAAAGTGTAAAAATCCATTCATTCTGTATAAGTTAAAAAACATTCTCCTCATACTTTTACTGGAAAAGAGAAAAAGTACCTCATATCGAATAACGACAAAAGATTCCTTTCATACCGTTTAGTAAAAATTCACCAATGGGTAAGATTTAATTTAAAAAAATTTATAATAATATAAATATTATTACATATTTAAGGAACATGGATATGGATGAAAAATATACCTCATAAAATACTTACGAATAAATAATCTCGGATAATAATGAGATTGAAAACAATTATCCCTTACCTTAGGTTTGATATCCTTAGTATGTATATGAAACTCCTATATAATGATTTAAATAATATTATTGACTTATTCTAGAATCAAGTTAATTTTTATGATATCATATATTATCATATTATCATCTGTTTGTTAGTAACATTTCATTGTCACTCGTTATTCGGATATTAACTGATTTATGTTCTTATGCATGTTTTTTCAGATAAGTTCATGTTCTAATTATTAGGTTATAGTTATATCATTTACAAAATTATATTATTATAATATATATCATATTTATTAATTCCATTCATGTATATAATCATGGTTTAATTAAGATCATGTAGAATGAATCGCATCGCATCGTAGAGACGGTAGGTCGTATGTACGCACGAGCGACGATATCATTCCCATAATTGTTGAATGGTATTAAAGTGGATGGTGTATACTATTTCAGAATCAGTATCATGTTATAATAATAATATATAGATATTATTTCCATCATTATATCCATCCAAGTAAGGTGGTGGTGAAAAACAGATTACACCGTGGCGTGGAGATAGTAAGTCATACGTACGCACGCGTGGTGATTTCATTTTTCATGGTATAGATAGAAGGTGGAATATATATGTTTAATAATTATAATAACATATCATTATATGAGTGATAATGATTTTATTACTTTATAATGAAACAACTAATGAAGAGGAAGTAGAAGAAGAAATAAGTTTGAAAGAATCAGTAGAAGAGATTACCTCTTCCTCAACATGCTTCCTCTAAATCTCTTCTTAGAGCACTAGAGTTGGTCTTTGAAGATGAAAAAAACCTCTAGAATATAAATAGGGAAGTTTATAAAGTTAAAATGAAGGATATGGTTGAGATTTAAGACTTAAAGTAAAGTGAATAGGTGAGGGAGGATGTGACCTTTTATAATTTAGGTGAGGGACACTTTTGGAAACTCCATAAATAATAATTTATAATAAAATCAAAACCTACCCAAAAACCTCCAAAATGTACCAATTTTGAACATTATATGAGATAGGGTTTTAATATCATCAACCAATGTAAGATCCTGGATTTCTATGTAAGATTTGTTTTGCTTACATTTCAGTTTAGGCCCTTTTTTTAGTTAATTAAGTGCTTTCCAAAGTCCTTAAAGAGGCTCAGGGGTGTTCTGGGGGTTTGGGACATGAAAAATGGGGGAAAAGGAGTATTCTAGGCTAGTCACATGGTCTGCGCATGGTTAGTGATAACCATGTGGGTAGCCTAGGAAAACTATACAGGAGGTGGATTTTTGGACAGTGGTGTCCACACAGTTTGTGCATGATTTGGAAAACCGGGTGGGTAAACCGTGCGGCCTAGAAACTTTTAAAAAATTACAAAAATGTCATTGAAATATTTTTATACCCAACTTGGGATTTCTCCCCACTCTTTCTCCTTCAACCCTAGTGATGATCCAAGCTTCCAAGATCTTCCAAGAGGTAGATCTCCTTTATTCCTAAGCAGATTAGAGTGCTATTAGTTGCGGATTGAAGATCCGGGTAAGGATAATCTCCCTCTTGATTTTCTTTTTGGTTTAGGGTTTCTATTTATTTTCCCTCTCCATCTGAATCTCTTAAACCCTAATTGTTTGGTGAGTTTTAGGGTAAATATTCAAGATTTGGTTGAATCGAGATCTAAGACTTTGGTTGGGACTGATTTCGCCAACAGATTCAAGGTAGGTGGTCTACAATTTATATCTCTTGGGTTTTGTGTAGATTTGTGCATGTAGGGTTTTTATTCTTGACATATTTTAAATAGTTCATGGTTCCTTTGACATGATGTGATGTAGTGGGGTCTAAATGGTTAATTGAACCCCTCTTGATCTCCATGGGATGCAAGGAGGACGTCTCGACCAAATTAGGGCCACCCGAGGGGAGTGCCGATATTCCCTGGACTTAGACATAGCTAAGTAAGTGTAGGTCATTGTGTGAGAACATAGATCCTATAAAGAATATGTTAATATGCTTAAGTGATGTTAAATTGGTGTTTATTAAAACTCTTAGGTTGGGTAATTACCTAAGATATTGTTTGGTTGGAATGAAAAATGGTTAAAAGGATAAATGATAAAATGCTAGGGAATAGCTTTGTACTGGAATATGATTAGTGATATAGGTATGGAAAATGGGAATGGGTCTAAAATGGGTTAAGTAACATTAATAATTAACATGTTAATGGATTGAGGAAAAATTAAATTTCCCATTTATTGAGATTATTGTGATGTTGTAAATGATGTTGGCTATGTTGTTGTGATATGGTGTTTTGTGGTGAATGATAAATAAGCATGTGCACATGGCTTGGTAGAGTGGGGTATTGACTTGAGGTTCTATGTCCATGGGTTGAGTTGGACCAAGGTTCTATATCCTCCCCTAAATGCACGGGTTAGGGAAGGTTATGGAGTTCTATTCCCCTAACAGTTTCATTCCACTCGGACTAAGGCTTCGAGGTGAGGATATTAGGAATCATTTCCAAATGATACCTAGTGAGATGGGACTTGTTAAATTCCCATATCTTGAAAATTTTGATCATGCCTAATCCATTGAACACATGAAAAGGGTGACATGATCAATGAAATTTCTTAGTAATAAACATGGGTCAATTGGTAGGTTAACTTAAAAGAACATAAATAAAGATATCCTATTGAACTGTTTACCTTAACTTGCCTTTATTTATCATTTTCATGTACTATCTACCTTTTTGGATATTTTTTAGACACCATTAGTGGTGGACTACTAAGTTATACTCACACCCTGCTCGGGCCATCATTGGGTACCCGAGTAGATTTCATGCTTGCAGGTCAGTACAAGGTCAAGGGCCCTATGCAAGGGAGATGAGTTGGTCATGGGACATGTTTGGGTGAGGTTCCAAACTTGGAGTCCATACCATTTTGGGGATTATACTATTTTATTTCTTTTTTGTTTTGTTCACTTGACATTGTAGTATGGCATGGCATGTTTATTGTTGTTTATGGTTATACCTAGTTTTGGGATTTTGTTATTTATTCATGTTATAGATTGTTCTCTTTTGTATCCACTATTTCAATTATTATCTGATGTGGCTTACTTTGGTATTGATGTTATAGTCTCCCCATGTGACCTATTGGACCCTCGCTTCTAGTCGGAAACCTCTAGTGTATGGGGAGGTGCGCTTGAGGTCATGTAACTACCTAGATCGGAGCATCAGTTTAGTGGCTCCTAGGTCGGGGACGTTACAAAGTGGTATGAGAGGAGTTATTTTCTCTTTATTATTATTTGGGGATGGTAGATAGGATATTAGGAATGTTTCGGGCCTTAGTAATGAGATCATTCTTGGGAGTAGCTAACCCATGTATGGGGGGAAACCCAAGTCACCCTGGGAGGGGATTGTTGTTCTTATTGTGTGTAGTTACATTTGATGATATTTCACTCTTAGGTGATGCACTTGTTGTGTGATTTGACGGTTTCATGATATTTATCTCATGGCCAGAAAGGTATGAGGTTGTGCATTCATGCATCATTCTAGGAACCTATGTAGGAAAGTGACATGCATCATGAAGGCACACACACAGGATGGGTGTGCGGGATGTAAAGGTTATGATGCATATGTTCTCTTAAAAGTAATGAATTATGCCTAATAATATGGTAGGAATGATTAAAAAGGGGAAGTGAAAATGTCAAGTAGTAATTAGAAAATGGTTCTTGATAAAGAAGTGAAAGTGGAGTAATTTATTGTAAGGGTAAATTGGAATATGAAAATGGTACGAATGAGAGTAAAAGATAAGGCTTGTAACCATGATAATTAGATACTGTGTTGGCCATGGACTTAGGGATATGGCCGAGGGTAGTGAATCAGTTGCGAGTGGGCTCTTTTGGGTAGTGTATGAGAACTAGTTTTGTTATTACAATTGATGAGCCTATCTAGATCTATTCCTTCTCATAAAGCTTAATGGTTGTGTTCTAAATCTTTTTTTTGGCATTGTAGAGAAATTCAACCTCAAAGATGTGCATCGGTTGGGTGACATGAGGACATTTCCAAGAAAGCTCCTCCAATAGTGGAGAAAGAGAATGTGGTGATCCAAGGAGATAGGGAAGATCAGTTCTAGGAGAACTTTTCTCATTTTATGAAGATGATGGAATGAGACCCAGGGCGGGTTGCGCTGAGCATGTTTGAGATGACCTGGGAGTTTTAGTTGTAGCACCCTCTGACCTTTACTGGAGAGGGTGGGAAAAAGTAGAAGATTTCTGGATAGAGTCCATCCAAACTATTCTCGACCATCTAGAGACTCCTCTCAAGAAGCGAGTCAAGTTAGTAGCCTATATACTGAGGGGGTAACCAAAACGTTGGTGGGACATTATGGTTCAGATAGAGCAGGATGAGGGGATGATGTGGAAAGATTTTTAGGAGAAGTTTCTTGAGAACTTCTATCCAAAAACCTTGAGGTATGAGAAGTTTGTAGATTTTATGAGGTTGACTCAGGGGACAATGTCTATGATGGACTATGCTAGTCATTTCACCAATTTGGGATGCTTCGTTCCGACGTTGATGGGAGATGAGGCAGCTGTGGTGAAACGCTTCTAGGATGGGCTGATACATGTGATCAAATATCAGGTGAATATATTTCATCTAAAAATGTTTGTTGAAGTGGTGGATCAAGCCCTTATCTTAGAAGGAAACCTAAAGGGAGCTTCAGGTAGTGAACTTGTGGCACCAGTTGGATGAGCAAGTGGTGTGGCTTCTGATAGTAGGAAGCGCCACTTTGGAATCTTCCAGCAAGGGGGAAGCATAAAGAGTAGTTAGAAGAGGGGGTCAGCTTCTCAGGGTGGTGACCAAGTTTTCTATTTTTAGTGTGACAGGATAGGGCACAAGCCTGACCAGTGTCCCAACCCACCAGTTGAGTGTCAAGCGTATAGTAGGCTAGGCCACGTGTAGAGATTCTATAGGAACCCACAGCAGTCGAGGAATAATAGAGGTCAGAGGCAGATGCTGAGTGTAGGAAGGGGTCAGTTACCCCATATCAGGTAGGCAGTTGGATCTCCACGGGCCATACTGGTAGGGGCGGTGGATGTGGAACTCCGGGGCGAGATCACCCTTAACAACAGACCAGTGTAGTGTAGGGTACTCAGGATGGAGCCTAGGGTAAAGGGGAAAGTCATCTCTATGCAGTTTAGGCTGCATCTGAAGGTGCTGAGGTAGGTACATCTACTATGTGAGGTATTATTCTTGTATCTTTCACATTTTCTAGTGCTTTATTTGATACAGGTACTATGCATTCCTTTATTTCTTCTCAGATCATAGTCATGTTGGGATTAACTATAGAGACTATATGTGGGGTAATGTCGCTTGATACTCTGCTAAGGGAACGAGTTGAGGACATCAATCAGTGTAAGGGTTATGCTCTGGAGGTTGGTGGGTATCGTTTTCTGTGGGATCTATTTTTCCTGGAGATTTTAGGTTTTGACATAATATTGGGAATGGATTGGTTTGTGTTATATCAATCCCATATCGACTATTACCAATGTCATGTAACATTCACATCTCTTGATGGGAGCACTCATTTCCTTCATGGTGAGTGGGATACTTGAGCGGGCCACGCAAGGCCGCTACGCCATCAGATGGGGGAGCTCATAGCCCAAGTGGCATGCTTTATGATAGATGATAGGGAGAAAGGATATCCAGTCTTCCCTTTTTTTGTGGACCAGTTTCAGGACGTGTTCCCTGAGGACTTCTTAGTGTTACCACCTGATAGAGATGTTGAGTTTATGATTGAATTGTTGTCTGGAGTAGAGCCATTTTCTTTTCCACCTTATTGAATGGTTCCAGCAGAGCTCCAAGAACTAAAGGTTCAGTTAGAGGAATTGAATCATAAGGGGTTTATACATCCTAGTACATCACCTTGTGGATCTCCTGATATGTTTGATAAGAATTTTGGTAGATCACTGAATCTAAGTGTCGATTATAGGAAGTTGAACCAAATGAAAATTAAGAACTAATAACCACTTCCTAGAATTGATGACCTATTTGATCATCTCAGAGGTGCCTCAGTGTTTTCCAAGATTTATTTGAGATCGGGATACCATAAGTTGAGGGTGAGACCTTCTGACATACCCTAGAAGGATTTCCGAAACAGTTATAGGTTGTATGAATTTCTGGTAATGTCATTTGGTTTGACCAATGCACCAACTATGTTCATGGACTTGATGAACCAAATATTCCACCCGTATCTAGATCAGTTTGTAGTTTTTTTCATTGATGAAATCTTGGTGTACTTCAGAACTCATGAAAATCATGCCAAACATCTTAACATCATCTCGAGTACACTAAGAGAGCATGGTCTTTACGCCAAGCTATAAAAATGTTAGTTTTGGATTGATGAGGTGAACTTTTTGGGATATATTATATCTGAGTCAGGCATATCGGTGGATCTAGAAAAGGTGTAGGCTATGGTGTCTTGGGAGTAGCCCAAGAATGTCTTTGATATTCAGAGTTTTCTAGATTTAGCCAGTTATTACCAAAGGTTTATTAGAGATTTATCTCGTTTGGCAGTGCCTCTCACATTCCTAACCAAGAAGGGGGTTAAGTTCGATTGGTAAGAGGCTTGTGAGAATGCTTTCTAGGAGCTTAAGAAGCAGTTGACCACTGCACCAATTTTGATCTTACCCGAACAAGGTAAGAGGTACACCTTGTTATATGATGCATCTGGTGTTGGACTTGGGGCAATGTTAATACAGGATTATCGGGTTGTAGCTTACGGGTGAAGGCAGTTGAGGCCACATGAAATAAATTGTCCTACTCATGACCTGGAGCTAGCTTTTTTGGTTCATGCCTTAAAATTTTAGAGGAATTGTTTTTTGGTAGAACACTTTATGGTGTTTACTGATCATAAAAGTTTCAAATACATATTCTATCAGCAGAATTTGAATATTCGACAGTGACGGTGGTTCGAGTACCTGCAGTATTTTGATTTTGAATTGGTTTACACATCGGGAAAAGGGAATAATGTCATTGATTATCTTATCAAGAAGACTCAGAATCAATTAGTTCAGGAATCCAGTTAAGAGTGGGTGATGATGGCCTTGTTTGTGGAGATGCATTTGGAGGTACATGAGGGGCACGGGCAGATAACCCTTGTATCTATATCAGTTGATTCCATGCTTTTGAGATGATTTAAAGAGAGTTAGTTGGTAGATATAGAGTGTTTATGTATGAAGGAAATTCTTAAAGGTGGATAGTCACCTTCTGGTTGGACCTTTGGCACTGATAGAGTTTCTTATGTTCATGGTTGGGTTGTGGTGCCAGCAGATGTATAAGAAGAGTTGATTTGTGAGTTCCATGCATCAAAGTGGGCAGTGAATTCGAGCTTTACTAAGATGTACTGTGACCTATGTAGGCAGTTTTGGTGGCCAATAATGAAGAAGAAAGTGGCGAGTTTTGTGGCATGATGCCTTACCTATCAGCAGGTGAAGGCTAAACATCAGCGCCTAGGTGGGTTATTGTAGTCATTTTCTATTCCAGAGTGGAAGTGGAATGATGTCATGATGGACATCGTAGTGGGTATTCCAAGGACACCTTAGAAGAATGATTCCATTTGGATGGTGGTAGATAAGCTGACCAAAGTGGCCCATTTCTTGTTGATTCAGGAGACCTATATAGTCAACCAGTTAGGGGAGTTGTATTTTCGAGAAATAGTAAAGTTGCATGGCGTGCTGAGAACCATAGTTTCAGATCGTGATCTACGTTTTACCTCATGATTCTGGAAGGTACTATAGAAATAACTTGGTACCCAAGTGTTTCTAAGTACTTCCTACCACCCACAGACTGATGGGAAGTCAGAGCATACAATTTAGGTATTAGAAGACATGTTGAGAGCATGTGTTCTAGATTTCGGTGGTTCGTGGGAAAAGAACTTGTCACTTGTTGAGTTTTCTTATAAAAATAGTTTTCAGGATACAGTTCAGATAGAACCTTTTGAGTCACTTTATGGGAGACCATGTAGATCACCATTGTGTTGGTTAGAGGTCGGAGAGTCTGAGCTGTTAGGGATGAGTCTTGTGTAGGAGATGTTAGAGAAGGTTCGTTTGATTCAAAAGTGTATGGAAATAGATCAGAGTAGGAAAAAGTCATATGCAGATCAGTGTCATAGACCTCTTGAGTTCATGGTGGGTGATAGTGTGTTTCTTTGGGTGTTTCCAAGGTTGGGTCACCGTTGAATTTTGAAATAGGTCAAGTTGGGACCTAGATATGTGGGGCTATTTGAGATTGTGGAGAGGATCAGACCGATGACTTACCGATTGGCTCTTCCACAGCGGTATAGTGAGATGCATGATGTTTTTCATGTTTCAAAACTCCAACAGTATCATCCTAACCCATCTCATGTGATAAATGCTGAGGATGTAGATCTTGAGGTCGATGCGTCCTTTGAGGAGCACCCGGTTCGTATTGCAGATCATAGTGATAAAGTTTTGTGGGGTAAGGTTGTGCCCCTAGTTTGTGCTCTATGGAAACATGGAAATGTTCAGTAGGAAACTTGGGAGCGGGAATCTAATATGTGGGTCTAGTGGCCCGATCTCTTTTCTTTAGAAACTCAATGATGTTTGGGAAGAGCGGCTTGGGGATGAGTTGTTATAAGGTGGGGAGGTTGTAAGATCACATATTGATCTGTAAGGTATTTTTTTCTTACATTTAAGTTTAGGCCCTTCATTTTAGTTAATTAAATTCTTTCCAAACTCCTTAAGGAGGCTCGGGGGTGTTCCGGGGGTTTGTGACATGAAAAAGGGGGAAAAGAAGTTTTTTGGGCTAGCTGCACGGTCTACGCACGGTTAGTGCTAACCATACAGGAAGCCTAGGTAAACCGTGTAGGAGATGGATTTTTGGATAGGGGTGTCCACACAGTTTGTGGACATTTTGGAAAACCATGCAGGTAACTCGTGCAGTCCATAAACTTTTAAAAAATTATAAAAATTCCATTGCGGGATTTTTATACCCAACTTGGGATTCCCCCCCCCCCCCCCTCTTCCTCCTTCAACCCTAGTGATGAGCCAAGCTTCCAAGATCTTCTAAGTGTTTGATCTCCTTTGTTCCTAAGCCATTTGGAGTGCTGTCAGTTGTGGATTGAAGATTCGGGTAAGGCTAATCTCCCTCTTGATTTTCTTTTTGGTTTAGGGTTTCTATTTATTTCCCCTCTCCGTCCAAAGCTCTCAAACCCTACTTTTTCAATGATTTTTAGGGTAAAGCTTCAATGGTTTGTTGAATCGAGATCTAAGGATTTTTTTGAGAGTGTGTTCACCAATGGATTCAAGATAAGTGGTCTACAAGTTATATCCCTTGGGTTTTGTGTAGATTTGTGCATGTAGGGTTTTCATTCTTGACCTCTTTTAAAGAGTTCCTGGTGCCTTTAACATGATGTGATGTAGTGGTGTATAAATGGTTAATTGAACCCCTCTTGATCCCCATGGGATGCAAGGAGGACGACTCGACCAAATTAAGGCCACCCGAGGGGCGTGCCGATATTCCCCAGACTTAGAGTTAGCTAAGTAAGTGTAGGTCTTTGTGCAAGAACATAGAGCCTATGAATAATATGTTAATATGTTTAAGTGATGTGAAATTGGTGTTTATTAAAACAATTAGGTTGGGTAATTACCTAATAGGTTGTTTGGTTTGCATGAAAAAGGGTTAAAATGATAAATGAGAAAATGATAGGGATTAGCTTTATACTGGAATATGCTTAGTGAGATAGGCATGGAAAATGGGAATGGGGATAAAAGGGGTTAGGTAACATGAATAATGAATGTGTTAATGTATTGAGGAAAATCTAATTTCCCATTTATTGAGATTATTGTGATGTTGTAAATGATGTTGGATATGTTGTTGTTATATGGTGTTTTGTGGATAATGATAAATAAGCATGTACACATGGCTTGGTAGAGTGGGGTATTGACTTAAGGTTCTACGCCCACGGGTTGAGTTGGACCGAGGTTATAACTCCTCCCCTAAATGCATGGGTTATGGAAGGGGATGGAGTTAGATTCCCCTAACGGTTACATTACACCCAGACTGAGGCTTTGAGGTGAGGATATTGGGAATTGTTGTCAAATGATTCCTAGTGAGTTAGGACTTGTTAAATTCCCATATGTTGAAAACGTTGATCATGCCTAATCCATTGAACACATGAAAAGGGTGACATGATAAATGAAATTTCTTAGTAATAAACATGGGTTAATTGGTAGGTTAACTTAAAAGAACATAAATAAAGATATCATATTGAACTGTTTACCTTAACTTGCCTTTATTTATGATTTTCATGCACTATTTGCCTTGATGGATATTTTGTAGACACCATTGGTGGTGGCCTACTGAGTTATAATCACACCCTGCTCGGGCTGCCGTTGGGTACCTGAGTAGATTTCATGATTACAGGTCAGGACAAGGGAAATATCCCTATGCTAGGGAGATTAGTTGGTCATGGGACATGTTTAGGTGAGGTTCTAGACTTGGAGTCCAAACCATTTTGGGGATTCTATTATTTTCTTTCTTTTGGGTTTTGTTCACTTGACACTATAGCATGGCATGACATGTTTATTGTTGTTTATGGTTGTACCCAGTTTTGGGATTTGGTTATTTATGAATGTTATGGATTGTTCTATTTTGTCTCTATGATTTCAATTATTATTTGTTGTGTTTTACTATGGTATTGAGGGTATAGTCTTCATACATGACCTAGTGGATTCTCGCTGTTAGTCGGCAACCTCTAGCATACGGGGAGGCGCACTTGAGGTCATGTAACTACCCAGCTCGGAGCACTGGTTTAGTGGCTCCTGGGTTGGGGACGTTACAACCAATAAATTTTGAACAAGTATTTCTGTCAATTTAAACCTTATCTTTTTAATTAACACTTAGTTATTCTATTTAATTTTTAACTAGGTTAACAAATATTTCAATATTAAAAGGGTGAAATATTTACTTATTTGATGTAGAATAAACCATAAATAAATAAATTAGATCATTTTCTACCATATAATAATTATTATATATTTTAAAAAAATAATTATTTTTAAATAATTTAATAAAACATTATTTTGATAAACAATCAATAGTATCAATTTTGACATTATTCAATTCATTGAATTTTAAAAATATTAACATAATAAGATAACTTCGAACCAACACTTTTATTATATTTCTAAGAGGTCAAGGTTATCTATAAAATTCATTAGAAATATTAATTAGCAAAAATTATATTTACTTTAATATTTTTAATAACATTTATTTGATATTTATCTTAATAAAATAATTACTACAATAATTTTGTGTAATTATTTGATATGTTTATTTGTAGAATAAAAATTAAAAATAAAAAACTATAATGAATATAAATATACTAGATTTCATAAGAATAATTTTAGTCAAATTTATCTTCTGGTAAATCTAATATTTAAAATGTTATACTTATTAAATTATGAAGGTGGTGACTTTAACATCACTTTAAATAAAATAATATAAGTGTCATAATCACTTCTATGAGGATCTAAATGGTTCATAACTCTACCCTTGGATGATTATGGTCAAGATATACTCGACCAATAATATTTTTTCAAGTATTTGGATATTTTAATAGGTATTATTATTTTAATAAAATATATATTATTGATTTTTCATCAATTAAATAATTTATGCATCATTAATGTATAATTTATTAAGGTAATTATTTATTTTCTAAAAATTAAAAATAAAATACCATGATAAATGAAAATGTTTTATATTTCAAATGAGTATTTATAATCAGAATTATATTTAGTATAACCAAATATTAAAAATGATTTAGTTATTAAAATTTGAGTGAGACATATTTAACTTTTCTTTAAATAAAATAAATTAAATGTCTTAATCTCATCCATGTGAATTCAAATAGATACCATTTTTACCCAAGGATGATTTAGGTTGAAAAACACTCATCTAATGATATTAATACAATTTTTAGGGTAATTTTATAATAGTATTCTTATCCTTAATTACCCAGTTTACCCTTTTATCGTATTAATAAAAATTACTGAAGTTACTATTCATAATGCCCAAAAATAAAATAAATTTATTTATATAATTTGAACCTAGTGATTACAAATATAGAGTCCATTTTTCAAAATTAAAAACATAGAATTTCCATTAATTAATTTAAAATTAATCTCATTCTCGGAAAGAGATAATGGGTTTTAAAAGCTAAAACATTACAAAATATTGAAATGTTTTTACATCTGAATTCAATATAAAATTAATGATAATGATGTAAATTATATTGAATGATAAAAATATATTCTATTTATAATTTAAAAACCATTCAATATTTTAATTTAACCTAATAAATTATTTCGATGAAAAAAGTTGTTTTCATAAAATTTAGTGTATTTTTATTATTCATCAAAACTTGAAAGTTATCAAAAAAATATCATAAATTCATCCAAAGTAAATTTTTATATCCTGTTTCAAAATAACATGTTTATTTTCTCATATAAAAATTATTTATGTGTCAAAATCATAATTTAAAATGGGTTCACCATTCAATGGTTTAAAATTACCCTTTTAAAAAAAATATAGGTTTTTATACATCAAATGATGTTTATTCATATCCTATGAATAAAATATCCATTGTATGAATATAAAAAATATTTTATTAAGTATATAACATATATATATCATTAATTTCCTTATCAATAGTAATTCACTCAAAAATACAAATATCTAATTGATTTATAAATAATTGGTAGCCAATGAATTCACAATGAATTTTCATAAGTTAGGTATACTTATTCTCGCTAACATAACAACTAGGATATAATGGTAATTTTATACTAAGGGAGTCTCTTGGTTCTTTTAAACTCAATATTGTTTGTAATGCAAGCTACTGAAGAATTAAAATTATTTAAAGAAAATATTTCATAAAAACATCCGGTTGTTACATTCTACCCCCCCTTAAACTGAATTTCAACCTCAAAATTCGTCACTTGGAAACAAATAGATGAGGATACATCTACCTTGTCATATCCTAAAGTTCCCATGTAGTCTACTCAAATTGGTGGTTCCACCATAGAACTTTAACCAAGCAAGTGGTCTTATTTCGTAGAACTTTTTCTCTACGATCCAGAATCTCTATCGGTTGTTCTTCATAAGAAAGATCTTGCTCTAGTGATATGAATTCTGAGTTTAGTACATGTGAAGGATTAGGTATATACTTTCCCAGGAGAGATACATGTAACACATCATGAACCTGAGAGATATTCAGTGGAAGCACCAATCAGTAAGCTACCTTCCCAACACGATCCAAAATTTCAAAAGGACTGATATACCTAGGGATCAACTTACCCATATTTTAAAATCTCATTACTCTCTTATAGGTAGATACTAGTAGAAACATCTTTTCACCCACTTCAAACTCTAGGCATTTTCTTTGGTTGGTAGCATAACTTTTTTGTCGAATCTGAGCTGCTCTTATGTGTTGTTGAATAGATCTGACATTTTCTGCCATTTCATCAACAATATTAGGTCCTAATATCTTTCTTTCCATAACTTCATCCCAGAAATTTGGAGTTTTACACTTCATTCCATAGAGGGATTCATAAGGAGCCATTTGAATTATATAGTGGAAGCTATTATTGTAAGAAAATTCCACCAAAGGTAGGTGTTGATCCCAACCACATTTGAAATCCATAGAGAAAGCTCTCAACATGTCTTATAGTGTTTGAATTTTCCACTCAGACTGACCATCTGTCTGAGGATGATAAGCAGTTTTGAAACTTAACTCTATATCCAGAGCATGCTGAAGACTTCTCCATAACTTCAAGGTAAACCTCAGATCTCAATCATATATAATGGAAAGTGTTACTCCATGAAATCTTACCGCTTCCTTTACATATATCCTAATAAGATGATCAAGAGAGAAATCCTCTCTAATAGCAATGAAGTGGGCTGACTTCATAAAGTGATGAACTATAACCCAGATAGCATTATTTAATTTGGATGTTTTGGGAAGTCTGATGAAAAAGTCCATAGTGATGTTTTCCCATTTCTATTCTAGTATGGGTAATGGTTGTAACATCTCCTTTGGCTTCTATCTCTCAGCCTTAACTTATTAACAAACCAAGCATTGAGATACATATTCGACAACATCTCTTTTCATGCCATACCTCCATAAATACTCTTATAGGTACCTGTACATCTTTGTGATTATAGGGTGAATAGAGAATGAAGAACTATGATCCTCATACAATACCTCCTTCTTTAATTTTGGTATTGGGGGAATACAACCCTAATTCCTAAACCTTATTATTATTACATCACAATCAAGTTTGAATTCAGGAACATTTATTACCTTCTTTTATAGTTCGACATCTTTCTTCTACGCCTCCTTAATCTTCACTTGTATAGATGGTTGAACATTTATTTGAGAAAGATAATATTTCTCCCCTTCCTTTAAAATTTCAATATCTATCCTTTGAAAATCTATAAATATTGGATATTTTGTGATCCTCATCATGGATAGGCTAGTATGGTCTTATCGACTCAAAGCATCTTCCACCTTTTTCACTTTCCCAGGGTGGTAATGTATTAAGCAGTCATAATCTTTAATCAACTCCAACTATTTTTTTTAGCGCATATTCATCTCCTTCTGTGTGAAATTTTACTTTAAACTTTTATGATCAGTATAAATATCACACCTTTCACCATAAAGATATTGCCTTCATATCTTTAATGTAATGATTGCTGCATATAACTCTAAATCATGAGTTGGGTAATTTTGCTCATGGATTTTTAACTTTTGTGAGGCATAAGCTATCACCATATCATTTTTCATGAGAACATATCTCATCCCCTTATTTGATGCATCACTGTAGATTACAAACTTTTCTCCACTTCAAGGCAGTGTGAGCACATGTGCACTGGATAACCTTATATTTAGCTCTTTGAAATTTTCTTCACATTACTCTATATATAAAAACTTAACTCCTTTCCATGTTAAATTTGTGAGTATATTAGATAATCATGAAAAATATTTCACAAAACGTCGATTATATCCAGCCAAACCAAGAAAACATTGGATCTTAGTTACCCTTTTTGGTCTCAGACAACTTTCAACAACTTATGTTTTTGATAGATCCACAAATATCCCATATATTGAGATTATGTGACCCAAAAATTAAAATTTATGAAGCCAAAATTCACACTTGGTAAATTTTTCATAAAGATTCTCTTTTATTAGGGTCTTTAGTACAATTCTCAAGTGGTCTTCATGTTATTCATTGCTCTTCGAATAGAAAAGAATATCATCTATAAAGACTACCACAAACTAATCATGATAGTCTCTAAAGAATCTATTCATTAGATCCATGAAGATATTGGGGACATTATTTAGACCAAAAGGCATCACTATAAATTCATAGTGTCCATACCTTGTATCAAATGTCATCTTTGGTATATTATCCTTCTTGACCCTTAATTGATGATATCCTGAATGAAAATAAATATTAGAAAAGTATTTATCTCCATTTATTTGGTCAAATAAGTCATCAATGTGGGGAATAGGATATTTGTTCTTGATAGTAATCTTGTTAAGTTCTTGATAATCAATGTAGAGTCTCATTGAACCATCTTTCTTTTTAACAGAATAGGTTCTCACCAAGGTGACGCACTAGGGCGTATGAATCCCTTATTAATATTCTCTTAGAGTTTCTTCTTCAATTCATATAACTCAATTGAGGTCATTCTATAAGGTGTATTTGAAATAGGCATAACACCTGGTATGAGTTCTATTGAAAACTCAACTTCACGATTTGGGGGAAGACCTAGAAATTCCTCTAGAAAGACATCATCAAACTCCCATAAAATGGGTGTATTCTTAATCACGAGTTTCTCCCCAACCATTTGAGATAAATAACCTTCATTTATAGGAATCAAGACCCATAAGATGGAAGAAATTTCTATTGGAAGGTTATATTAATCCTTTAAACGATAGATGATCATATATTGATCTGGAATATGAAATGTGACTTCCCTTACTTTGAAATTAATATGATCTCCATATAGAGAAATCCAATCCATGCTAAGAATCACATAAAATTCTACTATATGAAGGATCATAAGATTTATAGGAAGAAATTTCCCACAAAATTCAATCAGAGAATAATTATAAACTTTTGATGCGATTGTTGTGCCATTAGGAGTTGTCATGGCTAATTAAACATCAAATTGTTGAGGTAATACAGTGATACCCTTAGAAAATTCTTCTGAAATAAAAGAGTGGGTGGATACATAATCAAATAAAATATTTTATACTTTAGATTGGATGGTAAGTGTACCTTTCACCACTTCATTATCATACTCCACATCACTGATAGTGATTGCAAGTGACTTTCCTTTGTATTTGGCCTTAAGAGTTTTCTAATGTCGATCATCATCAATAACCCTTGTATTAGGGAATTGGTTGGCATAATGCCCCATTTCCCTGGAGCTATTAAATTCCCTTATGTATAATTCCATTCATAGACTTGGTTTTAAGCCACCAAAGAATCGATCAATTTTACTCTCAGGTTGAATAATAATTTCAAAATCATACCTTACAAGTCTTGTAAAATTTGTTTCATAGGTACCAACAGATTCATCATCCTTTTTCTTAAGTTCAAGGAACTCCTTATATATCTTTGTTTGAAGAATGTGAGGAAAGTACTTATTGAAAAATAAGTTCTTGAACTCATCCCATTCCATGGACTCAATTTCATCTCTTTTCCTCATATTCTTGATAAGATTCCGCCATTGATCAGTTTCACCATCCAAATGATAGACTGATAAGATGAATTTACCATTTTCAGAACATTGTAGAACTGAAAATATCTTTTCTGTGGTACTGATACATTTTTTAGTCACTAATGGATCAGAATACCCACTAAAAGAAGGTGGATGCTGCCTCATGAAGGACTCAATAGGATGTTGCTCCCTCCTTTTCTCATTTGGAAGTCCTGCATGATTCATAACTTGAAAAAGTTGTGTGAGTATATCTACAAGATTTTTTATTCCAGCTCCCATAACATTTTGTTTCTCAGGAGGAAAATCATTACATTTCTTATCACATTCAGCTTAACAGGATTCCTTCAGGTTCCATCCATTGACTAAAACCAAGAATAATAGTGTTACAAACACTAATCATAATAGGAAAACCACATAAATCAAGAATAAAATTTAAATTTATGACACTTTAGGTTTTATCCTAGGTTATTAATGGTCATTTATAAAACACTGGGATTGTAATCTATACTTAGACATATCCTTAGGGTTCTTACTAAGGCTTTCTCATCCTAGTTTCTAAAGGTTAACTATACCTTTCCTCTGATACCAACTATAACGACCCATACTTTACATACATTGATATTACTTCAAAATTGAATTATATTCATTACAATGTATAATAAATTCATGAAAGGATCATATAGGTATAGTGTCTTTAGAAACTAGGAAACATAAACAATTGGTTCATAAAACATCTACATTGTCTCACTTATATCTTCATAACTAGACTCCTTTTTGACATATCTTACTTAATACCCTTCTTCATGACCTGGGAAAAATAAACATATGAAAGTTTGAGATTAAATTATTAGTAAGGGTAAACAAGAGAAATATAAATCATATCATAATCATAAGACATAAGAATATAACATTTGGAAGTCTTATCCTACATATGAAAGATCATAATATCATGTCATGGGATAAAAGTTTATAAGAATTAATGAATATAATCCCAAAAGTTATAACATAAGACATGAAGTTTTTTGGAATACACATAAGCATAAAAAATCATTTCTTATTAGTCAAGGCTCATTTCTAAGACCATTATAGTAGACAAAGTCCATTACTGAACCGGGTTTACTTGTCGTTCCAGTCCTATATTACTGAACCAGATTTACTTATCGTTTAAGTCATGTCTATCTCATGAGATATAAATATTTACCCAATGCATTTAAGGGAGATATAGGTCCCACCTATCTCATAATTAAATCATTATTATGTGTTCTACATAAACATAAATCATTCATCATAGCATAACCCAAATAATAAAATGGGTTTCTTAAACATCATTCCATGATAACATAATCCATGTAAAACAAATATATTTCATAAATAGAATTCAATAATAAACACAATAAAATCATAGTATTAATTGGAATAGAAATATAACCCTATTTAAATAATGTCATCTTATATGGAAAGTAATTTTTATATAACACATGAAATTAATTATTGAAGAAAATATCCTTTCTTCTTCAAATACGTTTTCTTTTCTCAAAACGCTGCACAATTTTAAAAGAAAAGAATTTATTTAAAAACAACCTTGAAAAGTTATAAGGTAATATTCATGGAAATAAGGAATCATAAAAGTGTAAAAATCCATTCATGTCGTATAAGTTAAAAAACATTCTCCTCATAATTTTTTCAGAAAAGTCAAAAAGTACCTCCTATTGAATAACGACAAAAAATTCCTTTCATAATGTTTATTAAAAATTCAAAAATGAGTAAAATTTACTTTAAAAAATTGTAGAAAAATATAAACAGTACTACATATTTAAGGAACATGGATTTGGATGATAAATATACCCTGGAAAATACTTAAGAATAAATAATCTTGGATAATAATGAGATTGAAAAAATGTATCCCTTACCTTAGGTATGATATCTTTTGTATGTATCAGAACCTCCTGTATAATTATTTAAATAATTTTATTGACTTATTCCAGAATTATATTTATTTTTATGATATCATATATTATCATATTATCATCCGTTCGTTATTAACATTTCATTGTCACTCGTTATTTGGGTATTAACTGCTTTATGTTCTTATGTAAGTTTTGTAGGATAAGTTCATGTTACACTTCTTAGGTTATAGTTATATCATTTAAAGAATGATATTATTATAATATATCATATTTATTTATTCCATTAATGTATATAATCATGGTTTAATGAAGATCATGTATAATGAATCGCATCACATCGTGGAGATGGTAGGTTTTACGTACGCACGAGCGACGATATCATTCTCATAATTGTTGAATGGTATTGAAGTGGTTGGTGTATAATATTTCAGAATTATTATAATGTTATAATAATAATATATAGTTATTATTTCCATCATTATACTCATCCAAGTAATGTGGTGGTAAAAAATATATTACACCACGGTATGGAGAAGGTAAGCCATACGTACGCACGCGTGGTGATTTCATTTTTCATAGGATGGATAGAAGGAGGAATATGTTTGTTTCATAATAATAATAACATATAAATATATGATTGATACTTATTTGGTTACTTTATAATGAAATAACCAATTAATAATAAGTAGGAGAAGAAATAAGTTTGAAAGAATCGGTAGAATAGATTACCTCTTCCTCGACGTGCTTCCTCTAAATCTCTTCTTATAGCACTAGAGTTGGTATTTGAGGATAACCAAAACCTCTAGAATGTAAATAGGGAAGTTTAAAAGTAAAAATGGAAGGGTATGGCCGAGATTGAATGCTAAAAGTGAAGTTAAGAGATGAGGGAAGAGGTACCCTTTTATAATTGAGGTGAGGGGCACTTTTGGAAACTCCATAAATAATAATTTATAATAAAATAAAAACCTACCCAAAAACCTAAAAAATATCCCAATTTAGAAGCTTATATGAGATAGGGTTTTAATATCATCAACCAATAAATTTTTAACAAATATTTATATCAATTTAAACCTTATCTTTTTAATTAACACTTAGTTATTCTATTTAGTTTTTAACTAAGGTAACAAATATTTCAATGTTAAAAGGGTGAAATATTTACTTATTTGATGTAAAATAGACCATAAATAAATTAATTAAATCATTTTATACCATATCATAATTATTATATATTTCAAAAAACATAATTATTTTTAAATAATTTAATAAAACATTATTTTGATAAACAATCAATAGTATCAATTTTGGCACTATTTAATTCATTGAATTTTAAAAATATTAATATAACAAGATAACTTTGAACCAATAATTTTATTATATCCCTATAAGGTCAATTTTATCTATAAAATTTATTAATCATTTTAATTATCCAAAAATATATTTACTTTAACATTTTTAATAACATTTTTTTGATATTTATCTTAATAAAATAATTACTACAACAATTTTGTGTAATTATTTAATATAACAATTTGTTGAATAAAAATTAAAAATAAAATACTATGATAAATATAAATCTACTATATTTCATAATAATACTTTTAGTAATATTTATATTCTAGGAAATCCAATATTTAAAATGTTATACTTATTAAATTATGAAGGTGACAACTTTAACATCACTTTAAATAAAATAATATAAGTGTCATAATCCCTTATATAAGGCTCCAAATGTTCCATAACTAGAACCTTGGATGATTATGGTTGATTTATACTTGAAAAATAAGATTTGGTTAAGTTTTTTTATCTTTTAATAGGTATTATTATTTTAATAAAAACTATATTATTTATTTTTCATCAATTAAATAATTTTTGCATCATTAATGTATAATCTATTAAGGTAATTATTTATTTCCTAAAAAATAAAAATAAAATACCATGATAAATTAAAATATATTATCTTTAAAATGAGTATTTATAATCTAAATTATCTTTATTATAACCTAATATTAAAAATTATTTAGTTATTAAAATTTGAGTGAGACATATTTAACTTTTCTTTAAATAAAATAAATTAAATGTCATGATCTCATCCATTTTGATTAAAATGGATACCATTTCGACCAAAAGATGATTTAGGTAGAAAAAAACTCATAAAATGATATTAATACAGGTTTTAGGGTAATTTTATAATAGTATTCTTACCCTTAATTACCCAGTTAACCCTTTTACCGTATTAATAAAACTTACCGAAGTTACTATTCATAATGCCCAAA
Source organism: Viscum album (assembly GCA_963277665.1). NCBI lineage: Eukaryota > Viridiplantae > Streptophyta > Magnoliopsida > Santalales > Viscaceae > Viscum > Viscum album. The sequence goes on from OY728156.1 coordinate 1,818,644,025, forward strand.
AAATAAAATAAATCTATTTACATAATTTGGAACTAATAATTCCAAATATGGAGTCCATTTTTCAAAATTTAAAACACAAAAGTTACAGTAATTAATTTAAAATTAATCCCATTTTCAGAAAGAGAGAACGAGTTTTAAAAGCTAAAACATTGCAAAAGATTGAAATGTTTTTATATCTGAATTCAATGTAAAATTAATGATAATGACATAATTTATACTTAATGATAAAAATTTATTCTATTTATACTTTAAAACCATTAAATATTATAATTTAACTATATAAATTATTTTGATGAAAAAATTTATTTTCATAAAATTTAGTGTATTTTTACTATTCATAAAAACTTTGAAAGTTATGAGAAAAATATCAGAAATTCGTCCAAAGTAAATTTTTATATCCTGCTTCAAAATAATTGTTTTTTGTTTTCATATAAAAATTATTAATGTTTCAAAATCTTAATTTAAAATGGGTTCTCTATTCAAAGGTGTAAAATTACCCTTTTAAAAAATATAGGTTTTTATGCATCAAATAGAGTTTATTCATACCCTATGACTAAAATATACATTGGATGAATATAAAAAAAATATTTTATTAAGTATTTAACATATATATCTCATTAATTTAATTACCAATATTAATTCAATCAAAAATAAAAATATCAAATTGATTTATAAATAATTGGAAGCCAGTAAATTCACAATGCATTTTCATAAGTTAGTTATACTTATTCCTGCTAACCTAATAGATAGGATATAATGGTAATTTTATAGTAAGGTCATATCATGTTTTTTTTAACTCATGATTTTTTTTAATGAAATCTACTTAAGAATTAAAATTATTTAAAGAAAATATTTCATAAAAACATCCAGGTGTTACATGCACCTTTCACACAAGCCTTCAACAAATTTTTCCTTACCCTTTTTTGTATTGCTTCTCAATCTCATCATCAATGATGTGATATACCATTTAAATATTCTTATTAATATCCTTGATTATCTTCCTATTTTTTTCAAATTACTTCTTTAGGCATTTTTTTCATGTCCTGCTTGCAATGGTCCATGATGTGGCATCTCTTTCCACAATAGAAGAATCTTCCTCTATCTAATCTGACTGCATTTTTATTAGGAGTTTCATATTTAATATTTTTTTTATTTTACATTGAGGATTGAACATATTAATCAAACTTCTTTTACTTCATGGTAGATACATTCTTCCATAAACCATATTTTTCCTTCTTTTCATTCTCCTTTTTCATCTGTTATTATGGCCTCTTTATTTCATCATCAAAATTGATGTTATTTGTTGTAACATAGTATAATTAATCATAAATGTATCTATAGAGGTTATAAAACTAATATTAGTGGTTAAAGTATTCAAATATATTTATATAATATAGATTTATTCCATTTTGTGAAGTCTGATTCTTTTGTATAGCAGGTTTGTTTTCACTTTCATCTTTTCTCCCACTTCGAGTAAACCTTCTTTAACTTTCATATATTGACATATTATGCTAATAATCCAGGTAAATATGCCTAAAACTGTAGTAGTATCAATATTATCTCACAAATATCCTTCTTTCACTTGTAGGCATGATCTATCCAAATTTAGAATCTTGTTATTTTTAGACTTTCTCACCCACTTTTTGTGGTTGGTTTAGGAAGTTACTCATATGGGACTTACTTTCTTAAAACATTGATATATTGGTGGGTTTACTGGTATTTTCTCCTTACATTGTATAGATTTTTTTTATTTTACTACACTTACAAAAATTCTATATTTAGTGTAAGTGACTTTATCTATACTATGGGTTAACTTTTTCTATGAGTTAGAGGTGGAGGATTCTCCATATGATCTCAATCACTTTAATCCACCAGTGTGAGCCTACATTGATGAATGACTCACTTAAGAAGTATGTTTGGTATCACATATTTTCTCAACTAATCAGGAAGTTTCATATTTTTCCACCTCTAAAACTATAACACATCGATATTTTGGAATATATTTTTCTTTAAATAAAATTTAAGTGTATGGTAACTTTATTTAAATGCAACCCAATGTCTATATGTATAGTGATATAGTAAATAGTTAAAATAACCATTAAATTGGAATTTATAAATATTAATATACACAATATGAAAAATATATATATAATTTTAAAATAATTCAAATGTGTTTATTAAAGTATAATAAATAATCACTCAATTTCTAGTAAATCCATTTTATGCTTCAAAAATATATTCTATACAAAAATAGTTTTTATCACATTTTTACACGAAAATATTATAATTAATTTCTAACATTTTTTTAAATTTTATTTTAGAAAATTAATATCATTTTTGAAATCATCATGTAAATATTATCTTAGGGTTATTTTTTAGGATTTTTCTAAAAATATTTATTTCTTAGTAAATAATGAAGGATACCATTTTCTGTAAAAATTATCATGTCTTTTAAAGTATATGTACCATTATGTTTTTAATTTTATATTAAATTAAACTATGTATACTTTAAATAAAAATAATCTAATTAATTACATAGGAATCATAATTATACTTAATTTTGGTATAAGTTAATTTTTAGGCTTAAAACACATTTTTCTAAAAACTTTTTTTATACGCGTAATAAATTTTTATCTTAATAAATTAATATAATATATATTGATTGATGATTTTAATTAAATTTATTAATTATATATTAAATATAATATTTTAACATTAATTTTATAGTTTTTACAAGGTAATTAATGGATGTAAATTAAGTTTTATGCTTAAAAATTCAGTTTTTTTAAATGGGTTTTTATTACAATTTTCACGCTTAATTAAAATTAAATTATTTAACTTATATAAATTTAATATATTAAAATGGAACCCATATTTTTAATAATGATAATTAAAATAATATAATAGATTCAACTTAATTTTTTCATATTTAATAGTAAAAATAGTAAAATTTTGTTACCATGGTTGAGGTTAAAACAGGTTTACAAGGGGGTTAAACCATGAGATAAGGGTGGTATTTCCACCCAAAACTATCTATTTATTATTTATTGAAGATATTTAAACCATATTTTATTCTAATTTCTAATATTTTTCCATTTGGATCCACTTTCCTATGAAAGTGACCTTATATAATTGAAATATTTTAAGAAATTCCATGTGTGTGTCTCCCCTCACTTATAAAAGTGCACCTATCCTTATCCCTTATTCACAAAATTTGAGACTTATATATAATCTAATACCTACTAAAAATTATTCCTATAATCCTAAACTTCATCCTAGATCTTATGGTATTCTCTTAATACCAATCCTTCAAGGCTTAATGTGTAAGCTAAAGGGGGTCTCTCAAAGAAGACATATAAATATTAACCAAGATCTTTCAATTTTATTTCTTATTATATCTCATATAAACTTATTGTGTCTATAAAAACATGATTAATATGGTATCATAAATATACTTATATGTTACTATGATGATCATACAACCATTTTTCACCTCTTCTCAATCAAATGGGAGATGAAAGTATCGCTCGTGCATATGTGTGGATTGTCGCCTCCATGTAGTGATATAATTCATTTTCCCTACCCATATTTCATGGATTGTTATTATGATGGGTTTAATGTTAATATATTATATTTATGACATAATTATTATCCTATAATTATAATATCATATCTACCTTCTTACCATTTGATCTATTGGTAAACGATAATGTCGCTTGTGTGTACGTGTAGACTACCACCTCCATGAAGCAATGTGATTTGTTTATCATTTATGCTTTACTTGGATATTAATAAGGATATATTTAATTAAAATATATTATATTTATGATATAATAATTATTATTCAAATTTTTATTATCATTTACCTTTCTTTTTTTCCACCTATCGAAAAATGGAAACATCACTCGTGTGTATGTATAGATTATCATCTCCACGAAGTGATGTAATTCATTTTTCATCACCACTTAATAGGAATGGTTATAAATATATATATATATATATATATATATATATATATAATGAATATATATTATTTTTATATCATTATTAAAATTATTAATATGGAGTAACCACGGTCAAAGTGCAATGACCATAACTGTCGAACCAAAACATACATGAAAAATGAAGTAATTAACACCTGAAATAATGAATTTAATAGATAATTTTTAATATATATGTGTTTAAATGATATAATTAGATACTATATGAAATTATATGTATTAATATTATTATTTTATATAATTATAATAAATTTTAATTTATTATATATGTGGTTATAGTGCTTACAGAGAAAGACAGTCTTGAGGCAAGGGTTTCGTCTCAATTTCTCTTTATTGAGACATGTTTTAATGTTATGCATAAATTTATTATTTCTATTCTATATGTACTCAAAAAGAATTTATTTTTGGAATAATATATAATTAAATTCAATTTATTTATATAACCATATGATTTTAATGCCTCTAATTACTTTCAATTCAAATATTACTATAGCCATAAGGGTTCTTCATCTCAATATTGTTTTATTGAGACATGTTTGATGTTATGAACCTATTTATGTTTATAAGGTGTATATACCAATACTTTTATATTTTATATCAGGTATCATTATTAATTAATGGTATTTAAATTTAAAATTCAAATTATTTCATCTAAGTGGATTTCAATCGAATGTTGTTAAAGTGGTAAGGGTTTACCATCTTAAATTATCTTCTTTGGGAGATATGTTATTTTATACACCTATATTATTTTATGAGGTGTATCTACTACCCATTTGATATTTTTTTCATTAATATCATTGTGTTTATGATATTTAATTATTTTATTTTATTTATTTCATGGGTTTCATGAATCAAAATTTACCAAAGTGATAATGATTTTATGTTAAAATCTCATTTTTATCGGGATTGTTTATGCTTAAATTTTCTGATGATGAAATTGTGTTATCTATCTATCCCAAACCATATATATTTTAGTATACTCTAGTTATTTATATATATTTCATTTTTTTCCTAATTTTCCTCTCTTTAATTACTCAATATACTGAAAAAATGTTTTTAAGGAAAACTGACCTTATTCTTTTGTTCAGTCGAGGATCTTTTATTCCATGTCCATATTTTCCATAAAATGTTTTCAAGAATGTTTTTAATATTATACAAAGATTTATTAATGTCATTTTTACCCATGTTTTAATTTTAATAAAAAAGTAATTGAATCTTCTTATCATTTTCCGAACAAGGTTCTTATGACTTTTTACTGATAATGTGAATGGTATTTTTATTTTAACATAAACCATATAAACAGTTTTTCTCTACCGTTATAAATACTCTTTTATTAAAAGATTAATTTATAATTTTCTTGGGTTTTTTTCAAATAAAATATTTTTATTTAATATTTTTTAAATTTTAAGATTTTAAGTAAGTGATTTCAAAATAAAATGGGTATTTTCCTCAAGAAATGTTCTAGTAATCTTTTAAAAGAATTTTCATATATAATAACATCTTTTGATGTTTCTTATTATTTTATAGGTATATGGTTTAATGTTACCATATTTATTATTTCTCTAGATGTTTTATTATTATGATTATGAAATGTTTATGAAACTCATATCCTTTCCATGGGTTATGACATGATTATATGATGAATGTTTTATTATCTTATGGAACACATATGTATAGTTTTCATTATGTGATGGGTAGTTCTATTATAAACCAATGGAGGGTGGTTATATTATAAACCAAGTATGTGTGGGTTAATTATATCCCTTAAATTAATTGGGTAAATATGGATTTCTCATGAGATAATAAGTTCTAGAATAGGGAGTGAACCTAGTTTAATAAGGGACATTTTCCAATAAGATTGTCTTGGTAGTGGACCTTGACTAAGGAAATGATAGAATGGTTAATAAACCTAATCCACTATAATAGTATTGGTGGTGATCCTTGACTAAGGAAATGATTTTATATGCTTATGTCCATGCCAAAACTTATGTCTTATTCTTATGATATGTTTTCATGGATCATAATTTATTATTGATGATTCTGCACTCTTATGTCTTATGTAATTTGTTTGGAAAAAAATTCCATGTTTCATGATTAAATATATTTGATTGATTGGGTATGATTATTGTAAGTCTTGATAATGTTTTTATACCCTTAATATTACCTTATAATCACTTATGATCATTGATTAAATCTCTTATGTTTACCCTTATTTGGTAACTCAGCTCACCATTTCTTATATTTCCCTTCCCCAAGTTATGAATAAAGGTTTTAAGTATGATATGTCTAAGAAGGGTTATAATTTTGAAGAAATTAATCAAAAATGATGTAGATATTTTATGTACTCATTGTTTATGTATTCAATTTTTTAAATAAACTAAAACTCTATGGTCCTCATGCATGTATTATTATGAAATTTATTGAATATTTATCTAAAATGATGTAATATTTATTTATAAAAAGTATGGGTTACTATAGTTAGTATAAGAGACAAGGTTTGGTAACTTTTGTAAACTAGGATGAGGAAAATCTAATTATAACCTTTAGTATAATTATAAGTATAAGAGAACATCATAAGTTTTGGTAAAGAAATGAGTGTGGTTTTCTTATAAATTTATCCCTTTCTAGATACTATAATTGGATGTGGTTTTAGAATAGATGAATCTCGAGGTAAAAGTGTTATTTAAGTATATCTTGTCCATAATTTTGGTTCATGGTGAATGGGCCCTTATTGTATGCCTTTTTTGACACTCTCGATGGATATTATTAGGTTAGCTAACTTTTTATTTATAAACCATTATAAAGGATTTGGATATATAATGACCATGGAAGACCTAGGTTAAACCTAAGGTGTCATAGATTAAAAAAAATATTTCATGATTTAGATATACTATGAATGATTTTTCATGATTATATGATTACTAATTACTATTTATCACACTATGATTTTGGTTTTTCTTAATGTATGGAACCAGGAGGAATCATGTAAACTCTAAATGTGAGGGAAAATGTAATGATTGTCCTCTTAGGAAACCAAATGAAATTATATATGGAATGTAAAAGCTTATTATTATGCCTAACTAGTTATCACAATATATGATTAATAAAATTCAACATAGGTGAGTTTCTAAATGAACCAAATAAGAGAAAAATGTATTTTCTTGAAGATCATAAAGGAAATAAGATTCAACTTCCTACATGTTGAGAATGTGGGAAGAATCACTTGGGGAAATTTCTCAAAGGAATGGGAAGATGTTTTATATTTGAAAAATAAGGAAATAGATAAAGTAATTGTTGGGATAAAATTAAGAGTTCAATGGAGGTAAATAAAGTACATACCAAGGTACCATTTATAGTTCAATGTGTGGATAACTTGGTCATTATCTAAGCCAGTTTCCTGATCTAAGGGATAACTCCTAGACCAAGTAAGGACCTATGTTATGAAAACTGTTAAATTAGAATAATTTAAATGTTTATGTATTGGGATTTGAGAATTATATTGTAGAGTTTTTTATTAATAATATTTTAGTTATAAGAATCATGAAACATCTAATGATTGTTCCATTGTAGTTTTTATTTAAGGGTTTTCAAGTATATATTGAATGATACTAATAACCTAGAAAATTGAATTAGTGGTAAGGTGATATTTCTTGAAAACATGTGATTGAGGAATAGATAACCCTTAATATGAGCAAGAGGTTGAGATAATAAGGTTTATTTGGGATAAAGAGTTGATAGATATTGATAAAGTAAATTGAATAGTATTGGTAACCCTGAAATCGATTAGTGATTTGATAAAAAAGTGATTTATGTTATCATTGATGAATCTTATTGCATTTTTGAATTTATGGAATATATTGGTTAATCGATGATTTTTTTTATTAATAAGGATAGAATTTATTTTTGGAAGCATATATATTTTCATTAAGGTTTTATAGTGATTTAGGTTATTATATTGTTTTAGGAGAATATAAGATCAAGGTATTCACATGTTTTGTATGTGACATTAAGCACTACTTTATATTGGTTGCGAATTAAATTTATCTTTATTTTGGAACTTTTGTGGCCTTTTTCTAAAAAATGGGTTTTGAATTATATATAACACATTTTGAAGGTATCTTAAGTTTAACTATTTATGGAATGGTCTATATTGAACTTTGGGTGTTATTGTTGAGTTTTTATACATTAAAGTTGTATTTAATAATATTGAGATTTATCCATATTGTATAATTTTTGCCATCCATTTTGTTTTTAGTAAATATTTAGAGACAAAAGGAATGAATTGTCATTATTTTATAGATCTTAAGATCTATTAAAAGTAAATTTTAGTGCTTCGGGCATGAAAAATTCATATTGTTAAAATATAGATGAAAAAAGGTAAATGTTAATTAAAACATAGGACCAAAGGATGAAATTATGTTTATGGATTTGAATAAATCAAGTAATTATATTCTCTTTTATTCCATGGTAAAATAATTCCTCAACTATAGGAAAAATGATCTTGAAAATGAAATTTTTTTCCTTTTTATAATTGTTTCTGAGGTGTTGATGGTCATTCTCGCCACTCACTAATTTATGGTTTGTGTTCATTAACAATATCATGACCATGTTCTCTATCGCTCTCTGTTATTCTTTAGACTTTATCTTTCTCCTCCATGTCCATATTTTTACTTAGTTCCAATGTTCTCCTTATCTGAGAACCTAATTATGTATTATTTCAGGTAACATTTACGTTTCCCACTTCCTCTTTTCAAAAGAATATTTATTATCTCATTATACAATGTGTATTTTCAATAATGGTATTTTCAAATATTGACCCTTTTATTGCTGAGATAAAAATTGTGAGGGAATAATTTATTTAAGGGGAAAGAATGTAACACCCTGATATTTTAGAATATATTTTTCTTTGAATAAAATGTAAGTTTTTGGCATCTTACTTTACACACAACCCTGAGTCTATATATATCAAGATATAGTAAACCATTATAAGCTTGCCATTAAATTGGATGGTATGAATAATAATAAACATGTTATGAAAAATATGTAAAGGTTTTAAAAATGTAAAATGTATTGATTAATTCATAATAAATAAGTACTCAATTTTTAGTGAAGTCATTTTATGCTTTAAAAATATGTTTTCTTAAAAATTGTTTTTATCACATTTTTACACACAAAAATTATAATTAATTTCTCAATTTTTTAGAAATTTTATTCTATAAAATAAATATCATATATTAAATCATAATTTTTATATTATCTTAGTGTGAATTTTTATAATTTTTCTAAAAATATTTATTTTTCAGTGAATAGTGAAAATATAATTTTTTTAAAAAAATGTCATTTATTTTCAAGTAAATGTCCTAATATTTTATAAATTTGATATTAATTTAACTTAAGAATCTTTTAATTATAAATAATATAATTAATTACATATAAACCATCATTGTAATTTATTTTGGTATAAGTTAATTTTTGGACTTAAAAACACATTTTTCTAAAAATTGTTTCTATGTGCGCGATGTAAATTTATCTTAATAAATCAATATAATCTCTATTAATTAATTTTTTAAATTAAATATATATATTATATATAAATATAATATTTTAAAATTCATTTTATGGTATTTATAATCCAATCAATGGAATTAAATTAAATTTTATGCTTAAAATTTCAGTTTTTTTTAAAATAGGTTTTCGTTGCATTTTGTGCACTTAATTAAAAATAAATTCCACCAATTATAGAAATTAAATCTTGTAAAATGTATTTAATATTTATAATAATAATAATTAATATAATATAATATGTTTAACTTAATTTTTTTCCATATTGAATAGTTAAAATAGTAAAATTTTGTTACCAAGATTAAGGTTAAAACAGGTTTACCAGGGGTCAAACCATGAGATAAGGGTAGGATTTCCACCCAAAACTATATAATTATTATTTTTAAAATCTTTTTTGACATTATATTATACTAATTTTGAATATTTTTCCATTTGGAGACACTTTCCCATAAAATTGACCTTATATAATTGAAATCTTTTAAGAAATTTGATGTTTGCCCCTCCCCTGACTTATAAAAGGGAACATATCATTCTCCCTTATTCACACCATTTGAGAATTATATATCATAAAATACTACTAAAAATACTTAATATAATACTTAAATTCATCTTAAATCTTATTTTATTCTCTTAAGACCATCCCTTCAAGGCATAAGTTGTAAGACAAAGGGGGTCTCTCAAAGAAGAGGTATAAATCTTAACTAAGCTCTTTCAATTTTATTTCTTCTTATACCATATCTAAACTTTTTGTATACATAAAAACATAATTAATCCAATATAATAAATAAAATTATATGTTATTATGATTATTTCACAACCATTTTCCATCGTTTCTCAATCAAATAGGAGATGAAAGTATTGCTCAAGCGTTTGTCTGGGCTACCGCCTCCACGTAGCAATACAATTCATTTTCCATCACCATATTTCATGAATGGATATTATGATGGTTTTAATGTTTATATATTATATTTATAAAATAATTATTCTTATATTATTATAATATCATATCTACCTTCTTACCATCTAATTTATTGGTAAACGATAACGTCACTCGTACGTACGTGTGGACTACCACCTCCACGAAACGATGTTATTTGTTTATCATTTATGATTTAATTGGATGGTAATAAGGATGGATTTAATGAAAATATATGATATTTATGATATAATAATCATTATTTAAATTTTAATTGTCATTTACCTTTATTTATTTCCATCCATCAAAAAATGGTAACATCACTCGTGTGTACGTGTTGATTACCATCTCTGCGAAGTGATGTAATCTGTTTTTCATCACCACTTAATATGAATGGTTATAAATAGGTATTTAATGAATATATATGTTTTTTAAAATAATTATTAACATTATTAATATGTAATAACTATGATAAAATTGAAATTACCATAACTGTTGAATGAAAACATACATGAAAAACAAAGCAATTAACACTCGAAATGATGACTTTAATAGAGAATTGTTAATAAATGGGTTTTAAAATGATATAAGTGAATAATATATGATATTATATATATTAATATGATTATTTAATAGAATTATAATAAATTTATGTTTATTTTACATGAGTTTAGAGTGCTTATGAAGCAAGATGGACTTGAGGTAAGGGTTTCGTCTCAATTTTTCTTCATTGAGACATGTTTTAGTGTTCTGCGTGAATTTCTTATTTATATGGTGTATAAACTGGAAAATAGTGTATTTTGTAATAATAAATGATTTAATTCAAGGTATTTATATAACCATATTATTTTCAAGCTTCTAATTACATTTTATTCAAAAATTACTAAAGTTGTATGGGTTATTCGTCTCGTTTTTATTTTGTTGATACATGTTTGATGTTATGAACCTATTTATGTTTATGAGGTTTATATACTGATAATTTGACATTTTATATCATGTATCCTTATTAATTAATGGTATTTAAAGTTAAAATTAAAATTATTTAATCCAAGTGGTTTTGATTTAAGTTTTACCAAAGTGGTAAGGGTTTACCATCTCAAATTGTCTTCTTTGGGACATATGTTGAGTTATACACCTATATTATTTTATGAGGTGTATCCACTAACTATTTGATATTCTTTTCATTAATATACTTATGTTCAATATATTTAATGTTTAATTTTAATTTATTTATTTTATGGGTGTCTTGAATCAAAAGTTACTAAAGAGGTAATGATTTTATGTTACAATCTCATTTTTACTAGTATTGTTTATGCTAAAAAAAATTGATGATGAAATTGTAGGATATATCTATCCAAAACCTTATGTATTTTATTCCCATATAGTTATTTCTGGAGATTTCATTTTTTTCCTTTAATTTTCCTCTCTTTAAGTGCACAAGAGACTAAAAGAATATTTGTAAGAAAAATAGACCTTGTTTCTTCATTCGATCAGGAATATTTTCTTTCATGTACATATTTTCTTTAAAATGTTTTCAATAATGTTTATAATATTCTAAATTTTTTTATTAAATTAATTTTTACCCATGTTTCAATTTCTATAAAAATGTTTTAAAGGAATTTTATTATCATTTTTGAACAAGGTGCTTCTGACTTTTTACCAAAAATGTGGAAAGAATTTTTGTTTTTACGTACACTACATGAATGGATTTTATCCACCATCATGAATACTATTTTCTTTGAATATTAATTTTTAATTTTCCTAGGTTATTTTCAAAGAAAAAAATTTCCTTAATATTTTGTAAATTTTATATTTTAATTAAGTGATTTTAAAATGAAAAGGGTATTTTCCTCGAAAAATGTTCTAGTGATATTTTCAAGGAATTTTCACCTATAAAAACAACCTTTGATGTTTCTTATGGTTTATTAGGGATATGATTCAATGTTAACATATTTATTTTTTCTATGTATGGTTTATCATTATGATTATTAAATTTTTATTAAACTCATATCCTTTCTACAGGTTATGACATAGTGATGTGATGGATGTTTTATGATCTTGTGGAACACGTATGTATGGATTTCATTATGTGATGTGTGTTTCCATTATAAACTGTCACGACCCATCCCAGTGGGGCCCATGCCATGACTCCCCAAGCCCGCCTCCAATAGGCCAGGGGCTGGTGACTAGAACCGAGTAGGCATATTACTAACATGGGAGGCATTACCTAAGTACCTATAAACATGCACACATCTCCAATCCCACAAATGATGAAATGTAAAAAGAAAAAAAAACACTAAGGAACAAAATGCATGCATACAACTAAACTCAACCAATAGAGTATGATAGAAACTAAAGTTTTGAAAGTAAGCTGGGCTAGAATACAATCCCACCAAAAACAAGAGTCTAAAAACTAAAAAGTCTAACCTGTAAACACAAAGAGGAATTAGGGCTGATGATAATAGACATAGAAACATCTCATCTTGTTGGGAACTTAGAAAGCTTGGTCCTATCCTGGTCCACCCTGGACTCTGTCAAAAGGTTGCTCGTCTGCACAAGACACAACACGTGCAGGCAAAGCCCATACAGGGGTGGGTATAACAATACTCAGTAGGAGACCCTGAAAACCACAAAGAAATACATGAAGTAAAGGTACAGTCATCTCTACACAGTATATGTCTACATAATATGCAGTAAGAGAAACACAATCTAGATATTCACAAAACCCAGAACTATGGTCTAGAGACAAGTCACCCAACCGCATACCACTTCTGGGGATTCAGTTCGAAGATTCCACAAAGCACTCATCTATAAGAACTTAATACACAAGTCTGATAACTTTGATAACATATGTCAGAGAAGTATTGTTCATTGGGAAAATTTACGAGAGATAGATACACTCATTCCAGGAGAACACACTCCTGAGTGGGGAAAGATCACGATACATAGATGAGGATCATTTCCAGGGCCTTGGCAGATAACATGACTCATCCAGATTCACCTGATAGGTAGAGGATTGTAACCCTATGGAAGTAGTCACGTCGATACCTGACTCTACCTAGGGTCAAGAATGGATAGAGGATCTCGCTTCGGGCCTCTTGGAGGGATACCTAAATCTATCTCATAAAGTCCTACAGAAGGAATCATACTCCTGTAGTAGGAAACGATACCTGACCTTCAGGGGAACGAGAAAAAGGGGCACTAACCCAAACGAAACATTTCCAAGATACAGTGGACAAGAATACCAAGCCATGTTTCGAAAAGTACACGGCGTGTAGAAGTGTCACATGTCGTGTCTTCTGGCCCTGGGTACTGCCCGTGTACAATAGCATGTGTTGCAATGTTGGTCGTGTAGAAAAGTCAGTACACGGCGTGTAGTACAGATCACACGCTGTGTCCAAGTAACTGGGGTTGTCTCTGTGTACACGGTCGTTTGGTCGTACATGGCTTTATCCCATGTGTGTCATCCCATGTAACTGGTACATGGGGTAACCCGTGAAACCGTCCTGGTCTGTCCGTGTGGTGGAGTACACGGTCGTGTACTCAATCCCATGTTCGTGTATCGCCCAAGATATACGCCGAGTCCCGTGTAAGGACCCACATGCCATGTTCTTCAGATAACACACTGTGTCATCACTTCGTGTTTCGTGGAACCCTAGATGCCACTTAGCTGAACCTACATGTTGTGTTCTTCTGGATACATTCCATGTATTCTAGAAGTTTCTAGAAACAATGACTGTCACCATCGCACCTTATTTTCTCCTCCAGTATTCGATTCAGTTGTCCAATTGCAATGAAACTCCATATCCAAGATCTCCCAACCATTCCATCAATGTTTCGAGAGGTTTTGAGGGTTCGATAATCCCTGAAAACTTGTTTCGATCATCCACACGAAGAACGGTCGAAGAATGATTACTCCCGAACCATGTTGATTCTCCCACTTCCATCATCGTCGCACCTCCACTGAGTCATCATGATGTTGGGACTCCAATTTGGGATCATTGCGTTTTAGAACGGATGCACAACGATCTGTTGTTCGTCGCCCCACAAAGAACATGAAGAACACAAGTAAAAGGGGGGGAAATCCAAAAGTAAAATCGAGGAACAAACCTCCGCCATCATTCGTCGCGGTGTTGATCCACTCCCGTTAGTAGGATCAAATGGAGCAGAATCAAACAAAACTCTAACATGGATTAATTCCCTGAGATCAACCTAAGAAAAACCCTCCCGCAAGAACGCACGAATCTGCGGATCAACATGTTCATGGGTTGACCCGTGTTCATCGTTTAATCCAAGAACGGGGAAGAATTAAATTAAAAAAACAAACCCCTACCTCGATAAGGGATCGATCGCTGACGAAGGGGTCGCGCTGTCGTCGTCACTGAGATCCTTCAACTTCTTTGGCGCAATGATTCACACCTTTGATTCGTCATCGTTCATCACCAAGATTTTTCTCCAAATCTCTAAGAATTCTCTAGAGTCTCTCCCCACCTTCTTCCAACGATCAATGCCTGATTAACCCATTAAAAGGAGAGAACGCGTTTCAGTATTCCATTACGCTGAGTCGTTGTCGTTACGCTGCGGCAATAATGAGTCAACGTTTTTGTTTTAGAGTGAATATAGCATGGCATTAATTATCAAAACAGTTTCCCCGTCATTGTGTTGTAGCAAATGTTTCCAAATAAAATAAAATAAACTTTTCGAAATATTTTATTTTACTAAAAATTTCCAAAAATTAACTTTTTCCCTTGACCCGCGCTGGTCGAGGTTAGACTCGTTATTAGGTAAATTCGTCATCTCGGACGCAACGGTGCCCTCATATTTTTAATCCGAGCATCCGTTCAGAAACTGCCACAATCGCACACATATGTCGACTCACTTAACTTAAAAAAAAGTTCAAACCACCATTCTGGGCTCACTGGTCCTCGGAATGATGAGTCGTTTTCGCGATTGGTCTCATAATAATTCCATATAATATTTAAAATTAATACATGGAAAAATCTGAGACATTACATTCTCCCCACCTTGGGACTTTGCATCCCCGAAAAGACAAAACAAAGGCTACTAAAAAAGATGTGGGTACTGGGCACGGATCTGAGCCTCTTGCTACCACGTGCTCTCCTGAAGATTCTCATACTACCACTGGACGTGCACCAAGGGAATCGACCACCCACGAAGGATCCTCTCCTGCCAATCCTCGATCTCCACTGGGTACTCGGCAAAGGTCTCTCTATCCTCAATATCCATCTCACCCCAGTCAATGATGTGTAATGGGTCATGCACATACCTCCTCAGCTACGACACGTGGAAGACATCATATACCCAGTGCAACTGCGGCAGTAGAGCTAGGCGGTACTCCACCTCACCAACTATGTGCAGTATTTGGAAAAGGTCCAATGAACCTCAGAGATATCTTGTTTCCCCGGCCAAATCTCTCTAACCCTTGTCGAGGTGAGACCCAAAGAAAGACATAGTCTCCCTCCTCGAACTCCAGAGGTCTCTGTCGTCTGTCAGCATAAGACTTCTGCTGGATTTGTGCAGTTTTCATCTGCTCTCGGATGATCTGCACCTTCTCGATGATAACTCACACCAACTATAGACCCATGAGTGATGACTCTCTGGGGTCAGTCCAGAAAAGCAGTGACTGGAAGGGTCTCCCATATAAATCCTTGAATGGTTTCATACCAATGGTGGAGTGGTAGTTGTTGTTGTACACAAACTCCACTAGTGGTAGGTGGTCCTCCCAACTGCGACCAAAGTCCAAGATACAAGCCTGCAACATATCCTCCAGGACCTAAATGGTCCTATCCATCTAACCATCGGTCTAGGGATGGAACTTAGAGCTCAAGCATAGCTGAGTCCCAAAAGCCTCTTGTAGCTCCTTCCACAACTGGGATATGAAACGGGCATCTCGGTCCGAGACTATTGTCAAAGGGATGTCATGTAGCCGAACTATCTCCTACACGTAGAGGCTTCTCAAGATCTCTACGGAACTCTACTCCCTGATAGATAGGAAGTGGGACGACTTAGTGATCCGGTCAATGATCACCCAGATAGAATAATGCCCCTTAGACGTCCGTGGTAAACCCATCACGAAATCCATCGATATTCCATCCCACTTCCACTCTATAACTTCCAGGGGTGAGCTAATTTTGTTGGGACTTGGTGCTCAGCCTTCACCTGCTGGCATGTAAGGCATCAAGAAATGAACTTTGATGTTGCCTTTTTCATGCCTGACCACCAGAACTGTCATCAGAGATCATGGTACATCTTCACCACTCCAGGATGTACCGACAAGGGAGATATATGAAACTCTCTCAGGACCTCTTCCTGCAACGCCACTGGTACAACAATGCATCCTATGAAAAGAATTATGTGCCCCCCACCTTGTGAATATCCATCAGGAACATGTCCTATGGATAACTGAGCACGTAAAGCCTCACAGTCGACATCCCCAAGTTGTGCCTCCCTAACTCGCTGTAAGAGTGGAGGGGTGACAACCATCGACTGTAGGTAAGCTATATCATCTCTGTCCACAAAGGATAACTGAAACGTGGCTAACTACTATGTCTCCTCACTTAACAGTTGTGAACTCGACCTTCTACTAATAGAATCTTCCACCTTGTTCCCCTTCCCAGGAGTATAGATGATCTTGAAATCATAGTTCTATGGGAACTCTATCCAACTCCTTTATCTCGAATTCAGATCCTTCTATGAAAATATGTACTTGAGGTTCTTGTGGTCATAGTAGATGATAAAACGCTCGCCCATAATGTAGTGTTGCCACATCTTCAACGTGAAGACTACCGCTGCCAATTCAAGATCATGGGTCACATAGTTCTACTCATGTGGACTAAGCTAGTGAAAACCATAAGCAATAACTGCATGTCTCTGCATCAGGACACACCCAATCATGGTCCCTGATGCGTCGTATAAAACTACGTACTCGGCACCCTCCTTTGGCAATCTCAAAATCGGGGCACTCATCAAAATCTGTCTCAACTACTCGAAATCCTGCTGGCACTTCTCCATCCACATGAAGGGTTTCCCCTTCCTGGTCAAGGATGTCATTGGTGCTAATATCCAGGAGAAATCAAGAATGAATCTCTGGTAATATCCTACCAACCCAAGGAAGCTCCGCACCTCTGTCACACTCTGAGGTGGCTCCCATGCTAACACTACCTCCACCTTGGTTGGGTCCACAGCTACTCCATCTGCTGAGATGACATGTCCCAGAAAGTGGACCTCCTAAATCAAGAACTGGCACTTCGAGAGCTTCCCATAAAGATGGTTCTCCTGGAGTACGTCCAAAACCATCCTCATGTGTCTCGCATGCTCCTCCTATAATGCCGAGTACACAAGGATGTCTTCTATTAAGACCACTACGAACCGGTCTAAGTATGGCTGGAAGATCTGGTTCATCAGTTCCATGAACACTGCGGGGGAATTTTTCATGCCAAAAGGCATCACCAAGTACTCATAGTGACTGTAGAAACATCTGAAAGTCATTTTCGGTATATCCTCATCCCATACTCGTAACCGGTGATAACCTGATTAAAGGTCAACCTTCGAGAACCACTGATCCTCTCTTAGCTAATCGAAGAGGTCATCAATTCTTGGCAGTGGATACTTGTTCTTCACCATCACCTGGTTCAGGTTCTAGTAATCCACGCACAACCTCAAACTCCCATATGCCTTCTTGGAAAACAAGACTGGGGTCACCCAGGGTGAAACATTGAGGCTTATGAAACCCTTGCTTTGAAAATTCTCCAACTGCACCCTCAGCTCGTGAAGCTATTTGGGATCCATCTAGTATGCTGGGGAGAAAATTGGTGTCGTCCCGGGGTGTAAGTCAATGTATAATTTGATTTCCCAGTGGGGAGGTAGTCCTGGAACATCTTCGGGAAAGATGTACTCATACTCTGCCACTACTGATGGGAACTGGGATCTCATAACATCTACTAATCTGAAGGTAAGGCTAATCAACTCATGAGTGATCGGTTGCACCCTCCTATGCATGAGCCCATTTTATGCTGCCTGGGTCTCCTTTTCTCTGACAAAGGAAAA
The DNA here is from genome assembly GCA_963277665.1 of Viscum album. NCBI lineage: Eukaryota > Viridiplantae > Streptophyta > Magnoliopsida > Santalales > Viscaceae > Viscum > Viscum album. Next base: position 1,818,662,571 of record OY728156.1, read on the forward strand.
CCTTGTCCCATCACTGTGGACACACCGCACACTTCACCTAAAGCAGTCAATCTGGGCATGGAACTAAGATAATCAATCCATACCAATAATGACATCATAAGGCCTTGGCGCTACCACCAAGAGGTTCCAACTGAAACTCTCACCTCCAAGGGTAAGACCACACTGTCTGCAAAGATATGTGATCATCGAGTCTCCTTCCGTAGGTGTCTCCAAGCATAAGAATCGAGTCAACGACTCTACCAGAATCTCAAGGTTTTTCATGAGACATGTGGTGAGGAAAGAATGACTGGAACCTATGTCTATAAGTATGAAATCCAAGGTAGAGAAGACATATATCGTGCCTCGTATCATCCATGAAGTCCCTAGGTCATATGCCTCGACCGCATGGAGTTATCCCCACCCCTGTCCCCCAGCTCCTTGAGCCTAGTGCGGACCTCCTAGGGGTGGTGGTGGAAGTAAATCAAAGCGTCTTCCACCACCTGTAACTCTCCCTGCTCCTATGCCATGTATTCCACCTGGTGGGTCTATCTACTCCATTCTCTGCCTCTACCTTGATGGTCCATCCACTGCCTCCCTATTAGCATCTCAATGGGTTGTACAATCTCTAACGAGATGTCCCCTACCATCGCACGCATAGCATCGCTTCTCCCTAGGCTGACTGGATGCAGCCTGAGAGCCTTGGACTGTCGATTCTATGTCTTGGGTCCTCCTATGACATATCTCGTGTCCTGATCCCTGTGCCTAACGTCAGCACCATACTACTAAGGTCTTTGCACCTATCTGCCTACAGCTGACTGTCGTCAGCTGTCTCTGCTCTGCCAAGAATGTCTCGATCACCAAGGCCCACTCGATCACTCCAGTATAAGTCGAAATTCATAGAGGCACAACATTAGCTCGTATGTCCCATCGTAGACCTCTCTCAAAGGTCCAAACTCTGAAGTACTGATCCCTGACCATATCCATCGAGTACCAAGTGAGGTTGGTGAACCTCTATGAATACTTAGATACCATCAAACTACCCTGTTGGAGCTGAAGAAGATCCTGGATGTGCACTTCTCTCAGTGTAACTAGAGAGATATCCTCCCTAAAGAGTCTCTCAAAATCTATCCACAAAAGAGTCTTCTTGTCATGATTCTATGTGGTCAGACTCCACCATCGTCTCACCGAACCCTGAAGAAGGCTCGATCCTAGGATCACCATCCAGAATGCTGGTGTCCTCACTAGACGTAAAACTTTGGTCATTGCCTCAAGCTAGTCCTCAGTCACCTGAGGGTAGGTCTCTCCTCGGAACCTGAGGGGTCTCTGTCTCTAGAACTCATGGATCACACTCATCCTGTGCCCCTCGTCGATCGGTACTGCAGGTACCACGGGCTACTCCACTGGTGGTGGTATAGTAGGTGCACCACCTAGAGGCAACGCCTGGGGAACTGGTCCCTGTATCGAAGCCTTGTCACTGAGGGGGTTATCCTCGTGATCGCGCTACTAAATCCTAGCGGGTATGCATTACGGAGGCATCCTTTAAGAAAACAAGATGTACCATGGTCAATGAGTATATCTGGATAGTTGACACAAAGGATATGGAAAACACAACCCATTCCTATATGATGCATGTACCACTCTTTTACTTACCTGCAACTAGTGTTTCCATGTACCGAGTTGAAAATCAGGTTATCAGAGTCATGGTGTATAGATATGTCGGCTGCCTGCACCAACACTCGAGTCTATGGCCTAAAAGCTGAGCTCAAAACACTTAACACTGTTTCCCCAAACCAATATCACAAATTATTGGTCCTGAGGTAAAATAGGCCCCCTCTAATACCACTCTGTCATGACCCATCCCATTGGGGCCCACGCCACGACTCCCCAAGCCCGCCTCCAATAGGCCAAGGGCTGGTGACTAGCACCGAATAGGCATATTACTAACATGGGAGGCATTTCCTAAGTACCTTTACACATGAACACATCTCCAAGCCCACAAATTCTGAAATTTAAAAAGAAAAAAAAGACTAAGGAACAAAATGAATGCATACAACTAAACCCAACCAACAGAGTATGATGGAAATTAAAGTACTGAAAGTAAGCTGGGCCAGAATACAATCCCACCAAAAACAAGAGTCTGATAACTAAAATTCCAACATGTAAACACAAAGAGGTATTGGGACTAGTGCTCGTAGCTGTAGGAACACCTCGACCTGTAGGGAACTCAATAAATATCGGTTCTGTCCTGGTCCACCCTGGACTCTGTCAAAAGGCTACTCATATACATAAGACACGACACGTGCGGGCAAAGCCTGTGTAGGGGTGAGTATAACAATACTCAGTATGAGACACCGAAAACCACAAAGAAATACACAAAGTAAAGGTACATTCAGCTCTATATAGTATATATCTACAGAACATAAAGAAAGAGAAACACAATCCAGATATAATCAAAACCCAGAACCATGGTCTAGAGACAAGTCACCCAACCGCATACCCCCGCTGAGGATTCAGTTCAAAGATTTCATGAAGCACTTGTCTGGGATAACTTACTTCACAAGTCTGATAGCTCTGATAATTTCCGTTCGAGAATTACTGTTCATCAGGAAAATTTATGAGAGATAGATACACTCATTATGGGAGAACACACTCCTGAGTGGGGAAAGATCATGATAAACAGATGAGGATCACTTCCAGGGCCTTGGCGAATACCGCGAATCATTCAGTTTCACCTGCTAGGTAGAGGATTGGCTCCCTGTGGAAGTATTCACATTGATACCTGACTATACTTAGGGTCAATAATGGATAGTGGATCTCAATCCGGGCCTCTCAAAGGGATACCTAACTATATCTCGGAAAGTCCTACTGAAGCGATCATACTTATGTAGTAGGAAATGATACCTAACCTTCAGGGGAATGATAAAAAGGGGAACTAACCCAAACGAAACATGTCCAAGATACGGTGTACAAGAAGACCAATCCATGTTCTGAAAAGTACACAGTGTGTAAAAGTGTTGCATGTCATGTCTTCTGGCCCCAGGTACTGCCCATGTACAACGGCCCGTGTCGCAAGGCTGGTCATGTAGAAAAGTTAGCACACAGCGTGTAGTACAGATCACATGTTGTGTCCGAGTAACTAGGGTCGGCTCTGTGTACGTGGTCGTGTGCCCGTACATGACTTTATCCCATGTGGGCCATCCCATGTAACTGATACATGGGGTAACCCATACAGCCAGCCTGTTCTGGCCGTGTGGTGAAGTACACAGCTGTGTACTCCATCCCATGTCCATGTATCGCCCAAGATACATGTCGAGTCCCGTGTAAGGACCCACATGCCGAGTTCTTTGGAGAACACGTCGTGTCATCGCTTCATCTATCGTGGAACCCTAGACGCCACTTATTCGAAACTACACGCCGTGTTCTTATGGATACACGCCGTGTATTCTGGAAATTTCCATAAACGACGCTCATCGCTATTGCACCCCGGTTTCTCCTCCCATCTTTGATCCGGCCTTCTGATCGCAACGAAACTCCATATCTGAGGTCACCCTACCATGCCATCAACGTTTTGGGAGGTTTTGGGGGTTTGATCAGCCCCAAAAACTTGTTTCAATCATCCGCGTGAAGAACGGTCAAAGAATGATTACTCCCAAACCATGTCGATTTGCCCTCCACCATCGTCGTTGCACCTCCACTGAGTCGTCGCGATGTCGGGTCTCCAATTTGGGATCATTGCATTGCAGAACGGATATGGAATGATCCGTTGTTCATCACCCCACGAAGAACACAAGTAAAAGGGGGAGAAATCCAAAAGAAAAATCAATGAACGAACCTCTGTTGTCATTCTTCATGGCATTGATCCGCTCCTATTAGTAGGATCAAATGGAGTAGAATCAAAACAAAAATCTAACATGGATTAATTCCCCGAGATCAAACCATGAAAAACCCTTCCACAAGAATGCACGAATCTACGGATCAACCTGTTCATGGGTTGACCCACGTTCATCATTTAAGCCAAGAATGGGGAAGAATTAAATCAAAAAAACAAACCCCTACCTCGAGAAGGGATTGATCCCTGACGAAGGGGCCGTGTTTCCGTTGTTGCTGAGATCCTTCAACTTTGTTGGCGTAGCGATTCAAACCTTTTATTCATCATCGTTCGCCGTCGAGAGTTTTATCCAAGGTCCAAGAATTCTCTAGAGTTTCTCCACATCTTCTGCCAATGAGAAATGTCTGATTAACCCATTAAAAGAAGAGAACGCATTTCATCATTCCGTTACACTGAGTCGATATTGTTATGTTGTGGAATTAATGAGTCAATGTTACTTTTTTAGAGTGATTATGTAATGACATTAATTATCGAAACAGTTTCCCCATCGTTGCGCTGCTGCGAATGTTTCCAAATAAAATAAAATAAACTTTGCAAATTATTTTATTTTATTTTATTTTACTAAAAACGTCCGAAAATTAACTTTTTCCCTTGACCTACACCGGTCGAGGTTAGACTCATTCTTAGGTAAATTTGTCGTCCCGAACGCAATGGTGCCCTCAGATTTTTAATCTGGGCATCTGTTCAGAAACTTCCACAACCGCGCATATATTCCAACTCACTTAACTTAAAAAAAAGTTCAAACCACCATTCCTGGTTCACTGGGCCTCAGAATGATGTGTTGTCTCCACACTTGGTCTCAAAATAATTCAATATAATATTTAAAAATAATACATGGAAAAAATATGAGACATTACATAAACCAAGGATGGGTGGTTATGTTATAAAACATGGTCATGTGGGACTATTATAACCATCAAATGCATTGGGTAAATATGGATACCTCATGAGATAATAAAGAGTGGAATGAGGAGTGAAACCAGTTCAGTAGTTGACTTTGTCTAATAAGATAGTCTTGGGAGTGAATCTTGAATAAGGAAATGATGGAGTGAGGAGTGAACCCCATCCATTATGATAGTGTTAGAAGTGATCCTTGACTAAGGAAATGATTTTATATGATTATGTGTATGAAAAAAACTTATGTCTTATGCTTATGATATGTTTTCAAAGCTCTTGATTGATTAAATATGATTTTTCACTCTTATATCTTATTTAATTTGTTTGAAAAAAACTTATTCCATGTTTCATGGTTAAAGATCTTTAACTAATTGGGTTTAATTATTATAAGTATTGGTCATGTTCTCATACACTTATACTTATTTTAGGATCACTTGTGATCATTGATTGATGTCTCTTATGTTTTCCCTTACTAAGCATATAAGCTCACCCTTTCTTATGTTCCCCTTCCCCAGGTTATGAAGAAATATTTTAAGTATGATATGTCTAAGAAGGGTGATAGTTGTGAAGAAATTCATAAAAAATGATGTAGATATTTTATGTACTAGTTTTTTACATATCAAAGTTTCCAAAGATACAAAATCTCTATAGTCCTTAGGCATGTATTATTGTGAAATGTATTGAATATTCATCTAAAATTAATTAATATTTATGTATAAAATGTATGGGTTTCTATTAAATATTTAAAATTAAATTTCATCTCAAGGTAAATTATGTTGAGGGTGTACATATCATCCTCTAAAGTTCTCAGCCTTCCTTCCCAATAACTTTACATCTTCTGAATCTGAACCTCATGCATTTTCCTTACCTCCACTAGTAAATTGTCCAAATATTTCACCTTTTTTTATTTTAATTCCAGTTGGGAAGACTTGACCTCCATAGAGACTTTATGTAAGTTCTCCAATTCATGTAGCATTTTAGTCACAATAGTATTAAACACTTCATTCTCAAAAAAAATTCTTTTCAACTTTTCATTAACCAGAGACATGTTTTCATTGAAAAGTGAGGTTGTTTCTTCCTTAGCATTCACCATTTTTAAGAGGTTGTTGCATCTTACAAACTAATTTTCCAATTCATCCTCTATATCAAAAACTTATTTTTATAACTATATTTTTTCATAAAATAATTCCTTGATAAAACCAATTATACATGCAATAACTTCATCAATAACTTTCTTTTGATAAACTATAACATGAGAGTAACAGTATTCAACTATTTTTATCTCTTTATAATATACACATTTACTTGAATCATCAAAAGGATCTTTGTAAATATATTCAATAAACAATCACTTACCACTTTTTTTAACTTTCAGAAGTGATTGATCACTTTGTCTCCTAATAATTTTCTTTTTCTTCTTTGCCTATTTATTCATCTTATTTTTCACTATATTAGCTAAAATTTAAATTTATACTTTAGTAGGTGTGGAGATAGACTAATTGATCATAGAAACTTCTTCAATCATATCAAATCTACACTTCATATAGATCTTTTTATAAGGATCCTGGGATTTCTCTAATGCTAATTAAAATACCTAGGAGATCGATAGACCACTAATAGGGGAGGGTTAAATCAATGGTCACTTAAAACTTCTAAAAATTATTTTTTCCACAATTCAATATCTTAGACTTATTCAATATCGATCTACTTTATATTTTGTTAAACAGACTTACTTGGATAATATAGTAAATAAAGGCATAAGAAAAAAATCATAAGTTTTGGTGCTCAGACTTACTCCTTATCATGATTGGTTATTCACCCCAATCATGAATTCTCTACTATAATAAATATCATTCAATTATAAGTGGAGGGTGATTCACACACCAAAACCATATCAAAGGCTAATTGATCTTATATTATCATAACTCTCACCAGACACTTTTTTTTCATCTCAATGGACTTCACTTGATAGCTTCCCACTAGACTTCTTCAACCGCTTCATATTGTAGTCACTAGGTTGAATGGAATTCTCTCTATACACCCTAGGTCACACAGGTTCTATGAATTCATAGCATATATATGAAAGTGTTTCTTTGAGGCTCCTCTTTGGAAGTAGATATCCAGTTCACCATAGGATTTATCTACATCAATAAAACTGGTCTTCTTAAACTCATAATAGATTCTTCGAATACATTTAGGTATTCAAAATAGACTGTATAAAACTCAGTCTCCACCACATCATAACTTCATATTTATTCAACTGAATTTATTCACCTAACTATCTCACTTGATGAGCTCATGTGATATTCAAACCTATTAGTTCCTCATTTATTCAAGTGAATCAACTGAACATAAATAAACAAAAAGAAATATGTAAGTCAGCCTTTCTTAGATTCTTCTTCTCAAGATTCTATAACCAAGGATGTCACAAGATATTATTCTTATAACTTCTACTCCAATACCCAAATGCTTAAAACTTCTCAATACAGTATCAGTTTCCTTCTTCTTTTTCCTCACTGCAACATGCGACAAGTACTTCTTCTTATTGTTTTTCAAGAGATGTTCTTCATATATTAACCAACAACATAGCTCTCAGATTCTCAATATTTCACCTCACAGTAGTTGTTATTGCTTGTTATTTTTGTATTTATTACTCCTCAATATTCTCATACACAAGTGGCATCATTTAAGTGCTTTAAATTATTTTCAACATAATCAAAAATCTTAAATGGAAAATCAAGGGTGGATTCTCACTGCCAGCCATAAATTTTCATCATGGAATAATTATTTTGGGTTCCCACATTACTTTATGCACTATTTTTTAACTCAGTGGATATTCCAAAAATACCATCATTTAATACTTCTCATTCTTGAAACTCAGACCAAAATACCATCATAATAAATCTACAGAAAACACAACTTCTTTGTCTCTAAAATATCTCCACTCTAATCCACATCTTATATTGTCCACAACTGTGTAAAATATATAAAAAATAGATGCAGTTTTGAATTTATTTCATTTCATCTTGAGTGATTTAGTGAAATCTAGTATAGATTTCAATTGAATCTGTACACACATGCAGTATCTCATCCCTTATTTAATCTTAGTCAAACATCCTCAGATCATAATAAGTTTAAGCTTTGATGAATATTTGGGATTCATTGTATTTTCATATACATTATTCTTGAAAACTCATGAAACTTGTTTTCCTCACCAAGGAGTATATGAAAAAAAACATTCTCTGTAGATCATCCTCAAAATAGGCTCAGACCACGAATTAAATAAGACTTGCGATGTTTTGATCTTGAATTCACAACACAATCATCAATAGATTTTATTTTCTTCTTCAGAAAAAGAATTATTGAAACTTCTATATTTTTCACCCAAGATGTAAGAGAAATTCAGTTCCATAAATTACCACTTCACATTTATAGAATCAGATACATGATGTATTACCTTATATTAGATCAAATTAACTTACATGGTCTAAATTTTAATATGTGGTTTTGGCTACATAGCATTCAGCTATGTTTCTAGATTCAGCTACCTGAAACTTCATTCAGGTATGTGATTCCTAAATTCTGATATATAGAATCATTTGGATAAGTGAAATGCATACATGGGTCATTTGGATACATTTTTGAATTCACATACATTGATCTTAATGTATGAAAATATTTTCATACATGGTTACTTTTGATACATGGAGTCACCAATGTTTTCATAATTCACATACGTGGCTATTCATGTATGTGGAACTTTGCATACGTAGAGCCTAGACTTAGGCATATATTTCCATATTTCCATCATTTAGAACCAGGGATCCTCTGATATTTCTCCAACCATTCTCAACCACTCATAAACACTTCAAAATTATTTTTGGAATTTATGAAACTTTCTCAAACACTTCAAAATGATTCCCAATCACTCTACATAAAATAAAACACAACTCTTTGAGTTCTTCAATATTTTTCATTGCACTTATAGTTTCACTCAACCCAAAACTTCATCCAAGTGTGTTTCACCATGGTTTATAATAATCTTCATACACAAATACATAGGGATGAAATACACACATCTCTAGAACTTTAATCTCCCATTAAGATGGATTTATCTCCAAGATTTGAATTTGTTTTTTTCATTTGAACTACAGCTTTATAAGTTGTTTACCCATAACCAACTAGTATGTAGCTTATTATTACTATTTATCCACTTCCAAAATGGTTATAAATAGTACTCAACCACTTTAGTACTTGTTTAATACATGATGATCAAATCAATAATTTTTTGATGTATTAGGTCACTGCTCAAAGCTGTCCAGTTGGATCTTTAAGTAGCAAAAATTATCTCCTAATTCCATTTCTAACATATGAGACTCCCTTTTTATTTCCACTAGCATAATTATAGTTATCATTTTCCCATAATACATGAGCAGTACTTAAAGCTCCATTTAATGGGTGGGTACACATTCCATCACCCAACTTCTCCATGCATACATTGACTTTCTTTATATTGAAAACAGATATAATCCAATATTCTTCAAATCCCAAATAACTTCACCCCAAACCCCAGATTCCCATCACCTATGTTTTAGTAAAAATATGTAAAGGAAGGATCTCCCAGGTGAGAGGAGATAGTTCCAGGCCAAGATATGGTGAAACCAACTAAGAAGATACATAGGATAAAAGGTGCAATGTTGTAATTCAATCCAAGACCGACTCAAGAAGTTATTTCCCTAGAGTTAAGGTTTGTTTTATCATCCACTTGATAAACTAACCAGTATATATACACTCATGAACATGCCATATATTTATTTTATCTTTTACAGTGTATGGTTACTTATTTATTCATGTGATGTATATTTATTGGATGTTTAAACATGATCACATAAATTAAATGGATTAATAATCACACAAGATAGAATAAAATAAATATATTATGTATAAATTATTTTATCAAGACATAGTTAATTAATTATGTAAAATCCATATAATATTAAAATTATATTAAGGGATGAAATAAAGAAAAAATTATGCATAAGATAAACAAATCCATAAAATGAAATATTAAACCAGAAAAGTATTCCATTATTTGAGTTAAAATAAATCCATAGTTCAAAGTGTTTATCCTGCCTAAGTTAGATCACTTTCAATTATTGAGAAGTTTTAACTAAAGTTTTGGGTCGACTTAATATAGTTAACATTAAGGGTTGATTGCCTAAGAAGGACCTAGTATAACTAGGAGGAAAGTGTTTAGGAAATATAAGTCTATGATTTTAGGATTGGGGAGTCCACTAAACATATAAAGTAATTGTGATTTAATTCAGTTAGAAATACTAACCACCTAAATAGATTTAAATAATTTATTAGGACCAAGTCTGGGTTATAAAAAGGGAAATATAGATCTTTGACACTAGAATATCAACACGACATGATATTTATAATCTAATGGTTAGGGATATTGATATTTGATAAAATCATGGGATACAAATAAATAAAAAATTTATTACATCACATTTTGGTAATCAAGATAATGTATTAAAACCTGGTTTTATTTTTCTATAAAAAATGGAAAGTAATACGACCTCGACATTATCCATCTAATCAATATTAGAGAAATAAAATCTCCTTATCAACATGAACTTCCAGTAATAGAATAGGTGATTGCATATTATACTATGCCAAGAGTGTAATTTCTATGTGTCAGAGTCCCTAGTTCCAGATAAAGAGCCTTCTAATGAGGCTAGTGAGGAAGATCATATTGTCTTCTAGAAACATTTAAATGATCCATTGGATTCCTAATGACTAATTCTATCATCCATGTCTATTGAATTTCAAAAGATTCATGGGAACATGGATGAATATACCATGTTTTCCCATCTTCATGATATTTATCAATATAAGGATAGACATGAGAGGTATAAGATATCCAAGGAACTTTTAATATGAAATCTTAGAGAAGGTGCGCCATCCGAACCTCATATAGTCAAGATGATTAGCTATATTGAGAATTTGGAGATTCTGGGTTTCAGACTAATTAAATAATTATGCACTGACCTTATTATTTTATCATTACCTCATATATTCTCAATATTTGTTATGAATTATAATATGAATAATATTGAGAAGCCTCTTCTGGGTCCTTTTACTCTAATCACAAGGTATATAAGGATACGAGACGTGAAAAACCTACAGTCCTTATAGTGAAAAAGAGGAAGGGAAAGGAAAAATTCCCTAATAATCCTTTTAAGTCTAAGGATTATTTGCAATACCAAAATAAGAGGAGGAATATCTAGATACAAACTAAGGAATAAGATGTATAATTTTTTCCATGTGGCAAGAGAGACCACTAGAAGAATAATTATACCTCAATGAAAAAATAAAGGGGTAGATTTAGGTTCATTTTTTATCGAATGTGACTTCTCTATTTTTACAAGTTAGGTATTATATATAGATTTTGGTCCTAACATATGAATCCAAATACAAGGACCAAGTAGATTCGTATAGTTTTCATAAGTGAGGTGCATATTCAAATTTCCAACACAGTATGATTGGTTATATTGGCTCATGTAGAAGCAGATCCTAGTCTTGGGTTTTCCTTTATTGGTGACACAAGATGATTCTTACTAGGGTGTTCATGTTTTAATATTGAGATAATATTTTAATTATATGCAATGAAAAGATGGTTCTTTGGTTTGGCTATTTCTATTGAGCTTCTATGGTGTTGGTGTTAGAGACCAAGATAGGCGATGATTGATAGTGGTCCAACTGGTGACCAAAGAGGGTTTCATAGAGACCAAGTACCTACATCCCCATACAAAAGGTTTTAGGTTTTATGATGATTATAGGATCAATGAATCTCACTAATTAGGTTTCCTCTATTTTGAATTTTTAATTTCCTTTTGTTGATGATTTCTCTAGTATTTCTGTTGAGCAGGCCTATTTTTCTTGTTAAGGTGTGTGGGTTCCCACTTAAACCCTTATAAGTGGCATTTGAAAATTAAAAAAAAAGTTTTATAGAGAAAAATTGACTTCAATGAATTCAATGATCAAGATATACATGATTTGGAATATGAAAAAATTCCACAAAGCCCCATAGAAGAGGTTGTTCCCAAGACAAAAGTACTATATAAGAGAACTAGAGAGGTTAGAGAATTATAGAGATATGAATTTCTAGTCACTGAGGATGGTAACTCATTATTATTTGATAATGATGAACATATGTCCTACAAATAAGCAGTAAGTATCTTAGAAGTTGCAAGATATCAAGAAGCCATGAATTTTGAAACTAATTCCATGTACCAGAAGCAAGTATGGGTTCTATTAGATCCTCTAGTGGATGTAAACATCATCTTTAAAAATGGTTATTTAAGAAGAAATTATTCATGGATAGTTAATTAAGTACCTATAAATCATTAATGGTTACAAAATGTTTTATACAATGTCAAGGAATAGACTGTAACAAAAAAACAATTTCTATGCTAAAATCCATCATAATTTTGATTTCTATAGAAACTTACCATGAATGTGAGATTTGTAAAATAGATGTCAAAATAGCATTCCTTAATTGGAACCTTGTGGAAGATGTATATATGATACAACCAGAAGGGTTTGTGACACCAAAGGATGCCAATAAGGTATATAATTTATGGGTTAAAGAAAGCATCCATATCATAGAACATTCATTTTAAAAAATATATAATATAATTTGGTTTCATAAAAAATGAATGTGATTCCTATGTCAATAAAAGGTTTTGTGCGTGTTCAGTCATTTTACTAGTAGTATATATTGATGATATACTATGAATGGGAAACAAAATACCAGCCTTATAGTATGTTAATATGTGGTTGAAGACATCCTTATCTATAAAGGAATTAGGTGAATTAACCTACATTATATGAATCAAGATCCATCATGATAGATCTAAGAGGCTATTTGGACTAAGTCAGGGTATATAAATTGACAAGGTATTGAAGATATTTTGTGGCGAACAATATAAGAGGGGGGTTATTTCTAGTTCCACATGGTATATATATCTCCAATAAAATGTATCCTTAGATGAAAAATAAGATAAAGGGTGGGAGGGATAGAGATATATAGATATATATAGAGAGAGAGAGAGAGGATGAGTAGGATTCCTTACACATCAACTATATAATCTACTATGTATATATGGACCTGGTCCTTATTCAACCCATAATTTCATTTTTAAACAATAATTTATATTTTTACATTACTGGAGATCTTTTCATTTTTAGAGTTTTAGATAATTAGTCCATAAATATTACATAAAAAACTCATACATTACAAGTTGTATACTTCCTCTTAGCATCTATTTTTTCCACAATATAAAATTTTTAAAATGAAACATGTTTTCTTTTTATGGAAAATATTTACGATTTTCAACTTGACTTGTTACTGATCATCCTTAAACCCTTTTAAAAACATGTGAAAATGTGGTATGAGAAAAAAATTATCAATAAGGGATATATAAGAATGAATAAAGAAAATTTTTAGTCCACTTCAAAACTATGATAACATAAAGGAGAGTTTGTATTTAACATAATAAACATTGAGCTCAAATAATATTTTACTTAAGCATGAAATTTTCTTTACTATGCAAAGTTTTCACAAAATGATTTATATAAAAACATAAAGGAAAAATCACAATCTTGAGGTTTTCTTTGAAAACATGATAATCCTTGAAAAATAATTGCTTAAAAACATATCTTTTTACACTAAAGGGTATAATCATTCCTTTAAAATAAATGATAATTAAAATACCTTATGAAATCATAATGTTTCCATGAAAACTCATTAATAAGAATAGAAAATTCATTTAGGTTTCTTGGGACACCATCTATATAAAACCCTTACAAGAACCCTTACAAATCGAATAACCTACATGGTTAATTCCAACATAATTATCTAGATAATAAATTCATTACCCAATACATTAGATAGATATATCAGGATAACCCAATATAATAAACATTTTACAAGGACCATAACATTCATGAAACATATAAAATCTTGAATTTCCATCAGAAAACACATAAAAATATACTTTTAAACCCATAAGTAAAAAAATTTTGGATATTGATATATCTCTTTTCTTTAAAACCCAATTTTCAAAGCCAAAATACGCAAAAAAGGGAATAAGGGATTTTATAAGAAGAAAACATGGAATATTGAAAAGTAATACAAACATAAAATAATCTTTATAGTGGTGTAAAATGTCATTAATGTCGTATATGTTAAAATATAAGATTCCTTTTTTCCTTCTTGTAAAGAAAGTCAAAATGTTCTATATAAAATATGTAAAAAGATTCCTTTTGAAAATATTTGAAAGAAAGTCAAAAGATACATATTTTTTTATAATTAATTTATGTCCATATTAATATATCTATTAAATAATTTTAATAATATATACATGGTAGAAAAATATTTAGAAAATAAATCTTTAAAACATTTAAAACGAGGTTTTAAGATAAAATATCTCTTACCTCAAGCCAAACTTATCGTGTAAATTCTTTATCTTCCTAAATAATAAACTTATGTTAATTATTTAATTTATTAATAATAGTTTTCAATTTTATTATTCCTTTTTTCACTTATATCCATGTTATACTTAATTACTTAATTGATTAGGTTTACTTCAAATGTTTTGAAGATGTTTGGTTCACAAGTACAAAAAAAAAATTGGTAGGTTGAATTTGGTCAAATGGATCATGATTATATAATTTATAGAATCTTAATCATGTTATGATTTTAATTTTAATTTTTATAACCAAATATGTAATATATTTATTAAAAATGGATTATGTTACAATCATGGATATGGTAGGTCGTGCGTACGTATGAGTAACGTTTCCAGTTTTCAACGAACATGAGGGAAATAAGGTAAGTACCATTTTATAATTAAATAATTATTATTATATCATAAATATAATATTATTTTTTAAAATACACTTATATATGCATGAAATTTGATACAATTATGAAAAACGGATCACATCACTTCATGGAGGTGTTAATCCGTGCTATACACGAACAACATTATCATTTTTCAATGAATGGAAAGGTAAGAAAATTGATGATATATTTTCTTTAAAAAAATTATGTAAGTAATATTATATGTATACATTAAATCCATCATTATAACCATATTTTAGAGGCGGTTATGGAAAATGAATTACATTTGTTCGCGAGGCGGTAGTCTTCCATACACATGAAAGATGGTTTCATTTCTAATTTCATGAATAAGGAGATCGATAAAGGTTATGAAATCAACATAATGACATATAATTATATGTTATATACTTATTTTTTTATATTTTAATGGTTAATATAGGTTTTAAGGAGATAAAATAATAAATAAAAAATGCTTAGTCAATTACTTTACCTTTTCTTTAGACAACCTCCTTAGGTTTACACCTTTGGCCTCCTAAGGTGGGTGTTCTAACAAAAATGAGGACTCTAGGATATGGGGATGGATTTTAGGAAGGTATTTTGGTAGGTATTTTAAAATATAAGAGTCTATTGAAGTGTGTATAAAATATAATATGGGTGTCCTTTTATAAGCAGTGGCGAGGACACAATTAGAATTTTTTAAAATATTAAAATATTTTAAAGTCTTAATCAATGAAAATGGCTCAAAAAATGGACCATTTTAAAATATTAGATGATATGGGGCTGAAATATGTCCAAAAAATAATATTTATATAAGTTCTTTGTCATTATAACTTTTATCTTTTTTTAACTCCCGGTAAACTTGTTTTAACTTTAATCGCGTAACATATTTTTATTGTTTTTACTATTCATTACGACCAAAAAATTAAGTCAAACTTATTACCTAATATTAATTATTATTATTAAAAATATGAAATATATTTTATCAAATTCAATTCATAGAATATGTGTAATTTTATTTAAAATTAAACCCGCAAAACGTGGCGAAAATTAGTTTTCCAGAAAAAAAAATGTCTTTTTAATTATAAAAAGTTTGTATATAAAAATAAAGCATAAAATTGATTATAGAGATATTAATTGTATTATTAATAATATAAATGAATTAATTTTACTTTTAAATAATCTTAAAATAAAATGAAACTTTTTAAATTCTTGAAACGAAATGACAGTTTTCAATAAAAATTAATATTTTCTACTATTCACCCAAAAATCATATTTTTTTTAAAAATTACCCAAAAAACACTGTAAGATAATTTTGAATTTATGATTTCAAAAATGAAGTTATTTTTTACAAATTAAAATTCTAAAATTTTGAAATAAATCATTTAAATAAAACCATGTAATATATGTAAACAAATTTAGTGAGAATAAAACTTTTCCCTTTTTATTTAGAAAATTACTTAATATTATTATAGTGAATATAACTCTATAAAATCTAATTACTTAATATTAATAATTCTTTAAATTGATTTAATATTAACATTACTTAGGTTTTTACATTATTCTACCCTTTTTTAAATTATGTCCTCACAATTTTATTCACTTCTTAAACAAGTGGGGATATTTTTCCTTTGTAACATTTTTTTATTCCCATATTATTTCTTAAATAAAGTGGTTTTTATAAAAAAACTTAACCTATTGAATCACCTTATTCTGTAACACCTATTATATATGGTAAAGAATATAAATAGGTTTTTCCTCATAAGAAAGTTTCTCTTCCAACTGAACTACTTCAGGGCTCAGAGCGTGAGATATATCTGGTATATAATTTCTTAACAAGGAAACATGAAACGAATCATGTGCCTAGGATAAAATAAGAGTAAATTCACCTGATAATTAAACAATACAGTCTTCTCCAAAATTCCATATGGTCTAATGAACCAAAAACTTATCTTTCCCTTTTTTATTAAAACGCATAACACTTTTCCATAGAGATACTTTAAGAAAAACATGATCACCTACCTAAAATAAAAGATATTTTATCTGGTTATCTACATAATTTTTTTATGTCTAATCTAATCCATCCTTATATATTTTTGAATCATATTAACCTTATCAAACATTTCTTCTACCAAATATAGTCCCAAAAACTTTATTTCACTTAATGTGTCCTAACAAGATACATTCTCACACCGCTTTATGTATAATTCCTCAAAGGGTATCATATGTATATTGAATTAAAAAAACATTATAATAAAAATTATCTAGTGAAAAATGTTGATCCAGACTTCCCTGGTAATCCATTCAACAATGTTGAAGAATATATTCCAAATTTTGAATTTTTCTCTCCAACTCTCTATCAAATTGAGGATGAAAATGTGTACTGAAATTTAATTCACCACCCAAAGACTTCAGAAGGATTTTCCAAAAATTATAGGTAAACTAAGGATCACGGTTAGATACAATGGAGAGAGGAACTCTATTGAACCTGAATATCTCCTTAATATGCAGTCAAGAAATCTGATCTAAAGTCACAATATCTTAAATAAGAAGGAAATATGTATATTTATTTAAAAGATCAACAATAAACCATATCGCATTATTACCTAAATATGTATTTGGTAATATAACAACAAAATCCATTGACATATTTTCTCATTTCCATAATATAAATGGAAAAGTCTAAATCCTCCCTTCGGTATTTATCATTCCACTTTAACCTATTGAAAATTCAAACATTTCATGGTAAATCTAGTAACATCTCTTTTCATTAAATCCCAATAGTAATGTTCCCAATGGTATCTATACATTTTAGTGTTACTAGGATGAATATAAAACTAAGAACTATAATCATTACTCAATAATTATCTCTTCAACTAGGAATCAAAAGGCACACATTGTAAGAAACTGGTTCTCCTTTGAGGTACGAATCCTTTTATTTTCATAAATTCTTAGTTTAATTTCTTAGTTATGGCCTAATATTAATGACCTTAGAGGGTATAGAGGTAACATGGGTGTTTGGGGATTGTTCGAAGCCAAGAACCCAGCTTTTGGGGTGAAAATTTTATAACGTACAGTTAGTGAAAACCATGCAGGGCAAGCCGCACGGTCTAAAAAACTATATGAGGCCTAGTAAGAAAGTAAGAGGATCCCACACAGTTTGAGTAAATCATGCAAGAGGAGGTGCATGATCATACAGGTTGGTCTGCAATTTTGACAGTGGGTTTTGGCACAGTTTTCACATGATTAGTCAAACCTTATGGGTAAATCATGCATTATGCCCCTTCTATACAGCTAATCATGAATAGTTGGCGCACAATTTATCAAACCATGAAACCCTATAAAGAGGGTGAAATTACAAAATTATCCCTAATTAAATCTATTTAACATGTTCTATTTTCTCCCTTCTCTCCCACACAGTAAACTCTCATTTTGGAAACCCTCTTGACCGAAAATTCTAGTATTTGAGGGATCTCCTCCATCTCATACCAGATTCAAGTGCCATTTGTCTAATTAGATCTGAATCAGTAAGATCTCCATTCCTTTTTATCCATTATTTGTTCTTCTATATATCATCTATGCTATTTATATTCAAGTTAATTTGCCCTATTAATGGGTTATTCCTCTGTTCTTCAATTTTCTCCCAATCTGAGTTTAATCATGAGCTAATATTGGATGAGTTATCTGTTAAGGACCTACGGTAGGTGGTCTCATTCCTTTATATAAAATTTGAGGTGTTTATATATGTCATTGTATCATGTTCCCAATTTCTGGGCATCACCTTAAATGAAATTTAATCCTTGAATATAATTTTTAGGCATGGATTATTCAATTAAAAAGACTATTAATGACTATTTTAGGTTGTAAACCATGATTTAGAAACACCCCTTGGGTGTGTTGGTTATATAAATAGACCACTATGGGTGGCCTTGAAACTTGGATACCTTGAGGTGTTCTTTTTTCCTTGCCATGTGTTTTAAATGGATGTATTGAATTTTAAATCAAATTGATGAATTTAATTATGAATGATATGTATATTTAAATGTGATATCAATTATAAATGTAATTGATAAAGAAGAGGGGATGGATTCCATAACCCTAAAAATATGCCTTGTAATGGATTATTGAGCTTGAGATGCTTGTTTAAATGAAATGCTAATGTGAGAAGTTAAATGGAAATCCTTTTAATCTTGACCAATGATTTGAGTCACCTTATGAGGTGAGTTTAAATTAAATTGGTTAGAGTGATGGCCCTTAGTATAATTGAATTTATTAATTGAAATTTAATGTAATATTCCTTGAGTGACGCATGGATTCAATTGATGAATGCCATGGAAAGACTTATTTGGAATTTATCATGCTTATGATTGAGTGATACTTGGAATCCTTATATGGACTACCAAGGATGCACTCATGAGGGGATTAACTATCATATACTGAGTGATACATGGATTCGTATGAGAATTCCATAGATAGAATAAAAGTTCATTTGAACATATATTCCATGGGTGATACTTTGTCTCCCTTAGTGGACCTCTAGGATAGTCTCAAATGGAAGGGACATTACACAACACCTAGAGTGATACCTGGGTTCTGAAGGATCGCCATGGATGGGATTGTAGGGTGTTGGTTTATATTATACCTAGAGTGACACTTGGATTCCAACTTAGGGATGCCAATGATGGGATCATGTTCTAAATGGATTAATGAATGAAATGAATTACATGATGCATCTTCCAAGCCAAAGCACGAGATTGGATTTAGTATTAGCCTTTCAATTTATGGATGGCCTATTTAGGAAACCTTGATCATGTTATCATGGGGGGAGTCGGGCTATGCGTCGGGTCTTGAGACTTAATGTTTAAATGAGAATGAATGGTTAATTGAACATGATTATAAATGACACAAGCCTGATTGTTGAATCAAATACTTACCTTTTAAATTAAATTAGTTATAAAATGAGAACCTAAACTTATAGGATGTTTACTTTTGAGTACTTCATTCACTTGTTATATTTTTCCTATAGACTATTGTTATATATATTCACTAACTAATTGGAACCTAACCTTGGGTGGTTACCTACTGGGATTATATCTCACACCATTTTTGGGCCACATTTTGGTACCCAAACAGATTATATGTTTGCAGGTATTGATAATGGAAATCACCCTACTACAGGTTATTGATTTCTTCTTGGGAGAAGGGGAACATGGGACCAAGCTGAGGCTCGTGATGCTAATGGAAATATTTTTTCATTTTTGTACTTTTGTTCAATGTGTTGTAAACCTGATATGTATACATGTTTTTTATGCTTTATTGGAGACATATGACATGTATCATAATTTTATATGTGATATGACTTCTGAAATTGTTTATATATATCAGTATTACACTGTTTACTTCTTGTCTTGTTATTATACTGCTTTCATTACTTCTATGTTATTAATATTTCATTGTTCTACACTCTGGTGATGAGGTGACAATATCCCCATGAACACACATATGCCCTCACTACTAGTCGGTAGCCTCTAGCATTTAGGGAGATGCGCTTGAGGTCATGTGGCCAACCGAGATCGGGGCACCTTTCAGTGGAATCCAGGTCCAGGATGTTACACAAATAATCTAT
The DNA here is from genome assembly GCA_963277665.1 of Viscum album. Taxonomy (NCBI): domain Eukaryota; kingdom Viridiplantae; phylum Streptophyta; class Magnoliopsida; order Santalales; family Viscaceae; genus Viscum; species Viscum album. The sequence continues at coordinate 1,818,682,875 of OY728156.1, forward strand.
TTCCAAATATGATAACACTTTATTCATTGATATTAAACTATGGAAACTTACCCTTACTGACCAATTCTTCCTTTTACTATAAAATACAATCATCCATCTAGGATTTCTGAATTCTATCTGATAAAGATGAATGCACTAACACCTTAAACAAAAAAGAGGAAGTTCATACATGCACAATTTCTAAAAGAACATTCATTAAATAATTTTACAATAGATCATGTTCTAGAAGTATCATAGTTAATAATACATTATCTTTCTAAATTAAATCATTATCTCCTCTGTTTTCTTTTCCTAGATAGTAATGAATCATGTAGTCATAATCCTTAATTAGTTCCAACTATATTCTTTGTCACCTTTTAAACTCTTTCTGAGTGAATATATACTTAAAAATTTTATGATCAGTATATATTTCACACTATACTCCATATAAATGATGTCTCCATATTTTTAAAAACCATCACTAGAACCACTAGTTCAAGGTCATGTGTGGGATATTTTATCTCATGAGGTTTGAATTTTTGTGAAGCATAAGCAATTACCTGATCATTTTTCACTAGAAAAAAATCAAGTCCCTTCAAAAAAACATATTTATAGATAACAAAGTCGCTATTTCTAGATGAAAGGGCTAAAACTAGAGTATTCACTAATCTTATTTTAAATTCCTAGAAACATTCATCACATTCTTTCACCCAGATTAATTTAACTCCTTTTCATTTAACTTAGTTAGTAGGCTAGACAACCGAGCAAAGTTTTCAAAAAACTATCGATGGTAACTCACTAAACCAAAAAACTATGAATCTCTATGACAATTATAGGTCATGTCTACTCTTAAATAACTTTATTTTTATCTATATCAATAGTTATTCCATAATTATTTACAATATTTTTAAGTAAATAAATATATCATAACCATAATTTACATTTAATAAATTTTCCATACAACTTATTTTCTTTCATGGTTAATGGAATAAATCCAAAAAAATTCTCATGATTATCATAAATTTCAGAATATATCATAATTTAATCAATAAACACAACCATAAATTTATCTAAGAACTCATGAAAACTCTATTCATAAGGTATATAAATATAGTTGGAGCATTTTTCAACCCAAAAGGCATAACTACAAACTCATAATTCCCATACCTAGTACAAAATTATTTTTTTGGAATTTCAACCTATTTCACCATTAACTAATGGTACCCAAACCTAAGATAAACCTTTGAAAAATATTCATATCCTTAGAGTTAATCAAACAAGTCATCTATATGAGGCTACAAATACTTATTCTTGATAGTGATGTTATTAAATAATCTATAATCAATGTAAAGTTTCATGGTACCATATTTATTTATAATAAATAAAATAAGATCACCCCATAGTGAAGTGATTGGGTGAATTAATACTTTATCAAGAAACTCTTATAGCCACATTTTAAATTCTAAAATTTCTACTTGATCCATTAGATAAGGAGGTTTTGATATTGTTTTAGCATTTGGAACTAATTAAATAGTAAATTTAATCTCCTGATCTGGTATAATACCTAGTAATTCATTAGGAAATACATCCATATATTAATTTACTATAGGAACATCACTAATTTTAACAGTCTTCTTCTTGAAAATATGTATAAGATAACCTGTATTCCCATTGTTAATCAATTTCCTAGTTTCTTGATATGTTATCAAATGTTTGAATTCATTATTATATAAAAACTAAAACTCATTCTGAAAAAAACTTCTTTATATATATAATATATCTTAGCATTATAAGCAAAAAGACAATTCATACCCAAAATAATAATAAACTCTATAAGGGGAAATACAACATGGTTTTTAGGTAAAGCCTTTCCACAGACAACAAAATGAAGATTCTTATAATTTCTTTTTTCATTAATACTTCCCCCATGTGTTTTTACCAAAAGTTATAGCTTTATTTATTGAGGTAAAATTTCTAATTTACCAAAAAATTTATTGAAAATGAAAGAATGCGTAGACCCCAAATTATACAAGGCATTGGAATAATCTGAATATATAAGTAATATAACTAATATCACATAATTGTATGGTCCTCCATCTATCAAAGCAGTAAGAGAGGATTTAGCCACACCTTTCTACTTGTAATCAAGAAGACTCACATCCTTCATTACTATATTCAAACAAGTACTCGCATAATGACCCATTTCATTGTAATTAAAACATATTACTCTAATCCTTTCATTATATGTTTGGTCATTACTAAAAACCTTTTCTTTTAAATCATGATCACTTGACTTTCAGGGTATGTGGGATCAATATTTACCTATGGTGGAATTTTCCTATAACAATAGCTTCCATTCAAGTATTCAGATGGCATCATATGAAGCGTTATATGGAAAGAGATGTCGCACACCAACATGTTGGGATGATATTGGTGAAAGAAAACTTGTAGGTCCGGAACTGGTGGAGGAAATGATGGAAAATGTGAAGGTAATCCAAAACCACATCAAAGTAGCTCAAAGTAAGCAGAAGAGCTATACCGATAACCGAAGGAAGGAATTGGAATTTCATGTAGGAGATCATGTTTTCTTGAAGGTATCCCCATGGAAGGGTGTTATACGTTTTGGTAAGAAGAGTAAATTGAGTCCCAGGTACCTATGACCTTTCGAAATTCTAGAACAAATTGGGGTTGTAGCTTACCGTTTGGCAATGCCTCCAAGTCTCTCCAAAGTTCACGATGTGTTCCACGTATCACTATTGGGAAAATACATGCCTGACCCAACGCATGTACTCACCTATGAGGAATTAGAACTGAAATTCGATTTGTCTTATTGTGAAGATCCCGTCAGGATTCTTGATACCAGAGAACAAGTGTTGAGAAACCGGACGACTCGTCTGATAAAAGTTCTATGGAGAAACCATAAAATGGAAGAAGCAATGTGGGAACCCGAGGAACTTATGATGAAGAATCACCCGAGTCTATACATGCAGTAATATTTTAGAAATTTCGAGGATGAAATTATTTTGAAGGAGGGGAGAATGTAACACCCCAAGCTTCCATGGTATGCTTCTCTTTGAATAACACAGTACCGTGTGTTGTACGCAACTTCGAGTTCTAACACACACCACAACCAATCAAACTACCCGTTATGAATAGTAATACCCACTTTTTGAAATTTTATAAATTTTATCTTTCAAAATAGACTTCATTTTTGGATTCGGAATATCGAAATTAGCTTAGGGTGAATTTTTGGTATTTTTCTGAAAACATTTAATTTTTGATGAATAGTGAAAAAACACTGAGTTATAGTTTAAAACCGAATTTTTATTTAAATAATTATTTATTTTATTTAAATTTAATTAAGGTCAAAATAGACACATAATACCTATATAAGTTCAATTTAATTCATTGGAGTCAATTTATAATAATTTTAGATATATAAAAAAAAATTAGAACTTTTCACCGTCTTTTACCCATCTCCTAGGAGAATTTTCAAATTCACATAAAACCTAATTTTATCACTTATGTGAGTGAATTTCTAAAATAAAAGAGACACTGTTAATATCAAGGAGTAAAATTTGGTTCAATAAGATAAAAATAATTTTTGGTGAATAGTAACTTTTTACTTTTATTTACCACGGTTAAAAGTAAATAGGGTAATTAAGGGTAAAAATGATATTAATATTACCCTAACACATGTCTTAATTCTATTGGACAAGTGTATATCGACCAAAAACAAACTTAGGAATAAAATAGTATCATTTAGGTCCACTTGGATTAGATTGGGACATTTATTATTATTTAATTCAAAGAAGAGTTAAAAGAGTTAAAATCAAAGTTTAATTACTAAATTTTTTTTAATATAGGTTTATGCATAATATAAATTAGATTATAAATATTAATTATAAAGATAAAAAGATTTAATACATAATGGTATTTTATTTATAATTTTTAGACATTAAATAATTTAATTTATTTACGACACAATGGTGATGCAGCAATTACCTAATTGATGAAATACTAAAATAATTGATATTATAAATATCCAAATAAATGTAATTTGAGACTTTTTATGAATTACACTAATTTTCTAGGTTAATATGACATATTAGGACTGGTTATATGAATTATTTTCGAAGTAATAATGCTGTTAAGAATTTATCAAAAACAAAATACTCAATAGTGTCAAAATTGACATAAAAGAGTTTTTAAAACAAATATTATATTATTAATTGATATTTTATTCCTAAAAATATAAGGTTCATCCAAAGGACTTATATCATGATATTTGTATCATTAATGGACCACTTGGGGGTCTCTTGGAAGTTTATAGTAAGTTTATTAACCATATAATATAAAAATACAAAGAGACATGGTAAATGTCAAACTAATTAACTAAGAGTTAAAACTAAAAGATAAGGTTAATAAAGTGACCCAAACCCGTATAAAACCTATTGTTTGAGTTTTTTTTCGACCCATACCCACCTTATCCTCTAAATAAATCAGTTTGGAGCCATTATAAACCGAATATGAATTTATTATAAAATAATATTTCATGTTTTTTCTAAGGTGCCCCTCACCCCTCTTATAAATGGGCACTCCCCTTCTCACTAATTCACACCTTAAAAGCCATTTGTCTCGGCCAACCTCTGCCAAAATATCCTTCCAACTTCCCTCACTTCAACTTAGAGGCCTTAGTTTTATCATAAATCCAACCTAAGGATCCCTTTTGATCAAATCAAAAGGAAGAACCCGAAGAAGAGGTAATGTTTTCACCACCCTCTTTCAAGTTCCTTTCTTCTTCAACTTCTTATTTCTTTGTTATTTCCATTCTAAAATAATAAATCTAGTATATTCTATATACTTTGATGTTATTATAAATATGGTACAACCATATTCAGTATTCTATCCATCCTTTTAATGACATGTCACCATACGTGCATACGTACGGCTTACCGTCTCCATGTCGTGGTGTAATTGTTATTCAAAACATTATTATTTGGATGGGTATGATAATGATGTGTAATTGAATTAAATAATAAATATAACATGATAATGATTCTGTATATACGATATACCATCCAATTATATATTATTTTAATATCAAAAGAATGATATTGTCGCTCGTGCGTACGTACGGACTACCGTCTCCACGAACGCGATGAGATTCATTCCCCATCGTATTCATTCAAGTCTAATTATCATTTGATGATTAAAAATAATGTTTAAGGACTTGATATCATTATGGATATGAATAAGATACAACCTATCCAAAACAAACATGACTTATGTAACAAAACATATAAAAGAAAACGAGTAAGTTAACACCCGAAACAACGATAATAATAAGATATTATTAACAAAGCAATGTTAAAAGATCATATATGATATAATATTAATGTATATTATACTTTTACAATTTAATAACAATTATTTCACCATTATATAGGAGGTTAAACTACCCTCAACCAAGGAAAAGTACAAGGTAATGGTTAATTCTACAATCTCTTCATTATCTGAGGTTGTTTATACGTAATTATCTACTGGGACATTTTTATCATCCACATTCATGTTTCTTAAAAATGTATTTCAAATCATTCTTACTGTTTTATAGACTATGGGTTAAAGTCATTTATACCCTTGTTGACTTTTTTATAAGATGTTTATAAATGAATTTTTCTGTCATTTTCCAAACAAGGTCTTCTTTAACCTTTTCGACAAAATTAAGGTAAGAATGACCTTTTTAACTTATACGGTGGGTGTGGCTATTTTCTGTCGTTATAAAATTGTCGAAGCTTCCCTTACAAGCTTATAAGAATATTTTTAAATTAAATGTTTTCTTTTATAATTACTTGTCTTTTAAATGATTTCAAAAAAAGAGACATTTCTCTCAAATAGTTTTGATTTCATCCATGTCAACATCATTTAATGGATTTTAAGCTTATTTGAAGTTGATTTGTTATGATACAAAACTTCCATATTGTATTGAAGGTTTTTTGATATGTTTGATTGTGGATGTATTATTTTTATACCATTCATGGTTTATGGAGAAAGTATTGTCATTTCATATGCAAATTTTAATACGAATGTTTATGTTATGCTTAAACCTATTCATATGAGGAATGCATTGGACTTAATAAGTGATGGGTGGAGCCCGCTATAGCTCATCGATGCATCAGTAGGTCTCATGAGACAAACTTGTGTCTTGACGCAAGGCCTTGACAAAATCTTATTTGTAGTCTTGGCACAAGGCCTTGACTATGTGGTTATGATAGTCTGACATTATGCATTCCATCATTATGAAAGTGGTTATTGATATTGCATGTGATTATTCGACTAGTAGAATATCCATGTGAATAAGTAAATGACATTATTTAATTTTATTTCTGCCATATTATGCTGAAGTTCAAGTTTAAAAGTTTTTTGTTTTAGTTATACACTGCCTTAAATATTTATGCTTATTTATGAAAGTTTTCACTATATTGTTATCCTTACTGAGCATCTGAGCTCACCCCTTTCTATGTTTTATTTTTCCCAGGATGTGAAGAAGTATATTATGACTAACCTGGAGGGATAGTCTAAGGGATAAGTGTATTCAAAGGGGACAAGATGTTGTTGTTGTTTTTATTTCATGATGTAATGTAAGACTTATGAATATATCTAGTGTTTCCAAGACTACTAAACTAATCGGTCTTTTGAGATTTTATCTTTCTTGTGATCATGTCAATGTTATGTAATAATGCACCGACTTTGGGTAACTGGGGTCGGGGCGTTACAATTAATATATTCCTCATTAAAAAATCCATTAATTTGTTTTACTTTTAATTTAATTAAAATAAAATAAATTTTCATACTCGGTAAACTGCACAGTTTGGGCCACACGGTTTAACAAACCGTGCGCCCTCTACTGGACAACTGGAGTACCTCGCACGGTTTGAGAAACCATGCACAGACCATGCACACGCCACTGTCCATCTGATTTAGCCCACACGGTTACCTGCTATGGGTTGCACGGTTTTCAGACAAAATTGTGCGCCCTCTGTAGGTTCCTCAAAGGTTGGTTTTCCAGGTCCGGTGCTCTCGAAACTCCTTTGGATGCCCGAGAAACCTCTCGGGCCTTCGCCCAAGCCCGAAAACAACATGTTTAAGTGTTCCAACACTCGAAATTAAGTTATGAAGCTCGGTTTTAAAAACGACCCGCTGAGTAAATGAAAAGGTTCAAAAACCTTCGTACTTTAGTCTGGTTCAAAAACACAGGACTCTACACCAATACCTTAGGTTGGCAAGATACCTAGCATGATATTCTTTATATTTTGATACATTTCTTACACACGCCTTTAGACTTAACTAATCAGGGGTGATTGGGTATGTTATTGATCACATTGTCAGTTGGAGCTTAACAAAGATGATATTTTTCCTTTTGTATGATGAGTATGAAATTCGGGCCCTCGATTGAGATAGATTGAGAAAGTGTACGACCATACCAAGATAAGACATATGATGTGTTTATCTATTTGGGTGAGGGGTGTGTGATGTGTTCATCTGCTTAAATGAATAACACGTGATGTATTCATCAACTTGGTCAGTTTGTACTCATAGAATTGAGACCATATGAGTAGTTATATAGGATTGACATACTCTCTGTCCTGTGGCTACTTGGCGCATTGGAAAAATGGATCATATGAAGATGCATGCTTGTATATGATATAGCTGGTGGACACATGTATGGAGATACATGTATTTGGAAGATATCACGTCAGATCCCTTTATAATCTGAGTAGCATTGATGTTTTGTTGGAGGTCGCTCTTTACTTACATGCACGTATTTGGGAATTCATATTTGTTGTCAGTGCTACAACGACCTGTGGGGTCATACTTTGCGGTTGACTGAATGAGGATTGAGTTTAACTCAGAGAGTTGCTCTAACAATGTTTTGGAGTTTATCCAAAATGAGTTTTTGATGAGTATTCATAAGGTATTGTATATGATGTGATACAAGGTGGAGTTGATGAGAACTTCCCAAATGTGTTTTGGAAGATGTCTAAAAGGAGTTTTGGATACGGTTTGACGTATTACTATATATGATACAATATAAGGCCAAATGACACAAAGTTTATGAGGCTTTTAGTGCAAGTGAGATATTGAAAGATATATGCCTTAAAAGCCCTTTACATGTTAGTTATATAGTGAGTGACGATATGGGTATATCACAAGGCATGAGAAATCATGCCACTACCCAAGTCTATCATACTGCACGATGTGACTATATCGTATATCTATGTCATAAGAGTTATGATTTGTTGAATCGTATTGTAGGGTTCATTTGGAGGACTACGATTCATTTGGCAATCGAATGTTAAAGTGCTAACGTTTGAATTTTACCCACGTAAGTTATCATTGAATAAACTAAATGTTTCATATGATGAAACAATTGGGAGGATGAGCAATGCATTCATGTGATGACTGCATGAATGGCTGAATCTTTTCTCATGCGTTTTGTAATGCATGAGTAGATGTTGTAGTGACTCAAGAAAATCCCTGAGGGCTATATTAGGAGGCCTATGCCATGAGGATGGTTTCTCGAACCAATTTTAAGCCTTCTCTCACCCCCCCGAGCTCTCTTCTTTCTTCTTCCTTAGTTTCCATAAGACACTATCACATCATGGTTTAGAGGAGGGTCATGTCAAAGTTGTTGCGTGATTCAATGCAACCCGTGGATACACCATGGAGGGGAGAAATTTCTGATTGCTCCTCGACAATCTTTATCAACCACAAAGATTGAAGAACAAAGAACAATGACTATCTACGATGAAAGGTATACAACTTCTTCATTTTGGTTTATAGATGGTTTCGGTTATCAAGCATGGTAGACCTTGAGAATGAGGTTTCTAGCTGTTTTCTATTGCGCTGATTAAGTATTAATCGATTTTTAGAAACATATCACAATAACCACATTATTTGATCACCACACATAGCCATTTGAAAGTATTATTTGAGGGTTTTGTTCACCCAGGGCTCGTGGAACCCTCTTCTACCATGTCAAACACATGAAAAAAAGACTTTTTTTACTCGAGGGGGCCGGACAAGGAAGCCATGTTATTTGTGTCACATGTTCAGTTTGTACCGTATATCTCGCCGCCTATCCACCCTCTCCCGTCGTTGCGCTCGCGCTTCGTTTATTCAAGCGCCTCATTTCTTCAAATGACTCTGCATTTCTCCGTCCCTAAAAATTAGACAACCGGTGCTTTTGCTGTTTCTATACACCTCGATTTTCTTATTCTACAAAGCACGAAGCTGTTTGAGATTGGGCATGTCAGTCTTATCCAGAGGCCTCATTTTCCGCCTCCGGCACCTATCAATCGGACCTATATTTTCTTCAACATCATCGCACCATGCAAGGAATCTCTCCACGGACTTGTTGGGCACTGACGACTTAGATGAATACCAGATGGGCTGGCAAAGCACTCGAATAATCGAAGCAAAGCCTGGCCGCATGAGCCGCCGATCCAAGAGGACTGGTGCTATTGCAATCAAGTGCGGGATGACCGGTGCATGGGACAAATGGGGTGCTCGTTTCCCTGTAACCGTACTCTGGTTGGATGATACCACCGTCTCTCAGGTCAAGACGCTTGACAAGGACGGGGTCACGGCGCTGCAGGTATGGTTGCTGCTCCAAGTCATTGCTTTTGTCACTTATCTGGGTGAGATATGATTCTGGCTTATGCGATGAACCGTACGCTTATTTTCTGTTGAATTGCACTGCCTTGTTTACTTTTTTTGTCCTAAAAATGCCGCTGTTACTACATTATTCGCTTACATTTTAAGCTATTCAATTTCTAAAGATCCGTATTTCAATATGACACGCCTTTGTTATTTATGCTGCACCGGCTAATTTGAGCATTTCTTGTAAATCCAAATGGTCTGTTTACTCTGTCTGTAATTTTATTGTGGCGCTAGCTAGGTTGGCTGTGGCCACAAGGCCCCCAGACACTTGAATAAACCTGAGCTGGGTCATTTCAGAGCTCAAGGCGTTCATCTCATGAGGAAACTGAAGGAGTTTCCTGTGACTGAGGATGCTCTTCTCCCAGTAGGTACGCAGATCACTGTTCGCCACTTTTCTCCGGGTCAATACGTTGATATTACGGGAATATCCAGAGGAAAAGGTTTCCAGGTGAATAAAGTTTCCATTATACAGCTTCCTATTTATTTTAGAAGTACTCCTGTTCAATCATGCATTTCAAACAGTATTACTCCCTATACCACGAAAGTGATCCATTAAACTTTTGATAAATTTTCCTGAAACCCACCAACTTTGGTTTTCATTCAGTTAAGTTTGTAATTTGTTTATTGATCAATAATTTAATGACAATCCCCCCTTCAAAAAAATTATGTACCAATCATGATTGATCCGACAGCATTACATAATTCTTTGCCATCCCTACTTCAGCTGATTGGTAACCAGTAATTTTGGCTTACTAATCAAATGATTTTAGGCAATAATTAACATTAAAGATAAATCACTGTTATCCATACCGTGTAAAATATAATTAATTTTCAGGATTTCTAGTAAATTTGTTTTTTTTGAATACTGAATACACCTCCAAGAGTTATTTAAGTCGTTGAGTGTGTATGTGCATGTGTGAGATATTCCGTAAATTGAATGTTTCAAGCAAACAGAAATTTTCCACTTGATTATCAACACAACTATGATGAGCATTTTATTTTTGGTAAAGAACTGCACTTGGCTATAACAGTGCTTGAAAACTCTCAAATTCATGCTAACTTGATGAGAGTAAAAAATAATATTTCTATCTACAGTCAATCGAGTGATACATTTGTCAAACACCTAGACGTCTCAAGTCTGATGTCTAAACCAAGCTTCTTAATTTTTTTGCACATATTCTTGGCTTTAGGGGACAACCTTTTCATTAAGAAGGCTTTCGTGCACTCACCCAATACTTTGAAGATTCCACCATGACTTTGGAGACAGGTAACCCACCAGCTTTGACTTTGAGGATTCTTTTTATGCAAGTGGGCTTGAAATTCATAGGATCATTTCTACGGGGCATTTAGTTCACGTTTTGGGTTTGGATAAAAGTGATTGTTGGCCCATTTGTTCCTCCCATGCATGCTTGTTGGGCCTTATCTTGTAAATTCATAATTAGGCCTTGTAAAAACCCTTTCATCTTGCTCGAGCTCGCTCTTATCATCGGTTTATCAATTCCATGTAATGGGTCTAATGAATTTGCGGGCTTTGGGTCTTGAATATCCTCTCCCTCATCACGCTCTCCATTCTTCTTGCTTTAAAAGGCACGTGCTTCATCCTCCCTCTAGAAAAGGATTCCTTCTCGAATCTGGAAAATCAAACAAAGAAAGATCAATGATATTAAATGCTGCACTAACATTTTCGTAGGAATTTGGAAGGTCAATCTTGCATGCACTGGCATTAATCCTCTCCAAGACTTGGAATGGTTTATCCCCTCGCCGATGTAATTTGGACTTTCTTTGGGTTGAAAATATTTCCTTCCTCAAATACACCTGTTAAACCTCGTTTTATTATATTGGGTATTTTCGAGTTCTACATCGGAATACTCCATGTAATTCTTTTTACTCATCTATAAAAGAATGTTCTCACCTCACATTGTGGTAAGGGGAATTCGCCGTCTACATGGTATCAGAGGTGGTCTAATATTCTTCTTCCTGACCCAGGCACCTCGCCCTTCTCGGCGGTGCCCTCTCGGCTCCAGGTGGAACCCTCTGCTCCGCCTCATCTGTCCGGCCCCGCCCTCCCTGCGGCTTCCCAGTGTCGTCCGGCCCAACCTCCTCCTCTGTGCGCGACGAACCAGGCCCTCCCTTTCCGCTGCACTCCGTCCTTCCCGACGACTCTCTCCCGCCCGACGATCCTCCGTCCCGCCCGAGCGGCACCCTCCCGACCACAACCATCCTCCATGAGCTTGACTTTCCACCGCAGACATCTGCTCATATCTGGTGTGACAATCAAACAACCACGAAGATTGCTTTTAATCCCGTCTTCCATGAACGAACGAAGCATATCGAGGTTGACTGTCACTTTCTTCGCCACCACCTCAAAGTAGAACCATATCAATTTTGGCCACATTCCGACGGCATAACAGCTTGCTGACATCTTCACCAATGGCCTCCCGGGAGCTCGTGTGGACTCTCTCAGTACCAAGTTGGGTATCCACAGTATCAACGACCCAGCTCGAGGGGGAGCGTGTATGATTGTGTTTGCTGCCGTATTTCTTTTGTGGGACTCTTGGTCCAAGCTGATGTTCAACTTGAGGGGGAGTGTTAAACCCCGTTTTATTATACTGGGTATTTCCAAGTCCCACAACAGAATACTCCTCCATGTAATTCTTTTTACTCATCTATAAAAGAATGTCCCCACCTTACATTGAAGTAATGAGAATTCGCCGTCTACAACACCCAAACCCTATCTCTGGGTTCAAGCACAACCTTTTGTCGTCCCTTGTTTGCTTGCTATGCATATTGTTCATTTCTCCTCTCGATGTTGACTTTCACTTTGGCATGCAACGTTTGCACAAACTTCGTTTTTTTCTTTCCCTTCAAGGTCTAAAACGTTATTAGTAGATAAAGATAAATTATCTAATGAAGTTGTTGAGTTAAAACCATACCATTGTTGTCAAAGGCGCGCGGCGCAATAAGGCGCAAAGGCTATTTGGGGATGCGGCGCGAGGCGCGGCGTGAGGCGCAATTAAGGCGCATGCGCACAAAATTAATTATATAAAGTTTTCAATAATATTTTAAATTTTAAAAAACTTAAATTCAATAAAAAAATACAAATTAAAATATATACCGATATTTTTTAAGAGGTGCTGCTGTGAGTGACGTTACAACGATGTTTTTATAATCTGCTATGTCTTCCCTTTCAAAAAAAAAGTCTGCTGTGTTTTTTTATTATTATATAAAATATTCTATTTAATTGAAATTAGGACTTCCCCTATTGCCATCATTGTGCACCGCGATTTTCGCCTCCTACCTTGATCTCCGCCTTATCGCCTCCTACCCCGATCTACGCTACACAGCGATTTATCTGTCGCGCACTCAAAACCCCTGTCGCCGCCAGCATCATCCGCTTCTCCACCTGCTAGCGCTTTCGCCTCCCAACAAGGACAATGAGGGTGAGGCGCGCCTTTACAGCGCCTGGCGCCTGAGCGCCTCATGGAATGGTGGGTGAGGCGCGCGCCTTTGGCGCGCCTCAGCAAAGTCGCCTCGCCTTGTCGATGGCGAGGCGCTCCGGCCTCGCCTCGCCTCACCCCTTGCAAAGGCGCGCGCCTCAGCGCACCTTTGACAACAATGAACCATACACAATTTCGAATAGTGAGAAGTGAGTAGTGAAATGCGCAACTTGATTATATGCATACTCATCGTTTTTTCTTTTCCTTCAAGGTCTACAATCACGTAAGTGGTTAGAAAGAGTTCTATTCATCACTCTAGTTTGTCCATTCGTTTGAGAATGTGCAACACTAAAGAATATCAATTTAGTTCCCAATTTATTCATTAAAGTTCTCCAAAAGTTGCTAAGAAATCTCACATTTCTATCACTTACTATGGTTTTGGGCAACCCATGCAATCCTACTAATTCTTTGAAAGACAAGTCAACAATGTGAACAAATTTATTTGTTTTTGAACAAGTGATGAAATGTGCCATTTAATTTAATCGATCAACAACATTAAAGATGCCATCCTTTCTTGACTTGAGCCTACGACAGACCCAACACAAAATCTATAGAAATATCAGTCCAAGGATGAGATGATACCGGTAAGGAGGAATTCAAAATGAAGTACCCTTGGTTGTCAAAGGAGAAGATTGAAGTACCCATGCATTTGTTATCTTGCATTTGTTGTCAACATATTGCAAGTACATATCACATATGAGATAAGCTAAAGAATCACATACATGAGTTGATGAGTTCTTGAATGTCAACATAACGAGTTACGGAATGTCAGCATGACAAGTTAGGCAACATCCATTCATTGAGGGAAGACTGAAGACCTCTGGATGAGTTGAAAGAAGCTTCGAAGTACTTGAGATGAAATTAAAGTTTTTAGATTCTGCGTAACAGTTGGATGAGATTTCTTAAGGATACGTAATAGTGAGTTGTAATTTCTGAAGCTTGCATAACATTGAAGTGGATATTGAATTGTTTGCGTAACAGTTAAATGATGCTGCGTAAGAGTTTTCGAAATGTTATGTAACAGTGAGATTGAATTTGAACTGTTTGCATGATATTGAAATGGAGTTGCATAAATGTTATGATGAGTCTGCTTAACAGTGATTCAAAAGTTGTGTTACATTGAACAGCTCGAAGGAAGTTGCACAAGTGAGATATGATGTTTTCTCAAGTTGGATATGAGTGATCCGAATGATGCATGAGACTGAAATGTTGTTTTCAAAGGCCGAGTAAGATTGAACTTAACAGAAATGAGAGTTTATACTTTCATATGCAGTTTCCATTATTCAAAATGCTTAGTATCTGTCGAGATATTTGAAAGATTATTTGTTGGATTATTTTGTGATTATTTGAATAATGATCCAAAATAAATGGAAGCTGTAATCGTGGAGATATTTGAAGATTTATTGGATTTAAATGCACTCAGATTTCTGGAGATCTCTTTGCTTAATTCATGCAAGATATTGGAGAAGTATTTATAGAGATTAGTTTTTATATTTTGAATCAAAACAAATTCCATTGTTTAAGAAAATGAATTATCTGTTGAAATTTTGGAAGTATTATTTACTGGAATAAAATAGATTACTATTGTTTATTCTGTGCAACGCTTTGAGGAATTTGAGAGACTCTTTAGAGAAAAATTGCTGCTGCTGCATTGAAAGAGTTTGAGTTTTGTATGAGCACATGCTAATGAACCATATCTGAAGGCTTGTGAGAAATCGGTGTGAAGAATTCTGTGATCAACTGATGCTGCTGCTTGAATGATGAAATCACAGAAAGAATATCTGCATCCGAACCGGGTTACAGCAACACCTCAGATGCACTTCCCAATCGCTAGAGGCTAGTGTAAATACCGGGAGATAATATATATATTAAGTGGGAAATACTAAGTGGGAAGCTGCTTTCCCTCTTCGAAACTAAACTAGGTCTTCAAAGGATTCTGCTGGAAAACTGGCATGACCTTTACAAACATAGGACCAATGGAAACTAGAAACTTGTCCGTCATGGGAGGTAACCTGTGCAACGGGAATACTTATTGTCCCTAGAAAGTAGTATATGCAGGAATTTATATGTAAATGCAACTCCATGCAACATAATCCAAAAACTCCGATGCAGACCATCCATCATACACAAACAGATATAACTGACATATACATGGACCAAACTAAACAGACATTAAAGAGGTTAAAAGGGGGCCCCATGTGCGAGATATTTTGATGAGGATCCTGATACACATATGCATGGTGGACATGCAATTGGGGATAGACTTCCAAGACTTGAGGAGCATAAATTCGCGAGGAATTAGAGATCCATGGCAAGAGATAAAACCAAGAGAATGAAGGAGACTGACAGGCCGTCTTTATGGCGGGCTGTCAAAGCAGAATTTTATAATCCCCTGTATAGCAGAAAGCTGACCACAGGTTTGTCCCTCAGGGAGCTAAGCTTGAAGTGTTCTCTATTCAAGCATTTATAATTGTTTTTGTTTGTTTTCTTAATTTCAAAAAAATAGAGAAAGGAAAATGCAAATGCAGACAAAATGAAATGCAAGGAGACACCCCTGGATTCAACCTTAGTGATTCTTCATTGTCTCACAACTTTGATCCCCTAATCCCACTCTCTGTATGCTTCCAACCAGATACACACACCCTCACTGCATACATTGTGTGAATGGGCATCACACTCAGGAAATGTCCCAAGTGATCCATCCACCAGTCTCTCAAATGGATCATAATTGTGAATCCATCCACCACTCAAACCATTGATTCCATCGCACATCAGTGATCCAAACAGTGGGAGATGAAAATATTTTAGCAACAAAAAAGGAAAGGGGGGAAAGCGAAGCACGAGGTTCAATTATCACTTTTGCCCCTCAATCACCCAAATCGTCAGATTAAAACAGGAAATACAAAGCCAGGTGCGTGAGCTCGGATTTCACTGGTTTTCATCTAGTGGGTGATCCTTGGGTTGGCCCCTCAAAATGGATGAGAGCTTGAAAATCACAGTTATGAAATCAAAAGAAAGGGGGAAGGAAGAATACACGAAGAGTTGAACGAAATAAAATCGAATTAATTGAACAATGCAGAAAATTACAGAAGTTAATCAAGCCATGACCGAAGTCAAGGTTTCAGACCCTTTTTAAATGGGGAGGGGGGAAATATTTATATGCATTGCAAAGTCATCCTCTTCCCCTCCTGGTTATCAATCCAGTAGCCGCGAGCTCTTTCTTTCCTCTGATGGATTCCATGTGTCTCGGATGAGGGTTGAGATTTCTTCAGTTGGGTGTCTCTCGAATCTTCCTCTTGCTCGACATTCCTTCCCACGATCACAGTCTTCTTCTCCAGCTGGATGAATGCTGCTTGATGCTCTTGGAAGTGTTCTTCCCGATTTGACCGAACCAAAGAAATGGAATTTGATTTTATTTCGAGCCTTTTTCCATTCTGAGAATTTCCGATTTTCAATTCCACACGGCCCAAAATTTGGCGAAGTCCACAAGTCATACGTTGCATAGGAAGTCTTACGCGACTCCATTGAAGTTTGACACGGTGGATGATGTCCTACTGTGCTGCAAGTCTTATGGCGTAGAGTCTTACGAGCATTGAAGTCTTATGCGATTTGAAGTCTTACGGCGTAAACTGAAGTCATAGGCGGCGCTGGAAAGTCTGATGCTTGGGCATGCAGTATTACGGGATCTTCAACAAAGTCCTACGCTGGGGCAAAGTCATCTTTTCAGAGTCTGATGCGGCCATTGGAAGTCGTACGTGCACAGTGCAACTCATGCCTTTGCCAGATTTTGTCAAACTCCAAAGTCATACGTGCTGCAAGAGTCACACGGGATTTTCATCCCTTTGTCATTTTCAAACTTGCCACCCATGAAAAACAGTAAGTGCAGGCTTTGTCTAAATAATCCAAAATTGATTTAAAACAATGAAATATCAGATTTAAAAGCCCGTTATCATATTAAGTACAAAGTTTACAAGATCAATGCATGACTTTCAATTAATCCCAAAAAATGAATAAAACATCACAAATCAAGATTGAAGCCATTTAGCAATTAAATTTCAGATTCACAAAAGTAACAAATAATGTGATGATTGTCCAGGTTTTATCATAATTGTGGGGTTAATTGTCTTTGAAAGACAGATTAAAAGTTAGAAAATGTTAGCTCTCATCATAGACATTACATGGATTAATCATGAAATTCTAAGAGGAAGAAGCAATTGGGCCTATAATTACTCTAATCAAGGCCCAAACATGCTCTTAAAAGTTTAACCCAAGTGGTGCTATGGGATTCAAGTCTAAACCCACCAAAAACTCTTCAAAGCCAATGATGGAGGCATGAAAGTCAAGTCTGGTGGGCTAGGTTTCTCTAAAGACTTTGGTAGGTGTGTGAATTTCAAATGAGGTGGGCCGGTTGTCTCCGATTGTCATGGGCATGTGTCAACATTGTCAAAAAGTATTTCTTAGGCTTTTGATTTAAGTGTTCGAGATTTGTATCACCCTTTGGCTATAAATAGCCACTCTTTTTATGAAAGGCACTCATGAATTTTAGTATTACTATGGTGAGTTTAGCTTGCAGGCTGTGTGTTCTTGCTTGATTCTTCAACTTATCAAATGATTGACCATCCTTTGTGGCGTCTTGCGGCCAGCGTTTTTAGAGACAAGTTCACTTTGGGTTATATTTTGACCAACTCTTCATTATTTCCTCATTTCCACCATCCATAAACCCTTTCTATTTTTTCTTGCGGAGATCTGGAAGCTCGACACACGGTTGTTGGACAAGCTTCCTAGGACATTTTCTAGCGGGTCTGGGGTCTCATATCATTTAATATCATAACTCACTTGCAAGAAATCATGTTCCATCTTTCATACTTCTTTTATCTTCATTTCTATTTGAATCGGGCCAATATTAATTCTGGTCCACTTTCTTCATCATCTATGGACATGATTTCTTCATCATTCTAGATGAATGGAGAATTGCTTCAGATTACTATTATCAGCAAAGGAATTACAATAGTTCGTTACAGAGAAGAAGAATTAGTGAAGGAAGAAGAAGAAGACTCCTCGGGGTTGGTGCTCCCGAGGCCAAGGCCAAGGCATCCCGATTTTGGTGTTCAAAATACCAAGCAAATGTCCAAGCCTGCCAACTACCTCTAACAGCCCCTACTTAATAACCCAACTACCTCTAACAGCCCCAACAACCCAAGACAGTGGATAGTACAACCCTGCCCTTATTTAATCCCAGCCACAACAACTATTTTCAGGAATTACAACACCGCCCCTTGTACCTAAACCATTCCCCATTAGGACAACCCCACACGAACAACAACACTGCTCCCCTCCCTATCATTTCCGCCTGCTTGAAAGAACACCTTGTCCTCAAGGTGAAATAGCTCTGCGACTGGTGCCAACGACTCTGGGAAGTATGTTTGAGAGCAGCGTCACACTATTGGAGTGATGAGCAATCAAAACAGCTCCTGCAGCCCTCATCTTGTTTTAAACCTAGGCATTGATGTTAAAAACTGGACCTGGACACAGGTACGGAATTTTTTCCATGCAATCCATTCTGAACCAATTCCCTGGGGTCACGATTACTGGCAGCCACAAGAACAGTGTCTGAACTTAACGATCTATCTGCCATAATAGGAAGGATGTGTTTCAACAGTGCTTCCTACTTGAGCATTTCCCCTCCAATCTTTAATTTTATTGACAAAGGGAAGTTTCATAATCCAACTAGAAAGGTTGGACTGTGATGACTTCTTTGCCACTTGTGTCTTCCATCCCTTGTGCAAACGCTGGAGTATTTCAAGCATAGTTTCATGGAAATGAAATTTTCTTGGATGTGTAACCTTGCCCATAGTAGCACTATAGAACATATTCATAAGCTTCGTCTTCCCACATAAAAATCCATTATACACTCCCACATAAAAATCCATTATACACTCCCACGCAAAACAGCAAGGCAACACCTGGAAGAAAGACGTGTAATCTGCAGTAAGCATCACCATATTTGTCATTCCTGTCCACAAGCATGGCGCCTGCCAACATTCCTATCCTCCCACTCACCCATTTTTTACTTCCCATATCCACTGCTTTCATGCTAGATTTGTACGATCCAGGGTAGTCTAAATGCAGTCGCAAGGCCTTCAATCCAGCAAATTTGGCATTGGTCACAGCAGCAAGAAGGTCGCCATAGGTTTCAAGAATTACTTCATCACTTTCAGCACCCACATACATAAGTTGGAGGCAGACTCAAGCATTATTAGTGTTTACTCTCTGCATAACAGCATATAACAACCCGTCAAAATTCTCACTTCCACAATAAAATCGATGCACATGACCCTTCAGATCCTCAAATTTAAAGGAAAATGAGTTTCCAAGACCATGAGATGGAAGAACAGTATTAACAGTTTCTAGTCCACTAATTGTTACTACTCCAGACAGGTCACTTTGAGAGTCAAAATCCCCTCCCAGCGCCAAGGAAGAATCCCAAAACCTTTGCATCATCGTATTTGCAGCAACATTAACAACATCCGAGCTAGTCTCATCCCTGGAAAGTGGTGCATGGGTTATTTAAAGAACATCTAAACAAGCAGCAATGCAACTGTTAGCTACCGCACCAAAACACTAAAGAAGACTTGTATATAATAGGAGTAGAACGAGCAGCAGAATTACAGAGGAGATGTGAGAAGAGGTAATCAAGAAGAATGAAGGAGGAGAACAAACTCAAGAGAAGGCCCCGCCTCACTCGCCAAACCCTAACGGCCGACTCAAACTATTCTTTTTTCCTTCCTCCATTCTACCTCCCTAACCCCCTTTTATAATAGTTTCCCTAATAGAAAGTGCCCCCCCAAGCATATTCCTTGAGGGACCCACATGCGGTTACACTCTGTCCTCTTATTTCAATGAATCAGCAGCCCCCGACATTCCCAGCATTGCCGTTGTTCTGAAAAACCACCTTGTCCTCAAAGTGGTGGATCTCACGGTCATGCAAAGCAATCTCCCAAATTCTCCTTTGGACTTTCGGGCTCCAAGCAGAACCAAGCGGCACGTGGATGCCAGGCTTGGCCAATTGATGACTCAGCTGTTGAAGTCCTTTAGAGAGCGTCTTCCCGGCACATGGATACCAAACATCTCCCATATCCGCCTCCCTTCTTCCTGGATCGAATTTGGGGGAGTGAAGGTGGGGGTTCCTCCATGTCCCAGCCGTCCGCCGGATAGGGTTTGTATGAACTGGTATAGACCGAGCCGCGAGGGGTGCTCCCACGAACCCCCATCCTCTGCATAAAAATCGTTTGGGTCTCTGCCATGACCCTCACCTCGGAACTTCGCGCGTAGTTTGGTCCATAGCCATGTAGTACTCTTGCGGATCATGGAAGCTCCTGGAGTTAGCTTAGCTTCCCACGATGCTCTCGTCTCAGAGTGGCACATTCTCATTGTTACAAGCCTACAAGGCGCCGCTGATTTTGCTGCAAGCAGCGTGGATAATAGAGTAGATGAAAGAGGTTTCTGCCTGTAAAGTTGGGGTGATGCAAGCCTGCTTCATCCTTCTTTGTAATTGGTGTGTGTGTACTTTGCCCTTGTCCGCATTCGCTTGCTGCTAGAGTCGCATCCAGGCCAGGCGCGTCTGACCTCATGATTGTAGTGCCATGAACTGCACACGTCGACGTGTGCTGCTCCGACGTCTCCCAATTACTAAGTCCTCGGAAACACTCGCCTTAGTTTGCCATACTTTCGCACGGTTGCTTCGCATTTGGTAATGACATTTTCTCTAGTTGGCGCACCCTAGTAGTGAAGAACTTCTGGAATTCTGCTTCTGATGCGGAAACGCCGGGAGTTGCAGCGACAGAAATGGTGAAACACAGAAGAATAAAAGGGAAAAAAAGAAGAACAGGAACACGAAGATTTACGTGGTTCGGGAATAATCCCTACGTCCACGGAGATGCAGAATAATTTCACTATGATCGGGAGCACAATTTACAGGAGTTTATCTCTGTCACGACCCGTCTTCACCAAGATGAGGGAAGAGACAACAAACTGCCAGACCCTTCTTCAAGTTGAAGGAGAGATAATGACCCCCCGAGTCCCGCCTTCAATAGGCCCCAGAGTGACGACTAACACGAAGGGTATAAAATCTCACATAATATGGAAGGCATTACCCTTTTTATAAAACAAGATCGGGAGATAAGATGGTAAATCCCAAACAACTCCAAGGAAAACTGAAAGTAAAAGTAAAGCCAAACATCCATTCCCATATGCATGTTCAAAATAAACTGATACAAAGTACAAGAAAACTCCAAAGGAAAGTATCAAAAGAAAGAAAAGCAGCAACAACGGTTATCCCGACGCCCAAGCTAGTAAGGTCCGACACGGTCCTCAAAGTTCTCCTGGAAACCTGAAAGCAGTTTTATATACGTAGGGTGAGTATACGGGTATACTCAGTAGGGAAAACCAAAAGCTCTCGTGCACAGGTGGGGAGACATTCTAATGCCCTGTGAGAAAAGAGATAACCAAAACACCTAGCAAGGAAACTATCCACCCAGCCTCATCAAGGCACGCTCCCCAAATAACGCAAGTCAGGTAAAGTAATAATAACAGCACATCGATATTTGGGTATCCCGCACCGCTTTCCCATTGGTTATTTAGGACATCCTACGCGTCAGACCTCCCCCACGGGTTCCACTGCAGTCCCACTGCCGCCCCAACAACAACCTTATGTGTTATGTAAAATATTGAGAGAGGGAGAGAACAAGAAGTGAAACAGAATTATATTGTTGAATCCACAGTATTATGCAGCAGAAATATAGGAGAAATACAGAAGCGGCATGGGAGAGAAGAATATAGGAGTGGAGGAAGGAGAAGATAGGAGAAGAGGAAGAAGTAACCCGGGAGAAGACCACTTCTCTGAGTTACAGCCGGAACGTCCCAACGTCTTGGCCCCAGCAGCCTTGCTGAAATCCAAACTGTTCGTATCCCTCTTCCTCCTACTCTCTCCCTTATTTATTTCCCCACTAACCAGCTAACAAACCCTTAATCAAAAATACTATACTGCCCCAGGCAGTTACAACTGCTCACACCCACACAAAGAAAGCCCATACTACCCTTAGGCAGTTACTAACTGCTCTGCCTGCATACACAGTCAGCCCCAACACCCTACATTCCTAACAATTCCCTCCCACCTAAAAAACCACCTTGTCCCCAAGGTGGATCTCTATTATGGGCCCTTTGTGACGATGAAGCGCTTTCCGGTGTGGTGGTTCGTGCTTCCCTTTCCGGTCTCCATCACCCCATGTATCATCACCAACAACTTCAAATCTTGGATGGGCAGCTTGAATTCCGGAACAACAGGCTAGTTGTTGAATCAGCTCCATCATCCTGCTTGAGGAAATCCAGCCAGTTCCAGAAACCACCTCTTTAGGGACCAAATTCTTCTCCTTTAGATGCTCACCAACAACTGAGCTGTAATCATCTATGGACTGCCTCGCATTTAAGGCTTCACTGCAGCTACTGGAAAAATCTTCCAAAGTACCTTCTCTCAATTCTTGGGGTACCATAAAGAATCAGCCAGGCCTTAATCTGATGCTCCATTCCATTGCTTGAGATTTCGGCCTCTGATGTATCCAATTCTTAAATGTTAGCTTGGACCCTAGTAGCCCACAAAACCTATCAAAAGATTCACTTTCAAGATAAGCCGAAAAAGCAATCAAGAAGTAGCATTGCTCCAAATACTCTACAACAGTCCGAAAGGCTGCTCTCCTGTGCTCATCTTGAAGGGCCAACAACTTTTCCACAGCTCGGACTAATTTTCCCTCCACACCAAAATTAAGTTCCTTGTTCCTCTCTCTATCTACTTTTTCAGTGCTTAAATCGCCTCCTTCAAGCTTCCAGCAAGTATAGTCGATCCTAACCTTGCCCAAACATGCTCCATTTTCCAGCAGCCAAGAATCTCGTGGAAGACCACTCCCGAGCCTCCTGGTCGTCCCAACGAACCAGCCCTCAACAGCAGCCTGCTGTGAAAATTTTCCAGAAAAATCGGTGTGGAGTCCAGGAATAGAATAATGACTTCGGGCATTTTCAGTCTGCCTTTTCGCAGCCATTGCCTTTAACAAATTAGCTGCATACGGAGGCGTGAAACCAAAATCATAGATCAAAACCAAGGCAGTTCCCTGTCCTTTGGAAACAATAGCTAGGTGTGTGCACTGCTTTTTGGGTGAAGGTAGAAGAATTCTTAAATCTTGAGAGCCGTTTTCTAAAGCTTTCAAAAAGTTTCTTTTCCCTCTAGCGACATCTCCAATTGGCTGAGAACCGCAGAGATCAAATGTGGCCCCTCCCAAAGGAAGTACCGGAAACACCTCACCTCTATCTGCAACAACCATTACTCTTGCATTCCTCAAGTTGACCACTACCTGAACACTTGTCTGTGTTGCATTCCCTGTCACCTTGTCACCACTATAGGACTGAGCATCCCAAAGATTCAACTCAGGGTATGCCAATGACAGTGGACACAATGCATCTCCTTTTGGTTTAGGTGCACAACAAGCTTTTCCTTGGCTGGTTCCATAAAGGTTCCCTGTCAACTTCCCAAACCTATCAATCAGAGCCGATTTTAACATCTCCCATGACGAGTCCGGGGTAGCTTTGTGCCACGACAAAAACCAGTACAGAGCAGTACCTACCATGCAATGTTGTGCGTAATGCAGCTTCATTTCTTCTGTCGTCTGATTTTCTTGAAAGTATGTCTCTGCTTTTGTGATCCAACCCAAGGGATCTCCGACCGAAAAATCAGGCAGCTCAGCTCTCTTCCACAAATTCCGTTTTACTTCAGCTGGAGCCACAATTTTCAAAGATAAACTTGCACTGCAACAACAGTTTTTTCTTTCAACTTCCCCTACACAACTTTCCTGAATCTCAGCGGCTGCTACAAAATGCTTACTAGAACCTGATTCGTGTCCAGCATAAACATCCAGAACCACCTTTTGGTCTTTCAGGTCGAATTTAAGCTTACTAAACAGCTTCTCGATCCTCTCGTCTCCTAAAAAACTCTAAAAACGATGTTTGCCTCTGTGCCTCTGCAGAATGTCCCTGCATTGTCCAATTTGCTCACAAAAACTTTCTGCTACAATGAATTGGTTCGTCCGTCAACAGCACCAGCGCCTGACGTTTTAATTGGCCGATCGTCAATTCTGTTAATCCTCAACGCACCGTTGGACCGCAAAAACTATCGACTTCACTCTTTCCTGCAACTCTTTTTTTTTTTTGATCTGCCGTGCCTTCAGTGACTAAACTATCCCTACGAAAGTCCCAGTACGCGCGCCCCTATTCCTTCGTATCCGCCCTGTTCCTCTGCACGTGTGTCACAAGGCTACGTACAACATGTACGTCTTCCTCACTCCTTGCAGCTCTGTGCAAGGCTTCTCAACTCGATCGTCAGGTCGCGATCGTCTTCCCCTCACGTAGCCCCCGCAAAAACCAGCACCTGTTCCAACGACTCGTTCCAACAACTCGGTCCAGCAATGATTGTCTTCCCCAGCGTACGTGTTCCACTTTCACGGCCGACTCAGCAGCTGCATTCGTTTCTTTACTGCGAACGATTCTCGCCTCGCCTCAGATACGAAGCGAACCAGCGGCAGGAGAGAATCCATCACAGCACGTCTCAGTCGGAGAAGCGATACAGTGGTGCGCCTCTCAGCTCCACTGCGTCAGAATCGTTTTCTTCTTCAGCATTCACGATACACAACTGCAATCGTCTCTCTCCAGCCATGGCGTTGTTACTCCAGCGCGCAAACGGTACCCCTGCACTGCGCCTCTTCCGCGAGTTCCCCAGCAGCGTGCGCGGCCCAGCAAAATGCTCGTACAACTCCAACTCCGCCTCTCTCAAACGATCTTTTTATTTTTATTTTCCTACCGCGACACTTCCCCAGCGGAGTCGCCAAATGTTATGTAAAATATTGAGAGAGGGAGAGAACAAGAAGTGAAACAGAATTATATTGTTGAATCCACAGTATATATGCAGCAGAAATATAGAAGAAATACAGAAGCGACATGGGAGAGAAGAATATAGGAGTGGAGGAAGGAGAAGATAGGAGAAGAGGAAGAAGTAACCCGGGAGAAGACCACTTCTCTGAGTTACAGCCGGAACGTCCCAACGTCTTGGCCCCAGCAGCCTTGCTGAAATCCAAACTGTTCGTATCCCTCTTCCTCCTACTCTCTCCCCTATTTATTTCCCCACTAACCACCTAACAAACCCCTAATAAAAAATACCATACTGCCCCAGGCAGTTACAACTGCTCACACCCACACAAAGAAAGCCCATACTACCCTTAGGCAGTTACAATTGCTCTACCTCCATACACAGTCAGCCCCAACACCCTACATTCCTAACATTATGGGCCACCACAACCACGCATCCCGCTCGCAGACACCTGAACCACCACAACCACACATAACCACGCCCGCAGACACCTGGGCCACAACAACCACCGCCACGCCCGAAGACACCTGGTCCAAAACAACCACTGCCACGCCCGAAGACACCTGGGCCAGAACAACCCCTGCCACGCCTGAAGACACCTGAGCCTCATCCTGAAGACACTTGGGAAACAAACCTGCCCGCACACACCTGGACCAACCACCACAGCACACCCTGCCCGAAGAGTCTTGGGCCATAATGAACCTTAGGCCGTCACAGCCTGCCCGAAGAGTCTTGAGCCACCTGGGAGAGGGAGCATAAAGGAGTTAATAACCACCCACTCTTAGGAATGTTGGGAAAAACACCCCCCCATGAAATGGGGGTGTTCGGCACAAAGTGCTCAACATGGGTGGGGTACGTATAAGAAACACAAGAACTAAATATTATACATATAGGTAATCAAGCACTCATCCCAACCTAAGGGTTCCGAAACAGACAACCAGCCCGTACACAACCACTCTTGCTGCTATCCCTACATGCACAAATACACAATAGCCACAACCAGAGCACAACCCATTTCTGGAAAACAATTCCCCCATTGTACCCGTTCACATTATCATGTTCAAGTAATTCCATTTAAACATTCCTCCACTACCGGGCAACTAACAGGCACAACCACAAGCCAAAGCAACAACTGAAGGAAAAACGGCCAAACAAACTTTTAAGCATTAAACCAAGCCCCAACATACCGGCTCCACACGGCCTCAGATTCACAAACCAACAACCTTACAACCAGAGATTCCATCCCCCCCTCTATGTCACCCCACAAACATTAAACACAACAGTCATGCATCTCATCAAAACAGAGCAAGGGGGTTTTCAGATTTAGCCAACATCATCCATTAAGTTCTTTCTTTCCCCTTGGTTAATCGGGGTGATCACACAGGAGTTCTTATTCATCGGACATCCATTTAATCAACCAAGTTTACGTGATTAACCAGTTTCCATGTTACAGTCATTCAATCACAAGATTACTCAGAAAACAAAGCTTCATTAGTGCACAAGAAAGGACAACATCATCATCATCATTCCCACCTCTTCACTCTTTAAAAGTCCGTTTATTATCTTCGATAAAGTTGGTTTCATCTACGTTTTGAGGGAACATCTTCATACCCACCCCGCATGATGCACAGTAAAGAGAGATGAAGGAAGAACCCCTACTTGGATGATCAAGGATCGAAGTTTTCTCCTCGCGCCAAGAACTGGGGATACACGACTTTCAGAGGAAGAACTCCAAGGGCTCCAAGGTTGAGCGAGAAGGGCTCCAGCACGGGCACACGATTCGTCTCGGAAGGAAGTCTCGAGGCGTACTAAGAGAAACGGAAAGGAATAAGGAAGAGAGGATCTCAGCTTAAGAAGAGGCCAGATCCTAAAATCAGGGAGACGATTTCGAAGTATTTAAAAGTCGGATCGTGGCTTGACCACGCGTTTGGGCGGTTTTACACGTTGGGATTAATTGAGATTTAATAATTCTCTTGGGCGATGATGGAGATAACGACTGTGAGTTAATAGAAATCCTTTAAATGGAGAAAACACGTAACAGGGGCGAAACTGGAAAACACGGGAAGCTGGAAAATGCGGCAAAGGGTGTGACGGGCCACACGTTTTGGTAAAACAAGGGTCGCCTGACTCTTGGTGGTTTAAAACATCTTTTACAGGTCTTAAATCACTTTGAAAGGGGCATTAAAACACTTTTACGTCAAAAGATA
Source organism: Viscum album (assembly GCA_963277665.1). Taxonomy (NCBI): domain Eukaryota; kingdom Viridiplantae; phylum Streptophyta; class Magnoliopsida; order Santalales; family Viscaceae; genus Viscum; species Viscum album. The sequence continues at coordinate 1,818,710,246 of OY728156.1, forward strand.
TGTTATTGGGGCGAAACTGGAAAGTCCTGGAGAAACTGGAAATGACTCACCGATGGGTGAGTCACCGTCGCCCTGGCACCGTTGCCGATCGGTGCCACCGCTGCCCATCTGCACAGGGAGTCCGCGTCGCTACAGTGAAAGGCAGTCACCCAAGTCAAAAAAGTGCTACAATGACTACCGGCTGAAAGTTCAAAAGGCTACAGTAAAGTTGACTCCAAAGTCCACACTGCTACAATGCTCTGTCAGTGTCGGTCGACCAGCTCTGCTACAGTGTCAGAGATGCTGCAGTGCCCGAAAAAATTGGGTTGGGGACCTTCGGCCCCTGGACCCCCGGAGCAGGGGTGCGTTGCCCCCTGCAACCCCCAACGAGCTCACCGCGGAGCTCGACCCACGAAAGTTGCGGGCCGATGCGCAATACTGGCCAGAAACATTCGGCCCAAATATCACCCGGAGAGGATCGAACTACACCAATCCAACAGCTTCCTCTTGATAGTGTCGTTCCCATTTTTGGTCCCACGTTTGCTAATGCTGCAGCGCCTTAGCAGTGAGCTAGGGGGTTTCTGTAGCGTGTGATCCATTTCCGCCAACTTGCAGCAAGTGTACTACTCCAACAGAGATGTCACCCTCGTTTTTTTTTTGAAATTTTCGTCCCAATAGAAATACCGGGCTCCCTCGCTCACACTCGTTTTTTTTGAATACGTGAGCTAGAAACGTGCGCCTCGACCAAGCGAGATGAAGCCGACAGCGTGCAAACCGTTTGACAAAAATGGAGCCAGGCGTAGGCGCGTCGTCTGATCGAGTCTAGCAGGATGGCTCATCGCGCTGGACGTGAGCCGGTCGAGGATGAGCACTAAAGCAGTGCACGACGAAAGTAGGGAAGAAATAGCGCTGCGTGGTCCCTTGGAAGACGACAACACTTCGTCGAGTTGTGCGCGTCACCTCCGACGAAAACAAGCGGAGTGCGGCATCTATGGTGCGTGTGAAAATCGTCTCGTACTGGATGTCAAATGCAAACCGAGCGCGTCTCCTCTGAACTGTAGCCGGCAACGCGGGTCTCTATGCACTTCCTCCTGAGCGCCTCGTTCCTTGGATCCAACAGCTGTGGAAGATCCGACAGAGCGTAGCAACGTTGAGATGAAGCCAATAGTGCGCGCCATTCATGGAATGGAAACCGACGATGGGTGCGGGAGCGGCAGGTCGGACCAATTGTTAGCTACTGCACCAAAACACTAAAGAAGACTTGTATATAATAGGAGTAGAACGAGCACCAGAATTACATATGAGATGTGAGAAGAAAACAAAAAGAATGAAGGAGAACAAACTCGAGAGAAGGCCCCCGCCTCACTCGCCCATGCCTAACGACTGACTCAAACTATTCTTTTTTCCTTCCTCCATTCTACCTCCCTAACCCCCTTTTATAATAGTTTCTCGAACAGAAAGCCCCCCCCCCAATATATTCCTCTAGGGACCCACATGCAGTTACACTCTACCCTCTTTTATTCCAACGAACAAGTAACCCTCAACATTCCTATCAACAACCTTCTCTGTCCACCACATGAAAGTGTAGAAACTTTCCATTTTGCATTATATGCAGTGCATAAAGGATATTTGTCTCTACTGTGGCCCATAAAGGTTTGTTTCTCGTTAAAACAATCGCTTAATCAACACAGAACTCTCGCATCTTTTGAGTAGCCACACAAATGGGACTTGAAGCACCCATAATTGCAACCTTTGTATTTTCAACATTGATTTTAGACATGGGTGACCTGAACATGTGATCTCTGAGAGCATCTATAAATGCAAATGGAGGTGAGAAACCAGATAGATGTATGTTTTCGACGCTTTCCTCGGGGCACAACGCCGTCCTTCCGCCTGACGGTGATGTGCTGCTTTCTGTTGCCCCACATTCCCACTTTCCAAAGGCGGACGACTTCCATCACTTTCATCAGCGATGTCGGCTCATTGATCGAAGCGGGATGATGGGATGTCGGTTGCTCCTTCCATGAATTCCTCCTTGGAGCTCGTCGCCTAGTTCAAGTCCCCCTCATAGATTTGAGTCATGTTCGTGAAACTCGTTCCCGACGTCATCTCAAGGTGGACGCCGGTTAATTACGTTGCTTCTGTCTCGACAGTGCAACAACCTCTGGTCAAGGGAGGTAGTAGCATTCGGCACGTTGGGCATGCCTGGACGTTGGGTAGATTGGACACCTGTAAAGTCTCCCTTTTTTGGAGGACATCTCATGTGCGAGGCATCTTAAGCGCGGAACCCAGGGCATCCCGTGTCGACCACGTGGTAATTGACGCTAGAGGCGTAAGTCTTCCGATGTTTTTTACCTCAGGCATCTCACATTTAATGTATGAGGTAGGGATTTTGGATCTGGTCACAAGTTTAACGTCTTGTGGAGACGGATCGAGTCACAGGTTTAATGTCCCGTGGGGACAGGTAGTTGAGTGTGTCCCCATGGGGGTAGATCTCACACTTCGATTGATGGTCGGGATTGAACCTTAGGGAGGTGTCCTGCATACCCTATCGGTAAACAGGGATCAAAACCCACGTAGTTCAATGTCGTAGTTTAAGGTCATATGACATGATCGGTTCATGCGGTTTAACGTCATGCAGTAAGGACGCTCGTGTCACGGAAGGAGCGTCAACAAGGGATGGTGTGGGGCTTACGCATGGAAGCTACCTGATGTAGGAGGATCATCCCTTGGGGAGATGGTGTGGGGTTTACGCGTGGAAGCTGCCTGATGCAGGAGGATCACCCCTTGGGGAGATGGTGTGGGGCTTACATGTGGAAGCTGCCCGATGCAGGAGGATCACCCCTTGGGGAGATGGTGTGGGGCTTACGCATGAAAGTTGCCTGATGCAGGAGGATCATCCCTTGGGGCGATGGTGGAGAAGGTGGTATCCCATGATGATCGTACACGAGGCATCGTGTGTTCATTGCACAGGGTAAGGCTAGAGTTTTACGTCATGAGCTGAGGACATTGTCGTGCAGTTTAACATCGTGCGACTAAGACGTTGAGCTAGACATTTTTACGTCTTGCAGCTTGGACGTGGACGAGGCTTACACCTTGAGGGGGACCGTGTCAAGGCGGGATAAAGATTCGCCATAAGGAATCTCTACCAAGACTGGTAAACTGTTTTCCTCACACCACCTCTAGGGCCTATGTGACCACCGCTCATGCGCCTCTGGGTGGGACATGTTGTTGGCACTGTCGTGGTGGAGTGACAATCAGGAGGCCCGACGTTAGGGTATCTATGCTTAGGAGAAAAAGGTAGGATGGAGGTCCAAGCTGCGCTTGGAGCGAATTGGGCGGACAAAAGAGTGGGTTGTACCGGTTGCACGGGGACTTGGGGTGCGGTTGAACCGGTTTTGGATTGGTATGGGTGCCCTGGGCACTCAACTGTTACGAAAGGGTGTTAACTGAAAGGAGGCACCATGGGGCTTGGAGGATGGGTTTCGCGAAGGTTTGGAGCCTCATGAAGGCTAAGGTTCTCGTGGAGGTCAGGGGTCTCGTGAAAGAGTATGTTTCGCGAAATAGGGTGACCCTGCCTCGGGGTAAAGTCTTTGTTCCCATGGGGTTGGTTTCGTGAAGGATAGTTATCTCACGAAATCCCAAGAGCCCCAAAGGGCTTTCTTCTTACGTTAAGGCCATGGATCTTCGTGAAAGTCATCTCCACCATGGGTTGAGGTTCTCAAAAACCCATGAGAAGCGGTTTCGTGAAAATGACTACCTTTGGAGTTCCATCTCTTCTTTCTTTCACTTCGGAGTATCGTGAGTTTAAAGTTTTTCTCGGAAGCTGAAAGGTCGCGTCCTCTTGAAAGTTGGACTTAGGGGGGTATTTATAGGCCCAACGAAGGCGAGGCTGTGGGTGTCGTGAAAGTTGGAGGCTTTCGCGAGAATTTATGAGCTTTGCGAACAGGCGGGGCTCTGCAAATCCAGACTTACGTTGCGTGGAGGTTACCGTCAAACTTCCGCTCGGCTGAGGACTTTCGCGAAATGGCGCTCTGCGAATCCGAATTTAAGCTGCGTGGAGGTTATCGTTAAACCTCCGCACGACGGGGGTTTTCACGAGCTGCGGTCGTTCGCGAAGGTGTCAACCTTCGCAAATCTAGTCCCTTAAGTGGATTTTTGGGCTGTTTTGGCCCGAATTCACTTTGAAACCGTCGTGCCTTCCTTGTATTCTCGCGTGCCCTCAGAATTGGATCTGACGAGGGAAAGGAGGGTTGAATTTTAAGGGAAAACCGCCAAAAATTGGCAATTGGCGGGGGTAGGGCCGAAAATTGACTTGACCGTACACCTATAAATCGGGGTGGGGGTTCTTTAGGGGACCACAAGCTTTTCGCGAAAGATAGACCAATGCTCTATTTTCGCGAAACTCAAGACCTTCATGAGCGTTTTGGGATTTCGATTTTCACTAATGAAACTCAACCCTCCTCGAACCTTTGTTCCGCGAACAAATTTTTATGAGCAGACTTCCGCGACAAGATTTTTGCGAACCCAACCTTTGCAAACCAGTTTTAAAAAACTTCTAAAGTCCTTTGAACAATGGCCCCTGAGGGTGCTAATGCTGCTTCAATCCGTCGAGAGGAGATGGGAACGTTATGATTGGAGAAAGCGTCCGGAACGCGTCGCATTGCGACACGCTCACTGCACTGCTGACGGAGGCTTAGCAAGAGTTCCCACTATGCAAGAGACTGCCGCTGTACAACTTCGGGCTGAGGGACAATGTGTTCATCCCTGATGCCAATCAAGATGAGCTCGCCTACTGGTTCAGAAGCTCGCCTGGGCTGTATCAGTGACACAGGACCGCTGGGGGCCACATCCTAAAGGATTATGCGTCTCTCACTGCGCACACCCTATGGAACCATGTGAACAATGTCAACGGGTAGGCTCTGGAGGCGGAGGCATCTCCTCCCCAGTACGAGACAATCCTCAAGGCGGGCTTGGGGAACCCTCTAAAGGGGTGGAAAGGCGACTGAGATCTGTGCCAGAGTGGCATCTTCACGGATGAATGGGCCTGGGCATACTGGACATGCCAGTTGCGCCATGAGTTTGAGGCAGAGCTGAAGTGGGTCGGGCTTTACAAGGCGGCATGGTCCTCATAGTTTCACGTCTACCGCCACCTGGACATCATGTCGGAGCTGCTGAGCAGGTGGTTGGTCACCACCAACACCTTTCATCTGCACCATGGGGAGGTCGGCATCAGCTTGTGAGATCTCTACCAGATTGCTGGGATCCTGATCCAAGAGGTTACGTATGACGAATTCCTCCCCGTAGAGAACGTCTGGGATGACCTGGAGCAACTGCCAACTATAGCAAGGGCGTTGCTGTGTTCGGGGTAATGTCTTGGTTCCCATGGGGTTGGTTTCGCGAAGGATAGTTACCGCGAAACCCCAAGAGCCTCAAAGGGCTTTCTTCTGACACGAAGGCCATGGACCTTCGCGAAAGGTATCTCCACCATGGGTTGAGCTTCTAAAAACCCATGGGAGGCAGTTTCGCGAAAATGGCTACCTTTTGAAGTCCATCTCTTCTTTCGTTTGCGAAGCTTCGGAGTATCGCGAGTTGAGAGCTTTTCTCAGAAGCTGAAAGCTCACGTCCTCTTGAAAGTCGGACATAGGGGGTATTTATAGGCCCATCAGAGGCGAGGCCGTGGGTTTCGTGACAGATGGAGGCTTTCACGAAACTTTATGAGCTTTGTGAACAGGCGGAGCTCTAGGAATCCAGACTTACGCTGTGTGGAAGTTACTGTCAAAACTTCCGCGCAGCTGAGGAGGACTTCCGTGAAATGGCGCCCCGCGAATTTGGACTTATGCTGCGTGGAGGTTACTGTCAAATCTCCGTGCGGTCGGGGTTTTCGCGAGCTGCAATCGTTCGCAAAGGTGCCGACCTATGCGAATCCAGTCCCTTACGTGGATTTTTGGGCCGTTTTGGCCCGGATTCGCTTTGAAACGGCAGTGCCTTCCCCATCTTTTCCCGTGACACGCGTATTTTGGCGTCAACAATATATCAATACAAATATAGTCCCTCATCCTTTAGAAGCTTTTGAAAGTAGTGAGCACTGTAAATTGGGTGTAGACTGAAAGCTTTCTAATTCTTGAGTTTCTTTCACTAAAACTTCCATTAGACACGTACTTTCTCCAGTGCTAACCGTAGTCAGTCGGTACAGGTCTAAACCAGCGCCTCCCAAAGGAAATTCAGGAGTTGCATCTCCAATAACTACAACAGTAGTATCTGTATCAACCTTCCCTTCTCTCATAGCTTTTGTATTAAGAACATAGGCCTGTTTCTTTATAACTGCAACTGTTGTTGTTGTCGTTGCTGTCTTGCTCTCCCAAAGGAAACCCTGCTGCACTTGTTGTTCCTGTCCGGACTAGACCGAAAAACTTCCAATCCGTCCTTGCAAGTTTTCAAACTTGCTACCTCATCCTCCTACCGCTTCTACTGAACCAAAGGAACCTGCATATAGACCTGCATGGAGGGCTGCAATATATTTTGCAACACACGCTGCTGTTTCGGCCTGGAAACACCTTGCATGAGTCTTGAAAATCCAGGAGTATGCAGTCGAACAGAAATTCCAGGTCTGGTCTCTTCAGTCTTAAGCAAGTCCGTAGACATTTTTGTTACTTCCACGGTTAGAGAATTCGAAGAAAGTGGTGTTCTGTGTCGAATGGAAAGCTCTACAAGAGTTTGTGTTCTCGTCTCCACCAGCAGCACCCGAATAAAATCAATCTGTTCTTTGTTGTACCTTCCTTGCTCTGTCTAGACAGAACGGTCACCTTAAACCTCTCTGTTTGCCTCGTCGTCTGTTCCGGAAAAACCTCATGTATAAGTTTTGAAAATCTAGGAGCAGTGGGCAGAAGCATTGGTCGTGTGTCTTCCATAGCTAGTGTTTTCGAAGGAAGAGAAGGAAAGTGTTGATCGGAAGACGCAGTGAAATCCGGACTGGAAAAATTCTGGTCATGTTGCTCATCCCTCACGACCATGCCTTATTGGACTGCCGCATGAGCTTCACCAAAGTTTGCAACTCACGTTGCCACCGCCCATTCTCCAATGGCCAAAGCGTGACCGAACCAGACTCTGCTTCCGGAATTCACAGACGAGGTAAATGCCTTGCCTGGTTCCTCGATACGAGGTACCAGAAGAAGGATGACGCACAGAAAAATCAGCCGTCGTGTGTGTACGTACCTCTTCTTCACTGTGTTTGCCTCGCCGGTCCTGCAACTGTTTCATCAGTGCATGGTGCTGGGTTTGGAACTCTGTAGTTGTCTTAGCATATTCCTCATCTCAACCGCTAATATTTGCAACGATCGTTTCAAATTTGTTTCCACCACACTTCATTCCATTTTTTCACAGGCATTCCACCGCCATTAGTCGAGATGCCTTAATGAAAACACCAATTGATATGACAATGGATCCATGAATGGAGAATTGCTTCAGATTACTATTATCATCAAAGGAATTACAGTAGTAGGTAACGAAGAAGAAGAATTAGCGAAGGAAGAAAAAGAAGACCCCCCAAGGCCGGTGCTCTTGAGGCCAAGGCCAAGGCCGCCCGATTCTGGTGTGCAGTATACCAAACAAATGTCCAAGCCCACCAAACACTCCCCACCTGTAACGAACCGACCCGGGCCGTCCATCCGGCGGACGCTCGAACCAGTCTGACACTGGCTTGAAGAACGTTCCCGATCCTCACGGGCTAACAACTAGTGCCTGAGCATCACGGTAACACACATGGGAACGGTTTCACTCTTTAAATAATTAAGAAAACAAGCAGCAGAAAGTAACTAAAATTTCGGCATGACCTGTCTGTACGTTGGATGTCCGCATCAAAAGAAATAGGCAGGAAACAATAAACAAACAATAGAATATAGAAGCAGTAAACAAAACAAGCAAACAAATCCCTTCCTCACCCCTGGTCTCCCTCCCCTGCAAGGCAAAGACGCCAAAAAAGCCACCCCTGGATGCTTTTGCTTCGACCGCTAGTAGTTATTTCTACCGTCTGTTCATAGAAAGCAATAAAAAGACCTATATAGCCGATGCAAGAAGAGAAACTAAAAAAAAACCGACATACCTTAAACAATCAATGCTCAAGAGCGGTCAGGAAATTGAACCAGAATCCTGCAACTGAGATAAAATAGACGCGAGCACATAAGCACTCACTAGGTTACCATAACCCTCCAAATCTATGGAAATCCCTTGGTAAAACAATTTATAAAATGCTAGTTTGAAACATAAGGTATAAAGTAGGTTTTTACATGCTTTATAAAACCAAACCACATGCACATTTTCAAACAAATACATTTTTTTATAAAATAAAAAAAAGGATAGCTAAACATTTTAAATTAAAATTTTAAACCAAGGAAAACAAACCAAATACCTTTCCCCCCTTCTCAACATCTCATGAAAATTTCATTTTCATAAACAATTTCAAGGAAAATCCATTTCTTTAAAACTCTTAAAGAAATACCCAAACTATTTTCCTTTTTAAATCATACTTTCAAACCATTATAAAACAACTCATTTGAAAGTAAGCCAAAACACACACAAGGTGATGCATAAACCATACAAAGGCACCCGCCATCAAAGAAACACAATCAAGTAATGATGTCAATACAATCAATCAAACTAGGGGAATACAATCGAATCATAAAAGGAAATCCCCTAAAGTGTCCAAAATAGTGTTATGGGCATTGTCCCTAGGCTCAAGTGATAACAAACCTGAACTGGTGACAATGAGCCTAGGCCGACACTACTGAACTTGTCACGTCTCCGGTAGTCTCGTCGAACTACCTAGAAATGAACGTCTCTGGAACGTCTTCGTCCATAGGAATCAAAAGATAGCTAGCATAAAGGCCGGCTACTCCTTCCGGTCTAATAATTTCAGAGTAGCCAAACACTCCCTAGTCAACCCATTGTCTCCACTAGGGTTTGCCTTCACTTAGGTCATCTACTATATGCTAGGATTCCCATGACAAGTCAATCAAGGAGGTGGACAAACAATAATCACATGCATCGAATATAAAATATTTGAAAACAACTCACACATCACCTCCTACACCCTCACAAGAAGCAACCCCAAACAAATATCCATGCATAAGCACCACGCGATGCATGTCAACATAAAGCATCCCCCACAGGGTCACAATCCATAACAGGCAAAGTAAACAAACGGGGCTCAAGGAGGGTCTCACACATTTTTTATAAAATCGATAAAAGTGCCAAACGGGCATTTAAAACACACCGCTTAGAAAGTTGAGCCACACGCCCAATTCTTAGTCATTTGAAGTCTCATTTCAAATATCACTTTAAAACCAATCTTTCAAAACACGGTGAAAGCCCACTTGAAATTCTTTTCACAAAATCACATTTGGAAGCCCATTTGGAAATTCACTTTCCAAAAATCATTTGAAAGCCAAATCAACACCCCACACTTTGAAAGCTGATTGAAAATCCAACCCTTTTCACGAAAGCCACCTTTAAAATAAATGTGCTTCCTTCAAAGAAACCAAATGGTGCTAAACACCTTTTTTTTTTTACAAAAACGCTCATTCTCCCTTAAAAGGGCAATTTCAACACCCCAAGACCCATGGTCTCAGAATCATTTCAAAAGAGGGTCAACTCTTCACTTTTTTATAAAACAAGCCCTTAAAATAAATCGCACCCTTTTCAAAAAGGAAACCGACTTCAAAAATATTTTTAAAATATTAAAATCCCTTTAGCAAAGTCAAACGAGTATTTTAATCCAACACTTGGCATGCGACCAAGGTCCATGCCAAGCATTTAAGCCATTTTGAAAGCCAATCAAAACCATTATGGTTTGCCACACCCATTCAAATCCATGAGAAAATATTTTAAGATACTTGAAATATTTTTATAGAGGTGCACAAGCAATTTCACAAGTACTCGGCATGCGGCTAAGGCCCATGCCAAGCGCTAAAAACCAATCCAAAATTATTTCAAGCATACCACGACATATAATAGGCTTTTAAATTTATAAAAAGACATTTAAAAACACACAAACAATTTATCGCATGTAATACAAGGGGGTTCCATAGAGACACTTACCTTAAAACGACGACGGGTAAGCCGAAACGGTTTGAAATGTGTAGAATGGTACGAATTTCCTACCTCAAGGAGAGGTGAAAACATTCTTTTATAGATAGAGTTAAATAATTACAAGTCGGAATAATCCGATGTGAGACTCAGAAATACACTTTACCTAGAAATACAATTATTGGGTCTAACACCCCCCTTCAAGCTAGAATAGGTATGGCTTGGAAGAAGAGTCCCACAAACGAAAGACACCAACAAGAAATAAGACACCAACACAAGACCCTACATACTCCCCCTCAAGTTGGGTTGCTGATGCTGTGAATGCCCAACTTGGTGCAGTGAGAGTCTAGTCGAGCTCCCAGTAGGCCTTTAGTGAAGAAGTCGACAAGCTGATTAGCCGTCAGAATGTAGCTAAAACTGATATAATGACGCTTGAGGTGATGGCGAAGAAAACGACAATTCACCTCGATATACTTCGTGCGGTCATGAAAGACTGGATTGGAAACAATCTTCATGACTGCCTGATTGTCACACCAAATATGAGCAGACGTCTGTGGTGGGAAACTAATTTCATGGAGAAAATGACGAAACCAAAGAATTTCAGTAGTGATCGTGACCATCGCACGGTATTCTGATTCAGCACTGGATCTGGGGACGACAATTTGTTTTCTGCTTCGCCATGAGATTAAGTTACGTGCTAGAAAAATGGCAATCCCAGAAGTGCGCTTCCTGGTAGCTAAGCAGCCAACATAGTCAACATCACAGAAGACCTCAATATTCAGATAATCATGATGTGAATACCGAAGACCACATACATGGTCTTTTTTTATGTTCTTGACAATGCGAAGGACAACATCCCATTGATATTTCGTCGGATGTTCCGTGAATTGACTAACCTTGCTGTAGGCAATATCCGGACGAGTCATGGTGAGATAATTGAGTTTGCCCATAAGACGACGATACTTCTCTGAGTGAGAATATGAGTCCGTGACATCATATAGAGACCATTCCTCGGGCTCAAGAGGAGTGTCAACGACAATTGCTTGAGACAAACCGGCATTCTGCAAGATATCCAAAGCATATTTCCGTTGGGAAAGAAAGATGGTGTCAGTAGAACGAGAGACTTCAATGCCAAGGAAGTATGTCAGAGGACTCAGATCTTTGGTTTGAAATTGTTGTTGAAGATAAACCTTTAGATGAGCAATGCCATGTGAGTCGTTGCCAGTAATAATGATATCAACATAGACAACCAACAGGATGCAGTTGGAGGACTGTTGCGGTAGAAAACTGTGTGGTCCTTCATACTCCGAGATAGGCCAAAAATAGTGATGACTGTGAAGAATCTTCCAAACCATGCATGAGTAGACTGCTTGAGTCTATAAAGAGAGCGACAAAACCGACAAACATAAGAATCGGCTCCTGAGGCAAGGAAGCCAGAAGGTTGTTGCAGATATACTTCGTCAAGAAAACTATGTAGAAATGCATTCTTGACATCAAGTTGATGAAGATGGCAATGACGAGCAACGATAAGAGAGATGGATAATCAGACTGATGTCATCTTCGCAACCAGAGAGAACTTATCAAAATAATCAACACCATATGTCTGAACAAAGCCTTTTGCCACAAGTCTGGCTTTAAGGTGATGAAGAGTGCCATCTGTAGTTAGGCATACCGTATAAATCCATTTGTTGCTGACCACCTGTTTACTTGCCGAAAGGGGGACCTGATCCCAGGTATGATTGTCGTTCAGAGCCTGCAATTCCTCCGACATTGCTTGAAGCCACCTAGGGTGAGATTTGATTTCACCAACCGTGCGAGGTACATATATCGTCTCTAGAGCAGAAAGACCTCTGTATGAAGCTGTGAAAAAATGATTATTTTGGCAAGAACGAGTATCTTTCCACAATGCAATTGAAGGTTCCGGGCGCAGCGGAAGCGCGTGGGTGGATGTGCCCACTTGACTTTTTGTCATTAGCAATGATCAATCCGGGATCAATACGACGATAAACGCCAGTCTCCACGGATCGAATCACAGAAAAGGACAAAGAAGATGGTTTGTCCCGGAACCACAAACAAGGATCGTTACAGGTTGATTATAATTAATTTAATTAATTATAAAGAAATACCTTTTGGGTGTTCTTTCTTTGTTGATGTTCTTGATCACGTTGTCGATGTGATCCGTCGTTGCGTCGCAGAAGCCAAGTGTAGACTCCCTCTAGCGGTGATCCACACGTGTACCTCGTATCTCTGGACGTCGCCAAAGGATTCTCCGGGTGCTAGCGTGGAGAAGCCTTTGCTTGCGTTGTCCGCCTTAGATTGTCTTGATCTGATGGAAGAGGATCTCTCTCCGTCTTGAGAGCGTTCTTGGAGGAAGAGGTTTTTCCGGCCTTGAAAGAATTCTCCAGAGATGTTGTGCACAACAATTCTCTTATGTGTAGGAAAAGAGTTGGGGTTGTGATGATATTTATAATCGGGTGTGTGGGGTTATAGAGTTATGACAATAAATAAACGCGTTACGCGTTTTATTTATTTCATTGACTCTTTATTTAAAACCCCCATGTCGAATAAATAATTCCTTGACATACGCCCACACTGATTATAATAAATATCATTTAAAACAATATTATATCCTCAAAATCCCGACTGGAAAAACTACACGGCGTGTAATAATAAATACACGGCGTGTACTTGTTTTTCATTGAAAACTACACGGCGTGTACATTAAATGTACACGGCGTGTATATCTTGTTTTCATTCATTCATTTCCTTTCCAAAATAAAACTACACGGCGTGTAATAATAATACACGGCGTGTACTTGTTTTATTTTATTTTTCCTCCATCATTAAAAACAACTTAGGCTTCCTTGAATAATTATTAAACCACGTACGAGAATAATCTTTATTCAACTTGAGATACTTGGATACACTTAGTGTGTGACCCTCTAGGCCTCTTTCTCGTTGGCATTAGGCAGGCTTGCCTAAAGTCCAAGATTACTGTCTAGCAACGGGTCAAGGCACCCAAGAGAAAGAAGTTGACGCCGCATTGACGTATCACCTCATACGAACGCTTACTGTGTAATTTAATCCCTTTGTCTCGATATCTCATCAAGCAGGTTTCATGGCAGTGTCATAAACCTATATTCTTGATATGTCGTTCTTTGACTACCTGAAATAAACTCGTCGTTTACACCATGACCATGGAATTTAATGCGACAGTTCTATTTCAATCAAAGGGCCGAGATATCAACTTCCATAAATGGAAGGGACAAATCCTTCCTCGACTTATCCATTAACAACATGTCACTCGTGACGCACCCAACGTACCCTACTTCCCGCCAACTGTCTGCGTGACGGTTTTCGTCAGTAAATCTAAGTGCGCGAGTCATGACATGAGTTAATGATAATCTTCCAGTCCAAGGACCATTACACACGCTCGCAGATAGCAATATCCGATGACACCAAGACATGCGGAATTACTACTGGCGGGTCTGTTCTCATAATCTCCTATCTTGGAGATTACCAAGTGCGAACTCCATGAGAGAGAGTCTCGTCTTCTTACGAGTACTCGCACATGACGGTCTGTATACTATGTGTCCTATCATAGTATGTCATTCAACCGCAGAACTTTATTTAAGAATATTGTTATAGCATTTCAAGGTTCTCATCATAACGGGGATCTGCTATGACCTTATTAATGCAACAAATATTCCAGGACATTATTATATTATAGTCATGCAGAACAATGAACAATATATAATAAGTGAACATTAATGTAATCAAAGTACAAAACAGTTGGTTCTCAGGACACCAACCCTTACAGCAATTGGCAAATCATTTGTTGCCGGAGTAGGAGCGTCAGACGAAGTTGGGGAGATGGTGTCCTCGACCTGGACGAGGGACACGTTCGATGGTCAACGAGAGTGGACGATGCCAAAACGGTGATCAACAGAGTGGGACACCTGAGGCAAGGGTGAGATGAAGACAATCATCGATAGTGGTGTTTGGGTGGGAAGAGGGAGAGAATGGAGAATTCTCAACAAAAGAGACATCAACAGAGATGATATAACGTCACAAGTTTGAAGAGAAACATCGGTATCCGCGCTGAGTGCGGGAATATCCCATGAAGATGCAACAGAGGGATTTTGGAGAAAATTTTGGAAGGTTGGGACGAGTGTCACGTACATAACAAAGACACCTGAACGCACGAAGTGGAAGCAGGTGAGGGGGGAGAGAGGAGAACAAAACCCGAAAAAGAGTTCCCCCTAAAAGATAGAAGAATGATGACAGTTTATAAGGTAGGTAGCAGTAATGACACCATCCCCCAAAAATGAAGAGGCACCTGCATGTGAAATAAGAGGGCACGAGCGGTCTTCAGAAGATGACGATGTTTATGCTCGGCCACTCCATTCTGCTGAGGTGTATTGGGGCAGAATGTTTGATGAAGGATGCCGTGATCCTTGAGAAACTGCTGAAGGGAAGTGGATAAATATTTTCGGCCATTGTCCGAGTGGAGACATTTAATAGGTTTGGAGAATTGAGTGTGAATTTCATGGTAAAAAGTTTTGAAAGTATAACACACCTCAGAGTGACAAAGGAGATATAGCTATGTTATCCGAGAGAAGTCATCAATAAAGGATACATAATAACGGTACCCTGACTGACTAGGAACCTTGCAATGACCCCATACTTTGGAATGAACTAGGTTGAAAGGATTCGCTGCACGCGTTTCCAATCGAGGAACATACGTCACCCGATGATGTTTAGCAAACTTACATGATTTACAATGGAAGGAAATGTGTGGACTGAACTGAGGGCAAAACTTATGTAAGACGGAAGCCGGTGAATGACCATGACGAAAATGTAGGTCGATGACACAAGCAGAGGTGGATGAGCAAGCAAGGGATGGTGGAGTATCGAACATGTACACCCCATCACTAAGACGACCTCTACCAAGTTCCCGATTCGTTGACTGCTCCTGAAAAACAACACTAGAAGACGTAAAAATAGCAACACAATTTTAGTACTTTGTGAGTTTACTGATGGAGATAAGATTAAAACGATTGTGAGGAACATGAGCTACTAAAGCCAGACGAATAGTCGGAGTCAAGGAGCATGTGTCAAATCCAACAATAGAGATTGTAGATCCATCAGTAACAGTAATTATAGCAGCACCAATATACGGATGATAGGTAGTAAGCATACCTGAATCATCTGTGAGATGATCAGAAACACCAGAATCGAGCATCCAAGTTGTCTGTCGACGAGATACACAAAGCAATGGAGGTTGAAGAAGAGGCAGGTGACAAAGCAGCCCGATGAGATTGTGTAAGTGCAATCTCCTCCATTGAGAGTGCTAGGTTATGACGGATACTGGATGACGGCGAGGATGCTGCCATGTTTGGGCGACAAGGGACTGGTCTTGGATAGCTGAAAAATGCCGCGACAGGAATAGCCGGGTCAGTAGTATAAAAGCGTGCAGGAACAACACGCTGCAGGACACGAATCAAATGTTTGGCAGGAACAACCAGGAAACACGTGCAAGATTTGCACAGAGGAGGCTGACACATGGAGGATTGGCGATGTCGGTGGCCGCAGGAGTAGTGAGCAACGCTGACGGAGGGCGTCGCAGGGATGCGCCGCAAATGCTAGGGGGCGCCGGGGGTTTTTTCGGGGTTGTTGGTCGACGAAGGAGGGGCACCCGACGGAACCCGGCGGGTCTGGTGCATGATGAGGCTGCAACAACGAAGGCTGAGAGGAC
Organism: Viscum album; assembly: GCA_963277665.1. Taxonomy (NCBI): domain Eukaryota; kingdom Viridiplantae; phylum Streptophyta; class Magnoliopsida; order Santalales; family Viscaceae; genus Viscum; species Viscum album. The sequence goes on from OY728156.1 coordinate 1,818,726,066, forward strand.
GCGGCTGGTCGGGCGATGGCTCGACAGGACGCCTGATCTGTGTGCGGCAACGGTCAGCCTTGGAGGAGGAGGCCGATCCGGGTAGGAGGATTGTCACACGAGGGGGCTGTAGACGGCCGTCGTAGGGGGGGGGGCTCAGGGGGCCGTCACACGCACAAGGAGGGGGTTGTCGCGTGTAGGGAGGGGGCCGTCGGCGACGGAGTAGCAGAGGAGCCGCATAGGCTGGTCGGTGACAGGCTCTGTGTGGGCGTGCCGGCGATGGGGCTCTGCAGAGGAGCCGCATAGGCAGGGGTCGACGACGGGTCGCAGCGGCGGAGCCGCGTATGCTGGCTGGCGATGGGGATGTCGCGCGGGTGGGCCGACGTCTTGGTGCAACGAAGGAGCTTCACGGTTGGGGACGACGAGAGTAGAAGGCACCGATGGCCACGCCTGAGCGGAGCGCAACAGACGGGAGGGGGAAAAAAATTTATCGGGTGTATCCCTTTGATACAATGTAGAATGGTACGAATTTTCTGCCTCAAGGAGAGGTGAAGACATTCTTTTATAGATAAAGTGAAATAATTACAAGTCGGAATGACCTGATGTGGGACTCGAAAATGCACTTAACCTGAAAATACAATAACCAGGTCTTAACAAAATGCTTCACCTTCAGCAGCAGATGCCCAAACGCGCAAGAAGGCGACCCGGGCGATCCATCGCATGCTCTAACAATGTAGAAATCCTAAAAATCGGGTCAAACCCCTTGACCTAGGGTTCGGCCGAATGGGAGGTGCAACGGAGAGCGGGAAAATCGCAACGAAGCGGAAGACAATGAGGAGCGGAGACCATGCCTTGAAGGATCGACCACGATTCTTGAAGAAACCGTGAGCAAAGAGCAAGAGGAGAGGAGGCCCGACAAAGTGAGGTGCATGCGACCATAGAGGGAGGGGGGCTAGTGCGTTGCGTGGAGTGAGGGAGATGGGTGAGGGAGAGAGTTTTGATTTATTGGTTATTATTATTATTTTTTTAAGGGCATTTTTTTGTAACATGAAATTTTTTAGGCCCATGGGTAAAGCACATGGTTTACAAAACCGCGCACCAACCGTGTTGTCCCTACTAGTCAAGCACAAGGCGCCTGCACGGTTACCCAAAGCAGGTCACAAGGTTGAGCTAACCGTGCTCAAATCATGTAAAACGGTAATGTAAAGTGCAGCCCCCTTAGAAATTTTAAAATTTCAGCTTGAAATTCTTGGGAATGCACAACGGATTAAAATTAATTAAATTAATTAATTAATGTCACAGTGACCTAACAGGTGTCACAAACCTTCACATCATGCCACTTTCTGCCTCCAGAAAGTCCCTAGTCAAGGTAAAGACATCAACCACTTAGAATTAGAAGGGAGACACTTAACACACCCCGACTTCCAAGGAACCATCACCATCCTCAAACAACGATAACAACCTTAAACGGGAATCATCCACAAGCATCCAATCAAGAAGCACTGAACGAAGGGAGACCGAACTGAGGTCTCCCAACGATTTTGAATTAATCTAAACGGTGAAGCATCAAATGACCACTCCTACAACGGGAGCGTCACCAAAATGATGACGATGACCTCAAAACCAAAAGAGACCACCTCAAAACCAAAAGAGACCATGAGATTCCACTAACCATGGACATCCATAATGAACTCAACTCCAAAGAGGAAGCAAGGTCCAAGTTACACTCAAAGGACCCCAAAGCCAAAGAACATCCAAGATCCTAAGATCGGTTCCAACTCCCAAGGGCACATATCCTAAAGGAACTCAAAATCCACAACCAAGGATTACCACTAAGCACACCATGCCTTTCAACCATAAGGCTCATGATGAACCACTCATGAGCATGCCTGTTAGGACATAGATGTCGAAAGGAGAAAACCAAAAGTAAATCTTTATTGCTGTAAGAATTGAATATACATTTTAGAAAGAAAGCCTAGAAAATAAGAAAAGAACTTCTCTCCCTAGGATCTGCTCCTCTAGAGCCAAGGCTTGTGCCTCCCTCGATTTGAGTTCCAAAAACTGTCCCAAATTGACTCACACAATCTTCTATATAGCAATTTTAAAAGAAGAATGTCTAAACTACCTCTCTGACAAATGCTCTAGCCGCTTCCTCTTTGAACAAGTCTTCAAGGGACGAGGGGGGGGGGTAAAAATACATACAGCCTTTCGAGTGAAGGTAAGTCAGCCAATAGGGACGGGGGGTAAAAATACATACAGCCTTTCTAGTGAAGGTAAGTCAGCCACTGTAGGCGACTTGGCTGTATTAGGTGAGACAACCCGCCTAACAATGCCCAAACGAACAACGTTGGACCTCGACCCAGGTCACCGTGCTCAATGGGCAAACTGGGACTCCACTCTTGGAACACCGTTCCACGACGAACCTCATAAAAAATAGCACCATCGGGTGCTCAACTGCCCAAAGGCAACCTCCGTCCTAATTACCTAAGTACTGACCCCAAAGGTCACCCATGTTCAATCCCAACAAAAGGTGACCTCACGGTCACAACACTTAAAAAAAAAGAAAACCTCGAAAGCCTCAAAAGAGAAGGCAACCAAACGGCAAGGCATGCATCCAAACCCAAAATCCCAAGGCATCCACAAAAGATCATAGGCAAACACATCGATCCATGATCCAAAACCGCTCACGAACCAGCAACCCAAAGAACACTCCAAACAAAAGCCACCTCAAGGCTCCAAGGTTCTAAACTCATCAACCGTGGGTTCTAAAAACAAACCATCATCTCAAGAAGATTGATCTTCATCGATTAGATCCAACTGACTAGCCAAGGCTCACCTAGCCTAGGCTCCAAGGAAAACCTGTAGCCAACACACCGCTACACCACAAGAAGGGGACAATACTTGCCACTCCACCTTTACTTAGACCTTTCCAAGGGGCATACTCATATAAAAACTAAACATAGACCCAACTCAGTCTTGTTTCCCAAATTAAATCAACCGGTCCCATCCCTCATAAGGGGCAAAAAGAAGAAACACAACGAACCAAACACGGCAAATCACATGCCCAAAACCACTCTTTTGAAAACCGCCACATTCCTAAAGGAATAAAAACCATTTTCCAAAAACGCATACGCTAACATTTTCACCAGTTTTTGAAAACCACCCGAGCTTCTCAAAGCTCCTTCATTTCAAAAACAGTAATTGCTTCATTTTCATTAAATAAAGACAATCTATTTTTCAAAATCACCCTAGAGTTTCAATTTCCTTTTCAATTAAACAACCAACGGGTTTTAAAACAAAAGTGTTTTTCGAAAAACCAAATCAACTGATTTAAAACCAAAAATGCTTCGGGAAACCAACGAGTTAAAAAAAAAGTCGCAAGTCTTCTTTGCACACAAAAAAAATACCATTTACCATGAAATCCTCCCTTATTACAATAACCATTTCACACCCAATGACATGGGAATAACCACACAATTTTTTGAGATTCAGAGTTTCTTGGGCTTAGCGGGGTATTACTGCCGGTTTGTTAAAGATTTTTCAATGTTAGCTTCTCTGATGGTTACTCTCACTCGGAAAAGAGTAATGTTATGAGATTTGAAGTGTCAGAATTCTTTTGATAAATTGAAGCGCTTTTTGACTTCTGCTCCAGTGTTGACTCTTCCAGTGGTTGGGTAGAGTTATGTGGTCTTTTGTGACGCATCCGGTTCGGGTTTGGGCTGCGTTCTCATGCAGGGTGATCACGTGGTGACCTATGGTTCCCGACTGCTTAGGGAACACGAGAAGAACTGTCCTACTTATGATCTCGAACTTGCAGCTGTGATGCATACTCTTAAGAGTTGACGACATTATCTTTTTGGAGAACAATTTATCGTTTATTCTGATAAAAAAAGTCTGAGTTATATCTTCTCGCCAAAAGATTTGAATCTCTGTCAGAGGTGATGGGTTAAATACCTGCAATCTTTTGATTTTGACATTGCCTACACCCCTGGTAAGGAGAATGTCGTTGCTGATGCTTTGAGCAGGAAACTTCCAACTCAGGCTGTGGTCATTAGAAGAGTGGAATTTGATGACTCTCTTTGCTCGTATGCATTTGGGAGTTCGGGGGGATGAGACTGTGATTGTTCTGACAAGCGTTCAACTGACCTCTCTTCTTGAGATGATTCTTCTGGAACAATAGCTTGATGTTGAGTTCCGTGGCATTAGGGACTCTTTATGGTGGGGAGACCATCGACAGGTGGTCGTTGTCTTCTGAGGGTATCCTATTCTCCCGGAGCTGGTACATCGTACCTTTGCCTATAAAAAAAGTTTTGGAGGATTGCCATAATTCTCAGTGGGCGGTACACCCGGGCATCATGAAGGTGTTTTATGATATGCGGTGACGATTCTGGTGACCAAGTATGAGACGAGATATTACTGATTATGTTTCTTGTTATACTTGTCAACAGGTCAAAACCGAGCACCAAAAGCCGTCGGGTTTGCTTTAGCTCCTTCCTGAGCTGACTTGGAATTGGGATGAGATTTCGATGGATTTCATGGTTGGGTTGACGTGTACCCTTCGAGGAAAGAATGCGATATGAGTAGTGATCGATTGACTTACCAAATCGACTCATTTTATTTCCATTCATGATAGAACCAAAATCAAGGACTTGGGAAGTCTATGTGTAGGAGATCGTCATATTGCCACAAAGTTTCATTTGTTATAGTTTCTGACAGAAATCCCTGATTCACTTCTTGTTTTTGGAGAGGCCTCTAGGAGGCAATGAGATCTCAAGTTAGTTCGAGCACGACATATCATCTGCAGGTGGATGGCCTGACAGAACGAGCTATACAGATGTTGGAAGACATGCTTCATGCTTGCGTTGACTTTGGTGGAGTTTGGGATAGCCACTTGAGACTGGTTGAGTTTGTCTATAACAACAGTCATCGGTCGCCCCTCAAGATGACACCCTTTGAGGCCTTGTATGGTTGGCCGTGTAAATCTTGGTTGTGTTGGTCGGAGATTGGTGAAGCTTCTATGCTTAGACCTAGTTTGGTCTAAGAGACAATGACGAAGATTCCGTTGATTCGTCAGAGGGTGATGACTTAAAGTCGGTATAAATCTTATGTTGACTGTCGTCGACGCCCTTTGGAGTTTTCAGTTGGTGACTAGGTGTTTTTGAGAGTTTCATCTCGGTTGGGTCACTGATGACTTGGGAGAAAGGGAAGGTTAGCTTCGAGATACGTGAGACCGTTTGAGGTTGTTGAGTAGATTGGTAAGGTGACTTACTGTTTAGCTTTGCCACCTCAGTTGATGTCGATTTATAACGCGTTTCATGTTTAGGCCCTCAGAAAGTACCTCTCTGACCCATCTCATGTCTTGAGTTGGAAGGACCTTGATGTGAAACCTGATTTATTTGCGACTGAGCCGCCAGTTCAGATTGTTGATTCTGAGACGAAGGTTCTTGGTGGGAAGTCCATATCCCTGGTCCGAGTGCTTTTAAAGTATGGTTCTGATTCACACGAGACTTGGAAGCGTGAGACACTGATGAGAGAGCAATGACCTCATCTCTTTGATATGGGGTCTTTTTTACAGGCTTTCTGGGGGTAGAAAGCGTTTATGGTGGGGAGATTGTAACATCTCGTTACCAGCTTTCAGGTACTTCTAACCTTTCGTTTTGATCGTCCTTTGTTTAGATCTTTCAAGTTGTTTTTGGGGACTTCTGAAATTTTTTGAGAGTTTCTGAGCCAGAGCCGGTGCACAGTTGGCGTGTAGTTAGGGCAAACCGTGCGGGACAGCCCAGAAAATCGTATGCCATGTGTTGGGATTCTGGAGGGGGGGGGCACGATTAGTTCAAAGTGTGCGACCTCCCTCTAAAACTGTGTGGCTTGGGGTAGTGAGGATCGCACGGTTGGCACACGGTTGTCAAACCATGCATGCTCTTCCCAGTAGCTCAAGAGGGAGCACATGGTTGGCGCACGGTTTGCCGTGCGACTCTCTCTAAAAGCTCAGTGAGCGCGCACGGTTAGGCGCATGATTTGTTCTAACTATGCGACCTAACCCAGAAGACTGTGTGATGAGATTTTAATGCTTCAAATTTTTTAATTAAATTCCCAAAACCCCCATTATAAATTCTGATCTTCCCCTAATCGAACCTAATTCAACCCTCTCAATTTTAGAGGCTCTCTAGAAGCGATTTTGGCTCCTCCAACCTCTTCTCGGATCAAAGTGTCGGTGGATACGATTGATTTGATGAATTGTAATTTTAGGGATTCTTCTTTGATCTTCCTCGTCTTCGACTCTCTGTTGGCGATTCCCGTTTCGGTTGATTGTTTGATCGTGTGACCAAAGGTAGGTGGTTCTCGTAAGGCTTTTCTCTACACATGAAACCTTGGTTGCCTAGTGTTAACCGGGTATTTATAGGCATCAAATAAGCGGTTAACGCACGATAACCTCGCAAAAGATACTTAACTGTTCAATTGTATGTGAGGTTGCAAAACACGTCTCCTCTCTCCGCAAACGACATGGTCTTCACATACGACATGACCTTATAACACTTTTGCATGGTCATCGCAAACTCATCCATGGTATGCAAATCTATTTATTTCGCATACTGTATGCATGTGTCCATCACAAACTGTTCTTCCTTTCATAGAAAGCTTCGTTCGCATACTATCTTTATGCTTTTGGGGAAAACTATACTTAGCCATTTTTTAAACACCCATCAAGTTTCTGATCCTCTCACATGACATTTTGTTCATGGCCACAAATGTACTCATTTTGCATCGCATGCATCGCATGAGATATTTCATTCACGAACTGGCATTCTCTTTTGCATAGCACTTTACCGTATAGCATTGCAGTATGCAGAAATTCATACTTAAATCTATTTTCTTCATTTTGCTGAGCTTGAGTTGATCTTGCATGGTGATCGTTCGCAAGCTGCATTCTCTGCATAGCACTTGTATCCGCAAAGCTCAACTTTGCAAACTGTTTGTATAGTTTGTGGAAAACTATACTTAGCCGCATTTCATACTCCCATCGAGCTTGGGTTGATCTCGCATGGCGGTCGAACTTCGTATGCGGTTCCTGCATGCAAACCCTCTGTTGCAGAAGGCTTCGTACGCGGAAGGATAAAGGCAACAACTGTAGTTGATCGGACGGCCATGATCTACTTTATCATGCGGTCCGTGTTCTATGTGTATGTTTTTAATGGAGGAATAGTGCCCCGCATAACGCACTTCCCACATCGCTCCGCGCTTCGAGTGGCCTCTGTTTTATAAGCAAACCACTTGCTTTAATCGGCCAGAAGCTTGTATAGGGTCCGCTCCCAGCCACTATGCCTCGCCGCGCTGCCGCCCCTGTGGTGCGGCCCAGTTCTTTGCGCACCCATGGTGTGTGCTCATGCGGGCTTATACACAACTCACCTTGGTGCCATGCGGGCTGGCCCGACTCCCTTGCGCGTGGTTGAGCCCAACTCCCAAAAAGACTTGGTCGAGTTGGCTGATTGGCTTGCTTGGTTGGCCCTTATTTTTTTTATTAAAAGCTCATTCAATTATACTTAGTAATAAACTAAGTATGAAATAGAATTCCAAGCCTTCCTCAAATACTCATGCAAAATAAATATTATTTTGCATGACTTTCTTTTAATTCTTTTTCTAAACTCTTCTTTATGTACATCAATATTTGCATGGTCTTCACTACATTAAAACTTCTCATGCATTGCAATTTATATTGCATGACCTTCTTCAAATCTTCTTCTCTAAATATTGCTGTAAACAATGTGTCACCTTTATTGACACATGTATTTGATCTTAAGATCAGTTCAATTAATCGTCACATTTATTATGGAGAATAGTTATTCTCCATGTTTCTTCACAAACACCTTCAATTCTTGTAGGCTTTGACATTAATGAACAACACATCAATTGTCACAATTATACATAGAGAATTGCTCAAGCATGACATCCAATGCCATAAAGGAAGCCCATAACAATTCTCTAAGCATTACCACTTCATCCATCAACACATATTGACTTATTGACAACAACTGCAACCTGAGTTCGATAATCTCTCGTTTTTTATTTTGTTGTCAATATCAACACATATCATAAGTCAGTATGTGGTGCAAACTCCCCCCCCCATTGACAATCATATGCAAAGGGTAATTGGGGGTCTTCTCATCTTTCTTCTCAAGACATGTTCTCCCTTTTAAGATTATTTCTCGCAGTGTCTGCTCCCAAGTAGTTCGCCTTCTAACAGAATGCTAAATTCAAAGTTGTCCTGCCCAAAGTCAATCACCATATTTAAAAGAGGAGTTCACGAGCCAACAACTAACTAACAAACTTAGAATTCCCCTTTTTACCCTTTCTCTGTTGATAGGTAAATAATAACTGGGGTCGAGATTCCTGAATGCTAACATTTTCCCCCTCCTCTAGAACCACCTTGCCCCCAAGAATAAAATCAGGAAACTGAATAAGAATGTGCTCTGCAGGCTCCCATGTCAATTCTTCATTTAGTTTTCCCTTCCATTTGATTGGCCACAAATCAGAAGGCCGCCCTGGAACTTTCTTGGTAGCCAAAATTGTAGCAGGCTCAACCTGGTAAACAGGGACCTCATCCCATATTTTTGGCAAAATAGACTGAACTGGAGCATCTTCAGCAGCCCGCTTGAGTTGGGACACATGGAACACCGGGTGGACTCGAGTTGATTCAGGCAAAAGTAGTTTATAAGTGTTGGATTGGTGTTGCCCGATCCGGTTGGACTCGAGTTGATTCACTGTAGCATTTTGACTTCCAACCGACAGCCATTGTAGCGCTTTTGACAAAGTCGGCCGCCGTTCACTGTAGCGACGCAGACTTACCTTTTTGGAACAGTGATCGTCTTCTTCATTTTATAGCCCATTTTCGGGCTAGGGTTATTACTGAAAAACCTCTGTATTTCTTGTGCTCCCGATATAGTGAATTCTGCCTCTCCTGTGGACGTAGGGATTTTTCTCGAACCACGTAAATCACTGTGTCCTTATTGCTTTCCTTTTTTTTCGTTTTCTCGTTTCTGTCGTTGTGTCTCCCGACGATTCCGCAACAACTGGTATCAAAGGGTGAGTTCGGAATTCTCCAACGATGGCTCTGGATGAAGGCAAAGTGAAGATCGATCGCTTCGATGGAACTGATTTCAGTTTCTGGAGGATGCAGATCGAGGATTATCTTTATCAGAAAAAGATGCACTTGCCACTTCTAGGTGTGAAGCCAGCGGACATGGAGAAGTCGGAGTTGGAGCTACTGGATCGACAGGTTCTAGGTGTTGTGCGCCTGATGTTGGCCAAAAACGTGGCGTTCAACATCAGAGAGGAGAAGACGACGGTGGACCTGATGAAAGCCCTCACAAATATGTACGAGAAGCCTTCTGCGGCAATCAAGGTGCATTTGATACGACGATTGTTCAACTTGAAAATGGTTGAAGGGAGACCTGTTGCAGATCATATCAACGAATTCAATACCTTCATAAGTCAGTTGTCATCGGTGGACATTGATCTTGGTGATGAGGTATGTGCTCTGGTTTTACTATCTTCGTTACCAGAGAGTTGGGAAGCAACTGTAACAGCTGTGAGCAACACTTTGGGGAATACGAAGATGGCTCTGAAAGATATACGAGACCTAATCCTTAGTGAGGATGTTCGAAGAAGAGAATCAGGCAGATTCTCTGGTTCTGCTTTGAACGTTGAAGGAAGAGGAAGGTACCCACAGCGGGACAATCGCAGAGGACGATCGAAGTCAAGAGGAAAGAGCATAGACAAGGCAAAGGGGCCTGGTCCTACCTGCTGGACATGTGGGAAGAAAGGACATGTCAAGGAGTGCAGAGATAACCGGAAGGGACCTGAAACCAATGGAGCAAACACTGTAGCTGAAGGAACTGATGACGTGTTGCTGCTGAGCGTGGACAGCTCGATGGAGTCTGGGATTTTAGACTCTGGAGCGTCTTTCCATTCTACATCGGAGAAGGGTTTCCTGAACAATTTTGTTTCTGAAAATTTTGGCAAGATGCATCTTGCTGATGACAAGCCCTTGCAGATTGTGGGTAAAGGAGATGCACGGATCAAGACCAACAGTGGGAGTTTGCTGGTTCTGGAAAACGCGAGGTATATCCCTGGCTTGAGAAGAAACCTTATTTCTGTTGGACAACTTGATGATGTAGGGTTGAGTACCACATTCACTGGTGGTGCATGGAAGATCACCCGAGGAGCTATGGTCATAGCTCGGGGAGCAAAGAATGACACCCTGTACAACATGACAGAAACTTGCATGGACATGGCTGCATCACTGGAAGCTGTCGGAGGTTCTCAACTGTGGCACTACAGACTCGGCCACATGAGTGAAAAGGGGATGAAGGTGCTGGCAACAAAAGGGTTGCTACCAGAGTTGAAGTCGGTGGAAGTAGGGTTATGTGAAGATTGCATCTTTGGAAAGCAGAAGAAGGTGTCCTTTGCAAAAGGAGGCAGAACACCGAAGGTTGGAAAGCTGGACCTGGTGCATACAGATGTTTGGGGGCCTGCACCAGTACCATCCCTCGGAGGGTCACAATATTATGTGACATTCATCGATGAATCAACAAGGATGGTATGGGTTTATTTTCTGAATAATAAATCTGATGTGTTTAAAATGTTTCAGAAGTGGAAAGTCATGGTGGAGAACGAGTCAGGAGCAAAACTGAAATGTTTGAGGTCTGACAACGGTGGAGAGTATGACAGTCAGGAGTTCAGGGAATTTTGTTCTGAAAATGGAATTCGGTGGGAGAAGACAATCCCAGGAACACCACAACAGAATGGTGTGGCAGAGAGGATGAATAGGACACTGAATGAACGTGCCAGGAGCATGAGGCTGCATTCGGGGTTACCCAAGACTTTTTGGGCTGATGCAGTGAATATGGCAGCATATCTCATAAACAGGAGTCCCTCTGTGCCAATGGGAGAATGTCTACCCGAGGAACTCTGGTTTGGTAAGGTGGTAAGACTCACATTTACGAGTCTTTGACAGTTTAACATATGTTCATGTTGATGCTAATGCAAGGGACAAGCTTGATGCCAAGTCCAAAAAATGTTTCTTTATTGGCTATAATGGTGAGGAGTTTGGGTATCGCTTTTGGGATGATCTCAACTGGATGGTCATCAGGAGCCAAAATGTGGTATTCAATGAAGGTGTCATGTACAAAGATCGCCATGCAGTTGAAGATGAAAATGAGAACATTGAATCAGAATACAAAGAGCAAGTGGAGCTTGAAGGTGTATCTGAGCATGAGACATCGGAACCGGTGGAACCTACTACTCCAGTGGAGTTGAGGAGATCAACAAGGGTGCGAAGGCCTGTGCAGAGGTATTCGCCATCTTTACACTATTTATTATTGACTGACGGTGGAGAACCAGAATGCTTTGAAGATGCAATGCAGTTGAAGGAGTCGAGCAAGTGGGAGCTGGCTATGAAGGAGGAGATTTCCTCATTGCATGATAACGACACTTGGGAGCTGACACCTCTGCCAAGAGGAAAGAAAGCATTGCAGAATAAGTGGGTCTACCGGGTCAAGGAAGAACATGATGACAAGAGGTGGTTCAAGGCAAGGCTGGTGGTGAAAGGCTTTCAACAGAAGGAGGGAGTAGATTTCACTGAAATCTTTTCACCTGTAGTGAAGCTTACCACCATCCGGGTGGTTCTCAGTATTGTGGCGTCAGAGGATTTGCACATTGAGCAGCTTGATGTCAAGACTACTTTCCTTCATGGAGATCTGGAGGAGGACATCTACATGCAGCAGCCAAAGGGATATGTAGTGTCAGGAAAGGAAGACCTGGTGTGCAAACTCCAGAAGAGCTTATATGGACTGAAGCAGGCACCGAGGCAGTGGAATAAGAAGTTTGATTCATTTATGTCTAAAAATGAATATAAACGATGTGGCATGGATCAGTGTTGCTACATCAAGTCCTTTGGTGATGAATACATTATATTGCTTCTGTATGTGGATGACATGCTTATTGCAGGATCATGTATGCAGAGGATTAATGAGCTGAAAGGACAGTTGGCTGAGGAGTTTGAAATGAAAGATCTTGGAAAAGCTGACAAGATTCTGGGGATGAAGATCAAGAGAGACCGCACAGCTGGAACATTGATGTTGTCACAAGCTGATTACATTGGGAAGGTCCTGAGAAGATTCAGTATGATGGAAGCAAATGCAGTCTCTATTCTCCTGGCGAGCCATTTCAAACTATCAAAGGAGCAATCACCGAAGACGGCAGAAGAGGTGAAGTACATGGCAAAAGTTCCATACGTATCAGCTGTTAGAAGCCTGATGTATGCCATGGTCTGTACTCGACCTGACATTGCTCATGCAGTGAGAGTTGTGAGCAGGTATATGGCTCACCCTGGTAAGCAACATTGGGAAGCTGTGAAGTGGATACTGAGGTATTTGAAGGGTAGCAAGGAGGTATCTCTGTGTTTTGGGAAAGGAAATTCACTGCAAGGGTATGTGGATGCTGACCTTGGAGGCGATGTCGACAGCAGGAGGAGCACCACGGGTTATGTTTTTACCTGTGGAGGAACTGCGGTAAGTTGGATATCACAATTGCAGAAGGTGGTGGCTTTATCCACCACAGAGGCAGAATACATTGCTGTAACAGAAGCTGAGAAAGAGATGGTTTGACTGAAGAACTTTTTGGATGAATTGGGAAGAAAGCGAGAGGAGAATGTATTGCACTGTGACATAGTGCTATACATCTTGCCAAGAACCTAGTGTTTCATGCCCGGACGAAGCACATTCAGTTGAAGTACCATTTCATCAGAGGTTTGATACAGGATGAGTTGCTGACTTTGCAGAAGATATGTGGAACCAACAATCCGACAGACATGTTGACAAAGCCTATGGTGATACAGAAGTTGATGCACTGCTGTGCCTCTGTTGGTCTCCAGTGATGAACGGAGGATGAGAGCCAGAATAATGGAGGACATGATGAGAGCACAAGAGGAAAACAGTTTGTATTTCATGAATTTGTGAATGGAAAACACGCCACTGGTGAGTAAAGAAGAGGAAGAACTTAAATTAAGTAAGTTGTCTTCATCAGTTGCATTGAAGCAGTGCAGTGTAGTGGATCAGGCTACAAGTGGGAGATTGTTGGATTGGTGTTGCCCGATCCGGTTGGGTCGAATGCTTGTGGCCTGCAACTGTTGCGGGTCGAGCTCCGCGGTGAGCTCGTTGGGGGTTGCAGGGGGCAACACGCCCCTGCTTTGGGGGGTCTGGGGGCTGAAGGGCCCCGACCCAATTTTTTCGGCACTGTAGCATCTCTGACTACTGTAGCGGAGCTGACCGACCGACACCGACAGGTACTGTAGCAACGCGGACTTCAGAGTCAACTTCACTGTAGCACTTTTGACTTCCAGTCGGCAGCCACTGTAGCGTTTTTGACAAAGTCGACCGCCGTTCACTGTAGCGACGCAGACTTTCCTTTTTGGAACATTGATCGTCTTCTTCATTTTATAGCCCATTTTCAAGCTAGGGTTATTACTGAAAAACCTCTGTATTTCTTGTGCTCCCGATATAGTGAATTCTTCCTCTCCCGTGGACGTAGGGATTTTTTCCTGAACCACGTAAATCGCTGTGTCCTTATTGCTTTTTTTTTCTTTTGTTTTCTCGTTTCTGTCGTTGTGTCTCTCGACGATTCCGCAACAATAAGCAGCTTCATCAATGCGAGACAAAATACGGAATGGACCATAATAACGAGTTGCCAGGTTGGAAAACCACTTCCTGGATACTGAAGTTGGAATATTAGGCCGGAGCTTGACAAAAACTAAATCACCTACAACATAAGCCAGTGCCCTCCGATGTTTGTTAGAATACCGGATCATCGATTGTTGTGCCTATGAAGGTTTTGTTGGAGTTGTCTTAGTGTCGTGTCTCGTTCCAAAAAGAGCAGTAGCCACAAAATCTACTGAAGTTGACCTGCTTTCAAATCGCACAGGTGTAGGAAGCCTCCCGCCATAAATAACTTCAAAAGGAGTCAAACGAGTTGAAGCATGGAAAGCTGTGTCATAACAGTATTCAGCCCAAGGGATCCATTTGGCCCAAGTGTGAGGTTTTTTAGATGTGAAACAATGCAAATAAGTTTTGAAACACTGATTTACAATTTCCGTTTGCCCATCCGTTTGAGGATGGTAAACAGAACTCATTTTAGGAGTGGTTCCCTCGAGTCGGAAGAGTTTTTTTCCGGAAATTAATGACAAAAACTAGATCCCTATCACAAAGTATGAAGCTGGGAATTCCATACAAGCGAACAATTTCTCTAACAAAAACCTCCGTCGTGGACTTGGCGGTATAAGGATGTCATAACAGCACAAAATGTGCATACTTGGATAGACGATCCACCACGACAAGAATGACATCATAGTTTGAAGATCTGGATAGCCCTGAAACAAAATCCATAGATACATGATCCCAAACTAATTCAGGAATTGACAAAGGTTGTAACAAGCCAGCTGGAGACATGGCTTGATACTTTTGTCGTTGACAAGTATCACACTGTTGATCAAATTGCTTAGCAGATCATGTCATCCCTCGCCTTATAAGTCCTGGGAAAGAATGATAATATTGTAGAAACTTTGGTAAAAGCGAGGAAGTATTGGACAAAACCAACTTCCCATAGCGATACAACAATCCATCCTGGAGAGTATATCCAGGAAGAGTGTCCAAATTCCGTTGAAGTGTGTTAGGAATAAAGGGGGTTGTCCAGGTGTTAGAGTTTGTTTTGGGTGGAGGCTGTTGGTTTGTTATAGGAGAGAGGAGAATATACTTGGCTGGAGGTTATTGGGCTGTTAGAGGAGAGAGGTGAATATTCTTGGCTGGAGGGGGACCACCTAAAAGCAGTTAGTTCGTTAGAGGGGGCTGGGTGGGCCTTTAAATAAAGGGGGGCTGTGTTAAGGAAGGATCATCAACCTGGAGGTTTACCAGCTGGCTGCTGCGGGGCTCAATCCTTGGGAGGATTCTGCCAGGCTCTTGGAAGTGGTCTTCCTCGGGTTCTACTCTCTCTATCTTTCTCCCTCTCCTACCTCCCTACTGTATTTTCCTATAATTCTGCTGTGTTTCCGCTGTAATTCTGCTGCTACTTCAATATACAGAGTCCATTCCTCTTTTCTCCCTCTCTCAATTATTTTACATAACATTTTGGCGACTCCGCTGGGGAATGTCGTGCGAGAGGGAAGGTCGTGTCACTGGAGGAGGATCGCAGCAGGGGAGGGCCGCGCGACTTTATTCTCTGTTCGTTGCTGGATAAGAACTGGAAGCCAACGTTGGGGAGAATCGTGATCGCAACTGAGCGTCGCCGGAGCTGGTTGAACTTTTGCTGGAGCCGCGTGAGTGCAGTGAAAGCTGTGCACGCTGCTGGTCGAAACCGAACGCAGCAGGAGTTTGCTGCTGGGGGAACGCACAACTGTTTTGAAGGAGAGACGCAAACGCTGGGAAATCGCAGTTGCGGTTGGAAAAAAAATTCTGAGGTGAGGATGGAAAACAGATTGGCTTCCATCGAAACAGCAATGGAGAGTTTATATTGGGAGATGACTGCTATTAATGAAAGTTTGGGAAACTTGGTTCAAGAGCAATCCAAATTCCAGCAGACGCATTTTCAAGTGCGTGATTTGGAAGAGCGAGTGATGGAGAAGCTCGAGGGGAATGAGTTGGAAGAGGAACACGGTACAGGTTCTGGAAAACAGAGTATGGCAACTGCAGTGATTTCGTATGGAGTTAGAAGCAGAAATATGGTAGACAACAACAGACAATGTGGAAGCCTGTATCCGAAGGATATTGGTCTTGCTGTAGGTAAGAGTAAAACGAAGAGAGTGAAATTACCTATGTTTGCAGGAGAGAATCCCCTAGGCTGGATCACGAAAGCAGAGGCATATTTCCAGTTTTTTCAAACAGCAGAGACCATGAAAATACATTGGGCACAGCTAAGTATGGAGTACACGGTTCTGCGCTGGTTCTTGTCTTGGCTGTCTGAAAACCCTGATGTGAGTTGGGAGCAGTTGAAGCCAGCATTGATGAAGGAATATGGGTATGACAAGCAGCAGCCCATACAGGCTTTGGAAGACGAAAAGGAGAAGTTTGCGTCCATTCCAGAACAACCAGAAGAGGTAATTGTTGATCTGAAGTTTACGGGCGGGCAGTTATTTCCCCAAGCCACTGACTCGCTCTGGCTTCTAGAAAAGGGAAATTATGTTTTCTGGGTTTTTGCTATTAATATTTCTTTTCCAGATTCATATGTCTTCCCACAATATGAAGATGGACAACACTATTGTCTTCTGAAATTTAGTGGAAGTTTTGGCATCAACACAAATCTTGGAGTTGGCACAATATTAATTTTTGAAAAGGATAAAGAATGGCTTGAAGGATTTCAGAATGTAAGAATAGTTGGAACTACATCAACTTCAATTCATGAAAAGGCAATTAGGATTGTGGGACTTGTTCCTGGCATTGTTTTTTGCAATCTAGATCTAAAAGCTGCAGCCACTTGGGAAGTTAAAGAAACGAGCTTAACTATTGGGGTTCCTTTGTGGGACTTGTTCTTGGCATTGTTTTTTGCAATCTAGATCTAAAAGCTGCAGCCACTTGGGAAGTTAAAGAAACGAGCTTAACTATTGGGGTTCCTTGCTCTATGTACCACCTTATTGTTCTTGCTATTGTGCATCTAGTTTCTATTTTTGGAGCGAGTTACTTCCATAAGAAGAGACAACAAAGCTTTACTGAAATTAGGGCTGTCACGGAAGATTCAGCTCCTCCAGACAGTCTTGGAGCAGGTAGATTCAGGTCTGTTTATATGTGCATTTTGGGAATATTCTTAGACGGAGCAGAATCAGGAGCTTATGGTGTTAAAGGTTACAACGTTGTATTGTATTGGAAACATTATCCACCTATTTTGATTGGAGAGGCGCGGATCACGGTGATATTGGGCTTCAGTTGGGATACAATGGATCATTTTTTTGCCCTACTTACTTCTTATTAAACCACAATTAAATGTGGCCAGGAGTTCTCCCTCTACTTTGATTGCTCTAATTTGCTCAATTGGCTGTTAACTTCTCCCTCTGAGAATCATGTTAAGGAAAGATTGAAGCCAGTTGGCATTCTATGGGATGATGGTGACAGAAAAAGTGGTAAAATGGTACAAGAACCACTGCACCGGACGGAGTTATATTATGTTTCAACTGTTGCTGCTAACTTCTCACTTCTGAAGGCCAAGGTATATAATTTAGCTGGTGATGCCTACGGGAGATCGGTTTCGGAGCCCATTAAAGTTTTTACACAAGCTGTGAGGACTGTTTTAGACTGCCAGCCGCATGCGCAATTGGCACTGAATTTTGTGTATGGCAAACTGCAATAGCTGCTGGACAACCAAAACAGCCTAAAGAAGTGGACATTGTGCTTGAGGGGTTGGCTGAGATTTATGGTGAAATGAAGACCTATTGTGTTGCACAACAATTAGAGTATCCTGTACTGGTTGTTGGGGATCAAAGGAAGGACAAAGAGGAATACGGACCACTTGCACTGGCTGCCTTAATTTTCTCAAGTGTGTTGCTGATTTCCAATGAAGATGCAATGATACTGAGGCCTCCACCAAAGCCGCCACCAGGTGCTGCTGTCCCAATGCACAGCCGAGCAAAGGTTGAGTTTGTTCCACCTTGAGGACAAGGTGGTTTTTAGGTGGGAGAGAATTGTTAGGAATAAAGGGGGTTGTCCAGGTGTTAGAGTTTGTTTTGGCTGGAGGCTGTTGGTTTGTTATAGGAGAGGAGAATATACTTGGCTGGAGGTTGTTGGGCTGTTAGAGGAGAGGGGAATATTCTTGGCCGGAGGGGGACCACCTAAAAGCAGTTAGTTTGTTAGAGGGGGTTGGGTGGACCTTTAAATAAAGGGGGGCTGTGTTAAGGAAAGATCATCAACCTGGAGGTTTACCAGCTGGCTGCTGCGGGGCTCAATCCTTGGGAGGATTCTGCCAGGCTCTTGGAAGTGGTCTTCCTCGGGTTCTACTCTCTCTATCCTTCTCCCTCTCCTACCTCCCTACTGTATTTTCCTATAATTCTGCTGTGTTTCCGCTGTAATTCTGCTACTGTAATTCTGCAGCTACTTCAATATACAGAGTCCATTCCTCTTTTCTCCCTCTCTCAATTATTTTACATAACAAAGTGAGAAAGCAAACTCGGAGAGTTCCGGATCAAGGAGGAGTTCTTCTCGGACAATGTTAATTTCCATCCAAAATGGTTCTGAAAGAGCCGTTCTGAGCAGCTGAACATCAGTATTGTTTGCATAACCACCTTCAGCCAGCCATGATAAAGAGTCAGCTGCTTGATTATACTTCCCAGGTCGGTAAATGGCTTCAAAATCTAAACCCAACAACTTAGCTTGCCAATTTTGTTGATCTGCTGTGTGGAAACGCTGACTAAGCAAATGCTTTAGGGCCTGATGATCGATATAAATCAGGAAACACTTTCCCAATAAATACCTCCTCCAGTGATTCACAGCCAGGACTAGAGCCATAACTTCCTTCTTGTACACAGACTAGAAAGATGGGCTGCGGAAAGAGCTTTTCTGAAAAAAACATTTGGATGACCAGATCGCATAAGAACAGCCCCTACCTCTTTTCCAGAAGCATCGCACTCTATAACGAATGAATTTTGGAAATCGGGCAAAACCAAAAGTGGTGCAGTCACCAAACACTGTTTTAACTCTTCAAAGGCATGTTTGGCTTTCGGGTTTCAAAAAAACCCGTCTTTTTTTTGTTAATTCAGTGAGGGGTTTTACAATTTTACCATATCCATATACAAATTTCTTGCAGTAATTTGTGAGACGCAGGAAACCACGAACTCCCTGACATTTCGAGGCCTGGGCCAGTTAACAATACATTCGACTTTCTTAGAACGAAGTGGGCCCCGTGTTCATGTGCTGGTGAACATCCGAGTGTGGCTGACCGCAAATAATTAAATAAATAAATTCAATTATATGTTATTCAAGTTTAGAATAATGAGAATTGAATTTATTTCTCAAGGTATTTACAAGTTATTTAAGTTAAAATAAGTAAATACTAGAAGAAGAGTTTTTTGAATGAATTTTACTTATTCAAGGCTCGTTAAACGAATTCGGGAGGAACGAGCCGAGTTAATGGTTCACATTTCATCACGAGACATATTAGAGTGTTACGTGTGAGTGATGAAATGTTTGTGACATTTATGCCGCGTTGAATAAATCATATATGTCATGATGGATTGGAAATATGGTTTAAGTTTCTTCGGCTAAAGGCAATTTTTAGAAACTTAAACCTAGCTATTTAAGCTTATTTTAGAGCCATGAATAGTAAGGCAGCCCCTTTGCATGAATTTGCATCCTCCCGAGTTAATGGTTCACATTTCATCACAAGACATATTAGAGGGTTACGTGTGAGTGATGAAGTGTTTGTGACATTTATGTCGCGTTGAATAAATCATATATGTCATGATGGGTTGGAAATATGGTTTAAGTTTCTTCGGCTAAAGGCAATTTTGAGAAACTTAAACCTAGCTATTTAAGCTTATTTTAGAGCCACGAATAGTAAGGCAGCCCCTTTGCATGAATTTGCATCCTCCCTAGTCTTCTCTCAAGATTTAGGGAGAAATGAGAGAGAAGAACAAGATTGGATCGATCCCTCCTCTGATCTAGTTCGTGTTCTTTCGAGGATCACACGTTCGTCGTAAGGCACTTAGATAGCTCGTGCTAGCACACGGGAGTAGATTGACGAACCGGGAGTTGTGGTGCACATGTGGATGATCTGGAGGGTTCCTCCTTTGGTTCCTTCGAGCTATGATGATCCAGGGATGAGCAAAGAACGTCGGGATCGTGTCGTACCATTGTGGTATCGTCTTTATCGTTTTGATTTCGTTCTTCGTAATTGAAATTAATTGATGGTGAATTAGGTAATGCTATGTCGAATCTAGTGTTTCGTGACAGATTCGGTTGGAAACTTTTAAATTTACCTGTTTTCACGTTGCTGCTGCGTACCCGATTCCTTCACCGGAATATTTGGGGATTTTCTAGAAGGTTCCGAATTGCGCCACACTTCTTCAGAGTTCTAAAATTGATGCGAGACGCACGGGGTGGCCCGATCTTCACGGCGTAGGGCGGCGGATGATGGATGCGGTTTGGGGCTAAGTGACGGGTGAAGGGTATGGATAGTGGATGCAAGTAGTCAACCAACGCTATATGGAGCGTGACCTACTACTTAGACAATGCACTCAAGGGAGGGGTGTGATGACCAATCCACACAACAACGCACTTGGGTTGAGGCACGAAATTGGGGGCTTTGTGATCTTGGATCACCAATCTAACTTGTAGATTGACAAGGCAAGAATGCACAAGAGCAAGGGAAATTTGGAACAATCCTCACACAACGGAGAGAAACAAAGCATAAGCTCTCAATTAGAATCTTGAATGCCAATACAATGCCATGGGGTGGCTATTTATAGCCAAGGGGGTGATACAATGGTCAAGGGTCTAATACCCTAAAGTCATAAAGTCTAAACCTACCTTGTCCCCTTAAAAGTCAAAAAGATAAAAGCCAACAAAAACTTTTGGAAAAGAAGCACACAACTTTCCAACATAGCCCACCGGATTTGACTTTGAGTGCATAGCCCACCGAATTTGACTTTGGTGTCCAAAGATGCCAATTCTAGAATCCTCCATGTGGGCAAGGCCTCTAAATTCGTGCAACCATGTGGACCAAGCTTTAATCATCAATTTTGGGCTTGAATAAGTGATATTATAGGCCCATTTGCTCCATCCATGCAAGGTAATACCCATTGGGCCTTTAATGAAGCAAGATGAGCGCCCATTGAAGCATTCAACCTCTTTAATCTCCCTCGTGTCATTGGGCCTTGCAAATCCAATTCCTCCACCCGAGCAATCGACTCTGTGCCTTCCGAATGGTTCGCATCAAAAATATTCTAGACTTCTAGAATATTGTGAAACTCCACTCCATTCATAAAGGCCCAGGAACATTCTAGACTCTCTAGAACTCAATGGATGTTTCAGAATCATCTTGTACATTTTTGCAGGACAGAGTTCTCTAGAACCTTGTATACTTGTAAAGTTCTAGAATGTTGTGGGCATGCCAAATACTCCTATATAAAGGGGGAGACACCTCATTTCTACATAATATGTAATAAAGAAAACATTCCATTGCAAGCGAGAGAGTTTGACATTCCCCATTGTCTTTGTGAGTTCTTTTACTTCCAAAGCTTCTAGCTGTCATACTTGCTTGAAAAGCTCAAGAGTTAGGTTGATTTAGTTGACGAACGTGTTAAGTGCGGCATGGGTTTGAGTTCGAGAGAATAAGCCTGTGACCATAAGCAAGACGTTATTGTGATGATTGAGCCTCGTACAGTGGGGGAGAAAACTGATTGTTTTATAAGGAAACTGTTGAAATAGTGGGTGCCCTAGACCCAACTATTCAGTGCTTTTGATTACCATATCGTGTATACAGTTAGCTATGCATGATGTCATCTTACCATTATAGTGTAATTTTTTTTGCGTCCACTATTGAAATGGTAATGTCCAAAGATTAACTGTCGTATCGAAAAGTTATTGCAGTTCCCAGACTATAATGAGAACCTCAAGAAACTATGACATTAATCTTAAATATATGTTCTATGGTCTAGATACATCTTACTGATTGGACACAGTAGATGTTTGACTATCAGGTGCTGGGAGCTCATAAGTATTGTGACTTCTTCTCGTGAAGTTCGCACTTGGTGATCTCTAGTAATGAGATCATGAGGATTGATCCGCCAATAGGAACACAACATGTTTCAGGTGTCATTGGATGCTCCTATCTACGATCATGTGTAATGGTCTCCTGATTTGAGATCATTACCAATGTATGTCATTTGATTACGTACTTTGATGCATGACGAAAACCATGACAATGAAGTCGTGGCGAGGTAGTTTGTGTTGGGTGCGTCGTTGGTGGCATGACATTGGTTGAATGGTCAAAAAGGATTTGTCGCTTTCAGGTTATGGAAGTAATATATCTCAGACCATGTTGATATGGATGACAGTACCTTTATAAAACCATGGTCATGACAGTCGAGGGTAAGTCTGTCCAGTTACATCAACAAACTATAAAGTAAGAAAAGGGCGATGACACGTGAGTGCGTCCTGCTTTATGAGATATTACAGACAGAGATTATATTACGCAGTGCGTGTTCGTAGGTTGATTGTCGTTGCTGTGACAATCCTTATTTCTTCAGGGGCCATGATGGGTTGCTAGATCCCCCGCTCTTGCTCTGTGAATACTATTCACTGCTGTCGAGATAAGGGCTTAGAGGGTCACACACAATAGCGTATTCAAGAATCCGCCCTATTCAGTAGAATATAAGTTTTGGACATGGTGGGCCTCACTACTGGGGTCCGGGTTTTGTTCAAGGAAAAACAACCACCAATGCAATAAATAAATTCATATTATTTAAGTTTAGAACAATGAGTATTAAATTTATTTATTAAATGTATTTACGAGTTTTAGGTAAACACATGAAAAATATTAATTGACGAATATTAAATTATTCAAGGTTCAATTAATATTTATGGGAGCGACGAGTCGAATTAATGACTCAATTATTATCACGTAATATATTTTAATATATTACAAGTAAATGATAATAATATTTATGATTCAGATTACTAGTCATAAAATGTCGTTAATAGTGCATTGGTTATTCGGGGGCCGGGTTGACATTTCTGGGTAATTAAATGACACTATAAATATGAGAAGAGAGGAGATTGACAAAGACTATTAATGACACTTCTCTCTCTTCTCCTCTCTCCCATGATCTAGAGAGAGATGCTCTGGATCCAAGGAGCTCAGATCGAGCTCTCTCTCAGGCATCGCTAGCGAAGCGATGCAGTGATCGTTGGAGCGTTGAAGGCGTCGTCGCAATTCCGCGCTAGCACCCAGATTACGACGAACGGTGCTCCCACAGATTCCTTGAAGCGTGTGTGGACGATCTAGAGGAATTCGACTTCGGATTCTTCGAGCAGCGATCGCCAACGATGAGCAGACGTCATGCGTGGCTTCAGATTTAAACTAGGTATTTTACGGTTTATGTTTGTGCTTAAAACCCTTCACATGAGATCCTCGGATTTGATCGGGCTGCTCTTCACCGACGTCGACAAGTTTACGTCGATCGTCGGTGGAAAATTTTTAAAATCCACCTGTTTGGGGCTTCCGCTGCACGCCCGGTTTCAACAGAAACCAGGGAATGATTTCTCCTTCCGTGTGGAGGCCATAGGATTTTCTGTGGGAATATAGATGCTCTTGACTTCAAGGGTTTATTTGGTGGTAGTGGCATGACATCAACAGCTTATTCATTCAGTGGTAAAGCCTCTAGATGCATGGACAAGTTTTGAATTCTTGGCTAGTAATGGAAGCCTGAACCCGAGCAGCATAAGGAACTTGTGGAAGGGTTTTTTAAAATTTATTAGACGAAATGGGATGAGGTCATGGTCGCTGGGAGGTGTTTTCAATGCATCCTCTGAGCAGGGCTGGGAGGTGTTTTCAATGCATCTTCTGTGCTGAAAGTGTTTTTGTGAAGATGCGATTCGTTCATGGCCTTGGACATTCAATGAACATGGGTTTCAATGGGCCACCTGTTGCATGGAGGAGGGGGATGCTTTTGGAAACACTAGATCCTGCTTTACCTAATCAGGATTGGGACTTATTTTTGTCTAAGCAGTCGCACACCTTCCCAAATTGGGTTCAGATCATAGGCCGATTCTCATTAGAGCAAGGGATCGGCACCAAGATGATAGGCTGATTCTCATTAGAGCAAGGGATCGGCACCAAGACCGTTTGAGTTCCTGGCTGCTTGGCTAGTCCATGCCTTTCAAAGAGAGAGAATTGGGTGGAGAGATTTGCGAGGGAGTGCATGCAAAGCTTGTCACAACCCAATCTCACTAGGACCTCTTTTGGGCCAGCGGTGAGATTAGGATTGACCCCAAAAGCTCGCTTCCAATAGCCCACGAGTTAGCGACTACATTAGTCTTTTTAAGCATAGGAGAATAAAGAATCCACCGGTCAACACCCAAGCATAGCAACCATCATATAATACTAAACAAAATGCATGTAATGTCATACACCCTAAAATAAGGAAACTAATAATGACTCTTTCAACGTCTGCCAACCACCAAGTCACGAGCCAGTAAGGTCCAATCTGATCTTCGACACTGTTCTGCACATCTGGAAAAACAATATATAGATGTAGGGGCGAGTATGAGACATACTCATTAGGCTCCTCCCCAAAACTCTTGTCAATGTTGAAGAAACATACCAAAGGTTCAGTGAATAAACAGTGAAATTGACTTTCGATTTCATCCCAGGTCATCTACGAGCCCATCTCACCACAAACACACCCTCCAAAATTTGAGTATAAGTATAGGAAAGTATGAAAATATAGCAACAGACACCCCACGCCCTCTTCCTCACCAAACTAGTTGCCTTCATGTCCTAACATCATCTGACGCTCACATCCCTTCTCATATCCACATGCCACATCATACCACAACCACAACCTCATTATACTACAACCATATACGAGTCCTCATCAAACCACAACCACAACCACAACCACAACCATGTCATAACCGTCAGAAGGGGGATAGGAGAGGGTGAGTAGCTGACCATCCGTTTCCACAACATCCCATATGTTGGAGGTTTATCCGGTGCCCAAACCCAAATGTGTGTTGGTTAGGTTATCTAACTTGGGTGGTGGTGCGTAGCAATGGTGAATGCCACATCATCCGTTGCTGAAATAACAAAATATACAATGCACACACACACACACGCACACTTCACATACCCCATCCTAGGTCCACATCTGATACCCATCCATCGCATATGTCATCTTCATCACACAATACCACCTCATCAACTAATTGCAAAGTAGAATTTCAACAATCAACCACATATATTCAGTTTAACCAATTACTGCATAAATACATCAATCTTATGATTAATCACTGGCCCTCCATGTTAATTCAATTTTCACATTAAACAATTAATTTTAGCATTCTGTTAATTCATTTCACGTTTCACATCCCATCTAATTCCTCTTCTTTAATTAATTAATTCATTCCATATCTAGAGCACAACTTATCATCATCTAATGAAGCCATATCAAACTCATTACATTTTCGCATCAACACCATGTGCTTT
Source organism: Viscum album (assembly GCA_963277665.1). Taxonomy (NCBI): domain Eukaryota; kingdom Viridiplantae; phylum Streptophyta; class Magnoliopsida; order Santalales; family Viscaceae; genus Viscum; species Viscum album. The sequence continues at coordinate 1,818,751,281 of OY728156.1, forward strand.
ACTATTACCGCCACTTCAATTTATACCAGATCAAAGCAAGGTTGAGAGATTATTTCCATTAAAGTGGAGTTCCTGAATCTTGATTGTAGCTTGAGAGATCATTGGTGGAGGTAGTCGCGAATGAGGTCAGGGGTGCCATTTTTTGCACGAAAACCTTGAATCCACTGGGCACAATCTGTGTTTTAGCCTCCGCACAATTCTATATAAGGTGGTGGTTGGTATTATTGCATATATTCTGCAGGGCCAGGGCACAGCTTTATTGCTGTGAGTGCGATCACAGATAATATAATTATAGCTCAAGAGGCAATCCATTAAATGAAGTTGAAAAGGGTTAAGAGGCTGGTTGGATGGCATATGATTATAAGTTTTTTTCTGGACCAAACCTTCACAATAAAAAACATGTATTAAGTGAACATTTCTATGCAGGTTTTATGTTTCTCATGCAGTTACATTGCTTAAAATTCTGTTCTGAAATTCATTATTTATTTAGGGTGGGATGAAAAGATGGGGTTTTAAAGGAGGGCCAGCATCTCATGGCGCTTCAAAATCACATCGCTCTCTTGGTTCTACTGGTCAGCGGGATTCCCCCGGGAAGGTATTTAAAGGGAAAAAGATGCCAGGTCGCATGGGCGGGGAGCGGCGTACGGTCCAATGCGCCTGGGTTTATAGAATTGATCCGGCGAGGGATTTGATGTGGGTGAGAGGGCAAGTGCCGGGGGCGCGTGGGAGCTTCGTTTTCATTAAGGACGCACATTTCAAAAAACCCAACCCATCCAGGCTGCCCTTTCCGACGTTCTTCCCCCCCGAAGATGAAGATAAATTGGCGTTGCAGCCGGTGATGGCCAATTTTGGGGACGTGGATCCTTACGTCGTATCGTCAAATTAGTGTGTTTCTAACTTTAAATTTAAATCTGACTCTGAGTCACGACTAATCTTAATCAAATAACTGTTTCTATACATGTATCAATTTCATTCACTGTTTTGTACATTTGTGCTTGCATAATTGCTTGGCATTCCCTTTTAAATTGGATTCCGCTTTATTTTGGGTAGGTTTGATGGGGGATGATTTTGGGGGCAAAGAAGATGAGGATGGTTTTTAGTTTCATATTATGCGCTATGCCATGTGCATGGAAAATTAGTTTGTGAAAAGTTCATTTAAATTTTTTTCCGTATGATTTTGGATATTATTTGAATCATGCAAATCATTATAAAATTTATTAAGTTACTTTAAACCATAAAACATATTGTATACACAAATTATATTTTACTATTTATCCTAATCAAAGTTAAGGACGAAGGCACTAACCCGATTGAATGAGTGGAGGGATTTGAGTTGTAAGGCCCAATGACGTAGAAGATTCAACACCTCAATCACACATCCCAAGGGTTAAATAAAGTGTTGGAGGGGGATGATTTCCCCCCTTAGGAGCTAAATAAAACAAAGGGTAAGCCACATTGAAAATTCAACATGATGCTTAGGGTCGATGGACATTCATGCTTAAAATGCATTAGGTTCCACCATGAGTACTTATTTGGTTCATCCCTAAAATGCATTGGGTTCTGCCATGAGTACTTGCTTCACCAATCGTGCAAATAATAAGAGAAGCTATAGCTATATGAACATGCATACATACTGAAGTCAGGTCTAAAGTGTGCACAAAGTCCTCAAAATATGCTAAAGCAAAAAATGGGCTATGCAAATAATGACCAAGTGAACCATAATGTTTGGAAGAGAGTAATGCCCATGCAGTATCTCCTATACCAAACATCCAAGCCAGCCCCTAAGCTCCCATTCCATTCTCCCTCTAAAAATTCCATATGGTATCACCAATGCTCCAAGCTCCATGTGGTACTGGCCTTTGTGCTCCAGTGCCTTTTCCTTACCTGAATCACATATAATGAGGTTTGCACACGTCTCATAGGGGCACATGCAAGGCGTGAGTATGGTAACTCAATAGGCGATCACCGCCCCTTACCTATTTACCCGTCATAAACTTAAGTGCATGCAAATGACAATATATGGTATGAGTAAAGTCAAAACGACATAACAACATGCTTGATACAATTGAAAGTATGACATTAATAAGTTGAATAAATAACTCCCTATATAGGGAGGGTCCTCATCTCGACTGACTCACTTTAGGAGTAACCTAATATCGATGTCTAGCCAGAGGTAGGGCAATCTTGTAGCCCGTCCCATCCAGGTGGAAACATATACAAAGTTAGGGCCTCCTATGGGGATAAGGAAAAGGGTATACCGAGTCGGGGCTTAAGCCTGTGCCGAGGAATAGGAGGAGGTATACATAGTTAGGGCGTTGTGAGCTCATCCCAACACCAAACTCCAATTGAAGCGGTATCTGCTTGACAAATATGAAAGTGACCAAAATACCCCTTCTAATACATTTAGAAGCCACTAAATAGCATTTAATAATCATAAAATAACTCAAGGAGGTGATGCAAGGGTAAGCACTTACAAGTGCTCAATAAGAAAACATCTATAGCATGCTAAAACTACTCTTTTAATGTTAATGTCTGCAACCAAACAATTTAGTTAATGCCATAACACTAGCACATATTAGCAAAACACAAAACCAAAGGCATGCTCGCGACAAATATAAATGCAAAACCAAATTCAAACAACCTTTAATCTCCATGAAAGATAAATTAAGAATTCATTATTTATCAAAAATGTTTAATTTTAATTAAATCCACTTAACGCTATACTGATGCCAACCTATTCCTTAAGGAGTATGAGAGGGTGGAAGGGTAAACCTACCAAAAGTATACGCAATAGCTTCTTTAGGGTCTAAGAGGGTGGAAGTACCTCACCACAAGATTAAAAATACCACTTAAGGAGAATCTAGAGTTGGGACAATATCACTAAAATTTGAGGAAGGGGAATTCGGAAAGTGGAACTAGGGTTTTACTTTATATTCACTTAGGTAAAACTTCCGCAACAGACACCTTCAAAGAAAACCAAGGAATTCAAATGTAACATCCCGACCCTAATCATTGACTTGGAAAGAGTCGAGGTGACACTAATCTTAGGTGACGTCCCCAAGACACCAAAGACTGACAATAAATGTAAAGGGCTTATTGAATCATTGGAGGGATGATTTGTTCTTTTAACAACAACCTGTAAAGAAAAAATAAAAACAACAAAACCAAACTATATGATGCATGAAGTATAAACGGTACAATTTAAATGAAATACCAAAAAAATAACAATATCAGAGCAACAATGGAAACAATAAACCAGAACAACAAGACACTAAAGAAAAGCATGACTCATGCACCGAGGTCGCACCACTCCAAATTCCAAGGACATAACCAACTCCAAAGTTTCGACTCAAGACAGCTACATCAAGAGGCACTGTAACACCCCAAGATTTTAAAAAGAAAATTATGTTCGATAGTATATACGACACACAACATTGAGTCTAAACAAATTTTGAAGTATTATTATTTAAATATGGCTGTTACAATCTAGCCATTAAATTGGCGGGTATGAATAAAATTAACTACTTTATGAAATATATATAAAGTTCATAATCAATATAAATTATTGATAAATTCATAGGAAATAATCACTTATTTTTTAATGAGCACATTTTATTCTTCAAAAAATACGTTTTCTTCAAAAATGATTTTATTGCTTTTTGTGAGAAAAATATTATAATTAATTTCTAGATTTTTTGAAAATTTATTTGATAAAATGAACTTCATTTTTGAAATCAGAATATTAAAATCAACTTAGGGTGGAATTTTAGAATTTTTCTAAAATGATTGATTTTTCAATGAATAGTGAAAATTACCGATTTTTCAAGTACTATCATTTCTTTTCATTAAATCAAGTAATTTAAAAGTCCTATTAGATTTTGGATTTGGTATTGAAGTGAAATATGAACCATTTGATTTAGAATAAACTAATTAATTTCATTGGAATCATTAATTTTCATGATTTTGATATAAGTTTATTTTTATGCTTAAAAACATGGTTTTGCCAACATCAAACTCCCGATTTTGAGGCCCAAAAATTTGACAAACACTGAGAAACTGCACCACCTTCAATACTGCTTTCAACCTCAATCGTATGACCACATTCCTTACAAACTCCCTGGTCATCCATGTGCAGATTGATGACAAACACAAACCAGACTCTATTATTATCAATGAACAACCTTAGGTCCAACAATCTCCCCCTTTGGGTTTGTTGACAATCTATAAATAAATTAACTGAAGCACCAGCCATGATCAAAACCCAAACCTTCAAGAAACAACTTAGCCACCACTCTAAGTCTATATGAGCAGTTCTCGGTGTAGAAAACAAGTGAGAGGATATGAATTGAGTTCTCATTCTTTTCTTTTCTCCCCCAAGTTTCATTTTTGACTTTCTCTATTTACCATCTTTCCTGTATTCAGAAAAAAAACATTTCATCCTCTTCCTCTACTCGGTGAATTTATCCATTCTCCCCCATTAATAATAAACCCAAAGAACCGATTCTTGACTTGTAGAGTTCAAAAACATGCTCCTCCTGGATCATATCTCCCTCATAAACCTGCATCACTCCCACAAACAGATTAAGACAGTTAAAACAACTGGGGAGAGGGGAGTCCCGTAACCTCTTCATGCATTGAGAGGTTGCTGAACACCGAGGATCAACCGATATTTCTCAAACACAACCGCCGCTAGTGGCTTGGTCAGAATATTAGCCACTTACTCATCAGTTCCGACATGATCCATTTTAATCACACCTTGTTCAACTTTTTCCTTGATGAAGTGATATTTGATTTCAATATTTTTCATACGTGAGTGCTGAATAGGATTCTTCATAAGATCAATAACACTCCTATTGTCACAGTGAATCACCATTGGTTGTTTCACCTTATCACCAAAATCAGTCAGCTATCGCTTCATCCAAAGTAGCTGAGTGCAAACCTTTGTAGTAGATATATATTCAGCTTCAGTAGTACCAAGAGAAGTACTTTCCTTTTTCTTACTCAACCATCCCACACATTTCTTACCGATAAAGAAAGCTCCACCACTTGTGGACTTCCTCATGATTCGTTTAACTGCTGCCATATGTTCTTCCTTCGGATTGCTTTGAAAGCGGGCTGCTAAGCACAATGAAAAGACAATATCTGGCCATGTTGTAGTTAAGTACAACAAGCTTTTGAAGATTCTCCTGTACATGTTGGGATCCATAGAAGTCCCATCCTCATGTTTTCCCAGTTTATTTCCAACCATAATCGGAGTTGACATTGGTTTGGAGTCATGCATATTGATTTTTTTCAGCAACTCTCTTGCATACTCTTCCAGAGAAATGAAAGTGTAATTCTTCTTCTGAATCACCTACAACCCCAAGAAATATGCGAGTTCACGAATCATGGATATTTCAAATTTTGATTTCATGTGGCTAGAAAATTCTTCCACTGATCCCTTCCTGCTGCTGCCAAGTATAATACCATCCACGTACTCAAGCACCATAAATTGATCTTCCTTTGAATTCTTCATGCAAAGATTATGATTGACACCTCCTCTTTTGAATTAGAGTTTCATTAGATAAGAATCCAGCCGAGAATACCATGCTCATGGTGCGATTCATTCAATTTAAACTTCTTCAAGAATGCCATTTAGGAATGTTGTCCTAACATCCATCTGATCGACTCTAGTATCACCACTAGAGCAGATCTCTCTTCGATACCAATTCCTTCAACCTGGGCATAGCCTTTTCACACTATGTGTGCCTTGTTTTTGATCGCATTGCGACGTTCTGGTCAAGTAACACAATCCCATGGATGATTCTTGTCAATATGATCGAGTTCATCATTCATGGCTTTAGCCTATGATTCAACTTCCATAGCTTCTTCAATGAGGTTGGTTCCACAATTAAAAGGAAAGAAGATAGTGCATCATTCCTCACTCCTCTCGTAGGTTTGGATGTGAACCAATCTTGAATGATGTTGGATTGATCAATTTCAGTTCTTCTATTTCACCTGTGGGGTTCATATGAAGTTTCATCAACCATTGTTTCTTCTTTTGGATCATATTCTTTTGGTCAGACCAGAATATTTTACAAGCCTTCCACAATTTCAGCTTCTGAATCTGTCCCATAACCACTGATCTTGAAACCTGAAACTCCTTTTCCACTAACTTTATCTTTAAGAAATTTACAATGTAATCTGGTTAGATAACAATTGAAATAATGATTCTGGAAGTATGTCATCCGCCTTTTTAATACAGAACTTTTCATTACATTTTACATACAGAGGATCTTTAAAGTCTAGTGTCTTGGAAATCAGGGACATAATACATGAAAACAACATAAAAAATTCTTCTAAACCACTTGTAAGGCTTCATCATAGGTTCATCCTATATACATTTACTGCATCTCATATCCTGGAGACAGACATCAAAGGAAAGGGTGAGCAGAAGGCCCAGTAAGGGTAAACAAGGGAATCAATGTACTTGTGATATCCATAAAAACTTGAATAAAAACATAGAGATAAGAGCAATGGAAGAATAAGCGTATCATAAAGAAAAAAACTTGGAACATAACTTGAATATGTGGCTAAAAAATTTCATTTATACATTCATGAACATATCACCAAGGTCCATCCCCAAGGTGTCATAAAAAAATTACCAAGGTTATTCACCAAGGTATCGTAAAACTTGTCATCTCTAGAGATTAATTCTTTACCCAATGCATTGGAGCGCTATCAGGGCGCACCCTTAATATGTCTTTACTTTCATGCAAGCCACATAGATCATAATCAAACATTTTATAAATAACCCAAATAGAATCAAAGAAATGAGTCATTTATAACCCATGGAAAGGGAGTGATGATTATATATATGTCAATTCCAGAATCAAATATATCATATTTATATATTTATGAACACCCATAGAAACAAAATAAGTCTGGGTATTCATATAAATGAACAATAAAATTTCTTGAGAGAAAGAGATAGAAATTTTGAGACGAAATTTCTGCAGCATAATGACTATATAACATGGTTTTAGAAAACATTGAAAAGAGAGGGGACAAGGGTCACCCACTCATAAATAATTCATAATACAGTATGGGTATTGAATAAGATCATGGTATGAGTATTTGAATAACATACCACATGAAAAGGAAACATGAGAGAAAAGAGAAGATGTGATTTCTTTTACGAGAAATTCGGCAGCCTAACGGCGTCACTTAAAAATTCAGAAAACAAATTGATGAGAGCGGAAAAGGCCTCTCAAAAATTAGACATGAAATGGATAGAAATTAGAACATATAAGAACATACCCTCAACATAAATAGATGGAAATTATAATACACAACATAAAGGAAGTCATGACTTAAAAGAGGAGGGAGAAATGATCCCTTATCTTGAAGAGTAACTTCGAAAGCTTGAAGGTCGGGACCTTGGGAGGCTTGAGGGCACCTTGGGAGGACTCCTTGGGAGGTAAAGAGATAAGAACATCATTGGGGAGGATTTGGAAATGAAATGAATGAGGGAATGACTTGGTATTTATAGGAAAAGTGAGGGGACAAAGCATTAATTGCCAAGGGACACCTCATCGGTGGTATTGGCAAAACCATGGGCTTGCCCATGGTATTTTCCCATGGTATTGGCCACTTAGGAAACCTCATACCTTATCTTAATATTCATAAGTCGACCAAAATTATTGCATAATTATTACATCCTTAATGATGTCATTAAACACCCGAAACTCAAAAACTGTATTTTCACTATTCACCGAAAATTCAACTTTCTCAGAAAAATCCCAAAAAATCACCTTAACCAAATATCTGTGATCTAATTTTAAAATTGAACTCCATTTTATGAAAATAATTTTCTAAATATTTTTAATTTAATTTTTAAATAAAACACTATTCATTGAAAATTCAACTATTTCAGAAAAATCACAAAAATTCACCTTAACCAAATATCGATGCTCTAATTTGAAAAATGAACTCTATTTTATGAAAATAATTTTCTAAATATTTTTAATTTAATTTTTAAATAAAAACACTATTCACCTGAAAAAACTAATACTTAACCAATAATTTCTGAAACAGTTATTTACCTATTTTATGGAATTACTTTACTTAATCAAGGTGCCTAAATTATATTAATACTTTCTTAAGTGAAGTTACTTAATCCATTTGGTCACATTACTAATCATAAGCATAAAATCACTATTCATAGTTTACTATTCACCAAAAATTAAGTTGATCTTATTAGACTCTAAATTTCATACTGAACACAGCTGTAGAAGACCATTTTTGAAAATCATTACACATTTTTAATTATTTAAGGTTTACATAAATATTTTAAAATATCCTTTTTCAAAAATTCATCAATAATATACATCCCATATTTATCCGGACTCAAACTTCACCATAAGAAGAAACGATAATTTATTTATCTCAAAGGATTTCATAAAGCAGCTAAGGTCTCATTACATAGCCCCTTATAACACCAGCATAGGACCTAAGTGTAAGGTGTGCTAAGGTGATAGAATCCTGGGGCGACTCGACCAACATTGCCTGAATAGTGATTTCTATCAGCTTGAACTTCTCGCGAAGGTGATTCCGTTCCAGCTTCACATGATGAAGTTCGGCTTGAGTTTGGTCCAGAGCAAAGCCCAAAGGTGCCACCTCCTTCCCAAGTTCCGTCAGATGGGCTTCGATCGGCCTGAGACTACTAGATGAGGCCATCGAATCTTCTTTCTATATTAATTAACCAAGATCACTTGTATTTATAGATAATAATCATAACATTTAGTTTCCAAAGGTCATATTGACCAATGGTCACATAACAGTCAAAACCCAACGGTCTCATTTTAATTACTCATTTTATTAAATGAAATAGTTTTGTTGTGTATAAAATAAAATAACACACAAAGTTAGGAAACAAAATTTATTCAAAATTTCAGGTCATTACATTATTTCCCCCTTAAGAAATTACGTCCTCGCAATTTTAAAAATTGGGCTTGGAAATTTCATTGAAAGTCCCACATTGGAAAAAGAGTCAGCAAAACTATTACTTTAAAAGAAAGAAAGGGAAGTACAAAGGTCACCCGAGTTAACCCATACTAGGATTCCATGTAGGAAAACATGGATAAGGAAGAGAAAACAAATGGTCAAGTTCTGATGGAGAGTGATATGAAACATGATTTGGAGAAAATTAACCACCAGAAGATTACAAACTTATGATGTGTTAAACGGTCTTTGATTACCCAGTAGGAAACATAAACCAACAACATTTTTGTTTTACGTTCCTTTTCATAATTTTGAGGAATTCATTTACTACATAGAATAAAAACATAAGGAAATATACTTACCTTCAAGTAGAGTTTCATCCTTTAATAAGTTTCCACCAAGACTAATCTTTTCTCTAAACAATGAGCATTCAAAAAGACTTGGTCTCATCAAAAGCACAAGAATCATCTTCTAGAGAATCACATAATCCAAAAAAGAAGAACTATATATTTCCCTTGTCTTTAGTCATCAACTAAAACTAAAATGGTTAGTACGGAATCATATAATCCCCAAAAAGGATAATCCTTTATAAAAAGAAATATGACTATTAATCTCCAAAATTCAACAAAAAGTACCCAAAGTTCCAGAAAGACTATTCAATACACAATCATCCTTAAAATTCTTTAGAATAATCCAAACTAAGATTGGAACCCAAACTTAGAAGAATTTAATCACATAGTCTTCCACAATAAATCTTAACATTTATCTCCAAATAACATCGGCTACTATTAAACTCTCATGCTAAAGTGTAATTAACCTAATCACATATTCTCTATGCTAGGTTAATCATTTTCCAGAAATAACCCAAATCACCATATGTCCATAAAAAATACATAGATTCTTGCAAAAAAACCAACTATTCCTCCCCAAATTAAATCCTGTAGTATTTTATTTTCCTTAGGCATATAGTATTCCAAAAGAGCAAACATCGTCCAAAATAACCTTTATCATTTAATCACCAAATCATTTTTCTATTCAAAGGATATCCATTCGATAAAACATAAGTTTCCAAAACCAACTTATTCTTGATCCATAAAAATAGCAGGTGTATTAGTCAGTCTGAAGGGCATAACAACAAACTCATAATGCCCATATCTTGATCGGAAGACAGTTTTTGGAATATCATCATTCTTCACCCTCAATTGATGATAACCAAAACACAGATCAATCTTTGAGAAGAATTGAGCCCCACGAAGTTGGTCAAATAAGTCATCAATTCTTGGAAGAGGGTATTTGCTCTTCACTGTGATCCCATTCAGTTCTCTATAATCAATTCATAGCCGCATCGATCCACCCTTCTTCTTCACAAAGAGAACTGGTGCTCCCCAAAGAGACACACTTGGTCGGATAAACCCATTCTCCAAAATATCTTGGAGTTGTTTCTTTAATTCCTCTAACTCCACATTTTCCATCCTATAGGGGGTCTTTGATATCAGATGAGATCCAGGTACGAGTTCAATGGAAAACTCTACCTCTCTTTCTGCGGGAGGTCCGGGTAACTCCTCTGGAAATACGTCAACGTATTCCTGGACGATGGGGACATTTTATAAAAGAATAAATCTTTCGTGAGAAACTTATTTCATTTACGAATCTTTTAACTAAAAAGGATTTTATGTCTTAAAACTTCATGCTTAGACAATTACATTTTTCTATAATTCCTTCATAATGATTCACAAAAAGCTCACAATTAACCAAACATATCCCCCAGGAGTGCCGTAACCAAGAGTGCAGCAAGGCTCGTTGTCATGTACCAGTTTCCGTTTGAGTTTAGCTCAAAGAGGTGTTTTCGAGTTTTACCCCTATGTACATCTGTGCCAGAGCCACCTCTACCTGCTCGTATCCAAACAAGGATGTATTTTCTTGATAAATCACTTACTCAATACTCACCAAAATACCAGGAATATTTACTATATTTAAACTCTTCTATAGGGTTCTTTCTAAAGTTTTCATATCCGAATTTCCATAAATAACTAAACTATCCTTTGATACCAACTATGACATCCGCCTTTTTAATACATAACTTTTCATTACATTTTACATACAGAGGATCTTTAAAGTCTAGTGTCTTGGAAATCAGGGACATAATACATGAAAACAACACAAAAAATTCTTCTAAACCACTTGTAAGGATTCATCATAGGTTCATCCTATATACATTTACTGCATCTCATGTCCTGGAGACAGACATCAAAGGAAAGGGTGAGAAGAAGGCCCAGTAAGGGTAAACAAGGGAATCAATGTACTTGTGATATCAATAAAAAACTTGAATAAAAACTTGAATAAAAACATAAAGACAAGAGTAATGGAAGAATAGGCGTATCATAAAGAAAAGAACTTGGAACATAACTTGAATATGTGGCTACAACATTTTATTTAGACATTCATGAACATATCACCAAGGTCCATCCCCAAGGTGTCATAAAAAAATTACCAAGGTTATTCACTAAGGTATCGTAAAACTTGTCATCTCTAGAGATTAATTCTTTACCCAATGCATTGGAGCGCTATCAGGATGCACCCTTAATATGTATTCACTTTCATTTGAGCCACATAGATCATAATCAAACATTTCATAAATAACCCAAATAGAATCAAAGAAATGGGTTTCATGACAAAAATCTTGACGTTTAAAAAGAGCTTAAAAATAAGATCATTATGTCATTTATAACCCATGGAAAGGGAGTGAGAGTTATATGTATATCAATTATAGAATCAAATATATCATCTTTATATATTTATGAACACCCATAGAAACGAAATAAGTCTGGGTATTCATATAAATGAACAATAGAATTTCTTGAGAGAAAGAGATAGAAATTTTGAGATGAAATTTCTGCAGCATAACGGCTATATAACATGGTTTTAGAAAACATTGAAAAGAGAGGGGAAAAGGGTCAACCACTCATAAATAATTCATAATATAGTATGGGTACTAAATAAGATCATGGTATGGGTATTCGAATGACATACCATATGAAAATGAAACATGAGAGAAAAGAGAAGATGCAATTTCTTTTATGAGAAATTCGGCAGCCTAATGACGTCGCTTAAAAATTATGAAAACAAATTGATGAGAGCGGAAAAGGTCTCTCAATAATTAGACATGAAATGGAAAGAAATGAGAACATATAAGAACATACCCTCAAAATAAAGAGATGGAAATTATAATACACAACATAAAGGAAGTCATGGCTTAAAAGACAAGGGTGAAAGGATCCCTTACCTTAAAGAGTAACTTCGAAAGTTTGAAGGTCAGGACCTTGGGAGGCTTGAGGGAACCTTGGGAGGACTCCTTGGGAGGTAAAGAGACCATAAATTCATTGGGGAGGATTTGTATATGAAATTAATGAGGTAATGGCTTGGTATTTATAGGAGAAGTGAGGGGACAAATCATTAATTGCCAATGGACAACTCATCGGTGGTATTAAAAAAACCATGGGCTTGCCCATGGTATTTTCCCATGGTATTGGCAACTTGGGACACCTCATACCTTATCTTACTATTCATAAGTCGACCAGAATTATTGCATAATTATTACATCCTTAATGATGTCATTAAACACCCGAAACTCAAAAACTGTATTTTCACTATTCACTGAAAAATCAACTTTCTCAGAAAAATCCCAAAAATTTACCTTAACCAAATATCTATACTCTGATTTCAAAAATGAACTCCATTTTATAAAAATAATTTTCTAAATATTTTTAATTTAATTTTTAAATAAAAACACTATTCACTGAAAATTCAACCATTTCAGAAAAATCCCAAAAATTCACTTTAACCAAATATCGATGCTCTGATTTCAAAAATGAACTCCATTTTATGAAAATAATTTTCTAAATATTTTTAATTTAATTTTTAAATAAAAACACTATTCACCTGAAAAAACTAATTCGTAACTAATAATTTCGGAAACAATTATTTACCTATTTTATTGAATCACGTTACTTAATCAAGGTGCCTAAATTATATTAATACTTTCTTAAGTGAAGTTACTTAATCCATTTGGTCGCATTACTAATCATAAGTATAAAATCACTATTCATAATGTACTATTCACCAAAAATTAAGTTGATCTTATTAGACTCTAAATTTCATACTAAACACAGCTGTAGAAGACCATTTTTTGAAAATCATTACACATTTTAATTATTTAAAGTTTACAGAAATATTTTAAAATATCATTTTTAAAAAATTCATCAATAATATACATCCCATATTTATCCGGACACAAACTTCACCATAAGAAGAAATGAAAATTTATTTATATCAAAGGATTTCATAAAGCAGCTAAGGTCTCGTTACATAACCCCTTATAACACCAGTATAGGACCTAAGTGTAAGGTGTGCTAAGGTGATAGAATCCTGGGGCGGCTCGACCAATATTTCCTGAGTAGTGATTTCTATCAGCTTGAACTTCTCGTGAAGGCGATTCCATTCCAGCTTCACACGATAAAGTTCGGCTTGGGTTTGGTCCAGAGCAAAGCCCAAAAGTGCTACCTCTTTCCCAAGTTCCGTCAGATGAGCTTCGATCGGCCCGAGACTACTGGATGAGGCCATCAAATCTTCTTTCTATATTAATTAACCAAGATCACTTGTATTTATATACAATAATCACAACATTTAGTTTCCAACGGTCATATTGACCAACAGTCATATAACAGTCAAAACCCAACGGTCTCATTTTAATTACTCATTTTATTAAATGAAATAGTTTTGTTGAGTATAAAATAAAATAACACACAAAGTTAGGAAACAAAATTTATTCAAAATTTCAGGTCGTTACATTCTTCCCCCTTAAGAAATTGCATCCTCACAATTTTGAAAATTGGGCTTGGAAATTTCATTGAAAGTCCCACATCGGAAAAAGAGTAAGTAAAACTATTACTTTAAAAGAAAGAAAGGGGAGTACAAAGGTCACCCGAGTTAACCCATACTAGGATTCCATGTAGGAAAACATGAATATGGAAGTGAAAACAAAGGGTCAAGTTCTGATGGAGGGTGATAGGAAACTTGATTTGGAGAAAATTAACCACAAGAAGATCACAAACTTATGATGTGTTAAACTGTCTTTGATTACCCAGTAGGAAACGTAAACCAACAACATTTTTGTTTTACGTTCCTTTTCATAATTTTAAGGAATTCATTTACTGCATAGAATAAAAACATAAGGAAATATACTTACCTTTAAGTAGAGTTTCATCCTTTAATAAGTTTCCACCAAGACTAATCTTTTCTCCAAACAACGAGCATTCAAAAAGACTTGGTCTCATCAAAAGCACAAGAATCATCTTCTAGAGAATCACATAATCCACAAAAGAGGAACTATATATTTCCCTTGTCTTTAGTCATCAACTAAAAATAAAATGGTTAGTACGTGATCATATAATCCCCAAAAAGGATAATCCTTTATAAAAAGAAATATGACCATTAATCTCCAAAATTAAAAAAAAGTACCCAAAGTTCCAGAAAGACCATTCAATACACAATCATCCTTAAAATTCTTTAGAATAATCCAAACTAAGATTGGAACCCAAAACTTAGAAGCATTTAATCACATAGTCTTCCACAATAAATCTTAACATTTATATCCAACTAACATCTACTAATATTAAATTCTCATGCTAAAGTGTAATTAACCCAATCACATATTCTCTATGTTAGGTTAATCATTTTCCAGAAATAACCCAAATCACCATATATCCATAATAAATACATAGATTCTTACAAAAAAAATCAACCATTCTTCCACACATTAAATCCTGTAGTATTTTATTTTCCTTAGGCATATAGTATTCCAAAAGAGCAAACATCGTCCAAAATAACCTTTATCATTTAATCACCAAATCATTTTCCTATACAAAGGATATCCATTCGATAAAACATAATTTTCCAAAACCAACTTATTCTTGATCCATAAAAATAGCAGGTGCATTAGTCAGTCCGAAGGGCATAACAACAAACTCATAATACCCATATCTTGATTGGAAGACAGTTTTTGGAATATCATCATTCTTCACCCTCAATTGATGATAACCAGAATGCAGATCAATCTTAGAGAAGAATTGAGCCCCAAAAAATTGGTCAAATAAGTCATCAATTCTTGGAAGAGGGTATTTGTTCTTCACTGTGATCCTATTCAATTCTCTATAATCAATGAATAGCCGCATCGATCCATCCTTCTTCTTCATAAAGAGAACTGGTGCTCCCCAAGGAGACACACTTGGTCAGATAAACCCATTCTCCAAAAGATCTTGGAATTGTTTCTTTAATTCCTCTAGCTCCAAATTTTCCATCCTATAGGGGGTCTTTGATATCAGATGAGATCCATGTATGAGTTCAATGGAGAACTCTACCTCTCTTTCTGGGGGAGTTCCGGGTAACTCCTCAGGAAATAAGTCAATGTATTCCTGGACGATGGGGACATTTTCTAAAAGAATAAATCCTTCGTGAGAAACTTATTTCATTTACCAATATTTTAACTAAAAAGGATTTTATGTCTTAAAACTTCATGCTTAGATAATTACATTTTTCTATAATTCTGTCATAATGATTCATAAAAAGCTCGCGATTAACCAAACATATCCCCCGTGAGTGTCGTAACCAAGAGTGCAACAAAGCTCGTTGTCGTGTACCAGTTCCTGTTCGAGTCTAGCTCAAAGCGGTGTTTTCGAGTTTTACTCCTATGTACATCTATGCCAGAGCCACATCTACCTGCTCGTATCCAGACATGGATGTATTTGCTTGATAAACCACTTACCCAATACTCACCAAAATACCATGAAGATTTCCTATATTTAAACTCTTCTATAGGGTTCTTCCTAAAGTTTTCATATCCTAATTTCTATAAATAACTAAACTATCTTTTGATACCAACTATGACATCTGCCTTTTTAATACAGAACTTTTCATTACATTTTACATACAGAGGATCTTTAAAGTCTAGTGTCTTGGAAATCAGGGACATAATACATGAAAACAAAATAAAACATTCTTCTAAACCACTTGTAAAGCTTCATCATAGGTTCATCCTATGTACATTTACTGCATCTCATATCCTGGAGACAGACATCAAAGGAAAGGTTGAGCAGAAGGCCCAGTAAGGGTAAACAAGGGAATCAATGTACTTGTGATATCCATAAGAACTTGACTAAAAACATAGAGATAAGAGCAATGGAAGAATATGCGTATCATAAAGAAAATAACTTGGAACATAACTTGAATATGTGGCTAAAAAATTTCATTTATACATTCATGAACATATCACCAAGGTCCATCCCCAAGGTGTCATAAAAAAATTACCAAGGTTATTCACCAAGGTATTGTAAAACTTGTCATCTCTAGAGATTAATTATTTACCCAATGAATTGGAGAGCTATCAGGGCTCACCCTTAATATGTCTTTACTTTCATGTGAACCACATAGATCATAATCAAAAATTTAATAAATAACCCAAATAGAATCAAAGAAATGGGTTTCATGACAAAAATCGTGATGTTTAAAAAGAGCTTAAAAATAAGATCATTATGTCATTTATAACCCATGGAAAGGGAGTGAGGGTTATATGTATGTCAATTCCAGAATAAAATATATCATATTTATATATTTATGAACACCCATAGAAACAAAATAAGTCTGGGTATTCATATAAATGAACAATAGAATTTCTTGAGAGAAAGAGATAGAAATTTTGAGACGAAATTTCTGCAGCATAACGACTATATAACATGGTTTTAGAAAACATTGAAAAGAGAGGAGACAAGGGTCACCCACTCATAAATAATTCATAATACAGTATGGGTAATGAATAAGATCATGGTATGGGTATTTGAATGACATACCACATGAAAAGGAAACATGAAATAAAAGAGAAGATGCGATTTCTTTTACGAGAAATTCAGCAGCCTAACGACGTCACTTAAAAACTCAGAAAAAATTTGATGAGAGTGGAAAAGGTCTCTCAATAATTAGACATGAAATGGACATAAATGAGAACATATAAGAACATACCCTCAACATAAAGAGATGGAAATTATAAGACACAACATAAAGGAAGTCATGACTTAAAAGAGGAGGGTGAAAGGATCCCTTACCTTGAAGAGTAACTTCGAAAGATTTTAGGTTGGGACCTTGGGAGGCTTGAGGGAACCTTGGGAGGTAAAGAGACCAAAAATTCATTGGGGAGGATTTATAAATGAAATGAATGAGGGGATGACTTGGTATTTATAGGAGAAGTGAGGGGACAAAGCATTAATTACCAAGGGACACCTCATCGGTGGTATTGGAAAAACCATGGGCTTGCCCATGGTATTGGCCAATTGGGACACCTCATACCTTATCTTACTATTCATAAGTCGACTAGAATTATTGCATAATTATTAAATCCTTAATGATGTCATTAAACACCTGAAACTCAAAAACTGTATTTTCACTATTCACCGAAAATTTAACTTTTTCAGAAAAGTCCCAAAAATTCATCTTAACCAAATATCTATGCTCTTATTTCAAAAATGAACTCCATTTTACAAAAATAATTTTCTAAATATTTTTAATTTAATTTTTAAATAAAAACACTATTCACTGAAAATTCAACTATTTTAGAAAAATCCCAAAAATTCACCTTAACCAAATATCGATGCTCTGATTTAAAAAATGAACTCCATTTTATGAAAATAATTTTATAAATATTTTTAATTTATTTTTTAAATAAAAACACTATTCACCCAAAAAACTAATACTTAACCAATAATTTTTGAAACAGTTATTTACCTATTTTATTGAATCACATTACTTAATCAAGGTGCCTAAATTATATTAATACTTTCTTAAGTGAAGTTACTTAATCCATTTGGTACCATTACTAATCATAAGCATAAAATTACTATTCATAATTTACTATTCACCAAAAATTAAGTTGATCTTATTAGACTCTAAATCTCATACTGAACACAGCTGTAGAAGATCATTTTTTAAAAATCATTACACAATTTTAATTATTTAAGGTTTACATAAATATTTTAAAATATCCTTTTTCAAAAATTCATCAATAATATACATCCCATATTTATCCAAACACTTGAGATTCACAAACTTCACCATAAGAAGAAATGAAAATATATTTATCTCAAAGGATTTCATAAAGCAGCTAAGGTCTCGTTACATAACAGCCCCTTATAACATCAGAATAGAACCTAAGTGTAAGGTGTGCTAAGGTGATAGAATCCTGGGGCGGCTCGACCAACATTGCCCGGGTAATGATTTCTATCAGCTTGAACTTCTCGTGAAGGCGATTCCGTTCCAGCTTCACACGATGAAGTTCAGCTTGGGTTTGGTCCAGAGCAAAGCCCAAAGGTGCTACCTCCTTCCCAAGTTCTGTCAAATGGGATTTGATCAGCCCGAGACTACTGGATGAGGCCATCAAATCTTCTTTCTATATTAATTAACCAAGATCACTTGTATTTGTAGACAATAATCACAACATTTAGTTTCCAACGATTATATTGACCAACAGTCATATAACAGTCAAAACCCAACGGTCTCATTTTAATTACTCATTTTATTAAATGAAATAGTTTTGTTGAGTATAAAATAAAATAACACACAAAGTTAAGAAACAAAATTTATTCAAAATTTCGGGTCGTTACAGGAAGCTTCTTTACCATTCTTCATTTGTCTCCTCCTTAAGGGAAATTATTCTCAACATCTTATTTATCCTAGTTATCCAGAGTAGCACCTCTTCAACTTCATACAAAAATGATCCTCTATCATATCTATACTTCAATATCCATTAAGGAATCATTCAAAGATAGTGACTTCTTCAGCTTGGCTATCAAGAATTGACAACCCTATCTACTTCTCAGGTTCTCCCCCAAAGAACTTGCTTCACCTTCAATTCCCTACATTTTAAGAACAAATACAATACACAAAAGATTAAGGGAATAAGGTGGATCCTCCTTGCCTCATCAATATGAACTACACGATTGAGATGATCTTCTCAACCATATTAATCCATTTGATCTAGAATTCATGTTTTTACATATGAACATATGTTCTGAAATATGTTGAGGCAGCATGGATCTCTTCACATCCTCTTCTACTTTGTGTGGAGAATTTTTTCTTGTAGGCAACATTCATGGATTATAGATTCATACTCCCATTAAGGAATACTTCTTGTTATGGCATTAAGGTTAAAAAAACTTTTGCAACATGTCTATATTTCTTGCATCTATCACACATAACTTCTTTAGCACATGAGTTTCCTTTTATCTGCACTCTCTTCTGTACTTTGTCTTCATCATGTGGAATCTTTTCTTTTCCTTCTTTACCTTCCTTAGCCAGTGCATCTTCAAGTTACCTCATTCTTTCCAAATCTTCTGGGAAAATAACCAACATGTTATTAATAACTATTATAGTAGGTTTGGATATTCCAAATGAGTTCATTTGAGTTTCATCCCTCTTAGTAGTTCTTTTGAATGAACTCCCCTTCAACTTCATGGATTTAAAATCCAAGGTTTTCTTAGATTCCTTACTTGAGATCTTCTTGGGAGAATCTGTGTTCACAATATTCTTCTGATTTCTTCTTAAGTTAGCTTCATCATACTTTGCCGGCATTGGTGGTCATCTTTTCTTATCAACAATGAATGCATGTTGAGATGAGCATGTACCAACCCTATAACCACTTCCATTGCATACATCACAAATGTTATCAAACATTCCAAATCTATTTGTAGTAAACAGATGCATATGGACCTTCAAATATTGTTTCTTCATCTCTGGATTTCTTCCCCATGAGATAGCCTTACTTTGTGATTTTACATTTTGAGGATTGTACCAACAATTTAATGCATAATGCCCAAATTTGTTGCAGTACCAACATTGACCCCACAAATCTTGATTTCTTTGTATCTCTTGTATAAGGTTTTTGGATCTTATTCATGAATTGTTGAGTTCTATGTGGGAAACTAGATTATATTCTCTTTTTCCTATCCACACTTTTCATGGTGATAGGTTTCTTATCTTATTTCTTCATCCATACTTGTCCAGGATTTTTCTTATAGCCTGCACTCTTCATGATAAAAGGTTTAGAAAAATTATAACATGTTGGTTTGGATGGTACCTATTTCTCCTATGTTTCTTGAGATAGATCATCAAAAGATTTCATGGTCTTTTTATCTCATGTTAGAGGAATTTTAGCTTTAGAATACTCCTGTGAGAAATGAGTGGCAATAGAAACTGTTTTTTGAGATAGATCATCAAAGGATGTTGTGATCATCTTAACACATGTTGGAGGTCTTTCAACTTTTGAATCCTCTAATGATCATTGAGTAGCAACATAAACTATTTCCTTCTTTTTTGAAGTCTCAATATATGTTTTCTCAAGATTGGCCAACTAAGTTTCCAAATCTAGACATTTCATATTGAGGATGATTTTATGTTCTTCAATCATAATAATCTTTTCTTCACAAATATTCTTCATTCTAATAATTTTTTCTTCACGTAGCTTCACTTTATTCTGAATCAAAGAGTCATGTACCTTGATCTTCTTGGATATTACATCCAATTTTAGACCTTTGACAATAGTGCTATTTTTTAGTTTCTCTTCAAGCACATGGATCTTTTCTTCAAGATCCTTTTTGACCTCCTCTTTCTCTTCAACTTCTTTGAGGTATTTTGAGGAACTTATTCCATGTTCCCTCTTTGTTTCTTAAAAGGTTCCAACCTGTCTAGAGAGCTTATAACATTCTAAAACTTTTCTTTCTAAGCCTTCCTCCATAGAAACTAATTCTTTTCACAACTGGTTGATTTCCTCTTGCATACATTGAAATATTCTACACACAATGATATCTCTTTCTTCAAGAACATCATGTAGATAATTTATAAATCTTTTAATTGAAAATTAATTTGAAATTGTAGATTGATCAACTTCCTCACTTTTTCTAGGAACTTTATTTTGAGGAAAACTTTAAAAGGTGCTAACACATACCTCCTGATCACTTGGAAATTTTTATTTACATGAGGTGGAAGGGTTGTCCTTTTCTTTGGTGGAAACCAGAGCTACGTTCTCTTTACTTTCCTGGCCTGATATATCTTCATTCTCAAAAAGGCATGGAGAATGTAACACCCCAGGTAAATAAAGAATATGACATTTTTATATTTATCCATATTTGTGGATAAAATATTAATATTACTTTAAAGGGGATGCTATGCTCGATGGCATACCCAACACACAACAACGAGTTTCTTGGGAATCTTACGTTGCACTCTAATAATAAAATAATATTATTTTAAATAGTAGTTAACACCTAGCCGTTGTAATGGCGGGAATGAACAGAAATAACTAAAAAATGATTATATATGTTTGTAAAATATTTTTACTTTTTACAATAAATGTTAGAGGATTAAAAAATGCAAATGAATCCAATTTTAAGCGTAAACATTCTAATATTCTTTGAAAGGTCGATTAACCGCATTTTGATGGCGAACCTCTTTTAAATCCACTTTTTGACAATTTTATGTGTTATATTTGACAAAATAAAATTCTTCTTTAGAATCGGGACATCAAAGTTTACTTTGCGTAAATTTTTGGTATTTTTCCAAAAAAGTTCAATTTTTAATGAATAGTGAAAAATGTTGTATTTTAATTCAAAACCTCTTTTAATATAATTTATTTATATGATTAGATTATCTTTTGAATTGGTTTTAAAGTGAAATTAGAATATATTTTTACCATTTAATCCAATAGTGGTTGTTGGAATTAATTTCACTTTGAAATCGGACTTAAACTAGTGTCAATCTTTTGATACATTTTGTTTCATAAAAACACGCTATTTGTTTTGACAGCGGTAATTAATTATTAAATTAATTAATGCAACTTATATGTTCTGAATTTTGTAAAATAGACACCATTTTTGAATTCGGAATATCAAATATAGCTTAGGGTGAACTTTTGGTAATTTTCTAAAAAACTCCAATTTTTGATGAATAGTGAAACCACTAAGTGGTACTTATAAAAACTGATTTTTCGTTTAAATGAAATTTTGCCATCATTGTGTTTTGAATTTCAAAAATCCGACATACATGGTTGTCATTAAGAAGTAAAATGTGGTTCAATGAGATTAAAATAATTTTTTGGTGAATAATAACTTATTAAGTTTTTAATCGCGATTAGAGGTAATTAGTGTAGTTTAAGGTAATAATAATGTTTTAATAAAATGAAATGACCTAGAAACATGTCCTACCATCATTGGATGTGTCATGGCCGACCAAGAAAATCCATGAGTCAACTTGGGGACCCCATGGAGCCACTTTGGTTGGAAAATGACATAAATATCTTTTTATTTAATGTTAAAGTAAAAATGACACAAACATGAGATGTTTTACTAAAACAATTTTTAAATGGGGTTATACAAGTCATATTTTTGACTATAAATAGTCATTGGAAAGATAAAAATATTTCCTACATCATAGTATTTTTTTTATAATTTTTAGACATTAAATAAATTAAATTATTTATGATATCATAATGATGCAGTGATGACCTCATTATTTAACGATTTAAAAAAAATGGAAAGATAATGTAATATATAAGACCTAAACATGTCCAAAACCTATTGGATGAGTGGATTTCGAACCCTTATCACCTTATCCTCAAAATACATCAATGTGGGACCTTTAAAATCCAAAACTCTTTTGAAAATAAAGTAAAATTTTGTAACTTTACAAGAGTGCCCCTCCTCTCCTCTTATAAAAGGCCCCCACCTCTACCTCCTTACCCACACTCCCAAAGCCTTTGTCTCGGACAACCTCTGCCCATTTTGTCTCTCCACTTCCCTCTATTACTCCTTGAAGCCTCACATTGGGCAGAAGTCTTCCCAAGGAAGCCTTTGAGCTCAAACCAAAGGGAGTTACCCGATTTTAAGGTAATGTCTTCACTTGAGTCCTTTTGTTTTATTTTGCCTCTCCAACCCACTAAACTCTTTTTATTAATTTCTTTTGTAACAACTCCAGTATCTTAAATATACTAGGATGTTGTTATAAGAAGGATTCGAGCTACACTTACACACACCTACATCTAATGGTTAAAGAACATACTGTTTCTGTGGATGGCGAATTTCTGCCACACGAAACGATGATTGTTCAAAACTCATATAACACCTTAAAAGGTGGCCATTAAGATGTCACTATATTTATATATGATATATAATATGTTTATGTTTTACTTAATATTCTTTATTTTTCATTTATGGCATACCTTTATGGTTTCCATTATGGGTAAACGCGATATCTTCATTTAAGGAAGTGCGGACTACCGCCCCCTCAAAGTGATGTGATTCGTTAATGCCATATGTGGGACGTATAAAGGATGGATTTAAAGTTATTATATATGATGTTATAATGGAATTATAATATACCTCTATATCATTATTATTTCTTTCCATTAATGTATGAGATAGAAATGAAAGTAGCGTTCATGCGTACGTACGGCTTACCGTCTCCATGAACGGTGCATTTCATTTCTTATCCCCAAATGTAATGTACTATTATAAGTACATATTTATAATAGATATATATAATGTATGTTACATATAAATGATTAATATAATTCTGGAATTAAAATATACATACCTCTCATTTAGTTTTAATTCCATTAATATGACAAAGAAATGATAGTAGCGTTCATGCGTACGTACGGCTTACCGTCTCCATGAACGGTGCATTTCATTTCTTACCTATAAATGATTATGTAATATTATAAATACATGTATATTCTGGATATATATGATATATATGATATCCAAATCATGAATATCATTTTGGATATAATGAACCATTGACCACACGAACAACATGTAATTGTAAGAAGTCCACTTTTGACTTAAGAACCAAATATCGACAAAACAAACATTATTAACTTAAATGATTACATAATGTTTATAACATATCAATAATTGATATAAAAGGAATAATGAACTTGAAAAAGGTTCTTAAGCAAGTAGAAATTAACTCAAGTTTATTATTCAGGACGTTAAAGAACGATCGAGTCAAGTCGGACCCGAGGTAAGGGATCCTACTCCTCTATTTCTTTTTAAGTACGCTCTTTTATGTCATTCCTTTTAAAGATAATCTTTCTTGTTATTAGGATGTTATTTTATATTACTCTTACTGTAATTTTTATGTTCATATGATGAGAGACCCTATTCTCTCTCATCAATCCATTTTGGAAGTTTTGAGTGGTGCCGTTAGGCTGCCGAATTTTCGTAAGAGATCTAACCTCTCTCTTTCATTTTAAGTACTCTCCTTTATGTTACTTATTTTAAGCTCCTCTTTGTTATGATGGGGGATGTTCTTTTATATTCCTCTTTCTGTAAATTTTATTTTAATATGATTAGAGACCCTATTTGATCTCATCAATCCATTTTTGGAAGTTTTAAGTGGCGCCGTTAGGCTGCCGAGTTTTCGTAAGGGATTTTTCATCTCACTTTTATTCCCGTGAGATTTATGCTACATTTGCCACAATTTCCTTTGAGTGGTGTATGTACTACCCATTATTTTACTCATTGTGTAATATACTTTCATTTATGAGTATTTACATCAATGTTGTATTGTCCTTCTTTCACGGGGTGTATGTTTCGAAAGATACCCATGTCGGTAAGGGAACCTTTCACCCTCCTCTTTTTAAAAGACTTCTTTTGTTATGTCTTTTAATTCACATACTATTATGTTGGGATATGTTCTTCTATATCCTTATTGATTTAAATTTTATTTCCATGTGATGAGATACCCTTTTTATCTCTCATCAACTCATTTTCTGAATTTTGTAGTGACGCCATTAGGCTGTCAAATTTTTGCAAGGGAACGTCTTAACCCAATTTCGATTTCTTTGGGTTCAACTTGTACTTCTTGAACATGTCATCCTATGAATATGTGTGAATGACCTCTGATTGTTTCACACTTAATATCCACTTATATTGGGTGTATTTATATTTCTCACACATAATTATTTGATAGATTTGTCCTTAATTTAAGGATACCATCTTTATAATGGATTTCATCTCAATTTACATTTCCATTGAGACTTAATTGTTGTTATGCACCAATTCACTCTTATATGGTGTGTATAATGTCCTTTGACATATTATATCATGAATCCCTTTATTCTCATGATATTATAAAGTTCCGATTAAATGTTATTCCACAATTATTTTTATTCAAGAGTCTCTCATTTTGTTAAAAACTCTTTAACAAAAATATCGTTTTAAATGTTTTAAATATTTATTATTCTAAACCCTTATCTTTAATGTCCATGTTTTCAAAGTGGTTTTCATTATTTAATTATATGGACATTAATGTTTTAAAATTATAATTCCAATAAAAGCTTCAAAGTGGTATGGGACACTTTGATTCAAAAATCTATTTTAAATGGTTTTTGAAAATGGATTGCTTAATTCAATATCTTGGAATTACTTATTGTGATTGCAAATGAAATGTTGTTATTTAAATGATTATATTTTAAATATTTTATGTGTAATGATGGTACTTGAAAATTTTACGGGTGGTTACGTGATAAACCATATGACGGGTGGTGCCGTGAATACCAGGATGGGTGGTTACGTTATAACCTCCAATGCATTGGGTATGGAAGTCGGCCGTATGCCTATTCCATTAAGTATGTATGGAAGTTGGCCGAATGGCTATTCCATTAATTGATATGTGTGGAAGTCGACCTTATGGTTATTCCACTTAAGTATGTCTATGTCCCAAGTTACCTTTATATGTTATGTGATCTTTATATGGGTTTTATGGTAATCTTTTGGTTACAGAAGGGTAAGTAATGAACTTATATTCAGTGAAGAGTTTTTTACTACTTCGAAAAGGTGAAAAGTATTACTTTGTTGAAGTATACATGGTTTACTTGTTGTTTTGAAAAACTAACAGTTTTCATTCTTTGTGTATCCCTTACTGAGCTTTTTATGCTCATTCCAAGTTTTTGAAATGTTTTTCACAGGACTTAATGTGGAATAGGGTCAAGGATGAGATCAAGGGAAAGTCATGCTACCTAAAACATGGAACTAGGCATGTTTCTTTTTAAGAGTTTTTATTTTATGTAAACTTAGTAAAAGTTTCTACTTTGTAATCCTTTGAGATGTAATAGTTATGTCCTAATTCTCTAAAACTCTAAACCTGAAAATATCCTCAATGTGAATTATTCATTTAATTCAATATTAAGTAAGGTTTAAGGCCGGGCCTTATAGAGAACCAGATACTACCTCTTATTTAGATAAGAGAGACTTCTTCAACTATATCTTCTCATTATTTTTCCTATTCATTATTGTCTTGATGGATATATAATTATGCTCTGAGATAATAGATCATCATCAAAACTGAACTTCATTATTGACTCAGGAAATCAACTCAAATCTTCAACAGAGGATAGATTTACTGTAGAGTATCCAACATACATGAACCTTCTGCTCTGATACCACTTGTAGGACCCCGAAACACCCTGAGAGGGGAGGGGTGAATCAGGGTGTCAACTTTTTCTTTTAAAGTGATGGATCTTGTTCCCACGTTGGTAGGAACTCATTAAACATGTATGATGGATAAGAATAAAAATCAAACAATCACATGCAAATAGACCACACAAAACTTTTACTTGGTTCACTACTAAGGGCTATGTCTAAGGAGCATACACCGATAGTGAGTCGGTCGTACCAAAATCCACTAATCTTCACTAGCTGTGGAATATAAAGGTTCGGCCACAATCACTTTGTTCCAGGCACACTGCCTTTTAAAAAGTTCAGGGATAGCTTAATGCATCCCTCAGATCACTTTCGTTGACTTCCCCTAGCTCACTACTCTGAGAGAAGTTTAACTCAGTTTATCGACTTGAAGGTCACTTCAATGGTTTAACATTGAATCATGCATCCTCAACTGTAAATGGATGCTCTCTTGAAGTCCTATTTTCATCCACAGATGTATATCATTTTTCACCACATTGGTAGGCTATGGAAACTACTATTGCAAACTGATTTGGTCACTTTACAGGCCTCCTTGAGTATTCCACGTACTACTATCCTATTCCACGTATTGTGTTTCAGGTATGCTACGCGGATCACCTACTATACATACCACTTTTATTTCTGCATACCATATAGCTCCACCGTGTACTACCCTGCTCCTCTGCATACCAGTCTTGCTCCTCCTCGTACCAGCTCCGCATACCACCTTTCGGAAATAGCCCCTGCTTCGCGTACTGCCTCTGCTTACTCCGCATATAACTCTACTTGCTCCGCATACTATCTTGATCTGCCACATATTGCAAGAGCTTCCTCAGGGAACCACACTCTCTTTCACAAACTATTTTTCTCCTCCGCAAATAACTTCTTCTTATGCGTAATTTATTTCCCACGAACCGCTCTGGACTTCTCCAAATTCCTCCCAAATTATTTAATCTTCATTCCATCCACCAAATGAAGGGGATTACTTCTCCGTATATTGGAACAAATTGTTCAAGTTGGTGTCCTAGAAACAACTACTTTGTACTTTATTCATTAATAAATACCTTATCACATCTTGATTGTTCTTTTACATGAAAATGCATGTGATAATGTCCTAAGAATATCTATTGCATTAAAGGGTCATAACAGATCTCTGCTATGATGTGAACCCGGAAGTTCCATAACACTGTTCTTGAATATATGTTCTATGAACGGATGATGTTATTTGAGGGACACAAATAATACAGGCCATTAGGGGTAAAGACTCATAAAAGTTTGAGGCACCTTCTCATGGTGTGCACCCTTGGTAATATTCAGAAGGATATTATGAGAACGAGACCCACCAGTAGGAAATCCACATTTCATAGTGTCATTGGATGTTCCTATCTACAACTGTGTGTATTGTTCCTTAGACTTTAAGATTATTATTAATGGGTATTACAACTCACGCACTTAGATGTATTGACGAAAACTGTGACGACACACTGTTCGCAGCGAGGTTGGATATCTTGGGCGCGTCATGAGTAATACTGCATTAATAGGTAATGCGAGAAAGGATTTTTCCCTTTTGTTACATAACGTAAGTAGATATATCAATCCCTTTGATGGAATTGATATAGCCTAAATAAATCCATGACCATGGTAAGGAATGAGCGAGTTCAATTCTGGAAAGTCAAAGAAAGAATAATCAAGTACATAAGTTGATGACACTAGTATGCAACTCGCTTGATTCGAGATATCAATACAAATGGATTAAATTACACGGTAAGAATTCGTAGGAGGTGACACGTCATTGTGGCATTAACTTCTTTCTCTATGGGTGCCTTGGCGTGTTGCTAGACGCTAACCTTGGACTTTAGGTAGGCTCCGCCTAATTCCACTAAGAAAGAGGCCTAAGAGGGTCACACACTAAGTGTGTCCAAGTATCTTAGTTAAATATTAATTTAAC
The DNA here is from genome assembly GCA_963277665.1 of Viscum album. Classification (NCBI taxonomy): domain Eukaryota; kingdom Viridiplantae; phylum Streptophyta; class Magnoliopsida; order Santalales; family Viscaceae; genus Viscum; species Viscum album. Next base: position 1,818,779,769 of record OY728156.1, read on the forward strand.
AAGTTGAATAAATATTATTCCCAATTGTGGTTTAATAATTATTTAAGGATGCCTGATCGCATTTATTTCAACATTAGTTATTTGAGAGAATATATTGTGGGTGAAATAATATATTTATTAGTGAGTAATGCAGTGGTATTTATTTTAGAAATAAATAGCCATTATTCAAGGTCTAATAAATGTGGTGGAGGATATAAAGAGAATGGAAAAACAAAAGTACACACCGTGTATATTAATATACATGCCATGTATTTTTCTAGGAATTTATGAGAAATAATAATATTTATTTAATTAAATAATATTAGGTGTAATTCGGGGGGTGCATGTCAAGTAATAATAATAGTAAAATATTATTATTAGACATGGGGTATTGATAAGAATTAAATGAAATGAATAAATGATTTCGGGTAATTAATTCATTTTATTATTCTAAGTAATTAAAATCCCAATTATATAATTATTATTAGCCTAGTCATTTTCAGGGGTTGTGCACAACAGATCTAAAGAAAGCTCTCAAGCTAAGAGAGAATTATTTTCTTCCAAGAACAATCTCAAGATACAAGAGAGATATCCTTCTCCACTGGATCAAGGCGATCGAAGGCGGACATCGCAAGCGAAGGTTCTTCCATGCTAGCACACAGATATCCCTTCGGTGACATCCAGAGATACGTGGAGCACGTGTGTATCACCGCTAGAGGAATCCCATACTTGGATTCTACGACGATACGACAGATCACATCAGATCGTGACTGGAAACATCAACAGAGAGAGAATTCCATTAAGGTAATTCTTTTTTTTAATTAAATTAATTATAACCAACATATGATGATCCTCTCTATGGTTCTGGGACTCCCTTATTTTCTTTTATTCTTCGTTCTATTCCGAAGATACGACGTTTTATTATCGTGATAGATCTTAGATTAAACATCATTAATGGAAAAAATTAAAGTTGGGTATAACCACTGACGTGCTTCCGCTACACCCGAAACCTATAAGTGGTATCAGAGCAGTCATATCGTTGATTATAATTATTTAGTTTTTTGTTGGTAATTTAGATATTTAATAATTTAGTTGTTTCAATTCAATTTAATTCTTCCACAAATCTGAATCTCAAGATCTATTCCTCCTCTCTTGTTTCTCGATTACCTTACAGAAACAACATTTTCTTTTAATTTTGATTAAAATAAAATAGCAGATCCCATCCGGAGGTTCCAAAAATTCCTGGCCATACAACAACAGAATACACAACACGTATTCGGATGTACACGCCGTGTAGTCTAGGTTCAATGCATTAGACTGGTCTGCCAAATCAGGTCATGTGTTGGAGTATTTCTAAGTCTTAAATGACACCTTGTGTTGACTAGGAATAGGTGGCACACGGTTTCCGGATTACATGTCGTGTGGTCCATTGAACACAGCGTGTAGTCCCTTCGGGTTAGGGTTGGACCGTGTACCCCGTACATGGCTTGCCCAGCTGGAAACCATGTAATGTGGATACTACACGGCGTGTGTTCCACTGAACATGCTGTGTACTCCAAAAAATTTCCGAAGTACATCTACACGCCATGTCCCCAAGCGTGTACTTCATATGGATGGTAAACAAAATTACATGCCGTGTAGTTGGAACTACATGCCGTATACTCATCAAAATTACACAGATTTATTAAAATTTATTATTATATTATACAAACCCTTGATATGTGTACCATAGTGAAGGCGTAAAGATAAGGCACAACACGTGATAGATGTTATATATATATGTGTTTAATTTAACATCTGTATAATGTTAATTTCTACTCATTGGGTAGTTATGAATGGGAATTCACCGAGTTGTCTCCAAGGTACAAGTTACGTACAAAGATAATTTTAAATGAATTTATTTGTTTAAAATTATGATGGATGAGAATCTAAAGAAAATTCAGAAAAGTGTTTAAGATAAAAGGATTGATTAATTAAAGATAATTAATTGATTCAAGTGTGATTTATCTTAAACAAAAATTATTAAAGAATTGAATGCTAGTTTTATTTATGCGTAAATATCGTTGCATGTATGGATGATCATGATCTAGACCACAACCTTTGTATGTGAATGGTTTCTTTTAAATTTGTTGGCCTGCGAGCCTTCTCCTCATTAATATGTAGAGCATGTGTGCCCAAGGTTTCTTTTATGAAAAACCCCGTTTTACCCCTCACCTGCATGTGAGATAAAAGCATATGTAATGGATGAAGCTCCCAAGCTGGTGAAGGCGGCTCAAGTTAAGAGCCAAGGTGAAACGAATCCAAGGAGATACAAAGGTGAACATGTGGAAAGCTGTAAACACAAACCCAAAAGGTTCAAGGTGTTTCTCCCCTAGGTCTTGGATTAGTTTATCAACAGCTAGATAAACTAACCAATAGAACAAGCTCATGATCATACCATTTATTTTATTTTTTTCAGTTGCATGGTTTATTTATTGTGGGTGTGTTATCACGATCACACAATTAATGAATTAAACATGCATGCAAGATGGAACTAAAATAAGACCGACTTATGTGTAAATATTATCTTAGACATGGTTAATCACTTAAGTATATCCCACTTAATATTAGAAAGCATGTAATCAAATATAATAAAATGGAAATTTATGTATAAGGATAAAATCCCTCAAAGAAAATATTAAGTCAGTATAGCCTTCCATAATCTTGGTTAGAATCGAACCATATTTCAAAGTGCTTGACCAACCCTAGTTGGGGTGCTTTCAATTATAGAGGAATTCTAATTCAAGGTTTTGGGTTGACTTGACTTGGTTTGCATCAAAGGTTGACTGCCACAACAGGACTTAGTGTGACCAAGAGGCAAAGGCTGAGAAATCCAAAATAAAAGGATTTCAGGATTGAGGAGTCCACTCAGCGGATCAAGGAGCTGCGAGTTAATACAGTTGGAATTTGGAATGCCTACCTAAAAACCTTCAAATTGCTTCACCAACCCTAGTTGGGGTAATGCGAAGGGAAATATGGATCCTTGCCACTAGAATATTCAGGCAATAGAATATTCCGAAGTCAATAGTGAGGGTTATTGGATTTCGATAAAATAGTGGGAGACTAATAAGTATTAATTTATTTATTTGTCTTAGTTTTATCATGATAAAGTACTAAAACTTTTCTCATATTAAATTTTAGAAATGAAAAGAAAAATGACTTCAAACATATCATTTCAAACCATACTTGAGAAGGAAAACCTTATCACTGGCACCAATTTCCAGGAATGGCAGAGGTGTTTATGCGTCATCCTTCACCACAAGAGGAAATTGTACGTGCTGGAGAAGCCTATTCCAGTTGCGCCTGTAAAAGAGGCCAATGATGAGGAAATATCTCTCTATATGAAAAATATGTATGATTCCACATATGTCTAATGTTTCATGCTATCATCCACGTCTAATGAGCTCTTGAAGCAACATGAAAACATGGACGCATATAACATGATGTATCACCTTAAGGATATCTATCATGAGAATGAAAGACAGGAGATATATGGGATCTCCAATGATTTGTTCAAAACTAAGCTTGGAGAGTCTTCGCCAGATGAGCCTCATGTAGTCAAGCTTATTGGATACATTTAACGCCTGGACATATTAGAGATTAAGTTCTCGGATGAGTTGCGTACAGATCTCATCCTATCATCACTGCCCAAGACCTTCTCTAGATTTATTGTCAACTACAACATGAGAAACAATGAGAAGAGTCTATCAGAATTTATGACCTTAATTCTCCAGAAGATAAGGACATGGGGCGTGAAAAACCCGCAGTCTTTACGGTGAATAAGAAAAGGAAGGACAAGGCAAAGGGGTAAAGGACTCATAAACAGTCTGAAGTCCCTGAGCACCGTCCTTCTAAGAAGGGGAAGATCCAAAGGCAGGGTAAGGAACGAGAAGCGGTATGTTTTTCATGTGGAAAAAAAGGCCACTGGAAGAGGAACTATACCCAGAAGTGTGGGGACACTAAAGGTGCATTCGTTATCAAGTGTAATATTTCTATTTCTACACATTTGGTATTAGATACAGCTTGTGGGGATCACATTTGTATTCAAATGCAGGAACCAAGTAGATTTAGAAATATTTCTAGAGGAGAGGTGGATCTTCGAGCTACCAATGGAGTGAGGATAGATGCATTGGCCATTGGCAATTACCATCTCTCATTTCCAATTGGGATGATTTTGGTTTTACATAACTATTATTATGTGCCTAGTGTTACCAAAAACATACTTTCTGTATCATGTTTGGATATGGATGGATTTATTTTCAAGTTTGGAATTAAGGCTTTCTTATTTTATAAGAACAACATATGTTATGGTATGAAGCATTTAAATAATGGTTTGTATGTATTAAATTACAAAAACCAAGTGTTGGAAATCGATAACGAAGCAAACTCACATGACTCATACATCACCCAGTTGTGGAATCACTGTCTCGGTCATGTAAACAAGAAGCGCTTGACAAAGCTCTGCCAATATGACTATTTAGACTCTACTGAGCTAAAACCACTTGATAGATTTCACGCTTGTTTACAAGATAAAATGACCAAGTCTCCTTTCAGCGGACAGGGTGAAAGGGTCACAAAGCTTCTAGGATTGGCACACATGGATGTGTATGAACCATTTCTAGTAGAATCTAGAGGTGGATATTCTTACTTCATTACTTTTACTGATGATTTAAGTAGATATGGCTATGTATACTTAATGAGGTATAAGTCAGAGTCCTTAGATAAATTTAAGGAATTCAAGAATGAAGTAGAGAATCATCTTGGTAAGAAGATAAAGAAACTTCGATCAGATTGAGGTGGAGAATATCTTAACCAAGAGTTCATCGATCTTCTATGGGAGTTTGGGATTCTATCTCAGCTCACTCCTTATACACCACAGTGGAATGGTGTTAGTAAAAGGAGGAACCACACCTTGTTGGATATGGTGAGGTCAATAATGAGTCATGAAGATCTTCCATTATCCTTTTGGGGATATGCATTACAAACTGTAGCATACACATTAAACCGAGTACCAACTAAGGTGAAAAATGGAATTCCCTCTGAGTTATGGAATGAAAAGAAACCAATTTTTTTGCACACTCGTGTATGGGGATGCGAGGTGTTTGTTAAGGCCTTCTCTGGAAACAAACTAGCACCCTGGGGCACAAGGTGTATCTTTATAGGATATCCCAAGGAAAAGAAAGGATATTACCTATATAACCCTTCAGACAAGAAAGTGACTGTCGCTAGACAAACCATCTTTCTTGAGAGGGAGAACATCCTCAAAAAGGATAGTGGGAGAAATATTGACTTCAATAAAGTTGATGCTCAAGATACACATGAGTTGGTACAGGAACAACTTCCACAGGTCCCTATGGAAGAGGTCCCAAAAACACAAGTACTGCGTAGGAGCTCAAGAGAGGTAAGAGAACCAGAGAGATTTGGTTTCTTAGTCACTGAGGACGGTGAATCATTATTGTTGGAAAATGATGAACCTCTCTCCTATAAGGATGTAGTAGAAATATTAGAAGCTTCAAGATGGATAGAAGCTATGAATTCAGAGGTGGATTCCATGTATCAGAACCAAGTCTGGGTTTTGGTCGATGAGCTAGTTGATGTAAAGCCTATTGGATGCAAATGGGTATTCAAGAGAAAACCGGACATGGAAGGTCAAGTTAGCACCTATAAAGCAAGGCTAGTGGCTAAAGGATTCAAACAATGTCAAGGAATTGACTATGATGAAACCTTCTCACCAGTTTACATGTTTAAATCCATAAGAATCATACTTGAAATAACACCTTATCATGACTATGAGATTTGGAAAATAGATGTCAAAACAACATTCCTTAACAGGAACCTTAAGGAAGATGTCTATATTACACAACCAGAAGAGTTTGTGACATCAACTGAAGCCAAACAGTTTTGCAAGTTACAGAAATCTATTTATGGATTAAAGCAAGCATCCAGGTCATAGAACATTCGATTTAATGAATCCATAAAGGAATTTGGTTTCATTAAGAATGAATGTGAGCCATTTGTTTATAAGCGGTTTAATGGGAACACAGTCATTATCCTAGTAGTACATGTTGACGACATATTGCTTATTGGAAATGATGTACCAGTCTTACAGTTAGTTAAGGACTGGTTGAAAAAATATTTCTTTATGAAGGACTTGGGTGAAGAAGCCTACATTATAGGGATCAAAATTATTTGTGATAGATCCAAGAGGCTGCTTGGACTAAGTCAGGGTATATACATTGACCAGATACTAAAGAGATTTATTATGGAACAATCCAAAAGGGGATTGGTTCTAGTGTCATGTGGCCTACATCTTTCTAAGAAAATATGTCCTCATACACAATAGGAGAAAGATAAAATGAGTAAGATCCCATACGCTTCGACTGTAGGATCCATCATGTATTCCATGTTATATACCAGGATTGATGTTGCATATGCATTGATCATGGTAGGCAGATATCAAGAAGATCCAGGAGAACAACATTGAACTACTATTGACACAATTCTTAAGTATCTGAGAAGAACTAAGGATATGAGGGTATGCTGATGCTGGAATTCAGACAGATTAGAACGATCTAAAGTCCCAATCTAGATATGTTTTCTATCTCAATGGAGAAGCTGTGAGCTGGAAGAGTTCAAAGCAACCACTTGTCACCGATTCTACAGTGAATTCTGAATATATAGCAACTTCTGATGTAGCCAAGGAAGCCATCTGGATTTGTAACTTTGTCCAGGAGCTTGATGTGGTGCCTAGCAGTAAAGATCCTATCACATTATATTGTGATAATACTATAGCGGTGGCTCTTTCAAAAGAACCAAGGTCACATCAACGGACAAAGCACATACTACGAAAGTATCACCTCTTGAGGGATTTCTATCAAAGGGGTGAAGTTGCAGTGAGAAGAGTGTACATGGAAGAGAACGTGGCATACCCCATGACTAAAGGACTATCTCAGTAGAAGCATGGATATCATGTGAGAGCTAGTAGGTTAAAGGTTGTTAGCAGTTGGATCTAGTCCAAGTGGGAGTCTGTTGGAGTTGGTGTCCTAGAACCAACTACTTTGTACTTTATTCATTAATAAATACCTTATCACATCTTGATTATTCTTCTATGTGACAATGCATGTGATAATGTTCTAAGGATAGCTGTTGCATTAAAGGGTCATAGCAGATCCCTGCTATGATGAGAACCCAGAAGTGCCATAACACTGTTCTTGAATATATGTTATATGACCAGATGATGTTATTTTAGGGAAAAAATAATACATGCCATTATGGGTGAGGACTCATAAAACTTTGAGGAACCTTCTCATGGTGTGCACCCTTGGTAATATCCAAGAGGATATTATGAGAATGAGACCCACCAGTAGGAAATCCACATTTTATAGTGTCATTGGATGTTCCTATCTAAAAATGTGTGTATTGGTCCTTAGAATTTAAGATTATTATTAATGGCTATTACAACTCACTCACTTAGATATATTGAAGAAAACTATGACGACACACTATTCAGAGTGAGGTAAGATATGTTGGGTGCATCATGAGTAATACTACATTAATAGATAATGCGAGAAAGGATTTGTCCCTTCTGTTCCATAACGGAAGTAGATATCTGAGGCCCTTTGATGAAATTGATATAGCCTAAATAAATAGCCATTAATAAATATCCATTATTCAGTAATGTAGTGATATTTATTTTAGAAATAAATATCCATTATTCAAGGTCTAATAAATGTGGTGGAGGAAATAAAGAGAATAGAAAAACAAAAGTACACGCTGTGTATATTAATATATATGCTGTGTATTTTTCTGGGAATTTATGAAAAATAATAATATTTATTTAATTAAATAATATTAGGTGTAATTCACTGGGCGCATGTCATGTAATAATAATAGTCAACTATTATTATTAGACATGAGGTATTGCTAAGAATTAAATGAAATAAATAAATGCTTTCAGGTAATTAATTCATTTTATTATTCAAAGTAATTAAAATCCCAATTATATAATTTTCATTAGCCTATCCATTTTTGGGGGTTGTGCACAATGGATCTAGAGAAATCTCTCAAGCCAGTAGATAATTCTTTTATTCCAAGAATTCTCTCAAGCTATGATAGAGAGATCCTTCTCTACCGGATCAAGGCGATTGAAGGCGGACATCGCAAGTGAAGGTTCTTCCGCGCTAGCACTTAGAGATCCCTTCGACGACATCCATAGATACATGGAGCATGTATGGATCACCACTAGAGGAATCCTACACTTGGATTCTATGACACAGTGATGGATCACATCAGATTGTGACCGGAAACATCAACAGAGAGAGAATTCCATCAAGATAATTCTTATTTTTTTAATTAAATTAATTATAACCAACATATGATGATCCTATCTATGGTTCTTGGACTCCCTTATTTTCTTTTATTCTTCATTCTATTCTGAAGATCCAACATTTTATTATCGTGATGGATCTCAGATTAAACGTCATTAATGGAAAAAATTAAAGTTGGGTACACCCACCAATGTCTTCCGCTGCACTCGAAACCTACACAAATAGACCCGAAAAATCCGCTAATCCAAGATTAATCAAATCTTTCATTTGGTAAAACCTCTACCACATATTTCTCCTATCACGCGAATCATAAAAATCCCGCGAACCTCCAGCATTCCACGTACCACACACCTCACCACAAACCATCACCGCAAACCATTTTCGGTTCCTCAAACTGCTCCGTGTACTATTCCCACTTCTTGGTATGTGGACGCAAACTATTCCCAAAACATGGTACGCAGTCCATGTTTTGAGCTATGTTGTTCCCTTATTTTTATGATTTTCTTTTCCATTTCACGTACCATTCACTCCTACATGAAAAACCTTGTTTTGATGACATCAAACTCGCAATTTTGAGGCCCAAAAATTTGGTAAACATTGGGAAACTGCACCACCTTCAATACTGCTTTCAACCTCAATCATATGACCACATTTCTTGAAAACTCCTTGGTCATCCATGTGCAGATTGACAAAAAACACAAACCAGACTCCATTATTATCAATGAACACCCTTGGGTCCAACAATACCCTATTCATTATGTTATGCCCCTTGGGTCCAACAATACCCTATTCATTATGTTATGCTTCCATGTGATTACTCACGAGCGTTCTCTTTTATGCTATCATGTTATACATTTGACTCACACATTATGTTTCTTTATCATATTTATTCACTTAATGAGTTTTTTAGTTCACCCCTTTCTTTTATGTATTCCATGGGTTAACCTATGCAGTTTTAGGGGATCAAAGAGATTTATCTCACTAAAGAGAATACATATAAAGATAATACGTTTTAGTTTCTTTTGATGTTTTATGTGCCTAGTCTTCCAAAGACACTAGGCCTCACAATCTTTGGGTTGTAATTAATGGATGTTTATGTTAAAAATCATGTAATAATATGTGTAAAAGACTTGGGTCACTATAGTTGGTATCAGAGAGAGGTTTAGTTATTTTTAGGGATTAGGATTAGAGAAATTTAGTAAAAAAACCATAGGGATAAGTCTAAGTATAGGATAACATCTTAAGGTTTTGGTAAGGAAGATATTATGTGGTTTTCCTTACAATACATCCCTATCCAGATAATACAAGTGGACATGATTTTGGAATAGATGAATCACTACTAGAATAACACCCTTTAACGACCACCAAAAGCGGACTCTAAAGGCCTTTAGAGGCCGTTCTGTGACCGTTTTGGCAGTCGCAGTTGCTCCATTGGTGAAGCTCAACAACGACCCCCATTGGTGGCCACTAAAACTCCCCATTAAAATAGCTACATTTGTGTGTGGATTGTTGTCAATTAAACAAGGAGACATGGGGGTAATGGGGAGGGACCCCAAAACCTTCAGTTGCTGGCCATGGTAGATCCACAATGGTTGGAAGGTTGCAGGTATTGCGACAGATGATGCGGGGTGGTCGGGTAATGTTTCTAAAGCAATTTGAGGACCCCTTAGGTACAATGACAGTCATCGAGGGGAATTGGAGGTCACTCAAGGTAGAGTGGGTGGCAGAGAAGGTGGTAGGGGGAGGAGACAATGTGATTTAGTAGGAAATCCATGAAGGAGATGAGTGGAAGCGGGAAAAATCCTGCCCGATTTTTTGACGGAATTAGTGACCACCAATAGCATTCTCTAATGCTTGGAGGCACAAAAGCCTAGATTTCTAGTAGTGAATCTAGGGGTAATAACCCTAGAAAGAGATGGTTGAGTATATCTCAATCATCATTCTGATACACGGTGAGTGTTCCCTTACTAAATACATGGTTTGACACTCCCAAGGGATATGCTTAGGATAATTCACATTTTCTTTTTGAACCATCATAAAAGATTTGAATAGATGATGATCATGGATGACCTAGGTTAAACCTAAGGTTTCATATATTGAAATGAAGATGTCATGATTGAGACATTATATAAATTATTTTCATGATTATGATTATTGTTTCTCACACTATGTTTTTTGGTTTTAGTCAACAGATGGAACTAGGAGGAATGATGTTAATGATGAATGTGATTGAAAATGCGATGATTTTGAGCAACCAAATGGGATGATGACTAAAATTAAATATACTGTAATTATGCCTAATTATTTATCATGATATATGATTAACAACCTATACCTTAATCAATAGTCAGACTCACCAAAAAAGAGAAGGATGAAGTCCATAAGAGATCAGGCGGAGGATACCATAGAGGAAAGAAGACTCAATTTCATTCATGTAATAAATGTTGGAAGAGACACCCAGGAGAATATCTCAAAGGAAAAGGAAAATGTTTTATGTGTAGAAAATAAGGGCATAGTGAAACAAACCAATAAGGAAAATTGAGAAGTTTAATGGAGAGAAATAAATTTCATCATAGAGATCTATTTATAGTTCATTGTCTTAAATGTGGGGAACCCGAGTCAATGACCTCTTTTAAAGGTTCACTCCCAGACCAAGGACCTATGTTATACCAACCATTGAGGTGAAAATATTTATGTATTGGGATTCGAGAATTATTTTGTAGAATTATTTTTATCAATGTTGTTTTAGTTATAAGAATTTTTAATAGGGGAGGGGGATAATGTAATACCCCAAGATTTAAAAAAAAAAACTATGTTCGATAGCATATACAACACGCAACACCGAGCCTAAACAAACCATGAAATTTTATTTTTTAAATATGACTATTATAACATAGTTATTAAATTGGTGGGTATGGATAGGATTAACTGATTTATGATATATATATAAGTTCCCTAATAAATATAAATTTATTGATAAATTCCTGGGAAATAATCACTCAATTTTAATAGACATTTTATTATTAAAAAAATACGTTTTGTTCAAAAAATTTTTTTATTGTTTTTTGTGAGAAAATATTATAATTAATATCCAGAACAATTTGAAAATGTATTTGATAAAATGAAATTAATTTTTTAAATCAGAATATTAAAATTAAATAATGGTGAAATTTTGGATTTTTTTCTGAAATGATTGACCTTTCAGTGAATAGTGAAAATTATTGGTTTTTCAAATACTGTCATTTCTTTTCATTAAATAAAGTAATTTCAAAGTCCCATAATATTTTGGATTTGGTATCAAAGTGAAATATGAACCATTTTAATTATATTAAGCTAATTAATTTCACATTAATCATTAAATTTCATGATTTTGGTATAAGCTTATTTTTATGTTTAAAAACACAGTTTTATGCAAACTATTTTTTAAAGTATAAAGTTTATACATTTTAATTAATTAAAATAGTCCATAGTAAGGAAATATTTAAATTTAATTTATAGATTATATATCTATTTATATGAATTTAAATTCATGAAATGATGATTGTTAGTCATAAATTTAATATAATATCATCTATTACTTGAAAAATACATTTTCCTGAAAAATAGCTTTTCAACACATTTTGTGGGTTTAATTTTAAATTAAATTCTAATAATTCTATGAAATAAATTTGATAAAATGGATCTAATATTTATAATTAACATAATTAATATTAGGTAATAAGTTCAACTTATTTTTTTTCATAATGAATAGTAAAAATAGTAAAAATTAATTACTGTAGTTAAGGTTAAAACGAGGTTTTGCACATTATATGCGTTTGTGTTAAAATTAATTTTAAAAACACATAGTTTTTTTATTTAATAAATTTTATTTCATATTTAGAATTAGTGAGTCCAAATTATCTAATAATGATCATTTTATTTTTAGGCTTAAAAGCTAAATTACCTAGGTAAGAACTAGTTACCGTGGTGAAAACAAAGATGATAAAAGTGAGTAACCATAAAGATAAAGGGAATAAAATGTTTAAAAAATGTTTACGTTTTATGGTGGAGGTGTGGATAAAACTTATATTCCCTCCACTACATCATTTATCAATTTTTATGGCATTTTTATTGAGATTTAATTCCCATTATTGAATAGTTTTGGGTATTTACAAAAATGTAACTCCTCACTTATAAAAGAGAACCTCCTATCCTATTTTTATCACACTTAAAAATCCCTTTGGTTTGGTCAAGAACTTCCCAAATCCATTCCTTACTTATCTTCCCACATCCTAGAGGCCTTGGTTTGATTAGAAAACCCTCCTAGGAAGGCTTTTGATGCAAACCTAAAGAGGTTTTCCGAAGAAGAGGTATCATTCTTAATCGAGTATTTTTGTTTTATATCTTATTTAACCTCCTTAAAATCATATTCAAATATGATGATATAATAACATCATTATCTCCCATATAATGAGATATTATTTTGTTAATTTCATAATGTATATCCATCTCCTCTTTCGTTAAATGGGAAACAAATCCATCCTTCATGTGTAAAACGAACTACCACCCCGCGAACCGATTCAATTCATTTTCCATCATCACCTATCACAAATATTTCTGATGATGAATTTAATTTATATATACATTTATATTATATTCATGACATTTTTATAATTCTAGAAAGTAATATATCATATATTTTCTTATCTTTTTATTCACTAAAAAATGACAACATCGTTTGTGTATATGTTTGGACTACCACCTCCACGAAGCAACATGATTCATTTTTTATTAGTGCATTACATGGATGGTATATATAAGCCTATTTAAATAAATAACATGGTGTTTATTATATAATAATTATTTTGTAAATATAAAATAATTCTTACCTTATTTCCATCATGGTCGTCGAAAAATGGAAACATTACTCATGCGTATGTATGGCCTATTATCTCTATGATTATAACATAGTTCATTTTTCATAACTATCATTCATTTTTGGTTTTAAAAGTATAACTAATGTATAAAAATTATAATTATTTTATGATTATTATCCTGGATATGATGGAGCAATAACTTCTTTTACCATAGTTAACCTACCGAAGTTATTTTGGACATATGAACCGAATATCATCCAAACATCCGATGTGAAATTAGTTAATTAAATAAATAAATATAACATGGTAAAAAATAAAATAAAAGGAATAATAAACTTAAAAATTATTATTAAGAAAGTAAATAATTAACATAAGGTTATTATTCAGGAAGATAAAGTACATACGCGACGAGTCAAACTCAAGGTAAGGGGTTTCACAACTCAATTTATTTTCATTGGGTTATATTACCTTTTCATTGTATTTTATATTATAAGATTATGCATGTAATGAATTTTTATTATTTTATGTTTTATTTCCACTTTTTTATGTGGATTTACATTTGTGACACATAATCAATTCATTGATTAATTATCACATCAATGTTATGATATTTGTAAGGGATTTTCCCTCAGTTTCCCTTCATTGAGGAATATTTTAATGTTATGCACCTAATTTATTTTATATGGTGTATATGCTACCCATTTTATATATTATATCATGAATCTTTCATACTTTATGTTATTTTTTGTTACAATTCATTTTTCTTGATCTAAGGGGGTTTGATTCAAAAATTACCAAAGTAGTAAATGCTTTATGTTACAATCTCCTTTCATCTCAAGATTGTTAATGTAAAGGTTAATTTATAGTAAATAATATATAATTATAAGGACATGACCTTAAAAATTACATAATCTAGTTAATTAAATTATAATTAACTTTCTTACATTCCTAAAGATCTTTTCAGTTTAGAGTTTTAGAGAATTAGGACATAATTCATAAATGTCAACACACAAGCATACAAATAGGGTACTAATAAAAAAATATCCATTTTTTAATAAAATATAAGTTTTTAATAAAACACGAATTCTTCCATGAAAATTTGTTACAACATTTGTCTTGGATTCTTTTATTTTACCCATCCTTATAACCTTGTGAAAAACATTTTAAAACCTAGGATGAGAAAAAAAAGCTCAGTAAGGGACATAAAAAGAAAATAACCATTAGTCCATTAATACTTATAAAAATATGAAATTATTTTCATAGACATAATTCTCACCCATAAAGTATCATATACTTACTTTGTGAAAACAAGAGATTTCCATAAAACATAGAAAACATTAATAAAACCATAAAGATAACTTGGGGAATTAATTACTTAATATTATAACCCTCATGAATACCATATGATTTATAACCCTCATGGATACCTTGCAATGTAACCCTCACAAAAACCTTATGGTGTAATCATTGTAGTTACACTTGGAGTAACCATATGGTCAACCTCCAACATAAACATACTCAATACATTATAGGGAGATATAAGTACCACCCTTCATCATAAAATATTCCCAATAACCAAAAAATAATCATAAAATATGAATACTTTCATCATAAAAACATTCCTTTTGGATTTTGTAAAAATTGAAATTTAAAAAAGGATTTTTAAAGAAAAATCCCTTACATAAAACCTGAAAAAATATCCATTTTTGAAACTAATTAAGAGTAATTTGAAAATTTCAATTTTATAACATTCATATTCATATAAATACATTAATAAAAACCATTTTGAATACATGGTCCTGAAATATAAATATTTAGAAGAATAAATCATTAAAACATTTAAAATAATGTTTTAGTTAAAGTGTCCCTTACCTTAGGTTCGTTTTGTTTTAAATGTGTACAAACTTCCTATATAATTGTTTAAAGAGTGTTATTAATATTTTATAGAACTATATTCATATCTATAATAACTTATATGATATTTTAATAACAACCTCCCACCCATTTATTAATAATATTTTGTTATTTCCATTATTTTCAGTGCATTATTTTCATGGTTTCCATGTTTGGTTCATTTTGGATTCTCTTTTCAAATGGAAGCAAGACTCCAGAAGTGGAATGAAATTGTATTAACATATTTCTAGAATCTTAAATTACATCATATGTCATTTTTTTACACGAGGATGATTCATTAGATAAATCATTAATGAAAATGATTTAATTTATTTTGGTATTTTTTATGATCATTACAAACTTATATAATCTTATTTAATATCAATTTTATATATTGGTTCCAGAACATTATGTAGAGAATCTGTTTTTTACATGTAATACTTTATAATATTCCTAGGAATATTTTTCGAGCCAAGCGCTGAGGTGACACATGATTTTGAGGCCCAATGTGATTGAAATTAATTTTATAAAAATATTAAATATATTTTTATTCCGTGCACATGGTTTTTCAGAAATAATAGAATATTTCCTAAATCGAATCTTGGATCCTAAATCTGAGGTCACAGTTGAGTCTGGAACATGGTATTTACCTTAGTCGTGACATAACTTTTGTGGGCACGGGTCCTCTACAGTTACTTCCTAGTGGAACCCCCTATCGAGTAGGATGTAGGTCCTTAATGACCTAGAGTAGAAACTCCTTGTGATACCAAGGTGCGGGTCCTCCAATAATAGAGTGGAACCCCCCATTGGCATGGGTGCAGGTCCTTTACCTTCCGAGTGGAACCCCCTATCAGATAGGGCGTGGGTCCTCGATAACTAGGGTGGAACCCCCTATTGTACCGGGATGTGGGTCCTCGTGACACTAGAGTGGAACCCCCCATCGGCATGTGTGTGGGTCCTCTATGACTATTATCAGAGTGGAACCCCCCATCGGCGTGGGTGCAGGTCCTCTATGACTACTATCAGAGTGGGACCCCCTAACACACTAGGGCGCAGGTCCTCTACATCGAGTTTGTGCCCACCCAACTGTGCGGCATAGTGATGAGATATGGTTTTACATACCTTTAGACTCATGAGAAAGAGGGATGCTTTCTCCACTGAGACGCACCCATGTGACGTGACTTAAAACTGTGCGAGTGAGTCAGTTCTGCCCAAAGTGGATAATATCAAGATGTAGTGATTGAGTCCCTTAGACTTGTGTGTTCAAGGTAGACACATGAGGTGCTGGACATCATAGATGGACTTAACTTGGAATTGTTGGCGACTCTTCTTCTTGGGTTGAGATGTGAGATGAAGATCATCTTACTCTCTCATTTGGGATTCTTTGACTGAGTATATATATATCCTCTTTTAGTACCCACTCCTTGGGTTTTGATTACTCTCCTTCTAGGAGAGGCGAAGACGCATACGGTATACCACGTGCTTTTTGTGTCTAGAATCTTGTGGTTGGACGAATCTAATGTACTCCTATAGGTAGAGAAAACTCGATGAGGATTTTATCTCCTCACCGTTTCAAGATCCTTGTGTTTGGATGAGTTTACTTCCACTCTATTGTTGGGTTGAGTTGTACTCTTTTTACCATACCTTGTTCACCACTACCTTCTTATTTAGTATACCTCTTACCACCCCTTCAACTTTTTGGGGTGTTCTACTAGGTATGTATATACTCATTCCTAAATGGGCTTTGCCCAACATGTTTCATGTCTTTTGCAGACGGCAGATAGGTCGATTATGACATCATAGGAGCTTAGGGATACGAGGGTCTTGGACTGTGTATAGTGGACATAACTTGGGATTCATGAGTTGGGATCTCTTAGCTATTTTACCTTTCCAGCTTTTTTTCTTGTTGGGACATATTTATTATTGGGCATGTATTTTTCCCCATTTTCCTTTCATTATACACTGTTGTACTCTTGTATTCCTTAGTGGTTATATACATGCATTGTTATCACCCTTGTCATTGAATATTTTATTTATTTCCCTCTACACATTTTCATTGAGTTGGTTGTGTGTGTTTGTACATGTACTTAGGGAAAGGCCTCCTCAAGTTTAGTTGTGCCTTTGGTGCTTGTCGCCACCCTCAAGCCTAGGGAGGTAGGCTTGGGGTAGTTGCAGCTCGAGCCCCAGCATGGGTTGGGTCGTGACAGATTGGTATCAGAGAAAATTCATTACTTGAGATATTGTTTGGACGTATCCCCTTAAGAGGATTGGTTGGGTTTAGGGAAACCATATCAATGTGTCTCGAGTGTGTCTCTTAGGCTAGGGAGTCCAGTGATGGTACAACGACCGACATAACCATTCACCGAGACCTTGACTACCTACTTGTCAACTCGGCATACTGATACATTTTTTGTAGGGATCAATGGTACATGCATCATATAGGATTGAGTCTTTGACTTTCCTTCTTGAGTCATTTCCCCATTGTTATATATATATATATATATACTCAAATGACCATGGTGAATCTCAGAAACTTTTGAGATACCTTCACGAGTGATGAGATCTAAGTTCACGGTCCATCTTAAGAACCCTTTCCTCTAGGTGGAAAGGTTGAAGGACCACCACCTGTTAACCGGAAAATCATCCCCGTAGACTAGGATGAGGATGTTCATAGGATTAGCACACTCTGTAAGTTCCAGCATCAGAGACTATTGAGGTTCCACAAAGAGCAAGATCCCTAGGCAATAGAGGATTGGTTGGATTCAATGATCCATGTTTTTAGGATTATCTAGAAATCGATTGATAATATGGTTGCGCTAGAAGCCAGTCTTTTCCATGGAGCAGCAAGGCGCTGGTGGAGTTTAGTTATGCAGACGCACGATGATTCGACACTCTCATGTGATGACTTCCATCATCTGTTTCATGAGTAGTACTGCCTCTCTTTCTTGCACTCAGTTTGGATCTAGGAGATTTTGAAGTTGCAGTAGGGAGAGATGATGATGGATGAGTATACAGCTAGGTTTACAGACCTTATGTGGTACTCTCTCAACATGATCTAGGATGACTACTTCTGAGAACGGAAGTTTGAGTAGGGACTCCATAAAGGGATCCGATCTAGAGTTGTTCCCTAGTGCATCCACACCTATGTCAAGGTACTAGAGTGGGCACTTGTGATAGAGAGATTTATGTTTGAGGGATGCTAGATATCTGGATATGGTAGTGGGTGAAACATATTTGAGTTGTCTGCGGCAGCTAGTAGACATCAGTCGATAGGATCTCGATGCAGGAGGCCTCCCTATGATCAGACTCAGGCACATGGTTAGGGACAATGTAGAGGACCGGGATAGTCCAGAGAGGGGTGGTGCTACACATGTGATGAGTGAGGTCACATGGTGTGTGACTTCCTAACTAGACATGCCAAGGAGTGTATATAGATAGGTGAAAAACCTCCACAATAGAGACATCTCCTCGTGATCAGGGATCTCCTAGGAAGGGAGAGGGTGGTCCCCAAGGAGGTGATGATGGCAGAGGAGCAGGAGGAGCTATGGGCGGTGAACACCTCTATGAGATCCTTCCACCACCACCACTGAGTGGCCCACATCTGGCTCAGGTAACTAGTGGCCGGGGCTGTAGATATATGTAAGCTTTGGATGTCCACAATCTTGTAGTGAACGAGATGATAAGAGGAACTCTCTATGTCATTTCTACCTTCTATAGTAGAAATTTGTAGACATTATTGCAAGGTACTATTTTCTTCCCAATCCTTGCTCTAGGTTTAACCAGGGTGATGTGGGGTGTCAGTGTAACCATGTGCTAGTGTTGTTCGACATAGCTTCGAATGAAAGAGAAAGAGGGGTTATTCCCCCATCGAGATGTATTTTTATGATGCGAGAAAAACTGTGAGGGTGAGTCAGTGCCACCCAAAGTGGATAGTATCGAGGTGTGTTGGATGAGTCCCTCTGACTTGTGTGTTTAGGGCGAAGTTGCATGATAGAGTGTCAGATCAGGTCCTGGAATTGCTGGTGAAGTTTTTATATTTGACCTTTTTTGTTTAAAATGCCACTAGTGGGTGTGGTGGAGTTTCTGGGTTGGGGTTACTCTCCTTCCAAGAGAGGAGAATACACATGGGGTATGACATGTTTTTTCCATGTCTAGATTCTCATGGTTGGATGAGTCTCTTCACCTACCTTAATTATTGGTACTCTTGCATGCTTGATATCAATCTTGATGCAGTGGTAGACATTTATCGCATACAGGTCAAGGCAATTGAGTCCCCATGAATAGAACTACATGACTCATGACCTAGAGATGACAACGGTAGTATTTTCCCTAACAATGTGAAGACACTACCCTATGAGGGACATTGACTGTGATGTCTTGTATGATAATATATCCTTAGAAGTTTCACCTGATGAATTTTCTAAATAAGGGAATCACGTCATCCTTTTTAGGGATGAACGATGATTTCAGTCATGATGTGAGATGAGGTGATGAGGGAGTTTCACACTTATTTTTTGGCTGTACATCCTAATGTAGGGAAGATCTAGGTGTAGGCTCAGTGTCCCCACCTCTTTTCTTAGTTTTAGATTTTCAGGGATGAAAAGTTTTGAAGAAGGGAATAATATAGAGACTCTACCTTTTTTGTGAAAGACTTTGGAATATTCCTAGGAATATTTTTGGATCCAGGTGCTGAGGAAACATGCGATTATGAGGTATGATGTACCCAAAATTAATTTTATAAAAATATTAAATATATTTTTATTGCGTGAGCACAGTTTTTCAGAAATAATAGAATATCTCATAACTGGAAGCTCAGATTAGAAATATGAGGGTATGGTTGAGTCTGGAATGTGGAGTTTACCATAGGAACGACATAACTTTTGTCAGTGCAGGTCATCTGTAAAGTAACCAAGGACGTAACTATAAATAAAATAATTAAATAAAATTATTTCATTTTTTAATTCTAATCCAAATAACTTATAGACAGAGAATCGGATTGGAAATCTGAGACCACAATTGAGTTCTTAATGTGGTTTTTTTCTTGGTGCAAATTAAAGTTGGTCGGTATAGAATGTTCAGATGATGAAGTTGTTGGAAGATGTGTTTAGTTAAAATAAATATTTTAATTATTTATTTTAAATTAAATGACCTAAACCACTTTCTTCTTCAAATAAGATGCTATGGAAAATCTCCTGGGTTAGCCGCATAAGCCTGGTATCATTGAGAGGATCTTCCACCCCCTTCTCAATTAGAAGATTGAGAACAAACGATGACCGATGATCATATCAAGGTGAACCGATAGGCAGTGGACACAGCAGATCATCTTCATCACTAGAAGATGCATTCTTCACCATCAATCAATCCATAATCAAAGTAGGAATCATAAATTGAGGTTTCTAACACTTTTGATTAAAATATTGAGCATGATCAATTCTCTCTCTTTGATCCGTGTTAATTTGAACACCCTTCACACGTGACCAAGTTTGGAGTTTTGATTATTTTTTGATTTGTTCATCTAACCCCGGTGCCTTGTTCATTATCGCCGACTAAGAATGCTTGGACAGTGATGTTTAAAACTTTGTTATTGGTGATTTACCCCCACATTTATTTGTGTTCTTAATCATTGGACCATGGGGTCACGATTCAACATTTCCAGGGTGGGTTCGAGTGTGATCAAACCCCTAGATTCGTTGCGGTGGCATGAACGACATGCGTGTCAATGATTTGGGGATATATTGATATGAAAGTGGGATGGTGTTTTGTGAATAGATCAGATCAACACTGCGGATGCATGTTTGGGATCAGAGGTGGTTCAATATAGGATTGATAATCCCCATTTTTCCCGTTGATGTGTGATAATGACATGCAGTGTGACGGGATCAATTTTGAGTGAAAGCCGTGCATGAGATTCCATGACGGAGGATGCTTGGCGTTGATGTGACCACGACTGGAATTTTACACTTTACCAACAGTTCAAAACCGTTGGTAAAGGCCTAGAAACCATTGGTATATAGTATACCAACAGTTCCCCCAACCGTGGCCAAGTAAGCCGTGACAATAGGCCTATACCAATGGTTCTATGAAAACCATTGGTATAGGTGTCAAAATAGAAGGTATACCAACGATTTCTACAAACTGTTGGTATATGTGTGTTAAAGTATAACATATACCAATGGTTTGTAAAACCATTGGTATATGTGTGTTACACTCATACCAATGGTTACAACTGTTGGTATAGAGGGGATATGGAAAGCCATAAGTCTATACCAACGGTTTTGTTATAACCGTTGGTATAGGTTTATACCAATGATTATAACAAAACCGTTGGTATAGTTATATTATAGCATCTATACCAATGGTTTAAAACTATTGGTATATAGTTTCTCAATTCCACAGCAGCAGCATGCCCCTCTCCCCTCTCCAGACCCGCAACAATAGCTCCACAACAACACACCTCCCCCTCTCCAGACCTGCACCAACACCAATACAAAATCTCCATCCAAAGTATTAAAAATTTAGAATTCATTCCAAAATTTAGAAATTTAGAAATTCAAATGCAATAACACCCATAAGATAAAAATCCTACATGTTATAGGAAATTCAATAACACCCATAAGAGTATTCCAAATTTAGAATTCATTCCTCACTCAAACCACAACACCAACACACATAAGAGTATTCAAAATTTAGAATTCATTCCTCACTCAAACCACAACACCAATACACACAAGAGAAAAAACCTACATGTTATAGGATGTACATGGGATGTTTAGTCATGGTATTGGGTTGAGTATCTTAAAACCAACATAAAAACTTGGGTAGAGTAGACAAGGATCTTGATACCCATAAGATAGACAATGGTAGTAGTCATGTGCTTAGACCTAGGATGAGTTATCAAGAAGTACATGGGATGTATATATTCCTCTAATGATTATGTATCCATGTATAAATGGTTCCTAATGTGTTAGTGGGAAACATTGGCCAATTTCGACATATGAGATGGGTTATCGGAATAGCCTACATGTTTTTCATAGACTTTTCAATTAGAATAAGGGGGTATGTGGCTAATTATAATTTTCTCTCCTGGGTGTGATTTGGGTAGTAGGTATGAATATTCAATTAATTCTTTGGTATTGGGTTCCCAAAGGGACTTTGGTTTGGTCCTAGAACCCACTGTTTGAGGATGGGATTGAGGTGATCCATGGGGCTATGGTGACACCATATGTATTCCTCACCATTGGGGCATTTTTATGACTTTGAAACTTATTTTTCAAGAATCTATGTGTAGCCTTGTTGACCAATTTGTTATATGTAATGATTGAGAATTCATAGGTTTCATATGAAATCACTATATGATATTTATTTTTTGTATGTTATTGTATAGAATGAACGACCCGTGATTGAGAATTAGAACATGAGTGTTGGTGCATGTTCATGATGGGATGTCGAGACTCATTCCTAATATAATTCATGTTTTTCTATATATACTATGACCCATTGTGTTTCAATATATGAATTGTGAATATTTTCTTCTAATAAAATATGACCATATTTTATTTTTTATCCCTTAATTTCAAGAATCTATGTGTAGCCTCGTGAAGATTTTTCATATGTCAGTTGTTATTTTCAGTTAAAATGTTGTCCATTTCAAACAAAAGTGAGACACTTCAAGTGATACCAGTCACACCATGCCTTTTATTGAGGTGGGGTTGACTCATACCCATCACAAATGATCCATGGATCATTGTGATATAGTATCAACAAAATCCGAATGTGTTTGGTCAGTTTTCTGTATATCGATTGTTATTTTCACTTAAAATGTTGTCCATTTCAAAGAAAAGTGATACACTTTGAGTGGTTCCAGCCACACCGCACCTTATATTGAGGCGGGGTTGACTTGTACACATCAAAAATGACTCATGGATCGTTTTCCTAAAGTTTCAACAGAATCCGAATGCGTTTGGTCGGTTTTCTGTATGTCAATTGTTGTTTTTACTTAAAATGATGTCCATTTTAAACAGAAGAGAGAAATTTTTGAGTGGTGTTGGCCACACCGCACCTCGGATTGAGGTGGGGTTGACTCGTACACATCAAAAATGACCCATGGATCGTTTTCATAAATTATCAACACAATCCGAATGCGTTTTTTTGGTTTTAAGTATGTCGATTGTTGTTTTCACTTAAAATCCTGTCCATTTAAAATAAAAGTGAGATAGTTTGAGTGGTACCGACCACACCGACCCTTGTATTAAGGCGGGGTTGACTCATACACGTCACATATGACCCATGGATCATTTTCCTAAAGTTTCAACAGAATCTAAATGCCTTTGGTCAGTTTTCCGTATGTCAGTTGTTGTATTCACTTAAAATGATTTCCTTTTGAAACAAAAGAGAGACACTTTGAGTGGTTCCAGACACACCGCACCTAGGATTGAGGAAGGGTTGACTCATACATTTCACAAATGACCCATGGATCGTTTTCCTAAAGTATCAACACAATTTGAATGCGTTTGGTCAGTTTTCCATATGTCAATTTTTGTTTTCATTTAAAATGTTGTCCATTTAAAAGAAAAGTGAGACACTTTGAGTGGTGCCGGCCACACCGCACCTCAGATTGAGGCGGGGTTTACTCGTACATATCAAAAATGACCCATAGATCTTTGTTCGAAAGTTTCAACAAAATCCGAATGCATTTGGTCAGTTTTCCGTATGTCAGTTGTTGTTTTTACTTAAAATGATGTCCATTTTAAACAGAAGAGAGACATTTTGAGTGGTGTCGGCCACACCACGCCTCATATTGAGGTGGGGTTGACTCGTACATGTCACAAATGAACCATGGATCAATTTCCTAAAGTATCAACACAATCTGAATGTGTTTGGTCGGTGTTCTGTATGCCAGTTTTTGTTTTCACTTAAAATCCTGTCCATTTCAAATAAAAGTGAGACAGTTTGAGTGGTTCCGGCCACACTGGACCTCGTATTGAGGCGTAGTTGACTTTTACAAATCAAATATGAACCATGGATCATTTTCCTAAAGTTTCAATAGAATTTAATTGCCTTTGGTCAGTTTTTCGTATGTCAGTTATTGTATTCACTTAAAATGATGTCCTTTTGAAACAAAAGAGAGACGCTTTGAGTGGTGCCGGCCACACTACACCTCAGATTGAGGCAGGGTTAACTCTTACATGTCACAAATGACCCATGGATCATTTTCCTAAAGTATCAACACAATCCAAATGAATTTGGTCAATGTTCCGTATGCCAATTGTTGTTTTCACTTAAAATTATATCCATTTCAAATAAAAGTGAGACAGTTTGAGTGGTTCCGGCCACACCGGCCCTCGGATTGAGGTGGGGTTGACTCATACATGTCACATATGACCCATGGATCGTTTTCCTAAAGTTTCAATAGAATCCAAATTCCTTTGGTTAGTTTTCCATATGTTAGTTGTTGTATTTACTTAAAATGATGTCCTTTTGAAACAAAAGAGAGACACTTTGAGTGGTGTCGGCCACACCGCACCTCGGATTAAGGCGGGGTTGACTCATACACATAAAAAAATTAACCATGGATCATTTTCCTAAATTATCAACACAATTTGAATATGTTTGGTTAGTTTTCTATATGCCAGTTATTTTTACTTAAAAGAGTATCCATTTTAAACAAAAGAAAGACACTTTGAGTGGTACCAGCCACACCGTGCCTCAGATTGAGGCGGGGTTGACTCGTACACGTCAAAAATGACCCATGGATCCTTTTACTAAAGTATAAACAGAATCCGAATGCTTTTGGTTGGTTTTCCGTATGCCAGTTGTTGTTTTCACTTAAAATGTTGTCCATTTCAAAGAAAAGTGATACACTTTGAGTGGTGCTGGTGACACCACGCCTCAGATTGAGGCGGGGTTGACTCGTACACCTCAAAAATGACCCATGGATCATTTTCCTAAAGTTTCAATAGAATCCTAATGCATTTGGTTGGTTTTCCGTATGTCATTTTTTGTTTTCACTTAAAATGATATCAATTTTAAACAAAAGAGAGACATTTTTGAGTGGCGTCAGCCACACCACACCTCGGATTGTGGCGGGGTTGACTCATACACATAAAAAATGACCCATGGATCATTTTACTAAAGTATCAAAATAATCCAAATGTGTTTGGTCGGTGTTTTGTATGTCAGTTATTGTTTTCACTTAAAATCCCGTCCATTTCAAATAAAAGTGAGACAATTTGAGTGGTTCCGGCCACACCAGCCCTCCGATTGAGGCAGGGTTGACTCTTACATGTCAAATATTACCCATGGATCGTTGTCCAAAAATTTCAATAGAATCCGAATTCCTTTGGTTAGTTTTCCGTATGTCATTTGTTGTATTCACTTAAAATGATGTCCTTTTGAAACAAAAGAGAGACACTTTGAGTGGTGCCGGCCACACCACACCTCAGATTGAGGTGGGGTTGACTCGTACACATAAAAAATTACCCATGGATCGTTTTCCTAAAGTATAAACACAATCCGAATGTGTTTGGTCAGTTTTCCGTATGCCAGTTGTTTTTACTTAAAAGCATATCCATTTTAAACAAAAGAAAGACACTTTGAGTGGTACCAGACACACCGCGCCTCAGATTGAGGTGGAGTTGACTCATACACATAAAAAATGACCCATGGATCCTTGTCCTAAAGTATCAATAGAATATGAATGCGTTTGGTCAGTTTTCTGTATGCCAGTTGTTGTTTTCACTTAAAATGCTGTCCATTTCAAAGAAAAGTGAGGCACTTTGAGTGGTGCCGGCCACACCGTGCCTCAGATTGAGGCGAGGTTGAATCGTACATGTCACTTGGTCATTTTGAGTTTCGTCAAGTGTGAATTTAAGATCTAGGTGAGTCTAATAATCTCCTTGATTCCTCTTTTCGATTAGGGTTTGCACTCTTCTCTCATCTTCTTCCGAAGCTCTAAAACCCTCTTTTCCGTTGGGATTTAGGGTGAATCTTGAAGAGAGATTAGATTGAGATCTGGGGTCCAGGGATGAGGGTTAGGGGGGCTGTCTGTGAGGCTATCCAGAGGGCTGTACAGGGTCCATGAAGGATGGTGGGGGGGGGGGGTTGTCCGGGGGGCTGTCCGAGGTCCAGGGAGGAGGGTGGGGGGGGGGGGCTGTCCAGGGTCCAGGGAGGAGGGTTGGGGGGGGGGGCTGTCTGGGGGGATGTATGGGGTCCAGGGAGGAGGGTGGGGGGCTGTCCAGGGTCCACAGAGGAGGGTGGGTAATGTATCTAAAACTCTATCTAGGTATCATACATCAAATTCTGACAGGATTGCAAACCGCCGCGGGGTGTCGTCCTAGAGTAGGGCTAAATCATGACATTACCGTGGCGTGACTGCAGCATGACTACGGTGTGACTGATTTGTGATCGCAGCGTGACCACGACATGACCACGGTGTGTTGTCCCGGTCCAGTAACATCCGCAGGGCAGCATCTTCTGGCCAGGATTCCAAATAAATCCTATGTAGTTGTCCTTCATATTATAGAAATTGATCTTATGTTATAAAAACAGACTCTTGATTCGGGGTTGTGGTATGATAAAGATATATATTTTATATTAATTGTTTTTAAAAGTGGTACTAGGTAGTTGAAACTACTGATTGAGAGTCAAATTATCACACCCTAAACTATCACTTTGAGTTTTCATAGACAGCGCACCTCCGTTGGAGGGGTTTTATTATAAAAAAATGTCTTTTTTTATCAAATGAAACAATTATATTAAAGAAAAATTATTCAAGATATGCAATTCAATATAATTAAGCAGAATTAAGAAAGAATATAAATTCAATTTAATACATTCTTAAATTAAAGAGGCTATGAGATGGACTATACCTCAAGGGGTGTCTCCCATGGGTGTCTTGTGGTGTGTAGTGTCTATATATGATTTTTGTGGTGCTTATGTATTGTGGGAAATTTTTATTGCATGGTCAGTTTAATAAATAAATTAGTCAATTAGAAAATACACCCATATTCAATATAGATATACCCACTTTTGATAGAGAATACCATCCAAATAACCAACTCGGAAATCTGAGACCAACATTTTACTTTACCAATTCCAATTACATAATATATACAGCACCAACTTATGTTTTATGAACCAATAAATTAAAGGGAAAGAAACTCCTCACAATAAACCATAAAATCTCATATAGAATCACTCACCTCCAAACTATTATAACATCATTAGGCTTCCATATTTGGTCAAAAATAAAGAGTTATACTGAATTCAAAAATATCCATACCAGAGTGAAAAACTAGGTTAAAAAATAAAGAGTTATACATAATTCAAAAATGTAATGGATCAATCTGCCCCGGATCACCATCACCATCACCACATTCATCATCATCCTCATCCTTACCGCCATCTCTATCCTCGTCGTCATCCTCGTCATCGTCCCCATGCTCATCCTCGACCCCATCCTCGCCCTCAACCCCATCCCCACCCTCGGCCCCATCCTCACCCTCGTCCTTATCCTCATCCTCACCCTCATCCTCTTCAGCATCCTCGTCATCACCAGGAATGTCATCATCTCTAACGCCACTAGAACAAGTGAGGATACCTTTCCCTCATAGCATTTTCAGATTCCCATGTTGCTTCTTCAACCATGTGGTTTCTCTACAAAACCTTAACCTAGTGAATTACCTTATTCTACAATACTTTCTCTCTATAATCAATAATTTAAATAGGCTTTTACTCATAAGAAAGGTTCTTTTCCATCTAAACTACTTCTGGGATCAAAACATGATATGAATCTGGAACATACTTTATTAACATTGAAATATGAAAAACATTTTGTACCTAAGATAAACTCAGAGGAAAAGCCACTCATTAGGCAACTAGTCCAAATTTCATTAGAATTTTATAAGGTCCAATGAACCATGGACTTAGCTTTTCTTTATTTCCAAAACGTATAACACTTTTACAAGGAAATATTTTAAGGAAAACATGATCACATTCCTCAAAGTAAAATTCATTCCTCCTGTTATCTGCATAACTTTTCTACCTTCTCTGAGCTATCCTCATGTGTTGGTGGATCATCTTCAATTTATCATCCACTTTATCTAATAATTATGGTCCCATCAACTTCCTTTCCTTGACTTTATCCCAAAATACTAGAGTTAAACACCACTTTCTATATAATTCCTTAAAAGGTGCCATCTGTATACTCGAATGAGAACTGTTATTATAAGAAAACTCAACTTAAGAAAGATGCTTATCCCAAATTACCTGGTAATCCTTTGAACAAGCTTGAAGCATTTACTACAAGGTCTGAATTGTTTTCTTAGTCTTTCCAACAAATTGAGGATGAAAACCAATACAGAAATTTAATTCTATTCCCAATGACTTCTAAAGGCCTTTCCAAAAGTTAGAAGTGAACCCGAGATCATGATAAGATACAATAGAGTAAGGAACTCTATGTAACCTCAAAATATATTTGAGGTACAGTCGAGAAATCTGATCTAAATACATAATATATCTAATAGGAAGGAAATGTGAAGATTTAGTTAGACAATCAACAATAACCCAAATCACATTGTTACCTTAAGAAGTCTTTAGAAGTACCACCATGAAGTCCATGAATATATTTTTCCAGTTCCAATCTAGAATTAGAAAAGACTGAAGCATCCCCTTTGGTAGTTATCACTCTCATTTAACCTATTGACAAGTCAAACATTTCATGGTAAAATCAGGAATATCTCTTTTCATTCCATCCCACTAGTAATACCCCCGAAGGTCTCTGTACATCTTAGTGCTACCAGGATGAACTAGAAACAGAGAACTATGAACTTCACTTAACAATTATTTCTTCAGTTGGGAATCACAAAACACACATAATCTCTTTACAAATCTCAACACACAATATTTATCAACATTAAATTCATGCATCTTACCTTCCTTAAACAATTATACCATTTTTTATAACCCAAGGTCTTCCTTCTGCACTTGATTAAGTCTTTTTGAGAGAGACGACTGCACTGACACCTGAAACAAAGAAGAGGAATTTCTTGCACCAAAAAATTCCAAGAAAAAATCCACAAAATCATAAACCAAGGGGTGATGTTCCAAATGTAACATGGTTAATGATGCTTGATGTTTTCTATTCAAGGAAGCTTACACTTTGTTTGCCTTTTTAGGATGGTAATTGATCATGTAATCATAATCTTTTATTAGTTACAACCATATTCTCTGCCTCATGTTCAATTCCTTTTGAGTATATATATAATTCAAAATTTTATTTTTAGTATATATTTCATATTTGGATCCATATAAATGATGTCTCCAAATTTTTAAATCAAAAACCACAACTTCTAATTCCAGATCATATGTGGAATAATTTAACTCATGTGGTTTCAGTTGTCTTGAAGTATAAGAAATTACATGATTATTCTGCATCAGAACAGAACCAAGTGCCTTCAATGAAGCATCACTGTAGATGAAAAACTCACAATTTCTAAAAGGTAGATCCAATATTATATCATTCACCAATCTTATCTTCAGTTCTTGAAAAAAACATTACATTCTTCTATACAAATAAATTTAACCCCTTTTTGTGTTAATATAGTTAGAGGGATAGATAACCATGCAAAGTTTTTAACAAACTGTCGATAATAACCCGGTAATCCAAGAAAAATACAAATCTCTGTAACATTTGTAGGTCTTTTCCATTCATCAACCACTTTTGTTTTATCGGGATAAACAATTATACCATACTTATTTATAATGTTTCCAAGAAAAGAAATCTATTACAATAAAAAATAACATTTTCTAAATTTCCCTTATAGCTTCTTTTCTTTAAGTGTTTGCAAAAAAATCCTTAGATATTTTTCATGATCCTCATAAATTTTTGAATAAACCAAAATATCATCGATAAAAAAAACAAAAAAATTATCCAAAAATTCTTGAAAGATTATATTCATAGCATCCATAAATACAACAGGGGAATTTTTCAAGCCAGAGGTCATAACATCAAATTTATAATGACCATATATAGTTTGGAACACTATTTTAGAAATTTCATCCTCCTTCACCTTCAGCTGATGGTACCTGGATCTCAAGTCAATCTTAGAGAAATAATGAGATACCTAGAGCTGATCAAACAAGTCATCAATATGAGGTAGTGAATAATTAGTCCTAATAGTAATGTTATTAAAATATCTAAATCAATGCAAAGCCTCATGGAACCATATTTCTTTTTAACAAAAAATAGGATCACCCCATGGTGATTTGCTAGGATGAATTAATCCTTTATCAAGAAACTCCTGCAAATGATTTTTAAATTCTAGAAGTTCCAATTGATCCATTAGATAAGGGGGTTTTGAGATTATCTTAGAATCAAGAGATAATTAAATAGTAAATTTAACTTCCCGACCAGGTATAACACTGGGTAGATCATCAGGAAAAATATTCTGCTATTCATTTACCACTAACACATGATTAATCCGATCAGTTCCCTTGTTTTCAAAAATATGTGCAAGATAAATTTCATTTATATATTTTGACAATTTCTTAGCTTCCTGATATGTTATGAATGGTATGGATTCATTCTTATATACAAACTGAAACTCTATTTGAAAAAAATTTCCTTAGTAGCTCCAAAATCAATCTTAGCATGATAAACAAAAAGCCAATCCATACCCAGAATAACATCAAACTCTGCTAAGGGAAAAAACAATGTTTTTAAGTAATGTTTTTGCACAATCAACAACTGGAAGATTCTTATAATTTCTTTTTTTACTTTAATATCCCCAGAGTGTTTTAACCAAAAGTTCTAATATCATTTATTGAGGTGAAATTTCCAATTTACCAGAAATTTTCTTAGAAATAAAGGAATGTGTATACTCCGTATCAAATAAGACATTAGCAAAATCTGAGTAAACAAACAATATACCTGATACCACTTCATTGGATGTCCCAACATCTGATAATATAGTTAGAAAGGATTTTACTGCACCATTATAATTATAATATGGCTACTTTCCATCATTCAGATCTTTCTTTGGATAGGTATTTGCATAATTCCCCATCTCACCACATTTAAAGCACTTTACTATTTTCTTATCAAAATTAAACTTAATATCATTTTCATTACAATCTTAGGCCATATTTCAAAACTTACCACATCAAAAACACTTCCTAGATTTATAAGGCATTCCTGAGGGTGATTTTTACCACACTTTCCACAAAATGGAAATTGAATTTTCTTACCTTCAGATTTATTTGATTGATTCTTACCCATTGTTTTCCATATGGACCTTTTCTTCTACTTGTTGTCAAAGTACACATAATCATCCAGAAAATCCATTTCTACCCTCTTAGGGCATCGAAAAATCTTCTCATAACTTTTTAATTCTCGGGAGGCCAATTCCCTTCAGTATCTTAGATTCAATCCTGAGTAAAAATGATTGATTTTACTATTAAGATCTTGAATAAGATTTAGAGCGTACCTTGCCAATAGAGTGGAATTTTCTTTATAAATGGACACTGAATTTTCCTACTTTTGTTTTAATTCAAGGAATTTATATTCCATACTAAGTCGATCCACCTTAGGAAAATATTTTTCAAGGAAAATATTCTTAAATTCATCCTATTCCAAGGTTTCAATCTCCTCCCTATCTCTGATATTATTGACCATTGACCACTACTGGTAAACTTCACCTTTAAAATGATAAATATAAAGACTAAAATTTTGATTATCTGAACACACCATGATACAAAATATATTTTCAATAACTTTAATCCACCTTTCATCCACTATTGGTTCATAAGATCCACTGAAAGAAAGAGGGTGCTGCCTCATAAAATGTTCCACTATCGTCATGTTTCTTTGTGGAAGCTCTGGTTGTTCTCATGCATGGATTCTGCCACCATTTATAGACCATGTAAACTGATACATTACTATTA
This sequence comes from Viscum album, assembly GCA_963277665.1. NCBI lineage: Eukaryota > Viridiplantae > Streptophyta > Magnoliopsida > Santalales > Viscaceae > Viscum > Viscum album. Next base: position 1,818,811,804 of record OY728156.1, read on the forward strand.
AAAAATGATCAATTTCAATTCCCACCATTCCAGGTTACGAACTTAGAAATATTTCATCTTCTCTGTGCCTTCCAACTTCAGCTTCCCTGTTTATTCTTTGGAAAAAAAATTCTGAACATACATATCTTAGATGAAGCAACATGGTAATATTCAAATTCTATATCATTTAAATACAACCATAAGGTAAAAATAATTTATGGTTTTATATTAACACCATCCTAACCCAAAAGTTTATCTAAATAATGCTATGATACCAACTATAAGGACCCGACCTTAAACATTACACAATCTAGTTAATTAAACTAGAATTCACTTTATTACATTCCAAAAGATATTTTCAGTTTATAGTTTTAGAGAATTAGGACATAATTTATACATATCAACCCACAAGCATAAAAATAGGGTACTAATAAAACAATATCAATTTTTTTTCATAAAACAGAAGTTTTTACTAAAATATGAATTCTTCCATGAAAAATCTTCACAAAATTCGTCTTGGCTTTTTCTTTTACCTATCCTTATAACCCTGTGAAAAATATTTTAAAACTTGGGATGAGTACAAAAATATTTGTAAGGGACATAAAAATAAAATAACCTTTAGTCCATGAATACTTGTAAACATATGAAATTATTTTCACAAAGACACACTTCTCACTCATAAAGTGTCATATACTTACTTTGTGAAAACAATAGATTTCCATAAAACATAGAGACATAAATAAAACCATAAAGGTAACTTGGGGTATTAATTACTTAAGATTGTAAAACTCATGGCTACCATGTTATTTTTAATCCTCACTACTACCTTATAATATAACCCTCATGACTACCTTATGGTGTAACCATCATAGTTACACTTGAATAGCCATACAGTTGACCTCCAACATAAACATACCCAATGCATTGGAGGAAGATCTAGGTCTCACCCTTCATCATAAAAAATTCTAAAAAACCATAAAGTAATCCTAAAACATGAATACTTGAATCATAAAAGCATTCCTTTTGAATTTTGTAAAAAAAATTTTTTAAAGAGGATTTGTAAAGAAAAATCCCTTATATAAAACCTAAAAAAATATCCATTTTTGAAATCAATTAAGACTAATTTGGAAATATCAATTTTATAAAATTATTTTCCATATAAATACATTAATAATTTTTTTTGAATACTTGGTCCTAAAATATAAATATTTAGAAGAATAAATCATTAAAACATTTTAAACAATGTTTTAGTTAAAGAGTCCCTTACCTCAGGTTCATCTTACTTAAAAAATATTCAAACCTCTTGTATATTAGTTTAAAGAGTGTTATTAATATTTTAAAAAATTATATTCAGATCTATAATAACTTATATGATCTTTTAATAACAACTTTCCACCCATTTATTAATATTATTTTGTTATTTCTATTGTTTCAGGTGCGTTCTTTTCATGGTTTCCATGGTTGGTTCATTTTGAATTCTCTTGTCAACTGGAAGAGATAATATAAAAGTGTAATGAAATAGTATTAACATATTTATAGAATATTAAATTATATCATATATCATTTTTTAATATGAGTATGATTCATTAGATAAATCATTAATGAAAATGAGTTAATTTATTTTGGTGGTTTTTACGATCATCATGAACTTATATCATCTTATTTAATATAATGCTTATATATTGGTTCCAGAACATTATATAACTTATAATATGTATAATAAAATATTTTTAACCATAATAATGGTTTTATGACTAGAATTTAAGGCAGTAAATGAAAATGAAAATTTGTCATCCACAAAGGCGGTAAATCGACACGTCACACACGATGCTTTCATTTTCTAGAATAAGAAGAGGAGATGAGAAGTTTGATGATAGATATTACATTAAGGACCTTGGTTTTGGACCTTTGGTGAGACCAATAGGTCTTGGATGTGGGGAAGGGGATTTGAAAAAAATTAAACAAGCTATAAGGTTTTTAGGTGTGAAGAGAAGAGGTGGTAGGGGTGATATATATAGGGGAGGGGAGGAGAGTTTTCGCATAATTTTATTAATTAGTTTATTATTTTGGCTTAAGACTATAAATATTGTGATAATTATTACTAAATATGTTAAAATTATTAACGTGACTTTGATATTATAGTGATTACATCAGTAATGACTCAAGTAATAGTGTATTTAACTTATAATGTATACCATAAATTACCATATTTTACTATTCACAAAAAATTCATGTATTTTATAAAAATCCCAAAAAATTGACACTAACCATTTTAAATGTGTAAAATTAAAAAATGAACTCCATTTTATGAAAATAATTTTCTAAATATGATTTTTTAATTAAAATCATCTATGGTTAGTTCATTTTGGATTCTCTTGTCAAATGGAAGAGAGACTCCAGAAGTGAAATGAAATGGTGTTAACATATTTACAGAATCTTAAATGATATCATATATCATTTTTATATAAGGATGATTCATTAGATAAATCATTAATGAAAATTATTTAATTTATTTTGGCATTTTTTACGATCATCACGAACTTATATCATCTTATTCAATATCATGTTTATATATTGGTTCTAGAACATTATATAACTTATAATATCTATAATAAAATATTTTTTAACCATAATAATGGTTTTATGACTAGAATTGAAGGTGGTAAAGGAAAATGAAAATTTGTTATCCACGAAGGCGTTAAATCGACATGTCACAGACGATGCTTTCATTTTCTAGAATAAGAATAGGAGAGGAGTGGCTTGATGATTTATATTAAATTAACACAATAACATTTCAATATATGTAATATAATGGAGTAATAATGTCACTTGGATTAGGTTAGGTGAGGAGAGAATAAGAAAATATAAGAAATTGAAAAGAAAATAAAAGAAAATAAAGGTGGATTTTACCTCTTGAATTCTCCTCCTTGAAAACCTCCTTAAGACCCTTGGTTTTTGGCCCTTTAGTGAGACTAGTAGGTCTTGGATGTGGGGAAGGGTATTGGGAAGTGAATTTTAAATAAATTAGACAAGCCACAAAGTTTTGATGTGTGAGTAGAAGAGGTGGAAAGGGGTTGTATTTATAGGGGAGGAGAGGAGAGTTTTCTCATAATTTTACTCATTAGTTTATTATTTTGGATGAATACTATGAACAATGTGATCATTATCACTAAATATATTAAAATAATGAATGTTATTTTTATACTATAGTGATTACATTAGAAATGACTCAAGTAATATTGTATTTAACTTATAATGTATATATACTATAAATTACCGTATTTTACTATTCACTAAAAAATTCAAGTATTTTAGAAAAATCCCAAAAATTAAACCTAACCATTTTTAATTGTGTAAAATTAAAAAATGAACTATATTATATGAAAATAATTTTCTAAATATGAATTTTTTAATTAAAATCATCATTTATTAAAAAATATTGATTTTAAAATTATAACTGATTTTATGACACTTTGAAAAATTAAATAAGGTCTCATAAAATTATTTTATAATAATAAGACAAAAAAATATTAATTTATTAATATATTTTATAAAAATATATTTTCTTTTAAATCATTATGTTAATTATAAAATTTTAATTAAATATTTATGACTTACAAAAATACCAACACTTAATTTATCATTTTAAAAATATTTATTTACTTATTTTATGATATCAATATATATTTATTTCAATTATAAGATACATAAATTTTATTTATAATCTAACATGAAAGGTTTCTATTCTATTAGTATATATTCCTTAATTTCTATAAATACCACTTATTTCAATATACATTTATAATGAATTTAACTATTTAATTCTAGAATGAGAAAAATTATTTTATAAGTACCTAGGTTATTACATTCTCTCCACATTTTGGAAATTTCATCTTCACAATTTTTATTTACTTATTAAATAAGTGAGGAGACCTTTCCCTCATAGAATTTTTAGATTCCCATGTTTCTTCTTCAACCATGTGGCTTCTTGAAAAAACCTTAACCCGGTGAATTACCTATTCCCCAATACTTGCTCTCTACGATCAAGAATCTGATTAGGATTTTCCTCATAAGAAAGTTTCTCTTCCAGCTAAAATACTTTTGGGCTCAAAACATGAGATAAATCTAGAATATACTTTCTTAACATCAAAACATAAAAAACATTGTGTACCTAAGATAAACTTGGAGGCAAATCCCCTCAGTAGGAAACTGTTCCAACTTTCTCCAATATTTCATAAGGTCCAATAAACCATGAAATTAGTTTTAATTTCTTACCAAAACACATAACACATTTCCAAGGAGAGATTTGAAGGAAAACATGATCAACTACCTTGAAATAAAAGTTTTTCCTCCTATTATCTATATAAATTTTCTGCCTGCTCTGAGCTGTCCTCATGTATTTCTTGATTATCTTCACTTTCTCATCCACTCCATATACTAATTATGGTCCCATAAACTTCCTTTCCCATAATTCATCCCAAAATACCAGAGTTCGACACCACTTTCCATACAATGCCTCAAAAGGTGCTATCTGTATACTGGAATAAAACTGTTATTATAAGAAAAACCAACTAAATAAAGTTACTTATTCCAACTTCCCTGATAATCCATTGAAAAAGCTTGAAGCATGTCCTCCAATGTTTGAATTGTTCACTTAGTCTGTCCATCAGATTGAGGATGAAAAATAGTGATGAAATTTAATTCTCTTCATAATTACTTCTGAAGGAATTTCCAAAAGTTAGAAGTGAATCTGGGATTATGGTCATATAAAATAGAGAGAGAAACTCCATGTAACCTCACAATATCTTTGAGGTATATTCAAGAAAGTTGATCTAAAGACATAATATCTCTAATAGGAAAGAAATTTGAAGATTTATTTAGTCGATCAACAATAACCCAAATCACATTATTACATAACCCAAATCACATTATTACCTTGAGATATCTTTAGTATTCAAACTACAACGTCCTTGGATATATTTTTGCATTTCCACTCTAGCTCTAGAAAAGGATGAAGCACCCCCTTTGACAGTTTTCTCTCTACTTTAACCTATTCACAAGTCTAACATTTCATGGTTAAATTGGAAATGTATCTTTTCATTTCATCCCTCTAGTAATACTCCTAAAGGTTTCTATATATCTTAGTGCTGCTATGATTAATTGAAAACATAGAACTATGAGCTTTACTTAACAATTATTTCTTTAACTGGGAATCAAAATTCACACATAATATCTTTCCAAATGTCAAGACACAATATTTATCAATATTAAATTCAGGAAACTTACCTTACTTAACCAATTATACCTTTTTCTGTAACCCACAGTCTTCCTTTTGCACCTTAATTCTTTCTGAGAGAGACGACTGCACAGACACCTAAAACAAAGCACATAAATTTGTTGCACCAACAACTTCCAAGACAAAATTCATCAAATCATAAACCAAGGGGCCATGTTACAAATGTAACATGGTTAATAATTCATGATGTTTTTGACTCAAGGCATCTGCCACTTTGTTTTCTTTTCCAGGATGGTAATTGATTAGGCAATCATAATCCTTTATCATTTCCATCTATCTTATTCATCTCATGTTCAATTAATTTTGAGTAAATATATACTTCAAACTTTTATGGTCAATATATATTTCAAATTTGGATCCATATAAATGATTTTTCATAATTTTTAAATAAAAAACTATAGCTTATAATTCCAGATCATGTGTGGGATAATTTAACTCATGAGGTTTCAGTTGTCTTGAAGAATAAGCAATTAACTGATAAACCAGAATATCATTAATAAAAACAAAAACAAACTTATCCAAAAATTCATGGAAGATTCTATTCATAGGATCAATAAATATAGTAGGGGATTTTTTCAAGACAAATGGCATAACAACCAACTCATAATTCCCATATCTAGTTCGGAATTCTGTTTTCGGAATGTTATCCTCCTTCACCTTCAGCTGAAGGTACCCAAATCTCAAGTCAATCTTGGAGAAATACTGAGCTACCTAGAGCTAATCAAAAAAGTCATCGATATGAGGAAGAAGATACTTATTCTTAATAGTAATGTTATTAAAATCTCTATAATCAATGAAAATTCACATGAAACCATCTTTCCTTTTTTTTAAAAAGGAGAACCCTATGGTGAAGTGCTTAGACTAATGAAGCCTTTATCAAGAAACTCTTGTAGCTTCTTTTTCAATTCTAGAAGATACACTTGAGCCATTTGATAAATAGTTTTGAGATTATCTTAGCATCAGGAGCTAATTCAATAGTAAATTCAACTTTCCAATTAGGTATAACACTGGGGAACTCATCAGAAAAAACATACTGGTTTTCATTTACCACTGAGTATCATTAATATGAAAAGTTACCTTGTTTTCAACAATAGGTATAAGATAACTTTCATTTCCATATTTTAATAGTTTCTCAGCTTCCTGATATGTTATCAATGGTATGAGTTTATTCTTGTATAAAAACTGAAACTCTTTCTGAAAAAAATTTCTCTAACTCTACAATAAATCTTAACATGATAAACAAAAAGCCAATCCATACCCAGAATAACATCAAACTCCACTAAGGAAAAAATAGGGTTTATAGGTAATGTCTTCCCACAAAAAACAATAAGAAGATTATTATAATGCATATTTTTCTTTAATATTTTCCTCTGGTTTTTTTACTAAGTTCCAGTTTCATTTATTGAGGTGAAATTTCCAATTTAGTAGCAAAATTATTAGTAATAAAGGAATGTGTAGACCCTGTTTGAAACAAGACAATAGAAAAATATGAGTAAACAAAAAATGTACCTGATACCACTTCATTGGATGGCCCACCATCTACTGACATAGTGGAAAAGGATTTCACCGCACCTTTTTTCTTATAATCTGGCTACTTTCCATTATTCAGATATTTATTTGGATAGGTATTTGTAGAATTCCATATCTCACCACATTTAAAAAACTTTACAATTTTCTTATCAGAATTAAACTTTAGATCATTTTCATTGTAATCTTGGGCCATATGTGAAAACTTACCACATAAAAAACACTTCCTAGATTTGTTAAGTCATTCCCCAGGGTTCTTTTTCCACACTTTCCAAAAACTAGAAACTATATTTTCTTAGCTTTAGATTTATTTGGTTTATTCTTACCCATTTCTTTCCATCTAGACATTTTCTTCTGTTTATTTTTAAAGTACATGTGATCATAAACAAACTCCATTTCTACCCTCTCATCACATTAAACAAGTTTCTCATAACTTTTAAATTCTAGAGAGGCCAATGCCATTCAATATCTTGGATTCAATCCTAATTAAAAATTATTGATTTTACTATCAATATCCCGAATAATATTTAGAGCATACCTTACCAATAGAGTGAAATTTTCTTCATAAATGACCTCTAAATCTTCCTCATTTTGTTTTTATTCAAGGAATATTTTTTCCATCCTAAGTCAGACCACCTTAGGAAAATATTTTTCAAGAAAAAGATTCTTAATTCATCCCATTACAACGTTTAAATATCCTCTTTATCTATGATATTATTGAACATTTACCACCACTGGTCATCTTCACCTTCGAAACGATAAATAGAAACAATAAAATTTTTATTATTTGAACACCCCATGACATCGAATATCTTTTCAAGAACTTTAATCCACCCTTTATCCACCACTGGGTCAGAAGTTCCACTGAAAGTATGAGGGTGTTGTCTCATAAAATGTTCCACTATCATCATGTTCATTTCTATTAGCTCTAGTTGTTCTCTTGAATGGATTCCACCACCATTTATAACCTATGTCAATTGATCCATTACTATCACAAACTACTCGATTCCAATTCCCACCATTCCAGGTTGTGGATTTAGAAAGATATCAACCTCTTTGTGCCTTCCGACTTCAGCTTCCCTGTTTCTTCTATGGAAATCCATTCTGAACAGACATATCTTAGATGAAAAAATATAGTAATCTTAAAATGGTATATCATTTTAACACAACCATAAGGTTAAAATAATTAAATTTCTTACATTCCCAAAGATCTTTTCAGTTTCAAATTTTAGATAATTAGGACATAATTTATACATGTCAACCCAAAAGAATACAAAGAGGGTACTAATAAAACAGTATCCATTTTTTTCATAAAACATAAGTTTTTAATAAAACATGAATTCTTCCATGAAAAATCTTCACAACATTTGGCTTGGATTCTTCTTTTTTTACCCATCCTTATAACCCTATGAAAAACATTTTAAAACTTGGTATAAGCACAAAAATATCAGTGAGGTACATAAAAATAAAAGAACCATTAGTCCATGAATACTTATAAACATATGAAACCATTTTCACAAAGACATACTTATCACCCATAAAGTATCATATACTTACTTTGTGAAAATAAGATATTTCCATATAACATAGAAAACATAAATAAAACCATAAAGGTAACTTGGGGAATTAATTACTTAATATTGTAACCCTCATGGCTACCATATTATTTGTAACCCTCAAGGGTACCTTATGGTGTAACCATCACAGTTACACTTGGAGTAACCATATGGTCAACCTCCTACATAAACATACCCAATGCATCATAGGGAGATATAGGTCTCACCATTCATCATAAAAATTCCCAAGAACCATAAAATAATCATAAAACATGAATACATGCTTCATAAAAATATTATTTTTTAATTTTTTAAAAAATATAAATTTAAAAGAGGATTTTTAAAGAAAAACCCCTTACATAAAACCTGAAAAAATATCAATTTTTGAAAAAAATTGAGAAGAATTTGAAAAATATAAATTTTATAAAATTCAAGTCTATATATGCTATGTACCTCATTATGAATCATATAGGAAATGAGGCGGGGTCACACATAATGTGGTCCTTATACACACTGTGTATTTATTATGAATCATCTACCTCTCGTATCTTCTTCTTTTGGAATCAAATTTTGGCCCATGAGTTGCCTATCCTGAGTGTTTTTCCATGTAGAACTCAATGATGCCCTTCTTAGTGACTTTTGAGATATGATACGAGATGTGCTAAGCATGGAACCTTTTAAGGAATCCCCAATGATAACTGTGATCAGGCAGGATCACCAGAGACTTCTTCTAGAGTGAAACCCCCCATCAGCATGGGCACAGTTCCTCTACAGTTACTTCTGAGTGGAACCCCCTACCGAGTAGGGAATGGGTACTCGATGACCTAGAGTGGAACCCCCTTGTGATACCAAGGCACATGTCCTCAACTATTAGAGTGGAACCCACCATTGGCATGGGCATGGGTCCTATACCTTCTGATTGGAACCCCCATCGGATAGGGCACCAGTCCTTGATGACTAGGGCAGAACCCCCTATTGTACCAAGGAGTGGGTCCCCATGGAACTAGAGTGGAACCCCCCATCGGCGTGGGTGAAGATCCTCTATGACTACTATTAGAGTGAAACCCCCTTGATGCACTAGGGCGTAGGTCCTCTACATTGAGTTTGTGCCTACTCAACTATATGAAATAGTGATGAGATGTGGTTTGACATACCTTTGGACTCATGAGAAAGAGGGACACTTTCCCCACTAACACATGTCCTTATGACGCGACCTAAAACTGTACGGGTGAGTTAGTGCTACCCAAAGTAGATAGTATCAAGATGTGGTGATTGAGTCCCTTATACTTGTGTGTTCAATGAAAATGCATGAGGTGATGGGCATTGTAGATAGACTTACCTTGGAAATGTTGGCTACTCTTCTTCTTGGGATGAGCTGTGAGATGGTGATCCCCTTACTCTATCATTTGGGATTCTTTTACTGATCACACACACACACACAAACACACATCCTCCTTCAGTACCCACTCCTTGGGTTTTTTTACTCCCCTTCTAGGAGAGGAGAAGATGCATAGGTATACCACGTGCTTTCTATGACTAGATTCTCATGGTCGGATAAGTCTACTTTCCTACTATAGGCAGCAAAGACTTGGTGAAGAGTTCATATCCTCACCGTTTCGAGCTCCTTGTGTTTGGATGAGTTTACTTCTACTCCCATGTTGGGTTGAGTTGTACTCTTTTTACCGAACCTTGTTCACTACTTCTTTCCTCTTTAGTGTATCTCTTACTAAACCCATTCACCTTTTCAGGGCATTCTACTAGGTATGTATATACTCACCTCTATATGGCCTATTCCCAACACGTGTCATGTCTTTTGCAGAAAATAGGCAGGTCGATCATGAATTTAGAGGATCTTAGGGATATAGGGTGATTGGACCGTGTACGATGGTCATAGCTTGGGATTTATGAGATGGGATATCTCAACTATTTTACCTTTCCAGTTTTTTTCTTTTTGGGACATCTTTCTTGTTGGGCATGTATTTTCCCCCCTTTTCCTTTCAACATACACTGTTCTACTCTTGTATTACTTAGTGGTTATATACATGAATTGTTATCACCCTTATCATTGAATATTTTGTTTCTTTCCCTATGAACCTTTTCATTGAGTTTTATGTGTGTGTGCATATAGGTACTTAAGCAAAGGCCTTCCTGAGTTTAGTTGTGCCTTCAACGCTTATCGCCACACCCTGGCCTATAGAGGCGGGCTTGGGGTAGTTGTGGCTCAAGCCCTGGCACGGTTCAGGCCGTGACACATTATATAACTTATAATATGTATAATAAAATCTATTTTAACCTTAATAATTATTTTATATCCAGCCTTGAAGGTGGTGAAGGAAAATGAAAATTCATCATCCACGAAGGTGGTAAATTGACATGTCATAGATGATACTTTCATTTTCTAGAATAAGAAGAGAAGAGAAGAGGTTTGATGATGGATATTACATTAAAAAATAAAACTACAATATATATAAGATAATGGATTTATAATGTCACTTGGATGAGGGGAGGTGAGGATAGAATAAGAAAAGAAAATAATTTGAAAATAAAATAAAAGAAAATGAAGGAGGATTTTACCTCTTGAATTCTCCTCCTTGAGAACGTTGTTAAGGCCCTTGGTTTCAGCCTTTTAGTGAGACCAGTAGGTCTTGGATGTGGGGACGAGGATTGGGAAGGAAATTTGGAAGAATTTAAATAAGATACAAGGCTTTGAGGAGTGAGGAGAAGATGTGGCGAGAGCTGGTATTTATAGGAGATGAGAGGGGTGTCTTCTCATTATTTTTTTCATTAGATAATTATTTTGGCTCAAGACTATGAATAGTTTGAGAATTATCACTAAATATATTAAAATAATTAAGGTGAGTTAGAGATTATGGTGATTACATAAACAATTAATCAAGGAATAGTGTATTTAAATTATAATGTATATATATCGTAAATTACCATATTTTACTATTCACAAAAATTCAAGTATTTTAGAAAAATCTCAAAAATTAATCCTAACCATTTTTCTATGTGTATAATTAAAAACTTAATTATATTTTATGAAAATAATTTTATAAATATGATAAATTTAATTTTTAATTAAAATCATCAATTATTAAAAAAATACCGATTTTAAAATTATAACTGATTTTATGACACTTTGAAAAATTAAATAAGGTCTCATAAAATTATCTTATAATCATAATAAAACAAAATATTAATTTATGAATCTATTTTATGATAATATATTTTCTTTTAAATCATTATATTAATTATAAAATTGTAATTAAGTAATTATGACTTACAAAAATAAAAATACTTAATTTATCATTTCCAAAACATTTATTTACTTATTCCATGATATAAATATATTATAATTTCACTTATAATATACATAAATTTTATTTATACTCTCATATGTGGGGTTTCTATTCTATTATTATAGATTTCTTAATTTTTATAAATACCACTTATTTCATTATACATTTATAATGAATTTAACTATTTAATTCCAGAATGAAAAAAAATTATTTTATAAATACCTGGGTTGTTACATTCTCCCCAACTTCTAGAAATTTCATCCTCACAATAATATACATAAATTTTATTTATACTCACATATGTGGGGTTTCTATTCTATTAGTATATATTTCTTAATTTTTATAAATACCACTTATTTCATTATACATTTATAATGAATTTAACTATTTAATTACAGAATGAAAAAGAATTATTTTATAAATACCTGGGTTGTTACATTCTCCCCAACTTCTATAAATTTCATCCTCAAAATTTTTATTTACTTATTAAAAAAGTGAGGATACCTTTCCCTCATAGCATTTTCAGATTCCCATATTGCTTCTTCAACCATGTGGTTTTTAAAAAAACCTTAACCTGGTGAATGAACTTATTCCACAAAACTTACTCTCTATAATAAATAATTTGAATAGAATTTTCCTCATAATAAAGGTTATCTCACAACTAAGCTACTTCTGGGCTCAAAACATGAGATAAATCTGGAACATACTTTCTTAACATCAAAATATGAAAAACATTGTGTACCTGATATAAAATCAAAGGAAAAGACACTCATTAGGAAAATGGTACAACTTTATCCAAGATTTTATAAGGTCTAATGAACCATGGAATTAGATTTCCTTTATTTCCAAAATGTATAACACTTTTCTAAGGAGTGATTTTAAGGAAAAACTGATCACCTACCTCAAAATAAAAGTCTTTCCTCCTATTATCTACATAATATTTTTTTCCTACTCTGAGCTATCGTCATGTGTTACTGGATTATATTCACATTCTTAGCCACTTACTCTTCTAATTATAGTCCCATAAACTTCCTTTCCCTGACTTCATCCCAAAATTATAGAGTTCGACACCACTTTTCATATAATGCCTCAAAATATTCCATCTGTATATTAGAATGAAAACTGTTATTATAAGAAAACTCAACTAAAGAAAGATGCTAATTCCAAATTCCCTAGTAATCCATTGAAAAAGATCAAATCATGTCCTAAAAGGTCTGAATTTTTCACTTAGTCTATCCATCATATTGAAGATAAAAACAAGTACTAAAATTTTATTCTATTCCCAACAACTTCTGACGGCCATTCCAAAAGTTATAAGTGAACCTGAGATCACAATCAAATACTATAGAGAGATAAACTACATGTAACCTCATAATATATTTGAGGTACAATAAAGAAAGTTTATCTAAAGAGATAATATCTCAAATAGGAAGGAAATGTGAATATTTAGTCAACTGACCAACAATAACCCAGATTGCATTATTACCTCAAGAAGTCTTTGGAAGTCCCGCCACGAAGTACATGGATATATTTTTCTATTTCCACTCTAGTACTAGAAAAGGCTGAAGCATCCCATTTTGCAGTTTTTTCTCTGATTTAACCTATTGAAAAGTCAAACATTTTAGGGTAAAATCAATAATATATATTTTCATTCCATCCCACCATTAATATTCCTGAAGGTATTTGTACATCTTAGTGCTTCTAGGATGAACTAAAAATAGAGAACTATGAGCTCCACTTAACAATTCTTTCTTCAGTAGGGAATCACAAGACACACATAATATCTTTTCAAATATAAAGAAAAAATCTTTATCAATATTAATTTCAGGAATCTTACCTTCCTTAACCAATTATACATTTTTCTATAAAACATGATCATCCTTCTGTGTTTTTTTAATTCTTTCTAAGAGAGATGACTGCACTGACACCTGAAACAAAGGAGAGGAATTTCCTGCATTAATAAATTCCAATCCAAAATCCATAAAATCATAAACCAAGGGGTCATGTTCCAAACATAACATGGTTAATGATGCTTGATGTTTTTGATTCAAGGAATCTTCCACTTTGTTTGCTTTTCTTGGATGGAAATTGGTCATGAAATCATAGTATTTTATTACTTCCAACCATCTTCTCTGCCTCATGTTCAATTCATTTTGAGTAAATATATACTTCAAACTTTTATTTTTAGTATATATTTCATATTCTTATCCATATAAATTATGTCTCCAAATTTTTAAATAAAAAACCATAGATGTTAATTCCAGATCATGTGTGGGATAATTTAACTCATAAGGTTTCATTTGTCTTGAAACATAAGCAATTATCTGAGTATTCTACATTATAATGCAACAAATTGCCTTCAATGAAGCATCACTGTAGATGATAAACTCAAAATTTCTTGAAGGAAGATCCAAAATTTAAGCATTCACTAATATTCTCTTTATTTTCTGAAAAAACATCACATTATTCTATCCAAATAAATTTAAACCTTTTTTTGTTAACTTAGTTCATCATCATCATCAAATTTTTATTACAAATAAAAAGGAGAAAGTACAAGGAAAAAGGGTCCGCAAGGGCAGACCAGAGAAAAAGAGAATCATGGGGGCCTAAAATAGTGAAGAATTTTGTGTTAACTTAGTTAGCAGGATAGATAACCATGCAAAGTTTTTAACAAACCATTAGTAATAACCTAGTAATCCAATAAAACTAAAAATATATGTAACATTTTAGGTCTTTTCCATTCATCAAACACTTTTATTTTGGAAAGATCAACTATTATACCATCCTTATTTACAATGTTTCCAAGAAAATAAATCTGTTGCAATAAAAAATCCCATTTTCTAAATTTCCCATATAACTTATTTTTTTTAAGTGTTTGCAACACAATACTTATATGTTTTTTATGACCCTCATAACATTTTGAATAAACAAAAATATCATCAATAAAAACAAAAAAAAACTTATCCAAATATTAATAGAAGATTTTATTCATAACATCCATAAATATGGTAGGGGAATTTTTCAAGATAAATGGAATAAGAAGAAATTCATAATGCCATATCTAGTTCAGAACATAGTTTTTGGAATGTCATCCTCCTTCACCTTTATCTTATGGTACCCATATTTCAAGTCAATCTTGGAGAAATATTGAGTTCCCTGGAGTTGATCAAACAATTCATCGATATGAGGTATCAAATACTTATTCTTAATAGTAATGTTATTAAAAGATCTATAATAAATGCAATGCATCATAGAACAATATTTTTTTTAACAAAAAATAGGAGCACCTCATAGTGAAGTGCTAGGATGAATGAAGCCTTTATAAATTAACTCTTGCAACTGATTTTTCAATTATAGAAGTTCTAATTGAGCCATTTGATAAGGGGGTTTTGATATTATCTTAGAATCAGGAGCTAAGTCAATAGTAAATTCAACTTCTTGATTAGGTATAACACTAGGAAACTCATTAGAAAAAACATCCAGGTATTCATTCACCACTAAAACAAAATTAATTTGAAATATTCCCTTATTTTCAAAAATATGTGCAAGATAAATTTAATTTCTATATTTTAATAGTTTCTTAGTTTTCTGATATGTTATCAATGGTATGGGTTCATTATTATATAAAAAATGAAACTATTTATGAAAAAAAAATCTTCATTAGTAGTTCCAAAATCAATCTTAGCATGATAAATAGAATGAAAATGCATACCCAGAATAACATCAAACTCCACTAAAGAAAAAAACAAGGTTTTCAAGTAATGTCTTTCCACAGATAAAAAATGGAAGATTATTATAATTCCTTTTTTACTTTAATATCCCCCTGGTGTTTTAACCATAAGTTCAAATTTCATTTCTTAAGGTGAAATTTCCAATTTACCAAAAAATTTGATAGAAATAAAGGAATGTGTATACCCCTTATCAAACAAGACATTATAAAAATACGAGTAAACAAACAATGTACCTAATACCACTTCATCAGATGGCCCAACATCTGATGACATAGTCGCAAAGAATTTCACTGCACCTTTCTGATTATAATCTGGATTCTTTCCATCATTTAGATATTTCTTTGGATATGTATATGTATAATTTCCTATATCACCACATTTAAAACACTTTATATTTTTCTTAACAAAATTAAACTTAAGATCATTTTCATTGAAATCTAAGGCCATATGTCTAAACTTACCACATCAAAAAAACTTCCCAGATTTATTAAGGCATTTCTAGGGTTCTTTTTACCACACTTTCCACAAAATGGAATATGATTTTTATTACTTTTATATTTATTTAATATATTCCTACCCATTGATTTCCATCTAGAACTTTTCTTAAACTTGTTTTCAATGTACACATGATCATTAGAAAACTCCATTTCTGTCACGACCCGTCCTCGGGGCCCGTGCTGTGACTACCCCAATCCCGCCTTCCATAGGCCAGGGGCTGGAGACTAGCACCAAAGGCGTAAATCCTGATAAAAAGGGAAGGAATTTCCTTTATATAAGAAAATAAACACCATAGAGTACGCAAGCTGAAGTAAAAACTAAGTAAACTGAGTACAAAAGTAAGTGATGGAAAGTAAATGGGCTAGTATACAAACCCAACTGAAAGTACAATACAACTGAGATAAGAAAGTACAACAGTTGAAAAGTAAAGCAGCAACCACCAAGACATCCTCTGGAACTCCCACCTGAAGGGTGGGTACAGATAGTCTCGTCGGCTCCTCGGGTCCGGCCGTCCACTCCGTGTACGTCCCACCTGATAGTCCACCTTCGTATACCGTCCCGCTCCTCAGGCCTCAACCATGATCAGCGCTGTCCGTCGTCTGTAACCAACATAATGTAGTGCGGGCATAGCCCGTGCAGGGGTGAGTATACGATACTCAGTTGGGACCCCGAGACCCCCGAAGGCCTTCTAGAATCCACAAAGGATAAACCACAAAGGGAAGATACAAATACAAAGTATCAACCAACACTACTTAGGTATATGCTTATACATATACCTAAGTCATCAATTCAAGTTCGGATCCAATTTCTGAGCCCAAGTTCAACCCAGTCTACACAGGAAAGTACAACTCAGTCCACATAGAAGAGTACAACTCAGTCCACACAGGAAAGCAAGACAATCATATCGAAGATAATGATTGAAACTCAAGACTCATCTCACACAGGTATACTACTCACGAAGAGGGGTGAAGATGATTAGATGTAGCCTCTGAATCATCTCCTCTACCAAACCCACGTAGGATCCAAGTACAGAAGTCATCGCTGCCGAACCCACGTAGGATCCAAGTACAGTAACCATCACTACCGAACCTACATAGGATCCAAGTACAGTCATCATCGCTACCAAAACCACAGAGGATCCAAGTACACTCGTCCTCACTGCCGAACCCACGTAGGATCCAAGTACACTCACCATCGTCGTCACAGTCGCAGTCAACTCTAGGGTTCCCGCACACAGCACGCTCGATTCCAAGAGGGTCTACTCCATGAGCCAAGAGGTCGATACATAAACTATCACGAATTCCAGAGTTGATGTATCACAAAGTTCCATCTCGTCAATAGGAACTCAACGCAACAGACGGCGCGTCAATCGGACGCCCGGTCTGAGAGATATCGGCTTTTTCGTCCCAGGGGCCCGATTGGTTTCTAATCTAAAACCAACCCGACCATACTCCATCTGCGTCCAACCCTCGAGTGGATTAAGCCAAAATAACCATCCCACTAAGAGGAATTCAAGGTAATTGATGGCAAATCATTCAGACGTCCGATCGTTTTGTTATAAGCATTTTCGCTCCAAGGGCCCGGTTGGTTTCGGGTTCAAACCAACCCGGTCGTACCCAAAATTCACCGAAACCTCAAGTGTAATATACCAAAACGACCTTATCGATCCAAGGATACCAATTCAACTGACGGTGGGTCGATCGTAGGTTCGTAGCCCAAGATATGGGCGTTTGAACGAACTTAGTCCGAAACTAGGGGGTTTGGGCCCGGTCCGACCCGGCCTAATACCCCATGGGTCGGCCAAACTAGGTCGACCCGACCTGGGTCCAGGTCTGGCCCATTTGGGAATGTCCTGACCCGACCTGGGTCCGGGTCCGGCCCATTTGGGCACGGCCCGGCCCGGCTGGGCGCGACCCGACCCACGGCTGGCGCGGCCTGCGGCCTGGCTCGGAAGCCGGCCGCGGCTCAGCTCGCGGCCGAGCGGGGTGCGAAGGGGGCGCGACCCCCCTTTGTTTTGGAAATGGTGGCCCCCCTGGTGGGGTACTCCCTAGGCAGATCTGGGGGGTTACGCCCCCAGTTTCATCGGAAACGGCCGGCTATAATGGCCGGCCGGTAGTGAGCCGTCGCGGGACCCGCGGGGGTCCCGCCTCCTGGAGCGCCAGTGGACGGTTGTCCGGCCGCCCCTGCTGGGCCGTCGTGGCTTAAGGCTGTGGCTCTTCCTCGACCGACGCGGCGCGACAGCGCCACACACCACTACCGTGGCCCACTCCGGCCGTGGTCCTCTTCGTTCCCGCGCGGTGCAACGACACCACGCCGCCTTCGCCGCAAAGATCAATGAGGATCAACAAGAAAAGGGAAGGAGGATCGGCCATGTTTGTACGGTCCGATTTCCTCCCATTATGATGATAACAAGCGACCAAATTAATCAATGAAGAACGTTAAATTAAACTTGAACAAAGATAACCCCTACCTCGAAGGAAGTTCGTGGTTGTCAAGCGCCACGAACGATGGCGTTGTTTCCATCGTCGTCGGTGTCTCCTCCCTTGTCTCGAAGGAAGAAGAGGATGGAGAAAACTGGAACCACCGAGTCAACATTCTTCGTCAGAGAATTAGCCTTCTTCGTTGAAGAGTGACGTTCTTCGCGGAAGGATGAAGTTCTTTGCGGGAGGATGAAGTTCTTCCAAAGAGAATAGAGCCCTCTCCCAAAATCCTCACACAACAAGACAACAAAATAAAATAAGGACTCCCCTTATTTTATTATTTTTCCACGCATTTTAAAAACTCAAAATTCAAAAAACAAATCACTTAATTAATTAAACATGAGTGTCTAATTAATTATGTGTTAAGTTGGCAAGCTTTAAAGAGGGAGAGAGGGGAGTTACTCAAATAAAGGGGGGATTTAGGGAGTTAGGGAATGTGAAGGGTTGGGATCATGTGGGCCCCACCTCACCTTTATCCTCTCATGGGTAGTTAGTAACTAGTGGGTCCCACCCCAACTCCCACACCTAGGATATAACCACTTAGAATAAAGAATAAAATTTGTACCACAAATTTTATTCACCCTTTTTATTTAATCCACATTTTTTAACAACTCCTCCAAAGCAAACACATCTTCGGTAAAGGTCCTCTTAAGAAATTACCCACGCTGCGGTTCCATCAGTGCCCTATGATTTCAATTCCAAGCACCAGTTCAAAAGATAGAGAAACCTGCTCGTTCGTTCACTGAACGTACCTGAGCTAAACTTCGGAAATTGATTCCGGGCACACCGGGTCTCAGAATCAGGTGCCGTCAGAAACTGCGTATTCATAAAATCCCAAAGAATTTAAGAAAAAAATTTTCCTTGAAATTTACGGGTATTTACATTACTCCCACCTCAGGTATTTACTTCCCCGTAAAGATACATCATAAACTAGGGAAACAAATGAGGGTACTGTGCACGCATCTGAGCCTCCTGCTCCCATATGCTCTCCTGGTGGTTCCCGTGATACCACCTGATGCGCACTAGAGTAATCGACCATCCACATAGGAACCTATCCTATCGATCCTCGATCTCCACCGGAACCTCCGCAAATGTCGCCCCGTCATCGATGTCCAGCTCCCCGTGATCAATGATATGCGTCGGGTCGTGCACGTATCTGCTCAGCTGAGATACATGGAAGACGTCGTGCACCTGGTGTAACTGAGGTGGAAGAGCCAGGCGATAAGCCACCTTGCCTATCCTGCTGAGAACCTGGAATGGTCCGATGAAGCACGAAGATAAATTGCCACCCCGGGCAAATCTCCATAATCCACGTCGAGGTGAGACCCGTAAGAAAACGTGGTCACCATCCTCGAACTCTAGTGGTCTCCGCCTCCTGTCAGCATAGGACTTCTGTCGGCTCTGAGCAGTCCTCATCTGCTCCTGGATGATCTGTACCTTCTCTGTCATGGCCTGGACCATCTCTGGTCCTACAAGTGCTGACTCCCCAGGGTTTTTCCAGCACAAAGGTGATCTTCAAGGTCGGCCGTACAATGCCTCATATGGTTCCATTCCAATGGTGGAGTGGTAACTGTTGTTGTTCACAAACTCCACCAAGGGTAGTTGATCCTCCCAGTTGCGACCAAAGTCAAGGACACATGAACGAAGCATTTCCTCAAGAGTCTGAATGGTCCTCTCAGTCTGACCATCCATCTGAGGGTGAAAGGAGGTGCTCAGGTGTAGCTGCGTCCCAAATGCCTCCTGTAACCTCGTCCAATGCCGGGAAGTAAAGCGATCTTCTCAATCAGAGAAAATAGAGGATGGCACACCCTGAATCCATATGATCTCTTGAACGTAGAGGCATCCCAACATCTCCACTGAGCCCTGCTCTCTGATGGGTAAGAAGTGGGCCGACTTGGTGAGTCGGTCTATGATCATCCAGATGGAGTCGTGTCCTCTGGAAGTACGTGGAAGCCCTATCATGAAATCCATAGATATTCCGTCCCACTTCCACTCCGGAACCTCTAAGGGCTGTACCAAGCCTACTGGTACCTGGTGCTCCGCCTTCACCTACTGGCAGGTGAGGCATCATGAAACAAACTCTGCCACAACCTTCTTCATACCCGACCACCAGTGCTATCGTATAAGATCCCGGTACATCTTTGCTACTCCTAGATGTACCGCCAATGGGGAAGTGTGAAACTCTATCAGAACCTCCTCATGTAATGCAACTGGTACCATGGCATGTCCCCTGAAAAGGATTACATGCTCTCCTCCTACAAAAAATCCATCAGGTTCCTGTCCTGTGGATATCTGTGCACATTGTATCTAACAGTCAACGTCCCCATGCTGTGCCTCTCTAACCCGCTGAAGTAGTGGAGGAGTGACTATGAGTGACTGTAGAAAGGCTTCCCCATATCTATCCATGAAGGATATCTACAATGCGGCTAGCTGCTCCGTCGCCTCTCCAAGTAGCTGGATGCCCGACCTACTGCTGAGAGCATCAGCTACTACGTTCCCCTTCCTAGGAGTATAGACTATCTCAAAGTCATAGTCCTGGAAGAACTCGAGCCATCACCGCTGTCTTAGGTTCAGGTCCTTCTGCGAGAAGATGTACTTGAGACTCTGGTGGTCAGAGTAGACTGTAAAGCGCTCCCACATCAGATAGTGCCACCACATCTTCAAGGCGAAGAACACTACTGCTAACTCCAGGTCATGGGTAGTGTAGTTCTGCTCATGCTAGCTCAACTGTTGTGATCCATAGGCGATCACTACCCACTCCTGCATCAGGACACACTCGAGTTCAGTCCCTGATGCATCACAGTAAACTACGTACCCTACTCCCTCCTCTGGTAGCCTCAAGATGGGTGCACTGGTCAATCTCTGTCTCAACTCCTGGAAGCTCTGCTGACATCTATCTGACCACACAAAGGGTTTCCCCTTCTTCGTCAAAGCTAAAAGTGGTGCTGAAACTCTGGAGAATCCTGGCACAAATCTCCGATAGTACCCAGCCAGACCTAGTAAACTCCGCACCTCCATCATGCTCCTAGGTGGCTCCCAAGCTAGCACTAACTCAATCTTCACAGGATCCACCACAACTCCCGCATCAGAGATGACGTGCCCCAAGAAGTAGACCTCTCGAATCCAGAACTGAAACTTTGAGAGCTTACCATAAAGCTGGTGCTCTCGGAGTGTATCCAGTACAACCTGCAAGTGGTAGGCGTGGTCCTCCTCAGTAGTCGAGTAAATCAATATGTCATCGATGAAGACTATGACAAATCGATCGAGTTAAGGATGGAATATCCTGTTCATGAGACTCATGAACACTGCTGGAGCGTTGGTTACACTGAAAAGAATAACCAAGAACTCATAGTGGCCATACCGACACCTGAAGGACGTCTTCTTCACATCCTCATCTCGAACTCTGAGCTGATGATAGCCTGACCTGAGGTCTATCTTCGAGAACCATCGTGCTCCCTTGAGCTGATCGAAGAGGTCATCAATCCTCGGAAGTGGATACTTATTCTTCACAGTCACCTGATTAAGGTGACAGTAGCTGAAACACAATCGCAAGCTCCCGTCTTCCTTCTTGGAGAACAAAATTGGGGAAGCCCAGGATGAAACACTGGGTCGGATGAATCCCTTTCCCTGCAAGTCCTCCAGCTGTACCCATAGCTCTCGAAGCTCAGCGGGAGCCATCTGATATGCTGGAGTAGATATCGGGGCTGTCCTGGGGTACAGGTCAATATAGAATTCTACATCTATATGAGGAGGTAGTCCTGGAACATCGTTAGGAAAAACGTCCACATACTGATCCACCACAATAGGAAAACTCGGACTCCGCACATCAACTGCTCCTAGGATGAGACTAGCTAACTGATGGGTGATCGGCTGTCCTCTCCTCTGTGTGAGTCCATCCTACACTTCAAGGGCTCCCTTCTCTCCGGTGAAGGTGAACCTACTCCCATCGGTTCGGACACCCCGTACCTTGTGCCTAATACAGTCGATCTGAGCATGAACTGTAGATAACCAATCAATGCCCAAGATGACATCATAAGGCCTTGACGTCGCTACAAGAAGATCCCAGCCGAAGCTCTCGCCTCCTAGAGTAAGCTCACACTGTCAACATCAGTGCGTAATCGTCGAGTCTGCTCCTGTAGGAGTCTCTAGCCGTAAGGATTGAGCCAATGACTCCGTCATAATCTCCGAGCTCCGAACAAGGGCAGTGGCAATGAAAGAATGACTTGATCCTATGTCTATAAGAACTGCAGCAAGGGTGGAGTAGACATAGATAGTACCTCGAATCATCTTAGGTGTGCCGTGGTCATAGGCCTCTACTGCCTGAAGCTGAGCCTGCCTTTGCCCGCCAGCTCCCTGTGGCCGGGGTGGACCTCCTGGTGGTGGTGGTGGTAGAGCCCCGAAACATCATCCACCACCTGCTGCTCAGCCAGCTCCTCTACCTCGTCCGCCTAATCCCTGTGGACCACCACGGTCGAACCTCTACCTCTGCCTGGGTTGTCCCTGAACTGACTACTGCTCCTCTGCATGGCGGGTCAGACAGTCACGAGCCATGTGGCCCTGCCCGCCACATGCATAGCACTGTCTGCCTCTCGTATGACTGGCTCTGCTACGTGTGCCCTGCACCTCCGAACCAATATCCTGAGGTCGCCCACCTGATGGGCTGGTCCGCTTGGACCTCTGCAACATCTGTCTACTGCCGGCTGTAGAAGACTCCACTACGTGCCACCCTACGGTAGGTCTCACTGCTGGTGTAGGCTCAGAAAGAAAGATCTCCACAAGAAGGGCTCGCTCCAGTACTCTTGCCTGCATCGGAATGCTGTGGGAGATCATCAAAGCCCTGATCTCATGCCTCAGTCCCTTCTCGAAGGTCCGGGACTAGAATAATGGGTCCCGTACCATGTCTGTGGAATAGAACGAGAGGTCAGTAAATCTCACTGAGTACTGAGCTACTGTCATGCTGCCCTGCCGCATCTGTAGTAACTCCTGAATGTGCACCGCACGGAGGGTGGCTGGAATGAACTCCGAGCGAAAGAGGCTCTCGAAGTCCGTCCAAAGCAGTGATGCCTCATCATGCACCTGGAGCATCAGGCTCCACCATCTACCTACTGCTACGTGAAGGAGACTTGCCGCAAGGATCACCATGAGGTCAACTGGTGTCTCTACTAATCTGAAGACTCAGACAACATCCTCCAGCCAATCCTCGGCTGCCTGAGGGTCCATCTCCCTGTGGAACCTGGGCAATCTCTGATGCTGAAACTTGTGCAGTGCACTCAGGCGACATTCACTCTTAGCTACTAGGGCTGGTGGCATCAGTGGCTCAGCGGGTAGAGGTACCGCCGGTTCCTCTGCTGTAATGGGGCCCTGCACCGAGGCCTCGTCGCTCGGTGGGCTGCCATCTCGCACAAAGATCAGAACCCTAACTGGCTGCCATTGTGGGGCCATCCTGAAAAAAAACAGGTGTGCCATGGTTAATATAGTATACCTGGTGAGCTGACACAAAGTAATCACAAAGAAAACTTTTGAAACACACATTCAATCAATGTTTTCATTCATTGAGTCGGAAATCAGAAGTCAGGGTCCTGGTGTATGGATACGTCAGCCGCCGTACCAACACTGGACTCCCTGGACTGATAACCACACTCAATACCCTTAACACTATTGCTTAACATAGAAGAAATTATCAGATTCCTAAGTTCTGCGGTAGAACCGAACTCCTCTGATAACAATTTGTCACAACCTGTCCTCGGGGCCCGTGCCGTGACTACCAAAAGCCCGCCTTCCGTAGGCCAGGGGCTGGCGACTAGCACTAAAGACATAAATCCCAATAAAAAGGGAAGGCATTGCCTTTATATAAGAAAAAAAACACCACAGAGTACGCAAGCTGAAGTAAACAATAAGTAAACTGAGTACAAAAGTAAGTGATGGAAAGTAAATGGGCCAGTATACAAACCCAACTGAAAGTACAGTACAACTGAGATAATAAAGTACAACAGCTAAAAAGTAAAGAAGTAACCACCAAGAAGTCCTCCAGAACTCCCACCTGAAGGGTGGGTATAGATAGTCTCATTGGCTCCTCGGGTCTGTCCGTCTACTCCGTGTACGTCCCACCTGATAGTCCACCTTCGTATACCGTCCCGCTCCTCAGGCCTCAACCACGATCAGCGCTGTCCGTCGTCTGAAACCAACACAACATAGTGCAGGAATAGCCCGTGAAGTGGTGAGTATATGATACTTAGTAGGGACACCGAGACCCCCGAAGGCCTCCCATAATCCACAAAGGATAAACCACAAAGGAAAGATACAAATACAAAGTATCAACCAACACTACTTAGGTATATGCCCATACATATACCTAAGTCATCAATTCCAGTTTGGCTCTAACTTCCGAGCCCAAGTTCAACCCAGTCCACACAAGAAAGTACAACTCAGTCCACACAGGAGAGTACAACTCAGTCCACACAGGAAAGAAAGACAATCATATCGAAGATAATGATTGAAATTCAAGACTCAGCTCACACAGGTATACTACTCACAAAGAGGGGTGGAGATGATTTGATGTAGCCTTTGAATCATCTCCTCTGTCGAACCCATGTAGGATAAAAGTACAGAAGTCATCGCTACCAAACCCACATAGGATCCAAGTATAGTTTTCATCACTGCCGAACCCATGGACGATCCAAGTACAGTCGTCCTCACTGTTGAACCCACGTTGGATCCAAGTACAGTCGCCATCGTCGTCACAGTCGCAGCCAGCTCTAGGGTTCCCGCACACAACATGCTCGATTCGGAGAGGGTCTGCTCCACGAGCCAAGGGGTCGATACATAAAATATCATGAAGTCCAGAGTTGATGTATCACAAAGTTCCGTCTCGTCAATAGGAACTCAATGCAACAGACGGTGCGTCAATCGGACGCCCGGTCTGAGAGATATTGGCCTTTTCATCCCAGGGGCCCGGTTGGTTTCTATGATAAAACCAAACCCGACCATAATCCAGTTGCATCCAAACCTTGAGTGGGGTAATCCAAAATAAACGTCTCAGTAATAGGAATTCAACGTAATTGACGGCATGCCATTCGGACGTCCGGTCGTTATGTTATAAGCGTTTCCGCTCCAAGGGCCTGGTTTGTTTCAGGTTCGAACCAACTCAGTCATACCCAAACTTCACCGAAACCTCAAGTGTAATATACTGAAACGACCATCCCAATCCAAGGATCCCAATTCAACTGATAGTGCATCGATCGAAGGTCCGTAGCCCAAGATATGGGTGTTTGAACGAACCTGGTCCGAAACTAGGGGTTTGGGGCCCGTCCGACCCAGCCCAATACCCCCTGGGTCGGCTGAACCGGGACGAACCGACCTTGGTCTTGGTCTGGCCTGTGGAAGGGAGTGACCCGGCCCGCGGAAGGGCACGGACTAGCTCGCGGTTGGCACGGCCTATGGCCCAGCTCGGAAGCCGGCCGCGGCTCGGCTCGCGGCCGAGCGGGGTGCGAAGGGGGCGCGACCCCCCTTTGTTTTGGAAACGACAGACCCCTGGTGGGGTCTGCTCTAGGAAGATCCGGGGGGTTACGCGCCCCGGTTTCATCAGAAACGGCCGGCCAGTAGTGAGACGCCGCGGGACCCGCGGGGGTCACGCCTCCTGGAGCACCGACGACCGGTTGACCGACCGCCCCTGCTGGACTGCCGCTGCCTAAGGCCGTGGCTCTTCCTCGATCGGCGCGGATCGACGGCACCACACCCCTCCACTGTGGCCCGCTCCAGCCGCGACCTCCCTTGGTTTCTCCAGCGCGGCGCAATGGCGCCGCGCACCACCGCCGCGGCCCGCTCTAGCCGCGGTACCTTTGGCCCCACCAGTGTGGCATGACGGCGCCGCGCACCACCACCGCGGCCCGCTCCGGCCGCGGTCCTCTTCGTTCCCGCACCGTGCTACGACACTGCGCCACCTTCGCCACAAAGATCAATGAGGATCAACAAGAAAAAGGGGAGGAGGATCGACCGTGTTTGTGCGATCCGATCTCCTCCCGTTATGATGATAACAAGTGGCCAAATTAATCAACGAAGAATGTTAAATTAAACATGAAAGAAGATAAACCCTACCTCGAAGGAAGTTCGTGGTTGTCAAGCACTGCAGACGATGGTGTCATTTCCATCATCATCGGTGTCTCCTCCCTTGTTGCGGAGGAAGAAGAGGATGGAGAAAACCAGAACCGCTGAGTCAACGTTCTTCGTCGGAGAATTGGTGTTCTTCGTTGAAGAGTGAAGTTCTTCGCGAAAGAATGAAGTTCTTCATGGGAGGATGAAGTTCTTCCAAAGAGAATAGAGATCTCTCCCAAAATCCTCACACAACAAGCCAACAAAATAAAATAATGCCTCCCCTTATTTTATTATTTTTCCATGCATTTCAAAAACTAAAAATTCAAAAACAAATCACTTAATTAATTAAACATGTGTTGTCTAATTAATTATGTGTTAAGTTGGTAAGATTTAAACAGGGAGAGAGGGGAGTTACTCAAATAAAGGGGGGAGTTAGGAGTTAGGGAATGTGAAGGGTTAGGCTCGTGTGGGCCCCACCTCACCTTTATCCTCTCATGGTTAGTTAGTAACTAGTGGGTCCTAACCCGACTCCCACACCTAGGATATAACCACTTAGAATAAAGAATAAATTTTTTACCACAAATTTTATTCACCCTTTTTATTTAATCCACATTTTTTAACAACTCCTCCAAAGAAAAAGCATCTTCCGTAAAGGTTCTCTTAAGCAATTACTAACTCTGTTGTTCCATCGGTGCCCTCAGATTTCAATTTCGAGCACCGGTTCAAAAGATAGAAAAACCCGCTCGTTCGTTCACTGAACATACCTGAGCTAAACTTCAGAAATTGATTCCAGGCACACCGGGACTCTGAATCAGGTGCCGTCAGAAACTGCGTATTCATAAAATCCCAAAGAATTTAAGAAATAATTTTCCTTGAAATTTACGGGTCTTTAAAATTTATACCCTCTCAGGACATCGAACAAATTTCCCATAAATTTTGAATTCTTAGGAGGCCAATTCCCTTCGGTATCTTAGCTTCAATCCTGAGTAAAAATGATTGATTTTACTATCAAGATCTTGAATAATATTTAGAGCATACATTGATAATTGAGTGAAGTTTTCTTCATAAAAAACCACTAAATCTTAATCCTTTTGTTTCAATTAAATGAATTTATTTTCTATCCTAAGTTTATCCACCTTAGGAAAAAAATTTTCAAGGAAAAGATTCCTAAATTCATTCCATTCCAAGATTTCAATCTCCCCACTATCTCTGATATTCTTGACCATTGACCACCACTAGTCAGATTCACCTTCAAAATGATAAATAGAAAGACTAACCTTTTGATTATTTGAACACCCCATGATATCAAATATCTTTTCAAGCATTTTAATCCACCCTTCAACCACCACTAGTTTAGAATATCCACTAAAAGTTGGAGGGTGTTTCCTCATAAAATGTTCCACTATCATCATGTTTCTTTGTAGTAGCTTTGATCTTTCTCATGCATAGATTCCACCACTATTTAGAGCCTATATCAACTGATTCATTACTATTACAAAATGATTGATTCCAATTCCCACCATTCTAGGTTGTGGATTCAGAAAGATATCATCCACTTTTTGCCTTCCAACTTAAGCTTCCCCGTTTCTCCTACGGAAAACAATTCTGAACAAACATATCTTAGATGAAGCAACATGGTAATCTTGAAACACTATATCATTTTAATACAATCATAAGGTAAAAATAATTTATGGTATTCTATTAACATTATCCTAACCCCTAATATTATCCGAACTGTGCTCTGATGACAACTATAAGGACCTGACCTTAAACATTACTTAATCTAATTAAACTAGAATTCAATTTCTAACATTCCAAAAGATATTTTTTGTTTAGAGTTTTAGAGAATTGGAAAATAATTAATAAATTTCAACCCAAAATCATACAAATAGGGCACTAATAAAATAGTATCCATTTTTTTCATAAAATAAAGGTTTTTAATAAAACATGAATTCTTCCATGAAAAATATTAACAACATTTTACTTGGCTTCTTCTTTCATTTTACCCATCCTTATAAACCTATGAAAAATATTTTAAAACTTGGGATGAGAAAAAAAATCTTACTAAAAAGAAAATAACCATTAGTCCATGTATACTTATAAACATATGAAATTATTTTTCACAAATATATACTTCTCACCCCTAAAGTATCATATACTTTGTTAAAACAATAGATTTCTATAAAATATAGAAACAATAAATAGAACTATAAAGGTAAATTAGGGAATTAATTAATATTGTAACACTTATGACTACCATATGATTTTTAACCCTTATGGATACCTTATAATGTATCCCTCACAACTACTTTATGGTGTAACCATCACAGTTACACTTGAGTAACCATATGGTCAACCTCCAACATAAACATACCCAATGCATTGGAGAGAGATATAGGTACCATAATTCATCATAAAAAATTCTAAAATACCATAACATAATCATAAAACATGAATAATTTAATCATAAAAGCATTCCTTTTTATTTTTTTTAAAAATAGAAATTTAAAAGAGGATTTTTAAAGAAAAATCCCTTATATAAAACCTAAAAAAATATCCATATTTGAAAATAATTTATATTAATTTGAAAATATAAAATTTATAACAATAATGTCCATATAAATACCTTAATAATAACCATTTTGAAAACATGTTCCTGGAATATAAATATTTATAATAATAAATCATTAAAAAATTTAAAAAATGTTTTAGTTAAAAAGTCCCTTACCTCATATTCATCTTAATTAAAATGTGTTCAAAACTCATGTATATTAGTTTAAAGAGTGTTATTAATATTTAAAAAAACTATATTCATATATATAATAACTTATATGATCTTTTAATTACAATTTTCCAGTCATTTATTAATAATATTTTGTTATTTTTGTTGTTTTAGGTGCATTCTTTTCATGGTTTCCATGGTTTGTTCATTTTGGATTCTTTTTTCAAATGGAAGAGAGACTCTAGAAGTGGAATGAAATGGTATTAAAATATTTCTAGAATCTTAAATGATATTATATATCATTTTTTTATGTTAGGATGATTCATTAAATAAATCATTAATGAAAATGATTTAATTTATTTTGGCGGTTTTTACAATCATCACGAACTTATATCATATTATTTAATATAATGTTTATATATTAGTTACAGAACATTATATAACTTATAATATGTATAATAAAATATTTTTTAACCATAATAATAGTTTTATGACCAGACTTGAGGGTGGTAAAGGAAAATGAAAAATCATCATCCACAAAGGCGGTAAATCGACACGTCACAGATGATGCTTTCATTTCTATAATAAGAAGAGAAGAGGAGAGATTTGATGATGGATATTACATTAACACAATAAAATTTAGGTATATTTAATATAATAGAGTTATCATGTCACTTGTATGAGGGTATATTAGGAGATAATAAGAAATGAAAATAAATTGAAAAGAAAATAAAAGAAAATGAAGGAGAATTTTACCTCTTGAATTATTCTCCTTAAGAACATCCTTAATGACCTTGGTTTTAGCCCTTTGGTGAGACCAACAGGTCTTGGATTTGGGTAAGGGTATTAGGAAGGGAGTTTTTTAAAAACTAAACAAGTTACAAGGTTTTGAGGTGTAAGGATAAGAGGTGGTAAGGGGTGATATTTATAGGGGAGGAGAGGGGAGTTTTCTCATAATTTTATTCATTAGTTAATTATTTTGGATCAAAAAAATGAATAGTGTGATCATTATCAATAAATATATTAAAATAATGAATCTTATTTTTATATTATAGTGATTACATCATCAATTTATCAAGTAATAGTTTATTTAACTTATAATGTATATATATCGTAAATTATCGTATTTTACTAATCACTAAAAATTCAACTATTTTAGAAAAATCCCTAAAATTCAACCTAACATTTTTTCAATGTTTATAATTAAAAAATTTACCCCATTTTATGAAAATAATTTTCTAAATATGAATTTTTTTAATTAAAATCACAATTTATTAAAAAAATACCGATTTTAAAATTCTAACTGATTTTATGACACTTTGAAAAATTAAATAAGATCTCATAAAATTATTTTATAATCATAAGACAAAAAAATATTAATTTGTGAATATATTTTATGAAAATATATTTTCTTTCAAATCATTATATTAATTATAAAATTATAATTAAATATTTATGACTTATAAAAATACCAACACTTAATTTATTAATTAAAAAACATTTATTTACTTATTCCATGATATAAATATATCATGATTTCCCTTATAACATACATAACTTTTATTTATAGAATAATAAGTGAGTTTTCTATTCTATTAGTATAGATTCATTAATTTCTATAAATACCACTTATTTCATTATACATTTATAATGAATTTAAGTATTTAATTTCTGAATGAAAATAAATTATTTTATAAGTACCTGAGTTGTTAAATTCTCCCCACCTTTTAGAAATTATTTCTTCACAATTTTTATTTTCTTATTAAACAAGTGATGATACCTTTCCATCATATCATTTTTATATTCCTATATTTCTTCTTCAACCATGTGGTTTCTCGACAAAAACTTAACCTGGTGAATTACCTTATTCCACAATACTTTCTGTCTGTGATCAAGAATCTGAATAGGATTTTCCTTATAAGAAAGGTTCTATTACAGCTAAACTACTTTTGGGATCAAAACATGAGATGAATCTAGTACATACTTTTTTAACTTCAAAGCATGAAAAACCTTGTGTAACTAAGATAAACTTGAAGGAAAATCCACTCAGAAAGCAACTGGTCCAACTTATCTAGGATTTCATAAGGTCCAATGAACCATGGACTTAGTTCTACTTTCTTAAAAAAATTCATAACAATGTTCCAAGGAGAGATTTTAATGAAAACATGATCACCTACCTCAAAATAAAAGTCTTTCCTCCTGTTATCTACATAACTTTTCTACCTTCTCTGAGCTGTCCTTATGTGTTGCTGGATCATTTTCACATTCTCAGCCAATTCCTCTACTAATTATAGTCCCATCAACTTCATTTCCCCTACTTCATCCCAAAAATTCTAGAGTTCAACACCACTTTCCATATAGTGCCTCAAAATGTGCCATCTTTATATTGGAATGAAAACTGTTATTATAAGAAAAATCAACTAAAGAAAGATGCTCATCCCAACTTCCTTGATAATCCATTGAACAAGATCGAA
This sequence comes from Viscum album, assembly GCA_963277665.1. Taxonomy (NCBI): domain Eukaryota; kingdom Viridiplantae; phylum Streptophyta; class Magnoliopsida; order Santalales; family Viscaceae; genus Viscum; species Viscum album. Next base: position 1,818,843,460 of record OY728156.1, read on the forward strand.
TAATGTCCTCCGAGGTCTTAATTGTTCACTCAGTCTGTCTGTCATATTGAGGATGAAAAGTAGTGATGAAATTTAATTCTCCTCCCAAGCCTTTCCAAAAGGTAAAGTGAACCTGAGATCACAACCAAATACAATAGAGATAATAACTCCATGTGACCTAAAAATATCTTTGAGGTATAATCAATAAAGATGATCTAAATACATAATATCTTGAATAGGAAGGAAATGTGAATATTTATTCAGTCGATCAACAATAACACAAATCACATTATTACCTTAATAAGTCTTTGGTAGTCCGACCATGAAGTCCATGGATATATTTTTCCATTTCCACTTTGGCACTAGAAAAGGATGAAGCATTCCCTTTGGTAGTTTTCAATATACCTTAACCTATTGAGAAGTAAAACATTTCATGGTAAAATAAAAAATATATCTTTTCATTCCATCCCTCCTGTAATACTCTAAAGGTCTCTATACATCTTAGTGACACCATGATGAAATGAAAACAAAGAACTATGAGATTTAATTAACAATTATTTCTTCATATGGGAATCAAAAGTCACACATAATATCTTTCAAAATCTCAATACACAATATTTATCAACATTAAATTCAGGCAACTTACCTCCCTTAACCAATTCTACCTTTTTCTATAACCTAAAATCTTCCTTCCGCGGCTGCTTAATTATTTCTGAGAGAGATGACTACACTGACACCTGAAACAAGGTAGAGGAATTTCCTGTACCAACAACTTCCTGGACAAAATTCATCAAATCATAAACCAAGGGGCCATGTTCCTAACATAACATGGTTAATTATGAATGATGTTTTTGACTAAAGGCATATACCACTTTGTTTGCTTTTCTAGGATGGTAATTGATTGTTCAATCATAATCCTTTATAATTTTTAGCTAACTTCTCTACCTTATGTTCAATTCCTTTTGAGTAAATATATACTTCAAACTTTTATGGATGATATATATTTCAAATTTGGATCCATATAAATGACGTTTACAAAATTTTAAAGTGAAAAACACAACTTCTAATTCCAGATCATGTGTAGGATAATTTAAGTCATGAGGTTTTAGTTTTCTTAAAGTGTAAACAATTACCTGATCATTATGCATCATAATGCAACCAATTCCCTTCAATGAAGCATCACTGTAGATAACAAACTCACCATTTTTGGAAGGTAGAGCCAAAACTGGATCTTTCACCAATCTTCTCTTTAGTTCTTGAAAACAAATATGTCATTCTTCTATCCAAATAAATTTTACACCTTTTCATGTTCACTTAGTTATTGGGCTAGATAATCATTAAAAGTTTTTAACAAACCATTAGTAATAACCTACTAATCCAAGAAAACTATGATTATCTGTAATATTTTTAGGTCATGACCATTCATCAAACAATTTTGTTTTGGCAGGATCAACTATTATTCCATCTTTATTTACAATGTTCCCAAGAAAAGAAATATATTGAAACCAAAAATCACATTTTCTAAATTTTCCATATAACTTATTTTATTTAAGTGTTTGCATCACAATCCTTAGATATTTTTCATGATCTGCATAACTTTTTAAATAAACCAAAATATCATAAATAAAATCAAAAACAAACTTATCTAAAAATTCATAGAAGATTCTATTCATAAGATCCATAAATACAGTAGGGGAATTTGTTAAGCCAAAGGGCATAACAACAAACTCATAATGCTCATATCTAGTTTGGAATGTTGTTTTTGAAATGTCATCCTCCTTCACATTTAGCTAATGGTACCCAAATCTCAATTCAATCTTGGATAAATACTGAGCTTCCTGGAGATAATAAAAAAGGTCACCGATATGAGGCAGCAGATACTTATTCTTAATAATAATGTATTAAAATCTCTATAATCAATGAAAAGCCTCATGGAACCATATTTACTTTTAACAAAAAATATAGGAGAACCCCTTGGTGAAGTGCTAGGAAAAATGAAGACTTTATCAAGAAACTCCTACAACCACTTTTTCTATTCTAGAAGTTCTACTTGAGCCATTAGATAAGGGTGCTTTATGATTAGATTAGCATCCGAAGATAAGTCAATAGTAAATTAAACTTTTTGATTAGGTATAACACTGGGAAAATCATTAGAAAAAACATATAGTTATTCATTTAGCACTGAAACATAATTAATATGAACAATCCCCCTTTTTTTAACAATAGGTACAAGATAACTTTCATTTACACCTTTTAATAGTTTCCCAAATTCCTGATATGTTATCAATGGTATGAGTTCATTCTTATATACAAACCGAATATCTTTCTGAAAAACAACTTATTTAGATCTATAGTCAATCATAACATGATAAACAAAAATCTAATCCATATCCAAAATAACATCAAACTCCACAAAGGGAAAAAAAGGTTTGTAGGTAATTTCTTTCTATAGACAATAATAAGAAGATTCTTATAATGAATTTTTTCTTTAATATTTTCCCATGGTGTTTTAACCATAAGTTCCAGTTTCCTTTCTTGAGGTGAAATTTATAATTTACCAGAAAATTTATTAGTAATAAAGGAATGTGTAGACCCCATATTGAACAAAACATTAGAAAAATATGAGTAAAAAAATGTTCTTGATACTACTTCATTGGATGGACCAACATCTACTTACATAGTGGAAAAGGATTTCACTGTACCATTTTTTCTTATAATCTGGATACTTTTAATCATTCAAATCTCTATTTGGATAGATATTTTCATAATGACCCATCTCACCACATTTAAAACACTTTACAATTTTATTATCAGTATTAAACTTAAGATCATTTTTCATTGCAATCTTGGACAATATGTGCAAACTTACCACATCAAAAACACCTACTAGATTTGTTAAGGAATTCCTAGGGTGTTTTTTTCCACAGTTTCCAAAAATTGGAAACTAAATTTTCTTAGCTTTAGATTTATTTGATTGATTCTTACACATTTCTTTACATATATACCTTTTCTTCTACTTTTTTTCAAAGTACATGTGATCATCATCAAACTCCATTTCTACTCTCTTAGCACATCGAACAAGTTTCTCATAACTTTTGAATTATCGAGAGGAAAATTCCCTTCAGTATCTTAGCTTTAATCCCAAGTAAAAACAATTGATTTTACTATCAAGACCCTAAATAAGATTTGGAGCATACCTTACCAGTTGAGTGAATTTTCTTCATAAACAGCCTCTGAATCTTCTTCATTTTATTTTAATTCAAGGTGTTTCTTTTCCATCCTAATTCAGAAAACCTTAGGAAGATATTTTTCAAGGAAAATATTCTTAAATTTATCCCATTCCATGGTTTCAATATCCTCTATATCTCTGATATTCTTGACCATTGACCACCACTAGTCGGATTAACCTTCAAAATGATAAATAGAAAGACTAACATTCTGATTATCTGAACACCCCATGACATTGAATATATTTTCAAGCACTTTAATACACCCTTCATCCACTACTGGGTAAGAAGATCCACTGAAAGCAGGAGGGTGTTGTCTCATAAAATGTTCCACTATCATCATGTTCATTTTTGGTAGATCTGGTTGTTCTCTTGCATGTATTCCACTACCATTCATAGAATGTGTCAACTAATACATTACTGTAAAAACTACTTGGTTACAATTCCCACCATTCCAGGTTACAGATTCAGAAAGATATCATCCTCTTTGTGCCTTCCAACTTCAGCTTCCCTATTTATTCTGTGGAAAACCATTCTGAACAGGCATATATTAGATGAAGAAATATGGTAATCATTAAATGGTATATCATTTTAAAACAACCATAAGGTAAAAATAATTTATGTAATTCTATTAACATCACCCTAAATCTTATGATTATCTAAACCATGTTCTGATACCAACTATAAGGACCCAATATTAAACATTGCATAATCTAGTTAATTAAACTTGAATTCACTTTCTTATATTCCCAAAGATATTTCTAGTTTAGAGTTTTATAGAATCATGACATAATTCATACATGTCAACCCACAAGAATACAAAGAGGGTACTAATAAAACAATATCCATTTTTTTCATAAAATATAAGTTTTTATTAAAACATGAATTCTTCCATGAAAAATATTCACAATATTAGGCTTGTCTTCTTATTTTACCCATCCTCATAACCCTGTGATTTTTTTTTAAAACTTGGTATGATAAAAAAAATCTCATTAAGGGACATAAAAATAAAATAACCATTAGTCATAAATACTTATAAACATATGAAACTATTTTCACAAAGACATACTTCTCACCCATAAAGTATCATATACTTAATTTGTGAAAACAAGATATTTCTATAAAACATAGAAAACATAAATAAAACCATAAAGGTAACTTGGGGAATTAATTACTTAATATTGTAACCCTCATGGATACCATATGATTTGTAACCCTCATAACTACCTTATGGTGTAACCATCATAGTTACACTTAGAGTAACCATACGATCAACCTCCAACATAAACATACCCAATGAATTGGAGGGAGATATAAGTAACAAAATTCATCATAAAAAATTACCAAGAACCATAAAATAATCATAAAATATTAATACTTGAATTATAAAAACATTCCTTTTGAATTTTTTAAAAACAGAAATTTAAAAGAGGATTTTTAAAGAAAAACACCTTATATAAAACCTAAAAAAATATCCATTTTTGGAAATAATTGAGTAATTTTAAAATAATTTTTTTATAAAATTAATATCCATATAAATAAATTAATAAAATAAAATTTTAATATATGGTCCTGAAATAGAAATATTTATAATAATAAATTATTAAAACATTTAAAATAATATTTTATTTAAAGAGTCCCTTACCTCAGGTTCATATTACTTCAAACATGTTCAAAACTCCTGTATTATGGTTTAAATTGTGTTATTAATATTTTATAGAACTATATTATTATCTATAATAACTTATATGATCTTTTAATAACAAATTTCCACCCATTTATTAATAATATTTTTTTATTTCCATTGTTTCAGGTGGGTTTTTTTCATGGTTTCCATGGTTGGTTCATTTTGGATTCTCTTTTCAAATGGAAGAGAGACTCCATAATTGGAATGAAATGGTATTAACATATTAATATAATCTTAAATTATATCATATATAATTTTTTATATGATTATGATTCATTAGAAAAATCATTAATGAAAATGATTTAATTTATTTTGGTGGTTTTTACGATCATCATGAACTTATATCATATTATTTAATATCATATTTATATATTGGTTATAGAACATTATATAACTTATAATATGTATAATAAAATATGTTTTATCCATAATAATGGTTTTATGACCAGCCTTGAAGGTGGTGAAGGAAAATGGAAATTCATCGTCCATGAATGTGGTAAATCGACACATCATAGATGATGCTTTCATTTTCTAGAATTAGAAGAGAAGAGAAGAGGTTTGATGATGTATATTATATTAACACAATAAAATTCAATTATATGTAATATAATGGAGTTATCATGTAACTTTTATGAGGGGAGGTGAAGAGATAATAAGAAATGAAAATAAATTGAAAATAAAATAAAAGAAAATGAAGGAGGATTTTACCACTTGAATTCTTCTCCTTGAGAACCTCCTTAAGGGCCTTGTTTTTGGCCCTTTTATGATACAAAAAGGTCTTATATGTGGGGAAGGGTATTGTTAAGGTAATTTGGTTGAAATTAAACAAGCTACAAGGCTTTGAGTTTTGAAGAGAAGAGGTGGTGATGGGTGGTATTTATAGGGGAGGAGAGGGGTGTTTTCTTATTAGTTTATTCATTAATTTATTATTTTGGATTAAGAATATGAATAGTTTGAGAATTATCACTAAATATATTAAAATAATGAATGGGAGTTCTAGATTATAGTTATTACATCAACAATGACTCATGGAATAGTGTATTTAACTTATAATGTATATATACTATAAATTATAATATTTTACTATTCACAAAAATCAAGTATTTTAGAAAAATACAAAAAACCCAATATAACCATTTAAACACATAGAATAAAAAAACAAAATCTATTTTAAGTAAATAATTTTCTAAATATGATAAATTTTAATTTTAATTAAAATCATCATTTATTCAATAAATATCGATTTTAAAATGATAACTGATTTTATGACACTTTGAAACATTAAATAAGGTCTCATAAAATTATATTATAATCATAAGAAAACAAAATATGAATTTGTGAATATATTTTATCAAACTATTTTTTCTTTTAAATCATTATATTAATTATAAAAATGTAATTAGATATTTATGAAATATAAAAATACCAACACTTAATTTATCATTTCCAAAATATTTATTTACTTATCCCATGATATAAATATATCATGATTTAACATATAAGATACATAAATTTTATTTATAATATAATATTTAAGGTTGATATTATATTGGTATATATTCCTTAATTTCTATAAATACCACTTATTTCATTATACATTTATAATGAATTTAACTATTTAAATCCAGAATGAACAAATTATTTTCTAAGTACCTAGGTTATCAGAATAATTATTTTCTTGAACCATATATCTTTTATTATCCTTTGGTCATGAATGTGGTTTACATTTTTAGTTAACATATCCTCGCTTATTTAATAATGAAACATCAAGAAAGTTGTTTGTAAGTAATACCGATATGGTATCTTCTTTTCGATATGGAATCATTCTCTTCCATATATATATTTTCCTTAAAATATTATAAATAATGTATGATTAATTAAAGAAAATTTTACCCATGTTTTAATTTTCTTACAAAATGGTTTAAAAGTAATCTTTTTTCCATTTTTTGAATAAGGTACATTTTGAATTTTTTTCCAAAATTGTGAAATGAATGTTTTCTTTTAACTTATATGGCATGAAAAATATTTTATGCTATCATGACCACTCATTTATTTGAAGATTAATTTAAAAATTTATATGGTTATTTTAAAATAAAATGTTTTCTATAATATTTTGGAAATTTTTAGATCTTAAATAAGTGATTTTGAAGTGAAAATGGTATTTTCCTTAGGAAATTTTATAATTGATCTTTTAAAGATATTTTCATCAACAATGAAAACCGTTGATGTTATAGATTGCTTCCAAATCATGTATAAAAGTCTTTTATATATATACTCGGATCATTATTCCTTCCTCTGATGGGGTAATACATGCCTTAAGTTCATTTATCAAATTACTTCTTTAGGAAATCTCCTCTGATTACAACATGAGACAAGATTATGAAACCTATTTATTTCCATGGTTAATTCTTATGTTTATAACTTATGATATATTTTATTTTTATGGAACACATAAGCATGTACATGTTATGATGGATGTGGCTAGATAGTGATCTAATGCATTGGGTAATTTATTTGGTCTCATGAGACGTTATGTATGGGATTTGGGAGTAAACCTAATCCATTATGGAACTTTTTACACCATGTGATGTTGTCTTGGTAGTTAACCTTGAATTATTCTTATGTCATGTTATATGTTGGTGCCATATTTCCTATATTTCTATGATCTTATGATACCATGTTCTTTTTATGATTCTATGTGATTACTCACAAGCCATCTCTTTTATGCTATCATGTTATACCTTTGACTCACATTTTATGTTTCCTTATCAAGTTTATTACTTTACTAAGATTTTTATCTCACCTATTTATTTTATGTATTCCTCAAGTTATCCTTTATAGTTTTAGGGTCTCAAATAGATTTAGGAGCTCAATATGGAGAATAAAAATAATGTTGGGAAAAAATCCCTCAAGGTATCATTGAAGCATTTTTGAGGTGATTGTGTTTGTTGAGAAAGTGGACATCTATGTTGTGTTTGTTGACAAAGCAGACCATGGTGAAAGAGTGTGTTGAAAAAGGGGGTTTACATGGTGATTTTTTGGGTTCAAGGGATGCTTTCAACAATCCATAATTGATTGAAGAACCTCGACAAAGGAATGGATGATCTGGAGGTGGTACGAAAAGAGCAGATACAAGGTGGCGCCGTTTTTTAGTGCTTACCAAATTTTTGGGCCTAAAAATCGGAAAATGGAGCGATATGTTTTTGGAAAATGGTGTTGCGTGAAAAAGAAGAGATGTGTGGAAAAATTAAAGTGGCGCGCGGAAAATCAGCGGGTTGCGTGGAAAATCAACGGGTTGCGCGGAAAACAGCGGGTTGCGTGGAAAATCAGCGAGTTGCGCAAAATAGAGGGATGAACTTTTTCAAGCAAGAGGTGTTTTGAGGTCCGAAGCTCGAAAATTGGAAAAGGAATGAGGTGCGTGGAAAATTGGAGCAGTGCACGAAAAATGGTGTAGCAGGGAAGATTTGTTTTTCATGCTCGAAGTGAATTACGTGCTCAAGGAGGGTTTTTCACGTGGGGTCGATTTTGCCTATAATATGAAGTGACCCCCATCCATTCGAGAGAGCTCAGGACATAGAAAATACCCGAGCTCTATTGCACAAAATTTAAGTTCGCAAGGGAGGTGCGCGTAAACTTTAAGTTTGCGCATAAAGTCTGGTGTTGCACGAAAAACTAAGGCTGCGCGTAAAATTGGTATTGGCGCGTAAAGTGGTATTGCGCAAAAAGTGGATTTCACGCAAAAACAGAGAATTGCATGAAAGGAAGTTTAGAGGCTGTGTGTAAAATTTGGAGGTTTCTCATAAAAGGGGTGTTTCACGAAAAGTGAATTTCACGCGAAGCATAGGAATTACGCGCAAGGTGCAGTAAGGGCTGCGTGTAACAATTACAGTTGCCTGGTACACCTGGTGCAAAGTGGGATTCATCTTCGGGTGAAATTTGGATATCAATAGAGCATCCATCAATAGTTAAGGATGCAGATTTCATTAGTGATAATGAAGATACCTACAGGTCTATAAACTATGAGTGGATCCTTTCCGGAGCAGTGAGTGAAGGAAGAGGAAGAAGGTGATCCTCTCCACCGACTGTAAGACAGAGAGAGAGAAATAGGGAGTGACCCTTGGGAAAGCAGTGAGCTGACCCTAAACCTTGTAAAGGCAGTGAGTCTGGGACAATGTGACTATTCCCGAACCCTTGTATCCACATCTAGTGAAGAATAGTGGAATTTGGTAAGACTGACAACTTGTCGGCGTATGCTCCTTGGACGTAGTCTAGTGAGGGTGAACCAAGTAAAAATCTCTGTGTCTTCCTGCTTACTTCCCTACATTGCATTTAAAGCATCATCATTAGATAAAGAAGAAAATAAGTGATTATAATAAACACCCAAGTGAAAAAAAGTGACCCTTATAATAAAGAGGTCAAGATCCGATGGGGCAGGAAGAACTTTGAAAAAGAATATCCATACCCTGATTCACCCCCCCTCTTAGGGTATATAGGCCTCTATTGGTCCTAACAAATAAAGATGTTATGTTTTAGTTTCTTTTGATGTTTTATTTTCCTATTCTTCCAAAGAAACTAGGCCTTATGATCTTTGGGTTGTAATTAATGGTTTTTTGTTAAAAATCATGTAATAATATGTGTAAAAGGATTGGATCACTATAGGCACCATTAGAAAAATAAAAAAATCTTCCTCTTTCCTATATCATAGAAAACAATGCCTACATACATACCAAAGTGCATATGTAGAGGTTGAGTAATCATACCCTATAGGTAATCCACCAAAATATTCCCACACATTCCATTAGTACAAGAATAAATTATTTCATAGTTCAAAATATAATTTTAAGCAAAAGTGAAGAACATCAAAGGAGTTTATCAATTAAAATAATTTAATTTAAAAGAAGAAAAAAATTATCCAATTATTTTACCTAGAATACCCAACCTGTATTCTCTTTATCACACACACATTCATGATAGGTGATAGTCCCATACTCATGAGTGAATATAGGTTGATCCACCTAGTCGTCACTAGATGACCATTTTCCAGGTGCCTCCAGTCTAGCGCTATGCCACTTTTAAGGATCACATCCAATGTAAATAATGAACACACAACACCCATTTATATCAAGTTCTCATACCAATTCATTACACATAAATCCATTATTCTCTTTCAAACATTTAATTGAACATCTTGTTTACATTAAAATAAATCCATAATTTAAAATTATAATTAAAGGGGTTTTCCAAAAACCAACCAAATTCCATGATTTCTAAATTAACCAATGAAGGGGTTTTCAACAAGAAATAAACATGAGTTTCCTTTGAAATTTAATGAAATTAATTTAAATATTCAAACCTTCAAGTTCTAGAACAAGTGGAGAAGAGAGGGAAGCTGCCTACCTCAAAATTAGTAATGAAAATTAGGAATAACACAATGAAACCTCTAGATCTGGCCTCAAATTTTTTCTCCTTCAATAGATCTAGTCAAGATATCATAAAAAACATATTATAAATCATAAATATATCCATAATATATTATATCTATAATTCTATTAAAAGGAAAACAAATAGATCTTGAAAAAAGAGAGACAAACGAGGAGAGAAGAGGATCTTACCTTTAATATCCTAGAACCAACACACTTTGATCTATTGAAATCAGGTTTCATAGGGAGAGGAGTTTCCAAAAAATCCAAACAGAATCCTTAGGTTTGAAATACTAGGAGAATGAGAGAGGAATGAGAGTTTTCAGGTGAAAAATAGAATAAAAATCTAAATTTCATATGTATTAATGCACATCACATGATTAAGCTACATAGTTTAATAAATTACATGTCTACCATTTGAGTGATAATGGAAAATATCTAGGTGGCCACACAGTTTGAAAAACCATGAACCAAACTTTTAAAATACATCTTTCCATGATAAATTTTAGATTTCATAGTGTTTCACACAGTTTGGAAAAAATTTTCACCAACTATATACCTACCTAGTAACTCCCATAATATCGTACATGGTTTTATAGAGAATCCTCATAGTTTTCCCAAACCATTCTCAAACTGGACACCCTTAAAAACACATACAAAACACACCAAAACTATCCAAAAACTCTCAAAACTCAACCCAAACATTATATAACTTAAAAATATATAATAAAATGGTGAAGTACCTCAAAGCATATGTGTAAAATTCTCCACTATATTTGGCTTTCCATCCCCATAAAGCTATATATTTCTAGTGCTCTGGATGAGTTTGGGACATTGTTCGACTATCTCTTTCTCATGTTCCCATGTATCCTCTTTATTTTCACCATGTTTCCATAATACTCAAACCAATGGAATACATTTTCAATATAAGAATTTATCTTGTCTATCCAATATACGAATATACACATGAAAAAATGTAGCATCTAGTTCAAGATCAATACGATCCCATTGAATCACATGGATAAGATAGGGATGATATTTCCTCAATTGAGATACACAAAAGACATTACAAACCAAAATGAGCTGTATTGGTAAAGAAAACCTATCAGAAAATTCAAAAATTATTTCTAGTATTTCAAAACATTTGATATATCAAGGATACAAATTTTTTTTCTTACCCAATCATTAATGCCCTAGTCTTGAAGAGACTCTCAAGAACACATGATATCCCCTAATAAAGGATAAAGTGATATTTCAATGATCCATATGATATTTTTGATGGATTTGGGGTGAAACTATTATTTTCTTGATCATTTGAATCTTATCATTCATTTAATGAATGTGGTTTGGTCCTAGAAGTGTAGTTTCTCTGGTCTTTATGCAAGAAAGTGGAGATCTACAAGGAAAAATATACAATTACTCAAATGGATCCATCTATAAAATGACCTGATAAATTTTTATATATGAAAAATCCATGAAGGGTAAATGATTATCCCATGATTCACTTAAATCCATAACAAAAGCTTAGAGTATTTCTTCTAGTGTCTGAATCATTCGTTCTGACTACCCATTGGTTTGAGGATGATACACTGTGTCATATTCAATTGAGTACCCAAATATTCTTTAAGTGATTGCTAAATCTGAGTGGTAAAATAAGGATCTCAGTAAGAGATGATTGAAACTAGTCTTCCATGAAATTTTACCACCCAAATGTAGATTTCTCCCAAGTCATCTACTATATTGGATTCCCGAACATGAAGACCCTCATCATCACAGATTGTGAAAATCAAGGGAAATTTGAGCCTTTTTATTATTGGGTGTGTTCTAGAAAAAAGGGTAATTTATCCTATATGATGATCTTATATGACTTTTCTGACCACTTTTGGTCCAGGAATAGGATGTTTACCCTAGGATATGAGTTTGGTGGAAATTCGATCCGTTCAAATTTTCACAGAATATTTAATATTAAATTAATTAAATACTAATTTATTCAAGTGTGTTCATTTGAGTGTATATTTTAAATGGATCATCGAATCGAGATTCTATCTCCATCTTTGAGTCCATAATGTGGGGTTCTTCTTAGGTGATACATAACCTTGGATCGGGCGCTAGGGCCAGGCTCTCACCCCCTTTTCTTTTTATTTTCCTTTTCATTTTATTTTTCCTTTTTTTCTTTCTAATTTATTTTACCTTGGATTAGATCATACACCTGAGGGGATAACATTTTTAGGGTCTTTGACTGATATAGGTAGAGGTAGAGAAGATAGGGAGAGGGAGAAGAGGAGGCACCATTGTGGATCTTGGGTCGCGCTAGATTTTCATGTGGAAGCTGCAGATCATGGATCAGATCAAAGAGTTAGTGGTTTTTGTTTGAAGGTAGGACCATTTTATATTTTATGCTACAAATACCAATATTTTAAAGGGGTTTTAATTTGGAAAAACCCATGTACACAACATGTTACATAGAGAGAACACATATTGTGTTCTTTTTTTAGGGAAGATGAGTTTTTTTGGAACTACATTCCATATAATGGGGGTACACGTTGTATAGAGGGTTTCCAAGGTGTGGTCGAGTACTTGACAAGACACCTCATACAGGGGTACTTGTCCATGTAGGGTAAAAACTAGTTCCCATGTGGAGTAAATTTCATGTATGAATACATTCCCAAGTGGGGTATATAGCCAGGTACATGGTCAAGTACCCATGTGGGGTTACATGCTGTGTACTGGCTATACACGCCATGTACTTAGGCGTGTTACATGCTGAGTGGGGCTAAGGTACACGGACAGGTAACCATGTTGGGTTACATGCCATGTACTAGGAGGAACATGATGTGTAATTTGGAAAAATACATTATGAGTGCTCAAATTCACACAAACAGGTAGGACTTCTAGGGTTACACATCATGTACCCAGAGTGCAAGCCGTATACTTTTTTTTCCTTAGTCCATTTTGCCTATTTTTTCCCCAGAGTCATAATTAGACTTGTGAGTAGTCCATTCTAAGTTTTTTTATACATATATCATGATGGTAATATCCTTTAGGTGTTCATATACTATCTAGATGGTGTTTCATACTGTGAGAGCTCAGTAAGAGGTTTTCCTTGAGGTTTAGTTTAAAAATACTCCTAGGGGTTTGGGTTGTGAGCTGTGAGGCCTGGGTGAGGGTTTTGAGCTCAATGATCATCCTATATTGACTGTTCCATGGATATTTATTTGAGTTTGTTTTTAAATATTCCAATATTTAGGATTGAGTAGTATCTCTAAGGAGATCTTGGTTTGTCCCTACGTGTTGGGACCGATTGGTTGAGGTTAGAGTAGTTGAGGTTTAGCTTCTATGTTTGGAGACTAGAACTATTGGGGCCTTTTTATTGGTTGAAAAATTTGAATGGATATTAAAATTGGGTACCATTATTCAATTGTGATTATTTTAAGGGACTTTTGAGTATTCCCTTGTGGTCTAGTATCTAATCAACTTATTAGTGGTTTCCATAGTCAATTGTTGAGAATTCCTATATGAATTGTTTTGTTTAGCATGTGTTGGGGAGAACTTGTGGAGGATCCTAATTTTGAGGTGGTCATGAGGACTATTGTAAATTAACTTATTATAGGGATTGTGATTTTGGATTCCCATTTGGTGTGTTATTGATTGAGGATCAGTTAGAAGCCATTGAGGGACGTTTGGGATGTTTCGGTATTGTATGTGTCCCATGATTTTGGATGAGTTAGAGGAACCCCTCATAGGGTTTCTTTCTTTCTATAGCCTTTGGACTGGTTGAGGTTGTTTATATAGGAATGACCGAGTGTAGCAGGGGAGTCCTATGGTGGACATCACTTTATGCTATGGCCCTAAGGACTGTGTGCACCCCAAGTTTGGTTTGATAGTGAGGCGGGTCATGGAAATCCCATGGAGACTATTTGGATTGAATGCAGATATCTATGGGACCATGGTATCCTTATTCTTGTTGGTTGAGAGTGGACTGATGCTTCTAATTAAGCTATTTGGATAGTGGGTTTGAGGTTGAATCATCCTATATTTGGTTGTCCTTTGGCCATGATATTTGATCGAATTTTTGCTTAGGATATTGGTTTGAGGATGAAGGTACCAGGCTCATAGAGGAAGCTGATGGTCTAGGGATTTTAAAAATTTTCATCATCAAGATGATGAGAGTTTTCAACTTCGGCAATCCAATCCCCAGTACAATATGATGATCTCACATAAATTATATATAGCACAAAATTTAAAATGAACTCATACCTTGTTTGAAACTGAAGCATGCACAACTGCAGATCATCACCAGTGATCGTTTTTCAAAGGATCTGATGTTGAACCCCTCTAGATCACCCACACACACTCTAATAATCCACATGCTCACCATTATTCGTAATTCAATTTTTAGCATAGAGTTCTGAAAATTCCTTCGATGTTGTGATGATCACCATGATCTGTTGCCTTTGATCCGTCAAATTTGTGCATAGATCGGTGCTTGGAGAGGGGATTTATTTATATAGAAAGTAGGAGGATATAAAATCTCTCATTAAAATAAAATGAATAGTGAAATAAGAGATTCTCCTCTCCTGCTTATATATTGTATGAGTAGATTTCCTGGAAAGGGTTCCCCGACCACTAGAATAAAACACCTACTAATTAAGAAATAAATAATTAATATTGATGAACTAAACTATGTCATTAATATTATTTATTATTTTATCACATACCTATAATATATATACAATATATTATGTAATAAATACGAATCATTCAACTCAACTTGTAATTCCCACTTAATATTAAATGAACCTGGAATATTAAAATAATATTTGTTTGATTAATATTATTTCTTGTATTTACTTAACTTTTAAATACTTTTAATAAATAAATTAAATACAATTATTCTTCCTTGAACAAAAACGAATTTATTTATTCATTTGTGATCAATGACTTGGAAAACACTCGTATTGTAACGCCCCGACCCCAGTTACCCAGAGTCGGTGCATTACTTCGTAACATTGGCATGATCACAAGAAAGATCAAATCTCGAAAGACCGATTGGTTTAGTAGCCTTGGAAACACTAGATATATTCATAAGTTTTACATTACATCATAAAATGAAAAACTACTACAACAACATAATGTTTCCACAGTCCACACTATAATCCCCTCATAATATCTTTGCAGGTCATTCATAACTTACATCTTCACATCCTGGGAAAAATAAAACATAGAAAAGGGGTGAGCTCAAATGCCCAGTAAGGTTAACAATATAGTGGAAACTTTCATAAATAAGAATAAACATTTAAGGCAATGTATAACTAAAACAAAAGCCTTTCAAACATGAACTTTCAACATGGTATGGCATAAATAAAATGAAATAATGCCATTTACTTATTCACATGGATATTCTACTAATCGAATAATCACATGCAAAAATCAATAACCACTTTCATAATGTTGGAATGCATAATGCCAGACTATCATAACCACATAGTCAAGGCCTCGTGCCAAGACTACAAATAAGATTTTGTCAAGGCCTTGTGCCAAGACACTAGTTTGTCTCATGAGACCTACCGATGCATCGAGGAGCTATAGCGGGCTCCACCCGTCACATATTAAGTCCAATGCATTCCCATATGAAAAGGTTTAAACATAACATAAACATTCGTATTAAAACTAGCATACGAAATGTCAATAATTTCACCATAAACTATGAATGGTATAAAAATAGCACATCCACAGTCAAACATATCACAAAACTTTCAATACAATATAGAAGCTTTGTATTACAATAAATCAACTTCAAATAAGCGTAAAATCCATCAAAGGATGTTGACATAGATGAAATCAAAATTCTTTTTAAAGAAATATCTCTTTTTATTTTGAAATCATTTAAGATCCATATAAAATAAAACATTTTCTTTGAAAATATTCTTATAAGCTTGTAAGGGAATCTTTGAAGATTTTATAACGGCGGAAAATAGCCGCACCCGCCGTATAAGTAAAAAAAAAACATTCTTACCTTAATTCTGTCGAAAAGGTTAAAAGGGACCTTGTTTTGAAAACGACGGAAATATTCCTTTATAAACCACTTATACAAGTCAAAAAGGGTATAAATGACTTTAACTCATATTCTAGTAAATAGTAAAAATGTTTTGAAATACATTTTTAAGAAACATGGATGTGGATGATAAAGAGATCCCAGTAGATTATTACATATAAACAACCTCGGATAATGAAGAGATCATGAAATAACCCTTACCTTGTACTTTTCCTTGGTTGGGGTAGGTTAACCTCCTGTATAATGGTGAAATAATTGTTATTAAATTATACAAGAATCATATACATTAATATGATATCATATATGATCTTTTAACATTGATTTGTTAATAATATCTTAGAATTATCGTCGTTTCGGGAGTTAACTTACTCATTTTCTTTTATATGTTTTGTTACATAAGACATGGTTGTTGTATCTTATTCATATCCAGAATGATATCCAGTACTTAAACATCATTTTTAAATCATCAAATGATAATTATACTTGAATGGATACGATGGAGAATGAATCTCATCGCGTTCGTGGAGACGGTAGTCCGTACGTACGCACGAGCGACAATATCATTCTTTTGATATTAAAATAATATATAAATGGATGGTATATCATATATACAGAATCATTAACATGTTATATTTATTATTTACATGAGTTACACATCATTATTTTACCCATCCAAATAATAATATATTGAATAACAATTACACCACGACGTGGAGACGGTAAGCCGTACGTACGCACGTATGGTGACATGTTATTCAAAGGGTGGATAGAATACTGAATATGTTTGTACAATATTTATAATAACATCACAGTATATGTAATATACTGGAGTTATTATTTTAGAATGGTAAGAACAAAGAAAGAGGAAGTGGAAGAAGAAAGGAACTTAGAAAAGGGTGGTGAAATCATTACCTCTTCTTCGGGTTCTTCCTTTTGATTTGATCAAAAGGGCTCCTTAGGTTTGTTTTATGATCGAACTAAGGCCTCTAGGTTGTAGTGAGGGATGTTGTGAGAGTATTTGGGCAGAGTTTGGCCGAACCAAAAGGCTTTGAAGGTGTGAAGAAATGAGAAGGAGGAGTGCCCTTTTATAAGAGGGGTGAGGGGCACCTTTGGAAAAGCTAGAAATATTAATTTATAATAAATTCATATTCGGTTTCCAATGGCTCCAAAGTTGACTATTCAAAGGCTAAGGTAGGGATAGGTCGAAAACCACTCAACCAATAGAATTTAGACAGGTTTGGGTACTTATATTATCCTTATCTTTAAGTATTAACTCTAAGTTAATTAGTTTCACTTTTACAATGTCTCTTTGTATTTTTATATAATATGATTAATAAACTTACCATATACATACAAGAGACCCCCAATTGGTCCATTAATGATACACCTATCATTATATAAGTCTCTTGGCCGTACCTTAGATTTTTAGGAATTTAATATCGATTAATAATATAATATTTGTTTTAAAAACTCTTTTATGTCAATTTTGACACTATTCAATAGTTGATTTTTGTGAAACTCATAACAGATTGATTAATTCGAACAAAGTCAATTAAATCAATCCTAATATATCATATTATCCTAGAAAATTAGTTTAATTCATTAAAAGTTTCATATTATATTTATTTGGGTATTTATAATATCAATTATTTTAATTTTTCACTATTATAGTAATTACTGTATCATCATTGTGTCATAAATAAAATAAATTATTTAATGTCTAAAAATTATAAATAAAATATAATTATGTAGGAAATCTTTTTATATTTATAATGAATATTTATAATCTAAAATCCAACATATATAACCCTATGTAACAATTGTTTTTCTAAAAGATATATGCTTGTGTCATTTTTGTATTTATTTTAACTTAATTAAAATAAAGTGTCATTATCACTTACAAGTGGATCCATGGGGTCCCAAAATAGACCCAAAGATTCCCATGGTCGACCATATATCAACCAATAGGGTTAAGACACGTTTTAGGGTAATTTAGTATTATTATAATATTATTTTTTTAACCCTTATTTACCGGATTTACCCTTAACCATGGTAAATAAAATATTTACCGCAGTAATTATTCAAAATGTCTAAAAATAAAAGTTACCTATTTACACAATTTGAACATCCTGATTCCAAATATGGAATCCATTTTCCTAAATTCTAAACACAGAAGTGGCAGAAATTAATTTAAAATTAATTCCCGCTGTCAAAACAAAAAGCGTGTTTTTAAGAGATAATAACTATCAAAAGATTGACACTTGTTTATGTTTGGTTTAATTTTAAAATTATGTCCAATGACCAACATTATATTAAATGGTAAAAATATATTCTAAATATACTTTAAAACTACTAAAATTCATAATTTATCACTATTAATTATTTTGATTAAAAAAGTTGTTTTTAATTAAAATTTAGTAATTTTCACTATTCATCAAAATATGAAAGTTATCCGAAAAGTACCAAAATTTCACCTTAGGCTAAATTAGATATTCCGAATCCAAAAATGAAGTCCATTTTGAGATATAAAATATATATAATTTTAAAAAGTAGGTATTACTATTCATAACGGCTAGTTTGATTGGTTGTTAGAACTCGGTGTTGCGTACAACACACGCTATCGCATTATTCAAAGAGAAGCGTACCGTAGAAGCTTGGGGTGTTTCATTTTAAATTTTTGATGTCCCCATTTAGTCAAAAAGTTTAAAATATAGTATTTAAAAAGGGTTCACTATTAAAGTTGATAAAAGTGCAATACTGAAAATGAATTTGTTCTTGCATTATATCTAAGAAACTCATAATATGGATTCTAAAATTATAAGGATTATATAAACATTAAAATTTATCTAATACTATTCATAACCTCTTTTGAACGGCTTGTTTGGTAAGTCATGGTGTGCTTGAACTTGGTGTTGCATGTAGTGAAAGTTATTGAATTATTTTGAAGAAATAACACACTATGAAATCTTGGGGTGTTACATTCTCCCCTCCTTCAATAAATTGCGTCCTCGCAATTTGAAATTGTTCTTCGAAAATAAAAGGTTGAAAATAGATAATATATTTGTGGGAAAACCCACATCGGAAATTGGGTTACTAAAATTTAGTCTTAATATGAGGAAATGAGAAATGAAAGGGTCACCACCAAATTATGATCTCGATTAGGAGAACATTGGTGGCAATTAGAGACATATAATTGGAGGAAAACGTAAATATTTATAGGTAGTGATTAAGGTCATCAATCACAAACAAGTATAAAATTGAGGTCCTTAAACTCATCAATCTATGATGATTTGAAATACCATCGGTTCAACAAAATATAGGGTATTAGGATAACACATTTTTGACGTTTGAAAATATCTTAGTTGAAATCCCACATCGAAAAATGAATTAACGAGGCCTCTATTTAAAATAAAGAGTGGAAAGTATGAAGATTACCGAAAATAACACATACTAGGGTTCCATGTAGGAAAATATGGATATGGAAGAGAAATCTAACCATCAATTATCTGATGGAGAGTGGTAGAGAACATGGCTATGAAAAGGCCAACAATCCCAAAACCATGAATTAGTGATGATTTAAGGTACCATCTAGGAATTTTTTTTTGTTCTAAGTTGCTTTTCTTAATGTTGAGGAATTTATTTATGAGATTGGCTAATATCTTAAGGAGATATACTTACTTTATAATTAGAGTTTTATCCATTAATAAATTTCAACCACAAACTCATCTTTCACTCTAAAAGATAATAGAATGTAAAAAAAAATTCTATTTACACTATTCGTATAGGGTTCCAAAATAAACGAATTTATAATTCATCTACAAGATCTTTTAATAAAAACTACATTATTTAATCCAGGACATCTCGTGGGCCAGTGGTAGGTGATACACCCTTGTCGCCCTTCGGTTGCGGGTTCAAGTCTCGCAGCCTTGTCGGACGCGACGGGTTGCCGCCCGACCTCCGGGTTGTCCTTTTATGGAAATCCAAAATAATCCAAACTAGAACTATCCAAAATACTTCTGTCCAAACTCACAGTCCAACATTCATAAGGATGGTAAACATGATATAGATCCTTTTTACCCCGTAATAGCATATGAATACATTCATCATGTATTACCATATTCCTTATTGATTACATTCATGCTCCCTTATTCCATATAGAATGCTGGATATACTTCATTAATCCAAAAATGTTTTAAACCCCAACAATGATGGAATATACAAATCATTAATCAGTTACAAGGTAGTCAAGAATATCCAATATAATTTATCCAAAACAATCACATATTATTCCAAAATCACTACCTCAGTATCAGAACTATATTATGATTTATCATTCTCTCAACCATATATTTTCCAAAAATTTATCCTGCTATTGAGTCACTTTTCTTTGTTCCACACAATCTCAAGTCCTTAATGAAATAGTACTGCAGTACAATCCTTATATACTCCATAATTATTATAACAAGTACATTGTTGATACAACACTCAATTGACATAATCAACATAAGAACTCTAATCATTCCTCTTCATCTGTGGTAGTATCATAACTTGATTATTATCCAATAACATCATTTGCGGCATATTCTGATGACTGGGACATAGGTTCGCGTAGTGTCCAAACTCCTTGCAAATGAAGAATTGTACATTTGAAACCATTTTCTTACCCTTGCAGTCACGTACTTTGTGCCCTTTTCCTCCACACTTATAACAAACTCCCATTCCTTTCAGGCAAGTTCCAGGGTGTTTCTTTCCACAGTTACCACATATGGGAAAATTCTTCTTTTCCCTCTTACCTTTATCCATCTTTCTCTCTTCCATCCTTTTCTTCTCTTGCTTCCTTTCAAAGCTATAGGACTCAGTAAACTCTTTACTTATCTTATCAACACATGATATTATTTCTTCATATGATGATAATACATGCGAGACTATTTCTCTTATAAATTATGGCTTAAGACCATGAAATATATGATCCTTCTTTCTCTTTGCATCATGTGCATTGCTAGAGTTCTCATTCCTTCTACTGGGCGCCATTTCTAAACAATGGCATACACTAGATCAGTTTATGAATCAAAATACATAATCCCATACTTATAAAACACTTAACATAAATTGAACTATTTATGGATACAATCCATAATCATAAAAATGCCTCCTTTTAGGAAGTATATACTCATAAACCCATCATAATGATTTGTAAAGAAAATGAGAGTTATCCTAAGCATATCCCCCGGGAGTGTCGTAACCAAGAGTGCAGCAAGGCCCATTGTCGTGCACCAGTTCCCGTTCGAGTCTAGCTCAAAGCAGTGTTTTCGGGTTTTACCCCTAGGTACATCTGTGCCAGAGCCGCCTCTACCTGCTCGTATCCAGACAGGGATGTATTGCTCGGAAAACTCACAAAATCTCTACAATACCAAAATTCTAGGAAGTTCTTCTATACTAATCCTCAAAGTTAATCTTAGGTCTACGTGCTCTAATCAGAGTTTATCTAAATCTAGCTTCCAAGGTTTGTACTAAACTTCCTCTGATACCAACTGTAACGCCCCGACCCCAGTTACCCAGAGTCGGTGCATTACTTCGTAACATTGGCATGATCACAAGAAAGATCAAATCTCGAAAGACCGATTGGTTTAGTAGCCTTGGAAACACTAGATATATTCATAAGTTTTACATTACATCATAAAATGAAAAACTACTACAACAACATAATGTTTCCACAGTCCACACTATAATCCCCTCATAATATCTTTGCAGGTCATTCATAACTTACATCTTCACATCCTGGGAAAAATAAAACATAGAAAAGGGGTGAGCTCAAATGCCCAGTAAGGTTAACAATATAGTGGAAACTTTCATAAATAAGAATAAACATTTAAGGCAATGTATAACTAAAACAAAAGCCTTTCAAACATGAACTTTCAACATGGTATGGCATAAATAAAATGAAATAATTACATTTACTTATTCACATGGATATTCTACTAATCGAATAATCACATGCAAAAATCAATAACCACTTTCATAATGTTGGAATGCATAATGCCAGACTATCATAACCACATAGTCAAGGCCTCGTGCCAAGACTACAAATAAGATTTTGTCAAGGCCTTGTGCCAAGACACTAGTTTGTCTCATGAGACCTACCGATGCATCGAGGAGCTATAGCGGGCTCCACCCATCACATATTAAGTCCAATGAATTCCCATATGAAAAGGTTTAAACATAACATAAACATTCGTATTAAAACTAGCATACGAAATGTCAATAATTTCACCATAAACTATGAATGGTATAAAAATAGCACATCCACAGTCAAACATATCACAAAACTTTCAATACAATATAGAAGCTTTGTATTACAATAAATCAACTTCAAATAAGCGTAAAATCCATCAAAGGATGTTGACATAGATGAAATCAAAATTCTTTTTAAAGAAATATCTCTTTTTATTTTGAAATCATTTAAGATCCATATAAAATAAAACATTTTATTTGAAAATATTCTTATAAGCTTTTAAGGGAATCTTTGAAGATTTTATAACGGCGTAAAATAGCCGCACCCGCCGTATAAGTAAAAAAAAACATTCTTACCTTAATTCTGTCGAAAAGGTTAAAAGGGACCTTGTTTTGAAAACGACGGAAAGATTCCTTTATAAACCACTTATACAAGTCAAAAAGGGTATAAATGACTTTAACTCATATTCTAGTAAATAGTAAAAATGTTTTGAAATACATTTTTAAGAAACATGGATGTGGATGATAAAGAGATCCCAGTAGATTATTACATATAAACAACCTTGGATAATGAAGAGATCGTGAAATAACCCTTACCTTGTACTTTTCCTTGGTTGGGGTAGGTTAACCTCCTGTATAATGGTGAAATAATTGTTATTAAATTATACAAGAATCATATACATTAATATGATATCATATATGATCTTTTAACATTGATTTGTTAATAATATCATAGAATTATCGTCGTTTCGGGAGTTAACTTACTCATTTTCTTTTATATGTTTTGTTACATAATCCATGGTTGTTGTATCTTATTCATATCCAGAATGATATCCAGTCCTTAAACATCATTTTTAAATCATCAAATGATAATTATACTTGAATGGATACGATGGAGAATGAATCTCATCGCGTTCGTGGAGACGGTAGTCCGTACGTACGCACGAGCGACAATATCATTCTTTTGATATTAAAATAATATATAAATGGATGGTATATCATATATACAGAATCATTAACATGTTATATTTATTATTTACATGAGTTACACATCATTATTATACCCATCCAAATAATAATATATTGAATAACAATTACACCACGACGTGGAGACGGTAAGCCGTACGTACGCACGTATGGTGACATGTTATTCAAAGGGTGGATAGAATAATGAATATGTTTGTACCATATTTATAATAACATCACAGTATATGTAATATACTGGAGTTATTATTTTAGAATGGTAAGAACAAAGAAAGAGGAAGTGGAAGAAGAAAGGAACTTAGAAAAGGGTGGTGAAATCATTACCTCTTCTTCGGGTTCTTCCTTTTGATTTGATCAAAAGGGCTCCTTAGGTTTGCTTTCTGATCGAAATAAGGCCTCTAGGTTGTAGTGAGGGATGTTGGGAGAGTATTTGGGCAGAGTTTAGCCGAACCAAAAGGCTTTGAAGGTGTGAAGAAATGAGAAGGAGGAGTGCCCTTTTATAAGAGGGGTGAGGGGCACCTTTGGAAAAGCTAGAAATATTAATTTATAATAAATTCATATTCGGTTTACAATGGCTCCAAAGTTGACTATTCAAAGGCTAAGGTAGGGATAGGTCGAAAACCACTCAACCAATAGAATTTATACAGGTTTGGGTACTTATATTATCCTTATCTTTAAGTATTAACTCTAAGTTAATTAGTTTCACTTTTACAATGTCTCTTTGTATTTTTATATAATATGGTTAATAAACATACCATATACATACAAGAGACCCCCAAGTGGTCCATTAATGATACACCTATCATGATATAAGTCTCTTGGCCGTACCTTAGATTTTTAGGAATTTAATATCAATTAATAATATAATATTTGTTTTAAAAACTCTTTTATGTCAATTTTGACACTATTCAATAGTTGATTTTTTTGAAACTCATAAAATATTGATTACTTCGAAAAAAGTCAATTAAATCAATCCTAATATATCATATTATCCTAGAAAATTAGTTTAATTCATTAAAAGTTTCATATTATATTTATTTGGGTATTTATAATATCAATTATTTTAATTTTTCACTATTATAGTAATTACTGCATCATCATTGTGTCATAAATAAAATAAACTATTTAATGTCTAAAAATTATAAATAAAATATCATTATGTAGGAAATCTTTTTATATTTCTAATGAATATTTATAATCTAAAATCCAACATATATAACCCTATGTAACAATTGTTTTTCTAAAAGATATATGCTTGTGTCATTTTTGTATTTATTTTAACTTAATTAAAATAAAGTGTCATTATCACTTACAAGTGGATCCATGGGGTCCCAAAATAGACCCAAAGATTCCCATGGTCGACCATATATCAACCAATAGGGTTAAGACACGTTTTAGGGTAATTATTATTATTATAATATTATTTTTTTAACCCTTATTTACCGGATTTACCCTTAACCATGGTAAATAAAATATTTACCGCAGTAATTATTCAAAATGTCTAAAAATAAAAGTTACCTATTTACACAATTTGAACATCCTGATTCCAAATATGGAATACATTTTCCTAAATTCTAAACACAGAAGTGGCAGAAATTAATTTAAAATTAATTCCCGCTGTCAAAACAAAAAGCGTGTTTTTAAGAGATAATAACTATCAAAAGATTGACACTTGTTTATGTTTGGTTTAATTGTAAAATTATGTCCAATGACCAACATTATATTAAATGGTAAAAATATATTCTAAATATACTTTAAAACTACTAAAATTCATAATTTATCACTATTAATTATTTTGATTAAAAAAGTTGTTTTTAATTAAAATTTAGTAATTTTCACTATTCATCAAAATATGAAAGTTATCCGAAAAGTACCAAAATTTCACCTTAGGCTAAATTAGATATTCCGAATCCAAAAATGAAGTCCATTTTGAGATATAAAATATATATAATTTTAAAAAGTAGGTATTACTATTCATAACGGCTAGTTTGATTGGTTGTTAGAACTCGGTGTTGCGTGCAACACACGCTATCGCATTATTCAAAGAGAAGCGTACCGTAGAATCTTGGGGTGTTACATTTTAAATTTTTGATGTCCCCATTTAGTGAAAAAGTTTAAAATATAGTATTTAAAAAGGGTTCACTATTAAAGTTGATAAAAGTGCAATACTGAAAATGAATTTGTTCTTGCATTATATCTAAGAAACTCATAATATGGATTCTAAAATTATAAGGATTATATAAACATTAAAATTTATCTAATACTATTCATAACCTCTTTTGAACGGCTTGTTTGGTAAGTCATGGTGTGCTTGAACTTGGTGTTGCATGTAGTAAAAGTTATTGAATTATTTTGAAGAAATAATACACTATGAAATCTTGGGGTGTTACACGTATCCCATGGTGGGGCCCACCATGTCCAATATACATATTCAATAGAATATGGTAGATTCTTGAATATGCTATTATGTTTGACCCTCTAGACTCTTATCTCGATAGAAGTGAATAATATTCATAGATCAAGAGTGGATTCTAAAAATCCATCAAGACCCAAAAAGAGATAAGGATAGTTATAACAATGATAACCAACCTATGAACACATACTGTATAATATAATGTATTTATTTTTACATATCTCATAAAGAAGGAAGTACACTTGTGTCATCATCCTTTTCTTGATTTATTATTTGTTGATCTAACTAGAAGGTTTTATCTTTCGACTACCATGGAAACAAATTTATAAAGGTACTACTATCTTGATCAACCAAGATCGAGATATATTACTTCCTAAAACTTTAAGTAAAAAATTATTTATTGATCATTTAACCAATGTGATACCACTAATGATGCACCCAATACAAGCTACCTCACCACGATTTCATTATCATGATTTTTTCATTGCATCAAAGTATATAATAAAATATAACACAATGATAATGATCTAAAGTTAGGATACCAATACACATGTATGTAGATAGGAACAACCAATGATACCTTAAACATGTGGTGTTCTTATTGGTGGGTCTGTCCTCATGATCTCACTACTAGATATCACCAAGTGAAAACTTCATGAGAATAAGTCTCAATTCTTATGATCCCCCAACACCTGATAGTCAAACATCGACTATGTATAGTCTGTATGTTGTATCTAGACCATAAGAACTTTTTTTTAAGATTAATTTCATAGTATCTCAAGGTTTTAATTATATCATGGGATCTTCTATAACTTTTTGATATGATAATTAATCTATAGACATTATCATTAACTAGTGGATGTAGAAATATCTAAACTATAATGTTAAGTATACATCATGTATATATAACTATATACATGATATGGTAATCAAAAGTACTATTTCAGTTGGGTCTAGGGCACCCAATATTACAACATAGGAGGAGACACTTGGGATATCTTGGATTGGGTGTTGGCCCTGAGTGTGATCTGTTTCTCTCCTCCATTGTCCTACTTTGGTTAGACAGACTTAGGGAGCTAATGGGTGATCCGGATGAGGGCACTACCCATAGATTGGGGGTTCTCCCTAGATAGGGGTGGTTTTATTTATCATGTATGCTGTTGTTATCCCAACCTTGTCCTCATGATCTCACTACTAGATATCACCAAGTGCAAACTTCATGAGAAGAAGTCTCAATGCTTATGAGCTCCCAGCACCTGACAGTCAAACATCAACTATGTCTAGTTAGTATGATGTATCTAGACCATAATAACTTTGTTTAAGATTAATTTCATGGTATCTAGAGGTTCTCATTATAGCTTTGGATCATCTATAACTTTTTTATATGATAATTAATCTATGGACATTACCATTAACTATTAGATATAGAAATATCTACACTATAATGTTAAGTATACATCATGTATATCTAACTATATAAATGATATGGTAATCAAAAGTACTGTTCAAGTTGGGTCTGGGGCACCCAGTTTTACAACAAAGGATGAGACACTTGGGATATCTTGGATTGGGTGTTGTCCCTAAGTGTGATATGTTTCTCTCCTCTATTGGTCTACTTTGGTTAGACAGACTTAGGGAGCTAATGGGCGATCCAGATGATGGAACTACCCATAGATTGGGGGTTCTCCCTAGCTAGGGGTGGTTTTATTTATCATGGATGCTATTGTGCTCCCAATCTTGTGTATGGATCCCATATGGTAGTGAGTCCTTATATCAACCCCACTTTTTCTTACATGACTATTGCATCATTTTGAAGATAAACAATATAAAAGTGTTACAATCCAGGATCCAAAGGTTTAGTGTCTTGGGAAAATTAGTATCATACATAAAATTTACAAAATAGAATATAAACATTATTTAATTCCTTATTCTCTAGTGGCCCTCATGTACTACTTAGTATAAGTAATCACTTGAGGATATACATCAAATAAATGGGTGATCTAAAAGCCCAGTAAGAGGATAGATAAGAACATGAATCAATATAACATGGGTGAGAATAATCATTATCACCATAACTTAAGAATGGGATCATCATAATAATCACGAGAGGAATCATTATATAAAGGAATGGAATGTGGAAATTCATAAAAATGAAACATCATGTCTTAGTGTTCAAATACCACACATAGTTGTGAACAAATCTAACATCATGTTCACACATAACATATGTGCATAATCATAACATCATCATATAATTGTGAAAAAATATATCATCATGTCCACACATATTACACATTATCTCATGAGATACATAAAATTAACCAATGAATTGGAGTGCTCTATAATTCCGGGCACACCCATCACATCATAACATTTACATTATCATGCCACATAAAACATATAACAATCTTAGTCATAAAATAACCCATGGAAGGAAAATGGGTTTCATGAGAATTTAATAAATTTTATATTCATGAATAAACTTTGGTGTTCCCAAAATAAAAATGTAATAACATACTTGGTATAATAATCATTAATCTCAAGTGAAGAAGAAATGATCTCAAGAGAAGTAGAAGATATGTTTTTAGAAAGAAGAGTTCTTTTGGAAAAATATTTTCATTTATCATAAAATTAGATTGTAAAAATTTATATCCCAAAAAAGAAGAGGAAAGGACAATGAAATTATATTTAGGGAACATTTTAAGGAAATATCTACATAGAAATTTGGAATTAAAAAGTGATAACCCAAAGAAAGGGAGTTGGGTTTGAGAATCCCCTCACCTTATGTTTAAAAATATCCTAGATAATAAAATTAGATTCATTAATTACTAAATATAGAACCTCTTTTACATTTATTTGATTCATTATAATTTTATTAAGTTCATTTATGGCCATTTTGATGAGTTATAGAGATCAATTTCATCATTCATGAGTATTCATTTTCTAGGTTTTAATGACTGGTTCACTTGTATATATGTATGGAAGATCATGTGAAATGAGAATAATTATACAGAATTAAAATTATATTTTATTAATGAAATTTAATAATTTTAAATGGTCTTATGTATTTTTTTTCCAAATATTATGATGATTCATTAGATAAAACATTATTGGTAATTGTTTAGATTAATTTGGCATATTTTCAGTCATCCCGAACTAGTTTTGTTTCGTTGTTTAATAATATGTATAAATGTTAGTTCCATAATAATAAAAATGATATAAAATAAATTTTAAAATATGTTTCAACCATTATAATTGTTTTATGACCATCCTTGAATGCGGTAAAGGAAAATGAAAACTTGTTATCCTCAAAGGCAATAAATTTACACCTCACGGATGATGTTTTCAATTTTTGAATAAAAGGGAGAGGAGAAAAGGTTTCATGATGAATTATTACATTAAAATAATAGAATTATAGTGTATATAATATAATGGATTTATCATGATACTTGGATAAGGGTAGGTTAGGAGATAATAATAAAAGAAAAGAAATTGAAAAGAAATTGAAAAGAAATTAAAAGAAAATGAAAAAGGATTTTACCTCTTGAATTATTCTCCTTGAGAACCACCTTAGGAAAATTGGATTTGGTATTTTGTTGAAACAAAAGGCTCATGA
Source organism: Viscum album (assembly GCA_963277665.1). Lineage (NCBI taxonomy): Eukaryota > Viridiplantae > Streptophyta > Magnoliopsida > Santalales > Viscaceae > Viscum > Viscum album. Next base: position 1,818,873,072 of record OY728156.1, read on the forward strand.
ACATGGTTTAGAGTCTTAAGAAGAGTATTTTTTATAATTAGTAAAATCTTCAAATCTTTGTAGGTGTGAGGAGAAGAGGTGGTGATGGGTGGTATTTATAAGGGAGGAGAGAGGTGTTTTTTATTTTATTCATTATTTTATTATTTTGGATCAAGACTATAAATATTTTGAAAATTATCACTAAATATATTAAATAATGAATTATATTTCGAGATTATGGTGCTTACATCCGTCATGAATCAAGAAATAGTGAATTTAACTTATACTGTTATACACTGTAGATTGTCACATTTCACTATTCACCGAAAATTCAAATATTTTAGAAAAAATACCAAAAATTCACCCTAACCATGTTTTGAAATTTATAATTAAAAAATGAACTCCATTTTATGAAAATAATTTTCTAAATAATAGAAATTTAATTTTTAATTAAAATAATCATTTATTCAAAAAATACAGATTTTAAAAACATAACCGAACTTATGAAACATTGAATAATTAATTAAGGTATCATAAAATTATCTTATAATCACAATACAACAAAATATTAATTTATTAATCTATTTTATTAAAATATATTTTCTTTTAAATCATTATATAAATTATAAAATTATAATTAAATATTTATGACTTACAAAAATTCAAACACTTAATTTATCATTTTCAAAAAATTTATTTACTTATACCATGATAGAAATATATTATATTTTCATTTATAGGATGACTAAATTTTATTTATACTTTTATAAGTGAGGTTACTATTATATTGATTAGATTACTATTTATAAATGTAATGTTACTATTCCATTGGTATAGGTTACTTAATTTCTATGAATACCACTTATTTAATTCTTAATTTATGAAATCAAAGTTTTTTGGGATCTCTAAGCTATGTATGTGTTTTATAAAATATAAAATAATTTTAATAATGGAAAAATTCCATTGATAAAAGTTTGTGTTGTTAAAGTCTGTCAGGTCCTTGTGGATGGAGCCGATAGGGCACTGTATCTGTGGGGTCCATGTGGTGGAGCCCAAGTCATTCTGCAGGACTTTTGGGACATGATAGATCTATGACATGTGAAGGCGAGGCTCTATCACCATTTTTGATTGTTCCATTAGAGTCATAGTGCCCGATAGATGCATGCTGTTTATGTTGATGCCCATGGTTACTCCTTGGGGTTTGACATTCATGCTTATTACTTTTAGAAGTCTTGGAGATTTTGTGTAGATCTAGAGGAAATGTCAGTTATCATGTTATTGGGTGATTCACATGTTATAAATCCTTTGGTAGGGGCTAGAGTGGGAGTATATTTACTGTAGGTGTTAGGCTAAAACCCACTGGTTGGCTTCTTTCTTTTGTTTGTTTTTTACCTTTTAAACCTGTTCCTTTTATACTAGATTCTATTATTTTTCATCTAGGATTGTAATATCATGTGTTCATGCACTTATTATGATAAATAATTTACAAGATAACCATTGGGGGTGGTCTAATGAGATTTATTTCTTAACCCCTGTATGTGCACTTCAGCGTGCATGCAGACCGAATGTCTACTTTCAGGTTGGAGCATAAGATGTGAAGTGGTGGAGCTAAGGGCTATTGTTTCTTGATCAAGTGAATATTCTCATGTATAGTCTCAATATCAGGCCAATGAAGCTCAAGTTCCATGGAGACTGGGTATTTGGTTTGGATCAGCATTGGAAGAAGAGTTGGTTGTATTTATTTTCAGTTTATTTTATATATGTGGTTTGCCCAATGGGTGACCAATTGTTGTATGTTTTTCATGATTTGAGTCTATATTACAGTATTCCATATTTTATTTTTTATATCATTCTTTATTTTAGTTTATTTATTATGTGTACTCTGATGTTGATCCCTATGTATAAGTTTGGTTATTTTTCACTATTATTGCCTCTAAACAGAGGGTATAGTCTACCCACTGCACCTTTTAGACCATCATCACCGGTCAGAAGCCTCTATAATTCTGGAAGGAATGTTTGAGGCCTTGTAGTAAGCCATATCGGGTGACATTTTAGGTCGGACCAGGATGGTTTGTTACAAAATGGTATCAAAGGTTTTGGTTTTTTTGATTTGGGGAGTTAGTAGACTGGTGGTTTAGAAATGTGTCGAAACTTATGATGGATATCATATTGGTGTGTTTCCAAAACCTTTGCTGATAGGAAGTCCAAGTTTCCAAGGCAAGGGATTGTTTTTATTGGTATTCATTTTTACAGTTACTTGATTTCACTTAGCGTGATGTAGTTGAGTTTGTGGATTTATGATTTATTCTGGTTTTTGGCTCTTGGCCAGTTGGCAAGAGGTCAACGTTTATACATTATTCTAGGCACTTAGGATTCACATGAAATCTTCCTATCCGTGGTTTTTTACTACATATTTTCTTTTTATGAAAGGTTATAAGAATCTTATGGAGATAGGTTCACCGATGGTGGATATGTTTTTCCTTTGATGAGGGTGCATGGTGACCCACGTGGGTTCAAATTAGGCTTTGAGTTCCCAGTTGATGGCTCGATAAGGGAAAGGATGCTTGGGGGATCTTTAGATTGGGATCAAGTTTCCCTGAGCTTGTGGATCCTCTGAAGTCCTAGGTTCATGTTCCTTGGGATGGAGTTGTTCTTGCAATGTGTTTTCTATCAGGTCTTATGATGGGGCCCATGTGGATGCTATCACCGATGACTAGGGTGGGTGTGGAGGTTCTTCCTTGGTGGGGCTCTTGAGGTATGTTATGACTAGGATGTGGTCAAGAATGAGGATTCTTGGTGTTTGAGAAGTGGAGTGTTAGGTGTGATCCCTATATCATGGATATATTGAGAGAGAAGGTTTGGTTGGACCCCTGACCCTACTCATTTTTTTGTGGTGACTTGGGTAGCATGATGAGAGAGTGGTTAGGTGCTTGTGGTTTTAGATTGACGCCCGTTTAGTGGTAGTGTATTTGATCGTGACATGAGTTAGATGCCTCAGTCTTAAAGGGGAGTGTCGAGGGTGCCCCAGATTTCTGGAACTGACATAATTGATGAGCTTGGTCAACCAATTTAGGCATGTTAGCATAGTTTCGTTAGGACTTGGCCTATGTGGGTGCAAGTCCTGTTGTTTCCTCAAGGAGAGGAGTAAGGAAATACTTGTCGTGTGGAGTGTACCATAGTATTTTGGAGGTCATGAGCCTCATTTAAGTTTTTTGTTGAGCATGGTTGTTGTGGTTTTTTTTCTGGTTCTCAGCTGTGATAAATTCCATGTATATCAATTGCATTAAGTGATGGGAATAGTGTGGGCTGTGTGGTTTTCCATTGGGTAGCAGGGCGATGATAATGATACTTCTATAGTGGGGAGAATTAGATCAGTCACAAAAGAATTTTGACTCATGTGGGGATAGAGTTATGGATTCTATAAGACCGGTAGTTGTATAGTCGAGATAACATTGGTTGTGCTAGTGCTTTTGGGAGAGCATGGCTATTGGCTATCCATCAAGGATTCTCGGGGGTGATAATCATTTTTATGGGAAGTTTGTATCATCATCAGTTGTAAAAATTAGGGGATATTTGATCCTTTTTGGTCTCGAGTGTGATCATGGTAAAAAATATTAATTCATCCTATAATATTATCTTAGATGAATTTTATGACCACTCCATTGGTCCAAGAATAGGGTTTTTACCTTAGGACATAAGTTTGGTGGAAATCCGAGCCATTTGATTTTTCATGAAATATTTAATATTTAATTAATTTAATATTAATTTATTCACACATGTTCATTCAGGTGTATATTTTAAATGGATCTTTGGATTGAGATTCCTTCTTCTACATTGAGTCCAGAATGAGGTATTTTTCCTAGGCGAGACATAACCTTGCATCGGGCACCGGGGCTGGGCCCATACCCCATTTTCCTTTTCTTTTTTCTTTTTTTCTTTTTTCTTTTTTATTTATTTTACCTTGAATTTATACATACACCTGAGGGGATACACCCTTTGGGTTCTTTTTCCAAGATAGATAAACGGATAATGAGAAGAATATGTGCCACTGTGGAGCTCGGGTCACACCAGATTGTCGTGTGGTAGCTACGGATCACAGATCAGATCAAAGAGTTAGTGGTTTCCACCCAGAGGTTGTCCTATTTTATGTTTTATGACACAAATCCATATATTTTAATTGTTTTTTGTTTTTAAATCATTTTATGGGTTGTTTGGGATCCATAGTGGGTCGATCTGTAGGTTTTGAGGAGGAATCAGGCATTTCAGGTTATTTAGAGGGATTTCTATTTAGGAAAACTTATGTATAGGGAATGTTATTCAGATAACACAATTGTGTGTTCTTACTATTTTGGAAAGATGAGGTTTTTGGAACTACATGCTGTGTACTCAGGGTATACGCCATGTATTGGGCTTTTGGGGGGTGGCTGGGTACTCAGAAAAACAACCCATGTGGGGGTACTTAGCCATGTATGGTAAATGATCAATGCCCATGTGAGGTTCACACTATGTAGGAATAAATTCTTAGGTGGGGTAAATGGCTAGGTATATGGGTGGGTACCCATGTGGGGTTATACACCGTGCACTGGTGGTATACACTGTGTACTCAGGCATGTTACACGCTGAGTGGGGTAGAGGTACATAGACAGGTACCCATATTGGATCGCATTTTATATACCAGGAGGCATATTCCATGTAATTTGGAAAATTACACATCGAGTGTCTAGAAACACACGGTAAGGGATGAATTCTGGAGTTACACGTTGTGTACCCCAAGTGCACACCGTGTACTTTTCCTAACTTGGTCCGTTTTACCTATTTTTACCCAAAATTCCAAATTGGACTTGTGAGTAGTCCATTCTAAGTGTTTTTACATATAGGTCATGATGGTGATATCCTTTCAATTTTTAGAGACCATATAGATTGTGTTTTGTATTTTGAGAGTTCAATAGGAGGTTTTCCTTGAGGTTTGGTTTTGGAATCCTCCTGGGGGTTTGGGTTTTGAGCTACAAGGCATGGGTGAGGGTTGTGAGCTTAGTGATCGGATTGTCTCAAGTGTTCCATGGAGATATATTTGATATTATTTGGTTATATTTCAGAAGACGAGATTGAGTAGTATCTATGAGGAGATATTGGATTGTCCCTACGTATTGGGACTGATTGCCTGAGGTTAGGGTAGTTTAGGTTTAGACTCTATGTTTGGTGAGTAGAGATGCTGGGGAATTTGGGATAGCTAATGCATTTGGATGGAAGTTATGATTGGGTGCCATTGTACTATTGATATGAGTCTAAGGGACTCTTGAGGATGCCCTTGTGGGCTTGTTTCTGATCAAGTGACCATTGGTTTCTATAGTCAGCTATTGAGAATGTCCATATGACATGTTTTGTTTGTCTTGTGCTGAGGATACCTTGTGGAGGGTTCTAATTTTAAGGTGGTCATGATAACCTTTATGAATTCCCCAATTGGTGGGCTTGTTCTTTTGGATGACCCTTCAGTGTGTTATTGATCGAGGATCATTTGGAGGCCGCTGGGTGCTGTTTGGGATGTTTCAGTATTGGCCATGTCCCATGATTTTAGGTGAGATAGAGGAACCCCTCATAGGGTGTCCTTCTCTTACTGTGGCCTTTAGGATGGTTGAGGTTGTTTCTGCAGGTGTGGCCTGAGAGCTTGGGTGCCATAGGGGAGTCTTGTGATTGACATTGATTTATGCTATAGCCTTGGGGACTATGTGAGCCCAGAGTTTAGTTTTATTATGAGGTGGGTCATAGAGATCCTTTGGTGGATTTTTTTCTTGGATGATGAGATTCAGGGGACCATGTGATCCCTTTTCTTATTGGTAGAGAATAGATCAACACTACTAGTTTAGATGTTCGTATGGTAGGTTTGAGGTTGTACTATCCCATGTTTTGTTGGCCTTTGGACATGATCATTGAGGTAGATTCTTCTCAGAAAATTTGTTTTAGGAGGATACCCTTGGGATATCTTGGATCAGGAATTGACCCTGAGTGTGAAATGGTTATCTCCTCTATTGGTTGTCTGTGTTTAGATAGGCTTAGGGATATAATGGGAGATATAGATAAGGTCACTACCCCTAGATTGAGGGTAATCCCCGGCTAGTGGTGGTTTTATTTTTCTTGGTTGCTGTTGTGCTCCTGACCTTGTGTATGGAGCCCATATGGAAGTGCCTCCATTGGGTCCATGTGGATGGAGCCTATAGGGAGGTGTATCTATTGGGTCCATATGGTGGATCCCAAGTCATTTTTAGGACTTCTGGGACCTGACATATCTCTAATGTATGGAGGGAAGGCTCTATCACCATTTCCGATCATGCCATCAGAGTCTTAGTTCCTGGTAGATGTATGTTGTTTGTGTGGACGTCTATGGTTATTCCTTGGGGTCTAACATTTGTGGCTATTACATTTATATGTCTTGAATCTGCTTTTTATATTTGGTGGACATGCCCGTTTTTATGTGGCTGGGTGAGCCACGTGTTGTAAATCCTATGATAGGGGCCAAAGTGTGGAAAGATTTACCATGTGTGTCATTCTAGAACCCACTAGTTGGCTTCTTTATTGTGTTTGTTTTCCCCCTTTTTACAGTTTTTCCTTTTATACTAGCTCCTGTTAGTTTTTAGCTAGGCTGGACATATCACATGTGCATGCACTTGTTAAGATAACATATTTATAGGTTCACTATTGGGGGTGGCCTACTAAGATTTATTTCTCACCCTCTGTATGTGCACCTCAGTGTGAATGAAGACCCGATGTATAATTTTAAGTTGGAGTAAAAGTTGTGTAATGGTGGGGATGGGGACTAGTGTTTCTTTATTAGGTGAATCCAATCTTGTGGAGTCTTATGATTGGGCTAGTGTAGCTTGAGAATTGTGGAGACTGGGTATGTGGTTTGGGTCAGCATTAGCAGTAGATCCGATTCTATTTATTTTTAGTTTATCTATTTTATGTATGTGTTCAATACCATTGGGTGATGGATTGTTATATGTTTTTAATGATTTGAGTATGTATGAAAGTATTCCACATTTCATTAGTTGTAGCATTATTTGTTTTAGTTTATTTACTATGCATAATATGATTTTGATCCTTATGTACAAGTTTGATTATTTTCCACCGTTATTGTACTCTGAACAAATGTTGTAGTCTTCCCAATACACCTTTTTAAACCTCTCCACTATTTGGTATCATCTGGTGTTCAGGGAGGCATTCTTGAGGTCTTATGGTGGGATAGATTGGGTAATGTGTCAGGTCAACCTGGGTTGGTTCGTTAAAAAGAACCTAAATGAAGTGGGATGAATTTACAAGTCAGTCCACAATCACCTAGATTGAATCATAATTCTTAATAATTCTTGGTAAAACCATGAAAAAATACATCGTGATATGATCCCATTTCCAAATAGGTATAGGTAAATATTGTATTATGCTGGCTGGTCTTTGATGCTATGCCTTGACCCATTGAAAGGTTAGGCATTTTGTTACATAATTTACCACATTTTGTTTCATATATGAACACTAAAAATGTGTCCTCAAAGCCTTGTACATATTTTGGATTCTTGGATAAATTGAACAATTATAATGGTGATAAACATAAATAATTTGTTCTTGAAAAGATGAAAGAACAACTATTTGATTAGGAAAAATCAACATGAATTTCCCATCTTATTCCCATCCATCAATGGTCTCCCCACCATTAAGTTTTGATGTGATTTTTAGGAAATAAGGATCTAATCTTTGATCATCCTTGACTTTCTCAACCAAATCATGTATGAGAGTCACTAGAAATAATATTTCAATTTCATTTTGTTTAGTGAAATCTAAATGTATATCTATAATCATAGTTATCAATTACTACTAATCAAATTCTTCTCTGGCTAATTGATTATACAACTTTTAGCTCAAATTATTAACCACAAAATTTATTTTCTCGATGTATAAACCAAGTAAAAGGTGAAAATATAGAGATATTCCATCCATCATCTTTATATTAGGTTCAAATATCTACAAAAATATGTGTTTAAAAGTTTTATAGTCCATGAACACACTAAATTTACCACCAAAGAGATAATGACACCACATTATCAAAACATGAACCACCACAGCTAATTACAAGTCTTGGGTCAGATAATTCTTCTCATGGATGTGAAACAATCATGATCCATAAGATATGATATTATATCATTTCATGATAAAACATCCAAGTCCAGATATAGATGTGTCATAAAAAACCAAAAAACCTTTCCTAGGATTTAGAAAGACAAGAATTAGTGCCGAAGTGAGCCTCTCCTTATGATACTATAAGGATTATTGATACTCATCACTCCATTAGAATGAAGTTCCTTTTCTCATAAGAACTTTCATATAATATGAAAAACATGATAAATCCTAAACAAAATGATGATAGTAACTTGATAAACACAAAAAGATGCATATCTCAAAGATATTATTCTATAGTTTCCAAGAGATGATGGCTTCTATATTTTTAGGATATTCTAATACATATTTCTCAAAAATGACATGGATAAGGAAACAAACCTCTTTTATCTAGAAATCACATTTAAATAATTATTCAAATAACTGGTGATTTCAAAAAAATGCTCAACACAATCTCTAAATGTTTTTCATGATCTTTTCAAGTTCAAGAATACACCAGAATATCATCTAGAAATACCATAATGAAAGAGTCTAAGTACCATTGAAATACATGATTACTAAATTCCATGAAAACTGATGGTGCATTTGTAAGACCAAAGGGCTTGACTAGATATTCATAATGACTGTAACAACTCTTGAAATCTATTTTCAGAATATCCTCTTTCCTAATATGATGTTGGTGATACCAGGACCATAGATCAATTTTAGAGAACCATTGGAATCCTTTCAATTGATAAAAAGTAATATCAATTTGAGGGATATGATATCTATTATTTATTTTAGTCTGATTCAGTTTATGATAATCAACATAGAGTCATAATGAACTATCCACCTTTTTGATAAAAAGAACTAGAGCAGCCCAAGGTAAAGTACTCATCCTTATGAAATATTTAATTTCAAATTATTACAATTGGAACTTAAATTTCCTCAATTATATTGGTTCTATTCTATATTATGGTAACAAAATAAGATTTTTTCTCAGAATAAGATCAATTGTAAATTTCACTTACTTTTTTGGTGGAAAACTAGAGAAATTTTTGGGAAATACATCAAGATACCGGTCCACAATGGTAGGAAAATTCCTAGTCTCTATTACATCATCAGTACCTAAAGTTAATTTTGTTAAATGATAATAAATAGTTCTAACCATTGGTGCTAAAGGTCCTACCTTTTCATTATACACATCTTCATTTACTTTAAAGTGATTCAATATTCCATCAGGAGATATAAAATTTACTCATCATGTATAACAATTGATATGAGACTTTATGGAAACTAACTGATCCATTCCTAGTATTAAGTCAAATATATCCATGTCCAAAATAGAAAACTTCAAAACAAACCAGTATCCATCAATGGTTATAGAATAAGATTCACATTTAAATCCCCTAAACTTCAGTACCCCCAAAGGTGTCTGGATACTCATCACATATGGAATTACCTCGATATGCAAAACTATTTGATTAAAAACACATGAAGCAATGAAAGAGTGGGATGCACTAGTATTAAAAAACTTTCATAATAATTTAGTTAAGAATAATGGTACCTCATACAATTGAAGGACCTGATTGATTCTCCTTGATCATCTGCTTAGCACCATGTAACTACTTACTTTCCCCCCTTGTTCCTTACGTCACCACTATAGTTTCATTGACTGAGGGAGTTGGGTGGTTATAGAATCACCCTAGATCATTCATTTATAAGGATGAGAATTATTTTAACATGATCATCCAGTTGAAGCATAAGATGTCCATGACACATGAGATGTATTGTCTACAACTGACTTTGTAGCATTAGGGAAATAATGATGAAGATGTCCCATCTGACTATAACCGTTGCATGCTTGGGGTCGTACAGTACAATATTGATTATTATACTCAAATAAAACACATTGGAAGAATCTAGGATTATTATTAGGATGTGGAGGAAAGTTAACTGATCTAGTGGGTTGATTTTGTGATGCTCTACCACCTTAGAAATATGTTCCCATATTCTGATTGTTCCTAATATTAGAGTTATCACCTATACTTCTATATAAAAACATACTTCCTATAGTAGAATACCCAGTAATATCCCTTTCTTATATTGTAGTGTTATTAAACATCTTCATATAATCAGTAATACAAAGAACATATATCTTATAATTAATTTTTGGTCATGGTCTAGACTAAAATATGACTTCTTTTAAGGATGCACTAGAACTAGATCCTGAGAAAAATGAACTAAATTCATAAACTTAGCTACATATTCCATCACTGATAGATTTTTTTGCTTTATATTGAAGAAAATTTTCATTTCAGATATCTTCAAGGTGTTTTGATAGATTTTTTTATTGAAAAATTATTCAAATCCATCCTATATAAGGCCTTAGTTGACATTATCTTGGAGAGTTAAATACCACCATTGGCATCAAAGATCTTCTAGATTATGGAATTATAACTTGACCTTCATATCAACTAGGGTTCCATGGAAATCAAATATATTTTTCATTATTTTAAGCTACAATTCTATTTTTTCCAGTTATGAATCCCATTGAAAGAATGGTGGATTCAATTTTTGAAATTGATCAGAGTGATCCACTTTTCATGGTTTATCATTTTTATTTCCCTTATCAACAACTTGAAAAGATTGAAAAAGTCTATCAACAACCTATTAGTTCACTGTGGTTCAAGTGGAACCACATTCTTTTCATCCTCTTCTAGCAGGTTTCTAGGTCATATTGGCAATGCCATTTTTTATAAATAGAAAAAATCACCACTTAATCATCACTCATTAGTAAATTGAAGGGTTAGAATATTATAAATCATGAAAAGAAATAATCACATAACCAATTTACAATATTCATCAAACACAATAAAATTAATGCAGTCCTAGTGGTAAGTATCATTACCAATGCATGATATGCTACACTCAACATCTAAATCCATGAAGATGAGATGAAAACACACCTAGAAGTGTTTTAAAAAACTTTTTTCACTTGGAATACCTTAGTAACATTAATTTAAACATAAATAGGTTAGAGACATCTTTTTATTCTATATATTTCATGTCTTGACATTTTATATCTCTTTGATACCATCTCAACTCAAGGACTAACCAAAATAATACCATTTGTAACATCCTGAACCTAACCTTTAGCTTGGAAAGAGTTGAGGTGCCCCAAAATTTAGGTGACATCCCCAATACATCAAAGGATAGTAATAAATTCCAAGGGATTTCTAAATCGTTGGGGAAAAATTTTCCATTTTAACAACCAACCTGTCAAGAAAAAAACAAAACAAAAAAACTATAATATATGTGCATGAATTATAAATGATACGATTAAAATTAAATACCAAAAAAAAAACAATATTAGAGTAACAATAGAAAAAATAAACCATAATAACAACACACTAAAGAAAATCATGACTTGGGCACTGAGGTGGAACCACTCCAAACTCTAAGGACATAACTAACTCTAAAGATCCAACCCTGGATAGCTACATCAATAATCACCAATAGAGAAATATTAAATTTTACCCTTTATTATATCATAAAAAATATCATATTCATAGTCATAAAAGTTCATATATAGGGGGTGAGTAATCATACTCATTAGACAATCCACCAAAAGTTCCCACACACGCCATTAGGGTAGGAAAACATTAACTCATAGTTCAAAATATAATTTTTAAAAAAAGTGAGGAACATAAAAGTATTTTATTGATTAAAACTATTTAATTTAAAAATATAAACACTTTATCCAATTATTACACATGGCATACCCAACCCACATCTTTTTAGTCACACACACATGCATGCAAGGTGGAAGTTCCATACTCATGAGCGGTTACACGCTGATTCAAAAAGTTATCACTAGGTGACCATTTTCCAGGTACCTCTAGTTTATAACCACACCCCTTTTAAGGGTCACATAAAATGAAAATAATGAACACACAACAACCATGCATACCAAGTTCTCAAAACAATTCATTACACATAAATCCATTCTTCTCTTTAAAAAAATTTAATCAAAAGTTTTTCTTATGTTAAACTAAAACCATAATTTAAAACCACCATCAAAGGTGTTTTCTAAAAACCATTCAAATTCCAAGATTTTGAAATTATCTAACAAATGAAATACACATACCTCATAGTAGGAAGCCACCTACCTCACAATGGGTGATGAAAATGAATAATGACACAATGAAACCTCTAGATTTGAGCTCAAAATTTCTTTCCTTTAATAGATCCAATTGACATCTCATCAAAAAAATATTATAGATTATAGATCTATCTATAGAAAACAATATAAAATGTTCTTTTCAAAGAAAAAAAATAAAATCAAGAAAAAAGGGAGAGAAAAAAGGATATAAGAGTCACTTACCTTCAATCTCCTAGATCTAACACACTTCGATGCATGAAATCAGGTTTTGGTGGGAGAGGAGATGCAAATAACGCAAAAAAAAAAAAATCCTCAAGTATGATATCCTAGGAGAATAAGAGATAAATTAGAGTTTTCAGGTGAAAAAAGAATAAAAATCCCTTTTTTGATATATTAATGCATGTCATGTGGTTAGGCTACACAGTTTAACAAACCATGCACCAACTATGTGAGTGATACTGGAAAATACCCAAGTGGTTGTATGATTTTACCACACAGTTTAAAAAACTTCTTGCTAACCATGTGAAACACCTCTATCCTAAGAAAGTTTAGATTGAATAGTTTGTTTCATGGTTTGGTCAAACCATGTACCAATCGCGTGTCTACCCAATAACTCCCATAATCCATTACATGGTTTCCTTGAGAATTTATACAGTTTCCTCTAACCATGTTTAAACCATGCACCATTAAATATAATTAAAAAACACTCAAAAAATATCCATAAACTTCTAAAAATCAACCCAAACATTATATAATTTCAATATACATAATAAAGGGTGAATTACCTCAAACCTGAGGCTTTTACCTTCAATATCCTAGATCCAACACACTTCAATATATTGAAATTAGGTTTCGGGGGAAGAGGATATGTCATTAATGATAAATAGAATCCTTAGGTATGGGATCCTTGGTGAACAAGAGATAAATGATAGTTTTGGGTGAAAAATGGAATAAAAATCCAATTTTTAGCTGTATTATGCATGTTAGATGATTTGACCATACAATTTTACAAACCATAATCCAACCAAGTGAGTGATACTAGAAAATACCTAGGTATCCACCTGGTTCTATCACATGGTTCAATAAACTATTCACTAACCATGTGCCAACCCAATAACTCCCATAATCTCATGTACAATTTTCTAGATAATCTGAAAAGTTTCCTATAGAAGCTGAATAATTTCCCTTAACTGTACTCAAATTGTGCACCCTTAAAAACACTTCCAAAACACACCAAAACCATATAGAAACTTCTAGAACTCAACACAAACATTATATAACTTCAATATACATAATAAAAGGGTGAATTAACTCAAACTAGGGGTGTTAAGTCATAAAATTCAATAAGTATTAGAGATAGAAAAAAGTTATATTACACTTATTACCATAAAAAAGAGATAAGGTGAAGATATTAGAAGAAATACATGGGCTTACCATTCCATAGATGAGTGCTAGTGACCAGACTGATAAAAATGGACAAGGAATTGAGAGGGGATCAAAGAAGATGAGATAAAGTTGAAAGGATCACCCAAGTGTTAAACAGATGAGAAATAGTCTACAGTTACCAATTCTATAGGTAAAAGGGTTTAATTTAGTATAATAAATGTATAAAATACCTCTTACTAAGTGTATTCCACCCAAGAACCTATCAGGGACCTAGTTCTAAGACACCGGGTACCTGATGCCCTGATAGAGCCACCTACACCCCAAGTGCCACTTTTGGTACCCAATCTAGTACCACCAAGTACCTAATGGTTCTCAAACCCAAGGGGTCTTCCCCTATCCCCCTCCTCCAAATTCATGTATTCTTCTATTAAGTCCTATTTAACTTAAAATAAACCTAAAAAGAAATCAAGATATTTAAATTAAATAGAAATATTTATTCATAGTGGTTGTGGTCTTTATAACTCTCTATCGAGCTTCTCATCCCTAAGAAGCTTCAATCATCTTTTTAAGGGAAAAACTCTGGACATTGGATCTTCATTTTAGATCATCGCTCCTAAGTTTTGTCTTAGAGCTTTTCATGCTACCACATAACCTGAAAATAAGGGATTAACTTTCCTTACAATACCTTATAACTCCAATAAACAATATAAATAGGATTCTCTAAGTAGGATGCATTAGATTACAGCTCCTCATTGTCATACTGGATCTTGAGTGATCGATCGGGCACATACTTCTTCAATCGGAAAACATGGGAGTTATTATACATGGAATTGAACTTCATGAGTAAGGCTATATGGAATGTGATTTACTATACTATAATAATAATTTCAAATGGATTGACATATCTCAGACTCAAATTCCCTTGCTTACCCATCCACCAGTGACCCAATCTTAGAGAAACATGAAGAAACACATGATCACTAACTTTGAATTCCAAGGATCACCTTCGATGGTTGCTATATGAATTTTATCACCTTTGAACAATATTGAGACATTTCTAAATAATATTTACCTACTTTGTTATCTCCTAGACAATGATAGGACCAATTATAGAATATTAACATATATTTATCTAATAGAGAGTAGAGTGACATGGTCTCCCATATAATACTTCACGTCAGGACATCTAGATAGATGATTAGTAACTGTTGTTATAGGAAAATTCCATCAAGGAAAGGTAATAATCCAATAAGTCACTAAATTTGAGAATAAAAGTTTTAGGAATATCCTAAAATATTTGGAAAGTTTGATCAGATTGGTTATCAGTCTAAGGATGAAATATGATACTCAATTTCACATGATACCCTAATGCATGTCTATGTCTTTTCCATAATTGAGATATAAACCTTGAATCCCTATTAGAGATGATATTAATGGTACAACATGAAGCTTTATTATCTCTTTGATCTATAACTCTTCTATAACACCCTAATATTTTACGATATGTATTTTTTTTAAATAAATTCAATTTCTTTAATAGATTACATTTCATACAACCCTAAGTATGAACGAACTACGATATACTATTAAATATTATTATTTTAACACGACTGTTATAAACTAGCCCTTAATTTGGTGGGAATGAATAATATTAAAAACATTATGAAATTAGAATATTAGATATGCAATCAAAATTTTTACACTCATCCAATATATTTGATATACATAACATAAGAACAAATCCAATTTTAGGCATAAAAACTATATTTTTCTAAAGGAAATTTTTCCTCCTTTTAATAACGCAGTTATTTTAAATATAAATTTTGAAAATTTTATAAATTTTATTTGAATAAATAAACTTAATTTTTAAAAGAATAATTTCAACATTATCTTAGGGTGAATTTTTGATATTTTTCAAAAAATATTTATTTTACAGTGAATAGTGAAAAATGCCGATTTTTATAAAATTATTAATTTCATTATTTTAAAGCCTATTTATGATTTGATTTTGATATCAATATAACTTAATAAATATTTAGTTATAAATAATATAAACCATTTAATTTTAATAATATTTATATCTTATTTTGGTATTAGTACAGTTTTGGGCTTAAAAATACATTTTTCAATAAAACTGTTTTTCGTTGCGCTTTGCGGGATTAATTTTAAATTAAATTTTACAACATATGTATTTTGAATATTGAGAAAATGGATTCCATATTTTTATTTAGAATTTAAAATTTAGATGATACATTCCTTTTAATTTTGACTAATATGAATAGTAATCGTGGTGATTCTTGTTACCACGGTAAATGATAAATTGGGTAATTTAGGGTTTAAATAATATGTTTAGGATTGAAAAATTACCCTAAAATTTTATAAAATTTTATTAGATGATTTATATTTTACCCTTAACACCTAATGTTTAAATTTGAGTTATTTAATGGACACTTTTCTATGATATTGACTTTTGATATTATTTAAATGAAAGAAAATCACAAAATGTCATTTTATTTTCTTAAACATCTCTTATGTGTCCATATGGGAAAAAAGGTAGGTTATGAATGATTATAAGTGTCAATTTTGAATTTAAAAAAAATATTTTAATGATATAGATTTATTTATGATTTTTGGGGACCATTTGGATGAGGTTATGATATTTATAATATTTTATTTAAGGAAAATACAAAGATGTCACATTCATATTTTAATAAATATATTATTTTTAATATGGTTTCATTCAAAATATATCTTCAAATATAGATATTTTTTTAAATATAAAATATTTATCTACATCATGGTATTTTATTTTTAATTTTTAGTGAAGAAATAATGACCTTAAATAATTATACGATGATGATGTAGAAATTATTTTATTAATGAAATTATAAAATAAATGATATTAAAAATATTAAAATAAATATAATTTGAGTTAATTAAGGTGATAAAATTTTTTTGGGGATTATTATGACATATTATGGGTATATTAATTGTTTGTGGTTTGAATTTATCTTGTTGTATTATTTTTTTAAAGTCAAAGTAGTGAATAATGTCAAAATTGACACTAATGATATTTTATCAAAATATTACTTTATAAAATTATTTAAAATTCATAAAAAATATTTAAAAATAAAAGGTGATTATTTTTTGTTCTAAAATGTAAAAAAATATTAATTTATGGTCCAACTGACATTTTATAAGTAAAAATTACCACTTTTTAATATCAAATAAATTGTTACCGTAATTAAAATTATAATAAGTTAACTAAGGTTAATCAAAATGATAAAGTTAAAAATAAAACCAAAACATGTATAAATTTTATTGGATGATGAGATTAAAACTTTATATCATCTAATATTCTAACTCATGTCCATTTGGTGTATTTACACAGAAAATTAATTCATTATAATTTAATATTTTGATGATTTCCAAGGGTGCCCCTCACCTCAATTATAAAAGGGAACACCTTCCTTCACCTAATTTAACCACATTGAGACTTACAACGAGAAAATAATCTATAAAATTATCTTATCCAATTCCTTATCCAAATTATTAATTTCTTTGTCTCCCAAAAAGACAAACCCTAGCGTTCTTAAGAAAAGATCTAACTGACGTCCTCCGAAGATGTAATTGTCTTTATCCACTCTTTCATGTTTATTTATTCTTATACTTCGTCTTCATGTTTTATTTATATGATAAAGTAATAACTACAGTATAATATATATTTTTAGATATTATTATGATTATGGGACAACCATATTCCACCATTTATCCATCCTATGAAAAATAAAAGCACCACACGTGTGTAGGTACGACTTACCATCTCCACGCCGTGCTATAATTTGTTCCCCATCACCACTTTACTTTGATGATTATAATGATTAAAATAATGGACATATATAATAATTATGAAATGATATTTATTATATACAAATTAATATACTATTCACTTCCTTACCCTTTCACCATTAAGGAATGATACCATTGATCGTGTATACATACGACCTACCATCTCCACAACACGATGCGATTAATTTTCCATATTCACCATTCAAGAATGGTTATAAAAATATATATAATGAATAAATATGATATATATGGCCTTAATATCATTTTTTATATGACATAACTATGTCCTATGCACAAGAACCAAGACTTACATAACAAAACATGTATAGGAAAAATGAAGCAATTAACACCCAGAACAAGGGTAATAATGAAATATTATAAAAAAATGGTTGATAAGATGATATAAGATAATCATATATGATATAATAAATATGAATATGGTTCTTTTATAAATTAATAATAGGCTTTAAATAATTATACATGATTTTAAAACATGTTCAACTAAATAGAAGCATAAGGGAAGGAATTTCATCTCAATTTTCACTTCATTAAGATTTACATGGTATTGTAAACCTAATAATTTTAATGTGGTGCATCTAATACCCATTTGAGATAATTTTTTATTTGAAATTATATTTCCCTTAAATATATATATCATGGATATGAGTACTTCGTAAACTGTATACCATTTTTATATATAGTGTTTACTTTGAATGTTATTTGATTAACTGAGGAAATATTGATAAATCCATATCCTCTACTAAATATAGATATTTTGATAAGGAATAATGTTCATTAATTAAATATATGTATGAATAATGCTTTGGAATTGTAGTAATGGGTGGGGTATAACATTATATAGCCCCTCGATGCATCAATAGGTCTCATGACACAAAATGGTTGGAAAAATTAAATGGGCTTATACTTATAGTTTTAAACTGTGTTGTGAAAGGTCTTAATGGTAGTGGTATCATATTACAGATATATGGTGTCTAATAATTAATATTTTCCCTTCATTCAATATTCAATTATTACTATCCATGAGATTTTCACTATGAAAAAAATCTATAGATGCATTTTCGTTCTTAGTTTATTGATTAAATGGAATGTGTTTTTCAGTTATCTACCTTTCCATATTTATTATTCCTTGCTGAATATATGTAACTAATTATTGATTCATGTTTCCACTATATGTAACCCTTAATGATCATTTGAGCTAACCATTTTATTTTTTTCCTTCCCTAGGTTATGGAGATAAAATCTTTAATTAAGACCAAGGAGGAAATTTATTTTCCTTTATTATGGTCTATATTTAATTACCAATGTAATAAGGTAACTATGTATGTATATAGTTATTCAAGACTACTAAACTAGTTGATGCTTGGTGATGTGATCTCTTGTATATATTACATTATAATAAAATAAACACCAACTATGAGCTAATGGGGTTGAGGTTGTTACAGTTGGTATCAGATAAAGTTTAGTAGAAACCTTGGGAAGTAAATGTTAAATAAATATAGCTAACATGAGAATCATAATAATTTCTTATAGTGAATTTTTTGGATCAATACTCATGATGATTATGATATAACTGAGTTTTTTCCATTATTTAGTAATGGTTCCTAATTGAAGGAAGGTAATTAATACCCACATACAATTTAGGGATTTCCCCACTAAGCAAGCTAACACAGTTGGTGTTGGAGCTGAGAAGATCATGATCATATTATGACAACTTACTCATGTTATGGTGAATAAGATATCTTGAATGAAATAACATGATGATCCACAATATGATACACCTATTTTAGATCACTTTTTGTGGTTGAAGCACCCATATTTTAGTGGGACTACTAATCCAGTGGTAGATAAGCAATGGATCAAGTCCCATGAAAAGATATTTCTTACATTAGGATGTGATGAAAGGAAAAATTTAGTGCTAGTAGTATATTGAATCACGGGAGATACTGATCAGTGATGGTCATTGATCTAGAATACTAAGGAGGAAAATGAAATAGAAGACATGGAATGGAGAACTTTTAAAGAAAAATTGTTTAAAAAATATTTCCCTAATGGGAAATAAACTGAAATGAAGAGAAAATTACTTAGCTTAAAGAAAAAGGAATAATAGAGTCTTGTAGAGTATGAGGATATGATGCGAGACGCACGGGGTGGCCCAATCTTCACGGCGTAGGGCGGCGGATGACGGATGCGGTTTGGGGCTAAGTGACGGGTGAAGGGTATGGATAGTGGAAGAAAGTAGTCAACCAATGCTATATGAAGCGTGACCTACTACTTAGATAACGCACTCAAGGGAGGGGTGTGATGGACAATCCACACAACAACGCACTTGGGTTGAGGAACAGAATTGGGGGCTTTGTGATCTTGGATCACCAATCTAACTTGTAGATTGACAAGGCAAGAATGAACAAGAGCAAGGGAAATTTGGAACAATCCTCACACAACGGAGAGATACAAAGTATAAGCTCTCAATTAAAATATTAAATGAGATTACAATGCCATGGGGTGGCTATTTATAGCCAAGGGGGTGACATAAAAGGTCAAGGGCCTAATATCATAAAGTCATAAAGCCTATTCCTACCTTGTCCCCTTAAAGTCAAAAAGGTAAAGTCTATAAAAGACTTTTTGGAAAAGTAGCACACAACTTTCCAACTATATCCCACCGGAATTGACTTTGAGTGCATAGCCGACCGGATTTGACTTTGGTGCCCAAAGATTCCATTTCTAGAATCCTCCATGTGGATAAGGATTCTAAATTCGTGCAACCATGTGGGTCAACCATTAAACATCATGCTTGGTCTTGAATAAGTGAGATAATAGGCCCATTTGCTCCATCCATGAAAGGTAATACCCATTGGGCCTTTAATGAAGCAAGATGAGCTCCCATTGAAGCATTCAAACTCTTTAATCTTCCTCGCGTCATTGGGCCTTGCAAATCCAATTCCTCCACCCGAGCAATCGACTCGGTGCCTTCCGCATGGTTCGCATCATCCTCCCCATCTTGAAAAGGAGTTGTCCTCGACTCTTCATCCTCTACACCCAAAAAAGGAGAAAGATCAGAAACATTGAAAGTGGCACTTACACCATACTCACCTGGTAGAGCTATCTTGTAAACATTGTTGTTAATCTTTTCAAGCACTCGGAAAGGTCTGTCTCCTCGAGGCATGAGTTTTGATTTCCTCTTGTTGGGGAATATTTCTTTACACATATGAATCCAGAATAAGTCATCGGGTTCGAACAACACTTGCTTGCGACCCTTGTTTGCATGATCAACATATTTCTGGGTCATCCACTCAATATTTTCCCTTTCCTTTTTCATGGAGTTTCTTTATGAATTCTGCATGCCCTTTCACATCCATATTAGTTGCTTCCTGTAAAGGCAACGATACTAGATCAATAGGGGAAAGGGGGTTAAAGCCATAAACATTTTCAAATGGAGAATATTGAGTAGTGGAATGCTTGTCCCTGTTATATGCGAATTCCACATGGGGTAGACACTCCTCCCAATTCTTAATATTCTTCTTAACAATTGTTATTAAAAGGGATGATAGTGTCTGATTCACCACCTCCGTTTTCCCATTGGTTTGCGGATGAAAAGTAGTGGAAAATAGTAACTTCGTGCCCAATTTTCTCCACAAGGTCTCCCAAAAGTAACTGAGGAATTTTGTGTCACAATCCGACATAATCGTCCTTGGCATCCCATGGAGTTTGACTACTTCCTGAAAGAAAAGTTGTGCAATGTTAGTGGCATCATCTGTTTTGTGATAGGGAATAAAATGTTCCATTTTAGAAAACCGATCCACCACAAAAAAATGGAATCTATCCCCCTCTTAGTCCGTGGTAACCCCACAATAAAGTACATTGATATGTCCTCCCAAGGGGTTTTGGGGATTGGGAGAGGAAGATATAGTCTATGTGGGTTCAGTTCTGATTTGGCTTTATGGAAAACAATGCACTTTCTCACAAATTTTTCAACATCTCTAGATATCCTAGGCCAATAAAAATGTTCACTAAGAATGCTTAAAGTTTTTGAAACACCAAAATGTCCCATTAACCCACCAGAATGTGACTCCTTTAGTAAAAGTAAATGAATAGAGAAATTGGTAATGCAAAGCTTATCCATCCGAAATAAGAACCCGTCATGTAAATAGAACTTTTACCAACTAACTACAGGTTTACAATGTTCATAAGGTTCACTAAAATCACTATCGGTGGAATATAAATCTTTAATGTATTCAAAACCAAGTAGTTTTGAATCCAATAAGGATAAAAGAGAATATCTACGTGAAAGTGAATCAGACACAGTATTTTCTTTACCCTTTTTATGCTTGATGACATATGGAAATGATTCAATGAATTCCAGCCATCTAGCATGTCTCCTATTTAGTTTATGTTGGCTCCTAAGGTATTTAAGAGCCTCATGATCAGAATGGATCACAAATTCTTTAGGCCAAAGATAATGTTTCCATGTTTCTAGAACTCTAAACAATGCATACAACTCTTTATCATATGTAGAATAGTTTAGAGTTGGTCCATTTAACTTCTCACTAAAGAAAGCAATAGGTTTACCTTCTTGCATGAGTACTCCTCCTATGCCAATTCCACTTGCATCACAATCAATTTCAAAGGTCTTACCGAAGTCTGGAAGTGCAAGTAGAGGGGCGTGGGTGAGTCTCTCCTTAAGAGAATGAAAGTCCTTCTCTTGAGTTGTTCCCCATTTAAAAGGAACATTCTTCTTGGTCAACTCATTCAATGGCGCTGCTAGTGTGCTGAAGTCCTTCACAAATCTCCTGTAAAAACTAGCAAGCCCATGAAAACTTCTTACCTGCCCAACGGAGGTTGGAGTTGTCCATTCCTGAATTTCTTTGATCTTCTCGGTGTCAACTTCAACTCCATTGCCGCTCACAACAAATCCAAGGAAAACAATCTTATCGAGGCAAAATTCACACTTATTAATGTTTCCAAACAATTTTTCTTTCCTTAACACCTCTAAGACTCTTCTTAAGTGATCTACATGTTCATGAAAAGTCCTACTATATACCAGAATATCATCAAAGTAAACTACCACAAATTTCCCAATATAGGAACGTAAGACATGATTCATTAACCTCATAAATGTGCTAGGTGCATTGGTGAGACCAAAGGGAATGACTAGCCATTCATAAAGTCCATGTTTTGTCTTAAATGCTGTTTTCCACTCATCTCCTTCTTTTATCCTAATTTGATGGTAGCCACTTCTTAAATCAATTTTAAAGAAAATTGTAGAGCCATTTAACTCATCTAGCATGTCATCTAACCTAAGGATAGGATGAAGATACCTGACCGTGATGTTATTGATGGATCTGTAGTCAATACACATTCTCCATGTTCCATCCTTCTTTGGTACTAAAAGCACTGGTATGGAACAAGGACTAAGGCTCTCTCTGATATATCCCACATCCAATAGATCTTGAACTTTCCTTTTAATTTCTTTTTTCTCCTCTGGGTTGGTGCGATATGAAGGGAGGTTCGGTAGTGATGCTCCGAGTATGAGGTCAATTTGATGCTCAATACCTCTAATGGGTGGAAAACCCGTTGGCACCTCTTCTGGAAAGACATCATCCTAATCTTGCAACAAGGACTCAACAACATTTGGAAAAGGGGATAAGTCGTTAGTATTTAGCAACACCTCTTTGTACATGAGTACTATGAGGGTTTGCTGTGAAAACAAAACTTCCTTAACCTCACTCTTTTTTTCCAACATCACACTTCTCTCTTCACTCAAATTATTTTTCCCTCTTGATTTTTCTTTTCTCTCAATTTCTTTTCCTCTCTCATTTTCTCTCTTTCCCTCATTCTCACCTTTTTCATTTTCACTATTTTTTTCTTTATCACTTATTTTTTTCTTTTCTCTAAAAATGTGATCTTCCAAAATTTGATTGGGGGACATGGGGTTGAGGGTTATAGGTTCCCCTCGGAGTACAAAAGAGTGACGATTTGAGAAACCGTCATGAGTAACATGTCGATCGTACTGCCATGGTCGTCCCAACAACAAATGGCAGGCCTTCATAGGAACAATATCACACAAAACATCATCTTTGTACTTCCCTATGGTGAAAAATACCTTCACTTTCTTGGTGACCTTCAGCTCCCCACAATCATTCAACCACTGAAGTCGGTATGGATTTGGATGCCTTAAAGTCGGGAGTCCCAACTTCTCCACCAACTCGGTGCTCGCCACATTGATACAACTTCCACCATAAAAAATAACACTACATACCTTCCCATTGATCTTGCATCATGTATGGAAAAGGTTCTCTCGCTGCTCCTTTTCTCCAACGGTCATTTGTGCACTTAAAACTCTTCTAGTGACAAGAATCTCTCCATCTTCTGCAAATTCTCCATCTTCAAATTCTGGAGATTCATCTTCCTCCTCTTCGGAGCTCTCTCCATCGGTCTCCCATTCTATATACTTGTTGATGATCATGGTGTGACGGTTTGGGCATTCACTAGCAATGTGACCCCTTCCTTGACATTTTAAACAACGTATATCCCGATTCCTTGATTGGTTAGCCTCAAAAGTAGGTTTCTTAGGTGGAATAATTACCTTGTCATTTTTGCGATCAACCACCTCTTTTGGATTTGACAATTCTCCAATGTCCTTCCTCGGATTTCTCCAGGGTGTGAATGGGGTAGTGGGATTCCTCACGTTGCTTCTTCTTTTGATTTGTTGTTCTACCTTGGTGTCTTGGTGGAGCATGTCTTATATCTCCACATGGTGATACATCTCCACTTGATCCGCAATCTCCCGATTGAGCCCATATAAAAACCGTGCCATGGTTGCCTCCAGATCCTCCTCGATGTTTGTTCGAATCATGGCAATTTGCTTCTCCTTGTAGTAGTCTTCTACAGTCCTACTCCCATGGGTGAGGTGTTGAAGTTTGTTTTGGAGATCTCTATGGTAATGTGTGGGAACAAACCGTTTCCGCATGGAAAACTTCATGTCCTCCCAAGTGTTGATAGGGCGTCCACCATATCTTTCCCTTTACTTTTTCATTTGATCCCACCAAATTAAAGAATAATCATAAAATTCAAGGGAAGAAAGTTTGACCTTTTTCTCTTCAAAATATGCATGGCATGAAAACACCTACTCGATCCGCATCTCCCACTCCAAGTATGCTTCCGGATCGCTTTTCCCTTGAAATGAAGGGACCTTCACCTTGATCCCGCCAAGTAGTTCATCATCATGTGGTCTTCTTTGGCCTACTCTCGGTTGTTGGTACAACCTCCTCCTTTGTGGGACATCATCAAGATCATCATCAAAGTTCACCATCTCCTCCTCCATTATGTGGGGACGACGTGGTTCTGGATCACGTCGTGGGTTATCATGGAACATCCTTGGGCTTGGTTTATTCTCCAATTCATCAATCCTCTCATGTAACACCTCCAACTTTCGATCAAGAAGCTTCTCAAAGTGGCTCACCAAATATTGCATTTGGAATTGCGTAGCTTTGGGTGCGGGAGATCTACTTCGACTTCCTTCATCGCTAACATGAGCAATTTTCTTCCCACGATCTTCTGCCATGATATGTTATGAAAACACAAACACACACCGGGGGGGGGGACACACACAATGATACACACTCACTCACACACATGAGATGCACACACACACACACAAGATGTACACACTCACACACACAAGGATACACACTCACACACGCAATATATACACACTAACACACACAAGATGTACACGCACGCACAAAACAAGATGCACAAACTCACACACACAAGATATAGATATTTTTTTTTGCTTATTTCTCTCCACTCTCAAAACTGAATTTGAATCCCAAGATCTTATAAAATATAATACCTTGTTTCGGGTGATCACTTGCCACCAATCCTTCCCCAATCAAGATTGTGTCGAGGGCTGGTTGACCACATCCCGCTTGAGTGGTAAAGGGTAAAGGGTGAAAAGGGGGTAGAAAATGGATAAAAGTTGGATGGAAAAGGGGGTAGAAATATGGTATTTGTGTTTTTCCCAATTGTGCAAGATAAGATAAATGAATAACAATATGAGACAAATACAAAATGGGGATGAAGTAAAATGATGGAAAAATTTATATATGGAAATGGAAAGTGCTAATAAGGTAAAGCACAAAGGATTAATTGTATCTGCTTTTTTTTTTCTCTCTTTTTTTGTCAATTCTCCCCAAAAAGTGTTGTGCTTGGAGTTGTAAAGCACAAGATGATTGAACGGAGAGTAAGACAATTTTTTTTATTTTTTTTCGAAATCTCTCAAATAAAGGATGTGCTTAATTTTGAAAAGCACAAAATAATGAATTGAGAGAATTTTTTTTGCCAGATACAAATCACATATAGAGAATTAAATGCGGAAATAATATGAATGAAAATTTGGCTCAATTTATAATAATCCAAGCTTGCACAAACTAGGACAATTCGGGAGGCTTTCAAGAAAATGGATATTTTTTTTGTTGAATGGGTGAATAATATGGAAAGATAAGGAGGGTAGTAGATATAATTAAAGTAAATTAAGGGATAGACACCTACCGTGTCAACCGGGGCTCTGATACCAACTGATGCGAGATGCACGGGGTGGCCCGATCTTCACGGCGTAGGGCGGCGGATGACGGATAAGGTTTGGGGCTAAGTGACGGGTGAAGGGTATGGATAGTGGAAACAAGTAGTCAACCAACGCTATATGGAGCGTGACCTACTACTTAGACAACGCACTCAAGGAAGGGGTGTGATGGCCAATCCACACAACAACGCACTTGGGTTGAGGCACAAAATTGGGGGCTTTGTGATCTTGGATCACCAATCTAACTTGTAGATTGGAAAGGCAAGAATGCAAAAGAGCAAGGGAAATTTGGAACAATCCTCACACTACGGAGAGAAACAAAGCATAAGCTCTCAATTAAAATCTTGAATGAGATTACAATTCCATGGGGTGGGTATTTATAGCCAAGGGGGTGACATAAAAGGTCAAGGGCCTAATATCATAAAGTCATAAAGCCTATTCCTACCTTGTCCCCTTAAAGTAAAAAAGGTAAAGTCTATCAAAGACTTTTTGGAAAAGTAGCACAAAACTTTCCAACTATAGCCCACCAGAATTGACTTTGAGTGAATAGCCCACCGGATTTGACTTTGGTGCCCAAAGATTCCATTTCTAGAATCCTCCATGTGGATAAGGCTTCCAAATTCGTGTAACCATATGGGTCAACCATTAAACATCATGCTTGGGCTTCAATAAGTGAGATAATAGGCCCATTTGCTCCATCCATGCAAGGTAATACCCATTGGGCCTTTAATGAATCAAGATGAGCGCCCATTGAAGCATTCAACCTCTTTAATCTTCCTCGCGTCATTGGGCCTTGAAAATCCAATTCCTCCACCCGAGAAATCGACTCGGTGCCTTCCGCATGGTTCACATCAGGATAAATTCACAAGAATATACAGATATGATACATATTAAATATGTGATTCGTAAAACAAGATTGATCATTTCATTGAAATTCTTATGCGATGTCCCCAAAGGGCATTGACTTCTCAAAAAATTTCATCATATGATGAAATTGTATTATGTGCCATCAAAATGGAGATGGAATTTTCTAGATCCTATATATTAAAAGTAAATAAATAGAAGAATAGGTATTCTAATAATCATGAAAAAGATAAATCATCAAATAAGAATAGGGGAACAAAACAATTCCCATTATTCAAAAATTGTGGAATTAATAATCCTAGGAAATGCTTGAAAGGCATGGGAGTTTGTTATAAGTGTGTAGAAAATGGTCATCGAGCTAATGAATTAAAGAATAATAAAAAAATAAACGATGTTCAATGATTCAAATATAAATAAATGGGTCATTATTAAAATCAATATCACAAGTATCAAGGGAATCCACCATAAAAGAGGCCAAGGGGAGATGGCCAAGATTATGTGATCACCACAACTGAAGTAGAAGTACCCAATGATGTGGTAGAAAGTAAATAAATCCAATCTTAAAATTTATCAAATGATTTATTTGATTTCATATCATCGAAATATTTTATATCAACCTAGTTTTCTAAGAGAATTAGATATTTACCTTTTGATTTAATAAGGGAGTTGTCAGTTAAAACTCATAAAGGAAGTCTCATTGCAACAAAAATGTATAAGACAGTCCCCATTTTAACACATAAATGTGCTTTATTTTCTATTCTTATTATCATACCTATGGTTGAATTTAATATAATCCACAATATGGATTGAATTTAAAAATATGATGTATAAATTTATTGTAAGAAGAAAGAAATTATGATTTGTGAGGAATATATAGAATTCCTTATATTTATAGTAGAAACTTCATCATTTGAATATTATATAGATCCAACCCCAGTATCTACAATAAATAAAATTTTTATGGAGGAAGAGAAAACAATATCTAGGGATGAAGAAGGTAATCTTCAAATTGAGTATGTACCTATTTTACAGGAATACATTGATGTATCTTCAGAAGAATTAATGGACACCCCCCAGAGCATGAAGTTGAGTTTACCATTGATTTAATCCATGATGAAAAACCAATATCAAAGACTCCTTATAGAAAGGACACTATATAATTAGTAGAGTTAAAGAAACAACTAGAGGAGCTGAGTAATAAAAGATTTATTCTCCCTGGTGTTTCTCTATGGGGATCCCTTATTCTCTTTTTTATGAATAAATATGGATCCATGAGGTTGTGCATTGATTATAGAGAAATCAATGCTATTATAATAAAGAACAAGTATCCTCTTCCTCACATTCATGATTTATTTGATCAACTTCACAAAACTTAATATTTTTTGAAGATTGACCTTCATTGTGGGTATCATCAATTATGATTAAAGAAGGAATATTTCCCAAAGATAGATTTTTGGAAGTGGTATGGTCATTATGAGTTTATAGTAATTATATTTGGATTGAACAATGAACCCTTTATTTTTATGGATCTAATGGATAGAGTATTCGAGGAATATATTGGTTATTTTTTGTGGTATTCATTGATGATATTCTTATGTATTTTAAAATATATGAATACCATTATAATCACTTTTGAATCATTCTTAAGACACTCAATAAGAAATATTTATATGGTAAATTTAACATGTGTGAATTTTGGATTCAAGAAATTCATTTTCTTGTCCATATTGTCTCTATGGATGAAATCTCAGTTGATCCTATAGATAAAAAGGTAATCTAAGAATGACCTATTCCAATAAACATAACAGAGGTATGTATTTTCATTATCTTATTAGTTTACTATCGACATTTCATTTATAATTTGTCCCAATTGGTTAACCTATTAATTGGATCCTTTGAGCATTGGATTTATACTCTTTAGAACATCTAGGGTTCTTCCTGGGATTAATCTCCTACCCTCCTCTGGTGTGGCTTAGCAGCTCGACATTGGATTGAGATGGATCTGTGGCATATCTTGGTGATGATGTCATCTGGATATCATCTAGGAGGTGCTGTAGCTTAGAGAAAGACTTGTCATGGTTCCGGTATGGATCGATTTTTCTATGGCTCTCTCAGCTTGGAAATAGTTCTATTCAGTGATGAATTCAGTGTTCTTCCTGTCTGTCTTATCGTCATCTTCAGAGTGGTTCATAGGGGGGAGGATCTCTTTTGGAATCTATTGTTTCCATGGTTCCCTACAGGTTTTTAGTTCTGTGTTTTTGTGATGGTGTTTTTGTGGTGTCACATCACTGGTGTCCCTCCATGCTGGCCTCTCCCTAATTTGTGTGGTTTCCTTGCTTCAAACACCGGTGAGGGTGGGTTCATAGTTATGATCTGAGAAGATTCATGCCTAAAGTGGAATTTCTGGTTCAGAGCAGCCCAGATCCCTTCATCGGTGATGATCCCTTGGTGTGGTGATGGTTTATACAGTCCAAGGTGATGATGGATTGACTTTGAGTACCTTGGACCATCTTCCAGTTGCTTTTGTGTCTGTGGTGGAAGTGGGAATGCAGCGGGGTTCGATGCTGTCTTCAGTGGAGGTGCAAAAGATCATAAAGGATTTACTGGTCTATGAAGGTTTGATGTTTGATGGTGATGAATTTTTTTCTTTGTGAATTGCATTTTGTATGTTGTTGTTTGTGGTCCTATGGTTCATGATTTAAGTATATTTTCAACAAGTTCATCTACAAGGGGTGGCTCCAGATGAGGTTTAGAGCGAGAGTTTCCATTGGTCATTGCTATTCAGATTTGGGATGTTTGAGAGGGTATGACATTGCCATCAGTACCAGGCCAATGCATCCTTGTATAGGACAACTAGCAGAATAGTGATGGGTTGGTGGAAGCTGGTTTTAATGATTTTGATGTTGGGTAGGGGCTTTCCTTAGTAGATTTTTATGGGTTATTTTGGATTTGAACTTTTGAACTATGGAGACATGATTATTGGTCCTTGTCTTTGATGTCATGTTGGGTTACCCCTTATCCCTTAAAAGGGGATGATGATAATAAATAAATTTATTTTCATTCAGTCTAACCCATTAACCAAGATCACACATAAAGGGGTTAAGTTTTCATAGAAAAAATAATGTGAATAATGTTTTAATGAATTTAATAAAAGATTGGGTTAATACATTATTTTTGACTCTAACATGAGGAAATGATTAGTTTGTGATATATAATGATGCATAGAAGAAAGGAATGGGTTGTTTCCTTATGAAAAATGATAATGTTATTTCATATGCATTAAATAAGTTCAAGATTCATGAACAAAATTATCTAATGCATGATCTTAAGTTAAAAGTTGTAATATTTTCTATAGAGATATGGAGATACTATCTCTATAGTGAAAGATGTGAGATATATACAGATCAAAAGAGTTTGAAATAAATATTTACATATAAAAAACTCAACATGAGGCAAATACGATGGCTCGAGTTACTCAAAGATTATGATTGATCAATACACTACCAACCAAAAAAATAAAACAAGGCAACATATGCATTAAGTAGGAAAGATCATGGACTTCTGACCCAAATGAGGATTGAGAGAGATCCTATGTTCATAGATTTAGTATAGATAGATAAGGGAATTATTAAGGAAGGGAATACACCACTCCTTTTTCAAATGATTGTGAAACCATATTTATTGGAAAAGATAAAAAAATATCAATCTGATAATGAGAATTTTTGTAATAAAATTAAAGCTATGAATGATGGAAGATTGGAAGGCTTTGTTTGTGAAGATGGTTCTTTGAAATTTAGAAATAGGTTATGTGTTCCATCAATAACTAAGCTAAAAAGTAAACTATTGGATGTTGTTTATGACTCAAATTTCTATATAAACCCTCATAATACCAAGATGTATAGAGATCTAAAGGAAAATTTTTGGTGGGATAATATGAAGTAGAAAATTGATGACTATTTGTCAAGATTCCTAGTTTTTCAAAAACTAAAAGATGAGAGAAATAATACTAGAGGATTCATGAAACCTATACCTATTCCTATGTGGAAGTGGGATGACATTACTATGGAATTCGTAATTGGATTACCAAAGATCCCCATAAAGAATGATACAATATGGTTTATTGTTGATCTGCTTATCAAATCAATTTTTTTTCTTACTATAAGAAAAGATTTACCTCTTTATCACCTTGAAATACACTATATTAATGATTTATTAAGACTTCATGCTGCACCTCTATCAATTTTGTGTGCTTGAGATCCCTATTTCACATCAAAATTCTAGAAGACTCTTCAAAAGTCTCTAGTTACCAAGCTTCATTTGAGCTCTACCTACCATACTCAAATTGAAAGACAGTATGGAAGGACTATTAAAACATTGAAAGACATGTTGAGATCATTATCACTTTACTTTAAAGGCATGTGGGATCAGTATTTACCTTTGGTATATTTTCCTACAATAATAGTTTCTATTCTAGTATTAAAATGGAACAGCATGAAGCTTTATATGGAAAGCGATGTCACACTCCGAATTTTGGGGATGAGGTTGGTGAAAGAAATATTATAGGCCAAAAAACGTATTGAAGAGACAACCAAAAAGGTAAAGACTATTCGGGATTATATTAAAGAAACTCAAAGTAGGTAAAATAGTTATGTTGATAACCGAAGAAAGTATTTGGCATTTCAAGTTGAAGATCATGTATTTTTGAAAGTATATCCATGGAAGGGTATCATAAGGTTTGGTAAGAAAGGGAAACTGAGCCCTAGGTACATTGAAACATCTAAAATTCTATAAATAATTGGATCTATAGATTACCGATTAGTAGTGCCTCCAAGTCTCTCCAAAGTTCATGATGTGCTCCGTATATCACTATTAAGCAAGTACATGCCATACCTAATGCATGTAATCACCTATGAAGAAATATAAATAGAACCTGATCTATTTTACTATTAAGAGACTATAAAGATTATTAACACTAGATAGAAAGTGTTGAGTAATCAGACAACTCTTATGGTAAAAGTTTTTTGGAGAATCCATAAAATGGAAGAAGTAGTGTGAGAACCTGAGGATGTTATGAAGAAGAACCACCCTCATCTATTTAGAAGGTAATATTTATAAACATTTAGACCATTATTTTTCTAAGGAGGGAAGAGTATAACACTTAAAGATTTTACAGTACACATTTTTCTTAAATAAATTCAATTTCTTCAATAGTTTACATTGCATGAAACACCGAGTTTAAACGAACCACGATATACCGTTAAATATTATTATTTTAACACGACCGTTATAAACTAGCCATTAAATTGGTTGGAATGAATAATATTAAACACATTGTAAAATAAATATATTATATATTCAATCAAATGATTTTTACACTCCTACGATATATTTTATAGGCATAAGATAAGGAAAAAAAAATCAAATTTTCAAATAAAAGATATATTTTTCTGAAGGGAATTTTGTCACCATTTAATGGAGTGCTTGTTTAAAATATAAATTTTGAGAGTTTTATAAATTATATTTGAAAAAATAAACATAATTTTTAATATATTAATTTCAAAATTATGTTAGGGTTATTTTTTTTGTATTTTTCACAAAATATTTATTTTTTAGTGAATAATTAAAAATATAGATTTTTATAAAATTATCGATTTCATTATATTAATGGATATTTATGATTTGAATTTGATATCAATATAAATTAAGAACTATTTAGTTATAAATAATCTTATCCATTTCATTTTAATCATCCTTATATATTATTTTGTTATAAGTACATTTTTGGGCTTAAAAATACATTTTTCAATAAAATAGTTTTTCTTGCGTTTTTTGGGATTAATTTTAAGTTAAATTATAAAAATTATGTGTTTTTAATATTGACAAAATATATTCCATATTTTTATTCATAATTTCAAAATTTATTAAATATATCCCTTTTAATTTTGACCAATATGAATAGTAACCTTGGTATTTTTGTTGCCACGATAATGGGTAAATTGGGAAATTTAAGGTAACAATAATATGTTAAGGATTAGAAAATTGCCCAAAAAAATTCCCAAATTTAATTAGATTATATATATTCAACCCTTAACACAATTTTTTTTAATTTGAGTTATTTAATGGATACTTGTCCATGAAAATTACTTTTGATATTATTTAAATTAAATAAAATCACAAAATATCACTTTCTTTGACTTAAAAAATATATTATTTGTTTACATGGGGAAGAAGGTAGGTTATGAATAAATATAAGTGTCCATTTTTAACTTAATAAACTTATTTTAATTATATAATTTTATTTATGATTTTTGGGGACCATTTGGATGAGGTTATGATATTTATAATATCCTATTTAAGGAAGAGACAAAGATGTCAAATTCAGATTTTAATAACTATATTATTTTTAATATGGTGTTATTTAAAATATATATTTAACTAAAGATATTATTTTTGAATATAAAATATTTATCTACATCATGGTATTTTATTTTCAATTTTTAGTGAATAAATAATTACCTTAAATAATTATAAAATGATGATGTAATAATCATTTTATTAATGAAACAATCAAATAAATGATATTAAAAATATTAAAATAAATATAATAAGAATTAATTAAGGTGATCCATTAATTTTATATGTGATTATAAAATATTAGTAGTGTATTAATTTTTTTAACTTGTTTTTTTCTTGTTTTTCTTAAATTCAAAGTAATGAATAGTGTCAAAATTGATACTAATGATATTTTGAAAAATAATATTTTATTAAATTATATAAAATTCATAAAAAATATTTAAAAATAAAAGGTTGTTATTTTTTGGTCAAAAATTTCATAAATTATTCAGTTATGGTCCAATTTACATTTTATAAGTAAAAATTACTATCTTTTAATATTGAAAAAATTACTACCATAATTAAAATTAAAATAAGTTAACTAAGGTCAATCAAAATGATAAGGTTCAAAATAAAACCAGAAAATGTATAAATTTTATTGTATGATGAGATTAAAAACTTATCTCATCTCATATTAGAATCCATGGATATTTTGTGGTATTTGGATAAAAAATGAATTTATTATAATTTAATATTTTGAGAATTTCTAAGGTTACCCCTCACCTAAATTATAAAAGGGAACTCATCACTTCACTTAATTTCACAACCTTCTGCCTTATAGATTGACCATACTCTAAAAAAATTCTCTTCTAAAATTCTCTATCTAAATTTTGGAGGTCTTGGTCTACCAGAAAGACCAACCCCAGTGCCCTTAAGAAGAAATCTAAAGGATGTCCACCGAAGAAGAGGTAATCATCTTTACCGACTCATTCAAGTTCCATTATTCTTATACTTACTCTCCATGTGTTTTTTCACTAATAAATTAATAAATATATTATCATATATATTTTTTGATATTATTATTATTATGAGACAACTGTATTCCACCTTTTATCCATCCTTCAAAAAAAGCACCGCGCATGCGTACGTACGACTTACCATCTCCACGTCGTGGTATAATCTATTTTCACCACCACTTTACTTGGATGATTATAATGATGGAAATAGTGGATATATATGATAATTATGAAATTATATTTATTCTAGAAAAAATAATATACTATCCACTTCTTGAACCTTTTACCATTAAGAAAATGATACTGTCGCTCATGTTTATGTACGACCTACTGTCTCTACGATGCGATGAGATTAATTTTCCATATTCAGAATTCAATAATGATTATAAAAATATATATAATGAAAAAATATGATATCTATGACCTTAATATCATTATGGAGATGATGGAACTATGTCCTATTCACAAGAACTGAGACTTACATGATAAAACATGCATAGGAAAATGAAGCAGTTGACACTCGAAACAAGCATAACGAAAAAATATTATTAACAAATGAGTGATAAAATGATATAAGAGAATAATATATGATATCATAAATATGGATATAGTTCTATTATAAATTAATAACATTCTATAAATAATTATACAGAAGTTTAAAGCATGTTCAACTAAAGGGAAGTGTAAGGTAAGAGGCTTCGTCTCAATTTTCAATTCATTGAAACTTTCATGGTATTGTGCACCTAATTATTTTTATGCAGAGTATCTACTACCCCTTTGAGATAATATTTCATTTCAGATTATATTTCTCTTAAATATAAATATAATGAGTATGATTATTTCCTTAAATGTATACCATTTTTACATACAATGTTTACTTTGAAAGTTATTTGATTAACTGGGGAAATATTGATAAATTTGTATCCTATAATCAATACAGATATTTTGATAAGGCATATTGTTCATGAATTAAATATTTTTATAAAGAAGTTTTTAGACTTGTATTGATGGGTGGATCTTGACATTATATATCTCCTTGATACATTGATAGGTCTCACATTGGAAAAATTTAATGAGTTTTAACTTGTAGTTTTAAACCATATTGTGAAAGGTATTGATGGTAGAAGTATCATGTTCCAGATACATGATGATCGATAATTAATAATTTACTTCATTCAGTATTTAATTATTACTATCCATGGTATTTTCACTATGAAAAAGTATATAGATGCATTTTCATTCTCACTTTATTGATTAAATGACATCCGTTTTTAGTTATTTACCTTAACATATTGATTATGCCTTACTGAATACATTTAAATTATTATTGATTAATGTTTCCACTATATATAACCCTTACTGAGCATTTGAGCTTGCCTTTTTTTTTATTTTCTTTCCCCAGGTTACGAAGAGGAAATATTTAATTAAGACTCAAGGAAGCAGTTTATTTTCTTTTTTTATGTTCTATCTTTAATTACCAATGTAATAAAGGAACCATGTATGTATCTAGTTCTTTAAGACTTATAAATTGATCGATCCATGGTGATGTGATATCTTGTATCTATGATATTGTAATAAAATAACCACTGACTCTGTGCTACTGGGGTCAGGGTTGTTACATATTTAATTTCATTAACCTAGGAGGCTTTCTTAATTAGAAAAAAGAAAGTTGTATTAGTTAGATGATTCAATATTACCCATATTGTATCATTACCTTTAGTAGATCTTGACAAAATAATCATGAAATCTATCTTTATTTCATCCTATTTTTACACGAACAAAGTTTTTGAAGATTACATATAGTATTTTGATGTTCCTCTTTTAACTACTGACAAGTAAAACATTTAGTGATGAATTACATGATGTATTTATACATTTCAGGCCACTAAAACTAATAATGAATACCATGGAGCATGTTTTTAATCTTAGTGTGAACCACCCATTGAGAGTAATGGTACTCCTTTATCACTTCCTCTAATATACTAGTAGGAACCATGAGCTTCCCATGGTGCCATAAACTAACCAGATTCATCCCTTTTCAGATACTCGATCCAACCTATGACATCCTCAAGGTGCATTACTAATATCCCTAGGGTTGTAATAATCACCAATGTATCATAAGAAACTCAATGAGATTTATTTTTCCCTTAAAATTAAGGAAATAAAGTAGCTAAAATTAATAAAAATGTCAAAATGACTCATTTTAAATTCAAACATCCACATCAAATCAAATTTGTAGGAATAAAATAATCAACATGATATTAAAATTGTAAGTTTTTTAACAAATAAATTCCTCACTCACCCCTAATTACCTCTCTTATAGCTAGATCCAAGTCTAACTAGAACCTCTATAGATATAATTCATCCATTAATAATCATTACTGAAAATTTTAGAGGCCCGATTGGCCGATGTGATAAAAGAAAATAATATAAAACTAATGGAAATATCTGATCAACTATCCCTTGTGACCCAAGGTCACACTCCATCCAAAAATGAAACATTAATCGCTTCAGGTGAGATCTTAAACTAAACCTAAAACTAAGAAATATATATACGCATGAGCATAAAAATTCCCAGTAGAACAGCACCTACCTTTCCAAATACTTACTCTTTAATTAAATATTTATTTACATGCTAGTTTGAAAATATAATAGAAAATATGTTTTCCAATTTATGAAAAGTTGATATCACATCATCCACACTTGTAAAATCGCTTTTTTTTCAAATGAAAATAAGCACTTAGAAAAAATTAAATCGGTCCATGTTGTTACTGAAAACCCCATTTGAAAACCAATTTCAAAAACCATTTTAGAAACATCACTTTTTCAAATCATTTTTAACCATTAAAGAAACAAGATAGGAAAACCACATACTTTAACAATTTATAAAAGAAATCAATCCATAAAAAAATTTATAAAAGAAATAAAAAGGAATACATGATAATGGATAAAAGAGATCAAGCACCATAAAAATATCCATATTATAAATATGCACCATGGGAGAGCCCTAAGCCATATGAGGTTTGTTTTCACACTAGGTCCTTGTATTAATTTGCGAGCTAATGGTCAATATAAGTATACACAAAAACCATTAAGGAGATCATTCTAAAGAACCTAACCCTAAAATCCCAAATATAATTGTTACATTATTATATTAGTACTGGATATAAGAAATCATATTTCAAAGTATTGAATAGTTTAGTAGTCTTGGTAAAATAGTCACACACTTGAAT
Organism: Viscum album; assembly: GCA_963277665.1. Lineage (NCBI taxonomy): Eukaryota > Viridiplantae > Streptophyta > Magnoliopsida > Santalales > Viscaceae > Viscum > Viscum album. The sequence continues at coordinate 1,818,910,638 of OY728156.1, forward strand.
CACACATTACATTTTGAAAACATAAAATACAACACAAAATTTTATTCGAGAACATCATTGTTACCTCTATCATATCCATGAAAATCAATCTTAATATAATTATTGGAATAATAGGGAAAGGAAACATAATAAATGGTTGATCTTATATTATTATTAAGGTAATGCATAGTACAAAAGCTATCATAGAATTAATATGGAGTGAATAATATAGTAGGAATAAATAATAATAGAATAATTCCATATAAATAATTACATGGGATTGAAACTTATCAATGGATATCATAACCATTTGAACAATCACATGGACATCAATAAATAATTTCATAATTATGGAATACATAATTCCAGACATTATAAACTTACCATCGAGACCTTATGCCATGAAATCTTATATAAATGTATAAAGCCTCAGAAAAATAACCAACTTGTTTTATCTCATCAGACCCACCAAGGCATCAAGGGGATATGTAATTTTTATTCCCACTCATCACTTAATAAGTTTAATTCATTCATAAAATGAATAAACAATACAATTTAATTAACTAGCCTTATAATAAAAAATTCTCTATATTTGAGAAGCTAAATATGAAATGTTAATAATTTATCTAGTAAAACTAATCATAAAACATATAGAGAAATATTTTTGATGGTATAATTATATTATAACCTTGGTAAATAATAATATTAATCAAATGATGTTAATATAGATGAAAATATTTTTAGAATATCACATGAAGATTTCTTGAGGAAAATAACCTTTTTATTTTGAAATAACTTATTTAAAATTTAAAATTTCAAAAAATATTAAGGAAAAAATATTCTTTTAAAATTATATTTGAAAATTTTAAATGAATAATATGATAAAAGATTAGTCATGATAGTAGAAAAAACTGTTCGTGTGGTGTATGTTAAAATAATGATTCCAATTACACCTTCAGTAAAAGGTGCTTCATTTGAAAAAAATAAAAATATTTATTTTAAAATTTTTAATAAAAAGTCAAACATGAGTAAAATTAATTTAATAAATCATTATATAATAGTAAAAAAATTCTTGAAAACATTTTAAAGAAAATATGTATGTAGAAGAAAAATATTCTCGACCGAAAGAAAACATGGTCAGTTTTTCTTAAAAAAATTATTTCAGTATCTTGGGTAATTAAGAGAATAAAATGAAAGGAAAACTTTAAATTTACAAAAATAACTAGAGTAAAATAAAATATATTGAGTTTAATATTGAAATATCATATAATTATCCTAATGGATACTTAAACATAAACAAACCTAAACAATGATGAGATTGTGAAATAAACCCTTACCTCAAGCTAGAATTGTTTCAAAAGCATTATAAACTCAGGTATAATAAATTTAAATTTATTATAATTACATTAAATAATAATTTACATACTTATAATATCATATACTATCCATTTATAACATTTCAACACCCATTTATTGTTAATCATTTATTAAAATTGTCATTCAATGGTGTTAACTATTTTGTTTTTCTTGGAAGTATCAATTATGCAGTTCCGATCATTACACTTTTATCATGGTTACATAATCCAAAATTTTTTAAACATAATATAAAAATCATACATATATATATATATATATTCATTATATATATATTTAGAGACATCCATAAAAGACAGAGATAGAAAAATGAATTACGCAGTTCATGGAGATGAGAGGCCGTACATACATATGAAAGTTGTTTCCATTTTTCGATGGATGTAATGAAATAAAGTTAAATAATAATTAAAATTTCTATAATCATAATAATATCATAAGTAACATATATATATATTAAATCCATCATTATAACCATTTAAGTAAAGTGGTGATGAAAACAAATTACACCACTATGTGGAGAAAGTAATCCATACGTATAAATGAGTGATGTTTTCACATTAATAAGATGGAAATAATGTGGATAATTTTTATTATATAATAATAATATTTTATTATTTTCAAATGGATACCATGCCTTTAGAGGAGGTAGAAGAAGAAATAAAATTAAAAATGATCAGTTAAGAGTTATACAGCTTCGTTGAGAAACCTCTTTTGGTTTACACCTTAAGACTTTAAGGTATAATATATTTTAAATAATATAAGCCCTAGGATGTGGTGAATGAATATAAAAAGGAATTATTGTATGGATTTTCTAACCTAGAAGGATGAAAAGTTTTGACGGTAAGGGCACTCTTGGAATTACTTAAAATACTAAATTAATATAAATTAATTTTTATAATGAAGTGACTAAAAATTAAAATATTTAGAATATATGAGGAGTATAAGTATAAATAATATCATAAAATAAAATTTAGACAAGTTTAAGTGATGATTTAACCCTTATCTCTTAGTTTTAACCTATATTAATCTTTTTTTTACAATTACGGTAATATTTAAGTTTTCTACTATTTAAGGGTCAAGAATGTTATCATAAAAGAAAAAGTGACCCATAAATGGTCTATCATTTATATTTTCCACAAAATCACATTAAATTATATATATAAAATTATTTTTATTAATTTTAAATCATTTAATAAAATATTGTTTACTATAAAATATCATTAATGTAATTTTTGAAACTATTTATTTACATTGACTTTAAAATCATCAAGATAGTTATGGAATTTGAATATAAATATTTAAAACATCCCTAATATTTTATATTTATCTAAAAAATTCATTAAACACAATAATTTAACCAAATTGAATTAATTTTAATATTTTTAAAATCATTTATTTTATTTTCTGTGAGTTGAATAAATATTGTATTGGTATTGTGTAAGAATTTAAGGTGATTATTCAATAACTAAAAATTAAAAATAAATTATCATTATAAAAAAATAATTTATCTATAAAATAAATATTTATAACCAAATTTATACTCTTCTATAATTATTTAAAAATTTTAGATATATTAAAGTCAAGGGAGTGACATTTTGTATTTATTCTTTTGTAAAAACAATATAAAAGCCATAATTGAAGAAAAATGGAAAACAGTTTCCATATATTCAAGAATTGTATGTAAATAGACAAAATAATCTCATATAATAGGATAAAGGAAAGTGTTAGAGAAATTTTAAATCCTCATCCCAAAGTTTTATCCATATTTTACCCGTTTTACCTTTACTGAGGTGAAAAATATTTATCAAGGTTTTTATTCATAATGGTAAAAATAATAGGAAAATATTTACCAAATTTTATCCTCTTGATTAAAAATATATAATTTATTTTTCAATATTCAATTCACATAATTTTTATAATTTAATTTAAAAATAAGCTCATAAAATGTGATGAAAAATATTTTTCTAGAAAAAAATGTTTTCTGAAGCATAAATTTTTTTATACCAAAATAGAATATAAAACTTATTTTAATGAACTTAATTAGATCATTAATAATATAATTGAACTAATTTTACTTTTAAAACCATTTAAAAAAATATTTAATTTAGTAAAATCATTAACTGAAAAGTTAGTTTTCAATGAAAATCAGTATTTTCACTATTAATCGAAAAACCATTATTTTTAGAAAATTATTAAAAAATTAATCTATGATAAGGGAAACAGCTTCGTCTCTCTCGAAACTATTGAGTACCATGCCTTAGAAGGTTGTGAGCCTCACTTATTCCCAAATGCTTCACATACCACCCTCTTTTACAGATCTAAACCTTGGAATTTACTGAGGTGTCCTCCCTACTAAAACTAACCTTGATTTCATGATTTAAGCGATATCGACCATCGATGGACTCCTTTTACCATTAGATTTTTGAATCTTGGGGTTTATAGGAGTGATCCACGGTTGATCTTCTCAACTCCAGAAACATCATGATTCACTTTTCCTCTAAAGATGATCTGATTCTTACTTGGTCAAGTGAGCCTCGCTCCTATGATGGCCCTCACTTCTTCTTCTTTAAATGTTCATAATTTTTTCATATGAAACTTGACCCTATAAAGATGGAAATTTGGGTAAGTTTTCCAGAACTCCATCGTCCATTCCAAAATCCCTCTATTAGTCAGTTTCTTAGAAACTTGGTTGGGTGTTTCATCTGTACTAATAATCGAACCTGTGTGATGTTCCACCTGATTTCCCTAAGGGTATGTGTCGAAGTAGATTTCTTGAAGGCACCTGTTAAATCATTTTGGATTACCATTGTAAAAGAATTTAGATATAAGTAGACCATTATATTTGAATTCGGGTGTGACTATTGTTCTTCATGCAAGATGCTAGTGCATAGTTTAGTGATCTGAAGGTGAAGGGTGAGGAAACAAGGAGATGTTCTGGAGGTCCGGGCAGATTTTGTCCAGTGTGGTTCTCTTAGTGATGTTGGTCAGCTTTTGGATATGACTGGTGAAGGGTTTGTGAATAGATGTGTCTTTTCTAGTCAAGGGAATGGTAATGCTGAGGATAACATGTGATCGAGTGGAGCAAGGATACAAAAACCAGCTAAGGTCTTACCTCCTGAACCCAATGTAGTGGAAATTTTCAAAAGACTATGGAGTTATTTGGAAATACCTCTTAGAAACAAGTCTATGGTAGGGGGATCCCACTTCAATGGAGTGTATGGATAAAATCTGGATATACTCATTGCACATACTCAGGCTCTAGGGGATTCTTTTGGAGCTATTGGCCCAACTTCTGGGGCTGAGGCGAGCCAAAATCCATGCACCTATGCTATAGGGGTGCGTGATGGTAGTAGCAAGAACTATGAAAGGGTGATTCATCCCACTGGTGAGAGTAAGTTGAAGGTGCGAAAAGAGTTATAGCATACTTTACATGGTGTATGTAGGCCACTGGATACCAAACAAGACACAAAATTGAGGAGGACTTTGTATTGTATTGACCTAAACAATGGATTTTAAAATTTGAGCAATGAGGGGGAGTTTGAGGGAAATTCTAATTGTCCATCTGAGGCCAAGTCTGATAGAGATTGACAACCCTATGATGATAATGGTTTGATAGGGGTGTGTAAAGGCTTTCATATCCAAAGAAGGAAGAAAGGGAACAAAGAGAACATGGACCCCGAGAGCTGCATTGTTTCTAGAAAGCTGAAACCAAAGGGGCATAAAGACTATTACTAACATCCTAGACCGATGGAGACCCAGTCATCCTAAAAAGAGGGGAAACTCAAGGAGCTTGAGATCCAGCTAGTGGAGGGAGAGGAGGGTCAGCAAGTCAAGGTCACCGAGTCTCATGAGCAAGAGAATGAAACCTCAAATCAAGGAGACCAACATGAGGAGATGCACTTGTAAATGGAGGAGGTGATGCCTGTGGTGGAGGATGCTACTTCCCCTAGTCCGCGGTGTAAGGCAGGGTCTAATGAAAGCATACAGTGCCTAAAAGACTTGGATTTGGGTAATAAAATGGAACTACTCATTCATTTTGGTGAAGAAATGAAGGAGTCTGTTTTGGTGATCAAGGATAAGAGGGAAGATGCTGATCAAATAATGGGAAGGTTAATCTAGGTGGAAGATACCAGAGAGCAAGATGAGTGGATTGAAAAGCAAGACCTCATATTGGTTAGAGGCTTCAACATAGAGAAGGTAAGAAAAGATGAGTACATGAAAGCTTGGTACTATCTAGAAAGGTATTATGAAGAAATTTTGGAGGCCGATACAGACTACCAGGTTAGTACCTTTACCTGGAAATTGTTTAGGGAAGAAGATTCCAATCGCCTTAGTCTTGTGTTTAATAAGTCAGTTGTATCCTTTCAAGTTTGATTTGCTTTTCTGTGAGGGTTCCAACTATCCCCTTAAAAGTGTTGGAAAATACAAATGCTAATTTGGAGGAGGAATCTATGATAATTATGAAATAATGATTTAAAAAATGAAGTTCATTTTCCAAGTAATTTTTTTAAAATTTACAGAAATTAATTTTCAAACAATTTTTTTAATAAAATACATTTTTAAAGAAGAAAATGACTTCACTAAAGATTGAGTACTTATTTACTAATAATTCATCAATAAATTTATATTTAGTAGGTCCATTATACATATATTTCAAATGTGGTTACTCATATTCATTCATTACAATTAAACAACTAGGTTATAATGGTATACTATATTATGGTTCATCTAAACCCAGGGTAACATGTATCGAAATCTATCGAACCTAGTAAACTAAATTTTTGAGATATTAAATTCTACCCCCTTAAATAAATTATTCCATAAAAATTTTATCTTGGTCATAAAAGGTTTAATATTTGAAAATAAATTTTCTAAAAACCCTCATTATACAAATGAATAATAAAACTTTATTTGAAAAGGGGAAGTATGAAACTTAAATATTACCTGAAATATCACATATCCAGGTTCCCAAATAAGGATAAAATTGGTGGTAATTTAAAATATGGGAATGGTGGAGGAAATTAACATCCAATGACTAATATGGAGTGATAGAGAACATGTTCATGATAAATTTAGTGATAAAAAAATCATAAATAATTGAGGGGTTAAAGGACCATAAATTCATCATAAATGAAGGTAAAAGGATAAATTTTTTGTTTCAAGATCCTTTTACTAAAGTTGAGGGATTATTTTACTCTCAAGGTAGAGTAAAAAAGAAAATTTACTTGAATGATTTATTTTCATTTAATAATAATTATTTCATCCTTTGGTTGTGCTTATATGAATTTCCACTTTATATCTTATTCCATGAAATGAATATTCAAGATGAATTTTTTATGCCTAAGCACTAAAATTAACTTTTAATAGAACATAATATCCATAAAATAATGAAAATTCATTCCTTATTTCTCTAAATATTAAACAAAACCAAAATTATTATCCAATGTTATAAAATATGGATAAATTTTTATATAGGTAAAAAATACATTAATCTCCAAAATTTAGTAATAAAACAAAAGGTTTAACATAGATTAATAAATAAATAAATATCCCAAATAACCTCAATAAAATAAAAATTAAAGAAAGGTTTAACCTTAAAGGTTACCTTATACCCTTCATATTACACCTCTAAAAACATGATATAATTCTTCCCAAATAATCATTTACATTAAACCTAAAGGTTATATATACCTATACCTAATAAAACATCTCCCAAAATATCATTAATCACCTCAAAGTCCAAAAAATTAAAAAATATTTGATTCTATAATATGATTCCCAAAATAAAATTAATCTTCATCTATAAAATTGTTTAAGTAAAAAAACACTACCATATTAACCATGAGATCACGTAGACCGGTGGTAGGTGTTGCACTTGTGTTTCCCTTCAGTTGTGAGTTCTATCCTAATGACATTGGTAGATGTAATGGGTTTTCACCTGATGTATGGGTTGTCCTTTTTCTAAAACTATATTAATATAATGACTACACCATTCCCAAAAATATGATTAACATCCTAAAAAATAACATTAATCATCAAATCACTTTTTAACCCCAATATTTTCTATACAACTTATTTTTTCCCACAAAATCAAATAATCTTACTTGAATATTATTACCTGAACATCAATGATCATATCAACTCTAAAGGTTATCAATAACTTTAAACTTATGTATAAAAAATATATAATAATTATTCCTCAAATAACCTTCTCACTAAAACATATACTAAACCAAAGGGTTATATGCCCATAAATATCTCCAAAAATATCCTTAATCATCCTAAACATTAATCATATAAAACCTAAAAAGGGGTATCAATAACTTTAAACTTATGATCGACCTTAGAATTATCAACCTATGACACTTTAGGTTTATCCCTTATTACTATAGAATATCATAGGTTTCCATAGGTTCTTCTCTCTCATTCAGCATAATGGATCCTAAATAAAACGTGAATTAATCCAAGAATATCCCCTAGAAGTGTCAAAATTGGTGCGCAGTATAGGCACACTCACTGTACACTAGAATATTGGCCTAGATATATTAAACCAGCTCTTTTTAGGGTTATTACTCCTAGATACATCTATTCCAAAACCACACTCACTTATAGTATCTATAAAGGGACGCATTTATAGGGAAAACCACATAATCACTACTTTATAAAAAAAATATAATGTTATCCTACAATTAGACATATCCTTAAAGTATTTCATAGGGTCATGTTCCTTAGTCTATTTTTTATAAATATGGTTCCTAACGTTTCTACTAAACTTACTATAATACCAACTTTAAATAAATAGACCCTAGAAGCCTAGAGCTAATGGTTAATTTATTATATTGGTACTAGATATAAGTGATCACATCCCAAAAGATAGAATAGTTTAGTAGTCTTGGTAAACTAGATACATTATTGAACCTCATATTGTATTTGAAAACATAAAATAGAACACAATATTTTCATTGAGAACATAATCAATCCCTATAGAATATCCTTAAATATCAATCATAATACACATCCTAGCATCCTAGGGATAATAAACATATGAAAGGGATGAGATATGATTCTTAGTAATGGAATTCATATAATAGAAGATATCATAGAATGAATAAGGAATGAATAATATGGAAGGAATAAATGATGGTCAAATAACTCAATATAAATAATCATATGAGCTTTAAACTTATCCATGGATATCATAAATATTTGAATAATCACATGGAAATCAATAACTGATTTCATATTTATGGAATGCATAATTTTGGACATTATAAACTTACTATTGATGCCTCATGCTAAGGAATATTACATAAATAGGTAAGGCCTTGACCAAATACCCAATATGATTTTTCTCATGATACCTATTGATGAATCAAGGGGATATGTAATTTTGGGCCCCACCCACCACTTAATAAGTCCAATTAATTGATCATATGAATAAAAAATACAACTTAATCACCATTCTTTATAATCAATAGATGTTAATTTTAGAAAAACTAAATATGGAATTCCATTACTTTCCCTAGTCAAACTGATCATAAATCATCTAGATAAATATGTTGTATGGTATCATTATATTATAACCTTAGTAAATCATAAGATTAATTAAAGGATGTTAACATATATGAAAACACTTTTAAAATATATTTGGAATATTTCTTGAGGAAAATACTATTTTTTTGAAATTACTTATTCAAAATTTAAAAATTTCAAAAATATCAAGGAAAAAATTTTCATTGAAAATATTCTTGGAAACTTGTAATGGAATCTTCAATGAAAAGGTACGTTATGATGATGAGAAAATGTTTTTGTGGGGTGTATGTTAAAATAATGATTCTATTCACACCTTCGATAAAATGTTCCTTGTTTGGAAAACGACAAGAAGATTTATTTTAAAGCTTTTTATAAAAATTAAAACATGGGTAAATTGAATTTAATAAATAATATTAGAATATTAAAAACATTATTGAAAACATTTTAAATAAAATATTGAGATGGAAGAAAAATATTCTTGATCAAAAGAAAAAAAGGTCAATTTTCCTTAAAAACATTATTTCTGTATCTTGAGTACATAAGAGAGGAAAATAAAAGGAAAAATTTTAATTTTTAGAAATAAAAATATGAAAATAAAATATATTAGGATTAAGATATAAATGTCACATAATTACCCTAATGGGTACTTAAACATAAACAAACCTGAATAATGATGATATTATGAAATAAACCCTTACCTCAAGCTCAACTTGCTTTCAAAGATATCTAAAATTCTGTATAATAAATTAAAATTTATTATAATTATATAAAAAACCATGTGTATAACTATAATATCATATATGATCTAGTTATTACATTTTAACACCTTTTTTTTTAATTTTTCTTTATTAAAATCATCATTCCTAGGTGTTAAATGTTTCATTTTTTGGGAAATTTTGGTTTTATAGTTACATTCCATGTACTTTGATCATGATTCCATCATCTAAAAAATGTTAAAAATGATATAAATATCATATATATTCATTATATATATATATATTTAGAGTCATATATAAAAGTGACAGATAGAAAATTACACCGTTTATGGAGATGATAGGTTGTACTTACATATGAATGATATTTCCATTTTTGAATGATGTAAAGAAATAAAGGAAAATAATAATTCAACATTAAAGAATCTTAGTACTATAATAAATAATATATATTTATTAAATCCATTATTATTACCATCTAAGAAAAGTGGTGATGAAAAATGAATTACACAACTACGTGTGGAGATGGTAAGTCGTACGTACACACGAGCGATGTTTTTTCTTTCCGTTGGATGGAAAGAAGGTGGATAATGTTGATATAAGGCCCCAGCCTTAAAACTTAATTAATATTGAGTTAATACAAGATTGCACATTGAGGATCTTTTCAGGTTTAGAGTTTTAGAGAATTAGATCATAAAACTTGCATTACATTCCACATTTAAACAAAGTGGTTACATAAAAGATAGTATTCATTTTTTCCCATCAACGGAAACATATTTAAAATAAAACATGGATTATTTCTTGACACTACCTTGACACTATCATCATATCATGTACCTTTCCCTTGACCTATGAAAAACATTTCAAAAACTTGGGATGAGCATAAAAAGCTCAATAAGGGATATAAAAATATATGGAAAGGAAACATGAGTACATGTACACATAAGAATCAATGAAATCATACTTTACTCATAAAACATAAGCACTTTAACATACCTCATCAAATCATGAATAAATCATATAAATCATAAGACATAATGGTAACTTGAGGCATTCATAACATTCTTACGTAGGGAGTAACCCTCTTGGTTACGTTTGGAATACCCACCACAGTATATTCCATAAATCTCTTTGGATAAACCTTAACGTTTCACTCCTTCGCGTTACCCAATGCATTTGAGAGCTATATCGGGCTCACCCTCCCTTAGTTTATCACGGAACCACCCGTCTTCATAACAATGACCAAGAACCATAACATAATCGTACCACATAATACATGCATAAAGGAAACATAACATTTCCACATTTCAATCACAAAATATCAATAAAACACATTGATATAAAAAACCTTATGAAAACCATTTTCAATACCAAAATAAAAGAAAAGTAAAACATGGTATTTATTTTTCTTTTAAAAATAAGGTATGTCTTGTAGAGGAAGCCGAAACTCAAATAATGGTCACGGTGGCGGAGAAGTCGTTGTCGCCGCATACGTATGAAAAAAACATTCCCTTTTATCGTTTTGTAAAACGCTTCGTATAAAAAAGATTCATTTTGGATAAACGTAAAAGTCAAAGTGGTTTATACACCATATAAAAGAATGTTGTGTATAAAATAAAATATGCCTCAATGAAAGGAGATTGAGACGAAGTCCCTTACAAAGACGGTATCCTTCGTTTAAGGATAAATCAATTACATAATTATGTGTGACAAACGAATACACCAAATATAAGTGGATATTAAGTGTCAAACAATCAGAGGTTATTCAAACATATTCATAGAATACATATTCAAGGAGTACAAGTTTATCCCAAAGAATCAAATTTGGGTTAAGAAGTTCCCTTGCAAAAATTTGACAGCCTAACGACATCACTACAAAATTCAGAAAATGAGTTGATGAGAGATAAAAAGGGTATCTCATCACATGGAAATAAAATTTAAATCAATAAGGATATAGAATAACATATCCCAACATAATAGTATGTGAATTAAAAGACATAACAAAAGAAGTCTTTTAAAAAGAGGAGGGTGAAAGGTTCCCTTACCGACATGGGTATCTTTCGAAACATGCACCCTGTGAAAGAAGGACAATACAAAATTGATGTAAATAATTAAACATGAAATTATATTACACAATGAGTAAAATAATGGGCAGTACATACACAACTCAAAGGAAATTGTGGCAAATGTAGCATAAATATCACGGGAATAAAAGTGAGATGAAAAATCCCTTACGAAAACTCTGCAGCCTAACGGCGCCACTTAAAACTTACAAAAACGGATTTATGAGATCAAATAGGGTATCTCATCATATTAACATAAAGTTTACATAAAGATGAATATAAAGGAACATCCCTAACAAATATGAGCTTAAAATAAGTGACATAAAGGAGAGTACATAAAAAGAAAGAGAGAGGTTAGATCTCTTACGAAAATTCGGCAGCCTAACGGCGCCACTCAAAACTTCCATAATGGATTGATGAGAGAGAATAGGGTCTCTCATCATATGAAAATAAAAATTACGGTAATATTAATATAAAATAACATCCCAATAATAAGAAAGATGAGCTTTAAAAGGAATGACATAAAAGAGTGTACTTAAAAAGAAAGAGAGGAGTAGGATCCCTTACCTCAAGTCTGACTTGTCTTGTTCATTTCTTTATATTTCTGAATAATAAACTTTGGTAAATTTATAATTGCCTAATTAAATACTTTAAAGATTATTATTCATTTCATATCACATATTATAATGTTATAATAATTGTTTAATAATGTTAGTTCATATCAGATGTTTTTGCCGATATTTGGTACATGAGTGAAAAATGAACTTGTTTGAAAAATGATTGCCCATGTAGTTATAAGTAAATAATTTCCAGAATAGTATTAATGATTAAAATATCACATATATCCAGTATATATTCATTTTATACTATTCCATATCATCTGGAGATAAAAAACCGAAAAGCACCGTTCATGGAGACGGTAGGCCATACGTACGCATGAACGCTACTTTCATTTTTTTCTTTGTCATATTAATGGAATTAAAAATAAATGATATATATATATATATTATAATTCCAGTATAATATATATGTTATATAGGTCACATATGTTCATTAATTTAATTCTTTATACATTCCATGTATTGCATGTACGAGTCACATCACTTGAGGGGGCGGTAGTCCACACTTCCTCATATGAAATTATCACATTTACACAACATGAAAAGAATAAAGGTATGTTTTAAATATAAAATACAGAAGAATATAGTAAACATAAATACCATATATATCATATATAAAATACAGTGACATCATAATGTCCACCTTTAAAGGTGTTAAAAGAATATTGAACAATCATCGTTTCGTGAGACAGAAAATCGCCAACCACAGAAACAATATGTTCTTTAACCATTAGACGAAGGTGTGTGTAAGTGTAGCTCGAATACTTATTATAAAAAAATCCTAGTATATTGAAGATACTGTATTTGTTACAAAATAAATGAATAAAAAGAGTTTAGGGGGTTGGAGAAGCAAAATAAAACAAAATGACTCAAGTGAAGACATTACCTTAAAATCGGGTAACTCCCTTTGGTTTGAGCTAAAAGGCTTCCTTGAGAAGACTTCTGCTCAGAGTGAGGCTTCTAAGAGTTATATAGGGATGTGGAGATACAAAATGGGCAGGGGTTGGCCGATACAAAGGCTTTGGAAGTGTGGGTAAGGAGGTAGAGGTGGGGGCCTTTTATAAGAGGAGGGGAGAGGCACTCTTGGAAAGTAAGGAAATGTTACTTTATTTTAGAATGATTTTCGGATTTAAAAGGTCCCAAATTGATATAATTCTAGTCTAAGGTGATAAGGGTTATAAAGATACCCATTAAATATGTTTTGGACATGTTTAGGTCATTTATTTTACATTATCTTTTCATTTTATTTAAATCCTTTATTAATGAGGTAATCGCTGCATCATCATGATGTCATAAATAATTTAATATATTTAATGTCTAAAAATTATAAAAAAAATATCATGATGTATGAAATCTATTTATCTTTCTAATTAATATTTATAGTAAAAAATATGACTTGTATAACCCCATTTAAAAATTGTTTTAGTAAAAAATATCATGTTTGTGTCATTTTTACTTTAACATTAAATAAAAAGTTATTTATGTCATTTCCCAACCAAAGTGGCTCCATGGGGTCCCCAAGTTTACCCATGGATTGTCTTGGTCGGACATGACACATAAAATTAGGGTAGGACATGTGTCAAGCTCATATCATATTATTAAAATATTATTTTTACCTTAAACTACACTAATTACCTCTAATCACGATTAAAAACATAAAAGTTACTATTCAAAAAAATTATTTTAATCCCATTGAACCCAATTTTACTTCTTAATGACAACCATGTATGTCAGATTTTTGAAATTCAAAACACAAAGGTGGAAAAATTTCATTTAAACCGAAAATCAGTTTTTATAAGTACCACTTAGTGGTTTCACTATTCATCAAAAATTGAAGTTTTTCAGAAAATTACCAAAAATTCACCCTAAGCTATATTTGATATTCCAAATTCAAAAATGATGTCTATTTTAAAAAATTAAAAACATATAAGTTGTATTAATTAATTTAATAATTAATTCCTGCTGTCAAAACAAATAGCGTGTTTTTATGAAACAAAATGTATCAAAATATTGACACTAGTTTAGGTACGATTTCAAAGTGAAATTAATTCCAACGACCAATATTGGATTATATGGTAAAAATATATTCTAATTTCACTTTAAAACCAATTCAAAAGATAATATAATCATATAAATAAATTATATTAAAAACAGGTTTTGAATTAAAATACAACATTTTTCACTATTCAAAAAAAATGAACTTCATCGGAAAAATACCAAAAATTTACACAAAGTAAATTTTGATGTCCTGATTCTAAAGAAGAATTTTATTTTGTCAAATATAACACATAAAATTGTCAAAAATTGGATTTAAAACATGTTCTCCATCAAACGGCGGTTAATCGACCCTTTAATAATATTAGAATGTTTATGCTTAAAATTGGATTCATTCGCATTTTTAATCCTCTAACATTTATTGTAAAAAGTAAAAATATTTGACAAACATCTATAATCATTTTTTAGTTAGTTCTGTTCATTACCACCATTACAACGGCTCGACGTTAACTACTATTTAAAATAATATTATTTTATTATTAGAGTGCAACGTAAGATTCCCAAGAAACTCGTTGTTGCGTATTGGGTACGCCATCGCGCATAGAATCCCCTTTAAAGTAATATTAATATTTTATTCACAAATATGGATAAATATAAAAATTTCATATTCTTTATTTACCTGGGGTGTTACATCCTTCCCCCCTTTTGGGAATTGCGTCCTCGCAATTTTAAAATTGAGCTTGGAAACATCCTTGAAAGTCCCACATCAGAACAAGAGTCGGTAAAACAATCACTTTAAAATAAAGAAAGATAAGTACAGAGGTCACCCGAGTTAACCCATACTAGGATTCCATGTAGGAAAACATGGACATGGAGGAGAAAACATAGGGTTATGTTCTGATGGAGAGTGATAGAAAACATGTTTAGGAGAGAGTTAACCACAAGAAAATCACAAACTTGTGATGGGTTAAACGGTATTCGATTCCCCAGTAGGAAAAGTTAATAGACAAAATTTTTGTTTTAAGTTACTTTTTATTGAGGAATTTATTCATAAGGAAACATAATCACTTATCATGTTGACTTTCAACTTTTATTAGATTCCTTACACAAACTCATATTTTCTCCAAAAGACAAGTATTTAGGAAGACTTGTTCACATTAAGAGTACTATAATAAACTTCTAGAGAATCACCTAATCCACAAAAGAGAACTATATACTTCCCATGTCCTTAGACTTTAACCAAAACCAAAACCAAAAAGTTTAGTACAAGATCAGATAATCCAGAAAAGGATAACCCTTTATAAAAAGAAAATCTATTCTTAATCTCCAAAATTTGTCCAAAAAAACCCAAAGTTCAACGAGGACCATTCGATAAACAATTTGTCCATAAAATTCTTCAAAGTAAACTAACCAAGATTGAAACCCAAATATTTGAAGGATTTAGTCACATAGTCTTCCAAGTTAAATCGTAACATTTATCTCCAAACAACATCAGTTGCTCTTAATTTCTCGTATTGAAAATTAATTAACCTAATCACATATCCTCCATGATAGGTTAATAAATTTCCATAGATAACCCAAAATAAACTTACTCTTAATTCATAAAATCATATAACTAAAAAGAATCAGTCAAACTAACCAGGGACTTCACGTAGTCCAGTGGTAGGTGATAAATACCAGTTGCACTTTGGTTGTGGGTTCGATTCCCGCATCTTTGTCCGACGCGACGGGTTGTCACACGGTCTGCGTGTTGTCCTTTTTATAAAACTCCAAAAATAACCCTAACATGTTTTAACCTCAATAGTTTCCTTATACCTCTCATTTTCATCCAAATTCGTTACGATCTCAACATCTTAATTCTTGAAGTCTTATTTCACCACCATAAGATAAAATAAAACGATTCCCAAAATGAATAACATCATACCTTGATCATGGCATCCACTCGGTTTCATCGTCATCTTGCTCACGTAGGTAGAAGTCCCATGCATTACAACAATGATTTAGATATCTTTCAAAATCATTTGCTTCCTCCATCCAAATACACCTTGTATAACATGGGTCATATGGGTGTTCATAGAAAAACAGTTTTGGAAAATAATCATGTATGACATATAATTCCAAAACATCTGATAAAACATGATTTCTATAAAATAGTCGGACATAATTTGAGTTGAAACTTTCTATTATTGGTCCTTTTAAAATACCATAAGTATGTGCTGAGAGACTATATTTTAAAAGCAAATATAAATAGGTTGCGCAAGGGTCTCCTTCCTCAGCACCATTTTTAAAATCATAATATGCTTCAAATTCTTGTGATAAGGTAAAATATTTGAAAATACCTTGATAATATTTACCTTTATTGAAAATATGAGAATATTGTGAAAATAGTATTTGTCTAAAAATAACCCATGATCCACGATGATAACGAGGTATAGTGGAGGTGTTTGATATCTCAAACAACTTCTTGCAAGTGAGTTGTATGCTAGAAAAGGTTTCACAATCATCCGAACATGACTTTGAAATAATTATTGCAAGCATGTCATCAGGAAGAGATAGGAATGTCGTTTTATATCCTTCTCCTTCCATTCGTAACCGACTTTACTTAACCTGAAAAAATTTATAAAACAAGTATTTAACTAAAATAATAGATATAGGGACTAATCATGTGTCTAAAAAAAACTCATAATCCCTAAAGTTGTCTAAACCGACCTCTGATACCAACTATAAGGACCCAGCCTTAAACCTTACTTAATCTTGAGTTAATACAAGATTACACATTGAGGATCTTTTCAGGTTTAGAGTTTTAGAGAATTATATCATAAAACTTGCATTACATTCCACATTTAAACAAAGTGGTTACATAAAAGATAGTATTCATTTTTTCCCATGAACGGAAACATATTTAAAATAAAACATGGATTCTTTCTTGACAGTTCCTTGACACTATCATCATATCATGTACCTTTCCCTTGACCTGTGAAAAACATTTCAAAAACTTGAGATGAGCATAAAAAGCTCAGTAAGGGATATAAAAATATATGGAAAGGAAACATGAGTACATGTACACATAAGAATCAATGAAACAATACTTTACTCATAAAACATAATCACTTTAACATACCTCATCAAATCATGAATAAATCATAGAAATCATAAGACATAAAGGTAACTTGTGGCATTCATAACATTCTTACGTAGGGAGTAACCCTCTTGGTTACGTTTGGAATACCCACCACAGTATATTCCCTAAATCTCTTTGGAGAAACCTTAATGTTTCACTCCTTCGCGTTACCCAATACATTGGAGAGCTATATCGGGCTCACCCGCCCTTAGTTTATCACGAAACCACCCATCTTCATAACAATTCCCAAGAACCATAACATAATCGTACCACATAATACATGCATAAAGAAAACATAACATTTCCACATTTCAATCACAAGATATCAATAAAACACATTGATATAAAAAACCTTATGAAGACCATTTTCAATACCAAAATAAAAGAAAAGTAAAACATGGTATTTATTTTTCTTTTAAAAAGAAGGTATGTCTTGTAGAGGAAGCCAAAACTCAAATAATGGTCACGACGGAGGAGAAGTCGTTGTCGCCGCATACGTATAACAAAAACATCCCCTTTTGTTGTTTTATAAAACGCTTCGTATAAAAAATATTCCTTTTGGATAAATGTAAAAGTAAAAGGGGTTTATACTCCATATAAAATAAGGTTGTGTATAAAATAAAATATTCCTCAATGAAATGAGATTGAGACGAAGTCCCTTATAAAGACGGTATCCTTGGTTTAAGGATAAATCAATTACATAATTATGTGTGAAAAACTAATACACCAAATATAAGTGGATATTAAGTGTAAAACAATCAGAGGTTATTCAAATATATTCATCGAACGACATATTCAAGGAGTACAAGTTTATCCCAAAGAATCGAATTTGGGTTAAGAAGTTTCCTTGCAAAAATTTGACAGCCTAACGACGTCACTACAAAATTCAGAAAATGAGTTGATGAGAGATAAAAAGGGTATCTAATCACATGGAAATAAAATTTAAATCAATGAGGATATAGAAGAACATATCCCAACATAATAGTATGTGAATTAAAATACATAACAAAAGAAGTCTTTTAAAAAGAGGAGGGTGAAGGTTCCCTTACCGACATGGGTATCTTTCGAAACATACACCCCATGAAAGAAGGACAATACAAAATTGATGTAAATACTAAAAAATGAAATTATATTACACAATGAGTAAAATAATGGGCAATACATACACCAATCAAAGGAAATTGTGGAAAATGTAGCATAAATCTCACGGGAATAAAAGTGATATGAAAAATCCCTTACGAAAACTCGGCAGCCTAACGACGCCACTTAAAACTTCAAAAAAGGGATTTATGAGATCAAATAGGTTCTCTCATCATATTAACATAAATTTTACAGAAAGATGAATATAAAAGAACATCCCCCAACATAACAAAGAGGAGATTAAAATAAGTGACATAAAGGAGAGTACTTAAAAAGAAAGGGAGAAGTTAGATCTCTTACGAAAATTAGGCAGCCTAACGACGCCACTCAAAACTTCCATAATGGATTGATGAGAGAGAATAGGGTCTTTCATCATATGATTATAAAAATTACATTAAGAGTAATATAAAAGAAAATCCCAATAACAAGAAATATGAGATTTAAAAGGAATGACATAAAAGAGTGTACTTAAAAAAGAAAGAGAGGAGTAGGATCCCTTACCTCAAGTCCGACTTGTCTTGTTCGTTTCTTTATATTCCTGAATAATAAACTTTGGTAAATTTATAATTGCCTAAGGAACTCCTTTAAATATTATTATTAAGTTCATATCACATATTATAATGTTATAATAATTGTTTAATAATGTTAGTTCATATCAGACGTTTTTGCCAATGTTTGGTACATGAGTCAAAAATGAACTTGTTTGAAAAATGATTGCCCATGTAGTTATAAGTAAATAATTTACAGAATAGTATTAATGATTAAAATATCACATATATCCAGTACATATTAATTTTATACTATTCCACATCATTTGGAGATAAAAAAACGAAAAGCACCGTTCATGGAGACGGTAGGCCGTACGTACGCATGAACGCAACTTTCATTTTTTTCTTTGTCATATTAATGGAATTAAAAATAAATGATATATATATATATATATTATAATTCAAGTATAATATATATGTTATATAGGTCACATATGTTCATTAATTTAATTCTTTATACATTCCATGTATTGCATGTACGAGTCACATCACTTGAGGGGGCGGTAGTCCACACTTCCTCATATAAAATTATCGCATTTACACAACATGAAGGGAATAAAGGTTATAGTAAAAATAAATACCATATATATCATATATAAAATACAGTGATATCATAATTTACACCTTTAAAGGTGTTAAAAGAATATTGAACAATCATCGTTTTGTGAGGCAGAAAATCGCCAACCACAGAAACAGTATGTTCTTTAACCATTAGACGAAAGTGTGTGTAAGTGTAGCTAGAATACTTCTTATAACAACATCCTAGTATATTTAAGATACTGGATTTGTTACAAAATAAATGAATAGAAAGAGTTTTGGGGGTTGGAGAAGCAAAATAAAACAAAAGAACTCAAGTGAAGACATTACCTTAAAATCGGGTAACTCTCTTTGGTTTGAGATCAAAGGATTCCTTGGGAAGACTTCTGCCCAAAGTGAGGCTTCTAAGAGTTAGAGAGGGATTTGGAGAGACAAAATGGGCAGGTTTTGGCGGATCCAAAGGATTTGGAAGTGTGGGTAAGGAGGTAGAGGGGGGCCTTTTATAAGAGGAGGGGAGGGGCACTCTTGGAAAGTAAGGAAATGTTACTTTATTTTAGAATGAGTTTCGAATTTAAAAGGTACCACATTGATATAATTAGAGGATAAGGTGATAAGGGTTAGAAATATACCCATCCAATAGGTTTTGGACATGTTTAGGTCATATATTTTACATTATATTTTCATTTTATTTAAATCCTTTATTAATGAGGTAATCGCTGCATCATCATGATGTCATAAATAATTTAATATATTTAATGTCCAAAAATTATAAAAAAATATCATGATGTAGGAAATATTTTTTATCTTTATAATGAATATTTATAGTCAAAAATATTACTTGTATAACCCCATGTAAAAATTGTTTTAGTAAAACATCTCATGTTTGTGTCATTTTTACTTTAACATTAAATAAAAATTTATTTATGTCATTTCCCAACCAAAGTGGCTCCATGAGGTCCCCAAGTTGACCCATGGATTTTCATGGTCGTCCATGACATATCCAATGAGGTTAGTACATGTTTCAAGCTCATCTCATATTATTAGAACATTATTTTTACCTTAAACTACACTAATTACCTCTAATCACGATTAAAAGCATAAAAGTTACTATTCACCAAAAAATTATTTTAATCCCATTGAACCAAATTTTACTTATTAATGACAACCATGTATGTCAGATTTTTGAAATTCAAAACACAAAGGTGAAAAAATTTCATTTAGATGGAAATTCGGTTTTTATAAGTACCACTTAGTGGTTTCACTATTCATCAAAAATTGAAGTTTTTCAGAAAATTGCAAAAAATTCACCCTAAGTTATATTTGATATTCCAAATTCAAAAATGATGTCTATTTTAAAAAATTAAAAACATATAAGTTGCATTAATTAATTTAATAATTAATTCCCAGTGTCAAAACAAATAGCGTGTTTTTATGAAACAAAATGTATCAAAAGATTGACACTAGTTTAAGTCCGATTTCAAAGTGAAATTAATTCCAACGACCACTATTGGATTAGATGGTAAAAATATATTCTAATTTAACTTTAAAACCAATTAAAAAGGTAATCTAATCATATAAATAAATTATATTAAAAAGAGGTTTTGAATTAAAATACAACATTTTTCACTATTCAAAAAAAAATGAACTTTATCGGAAAAATACCAAAAATTTACACAAAGTAAATTTTGATGTCCCGATTCTAAAGAAGAATTTTATTTTGTCAAATATAACACATAAAATTGTCAAAAAGTGGATTTAAAACAGGTTCGCCATCAAAAGGCGGTTAATCGACCTTTTAAGAATATTAGAATGTTTACGCTTAAAATTGGATTCATTCGCATTTTTAATCCTCTAACATTTATTGTAAAAATTAAAAATATTTGAAAAACATATATAATAATTTTGTAGTTAGTAATGTTCATTCCCTCCATTACAACGGCTAGGCTTTAACTACTATTTAAAATAATATTATTTTATTATTAGAGTGCAACGTAAGATTCCCAAGAAACTCGTTGTTGCATATTGGGTACACCATTGAGCATAGAATCCCCTTTAAAGTAATATTAATATTTTATTCACAAATATGGATAAATATAAAAATTTCATATTCTTTATTTACCTGGGGTGTTACAGTTGATCCATTCTAATAATAATTCAATATATTTAAGATACCAAATTCATTATTTTATAATGAATACCATGGATTTAGAGGAGTTATAAGAAGAAATAAAATTTAAAACACTCGGTTAAGAGTTATACCTCTTCATTGAGAAACATCTTTTGAATTACAAATTAAGCATTGAAGGCATGGTCTTTTGGAACGAACAAAAGCTCTTGGTTTTGGTGAATGAATCTAAGAAGGTATTATGGAAGGTCTTGGTTGATCTAGAAAACTCAAAATTTTTGAGGATTTGAGGAAAAGATGCACCCTTTTATTAGTGAGGGGAGGATCACTCTTGGAATTACTTAAAGTATTAAATTAATATTAATTAATTTTTATAATAAATTGAATCCAAATTGAAATATTTATAAGGTAGGATGTGGATAAGTAAAAATAATCATTAAAAAAATTTTAGGCAAGTTCATGTGATGTTTTAAACCTTATATATTAGTTTAAACCCCAATTAATCTTTTTGATAATTACCACAATATAAAATATTTCTGCTATTTAAGGGTTGAGAAAGTTACCATAAAAGAACAAGTGACCCCTAAATGGTCCATGGTTGATATTTTCAACCATATAACATTTACTTGGTTGAAGTTAGTATTTTTATGAATTTTAAATCATTTAATAAAATATTGTTTATTATTATATATAAATAATATCATTGTTGAAATGATTCATTTAAAGGAAATTATTAAATAAAAAATAACTAAAATTAAATTAATATGATAAAAGAATCAATTTAACTATCAAATATATATTTATAACTGAACTTATTCTCTTCTTATTTTTTTTGATATATTAAATTTAAGAGTGTGATATTTTGTATTTATTATTCTATTAAAATAATATAAAGGTTGTAATCAAAGAAAAATGGAACCAAGTGACCATATATTCAATAATTAGATGGGAATGTCTAAAATCCACTCATAAAATAGGATAAATAAAAGTATTAGAGAAATTTAAAAGCTTTATCCCTAAGTTTTAACAACATTTTACCAATTTTACCCTTACCAAGGTGAAAAATATTTATCAAGGTTGTTATTAATAATTACCAAATATAAAATGAACAATATTTAATTTATAGAAGTGGAAGAATTAATTAAAATTTAAACCATTAAAATATGACGAAAAAATCTTTTCTAGAAAAAAATATTTTCTAAAGTATACAAGTTTTTATACCAAAATATAACATAAAATTAATTCTAATAAAATTAATTAGATATTAATAAAATAAATTAACGAATATTACTTTTAAAATCATTTAAAAAAATGGAACTTTGTAAATTATTTAAACAAAAATGCAATTTTCAATAAAAATCATTTTTCACTGTTCATCAAAAAATTAATCTTTTCATAAAATTATCAAAAATTCACTCTATGATAATTATGAAATAATGATTTCAAATATTTATTTCATTTTATCAAATATATTTTCTAAAATTGTATAAAATTAATTGTCATGTACAAAATGCAATAAAATCATTTTTGAAGAAAATACATTTTTGAAGAAAATGTATTTTTAAAACATAAAATAACTTCAATAAAAATTGAGTTCTTATTTTTTAATAATTCATCAATACATTTATATTGAGTAGTTAAATTATAAATATGTTTAATAATTCAGTTACTTATATTCATACACACCAATTAAATGACCAGGTTATAATGATATAGTATATTACGGTTTGTTTAGACTCATGGTTGTGTGTATCACAATCTATCAAACCCAGTATACTAAATTTTCAGGGTGTTACATCCATACCTTTTCATAGCACTATGGGGCCACACATTCAGCAACACCATGTACAAATCAGTCACTAAAGAGTATATGCCTTGGACTAGTGGTGTGATGCTGCCCATCCAACAATACCACGATATTTATCAAATATTTTTAGTTAGTAAATTGGCATGAAACAGAAGTGATACTTGAATTTAGTCTTCTCCCAATAGACACTCAGGTTCCCTTATGCATTTTTCCCATTTAAAAATTTCATATATCATTTAAAAGGTCCCTTTTTCAACCCATTACAAGCAATTAGTTTATCAAATCAATACAAATATCATTAAATAATTTCATTTTTCAAACTAAGGGAAAACATCTAAAATAACCAAGATACATATAATAAATCATCAAAAACATCATGAAATGATTTTAGATAACAAAAAACATCCTTTAATAAATCATTCCAACTTGACCTTTATCATTTATTTTATAAATTTATTTGAAATATCATTTCAAAAATCAGGTTCAAGTATTTACTTCAATTTATTATGGTTTTTCTCTCATTATATACATATAAATTAACACACACATATATATTTATCTTATTTCAAAAATTCACATATTTGCATGTGAATTTGTACATATATATATGTGTGTGTGTGTGTGCCCATGTATATGTGTATAACCATTTAATTTATAAAAAGTTATTTTCATAACTGAAAATTTTCATTCAAAATTATTCTTGAAATAATTTATTAATACTTATCATTTCAATTATTACTTGAAATGTTGAGTAAGTATTAAGTTCCAAATGAGAAATTCACTTTCAAAGACCAAAACACCTTTTAAAATCACATTATTCATTTATAAGGGCCATTATTTAAACATGTGGTGAGCATGGTGAAAGAAAACTATATTTAAATCCTATGTTAAAATAGAAGTAATTTTCACTTTTTATTAAAACCATGTTTAAATTAGATTTTATCTTTATAAATACCATAAAAAATTATAATACTATCATTAATCACTAAAAGCATAATTTTAAAAGTTGAGAAATCCAAGGATCTATAATTAAAGATTTGAGCATGGGAAAAAACTACCTAGAATAGTGAATATGATGTGAAACCTTTTAATTAATATAGGAGAGGGTACCGAGAGGAGATATCACACCCTATGATCAAAACGACAAGTTTATAGAACCCCGAACCACCTAATGTTTGGCCTAGGGTGAACCATAATGAGAGGATAGAGGAAAAATAGGGAGAAGGGAAGTGAAGGAGGAATAGGAGAAGAATAAACCCTTAACTGGAAATAATAACATTGAAATCATAGGAGGAGGAACCCAATATTGAAGAAGGAAAGAGGGCTCGTTCACATGAGGGGTTCTTTTATCATGAGAACTGTGTAAAGTGAATAGGAGGGTGGGTGGGTGGGGGGGTCTAAAAATGGGTAAAAAGGGAGTGGGTAATTATGTTAAAAACACATTTTTTATCCTAGGAACATCACATGGTTTGGAAGCACAATTGGCCAAACTGTACACCCCACACTAAACACCTCCAAGAAACCTCATAGTTTAGCCACATGGTTGACCAAACCATGTTCCAACCATGAAAAATGATTCTATTAAAATCATAATACCATTTTCAAGATACAAGACAATAATCAAATAAAAAAAATTAAAAAAGGGTTTGGGGTGTGATAACACTCTCCACTATAACACTTTATGCCCCCCAAAAGTCATTGAGTTATAGAAGAAAAGAATAACACAAAGAGTTCAATTTGAAGGATCACTATTAAGACACAACTTAGTGTTCTAAGATAATTTTCTAAATCCATCAAGAATGCATCTATCTATAAATCACAAATCAAAACCAACCACTCCAAGGAAAGAGTTATAAAATGGAGACCCATAGTGGGTTTCCCCACTATTTATGAATAACCCTAATATGGTAGATCAAAAAAGAAAGGCACCACCCAAGGGACAGAATAAAATAAAGAAGGGAGAAAGGAATATCCCAAAAAAAATACTTGGTTTATTCTAAAAAGGAATTTAAACCCAAGGATTATTTTAAATATTCCAAATAAGAGATGTTTATTCACCTTTGGAAATACTTCAAATCAAAAATGAAAAGAGGTGGGGGTGGGGCTTGAACCATGAGCATGCCTTACCAAACGACATGGGATTTAACCTTGGGTCAAGATTAAGAGGTGGTAACCTTGGAACAAATGTCTAAAACACTGATCTTGGTTATCCAAAATTATATTAAAACAAAACCATCCAAAACACACACTCAACTAGTTCACCTCACTCCTATATACCTAAAACACCCTACCAATATTTGTCTGATGCCCAACAAGCCAGAAAAAACCACTAAAACCAAATAAAAAAATATACAAAAAACCTATCCAAAAAAGTGAAATTAAAATAAAACCAAAAAGCTCTAAACCTATGAGTTCAAAATCCATAAAAATACATAAGAACAAGTACAAGGAATGAAAAGAGACAATAGAGGGATTATAACTAAAAGAATAAGGGAATTCCAAAAGAATACCTGCAAGATATCATCAAATTTTCAAACAAATGGACCTAAACTAAAGCATAGATTCTAATAAAATAAATATCCCTTATATTAAAGAATGATAATTCTCGTCTCCAAATAATAAAAATATAATGAATATCCCAAAATACAAGGTTAGAGATCATTGAAAGAAGAGGGAACTAAAAGGGAACTCCAAATAAGAAGTCTTGATCCACCACTCCACTCAGAGTATGGGAAAATTCATTAATTATAGAAGCAAAACTTGAGTCCTAAGAGATACAACTCTAAAGGAATCTCTATGGCACCAAATATCTATGACCCTATGAGTCTATTCACGAAGGTATACATAAAAATGTAGAAGAAGCATAAGACTTCATCAATACCTCAGAAGCCTGAATCACAATCAACCACAAAAAATCCCAAACCAAATAAACAAATCAAAGAAATATACCCCAAAACTAAAAAAATATAAACCATATTAAAACAATATAGTTTCAATTTATAAGGAAAAAACTTATAAATTCAAAAAACATTTCAACCCTTTTAAATTAATTCAAAAATTTGGTGCATAATTTTTTAAATCTTAAGTCCTAGTTTTAAAATCAATCTAAAACTCTTTGATATATTTATTGTAATTTTCTCAAGATTACCACACCATTAATGATCCATTTTAACAACACTTTTAGAGTTTTTAAATAAAAAAGTTTTACTAGAAAACTATTCAGTGACTCCATACTTAGATTTTGAAAACTTTAAATATCAATTTGGAATAACCTTTAAACATTATAAACCACTTCTTAAAGTTACCCCATCAGTATCAAAACACCAAATCACTTTCAATTGTTGTTAATAATTCATAAAAATAAAAAAAATATGCCAATACATTACTAAAAACAACTTCAAATCCAAAAGAATACAAGAATGAAAATTCCAAAGAGCTGGTGGTCATGCATGGATTGGTCACCCGATTTGTGGGCCATGTGAAAACGATGACACTTCAATTGAGATTTTCTTGGAAACATGCGTAAAATCTCAACATGTTTTGTTAGGTCATATGAGCTACATATTCCACTAGTTCCACTCTGATCATCAATCCAAACAAAAAATCTTGAAACAACTCACAAAACACAAACATAAATATCAAATGGAATAAATCCTAATAAAAATTCATTAAAATAATTAAGGAAAACTCAAATTCAAAACTCAAAACCAAATTTACCATGGTAAATCAAGGATTATAACATACAAGAGCTAACTTAACTCTTTCTACTCTTACCTCTCGAGTCCTAAAAGTCTTATCTCCCATCTAATGGACATCCCAAATTAGAAGGGTGCTTTAAGAACCTTGGCCCTCTTAAGAACCTAGTATTTGATACCAATTTTTCACAAACCAACCCAATTAATTCCTTTTTTGGATGCCTAAGGCAATCCACAACATCCCTAAGTCATGTTCTCGATCACCTTGGGGCAGTGAAAAGTGCCAAGGAATCATAAAAAACTTATTGGGAATGATTTCACCCTTAAATTTAAGGAAAAAGTTGTAGAAATTAATTAAATTTTTTGTTTGACCTCTATTTAAGTCATAAATTAATTCCAAATCAAATATGTATGAAATAAAACATTTATCAAGATTTTAAATAAGTAAAACAATTTTAAATGAAGAAATCCCTCACTTGCCCCTAATTCCCTCTCCTAGAACTAAATTTGAGTCCCACTACAATAATCATAGATATAATTCATCCACCAATAATCTTAATTCAAAGAAATAGAGACCTAATTAGATAGTGTGATAAAAGAAACCAAAATAAAACAAACTGACATCCCTGATCAATCATCCCCTGTGACCTAAGGCCATACTCTATACAAAACCAAAACATCAATCACTCTAGATGAGATCATGAACTAAACCTGAAACTGAAACACACACACACACACACACACACATATATGGAATGAGAATAAAAATTCCCATTAGACCACTTTCCACCTTCCACATGCTTACCCTTTAATTAAATATATATTTTCAAGATAGTTTGAAAATATAATAGAAAATAGTTTTTCCAACTTAATTAAATCTATTATCACATCATAAAAATTTATAAAATCCCATTTTTTTTATTTTAAATGAAAATAATAACTTAGAAAACAATAAATTTTCCCACACCATTTTTGGAAACCTCATTTGAAAACCACTTTCAAAATCCATTTTAGAAACATCCATTTTACAGAATCTTTTTAACCTTTAAAGAAAAAAGTGATGAAAACCACATAATTTAAAAATTTATAAAATGAAGTAAGATATACAATTAAAAAATTCATAAAAGAAAATATAAGGAATACTTTAAAATTGTTAAAATAGAGAAATTATAATAAAAAAAACAATTTCAAAAATATACACCATTATAGAGCCCTAAGTCACCTAAGGCTAGTGGGAACGCTAGGTCCTCATATCAACTAAAGAGTTAAAAATAAATCCAAGTGTAATAAAAAACCACAAATGAGGTCATTACTTGGCATAACATTATGGGGAAACCCATCAGATAACACCACATCCAACACTCCCTCTAATGAGTACATGCCTTGGTCTAGTGGTGTGATGCTACCCATCTGATGACACAATGACCTCTATCCATGTTTTATTAATGAGTAAAGTGGAAGAAAAAAAGTGACAATTAACACTAGTATTCCTCCCTTAGATACCTAGGTTCCCATATGAGGTTTTACCATTTCAAACATTTCACATCTCATTCAAAAAGGGCCCTTTATCAACCCCTTACAAGAAACTAGTTTACTAAACAAATACAATCCTATTTAAACCATATCATTTCTCCAACCAAGATAAAACATTTAAAATACCCAAGATACATATAATAAATCATTAATACCATCACAAAGTGGGTTTAGGTAATTAAAAACATACTTTATCAATCATAGCAAAAAAAATAAATCATGGCAACTGGGCCTTTATAATGTAATTTTGAATTATATTTGAAATCTCATTTTAAAAACCTAGTTAGTGTATCAAATTTATTTTATTAAGGTTTCCCTATCTTTATACCCATATAGATTCACACACACACAAATAGACACACACACTTCTATTATTTAAAAAATTATCATATTTCCATGTGAATTTTTACACACACATATATATGTCTACCCCTACATATTTCTATAACCATCAGATATATAGAAAGAATTTGAAAACCCCCAAATTTTCATTCAAAATTATTATTGAAATAATTTATCAATACTTATCATTTCAAGTATTACTTGAAATTCTAAGTATGAATTAAGTGCTAAATGAGAAATTAAATTTGAAAGACCCTACCACTTTTTTAAATCACATGATGAATTTATATGGTCCATTGTTAAAACATGTGGTGAGTTTAGTGAAATAAAAATATATTTAAATCCAATTTCAAAATAGAATGAATCTTTATTTTTATTAAAAATATGTTAAAATTCAATGTATTCTTTATAAATCCCATAAAAAAATTATTATACTATCATTAGGCACTAATTTTTTTTTAAAAGATGATAAATCTAAGTTTCTAGAATTAAGGAGCTGAGCATGTGGAAAACCTACCTGGAATAGTGCATATGAAGTGAAGCCTTAAAATATGTAGAGGAGAGGGTTTTGAGAGGAGTTACCATGCCCTAAAAATTGAAAATAAAAGGTTTTAGAACCCTAAACCCAACTAGGGTTCGACCTAGGGCACACTGTAGTGATATGAATGAGGAAAAATAGGGAGAAGAGAAGGGAAGGAGGGATAGGAGAAGAAAAACCCTTACCCAGACCTAATCACTTTGAAATTGTAAGAGGAGGAACCCCAAATCGAAGGAAGAAAGATAGACCACATGTATTAGGGGATTCTCCAATATTAGGCATCTTGTGAAGATAATAAGAGGGAGGGGGTTGTATTTGGGGTTTGGATTAGTGGTAAGCCCCCCCGTAATCCTACATGAAAAATGGGGGTTCAAAACCCATGGGGCACAGGTATTATAGCAGTACTGTAGCAGCGGTTGTACTGTTGATCGACGAGTACTGGAGCGGCGGTAGGATACTGTAGCAGCGACAGGGCACTATAGCCGCGACAGTCACTGTAGTAGCTGGGTTACTATTCACAGAATGGGCCTTAGGCAAGAACTTTTGGCCTACGGGTTATGTAATGGGCTACAAGCCCATTAGGCCTTCGGGCTATGTAATGGGTCTCCCTCTACCCAGTTAAAAAGAGGTCTTTTCTTTGCTTTAATAATAAAATGAGGCTTCGACCCCAAACTTTTAAGAGGTAGGGGATTGAAAATGGTTAAAAATTGAGAATGGAATTATGGTAAAACCATATTTTTTTTATCTTGGGTACATCACACAGTTTGGCTACATGGTTGGACAAACCATGTTACAATAGTACACCCCACATGGACACATCTGGGCACTCACGTGGTTGTCCAAACCATGCAATGACCATGAGAAATAAGTCTATTAAAATTACAGACCCATATACACAATCACTAGATGGTTTTCTTGATTGTGTAGGTTAATAGTGCAATGTGATAAGAACATATAATTTTCTATTTTTTTTAAATTTGGGCTCTAAAATTTATAATAACAATAAGGGTCAATAATTAAACAAAAAAAATTAAAAAGGGTTAATGGTGTGATAGAGATCCCCACTGTAACCCTTTCTTCCCCAGAAGTCATCGAGTTCCAGAATAATGGCATAACAAAGGGGGTTCAATTTGAAGGTTAACCACTAAGACACAACTTAGAGAACTATGAGAACAATCTAAATCCATCAAGAGCACACCCATATCTAAATCAAAAAAATCCATTATGAACACTCTAATAAAATAATTATAAAATGGAGACCCATAGTGGGTCTCCCCATTATTTTATAATCACCTTAATATAGTGGATCAAAACAGAAATGGAACCACCCAAGGACCATGATGAAAGAAATAAGGGAGAAATTAATATCCCAAAATGTTCCTTGATTTTTTCTAAAAAGGAAGAAAAACCTAAGGATGAATTGAAATATTTAAAACAAGGGATATCATGTCACCTAACAACATCCTTAGAAAAAAAAATAAAAAGAGAGGGGGTATAAACCACAAGAATGCCTTACCAAAAGGTACGAGCTTTAACCTTGGGTAAAGATCAAGAGGTGGTAACCTAGGGAAACATTGAATGAATAATGATCCCACTGACCCCCAATAAAATCTAACCAAAACTAGCTATCAAACAAACTCAACTAGTTCACCTTGGTCCAAGCTACCCAAAATACCCTCCCAATATTTTCTTGATGCCTAACAAGACCAAAAAAACCATCACAACCAAAGCCTCACAAAACCCATAGAAAACCTATCCATAATAATGAATTAAAAATAAAACCTAAAATATCTAAACTTATGAGTCTTCATCCACAATAACACCTGAGTAAAATAATATGAAACTAAAAGTGATGATGGAGGAATGGAGACAAAAAGAACATAGACATTCCAAAATAATCCATGCAAGACATCAAAAAAATTAAAACCCAAGAGACCTAAATCAAAACAAATATTAAAATCAAATTCATATACCATATCTTAATGTTTAAAAATTCTATTCTATAAAAAACAAACAAAATTTAAAAAACCAACCGATTCAAGGTACAAATTATGATGAATAATCATGATTCAATTTCAATAATTCTCTCTGATAACCAAGTGATGTAGTTTATAACAAAAACTACTGCAAATTTGGGAGATGGTTTAATTTATGTAGAAAGATATAATTTAATACATCATGTCTCTAAATTTTCTCTTGAAATAAAAAATAATTTTTGTTTATTTTCTATGGTGGAAAATTATATTTTTTGATTTTCCCCAAAATTAAATATTTTGAATTAAAATTGGGTGTTTCTATCAATTGAAATATCAAATTACAATATTTGTAACCTTCGTAGTTCATTTGAAAAAATAACTATAAAGTCCTATTCATCTCAGAAAATGAAGTTCACATATGATATTTTGAAAAAAAATCAACCATAACTAGAATTATGATTGAACATATTTTTTATTATACAAAAAAAAACAAAATATTACTCAAAATGATATTTTTTGTGTCATATTCTTAATTTATAAGTGCATACAACCTATATATCTTCACGATCACTACTGAAATATGAATGATTTGCAATCAAAACCCATAAAAACAGAACCTTATCTAAAAAACACATCAAAGAATATATTTTTTGTGTTGGGTGACTCTGCCATTATAAAAAACTTTTACCGGTTATATATATGTAAAAATTTGTGATGGGATTATTTACCCATTGTAAATTATTATTTTCAATGGGTAAGAAATACCATCACTAATAATTTTAAAAAATTATAAATATTAAAAAAAAGTTTAAATAAAAGTACTTACCATATGTCATCAATGAGTACTAAACATATGACTGCTAGATCTATGCATGAACTCCCGCCTCCCCCAGTTCTGCCGACCTAATGATGATCTCCTCTGAAAACTATCTTCCATCTAGTATGAGAACAATCCATCCCAAACTTGAGAGTAGATGTAATCAGGTTGATGGATGTAGTAAGGCTGAAAAAAAAAATGCGACTCTGACTTTCTTCATGGATCTCTTCCTTAGATTGTAAAAAAACTGATGACAAGGTTCATGTATATAGGCCTCCCCGACTTATAAGATATAGGTCCTCATGATATCTTTGATGGGATACCATAATCCCTAAAAATAATTAATAATAGAAAGTTAATAATTAAATAAATTTCAAAATAACTATTATTTATTTATGTATCATCCAATGATCAAACATACGGTGACCAACATTAATGGAAATATGATCTCATGTAACGCATGCTCCAAAAAAATAATTCCATAGAATAACACACCCCTATCCAATAGCTATATGGAAAAAATGTGGGAAAATGGAACAAATAATCAAACAATTAATACATAAATAAATTAATGAAAATTAATGATAATTAATAAAAATTTACTAAAATAAACAGCTGAACATACCTCTACATGCGTGGATAAAAATAAAAATTTGAACATCGCTCAGGAATAGGGTCAAGAATCAACAATCTTGCAAGAACATGACCGCTTTGAGGTGATGATGAACTGCCTGAAACCTGAGGGTTGGATGAAAAATCATTATTCTCATCACTAAGAAGCATCATCTTCTCAAGGTTATGAAACATATCATCAAAAGTATCACTATCCAACTAAAAAATGAAAATAATTTTGTCAATAAATAATTGAAAATGAGTATAATATATATATATATATATATTAATTATGTCTATAACCAACATGTAATTATGTCATTATTCATATTAATCCTCATCTTCATATAATATAGTGTTAATATCTTCATATTCCTGATCAAAATCATCAATTTCTATAAGAGTTTTAGCTTTATCATCTATTGTTATTTTAAATTCATTTGTTACATCATCAACATCATCATCACCATCGACCCATAATTATGGGGTGTATTCATCGATATTAATATCTTTTTTGTTGAAAATATGTATTTGGAGTTGTCTCTTGAAAACTTTCAATTCCTCTCATTTCAGCAGAACCACATTCACTATGTATAAACTATTTTTCATGAAATTTTATTTTTCTAATTCTCCTCCAATAAATTAACTCTCTTAAAGCAGCATAATAATTTTTATAATAAATTTGATGTGCTTTATGAGCCAATAAAAATGGTTCTTTTACTATAAGAAGGCTTTTATATTTTATATAGATGATTCCATGGTGTGGATGAACACACAATCCTCCATTAGTATGAAACCAATAACATTTAAACATTGTTACATAATTTTATCTTAGATAACATAGTTCAATTATTTCATCCAACATTCCATAAAATTAAACTTCACTTTCTCTATGATAATATCCTCTCAAGAACACACCAACGTTAACTTTTTTTGATTTTCCATATACACATGTATGAAATCAAAAATTATTACCCATATATGCTTCATAGTATTTAACCATTTTGGGTGGTGGGTTACTAAATACACACAACTGATTTTCAATTTTATCAACAGGTTATGATAACTAAAAAATTGAAAAAAATTATCAATATAACAAATAATAAATTGATTTCATATATTAACCCATAGAAAATGTTCTTTACTAGTCTTCGAAAATAGTAGGAAAAATTATGTTGTCGATATTCTTCAAGGGACGTTCATTTAATTTTTGGAAACCGTTACTTGATAAGTCCAATATATAATTTATAAAAATAAAAATAATAATTTTATTTTTAAAAAATTAATAATAGGTGATATTAGAAATCACTATAAAAATCATGTCATTTCTTCATAGTTGAGCAGAACATATATGTTGTTCATCATCTGAAATCCATCATTCATGAACTCCACCAAAGCCAAGTTCAGACTGATTAAAAACTAATAATTGAATGTTTATTCCATCATTAAAATTTCCTTCATTATGACCCATTTGGGTATATTTTTATGGATATCCAGGTTAGAAATAATGGGATCATAAAAAGGAAATTTCCTTCTATAAATAATCTTATGTAATTAAACCTTCAACTAATGCCTTATTATCTACCTTTTTCTTTAAATTTTGCATGAATCTATCATATGGGTATATTCATAAAAACTGTATCATCCCTCTACATTTTTATTTGTGTGGAAAATGTAATATCAAATATTCAATTGAATCTAATAAAGATGACAAAAATTTCTTTTTTAGTTTACATAAAATTTAAAAAACATCATTTTGTAGTCTACTAAGTGCATGATATTATATTTTCACCACACAAATGTGTCGAAAAAAATATGATATTTCTTTTATCACATCCCAAATTGAAGAATTCAACAAACCTATAAATCTAATTATAAGAAGTATTTCTATTATAGCAAGGCAATCATGACTTTGTAATTCGGTAATATAATTGTTTCTGGCACATCTAGCCAAATCAAAATCATAACCATCCTATAACTTCAAATATGAAATCCACTAACAAAATAATATATGATTTTATTTGGAAACTATATAATCCACTTTTTGATTCATTAACTTATGTGATCTTTTATTTATAAACAACTCAATTTCTCATCGCCTATAAATTTGGGCAAGATCTAATTGTGTCTTTGCATTATCTTTGGTCTTACCAGGTGTGTTGAAAAATAAATAAAATATATTATCAAAATAGTTATTCTCAATATACATGACATGAAACATGTGACATACCAACAAATCAGACCAATACGAAAGATCCCAAAAAATACTTTTTTTTATCCAATTATGATCTTTTCAAAAGCTTACTATTTTTTTGTTTATAGTCGGTCCAAAGGTAATGGGTGGTAATGAAGAGACAATAAATTTTAAATCAATACCAAAGATAATTTTTGAAAGTCCATCACTTTCAACTGTACCTTTTTTGAAATGATTTCTATTCCTTTAGAAAGGATGATCAATAGGAAGAAATCTATGATGATAGTTGAAAAAATAAGTTTTTATTCCATTGATGATAATAAATGCTTTGTTGATACTCATATATTATAAAAATGATTTTAGACCATGTGTACTCTAGCCAGATAACATGCCATATACTGGGAAGTCACTAATTGTCCACATTAATGAATCTTTCATTATAAACTTCTATTTCACAACAACATTATATGTACTGAAAAAATTACCCCATAATAAATTTAACTCATCAATCAAGGGATTCAAATATACATCAATATTATTTTTTGTATGTCTTAGAATTAATAATATAAAAAATATATATGACTTATTCATCAAAATATAAGGAGGTAAGTTGTACATAGTTATAAAGATGTTCCAACAAAAATATTGACTACCGTAAGAACCAAATAGAAAAAAACCATCAGTAGAAAAACCTAATTGAATGTTATGGGCTTCTAAAGAAAAATAAGGATGTATATGGTCAAAAGTTTTTCATGAAACACCACAGTAAGGATGATTTAATCTTTTACCAGTTGAAATATTAGTTTTTTCCCATGAAATCAATGATACTATATTCTGATACATAAATAAATGCTATAATTGGGGTGTAAGTGGGAAATATTTCAACTGTTTAATGAAAAAAAAACTCTTTTATTGAGCCTTTATGTACCTCAATTTTACACATTCCGGACAAATAACTAACAAATTATTTCCACCATGATATAAGAAGAAGTCATTTGAACATGCAAGAATCTTATGATAACCAAGACCCAAATTAAAATCCAACCTCTTGCTGTAATAGAAATCGGTAGGCAACACATTTCCTTTAGATAACAATGATTTAACCAAAGAGAACAACTGATAAAAATATATATTTTACATTACATTATCTGATTTAATAGCCATAAGTTTTTTAACTACTTCAAAGTTTATTATATTGCAACTATGATATAAGGCATCCTCAACATAATTCAACAACTCATAAAATCAAGATAGTTTTAACTCATGATTTAAATCAATATCATTCTATGTTTCTATTTGTTTAAAAGATATACTAGAAACCTCATGTAGTAATGTTTGAAATTATCATGGATCTGGAACCAAATTATTAGTATCTTTTACTAAACTGTGTTCACCATTTCGATACCAAAAAAAATAATCTTTACAAAAACCAAAATGTAATAGATGACCCACAACATTGTCAAATGTTTCAAATCTCCTCAGATCACATTTCTTACATGGAAAATTAATTGTCCCTATAGTTTAGATGATGCAAATTATAAAAAAGTCTCAACACTATAAATATCTAAAGGGTTTATACCAAAAATATTTGAATTTCTAGGATGATTTATCCAATTGTGATCTTAAAAAAAGACTGATATCTACTTCCTTGTTCTATATTTTTCTAAAAAAGAGAAAATAAAAATATTTCTTATGATTAATTTTATATAAGGAATATACTATCCAAAAAAACCAAAAAATTAAAAACTACTTGTAAATGTTACCTATTTTATCTAATTACAACTATTTGTTTTCTAATAACCGCTATTTTTTTTCTAATTACCATTAATTACCATTAAGGGAACTAGAAGTCTAGCCAAGGGGCTTGAGGGAAGTATATAGTGGAAGGGATGAAGGTAATGACAGAGGGAAATAAATTTTCTACCCCTAGTTTTAGACTAATTTATGAATATACATTCATTGATAAACATGTGAGTGATGGAAGAGGACAAAGATGTGATAGATAACAATGACACTCTTAGTGGATTTTTTTTATTTCAAATCAATCATTGTGTGAAACTAATGTTTTACTGATAATCATTCATTTACATTATGATTATCCATAAAAAATTATTTTCTCACAAATAGAGATTGAATAAAAAAAGGTAAAAAACTCACTAAGCAAGTCATTGTTATCTTTTGTATCTATTTTCTCTTCCATCACTCATAAGTTTACCCATGAATATCCTTCCTCCAAATGGTCTAAACTCAGGGTAATAATAATCCATTCACTCTACTATCAGCCTCATTGTAATATCTTGGATGTTTAAATATAATAAAAACCCTATTTATTAATTATTGATAATTATTTAATGTGAAAATGTAAATTTTCAATAAAAATAAATTAATAAATGTTTTAAAGGTTTTTCATTAGGGTAAAATCCCAGTTAAAACCATAGAATATTCTATATAATAATTTCAGGGTTAGGCA